>JAVUNC010000006.1:31591869-36591869 GCA_032173965.1 Sitta carolinensis
TACTTGAAGCATGTAGTGAAGTTAGGAGCACTGTGATTTAAGAAAATCTGAGAGAACATCATCCTTTTATATGTCTTGTTCTTATCATATCAGCATGATTGATGCTTCAGTGCATTGTACATAACACAATGCTTCCAAAAATCAAAGACTGACTGTAATTCTTTTAGATTTGTTCTTTTACCTTGATCATAGGTAGAAAAATATTCTGAAATGCACAAAAATGTGCAAAACTATAACCGTGGAAAAATAGCACAGTGCTCTTTGCCACTGTTTACTTTTGAAGTTTTCCCAAACAAGCACAGAAATTTTGCAGTCAGCTTCAGTTAATAAAGCTACTTATAAACAGCATAAAACATACAGCTATGGATTTGTGCATGCAAGGATAATCTATGACATCCATCCTGATTTTGCTTAGAGTAGTAGTCAAAACATTTTTGCTTCTTGCAGGTCATGCTGATCTGTGGCATAATTTGAATTCTCAAGCTGTTATCCATACATCATTCCCAACAACTTTCCAAAATAGAAAATAATTTCCACTTCTTTAATTAAAACAAGGACCTACAGTGTGCATTTGGCTGGGTCCTGAGTTGCTGCTGGGGAGAGACTTGAGTTTAGGGGTCAGATCCTTGAGATCCTCAGCTGAGATAAACTGGTAAAGCTCAGCTGGAATTAATAGGGCTATCCCATTTTACCTAACTGAGGATATAGTCATTCTGTATTTCTAGCATCAAGCACTGCCAACTGTTTTCAAACACACCTGAAGTGCCTGAATGTCATTATTGCTAATTGGTATCTATACAGCACCTTTGATGCAGATGGGTATTAAAGCTCTTTACATATTTTTTATGCCAGATTCCACCCACAGGAAAACTAGATTAAATCAGGAGGAATGAAACCAAAAAAAGCAGAGTGAAGTGAGGGAGCAGAACATCTTGAAACAGAAAGTGCATCTGGCTGTTAGCGGAGTGGTTTTTTGCACACGGTTTGCAAACATAACCTGTTCTAGGATAGAACAAGGCAGCAGTTCAACTGTATCCATGTACAACTAAACAAGTTGTGCATGGTAATAATTCCTTGATTTTACTTATGACAAACAGTAATTAGCTCATGATTATGTAAATATATTCTTATCCAGGTAACATTTTTCACTGCTTGTGTTGCAGACAGGAGCTCTGCAGCTAAGAAATGTGCACAATTAGTAGAAAAAATAGTTTATAAATTATGATAAAGAGCTTCTAAGATTTACCATGTCACAAAAACTCCCAGTGTTTCTCCCAGTTTCCCACTACCTATATAGTTAAATAATAATTGATCTGTAAAAAAGCCACAAGGCATGCTGCAGTATGATCAGAGTGAGACTTTCTGCTGAGGAGGAAGACTTCTGTCCTGGGATAGAGGTTCTTCATCATAACCCAGAATGGTTATGTCCATTTCCCACGCAATTGATCCAGGGAGCAGTTGGCTTTATGATCGAAGAGGTGCATGGCTTGCACTCCCCAGGGAGTACTTCATATGGAGGAGCATTACTCAGTTGAGGAATTACAGATCAAAGCTTGAGCTGATGCCAACCACAGTCCAAGAGAAAAGAGGGGCTGTACAGAGCCACAAATGATCTACACTTGTCCTGATGGAGACATGGGCCACTGTATTCTGCAGGGCCATAATCTCTGTGTTTCTACTTCATTTAGCTTTGCATGCAATGATTCGAAGTAATCCGTTTCAGATTTGATAGACTAGTTTCAGTGGCCATATCCTCATCCATGTTGGAAGTGATGCAGCCTTTTGACAATGTTCTGGATATTTCTGTATGGCACAGGTGATAGTGCTGCTGCCCTGTGTGTGGGCACTCACATCAGCACAGTCCTGCACATAAGCCAAGGGAGTACAGCAAAGAATGCAGTATAGCATATGTGTGTATAGGTGTGCCAAGAATAGTTCAGAGCCCTAATCACTAGAGTCCACAAAAGCATTTGGCCAGACACCCTGCATGGATGGTCTGGTTAGCTCTCCAGAGTTCTTCTACCCCAGCTAGCTACATAAAGAAATTAGCAGCACTTTGTGGCCTGGTTGGCAGAAGTTGCAGAGATGGGGCAATGTGGTACAAATGTGCGAGAATTTACATTTGTACTACAACTAGAATAGAGAGGTCAAGAAATGACAAAAGCACAACAGTCAAGAAAAGCTTGGGACAAGAACAAAGCAGAGAAGGAGCTGCAAGAGATGGACTGAAAATTATTTCAAAGCTGATATTTCGAGTGCTGTTTTATTTTTGTGAGATATAAATGGATCCTGGCGGTTTAGAATACACTGTGACAGTAATGGCTGTCAGAGTATGCAGCTGACTACTTTCAATCTATCAGACCCCTGTAGCATCTGTGACTAGTTTAAAAGGCCTGTTGTAGTGTGTAAATGTGGGACACTGTGACGAATGTGTGTCACTTATGAAATCGTGGACTAGCCCTGAGAAATTATTTCATAGCAAAGTCTTGTGCCAAAGAATCACTGATGAGTGAAGGATTGTTTTCTTTGCTGAACTGTCACTTGCTCCAGTATCCTTCTGGGATACAGAGGCAAGTTTACTTCCTTATTAAACAGCCTTTTTTCAAATACTTCCCAGAACTCATAAAGAGCATTACTTTTAACAAAATGCTCAATGATATTGAAAGTAGGAAGCCTGATTCTCCTTATGCTGGGTTGAGCCTTAGGACTAAAGCAACAACACAAAACAATTTGTCTGGTTTGTAAACTGAGAACATTTTCCATGTGACTGACTGGAACAGGAAGCACATGTTGAGAGCCCCCAAGTACCATTTCCGCAGAAGGATTCTGTTCACTGCAATGAGACCTTTAAAAAATATCCAAGATGTGAAAATATATTTGAGAAATTTTCATGAAGAATTTTTAGTACCCTCTGCTGTAATAAGCAGAAGGTGTTTAATAAACATGATATGCAGCAGTTGCTAAGCAGAATCTGATTTATGTACAGTAGCAGTTAGAAGCATCTACACATCAGGGTTGTACACTTTATTTGACTGTGAATTCTGATTTTCTGATGGAAGCAATTCTGCTGAACTTTATTTATAATCAGCTTACAACATGGGCAGCAGTATTATAAATGCTTCTCAAATTACATAGCAAATCTTGTTGTCTTCTTGGCAAATAATCATGAGCTTTAATTGTAATACAGGTCATTGTCAAGGGTATAACACTTTCCAAACCCTTCTGATAGTTGAAATCGTACAGCATTTTTAAACAGAATGCATGTCAACTCAGTGTACCTGAGATGGCATGGCATCTGCTCAGTACATATATTTCAAAACAAATTGTTCCTAATTTTAAATTCCCTCCATTAAATTAATTATTAAAATGTAATGGATTCTTGTATGGATCACATTTGGGTTTGTGCAAGTGAAGAAGAGGGAGCCAGGAGCCCTAGTCTCTGCTCCATCAGTGTAAACAGCATAGTTTCCACACCAACGTAAACCTGTTAGCTGTCTATCAGGGAAACAGAGATCAGAGCCTGACCTAGAAAGAGAGCAAGGGATGGAAATACAGGTTCATTTAGTGGTGTTTAAGAATCAAACATATGTTTTGTCTGTAGACAGAAAGAAAATGAGGATGTAAGCTGTGCCTCATATGGCATTATATGATTACAGTGCTCTATCTTACTAGAAGCCAGTAAAATCAATGAGATAATGTTTACTTGCATCAGACAAAAGAATTGACAAAGAGAAAGCAGACATAGTATAGGGAACTCTCTAAAACTCTCTTCCACCTCCATTTCTCTTTCCAATTCTTTTTTCCTTCCTCAATATTTTAGAATTTTTTTTTAATTAATGGAAACTTAATAGAGCCCCACAATGAATTTTCAATGCCAGTAAGTGGATAATGACATTCATATCACTCAAGTCAAACAGATGAAAAAATCCTGCTTTAGAATGGTTCCTAAACCCAGTGAAAACATTTCTGGGCATGAATCTCTCTGCCACATTGGAAGTAAAGAAGCAACAGAACCCTGTCAAGGAATAAGCTTTACATTTTTTCTGAATTCATTTGATGTTATCAGAGGGCTATCATAATAATGTTATATATAAATATATATTTATGCTTTTTTAGCCTTCTAGACAGCCTGATTTTTAATTTTTTTTTAGTTTCTTTCCATTCATAAGATTCCCCAAATTTTCAAAATAGGCTGCTCCTCTAAGCCATTTGATGCACACACCCTAGCATGCCAAACTCTCACATTAAAGGACTTTCCAAAGAGTTCTGCAGAAGAGCGCTTGCACACTGCTATTTCTCAGAATCACAACACCATATGCACAGAAATAAAAATTAAGGAGTTTCAGGAGACAGAACAAGAGGGAGTGGAAAGGATTCTTGCCTGAAGTAAGGTGGAGTTGGATCTTAGTTCCTTGGCCAAGTCTTTGGTTCTCCTTTGTAGATGCAGAAGCTTAGATGTTCCCTGCATCTTGCAGGTTCCAGGAAAATCTGTTATCATGCAGTGACATGAATAAACACGTCCACGGCCACGGGAGAAGAGCACTCCAGTCCAAACCCAGCCAGACCCAACTCTGGCACATACAAAGGTATCACACAGCCCTCTCTGACAAAGGCTGCCTTTGAGCTACACCAGAGCTTCCACACTGTACAGGAGCCAGAGAAGGATCTTGCCCCACATTTTTCCTGAATTAGAGGATGGTTATTTCTAAAGTGAAATGTTTCCCCTGTCAAAATCTGAAGAATGACCATTGATGAGGACACCTCCTTCTTCCACATGCAAGGTGGGCTGGTGTTCCACCTGTGCACACACAGTGCAGTCCTCTCTGTTGGAGTCCTACACCAAGACAGATCCTGCACTACAGCACATAGTGGTCATACATAATAACCTTCAAAGTCCCCTTTGTTTACAGTGTTAATGTGTTATGTCAAGCTAAGTTCTCACCCTTTTTCCTACCAGCCTGGTCTGTGAGGTTTGTATTTCCCTCTCTCAATCAATAATTGCTTAAGTAGCAAAGAGAATTCCCATCCCCCAGCACTAATAGACTCTCATGCAGTCAGGAAGCATCAAGATGAATCCTCAGTTACCAGTGTGCACCCTGTTTAATGTATGCATTTTTATGGCCTCTGATGTATATAGTTCCATTACTGTCTATGAATGCAGAGTACTGGAGCTAGTTAATGTATTATTTATTTTATTACCCCTTTGTATAAGCTGGTATTTGCAATTTGGAATTTTATATACTTTGGTTCTATAATGGTTTCATAATGTGTACACAGCTCAATAATTAAAAAAATATATCTTACCACCTCACCTCCAGTGCCAAGTGTGTTTGTGCTGCTAACTGCACATTCTGCCTGGCATCTGTCCCACATCCTCTGCCTGTCCCTCTGCTCCTGGCCCCAAAAGCCTTGCCAGTCAGGATACAGCCCTCACCTCACCCTCTGCGAAATTGTGAAATTGTGAAATGCAACACCACTTTGTTCTTCCTCTTTGGGACCAGAGGGAAGTGTTTTAGAATTTTAGGGTTTTCAGATTTTTGGATCTAATGTGTGGCTGTCCAGCATGTCCCCTTCATTTCCAAAGATGGAGCCCCATGAGCACAAGGGCTGCCTGTCTGCCCCAGGCTCAGCCCCATGCAGGATTTCACCTGAGTATCAGAAGAGGCAGTTTTCCTCACCAACAGAGTAAGTTCCTGCCAGTACAAGCCATCATGCAGCACACTGGGCAACAGGAGGGAGTGAAGAGGCAATTTCTCTCTCCTGACAGGGCGCTCAGCTTGTCCTACATCCAGCTCTGGCTGCCCATGCCTAGCCTGGGTGTCCTGCAGCACTGCTGATTCTCCTGCCAGCTCATGATGAGGAGCTTGTCACTCCTCCAAATGGCCTGGAAGTTCACTTACAAATGTTTACAGCCATATCCCTTGAGATATCACAGCTTTGCTGCACAACTGTGGTTATGAATTTGATTAAGTACCTTTTGCCTGGTTCAAATTTTCAAGCTAAACTATGACCTGTCCAAATACATACATGTAAAAAAGCATAGCACACTCTTGCTTTCTATCTTCCTCCTCATGGGTGCCAGCCAAACCACATGGAAACCCATTGGTTTCCATACTGGCTCTGCAAAATGCTGTTCTGCCTCCACAAAGGGTCTCTACCAGTTCCTTGGCTGGTAGAGGTCTTGCCCTTAAACCAGCTTGTCCACTGGACAGGAGGGTAAATGCTGGGGATTGATTGATTGATCATGGTTCTCAGCAGCAGCACAAGCACATGTGGATTTTGGCTAAAATGGCACCAAGTAATGCAATGTCTGCAAAGGATTGTGTCTTGCTGCTGCTAGGAGTGATTGAAAGCACTGTGAAGGTCTCTGACAACCTATTTAGGAAGGGGTGGAAAAAAGAGCAGTTATTGCACAGAAGTAATTGTGGCCAGAGAAGAGCGGGGTAAGAATATATGAGAGGAACAGCTCTGCAGGCACTCAAACTGACTCCTGTGTGAGGAACCCACACTGGAGCAGGGGATAGACTCCAGAGGAGAAGGCAGCTGCAGAAAAAACATGTGACAAACTGACCATAACCTCGATTCCCCTGTACTGTTGAGAGGGGAGAAGGTAGAGAACTGGGAATAAAGTTAACTCTGGAAAGGAGGGAGGGGCAGGGGGAAGGTGTTTTTAATAACCATTTTACTTCTCATTATCCTGCTCTGATTTGATTGGTAATAAATTCAATTAAGTCAAGTCTGTTTTGTCCATAATGGTAATCGTGAGTGATTTCTCCTTGTCTTTATTTCAACTCATGAACCATTCATGAAATCTTCTCTCCCCTCTCCAGTTGAGGAAGGGAGTGGTAGAGCAGCCTCCAGCCAGGGTCCAGCCACCACAGATGCAATCCTAAAAACACTAAACTGACACAGAAAGGATTAAGGCAGCATCAGGATCAGGCAGCGTGACACAGGCTTGCCTTGCACCCAGGGAAGTCACCAGGGGTCACCTTGCCCCAGCAAATACATGTAACAGCCACCCTGTTCATGCAGACACGGGGAGCAGGGGCCAGAAGAGAGAGACTGAGGTGCTCAGAGCACAGTTCAAATCTGAGGAAGAACTGTGGGCAAGTATTGTGACCAGGGAAAGATTGAAATGAAGAAGCCTTAATCATGTCAGTGTTCAGCACACAGAGGAGTGCACTCTCACTTTTTTCTCTCCATTGAATGAAATATCAAAGTTAACAATACTAATACAGAGAGAAAAAAAAACAAAAGCAAAGCAAAAAAATAAAAAAAACCAAAACTTAAGCATGCAGGTCTTTAGGAGAAAGAAAAAACAAAGGTGGGGTAAGGAGAGTTCCAGGTTATGTGGCATCAAAACAGGGAAAGATATGAAACCAGACCCCATAACCCATGAACAGAGACTGACAACACCTGGTAGAGAGGGTTAGACACCAGAAAGGATAATACTCTGCCATGACTATCAGCATTTGTATCCAAAATATTTGTGTCAGAGTATTAGGTAGAAAGACGACTGGATGGCTCGTGATGAAACCTCTCCTGTAACCTTCCTGTGTGAGCCTGGCCACGTTCTCTCTCTGTTCACTATCTCTCTGACTCAGATGGTGAGCACCACGCCACAGAGGTTGCCCTGCTGCATGTGTTCACAATCCTCCTGCAGAGCCCACTCTGCTATCAGGTGGGGCCAGCAAGCACAACAACTCAGAGAACTATTGCCAGTCATAAATTGTTTTAAACCAGTTTCTACCACACAAAATGAGTTGATGTAAATAACCAGTGCTAGTAACAGGTGATAGAAGCAGCAGAGTGTTTCAGAAAGAAGGCAGCTTTCCCTGTTTAATTTAACCAAGTACACACACACACATGCAAACTAGACAGTTTTTCAAAAATGAGGATGCAGATGAGAGACTCAAGGACAGTTCTAACTTGCCCTCTGTCAATTTACAAGAGAATTTATTCCAGACTGTTCATACATGAATATTTAGCATGGCAACAATTACATCCAATGACACCCATGAGATACATAGTACCAAAGACCCTCTCCAAGGAACATGCACAATGCTTTAACTGGACTGAACATTTGATTTTTAAGAATTGTTTTTCTTTAGACCTTTCAATGATATTTCCTTTAATTATTATATTAATTTCATATCTATTGCTGACATATTTTATAAATGAGAAGTATGATTGATTCACATGAGTAGAAATGGATACGTGACAGGAAGTAAAGGGGAGAGACAGTGGCTGCTGAGGCATGTTAAAATAGCCTGTGGTCAATCTTATTCGTAATGCAAAGACCTTGTTTTTGTTGTATAAAGGAAAAAGGAGGGGAGGGAGAGAGTCAGTTAGGAGCAATCACTCAGGTCTTAAATAGCACAAACCTAAAGACATATAAGAAAGAAAAGTTGCTTCAAGTCCACAAATAAGATTTAGCACCAAAACCACAAAATAGCAAACATAAGGTCTAAATATGCTTTTCTGTGTGGGTAATTCATTTATTTTCAATATGAAGCTCTCTGGTTATCATGTCCTATTGTAAGCTCTTACCGTGGAACACATTATTAGTTAGGGAGAAGACAAAAAAAGGCAATGAATATTCATGCTAACATTCTAGATAAAAACCTCTGACAAATCCAGTAATATGGGAACCAGGGAATATTGAGGTCACAACAAACACATGCAACTAGAGTTGTGATGACTTATCTTCAGAGCTTATTTAATTCAGGGTCTACATTAAACTGGACATCATTCCAAAGAAAATGTTTACCCAGGTTTGAGGTGTCCTTTGCTGACCATGGAGCGTGCTTCCAAAGCAGGCAGTACAGTGTCTGTGATCTTCAATTCACATGGATTCTGACTCCCCTGCAGAAACAGATACAACAGGCAAAGCCCCTAACCAACACCTGGAATCAAATTTCTGGTTAAAATAGAACCTTTCTCACTTCCAACAGCTTTCTAGTAACCCCTTAAAGTACTGTCTAGAGCCTGGGTGTCCACCCATATCTTCTGCATTGGGCCAAGGAAAAAATCTTTTGCCAGGAACAAAGTGGGTTTTAGCAGTCTTACTAAGTGACATGCAGTGAAAGTGACATCTCAGCAAGTTAATCTGCTGGCCCACATTACTCAGTAAAAGACATTTATGGTAGTCCACTTAATGTTTTCCACAAAACACAGAAAACCATATAACAATAATCCTTGGTTTAGAACAATTAATTTTCATTGAACTCCCTAATGAGGTTTTACAGCCTTCTGAAAACGTGTTCTTTAGGGCAGTGACAAGTTGCTTTACCTAAAAAAGTGGTCCTGGAATTCTTTCACAAGGCATGGGAGTGTATCTGCATCTGTGGCCTGAGAAATACAATCCTGAGACAAATCCACTCAAAACTCCACCTGCCAGTTGCATGGTTGGATTTGATAGTATAAACCCCAGACACTATGGGACTGTCTTTTAGGCAAAACTATTAAGTTGCAGCACATTATTCACTGAGCTAGAAAAGAACAAACATTTAATTATTGCAAATTTAAAAGCAAAATTCTGTAGGACTGGGATAAGGAGATAAATCATTAAGGGATTAGATACTGCTGAACAGAGTAATGCAACGAGGTCAGGAGATGAAACTAAGCCTTTGGCTCATCAGCATTCCCCTAAAAAAGCAATGGCACTTCCTCTCTGAAATTAATTTAGCCCTGTCCATGCCACCCCTTAGACACTGTGGGAGAAGTCAGATATTTGCCTCTATTCAGTCATTTCTAAAAGAGTTTGTTTGGTAAAAAGTCTGCAGTTCTGTCCTGTCCATGTGAGAACTAAGAGATTGGTGGCTCCGTTAGCTAAAAATATTCAGTATAATTTTCTTCACTCATTGCAACCAGTTTCTTGTTTTCCCACTAATAGTCCAAATGGTGACTGCTCTTTGTAAAAGGACTGTTTCTTAGTCTTCTACAGGCAAAGGTTTCATCTGTGGTGGACATTTGAATTTGGGACTATGTCTCCTGTAGACTGTTTACACTTAAGAGTTTAGCCAGACAGCAGAGACAAACATGAACATTTCAGGATTAAACTTGTCTCCTGTCTGAAGTATAGGCCTCTCCAAAAACCTGACAACTTATCCTACAGTATGCAAGCCTTAAAAACTTTGAAAATAATACAGCGATAATAAGGACTGGGCGAAGCCTCAGTCCTTCTTGGGACAATACCATGAAGTCCCACCATGAGGCAAAGGAGCAGTTTATGCTGATTTGAACTCAGCAGCAGTGCCACCACCCTTTCCCAATCAGGCTCATAACAGTGTTGATAAGGTCAGAATATGGAGATAGGAAATTATATAAATTTAAGGAATTCCTATCTGAATGAGAATTATGCAATTCTGCCCACTCTCTGTAAACTCTATCTTAAATAATTATTGTTTTCCTGAGTAGGCATTAATCCAAGACTGGAAAAAATATAAAATACAATTTATTTTTAGTATGTATATTTTTCTATCAGTCAAAAAAGTTTCCTCTTAGGTGAGTCTATTAGCATTTTCAACTCTTTTTGAGGTGCTGTGACAAGCCATGTGCATTGTGGCTTTTGATATCCTGAAGAAGAGATTCCAGGGAGGATTAGGCATTTTAAGCCATGTTGAAGCTTTTACAGAGAAGACTAAAATAAGGCTAGAGCCTACTCCTGGCTCACTCTGGGTTGTCAAGGGATGGGAGAAACCCTCCCAAATGTAATTTATCCCTTGAGATCTCAGCCACTCTATAGAAGTGTGTGTCTGTTTCCACTTGGTTACTTAGGGTGCCTTTGGCAATTGGGCTCTTTCTGTAACTCAGATGTGTAAATGCAGGGACTAACTCAAGGGTTTGTGCCTTAGGGAAGAAGGCTAATGTGTGCAAATGAAATTTACTTGAACTGTTTTGTCACTGTATTGTCAGAATTTTCATTTGGGCAATCAAAGTATAATAAGGTTTTACTGGCACTTAAGTTATAATTCCAGGAAGTTTACAACTGCTTGAATATAGAGAAATATTTATGTATTTGTGCTGTTTTGGCGTACTGAAGCTTTCTAATTTTGTTGCATAACCCTGACCCTATGACACCATTTTCAGGTTTTATCTCTCTGCTCAGCATTTCCTCCTCTCATGGAATGTTATCTTGATTCATTGCCCTCAGTGACAGCTCACTCTGCTCAGTACAACTCCTGGTCTTGTACACTTTCTATTGCTTCTTCTTCCTTAACAGAACTTCTCTATTTATTTCTAATCCCGAATAAATTTAAATAACTTGAGTTATTCTGGACAAATAAACAATGAAGTCTTTAAAAATCAAATAAAACCTTCTTAATCTCTCCATCTATTACTGTAAGTAAATTAAGATTATTTTACTTTAATTTTTGGAGCTGCAGTTTGAGAAGAAAATAATTTTGTCCTGTGTCGGCAATCAACTTTCTCAATTATGTTTGAAACACTGATTTCCTTGACTATAAGCTGTAAGCCACAGAATCAGATCCTATTGAATTCACTTAGAGGAATGGCTCAGGGAACCATTTGGTGCAATGTCTTTTGTGACTTATGCCAGGTCACCCTCCTTCCAAGTTGTAAACACAATTCTGCAACCACTTAGGCAGGCTCCTTAATCTTCATGAAGGCTCACTGAAGAACAGTTTTCAAATGAAGAATTTTCCTGTGCACTACTGTTTATAAGACTGGAGCCACTGTGAAGCCCAGCAAGTCCTGTTCCCTCTCTGTGCTTCAAAATTTCCTGGATTTATGTTATCAGATAGAGAACAGCTTCTCAAGTATAGCTCTTGTATATTGAAATTACACACACATACACAGAGCCATCACTCATACAATGAATTCAGGAAAATTATTATTTTTTTAAGTCCTCTCAAAAATATTTTGAATACACATAAAATAACAATACCACTGGTAAAAGAAAGATCATAAAACAGGAAGGGATTCAAGGGAAGAGTCAAGATGTAAGAAATTATACAGTTAAATTCAGAGGTTTACATATGTCCCTGAGAACGGAAAAATTTGCATACAAATATTTTTTTAAATACAGCATACTGAAAGGAACAGCTATTTCAATGAGCACATCAGCCTTTTTCTCCTCCTTTTCTTAAGAAACCTTTCAGTTCAGGAACATTGCACAAAGGTTCTTACCCATGAAAATAATCCACTCACACACAAACAGCTGATGTGGAATCAAAAAGGTAGAATCATTTTCCTTTAGCTCACCTCTCTCTGAAGGTTCTTGCATTCCCACAGAAGGCCCCTTATTTTCCATCTCACTTCTCAGCAAATCCATATCCACAGCCACTCCAGTCAGCACCATCCTGGCTTCATCCCTAGCATGGACATACTCTCTCCCTTATCTCAGCATTAAAAAAAAAAAGCCCTCCAAAAGCACACCCTCTGCTTTCTTTGGGTCAGGTGGACAATTGAAGGTTTGCTGATGATATTTCCAGCAATTCTCCCCCGCCCCCCCATACTGTGAAAACAATTACAAGTGAACAAGAGGTACCAACCAGCTCACACTGAAACCTGTGATTCATGCAAATAGCGTCCTTCCAGAAGTCTATGGACTTTAAAAGCACACGTGCAGTGATTCAATAGAGCCATGCTGTGAATAGCTGGCATTGTAAATATGGAATTTATGGCCTCTCTAGCTGTGACTTTTCTAACAAGCTTTTAGCAATAGCTACTCATTCTTTCTTTGCATCTTTCAGTCTGGATTTATCCCAATGGCAGTAAAAGCCTGGGGCTATTAAAAACTGGGGCAACACTAGACAGCCTCTTGTAAGACCACAGGTTGGAAAGCCAGGTACAAAGGCTGTGGTGGAAGCATTTGCTGTGTGAGAGGAAATCTGGATAAAGCAGCTGGGCACATCAGAGGTGGGGATGTCCCCACCACCATGAGTGGTAATTATCCCAACAATGAAAAGTGAGGCAGAGATACAAAGTGCTATTTCTTGCCCTGTCCTTTGTATGAGGCAGATAGCAAAATTAGTTCTTTCAGATATATTTGTGCCAAATCTGCTTCTCTGTAGTTTTCTTTCTGGCAGGTCCCCTGACAGTCAACAGCAAGAGGAATTCCTCTGGCTCAGAGGGGCAGCAAGCAGTGCTCTGAGGGGCCTGGATGTGTCCCCTCTGCCTCCCTACCTGGCTGGAGACCTGCAGGCTGATGCCTGGGTCAGGCAGGGTTCTGCATTCCTGCACATCATCCTGCCCTGGCAGTTTGAAGGCCCCACCAGGAGTTTGAGCTACCTTCTTGGCATGCTCTGCCAGAGGTCTGGCTGTGATACAGCACAACAGTAGCCAGGCAGCACGTGGCACCTTCAGCTTCATCCCTAGTTATCTGCCCAAATCTCAATGCCCATTAAGTACTCTGTTTGCCCAGCCCTTTGCTCTCTGCTTCTTTTTTATCATCACCAATTTTTCTCCCATTTCTGCCAGGTTTGTGTCAGAAAGGGAAGGAGACAAGATTTCTGAGCCCCTCAAAAATCCCAGTGATTGGTGCTCCAAAAATCATATTAAAAATAAAAATGTGTTTTGCACATGCATTCCAAATATTTTCCAGCACTGGATCAATGTAAGTATATTTTTCCCTATTAAAATTATTGGGAAAAAAACAGCCTTTTATTGGAGCTATGACGATTTACACCAACTGATGTTCTGTCGCTTTATGCTCTTCTTATTTTCAGAACAGCAGGGAAAATTTCACTATTATAGAAAAACCCCACAGATGCTGTTATTAATTTCCTGTAAGTTTTGGAGGCTAGTAGTTCTGTTTTCTTCCCTTTTGCTCTCTTACTCTCTCTCTCCAAGAACTATCAGAAAAATAGAAAAATATAGAATGTTGTTATGATTACATCTTTTTTCGTGCCTTGGTCTAATTTTTCCTACGCTTTTGTTTATACTCTTCTGGAAGAAGGAATTCTTTGAGCAAGAATCCTTACAAAGAGAAATTATAGTCATCTTAGACCTAATGTATCACTGAAGAAGAAAGAGGATTTATTATCCCTCAAGAATCTTTTCATGAAGAATTTATCTCAGCAGGACTCAATCTATGTAGGGTAGGTAAGCATAAAATATGGTCCACAGATTTTAGAACTACTTTAAAATAGCTATTTATACTAGTACCTTTACTAATAAGTGTTTCATTTTATACTGAAAGAGATTAAATTGAAGTTCCTCTACTCCTTGATGAAGTGCACTATGGCAAATAAGTGTTAAAACACTATTCTGTGGCTGGAAAGGCTTACTTTCTTACACAAAATTAATAAATTAAAAAATATTTGTCCCTTTTGTATTTCATTTTCTTCCTCTATTCCTTCATCTTTCCTTTCCTTCCTCTTAAATTCTTCCCTGCCCTAATTTTCACACAAACTCTTTTAGCTTCACATTTTTTAGATTATCATCTGTAAGCAGAAGTAGCTTACATGTTTGCAATACTGGTCAAGGATAACATTCATACCCTTGACAAGAGACTCTCTCATCTATAATCTACTTCAATTCTAATTGCTGAGTTATTAAAGCCAGAGACCCTCTTGTGCTCTGTCTACCTTGCTGCTGAAATTCCAGCAGTGATGACGGTGCTGCTGCCAGCTTTGGGCTGCATCACATCTGCCTCAGAATTGTTTGGGAAGGGTCAGCAATTTCACATGAGCATGAAGAGACTCCCTTTGTTTGAACCAGTTAGGGGATAATTTCTGTGTCTTCCAAACAGTGTGTCTGCTGTGAAGGAATAGCTGTTGCAAAATATTAAGTACTCTTCAGCTACCAAAAAAAAAAAAAAAAAAAAAAATCCTCTCATAAGGAAAATTGAGCTATTTACTTGAGCTATTAAATAGCCTTCTCATTGATTTGAAAGTGCCTGAAAATAAACATGACCATCTGAGGACAGACCATCAGACCCTGTCCTTCTCATATCCAAGGAATACTCAGGTGGGCCAAGAATTGCATCATCTGGGACATGATCCAACGTGGTTTCTGTAACCAGAAGAGCCATTTCTCATTGTGCTCTTGCATGTGCACTGGAGTAAAGTTCACACTGGAAGGAAGCCAAGGGGCTGTGGTGGGGCCATGGCTGCTTGTGCCACTCCTGCTGCCTGTTCGTAAAGGCCCCTGAAAGAGCTCAGGCTGCTCAGCATTTCCAGGCTGCTCCGTCTTCATAGTTTGCAACTGATCTAAAACAGAGACCAGACAGTGTAATTTGTTTGCCTGGTGCTTGACTTTCAGTCCCTTCTGGACCATTCATGGTAGCTGGAACAGTAGTGAATGTTGTGATATCACATTATCTGTAGAAAATATACAAAATGCATTTGTGTCACAGTATTGTATGGCAAGAGCATTCTCACCATCCTGGTGACCTCAAGTGTAAACCAAAATTACCTTGATCTTAGCAAAGCCAATGTTGTTATTGCAAAGGCTGTTTTAAGCTTGTTGTTTCTATGTTTATTTATTTTTGATTTTTTAAAAAAGTGTTTTCTGCTTGCCTTAGCACCAGAAAACACCTCTTTTGTTTTTTGTTTTTTTTAATGAAACCTATAATTTGAGCCTAATTTGACCTGACAGAGTCAACTTACCATGCAGTTACTTGGCACCTGCTGAATACGTCCCCATTATGCCAAATTTACACTAATAAACAGCAGTCATCACCATTCCCTGTCACTGGCATAAATGAATTACCTGAGACACCTCCCAATCAACATAAATCTTGATGAGGTACATTCCAGTTCAGAGCCAGATTCTTCATTCTCATCCCTTCCCACTGCTCATGCCTTTAAGGTCTGACTGCCCACCAGGCACGTGGGATGCTCCCACAGCTCCTCTCTGGCTGTGGATCCACGGCAGAGAGAAGGATGGGCCAGGGAAGGATGGGCCAGGGGAGGATGGACCAAGGGAGGATGGGCTGTGTGCTGCTGACACAGCCAACAGCAAACTGGGGTGGCTCCCTGGCAACTTCAGCTCTGCTGCCCTGCATGCTGGGAAGCAAACCTCAGGCTTTTATTTTTCCCATCCCCATCCCAGAAAACTGGGATCAATTGCAGATGTAGTTGAAGCTTTCCTTTTCCAATTCCTTTTCCTCTTCCTTTTCCTCTTCCTCTTTCTTTTCCTTTTCCTCTTCCTTTTATTTTTTTATTTTGAGTTAATTTATATTTCCAAAAGTTCTGAAGCGTACCTGCTCAGAATACAGTAATATTTTATTTAATTTTAAGATTATTTTTGCATTACTTTAGGACATGCCAGAAGTAGAAGTGCGTAATATGATTTATACAGTTCAAAGCTGTTAAGCTGTATTCTGTCCCAACATGATACAATTGTTAAAATGTTAACATCATTTATTTTATGGTTTATTGGTTTTAGCTTACTGTAAGAATAATTAAGTCGAACTACTGCATAGTACAGTTTGAAATGCTGTCATTTGCAGATGAAGATGTGCCTTATTGGATGATGGGGACATTACCTGACAATTTGCTTATATTTTGTTTTTGTTGTGTTCTATCTCCAGTGAAGTTAAATGAAGTTAAATGGTGTGGAGAATAAGTTAATGTAAAACTCTTATTTCAACACAAAATTTTATGTAGGAAAGAAATATTTATATAGATTCCAGTGGTACAGGCCCACACCTCCCTCCTCCTAGGTGATAGTGTTGGAGTTTGCACCATCCATCCCCTTCAGCAATTCAGTGAACTGGTTTGAGTTTAAAACACTCATTTTCCAATCACTTACAGCTGGGGAGATGGTTCACTGAGGTGGGACAAAGCAGATGTAGTCAAACACATGTAAACTCATCATGCCTGTGCAGGAGGGTGTTTGCTGGGTTACACAGTGACAAGCATTAAGCATGTGGTCTCTGGTCCCGAGAGAAATCCTTGTAAAGAGTCACTGAATGGTTTGGACTGGAAGGAACCTAGTCCAACACCCCTGATATGGGCTGGGACACCTTTCACTAGGTCATGTTGCTCAAAGTCCCATCCAGTCTGATCTTGAAGACTTCCAGCTATGGGACATCCACAGATCCTCTGGACAACCTGTTTCAGTGTCTCACCATCCTCATTGTAAAAGGTTTCTTCCTTAAATCCAGTCTAAATCTACTCTCATTTTAAAACTATTGTTCCTTGTGCCCTGCAGGCAAAAGTATAAAATCCCTCTCCATTAATCCTGTAAGCCTACTTTTAGCCTTGAAAGGTCACAATAAGTGCTCCACAGAGTCTTCTCTTCACCAGGTGTTAAAGACCACAGCTCTCTTTCAGCCTTTTCTTCAAAGACAAGATGTTCCATCCTTCTGACAGTCATCATCAAATCTGCATATCTGCTAGTTAGAGGCAAGAATGTGGGGGATCATATCAAAGGCCCTGCAGAAGCCCAATTAGATGACATCAGTAGTCCTTCCTTTGTCCAGTGATGCAGTCACTCCATTCCTGTGCAAGAAACGAGAAAAGGAAACCCCAAATTCTTCATCATTGTCAATATGGATTTTCAGATATGTGGGAGATTTTATTTTATCTTGAGTTTGAGGAATTTTTTCCACTTATCCAAGAATTCCCACTGCCTAGCCAGAGGCATAGGTGTTGTGTGTTCACTAAAGTGCAACACCTCTCAGAAACACTGAACTAATGATGTGGCATGGCATGTTTCATTCCCAAGAAATCTTTGATGTAAATAGGGAGGCCTTAGCACATACATGTTTCTAGTAGCAGTCCTCATGTTTTTCCAGGTAACCAAGCAGTTTGAAACAACAGACTAAGCCTCTTCCCTAATGACCCAATTAGTACACAGGACCACAATAATCCTGCAGATAAACACAGGCACCACAAACTTAAAACCTTTCAATGTCAGCAATAGTACCTGGCTCCTAGGATATCAGATCTCTGAATGCTTTATAAAGGAGAAGTATCTATCTCACAGCTTTTTATATGGCGAAACAAAAGTATCACAGGGCAGGATGACTTGTACCAATTCACCCTCAAGGCCAGCAGCAAAGCTGGGAACAACAATTCAAGTCTTTCTGATGCTAAAATTCCCACCTTCTCAAATAAAGCAAATGACTTCATTGCCATTTGTGATGAATAACCCATTTTATTTATACAATGAATGGAGCATTATAACAACACAAATCTGTCATTTTCCTCTGTAGTGGATTCCTCTTGGGCTGTCATGAAGTGTCGCTTGAAAATGCCCTTTTTTTTTTAATCCAGATTTGTACCCGGGTTAAAATTCTCTGTATGCATATGTTTATTTTTAGGTATCATCTGCATTGGTTGCTAGTGAATGCTTAACTTTTACAAAGGGTCAAAAAAGGTCATCACTATAGTAAAGCCTTGTATACACTAACAATTCTGCCTTGGTTTCTTATTTACAGGGAATTATATATTGCACAAAAAATATTCTGAAAATGTTCTATTTCAAGAAGAGATGAAAACTCCATGTTTATTCAAGGCTCCAGCATGACATAAAAAATTGGGGGGTTTGAATACTCTGAATGATATACACCCATAGACAGATCAGATAATTTACACAGTATGTAATGGGAGTAATAATGATCTTACATCCTCAGGGAAAAAAATCTTTGATAAAGCAAAGCAAAGTTCATGCACACATCATAATTAAACTAAAGAGCAAACCTGGCTCTGGTTCTAAGAAGAAAACATTGGCATACATGGAAATTCCCTGTTAATGCCCAATTCAAATTTTAAATATTTGAAAGTCAGGAAGTTCATTCTTTAGGTTCTGCAATCAATGAGTATCCCTTCCCACCTGTCACTGATCTCCACCAGCCATTTATCTTACTGTAGACAGAGGCTACACCTTGACTTTGCAAATCCAGAGCATCACAATCACACAGGAATGTAATGCCTAGTAACTGCCTGCTTGCTTTGTGTTACCTGATATTCTTACAGTCCCACCAGGAGGATGTCTTAAACTGCTGGGGGCATGGCAAGACATTTTCTCAGGATATCATCTTCCAACATGTTTGCAGAAGGACTCTACAACTTTCTTCAGAATAAAAATGGAAATGCCATTTGTGAGCAAGCTTATTTGGGACCCACAGATCCTGAGTGTCTTCTTCTAGAAAGGGACCCTGTGCTGACCTGGAGCTTTCTGTCTTCTCTTCTATAAGTGTTGATTAGGCTTTCCAGACCATTCTGGATCTTGAGGTGAAAGGCTTCAAGTTTCCAAATTACCTGCTCAGATATCTATGCACGCTGTAGCTGCAGGCACTGCCATTCTGAAGGATAAAAAGTGAATTTTTAGTAGCAGCTTAAGTCACAACAGCAACTAAAATATGAACACACATTTGTGGTTCTTGTGTGAGATGAAGCAGGAGAGAATATGGTTCTATGATCTGGATGATGGCTATTTGGAGTAAGTGAAAAAAATTATGCTGTATCAGGATTAGGCAATCCCTGGATTTCAGTCTTTGTCTTTGCAGGTTTAATACAGTTGTGCTTGTTCAGGGCATTGCTTTTGAAGAGGCTTGAATGATTAACAAGTTCCGTTTAAGCAACATTTGGCTGAGCAGCACTATGTCATCATGGAAGGAGTGGGGACAAAGCTACAGAAAGTCAAACCAAGGAAAGTTATTTGATGTAGGGCATCATTTACACTAGAGTTACTCAGAAAGAAGGAACTTCTGGAATTACATCCAGTCCTATTCTAGTCCCTCAGATTTCTCCACTCAAAAGTGTTTTATACTGCTACAGCTGAATGCTTTTCAGAGTAATCAGACAATTTTGGACACAGTCAGACAAAGTAATTTTCTGGTTTATGTTTCTGTACAAGAGCACATGAAATGTATATGACTTAGAAGAAAGTATATTGTTTGGTGTTCCCTTTAAGGAAGGAGGGAAGAAAAATAAACCTTGTCAGTGCTGAGGATTTTAAAACACTTAGATTTAACTGACAAAAAGAACTTATTTTTAAATGTTGCTTTTTGTGAAATCTCTAGTTTTTTCTTCAAGCTGTGTCAAGTGGCATAATAAAGTTGCCTCAAACATGAGCGGTTGTAGCAATTTCCCCCAGCTTTTCTTTTCCTTTCTATAGCAGCCCTGGGCACTGCTAGTTGTGCTCATTTTGTAGCAAAGCTTCTTGCAGTGGGAGGGAAATTGTGGGAGAGCACTTGTGGAATGAGAAAATTAAAATAACAATGGAGTCATGTTGTGAGGTGCAACCTTCTGTCACTGACTCAGCACGTTCTTGTACATGTGGGTGATGGTCTCCATGACCTGTACTGACCTAGTTGACTCAATCAAAGAATTTGAAATAAAATTATACTAACAACTTTTGGATTTCAAGGGTTATTAAAAGGGTCTACAAAAACCTTGGGCACATTGGGCTGGAAAAGAAAGGAAATAAATGTAGAAGAAGGTTGTGAAAAAGAGGGATTCAAGAGAGAATTGTAGAATAAGCATGAATACTGTTTAGTATTTCTAACTTTACTGGTTGGAACTAGACAAAAACAGGATATATCTCATAATTTTAATATAGCTCAATATGTGAAAATTTTTACCAAGGATTAGATTCTTCAGTTGCCTTAAGCAGAAAGTATGGGGCAATGGGCACCTTTTCTCCACACCAATTAACAGCAGAAAAAAAAAAAAAGCTGGGGGAACATGTGGGATGCTGGATGTCAAAAAGGGGTCTAGTATTAACAAAAGACAACAAGCACATAATACAGGAAAAACCCTCCATCAGTTTGAAAACATGGTGAAACAAAGCAGCAGAAGACCATTGGTTTTGCAATAGTCTTTTTATCCTGCCTCCTTCAACATTCTGATTTTGCCCGTGTCTCTCTTGGTCCTTCTGTAACAGTGCTGTGTTGGTCTGACCTTAACAGGAGGCACAGAGAGAGGCAAAGAAGGGGCTTTACCCTGTTCTGTGAAACCAGACATTCACCTGTCCCCAGCGGTCTAGAGAAACCCACAGTCCATGCACTGCAACAAACCTAAACTGTATTGGGGAAAAAAAAGATTGAAATTATACTTTCCAAGTGCCCCAAAATAAGTGTGGGTTGGCATGGCCAAACCTTGTAGTCCTGGTGCTCAGCCAGCATCCCAAAGAGGCCTGTTTGATATTATGGGAGAGAGGGCAGAGGGCAGGGGCAGGGAGCACAGTAAGAGCTGCAAGCTTTCCCTCAGCTGTGCTCCTCTGCAGCCACGGCTGTGGTGAGCAGGAAGGCTGGGCCATGGCTGGAGCCATGCAGAGCTGGGCAGTCCAGCTGCCACACTGAGACCTGTCCTCCACCTGCCTGTGCTAGCAGCCCTCTTCCTCACTTCCATGAGCGAGATAATGCCAAGTCCTGCTGTGCCTAAGCACACTGGGGTGAGGACTGTAATTCTGAGGCATTGCATAGGGCAGTGTTAGCCAGAAAAGAGAATTTTTAATTGCATCTGTCTTCCAAAAACTTCCTAGCTTGCCTTGAGGAAATTGTCTATAGAAGCATGCACAGTACATACACACCTGTCTCCTTGTTCAGAGATAATGTGTAGGGAAGGATGCAGGATTTGTGGGAAAGGGGAAGGAAAACAGCAGTATGATTTTATCAGCATGAGTTTAAAGAGAACAAATTTGGATTAAATACAAAAAATATTCAGGTAAGGGAGAAATGTATCTTTCACCAAACTTAGACTATTGTTAGCTGCACTTAGACTCAATTCTTAGTTTGGCTAAACAGATACAGAGGTGTGTCCTGAGTTCTGTTTGTAAGGCTTCATTACAGCTACCAGGATTAGATGGGATTTTCTTGTTTGTTTGTTTGTTTGTTTGTTTGTTTGTTTGTGGGTGTTTTGGATTTTTTTTTTTTTTAAGGGAAAGAGAAACACTGAAAATTACTAGGCTTCTAGGGAAGTGCAGCTAGTGGAATAAAGTTATCAGCAGATTGCATGCTTTGATTTGGTCTGAATAAGTAAGGTGCATGGGAAAAAATGTGATTTAGATTTCTCTGCAGTTTGCTTCTTTTGTGAGGTTGACTTGTGCAGAAGATCAGATTGGTTTAGAATAATCACTCTGGAAAAATAAGTTGCATCTTTAAATGGTCTCCCTTTGAAGAAACACTGTACAATGTACAAATTGGAACTGAACTCAGTGCTCATTCTGAGTAAATCATTTTTGATTAGATGTATCCTTTAGTTGTGTGGATTAGTGACCCACTGAAGGCCATTTCTCTTCATATGATTTTTTGTTAAGCTTCCCTTTTTTGTAAATGTATTTCAATCTTGATTTTGCTTCACTGAGATAATTGCTGTTAGGAAGCATTTGATATCTGCAACTCTAAATTCTAAATTGGGCTGTCAGAGGCTCAGGCTATTGTTTTTATTCTCTGAATGTAAAACAGCACATTTAAAGCTGACCTAGTATACTCTAACATTCATACCCTTCCCTATTCTGCATCCTTGTATAAAATGGATTATTACTGCATACATGTATTTCTGACTTTTATACGTCCTGTGGTCCTTCCAGGCATTCCCTGGCTTCCATCCTCATCTAGAATCTTTCCCTCTGTGTTCAGTGATGCCAAACAATTGCATTCATTTTCCATTTTTTTTTGTTGCAATGGCTGATTCTTAGACAGATACACCAGGATCTATAAACAGGGACCTCCAGGACTTAATGAACTGGTTTAGCATATGGCTGAGAGCTCAGACCTTGCCAATTCCCATCCTCTACAGCTCTCAACAGGGCTTTCAATTCACCAGAGGGTTTTATTCTCTCTCATCCCACTTTCAATATCATTATTCTTGGATATATCTTCATTGTCTCTGAAAATACATGTGGTCTGTTTCTATTAACAGGAGCCTTGCACCACAGGTGCCTTCTACCATGTCTGCCCTTGTGTATTTCTGTGGTGAATTGACCCTGGCTGCATGCCAGATGCTCACCAAAGCAACTCTGTCAGCTGGAAAGCTCCTTCCTCAGTTGGACAGGGAAGAGAAAATATAAGGAAATTATGATGGTCTAGATAAGAACAGGGAGAGATCATTCACCACTTACTGTAACAGGAAAAGCAGACTCGACTTAGGGAAATCAGTCTAATTTATCAACAATCAAATCTGGATAAGGTAATGAGAAAACCAAATCTTAAAAACAACTTATTCCCACCCCTCCCTTCTTGTGCTTAGCTTCACTCCCAAATCCACTCCTCCTCTGCACAGGGGAGCCAGGACTGGAGGCTGTGGTCAGTTCATCACATGCTATGTGTGCTGCTCTTTCCTCTTAAATGGGATAATCCTGCTCCAGCTTGGGACTCCTCCTACAGGAGACAATCCTCCACAAACTGGCACGGGTCCCTCCCACAGGATGCAGTCCTGCAGGCACAGGCTGCTCCAGTGTGATTCCCCCATGGGGTCTCAAGTCCGGAGGTCAGCGCAGAACCTGCTCTAGGTGGGCTCCCTCATGGGTCAGCAGGTCCTTCCAGGAATCCTTTCTCTAGTGTGGGCTTCCATGGGGTCACAGCCTTCTTTGGGCATTACTGCCTGGTGGGCCTGCATGGGGTGCAGGTGACTCTGCATCCCTGACCTCCATGGCTGCATGGGCTGCAGGTGCCTCACCATGGGCTCACTGTGGCTGCAGGGAACTCAGCTCGGGCCTGAACAGCTCTCCTCTTCTCTCCTGACCTGAGTGTGCATGTTTTTCCTCACAGATTCTCACTCCTCTCTTTTGCTGAAGTTCTTTGATGTTTTTCCCCCCTTTTTAACTAATTATCCCAGAGACACTTCTGGTGTCACTGAGGGGCTCAGCCTTGACCAATGGCAGACAGAAGCAATGGCACAGAAGCCATCCCTGTAGTGCCCCTACTACTAAAATCTTGTCATGCAAACTAAATAGAATTTGGCATGACAGCAATCTAATGAGGTTTTTGAGTCTGATTTGAGTCTGGGGTTGCTGGTCAATAGCAACTGAACATGAGCCAGGAGTGCCCAGGTGGCCAAGCAGGCCAATGGCATCCTGGCCTGTGTCAGCAATGGTGACCAGCAGGAGCAGGGCAGGGATGGTTCCCCTGCACTCAGCACTGGTGAGACCACACCTTGAACCCCTGTTCACATTCCACTGTCCACCCTGGGACGTGGAATGTGTCCAGAGAAAGGCAGTGGAGCTGGCGAAGGGTCTGGAGTTCTTTATAGGGAGCAGCTGAGGAATCTGGGGGTGTTTCTCCTGGAGAGAAGGAGGCTCACGAGGGATCTTATTGTTCTCCTCAACCACCTGAAAGGAGACTGTAGCCAGGTGGGAATTGTTCTCATCTCCCAGGTAACAAGAAATAGGACAAGAGGAAATGGCCTCAGATTGCACCAGGGAGGTTTAAATTGGATATTAAGATTAAAATTCTACACTGAAAGGGTTGTCAAACATTAGAATAGGCTGCCCAGAGAAATGGTGGAATCACCATCCCTGGAGGTATTTGAAAGATTCATGGGTCTTAAGGGCAAGGTGCTTGAGGACATGGTTTAGTGTTGGACTTGGAAATGCTGGGTTAATGGTTGCACTTGATGGTCCTAAAAAGTTCTTTTCCAATCTAAAAGATTCTATGAGTCTATTCTATATGTGATTTTATGATATCCTGGTTGTCTCTTAAAGAAAAGAAAATGATGAGACATTTTTCTAAGACAAGATTCACCCTTTGTGCCAGAAGGTGAAAGTTGACCTTTGGATGCTAGAAACTTCATCCACAAATAACATTCATATTGTATTTTCCCATGAACAGGTTTTCCCTATTTGGAAAAAAATCTTTTCTATCTCAGTATTTTCTGAATTTATACAGTTCCTTTGTTAATGTAAAAGCTTTAGCAGGGGCTCACACACTCTAGTGTAAACACTCAGTGCAAGTGAGGACCAGAGGTGTATGCTTCTATGGAACTGCCCTCTTCAGTTTTCACTTTATCAAATAAATTAAAGGTGCTTCATCTATACTTATAAGTACATCATTACTTCTAAGTGCTATATTATTATTATCGAAGTGTTCTTACGCTGTCACAGAAAGACCTTGACATGCTGTAAATAACTTTGCCTCTCGCTTTGATACTACATAGACTCCTGCAATTGTGTTTATTGTCTGCAGGCATTATGGAAACCTAATATGAAAGAACTGGAGAGCTCACACTCAAAATGAATGGATATACATTCCCTTTCTGCTTAAGCTGATTTGCTTCCTCAAGGAATGTTTGATACATCATCTTGGGCTTTGGGACGGAAAAGGCAGAAAGGGAAAGGAAAGAAAAGCCCATAAACTGAGATTTTCAAAGCTTATTTTTCTTCACTACTCCTTCAGTAAAAGAAGGAGAGGCAAAGTATTATGGAGGTAGCAGTGGCTGAACTTCAAAAGCTTCTTAGGTACAGGGTGGATGTTTAATTATCCACTCTTGTGGAGGAAACCCTCTGATCACTTATCTTGTACTAAACTCTCATATATTTTTGGTAGTGCTGTCTTGAGCTGGCCAAGATAGCCTACAAAAAGCATTTGAAATATAATATAACAGTAATTTAGTATTTTGCTGTCAAATACCATAACAGAGAGACAAATAAACAGAAGTCACACCACACAAATGGCACAGAAGTGGATCAAACTGCAAGATACATTAAATATCAAATTTTAATCTGTGAATACGGTGTCTTTAGTGCTAAACAAAATCTGTGGCAGCAGAAGAAAGAATGCTCATAACCATGAGTGTCCAACCAGGGAACAAAATAAAGAAGGGACAAATACATAGCCACATCACCTTCCACAAAGGTCCGAAAACTTTTCTTGGTGAAAGAGCTTCTTCCTAGCATTGACACTTGCATCTATTCAAACAACTGCAGCCAGAGACTTGTTGAAGCCTGTAAGAACCTTTATTGTACTGCACACTGTTTGCAAATGGACAGATATATGGGAGAACAATGACATAAAATCCCTAGAGAGAGAGCTTGCATTATTTCCAGCAACCAGAAATTTTTTACAAGATATTCTAATAACCTGCACATTAGAATGGAATCACTTTCCAGCAATTGAGAAATCAGATATTTATATGGAGTGACACAAAATCCTTGAACTTGTTTCTTTCATCAGCCATTGTAGCTATCTCTTCCTATTAATGGCTGAGTTTCTGTTATAACCATCCCCATATTTTAGCTTTCATATAAACCAGATGTTGAGAGAAAAAGACTGAAAATAACAGCATTCGATGTAAGAGAAATACCTATGCTGGCTTTATATATAAAGCCACCCTCCCCACTACATCAAGAAAAGGCTGCATTCACAACTGGCAGTGATTAAAAAACCCAAACAGATATATTGAGAATATGAAAGAAGTTGCTTATAGTGACTTCTAGCTGCCAGCTCTAGAATAACTTTCCAGTATAAGAATCATGTACAAAACCTCCAGGCAATTAGTTTTCTAATGAAGCTTGATACATACAAGAACAGGATTATACAGCTTCACTGCTTGTAACTGGGGGCCTGCTGATGACCTGAAGGGTCCCTTCTGGTGCTGTATCCTAATTTGCAACTAGGTTTGTTTCTGCTCAGATAGCAGAGCCAACCCAGGGCTTGAAAAGTTGGCTGGTTCAGATCTGCTTTCCTTTATCAAACAGCAGTTGCAGAATTTTCGTTGTTACTGAGATGTGAGCCAGAAAAAAGTCCCCTTAGGATAAAGAAAAAGGCCACTGTGCTTTTACTTCTGTTTTATTTACTGTGTCTGTGGGCAAAAGCTGGTCCTAGAATTTCCTTTATTGAAATGTACTGATTTATTAGATTATGTATTGGATTGAAGTTTAAGAAGTATAATTAGTTTAATCCCTGTATATCCACCTTTAAATGCTGTGCCTATCACAAGGGTATCTGCACATTTTGATAACTGAGTTGCAATCTAGAAGTCATCAAAAATGCTGACTTTGACTTGTCACTCGAAACGATTCCAGCAGTTTATTGGAATGTTAGTCTGAGGAAAACCAGAGTGACATCGTTAGAATTTGGTATCTCTCTAACTGATTGACGTAGAGAACAAAACTTTATTTCTATGCGAACAGAGGATCATTTGCCTTCAAAAGTAAATATGCCTGAGCTGACTGAAAGTAGCTGGAGTTTGTGGTCGCATCAGACAGAAAAAAATTATGCTGCTCAGAGGTATATTGATCACACAAAACAAATATCTAAAATATTACCTTTTTCAGAGCCAAAGTTTTAATTCTGTGCATTAATGAGGTACAAATCTTTGTTCTAAAAGACTGTAATGACTTCCTCTGTAATGCCTGCTGGAGTGGTGGGTTTTTTCAGGGATTGAACGAGGCAGAGTGCAAACCTCTGAGTGGCCTTCATAGGTCTATGGAAAATAATGTCAAATTTCAATGGCAATGCACTTTATATGATCACTACCACCTAGGCAATGACATTAGTTGCCATAGTAACCTCAGGTTGCATCATTAAGAATTTTAAATATTGACAGTTGGGAAGCATATCTTGAAACACTGGGAGAAAAGCAGGAAAGAGGCAGGTTTGACAGAAGTGTACAAAGCAATCAGGGGCATGAGTGCTTTCTGTTATGCCAAGCCTTGATAGGGAATGATGAAGAAAAGCAATGGCATGGATATATCAAATGTCTTTTGTGTTTTTTTCCCAGATCATTGAAACAGAGGGGGGAAAAGCTATTTTCCATAATTTTTTTTTCCTCTCTTTTTCTATTAAAAAAAAAAAAAAAGCAACAAGTCCATTTAAAACTAGTTTCTGATGATCTCATTTTGCATTTTAAACAAGCTAGAAGTACATGTGAGGCCGGCTGGGGAACCATATTTGGCTTCTCTGGACATGGAGTTGTTTTTTAGAACTTGGTTATTCTGAGTCACAGATTGTTTGCACTGGTGTTGCTGTGTTGATTCTGATACTAATGCAATAAACTCTTTTTAACCAGGGCATTATACCTTTGCCACAGCATAACATGGGCTGGAAGTGTCAGAAATATCCAACTGCCATTTATAATAAGCCATCTCTCCATCAAATCTCCCTTCAGTCGCTAATTCACACAGGCAACTCCTCTTTTAGAAGTACATTCCATCTAAACTATAAGTGTGCAGATCCAAAGAATTAGTGATTCCTTTTCAGACATATTCCCATTTGACCCCTCATTCCAAAACTCTGCTTTTCCCAGTGGTTTTGTGGTGAAACTGTGGGAATGCCAAGATGAGAGCCAGAGGAGTTGAATGAGGAGTTGTGATGCATTGTTCAGACCCCTATTATACCCTGTCCCTCCTGGCTTTTTTTTCTGTAGAACTCAATAGCTGATAGTAACAGACCGACTTTGGAAAAGTATACTGGAACTTGAGTGTTTGTCCAGGAAAACCCTGAAAGAGGCAAACAGCAGCAAGTTTCATGTTTTCATTCTCAAGTTACTTGGCAAACATGAATGTGATTATATTTGAATGTTATAATAAACATGTGAGGAAATGTCCAAGTTCCAAACACAATTTCTGGATGAAGTATGAACAGCTCTCATAGTTTTCTGGGGCATGTCATACAGAATGTACTTTAATTTTTAAATTTTTTTTCCCTAATTTTTGCTTTTTTTTTTTTTTTTTTTTTTTTTTTTTTTTTTTTTTTTTTTAATCTGTGTTCCAAGTATCTGTCTGTCCTGGTGAGTAGAAACCTCTCACCTCACCTACCCCTAAAACTTTCCACATGACAAGGGACAACAACATCAACAGGTCAAAAAATCCCAGGCCCCACAACTGTACTGGCAATAGTAAAATAACTAGTACTCAAAATATATCAACAGAATGTCTTCCATGAAGCCTCCTGATATAACATTACCTCCTGTATCAGAGAATGAAGTGCTCTGTTGTCAAGCACAGCTGTTTTAGGTGCAGATGTCCAATTCCCATGCCGTGTCCCCAGCTCACAGCAGAGGCAAAGCTCTCTAAGTGCATCAGTGTCTGTGTGCCTTCAGGAAGGTTTCAGCACTCTGCCAGCCTTGCTCAGAGCTGACTCTAACCCATTCATGCAAACTAGTTTTAAGAATACTTTTGTCTTGTCTTGAGAAAAATAGTGTTCATGTTCCTTTACCAACTCCCATAAAAACTGGGCATTTCTGCTAAAGATTTATGGAGAAAGATAGACCCTCCCCTCAGTTATCTGCACAAGGGTTTCCTGTAACCACCACTAGTCATTTGTAGTCATTCACGCAGCTGAAGTCACACTTTATTTTGATGCTTTAGGATTATAAAATATAAATTTCCACCCTTGATTTATCACTAATTTGGGATATAAGAATCCAAATTGGACATTAGACAAGCATATTAGTGCAAAGCCTAGCTGCAATGAAATGGCTATTAGAGATTAACTTTAAAATATATTTTACAGCAGATATGCTCATCTTGTTGTTGAATAATCAATGGCTGCTTCTCTGTATTAAATTTATTAGCATATCTACAAGGTGGAAGTGAACTTTCATTATAGAAAAATGTACTGGATGGCTATTTTCAAATTAAGAATAATCACATGGTGAGATATATTAAGCAAAATGGAATTGATATTAGCACTGATGTGTCACATACACTGCTATTTGGTTTTGCATTAGAAAGTGTATTTCTTTGCTGTTGGTTGAGGTTTTTTAAAACACACTAAATTGGCTGACAAGCATATGCATTTCTATGAGTCCTAATAAGTGATAAAATCTCCCCTAGTGGAAGTAATTCTTGACTTTGGGTGTTTGCAAATAAACTATATACAACTGAATCAGCAAATCAGGAATTTTGTGCTATTCCTGTCAGAAAAACATGTATCATAACTAAGTCAACATATTCTACCATAGGCACAAATGTGCAAGTTCACTTTAATAATTGAGGGCTTAATTGAAATTTTTCAGATTGAAGGCTAAAAAATAAAGCAATCCTGTCAACTGTTTGCTGTTAATAATGACTAATGTTTACCATGGAAGTGTAACACATTGAATGAAGATGTGTTTCTCATCAGATGCTGCTTAAAAACTCTACCAGTCTCTTGCAGGAAATTGCTAATGAAGAATGGCCACATCCATGTTTCTCTGTCACCAGTCCAGCAACCCCCAGGCTATGAACAGCATTTTTCTGTGAGCTTTCCAAGACTCTCATGTCCAGGAACTGGATAGTCATATCCAAAGGCCAGTGGAAAGTGGTCCTTCAGCTGGCTGTGCTGAGCCCACTGCACAGGCATATGGACTTACCTCACCCCATGGACCCAAGGCAGGTCTCTGGACCTGAGTCCCATGATCCATGCATTTAACAGCATCACCATGGTGTCTAAATTGCCTTGGTGGCCAGACAAGAACATGTCTTTTCTGGACCTTTCAAGCAGCTAGGACAAGGAAGTAGCCTGGAAGAACTCCCATGCACGTTTTCACATGAATAGGCAGGAGGTTTCTGGGTGGGCTTAGTAAGCAACGACTTTGTGATATGTGTCAGACCTGTGTCTGAAACGATGCAAATAACTGTTGATGGTCTACACATCTGCACCTTGTTTTCCAGTTTTGTCATAAGGCAATGGTTCTTCCACACTTTGAGGAAGTGTGGACTAGACTTCAGAGTCCACTCTCTGACAGCAACCTCTCTCCCTTGCTGTTTGCAAGTAACAGGAAAGCAGCAGCAAAGTAGTGGGTTGTGAGATGGGTCTTTCTAGGGGTGGGAGAATATAGTGTGATATCTATATTAGTGCTATTCATGGGACCTCTAAAACCCATAAGAACACCCCTTTCAGGACCCTCTGTACTTGTTTTCTACTTGTTCAGATTAAAGATGTCTTTCTTTGGAGTTTTTACAGCATCTAGCACAATGAGATCTCACCTAATGGACCATGACCCCAGGTCTGTGGGCATGTAACTTAAGGACGCCTTGATCCTTGAGCAGAGGTTCATGCACAGTCCTGTCACTTGCACCATTTCCATTACAGGGACCATGTCCAGAGGCTTGAAGAGATCAATCTGACATCATTTATTTCAAACAATGGCTCCATTTTTATAGATTTTGCCACAGACCACTATGATTGGTGAACAAGCAACAGAACTCTTCACCCACATTGGCCAAACCAGAGGGACATCAAAAGAAAGTCTGTCCCACAGAAAGAATTCCAAACATGAGTTTCATTACAGAAACAAAACCTAATGTTTATGTTCAAGCTGTGGGAACAAGTTTCAGAAGCCCAAAACATCAGGAAAAAACAGAGCTTTAGAAACTCAGAAGCTCCAGGCCTGGAAAACCAGACTACAGACATGAGTGCCAAGTTTATGGAAAATGACAGAGGAGGGCAAGGAGAATTCGTGGTGACCCATGCAATCAGGCTGAAGACCTGGAAACTCCTGTAGGGGAGCATCCTGTGAAGCCATGCCCCATTAATGTACGGTGGGTATAACAGGGCACACTGTTCTGAAATCTGAGATGAAGTCTGTGCTAGAATGAGTGATGTAGGAAATTGGTGGCTTTCCAGACCTTTTTTGTACAGGTCAGACTGTGGATGGTCTTGCAAAAGGCCATCACTGGGAGTGATCTTAACAGAGAAATACAGAGGCATCAGCAGCAGCTGAGTTATCTGAACAGACTTGGTGTTGGGCCCTGACACAAGGACTGGAGAGCTGGTTCTGTGCTTTAGTACAAAGGGCACTAATATAAATATAAAAATGCTGTGGTGAGAGAATAAATGTTATCTCAGGTGCATGGCTGACCCTGCCCTGACAGGCACTCCTGAAACCATCTCTCCAGGAAGGAGAGCTCTTGTCCAAGGTTCTGCCTTGGGAAGACAGTTCAGTTCTCACACTACTTTTTTTAGTCTGTTAATGAAAGTGCTTTCCTAGGGTGCAAAAAGTACAAGGCAACAGGACATAATAACATGTATTAGTAATCTCTGATATTAATAGTACAGATTGTCACATGATATGACAGTGATTAAAGTGGGCATGGATGGAGGTCTCCCTTTCTTCTGAGAGGCACTGTTCCCCTTTGCAAACAGAAAATAAACACAGCCCTTCCAGAGCATAAATGCCAATAACTGTGAAATTTTGATTAAATAATAGATATGTGTTCAGAAGCACTTTTATAGTATGTGATTAAGAAAGATAACTAGACATCCTTACAGCTATAATGATAATAATTACTGCAATGTATAAAGTGCAGAATATGACACTGGAAAGGCCACTATTAACCTTTCCAAGGGTTATTTTTGTTGTGGTTTTGACACCATGGACAGCAGTGTTCAGAGAACTAAATAAAACTATAGCTGTGACAGTTCTTTCCAGGCATTCTCTGGTATGTTAAAAAGGAGGTGTAAAGGGAAGTGAAATACCTTCTATTCAAAACAGATGTTTGTTTAATATCTAACATCTGTGTAGTCTTAGAAAAACTGTTTTGTTAAGACTTCTGCAACTCTTGGTAATTCAGAACAATGACAACAGTGTTTCCCTGTTTAAAATAAGCTATAAATAACAGCTCCATGCCCTGGACCAAATGCTTTTTTACTCCTAGCAAGCAAATTTGCTGCCTCTAAAGTGCGATGCCACATTGTCCAGCAGATCACATCCATTATCGGGTAATGCTAATCTGTGAATTCCATGTTATGACATCTCTGTGCCTTGCAGCTCTGGTGGAGAATTACAGACCAAACACCACTGTTCATAAAAACTGAACTGCTATTTTAGATCTTACCAGAATTACTTGGTGTGGAAGGACTGGGTAAGTAGGTTGGGAAAGTCAGAAGAGATTGGCTGTGATGGCATCAGGTTTTCCAGTAATAAAAGGGAGAGTGGGCAAATTCCAGGAGTCTAAACATGAACTGAAAAGTACAACATGTGAATAGAATGAATAAGTAATATTGGTAAAAATCCCCTCAAAATTCTTGTAACTAGAAAAGGGGAGCTGGCTCTGGAGCTTTGTAATTCACCTATCTGTAATAGAGTCTGGTCTCTGTACATCAGTCAAGCTTGCAAACATGCCACTGATGTTCATTTCTGCTTTCTACATGATAAAAAAGTCCCTATTAGAGTCTCCACAGCTGCAAAAATTATTTTGTATGAAGGCGAGAGGATGCTATTACTTAAAATGATGGCATTGCAATGTAATAGATGGTGTGAAAGAAGGCTTTAAATTCTGGGTCACTGCTCTCTGTAGAGGCCTGCAAATAACATCAGCAATCCAGTAGTCCAAGCTGCTCAGGATACTGGTTTTTTAACACATTAATTAAATCATATTGAAGCAAATTCAGCTAAACCAAGATTTCTTCAACAATTTATTATTGAAAAACAATTAGCTGGAGGCGTTTGGAGGAGTTTTGTGAAATCAAAGGCTGCACTGCATCTAAGTTCTCCAACCATCAACTCATTAATAGCAGAAAATGGATGTGCTGCTGCAAGGCACCAAATCAGAAGTAAAAATATGGAACACGTTTCTGTGATTTCAAGAATAAATTCTATATGCTAGACAATTTTCAAGCTGCTGTTACCACTTTTCTAACTTCATTCTTAAAGTTCTTCATTCTGAAACTCAGACCCCTTATACCCAAAATTTCTGGTCTTTGGGGAAGATTAAGGAGTTAATGGGTACAGCTATTGTGTTCAAATCTTTTTTGCAACAGAATTGAATTTTCAGAGCTGATTTTTCAGGATCGTTTTCCTGACTCAAATTTCTCTCAATTTCACTATGATTTCTCATGTTACTCACATTCTGCATTTTGTTGAAAGCATCAGAAATAACTGTTACTGGAATAAGGGCACGTTAGCCAAACTCAGGCCATAAGAAAGAAACCTGTTGCTCTCATCCATGCCACCCTGAGAACCATGTACTCTGGCAGCATGACTTCTCTGTGAAAGGAGCTGAGAGTTCAGTCCACAATAGCTGCTGAAAGGAGCAAATAGCAGAGGCAGCAAAATGTTCTTTAACCAGCAGAGCAGGGCCTGACACTCTCTGCAGGAGAGAGTAGCTGCATAGGCACAAAGGAAAAGCAACTTTGCATTATACATCTGTGGGTAGTGAGGACTGAAACCACCATCCCCATGTTAAAGTTGTAAGAGTGCTCCAAATATTCATGGTCCCATTAAACTTTTCTCCTAATAGAAAGAAAATTTAAACTCAACTGACCCTTAATATCCAAACCTCTTTTTTTTTTCCATTCATACAGCTGAGAATGTAAAGTAAATCTTGTCTATGTAGACATGGATCCTACTTCATTTAAGATTATGAATTGCCTTCTGTGCTGCTACTTTTCCTGTATTACATTGAAAGTGGAGGTAACAGGATTAAAGAATTTTGCCTTCCCACCTTCAGATGCTCTTAAATTAATTAACCCAGAAGAAAAATGTGTTCAGTACTTTACTTTTAAGTCCTACTGGCTTTCACTGCTATTTGCTTTCAGAATAGACGTAGAAATGCAAATGTAATTTAAAGAACTCATAAGACTGCCTCAAATGACTGAGTAAGAAGTACTAGAAATCACAGTCAAGGCCTGATAAGGCTGCATTTATTTAATTACTTTGTTGATGCACTAAGATCTGTTATTGAATCCCAGCTTAGCACCAGCTTTGGGGTCATGGCATTGCAGTATTTATCTTAGTCTGATTTGCCAAGGGAAATTTGTGTTTTTAGGTTCATTCCTCTTTATGACATGGCAACTTAGAGGTCAGTTTCAAACAAAATTACTTACAAGATCCTATCAACTATGCTAACTCTCAATGAGTTCTGTGGAAATAGTTGATCAGAGGGAGGAACAACACTCGTGCATATTCCAGGAGGACATAACAGGATAGTCCCCCCACCAATGGACATACTTTTTACTGCCATGAGTGTGTGGGCTCCCCTTGCTGGTTTGGGTTAAGCTGTAGTGCCGTGTGGGAATCCCTAACACACTCAATTCACAGGTTTGGTGGGCTTGTCACATATAAGAAGCCCCCTGCTACTACCTAGGGCTCTGGGTACTTCCCTGTAATTTATACATGGAATCAGGATGAAGCAAAGACGTCAAGATCTGAAAGTACAGATACAGTTACGAAGCAGGGAAAAGGGATATATCAACATTTAAAAGTCCTGCAGAAGCCTGGGGTGCTATAGAATGCTCCATGGATGTGGAAAGTTATGAATTACATAGTTTAGCAAACATACACACATGTAACATCTTTTTCAATCACTGATGGTGATGATTACATCAGGCACTTATGAAATGGCCCTCACTGAATCATCCGTGCCTATTTGCAGAGGTGCCTCACAGCCTCCAGACAATACAAGTCACACTTAGGAGCCAGCTGGAGTAAGCTGAGCAAACTGGATATATGGCAAGGATTGGTTACGGAGCTCCTCTGAATTTCATTGCTCACACACCCATAAGGTGCCTGACAAAGCATTTTTTGATATTTCACTATGAATGAGTCAGTTTTCACTGATACAATAAGCACACAGAAACTGCTCTCATCTCTGAGAGTGAAACATCCAATAAGCAGTTCAGCAACTTCTAAGAGCACATCTACAAACTTTAGGCAGCCCCATGAAAAGCAAAGCCTGAGCAATAAAGAGTAAAAATTAGCCTGGAATTATTTTCATGTTCTCACTGGTCTCAATTCTGACCCCCTGGAAGCTGCTAGAAATATTGTCACTGGCAGTATTGAAACATGAGAAGACCTCAAGCTGCTCTTGAAATATTACTACTGATTTCCTGATGCGAACTCCCTGACTTCACAGACATCAATGGAATTTGGTCATGTGTGTTTAAGCAGCATTTAAAATTTATAAACGTGAGATATGTCTGGAAAACAATACATCCACATATGTACGTATGGGTATATACCTCAATTAGTAATGGAAAAATTTGCTTTATGGCAAAGTTCAGCACGGTGAGACTTTTCTGTCTCCTTTATCAAATACTTAAATGTCCACATAAAATATATCAGTTTATGCCAGGATGTGGCATTTCCAAGACATTATACAGGTGTTTTCCCAGTGCAGAAAAAGGGGTGAACAGTGGCCATGCCTATTCTTTGCTCTCCTCAGGTCAAATTTTAACCCCTGAAAGTGTGTTGTGCTGACAGCACTGTTGCAAAGACAGCTGTAACAGGATTGCCACGTTTAGTGGAAAAGATTTCTGTTGATGTAAAATAACATGGGCAATATTTTCTTGCTAGAAAAGTGTTGTGGTTTAACCCCAACTGGCAAAAAAAGCATCACACAGCTGCTTGCTCACCTACCCTCATCCTGCTGGGAGGAAAAGTGAGAAAACTCCGGGGTTGAAATAGCAATTAAATAATAGAAATAAACAAATATAATAGCAATAGTAACAACTATAATAATATAAATTAACAATATAATAAAATAATTAATAAAATAGTATTAATGAAAAAGAAAATAACACACAGAGAAATAAAACCCAAGAAAGACAAGTGATGCAAATGGTCATCACTAACAGGCTGATGCCCAGACAGACCCTCAGCAGTAGCCCCCAGCCAACCTTCCCTATAGTTTTGCTACTGAGCATAGCATCATTTGGTGTGGGACATCCTTCTGGTCAGTTTGGGTCAGCCATCCCAGCTATGTCCCCTCCCAAATCCTTGTGCATCCCCAACCCACTTGCTGGGGGAATGACAGGGAGGAAAGTCCTTGGCTCTGTGCAAGCTCATCTCAGCAAGAACTAAAACATCCCTGTATTGTCAACAGTTTCTAGCACAAATCCGTAGCGCAGCCCCATGCCAGCTACTGTGAAGAAAATTAACTCTACCCCAGCCAAAACCATCCCAAAAAAAGCCTAAATTTCCCAACTGCCATTTGAGAACTCAAACAAAATTGTTAAAAAGTTATATTGTTGTAAAAAAGGCTATAATTGTTCATGACTTGTGAGCTTGCCAACTTTATGTGCTGAGGTCTCCAACAGGACACCTGTCCTCCTGCACAGCAGAAGCCACAGCACCCCAAGCTGCACAGCTGCTCTGATGCCATGATTTCCTTTTTCACCCAACACACTTTACCAGGACACTTTGCACATGTGCTCAGAGGTTAGATGTTGTGATATTAGGCAGGATTTTTCTAATGTAAGTGCAGGATATATTTCCTTATATGTAGAGGAGAGTATGAACACTCTCCCTCTCTTTCATGGTTTGCATTTCTAATAACAGACAGTCAGTACTGCCTGGGCGTGTTGATGTAGCTTTTTAACAAAACTCAAACTGAAAACCTTCTGACCTCAGGCACAGTTCTGGAGTTAGTTTGGATACAGGAAGATCCTCAGAGCACTTGGGTGTTTGCTTAGAACAGTCCTGGACACCCGACTGTGTGAGATTCCAAAAATATCACATAGCATCAAACTGTCTTAAAATTTCCGTTGAGGACCTACTGCTCCCTTGTCTGAGATATTCATAACAAAACAACAACATCAACAACAACAAAACCCTACCCAAAAAAAGTCCTGCAGAGATGACTAAGTTGCATTAGTTCTCCCAGAGGTATAACGTATACAAATCAAATCAAAATATAAATCATTCCATCCTGTTGTGGGTTTATGCACAGTTTCTTTTAATAAAATATGCAAATATTTTGCAGTAAATTGATTTCCCAGTTTCAGTTCTCTTATCTCCGTATTTATTATTCATGATTCTTCTACTCCCCTACTTGAGCAGATAAAAAAGAGAAAAAAAAAGAGGGGAAAAAAGCTGTGTAGAGTTCACTTGCTTTTAGGAACTAGCTTTATTATTGTTATTATTAGCACAATTTTATACTCCTAGGAGTGAAAGATAAATGTAGATATTACTTCTAATCTCAACCAAAGCTAAGAGGTAATACAATGACACTCTTTAATGCAAATCACTGCAATAAATGACTACATAGCCCAAGTGTTCTGCTGCATTACAAATGGTAATGAAAGTTTGAATTGCTGAGCAAAATGACTGTTGTTTAACCTGTGACCAAGCTGGATGGTATCAGTTCTGTTGTTAAAGGTGTACACACCATGACTGTACAGGAAACCCAAATATTTCAGATATCTAAAGTTGTTGCCAAATAGGCGCTCTGGTTAAAAAAAAAGTGAATTGCTGGTCAGTTTTCTGTTGCAATAGCTGTATGAAATTGCTGCTTTCCATCACCCTGTGGTGAACAGGTTCTGCAGCAAAGAATCAGAACTGATCAAACGGGGTGCACCGCTCTGGCTGCTGGTGCTGGAGGTCTCCGTGGGGATAAAGGACAGAAAGATGAGGGAATCAGCCACGGTCAGGGCAGCAGAGCAGGCACAGCTCTGGGCATGCCAAAAGAAAGCCAAAGACAAAGTGAAGCAAGGGGAGAATGAGAGTCCAAAACAAACGCTGGGTTTCGCTCCTGTTCAGAGAAGATCCTGTCACAGTACAGGTATAAATTATTACAAGCATATGCTCCAAGTAAGCTCCATTTTCCTGCTACTTGCAATTTAATTAGGTATAATGATTTCTTTCCATTAAGATCCTCAGTGGATTACAGGTCTCATTTTTAAAAATGTGTCTGAGATTTAGCAATCCAATTGCTTTTTGAAGGATTTAAAAGTTTTATTCCTTTATGAATGAAGAATCAGACCTGTAAATATTCCAATAGGAATTACCATTGAGTTACAAGCCCTAGAGGAAAAGAAAGATTTTTTACAGATATTCTAAGTTTGTTGGACTGGCAGAAGAATTAAACTATATTTTGTTCTGACAGTACATTGCTTTACAGGAGTTTGGACGACTATAACCATGAATTTTGGTCTTCGTAGAAACAACCTATTCATCTAAAAATTCCTCAGAAGAAAAATTCCCAACAAGACCCTAAGGTGGGCTATTTGTGAGAAGAGGGTTCTGCAAGGTTTGGCCCAAAGCACTGAAGATCAAATTCTCTCTCAAGTCAAAGAAATCGTGTCAGCACAGAATCTGGCCTTAGGTATAAGCAGTGAAAAGAGACTGCATTGCAACTGCATTGGCATTGCAAATCAGATGGGGAAAGAAGGAGAATTCACAGAAAGACCTTATAGTTCTTTCTAATTATTCCATTTCTTCTCAGCTAAAAAAAAAAAAAAAAAAAATTAAAAGATTTGGTTTGTCCCTGCACTTCAGCATCACCTTTCACCTGGCATAAATACCTGCTTTAAATAGTTTAACATCATTAAACTAATGTGATGAAGTGAAAAGTTACATTCCTATCTCCAGAAAAGACTTGCAGGTTTATTCAACAGTAGAAAAATCCTCTTTGAAGGCTGAAAACAACTTATTTCCTGTAGGCAGGTTTTTCGATGATATTTACTTTCTCAACAAGCACATAAGATGTTTTTTCATCAAAGAACCTGACACATTATTAGAAATTATGATTGGCCATCTGCTTGTTCTCTTCAGTCTCACTCATAGTGCTCCCAAGGTTTGTCTTCTCTGCTTTGGTGCCTGCCAGAACCTAAAGCAGAGGTCAGGCATGGCAATGGGTCAGGGTGGAAGGGGGTACAGACTGCTGGATTTCTAACTGCAGTCAACTATTACTCACTGCTGCTTGCTTACATCCAGTACAGTACTTTTTTATTATTATTTTATTAAGATGTAAATTAAATCTAAAAAACTCTGAGAAAGAAAAGTCTGCTTGAAAAAGTTTGTTCATGTTGCAGAGTATTATCTGTAAGTCCTCCAGCTAGGCTAAAAGCCTATCCCACTGCTCCTTGGGATTTCTAGTGAATTAATAATGTCACTGATGAATATTCAAAAGTAGGCAGCTATTGTGCCTCCAAGCACATAATTAATTATTCATTACACATTTTTATTCACTGAATTAAAAAACACAGGGTGCTCTGGGAAATGAAGTGTAGTTCACTGCAGGGGCATGAAATTCTACACTGCCCCTTTAAGGATTATTACTCTGTATTTATAGTTGCCAGGGCAACATAAATGCCGGGCAATTAGATCATGGGTTGTCCCCGAAGACTGATGGGATAATAAGCAGTAGTCAAGTATTAAGTTGACCCAGTAAATGTCCCACATGAATAAACCTGGGCTAGGACCACAGCTGGCATCTTTCAAATAAAACTTTTACATTAATATAGTTTAAAAGGTGCATTTATCCGGGAATTGAGCATGCATCCACAGTGGGAAGGCTGTGGAGAGGACTAATACCACTTCCCGGTGGTGATCCACAGGCTTTGTTCACAGGGCTGGGCTTTGTGCAAACTTAGGAGCATATTCAGCCTCTAAAAAGCTCAGAAGTGGGGAGAACCCCACATTTACCCCCTAAGAGCCAATGTTCTGTGTTGGTGGAAGGTATTTTTTTTTTCTTACTTATTCTGCAAAACTCACCAGCAGGGGAGAAAACCAGTTTGGTTCTGAGCTTTAAAAACAGGTATTAAAATTTTATTAAAAAAAAAAAAAAAGACCACAAAAAACCCCAAACCTACAACTATTTAACTGGGTATGATATTGACTTAAAAACAGTTTAACAGAAACATAGCATCAAGATAACCCCTGTAAATTATTACCTGTGAGATGTGTTACCAAGGGCATTTTCTAGACAGTAAAGAGCAATCTAAAAATATGAAATTAAAAGGATCAGAGAGATTCTCCTAAACTGCTTTTTGTTTTGTTTCTTGTTTTTTCACAAATATAAGCTTCAAATTCTTACTGGCTACTGGCCATGTCTTTTTTCATTGAATTAATTTTCTGAGAATCCTTCTCCACACGCTCAGAAATTTATCTTTCTCTCAAAACTATTTTCATGTTAAAAAAACCCTACAAACCATGGAGAACCCGCACACATACATTATTCAGTTTTTTCCCCATTAATACTTGTTATAATAATATTTTTTTAAACTTAATTCTTTCCACTGTCCCTGCTGGTGACACGAGGTGATGGTTTTATAGTGCTTTTAAATCACTAATTTTATAGAGAAAAATGGGAAATCATAGCTTATCTCTGCCTGCAGACACTTGGCCATGCTAAAGCATGAAATAGTTCTCAGTTAGAGATACAGTAATGTTTTCTATACTTTTGTAATACAGGGGGAGAAAAATTCCCAGGAAGTATTATGCATCACTCAGTGTAAGAGAAAAGACGCATCTTATCAGCGAGTGTGTGTGTGCAAAGATTTATCCTAACATATAGATTCACATCACACTGCCCCAGACAGCTGAATGCATTTGGTCATTCATTAAAATTATGGTTATGTATAATGAAATTACTAGCTTTGTAGAGAAAATATTTTGAGGAAGAAAGTAAGTGCTTAGACACAATTTTTCTATTATAGTATTATTTGTCATAGCTTTCAGCAGGCTACACGTTTTTACACTTAATTATTTGGGGCATAATTCTGACTGGCAAGCAGGGAAGTGAACCTTTCCCCCAAAGGAGAAAAGGATGGACACCATAAAGAGCTGAGGGGACAAACATGCACAGACTGCTTGGTCAGACACTGGGCAATGTGGGTTTGAGACAGCAGGACTTACATGCTTGAAGCATGTGCTTAATTATTTTTATGGCATCAGATCCTGAGAGCTGAACAGCTTATCAGATCCCTCAGCCTGGTCACAGGCGTGGGCCACCTCTGTCTTTTGGGATGGGAACATCACTCCTATGTGCTCAGGTGGGAATTTGGTCAGGAGATGTAGCAGGATTGTCCCTCAGCAGGTAGCAGGTGCAGGTGCAGGACACACATTCAAGGATATTGGCCCTGTCAGGGCTTCCCTCCTCTGCACAACCGATCTGTGGGGATAGCAAACCCTAGGATATCACCTCTGCTGCTTCCACTACTTACTGCTGAGCACTGTCTGTATTTCTCTGTGACAAGTCAAAAGGTATGTGGGAATATTTCTATGCACAAAATATATTCATTTTCATACTTATAAATATGGATGTGGTTATATTTTATATATATGTGTACAGACACTAAAATGGAAAATGTCTAGTGCGAATTAATTCGTTTGCATTTGTGGATTTGAAATATCAGCAAAATATCATTTCTAGTAATTATTTTTAGCTACAGGTAAATGATAGAGGACTGGCTGCTTCAGCAGCTTGTATCTGTTTATTAATTATGAGAATGCAAAAAATTGGCAAAAACAACTGAGATTTCTTTCATGGCATTGTGAATCTCAGGACAATATCCTGCAGAATTAGTCAGTAATTCTCCACTTGAACGTAGTCCATGAGAAATCTGACAAAAATCAGCTGCAATGTATGCTTTTGCAGCATTCTGGTCTTGTCTGCCATTGCAGAAACATACAAAACAATAACAAGTTCATGGGGAATCTCTGTCTTACTAAATATTTAGAAAAAATAGTAACTGTCCTAGTCTGCAAGACCTAGCAAGAAAAAAAGCATGATCAAATAAAGATGCTGATTTTGCTGGAAGGAACACACTATCCAAAGTCCACAGTAGGCTCATGTGGAGATAATCAATTACTATACTAATAGCAGCCCCAAAGAGATGTGATTTACAAGGCTTTGGCCAGAGAGGTTACAATGAGTGATCTCCCAAAAGTTACAGTTTAGCCTCATGACCTGGCAGATCTCACCCCAAAGTGCCAACAAGTTCAGGCCCAAACAAGGAGACATTTTCACCATTATTTCTAGATCTCCTCAAAGTAGGGATGGGTTTTGTGGATAACACTTCACTGCTGGTGAAACACATAGACTGGCACTGAGTTCCCTTGGTAACATTCAGCTCAAGACAAATTCTTTGGCATTCACACTTTGCATCAGAAGGAAAATCCTCTTTAAAGGCTGATATATCCATTCTTTGGTCCTCCTCCCACAGCAGTGTACCTGTATTTATGGCAAAGTAAATATTTAAAATGCAAAATAAATAACAAGCTCATTGAGGAAACAATTTTGAGCCTCCTTTCTCCCTGGCTTTCCTGGTGTTCTGTCACTGTCAGCTGTATGATACCTGGAGCAGAAGCTCCTTAAGATAATCAGGTTGTCTTTGGTCTCTCTAGGAAATACTGGGCACACATGAAGAGCTCTGAATCAGGGCTAAAAAGAGAGGAACACTACCAAACTAACACACTAAATTGAAATTTCTAGTACTCACGTTTTCTTCCTAGAAGAGCAAAAATTGCCCACACTAACTGGAAGTGTCTCTGTAGTAAGACATCACGTCTTAAAATCAACAAAAGTGACTGGCTTTGTAACCACAGACATCACAGAGAAACCAAAGATACATTTACAGTGACAACACTAACACTGCAGATGTGCCTCCACCAGTTGTGAGTCTTGTGCACACAGTGATCAGAAGATCCACTTCAATGGCACAAGCTCCTGAACTAATTAGCTCTCAGTGGCTCAGTGCTAATAGAGCTGGAACCCTTGCAAGGTGCTGCACTTCACAGTGTGGATACAGGAGCACACCTGGAGATACCAGCCCCATGTGCCACTGCACAGTGTCGGCCTGACTCAGAGGATTAATCAAAGGTCATGGAGGAGAAAAGTGACAAAGCCAGGATAGGAAACACAGATTTCATAAATTCTCATCCCATCTTTAATTCCTCCGTCCCTTTGAAGAGTTAGAGAATTTAACTGGACAGGTTATTGTGGGGTGATATGTGGGCAGATTTGCTCCATTAAAGACAATCTTGATTTACAAAGCAGGAGTTGACGCTGAGACAATCACATCCCACACTCACTGTGTTATATGGGTTACAGCAAAAATGGTTCATTTGCCTCCTAGGGCATACCCAGTGCAGCATAAAGAGGGCAGAGGATAGAAAGAGCAGGAGGAAAGATTGAACTAAGAGAAGGGTGTGAACTAAGAGAAGGGTAAATTGTGCTCTACTAAAACAGCATTACAAAAATTATCAGGAAGGTATAACTACATTCCAGGCAACGTAGAGCAGTCAATTCAGTTCACATAGCTGATCAGGAGCACTTGATGACATATTCTACTGAGGTGTCTATTACATGATTTAACAGATCTGGTTGTGTTATATTTATGTCTAAATATATAGAGATATAGGTGTGCACGTAACTCTATATGTATATTAAGAGAATAATAAAAGACATTTTTAACCATCTGTTTCAAGCAATACCTCTATATTAAACACTAACAAAATGAAGGTGTGAGATAAGAAGAGAATGGGAAAAGAAATTATTATCTCCCTCAACTCCCAGTCTTTAATTGCAATACACAGGTAAATAAGGAGACAGGCAGACGAGTAGGCAGAAGGGCACAGATAAAAGGCCACGTATGTTCAAAGGAAACATAATTACCTGCTATTCCCTTGCTCTCTGGAAAAAAGTTCAGAGTTTCAATACTGACAGAAGCTAAAAATTGATCCACAGAAAAATGTTCACTTCACTAGAGGCTGCAAAAGAGCCTTAGCAACTGACACAGAGGAAAGTTGTTCTGAATTCCTTCAGGCAGGTTGGAAGGCAGCTCTGACTTGAATAACGCAAGAGGCCTTTGAGGCATACAGATGCCCTCCTTTCTGAAAAGTTTTTCTTGGAAAGCAAACTTCCTCCTCTCGACTTACATTTGGCAGAGAGGATTGCAGTCCAGACTTGCTGTGCACATTGTTTCCTTCCAGTATTAGTGGACACAGCTCAACAAAAGTTAATAGCTCTTTCCTGCTTAGAGGTTTTTATATCAAACACAAGTGTCTGTATCATCCAATCTGCCCCTTCCTTCCTTCCATTTTTCTTAATCTCTATTTCCTGGCCATGCTAATTTAATTCTCCTTCTCTACGCTGCCTTCAGACAAACTCAGCCTGAGAAAATTAAATATTTATTCCTTTCCAAGACCCATCCCCTTGTAAGGTGAAGCATGCAATACATTTGGAGGTGAACAGACTACAAACTTTCATCTCTGCAGTGTAATATGTGGTATTAATCCTTCTGTCCCCTCCCCCTAAATTCCTCTATGGAGCAGGGAATAGCTATTTCCCTATATTTCAGCAACACCCAGAAAGATGAAATCCCAGCTGAGTCTTTAGGCGTATTGGTGGACCCAGGGCTGGGACAGAGGATGCAGTCAGCAGGGCTCTGCTAGCCTTGCATGTGCTCCTGCTGCTCCTCCTCTCCTCCAGCTCAGCACCAAGCTTCTTCTACCAGTTTTCAATGTTCAGGGACAACTTCTGCAGGGCAGTATTAGAGGTTCTTCTCCATCATCATCTTCAGCCATGTCCATATTTTCTTTAGAGCAATAATTAAAACAACATATTCAGCAGCTGGGTTATTTTTTCCCTAGATTTAATCTGTTCAGGCTCTGATTTACATATTAAAAGCACTAATTAGCCCCTCAGAGTGTCTGAGCACGGATAGTGCAATAACTGGTCATGTAGTCACTAGAGACCACTCCCTAGTGCTTTTGGTAAGATCTCATGTATACAGCCCCAGTCTCTGGATGGCAGGAATGGCCATGTGTAGAGGGTTGTCTGCTTTGTTTCATGGCATTGAGGGACCGTAGTGCCGATTGTTTCATTCTTGCATTTTTTCTTCTCTTTGAAGTGCTGTGTTTGATCTGTCTGCTTGTCTGTCAGGTTTTCCCCTCCCCCATTCCCCATTGCGTCAGAGCCTGCGAGAGGACGGACCGCCTTCGGCCAGTGCTGGTGCAGAAAATTCCAATCCAATCAAAGGCACAATGGCCTTTTCTCTCAGCTTAGATGCAGCATTCAAATAAACAAGGACTGTGCGTTCAAAAAGAAAAAAAAAAATCCAATAACCCTCTGAGCCTTTCTTCTGGCTAAGGATATTCGAAGGAATCGTTTAATTTTCTTTGCATGTTTAGAAGTCACCTACAAAATTGCTCAGTGGTCTGGAAGCATTGTTGCATAGCCCCAGGTGAGAGGCCTGAGACTGAATCCTGATTGAGCTTGTTTCCAAAGCTGCCAGAAGCTATGAAGCCTCCAGGGTGGGAAGAAAGGCTCTCCCAACTAACCCAACTAACAGAGTTTTGATACTCAGCTTCTTCCTGGAAATGTGTAAAGGCAAGACGAGCACCTCATCCCCGACAATCACTGTGAATACCCCGTGGTTTGGGGAGATGCAGAAGGTCCCATTACTCTGGAAAAGGCACAGTGCTTTTTCCTCGCGTGCAATGCTGCGACATGAACACGAGCTTTTTGCTGGGGCACTGTGAGCTGGTATCACCACATAGCACTGAACTCCATTGCCTTGTAGCACCTGGCCCCTTGGAAGGGTATTTGCACCGTGTTTCATCAGTAAATTCCTTTGGGAAACACAACAGAGCAATTGGGCACCAGGCAGGGGCACTTCCCCCTCTCTGAAGAAGTTGTGCCATGGATCAAAGTGGTTGTTTTGCACTAAGGTTAGGGAGGAATCAAGAACAAGCCACCTAAATCCGTGCCAAGGGGCTCAAAAGGAGATGAAATTCTGCCCATTGCTCCACTCATGCATTTTAAACAATATTACATGAATATCCTAACTCTACCACCAGGCAAACCAGGCAAATGATTTTTAGAGTAAGAAATACTTGAACATCAGTTTGAGCAAGCTTTACAGAATCATAAAACCATTAAGATCATAAAAGTCCTCCAAGATCATTGCGTCCAACTGGGAAAGGGATTACTGGACAATACTCTCCTTGCTCTCTTTGCTAGCTAACCAGAGAAAACCAGTGTTATTGTTGTGGTCCCCTAAAGCAGTTAGGTCAATGGGAATGGGACTCCTGGGCATAAGAGCCACACAAGTGCTCAGCACAGCAATGTTACAAGCCAGGGCAAGGTCACATTTAGGTAGATGGAAACAGACCTGTGAAGAAGAGAACAGGAAAAATGAGTATTCCTTGAAGTTGTTGTCCTAAATGAAACTTAGGGCTGTGATTCAAGTAATGATTTTTGTGCAATTATGTTTCTTTGCTAAAAAGAACCTAAAGCCTAGGAGGAGTTGCAATACCATAGAGAAAAGATACAGATGGCATCTACATAAGCACCAGAGGGTTTGGCCAAAAACCAAGGGGAAATTGTCTTGGATGTGCCACCATCTTTGCTAACTCTGCTCCATAACAACACTATACTTTTCCAAGACTCCCATTTCAGAACAGGTTTTATAAAAAGCTTGGATTTCACTGTTACCAGGAGCCAAAGCTGCAAGAGAGCCCAGGAGACTATAAAACTGTAGCTTCTAAAACTGTTGACTTCTCTTCAAGTTAAAGAGAGGAAATCACAGAGTGGGATGTAGATCTGGTGACACAACTGTGTAAACCACCCCCTGCTTCCAGCAGAGGCAGATACCTCTGACATATTTAGAAACTTCATGCAAAGAAAACAAGTCAACAAATTCCATTTGATTTAAACTATAGGCTCCCTGAGGCTATCAGAACAGACCCTCTGTCTACTGAGGGGAGGGAGCTGCTTGACTAATGCCAGCTCTTGTGAGATGCCTCTCCAACCTTTAAATGGGTTGGGAATGCTCACAGATGCACTGCTCTGATTAGTAGCTTTGAAATTACAACTGACTATGCAAACGCCATCATCCACAGTGTGTGTATCAGTGATTTCAGTAAGAAAGTCCCAGTCACAGCAGCCATAGCCCACAAAGAAGAAGAGAATGACTATATTTAGGAACCCCTTCTTCAGGACAGAGCAAATATTGTCTTGGATAGATGAGAGCTGATGAGGGTTTTCCAAGAAAAAACCTACAGTTTTGCTGTCAAATCTTTGTAAAGCAGTAGCTCATAGACCTCTAGAGGAGAAAAGACCTTCAGTCCTCAAAGGACATAATTTCTTATTCAAATTTCCTTTTAAAGAGTGTCTCAAGAATTGTTTGTCTGCTCCTCTGATAATCCAGGCAGTTAATTTTTCCCAGACTTCTCAATAACTGAAGCCATATGTTTTGCTTTGCTTAAAGTTCTATCGAATGAAAAGATTTCTCAAGAAACATAATTATAGCCAATATTTACTGTTAAGTAGAGAACAGCTGAGAGTCAGAGTTTTTAATATGTGCATTCAGATTGTATTGGTCTGCTAGAGTAGTAGGTTGGAGTGTTCTGTGTAATCAATGCTATTTGCTGGTGGAAAAACTCCAGGAAGCAGAATCAAAGAATCATAGAATGGTTTGGGTTGGAAGGAACTTGAAAGTTCATCTAGTTCCAATCCCACTGTCATAGGCAAGGACACCTTCCACTAGACCAGGTGGCTCAGGGCCTATCCAATAATAATCTATTTATTTTTATAAAAGCACCTTTGTACTTCTCTGATGCACCTGCCTTTGAAGCTCATGGTCTTATGCTTCTCCTTCCTCTCCTTCTCTCATGATTTTATGCTGTCATGCTCTCATGCTGTCAAATGAGAGATCCTCTCCATTTGCAGCCTACTTAAATAACTTCTCCACTTCTTCCCTGCTCTTTAGATCTCTCTGCTGTCATTCTACCAATATCTTCTCTTCCTCTCTCTGATTTCCCAAAGAGAATTTATATGAATTTCCTCTTGTTTTTCTGTTCCAAGTCTCTGCAATCTCAGTGTTCATTTTCAGTGTCCAATACTTTGTGAGACTCAGTATTTTATGCCCAGTCTTTTTTTTTTTTTTTTTTTTTTTTTTTCCAGTCTCCATAAAAGCTGGACTTTAGGATACAATTAAATAAACAGAAAAGCACATTCTATTTCCCATTGCCAAGGTGTCACAGCAGCTCTTCCTTCATGCTGTGCACCAGGTCATCATTCTTGGGGCACTGTTGTATGTAATAACATTATGGGTGTGTAACTTTGAGAGGGGTAGGGGTCAGAGGCTAGTTAAAGGCTTCTGTACTTCTTGTGGTGTCCAGCACCATCAAGTTTCATTTTATAGCCATCGTTTCAGTGCCCCTAAACTGGCAAAGCAAAACTCAGCTGCCACCATCAAAACCAATGCCACTTTAAAACAAAATGGTGTAAATTGTCAGCTAACTCACAAACTGCATGGATGAGACTTACTACAAAGTATCTGCATCAGCCACCACTGTCTTGGCAGAGCTGGCCTGACTGTGATGTTTGTGGTCAAGAAAGACCAGCTGAGAATCCTGTGATGTGAACAGTGCTGGGAATATTTCCCCATGAAATCAGTTCTCAAAAAAACTCTCTAAATCTCTAGAACTGATTCTCCATGAAATTTTCTCTTTGATGAGTTAATGGAAGTCCATGTGCCTCCAAAACTGTGATAATGAAGACCTTAAATCCCATCACCTGTATGTAGTCTCATCCTGAAGAATGCAAGGCTTTCCTTCAACAGCTTACACACAGCATATGTGGAATTTGCTTAAAATATATTTGGGCTTTACCACTGCTAATAGCTGGTTAAGACACAGCCCTGTGCTGATGACCAGGGAGAGTATTCTGCTCTCCACCCTGTGCAGGGTTTTTCAAGGCCTGCAGTCTGCATTGTGCTCACAACGTATCTCTTACCAAGCAGGCCAAAGTCCACACTGACACATTTTGGTAACAGAAAGATGTTGCTGAAAATAATTGGGTCTGGCAGCACTTAATTGTTTTCCAAAACTAGTCCATTAGTTCCAAAGCTCCCTGAGTGTTTGGTTGCTCTGTAAACCAGCCACATGCCTAGATATTGTGCCCAATTCATCTGGAATGAGTTTGATTTAACAATATGTATTTGCAAGCTGCTTCTGTTAAAAAAAAAAAAAAACAAAACTTTGTTTTATTCCAGTGACACCTTTTTCTCTTTCTCTCAGCTGTGTGGCTGCCAGTGCCCACAGGTATTCCTCAGGGATGTGGCAGGAGACAACAGAACAACTGGCTTCTTGACAAGGGAGAGGTGGCTTGCCAACTGCTACCCATTGACTGGAGTGTGTGCTTGGCTCTGGGAGGCAAACACTGCTGCAATATGCTCTCCCTGGAGAAATCCATCCTCAAAAATCATGACTTTCGCTGAAAGATTCAGAGATCTCACTATGCTTTTAAAGCATGTAAGTTGAGCACCAGAAGAATCAGATAAAAAGTGTGCATTTAAGTTGCTGGAAACAGTTATACTGTGCTTCTTCCCAACACAATTTCTTTGGGTTTTGAGATGGTTTTCTCTGCATTGAACCCCTCATCGCCAGAAACCACACAGATAAGACAGATCCAGGGTGCAGGTGAATGCTGTCTCCTGCTTGGATTTAAAACATATGCTTCTTGGGAAATTGAGGTACTCCATTCAAACAAGTTTGCAGATACGTGGCAATGCAGCCTTTTTACTGTTCCTTTGCTGGATCTTTGCTGTCCTTAAGTTCAGTCACCTGTAAATCAGTGGTGTTAGCATTACACATCCTCACGCACTCGAAATGTGCAAGCAGGCACATCCTCTCTGACTTGGAACATGGAATTAGTGGTTTTGGAGGTGTCTGATTTAGCCTAGTGACAGCACTCATTAGGCTGTGGGTAGCACAGACACCCTGATGTAATTGTAAGACCACCACTCTGGATATAAAGAAATCCAAGCTAGTTACTAACTTGAGTTGTTTCTCTAAAAGGAGCTTGTGGTTACAATGACTCCTAATAGCCTCCAGCAAGAAGTTGAAGAAGGCCAGAACACAAACACTGGGTAGCATTCTTGCATCTCAAGTGCACTGTGTTTCAGCAGCAGGGATGCTCAGGCTTTACTCAATCTCCTCCATGACCCTAAGGACAAAATAGAGGAAACTAGATTTAGTTTCTCACTCAAGAGGACACTAAATTCAGTCTCTATTTTCCCTAGCCTACTTCACCTTGCACTTTTAAATGGAAGTATTGGTCAGGAAAAGTATATTGCATTAGTCAGAGCATAAAAGAACTAAATTACATAATATGTTATGTCTCATGAGACATCAGCAGCTATTAATCAGCATGTGAGATATTTCTTTGCACTTGCTAACTGGTTTGGGAGGAAGGAAGCTGGATTTAAATACAACTATCCAGGTTCAGCCTGCCCAGCCTTAACTTGTGAGCAATGTTACCAACCCCTCACAATCAATGCTCAAGGAGTTTTGCTAAACTGGCTGCCTCTAAGTCCTACATCCTCCAAGCAGCCCCCACAGACAGACAGCAGACAAAGTCTGGAGTGGCAAGTTTGCTTCTATCATTTGGCTTGCACTCCAGCCAAAAGAGACAGTACGGAGCACACACCACCTCCAGGCACCAAAAGTCCCCTTCTCTGTGCAACATGGGACTGGAGCAGAAAGGGATTGGCTTTTGCATGATTTCCAGACCAAAATTTCCTTGTAAGAGAGGGGGATGACAGTGCTGGCACACAGTTATCCTCTCGGAGCATTTCATCCTTTCACAAAGCCCTCCCCAAGCTGTGCATGATCCAGCCCTCCAGGACAGCTCACATTTCTGACCAGATTGTGCACAAGGTTCCAGCAACTGCCTGGAAAGTCACTCCAGCAATTAAGTGTTGGTAGATTTTTTTTTTTTTTTTAAATACGAAGGATATGGCCCACTGTGCAGGGTATTGCAGCCACCCTCCCTGTCAGGCCGTTTCACAGTAGTATTGTGGCGCCATGGAGAGGAGCTAATTGGATTTGTTGTCACCTCCCAAAGCTGCCAGGAGCTCACGTCTGCTCTGGTTACAGATGAAGACATCACGGTGACAGGCTTAGAGATGGCTCAGCTGGCATCCTAGGGCCACTAATAGAGCCATGTTGATTTAATGTCCGAGTGGAGAGGTGCAGACAAGCTGTTCAAGTTTTCTATTCCAAACAAAGCAGAGATCTGTTATCAGTTGTCTGTGGATCAGTAAATAAACTTCCATGTGGCTCTCACAGCACCTAACCACCGCTACAGAAGAATGACAAAGTATTTTAACATTGAGATGGTACTTTTAAATGAGAGCACTGTCTCTATGGTTTATATTGCCCTCAGGGAAATCAGTTAATTCCTTTATACATAAATTTTACTTAACTATGTAATTATGGATGAATCCTATTAGTCTTTAAATTGCTCACTAGTTAAAAGGTGTGTGTGTGTTTTCTACAGCTCTTTTTTTGTGGAATGTACAGATCATCTGCACTTATGAAGATTAAAAGCCTATTTGGGGATTTTTGTTTGGTTGGTTGGTTTTTCTGCTTTTAAGTAAAAGTATAAAATTTGTTAGAAGACTCAAGCATAATTTTTTTGCCTTTTCTGTATAGTACTATCTATTCAGAGCACAAAAGTGGGCTCAGGCAGCATTCCCTTCATCCTCAGCACTCTCGGTATCTCTGTCAGCACTCACCCTGGCCCCTGGCTGCCTTCATGTGGTATCACCCACCTCTCTGCTCTGCTCCACATTAAGTGATCGCTCGTGCCAGCGCGATGAGCGTGTTAAAGACAGCTCAGACACAACAGTGTCCTTTGATACACATTTTTACAGCTCTGAGCCATGGCTGAAGTACAGCTCTGAGTCACAGTTTTTACCTCTCAGCACCCAATGCCACATCAGATTTTCTCCCAGCAGCACTCAGGTCTTATTCATACATTTCAGGCTTAGATTTCTTGAGAGCATCAGAAGTCCTGCCCTTCCCACAGCCACATTTGCAGCCAGAGTTTCAAAGGAGTTCAGCATCCCCCATCTTAGTGCCAAAATGAGAACTTTCCCTTGATGACTCGAGGCTAATGGAACACTTTGAATAAATAAATAAAAAAACCCACAAACATTCCTGCCTAAATCTGCAGGTATAAATGACACAGGTTGTTAACGTTCCTGGTACTTCCATTGGTCCTGTTCTTTGATTGCACACCCCAAGGTCACTCAGGGTCTGAAGAGGCCAGTCCCTGCCCAAGTGATGACTGTCCTTAAGAGCAGGACCCACAATCCTGCAGGCAAGGATGGGAAGTAGGAGTGCCTATATGCCCTCAAAGATGATAAAAATGCAGCTGTTTGTCCTGGCTTAACCCCAGACAGCAGCCAAGCCCCACTCAGCCACTCGCTCAGTCCCCCACCAGTGGCACTGGGCAGAGAATCAGAGGGGGAAAGGGTGGGAAACTCATGGTTGAGATAAAGAGAGTTTAATAGGGAAAGAAAAAGCCATGCACACAGTCAAAGCAAAACAAGGAATTAAACAGGTGTTCAGCCATCTCCCTGAGAGCAGAGCCCCATCACAGTGAAGACAAAAACCATCACTCAAATATCCTTCCCTTCATATCCTTCTTCCCCCCACTTTATATACTGAGCATATGGAACATCCCTTTGGTCAGTTTGGGACACTGGTCCTGGCTGTGTCTCCTCCCAACCTGCCAGGCACCTCCAGTCTCCTCTCCAGCATCACTGTATGCAAAGCAAATTAGGCCTTGGCTCTGTGTAAGCCCTGCTTAGCAATAGCAAAAACATCTTTTTGTTATCAACCCTGTGTTTAGCACAAATCCGAAACACAGCCCCGTACACGTATCTGAAACACAGCCACTGTGAAGTAAATTACTCCAGCCCAAACCAGCACAATATTTAATTTGGTACTGCTCAGACCATGTTCCACAGATCCCAGTCAGATTGTGGGGCCAGTGAGTGGTGGAAGATTGAAGTAGCTCAGAGAAGCAAACACAGGGGAAATAAATGGTCTGCCTCTTTGCAGAGACAGCTGGGCAATGACTTATCCAATAGACATGTGGAGACAATGGAGGAAGAGGTCCACTGGAAAACCATTTTCAAAATTTACATTTGACCCTAAAACACTGTTGTCTTCTGCATGTTGTCTTCTAGGTATGTATGGAGGGTCCATATAGCACAATGAAAACAAAGGAAAACCTTTGGCAAACTGACTGCAAGCCCATGCCAGAAGCCATTTCAAGAATGGTTTAAAAGCATGGACATGAACACAAGTAGGCTTTGATGGTTTTGAAAACTCAGCTGTGATCCTTCATTTCTAAGGAATGCAGATTGAGATTTTCTGTGAAAATCTCACATAAGGAGGGACACTTAAGTTTGGGTCATGAGGATAGGACAAGCTTAGGCTGAATCCTCCTCGCCCAGTGGGCAACTGCTTCTGAAAGCCTGTGGAAAGTCATCCCATCCCACAAGCTGACTTCTTACGCTTCCAAACTGCCCTTTTCATGTGGTATTAGATGCATCTTTTTCTGTCTAGGAGATAAATTTTCATCTTGAACTTACCTTCATTTTTCTGGCACAGCATAAACTGCACTTAGAAAAGTCTTCAAAAAAAGGGACACCACTTCTTTTTTTTTTTTCTAAAGGGAAACCTCCTACGTGGTTTCCATAGTCAGTAATTTTCACTGACAGTGATAGTCAGGAGAATTTGGACAGATTTTCCTTCTCTTCCCTCTAGGCTCCAGTTCTAGCTCTTTTTGATAATCTCCCCCAAAGCTGTTAGGACAAATGATTCCAGCTTCCTCTACTTTGCCTATTAAATGAGCTAATTTGTGTGTTGTAGAGTCACTGAGTAGATTAAACAAAGCCACCCGGCTGGAGATATGGTGCAGTATTCCAGAGTTTTCAGGCCAACCATTTCTTCTGAAAAAATAATTCAGAAGGATTTGGACTGAGATCTGGATTGACTGCATTAAGATAATTCTGGTACCCAAGGGCTCTATGGGATGTTTCCTTTTCTTTTCAGGAAAAAAGGAAATAAGAGTGTTAAAAAGAAAATGTTATGAAAACTGCAATTCTGGGTATAGTACATAGGAAGAAGCACAACAGATAGGCCAGGTTAAATTACTATTTCAGCATCTGCCTACTGGTCTTCATATCAGATGAAGACTTAGCTGAGAGAACAGTTAGGGCTAATCCACAGTGCTTGGTAAATAGTGGATTTCAAACTCCCACATTTGGAATGGCCAGAATCAGTGTGAGAAAACCTCACAAGCAATCTCTGAGCAGCAGGTCTCTCATTGCACCTGTGTGCTAGCTGCAATCACTTTTCCAGGGCCGCAGTACCCATCCCAGGTCTATACATCTGTTTGCTGTTGCTTTATTCTTTTAGCTGACCCCATGCTCCCAGAGTCACCTGGCTAATTCACCTGGCTGTGTCCAACCAGTCTCTGTCTTGGCCAAATGACCAGCACAGTCCCTCACTATAGGGCACACCATGTTCTCCTTTCATTTGTGTCCACTAAGCCCCAAAAATCTTAACAGGGAGCAATTAACACCCTGTTTGTATGTGCGTTGGCAGAGACCTCACTGGCTGTGCCTGGAATTTGGTTTAAAGTCGAGTAACCAGAAGCCAGCCTCATTACTGAGAAGGCAGGACATGAGGAACACTATTTTAAGGAACAAAATGATCCAATATCATTCCTCATGCTACAGGACAGCACTTCTACATATTGCCAAGGAAAGTAAACCCAACTCATTTCCAGCTTCCCACCTTTCATTCTATTAGTAAAGCAGTGAAACAAAAGACCATGAGGTCTTCTTTCCTAGCTATGCTGACTATTTCATGTTTATCTAGATTAATTAGCTTTTATTTCCAGTGATGTCTGGCTCCAGAGCTATGCTGCACCATTGATCCTCCCTCCTCCTGTGGATTTATCACTCAGGGCTCCCCTAAATTTCTCTTTCCTACTACCAAAAAGGGCAGGCATGCTTTGCCAAAAGTAGGACAAGTCTAAATGAGACTGTTTCTTTTCTACACAGGTGGTTCAAACAAGTGGTTTAAGATTTAATCACACAAACAGCCAAATATATTTCAGGCATTTACTCCTGCGTGTTCACTCTAGAGCCAGAAGCAACAAAAACATGCTTCTCTTAAACAAAAATGAGTTTTCACCTTTCCAAATGCTTTTTTCTTAGATTTAGCAATTAATCAGGCGTTCACTAGGATGAGGTCCCAGTAGAACCTGACTCATTGCTATCCAGCTGCCTCTCCAAAGAAGTCAGACCTGTATGCAAAGAGACATAAACGTAGAAACCAAGAGCTCACTGTAGCAGCCAGCACTCACAGTGTGCAAGAAGCAGGCTAGGGCAGCTGATCAAAGCACATCATTAAGCGTGAGTGATCATGTGCTGAAGTCTTGAATAACAATTACTAATATGAAAATCATGGGAAAAAGTATCCAAAAAGGGCTTAAAAGTGGTGGCAGAACAACACAACATTGTGTTATGCGCTTCATTACATTGTTCACATGTAGGTTGGTAGCTTTTCTTACAATAACAGATGACATAAAAATTTTGTCTTTAGCCAAACCATGCTCAGTAAACTGAAGTTCAATTTTAAGTTCTTGCTATTCATCCGACACTGAAATGAAGTCATTAGTGCCAATGAGGATCAGTGTCCAAACAAGGCAAAGCAACACGATACAGCAACATGCCACAGAACACAAGGATACTGCATGCAGGTAGGGAAACGGAAGAATATTTTATATCTGCTCAACATGGTTACCTCAGACAGTGGCCAGGAGGAGGATGCAGCAAAAGTCCCTGTTCTTACAAGTAATGCCATAAGCTGTCAGTGCCAAAGACCCTGTGCCTCACACAGACACCAGACTGTGCCATGAGGGAGAATTAGAAGCTTCTGAATGGGAAGAGTGTCCTTGTTAAGCACCAAAGCCAGTGTATATTGCCCTGTGAGCCTTCTTTTGTCTTGCCACAGGGATTTGATCTGGTCACAATCTGAGCTGTCACAGCACCAGTCAGTTCCAGCTCAGATTTTCTGTGCCACAAATGCTCTAACCCTGTCATTTTTGATTATAATCTTTATATAATGGCAGAAATATGCATATATTTTTCATATTTGGAGACATTAATTCTAAAACGAGTCATCAAATAGTTTATGGTCAAAATAAAAATGTTAGAGCCAGTAACACAGAAGGTGTAAAAGAAACCCCTATCCTACTCTAGCTGTTATTGATCTTTAGAGATCACTTATAAGCAAAGTTCATTCATGACATTTCATAGTCAGGACCTCTGTGCAAGCATTCACATGCTCACCTCCAAGCCAGGCGTGGTTTTGTATCAGACCCAGCACTGACAGTGCTGTGAAATACTAAAAAAACAGCGGCACTTCACCTCCGCAGGCACAACCTGTGACTTTACTAAGCCCCTCCCAAAAATTAGAAACATTGTGGTTTTCTCTGCAGAGAAGGACCGAGAATCCCTGCTGCTCTGAGAGCGCGTCAATAATTCTGGGAAGGGGCACAGCAAGACCCTCTGTGGCTAGGAGAGATCTGACTGTAGCAGCTTCAGCCAAGCTAAACTTTTGCCTTCCTACTGCTAAGGCAGAGGAAGAGAACAATGCTGGGAACGGGCAAGGACAGCCTGGCTTTCCTCCCTGCTGACCAGCTGCTCACAGGGCTACTGCTTCTGATGCCCAACTGGTTCCCTTCCCTGAAGGGAAGCTGAGCAGCACCTGGGGCTTTTTGCCACTCACGTTCCAAGGTGTCCAGCACAGACCTGCCCTTGGCCCTGGTGCTTCCCACCCAGTCTGTGCACTGCTGGGAGTAGCAGGATAAGTCCCTGCATGCCTTTGGCTGCACTAAGGCCGCAGATGTGCCTGCACAGACCTCAGCACACGTCCTTTCACCCCGCCCAGCTTTGGTGAGGCTTGCAGAGACACAAAGGATATCATAATTACACTTTGTTTCTCAATCAAAAGAGGTGAATTTCAGCTCCATGATTCCCAGTCTCTCCCGCTTCACTCAATTGTTCTGCACCTCCAGAATGGGCAATAAACATCCCTTGTTAATTTGAAAGGGATGCTCTAAGGAACTGCTCAAATTAGTCCTGGCCAGACTGAGAGGCAACAGTCTTGATATGCAGGCTTTAAGTCAAAACCCTTATACCTGATACTTGACCCAAATCTCCACTTAAATGTGACTACAATAGTGTTATTTCAGTAATGCCAGTGTCCTGAGCCTTCTGCTGGTTATTTTGAAGAAAATAAACTCATATTTTTATAAATGTATATACGTGTGTATATTATCTAATATGTCCACTTTTTCTCAGTGTTGAAAAGAGAAACTTTTGAATCTTAGCTCTAAAAACATGGCTATGTGAGGCCTAAAAGACAGACCCTGAACTCATATGCCGACATTTGTATCTGTAACTACAGCCAGCTAGAAGTAACAACACACGCACGCACGCACACATTACCATGCTGTTCTTTCATGTCACCAATGGCTCCCAGTAACCTCATTTACTTCAACTTTTATTTTACTACTCCTCTCATCCCCCTTTCATATCCACAAGTGATCTGGCATCATGCTGTTCAGTGCCTCCATTTCCCCTCTGCAATGTTGTAGTGTCCAGAGCAATCATTAGAAACCTTTGAGCTGTAGAGCAAACAAGGAGAAGTCCAGTGCAAAAGGCTTTCTTATGTCTTTACTCTTCAGTGGGTTTCCCTTAGCTCCAGAAAGTGAGTTTGCTTTCAGTAGTACAGATATCCCTGGCAAAGCTCCTTTTTCTGTGCTTTGCTGAACTCCTGAACACAGATGTCCCATTTGTGTTTCATTAGTACATCAGCCTCTCTGAGGCTTTCGACCTCTGCACTAGGCAATAATTACCTGGCGCAGACCCATTCCCTCGCCAGCTGGCCTGGGAGCTGCTCTGCTCAGACCAGGGCTCTCTGCTGTCAGCCCTTTCCAGTCAACTGGACAGCTCAATCAGCAGAAAATATCAAATATGGTTGTTGTTTAAGCTCAGCCAGCACTATTTCTACTTGATCTGACAATGACTCTCCAAACGAAGATTATGCTTCCAAAGGTCTAGCCATGAGACAGCAGAGTAAGATGTCTGACAGAGTTTGATGACTTTAGAAGCTCTTTTGCCAGCAGTTTAGGCGGATCATGTCCTTCCCTTCCTGCAAGCGGTGTTGTAGATGCCTCCCTCTCCCAGGCCAATGACTATTTAATTATTTGTACCTAGTGGAACAGCTCCAAGGAGAGCAAGAGAGGGCGGATGAGCCTGACTTTAGTCTGGGGCTGAGGGCGCTTGCCTGGGATCTATATAGGCAGTTTGCCTCAGCTCCAAGATTTTGTCCCCTCCCACATGGGTATTCAGGGTGATAGGCATCACTTTGCTTTTTCAAGGGAGTTGCAGGCTTGCCTTATCACAGAAATTAAAATCTTGGAGTTGGTCCCAAGCAATCCTTACCTGCTGCACCTGAAACTACACACCACGGCAAAGGGAAATCCCGAACCAGAGCATTGCTGGCCTCCCTGTCATGCTTATGTCACAGCAGCCCTCATTTTAAGGGTTATGTTAAATGTACCCAGGGAACTTGCAGGAGTTTGGATTAAGGATCAGTTTTTATTCAACAGTCATCATGTTTTCTGCCACAGGATAGTGTAGATTAAGAGACAGGAACAGATGAAATTTTGGAGTAGCCGACAGAGTCACAGACGAACCTACATTCCCAAGACATGTTCCCAGTACCTTTTAGAGCATATGAGACTGAGCAGCCCTCAAAACCAGAATGAGAATCATGGCTGAAAGGGAAAAAGATAAACATGGATAAAAGCAGTGGGGCTGACCAGAGACTCTGCTCAAAGAGTACAGTCAGACACATTGTCAATCCAGTTGAAAGGAATAACAAGGCATGGTTCTTCCTGACTTGCATGATAGCAGCACTTCAGGAAGAGTTTCTGGATGAGCCAAAATGTTCTGGGGAATTCCTACTTCTTGCTTCACTCAGCAAATCCACTGCCATCCATAGAAAGAAAGGAAGGTTTCATGAAATCAAAGATAACTGCTAAAAGAAGCCAAAAAATATAGTTCGTGATGGTGATCCAACAGGAGAGAGGTGTGGGAGGCCAGGTGGTCAGATGACTTCTCCTGAGGGTTCTGCTGTGTTCAGTAGGTAATGCCACAGATTTTAAAGAAGATTTTACTTCAGCTAGAGGATCAGGAACTATCAGGAACTTGCTCCAGATACTGCTGTGCGCTCTAAATTTTAATATTAAGAAAGATGGAAAGATCCTGAAACAAAAAGTGAATCCTTCATTTATAGGAATATATGGTGTTTATGTGTCTATTCTCAAAAGCAGGAAGGTAGAAATAAGCCAGAGGAACAAGAGGGTAGAGTGAGTGATGGATAAAATGATCTAGTCAAATTAATTGAAATATGGTAAGGTGAGATTTATAATTGAAATACCGATATTGATGAGTTTAATCTGTACAGGATAAGAACAACAATAGTATTTAGCAATGATGCAGCACTTTTCATCTTTAGAGCTCATTAACTAATTAATCTTCACAACACTCCTGAGAGGCAGGTAAGTATTATTATTATTATTAGACCATAAGAAAGATAAATCCACAACAGAAGCTGAGGAAGGTGGAATTAAGAGCTAGAAGTGACTTTTTAAGGGGGAGTAGGGTGGAAAATAACTCCCTTGTTCAGTCACAGCAAGGGGCAATTCCATTACTAGAGGAAGGTGGCATGGCACAGGAAATATTCATAAAGGAGATCCATCCTTTATTCCACACCAGAGTAAAAGGCACTAAAGATGAGGCAGGAGCTCAATCAGTGAAGTAAAATTCATAAAAGGAAGGTAAGGTGAGTCCAAAGGCAGCAAAATGAGTAAATGCAAGCCAAGAATGGCAAAAGGCAACAAGAAACCTTGAAACCTAATGCCCTAACAGTGCTATTTCATGCTGGAACTGAGTTACTGGACTGTATTTGAGTAGGAAAAATAATAACAAGGACTATGTTTGTAGATGCTGAAGAACTAGCAAAGGCCTTGTTGATAAAGCTTGTGATAAAACACAGGAGCTTGGCTGTACTGAATGGCAGGCTGTCTGTAGGCTCTGATCACAGAAATCCCACATATTAAAATGAGATAATTCTTGACATTTAATTCCTATTCTTCCCTCTTCTGCATGAGAGAAAACAGAAATATTGAAGTGAAAAAAATAGGAAGCAGGCATAACAGTAATCTCCCAAAGAAAGTAAGACCTTGGTATGGGCAAGATTGGAAGAGCCCTGGATTAAGCTGTTTGAGATTTCTCTTGATTTTTGTGCATTGAGGGCCTTGTATTTTACAAGTCAGAGCAAGCACAGATACAGTTGGAAGTAAAAAAAAATGTGCAATGAGTAGAAATTTTGCCTGAGATCTGCCCAATTTTGGCAGGTTAAAAAAAAAAAAATTTTTTTTTGGTCGATTTCAAGAAGTTCTTCCTATTATTTCTCTGCACTTTTCTGTAAATAAAATGGATATAGATCCAAATCTAACTTGAAGTTTAACTTGATGTGTTACTAGTGTTCCTGTGTGCCTACAAATAACCAGTCATATTATTTAAAAACACGGAGATTCTCAAACTTACAAATGGGTATTTGCTGAGGCCAGGATTTCTGTTACAAACAAACCACAGAGCCTAAAGACTGACAAATGACCGTAAGGATAAGAGGAAATCTAACGAGATAATAGCAGCTCTCTACAAAGCTTGGCAGCATTTAGTCTGTAGGTCAAAACAAACTGCGTGATTCCTTAAGTTTTTGCATCAAATCAGGAAAAGAGTGTGGCTGTGATGAGAAATTCCACAATTATTTATGGAGATATTTAGGGGAGAGACCTGGGAGATGGTGGGTTCTCCTTCACATTGGCATCAGGACTGGATTTTTCCACATCCTTTTTATACCTTTTTATATCCTATACGATTTTCCATTTTAAACCTAGCCGAAGCCTTAAATTTGTTATTTTGATAATGTGGTTAACAAAAAAGAAAAAAAAAGAATTGCACCTGTTTTCTCCTGAGAAAATCTTATGCATATTTAATTGACAAGCAAAACTTATTTCTTGTCACTCTACTTCATGCACACAGGGGTCACCTAAGAATTTTTAAGAAAGCAAACCTTTCCCTGGGGCACATTGCAAAGCAAAAGACCTGGTTTGGAGCAAAGGCACATATAACATATAGCCTTGCTGGAAAAGGGAACACTGGCAATTTTTCCTTTAGATGTTAGAATTTAGCTCTTGCACTCCTTTAGCTTTTCCTAATTTTTTTTTTGAAGGAAAAAGTGAGATACTGTCTTGTTTATTTTGAAGTGGCAGGGGAGGAAGTTCCTCCCCTACCTCCCCATACACAAGAAGAATCACAGTTGGGGCCGATGATTAGAGGACTCCATGAAAGCCTTTTGCACCTTAAAGGTGTGCCCCCAAGATGCCCACAGTGTCTTTTCCATCCACCTATTGTCATGGCTGTGCCAGAGATGTTATAAACCTTGACACGTGACGGATGCAGCGATATCACAACTTCACACTGAGTCTGGTCACCCAGGGTGAGAAGCAACATCCTGCCCTCGAAATTGTGCTGTTTTAAAGGTTCGTGGAACTCTCAGCAATGTCTGCTTCTCCCAGGGGTGTCATTGTTCTGCCCTTGTTTGTTTGAGAGATAAAAAAAATCTTAAAAGAAAAAAAATCTTAAAAGATAAAAAAGCTTAAATGAACACTTGTGTTTTTCCTTGCAAGAGGCAGACTTTGGCAGTGCCTTAGTCATTAGGAGCACTTTGGCACCCTCACTGCAGGGCTGATCCCGGCGCTGTGCACGGCTGTGTCCGTGCTGTGCCACGGCACCTGCAGAGCAGCTGGAATAGGTTTCTGCTAGAGCAAGGAGCTGTGCAACAACTTGCAGAATGTGTAATTTCCACAAAGCAGGCTTTTAAAGGGGGGAGATAAAAAGGAAAATTACTCTACCCTGTGTGCTTTGGCCCTCTATGGGATGTGGTTTGTTTATTCCTGAACCAAGGATGGCAAAAAAAATCTTTGTGCCTTATTCTAGAATTTCCAGGTTTTTTACTCATTATGAGAATAACTTTTCATTTAACAAGTACTTTTGCCTTGCAACAGAAATCTTTCTCCTAAAGAAGGAGGAGTAGGGGGAGGCATTTTCTGTGCTTTTTATTGAGTAAGCCACATGTAAAAAGATCTGAATAATCTTTGGAGGGCAAAAAAACCCAGGACGTGAATTTCAGAGCATGTGCTTTTGTGTTATTCAATATGACTGATAGAGAAGGATAAGGTTGAAGTTCAAGGCAAGTATGGAAAGTAATTTCTCTCTGCACAGTCACAAATAAAATGAGTCACAGCTCTATAGGATTAAATTAATTAAAGATGGATCTTGTGCTTGATACTAGTTTGATAGAACTAGAGTTTGTAGTGGTTGTATCATAAACATAAGTGGATATCTCTAGTGGCTAGCTAGTATTTTCTTTATACTCATGAGTGTTTACTATGGCACACAAATGCTAACCGGTTTTATCACACAGTCATTATCATATCTTCTTCCCTTTCTCTCTACTCTTCAGGTATTGCTGCTACAAAATGATTTCATATCAATTAGGAATTACATTTCCTTCAAGGGGCTACTGAAGGAACAGCCACCTGTAATGCATGCTGTTAGACTTCAGGTGTTCTCTTTCCTTACATCGGTATCTGTGTTTTTAAAATACGTGTTCAAAACTGCAATCATTAGCAGAGTATTTTTCCTATTAAAAAGGAAAAAGAAAAAAATTGCTCTTTCTCTGGAAAATTTTGTTCTTAGAACACTCAATATATATTGCAAGAAAAATCTAAAGTGACTTTAAAAATAAAAAGTTAATATATCAGATTTTTCATTCAAAGTGCAACAATAGCAATGAAGTACTACGAAGTTTCTGCGTTGCTGTTGGAAGCAAAGGCATTTCATTAAGCACTGTGTAAAGATGATAACTGCTTATCTAGGGGTCAGTGATAAGAAACAAAATGGAAACAAACAACTTTCAAACTACTTTTAGGGGAGAGCCTCCAGTTTCTGTGCAAATTTCATGGAAAAAAACCCAGTTTTTCTTCACATACATAAAAAAATCCATTTGAGAACAAGCACTCCAAGTGTACCTTAGCACGAGTTCCTAAGCAACATTAAGGGGATCTGGCATTTGGAAGGTTAATTTTCTTATCAAAACTATACAAAATCCTAATTTTGCAGAGTAGCAATTTGGAAAAAAAAAAATCAGCAATGGGAAAATGTTGGTTATGCAGCACTAGACATTCAGTACTCAGGGATCAATTATAAAAACACTCATTCAGCTATTTCTATTCAAATGAACACCTGAAGAGGAGGTCTCAATGGTTTTAAAAGTGTGTGGATATTAGTGGATAAATGTTAGTCCAATAAAAGAGATCATCATCTGCTATTTGTGTGCATTTAAGTTGACACTAAAAAGATCTTTGTGGAATATTGCTGCTTCTTTTTCTTTTTGTGTGTGCGCATCTTTTATCTCATATTCCCTTAACACTTTGTGAACTGAAGAAAATAGACCAAATGAGCTGTTCTTTAAGATTAAAGGGGTAGCATTTAGTTGAACACACCTGAATGTGGAAGGAGTCTATTTTCCTCACACTTATGAATATGTAATGATGTGCTTGGAGGCACAGTCACGAACCCCTAATAAGAATGCACGAGTCTGTGTTTGAAAACAGACATTTGCATTTGCCCTCTGGTCACAGTACATGGGTCATTCTTATTCAAAAATTTATTTGCTTTATTTTTCTATTCCCCCTCCCTTTCCTGCCCACCTCAAAATATATTTTTTCATTTCTAGGTTTTGTTTAGAGAAAAATTAAAAGGGGAGGGCTAAATCCCTCCAGAATGGTCAGGATTCAATTAGAATGAGCTTACTCAGTGATATATACATTTATTTGTGCTACTGAAAAACTCCATTGTCTGCTTTGAGACACAGTCTCAAATACATTTGCTTTAGCAAAAGATTTTGGCAGGATTTGAGAACAAACAAAAAAATCCCACATAGGTGCACAACACAACATTTTAAAAAGTGAAAATTGGGAATAAGGTAGTAGAAATGAAGTGGTCTAGACAAGGGACATATTTAATAAATTGCATAAATACTTCAGGAGAGCTACCACCAAGAAAGAAACAAAAAAGCATTGTAAATGTTAATACAGGGAACAATCAGTGGCATGCACCAGACTACCAGTGTTGAAGGCATGGTATCCAGGTGGGGAAAACAGGCTGTGGAGATTGGTACTTAATAAGAATAATGCATTTCTCTCAAAATTTCGTTTAAAAAGCTATTGAGGAGTTACTCCAAAACACACTCAGAATTGTTGTGGGGGTTTTGCTGCTTCCTAAACAATACAGTAGCTTCAAATTAGGCACAAAAGAATAGTTTGCTAAGGGTTTACAACTCCCTTTCTTCAGTTCTTTCTCACTCCCTCTTTTTTTCTTCAAAGAAGAGTGAAGGAAAAAAGGGGAAAACTAATAAAAAAGAGAGAGTAAACTTGCAGCACTTTATTCATAATCCGAATAAAAATCCTGGAACAATCAGGCCTGTTCACTCAAAAACAAAAAAGAAAAATAAATAAACAGACAAAAAATCACAAATAAGTCCAAGGAAATTCATTTGCAGAGAATAGAATTATGGAGCTACTGCAAATCACAGTAAACAATTTCAGCTGCTGGCTGTATTAAAGATTTCATCATCACTTTGCTGAGGGTCAGAGAAGTAAAATATCCATCCTAAAGCACGGAAGGAATTCAAAACATCGGAACAAAAGTTACAAGTCTACTTTGCAGAGGTATTTGGGCTCGTGGCTGCTGCGATGGCTCCCGGTGGGGTCCGGGCAGGGATGCCCTCCCACTGTCGGTGTGCAGGTGCCCCTCAGTGCGCACGGCAGCGCGCACCGGCACTCACACACAGCCGGAGCCCATCACGCTTCACTACACATTTTCTGGATCTCACATTACTATCACGAGTGTGACTTTGCTAAGGAGAAGAGCCTATTGTGACTGCAGCCGCAGCCACCGAGCAGCCCATTATTTGAGATCTAACAGTGACACCTGCAGTTGAGCCCCACACACTGACACGAACATCTCCCTTCGAGAAACAGCCCCGCTCTTGAACCGTGCACATCTCCTGTTTAGTTATCCTCGCGTACCTCAAATTTGCCTCTCCCACTGGCAGCACGATCACCTTCTACACCGGCATGAATCAGCTTTTCCACTGCAAAAGCAAGCAGCCTGCCATAAAGTATATAAACAGCCCACAAAATCTTCCTTGAGCTGCTTGGTAGGAGTTGAGCTGTCCATGCATACACACACACACACAGATCTCCACAACCAGGCGTTTCAGAAGAACCACCTGCATGTCTGAAAGGCTCACTTCCATGTTTCAAACATTTGATCACTTTTCTGTTAATTGTAATATAAAACTCTGTTTGATATGAATAAAGACCAGATAACTTGGTGATGTGAAAGAATCCCCTTCGTTGTCACTGCTCTCTCCTTAGTTTTGGTTACCAGCTGGTGAGCAACTGTAAAATGCTCATTTTGACTCCCTTCACTCCCAGATAATCCATGACTTTTCACAGTTTCACCATTATTTAAAGCACTTTGTTTTGTTCAGTTTGTTCGTTTGCTTCAAGAGAAGCGATGCTGTACTTTAACTGCTGCTCTGAAGGCTACTTTGAGAGGCCTGACTTTCCAGTTAAAACAAGTAATATGTAAAGGTCTGTATTTCGTTTTTTTCTTTTTCACTATTCTCACAGTTTACTGCTTCTTCAGCTTCCTTCAATAAACTAGAAAACAAGCTCCTCTTTCTCTCTTAAAAGCAGAAACTACAACTACAAGATATTCTTGTGCTGTAAGATGATTTTGTGTATCACCAAATCTTTTGACTCACTACAACAGTTTCTAGCCAAGATCAGTACTGGTATTTCATACAAGCACAGTATGAATTCTATTTTAATTTACAACTCTTGGCGATAATTCTTTTGTCATGTAAGCTTTCAAACCTCAGATATAAACATGTGTTCACTTGAAAAAAAGATTTCTTTATAACTTTTGTCAATATTCTGCTGATTGCTAGTTCAGTACCAGATGTGCTATGCTTAATGGTGCATATACAAGAAGCATTCCCTAATCCCTAAATGAACTTCTTATCTCTAAATATATACAGGATAAGCTATCTAAACTCAATTTAGCAACTATGCTATCAAATCTACCAGAACCAAAGAGTGAAAGTACATTGATAAAGACAAGTGCCTGTTTGTTAGCAAAAAACAAAAGAATCTTCATGAAACAAAATGGCTAACCATAAATCAAAATCAATCAGACATAGATTAATTTCTCTTATCAGAGCATCTTGAACCCCCACATCTTCATTTTACAAGTTCATACACCCAGTTTTAAATGCCTCTCATTTTGTTAGCACCACACTCTCTCACTCACAATTTGCTGCAGAGAAATGAGTTGTCATAAGATCAGACTTTTTTAACCGCATATGAATGCAGATGGATCCATTATGGGATTTAAGAGAAGTGTACCAAACAAAAAAGTGTCATCTGCTGTTGGATTACAACACCTGGAATCATTGCATCAACAATTCCCTTTGTGATCCTGGGATACAGGTTGATATGGCACCTGGATACCTTTATTGATGAAACTACAGCATTTCCACCTTCATTTGAAGCCAGACACTCCAGCCTCGCCCATCAGCTCCTCAGCCATAACCCCTTCTGCCCCCGGGCTGTGAAGAGGGGAAGGCAGGGGATGCTTGGGACAAAAAGGAAGAATACCCATTTATATTTCTGATGTTCCTGACACCCTTAATTTAATAATGTCCTGACCCCCAAAAAGCTGGACACATCTCTTTTATTCTGCACAAGGTTTCACTATAATTCACAAAATAATTCACTATCTGTGAAGGCAACTAAAGCAAGAAAGTACACAGGAAGCAAGAAGGGGCAAGTTACACTCAGGCCCACAAAAGAATGACTCCTGATGTTTTGTGCCTATTGGATGTTATGTGCTGTGGTGGATAACTCCACGACAGTCCATGGGGTTCTCTTCTACATTCCCTGCACTACCTTAACCCCTCTTATCTGTCCTTCCCTCAGCATGAAGGGTGCCCACTACCAGTTGTATACAAGGGAGCTTAAAAATCCACTTTTTCAATCTTTGGGACTGAAAAGGAGCAGAAAAACTTTTAGGTTTGCAGAGTTTGGTCTAAAGTACAACAAAATGCTAAGCAAAATGGTTGACTGTCTTCTCAGAAAAAGTTTCACCTGGAAGAACAGAATCCCATGTCAGTGAAAGAGGAGAGTTCCGGGTTGGAATCAGAAATGGATGGAAAGTTGTCACAGAGGTGTACATTCAAGATGCATTTTGTGGCATCTGCTTATGTTTTCCTCCACTTTTGTTCATATTATTGTCTTATTACCTTGGGAGAAATGTTAAAAAATCACCACATTAAAAAAAAAAAAAAAAAAAAAAAAAAAAAAAAAAAAAAAGAGAGAGAAATAAGAGAGAGAAAAAAGAAAGAAAGAAAGAAAGAAAGAAAGAAAGAAAGAAAGAAAGAAAGAAAGAAAGAAAGAAAGAAAGAAAGAAAGAAAGAAAGAAAGAAAGAAAGAAAGAAAGAAAGAAAGAAAGAAAGAAAGAAAGAAAGAAAGAAAGAAAGAAAGAAATTAAAAAACCAAGGAAAAATATAATTTTGAAAGAAAAGGCTATGCATATGCAAAGTTGATTCAAATGCTTTCAGATTGCGCCATAGAAAAGCTGTGGCCTAGTTTTGGAAATACATATTTCACTTTATTTTGCACACAGCTGGGTTTATATTGGCACTCACACTAATATGCAAAATGCAGTATCTTATATTCATGAATGACTCTTTATAAAATGCCAGGAGGGCACCTGCTTTCTTTTCTTTAAGTCTATATCATGACAAAGAAGCAGCCTGTATAAATGGCCAGCTTCCAGCTCTGACCACAGCCTGGAGGGATTTATGCCAGCTGTACACAGGTTTGGAAGTAAACAACATGCCCTGGTCAAAAGGAGTTTCTTACACTCCACGGAAAGAGACTGCTAATGAGATGCAACAGACTGAAGGAAGGAGCACACAGCAGCACTGGCTGTGCAGGGAGCTCTCACAAACAAGTCTCTCAGATGTGCTGCATCCTGGTCCTCTCCATGGTGCAAGCCCAGTATCTTATATGCATCATCCAGTCCTTGTAGCATTGCTGCAGACACGGTAGCCAAACACCTTCCCATTCCAGTGGTTCTCAAGGCTCAGGCTCAGTAAGTGCCAGAGCATTTGGCAAACTAATAAAATGTACACTGGCCAGTAGTAGGTGTTGGCATTTCATTATTTTCAAATAGATGTTCCAATAGATGTATCATGTCTCAGTGGTTTAGAACGAAGCCTGTTGAAACTACTCCTCATCTTAAGAAGCTGCTTTGTCTGCCATCCAAATCTGACAGGATCTGTGTGCTTTGAACTCCAGATCATGACGCAAAACTCATCTCTCAGGATTCTGCCCCCCAAATTAGAATAATATACATGAGACAGCTTGATAAAGATTATTCTTTAATGTACAGTTGATTAAACATGCACCTAAGAAAAGAAATGTTTCTAAATAAGATGTGGACAACAAACATTAAACAAATTTCACAGATATTTGTGCAGATAATTAGAACTTCAAATCAGAATTTTTAAAATTAGACTGATGTATATTCAAATACGGTCATGTTAAAAAACAGATATTGTATTCTAGCTTACAAATTTGAGTTGGTTAAAAATACGTTAAATTTTTTTCTCCCTTTACTATGCTCTGCAAGATTATTCCTACCATGTGCTTTCTGGGTCTGATTAGGATTAATTATTTTTTGTGACTAAACAAGGCTACCACAATATTTTTTGTGTGCACTTCTGAGTTAAGCAAGGTACTGTAAGATCAAATCAGCCTGAGTTTGCCCAGGATGTTATTGACCTAATAGCTCCCATCATTACTGCACTGTGCTTGATATACTGTTTGATTGCCAGACCAGAAATAGCTGTGTTTTGCCTCTTAACAACTGATTTTGCCAAGTGTTAGAAGAAACTGAAAAGTAACAACAGACACAATGCAGTTATAATAAAACAAGCACGTGTATTATATTACATCAAATTTCCTAACCAAACCTTCAAGAAAATTATATGAAGACAGAACTGTATCTGTGATCAGTACTTCAAGAAGCAAGAGCCTTTCTTCCACTTCCCATCTCCAGACTTATTCCTGTACCAGGAATAGGCAGAACAAAAAAGCAAGAGAATCATTGACTGGAGAACAAAACTTGTTAAATTGAGCTGTGTTCACACATTTACCTTTGTCTCCCAAGGCCCTGCAGCAGCTTATAAAATGCTTGTCACCAAATGCTTTGCCATTTTCAGCAAGTATCAGAACAATTGGAGGTGTTTATTCCTGGCCCAGTACACTGCATACAAAGTATGAATCTTCCTGCAGAAGCTAATTTGTAACTGCTTGGAGGTCTCCCTCTGCAGTCTGCAGAGGTGAGAGTTTAGCAGCACAGCATCTACAATGATCTCTTAGAAACACAGCAGCAGAGTTGGGACACTGTTCACTAGATCTTATTGATGCAGAAAGCAAAAATTCATTGATGAATTAAGTTTATTACTGAATTAACTAGCAGCATTAACTATTCTTCTAGTAGCAAGAAAAATCAAACCAGAAGCTACAAGTCTGACACATCCCAAAATGACATTTCATGCACTAAAGGAACTATGAGAAATAAAGTCACTCTACTTAAGGTAAGAGCAGTGTCCTGTGTGAAGGTAATGCTCTCACGTGGTGTTTGTACCTACAGTGTTTGCACATACTGCAAACTGCAGATCAGATTTCTGCATTTCTCAAACTGGCAGCAAAAGTAGGTACATGCATTCTGTACTCAGGTGACAAGGTAGTTCCAATAAAGATCTAATGAGAAACAAACTCATTGCAAGTACAAAGCTTAAGGTCCTCTGAGATCCATCTCCATTTTTGTTTATTTCCTCATCCCTCTTTCATATTCCTGCTAGTCCCATTCTTGATATGTAATGTTTTTAAAGGATTGGATAGCCTCTTCTTGGATGCTGATGAGCAAGTCATGAAGAGACATGTTTTACATGCCTTAAGAGATATTAGGTAAAAACAGGAAATATGAAACACAGAGAACTACAGTTTTGAGTCGTGACTTTTTTTTACTACTATTTAATTCTTTCACTGGGCTAGTTGCACAAGGCAGATAATTGTTTTTGCAAAGACTAGAAACAATTTAGTATTGTAGAAAAGCACTGATCATTGTCAGAATACAAACTGCAATTAGGGTGCTGTATCTGTCTTTCCTCATGTGAAAGTCGGGTTGTTTGCATTTATGTGGGAGAATCTGTTTTAACCCTAGCAATTGCAAAGGGAGTCAGGGAGACAGTTTCCCACCTCTTAGCCCCACTGCTGAATTAGCAGGCGACCTTGCACAAAACAACTACTCTGTATCTTCATTTACCCATCTAAACCATACCTATTGTATTTATTTAGCTCACAGGGGCATCAACAGGCTTAATTAATGTTTGCAAAAAGCTTTGAGATCATCAGATGAAAGGTCCAAAATATTTTAAAGTCAATGAGAAAAAAATGGATAGGTGCCAAGAGAGTCAATTGGACAAACGGCTTCTCCTATCAGTATTGTCCATATTTCAGTTTCTAGTTTATCAGTGGAATATACACGGCTGTTTAAATAAAGTCTCACGCATGTTCCACTGTGTACTGAACCAGCCACCGCAGTTCGCAGATCCAAAAACAGTTAGAAAGCTGTAAAAGAACACTTGGGAAGACATATATATTTCAACTCCAACACAAAAGAAGTCCTTTCTCCAGAGTGTTTCTGTACTCTGTAGAAAAATTCCCAGTGGCAGTTAGCAGCACATACGTGGAATTTAATATTTTTATATACTGTAATTTTTTTGATCAATGGACACTGAGAAGCATCTTCCCTTGACTGTTTTATAAAGAAGAGGTTGAATTTAATATCTGCAGGCATATAACGAATGCTTAAATAAATAAGAACCCCCCCTTTCCCCAAGGATCCTAATGCTGTAGCATCTAGGTCATTGCTATTAACCTCTTCCCTAAGGATTTGGAAATAAATCCAAGATCCCAAGTAGACTCTACTCCTCAGCTGCCTGCATCCCCATCAGACAACACTGTTTTCATAATTTTTTTCCTAACCTGGTGATAAGCAGTTTTAGCTTAGAATTCTCACAGAAGAGAGCCGTGCAGTGGTGGAGCAAAGCACCACCTTTTGCTGCTCTGACATACTACATTAGAAAACACACGGGTTGGTTTGGATTTTCTTTTTATTTTATCATCAACAGGAAAATAGAAATGGTAGGTTCTTTTTGTATTTCCTATGACCATATACAAGCAAACAGAAAGGACAGAATTAAGTAGCTGAATGACCAGAATGGAAAACGTTAAGAGTTTTTAGGATCTAAACCTCTTTTTCCTGGGGAAAACCACCAAATGAGGATGTGTTTACATTATAATACTTTTTTGTTTGTTTGTTGTTTTTTTTTTTATTTTGTTTTTTTTTTTTTTTTTTTTTTTTTTGTTTTAAGGCAAAATAGGATGCAGTGTGCCCTCAAATAAAAACTACACCCAGTTGCCCAATTTTGTTGCTTTCCTCTATTGGAAAACTGTTCTAATAGCATGCACAGGAACCTTTTCTCCTTCACCTTCCTTAGAACTAATTTATGGCAGGATATAAAGAGTCATCGTATCCATTACAAAACAAAGATTGGAAAACCAGCGAAGAAGCTTCAAGTGGTGTATGATTCCAATGGAACAAAGTATCTGAAAAGCCCAAGACATTCTCAAATGCTAACAGTCAGTCTTTGTGAAATGTCTGATAACCACTAATCTCATTTCTCATATAAAAAGGTTGGAGCAAGGAGTGACTAGCCCTGCCAAGGTCACACATATACCCCAAGTCAGGATCAGAATTTAGGTTGGGCTTTGCTGTGAGTCAGCAGAACAAACTGCTTTGAACTATGATAGTGAGGAGTTTTTGTTGGGATTTGTGTGTTCACTGACACATTATATAATACTTCTTATACAGCAAAAATTGTTTCACCTTTTAAACAATATGCACATGTCCCTTCTAATTTTGAAGAATATAAACCACTAGAATTATTTCATAAAAAGAAGTATCAAAATGAGGTGTTACAGCTGAAGAACAAACACGCTGATGACACTTGACGTTGATGAAATGCACAAGAATGGACAACTCCTTCCCACAATTCTTTGAAAGTTTTTGATGTTGTCAGGTAAAGCATGTTTCATTCAGTTTGACACATAACAGTGGGTGCTGAAAATAAAAGTCAGTGGTACTGGAACACTAAATAATAATAAAAGCTAAAAACATCTCTATTTTAAACAAACCTAGAAGCCTATTTCCCTAATGAACACCCAACTACCCTTGAAAATCTAACAGGCCAGAAAAGAAAAGTCAACACACCACAGTGATTGCAGCAACTCAAAACGTGACTTCCATGCATTTTTAAAATACAGCTTATAGTAAATCACACATAAAATAATTCTTTAAGCTTTAAAACAAAACAAAAATCCTAATAGTGCTAGATCAAACTTCCATTTTGACTTTATCTGCAAAGATACAATATCTGGTGTGCTTCTGGCTAGACACCTCCTATTCAGAGCAACCACTGTTGAGGCCATCAACCAATTCTACACCTTTGAACAAACGTAAATGCAAGTGTGTTAGTTTATATTTCTACAGAGATATTTTTTTAAAAAAAATTAAAAGTCTTCTTATATCAATTAATTTACAAACAAGATTCTCCAATATTAAGCCTACATTTTCAAGGAAAAAAAAAAAGCCTCTTTTTTTTAAAGTAGCCTAAGTCAAGACAAGAAATTAAAGAAGTGGGTAAAAATGCCTTGTGCCTACATCAACTACTACAAAAATGCTACTAAATTAATGGATCATTTTTATTCACAGCAATTACTAGAAGTATGATTTCATCCCTGTTGAAGTCAAAGGTTCATTGAACAAAAGCAGCTCTTTTCTTAGTGTTTTGTTATTTGAGGAAGAATACCTAAAGAATTAATTTATTAATTCATTAGTAAATTACTAAAAAAAAAGATTAAATTATGTCCTGTGGGAAATATCCTGGAAAAAGTCTATACTCGTATTTGCACATTTTGTCCACAGAAAATAATCTACCACCTCTTAACCTGCAATCAGACCAAAAAGATTGACCTTTCTCCCATAAATACATTGAAAAGCAAAACATTGAAACTTCTTTTTAAGGCACTTGTCTTGACTCAGATTGCAAGGATCTTTTTATCTCACTACCTACAAGGACTAAATGCTCTAAGAAAAAAGAAATACTCCCAGTTGAGATACTGCATTTAGTAATCACTAGTGAACAGAAAATCCACACACTGTTCTGGGTGATGGTAAGGAACAGTAGGAACAATCACTAACAACTCTAATATACTGTGTGAGCAGATGGCCTAAACTATCAAACGTTTTATCAGTCTCGCTGTTTTTTACATTGTAAGGGATAAAACTTAAGAGATGATAAACTGTGGCTGAGACAATGAATGCTTCCATCCATCATCCTGGGCTCCTCTTATTCCAACCATGTGACTGAGTTGAATCAAGTTTATGATATCTTGGCAGGAGATTCTTACGGAAGCGAATACCTAGACTGAGTACATGTATAATTCATTTATTACTCATAAAAGCAGAAACTGTTAATTTTAAGAATTTCCATTTCACTTAATTGAACCAGATCACAATAAAATATTCTAAAAGGCTTAGGAAATCATTCTCAAAAATTTCAGCCATTATATCACTGTTGAAACTGTGTTTATTCTCAAGAGGACATAAAGGTTTTAAAAAATTGTGTGCTGATCCTAAATAAGAGAAATCTCACTTTAAAAGGACAAGCTCAGAATCTCATTGAGATCGTTGGTACAAGCTGCAGCTCCTCTCCCCACACGCAGAACAGGCTTGGCACAGCGTCCAGGCATGGCCGGCTCTCTGCTGGGGGCAGCGTTCTCGGCTGTGAAGGCAGAGCGTGCCCTCTGTCACTCATGGCGAGCAGTCCTGTCCAACTGTCTCTTTTCAACAACTCTATCATCAATCTCTTTATTAACAGCTCCGCTGCAGACTGGGAATGCAAACAAGGACAGCGCGCATGCCAGATTTCTGGAAGCACACAGCAGAGACACGGGGTGGGGAATGCTGGAGCAGAAGATGAGGCACAACTGTTCCACGCTCTTTCAAGAAGTATCATATTTATTATGTTCACTTAGAATCAAGTTTCTATTTGCGGAGAGAGGGGGAGACAGGGAAGTTTTTTCTCAAGCATGAGAGATTGCCCACCTTGCCTCCAGTTTTTATCTTTACGCCATTTGAAGAGCCCAATCAATAAAGGGTACTTGACCCAACATTCCATTCAACTTTCGTAATTCTATTTGCTTTAGGTCAGTGTTTTACCCTAACTGAAGCAAGTGCCACAGAAATAACCTCGGATGAACCGAAAAGATTCATGTGTAGACTTCAAGCATGCAAAAATGTACTTAAGTAACCGTATTCAGATTGAATTCTACAAATACAAATAGAAAATAGGCATGCTAGATCATAGATAGGAGGGCAGAAAGGGCATCTGCGCTTGCAAGATATCCAGTACCTGTGTGGGCCACAGTCATCATGGGGCAGTTGAAATGCATTGGCTAGTTTCTTAAATAAATAAATTCAGCTTTTCTTACCTAATAAGCTGGGGCTTTTATCACCTTACATCAACAATAATCCTTTGCTATTACTTTCACGGATTCTAATGCTAATTTAGAGATAGCAACTTAATACAAAACCAAAGCTTAATAATATCTACCTATACCATAAAATTTTCTTCCCAACTATTACTATACCCTTAAATTTGACTTTAATACAGTGTGTAGGACATTTGTCATTCTTAATTTGTTTTAAACATTGCACAGAATAGAGATAATAAAAATACTGAGGTAATTAATATATCCAGACTTGCTGATAGGGCCTGTGATCTGGTTAATTCATTAATATAATTCATAATTAAGGGTGGAAGGCAGGAAAAAAAAGTTACCTACAGACAGCATTCCAGAATATAGTTAGAAAAATAAAAACATACCTTAGCTTTATTTTTAAAAAATCCTTAGCTTAAATATCCAAAACACAGATGGAATACCCAGCAGTGGTTCACCATATTATCTTTTCCATAAAACATGCCCTCTGAAGTCTCATATTAAAGTCTTCATTCTTTTGGTGACAGTATTAGCTGAGGTTTTTAGATATTTCAAATGCTTAGTTTGAACTTTGTAGACATATCAAACTGCATCTGCCTAAACCAACAAAACCAAGACGGTTTTTTCCTACTGTACAGATGCTTAATAGTACTGATTATTCAACTAAAATCAGTTTATTGATTTGTATTATTGACATTTTTCCAATATGAATACTGCATCTGTAAAAAAAGTGAACCCACTAAGTATTCATCTAATATATATGAGCATTCAGACATTTCTGACTGTACCATCAAGACCTGCATAATAAAAGAGATGAAATTTGGTAAGTATTGTTCAGCCACAATGACGGCAGAGAAATTAATCATAGCAAAGGTACTTGACTAGTGTGTTCATTAACTTGCATAAAGGATGCCAGTGTCACTATAACATGCAAAATACCTTTTGTAAAAATGCACACAACTTTCAAATATTATCTATTATGAAGATAAACATATTCTCCTTCCTCAGTATCACAGTAGTTTTTCATACACTTAAGTATAGGTTCTGGCTCAGAATCAATATTGTGTGTTCTTGCTATGCTGAATTACTTTTGTTTATACTACATGCTGAAGAACTGTTTCATCTCTTACTGCTGATAAAATTCATTCTCCCATTAAGGTGTATTTACTGACAATTGATATTCATTACTACTCAGTTACCATATACTTGTAGCAACAAGTTTTAAAAAATAGTCGTTTAAGAAAAACCCCAAACAAAGGAAAACCCCCCCAAACTAAGAAATGCACTAAGAAGTGCATTTAATAAGAAGTGGCATGCACACACACTACCTACAAGGAAGCACAACTTTAACTAGAACTCATCAACTCAAATGTCTGATTCCAATCAGTATGTCTAAAGCCATCTGTTAAACCAAGGCTTATTAATGTTAATTTATTTTGGCTACAACAGTAATTTTCAGCTTCTTGTTTGCAGATCCTTATGAGTCAGTGAACTTAATTCAGGAGGTTGATGACGGGCAACTCAGAAAAACAAGCTATTGAAACCTATTGCCAGTAGCCTGAAAAACATTGAACAGATATTTGTGTATCTACTAGCAGATTTTTATTGGTCAGAGAAAACAAAAGATGAATTAAAGCCATAAATAACATCATCAGCTGTGATGAAAGGGAGATGTGGTGGGCAGGATATAAAAATGATGAATCTGTTTTAAACAAGACAAGCAATTGCATGCTGTGAAAAATATATACAACAGAAAGGTTTGTTGTTTTAGGCAGGGCAATTATAATATGAAGACCATAATCATCAGTAGTTTTAGCAGTTAAAGAAATTTCAGTCAAAAGAGACTACTTATTAAAGTTACTCACATCAAGCATTTGGAGGATTGGGCTCATGCTGATATAAAGATCAATCGAGTGATGCACAGCTACTTGCAATTTCTACTTTTATTTCAGGACACGCTTAAACTACTCAACAAGAAGAGAAATAGTGCCATCTGCCGACATAACGAATAGGCACTTGCAAGAAAAGCCTGAGGTGCCAAAACTCTTTACAGACAATTTTTTTATAAAACGAAGTTCAAACTTTTGCAGAAAATAGTGTACTCCCAAATTGTTTAGGCACATATTTCTTCTAGTTTTGTCCACTCTTAAGAATTTAGGATGGAGAGATGGAATGGATGCCCTTAAAATGTTTTGTGTGTTTTTGGAAACTCTGCCCCCACCAAAACACTGCACAGTTCACAAACTTGCCCCTTAATAGCTAGACCCCAACATCTTTATGAGTGTTATTTCCACTTCGTATAGCAAACATAAAAGAATGCTCTCTAAATAAGCATCATCTACTAGGTTCCTTTAAGCAACACGGTATTTTGCCTTAGCAGAAAATTTAAAAGTACGAATTAAGAAAGTAAAACCAATTTAGTACATTCAGAAAAATCAGACAACCATGGGATTGTGCTGTTTTTTATTGTGTTTTCAATGGAGAAATACATCATCTGTTTACAAAATAGCTCTTGAAAAATACAAGGAGTACAGATACTATAAAACAAAGCAAACTCCAGTCATGAGACACTACGTACATCATGCGAAAGCAACAGTCTGATCTCCAGGTTATGAAAACTAGAATTAAAAAGTCACTATACAGAAAGGTTCCAAGTTTCCAGCTTGGCAAAACTTGGGTGCAGTTACATGAAACGTTTAATAAAATGAAAAAGATTTTCCGATGTGTAAACAAAATGACAAGACTAAATTTGTGCCTGGCAATTTCGATCTAAACTCCATAGCTACACAAAATACACAGACAGCTTGTACACTTCAACTGTTAAGATATAACCTTCTTTGGGGGTGGATGACAGCAGGCTGCACAGGGCAAGGAAAAGAGAAATATTGTATACTAGACATCTTAGACAAATGGCAAAAAAAACCCCTTCAGTTACTGCACAGCCTAAGTAAAAGATAAGCTACACTCTGACTTTGGAGAATTAATTTAGAAGGGTAAGGGGAAGAGTGTAAGTAATTTAACTTGTAACATGAAAGATGCATGTGTAATAGGATGGAGCACAATGGGAGAAGAGAGTTCATAAAACATGCTAATCAAAGTACGGGAAGTATGATTTGACATCCCACGTATTTCAGACTTAAGTAATAGTAACATGAAGTTTGTTATCTACATCTGGTATTACTGTTGGTATCCCTCATGTTCCTCAAATACTGCTGTTCTTTGCCATGAGAGCTTCAATTCTTTCAAAAGAAAAAGTTGTTAGTTTTTTGATAGGACTACAAGAACAAAAAATAGGAGTAAGAGAGCCTACTAGATGTCAAGTGCTTACTAGAAATATGATTTTTAAAAATTTGGTGTTGTTCAGTATGTAAAACTACTTGTGATGAACTACCTAAAAATAAAAAGATTAAAATTCACAGGGAAAAATCTTTTTGCCTTTATTTAAAATTTTAAGCTTTTTAATGCATACGGGACCTTTATGGAGTGTACAAAAATCATATTTAGTGATTCAAAGGCCATCAAGACAGGTGGTGTATTTCACAGGCACACAATATTTACCTAAACACTTCAGTCATGGGACCAATTTTGAAATTGTGCCTAGAGGCCACAAAGTATTACAACTAGGTAAGGGGCAGGAGGGAACCCAAATGAGTACATGGCTTGTTTTTAATTTGTATAAATAACTATTGTTCTATATGGTGCATACAAGCTGAGAAAATAATTTATAAAAACAAACAAACCAAAAAAAAAACCCCAACATTAAATGCAAAAGCTTTTCCCAAGAAATAAAGGGATTAAAAAAGGGAGTAAGGAGTTCAATTTGCTCAAAAAAAGATTTACTGTTTGACTGCTGACTTGTATGCACCTTAAAACAATCCTATAAATAAAAGTAGAGCACATCTCAATCACGTCTTGCCAATACCAAAACTTCCCAATTACTTACTTAACTTACGTCTTATGACCCCAAGATTTGACATTACATTTTAAAGACTTACTGCTGCTTGATGGCAGTTGAACTAAATATACTATACACTTTGTTTTCAATGTACAGTATATCACAGAATGTCATCCAATTTGCAAATTACTATTATTGAAGAGACTCTTCAATAAAATGAAATTTTTATCAGCTAAAGATCTAAAATTAGTCATACTCCAATAAAAAAGTACATAAAAGTGCATTTAAGGGATTCTTATGCCAGTTTTATCTCAATTTTGAAACAATGCATCAAACAAATTCAATCAGAATGTCAAATATGGCTACAAATAGTGTTCACGTTTTTAAAGGCAGTAATCCTTCGAAATATTTAATGTAACTGTTGCTAACACATTAATTGTACTCCTGGCTTCACATACTAACCTGGACTTCCAATCAAGCGTCGACTTTAGTCCAGAAAGGGAAGTGCACAACATATACCTAAATCCGTTTGCGATTATGTTCTAGTCTTGCACCCTCCGTTCTCCTTTTTTTTTCTAGCATTAGAAGACAACAGGTTGAGTTGGCAGATACTGTTTATGGACCCCTGAGGCGTTTTTTACCGGTTCAATCTCAATTTTATTGAATTCTTGATAACAGGAATAGGATTTGCAGGAAGAGCAGGGATATCTGAAAGGTCTGTACTGGGTGTTTTCTGAAAAGAAAGGAAGTTTGATTGTAAATATAAAAATATTGTAGTAATTGGCATTAACTTTCAAAGCAAAGAACATCAGAAGACTTTTTAGGAATATATGAAGATAACTACAGATTATAAAGAGAGAAGCAGTTATTTTTCTCCTTTGCCTACACAGTCTTTACTAAGGAAAATTACCACAGGAATCTTTGTGTGCTTTTCCTTTTTTGACAACTGCAAGAAATTAGCAAGTGCTGCAGATAAACCTGGGCCTACCAATAACCTGCATCATAGTAAAGCATCAACAAAATAAGAGTGCTTGATCAGTCACATCTACTATCTGATCTACGTGTTTAGTATTTAAAAACGCATCTTAACAATTCAGTGTTAAGTCTCTGCCCTTACAGACAAGTGATGAAAACCAGTTCCCAATCCAAAGTGAGTGTCTTCATATATTCACATTCCAGATTGTTGAAAAACTCTACAGTCAAATTTCCAATTTTTCATATTGGTTCAGATTTACATGAAAAAAAAAAAGTATAACAAATTCCAAAAAGGTACCGTATGAACATGTTAAGAATTCCACCTTGACAATAATTTGATTACTTTTCTCTCACTTAAAAAACCTAAATATCATTCAGAAAAATTATATCTAAAACAAACAAAAGGAAAACACAGAATAGAAACACTCCCAAGGTTCAGTGAGAGTCATTAGTTTCTCACTTGATGTACATGCCTCTAAAGTTGGGGTGGGTTTTTTTTAAAGTATTTTCATTTCCACTGTGGCACGTTATTTGCCATCCCAATAACTCAGTTATTATGCAATACTGCACATCATTTATCATAAAATATTTTCTAACATTATAAATGTTCAAAATTTATATAAGGTACATTTGATAAATGGGAAAAACTGCATTAAAATGACTGTTCTTAATTACTGCTTTATTAAAAATGAATCAATCACGTTAACACTGATGGATGTAGTTGCAAAGCATAAAGTAGCAAGGACCCAGGGCAAAATAGCTCTGAACCTCACAACACCCCTGCCCTGAGTAACCCCCCTGGTTGGTGCTGATCTGCAGTTTGACATGTTTCTATTTTCTGCAACATGGGCAGTGTTTTAAACAAAGCCAACAAGAACACTGAAAAATGACAGGAGGCTCACCATCCTTTGTAGTTTCTGGATTACTTTTGCTAAAGTAACAACCACACAATCTGTAAAAAAGCTATAAAGCTTTATATAATCCCCCGCAACAACAGACAAAAAATTGAAATACTTACTAAATTATCTAAAAACTTTGCCAAAGCAATTTAGAAAGGCCATGTCTAGAAAGCGTCTAGTTTTTGTCAAACAATTTTGCTATCTTTATTCACTATTGCTCATACAGTTTAAAATGCCCAATAAGAAATACCATTATTACTATTGAAACAATCTCCACTTTCAACCAACACATCCACTACACATACTTTAATGATTCAAGTGTGCATAAAGTGCTTGATAGTGATACTTTAAACAGTAGAGTGCTAAGAGAAGTTTAACAACCCTACTAAGAGACATGCTCTCTAAAAGCTGTTACAATACTAGAAACAAAAATTTAAGTGAATGGTACCGAAATCTGTTTTCCAAAGGACCTTACACTGCTAACACCAGCTAGTTAAGGAGCGACAGGCTTACAACTTGTCTCTCAAACCAAATACTGTAATCTGAAGTTACATTTCAGACATCCTCAATCTCTACCTGGATATCTTTGAGCAGCAGCTATTTAAAGCACTCGTTTCCTTGCTAGAAAGGATTATTCTGCGATGTGCAAAGCACAAAGGAATAAACTGAGCCCCTTACTTTGAAGGCACAATTCAGAAGAGCGAATCCAGCTTCGGTCAGTTTGTATGGCAAGCCATACATGTTTAGCTACAAAGCACATTCAATAAGATCAATGACCATCTAAAACACAAAAATTGTGATAGTAACAACAAACAGCTTTCCATACAATGGATTTATATTTAAAATTATACATTATTTTTAGCATCTGGACTCATATCTGTTTCAATTTTTTCACCACAGATTAGCACACAAACACACTGCATAGCAGTATTACTTTTAAAAACGGTACCTGAGGAGCTTGCAGAGAAGTTGTCTGAAGAGTTTCTGTTTGAGAATTAACATTCACTTCTGTCTCAATTTGCTCCTGAAAAATAACCAAAAGCATCTCTACAGTTAAACCACTTCTGATAAGCTACTTTTTTAGAACACCTAGAACTCCAGAATGCTTTATACTGTGCACATAAAGCAAAAGCAAAATGCAAGCAAGCATCAAGTGCTTGCTGCATTGACACCCTTCCTTTTATGATGCAGGAATCACCACACTGGAGAATGTTTCACTTTTTAGGGATTTGACATCAACACAAGCTACATCAGTTATCAGTTGTCCTTTGTTTAACCAACTACCACCTTTTATACAGAATACGACAGCAAAACATTGTATGTCATTCAACTTATTAAATGCAAAAACTGTATTATCAAGGAAGATCATGTAAAAAGCTACAGAATTGGTTTAAAAATTCAACAGCTTTTCTACAGCTTTTGCCATTCTGCCAGGAAAGTTTTCCTGCTGCTTTAATGTGTCGAATCAGCTTTCTGAATGAATAGGTGAGTGTCAGGGACTAATTTTCAGGTACAACAGTGGGACTACAGGACTAAAGCAGGACAATGGCACGTTCTCTTTTTAATAAAAAGTCTGTTTGTTCAAAGCCTAAAAAAAGCTTTTAGTAAAACACCCCCTAAAAAATCCAATGCATTTCAATGGATGAAAATCTATGTTTATGTTAATTTAGGAAATTTAATTCCACCATTTCCTTCCATAAATATTAAGGACAAAGACTTAGAGAGGACTGCTAATAAAAACTAACAGGATTATCTATGTCTTTTTTAATGATCTGTATCCAGTGGATCTATATTTGAAGTGAGGATTAAGTGCTTACATCTATTTCTGCCTTCACCTATCTTAAGTTCAGAGATATTGCAAGGTGACTGCCTAACAAGATACAATTCCTTGCCTAAGGGAGGTGAAGCTATAAACCACAGAACCTACATTTAAGCATAAGCATAATCTCCAGAGTTGTCCAGAGACAACAGAACATGCCCCATAAAAACCGCAAAATCCCAACTGGAGAGCTGCTATCCTAAGGTCTAAAAAGACTGTCACCCATTCTGTTCACCACTAAGCAGAAAATTTGTCGGCTAACTACAAGATACTGGAGGGGCACATAGCATCTCCAAAGAGCCCAAACAGTATGCTGTAACTTCACACAATTTCACTGCCAGAGATTTACTTACTATCACTTGAAATTTCCTTATCTAAAAAGAGATAAGGTGCCTGGCCTTTGGATTCTCAGCCCAACGTGCAAACTCCAAATATAATACATAAGACAATTGTTCTTTCACTAATTAACATACATCCGGTTTGGGATACAGGAAAAACATGGCATATCAACATATCCTTGATGAATTTAACAAATTGAAATATAAGTATCATGACTAATATTTTCACCATAGTACCACGTGAATGACCAGCAAAGAAATGACAGTCCTATGTGACTACAGATTCAGGCTCAACTTAGCATGGCAGCAGGCAATGAACTCCAATTCATTAATACTGACATAAACATTAAAAAAAATGATACCATTTTGATATCTTTACTGAAGAATCTGTATCTAGACACACTCTTAGTCACTGCTAGAGAGAAACACAGTAATTTCCCCAATTAATAGACACAAAATTATATAGTCTAGGCATAGATACCTTAGTTTCCATTTTTTCATGTTCATTCAAATCTATACAGCTTGTATCTTCACTTATTTCATCCTGCTAAAAAGCAAACACAGAAACTATCACAAATCATAAAATCATATTTTCAAAAAATCAACAAGAAAATAATGTTAAACTGTCTAAAAGGACAGAACTAGTTCCAAGACTTAGAATATTATAAGCTTACCAAAATAACTACTTTTAAGATAAGAATTTATATTCTAAGCATTTGTGCTAATGCAGTACATGTGTCATGTGATGAGTATTGACAAAATAAAAATACTAACACCTTGGCAAGCTGAAAACATCAAGCAGCAATGCAATCAGAATAGGAAATATCTGAAACTTGGAATATGAGAATCAGCACTCAGGGTGAAATGAATATTCAAAGGTCTGAACACTGCTATTGTATGATCTCAAAATCTCAAATACCTCTTCAATTTTAATTTTCTTAGGAGACTCTTCTTTATGGGGAGAAGATGTCCTTTTCACTGCTGCGACAGGGCTAGGCATTTTTGTTGCAACATTTCCTGAACTTCTGGGTGATGGATTTAATAGATACGCTGAGGGAACAATTCTAGAGATGGTAGGCTTTGGTGGTGGAGAAATGGCTGGTTGTGTGGCAGTTTGAGGAATGCTTTCATTTGAAGTACCTATGGACAAACAATTTAAAGATGTTCAACAAGAGGAGTTGACACAATCACTTCAGTTCAATCACTGGTATTTTTGGTCTCCAATTAAAAACCCCTGACATAAAGCAGTCATCAAGGAAGTGGTACAGTTAATGGTGTAAGCGTCATGTTTGGGACAGCAAGTGTGCATACACTGCAGTTTACTTTCAAGCTCATTCTTGAGCTTGAGCGTACCCTCAGCAAGTTCACTGATGACACCAGGCCGTGTGGTGCAGCCAGCACACCGGAGGGACGGGATGCCATCCAGAGGGACCTGGACAGGCTGGACAGGTGGGTCAGTGCAAACTTCTTGGAGTTCAATAGAGCAAGTGCAAGGTCCTATGGCTGGGTTGTGGCCATGCCAGGCACACCCACAGGCTGGGCAGAAAAGTGACTGAGAGCAGCCCTGAGGAGAAAGACTTGGGGTGGTGGTTGATGAAAAGCTCAACACGAGCTGGCAAATGTGCTCACAGCCCAGAAAGCCAAACGTGTCCTGGGTTGTGCAGCTAAAGGAGTGTGGGCAGCAGGTCAAGGGAGGGGATTTTTCACCTCTACCCTGCTCTTGTGAGACTCCACCTGGAATGCTGTGTACAGTTCTGGTGTCCCCAATATAAGGACATGGAACTGTTGGAGCAAATCCAGAGGAGGCCATGAAGTTGGTAAGAGGACTGGAGCACCTCCCCTACAAACACAGGCTGAGAAAATTTGGGTAGGTCAGCCTGGAGAAGAGAAGGTTGCATGGAGAACTCACAGCAACCTTCCAGTACAAGAAGGGGGCCTACAGGGAAGCCAAAGAAGTGTTCTCTGTCAGGAACTGTAGTGAAAGGACAAAGAGCAATGTGTACAAACAGAGAGGGGAAATCTGGGTTATGTATTAAGAAATTATTTAGTGTGAGGTAGCAAGACACTGGAACAGACTGTCCAGGGAGGTTTTGGATGCCTTGACCATGGCAATGTTCAAAGCCAGGTCAGTTACAGCCTTGAACACACTGGTCTAGTGGGAAATGTCCCTGCCATGATAGGAGGGGTTGGGGTTAGATGACCTTTTAGGTCCATTCTAAGCCCTGAGCACATCATTCTGAGAAAGAATTCCTATACCAGACACATGGCAATGACACTCTGCTTAGCTTAATTAACCCTGCTTAAGGCAGGCTATATGAGCCCAAACAGAGCTCTTTATAATATAGCTATAGTATTTGTAGTACCTGAAGAAATTCTACTGCTTCTGTATTGAGCCATATATATGCATTGCCAAGACTGTATTAAATCAAATCCAAGAGCAAGCTGATACTCCCTTTTTCACTCAAAAGTTAAGTTTATCACTTCTCGGACTTAGATTACCGAGTGACAAATATGAAGTCATCACAGAGCATCAAATAAAGAATTGATATTATATACATCCTTTCAAAAAAGGCTCCATATGACAAAGCTCTATTCTCATCAATTGCCTACCTCAAACCAATAAGCGCACATAGGGAGATGCTCCAGGATGAGAAAAAATACATTGAGGAAATTTTTCATTAATAACTATCAGGAGATTAACATTTTTATTAACCAAAGTATAAGAATGAACAACTTCTGATATGCTTCCAAATCCAAAAACCAGTCACGCCATTTAAGCTCCATTTAGTGCTCATGGACAAACTTACTCACATTGAAGCACCTGTGACACGATAAAAATCAGAGAGAAGTAAGACTAAACTATGCCAGACGTCAAGAGTGAAATGAGAGATTTCATTTTGAAAGGCTAACCAGTCGCTCCCCTTTTCCATCTATTTCTGACTTGCTCCTTGTACATACACAGCTAAAGCTCCATCAAAACTGAAGAGTAGCTGATTCTAAAAGAATATTTTCACCAGATGATTTTATTCTTTGACTAAACAGTTAAATTTTAAATTACTTTTAAGCAGAGTGTACTTTTTCTTGCAGAAAATGGAGGATAAAATCAGCACATACAGTGGGACATATCTGAACAACTATCAGTAAGGAACGTGTTTCTGCTTACATCTGAGTCTTTTTTGCATTCTCATGAAGCACAAGGAGCAGGAACATGGGAGCACAGACTACATACAATACAGAACGACCTTGAGTTTAATTACAAAGTAACTAAAAATAAAAATTGTTCTTCCAGCTTCAGAGAGTTTTTTCCTCATTTAGCTAACCAAAATACAGACGTACATTAGGTCATTGGAACACTACTGCTACTGGAAATGGCGAATATAAATCTCTAAGAAAAAAAGAAGTAAACATCACAGCAAATATTCCTCTGTGATTTTCTGAATTCTTAAGAAATTATTGAACTATGTGTATGAAGGAGAACACATTACAGCATGTGTTAAGTAAAGACTAGAAGACTCAAGCTGGAAGAAAAACTGCCATATAAACATTACCAAAAATTCAACAGAAACAATATGCTATGCCATTTTCCTTACCCCCTGAGCTTTCACTGGAATTTATTTGTGGCACAGTGACTTCAGAAGCCTGTGTGTTGGTCACAGATGCTGCTGTTACAGCTGGCGCAGGACTGCTTCTGCTAAAAAGAGAAAAATTATGAAATGCTGAAGACATTAGTAAAGCTCTGGTGTTACATGATCTGCCTTTCATCACATCATACGTGTGACAAGTAACCACAGCTGGTATTTTACCTACATTACAGAGCAGAACTTGTATCAACAAAAAGGTAAAAGCGAGCACTGGCAATCTACTATCTAAATCAAGCAATGGAAGCTATTTCAAATATTTAATTTGAATCACTCAATTATAGTTTTGGAGACCAGAAAAAGGCTGTATTTTAAAATGAGGCAAGAATTAAGGCAGTGTCCACCCAAATAACGTGCATGGGAAAACACAGCAACTATTTACTGAAGGATGAAACAAAACCAGTGTAGAAGGATTAGAACAATTTTTGGTTTTAATTTGCACACACTGTTACAAAGATGATTTCAGTCTAAAATCATGCCAAACAATGGCTCAGGGCTTCAAGTCACCAACCACAAAAATTATCCTTTTTCCATCCTCAAGAATTTGCAAAGCAATGTATGTCTAAAATCAGCCCAGGACAATTTCCACTTCACCTGTGACATCCTAGGAAACACAGACTTATTTCAATAGCACAGATAGTGGAATTAACTACAGTTAACCATTTACCAAGGAAGACTAACTAAAAGAACAGTTGTCAAAGGGATAAAGTCAAGTATTTCAGCCTACACATCCTATATGTGTAAGACTGCTGAACTGTAGGAGACTGATGATAATTTCTATGTGTATCAAAGAGACGAATATGTGACTCTTAAAAGAAAATACTCATTTATAGGGGCAAACTGGAGTTAAGGCAGGAAAATGCTTAACACAAAGTTAGTACTAAGAAAACTTTAATATGTACACTTTGAAACTACAGTGGGAAATTATGTTCCTAAGCTTAATTTGCAGAGGTATCATCAAGAAACGGCAGTAGCACTACTGATTTTCAGAAAATCTAAACCTCTCTACTGTCTCACACTTGGATCCAAAACTCTCAAAATTCTTCCTCATTCTCACAACTATCTACTCACTACTTCTCATAGCCTCCTACTGCAGGGCCCAAGTTTTTCTATCATCATGTTCTTCTAAGCATTTTCACCCAACTTTATAATTCCTCATCTCAAGTCCAGTGCCATGCTCCCTATCCCCCAAATTTTGCTCTAGCGCTCAAACTCAAATAAGGGTGTTTACAATCTCCATCCAATTTGGAACATTCCCACCTTGGAAACTGTGGTATTACATGTGTGCAGTATTTGCCATGTGTTTAACACAAGTAATTCAGGAAGACAGAGCAGCGACAAGACTGAAAGTCTTCATTACCCCTGAGAACTTCCAGAACTGTTCAATGGACTTGTCTTCATAGCACTGGTAGGCGAAGGCACAGACGTGCTGTTATCACTGTCCATAGACAAGTCTAGGCTGCTGTCATTCAGCGCTGTCAACCTGATCCCTTCTGTCGAGTGCTGCAAGCCACAAGGCAAAAGAAAATTCTGTTAGTCTAAAGGTTTAAAAATCAACAGAAATTCAAGTTATTTCAAAATGCAAACTTACATGGACAATTTTCGAATCCTTTTACATGTAAATAATCCACTATCGTCTCACTACAAGCATTTACATTTTCATGTTCACAATTCTGGTATGGATTTGTCGGAACCAGTCACATTCAAAACCAAACTGTTACTATATTTAATGATTTTATTTTTAGCTTTCTTTCAAATTTCTTTGGCTTTGTGAACTTAGGAATACTTTCATTAATTTTAAAGCAACTGATGTACATAAAAAGAATTTAAAGAGGATTTGAACTTAGTCCATGGAGAAGAAAAACCCTTTTCTTATATAGTACTACACTTAAGAGAGATGTATTACTTAGAATTTACATTGGTCTCTGAAACAGATCTATTATTAAGTTATTTTTAACTTCACGTTAATAAAGACTTACTAGTCCTTAAAACAGTATTCAGTATAAAACACGTATAGAAATAGAACATGTTATTCAGCTATTAAAACAGAATATAGAGCAATGGTCTAGCTATTAACTCTGAGCAAACCTGTATTGCTCTCAGATTAAGCTAATTCAAAGCAGCAGGGATTCTGAAATAGACTAAATTGTTCAATTCAAAGTTCTACCCCTTCTTCCTGACTCCACTAAAATTAAACAATAATCCAATGCAGTATCTTAATTAAAATCTAATGCTACCATTCTCATACATTGCCACAGGTAAACTATCCACCCAGACAAGAAGATACTATCCACACTACGGATGTTCTGAGAAATGTAGTATTATATTTAGTGCACCTTAATAATTCTGCTACAATCAAACGAGGTCATTTGCAGGTAAAATTAAAATCTCAAAATGTGATTTTAATTCTTTGATTAGTAAACCTAAAAAATCTAATCAAACCTAAATTAGTAAACCAAAAAAAAATAAAGTAATTGAGAGCTGTAGCATTTTCACTGCTCTCAAATATTAGTGAAATTTACCTTTTTCTTTTTCTGAAGCACGTGATTAGGTAGCAATTGGTGAAGCTGCTTACGTTTCACATGCCTTGCAGCAATCTTCATATCCATCTCAAACATCTTGCTGTTTATTGCTTGCCTATAAACTATACAATTAGAGTAACATTAAGAAATCTGAAGCATTTTGTAAAGTCCACTTACTTGCCCAGGCAGAAACAACTTGCATTTCAGAGCAGTTATTACCATCAAGAACAAGAATGATGTTTCCTTGTTCTGGAGGAAGAGAGGGAACTGCCTACCATGCCAGCAACTGATAGTACAAATGCAAACACTAGTTAGGAAACAGGTGACCTGTTTTTCAATAAAAATGTCTTGCAAGCACACATTCTCAGTATTTTTAACAAGTTTTAACTGTAAGAGCTCTAAAGCAAAGGCTTCATTTCATCTCAAAGGGACTAAATATTGAAATAAAATTTCCTCATAAGAATTACAGCACTGACTTTTTTTTTTTTTTTGCAGGCGATTTCATTTATGCAGCTCCTGCAACAAATGGGTTTTCATTCAGCAGTTAAGTGCTCATGTGCCACCTAATGTACTAAAATTACTCTTGACAACTCACACACCACTACATTTATATACAAAAATAATTTATGTTTGGATTTTTCCTGTTTTGTTGGGCTTTTATTGCTTAGGTTTTTGTGGTCTGGGTTTGGTTTTTTTTAATTTTTGTATGGTGGTTTTGTTTGGCTGGGTTTTGTTTCTTTTAATTTTGTCTGCTACAAGTTATTTCTCTTTACCCCAGAGCATCTGCTTCTGGTAAGTAATGATGGTAAGTGCTAGTAGAAGAGCTGCTCTGGAATCCAGGATGCTGGGCTCAAGTAAAGCCAGATAAAAATGAAAAGCTTGTTCTTTCACACTGTCTCTACAACATTGAACAAAGCTGGGGCAGATGTATGAATAAAAAATGGCTCTGCAGCTCTTAAACACAAAAATTCAAGAGGTATCCCCCTTATTCACTGTCTACTCTACAAACATTAAGGAATCTCACTGAATAGGCTATGGACAGATAATTAAAAAGGTGTCAAAAGAGAAGCACACAAAGAGCTCAATGAATACTGAGTATTAAAGCAAGTACTGCACTACTTCTTGGTATTGAAGAAACTCATAAAGCCTCTCTGTAAAAAATTATACAGGTTACAGCTAAGGTAGAAGTATGCTCAATGAAACCAGATATGGTTAAAGCATTCCATATTCCTGCCCTTAGGTCTTATCAAAGTTTCCATATAAGGAAAACCTAGATCTTCATGTCTCTCTTCCTCCCCTTGCTCCCACTAAAAAGCAAGCTATTCTTTAATTTCATCCTAGAAAATAGTTAGTCACTTTTGATAAAGTCTTAGGATCTATTCCAAAAGATAGGTCAAAGAACTCTTTAGGATGAATTAAAATCAATGAAGACAGACCCACACTAATTTCAGATTACCAAAAAACCCACAACACACAAACAGAAATTGTTTACTAGATTGTTACTTCTGGAAATATAGTCACAAATTGAAACCTCAGCACAACAGTTTGTAAGGACCTTGATGAAATCCTACTCCACTTATAACTGTATATATTTAGACAAACTTCAGTAATATAGTGCAAATCACATCAAAAATCATAAGTGCAAGTTTTAGTCTTCTCATACCAAAAATCTCTGACAAGTATACTACTGAAATATCTGCTTATAAACAATGAACAACCTGAGAAACTAACTTCTGAATTCCTTCCCTCTTTCAAAGCAGCAGCCAAGGTATTGTCTTGAGTTCTAAATTCTCAAAAATTAAAATGACATTCATATAGTTGCTATAGTTTCTCCATCACTAATAACTACATGAAATATTTCAACTCTCAAGAGATGCCCCTCTGCAGCTATATATGACAATAAACAACTTTGAAAACCTCAGCACAATTTATAAATATGCCTATATATTTACTGCATTCACAGGTGTGAGGCAGAAAGGGCTTAAGGTGTTCACTTCCCTTGCTTTCTCAGACTGAGTCTTAGAAACTCAGAAACCATGGATGCATTAGGTAACACTTGAACCTATTCCTTCAACTCTGTAAACACAGAATACTTGAGCTTCAACTGTTGTTAGTTTAAAAAAAGCAGCCTATAAGTTTATTAGATAAATCTGTCAAAGCCACTGTTCCTGACACTCAGGTGTCACTCCCCAGCTGTTATCAATTCTTTGCTTATAAAATTTGCTAAGTGTGTACTAAGTTATTTCCGTGAATCAAAAAGTAAACATTGGAAAGTCAAAAAGCTCTCTTCCACTGAGTGTTGGACTATGAAAGTAAAGGTTACTTAATCAATTATCTAGTATGAAACACCATGGAATAAAAGCCATTTTGTTAAACCACTGATAAATTTAGTTTCACCAAGTAACAAAAATATTTAAACTATATTCAAAATTTTTGAGGTTAAGCTTGCTAGATCGCATATGATAACTAAATTCATCTGTTTAATAAAGATTACAAAATAATGGACCACACTTTTAGTGAAAGCTGCAAGATGTGTGTATGATTTTTATCACTTTCAATAAGAACAAACTGAAAGTGATTAGTCTGAAGTGTATAGGAGCATTAAAATTCACTGAAAATGCATTTCATTAAATGAAACCCCTAACTCCTTAGCTGAAACCCTCTGTATAGATACAATTCTACTATTATTATGAGCATTATGACTAAAGGCTACATTTTGAGCAAAATCAGTCATTTCAACAAGTTTATTAATACCAACACCTAGAAAGCAAAACTCACCTGTGTCTGTAAAAGACTGAATGTCGTAGGTAAGATCAACACTTAAATTTTCAGAGTTTTCGGTTTTCTTAAACACCAATCCAATCACCCACATTGTACGGTATTCTTCCCTGGAAAATTTAATATAAAACGGTCATGTAATACTGACAGAATTAAATAGCTTAATAAATTATTTGCTGCAATAACAGTTGTACACGTTACCTCCAGTAGCAATAGGAAATTGGACATAGAAAGGCAAAAAACAAAGCTGACTAAAAATATTCCATTTTCATTCACAATATAAAAGTCACTAAACACCATACATCTACCTCAGGCAAGTGAGCTAAGATAATCAGTAGATTACTCCATTCAGCTGTGCTCCCATATAGATTCCTTCATGTATCTATTAGCATGAATGTAACCAGCTCCCAATTAGCCATAGCAACTATACAGACACAGAAAGTAATTAGAATCTATTACCCAATTATACAAGTTCCATTTTGCAACCTAAATGTGTCTTCAATGCTTAAATTTCTTAGCTGTAACTGACAACAAACTACAGGTTTCAGTTAAAACCCTGCCTCTGACAGCTCCCCTTCACATGGGATGGTGAAAGAAAGCCCTTTGTATACACTGGGAACACAATCTTTGCTGAAGTGTTGCCTCCATCAAGTCCTCTGAAATAAGAGCTAATTGGAGCCTCTGATTATGCAGGCCGTTGTAGCTGTATGTACCCATTAAAATGGTGCCGAGGAGGTACTGCCTGCTTTTGTCAAATTTTACTCAGAACACATGTGTAACAATTATATAACGTCTGGAAAAAAAAATAGCCCCATACTGTACTTGAAGCAGTTAATGTGTGGAAAAGGCAAGGCTAACAAGGCTTTTCATATATCCAAGTAAAGATAAATTTCTTCCCCATTCTCACACTGCACAAAAATGATTCCTTACAAATTAATTACAATGCTATCTTGAAATAAAGTCTTAAAAGAGTTTTCAGCCCCCACACACCTGCAATCATTGTTTTGAGTGGGAGAGAAGGAGTCAAAAAACATGTAAAATCCTCAACAATTTGAAGCACTTGATATTGTCTCCACTGTTTCCACAACCTGACAAATTCAAACTACAGTCACTGTGATTTCAATGATATTCATTCCAACTGCTAAATTTTATAATATTAAATGTACTTAGTTACTCAAGAGCTCTGCTCCACTGTGCCTGATGTTCTCCCAGATTCTCAGTACTTCCTCACAATTAAAACAGCATAAACTAAGTAGCAGTAACCTATACAGGTTGGCAGGAAATTATGCAATGAATACATTTGTTAACAAAAATACATTTCCCCTTATCTTCTGATTTAGGGACATTCTTGTATAAAGTGCCTAATTTCACAAATAGTTCTTGAGAAGAGCAGAGCAATCGTTTGTTTGCCTTTAGATGATGTCATTAAAATTAAAAAATTTAAGATTCAATAAAAATGTCGATTTATTTTGTAATTGTATTTTGGATAGATTAGATTCTCCCTGCTAAATGAAGAAAATGGGTTTGCTTACTTGTCAGGATTCTCCTTGGGTGCTGGGAACGACTGTGGATTCACATGAGCCAGTGTAATGAATTCGTTCTTCTCCAGGTTTCCAACTAGAATACGGATTTTTGATTCCACCAAGCCCACCCTGTATAAATGTCATTTATTAGCAAGATCTCATCAATAGGAAATAATAGAAGTATCTAACATCACATATCAGGATAAAATCCTCACCAGTCCCCTTATACTAATACTTTAGACTACTAATGAATTAGTGAACGTCAGATTAATTCAGATCAATAATTTCAGTTAAGGCACTACAAAAGCTGACAAGGGAAGCTTAAGAATGCCCTGCAGCTCTCTCTGTGGACTGATTTTACAAATGGAATTAAATACAACACATAACAAATCAAGTAAAAGGCAGTCAAAAAGGACCACAGCATATTTATCCAATATTCTTTTGGCTTCAGATAATGAATTTCAGAGGTGAAGAAATTCCCAATATCTGCCAATCATAAAAATTTCACTAAAAAAAGAGAGCAGGAACATGGGAAAGGGGAATTTGTTTTTTGAGAAACAGCATTTCAAGTGACTGAAAACATACCTCCTAACACTGTTAAAAAAATGTACACAAGGCATTTGTAAAGTAAACCTGAGACTGCTGTTAAGAAAAAAAATTCAAGAAACAGCCTTCACTCCCCAGTTTTTCATTTTTACTGTTTTTCCAGAACTCTACAATCTTTATCCATTTAATTTTGAAACACTGAAGCTCCACTTCCATTAAGAAGACACCTGATACACTAGATACTCCCTCATGTCCAAGGCTGATGGTGAGGGGGAAGGAGGAGTTGTTTTTGCCCTTTTGTGTGTGGTGGGGGGTTGATTTGGTATTTTTAAATCTCAAGGATTACTCACCATTCTAGTCGCTGTTTTTCTGTCGGAGCGCTTGCTAGAAGTACAATATAATGCCTTTGGAGATAAAGACAATATGCTATTCTATATGCATTTCTAAAACTAGACATTCATACCTTAACATTAAAACTTTGCAGTAAACTCTACATTGTAAAATACAGATTATTAGCTTAAGTATATACCTTACATTAAATTAAGCTTTGTTAAGTAGAAAAAGGGGCTATATCTCAAGTATGACTAACAGACTTTGAAACATGTTGGAGTTTAGGGCCATTTGCAATTCCACTGTAATACCAGTAACATTAATAAAAGGTTAGTAACGTAGCACTGGTTGAAATATTTCAGTACTTGATAAGATCAGAGATTTAACTGACTACAAATCAAGAGAAAAGTTGTTCACCACTACCTTTACACATGTCAGCTGTCTTAGCTGCAACATTATTTCTGAATAGTGAGAAGAGTGGTTAACACATATCCATTTGTTCAAATTCCAAAATAAAACTATGAAACATGGTTGAAAAAAAATTATATCTGCATTTTGGAATTCTCTGAAGACACTTATCTGAAATTTCATAAGGAATGTTTCATCTAATGATTATTCTTAAACTCTCAATTATTTTCCAGGATATTCAGTGTATACTCACTGTAAGCAGATTTCAAAGAGACAGTATACAAAACAAAAACAGTATTTTAAACAAAGAAGCCCAAGGACAGCAGAATGGGAAAAGACTGCCTCAGAGATTGCCTCGAGTTCCTCATTAGGAAGTCAAGTTAAAAGTAATCTCACATGCTTACAGACAGGTTTTTCAGAACCTTAGCTGGGAAGTCTTTATCATCCTAAATCATCCAATGCCACATTACTCTCTACAGATATGGCATGTTTAGGTACCTTCACAGCAGGATTTAAAGAACAGTAGTAACACAAAGAGACTAGTCCCTAGCACATAGCTCATGGAGAGGAAAGCAAGGTCAATGACACTGGAAAACTATGGTACAGAGTCCTCTGGTGTCACAGGCCTTCAAATCACAATAGCAAATCCAAATCAACAGATCAAATTAGCAGCTACATTTTTCTCTACTTATCTTTAGGCGGCAAGAGCCAAAATTGTGCTACAAGCTACAATCCTCTGATTTCAATCAGAGAATGTCAATGAAATGAAAACTGCAAAAGAGAAATTTGGAGAAACTTCTTCCCTGTTCTGAACAACATAGAGATACAATAACCTATTTGTTTTGCATTTTGGCAGTATTAACTGCTTCATAGGAAAATGTTACGGAAAAAGATAAGAGTTATTTAATTCCATATGAGAAGTTACTAATTACTAATGTTGGTTTACTCTAAGTAGCAGTACACTTTCAGTAAGATTCCTGCATCATCCACATTGCACACTTGCAGAATGTTTCATTCAGCAGGCATGACAATGTTTAAGCTTTTTGATACTTTTAACCGTGTCTGGATAGAAAAAGACATTTCAAACATCCAAATATTTGAAGAAACCACTTTTTCAGTTACTTATTAAAAGCATCCCTGTGAAACACACTTCTGAAGAACTATTTAAAAAAAAAAAATCGGCTGTCTAAAAGCCTCAACTAGCTGGTAAGCACCTAAGCCTTATTTATAAAAAAAAATAAGTGATGATTTATAAAAACAATAAGTGATGATTAACTATTTTTGCTGAGGTAGTGTTCGCTGAAAAAGAAAAAAGTATTCATTTCTCCTCACTCACCTACCAGCTGTTAGTGCTGAGAGGGAAGTATTCTCTAGAAATTTCCTACTGCCATTTTCAATAAAATTAAATAATTTACATTAAAAATTAAGATAACCTTAGTTTTAAGAGACCCACGGTCTCACTGCTAAATTTTGATAAGACAAGGTATTTTTTATCACTGCCTCATTCACAATTTTATCACAAAGCACATGCGTGAATCAGAAGAATCTATCACTTTATTTTTAAGAAAAAACTTTTAGACTAAGCTTCTGCCTCTCAAGGGTGATTTTTAGATTCTGGGTATTATTCTGAAGTATCTGTTTGGGGTTTTGTTTGTTTGGGGACTTGGATGTTTTCTCACTGTCTTTCAGCATTCTTTTCATAAAGATAACGTAATGTAAATAGTATGGAATTGCAATACATCATTAACACAAGTATTTCTAAAAAATACTCACATTAGAGTCATATTATTTTCTGGTGAAAAAACACAAAAACCCCCAAAACACCAACTGAGAACACCTGAACATTAATTCCAATCTTTCTTTATTACATGTCTGGGAATTATACTTTTATTCAATACTTTAATGTTGCATGGAGCCAAGAATTTAAATCACCTTTTTAAAAGGTGTATTTATATTCTACTTATTCAGCAGAATAACCTCTTTTAAGAACACAGAAAGAATATGCTAGAGCTCATTGAGTGCTATTTCTCGTAAAACACTGCTCTCTTGGTATTAAGCTGTAATTTAATTTCTTATGCAACAATTCAAACCCATATCCATTTGAAATTCTTGTCACTTCCCTGTAAAACACCATGTCTACATATTTGTTATGGCTTTCCCCTTCTAAAAATTTAAATCTACAGGAAGGACAAATAATATATGTTGCAACTCCCTAAATCCAAGTAATTGATGACATTTAAGAAGTAAGAAAAAAGTCAGTAACTAAAAGCAGATATCCTAATTTTCCTAATTTCTAATCTGCTCCTACTATGCAGGTATGCAGCAGCCTCTGGACTTCATTAATCGCACATCATTGAGGTTTATTTTAAACACAGACAGCAAGTCAAAAGTGCTTATGAACAACAGATATTCAGCAACTAATTGCAATTGAGAGTGATAGATTACTGAAACTATGCTTTCAGAGATTAAAAGAAATGTTTGTCTCAGAGCAAGGATCAGATGTTCTCTTATTTGGCAGAGCATTACACACTGCTATGAATTTCAGTAGAACATGCCAAGGCATCTGCAATTATTTAAACAGGAAAAGAGTGTGAACGGGGAAAAAAAAAATCTAAATATCCATCTTTTAGATGGAGGTTCTGACCAAGAGAGCACCATTTACTGCATACAGATAACAGCACATAATTATTTACTTTGCAAAGGCTACTAACCAAAACTGTAAAATTAACCTACTAAAGGAAAACAGAGAAAAAAATTCAGGGTAATTTAAATTAAAGCAGGCTCCATAATACTATTCCATACTTAAAAAAATAAAATTAGAGCAAAGACATCTTGTGCAACACAGAAAACCAGGATATATAATGTGGAGCAAGAAAAGCTTTTACTGAAACACCTGGTAAAATGACTTAAGCTGGTACGCAAAAAAACCTGCTTTAAAATGGAAATTTCAAATGACACGCAATGCTTCCTTTTTGTTTTTTCTACTTTTGAAAGAAACAAAGAAAATGTACTGGGGAACTTCTTAGCAACCTCTTGAGCAGAAACTGATTTGTCGACAGCCCATTTTTTACCTCAAAAAATAATATAATTTAACAGTGTTTTTTTTTAATGTTTTCAATCTTAAGCTCCATGGAACGACATAAAAGCCATCTAAACATTTTAAAGCTTTTATCATGCAAAAGGTATAGAAACAAAACACAGACACATTATGAAGGTCATCAGTCTCTTTTAATGGGCGAACTGTATATTTCAATCTTGTTTAGATTAGTACAAAACCAACCAACCACCCAACACAAACGAGTGTAAAATATATTTGATCTTGATTCAAGAAAAATGGGTCTCCAATTTCAACTGAGGGCAAAGAAGATGTAGTCCATATTTCAATAATCCATATTTATTATAAAAATACAACTTTCAGCAAGTCCGTATACATTTAACAAGCTTCTGCCCCACAAGCATATTACTAAAAACCCTAACAGTGTGAAGTGCGAATTTCAATATTTCCCTCAGAGACATTACAAAATTAGAAGAGCTAGGTGTGAGTTAATAAAGATCCAAGAGCCTTAAGCTTTAATAAAAAAAAACCAAAAAACTAGTAATAACTAATACAACTGGTAGTTAGTCAACACAATTGCAAAAATATCTTTTATTATCAGAGTAAACTGTTGACTATATTGACAGAAGAAAACACACAGTTTCAAGTACTTATTCATCTTAAGTACTGACCTTCAGAATAAGTTTTTAACATCTTTTTTCTTGGAAGACCCATTTTTAGAATGCTTACTCACAGGACTAAAGAACATTCTATTAGTCAACCAGATGACACTTCCTCAATGTTATTGGTAGTATACCCATTCTAGTTAACTAGTGATGTTCTAGATATCTGGTCAGGGACTAACTGGTTTCTAAAACACAGGTTTTAGACACAAAAAAGTACCTGAGGAGATGATATCCTTTTCAAGAGAAAGGACAGTAGTGTATTCTGTCTCCCACTCTACCAAAAAATCCTAACAAAACACTTTTTGGACATGTAATGTATATTTATGATCCTGTGCTACAGAGCATTATGAGGTAGTTCAACTGATAAACTTAAAATATTCTGCCATGCCATAAAATACATACTTGTACTTCTGAAAGAAGTTTGGAGCTTCAAAAAGTTTGGACCACTCTGCCTTACTCAGCAAAATTTCATCTGTGATAGCAAGACCTAAATTATAAAAAAAAAAAAAATTTAAACTCTTTTTTTTTTTAAACAGTTTAGTATCCAGAGTTAAGACAGTTTATTAACTTAGCAAAAACTAATTAGAATTATTTCCTCCCTTCAAATTCACAGCAATCAACAAGATTTATAATTCAGTCATACTTACACTGCTCATTAAACAAATAATATTATTAAAAATATCAAAATCCATGTAAAATGGATGTTAGTTGATCAGACTAATTATTTCACATATTTTTGTTCAGCTATGTAACACAGCTTCATTTATTTTTTTGCATATGCCACACTAACCATTCAGTTCAAACACAAGAGGTGTTTTTCCTTATACTATTTGAATTACCTCTTGTGCAAGGCATTTTATAAGGCAAAGAAAAAGTGAGACAACAAGGTACTGCTCTGAGAAAGCTACTTGTAGTTGCTCCCTGCATCAAATTTCTTGATTTGATAACATCTTCTCTTATCTGCTATAATTATTTAAGTACATTACTTGGACAAATCCAGAGGACTCATCTTCAAGGGAGTATATTGCATTATATGAGGCCTAGAAACAGGCATCAAGTGGAACTACTATTACTAATTCTTCATTTAACATAACACAATCTAAGCCATTAAATAAAGTTATTATACCATTAGTTCTAATTTTCACAGCACAAAGCATTTTCTTTCATTACCCTCAGTTTCTAAGAGTGAAGGACAAACTTGCAGAAATATTTACTAAGTTTGCAGTGTTAAGCAACATTAAGGATAAAAGGCCAAGTTCTACCTCCCTCGAAGTAGTCTTCTATCAATAACCTTTTTAATATCCACCCACCTCCCCCTTTCAAAGCATACCCACAATGAAACTATTTTAAATTTGTCTGAAAACATCTATATAGAGAGCATAAGATAATACTTACCTTGTTTAAATTCCTCAACCATGACCATCCGTGTGGAAACGGACACATTGTACGTAGAGTTCTGCTGTGGGTATGCTGGTGTAATTATAGGCATAAGATGGTACCTATCACTGGGGTTTACCTACATATAACAACAGCCAATCAGTTTTCTTCAAGCATACACATCAGTTAACAAATTTGGATTTCTCCCTTTACTACAACCAAGTCTTAAGCTCTAAGAGACCTTAGTTTGCAGACCAAGAGTACAGAGAAAGTTTAGAAAACAAGAATAATGCTTTCACAAAGGACATCTTTCTGAACGACAGTGATGTGGGAGGGCTGTAACCTGTCAGCACATCAGGATCAAGCTGCAAGCATTTCTAAATCCAGAAATGCCAACCAAATAGAACAATTTCCCTCTTTAATAGAAATTAGTTTGTGATCACATGAAACCAGACACCTCATCACCAGATGAGCACCTTCTGCAGAATGTCTGTCTTCGGACCTTGTGAAAGGTATTTTATACTTTATTTCTGTAACACTACTGAAAACTAAGAGCCATTTTAAGAAAAGAGGCTCTATGCAACCTAACAGAAGCATCACTTGCATTAACGTACTTTTATTTAACAGCAGACAGGGTAACAAAAAAGAAAGGACACAACATACACACGCAAAGTACATTAAAATATTATTAGGGTAACAATCTTATATAAAGTAAATAAAAGATAAACCCCTGCCATTATCTTAGCCCACCTTGATTAGCTACTACAACAGTTCCCGTCACACACTGACCTCAAACCTCCTATCTCAGGAATAACAGACTCAAGAACACATTTTCAACCGTTTCACATATTTAAATGTGAACTTCTGTCAATCAGAAAAAACAAATTTGACGTACAAAAGAGAATACAACTCAACTTCTGAGGCTTACACTATTAATCAAAATAAAGATTAGTTTAATATCTACTGTTCTAGAATTGACAAAACAGCATTGAGCACACTCATATTCTATTGAAAGCTCACAATGGAGGCCATGCATCAGCTGCAAGCTGTTTCACTGACTGCCTGAAGGACAATCATGTCCAATGTCCTCAATGTAAGTGTATAAAGATGGAGATCAAGTATTATAAACAATACACAGAACAACTAAAAGACTTTAAGTTATAATCTTCTTCGGTGCAAGATGAAAAGACACTTTACTATAACTATACGAAACCAAGCCTATCCAGCTGTAACTTGCAGTGAAGTGAATTCATGATACTTGCAAAAGTAATAGGCTTTAAATAATAAGCAAACTATTTTAAGATTAGCAATCTTCCAAAAATGCATCACTTTAAGACATAAAACTATTTATCCTGCATTTTTATTAAGATCACTTATTGCAATAATTGGGAGAAAAAGTACATCGTTTGCAAGTGTGCTTCAAGCGGTCAATTCAGAAAATCAGGGTAACTTTGTTCTATACTCAGGAGAATTAGGGGTTACTTATGAAGATATTAACACCACAACATTAAGTTTAATAAACCCAAAATGAAGTTCACCTAGAATTTTTTAAGCAACCGAATTTATTGTACAGTGTGACTTAGAGGGGAAAAAATAACACACTAACCCTTGGGTCCCATACAGGCAAATTAAGATTGCATTCTTCTGGCTGTTTCAATAGCACTGGATTTGGCCATTCCCTGTTCAAAAAGATTGTAGCACTGAATAAGACTACAGGATACAACCATGTATGTTACACAAACAATACTTCTGAATGTGATCCTTCTTAAATCTGCTCTCACAATAAAGCACCATTTCCTCACAACTAAGCTGGTCTAACTGGGGTTGTTTAAATAATCTGGATTGCTGAATTACAATACAACTGCAATTAGCTTCTCCACGGCATCAGAACAATGAATTTTCTGTAGTCTTGAAGATTTATAACCACTGGTTTAGATAACTAAATTCTTCCTGAAATATACCAATCAAAGAGAAATTTCTCTGTGAAGACTGACACTGGGTCCATATTCAAGCTAGCCGTTTCATGGACAAACTACAGAACAAACAGCCAGCATGATTAGAGCACATAGCATCATTACAAACCATATGTACAAAAATAAAATTATAATCAAGAGAGAAAGAAGCCTTGTTGAATGAAACACTAAAAAGTAATGCTTGTTCTTCAAGTCATCTCGCCCCTGAATAAAAGTTACCTTCCTATAAAGAGGAGAAGTCAGTTAATCTCTTGGAATTTGTAAATTATGCTCCTATGTTATGCATGTACAAACCGGAGAGAAGTCCAAGAAACACTAAACAGAGAATGCAACCAATTCCCCTCTATTACTTTAGTGTAGCAAAATATTACTAAACACTATGTACCTCAAGGAGGCTATAAAGCCTATGAACACAAGACAGTGAAAGTGTGCAAATTATCTTCACATTAGGAAGACACTATACTTGGAGTAAAGCAACACCTTGGTAAATGATTCTTATAAGTCTGTCAGTGTCTCATGAAGAATACAGGTACCCAAACATCGACTTTCAAGAAAAACAATATTCATTTGTAATCTGCAAAGTTCACTTTTGTCCCATTTGTTTTAAATTTACTTGGAATGTTCCCATCAGAGTTATTCAAACCATCTTTCTGATCTAACTAGCTAAAGAGTATGAAATGACATGTAATTCTGAAACACCTACTAGATTAAAACCCACATTTTTGCCATTGGTTCTCCTGAATTGCATTTAAGCTATGTGCCTAAACCAGATACTGGCATACCTCCTTTATCCATTATCCTGGTATCTGAATGTATATGCTATTATTTAGCACTATATTAGTATTTTATCTGAAGAGTATTGTTGAATTACAAAAAATACTTGAGAAATTTTTTAATTAAGAACTGGGTGGTTTGGGTTTGGATACTTTAAAAATAACACATGTTGGATGACTTGCTGAAAAGCTAAGCAGACAATTTCTGGTGGCAAGAACAATGCTTCTAATTTATCTTAATCTGGTAACAGCTGAAAATGGTACCATAAAAACAGGACTAAAATTTAGTGTCTACAAACAATTTTATTTTAGTTTAATCTAAATTAAAAACAAACCAAAAAAACCAAAAAAAAACAAAAAAAAAACATACCATTTAGAAAATACCAAGAAAAATTTATGTACAAGAGTTGATGCTATTGCATTTGGATAAAGCTGGCAAGTTCTTGCTACTAGCATAGCCCAGGAAACACCGCCAAGGAAACCTAGTATATTGGAATAGATGTTGTGGCCTGTGGATCGAGAAGGAAAGAGACAAAAGGAGAAAGATGTCAGTAACCAGAAGAGGTAGTGAAAACTTCACAAACATTGGAATAAAACTGCTTACGTTTTGCCCACAATTTGATAGCTCTCAGTGTTAACCTGAAGTTGTCAATGTTTGGTACTAGATGCAGAATTTCATCGGTTACCCGGCAACCTGCAAAAGAAAGAATTAATTACAGTTGCTGCTTCCAAAATTTTTTGCTTGGTTATCCTCCCCCACTATCAACACTACCAAACTTTTTAGATAAGCATTCTGGAAACTTGTCTCATATTCTGATCACTTTTGTTTTGGATTAGAAAGCTTAACACATTCTCATGTGCCTTCTTTCATTTTTAGTGTTTTACAGCAACAATCAGGTAGCCAATTCATGAGCGCATGACTACAGTATTGGACAGCTACTTGATTTTTTGTTATTAATGAACTAGATAGCCTCTTGAAGAAACAAACAATTTCTGCTGTATGAATACATGCAGTATACCACGGAATGTGCAGGCAAACTAACAAAAGCGTAAGTCTTTGTGAAGCTTCAGAAAACCTGCCAGCCCTAGGTCAAAGCTTTGAATTATTAAGAACTGGCTAAAAAGAATCGTTTTTAAACATACGAGCTGTGCTGCTACTTTGCTGGCTTATCTTCAGACCGTAGCATTATAGATGGCAATATTAACTACTTGATTTTAAGGGGTTTATAATAATGAATAAGTAGTATCTCATTGTTCCTAAGTAGTTGCAGAGAGCTGTTTGCATGAAATACTGTTGTCTAAGACTACTTTTAAAGTAAGAGGCAACTACAAATTCTAGAGATTGCACAGATGGGAATCTAACAAAACAGCTTAAGTGATGATCTCAAATTATCAAGTTTTTAGCTTGTAAAAACAATCAGTGCTCCGTGTGAAAACAAGCTCCTCTTCCCCATCAAGCTGCAGCCAGGATGAAGCCCCTACCATCCTGCAGATAACTACATTTTAAGTAAAGGTATTAAAGAGAAGTTAAGGGTTACACAAGGCAGTAAACCACTAAAGAACTGATCTCAAACTGACACCATTTTGATATCTCCAACTTCTCACTGGAGCAATTTCATGTATGTTTATGCAAACGCAAATTAAAAAACAAACACATCTTTATTTACAGAAATAGGTAATGCTCCACACAAAAGTCATGCAAGTCCCATTAATTTCTAGAACCATATACCAAGCAAACAAGAGAAAAAAAATCATAAACAGTCTGGCCAACAAGCAACAACCCTTCTCTCCAGAAATATGTATAAAATTGGCAATAACTTTATTTCCAGATATGGAGTATTTTCAGTCAAATCCACTACTACTTTAACCAAATATTTAAAGATTAGAAAAGTTGATATAAAAAGCAGTATATACATACCATTAAGACTTCGTATGCATCTAATGTCTAAATTTTTAAGTAGGCTGTCATCTCGCAGATCTAAGTCCTCAGGAATAGTTTGCAGTGCTAATCTTGCAAACAAAATATCAATCTTAAGAACAAAAAAGAGGTAAGACATTAGAAAACTGTTCTTTCTTCTGTAGGATTCTGTAAGTCATTTTTATCACGTTTACTAACAGTAGTCTTCCTAGTACAAGGAATCCCTTTAAAAAAAAAAAATACTAACATCCTTCACAGACACTTAAAGAAACACTTTCAGATACTTCATCTATCTTACGGCTCCTTTTCCAGGAGGATAAAATACACATTTAGATTAATATACAACCAGCACACACACAAAAACTATGCTGACTGCCAATGTAAATAAAACCATTTGGGAACAAGCATCACAGAAGTCTAGATCCAGAATACAAAATCCTACCAACATCAGAATATACCATGAAAACATAAATCCGTTTTAACCTAAACATTCTAGAGAAGGGAAGTCCTCATTGCATCCCCTCATTGTTGATGACAACAAAGGGGCAGGTAAGGATCTCTTCTCTCTCATAACCAGTCACAGGACTCAAGGAAACAGCATAAAGCTGAGCCAGGGGAAGCTTAGATTACATATCAGGGAAAGCTTTTTAACCCAGAGGGTGTCTGGGCAATGGAACAGGCTCCCCAGGTCAGTGATCACAGCCCCAAGCTTGACAGAGTTCAAGAGGCTTTTGGAAAACCCTCTCGGGCTCAAGGTGTGACTCTTAGGATGTAGTACACAGGGCCAGAAGTTGGACTTTGATGATCCTGATGGGTCCCTTTCAACCCTACATATTCTACTATTCCAAGAAAATTACCATGGTATTACAGGACGAGAAGGATACCTTTTCCCATACCTTGTAAAGCATACAGGTAACTAGCTGACTCTCATTCAGACCAGTATCTATGAAGAGTCTACATACCTGATTACAGAAAACAATCTGAAAATTCAGCAAGCGTATACATTTTGAAACTACATCCAATTTCTTTGCTATTATTTCTGTAATAGTTAAACATAACAGTTTTTCTAGGCCAAGAACATCTAAAATACTACTCCGCACTGAGTTAGTTTTACATTACCCCGCACACAAGGACAATACAGAGTGCAAAAGTCAGTTTGCCTTTCCATCAGTGAGTTGGTAAGAATATTGAGTGCCTATCAGCAGACTGTCTGCAAGGCAACAAAGGCACTTCACCAAATGAGGCTTTTAACCAAAGTGGTTATCACTTGACCTACAAGACGATGAAATACCGAGTACTATTGCACCAAGAACAAAATTGGTTTAGTTACATTAAAATTATTTCAGATAAAGTGAAGCTAAAGACACCTTAAAGACTTTTTGTAGGTACTTAAAACTTTGCATCCATCTGTTTTAAACTATGAAGCTCTTCTCCACAGAAAAGTATTTCCAAAGTATTCAGTGCCTTTTGTATTTCGAAGTCCTTAATAGCTGATCTTATCAACAGTCTGCATTACACACAGAAGTTCTTACTTGAATCAAAAGTACTACTTCTCAGTGTACTATTCAAAATTAACTTCAGCTTGAAATTCTGCTCTGATCTCTAGAAGGCCTAGTACCTCTAAAGATTCAAAGCTCATTGACATTTATTTTCAAATAAACAAATTAACAGTCTGGCTTATGTAACTGGGGAAGAGACAGCTGGCAATCAAATACAAGGTACTCTACAGAAAAAAAAAACAAAAAAATGAAGAAAGTTTTGTATTTTAAACAAGAACATAAAACGGGCATGTAAAAACTTATGGTCAGAAATTTTTCAAGTTTTAATAGCAGGTTCACAACAAAATTGAAGTAATTTTCCTCAGTTCTACCATCTGGCATGTTTTGCCTGAGTTAGCAAAAGGACAATTAAATTAAAGTCTTTTGAAACTGACATAGCTGGGCACAAACACAAACTATCAGAACACTATCAGAAACTGTGGCCCAACAAGACTAGTATATGCAAAGAGTGTGCTTATGATATAAAAAAACAACTCTCATGCACTGTCAGCAACATGAATTAAGTCTCAGTAATAAACCTAAGCCCATCGAAGCCCATCATAAACTATTATATTTATACAAGATGTTACTATTTTTAGAGCAAACAGGCCTTTTTTTTTTTTTTTTTTTCCTATTTGGTCCGGTATTACTAATTACATTTTTTAAAAAGGACAGTTAACTCCAGCTTGAATGACTGGAGGGGAAAAAAAAACAACATACAAAACCCAAACTGACCAGAGGACAGCTATGACAAGTTTCAACACCTAGAATGAATATGTAAAGCTAACCTAATGTAAAGAGCAAACACACCCTCCAGAAAAATGTTCCTTAATATCCAACTGCATATGGACAGTATAAAATGGCTAACAGACTGGGAGAGAAGAAATTGGAATCTTGGGTACAATACTACACCATGTCATTTGCCAGAAGATTAACATGGGAATTCGTTCCCCTCTGTAAACTAACCTTCTTGTACCCACCAGTTACTGGTTGGCATAATCGAATTATAAGTCTCATTAACTGTGTGTAACAACAGTTCATATGGTTTTGTCTTGTCACCAAAAGATGACAGTGTGACTATGTAACAGTCTGAGAAGAATGAACGAAGTATCTTTTGAAATCATCATTCCTGCTTCCTTGGCAAAAATCAAATTAAGCAACTTCGGTGCTCCTGATCCATCAGGCTACAGACACCAAAGCCATTGTTTTGGACAAGTGTTCACAAATATGTTATGAGGTCAGGACAAAAGGAATACCCAGCTTGCCTTCAGCAGCAAACTTTTGAGAGTTTAAGACCACAGCTTTCTATAATGCAGGATAATGAAGCAAATCTTTCATGTATGGACAACTAACCATTAGCAGTCAAAAAAAAAATTCTGAAGCCCCAAGAACAGGGAGATATTCTGCACACAGCTTAAAGTCCATCAAGAAAAACTGGTTTCAGTCTTAAATCTCCACTTGAAATCACACAACTGAGGACCACTGACAAAATCTTCAATAACATTCCTATTAATGAATAATGACTTATTACGATCTTAAAAACTTTGTTTTAACCACATTCTACCAAAACAAATTAAAATAGGATCTTTACCTCTATTCCATCAAAACAAAGTTTAATAACTGGGACAAAAGCTTCTTCAACAGCCTGGAGGGAAAAAAGTTGCATTTTATTTTCAGTATAGTGAACATTTATAAACAACAGCTACCAGGTCTAGACAACCATAATGAAATGCTATTTATATCAAAGCTTGTCTGTTTTCAGGTTGACTTTTGTCAGCAATGTCTCTCTCCACCATTGAGAATTTATGCAGTTAGCAGTGACCTACTCTGTGCTGTCTAGGTACTAATTTATGATGCAAACTTGTACCAACCAGCTCTAATGGTATTACTCCAAGGTCCAACCCTCTTTCTCCCCATACATAAGACATGATCAGCATCTTTTACTCCTCACAAATACCTCTAAGAATTCCAAGTCCAAGCTATGGGGATTCTTGTACTAAAAGGCCTATTATTTCTGCTTCTACAATTGGTGTAATAAATGAGAAGACTGTGTAACTATGCAGCCAGACATCAACTAAAGCAATTGCAAGTCACCAGTCTCCAGAGGTCAAGCATGTTTATAAAATGTGGTTTTACATTAATATGTAATATGCAATTACAATAATATGTAATAATAATAATTTTGCATTTTAATTAATTTTACTCTTTAAATTTTATATTAATAATATTAATTTTATAATAATATGGTGTTTTTATGAACAATATCACAATGAAACTATGGAACTTTATATCTACTCTGTAATCAGCTATAAATATCATTTCCTGAACTGAGAATCTGAACTAAATGCAGATCTGCAGCACATTGTTTAAGGAAAAGCAAAAAACACTGCCTGCTTTCAAATATGAAATATTCTCAACTGTTGGAGATATACTGTTCCAAGACAGTTCTTACCAATAGGAGACGACACTATTGTCTGTGCTCAAAACCTTGTTAAGGTTACTTTAACATTACTGGTTGGCAGGATGGATTGATCCTAAACAAAAATCAAATTCACAAGTGTCTCATACTCACTCACTACAGCAACTACTTAGAAAGTCTGTGCTCCCCTGAAGATGGAGATGTACAAACTCCTAATACTAGCTGGAATGATTTAAAAGTATTATGACAGCCTGACAGAAAGGTTATTTGCATCGCTGCAGAGCTACACTGAATACCATAAAAATCTAGCTGCTAAATCAACTATATTACCTGGAGTTAAGAGTTTACAGCAAGTTGAATGGAAATCTGAAAATCTGAATCCTCTCAACTATAGCATGTCAATTTAAAGATGACTAAATGTGTTCAGATAATAAAGCATTGAAAACAGTTGTTTCAGTGCATATAATGTTACCACCAGCTGTTTGCACTACCCTGGTAGTTGCCAACTACAGGGTGCACAGATTGGAAGAATGCTGCAGAGACAGTTCCATTTATTTTCATGAAAGGACTAAACCCAAGACTTGCCAGCAACTATCTTCATCTAAAAAAAAAAAGAACTGGAGCAGAGAAAATTTACTCTGAACCAATATCAAAATTAAAGCTCCCACCAGTTGACTCAGGGAAGCATGTCAGTGAGGTATAACAGAAACAAAATGCTGCATTTAGTACAGTCTTCCACTAAAAGGGAAATCATCTTTAGAAGCTAAAAATCATGCACGAGCATTTAGTAACAACACACACTAAAAATATAACTTCCCTTTTCAAGTGCACAGTTGACAGCCAATATAAAAAGTTTAGTTAATATCAACCACCATTACTGTTTATATAAGCATGAAGTTGTAAAAAAGCAGCATAAACCCCCCATTAAAACCAAACAATTTTGGTGCTGAACCATGCCAAGCTAACATTTACATTTCTACCTGCTTGCTTCTAGTGAGAAAAGAAATGTTCCCATACTAATACACATGCTAGGAGACAATTCTGCCATCCCAATTTTTGAGAGAATCTATTGAGATGGGAAGACGCTCTATTTCAACTCTTATGACAGGCTTTGCTGCAGGTTAACAAAAAATCCTTTGCAAATCTTAACAGTAAAGCTATATTTACTTATTTAATGCATCATCATTTACCATTGAATTTTCCTAATCCTCAAGTCAGCAAGCTGTATCAGATGTTTCACATACCCTTAGATCTTTCACTTCTTCTTGTTGCTTTAACTTTTCATAAAACGATGTGAAAAAATCACTTCTTTCTACATGTCTTGGTGCAACACACAGGGCATCAATATCAGCGCCTGAAATTGTTAATCAGCAGAATTAAATTACTCAATATCTTACATGCATGAAATGCCAGCATGAGACATTTTTTTTTTAAATTAAGCAGAAAAATTTAGTTTCTCATCATATGGAATGGCGGTTTTTTAAATACTAAGTCAAACCAAATGAAAAAAATTCATGGTCATTAAACATACAGAACACATACATACATTCTTGCTTCAATTGTGGAACACTTGTAATTTTCAAAGAACAAAACATGAAAATTTAAGTACACAACTTCCTCTGTCTTCAAATAATTTTCAACTTTTTTGTCTGTTTCTCAATCCATGATGAAAACATAATAAAGGAATATATCTCTTATTTAGAATGAAGACTAGAGATGGCTAACCAGAAAAATTAAGAAATCCAATACCACCTCAAAATACAGCAAGATCAATCAAGAGTTCAAACACATGGATTTTTATCATAAAAGGAAATGTTACCTTTTGTATGAACCCCTAATCTATAGGATCCAAATGTAAAAATTTTTCCGCCAACATTTTCTATTACCGATTGTGGAAGATTCTAAATGGAGCAAAAAAAAAAAAATTGGTTATTTTACCTTAACAACTTATAACACAAACCATTTACCTACAAATAAGAGGAAAAATATTGCATGAAATTTATGCTGTTGAACGACTGAAATAATCTCAGTATTTACAGAAAAGACTGAGATACATTTGTCATTTAGATCATTTATAACATTTCAGCTACATTACACATTATGCCCTCAAACCTGCTAATTGTTCCATCAATTCTACACTTCAGGTACAACAGTTTTATAGAGTTACAAAGATCAAACACACTTTGCTTACCACTTGGGCATTTTAGACTGACACAGAAATACATGATGGATTCCAATTTAGAGCAACACAAAACACAGTCTACTGTATCAGTGTTTACTACACTACTTTCAGGGACACTCACACCACAGCCTTTAAATATAAATCTGGGTTTGGGAAAGGTTTTTATTTTACATTTAAATTGTTTAGGTACATCTACCAAAGTTCCTAGTCTTTAAAAAACTGTTGAATCTACAATACTGTGGGCAAAGAGGGCTATCCTTTCACAACAGGATGCAATGCTACAAGCTGAAACCCTATGTAAATGTTTATTTACACAGCAGAAGACAAAATAAATCAAAACTTAAGTACCTTTGAATTTTACACCAGTCATGATATTCTCACTACTTTTGTTTTCAAGGATCAAGACACAGGTATCAGGGCTGTCCCTGCTATGCCCATAATCTTGTTCATATATGAATTCTCATTGCATAAGGAAAACACACAGAAAACATATGATCCCAAATATGCACAAAGCAAAACAGCTTCAAAACTTGTATTTGCTCTAAAAAAACCACCAAACCCTACACTCATGCAAGTCTATACCCATTCAAAGATGATGTGTGGGAGCAGGGATTACTATAACCTGGCAAACAGCATTAAAGAAAAAGATGACAGACCACAAAGATGCAGCAAGTGCATTTTAGGATCCAGCACTGTTTCACAAAGGCAAATAATCTAATCCTGTAATTAAAACAGTACTATAAGCACAAAATTTGAGAAAAAGTCAGGTTACATCTATCAGTTTCTTTCTTTGACAAGATAGTACTATGAAGGGGCAATGCTGCTTGTAAACAAAAGAAACTACACAAGGATGGTATTTGTTTTGACCCCCCCAATCTAGGGACCAACCCATTCAGTACAGGAAGGTATTTTGGAATAATCTCCTTACAAGACTCCTAGAATCACAATATTGGCAACTCCACGTAAAATACATCCATACCTTGCTTTCACTGATTTCCCGTATCCATTCCTTTACCAAGTTATTTAGTTTTCCCAAAATTAGAATCCTATTAATGAAACAGCAGAATGACAGGTTACAAACTTAGACAAAACTAGTAGAACTTTTTAAAGACTGTGATCATCATTACACAGTAAGTCAACCAGAGGAACATTACAGATCTAATTAGAGATCTTATTATAGATACACCAAAAGAAAGTTACTCCTACCACATTCCCACTATTTTTTGCCTGTTAGAGACATTCAGGAGATTTAAGCTCAAAAAAAATGAAAGCATGCAAGGCATATACACATGAATTATACTAATTTTCAAAATAAAACCTTAATTCATATGACACATGCATCCAAAAGAACAGTGATAAGCAGTACTGAGATGAAAAAAAAAAAATCCTACAAAGCTTAATAAGGAAAAAAAAAAGTATAAGAACCATTACAATAAAGTAGTGATGAAGGGGAAAAAAATGCAAACCAGCCTCTGAAATTTAAAGGCCATTTTAATTCCTCTGTGTTTAGAGGCATTACTCTTAATTAAGAAAAATTAAGCTTACAATTCCATTAGGCTTTTAAGAAAGCATTTGAAAGAACACAAATACACTTGGTCTTCAATAGCCACACATGAAACTCACAACAGGGCACAAAATGGAGTATTCGCTCACCTGCGTTGCAGCTCTTCCTCCTCTTCAAATACGCCATAAGGTTTTAGGGTTTCGATTAATTTCTGGGTAAGCATGCAGTCAAACTCCTTGGGGGCAGCTAAACTGATTGGTGAGGTAATGCCATAATGCTTCTGTAGTTGCTGTGTTTGTGATCCCTGGGTTGTAACAGGACTAATAAAAGCAATTAGATAAAGTTACTGACAGAAATCAAATTTAAAAAAATATTCATTATTTTTCTCATCAGAGTAGCAGACAAGAGATACATACTAAGAAAAAAGAAAAGCCTAGTGTTAGCATTTTCATCCCAAATCACTGTGTTAAGTCTGTCCTATTAAGGACACTAACAGAATTACCTTTCACCAACCCTTAATATGCATTAACTTCTTTCCCCCTTAATTATTTCTTTCATTCTACTAGGGCAAAAGCTTTATCAGTTTGGGCTCCTTCGTTTTCATAAAGTCTAAAGTAAAGAGAACCCTTCATGTCAAAAAGTCAAACTGATACCAAAAGTGAAGGTCCCACTCTTGGCAGACATAACATTCCTTGGTATACTGCTGTAGTATCAGTCCTGCATGTTTATACTTATTAATATTTCTATTAATTTCTATCATACAAAATGAGAAATATTTTTATAAGGCTAACTACCTATTACATGTAGAAAAATTACACTATTACTTCAATTTTTCTTCCATTATTTGTCATCATCTCCTCAACATTTTATTCCTCATTTCCATAAAGACTTATTAAAGAAAAAAAAGAACGCCTAAATTGAAAATGGATGAGAATCCACAAGACATGATATACTTTTTCTCAAGTTACGCCCATTTTATAACAATTTTAAGCAGTATAATTTGTTTGTAATCAAGAATTTAGCTACAGTGCAAGCTTGAGAATCTCTATCCCCTTGCTCATCAGTCAAAAAAAAAAGACACATCAGGAAAAATATATTTAAAAAGTGTACATTTAAAAAAATAACCTTCAAGTAATTGTGAGGACTGGGGCAATGTCTGGGAAAATTATTTTATATTGTTTCCTTTAGCTATGAGGTTTTAATCAACTAATGAAGAATCTGGTAGCAGTTGAATAAATCATATAGATCATAAGACTTTAGGTGTTAATGAAAACATGTTTCTTTTTAAAAAAGCTGTTGAAATTAATTACATAAACAGTAATTCAAATTAAAGGACCAAGAAATCCCCCAAAACTTTTTTTCTTCTCTTAGGAAAAAACTTTAGGATGCCAACAGAAGTAGCAGCTTCAGCCAGTTAACTGCCTCTAAAAAAAGCAGCCATAAAAAAAAAATCCTTTGAATACTATATTTATATTATATATTTTTATATTATAAACATATATTTATTATATATTTCACATAAATTATACATAAAGTACATATAATATATAATTTATATGCTATATTTATATTATATAAACATCCTTTGAATATTTTAACTTGTACCACAAAACAAGTTGTTTGAACTACATTTTCTCCCCTTTTGCCAACTGTTACTTTGAAAAAAAAAATAAAAAGCTTTTTAATTTAAGATTCTTTGGTTTACTTTTGCAGGTTTTTTAAAGTAATAATACAAAACAATCAATATTTTAGCTTTGTGTAACAATTTCCTGATGGTCTAACTGCAATTTTCACCCATTCATAACAAGAAACTGAATCCAATTCAACAGATCCTAGACTTCATTAAAAGGGCTGGCAAAACACAGCCTAGCAGATGCTGTTAGTAGATTCCAAAAGAGACTCAATGTCACTCAAAACTAGATTCTGCTGAGCTAATTCCTTAAGTCAGCAGTGGTGACAGAGGCCTCTGTATTCTCCCTACTTGTAAGGGCCATGATTCACAAATCCAAGAACTAACAACTTAAACATAATCCTTTATGCTGTCTATAAAATTCCAGTACATAAACCCCAGCCAAACGTCAGATCTCTTCCCTAGTCTGGTTTACACACAGCCCTGGCAGTGCAATGCACAGCTCTGCCTTGAAAACACCCTACTGCAATGACTTGAACGAGTGCTCCTCCAGCCCCTACAGGACCACCGGAGCACGGCCACAGGACACAAACGCGCTTTGAAACCGCTCCCTACAACAACAGCTTCAAACAATCCATTAAAGCTCACTAGATACACATCTTTGGGAATGGTTACATAAAGCCAGCTACCTTTCTAACATTTAATTCCTAATAACGAAACAATGATGTTACCAACAGACCAGGACCTCCCAACAAGTGCTTCAGCTCTTTTTGAGCATGGAGTTAGTAAGTACCTTTTCACTGGGTTAGTGTGTAACAATTCTTAGCACAGTTCCATTCAAGATTTAACTGCTGCAGAAAACTTAACTTATATTAACACTAATGAGAATATAGGTTATTTACAGATAAAAACATTTAAATTGAAACTCTGCCATTAACACCTGCTAAATTCATTCTAGTCTAAGGTTTCTGTAGAAATATGAATATGAAAAATTCCTTTGGAAGATTAAAGGAAAAATGACATGGCAAGAACGTTTATTAAACTTAAGGATAAAGTAACTTATTCTGTTCATCTATTCATTTAAAAGACAGCATGAATGTTAATATAAACAAACATGTAAAGGCATATCTTCTCCCTGCCTACCTTCTGTAAAACCAAGAAACACCAGATAAAGCACTTGCTCTCTGCCTTTTACAATAAAAGTAAATTATCACTGAGAAATAAACTTTAGGTGCTTATTAGCCCAACTTTAATGCTGTACTTACATGTCACATTTTAGCCAGAAAATGCCAATGATAAATGCTGCTAGACTTCTACTTTTTCCTAAAACCATGAAGCTCATACTCACACTCCAATATCTTCCTTTAGTCACTTACGGGCATACGGACATTCTACCTTTTACTTGCGGCACGTCCAGAGAAGAGCTTAAAAGCCACCATATCTATTCAAAGAGAAAGGTGAAAACCCAGGGAAGTTTCACTGCTAACCTTCTATCCAAACAGATCAGAGATTGGCCTTGGTGGGGAGTCAATACCTTGATGGTATGTCACATCTGGTACTCACTAAAATTAAACATTAACAAAAAGCAGAGTATTAAACAGCAACTAAAAGTTCCATCTCAGCTACTCACTCTTGACAACAGCAGAGACAGATTTGGCAGATCATATCTGGGTCTGACACAACTGAAGGCATGTTTGTGGGGTTGTGGGATTTTTTTGTTTAATAATAATAATAAAAAATAAAATTTAAAAAACCCAAAACAAACAAAAAAAACCAAAAACAAACAAAAAATACCACAAACAAAAAAAACCAAAGAACCCATAGACTTTCTTTTAGGATCACAAAGAAAATTAAGATACAGATTGAGGCTTTTGGGTTTGGTTTTTGTCAACCACACATAAACATGAAGATCATCTTATCACTTTAAGATGACCATGATCTATCTGCCAATTGCAAAAATATTAAAGTTACAGAAGATGCAGAGTTAAATTTAACATGCTATTGCTGCAGCTCTAGTTTAACCTGAATTTTTAAAGAACATATACTGACAATTTAGCCTGTGCAAATTGGGCAACAGCTACAGTGGATTTATTCTAGAACGTTATAATTCAATATTTCATATTCAAATATTAATTTAATCCATAAGAAATGCACATGTCCTTTTCCCCCCCATATAAAAACACAGATAGAAAGTTTTAGTCTGTGCTAACCTGAAGGCAGTGCAACCAAACAATTTTTTTACTCAAAACCTTAAGTTTTGCTAGGCAGTATCTTTTTATACTGCTACCAGTAACTACCAAACTAAAAGAACATACCTTGGCTATATGGTCACCACTAAACAGAATGCAGAGAAGTGGGAAAAAAAAAATAAAGTTTGTAAGAATCTTTACAGTTTCCAGAGCATACACCTCTAAACGCCTTTATATGGAAATGACTAAATGTTGTTCTAAGGTAGAGGAGGGATTACAGTGCATCTTTTGAAAATCAGGTGATAGCCTCATCCATTTAAACACAGAGCAAATACTGCTATACCTACACAACACTGTCCCATATATAATGAAGACTTGGATACTTATTCCAAGTTCTGTACTATTGTTTGCTTCTACAACACTAAAACCTTTCTCCACCCTAAGAAAAACCAACAATCCTGTAATGAACTTCTTTTTCAGATGTGCTTTGTACTTACACCAACTCTTATCCCCACAGGAAAACCTGTCTTTCTAAACACTTGTTCCTCTTCTTTCCCAGTATTCTACATCCATTCTAATAGTACTATTTTTAGTGCTATTTGTGCTAAGATTTTACATTTCTTATCATAAGCAAAATGTAGTTGCCATCAGCACCACACTATCTAAAGATCATACTCCTGACATTTGGGAAACTTCACAAAAATAAAAGACAATACAAACAACTGAAATATTAAAAATACATAGCATAATACTAAACAAATCATAACAATTTAAATCCCCCTAAGTTTCAAATTCATCCGAATACTAAGACAAAATACCTAACTTAAAGATTCTCAGTAATTATCCTCACTACTCTATTTGCTTCTATAGATTACCTCAGCAAAATTTATTCCTTTTTATTTGCTGATGTAAAACACCCAATTCAGACTCCTGAAACAATACTGGTCACCACACCATCTGGTTAACCAGCTGGAGCAAAATTCATGGAGCTCAAGCTCCATTGTGTCCAGATTCAGAGAAACTCAGTTGAGGGGTTTTGCTTCCTGTTACATTTCCTTCAGCAATGAGTGACTGGCAATTTAGACTGAAGCATTCTCACTTAACACTAATGCCATCACGCACTCCACACCAAGTTTCAAAAACTTAAGCAGGAAACATCAATGATGTCTGTGCCCATCAGATACTGGGGAACATACGTTTTAAATGGTTAAGACAATACAGCTGTCCCTCTTGAATGACTATCACTGGACCATTCAGGCCATGAATTCTTCATGAAGTCGTCAACTGTCAATATGAGGTGTTCAAGATACACAAAACTGATTTGAACACAGGTATTGGAGCAACAGCAGGCAACAGGGCTACAGAAGAGGCTCACCTATAGCAAAAGGAAGGTCAGACGCATTCTGCTAACCTTGGACACTTCTGAGCTCTCTGGCTCTTCTGTTCACACAGAATAGGGAAGGCATGTTTTTGCATGTGCAAACAAAAAAACTCATCCACAACAGTCTTACTACCACAGCTGAAGGAAAAGTTTCTCAATTTAAAGAAAAGAAATCACTATCGAACTGCACAGGCAGCAGTAAAACCAAAAATTATCTTTATTGCTATGTAACAGACAAAAAACTAAACATCAATTTAAGAAATTTAGTAAGGTTGAATCAAAAGATAACAGGGACTATAAACTAAGAACTAGGCATCCCACAAAGCATTTAACTGTTAAGAGATTAATTTGCCTCAGTGGTGAAATCTGCTCAGCCCAAAATAACTGGATTTCAAAGTTCTGTGCAGTACCTTTACATTAGCAGTATAAACTCAGTCCTGTTTTAGAGTGATACTGAAAGACTGAAAGCTACTGCAAAACCACATATCCTTGCCATCTAACAAATCAATCTGCAATACAGATTTTTATATTAATTGCTTCTCAATTAAGAAAGCTATCACTTTATGTTATGGCAACTTTTCTTCTAAAGTCAGTCATTGATTTGCAAAGTTAAGAATAATTTAGTATCTTTCCTAATGGCCTACAAAATTCTCACTAACACACTACTTATCCACACAACACTACTTATCCATTCCCAATGAGTGCGAGCTATTTTAAATACAGTGTGTATTTCTGGCACATAAGCCGACAGTCTCCAATGAAAAGTGAAGAAAACAATGACTTTGCCTATTTCTACAGCAAAGTTCAGTGCAAGAAAAAAAAATTAAAAGTCTTACTTCAAAAGTGATAATCAGCTTGACTACTGTCCACTGGAAAGAATAATTCTTAATGATATTCCAAAACTCTAATACAGAAGTTTCCAATACTAACAATACTTAAAAGATCTTATGGCACTTTTAATGTTCATGTATATGACTCAATATACTTTTCCACTTCTAGTTACAGAATAAAACAAAATATTTCAAAAGTGTTTTGCCATGAATTCAGCAGACACAAATGTTCAGTAACTTACCAAGAAACAGATTCATGTTTCCTCTGTTTGGAGGGTTAGAAAGCCACAGGTTACACCAAAAGATTAAATCATCACTCCCATAAACACAGCTCCAGCTTCACTCAGTCAGTAGCCTTTCTGAATAAGCCCCAGATCCAACCAAAACACATGAACAGCTTAGTGAGCTACATTCTTCCCTGGCATCTTATGTTTCAGATAATGCACAGGAACATTCTATACCCAACATAAAGGTATAGAATACGTTTATGCATTAAAATATACCTTTATGACAGGGGAAGTAGTCATCTTTGTTTCTAACCAACTTTTTTGTTAAAGACTTTTTCCTTATACAGCTGCTAGTGCTTCCCACATGAGAATTTGAACAAAAAGTCATGTAAGTTTCTAGGATAAATTTTAATATTTAAAAAACCCTAAAGATTTCTATAAATGCTGAATATCAGTATCAGCAGTCTTACTTCTGATGTACCATGTACAGAAAGAATTTGCTTGGCTTTATACCTTTCTACCATACTGGTAGCAAGTGCAATATTACCACTGCTGTACAGCTCTACAAAACCCAAAACTCCAAGTCAAGAATAATGACAATCTCCCAATCTCCAGTTGTATGGGAAATCAGTTTGGACAAGGCCCGTCAATTATAAACAGTAGGGCTGAAACGTAAGTTTGAACAAAAAGCAAACAAAAAACAAAAACAAAACAAAAAAAAACCAAACAAACAAAAAAAAAAACAACCACATTTTGTCACCATGAAAGTTTGGCAGTAACATAGGACTGTCCCTCTTTCACTCAAAAACATTATCGTCCAGAAGACAGAATCAACTTGAAAGAATTATAGAGGGAATATCTTCCCAAGCTGCCTCTTTCTTTCCTCTAAAGTTAGAGGCACCACTTGACAAACTCAAGAATTAGCATTACCAGCATTTCTACTTACTGGCATTACAATATTCACTTTAAGGTCTTTACTGGATGATATCAAGTCAACAATGTCAAACATAAAAATGACAGAACAAATGCATAAACCTGAGAAAGCTTCATTTTTGCTAACTACAATAAATCTAAACTAAATACCAGTTAAGTTGAATAGTAATGTTTACACCGAAAATAGCAATATCTTGGTATTGCAGTATCTTGCCATTGTAACTATGCACTGTTATTTAAGTGTTTCTAATTAAAGTATTATAGACACCTACATAAAGAGAAATTATCAAATAGTTCCAAACTTTTCAAAGTTGAAGACCACTATTATTACAACTCATAAAAGTAGCCCAAACTTTCAAATGTTGTTACTAAGCCTTTGGAATTTATGTAGTCACAACACTATAAAGTAAGAATGAAAGCAAGCAGAATAAACACCTTTTTTCCTGAGGCTGAAAAACCTAGCCAACTTCAAAGCTGACTTCTGGTAACTTTTCATTGCCATAATGAACATGTGCAAAAGTTATCTATAAGGATATTGGCGCCTCCTTATACAAGCATTAGAACCTACTTGGCATAACCATTTTCCTTCCTGCATTCATGCACTGGTCCTTTCCCTGCCACGAACCCTTTCTGATAAGTTTCTATCATGTTATCTACCACATGACTAACTTTGCAGCACTTTAGACTGAATTAACAACCACAACAGACAACCTTGACTATTCTTCACTTAAAAGTTGACGTATTTGAAACCACAGTGAATAATCCCAAATTATATCAGTGACAGAGTGTATAATCACGAATTCTTTCTATTTCTCCTTCAATGAAAAAAAAGCACACAAACAAAAAAAACCCAAACAAACAAACAAAAAAACCCTAAGCACACAGATCATCCGAACAAAATACATAAACATGTCTAATTCTGAAAAGTCACTTCATCACCTACATATCACTGTTTCCCTCCACTTGTATAACGTAATAAAATACTATGATTATGAACTTCAGAAATGAGAAGCTGCAAGTTTTGTCGTCTCAAGCAGAATTCGTAAAAACGTCAGCGATGGGGAAAAAATAAAAAAAAAAAGGAAGCGGAAAAAAAAAAAAATACCAGGGGTGGGGTGTGAAAGAAATCAGCGAACACACTGGCATGAATAAGGTGACACTCGTTATTCCCGAGTGCCAGCAGGGTCACGGCACGGCCCGGCCAAGGCTCAGGCGCCGCGGGCTCCCGGCGGCGGACGCGCGGGCCGCTCCGCCGGCCGGGGGCGCTGCCCGGGAACGCCGCGACCGGGGGGCTGCAAGGGCAGCGCGCCGGGCCCGAGGCACCCGCTGGAACGGCGGCCCGGGTCTCCTGCCCCCAGAACGCGGAAAAACCGCCCGTGTGGTCACACGGGAGAGACTTGGCCGGGGCTTTTGGGGTAAAAGCGCTTCACTCTTAGCGGCCAGGGCGAGGAAGGGAAAAACACGCGGGTCTCGCCCCTTCGTGCGCCCTGACCCAGTGGAGGCCGTAGCACGCGTCCGCCCCGTCCCGCACATTGCCGCTGCTAGATCGCAGAGGCGGCAACAACGCAAAGGCCACATCGCCATCACCGCCAGGGCTCACGGCGATGGGAGGCGAGAAAGAGAGCTCCCGGCGGCGCGGGAAGCGGGGCCAGGGCCGCACACTGCGGCAGCGGAAGCGCCCGGGCCGAGGGGACCGCGAGGGGGGAAGGGCCCGATCCCCGGCAGGAAGGGCCCGGGCATGCGGGGAGCGCCGGGATAGGACCGGCGGAACGCGAGCCCCGAGCGCGCCCCGCGAATTCCCGGACTTACAACGGCATCGTCTCTCCGGCCCCTCCTCCTCCTCCGCCGCCGCCGCCGCCGCCACCACCACCGTCGCCGCGTCGTCCCCTTCTTCCTCCTCTTCTTCCTCCTCCCCCACCGCTGCCGCCTGCCGACCGGTCACTCGTCCCGCGGAGCGGCAGGAGCCGCAACCATGGCACAGGCCGGGGCCAGGCCCCGGGAGCGGAGGGAGCGGCTGTGCCGGGCCCGGCCGCCGCCGCCGCTTCACTCGCCTCTTCCCCTCCGGCCTTCTAACATGGCGCCCGGACGCTACCACAGCAACGTCTCGGGGCGGGGGGGAAGCTGACGCAGCGCGGCGAACACCCCCGCGCGGCGCGCACGCTCGCCCAGCCGCGCCTGCGCAGGCGGGGGCGAGGCACGCTGGGAAATGGAGTCGCAGGGGCGGCAGCGGCGCCGGCCGCCGTTTGAAAACAAAGCGCCAAGGGCCGCGGGGCGGCGCGTGCGTGGGCCGGGCGGGAGCGGGCCCGGCCCCCGGAGCCGGCCAGGAGCCCCCCGAGCCGGCCCGGAGCCCCCCAGGAGCCCGCCCGGAGCCCCCCGGACCCGCCCGGCGCCCCCCGGACCCGGCCCGGCGCGCTGGGCTCGGCCCCCGGGGGGCTCGTTCAAAGGCAGCCCCGTGTGCGGCTTCGGGTACCCGCGTCGGGCTCGCTCTTTATTGCTGCCCCGCGCAAAGCAAACGGATCCTTTTCTAAGAGTTGTTCATCTGCCTGGAGTAGTCTGCATAAACTTTCAGAATATTAAAAAAAAAAATAGTCACGTTCTTTATAGGTCAACTAAAAACTTTATTCTTAGAAATGTAAATGCATTACAGAAACTAGAGAAAACCTGATATATCCTCTCTTTTTAAGTGTCCAGGTTTCATCTTTATTCTGAAAAATAGCACTTTCAAACTAAAATCTGGTCTAAGCTACTGATTATTTCAACGTCAACTGCTTCACAGGATAAATGGTAACGGGCTGACAGCATATAGGACACATAAATCACAAAAATAGGTATTTCTTTAGAGTAGGAGGTGATAGGTCTGAATGCTATCCCCGACTTATCTGTGTGACTAGGAAAACTGATGAAATAAGACACTCTATAAAAACACTAATATATCTGAATAAAAACATTGGGCCTTAACATACCTAAAATTCTGATACTCAAAGTTACGGACAAAAGAGCTGTAAAATGTTTCTATATCACTATTTTTTCAGCTCTTCCACTTCCCCCCCCCCCCCCCCCCCCGTCCTTTTGCACAAAGGGTCCTTGCCATCTGTTTTGACAAAATCCTGTATTTGTTTTACACCAAGTGTGCACTCAGTTTCAGCTCAGTCAGCATAGACACGGTTCCTGTGACAGCTGGATGAAGTCAACAAAATTGAGGACAGCCATGTGCTGGAAAGTCTAGATTCTTCAAGAATCTCTAAAAAATACCTATCTAGTGTTGAATGCTGAAGATTATTAAATGAGTTCTACAGCCACGTGTTTGATACCAAAGTAAAACGCAGGTTATATGACATACCTGTGCTGGGAATCTATTTATCAGTCAGCCTTCAGTGCAGCACAAGAAGACTGCATTGTGTGAATTTTTGCCTCTTGTAGTTGGGAGGGGAAATAAGAGAGTTTGCTGTTTCTATTTATTTTCTTTTACAGTAGAAACATTCTTTATATAATATATATATATATATATATATATATATATATATAATAAAAGTTTTTCTCAGACTAGCTGCCTACATTGACCAAGGATTAGGAAAATAAATACAGACGTGTAAATGTATCAATCAATACATGCAGCAAATGTAAGTGTTGTAGAAGAGTATTAAAAACCCAGTACCAAATAGTAATAAAGTATGAGAAATAAAAATTAAGATTACATAGTAAGCATAAAAAAAATAACATCAGAAACTGAGTATTTTTATCTAAAATGTATTAGGAATTTTCCCCCTTTTTGTTTCACAATTCCTATTGCTGCTAGGATTTAACGTTTATTCCAGTTGATATCGGGACTGTTCTTGAAGAGATATTCTGCCTATAAACAGAAGAATTTCAAAATTACAATTATTTTCACATCTCCAACTTTAAAATATATGTAAAATAACAAAGATACAGCGGATAACATTGCTTTTAACAAAACTGCAGAATATATTAAATGGCCCGAAAATGTAACTTGTGGCAGAAAATATTGCTATGTCAGAGAAATCTCTTTCCCCCAAGTACTATCCAAAATACCATTAGCCTCACTCTCCCACTTCATAGGAGTCATCCTGTTTCTATCGTGGGCAAGAAAAGGAAGTGAGCCATTTATAATGGTTTTTGTCACACTGTGGAAATGTCTAGGGAGTGCCCTAGAACCTGGTTTCTGGACACACTGACACTGCTCTTTAAAAGCTATGCAGTTATTAGGGAAGATCTCATACTCCTATAGCTACAGGTAGTTGTCACTCACCAGTAGGCAAAAAGATTAAACCAAGAAAATATTCCTTAGTGCCTGAAATGGGATTATAACACAATTGCTTTCATTCGAGGCTTTTGCTCAATTAATAAAATGCTGTGTTTCAGCTTGTAAACAGCTTGGTTAGGATGTGCAAGCAGACCAGCAGCACAGCAATAACGTTACAGCACCTGGATTCCTGTCTGAATGCAATGCTGACCCTGCTTGCAGCCAAAAGTTGAACAGGATAACATCCTGAGATCATTTGCAGCTGGAATTAGCCTATGAACATCCTACAGGATTTTCTCCTTTATTTATGTATGCATTGTGAAGGGAATTACCAAAGAGCTTGCATTTATCATTATGACAATGTGTTCAGTTGTGCTGGGGAGGGTGGTGGTGGAAGAGTGATGTCCTGCTTTCTGAAGAGTTAAAAATTTTAAATCATTTGAGAGTAGGCAAAAGTAGAATTTTTAGGCTACAGGTTGAACTTTATCTGAACTATATGGTTATGTTTTTAAGTCAGAGATGGATTACAGTGAAACCTGGCACTAACAACCTGAACATTAATAATAGAATATACAAAGCTGCAGCTTAAACATTACTTAATAACTAATAGCTGGAGTGGACAGCCCATATATCATGGTATATGAACCGTAGCAACCACATTATTGTAAGAACCAGAACCAAGCAAAAGCCTCCTGAAACTGACCAAAAAGGGAGTGGAGGTGACCCTTTAGCACACCCTTGGGAACAGACAGCAAACCAATGAAGGGCAGCCAGATCTCAGACCCTCACAGAACTCCTGGTCCCATGAGGGATTTCCTGTGAGGAACAGGGAGTCTAGATTGTAAGGGTATAAATTGCCCAGGGATTTATTTGTTCGTAACCCTCTTTTGAGGCACCTAACTCCAACTATCAGGTATCACAATAGGTTCATTGACATAAATCATTCTAATGGAACTGAAAGCCTAATGTAAAAAAGTTCTTTAACTTGTAGTTCTCTATGGCACAGCAGAACTGTGTGGGTATGTAAAATGTGCAGAGTGTACATACCAAGAGGAAACTGATTCTGGTAGTGATTTTTGTCCTATTACTGTTTAACAACACTGGATACTTCCCTTGATACACAGTATCAACTGATCCCATAAAGAGTAGTTTCTGGCTTTTAATTTTCACTATAATTGCTGTTCACCAGAATTGCAGATTCTAGTCATTAATAAGTTGCTATCCTGATAGTGGGAAGTAAATTTAAATCCTTTCAATAAGAGAGATTCTTTGGGTCTATATGAGTATTCAAAAATATTTAAGAGCAAAACACATTCACCTTACCAGAAAATTGACTGGATCATCTGGCCTGATCCTACAACATTCATTAATCCCTTGCATAAGTGTTGGCATGACATTGTTCATTAAATAGTTTCGTAGTGGAGCAGACTGGGCCTCAAATAACTCTTGTTCTTGTTTTTTCACTTCCTCCTGCTGTTTATTCTACAAGTAACAAAGAAGAAAAAAAAAAAAAGAAAATTCCTTTTATAACATCTATAATTAGCATTTAGTGTTTGACTAAATAATAGTGAACTTGTGGACAGAATTTTAAAGAACAAGTTGACACGAAAAATAGTCAGCTGCTTATTAAATTTAGAGCACACAACACACAGAAGACAAAGAATTGAACTTAATAAGGACTGACATAACCTCCTTACTAAAATGATTTTATTTTTCTTCTTTAACACCTGAAAGGACGTTTATTCTCAAGTCTTCCAGTGGTCCTGTTTCCATAAGGTATTTGTCAAAATGGTTAAAATACACTGTAGGACTTCAAAAATGAGTGCTATTGCAAACACAGGTGGTTTATTGAGGCTTCTTTGAACTGCAGGGAAAGGAGAGTATCTTTAATCTGTAGAGAGCCCTGGCTTTCTAAATTTTTAATTTGTTAATTGTGTTGGGTTTGTTTCTCTTTGGTTTTCTTGGTTTATTTTATTGTTATTTCATTGATATATCTGAGGGGCTTGAGAGTCAAATAGACTAAAACCACAGTGAATTACATCGGTTTCCACCAACTAGGTTTATTTCTCAATTCAAGTTAAATCAAAAGCAATTTTTACAGAGATGACGAAATAAAACTGCTGTAAGCTTTTCTTCCTTCCATTCAATAGCACTTAGTAGCATGCATACTTGCAGCAGCTTTAGCCAGAAGATTACTCCAACTCATTTTCATTGTCCTCTCTTCACTCATTTTATTCATCAGTAGCCTGAGACATATATAGACACAGCAGAGAAATGATACTCTAAAGACTGCTTTTCTCAATGCATACCACAAAAGCAATGTTCAGATAAAACAGATACACCAATTTTTACCTTATTCACTCAATCCAGGAGTGCTATTGAATAAATCTTGCAAGTGATTTTTGGCCACTACTCAGAGACAGCAGCTAATCTACAGTGTCAAGGGCAGATGAACAGTTGCTTAGATTTCCTGATCATCTGCCTATTTTAAAGGAAAACCTTAAAATCACGTTTTATTTAAACACCTGCTTAATGCAGTTTGCACTTTTAAAGGTAGATGGCTTGGACTGAATCTAGCTAAAATGTGTTAGTTATCCTGACTAATTTTACAGGGTACAATATGCTGTTTAATGTTGCATGAAGCTGTAAATAACCAGAGATTTACAACCCCTTATTTACAAGCCAGCATCAGAAGAGTGTAAATGCTTCTTTAAAAGTCAGTAATTTCAGCATATTATTACCCCGTAAATGTGTGTGGGCATTCAAATATAAGAAAAGGACTTCTCCGTGGGATGATCAGTTTGTTTTTAAATAGCTCTAAAAGAAGACAATAGACTTGCCCTGTGGTGAAATGGCCTGACTTTGGGTGTGAACAGGAACATTCTTACAGTATGCATTCCAGGTCGTTTAACTAAAATGTCCTTAGGTGTGGCAAAGTAAATAAGGAAAAAAGCATCATGTGCAAGTCTTCTGGGGTCAAGTAGCCTAAATACCAACTACTGATTAGATTATTTGCAAACAAAACCCATCCTTAAGTCTGCATCAGATAGTCCTTACTGAACTGAATAATCAGCTCTCACACATTTGTGCAGGTTCAGAAACCTTTCGTCGGCATAGGCTGGATGATTGGGTCAGTGTTGAGTTAAAAATTTAGTTTGATAATTAAGACTTAGTCAGGTGCTGAGGAAACTGAGCAAAATGCAGAAGTCCTATTAGACTTGGTAAGGAAAATCTCCATTGATTGTAGTAGATATTTATAAATGGTAAAATAGAAGAGCTAAAGCTCAGCAGCAACAAGAGTACCATAAAGTATGTTAAAGACATGCTGATACCAAAATGCAAAAAAATACTGTCTGTAATAAAAAAGACATTGTATTCTGTAAGATGGGCTTCAAAATGTACTGTGGAGATAGCCTAACCCAGACATAAAGTAGGATATAAGGAACAAGAGAATTTATGCTATGCTTTCCAAGTGTATTTACATAACAGATTGCTTGAAGCCATCTGAAACACAAAAATAATAATGTTTTCAAAAAATATGTATTAACCTACCCATTCTTCCCATCTTGCCATTCTTTCTTCCCTTTCCTTAGCTTCTTTATGCTCTTGTTCAGCTTTTTCTTGAGCTTCTTTGATAAGGCATTCCTCAATTGCTTGGCGTTCCAAAGCCTCCTTTTCTTCATCTGTCAAACCATAATTCCGAGGTTCTCCAATTTCTTTGATGATCTTTGATATAGCAGGTCTGTTCTCAGAATCCTCATCTACAGCTATATCTTTTAAACAATACAATAGAGAACCTTTTCAAGGCTTTTGTCAACAATCATCAATTATTATGCAAGACCTAAAAATATATTGTGTTCATGTCGTTTGAATTTTCAAGTAAAAGATGTTGGTTTCAATTGCTTACAAATGTCAGTTTTTGTTACATAGAACGAAGTTTTCTAAATCTGATTTTCTTTACCAGTTTCAGCTAAAATAATTTGTCTTTTACAATGATGTAAAAGAGAAAGATACTAAAATAAATTTTACAACTATTGTTGTAAACAATTGCAGCTTTCCCAGGTTTTGAAACCCAGAAAAGAGGTAAACTACCAACTCTCAGTTTTTCCTGATGAAAATCTGATGTCAACTTATCCAGATGCACAAAACCATCAGTTTTGTCCTTCTCTCCCCCTGAATGCTACACAATAGGTTGTTAGGATATGGCACAAACTCGTGTTTTCACTCATACAGATTTACAAATACACAGACCTTTCTCCAGGTGATCTCTTACTGTGTTATATTTACAAAACAAATTTGTAGCTTCATGTAGGAACATAAAGACTGAACAAGAACTTCTCTTTCATTTTATTCCTTCTCCCTTCTTAATTGCTGGAAGTAACTTGTACATTAATCTTGACAAGAAAGAAGAAAAAATACAGAAGACCAAAGACTTTCTCTAGGGCTCTAGTTTCTGTATGCATTCAGTGTGGAGGGGCAGAAACAGTACAAGAATGTACATGTAAAAGAGGAAAAGTGTGTGTTTGAGGTAGAGAATACTGAGGTAAAGGCTTTGTTCAGGCTCACGAAATGGAAGGTGTAAAAGCACAGAAATGGGTAAGGAGAGCATGGAGATGAAGGGGAAAAGAAGAATTAGAATAGAGACTTTGGATGAGAATTCAGTAGACCCTGCTTCATAGTTCTTTAGGAAGTTATTTTGAAAGTCATTGGCAAAGCATTTTTCCCAGTTCTTTCTAATCACCAATTCGGCAGAATCAGACTCTTAAATACTAACACAATTTCTCCAAGAGTTAAAGTGTTTGTGATTTGGACATCAAATCCAAACTCTGATAATAAATTGAGGAGGTAATTAACATAATTCCACCTGATAAAGCTTATTTTACATATTTTTCTTTCAAAAAAACCAAGAATCACTAATTTCTGAAGTATTCCAAATTAAAGTAATACATTTGCTATGGCAAGTGGCCCATCATTTCTACAATTTTATCTGCACCTGGATATACAAATTACAATGAAAATCACTTTCTAATCATTTAAAGTACTGCTAAGAATGCTACCAATGTTAAATTTGAGGTCTCAAAGACTGCATTTTTTTCTTAGATGGCCACAGAAAAATACAATGTACATTTTACAGCAATCATAATTAACTACATTTATCCTCAAAAACTAATGCCATTTGAATGAAAAATGAAGCTAGCACTGATGCTAGCTGAGAGGAAAGATCACTGGAGAAGGAGTTCCTAAATTATGGTCTTCAAAGGAAATTGCTGTTGTAACTTTAACATGCCTTTCTGTAGAAAATCTAACATTTCTGTCACAATTCCAGATTTGCAAATGAGAAAAATGAGACACAAGATAACCAATTTGCAGTCTTCATAGAGTAAGTCATCAAAGCAAAGTTGAGTTTCCAGAATCTTGAAGCCCACTCCTTTGTACTAATCATAGTTCAGACTCAGAAAAAATAATAATCATAAAAATGGTACATAAAACCATATGTTAAAATTGTTTAAATTTAAGGTGGAAGAAAACTTCAAATATTTTGAAACCATATTTAACAAGTCAAGCATAATTTTTAACCACTTCATCAGAAGATGACAGAGAAAGAAGTTTGGTCTCTGACTTAATCCATTGCTACTTAATTCAATGCATCTGAAAATCCAGCTAGTCTGTTGACTAGAATGGATGGGTATTGGGTGAGCTGAAGGATCCTCAGTAATCTACCATTTTACAAAAGAAGCAACACACCTGCATACTTCTATGGGTAAAAGCCTGGAATGTGAACATGGATAAAGAGACAGTTCTGAGGCAAACAAGACCTAAAGACAATGCTCATCTGAGCATGAAAATCAATGCTCAATGTGAAAATCATGTGGAACATCACAGTTGTGATACTGCAATAATTAAAATCAGTAGGCAAATGAGTTGCTTTGTTTGGGATGGGCTATAGTTTAAGAACAGTCTAGGCATAATTCTTTGACAGTCCTCTAATTGCATATCTAGAAGAGTATAAGCTAAGAGTATGACCAACTGATGGCATCAAAACTTAATATTTAACACTTCATACATTTAGTTTCCATAGTAGAATTTCCTCAAGTCTAAAATAATTATATTAACTCACTATTTTTTCCACTACTACGCTTTCTAACAACACATATTATCTTACTATTTTCAAAATAATCTCCATGACAGACTGTAAATAAAAAACTTGGAAAATCAGTTATGGTTAAGGGGGTTGAACAATTAACTTTTCATAATTAATCTCAAATAAACATTCCAAACATCAGTAGTTTGATTTTAGTTGCAGAGGTCTCACCCTTCTTTCTTTCCTCTCCTCTCCCCACAAAAACCCACCTTTTCTTTAGAATGCTGCCACTCTGATCTCACTTGAATATTCAGATTATATTGAATATTGAGTATTGAATAATCAGATTATATTATCTTCTCAAGATTTCCCAGTGATCACAATTTTCTAGATAGTAGGTAGGGAAGACAAATTTTCTCACATACAGCTATAGTGCAAAACAGATTCAGTCCCAGCCTTACACTTTTAATTTCTAATAACTTTCTTAAATGCTTCTTAATTTACAGATTACACACATATTGTCATGGTGTTGCAAAATGTGCAAAATGTAAAAATTTTCTTCAGAAATTATATTCTTTGATGTTTCATCTTTGTATACTTTCAAGCTTGATCAAAAAGAAGGCAGATTTAATCCAAGAAAGACAGCAAGCTCTAAATGATGTCCAGGAGTTAGAAAAACGAATTACTTGTTGGTAGAATTATCTTGTTTAGGCCTGGACAAGACTCAATGATCAATGATCTCAGATTAATGGGCTGTTAACAAAGCTCCAGAAGAGGATGTATCACTGATAGCAGACACAAAGAGTGCAGAATTTACAGGCCATAAGGACATTTGGCAGAATGTCCAAGATAAGGAAGAAACTAATAAAGTCAACTCAGAAACTGTGCTGAAATCAGCTCCAGCTGGGTAAAAGTTAATGCCAGCAGTGAGGAAATCAGACACAAGGACCACCGACTGAAGAACCCACTGACCCAAAAGAAGAGAAACATTGAGCTTGGGAAGCAAGAAAAAAATTATCCAATAGAAGACTGAATAATAATTACTAAGAGAACTATGTAATATTTAGCCAATAAACACTAATCCTTTTGTTTGGTAAAATGTATAAAGAGTAAAAAGTTTTGATTGTAGTGGTGTTTGATTTATGGAGTACCACTATGCACACAGGTTAGCACAACTCTGAAATAAACAATCAATGCTTCTCTTCAGGGTGTAATTATTAGTTTGTTGCTCTCCAGGTAATGAATCAGACTTTTGTGGACAACAATACTATCTGAGGATAAGTCTAAAGACAAAAATAAAAGGAACCATAATGTTTATGTCCATGAAAATGTACTCTTACAGCTATCTGAAAGGATGCCAGTGCAGAGATCTGTAACCTAAGACATAATATTATTTTAATAATTAACCTTACAAAAATGAACAACTATCACCCCAAATTTTAGAAACAGGTTAACTGTAAAAGAACATTTTTTGCAGGTATATAATTAAATGCTTGTTGTATATGTATTCTGCAATGTTAATAAAAATATTATTTATATATGGACACTATTTGATTTGCACAAGTGTTAAATCTGTAAGAACAAAATTTTTTTATTCATGTTATATCTACTAATTTTATTATTCCATACCAATAAACTGAGGATGTATTTCAAGTTCATCAAAATAGTTGAGAACCGTCACATCATCAGTATTTAACTTGCGGAAGAGTTTCAGCTTTTGCAGGAACTGGCGCTCAGTATAATGAGTTCCAGCAACTTCTCTCTCTGGCAGATTTATTATTCTGTTTATAAGGAATTCATCAGATGCAGACAAAGAAAAAATAAATTCTGTGAAGAAGAACATACTGTTTGAATATATACAAAATTTCCAAAGGAATCAAGCAAAAAACAGAAGGATAAAGCAATTTCTACATTGATGAAAACCACTCTATTTTAATTCCTAGCATAACCAATGCATTACATTTTTATTCCATTAAGCTTCTGTAATCATAACAAAGCAGCAACTACTGTTGTAATCAGCCAACAGTTGATGACATTTTCACAAAAAAACACAAACAAACAAACAAACAAACAACAACCCAGAAACTGAATCAAACCTTTCCTTTTAATTAAGCAAAACTTCTTCAACAAAAAGGTGGTGAAGCATTGGAACAGGCTGTCTGGACAAGTGATTGAGTCACTGTCCCTGGAGGTATTTAAGAGATATGGATATGTGGCACTTAAGGAAATGGTTTAGTGGTAGACTTGGAACTTTTGGGTTAACAGTTTGACTTGAGGCTCTTAGTGGTCTTTTCCAGCCTAAATGATTCTATGATGAATTGTTCATTTTTAAATAAGAGGGCAGCAGCATTACATGAAATAGATTTTAAGTTAAATAGGACCAGATGGAGTGATATTTTAGACTTCTTGTTGGTGGCAGCAATATTTCCTCAGTCTATTTAATTAGAAAATGAAACTCCTCAGGTTATTTAAAAAGAAATCTATCAAAATTACCAGGTATGATTACTTGATTAAATTTAGGCATTTTGCCTTTTGTTTCTTCCTCTTCTTCTTCTGCTTCATCATCTTCTACTAAAACAAAAGTAAGAAATTAATGACACTTCCATTTGAAGCAACAATATCACTATATTTGCTAAAAATGTGCCCAGTAAAGCACAGGTTTGCCACTATCCAAATTACACTAATAATTGGAAATTAATCTAACCTTCTCACCAGTTTAGAGAATTCAGTAAGTAATTCATGTTGCCAGGCACCACAGAATTGTACCTTGGGACACAAGTAGTTGTTTGCCTATACCACAGAGGTATGTACATGTACACACGTTTTAAATATGTCCAATTTTAAAACTGCTGTCTTATCTTTGGTCTCTCCTCCTGCCCAATAAATTATTCTGCAAAAAATAGAGACAGGGCTCAGAACAGTGAGTAGAAATATTTTACAGCTCTATGGTTAAAATGTTTTTTGCCAGTAAGGGTCTGCTGTTATGAACAGTCAGTAAAACTGCCTGTAGAGTATCAGCTAAGCATGACCATTTGCAGAACAGCATATTAAGCTAAATAAGACTGGTTTTTTTGTACCTTCAAACCTCAGTTGTAATTTAAACATGAAGATGATTCTTGGTCTTAATGTATGGGCAGCACTTGCTCACAATTTGAAATAAGCGTTGCAGAGCTTCTGTGAAGTCGTATCTACTGTAGCTCATCTAATAAATACAATCTAATTTGCCTCACAAAATTTGTAGTGGTGCACTGGCTGGATCCCCTCATTCAGTAGCCCTCAAACATTATGAAGAAATTCTGCTGTAAAGGTTGCTTAAGTGGAGCAGACCAACATTGGACAAGAAAGCATCCTCCATGTGTGTGCACTTACTTTTTACTTTACCAGGAAAGATAGTCTAAAATTTATCTTGTGCATAAATTAAATAAGGTGCATTATAGTCCTTTTTACATTCTAATAATCACACATCACAAAATTTTGTTTTGTATCTTGCACTGCAAGATACAAACTCATTTCAGTGCTGATGCACTCAAGTAGTATGGCTCTGAGAACAATAATGATAATGACAACTTCAGCAGCAATAAAAATAAAAGTAGCAACAAAACCAAACCAAGCAGTACATACCTTTAAAAAGATCCACTGCCTGTTCATAGTTCTCTGGGAACCCATCTAAAACATATCCTTGATTCCTACAAGGCATAGACATGAGCTTGTCCTTTAGAATTTTAATAAGATACTCATCACCTAGAAGGCCTAAGACAAAGAAGGTTAATAGGTATCAAGTTCACAGAAACAAGAGACCTGAAATTATTTTATTAACATTTTATACATTTTAATACATTTTTCTTCTACTTAGACCCTAAAAAGTTAAATATTTTGAGTTACTGTTTGTATATTATGCATTGTCAGCGATCTACGGAATAATAAGGTATAGATACAAAATTACCTTTTGTTTACAAGGACATAAATATCAGTACTTTAATGATTTAAACATGAAGTTAGTTTTATTTTGAATACTACAATCAGATTTTAATAGAAGCAGTAAAGAAATACAGAAAAAAATCACGAGAAAGCAATTTCCTATTTTCATTTTACAGTAAGTCTTAAAGATAGTCTTGCAAAGGAGACATGAGGTAGGATCTACAAGTTTCATTTTCAGACAGGTTGAGATATAAATTGGTTTATTTACTTGTCCTACATTGTTAAGAAAATACGTAGGAGCAAAAAGTCAGGTTCGACCTAATTTTTTGTCTTTCTGCAAACATTAACTCTAGTTTCCTACTTTATTTTGCTTTGGCTATTAAGAAGTCTTAGATATTTATAAATCATGCTAATCATAAAAGTATGTAGCTATTTTAAAAGGCATTGTTATTTTAAACAACTCTTCAAAGCATGCAAAAGAGAGGCTGCAATAGATCTCATTACTGAAGCTTCCTGGTGTGTAAGAAGTTCATTACTTTATACGACATGGAAAATGTTAAGCACTAAGACCAAAACAACATGGCATTATTCATATACAGATGGTAATTAATACTTTTCAGTAAGGAACTTTATTTCAATCTGCAGACTTTAAAATTCTTTCTAGGATTCCGTAAGAAATATTTACTTTCTAATGATGTATGAGGTTCTTAAATAACCCCCACAATTTCATATGAGCAGGCACTTGTTTTTACTAGAATACTTTTTTTTTTGCAAGTTTGACAAAGATATATTTCACCAGCTTTTTACTTTGTTATATAAATTTATGCTTTCTGCTCTAAGGAAAAAAACATGACATTATTAAAAAATCTGAAGTAGAAAGATGAAAGTGCTACAATTAAAGAAACAACAAAATATTTAAAAAATACATCTCTTTTAATGTGCAAGGTATCTAGTTGCATTTGGTTTGTGTGGACAGGTTTTGTTAGCCAGGCAACCTACAGAAGTGTCTTCTCTGAGAAGCTGGTAGAAGCTTGGAGCCAGATGGCTCCAAGATGGATCAGCTGCTGACTAAATTTAAGCAAATCAGTGATGGTAGTAATGCCTCTGTGACCAAATATGCATGTAAGGAAAAAGTCATTGTGCAGAAGTAAATCTGGCCAGGGAAAAGTGAGGACCTGTGAGAGAAATATCTCTGCAGACACCCAGGTCAGCAAAAAAGCAGGAAAGGAGGTGCTTCAGGCCCCAAAGCAAAGGTCCACCTGCAGGCTGTGGTGCAGACCATGGTGAGCAGGCTATGCTGTCACCATGCAGCCTATGGAGGTCCAGGGGAGAGCTGAGATCCACCTACAGCCCATGGAGGAGGATACTGGGGAGTAGATGGAAGTCCAAAAGAAGGCTGTGACCCCATGGGAAGCCCACACTAGAGCAGGCTCCTGGCAGGACCTGCAGACCCATGAAGAGAGGAGCCCACTCTAGAGCAGGTTTGCTGCCTGGACTTGAGACCCCATGGGGGAATCACACTGGAGCAGCCTGTGCCTGCAGGACTGCATCCTGTGGGAGGGACACATGCTGGAGCAGCCTGTGCCTGCAGGACAGGGGAAGGGACCCATGCTGGAGCAGTTCATAAAAAACTGTAGTCCATGGGAAGGAGTCACACTGGAGAAGATCATGGAGGACTGTCTTCTGTGTGAGAGACCCCACACTGGAGCAGGGAAAAGACTGCTCTCCCTGAGAAAGAAGCAGCAGCAGAAACAAGTGATGAACTGACCATAACCCCTAATCTCCATCTCCCTGTGCTGCTGGTGGGAGGAAGTAGAGAATTGCGAATGAAGTTCAATTCAGGAGAGAAGGGAGGGGTGGATTCTCTGATTTTGATTGGTAATACTTTAAATCATTTCCCCAAGTCAGGTCTGTTTTGCCCATGACAGTACTCAGTTTGTGATCTCTCCCTGTCTTTATCTCAACTTATAAACCCTTCATTATATTTCCTCTCCCTTGTCCAGTTGATTCTTGATTTTAATAGTAAGTAAAAGCCTAGACTACAAATTTATTTCCTGATTTCCATTTGCATAGGGTTGCACTAGCTACCTGAATCTGATCATCTTAGTTTGTATTTCCTACCTTTATTCTGCATCATGTTTTCTTTTATTGCATCTAATAATTCCTTTGCTGCTTCTATATTTTCACCCTCCTCCTCCACATGATCTTCTCCTTCTTCTACTTCTTCCATCCTGTCAGGTTCTTTAGCCACAATTTGCTCCTGATGACAAGAACAGAAATATGAATTGGCTCAGAAATTCCACAACCAAATTTATTTTATACACAGATGTAATAAAAGAAAAAGAAAAAAATTCCTTTCATGTGTGCCCATGAACAGTGAGACACTGAGCAACTTTCATTCTGTGAAAAAGATTTCAGTGTAACCCCCAGAGATGATCAGTATGTTTAAAGATATTTCCATTCTAAAATAACAGGATTATAAGTAACTTTTAAATGCAGCCAAACATTTTGAAATCAGAGAAATTAAAATAATGGTAATATTAGAAAACAGTAACACACCAGATCTGCAATTTTTTCAGTAATCACATCATTTATCCCAACATAATGTAGCTTGTAGTGTTTGCAGAGCTCTTTAGCAATGGTAGATTTTCCAGACCCGGGAGGACCATGAATGCAAACTTTGAGAGGCTGGAAAAAAGGATAAAGATATAACATTATTCAAACAGCACAGATGCTTTTATGTAAAAGCAATGATATGTTTAATATGGTTCATAGTAAATAGAAATTGTACTTAAAACTAAAAATATATATTTTTTATTCATTTATTTATTTCTTGCTGAATATCTTCTCTATCACCCACAGGTCTTAAGTAACATAGTTACTTAAATGAAGAAATTTACTGTTGGCAAAAAATCATGCTTCTGTTTAGTAGACTTACAGACCAATTTGTTGTGGCTAGTTAATGTATAAATTATCCCAAGAGATGAAGCACAATCCCACAGATGCAGTGAATTTTGGAATGTGGTAGCAGGAAAACAATAGTACTATTTCCCAATTGAGGTAGAGTTGCTGTCATTAAAATTATTATTCTGACCTCAAAAATTCCAGATCCATCACAGTCTTAAGAGACGTTTCATTCTAGTCTACCTAGCCTGAGGATGAGTAAGTGGAATTAGGATCCCAGCATAAACCTATTAAATATGTTATGCTATAAATTCAAAATCATACATAATTAAGTGCTTATCTTAATTTAGTAAATCTGACATTACAAACTCTGCAATAGTGACAGAGACAGTGTAGCTAGCCTTCCTTCTCCTTGCTACCTGGTATATACTGGTTTTTTAGTTAGATACATATGTACTTAGATGCAATAGTTTAACCCAAACACAGACCTGATAATCCTTTCAGAGCTATGAAGGGACTTTCGATAAATAACAACAATATATCTTGTTTTACATGCCCTGAACTCTTATTCAAAGTTTGAACCAGATATAGACATGCTAAAGAGCTTTATTGATACTTGAATGTAAACAAGCATTTTTCTGCACCTTTCAGTAACCTATACATTTGAATACAGAAGTTGTAAATATCAAGCTAACATAGGAAATAGTGAAGTTTCCCAGTAAATTACACTACAGAGCAGGGTAAAATGAAGGCTATATTGCACTGGAATATCCACACTCACTGAATATATAAAGGGCACAAAATACTTACCTAACTGTTGACTATTATAAAAAAAGCTTAAGCAAAAGATACACTTATTGTATTCCTGATGCAAAACACACCAAGAGTACCATACACTGCATAAAGAAACTAGATTCAGAATAGCAGCTTTTCCTCATTAAACTAATTTGCATTTACCGAATTTCAGTTTTAGGTAGAAAGGAAATAAAACTCAGTCTTTTTTTTTTTAATTATATTGCCTTTTATTAAACTTCTGCAATTTAATTTTAAGTTTTTATGTTCACTTATTTTGCAACTATATCTGTCTTCTATGTATTTTTACTTAATTTAAGACTTGTCTTTATATAACCATTTCTACTGGGGATAAAGAGAGAAAGGCAGTATAAAATAGTGTATATGAAAGCATTACCAGTAATCCTCGAGTTTCCTTGAATTCTGTAGTGACTTGTGCAATGTTCTCTATCAGTCCTGCCTCAGCAAACCACTTCATGTTGAAATTCTCTTTCAGATAAAGAGGTTCCATTCGCAGGTCCACAAACAACATGTCCAATTGCATTTGCTGAGGGAAAAAAGCTACATTTATTTACAGATTAAACTAGGCATGTTGAAAGAGACTAGATGGGAACAATAGAACGAATTAAAGCATTGGGAAGGAAAGTTTGCATATTTTAAGCTTTTAAAAAGTATTAATTTTCAATGTATATTTGTATTTGAGTGTTCTCATGATCTATTAGAACATGCAGCACTAAACAATTTTTATTTACAACAAAAACTTTTCATGTAATTGCAAGGAATCACCTCTTCCATAAATTTGTCAAGTACCATCTTAAAACTTTCAGGGTTGTGTTTTGTTTATTCCTCCTTTGAACAGTTTATTCCAGATAAATAGATTAATATAATATAATTCATGTATTATGTGTTCATCAGCCTTAGCAGCATTGCATTATTAACTTTTTATCATTTTGTGTAGGTTTTGTTAGAGTGTTCCCATATGATAAGGGGAATAGTGACATCAGAGTTTCAGTGTTTTATTCTTTTAAATGAGACTACAACTCTTCAAAATTCTGTAGTTTATGATGGCTACTTTGTACTTTTAGATTTTATTTTTTGTTTTTGTTTTCCAAATTTAAACTCAGTTTAAATATTTTTAGGTATATTTTGGGGCTACATTTTTCTGGTGAAATAAAGAAAAAAGAAATTATATATTTCATTATGTTATACTTTTAAGTTTGAATACTTTCCAGAATTAATAAAATAAAGAAAAGTACTGACTGTTAGCTCTTTGCTCAGGAATGCATTTTCTTTAGGAATCTTCTCAATTTTTCCTGGTCCAATATTTTTACTGATACACTATCAGAAAAACAAACAAACAAATAAACAAAAGACCCACACCAAATCCAATTAACAAATTGGATTCTTAGAAAAAAACTGAACAGGATTCCTGTGGTTAAAATATGTGCTTTAAATTTTATGTTACACTGTGCCTGGGAAATCAGGATACTGATTTGAAATAGATCTAAGAACAATATATTAACTTTAATGTTAGTATTAAATAGCTTTTGATTGCTAAGTAACACTTCTTCCTTAGTACCTGCAATAAACAGAAATTAAAACAAAGAAACAACGGAAAATTTTATAAAGCTGTTAAATGTATGAACAAATTCCTAGTGCTTCAGATCTATTTAGAGATCTTTATTTTCCCAGCACTTGCACTTCAGGTTCCTGAGGTATTTAATTCCATTAACAACTGGAAACAGTTTTCAGATTAATGTAATTCTCCATATTTCATTTGCATTTCATCTTTAGACAGAAATTATTAATTAGTCCTGCAGCCATTTAAAACAGATTTAAATCCCTTTACATTTCATAAAATCATGAACATTTAAATAGACTACTGTCGGAGAGTAAAATATTATAGTTTATGACTTAAGCATTTTCATGAAAAAATTTGCCTATTATAGCAAAAGCTGTATTATAAAGGGTGCAGAGAAGACCGCCACAAACGGAATGGGGCTCTGGCGGAGGCCCCGGACTGCTTGCTGATGAAGATAAGACAAAGTAACAACTCAGGGCTGGGAAAAAAGGATCCATTCCCAGAGCACAAGCCTAACACCTTCTGAGCGGCCACAGCAGCCTCAGGGCTATCAGCTGCCGGGCTTCTAGCAGACCCTCCCACCAAAAGGTGGGGCGAGACATTTTGGGTATGCAGCGAACAAGCTTCTGGTGCGAGGCCATGACGGCCCCTCCTGCGCCGCGCAGACCTGCTCAGCCCGGGAAAAGCTTATCCGCAGCAGAAGGGGGTGTCATGGCCCGTCAGGGCCGCCCAGCCCCTGCGCCAGAGCACTGCAGCGTGGTGCACCAGATCCAGAGCGTTGCAAGGGACAGGGTCAAACCGGCGCCCTGCAAGGGAGGCACGTGGGCGTTCCCACCTGCCCAAAGCACGTATTAACCCGCTGGATTCTCTACTCTTCGGCGGGGCGGCGGTGGCAGGGGACCCTCACCGCCAGAAGTCCAAATGGAGGGGGAGCAACGCGACATCGTTGGGACCCTCGGATGGGTGATAGGCTTCCTGCCTTCCTGCCGAAGCGATATACAGAATAAATAGACTCCGCAACCTGATGTAGTTATGAAGTAGGTAGGTATGTCAGCGCCTGGCATAAGCGAGATAGCTCTCGTGGAAACTTTGCCCTGTGTTTCGGTTTGACCTACATCTTTATTCACAAAGGTGTTCCATATGCAATACATTACACAACTTTTCATGCATATTCAACCTTTAGCCACGCCTGTCCTCGCTGTGCATGGTATTAGATGTACGCCCTTCTGGGCATGCGTTGTTTGCTGTGGTGGTCGCACAGGGGGTCTTTGGTGGTCTCTGAGGCCGAAGATTGTGGTCTTTCTCATGACTGAACTTTCGAATCTTTCTCCTTTGCGCGTGTGCTTTTGGTCCCTTGCTGCTTATCTGAGTACGTCTGTCAGACTTGAGATTGGAGACAGAGGAGCCCTTTTATCTGAGTTCCTTGCATCCCTTGGTCTTCTCTCGGTATTGTTCTTTAAGCAAGAAGCTTCAGAAATCTGCATTTTCCTATGCCCTTTATACCATGGCAGAGGTTTCTTCAGAAAAAAGGTTAAAATTCAACATATAATTCTACAAGCTTAATCTCTATTTCACTGCCTTCCTCCCTTCCTTCCTCCCTGCCTGCCTGCACCAACATCTAACCTCGTTTGGTTTTAATCACGTTTTTAGGGTATATTTTGAACCTTCAAAGTTCTTTCCATTTTTTACACAGAGACTTGGTTTTCTTTGCTTTTCTGGGTTTAAACTGGACTGTAACAACATCAGATCAAATAATCCAGCATTCTGGCTTCAGTGATGTCAGTTAGTGGACACCCAAAAGAAAGTAAGCATGGAAAAGGCATACACGATACTCCTTCCAAAGACTCTTCAGCTATTTTCAACTATAAGTCTCAAGGTGTTTGTTTCCCGTGCACCTTTCCAGTCTTCCCCTGGGCTGTTACAGCTCCCTGATAAGACAATTCTCTGTAGCACCCTCTCCACTGGCAACTTCCTGTCCCCAAAAACTCTCCACTTACTCCTGTCCTCTATTTCACATTTCTAAACAACCACATAACCATGAAAGGACACCAACCACTCTCCTTAGGGTGCCTACCTGAACCAAAGCACAGGTTTCATCTTCTAGTGAGCTCTCTGTTTTCATTTTTCAAAAAAAAAGGTCTTATGTTTGGTCCTTAACATTTACTCAATCTACATGAGCAAGTCTCCTGTGAGTCGACTCTCACTATCACAGTGCATAGTTTACCAGTGTCATTCAGACTACTTCTAGTCTTCATTTCAAAACTCTTGGAAAAAACAAGGTTATCTTCCACATCATGAAGGAAAACATATGGTAAGGTAAAGACTGAATATATAACCACAGTTCTGTGAATCCCAGAACTATTCTCCCTAACTTTCTTAGATAAAATTTCTATTTAAGTTAATAATACTGCAAAAATTAGTTCTGCAAGATCAAGTAAATTATTTTGTTTAAAGGACAGAAGTCTTAGAGGATTTCAAAGTAATCTTCCATATCTACTACTGAAGATAATTCAGAAAGACCTAGGAACTTCTACTTCAGTAAAATGCATAGTTTTAAAACCTTACATACAGATATATTAAAAACCAAAAAAGAAACTCAAATCTCATATCAACGCACTTACCTTTACTAATTCTTCAAGCGTGTGCATTGATGTATCTACTGCAAGTACATACTGAAAGTCTGGCCTGTGTTCTGCTACATTTTGCAACGCTCTGAAACATAGCAGGTACAGCCGGGCTGGTACTTGGAGAAGTATCCAAGGCTTTCCTTGTTAAATGCATTTCACGAAACAGTATCAAGAGTCTGCAAATTCTTGCAGAACGTTTCAGAGCATGACGTTTTCAAGTATATTTTACTTAATAAAGAAGCATAGCTACACGTTTTATTTGGAAAGAAGCCAAAAGACTAAAAAGCTATATCTGTAGAAGAGATCATCTTAGTCTGAAGAGTCTACATTCTATTTCCAGTTCTGTGCCAGTTAACTGGTGCCACATTCTAGACTGAGCATGACTTGCCATTTATTAAAAGCAAAGCACCCTTGCTACCAGTCAGATAAGGTTTCCAGAAGGGACATTTACTTCTAGAGACACCAAAGGCTCTGTTTGACTCAGTTAAAAGGGCCCAAGAATGACCTTAAACCAACCAACTAACCCAATTTAAAAACCTCAGTACTCTCTAGTGGGTTTGGATTTGTTCTCTAGCTAGGTATCAATTATTGCTCTGAGAATTTTTTTTCCACTTACACTGCTAAATCATGAATATGAATGGTTGGAATAATATTGCTTCCATCTCCAAAAACAGGTATTGCAGAAGTCTCACCAAGCCAACACATCTGAAAATACAGGGAATAAAGTGAGAAAAAAAGTTACTTTTAACTAGCGCTAAAAAAATGAACATAGTTACTAGGCAAATCTGTATATTCAAGATTTAAAGTTCAGTTTATTGAATAATTTATAGAACTGCAGTAAAGGAGACCATTCTTGAGAAATACTAATTGCCAATTTACTAAAACAAGAGGTTGTGGGTTTTTTTAAAGACTATACTTTGATCTTGACAAATATAACTTTGCATCTCCCAAAATACAAATGCTGTAGTGTTGAGAAGAAAGACAATTCCCAGATTCCATTTACATGACAGACCTGCTTTAACTGTAAAGTACATAGGGAGATACTGTTCAAAAACCAAAGAAATATCTAAGTCAAAAAAACCCACTTCCACTGTGGAAAAATATACCTAGTTGGATGTCTACCTTAAAAAAGTAGTGAAAGAGTCCTTCCTCAGCTCCATATTGATGTCCTGAGGCAACAACATAAGTTGAAAGCTTTTCTTTGTTCTGTAAAGAAATTAACAAGAAAGTTTTTAATAAAATCTGGTACTGCAATTGGGATACAGGTTTACACTGACTCTTGAATACACATACACTTAATATACAAAGTGCGCAAATTGTATCACTTCCAAGTCCTAACTAGTTCAATTGTTGCATATCCTGTAGCTTCCTGAATCATATTATTATTACTTCCTTCTAAAAAAGTCTGTCTACATCTGAACAAAATTTATAAGATTAAAATAAAATTAAGAGGTAAAATTTGTAAGTTATGTAAATCAATTAAGTGAACAGGATAACTCATGCTTCTACTTCCTATTTCAAGAAAAAATAAACCTGAAATTCATTTGAGCTATTTTTTTCAATGCATACTACTTGCATTTGGCTGTCTAAAGAAGCAGAAATCCTGAATTAATAATTTTACAATTCCTTTACTTTCATTTTGATGCACAATTAAAAAAAAATAAATCTTTTAGCTATTTAAGTGTTTTCCTAACCACACATCATGACTAACCCCCATATTTTTGATTGAACATTATCGTGCAATGTCATTAATTTGCCTGTCCGCTTGGTCATACATATTACTGTTTGTATCACTGGTGAAGATGGTTATGCAGAAAAAATAAAATCATTGGAAAGGAATAAACCTTTCAAAGAAGTTTTTTGAATTAGTCACTTTGAAATTTTTAAGACCAAACAAAATTACTAAATAATTCTCATATTGTAAAGATCCTAGGCATTATATATCGCTATCACACAATGTAAAGGAATCTGCCTTTATCAGCAGTGGGAATATACATGCAGATTTGGAATATACTATTTCTTTGGGGGGTGGGGGGAGGGAACGGACCTTTTGTTATCACCTTTATGATATTTTAGAGGCAGAAAACTAAGGCAGGTCATAGCCAATCTTTGATTATATAAGCAAAACATCATATAACTTGACAAGTTGCAAAGTCAGTGTGTTGTATCTATGTACTTTTATCTCTATACTTACAAAGTGAAACTTTGTTACAAAAACTGTTTCAGGTCAACTGAATTCAACACCCTGTTAGTAATCACAAGAAACACTAAAATTAGAAGATACAGATAGCAGAAGAGCTTTCATACTGAAGGACAGCTGCCTGTTTCAAACACTGCTAAGGCCCGAAGGACTTTGCCATGGGATAAACATAGAAGGGAGCTACAGCAGAGTAACACTAGCTCCAGTCATGGCAGGGAGTGATCTGGTTGGTACATCCTGTTAATGCATCTGGACAAAAATTCCCACTGTGGCCAACAGTGTAATGAAGCGACTGCTCATATGTGTATCAGTGGCCAAACAAAGATCACCCCTAGTTATGGGTCAGATGGTGACCACCAGCCATCACTGAAACCCCCCTGAATATGCATCCGTGGATACCTGGAACCTGGACTGTAAGATAAGCCACCACAGTGGCAACTTGAGATAAGAAAAGATAACGGTGGTACAATTGTCTGAGTGTTATCCCGGGGGGACATTAACAAAGCTCGGGGAGAGGAATGTTTTGCTGATTATGTTCACAAAGGATGCAGAATTTACAGGCCATGAGGAAAGCCAGCTCAGCAAGTGTGCTGAAATCAGCTCCAACTGGGTAAAAGGTAATTCTGGCAGTGGGAGGTCATGACCACCAACTCATGGCCTTCCGACCCAAGAAACCCATCAACTCAAAAGAAGAGAAAGACTGACCACAGGACTAATTAGCATTATAAGTGAGGGAATAATTTAACCAATAGATTAAGAGAACCGTGTAGCAAATGAACATTAATTCCTTTGTTTCTAAAATGCATAAATATGAAAAGTTTTGAACTATCTTGGGATCCCCCATCACTGAAAAGCCCAGTATGAAGAAGGACCAACACGATGCCACTGGATTCTTGGGTGGTGACTATTTCTGCTTGATCTCTCTCCTCTGTTTTCTATTTCTTTCTATCTCTCTACCTCACATTCACTGTTAAATAAAATCTGTATAATTGACTTCAGTTTATGGTCTCATTTGCATCCTAATTTGGGCAGAGGTATCTCTTACTACTCAGATCTTAAAACTTAACTGAGTTTTAATACCATGACAGATACTGTTTGCGCCTAAGAGCAGCAGCTCCCAGGGTTGCTCTAGACAAACTTCAGACATATCCCAGAAGACACGTAGTAATTTCTGTCTCCTAGCAGGAAAAACATGCCTCTTCTGAATGCACAGGATGTGTTATTTCTCATTTCCCTTTAAAAGAATGTAGCACAGGATTTTCTTCCATGTACCTTGTACTAACTCCTGCCTCATGTGAAGACAAAGTAGTTTTGCTCTGAGTGCTGTATTTCACTGAAATACATACCCCTAAAACAGATTCAATTCCTCTAACAATAGTTGATTAGTGTCACAAGCCACCCATTGAGAAGGTACTGCTTGATGTTACTTGGCTATAGGTAATTTTAAAAATAAGGCACTTTTTAGGCGAGTTGCTGTTCGTCATGGCACGTTTAGTCCTGGGTAAGGATTGTCCCGGTCCCGTGAATTATTGTTCATTAAAGCCACTAGGTGTCACTGTCTAGCTGGGATCAGTTCCAGGCTGTGGTTTTAGGCTTGTTTGATCGCTTTGTTAAATAAATTGCTCGAAGTGAGAAACAAGTCTAAATGGATTCGGGAGCTGTGATGTTACTGCTAACAGAGCTGGGGGATGAAGAGCTTTTCTGCCTTTGGTAGGCAGGTATTTCTTCAAGGATTCTGAATTTGGCAGGACCCCAGAATTTGCAGCTTCTGAGAAAAATGGCACAGCCTGAACGCTCTGAATGCCACAAATGTAAAAGTAAAAAATTGCTAGTGATAAAAAACACAGACTCGGAAGCTCTCAGAATGTTATTGAATTTTAATCAAAAAATAGGTGAGAGGTACACTAATGTGGAGAGGTGAAATCTTGCTTTAAGAAACAGCTTCCATTAAATTGCTCTCTGAACAGGCAACAAGGCTCAGGAAACCTTCTATTCTTGGTGAAAGAGCTGTTTTACCTGGCTGACAAGACTGATGAAACCTAGTATCTGAGTTCTTTGCAGGGAACGTAACACTGTAATTTCCGTCACTGAGGGCAGGTTCCCTAGAAACCACTGAATTTAGAAATGAGTAAAGACTGTAATCCAGAAGTCTCCAGCTATCACAGGAAGCCAAAGCTGATTTCATGGGAAGAACAGATGCTTTGGAGCCTTTCGGTTCCAAAGTGCTGACGGAAACCATCCGGGACATTGATACCCTTTGGTGCTAACTTTGGAGTTCTGGAGGAGAAGGGCTCCTTTTGAAAGGGTTACAGCAGGAAAGTAATGAAAATATTCAAGCTGCTTTATCATGTACCACTACAAATCTGTCTTCTCAACAGGTGTTCGGCCTGACAAACACTAAGAAGCTAATTATATAAATATTTTTGATATGCAGTGACTCAGTGTTTTGGACTAGTCAGAAAAATAGTCAATAATTCATCTGGGTATCAAGTGGTGGCAGAAGTTAACACAAGGTTTGATGGATGCTATTTAAAATTTTCATGTTTTTAGCTTAGCAGGTGTGAAACTTATCCCTTGGTCTTATAAATCCATGTTAGCACAGTAAAAGAAAAAACAATTTACCACTACTTTTCAAGCTGTAAATCAAATTTTTTACTTGTATTCTGTACAGTTAGGTGCACACTAAAACAGAATATTCTGGTACTATTTTCTCAGCAGGGCATAAGATGGCAAATGTATGCTAAAATCAGAGAAAAGTTTTTTTCACAATAAACTCTGTTACTAGCTGGATAAATTTATGCAATGGACATTGTATTATATTGATTATAATGACACCTAAATGACACCTTCATCATCCAGTGTATTTTGTTGTCTTCCTAACCTCCTCACTACTCCACCACTAATGACAACAACTTCTATTTTCCTGAATTGTAAGCCGAGCAACTGTTGGTATTTATTTAATAATAGTTCTTAAATACAAATAGAGGCATAGTCTGTCTTCTAGTAAGATTAACTGTCCAAACAGACCAAAGCAAGCAAAGCTGAAGGAGGAGATTTTGAAAGATATAAAGCGATAACCTATTTTAGCTATTCCGTGTCGGCTCTATGGCTGTGAATTATAGGGTGGAACAAAAGTCAACAAGGCCTCTGCTCCAAGAGCACAGACTATCCAGGGACATGCTAGGTGTGGCCTGAACATCTAAGTATTTAAATGAGATGTAATATTAACATAGCTTGCTAATCTTTAAATATGCTGCTTTTCTTTAGAGCTGTAATAATATCCCAATCCTCTACAATCTTTCTTCCTCAAATCTTTCCACACAGACCCCAGCTTTGATTGTCTCTGGTACAACCAAAGAAACAGTATTTTTTTAAGATAAGTATGATTTACTCCCCACCTACAAAAGAAAAAAAAAAAAAATAAAAAAAGAAATTGGGATTTATATTATGCAAACACTTGGGTTTCAAAAGACATTATAGTATTCTCTATGCTACTATATTTTATTAGTAATTTGTATAAACCATATTTATAAAGACAATAATATATTCTTAAAACTTATTCAAATGGTTGATAATTTCCATTACTATGATAAAGCTCTAAATAAGAAGACAAACCAACTTATTTTTATAAAAATGTTATATACATACAGTTTTCCCAAGTTTTACAACGTGTTTTTCAGCATTTATGTAATCCATAAAGTTAGGATGAGATTTTCTTTTGCGAAAATTATCATCATTAAAAGGAGTCTCAGGATTTTCCTGTGAAGAAAAAAATATGACTGATATACATTTCCTATAACAGAACAATTTTTAAAGGACTAGATGGTTAAAGTAAATTCTTAAAATGTATTTTAAAATCTATTATAACTTTGTCTTTACTTGAAATTCATCAAGGTTCTGAATTTGATGCTTGAGGTTCAACATTTTGACAATGACATTAGTTTAATTTCAAATTTGACGGTAAAATATTTTTAACTACTTTTTATATTTTAAAAAACATTGGGTTTTATTATATATAGCATTACACAAGGTTGAAAATCTCTATTTCTGTTACTCTGAATTTGTCAATTGCAATAGCATACTACAAAGTGCCCAACATGGTTCCTGAAAATAATTTACATATATTGATATAAAGAGGTATCTATTTTAATTATGTATTTGATTAAATATGCAGTTAACATTGGATTTTTTTAATGACAAAAAGACTTTTTTATGACTGAAATACAGTGCATATTGTGGTTAGCATTTTTCTTGCCTCTTGACCAAGCAATTCCTTGTGTCTTTCTGTATCATTATAGCCCAATGCCTAAACTTTTCTGCCAGTGAATTATATCTAGCAATTCTGGCAGTAAGTAGTGAGTAAGGGTGAAAGTATCCTAAAAACCCACTTACTTTCCTAGCTATCATTGAAGTACACACTTGAAATATATTGTATAATTGAATGTAAAGAATATTTTCCATTAAATGGCAACATTTGGTTAAAAAAATATAGTGGTCTGATATTACTTACAGGGTCAAGGGGTTTGGTATTTGCCCAGGTCATTATTGTTGAAATGAGGATGAATAACTTTTGTTTTGCAAAAGTCTCTATTTCCTTATGTAAGGCTGTTAAATAAAAGCAAGGATTTTATTTTAAACTGTATTATTCAAACACTGTTTTTGCTTTTATATAAAGGTCCTGTATAGACATTCATACCAATGTTCTATGTGATGTCTTTTTAAGCAAATGCTCTTTGAACTAATATAAAATAAAGATTTAAAAATCAGGAAAGAGAACAAATAGAGAAATAATGGAAATTAAAAATCAAATTATTGGGAATTGACATAATTGCCACATAGCTACATATTATGGGGAAAAAATCCCCAACAAAACAATTTATACTAGGAATCTATAGGAAATTATTCATCTTTATTGCCTGCTGAAATACTGAAAGAAAATAAAAAAGTGTGGGGTTATGGTGATAGGAAAAAAAAAGCTACTGAATGCAAACAAAGTTTATTTTAATATCAAACAAGACAATGAGTTTTTTGTTATGCAAATTATTTTGTTCATATAACAGTGCTATAAGTTCATACTAAAGAGGAAATCATAATTTAGTTTAGCTGTTATATAAAGAATGACACTGCATTCTCACCATAAAAGGATTCCAGCCTATCAGAATTTGGGTGTAACAATAAGGAGAAAGTTTCCGAAAGACTGTTAGCAATATTTTTATAGGACTTTTAATAAAAATAAACTCAAAATAATTATATAAAATATTGAAACATTCTTTGAGTATCATAGGAGCAAATTTTCTACCCACATCCCAATGCAAATAGATGAGACGATGGTTGACAGTTATTTAGGGAAATTGCTGCCTACGCAGATGTGTCATTTAAAGAGTTGGACCATTCCATGTCAGCTTCTCTCCCTTCTCAATGTGACAGTGCATGCCTCGTTCCATGCTATTTAACTAAACAATTTGTGCAGCATTTCTCCACCATGGAACCCAATTTTATATAAAAGTGAACTATGAAACCCTGATAATTTCATTACACATTTATGGTAAGTTTTGATGGCTACATAGAACCCAAATTTCTGTTTAGGTATAGCTAGCTATACTAACCAGAAGCAGCCCACGTTGCTTCCTCAATTTGTTTTGGATCCTCAGTGATATTATATAAAATAATTTCACATTCAAGCAAGTGGCTTAAGAGTGCTTCTCGAGAAGAGACCTGAGGGAAAAACAGTTAGATTCTGACATTATGGAAAAAAGCCAAACAACCCTTTTTCAAGTTCAATTTCTGGATAGAATGTGGTTCTCTAACACTAGGATGTTGGAATTATTCATTAACATAGATTAAAAATATGGACTTTTAATGGTATTTTAGGATCCATATTTTTAATGCATTTGTGAGTATCAAAAAATATCTACTACTTATCCAGGCATTTTAAGCAACTATCCATTGGCAGAATGGAGAAGACATAAAAAAAATGTCCATTTCCTGGCAAGATAGTATCCTGTAATTTTTATTAAGTGCAGATTGTCTGTATCACTTGAGAAAATCCAGAAAACACTTTGGGCAAAAGCAGTGCTTAGAGCTAAACACCACCAGCCATAACTTCCTGATTGAACAGTTCAGCTGCATAGACATCCAAATCAGAATTTTCAAATCTTGGAAGAGATTCTTCAATAAGAATAATAATAATCAGTTTATAACAAGCAGTTTGAGACAGAGGCAGTTCTAATTTCAGAAAACTAAATCAAGAAATAAGCAATCACATTCATAAGCACAAGCCTCCTTTAGTTAATTAAACTCTGGACATACACACCTTTATACAAAGATGGAGGTATTCAGAACAATTAGCTTCTAGTGAAAGCCGTGATTTTGGTGGACAGTTAAGGGGATGCTAACTTTGATTCTAGCACCACTACCTTCAAAATGGTGATAAAAAACAAAAAGAAGACAAGATACTTGAAGTGTAAGCTTTGAGAGAAAAAGAAAGCAGACCTGTGGATCATCAAGATATATTTTTTTTTAAAAGTTATGAAGAGGACATAATCTATTTTCTGTCTTTTACTATTTGCTGTGTCAGACCTTGAAGAGAGGAAGCCAGAGTGCATGCAGGAAACAGAAGGAATAAAATATATGTATACAACTTCCAGCAGGAACAAAAGACCAGTTCATCGTTGCAGGTCATTTTACATGACCTGCGATATTTCAAATGTTGTCTAAAGGCAATCTGAAATCAGACACATACTTACTGCATATGTTTCCTTTGCAAAACGTGGATTAGTATTCTCTGGTTTAGAAAGAGTACCCACTATTTCGTATACTTCCTCTGTAGCCGTCCGATCCTCGACTGAACCATTTTCATCTCCCTCCTCTTCTTCATCAGGGCTTTCAAGCGTCGCCCCAACAACACAGGTGGATAAATACTGCAACATACAAGACAAATTTGTAATTTGTGTACAAATATCTACAGAGCCCTAGACAGCTTCCCGTGCTCTCCAGAAGGCACCAGCACCGTCTGCGCAGCCCGGCTCCTACTGTTGGTAATGCGCTTCAGAAACAGCTTCCCATTGAGGGGAAGAGCTTAGGGACAGCTCAGCCTCAGCTGAATGTTTTGTCTCCACTTGTGTCCTACGTCTTAAAGCCGAAGGTGCTGGCGAGTGCCTGGACGCCTCCGCTCCGCACCCGGCTCCTCTCGGGCAGGGGTTACATCACAGGAAAGTTGGTTATCGCCCTCCACAGCGATCAGCAGCTGCCTGAACACTCCCGACCGGCTTTATCCACACCTCCTGCTCCTAACTCTTTATTTTCACTCCTCATTTTCACTCCATCTTATCCCTTTAATTGCTCCGGTGCCTCTCCTCAGCAGCTGTTTCAAAAGACCCTCCTGCCCGCCCGGCCGAGCTCCCCGGAGACCGGCCGAGCTCCCCGGAGACCGGCCGCGGCTCCCCGCCGGACGCAGGCGCCTGAGGGCAGAAAGAAGCCGCGGCCGTGAGCAGCTGCGGGCCCGCCCCGCGGTCACCTGGCCGATGCTGCGGCCGCAGTAGGAGTCGAGGTGGTTGAGGAAGAGGCGGCGGCCCGGCGGCGCCCCCGCCATGGCCGCAGCCCGGGACGCGGCCCGTTGCCGCGCGACCGGCGGCGGGCGCGCTTTCCCCGGCACGGGCGGTCGCGCGCAGCCGCCGTGGGCCCCGGGCCAGGCCGGCACGCGCGGGGCGGCGGCGGCGCCTCAGCCTGGGGCTTCGTGCGCGACGCGCGAGAGGCACTGCAGAGACAAAATTAGATGTTAACTGGGGTATCAGGCGTCCTTTCCGACAGCAGGCAGGCTACGGGGCTGCTTAGGCGATTCTCGGACTGACAGCTACTTATTCAGCGCTCCGGCCAGTGGAAACAGCCGGCAGGTGATGCCGACCTGGAATTGTTCCTCCTCAGTGCGGCGGGGACGTGCCCTCCGCAGGGGCAGCAATGCCCCAGGACAGGCTTGGGAGAGCACTTTGCTCAGTAACCCAGGGGTGGTGGAATGACATTGCTGACCCACTTCGGGGTTCACACTGCAATATAGTTTAAGAAATAGCACAAGTTTCTTCTGTTATCACCTACAAAATACCTGTTTTTAAAGTGCACTTATAATAAGCACACAAAATGACGGTTTAAAGAGCTCTAAGCAAACCCCCACCACCACCCCCAAATTTAGTAATGAAATATTACTTTGGCATTTCCCACTTGGATTTCTAACACTCCAAGTGCTTTACAATCACATACCTTACCTTGCTGTTTCATGACAAAGTTTCAGCTGATGCAAGTCTGCAACAAATTTTCCAAATACTCCACAACCATTTAAGTTTTGTCTAAGTGCATGATGATTTCAGTTGTTCACTCCCCACTTTAAACTGTAGCTCCACCCCCCACAAGAAAACTTCAAGCACCAGTCCGTTTATTTAATTCTTTAGTCGTTGAAATTGAACAAGTAAATCAGTTGCAAGGAAAAATATTCAAATATAAACTTGATAAAGTACATTCTCCTCACAGAGGACTAACCATGTGCCACAGACCTGTGTGCAAAAGCCAGCCTATGAACAATTTTTGGAGCATGGAAGCATACCCTAGGGCAGTGGACTAGTTTCAGAAGTTTCAACCCAAAAAGATAATAACCATGAAATTAAGCTCTCAAAAACAGAAGAACTAATTACAGTTGTCTTGTCATAGTTGCACATTGCTAACCCAAAGCCATTACAAAAGCTCTACTAGGCTTGTCTGATGCATATGACTAACCCATAGATAGCTCTATTGAAGTCATTGGAATCTGTGAGGACCAATAAATCCCTTAATATGGCTCCAAAAAAGCTACTGCATATACTTGTCAAAAAAGTATAGAAGAATAATGGCAGGATTGTTTAAATAATGAGACATAAATACAGAATAATAGAAGAATACAAAAAGTGTGAATGTCACAGAACATCAGTTCAACTGTACAATCATTTCTACCCAACTCTAATTTTTAAAAAGTCTACCGTTCAATACATACTTGAAAAGTTATAGCAGTACAATAGATTTATAAAGAGAGTTGTACCAGTTTTTAAGTAGAAAATACAAGTTATATCTTCCAGCTTGTATTAGTCTTAGCAAATTTCATACGGCCTTTGGTTTCAAACCAATACAACGCAATTAACATTACAGTGCGTACTTTAGTATTCATTAGGAGAGGACACTGTACAACTGAGGGAGAAAATATGAAAATTGGGAGTACCAAAGTACTGTATTGTAGATAGTAAAGGCTGAAGCAAAAATACTCTTGAGTATATCCTGTACATCATGTAAACACACATTCAAAATAGTAAACAGGCCTTCCAAGCCTCTCAAACAGTTGCAGTATAGCGTACATATTTATAGCATAGATAACATTTTTAGGAACTGTGTAGCCCATTAATACTGTGCTTAATCATTTGCAGTTCAGACAATACATTCATATACAAGTTCATCTTGTGTATTATTTGGAGCTTGCTGGTTGCCATAGACCCAGACAGATCAATTAATGTTGAGCCTTGCTTTTAACTTGCATACTGCCACTACATAAGCAATGCTCAACTGTTGAAGAACCATCTTTCTAGCTACAAAGCTGACAACTTTCAGATTTATGTATAGCAAATCAAGCAGGAATCTTTCCAGAAGTTTTCCAGTTATTTTTTCATTAACTGGGTAGAGTAAGTAGTTACCTTCCATTTTAAAAAGGCGGCATGAAAACTATCAGTAAGAACACACACACAAAGAATTATTACTTATATCTATAACATTCAGTCTCTATTTTTTTTAGTTTTGACTACTAAGACTTGGAAAAGAGAACCAAGGTTTTTGAACATTGTATGGAGCAACTTACATGTTCATTTACAACAAAAAGTAAAATTAAGAATTTTTTCTGCTGTTTATCAAAGTGGCTTTTTATAACATTGTGATATATGCAAATCCATGGTAGCAAAATGTTATATAATGTACTTGTTATAACATATAAATGTCATATAATGTACTAGTATGAAGTAGACTTTAATGTAAGAAGTGAAGCTTAAGATGTTTGCAAGGAAGATCTCAGTGCTTCATACCAAGAATTCCTTCTGGCACTAAATCTTCCTCATATCTGGGTAAATCATGACTGACTTTCTTTCTTCAAAGCTTCTAGTCTTTGTAGTAATGCATTTCCAAACACCTCTCGATATGCAGGGCTGAGAGAGTCCAACAAGGAGTAGACAGTTTCATGATATGGAGTTTGCAGTCTATCATCAGTCTGATCAAAATCATAAGCTACTACCTGCAACAAAGAATTGGGTGGTTAAATTTCTGTGGTGATGATCACTTTGGCACATGTAGCACACTTAACTTTGCCAGTCAGAGTAATACAGTATTGCAAGAACAAAAAATACTGGATTTTAATCACAGTCTCTGCTTTCTACTATGGAGCTTATTGGTTATACAGTATTTAAGATGATTTCAAATACCTTTCATCCAAAACTCAGAATATTAGTAAAATATATCCTTTGAGAAGAAGTCTCACATCTATATGTCTGTACAAAAATTACAAAGGGTGCAAAAAAAAAAATTGTATAGACTTTGTACTGCTGACTTCTTCGGGTACCTGAGAAACGCAAAGATTGACACACCTAATTGCTGACACACACAAATTGCTAATTCTATCTTCACCATTTTGTGTCTTAAATAAATTCCTGCTTTTTTATTAACTTCCCATCTTGTTTTGTTGGAAGTAACTAGCTAAAGTTCCCTCTTTTAGAAGAAATCATGCAGATCAGGCTTTCATAAAAGTACAAGAGAAATATGTATGGTTGTCAGAGAAGTATTTCTCTACGCACCTTCTGAATATAGTCATTGTTCAAAACAAAGATGTTTAAGAAATTATAAACACATTAGTTTACCCTGAGTCCTGCTTCAGTGAGCTCCAGACAGTATCTGTTCCTTTCCCTGGTTTCCACATTGATATATGCCACATCCTCTGCACAGGGAAGGATTTTTGACACAAACATGTTGCTGACAGCGAATAAAACATCATTTACAACAGCTTCAGCTTCTAGTCTCATATCTTTCACGTCTGTTCCTTCAAAGTCTCTATAATCAGAATCCTCTTCAAACCCTGTATTATTGGGCAACTCCATAGGATTGCAGTTGGTCTCCATTCTGCATACAGAAACATTTATTTTAGAGTTATTACACCACTGCACTCAATACACATTAACACCATAAAACACAAGTTATATTTTAAACGGGCATATTTAAAATTGTCCAAAAAATAGAAAGGAAACTATGAGACCCAGTGACTTCCACAATTCATGAAATGACAGTCTAGAGAACTCAAACCCAAAATACTCAGAACAAACGCTAAAGAAGATTACATTTAGAAGTGGTATCAATATCACTGAAGCTAGTTTTTCTTAGGCAAGTTCTTGCATTCTGTGGTCATTAATTCTGCCCTTTGCTGATCCAGAATGCAGGAAGAAGACAAGTCATGCCTGGAAAAAGCGAAATCAATAGCTGCAGAAAACAAAAACCTACTGTTGGTGAATTTAAGGAAGACTTAGAAAAGTCTGTGAACTAAAGGGGTTACCTGAGCATTTAGAAATTAACGGCAGCTGTTCGTTACAGTCGCTAAAGAATAAAGCTCCTGTTCATCTTTTACGCACAACTGCCGATACACTTTAGAGACACAGACTACTGGTCTTTGCGAGCAACTGGTACCAGAACGGGACAGCCCTAGCGGGGTCATCACCGCGGCCCTACGAGTATCAGTGTCCGCAGGAGGCCCCAGCTGATGCCCGCGGAACCTGCCCGGGGCGGCAGGGAAAGCCTGTTGGGACGCTGCCCAGCTCCGGTAGCTGAGCCCTGCTGCCAGGAGCAAATGGGGGCTGCCAATCAGCGATCCGCAACGTGCGGGACATTCGCTCCACGGGATCCACCGCTTCCTGCCAAATCCCACCTTCGACATACAAACAAATTCCGAAGAGGCTGAAAGCAACAGGGGAGCTGGATAACGAGCTACGCAGCCTCCCGCTCCCACGGACCGCACCCCGCCGCGCCCCGGAGCGCACCCACCAGCGCCGGCGGGCGGCCAAGGCGCCGCCGCCCGACCCCACACGGCTCCGGACGCGCCCGCCGCCCCGCCCCGCCCCGCTCGGCGGACGGCGCCCGCCCCGCTGCTTCCCGGGCCGCTCCCCGGAGAGGCGGCCCCGGCACCACCGGCTGCGCGACGCTTTCCGGCCGCACCGCCCCCTCCCGCGGCCGCTTCCGCCCCCGCCTCCTCCGCTCGGCGACGCCACTTCCCGCACGTCACGGCGCCGGTGGTTGGCGGTGGGGGGCACCGGGAGGAAGGAGACGGACAGCCGCTACCGGCTGTGCCGCCCTCGCCGGCGGCGCAGCGCTGACGGGGAGGGGCTGCCCTCCCGCCGGACCCCGGCCCCTTCCCCTCGCTGAGCGGCTGGAGCGGCCCCTCCGCGGCCGCCGAGAAGATGGCGGCGGTGTCCGAGTGAGGATGGAGCTGCCTGTCAGCGCCTCTTCGCCCTAGGGCGGGCAGTGCCGCCCCGCCGGGGCGCGAGGGCGGGCGGCGGTGCCGCCCGGCAGCGGGGAGCCCCCGCCACAGCCCGCGCCGCGGGGCGAGCCTGGCCCGGCCGCGCCCCTCGGTCCCCTCTCGGCTCCCTCAGCCTCCGCTCTCCGCCCCGGCCCCGGCCCGGCCTCGCGGGCCCCGGCGTGCAGCCGCCATGCCGTGGCCTTTCTCGGAGTCCATCAAGAAGAGAGCCTGCAGGTACCTGCTGCAGAGGTACCTGGGCCACTTCTTGCAGGAGAAGCTCAGCCTGGAACAGCTCAGCCTGGATCTCTACCAGGGCACCGGCTCCTTGACGCAGGTCCCTCTGGATAAGTGGGTAAGAGATGCTGGCGCTTCACCCCCTCGGCTCCTGCTGCGTCTGAGGGACCAGCTGATTCTCTGCCCCCGGCTGCCACCCACTTTGTTTTCAATACCCAGCCTCTTTTATGCAAAAAGTTATAGCCATAATTAGCATTCAATCCAGGGAACTGTGTTTGATATGCTAGCATTTAGAAAAAATAATCTTGGCATTTATTACAGATACATTTTTCTAGTCATTCTTCGATTGCATAATTTTTAATTATGAGAAAGGAAACAAAAACTGAAAGAAAGCAATATCTGCTGATCCTTCAGGGAGAAGGAGCTAGTGTAGCCCAAACTGCTAGAAATCCCGATAATTAATGAGCAGTATGTTTACTGACTACTAGAGATGGTAAAAACAAAGTAATCCGTGTGGTATCTATGCTTTGACCTTGGTTCTTAATGGTAGTGTTATGCAGAGATTAGTCTGTGTAGATCTCTAAAGATTGTCTCCTCGTCTTATAGTGGTGAAAGTACCTGTTGACAAAAAAAGCTGATTTTTAGTTTGCTCAGCTGGTGGTCTGTCATACTCCAGTCCTGGCATGTATGTTTTTTATATGTATGTGTCTATACACAGATATGTGTATTTCCCACCTACTGTAGTGACAGACCTTTGGATTATTGTGTTTGTTATATTTTATAAAGGTTCTTGGTTTAATTGCCAGTGTTATTGAATTTTGCCTGTCAGTCGAGTGTCTGTCATGAGGAGAGTTAAGCACTGCAGTGAATCAGTCACTGACTTCCAGGGTAGCGTACATGATGAGTTAGGTCCTTTGCTTTAATGCTTTCGAAATCACATTTTTTACTAGAGTATGTACTGGTATTAGGCCAGGCAGGGTACATTTTAAAATAGTTGTGAATATATGGTGTTTTCAGATAATGCTTTTTAATGTTGTTTGTGTGAAAATATGTTTGAAAGTGGTGGGGGACAGAGGCTTGGAGAGATGCTCAATTTTATCAGTGTTTGAGTGTGGACTTTTTTTGTCGTTTGTTTCCTTCTTTTCTTTTCTGGCTGTGTCTGCAGCTTGTTTTCTATGGCCGGGTTGCAGTGTGGCTGCCTCGCTTTAATTGAATTGTTATGCCCTCTAGTGGGTATCGAGCACTCTTTGCGAGTCAAAGTGATATTATTTAAAATGTAAAATATTTAATAACGAAGCAGTTACGGGCCAGTGCTAAATGAAGTGTGTTTAATGTGTACACAGTGATTAAATGAATATGCTGTAATGCTTAGGTGATTTCCCCCATTTGTGGATCAGCATTTTTCTATTCCACTTGTAAACAATTACATGTTTGAGGTTCTCTGCACGTGACTCTCACGTATGACAGATTGCAAAAGCAGATGTCACGGAAGTACTACAGCTCTTTTTTCCCCCTAGTCATTGTAACCTTGCTCTCAATGAATCACCAGGATGACTGCATTTTTACATGGCATCCATTTTTATGGATGCTTTTGTTCATCTTGGCTCTGTAGATACTTGAGCCAACATTGTATGTGTTTATAGATTGTAGAGAAATGTAGGCATTCCTGGGGCTATTAATATCATGGCTTTGCCTTTCGGGATCTGGGCTGTTCAGAAGAATCAAGATGTAATGCATGATGTTTTTGCTTGAATTTTAGTATCCATTAAATTATACTTTTGTGGACTGTTGGTCAAAAATGTAGAAACAAGTCCTAATGTGAAGGCTGTGCTTCAGTTTTAAAATTTCACTTGGAATGCTCTAATTACTTCCTTCTAGGAACAGCTGGCCTATTTATGAAGCAATTTAGCTGAAGAGTGCTTAATTTTTTTTTTTTTTTTTTTTTTTTTTTTTTTTTTTTTTTGCTTTTAGATAGTAAATTTCTGTTTTAAAATAATAAGCAGTATACTAAAATACATTTTCTATCACCATGCACCTGGGTAGCAAAAAGACATCCAAGTCAGATTTATTCAAAATATGGTAGCTAGCTTACTTCCTGCTTTGTAAATTCACTCAAGTAATTTAAATGAACCTGTGGTACTTTAAAATACAGTTTTTATCTCTAATAGTTATTTTTGCCTTATGCTATTGCCACATGTATAATTCTTAAATATAAGTTCATATATGTTTGAGATTTTATTTAAAAAAAATTCATGTAACTGAATTTTAGTTGATTATTTGATTAAAAAATAATTTCCCAGTAGGACTGTTCAGGTTTTGTTTCTTTCTTTTTCTGCTACTTGAGTGGACTTTGGAACAGAAACTAGAAGAGCTGAACATGCAAGGCAAACAATATTCTAAAAGCAAGGTTATTAAGAGCATGAGGAGAGCGACAAGTTAATATGATGGGAAAGTTGCACCTGGAGACCTAAGAATTAAAAATGTAGTTTTCTGAAAACTTATTTTCTTTATTTTTGAATTATTCTAAATAATTGGAATATCATTTTAAATTCAGCTAAAATGGCAAGCAACTTTTAAACCCTTATTTTTTTCAAAACTTATGATGTTGAATTTATGAATTTTCTCAGGTAAAATCAGTGGCCTTGTTCAAAACTCAGGAAGGTCAAAATCACACTTCTTCTTGGCAGTTGAAGATTACATTCTATTATTACAACCACAGTCTTCAGCAGGGTTTTGTTTACATTGGAAAGTTGCACTCACAGAATATGGTATGTGAATAAGATTAGGATTTGTTTCATTAAAGCAGCCTAACTACTTCTTGTCTAAGAACTTAAGTTTTAACTACATTTTCAAATCAAAGTGCTGACAGGAACTTGCTTTTTTATTAGCCTAAGTGTGACGAGTATGTTTCATGTGTAGGGATCTATATAGAAACCTATATAGAGCAAGAAGGGAGTCTTCTGAGGGTTGTGGAAAACTTGAAAATTCTAAATTCCTGTGTTAGAGCTGGTACGACTGTTTCAGCAACGTGATGGTAGCAGTGTTGATAATGCCACTATAAAGATACGGTTTAGAAAAGGCAAGTAAGTTACACAACAAGAGAGGATTGTTGTTCCACTGTCACAGAGAAATCAAAAATGAACTTTATATTGAAACTGCATGCTATGAAATGCTCGTATCGTAGAAACTAGGTACTTTTTGTGCTTTTACTCTCAGCCTGTTTTCAGTTTTTTTCTAGTACTGCCAAAGAAAGAACAGATTAACCTTTGTAAGTATTCTAGTATTTATAAGAGTAAGTTAGCAGACATTTTTTTTTAATAGTGCAAAAATACAGATTATGCAGCCACCACAGAACAATTCTGAAAGCTAGGTAGTGATAAATTACAATGGAATTGAAATATTTGAAAGTGTCAGGTTTTTTTGTCTGAGTATAATTAATTTTCTAGTAGCATCAAAGTGTTTTATTTGTTAGATGCAAAATTATGGATGTGATTTTAAAAAAACTTTATTTTATTGCTTTCTAGTGTCTTAATGAGATCCTGGAGTCTGCTGATGCACCTCTGGAAGTCACAGATGGATTTATCCAATCAATTTCTTTATCTGTCCCATGGGGGTCGTTGCTGCAGGACAACTGTGCATTAGAAGTAAAAGGATTAGAGATGGTCTTCAGGCCAAGACCAAGGCTTGGTAAGCTTATTTTTTGGGTGTAGAAAAGGGGATTCGAAGTTTTTCAAAGTCAAAAGTGTATCCTCACTTTAGTCAATTCTTAGCCTTATTTAAAATGTCATTTAGCTTCCATACATTAATGATTGAGAATTAATAAAAAAAAGAAATTGTCAGGTGTTTGTCAGTTGATTGTCAACTCACTTAGCTGTTGCTCTTTTAAATAATTTGCTTATGATGTTCCTTCTGTTGTGTGTCTTCCAAGCTGTTTCAGATCTATAGAAATGGAATTGTGGGAAGGAGTTTTTCCAGGTTTTGGGTGTTGTTTGTGCAGTCCTGTGAGGCAGTGTTTACTATTTGGCTGTTGGGTGACAGCAGGACAACACCATGGTGTAAAACTTGGGGGGGTGTGGTGTGGGGGTGTGGTGGTTCTGATAGGTTCTGGCTTTTTTGTCTACTTCAGGCTAAAAGATGCTTTCTTGTATATTTAGAGAACAACAAATGCAATTTAATTGCTATTGCAGTGTGAAATAATGACTTCTAAGTGCCCTAAATACACATTAACTTTAATTATAGTGCTGAGAGGGTTGCCTGAGTTCTAGCTTGTCTGTGTTCAGATTCTTGTTACTGATCTAGTTTAGATTGTCCTGGTGATAAGTTTTAGTGATCATCAAACTTCCATAAAATCTGTGGAACACATAGTGCATTTTTATTTGTTAAAGTTGTTTGAATGTCTGAAGGATAGCAATTTGGTTTCCTTCTTGTAGTGTAGAGAAGGCGGAAGAAAACGTTTTTTTAAACATAGAAAGAAAAAGAATGCATAAAATGTATTTCTCATCTTTTGCGAGTTACCTTAAATGGCTTATGTGCTTGCATGTACTCTGCATTTCATCCTTAGTTGTTTAACTGGAATTAAGTTTTGAGCTATGTTACTTTCTGATATAAGATTATTTCTTTGAAGGAATGGTAGTATTAGGAAGAAATTTTTATTTCTTCACCTGCATCCAATTAGTTCTCTTTGATGTACAGTGCTTTATAATAGACTAAATACTGTAGAAAAAAAACCCCCATGGTGCTGGTTTTATCACATATCTATAGCCACGTGGATGTTTCTAGACCTGAATGCTTAACTGAAATGTTTTGCCTGTTTAACACTTTTCTATTTGAGCTAGTTCTATTTTTGTCTGCCTATACTGGAGTGTGATAGTTGAATTTGATTAACTTTTTTAATCCATAGTTTTATAGTATTAGCTCACAATGGCCTTGGCATTAGCTGATAGGAATGCGTTGTCAATTAAGTTAATCTGGCTGATGAAAAACTTGTTCAGCTTAATACATGCTGTGCTCTTGGATTTTATTATGTTTTATTTACTATGTCAGGTCTGTGTTAGGCATTTAAAACATGTTTTAATATGCTAAGATAACATTTTAAACCTTGCTTAGTGTTTCTCCATGCAAGATATGTTTCAAGAAGAATAAGAAACTTTGAAATAGTTCTTAAAAATTGGACCGATTTAACTTTGCCAATTATACCTGCAAAAACATACCAGCATAGCAAAGGAACTCCAGAAATTATTTAATTGCTTAAATTACTTGAAGTGCTGCTGAATATTGATTGCACCCTTGATTACCTGATTTCATCTTGTTTATACTGAGTTTTCAAATAACAGAATCTTACCAGTGCAGTCTATAATGAGAGATTATAACTAAATTCGTTTTTAAGTATAACTTCTTTCTGAGCTCTTGGAACTCTTTTCTGCATGTGCCAAATGTCTTGCTCTGTTTTGTCATTACAGTTTCATAAAATTCATCTTTAATTTATTAAAGACTTATTTTACTCCACAGCATCTGGTTCTGAGCCCATGTATTGGTCAAGTTTTATGACCAGTAGTATGCAGCTTGCAAAGGAGTGTCTTAGCCAAAAATTGACAGATGAACAAGGAGAAGGGTCCCAGCCTTTTGAAGGACTTGAGAAGTTTGCAGAAACTATTGAAACAGGTATGAATTAATTATCGAGATCTGAATTAAATGTTGTGTCTCAGATTTACAAAATGGAATCTCAACTGCACTAACTTATCTGACTAATTTTCACTTGTTAGCATTGCTTGTAAAATCTAAAGAGGAATGCAGGACAAATGACCTTGATTTTGAAGTGGGGGAAAAAAAATCCATTTACTTCGTAAAATATTTGTATACTTCCCTCAGTGGACTGATTGAACTCTGTTTCAGGGCAAGTTGATGTTTGTTTTCACCAGAATAAATCCAGCTAGATTTGTGCCTGAGGGGTTGACAACATGTCTTAATTTTGGAGATGGCTGTGTAATTCATCAATTGCTAATAGTGATGCTGTTGAAGGAGAAATGGAGAATGTTTTTCGGGCTGTGTTTATGCAAAGCTGACCTGTTAAAATGTGTGCATCTTCATATTCACACCATGTTGATAGAAGTACGTCACAAACTGGTTTTTGTTGGAGGTGGTTTTTCTAAGTGGATGAAACTAAGGGCTTATGACCTCATTATGTGTGGAGAACTTTGTGCAGAAATGTCTGAGCTAAGGGAAATGTTCGAAGTCCCATCTAGAGATGGAATTACTCAGTCTGGGCAGCGTGGTGCTCCAGCAATGCTTATAGTTCAGACATGGTGCACAATAAAGATGTTATCTTCCTTGAGGATCATCCACACTGAGCTACAGGAAGACTTGGTTTGAACTGTCACTTGCTCAAATGTCTGGGCCTTAGAGAGCAGTTGTATGCTCTGGATCTACATATTGGTCATTTAATAGGACAAATAATATTGTCTCTTGAAGTCTTGTTACCTTATTATACTCAATTGGTAATTTCCACTGAAATAAGTATCAAGAGCTTAAAATCAAAGACCATTTAATATAGTTATAAGAGTAATCATTCAATAACTTGACTTAATGGTCTGCCCTGTATTTTTTTTTCTCTTTTAAGTTCTAAGAAGAGTGAAAGTTACCTTTTTAGATACTGTGTTACGAATAGAACATGTGCCGGAAAACTCTAAAAGTGGAACTGCCCTTGAAATCAGAGTTGAAAGGTAAATTTTTTTATTTTTTTTTAATTTGTCGATTTTTTTCCATAAGGCACTTTTTGCCTTTTTCCTGTAAAATACATTTTACTCATACACACATGTTCTTAGTATAAAGTTAGGCACTCGCTCTTGAGCAGCTCTTATAAAGCTAGTGAGCATTGTCGTCACTCAGATTCCACTTGGCATGTTTATGCTAAAGTTATATAGCCATCAAATTAGAAGAGGTCTATTTTTGCCCCAATATACATTTTCCTCAACTTCTACAGTTAATGAATAACATTTCTTAGACATTCAACAGCCAGTATATATTGTTGTCTAGTCAGCCACGTTTGCAATTAGAAAAGGAAACTGACCCTTTTGAGTAAGACACTTTAAATCTTTTTAGGAAAAAAAGTACAGTCCTGAAATAAAATGCCCAAACTTGAAAGAATTTAGGTTCTTTGTGAGCTTTCACAAGAGCCCATGTGAATTCTGTAATTACTTTGAACATAAATACTATACATGTTCTTAATGTAGATTATTTTCAACTATGGGAGAGAGTAATCATACTTCCTTGCAAAGTATTGAGATCAGCATCAAATAAAACTGATGCTTACTGAGAATTGCTAATAAAATATATTTGGTTTTAAACATTTATGAGCTTCAGGTTATTGTGTTCTCTGGGGTATGTTCATGTTGGAAGCGTGTCTTAGTTTTCTGATGGTGTTCCATAGAAAAGTTAAGATTTCCACCCACTCCCAGAGAGTGGTGGGTTTTCATCTCATGAAAGTGAACAGCACTGTAAAGCTACTAAGAAAGAGACCATGTATGTACTTAAAGGCTAAAAGGCACAAGAAAAGTAACAAACTGCATGCATCCACTGTCTTTATTTCCTTTCTTTTACCTCCCAGAACTATGTACTGTGATGAAACTGCAGATGAGTGCTCTGGAATTAATGTACATCAGCCTACAGCTTTTGCTCACAAATTACTGCAGCTCTCAGGTGTCTCTTTTTTCTGGGATGAGTTTCCTGCATCAGCAAAGTCCTCCCCAGTGTGTTCAACTACACAGCTGGTAAAAATAAGTACATTATATAAGGCTGTAAATTGATGAAAGAATATATTGTTACACTAATAGACTAATTCTGAAGGATACAGGAGTTGAACTTGTAGTTAAATCTGTATTTGGGAAGTTTTGTAGTCAGTTCCTGTTGATTTTCAGGAGAGGCAATGAAATGAACTTTAGGACTGGGTAGAAATTAGGATGTATTTTACTGGAATCTGGTGCAACTTTAAGAACAAGAAATTTAAGTGAGTTCTGCAATTCACTATTCAGTGGAAACTTGCTCGGCTTTTTCAAAGGCCTAATGCTTTACATGCTATATGCCTTGTTTTTCACAGTTATCAATACATGCTTATAATGCCTTTGTCAAATATATAGTTTGTAAAGTGATTATTTGTGTGATAGGCTTATTTGAAATGTTTGTGTTTTGCATTTTTTCTTAAGAAATGGGACACATTATTATTCCTTTATCTGTAATTCTTTAAGGCAACTGAACCAAAGCTTTCACCTAGCTGGAATCCAAAAATCATTTATGAGCCACATCCACAATTAACAAGAAACTTGCCAGAAATTACTCCTTCTGACCCTGTACAGATCTGTAAGCTGATTGGTAGAATGGAGTTAAGCCTAACATTAAAGCAAAATGAAGTACTTCCTGGAGCTAAGGTTAGTCATGCTTTCCTGGTCTTTAATTAAATGAATAGTTCTGTAGAATTTTTTTCTTCTAGTACACATGAAAAAGGTGTAGTATTCTCAGGGGAACAGAATTGCCATAATTTTCATGTTGATTCTTTACATTCTAACCTAATAAATATGTGTAAAAAGACATCTTTATGGTAGTCAGATGAGTCAGGGCAGACTGAAATCTGTTAAATGAGAATTCCTGTGTGTTAGAGAGAGACTGAATTTAAGTGTTCAAAAAACAAGTAGACAGGGTGGTGAGTATCTAAGTAAAGCTGTGTTATATATTCCCCTTCTCTCCAGTTTTTAAATTTGCTGTTGACCTGTTTTGTATAGTGTACCGTATTTTATAGAAAGCATAAAGTTTCTACTGCAGTAGAAAAGGGTTTTGTCTAGCAATTTCTAGTCAATCTTTAACTGTTCTTGTTTATTCAGTTAAGAAGAGTCCTTGAAAAGTAAAATTACATTTTCCTTGGTGTGAAATAGAGAAATGCTGCCAATTTCAAAATTATAAATATACAAAACAGAAGACCTTTATAGTTTTAAGGTCTATTTCACAAGGTGCTTACTTGAATATTCTATAGTTAGTAGAAAAAACTTTTCTTGACCACTTCAGGAATTATTAAAGAAAAAAAATTAGCAGATTAATGGAATTCTTGATTTTTTTCTGTTATGAGATTATTTGTTTTAAACTAGTAGTGATGCAGCTGCATTTATCTTGTCAAACTACAGGTTGGAAGAAACACAAAATTAAGTTTCTAGTTGTTGTATAGAAGATGAAGATACTGGTGGAATGACTGTATTCTCTCTAGCATAAAAATCTATTCTCCAAATAATTGATTCAAATCGTGTAAAGAAAAATTCCTTGAGTGTTCTTGACAGCATTCTTTCATTTTTTTTTTTAGTTGGATATAGATGGACAGATAGATTCTGTTCATCTGTTTCTGTCACCAAGGCAGGTTCATCTTCTTTTGGACATGGTAGCAGCTATTGCTGGACCAGGCAAGTGAACATTCTGTAAAATTTAAATATGTATTACAAAAACCAAATAAATAATTTTTGCAAATAAAAAGGTTCCCTCAGTTGAAAAAAAATTGTGGTGGTACATTATTATGAGTTTTTATCTGATATTAGTAAAATGCTTTGTAGCTGGTGTGAGTTAGGACTATGACTAATTTATTGTCTTCAGTTGCAAATTGTACATCTAGTAATGAAAGAAAAACCAAATAAAGCTTGACACATGATTGCATATATCATAATAATATGAGAAATGAGGAAATTCTATATGGAGAAAACGAGGAGACCAAACAAATTCTGGTTCTTGTAGTTTGTTTCATGAAAGGAACTTAGCTTCTGTGTCCTGTTTTAGTGACAGGCACAGAAAATATAGAACAGACTGTACTTGAGTTTGTTCGTATTTGTGAACAATTATGAGCTTCAACTACTGCAGTAGAAGTATGAGAGTGTTTTGGTTTGTTGCCCTCATCTATTTTATGTAACAACACTTGTTAAGGTAGATAATCTTGTTGAAAGATCTGGGTAGGTGCTTAATATTCTTCTAATACTGATATACTTGTTTCATTGGATGTGTTCATTGACAACTGGAGAAGTATTACATACAGTTTCCCATGTGTGTCATCTTCAAACCTGAAACTTTATTAATTCCTTAATAGTAAAACCTTAAAGAGGTTGTGGCCTTAGTCCCTAAAGCTGACTGAGAATAGAAATGTATGTGTATTATACGCCAACACACTGCATATATAACCTTGAAATGTTTTCATCAGATGTGAAGTTAATAAATGCTAGGAGAGAGTAATCTGTTCTGAACAAGTAAAACCTTCAAACCAACAAAATGCACATCTATACACATCTGATATATAACAGATACGTATATAACTCCATATGCAAATATATACACTTATGATTCATTTTCAGATTAATTTTTGAATTTTATTGGGGATACTGTTAAGGAAATTACAGTAGGATTTTTGTCCTTTTTTTGAATTCAGAGAGTCTAAGCAGGATAGAATTGTCAAATAAAGATAGGAAGAACCGGCCAATGCAACAGGAGGATGAGTATCGGATTCAGATGGAGTTGAAACGGTATTTAAGGAAAGAGTCCTTATCTGCAGGAGCATCATCTGAACAAAGCTTCTATGAGACAGAGAGTGCCAGAACGCCTTCTAGTCGTGGCAAGTATAAAAGATTATGCACAATAGCAAATAACTATTGTTAAGATTGTTTAAATTTGTTGTCTTTTAATCTTACCAATTTATGTATTAAAATAACTTTGACCTAAAGTAATTATATGCCATTAATTGTAAAGTTCAGGAAAATATTAACCAGTTTAGTTAATTAATTAATAGTTTAGGTATTAAGCTAGACTTGATTCAGTATTTCTTTGAAACTGTTCAGTTTATGTTAATGTGCAGCATGCTGAAAACTCATACAGCGTGACATCTTTTCAAATGGGTTGTTGATGAAATTACATATAGAATAATAGTTGTATTTATCTGATTTTATGTGAATATGTTTTTGCTAACTATTTTTCATGTGAAATACTTTGATTTGTCAAAAGGAGAATGTATCAATTTATAGAAATTATACCAATTGAATAGGAAAATGAGATTTAACTGTTTTAATATTCATGAGATTTTTTTGTCCTCTACTAGTCTCACGTCAAGAAAACTTGGACCTTCTGTAAATGATGTATTTAGCTGGCTGTTCTGTCTAGCTGTTAGATTTCTGGACTTAAGAATACATTTCTGTCAGAAATAAAGGTTGGGTTTTTTTAAATTAGTAAATAACTCTTTACTATCTGTGGCTCTCTACTAGAGGAAGAAGTTTTCTTCTCAATGGCTGAAATGGACATGTCCCACAGCCTTTCCTCCCTTCCACCTCTTGGAGATCCTCCAACCATGGATCTAGACTTGTCTTTAACCAGTACATACACAACTACACCAGCAGGATCTCCACTGAGCACTACAGTGGTATAGTATTAACTGCATTTGGAATCTTTTAGAAATTAACACTTCTGTCTGAAACTGTTGCATAATTGCTGTATTCTTTACAATGTCAAGAACTGCTGTAAAATGCTAGAACAATTGAAATGTTTAGAGCTGAAAGTATTCTTTTTCTGCTATGGAAATGATATTGAAATTATTCTCATTTATTTGGCTACTAAGCTGGGAAATGTGTTTTCAAATGCCTTGAAGCTTATATAGGATGCTTTATTTTCTTTTTAATTACTGCATATGTACCACTTGGTTTTCTTTTAAAATAGACTACACAGGCAAATGTTGTATGAAATGGTTGTATTAAGTTTTTCTTCAAACAGTATAAAAACTGTGCTCTTGTTATCACCATCTTTCCCAAATCTGTTCCTTAACAAAAACATGGAGAGTAGTTGTGGAACTGTGCTCAAAATATATGCTCATGGGGAGTGCAACTTTAGCTTTAAAAACCTGTGGAATTAAAAAGCCTATCTGAAAGTAAAGCATAAGATTGTTGATTGCATTGATAAGTTGAGCACTAATTCTCCATGAAATGGCATGCTGTTGATTGTTTATGCATGTTGGAGTTTTTTGTTCATTTACCTTATTATTTATGTTTGATCTAAGGTCTAACAACTCTTTGCAAATTTAAGGTCGTATATATTTCTTGTTTTAGCTGCAACCAACTTGGGGTGATTTTCTTGATCGTAACAAGCAAGAATTACAGCCTCCAAGAGGTTCATCATTAACAGCCAATATGGTTCACCAGACTTCCTTAAGAAGGACATGTAAGTAACAACAGATAGATAGTTCTCCCTAAAAATTTATGAAAATTAATTGTTATGCAGCAAGTTGGTAAAAAGAAATGAAAATCAAAAGTAAGATGATTTTATAAATGTGTTATTGCTGAAAAATTATGTGAACTTAATTTTGTATTTCAGCTATTCCATCCAGATCTGTTTCTGTGGATGAATCCAGACCTGAGCTACTTTTTAGACTGGCAGTTGGAACTTTCTCAGTGTCTGTACTTCATATTGACCCTTTACCCCCACCTGAAAGTTCACTGAACCTTAACCCATTGACACCAATGGCTCGGGATTTCTTTGCCCGAATAGAAAAGATTGAGCCAGTTAAGTTTTCAACAGAAGATTTTCTGTCCTTCCGAGAAGTATTTGCAGAAGCTTGTTCTCATGATCACCTTAGGTATAACTTCACTTATTAATAAATATAATTAACAAAAATATATTTTAAGTAAATTTGAATAAAGTAAGTTTATTTCCATAGGAATTGTGTCACTTAATATTTGAATTGCGTTAGACTTTTGTTAATTTCAAAATAGTCTTAAATTTTGACATCTGTTGTCCAAGACATCCTTTTTAAAAAAAATTAAAACCAAGAAGAAAGGAGAATAAACATTAAAGTCACCTAGCTTTTTAATAGATGAATTAAATTAGGTACAGACAGAAGTCTAGAGAGTCAAGAATCATTACATAAATTATTTCTTTAGAAAGAGCTGTGTTATACAGAACTTTTGTTATTCCAGTATAGTGATTACTGTTTTTAGGAGCTTAGGGTTTTACTGAGTGGAAACTATGCTATCAGTAGGGATAAAGCATAAGTGAGAACAAGATGATAAAGTCAGGCAAGCATCTTTTTTTGCAGAAATTCTTACCATCCCAGTACAGAGCACGAAGTAAAATATTTAAGAGTATATATACCTTTTCTTACCTTATGTATGTAATTTGGACTTTGTAAGACATTTGACTTCAATATCCATTTAAGGATGTTACTTTTATATGAACTGCACCTCAGGTTAGATGCCTAAAATGTTATTTACAAATTTCTCTATGCTGACCATTGTTGATTATGTTATGTGAGCTTCATTGTCTTTGTTGCTAAATCTGTTACAATTAGATATTTTCATATATTTGAAGAAATTATGGTGTTTTAATGTTTTTGAAAGGATCATAGTAATCCTTTTTTGCATACTTAAGTCTTTTCATCATTGTTACTGATTTATGCTGCTTTTAATAATAATTTTAATAATCCAGGTTTATAGGTACTGGCATCAAAGTGTCTTATGAGCAAAGACAAAGGACTGCCTCTCGAAGTTTTAATACCGACTTATCCATTGGAGATATGGAATTCCTGGAATGCCTTTTTTCTACTGACTCTCATTCCATGCAGCCTCACTATACGGAGGTGTGTTAAACATAAAGGGAGTTCCATGAAAAATAAATGTTACTTGTATAACTGAGAATGCTAGGTTTTAAAATGTAATTAAAATGTTTCTTAACATTTTTTAGTTTTTTAAATATGTTACAATTTTAAGATAAAATTTGCATTTTAATTCTGAGCTCAAATAGTGAATCCAACTTCTCTGATACCTCACAGGAGCAGCACCAAACTTTGTTAGTTACTTTTTTAAATGTGCTTAACATGGTTTGGGCATTAGAGTAAATGTTTTCCAAAAACTAAGCAATGGAGTTGAGCAATGCAAAGGTTTCTTGTGGTGGTGATTATTCTTCCAGCTCTATTAATAGTCAGAGACATCCAGTAAGGTAGCTGAGTATGTGGATTGACTAAACAGTTGAGTTGGGGCTCTTTTCACTGACTTCAGTGTGGGTCTACCTGTCTGTTCTAGGTAAAATGTCATAAATATATTTTCCTGTGGCAACTCTTTCCTTCTTATTTATTAAGTTGTTTTAAATATTTTTTTTCTCTGAAGCTGCTGACATTTCATTCTGAAGAAAGAAATGATTCTCATTCTATGCCATGCCTTCAGCTGCATTATAAGCATTTAGATAATAGAGGACCTCAGGTAAGGTGGGAGATTAAAAAGACTAAGTTTCTGTACAATAACCTTAGTCTAATTTGATTCATTTGAACAGAAAATTGACTGTAAAACAGCGTTCTTAACTCTTACTTATTATTTGTTTCACTGTGTTGTGTTGAAGATTTTATTTAGTGCTTTTTCTCTTCCTTTTCAGGGTAGTCAAGGGAGACTCAGTTCTGTTCCACAGAAAGCAGAGTTACAAATAAAGTTAAGTCCAGTGTTTTGTGAGCTGGATATTAGTATTGTAGACAGATTAAATTCCTTACTTCAACCCCAGAAACTAACTACAGTGGAGATGATGGCATCTCACATGTATGCCTCTTACAATAAGCACATAAGTCTGGTAAGTTTAAAGTGAAATTGATTAATAGACTTGCTGGGTTTTTTTGCAGGGGGAAGTCAGGGTGACAGTAAGCCTGAGATTGCTAGTTCTGATTGATTTGTGGTGGCTGATGTGCTTTTTTTCAGTGTGAGAGTTTTGAAGGGTTGGTTGGTTGGTTGGTTGACTGGTGTTTGTTGTTTTTTTCCAGCTTCTAACACTGAGCAGTAGCCATCTGACACAATCTCATCTTGCATTCAGTGATTGTGTGCTTGAAAACAGTCTGAAAGCCAGTGGTAGATGCTTCACAAACTGCATAAGTTCTCAGCTTATTCAAGCAAGGAGAACTGGGCAAAGGAGTAATCTTGACTGACTTCTCATCCCTAATCTATCCCATCATATCTCCAGAAGCTGATAAAGTATTGCTACCAATTTCACTTTTACATTGAAATCTTTAGTTGTCACAATCAGCCCAGTTGTCTCTGCTGTGCATTACCTGCTTTTGGGGTAGGTGACAGAGAGAAAGGGGGGCTTATGCATTGCATTCTAATGATCTGGGACCAGCAGAAAGAAGTTGAAGCTTATTTGCCTTGGTTTGGGTTGTCCCAATAGCATTAAACTTAAAGATTTTTCTTAAAATACTTGAGGAATGATTAATGCAATTAATTGATGTTCTGCACAGCAACAAAAATCTTCATGTAATTTTATTGCTGCATTTACTGATTATGGAAAAATCAGCTTTCAAAACTATTTAAGAGAATTATTTTAAAAAAAATTGTAAGACATCAATCCTTTCTGTAAATATAATTGTCTTGCAAGTTTGATTCCTTTCAATGATCAGAAAAAAGGGGAGGATATGAAGGACATGAAAGTGGCAGGAGCTGGACACCCTGACTTCCTGAAAAGGACAAATACACATGATAATAATTCCTACTTTTTCAACAACAGCAGTTTTAAACAAATGTCTGAGGCACGATATTACCTTACTGCAGCTGAGTACTGTTCAGTACTCTCACTATCCAATTTAAGAGGGAAAAAAATTGCAAAAATAGCTGTTTTATAAAAGATTTCTAATCTCTGCAAAAACTTGACTTCTAAGTAGAATATTTATGACTCCCATAATAGCAAAATATCCTAAGAAGAGTAGAAGTTGGTCTTGATGTGTTTTTTTCTGTGATATATAAATAATACTTTCCATTTTTAGATATTACATCATCAAAAGCTTTCCCCATAGTCACTTTCAATGCTATTTTCTCTTAATTCAGAGGGGTTTTTTATTCACTCTGCTTTGTGTTTTGTTGTTTGTTTTTTTTAGCATAAAGCATTTACTGAAGTTTTTCTGGATGATTCACATACTCCTGCAAACTGTAGAGTTTCAGTTCAAGTCACTGCCCCAGCATTAAATCTCTCTGTTCGCTTTCCAATACCTGATCTACGATCAGATCAGGAAAGAGGACCATGGTTTAAGAAATCACTTCAGAAGGAGATTCTTCATCTTGAATTTACAGATATGGAATTTAAAACTGAATTTATAGGAGGGTCGACTCCAGAACAAGTCAAATTAGAGCTTACCTTTAAAGAGCTAACTGGTAAGAATGTTAGTATTATATTCAGAATTCTTTTTTTATTTTCCTAGGTACTATGTAGTTGAGAGAAAGGTCCTCTCATATGGAATAACCTGGGGAGTGTCTTTCTGCCTGAATTTTGGAGTAAATACAATATCTTTACTGTAGTTTTGTGTAAATCCAAACAGTACTGCTAGGAGGAGAGGCTGTGTGTCCAGTTCTGGGCTCCTCAGTAAAAGACAGAGAGCTTCTGAAGAGGGTCCAGTGGAGGCCACAAGATAATAAGGAGTCTGGGGCATCTTTCATATGATGAGAGGCTGCAGGAGCTGGGCCTGTTCAATCTGGAGGAGACCGAGAGGGGATCTCATAAGTATATAAATATGTCAAAGACAGCTGCCAAGAGGATGGTGTCCAGAGACAGGATGAGGAGCCATGGCCATGAACTGAAACACAAGAAGTTTCACATTAACATGAGGAAGAACTTCTCTACATTGAGGGTGGCAGAGCACTGGAGCAGGTGCCTGGGGAGGTTGTGAAGTCTTCTGTCTGGAGACGTTCGGTACCCACCCGGGCACGTTCCTGTGTACCTGCTCTAGGTGACCCTGCCTTGGCAGAGGGGTTGGACCAGATAATATCCAGAGGTCCTTTTCAACCCTGGAAGTGCTGTCTATGCCGAGATTGATTCCCTAAATAACTGTCATTGAAAAACTTTAATAATTTCATGCCTCTAAGATCTTTCAGAGTAAGAAATCTCTGAGACTAGTCAGAGTAAGAAATCTCTGAGACTAGTTCCTTTTGCAATCTTCTCTGCTGTCTTATTTTGTGTACTTAATCAAGGCTGTGACAAAATATAGTGATGCTATAAATGTAAATGCAGATATCTATGCATTGGAAGCATCTGATTTTCTAATAACTGCTAGCCGTAAAATAATGTGAAATAATTTTTGTTTCTAAAAGTTAATATTAATTTTTTTGAAGATGAGATGACAAAATTTGTCTAAGTAGCTTAATAAGTAGTATTGACTAGTTAGTCAGTCTTGTTAGACTCCAACCTGATGAGTGGCTAACCTGAAGTTAGCAGTTACCATTCATCTGTTAATTTATTAAAAATCTCTTTCTATTCAGGCTCTTTTGAAGAAGATAATGCAGAAACGCCAGTAAAATTTTTTCAGGTGTCAGGTGGCACAGATGGAGATATAACATCATCATCAGACAATTTTGACTGGCCTCGGTAAAATAAATTTTCACGTTTTTAATGTGATTAAATTTTTATGAAGGACTGTTATTTTTCTAATTTTAATTCAGAATGCCTGTGTGGTAAATGATTGAAAATAATTTGCAAAGAAAGAGCATGTAACTATTGAAAAGATCCCAAGAATTTGTAAAAAAAAACCCTGGAACTTCTACATTTATAATAATGCAATATGGTTTTTAATGTAAAATGGCTTCTGCATGGACTTGAGTCCTTTTCTCCTGCATTCATGACTATGACACAAACAATCCATCCTAGATGAATTTCGCCTCAAAATAACATAAGCCATAAGAATAGTAAGAATAATTATATTGTGACTGAATTATTGCAGTTTATATCACATGGAAGGCAATACAGTACTTCAGACTTACTGAAGAGAAGGATGTGGCAGCTGAAGTATTTAGTTTAAAGTATTAAGTTTAAAGAAGCAATTTTAGGTTTGCTACAGAATTTGCTGTGTGCGTTTTTTGCCACAAAATTCAGCGCCTTTTGACAGCGAGTTTATATGGACATTTTTTCTTTTATAATGGTGCAAATAAATTTTTCTGTAACAGTGTTTACGTGTAATAAGCTACACCATGCAGTAGAGCATTTTTAATAGCTGTTAATGGTCTAGTGAAACAAGCTTTATTTTGGGAGAGTGCTAGATTTTTCTTAGGTCACCTGTATGGTCACCTGATGGAGTAGAAAAAAGCAGACACTTAACATTTTCTTTCATCTGGGTACCTTTTCCATATCACTTTTGGTGCATAAATTTTACGTTTTTTCTTAGTAGTATTGCTTTAGGCAATAAAATATGTTTTTATCTAATAAAAAAGTCCCTGGACTTTTGAGCTATTTAGTCTATGTGTATTTAACGGCAGGCCAGTAGAACTAGTAGACATGTGATAGAGCATAGATATAAACATTATAAGCATCTCTAATGGCTTATTCTGCATAACTTCTCCAATATCAGGATTGTATTGAAAATAAACCCTCTGGCTGTGCACTCTATTCTGGAAAGGATAGCAGCTGAGGAGGAAGAGGGTGATAATAACTTTCAAGAGGAAGAAGAAGGAGGGTCTCATTCTTTGAAGGATGTCTGTGATATTAGAAGACCAGAGCCTTCTCCATTTTCTTCTCGTAGGGTCATGTTTGAAAATGAAGAGGTACTATAAAATTTTGCTATTGCTTTGTGCTTATGATAGAAAAAAGAATACCCTCTCACTACTTCACATGTAATTGCTGACTTCCACTTTTGGTTTTGTTTTGAGGTTTTTGTGGTTGGTATTTTTTTGGGGGTTTTAAAATTTTTAAAATTTTTTTTTAGCTTAAGAATTTTTTCTTTTTTTTTCAGATGGTGATGCCAGGAGATGTAGTTGAAATGACTGAGTTTCAGGATAAAACAATTAGCAATTCTCATTATGTACTGGAACTCACATTACCAAAAATTCACTTAACTCTACCAAACAAAAGCTTTTATGAAAAACTTTACAACAGGCAAGTCTGATTGTTTTTTCTTGGTTATCATGACCTGTACTCTGTTCTGTGTCACTTGATAAAAGCATTTGTCTAAGCAGGTATAGCAGGAACTCATTTGAATAGTTCATTTAAAAACACAAAGTGCTATATAAATATTTTTCCAAGTTAACATACACAATTGTGTCATGCATCTGATTGGTATATCTGACAGCCATGGCAGCTGTCTGCTAAAAAGTGTTTGGCAGATTTTGTGAACAACGGGTGAAGCTAAATAGTGTTTGGCTCTCAGTGAATACTTTGTTTAGATCTCTGTGCAGTGTTTGATTTTGCTCTAATCTTTCTGATTTCTTCCTTACATAGATTATTATACTTCAAAAACTTTTGCTTAATTTTATTCTCTCCATCTAAAAATCTAGAGCTTGCAAGGCAGTCAGACAAAAAACCCTTAATCCAGTTTTGTAAGATAACAAAGATTGATAGAAATGTAGAGAAAGCAAGCCCAATTTACAGACAAGTGTTGGCCATTTATATGTTAGTTTGCTGTCTGAAAAACAACAGAATGCTACTAGATTGTCACTATGCTATGCAGTATGTAAGAGAGATGCTGATCTGTTTTAGTCTCTGGATATTACTTTACTTCAAGTATTTTCACTTCCAGAGTGACAAAGCAGAACCTTCCATTGAAGATTCTGTTGGAATACTTCGCTGAATGTCACATATGTCTTTACCCTGACAGACACACTCAACTTGAAATCAAAAGAATCAATTTTCAACGAAGTTACAGGAAACATTAATGTGACAATTTTGTGCTTGTGAACTTTATTTCCTCTTATTTGTTTATGGAATCTGGAATCTGTTGTATAAAGTCTGCAAAGGAATTATGCTTGACTGATTTAATATAAAATGTGAATATAGTAATATATTTGTGTAATGATCATGTGTTTCTTCCTAGGATCAGCAATGATTTATTGTTGTGGGAACCCACAGCTCCATCTCCTGTAGAAACATTTGAAAACCTTTCTTACGGTGTTGGACTATCTGTGGCCAGCCAGCTCATCAACACTTTCAGTAAAGACAGCTTTAGTCAATTTAAATCTGCAGTTCATTATGGTAATACCCTTAACAAATCATCTAGAATTATAGTGCTTTAGAAGCATAATTGCCTAAAGTGATTAAGGTGTTAGTGGAAAGATTTTGTAAACTTATGGGAGAACATAAACCAAGAAAAAAAAAAGGTAGATTACTGTTTAATTGGGTAAAATAAGTGTGAAATTGAATTGCATTACCAGTGGAGAAACAGTGGGTTATTGGCTTAATGTGTGTCCTAGCTAGAGAATGAGTTGTTCTTCCTTTTGTCTAATAGACGATGAAAGTGGATCTGAGGAAGAAACACTACAGTATTATTCCACTGTTGACCCAAACTATCGTTCACGCAGAAGGAAAAAGCTTGACTCACAGAATAAGAACTCACAAAGCTTTCTGTCTGTTCTGCTAAATGTGACACATGGATTAGTGTCAATATTCACGGATGTGAAGGTGAGGCTCTGGGGCTGGAACAAGTTTTCTGTTGCTTTGACTATGGATCCCCTTCATGCTGTATGTACTTATCTGGAAGGAGATTAGTGTTTTTAACAGTAATTCTGTAATCTTTATACTACTATTACTCTGCAGTAATGCAACACAGTATTTAGCAAATTCTTTTAATTTACTTTGCTTCACATGAGAATAACTGAAATACAAGCAGGAAAACATGTATTGGTAGCAAGTGTTGTGTTAATTTAGACTGTCTAAATGCATCAAACTGTCAGCAAATAACAATTTTATCATTTCTGTTCTTCCTTCAGCAGGATGATGGAAATACACTGGAAGGAAAATATGGTGAATTTTGGTTTGAGTTCAACAGTGGTTCCCTTTTCAGTGTGACTAAATATGAAGGCTTTGAGGACAGACACTATGTTTGCCTCCATTCTAGCAGCCTCAATTTATATCATCAAGGTAGGGGTTGGATTGAGGTGGCTTTGGGACTAAATTTAAAATTAACTAAGCTTGAAGCTTTTTAGGGGAAAGGCTCTATTTTTTTCTCTTTTCTCTCACAATGTCTCATTTGGCACAATGACTATAACTTATGGCTAATGTTTCTAATTGCTACAGTAATGCAACTTCATTATAGCTGTATTTAGTTACAGTTTAGTTCCAACTTTCCAGACGACTGCTGGTCTTCAGAGATATTGTGATCCTCTGGCAAATTAGCTGTACAGCCTATTCTTTACTATGAAAATAAACTTTTCCTACATGTTATTGGTTGTTTGATTGAAAAAGCTACAGGTTACAAGTGGCTGGTGTATTCTTCCTCAGTAGCTGGTTGTAGTCCACAGATGAAGAATTTTGACTGTGTAGTTTGTGTATATCTGGTAGCCCCCATGTAGTTAAACCTTTTAAGGTTTCCCCTCAGATGCCTCTGGATCAGTGGTACTCATTTTTCAGTGCAAGGTGTAGTTACTGTGTGTTTAGGCATTAGCCTGGCACTATCTCATAAAATGAAGAGGACACACATGTTCCTCCGTGTAACCTGTAGATTTCTGTCCTTTATTTCAACTTTCCTGTTTTGTCGGGCAAATAAAAGACTCAATCCCTAATAGCCACATTGAAGTTTATAGCTAGAACTCTGGTTTTAAATCTTGGATCACCCATAACATTCCCTTCACAGTTCTTGGTTGTGCATGACTAACTTTGGTAAAAAATAATTTTGTAGGCATGAAGCATAAAAAGGATTTTCCTTAACACTTCATTAGTAGCAGCTTTGGTAATTCATTCCAAAATCTCTTTGCAGGTTTGGTAGATGGAGTTGTCCCTTCCTCTGACGTACGACTGCCCAGCACAATACGTCCCCATTGGTTAGAGCCTACTATTTGTTTTTCTGAAGAAGATGGTCTTAGTAGGACTACTTCAGATGGTGTAGGAGTGGATAGTCCAAGTATGCTGACTGTTGCAGTCAAAATCCAATCGGATAAAATAGAAAGCAATACAAAGGTTTGTGTTATTTGTACTTTTATAAGCTGAGATATCTCAGTTTATGTGGAAGCATCTAGATATGGAGTTAGAAGGGTTATGGATGAAGAAACCGTATTGTTCTAAGACATTAATTTTCAAACTATAAGTTTCTGTTTGAATCTTATGCATGGATTAGAAAATTTAAGCAGCAGCTTAATTTACTAATTCTTCCAATGCTTCACCTTGTGGATTATGCCATTTCTTTATTGAATGCATTTTTTGAACAGTTGACCGTTTTTGTTTGTTTTTGTTGAGTTTCTCTAATGTCAAAAAAGCAAGAACAAATACAGAGTTACACTGCAGTTAACTAGCAGTGTCATCTTGTATGCAGCCTTTGCTTATTTGGAATGGGACTGGTAAATGACAGCATTCGTTAGTGTGGCTGAGAGATGACCTGTTAGCTGGAATAGTGGTGACAAACTGGTTGGCCGAGTTATCTCAAGAAGGGTTCTGCAGACTAACAAAACTTTGTGGGGAATCAGTTGTCTCACATGTGCGCTACTTTGGGTTGGTACTCCTGGTAATTTCTGATGAATCCCAGAGTCAATGTACAGGCTTGCCTTTCTTCCTTCCACTACTGCAAAGCTACCATTTCTACACTATCCTGTTGCAAAAAGTATGATACTGTATTATCCAGGGTTTCTGTATTGGGAAGCAGGGTTTTTTGAGACACCAGATTTTTTGGATCAGAAGCATGACACTGTTTCATAATTTAGATGTGAAATAGTTACATGTGTTTCATGCAAGCCAAGTCATGCAACTGTGTTGTGCAGGAATTTCTGGTTGCTGTTGGACTACGAGGAGCCACCCTTCAGCACCGTGTGCTGCCTTCAGGTTTAAGCTGGCATGAACAGGTCAGGTTGCTACAGTTTTCTTGACTACATCTTTCATTTTAGTCTCATTGCCTTAACTATCAAAATAAATCTTGATTGAAAGTCTTGATGTCAGGCTGTGCTGTATTATCATACTCTGCTCTTGAAAGTATTACTCTTTCTTTCCTGTTTCTCTTTCACACCATTGACAGATAATAATCTTGCTTTTAAATTATTTCTTGTCTGTTCACTTGGTACTGTTCCTCTCATCATCCTAACTTTCTGTCCATAGCATGTCGGGGGGGGGGAGTTTACTTCATTCTATTGGGGTTTGGGTTTTGTTTAAAATTCAGATGAAAAATCTTAGTAGTGTAATAATATTCAGGTACATAAATAATCCCTAAATTAAAAATACCCTCAAAACAAGCCAATGTGTTATTTGCAGTACTGAAAGCATTTCTGTATTTTCCCTTCCGTTCCCTTTATCCCTGAAGTCTCATTTCTTAGTTGTACATTTCCTGTTTTTATTGCTGGAATAGCAGTACCGGGGGACTTTGGGGAGGCAGCGAGCAGCAGTTGACACAAACACTTCTGAACAAGAAGGGTTTTAGTCATAGGTGTGGATGCAGAGGTAGAGCTCAGCAGGCAGGGCTGCAGCCCCTTGATCTGTGTGTGTGCTCACATGAGACAAGACATGCCCTTAGCACAGGGACAGTGTCGTTACACTACCTGCCTCATACTGGATTATAGATAGTAACCTTTGACACTCAAGCTTCTCCTGTTTACCCTCCAGTCTGTAAAAGTGCTGATTTTTACATGCATTGCTACTCTATAATTGTGTGGAGCTGAACCTGGGGCTTTGGACTCTGCCATGCTGTTATTTTCTCCTCAGCATAATATTCTTGTGGGTTTGTGTGGTCTGCTTTATACCATGTTGCTTCTTTGCTCTATGAAATTTTTCTCAAGTAACATTCCCCCGTGCATCACAGGCAATCTTTTTTGAAGGGGAAGAGATAAAATAAAAAATTGTCCAAAGAGGTAGTTAGAAGAAAAAAATTAAAATACTAGCATTGATGGTATGGAATATTTTAGGCTTGGAATATTTTATGAGCTTTTTTAGTGTAACATATTTGAGAGGGAACTATGACAGTTCTTATAGAGGAGGATGATAGCAGCTAATTTTATGTGGTTGTACGTGAAAATGCTATTTATACAATAAATGTTCTCATGGTTCTGAGTGTATTTCCCATGCCCGCCCCTCAAGAATTGAAAATAACTTGAACAATGTAGAGTGTTACAAGAAAAGTTAACTTTTCTGAGAGAGCAAGGAAAATGCAAACACCATAATAGCACCTACAAGGAGGGATGAATAAGACTGTATTTGGGAAGTGTTTTAAAATGGATTGTGAAGCTTTGTTACAAGGAGCCACTTGAGTATATGTGGTTTGGTCTTTTCCATACCTTTGAAGCTGCAGGTTTTATGGTTTTTTTAATGTCGTTTGCGTCCCATGCTCTCTCTGTAAAGATATTGAGTAAGCATTCTTTAAATACCTGAGGCTGTTCACACCTTTTCCTTCTACTAGTCTAACATTTCATTGTCATACCTGTTACAGATTTTTCTCTTTTGTGATGTGTAGTAGTTTGTTAATTTAACAGATACTGAAATATTAATATCTTTGTGATTTTTAGATTTTATATTTTTTGAATATTTCCGATGAGCCTGTTCTGGGATATAATCCTCCAGCTACAATTACAACTTTTCACGTACATCTGTGGAGTTGTGCTCTTGATTACAGGTAAGTAAAATGCAAATGTGTCTCCTGGCACTGCAGCTATATACTTACTCTTCAGGAATGTTCGAGTTCGCATACTATAAATAATACTTAGGCACTTTTGGAAAAAGTACTTAACAGAGATCCCTTAACTGGAAGGAATTTAAAGTAGGATATGACTTGCCTAGGTCTGGGAAGATGGAGTTAGGCAGTGTATAAGGCTTTGAGTGAACTTGCAGATAGGTACAGAGCACTAATTGGTTTTTCCTACTTCTTATTAGGCCCTTGTTTTTGCCAGTCAGATCTCTACTTACTGTTGAAACTTTCAGCATTTCCAGCAGTGTTGCAGTAGATAAATCCTCTTCTACTCTCAGGTATGATTTAAATGCTTGTGAATCATGTAAGCTCCTGTAAAACTTGCAACACCTGTCTGCTTTTTTGACCTCAGAAGCATTCATGTTGTGTAAATAATCACACTGGTTTCCATCTTTGAAATACATTTTGCGCACATGTAATCCTTTTGTTTTATTAGGTTAAATAATTTTGGGGTTTTATACTTTTTGGTTGTATTGCTTCCTTTAACAACAAGCAATTCTGCATTTTTAGTAAGATTGGAATATCCTGAAATGAAGTTGTCTATTTTATGAATTATTAAGACCTTAAAATTTCTTATAGTTTGTTACCTGGAGACAGTATATTAATAAATTATTTAATTGAATATTTAATGACTAATGAAAATGTCTGTAACTTCTAAAAATTTTCATGCAACTTCATTTGAATATTCATTCTGTTTTACCTGTTCTGCTGTGAAATATCTACCAAGTTGATTGTTTTTGTTGATAAAACCTTTTAAGTGACCTTTGAAACAAATGCTCTGTTAACTTTATTAAGAAGAGAAAAAGACAAAAATAGAAATAAGTGTTAAGAATTAAGGCATTATTTCTTATTCTAGGAAGGATCAAATATATAAATTGAAATGTAAGAAATATATAATTAGCGATGGGGAAAATATCTTACAGTGGTTAATTGTTAGTAGATTTGAAAATTATGAAAGCTTAAAGTGAAGAGTTTGGATTTAAGATATGCTATGTATATATGTGTTCTACAATATTTTTAATATACTAATTTCTTTTGACTTGCTAATTGCACAGCATTTCTCTAGCATTTTTATTTCATCATTTTTGTCTCTTAGGATAATTTTAGATGAAGCTGCTTTACATTTGTCTGATAAGTGCAACACTGTCATGGTGAACCTCCAAAGAGGTAAGGATGCTTTAGATATGACTAATCAATTGCAGACCCTAAGAAACAGAATTAGAGGCATATTCTGCATAGATAAAGGTTGTTGAAGAAGAGGACCGAGGAGATAAGGAGTAGCATGTCGAATATGAGAGAATAGTGCAATGTTGATAAAAATCTGAGTGCTCTGGTTGGGATTGTGGATCCAGAAGCATGTCAGAGAAAAGCATCTTGCAATTCCTCTATAATCTTGTTACAATTTAATAATGGATATTTGAAAAAGCATATATGTAAAAATCTGGAGTTTCACAGAGAAATTTTCTTAGAAAAGAGATCTCATGAGATTCATATTCTGAATAGTTCAACCTGAAAGGTGCTACATGGCACAGAGTGGTAAGTTCTGAAAAGAATCATACCAACTAGGTTCCTCTCACTGGAATAGAAAGAACCTTTAAGGACTGAGGAACTTGAATCAATATTTAACAAATGAGTTGGATAAATAATGAAACCTAGTGCCCACAAATGTGTATTTAGCTTAGGTAAGAGATCTCTAGTAAAGTAAAGTAAAGGTGTACTTGTTTTGTTTAAACAACAAAAGAGGACAAATAAGTTATTCTTGGCACTGAAAGATTGGTACAATATGAACATGTGTTCTCTCTCACTTCAGCTAAAAAACTGATAGAATGTTTAGTCATTCAGCTTCTGTGTGCCTTGGTTTCTCTAACTCACACAGATGGGATGAAGATAAATATCTTAAAAGAATACACTGCACACACACAGATGGTGGTAGTGGGAGTGATACATTGGACTGAAAAAAATCAAGTTCTTGATTTGTGTAGCTGAAACTTGAACTCTGAAAGTAATCCTCATAAAAGAAGGAAATGCAGAAATATAAAAGGTTTTGATTCCTTTACAGCTCATGCTGCTTTTAATGGTTTTAGAACTATAGGTATATAGGGTTTTGTTATTTTCTTAGTAATTTTTTTAAATTATCATATTTCAGATTATGTTCGTGTTATGGATATGGGACTGCTGGAACTAACCATTACAGCAGTAAAATCTGATTCTGAGGGAGAAAGAGTAAGTATTTAATCACAAACAAAATAAAATGTAAAATCTTCATGAGAGATTAGGATTTGAAAATTACTTTATTATACTTAAAATCAAAGAAGGTTTCTCAGTTTACTTGTATTTTTTAACTTGTTTTTTGACTAGTTAACTAAAATAATTTAAAAACAAATGTGTATATGCCATTTTTATGGAACCTTAGGTAATTTGAAGTTTATTCTCGTTTTTTTACTGTTGCTGTCTAGACTAAACCACGTTTTGAGCTGCACTGTTCCAGTGATGTAATCCATATTCGTACCTGCTCCGATTCGTGTGCTGCACTAATGAATCTCATACAATATATTGCAAGTTATGGTGATTTACATCCACCTGCTAAGACAGAGGTTAAACGTGGAGTTAGCAAGCCAAAAATGAAGGTATAGAATGGCAAAATGATAGCAGCCTAACTTTTTGCTTCTTGGTAATATATTTCCCATAATAAATAATAATCCCATTCTGTTTGCAAATAGTATGAGATTTTCTGTAAATAAAGTAACAAATTGTATCGAATTTAAAATATATTTCAGAGTTAAAATATTTATTTTCCTGCTTTGGTCACTATAAAACATTATTCTGCATACCTCTTGTACTTTATTCTTATCTGAAGAAGAAAATTCCAGAACAGAGATGAGCTTTCCAGATACTCTGCTCTAAATACCCTGAACTGTAATGTCCTAACCTACTTTATGAATCATCCAGCTTGGTGTTTCAGATCACTTGACTATTTAAAAAGTTAAGATGTTTTTTCTCACAGTTTAAGAGCTGTGAATCAAGCTGTTCTGGCAAAATCTTTTTTGACATTTGTTGTTTTTGAGATGTAACTATGTATAGTTCCTGTTTTACAGGTAGAGACCTTTAGCCAACCATCTTCCCATGGACCAGGCCTTGCTGAATCAGAGCAGCAGATTTTACGGGATTTGATGAGTGATGCAATGGAAGAAATTGAGACTCAACAGACTGCTTCTGCCATGAAGCAAGAGTCTAATGGTAAGAATCCTCTGAAGGCCTAACTACATATAAAGTACAGCTTTTCTGGAAAGAAAGAGACTGAAACTTGTTTACCCATACTTGCTGCAGTAGGAATGGGAGCAGGTACTTAGAATGTCTGAAGACTTCAAACTGTGGAACAGAGTCCTGCTTTTAATAATAGCAATGTAGAAGTACTTTGAGATTCTAGTCAAATACACATTACTGAGATACTGAAAGTAGCAGGGAAGAAATCTGTCTCTGGAACTCTGTCAAGACCCCAAGTTCTGTAGGAGTATAAGTTCATGTGGAGGAATCGAAGACCTCTCTTCTGTGTATGAGGGAGGTCCAGGAAGATGGTACAGTTCCAAATCACAGGAAGAACTTGTAACTATAAAGAATTTTTTCAATTAGCAGATAGAACAAGATAGTTGATTTTATCCCAGGATTATGGCTTCTGTATAATGGCTAGGGTGTAATTCAGGTTTAAATTAGATAAGGATTTTGTACTACAAGTAGATTTCTATTCCAGTACTATTTCTGTGATGTTGGTCTTCTTTTCTGTGGTGGAAGGTGAGCAGTCGTTGTAATACTGAAAGTTTTTGGTGCAGTGGTCTTACTACCAGAATGAGAAACTTGAGAATTGTTTATTATTTATACTAGAAATTGATTCAAGATATAATAAGAAAATCTCCTTGATATAGTTGAAGTAACAAACATTATTTTAGTTAATTTTCATATTTTGTAAGGATTTTTACACTGAAATATGTTTTTTTTTCTTCACCCTCCTTCAACTCCCAGGACTTTTGGATGACAGAGCTCAAACTCAGGAACCATCTTGCTCAGATCTCTTCCTGTTTCCAGATGAAAGTGGAAATGTCTCACAAGAGCCAAGTCCCACTTATGCTTCATTTACTCATCACCTGATAAGTGAGGCCATGGGAGATGTTCCAGCAGAAAGTGATGATTTCTGCATTCTTTTTGCTCCTAAAGTTGCTGTTGCTGTAAGATCCTTTGAAAATTACTAAAACAAATACATATATAAACTGAATTAGAAAAAAGTCTATGCAAAACCTGGACAAATAAGATTTTCATAGATTTCTGTGATTGCTTAGTGATGCTTTTCTGTTTGAAAGGAATTAATGTATTGTTACAGTTAGAAATGAGTACAAGTATTTTCGAATAGATATGATTTTTCTGTATCTCAGCACTATGTAATTGTTCTCTCATCTGATTGTTACATTAAGCTGTGTTGGCAGTTTTCCTACATTTTAGTCATGTCATATCATTGTCATATCAACTTACAGTAATGGCATAGTTAGGAAAAAATTGTGTTAAGCAAAAACCAGTATTTATCAAAACAACAGCTTTGCACGTCCTCTAATCTTTGTTCATTTCTCTCTTAATCTAAGCTCTCAGTGTTTCTGAGGACCTAAGATCTTTGCCAAACCTCAGAGAAAAGCTTGTGTGTCACTTTACACCAATATCTGTCCTCTGCATGTTGTCTGGTGGTGTTCTTCCTAATGGACGGAAGCAGTTTCTGGGTCTCTATTGGAAGCTGCATTTTCCCAGTTGCATTTCAGCTTGCTTGTTTCCAAAAGTGCCAGTAGGGTAGCCTACCCTCTTCTGTGGTTTTCTGTTTGCTTTCAACTTGTACTTCATCATGTTTATAGTTTTGTTTTGTTTTGGATTTGTTTATTGTTTTTAACTACCTTGCAACTTCTGCTTATTTTTATATGCTGTTTCTGTCTGTATTTTATAAAGAAACATTTCTAAACGGATCCTGTGTTGTATAAGCTTTAGAAGACAGTACAGGAAACTTTTCATAGGAAGGAATTAGACATCTCAATAAAGAAAGCAGATTTCACCTTCTCAATGCTATATGTTTTTTGTTTTTTTTTTTTTTTTACCTTAGGAAAAAGAGGAAGAGCCAGTTATAAAAATAATGGTTGATGATGCAATTGTCATAAAGGAAAATCATTTCAGTCAACCTATTAAAAAAACAGATACTAGCAAAGCTCCCCTTCATTTTCCTGTTCCTCTGGTACGCTATGTTGTAAAGGAAATATCTCTTATTTGGCATCTTTATGGTGGAAGGGATTTTGGGACTGCACCACCAACTTCTCCAGCTAAAAGTTTCATGTAAGTGTTTGATCTAATTCTGTGGATTAGAAAATTTAGAAATACTTTATTTTCTTTTGATTTGGAGTAATCTTATGTCGGAACCCAGGACATTCCTCTAACTGCCCTGGATTGTGTGAAGATTTACAAGTCACAAGAGTTTAATTAGAGTGATAGTTAATTTGTCGCAGAGTGAAAAAGTAGAATTTTAAGGTTTTAGAATGGGGGTTCAAGAGACAAAGATGGAGGAGTTTGGGCACGTTCTGTCCTCCTTCATTGTGTTCTTGTCCTCCATCTTCTGCTGTGATGGTGACACTTTTCGATTTGTTGAGAGACACTGTCCAACATAGCTGATAAGTATTAGAAAATTATTGTAAATAAAGTACACATAGTTTTTAGTATAAAAAGATAACACCGCCCCAAGGGCAGGCAGTCTGCAGTCTACAGGTCTGTGTCAACCTGACCTGCAGGACAGATCTCAGCAGGTCAGAGAAAGAATGTAATAGATAAGAAACAATAAACAACCTTAAAAAGCAGAGCAGACAAATCTCAGCCTCTTCTTCTGTTGCGGGGCTGAGAAACAAGAGACTTTCTAATACCTCGGGGTCATCACAACAACAGAAACCCAAGAATCTTACTGTTCAATCTCAAGTCTCCCTTGCTTCCTTCTTGGCTCCCTTCTCACAGGGAATCAATCATGGAATGGTTTGGGTTGGAAGGGTTTTTAAAGATCATCTAGGTTCTTATTCAGTTTAAGTCCACACATCAGAGTGTATTTTTCCTGTGTCTTAACCTGGACAAGCTGGGTTTGATTTTGCTGATTTTTGGAGTGGGGGGGATGGATTTTGTTTTAGGGTAATATTAGTAGTCAAGTTTTCCAAAGGAGATCAGGACTTAAGGATCATAAGAGTCAGATTTACAAGATATTATGTAAGCTAGAGAATAAAATTATTACAGCCAAACTTAAGGAAATATTTTATGAATGTTAATTTGGTGGGATACATGCACCTGGAATTCTGCTAAGGTGTGTATTACTTGAACAAAAAGAAATAATTTGGTTAATAGTAACATAATTTCAATGTTTTTTTGAATATAATTGAAATAGTAAGAAGTTACATCCAGTGCATTTAGTTTTAGATTAACAGTGAGATAACATTAATCTGCGGAAGTATATGTTTCCTTTTTATTTCCCCAGAAGTCCCCATAGTTCTCCTTCTCATACACCAACAAGGCATGGTCGAAATACAGCATGCGGAGGAAGAGGAAGAAACCCAGACTTCTTAATGGAAATACAGTTAAGCAAGGTGAGTGACAGAAACAGCTTCAGCCATGACTTTGTGTGGCTATCTTTACGTTATACTCCTTTGATAACACCTTTCCATTGGAGTTCAGTACTATTTCTTCCAACAGTATCAACATCTAAGCAATCACTTTGATGGTGATGGATGTAGAATTTGTTCAACAAAAACTGTTAGTATTTGCATAGTATTTACTTGCCAAATAAGCTTGTTTCTAAAGATGAAGGATATCCATTAAAATATTCTGAAAAGGTTTTGTCTATTATAATTAAGTTTTGCAACTGCTGATCTGTGTTTCTCTCTTCAGCTCATTCCTGAATTGGTAGATCTGTTATGAAATTAAGTACTCTAAAAAAATAAGCAAGGCATAAGTCCATTGAGAATATTCAGTGTATCAGTTTGATTACTGGATATGAAATAACATCTAGTTATATCAGAATATTGTTTCTGTGTTTCCCCTAACATATTTAGCACCCTTCAGGCATAAGTATCTCACTGTTTTTAAGGCTGTGCTTAGCTCTAACATAGGAGCTAGATGTTTTTTCTATGGTGCTGTGAATAATGTTGGCAAAGAAACGTATTTCATGTTCAATGGATAAATAACAGAATCTTTTTAAAAAATAAGAGGTTTTCAAATGTTTCCATAGACATGAAAGGTACTACATAAAAATAAAGGCCTTTATATAGTCTATATGCATTTCTAAAATTTAAACTTCATGCCATTAGCACTTTAAGCTTGCCAGAAATATGTGATACTTAAGGTAGCCTTTTCTAGAAAAAACATGACATTGCAATAAAGAGAAGAAAAAAGGAAGCATTTAATATTCCACCTGTAAACTTCATATGTAGAATTATAGCCATCTCTCAATTTTCAGATACTTAATGAGAGTGGTATAAAGGTATTTTCCCCTCCTTGGACCCCTAACCTGGTGCCAGGCTGAGCAGCAATGTTTCCAGGGATGCAGGGGAATCCAAGGTGTGCGGGGCGGCGCTGCCGTGGGGCTGGGTGTGCTGTGTGCTCTCAACAGGGCATTCGGGCAGCAGGGCAGGGCTCGGAGGGCACCACAGCTGGACATGGGGTCACCTACATCAAGGGGCCACCACATGAAGAGAATTTAGACTTTAGGAAAAATGCTGAATTAGATTTATATGGGGTAAAGTGAGTAAGGAAAAGGAAACAAGACCGCAAGAAGCCACATGAGAAGTTAGTTGGTAGGGAAGAAACATTTTTTTTATTAAGTATTAGAGGGTGCAAGATTCAAGAACTGCAAGACCGGTACAGGCTTCATCATGAAGTAAGCAAGATGTTAGGATCGAGAGGAAAAAACTGAGCCAATGTTAAAAAAAGTGAAATTCATTCCTTATACTGACTCTTTGTTTTGGCTTTAGAATTTTTTAGAATTTGCGTGCTAAAATATGAACATGTACAAAACTAGAAATTGTAAGATTTCTACTGCTAGATATGTAAAAGCCTGAATAGTGTTCAGAAATACTAATAGTATTTCTGTAAATTTAAAATAGTAGAGAACTTTAAAAGTTCTTATGTGGTCTACTTCCCTGATTTTTTCTTAAAGAACTTCCTGTTCTGTAAATATTAAATGGTGGTTTTCAATGAAACTGATTATGCCGATTGTTCTTTCCTTTTTAAAAGGTGAAATTCCAGCATGAGGTGTATCCGCCAGGTGGTGCAGAAGGTGAATCGTGTCTGTTGGAACAGCCAGTATCACGACAAGTTTTTATTGTTCAAGACTTGGAGATCAGAGATCGCTTAGCTACATCACAAATGAATAAATTTCTCTATCTCTACTGCAGTAAGGAAATGCCAAGAAAAGCACATTCAAACATGGTATAGCTATGAAGTGTTAATTTCTTACAATTATAGTGGTTGAATTATCATCGTGCAGGCTATGTGCACTTGTTAATCCTGCAGAAGCAGAAACATGATTTGTGGAACACAGAAGTAATATAGTTTGTTGATAGTTATTTCTTGACTCTTTGTGGATATTAAGACTAGTTCAAAAATCAGTTTGAATGTCAGCATGTTAGGTGTTAATGGGTTTGAGATTGTTAGTTAAAATAGGTGTGCAGGACTACTTTGGTTGCTTTCACAATTTGGTTTTAAGCAAATGTCTGCATGTATCAGTGATGAGACTTTTCACTACACATGCAGGTTTGTATTTTTATGGTATACAGTAGTCTTACTGGTTCTATAAAGTATTTAATAATTTTTGGGGGTTTCTTTTAACTTTATATGTTTATAACAGAGTAAGTTTTTATTTAATCATACTATTACAGAGATTTTGCAGTAAATGTTTTTTTCCTAGCTGGTGTTCTGAGATATAATAATGGCAAATGTTAGTGCTTTTATAGATCTTGTTGGGTTTTTTCAGTTAACAGTTAAAGCTCTACATGTCCGTCCAGAGTCTGGCAGATCCCCACAGGAATGCTGTTTACGTGTTTCACTAATGCCACTTCGCCTCAATATTGACCAGGTTGGTTTGCCACTGCAAAAAATAAAATCATTTTTTCTTTACTGAATGATACCTGGGGTTTATTTTAACCAGATACTTTTAGCCATCATGCATATTTTATATTTTACATTTTCTTGGTGTGATACCTTTTTTATTTAATCTTTGGATCTCTGTTGTTTTATATGTATCCATGCTAGAACTTGCCTTCTGATCCAGCTATTCCTAAGGCTAGATTTTTTTATTTAAAAACTAAGAATATCTTCAGGCAAAAGTTTTCTCAGTTTTTTCCCTGAAACTTCTGATAATGTCAAAGGGTTTGGAATCACGGCTTTTTAAAAAACTACTTATTCTTGAATGATCTGGTTTTGTTTGTTCATGAAGTGACTTCATTTTTTTTTAAATTGAAAAAGGTTAATCATTAATCCAGAAGTGGTTCACAACATCATGGTCAAGGGCACTTGAAACTCGTGAAATGCTTCTATAACATGAAGGCTTTGTCTTGCTATCAACTGCAGTGGCAGGAAGAGCAAAATTGTTTTATTTTCTTTAGCAGAGCTTTGTGCAAGGCATTTTTGATATATTCAGGAAACATTTGGGTTTTTTCGAAATCAGTAAGATTTAGAGAAAATGGAAAATATATGTTTGTGCTGGCAAATGTGAAGTACAGTTATTATTCTTCGTTGAGGCATTTCTTCCTTAATTTGTCATCTTCAGAGAGCAATGTGGGATTTGGGTTTTTCGGCACATAACTAGGATTTCCATACCTTTTCTTTCTTTCAACACACATTAGAGATCAGGTTTTCATTTTGGTTGAGCAAAACTGAGCTCTGTCTAGTTTGCAGTAATTTCGTTTAGAAAAAAATGGTGTGGAAATACTGCCATCTAGGGAGGAAATACATTCCCTCTTGGTTACTTTTTAAAGTCATTTATGTTTTGTACCATAAACAAAATTCACGTTTACAACTTCTGTGGAATTAACCACAGCTTTTTTGGAAGCACATGGCTTAATGCAGTCATTAGAAATACTTGTTATTACTACTTAAGCTGTCATTCTTACCAGCTGGGAGTAAAAATGGAAAAAGTGCAGTTGTCATCAACGATAAGATGAATAAGGCACTGGTATGATGCATCTGTCTGAAAAAGAAACTGGGATGTCATAGCTTTATGATATTATTAAGACATTAATACAGTAGATGTTAATGACTTTTAATGAAGCAGTGATGATTTGTAATGATTTGATTGACTTTGACAGTATTAGAGAAAAATATAAACTATATTTAAATACCTCCTACTGCAAATCAGAGAAAAGTTTATAGCCATTAAAACACCTGGGTTGTGGAGCAATCTCCAGAGTGAGAGTAGAAATGGTAAAAATAACCCTGAATTTTTAATTTAAGACAGAGCTAGATAGATCATGAAATCCTGTTATGTGAAGCAGGGTGCAGTGGCTAAGAGGGACTTCATGGTTTCTGTCCTAGATTTCTATGTGGTTTGTGCATATGTTAAAGGATCAAAAAGAAAAAAAATACATTTTGTTTCATATCTGTGTAGAAATAGATCTGGAATAGTAGATAATGTTTTTAGAGAATCAGGTCTTTGTATTTATTTTAACCAATTGTATTTTACTTTTTGCCATTAGGATGCCTTGTTTTTCCTGAAGGACTTTTTCACTAGCCTTTCTACAGAAGTAGAACTCTTAGTTACTCCAGATCCTGAAGGTATATTTCTAAAAAATGCCTAACATAAAAGTGCTGCTTCTTTCTCTTTAATTTGTGTACATTTCTCGAAATTCATATGTGAATCTTGTGTGTATAAAAACTTGTGTTGGGGTGTGATGCTAACATTAATGACTGATTTTTTTCAGAACTCAAAAGCCTTAGGTATTTAAGCTTTTTGTTTTAGAAATATGAACAAAGGTCTTCAACACCCAGAGTCTTAATTCTATAAAAGGTTTAACCAAAATTGGAGCATATTTAATAAGAGCTTCTGGAAAAATTGAAGACTATGTATATGCTATACACATATATAACTCCCGCATATAATTGGGAGTTATTGTTAGATAAAACTAATACATTGTCCTGCTTATTTATAAAATTGGATTCTGTGTTAGACAACTTCAAGCTATTAGACAAACAGTATTATATGCAAGGGGTATTAAATATTGTTTGTGTGCAGTTGAAACAGTACTTCTTATCAATTACATTATCTGGTGCAAAAGCAGTATATATTGAAAAGTATATGTCCACCATTAACTATATTTCGATATTTCTTAGCAGCTATACTTTACCTATTTCTTCATGAGATGTCATGCTGAAATGCATAGGTGATGAACCACTCTGCAGTACTGCTATTAGAACCTAATAAATTATTTGTACTGATGCACTAACCTCAACTTCAGCTGCATGTAATAACTTCTATCAAAAACTAAGAGAATCCAAATATTGCCCTGCTAGTAATTCCCACTAATAAGCTTTATAACTTACTAAGGGCGCAGTAATTGTGTAAATGCAATCTCTCTGTAATCACTGTGGAAAATACGAGTCACTTTACTGTGTATAACTTCTTTTCTTAGTTAAAAAGTCTCCTGGTGCTGAAGTTACATGTAGTTTGTCCAGGCATGTCAGCAGCCTTAAGGAACCAAGTCCAGTAATTTCTTTTGCATCACACAAGCAAGCAAATGAAAATGGCAGCATTGATTCTATGGATGTGGTTAATGGAGATGATGACCATTTCTCACAAGAAACGACATCATACAGTGATCAGCCAGTATTTTTCAGGTAAATTTTTCTTAAAAAATTTCCAGTGACACATAGCTGAACGTTTTAAGAAAGTGGGTGATAAACTATTCAGACCTTCAGGCAAGGTGCACTTTTTGTGTTTATTGGCTGCCTGTAGAAAGCAAATACATTTGTTTCTATTACTGGAAGGTCACCAAGGATTTTTATTAACTTTTGCACACTACTGTGCACAAAGAAATAAAAATTAAATGTCTGTCCCATAGAGAACCAGTAATGTGATGTTTTACAAATGCATAAAAAAAGTAGTCTTTATACTCTTAGGTCTAACTATAAATTATCTAATATAATCAGAGATGAGAGTATATAAAAAAAGAGGATATAAGGATATAATGGAAAAGAGGTATGAAATTAAAATATCACAAGATAAACTCTAATGTAGCCCTGACTGGGACGTAACTATGAAAATTGTAGGTTTTTAATGCAGAAGTTTGTTCATGTGTTTTCATATCATAAGTGCCTCTAACAATAATAGATGTGTGCTGTGGTAAGCAGTGCAGAGTTAAATTGTAATAGCATGGCATGTCTGTGCTATAACCACATACATTACCAACAGAATTTTTTTGTCAAGTTCCACTTGCAGAACTTAATTTTGCCCACAGAACCATCATTTTGTGGGTGTTAGCTTGTCTTTTTTTTAACATAAAGATACTCGCTTGCAGGATTAGTAGCTCATTTTGAGGACTTCTACAGTTATTATAAATGCTAACCTGAAATAGATGTGACTAAACCAAGGAAAGCTGAATTTGCCACTGTATTTTGTAATCTACAGTAATTTAAAACGATTTATGGTTTACAGAAGGTTTTATGATTTTAAAAGATTTTATGGTTTACAGAAAAGGGTATGACATCTTGATCGAAGAGAATGGGAAACCATGAGTTTCTTTTCAGAAGGATAATTTTATTTTCTTTTCAAGTTTCTCACTCTAGTATTTTCTCTGTATGTCCCAGAGAATTTCGCTTTACATCAGAAGTTCCAATACGGCTTGATTACCATGGCAAGCATGTGTCAATGGATCAGGTTTGTGTATAATGCTGATACTACAGAATAAAAATTTGATGTTGTTTGTTTTGCTTTCCCCTCCCTGCTCCCCATAAATGGGGGTATATTTTTAGGCTCCCTACTCATTAATGATGTGATTATGGCAAATATAAACCATTTTTTCCCCGTTATTTTTACTAAAGTTTAAACTTGTTTCACTCTTAATTGGTAAATTAGGGGATGGATCTCCCACATATGATTAACCCAGGATGGAACTTGAATGTCACATTTATGAGCTCAATGATTGGCTTGAAATCATAGTGTATAGCTACAGTGCCCCTTGTCTGACACCAGAACCGTGTGTTTTATTTTATTTTTCCTCATTCATGCCAGAACAAAATATTCTTGTTTGTTCTCGTTTCCTTTCCTTGCAGTCTAGTAACATATGGGCCTCAGTGGCAATAGCGGAATCTAGTACAGAGGAAAAAAAATGCTCTTGGTTCTTGTTAAAATACGCATTCTTTATCACACTGAGTTTAGAAGCTGACATCAAAAAAATCCTATTTGCCCAACAAGACTTGTACTTTGTCATGGCAGAACAATAAGAAAATATGGAAAGCGGCAACTTCTTGAATTTGCCCAGCTATCAGAAATCGAAACCTGAAATATGGTAGCTATAGAATTCCTGGATCACCCTAAAGCCAGCCCTATGTTTACATAATGTATTATAGCTTATTATTTCTGAAGAAGCTCTCTTGTATCCAGGTGTTTTTGTTTGAGTAGCAGGTTAAGCCAACTTTCCTTTTTTGCAAGTTTCCATGTAATATGATTCATAGTACTGTAATGAGTTGCATTTGGGAGACTGGGCAAGAATTTTTAGACAGAATACTTGTAAGTAAGAGTTGAGATGATGAAATGATTTCTCACAGATTGTACAGGTTAAGTAAATGTATGTGATAACAAAATATTTCTCTTACAGGGAACATTAGCTGGGATTCTTATTGGTCTTGCTCAGTTGAACTGCTCAGAATTAAAGCTGAAGAGGCTTTGTTACAGACATGGGTAAGTTTCTCAAAATATAAATCAATGCTGCTCTTGCAAATTGGACAAGTTTATGGAGAATAACTGAACAATGCAAATGCAAAGCAAATTTTGTCTTAAGATGCCTTTCTAAAATCTAAAATGCATTTCGGCTTTACAAATATTTGTTGATTCTAGTTTTTTTTCAAATGTATATAATTCAAGGAAAACTTCTAACTCAGAACAGAATTTAATATATGTGCTATCCTTGATGATAAACTCTTCATTTTAGTTTTATGTTCGCTTCCTATGGATGTGATTATACAGTTTTTACTTTGTTTTATGACACATATACATTTTGAAATATTTGGCTTAGCCAACGACAACAAAAGATGACATTTGACTTTTGTTTAAATGACATCTTTTACTTCAGTGACTAATGAATGCATTTATCTTACTAGGAATTGTTTGTTTAAAAAAAACCTAATAATTGTATTTACTTTAGTTTATTAGGTGTGGATAAATTGTTCTCCTATGCCATCAGTGAATGGCTTAATGATATAAAGAAAAATCAGCTACCAGGAATTTTGGGAGGAGTAGGGCCTATGCATTCACTTGTACAGTTAGGTAAGTTAATCCTTACTTCTATTCAGCTACATATGAATGTTTGTTTCCATAAAAATCAAATTACACCTCTGCCCTCTCAAAAAACCAACACAAACCATGTTGACGCTTGTCACCTTCTTTCAAAGCATTCTGCATATCTAAGAGAACTGTCTGACTCTGGTGTTGTCTTCATTTCCAGTGCAAGGTCTGAAAGACCTGGTGTGGTTGCCAATAGAGCAGTACCGCAAGGACGGTCGTATCGTCAGAGGCTTTCAAAGAGGGGCAGCTTCTTTTGGTACTTCCACTGCGATGGCAGCACTGGAGCTGACAAACAGAATGGTTCAGACTATACAGGTAGAGTGTATTACTCCTGAAGTTAGATGTAAAATGAGAGGTGTGGCTAGTAAGTGCTCTGTATTGAACTAATATCTTAGTGCTATAGATTTAAGGTTGGGAGCATCTATTAAAAAAGAAAAGACAGCTGTATAAATAGGAGAGCAGAGACTGGGCAGGAATCTGTGAGGTGAGAACTATGGCATCAAATGCAGTGGTTAGAAAATTGTGTTAAAATACTGCTTAACACCCAAGCTACTGCTTGTTTCTTAATATCTTGAATGTATTACAATGTACAATTTAATATGAAAATGTTCAGCGTCATTAAAAAATCACTGATGTTGAGAAAGATGCATTCTTCATGCGTATGTTACTCAGTAGTAGATTCTTAACCTTTTTTTAAAACATCACTTTATCTACGCTTAGTGTAAAAAAATCAAGCCCACAAAACCAACCATCCAAAAAAAAAAAAAAACCAAACCCAAAACCCAAATCCATTGCTATTTGTGTAGATCTACACTAAGTCTATAAAGCTGCCTGGATTTAACCCTAAGGCGATCTTGGATTTAAGCGTTAATAAATTTATGTGTTTAACATAAAATATACAAAAATACAATGAAAATACCACCTAATCTTGCAAAAAGAGTATATGTGCCTAAGCTTGAACATATATAGTCAGAAAACTAGTGTTATTAATCACAAGTGGGATTATATTTGTGCTTGTGTGTTTTTAAGACATACCACTGATCAAATGTTCAGTTTCTGTCTTGAGCATTTTATACAGTTTAGAGGATGCCTTTAAAAGACAACAATTAGGAGGGGAGAAAACCCCACCCAAATCTACAACATTCATTCTTTCATTATGGAATTCATGTGTAGTTAGAGCTGCACATTCTGGAAGTTCTTGTACAAAACTATAATCTGATGCAAATGAATATTATTTGTGAAATAAGCATTCTTTTATTTCAATGACATCACCCTATTAGGAGTTTAAATTTGTGATCAGGCGCTATAGCACTTAATGTGTTTTGCATTTGCTCCTGATGTGTAGGCAGCTGCAGAAACTGCTTATGACATGGTATCACCGGGGCCTACCTTCATTGAAGCGAAAAAGATCAAGCGTTTCCCTCGCCATCGCTTGGCTCCTCAGCCGGTCGACCTTCGGGAGGGTGTAGCCAAGGCGTACAGTGTTGTGAAAGAGGTGAGTGCACAAGCCATTGCTGGGAACCAGAGCTAAGAATTATTTCCTAAAACAGCAAATAAAATTAACAGATGTTAGTTTAGGCTGACCAAATGGAGATTTCAGCTTTGAACAAGACTGTCTTTATCAATTGTTATAAAACCAAGAGAAAATCTTGAATGGAAAAGGAAGGAAAAATCCTAAGATGTCATGCAGATGAATGTGAATAGGACTTGAGTGCTCTGTGGTTGGGATGGTTTTCAGTTATTCTGAGCTACGTAAACTTGATTTCCTGTGCTGTGTCATCCATCCTTCCCTTCTCTTTCTGCTCAACCACCTTTGCAGTTACTGTTAATTATGAAGGAGGTAGAGTTTAAGCATAATGCAGGATTTAAAAGAAGTGAAACCTTTCTCTACTATGACAGTGTACTATAAATTAAAATGCTGACTTGTTTTTATTATATTTTGTTTTACACTTTGTTAGTTGCACCTTATGTAGTGTCCATGAAGTAAGGTGTCAGGTGAGGTTCCAGTGAATTTTGTAATTTTTTCAACAGTTCACAGTACCCCAAAGCTTCTTCCCTTATGCACAAATGTGCCACCAGAAGTTGCATGAAATAATTATATCTCTTAAGTCCAGGAGTGTTATTTTAAGCCTCATTAGAAGAACTAAATCATATTTATATCAGTATTGTTGTACTAAAGTTATAATAAAAATCACCAAGAAGAAAAATCCCAAGGAGTTTAAAATTTCTTTTAAAATTAGGAGAGGTTGCTTTGTCTTTTTCAGTGTAAATGATTTCCTTTATTTTCTTAAAGGGGATTACGGACACTGCCCAAACCATCTATGAGACTGCTGCTCGTGAGCATGAGAACAGAGGAGTCACTGGAGCAGTAGGAGGAGTCCTCCGCCAAATCCCACCAACTGTGGTGAAACCTTTCATTGTTGCAACAGAGGCGACCTCAAATGTTCTGGGTGGAATGAGAAACCAGATCAGGCCAGATGTGCGTCAAGAAGAGTCTCAGAAGTGGCGCCTTGGGGAGGATTGAGATTGTAAATCTGTCTCAACAGGCAGGTAGCAAGGCTGGAAATGCAGAGGAATGTCCTGTTGGCAGCTTTGGATAGAGCTCACTTTGTTTTGTCATGCTTATCTCAGGAACAAATGAGGTTTTCCAACTGTTACTAGCAGAACATCCTACCAAAAATATTTATGAAGCGAAAAGCAAATTGGTACGTGCTTTTATACTGTGTGTTACCAATATATTTGGTAGATAGTGCCAAACATGGTGAAGCATGCGCTGCCAACTCAGAGACATGCTTGCTCTGTTCCATTTACCATATTTTTCTTGGTAGATTTGACATCGGAAGCAGTAGCCTGTATGATGAAATTAAGTGGACTTTAAAGAGGTTTTCTGAGCGTAGTCAAAGATAACATCTTCAATAAAGGGCTCTGCAGATGATCTTCACTGACTAAAGGATAAAAGCTTTCATTGTGGACATGAGGCTGTCTAATATGGAAGCAGATAAGATAATACTGTGTAGTGGTCATAAGCATCGCTTTTAGCGTGGCACTTACAGCAAGGACAAGCTTGATAACCATTCAGAGTTTAGATTCAGTGTCAATACACCTACGAATGGAATTTGATCCGAAATATTAAATACCTGCTTTTGTGGGTTTTTGAAGAACCTGAATGTTGCAGAAATGTTCTGTTGTGTTGCACTTTAAAGGATATGGCCTGTATATTGTGCTTTTTTTATAGTGTGAATAAAATGTAATGTGCATTATCCTTTATGTGGTTTAGAAGCTTACACAAATTATTGAAAAGAGCATCATTTGATGATGATCCTACAGAAAAGTGTCTTAAATTTATTTAAACTCATTATATGTAAAAACTTTTGTTGTCTACTGTTACACTAATAACAATGCTAAAAGTACCTGCTCTTCAGGAAAGCAATTATAATTGTCACCAACAGTTCTTTGTAAGAATGAAAAATTGTAAGTAAAAACAAATTATTTCATAATTTCATAGTTAAAAGGCTATTTGGACTTTATTTTAGTGATCAGCTTTTATTTAAAGTTCATACTGTTGTAAAGTTGCTGCTCTCACAAGGTATTCTTAATTTAGATTGTGTGTCATCAGTTATTTGACAGTGATTTGGGGTCCTTTAATTGAAACTGGGAATGGGTGAGGTTTTTTAAAAAGGACAGCAAAAATTCAAAAATCAAAGTCGGTACTGACATTATTTACTATTTAGTAGGTGACATGCATCTCCACAGAGCTTTATTAAGCATTTTGGGGCAGTTAAAAGTCTTGGCGATAGATGTGCAATAATAAACTTTTTGTCTTGTATTAGCAAAAACTGGAGAATAAAAAGTAAAGATTCTTTTGAATAGAAAGATACTCCTTTTGAACTTTAAATGACTAGCCAGTATGTAAGTTTGTCATAGTCTGTCATAGTTCTGTGCTAGTCATAAGTGGAAATCCTTATGGCCCAAATGCCATGTGGAAAATCCCCACTGAAAGGGGGACATCAGATACTATTGATCAGACTTCAGTCCCAAAGGGTGATGAGGAAGTATTTTCACTCTCTTTGTTCAATTAACCTGCCTCTAGGAGAAACTTTGCTGATGGGCCTTAAGGGATAAGCAGGAGTATATGAAGGAAAAAAAATCGCTGCTTGTTCATGGTGATACTATACTAGCTATTCCTGAACACCAAAGAACCTGGCTGGACAGTAAATGATTTGAAAATGTCCCTTTTGTTGGGAAGACTTCTGCTTTGTTTCATGAAACAAAGCTCCAGATAAAAACAAATTCCTGCATAGGGTGACAGGTGATATTATAAAGTTTTGTTTCAATTCACTGGAATTATTGAAGTTGTGGCACACTTTGAAGACCTGGTTATTTCATCTAAATGACTTGCTGCAAGCAGGAGGAGATGCTTTTGAGAGGAAAAATACCTGCAGATTTAATAACAAAGTATTTTCTGCTGTAAAAATACTTGCTGTAGAGCGTACTTCTTTTCATTAATTAGAGTGCTCTGCTTTAGTGAGAGCTCAAAACACGAGGATTTTGCACAGGAATGAGTTCCATGTTTGCAATGTGGCACCTCCTGAATGCCTTCTCAAGAAGTGGTGGTGAATCAATGCAAGTAAGTAGCAATGCACCTTTTCAATTGCCAGTTACTATACTAGTAATTAGCTAGTACTAGTAAATAGCTAATCCAGTTTATCCACTTAATTAGAGTACAATGCAGTAGGATAAATCTACATATTTTCCATCTTTCAGACACTGCTGAAAAGAAGTGTCATTTCAGCATTCTTTTCTTTTTCAATTCTGTCAAGATCTGATTGTACTGCAAGGCAATTAGAATATATTTTTATATGAGGGCATGATGTCAAGGTAAAACATTTTGATAACATGCCTCTCATTGTCAGCAATACGGATTGTGCAAATTTATTAAACTCGATTTTCACTATGTAAACCTTCATTTGCTGCTGGCACTTTATTGAGCCTTTTCAGTGAAATTGACTGATTTTTTTTTCAACATTTTATTTTGGAATTTTTTTTTTTTTAATTTTGGGTGTATATTCTGCATTGTTGCAGTGTTTGAAATCTTAAAAAAACCCTAAAAAAATCACAAAACTTATCAAACTAGTCTTTGCATTAAGACTAGTTTGCTCTTTTAGGGCTCAGCTTGTGTTTTAAATCAAAAAGTACCATGAATGAGAAGGGATTCATCAAATGCTCTGCTCAATACTGTAAGAGTTTTCAAGCACTTAAAAAAACACACAAAATTAGATTTGACTCTGGACATATTTCCTGGAAATGGAAGCTTATGGATAACATTACTGTATTTTCCATTAGCACAAGGAGATTGGCAAAAATATTCTTGTACTAGAGTATTCCACTGGTATCAGTTGCTATAGATATGGGCAGTTTTCATATTTGTAGAGGCTGTAAACTGGCATAAGACAGTGTTTTAATTCTCTCCAAATACTGTAACATTACCACTGCAATTCCTGTTACTTAGCCCAGCACCATCCTAACAGACAGAGCTGTCATCCTGGGTATTCTTAAATATCCAGGTGTTTCAAATAATACATTGATGAGTGCCTCCGAAGTACCTGGAAAAAAAGACAGCCATCTTTTGTAAAGCAAACAAATCATTCTTGCTAAGAGTCTTAGCAATGACTGAGAGCAGTAAATCATCACATCAATGCAAAGGCAGCTTCCATTTTCTTTCCACTCTCTCTTCTAAGTCCTGCAGGTTTTTTAGCAGTTCAGTGTCCCCTATGTGTACTTGCCTAATGATCATCATTGTCAGTGACTCACTGGATAATCCCTGTGAGTTCAGCTGGGACGTGTCTGCTTCTCTTTGCTCACGAAGTGGTTGATTGTGAGCATCCATTGCTTGCTTTTATTTACTGTTCCTTAATCGAGTTTCCAAGAAAGGTTTCTTAATAAACAAAAAGCTGTTCAAAGGTTGTGAACAAGACCCTCTTACCAAACATGAAACATACACATGCAAATGTTACCGATTTTCCTTTAAATATTGACATGTATGCATTTTGTAAAACAATGAAATCCGAGAATTTGTTTAGAGTAGATGAATACTTCTAAATCTTTTAAGTACCCTAAATGCCTGCAAGATAAGTCAGAAAATGTGTGGGTATGTATGTCAGTTTGGATCCTAGTGTACACAGTCCTTCAGTCTCCAGGCCTCATGGTTTAAGCTTCTGACAACTGTTTTAAGTTGCTCTACATGCTGAATCTTGTTTACAATTAAATATTAGACACTTACAAGTAAAATACATAAATACAAATCATGCATTTGTACTGGATTTCTTAACTGTAAGGTAGCTCAGACAGAAACACAGCAATTTGTGTATATGTTTGTGTATATTTTTTACATTTTTGCACTTATGGTAGTTTTGTGGTATTGTTTGTACATAGTTTGCTAGTGTAAAGAGTATAATCTCATGAAACAGAAACCACTGTTGAAGGGAACGGACTATTTCAACTTGAGTTATTTTGCTTAAAGTTCTTGTCCCCTCAGTATGTCCTTGAGAATTATTTTTAACCATAATTTGTATGGCACCAAAAGTATATATTTTAGCTTATTAAAATGCTGAAAGGCCTGAGTGCAATTAGGTTGTCTGTTAAATACATTTAATGGAAAATCCCCCCCAAAATTTGTAACAATGCAAAAATAAATATCTTAATTTGTTCCTTGAGTTGTTTTTTTTCTACCTGTGAATATAACCGACACAGAAAACAGTCTCCCAAAGTACCAGAATTAATTGTTAAAGCTAAGAGTTGAACCTCAAAAAAAAATTTTCACTGACTAAAAGAGAAAGTTTTAAAATTACACGGAGGTCAAAAGGTAGGAAATTAATTAAGCTGGCTGATAAAACCTGCAGCCACTTCTGCTGTACGTCTGCAAAGCTCTCTACCTGAATGATCAGGTTTTGTGTCCCCCATAGGCCTTGTTGCCACATTTAATTATTAAGAATGTGTTTTTTATCTCTGCATTTAGTGGAGGCTTTTAAAGCTTCATCAGCTTCCAAACCCTATGAAGAATGCAAAATAATTAATTCCCTTGAGGATTTTCTCTCATGCCCTCTTTATGCATTTTTAGTTACAAGTGTCTGAAAAGAGATCTTAGAATTCTGAGTACTGGGCAATATTGAATGCAGGTGCCAGGACAATTTTCTGCTGTGTTTTGTAATATAATTTGGGGAATGAGGAGTGGTCACTGTATAAGGCTGGATAACTATTCTGGAAAACAGCAGTCCTGCATTTAAGATAGGAGCTGTCTCCCACCCTGTGTAGCTTCTCTTCCCCAACCCTTCTTTTTTAACAGGACCTCATGGTGGATTAAAGGAAAGTATCAAAGTTCTGTATCTCTTTCCAATACTGGGCTATACTAGGGATAATCCTGGTGTCTCTAGTTTAGCCCCCAGACAAGCAGACTAATGACACTCCAACTACCTGAGAATTTATGGGAAGCCACCAGGAAGTCATACCAACCCAGAACAAAATGAGCTGGTATCCTTGATCTCTCTTCCTAACTGAGGATGACCCAGGCTCATGTGTTCCTTGCCCCTGCCCTCTCTTAGTAATACTGAAATGTGGTATTAAATAGTGGGGTATTTTCTACCAATTCATATTTCTAGGAAATAGTATTTAAAACCATCTCTATTATCAGAGATTATAAAGGTAATAAAGCTGCCTTTTTGTGATAGATAACTGAGGTTTCAGAGCTGTTTTATCCTGAAACAGTGATTAGATGAAAGCAGAACTTAGTGAAGGGCAACAATGAAGTATTCATGGCCCCACAGGCAAGGAAGCAGTTCAAGCTTCTTAGGTGTTTGTCACCTAAGGATTTGTGAGATATTTTAGTGTAGTTCTGTTTTCAGGCTTCTGTTTGTGTATCTAATTGCTTGCTCTTTTGTTGTTTCTTTATTAAGAGCATGAGTGTTAAATTTGGCTCTTGCAGATTTAAGATTGAGGAAGGAAGCCTCCAAGGAAGAAAAGAGATGTGAAACCATTAGAGCAAGAGGAAGGTTACTTCAGTTTTGTAGATAAGACAGAACTCAATAAGATGGGAGCTTGGGCTACTGTAGCTCATGAGGACAAAGATAAGCAGGAGCTGTTTCCATTAGAAACCTGTAACTTGCACCTTTAGACTTCCATACTTGGTTGGTACTGAAGATTTGTTGGTGGCCCCATCAACTCCATGAGTCTCCCAGGGTGACATTCTTTCCCTTCTTCTCCCTGAGGAGTTTGAAAATGCTTCCTACTGTGTGCACAGCACTGTCTCAGGAAGACTTCAGGTTGTGAGTTTGAGGATGTTTGACAGTTCTGCACTGTCATCGCAATGCTGGCAGTCCTTGGCCAAATGGCGGGCGCAGGCTCAGGGAGCTGGACCACAGAAGATGAAATGGCACAGGGTATGCTCTGAGAGTGCTGGTAAGACCACGGCATGGTTACTGTATAGATCTGAATTCATTGCAGTGGATGGAAGGGAGCACAGAGACCTGGCAGTGATCAATAGAGACACGTGCATACACTTGGTACTGTGAATGGAAAAGTGATAGAAAAGCAGAGTATGCCATGAGAAGATGGCAAAAGTAGTGCTCGGTTTCATAATAAGCAGATTATTTATATCAATACAAGTTGTTAAATTACAATTTAAGCTACAATTCATTTATCTCTTTAGTAATATTCAACAGATCTGAAACATTTCCTGGAATTATTCAATAAAATAAAATACTTTACCTTCATTATAGCCTGTCTTTGTGTACTCAATGCCAGAACTGTATTTTAGAGCCCTAAAAGTATTATCTTAAACATGAGGCTTCCATTGTTGCTCAAGTTCCATTTTCTCTTTCAATTACTTTGTTGTGATAGTGTTTGCTCCTTTTCTTTTTTTGCATGTCCTTTCCATCTCTGAGTGCTTATTTTCCTCAGAACAGGTGGCAGGCCAAATGCAAAAAATGTAAATGAGGGGGAGAAATTATACCAATTCCATTAGAGGAAAGCCCTCTTACTTGATAGCTGAATTCTGTTTACACCTGCCAAAAGTATTGTTCCAGGTCATGGCTTTCTGGTTTTGCTAGTGTTCTTTCCTAAGAATTGTGACTTATTGGCAAGAAGGCCCTTTTTCTTTTTCCCAACCAGAGGTGATGCCCCTCCAGGTAAATTTGTTAATACAATGGAGTTTGACAGTTCATTCAAAAAGAAAATTTACCTCCGAGTTTGAGGAGATCTATTGACGTGGGATTGTAAACTGGGCTCTGTCTCTTCACAATATCTCACAGGCACTGCAGCAATGACAGCAGGCAATTACAAGGGAGCGTGTCCCACTACATTAACCATTAATGCCTCTATACTGTTGCCCTAAGCCTCTTGTACAATTTAATGTGAAGATCCACACTGACGTTAAGAGAGAAGGTTTTCAGATGCAATTTTCATCATAACCATCTTGCCTTGTTGTCCTCGACCTGAATTTTTACTGATGCTGCTTCCTATTAAGCATGAAGCCCTAAGAATAGTTTTAACAGATACTTGTGAAGATGCAGAAAAAGCAAAGAATGTTTATGAATAAAGTTGAGCAGTTTGTTATTTCTGCCACCCCTGAGATTTGTTGGTAAGTGCCAGTGTATCTGAATGTCTTGATCAATCCAACTACTGCAGGGTCAATCACTTGAATTTAAGCCTGCCATGCAGACAGGATAAAGAGACAATAGATTCTTCAGAGTAACACTGAATATCTGAAAAATCTTGGGGGTTTGTTTGGGTTTTTTCTCACTACACATTTTAGGGGTAGCTGTGCAAGCAGGTTCACTGGAGGCCTCTTTGTGTTACTGAGTAACAGCTCTTGATACTTGTTGCTTTTGCAAAGCTCATCTCTGCAGCCCGGTTGGTGTAGAGAAAGGTCAGTGAGGTGAGTTCATCTGCCTGACCAGAGCCTGCTAGCTGGGGAGGAGGCTGGATGTAAGCATCCAGCAGTCCTGAGGAAGGACAGAGGTGTTTGTTTCCAAAGCACAGTCAGTGTACTTCTCTGTTGGTAGGGAAACAGAGCCTTTCTGAGCTTCCCCTGTGTTTTAGAGAACCAACCCTGCAGTGGTCCTGGGGCAGGGCCATCAGGTGCCGGGAGGGACAGGCACACAGGTTTCTCCTTCCTCTCTATAACATACTGGTATCACTCCTTTTATTTTTCCAATGAGTTTCTGCTTCAGCCAATTTCAGGTAAAGTCTAAACTGTCAGAGAACGCTAAGCAAAACCAGCTTCTCTGTACACCTTATTTTCACTGCAAGTTCCAAATTGGTTTTGTCCTATTCTTGTTTAAAATATATATATAAATCTGTCTAGATCTTGCATTGCACAAGTAAATAAATGTGGTGATGCTGGGACTCTGATTTTACAACATTGTTCATGGTGGCAGGTGTCAGGCTGCTCCTACCTTCTCCTGTGTTCTCAGCTACTGAAAAACCTTTTAGAAATCCAGAGCAAAACTGAAAAACTGAAACTGTGCCCCTGCCTATTTTTAGCAAGGCTAAAGTGAGAACTTGAGGAGAACTGAAAGACTCCTTCAAATTCTTTACTGTTTGAAAATTGAAGGACCTGCTTTGAGTAAGGCAAAGAACTGGGAACTTTTTGACAGAGTTTGGTTAGTCTCCAGGGTAACTTCCTCATGACTGAGTCTGCTTTGCTGAAAGCTGTTTCCTTCTTCACATTGCTTTTCTGATTAAGACCAAGTCCACTGTGTTAGATTCCAAGCAGCGAGAATTTATATTCCTGTAACATGTAAAAGTCCTGAATTTGTCTACAGTGTTTCCATAAATAACAGCTGTCTCTATGGTGAAAAAAAAAAAAAAAATTGAAATGTATTTTCAGAATAGTTCTTATTTACATAAAAATTGGCAAATAATGTTGTCTTTTATAAATCTAACTTCATCCCATATATCTATTGTGGGACAGAAGCTACTTGTGTAGGGACAACACATGAGCTCTAGTCACTCAGGACACAAAGTGCTGGATAATTACCACTGAGATCAATGGTTGATACTAAGGTCAATTTTAGATGTATTATATGTACCTCTAGCTGTGAAAATTTACATTCTTAGATGGATTATAATTGGGATTATGATAATATTCCTGGAAGTCAAGATATGTGTGAAAGAGCAATAGACATTGCAATTCATGCAATGACAAAGGAAATGTTTTATAAGGCTTATCAATAATTTCACCAAATTCTCCCATTTTCAGAAGGTTTTTAGTTGTTCATAAATGAAATACTAAGGTTATAATTTCTGATCATAGAGACAGAGAATACTAACAAAGAAGTGGCTGCTACAGAAGAAAATTCAGTGTCTTAGTCATAGTCATTCACAGAGACCAGGGAAAGTCACAGCAAATTAAGCAGCGCTGCCTCCGAAGCCATTCACAACTAAGTGATGTATCTTAATATAACCAAAGCTGCATTAATTACTGACAATAAATAAACTTCTCTTTCAACAGAGAAAATGACTAAAGGCTTATTTAGAAAATATGTATATATCTATACATATATATGTATAAATCTATATGGCCTCTCAAAAAACAGTGATAATTGCTTTGTATTGCAACATTAGAAATAGTTAAATGCATTGTTTAGAATGAAGATACTCTGAAAAATGAACTAAGAATATTTGAGAACTGAAAATTCTATTACAGCCGAATAACTTGAATCATGATGGTGCAGTGCCACTTTAACTTTGGGAGATTACTCTCTCCAATAATGGAACACATCATCATCATGCAGTTTAGTGCCCTGACTCCCACTCATATAGTGCGATGCTGCTAAAAAGCTTGTGTGACATTGGGACAGTTCAGGACATGGTTTCCCTTAGAAAATTCATTTTCCATCAGAGGACACTCAATCAAAGGGGGAAGATAGTGAAAATGGGAAATATGAGGAAATGTGTGAAAAATATTTCTCCTGCTCATCAGCTTTTGGTCTCGTCAAAGAACCATCTTGTTTTATGGCCTTGGTATCAGAGTTGAGTCCTGCACTGAAGTTCCTACCATGAAAAGACAATATTGCAGCAAGTTTATGCTTTCTCTGGATACTTTTCAGTTCTTGATTTGAAAAATGTTGCAGTTCACTTTTACCAAGAAACTGAGGAAATGGGGGGGGCTGTTTTAGAGATGTGATGTTTTTGATGAGATGCTGTTCTACTAAAAATAAATGTTATTGTCCACATCTATAATCAGCAAAACCATGTTAATAATAATGCATAGAAATACTTTGAATTGATGATAAAACACTTTTCAGAATATTTCCAGAAAAATACCATCTCTAAGAAAGAGGCAGGAGCCATGATTTTACCTGAGAAGAATAAGTAATACGATGTAATTCCTGTGACATTGTACTGTATTTCTTTTTCTGCATTACATTTAGGTCACAGTAAGACTTAAGCTGTCCATCACCCCTCTTTCCAGTAGCTACTCCATCCATGTCCTGCTTTGCCTCCTAAGCTGTGCCCAGATACCTGGTTTTGTGCTCACATGGTGCATTAGAACTGGATAATTAATTGGTTTTAATCTGGATCACTTTCCTGATTCAGTTCATTGCACATCTACAGATCCCTCAGCCCTGCCTCAGCTAAAGGAGAAAGAACAAATGAGTGGAGAAAAAGTTCATCTGGGGCAAGATAAACCAACAGAGTCGTGAAAAAATACATGGGAAAATGTGGCCTCAGCAAAGATCAGTTACCTTTATGTCTTAATGTGCTCTCTGGGAGAAATTAAAGAGAATTTACCAACTTGTAAGCAGACTGCCTATGAGCACTTGGATCTGTTGTTATCTGTCATAGCAGGATATGACTTATTATTGTTTTTGGTAATACAGTCTGACATTTGTTTATTAAACTCATTCTCTCTGTTAACCAAAGCATAATTTAAAAAATCTCTTTTCTTCCTTTTCTTCTCTTTTCTATGAAATGTAAGAGCTCTCATTATCTTGCTGTTCTCTGGTTGTGAGATTTGCAAGTGAACATTGATATGTATGTGTTTATTTGTATTAAAGTATGTGAATTAACCTTGACAAAAGTCTTGCATTATATGATTTCTTTTCTTTGTATTTCTTTTGCTATATTTATTTAGTAGAAAAAACCTTCATATTTAGCATCTTGCAGTAATCCTTTTTTATTCTGATTGCATCTCCATTTGTGCCAGGATAAATAATACTCATTGTAATACTCAGTCTCAGTGAGATGACACAAATGAAGTTTTTATGCCAATTGTGGTAGTAGTCTAATTGGTCTAAATGTCAGATTTTACTAGTAGCTCAAAGCTATTGTAAAGGTAATGTAAAGACTCAATAACATTAAAATATGTAACTTGCTTTGCCTACACCAGAGGTAGCTTAGAAAGTGAATTTTATGTGCAGTTATTGTTTCTACATGGTTAAACCCCAAAACTTTTAAGAGTTCACAAAGCCTGACTGTGAGTAATCTTGTCTAATGTTTAGATTTAGCAGAACAGTTAAACAGAAGTCAATCAAAATTAGCCATACATGTAAGCATGCAAGTGGTTTTCGTAATAAAGGAAAATGTCCTTAAGTGTTTGCTTGAAATCGGATTTCGATTTCTGTACAAATAACTGAAATTCACAGCAGTGTGTGCAGTGTGACACATTGAAGGTCATGAACTGATTAAAGCAGTGGATGATTCAGATACCTGATTTTATGAAGTGGCACTTATGGATCTTCTCCAAAATTCAGCTTAACAGATGATTTTCTAAAGTGTGTTTTCAAATCCCTTCAGCTTTTCACTGACAACATGGTAAAATGTTAGACAACAACTTAGTTACAGTGACTGTAGCTGGAATTAAACACCTTGAATTCCAGTTCTTCTGGAAAAGCAGTAATTCATTTCTACCAGGAGGGGCTGCTCAGCAACTGTTCATTGGTTGCAAAATGAGTCCAAGGAAAAAAACTATAGCTGGGCTCTAGAACTGTGTATGTCAGATGTTCACACATGCCTCCCAAATTTCAGGCAGCTTGTAGGAAAGGTCCCTTCCCTGTGTGTGTGTGTGTGGGTGTGTGTGTGTGCACGTGCATACTCTCATCTAGCCTCGTATGATGCTCTGAAACTTCAGTCAGAGGGTAGAGTCTTTCACTCAGTAGTAGAAATGGCTCTGATTTGGGTCTTCATGCCTTAGTGCCTCAGCTTTCATTAATATAAATAATAATAAATCTAAAAAATTAACTAATATTTTGAAATATTATTATTATAATAAATAAAATAGTATTTTAAAACTCCCTTTTCATCTCATTATGGCTCTTCTTATTACACTGAGTGATTTACAGTTTTGGCAGAGAAGAGGAAGTGAAAATTCAAAGCATTGTAGTACTTCCGAAAAAATCCCATGCTGCTTTCACTTCACATTGCCCTACCCATGTACCACAGTTTCAAGACCTTATTCTTGAAACACTGAAGGAAATGCTGCCTTAGACATCCATAACAATAGTCGTTGAAATGTTGTCAGACTTCTCAACTTTCTCAGATCTGTTCACAAAGTCTACTCTGATATTTTTGGTCATGCTCCAAAGCAACTTGAGCCTGGACCAGCCAAGGTTCCTGCATGGCCACTTGCCCTTCTAAGCTGTTGATCATGTCTGCAGCCAGCTCCTGGCAAGGCAGGCACATTTCCTCAGCATCCAGGAACAGATGCCCTCACATATGGGTGGAGTTAGGCATCACCCCTGTCCAAGAACTTCTTTGGTAAAGGATTTCTAGCTGTGCCCTTCGAGACAGAATACATTTGTTATTCGTACACAGTTGTCTTAGATGGTGTCTTCTTGTCTTTGGTGGGTGGCCCTGGGCATCCACAGTGACTCCGTGTGATGTGCCTGGTCAGCTGGAGTAAGCCACCCACCTTCTAGAGGTGAATGGAGACTGGGAAAGCTGTGGGTCTGCAGGCCACGGGTGTCTGTAACCAATGGAAGAGAGAGATGGTGAGCTTTTGTGGGAGACCTTTTGTGGGAGAGCTAGGCAGGCAGGGATGTAGGTCAGTGGTGACTTTTGGCAGCTGCTGAACCCAGCTGGTGTCACCTGGTGACCTGTGTTCTCCCTTGGGGCACAGAGGGGGCAGTAGCTCTCTCCACTTTGTCCTACCCTGCTGCAGCGGTACCCAACACAAACCACTCCTAAGTCACACTTGCCCCTGCTATGTTCTTGGAGCACTCTCAGGTATGTGGATCTGTCCTGGGGCCATAGGTTCACACTGAGGGAGACTCTTCAAGTGTCAGTGACAGGAGCCCGTGGGGAGTGTCTGTGCCCTGACTGTAGCACAAGAGACAGGAGGGATCCCCCTGTGAGCAGGCTGCTCCAGAGGCAGTGATGACAGCCAGCTTTGAGGATTACCCTCTTGCCAAAGCTGTAGACAAGTTTTATGACTGAGCAGGGTTTTGGTTCCTGCTTGACAGAGTCAGAGCTGCTAAAGCATTAGAAAAAAGGGTGGTTGTAACACCCTAAAGCTCTGTGTTTGTGCAGGTTTAGTGGCTGCTGTTTGCCCATACACAGCAGAAAGGAATTTGACTGGCAAGTTGTTAAACTTATGAACATGCTCTTGAGAAGAGATGATTTTGATTTACACTGTCAAAGCATATAAAGTAGAGGAGCCTTGTGTGTCCACAAGTCATGAGTTATAAATGAGACAGTTCTGTTCATTCATTCACTGTCTTTAATGAACGAAAACTAGAACACAGGGGTGAAAAATACTCTCTTTGTGTCACCAGGGATCTGGGCCTGACTGGCTACAAAACTTCTGAGCAAAAGGTGTGTGTTACTCTCTGGCTGCATAGAAAAATGATGTAGCTTTCATCCTCCTTTATTCCCTTTTTTAGCTACAGCCCCTCTTATGTTTGAGTTTTGTTGTTTTGTGGGGTTTTTTTAGCCTCAGGGAGTTTTCTTTCCAGGACATCTTGCTCTTGATCTGTAAGACTTCTGTTTACTGCCCTCCATGATCACTCCCATTTGAGTCAAGACCTAGCACAAGATACAGAAGTCTAAGCTTCAATTCTTATTCTCAGATGCTTCTCACAGAAAATCAGTTTTTTGGTTTTGAGTTTTAACACTTTTTGTGTTAAAGATGACCATTTTCACCTGTCCAAGACCCCTTTTATTACCCTTCAGCTGCAGAGGTGAGGTGAAGGCTGTTTCTATATTACAGCTTTCTTTTCCAACTCCAAATGGTGCCTTAAACTCCAAGCCACCTGTAAAAGCTTCCAGCTTTCTTTAAATGGGTGTCTAGTGCTCAGTTAGCATCCATCCAAGAGACTGGGTCAGTGCTGACAGTGTTCAGTTCAGGGTTTGCAATCCATACAATGTTGTGTGGATGTGAAAATCAGGCTGGATGCTGGTCCAGAAACATCTCCTGAGCACACTTGATTCCCATGAACACCAGTCAAGTAGGTACTACCATCCTCCACCTCACAGAGATGTGCTCTCCACAGGCTGCTTCACACCATGTAAACTCAGGTTTAGCGTCTGTTTGCAGTTCTGAGTTTTGCACCAATTATTTTAGAATCCCTTGCATGTCCATTTACATTACGAGGACTTGTTGGCAAGAGTGAAGATGGAAGGGAAATGCAGTCATTAGTGTTCTGATAATGTTCCACGGTGTTTGATTCCAGAGCTCCTGCTTCATAGTTTATTTGTCCATTCATGTAGACACTGGCAATTCTGAGTTCATAATAGCTCTTTTCTCATCAGACATGCTCTGAAATGATTCTGGGGCAGTTCACACAGGATAGAGTAGTCTCTACTGCTGTTCTTCCATAGGAGATATGGCAGCTAAGGGCTTGGGAAGCAGGTCAGTGAGTTCTGTGTGGTGTTAGAAACCGTCAGTGAACAGCTCTGTGTTGCCAAGAACTGCTTCCATGAGTGCTTCTTTTTGAGTGGAGAGTGCATGGCAAGGCAATAAATGTATATTTAAAAACTGCATTGGAATGTTTGAGAGTAATCAAGCAACACAGGTAATATTCATTAAAAATTGAGTACGCAAAAGGACAAGGAAACAAAAATTCTTCCACTAACATTTAAGTTACATGATTAATCCTCTGTGTCTTCACAGAGGTGTAAACCAGACTGGCCTTGCTGCAGACAAAGGATCTGTGCTGTTTGAGACTCCCTCAGTAGCCTTCATGTTTTCCATGCTCACACCTGGCACTGCCTTTAGTCAGAGATGAGTCTGTAAGAGATCATCCCTTGGAGAAAGCAGTTAATGGGCAGCATTTCTTTGGAAGAAGTGTTTTTCCAATGCTTCGCTGTTGCCTGGGGAACGTGTGTTTCTGCCAAAAGAACTTTAAAAATGCCATGGCATTCTGCCCCAGGGTCTTCTAAAGCTGAGCAAGGGTGCGAACCACATTCCAGTAAAGTGACTTTAGCAAGCTGTTTGTGATCACCTTAGGTCTGTTCCAGTTTTCTTAAATTGGCTGTGAATTATTGACGGCTGAGAGGAAAAAAGCAAACAAGATTAAAGCAATTGTATTGTCAAGAGAACAGACCATCCACGGGGATAATTTGGCCTTTAGGTTCATTACATTAATGTACATTCACCACTGTCACTGATATTGCTTTGCTGACTAATTGTACAGGTTTTTAAACTTTTGCTCCTAAAAATCCTATGGGGCTTGATGACTCTTGTCGGTGAACTCAGAGAGTCACACAACCCTTGGCAGAGGCCAACTTTTGGGTAGATATTTTGATCCTAAATTCTGTGGTGAGCCTCAGAGAGGAGTTTCCAACCCGTGCAGGAGGTCAGGAGCCTGTCCAGTGTGTCATGTGTTCACAACCCATGGAAAGGGCTTCCTGCTAGCTCTTGGATTAGGCGTGGCACATGTACATGTCTTCTCCTTCAGCTAAGACAGACTGGAAACCTAAACTAGGTGATCTCAGGAGGTCCCTTCCAACATAAATGATTCTGTGATTTCATAATGTGAGCTTTAGTCCTAGGTACACATTCCTTGGAAGCAATCTGTCTATAGTTACAGAATATTTATAAGGCAGGATGCTGAAATCTCAGGAGATTTCTAACATTACATTTGGCAATGTTCTTCATCTTTTATCTGTGAATGGGGAGAAAATACTTTAAAATATTTAAACTAAACAATTTTCAGGATTTGCTTCAATACAAAATATGCACTTAGCGAAAGTGATGCAAAACAATTTAGTTTACCATGAAATTCTGCATAAGTATCCTTAGGAGCCTCTTCAGGCTTCTTCAGCTGCCTTCCCGTCTCTCTTTCTTGGCAACAACATTTCTGACTCTGTTTCTGCAGGAAGGACATTTACTGTTACCTGTTATCATGTGAGCTAAGCATATATCCTTAGAAGTTTTCAATCCCCCAGCTCCTCTCTCATGCATGCTCATGCACACAGTCTTTCTGCTTCCCTCTGTCCCATTTCTTGAGGACCCAGATTCACATCTCCTGTAAAAGGCAAGGTTTCCACTGTGGTACACTGATGCTGTCCCGGAAGCAGCTCAAACGTGGCTGATGAATGACACATATTCCTTTTTTCTGAGGAGTTCACAACATTGTCGCTTCACCCCTGGGAAGGCAATAATATCCTCAGCTACTTGGCATCCATTCAAGTCATCTTGTACCAATTTGAATTTCAGTGCCATGTGGCACAAGAATTCACTGGCACAGAGCAATATCATTGACTGCTGCATTGGTGGAAAGAAATGGGCATCCTGAGGATCTCCTAAAATTCACTAAGAGGTTGTTTATGGACTGTATGTGATAGGTAGAACTCTCTCATGCCTTTGAAAAGAGCAGAGATTGTTCAGTGTGTACCTGTTCAGTGAGCACACCTTGCTTTGAATCACAAACTTCTGCTCTTACTTTTAGCTTTTGTGTTTTAACAGAGCTCTGCTCTCCATTTGTGGGCTGAAGTAATGCCAGAAGTTTCTCAGGGAACAGAGAAAGAGACAGAGAAAGAGAAAGAGAAAGAGAAAGAGAGAAAGAGAGAGAGAGAGAGAGAGAGAGAGAGAGAGAGAGAGAGAGAAACAGACAGACAGACAGACAGACAGACAGACAGACAGACAGACAGAGAAACAGAGGGGGAGGGAATACAGATATCCAGATGTTCTTCAGAGGACAGAGATGTAATGCAGGTGTTTATTGCTTGGCACTGCCTGACTCCTAGGTCAAGTCCTTCAGAACAATCACATCAGCCCAAAACAGATTGTAATTAGAAAGGGATTTACTCAGATGAGAAGAGGAGAAGTAGGAGTTTCCATCTAATCTTAAGGAAAAATACGAATGTTGTACTTCCCCAACATTCCCAGCAACTGCCTCTGCACTTCAACTCACTTTCAGGAAAGCTTCTTTTCCTTGTCCTTCAGTCCTCCTTTGATGCAAATAAGAGATGGGTGAGCAATCAGGCCAGAGGACCTCTAAGACAAGGACCATCTAAAAAAGCAGGTGACACTGGTAGCTGCCTGATGCTCCAGTGTTTTCTTCTAATACAGGCCATCAATGTGTGCAAAGCAATTTAAGGGTTAGAGTGGATGAGGGAGATCCAGCTTCATCTGACTACTCCTGAATCACATTTCTGGTCCCTTTACTTTGCTGTTTAAGTGCAATTCCCCTTGTTTCTTTCAGCTGTATTAGCTCTAATGGTATGTTCTATTATAATGCGTTGGTGATTTCACTGCTGAAATAGGCAGTTCTGGTCATGGTTCCATCAATGTGGACATAGCTGGGGACCTGGATTGCCCTGTGGCATTGTCATGTCTCATACTGGTAGCATCTAATCTAAGCTGTCAGAGTTGCTGCAGTGAGAGCCTGTGTGCTCTGTGATTGATGTGAAGGTGTGCAGAAGAATTGGGATTGAATAAGGAGGCCATGTCAGCCTTGCTGCACTCTTTAATTTTGTGACACAGGCTATGCTGGGCAGTGCTGCTGTTTGGGAGCCCTGGGCAGGAGTGAGAGGCACGACACAGCTCACAGACACTCCCAGTTAGAGCATGCCCACAGTGGCAGGGCACACAGTGGGTTTCTAGCTTGTCAGTTCACATAGGGCAAAAATTGATATGGATCAACACTCCTTGCACAGAGTTCTGCAGCAGTTGTCTAGGCTGAAACACAAGTGACCTGCTGTGATAGCTTTTGAAATTCTGTCTTTGTGTTATAAATTGCAGTTGTAAATTTGTATAAGTTACAACTGCAATTTTAAAAGGTTTAGAGAAATTAGGCATTCATGGTCTATATTGCTTTACCAACCATATTCACCAAGAGATATTTATTTTTTTTTTTTTTTCGCTCAGAGAAGGCCAACTCATGGGTGGTCTGAATTCTAGATGAGATTATCATGAAAATATTGTGTTCAAATGTGGATGAAGCACTGTAAATATCATTAGTCTTTCAGAGACACACTTTGCAGGCAGCACAGTAAACTGCATAGAGCAGCAAGCAGAATGTGCAACATGGCCTTTTCTTGAGACTGAAGAGAAGCATTTCAATAAAAGCCTCTAACACCTGTCAATATTTCAATAGCTCAGGCTAACAGCTGCTGGTAAAACTATGCTGAAGGTCCCGTAAGACACAACACAGTGCTGTGTGTGCAGCTTGCCACTGTTTATTCTGGTCTGTTGGGGAGGTCTCCTCCAGCTTGGTAAGCACTGCTGCAAAAAACAGACTTAAACTCTGAATTCATTTCCATGTATGTAGACTGAGTGGAGATACGGAAATTGCTTCAAAGAGGTTGGGTGGAAGAAACCTGGATAGGTTCCAGCAGGAGTTTCCAGCTGAACCAGAGAGGCAGAGCAGTTTCAGGGGCTACTACTAATCCGACAAAGCAAAAGAGCCACCTTTTCTTCTTTCCCATATTCACATATTCTTTCCCCCACTTCTCCAACATTTCTGTCACATTCCAGTCTGAACAAAGTGACTTGACTATTCCTGTAGAAGGGTGCTTCTGTCAAAAGAGGATCTGCTTAGTGGGTCTGAAAGTATTCTGGACAACGGAAGAGAAAAGAAAGTAGGTGCTTTGGATAGCTGTCCACACTGAATATCAGCATCTGAAATTGCCAGCAGGAAGATCAAAGGGTTAATCATTCTTCAGTATGCTGCAATATATACCATCTACTGCATAATTCCAAACAATGAGCATTTCAAACACATAAAGCACATTCATCCTCTAGATATTTGGTAAGGAAAAAATGTGGTTGTATTTTTCAAGTATAATGCTTGTCTAGAAACAGTTCAGCAACTCTAATCAAACCCATCTATCTTCATATAACTCAGTGTCAGACAGTAATTACAGTCAGTTATGTTAACAGACATTAAAAACAAATTTGCTGAAAGGGAAATTTAGGGTATTTATTGTAGTGCATATGTGGAAGGAGGAAGAGCTAATGCCCTAGAATATTGCAAATGGTAAATTGATGGGTTTAAGACCTCATGAATTAGAAAATATTTGCCTTACAGAGTTGCTTCTCCCCATCTTCCTGTAGAAGTAGAAATGGATTATTAAACACTAAAAGGTATTTTAATCCTAGTTCCATATGTATACAAAAATACAGAAACCGTTCATAGCAAAATAATGCAAGTAACACTGACAAAACAAATGGCAGAAAGCAACCAAATGCAACATCCTCCACTGTCTGCCCTACCTTCGTTTACCTTCCTTAATGGGCTCCTGCTGTGAGATGATCTCTGTTTTCACATGACTAAATAACTATTACCACACAGTCTATTTGCTGCTGTCACTCTCAGGGCCTCAACTGACAAGAGGGGGCAAGTTCTCTAGTTTTCCAGCTCTTGTTGTTTATTCTTTAGCTTCTTTCAACAAGGAAACACAGTTGTAAACCCAATGTCAGATGGAGTAGCTCATTTGCTTTCCACCAACACCCGTTTTCATAGTGGAATTTTGAGATATTTAACTTCCCCTTCCATGACACGTTTTCTTCCAAACATTGAACTGTCTTGCTGTCTTTGCAATGAGTTTAGAACTAATTTTCATTACTTTAATTTGGGCTAATAGCATCAGAGCTTTTCAGTCTTTCTCCTCATACCTCAGAAAAATGATCACAGAACTATGTGTCTCAGCTCAGAGAACTGAGTGTGCCTTGCTGTCTTGTTTACTCCTGAAAGGTGTACAGAAAGCATCATTTCATATAGCAATAGCCTTGGACAATCAAAGGGATTTCCCTATTAGGCTGAGTGAAAAAAAAAAATATTTTGGACATCTAGGAAGATGTTGCTGGTGATTCCTAAAAGGAAGATGGCTTGACTAGTCTATCACGTGTCTCATACTGTTGGCTACTCTCTCCCAGTTCTCTGCCCCCAGAGTTGTCCCTTACTACAGATCTGCAGGGGCTTTTCTGCTCTGGGCCAGCCTGTTCTGGATACAACTGATTCATGGAGAGAGGCTGTGGGGCCCCGCTGCAGGACATCATCTGCCATTGTCTTCTGATTTCCACTGGTGACCTGACCAGGGCCTCCGGAGAAGCCTCCCACAACACGAGTGGGTACGATATAGCCCAGTGCATCAGAAAACAACATATTGAACATATTGAAAGGGAAGTGCTTCACTAAAATCAGGACACTTATAATAATAATAACTCCACTTATGTTAGTCTGAGTAGTTAGAATTTGACAAAAAAGCAGACAAAAAATCCAGTGCCTGAAGGGAGTTGTATTTTGCATCAGTATTCCAAAAGCCTGGGGCAGTATCCCAAAATAACTCTTCCAGACCCTTCACACCTCATCTGAATAAACAGGAAGGGTTGTGTAGAATGCCTGGAAGTGAAGCAGAGCAGGGCAGGAAGAACAATGCATGCCTAATATCACACATCTAATTTTATTCTGCTGAAACTCTGCCCTTGCTTTACATGTTTTCTCCATGGATTACTCCTTTTAACGTGATCCGTTGGTGGTGTTTTGTGTTTCTCAGGGAAATCATATGCTGTTTGGGGGCTTCTTATGCTTTGGACAATGTACTTCTAGGTTATTTGACCTTTGGCAGAGCATGAAAGATGGAATATGAATAATTCTAACAAAGCACATTTTTGTCCTGCTGTTTCAAATAAATGGGTATTCTCACAGTAAAACATATGAATACTTCTTTTATAGAAAATATTTTACTAGCAAACACAAACTTATACCTTTACCTAGAACATAGGCAGGAAAACTACAGTAATGCAGCCACCTCTGAGGATGCAACAACCAGCAAGACAGGTATTGTGGGAGAACTTTGGGCAAGTGTTCCGCATTTCAAGTGTAGTATACTCACAGACGATAGGTGGAATACCTTTTATTGTCATGATGAGGCACTTGGTAATCTCTGTTTTTATAGTATTTGATACCAGACAATACCCTCAGGCACAAGGTGTGGTTCTTGGGGTGTCCTGCACAATTCAGAGTTGGACTCCACGATCTTGGTGGGTCCCTTACAAATCAGCACATTCTATTGTGATCATATACCTATTTTATTTTGAGGTGTCACAAGAGATCAAGACACCTCTGAAATTTGTAAACCTCATTATATTGGTGGCTACCTCACACATATTGGTGGCAGTGGTCCTGCTATGTGTAGGGCAGATCACAGCAGCCTCAAAACAACAGTGTCTAAGCTGTTTGACTGCACTGTTTGGCCTAGGGCTCCCCTCTGGGGTGACTATTAGCATATTTAAGAGCAAACCCAAGTCTGCACAAAGAGCTTAGAGCAGCCTACAAGGCTGTAATTAGAGGCCCATCTACCCCATCTGCTGATTTAAAAATAAAGGCTGTAGAAACGAGGAGAGCTGAAACTGTCTCTCAGAAACCCCCCTTGTACCTTAGTCATTGGAATACTTTTGACCTCAATCTTGTTGCTGAAAGCCAACCCTCAAGGGCAGCTGAGAAGTGCTAATACAGCTGCTGCAGAAAGCCAAAGGACTGAGCAGGCATAGCTGGCAACTGTGAACTGTGGTTTTAGAGAACTTAGATACTGGATGTACAACAGGTAGTTAGACCTCTGTCTTCCCTCCTTGGGCTCCTTGTGTGTATTGGCTTAAGAAAGATAGCAAGTCTTGGTTTGAGCAGGGCCGTGTGTGAAGGAAAATGTGTTTTAATGCATCACTGAGCACGTAATGCTGCTCTTGATCCACAGCGACAATTTAGCAAGGAATTGCCTTGACGTTCAGGATGTGTGAAGTCTCAGCAGCTGCACACCTAGGAGTTCTTTCAGAAAAGTAATGCTTTTTATTTTCTGGAATTGGCTTCTGTTAAGTATTTTCCCTTTGGCTTGAATTTGTTTCTCTTCCTCCTTTCTGGTCATGAAGAGCATACCAGGGCTGGCTGTAGGGATTTTAATACCATTGAGAAATTGAATGTTCCTCATGTTCCATATACCTGCAAGTCAGTTTGCTGCATTAATCTTCTGCCATCATTCCCCATTCTCTTAACTGGGCAATGATAACCATTTCCATGATATTCTGATAGTGATGGTTTATTATATAACAACTCTGCAGTTGTTGCCAAATGAAGCAGAGATTTTTTTTTCTCCCACACCATAGGAAGAAGAAAGTTTATTGACAGTTTTTGGACAGCTGTAAACTTCATTTAGCTCACCCAATGGTGCTTTGCAGCCCTTCACATCCAAAAGCCTGAGGCAAGGAAAGAGACAAAACTCTGCTAGACCTCATAATACCCTCTTACAAACAATTTTGGTTATTTTAGTAGATTACTATTTATCTGCAATAAATGTCTGCCTTAGACAGAAGGATATTTGCAGGGTGTTAAGCCCCATGAGATGTACCATCTTCCATTCTCTAACAACCACTTGCCAGGTCAGAGACATTCAATGTTCTGGCTGTGGGTGATTTGCCTTATGAATTACTGGCATCCATGCTGGGAGCTGGCATGCAACCAGCAGATAAGAGTTGAGCAATGCTGGCAAGAGGCCTCCCTCAGTGGCTCAGTGCTTCCTCTGATTCATAAGAGACTGATTAAAGTTTTGCAGAATAGGTAGCCTAATCTTTAAATTTTCTTGGTTTCTCATTTTTTGAAAATGTCTTAGGTGTTTTTTGTTAAATACAGCATCTAACCTTTGGTTTTTTTTAAAATTTGCTTATCTTTTTCAAATCTGAGCTTACCAAGTATCTCACTTTATCATTGGAGGCTGAACTTTCTTGTCATGATTTGTCCTGTGCAAATCCTCATCGCCCCACCAATAACTTCTACAGTGTGCATTGGCAGTTTTGTCACATGAAAAATATTTTTATCAGAAGCTTAATAGCTAAAGAGCATAGTAGGGAAAAAAATAGACAAAGACTATTGCTTATTATGCTAATTATAAGAGGATGTAATTTCTTTGTCTCTGAAAAAATTATAGTACTTTCATTATAATATAATGATCAGCACTCAGGGTCACTATCTCTGTTCAGGACTAGCCCTTGGTCTGGTACAAATATGTACAGCTTTCAATTAGTGTGATGTACATTAGGTGAAGTTTTGGCCTCTAACTGACATCACAGTTCTGTCACTCAGATAAGGAACGTTTGGGGGCATTAAATATTTCTGCTTTCAGTGCTGAAGATCATTTCTCACTCCATGGCTGCATAGCACATACGTTTATCCATACACCAAAAATGGGACAATTTGAAAAGTTTTTTTAGGATTTGGACCTTGCAGTTTATCTGTTGCATTAGTTTTGTGTGAGGGATGTGAGATTTATTCCATCTCTTCCTATGGGAAATGGTGGTGGCTGGTTTCACTCCTAATGTGTGCCTGGAGATTTTCTGTGCAGGAGCTGAAAGCCAAATGCGAACCCTTCTATGTGTGAATTACTCTCCAGAGGAGAACATCTCTTCCAGCTGCAGCTGTACATGGGAGTGATAATGGAATATAAGCCTCAGCTCCTGAAAGAAAATATCACTAGCAGACAGCAAAGATTTTGCTGGAACAAACCTGAAGTGCACAATGTTAAGATGGCAGCAGAGGGTTTTCTAGAGAAGTCATTTCATGTTTTCTACCTAATGTGTTTTCCCATAGAATGCGCTGCAACCAGCCACACATATGCATAAAACTAGGAAGTTTTGAATGAATTGATTCCTTATACTGTGTCATGTCATTTAATACCTCCCCATGTGCAGTGCTTGATAGCACAAGGGACTTACTGAGTTTGTGGCAACAGCATGGCCGAGGTAGGTGTGTGCACAAATTTCTCCTGCCAGAGTGGAGGAGCACTGCTAAAGCAGGCTTCTTCCCTCTTACTACTCACACAGGCTAGTATGATGTAGTTTTGGCTTAATCCCAGCAGACAACAAGACACTCTAGCGACAGTGCGAGGGGGAGGAGAATTGGGAAAGAAAAGATAATGCTCAGGGGTTGAGATAACAGTGATAACTGAAGCAAAGTAAAATATGATAATACAAAATGATAATAGTAACAACAATAATAACAATAATGAAAAAGGGATACAGAGAGAAATAAACCCCAAAAAAACAAATGATGCACAATAAGTTGCACACAACTCATTTGAGTCAAAGGGTTAAAAGATTTAGGAGTTAGAAAGGTAGTCAGCAAGATATAAGCAACACGTCATATAGCAGGGCCTAGTGTAATAATAAGAGGATCAAAGAAGAAACTAAGGGTTTAATCATTAATATTTGGGTATAGAGGAAAGAGAATCTATCATGTATCTGACTTAGCATTGTAAAAAATCAGAAACCCAAGCCTTTTTAATGCTTTAAGACAAGAAAAGAGTCTGGACCATAACCAAGGGGTCTCAAAGATGTGGCAATGGGACAAAACAGTGAGGAAGACTTCTTTACTTCCTCCAATACGACCACTGACCCAAACCAAAAGGACCACTGCCCCAATTAAAAAGAGAATTGACCCAAATCAAAAGGACCACTGCCTTAATTAAAAAGAGAACTGACCCAAACCAAAAGGACCACTGCCCCAATTAAAAAGAGAACTGTGCAGTCGTGAGGAGCATCCAAACTGATTTTAATACAAGGCGAAGATAGGTGATACATATGTATAGATATGTTAGGTAACTTTATGAATATGTATGATTTATAGAAATATATAGAGAACCGATGCTTTGGAAATTTACACATGCCTTTGGAAGATTACTTCCCATGTGTCCAGCTGCTGTTAATAAACACACAAATCTTTCAGCTGCAATTAGTTGAAAGGTATTTTTGTCCATTGCACACCTTTAGTGCATGACATTGCCCAGCCTGTTCCCTGGCTGCAATCAATATGCTATCAATGCTATTTTTAAAGCTAAACACAGCACTGTGCCAGCTGCCAAGAAGGAAACTAACTCTATCCTAACCAAAACCAGGACAAATACATTGCTGCCCATGGATTGAGCCTGAGAGGGAGATGGATCTGTTCAAGCCATGCCTACCAACCAAGCTGAAACTCATGAATGGGCTTTGCTAATATTTTCTCTCACTCACCATGATGGGTATTTGCGGTGCAGTGTGCTCTGGAGAATTCAAACAGGACATGGCAATTGTGACCAAATGGGTCCATGGCCATTCTCCACAGGGATAAACATACTAGTTGTAAGGGCTTCCTGTGGTTTGGAGCTGAGGAAATAGGGGGCAGGTTCCTCAACTAGCCCAGTAGGCTGGGAAAGATATCCAGGATTTTACTCTGAGTCATGTGTGAAATAAGAATCTTGGCAATGAACAGCAACTACTGAAATCTCCAAAAAAACCCAGCTAAAATACTAAAATAAACTAGATGGATTTGTTTTGCAGGACAGTTCCAAATTCCCATATGAAAAAGAGAAGAAAAATCCAAGCCAAAATGCTCTTGCACAGTCCAGTCCCAGAATGTGTATTTCCATCTGTTCTTTGAGATGTCAGAGGAGGATTTCTTTTGAAACCCAGTTTTTCTCTTCATCTGCCCTTCTGACAGACCCAAAGCCGTGCTGTGCTCTTCTGTAATGAAGGTGTTTTGAAAAATCCTTTCCAGTGACCAAAAGGGGTGTCTACTCTTTGTCTGTTCCTACTGTGCTACCAGGAAACAGGGATGTTTATTTCTGCACTTTTGCTGATGACATTCTTCCTATCTTGTCTTATTTTACAATGTCTTCTAACCTTTTCAGTTGTGACCAAACATGATTATTAGACTAATTTCCTTCCAGATAATCTTACTGAAATAATTTTTTCAGTTTAATTATATGTTGTCTCAAAGATTTCTTGGTGTAAGTTTCAAAGCATGTGTGTTATCAATACCATTGTTTTTATTTAATATGCAGGATAGATTATTTAATTTCTTGAGGATATTGTTTGGTTTGTGTGTGTTCTTCTCCTACATAAGGCAGGGTGACACAAGACTAAATCAGAAATGTATAAATTGCAATGTTAGAAATTCAAAGCTTAGTCATAAGACCATAAGACCGTATTATAACTCATACCCTTCAGGAGATTCCACACTGAGATTCCAGGGACAGTCTTAGGTCAAATATTTCCTGGCCTTTGGATGTTTGATCTGCTAAAATCAAATTTCTTTAACTTCTTTTAGTGTTTTCAATCCTGTCAGGGTTTTTTATGGGAATGCAATATTCCAAGTCGCATCCTGAGATACCTACTGCTTCTTCCCTTTTTTTACACTTTGCTCTGACATCCTTGCCATCAGGCCCCCACTCCATTCCAGTTCATTGTCAAAGTAATTTCCCTTTCACATGCACATTGTGGTCCCCTGGTCCAGCCAGTCCCTGTCTCCTCCTCCCTTACTGTTTTATTTTGGTCACTGTGATCTCCCTGCTCATCCCCACTCTCTGGCGTTAGGAAGATGCTGAAAAAGCCTCAGCCCTTTCCTCTGTTTCTTGACTCCCAGTCTACAATCAGATATTTCTCTATTCTTCATTAAACTCCACCCATTTCCCCAGTATGATTTTGGTCCTGCCACCTTGGTGCTGCTTTTGTCACTGATTCCTGTCCTGTTGCTGTGAGTGCACCAAGAGCTCACTGGGACAATGAAGCAGTTTCTTTGACACCCTCCATCCTTTACCCATTGGCAGTGGGTCTTGTTCCTCTGTGACGAGGTCTCCTGTCACAGGAAACTGCAGAGGTGTAAGCATCTGTTAGGATTTGACTCCTGAAAGTTGCAGTATGTCTGACCTGTGAGCAAAGTGGTTTTTTCCATCCAAGAGTCAACATTTTTACTTGATGCGGTACGATTTGACAGGGATGACAAACAGCTCTCTTCCCAGGAAGATGACTCCTGGCAGGTTAGAAATCCATGTGGCTACAGATCTCTGAAAATACTTATGTATTTATTTTTAGAGGTCAATGCATTTTCTTTAATTTTCAGTTTTAGAAATCAATCAGCTGGGTTTGGTGGTGTTTTTGTTGTTGTTGAAGGTTCTCTGATATGAGAACTGTTTGAATTTGCAGCTAGAGTTTTTATTATTGAAATGGTTTGTCAAAATGTTTTGATATTACAAATGTAAGTCCAGGCTGTATTATTCCTTGAGATGGGTTTCAGTGAATCTTAAATGTCACTTTATTACACTAGTGCTAGGACCCTTTATGATAAACTAGGACCAGGCTGGGCATTAAGGAAGGCCTGAACAGATAATGCAAAGATAGTCCTTGTTCTAGAGAAATTAATAGTAAAATATAAATTCAATATAGACAGATGAGAACAAGTTAAATTATACTTGCAAGCTCTTAGGGTGCAGGAATTAGTTTTGCAGCAAAGAAGTTTTTTAATGATTAATGCTTGACAATATTTATCAGGAGTGTAAAGAAGTAGCCTAAGAAAGGTAAAAAATATGTCTATTCAAAAGAACAACCCGTGGGCAGTGAAGCCTGGCAGTATTGGTCTACTGGCCACCAGAGCTGACATTCCACTACTAATTAAGAGATGATTGGTGAAGAGCCCTGAAAGGGCAAACAAAGAAACTATTTATTGACCACCAGAGAAGGAATCAGTGTAGGGGTACATACTCCCTTGTCCTGGGGCAGAACCAACTATGTTGACATTTTACACAACAACTGCTGTCTAAAGTGGGCTCTGAGGGTCCAATTGCTGCCTTGCTGGATTCTCTCCAAGGCAGCCTGCCACTGGCTTCACCAGGAGCTTTTTACTAATGCTTATCCTGAGATTTCCTTGCTGCAATTCAAGTTCATTCTTTTTTTTTTTTCATATACACCTTCAAGGCAGAATCAGCATGGCACTCCTGGGTCAGGTTTGTTGAAATTTAACCCCAGCCAGCTGCCAAGCCCCACGCAGCCATTTGCTCATTCAAATGAGAATGGATCTGGGAAATCCATCGGATTCAAACCACAGGGATCTGGGAAAGAATCAAAAGGGCCGAAGCTGGAAAACTGATGTGTTGAGATAAAGACAATTTAACAGGGAAAACAAAAGCCACACACATTAACAAAGCAAAATAAGGAACAAATTCACTGCTCCCCATGGGCAGGCTGGTGTTCAACCATCTCCAGGAGAGCAGGGCCCATCACATTTATACTGAAGAGTAAATCCATTGATTTGCAAGACCCTGTTAAGTGGTTTAAAGCAGCATTTAAACTACAGATATTTTTCCTGACAGTTGAACATATGTAAAAGAACCAGCGCTTTCACAAAAGCCCTTGTCATGGATGGAAACAGGAGGTTTTCCATTAAATCCGGATTTCATACTGATTTTCAATCTGTTATCTCATAGCCTAAATATGTCAACACACTCAGGAAGTATTTTTCCCTTTATTTGTGTATACTGCATAACATGGACAAGTGTTAGTCAGATGAGACATATTTTTCCCTTTAAAGGTCCTCATCTGTCATGGGAAAAAGAAACTTCTGTTTCTGCACCTTTTTCATGATTTCAGCCTTCTTCCCTCTCCCTTCCCTTCCCTTCCCTTCCCTTCCCTTCCCTTCCCTTCCCTTCCCTTCCCTTCCCTTCCCTTCCCTTCCCTTCCCTTCCCTTCCCTTCCTTCCCTTCCCTTCCCTTCCCTTCCCTTCCCTTCCCTTCCCTTCCCTTCCCTTCCCTTCCCTTCCCTTCCCTTCCTTCCCTTCCTTCCCTTCCCTTCCCTTCCCTTCCCTTCCCTTCCCTTCCCTTCCCTTCCCTTCCTTCCTTCCCTTTCCCTTCCTTCCCTTCCCTTCCCTTCCCTTCCCTTCCCTTCCTTCCCTTCCCTTCCCTCTCTGCTTGGAAGTTTTTTGAATTAAAGATTCAGGTAGATATTTGTTAAATAGATCCATATTCAACAGTTTAAAATAGATGGAAATTAGGAATTTGAATTCAGATAAGTCAGGAGATTTCACATGCTGTTATTACTGGTGTTTAAACCTGATACTTATTTTTAAAAATGTGTATCATGGAAGGAGTGGAAGTAGTAAACCTATGAGAGATTCTTCCTCCCTGATCCCTTAATTCACCCTTAATTCTTAAACCAACATTGCAGGAAGATAGACTTTTAAGTCTTCAAAAGGCTTCCGCTGTCCAGATTCAAAAAGTTTGAAAGAACCATTAAAAATTAACACTAATTGCAATGAAGACGAATAGAGATTTCTATAATCAAATAAGAGATTAATCACCTATTCAAAATGGAAACACTTAAAAGAACTACAGAAAATGCAGTGCTGTTACAGTGAGTACAAGGCTGAACAGGCTTTACAATGAGTAGTTAAACGAATTGTTATACACTTGATGTGTCTGGATGCTCCCTTTGCACCAATATCTTTCTGGCTGACCAGGCTGCACTATCTTCTTCCATGTCTTACATACACTTAATTTGAGAGTTATGGAAATAGATACCAGTTGCCTTATACCTACTCTGCCATTGTGGCTGTGATGGAAAAGAAGTTTTATTCTACTACCGGAGTTTGTGTTCTGGTAGCAACAAGGATTTTTAATCACAGAACTATATATTGGCTCTTTCTCAAAAGAATAGGGGGGAAAGAGACAATATATATAAAATAAATATAAGAAAGAACAAGATTATGAAGTAAAATATAAACACGTGTCTAAAAATATAAATATGTATCTAAGGATTTACCTCAAAATAAATTATCATGGCCATTGAAGATATATTCACATACAAAAAATAAAAAGCATCTTTACAGTACTAGGTGAGCAATTTTGTAATACTTTACTGGATCAGCAGAAGTCAGATTTTGAGGAGGCTACTGTGTTACCTTTCTTGTTTTACAATTTTTGTACACTTTCTTTGTATTACATCATCTATACTGCATATAATTAAAGTGCACAAAAAAATTAAAGTTGTCTGTATCTTACTGTGAAAATGCAAACCAGTTAAAATATTGTTGAAAATGACTAAAGTTATTCTATACCTGCTCAAATGCATTTATCAGCTGAAGAGTAAGCGCATATATGCTCTGTAATACCCATTGTAATTTTATGAATAGAATTATAGGTTGTATAGTAGCTGTCATCACAGATACAATGCAGCAATATTCAGCTGGCTTATGGCTTTCTGCAAATAAACCAGATTTATGTAATTTTGTCAAAAAGTTTTTCTTTTAAGCCAATGTTAATAGTTAAGACAGGTATATCATTTGGTATAAAATTCTGGTATCACATGTTATGCATTTGGATAAATAACACACATCTAGAAAAGCAAACCTGAGGAAAAAGAAGCAATCAATCAAGTGATTTACTTTAATAGATAATTAGCTTGGTCTGTGAAGGCCAGATCAGAGCATTTCATATTAATTTTTAATGCCATTTGCAGAGGCATAAAATAAGTTGTAATATCAAAATGAAGATGGAACTTAGAACCATTATGTTAAACTAATTTTGTCTGGAAACATGTTGAAATTTGAAGAAATTTCTTTGAAAGATACCCATTTCAAAGGAAATCCACAGGGAATAAACTGTGAAAAAACTTCTAAAGCCTTTTGCCTGAAGTATTTCCCAACAAAGACATAAATCACAGGGTTAATGCAGCTGTTGGTGGTAGCCAGCATATAAGCAAACTGCTCCCCAAAGTTGATCAGTTCCCCCCAAAAGCAGCCTTTGATCACATCTATTTGGTATAATGTATCAAGGAATATAAAAAAATGGTGAGGAGTCCAGCAGAAAAGAAACATCAGAATCACAGTGAAGATCAATCTGGTTGCCTTTGTGCCTTTGTGCCTCTTGCAACCCTTTGCTCTGAGTGCTCTTCGTTCTTTTGCTGTTTTTTGTAGGGACCTAATGGTGGAGAAATTGAGGAAGATGATTGCTGTGGATGGCAGCAGAAACCCCACCACATTGCACACCAGGCTTTCAGCTGTTTCCCATGATGAGGTGGGGAAGTCCAAAGTGCACGCTGAAATATTCCACTGGGGAAAGTCTTTCACAGTGCAGAACATGAAAGCTGGGATGCTGAGAAGGATGGAAAAGAACCAGATGAGCAAGCAGATCCCTTTGGTCATAGTTTTGCTCCATATCTCTCTGTGGTTCAAGGTGTGGACAAAAGTCAAATAGCGATCTGCGCTGACAGCCACGAGCAAGTAGATGCTGGTGTACATGTTCAGGGTGAGGGAGGCACTGATGCTGCGGCACAGGAAACTGCCAAAGGGCCAGTTAAACTCATTGTTGATGTTCTCTGCCCAGAAAGGGAGGCACATGAGGAAGATAAGGTCAGCAACAGCTAGGTTCATAAGGTAGATTTCAGCTATCTTCAGGGGGCCCTTGTGCAGTGAATAAATGAAGAGAACAAACACATTTCCAAGCATTCCAATAACACAGACAGTGTTGATGTACTTGGGTACTATGGAGTACACGATGTCCCACCAGTCATCCAAGTCTGGGCAAACAGATGAGTTGCTCTGATTTTCACTTTGGTTTGAAGAGGGAATATTCAGTAGAGGAGTTTCAGTCATTTTTTAAAAATTTGGAAGTGAACAGGAGATGTCTTTGAAGTAAGAGAAATATGACTGCAAAAGAGAAGCATAAAAATTTAAAAGTTGTCTCCCATGAGTGGTGTAACAAACATTTAACGGCTGCAAATTCTTTATTAATTCTTACTGATTATTACAGGCTAGATCAATCCATACTTGATATGTGCAGTGGTGGGAAATGTTCCCAGTATTAGCAAGGATAGGACTTCCTCTACATTCCATGAAGCTTCCTCTCCTTGTTTCAATTGTTTAAAGCACACAGGAAGGAAAGTGATGAATCAGTGTAAGTTGTTCTGTTCATCTCCTCCAGACTGATTACAGACACAGATATGGGAGAATCCTGTTTCCCTGAGAGTATTGGGAGTCATGCTGGTAACCCAAAGACAGCTTTGCATCCTTCCCTGCCCTTTCTCTTACTCTTATTTACCATTTACATTGTTATATTACTGTATTCTATACTATATTAGATACACATTAATGTATTATTTTATTCTGTTACTCTGCTGAAGCAGGATCATGCCTGTTTCCCTGAACTGGGAAAGATGCTCACTTTCTTTATGTACTGTTTGCTTCTTGAACTTTGCATTCTTTTGTTCCTTTGCAGTTCCTCCCACTCTGAACTTTGGGTTCAAAATTGCTATTTGACTAAACAGCTTATTGCCTTCTAATGTCAGCAGTTTGAATAATAAAACATAGACTTCTCTAAAATATTGTGCTAAAAATCGTGCCTGGAGGGAAGGCTTCTCCAGCTTTAAATTTACAGCACCCTTTGCCAGTTCAAAACTTTCATTTGAGTTCAGCTGGAGAGAGGCTGTCTCAGGCTCCAAAGTATTTTGTCCATAATAACATTGCCAATACCTTTACTTCTTTCTGATAATCCCATGTGAGATTGTGAAGGAGTAAGAACATGGGCAAAACCTTATCCTCCCATGAAAATCCACTGGACTTTCTGTCAAGAGATCCACTGTCAGAGCTGCCTCCTGCTCCATTCTTCAGGTGCTGCCATGCTTGATGATAGTGCTTGGATAATGTTTTTTACAGGCATTCAGTCTCAGAACATTATGCTAGGCAAGTTATTATTGAGCCTGTTCTGGCATTTCAGAATTTCATATGCATATTTCAGCCATCTGACATTTCAGTATTTCATATGCAAGTGGAATGAGCGTGTCAATCACAAAAAAGAATGTATTTGACAAAATCAGTATTTTGCAATCAGTCATTCTAAATGTTGATTTTCTGCTGCAGCTATTTAATGCTGCCCTTTCAGCTTCTGTATTTTACACCTAGGAGACTGCTAATGATGGAATTTCTGAAGAGAGAATTTAGGACCTTCATTTATCTCTTTTACATATATGTACAGCCTTAGTGATGTCTGTATATGAGCATCTTGCAGTACTAATTTTTGGGATGCCTCTAGGAATAAGCTAAGTATTAATATTCCACATCAGGTTATCTGGTACTAATGCACAGAACATTTTATATAACTGTAGAATTAAGGGAGCAGCAAAGTTGTATCTGAGTTCATAAACTCATTCAAGCTGGCAGCCTTGATGGGAAACTGAGCTAAAATTCAATTTAGCACACTTGCCTGGATTTCCTCACAATAGTCTGAATGTTACCTAGTTCACAGACTTCTCATGCAAACTAAGATAACTTAAGAGGACCTAAAACTACAGATAAAATACATATAGCAAATAAATGGCTGATTAGCATCAAAGAGACTCTGTGAGACAGCAGAAATCTAATGCTGTTATAGCAGGAGGCTGGCTAAAGCATGAGAGAGCAATGGCAGAAAATCTGTAATTTTATATTTCAAAAATAATGTAGAAGAAAGATAACAATTAAACCTAAACAGAATTATTTATTTTACTTATATAGAACAAAAAGCAATGCTTTTTGTCCTTGCTTGCCCTTTTCCTGACAACTTCTTGCTATCAACTTATGCCAGTCACTCTGCACACTTCAGGCATGATCTCTCAGCTGGAGCTGCAAATTCATTCATGATAGGCTCAGCTAAAAACACCAAGAAGTTTTATTTTTCATAGCAACTTAGATTTTGTTCACAGCTAAATCCGAATTCTTGTTCAGCTAGCAACAGTACCTGAGGATTCTGTGGAGATTTTCATTGCAAAAATTTCTTCAGAGTCTACTAATCAGTGTCTAAGCACCACCACAAGCCTTTTACTAATTTAGAGTTCCAAATGTTCTCTTGACAGAAAATGCACTTTATTTTCTGTAATTTCTGTAAGTATTTTGAACTATTTAGTGCTAATGGACAATTAGCCACATGAATGGTTTTAAATTTCTGTCCTTAACACATTCCAGTCATTTTTTAGACAAATAATGACATATTTTTCTTTGAACTGATTTCTGATGATCTTCCTTGCACAGTGCATCTATCACCCTTTTTGTTATTAATACTCATTAGCCAGTTAGAGCAATTAGGTAAAATGGATCATGGCTTTACACTTAAACTAATACTGACCTTCAGAATTACTTTCATGGTAAAAAAGAAAGGGAAAGTCTTACTAGACTGCATAGATCAGAACTGAGAGCACAGAAGATTAGAAGATTACTTTTTAGATAACATTTAGAAATTATTTTAGTAAAGATAATACATTTAAAAAGATAGGCATACCTACTCCTTGTCCTTCCTGGCAATCCAGGCAAAGCTTCAAATTTGGAAACAGTCGATAAACAGCAGTACAGAGGTTACTGAGAGAATTCAAGGATGCTTCCTGAGGCACAACTGAGTGACTGAGGGCTGTCCTGAGTGTTTTGCTGGCCATAAACCATGTGTGTGATGTTACATCTTGGAATAAAGCCCCAGGATTTTTTTTTTTAACTTTCCCAAATGTCAGCTCTAGTAATTTTCAAGACGTGAAGTATTTCATTCTCATTGTGAAATAATGCAAGCCATATGTCATGACTCTTTTCATCCTTTGACCACTAATTGAAGCTCTCGAATTGTCCTTGGCAATTAAAAGTTCCATTGTGTGAATGCTTGTAAAAATAGTAACTTTATTAACAACTCTGAATTGTTTCTCTGTGCCCATGCACACAGGGAGAAACTTAGAATTAAGTTTTTGTTGTGTTGGGAGTTCCTTTCCCTTCTAGACATGAGGGGAAAGCATGCCAGGGAGCTGGGGGTGAAGCAGAGCAGGCAGGTGGGGATGGCTGCTGAAACAGGAACCTTGCTAAGCCCCATTTCCTCTCTTTTTGAAAACCACTGTTTTTTGCACCCCGCTATAGGTGTCCAGGGCATGAATGTCTGTGAATATTACTTCTCAGTAATATTCATGAAGACTGCTGTATTTTCTCAGGTTTGTACCCAAACGAGCTTCTTATTTTTCTGATTACTTTCTGGGACCAGGTAGCCGGAGAGTGGTTGTTTATAAATTATTTTTTTATCTTTTTCATTCTGATTGTCTACTGATTAGAGCAATATTTTTTAAAAGATAGTATCTTGCATCTTAGACTTTACTGTCTTAAGTATAGCCATGAAAAAATGTGGGCTTTCAATTAAAAAAAAAAAAAAAATTAAGGGACTGGAATGTCATTTACTTATAGGAAAGTATTCTTCTCATTGGCTACTTAACCAACACATGCACCATCTATCTCAATTCTTATTCAATTGTGTCCCTTTCTGTTTGGTAAGTAAGTTAAAATGAAAAGGCAGGGGAGGCTGAATGGTGAACTATGAACTTCCCTATCATCAAAAATACCTTTATTCCAAATTTTTATTCATTAAAGGATAGTAAGTTAGTTATGCAAACACTGCTAAAATTGACAAACAAAAAAAGTTCCAGTTGACACCATCACAATGGAGAAAACTCTAAATGGCTCAAGATTTAATGTTGGGGTTTTTTTAACATCTTGTAAAATTTTAATTTCTGCAAAGACTTGAAATACAACATGTAATTTGTGAATTACACATTAGGTAAGAAATCCTAAGGAAAATCTTGAAACAACCCGTCTCACACTGACTCATAAAGGTAAGTGCAATATGACAAGAGATCTTCGTCACAGACTTTCCAAAGTCTCCTCTTTGCTTACACTACTGAATTTCTGTGTTTAAGTTATTTTTTCCATAATGAAGAACATTTGAGCAATAACAAGAAGTTTGGAATTTTTCCTTGCTTGGACATGAATCTCTTAGATCTGCCAAGTTCCACATTTACTCACTGACTGAATAAAAAACTGCAGCTGCGTCTAAAATTTATATTATAAATAACAAACCTTACAAAACTTGTCACATCAAAATGAGTTCAAAATACTGGTTTTGCAAATCCAACTCCTCTTGCGAATCTAGTTTCTTATTTTCTGTTGTTTTTCATTGTTATATTTGGAACATATTTCAGTAATGCAGAGAGATTCAAAACTGGAACTCTGTGCATTTAGTACAAAAAGTAAATAGGCACTGCAGTAGCTCCAGCATTTAAAGATCTTAGAACAAGTCTATGGAAGAAGCTGTAACTTTATACAGAAAGGGGATTTAATTTATTATGTCTTTACAACTTCATTCCTCATTTCAGCCTATAGAAAGTATAGAAAGGCCTGGCACAGTTTGCACGGATGTGATGGATCATGAATTGAAGGAATGTGAAGGGTTAGTTTAAAAATATCTGTAAGACTCAATAGTTAAGGGTTTTTTTAAGTTAATATCTGTCTATTGACACCTTCAGCTCAGGATACTCACAGCATGTTGGTTTACGTTTTAAGCTTGAATGATCTTCAGTCACACCATCTAGGCAGACTGTCCTGCAGAAAGTAAACATTTTCTAGAGCTGCATAAGAATTTACAGATGCTAACTGAGCCTCTCTAATCAGAATGATTAAACAAGCATGTTGTTTAATCAGAGGCAAGGCTTTATTATCACACACATTACAAGGTAAACAAATGACAAATGTCAAAAATCCCAAAGGTCTCCAGATTTCTGGCTCTTGGTCCAGCAGTTCACCCATTAAAAATCTTCCTTTTAAGATGGATGGAGCCTTTAATGATTGGGACAAAATGTCTTTATCAGTATGTTTATATATATTATAACTTGATCAGTATGTTTAACAATTTCATTTTCTTTATTGAAATGTTTGGCAAATAAGCTTAATTATCTGCTATAACTGTTCATCTGTTCTGAAACAGCAGAAAAACTTTTTGATATGGCCTTTTGATGTAAAACTTTTCATTCAGCTTAGTTATATAGTTATATATATAGTTATAACTATAGTATATAGTTACATACTAGAGAGCTTAAGGAGAGCTTAAACCCTGGTGCAGGTATTTACAATTCCCAAAGAATGATCTTGGTACCAGCACGGTATGGTAATAATCAAGCCACCAACTATAGTTTACAGAGCTTGAAACAGTGAAATATGAAGGAGCCAATACAGGCTGAAAAACCAGCAATGTACTGATGGAAGAACGGAATGGAAAGGTGATTCAATGGCTAAAGACTGTTTAGGGATTTGGAAGACCTGAACCAAGATCCTAACTCCTCCACTGAAACCCTGCCTAAAAAAAAGTGACTTTCTCCTGTCTGCAGTGACAACCAGCAACTTGTGTAACAGCTTTTAAATGCTTACTTTTTCAAGCAAAGCCAATAATCCACTTGAAAAATGAGAGTGTGGAGAAATGAGAATTATTCCTGCCTGTAAATGCTGAAGGCCTGAAATATCATCCTTGCCATTCCTCTGGCCATGGTCCCCACCTCTGTCAGGCTGAATGGGAAGTCAGCTCTTTGCATGGACAAAGTCTTGATAGCAGTTGTGACAGCCTCAGAAAAAAAGAGAAGATGGGAGCAGAGGTAATAAGGGACATGGATAAAGAAGAATAAAAAGATATGATTACTGTTTGGCATCTTCACCTCTGAAATTCTCAGGACAAAGTCTGACCTAATTTTACCAAAAATCCTTCTCATATTTTGTCATGTTTCTGTAAGAACAGAACAGAGCCAAGAGTGACTGGAAACTGTCAGTGGGTCAGATGTAGCTTGGATGTTACACTTTATTTCTTGGGTTTTTTTAGTTGCGTGCATAAATGGTGCATATGAATACCGCAAATGTGTCATCACACTGAAGAGTCAGTAAAATGTGAATTAAACAGTCTGTGAGCTGATACTGTCTGTTCTGTGATGTGCAGAAGCTGCTGCAGGGGATTTCCATTGTTGCTGGTGTCTACATAGGACCTTGAGCTATCAGCAGGCAGAGAAAAGCTACCAAAAAATATTTCAGTGCCTTAGCTGTCTTAATTCTGATTTAAACTTCCAAAGGGAAGAGTGGTCAACAGAACTCTGAAATGGGCCCTAAAAAGAAAGATCTCGAAGTAGCTAAAGTTCTTTTGTTTCAACTCACTTTCCTTTGGTGTAAAAGGAAGTGAAGCAAGCATCTGGAACAGTTGAACTTCTGACAAATCATTTCTTAGTAACAGTATAGAGGCTAGAGAAAAAAATTCCAGGAAATCTCATTTCTCAAAGTACTTTATTTCTTTTGTACATGCTTACTGCATAGCAAAAAAAATGTGCCTATGTATTTATGTTATTTAAATTAATGTGATATTAATATAATAACATTTTTATATTTTACTTCTCAGTACCAAATACTCAGAAATAATTTCTGTTGCCTCAATAACCTCTGTATGGAGTTCCTTTTGTGCATGAAGAGCATGCTCATGAACGAGACAGTATGATAACAGTGGATATAATAGAAAGCCTTGCAGTGTTTCATCATAGTTGTCCCTGTTCCTTCAGAAGATAAAAAGGATGAGCAATAGAAATATTTATGACATAGAGTTATACTGGATTATCAAAGAAAAAACATGGAAATTTCCTATAAATCATATACAGTGATCTAAATACCATAGTCGTTAAATCACGTCTGCACATTTATATTTTGCGGTTCAGTTATTTGAAGGTTTAACACAAATGCCTCATCTTAAATGAACTTTGTTGCTCCATTCAAGCTCTGATGGACAAAGACCATATAGATGCCATCTGAGTTTACTCATGTCACCAAACTCCATTTCTCTTTAAAAGCTGAAACCTTATGTGATTTGAAAAGAACAAAGACTGCTAGTTTCAGCATATTTTAGATCATCTTCCACTCAGTTTTGATCAAGGTTCCTAGAGGTTAAAGTGCATACAGACAATTCAGTACACCGTGAGTTTCTTTATGTACATAATCAACTTAGCTCAAAAATATAGTCCAGGTGGGAAAAAGCTAACTTGTATTAAAATCTCACAGATTAACTCTACAAATAAAATGTTGGTATTACTAGAATCTGAAAAGGACATTATTGAATACTCTGAGCTTTCATGACCCCTGTTATCTTTAGTTAGATTTCTAACGTAGTTAGGTGATACTCTCCTTCATATTCCCAGTTTCTTCTGTTTGTGAGATTATACCAGCTGTGCTGAGCTTTTACATATCCATTGAATAACATTAATTATGCTTTGAGAATCCTAAAAACCTGGGTCTCTGAGCTGAAGTGTAAGCATGAATATAAATAGTATTCACTCAAAAAAAGTAAGCGAATGCTTTCACTCCATGGTAGAAGGGGTAAAGAATCTTCCTTTACAAAGAAAACTCAGCTAACTTCATGCAGGTAGGTGAAGGTTCCCTTCCATTACTTCTTTGCCTTTTTTTCAGCTACTTTTCATACATACTTGCTCCTGTAAATCTGTAACTAACTGGAGCAGCTGCAAAAAGACACTGCTTGTCAATGAAAAGATCAGATAGTTTCGGATGACTGAAGAGAGAAATTAAAAGCCCAAAAGATGGACACATCTACAAGTGAATCCTACAGGATTCACTTAACAGAATTTACTCAAATACAAGTCCCCTTCAGGTCAAAAATCTTGTCTAACACACTATTATGGGTACCATATGTAGCTGCACGATCCTGACAATAGCTTCTGTACTGGTGCTCTGTTCAGGAAATTTTATGTACACCTCAGAAAAAAATTCCAAATGAGACATGTGCTAAGAATCATTCAGCCGTGACAAGGTAAGTAAGCTACAAAATAGGATTCAATCACAAAAAACAGCCAGTATCATTAGAAGCAGGTTTCTTTATGGAATTTCCATTAAGATCAAACTGCTGTTTTCCCTCACAGAATGAACACTATCACATGTTTACTCTGTGGACCTGGAGCAGATGAATATGAGCAGAAACTGATATGTTGGAAGGCTTTCTTCCTTTAAGGATTTCCTAAGATTATGCTATTTGGGCAATGACAAAACAGACTTTTTCCTTGGGTATTCGCTTGAAATGGAAGTTCTTAAAGTGTCCAGGGAGTTTTCCATCTGCACAGACTCTAATTTTCTGCACCTCTTTGTGAACAAGTCCTTGTAGAATTCCACAGCCTTCTTCTGGAAGTTTTTCCCAACAATCACATACAAGACTGGGTTCAGGCAGCTGTTGCTAAAGGAACAGTATGTGGCTATCTGGGTCAGTACATCATTGATGTCTTCCAGGCATTTGAAAGTGGGTGCGAAGTAACGGATTGTGTCAATCAATGTGCTGATCTGGAATGGAAGCCAGCAAATGATGAACAGCAGGAGCACAGCAAGGACCAGCATGGTGGCTTTCCTCTCTGTCTGGACTACCTTCATTTTTTTGTAGCTCACTGCTTCTTAAGGCTTTGATGATTTGTGCAGTGCAATAGGCAATTACACAGACTGGGATCACAAACCCCACAATATTCAGCAAGCAGTTGTTTGTGGGCTCCCAGTAGCTGGCTGGGTAAAGAAGAACACAGGCTGTGATGTTCAACTCTTCAAAATAACGTAAATTTCGAAACACCATTGTAGGTGAACACATGAGCAATGCACATGTCCAAATTACAAAACAATTCCATTTGGCACAGACGGTTCGTCTCATCCTTCCAAGAGACATGGTTTTCACCAAGGCCAGGTAGCGGTCAATGCTCACTAGTGTCAGGAAATAAATGCTAGAATATAAGTTCATGTAACTCATAATGTTGATGGCTTTACAGAGAAACAAGCCAAAAGGCCAATGAAACTTATTAGAAATATTAATGGCCCAGAAAGGTAAAGTACAGACCAACATTAGGTCAGCAAATGCCATGTTTGCTAGGTAAATCTCAGCCACCGTGCATCTACTCTTGTGGAAACACAGGACGGTGAGCACAAAGGAATTTTCTATTGATCCCAGAATAAATATAAACCAGAGAAATCCAGGCTGAAAATCCTGTAGCCATTTCCATACATCTGCACTAACACATTCATATTGATCTATCTGATGCACTCCTGAATTATTGTGGAAATATTCTGGACTGACTGTGAGCTCCTGGGTGGTCATGTTGTACAGCTGCATAACATTTTCAGTTGTGATGGAAACCATTTCTGTGAAAAGAAAAATAGGTGACATGAGATTGCTACATCTAGCTCATTGCTGCAGAAGACACAATAAGAAAAACTGTCTTTTGCTTTTCCTAATGTCCTAGAAGCATAGCTATTGAACAGGCTTACAGTTCCCTGGGTTGCTTCTCATAGACACTGAGTGTGGCTGTAGAATGTTTTACAGACTGCATTACTATGGACTTCCTGGACCAATTTTAGGCAAGTAAAAAAAGGGGATGTAGAAATGACAGATATTGTTATGAAGGGGTTAATGAAGAGAACATTTAGAAACCTTTATTCACTAGAACTGAGCTGAAGCAAGTCTTTGTCAATTCTTTGAGGATGTTCATCATTAGTTTGTCTTCTTATCTTTTTACTTCATTAGCCATGGTTTCCTGAAGGACAGGTGTACCTTGTGTCTCAGGTTGCTCATGGTAAAGCTGCTAGTTCTGTGTCACATCCTGCAACATTTTACACCCTCTCCTACAGAGCAAGAATTGAGTGGAACTCAGTGGCGCTTCATCCCCAAAGAACACCATCTATTTTCCAAAATGTTATCACTATGTAATAAACAGACATTTAGTTTGCAGCTCTAGTTTGCATTGAGAATGCTGAGGGATGAGTGTTTGCCAGCAGTGTGCCATTCTCAGCTTCTCACTGAAATTGTCTGTGTACTTCTGCCTCTGTGTTACAGTCTCTTCCTGCAGCCAAGTCACAGAAGAGTTAAGTGGTACAACCTTCATGAGGGAGCTGAATTTAACAAGTGGGCAGTGGGTGGGTTGGTAGAGACAGTGGCCATCCTATAAGACAGGACCTGTCTGCAGTCAGCCAGCTTGGGTGCAAGAGCACAGTCTGAAAACCAGAATACTGTAAACATTCTACAGATCGGAACAGCCTGGGATTGTAGGGAGCTATATATGGGCAGAAATGTGAGATGTGTACTTAACTGTTACTAGAACCAAACAGAAGTTGCAGCATCATTCACTACTGATAAAATGTTAACTGTGTTTTTCTTGTTGTTGTGGTCTTGGATAATGAATGCTGAGATATTATTCAATTGCAAGATTGGCTTCCCAGAGCTGTACATATAATTCTCTGGACTGAGTGACGGAAATACTGTTCCTCTTTTTTCAGGTCTTTATAATAACCACTGTTTAGATTATCATTTGATTGGAAGCTTCTCAAATGTATTTTTAATTAAGACATTTGTCCTATTCAATTGGTAGCTTGGCATTGAAAAGGGACACACTTGCAATTCCTGAAAGGATGAGGGTTCTCACTTGTTTTGTGGTTGCTGGAATTGTTGGCTGGTAAGAATCAATGCTTAATATGCATACAGATATTTAGCTATTGATTGCAGAATTGATACAAAGCTATGGTCATATTTTGTGTGCTTTGTGTTAATAAAACACTGCAGCACTTAAACATCTCAAAGCCCAGCTTGTGTGGATGTGAGAGTTGCCACTAACAAATTGCAAACAGCAGTTTCAAGTCTCCCTTTCTTTCTATGCTGGCACTTTTCACTGTAAAAACACAAAGGAAGTGAAATACTAATGGATGGCCAACAAGAGGTCATCTAAGAATAGAGAAGTTCTGTTGCCTGATGCAATTATCAGAAACTGTTTCTTTTGCTGGTAGTAGGTGTGAACCAGCAGAAAAATAAATTGTAAGTGCATTATTTTACACTTTGAGGTTGGATGTATGCACATATTTAATAAGATGAGAATTAGTAATTCAGAAAGTGGTCATAAAGGCCATGTTGGCTTTTTCTGTGATTTTCCTTCCTTCCATTAATTTACAGCAAATAGCAGCTCCAAAACTGCATATTGATTTATCTGAATTTGTTCTGCAATTAATCTCTTCCAGATTTTGGGTTTAGAAGGGAAAGACCTATAATACTTTGAAATAAGTTAGTTATGTCATATTACTGTGGTCTAGGAACAGTGTACAGGGACTAGCTAGGATGTCACCCAGTCCACGATGTGGGGCTTCTGGCAACCTGCCTCCTTGGTCCTTAGCCAAGTCCTTCCATAATGCATTGCTAGAAATGGGGGAGTGAACAAGGTAAAACGTGCTAATTATCAATTTACAAACTCAAATGTTTAAGGTTAAAATGATGTGCTTGATGCTATTCTATATTGCATGGGAGACTCATTTAAAGTATGTGATTGCTGAATAAATTATGATTGACAAAACCACAGCTTATAGGAGGCAGTGATTTGCTGTTTTCTTGTCATATTTTGATGAAAATAACTGTGATCCTTCTACATATTCTCTACAAATACTTTCTGTGCAATGCAAGACAAGCCTAATGTCTCTGCAGGGACTTTCAATGAGATTTTATGTGTCAGTCTTGATTGAAATGCTGCCCAGCTGAAGTAATCTATCATTACTGATTCTGATGGACCCCTGTGAGGGCTGAATTTGAACCTGATGTAGTTCACATCCTGTTGTGAATTACCTCCTCCTTGACAGTCTGTAAAACCCACTGTCAGTCATTATCTCATGTTGTTCTGGAATGTATTTTAAATAACATTGGGAACAAATGACAAGGTTTTGTTGAAGGGTGTTTCAGGGTGCCCTGTATGGGAGGCAGTCATGGCCTGGACAGTGCTGGTGGCAACCAGCCCTGTGCCTCTTGCAGACACTGCCCTCACCAAGGCAGGAAGGCTTTGGGGTCAGCTCACAGGGGATGCTTTGGGTGTTGGCAAGATCCTGCCAATGCTGCAAATGAGGAATCCTTGCAGAGAGACTGGGAAGAAGGGGTTAATCATCTGTTGGGTTGTCATCACAGGCAGGTGGAGAAGGACTCCAAAAAGTTGGTGGTCACCAGTGCCACAGCCTGGAACTCAGGGCTGGGCAGTCCCCTTGGCGTCTCGTGCCAAACCCATGGGACGTCCTGCTGTTCAAGGGCTGACCTACACATACAGCACTGGAGGGTGCACACTAGGAGACAAGCACGGGTTAATCAGGCAGCCAAGGGTAACACCTAGAGTCCAGCAGAGTGGTTAATCCTAGGATACACAGGGAAATTCTCCAAGTTGCAGAAATACGTGCTGGGGCCTATGGAAGGTCTTGAAAGAAAAGGAGGGGAATATGTTGAATTGGAACAAGAAGTCCTCCAAGGGTCAAGAGATAAGAGCTAAGGAATGGAAAGATGGGGGAAAAAAAGATCAGAGCTCAGTTAATGCTGCTACTGGGTTAATGCAAGCCCTGGCACAGCTTTACTCCCCACATGGGTTATGCTGCTTCAGGTGAATATTTCTCATCATCTCTTTTGGGTCCAGATGAAGCCCTACAGCTGCTGAATTTATGACTCTATTAGTATTGCCACTGGTGTTAATCTTTCCTTGTACTGTGCTAAACATTTTCATACAGTGAATAACTAAAAGTCTCATGATGGTCTTAGTCATGTCTTACACAAGGACAGTTCTGAAATGTGCAATGAGACTTCAAGTTATTTCAATGTTACCTGCAGTAATCCACTCTGTGGGAGTAGGAGAGAGATTTTGTAACATGTATTTTACAGCTGTTGTGACTTTACTGATTACACATTTTGCAGAAATAAGGTGTGAAATTTGTAATTAGTATATTCTGAGTTTGTCGTAATATTAACCTTGCTAATTTAGTCCTCAGAGACAAGACGTGGAGCTTAAAAGAGGTAAATGCTGTTATGGTGTTAACTGCTATAATGTTGTTTGCTGGAGCAAAATAGAGAATATTAAAAAGCATAAGTACACAGTCCTGATGTTTTCCTAATTTGAAAGGACAAAGGATGGAGTGGGCTCAAGTCTTCAAGACTAGCCCCATTAGTCTTCTCCAAATGAGGAATTTCTTTGATGGATGATCATCCATGATGAGAGTTGCCTAAAAAGCAGACTTATTTTCCATTTATTTCATGGATTTCTTGGCAAGGCCATGTGAAGAATAGGTATGACACCCAGACTGTAACATCCTTAGCAGAATTTTACAATTACGTGGTTTGCTTTAAGTGCTGTCAGTGGCCAAAAGTGTTTTCAAATACACACAGCTGGCTTGCCATGCATACATACAGCTCCCTGTACAGCTGGGGGTCGGTGGCACAGGGGAGAGGAAAAGCTGGGGGCAAAAATACGGGTTTGAATGAGTGGCTGCAAACTGAGAGGCACTGGCTGGCTTCTGACACGGTGATATTTTAGAAGACATGTTAGCTGCAGAAATAGCAAGGGCTGGCTCAGCCTCTCCTCTGACTCTGCTTCCCTGCAGAGCCCAGCCTGCTTTGACGTTTTGTATTTTTTGTGTAAATTTATTCCCCTGAACATCTCTGAGCCCAGCTTGGGCAGCCAAGTGTCCCCTGGTGGTGCCTGTTTGCCAGACAGCCTTTCTTCACACTAATATAAAAGCTACAGTAAATGTAACACTGCCAGGAACTGCCAGAGCCTTGAGAGGATAAAAGGTATTTGCCTGGCAGATCTGCTGTGACCGAAATGCGAAACGGCAGGAGTTTAAAAGCTGCTGTAGGTAAGGGAGATCTGTGCAAGGAAGCCTGGAAGTCCTGCTGGCTCCATGAAAGTACCACTGCTGCCCTCAGGAGCCTGGAGTGCAAACCTGATAGACTCAGCAAGATGTTAGGAGGCTGTAGAGATGTCCCCTAAACTGCCTCATTTGTGAGCATTGGACAGGTATTTGCTGGCCAAGGAGAGAGAAGTTTAATTTTAATAGCTTTGGAGGATTTGGTTCCAGGACAATGTCTACTTGTGAGGAAGAGGGGTATTTTTGTTAAGTAATAGATTATAACAAAACAACCTCAATGCATGATTTCTCCTTCAGCCGTACCCACAGGTCTAGCAGGCCTGAAGCACTTGTGACAGGATGGCATAATCAGTGGCATTGCTCAGCATGAAGCCAAAGGTGTGCTGGAAGATTGGGCTTCAGTGGTGGACTCTCATTCAGAATTCAGTATCAACAAAAATACAGGCAACCCATCCTGTTTATAAATTCTCTACTTTTCCCATAAAGTTTATTTTCAAAGCTTCTATTTCAACCTGGTTTTCTTGCAACCTTTGCTCCTGAAAAAAATCACCTTTGTAATCTATCCCCACTTCACAGTGACTCTTGTTTCCATCTAATCCAAGCCCAATAGGACTGCTCATACCTCTCTCTTTGGCTTCAAAATGGGTTGGGTTTGTATCTTTAGCTGGATAAATACTGGAAGGTAAAATTATACCACTCTTGTGGCATCTCTGAAACATGTTCTGAAACATTCTCTGAATGTCCTTGTAAGTCCATGTTACTGGGGAGGCATTAGTTATTTTGGAGAGGTAGAGGAAGTGTGGGAAACATTCCTAAAACGTTCTGCTTTTACAGATCCCACAACACTAATTTTTAATTTCCAGTCTTTGTATATTGAATCTCTAATGGGCTTTGCTACACTTGAGGTTGTAGATTAGTGGACACTTTCTGTGGCAATGTTAACTTAAGGGTTTCCTGCTTTTCATTCACTCTTCACTGTCCCTTTTACCTTACAGATGCCCTCAAAGTTCATGAGGCTTCTTGTAGAACGAGATTCAGGAACTTGCCTGGAACAAAAATAATCATGTAAAAGAAAAGATTCTTTTTAACACAAATCAGCTCCATAGTTTGCCAGAAAATTAAGGCAGTAAAGAAGATATACAGAGGAGCTGCCTCTAAAAAGCGTAAATTTTAGATATTATTTGTTGCATAAGCTTGAAGCACACTATGGAAAGAAACTGCAGTTACCATTAAAGGTATCTACATCAACTATGTAAGGAAAATTGGGGGAAAAAAAGTTATTCTGTTAAAGTAGCTATTTCAATAACAGTGAAACTAAGGTGAGAAGAAGCTACTAATTTTTCTCCCTGTGTGGGAGATGAAGCCACTCATTTCCTGCTAAAGAAAGGTGTGGAGAGAGCAGAAGTCTAATCAAGTGCAATGCATAACCTATTTTTATATATAACTTTTATGCAAAGCACTTTGCATAACATATTTTTTCATAGTGAAAATCTTGAATATTCTTGCTTTAAACTATCCAGGGTTACCATTTCCTAAAAAAAAAAAAAACAAAACCAAAACCAAAAAAAAACCCCAAAAAACCCTATATTTTTTTAGCTTTAGAAACCTGGTACGTTATTTTTCAATGCTCTTTATTCAACCCAGTAAATAACTGTGATGACTGACAAAAGATATTATCTCTGTGTGAAATAGTTATAACTGAAATAGAGAAGAACAACATGGCTGGACTGTGATGAGAACTGGAAGGAGAAGGAAAATAAGAACCAGTTCAGAGAGGAGCACTGTCCTGATTACAGGATCTTTGTACAGAAAGTGCTCATCTCATTAAAAAGTTTTGGTTTAGTTCAGACTTGGATCATGTTTGAGTCAGTCCATGTTTGACCTCCGACTTGCTGCCATCAATTTTCTATTAAGATGATCCCCAAAATATTGCAAATGTCACCAAAACTGGATTTTGCTGTCATTCTGAAAGAGCAGATTTAGTATAAGAATTCTATTATATCTGAATTAACTGGATTAATTGTTAAACCTAATTTCAAACTTAGAGGCTGTTTCAGGTTGACACACAGAATCTGCAGTTTCTCCAAGCACTAAATCATTAAATTTCAGCCTTGTAATTCTCAGAAGTTTCAAAGATCCAGCTGGAAAAGCCCAGAGTAGTGTAGTTTGATTTTGTAGCTGACCGAACTTTGAGCAAGAGGTTGGCCTACAGATCTTCCAACCACACATTATCCTAAATTCCTAAATTTGCAGTTCTTGTGCTAGTAAATGAAAATTCCAGTTGGATTAAGGCCAACAACAACCACAAAATCATAGAATCATACAATGTCTCGGGCTGTAAGGGACTTTAAAATCATCCAATTCTAATACCCCTCCCATGGGCAGCTCTGATCACCTATCATTCCCATTGTAATTTTTATAAATGCCACATGTTATTGTAATAAGTAAGCAGTAACTTTACTAAGATTACTTGAAAAAAGTGAGTGGATTCAGTATCTCCTGTGAAAATTTCTTAGATGGGCTGCTGCAAGGCTACATGGGCACATCCAGTCAGTGGTGAGCACAAGGACTGGATGCAACACTCTTGCCATAACGGTTTAGTTGCAGTTTTGTTGCATGTGTTAACTCACTGGGCTCTTCTTTGAAGCTACGTAACTCTTCTTGTATGGACAACTGGCCTGTAGAAAATATCCCAGGAAACATTGCTGTTGGTGATACACTGAGTGAGGACATTCCTTTTGCAGAGAAAGGCTGCAACAAAGCGTCATTAAATTAAAAAGGGGTTGGTATTAAGCAAATAAGTAATAGGAAATGCCAAATCCATTGAACACTGCTCTAGAGTAGTTACAAAGCATATCATAGCAAGGCAGAGCTTGGATGCAGGAATGAATTATGAAAATAAACAATAAACCCTCTGCTAATATTAGAGAGGGTTTATCAATATATAAAGAAGGTCCATAACTGTGGGGCCATCAAGAACTGAAAATGTGATACATACAAAACATGTGCATTGTGATGTGCTCATAACAACAATTGCCTAACATAAATTTAGACCTGTATACCTACTTTAGCATTTAGTTTTCCTGAAGATTTCTGTTATGTTAATGCTGTGCAGCTTTTCCCTTCCCTTTTGTACATGATGGATTAGTAAAGACAGTAGAAATGCCCTGAAGTAGAACTTCCTGTACTTTTCACCCACTTTTATAATTGTAGTTCATGAACAGAGAAGGAAGTTTAATTCCAAAATACACTGCTCTGAAAACAGGTATCACTGCTTTTCACATCCTTCCAGTATACACTTCAATTCCTGCTGTTCAAAAAGCCTAGAACTTTTAAGCTGTTCTGTTTTACAGGGCTATTCCCTCCCCCCTCCAGCTTTCTCCAGACAGTGTATATCTATGAAGAAATGAAGTATATGAAGGTCTTAAATCTAAGTGTTAACCAAATATAAGCCAGTTTGTTCCTCTCTTTGTAGTCATTGGGCAGATGAAAGATCTATTTCCAAATCTCTATTCTGTTTAACTTGGAATAAAATCTGGAAATTGGGTGATTCACATGCCTGTATACCAAGAGGCCACAAGCTTATTGAATAATGTTGATTGAGAGTATTTATATTTATGAAGCTATTTTCAGTTAATATAAATACTTATTTAAAAAGTGAATCTGAATCTTCCATCTTTGGAAATATCAGTTCTGGGGTTTACGATGTCAGTCTCAACTCCTCCCTCTCCTTGTGAATACTTGCTGCACATCTCTCTAATTCTTCAGGATTTTGAACTTCTGGGACCTGCCCAACTCCTGCTCCATTAGACTTAATGTGAGTCTGCTGCACGGACTGGTGTCCCTGAACTGAGATGATAACTTTCTGACTCTAACAGCAAAGCACATAAATCTTATGCAACACAAGTCACAGCTGGATCTACACTTTTTCAGTGCGTACTGTAGTGTGTTTGCTCAAAATGTTTTGACAACTGAGAAGGAAAATATTTAAACTGGAGAAACTGACCACAAGCTTACTCTGCAAGGCTGGCAGGATATTTTGGTTAGTTTCTTTTGTCATTTCCCATATGAGAACAGGTAAGGTTAACCATGAGTGCTCATTGTCCAGAGCTCAGCCAACAACTAGCATTTAGATTATTGACAGGAGAGTGAGAAATCTAGGATCTGCAGTAGGAGTGGGGCTGCAAAAGCACTGCAGGAATAAAGAACCATCATCCACATGAATTCATCCTTGAGAACATTTTTATGGGAACCATGCATGGAGTAAGATTCAGCCCACACCTAGAGTTCAGATTAGGTCTAGAGGAGTCACAGGCTATGTTTGCTCTTGCAGAGATGGTGTGAGCCCTGTCAGGCCCATGTGTGTGTTTATCATGCTTCTGACAATGAGCCTTATCAGTCTTCTATGTTTTCATGTATGTGATATAGGGTCAGCCTACTTTTGCATGCTGCTATCTGGAAATTTGTTATTAGCATGTGTTTTCAGAAATCTCTGAGCATAGCACTGAGCTTAAGGTCTGCAGCCATGTCTGACTTGTCATCTTTTGGATTTTGTTTACTTGATTTTCATATTTGATTCAAAATGATGTTTTGCATTTTCTGTTGTTAGCTGGGAGGCCTCCAGCAAACAGGAGCTGTGATCAGATTGTGGTTTGCTTACAAGTTTAAGATTTGTAGAGATCATGCTTGGCATTGAAACTGTTGCTGAGAAGATGACATATATATTAACATAATTTATTCCTGTTCATAGCTGGTTCACTGCCTAGCTTGATAATATCTCTCCTGGTTGAACTGTCTTGCAAGCCAAAACACACATTTGTACAGTGAGAGAAGCAGCCAAAGCAGTGCTTGGAGAGAAAACAACATGCCTGGGCCCCAGGAACATCACAAGGCTCCCTGTTGGGTGTCAGTGACTGCTGGGAAACCCTATCTTGTCCTGGGGCAGAAATCGTGCATGTCCCTTAACACTCCTGCACTCATGGTGTCTGACTACAAAGCTAAATAATCACAGCTTGCACAAATTAACTGAAGCACGAAGACAAATAGGAGGCTATAGACTTCCTGAGTTTTATAATATGACATGCAGATTTACCAAGTTGGAACAATATCAAAGTAGTTGTACCTACTCCCCTAAACTGTGCAGGCATCACAGGAATTTTCTGCTGTAGACAAGGGATTGCTGTACCCCACCACCACTACAAAATTAAGTGTTTAACACACTAGCCTTGTGAGAGCAATTTAATATCTATTGCAGGGGTCTGATACCATGTGAAATGGCAGGTCTGATGATATCAACCAGTACAATGTGCCTCTCAAATGGCAGACAATACCCTGAGCCCAGTGAATAGCTAAGGTATCCAGTGATAAAGAAATGAAATGCTAGTGATTGTATCAAGAGTAGCTTGTGCACTTAGATTGTATTTCTTTCTTAAAGCAAGAATTTCCTGCTTTAGAAAACAGCCTTTCCTGAAACCCAGATAGTTCAAACCTATTGCAAGAACCAGACCAAAGCCAGCTAAGCTGGAAAAGGTGAATTTTCACCTGGCAGATGACAGCTTTTGGGACGTGGTCTGCAGGAGATGAGCCATTCCTAGTGTGGGTTCTCAAAATTGGTCTTGGGGTTCATCTGGTTTATTTACAGTCTTGATCTCAGTATGAAAGGCAGGAGAGCACTGATGAACCACTCCAGTGACATAAATTGCTTGATATCTTCATTGCAGAGGACAATTGAAATATCCTGCAGTGCGAAGTGGATGATATTAGTAAAGTCACAGATGTGGAATGGTAATAGAGAAAAGACTGTAAGTCCTAAAGCACACCAGTTCCCCAAGAATATTAGTTAGTGATGCTCTTTTATTTGCTTTGCTGTAGTGGAAGCACAGAAGAGATGTTCAGCAGTGCACAGCCCTCCACTCAAGGCTCTCTCACTGACATGCACAGAGATGTTCTCTAAAGCTTTGCTCTTTGATGCATTACTCCCACCAGACCTCTTCAGCTCAGTTTAGCCACACCTTTCTCTTAGCAATAGAAATACTGCTCTTTTCCCTGGGTAAAGGTTCTCACAGCTATGTAAAATGTGACGGTCTAATGGCTAATAATATTTCTCAGTATTGGTCCCTCTGAGAATTCAATATTTAATGGAGAGATTTCCCTTTCATATGAACTGGCTCTTTGCCCTGAAAGCACTTTAGTTCTAGCACCTTGAGGACATTTTGGCAGCCATTTAGGAAAAAAGAAGAGATTTGCCATCTTGAGTGCCTTCAGCCACTATAATATTTATGTTGTTGTCATGTATTTGCAATAATGCAGCATTTCCTGACATTTTCACCACTGTCTTTCACAGGCGTGGCCTTTGAGGAAAGCCCAGGTGTCTCCAACAGTAAAGAGTTTGCAAAGAAGCTCACAGTAGGTGTGGCTGGCTGGCTCTTGTCACAAAGTCTAATAATGATCTCTTTGACAGCTACTGCTTTCCTCTTTTCTTATCATACAGGTAACTGATGATTTTACTCTGCTGAAATTAGAAAAACATAAAAGACGTTTTAACCTGTCACATTATGTCTGAAAGCCACATTTGCAACTACACAGTCATCCCTGCCAGCAGCTGGACATGGTTCAGGCACTACTGCTGTTTCCATTGCTGAGCCACATACTGATGGCTCTGTGCAAGCACAGAAGGCATCACAGGCAGAATCTGTCCTCCCTGTAAATCAGTAATAATGCCTTGTGTTTCCTCAGTGCCTTTCACCACCGGGATATATGCACAGCTTTGCTGAGTAATGGGACAGTTTCCAAACAGCACTTCAGGCTCTGACAACAGAATAGGCTGGAAAATATCTCAACTGCAACTATACAGTGCTTAGGTGAAATCACAGCTTTAATTTTGAGCAGGTGAAATCCAGAAGAGATGATATTTACTGAGATGTTCAGGTTAGGACCTCTAACACCTGGGTTTCTGAAGGTGGTCCTAGTTTAATTTAGAACTTCTGACAACAGCTATCCTAAACTATAAACACAGATTTCAACCTCCTGAATAGGTTTTCTTGTGGATCATCACAGAGAATGGTCCCTAGCATCTCTGATTTTTGTCATGGAAGGAAATACAAACGTGACATGATACTCATTGTCTAAATGACAGGTTATCTTTATTAAAGAATTTGAGGGGTTTGTTTGTTAATTTTAAATTTCATATTCTTTTAAAAACTAAAATCAGAGTCTGGCAGTGCAAACAATGGTGAGTTCCCTTCTCAAGGAGGAGCCTAATCTGTAATGTGCTTCACTTCTTAAATGATAAACTTCAGAAAGCCATTTTGCCTTGTCCTTCCTAGGTCAAACACATCTCCTATGTTGTTGTTTCTTGAGCAGCTGGGAGAGTCATTTCATATTATTTTCATGTATCTGCTCCTCACTTTGCCAGTACATGAAGTATTTGCAAAGGGAAAGAGGTCAGTTTTCAGATAGCATCGTTAGAAATCACCATACTCTATATATATGTTGTAGAGAAAAGCTCAAAAACAGATATACTTGTAGAAATGGTGTGTAATTCACACTATAGTGACCTTCAAGCTGTATTGCAATTATCTTGATAATAACAGCAGATAAAAATTAGATATAATCTAAATGGAGCCTATTTTTCTACTGAAAACCCAGGGGAACTCTAATGACAACAGTTCTTTAGTGGGAATACACCCTATCTGTATTAGAATTAGAAGTGTTCAAATACATGCTGATAGGGATTTGGTGATTGGACTGTACAAATATGGATATGATTTTCAACACTAAGAGATCTAGAAAGTTCAGGACACTTCTCCAGCCAAGAAGCAGTAAAATTTACAATGATGATTTACAACAGTCAGTGTTTGGATTGCAATTTTAATTTTGACTTCTCATGCTTTGCCAGTGTTGAAATTAAATTGTGTATTAATTTATTGTTATCCCTTTGTTAGCAACAGGAGATGACAAAGCCCTGCTGGAACCTGGTGCAGACAATTTGTTTTTCACTCTTCATATACAGATTCTGAACACTGGTGTTCACAAAGAAGATATGTCCTATCTGCTCTTTCCAGAATGTCAGACCCAACAAAAAAATACAGGGTAACAATTTAGTTAGAGAGACAGATTCTCTTAGTATAGGCCACAGCTCCTTCAAAGAATTGTTGTACACAAAGCTAACAAAAAGATAGTTTAATGTCTTTGCATTGACACAGGAGGTGGAATCAAGCGCACCCTCAGCAAGTTTGCCAATGAGCCTGGGTGAGTGCTGCCCCTGGGTTGAGGCAACCCCTGATATCGACTCAAGCTGGGATGGAGAGCAGCCCTGCCAAGGAGGATTTGGGGTGCTGGTGGACGAGAGGCTGGACATGAGCCAGCACTGTTCACCTGCAGCCCAGAAAGCCAAAGGTGTTCTGGACTGCATCCAAAGGAGCGCGGTCCGCAGGGCTCGGGAGGGGGTTCTGCCCCTCTGCTCTGCTGCAGTTGCTGGATCATGTTTGCTGGTACACTAAGCTCACATATTACTACAGCCGTGTAGGAGATACTTTCTAATGTGTTGGAGCAGCGGAATTTTCTTTTCCTATTGAAATGACTATCAAAACAGTAAATTTCTGGAGAAACTGATTTTAAAAGAAAGGTTTTTCACAACAGATTAGGGTAATATAAGAGAAAAATATTTTAAAGATGTCATTTCTTATCTTGAACAAAGGAGAAGATGTACTGACTGGTCACAGTTTAGCAGGTGACCCAGATCCACTCTTGTTCTCTCTGGCCAACTAACAGTTTAATATCTATACAAAGTGGAGTAGTTCCAAAAAATAACCCCAAAAACATAGACTGCAAGAGCACAATTCACTGCAGTTTATCCCTCAGGCACTTGCTTAAGAAGGAAGATGCCTCTTTCAAAATCCATTATCAGTGGTCCCCATTCCCAGGCAGATTTATCCTCTGTGTGTGCATTTGTTCCATGATTTGTTTTCTTGTTTTTGTTAAAAACATCAAGACCCTTCACCAATTTTTCTCTGGAACAGAAATATCTTCTGATCAGCTTTGTTAATTTTGAAAAAATATTCTGATTTAAGTTAACCATGTCACCGTTGACCTTGTGACCCATCAGTTTTGCCACCACAGTGTAGAATTGTGCGTGGCAGTTCTCTGCAGCAGGCAGCAAAGGCTCATGGCTGGATGTCAGGCCAGGAGCAAGTGAAGGAGAAATGAGTAGATGTGAGGTCTGGAAGGGAGCAAAATTCTGCTAAAGGAAATAGAGGAGAAGCACTGCTGTTGGGAAAAAAGGAAGGATGAAGAAGAAGAAATGTTAACGTTGAAATGGAAGGAAGGAAAGAAGGGAAAAAGAGGGGTTTAATTTCCCAAGAGGGAAAAGGGTTCCAAACCAAACAATGAATAAGAATATTTGCTTAAGTCAGGTATGTGCCAGGCTTATGGGAGCTTTAGCTGTGATTTTCATTTAAAATGTTAGAAAACTTAGGTAGTTTAGACAGTTTGGATCCATATTTTACCCAGCTTCAAAGTAGTCCAGAATCTGAAATTGCTTGGTTTTTGTATTTAAAGTCAAATTACTCTATGATTTTTTAAAAATTATTTGACCAGAGCACATTTATTTTAAGACAAAATTTATAAATACATTACATTGAACCCTTTAAAAAAAAAAAAACAAACAAAAAACAGAGACAAACGTGCAGTGGAAACTACTTAACCTGTCTGTAGAAATACATGATGCAAAGAGTAGAAGACTGGAACTCCAGATGTCCCATACTGTACAGTTATGAGCTGTCATAAAATTTAAATGCCAATTTGTAGACTACATCTATTGAAGAAGAAAATTAATTTCTGTCTTCATACATTTCCAAAAAAGACTGTTCCAAAAGCTTTGCAGGAAACACACAAAACTGACTCCACTTTGTTATTTCTACTTCCTTCTTCTGGGAAATGTCCCTTTTGCTGACCCAGCTGACTGGAATTTATGAACTATAAGATGACTATTCTAAAGAAAAAAAAGAACAGTTTCTCGGAAAGATATAATCAGACAGTGAGGGCACACAATTGTCTTATGCAACTTGTCTCCACATGCCACTTTTAAAAAAAATGTGTATGTTATAAATTAAAACTTCTGTGGCCAATATACCAGCCATTCATGAACTGCATTCATGTCTGATTCATTATGACTGCTTTAGCCAGATTGCACTAGTATTATTTCGAAAATTGACTTGCAACTCACAGAGAAGAAGAAAAACATACAGCTGTGGAAAAGGTTTTAAAATGGTTCCCTTGTTCTGGTAAATAGCTATTCCAAATTTGTCATATTTGAATTTGCTATTTATTGTAAATCTTTACACAGATTACAGGTTTGGAAGGAGATAACTGCTTTTGCTCATTTATCTGACCATGAGGGATAGTCCCAGTTCCTCATGATTTGAAAATTTTGGAATTAACTGAGAGAAAATAAAATCCTTGCCCAGGCAAAGAAAAACAAATTTAAAGATGCAAGTGGTGTCTTGGTCCTAATAGATGCACACATCAGAAATGTCTGATGAAAATATTTGATGGTTGTTTTGCACAATGTTGTTGTCCTTGAAAATAAGCCTACTGGTTTGTTTTAGTATAGTGGAGTCAGTTCTCATGAATTGTAAGATAAACAAGAATCATGTTTACATTCCTTTGTAAAAGATATCACCTGATGGACTTCTCAAGTGACTAGTGAAGATGGAGAGGTGGTAACTTCTCTGTCCAATCTCTGATCACTGTCCAGAAACTTATATATACGAGGTCAACAATAAACTAGAGACTTCTTTTCTTCTTCTCTACCTGAACACCTGTTGTGTGTGTTACTGTGTGTTTCTAGCTGCATCACAGTAACACAGTGTAAAAAATCCAGGAGGAAAGTTATGCAGGTTCCATGTAGGATTGTTCCTAGCAATGGGTAGTACAGGGATGGGTATGCAAAGGAACATGTATTTTACTTCCCTGACAAGATTCTAATCATTCTAAGTATGTGTTTGTGAGTGTATATAAATATATGCACTGTGAGTGTATAAAGTGAGAGAGGAGAAAGAATTTCCACAAGGCAGATGGTTCCTGGTCACCTTCAGTGCTTCACACCTTTTGCATGCTCTTTTCCTGTTTACTCAGGGAGAAAGCAGCTTGTGTGCACTCCCAACACTAGTAGGACCAGGCACAGGAAACCTTTCTAGGTGATGTCAAGGTGAACAGCCATCTGTGAACTGGTCTTCAACAGGTAAAACAGGATTCTGCATGAGGAGCATGTGTGTGGGGGGGGGCTCCCCAGTGTACAAACAATGTCAGGTGGGTTTCTGTTAGATGACTCAATATGAAGAAATAAATAAAGAAAATTTCATCCTTGAGCTCAGTATCAGACAGAGATGAGACTTATGTTAAACAGCCTGATGACTCTAGGGCGATTGTAAGATTCACTGGCTGAATTCAGTGTTGAACTGAAGCCGTACAGTTACAAAGGCTAGAATTTGACTTGGAGCATATTATGTGTCCCAGAGCCAGGTTTATCTGTTGTGATAGGTAAAGGAACAGGTATGGCATACATTTCTTTGTAATCCCCTAATTTCACAGCTAGAAAATCAACCTTTCACAGACCTTTCTCTCTGGGCACTGAGGCCAGGACAAGAGGATGTGTCAATGATATGTTTGTTAAGCAGGCTACCAGTCAGCAAGTCACTCATCTCTGCTGATATATCCGTAAGACCTTATCTTCTATAATCTGTCATTACTCTGCTGATGCTGATTTGGAGGGCACTGCAAGCATTCAGTCCAGCTGAGGATCTAGCCTTATTAGTAGTTACTTGTATCTCTTTTTCCTCTGCCTCCATCTGCTTTCTTGGTGAGCTGTTTGCGGCTGTCTAGCAGGTAGGTCCAGGAGCACAGCTCTGGAGACACTGCCATACTGTCTGTGTGACACTGATGGCCAGAAGCTTTGGGGATTATCAGTGCAAAAGCCTAGCAAGCACAGCAACAGGCTGTGCCTCAAGGAGTTTATAATCTAAACAGAATTCAAATATAATATAGAGTGTAGAATATGATTTATTATAGGGAACAACAAGAATGAGGTGAGAGGTGCTTGCAGAGCTGAGCCAAAATCTAGCAAAAATACTGCAATATTTCTGTTGTCCTACTTACTTGTTGAGGATCAGGTCCCAGCTTTGAATTATGTAGGTTTAACGATTGTTTTTTGTAAAAATACTCAAGGTACGTGATGAAACGCTTCCAGTTTATTGGCCTGCCCACTGCCTGTAGGGAGTTTATCATTCACATCAGGAAAGGGGCACACGGCTGTGCTCCACGTGTGTGTGTAGAGGGATCTGCTGTCCTTCTTTTGTAACCCATGACACTCCAGAGCAGCAGCCCTTCAGTCAGTCAGACGGCTGATAGGAAATCTCACAACAGGGCAAAGGGACAGACCACTTCCGCACTGGGGTGCGGTCCCAAAGGGTTTATTCCTTTCTGCCAAGGGAGGAACTATGCAGGAGGAAAAGAACCTATGACCAGTTCTGCCTCTGGGCATGCATGCGTAAATCCAGTTAACGCTGAAATGACCTGGCCCTATACCATGGATCACTTTTTTTTTTGTGGCATTTAACTGTAATCTCAGATAAAAGGAATGGAAAAAATGGATTTCTGCATTTTGACAGCTCCCTTCTCTGCAAATTAACCATAGTCTGAACTGTGTCTTTGCAATACTATCACCATTCTGGCATACCTTCATGTGCAAAGCTACTGAATCTGCAAACATGGATGATCAGATTTGTTTGCAGGGATCACACAAACCAACCCAACCTTGCTGAATCAAGTTGAGGAATTAACATGTAGTGGACTTAAATGTAGCATAACAGCAAAAGTAAGTGAAATACACCCTTTCAGGGAACGTTATAAGTCCTGAAGTACTTTGGTGAAGTTTGACATAACAGCTTTTCCAGAATGTCTGCATGCTTTGGTCTTGCCTATCATCAGACTGAAGAGAAGTGCTTTCAGCTGGCAACTTTGCTCCATGTGTTTCTCTGATCTGTATCGCATTTGTGCATGTTCTCCAATATTTAACTCCTAAGTGGGGTGTTGGACCATGACCAGTTCATCAGCTTTATCTCTCCCTAAACAAGGTGTCACCGCTGTGGTGACCACAAGCAGTTACAGCTTGATCTGTGTGAAGCCAGCCCGCGGGGCCCAAATTTAAAGAACTGCTCTCCTGCTCTGTGCTTTTCCCCTGGGCGTGAGCCCGCCTGCCCCGGGCTGGCACAGAGCTGGGTGCCCTCTCCTCCCTCTGTCCCTGCTCCGGGCACCCAGCCGCTGGGGAGAAGCTGCCGCAGCCCTGTGCCTGCCACCCGGTTGTGAGTCAGCACCCCAAGGCTACTCCAGGGTGTGATTCCCTGGCAGCTACACGTTACTAAAGCCCAGAACGGGCTGCCAAAGGAGAGCTTTGGTCTCCTCTTTAAAGTACCCTGTCCCTTTACAGCTGTGTGTCAGCCAGGCAGAGGAATAACTTTCCATCTCGATGTATGAAGTATGCTAATTGCAAGAAGGAAGGAAGATAAGCCTTTTGATAAGGTAGGATGAAACTCATCTGTGTGGAGTACTTGAGAGGGAGGTTTAAAAAACAGTGAATGACAAGATAAAAAGGCTTATGGATAATTTTAAAGAAAAGTGGACATTTTAGCTAAGTATCATTTTTCTCTGTGTTTCTTTTTTTTTTTTAAAAAACTTTATATTGATTAGCATTGTTAATGGGTTCAGGTGTACGTTTGCAGTTGATTTGGTTACTGAGAGGGAATTTGTTTGGAAAGCAAAGCTCTATTCTCTGATAACTGTTCCTAAACTTGTAATATGATTTTTTTCCTACCATGACTTTAAAAACAATGGAATTTGAGTGCCTAAGAGGTTTTTGTGTACTTCTTTTAATGAAAAAGAGATTTTCAAACACTTGCCATTCTTAAATAATAAATTTTAGGGTTTTCATAATGAATGTCCTAAAATTCACCCAAATCTCTTTCGTTTTCTGCCTGAGAGAATACTTGAAATATTAAGTAGCTACAAGAATTTTTAAAGCTGTTTTCCTGTGCAAGGATGGGATGCTTATTTCAGGAAGCTCTAACTCAGTAGGAAAGGCAATTCTTTTGTTAGATTGTCGGTACAAAATGTTCAGGTAACACTGAGTAACTCAATTAATCTTGTTCTTGCATGTACTCAGGGCCCCAATGGAAAACCTGACAAAGATTTTCTGGAAGTGTCTCTGATGTGCTATTCCAAGGTCTTTATTAACTTGGGTGTATTTATCCCTTCTGTTTGTGTTTTCACTATTCACACCGAAAACAAGACATACATTTGGAAGCCTGCAAATGAACCTGGAGTGCTAAGACGCTTCTTTTAATTTTTTTCTTAATGATTGCGCATTATCAGAGACCAGATAAAAGTCATATGACTGATATTGCTCAATATACTGATAGTTCATACTGATATACTTAGAGACTCATATGTGAAAATAGATATTTCTTTTACCTAGATAACTGTCTTCTAGTTTCTAAGAAAATATGTAAAGCTGTTTAAGATAAAAGTGTAGCCCTGTCTTAGGAGATGGCATCTCTAAGATTACATACAAATTATTAAAATGAGAATTCTAATGGCTAACTATTTGAACGCTTTTGGCTTTATGGCTATTTGCTATTATCACAATTAGAAGGCTGCTTAGGATACTGAGTAATGAAAAAGGAATAGCTAAAAGTATAGCATATATTTCAACCTTTTTTTTTTTTTTTTTGTGTTATTCTAATTACAATACCACTACTAAGCTCTTTGTTTTCATCAGCACCTTATAAGTTAAATTGCTATTGAATTTTTCTATTTGCATACAGATTTTAAAAAGAAACTGACAACATAGCTTAAACACCATCCAAAAACTTTCTTCTTTGTAGTATAAGCAAAAGTTTCAAAGGTTTAGCATTTGCCATTCAATTCGTGCAGATGAGACAGACTAGCAGTGTAAGGTACACATGCACTTCCACATCCTGTCCAACAAAGTTTACAATCTAAGTAATAAACAGAGAAAAAATTATCAGTATGTAGAGAAAATAATTGACTCTGGTTTCTCCCTACTATTTTGTAAGTGCTTTCTCAGCCAAAACCAAAGTTAGCTGCTTGTACTTTCTGATTATTTTTGTGAGATGAAAGAAACCGTGCCCACGGTTGATTACAGACACAAAGTGCCATCTGGATAGGAGAAATCCTTAAACTCCACTACATGAGATAGTATCTGTGGCAGGTGAGGTATCCTATGGCTTTGATACACTGGATACTTCGAAATAAAGCATTTTTTTGTAAATATTATAGCTCTGCAAAACCCAACAAGTTACAAAATCACATCAGCAAAAATTATTTTTCTCCTCCATTTTCCTGGAACAATTATAATATCAGCTCTCTTGTCACTGAACCAGAAACATATTAAGAATTCAGTAAGTGGTTTCCAAGAAGCAACAAACCACACTGAATTTTAGTAGTAAGAACTTTTCATATGAAGGAGAAGTGAAAAAAACATACCTTGACTGAAAATTCACCACCGAGCAGACACAAATGAGTGAAGTGTAACACGTCTCTGGGAACAGCTGCTCCTCTAGTATGAATGAGTCCAACTTATGGTTTTACTGCCCCTCCCTGAACACAGCAGACTCATAGCTCTGTTGATGACATCATATTCTTGGATTTTCTCCCATACTATATTTTAAAAACAATGTTTATCTGCTGCATCCAGTGTGAGACCACTGATATTTTAATATGGGTGGCAAACAACACAAACACAGTTAAGATACTGATGTTTTCCAGTATGTGTATAAAACAGTCATGTGTTTGAACAACAATTTCCAGAATTGTGCCTGAGCATGCACGCATAAACACACGGCTCTTATCCTGATTTGGGCAATGACAAGCACATTTTTTGTTTTACTGGTGTTACAGTTTAACAAGTCAGATTTCTGGATGACTTGGATATTTAAAACAACAAAAAAAAAAAGTCAATTATCTCATTTACAGAGTAAGATATCTTTTTTTCCATGTAAAATAAAATTACTGTTTGCATTCTGGAAGACACTACTCTTCCTCTCTCACTACTCATTCTGCTGAGAATAAGTACAGAATCCAAATACCACTTAAAGATTTAATTGGACCAAAATTTCTTCAAGGCTATGGATGAAATCTCTACATGAATCAGAACTACAGCCAAACAACAGAGCATACCTTTTACTTACGACATTGACTTTTATTCTGGATGCCAGATAATTAACAGAGAACTAACTTTAGGCTGTTTATTAGAGGCATAGCTGGTTTTCCTGTAATATTTATGTAATTAAACTGAAATCTGAAATGGCTACCATGGTTGCAGAATTCCACATAAAGGACATATCTTCATTCAAAGGAGAATTGAACAGAGAAAAGAACAGTTAGTTTGCCACAAAATTCTAATTCTGAAAGTGAACAATTCAGGAAAAACACCTGTCTATATTGTGACTGGTAGTATCTGCCAGCTCACATATCTGGCTCCCACTGTCCACTGGTTTGTCATTTACAATTCTAGTGCAATACACTTCTTTGGTGTGTATTCTGATAGGAATCGCTGCTTTGTTTTTCAGTACTTCTTTTCTTTCTCTTTCTTGGAATCTGTCATAATGGATGCTTGGTACATTTTCTGTCTTTATTGGAACTAGTTGAGTCATGTTCTGCTATCAGCAATACCACCCCCTGGTCTGTCCCTGATTTCCCTCAACCAGTTCAAGTTTGATTGTGTAATCTGCAGACTCATAATCTCAAAGATCTTCATTCCACAGGTTTTTTTCAGTACTTTCTTTAACTCTGTATGCACCTGAATAAAACTTTTAGGACTACCTCTAGATTTTGGGTTTTTTGACTGGTCAAGTATTTAATATTAAATATTAACATAACTTTTCAAATACAGTGTATCAAAATTCTCCTTTGATTTTAAGAAAAATATTATGTGTTCCTAGGAGGGACTCTACTGGCTCAATTGTGACAGTGTAATAAAACCCAGCTACGGTCAGATCTACTCAGCTGCACCTGAGGAAGGTGGATAAATCCTGGAAGAGCAGGTGAGAAGTACTCTACATCTTTTTCAGGAGGCTGAGGCTGGTGTTGCCATCAGCCAGTCTGCTATGGAGGCTTGCTGAACAGTGAAATAAATGTATGCAGTCATCTCAAAAGCTTTAGAAAGGTTAAGCTCTGCAAGGCAGGAGCTATTAGTCTATACATACAACCGGGGTTGCCCCATCCCAGGTGCAAAATGCAGCACCTTCCCTGTTGAACTTCATACAATTGGTGATTCCCCATGTCTCTAATTTGTCAAGATCTCTCTGCAGGGCATCTCTGCCCTTGAGGGAGTCAACAACTCATCCCAGTTTAATGTTGTTGGCAAACTTAGTATCATTCCAGACCTGTGTTTGTCATTAATGAAAATGTTGAAGAGCACAGGGCTGAGGATGGAGCCCTGTGGAACCCCAGTAGTGACAGGTCCCCAGTCTGATGTCACCCCATTCACTACAACCCTTTGTACCTGACCTGTGGGCCAGTTGCTCACCCAATGTGTAGCACGATTATCCGGCTGTGGGATGGAAATTCTCTTCAGAAGGATGTAGCGACAGTAGCAAAAAACCTTTGCTGAAGTCCCAAAAGATTACACCTACTGACTTTTCTAAGTCCTACTGACCAAGTAGGTGGGTTAACCTGTTGCAAAGGGAAATCAGGTTTGATAAGCAGGACTTTCCTGTCATGAAGTCGCGCTGGCTGTCACCAAGGACTGTATTGTCTTTCAGGTGTTTTTCAATACCCCCTAAGTAATCTTCTCCATAACTTTACCAGACACTGAAATGAGACTGACAGACCTGTAGTTTCTGAAATCCCCCTTCTTGCCCTTCTTGAAAATCAGGACAACGTTCACCAACTTCCAGTCTGCTCCAAACTCCCAAGATCACTTGAAAATGATTGAGAGGCTTTTCAATTACATCAGCTAGCTCTTTGAGGATTCTCAGATGAATCCCATCAGGTCACATAGATTTTTAGGGATCCAGCTGGAGCAGCAGATCCCACACAAGTTTAGGGTCCACTGGGGTTTGATCATTCTCACAGTCATTGTCCTCCAGCTCAGAGCTCTAAGGACCCCTTGGTTCATCACTGGTGCTGAAGACACAGGTAAAAAAATGCATCAAACACCTCTGGCTTGTTTCTGTCCCTGTTTATGAGGTGACCATCCTCATCCTGGAATGGGCTGCTGTTGTTTTTACACTGACTATTGCCATTATTATATTTGGAAAAAAATTTTGTTGTCCCACGCATTTGTGGCTTCAACTCCAGTTGAGCTTTGGATCCACAAAAAAAAATCCACATGGATTTTCTCCCTCCAGTGATGAGCAGCATGTCTGTATTGCTCTGTCATCTGACCTTGCTTCCACTGGGCACTCTGAACTCGGTTACATGGGAACAGTGCTGCTCAGTTAACATTTATTTAAGAAACAGAGAGGGAATGTATGCAAACATTTGGCTCAGTTAATTCGAGACAACAAACGCTGAATAAAGAGTAAGTATAAAGGTATACCTGCCTAGGTAGTTTTCCAGGACTGTTGCAAGCACTTTCTAGGGGAGATCTTACCACATAATTTTACTTACTGGTTTCTGACCTTTTCCAAGTATGTTTTACTCTTTTTGGCCTACCAAGTCTACAGGTTTGGAAGAAGGAGGCAGTCCTTAGCTTTTTGACAGGGACTTAGAACTTTGATTGTTGGTGTTTGAGCAAGAGTCCTCATTCCCCATGTGAACAGGTGACTTACACTATTGGCCATGCAAGTGGTAGAAGCTACGTTCAGATAAGTGCAGCACTTCAAATATCTCTGTGTGTATGTACACACTGATCAGTCTCCTAGAAGAAGTTATTTTTGCAGCTAAGTCTGTGTATTACTCCCCTACAAACTCAGTGTTTTTCCAAGACTCACTAATTAAAATTAGCAACTGAAGATATTTGGGTAACTTTCCCTAAAAAGGATGCCGATTAATTTATTTTTCCTTGTTCTGAACTGATCTGATTATCTTAAGTAAATTGTATCAGGACAGTTTTTGTAAGGGTTTTTTGTCATCACCGAGCCTTGTCTTCTTGGAATGTCTTCTGGTTTAAACCATTCATTTTGGTTGAATGAGAACAGCTTTTTTGTCTCCTTCACGTTTCTGATCTTTCACTGTGTTGCCTTAATTTTAAAACCTCTTTTCATTTGTAATTTGTAAATACACAGTAATTTGTAAATACACAGTTTTTTCCCTTTCTACAATTAAGAATTATGGTACTTTTTTTATTGTAAGGGGGATTGTATTAAACAGGATCTAGAATGTGTATGAGCTGCTGAAGGACTGTACAATCAATCCAACTCTAAAAGACCTCTAAAAAATAAAAATAGATAAAGTCTGGCTATAGATGTACAGAATATCAACAGAGAAGCAAAGACAATTCTGATGGAAATACTTGCAGCTTACTTACCAGGAGAAAACCCCTTTTGCTCAAAAACTGGATCTTCTATACCTTGTAATGGTAGAGGCACACAGCCAGAATTAAACTTCTCTAGTTCTGTGCAAGTTCTGTGCATTCATCTTTGGAAGCAGCCAAGCGGATCTCACGCTATCCCTTTGCATGCACATACAGAAAACCATAAGGAGCAGTGAATGTTGTGGTGCTCTTTTAGCAGTAAAAGTCAGATGAGTAGGCAGAAGTTGAATCAGTGCTGAATGAGATGAAGGAAATTACACTGGAATGAGCAGAGGAGGATTTTCTGTACCTTTTATAGGTCTGCACAGGCTGCAGCAGGAAATGCTGCTGGGATGAGAATGATTTTTATCAGTACATCCAGAAGTACTGGAAGGAATATCATTGTAACCACAACACTTGGCCCAGCTTCTTCCACAGCATTAATCACAGGCTGGCTGCAGCTCCAAGGAAAGGGGAGATTACCTACCCAAGGAGCTGGCAGTCCAGTGTTCTGTACACTTGTCCTCACAGTAATGCCAGGCATATCTCTGCTACTGAATGGTAACTCTATAGCTCTTCATCAAATGTACAAACCAACAGCATCAGAATTGCCTGTCTTTCTTGCTTCCTGAACAGCTTTATCTCAACAAGCTTCTCCTGAGGGTGCCACTGCATGCTAATATATGGGATTATCTCTGACATACAGTGCCACAGGGTGTTACAGTTTAGGTTATTCCTTTTCTGCTGTTTCGCATCAAGTGTTTTTCCTTTTTTAATTTGTAGGCATTGGGTGGGATTAATTGCAACCACTAAGCACCAGGAAAAAGATTCAACATCCCCTAAGAACAAACAACAAAAAAACCAAACCCTAACTGATGTCCTGAACTGTGCACTTATCCTCACAGTTACTGAAATCTTGTAAACAATGTTACAGATGTACTTCAAATTAAGTTCCCCCATTCAGGAAGGAAAATTGCTGATTCTCCTTATTAAAATCAGATTCTTTTTCACTCTTATTGGAAGTGCTAAGATTGCTGAGTTCCTCTATGTCCTGAGAGAACTTTGCAAAGGAAGTGTGCTGCTTTTGTATCCAACCCTGCAAGCACAGAAGTTATGTTGCACGAGCTAAGCAAACATCGTATTTCTAAAATATCCCTTGGACTGAATATGCCCAAATTAACTGTTGTAGTTCAACACTACACTGTGTTGAACTTTCAGCTAGAGATTAAGGGGACTTAGATTTTTCATGTACCTCCTCAGTTGTACTGGGCTTTATTAAAACTGCCACTGCACACTGTTCCCTTCCTGATCTCAGGCAAAATTTTACCAGTTGGTTCATTTCTTAGCTGTTTTGTGCTAGTCCATTAAGTTCCAGTAAGGGAGACATAATGAAAACACAGGAACCAAGGTCTTCTTGGGGCATGAGTATGAGGTGCAGCAATGACCATTTAAGCTAGCTGATGAAAATTGTGTCTGTGACAATGGCTGTTGTAATAGCAGTGAAGTTATGAATGTCCATATGTGAGGGTAGCTGTATGAGCTGCCCTTTACTAGCAGTGAAGCAGTGTGGCACAGAAGGCACTGTCAGAATTTGGAGATTTGGTAGGGTAAAAATAAGAGAGCCATGTTCCCTGGTTCTTCGTAGGCTGCCTCCACTGTGGGTGGTGATGGGTGGATGAAAAAGTCTTGTTCTTATATGCTTAAATGGCAGTATGGAGCATTTCTGCACAAACTCAACCTGTGTTTTCTGTGAAAATCTGCCAAAACACAGACTACTGTGATTGCAGTTGAGATGTTGTGATGATGGGACTGTTTATATTTTATTTATTAATTTTATTTTGAAAAGCTAATGGATTTTCAGTCAAAAGCAGCCCTATACCTCAGGGAACAATATATTCTGCTTATGTCTGGGTCTTGTATTGTTTACATGAAAATTCTCCTGACTTCCAGATTTGGTGAGCTGTAGCCTGGTAGGATAATGCAAGATGCTCAAGGCAGTCTTTATAGACATTTAGGTCCATACAGGTTGAACCTAAGGGAAATTAAGGTTTAGGTACAAATATTCTAATGCAAGTTTATCTGCACTTTGAAGGCAGTTGATGTTTTTGCAGTATTCACCGTAAAACAGCTAATTTTATCTGCAACTTATTTTTGTAACAGTCCACATTTAATTTTACTCTGATATTTGTTTTGCTCTCATTAGCGTGTAGGTACTGTTGTCTCTTATGTCATTATTTTGCTGACAGGGGACACTGTAATGCTGATTGATGCAATCTACTGAACATTGAAGGATCACACACTGATCCTTCAGGTGCTAAAAGGACACAGCTCCTTTTTTTGTCTCTTTCTTATGAGTTGCATTTAAATACTACAGTCTCAAGCTGAAATTCTAAGATATACTACAGTTCCAGACAAACTGACTATACTCAGGAGCTGTTAGCATTGGATTTATCCACAGATCTACCAAGTGTTAATACAAATCACTCTAGGGGAAGGGATGGGTCTGACTTTTATAACGCTTCCAAAACAGTTTTTCTTAGTAGAGATTTTGAAATTGATCCACAGGTGTTTTCCTGCAAGTATGTAACTGATTAGTGCTAAAATCAAGTGCGGAAAAGTGAAGCTTCAACTGGGCACTTTTTTGAGCCAGAAGAGTGATATAGGATTTGCTCTTGGCAGCAGGGTGGTCACAAGCTGCTCAGGGTCTTGAACCACACGTTGACCCAGGCACTGTATGCAGGGAGCAGAGGAATGAGTGGTTTAAGCCTTTTCTGTGTTAATATGCAATCAGTAAACAGATGTGGCCATCATAATTCAGAAATACCCAAATTCTCTTTCTAAAGATATAGAAATCCTTATTTGATGATCATAGTAATGAAAATTCTAAAGAGGAGTAGCTCTAAGTATTCCTGGAGCTTCAATATGAAAATTATAATCTCTCTAAATTTATAGTGACTATTGCCTGTCAGGGGCTAATTCCTGCTACAAATTGTGGTATGTATGAATCATTATCAGCTTTAGGTCAGTGTCCAGTAATAGCCCCAACAATAACATGCTTGATTTGATTTTAAGCATTTATTGTCTTCTGGAGGAGGGCAGGGAAAGGGACACAAGACCATTAGATTGCAAGAAAACTGTGAGACTGGAGAAGGGAGAGGTTATTTTTATTTCTGGTTAAAGTGACTCTTTGGTTTCATATTCATAATCTCCTAGATACCTCTGTCCAAGTAGTCTGATGAGGATGACATTGAGGATGATGAATACTGTGTTGTTTTCTTGCTTTGGGCATCTTCTGGCTACAGAGTATATTCTTGTTTGAATAACAGGAAGAAAAATGGCACTGGGGCTATAAACTCATTAAAACCCCCTCCTCTACCAGAGCACAGGCTGTAGTTCTGACTCATCCCTGCCATGATCTTGGCATGAGCAGCACATTCTTCAGCGTTTACCAGTTTTACCGTGTTAATTTTGCCCTGCCTATTTTTGCATGTCAAGCTTAATCCATGTCTTGTTGTTCCTTTTTCTCTGTTTACAAACATGTAGTTTCATTTGTATCTATTTCATTCCAATCTTAACAGTGCTGTTGCAACCCTCGCCAGGGCTAAGCTGACATAAGAGTAAGACTGAACCAGTAGAGTGGAACTGTATCCTTCATGTTTGACTGAAATGAGATATGATAGTCCTCTGTCCTGAAGGTGCATGCCCTAACTCTAGCAGAAAAGTGATTTACTAAATATTCTTTATAAACAATTGTAGAAAAAATTGTGTTTCTACTCCTTACTATAATACCATGGGGCTTGCTTGTTTATTTATTTATGAGAATTAATTGGATGCAGAAACCAAATAGTTGCTTGTGTGTATTTTTCCACACCAAGTGGTTGGTAGTAATAACAGATAGAACAGAAAAGAAGAGTACTGGAAAAATAGTGAAGTACTGAGATTAAAGGGATTGTAGGATCAAGAGAAAATAAACAAATGCATCTTCGTACCATTTTATTGCCCTTCTCCGGTCTAACTATTGTCTGAATTTTACAGCAGCAAAGATAAAATTTGCCCAAAGTCATGTATTGTCTATATCCTTTTTCACTGCTACCCAGCATGAGTAGACAAGGAAAATTAAGGATAGAATTTGTTCTTATCCACCTTGATTTTAAGTGAGGCCACAAGAATAGATATAAATTGTTTATCTTTCAACATTATTTGTTAATGTTTGTAGCTAAATGGTTATTGGGTGAACGATCCATGTTAAGCATAGCAGAAGAACCAAAGGGAAAGACAGGATCAGATAAATTGCATGCTGCTTGTCTTCACCTTAGTCCTGAGAGTACTGTGGAGAAAATTCAATAGTTTCTAAGCAGACTAATAAGAAAGTGGTTGGGAATACTCAGCACAGGCATACCAAAGGCAAATGATGCCTGATGATCTGAATTGCCTTCTCTGAAGAGATAGCAGCTGTCTGGGTGAAAAAGGAAGTGTTGTGGATGTCATTTGTCTTGACTTTATCAAGTTATTTGATGCTAATTCTATGAAACTGTATTCTTATAAATTAACTGGGTAGATATAGATTTGTTGAGGGACTTAGAGAGTACATGAAAAACTGGATGGGCCACTGGGCTCAGAATGTAATGGGCAATACTTCAGCATCAGTGTTCTGCCACTGTTTAATGCGTTCATCGAGAACCTGAATGATAGAAAAGAGCTCCTGCCAGGCTTGAGGATTGGCACCAGGCTGAGGGAGGGGTGGAGGGGCAGGGCTCTGATGTAGGGCAGAGAGACCTCAAAAAGCTAGAGGAGCTGGCTGATAGGAAACTTGTCCAATTCAACGAAGACATGAGCATCTGGGGTGAACATCCCCATGCCCAGTACAGGCTGTAGGTGAGATAAGCAGGTAGCAGCCCTGCAGGAGAAGATCTGGAGAGTGCAAGTGAGCAGCAGAGTGTCCTTTAACAATGAAGACTTGCAGCACACTGGTCAGTTAGTAAGAGCATAAGCAGATGGTTGATGAAATTATTCTCTGCCCTGCAATTATGAGACTGCCTCTAGAGACATGTCTCCATCTCCACCCACTCCTACCCACAAGAGAGATTTACCAACTGGAAGCTAGAAGGAGTCTAAAGAAGGACCACTGAGATGACAAAGGAGTAGAAATATGTGACATTCTAAGAGGAAGCTGACGGAAGTTGTTTTCTTAATCTGGAAGAAGAGGAGTTTGAAGGGGAATACTTGGCACTTTAGACAATGTAGTGGATGGTTGTTAGAAAATTGAGATCCAGACTCTTGTCAAGAGTCAATGCTAAAGGACAAAAAGGAAGGGATGAGAAATGCATCATGGAAAATTCCTATTTCCTGCTGGGAAAAAAATTCTCTTTACAGGCTGTTGACCCTGTAAAGACCTGTTGACCATGTCACCCAGAGAGATTGAGAAATTTCTGTCCTTGAAGATATTCAAAACTCATCTAGACAGAGCTCTGAGCAATCTAACTTTGAAGTTTTCCTGCCTTGAGCAGAGAGTGGGGCTAGCTGACCTTCAGACTGTTTTTAACAAAATTCTGTCATTCTGTGAAATTCTAGCAGTTCCAGAGATGAGGATCCTATGAAAATGTCAGAAGATTTTTAGCACTGCTTCCTTCGCAGGCCTGGTGTCTATGTACATGGCTTCCAAGCACTGGAAGTTCTTACCCCTTTGTCTGCTGTACTGTAGAAAGCTTCACTGAGGTTTAGTTCTCAATGTAGGTAGCTGTATTTTGTGATGCAGCTATTTCTATACTTTTTCTTTGAGAAGTTATAAAGACAGAGATATGAAGCAGATTTCCCATTATTTAACAACTCTTTTCTAAACCTTCTCTGATGAGCTATTCCATTATTTTCATTTCAGGCTCTTCCATTGGTAAAAGCAGACATTTTATTTCAGAGGCTAACTTTAGAGGAATAGGTCACTATACACTTTTTGAGGATGTTGAAACAAGTCAGAAAAGGGAGAAGTTTCTAAGAAACCTAATTTTTCTAAATAAAATTAGCCACAACTTCTTTTTCTGTCTTGTCCTTGCATTTCCCCTTTTTCCCAGCTTAGCTCTAGGAAAATCTTGATTTAGGATCAAGAAGCAGTTTTAGAGAGCTGTTGCAAGAATTCTGATTTTACTGTTGAATACTGTATCTCTGCAGGAAATTCCATATTCAACAGTAAATTCGACACTCAGCAGTATTTATTCATCATAAACTGAAATGATATGTGCTTTCTGCCAAATTTAATTTCTAAGTGGAAATGCACTTGGAGAAGAAATGTAAACCCAGCCTCTCTGGGCAACCTGTTCTAGTGCCTTTCCACCTTTACAATAAAGAATTTCTTCCTCATATTTAATCTACACCTCCACTTTTTCAATTTAAAGTCACTCCCCCTTGTCCTAGCTTTACATGTACTTGTGCTAAGAATAAACCTCTCCTTTTTTTCATGATTTAATCTGTATGAATAGCAAGCTTGGGCATTTAAAAAAAAAAAAAACCCTCACTATTTTTTTACTTTTTAAAGGCTGATTATCAACTATCCATCACTTTAACCAGTTTCTTTATGATCACTCCTCTCTCACTTAATGAAATACCAATGATTTAACGCCTTTGTAGTCAACTGTAATAATAAAAATATATACAAGCATAAAAATGTGCAAGAAAAACTACAACTGAACTGTAGAAAGGAGAGTTTGAATCAGAAATACAAGAAGATGATGTGATCTCTTTCCACTTTTCCTTTACAATTTTCATTGGAACAAAAGCTGCTTGAGTTGTTTTACTGTTGCTTGTTCTTAGATTTTTACAGAGCTCAGTGTGAGGCACCTTCTGACCATGGCATGAGATGTGCCCTTAGAAGGAATAAATATGCTGGCTGCAGTCAGTCTGGTTGGCCCTGCTGGGTGCTGATGTGTGTAAACACCTTCCCTGGTTTGCCTTGGGCTGTGCAAGGGCAGGAAAAGGGACTAACCCTCCCTTTCCACTGAGAGTGAGGGGACTTCAGCTCTGAAAGGATGTGTTGGCAAGCAGATACGGGAATACTGTACCTAACTGTTGCTACAGCAGTGAGTGGAATGATACAGGGCACCTCAGGGGAGGATGGGATTTTCCTTAATAGAAACATAAATAAACCCCCCCACGTTTCAGCCGTTTAGATTTCATAGCCTTCATACGAATGCAGCAGTATCACCCTAATTCTATGATATTTAAGGGCTTTAATAACCCACTCAACAAATCTCGAGAAGATCCAAGAAATGTCTCAGATATTCTCAATCCAAGTGTGGAGACTCCAAAAACCTTCTGTCTATGGAGAAGTGTTTGTGGTATTTCCCTTGTGCTTTTTGCTTTTAACAAGTAACTTGAGTGCTTCATGCCAAATACTAGGATATCTGGTGTGCCTCTGCATGTCTGTCTGTGCAAGTCTAAAGAAACTTTAGCTGATTCTTCACGAGCATAAGGCTGTTATAAATTGCTGGCATATCATCTCTCCCTTGATTTTTCATCACTAAATATTGCAGTTTCTCTGTATTATTCTGATTTTACCAGAGTTGCAGTTCTTCTCCAACCTCCTCTCTAAAGTTTTATTTCTCTTCATCCCTGCATGATGCCATCTCTAGTTCAGCCTCTTCTTGGATTATTTATTTTCCCTAATGCTTTCCATTAACTTCTTTAGGTTCCCATCTATTTATTGTATCCATGTTTTAGCATTTGGATAATTCTGCCAAATAAAAGTTTCTTAGTGATTTCCATGGTAGCCTTCTCTGACCCAGACAAACAATTTTTACTGATAACAGTGAGAATACTGGGTCTCTTGATGACTCTGGCATGCTCTTGTGCATGAATTGTGTGTGGCTGTGCAATTTAACACTGGGGAGGGGGGAAATCAAAATCTTTTATACTGTATCTGGAAGTATTGGCTGAGTTGCATCTTTTTCTTCAGGAGTCTAAATCAGGATAATTACAATGATCCAATCTTAGCCCCAGATTTAGTCAACAGTGTATTGTCTAAAGGACTTTACAGGTGTAATTGAGCCTTTACTTTACTTTGTCACATAGGATTAAAGATGATAAATCATATATATTCATGTGAATAAAATTATTTTTTTATTTAAATAGATGATGATAATTAGACTAAAATATATTAATCAGTATTATTTACTACAGAGTATAGATAGCTATAGCTACTAATATAGTGTTATTGAAGAAATATCCAAGCCATGATATCAAAGTCAGCAAAGTAATTACATATATGCCAATGACCATGAGCAAATCTCTTTTGCTCAACCTCCAGGAGCAACCTGGAGAGGGTTCTCCACTCCATGGAGGAATCTCCACACACTTCAAGAGGTTTATATGTTAGAAGGCCCTAAAGGGACAGAGGTGTCATAACACAAAGTGATTGTCAGTCCTATGTCTCTGTCAGTCCTATGCTGAGCTGACACAGCTCAGCAGCTTTAGATAAATTATCAGCATTACAACTTGTTGGCTTCTTTATCAGGAACTTTCTCTGTCACATGTTCACTGGTGCCAGTTTCTGTCAGGAAATTTTCTTTCTCAGAGTGTTTAACTTTCAGATTGATGAGTCAGACTGGTCTCAGTACTTTTCAATACTAAAGCAGCATGACCCCCCCTTCATCCAGCAGTGGTAACTTCTGCAAATATTGTATAGTTCCAGACCTTTTACCTCTTTTACTTGGGCAAGGCATCCTGCTACAAAGGCACCATGTATGTGTGAACATATGTAAAAAAGGAAAAAGAGACAAGGCAGACCAGGGAAAGACTCCTCAGTATACTGGGAGAAAGAGACCTTATTAAAAATGAATTGCAAATCACCTTCTCACTTCAGCCAGGTAAAGAAAAGGAATCTACAGCTGCTAAGACAATGTTCCAATGTAACCAGCAGTTTCATGAGATAAGATAGATGGCAGAGACTATAGGGGTTTTCAAGAGAAACATGAGATAATCACATTGTTTGAAAATATGTGACTCTCCTGGGGTTTATTAAGGAAACCATATCTAGCAAGACATGTACAAAAGAATCATTTGCTGTTCAGGCAATGGTAAAGCTTGAAGCAGAGTAGTGTCAAGTTTGGGTAGTCCAATCAAAAGCCAAAAATCAGAGATCTGAAAAATCAGCCTGTACAGAAAAAATGAAGGAATTTGGGCTCTTCAATTTAGGAAGAGAAGTCTGACCTCTCAGGTGAATAAATGGTGTTCCAAAAAGGCACAGGAGATTCCCTCAGTTTCAGGCTATCAATAAATCATGGATGTAAATTGCAGTAAGAAACATCCAGGCCGAATGTCAGAAAAATTCTTCTGGTAGTAAAGACAGTGAAACATTAACAAGTTTTTCACAGGAAACTTTCGTCCTTTTAGCAACAGCTATGTCTGATTGGCTGTGAGGGAAGAGGATTTTATAGGTGGTCTCTGGAGGTCGCCTCCAGTCCCCTGATTCAGAAATGCAAAGACATTTGATTCGTTTCCTGTTTTATAGCAACAAAGAGAATGTAGGCTACTTGACCTAAAATCAGAACCATTTTTTAAACACTTTCAACTGATCCTAGAGTGCTATGCCTCTATTAGCTTATAAAGCTGAAATTAGGGGCAGTGGCAACGAAACATGTTTTATTTCTTTAAATGCTTAAAAATATTTTTAAAAAATTGAAAACACTAGTTGTATTAAAATATAGTTGTATTAAAATAAATGACATTGTAAGTGAATTTTTCAGCACCCTCTCTCATATAGAAAATAAGTTTATTCTGAGATACTGCATTTCCCACTTTAGCTCCTGTCTGTTCTAGCAGGGCTGATGCTCTGACTGAGAGATGTGGTCTGACAATTGCTAGGCCTGCAATACACTCTTTTCCAAGCATCTTTCAGTTTTGTTAAAATATGAGCATTTCCTCTAACTAGGCAAATATTGTCATCTTGCACAATGACTTCTCTGTAAGGCAAAAATAAAATATACCCTGTTGTACCAGCTATTGAGGGTAACAGAAACATTTAGATGACAGTGTACATGGATTCATCTGGAAGACCTTCTGTAAGTCATGGAAAGGACCTGGATATGAGTGGTAGATGTTAACCGGATTGTCAGCATTTTAGTAGGGATAAGGAAAGCCTCTAGAGGTAATGTTTTAAAGTGTTGCCATTTTTTCTGACATGGATGTAATTTTTCCAGATGTATTTTTGTCACTTATTTAAAAGATAAGGGATCTTGTCTATTAAAATTGGAGATCTTACTTTTTTTTTCCCATCAGTCATTCATATTCTCTGAGGATGTAGTAATCCCTGTGGAGATATAAACTGCCAAATCAAGCAAAAGTGAGTTTTGGGTGATGGTATTGCTGCTGGAAGAGTGCTGCTAAAGAAAAGAAGTTTTGTCATTGGGGGACAGTAGGATTTTCTCAAGTTACACCCACCGCTGTGACATCTGCAATCTTTTGCGTTCATTTCCCTACAATGGTTGTTATCATGCAACTCTTTTGTAATACAGGATTTGTCACTGACAGCTTCTGTAGCTTTTGCTGTGGAATCAAACGGAACCAAACAGCAGGGGAGATTGCTCTGAAAATAGAGTGCAGAGTAGCTTGTTTCCTAGGTGAAGTTATATTTGAGCACATAATGACCCTCTCTGCATTCACTTGGGCCCTAGGATAGCCAGGTCCCTTTAGCAGCCGTGACAAACTATAGCAACCCTCTGAGATTGTCTCTTCTTGCTAGGCATGAAAGGGCTGTGCCATTGATGATCTCTAGGCCAGACTGACCTGAGGACACCCAGCAGAGCTAACTCACGTTTCAGCAGGTTTTCAAGTGCCTAGATGTTCCATGGCTGGGGGGGAAATGGCCTTACTCCTCCCTTGTTTCCCATGACCACAGCACTGCTATGCAAGCAAAGGCAACAATACCTCACCAAAGAAAACCTTCTGGTAGCTAAAGCACTGCACTGATAATCTGGACCCTGTCTGAATCTACTGCAGGTCCTACAAGACAGTTGTTAATTCTCTTATTCTGTACTTACTCTTGTGTTTTTCTCCCTTTGTAACACTCTGGATGATGGTGGAGTTTGTATAAAGACTGGGAATTTAAAACTGACAAAAAGTTGTGAAGTAGTTTAGAGATGTCTTCTAAACATGTAAAGACTTGTGACAGAGAAGCTGCAGGCTTGGCCTTGCACCGTTTGGCAATGGCAAAGAAAAATCTACTGAATATGCAGTATCTGCCAATTGCCTGCCCAATTACCATTGGAGGCATGATTAGTAATGGACAGAAAGCAAGTTCACAAGGATGCATTGGCTGTAGGCTACAGCCAACTGGTCCGAGACACTCATATTTCAGATAGACATCTGCTATGACTGAGAAGTTCAAAAAGGTGGCTGCATTTCAAATGAAGATGATTGACTGTAGTAATAACACCAGTTCTGGCATAGTTAACTTACCATCCTACTATTGGATGCTAATTAGTGGGGGACAAATAATGCCTGAAAACATCTGTTTAAGGACAAATAAAATACAGGTCAGTGTATGAGTGCTTCAGAAGGATGCTTGCATCCTTCCTCTACTACGCCAGCAATTTGAGGTATGAAAGAAAGCACTGCCAGAACATACTTTTAACTGCACACGCAGAGGGTTGAACAGATTTGTGTTTCCATTCAGCACATGGTGCTCATGCTGTTTGCTCTGCCTGTACCATTCTCAGGAGACTGAAAAGTGTGCCTCTCTCAGTGTTGCATGGATGCTTTTTGATTCTTGGGGAAGAAGTTATTTTAGGACATGGTCTCACCAGGTGAGACTGACTGAATTTGCACGCTAGTTATCTTGGCTTCCTCCTTCCCCTAGATGGTTTTGACTGAATCATTTGTTTTTCTAGATCTTCACAATAGTGTTTATACTCTCCATCATGCAAGGCTGTGATGAATTTGAAAGTTGTAAGCAGTCAGTTCTTGTTACAAATAAGAACAGTTTGTATCTGGGACAAATTAGAGCAGTTACTTGAATCTGGGGTACCAAACCACTCTTAACACAAATTGCAGAGTATGTGTGGGATACTTGAAACCTACTAAGTCTCTCATTAAAAAAAAAAAAAGAAAAAAAAAAGAAGTTCTCTTGGCTTCTGTTAATGTCAGTATTAACCTGGTACATATTTCTGAGGCTGAATGGTTTATAATGACCATAATAATGCTGAGGGTAGAGATATAAAAATAAAGCAATCTCCATCTAAGCTGAAGGCAGAACCTGGTAGAACAGATTTCATTCTCTAATAAAAAAAAAGAGTTTAAACAAACTTCCAAAAATATAAGATATTAAAGTAAAACAAGATCAACTTTATTTATTTTTCTTCTAGCTGTGTATGCAAATCTATCTTTTTCACTTCACGGGGATGTGCTCAGGAAAAAGGTATTAGGTAAAATAAGGACAGAAAAATAACAGTAACAGAGTGAATGATATTTGGAGATGGATTTAATTATCCAGTGTATCATAACTTCCTTTAAATGCTATCAATTTTGTTTGCTTATTAAGGAATATGTGAGATTCAAAGGGCCCTCTCCTATATTATCATAATTTTAGCCATCTGTAAGGGTAGGTAACGAAATTTTGGATCTTTTATGTTATTGTTTTATGCCTGAGGCCCCACAGGTTTCAGAAACAAAACCCATTTCAAAACAAAATCCCTTATCAAGGAAGGAAGCACAGGGGCTTGCGGGGGTAGGGTTTGTTGGACTAGATGTCCTTCAGAAATCCCTTCCAACCAAATATATTCTATATCTCTGTGAAATTGAATTGTAATCCAAGCCTCATGATGACCAGATCCTGGACCTGTCTGTCTGGGACATGTTTCCCCCGAGGCTGAGGTTTGACATCCTGCCACTTACAGCTTATCAACTGCTTCGAACATCCCCGTGCTGATTGCTGTTCCTGTAACAGACAGTGCTGCCTTCTGTTGCTCAGGAACAGCTGTGTGCAGCAAGTGCAATGGAAATATTTTGGAGAACCGATCCAGTCGAAGGGCTACAAAAACCATATGTGAATATATTATTTTGATTTTAATGTTCCACATTGCAGCACGAAAAATCCAAGAGCATTTGCAATCCCCTTGGCTGCCTCAATGCAAAAGTGCAAGGCAACATGGAGACTCTGTCCTTTCCTCCAGTTAACAAGTTGAGTTATTGTAAATATCTTGGAGGGATAAGATAATTAAGAGTAAGATAATTAGGAGTTGTAAAAAGCTATATGAAAGCTGCCTAAAGACATTGAAATAAACCATTTGTCTCACCTGCTACTGACTCCTCTGCTGCAAGAGCTGTCAGGTAGCCCAGAAGCTTGCCTTAATGCTCTTCTGATGCTTGAGACAACAGCATTAAACAACCCTAATGACATGTAAACACTACTTTGAAGCAAACCCAGGTGGAATCTACTCACCTCACAAAATTACTGGTTCTCATATTACAATCTCAAATTACAAGGGATACTTTCTCACACAGCAGATATTAGCCTGAAAATGTGATAGCCTAAATCTCCATGTTGCTTCTGTATGTGAATTGCTGAAATACCAAATTCATGGTTAATTGGGATTTGTACTTCTGAATGTTCTTAAAACCAAGAACGTGCTCATATACTCAGATGTGTCTACATGTACATGTATATGTGTTTGTATAACTTTATAAGCAAAAATATAACACTTGATATAGGTTGCATCTTTCTGATTTTATAGCCAGAAATATATGCATGGTCTGATTCTTTTGCTCCTATCACTTTGCTTTTAACATTAATTTGATCTTATTCCTCTTCTAGCTGGACTTGATGCACAAAATCTAGAAAACCATCCTGAACATCTTTAAGAACTAGATCAAACTTCAGCCTCTGAGTCTGCGTGGAAAGTGATACTTCTGCCCACAACTTGTTCTGGTGACGAGCCTTAGAGCACAGCTGCAGAAACTGAATCGGCACTTGCTAACCCAGCTCTCAGCCAACAAAATTGCTTATGCTGGTTAAAAAAGTGCTACTGCCAAACTGCTGAGTCCTGCTAAGGCTGGAACTGCATCTGAACTCCTTCTTTGCCTGCATGTGTCTTCGTTAAACACTGTGGTTTCAGTAGATCTGAGCTAATAGGCAGGGGTGTTTACCACAGCTTTTTCTGCGAGTAGTGTCATCCACTGGCTTCCTTGTAATTTTCTGGATGTGGGGGCCAGAGGTGGATGAAGATGAATGTTTGAGTGAGAAGGACTGAGAGGGATTTCTTTTGCTTTTGTTTATATTGCTCATGTTTATATAGATGACATAATCTCCTTTTGAAATTCAAAGAGAGTATTAGTGCAACTTGTGTGTGTGTGTAAATGTTTCCAGCTACCTCCAAACAGTAATTCAGTACTGATGTTCTGAGATAATGGAAAGTTGAGGTTTGCAGGCAACAGGAGCTGATGTCCTTGCCTCATCAAGCACTAATAGGTCACTAAAAGTTCAAGTCCTGAATGTGAGGGCGCAGCTTTCTAAGCAGCCTCTGCATGAGCAAAGAGCCACAATACCTTTGTCTCTCAGGGACTCTGAGTTGCAGACTCTCCTTGCCTTTTGGCAAGGGCAGTTACTCAAACATCCTTCGGCATGAGTTTGCAAATTTTGAAGTGAAAGCAAGTGTTAGTAAGAATGCTATTGTCATTTTTTGTTTTAATTTCTTGTGTTTAATTAATGAGATCTTGTGCTGAGAATATTTTTTTTTGTGTATAGACAAGTAAATAATTATTCTTTCTGGCTTCTGTTTTAAAATGGTACCATTGCAAAGGGATTAAATTCAACAGTGAATTAAAATACATTTTATTTACCTACAGATACGGTTAAGGAAAAGAAAACCCTGGTATTTTTTTCATCTGAAGTGTCTGGTTGAGAAGATGTATATTAGTTTGAGGTATTGACATGTTGCACATCAGCTTTGTCCTGCCTATCCTGTGGGGGTATCAAAGTTCCTTGTAAGACACAGCTGAAAGTGCTGCAGGTCATATCAACTCCAGAGGTTGAGAAAAAAATTGGATTAATAATAGATTGACTTTTAATTAATTGTGGGCAGCTGTTATTTTAACTTTTGTTTCTCCAGTTTTAAAGACAGAGGTAGACAAGAGTTATCTATCACCACTGATGAGCATATTCAACATAAAACTGGCAATGACTTCTTACAGAAGTGCCAGGGTTTTCCCCAGTTCCAGATGGGGAAATGAATATTGGTAAAGCAATTATATCTCTGCTTAGAGAGCTCTGCTAAAGCAGTTTTTAAGTTTTTATACATACCAAGGGTATGAATAGTATTGGTAGGAAAGGGTCCTTTTATTGATTATCTTGCTTCTCTCCCATCACAAAAGGTGGCTGGTTATCAGAACTCCATTAAATTCTTGCATCTCCTGTTTGCATCTTGTTTTTTTTAAAGATTGATGTTTTACACCTGGGCCCCGTTTAAAATTTGCACCATACACTTCACCAGCTGAGGAGCCAGGTGCACCTGTCAGTTTGTCATGTGGTAAAAAAATAAGATGGTATGAAGATGTTGCACTGAAGAAAATGCAAGGGATTGAGGGAAGCCAAAGGGTGGTCATCTCCCTGTAACACAATCTCAATTGAAGATTTAATTCTAATCTCAATTGAAATGTACAATAGTGCCTACGCTAGTTGATCATGTTCTGTGCTATTCAAACATGTCAGGCACTTGTTTTGCATTGTTTTGCCCCTTCCATTTGACCCTCATGCAGGTATTTACAAACTGGAAGAAGTCAAAGCTGTAAATTCTGTCCCACAGCTCTTGCTTCTCAGGCTAAAACTCGGAGGCACTCAGTTGTACCAAAACATTTATCTCAGGAATTATTACTTGTGTATCATAGGATAAGCAAAAGGTAGATTTTCTAAGGGGACATAATTAGCTCCTTGGAGGCTGAAACACTGTTTGTGAGCTTAGCAGCAACTCACAGATGGAAATGTGTATTTGATCACACACTTGGATATCATTAAAAATACTGATGTAACTATTCCTCAGAGACATCTTGTCAATGTAAAGTAATGAAATACTAGCCTGTAGTCAGGCACTAAAGCTCACCTTGGATTTCTAATGCATAGAATAGTGGTTGTTATAGAAAAAGCATAAGTTTAAGAGACACTTTCACTAAGGTTAATGCTCACTTATCGGAAGGGAGACTTGTGATAAAGCAGCAGCAGCTGGACATGAGCACCTTCTTGGGACAGTGGCAAACGTGCTGAGGCCATGCAAAGGCAATGGCAGTGCCAGCTCAGGGTTATGTCTGGGGCTGTGAACAGCTGCCTCAGTTTCTTGGCCTTGTCTCTTAACTGGCTTGGCAGAGGAAACTGCTTGGCAAGCTAAGGAGAAGGGAGAACTGTGTTTAAATTCATGAGCGCTCTCTTGCCGCAGTTTTCACTGCTCCAGTTTTCTCTCTGTTTGCAGTTAATTTTTAGGACTTTGCAGGGCAGGCAATTTTTAACTCATCAGTGGTCATACAGAAAGATCTGTTTCTCAGCAACACCTCCTATTAAACTTTGCATCTTCTGCGGGGGTTCTTGTTTGTTTTGCCTTTCTGTACAGGGCTCCTCGCTGTGTTTGCTGAGCGCTGGGCACATACCTCTCTGCTGTAGGTGCTGTCTCCCGGGAGGTGGAATAGCACACCTGGCAAACACAAGCCAGATGCTTGAGGTCCCTCTTCTGTCTGGGTTCGTTGCTGACAGAAAATGAGTGAGAAAACAGCTGGAGGGGGATTTGTATCAAGAAGTAAGACTGAAAAGTGGGAACATAGTTACTTTTTATAAATGTGCATTTGTATTTTATTATGTGTCCAGATTCCCACTGCCTTCCACAGGTTCGGTTTCAGTCAGGACAAAGGAAAACAAACCAATTTTAAACTTCCCCAAAGATATAAATACACTAAAGCAACACTTTTAGTGACCCTTTCATATTATATCTATTTTCCAATTGAGTCTGGAGGCAAGTGTTTTACACAAGCTAAAATTTTATCAACATTTGAAAATATTAACCATTTAAAAATCTATTTGATGGTATACTTAAAAGGAAGAATTTTTTCCCATATTAGTATAAAACCTAGGTCTTGATGTTTTCAGTGTTGGCACACACTGTCATCCCAGTCATCACTTTTTCATGGCAAGATTCTGTCATCACTTTAGAAATAAGATACTCACTCTGAAGTCTCTCTCCAACTGAGAGCAGGCTTGTGTCCTGTTTAGCAGTTGGTAGTGTTGTCTTTCTTCTTGCAAATTCTTTTGGCTGGCCCCCTCAGGACAGAGATCAACAAGCTTCAGTCACCTGGCACTTCTCCTTACAAGCCTACGTGCGGCAATGCCTGGCTCCAGAGGCCAGCCGAGTGCCGCAGCTCCTGGCAGACTCAGTGTCTCCAACCCAAAGGACTTCAGCCATTTCTTCACTCTTTTACTTTCACAAAAGGCTTCTTGATTACACTTAGTTCAAACTGTATAAAAGCAGGTTTAGTGAAGGCAAATTATCTTTTTTCAATTTTCTTGCAAATTTAAAGAGTGGAAGAACACAAAGCAGTTTTACAAGGGAGTATGAGGATGTAATTAGTGGGGTAGAGGAAGAAATGTGACAATTATAACTCTTGTGGTGTTGACAACTCTTGCCCTGGTTTCATGATTATTAGTGTTTGCCTGAAAGCTTTGGGTCCTGGAAATAAGAGGAAATATACACGATCTTGAAATTTCTTAAGGAAAAAGTTTTCTAGCTCCCCTAGATGCAGACCATATCTAGGTCCAATTTTATGATTTAAACTTCAGAAGTGAAAAACCTGGAGACAAACAGAAAAGATGTAACTATTTGTTTTAATCCAGATCCAGTGACAGTTGTCTTTGACAGCACCATTTTTGTGTGAGGACAAGCCACCATAAACACATGGCCTGTGTGGAGAGAGGAGGTCCATTTTACATTGGGATTGACTGCCTTCATTTTGGATGCCTTCCCTCTTCTCTCTGCCTTACACAACAGTCAAACAGGATACCATAGGCTGATGGTTTTAAGTCAAATGAATTAATTCCTTGGTAGTATGCATTTAGTGCAGTAGCTCTTTCAAATAAATCTTGATAAAGTGAGTAAGTACCACAATAGCTTTGAAGATCAAGATTCCAAGGCAAAAAGAGCTCAGTATGCCAAGGAAGTACAAAGCTATTCTTATATTCATGCAAAGCAACAGAGAAATTTTTGAACTGGAATAAAACTTAACCTAAAATGATATAAAATGTCAGATTGCTTCATGCTAAGTTAGCCAGAATGAGTCACACAGAGCCCTTAGGGAGGGGGAAGTGGAATCCCCTACTCAGTTTAGGCTGCATAAACAGGCCCGTTGATTTTTATTACTCTTTTCCTCTCAAATTGGATTTGTTTGTGGTCATATTGGTGAACCACACACATTTCCTAATTTAGGCTTCTTTTCTTTACTAGTTTGCTGAGCTGCCCAGAACCCAAGATGGTTTTAGTTGAGACAACAATCTCTGCAAACTAGGAAAAAAAAAAGAAAAAGCACAACCAAATGAAAAACAGCCCCCCCTCCTCTCACACACAAAATAGAGAAAAAAAGAGAGATAGGTGGTTTGAAAGATAGTTAAAATGACTAAGAGACAGTGAATTCTTAAATCTGTGTATTGCTTCATAGGCAGTGAAATTGCATTGATGGAATGTGTAAGAACTAAGAGATGGCGTATAAACCAGATTGCTAATGCCACCATAATATTGTTTAAAGGCTTCTGGGACAAGCAGACCTAGGGAATGAGCAAATTGCTTTTGAGGGGTTGATTTGAGCTACATTAGCTGAAGATTTTTAATAGTGTAGCCTGTTATTTCTCATTTCCATAACTACAGGAGCTTCAGGCTAGATGCTGCAAAAGGGGCATCTTAAGTTTCAAAAACAATCTCAAGGACATAGTTACTAGCAAAAGCAGGAAGAGGAAATGTCCTTTCTTCCACTGCTAGGACAGTAGTTTTAGAAGCTGTATAATGGTGTTTTGTTTTTTCAGTCTAGGGACTTTCCCCACAGAACTAATCCAGTGTACTTCAGCAAAACAAGTAGATGAAAACTTGAACTCTTGGATATTAAAAGTTTTCTCCTCTCTTCCAAGGAGATTATACAAGATTTTACTTGAAAAGCCTGAGCTGGCTGATGCCAGGAGCCATGAAACATGAGGGCTGAAAGCGCTCTCTACCTTCTGAAATCAGAGCTGAAAAGCTGCATATTTTACTTCCATTGCAATTCTGAGCAGTTAATTTAGATGTTTCTCTTCCTCTCTAAACATTGTTTCAAAGAAATGGGCCAGTTTTCAAGGCAAACTGTTTCTGATTATGCATTGGAAAGCAGGATCTCAGCTCCTAGAAACTTGTGGAAGGTAATGAATGAATCGAGGATACAGAATTGCTCGTTAGCAGATGTAGACTTAGAATGGCAATTTTCATTACTTTTATTTGTCTCACACCCTCTTTTTGTGCTAATGCCTTATTTTTCAAGGCATGAATGAATGAGGGCAGTGAAAGAACATGCGAGGAAAAGAAACAAGCCTCAAAATTTGAGTTGTTCATGTCAAAAAATAGGGACTAGAATTCAGACAGAAAGGAAAAGGGTAATCTGCTGATCTGTTATTATCATTAATTGGCCTCATGTATGACTAGGGCAACTGGAATGCATTGCCTTCACAGCAGTTTTCATTTGATTTCTCCCCACCATCTGCCAGTGTACCAGGACAGAGAGGAATGATGGCTCACTGCACTTTGACAAGTGTGCTTGGGGTCTCTGAATAAAGTTATAGGGAGTCCTGGTAAAGAGGTGTGGAGTCTGGAGAGACTTGTTAGTCTGGAAGAAAAACTAACTGGTTGTTTAGCTATGCAGCAGCCAAATACAAAACAATTCTAAGTAATTTATTTAAAAGGCAAAAACATCAAGAAGAAAGAGAAATTTAAGATGATCTCAAACAATTTTGAAGTAATGGAAAAACACATGTTTTTTATATATACATTGTAGAAGCACCAAACCAGAGATTTGTTGTGTTGGTGAACAGTCTTCCCATGGCAAGAGAACGATGATCCACATACTTGGTTTCAGCTGGCAAGTATTTGATACAGCCAGGAGACTTCACACAGCTCATTTGCTGTGGTTGGCTCAACTTCTTCGCTTCCTCCTTCCAGCTATGCAGAGGAGACCAAGCAGCAAGATTTCAACTTCATACTCCTCCAACCTGGCTGAGCTGCCTTTTGTGCCAGCCTGTGCTGACCATCCACAGTTGATCTGGAGTCCCTTTCACAGCCTGTAATCAAATTACTTTCAGATAAGTTTGCTGGGTTTTCAGTAGACAAAGAGACTGACTTAATTCCATTAAAATTGACAGTGCCTTAAGGATCTTATGAACAGAAATCTGGTTTTGTATCAAATGAGAACACCCTCATTGTGGCCACTCAGTGGCTTTGTTCATGAGCCTATTAATTTTATCCAGACAAGGGTGACCTATTAAATACAGGATCAAGGCAAATATTCAGTATTAACCCTTCTAAGATCTCCTAACTGTGGCTATTAAATACTCATTAACACAACTTCAATGCTGCTTTAAGATTCTGTATGTACTTAATAGTTTCTAATACCAAGACCACAAGGTCCTTAACAGGGCTTTTGGATGGACCCTCAGCAGTCACAAATGGTAATGTCATAAGGGTGTTTAAACCTAAAAGGCTGTGCTGATGCTTGTGCTCAGGTCCCTCTGAAGAGAGAAGTCACTGGACAGTTTCTGTGGCCAGGGAGAGCCTGCTGAAGTGTGAGGGTAAATTCTTGCCTCTCTTTCTTTGCCTGTTGTCCTCCATGGGTGAAAATTAGCTGATAAAGAAGGGAGCTTCAGATATACTATCACATTACAAGTGCTGCAGTTGAAAATTCTGCAATGGGCAAACAGTGAGAGGTTGGCATTACTTGGGGATTAGCAAGAAAGATGATTGCAGTTGAATATAGTCAAATTTGAGAGGTCAGTGAATAGCATTAAGCCTAGAAGGGAAAAGAAAGCTGCTCCTAATGGAAATCAGTGGAGTGAAATTCCCATCACACTGAGCAGAGATACAGGACAGAAAAGAGAGGTTAACAGGGAGCGCAAAGCAACTGTGAAATATGATTGCATTTATTCAGACCAAAGTGAGTTTAATTAGACCAGCTAACTGCTCAATTTTACTTCACATTCTTTTGAACATAAGTCCTAGTACTGGAAATCAGTGACTAAATTTTTACATACTGTCTTGGACGTTTGCTATTCTTTTGTTAAGGAGAAAAGGGAGAGGGAAGTTAAATTTCTCTCCTCAAATGGAATGAAGCAATTCCCATTAAACCAGCAGTTATTGAGAATAACTAGGTGGTAGAAGGAAGGTGAACAGATCCTTACAGCATAAACAGTTTTGCAAGGGGAAAATATTCTGATGTCTGATTAATGGGTGAAGGGGAGATTTTTTAAATTATAGGCCAAGAAGTCTAGGAAGAAATACCATAACAGTAAAATAAATAGAGAGCTGCCTTTGGACTTGTGGGAATTTGAAAATCCCTCATGTGATGAATACTTTTGTTGTATTTGCTTCAGTGGGGTATAAAAGACAAAAAATCCATTGCACCTGTGGATTTGGTGTGTGCTTCAAACCCTGTGTAGCTGTTGGAAGTTCAGAAATGCTTTCCAAGGCCTGCATCAATTGTGTTAATGGAATCATAATGACAACTTGTAATGGTAGTCCCTTATGGATCATTAGGAGCAGCTCTGAACACTGGAATGAGTGCTCCTGTGCTGGGATAGCTGAGGTTCCTACTCATGCTCCAAACTGCAAGTGGAAGTGAGGACTGTCTTAAAAAAAATACAGATACATACATATATATATGTTTAGAAAGCTAATTATCTTTCTCCAGTGTTTTCAAACAGGCTGCTAAGTTCTGTGGAATCAGTGTAATGATGTGGAAGATGAACAATTAGTTGCAAATATGTAGCTAATTATAGAAAAAACTGAAGAAGAGATGAACAAGACAAGTCCCAAACTTGGAGAGGTTTGGTGCTCATGGAATAATTATCTAATCAGTTGCCTTTACATGGAGCAAAGGATTTCAAACTGCCACTTTTTCTGCGCTAGACTGTAAATTAGGATTTGCTGAGAAACATACTGTTTTATCACAAATATGTGCAGCTTAAAATAAATTAAGGAAGGGTGCTGTAAGGAAGCTACACTCAATTTCTATGTCATGAATCTGCTTTTGTGGTCATGACACAATCTGAGAGGGTCTACTAGTATATGGATAAAAGAGTGGAGCCTTGCCAGTGCTACTTTACACATTTTTTTTCTGTGAAGGGAAATGGTCATTATCACTTGCAGTGTAGTAGCCATCATCATTTACTCTGTTATATTTTGAAGGACGTAATATTGGAAAAACCTTTTGTTCATAGAAAGATGGAGGTTTGGAAGAAATGACCATTGCTTTGAGGGAGATTTCCAGTCAAAGAAATAAATGTGGTGGATCAGGATTCCTCCAGGGCTCCAGCTCTTAAAAAATCAGCCATTGAAAAAAACAGACATGTTACCTTCAGCTTGGGGAACCTTGACATTGCAAGAACAGTTGGTAGATTGTCATAACCAAAATGCCAATGACCTTGACCATCTGAGATGGGAGGCTGAAGTGGAAAAAATTCTGAAGGCAGTAAGTCAGAGTTAAAATGAGAACTGCAGTGAGTGTCAGATATGCTCAATACAAGTAACGGTGTACGTGGGGAGGAAAAGAAATGCCCTGTTATAGCACCAAGGAGTTTCCTTTGGGAAATGATAAGTTGTAGTGGCTTTGGTGACTTTGGTTCCAAGTCATTGATGGGCCAACTTGTGGATAGTGCTTGCAGAAGGCAAAAACAAATGACTTGGACTGAATGAATCAAGTATTTGTTGCCAAGTGTCAGATTAAACAGCTGTTTAAATTACATTGAACCTCTGTACTTTATTTTATCCCTTCAGGACTGAGTTGATTTGATATTACAGGCAGCTCCGAGGAATCTTTGTCCTTCTTAAGTCTGAAAGGACTGAGTGTCTACTGTGTGTATCACATTACTTTGTGGGAAAACAACCTCATTAATCACAGGCCTGTCAAAGACAGGATTATGAGTGGAACACCTGGGTGAGTGATCTGATATGAGTGGGGACGATCATAATTCCCACTCCACAGAGCTCAAGGACTAGAGGTGAGTGTAGTACTGGGCAAGAAGAGATGCAGGCAGAAGTAACCATAAATTTCACTTTTGTTCTATATACTTTCAGTATTGGGAGTGGATCTAGAGTGTACACCACTCGACTAATTTGGGAGGATATGAGTGCAAGTTGGGGAGGAAGGTGAAGGACTGTCTTTCTTGAAACTGGTGCTAGAAGACAAGGCTTGAGAGGAAAGTCTTTGAGACTGGGAAATGTGTCTGTGTGTGTAAATGTGTTGGGGAATAGGTGGGCTTTTCCTTTTTGATTTTTCTCTATTTTTTTTCCCAAGATATATTTTTCTGATTTTGAATCTGTCATACTAGATCACTTGATAGAAGCATGAAGTGAAACCACTCCATAACAAACTTATCAAATAAATCCAAAATTTCCTCTTACCCAGGATTGCTCAAAGATGTTTGTTACCTAATATTTGTAACTATGTTTTAAGAGTCTGCATGTGGGAGTTCTGACTCAGACATCTACTTTCTTGACTTGGGCTTTAATTGCAGTGAGTAATTTAAATCCTGTTCTTGTGTGTCTATTTCTGAACTTGTGTTTAAAGTTCCTGTAATTAAGAGCTGAAATCACATGTGCATATCGTAGAAATTCAAATTTGTTTACATACAGAGCTGGAGCTACACTGCGTGTGTACATGTGTGAAGATTACTACAAGACTTTTCTCTGCTTTCTCTTTTGAAAAGTGTAAGACAAACAAAACACAGCGGGAAAACTGATTTCAGTCTTTGACCAAAACACATTCTAAAGTTCTTTTCTGGTTCAGACACAAAACACAGAATACTTCCTTCTAGAAAGATGGAATCAGTTTAAGTCATTGATGCTGAATTCATTGTGAAGGAGAGGAAATTAATTAATACTGTATTTTACCTGAAAGATACTTGTCTGGCTTTGCAGACATTCTAAATATTGATAAAAATATGTATTTCAAAGTCTTGATTATTTAATTATTGATGAATTAATTTCATTATTGATTATTTATGCAACAATTGAATCTCAGATAACAAGGTCTTTGAAGGAGGGTTCATTTGTTGACAAAACATATTCACGAGTGTATTGTCACAATAGACTGTTACAGCATGACTGTAATTCAAAGTACATAACTGGTGGTTTGACTGGCAGACGGTCTGATAAATATCGTTTGCTATTCCTTAGTTTAGTCTTGCTGTTTAGCTGTTCTCTGATCCATTGTGTAAAAGAACGGTTTTCTGCTGGAAACTCTAAGACCTATTAGCATCCTGTTTGTTCCAGTGCAGTTTGCTCAGCAGTTTGGCCTCCAAGGAATCTGCACCTTGAGTAGCTCATTGGAGAGTGCATTCACTCCTAAAGTGAAGCCAAAACATTTTCACACACTGTCACAGCAACTGCTCCTGTTCCAAGGCAGGGCTTGATCTCCTGGTGTGTGCACGTGGGATGGGAGAGCCTGCAAACAACACTGCTACAGTGGTACATGATACTTAGCAAAATACTCACAGTGTGGTGTATATATAAGGAAAAGCCCTGGTTTGGATATGTAATATATGTCTGTTCAAATTTATCCTCCACATTTCAAGCCAGTAAATTTAGTAGAGTAAGTACCTGGATCATAAGTAATTGAGATGCAGCAAACTATAGTAGTAGAACTTGGAAATTAAATTTTCATTTTGGCTGCATTAGGGTGCAATCAAACCTTTAAATAAGATGCTGTCTGTAGGGTGGTGGAAGCAAAAATGTGACAGCTACTTATGCTAGATCATAACCAGAGCTCAAGGCTACCAAAGTTTAAAGTTGAAGGCTGGATGATTACCATCACTGTGCTTGGCCTTGCCTTTGAGTGAAACAGAAAAGTAATAATGTTCAGTGCTGTGCTGAACCTTACTTTAAGAAGTCAGAACGGTCTGCCATCCAAATAGCTCATACCCTCAAGAAACATTTACTTATTTTCTTTTTGAGGTTTTATTTTGGACTGAGAATTGCTTTGAAAGGCTGAAAGGATTGCATTTTTTCTCTTATTACTTGGCATAAACTGCGAGTATATTGTATATGTCCCAGGACTACACTGCAAATGCTTTCAGCTTACTGACCGGTTTGTGGCTCTTTTATTTGGCTGGTTTTTGGGGTTTGTGTATGTGTGTGCTTTTAGGGGTTTTTTATTTGTTTTGTTTTTTCTTTTCTTTCTTACTCTTCTAAAGTAAATTGAATAGAAGTGGAGGCATTGTTTATTTATGCATATTTATATGATGATGCCCTGGTTCAGCTCAGTTTATGCAAAAAAATATGGTAGTTTTTTGTTTAACTATTTAACTTAGAACATATAAATTCTCTGTGTAGCACTGATTCCAAGCAGTATCTGAATATGGTATCTCTGGATGCAGTGGAAATACTTGACACTTGCAGGCATAGCAAGAAATGGGTGTTATTGTTGCTGACTTGATGAGAAAGGTGGTATATGGACTGGTCACATTACTAACAACATGAAATATTGCCACAGGCTCTTCCTAATCTTCCTGGACATCCATTACCATTATAGACAGGTGGTGCAAAGGTGCAGGGCCTGATTGAAATAAAGGGTTATTCTCTTGATTTTAAATAATTTTTGGTTTTAAGTCATTGGTAATTTAAGTGACCCTAAGAGCCAAGAGCACCACCCAGTACACAGACTGGTCACCCTCCAGGGGCTGGGGGTGCACACGGGCAGGTCTGGAAAGTTGGTGGGAGGTACCAATCCATTCTCTCCAGGTATAAGTATCCACTGATATGTTCTGAGGCTTGGAAAACCGATTTGCAATTCATTCTCACTGCTTGCATCTAAACTACTTGGAATTGTTTTCATCGGATATGAAAATCTACTGCAAAACTTCACTTTTGTTATTAAGCACAAGGCTTTGAGAAATATAAAAGTTTTGCTCATGGAAGTGAACTAGAAGAGATTTCAGATTTTCCACCCTAGGCTCAGAATCATGAAACCTGCTCCAGACAGAAATAGAAAATGCATTTTACGTCCACTAACTTTTGTCTAAAAACATGTATATAATGAACTATTTTCAAATTAATTCAAAATACAAATAGATCTTTGCTTATTTCTACTAGGGAAGCAAGTTGTTTGCTGGAAGCAAAATGGAAATCCATTTGCTATATAAATAGGAGAAAACAATCACAAGCTTTTTGCTTTTCAGCCAGCATGAAAGAGAACACATTTTCCCAATGCTGTTGTACATAAGTCTTGGCCAAAGGATGTACACAGCAAAAAGACAGATGGGTCTGAAAATGCTCTGGAGAACAGAAAAAAAAAAAAAAAGGGATTGGTATAAATTACTCTCCTTAGTTTCTTTATAGTTAATTTATTGTCTTATTTGTTAAAACCACTCTAATGAGCATATTAGTATAATGGCAGAGAGCATCAGATTAGATATATACCAGAGGAGTAATGGCAAATTAATCCCTAAGGTGTAATGCAACAGTTCCTCTTGGTGGAAGGCAAATTAGCTCTCACCTTTGGTTATAGGGAGAAGTGTAGGTTTACAGGGTGGTGTCTGTTTTTTCTTGACTTCTTGCATCAAACAGCAAATGAGGAAACTTCTCTTGGTGGGGTAGTGGTGATGGAGTATAATGTGCAGGGAGGAAGTCAAAATGGTGGAATTCTTCCTTCCTATTTGAACCCTGAAGAGGGTTCATAGTCCTTATGAAAAAAAAAAAAAAAATGGACAGGCCTGGTTTAAAGTTCAGTTTAGAAAAGGTAGACTGTGGAGCACAGCATATAATTTCAGAAACCTCTGTATCTTGCAAACAAAAATTTCTTGAGCGAATAGTTACATGCTGTAAACTTATCCATAGAAAGCCTTTGACGGAGAAATTATCTTCCCTCTTGAAGACTGCAATGAACTGAGAAAACAAAAATTATGCCAAGTCCTCATGTTTTGGAAAAATCATGCATTCATTTAGTCTATCTCCTGTATTGGTATTTGGGGTGTTAATCCCAGTCAAGCCTCTGCTCACTGTGAAAATGTAAAACTCTTTTCCTTGGCCCAGTTGTAAATGTGCTCCTACAGCTGCTATAGAAAAGAAGGTTGGGCAAAGCTTCCTGGGTTCATGTGCTATGTCTGAATGTACAGAGACACATCCTATTGGGTGTAGAGCAACTCAGGGGTTATGCTAGTTTTTGACATTTTGTTAATCCCTGCTTTTAAAAGATTGATCTTATTTTATGATAATGGGTTTTCCTCTGCCTCACAGTTCTGTAAGTTTCTAAAAGCTTCTTGTACCCATTTGGACAACCACAGGACCTAGAAACACTTGTGGTTAGTGAGCAAAGCAAGTAAGTGCTCTGATTATAACAAATTTCAGAACAAGTGATAAATTAGCAAACTGATTCCTCAGCTATTTTAATACTGTCTGAAGAAGGTGCATAAATAAATAACAGCTGAATATACTTACTTTAACAAATTAAAATTGTCTGTGATATTTTCCAAGTGCCACTTAATAGAACTCAGGAAATTAATAGCAGTAGTAAAAATAAAACTCTGCTCAGGAAGCATCTGGAAAGTAACCTGCTCTTTGTTAAAAAACTTTCTTTTCTGACTCAAGGAGTTAATCAGACAGAAGAGTGTGTCTTGTGCACTTAAATCAGGAGCATAGTCACTTCTGAACCAGTGCAGACACAACCTTCTCTGCTGTGCAACTCTAAGGTTGACTGGCTCCATCACTGGATTTCTGATCCCCTTACTACACGTAAATATTAAAATTTACATTCAATAAATTAATGGGTAAGCAATCCAATCTTCTAGGGGCCATACTGTGCCTGTATGTTGCTGGATGGAAATGTACCCTCTTGAACTGCTTGGTGTCTATTTTTCTCTGTCTCTCTACCACACTTGCCTTGGGCTGAGTTAGGTTATCTAAAAACCCACAGGAGAAAAAGAAGTGACATGCACAAGGTCTGTGGATAGGGCTTGGAGAAACCTGCTCTGATTGAAGACGCCCTGCTCCTTGCCCTGGGGTTGGATCAGCTGAACTTCAAGGGTCCCTTCCAACCTGAATTTTCCCAGGATTCCATGAAAAGCTAAGAAATGTTTATCTCCAGTACGAGCCACTGTGTGTTTGTCAAATTCTGAAGGAAAGCATGGATACACAGGAAAAAATGGTTCAGATTTCTGTGAAAACAAAGGGCCCAGGCAGAACTGGGCTTTAGCTGACATAGTAAAAGTTACTGATGGTCCTATACTAATTTCTTCTCACAATCAGCTTTTTTATGAGGAGGACCATATCTGTCTGGCTGTTGTGTCTAATGAGCTTGATTTAGGAAAACTCTTATATGACGGAACTACTAGTAACTGAGTAAAAGGTCCCAGGAGGAATTTAGATGCCTGTATTCACTTTGCTTTTCTTCTCCTTCCCTCCACACATTTATTTATGGAACAAACATCCAGTTGAATCTGGGTAACATATGAAGTGTCATGGAAGGGCTGGAAATGTTTAGCTGTTCTGAAAGAAAATTTAATTTCTGCAGGCACAGAATCCCTCTTGAGAGGCCTGCAATTATACTGAATGGCTTTAACATCTTATTCTCCCCTGCTTTATGGCTTAGTTTAGGGCATTTTTGTTGCCAGTTTTCTTCAAGTAGAATGTGATAAATAGAAAATAATTCCTATCCTGTTAATATGAGGGTGATCTCTAGTGCAGAGTTAAATGGAAATATACCCACACTTGTCCGTTAATTTAATCTGCTTTCACTAATTGTAGGGTAGGTCTGTTTACTCTTTTCTAATTCATGGGGTTTTATTTTTAGCATTTTTCTCTTCCTGTCTTTGGGGCCCAGATCAGATAGATAAAATCAGATTTTTTTTTTTTTTTTTTTTTTTTTTTTTTTTTTTTTTTTTTTTTTTTTTATTTAATAAGCCTTTCCTGTAATACAGTAAAGTTTTGAGTGATTGTACCAAAAAATTGGGAGAGACTGGGAAGGAGGATGTAACAAAGCAGGCTTGGGGTGTGTGCAGCACAGTCACCAGATGCAGGGATATTCTCTTTATCCCAGCACTTGGACAGATGCATCTGGAGTGTTGGTTTTATTCCCATGTTATTACGAAGACATTCACAAACTTCAGAGAGCTTAATGGAGGGACAATAAGATAGTTAGGGGGCTGGAGCACAAGAAGAAGATGCTAAATTAAAAAAGTAAGCTGGACAAAGCCCTGAGAATGTGATAGAGTAAGATGATCCCTAGACAGGAGTTTGAAGACAATTTATTATATAATTCTATGACTGATGTAATCCAGATAAACAGGATATTTTTTATGTACTCTCTTGTTCCAAATGTTTACAATAAATGGTGAGGTAGAAGAAATAGGATTAAGGTTTTAGTCATTTTAAGGAAACTGGGAGAAATTAGTTAAATGACCTCCAAGATAAATAATCAGAGGCTTTGGCTTGAAGCCATGTAAAGACAGAAGCCAGAAGCTCTATAGAGAAGAACAGCCATGTTAAGAACATATTTTGGGATGTTTCATAAAGGGGAAGTTTGATGGGTGGAGATGAGTGAGTGTCCTGGTCTGTAGAAAAGGAGCCTTGGAAATTGCAAATTGAAATCTGAAAAATTTTGGATATCATATTATGTTTTCTGATGCCCAAATACAAACATATTACTCAATTATTAGGCTATTCACATATGTACATATATATATATATATATATGTATGTATGTATATGTATGTATATGTATATGTATATGTATATGTATATGTATATGTATATGTATATGTACAAATATGCCTCAAATTATATATAAATATATATTTCTGCTAATATACTGCTAATGATTTCATGTGATGCAATGTTAAATGTGTCTTTCCTAGGTATGTATTTTACTTTATTCCTCAGTTTGGTTTGCATTTATGCAAACTAGGCCATGAAGAAATTGTTGTGATGAACTACCACGCCATATTAAATCATTATCAGATATCTTTTTAACTAGCAAGGTAACTATATGAAGAAAGCAATATCTAGCACTGAGGACAATTGCCATAAATCTCAGCATAAATATGGGAATGCTAAGAGTCCCATTAGTCTGTTTCAGTAAATCATTGATTGGAAGCAGTTTGAAGTTTGGATTCTAACTTCTATTTGACAAGTCATATCTGCTGAGATAAAGCAACCACTGGAACAGTCTGTTCCCTTGCATTCTGGAAGTGATCCAGTTCATCTTCAAATTCCAGTGCCCAGTTCTGATCTAGACAAATACTTTCATTTTCCTTAGGAAAGCCTGATCTGTGCCTTGCTCATCTTCTTGTCAGGATTTTCTTGTCAAATAATGGATCTTGGCAAAGTTAAGGCTTATTACACATGCTAGACATTCTGTTCCTTTCTTTTTGCCCTTGTTTTGGCAAAAGAATTGCAATATTTCTAAACACTGGAAATCCCTTCATGTGTTAGTTTTATTATGAGGTCAAAAAATTAATGAGTAAGGCTGATCTTGGGGCAGCATCAGCATATGTTTCACCCACAAGCTATCTGCAAGTTCAGAGGGGTTTTTTTTTTTTTTTTGTTGATTTCTTTCTCACTAGACCTTTCTTATACTGAAAACTATGCATCCATTAGAAGGCATCAAATAGCATTAACGCCCCCCAAGCCAAGCCAAACATAAACCAAGAAAACCACAACTGGATTTCCAAAATGTCAAGCCATACCCAGGTGGTAGCTCAGATACGAGTCAGTGAAGTCATCCTGACTTGCTCTATGTCCCTTGCCTCTGAGCAGGCTGCTTCAGGCCCAGGGGATGGCACTGGGGACAGGCACCAGAAATCTGAGCTGGTTTCTGTGTGTGCACAGACTGCCAGACCCCCAGGGGTGCACATGCATGTACAAACATGTGTGCTTAACAGGGATTTAGAAGATGAAATTGAGAGTATTCCTAGCACAGAGGACCTTGTGTGGAGTTGGCCCATCTGTGGGGAAAGCTTTCTGAGGCCCAGTATCTATAAAGTTTCACAAATGGCTATACAAAAATTATAAATTTGTGGTTCAGATGGAAATCTTGATGCTGGATTTCTTCAGGCTGTTTAATAGGGCTTGATGAAATGCTTATGTCTGTTTTTGGAGATGTGTTCCTAAGGGAATGAAAAATTGGAAGAGGAAAAATGCTCTTCAACCATGCAGATCTGAGAATTCAGGGAGGTGTTGTGTTCAGTGTTTGGACAAGGCACTTTTATTCAAAAATATTTAAATTTATGGATGTGCTGCTCCCACAGGGAACAATGCTGATGAGACTGGAAGATTAGAAGACTTGGAGGGCCAGGAAAGGGAAGCTGTGACAAAGTGAAAGCAGTGCACAGAAAGTAGCCGGTGCTCACTTGTCAGAGCTTTTCTTAATCACATATGTCTTGTTACATACAGCTGGGAATGGCAGCTGTCTAACCTAGAGTCCTTTTGCTGCAGTCAAGATGATGTTTAGCTACATGCTCCTCAGGAATGAAACAGCAATGTCTGAGAATTTTTAACCCCTAAGTTGCACACGGATGGGCTCTGGAAAAGGACTGCTCCAGGATCTGTGCTCCTCTCACTGGTGATTAGTGCAGCCTCAGGGCAGGAGCTACTTTTACTGCTTGTGACTATGCAAGGTTTGGATTAGTGAGTGGTCTGCTCTGTGCCAGGTTTCCAGCTGATGACTGGGTCAGCTGTGGGCAGCATCAGATCATCTAAACTTCTGAGAAAAGAATGGGAGTTTCACAGGAATAAACCAGACACATCTTCTACTGACGATAATATCTGTCTTTGATGGTCATCCAGATTACTGGAATATTGGAGCTTGAAATGAGACAAACTGAATTCTTCAGGCCAGAAAGTCCTGAAGAGGGTTTCAAGAAAAACCACTTTGTTTCCCATTGAAGGTGTGCTGGAGTAGCTTTGGGACTGGGTGTACTGGCAAGTACCTGTTGAATACAGGGCGATTGACTGCCAGGGCTCAGCTACCCAAGAAATGGGCACCAGGAAATGTGCTGTGGTTGCTGAAAAGAAAATCAGAATACCTGTGGACTGTCATATCCTGTTTATAATTTCTTTTTTCCATTTTTGCATGGAAAAATGAAAAAAGTTTGTAAATATGCCAAAGATATGGGGCTGGGGAATTTGTCCCTGTTGGTTGGCTGCTTGGCAAGATCTTAGACGCAGGCATTGTAAACAGTTCCTGGTGTGTGAGAGCAAAAAAGGGGCTGAGGACAGCTGCTCAGTGTTTAAGCCAATGAATTTTCAGCCTGTTGGCTATTCCCTGTCTGCATCTGTCATTCCTGATGAGTGGTCTCTTTCCTGGAGAGAGCTTGTCTGCCTTTCCCTGATTTTATTTCTCCCACTGTCCTTTTATTAAAATGGAACAGGTTTCTGTACTGCAAGGGAAAAATAGTGACTGCAGCAAGTGAGGAATAAGCAGCAGCTGTGGCAAATTGCTTCATCTTGACATAATGCAAATATCCAAACAAAAACATTCTCAGTAAGAAGGAAGGGAAAACTGCATCACAGCAACAAAAATTAGAATCTAGAACTGGATGGGGTGGCATTTCTTTTATTATCTTGATGGGCTTTGAGAGATTGCTTTTGAAATATGCATAAAAGGAATTAATAGAGTGTACAAATAATAACAAATGATATCTAATATTTTAATTTGTATGCAGTCTCTCACCTTTTGCTCCAGGGAGCTCTGCAAACAAATTTTCATTTAACCTCTTCATTTATGTGTGAGGTGGTTAAGCATTGTTTCTGTCTCACATATGAATAAAAGATGATCCTTCAGAGTCCTGTTTCCTTGCAAACTCTGGCAGCCTTGGATGCCAACAGCCCAGGTGGCTGTGACTCTAAGGCTGGGAAGGGAGTGCAGCTTCCCCAATTTGCAGAGAAACCAAAAAGGGGGCAATTGAGGAAGGTTGAAATAGATCCAACAGTAATGTTACAGCTGTGTTTTTGTATTTTTTATTTAATCCTCCTAGGGTTTACTGTTTCATTTTGTTTTGGTATAAAGCAGACATTTACATTATCAGTATGGAAGCTGAATTCCCCCTCTTCTTACACTGCTGTTTTTTTGCAGCAAGACTAAAAATCATGCCCTGGTTCTGCAAATTTCAGAGATTTGGCTACAATTTTCTAGTGACATCATTCTTCAGCTCCACAGGAAACACAGGATGTGTGTAACAGGCACTGGTGGCCAGGTCCTGCCACTGGATGAGTAATTCTCCCCAGATTATTATTTGTCTCAGAGCCCCAGACTCTAGAACTGTCTCAGCAGGGTAGGCAGAACTGAATGTCACTACATCAAAGACTATGGTCAGGACAAAAGTGGGTGGCAGCTGGTGATTTTTACAGGAGCAATTGGGTCTACAAGCACTATCCTTCTTATGCTTCTGGATTTTTGAGTTGCTGAAGGCAACATCCAGCCTTTTTGCAATTCAGCTGGAGGCAAATGCACATCAGCAGCATTGCTGCTACACTGCTTGAGGTAACTGCTTACTTTGCCTGTGTCCAGAGTTGGCCTTGGTCTGATCAGAGGTGAATAAGAATGGATGATGCAAACCAGTTTTTCCTTCAATAGTGTGTGCTGGGAGGGTGTTTCATCTTAGGGATAGAAATAAGGCTGCATACTTCAACTGGAGTGTGGCTGTGTGTTTGATAGTTCAGATGAGGACTGTCTGTGTGTCCCTGTGAGGTATGTATAAACATTTCATTTTCCTTCTTTTTGTTGTACTTGAGTTTTTCCATGCTGAAAAGGAGGTGAGGACTGAGGTAGCAGTACAACAGACTTGCACTGTGACTGCAAGCCTAGGAGAAACTTCATAAACATCAGCATCATCAGAGAAAAATACAGAGCAACTGATTTCCATAATATGTTAGAATCTTCAGCCCTTGCCATACTGGGTAGTGATTCTCCATTACATCGAAGAATAGCTGGTAAGGAGCAAATTGGTAAGGTTTTAGTGTTATTGCTTGATTATTATTCCCAAAAACTCCATGTCTTGGCACATCATAGTTCAAGATGATACAGGAACAAACCACATAGCAATTAATTTGGTTTCAATTTACTATTTACAGTAAAGAATACATTCAGCTTCTTTCTCTGCTTTTGCATGGATCTGATGGATGGATTTACTTTGCATGCATGGAACTGGTGAGGCTTACTGTGGCAAGACTGTTGGCAGAGACTGACAATTCTTTTTGCCTAACCTCTTTATTGTTCTTTTTTTACGTTCACTCCTTTGAGTTTTTTTGTTTCAAATTTGGGGTTTCCCATTAGAAGGTCTGGCACCTACTGGCACAGTGCCATACAGTTCCCATACCTGACTGCTATTCTGCCACTGTACATCACAGTACTGTGGTTTCCCAGAGGTCAGTGGAGGCCATTAACACTGAAGGCTTACAGTCCAGTAAAATCAAACATGTTTCATGCCAACCTTTTATTCTAACTGCCTGATTTTCCAGTGCTTCCTCATTATTGGAAAAAACTGTAATGGAATTGGAAAAATTCTTCATAGTCTTACCATATGGTAACTCAGAGAGATGGGAAAGAAAGATGGACTTGAAATGGAAATACAAAACATAGAGTAAGTGTAAATGGGATGGAAGAGATACTGAATATTATTTTCTTAAAAAACATTTCATTATTCACAAATTTTGGTTAAGTTTTCATGGAAAATCCCACTGCAGTTTGTAAACTGAGAGCAAAAGAGAAGGGACCATGTGGGAAGCCACGTGAAGTATTCACTGATGATTCCACTGAGCTGGTAGTTTGCTGTTATAGGTTTGCCTGCACTGTTGCATCTTGCTTGGAAAATAACTTATTTAGCATTAAAGAAAGTTGAAACTAATCACCAGATAGGGAAAGGGGGAATGATGCCATATGGCAGTAACAAACTTATCTATGTTGATGAAATTTAAAAGTTAAGCACGTGTTTTCATTTAATAACATGACCATAGCAAATCATCATTGAAAGTGCATCTAGAATGCTCTGACAAAAGGCTTAATGTTATCTAATATCTTTTCCATATTTGCAAGTACATTTTAAAAGCTGTACATAAAAAATTGTCTCAGTATTAATGGGGAAATAAATTAGGGAAACTAAATTACAATTATGTATTCTGCTGTGAAGCTGTCTTCTGCTTTCCTTCAAGATATTGAAATCAGTAATATTCCTGCTTATGGTGCACATCTCAAAATCCTCATTGTCCACAACATAAAGTTTTGCTGCTGGGCTTTTTGCTGTTGCATTATGGGGGGGGGGGGGGAACGATGAATTTGATTAAACTCTTAAGTTTCCATGCATACAGCTGCATGTCCAGCACAGCTGCACAGACATTTCAACCTGAAGATTTCCAGTAGTGTATCGAAAGAGTCACAAAATATATTAAAAGATTTTGTACCTAAGAAGAGTGAAGGCAAAACCTACAGCAAAATTCCCATTATTGTCTGCGGTGCTGTTATGGAAGTGTTCTGACCTCAGAGGAAATACCATTAGGTATATTTGTTTCTAAAACAGAAACAAACCCAGCCTGTTTTCTGTGTGCTTTACAATGCCTGAAGCCCACAGCAGTGTGAGTGATAAGCAGCTGCAGTCATCACCAGTCACCAGCAAAAAAGTCTCTATTAGTCTGATAATAGATTTTTATTCTAATTTCTTGCCAAATAAGCATCAACTCTAAGTACTCAAGGGGTTTTCACTGAATGTCAGCTGAGTAAAGGAAAGATGACACCTTGGGAACTTCAGTCACAGTTGGTGATGTGATACTTCTGGAGGGACAAGAAGACTAAGAGGTAATGAAGCAGAAGGGCTGATGTGAAGATGAAGTTGGCTTTGGCAGGATTGTTTGTCAGCATTTGCCCACACAGCCCACTGGGGAAGGAAAGGGATGAAAAGGAGGATAGTAGCAGAGAGACTCAGTCATAGCCAGAATTACTAACCAGCTTAACCGTGTCTTCTGTTGTGTTGCTTGGTGCTTAGTGAAAGAATCAAGGGGAAAAACTCACACATAAAAACTTGTAATGCAGAGAGGCTGCTTCCCTTCCTTTTCCCACCAGTCTTGATTTTCTGCTCTGTACTCCACTCCTTTTCTAACCTGCTCACATCCCACGTCCTTCAGCTCTGTTCTCCCACCCTCATCCTATCTATCATGATACCTCTTCTGTTGAAACTCCATGCCTCCTCTACCTTCCACTCTTCTACATTTTGGTTCTTCTTCCATACTCATACACTGTTTCCTCTGTGAGCATCTGTCCTATTTGAGAATTTTGATAGTTTGAAGGAGTCTGCAGCTGGGGAAGGATGTCTTCCAGCAAGGACAAAGAGAAGGAAATTAGGAGTGTTTAATACTCATCATTTCATAAAATGAAGCCTAATTCCTGTCACAAGGCCTCTCCAAATCCCTGTGCCTTCTGCCAGTATGTAACTATGAGAGCTGGCTATAAAAGCTGCAGTAATGAAGATCTGTAGCAGTTTAGGGTGGGCGAGAGCCTGGCCCTGCACTGATCAGGATCTCACCCTCTCACTCTGGGACATCACTGCTCTGGTGGCTGGAGAGGTGAAGAAGGGAGAACGTAATGGATCAGATAATCTGAGTACTCAAACATCCTCCCTGTACCTTTGTTCATGTGTATGTTGTCCTGAGATGTTTTAGGAGTGAGATCAGCCAAGCACTGGTACAGGACTGAGAACCAATCCTGGACTTCCAGTCCCCTGGTCTGCCCCAGGCTGCAACAAGATTTTGTGTCTGAGATAAGGAAAGTGCTGAAGCCTTCAAACCCACTGGTAGACAGGGACTTGAGGGTATTTTCCATTAAGGTTTTGTGTGTTGATTTTTAAGTCACTGTTGCTTTTTTAGTGAATAATGGAAGCCTATAACCTTCTCCATACTTTAATGCTCTACAGAAAATACAACTGATGCAAGAACCATAATTTCTAATAAGCAGATATGTTTGGTGGGAAAGGCTCATAAAAGATAGATTTTTAGAAAATACACAGTCTTAAGCTCATTTTTCAGAATGGCATTAAAGTTATGGCTAGCAACCTCATGAAAAGATTCTTCTGTAGCACACTGTGAATATTAAATATTTATGGCTAAGAGATGTGAAAGGTGTGTGCAGGAAAAGAAAGCAAGAGAGAGTAAGTCTGTTGATTTGGGGGAGAAAAATAGGCCTTTGTTTGTTGTTCATTTCTCAAATAATTTTAACTTTATGATACATGCAAAGTACAAAGGAGAACTCATTTTTGTGAAGGAGAGTGCTGGGAATGGTGCCAAGGGAAGAAGAGCTGTCCACAGCTCTACTTGCCCAGTGACATGCAGCAGGTAAGTGATGACTCTGAGGGGGTGGGGGTTGTCCTGGGTCTAAAGGTTACTGAGACTGAATAGCAGTCTGCTTTTATTTTGTGTGTGTCCTCTATGCCTCAATAATCCTAACATCACATTTAGTTCCAATTTAAGGAGTGAAAGAAAAATTAATAAAAAAAATGTTAGTCCTAAAAGTTTAAAATTCCAAAGGGGTTTCCCTCTTAATTGATCTTCTTGTATTTTCTCATAAAACCTGGAGAACAGGGAACCATTGGTTTTGGTCACACACAAAAGTTCTGATTTCTGACCAAACTGGGGATAACTGGTGTCTACCTTGTTATGAAATATGACCTGGATTTCAGGATTCTACTTTTGGATTGCTAAGGAGAGCACTTCCATGTGAAATTTCAGTCCTGGAAAATCAGCTTCCAGCTGTTTTGATGCAGCAGTTCTCTTTGCTGTGTTCAGAGTGATGTTTGCTGGCTTTTCTGAGTAAGTGGGGGACAGCAAGAGACAAAAACCTCTGTGTGACTCATGAAGAAGCTAAAGATTACTGGTGGTCTTCTTTAAAATTTTTCTGTTTCTTGTAAATAAATGTCAGGCTGCATTTCATGTGCACACCTTATTCATTTTGTTTTCAAGTTAAACAAAAGAGTATGTTGTAGTTTTTCTTGCAAAATGGGAATGGTTAAAGGAATAGGTTCCAAATAAATTACATGACATGAGAAATCTGCCCAGTCCTCCATCTGTACATATGTGTGCAAAGTACTTCGGTCACTGAAAGTTAAACTAAATGGTCAGCTGATTTTATTGACATGATTTTTTTCTTTTTTTCTGGGTTGATACAAGTCATCCTTGCTCTCTATCCATTTTTCTGTTTCTGAGTATCTTTTATAAGCCAAACCCGGGTGTTGCTATTAAATCACAAATATCAGATGAATGAAAGCACGTGGGCATGTTAAGCGTCTGACATTTTAGCAGGTGCATAGCTCCTTAAAAAATCCTACCTGAGCTCTCACTTTGGACAAACAATTTCTCCTCTATTCAGTTGGAACAGTCAGACACTTAGTTAATTAAAACTGTAGTAATTATCTACTTGAGAAGCTCCAGTAGCAGCAGAGCTCCTGGTGAGACAACAGGCAGCAAGGCATGGCAGGGGTTGTGCCTTGTCCCACTTAGTGGAAGTTTGTAGCCAGACACCCCCCTTCTGCTTGCCAGGCTGACACGTCTCAGATGCTCCAGAGTCACTGCATTGTCACTGGAGAAACCCTCCAAACCAGATGTGTGTGTGCCACATGTGACACCTACACAGCCTGGCTTGCTCAGAACAGCCACGAGCTCCATTTCAAACCTGAATTCTCTTCGAGTGGGAAGAGTGGCACACTTCTGTTGGGATTCACCTTTGTCTTAACTTGCTTAATTTGGCTTTGGATAATTAATTATTGTAATAATTTGGAAAGATTACAAGGACAAAGAACTAAGTACTTACCCTTGAAACCTTATATTATGGTCCTGCTATGGTTGGCTGGGCCGAAAATGGATCTGGACAATTGGTTCTAAGACAGGATGTGGAGATTCTCCATAGGATATCCCAAGTAGTGCTTGCATAACTGAAATGGTGAAAATGGAAATCAAGACTGGCGGTCTTAAGGTATCCTCAAATTCCTTAAGTTTTGAAACTGACAAAATAAGAAAAAAGTATATGTTAACTTTCATTCAAGAGATTATTAAAAAAAAATGTCTCTTTATGGATCTTGAGCATGCAGGAAATTAAACTTCAGGATATCCAGGACTCCAGGCAGGATATCCAGCTGTGTGAAGGTTCATCCACATTTAATAATAAACTTTCATTTCCACTTTTGGAATTCAGAACACTTCCAGGTTTTACCAGGAGTGAGGTTTTGTGGTATAGAATTGGTTCTAGAAAGTCCTTTCTAAGGGAAAAGTTTTAAAAGGATCAACAAGCTGGAATATCTTTCAATGAAGAACCTGAGAAATGAAAACGAATTATATGGTCCAATACAATCATCTTATGATTCTATCATTGTCTGATCTGAAACAGTCACTTTAACACCAAAGCATTCGATCCTTGTGCATAATTTATGATCTCAGAAAATAGTTGGAGTAGTTACATCTGGGAAGTCAAATATAAAGAGCTGTAATCTGTGTCTCGCTGCTTCTCACTACTCCCTGGAGAAAAAAAAAAAATTTCCTTTTTTCTCCAAATATTTTGTTTCCTTGTTGGTTTAAATTAAAATGGATTCCATCTTCAGGTTTTTGTTTGATTTGTCTTTTTCATGCTGCCAAAGAATTTTGCTCAGAAGCTGTTCCATCCAGTGCTGCTGATGAGAAAAAATTTTCTTAACGGATAAATGTTAATGACTATGACATGGCTAATTTATAAAATTTATTAATTTATTTAATGTTCAGTGTCAATTTTTTGAGTAGCATAAACAGGTGATGAAGACAAAATAAGAAGTCTCACCCAGACTGGTGTAGCTCTTGTTACTTTTGCTAACTGCAAAACCAGCTCCGGTTATCCACTGCGCTTTCTATTAAACTAAACCCTATGAATACATGCAAACATGCAGTCTTTATAACAAAGATTTTCCAGGCAACATTTTCCCATGTAAACAAGAAGAATATTTCTAAAATGATTTACTGTCAGATTTAAATTTAATTGCTAAAGATTATTTCATGCCTTGTACTTGGGAGTTGGTATGCAGGGCATAGTTACTCATATCAACAAAGGTTGAATCAGATGCATTCTTTACCCATTAGGTGTATTTCAGTGCTTGTAGCTTCATTAGTGTCTAAACCCACAGACTGTACTTGTTGCTCCATTGTGTTTTCCATCAGTTCAGCACTGGAAAAATAGAATTTCTATATTCCAAGGCTTGAATTTGTGATACTTGGTTTAATTGAAGATAGTGTAGTCCAAGTCTTGGTGCCACCCATGGAGAATTGGTCATATTATCTTGTTTAAATGTGCCCTCAGATTTTGGTGAGATTATTTCAGTCTTGCTTCCCTCTACAAGCATTAATCCAAGTATGTATTTTGGGCAAGTATTTTCAAGCAAATATAGTATAACCATAGGGAATAATTAGATTATCTGGAGGGTTGCCATGTTCTGAAAGGAACGTGCAAGACTTACAAATGTCTTTCAGTTTTCTGACATTTGACCCAGACAATGTACCTCATCTGTTGTTGGTCACAAATTGTGTTTGGAGCTTTCCTGAATGCTCTCCATATTCCTTGAGTATATTGCATATAGTAAAACATCAGTATGCTCCTTCTGTGTCTTCCATATGGCAAACCAATGCAAAAACAAAGTGAAGCCTTAACAAATTGATATGATAATTTTGGTCCACTCTATAGTGCTATTTTTATGTTATTGTTGTACATTATCAGTGAAGTACTTTGTGATGGGTATGGTATTTTGTTACAGCCTGGGTACTTGGTAAAATATGTGATATTTACTTTTTTTCAGTTGCTTTTCTATTGAAAATTATTTCTCCTGAGATTACTTTTGCTCAGGCAGTGTCACTGGGGGCTGAGCATTATTAGTGTGCTATACCTGAGCTCTGCTCTTTGCTGTGAATGCAGCTGTATCCATTTTGCAGAAGAACAGCCTCAGTAACTATTTTTAAAAGAAAGCAACAACAGCGCATGGGAGGGTAGAGTGGTGTCTTGCTGTGACTCTGTCTGGGGTAGCATTCAAAGGCTTCTCTGCTTTGTTCTCACAAGGTGAGCCCCTTGAACTGTGCAGCAGTTTGCTTCAAAAGCAGTGCTAAGGATAATCTTCTACAGCACTCCCTTGTGCGCTTGTCATGGGTAGGTACTGACACTCCTTCTGAAGATCACTTGAACAAATCTTCTCTTCCTTTCCACCCTCATAAGCAATGAGAAGAATGCGTTTCCACTGTATAATTTAACTTAAAATAAAATCAATTTGCATGTATCAAAGTGGAAGACTGACACAGAATTCCATTGAAATAATTTATCACACTACAAGCAAATAACGGCTAAGAAATCGTTAATCTTTTAATATTCCCATCAGAAACATGGAAAAGAAATTTAAAGTTGATAATAGTTGATATGCTGGAGCTGAGCCTGAGGACAAGGATATTCTTTCTGCATAGCTGAGCTAATTCTTCTGTTTTCAATCTATCCTTTATGCTAAAATACTGACTTTCAGAAATTTCAGTATGATATAAATGTGATGCCCTAATACCTAAGGCTGTTACAACTCTCTTTGAAAGAAGATGTTTCCTATCTGCTACTAGTATTAAAATCTGGTGCATTTGGGCTGGACACATGTATGGTTTTTTGTCAAAGTGGAGTGCAAAGTGAAGGACTTTGACATGCAAATTTCAGACTCCTTTCAGAGCTGCTTGTACAGCTTGCAGCACTGAGGTCAACTCCAGTGTAGAACTAGCCAAGGCAATGATTCTCTGTCCTTTGAGATTTGGCCAATATGCATTTAATCATCTGAATAGGAAAATGTCACCAATAGACAGTAAATGATCTTAAAACTAAAAACTTAAAGCAAAGTTTATTTATCACACTTCCTATAAAACTATTCCTGATCCCCTGAAAAAGCACTTTGGGTGGCTCTGGTCTGTGTCAGTGTCACAGCTGCACTCAACGGCATTATAAATCATACATTACACTTCTGATCTGGGAGTTCAGCAAAGTTCAAATGATTTTTAATAGATTTGCACCACTGATTTGAGTTCATGAACTTTTGTCTGTTACATACTCATTTCTTTCTTTGAAGGAAAATTTGATTAAGAGCAAACTGTAAATGCTTTGCAGCTAAAAGGAAATGTGTGTTATATCTACAACCGTGTGCCTGATACAGAAGAAAAAGCTGAAGAAAAAGCTGGTTGGCGTGTCTGTGCTAGTAATCCCTTTTACTGTGACATTGCTTCATGGAAGAAAAAGTGCATGTTAGACTGATTATTTTTCTTGATATTTCTTGATATTCGATCTTTATTCACTTTGGCTAAATAAAGTAAGTTCTTATAGAAAAAAACTCTTTTACCACTATTGGTGAATCTCCATGTGTGCCTTTGCTGTTCATAGAAATCACCTAAATCACCTTTCTACAGAACTGTTCCTGCCTTAGTAAGGATAATCAGAACAGAAATATGTCTTTCCTTTTGCCAAGTATTCCCCCCCAAACTAGGATTTCTGATTTGTCTTTCCTGCTTTAAAAAAAAAAAAAAAAAAAAAGTTATTATTTTGCTTTCCTAGTCTTTTTGTGTTTGTTTGCCCGGTAGAATGAAGAGTACTTTTATTTTGTATTAAGTACACAAGTACACTTTTTATATGTCATATACTATTTGCTACCTTCTTTTGAAGAGTCACAGCTTTTAATGGCAGGGATGAAGGTCTCTAACTGCATGTTTCCTGTGAGTTCAGAGTATTTCCTCAGTGTTGCTTCTTGTTGCGATGTTCTGCATCAACCTTACCTATCTCCCACCCTGACATAATGAGAAATCCAGGGAAATGGTGCTCCCAACTTCAGCACCACTTTGCACCAACCTAGGGGATGCCCTGGACAGGAGACAATAAAGTACCTACAGAATACTGAAAAGTCTTTGGTTTTTTCCATTCCCCTTTCCAAGTGTTATCTTCTCCTTGCTCCCTTACCCAGTTTGTTTTACTGATCCATGCTCCCACATTAAGGTTTTCCATCCAAGTAGAATACTTTTCCCCAGGGCTCTTGGAACAAAATAAAACTTTAGTTGCAGCTTAATCTTGTTTTATTTCAGATATGGCTGGTCATAAGGGCAGATTTGATATTCTGCAATTGCAACTTTCTAACTCCTCCATCATGCTGCTGAAAACCGGAGATGGCTCTTGGCCAACTCCTGCACACATGAGTTTTTCAAAATGCTTTGATATCCTCCCGTGCAAGCTGCTCTGCCTCTGTGAGAGAGGAATGGAGCTGGTGTACCTCATCAGCACTGGGGAGCAGCCAGGGCAGGGGGTGCACTCAGGAGCAGGGAAAGCAGTGTGCAACTTCAAATCAAAAGTCAATCCTGGCCTTTATTCTGTCCACAGCACTGGCTTATGGTCTGAACTTACAGAATAAAATAAGAACAATCCATGTGTGGAAAATTCTTCTGAACTCAAGCAGTTTTAGTGTTTCTTAAACTGATTTCTGTATCTCTATAACCTTACTAAATACCTCTAAATAAATCTGCCCCTACGAATGTATCTGCTGTAGGCACTGGTGGAAAATAACTATACCAAGTAATGTAACTATTTTTTGCTTCAATTTATTTGTAAGAATAGTTTTGGGGTTGTTTTTTTTTTTTAATTTTTATTTATAATTCCAGCAATCAATATTTAGAGCAGACAGTTTAAAAAAAAAAAGCTAAATATTTTATTGTCTTTGTGGACAAATCTGAAAAATGTCCATCCAAACTTTATTACTTATTTTCACACAATGTGGACATTTTGTGCTGAGCATTTTGACACTGAGAGGTGTCTGCCTGGGCTGGAAAGCACCCTGCAATCATGGTTCTTAAGGTCTAAGTTTGAGATCCCTGCTCATGTCATTTGTCCTGTACTTTATGGCACATTTTGGAAAGCAAAAGCCCATTTCTGCAGTGTGCTTAGTCAGACTGGGAAGAAAAGCCTGTAACAGAGAAGGAGAACAGGAGTGATTAAGAACCACAGCTCACACAGGGTTACCAGGGACATTCAGAGGGACAGAGCTTCAGGACAGCTGTAATGGAAAGCATTCCTGAGTAATTAGATGCCTCAAACATGTTTTAAATTATAAAAGGCTTATGTGTAAGTGAGCAGCAAGCAAGAAGCTGCTAGAGGAATGTCTATTGAAACAACTGTGTTTAAATTTTCCATTTCAAATGAGAACAAGAAGCCATGTCTGTGTTTGTCTGGATCCAAGGCAAGGATCCAAGGGGAAGTTTTTTCCTCCACTGTTGTTTGCAGAAGAGTTACACACAATGGTTCTAAAGATGTGATGAAGCCCCATGTTTTTGACCTCACAGCAGACACCTAAAAAGATCCTCTCCAAATGGGCCACCAAATCACCATCTGAAGCCTTTCCTTTTGCCTGAATTGCTATGGAACCAAGAGTGTAAAGCTGTGTAAGCAGAGATGACTCTGACACCACACAGGCAGGTGTGCTCCCACTGGGTGTTGATGGTATAGTAGAGATTAGCCCAGGAAGGGCTGCAGTTTTCACCCCATCTCTTTAGGTAGCAATGTGACTTACATCTGGTCCTCTCCAATGGACAGTGGGTGGAAAAGCACATCAGAAAAGATCTTTCAGGTTTCTGTGACAATAATAATCAGCTTTAATAAATGTTGTGCTGCTATAATAGATTGAGGGATATTATAGACAAATTTCTGAAGGGTGTTTCTGGAATTATGTGGCTTGTGCCTGACATCATCCCTGCAACGTGCAGCACAGATGTGACTGGAGGGTATGGATGTATCATGGCAGCCTCTTTTAGAGAGACTGCTGGGATGAATTAGCTTGTAGTACTCTTTGTGACAGTCCTTTAGTATGTATAAACTGTGATAGGATTAGTTTCTGACATATAAAAATACCCAGTTGTCTGGCCATTCTCCCTAAAAACTAGACAAAGAGCTCTGCCTGGGAATTTCTCCCAGGAAATTAGGAGAGAAACCAGCCCACTGTCCTGACTCCTCTTGCTTAGAAAACCACAATTTTTCACAGACTTTAGCCAAGAAAAATACTTCACAGGGCAGCTTCACTATACAAGTAAGTAGAAATAGGTGTGCCTCACAAAAATCACTCACATTGTGACAGGTTTTTAACCTAATACATGCTCTGATTTCTGCTTCTATTTACAAAATTCTAAATAAAACTTGGAAGTATCATACTTTTTGTCTTTGCAGCAATTCCTGGCACATGCATTTATATGTACACAGATATTCATACAAGCTTCTTATTAGAAAAGGCCCTTGCATGATTTTACCAAGTGCTCCAAGACAAGTGCCCAGGTTTTTACAACTGCTTTAGCTCACTGGATGCAAAGACCTTTCAAATATTTAGATGAAAATACTTTCTGTTGGATTGCTGAGAGCTTTGAACACATGGCTGGAAATGCCTAGATGTGATCCAAGCTCTCTTTGGTGTGTATAAAAACTGTTAAATGCCATGGGTGCATCTTTCTGGTATATTGGCCTCACTGAATCAGGAGACAGGGTCCTGACTCCTCTTGAGAGACACTGTCATTCCATAACTCTTTAGAAAGTACTGCCAGTGCAGGTAACATTTTTTTTCAACCTCACTGAGTCAAAACAACTAATGTGAATCACCACAACTCCGTGTTTCTGGGGGTTCATATTGGGATCAGTAAACAGGATAGGGTTTATTAATTGCCCTGGAAAAGCAGCAAGAAATCCAGATGGACTAGCCAGCCTTCACATCCAAGTGAGTATAAACAACATTCAGAGATGAGAGAGACAAATGCAATGCCGTTGTTTATGGTCAGATTAAAAGCATGGGATAAATTCCAACTACTGCTGAAAACACCCTTTGGCAGGAAGGGTGTTTCATCACATGGAGAACCAAGGGATGTACATTTGTGAGAAAGCTATGTGCTTCCCCTCGCCTTGCCCAGGACCTGAGGAGTTTGAGGTGTTTATAGCAACTACAAAGAAGTGTACAGAACTTCTTTCCCTCAAAGTGGCTTGGGATTTAAATGAGTTCTAATACTTCACCAGCTCATATTTTTAAGTATTCTAAGTGTTATTTATCACTAAATCGAGCAGTCAAGTTCTTTTTTTATCATGATGCTGTCCAGACCTCTCTGTGCAGTCAGGAAATAGGGATACTTGATTAAGTTGCAGCACACAGGGAACAGAGGAAACAACTGACCCCACCTCTGCTTTGCTGGGCCCTGGCATGGCCCCAGGGATCTTCCTCTGGGGGAGGGGATATTGTAACAGGGGAGGCGTGTTTGTCACTCTGGCAGCATAGGGCTATGACCTAAAGCAGGTGAGGTGATTTGTGTGAGTGTGACAGGGCAGACACAGGAGTGTGACCATCTGCCAGTGATAATATGCAGTAGCAGGCTGGACACAGAAGCCAAGAACCAGGGAGGTGATGGTCTTCTCCTCTCCCCCACAGGGAGGTGAGGTGAAGAGCATCCTTTACATGTGAAATAAAAGCCCTGCAAACCCTAACTTCCTGTCCACAGTATTTAAAGTAAGTGAATAGCAATGCAAGTGACATTCTTTTTCATAAATTCATCTAAGTATAATTTGTAAAGGGAGAACCAAACAGCTGGTAATTTATCTTTCATTTTTATGGTGTACTTATGTTGTTGAGAGTCAGTGGTGTCTGAAACTTGCACGAAGCAGGCACAAATGTGTACTGTTGGTGACCACCCTCGTGATGGTCACTGGTTGTTTTAGCTCCCACACCAGAAGGGCTGACCATCCCTTTCCTCAGTGTAGTCCAGTGCATCTGCTCCTGGTTGTGAGATATGGTGGTGACTGTGTGGCTGGGCAGTCCTGTCTCACTTACCCCTTCACTGAGCTCCAGTTGAGAATTTCCCTGCTAGAGGACACCTTTCGGATGATATGCAGTTGTGGTATCCAGTTCCTTTGCTTCTTCCTCATCCAGGTTTAGCATGGAGGATAAGACCAGGTTATGCTGTGGTGTGTGGCCTGTTGTGAACTATTTAGTCTGCAGATTATGTCCCCAGATAAAAGGTAGTACTTGGCTAACTGCTACTCTGGCCAAACCTTGTCTTTTGACAAGCAATTTATTAAGCAGCTAAATAATTGCTCAACAAAGCTAAATGGCTTTTATTAACATCAGAATTTGCACTGGTAACACTGAAGAAGCCTCAGTATGTTCTAGAATTTTGTAGCCAGATATTTATCTCCAGGATCAGAGTTTTGGGGATCCATATGTGTCTAAACTCTGTTCCTAAGAAAATATTTTCATCTCAACTTTCATAGATGAACTTGTTTCTACAGGGAAAGGCCTAGAAACTTCTCCAAAATATGTGGGGACCTAAGTAGTCTTTTGGGCAGTTCCATCCATAGCATTAGGCACACTCAAAATTCCTTGGGCTGAAGACTTTCCCAGAACAGCTATTTCATCTATGCTGACAGAATGTTCTTTTCATTTGGAGAGACCCTCATTCAATATGGTCAAAATTTCATTGTTTAAGCATGGGGAACTTAAGCAGAGACTTTCTGGGAAATTTGGTGACAAAACAAATCAAAGCCTTTTGAAAAATTATAGAATTCTTTAAAAATAAGCTAAAAAATAAGCATTTAAAATGAAAGTGACAAGTGTTCCCTGTTCTTTGATAACTGTGACCTCCACCATCACCACAGAGTGTTCTCTTGGAGCTCTCCATTACAACACTATGCCAGCTTTGAAAAAACTGTTTGCCAGCTCTTTTTTTTAGTTAAAATATGATGAAAACCTTGATCATTTCTTCCTCCCCGACAGAGGCATGGCTTGGGAAGCAATGTATAAACAGGGGGATTCAATGTCTGGTTCAGATATGAGGAGTAAACAGGACAGGCAGCAAGGCCAAGTCCTCCCAGCACCCAGACTGTTGCCTCCCTGGCAGACCAAACTTCCTCAGTCTGCTTTCAGCACAGACTTAAAGAACAATTGTCATTATTGCTCCCTTCCCTCATATTGCTACACTTTTAAATACTGCATTGCTATTGTATGATTCTCCAGTTTCCTCTATGCTATTGAATTCTATTTTCTGTTACAAAGTTGGGACAAGACTGAGTGTTTATTTTCAGAAATCCAGCACTAGAGGAAACAATTCTGTTTTTCCTCTTTTTTGGCCATCTGTCTTGCTGATAATTTGTTGTGTTGAAGACAAAACTTATTTTTAGTTAATTCCAAGCTGCAGCATGTGTCTTTGTTGCCCAGCACTGTTTTACCTTTTTCATGATAATTTACCAAGTTGTTTCTGCCTAGTCAGGTTCCTTACAGTAAACATGTCTCTGAAAAAGCTTGTCTCCCATTTCTCTTCTGTTACACCTGACAATAAGCAAATATATCAGATTTCTCATTGAGGGTGGAAACTGCAGTCTTGCTGAATTTCAAATTATAGGAGTTTTATTTCTTTTTTTGTGTCAAACATATTTAATCACAGAATCATAGAATTGTTTGGGTTTGAAAGGGACCTTAAGGAAAATTTATTTCTAACCTTCCTGTCATGAGCAGGGGTACCTTTCACTAGATCAAGTTGCTCAAAGCTCCATCCGGCTTGGCCCTGGACTTCCAGAGACTTGGCATCCAAACTTTTTTGAGAAACCTGTGCCAGTGCCTCACCGTCCTCACAGGAAAGAATTTTTTCCTAATGTCTAATCTAAACCTACACTCTTTTGGTTTAAAGCCATTACCTCTCATCCCCTGTCTTTCCTGCTTTCTTGTAGGTTCTCTTTAGAGAGTGGAAGTGCTGTAAGGTCTCTCTGGAGCCTTCTCCAGGCTGAACAACCCCAGCTCTCTCAATCTGTCTTCATAGGAGAGGTGATAGAAATTAAAAGATTGAAGGGGAAAAAACCCAAACAAACAACCCTGAACCAATAAACAAAAGATCCCAAAGCATACAGTCTTCTTACTCCTTTTGAAATATTAGAATAGAGTATTTCAATTATAAGGGACCTAAAACTTAAAGGTTTGCTGTGGGTGCTGTAGATTTAAGGAAAATCAAATAAACGAAAACCCCCAAATGCCTCAAAGTGGCTCTCAACATCTACAATGATCACTATTATATTTAAGATAAGAGCTCCAGCTCATTAAGTTAAGATTCTGAGGTTTCCTGAATGGTGACTGCCAAACTATAGAATGAAACCTCACAGAAAGGGACCAAAATTAAAAGCAAGAATGATGTAAGAAGGTGACAAAAAACCCCTCTCAAATAGCACCCCTCCACCCCCCAAAAAAACCCCAAACAAAACAAAGCAAAACAAAATAAATGTAGTGGCAACACAGAAGATGCACTGAATATATATTTTAAAAGCAAGGAAAAAGTCTGATGAGAGATACAATGTCTACTAAAGTGCTATTTCTTTTGATGTGAAACACCAGAAAGAGGAAACATTTTATAGTTATTTCTTGCCCTAGTGAGACAGGATATCACTCATGCAAAAGTGGGAAAGCAGTGTTAAATAGTGGTGACAGGAAATATAACATGAGCAAACTTCTTTTAAGGCCCACTGGTCTTGGGTGGGTTGTTTTAAAAATACGGAGTAACCGAAGGACAATAGGCATCTGTTTGTGAGCCAAGCAGCAGTTCTCATATCTTTATGCAGAGACTTTTCCTCTGATTGCCTTCAGGGATGCAGGTTTCCATACCAAAGGAGGAAAAGTACTAGCAGGATGTGAAAAAAGATTCACTCTTTTAATATGTTGATTCAAAAGGGGAAAGCTGAGTCACTATTCTGCAAATAGAAACATTGACAGGTATCATGGCAAAGCAAAAAAGGAGAATGTTCAAATTCTCCTGGGTTCTGACCTTGCTAAAAAAGTATAATTTGGGAGACTTCTTTTCCTCTGAGTCATGCACTTAGAAATTTTCCAGGTGACATGTGAAATAAAGGGTCTGACTTTGAGCTTAATGTTCATGGTCCTAATAAAGGACCTTGTGAAGCCAGCATTGCACTGGGTACAATCATTTGAAGTCTGTATGAAGATGCATAAGATTATCTTTTGGGCACCTGCTGAAAATACTGTTCAATTTGCTCCAATCAGTTATGATGCTATTTTGAACAATGGAAATCAAATTCTCATGTCCTTGCTTTCAATGAGTCTTAGCAAACTACATAGGAAGCCATTGAAAATAACTTTTCCATGTTTCTAAACGGCACAAGAGAGGAAAGCTTCAAGGCTGTGTTACAGACATTCATATATCAGAGGAATCCTTTAAAGGATTCCAAAGCCAGAGGACACTTTGATTATTTTACTTGATCTTGTATATAAATACACCACGAATTTCCAGACAGTGCTGAATCTTTCCCATAAGTGAGTGACATTTGTTGAGAAGGAATAGTTTTTCATAGCAACAGTGTTGAAAAATTAATCTAGGAGAAGAAATGCACTATATTTTTGTTTCAATATCTATTTCAAGTTTGTGATTCATCTCTACATAACTAACATGACTGTATCCTATGTGACTTAGGATAAGGCAAGCAGTAAGGGGGGTGGAGAGTGCCTTCTGTGAATTCCTCATGTAGTGGTGAACAGATGGGATATAAATCATGTTGTTTTCATAGCCTATAAAGAAAAAGACTCATCAGTCACTGATGTAATATAAGGATTTGTTCATAGCAGATAATGTAGCATTCCAGGAGAGAGTTCTAATGCTGTGTCAAGGCTAAAATATTACATTACACACTATTCATTACAGATGCAACAGACAGGAAATGCTTTGGTTATGATTATCTCAAAGTAACAAGATAGGAAAAAATATCACTTTAGATTTAGATTGTGCAGTCTTAAATTGTTTTTATTAGGAATAATACTCCAATCTCATGTCTCAGCTTTGCACATGTCTAGGGAAACCCATGTACTTTTCCTGTGTCAAATCATCTTTGAAGGATGGAAGGCATTTTTAGTGTGTGCAGTAGCATAACTTAAGGAAGACAGGAGAGGAAAAAGAAGGTAAGTAAATATCATTATAGAATAAAAATAATTCTTATAAACTGTAATGTATTGAGGTAATTTTGTAGGTCAAGGGAAAAAAGGGACCGTGGATAGCCTCTCATCTGGAAAACTAACCAATAGAGGCTCGGAGGCTGTTCCTTCTTGTAAGCAGATAAAGATTTTGCCTCTGATTTCACAGCAAAGAAGAAGAACCATTCATAACTTATATCAGTACCTCATAGCCAAGCTAACTTGTTTCTAAGTCTAAGCAATTGGTGATACAGACACTGCAAGGTTTACATGGAATAGCATTTTGCAAGTGAGAATCCAACGATCAGAAGAATTACTTCAGTTCTCATTAGAACAAGACTTATTAAACAGTTTCCTTTCAGAAATCTCCTTCAGTTTCTTTAAATTACACCTACAAAATGATGCCATCCTCTGACAGCCTCACAGATTGCACTAAGCCAATTAAATTAAACAAAACCTATGGAAAACACACTAAAATCTGTTACTCCAAAAATATCCTGTCTTGAATTTTATTATTAGAAAGGTTTCCATCCTGAAGAGGTAACATCGTTATAAATAATATAGTTTACTGGAAAAAAAACCCAAACAGCTAAATATCCTAACAGTGATAGAAATCAAACCATTTGAGCAGTTTTACTGATTTTTAATGTATTTCAAGACTAAATCTATCAATAGATAAGACAGGCTTCCAAGTGGCTTAAAAAGAGTTCCATAAAAAAGCTAAGTTTCTGAAATCTGTCATCAGTGTTTCCATCTTGAAAAATCACAACCAACCAACCAAGAACCCTAAAGTTCTGAATTCTCCAAAACTTTCAAATCTCTCCTGGAAGCTGTCTAACCTGGGAACTCTCTAAGTATCGATGGATTCTTAAAGCTTGCTTTGGGACACCACCCAAGAGGAAGCTCTTCTGATGATCCCAAGTGGGCAGCTTGTGTTCCATGAATCACAGATTTCATCTGTGAGATTCAATGTACCACTAGAATTAATTATGAAAGACTAAGATATTATGTTCTTTCTCCTCCCTCCCCTCCCCATCCCAGCATTCATTGTCAGCATTCATTGGTCAGAGCACTTGCCTGAATGTGAAGGAGAACAGCTCAGATTCCCCTTTTGCACGTGGGAAAGCAAACTCATGATTCTGAGGTCAAGGCTTCACTCACTGAGTTGTAGAATAATATTTGCCATACTCCCATTTTAGTGCTTAGGCACCAAATAGAGATTAATTGGGTAAGAGAACAAGTACAAGTGTTTTAACAGTTAGGAAACTCAGCTGGGAGTAGACAAAGTTTAAACTGTTTCTCCCATTGCCTATTTTAAGAGGGGTAAGACAAAACCCACCAATATGCAGTTTTGCAGACATAGTTTATTAATGCAGCCACTGTGATAATTTTAAATTTCCTAGAAAATGCTGTGCAGATTTCCAGATGATGAATAGACATCTGAAGTTATTTAAAGGCTTTCATGTCTTCTAACCAGTTTTCTATAGTGATAAGTGGAATGGATGCTAACTTTTAAATACCTTCCCTGAGGTGAAGTGAGGGTTGAAATAAGAAGCAGGCAGAGAAAGTAAGACTTATTTTGCATGAAAAAAATTATTGCCTTCAAATATCCCCGGCCAAGTGATTACACTTTTCAAGTTGGTCAGGAGAGGAGAAATCTCAAAATGACACTGTGGTAACCAGTCAGATCAGCTAAGGTATGAAGAACTCTTCAGCTGACTTGGCCTCAAGTTTCAAGGTCTGCTTCAGAAATTACTACATTTTTCGTTTAGTCTGAGTTGTTAACCATATGGGTCCTATCATTAGTTGAACCCTGGGATCTATGCTACCAAAATTTTCAGCTGCAACAACTTCAAGGTGAACTAATAATAATTAGCCTTTAGGCTGCATGACTTTTCACAGTGGAGTCTTGATATTCCAATTCTGACAGTTTTCCAGTGACATCTTAACACTGATGCAAGCCAAACTCATCAGGATAAACTAACATGGTGGTAAGTGTGCTAAATAAAGTGGGGGAAATGTGTTAACATGATAGATAACTGGTTATGAAAATACAATCTTATTTTACAATCTTTGTTGTCATGAAGAACTTGCAACATTAAGTGGGAGATGCATGAGGAATGGGAAGTGAAGTTCTTTGGAAAGTGAAATCCATTGATGGTGTCCAGAGGATAAGTCAAAGGCATTCCCAAGTCACCCTTGACATTGAAGTGTCAGTCACAGGATTGCTCCTGGACTTGTCAGGGTTGCCCTTCCAGCAGGCTACAAAAAGTACAATCTATCCTTCAAGGGGACAGTCAGAATAAAGCCTCCAGGCAAAAATCGTCTTTCTGTGCTCAGAAACTGGCTGGGGTTTTTTTAGTGGTTTTGTGTTGGGTTTTTTCCCTGTTTGTATTTCTTTTTTGGTGTGTTTTGAGTTGTTTTGCTTTTTTTTGTTTTTTCCTTATTAAATCTTGCTATTGTGCTATTATTTTGTCGCTAGGATTTGCATGGAATAGGCAATTGACACCTGCAGTGCAGAATAAAGCTCCTGATGTTTGGATTTTTAATTTCCCATTGTGGAAATGGCCCTACATTCTAGATCTGATTATCTGATGTGATAGCATTTTCCATGGCTGGTATTATAGCATAGAGGAAATAGTCAAGTGGTTTGAGAGACATTATCCTCATTTCTATGCCAAATTTGCTCTGTTGTTTTTGTTTCACTGAGGTTTTTTGGTGCTGCTTTATTTTAATATAAAACATTGCTTCACCACTTGATTTAACAGAGATTCTTTTCCTGTGGTCCTTTCCTGTTAAAATGGATGTGTTACAATGGAGATCTCTTACCATGCAGGTTTGAAGGAGGCACTTCTATTTCCCTGGAGTGAGTCATCAGGTTTATCTGAACAGGGACTATGGGATAACCTACAACCAGAGTCCCAGGTCAGCTGTGTGAGGCTGCCCAGTGTCTGCCTTGGCGAGCTCTGGCACAGCCCCAGCCAAGAGCTGGCACAGAGCCCCCATTCCCAGCCCCACGCTGCACACAAACCCACGGGAAGCAGAGCAGCTCCTTATCAGAGCAGCCCTTCTGTGGCTTTTGTGAGCACTTGTGACAATTTCCTGTGCTGATCAGGTAAGCAGTCAGTTTAGAAGCAGAACACTTAGATCTCTAAGCTATTTGTCCATGATGCATCAGGTTTCTGAGACAGCTCTTCCCCACTTAGCAAGAATAATGCACAGGAAGTCCAGAAGCACTGAATGAAGCAGAGGACTGCTGCCGAGCTATAAAGTATGGATGGTTCTCATCTAACTTAAATCAGCCTCACTGCAGAAAGCATTCTTAACTGGGCACTTGGACACACATTAACACACATCCCATGAGCTGTTTTTATCACAGAACAGATAATAGATTATAAAAATATCAGCATAATTTGACACAGTATGCTGTTCACATATTGATAAATTTAAAAATTTCTTCAGTGGCAAGATTATGTTGAAAATTTTAGCATGTGAATGTCCAAAGCTGTCCCACTGTACTGCACTGAAAATGTTCTGGTTCTTGTCCTATCAGAGGTCTCAACATCTTATAGATAAAATCAAAATGAAACAAAACTATTCTGAAATAGAACAAAATATTATTAAGTTATATGTATATTTTTTTAACATTTAGAATGTATTTTTCCCCAAAATTGCCTGAAGAACAGGAATTCTAGATTGTGATTTGAATATGGAAAAATCAAGGTTTCATCTAGAGTATACTACAATCAGAAGTGAGGCAACTGGGACAACAACTTTAAGAATTAAGTCCTACATATCCTTGAACTACAAAAGAAACAGGAAGATAAGAAAAATTCTTACAAGGTCAAAGTCTAAGTTCAATTTTAGGAAGTCCAGTGAAGATGTACTTCAAAAGAAAGGACCTACCTGAAACAAAATCAAGTGAGTAAATGGCAAGAAGAAATTGTTAGGAAAGGTTGCACAGAGGAGAGAAACAGTTTGGCTAAGAGCAGCTAGTGTGGTCATAAAAATTATTTAAAAAACATAGAAGCATGAGACTTGCAAAGGAATTAATGCAAGTTTAGATTTACCAGAGGGCGAAAGAAATAAGTACTTTGTAAGTATTTTGTTTCCATCAGCTGTTATTGCAGAGGACTTCCAGGTATATTTACTCAGTCTTTTCAAGTAATAAATATTGATAAAGATCAAAAGAGTTCGGTATTAGCACAAGGTAAGAAATTAGAGTAGAGAGATTAAAAAAAAATAAATTAAAAGCACCAGGTGCTTGGAAGAAGAGCTGAGCTGCTAAGAATATAAAATTGTCTGTTTAAAAGTGTTTGCTACACTGAAGGCCCTGGGAATCATAAATTACTTTACCTATCCTTTAAGGAGTCACTAGGGAAATTCACAGAGTAGTTAACCCTTTTTTCTCTACCCAACTAACATCTGTAGGCATAAAATCTTTGTCATTCAAAATAGAAATGACAAAAAAATTTTCATAAAAATCTTTCTTTTTTCTCACATAAAAAAGTCTTTCCTGCTTCTAATGGTCAAGGATTTTCTGAATATGTAAAGGAAATATGGGAGTTAGTTGATCTCATGTATTCAAAATTATAAGGTCTGTCTTTACAAAATGTAATACAAATTTTGTGGGTAATTTGCTTAGCTCATAATAATGGCTTTGAGGCAATAACAAAAGCTCCTGTTTGAGTCCAATGTTTCTGTTAAGACAGGAGGCAGTGAAATAGATAGCAGGTTGTTTATAGAAAAACTTCACCTGCACTTATGTAAGATAGTGCCTGCAGTGAAGTCATTTGGTCATATTTGAATTAATTATTTTTATCGTAAAGAAAACTGTAATGTAGCATTAGACACAGCAAAATATGTCAGTTGAAATGCTGTAGTGGAGTGGCTCTCTTGGGCTAAAAGACTGTTAGTCTCACTACAGAGCAATTGCATTAGCAGACAGCCTGTTTATGTTGATAATGCTGTGCAAAAAGCAGTGCTGAAAATTTCAATTGGCTTTATTAGTCTGAACACAGCTAAATTTTTAAATGACTGTTGAACAGAATATTCTCTTCTATTTCTAGAGTATACTAATTTCTTAATATTATGCAGAATTTAGAAATGAGCAGAATGTATGATTCCATAGTTGCAATGGAAAAGTGAATTATAATCAAATATTGCTATAGTGTAGCAATTGCACTGCCTTACATTCTGATGGGTAAATTCTGGAATATGTAATGTTGCCAGATTTATAAAGATAAAACATACCTATAATTTTTATTTTTTAAATGAATTTTTGTAAGACTTGCTATCAGGATTGGATCATGCATCTTCATGATGTTGAGTTTGCTACACTCAAAGGCATTTTTTTATTTATTTATTTTAAACTGTGCTTAAGAGGTCCCTTTGTCATTCTTTCAGCAGATCTAAACTCATTTTGCCTCATTGAACTCCTTTAGGAGAATCATAAGGAAAGGCCCATAGTATTATCTATATGCTGTACTGCATTAGCAAAGCTAAATGTTTTCCTTTCTTCCTATTGCTTTGGCAAAGCTTGCTGGACATCTGTGTCCCCTGTAATTCCCCAGAAGCTTTTGGTGAGGATGTTGGGGCCACAGAGACAAAGGCACCTGCCAGCTCTGCGAGTCAGGGCGGCCAAGCCCAGCTGAGGAGAGAGCAATGACACGAGGGCTCGCCGAGCGACGGCTCTCAGCTAAAGTCTGTAGAAAACAAGACTTTCTTCTGGGCTCCCAGATGTGTTGAGGCACTTCCTGGACTTTGAGAGCTGGTAAATGCATTTCTGTATAAATAGCCACAGTGTTCTTTCCATGCCATACATTCAATAGAGATCATTTCTCAAGGCTACCAAATCGTGCAGATTTGTAAATTATAAGAATTTACTAGTGCCAGAGTATCACTGGAGGTAATAATTACATAACTGCAATTCCAGACTTCTAAGTACTCTCAAGTAAACTGAGAATAAAATGAAAAATCACACACCATTATCAATTTGAAGAACTTTATCCAAAACAACAATTTCCATCTGATATTAACAAAACTTGTCATTTTCACCATAGTAAAGGAATGAACCAGTACTAAGTACACACATAGTGAAAGCAGTCAATAACTGGAAAAGAACATAACAGGAGCTTTAAAGAATACATTTCTCTTAACTGAACTTGCTAATTACAGTAAACTTGGAGAAAGCACATGGCATTTTTAAAGTTGTTTTTGTCTTTACAGATAGAATTCCACAATCCAAGAACAATGATTACAACAGTAAAGGTTTTTCTAGAAACCAATCCATGTATTATAAAAACAATACAGAGAATCCCTGCAAACCTGATAGTGTACAAAACATGGTAGCAGAGAGAAAGCACAAGAGAATTAAGTTGTCAAGATTATTAAGAAAAAGTAACAGTGCATACTAAAGGGCTCCCATAAAGCTGTTTTACATGAACTGAAGAATATAATTTCCATATGACCGTGACTTTATATGAAGCACAGATGCTTTCGGAAGTGTCACTATTTAGATTTTTTTTTGGGAAAAAAGCCCCAAATAATTAGGCAGTATTTGAAATAGCTTAAAAACAAACATAATAGGCTACCTCACAAAGTTAACTACCAGATTTATTTACATAAACTCCACATTTCACTGAGACTTTGTACTCCACTCCTTCTAAATTTCCAAACTTCAGAATTGTACTTAGTTAGAGAAAGAACAAATATTTCTCAGGTTAGATACTCATATTAGGAAAAAAATAGTGCAACTGTTTGCTACATTATATACCCTTCAAGCACATCTATCAAAATATTCAGACTTGGTTTTATTACCGTCTCATTTAAAAAAATACAGCATTCTGCTTTCTTTCTTGCTTTTGATTAGGAAATTACAGACATCTTTACATTTAAAATAAAACCCCAGCAACCCACAGCTAGTCCTGCAAATTGATCCAGTGAAGCAGATGTCCGAAGTATAGAAGTGTTATTAATGCAGTTGACTCCAGGTGGAGGCAAAGGTCCCTCTGGATAGAGCAGCATGCAGGCTCAGCAACTTCGATCATCCTTATGAAGGTATCAACTGAGAGGGGTTTTAGGCCTGTACCTGAAACAGTTCAATCTTATTTGTTCATTAGTGGGAGTGAACTCCTCCGGAAATGTGACACTGCGTTAATGGCTGCAGCTCAGGAAGCTCCCAGAACACAAGGCTGCTTAGCTCCCTCAGTTCTGGCAAAAGAATGTATTTTCTTTTGGGTACAATAAGATTTCTAAATGCTCAATCTGGCCATAGCATCTTGGCTGTGCATCTGAGAACTGCAGGTGTGACTAGATTTGAAATGGCTTAGCACATTGTGACTGTTTATCTTTACTGAATAGGCTGCTCTTTAACAGCCCTGACCCCTAAATCACTTGGAGCTTTTCTATTCTCCTTAGGGCCCATTCCCACTGCCCTCACCTTACCCCAAGAGCATTAGCACTGATTCTGATCTGCTACAAAAACAAAGGACTTTGGCTTGGGAAAAGCTCTGTAAATGCTGGCTGCAGAACAATGCAGTGTATTTATAAAGCCTGAATTTTTGAAGGGTGACTTTGCATTGTATGGATACTAACAACACAGTTACCAAGCCAAGATGGCCACATCTTGCTCTTCTGCTTAGGGGAAACACTTGGTGGTTTGCTAAGGCAGATAATGATTAAGATTTTCTCCCAAGAAGAGGCCTTGTGTCACAGTTCCTTGCCCTCACGTGGAATGTCCTTACTGATCACTAACCTTACTCTCAGAGGTCAGTTAAGGAGCTGGCTAAAAAGGGCTGAAGAACACTGCATTTGGCTCCCAAATGCTCACATACTCTGATACCAAGGAATAAAAAGAATACAGCAAAGACAAGGGGAGAAATTAAACAAAGGCATAGAGACAATGTGATGGTGACAATGAGTTTAAAGAGATGGATGTTAATTTATATTGGGGTAATATGGGGAGGAATGAGGAATGATACAGCCTAAAGTATTGGCAGTGACTTTGGAGACATTCTGTGATTCTCTTGCTTGTTTCTGTACTCAGCATATTTAAAGTCTGGATAACAGTAAGATCTCTTTTGAGGCCTACTGGCTAAAACCTGAAGATTAAAATGAGACAATGCTACTGTACAGATGATACTTGACTCATTAGCGTTCCACGCTTAAGAAAATAGGGTGGGTTCTGCTTTTGCAGGAAGACTAAGCAGAGCTTTGGGAGGTAAATCTTATATGTATTCTACCAACACAGGAACTTTTTATTTTCTACAACTGAAAACAGTAGCCTTGGAAAGACAGAATGGGTGGCACAATGCTCCCAAGAATTCCTGAAGAGAAGGAGAGACTATTTTTGCTCACACAAAAGGGCACTTGCCTTGCTACCTAGAGCTCAAGTCTGCCTATGTCCCTCAGGAAAAACTGCCTTCAGAGACATGTCCTTGAGATGACTGTGATATGTTTGTGTTATCAGGATTTTCCTTTCCAGTTCCTGGCTGTGTTGCTCTTATTTCCAAGCCAGCAAAAGTAGATCTGGCCATGTTGTTTCAGTGTAAATGCTCTGGACAGGCCATAATGAGATAAAATTGTCATGCATTTTGTTCTGCAAAGGCAAATATTTCCCTGGAACTGCTTATGTAGGTAATTGGACACTTTCTTCCTTCTTCATGCCTGAAGGGCCACAAATTAAAATAGGACACGGCTGGTCCATAGCCGTTAGGAGTTCCCTAAATGTCTACAGAAGAGCATAGTGGTGACTTAATTTTCCCTGTCTGGAGCTGAAAAGACAAGGTAAAAGGCAAAGATAGGTTGTGTGAGGAACACAAAAAGTTAATGTCAGATTGAGGGCAGTAGGAGACTTTAAGGCTCAGGATGCCTCGACTGCTTCAGGATGTTCTCAGACAAGGGGTGAAGGCTAAATGCATGTCAAACCACCTCTATTTTGACCTTATGGTGACTGAACAATGTACCAGTAACAATATAGCTACCAGAATACTGATCTCTGGCTCTGCTGTGCTTGTTTCCCTGAGGATTAGCAGGCTGTAAGGGGAGGAGGGACGTGCTGTACCTGGTGGTTTAGCTCACACAGCTCTGGCTGTGTGTCCAGGAAGCCAGCGGGGCTCAGAGGGACACAGCAGCACTTAATGAACCACTCAGTCCTGCCTGTCAGAGCCCTCATGGCTAACATTATCACCAGAGACCTCACTGCCCTCTCCTTCCTGTGCATTAACCACATGAAATCCAATTCTCCAGAGCTCCCAGTGTTACAAAAGCACAGATGCATTTTGATCTGGGATTCTGATCTTTAGCATATTTACCTCAAACGGAAATCACCCTTAAAAAGAGCAATTTTCTAGATTCTATTATGTGATTAGCCACAGGAAACTCAGTCAAATTACCTTGGATAAATGGACAGTGCTACATGAAATTAATAACTCTCAGCAGCCTGCAGAGAAATGAGAAGAGGATATTAACAATTGGAATTGCTTGAGAATTGCAAAATGAAAGCTTTTAATAATAGACAAAATACATAACAACCCAGAGACTAGAGGCTCCTGTTTTCATTTGGTCCCAGACACAAAGGTGTATTTTTTCTTTTATGTCCAAATGGGTGTACAGGGTAAGACAATAATGGGTGGATGCTTTTATTCACTCTTGATTTGGGGATGATTATTGCAGTCTGCTCAGCAGCTGCGTGGGATGCTGACTCTCCTCAAGTCCTATTACAAGTGAGGATTTTAGCGCAGGGATCTCATTACTTCTAAGATATATATGACCTCATCTGCCCACTGAAAAGGCTAAATACATTATTTGTAGCAGTCAAGTCTCTCTGCTACTATTGTTGCATCAAAATCAGTCTTTCACTTTTGCAAGTGTGTTGACACAGAAATGCAGGGTGTTAATGCTGTGGGCAAGCACAGATTCCTACTTGCAGATAAAAATACAACAGGAATAGCTGTGTGGGTTTGCCAATTCAGTTCTCCTTTCTAATGTGCCATTGCATCCACCTGAATAATTGTTCAGCCTTTAGTCTCTTTGCTGTGGTGGCGGCACAGCTACTGATTTGAGATGCTGGCTGCTTTGAGAAAAAAAAATTCTTGAGCGGGAGTTTGGTTATTTGATATGTTGCCATAGATCCCTAGAGGCCACGGCTAAAAGAGAATCATTAGGGCACCCAAGTTTGTCTTCCTTGGCTCACTGATAACATTGCAAGGCAAAGCTGTTTCTTGTGTTTGTACGATGAGGTTGCACACCAGAGCTGGAGGTAAAACACCTCTAGAGGCAGAGAATATAGAAAGTGGTTTGCTTCCTCTACCACAGAATGAACTGCAGTCAGGATTTGCTAACTGCTATCTGTGCTAGATATTTTTAATTGAAGCGCTGATCAAGTGGAATCCTTTTCTCAGGCACAAAGTGCTCAGCAAAGCACAGAACCCTCTTCTTTTAAAGAAAGGCTTCAGAAGACAGCTAGGCTTCAGAAGACAGCTCTGGGGAATGTGTTTGGGCTTCCTCATCACTCCTTAGTGAGTGACATCAATTATCCAGCTGCCTGGCTCCAAGGAAAGGAGAAGCTACAGTGCTCCAAGTCAAGCTGTGTTGACAGCTCAAGAGGCAACATATTTCACAGGACCATAACTGTGAAACATCCACCACTCTGCCACTGCTCCATTCCCCTCTGTATCTTCTCTGAACTTAATGATGAATTAGTCCCCTTTTTCACTGGTTTCATTTAAACCTTTGTTAACCTCCCAGAAGAGAGAAGCGGTTATAGTGGATGAAGCCAGAACACAACAGCCAAAAAATACAGGGTGACATACATTGTCACTATCAAAATAGATTAGCGCTTGAACCAGCTCTGGTCACTGCAATTTAGGGATCAATACACCTGACACATATTCCACACAGACCCTCACATCCTTGTACCTGTATCCTAAAACTAACTTTTCTCCCGACAGATAAGCTGTACAGTTAGTGTGCAGTTTAACTATGAGGCAGGAAATGCCTGCACTTGCTTACACCCAGCTTGCCATGTCACCCTGTCAAGTCAATTACTTAAATTAAAGTTTTGTCTGGTCCTTCTTGACAACACAGCCTCTAACGATGAAAATATGTATGACGATGATCTGGATACAGGAGATGGAACTCATTGTTTTCCAACACTCCTGCCATTACTATCAGTTTTGCATGAAAGTAGGGCATTTTCTTTGGGAAAAGCAACACAAAAGTGTCACTTGGTTTCATTAGCAGAATAGTGGCCCTTTGCTGTTCCCACTCTCATGCTTTTCTTCATGGTTGAAGAGTTTAGTCCAGTGCTCTGGGAGAGAGATGCAAACATTGCTAATTGCACTAAGATTAATATTCTAGGAAATTTAAGCAAAGCACTCCACTGGCAAATTCATTAGGCAGCAGAATAATCCCACTGGGCAAGTACCATCGTGTCAAACTGGTTTTAGTCATGGTGGAAATGTTTTGCTCTTTATGCAAAAATGCTTGCAGGATCTGGCCTAAGTAGACAGCCTGCAGGAACAATGAAGAAAGGTCTATGAGTAACTGATGCAATTACAAAGGCAACAGAATATCAGAAAATGGTTGGGGCGAGTACATTACATTAAGCAATATTTTCACAGATCCTAAATGTTTACACACCAGACCTTGTCCTGCTCAATTCTTCATTGGAAAGTTCTCTGCAGCTTTCCAATAGCTTCCTTTCTGCTCAGGAAGAATAAGGAGGGGTGCAAAAACCAAAAAGGTACACCATTTATGCAGCTCCCCTGATTTTCATTGTCCTGTGGCTATGAAGGAATTCATAGCTATTTTAGGAAATGAAAATAATAATTTATAGAAAAATCCTAAGACTACAGTTATTTTATTAGACAGAATTTGCTTTTTTCCCCTCTGATCTTCCAGACCTGGGCTTCTCAAACTTTTTCCCAGTATAGGTCTTGTCGGTCCTCAACCATCTTCACAAAATCCTGCCTCCAAATAGGGAAACAACAACACACACAGAAGCTCATAATTGTTTTTCTCAGCCTCAAAATAACCTAATTTATTGTCTGTTTACTCTGTTTGCTAGCTCTGTTTGCATCTTTCCTAGCTTTAAACGACAGTTCATAGAGAGGGAGAAATATACACAGTGACTGCTGAGTGGTTATAAATACTGATTTGGGGCATGCTGCTTTGATTCAAGTAACTGTCCACCAACCCTGCAGGAAAATGGGTTTAAAGAGAAAAGATGAACATCCAAACCTCTCTATACATTCAGCAGCTCTTAGCCCAGCCTCAAGCTCAGTGGCAGGCAAGTGTCAAAAATAGTCTCTGTGCCTGCAGACAAGGCTTTCTGGAATTAGGGTAGTAGCTATATGAGACAGAAAACCTAGACAGTACATGCAGACATAGAAGAAGAATTTTTGTCTGCTGCTCTTTAAGTGCATACATTTTACGTATTGTTGCTTAATTTTTATGGGGTGAAGGAATATTTCCAACAGTGGTAATTTGTTTTTCTTTTCTCAAAATTTTGCAATCTCTCAAGCAAGGAAGGCTACAGATTGTCTTGAAAAGATACAGCTCTTAAAAATTAACTGCCCGTGGAAAAAATGCAGCAACAATGTTGCCTCTCAGCAGAACAAATCCAAAGGATAATCAGAGTCATTACCAAAAGCCAGCTATAAAAAAATCACTTCCAAGACCCTCACCAGAACTCAGAGATATATTAATACTGAGATATAAGCACTTGCACATCTGACATATTACTTTTCTTGTGCTGTTTCTATCCCAGGACATAGCTGACTCTTGAATTTACTCCTGCATAAGCAGAGAAGTGCCCAACCTTTCTTTCAATTTTATTTCTCTCATAGACATATTCACTATTAATTAGGCTTCACAATTTCCCCATCATTCTTTCAGTACATTAATAACCTTATGAAAGTACACAGCTGCTATAAGAAATCTGGATTGCAGTCCAATGAGATGGAAAGTGTGGTGTTAGGCTTTTGTGTCCTGGAAGGGACATGTATATAAAACACTGCAATCTAGTACCCCTAGACAGAAATGGGAACTTGTGCTGGTACTCTGTTAATCATTTTCTCTTCTGAAATTCACAGGGTCTGCTGAGCAGCAATAGCTGTGCCTCCTCCCAAACAGCAGGCAGGTTCAGCATCACTTTTTTGATTACAAGCTCCAGTTATTGATACTGGAAGACAAGTAATAGACAGCCTGCATCTGCCTCTCATGGCTGTGAGACTCATGATTTTGAATACAGCCCAGGAGACTACAGCCATGCTGAAGAGTCACACATGATGAACTTGGACTTCATCAGAACTGAGCCAATGCAAACCACTTGGTCCATCTAGGAAATTAAGATGTTCAGAAAACATGACCTGGAACAATTCCATATAATGCTATACCACAGTAAAAAATGAACCCAAAAAAAAAAAAAAAAAAAAAAAAAAAAAAAAAAAAAAAAGCTGACAAACTGCAGAAGAGCTGCTATAAAAATCTACAGTAGAAAATAAGCACTTTCTATATAAATATCTCTCCGTATTTACTATACCCAAGTTGAGTTCTCTTTTATTACATTTCTATATAAAACTGGTATTGGCTTTGTTCTCAAATTAAGCTCTCACCTCTACACAATTTGCATCCAAACTTTCTGCCATCAAGACTTAAGATGATTAACTTGCATTTCATTTCCATGACTGTGGCAGCACTTAATAAACAAAGTCTCTACTTATATATATTTATATAGATATACATTTATATATACACACATACATACATACACATGACTAATACTGTTGAAGATTTCCTTTCTTCCAGTGTTTGTAGTGACAGTCATCCTAGAAGGTGAAGGCATACACCACTCCCACAACCACAATATTTCCAATTGTTGCTATTATTGCAATCCATAACAATATGGCATCATTTGAAGAACGGGATGTCTCTTCTGGTGGATTCTGCATGGAAGAAGCTGCATGGACGTTGGCTGAGGAGTTAAACAGGGAGTACTCTGTACTAAAGTCCTCATTGGGTGAGTCCATAAAGGCTCCTCCCATAACAGGAAGCTGTGAAGAAAAACAGCAAAATCAAACTGAAAGTTAGTATCTGCTTCTGCATTGTCTCAGAGTCATTATTAAAGACTAACCATTAGCTAACTTGCAAAATTACTGAGATTTCATGTACGTAGTGCTAACCTGTCAGGAATATCACAGACTGTAATATTTCTCCCTTTTCTGTTGGAATCAATATTATTGAAGAAAACCTACATATAATACATGCTATATACAGAAGAGCTAGCACGTAGGCTTCAAGTCAGCCTAAGTAATCATATGCATTTAGAAGATATACCCATATACACAAAGCACCAGAACTTGAGTTGATAGCAACAGGATTGTTTTGTGACTACCAGCAAAGGTATCATGTCACTGCAAGACATTGCATGTCGTCCCTGAAAATAAGCCTTCTGATCTGTTTCAGTATAATGGAGTCAGTTCTCATGAATTGTAAAATAAAAAAAGATCATGCTTGCATTCCTTTGTAAAAAGATATCACCTGATAGACTTTTCAAGTGACCAGTGGAGATGGAGAAGTAGTAACTTCTCTGTCCAATCTCTGGTCATGTCCAGAAGCTTATATATACAAGGTCAACAATAAACCAGAAAGTTCTTCTCTACCTAAACACCTGTTGTGTGTGTTGCTGTCTTCCCTCTGTGCGTCACAGTAACAATTGCACAAGCGCAGTCAGGATCAGGTGCAGAGAATTTGTTCTCCTCTTATGTATCACTCAAGCAAACTCTTGGCTTATGTAGAGAGATCATCTAAAAAGTTCTTACTGTAAAAGAGGTGGAGCGTACCCAGTGCACTAACTTCATTTGCAAAACACACCACTGCAACAATCCAGGATTTATAAATCCATACAATGGAACTCTTCAAATTGGATTTTGAAAGGCTCCATTGCAATGCAGTAAATGGCAGATTTCTGAAGTTTTCCCACACCAGACTTCTACTGGGAAGGACAAAGTTTCTTTGGTGTTCTTAGTGGATTTCTCAGCAGTAGCAGAAAATGTTCTGGGTAAGATAACAGTTACTCAATAAACTATGCATAAGATAAAGGAAGAAGAAATTATTTAACTTTGTCCTTTTACATGTTCCAATTGTCTTCTCAACTTCATCCTAGATCACAACACATATTCTTCAGTATTCAAGAACTATTTTATCTCTACATAGTGGTATAAAATTACATTGTTCTGCAAATGAATGGATTCCTCATTCAAGCAAGAGAAGGATACCTACTGCAGTACAAAGACCATTTACAACTAAAAAAGGTTCACACAAAAGCTTTTTGCTTCCATCCTTGTCCCATGCATGTTTGGGAATGCAGAGCTGTAAGAGTTTCCCCTGACCCACTGAGTGCAGGCTCCTAGTCTCATGTAAATATAGGATATTGTCTCAGAAAAAGCTGCAGAACATCTACTTCACATATCTATAAATACTCAGGACACACATTTCTGAATATCCTGTAAAAAACCATGAGCAGAGTGGGTATGGTAAAGCCCCAAGTCTTTGCAGTACTCTGTAACAAAACTCTGTGAGGATTGTAGTAGGTGGGTAGACCAAACACATGGATTTATTGGATTCAAAAAAACCAAACAGCGTCATATGTTTAAATCTGTCTGCCAAAATTCCATCATGGCATTGATGATTAGTTTGATCTTGAGCAATGAGTAAAAGCTAGACATCAGTGCATCCTACCTACATTCCCCTTTCAGATTTGGTAGGAATCCAGGGCTTCAGGGAAAGATGAAAAAAAAGTCTGGGAATATTGTCCTTAAGAAACACCCTCACTGCAACACCAGACAACTTTTTCTTCTTCTCAGTGATTTCCACACTGCTGCTGTCATCCTCCAACCTTTAGACACAATCTCCTGTTTTACAGCCTATTAGTAAGTGCCTTTGGGGTTTTGGTATTATTTTTTACCTTTCTCAATAGGGCTCTCTTCTACTCTAACTTCAACACTGCTTCCAAAGCCACCAGGGCCTATGAATAACAGAGGAAGAAGCCTGGTCTTCATTCAGCCATATCACAAAAGGCTATTATACCTTCAGCCCTAAACTGCCCTCACTGGGCTGAAAAAAATCATATCTTTTAGCACCCTGTCCTTCATCTCCTGCATCACATTTTGATTCTCTCAGTAATCTCTCCCTTTGGAACCAAACTACACCCATTCTGGCTCTGTGCAGCTGTGCTACAGAGGCTGCTGAAATGGACAGCATGTGAGGATAAACCAGCTCTCCTCTCTACACTGGCTGTAATCTATAGACTACACCAAAGACTTTAAGCAGTCTGAGAATGAAGTCATTTCTTTTGCTTGCCATACGTATCGTTTTACAGAGATATAAAGACAGTCTCTTTTTCAAAGCTGACTGCTGAACAAATTTCATCTGTACTAGAAAATATCATGTCACATTCAAAATTAAACAGAGAATGATGAAAGACCACAGTGGATATGTCATGCTACCTAATCCACATTAAATAAAATTATCTTTGATATCAAATATGATTAGACAAAAGCAGTTTACAAGAAACCAAGCAGGAAATTTCAAAAGTTATGTTTGATATGTTCTCCCTTGTTGTCCCTAAAAATAAACCTTCTGATTTGTTTTAGTATAGTAGAGTCAGTTCTCATGAATTGTAAGATAAACAAGAATCATGTTTGCATTCCTTTGTAAAAGATATCACCTGATGGACTTCTCAAGTGACCAGTGAAGATAGAGAGGTCGTAACTTTTCTGTCCAATCTCTGATCACTATCCAAAAACTTATATATATGAAGTCAACAATAAACTGGAGACTTCCTTTCTTCTTCTCTACCTGAACACCTGTTGTGTGTGTTACTGTGTGTTTCTAGCTGCATCACAGTAACACTCCCTGTGTTATCAAAAAAAAATAAAATCAAAAAATTTTGATGGCAGTCTCAACACAGTGTGGTTTAAAACACAGCAAAAGCTTCCATTTCAAAAGCCCAGCTTGATGTTTTGAATCCAATTCCACCAACCTTTTTTTATGTCTTGGGATTTGATAAGGAAAGCATTTCTCAGTTGAATCAAAATTTCTTTTTATGTAGAGATTGCCATAAAAGGCAGTTCTGACTTCAAACAGTAGTGTATTTATGCAGTGATGATGCCATGTAACAGCTACAGAGACTCTAATTAAAGAACTCTGCAGCAAATGACAGAAATACATTTACCATACCAGCAGCAAAATGCTCAGCCAGAGGTGCTTGCCTCTTTAGCAAATAATTTTAAGGCTATCGGCATTTAGGATAGCCAATTCTGCAAGATCTTTTAAATGAACAATCATCCCAAGTACAGAGGTACACACACACATGTGCATGTGCCCAATACAGTGGGAGGTCATAAGCACTGTTCTGGTAATTGATACCTGGGTTCTGGACCACACATTCTGTGCTCTCAACGACTTATTTGAAATGACAGGCTTCCACCCTGTTAGTTCCCCTGGTGCTGTCACAAAGGCAGGGAGCATCCATGTAGCAGCACAGCTACACAGCATGCTGTAAATGATGTCAAATCTGAATCTCCTTGTACTGTCTAAGGCTCAAACAAACTGTCTGCACCATCTGAGGGAGCACATGGTGAAACAGTTCATATGAATCTCTGAAAGGCTTGAGGTGACCTGGTATAAAGCACTGACATTCAGCACCTGGCACAGGCTCTTTCTGTAAGACTGACTTCCAGTTTTTCTGTTTGTAGGTCAATAGCACTTCACCAGAGATCTGGAAATAAACCTTCCTGCCAATTTCCCATTTGCAAAAATCATCTCTTGCTAAATGTGCACTCCCCTTTTCATTGCTACAGCGGCTTCACATAAGAGCACAAGGAATGGCCATATGGTGTCCGACAGAAAGTCCATCTCCCTTGTGTGTTAGTTCCAACAGTGGCCATAAATAGATGCTTAGGAGAGTAACAGCACAACAGGAGAAACATGTCTGATACTACACCTTAGTAACTCACAGCCTCTGACTGTTTTCAGCTTAGGAAGTTCATAAGCCAAACACTATTGCTATGGATTTAATAACTTGCAAAGAATTTTGCTACCATGAACTTGTCCAGACCCGATCTAAGCATCTTTCTCAATCTGGCCTCTTGTTGCCACTTAACAGTCAGGATTGCCCAGTGATTAGCATCATGTAAATCATCCTTGGGAGATATGCCATCTCTCCATGGGAGAGAGGGATGATTAGTATCAATGGCAATATATCTTTTTGGTAGATTAAATTCAGTGAAATGAATCTCATCCTCAGTCTTGATGTCTTCATTCTCTCATAAGGTACAGTATCTTCCCTCTGCAGTCTTATTTGAGATTTTACATTAAAGGCTGTGAGACCTCCAGACGTGACACTAATGGGAGTTGTGAAGCGCTTGTGATTAACAGTAGGCTAAGGACAGAAACCTGCAATGCTCTCTGTGACTGCTCTATTTTTCTGCCTGTGCCTCTGCAAAGCAAATATATCCAAATTTACATCATCCAAACCCTTCACCCATGTCACTGCCATTACAGTGACCTGCAGTCTGGTTTAGCCTCAGAGGGTATTTATAGCTCAGGCAAGGCTGCCACCCTTCCCAAGAGCACTGGACAAGGAGGCCAGGACAAAGGGTTAACTGGGAAACATGACAGTGAGGGACATGACGGGAGCAGATGTCGAGGGGTAATGCCATAGCACACTGTTTGGAAATGAAACTCCTTTCCTAGTGACTGTGTCAACATTGTTAAGGAGCACTAATAGTACATCACTTGCTAAATGGCTTCTGGGACTGGCAAAGAAAGAATTGAAATCATTAAATAGCAACAGGCAGAAAACCAAACAGCAAAATGTCAAGTGGTAATGAGGACACCCACTGTGCTGAATACCTCCCACTGGCATGCTTTGGGGTCACAAGGAGAGCAGGCTCTTGAACAGTTCTGTGATACCCTTTCTAGTTAGCAGAGAAATCCTGTTTTATAACCAAAGTTATTCACAGGAATGAAAAACAGCAGGTCAGGTACTAGTCACTGATACCATAAGTATGATAGCATTCTTAAACAGCCTCATATAAAATCCATCCCTTAGCAACAACATCAATCCATTTCTTTGAGAATCAGGTGTCTGACATTTTTTCATAGTCAGCTAGAGAATTGTGACACTTGGCTGCTGCTTCCTTGTTGGGAACTCAGGTTTGGCATTGATATTTGAAAGCATAGCTGAATCTTCTAGTGAGAAACTAAAAAAGCTCAGAAGCAGCTTTAACATCTCTGCTGTATCTTTGACCTGGCATCACCAAGCATCCCTCTACGAATGGGATGCCAGGAGGTGAAATGTCACCACAGCTCAGGTGTTGTTTTGTAAAATCCATGTTGCTACTTCAGAATATCTGACTTTCCAGTGTTTGGTATTTTTTGCTAAATTTTAGATATAATATTTTTACAAGATGGTATGATTTGAATACATAAAATGAAATTATTATTTCCTTCTGCCCTGGTAGCACGTGATCATTGCAGTGCATATTTACATCTGAAAACATACCACTGCAGTAATAAATTAATCTAACACAGTTGCCAAAGGCAATAGCAATATATGGGTTCACAAATTCATCATAACAACATCTTAATTCTTGAGATCTTTTTAAATAAACGTTTTTTTACTAAAAAGATACCCCATATGACCAGTATTCTCCCTACAGTTATACTCTCATGTCTCACAAAAAGATGCAGATATATACTCTCCTTATCTAAAGCATGCACTGTAAATGAAAATGTCCTATTGGCTATTATTGATTTACAGATAATATCTGGAGAACCAAGTTCTTCTGTTCACTGTTTGCCAGAATGTCACCCCACTGCCTACAATGCAGACCAGGTGCACAGAAACAATCAGGACTTGTTCTGTGTTCACTGCAAGTGGATTAGTTTGAACACATTCAACCCACACACAAAATTAACCACCACCAATCCTCTTTAATTTAATTAAATATGTTTAATTCTGAAGAGGAAGCTCCATGAAAATGTTTTATGCATTTAGCTTCAAATTTTCATTTTAATTGATTCAGACTGCTGTTTCACCCTGAAATCACAGTCTTAGGTTGACAAGGTTAGAAAAACCAGCTGCTTATTTTCAAAATATAGTTGTCAAATTGTTTGCCCTACCAGTAGCAATGGAAAATTTTCACTCTAACATGGAGGCGTCAGGATTTCACCTGTTATTTTAGTAGTTTTAAAACCTTTCCATTTTATCAATCTCTGCTTTTCTTCCAATCCATTATATTCCTAGGATCTGTGCATTACTTCCTTGAATGCTTTCCGATCCATGCTAGGCTAGATACAATGTCTTTGCCCTTTTAGATGATAGCACTATTCAAAGTTGTTTCATATCAGCAGTATCTCAGACGCTACAGGTTTGAGCCTTGCTGTTGAACCACACACACTAAGAGCTGCCTTGACCAACAGATGTCTAGATACTTAGGAAGGAACAACCCAAGATGTCCCAAGATGCTGAAGCAGACACTTCACCTCTGAGTTTGCTCTTGGCTGTAGAAACTGGTTTCCCTTAACTGAGGTATTCCTCACAAGAAACTGAGGTCAGCTAGATCAGTCAGCCCTGAGCTACTGCTTTTATGAGCACAGGTCCTGTGCAGGTTGGAGCACCTCTCTGTGGAAAGATCTCCTGCTGAATCAGCTGCAAAAAGCAGTGAAGATAACTGGCATGAAGACAAGTAAAATTTTCACTCTCATATTTCTGCATAGGTAGCATCCAAGATACCCTAATGATAAATGTGCTGTGACTCCATTCCTGCAATTTACATCTGCCTAGTGCCTTGTTGAAATAGTTTTTTTTTTTAATTTCAAAGAACCCTACTGCTTTTAAACTATTATTCTTGACCAACTGCTGTTGGATTTCATCTTCCAAGTGCATAAAACTGAGAACAAACACAAGCCTTTTCAATAAAAAAGATGAGAGTAGCTGACAAATCTCAAATGGAAACAGAAAGTTTCTCATTCCACCCCTGGTCCCAAAACTTCCTCCTCTATTTCCAGCCAATGCCAGCAATGACACATGAAGGAAAAGAGCAAATTTCATCTGCATTGAACAGAAATTCAAATTTCTATGAAGAAGCCACAAGTCTAAGTTGCACATAATATATATTGTGAATCTGTATACCTTAAATTAGAGGGAATGGTGAATATAACAAAAGTGTGCAGGGAGTCATGCAGACTGTGCTTTACACTATCTGAATGTCCATGGAACAGCTATTGAAGCAGCACTAGCTGACCTTCTATATCTAATCCAACTGATGTTAACATCCTATTGTGGATTCCACAGTGGGGGAAAAGATATCTGACCCCCATGCTTCCAGAAGAACATGAACATAAAAGAAAAATACAAACAGAAGGACCCAGAAAGGCAAGCATTTATCAAAATGGAAAACCTCAGTGGGAGGCTGTAAAATTAACTATCAACATTATCATCAGTAAGAGCTATTAAAATTTGTTTACAATTTCCCAAAATGGAAAAACAGAGGACACTTCACACCATGTGCAGTCATACTGGGAAACTCAGGGAGAACAGAAATTCCTTTAGAGATAAGAGGAATCTGCAGAGTTGGAACACTTTAATACAGAACGTGATTCTGGAAGAGCTTCAAACAATAAGCCTCTGAGTTTAAACTCTACTAATATGAGAAAGAAAGAGGTACTGATTATAGCACTTACTGCTTCCAAAATTTTTGGCATTGATGACTTCAAAGCCAAACTACTGGATTTAACTGAACTTAATTGTTTCCTGTTTTGATCCAGGCTGGCAATTTCTTTCTGATGTCAAGTTGCTCTACTACAAAAAAACACCCTGAATTAAGCAAGCAAGCAAGCAAAAGATTATCTTGGAGTGGGGGAAAGGAACAGTACCTTGGCATAATGTTTCCATGTCCCAAGGGACAGCTTTTCTCTAAGGACAGAAGGCTGTAACACTGACAGGAAGCAAGCACACGGGTGTGCAGTATCAGTGGCAGTTTCAGTTCTTATGCAGAGAATAAGTGTCTTTCTATGTACCAGAGGGTAAAGAGGAAAATAAAGAGTAACACCAGCTGATTGTAATGGCACTTTGTATCTGTTAAGGAAAAGGCATTCCCATCATAAACAGAAAAGCCACATTATAGAGTGTAAGTGGAAAGCCAAAGAGCAGAACTCAAGAATGAATGTATTAGAAAATAATTGAACAAATCCTAATCCCAGTTCTCAAAGTGAGAAAGAGCTGCTCACATCCTTCCTCCACTGTATTTGCAGGCCTGTTCATCTCTGAGAAAATGATGAGGCCTCATTATCAATTTGGTGATGTGGCCAAGATTCTGAGTAGCAAAGAAAGAGACTGTCCTCCATATTCTTTTGATCTTCCTTCTGCTCCCTCTCCCTTAGCCTAACAAGATGCTTAGGCTGTATTCCAGCAGGGTGTGGGGGGATGTGTGGAGAGATGGGAATTGGCAGAAATTCACAACAAGGGAAACAATGACACAATTTCAGAAGGAGAATTACTTCGAGATGAAAAATTGTTTAAATCATTAGACCTCAGGCATGGGCAAAAGTAACAATTTTGTAAATCACTGTATCCTTCAGTATTTTGTAATCAGGATGCTTTTCAAAATCACTAAAATAATTTTAAGGGGCAGGTGTTAGGAGCTGGAACTAGGAGGATGCAACATTTTGGACATCATCTTATTCCTCCAGAGAAAAAAATAACAGCACAGAAATTCCTTTATGTTGCATATGCTGACCACTGCTCAAATCAAAACCCAGGAGCAATAAAAAGATCTTGCACATTCCTCCAATCCCTGCTACACAGCCCATGAAAAATTAATTGGCTGAGATTTAACTAAGCCATACTAACAGGCTTAGCTCTGTTTCATCAGAGAAATTACTTACTATTCCATGCAGACTCAAAAGCCTTCAAACTTTCCAAACAATAAATCTCATGTACCTTATGTCAGGCAGTGATGGCTGTACTGCAAAGACAAGCTGGGATACATTTACCTATTGAGAGAAGTAATTACTACCACTGCAGCTCTGCTGTACCTAATGATGTGATATAAATGCCTCATTTTCAGCACCTTTGAGATAGCCACCTTGAACCGATCTTCAAATATGGTAAGAGTTAGGTCATGGAAATAACGCAAACACACTGCGAAGAATATTACTTCCAGAGTTTAATTCTCTCATGGAAAATACTTGCAGGCATCCAATAAAAAGCCTCAGAATGGAAATTAAAACAATTTAATAGATTCAACTTATTCCATAAAGATTATTTTCCTCAAGCTTATATCTCCTATCAGAGTCTCTGAAAAAACAGCAGAGAGAGAAAACTGGTAATGATGTGTGCAATGTTATTTTGGCTTTATGCAGCATTTTTATCCAACATTTTTTCCTATTTTTTTTTCTTTCCCTTTCATTCTCATGTTGCATTACATCTTCACAAAGAAAAGAGTGGGAACGGCTGAGGTATGCTGAGAGACTATTTGAGGTACATCTCTTATGCCTTATATAAGGCTATTTTTGTAAACATTTTTGCTTGCATACTTGGCACCTAGTACAAGACACACAACAAGCCTGAGAGGCAACAAAAACAAGGTATTCTGGTTGAGATGGACAAAAATGGAGACAAATCTGACACAATGCTAGTCCTCCTCATGTCTGGAGATGTTAAGGGTAGCAGCCAGCATAAAGATCAAGCAAAATAGAGAGCTGTTTCCAGGAAGGAAGGAGGACTGCCAAATGTCCCTACTGCTTACACTTCATTTGATGGAATACCAACATGTGTCAGGCTGGCATCCATTGTGATCCCATCAGGCGTTATCAGCCTCAACATATGGCTTGAACAACTTACAGACTACACATTCCTCTCAACTCATTATGTAAGTAGTAGTTTATAACTAAAGAGGCACAATTTGCTTAAAAATTAATCCTATTCCCTTGCATTTTTGTCTCATGAGTGAGCCAATCACCCATTACACAAGAGAATAAAAATTGGAAGGTGAAATAATGTTGATGATTTCCTAATTTCTAGTATCTGAAGAGCAGTACTCACTGGTCTAAGAAAAGTCTCATCCAACATTAACCATTTGTTAAAAATCATGAAGAAATAAATGCTCAATTACATGTCAATCTTGAGTGCTCTAGAACTCAGTGCCACCAAGCAAGTATTTCAACCATATTCTAAGATTTACTGTTCCCACAGCAGAGCCCAAGGAAGAGAAGTAACATGTGTTTCTCTTCCCCTTTGGTGCAAGGTCAGCATGGCATGAACAGAATTCACAATGGCTTATAATAAGCCTGGCTCACTTTGCTTTCAAGCAAAAGAGAAGCATCCATACGGGACATTTCACTGTCTCTTTGGGGAGGCAGAAACCTTCATCAAAGTGTGAGAACAGCCAGCATCAGAGCCAAATGTTCCATATGTTCTCACAAACCCAGATAATCACAACCCAGGTTTTCCTCATGTAGTAGGACCATCAAGGGATGATTAAGTGTGGCTGAACTAGACAGCAGCTGATGACAGCTTTATCACGCCAAACAAACACAGAACAGCCAAGCCATCTGTGTTTGTGTGCTTATGTTTAAGATTGTTGAACAGTTCAGAGCACATTACAGGAAAATATAATAAATTATGCATTGATTCTCTCTAGATAAGCCTGTCTATATATGTATAGGCAAAATATCACTCCTTGAGTGCCTGACATACATAGGGTGAGTACAAATCAATGTTTAATTTATTATACTTCTATTTGTAATTCAATACTTGCACTTTGAACTCTTGGGGCTGATGAGGATAATTAAAGCCATAGAAATGTAACAGTTTTCCTTGGGAAGTAATGTTTTCTTGCCCAAAAGTGATTCCTGTAAAAGCTTGTTCAGTTACTCTTGTGTTATGGAAGGATGAGCAGGGAACAAAGAAAATAAAGTCAAAATGTATTGTATTTGCATTTTCCCCTCACTTCACTCAGTGGAATATGAATTATGGAATCACTGCTGGCCTGGAGAACTGGAACAGTTGAGAGAGAAGCGATTTGGTATTTTCACATGCCTAATGGAAGATGCAAGTTCACATTCCCCTGGTGTCTTAGGATCTCAGGATGTTTGGAGAAATGTTTTGAAAGTACATAAACAGGAGAGAAATGTTATTGTCCCTGAACTTGACAGCTGTCCCTGAGTATGCTGCAGCTTAGGTACTGAAAAAATCCTCCCACCAGAAGAGTGCACCACTTGAAAATGTTTCAGGTAAAAGGTGTTGAAAAGTAATTAGAAAATGGGTGGTCTCCAAGGTCAGGCTGGCTTCCTCCAGGGCCTGAGAGCCAGAGTAAATGCACAGACTCCTGTGCAAGCTGAAGTTCAGGGCCTTCTGAACTTCAGATGGTCAAAGCAGCAAAACAACAAAAACATCTATGGGATACTTTGGTGCTTTAAGAGACAGGTTCACACTAAAGCAAGAGACATGTATACCCACATAACTTTAGACATTTACACGTGCAATTTTGTGATGATATCTTGCATCTACAAATGCAAATTTAAAATAACCCATCTGGACAAAAGCAGTCTAAGATTGAGAATTATCAGCTACTGGAACACAAAAAGTAAGGTGAAGTATCAAGCAAGTGAACTGCACCAAAATCCCAAACTCTTGCTTTTTTAAACCCTTAGTACAAGACCTACAAAAACAGTTGGGGAAAAAAAAGAAAGCCTGGCAGAAGCACAACATTCAGCCCCAGGAAATGTGCACATGCATGGCAGTGCAGAGCCCAACCCTTGGCTGGGCTCTTCTGTCCAAGCTTATATATTCAGATAATGAACCCCCTGATCTAGATTATAGTATTCTTACCCATGCTGAGATTTTATTTATGATCCCTCTCAGCCCAACTTAAATAAAACATCACCATCTCATTTTATCAAGGCAGCAATGAGTGTACCATAAAACGATTAAATGACAGAGGAGACAAAACTTGGAGCATTCACGTAGATTCTCACCAAGGAGCCACTGGCTCTGAGACAGGTTCAGCTCAGTTAACAGCAGAGTTTGGTTTCCCTGCATCATTCAGTGCAGCCTTAGAACTTAATGCAGTGCCTGATAAGGGAGACCTTTTAAAGAAAGGTAACAAGCAAAAAAAAATGACTGGACATAGCCCTATAACACTCTGAATGATTTTGCATACTGGGGAGAAAGACGGGTCTCTCTCACCCAGTGTCCTGATAAGTACTCATCTGCCACAGAGGGGCCTTCCTCAGCCACAGGAAATCTTCTGAACTGCAGCCTAAGCTTTTTCAAGCTGAGCATCACTCATCAAAACTCCAGCACAGAAATATTAAAGGGCAGCATGGGAGTCGTTCAGTAAAACAGTGCAAATATGTACTGCTTGCAGAAATGCAAGCATTCCTCTCCTCTTTAATAGTTTCTATTTTGAAATGCTGGACTGAAGATCTTAATTTCAAAAATATCTCCAAGAGACTTGTGCATCCCACACCACCATTCTATGGCTTGCATGAATAAATCCATAACACAGTGAGGCACTGAGAGCTCAGGAGGAAAATTCACAAAGAATTATTACAATGGATGCCACAAGAAACAATTAAAACCATCAACAAAGAAAGCCAGAGAGAGAGCTTAATTCTACCTGGTTTGCCCCCTCAGAGCAGCCTCTTTAAAAATATCCTCAAAATCACCATCCAGTCAAAAGGAGGTAAATTTAAGGATTTAAATTGTACATGAAGAGATCCCTTAAGAAGACAGCTATTGCTCTCCATATGGTAAGGTAAGTACCTAATCTTAGGGCAGTGCACACAGTGCTTATTTGAAAATCTGTACAAACCCTCAAAAATTTATCTCATTAGGTGCTTGATTAGGAATTTATTTCCTACTTCTATTTAAGGGTATTTCCTTATTTCCTACTCATTTAAAGTTTCAGAGTTGCAGAAAAACTGAAACATACATCTAAAATTAACTACACACAGACCCATTTTAAATGTAAATAAATCGATAAACTAGTAGCAAAAGGAATAGCAGAGAAAAATGAAAGGATTTTTCAAAAATAATTATAATTTCTTTAAAGCAGTTCTGCAATTTGGAAGTGCCCTGCAGGTCATGAGTGTAATATGAATGGTTGTACTTGGAAAGCATAGTCAGAGGGATAAAGACACATCAGGTAACATAGAGGTGACCATAACAAACAGATGACATGTTCACTCAAGATAAAATGAAATCAAGTTAGAAAGTTCAAAACATTTGAAACCCAAAGTTTTCTATGTATTTGTCGGTAAGGCTGAACTCAAGACAAGATTTTACACAGAGGTTTTCCAAGGCCTGAGTAAGATCTTTGCACCACGGATGCCACTTTGAATCTTTTCCTCCTAGCACAATTCAATACCTGATCAATTGTCCCTTGAAAATAAACTGGAAACCATGCTGTGAGACATTTCCTACATCATCGATCCCTGTATTACATCCCACCAAGTACCACTTACTAAGTTAAGACCTGATATTTTTATTGTCATGTGTATAGAATTAGTTACAGTATAAAACCACATTTAATATGTTCTGTTGCTCAAAGAGCATCATGGAAATATAACTGATAAAATGCAATTCATCAATGCAGTATGTCCAGATTCAGAACAACCTGAAACCAGAAAGTATTCCCCTTGGAAAAACTTGAACATATTCAAGAAGATAGTTTCATTATCCTGAAGGGAATCTCTGAACAAACTTGTTTGATTCAGCCTGTAACACAAAACACATTTATATGAAACAAGCATACAATGACAAAATGCAGCAAGTCAAATCCCTCACAGAAGGACCTCGAGAAATGTCCCTGTGATCCCCAAGAAGGACTGGGTCCCCGTAAATAAAAGAGCAAATGCAGCATGGTTAAACTTTAATTATATTTGGCTCCCTCAAAACAGATGCTCACAGACAGATTTCTGTTTCACCCACTAATGACTGTCATACACAATCATGTCACTGATTTCAGAGGCTGCAGGGTTTGCACGCTTGCAGGCAAAACCGACAAGCCACAGCTAAAGAATATTCACAAAACCCAACACCCTGCTTCATACAACAGGGACATTCAGACACTGCAGCAGAGGTAAGAGAACCAGACTGTGCCATGCTGTTTCAGGAAGAGGAACAACCATCAGACTGCTGGTGCCTGTTACAACCTCTGCATGTAAGAGCAGTGGCCCTCCTGACTGTGCTTGGGAGTCTCCGGCATGCTCCTCCTGCTCACTCTCTGCTCCGGGTTCCTGGATCATCACATACTGATGAAAAGATAACAGTGCTATGAAAAGACAAACACAGGTAGGCAAGGGATCAGAAGGAAGAGGTGCATCACAAATATGTGCAGGGGAAGGCAAACTGTTGGGAAGTCATATATGCCTTGGGTATTTCACATTGTCCCAGGTAAACCCCCTCCCAAGAAATCCGTTTTTCTGATTAGTTCAGATACGAACCTCACAAGATTTAGAGCGGGCCTTCGTCAACTTCAGGTTTCTGTTGCAAGATCTACAAAGAATGTGATAGGAAATGGAAGCACTCATTCCCAGTTTGAGGCTGTGTCTCTCAAGCTTGGGTCTTCCCAGCTCAGATGAGAACACGTCAATGTGGAGTCGAGTGTGGAGCTTGAGTCTGGTGCTATGCAGCACTGCTGTCATGAACCCAATTTCATTAATTTTTATTAAAATAAGCTTGTTTTTCTTGCAGCTTAAATAGAAAAATAAGAAGAAACAGAAACAAACACTTCTGTCCCACTCCTTTGGTTCCAGGGGTGTACAGAGCCTTAGTGTGACTACACACCAATTCCTCATACACATAAGGGCCACCACTGATTTTAAATGTGATCTTCAAATAGCAGGTAGAGATCAGATCCGACCTCTGTATCCCATCTCTGCCCACAGCAGCACTTTTTCCCCCACAAAGCACTAAATTACTCCAGCAATGAGATAACAAAATCACTGCCACCATCTCCAAGGTGAAGGCAGAGCCTGGATTTTGCAGAAGAGTAAGCTTCCACCTCTCACCTTCCATCATAATCCATTTCCTTCTGTAATCCTGTTGTGCAGGCACCATCTGTTTCCCCAAAGGGAAGGTGCTTGCTCTTTGAGGAATGTAGAAAAACTGAGGTTTTGAGAACAACACAAGTACTCATTGTCCATATAATTATATTCCCTGTAAATCTCACCAATACCCATCCTTTCTATTTCAAGCTTCTTACAGTTGTACCACAAGAAAAGCACAAAAGAATGAACATTAATGATTAATTTGATTCTTGATAATCTGATGGCGAAAAAGAAGAAATAAAATTTTAAAAAAGCAACCGAGTGCACAACTCACTACTGAGGAAATGTCTCTGGGTCACTGGCCTTTAGAATAAACGATTACCTTTCAACGAAAAGTATAGTCCATATTGTGTCGAGAAAACCCTTATCTATTACTTGGAACTAAGCCCTGGCTGCCAATTGATTGTGGCCTATGAAGGCTTCAAACAAGATGGGCTTTGAGCTAGAATCTGTTCACGTGCAGAGAAACATCAGCAAAACCAGCCAGTCAAGATGGTCAAATGTGTTACAAATCTGATTATTTGCACAAGGAAGGAGGAGGGAAAAGTGGAACTCATTTTCTCTATGGACTTTAATCTTCCCTTTTTATTCATATTTAAAGTTCCTTCTTGCCTTATCTTGTCTGCTTTGATTGTAAGCTCTTCAGGGCTTTTTGCACATTTTCAGTGTCTACCACAGGATCAGCTAATAAGTCTTTAAACATTACTAGGGTTAACCTCACTTCCAATTCCAAAACTGCCTGATTTCATAATGGACTAGTGATATTCTGATGTTAATTTTTAATCATTCTCACCGACAACTTGTTTCACTAATCCTAATGAACCAATGGCTTCACAAGACTGAACAAACTCAAAACACAGCAAACTGTTCTGCTGGAAGAATAAAAGTAAAGCCAGAGGCTGATTTTGAACACTTTTCACCAAGAGGCTAAAATACAGGGGCATGCTCATTCCTCTTTTCTGAAAACAGTGGCTTTGGTCAAAGGCTGCTTGGTATTCTGGGGCTGAAAAGTGCACAGCTGACCCCTGCTGATCTCTAGTTATGACAGCAGAAAAGCAAGAAGATGCAGCATTGGCATCTGCCAACTGTACTTGGGCATCCACAGACAGAACAAGATGAAGCAGTATGAGTTGACAGCCTTAAAATATTTATCTGATCCATATTATTTTCATCTTAGGCCTTCATTTAAGCCCGCAATTTAGATGATGACATGTTTCTTTCCTTTGCAGAAATGCAGACAAGATATTTTGCACACGAAAAGTTTGACGTTAGCAGAGTGAATTATAGTGATATTGATGTACTCTGATTTTTCAAAAGGTTACTGTGATCTCTTGTTGATTAAGAGACACGATGTCACTAAGATAAATGCTTCAGTTGCTATTAACAACATCTCCCAGTGAAACAGCAAACATTTTTACACAAAGTGCTGGATAACATAAGGAAAGGTTACTTCTCATGTCAAAGAAGGAAGTCCTGTGACCTTAATGATTTTGCTTTGTATTACAGCAGAAATGTAAATGCTTGATTTAAGCAACAGTGAGGCACTATTCTTCACAGCTCAGAAATCAAGCATTAAAAGGCACATGTAAGTGAGCTTTTTCCAGGTTATAGTCTTTGCATCTGCTGGCCATCTTCTTCTTTCAAGTGAAAAAGATATGAAGGAAAAGAATCTACCAGGGAGACTAAATGTAATTTTAATAAAAAATGAACTGCTATTTTATATCATGATTTCAGATGATTATGATATCATGACACAAAATGATGAATGGTAGATTCATTATGAATCTGCCTCTTTTTCCCATGAAGATACTGAAAGTGAAAAGAAATTAATCTAAACCAGGCTACTGCTAACTGGACCCAAACCACTCCAAGCATATCTGACATAAAACAGAGGTGCTGACTTCAGATCAAGGTGATAACCCCCTCTTTCCCCGCTTTCTAGACATCTTCATTCATACCCCACACCCGAGCTTTTTCTGCCCTCTCCAAAGACATGGATGGAGTCAGTGTAGAATGAAATTCTTGTCTTCAGGACTCATGCATTTGTTGAAAAGATAGAAGACCACCTCATCTTTCACACAGCCAACTACAAACTCCTAATAGGCAACTTGAACTTGTTGCTCAAAGGACTTGTTTAAAAAGGAGTGAGGGGGTGCAGAAAAGCTATTTGATCAGGGAAAGCTGGAAAGGGGAAAATACATGTTTAGTCCACTCTGACATATAAGAATAAATACATAATTTCAGTGACAGAGTGGAAAATCTAAACAAAGATTAACCTGAAATGGACTATGCAAATGGAGTCCTTGTAATGCAGTGATGCATGAAAACCAGAACTGAACACATGCTTTGGAAATACAGATCTGAAAGCAGATGCACTTGTAATGGCACAAGACTGTTTTTATCTCAATTACTAAAAATGCTGCACTGAGGGAAGAGGAGGGGCATGCTGGCAGACAGATGCAAACAGATGTGAACAGGCTGCCCTTTCCCTCTCACAGGGCTGACCTGGTGCTCAGGAGGACTGCCCAACCAGTGAATGAAGAAGTATGGGAACTCAGACTGCTTCAGAGAAAGGAAATTTGCACAAATAAGGATATCCACAAAGCAATGATTCCTTTCTGTCAGCTTCACTGCATTGCTGCTGAGGTGAGAGCATTAAAACTGAAGGGTTAACAGGATTTAACACCACTGTAAGCAGCCTTCAGAGTTGTTCCCTAGTTATCTTCATTATTTAAACTATTTAATCTCTATTTTTAATTGATTGTTCTTTTACTTGCTTGGCTTAAACCCCTGCTATGAAAGACATTGAAGAAGGCTGGCCAAAATGAGATGTACACAGGCTGGTGTTAGGCTCCTCTGTAACCCATGGCTACCTAGAATACAGTAGCTGGATGATAAACAGACTATGGAGCACTTCTTGTGAGGATCACTGTTAGGCTGACAGCTTCAGACAAATATAGATTACTGTATGGAAATGTAATCATGCTTGTTTTCTCCACAGATGTGGAGAAAAAGACAAAAATCCTTCAAAATGGTCTTCAGTGGGCTGAATATTCAAATACCTGTGATTTGAAATGTCTTAATTTTGAAATGTCTTAATTGTTTTACTCTATCTAGGTATTAACAATTTTAGCTAAATATAAGGATCCCATAGGACCTGTGAAAATAAAGAAAAAGGTCTTGATCAAAACCCAAGAATAAAGGAATGGGAGCAGGGTAGAGATGGATTGCCATGACAGGAAGTCTAATTGGAAGGTCACACACATCAGCAGTCCAGCCATGGCCCAGTTTTACCAACTTTAAAAAAGGACAGTTTTCAGCAGGTATTGTGGAAAAAAACAATAAAGTGGCTTTGCAGTATGTGTGAAACTAAATACAAGGTTGGGGACATATATGGGAAAAAGCAAAAAAAAAAAAAGTGATTAATGGATGAGGGCAACTGGAATTAGATGAAATTTTGAAGGAAATACAGAAGAATGGATGAGATGGTTAACACGAGTGTTCACTTATGATATAAATGCTCCTCATTTGAGACAGATGAAGAAAAGGCCAAACATGAACTAACAAAACAATTGCTCCAAACCTTCAGTGCACTTCCAGTCTGCTCTGCATTCAGTGAAGAGCAGGGTGCACATTGCTTGATTGTTATTTCCTCAGCTTATATTTTTTCTTTCCACAGGTCTGTGCAAAGCTAATTTGCCTTTTGCTCATGGATTCTGAGCAGTTCCTGGGCACTGCATTTATGCTGCCTGCTCTGCTGCAGGAGCGACTATCACCAAAACACCCCTGACACTGACTGCAAGACATATTAACAAATGGATTTACATCTGCCTGTGACTCCTAAGTGTTTTTTTCAGTTCTACTATATGTGTCCCTCACATGACAATTTTAACACAATGTTTTCAGCATTGTTTTCTCTGGATCATATCTATTTCATGCAGGCAAAGCCTGTGCTTATTCCCACTGATAATTTACAGCTGCTGTCAGCATCGAGTGCTCAATGCACAGAGTCATGGACCTGGGAGCAAATGTGTCAGAAACACCCCTTCTCCTGGATTCCCCTTTTGCTCTTCAGTTAAGGCACTTCTGCTCTGGCAGCCAGGAGCAGTCATGCTGGTGGGCAGTAGCAGATGGGCAGCAGAAGAGCAGTGCCACCCCCCCACCCACTTCTGCTTCCCCAGGTGCTCCTCGGGACGCAGGGACCACCGCTCTGCCCAAGGCTCCTGATCGGGGGGCCACCTGCTCCTGCACACTGGCAGCATGGCCAGGGCTCACCCTGTCCTTACGTGGCAATAAGATCAGGTGGCATCCTGTCGCTGTGGGGCTTTCCTGGGCAGGAAGGAAGGTGGGGGCTGGCTCCCTCTGGTCGGCATCAGGTTTGTGACGGAATGCACATATGTCCTCACTGCTGCTTTGCTTCCTGCTTTTTAACGGCAATTGTTCCCATCAACCTGTCTCTTTGAGAATGTGTCACATTTTTCAGAAAGTAGATTTGGAGGCTATCTAGTGGCTTTGGTGAAACAGATTAAAAAGAAAAAAATCCAGTTCTGGAGGATTCAGGTTTTTGCTGACGGTTCCCACAACATAAATCCAGTGCATGGTTTGGGCAGCAGAGCCCACAGTTAAATCTGACCTACAAAAATAAATGTAGCCCAGACTGTATATGAAATAAATACTCCTATAGCAAAAAACAGGATACTGATGACTGTTAATTGTGCTGCTTGAAACGCCAGTTCCATTAATTCCAGGGATCACAATGATTAATTAGAAAAACAGAAGAAAAAAAAATAAGGGGAGAAAAAAAAAAAGAGGCCAAATAGGCTGACTGCTGTGCTTTGGAAGCTACAATCGAGTGCCTCCAGGGAAACGCTGAGCTCTCCTAATGATGAACCACAGAGACCGACATCAGGAGGTACCACAACCAGGTATGGGATCCTACACAGAATATAAGTTACTGAATGAATAAAGAAATACATCCTTAGTGGTTCTCAGAGTAAGCACCCAAAATATTTGATACTAGTTGATGAGGCAGGCAGAAAAGGAACAGTACCATCACACAGAATCATGGCAAAGGAGGGTCAAATGGCAGCAGACAAACTGCCACGTGTTGCTGCAACTCGGCAATTAGGTGCAAGGCTGCAGTAGCCCCTTAAAGCAAGGCAGCAAGGAGAGAGGCAAATCCTCCCAGTAAAGAAGGGTAAAATGTTTTCATCACAGCTCTGGAGTCATGCTCCTGAAAGCACCATCTGTGTCGAGCTTTTAAGTACACAGAGCCACACTGTTGCCCACACCCTTCAAAAACAGATGGAGAGGTAAGTCCCAGTTAGGAGCACTGACAGCAGACCAGCCTGATTACAAAGGCCCTCAGTAGCTGCTGCTGTGCTGGAGTGTCTCTCCAAGAGACAGCTGCTAAGGGGCAATTACCAATGATCAGACCTTGTAACCAACCTGGTGCACTCAAAGGATGATGGCTCTCAACTCCAAGCCCAGTATACAGATCCTGCCATGAGATGTTTTTCTGTGTGGTCCCCACCACAGCTTTGAGGAGGAGGAAAGCAGAGACAAAGGAAAAATAGAGCAAAATATACAAGTCCCTAAATGCTGTGTCTTCATGGGATATTATGGACTCACCCTCTTTCTGTTTATCTTGATTGTTCCACTTCAGGCCCCAAATAGAGCACAGATTTTAATCCTATCAACTTTCTTGACTTACTGTTTTGTTTTTTACATATCTATTGTCAGCCACTGTTTGACTTTAATAAAGATTTACTGACTAAAACAACAAGTTTCATGACCACATTTCTATGAGCTTCTGCATTTGTTTCTTGGATATACAAGAGAAAATTGTTTATATTTTCAATTTCTTTTCCCCCTCCACATTTTCAAACAAAACAGGAACACAATCTCTAATTGTTATTTCTCTAAATGTTTGCTCAATTACGAATTTACTTGGCCTTTCTTACAGTAAATAGCACTTGCTTACATGTGAGAATTACTCATCACTGCTAAGCAAGTAATAAAATCAAGGAATAAAATGGCAGCAGTGGACAGGAATCAGCATGGTCCTTCATTCGGTGAGCCACATCCCTTCTTGATACAACTTCACTCAGAAGAGAAATGTGTATTTTCACCAGGTATGTATGTGGCCTTGACCTTAACTCTTCTGTTAAGTTAACAGAAACAGAGTGAAATTCTCAGGTCAAGCAGTAGGTTGCAAACCACACAGAAAGTGCTGACAGAGTTATTTTACCTGTGCCTCAATATTTTTCAAGTGACTGATTTTAAAAATAAATTGCTAACAATGCAACTGCAGGAATATCATGTTTGCTTATTCTCACATTGGTGACTGAGAAGCTGTAAATAGGTGTGACAGCTGCTGCATCTCCTCTGTTGTCACCACTCTGCTGCTCCTGTGAGACAGGCAGTGAAACAGGATGACTACTAGGACTGACAGGAGCATAGTATGATCCTGAGGCAAAGAGTTGTACATGAGCTCTATTACTCCTAAACTGATGTCAGGGTTTCTGTCAAAATCAGCATGCAGAAAAATGCTGCTTATTTTTGGGGATGAGCACACCCTGGTCTTCTTATTGGCCAAGCTTTACTGAAATGGTCCAGAGTCTGAAAGTCACAGTTTTCCAGACTTCTGTAAGATCACCTGCCAGATTCATTTTGAAGGAAACAACACCATACTTAAAAAACCTCCAAAACCAAACAACAAAACAAAATAAAAATCAGAGCTTGATAGTCATGAATCCAGTACCAAAAGACACAGCTATAATCTTCAAGCTGTTAACTTCATTAATGTCCAGAAGAACTTGAGGGATGCTCTGAGCATTACCTGCTGGGCCACCTGACTGCACATGTGGAATAAGAAGGATTTGCTGCTTTGCCTCTGCAACCAATGGCCAGTTTAAACTTCTACATTAAAGAGCACCAAACTGGGAATAAATGCTCACTAAGACCTTTATCTCCTCTGTGGCCTCATGGGATAGTCTGGCCTTCCTCTCTGTATCCTTTAATTTCAGGTGAAACTTTACACTCTTCATGAAAAGTTTTGAGCTTTATAAGAATGAAAATCACATTAGAGGTTGAACTCAGTAAGCTGTCTCAGTCACAGCTGGATGCAGCAGTTGGACAACAACCCTGAAATACAATGAGCAGCAGACACAGCTGTATTGTCTGTCTCTGGCTGCCACCCTTTGTGTGCTTTCCCATGCTGGCCCAGCCTATGGTCCCTCACCTCCCTGGTCATGCCACAGTCCTGTGGGACAAAACAGATCATCACAGTGTTGGGGTGCAAGGTCCCAGTCATGTCTCACACAAATTTACAGTATATGCCTGATGGCTGCTTATATTGTAGTGTTCCTGAGATCTCTAGAGTAAGTATGGAAATGCACCCATACCCTAAATGTTACATATTTCTGTAAAAAAGATATACGGATGTGGTGGGATCCAGTTGAATTACGATCATAACCTATGGGTAATAAAAGGTATTGAATCTTTTTTAATAATTAAAAAATCTAAATCTAAGAAATTTATTGAATGTTAGCATTAATGAACTTATATCCTTGATTAGGCAAGGCTAAACTTAGACTGTAAAATTATGTCATTAGTTTTCTAATAACCAAGATCAGTGGCAAAACAAGACCAACTGTCATTACAGAACGGAATCTCCTATTTATTGTTCTCTAGGACTGAGTTTTAAGATTCTTAAAATTTTGCCATTTCCAAAGCCAACAGCTACAGAAATAATAAGCTGGCTCCTGGGAGCTGGCCACATTCTCTACACCAGTTCAAATCAGACCATGTTGTGTCCTCAAGGAAGACAGCAGAGTTTGGCCAAACCTACCTTTGCTTTCTCTTCCCATTCCCTTCACTTGCCAGCATGACCCATGGCATACGCTGGCACCTGAAGGCTTTAAGGCACAGCAAGGGATTATTATCATGGCAGCCCAGACTGCAGCTTACATCAGCACAGTCTGATTGCTGCCTTCTCATGCCCTCCCTTCTGCCAGACATGTACTGTGTAGACCAGAGGTCGGGAGACAAATGTTTTAGAGGCAGCAATGTTTATTTAGTCATCCAAATACCCATCTTTAAAGCCCCTTAAGGGTGTTATGTATACTGAAGTGATAAGCAAGATATGTACCATGAAAACCACCCATGCTGAAAACTACAGCTGGCTGGGTAAAGAAGGTTACCTGTGCGAGTATAAAGGACAGTTGTAAGAGAAGCCAGGAGGTGCATGTCTCTTCTCACACTTGATAGGATTACAGGAGAAATGAGTTGCAAAACTACCTTGGAGAACAAGGGAGAGAGCAAGCACAGCAATTCAATTTCTTCTGCTTCTGTTTCATGTCCTTGAGAAATGCCAGAGAACGCACCACGAGAATAAAACATCTGCCACTCTGACAACAAATTTCATTGCCTTGCTCATCTGCAAGGTTTCACCGCATGCTCAATCAGCCAGCTCAGAGACCAATACAGAATGAACCATTTCACAGCTTGATCCTATCACAGAATAACCATTTGGCATGCCTTTGTGTTAATAACTACATATATAATGAAAGTGACATCTAGGTCTGTGAGGGGAAAGATATAGCACTGGCAAAGAGAGAAAAATGTTTGTGAATAAATTTTCAATATATTTCTCACAAGTGACTGCTGGGCTCAGCATTCTAGAGGACAATTTAGACCTTTTCAGATTGAGGTTGTAAGCTACTCTGCTCTAGCTGAAGAAAAACCAAAATATAAAACAGAGCAAAGGAGGTGACATTTCCATTCCTGAGATTTAGATTCTACATCAAGTGCCACTCAATTTTTACTAACCTGCAGCCCAGTAAAAACATATTCACAGCCTTCAGTCTTTAGTAAGTCAACTGGGAACGTTTCTGCTGAGTTGCTTACAGTTTCAGTGATTGCAGCGTTTTATTTTGCTGCTCTGATGCATTTGCATCTCTTGTCCCTGAACAGGGGAATTGTTTACTCTTTCACCCCCATCTTCCAGAAATAAACTTAAATTTCTTTAGGACTTGGACTGCAGCTGGTACAACTATAGCATCTGAAATAATTTATAGAAGGTAAGGATGGAGGATATGAGAGATGAAGAAAGAAGATACCTGAAGAGGAAAGCATACCTGAGTTGGAAAGAACACATTTTACACAGGCTTACAAGAGAAAAGTAGTGAGGAAATCCCTGAGAAAGATGCATAAAAACTTATGTGGTGCATAAAGACGGTTAAGGTAGAAGGACTAAAGAATAACCCAACATAATTCAAGTGGAGCTCACTTTTAAAGAATAGCTATTATAATACCTCAAAATGCCTTAGCCCTTATTGCAGATTATCAAGGCATTTAATTATATACTTCATTTAAGCAGAAGGGAAGTTCAGAGAATTACATACTTTAGACATGCGCTTAATTAGGGTCTAGATATTTAAAGGTGATCAGCTGCTCCAAGTCCTTGGGTCCAGCTGACATCTCAGAAATCCTTTAAAACTTTAAATTTTAATATTTTTGTTTCCACATCAGTCCTATTGTTACTTTTTTCAATCTGAACATACACCTCAAAACCTCTACACATCAGTCAAAGAAACACAGCTGTCTTTTTTCCTTCCATGCAGCAACTCTGGTATTGGTTTCTTTTATCAGTCACAGAACCTAGCACACCATCCCACATTTTGCAAATGCTCTTCCAGCTGTTTTGGCAGGGAAAAAAAAAAAAAAAAAGCAGCCACATTGGAAGTTTGGATTTGTTTTAGTTATGCAGGCTCATTCCTAGGGTGTTCCCCCTTTCAGAACATTTTAAAGGCTTACAAACAAAATTACAACAAACAGAACCAGCTGAGGTTAACAGCTTTTAATATTACTACTTTTAAAAACATTTCCACGCTGCAAATAATCACTTTTCAAAACAAAAGGAAATGGCCCTGTATCCAGCAGCATAGATAGGTACTGAGCTTTTCTGAAGTGACTGTAATAGTAATGATTTCTAATTAGCTGCTGCTTGGCAGTTTGGGCTCTGGCAGCTACCAGGAGTGTGGAATTTAGCTAAGACTAAAGATTCAGTGTCAGAGTAGGTCAGTGTCATTTCAAAAGGCTGGTGCTGTGAGACAGACTGGGAGCACCGTGTGGTGTGTGAGCCAGCGGGAAGCGAGCACCGCTCACAGCACCAGTTCTGGCTGCCGTGCACTCCTGGTCCTACTCACAGGCAGAGATTTCCACCCTGTACTGCCTCTATTCCCTGTAATCTGGCACTGCAAAGCAGTCAGGATGTGCTCAGCGCTCCTGGTCTTTGTGTCACAGCTGGGCATGTTTTCTGCTCCTCTTCAGTGCCCAGTGTAAGGACAGGCATTCATCACTGCTGCACCAGAGTGGACAGGACTGCACACCCTGACCACACAGCACTTTCAAAAAAGATGTCAAGATGTTCATACACTTCATTCTGACCCTTTTTGTTCCAAACTGCTCATAACTTGCATATAAAATCCTGTTTACCAAGGGCTTCCATTCCATGGAAATGGAACAAACCCAACATGTTAACCAGCACAAGAAGTAGATCAAGCCACTGATCAATCAACTATCATCAGTTTACAACCAATTTTCGAGGATTTTCCTTTCACACTTCTGTTACTGTGATGCACAGAGGGAAGACAGCAACACACACAACAGGTGTTCAGGCAGAGAAGAAGAAAAGAACTCTCTAGTTTATTGTTGACTTTGTATCTATAAGTTTCCAGACAGTGACCAGAGATTGGACAGAGAAGTTACTACCCTTCCATCTCCATTGGTCACTTGAGAAGTCCATCAGGTGATATCTTTTCACAAAGGAATGCAAACATGATCCTTGTTTATCTTACAATTCATGAGAACTGACTCCATTATACTAAAACAAATCAAAAGGCTTATTTTCAGGGACAACACACTTCAGTATGTATCTTCTGGAAAAAAACGTGTTTACAACAATCACAGAGAGCCATCAGTTTCTCAAAAGACACCTTGAAAAATCATCATCCCTGTGAGCAGAGGAAGGGGTTAATAGTGATTCTGTAGAGCATACTACACTCATCAAACCAAGATGTCCACTGCAACAACAGACAGACGACTACAATAGACCTCACTAGCTCAGGAAGAAAATGCAATTCATGACCAAAAACACTTTCAAAGAAACTGAAGCCCAGCAGAGAGACATAGCAAACTAAGGGAGCTAGTCACTGCTGAATTTACTTGGGTTGCTGCTCTGATTTTCTGCTTTCCACATCACTGCACTCAATTTGAATGTTCTAATCTCTGATCAATGATTTAATTTGATGGTGTATGGTCACCAAAGATCACACTGCTTTACTTAGTCCTATACAACCCTTTGAATCATTTAGAGTTTTTTGCTTTTGTCTGTTATGGGAATGAGGTTAGGAAGATGGTGAAACTAGTTTCCTAATGGCTGGCATCCATTCCATTTTCAACAAAATTTAAACCTCTGTGTTTGCAACTCATCAATGAATTGAGAAATTCATCCTAAAACAGCTAAAACCATGATAACACCACGACCCCAATCTACAACTAGTTAAGAGTTTCCAGCCCATGGATTCTGAGTACACAACTGGGCTATTCAGCTGCTACCCAGAAAGTCCATTCTCATCCAGTCTGCCAAGAGAATTATTGCTTAGTATAGGACAGTGTTGGTCTCTTACTGTTCAAGAAAAAACAGGCACCTCAACAAGCAAGATGTTTGGCATGAATGTAGAGTTGCTTCAGTCTTCATTCCCCTTACCTGCCATTTCTAGCTTTTCTCTGTGTACAACAGAACCCCACCTACCCCCAGCTGCAAAAAACTGTGTTGTGAAATGCTTTATGTCTGTAAAACATGAGAATGTCTATTTGCTATTGTATTACATACTTCCTTTCCACACTCAACAAAGATGGAAATATGCGACATCTGCTCTGTTTGTGAAGTTTTTAGCATGTAAGTGTTGAAAATAATGTAAATTATTTCCAAAAATATTAAATGTATCACAGAATTAATCTCACAGTTAATGGGCACATGAAACACAAATAAATAATTTCCAATTTCTTCTAACCCTTGTTGTTCAAAGGTGCACAAACACATATGCCACATGAGCTGCATCCTACTTTCCCTTCCTCACCTCCTACCACATCCTCTGACATGTAAGAGCTCCTATGAGAAATTCATCATGCTATTAATTGATGAAAGCACAGCCACTCCAAAACACTTAGTCCCAGGCTTCCCTGAATTAACACTATGATCAATAGTAGCTTTCCTCTAGCTCTCCTAGGGTATTTTTCTACGAATATCCAAAGCATTCTCTCTCCATCTGTGCCAGGCTTTAAGATACCTCATTTTAAGCTACTGGACAGTCTTGATGACGTTACTGGAACAATATACACGTGTTCCAAGTGCAGTAGATGTTTAAGTGTTTTGCTGGACTGGAATCACTGCTTTTAACATCTTTTGACAGCAATTACAAGCACAATCCCGGAACAACAGCCTCCTCCAAAGTGCAGTATCAACATTTTATAAAAACAGTATGCCCAAATCGCCAATGAATTTTCAAAAGCTTTGCTGGAACAGAAATTTCTACTGTACAGGACTTGGAAATGTAGTCTGCAGTATTACTGCAGTGATAAGAAAAGCGAAGGGATTCCTCTTGTTCCCCACACTAATAAAAATCTAATGCAATTGTGCCAAGCAGCCAGTAGAAAGAAAATTATTCTCACTTCAACTGCTGGCAACATCCTGGATGAGGGCACTGATTTCTGCATACAAAACAGGATTTTGGCAACATCTGGATTATACAGCTGGTCCCTCTGGCTGTGCTATACCACAGCAAGACATCAGGACTTAAGATTGAACCAAAGCATCTGAGAACTCCTTAGTTAAACTCACATCTGCTCTTTCAGCTTCCTGATGCTTTGATTCTATTTATTATAAGTCAGGATAATTCTGGAGAAAATGACTTTAACCTTTGGAAGAAAGCAGAGCTGGTAATGATCAGTGCCCTATTATGCAAAAAAGTACGAACTGATTACATAAAAAAATGACTACAAGCTCCTAGCAAACATTATTAATGTTTAATGCTATAGATCAAAGAGGTTTTGTCTTAGATTATAATCAGGGCAGCTTTTGACAAGGAGTTGTTCATGCTTCGTTTAATCCCAGCTCTCCATTGGTTTGGCAAAGGGCAGGCTTTTTGGCGATCCCACTTTTTCAAGAAAAAAAAAACACCAGTCCTAAGCATACACCAGTAATGTCAAAGCTTCCAAATAGTCACCATTTAGCACTGTCAAAGACAGACTCCCCAAGTGAAAGCAAGACCTTTTGAAAGATCTGTCTGTCTTTCTCTGGAGCTTTCTCCGCAGCATGTGCATGGACATGAAGACACATGCAGCTCACATTGAGCAAGCAGCCTGGATTCTGTTTTGAGCTGGTGGGAATAACCTACCCAAACCACAAATCTAAACTCTCTTTTTTAATACCTTCAGATTACCTTGCTGTAAGAAAGAGCACACAGCTAATAAAGGTTTTGAATCACTCTCGACCCCTGAGATGGAGAATAGATAAAGAAATAGTGGGAAAACAAATGCAATATTACCCTGTACTCTGGTTCCTCTGTGCTAATATAGCAGAGTATAGCAGATCCTAATTGTGCATTCTCTAACAACCAGAAATCTCATTAGAAAGAAATTAAAGGATACCGGACCTATGTCTGGGATTTCTGGAAATACAGCAGCTCTGTTCAGGTGGCTGGGTGTCCAAGAATGCCAAGCACACCCTCTGTGCACACACCAGCTTTTCAGCAAGCACATGGGCTGTCCTTGTCAGATGGAAAATGCGGGTATAAAGCTGGTGAAGGGTCTGGAGCACAGGTTTCATAAGGAGTGGCTGAGGGAGCTGGGGATGTTTAGCCTGGAGAAAAAGCAGGCTGGGGGGACCTCATTGCTCTCTACACCCACCTGGAAGAAGGTTGCAGCCAGGTGGAGGTTGGTCTCTTCTTCCAAGGAACAAGTGACAGGGAGAATTTGAAACAGCCTGAGGCTGGGCCAGGGGAGGTTCAGATTGGATATTAGGAAACATTTCTTTATGCATGGTGTTTCCAAGCACTGGAACAGGCTACCCAGGGAAGAGGTTGAGTCACCACCCCTGGAGGTAGTTAAAAAACGTGTAGATGTGACAGTTAAGGTTATGGTTTAGTGGTGGACTTGGCAGTGCTACATTAATGGCTGAACTAGACCTTAAAAGTGTTTTCCAACCTTTAAGTGACATAATGGCAATGATGTTATGATTCCATAAGTCAAAATAAAAGGATATTTTAAATCAAAGTTTGCAGAATCTGCTATTATATTTTCCCATAAATAACTTGCATGATGTTACTGACCCTAAATGAACTCAGTTCATCCTGTGTATTCCAGAAGTTATATAGCTCTTAATAACGTATGTTTCATGTGGAAGCATTGATTGTTATTCTGGCACGATAGTAGGAAACTATACCGTTTCTTCGAGATGCAGCTAGGACCACCTCCCTGTTTGGGGGAAGGTGACCTGAATTACTGCCAATGCAATGAAAGGCTTCAAGTGACTTGGATGATCACTGACCAGACGTGAAATCCAAGAAGAGTAATAGAGAACACAAAAGCAACTAAACTATTTTTATTTTAGAATGGTTTTGCTTTCTGTACCAAACTTGTTTATTTGTTTCTCTAGCTCCTGAAGCATGGCATCACTTTTCATATTTAAAACAAATTCCCATCACTCCAATTGAAATGAAAGATTATAAAATACAACTTTTATCATTAAACTATACACAAAGAATTCAACTTCTTGTACTTCAAATCCTCAGAAACTGTTTACAAAGAGGTTTTGAACATGGAGGATCATCAACTATATATGATTTAGTAAAAAAAAAAATCCACAGAAATAGACATACTCCCAAGGCTCTTGCTACCTTTTCCCTGTTCTAAACATAAAAATACATTTGTCTAACAATTAAAATTTCATTTTTACTGTAGGGAGACATACCTGACCATAAAAACACTGCAAATGAAGGAAATCCAGGCCTCATTTTCAATATGAAACAGAAAATACAAGAAACACTTCAGGAAAATTAAATTGCAAACATAAATCTTGAAAAAAATATCAGTAACATTATGACTGCAGGTGCTGCCCAGCTCATACCAATTTGGATCATACTGAAGACCATGACATCATTTTTTATTCTCTGTCTTCCCATTTTTTTCCCCACTAAAAGCTTCTATTCTCTTTTCAGGTTCAAGACATGTTTCAACCCCGCTCCCATTAACATTTTTTCATCAGTTGGCTGTTAAATCAATATTAATTTTAGCCTGTCAGAAGCAGGGAGGAGGGCAGCTCACCCCTGGGCATCTGACAGCAACCCCCTAACCCCTGATAAAAGCATCAAGTGCTCTTAGCCTGGATGCAGCACTCAGCACCTCCCAAAACCAGGCTTTTATGCTGGAAGCAAAAGTCTCTACCTATGAGAAGTGGCTATTTCTGAGGTTACCAAGACTACAAGAGCACTCTGAAACCACTGAACAACACACAGAAATGAGCCATTCATACAGCTTAGCAGTGGCTGAACAGCTTTGGCACAGCATCTTGAGACATAGAGCATTACTTTAATTAAAATATGGATTTAAAATGGAAACCCAATGACTAGCTGCTAATAGGCTTTGACTAGGTGTGAGCCCTGCTCATTAGCACAACGGACCTTAAACCAAAGCAAATTAGAGCACCAGCAGAACAAAGAACACCCAAGCCTGCTCAATCAACTACTGACCGGAGATGAACACACTGATGCAAAAAGGCTTATTTCAACATCAGCTTTAAGAGTTACAGTCAAAAGCTGTTCTTCATGGCATAGCTAATAAATACAATACAGCTGAGGTGTTCAGATGGTTGCTTGAGCTGCACTTGGGAGGAGGCCAGATTTTAACTGTTCATAACACACTGTAGAATCACTGAGGCTGCAAGTGGTAACCAAACTTATGCACACTCTGCTTCTGTGTTTACATCAGGGGCTCTAACGAACAGGTCATTTATGCTGTCTCACAACACATCCACCAAAGCCAACTTGGGTCCACAATGAGCTGTGAAAAGGTGTGATAACACACAAAAGCAATTTATAGGAACATAAATAGTCTACAGTATCCTGTAAAAATAAATTAAGAGATAACCATTGCTTGTACGCCATTAAGCATCTCAGTTTAGGTATTACCTATTTTTCTACAAAATATTAATGCGTCTGGTATTCATCAGGTAAAATGTAATACCTGCTGCAGGTGGATGATAATGAGAGTGATAGCAGAATATCTTTAAAAGTGATTATGAGCAGGAAGCACAAGTCAGTAATTCTCTTGTGTTCTCGCTCATTTGTTATTGAAGATATCTCACTGGACCACACCACCAGAGATGCTACAAAAATTATTCAAACAAAAAAGACAAAAAGATATAGCAGTGAAAAGAAAGCTGAAGAAAAGCAATACCTAAATTAAAGGAGTGACACACTGGGGGTTAAATGCTACTACAGTGATAGGAATGGAATGGGCTGACAGTTCAGAAAGGTACAAGAGGCCTGTGATGGAGAGTAACAGAGGTAAGTGCAGCCTCTGCTGTACACAGTGACCTAAGAACCGGATTGATTTCCTTCAGTAGAAAAGGAGCCCAGGAAATCCTCTCCTACAGCTCATCAAAGGCTGGTTACACAAATACTTCCTGGAGGGATTGCCCACATGCCCTGCACTGTGCAGACCCAATGAGCTCTGTGCCCCCACTGGGAAAGATCTGACAGCCCTGACTGCTTCCCGCCTTCCACACCACCCAGAGGGCTTTGTGGCACACAGCTCCACCTTATTCCATCCTTTCCTCCTGAGGTGTATTGCCTCGCCTTCACTCACACTGAAACAAGAGCTATCAATTGTCACTTCTTGTTACAAAGGAAAACAACAAATTAACCCCAAAGGATCGGGGAGAAAAACATATTTCACTGTAAACTGTTGCATCAATAACCTTAGTAAGGTAAGGCACATTTGCACTGGGAACTTTTCTGACAGACACAACAGTGCTTTGTGACTCTTCAAACACACAGGATTAGAAGTTATGTGGAATATGGGACAGCAAGAATAGGGAGAGTATAGAAAAAGAATGGGCAGCACTGGTCCCAGCTTTGGCACACTCCACTCTGATGGGTAAGACCTGCTGCTGTGCTGCACCTCTGCTTCTGTGCTCTGGGGCATTCCACTTCAGCTCGGTGCTCAGGGAATAAAAGATGGACACAGGGATCTCACTGATTGTGCTGAGAAGGACCATAGGAACATGATCTGACACCTGCAAAATTTCTTTTGAATACTCCAGTTACCAGGAAGATCTCATATCAATAGAAATTATGCTTTCCTCCCAATTGTGGTTTTCCTTAAAAAAATTTCTTAGAAATACATCCAAAGGGAAGAGGTGCTTGGACAGCCAACTGCTACCTTCAGAAAGGCAGAGCCAGACACGCCCTCAGAGTGGACTTTAGGAAAAGAACAAGCCATTGCATTAATGAAACAGAACAACAGCAGAAGGATTAGATTTGGCTTCCAACAAACAGCTCCAGCTGAATTCAGCATTCAGGCAGCATCAGTGCAGAAAAGCTTTCCCCTACTCCACCTCTAAATGGTGGGTGATGTTTTTTGGCAAAATCACAAATTTGGATCCAAATTATTCTCGCAAAAAGCCAATTACGCTTAGGTACCACATGAATAGAAAAATATATTACCTTGAAAACGGATGGTCAGTGAGTGTGGCTTTTTCTCAAGCACAGCACTATCAGTATGTTAAAACCCCAATTCACCCGGATTCACTATGATGATTTTTGGCTTTGGGTGGCTTATAGCCAGTACATACTTCTCAGTATATTAAGTATGATCTACAATCTACCTCGATCTGGAATCCAGAACTAAGCGGCAATTAAAAAAAAAATTGTTCATGAAAAAGGTGTATTTCTATACATGCCAAGCTGGATTCTGTATGCGTAGTACGGACTGGAGGAAAAGAACAGAAAAATCGCATCTCCGATTTTCATTTACAGCCGGCCTCGGAGGATGGAGAGATGATGCTTCGCCTTGCCCATCCCGAGGCCGCTGGCAGCGCCCTCGGCGGCAGGAGGGGGAGCGGCGGCTCCGCGCCGGGCTCGCCGCCGGGTGCTAACAGGTGCTGTGCCCCGAGCTGCGCCGCCAACTTCTCCTTAGCAGCGCTACCAGCCCCAGCCGCCTCATTTTTCCCCTTTCTTTCCTTCTCCTCGCCCCTTCCCGAAGGCGCGGGGCCGCTCAGGTTTACACCCGCGCCGACGCAACTTTGGAGTAGAGAGGACCCGAGCGGAAAGCAGAGGAGGGGATGCGCGCCGGGCTGCCCCCGCCCTGGGCCCCGGGCTCCCGTCCCGTCCCGTCCCGTTCCCGTCCCGTCCCGTCCCACCATCGCGCACCACCTGCGCGGCCATGAAGGAGAGGTCCATGGTGCTGCCGCTGGAGCTGCTGGCGGAGCTGGCGGAGGTGCTGAGGCTGCCGCTGCCGCCTGCTGCTGCTGCCGGGGGCGGGCGGGGCGCGGGGGCGCGGCGCGGGCACCGCCTCCCCCAGCAGCGGCGGGCGCGGCCGCGGCAGCGGAGCCGACACCGGTACCAGTTCCAGCTCCGGCGGCTCCCGGCCCGGCCCGGCCCGGCGCGGCGCGGCGCGGCTCGCGGGCGGCTCGGGCAGGGGGCGGGGGCGGCGGCGACCCGGCCCCGCGCTGGGCTGGGCTCGGTCCGCCCCGCGGCGGGGGCAGGCCGGGGCGGCCCCGCTGCGCTCCGCTCCGCCCGCCGCCGGCACCTGTGGGGCGGCCCCGCCCCGGCCCCGCTCCCTCCCGGCCGGCGGCGCCCGCGGCGGGGCCGGCCCGGAGCCCCTCGGGCCCCGGGGCTGTTTGCCTTCGCCGAACGGCGCCGCGGCCCCGAGCGCGGCACCCCGCGGGCACGGCGGGCGGTGCGCCGGTGGGAGCGGGCGGCGGGCGGTGCCGGGCAGCGAAGCGATGGGTGATTAACGCAGCGACGGGCGGATGCGGCCGCGCCCGGCTCTCGCGGCGTGTGCAGGTCCCCTGCATCACACGCGCCTCTGGAGATGCACACCTGGCGGTCACGCTAGATTTCCTGCCCAGCTTGCTCATCCATCAGCCTGGTTTCAAAACACTCGGCTCCCTCTCTCACCACGGCTGTGAAGAACTCCCGACGGCTCGATCTTATATCTTTTCATGGCTGAGCTGTTGGAACTTCATTTTCAGCTTCTCTCCTCGTTTCCAGGATGTACTGTTCAACATTACACAATGAACATATTTTGTCCCTTTTCTTATGTTTGTCTCTGTTCCTCACAGACATTGTTATCACTTTTCGCATGAAAAATTCAGTGTATTCGTTCACCCATTGGTTCTGAAAAACTTTTGACGCCCACACAAAAAGTAGGATATTAAAAATGTACATCCTAATAGATTGAAAGCTTTTTTGTGTGTTTCATGTGGGATTTTTAACCCTTTTGACGTGCACACATTAGTTTCATCTCTTAGGCTGAAGTCTTTGACCATGTTTTTACTACTTCAACATATTGCAGGGGTCTGAACCAAGGCCGATGAGAATATGAGTGTATGCCACCATCAGAAGTACGTGGAAAATCAGCTTTGCGCTGGGATTTTGAAGTCTGGAGGACAAAACAGACCATGCTTCATCATGTGTGCTGTGAGCTCCATGCTACTTTGTCTATCTACTGTTGCATTGCTACAGCAGGAGGTGGTGGAAAGAAAATCAGCTGTTTTAAATCAGTCCTTTACTTGAGTGACTATTAATGTGTCTGCCAAAAATGCTTTTATGTCAAGAGGCCCATTAAATAAACAAGTAAAATCCCAAAGAGGCAATGTAATTTTAATATTTTTTAATTCAGTTGTGTAAATAATGGAATTGTCTCTTTGTAAAGTCTCTCCAAAGTTTTGAAAGGATATTGATTTGTGTGTCAGAAACCATAAATTAACTTCAAAACAGTGTTAATCTTTCATCATCCAGATAAATTTTAAATGTGTGGGTAAACATCTCTTCATAGCAATTGTGGCCTGGTCAGTCACTGCATCTGCAGCAACAGAGAATTACAAAACAGTTTGTGAGAATAGAAGTGTAGTTAAAGTTTCAATACCACAGTGACTTCTGCACTCATTCAATTCTATAGAGCATGAGAATTGTAGAACAGAACTGGAAAGAACCTCAGGAAATAATCTAGTCCATACATCTGTTTTAAATACAATCAGTGACCCTCCAAACAGGGTGTTTCTCCTTACCCAATCTCTTCTTTAAAATGTCTAATGAGGAATGTTCCATTCCCTACCAGGCAGTACATAGATGGATTTATTCCACTGGCCATTCTCTAAGGCAGTGTCAAACAGGGACATGAAGAAGAAATTATTTTCTTTGTAACAACAACTTTCCTTCTGAGAACTGCTCTTTGTGTTTTTCTTTTACCAGTCTAATGGTATTTTGGCCATTCCCTGAAAGTGCTCAAAAAGATTTCTAATGGTACCAAGATTTTCCAGTCAGGTTTCCAAATATTTTACTGTACTGTTCAACAAGTTTAGGAAATTAATGAGAATCCATGCATTCCTTTACATGCCAGTAAATATTATTCCCTCTTCTTGATCTCAACTAGGAATTTGGCTAACTTATCTTGGAAGACAGTGCCAATTAAAACCAGTCTTTGTAGAAATATGTAGAAATATTTGCAGAGAAATTGCTCCTTTACTTGGTAGAACTTTTTAACCTTATTCTTTACTTGGAGGAGTTTTAGGTTCACTGGAACAGCATTTCTATTTGCAAAAGCCATCCAAATCATCATTGTACTTTGTTCTAGAAAATTATTATTAATCACTGCAATATTCTCAATCTCCAAACTATTAATTTTTCATTCATATTTTTTAAGCCTGACAAAGGAAAAAAAATCACTGTTTAGTTTTCACTTTTGATTTTCCTCTTTTTCTGACATGTTAGTGAAACAGCATGGTTTGTACTGTTTAAGATGCAAATAATTTCTGAGGAACATAAATTATATGTGTTTGTAGAATCATAAGCCATTAATTTCAAAAGACCTCTAAGATCAAGTCCAACTGTTAACCTGACATTGCACTGTTCACCACTAAATGATGTCTCCAGGTGCCACGTTCAGATGCCTTTTGAACAATTCCAGGGATTGTAATTTCACCAGTTTGCTAGGCAGACTGTTCCAATGCCTGACCACCCTTTCAGTGAAGAAATTTTTCCTAATATCCAATCAAAGCCTCCTCTGGTGCAATCTGAGGACATTTCCTCTTGTCCTGTTACTTGTTACTTGGGAGAAGAGACTGATCCCCAGTCCATTAAAACCTCCTTTCAGGTAGTTGTGGAGTACAATAAGGTCCCCCCTGAGCCTCCTCTTCTCTAGGACAAACAAGCCCAGCTCTTTCCTAATGTGCTCCAGACCCTTCACCAGCTCCACTGCCCTTCTCCTGACTCGCTCCACTGAACACAGCACTGAATTCACCAGGGCTGAGTGCAGGGGGGACAATCCCTGCCCTGCTCCTGCTGGTCACCATTGCTGACACAGGCCAGGATGCCATTGGCCTGCTTGGCCACCTGGGCACACCTGGCTTGTGTTCAGCAGCTATTGACCAGCAACCCCAGGTCCTTTTCCACTGCAGTTTCCCAGCCTGTAGCCTAGCAGGTGTGGGCAGAACCTGGCACTTGGTCTTATTGAAACTCATACAATTGGCCTCAGCCCATCAATCCAGCCTGCCGTGATCCATCTGAAGAATTTTCCCACCCTATGGTAGATCAAGACTCCTGCCTGGTTTGGTGTCATCTGCAAATTAACTGAGGGTGCCGTTGATGCCCTCATCCAGGCCATCGATAAAGATGGTTAACAGGACTGGCCCCAACACTGAACCTGGGGAACATCACTGGTGACCAGCCACCAGATGGATGCCACTCTATTTGCCACCACCCTTCAAGCTTTTAATTATGATCCTACAAAATACAAAACTTTATTTCTTCATCTTCCTCCAAAAAACATTTTGGATATGAATTGATTTATAATAGCTCTGTGGGTTCTTCTGTAAAACAAATATTTTATATATGCTTCTGTCTTTCAGGAATCCAGAGCTTGAATGAGACCTGATAGTGTCTTGCACACCTTGTGTCCAGCTTTCTCATCAAAATATCTAGACCACTTAAAAGACTATGTCAAAATTTGCTATTTCTGTGGACAAACGTTGTAGCACCCAGATAAAAATGCAGACATGATTGTATAATATTATTCTTAAAAACAAGCAAATATGCTCTTTAATTGGCTTTAAAGCCGTTTGCTAAAAAGACCACATTTTTCAGTACAGTGGAACACAACTCAATTAGAGAATAGTTGGGTTTGTCAGTTTTCCTGGGGCATAGTAGGAAATCCTTTCTTGCACTGCATGTGCACATAAGCTCTGCCTTTGCTTCAAAAAGCAGACCTAACAAAATATGACAATTGAGTCTTGCTGCCAAACAGGATTTTAAATGGGCTTGTATCTGTACAGCCCCACTTACCATATGTTGTATTTAGATACCTTAGGCAATGCAGTACCAATTTTAAGCTTTTCATCCTGATATCACATTTAAGTCTTTCATCTGTGCAAAGGGAAACTAAGTTCCCACTTTAGGCAGATAAGTTAATACTGGTTTCTTGCTGCATTTTAATACGCTTTTATGCTATTTCCTTTGAACCCCATTTTAAACCTACTGTTGAGTTATTGCAGCAGGTTGAAATCACACAAGGCAATTAATTCCCTTAATGAAGAATCAACCACAGTAACATGTAGTATCCAGTCTTAAGACATTCTCTCTGATGGACTCTTCCTACTCAGCATATCATAAAGGAGGCAAAGTGAATTTTTCACATGAAGTTTGGCTGAACTGAATCACCAAAAGGAAATTCTATTTTTTTTCCTTCCTCCCTTCCTTCCTCCCTCCCTTTCTTGTACAGCCCTTAAATTTCAAGCCAATTTCACTTCACAGAATGAAAATGCCCCATCTTGCTTCCCAGGTCCCTTGGGCAATACTGGGGCAGTTACTCAGGGAGTCACCGTCAAACTGGGAATGGAGGTGGTTTGAACTGGCCATTAATAAAGAGTAAAAATCAGGGGTATGCTTACATACTCCGTTAAAAAGCACAAGTGCTTGAGTCCATGTTGCAGACTGATGTCTCCTCTAGCTCCGGATCTAGCATCCCCTCCTGAGTGAGCATAGGCACAGCTTTTCTTTCACAAAGGTGGGAAAGTACTATTCCTCTTTAGAGTATATCGGAAGGAGCTCACTGTTTAAAGGGATAAACCCAGAAGAGGGAAACTTTAGTTCCACGACCAACCACCCCCAAGATGAACCAAGCAGTTCCTGGTTCCTTGGGTGCATATCTCCTACAAAAGTCTGGCATTGGGAACCTGATGTGCTCCTCAAGCCACTTTGAGGGCAAATGTCTGCAGAAAGACAAGTAAGCCACTACTGAAGAAAGAAAGAAAGAAAGAAAGGAAAGAAAGGAAAGAAAGGAAAGAAAGGAAAGAAAGAGAGGGAGAAAGAAAGGGAGAAAGAAAGGGAGAAAGAGAGAGAGAGAGAGAAAGAGAGAGAGAAAGAAGGAAAAAGAAGGAAAGAAAGAAGGAAAGAGAGAAGGAAAGAAGGAAAGAAAGAAAGAAGGAAAGAAAGAAAGAAGGAAAGAAGGAAAGAAAGAAAGAGAGAAAGAAAGAGAGAAAGAGAGCGAGAAAGAGAGCGAGAAAGAGAGAAAGAAAGAGAGAGAAGAGAGAGAGAAGAAGAGAGAAAGAGAGGAAAGAGGAGAGAGAAAGAGAGAAAGAGAGAAAGAAATGAGAGAAAGAAGAGAGAGAAGAAGAGAAAGAAAGAAAGAAAGAAAGAAGAAGAAGAGAAAGAAAGAAAGAAAGAAAGAAAGAAAGAAAGAAAGAAAAGAAAGAAAGAAAGAAAGAAAGAAGAAGAAAGAAAGAAGAAGAAAGAGAAGAAAGAAAGAAAGAAGAAAAGAGAAAGAGAAGAAAGAGAGAAGAGAAAGAGAAGAAAGAAGAAAGAAAGAGAAAGAAAGAAGAGAGAAAGAAAGAAAGAAAGAGAAGAAAGAAAGAGAAGAAAGAAAGAAGAAAGAAAGAAGAAGAAGAAGAAAGAGAAAGAAGAAAGAAAGAAAAGAAAGAAAGAAAGAAAGAAAAGAAAGAAAAGAAAGAAAGAAAGAAAGAAGAAAGAGAAGAAAGAAAGAAAGAAGAGAAGAAGAAAGAAGAGGAAAGAAGAAGAAAGAGAAGAAAGAAAGAGAAGAAAGAGAGAGGAGAGAGAGAAAGAGAGAGAAAGAGAGAGAAAAGAAAGAGAGAAAGAGAGAGAAGAAAGAAGAGAAGAGAAGAAGAAGAAGAAAGAAGAGAGAGAAAAGAGAAGAAAGAAAGAAAAGAAGAGAAAGAAAGAAAGAAAGAAAGAAGAAGAAGAGAAGAAAGAAAAGAGAAGAGAAGAAGAAAGGAGAAGAAAAGGAGAAGAAAGAAGAGAGAGAAGAAGAGAGAAGAGAGAGAAGAAGAGAGAAGAGAAGAGAGAAAGAAGGAGAAAGAGAGAGAGAGAGGAGAGGAAGGAAGAGAGAAGGAAGGAGGAAGGAGGAAGGAGAGGAAGGAAGGAGAGGAGAGAAGGAAGGAAGGAAGGAAGGAAGGAAGGAAGGAAGGAAGGAAGGGAAGGAAGGAAGGAAGGAAGGAAGGAAGGAAGGAAGGAAGGAAGGAAGGAAGGAGGAAGGAAGGAAGGAAGGAAGGAAGGAAGGAAGGAAGGAAGGAAGGAAGGGAAGGAAGGAAGGAAGGAAGGAAGGAAGGAAGGAAGGAAGGAAGGAAGGAAGGAAGGAAGGAAGGAAGGAAGGAAGGAAGGAAGGAAGGAAGGAAGGAAGGAAGGAAGGAAGGAAGGAAGGAAGGAAGGAAGGAAGGAAGGAAGGAAGGAAAGAAGGAAGGAAGGAAGGAAGGAAGGAAGGAAGGAAGGAAGGAAGGAAGGAAGGAAGGAAGGAAGGAAGGAAGGAAGAGGAAGGAAGGAAGGAAGGAAGGAAGGAGGAAGGAGGAAGGAAGGAAGGAAGGAAGGAAGGAAGGAAGGAGAAGGAGAAGGAAGGAAGGAAGGAAGGAAGGAAGGAAGGAAGGAAGGAAGGAAAGGAAGGAGGAGGAAAGGAAGGAAGGAAGGAAGGAAGGAAGGAAGGAAGGAAGGAAGGAAGGGAAGGAAGAAGGAAGGAAGGAAGGAAGGAAGGAGAAGGAAGGAAGGAAGGAAGGAAGGAAGGAAGGAAGGAGAAGGAAGGAAGGAAGGAAGGAAGGAAGGAAGGAAGGAAGGAAGGAAGGAAGGAAGAGGAAGGAGAAGGAAGGAAGGAAGGAAGGAAGGAAGGAAGGAAGGAAGGAAGGAAGGAAGGAAGAAACTTGGAATACTCTGTCTGTAGCGCAGTATTCCAGGCACCCCTGTAAAAGCAAAGCACTCTGGAGCCCACACCCCACTTGACGCTGCTGGCCCGGGCTAGCCTTGTCCCCCAGCTGCACAGTCAGGCGCTGCCGCTCCCAGGCTGCAATCAGTCCTTGAACGGTAGAAAGCAGAGAGGATGTCTGCTCTCTAGGCTCCTGACTCAGCGTCGAGGTCTGAAGTAAAGGTCCAAGAAGGCACTGTAGCAGAGATGTTTATTCTTCTCAAAGGGGGCACAGAAGAGGCAGCAGGACCCAAAGCCCAAGCTTTTAACCTGCGTCTTCCTGGGATGTTACCGTCAGGGACAGGTACAATGGGACAGGGTGCGGCCAGCCAGGGAAAAACCAAGCCCATTGCGGGCTTAACAGGGAGAGACCTCTAGAGGAAAAACAGCTTAACCCACTCAATATTCATAACCACACCCACTGAGAGGACAGTTTGGCTTTTATGCTAGGTAGTGCTTGTCAAAGAAGTACAGAAATGACTGAAGGAGAAGACAGGCACTACAATACTGTCTGTCCAGCCAGATATCCACTCCTAGTGCATGTGAGCTCATACTTTCTTTTCCTTTACAGTGGTAAATGAGATTACAATAACAAAGTTTCATTTTTTACACTGTAATCTTTGTTAACATCCATGTCTACATATTTTATTTGTCACAAAATGGTCAGGATCAGGCTGGGTTTTTCCTTTTATTTTTCTTCCTCCATGACTGTAAGTGGGTCTGGCTGTATCAGTAATGGAAGGCTGGAGGTCAGATTTATACCTACCAATTTCTACAGCTTGACAAACAAAAATATCTTTGTAAGTCAAGGTTGCATCATCCCTGCTGACCTTCTGATATATCACAGCAATCACAAGGGAGGGCAACACTGCCTGACAAATTTCCTGCGGATTACATCCCTTTTGATGGCTATAAACTTCCACTATCGGCAGCTGTTCTGTACTGGAGGGCTCATTCACACATCATAAAACTAGTTAGTGCCAAGTAATTCAGAAATTAAGCTTGTAACTTTCTCTGTGACTCCTGAATCTGCACAGCTGCTCACACGAGAATAATAATAGATATTGCTCTCAAAACACTTGTGGGCAAAATATACCTCACGAAAGAGATTTAGACTTAAAACTCTTCTAAAAGCAGTATCATTAACACATAGATGAGCCATAATAATGCTCAAATTACTAAAACCTAAATCATGTAGGATTTAATTCTAACAGGTGAGAAGGCTTCTGAAGTTCAAAGACCCTCTCCTTGTACTGCGGGCACTGCAGGTTTAACAGCAGATGATCCAAATTGCCGTGATACAGGGGACAGATAATGAAGTACTTGAACATAGATACAGGGAGCATCATTGCCCTCTACTTCACTCCCAGTCTCCACCAAGGGAAAGATAGGCGCTCATCCCTGTTAGGAGACTGCACTATCCAGAGAGCCCCAGCCAGCTCCTTGACTGCTCTAAGTGTTGAAAAAATTGTCATTGCTTTGTGTCATTTATGAGAGCTGAAAATGCAACAGAAGGGGCAGCAAAAGCAAAATCTGGCTCCTCAAACGAGGTCAACCTGCCTGGCCCACCCCCGAGCTCACACACAGGGTGGCTCTTCCTGAAGGATAGAGCTGCTGTCTGTGTTTGCAACCTGGCCTGAACCCGGCAATCCCAGTCTAGAAAGAAGTTGGGAGAGAAAAGGTGACGGGGAGGTGGGAAAGTAACCAGTAGGGAGAATAACCTCCCCTCCGTGGAGATGCACATTTATCACAGACAGATACTAAAGTATCTCTTGCAGCCCGGGGGCTGACCCCTCTGCAGTAGTGGGTCAATAAGAGTAAGGGAGATATAATATAGTCTTCCTTCTCAATTACATTCTTCTAAGTATTTTGCTACGGAACCATTTGTCTTAGAGATTGCACGTTCAGGTAATGGCTTCAAATCAGTTTATTTCATGTTACATGACAGAAAGATTCATAATGGATCTGGAAATTGGCACTAATTTAAGAGGCACTCTTTTGAGATGAAGGCAAAACAGAAAATGGTTCATACTTATACATTATTAAAAACTTGAGAAATGTCTTGGCTTTTGAAAACATTTATTCCCACCCCAAATTTACATTAGCTGATATAAAGGAATGAATAAAAGATTGCTGCCAGGCTAGAATACCCAGTTCAGGGTGGATATTTCCTGCAGTAGCCTCCTCTAACCCTGAAGGAAAAGCTGTCTCTACCAGTTCTGCTCGTCATTGAGTTAAGTGTCTATAAAAAAGCTTCCAACAGTATAAAACATTCCTAGAGGAAATAAATACTACTTTTTTACTCCATTCAAACAGGCTTTTCACCTGTCCTTAGATCATCCAATCTGTTTGAGACGAGCAATGAGCTCTGCAGTGTGTCTCCTGTCACAGAACATTTGATTTCTTGACATTGACATACCCTGGACACATTAAAACAAAATATTCATCAACCATAATGTGAATTCAGTTCTGAGTAAGAAATGTCAACATATATTTAAGAACCATATTCCATGACATAATTACCAAGATGTTAATTAAAAATATTGGAAAGAGGACATATGGCCTTTAGAAGGAGAATTTTATGGTCCCCATTGATGTTCTCAAGAGAATTAGTTTGCAAAAGGCATGCCCCTGCAAAACTATAAACATATGTAGACTTTCATTTTTTAAGATAGTCAAATACCCAGAAGAAGACAGCACTGCACAGAACTTTGAGAAATTATCTACATCAGTCCTCTGCCATAAATGCCACATCATAAATGTCACAGCTGGTGTTGATGCTGTATTTTCTTCAAATACTATGATCTCTATATATTGTCCTACTACATTGTTCCCACTACCCATGAGTCCTGCCTGTGAAAAGCTGACTCTGCTGAGCTTTCAAAGAGCAGGAGACCATAATACATTCTCGTTTTCCTGATATACACTTGAAAGAGCCAGCATTCTTTGAACTGGTTTAATTCTTCATCTTATTTCACACATCAGAGAAAAAGAGGTTGAATGTATAATGACAGTGCCCAGTAGCCCTCTAAAAGGGGCAGAAAGGGCAGAGGAGAAAAGGTAGGAGAATTATCTAAGTGAGGCAGAGGGTTCATAAAATAACCCCCACTTATAAAAGCACAGCACAAATGTTAATTGAGCATTCCTTCAACACGCTTTACAAATATTGTTAAGCTATAATGGAAGAAAAAAAAAAAAAACAGGAACACAGAGGTGATGAGTATTCTCCAACATGGGTGCTGTTACTCTCCACAAACCCATTCAAACCCAGAAATGTTGGTGAGAACTCAATAGTTCAAAGTCACCAGGACAAATGTATCTCAAGAACAAGCCTGTGGATGTTCTAGTGCAGAATGGCCATGCCAGCACAGAGCCTTGCTGATTATATCAGGTTAGTTCTGGCTTAGAGATCTCCACATTCTGAAATACTGTCCAAAGACCAGGTCCTAAGCTTGCAGCAGAACTCAGATCTCAGGAGTTCTTTGGTTTTAGTATTGAGTTCAAATTACTTGCCCACTGCACAAAATAATATGAATGGGACTATTTAATTCTATAATATTTTAGAGGCAAACAACAAGGAGAAAAACTCAGTAATATCCCATGGGAAATGGTAAAAATGTTGACAGCTCTGGCATGGATAAAAGAGGAAATAGAAGAAAAAGCAGGACCTGTGCCATGGTGAGGTCTGCCACAAATGTGCTATGAAAGGATGAGTAACTGAAGCATTTTTAGCCACTAGTAGGCTTAGTTAATAGGAGAGTAAATAGTGGTAAAGAAGAAGGGAGTGATTTTTCACTACTCAGATGCAGAGTGGGGAAACCTTACAGGAAATTATGGACCATGCTAAATACAAATTTCCATTTCACAAGGCTTTCTCAGAGCATTTTTTTTAGACTTGGGTTTGGCTGGTGGGGAAAACTGATAGAATTAAATACATGTGGGTGAAAGCTGTAGTGGACTGGAATTGCAGAGATTGTGACATAATAACTGACATGTTCTGAGATGTAACCCAATCTTCTAAGAGATGTAAGCTTTAAAGTGCTGAAGTACTAAAGTGAACATTTGGAGTGCAGATAGGGCATACTGGCAGATATTGCTGTGCTCTACTGCTGGGTTGAAGGCAGAGTGTCCAATCTTCTAAGGGAGAGAAAAAAGTAAAAATGCTGAATGAAGACCATAAACAAGGTTCCCTCAAGCTCAGGGGTCTGTAGGAGGGCTCTGAAGTGAAAGAAATCAGTGAAGGCAGGGAAATCTCACCATTCTAATGAAAAATAAAATACAAACCTTAGAGCTTTATGAGACAAGTATAGGGACCCCAGTCAGTCCTCATCAGAGACATTCCTACATCGCAGAAAACATCGGTACATCTGGTACTGAGAGGCAAATGAAGTAGAAAGATCCAGCTCTGATCAACCTGCCTGAAGAACACCTGCAGATAGAGACAGGTGGTTCTTCCCATCTGAAGGCAAAATCTGTCTGATTTAGGAGCAATAATTGTTCCGGGTTGTGTGGCAGCTATTTTCAGATGCTGATCCTCTTCTGACTCATCTTGATTAAGGTATTGTTCAGCCTTCCTTCCTCAGACATTGTACACAAAGGAAAATAACAAGCAGGCATCCCAATACAGGGGCTTCCATTGGCAGACAGAAGGTGCTTGGCACCAGTGAGAGACTGGAAGAGAAATATTCTCTGTCACTGCTGCATCTGTGTCAAAGGTTGTCATGGTCTGTGCATTGTAAACATTTTAGAAACAACCAGGAACTTTTTCTTGCTTTGTTTAAAAATTAAATTATACAAATAGAAAAAATGAGGCAGTCATGTGCAAATGTCACCGTGACAAATGCATCAGTTTATTGGAGAACCAATTATTATTCCTGACACCTCAGGAATACCTCCCACTGTATTTTACAAGTAAGACACTTCAGTCGTGTTGTACTTAAATAATACAAAATAACTTGCTTACAAGAGGATACATCAGGTTTTTTTCCTTCCTTCCACTTGCCAATGCTTGTCATGCCTATCTTTGTTCACTTTAATAACAAGACCATGAAGTCATTAAAGGGAGATGATAGAGAAGTGTAGGATTCCATGATGGAATTCACAATGGATGTAAGTAAAAGCCAACAGTCTTTTCCTTGTTGAAAAAGAAAGCTACTAGTATGATCAGCAAGGATTACACTTTATTTGCTGTCCCCAGTGTTTTAGGTCACAAAGCATATTGCTCCCTGAATGCCAAAGCTGACCCTAGGGCTAAAAACAGTGGAAAATGAATGGAAGAAATTGGTTTGTTGTTTTCTCTCTTCGCTGGGAAGTAAAGTAATGAATACTGAACAGACAACATAACAAATAATACTTTCCTGGAGTAGAGCAACAAGAATCCTCTTTAAAATACAACAGGGATGAATCCGGAAAAGCCAAATCTTTCTAAAGGCACTGACCAAATAAAAATTACCAAGTTCACACTTTTCTGGTTGCTGCCAGCTGCAGAATCCATGTTAATGTCTCATGCCCCTTCTCTCTCCATCTGGTTGGTACGAAGAGACACTGCTGTTCACCCTCCCTGGTTTGCACCTTCTTCAGCAGCTGACTGTGCAAGATTGGTAGAAATGGGTCTGTCTTCTTTCAGATAGACTGTGAGGTAATGTTTTTGTCTTCCCAAGGATAATTCATTGCAACTGTATTCATGCCACTTGAAGAAAGGAAAAAAAAAAAAAAAAAAGTCAGAGAATATAGTTATTGAGATTATATATTGATGTAGCATTTTGAGAACATGAAAGCAAAGGTTCTGAAAGAGAAAAATTGTTCCCTTTTCCTTCTTCCACTTGCCAGAGCTATGCCACTCTTGCACCTTTGAAGTCCTTGTGAACTACTGCAATCAGGCATTATTAGATCTTGTGATCTAATCACAAGATTAGAATTTCTTCATTAATAAGATGGTGAGGCACTGGAACAGGTTCTTGTAGAAGTTATAGAGGTCCCATCCCAGAAAATGTTCAAGGCCAGGTTGGATGGGGCGCTAAGTAATCTGGTCTAGTGGAAGTTGTCCCTGCCCATGGCAGGGGGATTGGAACAAGATGATCTTCAAGGTCTCTTCCAACCCAACCCAAACTGTTTTATGATCCTGTGGAGAGCAACACCTTCAAGAGATGCAAACTCTTTTTCTGGTGACATGTGTCAGAGCTTTTGGCTTTATAACAATATCAACTTATTTTATTCTCTTTTTTTGTTGTTGTTGTTGTTGTCATTGTGTTTTGCTTTAATAATATACTGAATTTTCCATAAGCAATTAGCAATTCTGGTTTTGGCAGAAGTCCCAATTGACTCTGATTTGTTTTGGCAGAAGGGTCCCAGTGGATTCATTGCAAATATTTTGTTGAGATGGTTACACCCCAGGCAGCTGCTTCCTCACTCCCCCACCACCAGGACCAGGAAGAGAATGAGAAGGGTAAAAGCTGGAAATCTTGTAGGATGAGATAAAGATAGTTTAATAGGGAAAGTAAAAGCCACACACACAAGCAAAAGCAAAACAGGGAATTATTTCCCTGTTACCTGCCACAGGCAGGAAGGTGTCCAGCCATTTCCAGGACAGCATGGCCCCATGACAGATAATGGTTACTTGGGAGGATGAAATACATCACCCTAAAAGTCCTCCCTTTTCTCCTTCTTCGCCCACTTTATATGCTGAGCATGATGCCATACGGTCTGGAATGTCCCTTTGGTCACTTTGGGTCCTTCACCCCAGCTATGTCTCCTCCCAGCTTCACGTGCTATCCCAATTTCCTTGCCAGCGTGGCAGTACAGAAAGCAGAAAAGTTCTTGGCTCTTCTTAGTTCAAATGCTGCTGTCAAGAGTATATATCTACCAGTAGTTAAGAAGTCCAGTGATAAAGCCAGTCTAGATAAATATCTACAAACAATGCTGACTGTCTAGTTGCAAGGAATGCCTCAGAACTGCCACCATGATTAATGTCAATCATTGTTACAGCAGGTAACATGTGAGGTATACAGAGAAAGTGAGTTTAGTGAGCAGCTCCAGAGAATGTGATCCAATGTCATCTTACCATGCTCACATGTCAGAGCTCTTGTATTCAAAAGAGAGCTGCTCTTTGAGGGTCCTAAGGTGTCCCAGGTTCTTCTGCTTTCTGGGAGGAGAGGCTCTATCTTAGAATTACACTGCTTGGACCCGAACTGAAGCATGTAATGAAGAAGGAACAAAACACAACAGAACTAACAGATAGAGGGCTGGCCTGCAGGATGCAATCCTCCCTTAGGCTTTTGTCTGATTTCCCATCCTATTTTTGACAATCTAGTCAGCTTAGTCTGCCCTTGGTCTATTAGTTATACAATTTAAACAGAATACTTGAAAAGACTGTCCTTAAAATAATTCCTTTGTTTGAGATGTAAAACATTCACAGGTATCACTAAATAGGTTTTTACACTTCACAAGGAAAGCAGCTATAGCTCCTAGCAAGCATTTGAATCAGCCCCACTTGTGGTGGCAGCAAAAACTGAACTGCACAAATTGTCCCAGAAACATATTTTGTGGGGAATGAAAGTTGTACCTGTAGCTGTACTGATGGAATGATGGAGCTATTAGACACACAGAAGACTAAATAGGACCTTAAGAGACCATTCTGTTAATTTTCCCACACTGGGACCAAATTCAATATTCTCCTGAGATGGATTTTAAAAACATCAAGTGATGAAGATATGTGGTGGAGATCAGCAAACTCCCCAGGGACATATTTCAGTGTTAACTACATTAATTGTTAGAAAGTCTTTTCTAATACCTGACCTAAATACCTAGTTTTTCTTTTTCCTCTTTAAAGTGATTGCTTTCCTCTCATCCTCAGTTGAAATGAAGTATACTTTATAGCCTTCCATTTCATAGCAAAAATTCAGAGATATAAAGACTGCTATCATTTTTTTTTTATTTTTCCTCTTTCTGTAGCTCAACAATAAATGTTTCAGCCTCTCTACACAGTTCACACTCTCTAGACCTCATAGCCTTTTCTTGATCTCTTTTCATTTTCCTGCACTCTTGAAACAAAGTCTAGAATATTATACATCAAGGATGGACTTACAAGTGACACCCTAAAACTTTTTTGCTTTAGCTTTATCAATAATGGAAAAAAAGTTTGTATGAAAAAGAGAGTAGATTATCTGAGCTTGTACAGCATCAACTAAATGAAAGCTTCTCCTAAAGAGCTCACAAATATGGCACAGTGACATGGGCAAGAAACAGCACTAAGAGAAAAAATTAACAACCAAAAAGAGAAACACAGTACTATAATTCATAATAGATGCTACATACCCTACTTGACAGTAAACCTAAACCAAAGATAACGAGGAAGACACTTTGAGTCTTCATAATTCAGAATTAGAGAAGAAGCATGTTTGGTTACATATTGAAAATACACCCTGTACTTTTTAAAGCATGCAGCCCCTTGGTAAGGGAGTGTATTCCCTATTCAAAGTGAACATCTCACAGATGTATCAATGTTTTTGGCTGAGCTCCAAGCCATGTCACCTGTCCAAACTAATACATCTTTTGTAGAACCATACGTAATACCCATCAAGGCAAATAAACTGTGGTCTAATCAAACCAGATACAATGACTATATAATGAAAGAAATCACTTATGAAGTCAGAATCTGAATGAGCATAAAGATACCTGCAAGAGGGACAGAAATTATTTTGCTGTGGTAAGTGTCCTATTCCAAGGTTTAGTATTTTGTTCTAGTCTTAAGGAAAGCTTCCCATGCTTTACTGAAAATTTAGCAAAGTAAGACTCAAGTTGGTGAAAAAATATCCATTTTTCATCTCTTGTGTGATGAAAAATGATTTTCATTCCTTTTGAAAAAGTCTTCCATAAAGCAAGATGGTGAGGTTTATAATAGAAAGACAAAGTTTTTCCATGAGGAACAGTAGACAGCAGTAAGATCCCTTTACCTTCCCTTTTCCAGGCTGAGCAACTCCAGGTCTCACAGTCTATTTTCATATACCTTGTGCTCTATTCCTTCAATTATCCTACAAACCCTCTGCTAATCGAGCTCTGCTGCATTATGTTCACATCTGTCTTGCACTGAGGAGCCCCAAACTGGGTGCAGTACAATAAACCCTACACGTGTATATTTACAAACACGGATCCCAATGGATCTATTAACCAGAACCTGGATTACCCTCTTCTTCTAGGATGGGTTGTAACTGTGATTATATGAAAATAATCCTATTTTCACAAGCCATTTTGCAACAGTTGTTTAGAGCTCACATATTTAGACATGTTCATTTATATCCAAGGCTTTAACATTCAGCTTGTTCATTCATACTACCCACATAATTTGCTTTAAACATGGGAAACATTTTTGCAGAAGTCAGAGTGTGTTTGCAAATTATTTCTGAAAAAAAAAAAAAAAAAGATTATCATCAATACATTTAAAAAAAATCTCTATGATGTTGGAATTTTGAAAGGTAGGAGGGGTCAGTCATTCATTCAATGGATATTACATGAACTCCATATTCTCACACATGTAAAAATTACAGCTTCAAAATGCAGACCCCAAGTCAACTACACTAGAAAAAGAAATTTAAATTAAATTCAGGGTTTTCAAAATATAAGATCAAGAATAGGTATGCTTACAGAGTTTATTATATAAAATATAACAATATTATGATATGCCACACATATATATTTTATATTAGTTTATGTTCTTCTTGGGAAGGTGATAAATGATCTTGTGCATCCACCTTCAAAGAATTCAGGTCTGGTTTTGGGTGCGCCAGGCAGATATCTTCACATTCTAGATATCTTCTAGAAAATAGGGCATGATAAACAAGGGGACTTTAATGTGCCAGTGCAATTTTTAAAGTAGTTCTTTTCAAGAAGACCAAAAGCCGAGAGCCTTTTAATGAAAAGTGTCCTGGAGATACAGACTTGAGATACTGTCAGATTTAACAAACTGGCTTTTATCACTTGTCACATACTGTTGTAGGGAAGGCCACTTAGAAATGTCATGTGGTAGAGCAGCTGTGTAGGTGTACACAGGATGTCAGAGCCTGTTCCATTTGCTGTCTTTCCTCAAAGTGCTCATTAAGGGACTATAGTCACCGTCTTCTAACGTTGTAATTCTGGGTATTAAAGGCATTTGTGCATCCAAATAAAACATTATTATGCCGTTTCAGATGACAATATATCTTGTGCTCCATTCTCTCAATTATCCTACAAACTGCAATTTAAAATGGTGGTTACTGTAACTTCATTACTGAGTCTTAAGTTGAATCACTTCATCCAGAAAAAGCAGTGGACATAAGAAAATTGGCATGAGCGTATATTTTTGTAATATATGGCATGACTAAATACTCACATTGTAGTCAGTATGTGATCTAATTAAATTTGTTATTTTTGTGTGAGGCTTGTACAGGAACTGTTGTTTTCTGCACCATCAAAATCTCAGTCTCACAGCACCATGCACTGTTCTTGCCCTCTTTGGTGGTGTCTGCTCTGGGTGTTTCCAGTGAAGCAACAGCAGCCTAACAGCACATAAACTGAACTCTTCCACTTCCTCCAGTACTTTTAATTCAACTGGGGAGGCTGCTCAGTATGCCCTAGCAGGTTATTAGTAGCAGGATTTAAAGAAACTGCCTCCCCTTTTCAGATGGCTACAGATTCTTGTCTTAGACAGCCTTTAAAAGTCAACCCTGGGTACTGCCAATACGCTAAAAATTTTTGATGTTGAGTTTCTTGTACTTCTGCACACACCAATCTTAGCAAGCTTGGGGTTGGGACTAGCAGGTGTGCCTAAAGACTAGGAATACCTCACCTTTTATAGGCCAAATCCTGTTACATTCTGCTTCCCCTAAAAGAAAAAGCAAGTGGCAGATGCCTTTAGATTTTCAAACCCCCAAAATTTGGTCATTATTAAAACTGAGACATGAAAGATTTTCTCAACCTGCCTAAAGCCGGAGAGCCATGACAGTTTTCCAGAATATCTTCCTCCCTCCCCTCCCAGTGATGTGATTTCATTCCCTAATACTAACACAAACAGAAAGTGCTAGTGCACTACCTTCTCTTCATGGCTCGAGGGGGGTCATTAGTTTATTACAGATGTTCCAAATTAAACTTCTACCCCAATACAGCCAGCTGTGGTTTTACCCTGTGCAACTTCAGCATGATAATATTTGCTTTCTAAAACCTAGAATATTTTCCAAAGTAAATTAGCATCTTGAGTGCATCATCATGTATTAGGAGACCTTTATGACTGTTTATGAAAAGGGACGGAAATGAGAGGTAAAATTGTCTGTATTTCAGAAAAGTTTATAGTTTATCTAAATTTCCTGGCCTTGAGGAATTTAGTGTCTCTAATTTAGCACTGCAGTAGAATTAATTGCCCTGGATATTCTTTTTAATGTGAATGCAATGCTCAGACAAATATAGCTACTGAGAGACCTGGTAATATTTGGTTCACTTGGATAACCAGAGTGCCTGTAGATCGTAGGCATGGGCTGGGGCTCTGCTGCAGCCACCAAGGCTCACACAGGCTGTGCATAGGCTGCCAGGCTGGCACTTCCCACATCACGTTCAGCACTCCTGGTTCTCTGCTGCAGATTGGAAACCCTCGCACTCTTTCCCTGTGGACCCAGAGGTGACAGGCTAAGGAAAAAGGTCGTGGCCTGTCGGTTTGGTTTGTGCCCTCTTGGAGGCTTCTGTGGGATCCCACAGAGGCACACCAGAACACCGGCAGCAGAGATGCTCTCCCTGCTGACACCACGACACTGCAGAGAGCAAAATGCCTTCCCTGCTTCAAAAGCTGACAGCCTGAGTGTCTTGGGAGCAGACTTAAATATTTACTTGCTATTACACCATCCACAGATTACTCTTCTCTGGGGAGATGTCATCAAGCCTTTAATGCAATATTTAAGCTCATTAACAGACTGTGAAGACAGACTAAAGGAAAGAGGTCAGAACCCAATATTTGACTGTATGATGTCTGCACCTGAGGAAAAATGCAATAACCAGAAAATATCCACTCTCAGAAACAGTCTGTTTGTTAACAAGAGCCATGCTGATGGCACAAACAAAACATAAATTAATATGTTCTACATTATAAAGGGCAAACCCCAAAGCAGAATTTTTTAGCCATAAAGCAAAAGAAAGCCAAACACTTTATGAAGTCTGATAGAAGCAGCTATTGCTGTCAATTACGTGCAGTAAAAACTAAACTAGAATGGTAATAGACATGGACAGCACCATAAAATTTCCAAACTTCCAGAGAGGCAAATAGATAACAGCTTATAAATAAAAGACTACAAATGCCTAGATTAAAGTAAGGAAGAAGAGGAAAAAGACCCCCAAAGAAATTATAACAAAATACTAAATATGCAAATATAAGTCAACTAAAGTCATGGATCATGGGTTTGCCCCTAGAGAAAATTTACCTTATGTGGCATCAATTAACTAATTCTTCCAACCTGACAAGATCACAGAATTAGGAGGGATTTCAAAGTACCCTCTCTTCTACCCCTACTCTGCAGTACAATCATTTTGATAGGAGGTTTTTCACTCCGTTTTAAGCTTGTTCTGTAATCAAAATTCCATATCCTCCCCATGAAATCCTTCTGTTTCACTCACCTCACCACATGGATGGCTAATGCTTATCTTCCTTATAAGAAGTCAATCACATATTCCTCCTGCTTTTCAAAGCCCGCACTGGAGCAGGCTGATCCTGAAGAGCTGGCAAGCCCCTGTTGAGGGACCAGCCAGGGCTGTACCCGTGGAAGAACTCTGAAATGGAGCAGGGAAACAAAGTGAGGACTTGGAGCAGCTGAGGTGAAGGCTAGAACTGCCCTTACCCAGTTCCCATCCCCTGTGCAGCTCAGGGGAGAGCCAGCAGAGACAGGACTGAAGTTGAGCCTAAGGAGAACAAGTGGGGGGGCAGAGGAAGGGGACCTTAGGGACTTTAGTTTGTCTTTCTCCTCACTCTCTTAATCTATTTCTAATTGAAATAAAATGATATAATCCTCCTCAATCAAGACTCTTTTGCCCATGACTGTAATTGCTGAGCAATCTCTCTGTCTCTATCTCAGCTCACAAGCTGAGATATCCTATCTTCTGCTCCATCCATTGAAAGGTGAGAGGTAGAGTGCTTGGTAGGCATCTGTCAGCCAGACAAGGTCAAACCACCACAACTCCTCACAGCCATCTCTTCAGCATTTAGAGATCATTATTTTGTGATTTTATAGAGCACATGTACAGTATCTATCCTCTTCAATCTTAAATGAAGTAAATTTTAGCTAAAGGCAGCTTTAGGGATATAGAAACCAATGAACATTAAGAATTATAGAACATCTGAGCCTTTCCTCAGCATTATTTAGCATAACTAAAGCTTCTCAGAGAAGAGCAGGATAAAACTCTTTAGAAATAAGAGATGAGCAGGAATTTTCTAGAAGCATAGTTCATAAAATGAGCTTAATTGCAAAAGCAATGTTATTAGACCCACTTAACATACATAAACTAGAACAGTTTTAAGTGACTGCTATGGTAAGCAGGAAGAGCATTCCTCTGGGGCTGAGTTCACAATCAGATGGCTTGCCACAGAAATTATTAGGCCTTCTCAGGAGCTTTAGTTTTTGAATATCAGGGAAGCTAGTGAAATTTTCATCACCAATGTACTAACCATCATTTAGTGATTTCTAAAATACAGATACACCCTTTTCTTTTAATTATTTCCTTTCATCTTAATGTTCACACATTAGTTTATTAATTTATTGTATCATAGTGTTCTTCCCTTTATTGTGTTGGAATTTCTTATCAGAATCTTAACATAAAGTTGTTGGGTTTTTTTACATTTCACAGTCATAAGATACCAGTTCAGAGAGTGGGTCTCCTTGAATTCTCCTGCTTCTCACATCATAGTAAGGAGCCAATACTCTTTTTTGTCCTCAGTTTTGTAAACTAAGTAGATCCCTTTCTTCTGTTTCTTGCATAGCCACACTCAAAAGTGAATAATATACTTGAGCTGAATCTTTACCAATGAAAAGTACACTGGAAGAAATGATTTCACATATTTTACAAGTTTTACCCTTGGCAATGACATTTGCCATTACCCTAGGATGACATTTCCCATTTTTGTAATGTGACATGGTTGACCAAAGTCCATACTTGACCAGAGCTTTTTCTTCAAAACTGCTGAAGAAAGTTGCTCCCCATCCTGTATCAATAGGGATGATTCATCCCACTCATATAGCATGTCTTTGGGTAATTTTAATTCCAGCTTCCTTTTAATTTAGTCTTATTTTTAATTCCATTTTCAAATTTGCCAGGAACATTTTTGAACTCTATTTTTGTCATCAAAAGACTTTCTGTCTTTAGTGACATTTGCAATTTTAATTTAAGAATTAATTACTAGAAACTAGAAACCATCATCATTAGTGCATTACAAGATGAATCAGTTTGAAATCCCTGAAAAGAATTAAGATTTCATGTTAGGCTACCTCTAAATTGTAATGAAGGTCACACAAATGTGAACTCAGAGTAAGTTATTTACTTATCTCCAGATATTCTGGTGTCTCAGGCTACCCATCCTGTACAAAGATCTATCTCTTAACACCAGGGAAACATGCAAATGACACCAAAAGAAAAGAAAAAGGGGTTAGTTCTGATTCTGTTTACCCTTCATGCTTTTGTCTATGGGGTTGTTTTTTTACATTATTATATTACTATATTACTAGTATTGCTATTATTCAATTCCCCATTAAATTAATTTCCCTGTTAAAAGACGGATTTGATTCAGTAAGCACACATTACATTAAAGAAGGAATTCAACTAAGTTCTTTAGTAGTTCTGTCTCTCTTTTTAATTACATGATAAAGGAAATTATTTCCAAAAATGCTCATTGCAAGATTTGCCTATAATACATATTTTGGCTTAGTTATTCAGCATTATGGAAAAAAAAAAAAAAAAAAACCAGTCGTTGTTCAGACCTCTAAAGTAAAGGTCTATTTTTCCACTGAGATGTTCTGGAACTATTTGGAGTGGCTCAGATTCTGTGCCCAGTCCTGCAGGGTTTCTGCTTACCCATGTGGGCTCGTCCACACTGCTGGAACCCATCTGCCAGCAGAGCAGGGCTCTTGAGAACATTTCTGTGCACAGGGGAGATGATGTGTGCCTGTCAGATCCAGAGCTGTTGGCAGGAAGGAGCAGATACAGATTTGGATTTAAGCTTTAAAACCAGAGATTTATATAATTTGATGGAAAGAGAACAATTTCGTCATGCTCCTTTGAAGTAATTAGAAACAATGTTTGAGCTAATTTCTGTGCATAGAGAGATTTGCAGGACTGGTGTTATCTGTGCATTAAAAAGATTATGCCATAGAGCCATAATCTCAAAAATTTTTGTATCTTTGATTTACTGTTATGGCTTCAGTGGAATTAAAAAAGATATTTATGTAACTAAATCAAATAAATAAAAACAACATCTTGGTATCAGAACCAAAAGGTGAATAAAGAGTGTCAAGGGAAGATAACCTTTCAAAGACTATTGTACATGAAGAAGTTAGCATATTTTTTTTATTTTCTTTTCTCTCGAGTGGCAGAACTTGACTTTTAGCGGGATACAAAGAGAAATGTGAGACAGGAAGCAAGAATGCTATTAAGACCCTGGAGCCCCTCATTTCCAAGAAAACTGATCTTTCTATCGGACCGTAAACAAAAATCATCTCAGCATTGTGGGGTTTTTTGTTTGTTTTTTTAGGATGTAGCTAATAATCGAGCTGGTCATAATTACATTGTCACTTGCTTTCATTTTTGTTCAGAGAGGATTTTATGAATTTGAATGTAAAAGGGAAGGGAAAGCCACCTAGGAGCTGCAGACGTAATCTTGGGATGCTTCTGCCCTCTTGTGACCATGGTGAGCTTTCCGTAGCTCTTTGCTGTGTAGATCACATTTTCTTGTTCACACCCTCGACCCTTCTCAGAACACACTGACTGTGGCAGCCGGTGACTGCCTAGGCAGCTGAGACCCCCTTCGTGCCTGAGCTCTCTGCCCAGAGGAAAGCAGAACTCTTTGGCCCTATAATTTTACTTACAGAGGGAAGAGAGGGGATCAAACAAAAGAAAATCCCAATCTGCCACATTAAACAGGTTTCTGATACATTTTTCTCCAGCTGCAAAATGGAGATTTTGCATTATAATAATGAAAATAATTGTTAACTTAAAGTAACCATAAGTTTTGGAGAAAGGTCAAGTAGAAAATATTATGAGAAATTTTGTTATGTTTTTAGGTGCATGCTTTATTTTAAGAGAATTGGCAGTTGTGTCCAATCTTTATTATTATTATGGGATGGTAGATTTAGTATTGGCATCTCTTGCTGGGTATGGGTGGCTGATGAGTCCAGGTACTTTCTTTGTGTTGCTGGTGCTGTTTTTAGTGTACTTGGGCAGAATACTGAAGGGTTTTGTTTACTCTGTCTCTGGCAGTGGACCCCTTTCCAGAAACATGGGGGGTTGAAGTGTTGTTGGGTGTGGGATGTGGCAAGCTTTGGCTGTGACTGTGGGAGTAGCTCTGGGTGTGGGGTTGGTGCAGACTCTGTTGATAGCAGGGAAGTCACCTCTGTGTGACTGGGTTTTACTGGAGTACCTGTGTTCTACCCATGGGGACCAGGGTGGTTTTGATTGCAGGCTTGGAGTTGTTGCTAACTTTTTTGTCGTCTTAGAACTTTTATGGGGGCTGTCTTGGGGAGTGATCTGTGCAGTTTAGGGTAGAGAGGAGTCAAAAAGTAGTTTAATTTAAAATAACAGCTTTGGGAGTTGTAAATAAAGGAGTTTTTTTTTCTGAAGGGAAAGAACTCCAAGAAGAGATATAATCTACAACCTTTGGTTTACAAGACCAAAGTTTTTATGAACTATTAGAGTAGTTTTAGAGGTTAAGCAATTTGTTTTCTAAAGCTCCAACAGCAAGCATGGGATTAAGACGATTATGAAGTAAGTGAGGGAAGCAAATTGTCTGATGATAATGAATGGGTGTTCTACTGCTTGGCTGCCTACTCATCTGAGAATAAAGAGACTGGCTGCTGGGGTTTAGGACCAGAGCTGTGATGGCGTTAAAAGGGTATTCTATGTTGTTTTGATTTCTGTATGAGGGGGACAAGGAAAGACTCCTACAGAGGTGGAGAGAGCTGGGACACCTTGTGTCATGTTACAGGGCAGGAGCTACACAGTGACCGTGGTAGAGGCGTGGGCTGGCTGGCTGTAAGCCATTGCCCCAGCTCCAAACACCATCTCGGGCCTCGAAAGCACATTTTGTGGTGACACAGTACCCAAGAGAGAATCAATTTAGACAAGGGGACTGATTTTAGAAATAACCTTATAAACTCTTGGGCAACATGGTATTGAGTGTATACATTATGTCCCGTACCACCCCCAACCCTCTGTAAAGATGGAGAGGTATAAAGAACTGCTAAAGACTGTGTCAATAGCATTAATGGGGCATGAAAGCACTGGGATGCAAACTTAGGGTTAAACATGTGCCCAACAGTCATCCTTTTGAAACTTCTGCAAGTACTTGAACAACCTTGTTCCGTGTTTTCTCCTCATGTGTGAAATTTTTACAAACAATATGAAAAATGTTAATTTGACTTTGAAATACTAGCATTATTATCCTGGCTGGTGACAGAAGAGTTGTGTACTAATTGTATTTTTCACATAGCATCACTCACTGCAGCAGGGAAGAATAGGATCTATATTTTGTCCATGCCTTAAATAAGTACAGTTATCAATTTATACTGAGTTTTCTTAATGACTAAAAATTATAGACATTAAAATTTAAAATTCATTTCCATAACAAATTGTTATGCCTCTTTGCAAACAAAGAGTACCTGAGAAGCTGATGACTGCTTCTGGCCGTTCTGGCCCTTCCCTCCTGCCCTTCATCACAGGCTCTCTCCTACCATCCTCTGCACCCAGAGGGCACTCTGGGATCAGCTGGATGCTCTGCAGGATTCCTTTAGCACCATCAGGTGTCCCTGCCATTTAAGAATTCACCATCTGAAGCCTACCTTAGAAGAAAATACACCTTTTTTTTTTTTTTTTTTTTTTTTTTTTTTTTTTTTTTTTTTTCTTCTTCTTTCTTTTTTTTTTTTTAAATCAACAGGAGTAGTGTTTTCAGAATGGGCAAAAATACAAGCAGCAGCATCCACCCTCCCTGCCTCCCTTGCCCTCCATCCCTGAGCACAGCTGTGACAGAGCCAAGGTGACACATGTCCATGAGGGTAGAGGCTTCGCAGCTTTCCAGCAATACTGTGGGACACTTACAACCTCTGCTCTTACCACGTGTCTTCGAACAGAAATGAGTGTGAGAAAGTATCTTGACATGACCGTGAGACATTTTGCAAAGAAAAGTATCCTGGTACTCATCTGCCCGGCTCTGGGAGTGTGTGCAGCTACTCCACTGGGAATTTCCATGGCTCCTGCACATCTTCCTCTGATCCTTGACCCTGGGAATGAGCATTCAAACCCAGACACACGGGGTCACTGCAGAGGTCCTTCCAGCCTCGGGGTCTGTCTGACAGTCTACAGGAGCAAATGTCTGAGGAAGGAATACAATAATGGAGAAATACAAAATAAACTTTTCTCCTTCCTATCCTCCCAGACTGCAATTCTCAGAAAAGTCCTTTCCATGCCTTCAAAAATGCCCTTTCTGTGCCTCATGGTTTTATATTATAAGATAAATATTTGAAACTACTATCTTTAACTGATCTGTACAGTGCCATACCATAAGCAACAAAGGATTTTATGAAATAACCTATATTCAGCACTGATTGGAGCTATTAACTTTCCTGCTCACAGTTCTGCTTCTCTTTTCTCTTCCCTGTGGTTGGACAGAGGTATGCATACAGGTCACATGAAAACCTCAAGACAATGATGAAAATAAAACATCAGAATCAGCCAAGAGTTTCCTCACCTGGGGCAGTTGCTGCATCAAACAGCAACTCTCTGGTCGAGGTGGATTTTTCCTCCTGGCCCAGACCCCACCTGCTCACCTTCCTCCTTCTACTGGAACTCTGGGACCCACAATTAAAACAGCCACATTCCAATTAATAGGGCAGAAACACCAGCCCTTCCTGTCATGAAGAAAAGACTCCTGAATCACTAAGATGTCTCAAGCATGAAATATTGTGCCAGTTCTTTCAACCGTTTACTTCTGTATTCCTGATTTCCATATTAATTTGTTTATATAAGCCTCTTACTCTTTCTTTCAAAAGCATTGATAAAATTAATTGCTAACACATACCCTACAAATCAACTGAGATCCATTTTAGAATTTAGAAATAATTTAGCACATCATAAAATATAAAAATATAAATATAGCAAATATAAATATTACTACTATGAAATCTTTATATTATTATAGGAGCTTTCTGCAATGTATATACCAAAGTATATATATGGTTAAAAACCCTGGTCCAGAGTTGCTATTAATAAATTCCATTTCAGTATATTTAGATGTGAAAGATGCATTGCATCTCTAAACCTGGCTGTTAAAAAATAAATTTTCTCATGTGAGGCCTTAAAAGGAAAGCAATTTTTTAATTTAATACTACACAAGTGAGGCAGAGACATTTAGAAATAAATCATTATAAAAAGTTGCCTTCTCTGAAATGATCATTTGGATTTCTTTATAATTTTCTGCCTGAGAATTTCAAAGTAAAGGGTAGCTGTTGTTCTGTGAAGACCCTGGCCAGTGCCACTGGGAAGCATCACTTGGTGTTACAGTTTATTTTCTTTGACAAATAAGTTAGTAAGCTAATAGATACACACAGCCTATTGATGCATTTACCGAGACATGACCATCTGAATTTTTATGAGCCATCCCCCCACTGCTAAAGCAGATCACAATCCCCTGGGTGGATCAGATGCCTCACGGTAAGAACATCATTGCTTCCATGGACTCAGCCAGGGTTGCTCTGTTTGCACCCTTTACACTGTCCCAAGGGAAGAATGAGTCAAGCATGTTTAAAAATCAGTCGGAACTCATGTCCCAGTGGTACGGGGTTCACAAACAAGATGGAGAAAAAGAAAGATGTGGGATGCTTTCATTAATTCCTACTTCTCTAGGATTTATTGTATTCCTTCTGTCATTAGGCTTTTAGAAGGGCTTCTAGACCACAGCATTCCTGTGGGTGCTGTAATGGCATTTATGAAGGCCAGAAGGAAACACCAATGTATAAAACTTTCAGTAAGAGTGTTTTAAGACACAGACTGATTCTGTGCCATTTGGAAAGAGTATAATAGGAGAAATCAAGGCATTTTTCTAAAGAGAAGTACATATGTAAATAAGAAAATATCATCTTTATTTATTTGCATTGATGCATTGCACAAACAAAATATTCCATAACAAAAGTATCTGCAACCAGGCTAATTCCAAGATACCATTGCAGTTTAGTGTTACTTTTTATATGTAGCAAATCCCAGATAGAGAAAGGCCTAGCAAGGAGATACTTGGAAACACCACCACTTAAATGTTTTAGGCACATCCTCAATATTCACTTCATGTAGGAATCAGACAGGCAGCAAAATTAAAAATCATTGCAAAAAGAAAAAAATCAAGGGATTTTTTAACTGAAGTAATTCTGTAGAAAATTTTCTGTGTGGAATTCCCCTGTCAGACATACAGATAGCAAAATCCTCACAAAGCTGCATGTTAATCACAGAAGCACCATGAATACACGTCAGACAGCAGAAAAAGCCCTCATGTCAAAGGAAATGTAGATGTTGGAGAGTCCTGCTGAGCAAGAAACAGCCCTGTATGAAGTCTTTCAATTTTAGTTAAATTTTGAGTCACGGTGATTTGGACATAGGGGAACAAAACTTTCTCTTAATCACTGTTAGGGACCTCAGTGAAACTCAAAGATCATTCAAATTCAAATGCAAAAAATAAATTAGGAGTTGGGTTTACAGTAGATTATTATATAATACCATGTATTACTAAATCATATAGAAAAATTTTGCAAGAGCCATCTGCCAAATGAAGGTCTTCACTGCAGTAAGAGCTCAGCAGCAACAGAAGCCAAGAGAATCTATGTGAGAAAGACAAATTGTTAATGTCACAGCTGCAGGAAACATTTCTGATCCACCTGGCATCTTTTTAGGTCCTTCTAGTCCCATCAAGAAATAGGAAACTGTAATGTTCATGCAACTACTTGTTTTGTGCTGCTGTGGCTAAGGGAAAAGAGAATGCGTGGGTGGATTGTCTGGGGATGCATAGCGCAAGTGAGGTAAAAATTCTGATTAACTATTTAGACTCATGGAAAACAAAGGTGATTTGGGACATAAACCGAGCTGTGTTCTCGATTAATAAGGAAATAGTAATGTTCCCTTTAACAAGTAGATGGCAGCAGTACCATTTGCTGCGCGAATACTCGCCTGTAGACGGTGCTTTTGTAATAGGCGGACAGAGAAGAATGGGAGTCCCTGTTCTGGAACAGACAGCTAGAGGCAAAGGAAAGAAGGGAAGCAAATAAGTGCAGTTCCTATAACAAATTCAGTTCAAGGAACTCATAATATTGCATTTAGTAAATAAATAAACGTCCATGAAAAAAAACAACACTTTTTTTTTTCTTCTAAATAAGGCTTAATTATATTCTGTGCATGAAAAGAATGAATTCTGCCTCAGGTCAGTCAAAATATTCTGGTCATTATGAATCTATACGGAGCCAAGAGGAACACACACAGTGCATGACAGAGGCAATTATCAGGCTGCATGCACATGTGTGAGTGCTCTGCCTAGAACAGGGGTAAAAACTTGGCTGGCAATCATGAGTCTGTGCATAGCACAGCAACAGCTCTGTGTGTTTGTGGGGCAGAATGATAGTTATTGGATATTCAACCAGGTTTGAGAATTTGCGCTGCCTTTCTTTTTCCAAAGGTTGTCCCTGCTATCTGTATATGAATGCCTTTTCTGTTTTAACAGCCAGGGAATAAAAAAGCTTCAGGGGTTGGAAGCCTGATTGCTGTCTTCTTCTGAATTTGGGTAAGTGAATCTGCAACTCCTGTCCTCAGCTGTCAGCCCTGCTACACACAGCAGAGGGGAAGAGATGATAACCAAGTACTCAGAACAGCCAAATAACAACTGGAAGGATCTGCCTGTGTTGATCTGGCACAAAGCAGTGATGCTTTTGGTTGTTTAACAAGCTTGAATATCGCGGTTTATACTGTACTTTGATGTCCATATGTTTTTATATGGACATCAAAGTCTTACATAGGTTGGTATACTGCCAGGTCTACAGGAATGGACCAGATAGATCTACACTTATAGGTACAGGATTAGCCAATGTAGGTTCATGGACAGCCAGTGGGTTGGCTGGGTGAGCAATACCAATACATCCACTGGGAATGGGAAGGAGTCTACATGAACAGGGGGATGAAGCAATATGAGGCACGACGCACTCCACACTTGTAACCTTTTATTTTTTTCCTAGCAAAGAATGACTAATACAGTTAATCAGGATTGCTCTGCGGTCTGGAAATGGCATTTTTCTGCTTTTTCTCCATTAAATTTTTCTATACCTTTTTTTTTTTTTTGAGAAATTTCTTCAGAATGAAACTAGATCTACCAAAGATTTAGCATATGGACAGTCCAGACATGCCAAAGGGTAGAAGCAGATAATTTGTTCATAAATATGTAAGAAGACTCACATAATTTCTTTCATAATACTTTGCTTGATTTTTTTCTTCCTATGTTTATAAAGGAAATGGGGAAATACTGACCATTGCTTAAATCAAATCTAACAAAAAGTTTCTATCACAATCATTCAGCATCCTCTGATGGCGGGCTCCTGTCTAAGGCTGACCATTGCTGACATGGCAGTGGGATAATCTAAGGATATTAATGATTAGAAGGTCTGCATTGTCACACAGAAAGAAGGAAGCTGGTCGATATTTTGCAGAAATCTATGTTTTCAGCCGTTGTTTTACCACATATCAGCATAATCAATTTTATCAGTTTTATATAAGCTTATCCTTGCTCACACACAAGGTAAGTAGCTGCCTCAGGACTGACATGGGACACTTTGTCTGAGTTGGCCAGAATTCTTTCCTAATACGAAAAGTTTCTGTTGTTGATGAGGCATAGCAGTGACGATGGCAGGCATCTAAGACTGACCAATGCCTTCTGGTAATTATTCATTAATTGGCTTCTGGACTGCATGGTGATTGCTAAGTCATGGAATTTTCAGTGATCTAAGCAAGATAATGAGATTCAAAAAGAAAAAGACTGATGACTTCCCTGTTGTTTACAAATTCAGATCACTCTGAATTCAGATCAGTAATTACAAAAGACAGAGCTTTTCATTACCTCTTTCCCAGAATTTCAATTTCTTCTTAAAAATGTTACTGCATCATTTTTTAATTTCATTTCAATAGAAAATACAGCAGCAATGCATGACATGCTTACAAACTGTAGCCATGCATTTGGTAGGGCAGGATGAGGTGAAATTTATACTGAAAGGATATCTACCATATTTATGGAACAACCTGAACACCACAGGCATTGCTATGACCTAAAAGAAAACAGAGTACACAGAAAGTTGCACAGTGAGTTTCAGGTGAGAGATGCTGAGAACCAATGGTTGTAGCAAAAGTGGTTTCAGGCAGGGAGGAGTAGAGAGTTTGGTTTCTGGAGGGACCTAATTTGGTGTGATACTTGACCCTCAGAAATGCAAACTGTTGGAAAATTTGCTTCAGTCTTCAAGTTCCTAACAGTCCACTTAACATCCACTTAATAAAAATAGACCCTGCTTGTCTGCCTGAAACATTACAGCACTTTGGTACCAGCCATCTCTAAATGATCATGTCAAATTTAGGTGAGGAAGACACTCATGTTCCTGTTAAGATCTAGCCTTACTCCGTTCTTCCACACATTCTTTACACATTTGTATTTACTTCCCTCTGCATTAAACCATACTATTTAAGTACTATTTGCAGTACTCAGAGATTTGAAACAAAATGATGGTAAATTATTTAGCAAACAATTAGAGGAAGGAGTGCAAACAAAACCACTAATTTCCAAAAGTATCTTTAATCGCTTGATGCAGGCTCAGAACCCCAAGCAAATATTAAGATAATTAATGGCTGTCAACTCATCAGTCACATGAAAAGCACCTTCAGTCAATTATGCAAACGTGTCCCTCATACTTCAGATGGTGTGGGCTCAGCTACCTGCTGTTTCTCTCAAGGTCACACTGACTTCACAACACTCTTCCCATGGTGTAGAAGTTGAAATCTATTCTGATAGTTCCTTTAGGATTTCCAAGCCTTTGTTCAGCAATCACTATCAATGAATGAAACACTTGCTTTATACCTCCAGTGAGTTCTTCAAACATAACCTTTGAATAACCTCCAATAACTGGATGACAGATGACATATATATGCGTTTGGATGTAAAAATTGTTCTAAAAAAATCCAGACAAGCAGAGATGTAGAATTCATGATCAAAAAGGAAAAACAAGGCACTTTTCCAAAAGACAGCTGTTCCCATTCTTTTTTTGCAGGAAAGATTTTGGCTTAAAGGACTTAGAAGTACCTTTCCATTGATAGCAACATATTAATGCCTTCAATAACTAGTGAAAGTATTAAGTAGAACTGCAAATTGCTACTGTTGTGGATCTTTGGGATTCTTAAAATCCTACGAGGTGTGCTTTCCCCCACCCCTTTTAAGCAATAACCACTAGTGGGGATGTGGTGGCTGCTTCCACCATACTCTGGACTCTTTGGGGGTGGATGTCAACATGGTAGCCAAGGGCTGTCTGGAATGGTGACCCAGACGTCTTGCTGGAATGCAAATATGACCATAAGTCACTCATCTTTGTCTATAAATAGGGAACAGCCCAGGGCCCGTGGAGCTCTCCTGTACTGAGTGGGCTGCACGCCAGGATCTCTCCTTGAGCAGGGACACCTCTCAAGGGCACTCCTCCAGGCTGAGATCCCTTCCCACAGCAGATCCTCACTAGGTGCTTAATAGCATGATAAACTTTGACTTCTTAGCTAAGTGGTCTAAGGGGTTCACTGTGCATGTATAAGCCTTTCAACCTAAACTGTTGACCAAGTCTGGGACTGGAGTGGACCCAACTGTGCCTAGACTGCTCTCTGAGAAGTGGTTCAGAAAGCAGAACAGTCTATTCTGAACCTCATGATTCAGTGGGAGAGTCTTCCTGACTGTTTTGTCTTACCCTGTCCTCTATACAGTAACTAATTGGTACCTGGCCAACAAATCTTGTTGAATCACTGTTACATTTACCATTGAACATTAACTCACAACTTTATATTGATACAGTATGTGATAACTTCTTTCTGGCGAGTGAAGAGCATCACACCATGACACAAAGTCTATCTATCTATCTATCTATATGAGAACAAAACCCAGAAAGAATGTTGCTGGAGGTGTGCCAATACTTCCACCAAGAGAGCACTCTTTGGGAGGAGTGCAACTCCAAACACCCACCTTCATTTTGGTACATCCTCATAAACCTCACAGGAGGCAGAAAGTACCCATACTTCTTTTTCCCATTGCTATCAGTTTTGCTTACTTGATACTATAAATCCTTTTCAGTTCTTCTGCTGAGAATTGTTGAAAATTACATATTTGTACTTAACCATTGTTGCTTTTGAATACAATATGTGTGCTTTAGTGTATTTCTGTGAGATTTCATTGCTCTGACTTTTTAGTGAGGAAAGCAGCATTACCGAGATGGAGCTGGACAGTTTGTTTTCTGGTACAGGACTGTATAGAAATCCTGGCATAGTTATTTACATGTGGAGTGCTTCATGTATTAATGCTAAATATAAATACAGGCAGAGAGTGCCTCGCTACCTTTCTGAAGGATAACGTCTATGTGGATGCTGCATTAATCCTGTGACCCACAAAGGGAGAGTGCCAGGATTAGGTTTCCAAAGAAATTAGGCACCCAAAACCTATTTTGGTGTTACTTCAGCTGCTTTTATCACATGAAATCTTCAAGCCCCAATGCTCAGGCACTGCCTTGCATCCCAATAGCCAGCTCTGTAGATTCAGACTCCTTGTCTCTGAACAACTAATTTCCATCTCTGACAGAAGGAATTAAAGGAAAAAAAAAAAAAAGGGGGGGGGGGAAATAAAAGGGAAAAACCCTCAAAGTGTCTAATTTTAAGTAGTTCAGAGATATTTCAAAGGGCTCTGAAATAATCCTGTATTTTCTAGCCCTGGAGGAGGAGGCACTGGGAAGCAGAGTATGGCCTCCCCTCACTGCCAGCCCATCAGGCTGCAAAGAGCCAGCAGCACACATCTGTGGGCTCCTGTGGCTTAGTTTCCCAGTCCCCTGAAAATGTGCTGGTTTAAGCTTCTGTTTGCTCAGGACTTCTGTTTTTCACTGCACGGCAGACCAGCCCTAGGAGTGCAGCTCTGGAGGTTCACTTGTGGTCCATTTGCAAATTCTTGAGTCTTGCTAGAATGCTTTGCAGTTGCATCCTCGGGGGCTGGAGGCCACCCAAAAGAAATCAGCATTGAACCTAAACTCATTTTGGTCTCTGGAGCTGATGCTGCATTTTGGGAACTAGCTCATGCCATAGGCAATGAATAGTGATTTTATGCCCCAGAGCAGATTTACTCTAATATCCCTTTCTCAGGGTGAGAAACAGCCTTGGCTTTAGACAAGGGGACACAGCTTTTCAGCATCTGGATGCTTCTGAAATCGAGTACGGTAAGGGCTCTCTAGAGACAGTTTTCACTGCCCATTAACTTTTGCAGTGTGTCAGCTTTCCAGTGTAGTTGGAGAAATCACTATGGAGCTCAGGGTGTTAAGACAAAACACACTAGTAACTCAATAAAATTCTCTGGACTACCTAAAGTGAGCCAAAAATCTTGGTTGACTCTTCTCTAGTAAAGTCATCCTGCTTGTTTACAGCTCAAAACAACTTAAAACCAACTCCCACAGCCAGAAAGGAGTGCATTTTGCCTGGAGACAAGTTGGAGCTTCCTGCCGCTGGACAGCAGCAGAGGCAGCAGCTGGGACAGATGGAAAGTCATGCTATGAGTGTAACGCTGATCCATGAGAAATGATTTTGCACATTCTGCAGCATAGTCAAGTAGGTTTGCAACGTTTTAAGGGACTAGAGGAAAGATCAAGAACAAAACTTGAGCTGAGGTTTGAGGCTGCCTATGACTGGTACAGTGAGGTGATCTTTTCTTTTCTATTTCTTACCCTTGGAAGAAGCAAGAAGGCTGCTGTCAGTGTAGGACCAGGCTATAGGCTCAGAGCCTTGTCATAGACCTCTAGCAGATAAAGTGGGGTACTGCCTAAGCATTGTTTTAGTTTAAGACAATTTAAGCAGGTGGACACTCCAAAATTAATTCCCTCCCTTTTTAGTTTTAACCCCTCCTTTTCATCTATAAAGAGAGACAAATGCAAGTAAACATAAGTGAAAAAAAAGTAGCTGTTTACTAAAAGAAATGAAGCAGCAACAAGAAAAATAACAGTAAATAATGAGTGGATACAAAGCCACTGCATCTCACAGTCAATGCCCCTCCCAGTCTCTCCGGCGGTGGCGGCTTCATTGACAGAGGCAGTTGAAAGACTCTGACTGCTGGGAAACTCAGGAGCTGGAGAGCTCGGCAAACCTGCAGAGTCAATTTCTCTGCCTCCTCCTCGGCTGGCTGGACCTGGCTGGTGTCAGCGCTGCAGTTCCTGAGCCATCCTTTGGTGTGTTGCCACAAGTGGTCTCCCCAGGCACCCAACCAGCATCTCCCAGCCCCGATGGCTCTGGCTGTAGACAGCTACTGTGAAATTTTCCTTGAAGCAGTTCAGCACTGCAAAATGCAGTGTATTGCAAGCAGGCAAGGACCTCAGAAAGAACAAAAGCAGGCTTCTGCTTTGCTCTGTCCCAGCTTCCCCTGAAGAAAGAACAGGAAATGGCAAGAAAATTCTGCCTGTGAGACCCTGATCTCAAAAGGACCTGGCACTCTGACCTCTGTGGTTCTCTGTCCAGCTGCTGGGCCTTAGAGAGACAGTGACATTTTGGGCACAGGTAGATATGGAATACAATAACACACTGGGTTACCCCGGACACTGTTGTATAATCTGGTGCTCTAGTAGAAAGATGCTCTCCAGACAAGAGGAGTTATAGCCAGATTACTGTTCGGTAAGACCTCATTCCTCATATGTGCTCTTAGATGACTTTTCTATTCACTGAGAAAATTGCTGCAGTTGGATGAGCCCTCAAAAATTGTCTTTGTCTCTTTTTTCACTGTCCAGAGAAGTGGACAATTTTAAAACAAGTGGAACTCAGGAAGTATTTAAAGTAGAACATTATTCTCCAAAACTGCACATGTATTATTATGCACTACTCAGTGACTACTTCCCACTCTTGTGCATGGAATTCAGCATTCATTTGTGTTTAGGTCTTGTACTTAATCTGCATTTACATTGTCATTTTGAAAGGATTTTGTAAGGGCACTGAAATCTCTGCACCTACTCTTTCTTCCTTCCTTGAAGAAGCCAGAATGGTACAAGGAATGTCGGTGTACACTACATTTAATCTGTGTTAAGGTGTCCATCTTTCTCAGAGGAGAAGATAGATTGCTCTAATATGCAATGTTTTGTAATAACAAAATGTCTCTCCTAAAATTGTAGCTTAGTTGGTAGATTAGGTAGAAAGAATTATTCCCATGTAGATTCTAATGCTGTATTTTAATAAATGTTTTAAATAAAGGGAAGGCTACTTCCCAGGCAGTTTTGCTTTGTTCTAATGAAATATTTACCATGCTGTAATTGCAGTCCATCCCTCAGGCAGAAGAATACTGCCAGCCATGTAATAAATATTCTACTATGCCTAAGATAGGCTTTTTGAAAAATAAATTTCTCTTAGTAGGTAAGAGTTGTTTGATAATGGTTTGTTCTGAGATGACCACTAAGGAATTTGTTCATTAAATGGATTTCAGAAACAGCAGGGGTGTAAGATTCTTCACACATCATCAAATTTAGCTAATCATTTATACATTCAAAAAAACTTAACTAACGATCCCTCACAGAGGTTACAGAAGCCCCATGAGTCAAATCACCAAGTTACTTCTCAATTGCAAAAACACTTCATAAAATCACCTATAAAAATACAGGAAGCTCTTTTGAAAAAAGAAAAAACAGGAAAGCTAGAGAGGGCAATGTGCAAAATCAGCTGCTTCCCCACTACCATAACTCTGCTGCTCAGCTTAAGTCAGATGAGACACTAGATATCCCCTTCCGTGAATGCCAGAGTATCTTTATTTTTCTTCCAAAACTATTCTAAAGGCAAAAAAAATCTAATTAAATCATAACAAAGGATATTTTTGTTGGACATCAAAAAACAGGCCTGGATTTATTTCCACACTTCACAAAGTCAGTGTCCAAGGACAAGGATCATGTGCTCACTTTTGAGTCACATCCATGGGTGTTTCTCATCTCTGGCCAAGGCTGCCCTTTTCCACTAGTGTTGAAATGGGCTCAGCATCTTCAGGCTGCTGCCAATACTCAATTTCTGTTTACGAAAAATAACTGCAAGTACTCCTGTAAAACCAAATTACTTCGAATATCAGAAGTTCATGTGCTGCTGTAGAGAAGACACAAAATGTCACAGGAACTCCCATACTGCTTCCTGTGTCTGTTACTGTTCACAGCTTCTCTGTCAGGAAAAAAAAAAAAAAAAAAAAAAAAGGGTGGGGACAGGCAGGGAGAGAATGTAGCAGGAGAAAGAGTGAAGCTGCTCATTTCTCTCCGTTCCCTCTCTCACTCTTTGCCTCTCTTTTCTGGGCTTTGATCTACTACTTCCATTTGACAAATGGAAAAGAACAGAGGATTGCCAAGAGGTAGCAATAAATATGCAGCAGTATTTTTCTGCCTTTAGTTTTCACCTTCATTCATAGCAGAAAAATTGCCTCAACATATTCTTCCTTACAGAATGGGTAGGAGGACACTTTATACCAAATAGAGATGTATTTGTTTCCTCCTAAAATAAAAGATCAGCCTCTTACTTCTTTATTCAGAAGCGTGCATTTACAGAGTTGTTGCATTGCCTACAACCAAACTTTAAATATTTATTGCTTGTGTGGTTGAAAAATAATACAATCAGATGACAAGCAATCCTCCACAGATTCTCCCTCTGACAATATTTCAAGCCATGGGGGAACACACATTACCACTAGCTGGAAACGTACTCCATGAGCAGCTCTGCAGGGACAGATCCAGCTTGATGCTGGGCTCCTCCACAACTGGGAGGGGAACACAAGCCTAAGGAGAGCAGTGCTTCATATCTCACAGAAAAGATCCACAAACTCCCAAACCAAAACAGAAGGAAAGGATCATCAGAATATTGATGTTTTGTTTTGAATGCTCTTGATGCACCACACAGAGAATTTCCCTTGGTAGGGCTTTTGGACTGCAGAATCTGTACCAGCCAGTCAACAGCCTCTGTCTCCCCAAACATCCACAGAGGAGATATCCTGACCAGCAATGAAGACAAAAGTCACAAAGAATGGAAAACTTCACTTGGACAGAGCAAGCCTGCAATTTGACAATTGAAGAGCCTCCAGTGTCACTGCAATAGGGAGCTATACCCAGGAAACTGCAGCATGTCTCAAAGGACCATCCAAGATTTTCAAACACATTATGAGCCACCAATGCTCAACATTCCCCTCCAGGACACCACTGATGTGTTCATCTGTGTTAGAAGAACCACATGCTAAATCAGGCTAAGTCCTAAGGACCAGTCAAATCTTTCCTCAAACATACACTCACTGTACAGTGTGGGCTTCCTCCACAGTCAAGTATGATCTGGGAGCTGTGGAATACTTTCTGCCCATTCTACTAACTTTATGGAAGGTGGAGTCAAATACAAAATGCTCTTCAAAGGTTTCAATTAAAAATATTGATGAGTTTTTAAATCAAGGCTTCTAGCTTTTATTCATCTTTGTAGGAAATTGCAATGCTTTACCATTTCCTTGTTTATGGTGTTTCAACTTAGCATTGTAAGAGTGTCCAGTCTCTACTGAATTGTCCACAGTGCATGCTGCATTGTACAAACTTTCTTCTGAAGTGGAAACTCTGAACCACACTGTTAAACACAGGACAATTTTCCTTTTTTTTCTAGAAAGATAAAAAATACCTGCTGAAAAGTGCAGATGCATAAGTAACAACACATATGACAAGTCCTGCTACTAAATTGATCATTTCTCTTGTGAATATAGACAAAATAAATTTATCTTAGCTTTCAGTTTTTCTTGTCTGGGCCCTGCAGTTATGAAACTCATGATTAACTTTCATGTAGGGATCTTTTCATGCAGCACTTGGGTTGCCAAAGGCTCATTGGCTAATTCCAGGAAAGATGAAGTTATTACCTGTGATACTGCATAAATACAAACAGATGAGATGAAAGCACACCATTCTTCTCACACATGGAAATGGATCAGCTGAAGTTACCATGAAGAGTATGAGCATCTCTCTTAGCACTGATGCAGCACCCACAACTTACATCCCTAGCTGTAAGTATAGGGATACAGAAGTAAATGACTGAATTGCTCCTGGCCTCTCCTGCCCTGATACAGGACAAAATAAATGCATTTTCCAATGCATTTTCATTCTTAGAAAATATGCAAGAATGTAGAAGTGTTATTTATTGCTTTCAAAAGGCTAGAAAAAGCAAAATGTTGGCAAGGATTTTGCGTAGAAAGGGTCAAACCCGTGTTATGAGGTAGCCATAAAGAAGAGAAATAAAAGTATCAGTTTTTTTATTGTGCCTTTAAAGGTACAATATCAAAATTTAATTTCCAAATACTGCAGAAGAATAAAATATGTAAGAAAAATGTTATGTTTCAAAGCACATAGGCTAAACACACACCAAAATTAAAAACACTCAAGAGGATGGCAGAATTTCACATCTTTTATAAGTGAAAGGCCAAACTATCCAGCAAAAAAAGGGTTGAAAAAAGCAATGCAAACCTTGAAATAATACCAATGAGATGGTAGAGAGAGAGGACAAGGGGAGATGGCCAGCAGTGAGCATCCTGTGCTCAGAAGACATGCTGGGAAAATGCCAGAATCAAGAGGCAGACAGTATTTTCATTCTGCTTAAACTAGCATTTGTCCCCAAATGTGGCTGCCCTTGTCCGGGCTACAGGGTGTTCCTGGGGCAGGTTTCTGTCTCTGAAGCCAGGGGAGAGCCAGGGCCAGCCCAGCCAGTCCCAAAAAAAAAAAAAACATCTCTGCCTCTGCCCTGACCGTGAGCCTTGGCCTCAGACACAGGTGTAGGACAGAGCTGTGCACCAGAACATGCAATTTTCATCACAGAATACCTTCAGGCTAATGTCTCCAGCCTGGACTGCTTTTGGGGGCAGCCACATTCACTGCAGCTCTCTCCAAGGGTTTCCCACTGCCAAAGCAGTCATTATCAGTGTGTCGATAAACCCAGCAAAGAGAATGACAACAAATGTCGTCCCAGAGGAAGAAAAATTAATTAAACATGCATATAGAAATAATTACATGCTACATAAAGACACATGCAAACTGACATTCCACGGATGACTCATACTTCCCTGCCTTTTTTCCTGTGTTTCCTGCTCTTAGTCATGTTGAGGAGCTCGTGTTTGCTCACAGAGCCACGCTGCCCTCACGAGGGCACTTGCCTGTGACCACGTCCTCTTCACCACCAGCACGGCCACAGCTGCTGTAACAGAGCACGTAAGGGCTCAAGACCAGCCACAGATCTGCCTAGGTCTTCTAGGGCTTTTCCAATCCCCTGAAACAAAAAAAAAAAAGCTCAAAACCCATACAGAATCACAAACAGGCAGATTTTTAGGACATCAGCTTCTTTACAGACTACTGCAAAGGTTCAGTTAGTTCAGCTGTGACCTTGTGAGCAAGAAACCAACTTGATCACCATCACTAGTTCTGTAAGACTGGCACTGCAGGAAGAATGGGGTTGTACCAGACAATAAACCAAAGTGATTTATTTTTTCAAAGCAGCTTTATCAAAAACCTTAGAGGCCTCATTATGAGCAGCTGACATTTCCACCCTCAGCTCTTTCTCTAATAACTAAAGTGTGTAAAGAAGGAATTTCAGATCATCCTTGCAACACAGCACTGATTGCAATATACAGTCCCAGCATTCCTGTTTACTGATCTTCCTTTATGGCTCAGAGTGTTTCCCCACAGGCTCTGATGGTTGCACTTCAGTCCAAGACGTTCTGGTAGCTTGTACCACCCTGCAGAGTCCTGTCTGCAGCTGCCCTGCTACTGGGTCTCACTCATCAGTCTTTTCTGCTCACAGACAGAAAAGCTCTACTGAGGGGTAGCTGTATTATCACTACGTGGTGGGGATGTATTTATTGCAAGCTTTAAATGAGGGAAGGAGCAGAACTGGTAGAAAGGGCAAAGCATGCCAGGTATACAATAGGAACAGCCTACAGCTGTTCTGGCTGTGGGAAATAATGATGCTCAGCACAGCTGGTGACATTGGTGGTTGAAATGGGATCAGAAGATAAAACAGAGCCTTGGGCGAGGAAGAGGTTCTCAATTTAAATCTGAGGCACATAAAGCAGAGAGAGATAGCCATTTAAGCAAGACTGTTTAGCTATGATTCTTTTTGTAAGGAGTGGACATGGCTGATGTTGTGAGCCAGGAAACAAGAAGGAGGTTGCAGAAAGGAGAAAAGGGATTGAGAGGTAAATGAGTGTGCTCTGGGACGTTTGTTCCCTTCTATTTCAGAGAAATACCTCTTTCAAGCAGTAATAACCTCCCTAAAAAGCAAAATGGACTGAGTGTTTCAGAGCAGCTGCAGGACGCTGCCCTGCTCCAGTGATGCACTTAAGCACATCCTTACTTTAAAGCTTATGGGCAGCCCAGAAAGCCAACAGGACCATGCACTTTCTTGGACAGAATTATGAATATAAATGCTCTGCTGGATTCAGACCTGGGAGCTAGATTCTGCCTTCCGCTCCAGTCATGTAACTTCAACAAAGGCCGGACTGACTGCTGGGAGAAACCACCCTGTGTGAACATGACTGTAATAAAAAAATCTTAGCAAAGAAAAGACACTGAATTGAACTAATATATTTAATTTTACATTAAAAATATTAAAATATATAATTTTAAAATATATAATTTTCAAGATAGTTTTCAAAGAGCATTTAGATATATGCTCTTTATCCTTCTTCTTCTAGCTCAGGAAATCATGGCTTCTAAAAAGTACTTATTTCTTATAGGATTCCATACATTTTAGTCTTTGGGGCTTGAATTGATTGATACAAACAGATGTTTTATTTTTACAACTAGACTATTTAATTTCTTTTGTTAAAACTACTTCTCAGCAATGACATACCAACAGTGTTATCACGCAGGACTTGATGGGCAAAAAGACACACAGAAGGAGGACACCATCTGGTTGAAAGGAAGATTACCCATCCTCTGTACAGGGGACAAGACTATAAATAAAAACTTACTGATCTGAAAGGATATTGGAAAGTACCAGTCAGATTCTGTTTTACTGTTAAGCCACACTTCAGTACATCCTTCTGGAAACCAAGCATGGACTAATGGAGGAACACTCTGCATGCCTATTGATTTCTTTATTTAGTTTCCAGGCAGTGGAATTACAGCACAAGGATCACCGTTTTGAAACTTTTTATTTTATTCTGCAAAATGACAAAAAGTTATACAAAATTTCTGAGCTCATTTGACAATTGCAGAGATGTCTCAGAAGTAAAAGTGGTTTTCAGCTGGTATTAATTATGATATTTTAATTACATGAGATCTTTATCCTCTTCAGGTTTCATGTTGCCACTAATTTTGTAAGGGCTCTTTATTTTAAGACAAGCAGCAATGTTTGAATCAATTCAAATTACTAACCTCTACTAATGAAAATCAGAGAAGGTGTCATCCCCCTGAGAAGCAATGCTGGAAAACTGGTAATGGATGAGGAGAAGACTGAGGTACTCAACAATGTTTTTTCCCACAGACTTCAATGGCAACCTCTCTTCCCACATCTCTCAAGTGGAGGGACAGCAGGGTGGGGACTGGGGAGCTAAGTGCCTCCACTGAAAACTGAAAAAGGGCAAGTTTTAAATCAGATAGGAGGGAATGCTGTACTGTGAGAGTGGTGAAGAACTGGAACAAGCTGCCCAGAGAAGCTGTGTATGCTCCATCCCTGGAAGTGCTCAAGGACAGGTTGGATGGGGCTCTGAGCAGCCTGGTCTAGTGAAATGTGTCCCTGTCTATGGCAGGGGGAGTTGGAATGAAATGACTTTACAACATAAACCATTCTATGATTCTCAGATTGTTAGTTTTGTATCCCATTTAGTCTCTGAGATGATGGGAATATCCCAGCAATTCCATGAAGAATTTTTGAGGCACTGTGGATGAAACATGCCATTACTGCAATTCTTACATCATGATGTCATGGAAGTGCTCACAAGTCAGGTAAGACTCATATAAGTGACTATTAAAAGCTGAGCTGCACTTAAAAATTATCTTTAAACAATCTGAGAATTTTAAACCAAAGTCAAATTTTAGAGAAGATTCTCACCTGGATACTCAGGCCTTCATCTCTGGTCCTCCTACCCAGACTGCACATGTAGGTGGCAGGAGTCCGAGGAGTACAAATACAGAAAACTGCTCCCTTTCCAAACTCTACCAAGAAGTGAGGCAGCTCCTATGATGACTGGATAAGGACTTTGTGATTACCTAATCTCTAGGAAAGGAAGTTGAGGGAGGATCTCATTGCTCTCTACAGCTTCCTGAGGAGGGAAAGTAGAGAAGAAGGAACCAAGCATTTCTCCCTGGGATTCAGTAATTATGGGAATGGTGTCCAAAGCTGCATCTGGGAAGGCCCAGAGATGGCTTTAGGAAACATTTTTTTACCAAGAGTGTGGACTGGAATTGGTCTGCAACAGGCTTCCTAGAGAGGTGGTTGATATCCCAAACCTGTCAGTATTTAAGAGGAATTTGGACAGTGTTCTCAGTAATGTGCTCTAGCTTTTGGACAGTCCAGATGGTTGTTGTAGGTACCTTCCATCTATTCTATTCTATTCTATTCTATTCTATTCTATTCTATTCTATTCTATTCTATTCTATTCTATTCTATTCTATTCTATTCTATTCTATTCTATCTATTCCATTCCATTCCATTCCATTCCATTCCATTCCATTCCATTCCATTGGAAAGTGCACATACAGGAAAATATGGAGAGTAAGGGATTGCAGCATCACACAACCTCCTCCAGGGAATTGGCATAGTCCCATTTAAGGAGATGCCTTTTCAGGCCACTTGAGTCAAAGCAGTGGTGATTTCTGGGGATGAGGATGCCACCAGGTGCTACCTAGGGCCCTTCATGGCTCCTGAGAGCCACTTCTCTAAACATTTTGAGGAGAGACATTCAGGAGCACTATAAGAAATCACTGTCTGCTTTTCTGTTTTATGTTAGGCAACTGCTTGTTGATGTTTTTTTTTCTCTAGACCAATGAAACCAGACAGAAAATGGTGATGTTTCAAATTTTGGGATGTTAATGACTTGACTATTATTGTCTTTCATCTGGTGTAGAGAGCACTGAATACTTGGTCTGTCAGGATACACCAAGGGCTGCTGCTCCATGGGAGAAGGTCAGCCAGGAGCTGAGCACTGGCAGTGGTCATCAGATTTTTTGCCTTCCTCTGTAAATTGCAAATACCGTGCAATGCACTGTTTCAAGGAGTTTCACAGCTGGACTCTTTTTTTTTTTTTTTTTTTTTTTTAATTAAAAACAAAAGAATCTAATATTGTATGCCACACCATATCAGGGTCACTTGGGCCATATGAACAGTCTCAAGAGATAGCACTCCTGCTTTGTATAAATTGTCATATACTTTCAATCTAAGATTGTAGTGAGGTTTGCATGATTGTACAGTACTTTAGGATGTGGTATATTTTCTCCTCATGATCTTTAAAATAAGATGGGTATGTACTGGAAGAGGCTTATAAAACTTAAAAAGCAAAAAGGATGCAAAATCCATTTGCTGGTGTTTGCACAGCTCAGTGAAACTGTACATAAATATTATTAAACAATCAAATAGAAATAGTGTGTTGGCTGATGGTGAAATATAAAGGAAAATGTAAAACATTCAGCACTGAAATTTTTTTAAAGCCATTTAAGGAAATGCTTAGTTTATGATAGAAAATGTAGATTTAATATTTCTCTATAGTGTTTATTCTTTCATTGGTTAGGCAGGCTTTAGCATCATTCTCATCAGTCATGCAGTCTGAAAAAAATCAGCTGAAAATAAGGTCAATAAGACAAAGGGAAATAACTCATTGTACAGGAAATTTCTAATTTTCCTCTGTCCAAATAGCTGCATTTTTGCTACAGATGAATTGTCAGCTAAGTGTAAACTAATGCCCCACACCTGCAAATACATATTCGTATGCATATTAAATGTAAAAGAACATAGTCCCTTAATCTGAGTTATGTACATGAATAGCCTTAACAGAGCAAACTTCTAAATTATGTCCTTGTGTGTATTATACAATGTCAGCAGGGGTATAAGAATGACAGTTGTGAGGTCTCACTTTGGGTTTGGATCTGCTCAAAATGTTTATGTCTGACATATTTTTATTTTAGCTAATGCAAACATTTCATATACTTCTTAGTACACTGACATTTGTTTGAATATGCACTGCTCTAAATGATGGAATTTTGTCCCTCAGTTCCAGAAATAATGGTATCAATTATAAAAATACTGCTAACTATGTGCACTGTATGCAAAGAAAACCACTGACTATCTTTTCCTGTTCACAAGAACAGAATAATGTAGCACTGACAATATAATCTTTGTTCCATTCTTTTGCATCCAGTACCAACGCTTTTGCATTAGCCATCATTATTAGAGAAACAAAAATAGCATCTGCAAAACTAAAACTGAATTGTTTGGTAAGGCGGGAAGAAGAAGCAGCACATTAAAATTTGAAAACATATATAGTAAATTTTAATCCATATTTTAAATTGACAAAGCCAGATTTATTTATAAAGCCTTTCCCATTAAATTTGCAGGAAATAAAGGTGAGAAATCACACCCTGCTACACAAACATTTTATTACATTTAGCCACCAATATTAATCCACCGTAGTACCACTGCTCCTCAAGAAGGTAAATGTTGGGGAAAGAAGCCACAGTGCATTACCTCTGGCTGCCCATGGCTCCCATATAGTGTCCCTTGCTAATGCTTGTCCCTTAACACCTTGCTGGCAGAGACTGATGACACCCAAGACTTGTTATGGTGACTCCTTCACAATATCAAGGCCAGATTAAAGTATCATGATATTTAAAATGTTCCTGAAGACTTGGCTTCAGGAGTCATTTGATTTTAACAATGTCTCAGCATCATAAAAGAAGTCTGCCTCAGTCTAAATGGTGACTGAGAACTGTGTCCAGGTTCTGGATTCAGAACTTGGAGTCCAGGTAGTTAACTTGCATTTCCCAGACCATGAGCATTGATGGGCGGGAAAAGGGTTTCCATCAGTGCCCTAGGCAGGTGACCTTGTCATTGTAAGCTAGAAATGGATGCTCCTGCTGCTATTTCTGCCCTGCAGGAGTGACATGGTTCCCTATTCTAGGAGATTAGGAAAGTCCAGAGCTCTTTACTTCCCTCAGGGGAAGGAAGTTCTGCAGCTGCCACAAGAAGCTCGGGGTGGTGCATGTGTCACCTTCAGCTGAACTGGGACTGGTTGCAGAAAGGATCCCAGTGGGCATAGCTGAGTGCCCTTCTATGAACAAGGCAGGATATCCTTTCACTCTACAGAGCTTGACTTGGGATCCAGGCTTTTGCACAGAACACTTTCACTTGCACACTTTTTTGGCTGTGTGGGCCAGTTACAGCCCAGCCCCACCCCTGGGTGCCAGGGAGGCTGTGAGACCACACAAGGAGGATGGTGTGTGGTGTGCCATGCACGTGAACAGGCACCCTCCAGGTGACAGCTCCATTATGTAAAGCTGGATCATTGGAAATAGTTGGGTGCTTTCAGCTCTACAAATTGCCTTTCACACTCTGAGCCCCCAGGTGAAATGCAGATAAGCAAACCTAATGTCTGAGACAAGGAAAGTCTTATTGGATACCAGATGGTTCGTATGCAAATAAATGCATACAGAAGCATGTGGGATTTCAGTCTGGTGTGGAGGTTTTCACACTGAATAGGTTTTGTTTCTCTTGGATCAGTGGTGGGGAAAGGAAGCTACACTGGGTTTGTAAGATCCTCTGGGATGAGCCTCCAAAACACACAGCCAGGCATGGAAGCTGTGCAGGTTCTGCAGGGTGTCTGTAGCGTATCTGTTGGAAATAAAGGTAAACAGATTTTTTTTGTTGTCGATGTTGCATTATGTGCTATTTTGTAAATTTGTACATTCTGTTCCAAAGAAGACAAAGCCTCTTAATAAACAAGAGGTGCTTACATATACGTGTGTTGTGTTCCTGGGCTGCCAACAGTTCTCTTGGGAAACAAGTCACTGAGTCCTGGTCAATGTTTTCTTTGGAGGACTGCTGCTGAAGTATTTTCAATGAGGTTCTTTCTTTCAATTAGACATATTTTTTCTGGAAACTTTTCAAAGGACAATAATATCTTTTCTCTAAAATATTTGCTATCCAGAAACAAAGTACTCTAGCTAGACCTCAAGCTTATTAGTAAATTCTGCAGTGCTACATCCCTGGAGTTTTAATTCTGTTAATTTTTATCCTGTCCCTCTAAGGGCCAAGTTCTCGGCATATGCCATAATTCACACAGAAATGGTAATTCCAACTCAGAAGAGACCAGTTGACTCAGATAAGATATTAAAGCATTTGGAGTGAGCTCCAGTCTACAGATTAAATGGAAATATAAGACTCATGGACTTAAGCAATGCTGCATACTGACATTTGGTTATGATGTAACTGAAGGTTTCTTTTGTATTTTTGATACATACTGAATCAAAATTTTATCTGTAGGCCAGGGGTGGGATTTGTCTGGGAATTCATGAAGTGAAGTATCCCCTAGATAATCAGACAGTAACATGATGATGATTACTGACTGTCCTTAAAATAATAAAACTCAGGCCCGTAGTAGATTGTTACACCATGGTAAAACAAAACAACTGCTTCCAGAGGCTGCCAGGCTGGGTTTGTGTTCAAACTGTCCTCAGGCACAGTGAGCCACACACTGCTGCAGAGGCGCAGGTGGAAGGAGCAGAAGGTATATAACTGAAAGGACTGCCCTGACAGCCAACACGCAGGACGATACATTCCTGTATAAAGCTGTGGTTCCTGAGATGTTGAGTTTTCAATGCAGTTGGAGGGCAGTAACCTGTTTTCTTTCTCCCGATTCTGTTGCGTGCATAATAAATAGTTTAATCTTCTCCCTCCTTGAAAGTCTTCTGTATCCACCAGCCACCTCGACAGATACTAATGGGGACAGTGTCATCTTTCTGTCACCTCATGAAAATATTTTTCATTCCCATGGCACAGACCATCAAACTACATAGGATATGTAATCATATTTGTAGTTGCCTGAAGCAAAAGGTGATGCTTTGATATTTTATTATGATATTGGATATTAATTTCCTGCTACTCAAATGCAAAGATGAAAGTTCATGTCACTAATGGACTAATACTTAATTTAAAAAAAAATTACTTTGGAAACTGTTTGCATTACATACAAGTCAAGCCAAAAATGAGACTGTTGGATTTTAAATTGCCAAAGCAGATTTACCCTTTAACTCTTGTAATGAGAAGTTTTATTCAACTGTTTATAGAGCAGTTACTGACTATATGGTATCCATAACATATAGATTACCTAGTCAAATATTTCTTATAGGTGCATGCTGAAAACTGCTCACATGAAAAAAGCATGGGAGTAATTTGGCTCCAGCTGTCCCTGAGCCAAGAGCAGACCTGCCCTCAGCTTCCTGGGTAGGCACACATTCAGATCCTTGCATAAAATATTCCTCTTCCGCTGTCATTCTTGAAAACATACTTTTCCCCTATTAATGTTCATGAATACCAAGTAAAAGGTAAAGAAATTGCCCTCGAAGGAAACTCTTCATTTTTATTTAAATGAATACTTAATGAATCTGCTTAAGAAGAAATTGCCCCAGGATATTTCTAGAACTATCTGTGAAAGAAACCTGTAAAATTAAAATATTAAATCTTAAACTTTTTATGGAATGGGATAAACCTTTCTTCCTCTTTCAGAGGAATTAAAGTCCTGTGGCAAAGCACGCTGCACATGGCTGCTGCTGGTGTGGGGCAATAGTACACCTGAACACACTGCCTACATCAAGACTAACAGGCAAAATACAGCAGAGAAAGCACAGAATCCTTAGGATCCTGATCCACCATTTCAGCTTATTTGGGATGTTTGCCATACCTGTCTTGTTGAAGGTGCTGGCCCATGTCTGAATAAGTGCAACTGTGCTGAGCAGCAAAAGTTCCTACTTTACTTTAGAAGGTGAGATGTCCTGTGCTGTTTTCCAATGCAGAGTTTAATTTGTAATAATAGTAGAACCCCTCACGAAATTTGATTCATTAAGCATCTTCCTGCCCCAAGAAGATGACAGGTATTACCATTTAATGCAGCGAGAGATAAATAAGTATCTGGCATGAGGCTTCATCTTTGACTCAGAGGCTGCCCCTCTAGAATATAAGCATGAGCCTCAGGCAGATTGCTGTGGTGTGTGCTGGAAAAGGAGAAGAACAAGGGAAATATCTGAAGAGAAGATCCTGGCAGAAAAGGGGCTGGCTGAATTTAGACTGGTGCCTGGAGCACGTGCAGGTGCAAAGCCACAGGCTGTGAACAGCAGTATTTTAAACAGAAGAAAAAATGCCTAGTGGAGTAAAATATATTTTAGCCATCAGGATGATAAAAAAATAGAGTTTGCTGATTCCTTAGAATTATCAATAAATAACTAAAAATTAAAAAAAGAGATCAGGTTCACTGAGCTACACTGTCCTGGGCCACTACTGTTTATTGTCCTTTCTGAGACCTGCAGCTCTACCAGCACTGTGCAAACACAAATGTTTCCTCAGCCATGATGGCATGCATGACACTGGCTTTCTACTGTTTTCTACTTCAAATCTCAGCTCATTTTCTCACCTCTCTCACCCTGTCATATTTTCATTAACATGAGATTATTTTTGCCCTGCTTTCCTTCAGTCTTCATATTGGATTTTATTGTAATTTATTTACTGACCTTTTCCTACTCTTAATGGTTTTATTATTGACTGTACAATACCATAAGAGACTAAATACCACTGATTATAAGAGGTGCCCCTCAGGGTTTTCCAGGCTTTCTTTTATATCCTGCACTGAAAATCTGTATTTTTGAGATCATTCCTAGACTCTGAAAAATGGTGAAAAAGTCATTATTGATTCCAGAGGGACAGGTCTGATCACTAAAATTAATGAGATTTTAGGATCAAAATTTTCAGAGATCAGCTGACTTCAATACCAATCCTCCTTGTCTATCTGAGGATATAATCCAAACCACAAGTCAGCAAACAATTAATTGACCTATTTTTTAAGAGGCTATATCAGAGTTAGTGGGCAATGTACTTAGGCAGCTTGAGGCAGAATTGAGGTCTCATATTTTTAATGCTTTGTATATTTATAGGTACTGAACTCTGAAGAAAAATGGTGATGATGATCATCATTGTACATTCCTGTCAAAAACACAAGTCAGAGAATTTCACTGCACCAACTCAGTTAAAGCACATCAGAGAAACGTAAAGAGTTAATGATCCTCCCATTTAAAATACACTCTGTATTTACAATCTGGATTCCACTTAAGCCCCTCACTATAGGCTCTATAAATTTCTCTTTTCAACTGTATAAACCTCTGCTCGCTTCTCTCAGCACAAGTACTTAGAGAGCGTGACCAGATTCTGAAAGCCATAAATTCTATGAATTTTGCAATATTTTATGAGATGCCTCAGTATTCCTTTCATTCACTTTTTCTTTTTTTAACTATAAATAGAGCCTTCTTTCTGCAACCAGTCTCCAAAGGTCACCTTACAATGTTTTGTTATTTCCCATATTAAGCAGCGATGCTTTTCAGCTGACATTCCAACTTCAAGTCATGCATGTGAGCATGATGTGAGCTTGCTTCAGACCTCAGTGAGAGGTCTGCAAACAAGACTGCTGTATAATTGCTGAGAAAAATAACATCCATTGTCAAAAGGGGCACTTTATCAAACAAAATTTAGTTGCATGAATACAAGTGTCTCTGAATATTTGGTTCATGCTAAAAATATAGCACATTTATTAAAAATATATATTTATAAACATTGGTATGAACAGACACAGATGTTAAGCAAATGAGAAAGGAAAAATAACCATGTAACGTATTTCTCCCAACATTTTATCAGGTTTAGGCAGACCTTGCTCAATGGAATTGTTTTTTTCATGATTGCACCATATGTTCATTCTAAATAAAAAGCTTGTCAGATTCAATGTAAGTAAAAGCAAAAATGAAGAGAAAAAACCATTTGACCTAACAGACACGTGCTCTGTGCTATGAAGCTATCTTTGAGTTCAATCTTTGCGGGTATACAGCATACATTTCTAATTATATAGAGAGTACAGTTTCTTTCTCTTCCTTTTTTTTTTTTCCTTTCTTTTTTTAATTTTATTTTTTATTTTATTGTGTTAAAACCACATATCCCTGGTGGATTTCTTCAAAGCTACAACTTATATAACTGCAGTCATTCTCCCCCAAACTGAAAACCAAACTGAAAGGGAGAGGGCAGGAGAGAAGAGTTAAGCTTATTACTGTGTGAAAAAGTCTTGTTAAATTAATTGTGCTTCAGTCTTCGCTGCCTTCAGGCAGTGCTTTTATGATGTGTTAATATAATACAGAGTCAATTCTGATTAAAGAACTTGTCAATAGTCAGAAATGTTTGTTGTCACTCTTAATGGCCGTTTTATCTGATCTATTTGCATGCCTTCTAGTTTACAGCGTTGTATAAATATACACAAAAATGATCACAATGAGGTTCAGAATTGTCCCAATAATTCCAAGCATTGCCAAGATGGTTTCTTCTTTGCTTTCCTTTTCTTGACTGCCTTTATCTTCTTCATTTCCACTAGTGATTACCATCTTGGTGGCCAGTTTCTTTATCCTTCCTTTCAGAATAACCTAGATTTAGGAACAAAAACATCAAAATGGATTATTAGTCAGCGTATAGAAACTCATATTAATAGTGGAGCCAATGCCAGATTTTTTGGCCCATAACAAATTTTGTTAAGAATTCACTTGAAGAGGATTAGTATTTCTATTAGCTATTGAGTAAATAATTAAAATTATAGTTCAGCTATTCTGTGGTTTTCTTATAATGTGCCAGCAGTCACTCCTAGCACACAGAAATCAGCTGCTCTGTCAGTAAAAAACTGGTCAGAAATGTACCATGAGGTGTGATTCCTCCAGCATCTGTGGGGACTTTGTCTGAACTGGGGCTGCAGGAGATCATCTTGCCATGCTGTGGAGACTACATATTTATACTTCAGTACCAAGAAGCGAGTGAGGGAAATAAAACTGGGAAGATCTTGCTTTTTTACTAGGAAAAAATCATTAAAGAGAAAGACATTTTGTCTCTCAATGAGAAGGAAGACAGCAGTGACTTCTTAATAAATAATTCAAAATAAAAGCAAAACCAAAATAACATCCATCTTGGCTTTTATTTTCCTCATTCTTAATGTACGATGAAAAGTTACTTGCAGTGCAGTGAGCTGAAATGTATTGATCTGCCTGCAGGGAGAATACAGCCATTTCCAAGCAACAGCCCCAGCCTAAAAAAAGATTCTTCTTCAAATGTGGGATAAGCCCTGACTCCGGCACAGCTGAAGCCATAAACAGAAAAGCTGCCTTGGTCTTCCCACTCTGGGTAAACATCTGATTGTTCAAATTAGAAATGGATAAATTCTTATCTATGTTTATCTAACACTGCAAATTTTAATCACATGGGCAAACCAGAGTGTCCCAGAAAACTGAAAAAGGTTGGCTGGTCTCCCAACGCCAACAGATCTGCCAAGATCTGGGTTCAGGCAAAGCCCTGCTGCTCTCTTCCAAGCTACAACCATATCCTATCATATTTCTGCAGCAGAAAGCAGTGGTAGGATGTAGAAAAAAAATCGTTCCCCAACAGCTCCTGCCTAAAAGAGGGATTTGATTTGGTCCTTTAGTGGACCCTCATTCCTCCCTCCACTAACTCACAGAGCAAAACCAGTACCTCCCAGGCAGTGTTCAGAGTGGGGAGGGCTCCCCAGGAGCCAGCCACCACCTCTGTGAGCACATCCCCTCCAGCAGGTATCATCAGAGGAGAGTCCTGACCTGCAGCTCCTCTGAGCTGCTCCTACACTGCACAGACACAGAGCAGCAGCCAGAGCACTGAAAGGATGGGAAGGACTGGGAGAGGTAAGGATATCCTGCAATGGAGAGGCTGGGAGGAAGAACTGAGGATCCAGACAAAACAACCTGTATTTTTGTCACATCTGCAAGTTGTTCATAGGACAGAGAGAAACTGTTGGCAGCTTCCTACAAGTGTTTGATTCCCAGCAGGTACAAATGATCAGTGGCAAGAAAGGCAGAAGTCAGGCTCTGCAGAGGCCTTTATACTTATATTTGCATTAATATTTACGTGTTTTGTCATTTTGCAACCAGTGGATCAAAGTGAAAAATAACAAGGGAGTCAGAAATCTGAGGGTACCCACAGCAGACAACAGTCAGTGGGAGCAGGGGCACCAAGGAGAAGGGCATCAAACATCAGAGCATGGTCATCCAGAAGGTCTTTGGATAACCTGCCCCAGGAAAACAAAACTTCACATGCATCAGGTACCTCACAGGGATATGGCTCCTGCTGTCCCTCTCCAAATTCCCTTCCAGTCCTCAGAAACTGTCTCCAGAGTTCCTTCAGCCACAACCATCTCCAACTCTTCCTGCAGGACCTATCTCTTCTAGCAGCAGAAGGATTTTGTCATATTTGCCCCAGCTGGCGTCCAGAGGAGGGTCTGGCTGCTCCTGGTGTGTATCCTCCCTATCTTGCTAATTGCCAGTGAGCAGTCAGTGGTACCTTAACAAGCAACTTGTCCCTGGGAAAACACTGGAGAATTCCTAGCAAAGCCATTTACATTAACGTCACAACCTAAGTGCATCCACTCCATGTGGCATCGGACCACAAACCCACATCCCAGGCTATGAAATGCAGCCATTACTTCACCCACGGAGCCATGAGTCATTTGGATATTGTGGTTTTTTCCCCTTCAGTAACTGGAAGGTTTTCCCTCTGGCCAACTGTTTGCATTTCACCATTTATTTGAGAAACCAAGTAGGATTAAAAATACAGCCCAATAAAATCCCAGGCTCGGAATGCAAGGATTTGAGGGGAGAGTGAAACGCTTTCTGACTGGTTCCCTCAAGAGCTGAACACTCTTGATTCAGCACTCTGGTTTCCACAGAAATATGATCATACCCAAGCATCTTGTGTGTCAAGTCTTTCTGGCTTGAAAAAAGCCAGAGAAGCCAGATGATTCTGCATCCCATGGTTTGGGCAGAGTTTTCCATTCACACCAAAAACCCACGGTGAGTTGTGCAGAGCCCAAGCTGGGCTGCTTTGCTCTGCAGCCACTGGCACTCTTAACTTGGTACGGTGACCCTGCACCACGTGCACTAGGAAATCCTGGTTCCAGGATTAACATGAACAGAGGCAGCATGGGGGCTCAGACAGCATCTGATCTCCTTTATTAACATCCCCATTCTTTTCTTAATAACCTGTGCAGCATGAAGTCAATTCTCAAATTCTCTCCTGCAGAATGCTAGATCCTAAAATTAACATCCATCTAAAAATTATCTAAATAATTCACAAACAAAGGAGACATATCAAAAGCTATTATATATAAAGACAAAGCCTTTGGCTTAGCAAATCCTTAAGTTGTGAAATTTTTGTAAGCTAAGAAATTATTCTGTGGAAGTATCACCACATCTTTGCCTTATTATTAAAGTCTCTCCCAGGCACCCATTACTGGCTAATGAGAAAAGCAAAAGTCCTTGGGCTGCACAATCTCTGATCTGAGGTTGTGCAATCACATTTTTCCTCTTTGCAAGTTGTACTTAGCAAGGACATAGTGGGTAGTTTCAATTCAGGTGACATGAATTAGACAGCCAGGTTATTTTTGTCCTACTAAGGGGCCTTAACTGAGGGAGAATTCCTCAGTGTGATGCAACAAAATATGCACAGAGAATCTGGTGGCTGGAACATGGTGAACAGCAAGGGGGCATCAGCAGTTGGGAGTTTACACTTGGGCTGATGCACAGTGTGATTTTTTGGAGTTCGTCTCTATGTGCCTATGTTCTGTACTTGGCTCACACTATGGTGCATCTTGGGACGGCATAAACAACAACTTTTTAGATGAAACTACACCCAAAAAAGTGCTTTCAGCCCATAGCAGTAGGGATCCAGACAAAAGCTGTGAAGTAAAATGCCCAAAACACACGTAGTGTGGGCACTGGCAGTACAGGTTTCCCTGGAGGGATTGCTCCAGCGGGTCTGCACTGCTTGCTATTTTATACATCACCTAAGCTACAAGAGGGAGCACACAATGGGTGGGTATTAAGAGGAGTTTCACATTCAAACAGGACATGACTGGGACCAAATACAATTATATTAGTACTTTGCCAAATATAGCACTGTTGAAATCAAGGTAAGCGTTGACTTTGTACAGTGAGGAGACCAGAATCAAAATTACTTCTCCACATGTAAGGACTGACCTTGGGAGGGGAGTAGCACTCTCCTAATGGCAGACTCAAGCCTTTAACCTGCATGTTATCTCATGCTCAGAGCGTTATTTTTGCTGTCTGGGGTTTGTGGGTGTTTATTGCTACTGGGGAAATACTTGCTGTCAGTTTTAGTATAATTTCCCCAATTAAGAAAATAGAAAAGTCATCTAGCTTTCTGGGTGTCTTTTCTCAGTCTTCATTATTCTCTTCTATAAATTGATTTCATTTATTTGATGTTATTTAATATTTTTATGATTCTTATAACACATTTTTCCCTTTATATTTTTCTGGTGGTACTTCATGCTTGACAGAAACACTCCTTTTCCTTACCCAGAACCACTACTAGAACTGCTGAGGCAGGAGGGCTAGAGAACACTAAATTTACCATTTCTTTTAATGACTATCCTTCTTATTTAATTACTGCCTCATTAGGAAAACACTTTCCTGGCACATCAAAATTAATGTCTTTCCTGCCTCATTTCGTAAGATTCATCATTAACCTAACATCAGCCTTTGAAAATATATGTATTCGCAAAAGTTATCCATTAAAAGATAAATATTCTGTGTATTCTGCACTGCACATGGAAGACAAGGACAGTTCAGTGGTCAGGACACTCCTTGTACTATCCATCTCCTGACACTTCTGCTGACTTCATACACATTTACAGGAAATCCACTTATTCTCTCTCTGCCTCAGTTTTTCATCTGTGGGATTCTTTGAATAGGTAATTCAGTCTACAGCAGAAAATGGTCCATAACAAAAGAGAGACCTCACAAATATTTCTGAAAGAGGAACACACTAGCATGAAAAGTTTTAAATCCAGCTGTGCTATGAAATACACCCACTGCCACCTCCCTAAATCTGGGGAACATGCTGAACATCACTGCCATTGCAAACCGTCCAATGAACCAGGCAAAGAATTTCTAGCAAAAGATCTTTTTACATCTCTTCCCTCAGTGTGACTGATCTAAAGGTGATGGCTTGATGGCAGGGCTTTGGAGCAGGCAGTAGCAAATGCAGGTTTGAGAATTTACTGCAGTATGTTTGTCACATCAAAGATAGAGAGAACATACCTCATAAAGCACCTGCCCTGACATATCTGACAGGTTTTGAATACGCTGGCACCTTGACTTGATCTTGAAAAAGTTTTGTAATATTAAATAATTTCTCCTCTAAGTCACTATTTATGAGCTGCCCAAAGAGGCTGCCAGTGGAGGGCTCAGCCAGCAGAATCTGAGCTCCTGGGAATTCAGAGAAGAGGAGGATCATCCAGGCTCTCCTGGGGGCCCTCAGCACTCCTCCTGATCAGCCGTGCTGTCATGTATTATCTGGCACCTTGAAGAATAAGAATGGATGGAAGCTCCTGAAAACCTCCCAGGGTCAGATGCTCAGCTGGTACAAAGCAGTCTTCCTCCCCCTCTTCAGCTCAGCCACCCCCATTTACATCAGCTGAAGATATAGCTACCTTGAATATCAGCGAGCACAAATTTTGTATTCTTAATCCATAATCACAGACGATCACCAGCCAAATTGTTTTGATATTTAAACTTGTTTACAGTCCCCAGGCTATTAGTTGTGATGACACATTAAGAGATAAGAGAGCTTTAATTTTCTGAGGATAGTTCCACCCTCTGGGGATAAGAAACATGCAGTGGAAACTTGTTTTGATTAGCAAACTGAAGAAGGCACAGAAATCATACAAAGTGGAGTGTGAGTTCAGATGCTGCTGGAGCTGACACCTTCCCTTATCTCACAAACAAGTGCTTGAATTACCAAACAGGGAGGAGAGGCTCCTCGAGGATTTAACCTCACTTGAACACCTCAGCCAAATGCAGTTTTGTACCTTTCCTCCTAATACGTACTTCTAACCTCTTTTTCTTCCAAGGGCAAACTTGGGAAGTTGGGTGCTAGGCTTAAATCCTGGACAGTCCCCAAGTAAGATGCTGAGCAGGGCATTAAGCACAGCTGCTTGTGATGTGTGGGAGGAAGGCACGCTTGGCAACATTTGGCACACATTTGTGCTTGTTTGCTGTTCTTTTTCTAGGGATACATTGTCACATTCTTACTTCTGCAACGACTTTGTATCTGCTGTTGATCCTTGTGCTGTTTTTACTGGACAGTCTCCTGAACTCCAGTAACACAGGGCGCTATCAGTCAAGATCCTGCTCAGAGAAGCACTGGTAGGAGCAGAGAGCCACATTTGCATTTATTCTTAGAGCTGGATTTCAGGTAACTGAAAGGCACTATGTAAATGCAAGATAAGGCCAAGAGAAGCTCTGGGCCTATACGAAGCTTGACTAAAAGCTCATCCACACACACCAGTGTGCACAGGCAGCACACAGTTTGTATGAACAGCAGAAGAATCAAAATGGAATGAGCAGAAATTAATAAACAGTAGAAATCAGTATACCCAAGAGAAGCAAAGACCTGCCATAAGAGAAGGGAGAGGGGAAACGAGAAAAGGTGTCCATGGGGAGGTCTTTCACAGGAATGTGAGCCAGGTTCAATAACACTCCCCAGCAGTGAGCAGAGACCAGTGCCTAAAGCGAAGGGATGTCTCAGTGGAGAGAGGACACAAGCACTTATGCAGTCCTCAAGTAGGAAAATGAACCCACATCAGGCTACTGCAATACTGCTGGTTTTAGTCAGTGGGAAATACTTGCTATTTATAGCACTACAGTTAGGATATTTCCAAAGGTCTCAGCAATGTGAGACCCCCTCTAGAATAAAGGGAAGCACTCAGCAGCAAAGAGATTACTCTGAGAGGGCAGAATTTAAATAAGTAATGTATTACAGCTCTCATCCTGCTCTCCACCTTGGGTCTGATCCAGTTTGTTCTGGCAGCAGTTTTTGTCCCCCAGACAGCTTAGAACTTGGGAGGAGAAGGACTTGCAGCCAGTTTTACAGTTTTTCCATCTCCTCCTTTATGTCTTTGGGACTACTTACAGCCGTGATATGCTCAGGATACCTAAGCTCTATTGTAAAGAAATCAAATATTTTCCATCCTCATTTTAGAAACAAAGCTATAATCCACAGCAAAATAATGATCCTCAAGCACCAGGCTGTTACTACTGTGCAGACAGGGCCATCCCCAGACTCACTGACAGTCTTTGGTTCCTCCACCTACAGCAAGGCTTCCCAGGTCAAGATTCATAAGGCTTCATGAACCGTAGTTTCCTAAATTGTGGAAGAAACAAACCTGACCAAAGGGAGAACAAATTACCCTTTAATCCACAGTCCTTTCCGTTTTGGTATGAGATGCACTATGAAGAATCAATTGTTACAGATCAAAATTAATGGTTTATATAAAACACAACTGGAAGACGCATTTATGATTAAAGTCCAAATTTAAAAAGTCCAGAGGTTAACAACTTTCTGGTTCAACCTAAAGAGCAGTGAAAATTCAGTGTGCTTCTGTTTGGTGTACACCAAGCCTATTTTGTGTTCACAACCCATTTCCTGGCACACAGCACTTTGCTTGGTTGCTCAGTGCTAACACTCAGAAGCAGAAGCATTTCACACTCAGTGGTACTGTAGCACACACTTGCCATTTTCCTCATTTTAAATACTCATTTTTCCTTTTCAGACCTTTAGATTTCCACAGTAATTCTTGTGCAAGCATTGCTCAGTTTTATTAGAAAAAGTCCAACTTCTGCTTCTATTTGTTTTTCACAGACAGGAAAACTAAATCCTGGCTTGTTGGAAGTTAGTGACAATATTCTCTCACATTTGCTGAAATCAGAGTTCATGGGCTGCCTTTCACTTTTGTAGGCAACAAGAATGTCTTTAAGATGAATAAACACAAAAAGTGGTTGAATAAATGAAAAGCAAGGAACAATTTTATCCCAGGAATAGTCAGTAGTTTAATTAGTGTATGAATGCAGCTATTTTCAGTAGCATCTTATTCTTTGACTTTGGTACCCAATATTGTCTTTCTGTTTTGATATTCTGCAATCCAGACTCTTCAGTGAACCTGTCACTATAGTGTCCCCTAGCAATGAGGTCAAAAGATAATTAAGGGACTTCTGAAAAAGTATCCACTTGTTATTTTTCACTTGTCATTAGGCAATTTGGAACAAAATGAATAATTGGCTTTTATTGTTCAGGCCACCCAGAATGCTGTAAATCTCTTACCATATCCCTGTAGCCACCCTTTTTTCAAGACTGACAGATCTCAGTTTGTCTAGTGGTATCCTCTTATAGAGGCTATTCCATGCTTTTGGAATTCTTGCATTTATTTTTTTATTAATATGAAGGAGTTTTTAGCAGCAGATGGCAAAATCTTTCTGGGCTTCAGGTAATATCCAGCCTGTAAACTGAAGATGTGTTGTCCTTACTTCAAAGATTTTGTCATTTACACATATCAAGGCTGGCAGAAAGGACACTTTTTGTTTAAAGATGAAAAGAAAATAAAAGGAAAAGAAATAGGAAAAAAGAAAAGGAATAGAAAAGGAAAGAAGGAAAGAAGGGAAGGGAAGGGAAGGGAAGGGAAGGAAGGGAAGGGAAGGGAAGGGAAGGGAAGGGAAGGGAAGGGAAGGGAAGGAAGGGAAGGGAAGGGAAGGGAAGGAAGGGAAGGGAAGGGAAGGGAAGGGAAGGGAAGGGAAGGGAAGGGAAGGGAAGGGAAGAGGAAGGGAAGGAAGGGAAGGAAAGGAAAGGAAAGGAAAGGAAAGGAAAGGAAAGGAAAGGAAAGGAAAGGAAAGGAAAGGAAAGGAAAGGAAAGGAAAGGAAAGGAAAGGAAAGGAAAGGGAAAGGAAAGGAAAGGAAAGGAAGGAAAGGAAAGGAAAGGAAAGGAAAGGAAAGGAAAGGAAAGGAAAGGAAAGGAAAGGAAAGGAAGGAAAGGAAAGGAAAGGAAAGGAAAGGAAAGGAAAAGGAAAAAGGAAAAGGAAAAGGAAAAGGAAAAGGAAGAAAGGAAAAGGAAAAGGAAAAGGAAAAGGAAAAGGAAAGGAAAGGAAAGGAAAAGAAAAGGAAAAAGAGAAAGAAAAGAAAAGAAAAAGAAAAAGAAAAAAAGAAAAAGAAAAAGAAAAAGAAAAAGAAAAAGAAAAAAGAAAAAGAAAAAGAAAAAGAAAAGAAAGAAAAGAAAAAAGAAAAAGAAAAAGAAAAGCTAACTCTTCTCCTTACCACACACCAGAAATTACGATAAAAGATTTGAAGTTTGAAGCCAGAGCTCTCTCTTCCAGTCTTTTGCCCATCTTTCCTGGTGTTAGCAAAATAGAGCAATGAAAATCTATCATGACACTTCTCGACGCTGAAAAATTCAGATATAAAAAATAAATAAGTACACAAACCAACAAATAAATAAAATCTGTAGAAGTCCTCAAACTTGCAAATTTTTTTTTCAGATAAAATTATAGTATCTGAAAAGTTTTGTGAAAGAATGAGATGCTAAAGTATTACTATAATTTCAGACCTCTTTTTTTCTATTTCAAGGGCATCTCCAGGTTTCTCTTTTAAGAGCAAAAATACAGTGAAGCCCTGTACAAGGAAAAAATGCAATATCCAAGTCTCAGAAAAAGACAGATCTCAGTTATCTGCCAGAAGGCACATAACCTCTGTCATAAGCAATTTGAAGATCTGCCCTCACCACTGAATGTTGGAATGGAAACTGAGCTGCTTCAAAGGCATTTAAGAAATATTAAGAGAAAGGAAAGTGACATAAATTTATATTAATTTGTTGCTATATAATATCTCCAAGTTCAGCCAAGGCCAGAAGATAATGGATCAAACCACCTTTAGCTCAGATGTGACCCCTCCTTACAAAACAAATGTGCACCAGAAGAGCATTCAAAAGCCTGAGGGATATAGAAGCAGAGTTTCTCTAGGAAAGATCTTTTAGTGTGTAGGTAAAACAACAATCTATAAAGCCTAAAATCTCCACTTTTACTCCCATCTATGTCTTTATTCCAATATTATTATTAATTATGGCTACGTTAAGGGACACTACAAGTAAATCTAGTGCTAAGGGGTTTCTTTTTGTAATTTAAAAATTATAACTGTTTGATTTAAAATTATACTTACCAGCCATTTGTCTCAAGAAAAATAATTTTTTGGGAAAGAAAACCACCTAGTTTTGCTGTTTAGAGGAATGATGCTTGTAAATCAATTTTTTTTATCCATATAAAAACCTGACAACTGTTTCTGTGAAATACTCAAATATCTTCACTTTGAAGCAAAGACTGTATTTTCAATTTTACTGTGGTTAAAAGTTTGATATAAGTGCTGAAGAAGGTTTTGTGTGTCTGAAAATATGTTTATTTTTATGTGATAGGCTTTGTAAAAGAAATTTCTTCTCTTGTAATCTCTTTTCCTGTGTAATTACTCTCCTAGCTTGGTGCATCCTTGTAGCACTCTGATAGGTTGAAATGACATTGAAAGTTCTCAGTAAGAAACTTTGAACAGCAGAAGGCTTTTATTTGCTTTTAAAAATTATTCTGGGTTTGTTTTTTTTTTTTTTTTTTTGTTAATTTACAAAGACCACCCAAAAATGCCACAATTAATGGTGATGCAGAAAAAATTTAGCCTCCATCTCTTCATGCATTATCAGGCAGACTTTAGAAAGCACTAAATTCCAGCTTTAGTCAGACCACCACATGTTTGCCACAGAAGAGAAGAGAAAAAGAAGCTTTTTCTTGTGGAATGGTCCAACTTCTTTTTTTTTTTTTTTTTTTTTTTTTTTTTTTGTCAGAATTTAAAGGTGTCAGGAGAAGAGGAACAGCAGTCTTTCGTCTGCAAGGCTGAGATGCTGCTCTGAGGAACAGGACAAGTTGCTCACAAAGTGCTTTTCAAACCTGTTCCCCTGGTCTGTGTTCCTGGGAGCCTGCCTTGGGCCTGGGCATTGGAATATCTAAAAGTGGCAACTACTGGCCAGCAGTGTAGGGGAAGGTAATAGGAGATGCAGGATGTGCTGCCAGGTCCTCTGAAAAATTTACATTAGACACACAAAATTATGGATACTTGTAATCTTGCTCTTTTTTTGCCTTAGGTTACCAGCTGTACTAGGGAGCAATGGTGCTCAGAATTGCTATTAAGATGCTATAAATGGAAATTAGTCGGTGTTTGCACGTGGCGAGGACCTGCACCGTGGAACACCCTGGAATGCCCCAGCAGGAAATAATTTTGCCTTCACAACAGAGTCTGAACTATGCCTTGAAAAGAAAATCAAGTATTGAACTCACAAACTGAGTCATTTATATGCGCACCAAGTGAGACTCGGATCCTGTGTAAAAATAGTCTGTGACTGATGCACCTGTGCAAGGTGGCAAATTAATGGAGTAGAGAATTTTGCTTACAGCATTTCTTAGCTTCAAGTGCTGAGCTGTGCAACCTTGATAATGTTCTTTTCACATACTGTTTTGTGTGTAATTATTACCTGTATCAGCCCAAATTTAAAAATAGAGCACTTCCCTATTGAATGCCTCTTTTAGGACGCAGTTGCAGCTGACTTTTAAAGGTTCCAGTACCCTGCAACTCACACTGAAGGCTATTGGCAATGTCACAGTAACACCATCCAAACTCTGAAAATTTCAAAGCCTCTTTCAAAACCCTGGGATGAGCACTCCAAAATGGAGGCAGCCGAAAATCCCTTGCCACTTGTAAAATATTAGATGTAATAAGATAAAATAGCAGATAATTTGAGGAAGAAGCTAGTTTCTAAAACAAAGTTGTCAAAGTAGGGTAACACTCCAGGCAACCAACTCCCACACCTTTTATCATCATCATTAGTCATTTATATTGCAGCAGCATGCAGCAACCCCTGCTGACGTCTGGGCTAGAAACCAGACACAGATAGTGAGAATGATACCTAGCCCAAGCAGCTTGCAAAATTACAACAGTATGAAGTATAAGCAAGGGAGGGAGAGAGACTAGAAGGTTGAAGTGGGTTGTTGAAGGTCGTTTTGCATAAACCTGGCACAGCAAGGAAAGTCAGGGCCTCGATCCATGGGAGCAGCTGCTCCTCTGGCTCGTGCTCTGAGTGAGCATGGCACGGAAGAGAAATGACAGCTTGACTTGTGCAGGTCCCCTGTCCTGGGGAACCAGGCTGGTTGTGCCAAGAGTAACACCTTTGGGAAAACACAAGGCCAAGGTGACACATCTCCCCTTCAGGTCTTGGAGTAGAGCTCTGTGGCAGAGCAGAGAATTGGGATTTTGGATAGAAAAGGTCACAATTAACACACAAAATGCTCTGGCAAGGCCATTGGGACAGACAGTGAAGTAAATAGCATGGGAAGAGATGTTTTTCCAAACCCCTGTGCACTGGTGATTGCTATAGGAAGTGTTTACTGTTGGGAGTTGTGGGTATCACAGGGTCAGAGAATAGCTGAGGTTGGAAGGGACCTCTGCAGGTCACTCGGCCCAGTCCCCTGGTGAGGCAGGATCACCTACAGTAAGTTGCCCTGGACCACGTCCAGAGAGTTTTTCAGTACCTCAAAGATGGAGACTCCACAACCTCTGTGCAACCTGTTTGCCTGCTTGGTCACCCTCATGGTTATGTGCTTCCTGAGGTGCAGAGGTTTCCATGGTTTAGCAAAAGATTTCATCTTTTTATGGAGCAGAGCCACTTGGATTTAGTTCTTTTTTTCTTAGCACTTATTCTCTTTAGAAAGATCCAATTTATTTGGCCAAAGATCTGTAGAGATTATTTGCATATGTCTCCCAACTCTGTATGCCCAACAACCCAAATCTCTGTCTGCAGTGGGTACTGTACTATATAAGGTACATACTTTGATAGCTAATGTAATGCAACGTACACATCATGTTGCCTCAAGGTCATGGTGAATTGTATCTGTTTATATGATGCATCTTGACATACTCTAATGTAGTGCTAGTAATTTAAAACAGTGACCATATAAAATGTGAATAAGACCAAGAACATAGCCACAAAATTCACTGACTTTTTGTATTAGAGGATTCACTAGCATATTGGTAATTCTTCACAAGGATTTCAGGAAAAGAATGTATATTTTGCCATGTTTTTCTTCAATGAACTCCAAGTCAAATTCCATTCACAAAATTCTTGAGTAACATTGCTAAAAAGAAAGCTAATCTGGATTTATGACCCCAGAACAGAAAGCCAAATTTAATCCCGATTTTTTTAAACATATAATGGATTCTTTAAAAATATTACTTGCAATAAAGAGGCTGCTAACAATAAATAAAATATTCATAGTATCTGAATTATGCAAAACTGGTCAATGGAAATGATTTTGTGTAAGTCCCAGAATCCTTATAACATATAGGGAGAGCACTGAGTCCCACTGAACTGGTGTGATAAGTAAATAAATAACAACTTTCTGGAAAGAGTTGGATAATGTTTCTTTAAACTTTGTTTTGTAAACAAAGTGTTTAAATGTTATGAATTGTTATCCAAGATATTCTGCATGTTCACACAGACCTGAGTTTTATTCTAGCTGCTGTCATACCATGCCTATAGGATTGATGCTTTCCCCATTAAGATACTTTCCTCACATTTGTAAAGTATCCGTTTGGCTTTGCCTGTATTTTTAAAGCCAGGTGATCCTCTAGGGTGATTTCAATCTGTTTCTTTCCCTGTCATGCTCTAAGGCAGCATCAAGGAGTGCTGGGATGAGCTGATTTGGAGAACTGACCATGCTGGGGGAAAAAAAAAAAAAAAAGCTTATGGTCATGGACTATCTAAAATCATGGGAAATGGTAACCCTGTTCTTCTGGCTCTGGTGAGAGAAAGGACTTTCCTCAGGAAAGAAAGCTGGGAAGTGAACACTAATAGCACAGATATTCAGGTGTTTTCAGCTCAAGACACTTGAAGAAATTCTAACAAATAGAAAAAAACCCCCTAAGATTAAAAAAAAAACAAAACAAAACAACTTAGGCCACAGTTCTAAGAGGCTATATGAAGGCTGAACTAAATATTAATTCCGGTTAACCTGAAAATGCTCATCAGAATCATTCATACTCTTAGAGAATGTTTGGTTTTTCTTCACTATATAGGAAAGAAATGGAAGGCTGCTTGATGGACAAAAGTCAGTGCTGCTCCAAATCTGGACTGAGAAATGGCACCTTCTAGTGAATACTCACAGACACTGGTAAACATAATTAACCTGTTCCAGGGTACCACAGCATTTCCGGATATTATGATTTAAAAACCTATCTGTAATGTAGATTAAACTGGCAGTCATACTGATACATGTTAGATGTGAAAGGAAAAAGACTACATGACTGAAAAATTGAATGTGCAAAGCACTTTAAAAATACAGTGTCACTCTACCACCCATCCAGAAAATCTGAGGCAGAGGAAGATTTTATCTAATTTTATCTAAATTCATGAAGCTGCCCACTGCTCCAGAGATCTAAACCCTTTATCTTGGTTTCCAGATCAGCAACCTGTTCTTTGGAACACATTTTGTCTGCACCTTCTGGTTTAAACTGATGCAGCTCATCTTCATTTTATCCTGGTCGAAGAGTTTCAGCATAAGTTTTTTAAGTCACATTGCAGCACCAACAATCTAATTCAGCTTAACAGAAACATAGAAATAGAACCAGTAAAATGTCTTTTGACCTTTGCTGTTGGCTACAGTCAAACCCATGCAACAAAGAGAGCAGAGAGGAAATGTTGGACATATGCTCAAGATGAAGAAGATGTTTGGGCATGTAACACAGTACACTGGAGAAAACACTCAAGAACAAGTCATCGTGCCGAGAATATTTCTGTAAGGCTGAAAGGGTCAGTGTCATCTTAGATTATGCACTGTACAAGTGCCAGCCATAGAAGAGGATCCACCCACAGGCCCTACACTCTTGGACAGAAGGTCACTAAACACTAGCAATTGATCTGTGACTCTAGAGACTCCAAGGAGGGCCTCAAAAAAACACCAAATAAAACGTACAGGTTTCTTTTCATTATTATACAGACTACTTTGCAAAAGATGATGAATAAAGCCTTAATAATGACAATTATTGACTGTCCTGTCAATGCAGAGTTAATCAATGCCAATGAAGAGAGAAAATAAATTAATACAACTCAGAAGAACACCATTAAACAAAATTCCTCTCTATTTCCTCCTGACACAAAAACAACCCTCCAAAGGTTTTGCTTTGTTTAAAGTAATTTTTCTCCAAAGAATTCCCGGCTGGTTAATTGCTTTCACACAAGCCTGTCTACCTTAAGTCAGTTCCTAAGAACTCAAGATAAGTCCTACTTTTCCTGTCCTATCAGTCCTTAGCTCCACATAAACTTCATTGACACGGGTGGCACATCCAACCCTTGTGCTCCTCACAGGGTTTTGTGTCAACCTCTAAGCCACCTTTATAAGCTGACACCAAAAGCCATGTTGTGCATGCTACAGGTCCAAGGGCAGATAGCTTTTGTCACCTAGTGACTTTTTCTGTTGAGTTTGGCATGGGCATTGCCTCAGGCAGACCACAGACCTGGCTTTGCATCTCTGTAAGCCTTCCAAGCTGCTCTCTGAGATTTGAACCACACTTCTCATTTTCATAGAACTCCAGATGTCAAGCAATAATTCACATAGAAACTCTTCACAGTGGTTGGTGACTGTAGTGCAGCCAGCTCAGGAGTGAAGCACAGGCAGTTACAAACCAGAGAGCCATGCCAAATGGTCCAGAGAAGAGGAAGGGATGCAGATTTTTTTTTTGGAAGAGAGAGTATGGCAAATTTATACTGGGTAATATCTTATTCCATGAATCAGGGGACACAACCCTTCTTTGCCAAAACCTGGGGAGCCTAAAAGCTCATAACTCTACATTAATGCAGCCATTATATTAGCCTTTCTGTACTTTAAAAACCCAAGCAAAAGTTTAATGTTTCTGGATTTGCTTTTTAAGTAGAAAGTGAGAGTTACACTAGACAAACTCCAATTTAAAATCTCAGCGGGGCTGACAGCTGTATTGAAGAAGAAAGCTTTCCACAGTTCTAGCTTGTGGACTGATTTTAATAATGGACATTTTCCTTCTGTAGATCCAATATTTATGTTCTTGTTGTTATTTTAACACCCGCCTGGGGACACATAAATCTGCCTGTATCATAATTACACTTACATGCATTTCATGCCTGTAATCAGTCTAGGACCTATGGCAGAAGCCGTAGGAATATTGGGCAATATATTCTGCATGGATAAGAAAGACTCCAGGTATTTTTCCAAAAGGATAATCTATTTTATAGATAATAAATTAACTTCATCAAATTTTTAGGAAGCTAAGGATTTGGCAGGAGAATTTTTTAGCTTATTTCTAAAAGTAAACATCGTAAGGACTCCTGAGTCTTTTTTCTTGAGTTCATGTGTGTCTTTCTTCCAGTTGCTCCCAAATTCTGGTTCCTTTCTCCAGTCCTTGCTTCCCTGGAGCTTGCAACTCTGTTTGGCAGGGGTGGAAAGGAAGACAGATGCAGGCTGGTTGAGTCCTTCCAAGAGAAAGCTTAGGGTCATACAGCTCATAGATACACTGAAACCCACAGAAATAATCCAAGAATCAGTTTTTTTATGGAAACCCACTGGCAGTGTTTTACTTTTAGTACCGCTGATTCTTGAACTACAAATGTCAGAAGCATATCTGTAGTGATGAGCTGCTGCAGGCTGGTTTTGGGAAACCCTTCATAAAAATCTGTCAGGGAGGCTGGGTAAGTTCTCTCCTCTTATGAAGTCATCCATTCTGGTCACGGCTACACTCTGCATGGTCCCTGGGGCTAAAGAAAACATTACTGAGAAGAAAATGTGCATGATTTACAAATCCACAGCACTTCACCACATGCAAATATTTACAAATATTTAAGAACAGAATAGCTTTCTCATAGGTACCTGCATGTACACCATGTTTAACCAACATACACCACGTTCTGTATCCTGCACAAGCAGTTAATAACAAAGCCTTCTACATTGCACTTACAATTGCAGTTTTGGTGGATGCTGTTGCCTACTACAGGAAGGACGTTTGAGTGGCCAGAGTGCCAGGTGGGGACTGAGGAGTCAGGGCCTCTGGGGTCCTAAGGGCATCTTCATGAACACAGGGACACCCTTTGCAGTTGGGAAGCTGGTCAGCATGAACAATTCTGGCTTTGAGAAACTGTGTCTTTGTCCTCCCTGCATATTAGCACTTTCTTCCCTGTCCTATGCTGCTGGGATGATGCTGTGCAGATCTACTAAACATTTCATTAAAGCACATGATTGCCATCTTGTCAAAGCAATGTACGGGCTGCCTCTTCCTCACTGTTGCCAGGTGGCAATTGCCAAGCAGGAAAACAGGGATTTGCAAAAATTACTGTGCTTTATAGATGGCACATTGCCCTTTCTTGAAAGCTGTAATCCCTATGTTAGCACAAATCTCTGCTGCCTTCCTTCTGTTTTCTCATTCCTGACTTCTCGTAAATGCTAATTTTGATTTTTTCTTGTGTTATTTTGCTGTCAAAACTGTAAACACTAGAATATCAATAGGCATCACATCAAAGGAAGATTTACAGATCATTGGTCTTAATTGTTTTTTAACATTTTACTTTTTTTTTTTTTTTTTAACAGCACAGTAAACAAGATTTTTACAACCTTCCAAACAGGGAAAGGCTTATAAAGCCATCCTGTTCCAACTTTTCCAACGTGCAGTAATTTATAATTTACATCAGCTATTTCTCTGCTACTGTGACAGGACTGCTGCACACTTAACTGTGTCCAAGGTAGTTGCCACCTAGCCAGATGGGAGCAGAAGTCTCCTAGAAAATAAAAGACCTGCATCCCCATGAGGAATAGCTACCTGAAACCACAGCCACAGTCCTGCTACACCCTTCAGATGCAGTCTGAAACCCATGTCCTATCATCTCTCCCCTGCCTGTTGCTTAATCCAGCTGGATCAATGCCAGCTGGGTAGATTTATACACACTGTTTAGTGTAAGTGTAAAAAAAGACCCAAAATGGAGTTGTACTGTCATTTTACAAGGAGAAAGAAGAAATCAGTTCCTTTCATTATCAGTCATTCTCATGGAGTTTTGTGTCTGACAAATAGGCTTCTTGAGAGAAACAAAAGAAATGTGCTAAATCTTGGAGATACTCAGGTGTGGAGCAGCAATTCTCATACCAGTGGAGATGTGTGTGCAAAGGCACTGTGCAGAGACACAGAGATATGCCCTGAACATTTTCTGAAGCCCAAGTACACGGCAGGTAAATATCTGAAAGAGGAAAGCAATGAAAAGTAAGTTCCAGAAGAAACAAAGTGCAAAGCCAGGATATATTTGTATTTTCTACCACAGCAACTTGTACCAGTGGTAAAGATGAAACAAGCCAGTGATGTGATCCAGCTGTGGAAGAAATCAGTGGCACAATTCTCACCGACCACTAGATACTGGATTAGGCTTTGAAATTAAAAGTTGCTCAGATAAACAACAGTGAGAGAAACAAAATATTATTGCTTTGTAGTAAACTGGTCACCCAAATTGCTAGCATAGGTATAGACCCTACAGCCCTGTGTTAATCCCTGAAAATGAGCCACCTAGTAACTTATCAGCTCCAGTAACTGCAAAGAAGACCATGTTACAGTGAAGATTCACAGAAAGTCCCATTCTTTTGCTGGTCCTACTCTAGAAACAGCTTATAAGGAGAACAATCCCTGCATCATGCTGCAGCATGGCTTTCTAGCTTAGGCAGTTAAGGAAAATACAGTTACAACCAGAGAGACATCAGTAAAGATCAGTGGCAAGTGATCCTCTCTGCAAAGGGCTTTAAAGATAATGAAAGAATTAATCATTAATACCAAAAATCAACATAAAGATCCACATGTAATTCTGATAACTGTGACCAAGTATGTAATCAAGAAGACAGTGAAATGAGTTACTATCTTTTTGGCATTCTGTGCGCTTGCAGAATTAGTTATGGGAGTTGCACTCACTCAGAATTTAATTCTCTAGAAGAGGCTTTTTCTCTTATCATTTCTTCAATATCTACCCCTGTCAGAGCCTGATCTCAATAACTGATATTAGCTGCAATCTATGTGATAAGCACAGAACAAAAAGGTTCCCAAATTTCAAGCATACCCTCCTCTTAGTAGGATTCACATTTTTGGATGAGCTTGTGCTGAGCCTTGCAGCCGTTCTGAGCCTCTGCAGCTCCTGCAAGTGCAGCAGGGCCAAGTCCTGCCTGTGGCTCACAAAAGCAGCTTCTGCTGCTGTCTCCTGCCCACAGCCAAGGACAGCACCGAGCCCTGCTTGCCCTCACTGCTTTCCATGTGTCCTTCAGGACCTGAACTGCACATGCACTGTAATAGATCCGAGAGGTTTTCTTTGAGTCCATGGTCCTGTACAAGCATAAATCAACGTCTGTATTGAATTCTAGGTTATGTGAAAAGCACTGTCTTTGCATATTTGTGCTTTATCATCCAATCAGTAGGCTAGGAGCAGTAAGTCCAAATCCTGAGAGGGTTAAGCCAGTCAAAGTACATCAGCGAACATGGTCTGAAAGAGCAGGCATTGTTTGGCATGTATCTTAAGCTGTCAGGAAGAGCAGCCAGTGAGCAATGCAGTACTTGACCTGTCAGCACGATACAGATCATTTACATAGCTTTTTACAAACATTAACAGATTAATCCTCACCTTGGGACACACAAGCAAGGTTCAGTAGCCCTGACAAACAGATCTGGAAGCTGTCTCCCACAGTGATGGTAACCTGATTTCCAGGAGGATCAGCATCTTTACATCTTGTAAAAGCAAAGAGGATGGAATCACATACCTCCAGACCAGGAGAAAAGGAAGTGTGAAGCAGATAGTGGCTTTGGCCCAATCTCTTGTGTTCATGGGAAACTGGGGCTGTGGGGACTTTCTTAAGTGCTCTATCCTGGCTCCTGTTCAATTCACACCAGCTGTGACAATCACAAGTAGGATGGTAGCTCTCACCCCAGCACTGAGGACACGGGCATGTTCAAGTGCAAAGTACTGCATTTCACACCCAAAATGTAATGCACACCAAGCAGCTGAAGTGGAAGAGACCTATCCAGGCAATTTCCCTATCCAGACAGCTACCCAAAGCACCTTAGCTCATCTCAATGAGATGGTTTTATATAAGAGTAACAGTCATCATATGAGTGAAAACTGAATTCTTAGCACAGAGTTTGGGCTTCGCATTGAGGAGCAGGGAGGATCTGTGAGAGATATGGCCCATCAGATCATACTGGCAGACCTCATAAACCTAGAGATAAAGTGGCACATGGCCATGGCCCAGGAGGCCATGCTGGCTGTTTTTTGTAATTACATGAGAGACATGATTTGTGCACACATCATTTATGCAGCTGAGAAATCTGGTCTTAGCAGTATTACTGAGAGCTGAGGAGCTGTCCAGAAGCCACAGGGGACTGGGAGATCAGGTTCTTGGTGATGGTGTGATCCCACAGATCATAGATGAGAATTTTGGTTTATACCCACATGCAATGCATGGATGTACCTAAATGTACTGTAATGGGGTTTAAGCATAAATGTCCACATGGACTGACTAAACAAAAAGAATCAAGGGAAGATGAATCCATACAAGCATCTGCTAGAGACATGGGCAAGGAGGAGAGGATGACAGATTCTTCAGATGTACAGTAATTCATGTGCTGCAACTTGGTAAAAATTTTAACTGATTTTAATTGAAAATCTCTGTTTTATAAAGGAAATTGCTTATTGATCCTGTCTGTTTGCAATATTTTCACTGTGCTATTCACATGCTTAACCTGGTGAGACTCAGAAAGATTGTTTCTCTCTTCACATGCAACTTGGCTTCTGCAGGGAGCTGCTCCACCTCCATGTGAGGCTGCAGCAATAGGCTGTAGGTAGGAAGAGTTTGTGAGGTAAAGAACATTAGTGTCCTTGACATTAAAATCCCTGTGATGCCCATTGGCATGCCTTTTTCATGTACTCATAACACCTGCTGAAAGCCATTTGAGAGGTCACAAATGGATTTGTAGATAGATTCAGCAAAACTATTGTAGGATTCTCTCTGTACCATTACACATGGTCTACTTATGTTTATTTTTTGGTTTTTTAAATTATGCTTTTGATCTATCTCCTCTTTTGAAACATTGCAGATGTGTTTTGTGGTCTTTTACTAGTTTACTAAAATTCAGTGAGGAGTGGAGCACATACTCAGGACCCTTCAGCATTAAACATCAATAGCATGGTTTTCAGGGTAGGGCCAACAACTAGACTGAAAGACAACAGTCATCCCTAAAATTCCTTTTGAAAGCACATGAAAAGGTGCAGAATTTGTGTCATAACAATTAGGAACAGAAGAGACCAGCCCTTCCTCAATGCCCTCTAGAGTGCTCATGATATTAAAACCATGCAATGAGGTACATCATGTTACACAGTCAGGGTGTTCCCAGTGAAATGACATATTAAAACATGCTGGAAATGGCATTAAGTAATGTCAAAGATGCCATTATCTTTATGCTGAGCCAACAGTATCTCAGAATGGCTCCAGAGGAGCAGGTACAGTGTAGATTGTCACACATATCCACAGCAGTGTTTTCAGAACTCATCCAGCTGTGCCAGGCCTCAGAGCATTTCGGTGCAACATTCCATTTGCTATGGAATTAGGTCACAGGACCCCAAACCAAATGGGCATGATATTACTGAAAATCTTCTTTATAGCAAGGTTTGTTTTCTAGCTTTCATTAATACATAGAGAGGACAAGTACTGTGTTCAGGAGCACAGAAACAATACTATCCTAAGGCCCACTGTGGCCATCCATTAAGAGCCACTTTCAAGAATTCTTTAAAAGCCTTTCTGAAATCCTACCTTCTCCTGCTAAGTATTTTTAGTGCTTCTGTATTCAGTGAAAAGTTACATTTACTGTGAACACCTGAACAAAAAACCTTTCACCCAGTGTTTTTTTTTTAGATGCAAGGCAAAAAAAGGAATTCCAACACATAGCTCTTAGACAGTCTTGTCATCAGATTTCCCATTCAAAAAGTTACATGGTTTTGTTTTCAAGTATTAGGCTTGTCTTTCTTAAAGGAAAGTTTCTGGTATTCTTAACAGCTCAGTAAAATCTCACTTTGTGGACAGTATTGCTAAGTTTTGGGATGTGTCAAAATAAATCCAAATTTTTCTCATCAAATGTATCACTGTTTCACATGGAGGAGAAAGCGTTGCTTTTCAGTATCTAAAGACATATGGATGAAATGATAAATGATAAATTTTCAGAATTCAGAAGTTAAGAATATGGACTGCATTAATATTCTCTGAGGCTCTTACAATGAATTAAATTCATTATTTATTTTTCATTATTTATGTTGATGGACCAGTTGTACTCCAGTATTTCTTAGCTAAATAAAAACCACTTTACCTGTTGAGGTTCAGTTATTACCCAACTACAATAATTAGATTTACTTTCCTGACTCTTAATGTTGTGGAAAATATGTAAATATTATAAATCTCATGGTCAGATCCTCAAAGGTATTTGCATACCTTACTCCCTCTGGCTTAAAAGACTTTCAGAACCCCTTTTATGATATTTACAGGTAACATTAGGTCTAGTTTAGTATGGAAGGCTGAGGTAGGCCCTTCTGCACCATCACTGTGGATGAAATTAGAGTGCAGATGATCCTCCTGGCTGCTGAGCTCAGTGCACTGGAGAACATTATTTTGAAGCAAGTTATGTAATTCCTTTCTACAATGTAGTATGTATTGACAAAAACATTCCTTTCTAATATTTTTTCCATTATAAGCCAGTAAAAAGTTTATGTCAGAAAAAAAAAGATTATACTTGGTGCAGTAGGGTCCATTTTAAATTCTCTTCTTAACATTTTGCAGGAATAAAACCAAAGTGAGATTAGATTTCCAGTAAAGTACTGTTTTTAATCAGACCTTCTAGTTCTACATTAATATGTCACTGGGTAATTGGGCAAGTAGTGTACTTGTCAGGATTTAGAGCTATGTAACACCTGGAGCTGCACAAATAGACTGATGTGAGGTAGATACTAGTTAAGCTTCTGGGATATTCCTCTGCAGAACTAATTCCAAAACTCTGGCTTATTTGCAAAAAGCCATTTTTCCTTCTTGACATGTACAAAATATCTCTGAGTTTGTATTAAGATGACAAGTCAGATTTTTTTTCCCCAACTTGAGATGGAATTTTAGCAGCTAATTATTTTCCATACAAACATCTTTCCATTTCTCCTAAAGAGGATACAGTACTGAAAGATTACCTAAGACAGGGGAGACCTAGCGGGGTTAACCACTGTTAGGTATCATAATCCCTTTCACCCCTTTCACCCACGACTGCTGATTCATAATGACCTGTGTGGATTCTAGGTAGCAAATCATCAGTCTTTTTATATTTTGACTGGATTTTTTTCTGTGTTGAAATTTGATTAATTTACCAAGGGCCTTCAAAACCATTGCATAGCCCCACAGCTGTCCCTAAAACCTGACAACATAAACAGGTACATATGCACATTCCCCAGAACCTGTATGGCATGTTTAGGATGTTTATATTTAGAAACTTTCTGTTTAATATAAGATCTACTTCCCCTGCGTAGTAAAGCAATTACATAATTAATGGTTACATTCAAACAGAACGGCTCAGGAGAGAAAAAAGAATTTTTTGGACAACTGTGTCAGACTGGAAAGGAAGTATGCATCAGTAATTCCCTTTCACATTTGATATTTCAGCTACTATTAACTTAAAAGTCCAAATATAAGCCATTAAGCAAAGAAATAAACAAAATGAAGACCAACCTTGCAGGGACAGTGATGAACTAGAATAAGGACATTTGGGTTCAATTCCGAACTCTTCCCTTGCCAGTGTAGCTTTGGGCAGTTTCTTTGTTGCTCAGTTCCTTATCTATTTAATAAGGATATTAATACTCGATTACTTCTACTCCTTTTGAAGGCCTCTTGAAGGCTTTTGTAGTAAGAAGTACTAATTCTGGTATCTGGAAAACTCAGAAAAATAGAAGCCTCCTTTTTGTCTAAGACACAAGAAGAATTAAAGGAGGGAATCACCATCAGAGATTACGTTCCACCATAGACCTAGTATCACTAATATGGGGCTAGGCAATATGAAGTGCTAAAGATGACCCTTCAGAAAGCTTCAGTTAAAGGAATGACTTGTGAGAGCCAACAAATATTGGGACAGCTATAAAAGATCTAGTGAAAAAATTCACAACAAAACACTTTCCTGTTAAAACAAAAAATAAAAGATTTTGCAAAATTTCACAGAGAAAAACAGATACCAGTACAATTTCTTGTAACAAATGGAAGTCTGAAGTCTGATTAAAAATGTCAAAATGAAATCTTGTGTCATTTTGACCTCAGTATTTCCAAACATTTATTTTTAGAACTTCTTTTTTTAAAAAAACAAATTATTTTTTTTTTATCCTGGTTTATATAAAACACAGATGCTGATCTATATAAATTACTTGACCAAGAAATATTCTTCCTATGGACATTTACACTTACACGACAAAGCTTCAAGTTTCATTTGGGATTTGTTTTGGGGTTTCTGCAGGACTTTCAAAAATCAGGTTTCTGCTGGATCTTGAATCATGACAGCTCAAGGCTTTCAGGAATACAGGAACTGCTTATGTGTCACATTTTTCTTGACTGGAAATAGTTGCTGCAGGTGTGGAAAATATTTCCACTGCTCAGTATAACTTCCCTGACAATGCAGATGGTTCAAGCTAAAATTCATACTGTTTAATCTAAAGAAAGTTCAATGGACTGAAATGAATGTTTTCAGCATCAAACCTTTCCTGTAAATATCTTAAAAGAAAAGGAAATTACTAATTTTGTTTGCTTTAGAGTTGACAGAGAAAGCCAAATGCAGCTGTTGTATAAGTTTTTAATTATTTTACATGTCACTAAAGTGTCTTAAGTCACAGCAAATCATGGGCAGTAAAGCATGCTAAATACAACAAACACCCTGTATGATATAAACCCTTCTCTCTCAAAACAACACACTCTTTAGGAAAGAATCCACTATTCTTACTATGTATATTATAGGGATAAAATAAACAAATGAACCTATAACTGCATTAGTGTACTGGATACATATTAAGCTGCTATGCTTGGTTTTATTAATATTTTTCTTTCTACCATAATGCAGAACTTTGGAATAAAACTCCTATGCAAAAAGGAACTGTTCTGTGCAAATGACAATTAATTAAATATTGCTTGTTATGTAATATATATCCTAATAGTATAGACATTTTTAAGCATGCAAAATTGCAGAGAGAAATAAAACCCAGATGATTTTATCCTTCCTATTTCAACATATAGCTATATTTTGTAGGACATTTACTATAATTATGATTTCATATTGTGTTTCTATACTGTAAAGACAAATGTTCCTGGATCAACTAAAGAGCTAAACATCATGTATTAACTAAAAATGAACATATTTTATGTAGTAAAAAGCTGGGTAAGTATCCTTTAACTTAATAATAGTGAGTATTTTGTAATATCAGGGATGTTTCAAATGAACCCCAGATAGGTACCTGGAAAAATTGACAATACCCAGTAGCAATGTTAATACTGTCAGAAAAATAATAAGACAATGTTTCCAATAAGAATACACTTTGTTTCAACTTGGAGGCCACTAATAAAAGTAAATCTTTTGCATACTTGAATAATTTTTCTCTAAGAATGGATCTGTACAGTTGCATGATCTTTAAGAATGTAATTAACCTATTTTTCTTGCTCTAATTACAAGGCAAAAGATTTACATAGGTAAAAAGAAAAATGATTATGTTTAGAAGGGAAATCCGAATTATGCCTGAAGCCTAATAAATCTGTTGCCATGACAATCAAAGAGCCTGGTCTTATAAAACCTTTTAGAATTTACTCATATGAGTAGTTCTTACTCACTGTGCTAGTTTTGACCTCTCCCATTTTGAGTTACCACCATAGGAGATGGAACCCAAAGTCATGGATTTAATGAACACAATAGAGATTTTGTGGGCATTTCTGGGTATTTTGCAAGGGTGGTCCATAGACTAAGGGAGTGATATCTGTATATTATATATAAAGATGGTGAGGGGGGTTGGATAATGAGGATGTATTGGATAGTGTGGTACCTGAGTGTAATGCAAATGGTGCAGAATAAGGAATAGAGAATGTTCTGGGTTTTCGCTGGAAGAGAGTTAATTTTCTTTCTAGTAATTAGTATGAGGCTATGTTTGGTGCTAGAAACATATTCACAATACAGAGATGTTTTAGCTCTTGCTGAGCAGAGCTCCCTCAGTGCCAAGGTCTTTGGTGCCTCTCATCCCACTGCACCAGAGCCTGGGCTGGGGCTGCAGGAGGGACTGGGAGGGAACACAGCTGGTACAGATGACCCCAACTGACCCAAGGGATATTCTGTACTATATGGTGTCATCTAAAACAGGTAAAACAGCATGTCAAAAAGGGGAAAGACAAAGGAAAAGGGGAGAAGGAATGTTCAAAATTATGGTATTTGTCTTCCCAAGTAACTATTACAAACAACGGAGCCTGGCTCTCCCAGAGATGACAGAACACCTGCCTACCCATGAGGAGTGGTGAATGAACTCCTTCTTTGCTTTGCTTGAGCGTGCGTGGCTTTTGCTTTACCTACTAAAGAGTCTTTGTCTCGCCCATGAGCTTTCTCACTTTTACTTTTCTGATTCTCTCTCCTATCCCACCAGAGGGGAGTGAGCAAGCAGTGTTTAGTTTCCAGCTGGGGTTAAACAGTAATATTCATGCAAGTCGTTCCACCGATTGACATAGGACTGCTGATGTGAGCAGAGGCTTGCAATGGGCAACTTAAATTTAAGATGCAGCCCTTGTTCACATAGGGAGTTGAGGGGATGATTTACACAAATATGAGATTCTTTTTCACAGTGAAGATGACATTTGTGGGTTGCGTTGTTCTTCCTCAGTTTTGCTTATTGGTTCTTACACTAGCCACACATTTTAGATAGTAAAATACAAAATAATTCTGCTTCAGGTGTATGTGTTTTGAACCTTTACTCTTAAAACCAAGGCTGATTCCTCTGAACTCTGTTGAAATACTGTCACACTACAATGTGTTTTTTCATCTGTGCTTCCTCCTGCTACAGTGATTTGAAGAAGTTGCATTACCATTCTCTCTTTAAAAACTGCCTTATGGAGTCCTCCATCATACAAGGAGGAGATTTTTTGGGAATTACCACAAAACTATATATTTTGAATAGTATTTAAGCTCTGATTCTTGTTCATGGGTCCTGCTGTGGCCTGGGTTTTGTGAATTTGCTTTATTTATCCTTCCCATCCTGAAAGCCTGCTGCCAGGAACCTGTCATCTCCATACCCAGCTGCACAGTCCATGACAGCTGCCACACAAACCTGCTCCTGATCTTTTTCCAGGTCCATCAAAAGCAGTCAGAGATTTCCTAGGGGTTGCCCTCAAAGTAGAAGCAGGCCCTTACCACAGTTTATTCAAGAACCGCTCAACTTCCCAAATTCAGTGATCAACCAGTATGAGTAAGAAAATACATATGTTTCACATCACCACTATATCTTCTTTTAGTTCTACCCTAATTTCTGAAACAAAGATCCAAATAAACCAGTCTTCCTGGAAAAGAAATCTGTTCTTCCATCTCAGTTTATTAATTGTGCAATTCCTGATCTACTTGGCAATTTCTTGACAATGATCATAAGTATTTGTAAGTCGGGTAGTTAGATCTCCTTGCACTCCCCTAGCACCTTTCATCCAGGAAGATGAAACCATATTATAGCTATTAACAAAAAATATCTTGTAATGCCCACTGAAGGTATTTCTAATAATTCTGAACACTCCTCTAATACATAGGAAAAATTACTTGATGTGACAGCATCCCATATTGGATTTGTTTATTTTATGACCTGGGCAATAATTCACAGTGGTAATTTTTGGCTTTCTGACATGTGTAAGAGGATCTGTCTCCCGCTGTTTCTAAAACACAGCATCCAAGTCTGCACTTGATAGTTGTTTCCCATGGAAACAAAATAGAATAAATCTTTCGTACCTGCCAGTATTGCAGACATTCAAAATCTTTCTGTAGCTTTCATTTACTAAAATAATATTACTCAGGACTACTCTTGCATTGATATAGGATTTCTTTTACTTCTCGATTTGCCTTCTAGTGGTCAGTGCACGACTGAGGTGCAGGAAAGGTATAGAACCTTGACCCCAGAGAAACAGACAGAGCAAGAGAAGGAGGAGGCAGGAGGAGGGGAATGGAGGGAGGGAAAAAGAGAGAAATGTCAAAGCAAATTCCGAAACATCCTCTTTAGCATGGAAATATGTACAGTGCAGCTGCAGACGTTCCAGTCCAAGTGCAAATGACAGCACAGGTGTGCACAAACACACATACACATACACACTGTCACAAAGCAAGGGAGAAAGACAGAAATGATCTTACAAAGCTGCTGCAGTAATCAGAACACTTGCTCCTGAAAACAACCATGCAAGCAAACGTTCTCTCATTACGCTTGTACATTTTTTCAGTTTTCATTTCACTATTTCTATTATTTTATACTTCTCACCACATCATAAAGATAGTTATTATCGAAAGGAAGGAAAAAGGCCTTACCATGCAGTGCATCAGGAAGAGATGAGAAGCACAGAGCATGCTGCAGAGATTAAGCTCAGCATGGCATTCAGATATCCTTTGGAATTGAAGAAAATTGTCCAACCCATTCTTCCTAACAAAGCAGACAAGTTTTCTCTAGGCTGGAATTTTTCACCAGAAGACAGATCCTTACAGTGCATTATATTTTCTTCTTCAGGAGATATATTTCCTCCAGTTAAGTTTCAGCTCCGCAATGCCATTTCCAATCAGCTCTAAGAAGTTCTTCATTCCCAGATTCGTGGTGTCATCAGAGGGACTCCAAAGAAAATCAAAGAAAGAAAGAAAAAAAGAAAATAATACCTTACCAAAGCCCTAAATTTACTATACTGAAAAGGAGAAGATATAAAAATCCCACAACACCCCCTCACTTATTCTATTATCTAGATGTTTCACAAAAATCAGTACTACCTCTTTGGTCTCATAAATGCAGTGCTAATCGTTTGTAACAAAGGAAGAGGCAAAAACTTTCCCAATTTACACATGATGCAATTTCATTGCTGCTGCTCAACCGTGTACTACCAAAGAACCCTTTTCATCCTGAGGCATCTTTAAAACCGTCTGACAAAAACACCAGCTATCCCTTTCCCTTCCCAAAGGACATGAATATTAGAATTTCTAGAAAGGTGTTGAAGAAAGTCTGACAAATAACCAAAAAAATACAATACAGATATAAAAGCAAAAGCCTTGAAGCAGGAGGCTTCTTAAGCAACGAGGTACTTTGCCTGAAGAATTTGGGAACACACGCATTAAGTGCCGTAGGGAAGGAGTAAGGGGAAAAGAATGGTGGCTAATGGAGTGCTTGGAGAAGATGGGGTGGGACCAAATGGGTGTCAGGCAGGAGTGGGATCCTGAGTCACCCTCAGCCTCCTGCCTGCTCGCTGACAGCAGCTCGGGCTTTCCCTGCACTTTCTGCAAAGCATATTAATTGATTCTGGTTGCTGAGCAACTAACTCTGGGGAGCCACATCGACGGCTCCGGTTTCAGCGCGGCTTCGGCAGCAGCAGCAGAGGTAGGGGATGATCTCCCCCGCCTGCCCTTCTCCCGGGATCTGTCACCCTACCCGGACGTCCTTAGCTGCCCTGCAGGGAAGCTTTGCAGGGAAAAGGAAGAAGCCCTCAGTAGTGCAGCAGGGAGAAGAGGCGGGATGCTCCCACAGGCTGCGCTGCACTGGCAGGACTCAGGAGAGCCGCCCGGCTTCACACTGACCGCACTGCCCCTCTGCAGCCTGCCTGGGCCAGCGGCGCTGGGAGCCGCAGGACACCCAGCCAGCTATACCGACAGTGGGGGAGGCAGGCTGGTGCAGCCGCCTTCTGAAAAGCAAAGATCATCTGTAAGACGTTAAAACGACAAGAAAGCCCCACTGTTATAACAGAAACAGAATATCCTGACAAGGAAGGGACCCACAGGGATCATCAAAGTCCAACTCCTGGCCCTGAACAGAACATCCCCAAGAATCCCACCATGTGCCTGAGAACAAATGCTTCTTGAACTCTGTCAGGCTGATGCTGTGACTACTCTTCTGGGGATCCTGTTCCAGTGCCCAGCCACCCACTGGGTGAAGAACTTCTCCTAATATCCAATCTAAACCTCTGACACAGCTTCATGTCATTTGCTCCAATCTTATGTGAGTTTCTAGTTGAACAGGTGGCTACTTCAGCTCTGTCTCTGCAATAACAGTTAACTATTGCTTATTCCTGACCTCTTTGTCATGTTGAACTTCAGATAGAGCAGACACTTGTCTGGCTGAAAAGGTCCAGTCTAAACCAGAACCACCATGCAGAGGAATTGCCTAGGTGTCTGACACTGTTTTTGATACTGCAAAAGGGACGTCTCTCACAAAACCTTGTAATTGCTTTAACTGATACATTTAAATTCCATGGGAGAGTGAAGCAGCAAAGAGGCCATTTAGTTTGGTCCACAAAAGAGATGGGATAACTGACTGACTAGAGCTGGCTCAAAGGGGTTTCTCCTAGAACGCCTTGAAGGATGGCCCAGTAGGAGCAACACAGAGGATTTCTGCAATGCACCCTGAACAGGGCCTGACCCCTGCAATTTGTGGCAGGGCTTCCACTGACTTCTGTGGCTCTAGAGTCTGAGAGAACTTCCCAAAACACCACAGTGTCTGAAAGAGGACATTTCCCTTGTAGTGTATAAATCCTTAGTCAGATCATAGCATTTGTTCAGCACTGACTAAGCTGTCTTTCTGTTGCACAGGTAAGATGTAAGAAATGAAAAGACCTCAAGATTTCTCTCCCTGTAGCCTGACAGGAAAGTACAACACTAGATTTTGGCCAAACTGCTCATGCATGATTATTGTCAAAGATCTGAGCTAGATCAGCTCTTGATTCTTTTATAGTGATAGGATAAGTTAAAGGGCAAAGCCCTGAGAACTGCCTTAGCTTCCAGTCACAAAGCAGAATTATCTGATTCTCCCCTTGAAAAACTGCAACCTATATCTAGTAAGCCCTACCTAACAAACACCAGGTCTTTGTGAAAAGGGACATGTTATCTTAAGGAAGAGAGTTACTTTTCTGACAGCAGCTTAGCTGCACCACATGGCTTTCATGCTTTATAAAGAAAGCTCTACAGTTTAGCCTCATTTTCTTAGCAAAGCCAGATGCTTCACATATATTCAATGCTCAGGAAGAACCATGAGATCGTATTAGCAGAGCTGCTGTATGAAGCAGATTGCAGAACATATTCAGTTCATCCAATATGTTTATTGATATGAGCATATACTGGGAATTCCTTATCCCTCAAGTACAACATATAGAGAAATACGGGAACATTTAGACTAAAGGAATAAAGAGAGGTGGAGAGATTTCACAAATTCTTGCAAAGGAATTATTGTCTATACGAACATATTTCAACAAACACATAGTAAAGGAAGATTTCTTTCAGCATGATAAGTTGCAGTTGTTTTATCTTTCCACAATTACTCCTTTACATTCATGCTAGTGCCTGTTTATATCTCCAACAGTACAATCTTTAAAAAGTGTGACAACAAAGTATTAATATTTTAATGTGCTTTGCTTTGTACTTTATTTTTACAAGGCAGAATACCAAACAGTTTTGGAGTTCTTTGTAATGGAGAACATATCATTAGATGTTTTAGGGAAGGGCAGTTTGAAGGACAAAACAATAAAACAAAACAACCAAAGAAAGTTAACAACAGGTGATTTCACAATGAAAGCAAACTAGCATGTAAGAAGAAGCTTTCACATTATTAAAAATTTAGGAGTGGCAGGTTTAAAGATGTCAACATTTGTGCAACTTTTTGCCTTTTTTTTTGAATATGCAAGGCTGCTTAGATAAAATTCAGTCTCTTACAGAAAGCAAGTACAGTATCTCTCACTTACACAAGACTTGAATTTAATCTCATATAAATGCTTTTTATTATTCATTGAAAAGGCTGACTAATGCATATGTTCTACTCCTATTCCATTTTTTATGTATCTTACCTCTTCTCACCTTTATATCCTTTCAATAATAGCATTATCCTCTGTGAGAAAATAGGTGTACCTGTGAGCCTAAGGACCAGAGGAAGCTAGGACTGAGTGGACCTGAGGGAATGGTACAGCTGGTGGGTGTCCCTTGAAAACCTGGCAGCACTCTTCATGGTAAAGTACTTGAGCCAGACAGGACCCCTACTACAGGACTTTGGGCACCAAAATAACAGGGACATGAAACAAGCCAGCACACCAGGTTGGGCAGAAGTTCATTTCTGATCTTAGACTCTATTGCCAGGACCTGATAGTGAGAGAAAGTCCCCAGGGAGAAAAATGAGAAGAGACACTTCTGTTGATACATTCTAGTCCAGAGTACAGGTAAGGGCCAAGTGGAAAGATAGCATTTGAAAAATGCAAGTGAGAGCTGCAGCAAGCACGAAGCGGTGGCTGAGCCCGGGGAAACAGTGCCTTTCTCTGGAGTGAGTCACTGTGCTGCAAGGACAGGGGCAGTCAGGGTGGATGGGCTCCCTATCGTGCTGGGCAGTTACTCTCCTCTACCCTGAAGCACAGCAGATGCCCTGGTGACTTGGGAGATGGGGACACAGGCTGTCCAGCGTTGAAGAATTTGAAGCAGAAAAATCTCTTGTAATCTCCCTGCAAGTCAGGAGCAGGGAAGACCAGAGCTCTGGAAGCAGAGGTGCACCAGCCTTGCTCTTTGTGTGCTCAGACCGTTTCTGCAGTGCCTGTCAGCAGCAGGTGCCTTCCCAGAGCTCAGTGCAGAGGCCACGCAGTGACACGGGAAACCTCCTGCCCAGCTGACCCAGCTGCCTGCCACAGTGTGCTCCAGACACTGGCAGCAGAGGGAACAGCTTGCTTCCCAAACCATTAGCCTTCATCACAACCATAGTTTAATACTACAGAGACCATGATTTAATTCCTTGCAAGCCACACCTTTTCCAGTGTCTGTGACTTGAGAAGTGAATTAGATTTTAAAATGCAGTATTGAATGTAAAAGATACAGTAATTTAACAGAAATACAATTATGTGCCCAGATAATAAAAATTATTTAACATATGAAATAAAAGGTATAATTCAATTATTAACCAAATTTTGATTAAAGACTTCTGAAAATTTTTTGCAGATAAGTGTTCTGGGCATGTTTCTCATTTTGACCTTTCAACATCCTGTGACACATTTGCTATTCAGTCAATTACAGCACAAACAACTGAATTGATTTCTTGCCTTTTTAGTTTAAATGCCATAATACATGCGGGAGAGTCTGAGCTTCAGTGAGTGTATTTCCAGGTCATCAGCAATTAACTGAAAAAGCTAACCATAAGAAATAGACCTTCATTTAAAAAAAAAAAGTCCAAAGCATGACAGATGATGTACACATAGTTCCATCTATCTGCAGAATACCTAGCATTCTTAAACCTTATTTTTAAATATTTTAAATATATTATTACTCTAATAATTATTTTCTGTATTCTATATGGCAACTAGTCTTTCTTTTCTGTTTTCCATCAATGCAAATCAAACTGTTTTTTTCAAAAACTTACAACACTAAGAAAATAGTATGTGGTAAGTAAATGGTAAAAAAAATTAAAAACATTTAATATTTGGTTTTCTCTTTATTTTGACATATATGCTGCCTTATTACAACTTAACTGACAACTGACTAAAGAATAATAAAAGTTTACACCTTGAGTTTGATAATTGTTTGTTCGTTCATAGTTTCATAAGTCAATCTGAAATAAATATTGGTGGATCTGATTGGTATTGCATTTATGGAAAAGTAAACCTCTTACATTCACTGATTTCAATGAAATCACCCTTAATTTACATCAGTATAGCGTGTATAATCGATTGCAGTTCTAATTTTTGTTCATTGCAGACTTGAATTCAGTTTAAATTTGTTAGGTACCAGTAATATAGCACTGCTTCCTTACATCACCCTAGCTCTAAAAATAGCATTTCAATACTATATCTCAATATATTTCAATTACTAATATATTTCAATACTATATTTCAATACTGTATCAAAATGTATGCACAAAAAATGTGACTACCTGGCTAGTAGCCCAGCCATTTTCATTGCAGAAAATATGTACACTAAGCATCTTCTTTTCTTTAGAAAAAGAAAACCTGTTTTGAAACTTCTTAGCATACAAATGAAATATAAATGAATGATTTCAATCCATTTAAAAACTGATATGACCTAGACTTCCATTTTGTACGTGCAATATGCAGTGACAGTTTGTTTTTGGGAGGAAGTCATTGATATTGAACACAAGTTAGATGTCAAAATAGATAGTTTTATCCTAACCCTCTGAAACAGGTAGAAAAACACTCCCTGATTTCTATGGAAAGATGACTGAGCTGTGTTCCTAGGAGACTACTCCAATCTCAGACAGAAACTGCTTAGCCTGTTGCACCAAAGAAGCAGCCTTGCCCCTCTAAAGCTGCTGAAACGGACTAGTTCTGTGCTTGCACTGAACCACTCCAGAAGACAAATACTGTGTTCTGAGAGGTGGTGGTGTGTTTGCAGTGTCTGTGTTCCAAGTGCAATCTCATTAGAAAAGCAGTAATCTTGCTGTACAGCAGTGTAGTAAGATAGGACATGCAACGCATGAATTCATTGAATCCCAAGAGTGATCATCTGCCTGAAGTTCTTTTCTAGATAAGCATGTTCACACATGGCAAAAAAAGCTCTCAAGCAGCAACAGTTATTACTGCTGAATAAATATTCACATTATTTCTCAACAGGCAAAATACCCACTGGGCAAAAAAATAATAGTATGCTAATGAAGGATTAGACAGACATGGGCTAAATTAGTCCTACTACAGTTCTGTTAAGGTTTTGGGTGTGCATTACATGACATTACTATTTAATACAAGTAGAACAAAAATTTCTCTCTCTCTCTCTCTCTCTCTCTCTCTTCTTTGTTTTTTTTTTTTTCTTCTTTTTCTTCTTTTCCCCCTTTCTTCTATTTCTTTATTGTTTGTTTAGTTTTGGTTTTTTTCTCCTTTAGCAAAGGAGGTATAGGTTTCCTTTCCTGGGTTAACTTCCAAGCATTAAGAAAAGTAACATAACCTGAATATTTCTATAATTCACACCTAAACCTCTTGATTTCTACACAAGATGCTGCTAGAATTAGTGCTGCATAGCAGTCAAAGCAGTTCTAAACATTATTCAATACTCCAAAATATACAGTATGGGTGTTGTCATGATACTGCACAATATTTGAATTAACACACCTTGAGGAATGTGACAGAAGCCAGATTTAAGCAGCTGCTGGCACTTCTATTCTGAATACAGCTGATCTCCAGAATACTAGTACTCTGACTGGAAAAACCTCCCAAATGCCAGTTCATTCTTTGCTTCATAGAGAACTCAGCAGCTAGTTTGGTTTTCTTCTCACCACTGGCAGGGGTGTCTTTGTAAGCATCCTTCCGGTGAAAGTCACTTGGAACAGCTCAGAAAGTCTCTCAAGTTTAGCAGAGAATGCCCCCTAGCTTGTGGGGGGAAAATCTCCATCAGCAATCCTCTGGCAGGCTTTTATAAGGCCTTTCTAAATAGTCACTCCATTGATTGGTATTTTGAAACTTTATTGATTAATAAAGTCCTGATATTCAGAAGGATTCCACAGAGTTAAATGATACCAGCAAAATACACAGATATAGATCCATAAGGTACTCTGAGCTACCTCCTCTTAAAAAAAACAGAAAAAAACCCAGCAAAACAAGACAAATCAAAAACAACCTGAACATGTTAGCTTTTTATGATATATCTATTTCTTAAATATCCCATTGGCTTCAGGCTTTTCCTTGGAGCTGCTCTCTGTTTAATTAATTAATCACAGTATTTGCACATCTTGAATGCTTTGTTTTAATGTCTCACTCCCTTCTGTGGATTTCTCTGCTGTGAGATTTTAATGAGAGCCATTTCTCATGTTTTTATGCAGAATTATTATATGGAGGAGAAAGTGATAATATCTCAGTCTTCTCTTAATTACATTTCTAATTATTCTTAGAAGTTTATTTATAATTGTGTCTGCCAGCAGGATTTGTTTCAATTATCATAGCCAGATTGGAAATGGAGCTTAAATGAATTCTTTCTGTAAACAACCATATTTTAAAACAAGCAAACAAGAAGAATTAATATTTATTTTTAACTCAAATAATTCCTTGTCTCTTAGTCATTCTTGTAAACAGGAATCTTAGAGAATTGTGTAAAATTTTTGCCCTTCAATACTAATAATACATAAGGTAGAAAATGTTCTCAGAGAATCAAAAATCTTAATTAAGACAAAACCTATTTATGGGTTTTTTGTTTGTTTGTTTGTTTTGTTTTTCCTAAATGGTAATAAGGGCTTTTATGTTAAAAGTCTTCAGATAGGAAGCCTCACCTCTAGAGGCACAGTAGTGCCATTACTCAAAGAGAATAAATATTCTTTCAAGGGTGAATGGGAAAGAAATATCTATTTTTGACGCTGTTAGATTCCCACTTGAAAGATAGGAAACTCCTTGTTTACCACAGTTTTTCTACAATAATGCAGATCTCATCTGAAAAGTAAGCTGCCCAAATATCTCAGATCAGGAAATCCTGTTTTCAGGGAAAAACTGTTCAAAAATCATCTCTAGAAAATACAACCCTATACATATTTATTTCATTTTTCATATGAATTAACATTATTTTAATCAGAGTAATCAATCTAGAAGTAATTATAGGATGTCAGAAAGAGATTTAAAAATGGGTATTTCAGTATGTAGTATACATACTGAAATATGTATATTTCAGTATACAAATTCATGGTTGATATACACATTTTCTTGCAATAGTATTAAATGCATAAAAGTTAAGGATTGATTTGGAATGAGATTCGTATCTTGGCTATGGAAAGAATTAATAGCTATTTCTAGGTAATGGATTTGTAACTTGACAGACAGAAAATGACAACGTGCTATACTGCATGTTTAAAATCTAGAGACAGTTTGCCTTCATATCAAACACGTTTCCCTTCGACACGGGTCCCCTGCAAGCCCCTGCTCCCTCACCAAAACGAGCACAGGAGGATAAGCCTGTGAGACTTACCTGTTTGCCTTCAGAAGATGAAGAAGTTTAAAGCATCAAAGTTCCCTTGACAATCAGCCACTCAGCACTTAGCCTATGTGGAAATAATTATATTCTTCCATCTTTTAGCTTTCTCAGTAAGTGAAAGCTGGTGATGGATGCCGGCAGCCTTGTTAAAATATCACTATAATCCTTTCTAGCTCTGGAGATTGCTTAGAAAACCAAGTCATAAACATGCAGTGCCTATAGCTTCACAAGCAGCTCAGCATTTTCCAAACGTGTACACGTCTTCCTTTTCCAGTGCTGTACTTCACAGAGCACTCGACCTGTCTTCATTTGGGTAGAAAGAACACAGTTGTTGAAAGTAAATCCTATGTGAGCAGAAGTGTTCTACGTTTTTGTTTGCTCACATCAATAGTTATTATTTTAGGAAAGGAGACTCCCTTTATGTTTTTGGTTGCTGCTGTTTCCTCATCAAGAAAAAAAGAATAAAAAAAAATCTTCAAATAGAAAAGCAAGGAGCAAAGAAGAGGATAAAGCAGTTCAAGAAGCAGCAGGCAAGGATGGGTGTCTTGTGATTGCTTTGAGTTAATACTCCTCAGGGGGAGTTGAAAAAAAGCACAAATACAGCAAAATCTGTCTTACAGAGTAAAAATCTGTTGTATAAGCCAGTCTCTGGCAAAGTAAAACAGCATGTGCATTTACTCAATTAATTTCTAGCATGCCAGAGTGCAAAGGAAATTGGTAGCTTTCTGTTTACTAGCATCAAACAGGTAGGAAAGAGGAAAGAAAATTCAGTATATGTAACTAATTGTTTCTGCTCTCCTGAGAAATGCATCAGATCCATTGAGGCTGTGTATGTGAAAGCAGTATTTATCAGTATCACAGAACATTTATCATCATCAATATTTTTTTGAGCATATGTGAAGGATGAACAATTAAGACTGTTGCATCCCCTAGATGAAAACAGCACATTTGTGACTGGTCTCCCTGTAGCTTAAATGTAAAAGTTCTTTGGGCCCTCTGGAAAATATGAATGTGAAGATTCCTATAAGAATTGTAAGTACTGAACACTTTGGAGTAACTGGCCCAATTACTGGCACCAAGTGATGGGAACTTCAGCCTAAAAGCCTTAACTCAAATCTCCCTGAAGCCCATTAAAATAGATTTTGAGAGGCTGTGGATGAGGACCTTTGCCAGCTGGCTCCTTTGTCCCTGGGCATCAAAACACAGCTAGATCACAAAGTCACCAAAAACAGCTTAGAAGGAGCAGGTTGAAACCCTGCCCTGACCTGAAGTTGTCCTGGATGTGACAGTGTGATGCTGGGTCTGAATCTGCTCAGATAATATATGCAGCACGAACACATGTCTGTTCCCTTCAGGGCCAAAAAGAAAACAGTCCATTTATTTGTATGATGAGCCGAGTCACAGACCAAAATGCCACTGAGCCAAATGCTATTCAAGCATAAAACAAAGAAACTCCTCAGCTGCATGAATTTACTGCCCAGCTGTCACCTTTCATACTTTCCACATATACTACCCACCTACAGTGCCACCACATCTTGCAGAACACAGAGTTCTTGACTTTAAAGCTTTCTAGTTATTAACCCTACCATACTGTGGGTAATTTTTCCCCTTAGTGGAGCTTGACCTAGCCCTTTCCAATCAGTGAAAACATTGTATTTTGAGAAAACCAATTATCTCCCATTTCCATTGCCCCTTGTTGTTAGAGAGGCTGGAGTCAAAGTGCATCTTTTGAATTGAAACCATGACATTGTTATACACTGAAAACATGAAAAGTGGGGAAAAGAAACAGATCCATGTTTCATATCTAAGTTCTGAGGAACTGCACATGCCAGATACAGCAAATACCACATCCTTGGCACAAAACAAATCATTGATTGCTCAGGGCTTTGCCTCAAAATGCTGTAGCACTTAGTTTGTATATTACTTTCTTTTCCATAGTCGCAATTCTCATTTTGCTGCAAGCTGAGTATTCTAGGCTTACATGCTCATGGAAAATTGCCTTCCATTTGCGGGAGTTTTGGGGGCTGATCCTGTTGGGGAAGCATTTGCTCTTATGTTCCTGAGCATTAGATATGCTAACTACTCTTTCTATATCTGATGCCTGGGTGGAAGGCAAATACTCTTTCTAGGTGCACAGCAAACCCACTGACTCTGGAATAGCCACAGATGGGAAGGTGAGAGCACAGTTCTTTGAGCATTGAAGAGAAAATCACAGCCCAGTCCAGCAGTTCTCAGTGACATTTTGAGTTGTACCAGCTCCATTCAGACCCTACTGGGTCCCCAAGAAAATTTCCCTCTTCCTTGTCCGCTTAGCCATGTGGTTGGGTGTTTGAGCCTTCCCACTGGCACAGGGCTGCTTTCCAGAGCACCACATGCAGCACCCCTGTGATGAAAAGGCAGCAAAGCAGCAATTGCATAATCTAACACAGCACATGCAGGCAAACTGCACTTCCACCCATGAGAAACTGCCACTGGTGCAGCACGAAATGGTTTTTGCACACCGACATACACTGGGCTGAAACTACAGATGAGGGGCTACTCCAGCACTGCCACTGCAATAAAGTATCTGCTGTTATGTGGCAGAAATCTCAATGCACAACCTGTTTTCAAGTCACATTTGACTTCTAAATATGCTTGCAGTGCATTGTGTATTTTTAGCATGCCCACAGTTCCTATTTTGGGTTACCAACCTGAGAAATCTTTGAAGAGGTCTGATGTTGAATGAATCTTTGAAAGACTGGTTCATTTTAACATTGGGCAGTAGGAGAAGAAAAAAATTAGAAATACAGATAAAAGATATCAGTAGTTTCTTCCAGAAACAAAGGTCAGTGGCCATGAAATTTGTCATTATCTTGTTAAGCATCAAGAACTTCAATGTTTTGACACTGCAAAGTGCACCTGCCTCTGGAAATTATTTTGAATGTCTGAATTATCCCTCTTCCATCAGATACAATAATCTTGGTGCAAAAAACTTTGCCTTATATTCTGTACTAAACACTTCCAGCACTCAAAGATACATTTTGGGAATAGAGGTCAATGTGTGTATGTCCCAAAGGTAGGATATTAATAACACTGGAAGATCTATAGTTTTCATGAGACGTGGCATTTCAGCTACTGACTGTAAAAAATTGAATTTGTTCCAAGGGTTGTTTTTGCATAGGAAGGTGACACTACCCTTGCAGAGGACTTATGGGTATTCCCCTCTCATCCTGGGAGAGTCTGACTGTCCCGGGAAGGACTCTGAACACCTTCAGTGCTTTTTGAGGGTCAGAAAGAACTGAGTAAGGGCACACAAGCTTCTCAATGAGCCAGGATCCTAACAAGCACAATATAATGCTATATTGTGTTGTCTGGATTTTCTTACATACTATACCAGCATGGAAAAAGACTTTGACATACTGGGATCAATTAATTTTATGAAATACATGCATTTCCACAAGCGCCAAAGACCTCCAAATATTCTTTTTCTTTGTATCCTGCTCAGAGAATCCTCATCAAAGCAATCCTCTCCCTGCATCTTGGCAAGTTATTTTCATTAAATAGTATATCCTGCATAATTTCCTTGGTGAAATATAATCAAATGGTAAAATGGTCCCAAGACCAATACCAAAACACTAAAAAACATAACTACTAAAAGTTAGCACTGTCCAGGGGGCGAAGCCTTGTGAGTAGAAACAATAAACAAGAAACACAAAGATAAACAGAGGTGGAAACTGCTGTCTTTAACTATAACATTACTTTTATTTCTAGCCAGAAACATAAATTCTGATGCACTCTGTGCATATCTATATTTATATATGGAAAAAAATTTATTTGTGCTTAAAGAACAAGTCACAGTACATAAGATTGAGGAAGCTGAGTCTGCAGCTCAGGATTCAGTGGTGGCTTAAGTTCAGCCATATTTTAAAATAAAAAATCGTGATCACTTTTATTTGTAGCAGCAGCAGCAAGAAATTAAAGAACAGTGTTTAATTTTGATTAAGCTCAAACAGTTCTTTTATGTCAGATATGAAATCAGTTCTAAAGCTGCAGAGCTGGACAGGCTGCCACTGGGCTATCTGGCATTTCTTGTAAAAGAATAGAACTTGTATTTAAACATGTCTATATCATGCCAACACATGCGTCAACATGAATCTAAACTGACAAACAACTTTTTATTTGTTGTCCTGTGCTCAGTATAAGTGCCCAAATATCTAAGCCAAGCTTGAGAAAGAGGCAATTTTTTTTTTTTTTACAGAAACCCTTAATCAAAGGAAAACTCTTTTGGTCTTTAAGCTGCTTTAAGAGACTGTTACAACCCATTCCTTGCAGACATCACAAATGTGATAAATGGGGGAACACTGTAATAAGCTGCCAGGATATATTGATACAATGCCATTTTTTTCCTCAGACTTTCATGAGCTCTATAGGGTCCACTCTGAAGTGAGCCAGGTCCATTAGCTCTTGAAAAAGAAATTTCTAAACTGCTCTATCACCCCTCAGTACCCCAAAACCAAAATTACAAAATGGAAGAAAGAATATGATTGAAGGCCAAATCAAGGATAAAACTAGTGATGGAAAGGCTAAGGGCAGGGCTAAAAAATAGATCTGTCATGGAAAAGAAAGATCTATGGGAAGAGAGTTAGAGGTATAGGATAAGGAGGCAAATGTATGACAGCACTGAAACTCATGTGAAAAAGACAAAGGTGCGCAACAAATAGCCTGGGATCCTGAATTCAGGTAAGAAGCAGAAGATACCACAAAATTTGATTTGATCATGTAATGGAATTTACTGCCTAGGTAAAATTCTCTTCTGATCCAAACCCCTGTAAAAATTGGGGGATGGGGGAAGATGGGGGTGGGGAAGTGAGAATTATTTTAATTAGACTGTTCATCTTTTTAAACAGTTTTACCCTGTCTTTCTGCACTAAGATTTTACTAAGGGCAATTCTTTCAGCTGTTCTGAATTTGTTACATGACATAGAGGTGCCTGGGATATGGATACCTAGAACCAAACTACTTTCTCTCCAAGGACTGGTACAAGTTCTTGAAATCTGAGTTGGAGCAATTTCAGAATATACTGCCTCACCCTTTCAATGCCATTTGCAAATTAAAAGTCACCACCAACAAGCTGCCAGATTAGCTGTTTAAGCTTTGTAGTTTTGCACTGCACTGATATGTATTAGCCATGATCTTATGAATGGTTATGCTGCCTCATCTGACCAGAATGGCAATTTCCATCTTGAAAGTATGCAAAAGTTGAGAGTGGTAGTTTTTCAACTTCTTTTGACTCCCCAGACCACACTAGTTTTATATTTTTCCTTGCTTCAGTTTTAATAACATGCATTGTTTTCCACCAGGTGCTACTCATTTCTTGAGTGTAAGTGATGTCCGACTAGAATCTCAAAGGGATCACAACCATGGGTGTAATGGCAACAACGTGGGACTATTATATTTTACAAATACAAGCTTACAGGTTAATTCAGGTAGGGAGGAACCTCAGGATGTCATCTAGTGCAATTTTGCCTCCTTGTCAGAAATACCCAACTTGCTCCCAAGCTTAGCTGTAAGAGAAGATTTTTACTTTTGCCCATCTTGAACAGATGGGAAAGACTTTGTTTTATTTCTTCTCAATTTTTTCTCTGACTGCATTCCTTCAGGAAAAGACAGTACAATCTGTCTACCTATGAAGGTAGTACAATCACTCTCACTGCATGCTAGACTGTAAAGTTCATAAAACAAAAATAAATGAACCACAGATATCTTATATCAGTTTCTGTCTTGATTCATGAATTCCATGAGGAAGATTTTTGGGGTTGTAAAGAAAAGATCACATATGGAAGATTCAGCCCAGTCACCCATTCAGACAACATTTGTATTATAGAGCACCTGCAACCAGTTCTTTCTCCTGAGCACTTCAAAGGGTATGTGCAGTGATTTTTTTTCAGCTTTGAAAAAACAGAATATTTGCATTTCATGTGAAATTAACTCATCAGAGCCATAATATATCAATATAGTTACATGCAAAGAGGACTATAATATCAAGAGTCTGTAGTCCTATTTCTAATTAACATGGCTTAACTAGGCACAATGAACAATCTCACAGTGTAAGCACACTCCTGTGACAGTCATACAAAAAATAATCTGGAAAGGTTCAAAGGATTTCAGTCCAAAAACCTGATTATTTTTCCCATCATCACAACCCAATTTCATTTCAACTTGCAGCTTTTGAAGGGAGCAGTCAAGAGCAGTATTGGAAGATGAGGGCCAGTATAATCATTACCCACATGCAAAACAGACATAATATTTACTTCCCACAAAAAGATATTGTGACGTTTTCATTATCATTAGTAAAATGCCTTGCAATCCACAGATGGAAAACACTGAAGTCAAACAGATCTATTCAGAAGAAAGTTTTTGCTTTCCAGTCCGCAGACAGCCACTGATTTGTTTTGCTCTTTCTTTTTCCTAGAGAATATTCTGTTGTTTGGTCTTTGGTTTGTACTTTTATCCTCTTCTTTGCAATCAGATAACGCTGGGTTCCAGCACAATGCTTTGCACATTTGCTGTACTGAATTTTAAAGAGCCTCACCATTTTATGAAGTCAGTAAGCAAAATTTTAGTTTTGGAAATGCTAGTACTTTATACATTACAAAATAGGAGGTTTTAGGTCTGCAAACTCACAATCTTCACAGAAAAGTAACACTACTTGTCTCTAGTCTACCAGATGTTTTTACAGTTATCCTATTTTTTTAATATCTCTTATATTTTTCCAAGAACAAAAAAATCAGAGACTTAAGACAAGCAAGGAATAAATAGTACTGTTACCCATACGTGTACTGTACCAGCACTTTGTCAGGAGCAGCTATTCTGAATCTTCTGTCCTGATGCATTAAGGCAAAGGTCACGGTAACTTGTGCTCATGAAAGATCATGTGGTCTTTCCCATAAGCTTCAGGTGACAAATGCAGAACCTTGGACAAAATTCAACTCAGGAAATTGCCTTCTAACTACATAAAATAATTTCTACCATTTCAATTGAGTTATATATTTTTCTCCACGCTCCATCTTAAGCTCCTGTTCTTGGGCAGCCTTCAGGAGCATGAACATTTTACACAAGAGTTGTTTTGAATTCTAATACTCCTAAATAGTTAAATTTCATTGAATATTTTAGCAACTGGTTTCAAAGGAGCCATAAAAGCTCGAGCTTTTCTATTGCCATTTTATGTTGAAGAATTAACTTCTTGTGCTAGCACAGAATTTTCCTAAACTCTGTATTTAACTTCACAGTTGGTAATTTCTGATTCTTATTTTTTTTCCTCCTACATATATTGGAAAAGAACTTTTATAAGCCATCTTGTTAAAATCTGATTGTGAATTCTTAGCATATAGAAAGAAGTCTTGTTTGCTTTTAGCATAGCAGATCTATTTGACAATATATTTTTATAAATAAAGCTGAGTTAGTTAGAGAAGGACAATGGTCAAAGGCTAGGTACTTTCAGCTGCTTGAAAATGTAAGCAGAGTCCCTGAATTAGTTAGTAATGCCATTATGAGCCTGAAATTTATGGGAAATGTTAGGACTAAGGTTCTGTGAATATTATGGTTGAAGGTTTTGGAAAAATTTAACTCAGCAAAGACTCCAGAGAGAATAATCCATGCTTGCTGTCCCACAGTAATTTCCCACCTGAGCATTATCTGCTTCTCTCCAACAGCAGCCCCTGGGCAGTGACCCTTCTGAGGAGGCCCTGGATCTCAGCTGGCTCTGTTCCAGTAGCTTGAACAGGGTGAGATTTACAGTCAGTGAACAGGGGTTGGCTGTCTTGGTACACAAGGAGTGCCACAATAAATCACTTTTAACAGATTTTGTTTAACAGACACATGCCTACACCTGTTGGAAAGCTCAAACAATTCCATAAATGTTGAATGACTTTGTTCTAGAAGATGTATGTTTAAAGGCTACACCTTTTGTAAAAAAAATAGTTCCCACATTTTACTTGTGAGTTTTCCTCTATATTATAACGCCAGTACTGGAAGAAATATATATTTATATTCTGTGAAGAAAAATTATCTCCTATAAAGACATAGCCTGTAAAGTTCTTCTTGTCTACATAGGCTTATTTCCTTCTAACTGCATATATTTTTTCTGCAGCCAGTTTTAGATAATCTTATTATTCTCAGCTAAGTTTGTCAAATGATATATGAAGTACTTATTTTATCAAACAGCTGCCACCAAATAGTCTTAAAATGGAAGATTAAAATCTTCAAAGTCAGTCAGTGACAGCATTATACTTGCATATACAATCTTAACACAGCCACGGGTGTATCAGTTTTGAATGCCATTTGCATATACTACTTCCTCAACATAGAATCTTCTTATGATCTTAAAAATATAAGTGAAACTCAGCAGAAATAAAGACCAGATAGTATTTTCACAGGTAAACTACAGGAAATGGAAAAAATGTTTGTCCATGTGTTTTAAAATCCCATGTATTGAATACATTATAGCTTCTAATATGTGCAAGTGAGGCTGGGGTGTGGGGAGGAAGGGAGACCTGGAGGGGTCATGGGGTAATAATCATATTTTAGAGGATTAATAATCTATGAGGAAGGTGCCCTTTACTAGAAAATATCAGCCCATAATTGCAACCCTAATATGATAGATACACAGCAAGTTGCATGCTCAACAGTCCTCTTTGAGTTTATCAGGAAGTGTAATATTCTAGATGTTTACATGTTCTTTCAATAATCTTCTATATCCAAGTTTGTTTCGTTCTTTTTCTTCACAGCTTTAATGGTCTTCTAATACTGTTTTGTGTTGTTTTGTTTTGTAATTTAATATATTAACTCATACTCATGAGGATGAAGAAACTAACTAGGAATATTTTCACAAAAATGCATTTTGTTTTATAGAGTGAGGAATAATTTAACAGGTATGAAGACACACTAAGAACAAATACCTAGTTCTGTAATTTATTTAATCTCTGACATTGTATTTCACTTTCTAAACATCCACTGTACAAACTTTTCCCAACCAGTTCTCATAAAGTACACCACCATTGCATGGGTGATCATTACTATGAGCTATAGTTCTGCTTTAAACTGCTTCAAGCTGAACAAAATGAAGCCAATTATTTTCTCATTTGTACTGTTATGCAAAATTTTCTTAATAAGTTTTTGTTTAGTGGAATTTCACAAAGATTTTGTGGTGAAATCCAGAACAAGGAGAGAATCCTCACTCATATTGAATTTACAGAAATGTTTCCTCCAATATGCCCGTTTCTTAGAATGCTGTTCTTCTCATAGGTATTACACTTTCAAGTGCATAAAAATCAGAAAGAACAGTGGTACTCATAACTAAACCAAAGAAAATAGATATTTTTCTGCTATTTGTTTTGTTAGCTTTTTTTTTTTTTTTTTTTATTATTTCAGCCTTATCCATCAGCTAGTTATTTAAAACTTCAAATTTTCTTCCCAAAGAACTTATTTATTCTTGTCTCTCCTTGTTGAAGATATAGGGCTAATTTATATGCAGCAAACACATAAAAATTCTACAAGATTCTGCATAAATATTTCTCTATCCTTTCATACAATATTTCATTGTTACAGTACTTGATTTCTCTACAGTTTTAACAGAATACATGTTCTCTACATCTTAATAAATCATAAGAGAATGCCTATTAGATAAGAAGAAAGAAAAGTTAAAATTGCTGATATATATTTCTTATATAGAAAAATTGTTAGTTTTCCTATAGCAAAAACAAAACAAAACAAAAAAACCCCAACAAAACAAAACAAAAAAAACCCCAAAATTCCCCTGTATCAATCTAACCATTTTAGAGCCCATATTACGCATAGCCTAATTCAACACATAGCAAAGATGCCTTGCCCATTGTCCTGCGGTGACTGTATGCTCCAGTATCCCCATCATCTGGTTTTTTTCTGCTCAGAAATGGGTCCTATAGCTTTATCAACTGGAAAGCTGTATGGTTTCCCATCAAATGGGTATGTTACGAGGAATAAGGCAACAAGAAATTTCATCTTAGCAGTTTTATTGGCCTATGCTGGAGGAAAATTATAGACAATAAATCATATTTTTTTCCTCTAGTCTGGTATTCCCCATGTTCTCAAAAACAATTATAAAGGAATTTTTAAGGTTTTGCATTAAAAGAAAAAGAAAAAAAGAAATTATAATTGCTCAATTTAGCAAAATATATGAAGTTCTAAATTATTGGAAGTAGGACAGATGCACCAAAAGCACTCTCTAAATGGTAACTTCTAGTTTTCCTGTTTCAGCATAAAAATTTAGAAATTAAATTCTGTTCTATTTCCCTCTAGTGACTACTTTCATTGAAATAGGATTTCATTCAGATTTATTGTGAAGTAGCAGAATGGGAGATGACCCCTTAAGGCAGCCACTCATTTCTCTTGTAGCAAATTATGTAATTCCTGAATTTGATTTCCAGTGCACATGAGGCATAAGATATGCTTTAGTTAAAAAGAACATGAAGGAGGATCTAATGTAGGGAAGGGCTTTATTCAAGTGCTCTAAAATGGATTAAGAAGATGTTTTCAGACATTTTTGGTGTCTGCTGCTCCATGAACATGTGTTTTGAGATCAACATCCTTGAATTCAAGTGAGACTTATCATTTTTCTCATGTTAGGACAAGTTTTAAATAGTATGAACCAATTACTTGCACATATAAAGGTGAATGCCTATTTGAGATGTACTTCTGCCTATCTGGCGTCATGTTTTTGCAGGCATTAGAAATTTTGCTCCAGCTTTACAACCTTTTGAGAAATTTTACCTTTTATTTCATTCTTTGGTGTAAGGAACTTATATGTCAGAGAAGAAGAGTGGGAAAAAAGGCCCAAATTCTAGGAAAAGCATTGCCAGAATTCTCTGCCCATCCCTTTTCCTTCCTGTTATAGTCCCAAATTTTATTAAAATAAAATAAAATTTAAAAAAAAAATAGGTGATGGGTAAATGTTTTACAAAGTTGTTGTTTTTTTTCTTTTCTAACATCAAGAAGAAACATTTAGCAATTCCCACACGGAGTAATACAAGTAATTGTGTGTTCAGACTTACTGCCATCACTAAAGATAATCTCTTGTATTCCTTGAGAAAAATTTTTGACATCAGCTCATTGAATTTTAAAAAAGAATATTCATTTATAACTTGCACAAACCCATGATTCTGTGCAAACCCACAAGCCTGGCCACCAGCAATGAGAGTGAATATCTTTTTCAAAGCCATGGCAAGATATGCCCGATTCCTAGGTCATCCTTTCCATGTGTTTCCAAGACTTCCAGTCAACAGATCACCTTAAGCCATGAAACCTTCTCCTTGGCACCATGTTTTCTTTTCCAGAAAATTTATTTGGAACAGTGTAAAGGTGATATAGAACTAAACACACCTTTGCACAACTTAGGACACCTTCCCTGATCACATTTGAGACCCAGAAGACATGACTGATTGATCTTTGAAGGTCTTATGCCTCTAATCACTGTGCCTGGAAAATCTTTCCCCTGTAGCTAAACGAGTTAAATCAGAACTAAAGCACTAGTCAGTCAGTTATGGAGGTCTGTCTTGGTTTCTTTTGGCTCTGTACTAACCAGGAAACAGTACTCCAGGTTGGACAAAGAATTTCCCTCCTTCCAACCCTCACTGCATTTGGTTTGCCTACAGCCCTAATACGTCTTCAGCTATCAGTGAACAAAGCCATGAAGTATCCACATGCATCTTTGCCTGTCTCTGGTCAGGTGCTCCACTAAAATCAGAATTACAGGAAGTACTTAACAGAAGACCCTTTTGTAGTGAACCCATTATCCTCTGAAATGCCTTTATTTCAGTGCAACTGGCTTTCCATTCACTTGATTTGTGTTTCCTATCACAGTCTAAGGAATTTCTATATCATTTTCATTTCATAAATCCATCATATGAGATAGGTTTAAGAAAGTAAATAATATTATAGTTTTTCTCCATTCATCTTGAGAAAGAATATTTCTTTGAACTTCAGCATTAATGATGAAAAAATGACAGCAGTTTTGCAGAAGAATTTTCTCATTAAAATCTGAATTAATCATATAAAAGGGAAATCTTCATTGCATTATAATGTAGTATCTGCGAGATCTGAAAAGTGATTTTCTTTTCTTGGGTTTTGTCATTGCTCTCATAATCTTTATTTTTCTCTGCAATAATACTACTTCTGGTCTATGAACTACCCTGGATATAATATTTGAAGCAATAATTACATGGGTTAAAAAATTTGTCCAACTGTTTTGTGATTTCCTAAATTAAAATCAAAACTTCAGATTTTAAGAAAATACATTAATTTTTATTCATTTTAAAGGGGAAAATATAGATAATTTTCTGCTTTAGAGACCATATTGAAGTAATGGGATTTATACCAACAGATAATTTGACTGAGAAGGTACAAGACTTTGAATTCTTCCATACTGCCTAATTTAATTATTTAGCAGACATAAGTTTATATCTTGTTCGGCTCTTGCTAAAAAAGAAAACAAAGGACATGTTTTCTGTGTATCAGGGATAAATGATATTATTTTGAATCACAGGTGATGTAGGAATAAAAACCTGTTAAAATTATGAAGGTGAAAGCAAACTGTCATGTTTTGGATCTGGTCACAAAGATAAGGTGGATGGTGCATTTTCTGGGCAGCTGGCAAAAATATGAAGAGCACAGGACAGGTTTGAGGTGGACTCTTTCATCATCCAGACCACTTGGAAAACAGGGAAGCAGGAACATATCAGTAATAGAATCTTAAGGTGACACATCTGTTTCTACAAAAGCTAAAGAAAGCAAGTAAAGGAAAGGCCTCTGTTTCTCGCCAGCCTGGAAAAACAGGTTGAGATTGTGCAGATGCAGAGTAACCTGTCAGAATGACCATGAAATAGATGACAGAATTAACAAGATTCAGATGGTTAGAAGGGAGAACACAAACATCATAAATCTTGGAGCTCGGAACAGCAGACTGCAATAAACACTTGGAGGTGGAAGTACTAGATTTTAACATAATGTCAGTAAAAAGGGGAGTATGAATCGGAGAGAGCTGGTAGTGCTGTTAAAACAAACAAAACAAAAGGAACAAAAACACAACAATTCATAAGCACAAAGTATCATGAACTGAGTGTCAACAGTCTAGGAATAAAATGAGAAAGACAATAAATAACTTTTGACAAAGTAAAACATAGGAGAGAATTTATTAGTATTAGAATATTAAGAAAAATGCTGGTCTGTTCCTCAACAGGAATCTTGAGAAGGTCACAGTGTTAATGTCATCTTTGCTTGTATCTCCACTAAAAATGTCAACTCTGATCTTACAGCTAAGAAAATGAGCTACAGAGATAGAAATGAGTAATAAAACAAGAACAGTGAAAAACAGATTGGAAAATAGGTAAATGAGAGGTTCCAAGATAGGCTCAGTGGAAATTGTCTGTAGGTATTTTCTTTAAGACTGCCTTTTGTCCCACAGATGATAAATGATTATGCTTTGAAAACCTGTCAAATATAAATTAGGCGCCACAAAAATCAGAAAAGCCACAAAAAAAAAAAAAAAAAAAAAAAAAAAAAGGAAGAGAAAGGAGAGACAGGCTAGAGGAGAGAAAACCACTCAGCATACTTTCAGTTTTACAAAAATCTTGCAATGAAGAGTAAATCATTCAGAAACACCTAAAAGACAGAAAAGTCATGAGTACCTGCATGAATCTTTCAATATCAAATTATAGTAAATTAATCTATTTCTTTGTGTGAGATCAGATTTGCTATGATGTAACAATGAAAAATAAATAAGACAGAAATAACTGGTCACAAGAAGTGTTGTTGGTCACAAGATAACCTGAAGTTTGGTGGGAGTGTTGTTCTGCTTAAAGGTGGGAAGGCTCTGGAGAGGGATCTGAACAGACTGGATCCATGAGTCAAGGCCAGCGGCATGAGGTTCAAGACCAAGTGCCAGTTCTGCATTTGGGTCACAACAACCCCACGCAGTGCCACAGGCTGGGGGCAGAGTGTCTGGAAAGCTGCCTGCTGGAAAAGGACCTGGGGGTGACCATGAGCTGCGTGTGCCCAGGTGGCCAAGCAGGCCGATGGCATTGCCTGTGCCAGCAACAGTGGCCAGCAGGAGCAGGGCAGGGATTGCCCCCTGCACTCGGCACTGCTGAGGCCACACCTCGAATGCTGTGTTCAGCTCTGGGCCCCTCATGACAAGAAAGACACTGAGGAGCTGGAGCATGTCCAGAGAAGGGCAGCAGAGCTGGGGAAGGGTCTGGAGCACAAGTCTTGTGAGGAGCAGCTGAAGCTGTTCAGTCTGAAGAAAAGGAGGCTCAGGGACACTTTGTCTCTCTGCAATCTGAAACCTGAAAGGTTTCAATCTACAACCTGAAAGGAGACTGTAGCCAGGTGGGGACTGGTCCTTTCTCCCAAGTAATGAGCAACGGGAGGAGAGGAAATGGCAGTAGGGGAGATTTAGATTGGATATTAGGAAAAGCTTCTTCACTGAAAGGGTGGTCAAGTATTGGAATAGGCTGCCCAGGCAAGTGGTGTAATCACCATTCCTGGAAGAATTTAAAAGACATATAGACTGGCACTTATGGATATGCTTTAGGGGAGGACTTGGCAGTGCTAGGCTGATGACTGGACTTAATGATCTCAGGAGCCTTTTCCATTGTAAATGATGCTCTGATTGTATAAGTCAAAATTAAACTTCACTGATTTGAGTATCCTTTCTCTGATAGAAACCACTAGCAGGTGTCAAGGAAGAACATGAAAAAAGTATGGTAAGAATGTATTTAACTTTTATGTGGTAGGCTGTCCTGGTTTCAACCAATATGTAACTTAATGACTTTCAGAGCTGGAAGTTGCATCAACAACTATTTTGGGATATTCCACTGAAAATTAAAGTATATTTAAATATAGATAATCTGATATTATATTTTCAAAAATCACTTATATAACATTATGAATAAAATATAATTGCTATATACAGATATTTTACAAAAATTGCAGAAGTTTCAAGCACTGAAAGATCTAGGAATAAAACTCCAAATAATCTTAAAAGTTTAAAGAACATTCTTGGAAAACCAGGATTCATATTACAGGGAAAAGAAAATATGATGCACTTAGATTACACTACACAGATAGAGTTTAGGGAATGATAGATCTGCTCTGCTGCAAAAGATCTGAGGATTAAAATGGATTGGATCAGAGCACGTGCCAATAACATTGCCAAAAGCAAGCATACTGCCTAAATGAAAGGCTGGCTGTAAGAGCTGGTGCAGCATCCACTGGAGTAGGTTTTCAGTACAAGCGTACAAGCACTGCTCCTCGAGAGTAGTCTAAGTCATCTGGAAGGAGTTAAAAGAGAAGAATGAATGATAGAATTCAATAAAATATTGTTCAAGAAGGGTTGAATGGGTCATATAATCTAAAGGAGAGAAATTTGAAAGGAACTTTAACAGTTTTCAGATGTGAAAAAGAAGCTGTAAGGAATAGAGTAAACAATTCTCCATGAACACTATGGATAAAGCAAGAAGTTTCACGTATAAAACAAGGAAAATTCAAAGCTAGGTCTTGGAAAAACTTCTGGACAGCTAAAGTTATTCACAAAACAGCTCAGTCTCCATCACTGGAGTTTATCTAGAAAAAGATAAACAAACACCTTTCAAAAATGCTTAGACATAAAAGGCACAGTTTCATGTTAAGGGAGTTGGCTTCCCGGGTCTTTTACAGTTTTATTTTCTGTGTCCTTTCAGTTGTTTTTCTCTCTGTTTTTGTAGAGGCAAATAACTACTTGGACAAATTACCAATGGATTTTGTATAGTCTCAATTGCTTCTAGCTGCATTTGAAAATACAAGTCCTTCCTATGGAATATATAGTCTTGCAACAGTTACTTTATGTGGCTTTATGCGGAAATGACTGACAAGGTCTTCCCTTATTTTTTGTCTGGAGGAGATTAAACTACATGGTTCTGATGCTTTCTTCTGGCCTTTCTATCTAGATATTATAAATAGATTAACTGAATACCGTTGAATACTGCAACACACTGTCCAGAGATGTTATAGAATCTTCAGCCCAGGGCAATATTCTGTAATTGACCCTGCATTGAGCACCAGTTTAGACTGTACAGTCTCCAGAGGCTCCTTCTAGCTTCAGCTCTTGTGATTCTGTGAGATCCTGTGATTTCTAGATTGCAACTACATTAAGTGCATCTTATCACCATGAATCAAATGAAAACTTTGAGGCATTCAAGAATGAAAAGAAGAAAAATCGATGTGAAGAGCATTTTCTCTCCTGTCATGGTCCGCATGGCTTTTTTTTTTTTTTTTTTTTTTGGATGGATCCTAATTATTTTTGTTCCAACTGGATTGATTTTCTAATGAAAATTAGGCTGTTTTCTGCTGTTACGGGTGTGGGAAATTAATTTGGTGAAAGTTACAGACTTTGTGAGATGCCACCCTGTATGTATGTGATAAGCAGTGATACAAAAACGTACAAGGCGGTTTGGTAAAATGGTGAACATGATGAGATTCTCCACATGAACTGGGAATTACAAAGACCAATTTAGCACAATAGTTTAGAAAGGGCAATATGAAATTTTAAATGAGAAAAAGATAAGTTTTCAATGGAATATGCTTAAAAGAAAAATAGACAAAATACTGGAAGATGTTCAGTGTGCAAAGAAAGACAGGGAGTGAAGGCAAAACCAGGAGGAATCAGCTTCCACAGCCCAGTGAGGGCTGCTGTGTGATTCTAGGCCCTCAGTACTGAAATCTGGAGATGAGTCATATGCAAGTCAAATTGTTGACTAATATAAGCCCAGCCTTTCTGTAAATGAGGGTTCTTCAGTAATAGTTCTTTTTAAAGGCTCTCAAAGAAGGTTTACCTTTATCCCTAGGACAGAAGAAGCAGGACAACCTAACTTCTCAATTGAGCCCATATTTTCAGAATAAGATTCACCTCCTTTAATTTATCTGATCCCCCAGAAGAAACCACATACATAGACAGTGCAAACAAATACTTACCATGATGCAAGGAAGAGACAGATGCTTCTAAATGGGAGGGAGAATCACAATTAAACACAGCAAGCACTATGCTAACCAGAGGTAATAGTAACAAAATGACACAATGTCCCCTTATTGAAACTCTGAGTTAAAAGCTTGTGCAAGCCTGATGATTAGAGACTCAAACAATGTCCTGAATGTTGGCACTTATACCAAGCACTTCGGAAACAGAACACTCCTTAATTCACTTAAATGGCTGAAAAATGGAAGTGGTGATTATAATTTATGTTATAGATTGGAAGTTAAGTGCTCTTATGCAGGAAATAGAAACTCTGAATATGAGACCTTCCCCAGCCTGGTGGTTCAAACTCAAAATTTCCATCTTCCATCAGCATGGCTTATCAATTTTAGAAGGAAGCTTTGGACGAGAATTGCTTTCTTGCAGAAGCTCTGTCATCATGCAATAAAGAATTCACTCTTCCCATATACTAAGAAATTTACTACTCAAATTTACTAACAAATTGAGAATGTAATTTCATTTGAAAATGAAAAATAAAGGCAAAGTCACTGTTAAAGAGAATTCATCTGTGAATGGCAAATTGCCTCCCGAAGCAAATGCACTCATTACGCTCAAAGAAAGGATGAGATCTTCCACAGTTAAATAAAACTAGTAGGAAAAATAATTGCTTGATAAATCAGAGTAATTAAATTTTGCACATGTGAATGCTACTGCACCTCTGTCTTCAGTACAACAAGGCCAGCCCTGTAGCAGAGAAACAGCATATAAAGCTCAGCCCTTACTCCCTGAAAAATGTATTACTGAAATAAATGGCACACCTTTTTCCCTTTAGCTCTTCACTAATGAGGAATGGAAAATCTTGCCCCACAAATCCATTGGGATCAGAGCAGCCAAAAACTGTGATGATGCTATCTAGTTCCAGTTTACCTCCTGCAAACATTCTACCAACCATTAGTGTGCCTTCTAGCATTTAAAAAAACCACAAAGCAATAGGCTCTATTTTTCTCTGGGAACTTGTCTGACAGGTCATTTGTTAGTTGGTCTGTCTTATATGTTAATTTTTGTATACCAGGCAAATTATTGTTTCCCCTTATAAACTTCGATAGGAAAAATGCCCATGAGGCCTTTTAACTTTATAGGTACTCCAATTGCTCTGTATTAGTCCTAAAAAGAAGCCTCTGCCACTGTCCTTTCAAATTTAAAAAGTTAATTCTTGACCATTCAAGCTATTTTTGTGTTTAGGCTATTTAAACACAGTTATCTACATCTGGACACACACACATTCATCAGTTGTTCATCTGCCTGCTGCAGTCAGCAGAAATCCAGCCAGTGCAACCTACAGCACAATTCAGATCACCCCAACCAAGGGAACCAGCAGCTGCTGAGCTGAATCACTCGCTCAGCTCCAGCAGCTCCAGCCTTGATCTTTATTGACTCTAATAACAGCTTTGATACTGAGGACTCAATCCATTGCCCACACAGAAGGAGCCAGTGCTGTTTGGGATGGACAGCATAACCTGCCTGTCCTGCTGGCAACACCTCTTACAGAGCTGTCAAGGTGCCTTGCATACTCCAGGGCATACGAAATGGCAGCAGCTCCTCTGTGAGGTGACTGAAGCAAGGCTTTAAGCCCCAAACACACTCCAGCAGGTAAGCATAACAAATTTAGGTATCTCGGTTGACAGCTGCATCTCTGGAATTTAGGAATTTGAACAGCTTTATCTGGAAAGGCTATGGTACTACCACAGTATATGTATCACTTGTAAGAAGTGGCTTATTATAGTTTCCCTCCTATTCAAGAGACTAACAGGACGAGAGCACATCACAAGCTCATTCATATCTGTTCCTCAGGAGTACAAGGATGCGTTGCATACTCTGTCTTCAGAACCAGTCAAGCAGAAATCATCAGCAATTACTTTCACAAGAGTTACAGAAGAGTGATTCTGGGCTTAAGGGTCATTCTAAGGCACAGCTTTTTGATCAGATTTAGATGGTGGTTAACTCCACATTTTATGTCACCTCAGGTTTGCAATGCATTTAGACACAGTATTACAGGATACATTTGAACTAAAAATTCACACCTTTCAGTTTATTAATGCAGGCTCAGTAAATGGCAAACTGGGCTATGAACCATGCTGGAACTGGCCTGTGCTGCAGAATTTTGGGCAGAGATGGCATCAGACACTAACCTTTGAGTGTTCAGGTATACTCAGACACTTTGGTTCTGACCTCTCCCTCACTGCAAGATCACCACCAGTTTGGTACATTGAAACATCAGACAAGAAAAGACACATGAAGCACTGAGAGAGTATATCTATGTAGAAACACATATTCACCTTTTGACAGTCCATTTTTGACAAAAGAGAAGTTGCCTTTTATTAAGAGAACTTAAATAAAAAATAGTAATCTTCCCAACAGCTTAATGTTCTGTAAATATCAGTTCCCTGAGCAATTTCTTTAAAAAAAGTTCAGATAATCTTATTATTCATGTGATATCTGTGCATTTAGTCTCCTTTTTACGTCTCCACTGAAGGATTTTTGTAGGAATTGACCATAATAAATGTGATTATGGATGCAGTTTACACAGGTATAGTTCCTGATATAACTTATCCATTTGGTGGTAGCTATTCTTTTAGACTAGATATTGCCAGATGACTGAGCAAGTTCTTTGAGCTTCTTCCCAATGTGCCTCTTGTGTGTATGTGTCGTGTCTGGCAAAAACTATAGTGTCCACTGAGAGAAAGAAGACATGTAGCAGATGCTCGACTGCATTTCTTTTCCTGCTTGACTGCAGTGACTGCTCTGAGAAGTAAACAATCCACTTGGTAAAACAAACTGCTGCAAATGCTCACTCTGGGTTGTACCATTTGATTATTACCTTGCTTATCCTCTTTTCCTAAACAGGTTTATTCAAATTCCCCTACCAATCTATATAATGAATTTTTACCAGCTCTATCTCTTCCGTCCAGGCAGAGCCCGCACTTTTTGCTCCAAGACTGTTTTATCTATATGTAGGATTGGATTTTTTTGTTTGATTTTGTAAGATATTTATTCTTGGAATTAGTTCCTGCTTTTTTACTAAGGGATGGCTTGTTCTGTACAGTATTCAGTCTCTAAGTCAGACAGTGAGAGAAAAAAATGTGATGTCTCCCATTTTCAGATTTGAAAGAGCAGCTGATGTCAGAAAACAAGATAAAAAAGGTGACCTTAAAACAATCTGGTTCATGGTGATGCTGCCTTCTAGTCTCAATGTCCAATTTATCTCAGAGCACATGTAGGGTGAAGACTGCAAAGTAAGACTAACGAGTATGGCAGAAACGTGCAGTAATTCATCATCTTAACAAAGCATAGCACAATTATCAGGAATTTCCTGTAGACTTGCCATGATTACATGGGAACAAATTGCTTGTCTGTTCAGTTAGAAGTGCAAGAATACCGAACCAAAATACAGAAGGATATTGTTGTCACCTTTAAACACAAATTATCCTTTTAGGATACAACGAATGTACAGTTTGGCTACACATCACAAAAAAATATAGGAAGAAGAGGCAGCAGGGTTTGAGGAGTTAATGGATGTAATCACAATAGCTTTTTCATGCTTGCCAAAGACTTTATTGAAGCAAAAATTTCAAGTAAGAATGAAAGGAAGGGAAACCTTTAATTAATTGGAATTTACTTAATTTAAAAAAAAACCCCTTTGTCTCTGCTTGGTGCATCTTCCTGAGAAAAGATTAACATCAACATCACTTTGTGAGTAATTTGGTTTGGTCCTGTTCCTGGTGTTCATCTACCTGGAGTACAGTTTAGGTTGCTGTTTATTTGACTCTTCTCCCTAAGGACCACTCTTCTGTAGGAAAATTAAAGCTATGCAATGCTTACACAGACATTTCTTGAACTTCTACTGGAGAACAAGACCCATTCTGAGTAAGCACTAATAATAGACAACACTGCAAGTAGCTGCTTGGGCTTACATGCCTGAGAGACATTATATTAAAGGAGAAGGCATTGCTGAAAGGAGCAGAGAGATTGCATTTGCTATCACATATCTCTGCTGTGTTTCAGTGATCATGCCACTTAGGTAAAGTGGGAATTTGAGAGCTAAAGTCTAATTAAAATAAGTGGGCATTACATAACCACGCTTGGAAGGCAAATTTTCTGTAATATTCCTTAGTGACTAGATGCTACCTTTCTTTAAAGCATTTACACAATTCAGCTCTAGCAATTTAATGGTTGTAAAATGATAAGGAAATAAATTAGATTTTGGTATACAGCAGTAAAATTAATTTCAGGGGTATATGTAACTCTTAGCACTTAAGTCCCATAACAACATCATGACATATATCAACTGGAAGCTCCCTATTTTTCTGGGAAGGCTGGACAGCACACATCACACAATTGCTTTTTAGATGTCATCATGCATCACGACAAAAGTCATGTTTCAGGGAATGCCTTAGCTCCACCAGGATATCCATTATGGTCAGGGCTGCATTGCTGAGGTTCCAGGGATGCATCTGGCCCAGGGAGTGAATTTAACCTTCCTGTCCTTTGTTTTGTTTTGTTTTAATTGGTTTGGCTCTGTTACATTCATGATTTTCTCCCTCAAATAATTTCCTTTACTGATCCTGCCTTTCCTCATTTTTCTCTTTCCTGCTTACATCCAGATTAGTACCAGGATGGAAGACCCCTGGGGAACTCCACTTGGCCTCTTTCTGCTAAGTACAACAGCCAGTCCTGGCAAAGTGGAGACATTCTTATCAGAAGCAATGGGGAACGTTGGTGGGAGAGCTTACTTTGGGTGTCACAGGTTGGTGATAATCTGTCACACTACTGCAGTCCAGGGAGCAGTGCAGCCACTGTGCTCTGCCAGTACCTCTCTAAATTACACCCATGAAGGAACCTTGTAAGGTGCAAAGACAGCTAAGTTCACTCACTGTGTCTGAGCCTGCTTTGCCAGCATTGCTTTCGTAAGGAATGCTGCACAGAACTCAGACTTCGGGGGGGGGGGGCGAGGCTGCTGCAATCAACCTTATGAAGGAAAATATATCAGCCTCGAATTAATTTCACTGTATTGATGAATTCTGCCAAGTTCCTGGAATTTTCAAGAAACAAATCAGTTTCATCTACCCTTAATTTACTGATCTGCTTTTTAAAATGTAAACAACTTTCACATAAGATTTTATTGCATTTGAATATAATTCTTGTCATGTTCTGTACTTTTCTGCTTCGCTTCCAAAGAATGTTGTGATGATTAACTCATGCATTATGTGATGCCGTGTGTAATGCTCCCTTGTGACAATAACTCAAATTACTATTTTCATGCTATCTTCCTGTCTCTCACTCTTGTTTTATTTTTACTCTATCCTTTTACTCATTTGAACAGAAATATTTTCAAGAATATATTTCTGTCTCCTTTTGCCAACCTAGGACCAGCTCACATAGTCTAGAACAACGGGTAAGTGCAAATATCCAGCTACCACAGCTTTGCTTCCAGTTGCTACAGAGCTCACTTTCCCAGGAATTCTCATGGACGTTCATCTGCAGAGTTAAGTTACTCATCAAAACATCAGCAAGTTGTATGTGAACTCTTTGAATGCCTGGTTACCTGATGAGGGGTGCAGCAAGGATTCAGTTCAAACAAACACAGAGCAAGCTCATAGATTTACAACTTTATTATATTCAAAATAAGGTTCAGTACTTTCAAACCTTTGTTCTGGATATCAATAGAGAAAGATAGCTTCTGGATGTTAACTGATCATGGCTGAAATGGAAATTATTTTTTAGAATATTAATTATTCTTAACCTGATGCAGATAAATCCTTTCATTTTACCATTTGAATAGAAGAAATAGGGCTAAAACTTTCAAGTTCCATAATTCTGACAGTGATGTAGGAACTTTTATAACACACGAGGAGAACCTACAGCAATATAAAATCCTGACAAATCTCGGAGAAGAAAGTGACAGCAGAAGACATGCAATCAAGAGAAATTTGAGGTTTCTCTTGAATCCTAGTTGTCCTTGATTACATCAGTAATAACCTGTTACTGTTCACAAACTCCATATCCCAAATCTATGTAGAAAGTGGTAAGAAAACTAAGGATAGGAAAATGCAGCTTTCAGGAGCAGGCATAGTTTAATCACCTATTTTCACCAACTGTTCTGTGCAGAATTGTCCCAACAAAGGAGTAACCAGAATAAAAGCAGGAAAGTCCATTCAAATAGATGTTTGAGGTTAGTAACTCTTGTAAGCCTATACAGGGCTGGCATTAGAAAACTCTATCACCCCATAACACAAAATAGAGTCAAAAAAGATTGATTTAGAGTTTTAAGTCCACTTATTCGCGAGAGCAGTACTGTTCTTAAAATACTCTAAGCAGTAGTTTCTAGTTTAGCTTTAAATACACAAAGCAATGGCTTTGCTCTTCCTTGTCTTGAAATCTATCCAAGTTTGGAATTCAATATCCAGTCCTCAGTGGCTTTTGCTGTTCTCCACTTTCAGTTGCTATATATACAACAGAAAACTGCAATTTACATTAGGTGGCCCAATATGAGTGTGCTCCATCCATAAAAAATGTTTTCTTCATGTAGGGGTTACATGGATGCAGCATCAATAGTTGCCAGACATTAGGATAGAAAAGGCCTTAGTCTTTCCCATCACAACCTGATCACCCATTCTTTTATCCTATTACTCCCACAGAGAGAACACCCCAAGGAACATCTCCAGTCAGACTGTTCCTCCTTGCTGTCAAGGTCACTTACAGACATTAGTAGATATTCATCTATCCTTAGCCAGTAAACTGAAAGACAGTTCACTTTCTTTGTACATCCTCATCTAATAACGTTTCTCTCTGAATTGCCTCCAGTTCACTGCACTGTTAATTAACTTTTATGCACTACCAGACATGAATGCATCTCAGCAATGACTTAAGTGATTTCTCTACAGCCTGTGTTTCAGTTTCCATTCATAAAACACTTCAGCTTGTATTAGCCAAAATTGTCCCTCCTTGTAATACTTTTGCATTTCCATAGTATCTCTCAATGTAAAGTAAAAAAGGGTAGAACAACAGAGGAAGTAAAAATTTAAATATCAATATTTGTCTTTGCCTGAAATACTCAACTTTGTTAGGGAAAAATACATTCTCTGAGTGTTTGTCAGCTCTTTACTTTCTACATATAATTTGCATTAATAAACAACAACATTTGAGCCTTGCCTTAAATACCAATATAATAGGACCTTAGTTGTTTAGCAATATTATTTTAAACTTATTTAAAATTATTTTAAAAAACCCAAACCATGTAAGCACCACAAAATGTGTCACTGTAGCGATTTCTGATTTCTTTAACAGCCTGCAAACAGCCCACAGCTTTTCCTGCATATTTAGAGGACATATCTAGCACTAGCACTAGTTCACATATCTAGTTCACAAGCACTTTTAATTTTATCACCTAATTATTAGAGAGACAATTTGCAAGAGTAAACAGTTCATACGGTGTCTGAACCTCTTAGCATTACAATGAACATGGATATAAAGTTATTTAGTTACATAATAACAGAATGTGTCTGACTTACACAAATGCTGAATCATTTAGAGTTTAAAGCTGAGGTTTCCCAAACTGGTGGTCTATAGATTTCTGTCAGTGGTCTGCAGCTGAAGGTTTATTGCTGTCTGGGTACACAGTATTCATTCCCTATGGATAACGGGGAGAGAAGACATTAATAACAAACAAACTGACTAAGAAAAAATAATTCAGTTATCAATAGCAGCAAAACATTTTTTGCTAAAGACTGTAGTCCTAAAAATTCTGTCAATAACTTTTACATTTTATTATGATTTTGTCAAACAGATTGTTTATACTGAAATTTTATTTTTCAGACTGTTTCCTCTTTCCAATCTATCCGTTTATGAGAAAAAGACTGCATAAGCTGTTATTTATATGATATCTTCAACCAGCAAAACACCATTAACTCAAAAACGGGTAAAAAGAAAAGTATTAGCTGGCTTAGGAAGCCTGATGTCACTCATGGCTAAAATGAAAAATGTGAATGTACAAGGAATTTAATCAATAAAAGGGAGCAAAAAAATTGCAACAATGTTTTGGGACAAAATCAGAAAAGACAAAACCATCTGATACTCAAAGATTTCACAAAGAGGGATTCTACAAGTCCATGAGACTGCAAAAGGATGATTAGTGAAGGAATGAGTGTGCTGAGGGGAAGAACTAGCAGTAAAAAGGTTAAATGCCTTTTTTGCCTTTGTCTTCACAGGCAAAACCTGATCCTGAACCTTTGTGTTTCTGCAAAGAAGAGGGGTGATCATCAGCAGGGGAGCAGCAGCCCAGGAACTGCCTGCAGACTGGACACACTCCCTGTAAGGGGCTCCTTTGGGTGCCCACAGAGGTGTCCAACACAACTGTGAGGTTACTGCTGATCACCTGGGAGAAACTGCAGCAGTCAGAGGAGGGCCCTAAAGAGTAGAAACAAGGCTAACATATGTCCATTTTAGGGCTGTGATGGCTACAACAGATACCAAGCCACAATCCAATACATAAGGACCTTAATAAATTCAGGAAGTAGGATAGCAGAAACCTCATGAAGTTCATCAAAGTATCAACTTGGAGCTCTAAGCAAAATAAATACATATCTTTTGGGCCCATTTTGGGAAAAAAAATGTGATTTGTTTTAGGATTGGTGGAAGCATGTTTTTTAAAAAAATAAAATGTTCAACAGTTTTGTTTGTTTTACTCCAGGTAAACCATGTCATATTTCAGTATACATAGTTTAAATATAATTCAGCATAAACAGCTGCTGAATTTGGCACAGTATTGTATATATGTAGAAAATGTTTGACCAAGGTTTTGTTAGAATTGCCTTTGTGACTGTCACAGTTCCCCTTTATTTTTCTGTCATTGTCTGCTCATCTTATTTAACGCCATTCATTCTAATTTCCATGCTAATAAACTCAAATAAAAGCCACAGATAAAAAGAATACATGCACTACTACCCAGAAATACACCTTCAAATTGCTGGCTCAAAACCAAATTTTTCAAATTATTATTATTTTTTTTTTTTTTAAACCAGTGATGGCTAAAATCAAGTTCAGGAATACATTCAAGAATATTTGTTTATTAAAACATAAAAACTTTCCATTGCCACGAAGTGTTGACTCAATTGCTCAACAATCACAACGAATTCCAAACTTTCTCAGGTCTAATGAAACCACTGCTTTAACTGTATTAGTTATCCAAGTAGTACAACTTGCACTGCAGGATATAAAAGATTCATGTCAGTAGAGATTTAAGCTCAGAAAAGTAGAACAATACTTAATGGTTAGTGAACTGCATTGGAATATTCCTTAAAGCAGTTTCTCTTTTTCTATGTCTGTGTTACACTTTATTTTATTTTATCCAAGCCAAGTGAAAACTTCAAATACTTAAACAGGGTTTACTGCTACCCCAAAATGCAAGAAAAACTTGTGGTCATCCACATTTGTTTATAGAGAAACTGCTTTCAGAAAATCAAGAAATTGTGAGATTTGCTGGTTAGCCCTAAGCTTATAAACAATAATGAAGAAGAATAACTCTAATGAAAGAAGCATATTAAGGAGGAAGAACTTTTCCAGAAGTGTAATTTTGGATGCTGAAATACACTGTAGTGAGAAGCAGCTGGCATGAAACATACACTGCAGTTCTTTCCAAAGCCTGTTTTGGTTTTCACACCTAGTGAGACAACAGTGAACAATAGAACAATGGAAACAATAATTATATCAGCATCTTATACTCCTGGTCTTTTAATAGTATTTCCTCTCATATATGTAATTCCACAGCTGCATTCACTGAATATTTTAAGCTTGATCGTAGAGTTCCTGCAACCTGTTTTAGACTGTTTGTGCCAGGCAATAACTCAAAAGAACAAAACAAGCTAATACTTGGAGAGGTGCTGTGAGCATAACTCACACGCCACATAGCCTAGCCACATGTACCTAACAGAATTCACAGTGCTAGCTACGAAATCTAATGCTTGGGAAAGTACAAAAAATTGATTCAACCATCATTCTTTTGTCTGAGTTCACCACGAATTTTCAGTTTCCTCCAGTTATCTTAATGTCTGTAGGAAAAAAAAAGCTTGCATTCAACTGACCCCTTTAATTTTTTAGGCTCAGATTGTTGTGCAGCTCTTGGCTTACATGGAGTGAGGTCAGGTAGGTCAAACCTGACAAAACTGGGGGGATCTGCCAGATTTGATGGACAACATCATTCCTTTCAGAACAAACAATTCGGTCTTCTCTAGCTTGTGGACATTCTTTTATTGTCTATCATTTTGCTTTTCACACCTATCACACTTATCCATATATATTTTCACCTAAACCTACTTGCATGGGCTACAAGCACATGTCCTGCTTCAGCCCCACTCTATTTTTATCCCTATTCCATGTTGTCAGCAGCTGCCTGTTGGGACTACTGCTCCCACTGTAACTCCAAACCTGTTTTGGTGTACACAGCTCCCTGCCTCTGCCACCTTCAAAAATCCAGCATATTCCTATGCTAGTTAATGCTGCCACAGGGATTTATGCAATCCCACACCAAACCATGTCAGGGAATCAATGCAGATGAAAGTTTAACAAGCAGAAAAGGAGTGAGCTTCTTTCTTTCACAGTGCTGGATTATGTCATCTTCAGGTACTTATATTACTATGGGATCAGCATTAAGAACTCTAGCTTCAGGAATTCTGACCAGCCCCAAAGTATGAACAATTAATGTTCTAAATACCCCTTAACATACCAATCTTGTAAGAGATCACAGTGTCTGGAGCAGGAAAGCCTAATTCTCAGCTTCAGCTTATCTACATGCAGTGCCAGGACATGTCTGGGAAGCATCACAGCATGTAAGCTCAGAGATAGCAACATCTTCTCTATCACCACCTTCTCCAGTGGGGAGTGTGATATATCCAAGAATTTGGATCCTTAGTTCAGCTTAAGCTGAAATATCTCAGGAGGTTCTCCCATGGGACCTCTTCTTTCTCATACTCTATTTTCCTACTGTAAGCTGAAATTTTTGCATTGTTGAGACAGACAAGAATCACGGGCCATTTTATTTTTGATACTGGTGTGGATGGACAGTAGAGAGTCATATATTTCAATCTTTCTCTAGACTTCATTTTTGCTCTTTAACAGTTAAGTCTTCTAGTTTAAATAGATAGATAGGTAATTTGAACTTGAAGGACCTGTTGTCTCAGGAAAAACATGATCATCACGCCTCTAAGTATTCTGCTCATGTGTAGTGATTCATACCAGGCCTTATACTTTGGAAGGTTTGCAGTTCGAAATGTTAATTAACAGATATAGTCCATTTCCATATGTCTTCCTCTAAAGGTTACTGCAACAACATTTCCTGAATATCCTTTAACAATTTAATGGCAGCCTGGCAGTGGTATCATGACAAATAAATTTAAGTGACATACAGGTTGCAGTGGCAGAATACAAAGTATAATAAAGCAACTTACTTCTTATAGAGATGTGACATGAAAAAACATTGACCTGTGGTCCCAAGTAATTTTCATAAGACAAAAGCTTTCATAGTAATAAAAACAAATCAGTCAATGTTCTGAAAGACTAATATAATAAACCATCAGGGAAGCTATTCAGCTGTGTTAACTCCACTTAACAAAAGAGGAGTCATTATAATTCAAACTTTGTACTTAAAGTTTGGTGATAACTTTAGCCGTATTATACAAAGTAGCTTTCTTGATTAATGGGAGATACCTCCAGAATTGGCAGAATTGTTGAGTCTCAAAACATGGAAACATCTGCTACCTTGCAAGTCATATTGAACAAAATCATTTGACATTAGGAACACGGGACTGGACTTGAATGACAGGACAGAATATTAATTGCATGGAAGCTGAAGGTAGTGCATGAAATATTGCCATATAAAAGAATTTATATACTGAAAAGTAACTAGAACATGAGGAGGATGGAAGAGGGGTCAGGAGTGCAAATATTTTTTAAGGGAAGGAGTAAAAGAAAGGAAGAGGAAAAAAAGTACTTTTAGTCCATGAATCCCAAACTGATTCTCAACAAATGGATACTACGCTGCTTTCCAAGAGAATCAGTATTGTACTTTATAATTTTATTTTCAAAGTGAAGAAGTTGTATTGCTAAATCCACTGAGAAAGGCAGAAATTAAGTGAATTACAAGCAATTTTTGGTACAGGTAGAAAACAATCACAGGTTATGATTATAAACTGTGCTTTCTAAGCATGAGTTCATCCTTACACACATACTCAGCAATCATCATTTCTTGAGGAGTTGAAATGTAATGATTCTTTTCTTTATGAGCCTCACTCATTTGCACGAATCTTTGCAGTTCTGGTTTATAAATGAGACAGTATTTGGAAATATCAAGGTACCAAATAACTAGGTGGAAGTTTTTCAAAATACGAAAAAGATCTCCTTTTTATCCATTCCTTTCCTTTTCCTGCACTGAATTTTGGAGACTTTACACACTTAACAAACCATTTTGGTCTTTATCTGTACCACAAGCAACTCCACCTAAACCCAGTCAGGATTTTTTTCCAATTGCACACGGTGCACTCATTTATGCTAAACACAGACTGTCAGCTGGGACTCTGTGGAATATACCACAAAAAGTTGTGAACTATTTATTTGAGAAGGGATAAATAGACATGAAGAGCAGAATAGAAAGGCAGAAAAAAGAAGATAAATGAAAGGAATGAGTTGTACAGGCAGAGCTGAAAAAGGTATTACAGATAAAGATATGCAACATCTTTACCTGATTAACAAAATAGAAGGTATTCAGTCTATTCAGTGTGAAAAGGCTACAAGAAATAGGAGTGTGTGAAAATTGTTCAGAAGACTTGTTCCTGCTGATGCAACATGAATGGCGAATTATGCTGAGTATAGCACTGGGGGATTCCACTTGAATCCAGGTCTACCAGGTACTGCACAAACAAATTGGTAGACAATTTAATGCCCTGTCTTCTTAAGATATGAAATGATAGGGGTAGAAAATGAAACAGATCTGAGAAAAAAAAAAAAAAAAGAAAAAAAAAGACAATACCCCTGTTATTTGATCTGTGTTTAAAACTAGATTGTGAATAAGTCTTCCAAGACTTCCAAGAACAGCAGCAGGTGCCACATTAAAATATATCGCAGTAAGAAAATAAAGGACTTCACCCCCACAGAAGATAAAGCACTCAAGTATTCTGGACTGCAGGGAAAAATCCAGTCTCAGCAAAGATGAAAAACTACTATCCATCTTTAACCAAGTATAATATTTAATAGTGATTGCTCTATAAAATCTGAACAGCTTTTCAAGGGGAAATTTTAAATATTCTGTTGTTTTTTCATATCAGACATCTTCAAAAAATAAAACTACACTTCAATTGCAAAACTGAATTTACATAATGTAGATAAAAGATGTAGTTTCAATTCCCTAACAAGAATGAATATAAAAAAAGCACTGTCTGATTGCAAAAGAAGTTTGTTTTAAGAACTAGTTACTCATGTTATTTCTTAAAGCATTTTTTATACCTATATCAGATACTATCACTTGGATACAATTAGGAGATCTTGTACTTGTTTATGGCCATTATTCAACTTTTCATGAAAATGGCATATCATTTACAAGCTTGTGATAAATTAACCTTCAAAAGGATTCTTCAGACTTACAAAAATAACATATCCTTATTTTCAAGCCTCAGCTTTTGCAGCTGATATGAAATTAAAACAAAACACAAAAATATCCAAACACAAACATTCCAATATGATGATTTGTCTAACCTTTACAAGAAGCTGTTTTTTTTCTCTTACCATCACCTTTGGATCATCTTGTTACAGATTTGAACATGAACAATGAGCAGAGAACAGCAGAGCAGCATCTGTCATTCCTCAGCCTACATCCCAAGCTGTGCTTTTTGTGTAAGTTCAGCAGAGAAACTCCCATTAAGAAAGAGAGAATGCAATGATATTGTTGTGCTTCTTTGAGGCCGATTGGCTGAGTTGCTCAGAATTATGGTAGCCTTCATAGACCCCTGAAGGCTGGTTCTTGTGGCTTCTCTTGCTAAAGAAAAGAGGTGGTGTGTCTCCTTTCCAAAGGTTGGCCCTGCATCCTGTTTCTCCTGCAGAAGGAAAGCCAGCAAGCCTGGCTCTCCAAAGCTGATTATCTTCCTGTGCAACATCTTCTCCCATATCCTTTCTGCTATCTCTTTCTTCCCCCTAACATAAACTAGTCCAAGCTCAATCTTTTGGGCAGCAAAATAAGTTTTTTTTACAGTGCTAATAAACCTTCAATCAGCTTAATTTAGAATATTACTCTGCACCTTTCTCCAAAGGGAACAAAGGAAGTGTGTGAGCAGACACACTTTTTCCCTACTCTCCAAAATGAAAAGCAAATACATAGAAGGGTGAAACAGATCTTCTTTATCAGCACTGCCAACTTAGGGAAAATGTATAGACAAACAGAATGTAGACTAACTTTGCTCTAGAAGGAATTATTATACTTGATGCCACCTGATTTTGCCTTGAATGGAAGGAAAGGCAAAAAGGTCTCATAAAGTCAGATAATCATAAATAAACTTAACAAGATAAAGCAGATGGATATTTGTCTTGCCATTTTATTGATTTAGCTTTTAACTTCTGCAGAAAGACCTCTGCAAAACCTCAGAAAATTCGACCAAGGATGGTATGGCTGTTGATCCACTAAAGGAGTAAAAGGATTGTAATGTATTGAAGAATTTCAATTCCCCAGTCTCCTAGATGATTTTCAGATAGAGAGAGCAGCAGTGGGACATCCTCTTTCCAGGCAGTAGGTCCTAGAAGGTGGATCACAGTACCACGGCCCCAGTCACAGTCGTTCTGCAGAGATGACTTCCACTGCTTTTACAAAAACACTTCTCAAAAAACCCATTCTTCTTTGCCATAACATAAGCCTTTGTAAGAACACACAAGTGACTTAACCAAAACTACACCAGTTACAGCACAGGCCCTCTGCACCTTTATGAAGTGCAACAGGAAAGAAGTAGCCACTGCCGTAATTAATATATTTATCTAAGGTAATATATCCCAACAGCATTGTCCCAACTTTACTTTTTCCACCACAATATTTTCTATGTCCAGGACAAAGCAACAGTCTCCTTCTGCCATATAACTTCTTCAGCCCAGCTTACTTTATGCCCAAATTCAAAAGATACTATTTTATTTTTTTCCAGTTCAAACACTATGAAAACTTTAAACAAAGAAACAAACAGATCTTTTCCAAATCAATCTTAGCTATTCTACTGATTAATATTTGACCTAATACCAGCCTGATTTATTCCCATACCAGAGTCTCTGTGACACTGAGATGTCTTGAATTGACCTTATCATAGAGGGGATAACTGTTTACAGGATATTATGTATATAATCAGTTTTTCTCTTTTAGTCTTAGCTCTGTGAACAGGGCTAGCCCTAAGGCAAAGCCTAAGGCAGAAAGTGAAATACATTTTTTAAAGGTTGTTTGTTAATTGAGCCCTAAACTGCTTTCCTCTTCCTTGCCAGTTTTATCCTAACATAAGAACAAATCAATGCTGAGGCAGTCTGCCAGATGCTGGCCAACTCAGACTACTTTGAGCATCCTCTCTTTTCCTTGGCAGCTGAAATCTCTCAACACTATTCAAATTTTGCTCAGCATCTAGCAGCATTCAGCCCTAAATGGGCTGCAATCTGCATATGAATATTTTAATTACATGCTGCTATGCAGAAAGAAAACAACCAGCTATGCACAGGCAAGTCAACTAAGAATCTGTAAGCTTTGTGACAGCAATAGATTTATAATTTCAGCCTGTTTATTATGCTTTGGGCATCTTTCTCTAAAAGGTTTGTTTGAGGGCACTGCCAGCTAGGTGCCTTGTTTGAAAAAGAAAAGTGCAGTTGTTTTGTTGCTCTCCTGCAGTCAGTGCAGAAACTGATGAGAAAATGAAGGAATTTCTCAGACTACATGCCTGAAATTCACTGTTTTCCTGAAAGTGATTGGACTGAAGGAGGATGATCAGTAGCTTTCAAGAAAGAAAAATACTGCATTTGGCAGCAAGAGGAGGAGGAGGGGAGAGCCAGATTCTGGTTTCAGACCTGGATCAAATGTACTGGACTGACATGTAGCACATGACTTCTGACTACTTTCCATGGTGAGACTGTACAAAAACAGTGTCTGAGGGGGCTGGAGCCATTCCCAAAAGCATCAACTATCCAGGCACCCTATTTCGGCATTTCACTTCCCCTTTAGGATTCTGTGATTCACTGTCTAGGGATTTGAACAGCCAGAGATACAATAGGAAGAGCCAGGAGTGACACAGCAGGGAGAAACTTTGTCAAACAGACAAAACCTTATGGGATAAATGTGAGAGACAGGAAGTTATGGGAAGTCTTCTTGGGGATTTGAGCTGCAGTAGGCTACAGGGGGATGGTGACGCTGTTAGGATGAATGTGAAAATGGAGTGAGGTGGCTCTGGCAGAGTCATCCCTAAACTGCTGTCAAATAACCTCTAAGAAAGAGTTGTCCAAATACCTGCACTGAAAAGAAAGAAGCTCAGTAATCCAAGAGGAAACAGCCTAAAAGAAGTTTTCAGTGTTTTCTCCTTAAGTCTCACTCTGCAGAAGCCATTTTTTTAAACATCCTTCACCTCTTTACCAGCCTACCAATCAGCCAGGCAAAGCTGGAAAACAAGCTGTTTGGAACAACAAACATCAAGGTGATTTAGGAGGAGAGAAAGAACTGCTTGGCTAGTTTTCCTTGCCTTTATTTTTAACTTAGCAGTGAAAGGGAGGGAAAGTTTCTTGATAACAAAAATAAAAACATTGATGCCTTTCAGAGCCATCAGCATCTCATGAAAAGGGCTAGGCCAGAGTGTAGGTAAAAGCTGTGAAGACACCTCAAAAGATAACGAATGTGACACTTTCATGACATTTCCAGTTTAATGCTGAACTTCTACTTCCTGCTAGAATGAAAGGTTCATCAGCTATCAGATGCTTTTAAAAGCTTAGGGGAATGAAAAGAAAGATTATTTTTCCTGTCTAGATGCTCTACTTTAAACTGTCTACAATCACCTTTTTTTTTTTTTTTCCTGTTAAAAGTCACTGTTCTTTGCTTTAAAAAAACTGCAGGATTGCAAAAAGAAAAAAGTCAAAATTCAGTATCATCCTGCAGTCCTAATCTGCTTTTCATCAAAAAGCTTCTTTGTCTCCTAAAAGCTTTGATGAGAGACAAAGGTTGAGACAGAGACCAAGTGAATCTCAAGTACTCAGTAAAGTTTTGTTCTCACACCAAATAAACTGTGAGAGAACTGCATTGAAGTTTGTTGTAAGTTTGATGCTTGTTCATGTCCCTAAATTAAAGAAAATTTCAGGATGTTTTGTTACTGTGACGCAGATAGAAACACACAGTAACACACACAACAGGTGTTCAGGCAGACAAGAAGAAAAAAAAAAAGTCTCCCGTTTATTGTTGACCTTGTACATATAAGTTTCTGGACAGTGATCAGAGATTGGACAGAGAAGTTACCACCTCTCCAGTTTCACTGGTCACTTGAGAAGTCTATCAGGTGATATCTTTTACAAAGGAATGTAAACATGATTCTTGTTATTTTACAGTTCATGAGGACAGACTCCATTATACTAAAACAAATCAGAAGGCTTATTTTCAGAGACAACAATGTTTGATCACAGACTTTATGGGGCCATTAGCTTTGCTAGACTTTATTGCATGTACACAGTCTCTATAAAAATATATAAAAAGACTGAAAGACACGTTTAACATAAATGTAGTCAAATATAGGAAAACAAAATATACCTGAATATTAGGATTTCTGATCCAATGGACAATTTATGAGCTTGGACTTGTCCCCACAGTCTTAGTAAACCTGTGCCTGATAATCTTTACTATAATGAACAACAATAGCATCATCAATTCAATTCCTCCTATCTTTGGATCATACGTTTCTCCTAGCAATGTCTTGGATGTCTTTATATAAATATGAACAACCATGTTTACACAGACCCTCTATACTGTTCAAGAAAAAAGTTATTAAAATATTTGGTAACAACAACCCACTTCAGCTCTACAGGCTGGGGGCAGAGTGGCTGGAAAATTGCTGAGCGAAAAAGGACCTGGGAGTTCTGGCTGGCAGCAGCTGACCATGAGCTGCGTGTGCCCAGGTGGCCAAGCAGGCCAATGGCATTGCCTGTGCCAGCAACAGTGGCCAGCAGGAGCAGGGCAGGGATTGCCCCCTGCACTCGGCACTGCTGAGGCCACACCTCGAATGCTGTGTTCAGCTCTGGGCCCCTCATGACAAGAAAGACACTGAGGAGCTGGAGCATGTCCAGAGAAGGGCAGCAGAGCTGGGGAAGGGTCTGGAGCACAAGTCTTATGAGAAGCAGCTGAGGGAGCTGGGGGTGTTTAGCCTGGAGAAGAGGAGGGTCGGGGTGGACTTTATATTCTCTCTACAGCCACCTGAAAAGACATTGTAGCAAGGTGGGGGTCAGTCTGACAAGTATCAAGTGAAGGAACAAGAGGAAATAGCCTTAAATTGTGCTTAGGGGAGGTTCAGATTAGATACTAGATTTTTTTTTTTCCCCTAAGGAGGCTTAGGCATTGAAATTAGTTGCCCAGGGAGGTGATGAGTCACTGTCTCTGCAAGTGTTCAAAGAGGCATCTGGATGTGGCACTTCGGGATATTATTTAGGGGCGGTTAGTGTGGTGCTGGGTTGATAGTTGGGCAAGATAATTTTGAAGGTCTCTTTCAACACTGATGATTCTCTGATTTAAAGAGGTGGGGTTTTGAAGTTATAATAAATAGCAATAGATGGCCCTGACATGAATATATGGCTGAATTAAGGATTCTTTTCAAGATGTCAGTGTTAAGCCCCTTGAGCAAATTATCACTTTTATCCTCACTCTATGGCCATTAGTTAAGCCCTTATATTTATCAGCACTAGTAATCAAAAATCATCAAGTACAGAGACAAGCAGACTTAATCTCTGGCTTCAGAAGTGTTTGCAATCCTTGCCAAGAAAGACCTCTCCCTCCTGATTTAGCATGAAGTTGCAAAATAAACAATCCTGCTAAATTGCATTTCTCAGCTTGAGCACCACAAACAAAACCCAAGTAAATTAGTGTTTATTAGAATAAAGTTGACAAATAATGACTTCCCACCAACAGGCTATCCATGATATAAATTGCTATCTGTGACATCTCCGTAATAATGTATTTTGTTACATGGAGACAGCTGACAGGTGATGACATGGGTTTTCATCGCAAAGGATTTGAAATTTAAAATTGTGATGGACGTGTTCATTTTCAAAAAAAATCCAAATTGTAAAAATTGAATTAGGCACATGAGTTATTTTGGTTTTGTTTGAGGGGGTTTTGGCAGAACTATCTGCATACAGAACAGTTTCAGTTTCTTGAAAATTGGCCTAGACATGAAGAAAAGCAACCTAAACCCTAAAGATATGTAGCATTAGGCATGCAGGCCTGAAATCCTCTATCAGCACACACAATCATAACTTTTTGATGATACAGTCAGTATCTTCCAGCATTTGAAGCAAAGCTTGATCAAGTCTCCTCTTTGCCACAACTTGTCAACAACTTTTAGTTGGTTTTAGTCTAGTTTATTTCTTTACAATTGATGTTTATTTTGTAAATGTTAGGGGTTGTGGGAACCAGGACATCCTTCTGACTGTCCTGGAAAATTTATAAGTTACAAGAATTTAGCTAGAATGATAGTTAACATATCACAGGGTGAAAAAGTAGAATTTGGGGGTTTTAGAATGTGAATTTAAGGGGCAAAGATGGAGGAATCTGGGTGTGTCCATCCCTGCCCTTCTTCTTTGTCTCTTCTCCCCCATCTTCTGCTGTGATGGTGGCACTTTTTAATCAGTTTAGAGTAAAGGTACACTGTTTGATGTGGTTGATATGTATTGGAGAGTTATTGTAAATAAAGCATACGTAATTTTTAGTATAAAAGATAATGCCGTCCCAAGGGGAGGGAGTTTTTCACAACCTGGCCTGTAACAAGGATCTCAGCAGGCCAGACCCACAAATTTGTAGGATAACAAGAATAAACAATCCTTGAAAGAACAAGAGAACAGACAATCTCTACCTCTTCGGACGCTGGGCTGCGGGAAACAGAAACTTACACAGAGACAGAGATGGATTCAAAGTCAGGTTCAGAAACAACAACAAAAAACATTAAAAAAAAAAAAAACAAGCTGACAATGGGTTTCCAAAACATCCAGCATCCTGCAACATATGATTGCATTTTTTCATTAAGAATGCAGAAAAATAAAATTCCCAGCTCAAATATGCTTTAGAGTCAAATTAACTGGTCACATCTCACTGATCAATGTCAAGGTCAATTAACTCTGAGTTCACTAGGTCCAAAAAACAAGTTCTGAAACACAGAATATTCAGAATGCAGATGAACAGCAGATGTGGAGAAGAAAAAAAAAAAAGAATTACATGAATATCAGTTTCTCTGTGATTATATTATGTTCAGAGTTTACAAGGGGGAAATTGTTCCAAACTCAAACAATATGAGAATGAACTTCAGAAAAGGGGAATAGGCAAAACACATAAAAATCTTCCCCCAAAAAATTATCTAACTCCAAATGACTTAGAATGATTCATTCTCTTCATTAAGCCCTTTTAGAAAAGCAGAATAGAAGACATGCAGGCTTCCAGACTGATCCTTACAAAACAGTCAGTAACAAAACATAACTAATTTTCTGGTTATCTCAATAGGACAGCTGATAACAATTGAATATCATTTCTTTAAATTTTAAAGTAGAAGTCTGAGACAGAGAAGTTGAAGGAGATAGGCAGCAGTGTCTATGTCTCACCTTTTATTACCTCCTTCAAAGACTTTTAGATGTGGGAGACCTTGAAATCTAGAGAGGGATTTATCTTATATGGATGTCACTGACATGCATGCTTCTCTCTAGAAGTGTATCTTGAGCTAGTTACCTGAAGCTCTCTGAAGGAAGGAAATATGTATTTTTAGGTAGGATTCATTCAACCTATTATGCACATTGCTTTATAATGGAGTAAGACTTTGCTCAAGACAGTCTTGTTCCTTATTGTCTATAAAGGGAATCTCAATGATTCACTCGGAAGCTGAAGTTTACACTAGAGGTCTCTAAGATTAGATATGCCAAAGCTTACCCCTAGGGTCTATAGAAAAGCATACAAACTTGTCTGGTACAAAGGAAAGTGAAATCTTTGCCAGAGGAGATGGTAGGAGTGTGTCAGAAAAAGAACTATGAAATTTTCTGTTTGATGCCTGCAATCAAGGTGACATGTGACTCACGTTGTGCAATTTGCCTGTTTGATCTGAAGAACACAGAACTTCTTGCAAAGCCCAGGTATTTGGTCTGGAAGGCATAAATCTGACAAATAAAATTTTGGAAGGCTGAGAAGGGCAAATCTCACTTTCCAGACAAGTCAGAACCTCTAAATAATCCCTCGAGGTGTTCATGACAGGGACAGAACTCTTGGTCATGTAAATGGAAAGAGACAAGATTTTTTGAAAGAACAAAGCAAGGTCCTGGCTCATGAGTGTATGAAACATACTGGGATGATGCTGTGGTGGTTTGACCAGCCCAGGGAAGTGAGCTGGCTGGTTTTGAGATTGGCTTTTTATTGGACCAATGGGAAAGCATTTTCTAGTTCTTATTCCCTTTGGAAGCAGCCCGGGCAGGTCTCTTTCCTCCCGGCTGTCAGAGCACACACCTCTGCCCTCTCTGCCCTGGCTGAGTGGGGGCAGGGGACGCCACTTGGGCCAGGCAGGCCCGGCTGATTTTGGGAACATCTGCCAGCACAGAGTCTGCTCTGCTGCTGGCCCCAGCTGAACCTGCCTCTGGGAGCCTGGGGAGAGGGGGGGGAGATGAGATGATGACGGCTGGAGCACCTTGATTAGGCTGAGAGGTAGAAAAAAAATTTAGCATGGCTGTGAAATCTGACACCATGGACCGCCTGACCTGGCCGAGATCCTGACACAGCTCCAGCCCCTCCATCCAGGCCAGGCACTGTCTCTTGTTAACTCTTTCAGTGCACAGATGGGACCTGGAAAAACCCTCCATCCTCCCTCCAGTGAGAGAAAATTAGAATGCGAATGTGCAAAAAACCACATGAAGTATCAAAGTCAGTCAAGGAGTGAAAGTCCAGGTCGAAGGAGTGTAGGAAGTTACTTTTGAGCTGTAAAAGACTCTTACAAGCTATGGTAGTTGGCTGTAATATATTGAGATATTTCCTTTAAACCATAAAGAAGTATGGTAGAGAGAAAAGAGTTCAAATTGTAGAACTGAGTAAAAGAATGAAATGTTGAAGAGACTGTTGATTTCATGAGAAGTTGAACAGAGAGATGAAGTGATAAAGACTCTTCGCCCTTGAAGAAGAAGCAAATCTCTATTCCTTTATACAAAGATAAATAAAGAGAACCTTTGTTTTGAACAGTTATCCTTAAAATAAGATCCCAAACAACAATGTGGCCCAGAGACACAACTGTGAATATGGGAGGAGTTTCATGATAGCAGATCTTCCAAGTGGCTACTATTCATGAAAGACTAGATCCACAAGAAAACTGTTTTCTTGGGAAATTTTCCTTAACAAACAAGAGGTGCTTCCCTCCCTAAGTAAACTGAAAAATAAAACTGTTTTAAAACTAAGAAACTAACTAAAATTTCTGAGTGTTGTTTTCTTTACATTGTCAATTAAGAAAAAAGAAAGAATGGGGAGGAAAGAAGAATCTTTTAAAAGTTTCATTCTCATTTTTACTGTTTTTATTTCTTTTAGTGTTAGTTAATAAAGTCTTATTACTTTTAAGCTTAAGCCTACTTTACTCTTAATTAAAAACTTTCAAATTAGCAAACTCAAACCAAAACAGATGCCATCAGCACAGAAAGAATAGTCTTCAGAATGTCGCTGCACTTACTATTTCTACTGGGAGTTCCTCTTTCTGTATTTCATTTTTGATTGCCATGCCTTCCCAGGAAAACCATTATGAATCGCTCTCTGCAAGCCATTTACTTCACCAGGTACGTTCTGTGAGACCTGAGACCTTTTGTGGATGTAGGACAAACACCCATATACCCATCCGTGGCTTGGACCATGCCTCCACTGAGTTTTGGAAATAATATGTCTATAGATTTTTCTAAATTGCATCTTTATACACATTATGAAGGTCAGAATTCCTATCAGTAGGTAAACAGAGAAATTATTATACTTAAGTTTTCACTCCCATGCTCTTTACTCCCATACAGTATGTTTAAATATTCCCACAAGTACATTATCAAATACACAAAAAAACCCTAGCCAATGATAATGATGAGTGATGAGAGAAAAGTGTCCTGGCAGGTGTCTAATAGAATGTAGTCACTCAACAGGAAGTGTCAGGTACCATTTAGTTTCAATATCTCTCAAGCTCATTAGTTCTTTTCCAGATTTCAATATCCAGAAGTCATCAATTCCATTTTTTTCCAGTTAATAAAATTTTTCTTCCTTTTGTACACAATTATTGACAAGACTATTATCTAAATGAGTATTAGCTCTTTCTTAATTAGAAGGCAATTCAGCTGTGACTTGCACACAAAACCTTGTCTATTTTAATAAATAGTTACATTGCTTTACCAGTGCTGAGCAATTAATTAACTCAGAAACTGCATTTCAGTTTTTATGCATTTTTCTGGCATTTGTATTGTGTACTAACCCATACCACTGTCACATTGACTGAGTTTTATTCCCAATCTAGACTGCTTAAGAAATATTAAAAAAAAAATAAAAAATACTCAATTACTGTCTTGGAACAGGAATTCTTCTCTGACACCTATTTTTCCTACTCTTCAAGAGCAGCCAGCTGATGTCTATCTGTCTTAATGGAGTCCAGTTACCTGCTTACATGTCTAGAAAGCTGTACAACTCAAAATATTTTGCTTTCAGATCATTCCCCCCGATTTCCTATACTAATTTAGTATGCATAAACAAGGCCTGGGACATCAGACCTGATTCATTACAGTCATTCACAGCAGTGAATATAGTGTCGGTTCAAGCTTCGTAGAAGCTGCCCATGATATTTGTCAACTTCAAAAGTGCTGTACTAACTTACACCAGCTTCAAATCTTGCTTATGGTATTTTACATTCACTTTGCCAAAGCATGCACGATTACACAAGCTGCAGGGCAGAAAAGTGAATAATTCAGCCCTCTTTCCTCCTCCACCCACATCTTTTATTTGTATGTAAAGCACCTACTCCATTCCCAGAGATATATAGCTAGGTAACATAAGCAAACTAATGAGGTATAGCCTTGGGGCGTGTCAGCTCTATGTGCCTTAAAAGTGCCTACCTTTCCAAACATAGAATTGCTATTCAAACATTGTTCCTGGGTTTGTTAACTAATAATAAAACCACATGAAAATATAGCACCATGTCACCCAATGTTTATAAGCTCCATACAAGATGAATAGGTAGCTTGAGCGGGCAGCCTGCACACTCTGTCCTGCCTATTAAGGTTTTTAAGATCAGTTTTTTATCATGCATCTCAGGAAATGTTTGTCTTATCAATGAGCACTGTGCATAGGCTGTCAGAGCATATTGCAGTCCCTTCTCATGTGGGGTTGTTTTGACTTGTCAGTTCAAGTAGAAGAATGCAAGTAATTTATATGAGCATTTCGTATTAGAGTATTGAATGCATTCTGGTTTTAATTAGGAGGAACAGGAATTGGTTGTAACAAGATCTAAAGCCTGTTGCAGCTCAAAGGATATCAAGGGTTCTCACATTATAAGTGGTGCATTGCATCTGATTCTGATTCATGGCTGTCCAGTCTTCAGTGGACACTTCAGATATTTCATCTGTGAGTTTCTTATCACTGGCTCATTTTTCTCCTCTCCACATCCATATACATTGTGTTGGCCTTGAAGCTTGTTCTGAATCATTCTGCTCCCTGATTATAAGGAAATTCACACAGCTCTTCAAAAGACACAAAGTGCTTAACTCTATTCTAAACTCTGAACATCAAATAGTTTCACCTAGGGTGAAAGATCTTACACGGGATGTACCCATACCAATGCCAGCATCCTCTCAGCAGTAAGGGCTGTCTGTCTTGTAATGGCAGCTGCTCTGGCTGTATCAATACCACACGACAAACCAGTAACAAGCCTTTAAAGAGTGCCTTTCCACTAGGCATTTAAGGGGGCTTCATAGAACGCAGATTATACACAGATGCAAAGGCATGCCTGTGATAGTTATCAATTTTCAGATAACAATTCTATGAGTTAAGAGGTTTAGTGAGATATTTAAAGTTACATAGCAAGAGAGCTGGAAATAGAGTGCATACATTCAACTCCTAGCCATGATGTTTTCTACTTAACAATCTTGTCTTACTCCCAAAACCTGACTGGAACAGCAGCAGGATACAATTTCAGTGCATAGACACAGTTTTGCTATATTCCATGTTCCCTTTTACTTATAAGTAAACTGCTGAGAAATCTAGCTAAAAAAAAAAAAAAAAAAAAAAAAGGATGGGGCTAGATCCTCAGCAGGGATAAGCCACCTGAGCTCCATTACAAACAGTAGCTAGCTTGGTCTTCAGCATAAGTAAAAGAATTTTTCTATCAAGAACATAAATATATTTTGTAGAATTCTCTCTTTTAGTAGGATGACAAGGACCTTATGTAGATGAAGCCTCTTTCAATAAACTCTCAGTTTATTAGTCAACAGGCATTCTTATCTGACTGCTAAAAGGTTGATCCAATGTTTTTTTCACTTAACCGTGCTATTTTTATTCATATGTTAAATACTGTTTCAATGATCATTTATTTTCAGAATCATAGAATATTTTGAGTTGGAAGGGACTCACATGGATAATCCAGGTCCAACTCCTGATCCTGGTTCAATTTTGCACACAGAGAAACCACTATTTAATGTCAGAATAAGCTTTTCTAGAGGATTGATCTACCATACTTCCTGAACTGGTAGGTTTGATAAAGTGAAAAACCTTAGAAATTTGATGGTATTCCCCACCAAGCCTCACTAAAGTTTTAGTATTATCATGAAGGCACACGTGTGCCTTCACCCCACAGCTGCCACTCAAAGGCAATCTTGCTGAAATAATGATAGCTGCGGTGTTTCATCAAAATGTAAATTTCATGGCAAAAGACTGCTGTGATAAATGACACGAGCCAAAGAGGAAAGTCCGCATGGGATCAGGCAAAGGAGCCCTGACTCTTTCATTCGCGGCTGTTATCAGCGCCCTAGGAACACTGCCGGGGCTCCTTAGCCCTGTTGCTGGGACTAACAGAGACTGGTCTCCCCCCAAACTGGAGAGGCGCTGTGGGTTTACATTAGCACCTTCAGCTCCGGGGCCTGCATTTAAATAAACATTTCTCTTAATTCGGAGGCACGAGAGAAGCCTCTCTCCGTTTCTGAAGCGGTCACGGGCGTTGGGCGCCGGGCGCGGCTCCGAGCCCCGCTGCTGCTGCTGCCGCGGAGGCGGCCGAGAGAGGGCGGCCGGGCCGCGCCCCCCGCGCCGAGCGCCGCAGGGCAAGGCCGCGCCGGCCCGGCGGCACTGGAGCGCTCTTGGACAGGGCCTCATGCCCGCGGGAACGGGCACGCTTCCTCCAGAAAGACCTGGTTTTATTTAAAAGCGAGATGTATCAGAAATAGCCCTGGTGGATTTCATGCCTCAGGTGCTCGGGGAAGCGAGCGTGTGCGCTGGTGCTGAGGCTGACAGGACAGGACAGGTTTATTTGCTTGCCCTTCTTGATATAGTAAGTGGCATTTGATAAATCGTTGTCAGACCACTGAAATCTAATAACATGGATCACTACAAGATGATTACAGCCCCTGAACATTACTGGCACTATATGAGTGAATAATAACCTTGCCGATTTTGACAAAGGGATAAGTAATCCTCAGGGTATGCAGGGACAAGGTGTGATTTCCAAAACTTGGTTAGGAAAGGCACTAAAAATTATAACGTCATTGGCTGAGAAGCCTTCCCTGTGGATTTTAAAGATTTGTGAGTATGATAAATAAAATCACTCTCTCAATCAACCCTTTCCAATATAATTTATGAATGCTCTGTTCAAAACAGCATATTATAATAGTGTGGAAGAACGTTGGTGTAGAGACACATTGATGCATACATACATACTAAAATACAGATATTGCCAGAGCAAGGATAAGACAAAAGCGAACTGACATAAATAAAATCCTCTTAAGGACATTTTAAAATAGAGTTTCTTAACACAGTGTACCTGCCAAAGTATTCAACTGATTTTACATCATGTCAGGTAATAGCTAGCAATGCTTTCAGTTGCCCAGGAAAGCTAGTAATCAATGAGTAGAAACACAATTCACCATGCTTGACAGATAAGCTAGCAAGGCAGTAATACCTCCGAGAAAATGTCAGGAGGGATATGTGCACACTCTTTCTGTCCTGAGTGCTGAAGTCAGACCTGCTTTCAAAGGCAAACTGACACTATAATTACAAGCTTTTTCTATTGACATCAGGAAGAAATTACCAAGCACAGCCCTGCAGAAGGAAGGTAAGATTGACCAATAAATATACATTTCCTCATATTTTGCACTCAAAAAAAGGATCTTAAAGTTAGACTGGTTTTCACACCTCAAAAACCTTTTCATCAATTGCAAAGAAGAGAAGACACACATATACAGATATCTCCTTCAAATGAAGCATACTGAAAGTAGATACTAGATCCAATTTAAAATCCTGTTATTTTTAAATAATCTTCATAGCAGTTGAACACACACTTAAGACCTGGAACAATCATTAATTAAGCTCAAGTGCAGAAATTCATGATGCAAAAACTAAAATGTGAGGGTTAGGTTTTGCCTGAAGAAATACCTGCCAGTAGTCCCAATGAAATTAGAGCATACTCTCAGTGAAATACTATTAGGGAGAATGAGAGGGGGAGAAGAAAAGATTAAAGTTTAAAGCATTTTAAAGTTTAAAATTTTCATCACACCTTTCACAGATAGCCCTGACTTCTGCCCCAAGTTCCCAGCACCTTATACCCTTGTTAGAAATGCCACTTCTCTTCCCCTGGACTGAGGACCTGCCCAAGTTTTTGCTCCCACACAATATCAGGACCCACCCTGAATCCTCACATCACTCCCCTTGGAACCAGCCTCATCACCAGCTGCACAAGCTGAGCTCTAATTGGGCTCGGCTGAACACAGCACCAGGTTCCAGTCAGTGCTCTGTCTAGGTCACTGCTTGGCTCTCCTATCATGCCCACGCAGGCTGTCCAAATTAGGAGCTCTGCTTTTGTTCCAGTCGCACTGTAATTAGAAAAAAGCCATGACTGAAACAAGAGAAACATCATTTTGATCTGTTCTTGTGAGTCTCAGTACACAGAGCAGCTCAATGTGACTCTAGGGAGAGGTCTCACCAGAATGCCATAAAGCAAAGCCCTCGGCCTGCTGACCTGAGAAACTCCTCAAGACACAAAGTCCTCCACAATGCCTGAGAAGGATGAGACGAAAATGCATTTGTCAGCAGTGAGCTCTGGGGACACAACTGTACTGTCCTTCAGGTCTGTCCTTATCCAGACCCTATTCCCTCCATGCAGAGGCCTACCAAGACAGATGTTCCTGTAGCAAAGTTTGGCCACCAGACACCTGCCAGTGGCCACTGCTATGGTGGCCATTCACAGAGAGAAAGGATGGAGGCAGGTGCGGGGGAAGCAGAGGGAGGGCAGACCAGAGGGAGGCCTGGCAGGACAGACAGCGAGGAGACAGGGACCAGGTGTGGTCCCAGCACCTCTCCTGAGGAGAAAGAGCCAGGGAGAAGGCATTCATAAGGTTCCTGTCCAGATTCAAACTGGACCTGAGGAGAAAGGCTCTGGGGACTGCTAGAGAGGCAGCAGATCATTCCTGGCAGTGTTTTCAGATGCTGGGAGGAGGTAGGTGCAACCCTGGGCAGCCTCTGAAGCTCCAGTGGTGCTTTCTGTCAGGGAAGATGCCCTGATAGTTTGTTCGGCATCAGCCCACCCACTGAGGCAGAAAAATGTCCCCATCTGTTCAAATCAGGTGCCCCCATACTTCTACCACTCTACTCTGGATATATCTGAGCCCCTTCATATAAAAATACCTTGTGTGCTGAAACAAATCTCACCTCAGAACACCTTTGTTTTCAGACAGGAGAACAAACGGACTAACAGTCAGCTGCTCAGAGTCAGAGCTTTGAGGCAGGAGGGCAGAAAGACACTATTCTCATAACCAAGTTGAAAAGCTAAAAAGAAAAAGGCAGCCACATACTGCACTTTGGCAAAGAGATACATGAAATGCACACAATTTTTCTATAACTAGTAACATGGGACAATTATTACAAAGAAATTTATCCAGAACTGCCAAGACTGTGTTAAAATCAGTAATGAAGACTATACAAGCAAGTAAATGGTGAGATCCCCAAGGACAGGAGTAGAGGTGCTGAGGAATATCATGGAAAAAGGTCAGAAGCTACAGCTGCAAGAGCGCGAGAAACATAGCTGTCTACATTTCATTTTTATGTTTTTTTAGATGAACACATCTGTAGGTATGTGTCAAAAATCATCTGCAAACTCATGACAGGTAAGTCCTTGTCATACCCACGTGACACAGACAGGTTTGTTTGCCTTTTATTTTTCACGAGCTTGAGACAAAAGTTGCAGCCTGCTTTATTGTGGAGTTAACCATATCCAGGACTAAAGAGTCACCACCTGCATTGCCTGTGACTGACAGGTATCTAATAAATAAGGAAAGGAATGCTGTCTGAAAAGCCCAATGTGACCTGACAAAGAGTGACCAGCAGGTGCAGGGAGGTGATTCTGGCTCTCTATCTACTCTGTTCTTGCAAGACCCCACCTGGAGTGCTACATCCAGGTCTGGGAGCCTGATACAGACATGGACCTGTTAGAGCAAGTCTAATGGTTTCACACTGAAAAGGGGCAGGTTTAGATCAGATAGGAGGAAACTCATTACTGTGAGGATGGTGAGACACTGGCACAGGTTGACTGGAGAAGCTGGGGCTGCCCCATTCCTGAAGTGTTCAAGGCCAGGTTGGATGGGGCTTGGAGCAACCTGGGATAGTGGAAGGAGTCCATGTCTGTGGCAGGGGATGGAACTAGATGATCTCAAGGCTAAGATTAGCTTTGGTGTAGCCAGGGCCTTTAAATTTGGTGTAGCCAGGGCTGTATTGGCTACATCCAGCTAGTGATTTACAATGGCAATTCTGAGTACTTTAAAGGAGAAAAAAGATGAGAAAAAAGGAAAAAATAAATATTCCTACAGAAATGTTGGTTGTCTGCAGCACCAGAACAAGACATTTGAGTAGAAGCAATAAAAGAACAAAGTCATTAATGGGAAAGAGGAAACATGCATAACCATCTCAAAACTTTGTCTCTGGCCTTCAAAGCTGCTTCCCCCACATGCAGCTGCTTCCTTTCAGCACCTGTATGGAAAACATGATGTGGCTAACTCTGCTCTTCAAAAACTGCACTGCAGTTTAATGCCTAATAAAAGCAGTGTAACATTTCCATACGGAGCTGAACAGATTCTTACAGACTGCAGAGGATGGGGGTCTCTCCACTGGGGCCACTCTAGCAGAGTTACTAGGAACTTTTAGGTTTGTTGCAACTGCTGCTCATCCTAGAGACAACAGAATAGCATCCTCAAGAGAAAATGATTCCATTTTTCCTTCAGAGGATTTTACCTTAAAGGCCTGCTGCTGTATATTCTAGGTGTGAAATGAGAGAACCCATAGTGTTCTCTGAAGTTTAATTTGAAGAGTATGAGGGGAAAGGCGAACAGCTTTATGTCTGACATGAAAAACATTCCCCCACAGTGTAGCCTAGTTCAGCACAGCACTGGAACATTTTATTCTGGGACTAAACTAAAGAAGCTGATTTCTTGCCCAGGGAAAAACACCTGAAGAGTTTCTGGAGATAAGCAAGGAACAAAGACAAAAACAACAACAATTTTAAAGTCCTTTTGGTTTGAGTCATAGACAAAATACTTTTGATAACAAAGACAGATGTGTGGGGTGTGTGTCCTGATCCCTTATCACACCCAGTCTTGGCTGGTAGCTGATGGGAGCCCTACTTCTACATCTGGTTTGTGTTGGCTGGAGGCAGTTCCAGGGTGGGGTCACCCATGCACAGATAGCTGTGCCACAGCAAGTCAAAGGATCAGAGCAAGATAAAACCCTTAAATAATGCTCTGAATCTCAAAGAAAAATCTCTCTTCCCATTCAACAGACACTGGGAAACAGCAGGGGAAGTGCAAGTGGTTTTAGTCTAGCTACATCTACTTTGAAGGCTCTGAAAAAAAGGCAAAGAGATGATTTGTGAACTGACTACCTAATTTCACTCCTATAATAATATAATGACTTCTCCATTTTTGTTTGACCCAGACAGTTACTTCAGCTTAAAAAAGAGACAGAGAGAGTTCTCATGGTTATTAAATTTTATGTCCATGTCAAGCAAGCTGTAATTTCTGGTTTTCCTTATATCTTTTACTAGTTCTTAAAAGCACTTAGAAAAAACAGTGTCATACACATGGAAGGAGGCAATACGCCATGAACAGGATGGAGCAGTGCTTATGCACAGTAGTGCTGTTTATGCTGTTTTTTGTTTCCATTGAACAATGCACAAGGACCTCTTATATCTCAGTAAGTCAGAGCACACCAGTGTTGCCTGCTTGTTCTATCACTTCACTTTTCCTATGTTTCCCATCAAGTCTCATGATTCTGCAGGTAAAGCTGTGGCCCAGAAATCCAAACATGGTTCAGCCCACCCCAGCAATACAGCTGGGGTTGCACATGTTCTCAGCTGCAGTCTCGGAGTCCACATTCTTCATATTTGATCACAAAAAAAGTACTTTTCCCTTAAACCATACAGGAGCAACTATTATTTCTCTAAGCTTGCCTGTTGTCTAAGCATTGGCATCTAGGCCGTGTGAAGTATGAAATTTGTTTCTTCAGAGAATGGGGGTTCATATATTGCACCAATGTCAACTCCACTTTTAAGATCCCTTTAATCAGCTTTCTGTGTCCTTTTGCAGTTGCATAAGCAGGTCTGAGACATGCCATGCAAGCTAAATGAGGAAGTTTCCATTCACAAATCTGACTTTGGCACAGAAATTATGTGTTCAGACAGGCTGTTCCATTTGTCCACAGCTTTTTTCAGAAGCTTTTGCATCTGTTTTGCAGAATAATTTATTAAATGTGATGCTAAGCAGAAAACAGGAAAAAAACCCAAACAAACTAAAAAATTTAAATTGTGATCGACATATTAGTTCTCAACACAATGCTTTAGCTTGTGCTATGAAATCTAAATTCTACCGTTGAGATGTGGTGGTACCAGCCACAGACATAGCAAGCATGTTCTCCAAGTCTCTTAAAATATTTGAAACCAGACATATTTAAAGAAGCTTTTAACATACTAGCTGCTATACATTGCAGGCAACATTTGTAAAATATTAACTGCTTTATTGCTAATTTTGTTTTGAGTCATATATTGTTTAATTAGGATTTTACTCAGGAGCAGATGGTTGTCTTCATTAAGTCATAACATACTCTACCCAAATGGAAGCAGCTGTTTTTTGAATACACTATAATTTATTTCCTACATGCCAGAAACCACTCTGAAGGGAATCCAGACTATAATCATTCAGTTTGTTTTCATTTGAGCTTATTTACAATAAACTTTGAAAGTTTTTAGAAAACAGAAGTCAAGTGTAGGTGATATTTGTTAACAATAGCAATTTTCTATTATTGAACTTGGTACTAAATCTATATTCATGGAAGTATTTCCAGATGTGCATAAATGATAGTCGTAGCATGTTGTGTTGTATACAGATGTTGGTACAAGAAAACAGCATGCAAAGAATTTCCAAAATATATAGCAAAACAGGCAAAGGACAAGAAAAAAAGTTGGGTTTTGTTTTCCTATTTGATGATGAAAAACAGAAAAAGAAGCTTGGATAATAAGAAACATCTTCAGAGTCCCAAAGACTCTTTCTGGCAGCCAGAATTAATGTCTTACAATTTCACTGAACTGAGCTGCAAATGCCACATGCCCTAAAATGCTCTATAATTCTTTCCAGTGCATTTAACAAAAAGTTTTTCTTAGGAAGGCTTTATTTTTAATTACTGGGTTCCAGTCTTCTTTTTACAATGCAGAGCAGAGTTGAAGCCCCCAGACTGTGTTCTTACTGCTTCACTTACCATGCACTGATATGCAGAATCATCAGAGAGCTCGATTGTACAGGTAAGGATCAAAAGCACCTGCTCTCCTGACAGATTTCTGATATTTCAGTCGTAGAACCTATGATCTCTCTATGCATCTAAAATTTTAGATGTTCTTCAAAGCCTCTGGAATTACTGAGGGAGAGCAGGACTCTAGATGATAAATTCCAAAAATATATGGTTTAAATATGGGTTGACAATTAAGCAGTTATCTTACATTGTTTGTAAAGTGTTACTCCTTTTGGATCCTTGTTCGTCCTTCTCTTTTTCCCCTACCTCCACTGCTCAGCTTTTCTGCACCTTATTTCATGTCTCATGATTTCCCCCCCACCCTTCTTTTTTTGACTGAGACTTCTTTGACCTTTTTTGTCTGGGTTCAAACAAATTCTTCTACATACCATTTCATATTAAGTTATATATTTTAAAGACAGAAACTACTCAGTAAACATCTAAGTAGGCATTATGCATGTATATGTGCGTGCATTAAATTTTAAAATTAGAAAGTAACAGCATTTATAAATATCCTATACAACCCTTGTTAAGAGAGTGATAGAAGGTCTGGTTTTGCTAATGACAAATTCCAGTTAGATTCCACATTCCTTCTTTAGATTTGAAAAGAAAGTAAAAGTAGACAAGCTGTATTATAATTTGTCTAATTTCTGGAAATATAACTACCTCAATATAAAAGTCCAGTTTTATTTAGATGAGGCCAGGGCATCTATACAAAAAGAGTATGTCAGAAAAATATTTTAATGTGATTCAATGCAGAGACAACCTCTGAAACTAGGAGAGGCATATCAAAATATAATTATCCATCAAAAGTTTTCCCCATAGAACCCACTACTGAGTTGCCTTAGTGAGCTAGTATTTTCCATTTTTGACTCAAATTCAGTTTAGAGAGAAAATATTGTTTCAGCTCATGTTCTTGTTCACAAATTGCCTAATCCAAAAGCTAGAAATTCAATGACTGACTTCCAAGTCAACATTCAGAAAAGGGCTTTCAAGAGAATTAGATTTTCTTCTGGAAACAAATTTGATTTAGAAGAAGTTATAGGACAGGAAAGCCTGTTAATCTAAATTAAAGGACAATAATTATTTTGAGGAAAAAAAAGTGTAGTTCTCAAAACACTGTACGACCATGCTAGAAGTTCACTAAGCCTTTCATTATTTTGTCACTGATTCTATTAATGTGTACATTTTACCATTCCTTTTCTACCTAAATCTGAGAACAACACTTTTCAGACTTGTGTACAAGGCAGGTTTCTATATCATCCCTCGAATGGAAGGGAACAGCACAGATGGGCCATAGCACCTCGTTTTGGTATGGATGGGAATAACAGTAAGCAAGAGTGAGGACAAAGGATTATGACTGAGAAATACTTCTGGAGAAAGGAGACATACTGAGTATTCAGAAAACGAGCAAGCATCCTGGTACACCCTCCTGGCTGTCTGAACTAGGTGTCTGAACGAGCCTTCTCACCTAGTAAGAAAATTATACTTTCCTCCATTCCTGTTTAAACAGCAGAATTGCCTTTCTCTACCTTGCTTTTAAAACAGTTCTTAAAGGAAAGTATTACCTTAGGGAAGGTACCAAGCTCTGAAAATTTCTGTTCCCAAGATGACAGTTTTATATATTTACAAACAACTTAAAAGCAGAGGGCTGTTCTTTGCAACTGTAACCATGGGAACAGAGACCAGCACCTGCATTAATAGAGGACTGGGATTCCACTCTGCATAGATTTCCTCAGCCAAAATAGGCTTACCTACTGAGTCTGTGCAATTAAATAAACATTATTCCAGTATCTCTTTACATCAGTGATGTGGAACAAGCTCTGGCTTTCAGGCACAGAACTATAGCCTCACAAACTTGTAGCTGTCAAAGGCCCCAGATTTGTTTAGCTTAAAAGAGAAGCCACCTCCCAGCTGTTCTTGCCATTTTGTTTTTACTTGTCTTTCTCTTTTTGATGCTCTTCATCTTTTACAGCCATATTCTTCACACTCCCCTTTCCTTCACTTCTTCTCTGAAAGTAATGCTGAGGAGAAACCAACCTTAAGGCCACTGATTGCAGGGAGGGGTCTTTTAAGGTAACTTCCCTACTCAGAATTGTGGCTGTTCATGTGCACTATCCTCTGTTAACAAACAAAGGATGATACAGTGTGCCATCCCCTGACATGTATACCCCGTACTCCATCTCCACTGCTGGCTCAGACACCAGATTGCCAGTTTTCATGCCTAAAAGTGAAATGGCACCACATATCCTTAAGCTAAGGGCTCTATTAATGAAAAATACACACTATGAGATATCTGCAGCACACAGAACAACATTTTGCTCACTAGAAAAAGTGGTTATTTTGGATTACTCATTTTAATGGAGGATGGATATGGAAATAAATAAGCCCCAATGACTTCTTTCAGAGATAAATTTTCTTGTCCTTCATAGTAATAAAGATGTAACTCCATTTTTGAATGCATCTGGCAAACACAGATAGGGTGATAGTAAAACTGACATGCTGAAGTAGCAGTGATGTGTTAAATTTGACATCTTACTCTCACTAATGTGTCAGGACACCAGAACCAGTCATTCATAAAGTTTCCTTTGAGATTTGTGGAGATCAGGTTAAGCAAGAGTCAATAGTTGTTATTTTACATCTATTGAAATGTAAAGCCAAAAAAAATCTAAGTATGCAAAGACAAAGAATCTACTAAATAAATTGTGTTGCAGTGTTAGGCCAGCACAACTGAAAAATAATTTAAAGTATCATTCATACAATCCTTTGTCCAAACAGTCAGAACATTCACAAAATATTCATCTTTTGAGCGAATTTTTATGTGGCCTAATATAATTTCCAGTTATTTGTCATGAAATTATTAGTTGATATAAGTCCTTGTATTTAACATTTCATTTTAGTTCTTACTGATGGAAAGTTAGAGAGGGTCGAGAGAAATGCTGCTAAACAGCATCTATTTTCTCAAATAAAAAAAGGTCAGTCTTCTCTCCCAAGTCTTTGCCTGGTCACCTTGCTGCAATTATATTAATTCACTCCAGGACTTTCTTTTGAAGTGAACCAACTACTTCCATCCAAGGCAAAACTGGAGCATAATTTGGAGACTATTTCACTCCAGGGACTGGTTGCTTCAGGCAGGAGGAGCAGGACTGCCCGGCTGGGGTCTCTCCATCCTAAAGAGTAATTCAGTCATTTCCCACCAGGCTTTGAATCCCCTGTACTTTCCTGCCACCTCGAAGGGCAGGCAACACACACTTTGGTCTTAAAACTATAGGAACATGCCTCTGGCACACTGCGACACTCCTTGGAGGATTTGAGAAACTGCAGAAAAATTACCTTCAACATTCTTTTTTCCATCTTCCCTCAAAAAAAAAAAAAAAAAAACATTATGGAGCAACAATGAATATAAAGAAAACTGCTGTGGAAGGAACAGCAGCTATTCATAGTGAACATACAGCGTCAGGTGCCATTCACCCCAACACCTCCGCTCTGGCTGTCAAATACGCATGCGAAAAGATATTTTTAAGTGTGTGTGTATATTGCTGGGAACATCAGGGGATGCAGACTGTGTGCATTATGCTTGCGCAGTGCTCAGCACAACAGAGACTCTGTTCTCATGATTTCTGAAAGCTCTCTTCATTAACCCATTCTTCGAGTCTCACAACAGCAACGACAGACCCCCTCCACAGCAGATGCCCATTCCCCTCTGTATCATGGGCAAATTCTCCTCCCCACGTTGGACACATGGCACACTTAATAAAAGCTGTTCTTCCACATAGAAGCTTCAGACCTTGTGCTTTCATAGTGGCTCTTAATAAACCTTTATAAGAAGGTAGGTTTTTAGGACCTTTTTTTTCTGAGAAATGGTAATTTTCTAGTTACCGTTAATTACTTATATTCTAGTGGTATGACAATTCTTGGAAAGGGATGGTTATGATTACCCCCTAGTGTCTCTCACAAGCTCTTGATCCAGATTTAATATATATTCATAGAATGTTACAGGTTGGAAGGGACCTTGAAGATCTTCTAGACCCAACCTCCCCTGCCATGGACAGTCAGACCTCCCGCTAGACCAGGTTGTACAATGACTTATCCCACCTGGCCTCGAATACAGCCAGGATTGGGGCATCCAAACCTCCCTGTGCAAACTATTCCAGTGTCTCACCACCCTCTTGGTAAATAATTTCTTTCTGATATTTAATCTAAATATCCACTCTTTCAGTTTGTACACATTGCTCTTTGTCCTTTCACTACAGTTCCTGACAGAGAACACTTCTTTGGCTTCCCTGTAGGCCCCCTTCTTGTACTGGAAGGTTGCTGTGAGTTCTCCATGCAACCTTCTCTTCTCCAGGCTGACCTACCCAAATTTTCTCAGCCTGTGTTTGTAGGGGAGGTGCTCCAGTCCTCTTATCAACTTCATGGCCTCCTCTGGATTTGCTCCAACAGTTCCATGTCCTTATATTGGGGACACCAGAACTGTACACAGCATTCCAGGTGGGGTCTCACAAGAGCAGGGTAGAGGTGAAAAATCCCCTCCCTTGACCTGCTGCCCACACTCCTTTAGCTGCAACCCAGGACACGTTTGGCTTTCTGGGCTGTGAGCACATTTGCCAGCTCGTGTTGAGCTTTTCATCAACCACCACCCCAAGTCTTTCTCCTCAGGGCTGCTCTCAGTCACTTTTCTGCCCAGCCTGTGGGTGTGCCTGGCATGGCCACAACCCAGCCATAGGACCTTGCACTTGCTCTATTGAACTCCAAGAGGTTTGCACTGACCCACCTGTCCAGCCTGTCCAGGTCCCTCTGGATGGCATCCCGTCCCTCCGGTGTGCTGGCTGCACCACACGGCCTGGTGTCATCAGTGAACTTGCTGAGGATGCACTCTATCCCACTGGCCATGTCACCAGCAAAGATGTTGAATATTATTGGCCCCAGTACCTACACCTGAGGGACACCACTCTTCACTGGTCTTCATGTGGACAATGATCCATTGACCACAACTCTTTGCATGTGACCATTCAGCCAGTTCTTTGTCTATTGAGTGGTCCATCCACCAAATCCATGTGTCTCCAATTTAGAGACAAGGACATCAGGAGGGACAGTGTCAAATACTTTGCATGTGAAAGGCCACATGCAGGGGCAAACAAAGGAAAAAAATCAACTCTGTCTTTATGTTCAACCACTTGCATAGCTGGAAGAAAACTACCAGAAAAAGACTAGACCAAAAAGATCTCCAGAGCTGACACCATTCTGTTCTTTGGACACACACTGATCCAACTCATATTAAGCAAACTAAAGTAATAAGGAATGACCCCAGTGGGACAGTGCGATCAGATCAGTAGCAAGAATCTGTTTTTTTTTTTTTAAATTACTATATTTATTATGTTAGTTGTCTCATCTCTCTCCAAGCTAATGATGCAAATGCATTGCAGTTCAATTCAACACCAGGACTATCCCAATTGGAAAGGCCTCATTTAAAATACGCTGGCTAAGATCTTGTAGCCCTAGTTTGCATTGGGAATGCACAGCTTCAAATTAGCTCCAAAAATGCTGTATAAGAAAACCAGAGTCATCATGTTTACTACACTTTGCTGAGTCTTGGAGAGACTTTGTGCTTGCTGTTGCATTTCAAAGCATACCTTGTCATTTTAAGTCCTGTTTCCTGAACTGGCTTTCAGGTGTTTTCCACTTTGTTGGCAAGCTCAAGAATATGAGAATTAAGAAATATTTATTATCTTGTGAAACACTCAACTTTACCTCAGGCTTTTACCGAAAGAAGATGAGAGCTGAATTCTTACAGAATATTTCCAAAGGCTGCTGACAATTTGTTTCCTATTTCTGAATTGACTTTTAAAAGGCAGACTTTGAAAGTAATATTCTATTTTCCTTGAAATCTCAGCAAAAGTTCATAAGAGCAGCAATAACAAAACAAATGACTGAGCAGGATACTGCTTGATGACAACTCCCTGCATCACAACCAAATTTTTAATAAGTGCAAGTTTATTTTGTCATTGAGAGAGCCATACCCTTGCTGATCAGGGTTGCAGACTGAGGATCAATAGTGATATACTTTACCATTTAAAATTAAGGGTGGTGGCCACAAGTAATCACCTTACCACTTCCTAACCACTTAATGCATCAGCTAAACCTTGGTAACTGCACATCTGCCTCTCATTTGCCTCAGATGCAAATAAAATGCATTGTGAAGGATTAATTGCATACTGCTCGTTACAGGAGCTGGTATCTGACTGTGCATATGATCTTGTGTGCTCATTAATTGTGAATCAAATCCCCTTAACCCACCACATATCTTCTGACTGCATCAGGCCGGGGAGAGGACCATGGTGGATTCTGTAGCTCAGCTGATGTAGGGTAAATCATCAAGTAATGGTAACACCAAGTAGTTTTTGTCAATACTTTTAGTCTATGAAGGCCCTATCAGAATAATTTATTCCACATGGAACATTACATATAATACTCAAGCTGTGTTTCAGCTCAAATTCTGCAAATGAGAATACCTGTGTAAGAGGCATTGCCAATACAACCTGCTCAAATTTCATGGACCAGGTTCAAAATAAATTAAAAGACTGCCAAAAATTTCTGAGTTTTCTTACTTGCCTCCTGGATTTGTTTAGATTTTGGGTTTTTTTTCTAAATCCCCCTAAAATATTTTCATTTTTTTCCCTTAAACCCTACATACTGAAGTCATGTTCTTTAATGTAAGAACACTGAGATACTTGAATTTTCATCCAAGAACAGTGATTAGCAAAAAACTATTCATTATCATGAGGCTTTAGGTGAAAGTGTAGAAACTATATATGCAACAAATAAGGCAATGTTTTAGCAGCATGAACTTCACCAAAGTCATATGTGACTGGGCAATAGAAATATTAGCTCTTTAGAACAGCAGAGGACTAGAATCTTACTAAGCATGACATTTTCTTGATTGGAATTAAGGAATTAAGAAAGTAAAAGCAAGGCTGGTTTTAAAAAGTTGAGGTTCTAGTTCACAGAAAATATCTGAAAAACTTTGGGTGAACATCATTATCAATTTGTATTTCCACAGAAATAGGTGGCAAATCAGTGATAAAAGACAAACCGCAGTTACCCAAGGAGGAAAGACAGACTCAGACTCTGGAACACAACCTGAATTTACATCCATGGTCATTCTCAGAAGCCAGGTTTAGCATCATGATCTCTTAGGCAAGACACAGAGGCAGGTTTTGCCAGCATGATCTAATTTAGGAACTATTTTCAGGCCCTTGGAAATCTTTTTCTTTCAGGAAGGAAGTCTTAAATTACACTTACTAGACAATTAATGACCATCAACTTCTTACTGGCCTGAGATAACCCTGTTAAAAAACACCAGCGATTTAACATTGTTGCTTTAATAGTGTCACTGGTTATATGTCAGCATAATCGATGCTCTGTCACTTTAACTTAATAAGTAGTGTAATTGATGCATTATTACTTTAATTCTTCTTCATTATGAAGGTCATTAAGGTGCACTGTAAGTTAGAGTAATTGGACATTTCAATTGAATGGCTAAGGAATTTGGAAATAAATAGCTCCAGGATCTAGCAGTGATGCTTACCTTTGAAATGCGCACCACATTTTATATACATAAAATTAGATTGGCTTTGTCAGGGGTGGAGAAGTGAAAAATTATGAAAATAAGATGGTGTTTATCTTTTTGGATTCAATTTCATTTAAGTTTGCAATTGTCAAAGGTTTGACGTTGGCACAAGGCCAGTGCCCTTATAACGATATACTGTCTTTGGTATCTTTTGTGAGATGTGACCAAAAACAGAGCAAAACAGTGTCTAATTTAGAAAGTAAAAGGAAAAAAACTTTATTACTTATAATAGGCAAAGAAGACACATACAGAAGAACATGGAAACTTTAAAAAAACACTCTTCCTCCCCCCCCCCCCCACCAGTTCTCAACTTAACAAAACAAACTGAAAATTCCCCATCACGTTACCACCTTTTAGATAATTAATCTTCAGTCTATTATTACCTTTCCGATAATCAGTACTCAGCTCGTTGAGGAGAGATAGGAGTCCTTCTTGTACCACATCGTGGCCTCTTCCTCCATGTCCAGTGCTCTCACCACTGTGCATGGACTAGAGCTGCTTCTAGGGTTTCTCTTTTTAAAGATGCTTTGGTTAGTTCCAAGAAACGACAGCCTCTCAAATTTTGGGGACACTTCTCATCTCTGTTCACACTACTGTCCACTCTTGGCTCCAAGCCAATGCCTCTCCCCAGATACAGTTTCTATGTTATAGGAAAAAAATGAGTCCGTCCATGGTTATACAAAAGAGTCCAGTCAAAGCCACTCCATCATCTCCTCTCACCTAGGATTCTTTTCAGCGTTCTCTGACAATCTTCTACTTACACAAACTTTCATCATCTTTGCTCAGTTCTTTCTATCTGTCTTCTTCAAATTCAGGAGGATTAGCATTTATAAAGTTTCCATCATTTACAAAAAGGGTTAAAATCTTGGGCTTTGTTTTCCCAGAACTCTCACGGTATTTTTGCTGCTGGGCACTCTTCTCGCGCCACCCCCCCATACTCCTTCGGCCGTGCTGTCTAGTTGTTGATATCAAATTTCAAGGTGACGAAGATCACACACACGGTTTCTCAGTCTCCCTCCGGGGGGGGGGGAAGGGGGGGAGGGAAAGGGAAAAGAAGGCTGTCTGCCACCCTTCCATCCTGCAGGATTTTCCTCTCCCCCTCTGTGCCCGAGGTTCCGGCCCTACCTCACCCAGGCCGCATGGCTTCCCCTCCCCCGCCCAGCCAGCCGCTGGGCAGGGGAGATCCCTCCGTCCTCAGGGACCGGAACCAAGAGAGAGCTTTCCGGGGAGCCCTCTGCTTTTAACCCCTTGTGTTCTCAGAGGCGGATCCTTGTCCTCAGTGGCCACACCAGGTGCCAGTCTTTAAACCTGAGCACTCATTGGTTTGACCACTGAAGTTCAGAAAAAACTCATTTTTTCTAAACTACGACAGCAATACATCTGTAAACCTCCATGAGTTTTTAAGCACTTTAGAGATCCTGCACATCTGGAAGACTGTGACATAGGGATGCACTTTTCCATTTTTCACAGATGGCTCTGCACTGCAAGAATTAAGTACTGCAGAGATAAGTCTCCCTTTGCACTGTAAGTAAAGATGACCTTGTCCTGTCCATACTCTGCCTGACCAAAAGCAGAGTGACCATTGGTGCCACACCCAAGGCACCTCACTAATGCAGTCAAAACTAGTTGCATCCAGACCTCATGACTTCTAACTCCACAGCTTACCTACACTGCGCTATGGTCTCTTAATATTTTCCACCCCCTGCAACATGTGGGAGACCAGATTGGTCATGCATTTCAAACGCCATCCTCCAAAAGGCAGCAGTGTCTGGGGAGCAGAACGTGTGAGTGCTGCACAAATCTGAGTGCCATGTGTCGGTCCAGCCATAAGGACACCAGCTGCATAGTGAAGCCACCATGTTTCCAAGACTAATTGTAACAACTTTTATGGCAAACCAGAATGAAGCAGCAATTGTAGTATGAGAGACTGTCAGTAACGGTATCCTTACTGAAAACTTTTATCCTTAATCCCATTTCATTTGGAAAAGGAGATTTTACAGGTTGATTCTTATTTGAAGAGACAATCCTGCCATGGGGGATTTCAGCAGCAGCATTGAAGAAGTGGAAGACAGGAAACAATGAAAGAACCTTCTTGATTGAGAGATGAAAGTCTTTCAAATTAATCATCTTCTGTCGCTAACATTGAACTGGAAGGACATTCCTGGCTTCTATGGGGAAGGAAAGCAGTGTCTTTTCACTGCCCTCTGATTTTTTAATGTCCCACTAGCCTTCCTAGACTTTAAGAAAGAACTCAGAAGATAGCTAAAGGGCACTGGTCATTGTACTGAGAGAAGGCTGCCTCTCAGGATGATCTCAAAAAATGGCTTGGAACAAATAAATAATAGGGTTCGATCCCACAGGTAAGACTCTTTGTAAGTTACTTTACAATACTAAATTATCCATCTCCATCTATTGCTCTGTGGCAAGAGAATGAGGAAGAGGCTTAACCATATTATCTGTGAGACTGGATAGGATAAATTAGTCTATATCATAATGTTAATGAAGTCACTGATGAGTCAGGAATTAAGCTGAACAAATTATTATTTTTCATTCTTCATGCTAAAGTAATTGGCATGTTAAATCACATAAGCAGAGAAAATATTGCAGACAAAGTTTACTGTCATAAATATGGTTCTTGATAACTAAACTGTCATAAATGTTGTTTATACATGACTGGACTCACAATTTTGCTAATTTTGAGTCAGGCCATCCAACAATCTTAGAACCATCATATAGTAAATAAGAAAAGTATATATTGTACACTATTTCTGTATGCTGCAAGAACAGATTAATATTCCTGTTGAAGCAATAATTCATAGGAAGGTACAACACAATGGGGAAAGCAGACCATAAGTGCAGAATAAGGGCTACATGAAGTATAACCAGGTCTTCCCCTGAAGCTTGCACATCATTGCTACGAAAGGTTCCATTATTCTTTTATGTGCTTTTTACTATGATTTTTAATCCTTTACAGACTATAAATATAACTTCTTATCTGCATAGTTTACAGGAACACATCTACCTCTTTAAAACAAACTCTTTGCAAGGTCTTTCATCAACATGTACTTCATCTTTTGCAGTTGTGAATTGGTGTTAACATACACTAGCAAATACATTTTAAGACTGGTTGACACCAGTTCTTAAATAATTTTTTAGGCATTTCCCCTATACATATTTTTCTGACAGCCAAAAGAGCTTTCTGTATTCCTACCCTCTCAGAAACTAATTCCCAAACACCCCTTGGTGCAAGTAGGAGGTTGTGGAACACTCCAGTTCAGTTACAAACAACTTGAATCACATCCTTGTATCACAGGTACCTGAGCTTGTCAGAAGACTATTTAGTTTAATTGATAAATGGCAGATACAACTAGTTCTCTGTGGCAATGGCTTACTTACATGGACGGATTTATGTGAAGTGCCTGAAACAGCCTAACTCAATCTGTGCTGGATGGCCAAGAAGATTGCAACAGCTTTCAATTCCCCAATAGACATGGCTGAATCTGAAACCTGCTTCAACAGAAAAGATCCTTTTTCAAATTTCTTGGCTAAATATTCGGCTTGCATGGTCTAGGTCTCTGCAGCCATCATAGCTGGGGATACAAAGGACCATTCCTATTACTGAAATGAAGAGATCCCCTTTTCCATCTTGGTTCTTTTGCCAAGGTTATGTCAGTACATCTCATTTTATGACTTTATATGGGCAATGGACAGATTGGTGACAGATATTTTTTCCAGTGACAACTCTATGTAAAACTATATTTCTGGAAAACTGGGGTGGGTGTGGCTTAAAAGGGACATCTGCAGTACTATTACAAAGTCACCTTCAGATGATCAAATGGACCTGAAAGTATGTGTGACTTTCTGAATATTTTGGCACTTAATTTCTGCAAAAGTAGAAAGTAAATATTGACCACGCCCTGACAATCTGCTAAGGAATTCAGAGAATTGAAATACCTCTTCCAGCAATGCATGGAGTAATCACAGGTTATAATCCTACTAGTATCAGACTGCATAGAAACAAGAATATGTTTTTCACAATATGTAACATTGTGAGAGTCTAAGTCAGCTCAAAGACTTCATTCTATTCTAGTCAGACTTGTTCCAAGGGCTTTTGAAAACAAGGAGATAGCACTAGTTTTTGTTCCCCCAAAAAAATCACACCAAGTGGCTACATAAGCAATTCATTTAATTCTAAAACTAACATCTCCTACTAAATATTTTGGGAAGAATCCTACCACAAAAACTAGTACAACAGCAATAAGAACTAGTGGTTGACTTCAGCTTTTTGTAGTCTCATTGTTCCACTTACTGGCTCATCTTACATCTTCTGTATAACACAGGAATATTGAGTGAGTGAAAAAAAAAATCAACTTTCCAGGAACAGTGATTTACTATGTGTATATATTATAGGACCTGAACCACTGAATTTACACCATGGGAAAATATTAACCCCAGAGTTACATAAAGCTGGGGTTAGGGAGCTTCCCACTTGCAAAAAGAAGGTGGCCTCTCGACTTGTTTGGATCATCCAAGAAAGGTTCTTCAAAATACTGTTTCTAAAATAACTCTGCAGGTAGTTGTACAAGGGAAAAAAAACAGAGAGACATACAAGTTGTTAACAGTTTATGTCTAAACTATACTTAGACACCATAACTATTAGAGGGGGAAAAAAGAATCAGATGGTGGTCAAAAGCATATATAACAGGACAGTAAAATTATTTCCATCTGTGAAATTATAGAGCTACAGGAACTTTAACTTTAGTGTGGTAGATTTTTCTTCCAATATTTCTATTGTGAGTTTCAGATTTTCCCTGAAAACTACATTTGTAAATTAAACATAGTCTTGGTTTATAGTTAATTTGCCTTGAGTTTTCTCACTTCATGCCTCAAAGAGGCTTTGGGAACAACGGAGTTTCAGACCCAAGGCCTCAGCAAGGACTGGGTCAGTGTAGGAGGGAGTGGGGAGCACTGGGAGAAGCATTATCAGAAACACACTCTGCCTTACTTTTACAGGGTTTTAATTTTCTGTTGATGTGTATTTGAAACCACTCTGGTTTTCCAGCATGCAGATATATGCATAACCCTGTGGTGCAAGATAAAATGCTTCAAACAGGACTTCATGTCATTTCTCGCTGAAGGGTAAAGGACTAGCAAAACCTTCCAGCATGAGTCAAGTCTGGTTTTATAAATGCAGCTAACAAAGGAGTGAATCCCCTCTGACAAGTGCGTGAGGTGTTTGTGCTAGACAAATTAGAGGTACAAAGCCGTGTGTTTAATTCTGACTGAAAGCAATTGAGAGGTACAAATTGTACCAGAGGAACTTTCTAAATTGAAGGGAACACAGGAAAGAGACTCAAAAAAACAACACTAAAATGACCTCCACACAATGACCGTTGAGAGATGATAAAAACTTAGCAATTTGGAAAGGGGAAAAAGGAAGAGAGCAGGCAGAGGGACAGGCAGAGAAGTAGTCTGGAAGTTTTTAATGGATAACTTGTTTTTGAGAACACAAAAGCCCTGCTGCCATGCCTTCTTGGATTATTTCCAGTGTTACAGATGAACCTGCAGCTTAGTGAACACAAAAGCCAGGACTTTTTTCTTTGTTCCCCCTCTTCTTTTTAGCACAAAGGAAGACAGCAATCATGTCAGGAAAGATTTGGTGGCTTTAATTGAGCTGTGGTTGTATCCTTTTCTGTGTTTTCTATCATGTCAATTTTCCAAGTGGCCATCAAGATTTTGTCAACTGAAGCAACCCAAGTATACAAGGGTGACATTTAGAATAGCTCCAGGATTTGCCTCCCTCCTGGCAGCACTATCAAGAAGGGCTTTAAGCATGCTTAAGTTGACTTTAAATCAAGATGTCAGTTTTGAAATCAGGCTGTCTTTGGCGTTCTTGTCAATAATGCTGAATTTGACTTAAGCCCCATACACCTTCATGCATTGACCAGCCAGTATTTGAAGCTATGTTTCTCTAATACATATCACAATCTTTTGTCCTTTACTCAGGATTTGGGACATTTACAGTTTGAGAGGGTGAAATGTTTTTCTCCTTCTCTTGTAATGGGAAAGTGAAATGCTTGCTCTTGGCAAGGGCAAGCAGTGGGGAATAGCTTTATGATGAAAGAGGTTAGATTTAGATTTAGACTGGATATTAGGAAGGAATTCTTTACAGTGAGGGAGTGAATAACCTGTCTGGAACAGGTTGCCCAGGGAAGTTGTGGTTGCCCCATCCCTGCAATTTTTCAAGGCCAGGCTGCATTAGGCAACCCAGTCTAGAAGAATGTGTCCCTGCCCAGGGCAGGAGAATATGAATGAAATTATCTTTATAGTCCCTTCTAACCCAAAACATTCTATCATTCTGTGAAACATTTTTGAGCTTGAATTTCAGGGGAAGTAGGGGGCTCAGAGAGAGGGGGGAAAAATATTGCATCAGAATGAAGTCATAAGAAAAAGTGAAGATACATGACTCTTTGCATAATTGTGCTTATGTATCTTTGTGTCTATTCTGTGACAGAGTTGAATGCAAAATGGCTTCTTATGACCAAATACCTTTGGTCATTTTATATGTCTATTGTGAGATGCTCACAATGCATAAAGGCCAAAAAAAAAAAAAAAAAAAAAAAAAAAAAAAGAGTTGAGGTGTTCTCTGCAGCAAATAGCTGCTAGCTGGACAGAGAAGGCAAAGGTACAGGTTTATTCCTCTTTCCTCTTTCATTTGTTCAGGGCTATAGCATTAAGTAGTTTGTTATCACAGGAGTTTTGGGAGAAAGTGTAAAACACAACATTAAGATTTATCTCTCTAGGTCATAGCAAAAACCCTGAGCAGAACTCCCCTTTGGGAGCTCTGCTTCAACCCATAAGGAATATAGCAGCACCTGTGAAATGTGGTTTCTGAGTTACATTTCAGAAGTCAGGTATGTGAAGACCTCGGCTACTCAGCTGAGGATTTTGACTTACTTCTGTACCTTTTTATATCTTTTGCATTAGACACTATGAAGAAGTATTTCAAAGTTTCTCAGTTGTCATAAACTGGCACTGCAGTCAATGAAACCAAGACAATTCAGCATGAATACACAAACTGTAATTTTGACTCATGTATAAGAGACAATTAATCCAGATTAAGGGAGAATAAAGGGGGATAACTAGTAGCTATCGCAGAATCTCTCCCACATGGAGACAGGAAGAGCATTTACAGGGGAGCTGTTCTAGAACAGTCACTCAATACATTTATACTGCAACAACTTTTACAGTTAATCGCATGGTACAGGCAAACTTCCAAAGTTAGAAATTAGCAATCATTGTGAACAGAGCTTGAACATTGTTTCTGTTCTTGATTGTAAACAATGATCTAAGAATATTTGCTTTTCTATACACTTGCCTCATTCAAGAATACCCAGGAGTATTTCAGAATATATGGAACTCTAGGTACTTCCTTAGGAAGCAAAGAACATCCCACAAAAGCATTAAGAAGTAAATTTCATAGAACTAAAATTTAATTATGGATTAGATTTAGTCAAATCTATAAAAGCATTATTTTACCCTCATTTATAAGGAAGAGAAGCTTTAGTCTTTCCCTGGCATAAAGCAGGATAGGAATAGGAAGATTCTGTAGTCAAATGGAAGCAACTGGGTAATAATATAGAAGATAATACTTTTAAATAGCAAATTTAGCATAGCTGTGACAAAAAAATATTAATCACAGCTCCATGGAAATATTAGATGACTTCTCCACTTTATTTAGTAAATTCACATTAATGTCAATTTTCTCGTCACAACTGTTTATGGCATCTTATTCCAAAATGACCTCTCAGAATTCTTCAGGAGTTCTTATCTAAATATAACACCAAATGAGCCCTGAAATTAGTCATGAGACCCAAAGTGACATTACTTAGGAATATGCATTTAAAAAATACTATTTTTCCAATATCCTAAGAGGACAAAAGCTAAGGCAAAGGAATGAAAGATTAAACCAACAATTAACACCATGCAGCACAAGTCAGCACATCAGCCTGAACTGAGCCCTCCAATACACTCATGTGTATAATAAGTAGAGGGTTAAATTATCCCAGTTCTATTACTTGCTGCAGTGGGACCACAAAAAAAAAAAAAAAAAAAAAAAAAAAAAAAAGATTTGTTGAACAACTCTCAAATTGGTGTTTGGAGATAGGCAGACTCAAAGTAATGATTGTAATGTGGTGTTCTATGTACAGAAACACTCTAAGGACAGGAATTTGTACCCAAGGCAGAGTCCAACAGAAGGATTTATTTTCTTGTTGCTTTAATGTGTTCTTGTCATTTACTTAAGAGCTTCAAGATTTCTCTAATGAAGTTCAGTGGAGATGGAAGCTAGGGTGAAACAGTGAATGGTTGAATCTCTGGAGAGGCAGGAATGCAGCTGATGCAAGCAATGTTTTTACTTGCCAACAGGTCTAAAGGAAATTCTTCTGCATCTGTTGCTGCACAGAAAACTCTCCTTTGTAATAGAATGAAGTTTAACAGTAAAGAGTAGCTTGTGCCAGGGTAGAGTTTGTGTTCTCCTTGCATCTATCACTCACATGGCAAATAGCACCACACACAATTTTTTTTTTTTTTTTGTGGTATAAAACCATGAAACTTCACTAAACCATCCCTACATTCCATATTTAAAGCAAAATATACTTCATTTTACTGAAATTGGGATTATTTTTTGTGGTCAGATAGTGTGTTTAACACTCTGCTAAGTAAATTGAAATTTTACCAAGGATACAAATCTGACAGTTGTCTCTGGCAGTGTGAGACAGCACAGAGTCTTCACCAAATCAGAGGCAATTATAGCCCAAAGAAGAACGCATGAAGTGGGTACTCACATTTCATAAGTTCATAAAAAAGTTGGCAGGAAAAGACCTCAAGAGATTGTTCAGCACACACAAGGATGGGATATAAACTATCAATTATATTAAAACAAACAAAAGTTTGTTTACCTTGTACCTAAAGTTCTCCAGAGATGGAGATTCTGTTGTACTCAGCCACATATTTCACTACCTTGCATTAGAAGGTGCTCAAACTTAGACGGAACTTAAATATCTCATTGTAAGTCATCATCAAAACCTATTTGATTTTTGTTAGCCCTCATACATAAAGCCTTCTGAAATCTTTACAGCTCATTCCTATTGTGAGGCAATCCTCTGCCCACCTTCCAAAGAGAAGCCATCTCTCCTTACTATGAACTGATGTTCCATATCACGTTCTCTCAAGGGCAGGAGTTTGCCTTTTTTTTTTACTAATTGCAAGGCATCATGTGAGCTGGTGGTTCTTTTCCAAGTAAAAATAGTGCATTCTCTTGCCATTCTCTTTAGCCATTTAAATTTAACAGACTTTCAAAGTGTCTGGTGTCCTCCTCAGCCATGTCAGAGTGAGAACTTTCCTGACAGAATATAAAGCTGTGTACTTTCCTATTGTAAAGTACTGATCCTGCAAATGCCTCCTCATTCTGCCACACTGCTGGGAAAAGTATATATATTGCTAATGTGTTTCATTTGGACCATGTGAGCAGCACTTTTGTAATCTCTTGCATGCATATGAGTCCTTTTAAGTGCATTAAGTTGATTTATAATGAGCAATAATATAACAGGGATATGAGATTCTGAAGCTAAATCAGGGTTTCTTAATAAAGTAAATATTAACTCTGATCATAGATGGGAAGAACTGAAGCACAAGATGCCTCATCTGAAATGACATAATCAATGAAAGCACTAGAGAAATGTGTAATTCTTCAGACTCCTCTTTTCACGTCTCCCCTGTTTGGCGTCTGCCCTTTTAAATTAAGAAAATAAATCTTTTAAAAATATTGGATTCAAGATTTCTAGCATGCATTTTCATGAGGTAAGAGAAAAATTTGGACTCTAAATTTCAAATACACTTAAAAAATAGCTAAAGTGCTTTCATAGTTTTGCAAAAAAAGAAAAAATATTTTAAAGAATCCATTTTCATTAGTTGTGATCCATTTTGACTGGAAATTAAATATAGCACTACTACTTTTTTTTTTTTATATGACCCTTCAAAATGCAAAATGCTTCAAGAACAAGCTATCATTTAATCTCATGATTGTACAGCTGGGACAAAAATATCAATGTACTCCCACATAAAGATACAGTAAGGAAAACATAGCACAGAATTATGTGTGAATGGGTAAATATAAATTATATTAGTCCTCCAAAGCAGTCAAAAAAATCCTAGGAACAAACACAAAAGCAAAGCAGTGCAGTCCTTAGGGCATAATCGTATTTACTGGTTCCCAGTGGAAGGAACTGCATCCTCTCCCCTGCTCCTTCCTGAGGGGTTTGCAAGGCTGACCCATGCAAAAGGATGCTGAGTGGGCTTCTCCACACCTCGAGGGGAATGATCTTCCTGCACAGTAGGAAGACAGCAACCAGCATTCCTGCTAAACTAGTCCCAGAAGGGGCCAGCTGGACATCACACAGCACCAATCAACAACTTCTAACTCCTCCCCTAATCCCTGTTTATCATAAATCAGAAATATCTGAATTAAAATCTTGGTTAGTGTAGATGAAGTGACCAATGCAGAACAGGATCATTAGGAAAGAAACAAGCTGGTATTTCAGAAGACAGCTCAAATGAGTCAAACCAGTATGGCAAATTAATTCATTCAGAACTAGAACACAGAGTAGAAGCCATGGCCAGAGGAAAGGATGCTTACAAAAAATGCCTGGCTGTAATACCAGGTTTTGGAAAATGTTATTGCCCCAGGGGAATTATGAAACTGGACTGTCACAGGACCAGTTTGACACTCAAGTCAGAGAAATCTAGAAAAAAATTAAGGAAGGCCTTGGTTGCAATTAATGGCAGAGGACAGTCTTATAGAGAGCAATCCAACTGAAAGAATGGAGTATTAGGACAGACTGATTGAATTAGGACCTAATTCAAAAATATTGAAAAAAAACCAAAACAAAACAAAACATTGTCACTGTGCAAAAATAAAACTTCATTTGAATTGAGCCACATAGTGGCAAACAGAAAAATATCTTGGAGACCTTTCTCAAGGAACAGGCAAAATCCCTACTGAGAGACAGTTTAGCTGGCAACACCAAAAGGCATGTAACAGACAATTACTACAAGAAACAGAAAATCTGCCAAATGCTCCCTGCCAGTAACATGTGCCAGGGCTGGAGCAGACACACAGAGATCTGTGCAACCCTAATGGTGTAAAGCAACTCAAGGCTCCAGGAGCTGGGGAAGGACAGATGGACAGTGCTGGCCACAGGTGCTGTGATCTAAAATGGATGGTGAATGAAAGCTGCTTTTGCTTTCTCCAAGATTAGATTCTGTAAATCTCAAGGGGATGCTAATGAGGATCTAGTTTATGCAAATAGCAAAAACCAAATTCCTTGTTCAAATCCCAACCCAGGATCCTTGTTGAAGGTGGAACTGCACAGAGGCTCTTTGGGTTGTTGTCTGTCTGCAAATCAAAATGTGAAGAAAGCTGGTTTGACCAAAAACCTTGGTTATATCCCATGCTGTTCCCATCAGGAATGCAAAGGCTAGAAACACTTTGCTGCTTATACAGCCTGATCTGGGAAGGAACTTTGTAAATCCTAGGTATTAATGAGCATTAAACGGTGGATATGGTTATCTGTATTCACAGATTTGCAGCAGCAAGTTTCTAATGATGTATGAGATGAGAAATCCCTGCCTCATGCACAGGGAGAATTATACCGAAATTGCTGTTCCGTCAGTGGCGCCACACTCAGGCTAGCTTCACACATACTGTTCAACTTATAGAAATGTAGAGACATGCAAATACATTGTGCCCAGACATCTCTGAGTCTCTGAAAATTGTTTTTTTTTAAAAAAAAAAGTCATTAGAAGACTTTAAATACTAATTTTAAACCAAGCCTTATATTCTTTAACATATATGTGGCCCTGTCAAACTATTTTGTTTCTGCTCTTCTAGGATACCTATACTGCCTTTAAAAGCTCAAGAAAAACACTGGTTCAAGGAAGATTTTGAGAAAAAAAAAAAGTTGATAAGTCACTTGAAAAGGAAAATTAGTGTTAGAATTAACTAGAATGTTAGAATGTTCCAACTTCATGTTGGAAAGGAATTATTGTCACTCAATGCAGCTATATTTTCTTTAGACCCACATGGTCTTTATTAATGAGAAAGCAGCAGCAGATCGAACTCTGATGCCCTCAGTGTCTGGCTGCTGCACGGGAGCCCAAGAGCCACACATCGTGAGAGCACAGCAAACCTTCCTGGACAGCCTGGTTCCAAGCACACAGGAAGCCACGTGCAAGCCACTAGCTAATTCCTGACCAAAGTTTTCATGTGGTTTTAATTCTTTTGATGAAACCTTGAAACACAGAAGGCTGCTTTGAGAGGGCATTAGAATAATTTCTCTAGGATAAACCATTTATCCACCAAATCCTTGTATGTTACTCATATTTGCCCTAAAAACAAATATGTTGGCTCTTCTACCCTTGACAGTCTGATTCTCAGTTTTCAGCTAATTGTAATCCTTTACATCAGTACAAAGTGCATGAAAAAAAGAATAACTGTTTCCCTTGACCTGAATTTTTCACTGTTAGCAGTTAGCCCACAACTGACACTACTGTGTTTTACTCAGGTTGCCTGGTCTTAATTTTTCCTCTTTCTATATCTGCATCATGTAGCAGAAAGATATTTCTTTGTAATGACAGTCCTTTTTAATGCCTGTATTTTTCTTTCTTTTTACATTTCCAAACATCCATATTTTCCCCACCAAAAGCATAAATTCGGTAACATTCCTAAAATCTTTAAATTCAAGTTGTCTCCTTAAACTCCATAAAAATAAGGTACAGAAATTTCAAAAGTCAACACACACATACACACACTCACACACACACATGCTTTCTTACAACTCCCAGTGAACTGAAAAATCAATTACTCTGCCCCCTCGTTCTGTGCAGGACTTGGCACCATCACACTAATACAAGAGGGCTCTAAGGAAGAGGGCATGCTGAAGGCAGGCAGGGTTACAGAAGGGCCAGGGGAGCTGGAGCAGGGGTGCCTGAGCTAGCAGAGATCTGATCTGAGCCTCATGGTTGAGCTACTGGGTTTGAGCAAGGTTTAGCAGCACAGGCAGGCCCTGGTGCAGCTGGGGCTGTGCCATTTCCCACCACTGCAAGGCAAGAGCTCTGGTATGACTCAAAATCACAGCTTATTAAGGTACAATTTCCAAGCATGGTGCAGAGGTCTGGTGGCCCTGATGAAGAGAGTGCTGACTGAGCTTTGCTCACCAGGCAGGGCTCACCGCTCTGCATGTACCACCCTTATCTGCCTCGAGCCCTTTCATACAAAGTCTTTTTTCAGGTGGAAATCCCAGAAGGCCAGACATTGATGTTTTGAATTATACAACCAGCCTCTGCCTTCCACAGTGAGGGGTCAGCTCCCTGCCAGCAAACTCATTTGTAACGCTGCACTTGTAAACTCCCAATAAAAGGCTCTGATGGAACCACGCTTCGCTGGGTAGCAGCAATAAAACTGCACAGCCTCCTTTACATCATAAAAAGCTTTCAAAACCCTACCATTTCAGACTGAAGCTTCAGTGAGGCAATGGATAGAAACCCACAGAGTGGAGATTTACTATAAAACCTTAACTATTTTTAGGTGTTATCAGCCTAAAGGAAAACGCCTTTAGAAGTCAATCTACAGGAGAATCTCAGTGATAAAATGAAATATTAAGTTCATGTTTCTTTCCATGTTTTTCATAGGATTTCAACGCATTGATTCTGACCACAGGGGTCAAGAATATCAAAAGAACAGTATAAGGGGAAAGAAAAAAAAATTGTCTTATTCCAGGGGCTTGCCTTAAATACATGACAGAAGTTATCACAAATAATTAGGCTGATAGTTGCTTCGAGTTACAATTGCCTTTTTAAAATTTCTGGTCTTCTTCTAGACTGTTTAATGGGGTGACATATACCACAAAACTGCCTCTGGGACATGCGTGATTGTTTACATTCAGGTGAAAATGCCACATTGGTAGCAATCAAATGTAGATAAAGACTGATTTTCTAAAGAAAAGAAAAAAAAAACCAAACCAAACCTGAACAATAAAATAATTCTGACAAAATTTAAAACTAATCACTGGGAGAGTGAACAATCAGTGATTTTGGAGCACTTGTCTTGAAGTTAGTAGGCACTGGCAACACTGAGTCTCTATGCCAAGTGCCAAGGGAGGCCCTTGATATGCTCTTTGAGATTGGACACCACAGATCTGTGATCAGCACAGGCTTGGGCACTGCAGGAACAGGGCTCTGGGACATAGCGAGCACCACCAGGAATGCCCAGGGTTTCTAAGTAAGCTCGCAGCAAGTGCCTGACAGCAGGGCCAGCCCATGCCCAAGAGTATACACAGTACTTGGATTTGCACTTAGTGATTGTGAAGGCAGATCTTGGCTTAAGCTTTTGCTTCCTATTTCTCCTAAAAAATACATTTGGTAATTGTATAGATAGAAAAAACTACCCTTGTTCCTTCTAGACACTGTCATCATTTCCCCACCAGACAGTCTGACTGTCTCTCCTGAGCAGTCAAATAATTTTCAGGCAGTTCATTGTCCTCTGAGTACAGGAATCTGGTATAACTGTACGCAAAGAAGAAAAAGATAAAAAGAGCATAGCAACACAGCCAGAAGACATTTATAATGCATATATTTTGCTTCAAGAAATGTGTTTTATAGAAGAGAAGGGGTAAGAGAGAGGCCCTAGGGACAATGTCTCCCTATTTCTTATTTGTAAGCACATGCTCTTAAACAGACCCTGAGAAATCTCAGCGTTTGCTGCATGGAATTCTGCACTGCATGATTAGACCAAGTGTTTATCTTGTCCTCGAAGCAATATCCCAATGGGAAGACTCCTGCCTCAGCCTAACAAAAGGGTTTCCTCTTATTTCCAGAACCCTGTTAGGACCACTGGCACTCAGATCCTCACACACTGGCCCAGATGCCTGCAGGGTAACCTTGGGCCCACAAGCCACGTTCCCACACCTGCACAAAGAGAAAGCAGCTCAGCAGCACAGTCAGGTTTAAACTCTGGGTGCCCAGCTCCCATTGCAGGCCCAAGGCAGCTCCTTGTTAAGCCCTGCACACCTGTGGCTGCAATCCATCCTGCCAGCAGGGCACGGGGATGCCCATCTGTCTCACCCAGGATGGCAGTGAAACTGCATCACACAAGTAGCTTTCCTATCCAGGCTCAGGTGGCACACAAAGGTCTAGTCTGTGTCAGTGCAATGAGATATAGAAAACATTTATAAACACCAGCTGCCTCAAGATCTGCTAAAGATCTTTCTTTTAGGGGTGTTCTTGTGTGTCTGCATTTACAACTTGTACATTTTCAGAAGATCAGGACCGGTTTGGAAGATGCTAGCAGGAGAGCCTAGTATTTATGCAGGGCACACTGGCATGCTGTGGTGGCTGTGTACACTGCAGAAAGTCCTCAAAGCCCTATTTCCTGGGAAACCTGCACCTTGCAGAATGAAACTCAAGCATGGCTCTCATGGTTCTCTAAGAAAACCTAGTAGCAGATGACCCGTGCATCTCCAGAGACAATATCACTGTAGTATAAAGAGTGCTTGTTGTGCTGCCTGTATCCCAAAGGTCCCTTTGTGGAACCTGCCTTGTGAGTCTGTTTGGGCCATGGAAATTTCCTGATGGACATCTGTTTCAGGGTGAATTTTTGAAAATTAAAAAATAATTCATACAACTTTTTTATTGTCCATAAAAAAACACAATGAAACAAACAAAACACCAGAATCAACAAAATAAAAACCAACAAGCAAACAAAAAGAAAACACAAACAAACACACAAAAACAAACAAAAAACCCAAACCAAAACAAAAAAAAACCAAAACAAACCAAACAACCAAAACTTCAACCTCTCTTATGGCAAAACAGTCATAAGTTTTGCTCTGTAAAAAAATATTAAAAATAAAGCTGCCCACTTTTAAGAAGGAGCTTGGTTTAGTTTTGGAAAGGTATTGAATTTTTCTGTTTCCAGGAAAATATGCCAAAGTTTACACAATCTCAGAACAGAGAAAAATCCTGTTTTACACATGACCACTAAAGGCTTATCTGAGTTTGGCAGCTGAATGGTTTGCAGATTCCATCTGGACTGAGCATCCCCAGCCCAGAGTTGCAAAGGTTGAGCAAAGCTTCTGCCGAAAGGTCTCACCAGCTGCTCAGGGTCACTTCTAACACTGGCAAAGATCCTGTAGGCATTCAATATGCAGCCTTTTGCCTAAAAAGTGAAGATATTTGATCTAAAAAACTGGCAATATGACACACCACTCTTTGTCATGCCTCCTACAGTGACTTTAAAGCTGAGTGGAAAATGCAAGTTTGTGCCTGACTGCCTGACTATTAGAGCTATTTATTAACACCCGACAAGGCCTTTGTGATAGCTGGATAGGAAAAATAGGAATCTATACCTAGATTAGACATGGAAATGAAGAGGAATTAAAGGAAATGTGGCACAACTTTAGCTTATGACATTGTTTTAATATAGATAAACACCTGCTTTAAAGGATTACTTTAATTGGGCCAAATTACTAAGCTGAATCCAAATAGAAGGCTGTCCAAATAAAGGCTGAAAATCTTCTGAGTGGAACAGGGATGACAGATATGTGGACTCCCTCAACAGCCAAGGATGGGAAACAGGCAGTGCTAGAACACAGCTCATCCCACCTGAGAGCAGGCATGTGAAGCAGAACAGGGAAATGTTTGTTCCCATGGACTCTGCAGAAAGCTTTGGGTGAACAGCTAATATCTTGTAATACAGACATCTGGATATAGGGAAAAATTCACCAAAGCAGAAATGAGGCAAAATTAGCAGAAATTTTTAAGATAACTGAGGTAGGGACATTTACTCACCTTCAATCAAAAGAAAAGTATTGCATTAAATTTCTCAAGCACTCAAGTATTTCCCACTTCTGTCCTCTACCCTTTAGGCTTGTCAATTCAAGGACCTTGGAAACTTCTCTGTCTCTGTTGTTCAGCAAGTGCTGAGGAGCTTTTACTCGGGGAAGATACTTGTGTTGATTTTTTATTTGGGGGAGGGGGAAGGGGGTGGGCTGTTGTGTGCTTGTAGATAAGCACCTAGATGAAAGAGCTTGCTCAGGATCCTGTAAACATCTAGCTCCTTCAAGATATGCTTGGAAGCTCAGCAAGGTATCAACATAATCAGTCTTCATATTTGTAATTTGATATTTTTTCCCCTTCCCAACTTCTTTAATTCCCTTCAAAAGCATTTGCAGCTTCACAACTTAAACTGTAATCAATCAAATGATTATTTAAAAACTTTTCAGTTACTTTTTTTTTTTCACATTTGTGTACCTGTCTGGCTTTCACCATGATTCACTACTCCATGCCTGATCATCACCAGGTTTCAACTGATTGATTAACAGATACACACCATTGTGCTGATGTTGTCCCTGAAAATAAGCCTTCTTATTTGTTTTAGTTCAGTGGAGTCAGTTCTCATAAATTGTAAGATAAACAAGAATCATGTTTGCATTCCTATGTAAAAGATATCACCTGATGGACTTCTCAAGTGACCAGTGAAGATGGAGAGGTGGTAACTTCTCTGTCCAATCTCTGATCACTGTCCAGAAACTTATATATACGAGGTCAACAATAAACTGGAGACTTCCTTTCTTCTTCTCTACCTGAATACCTGTTGTGTGTGTTGCTGTGTGTTTCTATCTCTGTCACAGTAACATGCTGCCTGGCAGGGAGCACTCCAGCGTTCAGGTTTGGCAAATGGTCATGATGGAATCTAGGGAAAACACCAAATCCTAAGGAAAGTATCTCTGAATTCCTATTCCAACTTCAGCATTTCCCAAGTTCCCTGAAGCCAATATCACCATTCTCTCACATAAGGGTTAAGTCTCCTAATACACCATATATGCAAATCAAACTCCTGCTAGTACCCTGGGAAAATTCAGAGCAGACATCACATTTGGAAAACTGTCTTATTCCAATTTCATCAGCTGACATTCTCACCTTAGAAAAACACCTTTAACAATACAGCTAAGAGTAGCATGAAGATTTCTTTTTTAGAAAAGTGCCAGTGTAAGCACCAACCATTCAGCCTCTTTAACTTACTCTAGTTTATAATAGCAAACTTACTGAGGTATACTCTCAATACAGCACGTTCAATGCATCTCAAAATGTGTCAGTTTGTCACTGAGTTTTTTTTCTTTTTAATAGTTTTCCTTCATGCATAAATGTTTGTGTTGCAGGAGAACATTACATAGCTTATCACACATATTTTCTAGACTTTCTCAGAGTTTCAATCAGAATAAACTAAAAGAACAATATCTATACAAGATTTCTCACTGAAGCCAGATAAGTATTTCAGGGATGACTTAGATTCGTAGGTCAGGAAGAGTACAGATATATCTGAAGACTGTGAACCCATTTTCTAATGACCTCTCCATCAAAATCTGATCAGAGAGATAAACGGGCTAGAGCTGGAAGTCCTATTTAACGGATGTGTGTTCTGAATTGTCAGTGTAGAAGAAAGTGTAGGACATGAAAGCAGGGGCAATATCAGAGACAGTATCTTATCTATACCCTATTAGCAGGAAAGAAAGATACACGTGAACAGATTCCCCTTATCTATGAGGAAAAAAAATTACCAGGAGATAAGAAAGAGGGGCTTGGATAAGGTTCTGGAAAAAAAAGTAATCAAATGCAAAGCTTATTTGATGCTGTTACCTTCATACTGTAAACACAGAGATGAAAAATTAGAACTTCAAGTTTTTCGGGTTGCTTCATCTATGACCCTGAGCAGGAGTTACAATATCCGTGCTTTCCCTCCACAATTTACATGATGAAACCATCATAAAAAAATAATGAAAATAATGCCTTCCCAGACAAGGATAGTATAAAACTCTAAATTTAAAGTTTTTTAAGTCACATGCATTATTTGCCAGGACTAAACATGAATAACTATTCGATCTCTAAATCTCTCAGGATTCATGTATTGGTAGTCACTAAAATGCTTGGAAAAAAACCCTATTAATCTACAACATTTCCAGGTAGGTGAAAACTTATGGCATTTTTTAACTAAGAATTTTATTCTTGGAAGGGCACTGAAACAGAGATTTAAAGTTAGAACCCTCCCCCACAGTGGATATATTCAAACTTGATACTCCACTTACTTCTACTAGAAATCAACATATAGTGTCATAAGTGGCATAATAGTTGAGATACTTACATATCCCCTGGACCTGATGAGATCAGACATGCATAAAAGCCCCAGAGCAATATTCTTCAGAAGAAAAGCAATTTTGGACATACCATATCAATCCACCCACTTATATTTGTACTATGACAAGCTCAGCACCAGCAAGACAGTCATATCAAGAGCTGCATGTATGCAACAGGTGGCTCAATTTATTTGACTTGCTGAGTCTCTTACAACAACAAGGATGTTAACAAAGACTTGGATGTTAACTTTGCACTCCATGAAAAATTCAGGAGTGTAAGACAAGCTATAACGTTTACTAGCAATTGCCCTCTGAGTAACAATAGACACTTATGTAAAGTGGAGTATAAAAAAAATATCTAGAATATTATCTAGAAGATCATCTAGAATATTTGCACATTTTCTCTACAAAAGCCCTCAAAGAACATGTACAAATAGAAAGAAATGTGAAAAAATTTGAACATGAGACTTGATTGCTAAGCAAATTTCAGAGGGATATGAAGACAAAAGTTAGAAGCAGAGATCTGCTGGAGATGAGAAAACTGTTACAAGGATAAAGATTCACCGAGTTCTTGTCAGATCCCAGATGAAGCTCAGTGCACTGATTAGCATCCAGATAGGTATAACATAGAACAATTGAATGAGCATTTAGTATCTGTCAGGGTCTTGCTTGTTCACCACAGATATGAATACTTCATGTAATAGGGAAGTTACCTACAACACACTGGTAAAGCATCCTGGACAATCTACATCCCAAACTAGTGAATATAGCCCATTATTAATCTGACTAAAAGAAGTTATGATCAAAATTTATCTTTTCAATTCAAGGTTAAGTCACTAAATAAAAATAAAAGATTTTTGTATGAATTTGCCTACTTATTTAGCTGGTGCATCTTCAAAATGAAGGTGTAGATTTTATTACAGGACACAACAAATGAGGAAGAACAGGGCCAACACACACCTTAGCACTTACTCGTTTAGTAAAAGCAGGGAGAAGACAAAAATGCTCCCAAGGCAAATTTGTAAGTACAATTTTCTGCTTTGCAGAGAATTTGAGTTCCCCAGCTAATAACTGGCACCTTCTATCCTTCCTTACTTGGGTCAGCTGGATACTGGCTGCTTGATTTTATTTGGGAAGTTTCTACAAGAACATATGATGGATCAAAGAAAGTATTTTATTTTTCAGTCAGGAAAGTGCAAGCATAGGATTCAAGGGTTTGGGGAGCAGGAGATTCTGTGGACATACCAGCGAATTTTTCCCCACTTATGTTGCATCATGCCTCAGAGCCTGGCCAGAATATCATTTAATAATTCCACTGAACACTAGAAAAACCTTTCTTAGATGAAATTTTTGCAGAATTTCCTAGACTTCAAATGCCACATGCTTCACTGGACTTCATTTCACAAGTTAACTCAGTAGGCTTTAATGGGCACAAAAATATTCTGCCCACGCCTGAGCAAGAAGCATACAGCTTACCAATATAGCTCAGTTATTATTAACACACATCCCATCAGAACAGATCCATCAAACTCTCTTCTATACTGACTGTACTTGCATTTATTTGAAAGAGAGCTGATTCCACCCACCTCATATTACATATCAGTGGGTTGGAATCTGCCTACTTTGTACAGCTGAAGCTGGAAATCTTCCCCAGTTGCCTTCAAAACAAGCCACATCAGTGTTAATGGATGTTTTCTACTACTTGGTCCTTCAGAAGGTTCTTTTATACCTAATTTTTATACATCTAAGTTATAGAAGAATGAATTTCATCTTTGCATTGAGATTGCAAACATTTCTCTTTAGACACTGAAATTCAGTTAGACTCATCATAGTCTTTGCAGATGCAGCATGTATATTGAAGTAGAAAAAAATTAATAGAACAACTGGATTCTGCCTTGCCAGATTAATTCAACTAATGTCCACATGTGCTGCAGGCCAATTGAGGTAATGAAGTCAATAACTGGTTTTGTAATCCATTTTTCCCAGTTTATGCAACCTTTTGGGTCATTCCCCTTTCTGCTGCAGTCAGTGCTGTATCCCACTTCAAAGAGCAGAGCAAACTTAGGACCTCTGAACACCACTTGTTGAGCATAGACATTCTAGGATATTGTTTTAAAAGTTCAGTCTCTAGCTACTATTTCTAAGTAGGAATGTAAGACAGCCTTTGACTACACTTAGCATACACTTGAATAAAGTGGTTTAGGCATGGAAAAGATCCCTGCAATTTTTACTTGAGTTATAGCTAGAAGAAAACCCCTGTCTGTTACGTGTATGAAGGTTATTCCCTTAGTGATTATTGAAGAAGGAAATAAATACTTGAGAACACTTCATTCTTTTCCTGGCACAGGCTATGCTTCAAACAGAAATCCATTTGTACCATTTTTCTATTTGTTGCCTGCTTTTATTAATCTGTCTCGACTTTTTGGAGAGTAAACTCAGTAGAGATCATTGTCTCTTCTGTATTTCTGCATTGCCTAATGTAACATCAGCCTTGAGAGAAGCCCTTAGCTATATAATAACTTTAAATTATTAACTGCCATGACAAACATTTCAGGAGAAAAATATGCACTGAGAACAGAAAAGATGACCACAAAAACTGCAAATCATTATCTGGGACTTACATTTATGGGCTTATGTGTCTTTTTTTTTCTTTTTTTTACGGATTGCATCTGTCAACAGCACATAGCTAGAAGTACAGGAGCAGGAGGCTTCCTTAATAGTTATTAAGCTACTTTAACAACATTATCTCTTGATTCACCCACCTATCCCCATCCTTGAAGTTAATTTTTCATTTTTCCTCTGCTGGGATTGTCAAGATGGGTTCGTCTAGAGTTTAAAAATATAAATGAACTCTGTACTTCTTTCTATTGTTTATAACCACTCCTTGGTCTCTTGTGAATGAAACCTTGAAATTTGTTTGTGTTTGGAGTGATACTCATGCAGAATAGATGAAGAACCATGTCCTGGAGTGCATGGCCAGCTGGGCAAGGGAGGGGATTGTCCTCTCTGCTCTGCACTGGGGCAGCCTCACCTCGAGTGCTGGGGACAGTTCTGGGTGCCACAATATAAGAAAGACATTAAAGCGTTAGAGACTGTCCAAAGGAGGCCACAAGGATGGTGAAGGGCCTTGAGGGGAAGCTGAGGTCACTTGGTCTGTTCAGCCTGGAGGAAACTGAGGAGAGACCCCACTGCAGTGACAATTTTCTGTAGAGGGGAGAGGAAGGGCAGGTACTGTGGTGCCACTCTGTAGTGACAGTGACAGGACCCAAGGGAATGGCTTGAAGCTGTGTTAGGGGACGTTTAGGTTGGATATCAGGAAAAGGTTCTTCACCCAAAGGGTGGTTGAGCACTGAAGCAGACTCCTCAGGGCAGTGGTCACAGCACCAAGCCCGACAGAGTTCAAGAAGAGTTTGAACACTGCTCTCAGGCACATGGTGTGATTCCTTGTGTGTCCCTTGAAGGGTCAGGGGTTGGACTTTCATGATTCTTGTGGGTCCCTTCCACAAGAAAGGAAGGATATCCTATGATTTTTTGTTAAGAAACCCTTTGAGCTTCTACTGTACTTGGGTCTGTAATTCCAAACAGTGGCAGGGCATTAACTGCTGTATTCAAAGCCAGCATATATGCAGACCAAAACAAAGGCCCTACACATCTTAGGGGTTCAGGCATACAAAAGAAACTTTTCATTTAGCCCAATGTGAATATCTTTTTGAACAAAACATGTATGATATTCACTCAGAAGCTGAGATCTGTGTTCATTCTTCCATACCTAAAAACAGCAAAGGACTTGAGGAGAAAGTGCCAACGCTACTGCTCATGAGCACAAGAATTGCTCCATTTTAAAAAACAGGAGCAGGCATTACCATCCAGAAGATTGGCCTTCTTCCTCCACCAGCACAACATCCCAGAAAAACCAGCCCTCAGAGGAATTTCTAGACACAGGACAACTTATTCAAAAATTGAAAAGCACGGAAAATTAAAGATCTTTCATCCAAATTTGGTGTTAGGACTTTAAAAAACAAACATAAAACCACAAAGCCAAACAAAACCAAAATAAAACCAACCCAAAGCCTAAGAAAATAAGTAGGCATCTCATGTTCTGACTGAGAAGGAGTGCAGGAAGTCAAGACCCACACAGCAGAATGATGAATGACCAGAAAATACATTCTGATAAGTTTGACCCCATATCACTGTAATGTGGGATAGTTTCCATATCAAAATTGGACTCTTAGGTAGAAAACAGGGGGCAAAAGTAATTGGCTTTTGTGAAAGTGGCCAATTTTAGCAGATAGAAATTGTTTCTGGTATGTAAATCTATTTCTTTCTCCAGATAACAAGGAAAACAATTACTCACAGGGAGAATACTTTTAAACATGTATCTTTGGCAGGATAGCTCTCAAGAATAGCTTATTGCATTGAGTCTTGGCAGTGAGAGAAGCTAATTATTTCCATCAGGAATCTGTAGGATAATAAACTGAGTTCTCATCTAGCAACAAGCTTTAGAAATTCAAGTGAGTATTAAAAATAGAAAACAATTTATGTTTTATTCAATTGCACACAATAATCTTGAGATAATTCTGACTTTAAAGTTATTTTGTACATAGCTTCTCCAGTTACAGAAGTTGTGCAAAAATATTTGGAGTCTGACTTCCACCAGGGAAAAGTTTGACAAGTACAGAACAGGTTGGAGCAGAGGCAGACTCCCTTTCAGTCCATCTCACTGCTTACAGACAGAAAAATGCATAAGCTCATATCTCAGCTATTCCAATATTCAAGGTATATTTGGGCAAAGGAAAATCTACTGAGCACTTAGTTCAGCTACTCTGGGAGACTGTTAAGCTCAAAGACAACTGTGAAAGAGTTGCACACAAACTCCAGAGTACAGCTTTCAAGTAAGCTTCATAACGAATAAATTTCATTGCACAAGTGCAATGTGCTGTGCATTTTAACAAATGGACAACATTTTCTTTCACTACTTACTTTAAGGATGCTGGCCACATTTGATGTAGTGAGGTGTGCTTTGTGTCCTTAACTTTCACTGCATGATCACGTAAGGAATTTTCCCCTCCTTGCTTTTCTTTTTTTTTTATAAACCTTACTAATAGAGAAAGAAAAAAAGCCACACCCAAAGACTACAGAGTCAAACACAGACACAGGCAGGCAGGCTTTACATCTCAGAAAGTGTCGCTGAAATGAGGTTATACTGAGTCCCTGCAGCACTCACCACTGCTGTTGTCACTGTGTTGACCAAAGCACAATGTATTTCTTGCCTTGTGCTCTACTACCCCACATTCCATAATGCATTTATTTGTGGATCAGGACTTTTGACTATCACAGCAGCTCAGAGGCAAAGCTGTAAATTAGCTGCTATATATCAGTGTCCTCAAGTTTCCCTGTTGACTTTTCTTGACTATGTAGTTGTTTTTCCTGTAGGAAAAATGCATTGAAGAGTCTGAAAACACAGCCGCACCATTTGGTTTTAAGTAAATTCTTTCCCTATATTCATCCACAGTTCTTCAGCACGTAGGAAAGGGTTATTGAGGTCACTGCAGGAAAGGAGGGCTCATGCTGCAGCCAGACATTGTTAGATGTGGGCAAATGCAGCAAAAGGAACATCTTGCTCTATACCAGAAAAAAACTCTTGTGTTGTTAAGTTCCTAAACTTGGGTTTTCTGTAAAAGAGAATTCTTCGTGGGTGTTGTGGAAGAAAAATCTGTGAATGCACTAGAAAAGTTTGCGTGGTGGGCTTTGGTTTTTAGTTTTTCTTGTTTATTTGTTTTGTTTTAAAAGGCACAAAAGCTGTTCCATTACAATTTGTTTTAAACAGTATTTCACTAAATAGCCAGCTGATAAAAAAGCATTGCATCAGCTGTAAATGCTGCTTCTTTTCTTTCCAGGCCCAATTTCTTGTGCAGTTAAGAGCAAGAGGTGGTGGAGTGAAGAACACATGAGAACCTGGAGACTCCTTAAGACATTTTAGACAACTTCTGCCAGCAGATTCAGTCCAAGGAGAGAAGAGGATTTACGAGGCAACTCGTTTTTCCTCACCTTTCCTATTAGGAGTTTCTGCTGATCTGTATGTCCCATTACAAGTCATTTAACAAAAATAAGCCTTGAGTAATTTCACAAAACTTATTCAAAGTACTCTAGAAAGTATCCCTTAACACCAGGAGGTTATTAATGCAATGCTTGATTTCAGATTCTGTCACATTGCTGAATCTCAACTTCAATACACTTACACGTTTAAAATGTAATTTAAATAAACATTGAGGATTCACAAATCCCTCAGCATTCACTTAGCTCATTTAGTTCACCCTTCATGCTTATCCATCAGCAATTAAAAACAAGATACCACAGTGACTTAAAGGTTTCACAGGTTTTATAAGGAACTGCATTTTCTTTCAGTACTTCTGTATTTAACATGTATTTTCCTTTCAAATGAGGGAAATTTGAGATCAAACGTGTTTCAAGTCCATTCTACTGTACTGGAGAATTTTGTTCTGCTCCTTAAGTAGTGTCAAAGGACCCTGCAGTTATCTCAATTCCTGTCTATCAATTAAACAATTGCAAAAGTCCAGAATTTGCTGTAACATGCTCTGGATTGCAGGAAACACAAGATCCATTTGTTTCTGGTGGGCAGCACACATTTAGTTCTAGAAGAAAAATATTCTGTGATGAAAAGGGGAGCAACATTTTCTTGCATTGCTTAGTCTGATTTCTTTTTTGTACTGCAGAGAGAAATAAATGTTTGGATCTGGAGAAGAATAAATTTGGATGCAAAGAACAGCCCTCAAAGTAACTAGAAAGCAAATAACACTCCAGATGCAAATGCAGATGCAAGATGCACAAAACTAGAGGCAGGGTGATGCCACATAAGACAAAGTTTAATAGAGCATGTTGCAGCAGATCTGGAAAGATTAAGTGGAAAGAAAGAAATAAAGACCCTATTAAAAACTACTCCCTGATAATGCCTCAAATCATGCATATAAACATGCTTTTAATTTATAAAACTATAGCATTTCAAATGTTTCATGAGTTGTGAAATTTAACAAGAGCTATCATGCTTTAGGCTGAATCTGTTTTGTTTTTGCCTAGATTACTGAGCCAAACACAATGAGTTTCAACTCAATGCAGCATTCATGTGCTAACATTTTCCCTGGTTAATGTTTTCTTATGTATGGACAGACAATCAATGGAAAGTGATTAAACAAACCAATTATTTATCTGCTACATTTGACTGCTTTGCCTCACCCTTCAGGAAATACACCAAGTCTGATGCAACATCTTCCTTGTGAAATATCTCAGTCGTTTCTGCATGTACACTTCTCCCATGTGGCTCAGCCAAAGGAGAGTGAATGCCACCAAACTGCTGTCTTTCTGTATGGACTTGACAACTGGTGTCTCAAAACCATTTAAGACTTCAGGAAGTGGTATCATAGTATGTTTGGATTTTACTCAGCAGAAGCAACAAGTTTTGCAACAGAAAATCACACCATGTCAAAGTATTTATATGCCTGCATATAAATCATTAAAGTTGGAAAAAAACATTAAGATCACCAAGTCAAACCAACTAACTGGGTTGGTTATGCCAACCCAGCATGAGCACAATGACCATGATCACAATTAAACCATGGCTCAAGTGCCAAATCCACACTTTTTTTAACAGTTCCAGGAATGGCGACTCCACCACTTTCATGGGCTGCCCGTTCCATGCTTGACAATCCTTTCTGTGAAAAAAAAATTCCTAATATATAATGTTTCTATCAAGAGAGTTTCAGAAATATCATTTCCATCTATACAAAAATTGAAGAAAAAAACCCAGAAAATTGCTATTGAAATATGTAGTTAATTCCCTTTCTGTGTATTTTGTTATACACTGGAACATGAAACATATAAGAAGAGGGAGTCCTGAAAAGTTTAGTTTTGTAGCTGAGGATTTAGACTAATGACTATTATTGAGCAACTGATATGACCTTCAACTCTTATACAAGATCCTGCTAAAACAAACTATTCCTGCTTAGGCAATCAGAGGAGAAGCCTGCCTGGAAACCCAAACAATTCTAGAAATAAATGCTGGTAAAGCAATATTCTTAACAGATTGGTATAAAAATAGTAACACATCACTCTCCCAGAGAGCAAGCTAGAGACCATAAAATTGCAGACCAGCATCCCTGCCAGAAAGATCAGGGAATTGTTCCCATGTTGTCCTCTCACTCCCTGGCCTATTTTAAATCATGTCTGAATACTACTCTAACATTAGTGTTACTACTAAAGCCACAGAGATTTAATTTACTGGCAGCAGGGAGAAAAAAAAAATGGCTAAAAATATTAAGACAACATAAGGCCAGATTCTGATTGGAGCTACACTGAACACATGCATTAACCCCAGTGACTTCAGAGTAATTACACAAGGTTGCTAAAATTAGCATCTTGCCCATAGCACCGAGCAAATTAGAAATGCATAGACACAGATGAAAGGAAAGACAGCAAATGAGAGCAGCAAGACACTGCCCCCATGAATTCTTTGCTGTGCTGCTGACAAGCAAAAGGAATTTGGGAGAAAAACTCATTCTAACCCAACTTCTCCCTGGGAACCCAAGCAGGAAGGTGCTGGGGTGGAAGGTACTTAACAAGAGAGGGAGGTGTAATGGAGAGCTCAGGAAGCTTTTCAAAAGGAAAGACAGGGAGTTTGCCTGCCAGGCAGGTTTTTGCAAGATCTCATCATTCTATTTATAACACCACATGCCATGTTACATTACATCACACCACAGCAGATGCACACCACATGCAACAAAACGCATTAGAAACACTATGGGTTCTCTCCAGAATAAATGCCCACAGCTCGCAGTAGCAGCTTAAAGGCAAGTTTTCCAGGAAGGATTTGAAATTCCTTGGCAAAGATTTGTAACCTACGGAGTTAACTTCCACATTCTGCCAACTCAGCGCTTGAGAACTCAGAGGATCTATCAACATCCCCCTGTTTTACATCCTCACGATTTTAATTTGTTCAGGGGTTATTCTTGCCTTTTTCTCCAAGAACAACCTGCAGTGTAGTTTTTCTTACATTTAACAGAGTTTTATTCCTCTATCTATTCGGAAGCTTATCCAGGCATCCTGTTTCACACCATTAAAGCAAAGAGTCACTGGTAACACTGCAGCAAATCTGGGATGTCCCAGATGTTCTGGTGCAATCCACAGGCTTCACTGCACTCAGGATGGTGATTGGACATAACTCTGAACAGCCTTATCTAGTCAGACCACTTTTGAAGTGAGGGTTGTATTGGAGTGGATGACCTCTGGAGGGCCCTTCCAGATTGAATTAAGGTTTTATGATTCACAATATATTTCCTAGTGAGGTAGGTACTATTTGCCACTAATATAAAAACCATGTGTACCACCTAAATTATTTACCATATTTGCTTTGCTTTGATTTATTTGGTTCAGAGTTCTCTTGAAGTGGAGCAGGTAACACTAGCTGATTGACTTGAACAAGTGTTTGCTCTTCACAGGAGCACATTGATAAAAATTAGTTCAGTGGTTCATTTCAACTTCTGAAACCTGCAAATATCAATTGTAAAACAGCAAGATGAGAAATTTTATGAAGGCAGGGGACAATTGCAAAAAAATGCACCCTGTTGGTATAGAAGTGAGATGAGACCAGAATCAATAACTGTAGGAGAGAGGTGGTATCTCCTTCTAGGGTCTATCCAGATATAGACAGCTTTGCACTGGTGCCAGTTTTGATGTTATACAAAATGGAAAATAAACATGCAGTTTAAAAAAATTATCACTTCAAAATCGCTAGGAGATTTTGCATGAAAATCCTTATTAAATGCATACTACCATGTTTTGAGAAAAGGACTACATGAACACACAATTAATTGAAGACTGCAGTACAGCAAATGTGCACAGTGGCACTGAAGAAAGATTGCAAAGGGCACTCTCAGTTGTTACTCCTCACATTCTGTAAGCTTGATGTTGTGAATGTGTTGATGTCTGTTTACTACAGCATTTTTTTTATAGAAATATTATTTTCTGCAGCATGTCAGAGCTCATCCCCAAACTGTGTCTTCGTATCACTTACAAGATGAAAAACATGGAAGTAGTAGTTTTGGTATGAATTTAGCAAGTGGCACAAGGTTGCTAATACTGCAACATTGTCCTGGTTTGGGACAAATTTGGAAGGGAACTTCCAAAGGGATGGTTCCCTAAAGGGCAAAATTCAGTGGCCCTTCCCCCCACCTGTTCAGGACAAAAACCTCCTTCAAGAGAAGCTGAAAAAACTTTATTTAACAAGCAAAGTACTCACAAACATGAAAAAATGAATACAATTAAAAAATGAAACCTCCCGTTGTTCTGGAGAGATGGCGAATTCAGCAAGTCCTTCTGTGGCTCAGAGAGAGAGAAGAGTCCTTCCCCTGGGCTGCAGCTCGGCTTTCTCTCTCGGGGGCTCGCTCCGGCTGCAGCGCAGCTTGGGAGGCCCGGAACACAGTCCTGGCTTTCCTGGGCCGTACAGCAGCTGGACAGTTCCTAAAAACGCCTGGCCTCAGCTAGCTAAAAAAACTAACCAAAAGCAAAGGAGAGCTCTCCCCCGCTGTCCGTGCTGCAGACAGCACAGTCTGTGAGGAGGATGCGGGAGAGCGAGTGCAGCTTCTGCCAACAATCGGTGCGCTTCTTTTCCCCCTTCGCTCTCAGAACCAGCCCTACAGGTGCAAAAGTCAATATCCAGCATAAACAGAGCAGATGACTGGGGATACAAGCATCGTACAGTCACCCCAGGACAAACACAAAGAAAATTCTGATGAGAATTAAGCAAAAGGAAGCAAGACAAAAGTTATGCAAGGAAAAACAAACAAACAGGTTTTAGAGATATTTTGGAGCAAGCGGCCAGCATGATTTCATTCTGGCGTTTTCAGAACATGTGGCATTATCCGTATTTGCTCTGATGAATCAGGTAGCCAACCACCAGACTCAGTTCACGGTGCCTATTTAGTGTCTGAGATAAGCAGCGTTTAGTGTGCAGTGTTTGTTGATTCTAAGCATAAAAGGATCTCATCCCTCCACTCCAGTTAATAGGATTATATGTGCCAGGCAATTTGTGGTGTGTCAAATGCCACATTGAAATCTTTACTGAAGTAATTGTTTAGTGTCCAGATTTTGAGTCACAGTCATAGACAGTTTTTGCCCAGAGCTTGTCTATGGAAAAAATAAGTTACATCTTAGGCTACCAACAGAACAAGTGAAAGTAGATTTTTAATCAGTTTTAAATTTAAACCATTTAAAGCTATACCTGCTTACATGTCATCTTGCCCAAAAGTGTATCCAAAGAAAACAAGCGGTCCCATGACAACAGACAGGATCATGACAATTTTTGTGAGGAACTGACCAGCTCAGTGCCAATTGCCTGGACCTTTCCATCGTATCAGGCCTAATACTACAAGTTCACTGGAGTGGAAGAGCCTCAAGGAAGTGATGATTCATTTCTGGGAAAGCACTAAACAATAGTAGAAATTCAGAAAAGGGTATTGGGTCAAGATTGATTCTTTCCCTTTCTCCAGTTCTCTATACCTTTACAAGTGTTTTGGAAGAAGACATGGAGTGTTCTGGACTAAAGGCTGGTGTTTGGTCTTACTGTATCTCCCCTGTTGTTTGTGCAATAAATGTTACAGCAATTTGCAGCCATTTAAAAAGGTTATTCAGGATCCTACATTACTGCCTGTGTTTGCATTCACATCAGTACTTAAACTCAACAAAGACTCTTCCAAAAAAATAAATTTATACTCTTCAAGCAGGGATGAAGAAGATTGCATTTGTGCCTGCTGCATTTTCAGAGTTCCACTCTTACTTCTCTGACAGGTGGATGAACACAGATGCCTCCTGCCCCTCCCAATACCAATTTCACCCAAAGCACACGCTTCACCCTGCGAGCAGGGATCAGTGACAGAGTGGTCCCCAGCAAGACTTCACATCCCTCTTGCTTTCTGTGCACTTCTCTCTGAAACAGGGTCCTGCAGACAGAGCACCGAGCATTCCTGACCTGCTTCCTGCAGGCTGACCCACTGTCACGCTAACTCACTGCTGAAATTGTAACCAGCTAACGAGAACATGAGCAACACTAGGGCACTGCTTGGCTCAAAAAGCTGGGTTTCCTGAAGGACCGTGAAATTCACCTGTAAATGGTTGGGGGGTCCTTGGTTTCAATGTTCAAGGTAAAGGGAAGTGTCCAGAAAAAACACAATACAGTTCCCTACTGGCTATATTTTTCCTTAGTTTAAAAAATTAAGTAGGATTGCTTCTCTTTAATCTCATCATCATCAACAAAAACTTGCTTGCAGCAAAATGACCTACAAATTCACATGTGTTTCTCTGCTTACATTCTTTTTATTCATCCACATGTAGCCCTTCCACTGAGACTTGTCTGGAGGTAAATCAGAAGTTTGTTTCCTTCTAAAGCACTGACTCAAACCTCTATCCAGAAATACCACTTTAAAAAGACAAGTAATTAATTTGCCAATCACTATTTTTAAAAGAGTACCACTAGAAGTGTAGATAAACAGAATGACATACAATATTACCTTCTCAAACTATATTAATTTCACCTTTTCATCTCAATAAGTAAGAGATCTATCAACTTAATTCAATTTTTCACTTTCATAACCCCTCTTAAAATAACACTGTACTCATATTTTTAGGTCACTGAGTCTTGCAGGGTGGAGATGCCTGAAGTGGATGGCCACCACTCTGGTGTGAGGAGCCACTTCAGCCCCAGGAGTCATTCCCCAGAAGCCTCTGCTCTGGCACCAAAATCAATACAGCTTAAGGTATGGGGGAAATTCCTGAAGGGCCTCACAACACAAGATCTCTGCAGAAAGCCTCCTATCTCCTACCTCTTTAAGGTTCTAACTATTTTGTCCTGATAAAGGCCACTACTGCAGTATGTTTAAATAACAACTGACCTCTCACGCGTGAGCTCTGCTAGTCTAGACTTCCTATGTTCACAGCTCCTCACTCTGTTGCTCACCGCTTTCAGCCAGGCAAAGCTGCTTCTCAAGCACAATAAAACAGCATAAAGTGCACACTTCCAGCCTGCCAGACCCTCCCTGTCTCCTCCCTTGATCCTTCTCCATCACATCCCTTAGACCATCTCCCACACAGGCTTCTCTTCAATGGGAGGACCTGACAGATGGAATAATGCATTTGTTTTTAGCCTGAATAATCAGGTTTGAACAGGGCTCTGACACCTTGTACTGGTTGCTTTCATACCCTTCCTCCACACATGTGAAAGGAAGATAGCATACAGCATGCTGTCCAAAGGGAGAGAAGTAACAAACCCAGTCTCTGCAGTGAAGCTCACCATCAAAACTCTCACATCAGAGTAAGGAGCTGGAAGGTGTCTCATGTACTGGATCTCAAAATGCATCCTCCTGCTAGGCAAGCCTAAAGCAACCTCCTGCTTCACTCTCATATATGGTATGACAAGAGATTAATAAATCTGTTGTTGCTGATGTCAGTAATTCTGCCTGTGCTCTCTCCCTCTCATGGGATGCTTGTACAACTGGTGGAAGCCTTCTTACCATTGCCATGTTTGTCTCAGCAGAGGTTGTCAGGAGAAATCATTGGACTATTTATTTGATGGAAATACAGTTCACTACTGCTTATGTTTAACAGGTGCCAAGATTTGCATTTCTATCAGACAGCTTGAAGTGACAATGAGTCAGAAATACACAAAAAAAAAGTCAAAGAATCAACACAGCATTGATCCACAAGGTTCTGAAGTGGAAATTAAAAACTCTTGTTCTTATTGCTATTCTTGTGCAACAGAATCTGCTTAGCTGATTGTCACCGGCCACAAACTAATTTATAATATGAGCAAGTGAACTCTATGTTATTTTCACTTATTGCAAATGCCACTGAAATTTTAATGGCAATAACTCTTTGGGGAAAATGTTGAGACAAATAGGATTTTAAATTTGTTTAGGTATCATCCACAGCTGGAGAAAGAATATACCAAATGTTTTAACATATCTTTGCCAGTCAATGAGCTGTGACAAGGTAAGAGAACAGGCCATTTGAGTTGGAATGCTTTTTCCTCTGATCAAACCCAGCTACACCTCTGTCAGTGGCAATATTTTTCCCCAGCAGCACCTGCGGGTACAGATGTAATTTACTCCTGAGTCTCCCTTTCATAGTAATTCCTCTTCAGTAGCTTCCTAACAACTGTGCCCCTGTCTCATGTGCAGAACAGCCAGCAGAGAGTGAGGGCTGGGTGTTCAGTGGGAACACCCCTGCAAAGACAGAACTGAGGGAGAGCTTCACCAGCCACCACCACGGAGTGTTTTGCCTCTGGTCAGGGAGATGTGGCCACAGGCACAAACCCAGTGAACTGCACGGAGCAGTGACTAACAGCAAGCTGAACCCAAGCTAGAAAATATTTCGCATGACTAAGTACTACTTCAGTAGGAAAATAAACCTTTATCCAGAACCACCCAAAAACACTTGTCTCCAGTATAATGTGGCTACTATCTTCAATACAAAGAGAGAAAGGATTATCCCCATTCTGGGACCCAGTCAAGCTGTCAGTATTTGACAAAGTCCTGTTTTCCAGAGAAGCTGCATGCACTTGTCGCACATGCAAAACAAAAAATAAATAAGGTCTGATCTTTTTTATTGAAGCCGGTACTATTAACCTCGTGCAAGTGTGAAATAAAAAGCCTGCATACACTGGGCTGACAGATGGTAACCTCAGGAAGCAGCAGGTCAGCTGGAACTCTGAGCCAGCATTCAGGGAGATGAGCTACACAGCGACAGACCATTGGAAAATCCACAGGCAAGGAAAGGAACCAGCATAAATTTCTCACATCTCCAGTCATTTTTCTAACTATATGGTCTCAGCTTCAGGTTTGAAGGCACCTTTTAAACAATTATGGCACTAGCAGTTTTTATTACATTGTTTATTACTCTGAGGAGTTTATGTTGCACATTTTACTGAATCAGTGTTTCCAATATTGTTCTTCTGGACAGCAACTGATGTTTTCATAATCAACAATAGCTCTCAAGGTCTTTTAAAAGCATAAGTATTTATTGATACATAAAGTTACAGTTACCTAGTATTTTTTACTCTTTCATGACCCAAATATTCCACAAGCTTTTCTTATTTGCTAAAATACAGAGCCACAATATAAACATCAGATATATTTGTAGAATTTAGGGAATGAAGAGCTTTTCATTACTTTTATGTTATCTAATTTCAGTGCATTTGTTTTAGATTTAATCCTACTGTAAAGATACATGATATGTACTTGTTCCTTGTAACAAATTAAGTCTAGGACTTGGAACAGTCTATCCCTGCAATCTCTGGCAAAACATTTGACATTTTTTCACAAGTTGCGCTCAAACATCCTTTTATAAATTATCAACACCTGAAGGCAAAAAAGTTCATAAACTAAGAAAAAAGTATCCTGGATGATTTTCTGCCCTGAAACATTGAAATGAACATAGATAGCATAGAAAATATTCAGCGTCACAAAATAAACCTCCCAGAGTAGGGTTAGAGACCCAGGTTCCAAACACTAAACGCATGGGCATTTATGTACGTGGGCCAAAAAGACACATTGATAAGCATTTGAGATGGACTATCTATTACTGTAAAACCTTACAACCCATACATGTAGAGAAAAAAACTTTCCACTCAGCAAGTCTGCTTTGGCATTTTCATTGTTTGATGTCTTTCCAGTTTAAGCTTTAACCCAGGCCCCTGGGTATTCAGCCCAATGATCAGGAGAAATTCCAACTTGCAAAAGGGTAAACAGGTATTTAAGATGGTACATGTCAGGCATTTTCAGAAATGCTCAAAATCACCCTGGATATATTTTTAATATTAAAGTCACTATGTAATCCCACACTGTTATCTCCTCTCTGTTATTTTTAGATCTGGAGCTTTTCAGGTGAAAACAAGTTGCATAAGGGCTGGCAAAAGGGGATTCTTGGCTCAGTTTAAGCTGCAATGTAGATTTCTTTGCAAGTGCCAAGATTACCTCTAACCTCTCACATTCTACAGTTTTCTGATGTCATAATCCTTTCTGCAATTTCTGCAGGTAACAATACATCAGAGGAATAGTCAAAAGCCACATGCTGGTATGCTCCAGACATACACATTGTCACAAGTCTTTGGATAATTAAAGCAAATAGTGCAAGTTAAACCAAAAAAGATGGCTAAAGACATGAAAGGGAGATCTAAGAATATTGCAGCCTTTTGCTGAGGTGCCAAACACATAGGTGCCAAGCAGAAAGGTGTGGAGGGAGCAATCTTTGGGCAGTGGGGTGTTCTTTTTTTGCAGTGAAATGGACCAAATCTTGCCAAATCGATACTCATTGAAATTGCAGGATTTCCTTTCCTTGCATGAAATGAAGTTCTTCATTTCATGAAAGGAAATAAAATCTCAAAGTCAAAGAACAAAGTGGAACAAAATGACTGGGGGTTCCACAATTAGGCACTGGTGTAATACAAATACCATTGTATTTGCATGTTCTATTCTAACAAAAGATATTGAGCACATGGAAAATAATGATTATTGAACTTAAGCCATAGCTTCAGCACAAAATGGGTTTATCCAGCTGCCTGGTCCCCATGTTCATGCCTTCTCCATGCCCTACCCTTAAAGGAGGAAATGCTGTCAGCTGTCCTTGCAATCACTGCATCTCTTCCCAAGAGGAGACTCAGGTACCTGGGGAGGGATGGAGCTCCCCCGTGGCTGAGGCAGAAGGGATCATGGGATCAAGGAGAGCTGTTCCAGCCACAAAACAGCCCATTATGATTACAAACCCCCTTTGGCTTTATGTGGGCTGATCAAACGTGGGACAACCTGATTCACCATGGCACTGGAGTAAGTCCTGTTCAGGGTGACACTTTGGGCACTCATTAATGAAATGAGCACAGGGGTGTTCAACCCAAAATGTCTCCAGTTCAAGGTTACTTTTTACTAGGCTATAAAGACTTCAGTACCACAGTGGTTTTGACTGCTAATGCTTAGTTCCACAATCTGATCTTAACAAAGTTGTGAAACAAAGTTCCCTGGAAAAGAACAAAACTAAAATTTTTTTAAAAGATTAGAAAAATGCTTTGAAGAATTCCTTAAGGAAGACTCAAAAAAAGACTCAGACACTGTAAAAAAAAAAAATTCTGCATCAGAGAACAAACTGCAAGGTGAATAATAACTATACTGTGTTCAGAAATTAAAGGTTGGATACCACTCTAGGGCTGTATTTGGAAGTTCAGGCAGAAAGCAAGTGCTGACAGCAAGGAGCTATAACTCGGATGAGATGGTTTCAAATGGGCCATCTGGACAGCAAAGGAACAGAAGTGGCAATTGGAAAACCTGAAAACACCTCATTATAGCACATCACAACTGAGACTACAACTCTGTTTCCAGCTCTCCTTGAGAGAGCTTGCCCAGACACACAGAACCCAGGCAACAGTTTGGGGAAAGAGGAGGGAGGGAAAAAGGAAGGAATGAAGGGTTTCTGTTGTAGAGGCACATAATAAACCATAATGGACTATATTTAATCACACACCATCTAAAGAAGCCTAGAGAAGTGAAATCATACTGTTCCCGAATACCAAATCTTAAAGAAGATTGAGATAAATTCCTTTTTGTTCAGCACTAAGAGCCAGCTTGTAGCACCTGCAGGAGGATCTTTTAACACCATTTATTTCCCATGTTTGATGCATACATCAGCTCTCTGGTCCCACCCTCACTGTAGTATAAATATGCATTTTGAAAATGTGGATCATCATGCATTTAAATAATGGTCACTCCTGTGTCCTCTCACCTTGGCAATGAGAAAGGTGGGAAATCTGTTCCTGCTGGGATGTGGGGCAGACTGCAGCTCGGCCCTCCAGCAGCCTCTTCTCTCCCACAGCAGGCAATCTGGTGCAGAGGACATCAGCATTCACAGTCCTTTTTGGAAGCTACGATATGTACCTTGCTGTTTATCAGTAGCAGTGAGGACTGAAATTACCAAAACACTGTCCCTGTTTCTGGCTTCCTGCAAGTAGATGATTTAGCTTTTACTTTGTGGATTAACTTTATCCAGTGGGAAAAGTGTATCCTAAACATCTTTGAGTAATCTTGCGATGAAATTCCCAGTTGTTCTCTTTTGTAAAGTTTGCTTTGTCTCCATTGTTCTTTCTTTACATCTCCTTGAATGCTCTTCATAATCTATTTTTAAATTCTAGGCATTTTTATGCTTCCATCGATTTTTATTATATGTAGGATTTACACTTCTTTTCTGTCCAGTTCAGATGCATAATACATTACTTTCATTGAAAACTTCTGCAAGTTCTCCAAGACTGCATAATGTTTGAAATAAAATTATTTCCCACACTAGTCAGACCAGCAAATTTAATGCATGAAGCACTGTAATAACATGGTTTTAAACAGACTGCTGAAATATTAATCTTAGTGTTCACTTTTCTTTCATTCTGCCTCTATTGTTTTACTTTTCTTCTTTCTGTCCCTGTTTCGATATCCTCTGGACATCATCACATCCACAGGATGATTCAGATGTTGAGAGAGCTGTATCTTTCAAGCCACACTGTGTTCCAAAGGAACACATTCCTTATTCTTCACATGGAGCCAGTTTTCTTTGAAACATGCACCTCTTTCAAACATCACTTCTTCAAGTTTAAAGATCAATTTGTATTAAACTTTGTAATACTGTAGGTACCTTAGGTGACCAAACTGTAGAATTACCTTTTTCCTTTGGGCTTGTTATTTCTCTAGTTGTTCTGCAAAGTCACAAAAAAAAAGTAAATGATTCCCCTAGCAATCCCCTTGGTGCAGGAAAGGCATCTGACTGAAGGGATGTTGTGAAATTGGATAGGAAGCATAAGCAGCAATTTTGAACTAGTAGCATTAGAAATCAAGAAAGATGGTATTTAAAGAAAGACTCAGTTCAGGCAATCTTCTGGAAAAGTTTTATATTATATCTCAAGATGGACTGGCTTCCAGACTGAGCTTAAATTGGTATTTACTTTCAATATGCAATTATTCAATGCATATATATTTTTAAAGTTAATAGTATAAAGCATTTTTGTAGCTATGATTTTGTGTCATCTACCTGATTTAGTGAAAGGGTTATAAACTGCCCGTGAATGTCTTAAGGCTAGAAACGGGAAGTCTTCAAATCACACAAGGACACAGGTTCGGGAACAAAGCCACAATTGTGGAAATGGGAGGAAAAATTTTTAATTATTAACTTCCAAGCAAAGACACTTTGGCAAGAAGAATGACAGTTGGCTCCAGCAGCACGACCACAGGTCTGGTGAGCAGAAAAGCCCTCCTGCACCTGCTTTTATCCAGAATATACTTAGTCCAGCAGAGACTGAAGATGAAAGCCTGTCTCCCTTTGGATGTACTATGTACCTGTCAGGCACATTAGCAGAGATAAAGACTTCACTCCTGAGTCCTGCTGGCAGGTGTCCTTTAGCTCACCGGTTGAGCCTCCCCCAATTCATCCAGCACGAGCCCTGTGCCCTGCTCCAGGCACGTTTTCTGGGTGAAGCACACAGTGGTCATCCCAGACTTCTCTGAAATACTGGATTTTTTCCAAACTAAGTGTGCAGTGTCTGACCTTGGCCTGTAAATTTCATCCCCACAACAAAGGAGACATTTGATGCTATTTGCTTGGCCGACTCTCCGGCTGTTTCTCCCCTGCAACAAAGGCTGTTTGATGGTTGCCAAATGATTGAAAAACACTTGTGGCTACTACAAGGGTTCCGAAAGATTATGCTATGCCTTGGTGAAACACATGAAAATACTTCCTTCTTTCCTTGGGGTTTTAAGCCCTACTCAGGAGGGAGAACATTAACACAGAGATTAATGTAGCAGAGTATCACTTTTTACTCAGTTACTCCGCACTGCAGTCAGATGCCTGGGCACAGAAAGTAAAAGGTATTAACCTAGACCAAAAGTATCTTCTAAATTGAGCCACCCAACCTCTGCCATGGCCAGACCAAGGAGGGTCAGAGAAGGACTCGGCCAAAGAGATTTTCTTTTCCTTCTTCTTAGAGAAAAAGGAATGAAGTGATTGCTCTTGATTATTTTGGTCAAAGAGACTCACATTCATATTCTCCTCAAAGCAATTTTATTACCTCTGCATACAGGTTTCATAATAACCAACAGAGGAGAAAGGAAAGGCACTATAAAAGTGCCTGGGTCCAAAATAGTCACAACTGGATAACATAAGGGCTCTTTATTTCATTTTGTAGATTCTTTTTATGGGTGAAAAGAAAAAAAAAGTAAAAGACTCTTAAAAAAATTTAAAAATTTGAGATAGAAGGGTACACTTAAAATTTCCAGCCACGAGCAGTCCAATTTAGTTTTCCTTTCAGTGTGCAATTATCTAAGACCTTATCTCATTTATATGATAATGGCTTGTCCCACGCGGGCCCCACCAGCCGGCCCGGGGCGCCCCGGCCGCGGCTGCCGGTGGGGGCCGGGCCCGCTGCACGCCGGAGCCCCCGGGCCCACCAGCGGCCCCCCGGGCCCAGCAGCGGCCCCCCAGCTCCATCGGCAGCCCCCCGGCCCCACCAGCGGCCCCCCGGCCCCACCAGCGGCCCCCCGGCCCCCCAGCGGACCCCCGGGCCCAGCAGCAGCCCCCCGGCCCCCCAGCGGCCCCCGGCTCCACCAGCGGCCCCCGGCTCCACCAGCGGCCCCCCGGCTCCACCAGCAGCAGCCCCCCGGCCCACCAGCGGCCCCCCGGCTCCACCAGCGGCCCCCGGCCCACAGCAGCAGCCCCCCGGCCCCACCAGCGGCCCCCCGGCCCCACCAGCGGCCCCCGGCTCCCCCAGCGGACCCCCGGCCCACCAGCGGCCCCCTGAACCCACCAGCGGCCCCCCGGCCCACCAGCGGCCCCCCGGCTCCACCAGCGCAGCCCCCGGCCCCACCAGCGGCCCCCGGCCCCACCAGCGGCCCCCGGCTCCACCACAGCGGCAGCCCCCCGGCCCACCAGCGGCCCCCCGGCTCCACCAGCGGCAGCCCCCCGGCCCACCAGCGGCCCCCTGAACCCACCAGCGGCCCCCCGGCCCCACCAGCGGACCCCCGGCCCACCAGCGGCCCCCTGAACCCACCAGCGGCCCCCGGACCCACCAGCGGCCCCCCGGCTCCACCAGCGGCCCCCCGGCTCCACCAGCGGCCCCCTGAACCCACCAGCGGCCCCCCGGCCCCACCAGCGGCCCCCCGGCTCCACCAGCGGCCCCCCGGCTCCACCAGCGGCGCCCCCCGGCCCACCAGCGGCCCCCCGGCTCCACCAGCAGCCCCCTGACCCACCAGCAGCCCCCCGGCCCCACCAGCGGCCCCGGCTCCACCAGCAGCCCCCGGCTCCACCAGCAGCCCCTGACCCAGCAGCAGCCCCCCGGCCCCAGCAGCAGCCCCCCGGCCCCAGCAGCAGCCCCCCGACTCCACCAGCAGCCCCCCGACTCCACCAGCAGCCCCCCAGCTCCACCAGCAGCCCCCCGGACCCACCCGCGGCCCCCGGGCCGCCGGTTGCCCGCAAAGGCTGTGAAATCCTCTCCGCTTTGCACTCAACGCAGCTCTCTGGCCGCGTCTCACACTCGTAATGAAAACATTCCGAGGGACAATTGTTTGCCCAAGGAAGAGGAGACTTACTGCGGCAAGTTTGGAATGAGCTGCACCTCAATAAGGAGCAGGGAAACTCATGGCAGGGTTCGGAAATTATTCCTGGATGATTATTACAGCCATAAAGCTGCATTTTCTTTAAAATTCTAATTAAATCTAGACAAAGTGAGAGAAATAAGTCAAAACAGATCTGGACTTTAATGAGAGGTAAAGGCTTTGGTCTTTTGCAATTTCAAAGGTAATTACTAAGGGATGTCTTATCCCCTCACCACAGCAGAGGAGGAGCACAGACACCTTTGGATTCCAACTAATCCTTTTGTTCTCAGATAAAATAATTTAACGTTAGACAGGCAGCAAACTAGTAAATATCAATCAGAACAAGGAGCTGGAATAAAAGTGGTCCATATAGTTAACAAATCTCGCCATCATTCTCCTTACTGAGAGTTCAGCTACTCTAACAAGGTCTTTCTCAAAGAAATTTTCTATAGGTGTGCCCATAAGCCATTATTCATTTTGGGGCACAACAGAACATTTCCTTTTAACAAATAATTTCCCATCACAAACTAGACTGAGGTGTGGTGATTGTATATGCTAGAAGTCTGATCACGTCACAGTGGGTTGTGTTTCACCGACTGCAATCATCAAGTACAGACTTCCAGCCCACCCAGAACAGAAAAGGTTTGGTTTAAGGTGAGTTTCATCAGAGTGTATCTTTAATGAAAACCAGGCAGCATATGGTTTGCTGGCATTGCTTTCTAAAGGAGCTCTGTGCCTCTCACCAGAAGAAAGTGTATTTTTAAAGCAATTTAGGAACAAGAAGATAGCTAATGTTATTTGTGGGAAAAGAAATCAAAAGGGAACACCAGGCTTTGGCTTATACCCCTGTAATATTATTACACATTATGCTGGTTTTTTCTCTTCCAGATAAGACGGGTGGATTTGAGAAGGATCAGGTCTCTGCCCACTCTCTCATTCTCTGCAGGTTATAGGAAGGCAAAGCCTGCTGAAATCACACTGTTGATGGAGCACTGGGAGTTGCTGTTTCAGGAACAGAGACTTAAAATGCTTCGCATTCAGAACAGTGACTTTTATGTGGGATTTACTTACTGTATTTAAATGCAACAAGCAATTTGTACTGAAATGCAATTATATACTTAGTATTGCCAACGTGAAACAAAGGATTTAACATCAATGTGTTTGAGGACTGTGTTATCCTTTTATACAGAGAATGTTTCACACAAATGCCTTAATCCCTACCACATCATGGTGAGCCCTAAGCCCCATAGTCTGGAGTCTTTAAAATGACACTTAAGAGTTTCTGACCACCAGGAAGTGTTACCTTTGCACCACTTAATCTCTAAAAGTGTCCCTTTAGCCACAGGCGCTTCAAATGCATGGTAAGAATGTAAAATTAAGGTTAGCAGTTCAGAAAGGCTCTGAAAGGGATCTAATTTTCCTGGAAGAGAAGTTCTGCCCACCATCACAGCAATATCAAAACCCATCTATTTCCACCCCAGCAAAATGTTAATATCCCTAATCTCAGTCAGGTCATGTACCACTGGAAGTGCTGGATCATGGGCTGCTGTAATGGGACATAGGGAACTAAATGGCAAGGCATAGGCAGAGGGGATGGAGATACCTCTGTGAAGCATTGGTATTAAGATGCAAGCCATCAAAAGAGAAGTCAGATCTGGACAATCAGAAGCAGCCTTGAGAGAAATACGGGATTAGCAGACTACATAAATTGTTTGCCTTAGCTGATACAAGCAGAGCTGAGTTTATAGGCACAGGTCAGGAGATTTGGCTGTTAACCCTAAACACAGAGGTTTCAGTCTTCTGCTGGCTCAGGAGCCAGAGCTTTTTGATAGTGAGCAGTTGCAAGCTAGGTCATTTTTTAAAAAGTAAAAATATAACATACAGAGGCATAAAACCTCTTATCAGGTGGAAACAACAGCATCAGTAATGAATTTTCACTATTAATAAATCCTGCCTCCAGAGCTTCTCCAGAAAGCTTAATAAATATTTCATTGTGTTCCATTCTGAGAAATAATCCAAAAGAAGACTATGAAAATCTTGAGGAAACGTGAAGGAACTGTCACGTTTGAAGTGTAAGTTATTGAAATGCTAATAGCTATGAGGAAGCATTAGCACTGTTTATCTCTGATTGCACCAGGAGTGGAATATCTGCGAGAGTGATTTAACGAACAAGACATCCAGTGTAGTGCTATTAAATGCTTTGAAAGCATAGAAAGATAATATTCCAAAGCCACTGCAACCATGACACTGCAGCCTTAAACAGAAGGAGAATAGGAATTTCCTCCCCCACTCAGTGGAATTCCCCCCACCCTTCATCATCCAGCATGTATAAATTCAAGCCTAAAATACCGAACACCATGTCTGCATGAGGTAGTCTCATATCACAGATAACATCTTGCTTCTGATACCTTCAACACAAAACAAAAAGCCATGCACTCAGGGCAGAACAAAAAGCCAAGACAAGCATCTGGAAAGTTAAAAAACAGTTAGGGCAAACCTCATTTAAAGTTGTAATGAACAACCTAGTCTCTAAGGGCTTTAAATGAATATCCTCAAACACACTAGTAAACATTTTAAATATGTATTCACAGTCCTGTTGGATTCTAATGCTCCTCTGATGAATAAAGCTGATTCTCCTTCTCAGTAAATAATTCAGTAGCAAAGAATTGCTTGGCCTGGAAAAGAGATGAACAATGGGCCAAGACTTAAGAGAATCACTCTTTTCTGAGCAATTTTGGCCTCAATTTTGACTTTGTGGGTAGAGGTTTCTGCAGAAGAGGAAGTCACACAAAGTTAGTGTTTATATTCATAACTGCAGTTTAGTACCCATTTTTTCTGACCTTTATTTTTTTTTCTGTTAGTGGAAAAGAAGGAGTTGATGGCATGAAAAGAAAACCAAGAAACATATTTTATATAAGCTCCTGCCACAGGAGAATAATTTTCATATTCAAGGACGAAGTGCAGTTTTGTTCTACTTGTGGACAGGTACATTCATCTTGTGGTACAGTGTTGCTGGTATTAGATACTTAAGAGTGCAAGGTACCCAGGAACTTCATCTAGAGTAGGATCCAGAAAGCAAAATACTATTATTCTATATTTCCACGTGGGGGGTTATGTTTATTTAATGTTAGCACAAAGATGCAGCTGAGTACTGAAGAACAATGTGATAATAATATCAGAGTGAGGGTAATATTAATAAAGCACTCCAACAAAAATAGGCAACTCCAGTTTCCTCCCTGCTAAAAGTAAGTCTTTTTAAACCAGAGACTTTAAAGCAGACTAAAACCTTTCCCAGGTTAATTCCATTAACTCTATGGGTCAGAACATTTTTGTCCTAAAACACCACCAGTCCTGATCTAAACCCCACAGGAACCTTTTGGATTGGACCATAAGGGACAAGCAAAATGTATTAATTCTTGATATTAAAAAAAGCAGGAATTCAAGCCACACATATTCTCAGTATTGCTTTTGTGAGATAGCTACATAGATCAAGGAAAGACTACAGCGAGTCTGAAACGGTCACAAGGCAGAAACCTTTTGGTGTTCACCTGAGCCTTCCTTTCCAAGCAGCAAAATTCCAACCCAACAAGCTTCTCTGAAAAAATGAATATTCACAGGCATTTGAAAACTATTAGCACGAGATCCTGCAAAGTACTAAAGCCACCCTGAGAGACCCACTGCTTAGATAAAAAACACAAAGAGGAGAGTTCTAACGGAAATGAGATGTACAGAGGCATGTTAAAAGTCTGGTAACTTTTAGCAGCCAGTTTGGAGCTCTGCTTTAAATCTTCAAAAAAAAAAAAAAAAAAATGAAGCTTCATGTACCTCTAAAGTTAGGAGGAAGCCAAAAGACTAGATATACCAGAGCTTCACCTCATTCATCTCACATTTTTTCAAGTTTAAGTGTATTTGGATCCAGCTTGTTTCTAGACAACTTCAGGAAAAACCTTATTTCTATACAGATTTTCACACAAATAACTCTTAAAAAATAAGCAAACAAAAAAATTCTTTTTGTAATATTTCACAAAGACTCCTCCTCATAAGTCAGAAAACTAGACATATACAAAACTACGTATGTATAACTGACCTTTTCTGTTTTGAACTTTATCCATTAAAGTTTGCTTAGTTGAAGGAACAAATCTTCATGGGTGACTCTCTTCTGACTGTGATCTTGGCACTAGAAACAAGGAGTGACACAACAAAATGCTTCAGTCTGGAGACAAAATGATAGCACCTTAAAGTCTAAGCCAGATCAGTTCACAAACTGTAAGCATAAAATAAAAAAAATAAAATAAATAAATCAAAGCAGCACTCACTAGACAGTGTCTTTTAATGAAACAGTTTTGCACAAAGACTGAGTGCAGTTACTCACAGCTGTTGCATTTTGTATATACTCAGTTAAATCCCAGGAGTATCAGCCATCTGTAAGTCCCCATCTGACAACTCCTGTCCCTAACGTCCCCCCTTTCTCCCAGCCCCACATCACACCAGCAGCAAGGTGGGTCGTACCTGTCTCTTAGGAACTAGAGTTTGCTCCAGACCAGAACTATCAAAGTCTGCCCCACTAACCATTGATATGCATGCCCTCAGGTTTCCCCTGACACAGAACAGAGGCACACAGCCGAGTTCTTGAGCCTGCAGAAGGGCAGCACTTCGCGCCAGCTGCACCTCCATCCTGGCTCCTCCTTGGCAGCAGCAACCTGCCTTCCCGTGCTGGCCCTTGTCACTGCCAGCATGCATGAAGGGCTGCTCCCTCCAGCCCCGGGGTGGGCTGGTTTTGCCTCTCCCAAGTGTGTTTCTGCAGCCAGCTACAGAAGAGCAGAACATGGACAGGTGTGCAAGGGCAGAGGAGAGAGCAACACAAAGAAGGTGTCCCATGCTCAAATGACAAAGTGGTTTCAAGCGTTTTCTTGCTTAATATTCTCATTAAATAATAGCTACACAGCAACTCACACACACTTTTGGGTTGGTTTTGGATTTTTGTTTTAGGGTTTTATGATGTATGTCCCTGTATGTCCTCAGGGAATAACATCCATGATTGTAAAGTTCAGTTATAAACAAAAAGACACTTCTCTTTCTTCTGAACTCCTTTTGATTTGGGATTATCACCTGAGTGTAATCTAATTTTTTTCCTCACATAGTGCTTGTCAATCTGTAGACCATTTTTCTTTCTCAGTGCCAGAAGAGATCAATGAGGATTTCTATTCCAGGATTCCCAAGGGTGTTTCCCTTATCAGTTTCATTGCCAGGCCTGTTTTATGTCAAGCCCTATACACACCTGCTTCATCAGATTTCTCTAAACCCTAATTCCAACACCAAAATCCCACATTTATCCTTTTCCAGTTAATCTTCAGATGCTCATTTTATGCAAACAGAGAGATGTATTTGCTATTCAGGAGTAAGAGTGGTGTTTGTTTGGTTCCTCAGGTCCCTGTTGCCTCACCCCACCCTGGGAACAGAGCCTGTGTTCCTGCTATAAACAAGTTGTCAGCATCTCCAGCAGGGGCATGGTGACACGGGGTCACGCACTCTCCTCACTGCTCCCCTGTGCTCACAAGGATGTGCATCACCTGTCTTGGGATCCTGGATTCCCAAACAGTATTAAAAATGCAGTCCCAGCCTTCTTTACCCCTTGGCCTTACATGAGGCAGAATCTGTCACATTTTGGATAGCCCTACTTTGCAAAATGTCACCATTCTTAGTTTCTCATCTACACTCGAGTTAGAAAGTCACCTTTGGTAAGAGCAAGCAGTGCTCTCATCTTGAACTCCTACAACTGGAACCAGAGAATGCATTCATTTTATCCAGTCAACAACATGCTGGACAACACTTGAAAGAGAAGCAGGAGGACATGCAGGAATCTTTTACAGGAAAAGTTGGGCATAACTGCACTACTGACATTCCTGCTTCTCTGCAGGCATTTCTGTTCTCTGGCAATTTCTTTCACCAACATTTCCTTCCTTCCACAGGAGCTTGGTCTGAATTATGCCATCTTACCACTTTTTGTCTGTTGTTTCAAAGAACAAAACACTTCATTTTCCTTTTTTCCAGTAAAATTGAAAGACCAGTTTCTCAAATGCAGTCTGTGGGATTGGAATGGAAATTCCCCAACACAATGCAGTCTTGAAGAAAGGTATTCAGGGATGCAGAGGTGAAGGTTATTTCCTTCTTAAGAGTTGATGTGTTCTCCTGTCTCCCTGAGGAGAGATGTCACAACTTCTCTCTCTCTCTACTTGTCTATCAAAGTGCTGCCACTAACACCCAAATGTCTTGCCCAGCTCCAGTGAGTTAATAACCACAGCAGCTTGGCAGAGCAAAGCAGCTGAGAAGAAATACTGAATAAATCAGTAAAATTTAAGGGATTATTTATTGGTGTGAGCCATGGAAACACTCCTGTATGATTTTCACAGCACCTCCCTGCATCACTATAGACATACATACTGCACATACATTTCTGCCTAAATATCTTCAGAGTGCTGGGGCAGAAAGGTTCAAGTATGTATTGCAGTAAGTTCTTAGGTGACTTGGGGCATTTCCTGATACAACAGTGCTGATCTTGGACTTTCCAAATCAACATGTAGCACTGTCAGTCATCTTTGCATGCTGTACTGCTTGGTCCCAGCACATGACAGACACTACTGAGAGCTGCTTTTAGGGCATCCCACGCAGAAACTGGAGAATCTTCCAGAGAAACAGACTGCTCTGGGAGGTACAGGATTTGTGTGTGTGTGTGTGATGGCAGGAGGGACAGCAGGAGCTTCTTGCCAAGGCACAAAGGTGAGGGAGAGCCCCACATCCTCTGCTAGCCCCTGGGTCCCACAAGCTGTGAAGGCACCAGGGTATTCTCACGGGTGTGGAGGCAAATTTCACACCTCTGCCTGCAAAACCCGATGTGATGCTGGTGCAGTGCCACAGAGCTAGAGCTCCACTGCTCAGCCTGAACTGAGAATTAAATGCTGTACTGGGAGCTGCTGCTGAGCCGCTGAGCTGTCACTCTTCAAAGGGCTTGGTTGTGTAAGCAGACCAAGGGAATCACAAAACCACAGACAATGAAAACAATTTTAAATGAGAGACTAAATGAAAGGGAAAAAGTTGTCAAAATGTCAAGGTTAATGTTTTCATAAAGCTAACCTGGGAATGGCTAGACAGTAAAAGTGTAAACCTTAATTAAAAGTTTTAAAGTATGAATACAAAACTAGCTTTGGTCTAGACAGTCGATAAATCTATCCTCCTTAATGAAATACTGGTCCTTTTGGTATTTCTGGTCAATTTTCATCCTCATCCTTGCAACTATGTATAACATTAATACTCAGATCCCTGTCTATCAAAACCAGAGGAGCCATTCAGAGCAGGACCACAGCCTTCTGCTTGGTTCCAGCTCCACATCCTCCTGCACCCCGGGCTGGGTCCGTGGTTCTGGCTGCAGCTCTGCGATGGGCAGCAGCCTCTGAACACACACAGCAAGCTGGGGGGTGATGCATCTCTGCCCCCACCCCTTTGCTGGACCACGATGGTTTCTGCAGAGGATGTCAGAGGCAGTTTCCTCTGTTCTGCAGAGGCAGCCTGGAGGAAAAGCATTTCTATGTCTTCCAGCATGGCACTGCTATTTGGACAGCCAGAGATGGCAGAAATGGAGTCTGCACTGCCTCTGAGAAAGCCTGACCCCAACATGTCTCCAGCAGATTTTAAGAGATCATTCTGAAGAGCTCTGGGATCTTGCTTTCTTGCATTTTGTTGTTGGTGGGCATCATCCTCCAGAGTTATAGTTCTCTATAAATTATCGTTCAATGTTCTTGAAATAAAACTACTTATTAATTGATTTTAAGAAATGAAAGAGAAATGGTAAAACTTTGCATGATCTCAAATTTTTTGGTTATTCCTGGCTTAGTGCAGGCCATATTTTATATACTATGGCTCCAGGTGAATTTTATAAGGAATGTATGTGCTATCTGAAGACACATAGAGTGGTTGTTCTTTCTTCTTTCCTTTCAAGTGTTGTTCATACTTATTTGTGTGCACATGCAGATTTTGGTTAAATTATCAAGATTTTAGAGGAATCACCACATTGCTTAGACACTCAAACCTCTCTTAGCCCGTTTTTCTTCATCTTTCTATCCTTCATCAAGTTTATCATTGCTTTCCTTAAATAAAAATTAATATTTTGTGACCAACGGGTGCTCTTTTCTTAAAATACACCTTATTAAGACACAGTTTGCTGCCTGTGCTGCCAGTACACTGCTGGTTTCCCCAGGGCAGGATCTGGCCTTGCCCTGTGATAAAAACCAACAAAGCTGGGAAAAAGGTGCAGGGGCAATAGGCATGTTAGTAACAAAGATGGAAATAACCAGCTCTGCCATCTGCTTCACTTGGACTGAAATTTGCCTTAATTTGTCTGACTCTACCCCAGTATGAACTCCATAGCTGGACTTCTAGTAAGTCCACCAATATCATCTCAGCACATGAATAACAGAATGGTAAACAAGTATTATGTCTCTGTAACAAAATAAGTATATCAGAGCCTTCTATCAAAGCAATTTTCTCAGGGGGCCATAATATTAATTCAGCATTCTGTTATTCATAGTGCTGAAACAAGGCTGTTTCACATGTTCCAATCAACAGGGAGCAAAACCAATCAGTACTTCAGCTGCCCATGACTAAATATGGTTCTGGACATTTAGTGAGAATAAGTATAACAAGGAAGATGACAGTTTTCTTCAGGAAGGTCACTAATCAAACAGATTAGATCAGAAGCTCCTATCTTTTCTATACAGAAAAGCCAATCTGAAGTTTAATTTCATTTTCTTAAGACAAAACAAGAAAGTAATTGTAGCGTATAATGCCATGAGCATATTGCAAATATTCCAAAAGAAGAAAAGCATAAGCTAAGAGTCAGACACTCCAGATGAATGTCAAAATGTTTTGACTTATGTATAGATTGTAAATTGCCAAAGCTACCCCAATTAAAACAATGTAAGATCTTACTTTCTTCCCAAGGAGATTTCAGCACAAGCCTTTTTTTTTTTTTCTCCAGTACATAAAATAATGAATTTAATGCGAGTAAATCCTTTCTGCCTTTGCTCAGTTGCTAGTGAGGAATCTCAGACATGAAACAATGTGTGACAGAACAGTAGAGAAAAAACAACAATCTAACTCTATAGGAGCTATGTCCTGGCATAGTAAATCAGCATCGAATGCTCTCTGGGCTGCTGCCTGCGTTCACGGTTTTCTTTTATTTTACAGTGTTTTGTTAAATTGAAACCTGATGATGCTTTGTAATGAAATTTTTTTCTCAAAAAGCTTTTTTTTTTTTTTTCCTTCTGAAGTTTTGGAGTTGTTTATTTGATTTTTGGTGGTGATGGTTTTTTTTGGTTTTTTTTTTTTTCTGGTTTGGTTTGTCTGGGTTGGCTTTTTTTAATAAAGATAACTTTTTCTTTATGCTTTTCCTGGCTCTAAAGGCAAATTTTTAACATATAATCTGCCTGGATCCACAGAGTTGAAAATTTTACCTCTGCCATTGAGACAAATTTCTGAAGATAAAGGTCCAGAAATTCAGAGGTATCTGTGAAGGTGACATACTCCAATCCAAGTACACTGGTACAGGTAAGAGCAGTCTCAGAGCTACATAAATATCAGTAGTTCTTGGAAATTTTGGTCAGAAGGAAATGAAACAGAGAGCCTGTACTCCAGTGAGGACACGCAGCCAAATGTAAGTGAATGTACAGTTTTGGACAGGAGACAGCCTAGCGGGCTACAGTCTCTGCTTAGTTGCCTTTGGCATGGGGTCGTAGCTCATCCTAGAGAGGAGATCCAAGCACTGGTAAGGAAGATCACTGCCCCAGGCCTCGGAAGCACAGGAGATCCCCAGTGCCTGACAGTGCTATTGCTCTGTCACCCTGTGCAGCAGGACAGAGATCAGGGGGCTGCCCTCTGGCCCCAAGGCTGTCAGTTTAACAATGGGCTTGAGCCAATAAAAGCAACGGCCACTTCCTCAGGAACTGCTGCTGCAGGAATACCAGAAAGCAGCACTCTGGACCCAGCTTGGCCTGAGCTCGGCTCCCTCGCCAGGAGCATGAGCAGCGGGGCAGTAAAGGACCACTGACACCCGAGAGACTGGAAGCTCTTGGCTCCCCATCATTGGCATCCCCTGCCCCGCAGGACCCGGACACAGAGGCGTCATCAGCTCAGCTTTTGGGCACCATACACACACTAAGCCATCTCCAGACCTTCCCTGGGGTGTGGGCAGGAGCCTGTGTTCCCCTCCCGAGGCGGTGGCAAGCCAGCAAGCGAGGGGGAGCCTGGGGAGCTGCCCAGCACAGCTGAGGCTGGGGAGGGAATACTCAGGAGATGCCCCAGCACATCTGGGCCTCCTGGCACAGCTGAGGCAGTCAGGGCTGTTTCACCACTTTCAGCTTCCTGCCATCCAAAAACTTCCTGTACCCACCCATGGCTACTTGTTGGACAGTTTTGTATTTGGTTTTACTAAGAATTGCTTGGCTTGGGAGAATTTATACTTGGATATTAGAGAGACATAAACAGCCATAAAAATTCGAGCTCTGCTTGTACAAATGATCCACTGATGTGTGTTAAATGCACTCTATTGCTGCACTGAAGTCAATTTGCAATTGATCATATTGCATTTCTAGTGTCAGCAGATATGAAAACATGTCATTTACCAATGCTTAATGAACCTCTATGCTGACAAGACATAAATAACAATAAGCAGCTCTCCAGTTAAGGAGGTTAACCAGCAAAGTACTCAGTGAAAACATTAAAGAGGTAATCATCTGGCAATTGCTCTATACTTGAAGCAGCTGCCCTCAAGGATGACTAAATCTATGCAAAGGACCATTACAAGAAAAAAGGAGGGGAAAAAAAAGAGGCAATTAACTCCATGTTAGAAACCGAAAAATTCTATCTGAATTAAAAAAAAAAAAAAAAAAAAAAAAAAAAAAAAAAAAAAAAAAAAAAAGTAATCGCCTTTCTGGATTGCATTTGTAGTCTTTTCCACAAGTAGTTGAGGCAATCTGGGTCTCTTTGACCAAGCTCTTTGACCACCTTTTTCATTTGGAAAGGAAAAGGCAAAACAGCAAGTTGCTCAAGTGTTGTACCTCTTAATTCTTCCTGGCAATGTTCCTCCTTTCTTCTCTCTTTTTTGAACCTTTGCATTTCTTCCATGGGTATTTTAATCCTTTTTTTTTTTTTTTTTAATTGGGACAAAGTTTTCAGTTTTCTATAAAGTCAAAGGAACACAATAAAAAGGAACATTACCAGTGTTTAGAAGCATTTTGCAAAAGTAAAATACAGCAGATTAAACTTTGCTTTATACTTAATGGAGCAATTTAACAGTAGCTGCATTCACCACTGGACTGAACAGAAATTTCAAGATCAATTCAGATTTTAAGTAGATGTAAATGGTGTTTATATTTCATCTCTGAAGCCCAGGGCAGTGAGAGTTTTCTGAGCAACCAAAGGAGTCCAAAAGAGTTTAACCTCTCATGACTCAGATATACCAAATATTCACAGGGCAGGTTACACACAATACCAAACAAACAAACAAAAAGCCAGTCATATATTGCTCTTAAATGCAACATATCTGAAGGCCAACAGGATCCCCCATGTCAGAGGGTTTGGAGTTGGATGATCTTTCAGGTCCCTTGCAACCCTACCCATTCTCTGACCATTAACAGCAGCAGGTCAGCTGGCTTTGGCAGTGCATCATTCTGAACCAGCACCTCACAACCTGCAGCTGCTTTAGAAAACCACCCAGTGGTCACGTTATAAATTACCCCAGCCAAAAGGAACACTAGTGAAGGAAGAAAGGGAATCTTCCCTTCCTGCAAAGGCAACACAGATGTTCAGAGATAGCAGAGATAGGAAGGTGATACCTTTTGCATATTCAGTAATGACTGACTATTCTAGTGACAAAAGTTCCACGATATTTCCAAGCTCATGTAATACTAGCTGTGCAAAAGCACCACATGTATGACACAGGAAAGGGGGCTTGTACATCATAAGAAAAGCAATTAGCAGGAAATTGCCTGTGTTCTTGTATTGCCTTTACCATAAATGCTATTAGGTACCACAGATATCCTTCTCATTTCAGGCACAGTCTCCAGCAAAAAAAGTCATCACACAGTCCCAATCCTCCTCTCTCCTGTACACATCCTATCCTATTTCAATGCAAATATGTTGCCCCTTGACCATAAGAATCGCCCACTCTCATACCACATTTTTCATCAGTAAATGTAAATGTCAAACCAACAGAGGTCAGTTCATTAACCCCATTTGCAGCTTCAGAAAGTGGGGAATGGGATATGTCCCTTCTGACATTTAGACACTAGTGCACCCAAGTGTGCTCAAAGGAGCCTGTCCGGTTTTCCTTGTGGTTACTGACAGCATTCACAAAAAGCTGCACTGATTTGCCTCTACTTGTATCTTTCAACATGCAGATGCCATTTTTTCATATACATTAAAAGTGAAAGGTTTTAAAAATTGAGTAAAAACTCAAACCATTAGCATGGCTATTTTTAAACTTTCTTCTTTATTTCAAGCATTCTGACAACTTCTTGGTGGCCAAGTTCCAAACCTCAAGTGCCAAACATAAGACATTGGGAACAAGAGACAGAGGTTTCCAACGTCCCTATTACTTTATACATCAACTGCTGGTGATGAAATCTAGGAAGGGTAATTGCAGAAACACTTCTGAAAGGGTGTCAAAATGTGCTGAAGAAGGCAGAATTCAATAAAGCAAGATGTAACAGAAGCTTTGATTTCCATTGCCAACAGTTAAATGGAATCCAGCTGCTGTTTGGCCAACTACAATTTGAACCAAACATGAAGGAAAACGAAATTGCAATCAATAACACAATCTTAATACTAAATTAAATATATCCTTCACAACAAGCACAGTTATACGCCAATAACTCAGGGGCATTCCATGTCACACAGCAATACTCTAAAAATACACTTGCTTTCAGATGGGATTATGGATGGCTGAGCAGTTTCTTCATAAATCACACCTGAACTTAGAGGCTTTGCCCAGTACTGTAAGCTTTAATCAAATTAAAAATTTTCTCCCAGGTATGATTATATCTCAACCTTATAGAGATATCTTATTATTCTTGCTTCTTTGTAGAGAGAGAGGAGGAAGAAAAGCTTTATGTAACTCTGTGTTTGATTTTTCAGAAATTAAATAAAAGAGGAGGTTTCGCTTGCACTAAAGGATGAGATTTCCCTCTGGATTTGCTGCCCTCTAGATATCTTTCAGTATAAAACTGCTGTGTTTTTTAAATGGATTTTGCAATACTCTGCTTTAGTTGAGGATGCAATGGGATGGGGGTGAAAATACAAATGCAGGGAAGAGGCAGTTTGAAGTTTGTCAAGATGCTTTTTACAAAGATAAAGTGTCTTGAGATGGTGCCAGTTGTCCAAAAAAAGGGGGCAGTAACATGTGTCTGTGGGGAAGGTAAATCAGTACTAAAGTGCTGAGGGGTGGCTGTTATGGGACAATGTGCTCCATTTGCTCTGCAGAAGGAGCAGAGAGATTATCACACACCATTCCCACATACTGCTCCACCAATGAGTGTCAGTGCTGATGTGAGAAAACCAACGTGGAGGCGGATTTCTTCCCCCACACTCCCTCCCTGTGTATCTCTAGGATAACACAGCACTGCAAAAATAAACATTTCAGCGACTTTAGCATAATCTTTTTTGCTACGTTCTCTGTTTCCAGGCCTGCAGTGGTTGTGATCCCTCTGTTAGAGATCTCAGCAGAGGGATATGCACAAGCAAAAAGGTACATAGTGCAGCATGAGCCTAAGAAAAAAATGTCATACAAAACAGGAGCAGTACTGTTGATTCATTTTCAGATAACACTAGTAAGATGAGGATTAGGTAAGCAGGAGAGCCTATTAATAAAAGATAACCATAAATAAATTCTTCAGTTTGTTCAAGGTAATCAGGAAAAAGATGTTGCTCAGACTACTGGGAACAAAAAGGCTTCTAAAGGTCTCTCCAAATGAGATGAGACAAATAAATTGCCTCAATTATCTCTCTGTCTTAACCAGGATGTTTACTTTGGGAAAGGACTTTTTGGGAAAAAAACAGAAACACTTTATCATTAGATGAAGAAAAGAACCACCTAATTATTTGATGGAGAAAATAAGGCCTGACTTTTGGAACCTGAAATCTTTGAGCAGGTATCCTACACAGATTTCAAGTAATGTGGCTATTACAAAAATATATGTGCATTTCCCAGGAAAATTCTTGTAAAAATAAAAAAGTACTTCTTTTTCTCAACCTAGACATAAATATTCTTATTGGTCCCAAAGTAAAAAACATTGCAGAAAGCACTGTTTGCATTTCAGTGTCTGCAGGGTCAGACCCTGTGATCTGACACCTTGACAAAATTATAAGTTGGCATGTAGAAAGCACCATTCATCAAGGGAAACTAAGGGAAAAAACAGTTATTAACTTTCAAGGTCAGTGTAGGGTGATCAATATTATTAATTGTGTGTGGATAAGTTGAGACAGCAGTTCAGCACTTCAGCAATTATCTGAGATTCAATACAAGTATTAAATACTAACAGTATTCAATCATGGGTGGTTAAGAAAAGAAGCTCCCCATTCTGCTCACCTTCAGCAGGTGAAAACAGAGTTCCTGCAGACTACAGTACAGTTGGATGCCTTCAGCCCTGTGCTCAGACCAAGTGTGTATGGGAGTCACAAAAGTGACATTTTATCTGTCTTGTCTTTCTTTGGAAAGAAAACAGGAAACAGAATCCTCCAACTAGCATAAAATGTACTGCCTTGGTGATATTTCCAACATTACCTTAAGGTGAAAATTCCCAAGTCCACCCAGACAGCCTGTTACCAAGAGATTGCAGCATGACTTTATCTGTGTTGGAACAGGAATCAGCAAACACATATCAGAATATGATTTCGGGGAAGAGCGAGTGCAGTAAGCAAATGTGTTTGCTTACACAGCACACCACAGACATTTCCACCCACAGTCCTACCAATTAGTCAGAAAAAATCCCTGCTGAGTAACCTAATTTTATGATATACATAATCCTAAATCCAGGTTTCACTTACCTGTTAAATGTAATTTCTAAGTCCTATTCAAGATGTCAAGAAAACTTAATTCCTAATTTTTAAATGCATTAACATTTTAACTTCTACAATTTTATCATAACTAAAGTGTTATTCCTATCCTATTGTCATGCCTTCAGCTGTTTTATCACTCCAGTTTATCTTATTTGATCACTGTTCCCAGGCACTGACTTCTGTGGTTAAATCTTTTTTATAGACTCTCACTCAACCTGAGGTTTTGGGGAATGTGAAGGATCCTGAACCTGTTCCCTATAGTTGGTTAATCTGTACAAGCCAAGAGCAGACAAACTCCTGAACAAATATAATTTGTATAAAAATTTTCAAGAGTCCTCAAAAATACCAAACTTTTTTCAAGTCCTTGGCTGGAATGGCCAAACCTTGGCTGTTCTCACTGAAACTGCTGGAAAGAAAGTTTGAGCCCTACAAGGTTGTTAGTCATATCACTTGTTGCTTGCCTGAAAAGGCCTAATTTGCTATAGTGATAAGCAGAGATGAAGAACCTGAACAGAATAAAAGTCTTGCTCTTGCTTTGGACCAGAATCTCAGGTGGATATTAGTATTTATAAATTCAAAGACTGCCACTGGTTCAGAGCTAAATTTCAGGCATTCATCCAAATTAAACCCAAAGCTTAAACCTTTTGACATGAGCATTTCTCTCCACCAAGCATTTGTGTAATTAATATATCTTTTTTAAAAAAACTTAAAAAACCCTCCAACAATCCACAATTCAAAACTGTATCAAATGAGGTGGAAAAGTACAGAGAAAAGGAGGCATTCAGTGAGAGCCAGAAGCCATAGCTCTGACTTACATAAGCAAAGGACAAGCAGTATCTTCTATATAGGGGAGTTTCTTTCTTGTCATGATCCAAACTAATAGTGAAGGTGGGTTCACTTGTCAGATGTATGTAAATATATATGTATATGTATGTGTGTACATGTATGTGTATGTGTATGTATTGAAATAAAAAATAAGTAAGTGGACTCTGTTCAAAGTTTCAGTCATTCACACCACCTAAATACAGACAAAAAGCTAAATCTAATCAAAACAGCTGCAAAAGATGAGATTTTGGACAATTATAGAGGAAAATAATATTGTTTAATGACATATCAAGTTGACACAGTTGACACTATTACCTTTTCATCAGAGCCATCAACCCACACTGGTGAGAGCTGGATTCTCATTGACGTAAATAAAATTAATCCCACGGGAATTAACTCAGTCAACATCCATTGAAGACTTACCTTTTACTTTTCGACAATTACTTCCACTTTCAAATATCCTCAGGGTGATAAATTGTGGATTTATACAGACCCTATGGCACCTCTCAGACTTTCACTGTTGCTGCACTTTCTTTGTTGTCCCAGTTTCTCCCTCACATTTCCTTTTAAAACTTTGACCACATAATTCAGTTAAGCTTCTAAATGAGATACCTCTATAAAGAGCATCTGGGTCAGCCAGCCTTAATTTGAAAATGTCATTACTCCCACACTAAACTTCTCCAATCAATCCCACTGCAGCCATCATGGTTTGTATGCATCCCCAAACAACCCAAGTGAAATTATGGTCTTTTAAACTTTCAAAAAGAATGAAAATAGGAGAAAGGGGTAAAACAATACCCCAGGTGGTGAAGACTCAAACTGTCCAGGGAAATAGAGTGAGAAACTATGCTCATTTCTACAGATCTTTTGGGCTGCAAAGATGCAAAGTATTATCTGGAGAAAGGCAAAAACAGTAAATGTTTTAGCCTATGCATAGCTCAGTTCCAACTCAACTATCTTTAAGACAACATCATTTTGCAAAGTTCAGAAATATTCAAGATGCTCCTGAGGTTCATAATATCATTACTTTGTCTCTCATATGGTCTTTCCTGTGGGTAACTGGGTAAACTGTTTCTGGGTCAGTGGAGTTAAAAGATTACATCTCATCTAAAGGTGGGATGCTTTTCACTTTCTTAACCTGAAAGTTTAACAGCTATACACCTAATGTCCCTCTGCAGCCAGTTTGATGAAAAGCATTTTCAGAAGGCAATTCTTTTGATCCTAGAGTAGCTATTAAAAATAGGCTGAATGCCTTGCCCTCTGGAGCTGCTTACCTACATATTTAACTCTAAATGTCTCTGGAAGCTAGACCTGTATCTTCAGCCATGAGGACCTGGATGTAGCTAGAGGTAAAGGTGCTTCCATCCAGGTGTCTGCACGTGAGTGCTGTGTGCAGGTTGCAATCACTGGGAGAGTGTGCTGATACAGTGAGCAGACCCTAGAGAGCATTTCAGCCTACCCTCAAGCAGGCAGCTAGGTTTGAGTGTGTGGAGGTGTCTGGTGTGACTTGCAGCTTCCAGGACAGCAAAAGTCCTTTGCTAAATCTTCAGCTCTCTGATGATGTCCCATTTACTCCAGGGCATCTCAAATGACACCAGACATGTATGTTTATGCAATTGAACTGAGCCCCTGATGCTTGGACACCTCTTGGACCACTCTGGCAGGACTGACCAACCACCACTGACTACAAACCAAGCACAGACAGCCACTTCATGTGTAGACAACGCTATGCTGATGTCAGTGTTTGCCTAACTCATGTTAAAATCTACCCAGGTTTTACACGCTGGTTGGGGCATAGTAGCACCACAGCAAAGTGCTTTTCAGCATGTGTATCCCACCACTACTGCCCATTTTCCCAAGGAGGACACACAGACAGCACGAGCAAACCTAATGTCTCTGGTCACTTGGCACTGGCACTGCATAAACAGGCTCGAAGACAAACCCTGCTCTGTGAATTAATTAGTGTTAGCTCATTGATTAAAAAAATTAGGTTAAGTCATTGATATAAGGGGAACAGAACCTGAGGCCTGAAGGAAGCATCTCCAGCAGAGTCATTAACAAAACCTAAAGAGTCTCACGATTCCTGCTCTAGCACCATGACCACAGCCCCTGTACAAGCTGATGGAAAAGGTCAGGGTCTCCTTGTGTCTGCTCTGCCCTAATTACAAGCAGAAGAGAAATGTAAATGCCTCTTTCAATTTCATCAGAAAACATATGGACCTGTGTTATCATGGTAATAAAGGTAACACACGTTTGCTGAGCTCCAGTGGGGCATATCAACAAAAGCAGCATGTTCAGAACAGTGTTTTTCCTTAACAGCTACACCAGACTCTGGATGCTCTGAGCTGTGCTTCAATGTGGTGAAGAAAATAAGTACTTTGGGTTCAAACTTAGCTGTTTATAAGGAAATGGTAGGAGATGTTTAAAATATGAGTGCAAGGACAGGCTCTTCAATCTCATGAACCAATCTAGAGTTAAGTGAGTGAATCGCTCATCTGCTCTGTGAACTAATAAGAAGAGAAAATCAACTCTGAGAAACCAATTATAGTTCAACACCACCATCCTCCAGGATGTGATCTCAAAGTCAAGTAAGTCTCCAGAAATTAGTCTCTGGGACTTGCTGGGAAAGTCCTGCATAGAGTAAAATTTGTTTTCAGAAGATCTAAATGGACACATCCAAACCAGAAAAGTAAGATGGCAACATAGCATGGTCAACTAGAAGCAGACATATCAAAAGCAGGAGTTAGAATTACAGTAGTGAGATTAGATTTAATATTTGAAATTCCAATCAAAGCAGGACAGTGAACAGAATGAAGTACTAACTCCACTACACTACAGTGAAACATGGATTTGGCTGCCTAATAAACCTCAAGATTTATTTATGAGACGTTCCTGATGAGTTCATATTCTCAGGATACCAGCTCCTAGTACTCTTCAGAAAAGATGTTGTAGGGCTTCATAGTGCAGTCTTTATGATCTTCATAAGAAAAAAAATAGTGTCAGATAATAATCTAGAGGGGGCTCAGATGCAGTGTCCCATTTGGAATTCCATCATTTTATGCTGAACTTGGAGACTGCACTCCTGGTGGAATATCTCAAAGCAGAAAGGATTTCAAACAGCAAGGGTTCAGTACTCATTGTCCCCAAAGTCCTTGAAGTAAGAAGGTCCCTCTGAAAGAGAGAGGCTCTATTTCATCCTCTGTGCCAGAGTTACTATATAAACCACCATGGCCCTTTGCCTGCATTTGGAAGCCCTAGGCCTGATTTTCAAAGAGACCAAGCACCTAAAGTTCCAGCTGAACTCAGCAGTTCAGGAAAACAAACTCACTATAGCTGACCAGACAAAATGACATCCCTCTTCTTAGAAAAATTGTATTTAATTTTCTTTTAACTTTGGCTTCTCCAAACAAAAAACTATTTAGTAAATTCTCCTCAACATGAGATTTGAAGTCTCACTCTCCTATTACAGCTTTTTTGTGAGGTAAAAAATGAAAGCAACTTGTCCACCACACTAAAGACCCTTTAGCCTTGGGGAAAGGGGGTAGGAAGAAAAAAGTAATCACAAACTGCTTAGTTACAATTTGCCTTATGCTGGCAGGATGATCAGAAAACATATGAGTTTTTTTGCCAGGTGGAGCCCAGATAAACAGTTACAACTTGGACATCTTAGATGAGTTCACAAGATGTTAACAATAATTAACACAAAGCTTTTCCCCAAGACTGTATCTATAATCTCTATTTCCTACTCCGTAGTCCTGCGACTGAAGACAATTTTCTTTGTCTTAATGATGAATAAAGTGGTTTTGAGAACTGCTCTGGGCAACCATCACTGAGATCTTATTGTTTTATCTAGCCCAAAGTAGTTTTGGTGAGAGAAGAAATGTCAGAGCTGTCTGCTATCCTGCTGATGTAGAAATAACAAGATCACTGCATGTTGGTCTGAATCTCAGACATGGAAACCAGCTCAAAGAAGCATTTGCTGATGGCATTCCTGTGCAAGTGGCTCAGGTTTTTTGTAGGGTCTTAGTTCTCTTGAGCTTTGACAGTTATGGGTGTTTTCATAAATGGAAAGAAAGGACCCAAACCTACTGACCCTGAAGCACTAGCCATTCAACTCTACTGTGGATCTTGCATCTGGAAAAGCCCACAAGCCTGTATATCAGCAAACTGTCACATCAAGCAGCTGAATTACTGTGTGAAGACATGAGCCACAGCATCCCATGGCATCAGAGAGGGGAGACTTTTCTTGCAAAAAAGAGCATTGAAAAAGCTGAGCAGTGGGACCCTGGGGACTGTTGGGGAGCTGAGTGAATCAGCCATGCTGCTCTGCTCCATGCTGCCGTGGCAAAACTGACTTTGCATCTAAATTAGCTAATTTAAAAGTGTCCTGGGCACCTCTGCACCATCCTTTCCTCCCTTATGTGACTGCATAAGAAAATTTAAAAGAAAAGGCAAAACACAGTATTTATAAAATCTACAGTCTAGTTTTTCATCCATAAACACAGCACTTCTCCAGGCATTTTCTAGCTGATGCTGTTCCCCATCAAATACACAGGGAAATACTAGAAGGGCTGTATACTAGAGGTTAATAATATGAAAATAATTTCACAGAACAGAGCAAAGAGAAAAACAGCAGGGTTATTCCAGAAGCCTTTAAATATTTTTGTTATAATTTTTGTTGCTATAAATCAGTATTTCCTAATCAGCAGAGCACACTGCTATGGTGAGCTGTACAAATCTCAAGAATGAGGCACAGCATCTTGTGCCTTCTAATTAGCTCTGCTGGCATAATTGACTCTGGCTGGGCACCAGAGTTGGTACAGCTGTGAGCTGACAAGGCTGTGAGGAGGCAGGAGCAGGTATGGAAGACGAACAACAGCAGCATCACACACCTGTGAGAGGGAGGCAAGGAAGGGAAGATCCTAGGACTGAGGGAAGAATACATAGAAAAGATCAAAAGAAATAGAGAAGGACTGATAAGCAAAAACAAATAAGAAAGAAGGAGGTAGTAGTTCTGTTGTCTGCCTAAAAGAGCAAAGAACCTCTGGTTGAAGTTGATGAAAACTGCACATTTGTATTAACAAAGGTTCTGAATGTGAAATACTTGTTAAAGATTTGGTGGTTGGTTGTTTGGGTTTTTTAAGCCTTTGCTCAAAATCCTACTGAAATTTTTTTCCCGGTCACTTGGTCAGTTTGTCAACCTTCACTGACACAAAAGAAGCTGGGAAATACCTTCGAAGCAGGATGTGGGAATAAAGAACACGATAAGGAGTCCACAAATGGTCCTGATTTGCATAAAATTAAGATAGGAAAAAACTACATTTTTAAGGCTAAAGATATGGAGTTTTATGGATTCCTTCTAAGGGAAAAGGTATGAATTTTCCTCTCAGTGCATCCAGAGTATTCACTATAAACATACAGGGTTGTTGTTAAACAATGTTGACATTGATATTGTATCTAATTAATTCATTCATAGCATTGGGAGGGAAAATTAATGCAGTTCCTTCTATTTCTTCTTCTGAAATTAGATGCTTCATCATATTCATTTTCTATTTTGCTATAACCAAATGCCTTCTTTAATTTTTTTACACAGTGCTAGACCTGCTTCTAGTGAGTGACAGTAGTAAAAAGCATCCTGCCAGCCAGTCCCTGCCTTTACCTAATGATTTGGAGGGTCTTAAATTTTTTGTTCATATTTTTCTTTCCACATGAATGCCTTCATCACAAAGATGCTACTTTGGTGCTACCCACAGGAAGAGCTTCCCACCACAGCTGCCACTGATGCTCCTCAGTTCCTAGTATCTGGCCTCCTGCAGTTCCCCACAGCAACCTCTCCATCCTCTGTAGGGCTTAAAAGCATTGTTTCTTAACCATGTTCACCTTTTCAAGCTTGTGAGCCTGACAGACTCACAGAAACAGCCTCTGCTTAGCTTTCTCAGAGGCTGGAAATGGGTCATTGATCTCCTCATTGGTTCCTCACCTCCCAGGACAGCTGAAAGCAGGGCTTGTGTGGGGTAACACCACTACAGAGCAGGAATAAGTCACCGGCCTGATGCAGCATGGAGATGTCAAGGGTGGTCAGGGCTCCTTTGGACATGCAGCCCAGCACAGCCTCATCAGAAAAGAGATTTGCAGCAAGCTCCCCTCTCTTTGTTTCACAGTATCCTGACAGGCCAAAGTTCCTTTGAGGCTTATCTAAATTACAGTGGTTCCTTCTTATTTGCCCATTATGAGCATGTCCCAGTTGGAGTTAAAACAGATTAATGATGAGGCATGACTCTTTCCTGCAGAAACTTTGCTCTTTAGATACTACTGTAATTCTTTTTTTTTTCCTCCTATTTTATATTCTATCTTCAACCAGCTTATAAAACAGAATTGTATATCTGAGTATAGAGAGTGTGTGCTTCCTCAATTATCTCAGTCCTGTTTTCAACTCTGGGTACAACTGTTACCTTCCACTTCTCCAGCAAATAGCACTTTTTTAATTAAGGAAGGCATATTTTTGCTGCAGATCAGCTATTTCATACAAAGCTCCTTCAAAACTTTTCAATGTACCATCTGGAGCTGATGATTTGCTGCTTTTTAAATTATCGATTTGTTCCAGCTCTTCCTTCTGACACATCTTGATTACCACAAAGGACCAAGTCCCCGTAGGTATCACTCTCACATTCTCTGTGCTGAAGAGCACTGCAAACAAATCATTTAGATTCTCAGCAATGTCTTTATCTTCTTTAATTTCTGCCTTTAATCTTCAGTGATCCAGTTTCTGAACTACCAGTTAATTATTTCAATTCTTCTGACTGACAAACCTGAAGCATTCTTATTTTATAGCTTTAGTATTTTGCAGTCCACCATACTTCCTTTTTATTTCCCTTTGATCCCGTCTTCACACTAATTAATAAACCAATGTATCAGAAAACTAAGGTTAGATTTTCAGATTTGGAAGGGTTCCCTGACACTCAGTTGTACTGATTTCCTCTTTGTTTGTCCAGTATTACTGTTGTTGGCAACATACATGCTCTCCAGACTCTATTATTGTTCTTAAGTGGAATTCATGGCATCTTCCTCTACTCTTCCCTCAGGAGCTTTCATGACAAATCCTCTCAACACAACCAAAACCCAGATGCTCTGAAATCTCAGTCACTTTTTTGTACTTTATTTCCTACTAAGCTACAGGACTGTATTACATTAATATGTCTGCTAGCAGCTACAGATGCAATCTTGTCTTGAATTAATTCCTGCATATTGATTAAGAACCAAAAATCAGGCTATCAGGATGTAGGCACCTAGAAAAGGTGGCATTTTTATCTGAAATTTCATACTGATTTATGGCTCTGGCCCAAGCTGAGAAAAAAGGCATCTAGCCCTTTTCTAATACATTCCAAAGGCAGTAATTGGACAGTATCTGGCAAACATGGGGTGTGTAAACCATACCAGTAGCAACATGGTGCTGGAAACTGCTTGTCTGCAATAATGCAGTGATCAGAGTACTTTCTTCACAGACATGGAAAGACTGCATGGGAGGGAGGTCAAGCCATTATTGCCCATCTCAAATGAAGTACTTGGCCACTAGGCAGGGAGCTAGGAGGGAAGAGAACATACACTTCCACTAGCAGGGACAAGGTTCCTGGCTCAGAAAGAACTGCATAGCTTCTGGGGTAAAAGGAGGCCTGATGCTATAGCTTGGAGTCTCAGAGCAGAGAGGTCTCCTAGATTTGAGTCAATGTGCTGATCCTAAGCACTTTATTTTATCCATGAACTCAGTGCAAAATGATCCCTAAAACAAAGTGTGTAACCTACTGTCTGGTGCCTGCTGAGACTCCTCTTCAATATATAGGAAGAGCTTATCTTTTTGAGACAGAGATGTGTGGGACAATGCTAAAGTTATGGCCTGAACTATCTCCTGCTCAGACCATTCACTCCTTAGGCCTAGGAACATCAAGCTCCTGACTGAAAGCTTGACAGTTGTTTGGCAGAAAGAGATGAACTCAAGTTCACATGAAAAGCAAAGGAATTTGAACAAGCTTGCGGTGGGCTTGTTATACTCCTTCCTGGATTGCTGTTCTCTAGTATTTTCTTTGGTTTCCTTCTGCTGACACACCTAGACATGGCTGGACAGCAGAGTTTATCAATTGCTTCTCTACCCAGCTCATGCCAAATCATTACTCATATAGCAAAAGTCCCCACAAAGCATCAGCTGAGCTTTAAATCTAAATAATTTATTGTTAAGAAAAAAAGAAAAAATATAATCCTACCACTGGCCGTTGAATTGCTGTTAATGATTTAAACAGAGAGGACTAGAAATGCAGCACAACAGACATAATCCTCAAATCCTTACACCATTGGCCTCCCCAGTGGTTCTTCTGCTCCAAAGGAGGTTAGGCCACCCTCTCTCTGATGGCTCTCACCAGCCACTCCACCTCCACCACTGCCATGCTCACTTCAGCCACAGAGAAATGGGTGCAGCAAACTCAAAATGGCTTGCTCACAGCACAGTGGTGGTTGCAGTTAGGGAGGCCTTGTAACCCACCTAGATACCTGCAGGAGCTTTGCCTTTGGCCTCTCTGCCTGAATTTAGAAAGATCTTATTTTGGTTATACCTATTCAGTTGGAGAAGAACTCAGGATGAAGAATTGGGGAATTAGATCTATATCACATATAAAACCCTGGTTACACATGCAGACATACTCAGAGACAGAAGCCCTCCTGGAATGAAGGAAAGGCCTTTGATGTTCCCTTCCATTAAATATTCTTCAAGTACCCAGTCTGGTGACTTCATGTTGCTACAGTCACTCACTCCCAGGGCATCCACTAACCTGTTCCAGTTCCTGATGATCTTTTCTGGCCAGATTTGAAGGCTCTGAACCAAATGAGATGAAAAGATGCTAATAAAACAGCAAATCGACAGAAAACCAGAGTCACCACAACCCTCTGACCTCTTGCTCTGCTGAGACGCTCTGGACCAAAAGAACCCCAAATTCCCCTTTGCCGCCTCCGATCTCCCCACCCCGAACCGCCCCCAGAGCTTGGCACTCCGAGGGCGCACAGGTGCCCCGGTGCCGGCGGGCGCCTCGTGTGCCGGGACGCGGGCCAGGGTGCCCGGGAGCGCCGCGCCCCGCGCTCGCCCCGCGGCCGCAGAGCCGCCCTGGCGCTTACCTTGGCCAGCACGTGTGCGCGGGACGGGCCCGGGATGGCGCAGGGCAGCGGCACGGAACCGGCAGGGCAGCTGGCCGGGAAGCTGGTCGGGAAGCTGGTCGGGAAGCTGGCGGACGGCGGGTCCCCGAGGAGCCCCCGGAGCGGGCGAGCTGCTCCCCGCGCCAGGCAGCGAGGCTGCGGGCGCCCGGCGAGCGCCCGGCTGGGGCACGGAGCTGCTCAGGCGGTGGCTCCGGTGAGGGCAGTGAGCTGTGAAGCTGCTCCCCGCCTCGGCGTTACCACCTCGCCAGCCACGCAGTCCCGGCGAAAAACATCGCCTTCAAGCACCGCCGTCATCTCCACCCCGGGCGCAGGGCTGGCTGGCTGGGAATGGCATCGCACAGCGGACCGGTACGCGCCCGGTTAACAGCGGCACCTTCTTCTCCCAAAAGAAAACGGGGACCCCAAAGAGTAACGTGCAACACAGATGGAAAACAGGGAGGACCGCATTGAAAGATGCTTCTGGGTCAAGGCTGTGCCGCTTCCTCGGTCCAACAGCACCATCTCCTGGGTGGCCTCGGCCCCTCGCCCCGCTGCCGGCAGCTCGCCCCAGAGCATCTCCCCGAGAAGACCCTCCGCAGCCTTCCTCTGCCATCAACGAAAGTGTTTAGTTTATTTGCTTTCCTTTCAGGCGCTATCAATATTTTTGAACTTTTTTTCCTTTCACATCCTATTGCTTGTCTCTCATGAATTATCTCAGATGGATGACTAAATAAATGAAATGCTGAAGAATTGTAGAATCTGTATATTTTTTTTTTTAAATCGGCAGTGCAAAACATTCTTGAATACTAGCCCTAAATCTGCTCTCTTCCTGAGCTGTGAAGGTTTAAATATGTACCCAGTCTTCATGGAGCATATCCTCTTTGAAGTAATCAAAAAGTGCTGCTTCTCAAAGAATATCTATATTTTCTTCAAGAAAAAGAAATCCACTTGAAGAGCTGTTTAGAGTTTAGACAAGTGAAATGATGGAAAAGAGCAGAAACAGTAGATTTTGTAGTATTACCATTCAATGGGGAAATTCTGTTTGACAAGTAGTATTTCAAAGATGCTCCTTGTAGTGTGTATTTAAAAGCTCTAAAATGCCTGTTGAGATACACCCTGCAAAAGCATGTGGTTTTCACTCACTAGATCATAGGTTTAAGACTAAAGGCTCCAAAATTGTATTCTCTATAGCTATTACCATACAAGTAACAAATCACTTCTGTATTTCAGTTTTCATTAGTCTGCAAAGTGAAGATTTGTTTCGCTGTTTTGAGGCTAAATTGTACATAAAATCCTTCATGCTTTGAAGGCTGTGCTTATATAATAGGCCAAAAAAGTTTAGTTCAGTGATTTTTTTTTTTTTTTTCAAATTCAATACTCATCCAAAGCCCCTTTTAACTTAATTTACTGTTAAATGCCTGGCAAAATTTTACAGAAGTTCATCTTTAAAAGTTTCTAAGTAGGTCTCTTGTGCAAGCTTTAAGTTAGGAGGGACAATACATAACTATTAGTACAGACACACATGCCTGCACCTGTGCAGGAGCAGTCTCATGGCTTTTTATGTTAAACTGCTGCAACAATGAAAAGAATAAAATAATTTTCCCTGTTGTTTGCTAAATTAACCTCTTTTAGTGCAAAGTTGTTTCAAGATTCATATTGAACTTGGCCTTTGTATCCTTCTTAGGTAATTATAAACAATCACCACACACACCTGCACATATTTAAGGTAAACAAAGTCCTTTGGAGATTACAACATGTGTTTCTACAGCTAGAAAAACATTTCTAGTGAATCCCTCCATCTTTAAGGATGCCTACTTTATTTACTCTGATTCTAAAGGTCTTGAAACATTAATCTCATTTGAGAAGAAAAGTCACCCTTGAAGGGTTTTGATTCTTCTTGAAAGGGAAGTGTAAGCCAGCAGCCTGCTGTTCTGCCAGCATTTCTATGGTCCAATTAAGATGTCATACTCAAAATTGGAAAGATACAAATGATTACATACAGCACTGTGAGTTCCTCTCAGTTACACCCTATGACTACCATGGATTTTATGGAGTACCACGGTCTTTCTAACTAAAACCCTTTGCTTCTGGCCTTACTTCCAGAGAAACAAGGCATAACAAGATGCTGGATGATTAAAAAAAAACAAAAAACAAAAAACAAAAAACAAACAAAACAAAACAAAACAAAACAAAAAAAAAACCACAAAAAAACCCCAACAAAAAAACCCAAAAAAAACCCCACCAAAACAAACAAACAAACAAAAAATTGAAAACGAAACCTGAATCCACTTAGCCATTGTAGTCCTATTTTCTGTGCAATTAAAACCTGCTTTCCCAGGGAGATTCTGGGAAAGGCCTCAAATAGTTAAATCAGTGAGGACTTTCTAGAGCCATGATGATCGGGTCACATCAGAGTGCATGCTTTGACAGAGCTATTAAATGAAACAAGTGGCATCCCAAAGAAAAAGCCAAAACCAGATAATGAACCATAGCCCTTTACAGAGCAGTGTGTTCATCTCAACTCTTTCAGACAAAACACAGGCTTGACCTATCACCCAGCACCATTAACAATCCAAATCCCTTTCCACTCTCTTTTCCTTTCTTTATTCTCTTTCCACCTTTGCTCACAGATTTCCTTAACTTACAGGTGACACGTATATGTAACTAATGAGTGGATTTTTCCTTCCACAGTGCTGTAGTACTGAAGATCTTGTTTCTGCAGAAGGGACATGCAAATCAGATTAGACAGCGATTTATTGATCAGGCTGACAGCTTTGTTTTTTAATATTGCCATTCTTAGATGCAGGCACTGCCAGAGTCTTACTGGGATTCTTGGTGACAGCTCAGGAGAGATCTTCCTTGGTACAATTCTTCGATTTCATGTTCTCAAGCTTGGTTGTTTTCTACGCACTTTGTAATATTGACAGACTCAGAAAAGTCCTGCCAAAGATTTCTAGCCTACTCTTTAAAGAGAACCAGAGAACTCAGTGAGAACATGAAAATAAGTCTACGTTTGTCAACCTAAAATAAAGGTACTTAAGTATTTCAGGACATTTAGATGGTATAAAGTTATTTTTTCAGAGCAGACAAGCAATGAAGAATATTGAGCATGTCCAAACATTTGCTAGCAAAATTAAGGCAAGTCGTTAGGGCTGAGAAACACATTTGTCATGTGACCTGTTAATATGCCCTGAGCTGTTAACAGCTGTTTTCTCAGGAAAACAACTTTTATGTTAATTGATTTTAATGATCCCAACACAAAATTAGCAGCACAATAGCAAGTGTTTGCAACCTGCTTCCTTCTGCTCCTCTCCAGGGCCAGTTCAAGAAGAGCTAAGAAACCTTATGCCCTGCTTTGGTGAAGGTTTAAGATAGTAGATCAGCTTTGGAATATGAACAATCTCATTTGCTTAAACCAAAGCACCTTGTCTCATATCTAAGAGGTGTGAGGTGCTAGCAAATACAAAAGATTATCTTAATTTATGATCTGGTGGATAGATTGGTCCACTCAGTTCAGCCTTTTAGCACAGCAGCAACACCAAGGGCATCCTCAGAATAAAATGTAAATAATTATGGTAATGGTTTCCAGTTTGGGAAACGTTCATACTACAACTCTATAATAGAATAACAATCCCACATAAGTGTACATGAATTCACAAGTATCTCACTGTAAGCCCTCAGCAGGGCAATCCAACCAAGATGAATCCAGCAGCATCTCACCAGAGGAGCAGCCAGCCAGAATTCCTGCCTGGCACAACACACAAGAACACAAAGAGCAGGAATGGGACTGGCAGCTCCACACACCCAACCTTGATCCACAGAAGCCCTGCAGGTGGCAATGCTCCTGCCCTGTCCTTACCACAGCAGACCCAGCTCACGACCAGGCAATTTTGCCTCTCTCTTCACCAAAGATGGCAAGGTCAGGTTTCTACTTTTGCTCTTGGCTGTCCTCAGCAACTTCTGCCTTCCCAAGGCACGCTCTTGACCACTATTACCTCTTCGGTCTTCATGGAAGAGGAACCCAGCAAGAACAAGCAGCTGTAGCAGCTTCCCCCAAACCCTCCCTCACCTTCTGTGACAAGCTGCTCCTCCTGGGGAGAAAAAAAGTCACCCTTTCCTCCGCAGAACCTGTCACATCCTCCTGACCAAGAATTTCTCATGGACCCTTCCAGCTGGCACCAGCCCCCCAGTATTAGCTCAGCACACTCACTGGTTGTCACCCCATATTCCAGTATTATCAGTTGTCTTCTCCAACTGCGTAAGAGCATGAGAAAAGCAGGAGTAAATCTATCCTCAAGAGAGGCATGAGCTTTTTCCTCCAAAAAAATCAGTTTATCTGTGATATCCCTTTGGGACTGGAAGCACAGGCCCCTTTTGCCTCTAGTCTGAGGGAGAGCAGATGATGATGATCAGAGTGCACAATACTGCCCATCTTCTAAAATGATCCATTAGAACTAGTTTCTTGAGAAAATACTCTCAATCAACAAAATAAGGCTTTTTGTGAGCATCTGAGTTTTACAATTTAAGTAGATGGTAATTTTTTTATTGCAACTGGTTTAACATGATCATTTTTATAAATGTAGAATGCCCATGCACACATTGTTTGGAAATGTACAGCTTGCACGGGAATGCAGGCAGAAGCCCCAATTTTATTCCTCACTGTGACTTTGTCACACACGCTTTATGGAATCACTGTTGCTTTTACTTGCTTAATAACATGTTCCAGTCACATAGAGATTGATATAAAACACTACTATATATGTTATGCAAAGGTTTAATCAAGTAATTAAAATCTAAAGAGGGGAAGAAAGTAGATAAAGTAGGACTTCCATGGTTTTTAAAAGCAGGAACTCCTGCTGGGTGAAAAATTTTGCTGCATAGAGGATAAAGACTACCTGACAATGCTGAAGTTCCCTTTATGCTAAACTGCTGGCAGATATTATTGAAAAATAACCTAGTTTTCTTGTGCAGAAAACTAGAGCTATGAAACAGCAAATTTGGGGGATTCTTTTTTTAATAGATTTATTTAGTAGTCAGAGTTAACTATTGAAGTAGAAAATAGTTAAAATTTTCTTCATTACCTTTTCGTTTATTGGGTACATTCATTTCAATAGGTTGACACAAATAACCAAAGACTTTTGAAATTTACTTATTTTTCTAAACATTATTTTACATTCAGAATGGCAAAAGCTACTTGTGATTAGCCATAAGAAAGTTCACTTAATCTGAATTCAAACACTCAGAACAAACCTTATCAATACCTTAGGCTTTGCATGATGTGATGTGTCACATGAACAGAAAAAATCTCACACTCACAGCTCCATGCCCTACAGCCACAAGTGATGGCCCCGAGTGGAAGTTCGTCCTGCAGTGGTCACACAGTGACCTCCACAGAGCTGCTGTGGTGACCACGTGAATACATGCAGCACACACTGACTGTACTTTGTCCTGCTGACCCTGACTGCATTACAACTATACAGTAAGCTTACTGCTATCACTTTGGCAAATCCTGTGCAGAATGTTCTAGTACAGTTTCTCCACTGCTTGCTCAAGTGGGCAGGAGAGATTTAGAACCAGAACTTGCATCAAACCTCTCTGGTCTACAGGTTCCAGTCCTGTTCTTGTCTTTCGATGACCATTTATAATTTCTTCTTTCTCCAGAACACATTTTATATCCTAAGCAGTGGAAAACATCTTAGTCTTCATATCAAAAGTAGTATTAGTTTCATTAGAGATTTAAAATAAAGAGCAACTACTGTAGACAATCAACATAAAACAGTTTATTTCCAACCATATGCCTAATTCACATGCAGACTGTTTATATTAATTAAACTGCATTTGAAATAGCTTGGTTAGCTTTTAACCTTAGCAGTACTGCTATAGAGATGAAGATACACTGGTTAACATTTGCTTTCATTTAGAGAAATGTGGTTAGGTAGGTACTGAACATTTCAGAGACTTCACAATCACAAAGACATATTTATCTATTCAGTAACCTCTCTGCTGCACTCATCTTACCCACATGAACACTTAATCTGTAAATCCCATATTTGAAGGCTATATTTTCCTGAGCACATCAGTCAGGGGAAAACACTTGGAAACACAACAAATATAAAAAGATAACAAGCAAATAATACAAGATTACAGTAATAACTGAAGTATTCTCCTGTACTATTTCAAGCTAGAATACTGAAGCCTTAAACAATTCCCACATTTTAGCACTGATATAGAACTGCCATACATAAAGTACATAAGCAGGGGGAAAAGCTGTTTGCAAGAGGTAGAAAAGGTTTTATAAAATATTTAGGCACAATTCTTAGCAGTTCTAAAAGCCATCAGAAAGTTACAAAGTAATAATGACCACTATACATGTATTTGTACAAGTTCTGTTTATTTTTACCTTTGGAATAAAAGCATATTTCACACACTCTCATGAAATCTTTCTTCTCCTATATTGCTGGAAAATTGTTTCTCTCTTATATTTTATGTGATTACACAGGTTTTACAGGCTCTCAGGAAGTCTTATCACCAGGAGTTAAACACAAAAACAGATGCACTATTACTTAATGCTTTTTCAAGGGAAGCAAGGGAATGCAAATGCTGTTTGTATAGGTTCATGTATCAAAGAACAGAGAATCACACACATAAAATCCATAAAAATATGCTTAGCTCTTTTGGTTTACTCCCACCTCAATGAAGAAGAGCGCTTTTAGAAATGAACTTTGTTAAAACACGAATTTTCACAAACATTTGCTTTACAGTGCAGTGGTTATACTCAAATTTTCACGATACCCATAAATCAAAATACCAAGATCACTACATTTACCATGAGCTAAGAGACATTCACTTAGTGTCAGTTCAAACAGATGCCTTCCTAGACCTAATGTATGTAAGGCTTTATGGGTAACAAGTTCTTATCGAAGATTTGCTTTATTCCTGTCACAACTTTTTTTTTTTTTTCTCATTTTACTTTTTTTCTTGGTCTTTTTCTGCATCCAGAAGTGCTGAACGGATTCCTAGTTTCTTCAGCTCTTCTACAAGATCTCCATTCTGATGCATCTGAAGGAGTATATCACAGCCACCAACAAATTCACCATTGAGGTACACTTGTGGGATAGTAGGCCAGTTGGAGTAGTTTTTTATTCCTGAATAAGAAAAAAAAAATAATTAGAGGTTTCCCCCCTCTCCTAAAAGAATGGTATTTTAAAAGGAATGCATTGCTTCCACCTGACTCTACCACTGATATTCGAATTTCTTTCCCATAAATGCAAAAATGTATGTATGTAACAGGAGCACTATTAAAAAAAAATGTTAGTTAGGTTTGTTTCTTATCCCAACTCAAAGATATGGGTTGAAAGATACGCAGTCAGCTCTTATACTGACTTCAAGCAGGAACTGGAAAAATACCACATCTCTTTTTACTCCCAACAAGACTTTCAATCAATTACAGAAATGAGAAGTATTGAAAAATATTGAGAACTGTTTACTTTCTGTTATATTTCCCAGAAGGACTTTAAAATATTTTATGTTCTTACTGAACTCATACAGTTACACTTATTCCTGCAATTTCAATTGCAAGATACATTTGCCCCTGTAGAGGCCTTATGAATTTCAAATTGCTTTATCTTTCAATACCAGACCTTACAGCACATGGGAGGGGCACAAAGGCTGAAGTCTCTTTAAAAGTACTCATTTAACGAAACACAGCTCAAGTCATAATTATGAAATACAGAATTAAAGTTTAAAACGATATTTCACAGAAGACGAACTTAAGACCACCCAAAAAAATAAACTGATCAGCTGATACATACTGAAACCAGCTTGCACTTAAACATCACACAAAAAATTACACAGAAGAATCTTTGTATCTAATTTGCCACTTTTTAAATGACCCTTCACACAAAGCCATTATTTCTGTGGCAGAGGAAATAGCTAAAACCTACTGCTGCCAATTTTTATAATGCTACCACAGGCATTTGATTAGATAACAAGTTTTGAACTCAACATTTTTATGTACTTTCAACATGCAGTGCCTGGAATTTTTCCCCCATGAAAGACATGAAAGCCCATATAGCAAACTTAAGCCTAGAGAGATACCTTTTCAGAACATCAGAGCCCACTCACCTTGGAAGCCAAACCTCTACTAAATATTAGACCTGAGTAGCTGACAGCACAAGAGAACTTGTTTTCCTCTTAGAAAACATTTTCGTCTCTAGAGACTAAAAAATAAAAACCCAAAATACTCGAGTTAAAAAAATACCATGTAAGGAAATTATGCTAGCTTTATTGGAACTTAAACCACTTTCTTTTTTAATAAGCATGTGTAAGTGCAAAAATATACAGTGGGATTGTTACTTTAATGTATAAAAAAATGCAATATAGCTAATAATTCCCCTTAGCAAAATACATGCTTTAAAAAATCTACTCAAATAATAGTAACCTAGAAAAAAAGATTGCTATGACTAAGTGTTTCTAACCACTACATATGTCAGCTAATTGACTTCAGATTTTGTGCATGGACAACCAATGTTTCGTAAGCCCAAAATAAAAGTTTAGCATTATAAATCAAGGCCAAAGGTAACCCATAACCATCTAAACTCCATCATCACCACTTATAACTTCTTCCTTAGTTTGCAGAACTTTAAAGCTTTGATGTCAACTTGCACTTGGCAATACTTTTCTTAAATGGTTTTCAGCCTTTTAGTACTCAAAACTGCTTACACTGTCCTAAGTATCTTTTAACCCATCAAAGTTTCAATGAAAAACTGTGTTCCATAATTAAGATGTGCCTAAGGATGACCCTGGTCAAAGAGCCACTGCAGATATGAAATAGGGCTCATTTTTCTTAAGGTACTACAATGTTAAACATGAACTGAGAACCGAGGGCTCTGCATAATAAACTTACTGCTAACGAGCATTCCAAGGAAATGTTTACACCAATAATTCTTTCACAGAAATATTTTCCTCAAGGACCCAACTGCACACACATGCAAGCACTGATAGTACTTTCAAGGACCTATCCAGCCTCAGATACAAATAATACCATCAAGCTCATTTGCTCTGTGGGCTGCATTTCAAGTGCTGGACAAGCTGCTTTAAATGCCCTGTGCTGGGGCTCTCCAGGTCACAAACTGAACACTCCCTCCCTCCTCCACTGGCCACCCAAGCCTCACCTCAGTGCAGCACTTACTGACACTGCTGCAGGGGTGTTAAAGCAAGCTAGCCTGTGCCACGCTTGCTGCACTCGGAATGCACGTTTGTGATGGTTCTTTTGGACATCCCAAGGGATCTCCATTCCCCCTCTCTGCTGACTGGTTCCTTGCTGTACTTCAGAAGCTGCAGCATCTGCTCCAAACCGCTATTTACTTTGGAAAAACACACTCCACAGGTCAGGGGTTCAGTCTGACAGCTGTGGTAGCACATTTAAGGTAACTGTGAAATGAAGACTGGTGCCAAGAGCGACTGAAACGGGTACCCAGCACACTCCCACCCCTCTCCCCAGCTTCAGCTACCAATTCTCAGCCTCTCTTGTGAGCATTAGCAGAAATGAAGGATGGGCCACAACACAGAACTGACACGAGCAGTACTCATTCCTACCACACTTGCTCCAGAAAAGCAACACATTTTCATGGATATCACAGAATCATTAAGGTTGGAAAAAGACCTCTAAGATCATCAAATCAAACTGTTAGCATCATCATTTACCAGTAAATCCCAAGTGTCACATCCACATGCCTTTTAAACACTTCCAAGGACAGAGATTCCAACACTTCCCTGTGCAGCCTATTCCAAAACCTGAGTACCATTAGCACTGATAGAAGCTTTACTGAGAGAAGGCTAGCCAAGGGAGAAAGGATCAAGAACACCTTCTTGGCAGCACCACATGCTTAGATAATGTAGAAACAACAATGAAAATCTGAGGGTGAACTACCCTAACAGTTTAAACCACCAGTTTTCCAGGATGTAATCCCAAACTTCTCTGCCTCAGTGACTGGAACCAGTCTAATGCTGTTCATCAGCTGACAGTTGACTTAGAGAAACCTGAATTGCCATGGAGCCCAAGAAAGTGCCAAGGTCTCAAAACAGCTTTGATAAGGAAGGATTTGTGTCAGGGAACCGTATCTTCAACTCAAGTTCCAACAGATCACACGAAGTACCAATAAATTTAGATATTGATATAATTAAATAACTTTAGTTTCACAGATCTGAGTTTTAGGTAAAGAGGCAAGCAGTGTTCTAGCTTTACATTGCCATTTATATTGTCATATATTAGCACAGGGTAGTTTCACCAGTTGAGCTATAGCTAAAAATAAGGTGTTTCAACAGATACAGACAAGAAACCAACAAGCAATCCAGACGGGCCTGAATTATCCATTCTCCAACAGTCTGCTCCTACTACAAATGTATAAGCACACATATATTCAAATATTGAGGTTAGGTTCAGGTGAACACAAAACTGGTGGCTAGCTCTCAGACAGCAAACTCCTTGCAGATCAGTCTTTTGCTAATGTACTTGATACTTTCACAGCTTAAGGTCCCACGCTCCCTCCCTAGCCCCCATGCATGCAGTGCAGATTATGTTCACAGGGACCCTAGGAAAAGCTCACATGCTGCATATCTAAGTGTCTGGCACTCGAGGCCAGATCCTGGCCTTCATGCAGTCACAGCTGGCAACTCAGAGAACTACAATTTTGAGCAGCCCTGTCCTCCGCCCTGTCAGAGACTGCCACCCCACAGAAGCAGGCACATCCTGGCTTTTTAGGGTGCAGTAGGTAATACAGCTGAAGCAGTACAAGAATTCTGCTGCCCTGGAAAATGGCTGTATTGTTCCCCAACTCTTCAAGGCTCCACTCTTCGTGCTGGCTCTGGCACTCAGCTCACAGTAGCAACTGCCACTTCGACTTGCAAGCCCAGTGATCCAGCTAATAAATTGAGCTGGCCCTGAGCACAGTTATACAGGTGCCAAAGCTGGTGCATGGAAAGGAATAGAATAACTGCTTTAAGCACCTGGGAACCAGCAGGATATTGTGCAAGGGCACACTACGTAACTGCATTCTATGTAGCTTAGACACTGGAGGGCTTGATCAAGATACCAATTTCAACTTAAAGCTCTGGTAACTGAGAAGCCAATAACCTCTCTCATTACCTAGCACAAGCCCTAGTTCACGTGGAGGAAAAATTTAAGTTACACAGAAAGAAAATACTATCTATTCACATGGTCAAGTTCTCAGAGACTATAACTTATAAATGCGCTGACCATTCGGAGGCTCATGAAAGCCCCCTCAACCAAAAGTGATATGCTGATGGTTTGCTTTCAGGGTTTTGTTTCCTCCTTTTTAGTTTATGAGTTGTGGAAAGAAATAAGAGTTTGTTCTAGTAAACTATACAATTAATAAATTCAGATATGTAAACAAAGTTTAGAAAATTCCATGATTTGTTCACTTGCAAAGGCAGAGAAAGATTTACTTGAACAAAATCAACGTTCACTAACAAAAGATGTTATTACACAGAAATTCCAGTATCTAAGCTTTTTTATACCATACCAACTATTATAGCTGTGAGTTGAAAAGCAAACAAGGACTGGAAAAATCAGCCTTTTCGCTAAGAGCTAATGAAAAACTGAGTTAGTCAGATAACACCAAAAACAAAGGGGAAAAAAAGTCACCTGATGCATGCCAGCACGTGGCTTTACAGCATATTTTAGTGTATTCTGGGCAAGAACTGTTAATGCCACACACATACGAGCCTAATTACTGTGTACATGTACTTGTGTTGTTTTTTTTTTTGTTTTAAAACTTTCTCAAATAACCACATAGAACCTCAACAGTCAGCTATGTACATTGAAGAGGAAAAGACGAAAAGCATTACCAGAACGGATTACTAGCTTTCCACAACAGGCAAAAAACCCCTTATATACAATAGCTACTACCACTTGTCCAGTAATGGTGAAACTATTACTAAACATTTCTTGTGCAAATGATTAGCATAAATTTGTACTTTATCAAGAGAATCCGAGCAGGCAGTACCAGCTGGGAATCAAGTAGTACAAGTCCAAGTCATACATGAAATTTCACCATACTGTTCAAAGGGAACATAAAACCTGATAATGAAGTATTTCAGGGGTCTTTAATGCAGCTCGCTATCTCTGAACCAGGCAAGGCAGCATGGCACAAAGAGCCCAATCTCCAAGTATCACCTGCACACCCAACTGCACTCTGCTGATAACTGAGGCCTCTTGAACACGGGGAGGGTCACAAAAACCAAACCAGGGCGTTTGGACAGCAACCTCAATGGCACATCTCTGCGATACACTTCTAGTTCTACTAACGCCCAAACAGAAGCACAGAATTAATTAGGTTAGAAAAGAACTACTACATGCCACCTCCAGTCTTAAACACCGCCAGGGACCGTGACTCCAGCACTTCCCTGGGCAGCCCATCCCAATGCCTAATCATCACTTCTGTGAATAAATTACTCTTAGTATTCAATCTAAAGCTCCCCTGGCATAACTTACGACTGTCCTCCAGTCCTGTCGCTTGCCTCCTGGGAGAAGAGGCCGATCTCCACCTGGCTACAACCCCTTTTCATGTAGCTGTAGAGTAATAAGGTCACCCGTGCCATGCACCACGGCACTCCTCCAGGTCAAACACCACCAAACTCCCTCAGCCGCCCCTCGCAAGACATGCGCTAAGACCCTTCCCCAGCTCCCCTGCCCTGATCCCCACGATCCCCTTTATAACTTGCCTCGTTAGAAAGAACAGAGCCCAACCCAGCCCACCGAGCAAGAAGAGGCAAGTTACGGGGGGACAAGGGGCAGGGGCCGCTCCCACACGCCCGAGGTGAGGGGCGTTAAGACAGGCCCGACCTGCAGGGGAACGGGCCCCGGCTCTGCCCCGCACCAGGAGCTGCACAGGCCCCCGGGAGGCGGCACACAGAGGTGACCCCGGCCCGGCCCGGCGCTGACCTTGGCGGAGGTCGGGGTCCTGCAGCACGTCGTGGGCGCGGTAATCCTCCACGCCGTGCAGCCGCAGGATCTGCACCACGGCGTTGCTGAAGCCGCAGAGCGGCTGCTCCGGGCTGCCTTTCATGAACACCACCACCGGGTGTTCCCGCACCAGCCGGTCCACCGCCTCCCGCGACCCCGAGCCGCCGCCGCCCTCAGCCCCGCCGCCCTCCCCGGCCGCCTGGCTGAGCGGGCGCGCGGCCCGGCCCCGCAGAGCGGCGGCCCCGATCCGCCACCCCGCCCGCACCGCCGCTCTCATCGCACCGCCGCCGGCACCGCCGCACCGCGCCCGCCCGCACCGCCCGCCCATTGGCGCACGGCGCGACGGGCCGCCGGGGAGCTTCCCTCCATAGGCTCAGATACCCGCCAATCAGCAACCGCAGCCAATAGTGCTGAGAGACATCGGAACTTGTCCCGCCCAGCAACCTTGCGGGGCCTTGCTTTCCTAGCGGAGAGAACAGAGCCGCTGCGGCTGCATTGGGAGAGGGACCTGTCAATCCAACAGGTATTGGTAATCCCGCCCCCCCGCGGACGTGATTGGCCAGAGTGCTCCGGGGCGGGGCTTTCCTCGCGGCGGGCGGTGATCCATTGGCAGGAGGCCTCTTCCGCTTCCGGGTGGCGGCCGCACGCGCGGGCCGCCGCCGCTGCCGCTCCCGCCTGGGCCCTGCGCCATGGCTGGGATGGACCGGCCGTGTCCTCCCCCGGCTCCGCGGGGAGGGCCGAGCAGCACGGCGGGGAGGCCTTGCCGGGCGGCCGCTGCTGTGCTCAGCCTCTCCCTTCGGGCCCTCGGGCCCTCGGAGACCCCCGGGCCCTGCCGGCGCTGCCGTTCCCCGGCGGGGTCTGGGTTTTATCCCGCCGGCGCTTTGGTGCTGCGGGCGGTGGTGGAGCGCCCTTGAGCCGGGGCTGTCTAAGGGTCAAGGAAAATCCGTGGCGAAGGGGCTGAGGGAGCCGGGCTGCGCTGTGGTGTCTCCGGGCGTGCGGGCTGAAGCAGCGGTGCTAAAGCGTGCGCCAGGGGCAGCGGGGCCGCCGCTCCCGGACGAGCAGCGCCGTTCAGTCGGCACCCTCTGTCCGCGTAGGCGGCCGAGGCTGTATGTGGGCAGCTGGCGAAGTGCTGCATGGGTCTGTCTTCCTCCTGGCTTTAGCTGTGTCCGGGCACCGATTTGACTGTTCAGTCGCCGGGTTCGGCTGATTTTTGATGGGCTAAAGCACGCGGTTTGTCCCTGAGAAAGTAGCGGTGCTTCGCATGCTCGGGTTTGGTGCTGAGAGGGGAGAGCCGTGTAGTTTTGCACAGCCTGACCTGTCGCCCGAGCAGCTGCCAGGGGTGGCAGCGGAATGGAAAAATGGGAGCAAGATTGGGCTGGCTTCCTGCGCCAAAGGATGGTTCAGTTGGTGCTGGAGCAAGGGCAGAGCTGCCTAATGTTAGCCAGAGAAGTGCTGGATTTGGAACGTGTCCTGCAGACGGCCGCCTGTACAGCCAGCTTTGCCTGCTCTCCTGGCAGATGCCGTGTTCTTTCCAAGAACGTGGCGCAGAGTGTGGTGGTCTCCTAAAGCAACAGGGCCTATCCTGTAAGTAGAAAATGTTTAAGAGCTTTCCTCTGTCCTAAAATACAGTCTCTCACAAATCGCAAGTCACAGTGTATTTTGAGTGCTAATTTATATTGCAGTTGTTGCATCTGGACTTTCAGTATATTAATGACCATTTGTAAGGAAACTTTTACCATCCAGTTCTCTTCTTGTGAAAACTTTCCAAACATGACCAGTTTGTTTTCAGCATTCAGAAGAGTGCTTGCCTAGTTCTTGTTTTCTGTGGAATCCAGCTGATGCTTGAGTGATGACTTTGTTTTAATTTTTTGAAGCCATCCTCAGGATCACTTCTGTTGCCTTTTATTTAAATTTATTAAGAACAGATTATGAAGAGAATTGTTGGAAGCTTGCTGTTTGTCATCCCATGTGAATAGGTTATGAATACAGTGTTGCTGCAGCATATAAAAGTAGATGTATTTTTGAGGAAATACTTTTGATTAATCTGAATCTGCTTAATCTGAAGGCGCAGTTCATATGTTGTGTTGTGAGTTGGTATGCTTTGCTTTGAACAAAACATCACAAGCCAGACTCAGCCATGGTGATCACAACACGGAGTGTTTTGCTTTTTGTGTGTTAATATGTTGTGATTAACATGGTGAAGGTTGTGTAGTATGAAAAAAAAAATGTCCTGTTTGTGTTAGATGGAACCGTAGAAACTTAGGCAGAGCAAAACTATGTTTTGCTGTTGTTGGACTGTTTCAATATACAAAGACATAACAAATAATAAACGTAATATCCCAAGTGGTCTCTTTAGTTATTTTAATCAAGTATAAAGACTCCTGCCACTTTTAGATCCTAGGGAGTCAAAGTGGAATTAATTTTTTTTTAAATTAAAAAATTGATAGACAAGAAAGATATATTTTTAGTCTTAAAGACAACTATTTTCTTTCAACGAAATATTGGGCTATGAAGAGAATACTGTGGTATTTGCCTTCCTGAATTTTGTCCTAGCTATTTCTACAAAGGGAGGTTCATTAAAAATAAGTAACTCAAAGACATCGAACTCAGGGGTTTATACACTTGTGAGTATATATTCTTTCAGAAATTATGCAGCCACAGCTGTCATTTAATCCTCTGTAGTCTAAGAGGTGCCCTTGGTTGTTGGTACCCTGGGCATACCAGGCTTGCAGAGAGAGCAGCAGCGTGAGGAAGCCGAGGCATGACTGCCAGAGCGCAGCAGCAACATGCGCAATATTCCTCCAACAGTTGCCACTCTGTTGCCACGGAGATAATGACTTTTCCCATGTCATTATTGATCTATCAACAGTAAGAGCAATTTTGCAGTCTGATATTGTTTAGCAAATAGAGTTATGTCTGCTGAACACTGAAAAAACTGCTATAAAGTGCCGGAAAGCTTCTCAGAAGTCTTGTGTGCTAGGTAAAATAGAAGTACTGAATTTGTAGTTACTGTTGTCTTATGAGATTGGCCTATGAGATATTAAGTTTGACAGGATGCTTTTTAATGAAATATTTAGTATGGTCAAATGCTTTTTGATTATGCAATATGCTGCACTTAATTAGAGGATAAAAATTTTGCCTTCTGATAAGACTTCGAACAATTTGTCCATTTACACTCTACAAACAGATAATTATGTCCCCAGATCCCGTCTTCTCTTAGTCTAAGTGAAACTTCTTGTGTTTTCCAGATAATGATTTAAATCATCTGTTCAGAAGATATATGGGATTCCCATAAGACTCCTGACATTTTGCTGATGTTCCTGTGAGAAGACCCATCACCTCATTTTGAAAACACTAATAAATGCACCAGTATTCAAACTGCAGGTCTTGAATGCTCACAGTCAGTTATAAACTGGGTTAACTTCAGGCATTCTGCTGCAGAACAGAATTATGATATATAGATTTGTGGTTTGTTCTCACATGGTGTACAAGGAGGTGGGCATCCAAGAATGATACTGTCAGCAAAAAGGTTTTTATTTATTTTTTAAAAAGGGAGGGCGAAGTTAGCTAGTGAGAAAAAAAAGTCTCATTTCAGCTTATCAGAACAGGACACATCTTCATGTTCAAGTCTGATATCTGCGTCATTCTGTGTTGAGATAGTGACTGAAGTCCCTTGTGCCCTAACAATTGAGCTTTTTAGGTGAGGGTGTTTTGTTTATTGAAATTTTCAAGTGGGATAGCTTGAGCTCCAGCTGATTTGCATGCCAGGTAAATAATCTCAGTGTACCATCATGGTAACATCTGGCAGCACCAACATATCCTCAGTTTAGAGAGCATTATGAATGCTTAAAATGCACTTACAATTCTGGGCTGCCTAAATTGTGAACACTGAAAACACACCTGTGAAAAGTTCCTGGTTATTTTGGAAATGTGATAGTTTTAACAAGCTGTGCAACAAACAGCAGAAACTTAGAAATGCTGGGGGGGTGGGGTTACAGAAAAATTGGCATTTTGAAATCTGAACTGTACCTAACTTCCTGTTTTGGATCTAACCTGGAAATCTATTAGCAAGTTTGTTTCTGAACTGGATAGGTAATTAAATAATATCCATGGATTTGTGGCACATTCCTAAGAGGGTTTACGTTAGCCTTAAAATACAACAATTTCATAAATGAGAGAGGTGAAGAATATTTACAAAATTACCTGTATCAGTTTAACTGATGGTGATAAACATGATCTAAGGCATTTTTTTTTAATTTAAACCATGTAGAGATACTTTTGGCAGATAGGGATCATCGTAATCACTGAAGAAATGTCTGAGCCCCACATTTAACAAACAGAACAGAAGGTCATGTTCAGGCTTGAATCTGGACCTTTAAATGAGGCACTCTTTAGACTTTATTTACTTCTTAATGATGCTGATATCACTTGTGTGCTTCTTTTCAGTGAGCTTTGTGAGTCTTGACACTGTCCTGAAGCAAGGACAAGTAGTATGACCTTTGTATAGAGGAGCAGATTTATTCTTTGGGATAAGTTGCTTGTAACTGTCCTGGCATATGATAATCTATTACATCCTTATTTCTGATTTGCAGATGGTAGTGGTTCTTTAGTCTTTAAGTATTACGGAGGAAGCTTAATTTTATATGCATCTGTTTCCATGCAGAACTGAGAAATACCGCCTCTAATAAGAACACCTCTTGCCTCTTTTCATCCAGGAATTAGGAGTGCTGAAGTCTTTGACAGGCCTTAGAAAAAGACTGAACAAGCCCAAGAAAAAAATTGATCTGCCAAATATAAAGACACCATTATGGTATCAAGTCCTGAGCCATAGAAGGCTAGGGAGTGGGACTGTGTATGCATGTCCTGTTCTTTCCTTGCTGTGCACTCACTTCTGTCTGGTGTCACAGAAACAGGGTCTCTGGTATTGTAATTTGTACAGCTGTAATTTACCTGAAGTGCTGGAAGTGTCTTTAGTAGGGCTGGGAAAACCCCAGGGCATGCTTCCTGTAAGAAAGATTCCTGTGCCCCAGTTGAGGTGTGCTGGCACGCTCTGCCACAGCCGCGGTGACAGGGGTGCTTTCCTTGGCTCCGTTTGTTTTTAAAACGTGCAGGTGCAGTGAGGCGTAAGAGCATCTGCACTTATCGTGTGTCGTGACCACGAGGGGGCCCTGGCAGCTCCGGTCTGGGTGAGCCCGGAGTTACACACTGCTACAAGGGCAGTGTATGGCTTGAGTCTGATGGCTTGAGTCTCAGTGATTACATCCCTTGTTCAGCGCTAATGAAATACCTTACCTCTTCCCTCTCTCTCTCTCTCTATATATATATATATATATTTATTAATTACGGTATTTTGCTATGTAATGTTGAGAAATCTCACTGTAAAAACTCAGCTATAATAAATAGCACTGGCCATTTGATTTCTTCTGTGGCAGAAGACAGATAGCTCATACAGATGAAACTAACATGCTTGGTACTATTTCCCCAACTAAAACTTCAAGAATTTTGCACACATCATTGTATTTGTAAAGTAGAAGGAATTGGTATTAAAAATCTTAATGATAAGGGTTTTTGTATGTCTTAAGAATTTTTAAGCTTGGTACTACAATATTTCAATAAAGATTCTTTCTCTGCACACCCTTTAGTCCTTCATTTTTTCTAGGAATGTATGCTTGTGAAATCAGCAGGTGCTTTGAACGTGCTGTGCTTTAAATTCCTGCCTGCTGACCACAGATATTGATGTCATGTGTATGTTAAGACTGTCCATGAGTACAGTAGGACTATATTTTATCACTTCATCTGCAGAGTTTTTATATGATGTGAAGAAAGTCAGACCAATCATATAGCAGAAACTTAAAATGGGAGAGGAGGAGTGGGTGTGTTGGGCATACTTGCATTTGTAATATGTGGACTCAAAGATGAAGAACAGAGTCAAAGTATCTCTTGTGGGAGGTAAAAAATGCAAATTCTTAAGGGGGGGCCCAGAAACTTGAATTTTTAGATTATTGTAGTTAATTAAAAAGGAAAACTTGTAAAACCAGAAATAACAATATACAGATGAGGGAGGTTTGTAGAGGTTTTTTGTTGTTCTAAAATGTTTTTACTCTGTTTTTGAAGTATGTGCATATTTTGAAAAATCTGACTTTTCAGAGTACTTCCAAATGTTCCATATAGATACAGTGATTTTCATTACTCTCGCTGTGCACATGCTGTGGTTTCATTGCGCATAACTGCATCACACAAACAGGTTTTTTTGGAGGGATGACTATTAAGTGTGCACTTCAGAGGGCAAGCAGTTCTTTTCACTGAACAGGCAGCTTCTCCACAAATGCAAGCATATGCATCTTTCCTAAATTTCCTTAAAAATAATTACATACTTTCTAATGCTTCCCTTTAAGTTAATTTTTTGCAGTTCAGTGATTGAAGTTTCCATCCTGCAATACTCTTAAGTGTTTCCTCTTAAGTTCTTAGTAGCCTTCCCTTGCTAATATCTAGGGCAGCTGAGATTGGTCCACAGCCTCCTTGACATAGCTAGCAATTTGCAGGATAAAGAACTTGGCCCTGAAAGTTGTGTGTTGTTTAATTGTAGCAGTTCTTGGGCTTATATAAAGGCCTGCTTTAAAATCGGCCTGACTTCATTTTAAACAGAAAAACAAAACCATTTTCAGCCTGGGAAAAGGCTCTGAGTTTCAGAACAATCACTTTCCTTGTCACAGTGATGCTCAGATCACTGAATCATCCTTGGACTCCCTTTCTTATCAGCAGCCCTTTTGCTTTTTGTTCACATACTCCTTTACCATCATTGTGAGTCCTGGGAGACAGGAGGAAACAAAAGTATACCCTCACAGCTACTTTCTGTCACTGTACATGAGTTTGAGACAATCTGAGTAAGTAGATCTGTGCCCTGTTTCAGTTTCATGCCTGACTGCTGTGGTGAATGATTTAAGGTCTGTGTGCCATGGAAGGAAGAAAGTAAAACTCAAAGACCTCCTAGATTGACAGTCTTTTAAATACTGGCATACAACAGTTGTTTGGTGCAGCATGTGTTTCCCATCCCATTAAAAGACTAGATCTAAATAAATTGTTCTACAAAACCTATCATGCCTAGTAAAAGGAAGCCTAATAAAGGTGAAAGTATAGCTCCAGACTACTGAATCTCAGTGAAATTGGTATAACAAAACTGCATTTGTAGTGGGAAGGGAAGCAAGGAATAATTTTAATTCTGGAATGTCATTTATCAACAGTTGTCTTTGCTCTGTATTCAGAGGGCTTCAGAGAATATTTTCTAAAACTAGTTGTTGGCAACTTCTATAATTAAAAAAAAAAATAAAACTTGTGGAGAATAGTAAGGAAGAAAACCTAATCCAGTGGAATTGTACACAGGAGAGTTGGCTTAAAATCCTGATTTTCATGGAGTCTTGGCTTCCCCTGGCTCATTTGCTGAGTGACAGTGAGGGCATTTGCTGTAAGTTAGCACTGCATCCTCCTAAACCTGCAGCCGTCCCTTTTGCTGCTGCTTCCTTCACACTTTTAAAGCACGTGGAAGAGGCCCCCTTTAGGTACTAGAAGGTGCTATAATTCTCCCTGTAGCCTTCTCTTCCTATATGATCCTGCCTGTGTGCTGCTCAGTAAACTAAAGTATGTTGCACCTGGCTGTGAGAGTAATTGAACAGGACTGGACTTTAGGCCAGCCTTAAGAGTTCATTGGATGTGACCAGACTTAGTGTGTATCACACCATTTGTGAATTTGAAAAGGTGGTAGTTCTTATTGAACATAATTGGAATTAGTGTCCCATTTACTCTGCATTTCTGTTAATTAGTGTTGAATTTGCCCAGAATAAGCCCAGCTTTTCCCAGGCCTTTGTATATCTGAGGCCAATTGGGATGCAACGGGGATTATTTTTCTGCCAAACTTAATGCAACAAAAACATTGGCTGTACCCTTAAAGTGACAGGGTGTCAGAACTGATCCAGTAGCACAAAGTCACATTACCCTGTGAATGTAGTCAGTCTGTGCTCAGGTGTGGAGCCAAATTAAACAAAAAGCAGAGTCCAGCATATGCAGCAGGGAGAATGTGAAATGCTAGGTTTATGTCCATGTGGCCTCTGGGAGAATAAAAGATGGGAAGTTATCCTGGTTTGCCAGTGTTGTCCTTGGCCTAGTGCTCCTGAGGATATGCTGCTTTCATCAGCATTTAGAGTTCTTGATTCCTCAATAACTGGAGAGGGAGTTCTTGTGTTGCAACTTCCTCCACCACCCACAAAACCTTTCTGTCAAGCAACGTGCAACATCTATTAGCTGTAAAACAATACACAAAAACCGCTGAGAAGCTCCAATATTAAAGCCTCTTATGCTAAAGACATGTCACTGGTATGCTGCATAGAAATGTTCCTCTGCCAACAAATGCTGTCCGTCCCACCCTGACTGCATGTGACTCATTATTTGAATAATAATTTTGTATTGCTGTTCCCAAACAAACATAAAGGAAAACATCCTAATATCTTGTAATACTAGTTTGTCATCAGTCATGAACATGAATAAATGGGTGTGCTACACTAATAAGAGAGAGCAGCTACCCTGCAGCATTTTAAGTGGTTGTCTGATACCCTACAGATGTCATGCAGGCCCTCCTGTGTAGTAAATCATGCCAACAGCATTGTTACGTTTGTAGTATTTGGTGCTTTCCACCCAGTCTCTTGGGCATTCTGCTCATCACAGGAAATGCCTGAAAATGCTATATATTCACTGACTAAATACTTGTGGTTTGGTTTATAGGCTGGGCTAACTGCTTCTAAAAATATATTCCTTTCTTCCAAAGAAAGAGAGCTAGGACTGCTGTTCTTTCTTTTTCAGAAACCCCTCCACCCTTCCGCACTGCTTGCAGTAATTCTAACCTCTCCTTCGTCGTTTAGGTGTGGTTTGTGAGCAGCTTTTTATTGTTTGGGTAATGCACTGAATGCTCATTTACTTAATGCCTGCTGTTTGCCTCTGTGTAGGGATTTTTCTAACTCAGCATGTACAAGCTGTTTGAGGGAATAAAATGAGAGCCAAGAAAGCCTCCACATAGGGAAATGCAGAAGAGGAGCTTCATTCAAGCAATTTTTAGATACAGGGATGTATTGTCCCCCACCAGCAAGCTTTCTGAATACAAGGGGTTTAAAAGGTCTAGGTGTGCAAAGTAACTTCTATGGGCATGGTATCCTAAGGAATTAATTGCTGTCAGTAACAGTAGTTCATCTACTCACTATGATAATTGAACCTGCTTTCTTAACGCAAATTCACAAGTAAGAATTTATATTCTTTGTCATCTACCTATTCTAGACACATTCCTTTGGAGTGCAACCCTTTTGGATTGTATCCATTTCCTCACACTATTCCAAAGGTCATTGAGAGATAGCTCTGAATTACCATGGGCAAGGGCAGCTGCATAGGCATAGATTCAGTTTTACACACTGTCTTTATGAACTCCCTCCAAGTAAATAGTCTGTGAAAGCCAAACTAGCGAAGAAATTATTTTCCAAGTTAGGTGAAAGGCTTGCCCAAAAGACAAAGAGATTACAGCATTCATTTGCCCTCTCAGTGACAATTTAAAAGGTTATAGTCACCCCAAATTGTACCACTACAGTATGCATTGTGGGGAGTCGAAGCTTCAAGGTCAGAACCAGCTGTAAACTACACTCCTTGCCATGAAGTTTTGACATTTCCTGTGACCTTTTCCACTGCTGGTGAGGGATAGGGATTCCTGATGCTTTGGAAGCAATATAAATACAGAGCTATTCCAGTTCAGAGTGTGCTGGCACATGGATGGCAGATCACCTTGCTGGCTGTGGGCAGAAGTGAGCCCATGAAGGCCCGGAGAACACTGTTGGTGAATCAGCCAACCTGGTCTTAGAGAGAGCTGCCGTCCCCTAACTCTTGCAGAACGGGGGAGCTCATCCTTTCCTCGCTTTTGAACTATGTATCTCTAGGCTCTTGGCCACAGAACTGTTATGTGTAATCAGAGATTTTTATCGCAAATAGCCCGTTTTTCTGCTCGTTAGGCAGATGAACCACCCAACTTCCCAGCTGCAGAGGGCACCAATATAACCCCTGCCAAAGAGGATGGTTTAGTGCCTAATGAAATACAAGCTTTTCACATGCTCATTCAGTTTGTTTACATTATATTATTGTTCAAATATGAAGAAGCTGTTCATTCTTTCCTCCTTCCCTCCCAGTGGCTCAGCACACAGGCTCTCATATGATTAAAACTTTCTGACGCTGCAGATGGAACACAAGATGTTAATGACTGGCTTCTCTCACTGGGCTACAGAAGCGACGTTGTGGCTGGCAATGCACCTCCACTGCTGCTTCTTTTGCTTCTGATATTTTTCCCATAATTAAGCACACGCAGTAGACTTTGTGCCTGAATCAGAGGAAACAGTGGAAACAGGTTTTGTTTTCTAAATTTTCACTGATTTTTTTCCCCCAAAATGTCACTTCATGCATCCTAACGAATTCCTGTTGGCACTGCCAGTGATGAGCTGGGGCTGTTTCACGCACGTGTAACTGCTGAGATGCAGGCTGCCTGCCTGCCTGCCTTCTTGCTGGCCATTCAAGAGAAACACGAAGAGACTTTCCCACGTGTTGGCACGGCTCGCCGGGCTACCGGCACGTGCAAGGATCGCCCGGGGCTTGTCGCCCGTCGCCTGGTGTTTGGTGACTCCCGGAGCTCCGAGTCCCCCAGAACACGATACTGCGAGAAACTCAGCTTCTCTTTTTCTGCTGCATTTTCCTCTGCTAAAAATAGCAGAGTGCGGGTGCTCACCTGGCGCCCGCTGCCGCCCGCCGCTGCCGCCGCGCAAGGACAGCCGGCCCCGCTGCCCTCGGCGGGGGCTCCGCGGCCGGCGGCGCTCGCAGGGCGGGCCGGCCCGGCTTACATAACACCGCCCGCCGGGCCGGGCCGCGGCGGCGAGGGCGGGCCCTCCGCGCCGCCCCGCGCAGCCCCCGGAGCGGCGGGGCCGGTGCCGGGCGGCCCCGCCGAGGCTGAGCGAGCGCCCGAGCGGCCGCAGCGCGGCGGGGGAGCGGCAGCGCGGCCCCGGGGCCGCCCGCGGGGGAGGCTGCGGCGGCGGCGGTGCCGTGGCGGTGAGTGGGACGGGCCCTGCTGCGCTGCTCGGGGCCTGTTGCCGGTGCCGGGGGGCTGCGGGAGGGAGAAGCGACGGCGCCTGGGACTGCACCGTGCCGTCCCGTCCCGTCCCGTGCCGTGTCGTGCCGCGCCGCCGGGCGGGAGCGCGGCAGCGGGCAGGCGGGCTCGGCGGGCTCGCTGTCAGCCCGCCCGGCTCCAGACCCGCCTCCTGTTGCTCGGCGCGCCGGGGCAAAACGGCGCCGGGACAGCGCGGTCCCAGCTCGGCCCCGGGCCGGCCGCCCGTGTAACGGGGGTGGCTGGCACCGCCGGGGCCGCGGAGCGGGAGCGCCGGCAGGGCTTGTCCTTGCCAGGACAGCTCCCTGGGTACTACGGGAGCTCCCTGTCCACTCCCGATACACGCAATATTGAAGCCGCAGTAACTGCAGCATTCTCCCCAACATACGCTAAACGGGTAAAGCCTTTTATTTATCTTCTTTCAGAAAATCGCATCTGCGAAAGAGTGCCAGCCTGGTTCAGCACTTAGCTGCATTCTGCAACTTTTCTTCCTCAGATAGATGTCAGGCTCTTGCCAAAGCTGGTTGCTCAGCGTTACTGTCACATTTCTTCATCTGTAGGTCCCCACTGCCAGCAGTCTACCGCGGTTTGCAAGGTAGACTTGTCCCTCTTCTCCCTTCCCACTTTTCTCCCTTTCAAACCTATTGGATATATCCTAGCTTGGCTCAGATTCCCCTTAAGGTGTCTGGCTTTATCTCACATTTTCTTCCTAAGCAGTTATAAAGTTTCCCAGTTTTTCTAAGAGGAACTAACATTCTGTGTAACTTCTGTATGTGAAGTTCCCCCACACCCCGAGGTATACTAAGGCTTTGGCTTCTCATACACTGTTTTCTGCCATCTCTTTTATTTGCACATACATCCTTATTGGCTTGGCCCTATATATGTTTAGGTCTTTGTCCAGGAAAATTTTATTCGTAGAAATAGATCTACTCAAATAGGTTAACAGACTGAAATCTGCAGGAATTATGCATGTATATGATGACTAATTCTGAAAATTATGGTTGCAAGACACTGCTTTATTTTGCAAGTTCATCAGTCAAGGATGCCTGTCTTCTTTGCCTCAAATCTAAGTCCGGCTGTCTTGAATCATTAATAAAAAATAAAATCACTCTTGCCACTTCCTTGCTGCTAGATTTGGATGCTATTTTTCAGCCCTTGGGATGGTGCATGTCAACTGAAAATCTTTGTACACAGTGCTTGTTTTCTGGGAAAGAATTTAAAAAATGCCACAAAACTTTAAAACTGATTGGTTCACTTCAAGTGTTTTCCTTCTTTTCCTGGAAGTGTGTCAAATCTGCAGTTGTTGAAATGCACATCAGCTTGGCACAGTCTCTGTGGCTGCCAAATGTGTGAGCCAGTTGGATCTCAAGGAAATGTAACTTATTGCAATCAGTCCTGTGTTGACTTTTTGTTCCACAAGAAACAAACATCTTTTGGTGAGTCACAGTAACATTGTTCCCTACAAACTAGTTGTCAGGAAATGGCATCTGACAATGCCGATGGTCCCTCTATAAAAGCAGCTTTCCCCTACACCCAATGCTATTTCCATGTTGTTTGTGAATTCATCAGATCCGGTGTCCCCTCAAATTCCCAAGACAGAATTAGCTGTCATTCAGGGCGTGGTATTGTGGTGCTTGCCTCTCTTCTATTTTTTCTGATAGTTCCAGTTCTTGCCTTCAGCCATGTTTCACTGTTCCTCCTTTCCCTCTCATCTTGGTTAGGACTTGTCCCATACCTCCAAGTCTGTTCCTGGCACATATGTCCCCTGTGGCCTTTGTGCACTAACCTCATTGGTTTTCTTTGGGAACAAGCCGTTTTTTATGCTACTCCACTTACCTGTGGCTTACAAATCATCCTCAAAACTGTTGTATACACTTGTGGATGCTTGGCCTCAGAATGTAGCTGTACCTGCACGCACATGACTTTGGAGAGCAATTCTGCTGCCTGAGGGAATGCTCCACACCTGCATTGCAGCTTCAGAAAGATAACAGTCGTCTTGTTGGAAACAAGGCTTTTTGTCATCACTTAATATATGTATACACATGAGTCTTGGTGTGTGTCCCTTATATAATATTTTTTTGCCATTTACCAGTTTCAGCCAAGTATGACATAAGGAGAATAACTCCAATGTAATTAAGTTCCTGCAAATGTTGTAGAAAGAGGCCAACAGGGAAAAGCAAGTCTAAAATCAGACACTAGCTAGTTTTCCCAAGTTTTTAGCTCAGTGACTGAGTGATACATTCATATTTGACAGCCTCCGTTTGGCAATAATGTGTTTGGTGCAAATGAAGCTGTAAAGAGAAAGGGAGAAGGATTTTCTGAGTAAATTCCCCTGAACTGGCATCTCCCTTAAGACTTCAAAGAATACAACTAACACTGATATGATACATTGCATTTTGAACATGGGAACAGAAAGTCTCAGTACAAATTCAGCGTATACTTTTAATCAACCAAGGAACACAGCTCTGTAGATCTGATTTCCTGAGTTGGTCTGGTCACAGAGTGCTTTGTTTTTGCATCCCTGCATCTCCAGGGCACAACTCCTGTCTTTGTTCTGTCAGGCACACATTTACACAAGTACAGAAGGGCTATGATCTCAGCTAGTGTCTTTAGATTTATTTTATTTTGACAAAATTAGCCAACAGTTTCAAGACTGCCATCATATAAGCATAATTCCCATGAAACCAAGCAAAAGCAGTGACCATTCATCCTGACTCAAAATAATGTGTTCTGGCAGGACAAATCCCAGATTTGTAGCAATGACAAGATACTGGATTTCTGTTTTGATTTGGGTTTTCTTAACTGTTAGTCCTTGTTTGTGGCACAGCTTTGACGTGTCCTCTCAGACTTGTTCTACTGTGTAGACAGGTGCAATGGTGTCCTTAGAAGGGTCCTCTAATAACTGAATTGTGTATGTCCACATAAGGATTGTGGGCCAAGTGTGAATCCTGGTGATTCAGGCATGTGAAAGGAAAAAAACACATTGTAGCAGGAAAAATATTTGAGCTCCAGGAATGTCAACAGATGGTATAACTGCAAGGGGAGTTTTTTAATTGGCACTTTTTTCTGTATGAAGACAAAGGTATCAGGCACGTGAGATCAATGGTAATAAATACCAGGTCCTTCAATAGCTCTTTGAGTCTGCTTGAAAACCTTCTCACTGACTTTGGGGTGCAGCAAGTGGAATACTCTTATAAGGAAAATATCTTTTAAGGCAATGCTTACTGATCAGTAATGTCTCATTTCTTCACGCTGCAATTTTGTGAAATGAAAACATGCAAAACAGATGATCAGGGTCCCTTTTGATCATGCAAGTCTGCTCTGCAAACAACTGAATGATAGGAATTTAGTGCCTTTAGTTAATGTTGGTTAAAGTAATGAAATGACATGAGAAAAACTGAAAAGTGTCATTGTGTCATCAGTTACCATCAAATGAAGTGTTTAAAGTTTAAAACAGCCTCATATTGATTAGTTATAGAGTCCAAATGTCACAGCCTTAAATACAATTTTATTGCCTGATGCTGATATTGGCATATGCAAACTTTTCTTATAGTATTTCCATGACTAGCTTCAGTGTTGTCAGCATCAACTTAAACACAATCTTTTGTTTCAAATTTTACTCTTCTTGTTTGTCTTCCAGTGTTTGGTGAGGGTATAACAGTTAAAGTATTAAGGAAATGGAGTCTTTTAAACTGAAACTGGAGATCCTTACTTAAGGATTGCTCCTTACACACTCTTCTGCAGAGCTGGAGCTCCAGGTCAGTCCTTGCCTTCCACAAGGACTGATGACTCTGCAACATGCTGTCTGTTAGACATTGCTGTGGATTCACTGCTTCGTAGAATTAAAGTAGCGTGAACGGTTGCTTATCATCTGTTCCTGTATTGCTGATAAATTACATCACAGGATGGTACTGCCTGAATTACAGGAAAACTACTCAGAGAGCAGAGCCCTGGGGTATTTAACTGCAGGTATCTGAAGTGGCCCCACCTCAGTGCTGAGGAAAGAATGGTAGGTCTGACAGGCTGTGGTTCTCACTGACACTCCGTATCAGGTTAATAAGCAATCTTTGATATCTCTGTCTGTGTACACAGCTTAATTGTATTTCAAGGAAAGTGCATTGATTTCAAGGGGGTGTGGAAATATTTCTTTCCCTTAGACAGAACTGACTTTTAATGTCTCTGCTCACTTCTTTTTTGTGTTACACTTAAACAAAAGTCATGGACTTGATATGAAGTCCTTCATATCGAGGAATTTCAAGGGAATTTCTGCTTTGACTATAACAGACTGAAGATTACAGGGCAGTCTCAGCCTTGGGAGATCACTGAACTGAACAGTTGCATAAAAAAACATTGGAAGAAATGAAGAGATAGCAGGAAACTGGGAAAACCAGGAGATTGTGATTTGATTGGAATTCAGGTATCGAGCTGTGGTTTGTTTGTTTTGTTCTTGATTAGTGTTTATTTATTGGTGTTGAAAGGTGAAATAGCTGCTGTTACAGTTGTGCTATTCAGAAAGCCTTTTGTGAAACGTGACAGTAATACTTGGGAGCACAAGGTAAATGAGAGCCCCACATGGGATAGCCTGTGCTGGGGAACTTACTGTTATACATGGTAGATATAGTGCCTGTCACCAGGGAATCCTAGACACACTTTACATAAGGCTACATGCTGCTCCCCTTGAGGTTGATTATGATTATAGTAAGAATAGAAGGGACCTACAACAATCACCTGGTGCAACTCCCTGACCACTTTGAGGCTGAGCAAATGTTAAATCCCATTATTAAGGGCACTGAATGCCTCAAACACTGACAGGCTCGGGGCATTGTCTGCCTCTCTCGGAGGCCTATTGCAGTGTTTGACCACCCTTTTAGGCAGGAAGTGCTTCCTAACATCCAGTCTAAACCTCCCTTAATGCGGCTTTGCCTGCCACAAGTTTGCTCTGTGATCTTGAAGGAGCATGTACAGTCAGAGGTTTAAAATGGGACCAGTGGTGTTGGATGTTTTGCATGTTGTTGGGTCTGTCAAAGTCTGCATTTGAAAGATAGATGCTGCTGAGAGCATCAGTGTCTTCATCTGTGAAATGGGACACTAACATCCCATAGGATACACTTGATGTGTGTGGCAGCTGTGTTGTAGGTACCAGGTGTGAGGGTGTCACAGGTGCGTCAGAGTAAACCACCCACAGTGGATCTGGGTACTTGGTTTTATTTAAGAACCAAGATTGGAGTTTTAGCCTAAAAGATTATCTCACACACTGACTCGCCTACTCACTCATCTGGACTGACACAACAACAATAATAAATTAAATTGTGGAAAAAAGTGTAGGGGTTACTTTTGGCTGTGTTTTTTCTCTATCTCACTTATAAGTGATATGTGATTTAAAGCATTACATACTTGTGTTATTTTCCTGCCATTATAATTAGGCAATTGTAAAATAAAAACATGTGTTGTTTCTGACTGAGGAGTAGTTTGAGAGATGTAACAGCTGGTCTTTATCCAGGCTCTGTACTCCATTGTTGTGCAGCCTGAAGGAGTTCAGGGAATCTGAAGGTGGAAAGTGTACAAGCACTGATGTACCCACTGCATTTTTGACTCAGTTACATGCAAAGACAGGGTCATGTGAAAAAATATACTCCTGCCTTAAAATTTCTATGACTAAATAAAAGGAATAATTTGTCAGTTTTGAAGCTGTCAGTTCTTCCCCAGGCTGTGCATTTCCTTTAGCTTAGGTGACTGATTTTTCATAATGCAAGAGTCTTTGCATGAGCACTTGAGTCTTCAGTAGTGGTTATATGAATGGCAGATGACAGCCGTTGAAAATGTAGGTGATGTTTCTTATGTAAGTCAGCAGAACTGGTCTGTAGGTGCAGCAGATTAAGCACAGGCTTTGTGTGAAATATAAGACTTTAACACTGGCTAATAACACTGGATCAGTAAACACCACAGACACGCATTAATTTAGATCTCCGGATTAAGAGAGCACCCAAGGAAAAATTGACTTGTTACCTTGTCTTTTAAGTCCACAGGAGTCAGGGCAGAAATCTTGGCTCTGTGACAGTATTGCTCTTGGCTTTACCAGAGCCTGGGATTTTTCCTGTCTTTTCCAATTATAAACTCCATTAGTTGTGCTGCTGGTGTGAAATGCCAATCTACAGAAAATGTCTGCAGCCTAAAAAGAAGGAAAATATTTCAAGTGTCTTTGGGTTGGTTTTTTTTTTTTTTTTTTTTTTTTTGTTTGTTTGTTTGTTTGTTTGATTGGGGTTTTTTGGTTGGTTTGGGTTTTTTGTGTTGCTTTTTGTTTGTTTGTTTTGGAGGGAGTGTTCTTTTGGTTGGTTTGGGTTTTTTTACAAGAGAAATTCCTCTTTGGGATGGTACTACCAGCAACCCTAAAGGTATTTTTGCCTTCTGCATTACTTTATTTTTCTCTTCACATCTTTGCTTGTCCAGCTATTGCACAGGCTGCCTAGAGAGGCTGTGGAGTCTCTTCTGGAGAGACTCAAAAGCCAGCTGAATACAATCCCAAGTAATATTCTTTACTAGGGGACCCAAACTGAGGAGGGAGGTTGGATTAGATGAGTTCCAGTGGTCCCTTGCAGCTCAGCCATTCTGTGATTCTGTGAATACCTGATAATGGAGAAGAGCTGGTACTGTCATTCTGGTCTGCAGAGTGAAGTAGTATTTGCTGTCTGATGAAAGAGCTGAAGATGTTTACAAAAAACATTTTTATAAGTAATTATGTCAACACATTTAATCCCAATGCTTAAAATGTCACAGCACTTTTTTTTTTTTTTTTTTAAGTCCTTTTATTGTTGAATAGTTGTAGTTAGTCAGTGCTGAGGAATCTACCTGGATGTGCTTCAGTGCTCTGTAGGTAATTGTTTTTTATAGTGCCCTTCCTATGGCAGCTATCACTGGTATTTGTGAAGTGCTGTTATTATTACTAGCAGGTTACACCTTAGTTTGGGGATTTGCAAACAAATCTTTTTCTCACTTAAGCAACTATATCAGCAGCTAACCCATTTCTTGGTTCTTTTAGTCTTGTTCAGACCAGATCTGTCATTTTTCAGTTTGGTTTGGTTTTGTGTTTGTTTCTTTTAATGCTAACTGGTAAATAAAACCTTTTTTTTTTTTTTTCATTTTGGTTTTTTTTTTGGTTTTTTTGTTTGTTTGTTTGTTTTTTCCTTCCTGAATGGAACAGAGCATTATGATGACCTAAGCCAGGCCTTTTAAGATGCTCAGCTTGCCAGATGGGACACCTGAATTATTAGGCTGTGCATAATGACTAGGTTCTTCATAACAATTCATTGTTTACACAGAGTGAAACTGTGTAAAACCAGGGAGGTCAAGAGCTTGACACCTTCTGTGCTATCCCTGCCAGTACCTCTAAGCCCAGTACTAAGGACAACCTGATTGCTTGATGTGTTTCTTTTCTGAAAAGTCCTTTCACAGCAATTCCAAACCAGATTCTTTGGTGAGAAGCACTTGCACTGACAGTCCCTTTATACCTAGGTTAGTCTCATTCACAACTAAAATATAGTTAGAAATATGATCTGCAGAGTAGTAAGAATATAAAACACAGTTGCTATGGTTGAAAAAAACCTTGTATATTGCAGCTCTGTTTCCTATCTGAGGGGTTTCATAGCTCTTGTTGTCAGAGCTCAGACAACACTTTATAATTTATAACCCTTGCAACCCTGCTGGGGTGACGACATCTGTCTCCTGAGCAGTTAGAGGACGAATACAAATACAGCCTGCTCGAAGATGCAGACTGTTAGTGGGCAATGAGGCCAGTCTGCCCAGAGTATCACTTACAGTAGATTAATCAGTGGGGCAGTGTAGTCATTTAACTCCGTGGGCTGCACTGGGTTTGCAGAAGTGTTTCCTCGCAGTGCCCACGGGCTGCCAGGTAATCTAAGATCATCCAACAGATGTGTTACAAGCGTTACAGCTACAGCAGATGTTACCACAGTTACGGGTGTAACCGAATCCATGTTTGAACTTAGACACCTCAGCCCAAACAAGGGGCCGTTCAAATGCTTTCCACTACCATAACAGAAATGATAGTTGGCCAGAAGAGTGGGAAAAACAGTTCCATCCCTAACTGAAAATGGACTTCTTTGTATGGGAAAGAAGAGAATGGCAGGTCAGATGTTGTGGGGACATTTGGAATATTTTGCTGAACCTGTTTCCTTTAAAAATGTGGATCAAGTTTGCTCTAAAGGGAATTATACTCAGTGGTATTGTGGTATTTATATATTTTAAATATGTTGTGATACCAGCTTACAGAAAGTTTTGTGTGGAATGCTGCATTTTTCACTGTTGGCTTGATCCTCTCGTTGCTTCCTCTAGCTTGTGGCTGTCTGTACTCACCAGGGGAGCTCCTTTGCCTTCTAGATTAGTCATCCTAGGAGACTGATTCCTGCCTTGTTTTAGAAGCTGCAATGCATCGCTGATGTTAGCCGTGTATGCTCTGCTTCCTCAGTACTACTAGTTTCAGTGGGGTTTTTTTAATATTTACTTAATTTTTTTTTATCAGGACTATGGCAAATTTGCAGTGACTATGGATATACCACAAGAGAGAGAGAGAACAAGGGAAAAGTGATAAAGGGGTTCACTTATAGGCATTTAAACCCCCCCATTCAAACAAACAATTCTAAAACAACCATGATTTGACTTTCAGATAAGTGGACCATTCTCTAGTTTGCAACCCCTAGGCATTGTATAGTTTAGTCTGCATGCTTATGTGTTTTGAGCTGTTGTTATTTATATATATGAGATATTTATATAGTTCTAAGGATTATTCATTCTAGCAAAAGGCTAACAAGACAGTGGAAAATAGTTGATGTATCAGTTCCCCCTCTACAGGTACATTCAGCATTGCTAACTCTTTAGACATTTCTGATCTTCTGTCCGCTGGGGTTTTTTTCACCAAAATTTTGTTCAGTTGGCTGCGCTGAGGTCACCACTGCACATGGGGGTCACAGCCTCTCTGAGGTTACTGGTCTTCAGTTAATTCAGTATATTCTCTGTATTAGCAGCTTCACAGGGTTAGCTTGATAAACATTTTCTATTCCACTATTACTCTTCCGCCTAGGTTTTCATCCATCTTTGTTTCTCTCTTTGGTTTCTTCCCATGCTCTTCCCTTGTGCTGCCTGATTCCAAAATGGGTGGAGAGGCAAACAGTTTTATCCCTGTTTTTATCTGTAGCTTCTTAATTTGGAGGTAGAATTCAAACCAACTTTCCCCCCATGTTTTGCTTTCACTGATTTCTCCACGTCTCCTCCATATTAGTTGTAATTCTAGAAATGCTGCTCAGTGTAGTATAAAGTATGACATACAGCAGCTAAAAAAGTTGGGAGATCGTTGGCCTTATGGACTTGCTTTGGATTTACACCAGCTTGAGAAGGTGGCACCTGTTTTGGTTCTGGAGTGAATTAGATCTACACCATTAGGATGATGCAAATGGTAGTGGAGTAGATAGACCAAACCAGTGGATTTTATTGAATGTCTAAAAGCAGGTGTACCCAGCTTTTAGACCTTAATTAATCAAGGGAGAATGCTGCTTTATATTTTCCAATAGTTTTGGGGAATTAGGAAAGGAGAATTCATCATGTGTTCCATCGTGTGGGACAGCTAATATCTACAAAGTATATTTCATTCAGCCAAAGTGTGCAGCAGAGGTATTTCCTGAAAATACCAGCTAACCACCTTTTTGTCTTGCATGGTTATAACTGAGAGCAGAATCTAGATTAGCGTGTCAGTCTGTGAAGGGAATTTCCTGCTAGAGACCTTGAGAGTGAAAAAGGAAGTGGAAGATAAGGAAAATTATTTTTATGTTAGAGCATGAGTTAATGATTTCTAAAATCTCAGCTCTGATGTACCTGTCTGCACTTTTACTTCTTAACTGGTTTACATCCTGTATATTGACTATTTTCCTATTCAGCAAACATCTGTCAGACATATAATTTCAAGCATTAATCCTTACAGGAATTAACCAGCTTGTTAGTTGATGACCTGAACTAGATAGTTTCTGGGGATTATTGCTATTTAAATCTCACCTACGTTTTAAACAGTGGCAGCATGTCCTGCTCTGGGTTTCTTTTCTTTCTTTTTTTTTTTAATTTTTTTTTTTTTCTGCATTGATATATCTTTGGACTGCCATCTCCTCTTTCACTCCCTCAGCACGGAAGGAGGCAGAGAGGAAGTCCTGTGCTTCCTCCTGCATTAGTAAGGAGGAAGCCACTGGTTTCTCTTCGTGCCAGACTTGCTCGTGCTGCCAACTGTGCCGAATTGCTGTTCTAACGCCCAGTGGAGGCCAGGCTGGATTGTGGTTGCCATGCTGGGAACCCATTGGGGAACTTTGATGGAATCACCACAGACTTTTACCTACCCTTTTTACTAAACTTCATAGGATTTTGGTAAGGTTTTTACAAGTTTACTTTTATTTCATAATATAGTGGGATGGCTGTGACAGGCAGTGTGTCTGTGTATTTTGGCTCCTAATGACTTTTGCACTCATTTTTTGCTTTGCATTAAATTTGCCAGAGACATGGAAGTCTTGAAGATATCAAGTGTCTTGAAATTTCAAGTATTTGAATTCTAGTGAAAGGGGAAATGGAAGTCAGTGGCCTGCTGCAGGAGAGCCATGACCAAGGGTTCTGGCAGCTCCCGGCCATGAAGGGCGCCAAGGCCAACACATTGCCGCGCTTTTCTCTGGAACAAGCCCACACCTCCCCCTGCCTGGTGCCAGCACCACAGTGTGCTGGGGAAAGGGTGGGAGAGCCCAAGGGTGAGGGCCCAGTGTAGTGAAATAAGGCCTGATAAATTCTTTTGTGAGCAGCAGGCCAGGATGGGGAGCTCCTTGATGTCAGACGGGAGAAAGGAAGCCAAAATATCCCTACTGTGGTGTGCACCAGAAGGGTTGGAGATAAGGGACAGTTGGTGAAGTTAATAGAGAGAGTCTGTTGGGAGCTCAGAGTGTGGCTGGCGCTCAAGACATGATATCAGCTTTTACAGCCCCAAAATGTTTGCTGAACTGGGACTGCTGAGGTCCCTTCAGTGAAGTGTGGGTGTCAGGTCACATATAATACTGTTGAAACATGACCTGGGGGTATGCAATAGGTAAAAATGGAGACTAAAGATATTCAGATTTATTTTTTAACTAGGAAGCATAGTTGGCACAAACACTGTTGCTTGTGTTGTGTTCATTCAACACAAACAAGGTCATCAGAGGATCTGCTCTGTGGTGCTTCAATTATCCTCATCAGAGCTGGACATATTTTCCTTCAGGAAGATGATAACTGGCTTCTCCTGTTTTATGAATCAACCTTTTGCAAGGTACCTGCTGAGCCTTGATCTCTAAATTGAAAGGGGAATAGTGGAGAAAAAATTCAGTAATATGAAATGCCTTTAAAATACAGCAGGTGTTTGCGTTATCTTTAGAAGATAGCTTTGGAGACTGCTGGGGAGATATTATTATTTCTTTTAGACCAAAGTTGAGTTTGTGCTATGATGCCTATTACTCCTTGTAGGAGAGTTATATATTACTCGGGTTAAACAAATCTATAGCTTTATCCCTTTTCCTTCTTTCAAGTATTTGAGAATAGGTAGTGCTATGTCTGCCAGTGTGTGCGTGCAAATCCTTGGCTGATATGGACCCCCGTTTCTCTAAATGTATCTCTGTGTTAGCTCTCTGGCAGCCCAGGGATATGTCCCATGATATTTAGGGTGGAATTTTCAAACTTGCTGAGGAGCAGCACGCCCTGAGGCCCCCTTGGGGTCCGAATGGAGCGGAGCTGCCTGATCTCTTCCGACGTTTGCGGGAGAAAAAGAGCTTTGGTTTCTCGTAGTACTCCATTTCTAAAAGGCAGTTGCTAGTGGATGATACGAGCGAGAAGAAAAAGCATTGGCTTTACTCGTGCTGCTCAGCACGGTAATTATCTGTGATCGCAGCTTTAAATAACTCTCTGGTCCTCCTCACTGGGGGATGACTGCTGAAAAACGCAGCTCGCTGCTGGGTCCTGCTGCCGTTTTACTCTTTGCTTGAGGTTTGGTGAATCTCAGTAGGAGGAGGCTCAGATCCCCTCTGGGTTTATAGACTACAGGACTTCATTCCCCGCGCAGGCACGCAAGACTGCTGAAGCGGCGTTGTTCCTGGCCGCTGCGAGCGGGCAGAGCGCGGCAGAGCCGGGCCGCTCCAGCCGGCTGAGCGCTCTGTGCAGCTGCAGCCAGATGTGGCCCTGCTCCTTAACCCACACTGCCTGGCAAGCTCAACTGTGGGAGGGTGACAAAGACGTGGAAACTGCAATAGTTCAGGCAAAAATGAGTCACGAGAAAGCAGCCTGTTTAATTTAAATCCAAAAAATGTTCTCAACCGCTCAAAATGAATTTATAACCAGCATTTTGCAGTGGTCTACTTTGTTTCTGAGCTTGGGGATGAGGTTGCTGACGGTTCCAACACTGTGTTTTGTTTGCGACACAGGCAGGCCTTGTTTTCTTGTGGGTTTCTCTGAACACAAACCAGTGCTCTTTTGCAACATAAAGCCTGGCATTATCAGATTAATGCAAATACTACTTTTAATTATGTACAGAGTGCTGACTGTTTAGGTATAGCTATTTACTGTTTAGGTATAGCCGCCTGTACATTCTTGACATTTCAAGAGCATTTCAAGTGTTCATCTCTTTCAGGGGTCATTTTTCTCTTTCTTTATATAAGCAGATCTTTCTATTCCATGCAAACTAAAATCTGCTAATTTTTCCATAACCATATGCTTCAATCCCAAGAAAATAACTGTTAATGAACAGCTTTAGTATCTAAAATTAGCATTGTCCTACTCACTACTTTTTTTTCAATTCCATAGGTTTCACTTTCACTGTATAAATATATATTAGCATAACTGAACTGATGATGTTTTGAAAGATATATCTGAGAAATCTTGTTTTGGAGAGTTACTACTTCAGCTGTTCTAAATGGGACAAAAGACCTGTGCCCTTAGAGCATACTTGCAAAGTACTTGCAAGTGACTTTGTTTCTAAGAAATATTTCCGGTATATACTTGACTCTAAAGATTTATTAGTTTAAAAGCCATGTGCTTAGTGCTCCAAGTTACACACTCAGAGGTGAAATAATCAAGTAATAGTCAACAAAAGATTTTAACGCTGATCTTGTAAAGGGAAAAAATTTGCATGTGTAAAAAACCCCCAGATCCAAATGTGGAAACTATGATGTGGAATAGGAAAGAATACAGACTTGCAGACAGATTGACATCCTGTAGCCCTGAGCATTTATATTACAACTGTAGGCCACTTCAGAACACAGGATTCCTGAAGAAGGTGAATTATCCCACCTCTGGTATGGTTCCTTGACTGGAAGTGCCCCTCTCTTGTGCTGACTCTCTGTGGAATCGTAGGGCTCCTACCCCACGGTGTCCCAGCCTGTGGTTCAGTGCAGTGAATCCCCTTCCCTGGTGTGAGATCCAGCCCGTGCTGAGGCCAGCTCCAGCTGTGCATGAGGGGGTCTTTCTGAGCATCTCCCATTCCAAGGGGTGGGTGGAGGGCATGGGTGGTGGAAGCACTGCAGCTTGCACAGAGCAGTGGCAATGCAGCTGAAGGCTCTGACAGCCCTTTCTTCCCTCCATCACTCCGTGTCCCTAAGTACACGCTGATGCCTTGCTTTCATTGCCAACCCTCTTCCAACTTGTCCTCTGTAATCTCTTTGGGACGGAGGTATTATCCTTTTAATTGTAGGGCACTTCTGCTCACCAGGGTGCAGCGACAGCACACTCGTCGTATGTGGCTTAACACTGGAGTCCTGATTATGGCCCTGAGAGCTGCCATGTGACAAACTGCATACAAACAGAGCTGTTCCCAGCTAGCCAGGGAACATGGGCAATTGCTCATTAGGGTTGTGATGGCAAACCAAAGCTAAGCAGCATGGCTATGGTATTAAGGATTGCCAGGAAGACTTACTTGAGAATAATCTGCAGAGCAAAAATAATTTGAAAAGTATATTTGGCAAATAGGGATAACCACCCCTTTGAGAAAATTAGGTTGTCTGTACACAATAATATGACCAGCAAAAGAGGAATGATTTATCAGATATATTATTCACTCTGGATTATTCACTGATCTCTAGCCAAGGGGCAGATACCACAGAGGTTTATTAGTCAGTATATCAGTGCTGTGACTGGCATCCAGTACTGAGGGATCATACAGTCTGTGGAAGAGTAGTGGGAGATAATTGAATACATAAATTCTTATCTCCAGACTGTGAAACTAATGCTGTTGGCTGACTGATGGTAAAACTTAGGGAGCTGACAAAAGTTGAAACCAAACCTACTCGGAAACTTGTCCCCAGCTGCTCAAGATGTAGATTGCTGGTAAATCCACAGATATCTTTCAGGTAATTTCCCCATCAGATTCCCTGGACTCGAAGAATCTTTGCTGAAGTTGTAGAGCAGAGGTGTTTAACCTGTGATTCCCCAGACTAAAGTGTCTCTGAATGGTAACTAGGAAAATGAAGGATCTTGTCATTAAGTTTGAAGTCACTAAAAAGATATCTGCATCTCAGCAGAGACACTTGAAGTGGTACAGATTAGAAAAGGCTGAAAATCACCCTCTGCAGCGTTTATTAACAGAATCTTCGACTTTGTTCTTGTCCTTTCAAGTATTTCCTTATTGCTTAGAGGCAAGAAACAAAGTGCCTTTGAACCCAAGTTGTTATCTGTAAAAGGGATAGGATAGTCTTACTTCCCGGGAGGGCTGACTGAATAAATGCTCTAAAGATTGCTTATACCTCAGTAATGTGGGGATAGAAAAGCAAAATCTAAACCAGACAGCTATATAATACAGATACTCTGTCTCCTTGATGGTGAAAAAAAGTTGTAGACCAGAACTAAACCCTGCATTTTACTTATCTAATGGAATCATAATAGACCAACTCATCTCCTAGAATGACCTGGAAATGCAGAAGTTTGTGTGTGGTGTATGGAATGGGGAGAGATTTGTAATTAAGAGTCCCCACTTACTCTTTTTTCTTCCAAATGACTTGAAGATTAAAATAAAAAAATAAAATCCTGTGATCAGATCTATTGGTTACCATTCCCTAGAAGGGAAGATGGCCCTAGGACTCAATTCTGCCTTACTTTTATGCTATGATTCCATTTAGATTTAAAACTATTTTTAAATTTCAGTCCCCTTTTTTAAGGAAATGGCTTTTTAGACTGGGAATTATATATTTTTCCAACAGTTTTAAGAAACAAAGAGATATCCCAATTGTACTGGCTCTCACCAAAGTCTGAAATTATTTTTTAAACAGCTGAAAAAATTTGGCATTTTTTTGAGAGTTACCCTGCATAGAACATGTCTCTGCTTTTCAGTTTTTGGAAACAAAGATAATATTGTCAGGTGTGATCATGTTGTGGCAGAATGCCTTGCATTAGCCATAGGTTTCCTGTGGATTGTTTTGTAAGGGACAGGATGAGGCTATCATATGGATGAGTGCTGTATGTACTCAGAACGTTGCATTCCTTGGTTGAAGGGGATGCTTGTAACAAGGATATGGATGTTTTTATTCCAGAAAACCCTATTCATAGTCTAGCTCGTTAATTAGGACAAACAATTGCTGACTGTCATAAACATTCACTGCCAATAACACAGGAGAGGGCTGTGTTGGAAGATGGCCAAGGTGATAGGTTTATGTTTTGAGCCTCTACAAGATTATGCTGGAAATAACTTTTTCCACCTAAATAACTACACCTTTTATTTGAAACTTTGAGAGCTTCTGCACCTACTCAGGTAGTTTAACTGAATTCTGAATGGGTGCAGCTGCTGGCCTGGGGGTTTCCAGGAGGGCTGGTAAGTCTGGCTGGATTCAAAATTCACAGTAGCTCCTCCTGGAGCAGACCAAGGATATTCCGCTTTGGAAAGGCAAGGGTCAGTGCTCTGTGGTCTGTGCCAACTCCTGACCGCTGCGCCAATCTGAAGCAGACAGACAGAGCTCCCAGCTCTGTGCCTCCTTGGAGCTCTCTTTATAGTATCTAGGGAAGTGGAAAAGTTACTAAATTATCCCAGATGCAATTCCCAGAACCAAAATTGCTTCCACACTCATGGGTTTGACAAAAATTTGATACAGTTCAATGGGCTTTTTTCAATTTTTTTTTTTTTCACATTCGATCCCAGAACCAAATGAAAAGGGTTATGAAAAGTTTGAAGTATTGGAAAATAGTCTCCCTGATGGTGAGTGGTTTGAATTTTCCTGGAGCATTTTTGTACTTTTATTTTTGTAAGAACTGGGTTCTGGAAACTAGTCAAGTAGTATGTGAATATAAGAATCCAAGACATATTGAAACCATTTAAAAGCCTGTATTCTATAAATGTAGGGTTTAAAAGAATGTGTAAAATGGGAGTGGTTGTAAGAACTGTTTTAAGAGATTTAAATTTTAAAAAAATAAAACCAACAAAAAACTGAACCCCAGTATGACCGGCAGAGAGAAAATAGTACGTTAGAAAATACTGCAAAATAATAGGATAATCCTAAGAAAAAGACACTGCTCTTGCAAAATAATTTTAAAAGCTCTCAGTAGTGTATTACAAATATTAAATAAGTAAATCTCTTCTTCCCAGAAGAGTTGTTAGATGATCTAGCACAGCTCCGGCAGTGGCTGTACTTAGGGAAGAACTGCTCAGAGAAATTTGTCCCAGCAAGTGCCACATGAGGGGTGACCTCTGCCTGTGTCTGTGTCAGGGTCTGCAGTGGAAACCCAGACATGTCCATGGCTCTCAGAGCTATAATGCAGAGCAGTCAGGTAATTCATTTATCTGCTCTTTCAGCAAGATGGCTCCAAGACCACAGCTGAAGCAAAGCTGCTTCTGCATCTCTTCACCCCAGCACAGCACAATTGGAGCAGATTTTAAAAGCAAAACCTAGCTTGCTGTTGCTTTGGGTCTCATTAGTTCATGTTGGGGCATTCAGCCTGTGGGTGAGCTGGGGGTACAGAGTGTGTGCCCCCCAGCATCCTTCCAGCTGCCCCTTCTGCTCCAGGACTCTGGGAAGAGATGGTAGGCTACAGTACTCTGACTTCCCTCCTTGCTGAATGTTTTTGTGCTTGGATGAGAGCGTGGGGGCGGAGTGATGCTGCCTTGAGACAAGTGTGTGCTGTGCCAGGTGTTCACCTCTTCCTCTTCCAAAGGTGCAGATATCCCATGTGTGTAGCCAAGCCTCAGATGAACCAGTGCAAGCCCTGGTTGTGCTGTGGGTGTGCAGTGGGTCTGGCAGAGCTGGGCAGGCGCTGAGGCACCGTCCCTCTGTGGCACTGAAATGTGTCTGCATACCCAGACACTGCTAAGAGGAGTTCTGGGGGTCATGGAGGGTGATTCAGAGAAGGTAGGAAGAGTAGTGTTGTGGGAGAAGTTCAGCTACATGTTTCTGCAGGTAATCAAATGTAATCAGTCTTACATTTTTCTGTTCCTAAAATGTGCTTTTTTTAACCTGTGGATATACTGCAGGAGCTGTCCTGGGTCAGTTCAGTTTAACACCCTGAAATACGCTTCATTACCTCTACCAAGAAACTGTTACTGCATCTGGACAAATAAAACTTGCTTTTGCTCAGCATCTCATTATCTATACCAGAATTTCTTACACATAGTTATTGTCCTCATTTAGTAACATGTATAGAGATGCCAAGTGATTTCTACAGTGTAAATACACTTTCCACAGTAAGAATTAATACACTGCTTCAAGTGGCATTAAAGCAGCTTTGAACAACTGGACGCATTTGAAAATAACTGTGAGAAAAACAATTTTGTACAAATTGCTCAGAGGATCTCACCAGTGATTAAGGGAAGACTCTCCATGGCACAGTGGTTCCCAGAGGCTGAGCCTGGGATAGGGCCTGTTGTACCTCTGTACAGGTGTCTCTAATGGTGTGCTGCTGTTACAGGTTGGTGTGCAAATGATGGCTTTGCACAGCTCTACAGCTTAAGTCTGTTCCAGGAGCCACTATGTCTCCTTTGTCCTTTTTGTACTGATCAGGGTCCAGAAGTATTGCTCAATCTTTTAGATCCAATGATGCAACAGAAATGGGGCAAGTGCTGTTCACTGGTTAACTTTTATCCACTAATCATTAGTCCCAGGTTTAGAAGAATTTGCAAAGGAGTTACAGATCTTGCCGTATCTCAGATAGATAGCTGTTGTTCTTCCTCCCAAGCAGACAGTAAGTCAGAAATCATACTTCTACCTTGCAGGTATAAATCATGCTGTTAGTGCTTGGGAAGGGTTCCAGAACAACAGTCTGGTGCTGTAGCTGCTTCAGCCAGCATCTGGCTGCCCTGCACAGAGGGAGAACAGGAGGTCTCAAAAGACACCCCAAATCCATGTCAGATATTGCAGGTTGTAACTATTATGAAATCCACCTGGGTATTGAGTCCATGCTAAATTTAAATATTTGTGGTACTAGATACAGGAACTGCTTGGTCAAGATCAGTCAGTGATGTTTTATGTCTGTAGTTGGAGTTGCAAAGTGTTTCTCTTTCTTTGCAAGCTGGTGATCTTAATATTGAAATAACTTTTTTTGTGGTTTCCTGTGTTGACTACTTACTGTGTGTGGGTTGGGGAGGGAGGGGAGCTGTGTTGCTGTGAGGTTTTGACAGAAATTCCTTGTGCTCAGAGAGCAGCAGCATGAGGGCAGAGTGTGTGTTGGGGTTTTCTTCCTGTTGGATGACAGTAGGTTTTCTACTGCTTCTTAACCATGTTAGATTGCCCTCAACTTTTTACAAAAAGTAGGACTAGGATAACATTATGTTCTGTATGGGCTACTTCATGACTGGAGTACTGAAGCCAGTTTTAAATACGATATGGATGTTGCCAGGAATAGAAACCTCTCCCAGGAAATGATGCAACTTCTCATCAGGGCCTAACCAGCAAATACACTGTGAGTTTTTGTTTCACAGTACCATAACTTGGAATCACCACAGTTCATACTTGAGTGTTCAGAAACTGCTTGCCTAGAAATGTATGCATGTATGTAACAAGGAGAATTTTAGGGGACAGTCCCTCTATAACTCCCAGATATAGTGCAAAATGTTAATGTGCAAATGAGTTGATTTTTCAGCTACAATGAGATATGTGCTCTTTTCCAAGAACTGGATTATTGTAGTTCAGAAATGTCAGTTCTAAACCAGTCATAGTTGGAGAAGGACACAGCTATCTAGCAATCCACCGAGAATGATATTACTCCATTAGCTGGCTTCATCTTTAGGACTCTTGTGATGTAAGTCAATTATTTTAGCTTGAATTATATATCCTGTCATATTTTTTATATTTGAAGGAGTGAGTAGCTGCCTCATGCCATACCACCCTCACTAAATCCAGTACATTATGTTTTATTTTTCAAAATTTTTTTATTTTCAATGTGAGGTCACTCTTTTTAATGGTACTCTCAAGTTCTGAGAGCTACAGCCTTAGATTCTGTCCTGACAAGTCTCCCTTAGGGAGAAATTCCCTTTTTCATACAAATGCTGATGGAGGTCTGACCCTGTCCTCTGCTCCAGCTGTCCCCATGGGTGGTGCAGTAGCTGCTCTGCAGGTGCAGTTCTTCTGCTCAGTTCTGGGACCTGTTGAGTAAAAAGCCTGCTGACAGCCAGGAGGCAACAATTCAGACTGTTGTGAATGCTGACATTTTGTTTCCTCTGGTCTAATGTGGATGAAAACTCGCTGGGAGCTGGAGGGAAGGACCTCTGATATTGCATGAATCCTTTTACCTCATGGAAAGGAACATTGGCGGATAGTGGGCAGAAGGATGGTTCTCCTTTGTAAAGACTGAGCTGCTGAGAGCTATAGTGGTTGCAAAACACCATTGGTCCAGCTCCACCAGGAGCCGTGCTCTGCCTCTCACCCAGAGCACTTTCTCCCACATGAATCATTTCATGGAAACTGAGGGGCTCTGTAGAACTGAATTCTGCACAACAAACTTGGGTTCAGTAATTAAGTCTCAAACTTCGTGCTGAAAAAATCTCTCAGTGATGAATAACAAAGAGGAAGAATATTTTATTTTCCACAAAACACTGGCTGCTTGGCTGGCAGTAATTGTAGGATGTGATCCAAACCCATTGAATGTCAGTGGCTCTCATTCTGTTCACTTCAGTGGAGCTGACCTACAGGGTGCTCTGTTATGGCTCATCCTTACTAGTCAAATTTAGTGCAGCAGTCCTAGGCATGAGCCTGGGATGGCTCTGCTCTATTGTACAGGCACAGAGGAGGCTGTCTGGGCAGTGGCGAGCTTGTGCTCTAAACAGAGACATCAACAGAGCAACCAAGCGTCATATGTTCCTGCTGATTGGAAATGGGCAACAGGAGAGGAGGAGAGGAAAATTAAAAGCTTGGAGCCTGGTATGGAGTAAAAGAGATGGCAATAGAAGACATCCACCATCTATAATCCCCTGTGAAGGCTTGTTCATGGTTTGTCTTGGAAGTTGCTGGCCAATTCCCATTGTCTGTGTATCCCAGAATCACTTCATGTGCATTCAGGAAACCTCTGCATGGTCTCAGCAGGAGAAGTTAACTGAGCCTCTAAGCATCTGATCTTGTTCTCAGCAGCTTTAACACCTCTACAACAGTGGTTTATACACCTGTAAGTTAAGCATGTGCCAAAGTACTTTGTTAGACTAGTGTCAGGTGCTCAGAACATGAGCCCGGGAGGGCATTGGGAGAGTTTCACACTGACATGACTCTGGGAAGAAACAGAAAGTGTTTGTGTTTGGTGTAGCTAATCTGGAATACACCACAAACACCAAATTAATCTCATTTAAAAGCTTTGAATTAAGCCTGTTTACTGTAATGGAGCCTCCCACATTTCTCCACCTTCTTTTTGTTTCCTGGTATATTTTCATTTAGGAAAGCTACAGTGTGAATATGTTCTCTGTGCTCAACTGAACAGCAAAACTGCTGCAGTTTTTTGGTACTATTGTTCAGAAGGAAAGCCACAACATCATTAGCTTTTCTCCCTTGCTCCTTTGGATTGCCTTTCATTCCTGTTCAGGTCTTACCCAAAACCTGCTTATCTCCCTGTGTCCTATCCTTTCAGCATCTTCAAATGCGATGACTCAGCAGCTACAGGATGAATTTGACAGTAGCGTGGAGAATGCAGAAGCTTGGATGAAGGCCATCCAAGAGAGACTGAGGATCAATGACAACACCAAAGGACCTCGATCTGCCCTAGAAGCCAGACTGAGAGAGACTGAGGTAAGGGAAGAGTGATGGAACTTAGAGGTGGATCTCACTGATGCCATTGTTACAGCAATTACTGCTGTGAGTTCAGGAGTTTTCCATTAGAAATTTTCAGCTGCCCCTGCTTGTTGGTGCATTGGGCCTGTGTGGATGGGTTCACTTCAGTATTCTTTTTTAATTTCCTGTTTGCAAATTGTTTACAGATGTAGAAAAAGAGGATGGCAATTTGCTATCACAGGCTTCCAAGCTTTTCAGATTGATTTGGAGCACTAGCAGCAGGTTTGGCAGGTTAAAATGTTTACACTCTCCTCAAGCCTGGAACAATTTGGTTGCTGCATGCAATTACCATAGTAATTTGCAGACAACCAGCATATAGTATAAGAGAATCAGATCACGTTAGTGTTCCATCCCCTACAGGGCTCTGGCACTGATAGAAAAATATTGCAGTGTCCTGGTAAATGGGCTATTTTAGATTAACTCCTTTGTCCTTTTCTATAACCCTGATGATAACAGGGTTTACGAATTGCCTTTATGATCTGTTTAGTGAAAAGATAAAAATTCTCTTTTTTTTCTGGTTTTACTTAGTCTGTTGTATAATTACTCTCACAGAGATCCTGTTGCAGATTGTGCCTGCTCTCTGTGATTTCACATTCATTAACTTCAGTTTCATTAGATGTTATCTAGGTCTTGTAATCTCAGAGAAGGAAACACTCTTGTTTGTCCCATTTGTACCGTTCATGATTGGAGGGAGTGGTGATATTTCTATGACTAACATTGAAAGTATTTTTATACGTTTATTACCTTTAATTCCAAGTAATCTGTTCTTTAATTTAAATGGCAAGATCTTTCCCATTGTTATTTACCCCAAAGTCTCTCCTTTCGTGTCTACTTATATTTGGCCTGCCTCTTCTGGAGTTTATCAAAAAATGTTGCAGGCTTATGTGGCTGGTGAGGTAGTTTACAGTGATGTCTTCAGCCTTTTTCCTTAACTGTGGTTTATTGGAGGATGGATCTTGACTCTGGCATAATATAGAAGCTGTTCATGGAGTGGTAGATGGTAGCTAGACTTGCATGTCAGTCATAAAAATCTGAGGCATCTTATCTTGGTCTATAGTGTTTTTTTCCTGACCTTAAATTATTTTCACCCTTTTCTTTTGTCTGGGAAACTCAGTTTCAAGAAACACACAAGAGACACAGGAACTCAAGTAGAAGAGTGGTAGTTTGGCAAAGGGGGAACATTCATGGCAGAGATAACAAGTTACAAGGTCTAGAGATTTTGTGGTGATGTGGTATGGCCTGACCTGCTGAAAACTTTTGTGGGCTTTAGAGGAGGTCTGTAACTGCAAAAAGTCATGTTGAGAGATTCTTTCAACTCAGGCTTTGGAGATTCATCACTCTAAAGATTAAAACGTTCTTTCTTCCTGTGTGTACCTTAACCACCTCCTGCTCCTTCATCCTGCCTCCTTTCTGAGCCTGGCTTCTGTCTGCAGCTTGGATGTCCTCATGATGTGCTCATTGCTTCACCTATTGGCTGTTTTCAAATCCAGTGATCAGTTTTCAGTTCCTTTTTTGCACCTCGCTTGCCAGTTTTTTTTTCATGCTTCCTTCCTGTGGTTTATTTTCTGTTAATTTGTTAATGAAAATGTCAGCCAATGAGACAAAGCATGTAAAAAATGGATATTAAAAGAAAAATGACTGTACAGCCACTGCTTTCTCTCCAGCTGTTGTTTGCTTCTAATTGCTGGAAAAATATCAGGCTTAGAATACAGCTTTACTCTTACACTTTACCTGTTGGATGATAGCTGTGACTTCTATTTTCTTGCTTTTCCCTGCCCTTTGCCCTGCTTCCCTGGATTATATTAATCACACCTTTCTTAGTAAATAATTTCTCCAAACAACTGTTTATGCATCACATGCAGATGTGCTGCCTACATGCCAAAAGAACAGGCTTTGCTTTTCCCAGAATGTGGGAGATCCAAAGGCCTTTGACTTGTATCACCTTTACAATAACTGACATGATAAAATCCCATAGGCCTAATTTTACCAAAAGTAATTACTGATTTTGAAAATCTTGGTGTTTTCATTGTAGAAGCCTTTTTCTTCAAACTGGAAAGTCTGCGATTTGCTAGGAGTTTAAGAAAGAGCAGCAAGGAAAGCTAATTTGATAGTATCAGAAGTTTGGAAAAAGTAATGCTGAAAGCTGACCTCCAAATTGGGGGACAATTAATCTGTTAAATTGTACAGAACTTGTGCTGATTTTTCCATCTCCGGATACTTAAAATTAGATGACTCCACTTTCAGTTCCTGGCATTCCTATTTGTGTAAGATACACATTTTCACCAATTCTTAACTTAGCAATTTAGGGTTGATGCAAATTTTGGTAGCAGGCAGAAAATTCCACTAGTTAATTTCTCTTGGCTTCTTTTCTAAGCAAACTAGGAAGCCTTTTTCATATACTTCATGTTTTCTGGTAGTATAGCTTCAAATTGAGAGGTGGCAGTGTACCCTGTGGAGGTTGCCTCTCTGTGCTTTGGCAGGTGGGGGAGAACAGCTGGCCTGTGGCAGCACGGTGCTGTAACCTTATAACAGCATTGGAAACACAGCCACAGGCATTTCAAAGAGGATGGTCTGGTTTTTTGAAGCTAAGTTAAATGTTTTTCATCTGCTGTGTGGATTTCAATTAAATTCAGTCCTTTAGGATGTTTAAGAATAAACATGTTTGAAAATACATTAATATTTTCCTTTCAGGAGAAACTACATCAGGGAGATAGATGGGAAGGGTTAATTGTCTGTGTTGTATGGAAACATTTCCATCCCATGGTAGTGTTGTGTTAACAACTGGACTCGATGATCATGAGGGTCTTTTCCAACCTAAATGATTCTGTGAGTTCATGACTCCTGGGTAAAAACAAAGTTTACATTTCATCAATTCTGCTTGTTTTCTTTCCATGCTTTCAGTATTGTTTTTCTTGTAGAAAATACGTGCACTGGAACCAGAAGGCAGCTTGAAAATGGACTTGATTCTTGTGAAGGCAGATGCTGCTCTTCGCAGCATCAGTGAGGATAAGAAGCATGAGGTACTCTCTAAACTAAAAGACATTAAAGCCTTGTGGGAAGAGACAGCCATATACATTACTCATTGTCACAGGTAAGATGAACATACTCTTGGGTGTGTTGAGGCAGCTGTTTCCTCCATTGCTTTCATAAAGTGCTTTCTGCTTCTGTCTGCTGCCTGGATTGTAGATAGCAATTCCCTGCTAATCCCAGTCCCATGAGCATTTTGTGGAGTTTGTGGTGAGAGGGGATCAGTGAGACCTTGGTGCTCTGCCTTCGCAACCTCGCCCACGCCGCTCATGGCCTGGAATGATGAGTTCGGTCAGGCACGGGGGCCTTTTACAGAATAATTCCTCCCCAAAGCAGAGAGGACCTGGAGAGTGAATTCAAACCCTGTCAAGTTAGAACAAGTTAAAATTACTGACAACCTTATGCACTGCTTTGAAGGCCTTTTGAGATTGTTGGTCTCCACTGCTCCCATCATCATTTCATCTAACTCCTCTCTCTCGCTCTCCCCAACAGCCGCATCGAGTGGGTCTGGCTGCACTGGAGCGAGTACCTGAAAGCCCAAGATGAGTTTTACTCATGGATTCACAACATGAGGGTGACCTTGGAGCCTGACATTGAGTTGCAGCTTGGCTTAAAGGAGAAGCAGTGGCAGCTGAGCCATGCTCAGGTTTTGCAGAATGATGTCCTAAATCAGTCAGTCCTGCTGGAAAGGCTGCTGGAGGAAGCTGCTTCATTGTTCAGCAGGATAGGTGACCCCAGCATTGATGAGGATGCTCAGAAGAGAATGATGGTGGAGTATGAAGGAATCAGACAAGAAGCTCAGGTATACTTATAAGAGTGGGAGGTGTTCAAATTCATCCAATTTGTGGTGCTGTTTGCTACTTTCTCCTTGAATGATGGGGCTTACCTGGTAGAACTGCAAAAGGAAGCAGAGTTGAGGAGCCTTGCTCTTTCAGTCAATGGACTCTTTGAAACATTTGTCAAGTCCCAAGATGAGCTGTTATCCTGGGGCGATGTTAATTGGGATGCTCTTACATGGTGCTTTATAGTGTGTTGCTGTAAAGTAACTGCAGGCTGCTTGCTGTGACCTAGTGAATATTGCTTTAGGTCATCTCTGTACAAAGTTTGAATTGTTCCTCGTCTTTCAGCACATTGGTGGTTCATGTGTAACCACATGCAGAGTATCCATTCCATGTGCCAGGGAGTATTATATGGACACAGCCTTTTTGGAGGAAGTAGTGTTAGTTGAGACCCCGAAATGCCCTCCCTGCCTGCAGAACTGGGAAACACGGAGGTGGGAGTGAGCTCTGGCCCAAGACTTTGCTCAGTGGACAGTTCCACTATCTGAAAGATTTTCATGCACACAGATACTAATTCTTGCCCAATACTAATCTTCCAGCTTGAACGGTTGTTAGATAGGCTGGTGTAAGATACCCTGCTTCATCTTTCAGTACCAGTAATTTCCTTTCACTCTGTTTCTGAGAAAATATTTCAGAAAATTCTTGTACTTTTCACTTCTTTTCACAATCAAAGACAGGATTAGACCATGTGTTATGGCTGAGGGGCAGACACCTGTGGATAAGCAGAATAATTCAATTTCTTACAAACCAAATCAATAGAAATATTCAAAGAGATATTTTAAATATATATATAGACACATCTATACCAAACATATAGAAATTAAAACCTAGTTTTTGCTCATAGTGACTTCCAGGCATTTCATAGGCTGGTGCAAGTAGAAATCATTCTCATTACATTGGTTCTGCTGTCTGTCTCTGTTATAATGCTGCCTTCTATTACTTCCCACACCTACACACCAGTCCAGAACTGGAGCCTGACAGTGATGGATTCTTTTCCTCTCTGAGTGCTGTTGTACAAAGTTGACTTCAGACCACACTGGAAGAACAACATTGGGATGCGTGTTCCATTGCTCTGCTTGCTCCATAGATATATTTTCGCCTTTGAAGTAAAATACCCCAAGCCCCAAAAGTGACAAAAAACCCCCACATCTTTATATACAACTACTGCTAATGTCTCTCCAAAATCTAGAGTATATTTGGAAATTATATAGCTGCAGCTGCCACAGAGAAGCCACCAGCAGGCTTGGGCCTCAACACAGATTATTTACTTTTAAAGGTAGATCACTTGATTACAAGGTGTCTGGATATACAAATGAGAAGGTTCCTGGGAATTCAGGTGTTGTCTAGATTGCCATTTAAAATTATCATTCACTCCTCCTCACCAAAATTGTCTTTTGTTTTGAAGCCAGAGACAGTCATTAGTTATTTTAATAAAGCTGTTCTTTCAAACAAGTAATTTGAATACTCAAAACCAGAATCCTCTGACCTCCCTGAGACTGATTTTACGTAGTGTGATTTCTCTAACTGACTTGGATATGTGCTGGTGTAAATGAGATCAGGAAGTGGCTCATACTAGTTAGACAAAATATGTCTTTATGCTTCCAGCCAGCTGAAACACTAGAAAAAGCTTTTCTTTGGCATTGGTTATAAATACCACATTTCATAGAAGGACGAAGTGAGAGAATCCAGCTAAGAAATCCCTCTTTCAGGAGGTGTGGAACAAAGAAGGGAGTTGGAAAGCCTTGGATTTTACAACTGGAGTAAATGAAGAGTTTATTATCTAATGCTAATGTTATAGGCATCTTGGGAATTGCATTGGAAAGCATAACACTTGTTAGACAAACCCTGCCACCCCTTCCAACAGGCAGGAGGAATGAATGAAAGAGTCACAGGAGTTGTAAGGGGATTGCTTCTGGCCCCTCACATGATGAGAGGCCAGACTAAATGTGACTTGCAGATGGCAGCTGAATGCCTGAGCAGAGGAGGCTTGCTGGAGTTTGTAGATTACACTGGTGTTTGAAGAGCATTTTTAGACCCTGTGCAGTTGTCCAGCTCTATCAGAAGGCAGGCTCTTAGACAGAGTTTCTTAAATGGTTTGCCTGTGATATTACTTCTCTGGTATGAGCAAATGGTGGGAGGGTTTTTTTTTTTTTCTTAGTGCTAACATGTGTCTTTAACATTCCCAAATTTTAAAAGCATATCTTTTAATTACATCAACAGGAATATTTTTAGATGTGGCAGTCATTTCCTACATGCTTTCTCTTGTCCAGGAAATTAAAAATATGCAGAGGTAAATGGTTGTGTGTTTTAGCAGAAATGATGATTGAAGATGGTAAGAAAAGTTATGATATATAGGATGCTGATATTTAGGAAAAATACTAAATACTTCTGAACACATTAAATTAATTTCAGACTGGGTTGTCTCTGTTAACCGAAATCTAGATACTTACAGTAATTTGCTGAGGTACCCCAAGGGTAAGACTAAAAGCACCAGGAAGAGCTACAGGAGCTTTCTGTACTCTCCTTGAGACACTACAGAGGGATTTAAAGTAGGAACTTCCTTTATGTGCTCTAGATTGCCTTCCAGAGGAGGCTCATTTGCCTTCACTGTGAAGGGAGCTTAGGGAAGAGGGCTTCCTAAGCCTCTGTCTACCTTCCTTGAGTACCCAGGGCTGGGCATACTCTGCCCTTACATCCCTTTCTCTGCAGCCCAAAGCAAACCCTTTATTTTCCTGTCTGTGCTCTTACTCTTTGCAGGGCCATGTCCTTCTTCATGTCTCCTCATGTTAGCCTAGAGAATGTGGATGTGAAATTCCACACTTTGCTGCTCTCCATACAGCTAACCTGACAGGAGCAAGTGATTCCTTATTTTTCATCGTTGGAAAGTTTTCCTGCTTAAGCTCTTGTGGGGGGAGGGGGCTCAGCCAGCTCTTTGCAAGCCTTTTGTGTGACAACTATCACAGTCAGTCCAGATCCATGGCATCTATTCCTTGACCTCATGGACCAGCAGTGCACCCAAACTGCTTATTCCTTTGTTTTAGCTGGCCATGGGTAGGTTGGTTTGACTTCCTGTTGAACCCCCTGCATATCAGCCTAAGATTTTTTGGCTTAATATCTCTGCTTTGTTATTCTGATTTATGCCTTTTGGAGCTTCTGCCAGTAAAACAAATTAATCTAATTCCTTGGAGTCAATAATCTTGGCCTGACTTGGTTCACTTAGATGTGTGGCCCTTTTACACTGCTATAAGGTGGTCTTCTTCAGGTCCTTGACCTGAGATTGAAGCATGAATTGTTTAGCCTCTGCAGATTAGAGAATTGACACATGGGAATTTAGCAAGTGAGGTGTTCTGCTGGATACGTCTTGGCCACAGAAGTCTGCAGTCATTATTCTACCTTTTAGTTTCATCCAAACCCCTGTATGGCTGGTGCTATTAAAGGTCATGCTCTAATGAATGGGCAGCATTTCATCCTCCATGGGAAACAGCTGTCCCTTGGCTGCCCCTCTTTTGTCCCGCAAAAGTCAATGAACTTGTGGGGAGTCACTCAGGATTTGCAAAAGTCCGCAGAGACTGAAGTGACAGTGTGAAAAACAGACTGGTGGTGTTCCACTTGCAGGGTGGTGGCTTTGTAATGCACCATGGGCATAACCTGTCCCGAAGGTGAAGGGCAGAGTCCCAGAGGGACCACCACCCCCAGCACACAGGGGATCCTGTCGGCCTGGCTGGAGACCAGGCTGACAAAAGGGAGATGGCTCACTGCCACCTCAGGCAGGGGACCTGTCCAGAGCCTCACAGGCACAAGGAAATGCAAGGAGGACTTTTCAGCTCTGCCCACCATTGCAGCTGTCCCTCTGCTTGCTGTGGAGGGCAGCTGCTCAGAGGCTGGTGATGTGTCCTGTATTACACAAAATGAAACTTGGCCCATTGTCTGTGAGAGCAAAGGCTGCTGCAAGTACTAAGTGGATTGCACAAGGAATGATTTTTTTTTTTTTAATCTAATGTAACCACAATGTACCTCAATTGCTTTCCATGCCAACTGGAGAAGGGCAAGAAAAAGTCTGGTTTTGCAGAAGATAATACTTAGGTTGACTATTATATTAGAGAAAAAATAGAGCACGTGATTTGTGTCAAAATCAAAAAGGCCCAAACATGGCCTGGTGAACAAAGCTGGTCTGACCAAATGTGACTGATTTGTGAGGAGTGCCAGACTCTATAAGCAGGCTGCAACCCATGATGTGCAGCCCCTTTTAAATTCAGGGATTTTTGGTTATAGGTTGCATAGGCATTAACCTACAAGATGAAGCCTGCTTTCCATTGACTTGAGTTTGCTTCCAGATTCTGTGATACCACCACAGAATAGTTCGTGACCTGCTAAGTACAAAAGTGCCTGGACTACACAATTGAAGGTGCTGGTCACTTTCCATGCAGTCTGTTTCAATAATTAACATTTTAAAACAATTTTCATGCCTATAGTTCATCCTCTTTTCATTTTGAGAGATAAGGAAGATATGCTCATCTTAATTTTTAACCTATAAGAGGAATGTAACTGCTTGTCTCTCAAAGTGAAAACCAGAAACAAACTTCTGTCTCTTTTCTTTTTCTAACGAGAGAGTAGGAGGGTTTGGAAAGCCAGAAATTCACCTGACAGGGCCTTGCAGATTGTGTTCTTGGAGACAGACATTGAGAGCCTGCAGCAAACTACAGACAGGAGCAAGCCTTTGTGTACTTTTGTTCTGTTTTTTGAGGTAAACTTTGAATTCCTGTGGAGGCCAAGTGTTATCAGGGCTCATGAAAAGGGAGTCTTGTTTATAAATTCTGGGTTACAATGTAAAGGAAAAAGAGCCAGATAAGCACAGTCCTCACCACATCTGATGTCTCTTGTTACAGAACAGAGTGAAACTGCTTGAAACGATAACCAAGGAACATGAGCAGTACAGTGCTAATGTGAACCAGTTTCAATCGTGGCTGAATGGTGTCACAGAGAGATTAAACTGCTGCATTGGAGAAGCAACCAAGACTTCATCAGAGGACAAGCTAAAGGCACTGAAGGTCCTTGAACAATATAGCTGTAACAAGGCATTAGAATTGTGTGTTTTTCATGCCCATATGTGTTGCTCAAACCATACAAGGCTGTCCTTGAGAAAAGAATTACATGTACAAAATAGATAGTGATTTTAGCATGGGCTAGGGCAGATGAGTTGTATGAGGTCTTGAAACTGTAGGTATGGTTCTTCCAGTATGAGTCACCAACTGGTCTGGTTTGTTTTTCTTAAAGCCTGATCTCCAAGGGTTATGTGATTCTTTGAGAATCTTGTTTAAATAAATCAGATTTGGTAAACATGATCCAAATAGACCCTGAAGGTTCACAGTTTTTGAGAGTCTACAGCTGGTGATGAAAATACCAGTTTTGAGAACAATATCCTTTATTTTGGTGCCATTGCTTTTATTGTTTAGCTTAAAATCTCTGAGATCCAACTATTAATATATGTCTAGTGACTGCAGCTCCTGTTCTCTTTGTCAGGGATCTCAGGTGATAAGCATTAGTGAAAGCAAATATTTCCAGAATCAATGGCAATTAGTATTAGTCAGAAGGCAGTCAGATGACTTGAAAAAAGACATATTTTGAAATAAGCAAAACCAAAAATACGTACAACCAGGAGAGATCATCTTTTTTCCTACTGATTTCAGCTTTTCCTCCAGCTTCCCAGTCCTGCAGATAATCTTTATTTAACTTATTTTTGCAGGAAATTGCCAAAGACATTAGGAGTGGTGGAAAGAAATGGAAGCACCTTGAAAATCAGTGTGCAGAGGTGATTCAGAATACCTCTCCACTTGGATCTGCAAGACTGAAGGATGAACTTGAAGAGCTAAGAAAAGCTTTGGAGAAGTTGAAACTGCTGAGCAGTGATGAGGAGGAGAGATTGCTCAAGATCCAACAGTCTGAAAGTGCCTATGAGTCCCAAGCCAGACAATTAGAAGCAGACATCCAGAAGCTGAGAAAAGATCTACAGAGACTAGAAAATGACCTGGACCCTGGGGAGGGGGAAAAGACTGAAGATGATCTTGTAACTCTGTGGAGAAAATGCAATGTAAGTTGTTACCCTTTGTGTGGAGGATCAAGTGCAGCCATAGACTGAACATGCATAGTCACATCCAACAGATGCCTGTCCCATTGGTTAGAGATAAGGAGAGAGTATGAGTATGTGTGAAACACACAGAGGAAAATGTGACTGTCAGCAATGGAATCAACTGCCCCATCCGTCATCTTACACTGCACAGAAGGAGCAGGGTTGGAGGATGTGCTGGAGTTTGTGCCTTGAGTTCAAAGGGATCATATGCAAAAAGAGCACAATACAGAGCAAACAACACAATTTGCCCCACTTAAAAAGAAGCAGGAAATTAATGCCTCACCATCTGTATAAATACACAGACACAAGTGCATTCACAGACACAGGTACACACATTTCTGAGGTATTTGCTAACACCATTGCTATCTCATATCCTTCATCTCTGTAAGATAGGTACCTCTCTTCCTTTACTAGCAGACACATCATCAGTACTAAGAAGTCACAACACTGTAACAATCCAGTATTTACACCAAAACCAATCTGCTGCAAAAATGAGTGCAAAGACTTTGTCACACATTAAGTAGATAAAATCTTTACTACTCATTTCCTCTCAAGGGCTGGTTTTGTATTTATTATCTATTCTTAAAATGCTGATTGTATATCTAGAGCTATGCAGGACTAACTCGGAAAAGTATATGCAAAAAGGATCCAAAAAAATTAGACCGGTTCAATCCAGCTGCATTTGCATGGGTTTTAGTTGTTTTTGTTTCCCTGAGTCACCCTAGAATTAACATTTTCTATATATGAGTCTCTGAGAAAGATCTGTTCAGGCAAACAGATGCTGGTAAGTCTGCTCCAAAAATGCAGCTCATGTTATACACTGCAATCAGTGAACTGAAACTGGGCCTGTTTGTGATTCACTCTGTTCAAACAGTGAACCCTGCAGATCAGATGCAGAGGCTGGGCAGTTTGAGGAGAGGAGAGAGAGCCTGTTGAGAAAAACAACCTGTTGCTGAGAATGTTTTATGTCTTAGCAAAGACCATATTCCTTATAACCAAGAAAAAAAGCCACTGAAAGGGGATTTGTGCATACCCTGAGACACAGCCTTACTTCTTCATTTCATATGCCAGACACTCATGTGATCTGTTCACTATTTTTATAATATAGGCAACAAGAGCAGCTCTGGCTGCTGAAGAGTCAAAGATTGAGAGGCTGAAGGCTCAGCTTAAGGAACTGCTACGGTTTTCCCAAGATGTGCAGTCACATGCTGACAGTGTTGTCTCTGCAATACACCAGTATCAAAGGTACTGGGAAGTCTGATTATGGTGGGCAGGTGGGGGCAATCTCTCAGGGATTGTCAGGGGCTTAAGAAAAAAGTGATATGCCATCCAATTGTAGGTGATGGGTAGGAAAAAAAGCTTTTGCTAATGACACCCGCCTCCATGTTTCAGTAAAGTTGCAATTTTAGCCATTTGCTGGGAGCTGGAGGCTCCTGGTCATTTTCAAGCAATGATCTCACATCATTAATGTTGTGCATGGTTGAAAGAAAATTAGATTGTTGTCAGCTAATTTGATCTAATTAGCATTTTATAATAATAATTTATGTATTTTGCTTGCCTTTCATGCCAGCAACTAGAAAATCAGGACAGGAACTCTGGTAGTAAACGGTTCAGAAGAATTATGGCCCTCCCTTGTGGAGTTTGTTGCGGTGACTCACCAGCCTTAGCAATTATTTGGCAGAGTTTATTCCCCTTCTCCTGGCAGCTTATATGCATGTTCCTGTTTTCAACTTGCCTTGGGTTGGAAACTCTGAAAGTTTAGCCTCTCCCAGACTTCAGTGTTTCCGTTTCCAGGCTGCCTGGAATCAGGAAGTAAAGAAGCTGCAGCAAATTTTGCAAACTAGAAGAAAGGATCATTTTTTTAAGGGGAAAAAGAAGGTCAGTTCTTTTCCTGTATCCCAGCTTGTTTCCCTCTGTGCACAGTATGCTGTCCTGCTTGGAAGTGTTATAGGTCATTGTGGGAAAGGATTTCAGTTTAAAAACCAGCAAGTAAACAATGTTGAAAGAAGAGCAAAGAAGGCAGGCACTTGCCTCTGAGTAGAAAATGGCAGCTGCTCTTTTGCCAGCTTCTCTCTAAAGCTTCTTCGGGAAGTCTGGCAGCTTCCCACTGAGCCTGGCAGGGGCAGCAGAGCAAAAGGCAGAGGACGGGGAAAGTCAGAACCTTCTATTTGCGGAGCTTTTGGCCTCTGCAAATTTGCCTTTGCTCAGCCCCGTCATGGCCCATGACACAGGTAAGAGTGTTGTGTCTGTCTTTATAGAAAGGCAGTATTGATCCTGACTGGCACTGCTCTCACCTGCCTGTCTTGTGACATAATGGACATAATTCCCCTATGGACATAAAGGTTGGGCTGCGTTTTGCCACGTCAGGCAGGATTCTGCAAACTGGGAGGTCAGGCAAGCTGAGAAAAACAGGAGGCAGCTGCATGGGGTGTGTCACTGCTGGGCCTTGTCACTCACTCAGCTGTGTTTGGGGTAAGCCTTTTTAAGAGAAGCCTGGATATTCATTGAAGGTTTGCTGATTTATTTTCTTTTTTACAATAATAGAGCTGTGTATGTTTGTGGATACGTATACATAAATACAAAGTTTTCACAGAATTACAGAGTTGTACTAGTACAAATTCAAGTAGTTATGCAAAATCTAAAATAATTGTATCTTAATAAAACTGTCTTTCACTTTTTCTGTTAACATAAGGTTATCAAAGACTTTTTAAAGTAATTCTTTAAAGAAACAAAAACTTGTTTTTTACTGGCAACTTCTAGGCACTCTTGACTTGTTCCTCCCACCAGTCAGTGAGACTGCTCTGATAATATGATTTGTAAATCACACTGGTGACAGCAGCCAAGAAGGATCACACACATCCTGGCTACTAGAAACACAAAGTAGCTCCTGATACACAGTTGCACAAAAGACAAATGTGTTCTATGGCATCTAAATAAAGTTTTGTCAGATGTCTCTGACTGACAGAGCAGCTGTTGGTAGGCAACACCAGGCTCAGGCAGTAAAACAGACTGAGGCTTTTTTGTTGTATATGGTTTACACCCAAGCATTGTGTTAATTCATGCCTTGAAAAATAGAATGTTTGGGCTTGGATTTCTTCATAATCCTTCTCTTGGTTGTCACTTTATCCTTACAGTGTTAGAGGCAAGACTTCTAAAATGAACACTGATGCAGAAACCCAACTGAGGAGACTCTTCCAAAATCCCCTGCAAAGTTTTGAGCAGTGGAAGCCATCGGTCCAGATGCTTCTGGAGACTCCAGAGCCAGAACTGGCTCACATTGAGGTAGCAAAGCTGTTGCTATGTTCAGAGCTGTGGGTTGGACCAAGCCTGCATACAGCTGCCAGGCAGCAGCAGCTGGAAGGTCTTGCCAGTGTGACAGGAAAACCCAGAGTAGTGATGGAGATCTTAGTTCCAGCTGTAGCACGTTGCCTTATTTTGTGCCCTCCATTTGGTAAACTGGAGTTGTCAGCCGAGTAGGCTGCATAAAGTGCTAGATATCTTTAGCAATGATGATAATGTTTAGCACTGGCCCAGATCTCCCTGGATGGGAAGTTTGTGGACTCTGTTGAAGAATTATGTGGTGATATAGACATGGGATTAAAATGCACAATTTGTGCATATGCCCAGCAAGGTGTGTTTGTAACTTTGTCATCCCTGTGATGTCCAGAAAAAATGTATCTGTGAACAGGGATGGAATTTATCCTCAGGATGACCATTCAAGCTGTCCTTTCTGTTGGTTGTTTAGATCTCTCCTTGGCACAGACAACTCTTGCCATAGTACAGTTTACCTCTCTTTCTGTTCACAAAATGGATGTAGCCCTGGTGCCTCTAACATTATCAGGAAGATTTTTCCTTTAACTGGGCACTGTCCAGGTACCTTCTGTTACCCCTTGTTGGCCCAGCATGCTGTTTTTACCTGACTTTGTCATACTGCTTTGGTTGTGTGACTTGTGTGAGAATAATGGGGTTATATGATTTTTATTTTTTTTTTGTATGATCTCACTGGAAGAACTTTTCTCTTCAGGCTGCTCTAGCTGAAAGCTCCCAGTTCAAAGAGAAGTTGATGACATTGCCACTAAAGAAAGATTTGCTAAACAATGTTCTTGGTGAGGAAAAAGCAGAGTCTTTCCTTCAAGAAGTAGCTGAAGCTGCAAAGGAGAGAGAAATTTTACACAAAAGTCTGCTGCAAAGCAAGAGCAAACTCCAGGTGAGCTACAAAACCCATATACTGTCTTTGCCTGTGATAAAGACAAAGATCAAGTCTTTACTTTATATATGAATTTAATACTAATCCCTTTTCCTAGGCTGATCAATTATTCAAATAAATTTGTGGTCTGTTGCATAGTGTATCTCAGTGTTTGTTCTGAATATGAAGCAGATATTGACAAAAGATAATACCAAGGGGTGTATGTTGAATGCTAGACCTGTTTTCTTATTTCTCCATCTAGAATATGATATTGCAACATAAGAACTTTGATGCTGGTTTTGCACCATTGCAAAAGAAATTATCTGCCATCAAAGCCAAATTAGATCTGGAGAAGGAACCACGGCCTGACCTCTTGGGTAAAAAGACACAGCTCCAGAGACTCCAGGTGAATTACAGTATTGTTTGGCCATGTTATCCTCAGCTAACTGTGGTTCCCGTTTGTTCATATTTTATTAGCATTGGGGATTCAGTACCTTTCCCCTCCATTGTGTGTTAGATAATTTCATTGGTCCAGTTTATAGCATGAGTGAATGATATTAAAGCAGTGCAGATGAAGCACTGGCAAACTGAGCTTGAGGGAAGGAAGAAGCAGCTGGAAGCTGTTGGTGGTACACCTTCTTGGGCTAGTTTAATTGCTAAATAAAATGTATCCTGACACTTCCCACTGGCAGTGAAACTGCACACGATAAATTGATTCAGGTTAACTTCCTCAAAAGGGTTTCCACTGGTCCACTTGCTTTTGTATTCTCTCCTTTCTGCTCTTTACCTTGTCACTTAGCTGTGACACATGCTGAATTTACTCCACGGGCTGATTCAGCTGTCCAAGATAAGAAAAAAAAAATTAACAGAAAAAGATGATAATTTTTTTTGTTAGTGTTTTGAACAGATTCAGCAAAGGTTCCAACCTGCAGTAGAGCCTGTTCAAGGCATGCAGTGGGATCACATACCCGGGAGAGGGGAGGGAAGAGCAGAAGGAGAAGGGAGAGGGGATGTGACTCTGCCATGGTGAGCTGTGATGGCTCAGCTGTACTGTGGAACTTCATCCTTGGTGACCACAGGGGTGTTATCACCACAGCCCTTTGCTGGTTACACTATGGCTTCTTTGGCACTTCTCAGCAGCTTATCTTCTTTGTTAGCTCCCAGTAACATGTAAAGGACATCCAACTATTTTTTTTCAGAAGCATATACTCCTAGGTATTGAAACAATTAGTTTTCTTAATGACAGTGGTTGTTCCTGTGATTTTTTTGTCCTCACAATGTCAAATGAAGCTAGCTTTGGTGTATGTCTTGTGGAAGTCCATGCTGTACCTAGCAGACTACACATATGGAATCTGTCTTTTCCTCTATAGATGATCCAAGATGACTTGGAAGAGCTTGCAGTTCACATGGAGGAGGTAGAGAAGCTTGTTCAGTCAAATACCACACACAGGCATGAAATGAACCAACTTTCATCTGACTCTGAAGCCCTGAAGAGATCACTGGAGGTATCATAAGGAAATTTTTAGTTGCCTGGGAGTTGTCAGCTACCTCTATTTAAAAATGTTTTAGAAAATCTTTGACATCACATGCTTTGAGTGACAGATAGTTTTTTTTCAGGGGAAGAAGGCACTGAATTCTTAGACTTTGGTAACTCTTCCAGGATTCGCTGATTATCTCTAATGTGATTTCCCCTGGGGGCAGGATGCCATCCACACAGATTTTATGTCTATATAAAGTATTTCTGGAGTGGACCTGAGATTTCTGACCAAAAGAACTCATAGTTGTATTATCATGGTTGGTGCTTGCACTTCACAGATTACAGGAGAGGGGGTTTGTACCAAAGTGTTTGATGTTTTTATGGCTTTGTGACCTTAATGAGAGAAAAGTGCTGTGATTGCATAAATACTTGCTTTGTCCTGAGGCATTTTATAGTTTGCAAACATACCTATAAAATGACCTCCAGAGCAATCTCAGAAGAAGAGCTCATAAAGTTACCTTAGCTATGCAGTTCACTATAAAATCATGTGTGTTCAAGTGGTACCTGAACTCACACTGTGGAATTCTAGTTTCAATCTCAATCATCACATTTATCACTGAACTGAACTTTTGCCAGACAAGTCTGTACAGTCACTTTCTGTACAGTCACTTCTGATTCAGGGAGTGCAAGATGTATTTGATATTGACTGAGGTACAAAAACCCCAGACATGTATATTCTCTATTCCCTTTCAGCTGAGAAGGAAGGGAACTATTCTAGTTCTTAACACCCCCCCGTGTGGTTGAATTCAGGCCTGCAGGAGCCTGGAGGTATTTTCCACACCACTGATGCTAAAAGAATAGATTTTTTTGTCTCTCGTTAATAGCTGCTTTTTTCCTTTTTGCCTATGAGGTTCTGTGCCCAGTGTTAGAGCCATTAAAGAAGGTGCTTTCTGTCTTTGGTTGCTGACAGATTTTTATCGTTTGCAGGTGATGATACAGCAGAGTGAAGACCATGTTCAGAAGCATTGGGCATATAATGACAAACTGTCTGACCTCCAGCAGTGGATCTCAGTAACCAGGGAGAAGATTGACTCCTGCCAGGATGCTGATGGAGAGCAGGACACTGAGGGCAGGCTGGAAGACCTGGAGGTGAGAAAAGCATCTTACTTTAAGATATTAATTATTCACTTCACAGCATTCAGACATTAAGAATGGGGATTTCTAGGGAGGATTTCCTGGTTCAGGAGAGTGATGATGTGTGTTTCTTCTTCAGTAACTGTTGGTTGCTGTTGCCTCTCTGCTTTGCTCTCTGTTGTGGGGTGTGGGGCCATGTAACAGTCAAGGCAGTGAAAGTGAGTAAGAAGTGTTGAGATGGATAAAGTATTATCCAAGAATAGGTGGTCTGTTCCTGTCAGTGATCTCTCTGAATGACACCTGCCTTTGCCTGTGTGTACTCATCAATATATTGAACATTCCTGCCATTTTAGCTGGCCTTCTATTTGTTGAACTGAGCTGTTCCAAAACTGCCAGCTTTTCCCTGAGTAGCAGTACTTCGCTTGCTAAATTCACTCCAGTAGGATACTTCAGCTGGCATCTGTTGCCTTCACTGGGGAGACCAAAATTTTTCATGGGAAGGCTACAGAAGGAGGTGCATTGACAGCTTGCATCCTCAAAATTTCCCCATCAGCTCTTTGACTTATGTTGGCTCTTTGGGAGCATCCACAGCATTTTTTTTTCCCATAGGTATGTTCTGGGTAGTGCCAACAAAACCAGCATAGTCCTGGACTGCACAGGGCCTTTAGTCTGACATAGCCTCTGCTTTACCCAGGGTACCTAGGAGTAATTGTCAGGGCTTTGCATTTCAGAGATTGCTAGCTGAGTTTCCAGATAAGGAGATCCAGCTGCACCTTGTGGAAGCTCATGGCCAGTTGGTCATGGAGAACTCTTCTCCAGAGGAGACTACCCATGTCCAGGCAGAGCTGGATCAGCTGAAGGAGTCGTGGAAATTACTGAAGGAGATGGCAACAGGGTAAGTGTTCATGTAGGTCTTTCTTATGTCCCTTTAACGGGGTTCTCTTTGCTGCAATAAGAGCAGACACACTTGAGGCTTTATGCTCTGTGCTGTGAAAGTGAACAGCCATACCATAATGCTAGAAGCAAAATGGGATTTTTAAAAATTGTTTGTAAACTGAGAATTGTTACTTTTAAGAAAACCTTTTTAAGACTCTGAACCTCAGTGTCTGTGAATCTTTCTTGACCATGTGTCAGAGTAGTCAGTGTCTTGTGACCTGGCTCACTCCTGTACTGCCAGTCTGTGTCAGAGGAAATTTGGCATAGACTGGGTGACTCGTGCTGTTCTGTCTCATCTTCCTGTTCTCCTTGGAGATGCCTCCAAGAAGGGTGTATTTGCAATGGGATTTGTGCCTTTTGCAAACCTGAAGAAGTATAAGCATAGCTAAAAATTTTCTCTTCAGTTGGGAAATGAAAGCTTAATTTATTTTGCCTCCACTGTGTAGTGTCTAAATGCTGCTCATGTTTGCTAGTTTGTATTAATGTTTAATGATGTGCTGCATGTATGATTGTATTCGTACATTCATGTCAGAATAGGCACAAAAATTAAATTACAAAATCTAGGAAGACTTGATTGTACTGCCTCATATAACCAGAAAGAAAGGTATATTGCCAAGGTAATATTTTTAGTGCCCTAAATAAAAGAAAACAAAACACTTGGAAATGTTAGAACTAGAGTCCTGGCACAGCTGTGAGACACTCTGGTTGGGAATAACTTCAATAGTAATAGTGTTACTAGTATTAATAATGTTATAATAATAACAACAATAGTGATGTTTCCCCAGAGCTGTCTCACATAGCCCCAGTCAAAATGTGGATAGCCACTGCACTGATATCTCTGGTTTTGTGTTTTCAAGCCTCCTCAAGAAGTGGCAGTTAAGCAGACCAGTGGCTGACAGGAAGAAGAAAAGAGCATTTGTGGACAGCAGATGGATGTCTAGACCTGCTTTCCACCTTGTTGATGTCAGTCCCAGCCATAAGCAGGTGAGATGGGGATTCTGTGTCTGCCTTCACATCAGCTTCACAGGAACAATTTCATTGCTTCATCTAGCCTTCACAGGAAACGTCTGACATAACAGAGAGCACTTTTTTGTTCCTGTTGTTCTGTCATCTAGGACAAGTTGGGAGAAGGGCAAAGTACAAGTAGCCACTTGAAGCTCCTGCATGACTTTGAAGAGTGGCTACGAGGAGAAAACACCAAACTGACCAAAATCCTTGCTGGGACTCCATCTTCCACAGAGGAAATTGAGGCACACCAGAGCAAACTTGAGGTTAGTTTTCAGGGTGTGAATGGAGAAAAATATTGCATTAAGGGAGAATTCTTTCCTAATTAAAAAAACCCCAAACAACAACAACAAAACCCAAAACCGCTCCACCTACCAACCAAAAACTGATCCACAAGAAACCCCAAAAAATCCTCAAGAGCAAATAGACCAAAAATTCAAACACTATACTCTCTGCTTTACAGGACTCTAGAGTAGATGAAGCTTAGGAATCTAGGACAAGTTTCATCCTTTCTACTAAGAAAAGTCTGCCAGAACCAGAGTAGAAGGGAAGGGAGCACCTGGAATTTAGCTGTTGGGCTGGACATTTCCAGTGTGGTATGGCAAAGGTGTTCATTGAAAGAAGCTGATTAAAATCAGTGTCAAATCAGTATTTGGTCTCATTCTTCCTGTTGAGTATAGCCAAATGCCATGGCAATTTGTTAGATTTGTTGGATTGTTAGAAACTAATCACAGAAATATCCAAGGCTACAGGAGTCCTGCAGGTGAGTTTCATATTATTTCAGGCCAAAAAAGCAATAGCAATAATAAATGTGCTATTGCATAACCACTGTTTTTTCAAATGCTAATTTAAGAAGTGGGGCCTTCCTGAATCCTGAATTGCTGCTTGTTAGAAATCAAGAAGCTAGACCCCTTCTGAGTCTCTCAGAAGGAGAAAAGAATGTAGAATTTGAGTAAAGCCGTTAGATAAACTAAGATATATTAAACCACATAAATAAGTGTATGTTTTAGTGTTAAGTAAGTTAGAATTAAGCCTAAGTAAGTAAGAATATATTTCATGCATTTTTAAGTGCCTGAGTAGAAGCTGTTCCCTAAGTACCAGCTAAAAGTTCAGTGCTTCCCATAAACATAACTAAAACACAGTAGAATATTGTTTTGCATTTTTAGATAGAACCATGAACATAAACAGAACATGTATGCAGATAGATAGAGTAATATGCACAAATATACGTAAAGATGGGTAAGAGCTGATGCTGCCTTTCACATTTTAAAGTATAATTTTGATAGGTGCAGAAAGATTGTTTTAGAATCGTGTTTTTAGCTGATTGCTCAATTTAGGGTTAAAATTGACTACCTGCCTACCTATCTACCTACTACTGCTACTCACTGCTGCTTGCTTTTGCTGTACCTGCATGCAATCTCACACACATTCATCCCCATGGAAGAAGAAAGAAGAAAAGAAGAAACGAGATGGAGAAGCTGCTGCTGCTGCCCTGCTTGGAGCTCTATGCCAGAGAAGGGCTTGGAAACTGCTACTGCCTTGCTCGAGACTTTATACCAAGGGCAGCTCTGGGAGCTGCTGCTCCTGCTCGAGGCATGACCAGAAAATTTTAGCACAGACTTTAAGCATTCTGAACTCTTGCCTTCAGACCAATGTATTCATGTAATAAACAGCTTTATGCCAATCAACTACTGCTCTTGTCTTTCTGAAACCCAGACCCATAAAAACAGCTTGACAGCTGCTGACCCTTGCCTTTGCCTTTAGGAGCTGCAGTCTCGTGTGCCTCATGGTCAGCATCTCTTTGAGGACCTCCTTCACCTTCATCCTGTCATTGGAAATTCTGAAGAGCTGGAGGACCTGCGTTACCGATGGATGCTCTACAAAGCTAAGCTGAGAGAGTCCGTGAGTTCACCGGTGCGTGACAGCACACAGCCCACAGCTGCTGAGCTCTGCCATTGCTCTTTCAGGTTGATTCACATTGCAGGTCTTGCTTCAGCAGTATAGTCTGCTTAATTAAGAGTTGAGTGCTTTTTCCCTTTGTAAGCTATGCTCAAAATATTTCTTGAGATGGAAGCTTCAAACCAGAATAATAAATGGCAAAGAGGCATGCACCTGGGGACTGAGAGGTGCTTGTGTGTGTGAATGCTTTGGATATGTACCTGGTTCTGGGCACATGGATTTCTCTTTTTTGCCATTTCTCCTCACAACGTTCTCCATAGAGTTATTTTTTGACAGTTCCTGCAGTAAGAATATATTCACTGTTCATTATTTGTGTCTCCTGCTGTGATACAGAATAGTTGCTGACTGAACGGATTCAAAGTAACTGTGCACAGAAGGACCTTTTGAAATTTTATAGGCTAATGATATGGAATGAAATAAAAAGGAGGCATTTTAATGCAAAAAACAAATTATTAAAGAAGTTATCAAGTTGTTATATATAAGACATGCTAAGGATGGCAGAATTCATCATCATATACAAGATATTCCAGAGCATGCTGAAGATATTCACATGTTCTTAGCATAAACATATATAATTTTTAATTAATATTTTTCTAGCTTAACCACTCACAATATCTGAGCAGCTTCAAGATACCATAATCAAAGGATTAGAATTTACAGGTTTGCATTTGGTACTTTCTGTCTACAAGTGCTTTCAAAAGTATCTGAACTTAAACACCTATAATTTGAGGCATTTAAAAATTTTCTGCCTTAGGAAACATTGTCTTGAAATCCAAAGCTTATTTAGAACATGAATCCTTTAAAATGCATGGAAGGAAAGCATGACTTTTATTAATAATGAGCATATTTCTGTTTGCCATTGATTATAATGACTTATGCTTTGTTAACCAAAACCTTCTGTAAGCATTAACATAGTCAATAGGTGTCAGTAAAGTCAAAGCTATTGCTGGGAGAACTGCTCGTCTGGTGCAAGTAGTCAAAACCCTAAAAACATGTCATCTTTCTGCCTAAGGTTGTTAAAGGGCCCATTAAAAAAATCTCCTGCCAGTTCACGCTGTCCAGGTGACCATGAATTTGAAAGAAGCTTCCCCTGTGTGGTGAATACTCATTTGCAGGCTCCTCTGAGATCTTAACTTCATGCTTTTTTTTTTTTTTTTTTTTTTTTTTTTTTTTTTTTTTTTTTTTTTTTTTTTTTTTTTTTTTTTTTAAACAGAGTGCTGGATCTTTGGAGGAACCAGACAGATTCAGAAAGGCAAGACAGTTTCTTATTATTAAGCTAAAAAAATACTTGACCAGACATTTTGCAGAAAATTATTTAAAATTTTTCTAAAGATTCCTGAAATCAATTTGCTTATTAAGACCCACTCTTAAAGAATTTGTTGATTTTATCCAGATTTTTAAATGGAAAAATATTGCAGAGTTTTTTTCCTGAACTAGGCTTACTGTATCTCTAGAAGCTAAATATCCATTTCCTGGGAGAGGAGGGAAACTCACTTTTTATATATCTGCATGCTATGTGAATTTAATTAATTTTTCAAAAGAGACTAAGGAAGAGCCAGAATATCTCTCTAAAGGATTTAGTGGTTAAGTCCCTAAAATAATTTTGAAAATGGGACTTCTAATTCTTTAGAAAATTCTGAAAAACAAATGCTTTGGATCAATCAGCCCACCTTCTTTCTAATGCAGAAAGCCAGAGAAAGTCAAGAGATTTGTCTAATGCTATTAGACTAAATCTTTATTCTAAGCAGCAGAATTCCTCCTGTGATGGATTTTCTTTTTGAAGTGATGACATAAGAAACAGAAGCAGTACAGGAGATAATAAGGAGAAGCTAAAAGAAAACAAAATACTGCCAGTTTCTTATTAAACCAAGCAGCATTTCTGATCCCATTTTCATAAAGTCAGCAAATTTTTCTGTCACAATTTGCTTTGTTTGTAGACACTGTTCTACTTTGTACTGTTGTCTCACTTTCCATTTGTTTTTAGAAGGAATAGAATAAGGCTTTATTTACCCAGCACAGAGGAGATTGAATGGGAATAATGTGTTGCAGGATCATAATCACCTAGTCATTTTAAGGTAAATCAAACCCTTGATTTCTGTTGCAACACCTTGGTAGAAGAGACCAGTATTTAAAGGGTGCAGTACAGTGCACTCAAGCATGGCCAGAAATCAAGACTTTCCTCATTCTAATGAGATATTCCTTTAATACTCAAATGTGGAGTTGCAGCTCCAATATTTTTACCCAGCAAAGTTCTGACCAATTTTAAGGCAGTTTTCACACATTCCTCAATAGTTTTGGCTGCAGTTCAGCCTTCCTGAAGACCCCCAAAGACTTTCTGTTCTTGCCTGTCTGCCTCAGCATTTATTGTTTCATCCAGTAAGGTCACCAGAATTTTTCAGGTTGGAAAAACAGTATGACATTTTAATACTTGGTGTAGAGGCAGCCAAACATTTAGTAGTGCTTCTTTTCCCTAGAAGAGGCTCACAGGGATATTCCATAAGACTGATGAAGGAATTCTCTGATTTCATGTTGTTTGGTTCGGTCAAGTTGTTTGTATGGAAAAACAAAAGCTTTAGGCATAAGCATGTCTTCACTACAGTTAGATGCCATTTTTAATTCATCTGTCTCACCTGCCTTGGGGTACATGGCATTTATTCACCCTTAAATTCTCCAAATTAGACTAAAGTCTTCAGTTAATTTTCAAAGATGCTGGGTTAACATAATGGCAGGCAGCAAACATTTCTCAATTAGGCCTGCAGCAAGAGCACAAACCCCCACCCACTCTGTGAGTTTTTAATAGCTACTGAACACAAAAAGAAACAGCTCAGGGTGGAAAGGACTGAAGAACTGAAATACCTCATAAGCATGAAGGAAATGGCTCCCATTGCACTAACAAGTGATTTGCAGTTTCCCTTCAGCCAGTACAGATGTTGCTCTAACTTATACCCTGCTCACTTCAGTGAGAGTTCGCTGACCTCAGGGCTTTCATTCTCTATTTAAACAGTATCACTACAACAAGAATCCAAGTGCTGGAAGCAGAAATGTCTTTTTTTTTTTTTTTAATTCTGGTTTTATCAGGATGTGAGATGGTGTTGCCATAAGATTTTTTGACTACCACTTAACAGAGCTGGAAAATTATGTTGATCCCTTTTGGGTGTATTGCTGTTTGGCCTAAGAAAAGAGGAAAACGAGGCCAACTGCAGAATTCTATACTATGCAGTTTACTCTAAAGTCAGATTTAGCACCTAAAATGTGGCTAGAAACAAAAGAAAGATTAAGCAAAATATTTTTGTATGCATTAATATCTTTTCCAAGCTATGGTAAAGGAAGCCAACTACCTTGACGAGAATGGCTGATCTCAGGGGTTGATATCTGCAGGAAGTGCAGATGGCTGCACCACTGTGCTTGCAACAGCCAGTGAGTTTGCATAAAATAGGATCAGGTTGTCTCTAATTTGTCAGCTCCCTCATGCTCTTGACTCACACAAAATCATCAGAAGTGGCAGAAGTTGAGGTATTTTTGGACTGATCTCTGCTTTTTGCAGCATGAGGTCCCCAGGGACTGCTTGTCTCTCCTGTTTGAGCTGTAAATATTTTGCAGCAGAAGCAGCAGACTAACATGGAGAAGGGGAAGACCCAGCTGCAACCATTCTCATTTGATTGCCTTCTGATTTTATTTCATTTCTAGCCTACATGGCCAAATGTTGGGCAGAATAGAGCTGCTCCTTGTATAGTAATGTGCTTTTTTTCCTGATCATTCATCCATTGCTGAGGACATGGCCCTGCCATTGGTGCCCTTAGGAGCAGAACAGCCTGATGATTGTGATGTGAGCAACTTCTTGTTGATTAACAAAAAACAGTTGCAGGAAATTGCACTGGCTGCAGCAAATTTTTAGCAGGTGCCAGTGACAGCCAATGTAGATGGATATTTCTGCAGGGTACCTAGCACACTCAAGAACATAATCAAGCAAGTGCTCAATAATAACTATGATAAATGTTACTTTCAAAGACTGGCTCCCAGCTACCTGAAAATATTCCATGAACATTCTTAGCATAAATAGGAAGTCGAAGGCTCATTATTTACAGGTCTAGGTAGCACTGTTTGATTTATTTTCTCAGGTGCTCAGAGTAATTACACTTCCTTGCTAAGCAAACAATCTGGCTTTATTGTTTGTACAAACCAAATAATTAGAATTCATTACATCAGCGGTCAGTTAATTGCTTCCTTTGAGATTCTGCTAAGAGTAATCTCCTGTAACATACAGACAGAAGGAACATGTAATTTAATCTTATTTAGAGACACCATTGATCTGGAGTCAATCAAATTAATGCAGTCATTCAGGAAACTGGAAAGGAAGAGCTGCCACAGCTTGCCAGGAAGAAAACAGTAAGGTGGTCTGCTGTGTCCAAGTGCAGATATGATGGGAGTTCCTCATGGCAGAAAAGCACAGCATTCTGTGTTAGTGCCTGTGGTAGTGGTGTCTCTGTTGAAAGCGTGTGGCCCATTTGTTTTCCTCAAGTCCTGCTAGGCGTTACCCACTTGAAATCCTCTGTACAATTTCAGTCTTAGTAAAATGAAAAAGATGTATTAAAAGGTATCTTTTCCTCAGTTTTCAATACCTCTTTTATAGATAAAGATAATATATCTTTGTTTGGTTTTTTCTAATCACTGTGCTTATCTGTTTTAGGAATTATGCCATGACCCAAACACAGGATGAAGGGCATCTTAGCATTAAAAATTAGCAGATAGACTTATTTTCTCCCTACAGTGATGTTTGCTCAGAAAGAAAACTTAGTAAACCAAAACCCAAAAAACTCAAAAAAAACTCACCTCCAGAAAAATCCTGACTGCCCATTCCTAACTCAGACCGACTGTTAAGTATGCTGAGCCAGGCAGCAGCATCCCCTTTCTTTTCCAGCAGGCTCACAAGCTTCCCTTCACATTACTGCACCTGAGTCTCCCTGCCTGTGTGCTCTCATTTCTGTTGTTTTCATGTCGTTTTCCAATTTACATTACGGTGTCCTCTAATGTTAGATATCTGGGGCGCTTTGTTTGTCTCTGGACCTGCCACACCTGTGCCTTGCCAGTGCTCTCTGCCTGCAGCAGTGCTAGTGTGAGGAGGTGACATCCTGCTTCCCAGGACACCTGGGTCTTACTGTCTTTTCAGGCTTGTGTGCTATTAGTTAGGCATGTGGTGGTGCTCCCTGCTTCATGTGAAGAGATGTGTCCTTTTGCTGCCTGCCATGCTGTGAAATATTTGCAGATTTTTACCAAGGAGATAGCTTAGAATGGTTTTCTCAGCAGATATAATTTTATGTCCTAACTGAAAGGTAAAGAGAAGAAGAGAGATTTGCTGACCAATAGCAGAATGCAACCACTTTTCAGTATATACCTGAAAAAATGTTTTTAACACAACTGTAAAAAGCACTGTAAGAAAAACTCTTCTAATCATTACCTCTAATTTTTATACCTACTATTTATTCAAAACTAAGCCATCACATTTTTAAGTATTTAAATAAAATGCAAATATATTTACATTATGCATAGTGACTGCTGAAATTTAAGAAAAGTTTGATCTTGATTTGAGAGAAGTCACTGGCAAAGCAGCTGGAAGTCATCATTGTTGACATGATGAACCAGCTTATGATGTGAGTAACTTCTACTGAAGTAAGTTCCAGAATGTTTTGTCCTTCTTCCAGTTTTTATTCTTCCTATCCTTATTTTAATTATTTTATTTTGACTTGCAAGGATGAGTGGAAGTTGGAAATCGGGAAAAGTTGTTTTACTTGCCTGCCTTCCTGAATATAGAAGGCTGAAGTTTTTTTCTGCTTGCTTAGGTCTGGAGAACTGCTGGCTCTTCCTTGTTTCTGTTCTTTTAAATGAACCCTCCATCAAAGATTCTATATTATCCACCAGCCATGTTGAGGTACTCCAGAATCTTCCCTAAGGAAGAAAACAGTCTTTAATTTGCCTGTATACTTACCTATTTACATGCTTATGCAGTTCAGAATTAAAAGGACCATTGGGGTTGCAAAGTCAAGCAATCTGAAGATGGAAAATGTCACAGCTAAAACTGCTTGTATGACTGCAGTTAACCTCTCTTCAGCATTCTTGTTCATTCTGGTAGCTCTTTATGCAACTCCCTTAAATTATTTCCCTCTTGAAAAGGTCAGCTGTGATTTGCAATGTGTTGTTAATCCTGGGAGAGGGACACTCATGGCTCTGGGTTGAGAGCTGATGAAAAGCCCAGCTCCTAACTCTCTCACACTGAGGTAAAAAGAACAAATTTCTTTGGTTTGAGAGAGCAGCCTGTGATCCCCCTGGAACTGATCTCTTCTTCTTGCCAATCACCTGCCTCTGTGGGTGACAGCTGAGTAAGTACCCAGTGGGATCTCAAGTGGCAGAAACACAGGGCCTCTCAGAAATGGCCACTGATAAGGCAGCTGCTTCACCAAAACAAGTGCTGGTGCATAATACTCCTCTCCAGACATACTCCTATCAGGATGAATGGAATGTATGGCAAACTGTTGTTTTGGCCTTCCTGGCAGCTCTGTTTATTCTCAGAGGAATAGTAGAATCCTTACCTCTGTCTGTGATCCTTTCCAAGGCCGCTATTCTTCCTGTTAAGAAGTTCTTCCTCCGTCCCTGTTGCTGTAGTTTAAACCAAATATGTTGTGACCTTCCCACTGTGGAGGTAGGCAGGATTCATCCTGCCTAGGCATTTAACTTAGGGTTTCACATCATTGTGAATGGTGCCAAGAGTGTAGATGATGGTTGACTCTCCATGAACTAGGAGCCAGGTTCAAAGCTAACACAAAGGATGTATTCTTCGTGCCAGCTGGAACTCCTTGCTAAAGAATATTGAGGACTCTATATAGTTTGTGTACGTTTAAGGGGAAACTGGACAAGTGCCTGGAAGAAAGATTCCCTGAATGTTAAATAGATGAACAAGCCCTATCAGGCTCAGGAAACTGCCTGAACTGAAAGTAGCTGGGGTCTGAGAATATTAAGGAGAAATTATTTAGCTTGCCTTACTACCTGTGCATCTGTACCAAATGCTGTAGAGCAGAGGATGCTTGGGCTGGGTACAGTCCTGGCACGAAGTGGAATGGCTGCTGGTGTCTGTGTGTAGTGTCTGTAGGACACTAAGGCATTGGTCTCTTTATCCCTAGGTAGAGCAGGAGTGTTCAGGCCGCAGTGCATTTCTCAGGAAATACTCTGAGGTAAGAGGAATAAATCCAGACTAAATATTTTTTCTCTGCTGGATCACTGACTCAGTGGTGCAGGTATGATTTTTGTCAGGCATGCTGGTGACATACAAGCAGCAGCAAAACCCCGCTAATGAGGCTGGTATAAGATGCTATATTGCTCTGCTCTCTCAAATAGCTAGATTAACTGTGTGTTTTCTTATATCCTGGAATGTGGTCAATAGCAAACGGGGGGGACACACTGATTTTTAGTAAAACACTTCAGCAACTTATACAGGAATATTGTGTAGCAAGTTCTAAAGTGCTTTTCTGCTGTTTCCCATCCAAATGATTTTTCATGGTGCGTTTGGTAAGGAGTTATTAACTGCAAACAGATTTAAGTTCTGAGGACTCCCTAGATCTAAACCGATGCTTGTCATTCAAATGCCCCAACATGAATCAAGTACAAATGTGAATTTTCACAGCCAGTGCAGTTCATTTAGAACAAGCATGCATTTAGCATTACACAAAACACAGCCATCCACCCCTTGACAGTCTTTGGTTGTCCTGGTATTTTGAGGGAGAAGGGGGAGGACATTTATTCTTGATGGTGAATTTTAAAAGTATATTTTCTTTTTAAATGGCAACCTATTCCTTTTCCATGTGTGTTTTAAAAATGTCTCTGACACTTTGGCTCCATACCCAGGTATTCCAGCTGTTATTCTAAGATGGTGGAAATTAAAATTCTGTTGACTTCACTGGAGCTTTGCCAGTTTTTCTCAGAGGAAGATTTGATTTCAGAATATTTAGTGGAGCCTATATCTGACACATGCACTGCAGGCACTGTGAGTGCTGGGTGGTAGCTGTACTGATGCCAGTAGCTGGAGTGATTGGGAAAGGGAAATTCTACTGTGTAGCAAGGGTTGTGGTTCCAACCTTCTCATCTTTCTCATCATCAACCTTCCATCTCATATGGAAATGATATATTCAAACTGTCTCTTGCAAAGGTGGAACAGTGTTAGGCTGTCCTTTCCTAACACTGGATGATCTGCTAAAGGGTTGAAAGCATGTCCTTACTCCTGATCACTTTGAGTCCAGTAGAGCAAAGGTTTGAACCTTGGCCTCCTGAATTTCCTGTTGGTGACATGGTCTCAGATCACCACATCCTGAAAGCATCTCTTTCACATCACAGATCTAAAAAATAATCTTGACTTAGTGAAATTGAAGTGCTATTTTTTCATACTCAGGGAGTTAGTGCCTCAAATTTTCCATGTACATTTTTTCCAGTTGTGTCATCTTTCCTATTAAAATTTACTGTCTCCTTCAATTTTTTTTAATCTTTTAATACCTCTTATAGTATTACCACAAAAAAAAATTAAAAAAAAAATCACCAATTGTTCCAGCAAGAACAAAGTAATGGAACTAATGTAGGTTTCATGTCACAACAACTTGGGCACATAACTAATTATTCCATTTCTAAGATACCTGCTGACCTCCACAGACAAGTAGTTCCTGATCCTGACTTTATTAGTAGTTCCTGTGCATAATCCCGTTGCAGACACTGAAATAAATCTCCTGTGAATTACAGTATGTGCTGGTTGATGCCCTTATTTATTAAGGGTTTATCATTGCAAATTTTCTGAAAACACCAAACCTGCACAGCTCCTGTGGGCCTCATTTTCAGTCCTGCAGAGGCATCATAATACTATGTTTGCTATAGTTGAGTCATTCCCATGACAACAAATGGAGTCTAAAATACAAGATTCTGACCTTACTGTGCGATCAAACAAAACAGAGAAGCTGGGCATCAAACACAAAAGTTAATTGAATACAAATACCTACAAAACCCAGCAAGCAGATGGGAGAGAAGCAGCAGATAAAGACAAAATATTTCTCCTTCTCTGAAGTTCTGCCCCAACTGTGCCTCCACACATCTTTCTAATGCTAGGATCTGCTATGGTTAGCCTGAGTATCCTCCTCTGCAGAGAGCTCCAAGGAGAGCAATTAATAAAGAGAGCTTATTAATAAATCCATTTTGCATTAATTCTTTCTGAAGGATTAGCTGTGAAAAGCAATACTATTTTTCAGCTTCTTGCAGTATATCTAAAAGCAAGGCACTTTGAGAAATGGGATGAGGTTGAAATGTTGAGCTGCATTAATAGTTTGCTGTGGAAATCAAGGCAGAGTCAGTGAACTGCTCAGAATCTGGATTGGTAGAAGAATCAGGGTAGAGCAAAGACATTAGTGAGTAAGTGGCAGTGTGGTCATCATAGGAAACCAGTGACAGGCCTGAGTGGCCCTAAGATATCTGCTCCCTGGGCTGTGGCAGGAGCAGGGACAAGGCACGACTGGAAATGCTCACATTTCCCACCAGCTCATAGGCAGAAAGACATAACAGGGAAGAGACGTGTTGCAGCTGGCCTGGCAATGAAAAATAGTTTCAGATTGAAGTATCTTTCAAAACCAATTCTAAAGGATTCATAGCAGTAAACCAAAAGATTTTAGGTGTTTCTAGGGAGACTGGTGGTCCTTACAACTGCGTCAGTGAGAGGTGGTTTCCTAAGTCCCAGTTTGAGTTTGTGAGAACATTTTTGAGGATCCCAGTTGTAATGAACTATTGAACAGTCACTCTCAGCATCCTACCCTGTAACAACATCAGCATTAAGACTTACTGTGCTTTACTGGGAGGACAAAGAGCATGGTTTGAATTGGCCCAATGCAGAATTAACTCAAATTTTATCTTACACTGACAGAACTGCACCTGTTAATATCTACAAACAAACTTGCTCATGTATTCTGGAACCTGGCAAGGGTCTTTTGTCCTTATAAATAGTGCACTCTGATAAATTATTTGTCATATTGCAGCATATTATGGATGCAGTGAGGAATTAAGAATGAGAAATCTTTGTCAGTGAAAACAGAGCTGTGAACGACAGTGCACTGGTTCACACTGAACACACCAAGAAGTGGCTGTTTCATGGCATTATAGAGACAATCCCAGAGAGCTCTGATCAAGAGTTGTGGCTGCTACTCTTATGCATAATGGATTTAGCATTGCTGTAAACACAGAAGAACCTCCAGGTTTTGTTCAGCCCATAGGCAGATGAGCTTCTCCTCCAGCAGGGGAGAAGGGTTTCAGCTCTGGGCTAGAGAAGGGAAGGTCTCATTAGAACAGCTACTTATGCCTTGTGCTTTGAGAACAGGTCAGAATAGGAGCAGATGACATCTGCAAGGCAGCAGGGTTGGTGAAGCTTTGATTTCATGGGTAAATAATCACTGTACCCAGGGAATTTGCCCAGTGGTGCTCAAAGTCAGTCCCACTCACACCCTAGCATGTACACTTTATCCACCGACTGTTCTAGCATCCAGGGATCTGAGTTTTTCTTGGCCTCAGCTAACAAATTACAACCCAGATGCTGTGGGCCAGAAATGATAGAGCAAGCAGCTGTTGCTCTGCTGCCTCTACATCTGCCTGGCACAATAATTCAATCTCATCAGCCATTCAATATAATGGAAGCAAACCAACTACAACAGAAGGATTTCACAGCACAACCGTCTCATGATGTGTAACTGCAGCTGTATATTTACCTTTGTAATTAATTCTGTAAGCATTTATATGGAGTTACAAGGGACTGATTAATTTACAAAGCAGTGGAAGAGATCATTAAAATAGTGAAAAGCATAATTACTTTCTTCTACCATTAATCTCCTCCATATCTTCTCTGCTGATGTTTCCCATGGACTGTTTATGTTCATTTTATTACCTTCTTGCCAAAATTATCTCAAGTTTCATTTCCAGGTTGGGAAAAAGGCACAGTGCTATAGTGGGACAAAGGTATTGCCTGTTAAACACTCTGCAGTGGGCAGAAGCCCTAGTTTTGCTGCACGACTGACATTGCTTGTGACTTGAACACAATAAATTCATTTTCTTTTGTGGAAAACGTGGGTCCCACTTCCAGTGGATGTTCTGTACTGACATTTATGATGTAGGCTGGTACCTAATGTAGCTGATTAAGCACTGGTTTATACTCGTTGTATAAGTCCTTGTTTGATGAAATAAGTGGGTTATTGAGCCCTTTTTGTGAGATTTCTAGATTTCTAGATTTCTTTACAAGAGGTTTTTTTTTTTTATTATTTTTGATTTTTTTTTTTAACTCACGCAGTTCAGCTCATTGGCAGGAATTACCCAGGAATCTTGGCAGTGGAAATCTCCATTCTTAATTAATCTTTTCTGAATTCTGTAGTCATAGATATATTCTCTCCTGGTCATGCTAAACTAGATCAAATTTACGAAGTTAACTGACCTATTCTAGGTTTGCACCAGCATGAAGAAAGGTGTAATGGGACTCCTTTGTGTGTGTTCCCCAGAGCTGCACAGAAATAATTGTGTCTTTAATGTCTCCTTCACTATCAGTGTTGTGTTTCTCTCATTCTTTTGCATCACATAAAGTTTTAAGCTGGGTCTGGTAAGGTGTAAGGTAAACTGAGGCAGGCTGCACTGTACGACTGCACTTTTTTCTGTCCCCCGTCTTGTAGACCCCAAAGCCTATGCTCTGGTGCTGCAGGGCACATGACTAGGAGCTGGATGAGCTGCAAATTAAGTTCCTTTGTGCTGATGGAGAGCAGAAGCTGTACCTCTCTTCCAGGCACCAGCACTCTCATTTTACTGTCTGGAGAGTAGCGAACACAGACCTGTGCTGCATGGTGGCTGTGAGGGTACCAGCCAGCAACTTGGGCATGAGCATGTGTAACCACCACTTTGTAACTGGAGAATGGGCTTGGAAGCAATCATTTTCTTCTAGGAAGTCAGCAGTGTTTTTCTTCTAGAAAAAATGCCAGTTTCCAGCAGGGAATTCTTGAAAATAGTGAAACATTCTCCTAAAAGACATAATTTAACTTCAGTCAACTTCAGTGTGCCCAGTGCCCAGGCTGGATCTTAGGCCAAGGACAACAGGGGCTGCTCTGACCTTCTCCCTGGCAGCTTGATGTACTTGAAATAGACCTCCCCAGTAGTTTATTTTTCTGAGCTGCTCTTTGGTTTGTGTTTTCCAGAAGCGCTCTGGAGGCGTGTGCTCGTACCTGCATCGCGTGTGCCGGGCAGCACTACCACTGCAACTGCTCCTGCTGCTCCTGCTGCTCCTGGCCTTCCTCCTGCCCCTGGCAGAGGAGACCCACAGCTGCACTCTGGCCAACAACTTCGCCCGTTCCTTCAAGCTGATGCTGAGATACGAGGGGCCACCTCCAACATAACTGCTTGGCATGGCTTGAGGTGACTGGCAGAAGTGCAGACTCTTCGTTTTTAATTGCAACTATTGTAGATTTTAGGACTTCTAACACAGCCATCATGCCAACTGGATAGATCACATAATTGCAGCATAAGACTAATCCACTTTAATCAGGTATTCGAGCAAAATTAATATTTTTACTATTTTTTTATTATTGTGTTTATAATATGTATATAGAGATTGTGTATGTGTCTGTATGTACATATATGTATATATATATAAATGCATATCTGTGGTCAAACTGACAATCACCATCTACTCATCCACTCTTTAAGGATAATTCTGCATTGTTTCAGCCATCTTTCAGCAAGCAATACTGAAGGATGGCATTGTTGTGGGATTTTCTAGGTGATTTTTAACATCAGATTCTTGTTTACAACTGAAGTCAGAGCAAGTATGAGAACATGTGGTCACTCACCAGAGTGTAAACTGGAGAGCAGTCACAGTGGAATCATGTTTAAATAGTGGTTGACATTCAGTCCTAGGAAGATTTGGACTATTCTTTTTGAAATCTTGAGCTGTTTTTTCTGGATACAGGGATTGCAGAAGCTAATAGAAATGTTTCTACTGACTTCAGAAGGAGTGGGGGTGGACCTCCTCTTGTTCTTATTTTTTATCAGATTTCTTTTCCAATTACTGTATTCTCCAGCCCACCTGAATCAGGAGAGGTGGAATACAGTGGGAAGAAAGCTAGAAAAAAAAAAAGAATATATTTTTTTAGCATCTCTCTAGCAGGAGAACTTTTAAAACCAGGTCATAATTTTCTGAACAAATTTGTGAGCACTGAACAAAACCTTGTATCGCCAATCTTGTCTATAAAAAAGAGTGGGGGATTTTTTAGGTTTTTTGTGTTTGTGGGGTTTTGTGGTTTGGTTTGTTGGGTTTTTTACTTTATAAAGAGGTGTTTGGTAATGGGTTATAAAGCCTGAACAGTGGGATGCAGCCTGGCTCAGTGTCAGTAAAGCAAAAGTTGGAAGTACTTTAATAATACTACCCTGGAAACAAGATTCCTACTTAGGATTCTTCTGTATTAATGGTTTATTGAAATTGTGTAAACTAATTGTATCAAAGACAGTCAAGCGTAGATTTCTATGTAATCTAAACTCTAAAACTATGGCAACTTGTCATTTATTTATCTAACCCTATGTCTGATTTATCAAATTTTTGAATGTACATTTTAACATTGCCTTTTAATGTAAAAGCAATTCTCACTTGGAGCGATGAAGCCATTCTTAGTGGTGTTTTACCTAATTGGTTTCTGAGAGCTATCGCTTATTGTCTCATGGTTTTAGCCACAGTAGTAATCATGAAAAAAAATTAACAGAAGAAACAGATCTTTCCCTCTCCTGGCTGTGTTGCAGGAGGTATTTCTCTTCTGCCTATCAGTATGGGGTACTTGGTGTTGTTTTCCACATAAGGTCTAAAATAACATTGTAGCTGACAGACTGAAGGAGGAAGGCACTTATTTAACAAAATTATTAAAGTTCTGTTAGAGAAGCAAACTTGTGTAGAATCGGGGGGCATAACAGCACGGAGCTCAGTTTAGGCACAGGATTAGGAAAGCAGGCAGTGTGAAAGAGGAGCAGCTAAATGTAGAGAGGATAGATGTCCAACAATTTGTAAAGCCTTAGAAAAGGGGTCACAATTAACACAGAAGACAAGAGTACAGGCTCTATGGAGGGAGGGAAAAAAATCTCAGAATCTTTTTGGATTCCACCCCCCACCCCCCCCCGCTACTGTATTGGTACTATTGCCTATTAAACAGCTTTTCTTCAGTTTTCAAGGTTAAAAATGGGGCAAGTAAAAGGGCTGCTACCAGTGTTCTGAGGAGACTCTTCCACCTCTGAGACTCAGTTACTCTGTTCCTAATAATGTTTCTGTCTGTACTGGGTTTGCTAGTGTTGGATTCAAATGCCAAAAGTGTAAAGAAGAGTGGAAGTTAAAGGAGACACATCAGGGATGATGAAGGTATCAGTCAGAGTGCAAGGGGAGCATGGAGCAGGAGCTGAGCTGATGTGGGTTAAGAGCCTGACTGTCAGGAGGTAGCAGAAGAGCTCTCAGAGCAGGCAGAAGGGACTGGAAGCAGGGAGGTGAGGAGACTCCATGTATGCTGAGCAATAAGACATTCACTTTAGGAAGCAAAGGAAGGCCTGTGATTTCTTTCATGAAGGAGCCAGATGGAGAGGAGCTATAATTTGTCAGAGAGTGGGGCATATTAATTCCTTCTTTGCAACCAGTCTTTCTGGTGGCAGAGGACACATCTCCTCTCCTGATCAGCTGTGCAAGTGCCATGCACATTCCTCTAAAAATTGCTGCCAGCCCTGGGGGAAGAAACCGCTGTGGCTGCCGAGCAAGGAGTTAATCATCACACACATCTCCATGTCAAATTAAATCTTCCTTTAGAAAAGAAGTGTGGGGGAAGAGGGGCAGTAACAAAACCTGCTCTGTGTAGTTGTGGATGTCTGTAGGTGTGCACACACCTTTCTGTGACATAGCTACATTGCAGTTCTCTGGGTTTTGCTGAGCTGTTTCAGGTGATGAAAGTAAAATACCAGTGAGAAAGTAAAAATAATGAGGAATAATAAAGCTGCAAATAGAAATCTCTAGGGAGATAGAAAAGTTTTTTCTATGAAAGCACAAAATCTCACATCAGATTTCTTTCTGCCAAGCCTTTCTAACCTGAGTGATTTGTATGGGTTCACAAAAGCATTTGACACCATGGGAGCGTGTAACAGGGAGAAAAAATTTCTGCACAGAGGATCACTGCATCATCACCTTGATGTTTAAGTGTCATGGCAAGTTTAAAAAAAAGAGCCAAACAACTAAATTAGAAACACACTTTTGCTGCTGGGATTGCAATCAGTTTATTCTGTAAGTCCCCTGTTTGTAATCTTGGAAAGTTTTGCTTTAAATCTCAGTCAATCCATTCTCATTAACTTATATAATCTGAATATCTAACAGAAGTGATGAATATTTCTACTGCTTTGCAATAAAAACTCTCCAAAGCACAGGACTTTAATGTTCATATCACTGAAAACAATTTAAGTCTTCCATAATGTCATTTACTTCACCTGTCCAAGGCAGGTGTGAGATTTTTCTGGCAAAGAAAGAAAAAAATCGCAGAAGTAATCTTGAGATGTAAATGCAAAATTTACTTTCTTTTTATTCTCTTGTGGGTTTTTTTCTGAAAAGCTTGCCATACTGATTCCTGGAAGTGTGTGCAAATATTAATCAAGTCAGTAATTGGAATAATGAAAACAAACTGCCCAGTCCAGCTTCCAGGAAACTGTACAAAGCTCAGATTCCTCAAAACACAAACTAAATCATACTGTTTCCAAACCAGTCCTTAAAATCTTGAGCACAGATGATTTGGTGGTTATATGCTCACTTTTGTGCCTATAAAATCCCCAGCTCATACATCTCTGACATCCAGATGTAACTGAGATGTGTTATAGCTCAGGTTCAGACTGGGGCCACTGCCTTAAGCCTTCCTTTGCCAAAACATGGGATGCACAGAACCCTGGATGTGTCTGCAGCTGAGGACGTTCACTGTTTCACCCCAATCCAGATGCAGCCACAGTCAAAGGGTCCTAAAACCCTCTGAAACATATCGAGTATGTTTGAGGTTGTGAGTGCTTTGTGCCCCTGGCCTGTTCACAGAGCTCTGTCCCAGCTCTTGCCTGCACTGTTGGACCAGGAGTTGCTTGACCACATTAATGTCCCTGCAGTGCTGAGGGCAAAATCCTGCACTCCATTGCCCATGCATTGCAGTAAGACATTACCCAAAGGTACACTTCAATCCCAACCTTTGGCATGAAAGCAAGCCTCATTTGTAAACTGTAATTGAATTTGAAGCCTGATGCTTTCCAGAGAATTTTCCATGGCAGCAATACATTGCTATTGTGCCCCATGTCTATTAACAGCCCTTTCTCTGATTCCAGCCAGCAATTTAAATGGTATTAAATGTTTTTATATATGCCCTCTCCAGAAATCTCTATATGAACAACATCTTTGGTTCTAAGCACATACATTAAAAATGTTGTATTCCTCTGCTAGCACTCGATCTCCAGACCAGTCATGATTTCTACCCGGTGCTACTTTATTTGTACTGACCAAGTGACTTAGAGAACTCAAACATTTGTGGCTGTAAATAAAGCTGCTAGGCTAACCAGTAAAACCACCTACTGATCACTGAATAATTCGGAATGCATTTAGAATGGCTTTATGCTTCTGCTTAATCCCTTTTGTTGGAGTATTTATAGACCTTGGAAAGAATAAAGGTGTCAAAAAAATGGCCATTCCTAGACAGACAGATGGTGATCTCTGCCCATCAGAAGAAATAATATTTTCTCTTTAGTTGCTCTAGACCTCAGGAGTTTGCTACATCTGATCTCCTTTTCAATATTAAATAGGGAATGTTTTACTTTGATGTGTGTGCATGTACATCTCATTAGCACTAAAGAGATTTGAAGAGTGAGTTCATGTACAATAATTCTTTTAACTTGTGTCAACAAGAGAGTACATTGTCCTCTTCAGGAAAAAATCCAGCCAAATCTGCTGCATGACAGAGATTCCCAGACCAAACAAAGCCTTTTGCAATAACTAAAGATTACAGACTGAAACTAAATTATCCACCATAGGAAACTGGGAAAATAGTTTTGCCTGTCAAGAAATGCTGGTATAAAACCCCCAATAAACATGTCTTTGCCAGGCATCATAGATGTCTTTCAAGTTACAGGTTATGTACCCAGCTGGCTGTAAGAGCTGCTTTTGGAGGGTGTACTACCCCTGGACAGTATCATTTGCTAGGCTGCAGCTGAAAACACGTTTGTCCAGAGGACCTACAGCAGCTTCTCCCAGAGTCGCTGGGGGCTGCTGAGGATATTTTTAGCAGTTCCCAGATCATTGACCTGCTCTGAGCCATCACAAGTTTATTGCATTAATTTGTCTGTCAGCGGTTGGCAAGTCTCAGAAACCAGTTTATTAAAATACTAAAGATAATATTTCTGGTGCAGACAACAGGATTCATTGAGAAATCAATCTTATTTCTTTTGCTATATTTAAAAAAATGGTATCTATTGATTATACTGGAATATAAACAGGTTTTTTGTAGGTGTTTTAAGCACAAGGCATTTTGACTTGTACATGTCTGTTTAAGAATTGTGGGATTGTGTCACAGTTGTTAAATGGTAAAACAAAACAAAGATTCTTGAATTAAAAAAAAAAACAAAAAAAATATCAAAGTAGGATGGAATAATCTGACACACAGTTAGCTTTTTTATTATCTCTTTTATATCCAATTTAAAATACAAATATGTGTCTACCAGTAGATCTGGAAAACAAGGAATATATATCAGGAATATACCAGTTCACACTGTAGCCTAAATGGCATTTCTGTTCCCTCACCTGCTTCAGTAAATGCCAGATTTTACCTCATTGTACCTGTGAGATAACAACCCTCCTCCTAGTAAAGTGTGGGTAAGGTGAAACTGCACAGCTTAAGGTGCAGCATCCCAGTGGAAGCAGCAGGAGACATTAATTCTTCCAAAGGCAGCCTGATATCTCAGTGCAAGAGAGGAACTCTTGCACTGGCATAGGTCTGGCATAATGAGAGCAGTCCAGGACTAATGACACAGGAACAAGGGCTTGCCATCTCCCTCTACCTGACAAAATTTTGACAGTGGCCATCAGCACAGTTCAGTTTCATGCCCCTGACTGTGGAAGGAGGCTCCTCTCAGGGCGATTCACTCGAGCTGAGATCTGAGCCCTGGAAGTGTTTTTGGGGTTTTTTTCTCTTTTCATTAAATTGAGAATAAACTGCTAAGTTAAAACTCCTCAGTGACAGGTTAATGGTAGGTGGTGGGTGCTGATGCTCCAGGAAAAGATACAGGAAATGCTATTATAGATGGAAAGCTAGTCATGATGGCCTCTGTTCAATCCTCAGGAGACAGAAATGCATTGTAGAACAGAAGTGGGAGTTTTTCTGTTCCTTTTCAAGTAAATGTCAGGTATTGTCTTTAGTCCTCTGAAGTTTGGGGGCAAGCCTATTCAATGCCTTACTGAATGCTAGTGGCTTTTTGGCTTCAGAGCCATTTACATCAGTGAGTTCCACATTATTCCATGTTGTGTGAAAAAGGTATTCTCCTGAACTGGTTTTGGATCAAAAACTTTGTATTTGGGTAGTGAGGATGGTTTGATTTTCCTTCTTTTGGCCACTTTGTGTTAAATCCAAGGAAGCAGAAAGACCAGAACTACTCTTTCCAGGCCATGTTTTGTCTTTCCTTCTTTTTTGAGGGCAGAGGAGATTTGGCATTGCTTCCTTTCCAAAGTAAATTATCCCACTATTTTATTCTTCTTTACCTGTTGCAGTTCTTCCACAGTCTAAGTAATTTCTATCACCTTATGTGTTTCCAGTGGCTGTTCTTCCTCAATACCTATAGAAAAAATCTGGTCCAGTTTCAATAAGTTTAAAATCCAGTAATTTCTTCCCCCATTGCAGTTCCTCCTGCAGATGCTCTGTCTGTTTTTGCTGTCCCCTCTGTCAAACCTACCTTCATCACTCTCTGGGGGGACTCTAGTCCTGGCCTGTCATCTCTTCCAAGTCTCCTGGCCATGTCCTGCCCTCATCTGCCTTCAGTTTTGACTCAGGGCCTGCCCTTAATAGTCACATCTGCAGACTGGAGTGTGAGGGTGCCACTTAACAATTCATAATAATGAAAGCCTCGCTTATTGGCATTGCTCATAGCCTGTCCAGAGCCTTTTTCTCTTCTCCTCTCTAAGCAGGTTCTGATGTGTAATCCAATTATTGTGTTCAGAAAATTGCCCTTTGGTCAGCACAGAGGGCTGATGGTTCAGCTGCAGCTCTGTTCCCCTCGCATTGTCACTGCTGGGCTAAGAGCTCCCAGGTGCTGCTCAGCCCGGGTCTGTGCCCTTGAGCTGTCAGGAGTGTCCCACTGGCAGTGTTATACACCCTAAATAAGCCAGAACCCTTTTTTTCTGACCTGGGAGAAAAAAAAAAAGAAAAAAAAAGAAAACTAAAATGATTGCTTTTAACAAACTGATCTCACAACTCATTTATCAAGCCCTATAGCAAGCCATTTATTTTAGCTCCTTTTTGCTCCATGAAAAGCTGTGTGTTAAAAGGGAGAGGTGAGTTTGGAGAGCAGTGCCACCGCCCTCAGCAGCACTTTGCTGGGAGGCCTCCCACTGGAACTCAGGGCTGGTATTTCTCCTGAAGTGATTCCCACCTTCAAAAATCAAATTATTTCTTTTGTCAAGTCTAATAAGCACTGAACACCACAGACGTTGTTTCACTGCAGATATGAATGAATGCCTCTATACGGTACTTTCTGTTGCCATGAAATATATATATATATATATGTGTATGTGTGTGTGTGTGTGTGTGTTGTGTATATATATGTAATGGGGAGCATAATTATTGTTCTACTTAAAGAAAGGTGACATTCCACTTCAATGTAACTTTTAAGTGCAGCTTTTAAGAGAAACTGTGTCTTAAAGGGAAGCTGGAAGAGTTTAGAGGTACACATTTTAATAAGCTTTGATGAGATTTAATAAGCTTTGAGTTTGTGTTTCAGTCTTTAGGGTGAAAAGCACCCAAGATCCATCACACTCCCACATCAGACCCCTTAAGAATTTAATCTGGGAGGCATTGCTTGAACACTGGCTGTTCCTGAAGGTGTTTAGATGTTGCACGTTTTACGTGTGTGTCTGTGATCAAACTCCAGCCTCCATTTTGTACATGGGCTTGACTGGAAGACAAAAGACACACTTCTGTCTTGCTCCAAGACCCTGATGGTAATTTTTTGCCTCAGTAGATGTTTTCCCTTGGATCAGTGTGACTCTTTCAACTTCTTTTCCCTTTTAATTTGTGTTAATGGATTTTATCGGGTGATTCCAGGAGGGCACAGTCCATCTGCCCAGCCTCAGAGCTTCCCTTTCAGCTGCATACCTTCTTCTCATTTGTTTACTTGACTGTACACTGGACCACTGTGAAGCAGTTACACAAGCAATAACACAGGTGTTGCATTTTTCTGTCATTGCCTTTCGTAAGACATAACTCTCCACTGACACTGAAAAGTGGTAAGAGACCCAGAAGCTGCACTGTTGTTTACTGGCAATATAACCCACGTCCAGTGCTGGCCCAGCTCCTCACTCCTCAGAGCAGTGGGCTGTCTCAGGCCCAATTTAGTTCATAGGCCTGGACTTTAAACAGTTTTGGATCCCTTCACCAACACTCCATCAATCTTGCTTCCATCAGTTTTTGTGCTTTTGTTTAGTTTCAAGCCAGAAGAAAGCTTAAAGAAATGTGCTAAGTCTTCCATATAGGGTGAGTAAATATCCCATATATTTCACAAATTGTAACGAAATGAAGGGATTTGCTCTCACATTGAACAGAATAAATAAGAAGTTCTAACTGATAAATTAAATAGTAATTAAGGACAGGCTGGAGCAAAGTTTCTGCAATCAAACTGTTCTCTGTTTTTAATTTAAAATTCAGAAAATACTGAGGTACATTTTGCCACCTTCTTTTAGAAGTGACCTGAAATTGAAATGTGAATTCTCCTTAACAGGAGGTTTATTGATGTGAATCTAAATTTCACCAGCATGTCCCGTGTTAGATCACCTGCGGGTGGGCACAGGGAAAGCCAAAGGCTGTTCACCAGAAAAACTCACATTATGAATGGTTTTAAAATTCTTCAGACCTCCTATCCACTTCCAAATGTCAGTAATGGGGAGGATACAAAACCTTCCTGTGAACCCTGTCATTTTGCATGTTGAAATCCTGGCTTGAATTCAGGTCTCCACCTCAGCTTTTGTAAATGTTAATATTCATGTAGAACAAAAACCTTAGAGGCAATTATAGCTTGAACATCTCTTCTTGTTTATGTATAGTAGCTGATAGCAAAGTCTGCAATAATAATCTGTGTTTATACATGTGATGTACAATGTAACAGTTGGGTACAAAATACCTTTTAACTGTCACAAGAAAATAACTGGATTGATGTCACTTTTTGCTTGTATGACTATAATTATTTGCCTTGCAGGGACCAGTTCCACTTTTGTCATGTTATTTATGATTTTTGAATACAATTGTGATAAATTAGGCTCGTTTCTAAGGTAAACATACTGGAGCCAAGCAGCTGTCTCTGTACATGTGCATGTTATCACAGCTGATATCAAGTCCAAGTCAGACTCCTTGCTTTGCTTAGACTTTTCTTTAACCTTTCAGGCTTATTCAGGGAAATGTGGACCACTCTATTTTCTTATTAAAAATATGGCTTTGTGAAAAGCCAAACTTATTTTTTAAATCCTTTCTTTTCTGATTCGAAAAGACTGTAACAATCATATTTTTCTAAACTGCCTATTGCTTGTGTTGGGAAATTATATAGAGATATATATTTTGCTGTACAGATTTCCATGTACTTTTGGAACTCTTTGTTTTCATAGATAAATCTTCCTATTTACTAGAATTAACTCAAAAAGCTGTAAGCTTCTGCATACTGACTCTGTGAAATTCTGTAAAAAATGCAGCTGTATCAAAAGACTGACTTTATGTTTTATGTAAATTGTTAGAGCTAAGTCATCCTTTGTGCTATGCCACGCAAGATGTGTGAAAAGAAATCAGGTCATTGTTTTGAAAGGCTGGGCAGTGTTATGTCACACTGCCTAAAACGTTCCAGATGAAGGTCAGGAGAGTTTATGCTAGAAATGGTACCATTTTGGGCCCTGAGTATGCAGGTTTTTTACACTGTTTAGAACCTTATTTCAAAATTAGTCCCATGAAACTTCATGGGAAATATTAAAAATGAGAGCCTGTGATGTGTGAATAGCTATGATAGAATAAGGACCTTTTCTAATGAAGAACAGGGCCTTTTAAGTAGTTAAGAGGCTATGATTTGAGTGTTTCGGGATAACTTTTTGTCTTCTTTTCTGAGCTGTGGACTCCTCCTGTGTATTGTGGATTTATTCCATAGCTGAAATGCCAGATTAAATTGATTGAAGCCCCATGAGTAGATGAACATAATAGAAAGCTGCAGTGAAATATTGCAGAAAATGGCCTGATTTCATTCTTCAGAGCAATAGTTAAAGTAACTCACAGCCTTGGCTGCTTTGCACCTGTGAGGCAGAGGCCCTTGTTTTGTACCTCAGCTGTGGTATAACATGGAAGGATTTCTGCTCGCTGCTTGGAAAATACTGTCTATTCCTCATCCTTGTCAAAGCATAATGTTTCCCAAGTAAAAAATCTGATTCTTCAAGACTCATAAGGGAGTTAAGGGGCAGCTGGAACCTTCTGTGATCCAGCCACATTATTCCAAAAGTTTATCCCTCGATGACAAATAAAATACAATGTGACTTTGCTTTTTGCAAGTAGGATCAAGAGACTGGAAATTCATCATCCCAAGCCCTTACCTATTCTGTGATGCTCCACTGTTACCAATTGACTGTGTTGAATGGCATTATAAAATCATTTAATTTTATTGCATGTGTACTTTTTTGAAATGAAAATATAGTTGTATTTGATGTTGCAGTTATAGTGCAGTAAATAAACACATGTGCATTCTTTTTAAGGACTTATAGATTATTTTGTGTGGTGGTTACACATTTTTGCTATGTTTGTTTCCTACCATCAAAGTATTTGGGCTAACCTAGAAACAACCAGAACAAGTGAACCAAGGATAAGATTTGCTGCTGCCTGCCTCTCTGCTCAGGTATCACTGGAAGATGGCTGTGCTAAATGTAGCTATTTCATTCTAGTCCTTTGAGATTTAGCAGCAAATGTCAGCTTTTCTGTAAGTTATTTAAATAGAATTCTACTGGACTTAAAGAAAATGTGAATTTGCTAAATCATATTATGACTCAGTATGATTTCTTAAGGTGTTGGCCCCTGACACTTTGTGGGATTCCCCTCAATCCCAAACCTGGTAGGACAAAAAGGATTTTTTTTGTGGACATCAGGTTTGAAGTTAACACCAATCATACGTAGTGAGCTGGCAGTTTATTGGTGTAACACTGCTGATCTCTCTCAAGAGCAATCACTGCAGCATGTGTGTATGGATGCACAACTCTCCTTTGCATCCAGGTAATTGCTGGTTTCTTTCCTTAGTCCTTATGAGACAAAGTCTGCCAGTATCCCTGATATCAAAGGGCTCCACAGGCAGTTGTTTCTAGACAAGTAGAAAACCACTACAATTTTTTTGTGAACCTGGGGTTTAGGTTCCCTGTTGCTTTTATGAACACACAGGACTTTATGCAGGTCTTTGACTTCTCTCAGGCATTTGAACCATGTGATCCTGTGCCTTCCTATGAGCTGTCTCTGGCTAAGCCCCCGAAAGTACAAATGCAGACACTTCTGCTGATCTTAGCTGTGTCAAGGTTGGAGCAGCAGCCCGAATTCCTCACAGGAGAGAAGGGGTAAAACAAGTCCAGGGCTGTAGGAACAGCAGACTGTCATGGTGGGACAGTCACACTCCCATTGGTGCACAAAATAAATTTCTGGTGTTACAGGTTTTTTGTTTTCCTTTGCATTGCATTTTTGCATCTTGCAGTTTGTTTTTGGTGGATCCAGAAAGTAGCATGCTTTGTGTATATCATGCCTGTTCTTTTGGAACCAGCAAACAAACTTGGGACTTCGTTTTGTTCCAGACACTGCACAGAGACCAGGAAAGGCCTTTGTCCAGCAGGAAGGAAGAGTGCCTATGAACAGATAAAACAGCTCATGCTTGTATGGGGAATGAACATTTTGTTGATCAGGTTCAGCCTGCAAACAACTCCACAGCTGATTGGTGGGAGCTGGGATAGTCAACAAGAATTATTATAAACACTTTAAGAGGACAGTGAAATACTCCAGGTAGTTTTAAATATCTTAAGTAATATGTTACTGCAAAAACACCTGTTTTAGATAGCAGCCCTGCTGCTAGAGGATGGAAGTTTAGGTTGTTGCAGCAAAAGGTGGCAAGTTCAATAAATAAGAATAATAGGGTAAGACCCTCAAGTGGAGTAAATCAATGTAGCTTCATTGAAGCTGTTGGAACTAAGTCAATTTACAGCAGTAAGAATCTGGCTTGTAGTCAGCAGGGATTTTACAGAATGTTTAAAAACTCTCCATTTAGAGAGTTCTCTGCCTTATGTCTGTGCACTAAATCGTATCTGCACAAAGTCCTTGCTGGTATAATGAGGTCATTTCGGATGTGAGCGTTCATTATATGCTTAGGTAAATTAAGGGGAAAAAAATACATCATTAGGAAAGTCTTAAATAAAGGATGGAGCAAGGTTAGCGAGTGAGAACTATTTAAATAAAATCAATCTCAGCCCTGGAGAGTTAATGGGGAGTGGCTTTCTATGGAAGAAGGCTGATGGTGTGTTCATGCTGCACATAGAAGCTGAGCACTACAGCCATGAGAGATTAAAAGCAGGGACTGAGATTTTTTCCTAGGCTAATATTTCAAGCTTTCTAAACTTCATTCTGTGACATTCCATGAATGCAGCCCAGGTTTCTAACTTCAGAAAAATGCTCTGATAAACACATATTGCTGGAGCAAATGAAACTGAAGGCTCATCCGGTTTTACTGTAGCACTCGTAGTATTAAGAGGGATTGTAATATAATCCTCTTCAATGAATAACCCTAACAGATGTTATCAGGGTTGCTCTGTACGAGCTGTGGACCTCTTGCTAGAACTCCCTCTGTGGAAGTCCAGTTCATAAATTGTCCTAATGGGCTGCCTGCCTCGTCCTGCTGCTGCCGCGGCATGAAAAGGAGGTGGTTACCAGCGGCCTTGAAAGCCAGCGTTATTCCCATCTGCTTTTCATTACAATACTGCTAAATATTTCATGCTTTTTGTTTTACAAACAAATAAGAGCAGAACTAATCTTTTTGTTTAATGTTCTTTGATTGACATTTCAGGGAGGAAAAAAGTTTTGGGTTTGTTTTGATTTTTTTCTTTACTTCAGATTTCTGCAAAAGCTTTTAATGGAAGATAGAGCAGATTTCCGTCCACTTTTCTGGTGGGCTTTTTATGGCACCATTGGTACAGGAAAAGATATGGGGGAATTCCAGATGATGAATGTGCTGTTCAATCAGCTGGGATTTCTCTGCTTGCAAGGAGATAACTCGATGAAGTGCAAACAGAGACAGGGAGCAGACGTTGACTGCTTGTCAGCTATATACAGAGCTATCTCTGGCTGGGGCTGCTGGAAAACACAGCAGCTATTAGTCCCCCTTTGCCCTTTCACAGTGCCCTGTCAGAGGGTCCCCAAGCACTGCAGCCAGAGCCATCCATTAAACCTTAGGGCAACAAGTCTGTTAAATTGCTGCTTCTTTACAAGGAGGGGGATGGCAGCCCTGTGAGGATTCAGCCAACATTTTAACCCCCTGGTTCCCTAAACTCCCACTGAAGTGGATAAGTTAAGGCATTCCTGTGGGCCCTCTGCATCTCCAGCAGCAGGTGCTGTCTCTGTCATAGAGGGATGGATGTGGGTGACCCAGCTCACACAGGGACCTTCATCTCCAGGGCAGAGGGGGCCAGGAGTCCCCCTGAGGGATATGCAGTCTCCCCTTTCTCCCTGTGGACACGCTGGAAGAAGGTTTTGAGCAGTTTCTTTCCAACCCAAAGCATCACCAGGCACATAGCGAGGCCTCTTGGCCGATGTTGTTCCACTCGAGTGGAAGGGTTGGCTGGTTTATCTGGCATTTGGACAAATATCTTCATTAGAGCACCAGTGGGCTGTGTCAGCTGTGAGGCCTAATTGCAGGGTGAGATGAAAGTGTGAAATGCCCCTCAGAAAGAGCTGAATACTCATAGAATAATAGGATGGTTTGGGTTGGAAGGGACTTTTAAAGATCTAACCCCTGCTCTTGCCATAATCAGGCACACCTTCCACTAGACTGAGTTGCTCAAAACCCCATCTGGCCTGGCCTTGAATACTTTCATGGATGGAACATCCACAACTTCTCTGGGAAACCTGTGCCAGTGCCTCACCACCCTCAGAGCTAAGAATTTCTTCCTAATATCTAGTCTACCCTCATTCAGTTTAAAAACATTACCTTTTAATCTATTGCTATCTATCCATATAAAAAGTCCGTTTTCCTCTTTTTTATGAGCCCCCTTTAGGTACTGGAAAGTGCTGAAAGGTCTCCCTGGAGTCTTCTCTTCTCCAGGCTGAACAACCCTGACTCTGTCAGCCTGTCTTAATGGGAGAGGTGCTCCAGCCCTCAGATCATCTTTGTGTCCCTCCTCTAGACTCACTCCAGAAGGGCTGCATCCTGGGGCCCCAGAGCTGGACACAGGACTCCAGGTGGGGACTCATGAGAGCAGAGTAATTTCAAGAAAAGATAAATGGTCCCTTCTTTCAGCCTGTAGCAGCCTGACCCTGCAATGGAGTGGCAGTGTGTCAGTGCAGATGGTTAAATCACCATGCTACACTTGACCACATAGTAGTATTTTTATATCATTGCACAAACAGAAATTACTTTGTCTGCTCACTCTTGAGGCAAATTCTTTGCATTTATTGCAGGATTCATTTTTCCCTGATGGCTGATGCATCAACCAACCCCATCCCTTTCTCTCTTAATTGCTGGCCTGAATTCAGAGGCAGAAGTGAGTCTTGGGGCCTGACCCTAATGCTTGCCTGCAAATAGGCTTTATGACTTATGCTGAACAAGACACCCAAGCAGTAACTTTATATACTGGTTTCTATATTATATTTCTTATTCTTCTAGCATTTTCCTTATGAAGATCTCAAGGCCCACTACAAGGTTTGACTAATTCTCAACAGTCATCTGTGCATTAAGTTTTTTTTGCTGAAATACTATTGCCAGGACTGAAGATTGCTGTTCTTGAGCATCTCTCTACAACAGTATACAATAGTTTCACTCAGGACTCTAAAACCAAATTGTAACAGCCACATTTCCTTGCATTTTATCATTTTCATTGAGGATTTTGATGTTTGTCTTTAAAAATTTCAAATCCAGGAATAGTAAATGCAGAGTCATAAAAGCTTAGGAAATGGGTCGAATCCAGAGTGCAAGGCAGCATTACAGTGTCTGATCTGCTGTCTCTGATAATACCCTCATAAGACAAGGGTCTCTTTTTTTTTTTTCTCCATTCCTGAATAAATGAATTGCAGCATGTATGAAATCTCCAGAGGCCATCTGTGACTGTAATTCATTTACCCACTGTATTATAGAACAGATTTTCCAGTGAGTTCAAAACTCAGGAAAGGGGGGAAGGGAATGGTATGATGAGAGGGATCTGTGATCCATATCTAAAAGTAAAAATATTATTCAATTGTCATATTTGATGGATAAAGTGTCTGACACACCAGGCAAAGCCATAGCAACTAGATAAATATGTTTAAAACATTTAATTTTGATGCATTAAGAATGAGTTGGAGCAGGGGCTTATCGACACTGAAATTAAGCAGACATTTCTAAGTTCCTAAAAGCCTCTGATTTTGTTTAGTTTGGAAGAAAATTTGCTGTAGATAACTTGAAAGTGTAAGGGGAAGTTGGACTTGGTGCACAAAGGAGCAGCTCTGACAGGTCAGGACTAGCAATTACCTTTCTTCTTCATCTGTTATTTTCCAAGTGCCAGCAGCCCCTACTTCATTTGTGCTAGCCCACAAGAGGCCTCTCAGCAAACTTACAGACCCTTGGCTTCTGCTTTTAAATTGAAATTAGTACATTCATTTATGACTTTAGCTGCTACAAAAATATTTTTGTATATAGGGCACTCTCAATATTTCTGTAGTGCTGTTAACATTTGGTAATTGTAATTAGTAACACATCCTCATGAACAGCCACTTGGTTATGTGGCTGTAAGCATCAGATTTCCTCCCTGAGTAACTCCAGGGATGTCACTGAAGCTGCAGTAGGAATGAATTTGGTCCATGGCAGCTGGCACGGTTTGTATTTACTCTGCAGGTCATGCTGGTACCCACTGAAGGGTTTTCATTCTGCACCAGGTCATGTGTTTCTTCATAAAGTGATACTGTGCAGAAGAGGGAAATGCTGCAAACTTCTAAAAATTGTTTTCTGTAGACATCTGATTGAGAGTTCTGGCAGAGGCAGGAAAATGTTGTCCTCCATGCAGTAATTAGGGGGCTCTGTTGGAGCAGAAAGAAGTGAAAAGCAGGCAAGAGAAGGAGCAAGGCTCCAGAGGAGAAGCTCACCTTGCCATCACTCTGAAATAATGGAATGTGCTGCACCGAGCCCTTTACCTGCAGCAGCCCTGGCACTTGTAGGAACCAGCATCAACATTTTCCTCCTAGTTATTGCATCAGGCCCTCAAATACCTTTCTTCTGAGCCAGAGCAGAAGTGAAGACACACACAACCACTTTCTTTTCCTTCTTCCTCAAAGGATGGCAAATGCACTCACCTTGCCTGACTCATGCGGTCACTGTGGGGCCTGAACTGAGCAAGGGCTGGGAAGAGCTGAGCATTACTGCAGCTTCCAGCCCCTGCAGGAGTCACAGCTCCTCAGCCAGGCAAAGCAAGCCAAGTGTGCTTGCCTGAGGACTGACTGAGCCAAATATTGCTGATTGCAATTTGACCATCGCAGCTCACTAGGGATGATGAAAAGTATTATTCTATTTCTTTTTTGCTCACACATATTCATCTATAGCATAAAAACTACTTTCCAGAGTGCCCACAATGCTGAGTGTAATTTTTTTTATACAATGCTGTCAGAACATTCAGTGACAGGACTTGGTACACACCAGCAGAACTGTATCTTTTCAACAATTCATTTTTCCAGTGGACAACTAAGACACTGGCAGAAATGTGCTTTTATTAGTGCAATTATGTCTATGCAACAGGCTTTTTTTGCATGCCTGTATATATACATGTATATATATATATATACACACATATATATACATATACATATATATATATACACACACATATATATATACATACATATACATATATATCATAATAACATATCATATACATATACATATACATATACATATACAACAACACACACACACACACACATATATATATATATATATATATATATATATATATAAAAGATACCCATGATCAGCAACATTTGTAGTGCCAGGATTGACTTGGTGAATGCATACTCTAGGCAAGAGGCTAGTAAGTAAAACCAGTGTAGGCTCTCTGTCTCAGCCCTTCTTGCTACTCTTCAAAAAATGAGATGATGGTGAGACATGTGACTGATTGCTTTGGCATAATTACTTAATTTACCCAGGGTGGCAATTTGGTCCCAGAAAACTAAAATTCAATTCGACAAAACCCAAAAATCATTCAAACCCCAAATTTCCAAGGCTAAACAAAAAAATGGAAATAAAGAAAAGATGCAGAAGTAAGGTTAAAAGCAAAGAATAATATAATTTATGTACGGAAAACAAAAAACAATAAATGACAAATTAAGTGGCAGTTTTCTAAAAAAGAGAAGAGGAAAGTGGGGTGAGCTGCAGATGAAAATGCTGTTCCAGGAGGAAGAGGAGGGACGTGGCAGGGAGTGGGAGTGGGCTTGGGCAGGAAGGATAGGGCTACACATGAGTCTGAGCACAGGGCTGGGCCAGTGGGAGGGTGACACAGAGGCGACAGCCTGAAGACACCCTTTGTGTGTTTACTCAAGGGGCCTGGGATTCCTGTTCTGCTTCTGGCTGTCTTCTGGTGTCTTCTGGCTGTCATGGGTGTCTTCTGGTCACAGGGGAACCAGGAGGAAATCCCACTCTCCCCAGGAAGTCACTGCCAGAGCTCTCCTTGGCTTTCCTTCATTTCACAGTGCAATGGTGATTTCACACTTTGGGAATCCAGCTTTAAATAAGTGGAGAAGAACTGGGGGAAACTTGATGTTTTCCATGCCCAGCTGTGGGTACCTGACCATGAGAGGTAGGGCTGGAGTAAAGGCACAGTCTCAGGCACAGCCACATGACCCACTGGACATGGGAGCTGCATCCTGGTGCTGCTAGGGGATGCTGATGCCAACTCCCATCCATCCTGCCTACAGATCTTATGAAATTCACACCCCAGCTTTGTGCCCTGAAGCCATGCTGGGTATCCCAAGGGCAGAGGAGACAGCAAGGCAGCATTTCAGGCAGTGAGGATCCAGTCTGGGCACAGCCATCAGCCCGAAGGGGCACAGCCATGCCAGGGATCTGCTGCCCACAACGCATCTTGTTTCCTCAGCTCTGACCAGAAAAGCCAAATGCCTTCTGCTAATAACCATGTCTAGAAATACTTTTTAGTAACACTTCCAATCAAGAGTCACATTGCTTATGGTAAGAAATTCCAAACTGATCTTCTTCCACGTTGTCACTCTCTTGCTGTGCTTGGCTCTACAGCTCTCTTACGGCAGCTGTCAGGGAAAAAGTGCTCCTGGCACAGGGAGCCCAATCCCTTGCAGAGGAGCCAGAGGCTGCACAGCAGCTGGCCCCTGTCCCGTGTGCAGGCTGGCAGGGAACCTGTGAGTATGGTCTCCCTCAGACTTTTGGCAGAACTAACCCCTACCCAGGGTTCCTTATAACCAGTAGTTACAGCAATTTTCCCTCCAAACTCACCTTGACAGTGCTGTACTGAAGGCAGAAACCGACCCAAATTGGCTTCTGGACATGCCCATTGCCACAGGGCACCCACACACTGTGTCTCTGCCTCCTGGGCTGTCTCCAGCTACCTTGGACAGTGCTGGGCAATGCAGTTGCCTGCCAGCAGCACAGTCCTCTCCAGAGGGCACCTGCCAAAGCTTCAGGAAAGCTGGAAGGAAAGGTTTGATGGAGAGTAAGGGTAAATTTCTGTATGAAAGTAGTTAACCACTGCTAATGCCTGCCTTCTGTACTAGAAGGGCAGCTGGGGAATCAGGGGAATCCTTTCACTTCAGAGCAGTCCCAAAACACAAGGTTTCATCCCAGAATGAGCAATCTCAGCCACAGCTGTCTTTCTGGGGCCAGATTTTGAGAAGAGCTATTCCTGCTCTTGTGTACAGTGCCCTTTCAGACAGTGACAAATGATTCGTATTTGTCCTTGATAAAAGCCACGTCTGAGTTATTATTACAGCATTTTAACCACTAGTCAATCACCTTGGTTTTGCTGTGGGAAGAGCTAAATACAGCAATTAGAAAGAACCTGACCCAGTGCAACAATATTTAGTGGTGTGCTGGTACTGCTGTCCCGTACTCACCTCACGTGGCAGAGTGCATGACCCTGTGAGCTGGCAGATGGGTCATACAGGAGGGAAATGGCTAATGTGTGCATTGCTGGGTGATTCCTAAAGGACAGCAAAAAGGGTTTAATTTATTGTGACAGAAACAGGGTTGAGAGGAAAAGATTTGTGATGAGCAGGAGGAGAAATGTATTTTCTTTGGTACCACTTTCTTCCCAGCCTTGGCAAATGGAAGTCAGCATCCTGGAGAGCAGTGTTGGATCAAGCTGGTAGCTACCATGAATACAGGTGTCATGTTATTGCTGTCTGGATGTCACATTGCCCTGGATTTCTTTGCCTATATTGAGGAAAAACTTGTGTTCCATAAAAATGGACGCTAATTGTGTTAAAGCACAGACAGACCTTGCATTTGATATTGGAGAGAGAAGAAAGCCAGAACTTACATATTGGCACTTAAAATGCCTCTAAAATCTAACAAAAATCACAGCCAGACATGCATGCCATGCTGCTCACTCCCTGCTCAGATGAGCAGGTAGGAGTGCCAGCAGCTGGCAGAAAAAGGGTCACTTCTGGTTTTAAACCCCTTTGTGTCACATCTCACCCATGAGCAGCCTGGCACACAGGCAGCAGTGAGAAAAGCCAGGCAGTTTCACCAGCAGAGAAGTCCCTGGGGTCTGTGTCCTGGAGCCACCCTCCTGGAAGCCCAGATCCCTTCCAGAGAAGTGTAATCCCAGAGTGCTGGGCATTCACTCAGTAAAAGTCTGCCAAATGAGAGCAGCTGGGAATGGAGTATGATCTGCAGAATAAAAGATGATCTGATTTTTTAAAGATTTTTGTTTGGAGGACTATAGGACCCTCCTTGAAAGGCCCATATGCTGACCTTGGATACAATTGAGTTCCTACTTAATATCTCTAATTTGCACTGTTGCTATGGGAAACTCTTTTGGGGAACATGTGTGTGGATGCACATGAGGCTGTGCATGCTTCCCAAGTTAAGGTGGCAGGCTCCATTTCCTCTGTCCCTTTTATACCACAGCCTGAAACATTTGTGTTTAAATTCCATTACATTGTGGAAAACCTCTTCTGTTTCAACCAGCCAAAACCAGCTGCTATTTCTTCCTTTGTTTGAAATAGCAAAGCAAAACAGTGTTTACTTTAATTCTTGAGAGTGTCACAGATAATCTGTGAGATGGAGTCCTCATTTTCCATGCACTCCAAAACTATGGAGTGTCACGCACAGCTGTCAGTAGTACAAAAAATGAAATCAAGTTGCTTAGCTCAGACAAATGCAGATAAAAGTTCTGTGTGTATTGCCCTGTAAGAAAAAAGGTGGAAGGGATAAGGACAGAATCTTAATATAAAAGAAATGTGAAGATATTAGGCACTCACAAGAGGATAAAAGAATCTGAAATCTGCCAGTAAAGAGGGATCTGTAGCCTTCCTGAAGCATGGGGATCTAATTACTCTTTTCTTCCCCCTCTCCGTTATAAAGCAACTATTGCAGAACATAAATGACCTTGTAGACTCATGAGATACTCTTGCCAAAAAGCGTGTCCATTGTCAAGTAATACATTTTCTGCTTGTGTAGTTCCAGTGTGCACTTTTGAAAAGCAGTGAGTTCTCTTCTGTCTCCCTTATCACATTTCAGGATGCCTTTAGTCATAGGACTCTGCTTATTCAGTAGTTCATGTCAAATTTACTTCAGTAAGCAAAACTTAGAGTTCTTTCAGGATTGCTTTCCTGTTCCCCAGTGAGGGAAGTGTTAGGCTTGCTCTTTCTCTCACTAAAATACATTTGAGGTTTGCTGTTGATTTCATGGAGTCCATGAAGGCATGAGACAATAGTTTTTGAGCCTAAGTCTCTCCAGAGCTATTCTAATTCACACCATCTGAAGTGTCTTTTTGCAAGAAATCAACAGTGAAAAAGACCCCAACTTTTGGGAAAAGCACTTCAAAAAGTTAGAAACTAATTTAAAAGTTCATCATAGCTCAAGTCCTCCTGGAGCTGTACTATAGAGCATGAAACCTGGGTCTTCGATAGGGAATAAATTTAGACTGAAATCAGACACAATAATTCCTGATAAACAATAACCCCCAAATGCTAGAAGCAATCTGAAATGGGGAGGCTGCACCCCAGTGCCTTCAGGGACAGTTGTGACCAGTCCTCCCTCTAGCCCAGCTACAAGATGCTGGTTGGAATCAGCTACAGCCAGGCCATGCACCATCCCAGAAGGTTACCCACACACATGACCATGCAGTGGGAATGGTCATTGCAAAAAATAGTACTAAAAATGCATCTTAGAATCTCAAATTCGGGTATGTTGGTCTCTGATGTCAAAACCTGGATTTGAGGTCTTTGCTTCATGATACATTTAGTGATACAATAATAGAAGATTATGGTTTTGTTAAGAGAGAGCAAGTATCCCTATTTTGGCTGAGTGAGCCTTTTGTTTGCTCAAAATAACTCATAAATTGGAGCTGTGCCCTTAATAATAAAGCTACTTGCTTTCATTTATGAAAAAAATAAAATTGCTACTGTTATTGTATCCCAAATTTTATTCAGTCATAATGGTACTGAGGTTTTTATTGTTGCTGTAAAACATTCAGGCATTTCAGTCCCATGAACTGAACACCAACCATCCATGTGTGGTGCATTTTCTATCAGACAATTACAGGTTTACAACAAAAGAAAATTCAAAAAAGAAACAGTTTGCAGTAAAAGAGTCCAAGAAATGCAAGCAAATGTTCTCATTTTTTAAAGAGATGTTTCTTGCTGGGAACTGTGAGTTACAATCACCTCTCCAGTATGCTGAAATACTGACTGCCCCACATTCACACCAGGGTCATTAATGGCTGTCCCACAAGCACCATGCTCCAAGAGAAAGTCATGTTATTGCTGTAATTTTGTGGTTTCCCCAAATTCTGATGCAAAGAAAGCTGAACTTTTGCATGTACTCACATTAGATGTTTCAGGGTTTTGTTGGCCTGAGAAGTCCAGTGTCATCACCAGGCTGAAGTTCATGGCTCTTTCCAGCTCCAGCCTCAACTGCCACCCATCCTTTTGATACATGGAAAGAGGGCAAAATCTGAGCATGTTTTAGTACAAGTCAAGGCTGTTGCTCAACATGCTGGAAAAATGAAGCTGGATGTGGATGAACAGTCCACTTCAGCAGCAAATAATTTGGCTTTGGCATGGTTAAGGCTGCTCTTAACTTCTCATTGCAGATGGGGCCAGAAAGTTCTTTTGCAGAACCTGAAATGACCCAAGCCTAGCTCCTTATATTCCTGGAAGTAATTATAAGTAGTTGAGAGAAGATCCCCTTCAAGGATTGTGTCACTGTCTCCACTTGCAGAGGGACAAGGAGAAGCCATAAGCTGCCTTGCAGGGGATTACCTGGCAGTTCAAGGGCCTCAGAATGACAAGCTGGTGTGACGGGTCCTTCACAAGAAATCCAGGTTTTGGCATGGGAGAGCTTTTCCTGAGCCCAGCATCCCTTTGGAGCCAATGCTGCCCCAGGGAGGCAGGCAGTTTGTGCTCTAAGGAGGTGCCTGATATGGCAGCTGGATGCCAAATCCTCCTGCCCCCTGTGCTGCACTGCAGCCTGCATCTCCCCCAGCCATGGGCAAAGCAAACCTGCTTTCTGACTCTCTTGAAGGAATTAAAAGGCAATCCCCATGGCTTCTGCAGGAGCAGGGTTTCTGGCAAAACGTTGGAGAACCACTAATTTATTGGGCCTAGCAAGTCTTCAACAGTGCATCACAAAGCTCTTCCTGTTGAACTGAATACAGTGGATAAAAATTAAAAATTTACAGCTTCTGTTTTCATTTCTTTTCTTCAGTTCAAGTTTTACTTCTTGTGTCCAAAATATGCACATAAATGGTGGTTTTAAATGAGCTCCTTCCTTACTAGTAATGTCCCAGTAGCTTTGTGTGGATGTGACTCCCAGGGTCTTTCCAGTCTCACTGCTGATCTGGGAACGGTTCAGTCAGATCACCCAGACAAGTCAAGGGTATCAGTCTCACTGTGTCCCAGTTTTCCTTTTCTGATGTAAAATACAATGTAGCATTAGATAGTTCCACTTTTCTCTATGCCTGGAAAACAGCTTCATGCTGAAGGAGAAATAGGTTTCCAAGGTAAGACAGTGGACTTGTTTGACATGGACTCTCTTCTTTGCTATCAATGTCTTATTGTTCTGAGACAAATTCTCTGGTCCCAAAAAACAAATACTTCGTCTCAAAAAAATAAAGCTGTTAATATGTGTGTCACATAAAATGAAAAATACCTATTGGTATTTTTTAGAGTACTGATGAAATTAATGCCACAGAACAGCTTTATAACTACCTCTAATCAAATATCCATGTCTGTCTGTATCATAAGAAGCAGATCCTCGTTTCAAATGAGTTTGTGTCTTGGAGCTGATTCTTTTTTAAAAACAGCATTAGGCTAAATCTGCAGCATGTATTTGTGAGAGAAGACTTTATGAATGACCAAAGCACCAGAAAAAGCTTAATCAGAATTACCTTTTACTACACACAGGATATGGTTTTCATCCAGGAAAGACAATTTGAATGATTAGTAGAATTTTATGTCTAAAAAAGTATTAACTGTGATGTAAACTTTTCCTGCAGTTAGAGTATTTAGAACAGCTCTTTCCTGTGTAGATTCTCTGATAGTCTCTTCTCTACCCCGCTGTTTATTTAAGACAGAAATTGCAGGAGCATTCTATCTTTGTGATTTCTCCTTCTCAGTCAAATCTGGTTGAAACTGATCTATAAGTTCAAAGGTTACTATGAGAAGAGCAGTTAAAGATGCACAAACACACATATATACATTGACCACATAGGCCTTTTCACCCAAGCTAATAATAGAAACCAAATGAAATACACAAAACTGCTTTAAAAGATGAAGGGTTAGGCTGAGGCTGAAGAGAGCTTTTTTTTTCTCCCCTCTCCAGTATTACCCATCAGTGTTTTGTTGTCTGGGCTCAGCACACTGATGAGTGGAGGACAACCCACCTGCCCTGGCAGTGCTCTCTCTATGAGCACCAGGCAGTTGTACCACAACCCCATTGCCAAAAGGACCAGGACAGGGATGCAACTGTTGCCTTTGGGGAGGAAAAGCTGCCAGTCCTGCCCCTGTATCTAGGCTGCCACATCATGCTTTCCACAAACTGTCTCCTGGGAATACCACTGCCCCCTAACTTTTATATATTGATATCACAAATAACCATGGAAATGGACCTAAACCAAGACTCGGATCGGAATTTCTGTGAAAATTTGGATCAAAATCCTCATGGGAAGGCCAACTGAGAGCCTCCAGCCTTAGGACTTTGGTGATGTGCCTGCAAGGGTTTGTCAGTCTTTCCTGACAGGTCCTTCCCCAGAACAACAAACCCACCATCCTGTAAGGCACCGAATCATCTCTCTCAATGAAGATGATGCACCCTGATATACCTCAGTGAAGCACAGATTACTCAAACAAAAACCATTGGGTCAATTTAGCAAACAGCAGCTTTTTGCAGGAATGTGACATGCTTGTCTTTGTTTACCCAAATCCTAGGATTTCTCAGTTTTGCAGAGAACGGCTTTAACTCCACCTGCTGCCTGCCACAAAGGTGTAGTTGTGCTCTGCTAGGTCAAACAGAGACGGCTGCACAAAAGCACCCAGACTGCATCAACAAAAGGTCTTAAACATGAGGGAAACATCAAAAAAAAAAAAAAAAAAAAAAAGCAGGACATGTAGCTCAGCCAATGCAAACATGTAAGAAACTCTGCAAGGGCTCAGAAGAGAAACCAGATTGCTGTTGAAATAGCTGGTTAACATTTTGTCTGGAAGCACAGCTTCAATAAAAATAGGTAAGGAAACCAGCTAAGGACCCCCAATGGCAAACATATTTATTGAGAATCCAATAAAAGTCTCAGAACAAATAGCCTGAAGGACCTGTAGACACAGCCTCTGCTGTAATAAAAATGCAATACAAGGCATCAGGGAAATGGTAAGGGAAAAGGGCTGCTCCATGAGAAAACCAAACAAGAATCCCGGAGCATGAGGCCTGGAGACACAGGCTGGGATGTAATAAAAAAACTGCCATTGGGGAAAAAGAAAGAAAAACAAAACATCTAACAAAGGCACAAAGAAGCCCCAGATACCCCAGCTAGTCTAGAAAATCACCACAAGTTGCTGTAAAAACACATGGGAAAATAGGAAAAGGGTAATGGCTGCAAAGTGATCAACTTCTGCAGGTACCTAAGAGCAGCGCGTAGGCGAAAGTCCACAGGAAGCCATGTCAGCTGCAGTAAACTCTGAGGGTGCCTAGGAGACAAGGCTGTAAAAGGTGACAAAACAGCAGCCTCAGAGGGGCTAAATCTCTGCATGGGAGAAAGATTTACTTTAAATTCAAACCCCACATTGCATGGAGCTGCGTTTTTTTTGTCACCAAAACTTTTTGGTAAGTACAAAAAATGCTAAAGAATGTCTATCATAAGTGCACAGGAAAAGTTGTTTTCAGAGACATATGCTAGCTCAAAGGTTCGATCTGTACCTGCTTATTGTGAATTTTCATGTACCACAAGAGCAGCCAGAAAAAATGGGCAATTATTGTTAAAGTCATTGTCGTGTTAAGTACTGTTAATGAAAATTATATAAAAGATGGGTTGATAAGAACAAGCACGATTTTTTAAGGCAAGTGAGTAAATTGAGAAAAGAAAGTGATTTTCATTTCCTGGCTTCAGTCACACACTGCAGGCCACAGCCAAAAAAGAGCAGTTGCCATTGAAAAGTGAAGGAAGACCTGGGATCTCGGGCTGTGCCACAGCTGCACCGCTGCCTGGGGAGCTCAGTGGACAGGACAGGATGGGCCAGGATGGGCCAGGATGGGACAGGACAGGATGGGACAAGACAGGACAGGGCCGGGCTGACCTCAGCAATGCAGCGCACGCTGCTGCAGAGGGGCAGGTCTGCACACACACTTTCCTTCACTGCCCCTCGTTCTGCCGTTTGGCAGTTCTGCCTGGGCTCTGCAGGATGCCCTCTGGACAACCCAAGGTGCAGACTTCACCTGGTTTCCTCCAGGTAAATTCCAGCCTCAGAGAAGCTGTGGCACACATAATAACACAGGTCTGCAGCAGAGATTTGGGTGTCTCTTCAAAACTCTATTCAATTCACAGTTAGGGGTTTTGCTTCTTTAAAAAAAAAACAAACAAAACAACCATATATATATATATATACACACATATGCACACACACACACATATATACATATACATGCTTCTTCTGGAACAGCTGCAGAGTTAATTTGCTTAGATATGTGCTGGGACACATGCTGGAAGTTGGCAGAAACAAAGCACTTTTTTTTACAGGCCTCTGAATTAGGACACCTATAGCTGACAGTGCTTTGGGTCAATTTGTCAAGTTTACTTTTCATTGCTGACAAAGAATTATGTGCTTTTTCAACAACACTTCTTCTACCTGCTCATGAGCTCTGCCCCTTACTTTAAAGCACCCCCACTTTTGAAATTGTCATTCCTGAGCTGTTCTGCCTGTGTGGCACAGTCCTAGGGTTTCCTGGGCACGGGGTTTAATGGTAGAGGAGGTGGGATTAGGATTTATGAATGAATCCCCAGCCAAGCATGTAGTGAGCTGCTCCTCACAGCTTTGATCTCTCCAGTTCCCATCAATCAAGAATTTGCCCTTCTTGTGTAATTTACAGTGGTGCTCCCTTTCAAGGACACTTCAAGTTATAGACACTTCTTCCAGCCCACCTGAGGTAGATTTATCCATCATATCCATGCAGCTTCTATCTGCTGCTATGCCACCAAGTGTTCCAAAGACACGGCTGTGTCTGCAGTTCACCAAGCCACACGTGCAGGGGTGCTCTCATCACATGCAGGTCTGCAAGGAAGAGAGCCCAAAAGGACCAGTTACAGCAGAAAGGTTAAGCTCAGAAAGGTTAAGCTGTTATGTCTGCAGTCCAAAAGAGCAGCGAGCTGAGCTCATTCCACCAAGTCTCTTGCTAATCTGCTGCTCTCATGGGTGTGAAATATTATCAGCTGTTAGAGTTATTAACCAGTGCTAACCAGGTAGTGCATGCAATGAGCTATGTTTAAGGTTAACTGTGCCATTAAGGGCTTACAAACTCAATTAGAGATTTTAGTGCTCAACAGCTAATGGTTAATTTCTGCAGATGTCCTGTTTCCAATTACTATTCATATATAATGTAAGCAGCATGGCATCACACTTCAACTCAGACAGACCAATTTTTTTAGTATATATTTTAGACCAGCAGAAGGTTTCACTTAATTGTGTAATACCAATATTTAGTATTCCTGGAGTGTCTTTGAAATCCCTTTTAAATCCCAACTATTTTCACCTTTCTTTTTCTATTATTATCACTCTTCCCCACGTCACTTGTGCTCATCTGACCTCACAAGGTTACAGAGATATTCTCTGCATTGTGCCATGACCCTGCTGCCCCACAGGAAAAAGGACTGCTGCAAAGAGATCCTTCTGGTTCCCACAGTCACAGGGAGAGACTCAGAGGTTCTCTTTTTTATCTCTCATTGGAGATGACGTGAGAAGCTCACAGCCCCCAAAGTGTACGGAGGAGCTCAAATGCAGATTTAAAAGCCTACATTTGATTCTACTGAATTTGGAAATTTTTATGCAACAAAAACCCTCTTGTAGACCAACTCTGATAAGAGAGAGTTTGAGTAAATCTGCAGAGAGAGTTAAGTAGAAAGTTTAGAGTCCTGGAGTTACACCCAGGTGGAAGGAAACTTGCTGCTGTCAGTAAAGAAAAAGAGTGAATAAATCAGCTCTCAACTAATGAGCCAAATAAATTCATAACTGGAATCACCCATTAGGAACAATCAATTACTTTTCATACACACAATTGTGACATTCCTCCTGAGAAGGACATGAACACATACCTAGCTCTGCACATATGAGTAAATCTATGCTTATCATTAAATCTAAGTTAAGAATACAATTAAATTCAAATTAAATATTAAATGCCTTGGAAACTACTCATAAGCTTGAAATTCAGTCATTTAACTGCAAAGTTGAACTGGGGCCTCTGGGAGAAAAGGACCCCAGGGAGATGCACACCACACTAGGCTTGCCAAACCCTATGAGATGTTTCACAGTCCCTTCCAGCCTTCTAATGACTGCACTGTTATTAAAAAGGCATGTCCCACCTCTTCTCCCTGCCATACTTCCCCAGCACACACTGGAACCAACCACGTTGTTAGGCCAACTGCATCAGCAAACTGATCTAGACAAAAAACAATCCTCCAAAAAGCCAAATAGTTTTCAGATGGGCGTGATCCTTGACTCATGACTGCAGGTGCTGTCCCACAAAATGCAGGGGAGGGAGGACAGGGTGATCCAACTCTTCTGGTGGCTGCAGAGCCATCAGCTGGTCAAGCTGGTAAGGAAACTCGGTGTGTTCTGAGGGTCTGCTACAAAGCTCACACCATTTGGAAAGTATTTGCAGTCACTTCTGGCCCATCTTATTGTGTATGAAATCGTGGCTGTTTGAGTCATTCTTTCAGGTACAAGAGCCTTTTGGATGATATCTAAGGAGATGTTGTTCTTTGACATTTATAGAGGCGCAGTGTCAGTGCCTGTTATGGATATTCATGTTAGTTACTCTGCAGAAAAGGCATGTGCCACCCAATGATAGAGATTTGCTTTTTTCTGTAAGAAACACCAACAGGAGTAATTAACTCCAGTGGGCTCAGCCATTTTAAACTGGGAAAGATTTGAGCAGGAGATTAACAGATGGGAGATACAACTTCAGCAATTAAATATAAAAGAGGCAATGCTAAGTTCATATATGGAATATTAAAAAATTATCATGGATGTGAATAACAGATGGTTGGGGCTCAGAATTTGTCTAGATATCTCTGTAGTTTTGGGGTGAGATCCATCCTTCTTAGGTATGCAGGGAATTTACACTATGCATAAAGCTACTCTGGGCAGGGGTCTGTCTCCACTCTGGTGGTTGTTCAGAAGCTGGGGAGGAACTCCAGAAAGATCTTAGACCCATCCTAATGCTCCATGATTCTCGCTCCACATCTCCCACAGAAATACAGACTATTGAGCATCTCTAAATGCCCCCCACCGACTCCCCAAAGGGGAGAGACTTGCCCACACAAGCCAGTAAATGGCAGGCAAGAGAGAGGAGGAATAAGACATGCATGACAGATGTTCATCATGTTCTTCAAAGCATCACTGGATGAGGTTCATATGGGTTGTGTGAGTATGAGTAGTATGAAACACATTCAAACCCGAAGGATTCATCTATTAAAAGACAATGTGTGGCTTTTTCTTTCATTTAAATTAGTGGAAATGAAGGAACAGACAATCCTGCTTAAGGAGTGATTTTCACTAAACACTTTTCACCTTGACAAAGATATTTATTTATATCAGGCATTTACTTAACAATGGCACTGGCACCTCTAACCAAGACAGGCCACCAGAGCAGAGAATAACCTCAGCTCCCTACAAAGAGACAAAATCATGAGGAGTTGAAGGGTTTCTCAGACCTCATAGGATTTTTCCTTGGTTTTTTTTTTTTTTTTTTTTCCCCTCAGTAGAAACTCAGAAAAGCACCCAAGCGAATGGCAAAGTGTCTCACAAATTTCTTGAATAATTTGGCAACCACAATGTTTCACATCTAATTTCATTACAGCACATTGAATGTTTTGGGAGTTTTTACAATGGTTTTTGCACCTTTAACAACATGTTGATTATTGCATTTTGAAATAACTCACTTCTTTAAGAATAACTTAAGTGAAAATTTCATTTAGAGTTGCAACACCTGGAGAAAATCAACATCATGTGACTTGTAGGCACTTCTAAACAGGAAATACTCCATTTATTTTTTTAGCTGTGTTTGTGTAATAAAGTCTAGCATCCAAGTGTGAGCAACACATTTTCTCGTTTTATTAAACAGCATGAAAGGATTTATTACTTCTCCACTGAATGCACTTCTGGCACCAAATGGAGCTGGACAATAATTGTCAGGCACTGAGTTTAACATTATGAGAAAACACCTTTGGTGGAGTTCAGAGTTTATTGTATAATGAAAAATACACCTAAATGGTAAGGCTTCCTTTGAGAATTTGTTTGGTGAGTATAATCTCAAGTACTGCTGCTAATAAATTTGATTCTTTGAAAGCGAAATTAAAGTACTGAAATAATATCTAAGACCATTATTTTTCTTTTCCTCCTCCAGGTATACAAAGTTCCCTGAGAAGGAAAATAAAAACAAAAGAAATAGAGAACATTTCTTTTACCACTCAGCAGGTTAGGGCTGTGAGATGCTTGCAAGAGCCATGTACCATATTTGAAATTTTTCTCTCTTTCTCCTCTAATCTTTCTTGAATGCTCAGGCTGTTCCTCCTCCTGTGGTTCCACCCCTGGCCAGAGAAAGGCTTGAAGGACTTTCCTCTCTCTCTTTGTTTTATTCCCTGTATTGCAAGGGAAAGTTGCCCCAGCCAGGACAGGAACCTTGAACACTGGAGAGAGAAGTCAATGAGTGTTTTGCAGGTGTGCAGCATTCTTGTACCCTCAGGATTTCCCCAGGAATGGAGACAGATGAGAAAATGCAGAGATGTGGTAAAAATTGAAGTCCTGTTCTTCAGAGGATGAGCAGCAGGGCCTGATCCGCAGCACCCTGCTCTGAGTTCCCTGCACCTCATCCAGGCAAAGGTGCCTATGCAAAGTGTCTGGAAAACGTGGCAATTTTATGCCCTCTTGACTCAGTCACAAATAACTGCTCAAAGTTGAAATAATAAAAGGCCCTGTGTATCTCTAGGGTCCGAGGCTGACAAATTCTCCCCGATGTCTCTGAGGAGCATTGCAACACTCAGTATTTGATTTGTTTTCCATTGAGACTGGCAGCGCATGTGTTAGAGGTTTAAGGTTAACTACAAGAATGGGAATAAGCTTTACACAATCCCCAAATTAGGGGCTCTAACTAATGAAAAGCTCTCTCATTTACTGCCTTCCTCGGTGCAGAACAGCAGGCTGCAGGCACCCCGGCACGTCCCGCTGGGGAGCGCAAGAAGGCAGGGAGGGAAGCAGGGGTGGGACTGGTCTCCTAAGGCAGGGAAGCACTGAAACCAACTTTATTGCCACAGTCTTTCACACCCCCTTGGAGATACCTGTAAATTGGTTTGTATCCAGGAAGCCTCGGGCCGTTCTGCGCCGCGGGGCCCTGCGGTGAGCAGCGCGCCCGCCGAGCGCGCTGGCCCGCTCGCCCGCTTGCGGCCGGACCAGAGGGCAGGGGTGCGGCTCTGCGGGGCCGCGTTTGCGGCCGGGCAGGAGAGCGTGCAGCCATGGGTGGCCCCGGGGCAGGGAGAGCCGTGCAGCATGGGCCCTGGGGCAGGGAGAGCCGTGCCAGCCATGGATGGGCCTGGGGCAGGGAGAGCCGTGCCAGCCATGGGCACTGGGGCAGGGAGAGCCGTGCCAGCCATGGGGCACTGGGGCAGGGAGAGCCGTGCCAGCCATGGATGGGCCACGGGGCAGGGAGAGCCGTGCCAGCCATGGGCCCTGGGGCAGGGAGAGCCGTGCCAGCCATGGACTGGGGCAGCGAGGCGTGCCAGCCATGGGGCATGGGGCAGAGAGCCGTGCCAGCCATGGATGGGCACGGGGCAGGGAGAGCCGTGCCAGCCATGGATGGGCACCTGGGGTGGGGGCAGGGGCGGGGAGGCCGTGCCAGCCATGGATGGGCTCTGGGGCAGGGAGAGCCGTGCCAGCCATGGATGGGCACTGGGGCAGGGAGAGCCGTGCCAGCCATGGATGGGCACTGGGGCAGGGAGAGCCGTGCCAGCCATGGGCACTGGGGCAGGAGAGCCGTGCCAGCCATGGATGGGCTCTGGGGCAGGGAGAGCCGTGCCAGCCATGGGCACTGGGGCAGGGAGAGCCGTGCCGGCCATGGGCACTGGAGGAGGTTCTCTGCCAGCCATCGGCACTGGGGGAGGTTCTCTGCCAGCCATCGGCACTAAAGGAGGTTCTCTGCAGCCCTCGGCACTCCGATGTGCTCCCTTGCTGAGGTCCATGCTGCCCGACGGGCAGACGGCCCCTGAGCTGCCAGACACACCCGCATTCGTCTCCAATCCCCCGACTGCAGTGCGAGCCGTTTCTAAACCGCATGCAGGTTTTGACGACAGAAGGGATCTTCATGGCGAGGCACAAGATTTTTAGTAGGGCCTGTTGCAATAGGGAGTAATGGTTTCAAACTAAAAGATGGTAGATTAAAATTAGTTAAAAGTAAGACATTTTTTTACAGTGAGTGTGGTGAAACACTGGCACAGGTTGCCCAGAGAGGTGGGTGGAAGCCCTACTCCTGAAAACATCCAAGGCTAAATTGGACTAAACTCTGAGCAGCCTGACCTAGTTGAAGTTGTCCCTGCTCATTGCAGAGAGCTTGGACTAGATGACCTTTAAAGGTCACTTCCAAACCAAATTATTCTAAATAGCTCTTATTTCGTTACTTTCAGTTGCTTCTTCTGAGTTTAAATGATGTTTTTCATTTGTGTGTACTGCAGATCTCATTGGCAATGCACGAGAACCACAGGTGATGCAAACTGGCAACAAAAGAAAAACTTGTCTACTGGCTTATGGTTCTCACAGAAGGAATATAGTAAATCACGATCAGTAAATACATTTAAACGTAAGATAAATCTTGAAAATTGTTTGTGCTTTTACACATTAATGTCTCAGTGCAGAAAAAGTTATGCACATAATTGATGTTACACCTTGATAACCCCATCGTGGCACATTAGCTGTAGGTATTTGCATTTTTACAGAAAACCGCAATAAGGTCTTTCAGTTCTACCTTAGTTAGGCAAGTTGCAGGATTTTATGTCCTTATGAACATGCAGATAAATGACATTTTGAGGAAAATTATTATAATTAATAGATATTATAGGATCAAGACCTGGTTATAAATAACAAGGTCATTGCTAAAATGAGGATACTTTACAACCAATTTTCAAGTTTGTCTAGCAAAAATAGGTCAGGCCATACTAAATGGTGTTTCAGGCAATTCTGAAATCAGTTTGGAGGAACTAATTTGGAACTTATATGAGATGTATCATGAAATTTTACAACTTCAGGGAGCTCAGATCACATTTATGTGATTCTGGTCTGAACATGAAACTTTGGTTTCAAAGAGCAGAATAATAAGTGAACCTCAGAAATCAAAGGCAAGAAAGTTGGTTAGAAAAACGTCCTGAAAAAAAGTCTTTTTCTTATGGGATAGGTATGTATTGCATGAATGAACGGCAAAATTCCGAGGCAGATCTTAGGGGCATGTTAATTACCTCCATAATCCTGACTCCTCACAGATCATAGAAGCCTCCTTGGCAATCAGAGCCTGGAGTCACTGATAAGGGCTTCATTTGGCTGTGAAATTGCTCCGAGTATTGCAGTTGCACACACAAAGGCACATACTGTGTGAAGGACTGTTCCTAGGGAAAAGAGGTGCTGGGATTCAAGCCATTGCTTATATTTGTACTTGGTCTGTTTTTTCATGAAGTCTATCCAGTGTGATACCGATGATAATTCTTGCCTGCCTAGACAGCTCCGTGCCTGAACACTGTTCCTAGAGACAGAAAAACCCAGCCTGTTAACTCATATTGGTGAGACTGAAGTGTGATAGGAGTAAAAATAATAACAAGTATTTTTAAATATGTGTCTACTTCCAAGTTTCTACAGAGAAATCTAGAGCTGGCACTCCTGTAACATTTTTACAGAATGGACATTGTTCCTGTCTGATGATTTCAGCAAAGCAGCTGAGCATGTGTTTAGATATGAACGGCAGGAATGGAGGGAGAGAGGAAAAACATGATCAAATGTGACTATTCTTCCTAGGTGAGCCTGGACCCTGGAGATTTGGGATCAGAAGGTGATCCTCAGAAATCGGGTAGTTACATTAGCCAGAAAAATGTTACCTCTCAAACAAAGAGGGAATTGGAAAGACCTATCTTGTACTGGCAAAACTTATAACAATACATACAGAAATACACAGCCAGCCTCTAAGTCAAACCTCTCCAGCATCATCCCCATGGAATGCATGCATATGTCAATAATTCCAACGTGTTAGTGTCTGCTACTTGTGCAGGAAGAGGTTAATTCCGCCTCAGCCTTTACAAAGTAAAAGCTCTTTTTATTTTTGTTTTGTTTAGGTTTGTTTTTTTTAAAACTGTGTGAAGGAAGAGGCAGGCTTTAAATATTTGCGTAGGCTGCTTGGCAACAGATTGCATGTGATCTTTACAAAAACAATGAGCTCCCATAGAATTTACATTGTTTGAACTGGGTGCTAATGGCTCCTGACCAGCGCTCAATGGCTGGTCTGTGGGAAGAAACAGGGAGAGAGGTGTTATATTGTGCATTGTTGCTGCTGCTCCAGCTTTCCGAGAAAGAGGGGCTGGCAGAAGTTGAGGACCAGGGTGGGAATAAAGCCGTGGTTTTCACAGCGCATAAAACGCATGAGGTGGGAGCTGATACTGGCTGTGGTTGCGCACTCAGGGCCGCTGCTATGGGGTTCTGTCTGCACACACGACATGGGGCTCCCAGATATAACCGATGGCTGCACACCTGTCTCCTTTGGTCTCAGAAAACAGCGGTGTTCCCAATATTTTTCCTTCAGAAATTATGTCTACTTGTCTGCAACAACAGCGCTATTAAGCAGATTGCAATCCTTTCCCTATCAGCTGGGAACTGACTTAAAACTGATATATCATCTGTTCAGGAAAGGCAGAGCATCCCTGTGCCTGCAGCTGTTCAAAAAAAATTGAAATCAGCTCAGAAATTATGAGATGTCTCAAATGAAAAAGCACTATTTACTTTGTTTGCTTGATTGACCCTTTCACCTCTAGGATACAACTGGACCATGTTTTCTTAGGTTTCTTCCAGTACTGTTGGAGCAAAACCATACTTCATCTCTCCCCCAAATTTTCTTCCTGGCAGGGAAAGGGTCTTTTAAGCAAATATCTTTTGCAACAGCAGTGAGAAGAAATCTGAGCATTTCTGGTACTGGGTTTGTAACTCTTACCCTAATCTGGAGAGATTACACCATTCCCTACACTGACAGCCTTAGGTTAAGAACTTTGGAACCATTACTGGTGATCATAGAGGGGTTAAGCACGTGCAGTACTAACTGCACTTTTTGAGATATCCAAAAAGAAGACATAAAAGAGAACTGAACATGGGTATATCTGATACCCTACCCTAAAACATGCTCAAATAAAAACTGATCACTGCTGCTTCAGTTTTACCAGCCAAAATACAGGCATTGCTTTCTGTTTATACAGTCAACAATTAAACCATATAACTTTCCTGAAACTACCTTCACATGAAGACCGAATGTAGCAGTTCACAAGAGCTGGGAGAAGTAAGGCATAGTAAATCAAGAGCATCCAGTCCTATAAATAAAATAATATGAATTCAGAGAAATTAAGTGATTTACATATGATCATGTACGCCCTAAACCACAGCCAAACCCAAACTAATTTCCAGACTTTTCAAATTCAGGTGCTCTGAATTAAGTGAATGATGCTGATAACGTTCTGTAGGTGGGTCACTATTTATGTTTTAACTCTCAGAACACACATTAATGGGGAAATGAGCTCTTGACAAGTATCATCTGGTAACAGGGCACCCACCGACTCCCTGAGCCTCTGTAGATACCGTATCAATGTCGAGTCTTTATGAAGTTACATAAGAGGAGCAGGAGGCAGTAGCTTCTTGTGCACAGATATGTATGACTTGCAGAAATAGTGGTGAACAAACATGACGTTCACATGCTCATGTTCCGCCACCAACACTCTTCTGTTCACTCCCATATTTAATAATTCCACACATGTATGTATACAGGTACATACAGGATTATTTTATACACGCCTTTGGCAGAGAGGCCGTTCAGGTTAGGTATACACACTGGTATGAACTGTGCTATAACAACCATCTAAGAACACGTATTTTCAAATGTTATGGCACTGACTATAAATTCAGGATAACCTTGCAAAAATGGACTATGTGATTTAGTGGCTTTCTTGCTGAATTGATAGAAGAGGATTAAATTATGACTATCAAACCATTTACCTTTGTCAGTGGATCTAATCACAATCTGTTCGATAGTGACAAAAAAATGCATCTGACGGCAGCTTTGCAGCTTTGTGAATGAACGAATTAGTTCCCACTGGCTGAGCACTAACTGCAAACTGTTATCACTTCGCAGTTGCTGTTATGACTTTTGCTTTGCACAATGGCTTCATTTCCAAGGTAGAAATCTGTAAGGAATTAAATTAAAATACTTTGGCCTAGTCTGTACAAGAACTGGAGAAACTAAAAGAAAAGCAATACTCTTTTAAGATAAACCTCACAAAACTGAAGGCAAAAGGCCATTAGGCAGATCCTCTGATACAGCTTTTATTTTACAAGTCATTATACTTCTCACAATTAACCCACTTTTGAATAAACTGCACTGTTAGTATGGCACATCTTCTAGAAAGGCACACTCTCTCTCTGAAGACATTAAGAGTTGGCAAATCATCGTTTCTCTGGATGACTGACTCACTATTAAAATCTCCTCATTTGGATTCATCTTGGCTTTGGCTTCTGGCCATTGGTTTTTGTCTTTCTTGTCCCCAGTGCATTTTAAAACCCCTTAAGGCCTGGTGTTTTCTTCTTAAGAAGGAAATTAACTGTGTGTGTGAAGAGCCCTGAACAGTTTGCCTCTTCATCAAACACTTCAGGGATGTTTCTCACCAATGATCATAGGAAAGAGCTCCTGGACATATACATATCTTAAAATCAGTTGTGCAGTAAAATGCAACAAGATTTGTAAATACTGGTAAAAATCACTAAATATAAAAGACAGAGCTCATCAGTTCACCTAAATATGGTCACACTTTTACCTTATTCTGGAATTTCAAAATGCTCCCATTAAAGTTCCTTTAGATCAAACGGGATAAGCTGTTCACTTGTACAAAACCACGAGAAAGAAAATCTTTGATTTTCAGGTTTTTTGCCTTTCGGCAGTCTTACTAGAACTTAACAAAATTGGGAAATTTGACAGATTTTTATCTCAACAGTTCTGCAGTACTGGAGATAAATACTGCTCTTGGGACTTCCATTCAAACCTACCGCTTGCAACTGTGTTGGTTTTGAGAGGTAGGAGATTGCACCAAATGCCTTTTCTGGGCTCTTCGAAGGGGAGAACTGAAGGGTATTTTCAATCTCCAAAATTTCTTCTCATATTAGACCAGCTGAATTTTGTACTGTGGTATCTATGATCATCTGCCAGTTCAAGTCAAGGGAGCTGCAACATAAATAGATGTATTCCTAGGCCTCTTTCAGAAGCAAACTACAAATGTTTTCATCAATGTTGACTTAAGTGAAGATGCCTCATACCTTTGACTTCCTGTTAACTGTTGTTCATTTTTGCAAAGAAGGTATTATAACAAGGAAAACAACGCATAAATACATATAAATCCATCCCTTTTTTATCCCCTCAACCCAACTCTGACACAGGAAGGACTGGGTGATGCAGAGGGAGGTTGGACATGGGGAAAGGCAACATTAATGAAGTCCCTATACTGAACCATGGGCAAGTCATCATTTCAGCCTGCATTTCTATGCTCATGCACACATCAACACCTACAAACTAAGCACAGAAAGCACTTTTTGGTATTCCATACACAACAAGGTATTGCTGTTGTTTCCCCTCCAGATTCCAGATTTTTCTGTTTAAAGGATGGGTTTGAAATCCAGAGCTTGGTTTGGAAAATGCATTTGGAAAAGAGGACAAGAATAGATCAGAAGGAAGCAGGCAGCCACCTCTCACTAGAAACACTTCCTGACTGTGGTGCTGCTCTCCAGACCAACACTGCTGACCACAGCAAAGCAAGGACATCAAAACTTGCTTAAATAAAGGCTCCACTGTGTGATGTCTAACATGACTTTTAAGGTGATTATATTGGTTAGAGGATGACAAACCCTGACAGATGCTTGCAGTTAACTGTGCTTATGTGAAATACCACCAACCATGACTTCTAAACTGCCTCTACAGGCACCACAAGGACATTCCTAGCACTCCTCAAGGTCACACTTTGAAACATGATAAAGAGAAACTTTCTAAATCATCAACTTCCTTCTGCTAAGGAATGACTGATGCGTTTTAATTCTCCTTATTTTGAGAGGCTTCTGGCAGAACTGTGACATTAAATATTCAGTGAAATATAAGTAAGGTTTGAAAATGCCTTCTCTAAAAGAGCTTGGAATCATTAGTGAGTGCATCTCATACTGCAAAAGTCTCCGTCTGGCAGGTTATGCAGCAGAGTCATCCACTTCTTACCTCAAAAAATTATCAGTTTATTTGTCAGCTACAGGGTACAGCCCCTCCATTTGAAGCATTTATATATTTCTGTTACTTTCCAAGCTAATATTGTTTGGGAAGGTCAGGGAAGGAAGCTCTTCTCACATCTCTTTCACAATCAAACTGACTTGACATTAGATGTAAAATTGAAACCCCTTCTTCAAACAGAAACAAACAAATAGGAAAAAGTTGAATTGCTTTGGAAGGGTGCTGCATTGACAGGCAGTTTAGCTGAATGTTGCATTTGAAGAATATTTGACATCTCCAGTGCTGTGAAAGAGGTCAGGCAGTTCAAAAGAAGCCTTCTTTCTTGCTGGCTTCTAAGAATTCAATTCATTTTGTTACTATGGTGAAGTACGCAGAATAGATCACACATAATTCATTCTTCCACAAACATTTTATTGCAAAAATATACTGGTTGTTTTCTATAATATCAAATATTATTTCAGGGCTTGTAGATTTTGTTTCAGACAGGTTATGCCAGGAAATTACAGAAAATTGTAATATACAAGAGATTAGAAATCTGCAGATGGAAAGCTGTGTATAAAAGTCAGCAATGTTAGCATTGTTTATACAGCAACTGCAACTTCAGTGCTTGAACACCAATAGTTACCGGTTGCCCTGCTTCCAATCCTAATATTCATGGGGCAAAAAACAGTCTAGGCAATCTCCATTTTCACTTGAACCATTCACTTCTGATTGATGCTGGAGAAGGCTGATTTTTAATTTACCCCATATTAAATATTTGCTGTTATGTCCAGGAATAGTCTTTGCCAGCAAGTACTATTGCAGAGGCTTTGACTTGTAACTCTGGGGTATACAATGAATGTACCACAAATTTCTCTAACCAAGATAATTCAGGCAGAAGAAGGTACCCAGTCTAGCCAGGGTGACTTGAAGCTGAACATTGTGCAGGGATGGCCACCCCTGAGCTGGATTGCTTCTTCCTGCACAGCTTCGCCAGCTTACATCACTCTGCAGGACGCTACTGCCACCATCATCCTCTGCAGAGACACCCACACACCAAGCCACTGCTTGTGGTCCCTCTCTCCTTCCATGCAGTAAGCCCTGAATTGGCTCCTCTGTTTCCTGGGTTTAAGGCACTGTTTGCACCAGGCTGGCATTTCTACCTTTGCATGGAAATCAGACAAAATGAAACCATGAAACTCATGTTAGGGGAGTGGATTTTAAAGAGATGGAAAGTCCTAAGAGATGCTCAGATGCTCTCTAGGTGAAAGCATTGCTTCTTTGGTCTTTTCCCTGACCTTTAGGGTGCTACACAACATCTAGAGCTGGAAAAAATATTCTTTTACTGGTAAATATTGCAACCTTTGTTCAGTATCTACTGGGGAAAAAAAATCTTCATAGCGTGCTGGAGCACACAGAAGGGAATCTGAAGGTCCTGAATTCAGCTGGTCACAGATGAGTGAGAGCAAGTCAGGCTCAAAGGGGCAGAACTACACAATACTGTCACATGGATGAGACAACTGCATCCCACATCCATCAGAAACAGAAGGAAAATAGAAGCAGAGTAAAGGGAAAAAATAACAAATTTCCAAAAACTAGATGGAACCTTTTCTGTGTCAAATCCTCTCTGAATCAAGGAAGGGTTTTGACCTAGTAAGGGGAGATTTTGAATGAAAGGCTCATGGCAACAGAAAGAAATCAGCTCCACAAGTGCATAATATTCAAATGAGTTTTACATAACTACTCTCCTTTTCTTCCAAATTTCATCTGCCTGAAAGAACAGCAGAAAACCAAACTGAATGTAAGAAAACCAGCCTGAAGGCCAGAGAACAGCCTTTCCCACTGTCTCTGTCAAATAAAACACACGTTCTCAATAAATCACATCTTACAATAAACCACATATATACCAATATATAAATACAAAACTATACCAAAGAAAATGAAAAAACAACAGACAGAGGACTGAGAGTGACCCACACAACCCTGCTCCCACCACACCAGCTGTCCTGATGAAGAATCAGAAGAAACTTATCTCTACAGCTCTAGCACATGAAAGCTGTCTCTGTGATCCCACCCCATCACCCCAAAAGACCCAGACTTGAAAATACCCAAGTACATTTTGTTACTAAGTCGCTTCAAACAAACTTTACCTTGGTAGCAAGCAAATAAAACAAATTCACCTTCCAAGTTAGAAGCCACTGTAACTCCTGGCATTATTCAATGACTGTGTGATGAAACTTATACATAGCACATGAAGACCTTCCAGCAATTTCCATAGTCTATTTATTGCCAGTATGTGGCAACAGTTGTGAATCACTGTGGTTCATCAGTGTGGCCTACGTGGTGGACTTCTGGGAGTCAAGGAAGGAGGAGACAGAGCAGAGGAGGCTGCTCAACATTCAGAGTTTGTAAATATGCTCAGTGGTACGCTGAGGCAGGGCCAAGAGTCATCACCCCTCTGCTTCTCCTACCGTCTGAAAGGGACTAAGTGGAAGATGGGTCTAGTGGGGCACAACACTCCTATTTCTATTTATTCATTTTATTGATTATATACTTTTTATAAATTAATTAATTGCTAGTTATCACACTTTGGTTGGACAAGTACACTGCACATTTTAGTGTACACTCCCTTTCCTTTAAAGGAGTCATAAAGCACTTATATTTCATATCTTACTTGGTTTTTTGCACATGACCTTACTTCCTCCAGTTGCTTAATCCCCTTATTATATTTTTCTCAGTGTCTCCTCTTAACTTGGTTGAATTAGACTGTCTTTTTCACTCCTGAGTTTTTTGGTGTTTTGCTTTGAAAGTCTGTTTTACATGGTACCCCTCCCGTTATTTACATGTGTGTGGGCAGAGGAGCCAGACTATGGGGTGGCTGCTGTCAGACAGGGTAATAGAAAATAAATCTTTGCTTACCTATTCATCTGGGAGAGCTAATGAGTGTCTTCTCCAGGCTGGCCCTCCTCAATATTTCAGATATGGGCTAAGCAAGGAAAATAAAATGTTGATGAGACCTACAGTGGCATGATTATTTCCTTAAAATGGAGTGACCACACAAGTCGGGTTGTAAAGTATCTGTAAAATACAAAAGTTAAATAAGAATGTGGATTACTTCCCTGTGTTACAGACATTAACTTTCCTCCTTTTTTCTTGTTCAGCTATAGGGTATGACAGCATCCATTTTCAGTCCTCTTCCTGTAAGACTACAGAAAAAGGGTTAAAAATTGAATGAGATCTTGTATTCTGCAGCCCTTTAACAAGCCAGAAGCATATGCAAAGACTCAAGGACTATGCCAGTAGTGCAGGGGCAGGAACCAAGTTCCCACCACCTTCCCTGAAACACTGTTTGTCATGGGCAGAGAAATACCTTGCAGACCTGTGGCATTCGACAAGAATGTTTTGGGAATGTAGGCAGAGTGAGATCTAGAAAGGATCACTGGAAAGTTGTTCTTGTAGCTCTTTGGTCAGAGCAGCCATGGATGGCTGAGGCATGGTTGGATAGGAGGTTGCACTTCTCTGAGGTTTGGGTTGAAATGCAAGATATTTTCATCTATTGCAAGATAGAAAACACCTTTTTCTGGCTACCATTGATCTGGGACTATTTTAAACAAAAGCAGGAAAAAATGCATTCATAGAATGACTGTTCCTATGGAGAACTCTGTTTATAAAGGCAAAGCAAATTAGCTACAATGGCGTAAATACCTTCCTTAATTTCAGAAATAGCTTCCTTTGTGTCAGATACCTTCCCTTGCCATTTTAGCAGGAATCACAAGGTACCCTCCATCTGGACAGGCACAAAGCTGAGCTGTAGAATTTGATGGCTTTGTACTTACTATTACACAACCTTCAAGTGCAAATTTTCTTCTTGAACTGAGAATTCAACTCATTAAATCACTGACTGGTAAGACAGGCAAAAGATGGGAAACGGAAAGCTTTTTAACATCTTTATTCTGCATACACTAAAAACACAAAAGATAAAGGCAATGCAGGAAAGTGATAGGTTCCCCATGAACTTCATATCAGATTCCCTGCCTTCTCATATGTGACCAAACTATTTTTTAATAAACCTGCTATTATAGTTCAGAGTCTCTGCCAAGAGTTTACAGCACTGCCCTAAGTAACAAGTCTGAGCCAAGGGACTTAATTAAATCTAACCTGCTTTTTCAGTTACAGAACAGTCCTTTAACATCAAAAAGCAAGTGGACTTTGTTAATAAAGTCTGAAATCACTTTTTGCTTAAGAAGAGTTCTTTACTCCTCACTGCATACAATCAGTTACTTCTTAGAAGGCATATAGTATTTTCACAGATAATTTCCACAAGCCTTCACAGAGTTTACAGCAATTAACATTACATTTGGTGTTCTAGCTGTATATGAGAATCCCAGATTTCATACTTTCTTGCTGAGCTGATTCACAGACCCCAGGTTGCAGGAAGAACTTAAAAACTTAAAGAAAAATGTTTATACAAGATGACCTGTTGATCTTATAATTTTTAAATGTCCCTACAACTTTAGAGGCTTACCTTTCCATTTTGGAGCACTTGGCTCTGCATATATTGCAATGTTTTCTACAATTAAATCAAAGGAGGTTCTACATAGGAGGTCTTCTGCTAACACAAAGCTGATTTGGGGAAGGTGCTGGAGAGCCATCTGAAAGTCTTGTATGGACAAACACAGGTGACACAGCTGCTGCCTCCCTGCATGCAGCTGCACACCTGCTAAGAGAAAGTGGACCAGGGTTTCATTCACAGCATCTCATGGCCCATGGTGTCAACGCAAGATGAGATTGATACAGTTTATATTGATGTCCTGGGCTAGAACCTGCAGTGATTACACCTGGCAGATGAGCTGAACCCCAGGCTGAAGTCCTGCCTGACTCACTGGCAAGAGAAGGGCACGCTGCTGTGGTGATGGCTTTGCCTCCATTGGCACAGGAACAACTGGCAGCCCCAGCCTGTGCTGCTGCTTGACCACACCAGCCTCTGCTATTGTGCCTTCAGAGTACAGGGCAACACGGAGCAGGTGTTTTCCCAGGCAAGAATGGTTTAATGCCCTTCTCTCTCTAAGCGGAAGTTTTAACTTGTGTGCCCACAACGTTAATCATTTACATCTTAAACCCAGCCTGACTCTGAGACCCAGACTGTGCAGGTCAAGTGCAGTTACCTGGCAGGCCGGAGATACCAGCGATGTGTGCCACGACAAGAGGGGAGCTGGGCAGCTCTTGCATGAGGATAAGGAGGAGGGTGAAGGTAGTAATTAGCCCTAGGGAAATCTGCAAGACGATGAATCACAGCTGTAACATCTCAGGTCAGGTGGGGCTGGCAGCCAGGAGTTACAGCAAAGAGTGTGGCCAGTAGGGCCAGGGCAGTGACCTGGCACTGTGTAACTGCATCTTGAATCCTTTTCAGATTGAGGGCCTTCATTGCAAGGAAGACATTGAGGTGATTGTGGAGCTGGAGCACATCCAGACAAGGGCAAAGAAGATGGTGACAGGAATGAAGCACCAGTCTTGTGAGAAACTGCTGAGGGAGCTGGGAGGGTTAGTCTGGAGAAAAAGAAGCTCAGGAAAGCTCCTTTTTGCTCTCTTCAACCACCTGAAAGGAGATTGTAGCCAGGCGAAGGTCATTCTCTTCTCACAAGTAACAGGTGACAGGGCAAGAGGAAAGAGTACCAGCTTGTGCCAGGGGATGTTTAGATTGAATATTAGGAAAGTTTTTTCACTGCAAGAGTTGTCAAGCATTGGAAGAGGCTGCCCAGGGAAATGGTGGAATTGCCATCCCTGGAGGTATTTAATAGACTCATAGATCTGCCATGTAGGGACATGTCTTAGTGCTGGTCCTGAGTGCTGGTTTGATCACTGAGCTTGATGATCTTAACTCCAGATCTGTGAGTCTATGATTCTGCAGCTGAAGCTTGCGGGTTGGCTTGATTCTCATCTTTCATTTGCCTGCATCTCATACTGCCTCATTTTGTCCAGCTGCTGTGCTGACCATAGGAAATGGCCACTCGGAGAACTCACAAGCAAGCCAGTGCAGAATGGAAAAGGCTATTTAGAGAGCTCATGACACTCCAGCTCCTGAAGGACGCTCACACACAATGGGACAAAGCCTCAGCTGTTCCCGTCTGGTACTGGGAGTAGTCCTGCTTGATGCTGCAGCATGGATTAGTGATCTCCAGCCACCTCTGGCAGACAGTATTTCAACTGATGCTGTGAAGTGAACTTCAGTGAAGTGATGATGTGAACTGATGCTAGGAAAATTCACCTGTTTTTCCCACAGCCACATTTGCTCAGTTTCCAACTCCACCTCTAAATGTGGTACTGATGCATTCAGCCCACTTGGACAATGCCTGGAAAAAAATAGGTCCTCCCAGTGTAAAATGAAGGCAAAGCCTGGCATTGTGATGTGGGCAAATCTTTCAGAGTTCAAACACTCTTTCTTTTCCACAAGCTATTTTTTCTGCTCCTTATATTCAGGTTTATAAACTCTTTGTCATGGCATTCATGTGTCCTTACATCTGTGGAAAACTTTCAATTCTTGATATGTAAACAGCTGAAGACTGCCTCTGACTCTTGGAGACTGCATTTAGGGATAGCTGACTGCTGGATGTTATAGCGGTGACGAATCCTTATTAGATGCTTAAGGGATGACTTTGCCTTCTTACCATCTCCATCTGATTTTGAGTTGTAATGGCAAATTCACCAGAGCAGGCTGTGGGAAGGGTGCTGCATTCCTGAGCTGGGTGAAACAACTGGTTGTGTGGAGTGTTTGCTTGGGATCACATAAACACTTCAGACTTGAAAGCGCCACAATTTCTAGATCCCAGCTTGTTTATATTTAACTTTGTAGATTTTGCTTACATGTTTTGCTAGTCTAACTCTTGATGCTATACTGGTCTGACTGGATCATGTCAAAATTTTCTGTTTACCGGCATGAAGGTACAAATAGTGGTATATTGCAATGAAACACTTCATATGCAAATGAAAAGCTCACACTGTTCATCAGGTTTGTAGAGAACAGTTCTCAGAGACACTGAAGAGCCTTGGTAACAATTACTGTTCAAGCTGGATGAAAAACGGTGAAGACAGTCTATGTGAGAATTCACCTCAGGAAATTTGAGAGCCTGAACAGACTACCAAGAGCAAGCTAAATCAGAATGCAACAATTACAGTTTTGAATGCATAGTGGCACTGATTTCATCCCCTCGAGGAAAACCCCTCTGCTACTCATACTTTTGTTCTCCCATTGCTGCCGTGAGTACATGACACTTGTTCCAGGGACGACCCTCCTCCGGTCCCCCCATTCTCGGCACTAAACGCGTTTCTATGGGGAGCGCAGCGCGGCCGCTGCGGCGGGACGGGCGCGGGGCCCGCCGCCGCCGAGGGGAGCCAGGGCCGGGGGCGGCGGGCGCGGCGCTGCCCGCGGCGGGGGCACGGCCGGACCCCCGCCCGCTCCGCCCCGCGCCAGCGCCCGCCGCCCCCGGCCGGGCGGGCCGAGGGAGGGGCGCGGGGCGGGGCGCAGCCGGCGCGGAGAGGGGCCGCCCCCCCGCCCGCTCCGCTCCGCTCCGCGCCCGCCGTCGGTGCCGGTGAAGGCGGCGGTGGCGGTACCGCCGGCTCCCGCCGCCCCCCTGGCTCCGGCCCCGCGTCCCTATGGCCGGGCAGGAGTGGGACTGGTTCCAGCGCGAGGAGCTCATCGGGCACATCAGCGACATCCGAGTGCAGAACCTCCAAGGTAAACCAACACCCCCGCAGAAACCCCTCCCTCCGCCCCCGCGCCGCCCCGCTCCCCTGCCGCTCCCCGCGCCGGTCCTTCCTCCCCCGCCCGCCCCCGGGCCGCCGTGCGCGGGCTCCCGCAGCTCCGCGGAGCGGGGGCGGCGCGGGTGCGGGGTGGCGGGGCCAAAGTTTCCCCCGAGAGCGGCGCCGACCCGTCCGGCCGCGGAGAGCCCCGGCGTTGCGGTGGACGGCTCCGGGCCCCGGGGCAGGGACGGGGCGCGGGGCTCCGCGGCGCTGGGGATGCTGCGGGGGTGGCACTGTCGTGTCCCCGCGGGCGGTGCTGCCACCCACGGCCTCCCCCGAGGACCGTCGGGGTGGAGGTTGCGGGCTCTGGCCGGGCTCGCCGGGGCTGAGCCTGCCGCGGGTAACGGGAGCCGCGCCGCGGGGTCCCCGCGGGGCCGGGCCGGGGCGCCCCGGCAGAGCCCGCCCGCCGCTCCCCGGCGGACATCTGGGGTCACTCGGCCGCGGGCAGGGCACGGCTCCGGGTCCGGACCACCGAGATTTGAAGCGGAGCTGATGACTATCAGAGGACTCTTTTTATTGTATCTTCTAATAAGCTACTGCTGAATAAACATGGACAGGACTTTTGGATAAATCATCTCTGAGATGCTGTCCTATTCTGCCACAGGCTGTGCAGGCGGAAGGGATGCAAATACCTGGCTCTGAATGTAGGTCGGTATGAATGTGGTAGTAGTAGTTGTAGTTCCTCCAAAGTTATGTTTGCCCCTCACCAGGTAACTCCTCGTGATTGGAAAGGACAGCAAGATCCATTGGAAGAGAGAAGAAACAGCAGTGGTTTATGGGAGAACAACTTGTTTAATGTAACATACTGATCATAATAGCTCACACAATACTGTGATGTATCTTCATGTTCCATAAAAATAATAGACTCGAATCAGAGGTCGTTATCTCTTCTTATATATGCATAATTATATTAAGGCACTGTACTGTCAGAGCACTGCAGTTGCGGGAAATTATTTTGTTTGGATTGATTAAAGAAGATATATAATTTATCAGAAAAGAGAGTCAAATTAGCCGTTCTTTCTGCTCTGGTATCTTAATGCAATTAGCTGCTGATGGGGTCACTCCTCATCATTTCAACCTGCATCATCCTAACCTCTGAAATTCAGATTTTGAGTACGGTCAGGGCTGTTGAATCCAGGTTGCATTTCCCCTTGGGTTTTGACAGTCATTATATTGTAGTTCTATGTTTCTGACTTCTGTCTCAGTCCCTTTCAGTTCTTTGTGTTAACATGGCTGGCCTGCCTCTGATCTCTTGTTGCTCAAAACTATTGTCATTAAACCAAATTTAATCCTTAATTCATAGGCATTTTTGAGAAGGAATACAAAAGTAATCCGTTCTTAGAGTAATATGTTTTTGGCTTTGCCTCTCAGTCATTTGTGAGAGAAGGGTTAATTTCCCTTTCCAGAACTTAAAATGTGTGTGTACAGATGCACACAGCCTTATCTAAAATTCCTGTAGTTGTGTAGGAGAATGTCATCCTACAGAGCAAATTCCTTTGAATGACATTATGTTCATGAAAAAATCTGCCTGTTCTCTTATCATCCAAGAGAAATTTTGAAACATATATTGATTATCACCTTTCTTTCACTACTACATAGGTTTTAAAGAAGTTTCATGCCTCACCTGAGCTCTTATAGGGAAGAAAAAATCATTTGTTCTGAGGTGGTGCTCCAAAACAAGTGATAATAGCTGTCACAAAAGATATGATTTGTAACACATATTTCTCACATTATCTCCTAGAGATGAAAAACATTTTACAGATGGTGAGTCTGATACTCGTGAGAGTGTGATTTTTTGTTGCTTGAGAGCTTGGTGGCAGAGCGTGGTGCTTCTCTTCAGAACAGTTTCTTGTAAAATGGCAGCATATGCTCTATGCTCATATGTAGTAATTAAACTTGCTTCTGCTTTATAATTCAAAATTTGTTCTCTCCTCTCAAGACAATGCAATCTGAATCATTGCTAGCATCATTGTCTGTCAGTTGTAGAATCAATAACAGCTTTGATGTGCTAGAAAGACAAGAGTTTAGGATGAAAATCTAGGTGAGGACAATACAGTATTTCCATCAGCACCATCAGAGCCCCCACAGGGCCCTGTTGCCCAGAGCCACAAGAAGGACCTCATGCAGTCAAGGTTCCCATCTGCTGTTGCATCTCCAGCTCCTGCAGCACTCTCTTGTAACACCAGCTGTGTTTAGAGCATGAAGTGGATGGTTTGTCTTATTCCAGGATGCTCCCATTCAGTGGGACATTTTGCATATGTGGAGCGGCCTCCTGGTCTCAGGAAACCCATCATGTTAATATAGACCCAAGAAGGAGTAAGGAGAGGATGGGGGGCAGCAGCTAAATATTTGCAGATATGATCAACACATGCAAACACTGCATGTCTGCATGCAGAGGTGGAGATTCCTGGGCTGATGCACAGAGCCAGAGAAATGTGAGGTCTGCAAGGCAGATAGAGGCAGTACAGCCATGCTGTGTCTGAGCCATCCTGCCCAGCTTGGAAGATCTGGAAGAGCCCATGTGCTGATGACTGAGAAAGGGTCTAGCTGGTATTAAGGTTTCTGCAGGAATTGTACCTGCCTCAGTTTTTAAAAGTGAAAATTGTTTATTTCTCTTGAAAATTTCTTCATTATGCCCTAGCTAAGCTATAGAGCATTGCTGACATAGAATTCTATTTGAAGATAGCATATGTTTCAATCCCTCTCTAGTATGTTGCGCCTTCCCTCTCTAGTTTGGTTGTTCCATATCCAGGAAGAATCCAAGATACCAGTTACTGGGAAGTGTCTGCTCTCATGAAGATGCTTTTGCAGTGGTATGATCCCACCAAACTGAGAAGATGTAGGTGCATGTGCTGGCTGCAGAAGTAGCTTCAGGACTATGTTCTGTCATGTAACTAGTGGGTGAAATTATGGCCTCTGTGGCTTTTTCAGCTTTTTCATAGAGAGACTAAGCTGACAGCAAGGGGTGAAATTTACTAAAGGGGCTGTATTTGGAGGTGGAAAAAAAGACTGATTTTGAAAGTGGAATTACATCTCTATATTTAGGCATATAATGATGGGCTTCTATTTTCCTTTTCCATCAAGAGATTTTCTTTTTTATTTTTTAAAGGAAGGAAATGACATTTCAAAACAGTGTCAGCTAAGTGATGCTAAAAGCCAGGTGCAATTCTTCCATTCTCAATGGAGGTGATTTCAGAGAACAGAAGCAAAAGTGACAATCTAATGGAGAAGAGGAGAGAGGAATATAAAGAAGGAATAAACACTAGGTGTGGTGATGCACAAACCAAGTTCCTCCCTCCTGGTCTGTTCGGTTTCTAAATGCATTTAATAAACTGATACCCTCGTGTTCTTTGTTCTGTTTTTGTATTCTCCATAGTGAATTTCTCCACATACTGAGAGAGAAAAATGGAAAGCCTTCACAGAATGTAGGAGTGCATCGTCAAGCAGGGCTATGCTCAATAATTAATTTCCTGCCAGGAGATGGTTTTTTTTTCCTCTTGCTTTCTTTCATTACAACACCATTGGGAACATTTTGTTACAATACAAGAATATTTTAAAATCTTCCCTACTGGCAGCTTGATTTAGGATCATCAAAAATATACTTCCTTATGTGGTGAATTGCAGTTGCTAGAAAGAAGCAACATCCTCATCCTCTTTTATATGATATGTTGGTTGTGTGCTTTGCAATATTTTAAATGTGTGTTGAGTAGAACATATCTTTCCTTGCATTCCTTGGAATGAAATATGTAGAGATGAATAATTGTGCATCCAGATGTATTCATCTCTGGCAAACAGGTGCTGCTACGGCAACTTTAAAATAATTATGGTTTTAATGTTCATTTTATATATTTCTGATAGAGTAGATGGGCTGGGATGTTAGAACTCTACCATTCTGCTATCAGAGTACAAGTCAAGGTCCTGTTGCTCATTATTTCACTACTCACTCAGGGTTTGATCCAGAACTCACAGAAACCTGTACATGTTTATTCCTTGGTTTCTGTAGATTTAAATATTTTCGAGTCTCATTCTTGCTCTGCTGGTGGGTACACGGCCCTCAAAAGTGTTTGAAGGGCTACACAGGAGTGTATTGTAGCATTGACAGAAACAATGGAGAAAAAAAAAAAAGGTGACACACTGTAAGAAATAACCTGAACAATATCAGCGCCATTGGTTCCCCATGCTTGCCATAGTTTATATCTTTGGGTGGATCACTTAGTCATAAAGTCCTAGCACTCTCTGATTTTGCTTGACTTCCTGTTTGGATCCTTGAGATCTAGACTTTATAAGCTTTGGACAGTAGTAACTATAATTGTCACTAACATAAATCTCAGCATCTTAGGAGGTAACAGACTCTGAAGCCTCTGTCTCAAGAAATAATGCAAATGCTTAACTTACAGAAGTTAACTGTGGCAGAGGGACTATCTGCATATCTTTAGTTTGTGGGTATCTGTTTATCTTTTTCTTTTACTTAAGCACCTCTGATGGATGACCAAAGGCAGGTGCTATAGTCAGTCTTGAAAATGTTTTTTCTCTGTACTTTTTATTTATGTACGAAGCATATTTTAAATGACTTTTACACTTAACTACAGAGTAATAATTTTCCTTTAATTACAAGATACAGCAGCATTCAACTTGTTTGCTATAGTTTGACATACTTTTCAAATACATGGAAATTTCACAAGTAGAAGGAAACCTTTTCAATGTATCCATTAATTCTGACAAAAGTAAGGTGCTGTAACTATTCATTACTTTAACTCTTTTATAACTTGTCACCATACTCAGCAGGATTTCATTCTGCCTGTAGGCATGTTCATTTTGTGGAGTTCTTTGTAGATTCAGGTGACATTTGGAAAGATTAAATTGTCTGGAGAACCTTAGGCAAAGCGCTGTACAACTACCAAGTGATCCTATTCTATACAGAAGTGAAGTTAAATAGGCCTGAGAATTAAAAATGTGAACCCCCAAAATAAAGTTTCAGATCTGGATATAAGAAGCCAAAGTTAATGCTGGAAACCCAAGTGTCCTAGTGGGAATGGTCTTTTTAAGGGCAGTCTCTTGCCTGACAGTATTTGTCAGCCATGGAAGGAAGACGTACCTGCTCCAGATGTAGGAAGCCCTGGCACTGAAGGAAAGGAGCAGGAAGAGGTGACACAAAGTGCAGATTGCATGTTTCAGCATGCAGTTTTAACAAGGTTAATGCCTGATTTCTCTAACAAATTAAAAGTCTGGGCTCTCTGTCCCATTGAATGGATGAAATGACACCAAATTCAAATCATGCCCAGTAGCTCCACAGTCACATGAACTCACTTCTGTCCTGACACTTTGTCTTAAGAGAGACTCTGTTTGGCAACTGCATGGACTTGACTCGAGGCATAGGGTTGATGTGTTGTCACATCACCTTCTGTCTTTCCTGGGTGAGCCGTTGTTCAAGTGCTGACCAGCATCAGCATTAGGACAGCTGGTGAGACCTCAGATTATATCACTTGCCTGAAGTCATAGTTTACAAATGACAGTCTTTAAAACACTGTGTTAAAACTAGTGATGATTTAAAAATATAATGGACTTTTCATAGTTCTCCTGCTTTATTTTGTCTTGCTCACCAGACTTGGACAGAAATTCAAACAATTTTCTGTCTCCTAGGGACAATTTCAAGATTATGTCAGTTGCCGTCTGAAGTATGTGAAGCATTTATTTTGAAAATTTTACAAAGCGATTACTTGATTTCCTTTCTCACTTTTAAAGAAAGACTTTTGTTGGACTAGGCAGCCTTGGGCATTTTGGCTTGTCAGTGTCCACTTAGACATTACTTGTTTATGTCCTAAGTTATTGAACCTTACTATTGCTTCAGAATGATTCTTAAGGGCATATGTCTAAAGGGAAAAACCAAATATCTGTCTTGTCATGTAGAAGTCAAAATGATCTCAAAAATATATTCAGGAGTAAAAATTATCAGATAAGCAGTGAGATGTATGTCAGTGCTGGGGTGGTGAAGGGCATCACAGCACCTTATAAGAAATAAGTGTCTTTTTCTACATGTCTCTGTACCTGTTATTCTATTTTTATATCTCCCCAACCAGTTAAATACAGGCACTGTAGGTGGAGGATTGCAGGATGAATTTTGCTTCATTATAATTGCATGCATATTTCTGTGCAAAGAGCTGAGCTGTATATTAGCTGTAGTTTGAGGCTGTATAGTCATGAACAAAACTTTAAATCAGCATGGTTGTAATAGCAATAGCCTGGATTTCTACAGACTGAATGTCTGTGGACCTTGTAGCTTTAAGCAGAGGATTTCTTTATAAAACCAGAAATCCCACTGAATCTGAATAGATGCTATCAAAAACACTTAAAAGATAACTTTAATCCTGTGCTCATTACTTAATTCAATAGTGTAATCAAGTCATATTTGTTATAATAATGTAATACTTTGAGGGATTTATTAATTTTCAACTAATTAATTTCAGACATAAGTTAAAACATATTTTATGCTGTAGTATCTTGAAAGTTACTCCTAATGTTGGTCAATGTAATTCAGACCTAGTATATTTGTGAAGAATGAGTTATCCTTTTTTTTATACTTTTAATATTAGCATCTTTTACTGTTAGCAGTGAGAAGCGAGACCTTTCTAGAATTTCTAGCAAACCTCGTGTTGATTTGCTTCATTATGTTTTTCCTCTTTTGGTAGTGTAATTGGTAGTATAAGTCTCCAATTGTTTACAAAATAAATGCTCATTAAATATGTTGTCACAGTAAATATGTTAATTTTAAAAACAAAGATTTATATTCTAGTCCTGATTATATTTAATACATTCATCCTTTTGGATCTTCATTTTATAATAATTAAGGCTGTGGAGATGAGTGCATTTTATAGTGTCCAAATCTGCTCTTATGTAGTGTCCATTACCAGGAAACACATCTGTTTAGATGTTCCATGTGTTAAGAGTTCCTCTTGAGCCCTACTAAGGTCAGAGATACTTTGCCTATACCCATGGAATGGCCCAGATACATTTTTACTCTTCCAGCCTGTTTTTCCTGTTTTCGTCAGGAGACACACATAACAGTGCTCTAAGCTGCCTGACAATTGGGAGGCCATGTGTTACTCATATGTTGTGAGAGTCATATCACAGCCTGAAGTGTCCATTTCACAGGACTCCAGCTGAAGCTCTGAACTGCAGCCAAAGCAGAGGGAGCAGTTACGTGCACAGGCTGTCTTTCTCTTGTGCACTAATGGCCAGATAGAATACTTTGCCATTTTGCTTCAGTCTTTTTGAAGAACCCCCTAGTGTATGTCAATGGGTGTTCAGTGTATGCAGTCAGGGTGGTTCACAACCGAGGGCTGATTATGCTTCTCTTGGCTCAGTGAGAAATGGGAACGGCAAGAGAGACCTGGCTCTGTGACAAATGAAAGCAATGCCAATGAAGATAACTTAAAATCTGATCCTTCATATGACTACGTCTGGACACATGATTAAAGTTTTCTGGCTCTTACTGATGTTCATGATAAACATGAACTGCAGTTGTAACTTAATAAAGATATAGCATTTATAAATAACATAGTATGAAATGTCCGCTTCAGACTTACTGTCTTAAATACAAGGAATGAAACATAAATCTGTCTGGGCTGTTTGCCCAGGGAGAGTAACAAGGCAAACAGAAGCAGGCTCATGGGGAAGAGCATGGTCCTCAGAAACCTAGATAGTGCAGGAAGGGCTGTGGCCAGCATTTGCATGTCATTCTTGGTGAAACATAAAAATACTGCTCAAATGAGAAGATGATCTTTCAGAGACAAAATTCCCATTGACTCTCCCTTTTTTTATAAGGTACTCCACAGACCTGTTTCTGGTACAAAACCTGAGTGACTCCAAGAGTAACTGTTCAGAGTAGCTGGGAAACATTTGGTCCCTCTCCTTGTTCTCATGTTTCAGGCTGTGTAGGGGACTTCCTGGCCTGATGATATAATGCCATTGAACAGCATTTAGTTCCTGTCACTCTCATTTTTTTTTCTTTAACTTTTTTTTTTTTTTTCTTTTTTTTTTTTCTTTTTTTTCTTTTTTTTTGTTGTTTTGTTCGGTTAATCAGGGTTTTCTTAAGATCTCTCTGGATACAGGACAAGGGGTGATAGGAAGTTTTAGACTTGCTTGAGTTTTTCTGTTTCTTCCCACTATAGAGAAAAAAGTTGCTAATTGACCTAATGTTTGTTAAAAGAACTTGCGCTCAGTCTTCTTGCAGAAGTTGTTTGGTTATTGACATTGGAAAGAAGACAGAGTATGAATTTTTACTGGCTAAATTGCATTTCTTCTTGTGAAGGTAGACAGTCTTTTTGATGTATTCATTGTTGGCCTTTCAAAACGTTAAAACATTATGTGTATCCTTATCATTATCAAAAGCATTAAAGAACATAAGAGATCCTTATTCAACAACTGTGTGTATGAAGAGAGGAAGCACCATGTTCTGGTTGCTAGTACAGCTAAGGGATGCTGTAAAATCCTTGTCTAAGCTGCAGATGACAGTATCACTCATCGTGAGTTTAATTTAAGAATTTTAATTTAAGAATTTGGAGGTTGCACCTGTGTGACTCCTGTGAAGTCCGGAAGTGTTAGTTGGGTTGACCCTGGTGACAGGAGCCTATTTCTGCAGGAGAAGGACGCCCTTCCTGTCCACACCCAGGCATAGCCAAGAGGGGCCATTCTCAGGTGCTGAGAGATGCCAGTGTAGCTGAGGAGGTCTGGGAAGCTGATATCCATCTGTCTCAAAACTGTTTGGAAACTAATTAGTACAGCAAGTTTTATTCAGATTTTGTTTTAACCGGCCAGATCTTAATACTTTTCAAGTCCTTCACACCCTTTAATTTTGGGAAAGTTTGAAGCATTATTTCATTGCCCATCCCAAAGATGGCTCTAGAGCAGTTTATTTTTAATGCAGGATCTCAGCTTTTTTCATGCACAGTGAGTCCTTTGCTTTTATGCTGAGGCTGATTACGAAAGCCTGTTGCAGAAGGGGCTGGATGCCCACAGCAAGCGCTGATGAGACCCCCTTGCTGCGTCACTCAAGCCAGTAAACAGCATTGTCATTTAGGCACTTAATTATGAACTGAATGTTCATTTGACCTCTTATATTCTCATTTCGCTAATGAACCAAAGCTTAGGAGGAGTGACTGACTTCGGAGCTGCAGCAGTTCGGGCTCTTTGAGCCAAAGTTTCCACTCATTTAATTTATCATATTAATGATCAGTTTTGGAGCCTAAACACAGGAGCTGCATGGAAAATACAACGTAATGTGCTAATGTGATGGCCATGTGACTGAGAGATTGGCAGGGGCTGCCCATTTCTTCATGGCTTTCTGGTCCTGCTACACATGTGTATTCTTGCATGCAGCATCCTTAGAGAAGAATGAAGGGGCTGTTATGGATGCAGAAGTGGCATTTAGGAATTCTGGTTTTATAGACAGGGTCCAAACTTGGGTTCTGGTACTCAGATAATATTGATGCCCATAGGCTTTTTTTTTTTACTGCTTTATGTTTTTCTTGACTAAAACTGAAATGTGTTCCTACTGCATTCTAGCAAGGATTTATTCCTATTTTTTTAGTGTTTGAGTGTCCCATGTTTTTAATTATTTCTCTAGATGACGCCCTTAAGTTAGGCTTGAGGATGAAAGACAAGTGAAAGCCAGAGGATTTATTTCAAAGTTGTGACATGCTTTTCTATATATGAACATGGAAAATTTTGGTGGAGCAGGCCTTGAATCTTGGTATTCTCTTTTCAAGGTGACCATTGGAACTACCTGACCAAATTTCTTTCTTCACATCTTCTTCTTCTCTCCTTCACGACGTTAGAGCAAAAGTTTAACAATGTCCCCTAACAATTCATGTGAACTCCAACATTTATATACTGCTTTCTCTGTAGTAAACCTTTACAGGCTGATAATTACCATGAAGTTACAGATGCATCTTTTACCCCAGCATGTGGTGTTCTCATGCTTGGTGGCAGGTGGTTCCCCTCTGGGTTTGCACGTGCTTGTTGGTGTTCTGCACAGTGCACAGCAGTTGGTGTGAAGGTTAACTGCAATCAGATTTCGGTTTGGCTTGACTTGGGATTTTTTAAATGCAAGAAGAACAAAATCTTTGTAGACTGAAAAAAAGCTGCTTTGTTCTACTTTTCTCCCATTTGTGAACATGTACTTTTTGATGTCTCATGTTGATCATCTCTATGAATTATTAGTTATCATCTTCAGGTAGAAATTGTTTTTTTTATTAAGGGCTTTGGAGTTACCTCAGTTAAGATTTAAATTAGCTGTGCTCCCTCTGGCTTTTTGTACTATGCTTTCAGTTCATTGAGTTTGTTATAGAAGTTTTGTTTATTTTGTTTTGAGTGTGTGTTTCTAGAAAGAAGATAAAGTGAAGCTGGGAAGGAAGAAAACTTCCTACTTGATGGAAGAGGGTAATTAATGATGAACATCTCCAGGAAGTATAATTTGTTTTCTTTGAGAAATGTATGCTAATAAAGGCTTTCTGCTTGCATGCATAAATGAATCAGATTAAATTTTATCCCAGCATGAACCTGCTGTAAATTCATGCTCTTCAGTTCAGTTCTCAGAATCATCCCAATGTTATTTTAACAGAGAGCAGTGCTGTATCTATTGTCTTGAAATCCTGTCTGCTGTGTGTACAGTTCTGAAAGAGCTTTGTGAGGTAGAGAAGAAGACCAAGGAAGAGCTTGCCAAGGGCATGGATGAGGCATATTTATCTTGTGTGAATGTAGATCATAGGAATATGTTCTGCAAGAGAAAGAAATCAGAGAGTTAATAAAAACAAAATTAGAAATAGGACAGCAATCAGATTCTGTGTTTTCTTTCTGCAAAGGTCATAGAGGAATGAGGCAATTAATTGCCTAACCTTTAAATGTGGCTTATAATGGAAGCTCTGTGATATCTGAGAGTGTAAGCTGCCTTGATTTGAAGCAAGCTGAAGCTGGTGTCTTCCGGAGTTACAGCTTGATAAATAAGCCATTCTGACCTGCTCCTGGAACATTGCTTTCCTTCTTTGTTCTCTATTCACAGTTTCCGTTTTCTTTGGTGTTTGGTCATCTCCATCTAGGCTTGGTTTCATTGCATGAGCAGAGGAAAGCATTGTTGTTTAGTCTCATTCTTAGACATGAGTTAGTAAGACTAAGAGGAATGAATGAGTGACAGGTGCTTTGCTGGGCACTTTCCCTCCACTTCTTAGTCTTTCTTCCCACCAGAGCATGGGAAGTGCTGAGGCCTTTTAAGTCCCGAAATAGCCCCAAATCTTCCTTGGGCAGTTCTCCCCACTGCACATGGGCACTGGCTGCTATCAGCATGTGCTTAGGAGCTGATCCATCACTTAAGGCTTCTTTGGGAACCCCAAAGAACAATAATATCCTGTTGACTAGGATTTTACCATTTCTATTCCTCAGCTGGGCAGCCACCTCCTCTGTCTGCTCCTTAGTTACCAGTCTGTAAATCTGTCTTTGGACCGCATTGTCTACTGCATGGTTGACAACATGATTTTCAATTTCAAGATGAATTTGCTTGAGACACTTAGAACAGCAAATACACTGATGATGAAAGGTGTCAGCTTTTTTTTTTTGTTAACCTGTTCATTTTTTGGACACCAGACAAAGAGAGTGGCAGGAAGCCAACCTAAAAAACATGGGCTTTCATTAGGAAACAGTACAATAACAAGAGGAAAACAATCAGATCCCTTTTGGATATCTGATTGTGAAGAAGTGCTGACATACACCTGTCAGATTAAAGATTGAATCCTGCCACCATATACTGTCCTGGAAGTTTGTTTCCTTCTTTTTTTTTTTCCACCCATTTTTTTTTCTGCAGCAGATTTTCAGTGTTCTTGAGTAGAAAAGGTATCCGTTTCTTCCAGAAAAATCCTTCCCTGGCTTTGAAACATAAGGAAAAGCTCAAATTTAGCCTGGTATTTTCTAAGCTGTTTTTTCAAAGGTGAGGTTTTTAAGAGGAGCTGTAAAATTTACTTTGAATAGAAAAAATACAGTCTAACCTGTGGGAGTCAGCTATAGTGAAGTGAAAATAAAGTAATTATTTCACTGCAAGCTTTTTTGAAGGTTTTTGAGGCTCCTATCAGAAAATGAAGTGTGATAATAATGGAACTTAGTTACAAAATCCTACTGCTTTGGTTCCAGTACGGATAAACCACTGTGGACAGAGGGGAGTAAATCTGATCTGAATCAGAAGAGGCCATTGCTCTCCATTGGAGCTAATTTTAATGTTTTGAACATGGAACACTTAGTTCTGTAATTCTGCTTTTGTCCCTTCCTGCATGACCAGAGACCGGTTCTTTTTTGACGACCTTGCTAGTATATCCGCCAAGGACGCACCGTACAGCTCTTGGCTTCCTGGTTCCTTCTTTCCTACACTTTGGAATGTGATGGTTCTGCCCACCTCCCTTCTCCTGTGCTATCACTCACCAGCTCTGCCTTTTGAGGTTTTTCAGTGCATGTATGTACTTCTTGTTAAAGTACTGCAAGTAAAATACGTGGCATGTTCAGCAGTTAGAAGTGAACTAGAAATACTCAGAGAAACCAGTATATTATCTGAAACAATTTTTTAATTATAGTGAAAGCTTTGTGCTTATAGAAAGTTTGGGGTATTTTTGGTACCATCTGGTTACCTAAGCTTGGACAACAAATCACTTCTGACATAATGACGACAGTGTATAATATTATGTTCTTCTAACCCATGTCTCATTAATGTGGAAGCACATGGATTTTCCTGCAAAATGTGGATTCACCATCTGTTCTAGTATTCTTTGCATGAAGTTAAAGACCACTCTTTGGGTTGTGATTGCAATGGACCCATTTTGCTTTTACTGCCTTCTCTCTTGGACCAAATGGATAGGTCACAGAACAAAATAAATCTACACCAAATACTACTTAACTGCTAATTCTTATTTACCTTACATCCAATATGGGACCTAACAACATTTATAGATTAAGTGACATTTTTCTGTTGTTCCTATTTTCACTTCTTTATGCTTTGACATTCATTGGCTTATTTGGGCTGGAACCTCCGGCCTTGGGGAGACTGAATTCCTTGTATGCCCCTTGTAGATGTCAAAACCTAAAGGACAGTAGCTTTAAGAGATAAAATGTTATGGCAGGTTTAAAAAAAGATGTAGGAGGGAGTTGCCCTTTGAGTGTGTTGCAGCTTAGTTTGAAGCATGTTGCACATCAGTTATAAAGTAGCTTAGAGGTTATTTGCCTGTTGAGCTAGGAATGGCGTTTTAGTCTGATCGAAGGCTGGGGATCCTCAGCTTCTCTGTGCTTCCCCATCGATGTATGAACTGCTATTTAAATTCTCCTGCCTTCATTGTGACTCCTTTTATATTTATGGAATAATAGTTAAGATTCTTATATAGAAGTTATTGCAAAGCAGTCTGTCTTTTTACCATTATGTAATTTGAAGTATTACAAAAGTGTTTTATATGCTCTGAAACTTTATACCACTATCATATTAACTGATAGCTTCATTCATGCCCACAAGCTGGTACTGATGATTTCCCCATGAAACCTGTCAAGCTCAAGCATCTTTGATCATCTTATTCTTTCTTCATCTCTGTCAAGTTCTTCTTTTTCATACTCTTGGCACTGAGAAATAGATGGAACATCTTTAATTAATAAGTATATTAGCAGTAGAAACTTAATCTGCTTCAGTAAATTAATTGATGTAGTATGACTGAGCAAAGTACAATTAAGGGACAGATTCTGTTTTCTTGTACTTTCAGTAGTTTTACTTCTGCAATCTCATGGAGATAAGCTGCTTTGTCAAAGATACAGATCTGTGTTTTATTAATGACTTTTTATGGTAATTTTGATACATCAATAAATAATGCTAAAGGAGAAAGAAAGTGCTCTAAAAGACTTTTTTTTTTATTGATGAATTCAGAGTATCAGTTGAGGGGTTAGACTTGTCTAAGGGTACTGCAGGGAAAGACAGTTTAAACAAGACAACAAGAAGATGCTGGGGCTGGAAGGGAACTGCAGGGGCTGGAAACTGGACAAGCTGGTGGAGAAGCATGGTGTCTGATCCCTATGCTTTGGGGACAAGTCCATCTTTCTTCAGACACAGTGGATGACTCTTAGTGGATTAGGTAACAAATTTGAAGCAGCAATATCAAAGCCTTTCTTAGGTCTTTTAAGGCAAAATTCTGGTGAGGTTTAACAAAGAAGACTAGTGGCTGGTGGAGGCCAGCAGGATATTATCAGATAATTGGCTGGAGTATCATTTTCTGAAATGGGAAAATGTCAGTAGGAGAGACTTGAACATGTTAAGTAGAAAAAATCCTATGATTTTTCCTACTGGGATGAAAAAATCCAAAGCTGCTCACTGGGGATGTGGAGGAGGAGGTAGTTATAGAAAGCTAAAAGATTTTGATGCTTTGTTCGTAACTTAAATCCACCAAACCATGCATTTGTGCAAACCTCAGTAACTATAAGCTCTTAAGCTTGCCTTCATCCTTCCTACTTGTCATATGGATTTCTTTGCGTGCAACTGGGATCTGATCTTGCACCCACTGAATTTTTTGCCATTGAGCTCAGTGAGGCTAAATCTGGGTACTGCAGTGGAGGAGCTGCTCATCTCTGCCTGTCTCACGTGCACAGAGTTGCATGCTAAGGCTCTGAACACACAGTGAGGGTCCTCCAATGGCTTCAGTGTGGCTGCAGCCAGTTTATATAAATGTATCTACCTGCAGTTCAAAAACCTGAATGTGCAGAACTACATTCTAGAATTCAGTCTAGATCCTCAGATCAGCCTGATATTCCATGCACTTGTCCTGGGTTGGCATGTTGCCAGGTGAGCCAGCAGCACACCTGTGCAAGAGGGGTGATGTAGAAGCCCCTGGGTGGATGTTGCAATGCCTTATGCATTCATCTGCCTGGCTCCAGGAGTCATTCTAATGGCTTCTGGACTATTTCTCAGCAAAGTGATTAGCAAGTCAGAAAGGTCTTGCCTCAAGGCTTTCACAAGCCATGAATTATGCATTTTATTCTTTATCCTGCCTTTCCTTTCTCTAACATGCTCTTTCCGATCTGTAATGTCTTATTTTCCCCTCCCATAAAATCTGACAGTCTGGTGCCCAGAGCAGGGGCACAAGAAAGTCTTTTTATCATCTATTTCCAACGTACAACTTCTAGTTGGTTGGCTGGTTGATTTTTTTTTCAGGTGCTCTTTATGAAAGAAAGTGCCTGTTGCAACAATGATATCTTTAGGCTATTCAGTGCCTTCCCTTCTGAGAGCAATGCAAATCTGCTGGGCATTCAGACAGCTGCTGTCCTCCTGCCACCATTAAAACACAGGTTTAGTGTTTATTTACAGCACCATGCAGCCATAAATGTGGCCACTGCCACTCTGGTCTGGTGCAGCTAAGAAATAAAATATGCTGCCTCAATATGAGTACCTTCAAAAGCTAATGAGAATTAACTTTCCTGAAAGTCAGCCTGGATGCTGGTGTAATGGTTCCCCTGAAGAATGAAGGTGGCTCTGCTTCAGCTGTTCACAGTTAAATGTAAACTGAATTAAGGTTATCTTTTGCCTCTGCTAGTGTTTTGCATGAGACAAGGCATTAGCAGTGTGGATCTTCCATTGCATGCTTTAAGTCGACCCAAGTCCTGACAACACAAGTGGATGCAGAGAAAGCAGTGGGGTGGCAGAGGAGGGGAGCCTGAATCCAGACAGCTGGGCCAAGCATGTGCATTGTACCAGGATCAATACCTGTGGAGCCGGGCTCATTCGCAGCCGCTGGTGCTGGAGGATGTGCTGGGAGGGGCAGGCAGAGGAGTGGTTTAGCTGGAAAGGCTGAGCACAGAGCCCTGTCCTGCGGGAGCTGTGGGACTGAGGCTCATTTGTCTGTAATTCTGGTTTTTGCTTTTGATACTGCCTTGAGGCAGGGAGGAGGAGTTATTTGGCTACTCTAAACAAAAATAGGCTAGGTATTAATTTCAAGAGTATTTTCCTGCTTTTCTGTCTCAACAAGAAGCTCACTGGGATGCCTGAGCTGCTGTTAATAACAAGGATGCTGGAAAGTGACCACACGTGTATGGGTATGTTTACCCTGCAGCTGACAAAGCAGGGTTATATACTTAAAAGCTATATATCTATAGTGGTTTTTGTAAGCAGTTTATTAGGCCTCTCCAGACTTTGAGAATGCTCCAGCAAAAATGCTTGCATTGGCCCCATGGCTGTACATTACCTGTTCATCTAATGATCCATGGGATGCAATTATTCCTCCAGCCTCACAGAAAACACTCTCCTAATTCAGTCTGTGGCAGTGAGCGTGGAATGAAAGATGACGTTCAGCCACTTCAGGAGCTTGCTGCTGCCTCCTCTTAGGAGTCCCCAAGGAATCCTGCATGCCTGCAAGGGAGCCAGCTCGTCTCTGAAATCAATTATTTGGGATACAGCTCCACCCACTCTAGCGATGGTAATTCTGGGCAGTGTCGGCTGGGGGGTAATTTGGTCCCAAGGCCCATCGTTTTGCTGCTGAGGATTCTCCATGGTTGCTGGGATTGCAGCATGTGGGGGTGGGGGAGGTCACAGATTCAAAGCCTGTGCTGGCCAAATTGCACAAGCTGTGTTTCCAGTCCCAGTGTTCTCATGCTTTCTTTGCCCTTCTGCACTGAAAATCTTGTGTAGTTAGCAAAATCAATTATAAGCTGAAGCTGCTCTTGGACTTCTAGTAAATGTAGAATTTAATTTTTGGGATGAGAAATATTTGAGTAGTGAATTCAATGCCTTGATAATAAGCAAGGCAAAGTTTGTAAGGAGAGGAAATTCCTTTTTTTAAGCTAGCTGATAAGTTACTCTGTTGTTTTTCCTGATCCTGTTTGATGGTCTAATAAAAGCTCCTACCTCACCTCAGACTTTTTATGGTGACATGCTTATCTGAGCAACAGAAATCAATATTAGCCTAGTGCAAGTGGTCATGTTTCCAGACTTCAGACTATGAAACAGACAAATGTTAATTTGTATAAACCCAGTTTATTTATTGTCCTGCTTATATTGCTTTTTTTAAAAATCTAATTTGTGGCCATTAAGAAAAAAAAATAAATTCTTTCATCTATACAGGGTAATCTCTTGAAAGTATATCATTGTACTTTCAACAGCTTGGCTACAAATAAGTGAGATTACAGCAGTGACTGACTGAGAATGACAAGTAACTAACAGCATAGCCAAGGCCCAGCCTGACTGCAGATAAAAAAATGTGAAATTTGGCCTTGAGAGGTAGCAAATGGATAAATTAAACTACAGCTGTAAGCAGGAGAACACTGTTCAGCTGTACTGCCATAACCTGAGTTTTTCCAGTGATGTCCAGTCCCTGAACAAAGTCAACCATCTGTGCTTCATGGTAAAAAGCAATAAACATAAAATACCTATCCAGTCTGCAGCTTGCTAGTAATGCCAGTATGTATAATGTATCAAAACAAGAAGTTTCACTGCTTGAAATGCAAATATTAAAAATCATATATACATTTTCCCTAGTTTATTTGACTGTGTAGGGCGAGGCCTATTTAAAGTTCATCCTTCATTAGCTTATTTATGCATGGGGAGTCCTTGAGGAGTACTTCAGGAGGAGACATGAGCGAAGGCTGGGAGATGCCTGAGGATTTCCTCAGCCCTTGCCAGGCTGTTGACATTGTCCCAGGATCATTCATTCCCAAAACTAGTGCTGGGATTTAATTCACCTTTTCTGTTCTTTCAATGGCTAGCAGAGCAAAGTGGAAATGTATTTTAATTTGCTAAAGCAATATTTGAGGTACTACCAAAAGCCCCATGTCTGGGAGGACACTGGTATAAGCAGTATGGAGATAGATTGAACTGCTCGCTTCCAAACTACTTCAGCAAATGTTTCCTTGATCAGTACAGTCTGCTCCTATCTGCTGTCACTGTAGCTGCTGGTACGCCTGGAAGGTCCCTCCTGTTGATTTAGCCCTCATTAAAGCTGTGCCTTTCTCACAGCTGTGACAATTAATGACAAACCCTTCGGGTTGTGGTGCTTTGCAGGGGCTGGATGTGATCCCTGAACCTAGCTGCCCTGTCTCATAAGACCCCCGGGACTCTCTTTACAATTTCGGCTCACTGGGTGGCATTTCTCTTAAGCCCTAACCAACTGGAAGTTGGACCTTCTCAGCTGGTCATGTAGACTTCCCTGCAGCTGTGACTTTTCCCTGGGTTTGATGGTTGTTTGCAGTACATGAGAATGTGAAATGCTAAATGGCGGGGTGGGAAAGCACTCTGATTTGCTGTGAGAGAATTAGCCTTAATTTCAGCCTCTGCTGTAACTCTGCAGACACAAAAAAAGGTTTGGGGCCAGCAATGTAAACACTGCAGGCTACAGTGTAAGCCCTGCAGGTACCGAGGTGGCAGCACTAGCAGGGGGGAGACAGAGGTCGCCCCGATTTCCTTTTGGCAGGGTCAGCCAACACTAATCCTTCTCAGCCAGGGGAAAGTTGCTCTGTTCACTCGCGGGGAGCCCTTGGTCACGTCAGCCCATGTTTATGCACCGAACACAGAATGAGAGCACATAAAAGAGCAGTGTTGTCAGCTGAGCCCCCCCTCCCCGCCCTGTACAAACACTGCCTTGTTTAGCCAGCTTGGCTTGTCATTTTTATTGCATTTTGGTAGGGTAAACTCCTTTTCTTTTTCTTCTATGGCGTTTGTAAAAGACTGTGTTCTATCTATTAGTTGCATGTAGTACTTGCTTGTTGTGTCTGCCTTAGAAACCCCCATGTTTGTACATCTGCACCATCCCAGGTGAAGGCTGCAAGAGACAATTCCCCTCCCCTCCTGCTCACTGTGTATTCTGAACTCAACCTGATCTGCCTACCCACATTCCTGCTTTTCTCACTGAATGCAGATTGAATATCAAGTGCTTATACACAGGTAAAACTATTTGTTATAATGGAGTCCATCAGGTAAATGCTGAATTAACAGGACAATTAAATGAAAAAAAAACCTTGAGTATGATTGCTCATGTAGGCCCAAAGAGCATTTTTCTGTGGAAAAGAACAATTCTACCGAATCTGAGTTTTTGTTAATCTACACAAGAAACTTGTCAGATGATTGCAGTTTTTGTTTGTTGCTTCATTCCCTTGGCCTTCCCCATCCCACCAGCTTGAATTCTCTATTAAATATCACTAAATAATCTCTAAAAATCGGGGTGCTGATATTTGCAAACCTGTCCTTGCAGAGAAGTCACTACTTTTCATTGTAAAGGATGCATATGTGGAGAAGGTAACTCTAGTACTTTCTCCCTGAAAAAAATATTTCCAAGGTCAAGGAGAGAATTTTTGTGTGCAGAACTTACAAGTAATACTCAAAACATAACTTTGTTGTAGTCATGCTGTTTTTAAGGAACCATTGAAGTGGTATTGCAAAAAAAACCCCAACCAGTGAAAAGCTCCCCAACACTCATTCCTGTAGGTGCTGACTCTTCAAGAGCTGCCTGGCTACAGTCTCCCTGTCACTGCTACCTTGGCATGGTGTGCCACCCTGGACGTGTCTAAACTGTGCTGAGCTTGTCTGTAAAGAGGTGGGAAATGCTTCAGGGTAGAAGCTTTGTGTGTGTGTGTAGCTATGCAGTCTGGATCAAACTGTCCTTGATTTTAAGTTGTGCTAATAATTAACCCTCAGCTTGTAGTAACTATTCTGCATAATGATAACCACACTGCTGGCTCCTGGCCACAAGGTTATTGAGTATGTACTGCACAGCATATCCCTTCCACTCTGTGTCTGGGAGCTGATGTCTGTGAATGTGAATTACTGCGAGAGTCTAAATTAGGCACACTTGCCAGTATCTTTTTCCAAAATCTAATACTTTATACGCAGATACCAGTTCATCTGTCCTTTGACCTGTTATGTCAGACTTGAAGAGTATTCTTCTTGCAGAGACTTCATCAAAGCTCTTGCACACACACTGTGGGCTGTGCTGTCGTGTTTGTGTTAGCAGTGGTGCTTTTTCATGTTAAACTGGTTTGACCATGAACTGTATGAGATTAAGTCCACGTCTGTTTTATCTAGATTGCTTTTTCCTTCTTCTGTGTTACGTGATGGTGAGTAAGCAAAGCAGCAGTTGGGTCTCCGTGTTGCTAATCACGCTTTCTCCAATTCCTTGAGGTCTGAAGGATGTAAACAGGCAGAGAGTGTTTATTGCTGCCAATCACTGATGCTTTGGCAGCTCACATAGAAAATATTACTAAGAGGTACAGGAATTAACGTAACTTTTGTTTATGCTTAAAATATCATTTGCTTTAAATTTCATCTGCCTCTTCTTGTCAGATGCTTTTCCCTAACAGCATTCCTCAAATGATTTTCATCAAAGCTGAAACCCTGGCACAAGCGATGTGGCTGCAGATCTCCATGACTGACTGTCACCCTGGTGGCTGAAACTCAGCAATGGGAAACTTTTCACTGCAAACCAAAGGGAGCTCACGCAGCTGGGGAAGGGGAGCAGATAACATGCCCTGCCCTGAGCAGTGACCCTGCACAGTGACCCTGTGTGGTGACCCTGCATCTCACCCCACAGACCAGCCATCCTGAGTCTCCCACCAAGCTGATTTATGGCCTCTCTTTAAGTGCATGTGTGAAGGAAAGGGAAACTGAGCTGCAGTTAATCTCATGTTTCTAAGCAACCAGGTAATTCTCTGCAGCTGATCCCTAAAGGGAAATTCCTGTTTTCCTGCACCCCTGCTCAGAGGATACCTTCCTCTTTGCCTTCTCCAGCTCCTGGACAACAGGCAGTGGAGTCTGAGGAGGTTCACAGCTTTGCAGTGTTTGTCCAAATGCTGTGGGGGAGGGCAAGGAAGCACAAAAAGGGCACTTTGTTAATGGTCTGTAACAGGTAAGGAGGTGTTCCTTGCAAAATCAGTAGAATAGAGGGAGCATGGAAAGTTTAAATTTTTGTCCCAGAGTTAAATGGAAAATCATAGTCAGAAGTGGGGTGGGGGTGTCCTGTGCTCCAGGAAGCTAAAAAATGTCTGAATAGTATATTGCCAATCCTGTTTACAGTGAAACCTGTTTGCTGTTAAGTTTTGGTGATAGAAGTGACTGAATTCTATTCTGAGTCTGTTTGACCCCCTCGCACTGACTATAGGGAACTAGCCTTTTATTGATAAAAAGTTCCTGGACCTCAGACTGTAGAAATAGGAGTTACAGGAAATTGAGATGAAATGAGATCTCTGAACTTCTCCACTTGGGAGAATGGATGCTGGGCTGGAGCTTATTATTACTATTATTATTATTATTATTATTATTATTATTATTATTATTATTATTATTATTATTATGTTGGGGTTTTTTAAGTCACATGACAGGCATTTATACTGCAGGGACCTCAATGTGCTCAGCTCCACCACTGAAGGTGATGTATGGTGAACCCAGAGATGTGCTGGAATGGTGACAGGAATTGGACAATGAACTCTAGTCACAGCTCCAGCCCCAGGGGGAAGGTCAGTACCTGACCCTGGAATTAGCTTATTTGGTTGGAGCATGGTGCTAATAATGCCAAGGTCACAGATTTGATCCTGGTGCAGGTCATTCTCATAAGAGTTGGACTCAATGATCCTCATCAGTCCCTTCCAACTCAGAATATTTTGTGATTCTGCTCTGGGAAGCAGTGCTGGATAACTTGAGAAATGCTTCTGTTGAAGGCTGCCCATTTGAACAAATGGAACTACTGGTTAGAGGAGGGGTGGGGGGGAACCCTAAAAATTCAACAGTAGTCAATAGGACGGAAAATAGTTAATAAAAATGAACATGCTATGTAGGACAGGCACATCACTGTCATGAGGTTTGGGGTTTTTTGACTTGCCTGGTGTTTTGTAATCTGGAGCTTAGCTGAGAAACTGTCCCTGTTGGCCTTTGTCCTGTTTATTGACAAATGTGTGCTATTGTTTACTGTTGAGGACACCAAGTCCACTTCCATTTGGCCCAGATAAGATTCTGTGTCAAATGGACATTTAGGTGTGATCCAGCATTCTGTTCAGAAAAGTATGTGCTAAAGCATTCTACACAGACATTTTATAGCTTGGGTAACCAGATACTGGGAGCACAATTCTTTGGAATAAGCCTGATGCATTTAAGCCTGTAACTGGCATGTACTTTTACAAAGTGAAGTATGGAAATAGGTAAACTTTAAAAAATATAACTTTAAAGTTATATTTTTGAGTTATAACTTATAGGAGGGGCACTCATGAAATGGACTAACCTTTGGCTGAAGTGCTGACCAGGGAAAGTGTGCCTTGTGCCTCCTCACTGACCTCCAGGGAGCCACAGAGCCACACCTCCGTAACAGCCAGGTAACTTATTCCCTGACATCACCCTGGCCCTTCACTGGTTTACCCTGGAAGCACAAGGGAAGGTTCATCACAGCGTGGCTGGGCAAGGGGCTGCCCTGCCCATCATGCCCCCTGTGCATGGGCTTGGCTCGCACAGTGATGTGCAGAGGAACACAACCAGGGCTGCCTGGGGCTGGACAGATTTTATTTCCAGGCAGGAAATGCTGTCAGGGCAAATTATGAGGAAATCTTCCAGCAGACTCATTTTAGTCCTAAATCTTGGCTATGTCTATCTCTTCTCGTGGCAGTAGAAGAGCATGTATGGCAGGGCAGTGTGGCTCACAGGCCTGCCCTGGGAGTTCAGTGGTGCGGCTCACACGGGCACGGCAGCGCCACGGCGTGAGCTCTGGGTGGGTACTGAGGAGCAGAGTCTGGCTGATACCTGGCAGCCTGTGCACAATGAATTTCTTCCTCTATGGTACTTTTGTTGAAAATCTGACCATGGTTAAAGGGAGAGATTAGTGAGCAGGAAGTGCCTGAGAAGACAGAGAGATTAAAGCTGTTGTTGTAATTTTGGTTTGAGAACATACAAGAAATATTCTAGCTGACAACCACCAGCACTGCATATGAGGTAGCTGTTTTCTGTCAGGCGTGTCTACTCTCAGCACCAACATGGGCTTTCATCTGTTTTTAAATTAATGTTAATTACAAGTTATTAATACTTTTATAAACAGCAAAATGCAGCTGAAAGCAATTACCCCTAATTGCTAATTTGTGTATGTACACCCAGAATGGTAATCTCTTCATCTGAACACCCAGTTCTCACTGGAGTCAGTCAGTGTGTTTCTGCTTCCATTTTTTTACTTCAGTTTTGGCTTGTATGATATTCTTTCTTTTTAATGACTTTGCTGAAAGCTACAAGATCTCATAAGTTCTGTGATCTTCTGGAAAGCGTGATCTTGTTAACTGTTATGCAGGCCTCACTGAAGAGATGTTCTTTGGCTTTGGAAGAATGCTTAAATCACAGTCACTGACATTGGGAACTAATCAGTTCTTGCAAGTTGTGCATAACATGCATTTGACTTTGTGCTGGATCTCAATTTCATCTGTGAACGTCATCATCCTTTTTCAGAAGCTAAAGGCCACAAGGGCAGCTTGTGCTGATAAGTTTGTCGTACAGTTCAATGCTGACCTTTGCAATCCCAGGTCTCATATGGTTTTGGACTTTAAAAATTTAATTCAGAGATACCATGGCTTCTCTTTCCATCTGCATATTTTTGTCCTTGCCAATGTAGGAAAGATTCAAAGCTGCCAAATTCTGCCAGTGGGAAATGGCCTTTCTGGTACTGCAGTCAAAATCTGGTGGAACAGATTGTTAGATGGATTGAAATCTGTTGGGACCACCTTCGGCTGGACTCCAGGAGATCAAAGGGCTGACATCCAGCTGGCACCAAGTAGTGAGCAGTGTACTCTACTGGAGTCCACATTGCTAGACATTTTGATCAGCACAGAGTGTGCCTTCCTCAAATGTGTGAATGACACTAAATTAGGGGTAGCAACAGTAAATGAGAGAGCATAAGTCCACAGGAATAAATTTGGTGACTAGGCCGGCGTGAAGCTTGTGGAATTCAGAAAGCAAAACAGTCTGCACCTTGGTGAGACCAACCCCTTGCAGTGGTAGAGGCTGGGAAGCAACTGTGTGACTCATAGTCCAGCTGATATGGATATAGGTATTGCCATGAATGCCAAAAGATACCAGTAGATCTGAAAGTTGAAAACAACCAACAATGCACCTTGACTGTAAATAAGTGAAGCCATGTTCTAGGTTGCATTGGAAGGTCATTGCCATCTGTGTTTCAGTGTTAGTCATGGCCAATCTTCTTCAAGTAGTGAAAGGGCACTTGCCTGAGAGATGATGTATTCCTGAGTGCTTGCATTTGTCTGAGCACTTGCATTTCTCTGTGTTTTTATCCTAAAGTTTTACTTTAAATGTTCTTGTTTGCACTTCGTAGGAAACCTGAAAAAAAGTTGAATATGCTAGGGCAGGAGAAATGTTATTTGGTATGGATCAATCATTAAAACAATGGTTTTCCTTTGTCTAAAGTAGCCCAGTTTTTAAAAAGAACTGAAGGAGGAAATAAAAGTGATTTTCACACCACCTAGTCTTACAGAACTGCCTGCCCTTTTTGGAAGATATGCAGTACTGCAAGTGTGGAAGAATTTCTTTCCAGAAGCCAAGACCTGCAGCTGAGCCCTGTCCCCACTGCCCTTTGGGCTGCCCTTCCACTGCCAGCAAATGCCAACTGCAAGGTGGTCTCTCCTTGGAGAATATTATTGGTTGTGACTGATGCTGAGACACTTCATCCTACAGTAGTGAGGACTCCCAAGTGAAGGCAGACAGGATTCTGCCATGATCAGCCTTCAGGTGTTTTAGTTCTGTTTAGCAAGCTGAGTATTCAAAGGGACTTCCTCCTCAAAAGGAAGTTCTCTTATTTTTCTCTTATTGTTCTCTTATTTTTCTTGTTTTTACATCCTTACCTCAAATGATAGATCCACCTCCTAGCCTGAGGTATATCCATAGTACTTTTCCTGCACTAAGGGTAAGAGGACTTCTGGCTGTGCCAGTGGCTGTTGGGCTGTTAAGGAGGAAAGTGCAGCTGACAGCTCTACTACTGGACCTCACACGTGTCTGCAGGCAGCAGAGTCAGCCTCCAGCGTGGGGCTGTAAACACAGAGCTTTCTGGACTAGAGAAGCATTTGTTGCACGTCCCATCCTACCTGGCTTGGTGTGGATCATGTCATGTGTGCCCAGTTCATCCCACTGTGCCCCAGAATAGCTGGCAGCACCAAGGCCCCTTGGAGAAGCTGTCAGGGACGTCAGCTAGCAGCAAGCTTTGCAGCTTTGTTGAGAGCAGGGATTTTAGTAGGCTTCACCTACAGAAAATGATTTTTTAGCCATGGTCTATATTTAACTGGCTTCTGTTTGTGCAGCATTAAGTCACTGGAACAAGATGAGTTTGTTTCATTTCCAGTGATGATTTTGTTTGTTTCATGATATGGCATTTTGCAGCTAATGCCAGTCAAATCCCACACCCTGAGCCCAGCTCTTGTTTAACCATGTGGCACATTTCATCCTGGAGCAGCTTGTAAAATTAAACTGAAAAGGAAGGAATCTTCATCTGCCTGTAATGTGCCACCAGCACAGTGAAAACAGGGCAGTTGTGCGAGTCCTGCAGGAGGCAGGGATGCCTGTGTGACGAACACATTCCCTAGCTGAGAGCCAGAGTGTCTCAGGATCAGTGGGTGTGTGCTCTGCAAGTCAGACCTCTGCTGCCAGCCTGTTCTGCATATGTCCAAGGGACCTTTGACTCGTCTAAGCTCTTAAATATGAAAGTCTGGATCTGCTGATGTTGTTCTGCTCCTAACTAAAGATTTAGTTCTGGTGAAGAATACCTGCTGCCTTTTAATTATTCATTGCTTCAGCTATGAAATAACCAACAGAGAGGATCATTTTATGGTGAGCCGGATTTAAAAGGTAGCAGCCCCTTGTGATTCTGATATTTAATGCATGAGCAAGGACTGAATGCTGCTATGTGGCCTCCTGAGATGGTGCACCAGCTGTTGCCTTTGGGCAGCATAATGCAAAGGTGCCTGAGGGGTGTTGTGTTTGTCTTGTGCTAGCCTGACTAGGTATGTGTAATGCTCCCCTAACCACAGCTATCTCAGAGCAGCATCAGAAATGAGTTATGATTGCTCTGGTTTTCCAAATTGTTGTGTGATAAGGAAGGGAACTACCTCTATAGAGATACACCACTTTATCGGGTGTGAGATGGAAAGAATGAACAGGGAAGGGAAGAGTAAGAGATAACCATGTGCCAAGATTACAGCCAAGATCAAAGACTTTATGGGGAAATCAGCACCAGCAAAACAGAGAGGTAGGAATGAGAAATGCAAAGCAGGCAAGGAGGAAGAAATTATTGATCCTTATGTCTCCAACCACTTGTGCAAAACAAAGTCCTCCATTTACATCATTGGGAGTAGGATTGGGATGAGCAGCTAACAAAATGTGTAATTTAAATGTTATAAATCAACAGTATGTGTACTTTTCTCTGTGGCTTATCACTGGCAGGTAAAGGTAAGTATTAGAGAGAGAGAGAAAATTAAGAAACTCTTAAGAGTTTTCTTACTCTTGAGTTTTCTCAAGAATTTTCTAATTTTCTTGAAGTGCAGATGCTGCAAATACAAGTAGAGAATGGATAGTCAACCTGTTGACAGACATTACACATACCTGTTTTTTTATCACAGCTCTTTGTTACATTTTTAAATACTTTTAAGAATCTCGAGAATCTAAAGGTTTTGTCAGCTGTTTTCTCCATAGACACACAATCAAAATATTGTCATCCTGAGACCTTACAAAGTGCTTGTGGAAGGTAGGGAGACTGGGGCATGAAACCAAATTAATTAATTTATTTCTCTCATGTTGGTTGCATACTTCGGCAGTCCTTTGCTTTAACTATCAAACTGCAACTGTTTCTGAAATACAACCATTGTATGCAGCCATTGGATCACTGGGTGTTTTGTTAGACATGCCATAATTTTCCCTCCTGTATGAGGACTCATGCTTTGTTTATGAAGTGTCTCCAGTCTGGACAGCAGCAAAAAATCTGTGTGATGTATGTGTGACTTAAGAGACTAAATAAAATGGCTCAAGGGCTGTTAAGACATACTATAACATACAGTTTAAATAGAAATAAGCCAGTGCTGCTGCCAAGACAGGCAGAACTATAACACACCCTTTCCCCCTTGGCTCATACAGGCACAAGTGTTTGTGTGACTGTGCAGTGAATTGGATCGAGTGGCCAAGTTAAAATAAACCCTTTTGTCCATCAGGTTAACTTTAGCTGGCATCAAATCCTGCATCTGCTTTCCCATAGAATTACAGAAGGATTTATATAGCTCTTCCCTATCCCCCACTCCCAGCCAATTGAGCTGATGGAGGACATGAGGCAAATCTTTGCACAAGAGCTATCTGCATGCTCTCACTGGGTATGTAAACCATGAATCTGTGATAAAGGTAGGAAAAACAGGCACAGCCCTACACATCACATTTAGTCATGTATCACTAAAGGATGAAGAAGAAAGCAAATTGTCATTCTGGGTCTTTCCTACCTGGTGGGGTATGGCAGACTTGCATCTCTGTCATGAAATACATGTTATGTGGCTGATGAAGCCTGCTGTAGGCAGACATTTCTACATTTCAACATTTCTGCTTTTGATTGCTCCCTAGGATGGAGATTTGAATCCAACTACATCAGTGCTTCTAAGTTAAAGAAGTATTAATATTTTAGTTACAACCTCTGTTTCCAAGAATAGGCTATAACAAATTACATGATTGAGTTATAAACGTATTCAAATATGACAGTCACATTAAAAGTAGCAAACAAAACTTCTTTTGCTTTGATGGTGAGAATATCCCTTCTGACCTTTTGAGAATACCTTCTCCTTGCAAATAAGCTCTGATCCAGGCATTGCACAGCCACGCTATTTTTAGGCATAAGGGCTTTAGTTTGCTTCCAGACCCTCATGGGGAAGGAGTTGAAGGCAAAATGAGACAGGCAGAATCTGCTCTTCTTGCTGTGCATTCACATCCTCTCAGAGGCTGCAAAAGGAAATCTGAGGCTCTCCTGGATTGGATTGCGATTGGCTGTGCTAAAATACAAGATGAGCCAAGAACAGACTTCTCATTAAGTGTTTCCCTCCTTTCGTGGGTGCCAGGATGTGATGCACAGGCTGATGGTGACAACCTAACTCATCAGGGAAGTGTATCCTGCCCCAGCTCATTAAAACCAGGAGTTAACACTACCTGTTACTGTTAATATTAATTGTATGTTGTTGCTGTACAAGAAAACAATGTGGAGGTAATTAAGAGCACACATGGACTCACATTTACTTCTCTCCTGCATTTGCCAGAATATGCAATGAAGAGTTTGACAGCTCTGCACTGACCTGCTGGCTGCAGAACACCAGACAATAACTGATGTGATCCAAAACTTGGAGATATGAAGTTAGCTTCCAACTTTTTTACATAATAAAGCCGCTAGGTTAAGATTATATTAGTTCAGCATTTTGTATGATGTGGGTTTTAAAAAAAATTGGTTCCAACAAGCTTTAGGATGGATTTACTGTACTGTTGAACTACAGTGTTGTTCTTTGCTGCTTATGTTATTAAGTTATTACGTTTATCTCTGAAGATAATGAAAATGAACTAAAAATTGACTTTGCTTTGCAAAGGTTTTAGGAGGCAAACTCTTGGCTGGGGAAAACAGCTGCAACCCAGCATTAAGAGTATCTTTTTGAATGATTTTCTGGGAAAATTACATAATCTACACTTGTGACCCAACTACCATGGGGAATAGAGAAATTGAATGTATATGGGGAAAATCACAGTGTCTCTGTGTTTCTTGTCATGAGTCTTGGAACATCAATAAAGGTTTAAAAGTGACATTTTTTAAAAGGGTAGGAGCGCATTTTTCTGAAAGCTTTAAGCAAGCACTTCAGCTTTTTCAGAATGCAGCATAAAAGCTAAACCAGCAAAGGAATAGAAGATGATGAAAGTAATCCTAATTTAAAAAACTAAATAAACACATCCAGAAAACACTGGCAGCTTACCAAAGAAATAACCAGTGAGTAATTTCAGTGGTTTGCTAGGCAACAAGCACATTGTTTGGGCTTCTAAGAAACATGTAGGTGACCTGAAATCTTCAAATAATGCTTTCAGCTCCAGAGGTGCACAGAGTATCTGCCCTTTCCTGTGAGAACCACCAGTCTCCCTGTGGCACCTCCTTATCCTTTTCCTGCTTCTTCCTGCTGGGAGAGGAGTCTCAGGTGTGCAGTCTCACTGCAGATGTGGTTGCAGGTCTTATATCCTAGTCACAGTTTAAGGATATTTTGCATGTAACAGTATTAGATTTGGGGGGGTTGTAATAAAAAATTCATTCTGAAATGTAGAGAGAATGAACTAGTTTAAAAAATCAACAGATATAATGGATTATGATTCAGTAAAAGTCAGTACTCTGCATTTTCAAAAAACAATTGACAGCTCAGTGTAATTTTAACCAAAACTTACAGAAGCTTAATGCTTCAGTGAATTGAGTTGGATAGTCATCTTTGGAGCTACAAAATATCTGAGATGCTGATATTACTCCAAAGATAATATCTACAGACTGATATTTACTTAACAATGTGCATAAATCCTTCCTTTTCTTTCTACCTTCCTTTCACCCAGAATCCTTTTGGCAGGGAGTGTTACTTTCCATCATAATGCAGTTGCATGGTTCTTTTTGATGTATCACACTTGCACGCTTCCCACAAGCTCTGAGCTGCTGATTAATCTTTTTAAGGAGTCGACCCAAATTATACAACAGGAGTCAGTGGTCCTTTTGGAAATCCTAACAAATAGCATTTAGTCAGCTGAGGAAGACTGTGCTTATTGAGGAGAGTGATGCTTTTGAAAGGAAGTGGCCTGCACAGCTGTTTCCTAAATGTTGAAAACATTTAAACTGAAAGCAGTTTAAAATATAATGATGCTTCTGTAGAGGAACCTTTCATGTCCCTGAATTATTTACAATATTGGTCTGCTGTGCTTGCTTTTCCATCTGCCTTTCATATGCATGAAGAAAAAATGAAAGTGCCTGTGATTTGCAGCTACATTTTTTCCTTGCTCCTCAAAATGTTCCTGCTGAAGGTCAAATTATCAAACCTGGAGAAGAGACAGAGATGCAGCGTGTTTATGAGGAAACACAAGAACTGCTCAAAAGCGACATGGAGCAATTTGTATTCAAATTTGCAGAAGAAACTCAGGTTACAGAGGGCAGGAATTTGGAGAGCCCCACAAGAGTCTGTGTGCACCTAATGAGACACAAGACAAGCTGGTCTTGAAATAAGCTGACTTGGTTCTTAAACCAGCCTTTTCTGATCTTTTCTGAAACATTATATTTTCTGGTACTTGGTGTGTGTAATAGAATCAAATAATCAATTTAACAATTAAGTAAAGAATAGAACAGGAAAGCAAAGTAACTGCCACAGTTCCCGCACCTCTAGGGTCCCTGCCGGGCCAGCACCAAACCCTCAGAGGGGGAACTGTGGTGAGGATGCGGATAAAAGACTAAAAGGCACTCCTCCTATTCAGGCACGGTCCTGCTGCTTTATTACAGAACTTACTCCATGAAAAACCTGGTAGGAAAGAGAACGCTGGGCACGTGGCCAGGTGGTTTTGTGCCCCCTTGGGAAAGGGGAAGGGGAAGGGAGGGTCTGCTGACCAGTAGGAGCAGACTCCAGGACAGGTGGGAAGGGTGGTGTCAGGTAAAGGGGCACAGAGCTTCATGGGAAAGTTACATCTTTTGTGTGGATATACAGAACATCCAGTATAATTTCACAAAACTACTTAGTGTAATACAACAAGTAACAATAACTAGAAGGGCTGTACATCCAGCGGAAACTACCTGGAAGAAGGGGCTCCTTGGCAAATGATGCTTGTTTGCATGTGGAAAAAGTACAGAGCCAGAGTGCAGAGAGTACCATAGGAAAAAAAAAAAATTAAAGCCTCACTTAATATTGTTGTCTAGTGGTAGCATGGGGGAGCAAATGACAAACTGGTGAATCTGCAGAATTTATTTCTGCTGTATGAAGTACATGCTGCATCATTTTTTAATGGCATAGAATGTACTTTTTTGGGGGTAGAGAAGTATGCATATTGGGGTTTTTTTCTGACTTGACTTGAGAAGCAGAAGGAGGATGGATGGTGGGATTTGTGGAACATGTGACTCCATATCCCAGGAAAAATTGAAATTCACCCTAGAGAAATGCCTGTAAGTTGCAAAGACAGATGAACTCTTCAGGGAAAGGATAAAATAATGCCAGCCGCTAGTCTGGAAAAAGCTTCCAGGCTGCAATTAAAGGATCTCGAAGAGATTAACCAAGACAGAAAAAGTAGCATCTTTTACAGTGTGTATATGTTAGACAGTGGCACTCCAAGTATGGAGTAAAACTGCTCCTTGCAGGCTGGGGCAAAGAAGGAGGGAGGGTGGGCAGTTCCCCCATGCCCCAGGCTGGCAGAGTGCCCTGGGGCAGCGCTGGTGCCGGCGGGCTCGGCTCTGCGGTGCCGGTGGGCTCTGGGGTGGGATCTGGGGCAGGCTCTGGGGCAGGCTCTGGGGTGGGATCTGGGACGGGCTCTGGGGCAGGCTCTGGGGCGGGATCTGGGGCAGGCTCTGCGGTGCTGGCAGGCTCTGGGGCAGGCTCTGCGGTGCCAGGCTCTGCGGTGCCAGGCTCTGGGGTGCTGGCAGGCTCTGGGGCAGGCTCTGGGTGCCAGGCTCTGGGGCAGGCTCTGGGGTGCTGGCAGGCTCTGGGGCAGGCTCTGCGGTGCCAGGCTCTGCGGTGCCAGGCGCTGGGGCAGGCTCTGGGTTGCCAGGCTCTGGGGCAGGCTCTGGGGCAGGCTCTGGCGGTGCTGCCAGGTCTGGGGCAGGCTCTGGGGTGTCTGGCAGGCTCTGGGGCAGGCTCTGCGGTGCCAGGCTCTGCGGTGCCAGCCTCTGGGGCAGTCTCTGGGCGGGATCTGGGGCAGGCTCTGGTGCCGGGCTCAGGGCAGGCTCTGGGGTGCTGGCAGGCTCTGGGGCAGGCTCTGGGGTGCTGGCAGGCTCTGGGGCAGGCTCTGCGGTGCCAGGCTCTGCGGTGCAGGCTCTGCGGTGCCAGGCTCTGGGGCAGGCTCTGGCAGGCTGGGTGCCAGGCTCTGGGGCAGGCTCTGGTTGGCAGGCTCTGGGGCAGGCTCTGCGGTGCTGGCAGGCTCTGGGGCAGGCTCTGCGGTGCCAGGCTCTGCGGTGCAGGCTCTGGGTCAGTCTGGGCAGGCTCTGGGGCGGTCTGGGGCAGGCTCTGGTGCGGGCTCTGGGCAGGCTCTGGGGTGCTGGCAGGCTCTGGGGCAGGCTCTGGGGTGCTGGCAGGCTCTGGGGCAGGCTCTGCGGTGCCAGGCCTCTGGGGCAGGCTCTGGTGCCGGGCTCAGGGCAGGCTCTGCGGTGCCAGGCTCTGGGGCAGGCTCTGGGGTTCTGGCAGGCTCTGGGGCAGGCTCTGGGTGCTGGCAGGCTCTGGGGCAGGCTCTGCGGTGCCAGGCTCTCGGCGCTCTGCGGTGCCAGCCTCTGGGGCAGGCTCTGGTGCCGGGCTCAGGGCAGGCTCTGCGGTGCCAGGCTCTGGGGCAGGCTCTGGGGTTCTGGCAGGCTCTGGGGCAGGCTCTGGGTGCTGCAGGCTCTGGGGCAGGCTCTGCGTGGGTGCCAGGCTCTGCGGTGCCAGCCTCTGGGGCAGGCTCTGGTGCCGGGCTCAGGGCAGGCAGGTGCTCTCTCCAGCCGTGCGCTGCTGCTCCGGGAGCCGCCTCACTGCTGCACCGCGGGCCCCCCGGCCGCGGCTCGGCCGCTGTGTCTGCGCAGGGATCAGCAAAGGGGGATCATTGCGACAGAGCTGGGTTGGCTGTGAGCACCTCTGCGGGTTCGAGAAGAATTGACAGGAGGGTACAAATCTGGGACAGTGATGTGGGACGCTGACAGGAGCCGTGTGGTGCACAAGGACATGCATCTGCAAACGGTCTCACTGGGCCTGTAACTTCCCAACGAGGAAGGAACTCCCATTTTTCTCTAAAGCAGCACAGTAGAGGACAAAAGCAATCCATTTAGTCACCCAGGGACTAATATGTCTGGTACTACTCCTACCACCAATTCAGGGCAGAGGGTTTCACTGGAATGAGCATTCACTCAGAATGAGCAGACTGGTGTGCAAAGCTAGCTAAAACACCTGTGAACCTCTTCAGTATGGACAACTGCAGACAGTGTAACTTGGTTTCAGGAACATTTTTGTACAATTTCTATCAAGAACCAGAAGGGCATTTAAAGGTAAAGCATGAGTTGCTTCCAAATTGAAGGCAAAAATTCAGGTGTTCTGTAATTAGCCATCAACTTCTCATTGATCCACGTTGCAACTTGGGAAACTATAAACTTTTTAAAGAAAGGTCTTTTCCAAAATTGGATTGCTGACAACATTCCTTAATGCAAAACAATTCTACCTTCTCACCTCTATGTCTGAAGTGAATACAAAGTCTCCAAGCCATGAGAAGCACTGATGAGCGTATCCAGACCAGTGCAGATCATCTGAGGTTTAAGGACTACAGAGTGAGAGGTTCCTGCCCAGGCACTGCAAGGGGTGGCAGATAGACTGAAGGGAATGTGTCCTTGAGAGTGCAGCACAGGTGGCTTTGTGTGAAAAGTGCTTGGATATGCACCTTGTGCATGGGTCATGAGTAGCTGCAGCGCTTGGGGACTAAGCTGCTTCCTCAGTAAGAACACAGAGTCCTTTTTGATAACTGTGCTAACCTCTTTTGCTCTGGGTGTAATTCCTGAAAAAAATACCAGTTAAGAAACACCTTTTTATTTTCCCTCTCAGAAAAGAATAGAGGCAGCAACTAGATGCTTTGAATTGAAAGAACATTCTCATATATCGCCACACCCACAGAATTTATCAAATTCTTTGCTTAAAATTCTTTCTTCTTGATTTTGACTGATAACTTCTCTGCCCAGAGCTTATTCCAGAAGTGCCAGGATGCTCTTACAGGCCAAAGGCAAGTACATTGGACAGGAGGTGCTGACATGCCTGGAAGCAGCAGGTTTCTTTACAAATACTCAGTTGATCTTGTAGCATTCCTTTCTAAAGCAAGTAAATACAATGGTGACCTGGTCTGTCCAGCAGTTGTGTTGTTAGGAAAACCTTTAATAGTAGCTTTTTCTCTATCCCTAGTTGCTCAGCAAACCTGCATCACTACAAAAAGCTCTTATGATGAAGGGAGGGAAAGAAGACGAGTGTTCATACAACCTAATCAGCCCAAGGGAAATCAGGGACAGCCCTAGGCAAAGCAGGCAGAAGTGTCATTTTCTGATCTCCAGGAAGGAATTAGGGGTCAGGCTAAGATAAACAGATCTGCAAGGGGATGGAGAAATAAATCTCCAGACAATGTTGGCATCAGTGAAATAGCGCTGGCTGTGAGGGTTAGAGAAAATAACTGATCTTTGCTTCTAATCCAAATTGAGCAGACTCTTTCTGGTTTAAAAATATTCTCTGTGGTGACCTGTCTGAGAATAATTTTGTGTTACTTTCCTGACTTTATTTCTGGCTTTTGATTTCCCATAGAGATCTGGAGCTTGATGGATTAGACCTCTTTCTGGGTGTAATTGTGGCAGTCAGGAAGGGCCCTGGATCTGGAATGTGCTTTCCTTGGACACCTTGGTCCCACATTGGGTGGTGGCAATCTTCAGGGTGTGACAGGAGACCTATTTATTTACTTTGGTTCTTATGCTTACTGTAGAGGTTTTCTGTGTGTCCAACTTGGGACGACAATACTTGTCTCCCACCCATGGTCTCTGTGATAGCTACGCTAACTAAGACATACACTGCAGAATTTTTTCATGGGTGTTTTATTAACAGATAGCTGTTTTAACAAGGCCAGCTGTTTTATAAATAGGTTAGTACATTTTAAATTAATAAAATAATTTGTTAAAGTAGTTGACTTTGACAAGGTGTGTTAGTTTTTACCAGTAAAACTGAGTGAAAGGGTCTTGGAGCAGGGAGCCAAAAGGGTTGTTTTATCTAGGTCTTTCTTTCTCCCTGATTTATTTTTAATATTTCAATCCCTCTAGGGGTGGGACCATACAGGGTCATGCAAAGAAGACTGTAAATTGATGTCGGGTATGGTAACATACAGTGGTGGAAGTCCTACTGTAGACTGGACAGAGTAGGAAATAGTGGAAAGGAAAACCAAACCCAAGCCTCTTGCTTTGCTACTGCTGTACAAGCATGAAAAAAACAAAGGCTTCTCACTTTTTCTCTACCTTCCAGGGCCCTTTATCCAGAGTGGTCTTTTGCTTCAACCTAGAGCATGTCAGCATGCCTTCAGCCCAGGTGTTCTCTGACCTGTCCCACGGCTGAAACTCATCCACTGCAGTGCCTGATAGGAGAATATGCTGGAGGCACGTACTCACACAAATGTCTGCCAGCCAAGGATTTCTCTCTGACAGTGCCAAAGCAGCTACCTAGTTAGTATAAGAAAAGGGCAAGAGTTTTAATAATTTCCTCATCTAGTTTGCAACTATTTGCAAAACAGGGACTTCCAGAGCTAGGAGGGAATTTGCTGGTAAACAACATGGGTGAATTTTCTCTCCATGACTTAAGCTCTCACTAAATGTGTTGAATCCTCAGTGTCTGGCTGAGGCTGAGGACTTCAACAGTGCAACTATGTGAAGAGGCAATTCCCTTAGTTTTGTTTTTAAACCTGTGCCCTGGTGTTTTCATTTGATGTTCCTTAGTGCTTTTGATGGGAAAGACTAATTTGCAGTCTCTCAGTGCCACTCATGAGGCACCTCACACAAAGAGAAAAAATTATTCTGTCAAATCCTAAGTCTTCATTTCTTCAGATCAAATAATCTTACTCTTGCCACCACTCTTGTATCAAAAGATAAAAGAATTGTTTGTCACCAAAAATATCAATCTGCCAGGTAAGCTGTCACAAGAGATTAGCATGAGGTATTCCAGCGCCTCTGTTCTGGTAAAGCATAAAGAGGACAGGGCAAAGGCTGGTATCAGCCACTGACTTTTTTTCAGAGCCAGCTCTTCCTAGGCAGAGACACAAGACAGCAGTTACACTCTGCCAAACCTACTGCAAGTTGGAGATCTTGTTAGGAAACATGCCAGGACCAGCACTGCCTCCTAGTTGTAGGTGGATATTGGCAAGAAGTTCAATACAGGGTAACCAGGAGTGCTGGAAGTATGCAGCTCCTACTTCTTGCACTCTAGAAGTGAAATATTCACCAGAATTTATGCTTTATCCATGAGGAAACTGGGACTAATGCTTACATTAGGGCCTGGGTAAGGAGGGAAACCACACACCATGGTGACTTTACAGATTCCCTCAACTGGTTCCCAGGAGCTCCTCAGAAATGCATAATGCATCATAGCTTAATGGTACAGCTCTGGATCTTCCTTCTGGAAGTGACTGGTGCTCCAGTGTGCCAGGCATGATATGAAGTCAGGATACAGTCCTTTTCCTGGAATGCCTCTGGTACCTGGCTGAGCACCAGCTGTCTCAGACTTGAAGAGTAATTAGTAGTACATCTCTATTTTTATGCTAGAGGTTAAAAATGTTTTAGGGCTACTGCTGAAGTATGAGTTGAGGACTTGCATATATTGACTTTTGAAAGTAACTTGAACCACAGGTTAGGTTTGTTACATAATGTTGTTATGTTAAGTTATTAAAAATAGGTGGATCCTGAGAAATTCTGGGACTTGGCTAGAGTGGGCAAGTTTCAGGGATATTAACTCAGCATTGATTAGCCCATCTCTGTACTTGAAGAACAAACTGTTAGTACAAGATATGAGTAGAGCAACTGTATTTAGAAACGTTTCCAGGGAAACATTAGTTTCCCTGGAAGACAACCCTGAAACATGAAATTTTATGTGACTCTTGGGACAAATGTTAAGTTTCAAGACTTTTTTCCCCTTACTTTTTATAGCAAGTACATTCTGCTCCAAATTCATTCGCTTTAAACCTGTTTGGTAAAACCTATTTTAACTGTGGAGTTCAGTATCTCAGTGGATTTCATTAAGAAAAGGGCCCACACAAGCTGCATTTCAAAGATCCATCTCTTGCATAACAATTCAAATCAAATCAGTGCTTTCTAAGCATATCCTGGCATACCATGCAAAGTGTGATTTAAAAGAGCAAGGCTTGAGATGTAACTTGACTTCTTGTATGACATCAGACAAATCAATCAAATGTAACTGGTTTGTAAAATCAGTATAGTGATAATTTCTTGTGTTTGGCCCTGAAATTGCATGGATCAATTTTATGAATGTCTAAAAGTCCAGAGGAAAAGGGTCACTTTTATACTAGCAGAAAGTTTTTCCTTTGACTGGCAATTCCTTCTGAAACCAGGTGATTTCCTTTCTTAACCCCTTGGCAACTTCCTTACCAGTGAAGTTCTCTAGAAGACTGCTGTATCTCACTTAGCGAGCAAAGTTTATGTTCTTTATGCAGGGAGATATCTGTTGAAATTCTAAATACTACGAACTTTTCTGTCTTTTTGTCACTGTTTTGTAAATTTTAAACTGTTAGTAAACGCAAAGGTTTTATTTCTCGGCATGTTGTCTGTGACAAAAATATATCCTTTGCTATATAATTGTACTTCTGTACCTGATTATATCTTTTTATTGTTTGTTTTTTTTTTTTTTTTTTTTTTTTTTTAAATGGGGAGAGCTGTCTGAAAGTGTCTAAGTAGAAGGATTTAAGTAATTAAGCTTTAAAATCCTATGTTTAGTGGTTGCAGAAGTAAATCAATTAGTTATTGTTTTGCAGCAGAGATATATGAGCCAATACAGGCATTTGTAAGAGTCACCAGTTATCTCCAATTTTAATTTTCTGGCCAAGGTAGGAAAGGCAGACAAGACTTGTCTTGGGAATTTGATTGACCCATGGTCCTTTCTTCTCATCTGTTAATGTCAAAGAGTCTTTGCTTATATATGTGAAGTTTAATGTGACCATCCTACAAAAAACAGTTATAAAATTAAATCTTTTCAATGCTGAAAGAACAGAGTAACTATTACTTATTACTTTATTTGTAATGAAATGATCTACAGATTAAATTTGTTTATTTTAGCAGACAAATAAAAGCTAAATCCTGATGCTTATCTTGAGCTGTGGGTGCTGACAAGGACGAGCCTCTGTGGGGCACAGCTGTGCCCAGAACGCTGCAGGACGTGAGATGAGTGAGGAATGAAGGCTCTGCAGACCTTAAAGAGGTGTGCAGCATGTTGTGGTGTCATAGCATCAAATCCTGATTAAATTATGTGCTTAGAGATTTCTGACAAGCTTTTTGTACTTAATTGCCACCCACGTGTTTCATCTGGCATGGAATTCTAAGTAATTATGTTGCTGTCTTTGGTCCACACATGCTTTCTTTGCTTTTATCAACTGCTGATCTCCAGCAGAGCAGCAAAGCCCTCTTCTGACAATGTGTTTCTGCTCTAGAGGATTCCCACCTACTCTGCGCACACCACAGAAAATGAAGAGGTTCATGTTATTGGTATTACTTTGCTGACCATCTGAAAACAAACAAAAAGTGAAATTACTGGTCTGTCAGCCAGACACAGCTGTAGGCAATAGTGTGAGCTGGCAGTAAAGCAACATGGAGGGAAGTTATTTTTCAATCAAGTTAGGCTTTACCCTACTAATCCACTGAAACTGCAAAGGCTGTTTTCAGTAAGCTCATCACTTTATTAAATGAGAGCCAAAGCCAAAGGAAATCCACTTAAGAAAGAAAAGTTAAACAATGTAATTCTGCAGCTGTAGAATCAAATTGAAATAGAGAAGGTATATTTTCAAAATCATTCTTACAGCTAAATTGCAGTCATAATTAATGGAAAAAATAAACTAAAGGGTAACCACGAAAAGTCTCTGTGAAGTTACACTAAAACAAAATTCCTATCCTGACCTTTCTGGTAACTGTCTTATGAATGCCATGTTGGTGAGCAAGGGAAGAATGGCCTGCTGATGAAGTTCAGTTGTAACATTTTCTCCTCTGTTGCTTGCAGTATCAGTAACTTCCAGGGTTAGTAGGTAAAAGGTGTTTCTGTCTTTACAACTTTACTCCACTGGGGTCAATATACAGGTGCAAAGAAAGCTAGCACAAGAGAGGCATGCTGTTGTACCAAGTCCCATTGGCATTCCTTCTTTGGCTGTGCAAATGATGTTATTGATAACCAGTTTTGGTATTGTTGGATAGATGAATGATGAAAGTCATCTTATGAATTCCTTATTTTCTAAACATTAGGGCCTGACTTTGCACTCGATGTTTGTGGGTTCCCTTTCAATGTTGTGACTTCAAAGTGCGAATGATTGCATTGTACAGAGGAGAAGCACAGAGCATGAAAATTTACCCAAGGCCTGAAAGGAATTTCCACAGGCGTTTAAGATTTTGAGTCTTCTCCTTGACATATTTTACATAGCATTTTTTGATAGAGGTCATGCTCTAGTATCCATGACCTTCCCAGCAGTATTTTGTAGCAGAGTCTAAATGCTGTTTTTCATTGAGAGTCCTTTTATTTTTTTTTTAATGATACCTCAGTTTCAAAGTAGCATCTTTTGCTTAAAGACTTGGTGTTTCCCTGTTGCTATGCAAGAGACAGCAATCAGGTTGTTGCATTCCCAATTTTTTTTTTTTCCTCTATGAAGGTTTCATTGTGTTTCTAATCCGGAGGGATCTGACTGTATGATCATGTTTTAGTCATGATTACTCAGTTCTCTGGTCTGACTTTGCTTGTACTGTAGGTGCTGCAAGTGCTTTGATGGTGCTCAATGCCATGCACACTTCAAGCCTGCCAGAGTCCTTGGAATACCTAATAATCTCTTTCCATGATCTCAAAATGACACACAATGTGGATATGTGAACTCTGGCTCTCAAAATCCATGAGTCGTGTCTCATATTTCTGAAATGTTTTGTTTGTTTTAATTTATTTCATACAGCTGTAAAGAGTAGAAACTCTTCACAGAAGTTAAGCTTCTCAACTTAAAACCAGGCTCTCAAAACTGAGCCGTTGCTGGATGGCATGAGCCAGGCAAGGCACTGATGGCAGCACAGGACCATGACCATCTGCAAAGCTTCTCAGTTGAAAGCACCATGCAAAGGCAGAATGGCTCTGTCCTGGCTCTAACACAGCTCTGTGAGATACTTGGGCTTCTTATGCCATAAAATGGTACTATTTTACTGTTGGATCCTCAAAGCAAGAGAGCTTGTATGCACATTGCGCTTCCTTAGGTTTTCATCCTGGCAGATTTGTTCAAACCTGCCTTCAGGCGTGTAGCTAAAAATGTGGAGCTCCATCAAGAGCATCAGTCAGTCACTTGAGGGCTGCATTTCCACATTCTGGGAGACTCAGGAAAAAGTGGGATTCTGAGTATTACTGCAGGTCTTAATCCAAACCCAGTCAAAGATTTTGTCTGGTACCTTCTAGTTTTGATTAATTGGTAAGCTGTGCCAATACTGTTTCTGAATTATACATTATATATATTCACACATTATAATCTGGTCTTTGATCCTGCTGGAGAAAAGCAAAGACTGCTGCTGATTTCATAAAAATTACTTCCCTGCTCTATTTTGGTAGCTGGATAGCATCAGAATAATATCCCAGAATAATACCCAGGACTTGCAGCTACCTAAAGCAGTGCTCACTAGGGTGCAGAGGGGACCAAGCTTTCTGCTGTGCTGCCCACAAAACCTGTGTTAGTGCTAGAGGGGCCAGGCTTGGGGTCTTGTGCATGATTGACTTCACTGAACACTCAGAATTTTGCCATCTTTAGTCTGCCCATAACTTCTTCTGTGGCAGCCGCCCTTTGTAGAAAAGCAGGAGTAACTCTCTTGGAGACTCCTAGAATACCTCCCAACAGGTCATTTAAGTCAAACAGCAACTCCTCAGGAGTCTTTACTGGTCACTGCTAGGCTCTCACATTTTATAAAATGCATCTTTAAAAGGATTTCTACTGTGGTTCAGCTTTTTATCCATTTTAATCTGACTTTGGCAGCCTACAGACTGCCTTCATCCATTTTTGAATGGTGGCTGCCTTGCACTGCAATACTGACCTTATATAGTGTAGCTCCCACCTTTGTCCCTCCAAAAGAGTCTTGTACCCTCTACTTCAGATCATGTGTCTGGCCCACAATGAACAAAGCATCTGCTTTTTCCTCCAAAGCCAGAGGATTTTTCTCTAGTTAATATTAATCTCCATAAATCTCTTCAATCTTTTGCTCTTAGAGTTGCATGTATTTCTGCATGTTTCTTATATTCACCTGATTCCCATGCTCCTCACTCTATTTCTTCTGTGATGCTTGTTGGCTTTGATAAGAGACATTAAAAGAGTGAGTGGGAGAAAGGCAGAAGGCCTCTGGATTCTGCATATCCATCTAAGGCCACTCCATTTCTTGAGCACACTAGTAGGTTTTGGTGGACCCTGCACTGGGTTACTCTTTTTGGCTTTTATTACTGCTCTTTCAGTATTGCACATGTATAATGAAATTTTACTTCTGAACCTTTTCTAGTGCTATGATGTCCAGAAGGCTTTGTAAGCATTCCTTGGTTTGGGTAATGTATTAGCAGGGTAATCTTGACTTGTCTGGGGACAGTGGAAGAAGCAGAAAAGATAAATCCAGAAGCCACCAGCACCCCAACAAGCAATTCTTTGTGATTTCAGGACTTTTGCAAGGTAGTTCCATGACAAACACAAATGTGTCATTTGGAAAATGAAACTACTGTCTTTTAAGTTTCCCACAGGTAAAGGCAAATTCCAAAGACGATTATACACCTCTGGCAGTTGTCTTCTCAGCCTTCACACCACCATGCTGTGGTGCTTTAAAGATCCTGGTTTAATAATAGGGTGAGTTCAAATTTTGTGTTAAAGACTGATTTGTCTAAAGAAGTTCACGAAACTGCTTGGGACTCTTGGAAAGTGGACATGTTGCCAGTCCCCTGCACCTGTGTTTTCTTCATTCTACTCACAGATTTAATTACAAGGGTTTCAAATGCGTAAAAACACCACCAAGCTGTTAACATTAACTGACAAATATAGGAAACAGTGGGACTCTGGGCACATGCTAGTTTTCACCTTATTCTGAATGTCAAGAAATAACCCTGGCACATAATGTGGGTTTTGTTTGGCTTCTTTGCTCATCTCAAATTATTCAGGCTTTAGCACTGTTGTCAGATCTGATGTATAGCAGAATATCTTACTGCATTTCAGATTTTGATGTCTCAACAAAGTTAACCAGCCAAAAGAATGTTTTTTGCCTCTTTAGAAATGAAAAATTGTGAAATATGAGGAATGCTTCACAGTTTAAGCTTTCTAGGTTTGCCATAACAAGTAAAAGTAAATGCAAAGTGGAGATGGAATGGACTGGACTCTGTTACTAGCCCTTACTTGCTGGATGTAAGACGGTTTCTGGAGGATGATGTATTTTTCATTTTAGATGCCGCAGGATGAGAATGGAGATCTTGCCAGGGATCACTTAGAAGTGTTACATAGATACTGGTTCAGATACTGATATGGCTGTGGAACCTGTATCTCCACATGGAAGGGAAAGGTCCATGCTGGTAAAATGATGTCAATGTGAACTTTATTCAAGAGCTATTTCTCTAACTGATAATAAGACAGGGCGAACTGGTACCTGACTGAATGTGGTAATTATAATTTTGTTAGTTTCAGAAGGGTACCCCTGATTTTATTTTTGAGCAAGTGCAGAGAATCTGACTGAATATACTCAGGTGGGTAGAAAAGATGCAAGAGGTTAAAATTGAAGTTAAGCATTGTGCTTTAAAGCAGAGTTCAAATGCCAGCAATAACAGGGGTGGGATATTTTGCCCACTGCAGAGCTGGGGACCTCAGACCCTTCAGGAAACATCAGTAGTCCCAGGAGGTGAATCATTTGGAGAAGCCAGTACTAGTGCAGCAAACAGCACTGGTACTTCATGAACTCTGGGTGAGGAACAACTCTTGAACCATGACATTATTGGTTGTAGTTGCATTTCTCCTAATGGCAATTGCTGGCAACAGCAAATCCTGTTTCTTTTCATACACAGAAGGAGGCACTGTGGTCCTTGAACAGTGTGTAATAGACCACAAGAGGTGTTCTGCACAGCCTGAAGACCCCTTGCTTGATCAACACTTAAGTCACTTTTTAGATCAATTAAAAATCCATTGAATTTAACTTATTTAATACTTTATTTGGGTCCAACAATCTTCACAGTAAACACTGATGTCTGTTTCATTCAGTGTTCAGAACAGAATTGCATTTCTCTTTTTTAACCTTGTCAGATTTTGTTTCATAACATTCCTGATATGTAAATGAGAAATTTTGTTAATCTGTTCAATAACATTTCCCATGTGTATAAGAGTCATGCGAACAAAGACTTTTGCTTTGTGATTGAAGAGGGTACATGGAGGGGAATCTTCACCATCTGCCACTACTAAATTAGTTTTCAAGGGAAAATATAAATCCCTCTTATTGGAAGCTATTTTGATCAGCTCTAATAGTAATATTTTATGTAGGATTTCTCTTCCAAAGCCCAATAGAATTTACAAGTAAATTCATCTAATTCTTTGGTAAGAGAAACATCTGTCTCAGACATTATGAGGATTGAAACACTAAGAGTTTTTTAGAAATCTCGTATTCGTCCTGTAATATTTGTCTGGTGCATGTAATCTTAATATACCAATTGCAGCAGTAAATATTTTGCTATAACCAGACACTGAAGTCCAAAAGAAACCTGTTTAGCTGCAGCTAATGAAAATGTAATGCTTGGGATCTTACAATGTTTGTGTTCTGCAGCACCAACCTGAGTTTTAAAGAATTTTGAACCAATAAGACTTGGACTCTGCAACTTTGATGGAATGAAAAAGCCTCAAGCTTTCAACACCTGCCGTAGAAATTTAATAAGGACCCTAATAAATGGGTCAGTTTCAACAAACAATTAACTTAACAACTTCATCTGGAGGGCTTAGAGGCCCTGTTCATAAGAGGTAACTTGAGACCAGACTCATATTATATAGTGTAGTTAATGTTTCCTTTAAAAGCCCAGGGTTTTTAAGTTTTAATATTTCATGTGCTCCAGATTACATCAAATTGGCATATGGTACACAACAAAGCCTTCAACCCCTGTATAGATCAAATGGAAAATTTATATTAATCTTCTAAGCTTTGGGGGTTTCTTAAGTACAAGGAAAATATAGAATTCGCAGGAACTGTAAGCTTATAAAATTAATTTTGTGGGCAATTTGGCTAAAAATAATTTCTTACATTTCAATTATGCCTTTAAAATTCACACTCCTACAAATATGGAGATTTTTATATGGAAGTACTGAGTATTCACAGAGCAGTGTTGCTGGACTGCACCATATACACAAGAGGAATGTTTTGCGCTTTTTTTCATCCTCTTGTGAAAACATATAATAGAAATTATGCCTCTGAGAATTCATAGTTCAGTGTGTTTAATGTAATTCTGTACTGAGATGAAAGAAAACTACAAAATTCAATTGCACTTTCCCTGTCCTACTTTACACATTTTGTCTTAAACTCTCAGGTTCTTTTGCTGTCAGTTGCTACCCCCACACCCAGTTTCTCATACTCACCCTCCTTTTACTTTTGTTACAGTATGCCTTTAATCATCCTTCCCATGTCAGATGTGTTGCTTACATGTGCTCTGTCCTTGGGCTGTGCACCTGAACTTTGTCCCACATCTTGTATTTGAACAGTAGAAGGTCTCCCAGACAAGGATCTGTACTTCCTTTGGGTTGTCAGTATCCGGGATCTATCATCAGCGTCCTGTATCTAGTGCCTGACCACGCATTCTAACTAATGGCATGGTATTTATTTGCCTGGAGGTGATTACTTGCATCCATCATCATCTCAAATGAGCAATTTTAGGTAAAATCCATTTTCTAAGATGTCAGTCTGGCTTCCTTTGTGAACACTGTTTGCAGAGAAAGGAGTATTCAGATTTGTTAGTATGATGCCTAGTAATCAGAAATACCTAGGCTGCATCACAGTGCAGGAACACCAGGAAGCACAATTTAAAATACAGTTCTCATTTTATTTAGTGACCTGAAGTTCAAAAGTGGATTGTTCAATGTATGTTCATTAGAGACTGATTGATTGCTTAACTGAATGAATGGGGGCTTGGGGGTGAGGAAGGCAGAAGGAGAGGAATTTGCATTTCCCAAGACTTAAGTTGTCTGAACCACATTCCACTTTGGAGTTAGGTTGTAGTATTTAATTATCATACATTTTCCCATATATTTTTGTTGTGTAATAAGAAATGTCATTTTCTCCAGATCAAAGACTTTGGCAGATGCTGGGATACATCCAGAGCCATGTACATTATGAACTGGTTCTGTGGTAGCCACTGGGTAGTTATGACGTGAATATGGGGTGATTATCCTGGCAAGTTATTGCCTCTGAAGCCAAGGGTAGTTAAAGCATCCTCTGTCGCAGTTAGATGGCCAACACCAGCATTTCCATCTTGAAGACTTGCTTCTTGTTAATAGCAAGTGTATCTATAGAGGTTGAGCTTGTAATAGAAAGAAGGAATCTGGATTTTGTGTTTATTATAAAACTGGAACTTGGCAAGATGTCCAGAAAGAAAGTTGTACAAGCCAGCTTGGCCTGTTGTGAAGGTTTTAATATCATTTGATGATGATATCCTAGATGAAATGCTAATAGGTTTGGAAGCAAATTTAAGTGACCTTCTGTGTTGCTTTGGGAGTAATATCCATACGTGCAAATCAAGAAGTTTCCTGAAGCTATGTAATTACACACTGACAAGTGTTCTACTCAAATCAGCTTCCATGTTTCATAGTTCCTTGAAGTGCCCAGCCCCATGGTGGTGTGCCTCAGAGGATTATTCATAACTGGTTCTACAACAACAGAATAAATAGTATTTAGAAGCAAATCAATATTTGCTATCTCAAATCTGCTGTTGAACATAGAGGCTCAGGGATCAGCTTCCTGCAGGTGATAAAAACAGTAGTGACCTTTGAGGAGATTTGGGAGGGGGAGAAATGGCATTAGCAAATGCCTGAGGAATTTCCAGACTGATGGGGAAGGAAATAGTGCCACACAGGAAAGCAGCCAAACTCCCTTGTGCATTTGCGACTTAAGTTGAATTTCTCCCAAGTGTTTTTTGAACTAGCTTAGTTTTACGCTTTGAGGAATTAGTTGCCTTTGCCTTAAGATTTTACAAAGCAGTATATCTTTGTGAATATTGAATACTGACTAGGGTGCAGTTACTGGGACTGAGACAAATTCTGCCAAATTCTGCTGTCCTCTAGGACACAGTTGTGGGCAGAGAACTGTGTGGATTATCCAAGAGGGTACACCCAATCCTAACAGTACATGTTGTCCTTTTCCAATGGCTTCTTTCCCTCTAAATTATTGCAGTTAATGCCTGTCAGTGCCCTACCCATGCCCTTTGATACAAACACTGTGCCTTTTACATCCTCCTGTGAAAGTATGTTGTAGTTGGGTTTACTGGAAGAGTGTGTGTGAAGAACTCAGCTTCTGTGAGAGAATTTCTCTCTATAATTTTTCTCTTATATCAAGGTCTGAGTTGAGCTGAATCAAAAGGGCAATTCCTGACTTTTTACTGCCTTGCAGCATTACATCTTTCAATTCAACCCTCACAGCTGGCATCCTTCTTTTCCAGTATAGGATTTGTGTGCAGGCCAGCCATATGGTGGGTGTAATTATTATTTTATAATAGTGTTATTGCTCTCTAGCTGCGAGTAAACACAGTGCAGTTTTAGTAAACTATATACACAAGTATAGGAACTTTGGACTTGAATGAGTTTCTTTGCTTTTATATAATATTAAATGTGAAGAAGAAAAAAATATTTGATTTAATTTATAAAAACTGCATAAAGTTTATAGAGTCTCTACAACCATCTTAAATGAAAAGATTGTGGAGAAGAGGGGCTGTACTGAAAATGGGAGGTCCACAATGCCAAAGCAGAATAGCAGTTAAAGGCACACATCAGTAAATACCTGTGCTGAACTTTTCCCATTAATTCTGCCATCAAGCATATGGAGTGCATTAGGGGTTTGTGTGCCTTAGGGATTTTATAAACACATTTCCTCTCCTTTCCTCTTCCCCTTCCAGTTACTGTTGCTTTAGAATCTTACAGAATCAAATAGTGCCCATTCTGGGGTCATCACCTTCTGGAAAGAAGCTGTTTGCCATAGGGACAAATTCATCTCAGAAACCTGTCTATGTATTCAAGTGCTTTCCTGAATGTGCCTGTTTTTTTAATGTTTGGTATGTGAGCTTCCCCAAGCAGTAATACCAGCTTGGCTCACCCATCCTTTGAGGCATATGTGCAACTCCAGATTTGCATCATGGTAGAATTTCTGCAGCAAAATTAGGAGCCAGTGTGTGCTCAGTTTTATGGATGATCTGTAAATAAACACAGCTCTCTTTTGCATCCTTATTTACACTGAAAGTGAAGATTGCCAAAGTGACTGGTGACAAATACGACAAGAAACCAAGCCTCTGATAATATCAGAAAACACTATATATTCTGTGTCTCCTTTTAGATTTTGGCTGACATTGGAAATCTGTATATCCAGCCTGTTTGATAAGGTCTCCTTTTTCTTTTCTAAAGCCTGGCACTGGTGCCCATTCAAGCATTCCTCAGCATTTCAGACAAGTTTAATAGGTGGCCCTGTAGCCTGCTGCTAGCTCCTCTGCCTGTTCTGCCTTCCCCTTTGCACCAACACCCGTATTTGAACAGAAAGAAGTATATCTGGGAACAATTCTGGCTTAACCTCCACCCACTGTCAAAGGTTAATTTTAACAGCTTGATTTTCGAAGTTACACCCTGGGTGACACACAGCACTTCTGCTCAGCCGTGGCTGTGGGAGTGAGTGCATGGAAACCCAATTCTGAAGCTGAAGTGCTGAAGAAAGTGAAGCCCAAGAAATATGTGACACATCTCTCAGTTTATTGTACTTTGGGATTTGTAGGTGGTAAATGCTGTGGGTGTTTTACAGATACTCTGGAGTCCTAATATAATTTACAGTTTCATTTGTAGAGAGCTGTTTCAAATCTTTGCACGTTCTTTTAAGACATTTTAAAAGAAAAGCCAACAGCAATAATTAGTTTGGCATTTTCTATGTTTTCTAAAGCATGCACTTAAACAGCAATGACTTTTTTTAACCAATCTTGGAGAAAATCAGGTTTTATGGAATAAGACGACTTAAAAGGCCTGAATGGCTATCAGTGACAGATGTACTTCCTGCTGAAAAGCTCTATTCCAGTGCATCAAAATAAGGAGAACAGTTATACATATGATTAGAGGCTGCTGACCCTTTGGTTAAAATGATCAAAAAGAACAATATTAAAATATGATTTACGGAAGCTACTGCTTGGCCTATAATCAGTCTGACCAATAAAAGCAACCCAGACTTTTTCAGAATGTGATTTCCCAGTAGATAGGTTAGCTGGTTTTGTAGGGCTGAAGAAACAAAATGGTTTTAAAATATATTTGATACGCTCTATGAGTAAATTGAAATACTAGCATATAACTAGTTTTAATGGGTTTTGTTCATAAATTGCCAGATTTCCTTAATTCAAGTGAAACTTGAGAACCACTTGAGAATAATTGTCTTTAAAGTGAAATATTGCTTTGACAGTCTGCTTCATTTATATTAAATATAAGGTTTGCTTTTTTATATTAGAAGGTAAATGAAAGCTGGTCGGTAATATGATTCCCGTTCACTCTTGCCATAGTTCACTATGGAAATGGATTCAGGAAATGGCAGATGTGATTAAAAAAACCCTTCAGCTGGCCAGGAGCTGTTTGTACAGCAGCACTTCTGGCGAGGAACAAGCACTCCTAGTTGTCGCTGTCGAGGCGGTCGCGACATGAAGCAGAGACCACAAGCAGTCTCAGATGGCAACTGTTTATAATCGAACATGGCTGACCTTTGATACACTTTGTGATTGCTTATGCTTCTTCTACCCTAACTATTGGATACGATAAATCAACATAACACCATTGGTGAAAAGTTACAGTGACTTAACTAACTTTCTAAAAATACTTCATCCAGCTGCAAAGTTCTCTTATCTTTCTTCAGTTCTTCACTTCTCTTGGTCTCCTTGGTTACAGCCTTGGAGAGAGCTCCTTATCAGCTTCTTCTTTCTTCTCGGCTTCTTCTCACTCCTTTAGCTAACAGGTCTGCTGTTAGCCCCTTCCACAACTAGTCTTATTGCAATATAAATAAAATGATTCTTCAGTCTGGGGACTTGGAATTTTGATTCTAGATGCACTAGTTAGGAGACTGGGAAGATGGGATTTCATGAGGCTTTTCCATTCATGAGAATGAAGAGAAAATTGTTGTGTTGATCCTGTTTCCTTGTGCATGCAAGTATATTGGAATCTACCCCAGCCCAATTTGCATGAGGGTGTCAGAGCAATTATCCTATAAATTGACATAGAAGGGTCAAGCTGCCTGCTCAGAGGGTGACAACACTAAAGAGCTGTGCACAGCACATAAATGTTCACCTCTCAGAAGCTGAACACTGAAGATTGCAAAAGTAAAATTCCTTCCTCCTGCTTTAAAATGCATCTACAAATGTATAGCTCATGTCTGGGCAAAGAAATTGAATAAATCACTGAAACTGGACCTTCTATCTCCTTATTTAGAATATGTTTGTTTTATTCACCTAGTTCTCATGTATTCTAACTCTTTCCTGCATCAGTTTCTGAAATTTACTACCAGTTTTTCCTCTTCTGGGAAGTTAAATGCTGTTTTTTGTTTCTGGCATTTCTAGTCGAACGTGAAAATGTACAGAAGAGGACCTTTACCAGATGGATAAACCTGCATTTGGGAAAGGTAAGACTGACAAACAGTCTTGATCATGGATTGCAAGGACATAGCCATATACAGATTGCAGTTAACTCCTCAAAAGTAGTTAAACTTTGGAAACAAAGTTGACATCTGTGCATATAGCAACATTTGGAGAAGAATGAGTGGAAGCTCAAAGCCTGTTTCAGGATTAATAAAACTTAATTTCCAGGCACAATGAATGCTTGACTGGCATTTATCATCTCTGGTGCGTTTAAATCTTTAATGCCATTGCCTTGTTAGTCATGTTATGGGGGACAAAATGATGGGAACTTCACATAAAAACTTACATCAGAGAGCTAATGTTTGTTCATCATATCTTTAAGTTGTAGTTGTTTCATAATGACACCATAATATAGCTCTTAAACCTAATTTGCTGTTCTTATTGATAGTAGGTAAGTACTACCTCTCCTGAGTAGTTTGTCATGCAGAGGATGGGTTTTTCTGCTGTTGAGGCTGAAAAGAGAAAAAAAAAAATCCTACTATTACTGAGACAGCAGCAATGCTTAGTGCTGGATCACGGAATGAGACCAACTTCCTGAACTAGATGGAGCCCTAACTCCAACTGGTGATTGAGCTTCACAATGCTTTATGGCTAAATTTCAAAAAGTACAGATTGGGACTAGGTTTGGGTTGACTCCCACTTCAGTAGTTCTTGACAAGTGATTGCATTTCAGACACAGTAAAGGGGTTTTAGAAGAAAAGCATCACATATATAGTTGTTTAAGTCCACTACTCTGCAGTGAGTGTTTTTGAAGGCATAAAAAGATCCTCTTAAATCTCATTGGAAAATCAGAATAAGGCTAGTTGGAAATGTTTTGACTAGCAATTGCTCCCAAAGGCCTCTCAGAATGAAGACAGTATTATGTGAAGCCTTTGTGAATCAGGCTCTAGAGCTTTAAACTAACTGCAATTTTGGAACTTGTCAGAAAGAGTTGTCAAATATGTGACTGCAAAGAAGGTCTTTGATTCATAGAAGGAATTATATAATGAAAAAGGCTGTAGGGTGTCTTAATTCTGCTGTGCCAGGCATAAGAAGTCTTAGAACCTTTGTGGGCAGGTCAGCTTTCTCTTTTCTTCTCTGATTCAACAAATAAAAATGCTTTTCTGGAGAAAAGGTGGAAGCCTTCTGCTTTATTAATTTTTTTTCCTGGAAGTGGTGTAATGAACTAACCATGTAAGCAATGACATCTTCACCAAAGCTGTCTGAAATTACAGGTAATTCCCTGAGGACACTCACTGAGAAAGGTGTCTTCTGCCTTTATCCTCAAACAGTCATTTCTTGCAGTGGCTTCTTTTTTTCAGAGGCAGCAATGAAGTCTTCCTGTACTTCTTCAGGAAACTTTTGGTGTGATCCCACTTGGGTCATCTCTTGAGAGGATCTGGCTCTGCTGGTCATGATAATTTGGAGTGGTCTGAATTTCTGAGTTCTGTTTTTCTTGCATTAAGTACTGAAAGTGTTTGAGTTCTAGTCTTTCAGATAAGTTTTTTAATTTTGAAATGAAAGATACTTTGCTTTCTTTCATGGAACATTGTTTAGTCTCTTGGCTGGATTAAAGACCAATATTGAAAGTGTGTGGTCCCAGTTTGGCAGGAGCAGTTCTGAATCAATCAGAGGTGCATTGCCCAACCAGAGATGAAAAGACTGGGCTCTTTAGGGACACGTGAGTGAGTGAGTGACACCTGAGCAGAGTGTAATTGCTGTAGCTGGGACTACCCCTAAGGGCTGAGCTGACTTGGCTGTGTGCCTTGAAGTGTGCACATCTACCACAACACCGAGTTGTACTCAACTCACAGTGAAGTGAGGAGATGATTCCCTTTGAGGAGTTTGCTGACAAAGAGAGACACATACAAGAAATTGCTTTTTAAAGTACTCAGAAAATGCTGGGAGACAGAATGGCACCACCAGAAGCCTCTCACATGAGAAGAGATATCGTGGCTGTCTGTACCATGCACAAAGTGGTATTTGCTTCTGCTGGACATGTCTTAGTCTGAGAGATCAGCACCCAGTTCCTGGGTGATTACTTCCTAGGCAGAGTATTTACGGTTAGATTCTGTTATGGGAAATCTGGAATTAGTCCTTGTCTGATTTCAGTTTTAGCTCCAACATTCTTAGCACAGATTTGCCACCAATGCAAAGAACAATCAGCTCTTTCTTACGGCAGGCTGTGATTTACTTCTTGTATCTCTGTCTTGTAAAATTCTCCTTCCGTCTCTCTGAAGTAATGGTGATTTATCAAAAAGCACTGCTTTAAAAACTATCTGATTTCTTTTCTTCACAGTGCAAGCCTCCTTTGAAAGTGAAAGACTTGTTTATTGATATACAAGATGGCAAAATCTTGATGGCTCTCCTGGAAGTCCTGTCAGGACAAAAGCTGGTATGTACAAAGAGGGAGAAACCTCCATACCTAGGAGTGCTGTATAGTACAAGCAACAGTGCCTGGACATCCAAGGAATAAGGATGAATTTGAGCCCATGTCTTGCATAATGTAGTAAGAATTTCAGCAACTTTGTTGAAATTTCCTTATGTTAGAGGTGGGTGTCCTGAGCTATAATGTAGATTTCAAGGAAATATAACAATGAGGCATAAATGGTGTGTGATCAGGGTTCATATTCCTAGCTCTGGGGGTTTATAAGGCTTTAATACTTTAATTCTCACACATTCCATTTGGAGATTACCCAAATTACATTACCAAGAAAACACATATTTGCTGTATCATTTTTTTAATCCATATGTTCTGTTTCTATTTTGTCTAAAATCATTATGACACTCAGTAGGTCTTCTGATGCCTGCTGTAGGTCTGAGTTTCATTCTGGTATCCTGGCTCAGGTTTCATTAGTCTTACTAATACAGTCTAAATCAGCAAGGCAAAGCTTTACTAATCAGAAACTTCTCTCCTCCTTTCTTTGTAAGAGCTGTGTAAAGTTCCACATACCAGAAATGGAACACCCAATGCAAATATAAATGCCCAGTTGATTTTAATGTTTTCTTTCTCCTTCAGTCTTGTCATCAGGACTCCTGAGTGTGACTATCACACTTGAGTAAGAGGAGCAGCTGTCCTACCGCTGCAGATGCACCTGCTGATGCTCTGTAGTGACTGACCACCTGTATACCCTGCAGCAGGAATGCCCCCTGAATGTGTGCTCACACATTCAGAGTCAAGAATATTTTTTAGTATTCTTGAAGGTTGGCAGAGCTGCAGCAGAAGCAGCAGTGTCTCTATGTGCATTCACACAGATTGCATTGAGGGCCAGGCTTGAAATGAATTGAAGGGGGAGATCCATCCTGATAAACCCTAGGCTATGCTCTGGGAGGTCAGGGAGGAGGTAGGAAAAGGGGTAAGGTCAGCTGGCTGCATTTCTCATTTCTGCACACATGGGATAAAACAGTATGCTAAAGTGGAATTGCAGAGAGACAGGCATGCAAAATCTTTCTTTTATGCCTTCCACCTGCCTTCCACCTGCCTGTGCCTGCTATTAAAATCACTTGTGATTTCTAATTAGGATAATTTCATTTAATTCAAGACAAAACAAAATCTATTATTATGAATTTTCAAGCAAATCTGATCCTGTGACTGAACATGGCTGGGGAGTGATTACATAAATAATCAATGTGGCAGGTCCAAGAGAGTGATAACATCTGGAGAGCAAGAAAGCTGGTTGCTAACCCTCTTTTGCTACAATCATGTAGTTGAAGCATTTTACAGCTCACAAAAGATGGCAATAATTTTTCATAGATTTCTCAGCTTTTTTTTTCCTCAGTGCTTGTAGTGTTTTAAGCTTTGTATGATGTGGTGAAAGATTCACCAGTTTTAAAAATAGCACGGCACTTCTTTTTTCTAGATGCATGAATACAAATCTTCAACCCATCGCATTTTTCGTTTGAACAACATAGCCAAAGCACTTAAATTCTTGGAGGACAGTAATGTGAGTATTTTCAAAGACTGGTCTTCATATTTTCTCTTGATGTATGCTACAAGTTGTAATTGTTGCTAATCTGATGTGCTGCATGTATGCAAGAGGAATGTACTGCTCAAGAGGCTATGACTTACCTTAGCACCAAGGCTGAAAAGCCACATAAAAATGCGCAACCAGAACACCTACGGAGTCTAAAGCAAGGATTTGCTCATTTTGTATGTTAAAGTTCAATGGGATTAAAGGATCAGGAACCCAATATTAAAAGAAAATAAAAGGAAATACAAGTAATTTTTATGATCTGGGTCTTAGTGGAATTACTTCAGTTACACTGATGGTAGATGACTTTCTTTTCTCAGAAATACTTTCACTATTAGAAATCATGTATTTATCTGGTAAACTGATTGCTGCAGCAGCTGTTCATGAGTCAAAAACAAGAGAAGGTGAAATCTAGGAACATGATATAAATGCATAATTCCAGGAATCAAAGCCTTACAGGGATGTAACTTCCCTCTTAGAAAGTGTTGTACTACCACAGCATAACTTCCTACAGTTTTAAGTGACCAGGTGTGATCAGACCCTGTAGTTGGAAATGATTAATTCATTTTTTTATTTCTTCTGTGATGGGTTTATTCCAAAGCCCTGTGGAAGTGGGCTGTGTGTTGTTGAGAGTAATGGGGTCAAGAGAAGCCCCAGCCATGTAACAACTCGTATACATGGTATACCTAGATTTTCCAGAAAGAAGAAACAGATATTGTCCTATTTCCTATAAAGGACTCTAGTAAAGTTAAACTTTGTAAGTAAGGAAGGATCAGTGTGTGCAAAACCCTGCCTTGTATTGGATGCTCCAACAGCAACTGGTGTCACTTTGCTGCTTCCCTGCACTGAACTTAGGTCCTTCTCCAGCAGCAGTGCTTGTCATGCAGGAGAGCTGCTGCAAACCCCAGTGCTGGAATGAGCATGAGGTGAGGTCTCAGCACATCTCTTAGGACTTTTTAGATGTGGGAGGTTTAACATCCTTTGCCTTTTTCCCCAGGAGAGGATGTGAAAGTCAAGAAGTTGTCCAGTAACTTCCAGGTGTTCCAGCGTCCCTCTGGAAACTCCATCAGTAGGGGCTGATCTGGCCCTAAGTGTGTACATCTACATGTCCTGCTGTAGAACTGCTAAGAAATATTTTACATAATCACATATTTCTTAATAGTTTCCCAGTTGATGCTTTTTACCCAAATCCAGCTAAGGCCCACTGGCAGATGAGATTGTTTCTCTCTGTTGGTACCAGCACTCGGCAGAGCTGCAGCTGAAGTTTATCTGGTTGCCAGGACCTCACTAGGTCCTCAATCAGCAAGGCCAGGAAGGAGGAACCTTGAATGCAGGTGGCTTTTTAATGAGTAGTGCTAAAAACTACTTTCCTATGGATCTCCTGTTCCCTTAAGAGTAAGCAGACAGTATCTTCTAGCTGCGTATCTCTGCTGGGTTGGGTGACAAACATAAGTAGCAGTAAGGGGACAGAGCTCACACTGAGCAGTGTAATGATAAATCCGACTTGCTCCCCATTTTGGAGAAATTGCTATTCAAATGTACTAAGTCTTAAAGATTTTCCCATGCCAAATACCTTGGAGCTAGCAAGAAATCTGATCCTTGAAATATGACAGCTAGAGGTGTCTTCTTTTTAAGACTGAAAATGTTGTGCAAACCACTAGATAAAAAGTTATTTTGTTTCCTTTTTTAAGCTTAACCAAACTGGTTAGTGAACAGTGGTGATGAAAATGTTGGCAAAATGCCTCGGCTGCCAAGAGCTTCAGGTTAGATATTAAACCACAGTGGGTTAAAGCTGACAGCATTCACTCCTGTGGAACAGGGGCAGCAGGTGGAGCCCTGCTGAGTGATTCACCCTGTCTGGGACTTCTCAGTGAGAAATGGGCTGCTGGGCTTTAACTCGGCCTGGGTGCCATGTGCAGTACTGACAGCTTCCTTGTTTCCTCCCTCTGCTGTGACCTTTGCCAAAACCAAGGCTGTGTTGTCTAAGAGAATAACATCCTGGTGTTATCAGCTGGAAAAAACCTCTGTGTGGGAAAGTCTGGAGTTTGCTTGGGTTAGGCAACCCTATCTGTTGCTAACTGATTTAATCAGACCTCTGTGACAAGCTGTGTAAGGTGGGATAAGGAAGGAGAAAGGAGATGCATAGAAAAAAAAGAAGTAAGCAGATCTTAATAGAATTATAGATTTTTGTATGAGAAATGACTCTCTACTGTTTATGAGTGGGGTCCACTGGAGGGGCCCCATCTTCTTCTATTTTCGTATGGAGGAAACACATTTGTAGTCCCAAAAATGCAGAACTGAGTTCTGTCCTGCAGACTAGGCTGGGGATTTCCAGGAGAAGGGTGATTGTGATCAGGGCAAATTTTCATTAATACAAGATTGCAGTGTTGGTGTTTTGCCTCTCAGTGGCAGCAGTGGTATGGAGAGATCCATATGGATCTGTCTACTATGGACAGTAGTCTCAGTGCATTTTTTGCATATACCTTGCTGCTTTGAATTTGGCTCTGATTTTATGATCTCTTCTACAGGTAAAGCTTGTTAGCATTGATGCAGCAGAAATAGCAGATGGAAATTCCTCTCTGGTACTTGGACTAATATGGAATATAATCTTGTTTTTTCAGGTAATAAAATTTGAATACTTTAACCATAAGTAATCAGTCTTCATGGTATCCAGCTGAATACTGATTTTTAAATTGATTTTTAATCCTAAAGAACATAATTAATCATGCTAAACCTGAGCTTTTCCCCTCCTAATATACACTAATTTTATACTTGCAGCTGCTTTCATTTTACTTCATTGGACCTATTTTGATGTAAATTGGAGACAATTTAAGCCCTCATTTAACTTGGACCTGAATTAGAGCTTCAGATTACTACTTTCCCTTCTTTCATGCGCTTTCTCAAGGTTCTCTTCCAGATTCCCTGGATCTGAACCAATGTCCTGGGTATGGTTCCAGGTCACAGTTTATTTTCAATAACCTTTACTGGATTTGGTCCAATGTGGTGGGAAATTCCATTTAGAATCACTGTTCTCTGGAGACTTTCTCAGCACGGCAAAAATTTGCAACTGATATACATGGTCATATGAAAGATCTCAAAGGACCTGGAACTGATAACACGTATTTGAGCCTGAAAATTGATTTATCCCAAGGCTTAGATTAAAAATGCTCCCTAACCTACACATAGTTTGAAAATTACCTTCTAGACAATCCTAAATTCTAATGGACAGAGAGAGATGGAGGGAGGGTTCTGCAACTCTCATAAGACTGTGAGGCCCTTTCATTCTCTTACTCTGATTTAAAAAATGGCTATAAGGTTAAAAAATGATCTCAAGGTTACACTGGGGCTTCTCTCCCTGGGTGAGCTTCTCAGGCTGAACAGTGCTGCACAGAACCAGTTTGGCCAGGCAGACTCACAGGCAAAGATGGTGTGACCAGAACCTGTCACCCTGGCAGCAGAGGGCACAGGGGACCCAAAAGCAGTAGAATCTCAAATATCAGTGCTGATCAAGGACAGGAATGCTGCTGCAGGTCACCATTTCTTGAAGAAAAATATTTCACTCCATTTCTTGAAGAAAAATATTTCACTCCAGCAATACCTGTAAAGAGAATTATTTCAGTTAAACTAACTTTTCTTTCAAGGACATGTTTCTCTGCTTTTTGTTTAATTTGTGCCGTTTGGCCTGAACTGGTAGCTTGCCCCCTGGGCTACTGCTGGCTGTCATGCTTGTAAAATACAAATTGAGAGTTAAAATGAACAGGTTTATAATTATCACCTAAAATTCAGTTATGGCACTGATCTCTTTAAAGTTTGCATGAAAACAAGGACACGATGCAGCCAGTGATAAAGCAGAACACTGTGTATTTCACCTTTTATTACAGATTAAGGAGCTTACAGGCAACCTCAACAGGAACTCCTCCTCCTCCAGCCTGTCCTCTGGGCCCAGTGGTCCAGAATCAGACACGTCCCCCAGCACTCCCAGCGTGGAGAGAAACATGTCCATTACAGTGAAGGATCAGCGGAAAGCCATCAGGGCCCTTCTAATCTGGGTTCAGAGGAAAACCAGAAAGTAAGCTGACAAACCCTTGAAGAAAACAGTGTCTTGCCACCTGCCCCTTTGAAGCTGAGTCTCTTTTCTCTGTCGTGCCCGATGGGTGTGTTACCATGTGCTGTGGCTTCCTCTGCTTTTGAGGTTTGGGAGCACAGGGTCTCTGCCGGGGGGTGTTGCACTGTGGACATGTGTTTACAGCAGCCATCTGACCTTGAAGGCTGCTGCTGGCTCCATGGCTTGAGTGTTAAATGTTTACTTGCACTAACCTGCTTGGTGCTGTTTAAAACAGGATCATTGTCTATTCCCCAGACCCTGGCTTTCCTGTAGTCTATTTGACATCTTTTGCTGATTAAAGGTTAGTATAACCAGGGGTGAACTGAAAAAATAAATGTATGGAAGACTTTATCAGCAGCCTTTTAAATTAAGCAGTAGCCCAGAGGAAGCTTCTCTGGCGCTTCGGAGTGCCTTGAAGGACAGAGCCCCTACTAGAGTCCCTCCTTCCTCAGAATTAAAGAGGGGAGGGAGTGAAACTTAAGTAACTTCTCTTGAACTTGTCACACTTGAGTGCATTTCCACTGCACAAGACATCTCTCTCTTTCATAAAACAGTGGTTCTTTCACCAAAGCATTTTGTTTAGTAATGCTTTATCCTGGCAGAGTTATTGTCAGGTTAAAAAAACTGTAGTGTAAGATGTCTCATGAACATGCAAATCCTTGGAGTGTATTTTACATGTATTGTTATTTGAAGTAGTGACTGGCAGAGAGTTTTAAAGAGAGCATGTGTCAAAGTTACTTATACAGGTTGCTTAGCTGAATATTTGGCATTTTTGTCTTGGCATTTATATGTTGTCTTTGAACACAAATTTTCTGTGTCTGGTGTTGAAGACAAAAATTTACATCTTAAATACTTGGTCCTGTGGACCACATCATTCTTTAGCTATCACCAGTGAAGCTAAGGGTGCTTGTTCAGCAGATAAACTTGTCCCATTGAGATCTGTAGTTCACTGCTGCCAGTGCATACCATAAAGAAAGTACAGTTTAAGTCCAAAATAATGCTGATGTCATCATTGATAGGTGGTACAATGAAAGTGAGGAGCTGAGAAGTAACGGTCGCAAATTTTTCAGCCCAGTCAAAGAGTGCAAATTGAAAAGATCTAGTAAGAGAAATTGTTCTTGCAACTGCAGTATTTAAAACATAATAGCATCATTTTAATTATGCTATCCCATGATCTGTGCAGAAATTCTTATTCTAGGGATGTATTCCATTGCAAGTTTGATGGCTATTTTTCCTCCAAAACTTTGGGCATCTAACACTCTTGTGGTTTATGCATATGCTGGCACCATTTGCATTTGGCAGATTTTCTGCTATAGAAGTCCAAGTACACAGGAATGTGAATCATTTATGCTTATGTGTTTAAATATTTAAATCTTGGAAGTTTTCCCAAGCTATGGCATTAAAATGCTGGAGAGCAACAGAAACAGGAATCACAGAGACATTTGGCTTTGTGAATGTTAAATGTGGTTGCTGAATTCTTAAGGGCTTTGTTTTTACTAACTACTTCCTACAAGCAGGTTGGTGTCAGCTGTTAGCCACACCAATTCAGTTTGTGAACTCATGTGTTTTCTGAATGTATTTCTAGATTTTGAAATCAAAAAATATCTCAAATGTTACAAGTGCTAGTCAGCAACCTTATGTTTTGACTTTCAGGAGTCTGAAAATGATGATGTCTTTACTTTGGATTTTGTAACAAACCACCCATGTAAAATGTATGTAATTCTGTTTAGGTATGGCGTCGCAGTCCAGGACTTTACAAGTAGTTGGAGGAGTGGTCTTGCTTTCTTAGCTGTCATAAAAGCCATAGATTGTACTTTGGTAGACATGAAGCATGCACTTGAGAAATCAGCACGAGAAAATCTGGAGGATGCTTTCAGCATAGCACAGAATAAACTGGGTGTCCCTCGGCTCCTCGAACCAGAAGGTAAACACATCAGCTTTGCTGGGTAACAGACTACAATGAATTCATGAATATTGCATTGTGATACGTACCAAAAACCTTCCAATGATTAGGCTGCTGATGGGATCAGTGTCCTGAGCTTTTTGATGAGAAAAATTAAAATGGCCAGTGGTTTGTAATTGTATGCTTCCAGTCATATTTGTAAGCTACTTGAGGTCAAAGATCTTACTGTGATTTTAGGTATGTACACTGGTCCTGGTTCACGCTTAGATGCTTTGTGACATCTGCATTCTTAGAGGGCATTAATTGTGCTGAGGGGTGTCCCAGTGCATTAGCACTCTTCTGTAACACCTGGGCTGCAGAGGCTAAATGTCACTCCAGGATGAACTGTACAAGGCTGCCATACCAGGCAAATTGAGATATCCATTCAAATACATCTGCATCTCCCAATTTTCCCTTTGTACTGCTTGTTCACACAAGTATTTATACACATAAACCTAACTGTGTCTGTGTATATTAAATATGTATAAAGGGATTTCTTGTCGTTCTTTTTACTGAACTCTACTACACTGGTGCTAGGCCTTGGTGTCATGGCTGAAAGCACAACTGCACTTTCATCACCTGTTAGAAGACTGGGCCATCCTGCTAAAAATAAACCTCTGCATTGTTGCTCAACAACAGTCAACTGTCTAGTGACAACAGCATAAATGGCAGTATAAAAGTGAGTGAAAATGGAACCCTGATCAGGGTTCAGTATGTGTTTGGAAATAGGAAAAAATGAATGTGAATAGGATGTTCAGAACTCTGTCAAGTGCCATCAGCAGTGAAGAGCTTCTCTCTTATCTGTCAGGAAAAAAACAAGTGTTTGTAGCTGTTATTTCTGTGACCATAATGGCAGGATAAATGTCTGACAATCTGTTCCTCTGCAAGAGTGTTTCAAAGCTGTGTGTGCTCAAGCCCCTCCGTCTGTCTCCACAGATATCATGGTGGAGTCGCCCGATGAACAGTCAATTGTGACATATGTGGCACAATTTCTGGAGCACTTCCCAGAGCTGGAAGGGGTATGTGTTTACTCCTTTGTTGTGTCATTTCTTTAATTTGCCTTGGTGTATGTAATAAAGGCAGATTTAGTTTCTTTCTAAGCTATATAAAATAAACAACAAACCAGGATTTAATTTTTCACATACTTGTTAAATCCAGTGAAATGGCATTTCATTGGTGATTAATAAAAAACTTTAGGTAGAATTGTGCTTTTATACATTTACATCCAATTTTAACTATCAGAAGTTAGAACTACTTTCATAGGACTCTACTGCTTTACTATATTGGTTTTAAATAAGGTTGAAATTTATTCCATTATCTATGATGATTGATTGGACATTGAATTTAATTTTTGCTTCTGTCTTCTCGAGTTTGAGGACCATGATCAATCTGAATTTAGCAGGTATGAGAAACAAGATACCAAAATCTAAATCTTGTCCATACAACAGTAAAAAGCACTCATTCTAAGTGTGAAATAAACTGCAGTTTAAATGACCAGGACTGTCACTGTTACACAGAATGAAACACACAGTAACACACACAACAGGTGTTTAGGCAGAGAAGAAAATAACTCTCTAGTTTATTGTTGACCTCGTATATATAAATTTCTGGACAGTGACCAGAGATTGGACAGAGAAGTTACTACTTCTCCATCTCTTCTGGTCACTTGAGAAGTCCATCAGGTGATATCTTTTCACAAAGGAATGCAAACATGATTCTTGTTTATCTTACAATTCATGAGAACTGATTATATTATACTAAAACAAATCAGAAGGTTTATTTTCAGGGACAACACAGGACTTTAATGAAAAAATAAAGAATTGAGGATTAAGCAAGGGCTGAAAATATCAAGAATTGGCAAAAGTTTTTTGGAGATTTTCTCTCATTTCTTGACTAAAGGTTACAGTTGGGATATATTTTGTAGTCAATAAAATTGGCGGGCACTACTAAAGTAATTGGAATTAAAATAATTATAATAATCTAATTATTATTATTATTAGATTAGATGAGCAGTAAGATTGGTTGACATTAAAACTACCTTTCTTTTAATAGATTCTGTTGGAAGGAAACAATCTGGTATATGAATATATTTCACAATGGATTTATTGGAGTTGTTAGGTTTATACTATTCCCAGTGTTTGGGACTGCATCAAAAAGCCAAGTCCGTTGTCTCCACAGGTGCAGCAGGGAGAAATAAATACATTAACAATGAGGAGTAGGCTTGTTTGCATTCTGATCTTCCTGTAAAACTGCCTTCTTGATATTGAGCTTTGTTCAAGGCACTTGACTTGCCAAATTAGTTTTCCTATTTTCAAAATAAATGAGTCATTCATTGGCCATACCTAAGGTAATGGACTGAAAGACTAGGAATTTATTCTTTCCATCGTGTTTGTGAAATGTAAAATGGTATCTGAGCTAGGATTTGTCTTCTAATGGTGTATCATCACTTACAGGAAGACTTTACAGATCCTGACAAGGAGCTTCCAATTGAGTCCACATATGTCCACATCAAAGACACACCGTCAGAAAAGGAAAGCAAAATCTTGATTTTAAGTGAAAGTGAAGAAAATATGTATACTGTTAATCATGAGAGGAGTCATCCAGCTCCTCCAAAGGTCCATATTCATGATATCCCTGAGAGAATCCCATCAGAAACCACTTCTGAAAATTGTAATGGGAAACTAAGTCAAGCGTTAGGTGATTTACAGGGAACGTCTGAAGAGGAGCCTCAAAGGCCTACCTCACTGAAAATTACAGGACCTGTCAGTTTTGAATCCAATTCCTCTTGGGAGGTTCTAAATGATAAATTCATGCCAGGTGAAGGGAGCATCTCTGATGATCCACTGAAACAGAATGATGACCTCTCTCCAGCAGTTCTGACAGATCAGAAAAATTCTGTTGATTCTTTTGAAGAATACTCTGAAGAATTAACTAAGGAAACCCCTACTGAATATGACAACGAAACCAAGAGTCTTTCAGCCAATACTTCTTCTTTGAGTCCATTATCCTGGACTTCAGGTATACTTACAGATGATTCTATTAATAAAGTTGAAGAGAGCAAACCCCAGTCTTCAATTCTTTTACCAGAAGATACATCAAAACAAGAAGATACGCAAAAGTATGTTCTCCACCTTCTAAATGAGGAAATACAGACAATTCCACAAGATGAACGTACAAAGGAATCACCTGTCCTTGAGACAGTAGAAACAAACCCTTGTTCACCAAATGATTCTAATCTCAAAAGCCAAGAACTATCTACACAGCATGAAACATCTGATGACTCTCTCTCAGATGTACCTAAAACTCCAGAGGACCTGGACAGCTGTGATGAAGTTGAATCTGCAGCTGAAGTGCTACCCAGTTCTTCGAAAGTATCCGTGATACCCCATGATCTCTTTTATTATCCACATTATAATGTTCCCATATCAGCAGTTCTGAACGCTTACCTTGAGCCTAGTATCGAAGTGTATGATACAGGAAATGAAAAAGCTTCTTCTGAAACAGTAACAGATGTTTTACATGACAAGAACTTACCAGAACAGGACCACAAGGAAGATGCTCAAGAGCCAGACTTGGAGAATAAGCTAGGTACCCCTCCATCAGAAACAGATACTGAGAACAGCGAGGAGGAAACTACAAAAACAAGCAGTCAGGTGAATTCTTCTGATGAAAAAGAAGTGCCATTACTAGTAGAAGAGTTAGAAATAGAAGAAAATGGCAATGAGGCCACCAACCATGATGATTCCACTATTCCACAACATCCTGAGGTATTTTATTTTGTTACCAGAATTTCTTTGTGTATATATGTGGGCTTAACATCAGATCCCTGCAGTTTTCATTTGCTTTCATTTTGCATTGTTTGGGAAAAATAATGTACTTGGTTTCCTGTTCCATTACATTGTTTGTCACAGCCCCCTACTGGAATGAATGGAATTGCAGCTTCCTGAGAAGATTTGACATTAGAAGAGGAAATAAGTTCTAATACTAATGGCTGCAAAAGTGTGAATTTATATTATGTTTTAAAATAATTTGAGGCTTCTGTAATCCCTAAACATAAAAGATTATGTAAAAGTACAGCAAAAATAGAGGTTTCTGTATAATCCTTAGGCATAACAGATTACTAGAGAGGGTATTTTTAATAATCTGTAATGAGATGAACAGAAATTAGTATTGCTTCTAAAGAAAGGTTACAGGCAATGATAATTTTTGTCTCAATCCAAGTAAATTTGCCTACAAAAACTTAGGAAAAAAAAATGAGTAGGGTACGTTACATGGGTAAAATGAAGGCTTGTCTGCACTGGAGGAGAAGAAAGAAGTGGGGATTTGGGGGTATTTGGTGTAGGCAGTTTGCTCCCACATCTCTTCTTGCAGACACCAGTTTTGAAGTGCCTTAAATGTTTTCCATCACAGTAATCTTTGACAGCGTTTTTCATTAATGAGTGTCCATTTAATGCTGCTCTACATGTTGTTTAGACACGTTGCTTGAACATGTTTTGATCCTGACTCTAACTACAGTAATGAAGTCAGTTTGCTGTTAACTTGAAGGGCTAATTGGGTGCAGATTTTAAAAGGTCTAGTGGATTGCTTCAAAAAGCCATGCCATGTCATGACTTCTTAATAGAAAGATCTGCCTTTCCAACTGTACTTTTGTATGTATATATGTCCGTCCGTATGTATGTATTTATGCATGTATGTATGTATGTATATAGAACTGATAATTCCATGTATCCCAAAAGATTTTCAATAAATTAATTGCTTTTTTATTCTCTTCAGTGAGACCTTCAGTCTCATACTATCTGCAATTGAGTGTGTGAGTAGGCTGCACCACTAAGATATTTGGAAGGGTGGGGAATCAGTCTTGTTGTCTTAAGCAAAACATTTCTTAATTTCCACAGGCCATAGCAGAACATCTAGAGGATTTACCAATAGCCATAAAAACACCAGAAGAAAATAGTAATAGGGAGGAGGAAGAGAAAAATATGATTGAAGAAGATTTGCAGATCTCAGAAGTTGCCACTACTACTCTATCACAAGATGACCTGGAAGAAAATGCTGAATTCCAGGAATATACCAGGTATTTCACATTAACTTTGTCTTAAATACACCTAACCAGTCTTTTGAAATTGCCCCTCCATTGGATATGTTTGTTGTAGTTTTGTTTTAGGAAGAAATATTGGGATTCATTGGCTTCTTGCTGTGTTTCTCTTTAACATGTCGAGTGATTCAGTGGGACTTGATTTGGCTGTGCTACAAATTTTGCCACACAAAACCCAAGTGGAAGCTCAGTGTATTTTGAACATGAAAGTGTTATAATTGCTTTTCTAACAGAGACAGTATTTTGTAATGTAGATGAAATAGTCCATGTGCATTGTGACACTGTGGAAGAATGACACTGATTGATTTCAGTAGATACTTTTTGGATGTTTTTTCTGGTTGTGAACAATTAAATGAGGTGTTGGAGAGAAATTAAGATGAAGAACTCATGGGTCAAGGTAAAGGCATTTTAATGAAAAGGCAAAGGCCATGTGTGGAAGCAAATTTGAAGACCAAAATAAAATTTATTTATTCTGTACTTCCCATCAGCATGGCAGTGTCCAGCCACTTCCTGGGAAGCAGGGTGTAGTGGTTTTTTCAGAAGACAGGTTTATGAACAAGTGTCTGTGTGTGTGTGTGTGTGTGTGTGTGTGTGTTTGTCACTGCCCTTTGGTCAGTTTGGGTCAGCTCTCCTGGCTGTGTCCCCACCAAGCCTCTTGCCCAGCCCCAGCCCACTGCTCTAGGGAAACTCAACTGCAGCCCAGCCAGGCACAGTACAGAGACACTCATCTAATTTTGCTCCATTTACTTCTGATTTTTCTTATATTCTAATTTATTCTTAGGTAATCTATTTGAGCAGGGCATGAACTGTAATTTGCTGATGCTTATCACTGGCGCACTCTAATGAATTTGAGAGTTTACTTAGAAAAACCCATTGTCCCCTTCAAGCTTTCTGTTTCCTGTCAGTCCAATTTTTTTTATATCAATGGCCATAAAACTTGGGTATACTCTCACTTAAATGTCAGTGATGTCAAAGGTGCAAAAATGCTCTCATATACAATTTTCCAGAAAAGATTCCTTTTCGAGCATATGAATTTTTTATTGTGGATCAGATTTTCCCAAAGCCATTTTTATCATGTTACTGATAAATTCCAGTCCATATTCTAATACATGCAGCAATGCATATTTGTGGCTTTGTGTAGCTTAAACCTGTCATATCCATTTGCATTGTCTCTTTTTAACTTAACTTCATGAATTTAAAACCTTTGCTTTTACATACAGAAGCAGTGACAGTGATGCCACCATTCATCTCCGAAAAAGGTTTTCTCGTAATGCTTCTGAGGAGGTAAGTGTGGACATTTATTTATTGCTCTTTCTCTGGTTCTCTTAAACTCCAGAAGTTCACACACTGTAAAAAGGCCTGTGACAGTATGAAAGTCTTGTGACTTCTAATAATTTTAGGGCTAAAACCAGGCATAGTTGCAAAGTTTTGCTGAACTCTAAAACATACTAAACTTTACTGAACCTTGAACAAATTCACGAAGGATTACCTAATACTACAGTTAAACTATTGTAACTTTAAATCTTACTTCATCATACCTGTATAGCTGCAACATTTTGCTTGTTTGAAGCTGCCTTCATTTTCTGCCCCAGTTTCTTTTGGTTTTTGCATTCTCTGTATGATATTGGTGCCCTGGTCTCAACCCTGTAAAAATGCTGGGTGCTCCTGAAGAGCACTGCTTCTGAAAAATTTGGCTCCATCCCTTTTCCTCACAATAGTTGTGTATTATATTATCAGTAGCAGCAGCTAACCCTAAAAGAATTTTAGTTGTGATGTGAAACTGTGTCCCTAATGACAGATGTGATTCATACTGGCTTCTTGAGAGCACACGATACAGCTGGGGCCTGGATTTTTATTTTTAAAGTCAGAAGGAAGGGACAGCATCAGCAATCTGGGCATACTTAGCAAGGACAGGAATATGGCTTTTTTTCAAGCAAAAATAAAATTCTGACCATCTTGGAATTTTAAAAAAAATGCTGCCACCAATGTTCAATGAAAGGGAGGTTTCACACAGATGCTTTAGTTTTGCAATGCTGTCAGAGCTACTAGAAATACATATGAATGAGGAGAGTTTTATTCAACTGATGAAAGAAGTTGAAAGCTAAAAAATATTATTTCACTATTTTTTTTCCTTTTCCGTGTGTGTACCAGACTGCAGCGCTGGATGTGCTGACAGTAAATATGTTTATAAGAACACTTTCATTTTATTTGAGCAAACATTAGGTACAATTTGCATAAAATACACAATTACTACTTTTGTGAGATGCTGAATTTTATTTTTGTTATCTAATCTATTCCTGGTTTGTTTAAGGAAACCTGTGGTGTAAATGAGCAGAAGATGACAGATATGGGTGAAGGTCCATTAATCATTGGGTGAGTGTTTCTTATTCAGACTAAGTTTTGCAAAGGAAGCCATAACTCCTAGGTACTACTTGCAGTGATACAAAGGGAACTGGAAATTAGTTATAATGGTAGCAACTGCCTTCTGTAATGGCTCAGAGTCCATGTTTCCCATTGGCGTAAAATACAAAATTTCCTTATTGCTCAATCTGTCCCTCCACTAAAATGTTTTTTTTTTGACCTGAAAGATTCAGCTGTCTAAGCAAGATGAGCATTTTGCTCACGTGGTGGATATCTCAGACTGAGAGAAGAGTGGGAAAACTTCAAATGTTAGGCCTCTGGCAGCAATGACTCTTTCCAGGTTTGGAAGACTGTCAAAACAATGTTTCGTGAGATCAGTGCCAGGGAAAGTCAATTACTTCAGGAGAGGACCGGCCTCTCTTGGAGCACCTATGAGTTTTGATAATTTGTATGTGTGCTTAGTTTAGACTTAGGATGATGGGTCATGAACACAGAGTGTGCATCACTCTGCTGTTAGGGTCTAAATATGTATAAGAAACAAAGATCACTTTAGGTTTTACCTCTTAGCTGATTCTCAATATCACCTCTCAGAACTTCTAGGTAAAATGATTGTTATATTCAGATGCAGAAAACACACAAAATATTATCAGGATCCACTGGCCTATCTCTCTGCTTAAAAAAAAATGCAAACAAAATATCTGTTACAGTTGTACAATTTGCTGAATTAATTAAATTAAGCGAATTTTGTGTAATATTTAGGTATATATCCAGTAGGAGGCCCTAAGCAGAAAAAAACCATTTTTCTCCAAAAGTAGATTAAAAATTGTTTACTGGAGTGTTTTTCTCACATCACTAGAAAATTATAAAAGAATTGTACCATCTTATGCCTTTTTAAATAAGACCTTTCCTTCTCTTTTTGAGAGCTCAGTGGTGCTGTCAGAATCCATTGGGCTTTGCCCTTATGAACCACAGCTAGAAATTTGTAAAGTTGCAATTTTGGAGTTGTCCTACAAACTCCCAATTGCTAGTTGGTTTCTTGGTTGGAAGTCTTGGGCTTTTTCTGTTTAATAATCTACTGCCTACCATGAGGGGTTCTGAAAGTAGATGATTTGGGGAAAGTATATCAAGTCAGATCCAGTGTATAACCAAAACAGTGGAAGTGTGAGATGTGTTGCCCAGTGCTATGTTTACTGTTCTGAAAATAAAGGGCACCTTTTTGACAGGTGGAAATCTCTACATCAGAGGGGTGTGCCATAATGGCACTTACTTAAACTACCTGAGAATTTTTCTGGAGTTTTCAGAAGATCAATTCTTACATATGTTGACTCTGGAAGGAACACACTGCCAATGCCCAGTATGCCCCTCCTAGTCTAGCTGGGGCCCTCCAATTGACTAGACTGAAAAGGTTCATTAAACTGCAGTCTCTTAGTCCACCCTCTGATCTTCACTGTAATTATTAACTCTGAAGGTTTCTTCTTCTTCTCCTTGCCTCTTACTGAATTCTCTCCTGTTTTCAGGAAGAAAAAGGACTTGGAAGCAAGCGAGACTCCAGCACCAGCTCATGAGATAACAATTTTTGAGCAGCCAGAGCTATTCTACTTTGTCATATTCTTCTGGGTGCTGGTCTACTGCCTTTTACTCCTTCCACAGCTTCTTAGCAACAAAGTTTGATCTGTGTGAAGTGTGGAAAATAAATGGATGGTAGCTGGATTGCTTTGTGTATCTGCATATGAATATGTTCCTTCAGGTGAAGCACAAACAGAAATCCAGGACCTGGTATTTGTGTTTATTATCAGGTTGTCCTCAATTCTGCTACTGTTGTGCTATGACAGTGTCAAAGCACGTTTTATATTACGGTAATTGTGTAAATATATATAAAAACTCTCTGATTTAGTAGATGCGATTTTGTACATTTGTGCCTTGCTTTATAAGATGCTAAATAAAACCAGATAATTATCAGTAGAATTATGAACAATTCAGAGCTCTAGTCTTCAAAAATTATTCTTCTGGCTTCATTTTCTTATGTAGGGCCTGATAGCTGTGGAAGAGGGATTCTGTTGACTTACCTCTGGATCTGACCACCTGCAAGGGCAAGGCTAGAAATCTTCTTCACATTTTCCATTTAAAGAGTTGGAGGCAGAGCAGAGCTACAGGTAGTGAAATACACAACAGGAATTGATTACAGTTCCAGCAGCAAATCCAGTGGAGCAACAAGATCAGGTTGAGGGTTTGTTGGGGTAGGGAAGTTTGATTTTTTTTTAGGATTTAAAGTAATTTTTATCCTGCACTTTTTCGTATGTTTGATTTGCCGGAATAAATTTGGTATGGAGAAGTGTGAAGAACATACATGCTAGCTGCTTCTTAGGAGATTTTATATGGGAAATATCAGGCCAGAAACTAGTTTTTTTAAAGTACCTCAATGCTTCTGAGTCTGCTTCTGCTTCATTTTCTTTGCTGCTTTTATTTACAGATCACATAAAGATTTCTTTCTTGTGAAGATACAAAAAATAATAGGTAACCAGCTTTGCTGAGGCTACTGTTAAGGCACTAGGGCTTGGTAAAAGATCTAGAAATATCATTTAAGTGTCCAATTCAATTGAGAAAGAAATGACAGCTGTAAAACTAAATACAGAGAAATGCTAACAACCAGTATTGACTTCCTAGAGCAACTGAAGAGATTCCTGTGGCGTATCCATAGGCACAGTTGAGCTACTACTGCCTCTTGTAATTTTCATCCACATCAATGATCACTTTAGGATATTTGATATAGGATTTTTGCCAGAGAAGGTGTAATCCATGCTTTGCAGGACAAAAGAGAAGTCTTCAATTTTATGGCAGTAACATTTCTCCATGTGACTTTTAGTGAAGTCACTACTTCTCTTTGGCACATTTTTAGTTTCAGTTTATGAGACTACATCACATTGCTGCTTTCACCTCAAAATTCAAAAGGTTGACTGCAGTGTGCTTCCTAAAATGAATGTTTTTAAAATTTTACACCGAGTGAAAATTAAATGACAAGGCTATAAGTCTTACATACTTTTTTGTAGCATAAGGTATACCCCTACCCTGGCTAAGTTTTCAGATGAACTAATAGCACCTGGGATCAAGATATATCAAAATATATAGCAATTTATTTGCAGGTATTTAAAACCTGTCTGTAGTCATATATTACCTGCTGGAGTAACCCTAACCATCCATCACACCTGATTCTTCTTCATAAGATTTTTGTTCCCCTGGGACTTTCCTCCTGAGCTGCAATTAGAATTCAATAGAAGTAAGGAATGACAGGAGATCTTAAACATTGAAGATAAAATTCTGAACACCTTTTAACAAAGCTGAAATCTTCCCTATTCTGTCCTGCCACTGTTGACAAGAACTGCATTCACCCCATGAACCTGGAAATAAGATCCACTGTTCTTGGTGAGGAGGAGATCCAAATTTCCCAACTTAATTTGGTTTAAATCAGCTTAAGTAAAAAAAAAATACATTTCTTTCATCTTGTTTATGAAAACAGTCAAGATTTTGAGTCAGCCGATTTTGTGATCCATGAACATGTTTGTGCTTGTTGTGGAAGACAGTGATACTTTCTCCCAAAAGAAAACCTATATAAGAATTTTTGAAGGTGCTTTCTGGAAGTAGGCTGAAAATAGAAAGTTGAAGGGTTAGTGCTTTTATCCTCTGAAACAATAAAACTTAGTACAAGAAACGTTTTATGCTTATCCTGAAAACCAAGGGATACCAGGCTGGGGTACAACATCTATTTATTAGCAGCAAGCAGCAGTGTACTGCACTAGTTTGGAGCAAAACTGTTCACAGCTTTTCATTATGTTCCACTCTTTATAGGCTTCTTTGGTTTATGATAACTTTTTCTGACCCTCTGCATCTTTACTCTGGTTCTTTCATGTTTACTAATCTTCAGCAGAGGCTATTTTGAGTTCGATTACAGTCTCTTTATATGGCTTTACAGCTATCAAAGTTCAATCAAGTGTGCTCCCTTCTTCTTTCCTTCCTCCTAAGAAAATTAATGAGGATGAGGAGCTCTTTGGATGTCTTAGCTAAACAGCTGACATCCATGAAGAATGGAAAGGTGAACAGGAACACGCTGATGCCAGAAATGTCATTACATGGTATTTTTGTCCAAGGAGGAGAAAACATGATGTTTTCTTTGTTACATGCCAGTGATGAACAGTGACTGATAGATTGAAATGAGCAGTTTAAATATCAAACAGCATCCCGCAATTGTATTGGTCATCTCAGCCAGTGCTTCAATTGATGTACACTTTCCAGCCTACCCCTTTGAGAGACAGAGATTGCTTCCTCCAGCCAAAATACATGAAAAAAAATACTAAGCCATTTCATGATACTTGATATTACTTTGCTTTCAATTTTTGGTTTGTTTTGTTGCGGGTGTGCTGTAACAGAAGCAGTGTACCTTACCCAGCCATTCCATGGTTGAGAAGATCCAGGGTGAAGCGCTAAGAGCGATTATACTGGTATTGTCAATTGTGCTTAAAAAAAATTGCTAAACTCTTCAAGAGTTTTGCCTTTACCTGGAACTGTAAAGACTGACATCTGCATAAGCAGCAGCTTCCCCCAGTTAAACTGACTCGTGAGCCTGAATCTCTTCTTCCACAGTGCAAGATCCAATCCCTTAATGCAAGTGCCCTGTTCTGAAAACACTGCTTGGCTTTGGGATTTGTGGCCTATTCTGAGTTGCTGCCTAAAAGCCTGATTATGAAACATTTATTATGGCGAAGCCTATTTTAACTTGCTTCCCAGAGGACTGGCTGGCAATAGTGGAGGGTTTAAACCCTGGTGGGCAATCCATTGTCTACCCATTTTCCACCAAATATGTGCACTGTCTGGATACAGAAGTTTTTGCTGAACTTTTGCCTAGGTTAAAGAATGCTAAGCTTTAACTGACCACATTTGATATATTGATTTAGCAGCTGAATTCAGATACACAGGGGTTAAGACTCTAAGAGTTAAGACTCTAAGACCTGCTGTTTTTGAGCAAATGTGGGTAGCAGAGCACTGTAAAGTGTAAGTGTCAGAAAGTGCACTGGATAAAGGAGGTTTGGTATTCACAGAAGCAGCATTAAAGACTGAGTGGCAACTGTAATAGGATGGTTCAATGTCATTGTAGTCACATAACTTAACTGCAAAGTTTTTCATTGTGATTTTATAGAAAGTGCAAGGGAAGGTACACTACTAAAGACAGAACCCCACTAAACATTTATGGGGCAGATGACTTAGAGTTGGGTAAGTCAGTTAAACAGTCACATAATCTACAAACTGACCAGAATATAGCTTTTGCCAAATTGTAGGAAATTAAAAGTGCAAAGACAGGGCAAGCACAGACTACAGTAAAAAACCGACAATCAATTTTCAAGGCCATGAATATTTTTGAGAGATTGAGCTCTAAAATGTATTTTTATTGAGTTTCTAGATTGAAATGAATGTGTCTACAGAATTTTATGCAAAGCTTGAGAGTTCAGCTGTTTTAAAATGATTTTTTTTATATAGCAGTGATTATTTTATCTATTTAATAGAACTGTACAACCATTTTAAGAGTACCTGTAAAATTCTATGTATGTGATACAATTATTTATTAATTATAACTCATGTGAATTAACATTAAGCTATGCATTGGTTGTGTCATCCATTTGGAAACTGGAAACAGGAGAAGAGCTCTTAATGAACAGCAGATCTGAAAAGCAGGGGAAATAATTGAATACATTTGTGTGATTCTTAAAACTGCATAGCAATATGTCATTTTGTGATTTAAACTTTCAGCTAAAGTTACAAAATATACTGAGTGATTGAGCTACTTTATTCCATTAAAACTTCCTGAGGCTGAAATTTCTACATGTTGATATTTGGCGTCTAAACACACTTAAATCCCGTACATTTTCTGGACACTCTCAGTTTACTCCTGTTCAGTATGACTGTAACTTCTTTATTTCGGTTGTGCTTCACTGAGTTTACAAGAGTATCATGCCATACTCAGTGGGGTAATTTAGGATTCTCTGCACTAATCCTCAAAGAATCTGAGCTTTAGGAGATTCATTTTGCCAGTGTATGTGGTATCACATTCAGCCATCTAACACAATAATAATTATAATAGTGCATTATCACTTATGCTGGCTTTAAATACTTGGGAGTCCCTTCTTGCCAAGCACAAGCATGAATACATCCAGTGATGTGTTCAGTTCCTCTACTTCTGTGGAAGTCAGTGCAACACATCTGTGTGCTAAGCACACACTACAAGATCTGGCCCCAGGGCACTTCAATCAACATCAACCACATAGGCCGGGAAGTCGCTGAAGCCTATGCAATGCCCGTGCAAATCCAATGTTCACCAACCATACACCACTACTTCAGTTACCTCCATTTTACACAGAGCATTTGTTTGCCTAAATTCTGCAGAATCAACTCTCCAAAGAGAGGAAGTTAACATCTGCTTCCATCTTCAATTAAGAGGGCAGCAGCAGAGAACAAAACTGGAAAACAAGGGTGAGGTTTCAGGCTGGGGTATGGCCATGGAAGTTCCCAAACTGCTCCAGCTGAAAGCTCATTCCCTGATAATAGGTTACCTGCTGTTTCCATTGAGCTTATAGGTAACAGATCTGGATGGAGGTAAAAACCACTAAATCCTTAGTATTTCTGAATTGTGCAAGTTTTTGTCAGGTAAATAACTTCCCCTGGCACACCACTGATAACACTAATTTACAGCTGCCCAACTTACCATTGTTCATGTTCCAGGTTTGTATATAAACAGGACACGCAGTATGGCTTGTCCTCACCTATACCAGCCCAAGATCATGAAGCCGTTCATGCTGGAGCATGGGATACGTGCACATTAAATGATATGGAAAAGTCATGCTCTCTGTGGAACAGCTTGCTTGCTCTGTCCATTGTTTCACACAACTCCAAAGCTCACAAAGGGTGAAAAATTAATCCTTATTTTTTCAAGTGACATATTAATTTCAGGGTTATCTTAACTGAATTTATGGAACAGCAAAGTATTTCTTTTCTCCACTAAATGTAAAATGTGGGAAACCTCCTTCCACGTCAGTGACACTTTCAACAATTCCTTTCCAAGAAGCTGCTACTGCTTTATACTGGAAAATGAGATCCATGTTATATTCTCCCCATAGTGGTGGAAAATGTCTAAGTGTATGTCTCTGGAACATAAAATTGGTCCTGTGTGATTAATGTATTTTGTTCTTTATGAAAAGGTTAGAAGGACCAATAAAAATGATTTTATCTTAGTAAGAAATACTAAAACCAACCATTCCAAAGGCTAGTTCCTAGTTGTTGCTGCTGTGTTAAGGCCAGGTAATATCTTATTTCCCAAATAGTTTCATTACTTTCACGGGGCCTTCCTGGAATCTCTTTGATTCACAGAATAGATTTGCTGTGTCCAAGGACCAGTTTGTACAGGGGTGTCTGTGGTCCATGGCTATTATTAAGACTGGAACAGAAACTCACTCTTATTTAAAAATGACTGGTCTGATGTGAATCAAATAACTTTCAATGTATATGCTGCTGAGTTCTTGAGAGAAACAATGCAGTCACGCTTTAATGCCAAATAAGTTACACAAGTCAAATAAGTACTTTTATTGTAATAAAAAATTCAAGTTGTACTTTTGTCTTGAACAAAGCATTTTAGTAGATATACCACCTTGTGCTATTGTATACTGCTGTGTAAAAAGCTGTACAAACTGTTCTACCTTTCTTGTTAAAGTTCTCTAGTTTAAAATGTAAACTTCTAGATGGCTAAAGAGTTAATGAGGGACTTCATCCTAAATGAATAATTTGTAAGTAAGGAATGTAATATTTAAAATACACATTTCTCTTTAGCAAGTGGTGAGGAATGATGATTTTTTTTCATTGAGAACAAATGCTGGGAGGATTTGAGTGGTGTCCAGATATACTGAAGGAAATACATTTTCATGTACTTTCAAATACATTTCTTCTGAACATTTTTAGTCAGGGGCTTGTATTGGATGTTTGCACTAGTTGATCAAAGCTAATTTTTGTGAGAAAGAACTAAATTCTTCTGTATAGCTGGTAAACAAAATGTTTTTAGAAACTGTTATGCTGTAATAAGAATAGTATTTACTAGTGAATAGCTCCATTTTATTTTACAGAATCTCCAATTTTGAAATAAATGGACAGGCTTCCTGTATCTAATCTGTTACTGTGGGTTTGTCCTTGTGAATTCTAATTGTTTAATTATTAATTGTTATTATTATATATTGTATCTGTTATATATATTATTTTTATCTATTTACACATTTTCATGCCCAGAAACTAAATGCACTTTTTAGGAGAGAAGACCTCAGTAAAGAATGCAAATTCATAAAGTGCATTGTTTCCTACTTACTCAAAAAGCGAGTTTTTACTTTGGAGGAAGAATCTAAACTTTTTTTCTAGTCAACAAACAAATGGATTTTAAATTTTTATAAAGGGGAAGAATTACTAATTTATTCATAGAAATGGGCATTATAAAGGGAAGCCGTGGAAAACTTACCAAATGAGTTGTGCTTAATTATTTACTTCTCTTACAATTCATTTATCTGGGCTGTTCTATATACATGTTTAGACTTGGGAATTATTAAATTACTAGCTGCATTGCCAATTCATATTTACTGTGTACTTCCCCCTACACCTTAATTCCCTTTGCAGTACATGAGAAAAAAGAAAATAAAGTACAATAGTGTTGCATTACAGTTCAGAATCAGCCCCATGATGTGTTCCTGAAAAATATATCTAAATTGGATAATACAGAGAAAGGACATGGCATATGGGGAAGGTATAGGAATGCTTCTCTAGAAGTTTCATGGGTATCACACTTTTAGGACTTGTAAATATTCCTCTAATCCTTCTACAAAAATCACATCATCCCACATGCTTTCAGAGTGTTTTTAACCACTCCTGGAGTAGCTGTACATACCTATTGGACCCCATACCTGAATGTACATAGCAAGAGAATATTTATGGTGCTGTTGAGAATTTGAAATATTTGGGTCCAGTCCTGTTAGAAGTGCAGATTTCCAGAATCATAGAATGGTTTGGGCTGGAAGAGACCTTTAAATGTTCTCCAGTCTAACTGCTCTGCCATGGGCATCTCCACTGAATCAGGTTGCTCAGAAACCTGTCCAATCTGACCAAGGTTTCCAGGGATACAGTATCTGCCACTTTTCATTATCAAAACTGTGAAATCTCTAAATTCACTTTGGCATTTTGGGTTTTTGCCTGTTTGTTTGTTTGGGGGGTTTGGGGGCTTTTTTTTTTTTTTTGTTTGTTTGGTTGGTTTTGTTGTTTGTTTTTTAATTGAGTTCACTTTTTTTTTTTTTTAATTGACACTGTGGTTAAGAATTTGCAAGTGCATAGGGCAGGAGAGGGTGTGAAGTTCAAATAGGCAAGATAGGTCATCTCAGTGTGTGGAAGCAGAGTAAACTTTTACAATGGTATGAATTCCAAACTTTAGCTCAAATTCAAACATAGTAAGACAAGAGCTGTTGGACTGGTGTTCCTTTAACTACTCTGGGATAAAAGTAATTGTGACAGAAACTCAAAAATAATCTCCCTTATCCTTGCTGTGTAATCACAATTTTTGTAGCTTGAAGATGATGCACATGCAGTGTTGGAAACACACTGGATCCATCTAGATCTTGGCAGCAACAAAGACAAGCACAGGTTCATTTCAGATAAGAAGCCCTACATGTTTACACCCTGAATATGCACTTGGGTTGTGCAGGAACTCAGACCTCCTAAGGATAACCTGCAGCCATCACTCATATTCTTGTTGGTAGTGTAAACTGAAACCTTCATCCTCTCTTCAGGGCTCATTTTGCCTGGTTGGTAAACAAAAGCCAGCAGGAGCAAGAGAACCCTCAAACTGGTGAGTGGGTATAGCAAAGCCTTTGACTCAAGCTGTGATCTCTATTAAGACACCAATATATGGCAGTAATCTTTTCTTGAGCTGCTATTTCTACTGATGTTACAAGGATTATTTCCAGGAGAGCTAATTGCAGAAATTTATGAGATGCCTTCTATGACTAACTCCATTCCTTGGTGAGACAGTACCACTGTCTTACCACAGTCCTTGGCAAACTACACTTTATCTTGGAATATCATATAATATATGATTCAATGCAAAATGTATAGCTCCATCTGCTGTAAATACTTTGATTATTTTTATGGTTGCTCTGTACCCTGGGGAATGGATTTTTCACTCTGATGATATGTATCTTCTGTTACCAAGAATTTACATAATTATAGATTTATACATTGTAAAGTGGTATTTCTTGGTTCTCAGGCATAAATGAGCATTAACAAAGGTATATCTCAAAGACATTAGGAACTTCTGTTAACTGTTGTATAACAGATCTTTTGCACTGTGCCATTGCAGCTACTTGTGAAATTGCTCCCCTCTTTCAGTAAAAATACTCCCAACAGGTGAAGTCCCAGGTGACTGGAAAAAGGGACACCTTGCACGCATTTCTAGAAAAGGCAGAAAGGAAGAGCCTTTCCCCCTTGCTCCTCAGGTTCCCCACTGGCACAAACCTGTAAGGAAACAGTGCAGTGCTTACTTCTTCAAGGGGTGACATCATCAGTAAAACTGAGCAAAACTTTTCCTTCTTGCTGTCCATGTTCAGATGTTTTTAGTCACACCAAATTCTTTTGTGACTCCCTTTATTTTCTACTTTTGATGTATTTCTAAATTTATAGGAAAATTAATCACAGTATCCAAAACCATTGTAGGTTTGATGGCATCAAAATAAGCCAAAAATGATTTGTAGAGGAGTTGGAAGCCAATTTTGGTTTAAAAATATTCTCTCTCTGTGAGACATTCCAGGACAGCCAACAAAATTACAAGCTCAAAGTTGAATACAAATCTTGTGGTTGACATAAATTTTGTCTGCCATTTTTTTTCATCCATTGGTAGCTATAGGGGGTCAAAAAGGGATTTCTTTCCTAACAGAACATTTATTTTTCCCCATCCTTCTTCCTTACCAGTGATTTAAATTTGTTTAGTTTAATTCACTTCATTTGTTTAGTGTCAATGTGATAGAGACACTGTAAGTAGAAGACGATGGAGGAGATCATCAGTCTGGAGAAATCCAAGGAAAAAGCAGGGAAGTTTGCGTGGGTAGTGTTGCCAGGAGAGAGAGGGGTCAGTTTAAAAACTGTTTAAATCCTCCTGTTAGTAATTTAAAGAGGTAAAAAAAATAAACTACTGAAGTTTCTCTAGCACTAAGGAAAATATCCTTGGAATTTTGAAATCAGGGTTACTGAAGTGGGAAAGCATGCCATTTTTTTAATGCATTTTAGGGTGAGACAAAGATTCATGCAACCTAACGTCTCGTTAAAATCTAAGCTTCAGTTTGAAAAATGGAATCTCTTCAAAAAAGGTTCTTTCTTTCTTCCAACTTCCTTCTCTGTAATCATACCTGCAGCTTTTTCTCATAATACATTGCAGGTGTTATTATTAGCACAGTGGTTTAAAACGTTTGCAACTGCTCTTTCCTGCAGTGATTCACAGCTATGAGCTGGAAAACCTGATAGCCAGACTAGGGGCTTCTTGAGAGGAAAACCTCAAGGAAAAATTTCCCAAGTGGAGTGCAGAATAGACACATCCTTTCCTGGCCAGAAACTAGAATGCAACACTTGGGCATATTTTCCTCAGTAGCTGCCAGCTTGTTTCAAATTGTGTTACTGACACGAGGCCAGAAGACATTGACAGTAGGGAACAACAGAGGTCACCATTGTCATGCAGGAAGGAATCTCTTCAGAGTCCATTTTAGAACCCGATGTGAGGAGTAAAGCCAAAACGCCTGGTTTACAGTGGTGTGATTAGACAGTTCTGTAGCATGAACAAAAACAATTCATTGTGACAAAGTGATCTTTAATGTCCGTTTTCCTCTCTTTCCCAAAAGAATATTATTTTAATCAACAGAAAAAACCAGAAAAGCCTCCACTCCCCATCCGCTACTGATTTTTTAAAAAGGGAGATAAATCTCTGTTTTCTAGTTGTCTGACAACAGTTATCGCATAGAGTAAATATCAGTATTTAGTATTCAGTACTAAAGATATGGGGAAGGCTGTTACTTGGTACATTGTTACTTATTCTTTTCCACATTTTAATAGTTGTGCAGTGTGTCCTTTCTATCCCACAGCCTGTTTGCTTTGTTTTTACGGATGCTTGTGTATTTTTTTAACCAAACTCTGAATGCCGACCAGTTTGAAATACATGAAATTTTTCAGTTGCATCACACATTGCTGAGTTCATCTCACATTAAAAATCTTTGTAAGGAATTTGTGAATGAACATAAAAGTAAATTTTTAATTTGGGCTTAAACTCTAAAGGTTATGTCTGACTACACAAATATATGACATCAAATATCTGCTTCTTACAATAGAGAGAGGGTAATGAGGATGGGATTGTAAGGAACAGCACAGATTGTATCCTGTGCTTTTATATCAAAAACTCCTGTCAGCAGGCAGGCTCAAGAAGGAAGTAGCTGTGGAAAAAGACACCCGATTTTACAAGAAAATAACTTCCAGAATTCTCCTGGATTTTGTCTGTTTTGTTTTCTAAGTATTCAGCTTGCTTTCTCTTTGAACCTATTTGAAATGGATAAAATTCATTATTTAACCATGGCTTGCACTAAGGAGGGTTTCTTTCTGCTCTATTTTATGTTAGAAGGAATCAAGAATACCAATTTCCTTCAGTATTTCAGCCAAAATTGGAAAAATAGACCCATATGCTCTGACAGTTCCCACTGGATAAGACTGAACAGCTGCTCTTCTTCTTCAGCTTTTGTCATGGGATAAAATTATTCTTCCATCCATAAAAAAACCAGAAGGATGCCCTTTCAATCCTATAAAAATATCTAGTACTGTAACATTTAACAACATAATGGCGGGCATTACAGAAGATGTGCTCTAAGGAGCAGCAGGTTTGTGCCAAGAAAATACTTGATGATATCCCAGGCCTCTAGAATTTGAAGTAATTTTACTCAGGTTGTTTTAAATGAACCTTAGGAGTGCTCCAGTCAGCTTTATTTTTTTCATACTGATTTTGCAGGCAGAGTTGTTACAATGGCAAGTCCCTGGTAGAGAGCCGATGGAAGGAGGAAGCTGGATGTCCAGCGACAGACCTTCCATTGAGAACGCACTGCCTTCCACACAACTGACAAGGGCAGCGGCTGGCCAGAAGTGGCATCACACTTATGGGCATCTTCTTTATTAGGCACCAAGGCCGATCACCATCCAGTCCTTGTGCAACCGTATGCGATCATAGCAGAATCTGGCTTCGCACAAATGTAACTCATTCACCTCTGGTTGAAGGGTTTTGGTGACGGCAAAACCTTACCCTACACCAGCTGTTTAATCCCAGACATTTTAGGGCACTTTTAAAAGTATTTACTAGTAACATCTACTAGATCAATGGAGCGTTGCCAAGATACTGGAATGAGACCAGTGGTCCAGCCAGGCAACAATCTGCCTCCTGCAGTGACAGAAGGAGATGGTGCCTTGGGAGGCCACGTTACCCAACCACCTCCAGCTGTCCTTTCTTCTTCCACCTTCTGGGCCCTGCACCAGCAAGGACTGAAGGCTCCCCAGTGGAAAAGTAGCGCTTCACCTGTGGCAGGAAGGTGACTTCTGATGGCAATCGCCACGTGTGTGTGGAAAGGTGGGATTTAGTTACACAGTCATTAGCTCAGCGCCGCTCTCTATCCAAAGTGCCAAAAGGGATCACCTTTTTCCCCTAGGGCTTGCCGTGCGATAGAACATCCCCATTCCCTCAGATCGTCACTTTTTGACCCTCAGCGGCACAAGAACACACCGCCCCGGCCTCGGCCCTCTCCCAAGATGGCGGGCGCGCCCTCGCTTCAGCGCCGCCGCGCGCGCCCAGCGCAGCCCCGCCCTCCCGCGGGGCACGGCCGGGCGCTGCGGCGGGGGAGGGGCGGGAGCGCGCGCGCACGTGAGCGGCCGCAGCTCTCCGGCGGCCGCTGTGTCCCGCCCTGCCATTGGCCGTCTCGCGAACCTTTCACCTTTTACCCGGCGGCGGCCGCCAATCGCCTCCTCGCTCTCATGGCGCGGCGGACGCGGAGCGTGCGGACTGCGCAGGGCGGCATTCTCGGAGCGGGGTTGCGCCGCGGGCGCTGGGCGGCCCCCGTTGGTACGGGCGGGAGGGGGGGGCGGCGCTCCGTTTGCGTAGCGCCGGCCGTAGCGCAGGGGCAAGGGAGGGAGGGGGAGGCCGTCCCGGGCCCAGGTGAATGGAGGGACCTGACAGCTGCGGGGACTGAGGCGGCGGCGGCGGCGGGGAAATGGCGGCGGCGGGAGCACAATGAGACGCGGCCTGTAGTAGGGGGAAGCGCCGGGCTGGGTCCGGTCCGAGCAGGTAGGAGATGGCGCGCCGGGAGCTGCATGGCGGCCGAGCGGCGGGTGTGTCGCGCCCGCTGGCCGCAGCTCCCGCGGCCCCGGCGCCGCCGCTAGCGGGGCGGGATGGCGGTAGTCCGTCCCTCCCTCCCGGGCCCGGGCAGTGCTGCCCCGCCTCCGCCCCAGCGGCCGCCCGCGCCGACGCCCGGGCCCCGGGATGGGCCTGGGCAGCTCCCCCGGCGCCGGCGGGGCCCGCACGGCTGGGCCGCGCCGCGGCCCCGCTCGGCTTTGTCTGTGAGCGGCGCCCCCCGGGCGGCCGCGCTGGAGCCTCCGGGCGCTCTGGGGCCCTCCCGCTCGGCCGGGGAAAGCGGAGGCGGGCAGTAAAGGAGTTTAAACTCGTCAGTACTGGTGTTCAAGGCGATATAAGAATGTTTTGGCTCTCCTCTTTGCTTCCTTCCCATCCTTTTCTAGAGTAAATGAAGGCAGCGTGATTAAGGCAGACTTTTTGCCGTGCGAATGTGCGTTGAAAAGTGAAAAGCTAAAAAGACATATTTCTGCGCCAGGACTTTGTCGCTGTGTTAGGTAATATAGAAATGAGTAGGAAAGGGGGGTGATACTGATATCTGACCGAAAAAAGGGTATTTTTTTGGTGCCTTATGCTTAACCAGAAATTAGTGTTTAATAAAAGTGACTCTCAAAGTGAGAATAGTTAATCTCAGTTAACTGCTAACAGTCCGGAGGATCTTTGGCACTCCAGATGAGCTTTGAGCATTTTTGCTGTTAAGATTTTGGTGTTCTAATTGCGTGGTGGGACCAAGTGGTGAAAGTGTGTAGACAGGAAGATTGTCTTTCGTTTTCTTTCCCTAAACGTGGTAGTCAAAACAGTTAATTTGGCAGACTGTCAGTTTGCCCTGTTTTACTGTGTTTTCTTTAAATAAGCCACTCTGGATGTTCTGTTGAAATGCTAACTGTACGTGCATGTTCGTAGGTGGGGGTGTGGTGCTTGTTTTAGCAAGTTCATACAGACACTAACTGAAATTCATTTCATAATTATTTTCCTAAGTTCCTCTCTTAAGAGTGTCTTTCTTATTGTCTATCTCCACGTTGTGGTCTTTGAGCTTTAAAGATACTACTAGAATTTCTCAGCTGGAAGGTGCTTTTTTGACATGTTTAATAGTTGGATTGTTACTTTATTAATTGGTAGGATTAAAAAATATGTATGTATTTATTCAGAATTGTTGACCCTGAATTAAGTCCTGCTGTTCTTCAAAGCATCCTGATGATACAGTTCTGTGAAAGTGGCAGGCCAGTACTTGGCAGCCACAAAGTGATTAATACAAGAGTTAACAATTATTTGAGAAGGAAATGGCATCAATATGTCATTGTAGAAACCCATTCTCAGTCCAATGCTTAATATTAAATGCAGTTTGGGTATTTTCTCTTCATCTCCCTCCTACTTTAGAAAGGTTGTTTTAAGCTAAGAGAACTGTAGATTGGAAATGGACTGTGGCTTTTCACATGAGGGGGCACATACCAGTGAAGGGATAACAAACATCACAAAGAGAGTCGTGAAGAAAGTAGAAGAGGGAAGTGTTGATTGTTTGCTTGTTTCTCCTGTTTTGAAGGATTTCTCTATCCTGATGACTGAATGCAAATGTGATACTCCTTTACACTGTGTGTAACTGAAAGACATGGTCCATCAGTCTATTGGAAATGCCAGAAGTTTGCAAGACAGTTGAAACAATTAATTTGTAATGAAATTCGACCAAGGCTATAAAAACAAGTGTATCTTTCCAGTCTTGGCAAACACCAAGGTGGCTGATCCGTGGAAGGTACTTCTGCCTGCCCTGCTATTATAGAGCTCCATACATATCCTCCACTGGGTACTGGTAGGGGGAAGCCAGCCAAGCTATTTTGTCTGTTATATTACACTAATGTTTTTCTAGAAGCTGCACTTTTTTTTTTTCTTTTTTTTTTTTTTTTCCTCGATCATCTGTTGCATACAAATGGAAAAAACCTATAACCTGCTGTTCAAAAACAAGTTTATTTTCATGGGGTTATGTAGTCCATAGATGTTTCTCCCTTCCTGCAAAAATGTGCAAAGTACTTTGCCACTGTTTCAGCAAAGCTTATGGATTTGCTTCAGCACAGGTGCTCAGAGTTGGAGTATCACTGCTTGCCCATGTTGGCTTTCAGTATGAACTGACTAAATGTGCATTGATCTGTACTGAATGAAAATTACTGGCAAAACCAAATTAAAACGCATTCTTAAGAGCGAGGAGTTCTTTTATAAAATAGATAAAAGAGCTGAAATCGTTTGATTTCTCTTTAGATAAGCTCTACAATATAAGTGAGAGCAAGAGTTCAGGAATATTTTGAAAATTATTCTAGCGTTTTAGGAACAATGATTGTTATAGTAAGTGCTAAGACTACAGACAGGCTTTTTATTTTGGGACATAGCTTAATCTAATGATACCGGATTGGTTTCTGCCTTTTTTATATTCTCTGTAGTCTTTACATATATATTTGCAGATCTGTAGCCTATTAGTGTATTTGTAGCTAGCATTTTACCTACTGTTAGACAGGACGGAAAAAATTCCCCAGCGGCTCCAAGCCCTGGGGGTCCAAGGTTAGGTTTTCCTGGAACTGTGGTCAAAATGACCTCTTGAGACACATTTTCGTGAACAAAGTTTAGTTATTTTCTTAGGGGGGAGTTTCAGAAGAGGGTAGCACCATGGAGGAATCTCCTCATCACGTATGTCTCTAATTGAGGATTTATGTTAGTTATGCTAATAGTATCCAGAAATTTGTTACATGTGCATCTTCTGCGCTTTTCATCCAGCCTGTTGTGCACCATAAGGATCCTTGTGAAGGTAACCCCTTTTTATCACCTGACTGTGTCTGGCTTGTGACTTTAGGGCCAGTGAAAAGGCATCTCTATCAGGCAGCAGGTAGAACTTCAGAACATTGAGGTGGGTTGTTCTGTTCCATAATTCTCTCTGAGCTTTTTCCCTCTCTTGTCAGCAATACAAACTAGGGAGTGTGCTGAGTGTGATAGGTTGTTGGCAGAACAGCAAGGTGGCTGCTGTGTCCTGGTGCCTGACTGCTTAACTGACCACTCACCATCACCTTCATGTGTTCAAGTAACTTCTTCAGACTGATAGCAGAAGTTTGGGTTTATTTATATATATTTTTAGGAAGTGCTAATTTTAAACAATTACAATGTTGTGTAGAACAACATTTACAATAATTGTGGTAATGTGTAAGACAGGAGCCTCTATAAAATGTGTGCAATGTGCCTTTAGAATGCTATATCCTGAAGGCTAAGAATAGTTGGAATAGATCATAAAGCACAATTTTGCCTTACACCTTCCTGACATCTTATCCTTTAGCCTTTTGTGAGTACCGTATGTATTGATGAACCAGAAGAGAGAATTTCATATATAGTAAAAACTAAAAGTTAATTTTTTTTAGCTGAAGTTAGTCTTTATTGACATTTCAAGTTTGGGTGTTCAAACTCTGTTGATTGCAGTGTGGTGGCTTTAGGACTTATTAAAATAAACATTCTAGAAGACTTAGCATAGAGAACAAAGCAGTGCCCACTGTATGCCATGTTATTATATTGGGTAAACTCTTAGTTTTGATAGTTCTTGCATGCTTATCTAGTAACATAATTTTTCAAGTTTGCATGCTGAGCAGTGTATTTGGAATTCTCTTGTTTTTTCTGCTCTGTATTGTGGACTGCATTAGTTAAATCAGTTTTCCATTAAATTTGTTGCCTTCAAAATCATACAGTCAAGAAGCAGAGAACTAAAACTCGTGTCAAGGAATTTACTTGTGTTGCTGCACAGCTGCAGGTGTTGAAAGGCTCTTCTTTGATGGGAAAGAGAAGAAAGCAATATTTTCCTCTTTCTCCTGTTGTAAATACTCCTGCTTGTTGTGGTCCTTCCATTAAGTGCAACACACTTGTCAGTCCATGATCTGTGTTTTGATTGGCATGGGTGTTACTACTGAGTTCCTTCTTACCAAGACAAAAAAAATCAAAAGCGTTCTCTCTTGATCTTTTTTAATGGTAGTAGAAAATCTTAATTTGCTGTGCTTTCTTCTCTTTATGTCAGTGACTCAGTACTGCTGTAATGTAAGCTGGCATGATTAGTTTCTGCCCCTGTATTAAATATTCTGTTATTCTTCATAAAGGATTAATTCCTTTGGGTTCATCGAATGAGCGTGAGTGATCTGAGAAGCAGGAGAGTGGCTGCTGACTTGAAGGACTGGTTGCTGGAAACAGAGGTGGTCAGTTTGGAACTGGTTTAGCTGGCCTTGGGATTTTTTTTTTGTTTTAAATATCAGTATGCTTGTGTTTTTTCATTTGTGCAAATGCACACACAAATATAAAAAACCCCAACTCCAAACACTTTTGAAGCAACCCCTTATTGTTAGTTATTAAAACCTGATTTAAGTGCCTGTCTCCTTTGGATTCTGATTCTTAATAATTTATCAAGCCATGTAGTGCCTTTTCCTCAGCTGAGATGCTAAAAAGCAGCTGGGTAGCAGTAAAGAAATTGGTCTTAAATGCAGGAATTTAGGTAGTCTTTTATTTTTGAAAGATGAATTGGAGTTTTAGACCTTATTGATTGCATAAATCTCCTTTCCTTAGGAAGTGACATAAATATATTTTGCTTTTTAAAGTTAATTTGTTTGACTCCGTTGTGGTGATTTAGCTATGCAAGCATGTCTGGGCTGGCTACTTTTGCAATTCACGTTTCTCTTTTGTTTGCAAAGTCTGCTTTGTTTCTGATCTAGACAAGTTTCTTACAGCTTGCTTTGATCTTTTACTTGCCTTTTATGATACTTTTGCTCTCTGTTTTTTGTTCAAGCAGAAATGAATGAAAGGCGTAGCTATCTAAAGGTGGAGTTGCCTTGTAGTTTGTAGTAAAAACTTCTAGAGGTGATCTGAATTCTAGACAGCATTCAAACCACAGAAGGTGTAACTTCTCTCACTATATTTTGGCAAGTTGATTCAGGTATTTTTGTTTTCAACTCCTCTTTTGAGTTTCACTTTCAAGTGCATAAATAAATGACATTTTCAGGTGTTTATATTTTGCATACCTTAAAACATTTAAATATATTTGATCTGACTTATTAACTGGGTTTTATGAATTCATAATATTAATTGATAGTATTTCTTCTTTGTTCCGGATATTAGTGTCTGGGATCAATCTCAAGCAAGACTTAATTCCTCACTGAAGCTGTGTATTTCTGAGCAGGCAAACTTGTGATTTGCTATATACCTTCATGTCAATTGCTACTAGGCTTTTGTTTTTGGAAGAAGACATAAAATGAGAGTGCTTACAGCACGAGCAAAAGCTCTGGTCAGTCAGGTTTTTTTAGTGACCCGCAATCTTTGCCATCTTTCAACTAAAGTTAAATGCCCATTTTGTCAACCTGCTGTGTAAAGTTGTTAAGGAGGGATATGACCCCTGTTAAAATTTATTTTGTGAAAAAAAATAAATCATCAATGCTTCTTCCTTCCCCCCAGCTACTGAAGATAATTTTTCATGGTTCTTGCTGTACAATATAGTGATATCTCAGTGACCTCCAAGACTGTAGATACTAAATTACTGTTGGAGACAGAAAATGGGCATAAAAAAGTGCACTATTTCTTAGAACAGAAAACCTCCAAACAAGCACACATTTAAACTTTTGTTTCTGCTGTGTGTTTTTTGAGTCCCCAAGAAGATGTGTGTCTTTGTCATTTGTTCTTCTTGCTGCTTATACTTTCCTGTTTCTGTGAGACAGAATAAGAGGAAAATTGGAATATGAATGTTTTCTACCAGTTTAATGAGCAGAGTCAGCATGAATGGCAGAGACTAAGGGGGAAGAGATAGAGGAAGTATGTTACTGAGAGCCATGGGATTATCTTTGTATCTTTTTCATTATTTCTACAGTTACTGTCAGTATGGTCTCATGGGCTGCTTTACAATTTTTTACAACTTTTTTAAAAAAAAAGCATGCAAGAAAAGTTTTTCCTTTCTTTATTTTTTCTTAAAAATACTGAACTCCATCAGCATTGGCCTCAGGAGTTCACTGACACTAAAGAAAGAAAGCAAGCTGTAAGTGATAGGGCAACAAGAAACTGTCTGTTTACTTTCAAAGATGATAAATCAAAAAATAAACATATATCCAGGTATTTCCAGAAATGTATACCCAGTATATCTATAGGTTTATATACTGAATAGATCAGTTGATTTGTTTATTCTGTAATCAGTCACAAAGGCTCCGAGTTAATGAAGTCTGCCACTGCAGAAGTGTGGCTGTACCACCTGCTGAGCAATTTAAGAGCAATAAGTTTGAGGCATGATGGGTGATGAAGCTCTGGAGGAGAAACTGTGTAGGTTTTAGGAAAGTAATGCATTTTTATCTTCAAGTATTTAATTAAAAAAAGGTTTGGAAGAATGCCAAAGACATTTATGAGCTCCCTGGGTCTTTGAAAGACATATGATCGACTTCCAGGAGATGAGCAATTTTCCCTGTTGTAAAAGCTTGCATAGTTAATTCTTTGCTGTGTTGAAGTTAAGAAGTTAGACCTGCCTTGATTAATAGTAAATTGTCTGGAAAATGGTTTTCTAATGACTGTGTTACCTAAACACTGAATAAAGGATGAGTTTTTAGTGACAAAATTAATGATTCATTAAAACTGTCTAGTGACCAGTTGTTATCCCAGCTGATGAGGGTCTGCAAGGAATTATTGGATGATTTCAGGGCATGTAGTGACTGGCATAATGATGAAGCAGGTGCTGATTTCTGGCAGGCGTTTGGAGTAGTGTGCCACTAATGCTACTAATATATACATTGCCAGCTATTAAAACCTTTTATTGGTTCATCCCATTACTGCAGTCTGCTGCCTCTTGGTGTTTCCTTTGGCACCATTTGAATAATTTTGGACTACACAGGAATAAATTTGGGGTTTGGAATTTTTATTGATCTTAGTGTAACACAGTTCAGCAGCAGTTGGCAATAGAAGCTTGTGTCCCATTTTAAATTGCACGATCAAAAACCTGTTGAATCCCATTTCCTTGTCTTCTGTAATGAAAGCATTCAAGTGGCTGTCAGAGTGGATGACAACCTCCTCCTGCCAGCTCTGGTACTCCTCTATTCCATATCAACTACTTAATTCAGCTTGCTGACCTAGTAGAAAACTTGCCTGGGTCAAGGAAAAGAAATATCACTTGCTTATATTGTCCTGAACTATTTTTCTCCCACAGTCAGACAAGCATCAAAGCTATTAGAGAAGGGAAGGAGCAGTAACAGTGGGGTTGCTTTATTGAGCGCTAGGTTGTCATCAGATTGGATCTACAGTCTCATGAAAACTAATCTCAAACTACTACTTCTAACCTTCTAATTGAAGTAATTATACCTTTTATTTTTTTTTTTTTTTTACTTTTCTCACTTACTGCTAATAGCTGCTGTTATGAACAGTAGTTCATAACAGTTCAGTGTTATGGCAGTAGTTCTATGGGTTTGTGTACAAAAATCAGCTGTGGTAAATCCAGGATAGGAGCCAAAGTGAGTAGAACGGTATGCTACAAAAATTAAATAAAAAATCAATTGGATTTACCAACACTGTAGCAAGTACTATTCTGAGATAGGAACAGTTTTTTAATACAAGTAACTATAATCAGTGCAGTCATCAAGATGAAGCACTTAGACTAGCTATTAGCTTGGAAAATTCACATCTGAAGTTATGCCTAATTTAAAACCTCTCATTTTTACCTAGTGGTAATTTGTAGTTGTGAATCCATGATTAGGAATCTGTACAAGAAATTGCTTAAAATTCTAGGTCTTATTTTCCTTTTTGCCTCAAATGTAGTGATTATGTTCTAAGACACTAATACAATTAGATACAAATCAATGACTTCAAGTTAACAGATTTTATTAAAAATGAATGTTTTCCTCTGTCCAGTTTTCCATTCCTATGAAAGTGGTGGGGTGAGTTGGTTTTTTTTTTGTTTGGTTTTTTGTTTTGTTTTTTTTTTTGTAATGGTATGTTCAAGATCTGGGATATAATTTGATTAGCTTTAAATGCTCTTCAAAGCTCAGTGTTTCCATTTTAGTTAGGGAAGGGGAAATCATTGTCTTAATTTTAACAAAAAAACAAGCAAAGCCCCTAAAGCCAACCATCATTGTCTCCAAACAAAACCAAACAACTTTAGTTTGTTTACCATGAACCTGATAGAGATTTGTAATCACTCACTTGAAATCAGAGCTTTAGGACTCCTCACTATGCAGAACAGAATTTGCTATATAGTTCCTGGGAAGTTCAAAACTAACAAATTAGAGTAGTTGAGAGAGGTAGATTACCTATCAGGAAAACTTTCTTGTTTGTTTGGGTTTTTTTCCTCAGCTTGAATAAGAGGTTTCTCCCCACCCCATAAATTTGCCTTCACAATAGAACTAGGGGTGGGCTTCGGCTATATGAATTTTCCAAACCATGGTTTTGATGTTTTTTTGTTTTTCTCCATAGGCTAAACTCAATTTTGTGGTAAAAATTGACTGCAGTTTTTGTTAAAACGTAATTGAACGGTGATACCATCCAACTTTGATGGCCGTATCATAGATGGATATATTGTATCTTTGCAAGAATGTCCAAAATGTAACAATGGGGTTTTCTGTGTAGGAGGGGAGCAGTTGTGTATGGGCTAAACTCTTGCGTCTTGTTGGATTTAAAAGGTAGACAACATTTACAAATTTCAATTTACTAGCATACTTTAGGAATATTGAGTGTTTGTGTAATTTTCATATGAAGTAGTAGCCAATGCTTAAGGCCAGGAATATTTTCAATTAATATTGTGATACTGTCAAGAGGGTTAATTAAAAAGACAAAAATCGGAAAACTTTAGATTGTTTAAAATTTTGCATTCTAATTAGAAGGAGGTACATGATCACAGAGGTGCTGCTCAAAACAGTAAAATTTTTTTTCCTGTTAGGCACCTGAGGAGCAGGGCTTTATCTTGGGCTCTAGCTTGACATGCATTTTTGGTGGCATTTCTGCCTAAGAAAAAATACTTTTTTCTCCCAGGTTCTGGTATTTGTTGTTAAGCTTCATTGAAGCAAGCATTTCTGAAGTTTAATGGTTAAGTGAATTAACAAGACTAATTCATCTAAGGAACAATTTATTCTGTGTGATTTCTTCTGTTATGGTTTGACTCAGATGTGGTCACAAATTACGTGGAAACAGTTGTGGAAGCAGCAGGTAGATTCAGCAGAAGAGAGAGTAAGAGTGATGCTTTGTGTGTATAAATGTGCTGTACTAAATGGGTGATCAGGAAGCCTTTATTATCAGGAAGCTTTTTGTCTTGCTGCTGAGTGAAAATGAAAGAAAAGTGAGAAAATGAAAAGAATGTTCTGCTTTGTTTACATCAGAAATTTATTTCTGCTATGGTTGTTTTAGTAAAATTTGTACAACCAGCCGCAGATTTTTGTAAGCATATGTGAGAAAGCTCAAGTGAAATACCAGTCTGGAAAAATGATGGGTTGTAAAACCTCTGGATATGCCATGTGCTTAATCCTACTAAAAGGGGAGTAATAATGCCACTCTTCTCAGTGACAGCTTGCTCATAAGGATTTAAGGCACTTCTCAATGTACTTCATTGCTTTAGTTTATTAGTCTCAGTTTCTCTAATGTCTTGTTTGTGCAACAGGATCAAACTTAATAATTTTTAACTTAAAAACCATATATCTTTAAAATTTCATTTCAAAACTAGCTTTCTTTTACAAGTCTTAGAGGCCTAGAGTGTTTTGGGGTTTTTTCACCAGTTTTAGTATGTATTTGAAGTAGCTTGAATTGCAAATTAGGAAATTATGAAAAAGGTAATTTCTTAAAATCATTAGCTAAAGAGAAGAGAGAGGCTTCCTTTTCAGGGTTGAGAAAGCAGTGCTGAGGAAGAAGAGGGAAATCTCCGTTAAAAGTTAGGCATGTAATCTGCTTAAGTCATTCTGGAATCATCAATTATCTGCTTCTTAAGGCATCTTAATGCATCAGTGTATGCCTACTCAAATAAGCTGCTCATTAGCTGATAAAAGCAAATGATTAGTCAATGAAATTGAAATCTAGTTGTATTTAAATATTCTGAATAATTTCAACTTTTATTTATTATTATAAATGTATGTTTGCATTGAGTTATAAATTCTTACCAAATACACTAGAGTATGCGGGGAAAAGTTGTTCTACATAATTCGTTATAATAATTTGAAAGGTAAATGGTGTGATTACTGCAATGCTGATGGCTGTGATGCTGTTCTCCTAATTAGTCAGGTGCCCATGTTGTGTATCAGCCTAAATAGTATCATTATGGACGCACTTGTTTCTAAGGAAAACTACAAAAACAATGTAAGTTCCCAACTAATACAGTAGTTTTGTAATCACCCTAGATGTAAGCTTTCCCAGTATAAATCTGGGATGTTTGCTAGTATACATCAAAATTAGGGATGTTAGTGCCTCTGATTTAATTGGACTTGCTGTATTGGCACGGTAATGATGGAATAATTTACTTTAAAATGCTTGATTATTCCTTTTTGATAAAAGAAATTATTTGGTATCTAAAGGCTTTTAGTAAGGTTTGGGGATTTTTTTTTTTTTTTTTTTTTTTAAATCTGAAATATCACTGCTTTTCCAAATCTTTGATTGTATTCATGTCTTTTTTGGTTTGCTTCTAGAAACTTGCTTCTTTCCTTTAATTCTTTCATAATTAGGTCAAGTTCTTTGTCACTTGTGTGCTCCCAGTGCTTCTTCTGATCCAGCCAGTCTGACTGTGTGTTCATTACAGCTGCCCTTCACTTCTGTGCTGCTTCATGCCTGTTTTCAGAGAGTCTGGCTCTGGTTGACCTCTGGGGAAACAGTCTGACCTGCTGGAATTGGTCATCTGCAGGGTACTGTGAGGATAAATGAGGACAAGAAAGTACTCTTAATCCAGTACTCATCATTGAGTGAAAGAATTGACACACGTGCAGAGCTGCCCAGACTAGAGTATCATTATAAAGTGATAACTGCGAGAGATAGTATGTGGATTTGAATTTTGTTTCCCACATTCAAAATGGTGGAGGTGTGTTCTACTGCTTATGTCATTCTTCTGTCCTTTCCAGGTCATTCCTTGTCAGTCACCAGTAATGTTCCTGCCAAGCTGTTACTGTTTGCTTCTGGTAGGTCTTAATATATCCAAAGTAGAAGCTGAGCACAGCGGCAGCAGCAGAAAGGGGGGGTAGTCCAGGCTCTGCCAGTGCAGCTGCCAGTCAGCCCCACAGAATTTGTCTGCATTTTTTTTTCTCAAAATTGAAAACACTTGAATTAAGAAAACACCTTAGAGTTTTTGCTCATAGTAGCTTAATGTTGGCTACTTAATGTTGGTACAATCAAGCTACTATACTTCTGGTAATTAGATGATACCAGGTATAATAATTGGTGGTTTGGCAACATCAATGCAAGCTACAAGGACGGAATTCTTTCTTTGGCTTTGTGTCTAATTTTTGATAACCAGGGTTTGTGGAGCTAGTAATCCTGAATAAAGCAAAATCTGCTGTGTTGTTTCCCGACAAGCGTCTCTACTCAGACTTCTTTCTTTGTGTTCTGCTCTGAAAATGCAGTTCAAAACTGACGGAATTACAAGACTATCTATTATAATATTACAGAAGACAGGAACTCTCTTCAGCTGATGGCTGTGGGCAGGGGTCATGTACATAAATTGGTATGGCTGACAGCAGTAGATTTGAACTCTGATTTTAGAATTGGTAGAAGTTTCAGAGCTTAATTACAATCCAAATATCTGCTGGCTTTGCATAATACAATTGCTAACTTTGGAGAAATCTTTTTGTAATGTAGGGAACTTAGTAATTTTGGGTGTTGTGACTCAGTGATAACTGAACTGTTGAATATCCATGTTTTGAGGAGCTTGACTTTGAGTGCCATGCAGAGAAAGGGTTTATGTTTATGCAAATAATGGGATTGAAGTCTTCACATGGGGTTATATTCAGGGGGCAGCTGCTGCTTTTACTTATGCAAAGCAAGAATAATTAATGCTTTGGAACTGTACTTGCCTCACAGCTTGCCCCCAAATTGAGAAAGAGAGAAATCTCTGCTCTAATGTCTGCTTAATTGCCTTCCTGTAGAAAGACATAAGTGCCTGAAAAGCTTGAACATAACCTTTAAATTAACTAAATCATCACAAGTAAATAATTTGGTATCCAAGTAAACGACCAAATGGTAAATGAATTCACAGATATGGTCAGTTATCCCTACTTGTGATACTGATATTATAGTTATGCATTAATTAGAATCTACACATTGAGCTGCAATTTTCCTATGCAGCAAAAAACCCCGAAGTATATGGCATAACTTAATTCTAATTGCTTTTAAAACTAATAAATGTGTTTCAGAGTGCTTGTATAGTTCAGGTTTCTTTTATTTAGAGGTGTGTTTCCTGAGTAATTTTTTTTCCTGACTTCCATGAAGACTTAGGTCCTTGGATGTCAAGAGTATTTTGCTTTCAGATTAATCTGAGGCAGTAGAGAGTTTTTATGATGGTTTCTGACATAACTTTATTGTTTGTACCATAATAAACCAAAGAAAAATAGTTGAAGTATGGAGTTGCTGGAATAACAAAAGGAAGAAAAGTCCTGTTCTATAGCCACGCCTTCCCCCCTGTCCTCAGCATTTGTGACCAGCTGCGATTATAGAGGCTGGTTGCCAGCCTGGATGTACTTTTTCTTCCCAATCATAAATGCAGTTTTTACCTTAACCCCTAAAGATCATGCAGGACCTTGTTCATGCTGGAATTCAGCTGTACTTGCATAATGATTATTCACTAAATAAATCACGTGACTTTGAGTCCAGTTGCATAGGACTTACTACAAAATAACTTCATTTTCAAGTTGTATACCGTTTGAATGATGATTTAATTGCTCTAGGGACTAGTTGTTTAATTTCAAATTGTCGAAGACATTGAAGAGCAAGAACACTGATAGTCTTTCAGATTCAGCCTGTTGCTTATCATGTGACAGCAGGTTTACATTGTAAATTTCAGTTGTCCTTTTTCTGACCATCCTTTTTTAGTAGCAAGTTTGGTATCTTATGAATGTGATTGTTTTCAAGGACTGAATTACAAACCCATGAAGTAAAAATAAAACGTATTGCTATCTTCTGTATTCTCTGATATATTTGGATGCTTGGTTTTTGCATTAGTAGTGTTTCAGTAGCAAATAGCTAAGATACTTGAAGATCTTGGCTGAGATTTGCAGAAGTAACTTGTGGTTGCTTGCAGATTTCTAGAGTGCTGAAGATTTGCAGAAGTGCTTGCTGTGTCACTTCTTGGATGCTTCTCTTGATGTCTTTATAGGAACTGATTTTTTTTGTTAGTGCTTTGAGTGTTTATTGTGTTTGTAGTGTGTTTCGGAGTTAGACACTCCAATGTCTACCTGTCTTAGAACTCATGCCTTCTACTGTTGATAAAATACGTGAATGCTGATCTCTTAAAAGGTGACATTTAAAGAAAGGGAGAGCCTTGCTGTTTGATAGAAGATAGTGACATTCCTAAAAAATAAATTTTTAGAATGTCACTAATTTTTCCTTTTTGTCTCTTTTTCTTGTTTTTAATAAGAAAATACAGAGCAAAATTAAGCTTTTTTAATGCGGTATGAAATATTTTTGCGGCTGTGTCTGCAGCCCGGGGGCTGTTGGGCGCGGAGCAGCCCCGGCGGTGCCGCTGTCCCGAGGCCATCGCCGGCGGCAGGTGCCCGTGGGCGGCGGGGAAGGATCGCGCCAGGCCTTGTCTGAGTGGGGCACCAGCGCTATTGAGATGCTAATGTGATATACGCTGCTGTTTTGTGCTAGACCTCGACTGCATCTCAGGAATGTGGCCTGTCTGGTTTTAGGTTGGCATTCAGAGGGCCCACTGTAATTCCTGCCAGCCGATCGATAGATTAAAGCTGTGGTCTTCTGTGCCGAAGGAAGCGGTTGTGCTGGTGGAGAATGGGGATTACATACTTTCTTGGTTCTCCAGATCTTACCTACTGGTCTCTGTGCTCTGTGTTTGCCATCTGCAATTTGGCAGTAAATTTGCTCTGTTAAGCTACACATGCAGCATTAGCTTTACTGACAAGGGTCGAACCTTTCTTTCTGTTCATGCTTACTTTTTGCTGGGGTATCCAAATGCTGCATTGTTCCCTTCAAGCTTTTCTTACAGCTATATAGAGTGGAGTATATTTATTTTTTTTTTACCGTGGTTGTGTCCGTTTTCTGGTGGTAGGTTATTTTCTGATTCAATGGAATATATATCCTGGTTCATGTTTAGAGGCAGTGAATAAATGAATAAACTAGGCATAACAGGAACATGCTGTAATAAATCTAAGTTCTACTTACAGCATCTTGGAAGCAATTTGCTGTGTTTCGTGCTGAAAATAAAGGATCTGTTTATGTATGCTGCAAACAGAAATTTAGAATGTAGCCCAGGGAACAAATTTTTTATCAGTCTATTTTGTACATGAATGCGGCATACATCAGATTTTATGTACTGCATTCCTTTTGTATTCTTGTGAAATAAAATAACAACTGTTTGTTTTCTGGAGATTCAGAAGAGAGATTCAGATCTCTCTTAAGTTTGTTGAATATAGTTTTCTTCTGTATTTCCCTACCATGTTAGGTGAAACAAACATGGAGCACAGGGGAGAATAGCTGTAAATCTCATTGGCTTTAGCTAGCAATTACTTTAGCAGATAAAACAAAACATGCAAATATCTCCTGAGCACTTAAGGCTGATCTTTCAGACACTCACTGTCTGTATCCCTAGCCAAAAAGGGGCATATGGTAATTAGATTTTGAAGGACCATGTGCTCTCACTACAGAGCTAAATATTAAAATGCAAAAAAGCAGACTACCACATGGCACAGTTGATTTTAATGGCAGCTCATGGTAAAATGCTCTCTTTATGTTGCCTTTTAGGTTACCTAGGGTGAAACAAAATTACAGGCTTGGAGACTCTGGAAAAGCTCAGCATCAGCGTTTGAGGTAAAAGTGAACATACTGAACTAATCTTGGGAGTGTCCTTCTTGTTAACTTTATTGAATTGATCGGAAGAGAAATTTTCATCAAGATTCATTTTGTGTTTAAGTTTTCAGTATTGATTTTTAAAAATTGACTTCACAATCTCTTTTTACATCTGGCAAAACTCACACTTTAGGTGTATATATTGTGCAAATTTTTTATTTTATAGCTTTAAAAACACACTAGATCTGCTTAAATATTGTATTTTTGCTTTAACTTGTAGTTAAATGTATATATGTTCGATAATAATACATAATACTTTTAGTTGGCTGATATATTTAGAAATTCATGGTCATGAATTTCTGTCTTTCTGAATTTTACTTTAATGGTTAAATCACCATCTTGAGTGCACAGTATTTTTCTTTTACTAAAAGGACTGGTGTACTTTGAGAAAAATGGTTGTTGCTTTTTCATGAATTGACTATTACTGGCAGTTTCAAATTGAAATAGTTTAAAGAAGCTTTAATTCTGTGGGTTTTTTTTTTAATGTCTAATTCAAAGTGAAAATACATGTGAATGGAAAAAGCAGTACAATTATACAAACCATAGTAAAATTATATCAAATGCTCTATTCTTGTATTTCTCATATGAGCCAGTAATTAATGATACTAACCTGGACATAGGACTAGGGAAGTATGTGTGCATTTAAACTAAATTATCTTTTAAATCACTCTTTTAAATTTTAGTTTCTGATAGTAAACTAAAATAATGCTGTTCAGAGCGAACCTAAACAGTTAATTTCTGTCAGGAAGTTGTGATGTAGGATCACATATATAAAGGTTTATAAGCAACTGAATTGCCACAATTAATGTTGCTATGTAGTTCCCTTTTCAAATAATTTTTATAGTTCATAGGTTTTTGTTCTTGTGTTTTTTTAAGAGTCAAAGCTTGCAAGTTATGTGATTAATCTACAAGCTGATATCATGATGTCAAAATGCAGTTCGGGAAGCATAAACACAGAGACTGTGGAAATTAAAACGGTAAGACTGTGCTTTGTAGTATGGGAGAAGCGGGTTTTGATGTATCACTGCACTGTGTTCTCCTATTTTATATTTAAAGATGCTTCAGAAGCATAGAGTAAAGCAACTTCCATGTGTGAAGTTTGTAGACATTGACTAAATTTCTTTGGAAAGAACAATGAAAGTAGCTACTGCATTTTATTCATACAAATTTAGGTGTTTTTCATGAAATGCTTGCCCTGATGCTTCTTGTGAGGCTGAATATGATTTGAAATCTATTCAGTTTTTTTAAAAGGATGTGTGTATGTTATTCTCGTGGCTTTTATATTCAAATGTGGTTGTGTTGGTGAAACAGGATCAGTTAAAAAAAAAAAAGTTGACACAAGGGGTTAGAATTAGAATCGAATTCATATGTTGTTCCAGATAGGAGATACAAAGTAAATGGTAAGGAAAAGAAATTACAGGTAAATTAACATCTTTGTTTCAATAGTATGCTTGAGTTTGAAATATGAGATCAGCAAAAATAGGGAAAGAGGTTGTCTGACTAAAACTACATAGCAGTAACATGTGCTTTAATTACATAGGGAAGACAAAATTATGTATCGTTCCACTGGTGCTCACCTTGCCTTCCATCTTATATCCATATACTTAATGCTTTAACTTTTGTCATTTGTGTTAGGGAGGTGAAAGGAGTACCAGTTCTACACTGCTGATTAAGCAGCTGCATAGTTAGGATTGTTGCACAGGCCTTGTACACATCATTTTAAAAAAATGAAAGTTTGTTCCAGACTCTAGCTGCATGTTTGTATTCTTTAAAGGAGAAGCATCCCTTTTCTGAATATTTATTCTGAATGCCTCATGCACTGGTATCACTAGAGATGTGTCACAAAACTGATCTTTCTTTTACATTGTATTGCTTCACTTGTGAATGCCCTGCAGCCTGCGTGTGTTATGCTGATAAATAGTGGCATAGTCCTTTTGCATTTGACTGTTCAGTGTGCAGCAACACAACTCCTGTTTGAACAATGAGCTGCTGGCTCTGTTGGTCGAGGTGGACTGATGGCAACATGAGGTGTTTACTAGGCTTTTGCCCCAAGTCCAGGATTGGTCATACTAAACACTACATGAAGGACTTAAGGGGTTTTCTGAGTGCTAAGTGTCATGTTCTCCATTTCTCTCCTACAAACAGACATTTAGGAGGAGTCTGCAAGGAATTTCACCTCTTAATTGTTGTACTACTTGTAGAAGTGCTTCAGAATCAGTTCATCCAAATGTAGAGCTTCAGTTTAACTTTTTTTAAACAGTTTAAATATTTCAATAAGTTCTTTAATGAAAATTTTTCTGGATAACAGAAAGCAGCCATCATTGTGCTGGTGTGCCTTGGTAGGCTATTAAAGACCAATGTTAGAATAGTTCTTTATCAGAAAAATAGAAAGAAACAGAATTCTTGTAGCTCAAAATGAGTATTCACAAAAGAATATTTCTGATTGTACTAGGAAAACTAGGAAAGATGGTACTTAAAGGAATACTTATATTTAAGCTTTGTAAGCAGCTACGCCATCCCCTCTTGGAAAAGAACACATTTGAAATACATTCTTTTTTTTCATTTAAGAATATCGTAACACCAAATGTAAAAATTGCTGTTAGGCAGCCCATGGGATAAAGATTTGAAGGATGAGAAAGAAAGAATGGTTCCTAAGATTTGTTCTGTGTTTAAGAGAGCACAATACAAGAGATTTCTGATTTGTCTTACTGAGTAATATTGACAGTTGTTTGATGTTTGAGTTCTGGATATTTTTTTTTTTTTTGAGCTAAAACTGGAGGTGTTTGATTTGGGATTTTTAAGTTCTCTTAAGAGAACTAAAGTTGCAGGGGTAATAGTAACAAAATACACTTCTTTTTCTGGAAAGAGTAGTGTGTTCTTCTGGTCTGTCACTAAAAAAGTCAAATCCTTTTAAAAAGTGCACTTCTTTTAAAAGCAATCTTAGAAACCAGACAACATAGAAATATTGCAAGGTCACCTAAATTGATGCAAAACCAATTCTTACCTCTGAATGCTTACAGCGTAAGTTGGTATGGAATGTTCTCATTTTGTATATTAACTTTTACCTAAATTTTCTGCTTTGTATTTTGTTTTTGTAATATTTTACATTTTTCTTTTTATTTGGTCCTCCTTTACCCAAGTAAGAATTTTCTGTTAGATCATTCAGCAAGTTAATATTTCATGTAGCATTTGAACATAGAAATTGCTATAAAGAAACAGCATTCAGACTCTTCAAGTGTTTGTGTAAGAGAAAATTCAAGCAGCAAGGTTCTATTCATATTTTTTTATAAATTGTGGTTTATTTCCTTAGAGTAAGTGAATTATTTTTACCTCTTGAGGCTAACTTGTTTTGACTGATGCTGAGAGTGTTTTTAGAAGATAAATTAGACATTCCTGAACAAAGATGAAATACTAAAGCATCAGAAATAATGTTTGTATCATGAGGATTATATTAGGAACAAATATACAACTCGGTATAGAAAGAAAATTAAATACATTGCAAATGGCAGTAAGAAATTTTTGTTGTTAATAGGAGATGATTATAGTTTCGCATTAACTTGTGAGTACAGCACAAACTATGCTCACAAATGGTGGTAAAAACTTGAAAGTTGCATCCCCAAGATGCTGCTCTTTTCTCTATGTACCTCAATGCCATTCTATGAATGTTCTAAACTGTCCTCCAAGCAGGACTAGATTCAGGATGTCTCATGCCCGGTGAAGCCTCTTTGTCCATGTGGCTTGTATTCCTTAGTGCAGTAAACTTTGAATTTTTTGTGCACCAGGTGATGGCTTTAAATTGGACATAGACATGTGACTGAAAAATCTTCACCACAGTTCCAGATTCATTGCAGGCTGGAAATAATTGCTATGGCATGTTGTTGACCTCATTTCCAACACTGTATGTTTTTCTGAAAAACAGTTCTTTAAATGATGGAATAAGGGGTTAATTTTAGTTCTGCAATTTACTCCATTAACATTAAAATAAGGACACTAGGTTATGAATTCCGCTCTTAAAACTCTCAAGATTGATGGCCATGGAACTGGAACTTCCACTCTTATTTTAGTACAACAAAGCTTGAGCTTTGTGCTGCCTTATCCAGCTTCCATAACTAGTCTAGAGTCACCGGAAGTATGAGTCGTTTCAGGTGTTTCTCGCTCCAAATTCATCTTCAGGAAGTTCTTACGGTTTCCTGTTCTATCAGATTTCAACATAATGCAGCAGACCAAGATGGAACATTTTAGCAAGTTTCTTTATTACCCAATACTGGCTGAGCAGGACTAGTATGGCTTTTTATTTTGCTTCAGTGTTAGCTAGTTTCAGTTAGCTCACGTTCAGTTTTCTGTCCACAGATTCTGAACATATGTGCTTACATCTCAAAAGTTTTCAATTTAAAATCTGTGCTTCAAGTAGATGTGTTCTTTCCCTTTTTATTTCTAGATGATCCCATACTGCCTTTCTTTTATTGAAGAACTTGATATTTTTTCTTGCTGTTGAAATAGAGACTCTAGAATGATACAATTACTGCATTATTCTGGCTTACTCCCATAGTAACGTTGGCATTGATCTTGTCAGATCTTATATACTTCCAGTACAAATCATAGAAATGAGGGTCAGGACTAGGAAGCCTTAGTATAGCAGAAAGAAACGCTGATTTGGGAGGATAACTTACTTTCTTTTTACCTGACTTAGCTCAAATTCCCTTCCCCTATATATTCACTTTTTATATTAAAAAGAACTATTTTTGATGGAGGGTGAAGTACATTTATTGCTGATCCTAAACTCAAGAATTTACATTTATCCCTGTCGCTATGGGCGATGAACAGACGACATGAGACCTTGTTATAAAAAACTGCATCTGACTCCCTTTATTAAAACAATTGCCCTCCTTATATACCTTTTAGAACAGGCCACTCTCATTGGTTAGAAGAGTGCCAGAATTCTTCTTACCATTGGCCCAAAGCAATGGATAGAGACAAGTCCATCCCACAGAAAAGAATGCAAAACATCACTCTCGTTACAATAACACTTGGGATGTTTATGTCAAGTCTGTGGGAACAAGGTCTTCTCAAACCCAAAACACCACGAAGAAACTGAGTTCAGAAACTCAGAAACCTCAGGCCTAGAAAACCAGACTACATATCCCTGTTCACTGAGTAGCATTTACTACTGAATGTTTGTCTGCAAAAGATAAATGTCTTTACAATGGATCTGTGTGTACAATGTTACTTCAGCTTAACCACTGTACTTCAGGGCTTCCCTTGCTGCTTTGAAATGAATTGAGGCTAAGCTTTATTTTACCACTTATTGTAAAGTGAAATTACTTCTGACTCTGCAAGAGGAGTGATCATGTCGTTCACTGTGTTGCCTTCTCTTTATTTTACAATAAATATCTGAAGTGGAAAGTGAGATAATAGGTTTAATCTCTTTTTTTCAGAGCTTCCTATATTTATTTAATGCTAGTTTAATATCAGTGCCTAAACATGGTCCAGATTACAATATTTAATTTAAAAATATTAACATATAAGAGAGCAACAATGTTATTAGTCAGAGACTGTGGAACAAATCTAAATGAATGCTTTTCTTAATTACAGAATCACATAATTACTATGATTGGAAGGGACCTCTAGAAATCTAGTTAATGCCCCATTTTTGATGATTTAATTGTACTGCTTTTTTTTTTTTTTACTCTCTCTCTTCAGTTATTTCTGATAACTATTACTGGTTCTTTCTTAGATAGCATATTATACTTCCCTCATTTTAATTTTTGTTCCTTACTGCACATTTGCAAAACTTAAGCAGCTTTCCTGTTCTGTAGAAGAGCAAGAACATTTCAGTGCAAAAAAAGATAATTAATTTTTCTTTTTGTATTTTTAATTTATTATTAAATATGAATCCATCATCATTTTTTCACATTTCTCAACCCATATTATGCTAAAATTAATATAGAGCTTGCAGAGATTTTTGAGGAAAATCAACTTGTGAGAATACTGTTTGTTTGAATAGGGTATATATCCAATTTAGAGAGGGAGTATTCAGAATTTCTTAGAGTTCATGTAGTATGTTTCTGTATACTTCAGCAATATTTTTCTGTATCATCAGGCCATAATCACTTTTCCAGGCCAAAGGTTTTTATGTTGTGTGGCTTGTTTGTTTTTTAGTTGGTAGAATTTTTTGTTAGTTTTGTTTGTTTTAACCTTGACCACTTCTGACAAATAGTAAATGTTCTTAAGACACACACACATACCCCCTGGTGATGAGGATTTCATAGCGTCAGTAGGAAAGTGTTCTCTGGTGCTCAATTGTCATGGAGTACTGAATGCTTTGTTTGTTTATGAGTTACAGTATCTTTATGGAAGTTGGTGATTAACCTGGTAAGGATTCCATTGTCTATTAGTCTTTACCAGAGTCATCAGCAATTGTCTATAATGCTTCTGTCAGTTCTTAAAGGTTATCTTATCAGAATCTGATGATTTGAAAAGACTGATGTTCTTGTGTAGTTTCTGTTATTTTCATAGCAATTAGAATAAAATTCCTGTTTGCATGTATTTAAAGCTTTAATTGTTCAAAGGCCTTTTTGGTTGCAAAGAAAAACGGAAAATCTGATACTTGTGCCTATGCTGTAAAATTCAGTGTTTTTCTTTCTGAAGTAAAGCTAAGACAGCTTTACTTTTTAAAGTTTAAATTTAAAATGAGATTCTGTCAGACCATAAATGGAACTTCATATTAAAATGTATGTGTGTAAATCCAAATGCCTGGAATGAATGTTGTCCTGTAACGTACAGCTCCTTTTGAATTTCTGAGATGCTTTGGTAAGGACATATCTTCAAGGGGAGAAGTGCCTATAAATTTAAAATTAACATTTTCTGCTGAAAATAGTATGAGAAGAAACATTTCTATAAGTAAAATCGACTATTGTCATTTTCTTGATAAAATTTTTCTTATTGCTTCAGATTGCAAGAATATCTAATACTTGTTTCATTTTCTTTTCACAGTAGGCTGTGCTGAAACAAAAATGCAATGAAAGAAACACTGGATGAATGAATGAAAAGCCCTGCTTTGCAATCCCTCAGCATGGCGGGACTGCAGCTCATGACCCCTGCTTCCTCCCCAATGGGTCCATTTTTTGGACTACCATGGCAACAAGAAGCAATTCATGATAACATTTACACACCAAGAAAATATCAGGTGCTAGCAATAGTACTAATATGGTAACATCAAAGAAAGTACAATTAAATCCATTAATTAATGGAAAAAGAGCAAGAGCAGGTGGAGATGTGTGTGCTGTGATGCACACTGTCAGGACATGTCTCTCTCTGCTCCACTTATTGGGAGCTAATTATTTAGTTTGGCTTTGTTTAATATTTGTTATATTTCCCCTTCCCTCTTCTCGGTTTGCTCTAACAAGCAGAACAGCTTTTAAGCTGAGTGTTCTCCTGCTACTTTGCAGAATGCTGCTAGGGACAAATAAACCATGTCTCTCAATTGTACACACACATCACGTCTCCTTCCACCTCTCACTTTGTCTTCCACACAGTATACTCATTTTGACTTTCGGTTCATGTACTGGTCAAAGCAGCCCTCTAAAGTCAGAAAGCACTTCAGGGTACTCTGATTTTTCACTTTAAAGAAAGCTGAGTTCTAGAATACCAGTTCTCTGCACTCCAGAGGTGCCCAGAAGCATTTTGTTAGCATTGCTGAAAAACTTGAATCACCTTGAGCTAGTCTGCTTGCTTATTGGGCTGAATTGATGTGTGCAATTAGATTTAAAAGCTGTAGCTTCTTTCTTCACACCGTGTATATAGCAACAGAGTCATCTATTAAAGAGATACCCTCAGAAAGGTACCTGAGAGCAGAACTGTGGTACTGAAGGATTTTAGATTTAAAAGCTGGGCTATATATAGTGTGTTAATATTTTTGAAGGACTGTGAGAATACATTGTTATGAAGGAGATGTGTTAATTATATGACACTTGAAAGATCTCGGGCAATACTATTGACTTGTACTTGTCTGTAGTTTATCACTTGTCTTATTTTTTGTCAGCTTTTTCCCTGCATTGCTGCAAGTAACATCATTATTTTTTTAACCTAGGTTGAACTGCTTGAAGCAGCCTTGGATCATAATACAATAGTCTGCTTAAACACTGGCTCAGGGAAGACTTTTATTGCAGTACTACTCACTAAAGAGCTGTCCTATCAGATCAGGGGAGATTTCAACAAAAATGGAAAAAGAACTGTGTTCTTGGTCAACTCGGGTAAGTGGAAACTTTCCTAAACACACTAATAATTCCATGGAATATTCTGTAACAGAAGTTCTGTGAAAGCAAAGTTGGGAGAACTTTTGCATAAAATCTTCAAAAGCAAGGATGTGATGCCTTTCATCTTTTGTTTCATCATCTGTTTAATATAATCTGTTTATATATATAACATATTCTGTTTTCTAGTTTTAAGTTAAGACACTGAATCTGAAGTGCAATTTAGTTACCAGTCTGTTTGCTTGATATGGCTTTGCATAGAGGCAGATGTACACAGTTGCCATGTACAGCTGCCACATACACGTGGTTTAAGATTAGTCTAAGATAAAGGTGACGTTATGAAATGTGATGCTAGGTGATATGATACACATCTTATAAATTATAGTATGAGAAGACCTTCATGTAAAATGAGATTTATTTTTTTACTTAAGCAAATCAAGTTGCTCAACAAGTGTCAGCTGTCAGGACACATTCAGACCTTAAAGTGGGAGAGTATTCAAGTTTGGAGATAACTGAATCATGGACAAAAGAGATGTGGAGTCAGGAATTCTCGAAGCATCAGGTAACGTATTAAGTAAATGTATTAAGTAAAATGTGTTAAATGTAAAAATGTATTAAGTAAAAACTATAAGCAAAGCATACAGAGAGTTAGATGTAAAAATGTGTTAAGTAAAAACTATAAGCAAAGCATACAGAGAGTTAGCTTGGATAAGAAGTGATTCTTTCCGATTATACATTCAGTCCTTTTTAAAAATAAAGCCAGCATTTTGGTAGTATTTGTATGTTAGTTATGACGCCAATATATGTAGGTGTTTTCAGGTTGTTTTATAAAAGTAATCTAAGTCTTTGTTTTCAATCTCCCTGACTTGTTCATGATGGTGACTGCGGAAGAAATTTTGAGTGTGCATACTATACTTTAAATGCTATTAAATTTTCATTAAATGTTAGGGTTTTGGGGTTTACTTTCTGGTGATTAGTAATGCTCTGTGGAACGTGTCTGAGGAACTCTGACAGAAGAAAGTGTTACTATACTTAGTGAAGTTCAAAGTGAATGTAAAAACTACACAATTTTATCAACAAACTCAATTTCTGTGTTAGTGTACAAGAAATAAGTTTTTCTTTAAAAGAATTTAAAAATGATGTCCTGCTTATGTTACAGCTGCAAGTAGTTAAGAGCTTATGAAGAGCTATCTTTCTTACCAGAGACATGATGATGGGACACATATAACAACACTAACAAAATTCATTAGGATTTAATGACATTTGTTCTGTGTGGTCTGATTGGTGTTGAGATTGTCTGTTGTATTCATTTTTTAACTAGGCATGTGACTGGAGAGATACAGACATATATATATATAAATAAATATATCCCCATTCAGATAGATGGCTTTCTTCAGTAGAGAATGTTTTGTTCTCCTTTGTCCTTACCTGGTGCAGGTAGATGAATAGGGGTTGATATTTGCCACTGCTGTCTCACAAGACCTGCAGAAGGCTTTTCCTCTTTCACCTTGACCTCAGACAGCTTGTTCTTTTCTTGTACTGACATTTTTTTCCTTTCAATCCAGGTTCTGGTTATGACATGTCATGTTGCTTTGACCGTTTTGAGGAATGAGTATTTATCCCTGTCAAATATTAATCTTCTGGTGTTTGATGAGTGCCATCTTGCAATCCAGGATCATCCATACCGTGAAATTATGAAGGTATGTTTATTGTGTGAATGTCTAATATACTTGGTTGAGGAAGAAAAGTCAGTGGGAGGACTGGAGAACTGGGAACCATTTAAGGCAAATTTTGCTACCAAAAGAAGTATTAGTGAAAACAATGTTAGCATGTTCCTGAGACTGTGAAATTACTGTATTGAGTTAAGACTTCAGTGATACTATGTGGTAGAAGAATAATGTATTTACTGTATTTTATAGTGGGGATTAAAGAATAATTCTGTCTTTAACAGAAAAGCTAAATTTATTGAATTAGGGGAAATTTAAAAATTCATTAATAAAATATTTGAGTTAGGGAATTGGGATATGCTAATTCGTTTTTATTATTTTTAAAAATGCTGAACTGTAAAGGTGTTTCTGGGGCTCTTTCCAGTATATTGTTGGCTCCGTGTTGTTTTTGGCTTAATAGAGATATCTGCATAACAAGTATCTTTCAAATATTTTCAAGTGTATGTGCCTTTTTGTATGGAGTGGAAGTATTATGTTATGTATTGTAAGTGTGACAAGAATATTCTGTTTAATGCTAGCTGTTTCTTTTTTTCCGTGTTGCAAGTATTTGCTTTTAAATGTGATAGCTGTTTAACTTCCAGTCAGTAGAATGAAAAATATTAATTCAATGTTTGGTTCCTTTTGCAACACCTGCTATTGAAATAAAAGTTTGTGGCCTAAGCATCATAAGTTTGTAGGTAGATTAACATAATACCTTTCATAAATAATTTAATTTGATTTGATTTCACAGATCTGTGAGGATTATCCATCATGTCCTCGAATTTTGGGATTAACAGCTTCCATTTTAAATGGGAAATGTGATCCTGCTGAATTGGAGGAGAAGATTCAGAAATTGGAGAAAATTTTGAAGAGCAGTGCTGAAACTGCAACTGATTTGGTGGTCTTAGACAGGTGTGTTTTATAATGATTTTTGGTAAATTGATGCCTGCATTTTTGTTTTGGATAGAGGAATAAACCATTAGCAATATTTTGTCTTCTAAATTTTAAAGAAGTGTGTGTGTATGATGTTGCTATTCCATTTAGAGATTTAGGGTGGAGATGGAATGCTAAATGGCTTTTGAGTATAAAGGATAATTGGCCTTGGTAGGGAGAGATTTTCTGTCTGTAGTTAAAAAATAAACCAAGCAAAAAAAAAGGCACAAGGAAATATCCTCAAACAAAAAAAGAAAAAACTATCCAAAACAACAACAAAACCCCCCCCCCAAAAAAAACAAAAAAAACAAAAAACTGAACACATCATCAAGGTATAAAACTGACATTTCACAAAATATTTCTGAACTTTTAAAATTTACTCTTTTCTGTGGAGTGTAACTATTTCATGTCCAGTGTATGCCATAATGTCACTATTTAGGAAAATTTGGCACCATCCACAGTACAATGTGCTCTTAATGCCAGAGAGGTTGTGGGGTTTTTTCCCCCTAAATGCATAGCCTGGGTTTTAAAGGCGAGTGAGAGATAGAGGGAGATGAGAGGATGTAGTAAATACTTAAATACCAGAGCAAATGAGTTACAGACTCTAGAATCGTGTGCATGTTGTTTAAACTAAAGGTGGTGATAATGCAATGACTTGTTGAAGGGGAAATTAGGGTGAAATGATTGCTATGTAGAATGTTTTCTTCTACCACCTGTACTGTATTGTTGAGTTTCAGACAAAGTTAAAGATTTTTTTAATGTTATGGAACAGGAGTTTTATCCATATGTAAATGTTTTAAATGCATTTTTTTTTTTAACTCGTCTGACTGAACCCTTTCCTTTTAAGAATTTCTTGCTGCCATTCAAGAATAGTAATTATTTTCCCTGTGTAAATGTATACAAAGACATAAATTTACATTATATGGATTGGTTTTCTTTTGTATAGCAAGAGAGTGCACTATGGAGAAACAAGTGAAAATGTTGGTGAATAAATAGAATTCGCTTAAATTTTCCACTATTTGAAATGAGGGTAGCAATATTAGCGTTCTTTTTAGGAGTGTGTTAGAACAGTATCTAGAATGAAGTAGTTCAGTATTTCAGGTGGTGGAGGTTTTTCAGAAGTGTTTAACTGTGTAACTTCTAATAATTAGTGATTCATGGTGGTGAAAGAAATGTTCTTGAATACACATCATGTTGCTGTTGTGTTCGCTGTATAACCTTAAAAGCTGAAGTAGCTCTGGCTTTCAGAAGCTCTGTTTAACTTGATCTTTGCCCTTATTAAGATATACTTCTCAGCCATGTGAGATTGTTGTAGACTGTGGACCGTATACTGACAAAAGTGGGTTGTATGGAAGATTACTGAAGGAATTGGATGAAGCACTTGCTTTTCTAAATGACTGCAACATACCTGTACATTCAAAAGAAAGAGATTCTACCTTAATTTCTAAGCAGGTAAGGATATCAAGAAATGTGAGAAACTTGGGGAATAGAAATCTTACTACTGTTTTTCTTTGCCATGTATGTTACATAACTGAAACCTCCTTAGCTATCTTAATCAGTGATGGCTATCCTTGATTATCTGAAGCAAAAAGACATCTGATTTTTGTGTTCATTAACATGCAGTTGTTTCCATAAATGAGTGGGGCTTCAGTGTCAGGCATTGACTAGAATTTTATTTAGTTTGAGATTCAGGTTTGTTTAAAGTACTAAACCAGTTCTGCACCCTGATGTTTTAAGTCCTTATCTCTGAAGTCAAGAATTTGACATTTACACAATCTCCTGTGACCTTTGAATAATTCAGTACAGAAGAGGAAATAATGCTTCAGGAAGAATTTGGACCCCGTTATATTAAAAATTGATAAAGGAAGAATTTAGACAAAAGTTCCAGCCAGAGATGTACAGTGTCAGTAGTTTATCTTAGAACAGTACTGGACTAGTGCTGTACCTTCCTGGACGGAATTTGAATCTCGGGCTTGCCTGTGACTTTCTCTTTGTTTGCCCCTGTGTTGCCCTGACCTTTGGCAGAGGATGGTTCAGAAGGTGTGGAGTGTTTAGCAGAGACCTCCACACAGGGGATCAGGTACCATTTTTAACCCTGCCTGGCCTTCCTGGTTTGGAATTGCCTGTTAAGTTACAACTGTGTAAGTTTGTAAGTCTTTGAACAAGAAGTCAGTAGTGAGTCCCTACTGTGACTATTCCTGTAATAGTCCATGAGAAATTTGGAGAATGTATTTCTCTTCAGCCCTAAATATTCTGGTTTCCTTGAGCATTCTTAGGAACTGAGGACTCTGATACTGTCTAAAAAATATTATTTGTGCCAGAGGGAAAGTTGGTACATAAGGCAGCCTATCACAGTGCATGGGAATTGGACGTCCTGATTACTCTTGTTCTAAACTTAAAACATAATAGGCTAAAATACTTAAGGAATGCTGTCTAGAGGTGATCTTCTGCAGAGTCCAGAAGAGTGGATTAACTGCTATACATCTAAAGCTTGTTTTAAACTAGTAAACTAGTTTAAACTCTGTCCTTGTTTTAAACTAGTAGCTCTCTGAGACAATGGAGGCACCCATATTAAGAAAAGAAAAGAAATGAGTTTCAGACTGAGGTGCTTTACGTCTTGGCATTGTAGAGTATCAAGCCTCTGTATGCAGTTGCAATTAGTCTAGATAGTTTTACCCTTAAGTTCTAGAACTAATAAACTTCACAGAGGATAGGATAGCATCAGGAGAATCATAGCCTGTTTCTTTATTTCCTCACAGAAGGGAAGGAGGAAGAGAAATTAAAGCAGCAGGTGAAAACCAGCATCCTGACTTAGAATTCAGTTGTAGTTCTTCTAGTACAATATAGGGCATCCAAACAATAAGTCCTTTTAGTACTGTTATCAGTGTGCCCCGTTTCTGAATTCCTAGTTTGTCTGGCAACTTCACTCTTCCAGAGGAAACAACTTCTCATCAGATAAGGTTATGATGGTACTCTCATGCCTGTTCTGTTTTCTATTAATAAATATAGTTCTTTTTACTTTTCCAGCCATATGAACAAACTACTGTGTTCTGTTTTTCCTTTGAAAGGATAGACTTCCTATGGCTTCCTTAAGGCCACTGTGCAACTTTCTGGTTATATACTTCTGAAACCCTGACAGCTGTCAGTAGTAAATAAAGTAAAAATGCCCAGCAAAATGTTATTCTGTTAGTCCTATATTGTATAATAAAGATAAGAATTTTTGCTTTGTTTATCTAGCTGCTTCAGAAACTATTCTTCTTGTCAGTATAAATTTCAAATTGCAGTTCTACAAAATAGCAAAATTTTGATTAAGCTTGGGTGTTTTTGGAGCTTCAGAAATGTACAATATGAAGTTGATTGGTAGCAATTTAAAGGGGAGGGGGGAACTTGCTCCTGGAAACACCAAATTTCCCAAGGCCATCTAAATAAGAACATCAGACTTCTACATTTTTTTTTAAAGTAGAAAAATTGTCATAATCCTTACAAAGACTGTGCTTTAAGACTAAAAAGCCCCTAGTCTTAAATGAATAGTTCATGAATGTACTCTTTGAACTGATACTTGAATTCGTTTGTTGTAGATATTGTCAGACTGTCGAGCTGTGTTGGTTGTTCTGGGACCGTGGTGTGCAGATAAGGTAGCTGGGATGATGGTGAGAGAGCTGCAGAAGTATATCAAACATGAACAAGAGGAGCTGCACAGGAAATTTTTATTGTTTACAGACACTTTCCTAAGGAAAATACATGCACTCTGTGAAGAGCACTTCTCGCCTGCCTCACTTGACCTGAAATTTGTGACCCCAAAAGTAATAAAGCTGCTTGAAATCTTGCGCAAATACAAACCATATGAACGGCAGCAGTTTGAAAGTGTTGAATGGTATAACAATAGGAATCAGGATAATTACGTATCTTGGAGTGATTCTGAAGATGATGATGAGGATGAAGAAATTGAGGAGAAAGAGAAGCCAGAGACTAATTTCCCATCTCCCTTTACTAATATTTTATGTGGAATTATTTTTGTGGAAAGAAGATACACAGCAGTTGTTCTAAATAGGTAAAACTTTTTATTTAAAAAAAAAATATTCTGAAGAAAACAGGAGACTCAGCTGCCAGGATGTTAATATCATGAATATGTAGGGGATTGCCTTTTATTTTCAGAATTCTGTTCATAAAGTTGGTTTAGGAAATCATAAGAAATATTTCTAAAGCATATGGGAAGAGCATATGTCTTTGAAAGTTGTACTCAAGGACTTGTTTTGAACCTGAGTTTTTAACCTGATTCCTTTAGAAGTCGAAATGTGAAATACTGTACTAAACCTGTAATATGAGTTTATACTGATTTGTTGTAATTGGTCTTTAGATTTATATTTTCAATGGATGTTGGAAACTTCTCTAGCTTACTTGAGTTCAATACTACTGGAAATCTCACCATTACCTTACTAAATCACAATATTATATGATCCAAGTCTAGAGAAATCAAATTTACCCTTGCACAAATGTGTCTCAAGATTTACCAGTTCTGCTTTCACAGTTGATGTTTATAAAGCACCTACTTAGTCAAACACTAAGCTCTTTCTTAAAGTCTCCACCAAGAAAAATATGAATGTGGGAGTATTTGCCAGCTGTAAGAACTGTAGTTCTTATCAGTTCATATTCTTGAATGTGATACATGTTAGTTATGTATAACACTTAATTGTTAGAAGCTATTTGCAACAAATTGAATGACATGATTGATTCACCTATCCTTGTTTTGGTTTCTTTATAGTGTAGGTTTCTCTGATAGTGTAGCAAATGTCCTGTGTGAGGTGTTCATTGCATTCTGGATGCCTCTAAATTTGACCCCTCTGTTGGTACATTTTTGTTCATGTTAACAAGTGCATAACATATCCTTTCATCTGCAGACATACCTATGTGTGTTTTGTCAACTTTTATCTTTTCCTTTTTTGCATTTTAAATGCATTCACATAAATCTGCAATATGAGTCAAACCAACCTGTTCAGCAAAATGAACATATTCTGTTAATAAGTCCTGAAGGAATAACACTGAGTATTGCTGAGCTGAAATGAGTATTTCATTACCCTACAGGGAATGAACAGAATTCTGAAGACTTTTTTCTTCTCTGTTCAGTTATGAATGTGATTTAAATCATACTGGTTTTCCACTGTGGATTCTTGTATTCCATGATTTATACACTATGCGATATCCTAACAGCTGTTGAATAATACATACTCTAGATGAAATAGGTGATCAAATTCTGCCATCTTTGAGCTTTAGGCACCTTAAGTAGAGGTTATTGGTGGCAAAATACAGAACTATTTGTAACTTTTTATCCCCTTCTGAAAGCTATCTGCCAGACTCTCAAAATGCGCCTTTACCTTGTGTAACACCTGATTTCAGAATAACTGGTACTGTTGACCATCAGACTTGAGCTGCTGGAATTAAGACTTGGAAGCCTTTGGTGGAGAAGCTGATTGTAGGCCATCTTCAGCAGAGTGCATTTAATTCTAGGGCCTCTGCTGATGATAGCTATAGTTAGGCTGTATATAAGGGGAAGGATTGTCTACTGAATGAGAAAGTCATGAGTGTTTCAATTAGTGTATCACAGCTGCTTCCAGTAATCCATTATGGATCATTAAATGGAACTAAGTTAAAACAGAAGTGTATTTTTTCTTAAAACATAGTTATTATGGTAGTATTTAGAATACCATTTTATGAAATCCAGGATGACTGAAGATTGGCAAAATTCATGGCATGAGTTGTACTTTGTCTTTAACTTTATTACATGCAGTTGATGGAGTGGCTTGCTCACTGTTTAGTTTGGTGTATACAGTTCAGTTCTGGTGCTTATAAGCTCCCTTTGGAATAGAAGACAATTTCTAAAACCCAGTTTCCTTCCATTTGCATTGCAGTGCCTCTCAGCTCCCTTAGAGAAGGGTTTGAAAGCAGAAGTTCTTGTATCTATTTGAAAAACACCACCTGTTACCTACCACAAATAGTTTTAGTCACAAGGTTGAGGTCCTGTATGTTTCTCAGAAACTTGGCAAAGATTTGCAATGAGCTGTTGATTCAGATGCCTTTAGTTGTCCAATTCTGCATAAGTGAACTGAAGTAAGAATGTCTGAGATGTTTAGTAGGTACTCAATTTGTATGACCCCACAGAAATATCATGTCAAAAAAGATGTGCAAAAAAATATTTCTGTCTGCTTATTAACCTGTAGTTTCTTAGAGTGTCTGTCTCAAGAGCCTAGACTGCATACAGAAATGTAACTCCATTTGGCCTTGAACTAACAAACGACATTTGCACTTCAGCACAGGAGGATCCTTCTAGTCTATTTCCCTAAGGATGGCAAGCTGTATGCCTCTTTTCTGTCCTCTCGCCTATCTCCCTGTTCATTCCAGTTTTAACGGATTGCAGAGGAGGAAAGCCTTCAAGGTGTTTTATGTTCCCATAAATTTTAATTTGTTTAAAATGGGGACTAGGAGAGGGGCAAGATTTCAGTAGGTTTCCAAGAGTAGAAGGAGTGGGAAAAACTTTGCCATTTTCCCTCTGGTTCAGCAGCAGCTAGCTGGGCAGATGGTAGGCTGGGGACTGGCACAGCATCCATCTAGTTCTATGTGAGGCTGAAGTGCTAGGTTTTTTTGGGATTGGTTCAAGTTACTGCTGGAAGTGTAGAGAGGCACGCTGTTCTTTGGCTGTGGGGAGCACCTGGTAATGGACATGATGGATATGCTTTGAACAGAGCAATTTTGGGATGGCTGTAGTGACACATGGAAAGGGTTATTTGTTGTATATAATCCCTTGTTTTATTGGCTCTCCTGCTCAAAAGCCTGTTACAGTTGAGTAATTCCAAATTCTGTTCATCCTGAAAACTGATCAACTAATGATGCTTCAGCATACTTACTTTAATTGCACGCTGTAATTGCAGTTTTATATCCATAAAAGCATCGTTCTTAGATTTAGTGTATTATTTAGGTGAGCAATCTTCTACCTTATCTGTGAAATCAGAACACTGCAGAATCCAGCCTTTTCTGCTTCTGTAGCATAAAGAAAAAACTGAGTGGAAATCAAGTGAGAGCATGAATGCTTCTCACATCCCTTCTGAATATTCCTTTTAAAGAATTGTACTATGTCCTCTGTTTGGGTTAATTTCACAAGTGGTGAACATCTCACAGTGTAGACTGAGCATCACTTGAGAGAAACTGGTCAACACATTGTAACTGGTATACTTGGACAGAATGTGTATTCTAAAGTTAAGTAGAATTACAATCCTACTTTTTAACCTAGAAGTTAACATTTTATACTGAAGAATCATACTTTGTTGAGGAAACAGTTAAAGGTCTTTCTTCTAAAATCATCTGGAGCTTACAGAAAAAGATTAACAAAGGAATTTTGCATAGAGTGCTTTAACAACAGGGAGTGTTAGAGTAAAAGATCAGTTTCCAAATATCTAGTTTTAACATGATAGGTCTGAAATGTGTGTGATGCATGAGCACTCCTTGTGTTTCTGTATGCAGTCTGTCTTGTGACCTTACAGGGGTTTTCAAGAAGACTGCAGTCAATTTATGTGTTAACATGAATTAATTGTCATACTTCCACTTTTCTTTTAATATAGGTGTTAAAAATAATAGGTTTTCCACCATTTTGTAGGTTGTGTAACTTCTAAAAATACGTGTAATATTTTTAGGTTGATAAAAGAAGCTGGCAAGCAGGATCCAGAACTGGCTTACATCAGTAGCAATTTTATAACTGGACATGGCATTGGCAAGAACCAGCCTCGTAACAAGCAGATGGAAGTAGAATTTAGAAAACAGGAAGAGGTAACTTGAAGAAAAAAAGTTAAACTGGCAGTACCCTTTTTGTGTGTGTGTCTTTGAAAACAAAACAGGCAAAGTCTGGGGCACAGTCATTGGAAGTTTATAGCTTTGTTTTTACAAATATGAATATTATTGTAGATACAGATGTTTGTAAAAGAATAAAAGCGTGTTTGGAGATATTGCTATGTCACATTACTCAAATAGACATTAAAACTTCATGTAAAATCATGTTTATATCTAGTCAGATCATTAATTTTTTTGCATTGTGTTAGTGGTAATATAATAATAAGAATGTAAAGGATGTCAGGCTTACTGACATTTTCAGTAACTAAGCTGATGCTAGTATTTATCTTTTCTAAATGTGAATTTGGTTAATCATTAAATGTTATAAGTATTAAAAAAACCCCCGATTGTATATCATTTAAAGCTCGTTCTGGCTAGGTTGCACTCCAGACACCATTTTTCCTTAGTATTATTTCATATATGGTATAAATATCAGAAGTGCCAGCTCTAGAATGTGCTCTACCCCCTGAGGATGCTTCAGCCTCAGGAGTGTTTCAGAAAAGATGGTATTCTGAAAGCAGCTTTTGTTCTTTCTTTAATACCACAGTTGAAAACTTGCAAGTAAATGGGGGCATCCTCTCCATTGCTAGGGGTTATAGTAGCTTCTTAGACATATGTGATCCCACATACCAGATTTTAGTCCTAGAAAACTGCTGGTTGTGATAAACAGTCTTGTTATGTTTCTGAAAAGATTCTCTGTAATAGTTTTATATTTTCATGTTTGGACATGTTTTGGGGGTGTTTGAGCCACTCATCTTGGGTTTGCTGCCTTTTGTTGAATCTCATGATGGAAACAGATCTTGGACTAATATGTCAAGTTTGTCTTCATTACTTTTGCAGGTTCTTAGAAAATTTCGAGCACATGAGACCAACCTACTTATTGCTACTAGTATTGTAGAAGAGGGTGTTGACATACCAAAATGCAATTTGGTGGTGCGTTTTGATTTGCCCACAGAGTACCGTTCCTATGTGCAGTCAAAAGGAAGAGCTAGAGCACCAATTTCCAATTACATTATGTTAGCAGATACAGACAAAATCAAAAGTTTTGAAGAAGATCTTAAGACATACAAAGCAATCGAGAAGGTATGAAGTCAAAGGAATGGGCCTGGGTTTTTTTAAGTGTATCATAGTACTTTTTCAGGGAAAAATCTCTCATTATGTTCTGTTCTTGAAACGTTAAGATCCTCCGAAACAAATGCTCAAAATCTGTTGATGCCAATGAAACTGAAACTGAACCCATTGTTGATGATGATGATGTCTTTCCACCCTATGTGTTGCGGCCAGATGAGAACAGTCCAAGGGTTACTATTAACACTGCTATTGGACACATAAATAGGTAAGAGGTATATTCTCTTTTTACTTCATGTCATTGTATAAAAGGTTTCATAGTCTCACAGCATGGATGCATGAGCTGGGGCATTTTACACATTTCCTCTTAGGCATCTTGACAAAATTTTCTCTCCTAAAGAAGGTGATTATAGAAGTTTAAAGGGATTATTTGCTTTCTTTATCCTGCCAGAGGTTCTAGCTCTGATAATAAATGTTGATTCCTGTTTAATTAAAAGCTTCCCTGAAAGCATTCAGCTTCAAAATGTGTAGTAAATTTGCACTTTTGCTCTTGTCAAGCTAGCTTTAAAAATAAATAAATAAAAGAACATAAATCTTCCAGTTCTGATATTCACATTTGTAATAGCAGTCTGTTGCTGTCTTTACAAATGAAACCACAGTAATTGAAGTCCACAAGATAGGAAGGTAGCTACACAAATATAAACTCTGTAAGGTGATGATAATTAGAGGAGGTTCTCAGTGGTAGGAAGAAAAGAAAGACAGAAAAGAAAATCCAGGGAGCTGTGGACCAGTCTATTATCTATATTTTGTTGTATTTTTTATATTTTTGTTACATATTTTAACTGTATAAAATTAATATATTTTATAGTTGAAAAGTTGCAAGTGGTATGGATGTTATATTTGTACATGCCTTTTTGCTGTAGCCATCTATAGTCATATGGAATGCTATGGACCAAGTCTTCATGGCAACAGTTTTTAGGCCCATAAAGAAAAGGGGCTTGGCAGAAACCAACCAAGTTTTACTGAGGGCTTTTCAACTCTGATGTCATGAAGTGGTTGAATCTGTGAAAAGCACTGAATGTCATTTACTTAAGTAAAGCTTGTGGTGCAGTTGCTAATGTACTGCCTTAGTAGCTAAATTCTTGAGATGCAGACTATTTTGATGGACTGCCTGGTAAATAAAGCCTCTCAGAGCAGTCAGGTTTGAGGGATGAATGGCAGGTGCTAAACTGTTCAAAGGCTGTCTGGCAGCTGGTTATAGGTGGCATTACTTATGGACTGTTAGCAGCTCCAGCACAGTTTAACATCAAGATGTTTGCATTTAACACCAAGCTGGGAAAGAGGGAAGTGAATACAGGGGAGGAAAGGTGGAAGGGGGGAAACCATGATAAACAGGAGGAATAAGACAACAGTTAACTCAGGAGACATAATGGGAACCCTGGGACCTGGCTGGAAATAGCCTTGTGCATCATTATTAGCTGGAGTGACCTTTTTGGACACTGGGTTGGAGGTCTTCTGCTCAGAAATTAGTTGAATTGAGTAAGTAGTGTAACTTTACAGTGCTCAGTATGCCTGAAATCATTTTCTCTAGCATTCATACCAGTAATGTAAAGTTCCACTGAAATGTGTTTAGGTTTCGATTTGCAGGTTTTGATGGTGTGTAAAATGTTTTTGTCAACTTAGGTACTGTGCTAGGTTACCAAGTGATCCGTTTACACATCTGGCTCCCAAGTGTAAGACCCGGGAACTGCCTGACCATATGTTTTACTCTACTCTCTACCTGCCAATCAACTCACCTCTTCGAGCTTCAATTGTTGTAGGTATTTGGGGAAGGAAAAGCATGGAAATACATTAATATGTTGGCCTAATAATTGGTCTGTTTCTAGATTTAGTTTCAGTGTTGGTAATGAAAACTAGCTTTTTCTGTATTGTACTCTAACTGGTTTTAGATTGCTGTATGTTTTTGTTATAATTCATTTTCCATCAGTTACTGTTTGTCTCAAAGGCGAAAATATTTAGATATTCTTCCCTGTATGTTGTTGTTTCTCTCACTTGTCCTTTATTGGTTTTGATAATAGTATAGTTGAGTTTTTGTAGTTTTGGTTCCCATGGAAAAACAAGCCTGATAACTTCACAGAACTGCCCTCAATGTGTTTTTTTACAAAAATTTTGCTGGCCTCAAATGCTTGTGTTAAACTAAACATATATAAGTAACTTGCTAGTTAACCAAAGTTTTTACAAAGTATTTAAATTTTTATAGGGCCCTCCAATGAGTTGTGCAAGACTGGCTGAGAGAGTTGTTGCTCTTATTTGCTGTGAAAAACTGCACAAAATTGGTAAGAACTGGAAAAACAACCTCTCTGTTAAATTATCTTTTATTTTAAGTATAATGGAGCATGTTCTTTATTGTGGAACATTTTAAAGATAATTCTGTGTTACTGGTTTTTTTTTGATGAAGTGCAGAAGTATTTATGTATTTTTTTAAGCAAAAAAGAATTGTAGGTCTGAGGTTTGTATTTTTTTTCCTGAGTTAAACCTTTTGAACACTGAATTCATACCAACAAATATATCCAAGAATGGCACCCTCATGGTGGCTCAACCCAGTGTTGCAAGTGTGCATTCAACAGCAATAATTTGCTTTTTAGAATGACTGAGAAATATGAATTTTCCCTCTTCCTTTGTATAACTCCATGTGAGTGATTTTAAAGTAAGTGTTTCAGTCAAAGATAGATTTTTATGGGCAAAAAGAATTCTTGGATATTTTTTGTTATAGAATTCAATTTTTTAATTAAATATAAAAGATTTTTTCAAAGTTGTACTTTTGTAGCCTTGCAGTAGTCCATGTATTTTTAAAACCTTACATGTGAGGATTTTTCACAAGCAATCTCACTACTGTGTAGGATCTGAAGGAACCAAGATTTGATTGTTCATAATGTTATTTCTTTGTACCCTTTCCTAATATTCAGGTGAACTGGATGATCATTTGATGCCGGTTGGTAAAGAAACAGTTAAATATGAGGAGGAACTTGATTTACATGATGAAGAAGAAACCAGTGTTCCAGGAAGGCCAGGCTCTACAAAACGAAGACAGTGCTATCCTAAAGCTGTTAGTATCACCTACTGCTGTCCAGATCTCTGAGCTAATGCTTTACATACTAGTAAGACAGAATTGCCAACTCTACCTTAGCTGGTTAGAAATTTTCAAAGGTCTTGTATTTACAGTGGAAATACTTTGCTGTTCTAATTCTGTGGAAGCCTGCAGTGCTACCTGAGTTTATGGTACCATATGCTTTGGAAGCATGCTTATGAGCTCAAAGAACATTCACTTTCTGTAGGGCTTGTTGGGAAATACTTATTTGCCTAGTATAATAACTGTGAGGAAAATAGTCCTGCATTAATAATCTATAAAACTAAAGTTTACCTTATTACAGGCTTTCAGGACAAATAATTGAACACTAATGATGTGCCCCGGGCTAAATACCAGAAATATGTTTGGGGGTTTTTTTGGATGCTTGGTTTACTTTGGCAAGTTTACTGATTGAACACAGAATTTCATAATTCTTGGTTTTAATCTTAGAATATCAAGTAAGTGTACTTTTAATTTTTTTTTTTTACTTTTCAAGTAGTTCTAAATATTATACTTAATATTATACTTGATCTTTTGAAAGGGTGACGCAAGAAAATGCAGTTCTGTGTTAAGTAGTGTATTCACAGTCTGTTACAACAGGTTTCAACCACACCAGCTTGTAAAATTGGTCCCCGTTATAGTTCCTGTAACTTAAATGGTATTTAAGTTATTCTTAAATGGTATTTCTCGGGGAATTGAAAATACGTCAAGAGAAAATGAATAGAAACTTTGTCAGAGTATTTTGCAACTACTCCAGAACCTTCTTTTTTCCTCTGCAGTTGTTGTGGGTTCTAAGGCCTTTTGGTTAGGACATGTAACTCTATAATAGAATCTGATAATGTTTGCATTTCACAAAGACACACAGTTTGCATTTTTGCACAGTATTTCTTGACACAAGTGCTTTCCTCTGTCCTCTTACCTCACCAGTGATTGTTGGAATAGGGGTGAATCATAAAATGCAAGATTATGATATCTCATTCAGAGGAGTTGATTCGTCAAGTGATGCATCATTCTTTGTCAGCTATTTCTTTTTTAATAGGGAATCTAAGAATACTTTCCCTTGCCTTTGTCCCAACTTCTCACATCTGGAAAAGAAGCTTTGGCAAATGTTTAAGGTCTGCAAGGTCCTCTTGGGTTTGATGTAGTTATTAAATTTATGAGTAATTTTCCATTAAGCCAAGGCCATAGTTTTACTGCAGCGTAACTTTAAAATCCGGGACTACGTGTATTGCAATTTAGTTTTAGATAAACAGGAGGATCATTTTGGGACCTGCAAAGTAATGAACTTCTACCAAACATAATGCGTGGTTTCTTAATGTCTGTGACAAATATGAGTAGCAGAATTAAAAGTGCTTGTGGCTGTTGCAAGTACTCATATCTGCAAGCTAGAATTGTAACGAGAAAACTCATTTAGTGTAGTGCCTGGGCAAAGGAGCAGTGTATTGAATTTTGGTTTTGTGTTTGTCCCAAGTGTAACAAAACATTTTTAATACTTTTAAACAGTTCTGCTGGATGAAGCTGTAAGTTCAGTCAAGCTTTTTTTTTTTTTTTTTTGAGTACACACATTTTCCTTTTTACCTTTTTTTCCCTGTTCTGCTGTTAAGTTCCAAAGATTTTGGACATAAAGTGTACTCTAGTGTTACTGGTCAAATGCAGGCATTTGCATCAAAGCTTGTTTCAAATCGGCTTAAAGCAAGGAGAGGCATGTTTTGCCTCCATCCACTACTACAAAAAGGAAGGTTTTAAGCATACCCAAAAGCAAGATTAAAACACAAACCAGGTTAAATGATATGATCCAAAGTGCTAATACAACTTTATATTTTATAAAGGAAGGAAAGAGAGAAAATAAAAAAGTAGGAAAATGCCCAGAATAATTATGAGAAGCACAGGAAAGAGGCTACCGTTAGCATGGGTCCAGTGGTGGCTTAGGGAGTGTAGTGGGGGAGTTCTGCATCAGGTGTGATGTCTCTCTCCAGTGAGGTTCCCCCCAGAGCAGTCAGTCTTGCCAGTGAGGGAGCAGAGCCAGGGCACCATGACCAGCACAGGGGTAGAGGGCACAAGCAGCTTCACAGAACAGTGTAGGACAGCGCAGACAGCAAAGATTCTAGCACTGTGTAGACTTGGCAGCTCCTCTGTAGCAGGTTGGGCGCTTGCTTATAGAGGTTTTTTTAGAGTGGCAACAATATGTCCACCTCCTAAAGTTCATTGGATGGTTCTCATGATGTATCAGAAGTCTGCTACTTGCTTGCTTGATGTATCAACTACAAGATGTTTTAATAATTTTCAAACGGGGTGCTTAGTTTTCTAAAACAATGCAGTTTCTAAGGCTTTTGTTAGAGGCACTTTGAAACTTAATTTTTCAAACCTCAATCTCCAAAGAGGCAATGGAGAAACATTCCTTACTTTTCACGTGTTCATGACATTCCACCCCGTGCTTCCACATTGCCTTGAGGAACATGGATGTAATCTTCTTCCCCCATGGTGGTGATACAAGTATAGTGAACACAGGGACAGTGAGATGGATAAGCATGTTATCATGCATGTAACCAGACTAGTGCTGACCATTAAAAATACAAATCCAGTGACAGTTGCAACTCTTAATTTGTGCTAACTGCTTTCCCCATCCTGTAAGCTCTAAAGACTTTAGGAGGGTAGTAACCCATGGTCTGGGTTCTGATCCATCAAACCAGTCTCATGTTTGCATAGATTAAAATAGTTCTTCAGCTTTAACTTATTTCTTTCATCTTGGCTCATGTCCCCTCAGAGGAGGATGAGGTATTTTGAATGATAATGCAACACTCAGTTACAGGGAGAATGTGCTGGAATCAATACCCCTTTGTTTTTCAAGTAGTCAGTAACTGGGGTGATCTGTACTTGCTCCCAAGGGTAAGGGGTAAAGCTTGACATTGGTTACAAGGGAGGGAGGAAGAGTTGGGGCAGCACTTAATAGGCATAGATGTTGAGTTTCCCAAACACCTATGTTGTACCCTCTTTGTCAGTCCACTACTTTTTCTTCAGGAGGTCCAGTCCTAATAAATTTGTATGGAAGTGTCCCAAAACTATTAGAGTTCCAATCACTTTCTCCTTCCCCAGCAACCAGCACCTTACTGTAGCAATCTTTTGAGGCTAGACATGTCCAAGTGCACCCACCACAAATATACCTTTATTTGAGGGAATGATTCCATGTGAAGAGGTATCTACAACTCTGAGGGCAGACAATTGAGCTCCAGTATCTACTAGAAAAGTTACAGGAACTATAATGGGGACCAATAGGACAGGTTGTTGTTAAGTCTTCTTATGAAAAAGCCACCCTCTGTCCCCCAGCTCACCTACTGAGGACAAAGAAAATCTCATGGCTGTTATGCCAGGCTGCTGGCCAAATATTTTGCTTAAGAAAGAAAACACTGCTTGAGCCCAAAATATTTTTTTTCATTCCTTATTTTTAGCAATGTGTTTCCAAATAAACCGAAGAGGACTTATTCAGAGAATAATAACTAGGTGAACTTTGCTGATTTTTATAATGTTACTGTTTTTGATTTTTTTTTTTTTTCAGATTCCGGAGTGTTTGAGGGATAGTTATCCCAAACCTGATCAGCCCTGTTACTTGTATGTAATAGGAATGGTGTTAACGACTCCTCTACCTGATGAGCTCAACTTCAGGAGAAGAAAGCTATATCCTCCTGAGGATACAACAAGATGTTTTGGCATATTGACAGCCAAACCTATACCTCAAGTAAGGAATCTATTTCCTTTCCTTATTCTACATGCCATGCAACCTGTTACTTTCCACTTACTCTCCACCCAACAGAGTGAAGAGTTGGAAATGACCATAAAATGATGCTTGTATCAAATAACCTCCAGAAAATAATCAACCAAGTTGCCACTTGTTTTTCTATGTTTAGGGATGGAGCAATCTAATTTTGCCAAGCTTTTGGTTTAGAAATTCTGTATTTTGCATTGGCAAGTTCAAGATGTCCCTCCTTTATTGTAAGAGGTATGATAGTATACCAGCTACAGAGGTAGCCTGCTCTGCACTACCTTATCTATAGAAAAGCTATGGTAACAAATCCTCACAGCATTCCTAGTCTGCAGCAGCAGCAAAAAAAGTGGGCCATGTTAATTGAAATTTGCACCTCTTGCTTCAGAAAAATTTTAATAGATGTTTTCTGTTGGTGAGACTCAGCTGAGGAAGATTTTTTCAAATTGTATTTTCTGTTGTCCACATAAGAAGGCATTTCAGGAATATGGCCAGTTTTCACATTTCTTTCTTCATAATAGAAAATACCTGCTTTTTTACTTAGCTTTTATAAAAAGAAGAGCTGTAAAACAAGGAGAACTATTAAAAAACCAAATCAGTTACTCTTTAGCATTCAGAGTCTCATCTGTAATTGAAGGGTCATCACAGTTCAAAATTCTGATCCTATTGGTCCAATTTGCTGTAGGGTTAGTCAGGCATTACCTCAGAATCTGCACTAAACAGCCAGTACTCTAAAGGAATTCCACTTGGGATTTTCTTTTGAGATTTCTTTCGACTTTGTTCTTGTTTAGATTCCTCACTTTCCTGTGTATACTCGCTCTGGAGAGGTTACAATATCCATTGAGCTTAAGAAATCTGGTTTTACTCTGTCTCTGCAAATGCTTGAGCTGATAACACGACTCCACCAGTACATTTTTTCACATATTCTTCGTCTTGAGAAACCTGCACTAGAGTTCAAACCTACAGAAGCTGATTCAGCCTATTGTGTTCTACCTCTAAATGTTGGTAAGAACAAAACTTTTCTAAGTTACAACTTGTCAGAAGAGTTCAGCCTAGAAAACTGAGTTATGTGTTTTCCTTTTTAAGTTGATGACTCCAGCACTTTGGACATTGACTTTAAGTTTATGGAAGACATTGAGAAATCTGAGGCACGTACAGGCATTCCCAGTACACAGTATACAAAAGAAATGCCTTTTATTTTCAAATTAGAAGATTACCAGGATGCAGTTATCATTCCACGGTGAGTACTCTCCATAGTTTAGGTGTGTACCTATTATATTTATACAAATACTTGTAATAAGGACATGTTAGTATCTGCAGCAAAATTGCTTTTTAGAAATGTATGCTGTTAGTCTGAAGGTATCTGGTAGCATTTCAAATAATTTAAAGATTTTTTTTAAAATCAATAGTTAATCTTATAGTAGTAGGATTTAAGTATTTAGGAATCCCAAGATTCATTAGAATTTTATAGGAGCTCATCACAAAACATACACAGTATTCTGATACAACATGACAATTTCATCAAGAAGTACTGAAATCAGTTTTAGTTTGGAAGACTGCATGGGAGTCCTGTTCTCTGGTTACTGCTTATGCAAACAAAAGGCCTGCTAAAGGAAGGTGTCATGTTGGTTGATGGGAAAACTACAAGTGATAAAGACCATTTAATAGAGTCTATATCGAGTGATATTTATTTTATATATGAATATACAAAGGTTCTCCAAAATTGGTAGGCTTTGTGGAGGCTTAATTATTTCCTATGGATGAACTGGCTTGTGTTATACCTAGTATATTGTAAACAATGGTGCCTGCTGAATATATGGAGAGGATAAATTTAAGTTTAAGCTTTGTTTTTTGGCCTCATCTGTCTCAGATTTTTTTTTAAGAAGAAGCTGAAAAGTCTCATTAATACAGTGTAAATTTTGTTTAGAGATACTATTTTTTTAGTTTCTATTTAGATACTCCAGTAGAAACTTAAAATGATAGATGCAGCAGGTCAAAGTATGAAATAGCTTTATTGAAATTGTTTTCATTAGTTTTTAATATTATTTTTCAGGCATGTTTATCACCATAGTTTAATGAGCCTTGGTAGCCACAAAAAAAAAGTGTTGCCACAGGCTGGCTTTGATTTTAATATTCTGTCTGCTATACAAGAACTTCACTGTTCTTGAAAAGCCTGTGAATTTACCTTGCTATTAGAAGTTTTGTACTTTAAGTTTTTTGAAGGATGGCTTGGTTAAAATGCCGGTTCAGACATGAGGTAGTACAGTCTTTGTATGTAGAGGAACTGTTTCTACTGATGTCGAATACCACATTGGAGGCCAGATGCTAAAAGGCCAAATTATCAAACTTAGGTGTTTTGAATTAAGAAATTATCGTTTGTAGCATTACTGTTGTGCAGAGCCTGATTTTTATTAAAGAGCTAAATCCTCAATTTAAATGTTTATCTTGCAGAGGGAGTTTCATAGATTATAGATTGACTTTATTCATCTTTGTCTTAAAATACATTTCTCATTTAGCATTTGAGTTAGCTAGATAAATGGTTTCTACAATAAAAAGATCCCTCATTAACCAAAAATCAAGTGTTTAACTGCTAATCCCCTGACCATGTTAGAACTTGAAAAACTTAACAAAAGCTTTATTGTAATGCCAAAATATTATTTCCTTTTAGATATCGAAATTTTGATCAGCCTCATCGATTCTACGTAGCTGATGTATACACTGATCTTACTCCACTCAGTAAATTCCCTTCCCCTGAATATGAAACTTTTGCTGAATATTACAAAACAAAGTATAATCTTGACCTTACCAATCTTAACCAGCCACTGCTGGATGTGGACCACACATCTTCAAGGTAACAACAGCCATATTTTGTGTCTGAAGTATGTAGTTTGACAGTAAAGTGCCTTTTTTTTTTTTTTTTTCTTCTCTTTAAAATATGGAATAAAGCTGAGGGGGTTTGTCTTTGAAAATAATTACTGATAATTTTTTTCGGGGGAGAGATACTTAACTTGTGTAACAAGAAGTATGAATTGAGTCTGTTTTTTTCCCAGAGGTAATGGTGGTGTCACTTTACAATGCATTGAACTTGAATATTAAGAAACTTTAAGTTTAGGCTAGTAATTTCTATTCATTAATTATGTACTTACACCACAGTATTTTCACATGGCTTTTAGACTTAATCTTTTGACTCCTCGCCATTTGAATCAGAAGGGAAAAGCACTTCCGCTAAGCAGTGCTGAGAAGAGGAAGGCAAAGTGGGAAAGTTTGCAGAATAAACAGGTAAAATAGAAGCATCTAATTCAAGTGGACTCTCGTAGTAGTGATCTGGTGGCTACCTTTACAAGGAATATTCTTTTCTTCCCCCTCCTCTCTCAGATACTGGTTCCTGAGCTCTGTGCTATACATCCTATTCCAGCATCACTGTGGAGAAAAGCAGTTTGCCTCCCCAGCATACTTTACCGCCTGCACTGCCTTTTGACAGCAGAGGAACTAAGAGCTCAGACAGCCACTGATGCTGGTGTAGGGGTTAAATCACTTCCTGCAGATTTCAGGCATGTATTTCTTCAATAGTTATTTTTCAATAGTTATTTTTCAATATGATGTCTGACTTATAAGTTGGAAACAACTATTACTGCATGAATTATAAAACTGGTAAATTTTGTTTAACTCATGACACGTCTCAGTGAAACACAGTTTAAAAATACTTGATTGTGAGAGGTGAAGTTACATGTCGCAGGCACTTCTTTTCAGAAGGCTGTGGCTCTTTTTAAACATGTATGTGTGTGTAAAGTCTTCTTGTTTTGTGCTAATATTTTTGTTAACAAACCTGTTTATTTTTACAGATATCCTAACTTGGACTTTGGATGGAAAAAGTCTATTGACAGCAAGTCCTTCATCTCTCTTCCTAACTCCTCTGTAGTAGAGAATGAAAATTACTGTAAGCACAGCACAATTGTAGTCCCTGGAAATGCTGCACATCAAGGTGCTAATAGAACCTCTTCTGCAGAAAACCATGACCAAATGTCTGTGAGTTACAGAACATTGTTCAATGAGTCACCCAGTAAACTCCAAATTGATGTCTCGGTAGAACTTGCAGCAATTAATGGTGTTTCTTATAATAAGAATCTTGCCAATGGCAATTGTGATTTAGTTAACAGAGACTTTTGCCAAGGAAATCAGCTGAATTACTGCAGGCAGGAAATACCTGTACAACCAACTACCTCATATCCCATTCAGAATTTATACAACAGTGAGAACCAGCCCAAGCCCAGCAATGAATGTACTCTAGCGAGTAATAAATACCTTGATGGAAATGCTAACAGATCTACCTCAGATGGATGCCCCATAATGGCAGTGACCACCAGTACTTCAAAAGCTATTAATCTTTCAAAAGACAGAGCAGATTCTGAAAAGAGCCCTTGCAGTGGGTACTCCTCAAAAACTCTCGGTCCTAATCCTGGTCTCATTCTTCAAGCTTTGACTCTTTCAAATGCTAGTGATGGATTTAACCTGGAGCGGCTAGAGATGCTTGGTGATTCCTTTTTAAAGCATGCCATCACTACATACTTGTTTTGCACTTACCCTGATGCTCACGAGGGACGGCTGTCGTACATGAGAAGCAAAAAAGTGAGTAGCAGAAATCCAGTCATACTATATAATAGGCATGCTGTAAAATGCCATATATGTGAAATTTTTGCCAGAAAGTTGAATCGGAACAGGTCGATTTAATTCTACAGCTTTGTTCATTATACATTGAGTATCATGCATATAAGGAATAAAAATACAGGACTAAGGGCTTAATGTTACCATAATTGTGATTGATTGAAACTTTTTCTGCAGTTCAGTTTGAAATCTAAACCAGCCGATTATGAATCTAAGAAAGGACAGGATTGAATGAAATGAAAAGTTCTGGGTTAGTGAGAACATTTGGTGAACTGAACCTCTTGAGCTGTATTGAGGAGAAGCTCTTTAACAGCAATGCTTGAATGAAGGATTGAATTAGCAGCACAGAGCTTTAGGTTGCAGCTTTACTTGACCTTTCCTTTGTTTCCTCAAAAAGATACTTCCTTTGAAATTTTTAGTCTTACTTAAAAATGAAGCAACAAAAAATTCTTATGGAACTGTTGCAACAAAACTTGTGAAAATATTTTAGAGTAAATGTAAACAGTGGGGAAGAGAATCTTCAGTTCTGCTGCTGCTAGAATAATCAACTGTGAAGACTTTTATTTTGGGTTTTTTTCTGCATGATGTGATAATTTCAATTAAATGCCAAGGCATTGATTGTCTACCTCTAATAAAATGCATCACTGAAAATAAAATGATTGTATAGTTTAATTTTGGAAAATAAGGAGGGCTAAGTAAGTTGCACTGTTCAAATAAAAGAAGTGATTGAATATCCAAGTTCAAATTTCAAGACTTTAAAACTTGCAAACCGCATTTAAAAAGAGAAAAAAAAATCCAGTAGATGATAGTTAAAAAGGAAAAGGAAATATATTTGTATCTGGGAATGATTTTTTTTTTTTTTTTCTCCCCCCTTTAAAATACTTAAAATCATTCTAGAGGCTATCAAAATAACATCTGGATTATGACTTAGCTGTTATATGGAACTGTTCTAACAGTTTCTACTGCCAAGGTTTAGGTCAATCTGCCTATAAATATAAATTTTTCATTCCAAATGTAGTCTGAAGGATGATTATTTATACTGGCAGTAAATGACACTTGTACAGGTTTTGTTTACTATTATTTTAAATGTGGCAATCAGTTTGTTTTGTGAGACGAATGTAGTATATTAAATTTCTTTAACCAAAACAGTCACACCTAATATGGTTGGCCTCAGGAAAAAAAAAAAGAGAAAGATGTGTATCTTGCTTTGAGTTAGTTCTATTGTACTATGAAAGATGAACTCCCTTTTGAGATTGGAGAAAATGCATAATAATACAAGATCCAGCTTGACACATAAGTTTTTTGCTCCTTTTACCTTTTAGTGTATTTATGTAAGTGTATGTCCTAACATTTATCAGAATGTTCTTCTTAAAGGTCAGCAACTGTAACTTGTATCGCCTTGGAAAAAAGAAAGGACTGCCAAGTCGCATGGTGGTGTCGATTTTTGATCCCCCAGTCAATTGGCTTCCTCCTGGTTACATAGTAAATCAGGACAAGAGCAGCACTGACAAGTGGGAGAAAGATGAAATGGTATGAATTTGGTTAACTGTGTTGATGAGTAGCTCTTTGTGTGTCTGTATTCTTTCACCCCTACCTCATCCGACCACTCCTAGTTATTTTGCTGTTTTCAGCAAAAAAATAGGTAAATCCATGTATTTCTTTCTAAAACTTCTGTGTAAGAAAATGAGAGGAAAACTGATTCTAACCAGAACCTGAAGTAAGAAAATATATTGCACATCATCCAGTATTGAGTGTAGATATTAATGGAGAAGCAGAGAAGAAAAGCTTTTCTGATATTTAGCCTGCTCCCAGGAGTTTTTCAAAAGCTTCTGTTGGTATTATCATCACTGCTTTATCTTTCATATGTTCAGGCAGAACACTGTCTGATTTTTAATAAATGAGTTCACTTTTCTAGAATATATGTAAAAGAGTTGGTGTTTTTTCATAGTGCTGAGGCAGATTGAAGAGTATTTCTCGTCAATATTGACGGCTGGTGGCTAAACCATGGGTATGACTGCGAGCTGCTTCTCATGTGAAATACAGTGCTGGCTTAAGCTCTCTCACTGTCCAACACCCTCACTGTCTTACCAAATGCTTCACAATGACAAATCTTAGTGAGGAGAGGTTCACACTATTTTCTGACATTCTAGGAGTAGAAGGACGTGTTCAGAAATAATAGCAATCATAGCAGGCAGTAACATGACGTTGAAGTGTTTCAGTCTGGTTTGGAGTTCAGGGCAAGGAGGTGGAAGGAAATCTTTCTTTTTCCCCATTTTGAAGACCACACTCAGATTGTAGAACCGCCAGAGGGCACAGGAGAGTATTGTTAGGTGGATGTACTGTGCAAATAAATGTTTATTGCAGAATAAAACAACCTGATTATTGTGGTTCTGTACTGTGCCAAGATTTCATTTCAGAGAGACTTCTTGCTATACCTTTCTGGCAAATGAGATAGTATGTTTGGGACTGAAGCTAATTGCTAGTTTTTAAAAGGTTTCAATTTTCCACAGCTTTTCAGTGGCCTCTTCCTCTGTGATAGTCACCGTTTATTTGTAAATAAAACATAACGGTTTCAGAGCAAAATGCAGAGAGGGATGCAAATAAGCAGTGGGGGTGGGGTTGTGCCAAGTAGATATTTTACTTTTCTTGGATGTAAATTTCATTCTTCATCTATGGGTCTATAACTGAAAATAGAGATCTCAGTATGAAAAATTATTACTAAAACATAGTAGTCAAATGTTAGTATTTATCAGGCTTTATTAAGGGGAAAAATGTCCATTCATTTTATCAAATGGCTGATTTCCAAAAGAGCATTAAAAACAGTTAATGTGTATTTTGCATCACCTTTTAATTGGCAGTAACTTCTGAAGATTAGTCAGTTATTATTTAAGAAAAAAATCATTCTTCTAGGGTTCATCGTTGATTTATTTTTTTAAATGCTAATAACAAAAAGATTAATGATCAGAATTGCTTTCTGTTTCCTTTAGGCACTGCTCATCCTTCTCCCTTAGAATTTTTTTCAAATGAGCAAGAAGTAATGTACAGACACTTAGGATAGTTCATGTAGCTGTCCTGCTAATTACAATTTCGTTTTAAGAAACTTGTGAATGAAACCACAGTAAGAATTTATAATTTGTTCCATCTTTGTAAAAACAGATGCCATAATCTGATTTGGAGCTTCCATATGAAATGTCTCATTCAGAGACTTTTTTTTTTTTCAGTAGTAAGTGTGGCAGGTGGAGTGTAACAAGAAAAAAGCAGCACTGTCATTGTTGGGACTGGTTATATTAATATGAAGTTTCATGTTACTACAAGTACCTAAAATAACTATCCTAAATCCAGTTTTGATATCTCTTTCTGATCAATTTAAGTTATAGAAATTCCTTCTGTGTGAGATAGGTAATTAAAGCAGCAGGAATTCTTTAAGCAGGATGTCTGAACTAAGAACTTCTGTAGCCATTTCCTTTTCCTTTTCTCTCATTACTAAACTTGACTGAGCCTGGTCCATCCCATTGAGGAGCACTGAGATGTGTTTGACCCTTAGTTCTAAGTGCTGCATAGTGCCCCTTACAGCTGCCACCCATCCACATCTCTGGATGAGTATGCATTTTGCCCAAAGGGAGGCATCCCCCATGGTAGCATCTGGTTCACAGATTTGCAAGATTTAGTGACTGAGCCCTGCAATATGACTTACATAGGTTCAGGATAGAAAGAGGCTGTTTCACCTGATTCAAAATGTTGTTGGCTTTCAGGACCCAGTCCAGGAAAGTGCTTTGAATCTTATCTTGCTCTTATCAAATTCAGTGGCAGAATTCCTGCTGACATCAATGTTGCTGTGTTGAGCCTGTTAATAGTCCTTTTGATGTTAGGAAGATTACCAGTGCATTTAGCTAGTATGTTTAAGTACTTTCCTGGATAAGGGGTCATGGCAAATGGTAAAGAATTACATAGTTTGGGAATATTTGTGTTCCATTTGTAATTTACGTCAGTCCATACCAATTTGTTCAATATGAGGAGGGAGAAGACATAAAACATCTTTAATTTTGCTGTTGTGGGTGTGTATGTAAGTATTAGAAAACTGATGACAATTTTGCTTTCTCTTTTGTTAGTTAGGGCTAGAAGTAGAGCCTGGTAAAAAAAAACCAAAACCCTGACTGAATGTGTTTTCCATGTAGAAAGGTGTAGAAAAAAATCTTCAAAATTGCATTGATTCAACATTTGTAATAGCCTTACTTAGTAGCTTGAGAGAAGGATGCATCATATAATTCCTAAAATGTGTTAATTTAGAGTTTTCTGTTGTTTACTTTGGTGTGCAGGTGTATAATGTTTAGTGGATATAAAGTTGATTGTGTGTGCCTCACTTTCAAGTACAAGCACCAGTTCTTATGAAATGCAGCATGTGCTATGTGTAGAACACACACACTGTAGGTTAGTAACAGAGTTTGTATTCTAGGATAATTATTCCAGTCCTTCTGTAAGGAGATTTTGCATTGTGCATCTTATCAGACAGTGAATTTAGGAACATAAAAAAAAAAATCAGTATTATTATTAGGAGATACTTCTCACATCCTGCTTTTCTGATCGTTATGCAGTAAAAGTGTCTCATTTCCCTCTTCAGCGCCATTTTTTTTTTTGTGTTCTTTCATAGACAAAGGAAAACATGTTGGCTAATGGTAAACTTGATGATTACAATGATGATGAAGAGAATGAAGATCTAATGTGGAGATTGCCCAAGGAAGAAACAGACTTTGAAGATGATTTTCTGGAGTATGATCAGGAACATATCAAATTCATTGATAATATGTTAATGGGATCAGGGGCTTTTGTGAAGAAAATTTCACTCTCACACTTTTCAACCACTGATTCAAACTATGAATGGAAAGCACCCAAAAAGTCATCCATGGGTAATGTTCAGTGTTCATCAGATTTTGATGATTTTGACTATAGCTCTTGGGATGCTATGTGCTATCTGGATCCTAGCAAGGCTGTTGAAGAGGATGATTTTGTAGTGGGCTTCTGGAATCCGTCGGAAGAAAACTGTGGTGTTGATGCAGGCAAACAGTCGATCTCCTATGACTTGCATACAGAGCAGTGTATTGCTGACAAGAGCATTGCAGACTGTGTGGAAGCCCTGCTGGGCTGCTATCTGACCAGCTGTGGTGAAAGAGCTGCTCAGCTTTTCCTGTGTTCACTGGGGCTGAAGGTGCTCCCTGTAAATAAAAAGACTGATTGGGAAGGCAGTCTGTGTGCTACCAGAGAGAACTGTAACAGTGAGCAGAAAAATCTTTCACCAAATTCTGTTTCTGCTTCTGTTGCTAATTCAGAGCCTTCTCTGTGTAAAGACCTGGAGTATGGCTGTTTGAAGATTCCACCAAGGTGTATGTTTGATCACCCAGATGCTGAAAAAACCCTGAATCACCTTATTTCTGGTTTTGAAAACTTTGAGGAGAAAATAAATTACAGTTTTAAGAACAAGGCTTATCTTCTTCAGGCATTTACTCATGCCTCTTACCATTATAATACCATTACTGGTAAGTTGTTTTCAAGAAGCTCTATAGTTTTTTCTACATATTGCAAAAGCAAGAGAGTTAATATCTTGTGTTCCCATATATAGACTTTTTTTAGACATCACATGTTACAATAGTCTTGGAATACAATATCTTAAAAAATAGTATTTTGCTCACTATTTAGAGGGGGATACTTGCTCAATTTGTATTTCAGTGATTATTCCTATTTTACCTTGATGTAGATAAAGTATATTTACTGAGGCCTCACCAAGTTTCGAGAAACAGCATCAGTGATCAATGCTTTATCACTAGTTGTGTATGGTTGACATTAGACCCTCATTTAATGGAAATAAGTTCTTGTAGAACTCTGGAAAATTGGCATGTACTTCAGGAAATAGCAGTCATATTTTCCAAATATATTTAGCAAATTTGTTCTGTAATCGAATCCCAAGAATGTTATACTTTGTACTTCTGAAGATGAACTGTAGACTACAGACTTTATTAGCTGAATAATCTATAGGAGTGTAAAATATGAAGACTTCCCTTTGAAGCTCTGAATTCAAAGTCTTAATTTAAGTTTAGGCATTTTATTGAGTAAATATTTTAAGTCAAAATTTGAAGTAATTGACTAAATCAGACTAAGTATTAGTTTCAAATTAATGTTTAATGTTTTTGTACATGATCTCATAAAAGATTTTAGAGCAGTAGAAATTTGCATTTCTGTGATCTTTAGTTGCTCTTGCTTATACTAATTAATGTAATATTTGTTCATTCTAAAACTTGCATATTTTCTTACAATAATATGCAATCAAAAGCAAGCCATGGTAAAATTCCAGCCCTATTTGTAGTGATTGGCAAATTTCTTTGCAGTCAGCAGTCTGAATTTCTCCCCATAGTGAATTGGGCTCTTATTCCACGGAGTGAGAAAGCTCTGCTTTCATTAAACAAATAAGTAGTTTTGAAATGCTGCTACACTGAGAAACAGTTCTGACAAAACACAGAGGTGCTTCTTTGGTTTTTATTTTTAGGGGATATTACCCACATATGTATTTACTTTTTACAAAAATTTCACAAAACGAATTGAAAGTAAATTATTTCTTTATTTTTAGACATACATAAATGTATATATACACACTATCATAAACTTTGAGGCACAGTGTCCAGTCAAAATTACATTGTTGAAACTGTAGGAAATCTTTTGATTTAGTTTCTGTTTACCAGGTGAGATGACTGTGAGTAGCTGTTAGATGTAACCTTTTCTCTTTATGGAGCAGCTAGCAGAGAGCTGTCAACATCTTAGGTTCAGCTGCTATAAAAGCAGCTTATTGCCTAGGAGTCAGTTCACTTTCATGGTAACTTCGTTAGTAGTTTGTCTTCTTCCTTCTCAACCTATCTACCCGTATTTGCATTCAAGAGGGTTTTTGCTTTTGTTTCTAAAAGTAGTTGTTCTTAATTCTCTGTTCCCATGGCCCCTGTCAATTGTCAAAAAAGCAACGGCTTGACAATTTTAATTTCCAATTTCAAAGACATATCCTGTATAGCGATATCCTATATAGCTTCTTTTGTTGAAGCTGTGTTAATGTGTGGCAAATCAGACAAAAAATGCAGATTCCGTGTTCCCCTGCTCTTAATACATTGTTTTTTTTTTTTTTTTATATAATTGTTTTAACTTTTTAAATTATATTTTTTTATTTTAATTGCTATAGTTTTCATATCAGCCTGCTGGCAGAATCTCTTAAATTTACTTTTTGATGTTTCTCAGCTTGTGAAGATCCATTAATCGATTATAAACACAGCTGTTTTTCTAGCCTGCCAAATTAACTTTTTGTTCAAAATTGGCTTTATTATATACAGCTCCTGGGTTTTCCCGATTTCTTTTTTTTTAAGCATGTCATTAGCAATCTCTTTAAACACAAGGATACTTCTTTTAAAGAGCAGATTTTCTTCTCTGAGCATTGGTTGGCTTGTGGAATTTACATGGCACTGTACCAAACTTCTTATCCAGAAAGCCTGGAAAAAATGTGTGTGTTAAACTTAATTGTGGTGTTGTACATTCTTTTATTTCCAATGCTTTAAGATTGTTACCAGCGCTTAGAATTCCTGGGAGATGCAATTTTGGACTACCTCATAACCAAGCACCTTTATGAAGACCCACGACAACACTCTCCAGGAGTTCTTACTGACCTACGATCTGCTCTAGTCAATAATACCATTTTTGCATCATTAGCTGTAAAGTATGACTACCACAAGTACTTCAAAGCTGTCTCTCCTGAACTGTTTCATGTTATTGATGACTTTGTGCAGTTTCAAATGGAAAAGAATGAAATGCAAGGAATGGATTCTGAGGTTAGTGGAAGTAGAAGAAATATGTTCAGTATCTGATTTGAAGCGTGTCACTGGATTTCTTAGCATTTATGTAATGTTTTATGCACACAGTAGCCAAAGAAGCAGGCTCCCAGTAATAAAAGGATGCAATATGTGAAGTAAAATACAGCCTTCAGAAAGTATAAAATCAGTTAGAATTTACAGAAATAATTAATTTGAAAGCCATTTGCTTCTATGTTTTTCTATGGTACTTGATTTTAGTCGTTTTGCTCTTGCGTTGTTAGAACAATGTGGGGGACACACTTAGCTTGCTGCTTTCACCAACTGATAGGAAGCTGCTGCTGCTGAACATCTGCTCCCTGGAGAATGTGGTAAAAGTAATTCATTTACATAAGGTGGTTAGGAAATCTCTGAGAGGAAGGACTTTGTGAGTCAAGTTCTAATTAGGATCTGGAAGAGATGGACTTCTCATTATCCTTCTTTAACAGTCTTACCCAGTGGATAGATGTCCATAATAACTTGGCTTCTGAAAAACCGACTCTTAAAAAATATTCTGTCTGACAACATGCCAGCACTAAATAAGCATGTTTTTTGTATTTAGTAATTTTTTTTCTGATAGACTGGTTAAAACTTTAGGAATCAGATTATTTCAGTCACATTATATGTGTTTACAGCCCTTGCACTCTGTTGGAGAGTGAAAACCATGTTTTAAGGGAACAATTCATTAAACATTAAGAAATTTGTCACTAACATTTATTAATATAACTTACATTAGAGGATTAAACTCTTATCTCTCTTCTGCACAATACAAGTGAAAAGGCTAGGAACTTATTTTCAGAGCTCACAGTGTTGTTTTTTGCTTTGTTCAGTTTTTGCAAGTATGCAAAAAGAAACTTTCACCAAAGTTGCAACCAAATTGTGTGATAGCTGTTTCAAATAAAATCCTTGTTTCACTCTCCCCTACGCCTGCTCCCTATCTTGGTCTGGCACTGAATTACTGAAACTCTTATTTCATCACTTAATGTAAGAGTCTTTGTTTCTGCAGTTCATGCCAGCTAGACTGGTTTCCATGTGTGTCTCCACGTCATCTGCTTTTCTGTTTTTTCAGATCTCACTCATGAAACATCTGTCCCTTGCCTTACAGTTCTTAGTTTCTCTCTCTTCTTCTGTTATTTCAGTATAATGCAAAAGTGCTTCAGTTTACACTTGGTATGAAGTACCCTATTCAAAGCAGTTGAATTTGGTTTTTAACGTCAAAATTCCTGTTTGTATTGCTGTATGTGTCAGGTCTGACTACTTCTGTGACTTATTTCAGGTAGAAATACTCGGTGGAACATGTTTATGAAGTATTATGGTCACTCTTAAGAGGACTGAATTGGATTTTAAACCCCAAATGGAGTGAGAGGGTAGCCGCTGGGGAAGAAGACTGACAGAAACTTATTTCTTTTCAGGCAGAGTAGCATAATGGTCAGAATCTTTGTTTTCAGGTTACTTTGTTTTGAGTTAGGCAAATATATAATATATGTGTGTAAAGGATTTGATTAGCTCAAGATCTTAAATATGTACAAGGAAAGCTTATTTTTGATAATGAGAATACATTATTGTCTTAAATTGGGAGCATAGAAGAAGACACTGCCTGCTGCACTTAAACACCTAAATGTCTGTTAGTTCAGTCTGGTGGTGATGTTTTTCAGTTATTAATGTCTTATTTTACTAGTGCTTATTTTATGCTTGTCTTCAGAGGTAAATAAAGAAGGAGAAGTACATGCAACTTTCATCCAGAGACTGGACTTACAGATTTTAAAGGTCTCTTTTTGGGAGATATATAATGTGTGAACTCTTCCTTTGTTATGGGTAGCTTTCTAGTATTAACTGATAGAAGTCTGGTTCTGATTGGGAAAAACAGACCCATGGTGAAATCCTACAGAATTATCACAGAAGGAATTCACAAAGTGTAAATGTTCCCTGTACACAATGCTGTTTAGGATTTTTTTTCCCATATTTGAAAAACGATATAACCAGCAGCTCGGTTTCACTGGGGAATAAAACAACAGTTTTGCTGTGGAAAATTGTCAATTAAAAACTTAAAGGAAGCATCATGAGAGGTAGGATGTAAGAGAGCTTATGTTTCTGAAGATCTTTGTTTTGCTGTAAGTTAAGTAATGGTTTCTCTCTTTTCCCCTCCCCTTCTCTCCCCCTCCCACCCTTGCTTTTTTTAATTGTCAACAGCTCAGAAGATCTGAAGAAGATGAAGAAAAAGAGGAAGACATTGAAGTACCAAAGGCAATGGGGGATATATTTGAGTCCCTTGCTGGTGCCATTTATATGGATAGTGGAATGTCTTTGGAAATGGTTTGGCAAGTGTACTATCCAATGATGAGGCCACTAATAGGTATTGCCAGCTTTCAGAAAAATACTAATAATTAAGTGCCATCTGCTGTGAAAAGAACAAAGCTAATTTTTGTTTTTCACTTTTTTTTCCCAAATAGAAAAGTTTTCTGCTAATGTGCCCCGTTCCCCAGTGCGAGAGTTGCTGGAAATGGAGCCAGAGACAGCCAAATTTAGGTAAGAATATGCTTTCTTCCATGCACACTGACTGAAAGTGTTTCTAAACTGTGCTTCATGAGCTACGGAGAATTTTTATATGTCACAAAGTACTTGTAATTTCTTTTGCACTAAGCAGCTAACCTAATCATCGTGTCCACTGTTATTTTTTTTCCTTGCATAGCTTTCTGAGAAATGTAATGATTTCTGTTTAATTTTACTGCTTTAGATGTAGGTCTCTTATTTCACATTACCTTACCTTGGCAGTAAGTAATTCTCGTGTATATTTTTGCAGTCCTGCGGAAAGAACTTACGATGGAAAGGTCAGAGTTACAGTGGAAGTTGTAGGAAAGGGAAAGTTTAAAGGTGTTGGCAGAAGCTACAGGATTGCCAAATCTGCAGCTGCAAGAAGAGCACTACGAAGCCTCAAAGCAAATCAACCTCAGGTCCCAAACAGCTGAGACTCCTCTTAAAAATTAATGAAATGGGGAAAAAAACATACAAATAAAGCAAGTTTTTAAAAAAAAATTGATGTTGAGAGGAACAAATTGGAAGACAATTTAAAGTTGTTTGATAACAGAATAGATAACAAAACATTTAACATGTATAAAATTTTGGAACTAATTGTAGTTATAGTTTTTTGCGCAAACACAATCTTGTCTTCTTTCCTCACTTCTGCTTTGTTTAATCACGAGAGTGCTTTAATGATGACATTTAGCAAGTGTTCAGAATAATTGTTGTCAGGTCTTTTTGGTTTACTTTTCTTGTCAGTCCAGCTTTGCTTAGTATTAGAAGGCCAGGGAGCTTATGCCTAATGCAGTTGCTAGATTTATATATATAGTAATCTTGGAATTCTTCAATCTGTGCACTAGTGCCAGTCATAAAGCAGTTGATAAACTGTACTGGATGATTTGGTATAAGAAAGATTAAGTGTGCCAGTATTCTCCTTTTTATTTTCCTCTTTTTTTTCTCTCCATGTCATCTTTTTACATTAAGATGGCGTTCCCAATCATTATTGCACTTATTTGTTAGGGACAGATTTTAATTGAAATGGCTGGCATACTGGTAGAGTGAAACTTTGGTTTCCTTATGCCACACAGTCTTGCATAAAAAAAAGGTTCTTGCCTTAAAAATAAATAAACCCTCATTAATAATCTTTAATTTCTGATCTTTTTTGGAACAAACTGTTTTACATTCCCTTCATTTTCTTACACATTTTACAATGATATACAGCTCTATATTTACAGTACAACTCATTACTATAGCTGTGACTTATTACAGGATTATAATAGAAATTATATTCATATATATGTAATTAGGTTATTTTTAACAATTCTGAGGAGGTGGTTAGTCTACAGTTTTTTTTATACCATAAATGAAATATGGTCTTTGGCTAAAATTCCAATTTTACACAAACCTGCAAGCTAGATAGTTCCAATACTGGAAACAGCAACAAATAATTGCACAGTGCAAACTGTCACTAACAAAATAACCTTAGACATATCACACCTAAGATATGCTGCAGATTTTATAGTCAATTGGTTACGTATTTAACAAACAGAGCACCTTTACACTTAGAGATATTTCCACGTAAATTTCTTACTGTACTTTTCAGAGTTGCATGCATATTTCATCTACCAAAGCTGTGCTGTTAAATAACATGAAAGTTGATGTTTGAAATATAACTGCCGTACTTTTGATACATCTGTGATTTAGGTCCTTAATTTAGAGAAACTAGCTCATTGGTGTTTTGGTCTACTGGGAGCGCGGGGGGAAATCATACTTGTATTTTTTAGGCTTTGCCTATACTTTAATTAGATTTTTGTAGGCACTCTTCACTTAAATACCTCAGTTCTTTTTTTCCTCTTCTTTTCTTTTTTATTTTTGCATGCATTGGGTTTTTTTCTGTTTTGGTGCTATGTTTATATATTATGCTTGAAATTTTAATTTTTTGCACTGTAACTATAATACCTCTTAATTTACCTTTTTAAAAAAGCTGTGGGTCTTGTATTCCCACCAGTATCAGTAGAGGTTTGCTGCAATTTTGCCCTGTTAATTATGCTTGAAGTTTGAGAAAGCAGAGCAAGGTGTTTTAACGTTTTCCAGCACAATAGTTTGAACTTGATGCTTTGTCTTATGAACTAAATTACAAACAAATACTGTATTTCCTGCTTTTAAACCCTATTCCTGTCCTCACAAATGCACACTAAAACAAAAAAAAACTGTCAGCTCTAGCTTTCTTAACAAAAAAATAAATGCCTTAGTGACAAGGGGCAGACATTAAGCTTTTCTGAAATACAGTTTTAAAAGCTCATATATTTGCTATCTCAGTCACTTTTCAGTCTGTGAAAAGGATCGTTCTTGTAATTGAAAGCTGCTTGTTATAGGATTAGTATCCTAAAGAAACCAAGAATTAAAATACTAGCTTATAAAAAAGTCTAGTATTTGTTTGGTACTTCAGTCATGAAAGGAGGTATAAGAACTGCAAGTGTAGATGATATGGTGATATGGAACAATAAAAACATGCAATCCAAATTCTCACGTATAAATTGCTTTGCGTTAGCTGTATAAAATTAAGAAAAGGTCACTGTTTTAAGCTATAGCTTGCTCTTTGTGGTAGGACTGAAGTTTCTTAGTGAAAATACATGATTACTGATGTCAACAATTCTGTGTTTCTGGCCAGACATCAATCAGCAGATTAAATCAGACCATCTAGAAAGTCTTAAGTAGTTTTAATTGCGTTATGAAAAGCTAAAATTTCAGTTTATTCTTTGAATGCCTAAAATTCTTACCAATTGTTACAAGGATATAGATTCTCAGGGGTTTCAGGTAATTGTTAGCAGTGAAGTGGTTATGGAGAGTTTGGGTGCAGACAGAATCAGCTGAACCTACTCTGTGTTTCAGAACAGTTTAATGATCACTTTGTTACTAGATAAAGCGTACGAATTGGACATCCAAAATGTGTAGTGGCTGACTATAAAGTAGTTTCTGCTGCTGATGCATTTTTAAATGTGTTTTAAATGCCACAATTTTTTCTGGTGTGACCTCATTGAAATACTTTTTATCCTTTGAGGCAGAAAATCCATATTAGTTTCCATGTTATGCATCTGTGTGTTTTACCCTACAGTTGATATGCTTTTGATACTGGACAGTGTATGCTATTAAAGACCTAAATCTGATCATTTGAAGGTTGGGATCGAACTCACTTGGCATGCTGTAAGCACAAGTGTAAGCGGACGTTTGCAGCCCATCTTCAAAAGCAACCACACAGGCTCATCATAAATAGTGTGGGGGTTAATTGGCATGAACCTCGGGGGTTTTTATCTAAGTCCTGTTATACTGTACTTTAAACAGTCCTCCTAACTATGCTGCGTTTTTATTTTTATGGCTTTTTTTTTGCGCTGTTCTGTTCATGTAGCACAAATAAGCATTGCACTTGGTACCATGCTTTACCTCATTTCAAGGAAAAAATGCTTAACAGAGAGGAAAAATGTGGTTTGGCCTTGCTGCTGTTCTGATTTAATGACTTTGAAAAAGATAGTTTTTAATGCCTGCAATGTGTCATTTACTTGCACAACTTAAATAGGTCATTTGTAACGTCTGTGGCATTTTTACTGTACATGCAAAAATACAACAAAGATGTGTAACAACTCTTGATTGTATTTTAAAGCTATTATTTTTCTACTACATTATTTTACTGTTATGTGAAGTAATTAAAATTAGAATGACCTCTGACTGACACTCCAGTAATTATCTCTGAACAAACCAACATATTATACATATAATGTATTTTTTGGGAGAAGACAGCCCGTAGTAATTTGGTCAACCTCAACTAAATCTGTCCAGTCTGACTATTGAGTGCCCAGTAGTGACTTCTGAAGTGTTTGTTCAGCATGATGCTGCTAAAGTCCATACGAAAAAAGCGCCTACTATTTTTAAGTCTCATTACACAGTAGTATGTTGCAACTACCGAGTACAGAACTTGAACAAGAACCAGTCTTGGTGCTGGGGAGGAATACAGTGGTGGCCCAGGGCTGAGGTGATAGATCCTCAGCTGGTGCAAATTGATGTTGTATCATTTTAGTGTATGGAACTGCATTCATTTACATACCTGAAGATCTTGTGCTTGTATGTACATTGCAGAGTTTCGTTTTTCCTCCTTGTGAGCAGAAACAGAACCATCAACTGGAAAATGTGGGGGGTTTATGTTACTGCATATGACATAACATATGCTACATATTCTATGCATTTATCTGTACAGAAAATGAATTCTATGTATCCCAGTCACAGCAGCACGTGCAATCCAAAAATGACAAATAGCATTGTGGTCTGCCGTGCTACTGCTCTTGACTCTGACAGTATTCTGGGTTTGTTTTGGATGGGGTTCCCCATGAACATATTGTCATGGAAATCTCTCTATTTTTTATATGAATGAAGCAAGAAGCATTTTGATTTTCGGTACTTAATTACTGACATTGATCCTTTTTCAATTGCTCTAATATTCAAGAATTTAAGTTCTTTACTTTCATATTAGATTTTAAACTTTAAACACTACAGTTCATGACCATCAAATATAATCTAAATCTAATCTAAATATCAGCTGTAACTCAATATGAATTATGTTAGCAAATATCTAGAGGTCATTGTAGTATACTCCACTAGCAGTTAAAATTAACTTCTATCAAAACTAACTACAGTTCTTTAAAATCAATTTCATCCAATAATGTCCTTGGGGTTTTCCCTCTTTTATTTGAATGGCAACCACAGACTACTTTAATTGCTTTGTAGATGCACTCAGAATTTACTGCAGCAGCAAGTTGGGGAGAAAAATGTTTGTGAACAATAATTGGAAATTGCAGGCATTTTTATTGTAAATAGTGTGACTGAAAAGATGGTTAAAATCAAGTAGAAAGAATAACAAATATAATTTGATGGACAATAAAATATTTACCATCACATGCTGCAGCTGTCTTTAAGGGACATAAAATGTAATTCATTCATACTGTAATCATGCTGCAGAAGTTTGCAATCTGCACCTTATGGATCACAATTACCTTTAATAGTTTTTTGTAATAATTGTAGCTGAGTATATCTCCAATAAAGTTATGGTCTGTTCACCTTGTATTGTCGTTTTGCTTTTTTTAAAATTCCTGTTAATATCTCCATAAATCTTCTAGAGTTTACAAAAAGTTTGCTGTTCAAACTTAAAAAAAATTGTGAAAACATTTCTGAAAACAGTATTTCTTCACCTTGTTTAAAGACAAGTCTGCTTGTCTCCTTCCTCTGATGAATGAACTGTCTTCAGAGGTATGTGAAGACTCTTAAGGGACACTCAGGTTAAAAATGATGGTGTATGTGGTACAATTTGATCTCTGTGTTGACCATTATACCTGCAAAATGTCTGTTGTAGCTGGGAGGCCCCAGAGCACTAGGGTTCTGGAACGCAGGTTTGCATGACTGGCACATGTTTTAAGAATAATATGTTAATATGAGCCAATAGTCTCAACCTTAATAACATCAATTTCATTAGTTCTCTTTTTCTTCTGTGTTAGGATTTTGTTTATGCTGAATATTTGCACTGTGTTTGTAGAATGTTCTGACTGGCACAGTGATGTCATGTATCTTTTATGGAGACAAGGCAGACCTGCCAGACAAAGATCAGGAGTATTCCTTTCTGAAAACTTCACAATGTAGCAGTCACTTGTTTGGCATCTGCAGTGAGTGTCTTTTGTTACAAGTTTGTCTTAAGTTATAGAGAAAAGGCTGCTGGGCTGCTGGTAGGCATGGTGATAGCTTTTTCTAGGATTTGGAAAACAGCCCTTTAAGGGTAAGACCCTTCAGGCAGTGGTGTGTTGGCTAGTAAGGATGTCAACACCGCCCCCACCTCCCCAGTTCTGGTAAGTGAGTTAAACCAGAAAGCTTCCCCAGCTTTTCTGCAGGAAAATTGGTCTGAAAATAATAGTATTAGAAATTGGTTGAGGATGCCATTATATCCTGTTAATTGTGGCAAAATGAGATGAGGGATGGCCTTCTCAATTGGAGTCTGCAAAAAAAGTGGTCCATCCCTTGCTGGGTAGCACTGTGAAGCAGACGGACTTCTCCAGGAAGTCGTAGTGTAAAATGAGTAGAGGTTCTGCTTTAATAGCATTTTTTGTCTGCAAATTTGCTTAGTATCCCTTCCAGTCCTGCATCCAAGGCATTTATGCAGATGTTGAAGAGCACAGGGCCGAGGATGGAGCCCTGTGGAACCCCAATAGTGACAGGTCCCCAGTCTGATGTCACCCCATTCACTACAACCCTTTGTACCTGACCTGTGGGCCAGTTGCTCACACATCCCATGACATGTTTATCCAGCTGAGCGCTGGACATTTTGTCCAGAAGAACTCTTGTGAGAGACTATCAAAAGCTTTACTGAAATCCAAAAAGATTACGTCTGTTGTCTTTCTTATATCAACTGCATGGGTTACATTGTCATAAAAGAAAATCAGGTCTGATAAGCAGGATTTTCCCTCTATGGAGCTGTGCTGGCTGTGACCAGTGAGCGACTGTTGCCTTTCAGGAGTTTTTCAGTAACTCCCTGAATAATCTCCATAACTTTACAAGGCACTGAAGTGACACTGACAGGCCTGTAGTTTCCAGGGTCTTCCTTGGCCTTCTTGAAAATGAGGACAATGTGCGCCAGATTCCGGTCAGCTGGGACCTCTCTGGATTCCCAAGACTTCAAAAAATTATCAAAGAGGTTTTGTGGTAACATCAGATAGCTCTGTGAGGACTCTTGGATGAATCCCATCAAACCCCATAGATTTGTAGAGATCCAGCTGGAGCAGCAGATCCCACACAAGTTTAGGGTCTGGGGTGTGATCATTCTCACAGTCATTGTCCTTCAGCTCAGAGCTCTAAGGACCCCTTGGTTCATCACTGGTGCTGAAGACACAGGTAAAAAATGCATCAAACACCTCTGGCTTGTTTCTGTCTCTGTTTATTTCATCCTGGAATGGGCTGATGTTGTTTTTACACTGCCTATTGCCATTAATATATTTGAAAAAACTTTTTATTTTCCCCCACATTTCTGGCCGCTTAAACTCCAGCTGAGCTTTGGCCACATGGATTTTCTCCCTCCAGTGGTGAGCAGCATCTCCGTATTCCTCTGTTGCCTGATCTTACTTCCACTGGGTACATGCCTTCCTTTTTTTGCCTTATTTCCAAGAAATTACTGTTGAGGCAAGCTGGCCTTCTGCTTCCTCTGCTTGAATTCCAACATTCAGGAATTGCGTGTTCTTGTGCCATTGGGAGGTGATGTTTAAAAAGCGACCAGCACTGTTGGACTCCAGCACCTGCAAAAACATTGTCCCAGAAGACTTTACTTACTAGTAACATAAGCATCCTGAAGTCTAGAGTTGAGGTTTTTCTGGCACTTCTTGTGTTGCCAGAGATTTAAAACTTGATCAGTTTGTGGTCACCAATGTCCGCTTGGCTTATGAGCTCCTCTCTGCTGACAAGCAGCGAATCAACAGCATCTTTCTGAGTTGGCTCCCTTAGGACCTATTTCATAGTCATCTGGGGTTTTAGGAATCTTCTGGCCTGGGTTGTACCAGCTGTGTGATGCTCCCAATTGATTCCTTGCAAGTTGAAGTTCCAGTAAGGACAACAGAAGTTGACTTGGAAGTGACGCTTCATTTCTTGAAGAATAATTTGGCATTTCCATCCTCCTGGCTATGAGGTCTATTAGAGAATCCCATGATGACATCCACATTATTTGCTTCTTGATTCTCACCCAGAGGTTTTCAACTGTTCCATTGCCAGCTGTGATCTCCATACATCGTACCCCTTCTATTACAGTATCACCCCCTGCCTCTTCTGCCCTGCCTGTCCCTCCTAGAAGAGCCTAGAACCCTTCAACAGGGCATTCCAGTCACAGGACTCATCCCACCAGTTTTCATTTGCACAAATGATGTCAAATCTCTGGGACTAGGCCAAAGCCTTGAGCTCCTCGTTGGCTCTCATGGTGTGTGTGTTAGTGTATAAACATTTCAGGTGTGCTGCAGATTAGCTGACACCTGCTGAAGCACATTGAGAGATTCCATTAGTGCTTGTTTCCTCAAGTTCTGGCACATCATCCCATCACTCATCACTGGCAAACCTGGGTTTGCCCCTTTCCCCCTTCAATATAAATTTAGAGCTCTGCTTGATGTCCTTCTGACAATACTCAGTGTTCACCCTGTAGGAATTGAAGAGCAAACACACCTGTCTATCTGAGGAAGAGTCTACAGGTACTGGTTTCTCATCTCATTATAAAGAAAAAATATGTTTCATGATTGTACCAGTCAAAAGAATATGTATTTGGTTGGCTGTTATTACTCTCAAGTAAAATAATACCAAAAAAAAAAAAAAAAAAAAAAAAAAAAAAAAAGTTTGAAAGCTGAAGGGAGAAAGTTTTGGAAAATGCTTGTCCTGAAAGGAGACAGTAACAACAGTAACAAAGCTGATCATAACTTCAAATCCAGAAACACAGAGGAGCAGGTTTCATGTATGTATGGGCTTCCCTTAACACTGCTGCCAGAATCCAGGTGCAGGATCTGTTCCTTAGAGGAAATCCCCATGTCAGTGGACACAGGCAGTACTGACATGTAAGAACATTTTACTTTCCTCATAGCAGTGATTAGGTCTTTCCTTATTGTAGAATGTGAACAATAATTTCATTTTGGTGAGCAAAATAATCAAAACCTTCCCAGTTTTATGGAAACAGTATCATTTACTTTGCTGCTTAACCATCTCCACTAACCTGGCTTATGCTATATTTTTAACATTACTTTTTATGTGTATTTTATTGGAAGTCTCATGCTAGCTTTTAAATTGAAGTAATTTTCTTCTGTTAGCTTGAAAATTTCCTGTAGTTCTGAGTTCCTGTCTGGCTTTCAATGAAGTCACTGGGAAGACATCCACTTGGGGTCCGTAACTTGTGTGAATTTGAATTTAACACAGAAGTCCTTCAGACATGATAAGTGTAAATTCCAGATGTCAAGCAAAAGGTGAAAAACACAGGGATGTGCAAAGGCAGCCTCTGCTGTTCTGCTTATATTTTTTTCAGGCTTTTAAGTAAAATGTGGCACACTCACTAGCTTCCCACTTCTGAGATAACGCAGTCTTTTTTCCCAAGTAACCAGTGACAGGACTAGAGGATATGACCTTGAGTTGTGCAGGTTATTGGATATTAGAAAACATTTCTTTACTGAAACAGTGGTCAGGCACTGGAACAGGCTGCTCAGGGAACTGGTAGAATCACCATCCCTGGAAGTGTTGAAAAGGCATGTGGATGTGGCACTTGGGGACATGGTTTTGTGGTGAACACAGTGGTGCTGGGTAAATGGTTGGACTTGATGATAGAGATCTTTGTACCCTAAACAACTCAATGATTCTATGATGATTCTCATTCAGACATGCCCTCTGCAAACAACATGGGGGCTAACTCCCACCCATTTCTCTGCTGTCAGAGAAGCTGCAGAGCATCAATTGGTTTTCCTGCCCTTAGATCACCCTTTCAAAATGAGGTGAGTTGAATGAGAAAGAGGCCCCTTCCTCCCTAACCTCAGGATGGCACTCAGCTGATGACATGGATCTCACACAGTAGCCTGAAGCTGGACATGTTCTTCCAGGGTAAGAGATGGAACAAGGGGAAAAGATTTCATCATAGTGCAGCATGGCCAGGGAATCACCTTTTGTTCCAGCATCACTCTCATCCCTTGCCAAGCTGAGGATGAATCTCTCTTCTTTACAGCCACTTGGCCTGAAGCAGAGGAAATGAACTGCTGCAGCTGTCCCAGCATTTGTAATAAACTGGTGATAATTTGCAGACTTACCTAACTGAGGCACTGAGTTCCATGAGGAGTCTGCAGGATCACTAGTCCAGTCCTCAGCTGCATGTTTCTTTAAAAAAGCAGTTATCACAGAAGTACTCAAGTGGCACTTTAACATCACTTTTACAGTAAGGCTTTTAACTTAGTTTCTCATCTATATAGCAACATCGAGAGAAGAGCAGCACTGTTTGGGTGTGTTGCCTGTCTCACTACCATCATTAGAAAAGCAGCAAACACACCTTAAGCACAGACATCTGCTTCCATGTTTTTATACAACAGCCATTTAGATCAGTTATTTTTACTTTCATGTAGTCATTTTCCAGTTACCACCTGACTTTAGACAAGGCCTGTCTGACTATAAAGTGTCTAAATGGAACCTTCCCTGAATTCAGTAAAGCCTCAGGAGCTTGATAGTTAAGATTAGTCACAGAATGGTTTGGAATGAAAGGGATCTTAAAGTGTAGTTCCACCCTGCCCCGTGATGGTCAGGGATACCTTCCACTGAACCAGTTTTCTCAAAGCCTCATCCAGGCTGGCCCTCAACACTTCCAGGGACTAGGCATCCACGACTTCTCTGCCTATTCTATGATCTGCCCTCACACAACTCTACCAATTTATGCTATTTTGCAGCAACAATTTCAAGTTAAGAAATTATTGCTTTCAGGGTGATTCTAGCTGGAATAGCAGGGCATTATGTTCGTGCCAGCAACACTCATCACCTTTTTCCCAGCTTTACATAGTATATGTGCTCTAGGCAAAAGAGATCTCATTATACAAACAAGCATGGCATAGGCAGCTGCACTCCCTGTCTGGTCAACTGGCTGCTGTGCAGGGCTGTGCCAGCAAAAGCCACGTGTAGAACAAGGGCAAAAGTTCCTCGGAATCTGCCTCAACAATGGTGTTGAAATTGATTGTGATGGAGATGGGAAGGGATCCGTGGAAGATTTAGTAACTATTTTTAGCTGAACCAAGTGCCTTTGTTGGGCTTTAAAAAGTGCTCTTTCTGTGGAATCTGTCAGCTAGAAGGGTTCCTACAGGGAGCACTGGATATACTGCCTGCCACAGAGGGCTGGATTCCCAACGAGTGCCTATCTTCTCAGCAGGTACAGCAAGGCAAAGAAAGGCAAGAGAGACCTTCCCCATCCACCTTGCAGGGCTGAATCAAACATACATCCCTGTGCATGCACATTGAGAAGGAAATCCTTATTTTACTCGACATTTAATTGCAAGCTGTTGATTTTAGTGTAAAATAACCATACAACAACCTCTGTGGAAGGTTTCTTGTAAAGTGATGTTGTTTTATTGGCAGGTTAGCTAAGGTGAAGGGTTACTTAATGCAACAGCTAAATAAATTGTAGCAGAGCCTTATGGTACATGGTCTGTAGGAACTAAACTAGACATGAGTACGTGGTCTATGCTAGATAAACAGCAGCTGCTTTTTCTATAGGATACAGTGTGGGTGTGTGTCAGGAAATCCCAGAAACTACAATGACGGAGGCAAGGAGTGATGGGGGACCCTCATAAACACCTGAAATATATCAACAAATAGAGAAAGATGTAGACTGAAAATATGCTGGAAGAAATGCCAAGATTCAGAGTCACTCCAAATATACAGAGGAAAGGAAACAGACCTGGGCAGCACATAAATAACACCCCCAGAAAGGTGAGCATTGTGGGGAAGAATTGGGCAGTGGTGTAAACAGGCAGAACCAGAGTAGTCTGGAGTAAATCCAGACTAGTAGGCAGGAGAAAATGCATTGCTAGTGATTTTCAAGGGCCAGTTTTAAGCTTCTCACTTGATTTCCTTGTAACACTAAGTCTAAAAATTCAGAAGCTGATTCCTTTCCTTGATCAAAGAGGGTCAGAGAAGGTCCTGAATGAAAGTGAGCTGGAGAGATTTGGGGCTGACATGAAGGCACAGTGACTACTATGGCAATTACGGCAGGTATGAAGGAGATGAAGCTGCAATTGAAGCCAGCTGAGGAGCACAAACATTTTTCAGTGGTGTAGGTAGCAGCAGTCTTTGACAGCCAAGTTCAGCCTGGGTAAACAGCCTAGCAAAAATCCATACATTTCCTGGTCTGTTCTAATATTGCATTATTTTGGTACAATTTCATCCACTTGCCCACCACAGAGATATCTATCAGTGCTCTCCCATTTTCCTGTGGTTTCCTACAAACATATCTCTGGGGAATCTGGGCAGTACAGTGTGGTGATACTAGAGATGGAGCCTTCAAGCCTTCAGCTCAGCTCCCTCACCGGCCAGAGCTGCACCACAGGGAGGCTCGTTACTGTCCATGACCTGAGGGTTGGAGCTGAAGGCTGCGGGCTGGCCCTCCAGGGGTGATGGTAGGATTGCTTACCAGTGATGGTTAGGGCAAGAATGCCCCGAATTGTGCTAAGTTCTGCCACAGAGCTGCCTGTGCACCTCCCTCACCTGCAACTGTGATCATGCTTTTCACACGACACTCCTGAGACTTCAGTGTCATTTTCTCTGCTCCCCATCCCCAGCCATCTCTCTGGACTGTCAGTGTTTATAATGGCTGTGCACAGTGTGCACAGTTCCTCTGCTTCCCAAATCCTCACCCCAGAGGCAGCTGAATGAAGCAATTCCTGTATGTATGATTTTAAAGTGCTTTGGGACCCTTTGGGAGAGAAGGTGCAATTGTACAAGAACAAGATATTATTAAAACAGGAATCTGTGTAATAGGTGATAAATTTTGATACTGTATGTTTAATATAATATGACGGTTGTAAAGCCAGTGAATTACCATAGGTATTTGCTGTGCTGTGTGTTTATGAATTGTTTGGGCAGGTGTTTTTCAAGTCCCAGTTTTTCACACAAAACGTGAGTTATAGGACAGCTTAATAATATTCCTTACTAGACTCCAATATGCTACAATTAGCTGCAGAAATGTTATCACTTGATGGTTGAGCTTGGTTGCTGATTAAGTTCAAGTATAAGAAGGTAAATGAAAAAAGCAGCAGAGAGAAAAAGAGACCTGTGCAAGTCAACTTTTAGATCTGCCTTGGATGTCTTATAAGCAAATATCTTTTAAGGCTGCAGAAATCAATATTTGCAGTATTGTTCAACCTGTATTTTACATGTGCTTCCACATAAGTTAGAAGCAGACTATTTTGATTGCAACAATGAAATAGTTCTCTAAAAGTTTATATTCAATAGTTAAACTATTTATATTTATTGATGTGAAGGGATATCTGTACTGCACATGTTATTTGAATCAAACCTTGTAGTATAGCTTTTAAATCAGATCCAAAATAATGTAATTCAGGATTACATACAGTCAGAGTTTCTTATTTTTATTTTTTACTGACTTCCACATAAAAAAGACTTATAAGAACTTGAAAAAAATTTTTTTTCAATCTCTGAAGAAGAGAAGTGCTCTATTTCACTCTTCCATCTGCTTTTGTACCATGAGCTAAATCTCCGCCTGAGCTGATGTTATGGCAAACAGCACAGTATTAAACTATTGAGAAGTAGGGTTGAGGAGAGCTTTAGAGACTGAAGAACATCATTTCCATTATTCTAGGATTTTGAAAACAGGCTGTCATTAGTTTTATAAAAGCCTTTTGCTGGTGTTCTTTGGGTGTGGAGTCCTTTGCTTGGTAAGTGGGTGTTTTCAGCCCCAGAGGGATTGATGTGACTTACACACCTCCATAACCATTGCTGGCACCTTCCAGATGAGCGAAGCTCATGTCTTTAGTTTGGAGGTTCTGTGGTCCTACTGCTCCAGCTGATGTCCAGGGTGGCTGAAAGTCCTGGTCATCACTGCTCACCTCTCCAAGTCCCATCCTGCCATGACTCATGCCCTCCTGAGTGCTCAGGAGCTGAGCACCGCTGCAACCAGGCCCATGGATGTGTCACTGGATCTCACTAGCGTGATGTTACAAGCTGGTAGCTCGGATGGAGTCTTACTTAAACATTTTCTTTCCCCTTGACTGGCGTAAGGAAGGCGCCTGCAGCCCGCCCCCTCCCCACACCGTGCCTTGTGTATGTGTAAAAGCTGCCCTTGGCCCCAGATGATATGTTTGCATTTCATAATTGATGCTGAACTCAACTTGAGGCAGATACGAAAGGACGATTTTTTAAACAGATGTTGCAGGTCACTTGTAAGTTATTTGTCAAATAAGTTTCAGAGCACAAGCCGCTGCTTTTGCCATTGTAACCAAAGGCGTCTGCTGTTCAGCAGCAGTAATTACAAAGCCAGGGCAACGCAGGGAAAATTCATCTTATTTAAAAGTGTTTTAGTGTCACCAAACAGCTTGCTATGCCATTAAGTAAGTTTTGCAAGACACATTCAAGTTGAGGATTTTAATTTGTTTGAAGTATTCTCTAAAACAGAATTATGTTGGAGTTTACATAAAATGAGAGAATGACATGAAAAGTTTTAACTTAAGCAGCAAAATATAAAGGCTAATCTTATTTAAAAGTAATATGTGTGTCTTGATTGAGTGCCCAGATACACTCAACTGGGACATTTTAGTGGAATCGGTTCTAAGCTGTTACACTGAGTTATACAGAGTAGGTTTTCCTGAGCTCACATTGCCAGACCTGAAATACTCTTGTGGCTGCATTTAATAAAGAAACGAAAGTCTTGGGTAAGGGGATATGATTTTTTATGACAGAAGGAATGCAAATAACTTTTAGTCTCATTGCCTAGACCGGGTTTGGTCTGATTTGATGGAGTTTAATAATGACTTATAACCTGTGCTGACAATGTGCAGACCCGCACAACGTCATTTAACTCATTTATTCTGCTTGCTGTAAAAACAAAGAGATGGCAAATAAATATATGGAAAGTTCATTGTTTGTCAGAGGGCCCAAGCCAAAAGTTTTCAGTGACCTTTTAAAATATGGTCCCAGGCTAGTACTAAAATGTCTGTCACTCAGCGCACACACTTGCACAATTTGGCCTTTTAACCCGTGCATCTTGTTTTTCTCTCTTTCAACTGGTTGTATGAATTTCAAATCAGCTGCAGCTATTTAAGTTTTTGCATTGGAGGATTACTGTAAATTGCAGTCTGACAATTACAATGTACAGCGCACAGGAGAGTTATTAATGGATAGGCCTACTGATGGCCTTTCAGCGCTGACGAGGGCCTGGTGTTCCTCAGCCATAATTAGATCCAGGGGTCGGGGTCTGCCGCGATGAGGCAGAGAAGGGGGTCGGCCGGGGAGCGCCACTTTATCAGAGGAAGATATCAATTGATCAGAGATAGTTACTATCGGCAACGTCTAAATCTCTAATTCACCTTCTTCTTAATGACTTGTATTGGCTTAAGAAGCTAAGTCATTTGACAGCACGGAGCTCAGCTGACAAAGCTGTGCAGGTGGTTTTAATAGTGGATTTCTGTTGCTTGAGATTTCACTAAAGACAGAGCAACAGTTCAACAGACACAACAGAGGCCAGTAAAAACCCTGGTCTGCTGCTCTGCTCTCTGAGGGTACCAGTGGGGCTCAGGCTGCACTGAACCACCACTCCCAATTACACGGCGCTTTTTCCCTTTGCAGACCTGAACAAGGGCTTTCTCTGAGATTTCAGTATTTATTTTAAGGAATGGATCTTATGTGGGCATAAATTATATGTGACAAATGAAAACCCTTTGGAGGGGGATTTCTTTATTTATTTATTATTGCCCTATGAAAAATGTTTTCCAGGACATAATGTTCCTGGAAAATGAAATGTACTTTTAGGACAAAGAAAGAGTCCAATGCCCAAGAAAAAAACAGTAAGCTCTGTAAAAGCTGAAGACAGCAGTTGTTTTCCATTGATAAACCAAATGCGAGCCAAGTGCTTAGATTAGACATGGCTTTATGAAACAAAATGTCAGCTTTTTAATGAAGAAACCCAAGAAGCAATGGTTTTGTGCTTAGATTATCACAGTGTAAATCCAATAAGAGATGGACACCTAACACCCCAAGGTGCTACTGATCTAGCCCTGTTCCTTTCTAGAAGGATTACAACCACCTGCTGGGAAGTTTTCCATGCAGTAAAGCTGGTAGCCAAACTGATATTCACAGTATGTCCCAGAGACTTTTTATTATTACTTGGATGATGTATACACATGGGAAATATAGGTTTGAGTCTGTTAAGGCTGTTTTTGGAGGTAAACATTTGTTTAAAATCTTGTTCCAATCTCTTAACACATATTGAAGTAAAATCTAATTGAGTAGATCACTGGCAAAGGCAGAACTTTCTGTTGTTCTTGAGGGAGAGCTCAACAGAAAAGCACGTCTGTGGGACTTTGCATTGTAGCCTTGAGTGGAAACATATTTATCAGCACAGAGCCTACTATTTTAAGCTTTTCTGGAACTAGCAAAACTGATGGACAATTCTTGGAGTTCCACCATCTGGTTCGTGACCTCACTCACAATACCACTTCTAGGTTCATGTCAGTTTCTACTTGTGAGCCATCTGTACTTCCAATGGACTTGCAACCCAACTCTGTAAGCTATGGCTTTGTGGCTCCTAGGTTGAGGACTGCTGGCCCGAGGTGTTAAGAATAAATACACTGTGCACCTGTAGAGTGCTATTATCTCAAGATCTCTAAGTGCTTTCAAAACTTGCTAATTATGGTTTGTAAAGCTCTGAGAGTTCTATCAGAGGAGAAAACAAAAGCAGGGGAATATAAATAACTCTCCCAAAAGCAATAAATTGCTAAATGGTTTAAAGTAATTTGCTCTGCCAAGTTTATAAACTGAGCTGGAGTATGGATTGAAATCCAGATCCTTTGATACTGATGGTGAAAGTCACAGAATCACAAAATGATTTAGGTTGGAAAAGACCTCCAAGATCATCAAGTTCAATCTTGGGCTGATCACCTCCTTGTCAATTAGACCACAGCACTAAGTGCCATATCCAGTCATTTCTTGAGCACCTCCAGGGATGGTAATAACACCAATTCCTGGGCAGCCTAATACAAGACTCCTTCAGACAGCAAAGTCTTCATGATACCTAAACCTCCTATGGCACAGCTTGAGACTACGTTCTCTTGTCCTATCTTCTGTTGTCTGGGAAAAGACACCAATCCCCACCTGGCTAGAAGCTCTTTTCTTGTAGTTGTAGAAAGTAGTAAGTTCCTTTCTGAGCCTCCTTTCCTCCAAGCTAAACACCCCCAGCTCCCTCAGGTGCTCCTCACAAGACTTGTGCTCCAGACCCTTCCCCAGCTCTGCTGCCCTTCTCTGGACATGCTCCAGCTCCTCAGTGTCTTTCTTGTCATGAGGGGCCCAGAGCTGAACACAGCATTCGAGGTGTGGCCTCAGCAGTGCCGAGTGCAGGGGGCAATCCCTGCCCTGCTCCTGCTGGCCACTGTTGCTGGCACAGGCAATGCCATTGGCCTGCTTGGCCACCTGGGCACACGCAGCTCATGGTCAGCTGCTGCCAGCCAGAACTCCCAGGTCCTTTCTTGCTGGGCAGATTTCCAGCCATTTTGCCTCCAGCCCGTGGCACTGCCTTGGGTTGTTGTGGCCAAATGCAGCAATTGGCTTTGAACCTCTTTGAACCTGTCCGGCCTCAGTCCATTGATCCATCAGACCCATTGGCTTCAGTGTACTTGGGAGCTCACCAGCATTTTATTTTGCTTTATGTAAGGATAGTACCCAGAAGCCCAAGTCACAGATAATTATCACATAATTATAAAATTTTGTCATTAAAATGAGAGCTGTCATTTTGGAGCTGACTGGCCAAGATAGCTGTGGTGTCAGTCTCGTCCTGAATTTAACGTGGATGTACCAGAAGAAAGCTAGCTGGAGAATGGTTCTGAGGTGGAGGGCTGCTTTTCTGTACAGTGAAGTGGAACAAAAGCATGGTGACAGCACTTTTCTTCAACCCAAAATGTTCCTATTCTGCCATGAACAATGAGGAATGCATAACAAGTACTTTTTGGGACAGGTGTGTATGGAAGCTGTTTGTTTTGTTTTCAAAAAAAAATTGTTTTGTTTTCGAATTGCATGTGCTTATGCTCTTTGACTTCTGCTTTTTGTGTTTGAAGTTACGTGGTGAAGGGAAGGTTCTTCATTCATTTTTAGAGTAATCCCCATGGTGAAAAGCTACTACTGGCATCTTTGGATGCTATTATTTAGTCTCAAACTACTGGCAATGCTGAGGGCAATAGGCAGCACAGATCTTCAAGATCCCAGCACATCACAGAAAGGTGTTTTCCTCCTGTGATGTGCCTTGTGTCATCTGCCAGGTACTGCTGCTGGGGCAGACCTGTGTCTCCACCATGTTTTCTACAACTACCTGCCAAACAGACAAAAGTCAAGCTTCTCACTGAGGAAGAGACTGCTACCAAGAATCAAGCACAACCTGTTCTTTTCCTGTAAGTTTGTCTTTTTTATTATTTAATTTTTGTTCAAGTATGGGTTGGAATATTTGAATTTATTTTGCTTTACCTATGTTGAGGGACTTGGTGAAAGAATTGTTTGGGAGGTAAAGAGCAAACCTTGATCACTCAGACCTTAAAGGTGACAGTTTTGGCATGTTTTGAGGGCTTGAAACAGGGGGGCCACATTCTTTGCTCATGTTAAAAGGGGAACTTCTGCTGACTCAGTCAAGCTCTGTTCATTTATGCAGAGAAGATAGGGCCCAGTGGTTTTCTCTGTAATGTTTTCCATAAGAGACATCTCTCTCCAATATTCTGTGTGGTGTGAATAATTGCAATCTGTTAGCAATTTTGAGCAAGCCTGTTAGCACCATGAGCTGATCAGCTGAGTTTTGCAGAGATGTCGCCGAGCCGTTGTTTCTCATAGTCACTTTGCTCTGGCAGTTCATCCCCTCCTGCAGGGCAGAGTAATGTGGGAGCTGCTGGTATTGGTAACTCTTCCCCCTTTTGCTTGCCAGTCATGATTGCACCCCACCATGTAATATTTCAATTCAAACACGCCTGTTCTGTTCAATGGCTTTGAAGGTAGCTGCTCTCTTGCTTCATGCCCTTTAGCTATTGACATTGTGATAAGCTGGTCACAAGAGTTAGTGACCTAATTCTACCATGGTGCCCATGAACCATGATCAAAATATGATTTTCTCTGTTCATTGGGTCTGGTATCCACGCCTCATGCCTCTTCCCCAAATAAAAAAGTTTACTAAATCAGTCTTTAGTACATATATATCTGTATATATACACATATATACATGCACACTATAAGTGGTGTGTACATGACTTGTTCATCTGTGACTTGCATGTCAAACGTCTGACAACAAAGCAAAGAAAACCACAAGCTCTCCAGCTTCTGAAGGGAAGCACTGCTGCAAAAAGTATTATAATGAATAACTGACTTCTGTCTTAGTGGTGCCTTCATCTTTTTATTCCTTTTTAAAATAAAGTCTGTTTTGACTGTTTTGCTATACTGTTAACAGACGGATACACTCAAAATGTTGGCAGTTATGTTCAAGACTGGATTAATAAAGGTTTGTTATTTTACTAGCATATCCAAAGGCAAATATTCCTACTGGACTCCACCCTTCAGCTGTGAAGCAGATTGTAAATCAGTCCATTTTTTGTTGTTTTTAAAGTAGTTTAGGGGTTTGAAAATGGTATTTAACATTATTAGAGTCTGCTTGAATATTGTACAATTTCTAACTATTTCTTCTTTTTTATATCCACTTTCCTGCCACTCAGAAGCTTCTAAAGAAAACAGTGCAGTCACTGCTAATGCCAAGGTGTAGCAGAAGTGCTTATACTGTTCTTGATGACTGTTCTCTCTCAAGTATTTAGGTGTTATGATTTTTGGCTTGCTAGGAAAACCCAACATTTACAGAGGGAAAGAATGAAGGCTGAGTTTTCAGATTTTGTCTTTAAGGCTGGAATGGGTAAATTTGTCATTGTGCCATTCCCTAGAAAAGCTCCAGTAGGTGCAGAGCCAACGGTCCTTGTCCCTTTGCTGCCATCCTTAATGTATCACTAAGACTGTGGAAAAAAATATTCTGCACCTGGAAATATGGAAGGAAATGGCTACTGGATCAGGATCAGGAGCCAGCAGTTCTGATGCTAGCACACATCAGACACATCCATCAAGCACTCCATGACCTGTGAAAATTATATCCTAAAATATCCCTGTTTCTGTGTTTCTATTTTGAAATTTTGCTCTCTGGATTTATTCTCTTTCCTGAAAGTCAGAGCAATGTAACCTGGGTGCTGGAGGAAACTGTTTTTTGAGCTGATTTTAGATTCTTGACTGATTCTAAAAATAGGGCCTGCCTATCCATTAAGATAAGACTGAAATTCTGGTGACATTAAGCACAGTTAGAAAGCTTTGGTGTTCTGGTCTGCAAAAAAAATGCCCATGCTGTCTAGCAGGGCCATTGTGTTGGTCTGGTCTCTCAGACCTGGGTGAGAGTTTCCAGGCTATCAGATGTCACCTCCCACCATGTCCAAGCAGTTACTGTCCCCAGAGAGAGAGAGAACAAATGAACATATGATGTTTCAGAGCTCTTGTGATAAAGCTTGAGTACCCAGAAAGCAAATCCGCTTCTTGCTCACCTCGTTCTCTTCTGATTTTGTGTCCCTAAACTCTCTTGTGCTGCTTGTTTTCCTTTTCTTTGCAAGGCTCCCCTTATCTGGACTCCTGCTCGATCTCATGTTCCCGTTCACATCCTGCCCCTGTGCTGTGGAGGGCACATGGGATCAGAGCAGCCTGTGCTGGGAGCACTCAGCCTCCCTGACGGCACGGCATCTGTGCACAGCATGCTGTGCAAACCCAAGGCTGCTGCTTGACCCAGTAGCATGTTTAGAGTTTCCCAAATGAAAGGATTAAAAGGTGAAAAAGATCATAATTTTTCAATCTCTCTAATCTAATCACAGTGTAGATTGACATCCAGTCTTGCATCCTGCCCTCCCTACACCGTGTTCCTGCCCCTGCAACCCCAGCAGCAGTGTTTGCAGCCTGCACACTGAGACAGGCAAAGGAACTGTTCTCATCACAGCCAGTCTTTAGGAATTTTTCTGTTTTAAGGTCATGTTAGCTTTAAGCTGGATCATCAGGCTCCTCATCTGACCTACTGCATAATTTCAGGAGCTGACACCAGTTCCCCTGCCCCTGGTTGCGAGCTTCTGTGAGACCTCTGGCCATGTGCTCCCAGCCTGTGTCCTATCCCACCAGCCATGGCAGTGTCACCAGGAACAGCTGCTGCCCTGCTGCTCAGGGCCCAGCACAAGGAACTCATTGGAAATAGCTGACAGTGGACAGGTGAGGGAGAGCTGGGCCATTTCTTTCAGGTTGACAGTGGGTCAGAACAGGTGTGGTATGAAACTGGACCTGCACAAAGTCACAAATCAAAGCACCAGCTGAGCATCCTCATGTCAGACACAACTGAGCATTTAACAATTTACCTTGAGGACAGACAGAAGCAATTTACTTAATACTTCTGCAGGTATCAGACTGTGTGCTTGCTCCCTGCTCCCTATCCTCTGCACACACGCACAAACACACACACAATGACTTCTTTGTTGGAGTGGAGAAATGCTCCACGGGGAGCTGCACATCCCAGAATGCAGCTCTGTTTGCGTCTAGAGCCGTGATGGATCACTGTGGGGAACCTTAAATCTCTGCAGCACTCAGATCTCTATCAAAAATTAGGGCAGCTGGAGTACGCTCCATTTCATGTAAACTGCATGTATAGCTGGATTCCTTACCACCTTGTCAGTGCCACCCCCAACTGCCAAGGCTGAGAGCCCTGAGTCTACTGAAACCAAAGGGAGGTGAGCATTTTCTTTGACTTAGATGCAGGTATTTTAAGGGAACATGGGAAATAATTAACACATAATTAACCTGTGGAACTTTCTGCCAGGAAGTATTACGGAGGCCAACCACTCTGCAGGGTTAGGAATTTATATGAATAATAAGAGGTCTGAAGTGGAAAAGGTATCAGCCTTCAAAGTAGGGAGGACATCATTAAACAAAGTGAGTTAAGGATACAGGGGGGTTTTTTAATAAATTATTTTCTAGTAAAAATAAAAATTTTTCTAGTGGTCTATTGTGGGATGTCTCTCACATTCCTGTGAACTCTCTGGGAATAACTGCCGACGAAGACAGTAGACCACTGGTCTTATCCACTCTGTCAAGCACATTTCCTATTTAATATACAGTATTGCAGATGTACTCTAGAGCTATTAGAGCAGTTCTTTCTCTGCTCTGGAAAATAACTGCTTGTTCAAACAATATAAAAAATGGTTATCTTACTGCTTCCCAGATCTGTCACTCTTATAGAATGCCATTATATGAATGGTTTATTGTCACTTTGTCTCACTGGCAAGTTGTTCATTAGAAATGAAAATATATATATGGAGAAAGCCAGTCTGTTGTGAACTACATACAACTGTCAGAACAGATCAGACTGGAAGGCTGCCCTGCCCAGGAGGGACCTTTGCAATTTTCAGTAGGTGTTTGAGGAAAGAATATAATCAATGCAGTTAGTGAAGAGTTATCTTTCCAGGTAAACTTTCTAATTGTGGGGCTTCCTTGTGAAGCTTTGTGAATTCCTGGCGTAGCTTCAGGTTATGTCCCCACCACAGGTATTAATACACACTTTTAAAATTTTTATTCCTTTTGGAATCCTTTTTATATTTTGGCCATCACTACAGGCTGTAGCAGTGTCATCTCAGGTCATCTCACCTTCTGGGTAAAAAGGTGCCTCCTCTTGGTTGTTCTGAGCTTGCTTGGCCTAGTCTCTTAGGCTGGAGTAGAGTTAACAGTCATTCCCACAAGATATTATGGCCACAGGGGCATTTCTTGTACCTTCTTCCTGCCTCACAGCTTTTTACCCAGGAGATCCTGAGACATCTCAGAGCCACTGTTGCTCCCTTACTCTTCTCTTCTGAAGAAGAGCTGAAGCACCTCCAGTCAGATGGGCTCAGCAAGAGACACAGAATCAGAGAATGGGTCAGGTAAGAAGGGACCACAGCGAGTCATCTGGTCCAACCTTCCTGCTCAAGCAGGGTCATCCTAGAGCACATGGCACAGGATTGTGTCCAGGCAGTTCTTTAATAGCTCCAGTGTCAGAGACTCCACAGCTACTCTGGACATTCTATTCCAATGTGTGGTCACTGCACAGTAAAGAAGTTCTTCCTCAAATTCAGATGGAACTTCCTGTGCATCAGTTCCTGCCCATCGCCCCTTTCCTATTGCTGAGCACCACTGGGCAGAGCCTGGATCCACTCTCTTGGCATGACCCATTCAGATACTTACATACATAAGGCCCCCTCTCAGCTGTCTCTTCTCAAGGCTGAAAAGGCCCAAGTTGCTCAGCCTTTCCTCACAAGAGAGGTGCTCCAGTCCCCTCATCATCTTTGTGGTCTCTGCTGGACCTGTTCCAGGAGCTCTCTGTCCCTCTTGTACCAAGAAGTCCAGAACTGGACCCAGGACTCCAGATGCCCTTCACCAGAGATGAGTAAAGGGACAAGGCTTGCAAATATTTATTGTTTTGCACCTTAGGTCCAGTAAGTTTGACTTTCATTCTTCTTCATCCTTGCAAGAGATCTAAGTTTTTGCTACCTACTTTCTCTGTAGCATTTGTGACTTTACACACTTCTATCGTATCGCCACCCCAATAAACTTAAGTAATTTCAAAGTACCTTTTCCACTGACTGCTTCCATGTATGAAAGTTCCAAATATCCTTGTCTTTCCCCACCTTCCATGCACTTTCTCCAGTATTCTTTTGCCTTTCCCTTTTGAATTCTGATGCATCCTGCTAAAGACAGGGTAGCCAAAACAGCCTCAGGGATTCACAATGTAGGAACACTGTGCATTTACAAAGTGGGACAATGAGCACTGTCGTTGTGTTCTCCTGACCCCAAGTTCACAGTTGCTCTTTAGAATACTGTGAAGCCCAGAGCGGATACTTTCAGAGGAGAAATCACAGTGAGTCCCAGTTCTATTTCCTAAGAAGTTTTTGAGCTTGCTTAAGGAGCACAGCTCCAGAAACAATTCCTTGAGACAATTCCTTGTGAGTATTTTCTCTCCACTGTACAAATGAAAAATGGTTCTAAATTTTTCATAAAAATGAAACTACAACCATTTTAAGTCAGTCCAGAAATGCATTTTGGCCACAGTGCTGGCTCTCTGACAGTGGCTTGTGAAGGCTTAGGGAAAGAACCAGGTGTTATACTGTAATATTGTCTGTACATATTTTCCATATCTGTGGCTTGGGAACTTCTTGGCCAGGAGGTTCCATTTGTTTTTGTTCTCTCAGTCCCCAGGGGACCTTTTCTCTGTTCACATCCACAATGATTTTTTAATACCTTTTATTCCAGCCATGTTTTAAACTGCAAGAAGAACTCATCCTTATCCTTGAAGACCCTGGTCATAAGGAAAAGCAGGTTTCTGACCTGTTTTCAAAACTCCAGACTTGTTCATCTGATCACCATAATAGCCATTGGCTATTATGAAAATTATCATTGCATATACTTTGAAAAGGACCTTTTTCTAATATAGTCTCCTTTTGTTTTTGTCTGTCCATGTGTAGAAACCCAAAGGGGATTGCAGCTCATGAAAACTCTCCAACCCAGCTCAAAACTAGCAGCCTCAGGGTGCTTGGAAATGATGGGAAGGTGCACAGATCTCCATGGGTTACTCAGCCTTCTGCTGCCATTACTCTACTGTTATCACTACCCAGCAAGCCAGATGAAAGCTACTCCTACTGCCTGCTCAAGTCACAGTCACACCTCCAGGCTGCAGTATAGACACACACTCTGTCTGAGAGTCCTACTCTATATGAGTTCTTCCAGTTTTAATAAATTTACTGTGAAATATTAAAAACTGGCATATACATTTTTTTTGCAAAAAGAAGCAAAAGTTGGAATCTGAATTTAAGACTGTAATGCAACAAGTGGACATGAAGATTTATGGACTTAACAAACACATACAACTTTTGAGACATGCCTAGCAGACATCATGCTTTTAAAATGTCACAGTTCATGTAGTTGTCACTTCAAACACTAAGGAAGTTGGCACTCCCCAAGTGCCAGCAAGCTCTGACTGGACAGTAATAAGACTCAGATGTCTAAAATTAAAAACTGTCCAAGAAAATGTATAACTTCTTAAAGACCTCATTCTGCATGTTTTATACCACACTCCACTTTGCAAAGAAATGGTTGTCTGATCAGCTAAATAAAAATGAGATGTTTCCACTGTACCTTCAGCAGAGGAAACAAAGCTGTTTGTAATGGAACAGCTTGCATGGGCAGTGCTATGAGCACTACTGATTGAAAAATGTCTTCTCCTATGAGGTTTGCTTGCCTTTCCCTGGCAGATGTCTAATCAATGATTCTGAAATGTGTTTTACACTGTGACCCATCTGAACATCACTGAAGAATAGGATGCATTTTACTTCTGCATTTATCAAAAGCCTCATTTCAGTTCATAAGTCAGTTTTTCTTTCTGTTACAGTATTTTAGTAATGTCAGCTTGGAAACCTCATTGAACCTCTGTTTCAGCAAGCAAGGTACCCTGACCTAATTGAGACCTCTGGTACAAAAAGGCAAAGCTTTGGAAACCTGCTGCCTTTCTCCTCTTAACAGCAGCAGACAGACAGCCCTACAGAAGTAAATTTCTCCTGCTGAAATGCTCCATTGATAAATGAGCCTTTTCTTCTGGTTCTTCAGAAAGTTAAAATAAATACTAAAATCCATAATACAAGAGCACTTCTATGAATTCCAAGCAGACTTCACTCTTCAAAGAAACATGTTTGTGTTGTTTGAGAACTTAAACATACAAATTTTCTGGTGAGCTGAGGCAGGAGAATTCTGGAGTGAATTTATTCCATACTAACAGGATATTCTGCTGGTTCAGAGCATTAAATAATCATAGATCAGATGTCTTAAATGTTATTTTCCATATACCTGGGTGTAGTTTTACGGCCAGCTGTTGCCTCCTCATCATCCTAGAGACATACTAGAGACATACTGGGTTGTATTGGATTTTCCTGTCCTTTTGCTTCGTGTTTCCTTGGGTCAGTCAGATCAGTTCCCTCACCCAATGGCCTCACCTCCTGGGTCCTGCTGTGGAGGGACAGGTACACTTGGCTGAGCACAGAGGAAAGAACAGTTCATGCCCTTTCAGATGGAGGTTCAAAATCACATTTTTCAGACTTCTGATGCAGATGTTGGACACTAATTAGTGCACTGACTACCTTGTTCCACTGAATTCCTTGTATCCCTCGATGCCTCCAGTCACACTTCCAAGCCAAAGGTTTCCATTGGGTATGGTGGGATTTTACGCTTTGACTTAATTAAAGCACATAACAGAAGCACAACTAAGTCTCATCTATAAACTTGGAACCATGCTAGAAACACATTAAGATGAACGGTTCTGTTGTAGTTTCCTCTTTTTTTCTATGAAGAGTTTTTTTGGTGAGGCAAATGGAAATAAAATGGAAAGGAAAAGATATATTCTTCCCTATGGAGATGAAGAAGAAAAATAAGAAAGGCCATTAAAATCCTAGTACTAAATAAAAAAGACAAGGAATAATTCCTTCACTGCCACCATGGGACACAGCAAAAATAAGTGTTGTCTCTCAATATTTGTCAAGTTTCTTTTCTTGTCTCCCCTTCAAGAACTGAAGACACAACAAGAACGGTGATGCCAATGTACTTCTCAAGTTTACTCTTCTCCATTCTTTCCTCTGCCAAAGTGCCTGGCTCGTTGAAAAAGACTTTTAGTTCATGAAAAGTTCAAGGATTACTTACTTGTACATGGAAAGACTGAAATAAGAGATTTTAATTAAATTCCAGACTTATTATTTAGTTAGAGTATTGTCACAACAGACAATTGTTTTTGGAGAATTTGGGGGGTTTTAACATGCAGCACAAATCTAAGCAGGTAAAAAAGAAACTTCAAGAAAATGAGAAAAGGAGGAATCTCCAGTCTTTGGGTTATCAGATCCTTTTTGCTCAGAGTTTGTAGCAGGCATGTGGTGGGATACAATGTGGTGCAGTGATTTTTGAACTATACTATGCAAATGATGTCTTTGCCTTCCCTGGAGGAGCTACCAGCAGAGTCCATCATAGGCCTTTTAACAGCTCTCCAGTGTTTAGAGCCACTTTTCTCAGACTGAGCCCCACTGTTGGATCTTGAGAACACAGGTGCCAAAAACGTGAATTCTCCATGTGTGACTACATGTGCTGCATGTCCTTCTCCTTCCAGTCCATGTGTATCACAAGTCTCCTGCTTCCAGCCTGGCTGATTAGGTGTGTGGCTAGAGCTGACCAGCTAGGTGGGACGATTTCTTTAATAACTCCACTGGGAAGACTAAACTATTTCCCTAGCTGTGTCCAATGAGCTGGCCGTGTATTTGACACCCTCTCTTTACAAGGAGATGACAGGCCAAAATATTTGGTATGGGGTGTATGGGATGGATGGATTACGCAGAAATTTGGAGATGGAATAAGCGAGATATTTAAGAGAGGTACAAGTGTGTAGGTTGAAACACTTAGATTAAAGGCCTATGAAAGATTTGAGTAATTTTATTCTTGTACTGCCCCAGATACCAACAAAAGAGTATAATGAAAGAGTGTTTCATTGAGAGTGCTTTGGGTCCCCACAGACCAAAGGGATTTTGAAGCTGACTTGAGGTAAGAAGAAAGACTTTGGAGGGGCAAGAGGTGTCTTGCATCCCAATGGGCCTTGTGGTGTCATGAGAAGTTTTCTGGAGGATCTGAAGTCTCTTCTGACAGCCCATGGGTATTCATGTTGGCTGGAATGCTGGATAGGCCATGGAGAATGTTTGCACTGGTATGTCCCAGCACTGAGTTTTGTGCTCACATCAGCCCCACAAAGGGATAACAAAACAAGCTGCTTCTCACCAAAGCTTTGCTCTTTGGCTGAAGGAATTAATAAGAAAGACACGGAGAAGGAAGGACAAATGGCCAGTGTGGTGTCAGCAGGCTGCATGGTGACAGCTCCCCCCTGGGATGCCACACGTGTGCCTGGACAGGTCTAGCAGGGGACTTGGCCCTGTTACCCTCTGTTCACATTGCTGCTGTCACATGTTTCTCTTGAGACTAGAAAAAGTCTGTGATTTCTCTGATTTGTCCATTAAACTGTTCCATGACCCCTTTAGTGTCCCAAAGGTGTCTAGCAGTTCTTGGTCCTGCTTCACTAGGTGGAGAGGCTGTAGCTCTTGCTGGACATGCTTACTGAAATTAATTCACACTGTTTTGAGTTGTGAAGCTCTACCGTAATTAAAAACATAGATTTATGGACAGGACATGCTTACACAGTGTATTGGAAATAGCTTTCTCCTTGTAGAAATATATATTAAAAAATATAAAAATGTTGATCTGTCAAAAAAGTGATTGAAGCAGCAGCTAACTATTATTTTTCATGGTAAAGAAGTGCTCATTTGCCACTGACCATCTTCTCTTGATGTAATTATCCCCAATTAGGCTAAAAGTGCCAGAATTACAATATAGTGTCTGCAAATTGAGCTTTACAATGGGTAGATAATTATAGAGCAAGAAAATAGTATGTCTGGAAGGGTGTTAACTGAAGAGCAAGGGGCCATGTAAATAAAGTTGACAATGATATTGAAAGGCAAGAAAAAGACACTACTGGATAATAGCATTATTTACATGCAACCAGAGCTTGTCACAAGTAATGAGAAATAAGAGGAAAGCCCTGCCCTTGGGTGCCGGGCACACCATGGAACCTCTTTGCCTCAAGAATGCCTACATAGAAGCTTAACTTTTTTCTGTGCTGCACAATGCAGAAAATTGGAAACTGCATCTTCTGACTGGGCCTAAAACATAGTCACAGTGTCAGTTCCCAAATATCAGCTCTCCAGGCAAATTCCTCTTCAGAAGTCAGTCATCCCCAGAGTAAAGTGGGAAGGGGAACATGGGGCATAAGGAAATGTTGAGGTTTTTGTAGCAGCCATGTGTTTTGGGTGGTTGTAGAGGACCAAAAAGGAAAATAATTCAGCCCTGGAAAGGAAAAATTCAATCCGGGAGAGACACTCCCCTGAGCCCAAAGGCGGAAGGGCCGTCTGCCATAAGGTCTCTGTAAGCACAAGTTCATATGTTGAACCTTATTGGTTGTTGTATTTGGTGCCACTCAAAGTGGCTTGGTTCAGCCCTGTTCAACCCCCTGTTGCCATATATGTACCCCCCTAGAATGTTCTCCCCATTCCTGAGCCCCACTGGTCCCAGTTTGCCCAGTACTCCACGCCTTGTTCCGCCCCTGCTAACCCGTTGGTCAGCGGCTGGCTGCCCCTCCTCTACACCAGTCTTACCTGCCCCCATTGGCCCTTGACCCTCAGAGCCACCCCCTCGTTCCCATATAAAATCCCATGTGCTTCCCTCCATCTTTGTCTTTTTCACTGCGTTTCCATTTGGTCAGTGAAGTGCTCTTGGATCTCTGCACTGAGACCCGTCTTTTTGCCTTTATCATCGGCCACCTTAAACGCGTCTGTCGAATTCTGCACCTGCGGGTCGCTCGCAAGGCTCACTGAAGCTGGCAGTGCATCAGGTGGTGATGGAACTCTGAAGAGCTAACCACAAGAACCAGCTACACCAGGTACTACTCTGGCCTTCCCTTCATCATCAAATAGTGCTTATAGGAAGGTTAGACAAAACTTCCATCAATTTCCACGGTTTTCACCAGACGCATTTATGGCTTCAGAAGGTCTTCAGCCTCTTTTATAATAAAGTATTAATATTTTTGTATATTAATATGCAAAATATTAAATTGAAGCAGGAATTCCTGCATCTTTCACCAACTTAAACTAACAGCTTCTGCAAGCCGCTTGTAGCTTGCCTATATATGAGCCTGCTCTGTCCATTTTTTGAAGTGGTTTAACATTTAACTGTACATACACAAACTTTCTCTCCTATGGCCTGTCTTGACCAGAAGTTATGGCTACTGCAGCTCTATTAATTATTTGAAATGTAGATTAGCACAGATAACACATTGTGCTAACACAACCCCATTGCTTTCAGTCTGCTCTGAGCATGGGCAGAGCAAGGCAATGTTTGCCTTGAAAACACTGTGTAAGTGTTCTTTCCCTAAATTGAAAGGAAGGCTTGTACAGCATCCAGCAGAAGGTCCTGCTCTGAGACAAGGTCTTTTATCTGCCCTGAAAAATAAACAAGAATCTTATCCATAGCTAATAAATATCTACAGGATTTGGCCCATAGAAATGATAAATCGGTTAGGTCTGTCAGATTATGAAGTGCACATAAGATTTCTCAATTTTTTTTCTGACTGTGGATGTACATTGATGGAGACACGATGTCAAAAACTACCCAGTATCATGATATCCAGTATATTGCATAATGCCCCACTGTTGTGGTAGGGGAAAAAAAAAATGCCTAAGCAACCAATATTCCTTAACCTCTGAATGAAAAAATGTAAATTTCTAGATGTCATGGTGACACAGAAAACTTTGGAACTGGAAGCAAGCTCATTATTCAGGGTTGAAGAGCAAGAGAACAGGCAGCATTTGCCCTGCACTTTTAAGCAGATGAAACACACAGATTATTTTTAAATCACTGTGCAAATTTTGTGAGGATTCAGTGCTGTTTCTACACAGAAAGGACACATCCTGTTGTTTATTCCTCCGTCCTGGGCTCATGTTGTCTCCCTGTAACTTCCTAGCAAACGCTTTGACATGGGGAAAGTAACTTTGCTCCTTTTTTAATTTTTTTTTTTTTTTAATGCAGTGTATTATCTGGGAATAAGAGGGAAGAAGAGATTGTGTCAGGAACCAGCAGATGCCCCGTGGTTTGCCAGTAGCCAGCACAATGTGTGTTGGTGAGAACATCACCTACAGATGCCTCAGTAGTATCCCACGTAGCATCTTCTTGTGTTTAACATCCTGTGTGAGAAAAGCTCTGCCACTCCCCTTAAGAGTCATTTGCCTGCTGAGTAAGTCTCATACTGACAGTTTGGAGGAAAATTGCAGTTACCCAGTTCATCCCATTAAAGCTGTTTTCCATCAGAGCAGTCATTGCTCAGCTGTAACCAAGGTTGCTGTTTGCACTGTTGGTGAAATATTGCCTGTAAGTGTATGTGGCAGTGTGGTAGTGAAACCACTGCCTGGATCACCTGGTTCAGCCCAGGGAGTACTTTCAGCACCCTTCCCACTGTCCTAGACATCTCCCCACTTCTCCCCACAGTTCTTCACAATCTCCTTTCACTTCCTGCCCCCAACTGCAATGCCAAGGCTGCCCATATAGCCTGTTTCAGCTTGAAAAGTGTTAATGGTTGCAGAAAACTGAAAGGGAGAAGATTTAAATATACTAGGAAGAAATTCTTTACTATGAGGGTGGTCAGAAACTGGCACAGGTTGCCCAGAGAAGCTGTGGATGCCCCGTCCCTGGAAGTGTCAAGGCCCAGGCTGGACAGGGCTTGGAGCAGCTTGGTCTTGTGGTAACTGTCCCTGCCCATGGCCAGGAGGTTGGAACTAGATGACCCCAAAGGTGCTTCCAACCCAGACCAATATATTATTCCATGACAAGAGCAAAGTTTGAACACGAGTTTCCACCTGGGGAATGTACAAATACAGCCTACCACAGCTGTGCTGCACTGAATACCTTCCAGCCTTTCCCTCTAATCGGGTTTCAGATCTCCATCTCAGGATACGTAAATACTTTGAATCTGGCTTTAACTGAAGAAAGCTCCTCATACCCATCTATTTTCTCTGAAACAGGCCATATTCTTCCCGACTCACTCATGCTGAGGTAATACAGCTGAGTATCCTGGTCCCATGCTGACCCATACTGGCTCTCACAGTATTTCATGAACTCTTCCCAGACACTTCCTCTCCCTCTGCCCCTGTGTTGCTCTGTGCATCAACCCTGCAGCAAGGACAAGCAGCAATGCAGGGACTGTGCCCTCCAGCCCCACACACTGCGTCTCTCCAGACCTCCTACATCTCAAGCTAGGCAGGAGGGTTCTGCCATGGGGGTCATTTTCTTCTCCTATTACTTTGCTGTTGCCTCTTTGTCCTTGCCTGCCCATGGCTGGGGCTGGAGCCTCTTCCCAGCCTCCTGAGAAGCCTTGCATTGGTGGGGCAGCTCTCCCAGTGTGCTTTTTGGTAGGAGACCTTGAACACTGTACAGCAGTGTTGTTCCTGGTAGTTTTATGCAGATGTGAGCTAAGATTAGGGGGGTGCCTAAAATTTAAAAGCAACATTTAAGGTAACTGCAGGTCTGGAATGAGCCAGGATCTCAGAGATTTCAAGATTTCACATTGATACCACCTGGTGATGCAGCCAGCAACAAAGTCCTTTTCAGGTCCAGCCCTTCAAGACACTTTGCTTAATACCCTTCAAAAACTGACTAGATCATGCATTAAAATGGAATGATCTAGTCTTGACCTGGCATCTTACTCAGATGTCTGAGTGCTTCCTTCCCGTATCAACCATTCTTGCATGACCTGGGGGAGTCAGTCATATAGGCATTGTAAAACAATCCCCTTGGGAGTCTGTCTTCTTTTCCAGGAACTTAAATACTTAAGGCTCTGGCCTTGTTGTACCTTGTTGCTCTGGTGCTTGTTGGCACCTTATCAAGTCTTTAGTTCTTCATATTTAGTCTTTTTCTAGGGGTACCCAGAATTTGGGAGTACAGAAGTTGGTGTCTCTGCAAATTCTCTGACCAAACAAGCTGGTTACCAAACACACGGAGTAAGTACAAGAAAATTAGCAACCTAATAGTGCAGCTCCTTTATGGCCTCTTAATGTGTCCTTTCATTTCCATCCATTTGGAAAGAACCTGAATAAATGGCAAAAATTAGTACCTGTGGAGTCACTAGGCCAAACACACTCCTGGTGTAAGGCCAATGAAGTTACACTTGGGACAAGTTTAGCTCAGTGGATTTAGGTATGCCTCTGATTTCCACGTCAAAGAACTCTCAGCTGGTAGAAAACACATCTCAGTACATTCATGCTGTCCATGAAATGAACCCACGTTTCATGTTCTTTAAACCTGAAGACATACTGTATGTTTTGTATTCCTTGTCAAATAGCCCCCAGAATGCTCTATCAACCTTCATGGTTAACTCACCCAAGAAAGTTGAGGTAGCTGGCCTTTTAGGATTTCTGCCTCCTCAGGCATGCCTCAGTGAATGGAATAGAGCCAGGGCAGGGGGATAAATGCACCTTCCTTCCCAGAGTGGTATAGCACAGAGAGCTGTGGAAAAGGATTCAAGACCTTCAAAGCTTCTGAGCCTCCCTGTGGAAGGGAGCACAGAGGCCACAGAGAATGGGGAATGCACTGGAGCAGGATTGATGTTGTTTGCCTTTAGGCCAAGCATACGACACAAAAGCAGATTGCAGTTACCTTTCCATCCCCTCCTTATCATACCACCCCTCTGTTGTGAGCCCAGTGTGTTTAATCCCAAGGATCTACCCCAAAATATTTAGCTCATTTTGTACATATTGCCTTCAAGTAATCATACACCACTGAGTCATACATCATGGGATTAACAATCCTACACATGGTATAAACAGAACCTAAATAAAATCCCAGAAAAAGGATATTGCCTTTTAAATAAGTCCTGACAGCTGTGGAAAATATTATGCCCCAATACAACCCTCCCATATGACATACATTATTATGAAGAGAACCCCAAACTGTTCCTCTGGATATTTTGTAAGGTTTTATTTTATTGTGGATTGGACATATTGAAGTAAAACTATAATCTTATTGTGCTCTGTCCTGTGCTTTTACTACACTGTATAAGCAGCAGTTACTATGTTAGATGGAGAAATGTTTACAGAAAGAAGAAATAAAAACAAACGGATTTATTGCATTGCAGAAATTTGAAACAGGGCTGAAAGGCTGCCCATGTGTTTTGTGCTTGTAAGACCTTTCCCTGATGGAAACAGACAGCTTAAACATGACAGAAGCACAGTGAGGTCCTGTGCTATCAAGAATAAAATGCAATATCCGCACAGCACCGACTCTTTCCAGCCAGCCTCGCCTGCAATCAAAGCCCTTGATATGGCTCTTGCTGTTGTCTGTTCACACACAGCAAGGTTTGGGATCTAATTTTTTTAATAGATTTTGAAATTGTTTTTAAGTGCTAGTGAAAAGTGCCAGATTGACAGCTCTGGAGTCTGGAGCTTATTTTTAACCACAGAAAGAGTACAGCATGGGAAATGGCAAAACAAACTTCCTTCCCCAGCCCGATCTGCAACCCCATCAGTGCCAGAGAGGAGGGAAGCACAGTGGGCTATCCTTCTCCACAGGCTTCTCCAGCATCTTAGAGCACTCAGGGCAAGCAGCCCCCAGCCTTCATGGGCTGCAGGTTGAGAAATCACCCGAGGCACCCAAGAAACCAGCCCACATACACAAACCACCGGGGAACGTGAGTCTGAGCTTTGGGCAAGTCATTGTCTCCTCCTCTCTGTCAAAAGCTGACTTTTTCTCAAGAAAAAGATCATTAGAGAAAAGTAGACTTTCTCACATTATGATTTGGCTTTTTTTTTGTTGACATTTTTACTGACAAATGTGTCAATGCCAGCATGATCATTTAGATTTTTCATTTTTCCAAATTCTATGTTTCTGGCAGAAAAGAATGCTAATAAACTAATGCTAATGTCAGTGATATCCTTGATGAAAAGATTGATTAAAAACACCATATGCAAAATCTTCAGCTATAAAACACAGAAGTGTAACGCTGGCCTGTTTTCAGCCCTACAAAATTGAAATAATTTTGAAATTTTTTAGATTTTTCTGTTTCACATTCCAACCAGTCTTGTGATCTTCCAAGGCAACTCTCTACAGACTCCTCAAAAAGGCAAAGAAAAGTTTCCTAAAATGAATCCTGGCCCCATTGAAGTAATCTGCAAAGCTCTAGTTGAATTCAACCCAGCTAGAATTTCACCCCTTATTTGTACACTGAGCAAATCTGATCTGGACTTGGTAACACATAATAAACATGGGACCCTAGGATGCCATTTTTAGTCACTTTTCAGGGGAGAGCTGTGCTTTAATTTATTTTGTCAAGTGTTTCCACTTAGGTTTTTCCTATTAATGCTTCTGTTACCCGCTGCACAGTAAGGTTATACCTAATATAAGTTCTTCTTCCTTAATAGCTGTGGTACTTTTGCAAATGTTCCTCTCTTTAATATGTGATTTCAGAAAAATGAATGGTTGTCAAACTGATTTCTTGCTGTCTTAAAAGAGTTGGATGTGTTAAGCAATTTGCATTAACAAACAGGCATGATACAACTTCAAATGGCAGTAGCCCCACAGAACAGGCTGAATTATCCAGGGCTCCTTCCCAATAACCAGATGTCAGCTATTTGGCCATTAAAAGGATTCTTCAGAATTTGTGATACTCCAGTAGAATTCTATATCTTTCAGACCCCCATTGCAAAATGTCTCTGTATACATGAAAAAAAATAATTTCTGAAAATAACTGTACATCAGATAAAACCCTGAAAAATTCCATGAGCCACCAAGTATTACAAGAAAGGTGACACACATCGTTTCATCTCCGCAGGAGAGGAAATCATAGTCCAGGTGCTGTTCTTGGTAACTTCAAGAATAGTTCATAAAATTAAATAAACCAGCAATGTAAAGGGATTATCAAGAAAAAGAAATTATAAAGTTTCCTGATTTTTTTTGTTTGCTTTCCTCAGTGAACAGCACAAATCTTCCCCTTACAAAGACCTTCTTGAGAAGTTAAAGAGTACATGTTCTGGGAAAAGCTCATTGACAAATACCACCTTTTAAGTGGAAAATTTTACCAAGTAAAAAATAAACAGTTGTATCAACAATAGTTTTTCTAAAGCTAAAAACATGCAGGTTTTTATGTCTAATCCCTTTTTTAGTTCAGGCCTGGGGCAACTACTGGCTGACCCTGCCATGCTCCAGTTCCATTCACCCTCCCAGCACTGCAAGGCTCCAGTCCCTCATTCTTCAGGCTGTGAGTTGTCAGCCCCTCAGCTTATGGTAGCTTTACTTATGGAAATGGTGTCACTATATCACATTAAATGTTGAAAGGAGATGTCAAGAAATTATCATATTGGTATAGAACCCCAGGTTTTGGAGGAAAGAAAAGATTTTTCTAGTATATCTATACATGTATTTAAAATGGCTGTTCAAAATTGCCTGGGGAAGCCTTTGGGAGATGTTTAATTCACTGAATGCAGGTGATGGTAGGAAAATAAATCATATTTACATAGACTTGTGAATTAAATGTATTTTAGATTCATGTGAAACAGGCCTGGGAACAAATTCAAAAAGTTAGTATTCCTACTTTCTCTCTGAGGTGGGATCAGCTTCATGGGTCGTGTGGAGCCTAATCTGCATCTTCCTACGTAGGTGAAGAGTTTGAAGTGATCAGAAGTGTGTGACCTATGTGGTCATCTGTCCTTGCTTTCAGACAGCAGAGCTCACGCCTTGCTGTGATACAGGCAGGAATCAGGTGATTCACCTTGAGGCTGAAAAAGCTTCCTCAGCACTGAGAATATTTTGCAACACTATTTCTTGTAGGTCTGTTGCAGGACTGTGATAAACTTTCAGAAATGCATGAGCTGATAAGGTCTTCAAAACCTGCTTTATAGCAAAAATTGAAAGCAATGCAATCTATTTATTTTGTCAGACAGAAACTGGGCATGGTTGCAGATGAAAGAGGAACAACTCCAACAGCTCTCTGCTATTCAAAAGTATAGCCTGGGTGCCTGCTCTGCCCTCTGGGGGCCACCAGCACACCCAGAATCCATTATGAGCAGAAAATTTTGGATATCAGATAGGTCTTGATTTTATCAATGCAAAGGGAATACAAATCAGTGTCTGCAAAGGGAAACTTTAGAAGGCAGTGAGGTTTTCTTCACAAAAAGAGGCCAGCTACCCCTGACTGCTGGAACAACTTCTCCAAAGCTGTAGTGGATTATCCAAACTGGAGTTCTCTGTTAACGTTTTCCAGCTCAGCCAAAGGGTTTTTGTTTGGTTCAGGAATTGCTTCTTGCTCTGTTTTTTTTTATGGCCTTTGTTATATCAAAAGTCAGACTAGATAATCGTAACAGCCCTTTTCAGCCACCAGAACTTTAGAACTATTATACAATTTTAGGAAAGCCCAGCCCTGGCTCCCATGAGTTACATGTGGTCCTGGTGAAAGTTGGTGGAGAATATTGCCTGTTGAAGTATGTGCACTCACTCCCTGTACAAATAGGTACTGTGCACAAACAGGAAGATAAGTGAGCAATTGTGTGAGTACGTGAATGAAACAAGATGATGCACTACAGAGAGAACGATAAAATGAATCTCCATGTAAAACCAGCCATCTAATGGAAAAAGCAAGAACAGATGGTGAAATAACTCCTAAACAAGCTGTTGCTTAAAACTCTGACCATCCACAAACAAGTTGTGAGAATTTCTGATCCATGGTCCAGTGATTAAAGAGATGAAATTCAAAGCAAAAAGAGGGGGAACAAAAGAAGGGGAGAAAGAATGCATAAAACCCCAGCCCAGTTTAAGTTTCATAGTGAAATATCAAAGCACTATTGAAACATAGGAATACCAAATGCCAATACTTTATTTTTATGTTTTGCATTTACTGAATCAGTTTCAATTGTATGAAGCTCTCTGCCCTTAAGCCCTATGATACAAATTTTATTTGATTTAAAAGAAACAGATTGGGAATCTGGGACAGAAATATATATATATTTTACCAGTGCAGATTTTATGGTTTTCCCAGAGGAAGCTTCAAAACCATTTGATGTGCTGCTTATTTAGTACTACTAACATATTCAGGAATTGGGGATGGGAGAAAAGAGAGAGGTAGGGGAAGGCAGAGAGATGTGTGCAGATCTTTCCCTGGAACCAATAAAATGATCAGAGTGTGCCTGGGGACATGTGAGTGAGAGGCTGAGGGAGGTGGAGGTGGTGGAGAGGAGGGAGTTCTAGCTGCCTGCAAGGCCATGTTTCCATCTAATTTTTTCTATGTCAGTCTGAGTGTTAATGCTCTAACCTTATCATTGGACAGTCAGTTGAGGTGAAGATGGGCATTAACACCTGGTTGCCAAAAGTCTGCTTGTAGAAGGGCAGCCAGATGCCCCTTTGTGGGTGCTGCCCAAAAGTTTTATCCTTCATGATCAGGAGTCACCCTCTAGCACCTTCCCTGCAACCAATGCCTTCCAACCCCCTGGTGTTCACAGTGGCAGTTCAGGGTATGTTTGCTAAGGTTTGAGTTGTTTATTCCTGCCTCACAGCTGGTTATCAAGAGGGAGGAGAAGCAGTACAACACCGCATCTCTGGCTCGAGCCTTGATCTCTTCTGGATGTTGCAGGAAACCCTTGCATTTTGTTCAGGCAGCGGTCTTGTATGGAAATTGGCTTCAAGACACTCTGGAGCAAGTCCAGCTGAAGTCCTGGGCACTAAAAGGGGCTTGTCCCTCTCTGTGCCTACTAAATATTCCTGGGTCTCTGAAGTAGAGGAGCTTGAGGCATCTCCTCAGTTTTCAGGAAAAACATGAGCATTAAATTGAAGCCTGCTGCCATTTGTAACACTGACAGTGATCTGGTCCTCTGTCAACAGTCTTTGTCACTGTGGTGGGGTGTGTGTGTGTGATAGGTTCACATTTTCAAAAGACTATCTGTCTGTCACCTCCACTTCTACCTCCCAGCAAGGCCTTCCCTCTGGGGTGATGGTCGTACCACTGGAGGACTTAGGCTGCAGCTTCCTCAACTTTAAAAAAGAGTAAAATCCTATTCCCTACAGAAATCTGCTTTACTGAGAGGGTGATCGGGTCATTGGTCATAATTCCTCATTCTGCCTACTTCAGCTATGTGTTCCTGGAGTTGGCTGCCAGCAGAGCCAGCTGATGGTGCTGACCCCGATGCCTGAGCCACCCCATAGTAGCAGTCATCGTTTGGGGTGTTAAGAAAGGCAGGGATCTTTACTCTTTCAATTCTTGCATGTGAAGGTAGAGGAGAACAAACTTCTTCCTGGAGAATGTAAGAAAATGTGGAAGGATGTGTTGAAGGTAGGGGAAGAGGTAATATTTCCCAGTGGTTCGGACTATAGTGGTGTTTCCTGGCCATGGGAAAGCTGAGGAAGACACAAGCTCCTGGATTTCCATAGGTGGGGTAGGTATGGGCAAGAAGATGAAGTCTGTAGTCATGGTTGTGTCAGCTGTTGATCTGGGACACAGAGGAATTCAGATGTTTCCATCACCACTGTTAAAGTAAGGGGCCACAAATGGCCCACCCTACCACAGGGTAGGAGAAATGGAGCTTTCCCGAGGGAAAGGAAGCTACAAGTGGTAGATGAAACTGAATGCAAAATGGGTGTCAAACTCACTTTCTTGAAACATGTAGAGTTGGATATTTAGTTCTCATGGTCAGTGACAGGTCTTCTTCAACCAGAAATAGCTCTGTGTTTCCTGAGTATCCCTAGAGCTGCTCAAGTCACAGGGAGGAAATGGGAAGGTAGAATAGCCATAGCAAAATGAAGGTTATAGAGTTACGTTTGTGGAGTTACTCAAAAATATTCCAAAAGCTGTGCTCAAAGAGGAAGGACCAGGCAGTTAAATTCTCTGACATCAGTGGGCAGTCACACAGCTCTGAAATGTAAGGTTAATATCTGAAGTCCCTTAAATTCACCAAAATTACTATTTCTATAAACATATATACTGCATAGTAATCTGATTTATTTGGGCATTGGTCATGGCAAGTGTTTACTAATGTCTGTTTATGCTGCCAACACTAGGTACTGTTTTAAGTCACTCTGCCCTCAGAGTTTACACTCACCCTTATACCAATGTGTCATCGTTTACTTCTTACTAAATTTTATGTCTTGAATAAGAGATAGTCCCAGCAAAGAATTTCTAGAAAAATATTTTTCTTAAAACAACTCCTGAGTTCACTTCAGCTGTGTTTGTCTTACGTGACTACAGTAGAGAGGAACTTTGCTAACAATGATGTTTTTAGGAAAAGAGAGTGGTGAGCAGACACTAGAAAATATTATCAGAAAGCAAACTATAACTATGTAGAAGGGTTCATTAACACCTATCCTGTGGTAGTCCAAACAGAGGCAGTAAAATAATGTCTTCAAAAAAATTTAATGTTAGATATTTTCAATAACTTACTAGAAATATTTTTAACTGGTTTTCCTTTTTTGAGAAAAAAAATTAGATTAAAAAAAATTATTTGTCCTTCTTCTGAAGAAGCCTGTATTAGTAAAGACAGGGTTCTTTGGGCTTTTTTCTCAGCTTTCTTTCCTCATTCAACAATGAAACTGCATGAAGTGTTTAAAAATCCAAAGGAATCATCATGAGATTCTGTTTAGAACCTGAAAATCCAGTGACCGAGAGTTCCAACAATTAATCTGGATAAAAATATTAAGTAAAAAAATTGAATTTGTTAGTTATCTAATTTGGGAACTAGATATATTTTGTGGAATGATTTATTTTGTGGAACAAAAATAAAAGGGCAACTTCTGCTCTTATTAGTGGGATTTCTCAAAGTCACACTGAATACACCCCACAAGTATCATGATAATGTGAAGCCAGAATAACATATTAGTGTTTCTCAGCAGTAAAATGTTTTATTTTCTTTAATTTAATTCACTGGGCTGTAATATCTAGGCTCTGAGAAGAAGGTTATTCCTATCCAGCATGGAAAATGTCACCCTGTGGTAGAGGAGGGCTAACCATAATGCTAGTAATACTGGACAGAAAAAACAATCATCCATGTGGCTGCTGAAAGAAAACAACTGTAGCATTAAAAAAAATCTTTACTATTGAATTACAATGTGTACTAAAACTTACACTCTGAAACAGGCTTTCTTGTGCATAATCTCGATTAATAAAATGGTTGAAGCGTTTGAATATTTTCTAACTGATGGCTCTGACAAGTTAAGGCTAAATATACATTGCAGGAACCACTGTTGCATATATGTTTCATGCACAAATGGAGAAAATAACAGGTTGACTGTAATTTTGTAAGACCAAAGGGATCAGTCTCAGATTCATATCTTAAGATAAAATGGTGCAATTACCATTGCAGTTCATCTTTCTGGAATATCTTCAATCAAAGAAAAGTCAACCATAATTGTGGATTTCAGTGGAATATAGATGTAGCAAAAATGTTTCAGACCACTGTGATTACATCATCTGCATCTTGAAGATCCCGTGCCATTCACTCCCAAGCCCGGCACAGCCGCAGCTTGCTTGGTGCACTGTGAAGACCAGTGATACTGTACAGAGGAAGAGAAAACAAACAAAAACCAGTCAGGGCTTATAGGGATTAGTGTGCTAACATATGCAGATTTTCCAGCATTCTCAGGGAATGCCTCTGAGGCTCAGGGGTCGTGGCCGTGGTCCCACCCAGGAAGCTTTACCCACAGTGGGTGATGGAGGAACCTGGACTGACGCAGTTGTCCATCATTGGTCCCTCTAGTGAGACCATCAGGCCAGAGGAGACTGCCTCTTCCCATGGTCAGTGACCTCTCTTCTTCTTCTTCTTTCTTCTTCTCTTTCTTCTTGGATAGCAAAGCAAATGGAAACAGACCTAGTAAAAGAATGCGTGTGTTAGTAGGGCAGGGCTAAAGCACTCTTTCCCTCATTCCCACTCCTGCAATGTGGATGAGCCTCACTGGGATGCTCCTGTCCTGGCACCTCCTGCCAGAAACCTCTGCCTGTTTCAAGGCACAGGCAGTTGGACCTGTTGTCTTCAGGATTACCAAGCTCATGATGGATGGGAGGGAAATGAAGGGCAAGGAGATGGTGGGGAGCAAAGGGGAGGAGAAGAAGGATCCCCTAACACATTACCACCCCAAGTTTTTTGTTTCTTTTCCATCCCTCAAAGTGCTGTGTATACATTATGTATCCTGCTTCTCAGCCATAACAGACCAATGTGACATGCCACACATGGTGCCACAGACACCTTTTATTTAATCCACCTTGGAAAAAAATGCAGTGCCACAGCCATCTTGCAGGCCTATGCAAGTTGTAATAATCACAATTTTAATTTTTCCCACAACTTTGAGGCTTAATAGCTTTAAAATCTTACAAGTTGTAAAAACAATTAAAGCAATAATTTTAAAAATAAGCAGAATGGGTTCTTCAAAAGAATGTGAACCTTTAACACTTCACGGTTAAATAAGGGCCTTGTAACACAGTCACTTGAAGGCCAGCCCTGAGAAAACGCAGAAGCATCCTGTGAATTTGTTGATGCTAGTTCAGACAGACTGTTTATTTTCATGATTTCATGGAGGAATTTTAATTTAATGAGTGTTTTATACACTAATGTAAAGCATAGTTTCAACCCTATAATTATAGTGTCAAAATATTTCTGCTTAAACGGCAGCAGCTGACTACAGAAATGTGATTTACATCTGAATTGTATCAGGGGGACACTGCTAAAAATAATCAGCATGTGTCTTTTAATTGAATAAAAAAATTAACAAAGAATATCAATGTATTTCTCAGTCTAAGTCTTTCTGCCTTTCATATAAACGCTTTTCTTATTTGCTTATTGCCTTTTCAGGGCTAGGATTTGCAGAAAAAGTGTAGGCACAGAATGGCTGTGTGTCATTTTGCCCACCCGTTCCTCCCTACTGCACACACAGCGATGGGAAATTGCATGAGCAAATTGTCAGTTCCTGTCATTGAGAGCCTACATTTTTTGAAAATCTCACTATTAATCTTTCAGTTCAGTTTTAAAATAACCGACTGCCATCATGAAACAGGTTTCTCATGCTGCTTAAGGCTGTCAGCAGGTTCTGACCAGTTCAAGCCACATTTTGCTCTTGGAATGGGGTTAGAAACCTTTTTGTAGTTGCTGCTGAGAATTCATCTTTTGAGGTAATGCTTAGGGGAGCTTCAGATGGGGGAAATCTTGATTGTGTGTTCCCAATCTATTTGCATCACTGCTCCGACAGAGATGGGAACACAGCCCTGAGCAGTGCCCTGGTCTTTGTCTAGCTCTTATCCATTGTAAAGTAGGATTATTCTCTGTTTGTCTTACAGTACCTTCTAGAGGCCCCGGGTGAAATGGCACGCCGTTGTGCTGGGTGTTTCCTTCATTTCCCAGGGATGGATAGTCCCTACTCCAGAGAAGCTACAACCTATAGTCCAAGGCACACAGAGGAAGGACCTTTATCTTTTTTGTTGATAAAAAGGACTGATGTTGAGTCTACATCTACTGCGGGTGGAAGGGCATGGGATCCTTCAGAACATATGCCTCTGCTGCGTGTGCTGGCTCCCTGCTGGGGAATGCCAACAACCCCTCCTGAACTGTTCTGTGCTCACAGACCCCATTGTGAGAAAGGGAGGAGCAGTAAGCAAGGGCACCACGGGCTGGGTCTGCAGTCGGGTCAGGAAATGCAAACCTGGGAGCACATCATGGTAGACCTGCCCTCCGAACTAGAAAACTAACCAGAAGTATGTGACTTTAAAATTCAACCAGGAAATCTATGATGAAGCAACAGATATTTTCCCAAGATGATTTCTTTCATTCAAGCAGGAGAATTTGGAAGAGAAGCTGGTGATGCTAACTCACAAATACATGTAGGCCCGTGGTTGTCTGTCTTCAACAGTTGCAATAGCCTGCTCCTCCTCTTCTGTGCAGCCTGAGCCTTTGTGGGTTTAGGTTAAGCAAATCTGTCTTGCTTCTTGTGCTCAGAAAGGGTTTGAGACAGTCAGCTAGGCTGCAGGAAGTCCTCACTCTTTTCTCTCAGGCTTCTGCTTAGGCAATTTCCTTTGGCCATTGCTGTGCTCACAACCAGCACTTTCTTTTCCAGCCAGGTCAGCCCCAGCAGAACACTCCAGCAATCACACAGGCGATGTCAGCACCCAGGGTTTAGCAAGCAGTAGCACAATGCAGGTCCTGTGAGCTACTGACATCTCCATGGATCCAACTGAGTTTTAAACACTGTCAAAATCAGCTTTGTGCTCTTTGGTTGCTATTTTTCTAGCCTAAGAAGGTATGATTATGGCCTTGTACAGACAGTATGTGATCACGAATGTATCTGTGAGTTAGAAGGAAGTTTCTATTATGTTTCTATTAAATTGTATAAATATTGCATACTTTGATTACCTACTGCATATGGATATTGAGGTATATGCTTGTCTAGATGAATAAATATTGTGCTTCCCTTATTTGATAAAGCATGAATTTGGAGTCCTTCAGAATTCAAGGCTTGATCATGATTCTCATCAATGTGCTAGTTTTAGTTCATTTTCTTCCGGAAGCACCAGGTGCTCTTTGATGCCAACAATGTGATGTGAAATGCTTTTCACAGGGTAAGATCCTAAAGTTCTGCTATGGCCTTTTCTGACACTAGGATCAATGTATGGATGAATCTGCTGTTTGTATAAATTTCAATGTCACTGCGGGAACTGCATATGCTCTTTTTATTTTTATACTAAGATTCCGCTAAATTGTCCTTTGGATTTATTTCAAAGAAGGAAAAGGGGGGGGGGGGGGGAAGGCAGTAAAGATTGCTCTTCTTATGCTTTACTTGTTTTTTTAACTCAATTATATTTTGACAATTCTGTATGAAACTTTGGAGTATGTCTTTGTTTAAGCAGTATATCTTCCATAGGAATAGTCAGTTAAATGTATATGGCTAGTTTCAGGCATAACAAGCTTTGACAAGGGCATTTAGCGGTTGTAATTCAAATCTAATTCAGAACATCTTAGCGCTGGACCTGTCAAGCACTTGAAATGCACTGTAGCTGCAAAACCAAAGGATATGGTCCCAGTCGTGCTCTGTGTGGCATCAAGCTGATGTGTCAACAAGAGCAGTTACAATTACAGGTTCTTTCAAGCATACTAAACTAATTTACAGTACTCTGAAAATGTGGGAAAAGGCCTTGCTAGTATAAAGGTGTATGGGACTTCTAGATGGCAAAGGCAAGGCAAATGGCATGCCCGTTTCATTCAGGAGTTTAAATATTATGTAGTTTCTGCACCACCTTTGGGGGGTTACATTTGTAACTAGATATTCTGTAGATAATAATAGATTTGCCTCGCAGCCATCAAATACCCTTGTCAAATCCCATTAGAATCACATTGCACATTTATTTGAAACCTCAGTCTAAAATTCATGCATCTGCTAAGTGAGGATGGGGCCCTATTTGTACTGGCACTGAGTGGTCCTTTCTGTTTGCCATCCTTGTTTACCTGATAAACACCATTTCCACTGGCTGCAAAATGCTTAGGCTTCTGCTTACAGGGATTAGAAAACTTAGTGCAAAGGGAGATGTTTTCCCAGAAGCAGATCTGATCCAAGGATGTCCCACAAAAAACAAGACAGAATTACAGTAACCAACATGTAATTTTAACATCACGATATAAAAAGACTTGATTTTAAAGTGCACCAGTGATTTAAAGCAGCTGCACACATTTAGAGGCCATTGCTTTAATGTGCACACAAAGGCTAATGGAAGCTTTTACAAATGAAAAAAAATCAGGTTTTATGATTTATCTACTTTTTATGCACAACATTATAGGCCTTCCCCCAGGGACTCATAAATGTGATTTTTACTTCCCAAATTACAAAGCTAGTCAATTATTTGGGAATGAGTCATTCATTCAAAAGTGTCTGTAACGGGATGTGTTAACCATCAGGAAATTTTACACCAATTGGAATTATAAACACCAGGGTAAAAAAATCTCTTGGCCAACCAGCTATGTCTATTTGTGAAACCTTGAGCAAGGAGCGTAGTGTAACTTATGCTAGGGAAGTTCTGAGAAGCTGACTTGGAGGGGAGAGAGGGGAGGTGAATTTTTTCCCCTTTTTCCTTTTGATTGTATAAAATGTGTTTATTTTATTTTGAAATAATGTAGTTAGCAAGTCTGCAGCAACTTGCAGTCAAGGCTCCTAAAGCACCTTATAAACCTCAGTCGATTAAGCCTTGCAGCCATGTACAGGGTAAAGAACTATTAGCTGCATTTTATGGAATGAGAAGCTGAGGGCCAGGGGTGCTGCTGGTGGAAGACAAACGAGCATTTCCTTTGGTGACCAAAACTGCTCCTTCCCTGCTGCAACTCCATCAAGGCCAACAGGAACCGAAGGAGCTGGTTTTAATTTGCAGCTGCTTCCCTCTGTATCTGGCTGTCTGCCCCCAAAGACTTGCACCAACCCATCCAGAAGTCATCCCCAGGGTTAAGAGCAAGCCCCAAGCATGGATGTGACTGACAACTCCTGCCTAAACCGATTATCATAGAGTCTTTGAATATGCTGAGTTGGAGGGGATCTATCAGGATCATCAAGTCCAACTCCTGGCCCTGCACAGGACACCCTAAGAATCCCACCACATGCCTGAGAGCATTGCCCAAATGCTTCTCGAACTCAGTGCTGCCAAAGGCTGTATTGTTAACCCGTCAAATTCTTCTTTTGGCCACTGTAAACTCCTGCTGCATACTAGGCCAAAACTAGGAAATCACTGGGGATCATCACTGGTCACTAGTTCTCCAAAGAGAGCAGCAGTCAGGGAGGAAAGAAGAGAAACACCTATGAATAGATAAGTATGTCTCTGCTGGTATTTCCTCTGCTCCTGCTGGATGCAGAGGAAATCTATGAATTCTCTCCTCGTCATTGCTGCATCTCTTTTCTGTGAAAGGCATTCAATCTTTGTTCTTGAAAAAAGGAACTCATACATGCACTTGCAAGTAGGTGAATTAAAGGTGAAGGGCAGAAAATTAATGAAAGTGTGTTTACAGTGCTACTATTTTTAAAGTACTATTAGAACCTGAATCATTATTTCTCTTTTTTTTTTTTTTATTTATTTTATTTTTTTTTTTTTTTTTTTTTTTTATTCTAAAGGAATTTGAAAGTTGTAAACAACTTCAGTGATGGAAATATTTGCCCTGGCTCAGCACAGTTGCCCAGCTTTTGTGACATTCTAGATTTTTCAAAACAACTTCCAAAATACATTTCAGTATAAAAGCAGATTCAGAATTCTTACATATAGTCAAATGATACAAAATCTGAAATTTAAATCTCAGCTCTTCATACACACTTAAACCCAGTGGGGCCACTGTTTCCACTTGCAGAATATCCAAATGTTAATCTAAGGACAGAAGTAGGGTCATGGAAATCTTGGTAAGGATTCATCCTTTAGCAACATCCTGATGAAGTCATAGTTTTGGGTATAAGCCATAAAAAGGGTAATTGAGTTGAAGAAATGCCCCCCAGGGCTTTGGCTAAAGAAGGATGGGAGAGCTTCAGGTGCAGGAGCCACTGCCACAGATCTCTTGTGCAGGCAGATGCAGAACAGCAAGAGTGTCCTAGGATCTAGTGCAGAAGGTGTGCAGCAAGGGCTGAGCTGCCTGCCACCTTATGAGCTAGGGAGAAGATAGACCTCAACTCTTACTCCCACTCCCACCGCCTGCATAAGGTTCATTTTCTGAGGCTTTGCACAACACTTTGTGTCCTTTCTTGGCACTGAAGCCTAGGCATTGGCATGCAGAACCAAGTACTTTGCATCAGGTATTTCCTCACAGCCTCATTTCTGTTGGATGGTTTGCAATACTGTGGACACATGGCTGGCACATTGAGCTCTGTTTTCTTTTCTCTGAAAATGTAAGAAAAACAAAACAACACCTCATGAATCCCCCAAAAACTTGGTGTTCATAATCTCTGTCCAGATTGGAATTAAGTGATGTAAATCCACCAAAATGACAGAGGAATGTATGCTATTTTAAGATAGCAATGAAGCCAAAGTGTGCTTCTAAATAATCAAGTCCTTCCATATCCTGTTAACAAATAATGTCATTATTCAAGCAAAGCCTGAATCCTACAGACTTAAGAACGGCGTTGCCATTAAGTGAGTGAACAGATAAATTGCCTTCAGAAAAGCTATACACAATGTAAAATTAAATATTAATTTAGGTGTTCACAGCACTAATTTATAATAAAGCCAGCTATGGGTTGCTGAATCAGGCCCTGAATATGTTTGGGAGTGCATGATGAAAGCTCCCCGTCTGTAAATTACTTACTGTGAAACATTTTAACCGATTTCCAGACAAGTCAGAAGATTGAAAAAGAAGGTGGAAAATTTCAGAGAGAAATAGATTTCCCTAGGTCTTAGTTAATACTTCAAGAACTTATCTGCTACATAAAGCTAATAGGCCAGTTACTGAATTCTTAAGTATTTTCCTGACATGTATTTTTCCAGAGAAATAAAAAAAAAAAAAATATTAAGTAGCTTGGGTTCAGGTATTATTTACAGTGCAAATCAAGAATTCTTTTTTTTTCACGAAACTCCCATGCCAAGAATCTGACACAGGATCTGAACCACAACGATTGAAAATTAAGGAAAGTAGAGGCTATTCTCTTTGTCATCACACTTCCACTTATAGCGATATGCTCTTTTGTTATTAAGCAGGCCCAATCAAAACAAAAGGGATACTGTTTCTTTTATGAGTAATGTACTAACCCACCAGCAGAAAAAAGTTCACATTAAACGTATGGGTTCGGACAGCATAAGATTTATTACGACAGCTACAAAAATTATTCCTTCTTAACAGCACTTAAATTGTCTAATTATTCACAGCTGTTTTCAATTTGTTTCAGGTTCTTAATTAGGGGGTAGGATCCTCTGCCCAACGCCTGAACCAGCACTGTCAAAAAGGTCTAGGAATGGTTTCACGCTAAACCAGCCCGGCCCTGAGGCTGATTAGTGGAAACCACTGCAGAGTAATTTGTTATTCATACTTATCCACCTGCCTCCTGCTGGGCTAAAATAAAGAGATACACAATTTCCTTCTCTGTATCATTATTTAGTCCATCACGGCAATCAAGGCAAGTCTGTATGTAATGAAAAAAAAAAAAAAAAGTTTTTGCTGTTCTATTAGAGGAACATTGCAGGGCAAACAGGTATGCTTGGGAACCAGAACCTGATAATGTTAATTAACCTCTGGATTTGAGGTTGGGAGATCTTTGTTTAAATTTAGCATAACAGCAGGAGGCTGTGTGCCCGAGGGGTTCTTGGGGAGCAGACAGATGTGCAACCTGCAGGTAGGAGTCCCTCCTGGGGGTCTAGATTTCCATCAAAGACAACTTTCCTCAAGGATGTTCCAGCAGGGTACAGCTGGTCTCTTCTGATTTTGGGGAGGGACCTACAGTTTACTGCTGAGAAGAACATGCCAGTTCTATTTATATGTGTTGGACACTAAAAGTAGACAATTATGTCATGCTTAGATATATCAGAAAAAATGTTCTTGTCAGGTTGCCTCAGATCTGTCCTAGACATTTTCTTTCCTTTGAGTGCTTCAACCATTACAGTTTTGAGAGTCAAAAGCCTGGGAGACTCCACATTCTCTCTCTACCTGTGAGGCTGAGTGTTTTGCACCAGCAGCAAATGTGTAGGTGCAAGTTCCTGCCTTTGCATGCAGGAGTCTGTGCTTGGGTTGGACGAATGGCTGGGCACATACAGTAAAGGGAGCTCGAGCTAGTTCCAAAGGAAGTTTTACTGGTTTAAATGGGAGTAATAAATCTTTCGGGTCACCAGCTGCACTTAGCTGGCCTCATTAAAATTCAGATCCTTAGTATCTGTGGGCAAGTGTATGAAAAGGGTTATGGGGTGAATTGGTCAACAGATTTTAGGTTTGTTTGTGCTCCCTGTGGACTCCCCTACTGAAAAAGTCCTGAAGAGTTTAATAGGAAAAAAAGAACCTATGTTATTTTTTTAAAGTATCCTATAGGATTTAATAGGGAATTATATCCTGGCTATGGCCATTTTTTTATGGTTCAGATAACTGTAGGAAAGACTGATTTGTGCATTAATGCATTTTTCTAGTGTGTCTCAATTATAGAAACATCTGCACTAAGTGAACTTGAAACCTCTTTGATTCCCTGTGCAAATTCTCACTATTCAAAAGTCCTCATGTTTTCATATTCCTTGCCTTTAGCTTAATAGTTTCAGAGAGGTTTGCAATAGTATGTAACTGTGTAGCTTACAAAGGAAAGTGGCATTTTTAAGATGTAATTGCTTAAAACCTTCAAATCCTGCATTCAAAAAACCTAGCTAACTCAGCAGATTGATCTCCTGGATGTTTTCAGCAGCATCTGCTATCTCCAATAGACAGACTTTCAGCCCGAACAACAGTACTTGCTCCACACAGCCCTTTATTGGGCTGGGGAGGTTGTTTGAATCCATTCTTACAGTCATGGCTGCTTAATGGAAGGATGGAGCTTGTCTGTTTTCAGCTTGGCACAGAGTGATTTTTTTTTTGTTTGTTTTATTACTCTTTGCTGTTATTTACACAGTGCAAAATTAGCATGAGCTTTTAAGGTAGGCTGTTTCACAAGGTGTGGGACAGCAGAGAATTTTTTTTCAGCTAATTGGAAAATGAAATACTACTATCTTAAAACACATTGTTAAGTTTGTTAAGTCCTTTTCCAGGTTCATATAACAAGTTTATAGCAAGCTGTTCTTATTCTGGGTGTGTTGGGCAGCACAGGAAACTTCTGCAGGTCCATGCTGTGGTGAAATGGTCTTGATTCACCTTTCACTGCTTGGTACCCCCAAAGCACAGCTGATACCAGCTTGTCTACCAGCAGCATTCTTACTTGGTATGAGGATATGAGGCCTGTTCTGACTGTCTGTGAATGGAACTCGGGAGCAGTGTCTGCTTTCCAGGCACCTTTCCACACCCCAAATGCTTTCACTCACATTCTCTTTGTGGAGTTGTGGATCCTCTTCCTTCTAGCTGGAAGTGAGCTACAAGTGAGGGGTCTTTGCTGTCATCTCAGTTGGTAAAAAAGTAGTTTGCTTCCTGGAAAGTTTTATGTCCAGCCAAGAAAAACAAAAAATGCTGACAAATTATCACAGAAACAAAGACACTTTGAAATCAATTACTGCTATTACAACAATTAAGAAAGTCGGAGAGAGAAAAGACTGTGTCCATGGCTCTCCTCTTAGGAAAATGTGAGGAAGACTTTCATTTTGATGGAGAATCAAGGGATAGACTAAGCATGTTGTCCAGAGTCATCAAGGAGTCTGTGGTATTCAGAATTGAAGTTTGTATCTCATGTAAAACTTTTCTGTGTTTCTTTAACTCTCTGAAATAGCTCTGCTTAAGCCTTTTCACCACCTATGTTATACATATTGGCACAGCTTTCTTACAGAGGCACTCACACCTGCTGAGTTAATGCATGTTAGCTGCCACTGTTTAGGGGATATCTGCTGATATAAACACTTCTTGACTGTGTATATAAGGCTAATTCCCACTGAAATCAGTTGAAAATCCATTATTAATATCACTGACCTGGAGGAAAGATTTGCTCAGATTTGCAAACTAAGGTTCTACCATGACCATTGCTGTTGTTTATCCTCTGTCCAAGCCTGGCATTTCTCTTGATTGCAGCAAAGGCACTGGCAGCTTTGATATCTGAGAATGTTCAGTCTGGTTTTGCACTTTCGTGGTGGCAACCCAAAATCTGTCCAGTAAACTCAAAGCATTCTGGATAGAGTTCAGAAAAATTTGGACCAATATAATTTTACACTTGTATGAATCGTCCTGGTGTTTTGTTAAGTCTTAACTTAGTTTACATTTTAGTTATTCACTGGGACACCAATAAAAAAGAAATAACCTTAAAGGAAAAACAGCTGGTGACTCAAAATCAAATCCTGCTAATATTTCTCTCCCAATAAAATCGGTATCACTGATATGAAGGTAAATTCTTCACATTATATATTATATGATATACTGTAATACATAATAGAATATATACACACACATAAACCCCTAATATTTTAAGAGTTAGGATTTAGAAAATATATAGGGAAGCAAAATTACATTCAGTGCTGGGTACCCTACTACCAAAAATATCTAGAAAAACTGGAAGGACTTCAAAGAAGATGCATTAAAGTGAATGAGAATATGGGGGAATTGGATTTTGAGGAAAGTTTTAAAGCACCTAAAACCTGTATCTTGAAATTAATGAAACAGTGACTCAGAACTCTGACTTGCATCAGAACAGGCACCATTTTTGGCTGGCATATAAACGTAAATTGAAGACAAGGTTTACATTGGGCTGTAAAATGACATGGTTTGATACAGCTCCACAGGCAATTGAGTCGTTTCTTCAGCAGGACTGGAAACCTTGAAATGTGGAGCTGGAAGTGGCAGCAGGGAGCCAAAGTGCCAGGGTACTGCCTGAGAAGCCTTCTGCACCTTGAGAAGGCCCTCAGCAGCTTCCAAGCAAAGCTCTGGCTCTGGGGTTGGGAAGCTGCACCCACCACCTCATCAGCAGAACTTTGCTTTTTGAGGGTGCTGGAGTCTGCAAGGCTGGGAGATAAAGGGCTACTGTGCCTTGAACTGCTGACAAGGTCCAAGTCCCACTTTAAAGACACTTTTTGCTCACATGTGGAAGTGGTGTTACACCGGGGGCTGTAGCAGGAAAATCCACATATCCTGCAAATGTCTGACTAAAATATGGGAGGAGTGGAGTCACCTGCTCATGGACACAGAGATGATTTTCAGCAGACATGGGCATCTAACCCAGATCCTGAAGTATGTAACCAAAGCACAGAAGCTCCCTTTACTTGTAGCACAGCCAGCTTAGAGGAAATACTAAAAATCATAAAAACAGGAATTTTGTAGAGAAAATTTCTTAATGGTAAGATATTACATTTTGTGGGGACTGCTTTTTCTTTTCCCTGTCATTGAATTTTATTTTTTAAACAAAGATTTTTTGCAAGAGCACATTTATAATTTTTTTCTCAGATCCCTTGGAAGGTTCTTGTGGGACACAAAAGGTATGGTTCCTGTTATATGAGATTTTTATACTTAGATGTAGCAAAATCATGTTACAGGAAGTGGCGCTGCTCACAATGTTTATATTTGTCCTCTCAGACAGGTTGGCTGATTTAACACACCTTTTTCACTCCTTTCATGTATTATCTAAAAAATTAGAGTGTAGTTTCATAATGAAATACTACCCTTTATTTTAATCAGTTACAAAATTAATTCTGTTCTTGCAAGAACATTAAAAAATTGCTTAGCAGTCAAGACATTGGTATTGCCATTTTAGGTGTGAGAAGATCCATTTCATGACTGCAACTTTATTAAAAAGGAACTCTGACTTGCATATTCAGGCACATGAAACACACCACATCAGAGGCTTATACCAGTTCAGTGTGAAGGACTGACTGATAAACTTTTCAAAAACTAAGGACTTTGTGTGTAAATTCTTACTGAATCAGGTCACTTCTGTTTCCTCCATATTTTGAACTTCCTTTTTGTATTTTGTTTAGAAAAAAGTGTGCTTATCCCACTTAAAACCATTTCCTTTTTCCTCTTTGCAAAGTGAAAAAGCAGAGATGTGAATTCGTAAACATAAAAGAGCTATACTTCTGTTGCAACAGCTTATTGTTGAAAATCTTGAATCCTAATTCAGGGAATGAAGAGAATTTGACCTTTGGAAAGTGATAGTCTTGTAATATTTTAGGTATATGATCATTTGGAGAACGGCAACCACTTTTGTGTTTGAATTTATAAGTGAAAGGTAAAATATTATTAATGTAAGTGAAACATGCTTGAAGAAAAAAATAAAGCAATGAATCATGTTAAGTGAATTCTTGAAGAACGTGGTTAGGATGTGTTCTCTCTCCTGGGTGGTTGGTTTCTTGCAAACAGGCTGTTAGGTTGAAACCGTATCTGTGGTTTGTTGTTTCACGAAAGAGCAAGATAAACTGGGGAGACTACAACAATAATGAGAACACAGAAATCCATGAGACAGGTTCTGTGAGCACTTCCTCAGGGAGAGGAAAGGCAGGAGGGATGGATTGCTAATGACTGGAAGGAGAATGTTTGATGGCATTACCAGGCAATGTAAATACAGGCTAATGGCCCCATCCTGCAGCACCTCTTGTGAGGTGCTGGGTGAGAGGCCTCAAACAGACCACAGCCTGCAGCAGCAGCCTAGACAGGATAGGACCTGAAGCTACAGAGAATACAGAGCAGGATTTCAGTCCCTGACAACACTTGTGGTGGGAAAGTGAGATCTGGTCTCCAGAACACTCAAAATCAGGAATTCATTGTCCCACTCGTGTTTCTGTTTATAGTTGCCTGAATTTTATAGGCTCTGAATTAATTTCTGCTTTAAAAATTCCTACTCTTAGAGTTATTTAGGGAGACATTCAGGTCCTTAAATACACGAGTCTCTTGCAGGAGCCCTCTGTTGTTGCTGCTGGTCTTGTGCTACTGTTCTAGGCACCCTCAGGTGTCCAGGATGGTACTCAGTACCTCCAGCTAGGCTCCAGTTCTGCTCCTGTAGTTCCAACAGGAATTTCTGGCTGTAAGATCCTGGCTTCAATTTATTTCAATATTTTCTCTCCAATGTCCCCACTGCATTTATGGAGGTGAAATATTCCTTTTTTAGTCTTCTGGAGACCAGAATTCTCCTTGTATAAAAATTGGTTTGTACATAGCAATTTTTCACACAAGTATAGTGATGTTAGACATAGCAAGTCTGTGAAGAGAAGAGTACCCATGGTTAGTTACTGTTGAATAAAAAAGCAAAAGTGCCAATTTGCATCAGAAAAGAAAAGCAGTAGTTTTTGCACCAGAACAATATTATATAAAAATCTTCTTTATGGGTTTTGAGGCAACTTCAGCTATTGTTTGTATGCACGTGCTTCTTTTGAGCACTGGGTGCTCTTCCCGTGGAAGTTACAGCACATTCCGTCTTGCCATTTTCCCTTCAGCTGCACAGCTCCTTCTTCATATATGGCAGCTTTAAAACAACAAAAAAAGTACTCTTTAACCCTACTGACCTTTAAGCACATGACCTGTGAAAACATCATCTTCTTTCTATCTACCATACTCTGTATATTCAAGAACACATTTGACATTTATGTTTTCCTGAGGCAGTAAATTTTCCTTCTGCTGACATAGAAGTAAATGCTTTAATCAGAATAAATCTGACTCTTTAAATCAGCTAGCTATGTCTATAGCAAATTAATTACTAAAAATGGCTGTGCTTAAGGAGTCTGGATATTTCTAGTACTTATTAAGAGCATGACTTTATTTTTTCTACAGATTCTCAAGAGATTTGATCTCTGCACAACTGAATAATTCCAGCTGACTTCAATGGAACTAGTATGTGAGTTAAATACTATTAGTCTAAGTCCCAAAAAATAATGTGAAAGCTACTGTTTTTCCTTCCCAAGGAAAAACCAGGACTGGACAAGGATGAAGGGAGCCATCTTTAACTCATGTTGTCTACAAAATGGACATTTCTGGAAGCAGGAGCTGCTTGAGCTCTTGCAGAAAGGGCCCTGGGCTTTGTGGTCAGCCTGGGGTGGGATATCACTGTGCCAAGCATGGAGCTTGAGGCATGGGTTGTGTCAGAAGATCTCTGCTACCAGCCTTGGCTCCAGGCAGTCACTGGGCTTAGCCAGCTCTGACCTACTCCTAAGATACTCTGCAGATACACTCCCAGGGTCCAAACTGAAAACCAGAAAATACTTTCCTGAAATTTTTAATGGGAAACACATCCGGCCTCCATAACAACAATAACTGTCATAATTAAAGACACTCTTTAAAACTTCATTTGGTTGCAAAAGAAAGCTATTTGAAGGAAATGTCAATCCAAACCCTTTTTGTGAAAGGAGTCTTTAATGACTTTCAAAACCTGCTGTAACTGTCTAGGATAACTTAGAAATATAAATTTTGAAGATTTTTTGATTAAAGCAAATTCCCATTCTTACTCTTTTTCATGTCTTTTACAAAATTTCTGTCAATATTATTGAGACCCAAACAAGCCATTAGAAAAAAAATATGGTTTTAAATTTTTACAATTTTCACAATATCTTTTCCCTAGCTATTACTGTTGCTGCTCAGAAAGTAATGAGTTTGGCCAAACTTCTTTCACAGATGAAATCTATAATGGGAAATAAAAATAAGAGCTTTCTCCACCCTGACAGACTCCCATTTAGTCCTTTGTTTCTGTCCTCAAACACTTTAAGAGGAAAACAGGCTGTATTCAACCCCCCGCCTTGCCCTGGCCCTCCCTGTAAGTTGATGTCAGTTCCCAAGACACTCTTGAACATCCAATTTATAGTGGAAGCATCTTCCCCTCAAATCTCCTGCTCCCTTGGTTAAAATGATGACCCTTAGTGCCTGGGGGGCCACTATCCATGATGCTCTGCAGCCCTGCAAAGGTGTGAGTGACCAAGGTGGTGTAGCAGAGCTGGCTGTGGGGCATACAGGAGGGACAGTTGTATCCCATTGCCCAACATCACACAAAAGCTGCAAGAGGCTTTTCTTATTTTCCCAAGTGCACACCTGTGAGAAGAAATACCAATCAAAATTTTAGGGTATTCAGTGGAAAGCTGCCATTTGTCATACTGAAAAATACAGGTTTTTCTAGGCTGCTGCTTATATGGTGCAAAAGTGGCAAGATAGCATCATGAGGCTTTTCTCTTTACTAGATTTTATATGGGAAAAGTGAAGGGCATTTGAACTCAAGCCAGGGTGTCCTACACTTGCTTCTCATTAAGTCTGAAGGCTTTGGACCAGCAAGAAAAGCCCAGCATCACTGGAGGAGCAATGTGTGCAGTGCTGACTAAAGCCAGTGACAGGACTGATGCTTCAAATGGACATCACTCAACTAAAAATGTTGGCCCTGGGGGCTTCAGCTATAGTGAAATCTGGCCCAGATGGTGCCTCTGGGGTAAAAGTGCCATTTTTGTTGAATTTGTGGGTGACTCTAAAATATTCCTCACTCAACTCACAGCAAAATGACAAAAAAAAAAAACAAAAACAGAAAAACCCACAAATAACAAAAAACACAAGCAAAAAACTAGAACAAAATCAAACAAACAAACAAACAAACAACAAAAAAAAAACCCAAAGATAAAGAGAATCAAAACCAAAATAAGCAAAAAAATGGACTTTAACTGGATAAAGACCCCAGCAGTTTTAGGTTCTTTATAAGTCTATTGAATGAGTGATTAGACAGTTTCTTGCACAATCCTGCAAAATTATTCAGGGTTCCCCCTCACTCTTACAAAGAAAAGAAAGTCAAAGATTAGGCCACTGATCCACCAAAGAGTCAAAGTCTGCTGAAGGGTGGGAGCTGTCAAATCATGAGGTCATGCTCAGAGTGAGATAATGTTTGGATCTCATTCAGAAAATGACTTTCCTTTCTTGTATGCATGTGAAACATTTCAGTTTCTCAATTGACTTTAATTTTCATCCTCTCTAGGTTTGCTAGACTACTGCCTCAGATGAAGATGATAAATAAAAGTTTGCTGAATAGGTAGTTTTCTGACTTTCTCTGATCAGAAAAAATCTCCTTAAAATAAGCGATATTGAGACAGCCAGTGCTGCAATGTGATTAACAAAAATGTAATCAAATAATGTTCTGGATTTAACATCCATAGGTGCAGAAGTATTCATGAGCTGCCATGAATAGCATCATTAGCTTGCTTCCTTTTTAAAAAAGTTTCATCCACACTCTGAAATAAAAGCAAATTTTGGGTCATTTTAGTCCTAGCTCTTCAACATGGCATTATAGACTAATACACAAAGTAAAACAAGAAAGTGGAAATTGGAATGAATGAATGAATGATGAATGAATGAATGAATGAATGATGAATGAATGAATGCTGTGAATTCTTGATGATGTCAGAAATGGAGCAAATAGTAAGCAAAGCTACTGATGGATTCTGAAGCTGTTCTGTGGCACAGCTCCTGGATGGGCCATTGCCCCAGCACTGTTCTCAGGGCTGGCATTGCAGGTTCCCTGAGCAAAGGGGAAGAGGCAAGGCTGAAGCTGGTAACAGAGTCACAGGACTCAGTGAAGGGCATCTGAGGAGGACCTGAGACAATATTTTATTTTAACTTTTAATTAACCATCTATGAGGTTAATTGAACTCCTGAGGCCAGAGACAGGCTGCTCTCAGTAAATAATTAGAGGAATTTGCATTCTCCAGCAGCCTTCAATAGGACCCATTTGGCAGCTGATTCTGCAAGTGACTTCTGCTAAGGCAGGGTATGCTGAAAGTAACTTCTGCTAGTTTATAGCGGGGTTAAAGTTACAGCTCTAGTTAGGCTGTGCTGGTCTGAAGCATTTCCAGCTTAAAGACTCACTGAATAACTCTGAGGACATCTCTTGCTATATTCAATCCCAAAAGATACTGAGATATTGTAATACACTAATGTAGTTTTTATGTACCAGTAAGGTTCAGACCTGGGTATTCAAGGTCTAATATCTACTGAAAATATATCAGTCTGCATTCAACTACCTCAGAAGGCCTAAACCTGAAACTAGAAGTCTTAATTGAATTGAAAGACCTTCACTAACAGCAACAGAAATTTTGTCAGGTAAGGGCCAAAGGATTTAGTCTTCGAAGGCAAGCAGTTTTAAAATCATTGACACCTGGTGGAACTGCTTGTTTGGAAAACTCATATATATAGCAGTGGCAAAAATGTTAATGCCACTTTTCTTTGCAGGTCAGTGACAGAAACACAAGTATTAAGAAAACAGTTTTGAATGTTATCTGTAACTTTAATATCTCTGTAGATTTGTGAGCCTGCTGAATTTGCCTGTCTGTAATCATTATTAGATAAAAAAAAAATACTTAAAGGTAATTCTTTAGGTTAAAATTTATAACTTTCAAGTGATCATCTGCACCCTGTCATTTTGACTTCTTAAGCCTGAATTTGCAGTGCCTCGGGCAAAAACATTACTGTTAGCGTACGTCAGATAAGATGCGGCCTGGCTTTTTTTATATATAATATTTATTGGATATTGGGCATTGCTAAAGGGGATCTTATTTTAACTGAAGCCAGATTTTCTGTAGTTAATAGAGTTAGGAATGGTGTATTATTTTCCAACTTGGACGGGTTATTAATACTTATAAGTTGTGAACATGGAAAGAATTCCCATAAATCTGTGTAGTGCACTGAATCTTGCAACAGAAAAGATAAAGATGTATGAAAAGCTGCTGAATGCCTGCACGTCACATTCAGCCCCCATTCAAGGACCTGATTCTGCTCTGGGGAGCCCTGGAGGAGAGGATGCCTGAGTGGGGCTGTCAATGGCTCCAAGGGCTGCTGGTCCCAGGGTCAGCTCTCCTCATCTCCAAATGTAGCTCTCCAGCTCTGTGTGTTTTCCATATGTGTCATGGTAGTCCTCTACACCCCAAAAGGGTATGGTTTTGCCAAAGTGGGAGGATTTAGCAGGACTACACAGAGAAATAATAGAACTGATGATTTTTATTTTCCTCCCTCTGTTATAACAGGCAGAGTGGGAAATGTATTCTTTCTGTGTTGCTGAAAGGGATAAGGATCACTCTCAAGTTGAAAGGGCTCACTCCAGTTAATCAGAGAGACCATAGTCAAACCTCAGTGTCCTACACCAGATTTTGAATCTAAAGAAAGTCATACACACCTGTCTGTGTAGAGCTGCTCTTTTCCCCCTGCTGAGCCATATGAAATTAGGGATATTTTTTATTCTGGCTTCTTTTTTCAGTTGTGCACACACCTCCCTTGCATACACAAGCCTGGAATTCATGCAAACCAGGTGCATGCAGAAAAGAATTTTGCTCTGAATATGTATTTATCCAGCAGTAACTAAGCTCTCCAAATTCTTCTCTGGAGTGCACAGAGCTTTTTGTAAAATCTGGGACAGACTCTCATTCTCAGCTTTAATTTCTCAGTTGTCCTATTCAGGAAGCCAGAGAAGATATTCCAAGAATATGACCACTTTGCTACTGCTTCACCGCATGACTTCAGGCAACACAGGGAATGCAGAGCCCTGCTGGGTGCTGAGGGCTCTTGGCCCCCTTCTGACAAAACACTTAAGCATGTTATTGAAATAAAAAGAAGGATTCACATTCACTGGCTTCAGTGTGACCAGTGCTTTTGCTCTCATTGTACAACATTGGAGCATTCAGCTCCTTATTGCATCCAGTTCTTCATGATTTTTTTCCAACTCTCTTTCCTTCACTGTCTGTAAATATGCATGTAATGGTACTCAGCCTGTAAAGATTTTATAATGCAACACATTATGCAAGAGAAAACTCAGGAAGTAAATTATAAGTGTCAATGTATTATTTTGAGAAGTGTTAGTAGAAAAATAAATGTGATATATTCATTCTACTTGCAAAATAGCTGCTACCATCATTCTTTTACATCCTCTAGGCAATTATTGTCACTGTGCTGTGCAAGGTCACACTGGTAATCCCAGCTTTATGGATGTAGAGCTAAGGAAAGCTAAGTGACTTCCATAGGTCACCAAAAAAAAAAAAAAAAAAAAAAAAAATCAATGGCCATACAAAGACCCAGGTGTCCTACTCAGGCTGTAACTTCTGAATTACCTTAACTTGGTGTTATAAATAGCCTGTGTCACAATTCTGCTTCCACCTACATTCCTGTATCTCTGTCCCCTCCAACTACATGCTCCATTCCCTTGTAGGAACACTTACAGTTCAGCTTCAGGTTCCCTACTGAGTGTCTCTGAGAGTATCTTTACTGGGATGGGTCACTCATTGCAAGCACTGGGATGACTGGATAGCAGGACCACCTGGATAGCTAAAGAGGTTATAATGTGTCAGATTTCTGCAATTGCTGTTGTTAACAGTAATTAACTATTCTGTAGCTGCAGTTAATTTTTAAAGGTGCTGATCATCCAACTATACAAGAAAACCTTAGGACTCCAACTTACATTTGGCAGCAGCTTAAAATCAGACCTCTGCAAGAGATTTGCTGCCACCAGTGTGTACCACCCAGCACTAGAGGAAGTTGTTGTGTGTACATGAAGGGAAGACAGAAAGCTTGTGCAGAGGCTTGTCAAGAGTCTCCCTTTTTTTTTTTTTTTTTTTTTTTTTTTTTTTTTTTTCTGGCATACTATTATGTAGCTTGGAAGAGGCTAGGTTTATATTAGATATTAGGAAGAAACTCCTCTCTATGTAGGTAGTGAGGCACTGGAAGAAGATGACTGGAGAAGCTGTGGATGCCCCATCCCTGGCAGTGTTCAAGGTCAGGCTGGATGGGGCTTTGAGAAACTTGGACTAGTGAAAGACCCCACAGCATAATCTTTAAGGTGCCTTCTAACAGAAACTAAACTCTGATTTTATGTGCTACCACCCTTTAAAATGAAAAATGAAAGGACATCCATTCTGCACCTGAAGCAGTTTGAGCTACCCAATGCAATGGAGTATTGTGTATGAGGCAGTGAGAATGGGAGGTAGGAAGGCAGAGAAAGGAAAGCCAGAAGGAAGCAAGGGAAGAGGTTGTTGTTGTTGAGCCCCTGAGGGGGAAGTGACACTGAACTGACTCCAAGGCAAGTTTGTAAATTATGAGCAAAGATAGCACATGCTGTTTGCCTCTCTGTTTGCATTGTTCAGAGAGATGGAAATTTATGTACAGTCACGTAAATGAACTAGAGTGCAGCAAGAAATATCCCTGAATTTATCTTCCATTTTTTTCTCTAATAATTGCTTCAGGATCTCAAATCCCAGAGGATAAATATATGGTCACTCTTCTGTTCCTAGTGGTTAGATAGTTTTTAAAGAAGGATACTAAATATTAAAAGACAGTTGTACACATACATGCATGCTGTCTTGGAGATCGTGTAAGCATATGTGTTTTCCAAGCTCATTCCCAGATAGAATGCCATTTCTCCACAAGCTGTACAATGATTTTGTTATTGAGAAAGGCAATCCCTTTGTGATTTGAATTGCGCCTGGAGTTATTAAAAAAAAAATCTAACATGGTTTTAATTGCTGTGAAGGTTTTACTTGCTTATAGCCAGGAATTTAGCTCAAAATGTCTGCACTCCTGAGTTTAATTTGTGCAAAGTTTAATATCTTCATGCAATAAACCACTAAGGTATTTCTGTTTTTAGAACAATATACTAAACCATTTTGACTTCTCCAGGCAGGATCAGTTTAAAGCTTTGATTACCTAAGCTTTAAATCCTTAATCTGTGCTTGGAAAAGGTGAGGGGGGAGGGAAGAACAGTTAGTGGAGAGGGGCAGCATTTTCTGAATATGCAGCCAAGTATCTACTGAAAAAATGAAATAGATTTTCTATGGCACAGATACATATGAATTTCCCCATGATAAAAGCACACCAGTGGGTTAATTTGAGGGGGAAGACATGCACGTGTGGCCCATGCATGTGCTCTGAAGCTGGGGACAAGTGCCTGAGCTCTGCAGTCCTTGCCCCTTTTACCCCTTGCAGCCATGTGTGAGTAAATCACAGCTGTCAGTATGGTAGCAGCTTGATTAAAGTTCAGGGGTTTAATAGATCATTTTAAAAACCCCAAATTACTCCCACTCCCTAGTCGATCCACCTGGACCCTTGCCCTAGGTGCATGGCAGTTTTCAACCAGCACTGGAAAAGCCAAGTCTGGGCCTGAGGTTCCTGCTTATTCCCCGAGGATCCTCGCTGCAGACCTAGACCAACATTCTCAGCTGTATTTAATCTGCTCTGAGACAAGCTGGCTATGAGAAAATGCAAAGGAAAAGGCACATAAGCAAAGACATGGAAAAACTTGGACAGTTGGCCTGCTTTGTTCACTTGGTAAACTGGAGGCTGGCCAGTAACAGCGGAGCTCCCTTGGCAATACAAGTCTGTTCCAATTAATCGTGTTTAACCATTCTAATCACACTTTAGCACATTAATCCTATTTTCAATCCAAAACACATCTGAAAGAGCGGCATGTGGGCCTTTTTATAGCAACCGCAAATCAGATGTAACTGAGAGACATAGGGCCCTAGTTTACTCTGCACTTTCACTGAACTTAAACTTAATAAAATATGTGACTGAGTTGTGGTTGGATTTACTGCATGATGTTGATGCTTCCACATATAAATAGATCCCTTAAGTAACTTAAAAACCTGTCAGAAAGGGCAGTGAAAATTTGATTATAAGGTAACCAGTGCATATGTTTTCTAACAATGACATTGTTCCTCTGGTCAGTGGTATTGAGAGAACTTTTAAAATTTAATCTGCTTATGGATATAAATGATTCTACACTTGGAATCATGGGGATGCGTTTTTTGCCTCAACCACACAGTTACAAAGAATTTTATAGTTTGTTTAACCATGAAACAAAATAAATCTCTTATCTTCTCCCAGTCATACTTCTGGCATTTAAAATAAATTTTGAAATAGCAAAATTTTTAGCTTTCTTGTATTCATCATGCATCAAGTAAGATAATATTTTAGGTTGGTACGCCTGATAAAATGTAGCTGCTTTCCATTGCTTCTGAGCTAAAATCCTTGCTTTCAAGTAAGAGGTGGTCTTGTTAAGGTATAGATCTGTGATGATGCATTTTATTTTCCACTCTTGGGTTTGCTTTAAACTGAACAACAGCAACAAGAAAAAAAAAAAATTGCATCCAGGCACGACCATCCCCAAACTTCTTGATGCTTTTAATGCCCAAATCCATGCTTATAAGGCAGACTCAATGGAGGTGCATTGAATTGTAAATAATGCAGAAAGATTTGTGTTTGAGCCTTGAATTTAGCTGTGAAGTAGGAATGAAGTTATTAATTCATGCTAAATTAATTTAGCAATTCAGAATATAGCGAGAAAAGGTATAAAAGAAAAGTCCATCTTAAAAAGGAAAATCTTGGACAATCATCAGGATTGTACTTGGTATTTGGTTTTCTAAGTAAACATTTCTGGCTTTTTACGTTACAAATACTAATCTAGCAAGATGCATTGGGGAACCTAAATGCAAACTAGAAATGAGTTTATCCAGGTGAGTAAGGTTTTATTAAACAATTTAATTCATTCCAGTTCTTTTGGAAGAAATTGCAGGTTATGGTTAATGTAGTGTATCAGACAGGAATAGCATTCACAGAGCCACCTGCATTTAATATAGAACTGTCAAAGATCTCTACTCACTACCACTTACCCAGAAAGAAATATGCAACAATTTGATCAACCCAGGACTTTTTAATATTGAAAAAAATATTTCTTTTTCTGAATACAATGAAAATATAGACTCGGTTTATGGAATTTTGCTCTTCCGTAGAATCTATACAGGGTTTTTTGAGCTTATTGAATTAAAAGTAATTTCGTCCCCTTCTGTATGCTTTAGTAGGCACTGGAAAATACTATCCATGGGACTGTACCCAAATAGAGAATTAAGACAATACATTCAAGGCAAGTCTTACAGAAAGGCTTTTCCAAATATCATGAAAGAAAGTCTGAAAAAAAAAAAGAAGTTAGTGCTTGTGGTGCCAAAGTCTGAAAATCCTTGGGTTAAAGATACCAGCTGATGCATGGAATATTACAGAATTCCATGACCTTCTAACAAAACAGAATTATTAGAAACACCAGGTATTTCTAATATTCTTCAAAAAGGAGTCTATTACTGGTGAAAAGAGCAATTGAGTGACTTGGTATCTGTGGTTACAGAGCACAAAATGGTGAGCAGACAGTGTTGGCTTCTCCCCCATTGCTGATAAAAAGCATGACTTCAAAAAGTATGAATCACTTTTGCTCTCTGCTTGCCTTGTAAAATGGGGACAAGGCAAAGTTGGGTTTTTCAGTACAGGAGCTTTGAGATGCCTAATAGGCCAGGCTGCCTTCACAGGGATACAGAAAAGGAAAAATTCTCTAATGGGAAGTTAGGACCAGTGTGAATTATTTGTTTTTCACTTTCTGCGCTAAGGCCTTCAAGAGCTTGGCATGGTGGAGTTCACAGTCAATTTTAAGGACTATCTGGGAGGCACATGGCAGAGCAGCAAGTCCTTCTACCTGCTCTAGAAAATTAACTGCAGTCAGCAAGAATTTGCTTGCCTGTGTGTCAAGCAAGTGCTGATACTTTGCCTTCTGCAAAGCAGAACTGCTAAGGGACAAGGGGTTTAATGTATTAATCTTTCCCCTCCTCAAGTTCAGTGAATTTTTTGCCATCTACTTCAGCAGAGCCAAGATTAAATCAAAACCTACCTACAGTCCCATTTCAGCCACAAACTTTAACAAGTGCCATGAGACTCTTCTAAACCGACAGAATAGAGGTTGATGGATTTATTTCCTTTCCTTTATTAGGAAACCTTTCCATAATTTGTAACAATTCATCTTCTGAAGGGAAGCTCTGCAGCAGATGAGTTGTCCAGAGAGGTCTGGCCAGGCAGCAGCAGGGAAGCTCTGCACCCCACAGCCCAGGTTTGGCATCTGCCTTCACCACCCACCTGCCTACACACAACATCCATCCACAGCAGCCTTGAAAGCCCTGAGGACAAGCAAACCACATGTGCATCAGCTGTGGGTACCTGCTGATGTGCAGAAATGCCCCATAGCCATATTGGCTCTGCGCCAATGCCTTCTTTTCACTGCCTCCCAAACAAAAATCCTCAACACACTGATCATTGCTGCCTTTAGCAGATCTTAAACAACTCATGGAATTTCAGTCCAAAAATATTTCCTTCCTTTAAGATAGATTTTGCCTATATATATTGGCCTATATTGTACTATAGTACCACAAATGTTCATGTGTTCCCCAATACCTCACATGTCCAACAGGAAAAGCTGACAGCACAACTGGAGTGATTTGGAACTGATATGTCTTTAAATATTTTGACATTGCATCAAAAATATTTCCCAGAGATTAAGAAATTACAATTTTGCCAGTTTTTCAGATAGGATATTCCTGTTGCTTTAAAAAATGTTAATATTTATCTATAATTTTGAGACAGAAAGAAACAGAGTACAAACAGACTGTGAGAATAGAAATGATAAATTAAGAAACAAAGTGTAAGTGTAGTTACTTGACCACCTCCTGGATTATTCAATACAGTGGATTTCTCAGGCCCAGAATTACACTCCCATGTCACTGGGAGATTGGGATAGGAAGGCCTAGATTATTTGCTTAGTTTCTCTGGTATGAAACAGGAGTAATTTCAGTAATACAGATTTGGGTCCCAATTACAGCAGTTTAAGTCCTGTAACATTGTTATCCTCTAGGCAGCCTCTGGAGATTATCCTTGTTAAAAACCATGTAAATAAGATCACAGCCTAACTCCCAGAATCAGTTTGGGAATTTTTTATAATGCTAATTTTAATTCAGATTTTGTTGGTTTCTAATCTTCTCCAACCTCCTGTTTCAGCAGTAGGTGCAGATGCAGTGAGTGGTGTTAAAGCTTCTGTGGAAGCTCTCTAATTCTGCTGTCAGGAATGGCACGATCCTTTTATTTCAGGATCTTTAAGATGAAACTCCCTTTAAAAGAGGTGTTTTTATCTTAGCCTAGGAATAAGATTTTTGTAGCCAAGCCAGTTCTCTTCTCTGGAACAGAAAAACCCCAAAGCTTCAGTGCATATATAGCCTTTTGGAATGCTTAGAAACTCCTGGTTTAGATGCATACATAAATTCCACGGATGAACGAGGGGGTATCATGTCACGGTCCTGTTGACTCATGGTAATTTCTAATGTATAGATTTAGCACTCACATGGCTCAACCTCCCACTCCTCCTAATTAACTGAATTGCAGAAGCTGCCAGCACCCAGCTCTGTGCTGTTGAGCACAAGGTGGCTCCAGTCCCTGCAGAGGCTACAGCTCAATCTTAAGGGATGGTTGCTCTTTACGTGAGGTGGACTTTATCCCAGATTCTTTCCAAAACTTCTGGATCACCATCAGCAGAACTTCTGGACCACTATCAATTCCCAGCACTTCTCACACCCTATATTTAGAGTAAAACTTTTAACTGAGATATGATTAAATCCACTTCTTCATGCAGCCAAGTCCTGGATCACTTCCCATGGCCTCATAAATGTTTCCTAGCAAAACAAGGGAATGTGACATTTATGACTTGTTCCTCAATAGGTGTGACAGAAATGAAGAACCCATTAAAGATGCTCACTGTGTTCCTATAATTCCTTACAAAAATCTAATCTATACCTTTTTTTTTTTTTTTTTTTTTTTTTTTTTTTTTTTTTTTTGGCTAAGAATTGTAAGTTCTAGATGACCTACAGGTCATCTAGTGCACATGACAGGTATTGCCTCTTGACTTAGGCTAAGGTGAGTGTGTAGTATGTATGCACGTACAAACAGAGGTGCCCAGACCACCTAGAGAAAATGCTGTAGCCTTTATCTTTTAAGGAAGTAGCACACAGTCTGTAAGTCTGGAAGTACATACAGTTACCATCTGGTGTCAAGAGATCACATCTAAAGACACAAGACTGAATTTCCAAAGTGTGGAAGTGCTTGGGACTTCAGTTCAGGACATTTCTCAGTTTGTCTGGAATATTATAAACTGGGAAAGAAAACTTGTTTCCTGACACAACACACACTATCTGTGTGACAGCTGAAGCCTCAGGAGCTAAAGAGGACAAAGCATGTTAAGTTACTTGAAGCCAGTGGCTGAAGAGAGATCAGTGTTGTACTTAAGGAATTGAAGTCAGTTTCAGAATTTTGCTCACATCAGTGCTTTTACACATGAGCAAATTAATGTATTTTAGTTGTAGTAGAGTCACAGGTTTTCAGACCAGATGGTACTAGTACATGTTTTTCAGACTAAGTATCTGTGTTTATATTACTCAATAACAGTACTGTAGTTTAATATTATGCAATAGTAATACTGCAGCTTAGGAGAAACAAGGAACTTCAAGGTGCTGAAAAATGTCAGAGCAAAGAGGTGGCCCCTGCCCTAAAGACATGGTCTTAGAAGATAAGAGATGTGAGATAAGTTAGGAGATCAATAAGACCATATTGAGTGGTTATTGGACAGTACATCAGTATATTCAATTTTTATTTAGTGTATATATGTACTGCATTCACTGAGCTGTGTAATAATGGATCATATTACTTATTTAGGACTGAGGTTTCTTTTTACAAATATTTTTGTTTGTTTTATAAATTGCTGGGAAGTATCCTAGCAAAGTCTCTGTAACACTGAACAGGACAATATGAAGAATATAAAGTTCTTTGTAGTTTATTGAGAATGTTGGATGTGTTTAGTGCACGTACTTGCATTAAAAAAAGGAAGTATTTAAAGTAATTTTTCTGCCTTAGATTTCTAATTAGATTGAGCTCAAGTGATAGGTTTTATAGTCAGACAATGATTACAGGTGCAGTCTTGCAGCCCTGGGGAATTTGGATAGGCGGAATTATCATAACACCATCCCCAGAAGGGATGTTCCCTTATGCTTGTCTGTTTAATGATGCTGCATGTTGACCACTTGAATTCGTGATTCCCTTATAGAGATTCTGCTGCCCTGGGTGCTCTTCTGTAACTTTGGCAGAACGACAGGATAAAGAGAATTGCAACAGGCTATTGGGCTGCAGGTCCTGTGGTAAAGTAGCTTTGACACTGGAACGTCACTCCCTTCATATCGGGTGAGAGTTTCTGCAGCTGTATTTGGCCTTTTCAGCCTTGTCTGTAGAGATATAAATACCTTAGTGTGCTTTCACATTAACTCAGACATGTCAAAGGCTGTCTGTGGAGCTGAGAGTCTCACCATTTCAAAAAAGGCAAAGCAAACCCTAAATGTTATAATGGTTGTAGTTAAAATTAGAAATAGATCCAAGTGGAAATGCAGGAAAGGAGTCCAAGTTAAAATAGAGGCTGGACCCATATTCTCACCCTGCTTGCATCTGAAAAGGGAGCCTGGGGTGTGTTTGAAACACACCCAGCAGGTTTGGGGCGGGTCCACCCCTAACTGCAATTAGTAATGGTCCCCACAGGACAAAATGAAGACTCACAAGAGACACATATATTTTCAGCCTTCTAAAGTGCAAGTACTTTGGTTTAAGAAAAGGAAGGGTGCAGTGCATTCAATATCAGGGCCATCGGTTTGAGATTAAAAGAAGAGGACTCCATGCCCTTCTGCATGGATATAAAGATGTGGCTTCCAACTCTATACCTCAGCCCTGGCTCTCACCTGGCCGTGACCCAGCAGGGTGTTTGCAGCAGATTTAGAGTTATGCAGACTTCATCCAACATCACTGCACTTCCCACAAGCACAGCATCCCTAGGGGGCTGTAAGGGCAGCCACATGCCCTTTTCTAAACTGCTTCCAAAGTACATTTTTAACAAAGCTGAAGCAAGGGGGTTTTTGGGGGTGTTTTTTTTGGGTTTTTTTTTGGTTTTGTTTTGTTTTTTTTTTTTTTTTTTTTTTTTGTTTTTTTTTTTTTTTTTTTGTTTCCCTTCTCTTCAGTCCAGCTATGCCTGATGAATAAGACAGAAATCCAGGTCAAACTCACTGTTAATTTACAGAGTTCAGGAGAAAGAATACTTGCCTATGCTGCAGCCCATGAGCTTCAGGGAGAAGTTCAGCAGCTGAGCTCCCCATGAAGCTCTCTGAGCAGAGCCAGTGCTTGAGCAAGCCAAGGGACATCCCTGCTGCTCTGCAGTGCATTCTCCACCTGCCACTGCTGCCTGGGCAGTGCTGGTCTCTGGAAAGCAAAATGATGCCCATAATAAATTCTTTTCATCCTGTCTTGTCTCCATGCAAGCAAGCACTGGGATAACAGGACTAGTCTGTGTTTTCAGAGGGACGTGAGGAATGCAAGGCCTCCAAAGGCAGAGGATGGGCTCAGAGCTCACTGCTGAGGTGTGTTTGTTTGGGTTTGACAAATTTAGGTTTTCCTTTGCAAGCCCAAGCCTTCCTTTTGAAAATCTTTGAATTCCAGCTTTGAATTTCAGCTGCCTCAATTTCAGGCAGGCAGATTTTGAATCAGATCCCTGTGGTTTTGGTTTAGGGTTATATCCACAACTGAAAGGGGCCTTAATTTAGCCAGTTCCTCTTGGGAAGATGGCCAAAAGATTGAGGTTTCTGCCATCTTGAGCACAACCTTCATAAGAAATGCTCCTGAAGTTTCTTTGCTGTCAAATTCAAGCCCTTCATGCTGCTTCAGAATGCCACCCCAGCTTAAAATCTAAGCAGAACAGGTCACAGCTTGAATCCTTGAACTTTTGCTGGTGTTGGGCAGGCATGGATTATAGCAAACAACGTTCACCCTATACTTTGTTTCCTCATCACTAGCTAAGATTTGAAATTGCCACAGTTCTCACTCCTTCCTGCTGTTCCAGCCTCAGAGATTTTGATTAGGAAAAGAAATAGAAATGCCAGAAAAATGAGTGGAGAGAAGAGGAAACTGCCAAAAGCAAGCTGTCTTGAGACATATTCTAACTGAAGTGGTACAAGGGAGGAAAAGCTGTGACCCTGTTTTGTTCATATTTCAGTTTCACACATGCCCAGTAGAAATGAAGATGTGCCATAGGCAGAGGAACACATACTTTCATCTCAGCCACTATTTGTCCTGATGAAGGAGCAAACTGCTCCATGCAAGACTGTGAAGTCCTGCTCTGTGTCCATGTGATACCACCTGCCCTACTGACCATGGTGGGAACTGATTGAGAGACTTCAGAGCTAAAAGCTGTCTGCTTCTGAAGCTGCCATGTGGCTCTGGGATGCTCAGTGGAAAGCAAGATCTTGCCAGGGAGTACCACAGAGAAGTGCTGAGTGAAGCTTACAAACACCTCGGGACTGGCACAGGACAGGGCTGGGAAAGTGCCACTGGTGATGTATGACAGTATAATCTCTGTAGCTTTCTGTACCCAAAATTTAGGAGCTGTTTTTTCAGACTGTGATGCTTAGAGAAAAAAATTTGACAAGATAAATCTGCTGGGGTTCATTGCTGGATATATTGTTCCATAGCAGCAGCCCTTTAGTTTAAAATGGATTCTCAAGGCCTCCTTCCCCTGATGAACAGCAACATCCTCTAGTGCAGGAATCCCTTGGTGAGAGGAATATTTTTCCAAAAGGCTGTTCTGAGCCATTGGCTCTTTAAATATAGCAAAGAGTAGCTGCAGCAGCCAGAAGCAACTGCAAAACATTTTAGGTCCTGTCATCACTCGTTCTGTCTTCTCTTCCAGCTGGTAGCTCTTGTCACATCTCTGTCTCCTTGTTCCAGAGGAGTCTCCTGGTGTTGATAACTATTCCTTATTACTTCTAATTATTCAATAAGTCCAAACATTTTCTACCCTTTCTCCTGTGTGTGACAGAAACGGGTTGCTGCTTTTTCTCTAGTCAAGAAGAGTGCACCTCGGGAGGGCAAATGTAATAAATATCTATTTTTAGCAGTGTTGATGCTAACCACAAGATCCCTGTTGTGCTTGTTTTGGGAAACCTGCATGGAGATGCATTTTGGTGCGAACCCGGGGTGGCTTTCTCTCCAATGTTTCATAACTTTACCTGCCTGTAGGGCACAAGTCTCTTTGTGGTCTTTGGATTGGCTGCAGGCTGAGGGAAATGGAAGAGGGGAGGAAGAGGGATTGCCTAGCCTTTGGACTGCATATTTGTTATTGTTTCATTTTAATTGTTCCTAGTAATTCTAAACTGCAAGCTGCTCTGTGCATCTGAGGAAGTATGATTGTACAAAAGCTTTTTTTTTCTATTTGAAGTACTTTTTCTTTCATTCATTCTTCAACTTCTTCTCTTTTTCCTGAATCTTCACTCTTCTTTAACCTTCACAAAGAAACTCTAACTTTCTTTTTCTTAAAAGTTATAATTTATTTGTTGTTTTCTTGGGGAGAACAGGGAGAGGTAATTATAACTACATTTCACATTATATAGGGATCCTGCTCTGTCACAGCTGCTGGCCACATGACAAGCCTTTCTTTGAGGAAACCCAAAATGTTTGGTTCACTGTGCAATTCTGTACTCATCCAAAACCTGCTCTTGTACAATTATGTAGTCTTGTGGAAAGGTTATTTAATTATGAATTAAGTGTAGATGTTTCACAGAATTTTAAAAACAACTAAGGTCCTGACTTTGAGGTATAGAAATAAACAGGGTTTTTTAAATGAGACTATTTCAGAGGTAATGATTTTAATGGGTAGCATGTTTCAATGTTTTAAAAGTTTGAACAAAGCAGAAAAAGAGCATTAAATTTTGAACCCCTCTTTAAATAAAAATGTGATGTTTTTAGTTTAAGGAGGGATATAGCCTTTTCGTTGTGACACTGGCTCTATGCTCACAAAGCTGTGAGCCTGATTCTAAAAATCTGCTAAAAGACTTGTTGCACAGATAAAGTTACTGGAATATGAGGGTTATGGAGAATATGGGTGTATGTGGATTTTTACATCTTCACATACCCCTCTGACCTCTTCTGAAGCTCCTGGAGAAGAGGGTGGCATTGCACATTCACTTGAGCATCAAGTTGGCCTGCCAAGCTGTACCAAAGGAACACAAGTCTTCAGGTGTTCGCTTTGCACAGCTTCTCCTCCAGCCTTGTTCTAGCCCCTCTGCCCTCCCATGATGCTTGGAAACCCCGAGAGATTCCTCTGAGACTGAGGGCTGTCCAACTCAGCCCTCCCAGGACAGGATGGGCAGCATGGCCATGCATTCAGATGTGGGCTCATCAGCTGTGCAGGAGCACCGCTGTGCAAGAAGGCAGGCAGGAGCTCCTTCCACTGCCATAGACAAAATATTTGCCTGCTTTAGTCCTTGGACAAATCAGCCTTGATGTCTGTCAAACTGCACTGTCTATTTGCCAGTGGGCAGGTGTTTCTCCTTGGCTGATGGACAGACAAATGCCTGTGGGTAGGCAGATTTGTGACATCCTGTATACCAGAGCAATTTTTTTCCCTTTCCCAAGAAATGAGGGAATCAATTCTCTTTGACTGGGAGCAATAAACCTCTTGTATAATACAGGTCTCCAGTCCTGAATTACAAATGGCTCTTCTGCCATTATCAAACTTCCTTTGGTTTTTTCTTCAAGGCAAAGCTCTAAGAATATTCAAGAAAATGTAAAATGAGAGTAAAATCTTAGTTTTGGTTTGGTTTTGATTTTTTTTTTTCTCATTGGATGCACAGCTCCTGCTAACTCACCTTTTAGACCCAAATAAATTGTGAAGTCAAACTGGGGTGTTGAGGGGTGGTATAGAAGGTATACCAAGGTGGAGGAGGGGGAGAAATGGGTGGGTTTACCTTAAACATAAAATTTGCTGTTAGAATAATAAAATAATTTGTTACATCTGGGTTGATTTTCTCCTTGGTGATAGAGGGCTGTTCCAACAGTTAAGCCTTCGTCATGGCTGACTTGGACATACTTTAAACTCTGTGATAGGGTTCTCATATCTCTTTCTCTTTTTCTAAAATAATAACAAGAGGAAGACATTTATTACCAGGAAGGCTGCACCCCTAGGCAAGAAGTAGTCATCTTTGATTTAACTTTACAGTGAAGTTGCTGAATTAAATGTAGTTTTGTTTTTATCTGTTTGCATGGAAGGCTTCCAGATAAAACAACTGTTTTAGTGACCTGTGCACTTGTATCATGTTAATTAGGTTTGAAAACTCATCTATTGTTTTCATAAGGCTATAACATTTTCTGTAATTAAATTAAGCAAAAAATAAGGATGCATGGAATAATAGTTATTATTAATACCAGACTCAAAAGGCTTACAATATGTGAATTGAAGGTAAGGGCCTTGAAGACAGCCTGAACTTCAAAACAATGTCAAATAGTCTAGTTTTTCAGGAAGTCATTACTATATGTATTTAAAGAAAGCATTGATAGAGTGAGAATTAGCCCACTGAACACCCAGGCTTTTGTTCTCATTTGAAACCATGTAGCTTCTGGGGTCTTTATGGCCTAAATTACTGCCTAAATGGAATGAAGCTTTAACCCCAGTTCCATGGATAGGGATGTGATCTTATGCTGTGTTGTTTGATCATGGGATGAGATCTGGGAGGCTGCCTGAATGGCCACAGTTCCTGGGAAATGGAGAGAAAGTGGATGGCATGGGAGGACATGAAAGGGCTCTTCAGTGGCAGGGGCAGTTCAGGTGTCCCATCTGTGTGAATCGTGTGTGTTGGCTCAGTTCAGGCACAATCACACTCTGTCAGACCAGTCATAGGTATCTATCCTGTTTAGTATCCCATCTGTGTGGCAGCCAACCTCACATGTCTAGGAAGGAGAACATGTACACAAACAAGGCAAAAATATTTCACAGAACAATCTCATCTACCAGTGATATTTGGACCAGGGATTTTGTGAGACAGAAATTTTCTTATACGATCTCTGTGAATTTTGCTCTTTCTTGCTGATTGAACTTGGGTTAACTTTTGGCACTTACATAACTGCACGTTTACAAAGTACAATTTCTTTTGGTTACTCTGAATACAGAACCTGCTTCTTTCCTCTCTTGGCCTGCATCTCTGGGCAATACATGCTGCTCATGGTGAAAATCATCTTAGTGTGTGTCCTGTCCTGCAAACACAGGCTGGCAAGAGATGAGCCTGTGTCAGTCCATTTCCTAGCCTCTGCCAAGTGGTGAAGGCAAAATTTTGCCTTCAAAATATGTTTAGAGAAAGTAGACATTAAAATGGTCCCATGCTGTGGCTCTGACCACAGAGATGAGAGCCAGCCTAGTTAACATTCTGTCTGGGAGCAGCTGTCCTATATTGGTCTTGGTGTGCTGGGAAGCCACCAGACTCCAGCTGCAGCATAGCACAGCTGGACTATCCCACATAGCCAGGCTCTGACACCAGCAGCAGGGTGGCCAGTGGCTTGTATTTCATAAGCTTCCTGGATTTTCAGTTAAGAGCAAAGACAAGGCTCTGCCCTGGGAAGGCAGACCCCTGGCAGAGATCCGGGCAGGCACTGCCTAGAGGAGCAGCTCTGTGGGAAAGGACCTCTAGGGATGGTGGGCAGCGAGCTGGGCACAGACCCACTGAGGACAGGCTGTGGGACCAGGGCTTGTTCAGCCAGAAGACAACTTCAGGGGACCACACAGCAACCCCTGGCACCTGTGGGGAGGTCACAGAGAAGATGAAGCCAGGTTGTGCTCAGCACAGGGTGGGAGGACAAGAGGCAACAGCGTACATTGAAACCAGAGGGGCTCAGACTGCCTGCAGGGAAGCATTTTCTCCCTATGAGGACAATAAGAGGTGGGACAGGTTGTTTGGAGGGTCTGTGCAGCCTCCATCCTCAGAGGTTCTCCACACCTGTCTGGGCAAAGCCCTGAGCAATCTGTTCTGGCTTCATGACTTTGCCTAGGGTATTTTAGAAGACCCCTTCTGGGGGCACGGCCTGCCTGAAGTGCCCCTTGTTCCTATGAAGTATTTCTTATGACTGAATATATTTATATTATCTTTCATATGTAAATTTTAGGTTGTCTAATAAGGCAACTTTCCTTGCAATGAGGAAAATACTAGAGTTTGTGCTCTCCAGGTTGCCTGTTTGCATGAAAACACAGGAAAGCAGTGTTTTAGAGACCTTTAACCTCTGTCGAATGCTAAGGGGATCAAAAGCTCCAAGGCAGGGACATCCAAACAGACACAAACACAGAAACAGTATGACTGCACAAGTCTTATTTTCTTAGGCTAATTTCGAAATTTGTTAAAATCTAAATATGGACAAAGGTTTGAGAGAAATTAAATAATTGCTAAACCAGTCCACCTGGCACTATAAAGATAATTAAAATAGATAGCCCTTCCATGAAAAGAAATTAATTCACAGCTCATTGTGGCTGAGGTATGCTACAGTACAAGCAGATTTTGCATGCCTTGTAAGCAGAATGTTCTGAACTGGCTTGAGTGCATGCACATCAATCAACCCGAATTAATCTCATGGTAAACATATACTGTTCAGCAGCAAAACCTGTCTTATGGATCTTCTAACATTTAATTAAAGACCTTTGAGAGATCTTTAAACATGAAATGAGATTGATTATCAAATGTTGTCATAGCTACAGCAATGATACTTGTAATCTTGGTCTGTGTCCTTTAATGCTATGTGTCTTGTCAGACAGTGGAAGTCTGGAGGCTCCTGCACTTGTGATTTTATGGATATTTTTCACTGGTTGTTTCATCAGTGTCTTTAGTGCTAGAGCCCAGACTCTTCATGGGAGTATATTGGCTGAAGTATATTACTGTGTATGCCTACAACTGAGCAGCTGCATTTTAAAGCCTCTTGAAGCAATAGCTGTCTCATAATGCTACTGTTTAAGGCAGAGTCGTGTACCAGGAATAGAGGTTCCTTGTAAAGAGAGGTGTCTCTTACCTAAACTCTGAGACCCTTTGCTATCTCCACCAAGTTCTTCTTTCCAGATGTCCTGCAAAGTCCCTTCCTTCTCCCAAGCTGCCAGTCCCTGGCCCCACAGGCTTCTCTAAATCCCACCACATGCTGCTGTCTTTCTGTGCCCTGTGGCCCTGGATCCCATGCAGCAGGACCACCTGCACTGCTCCCAGAACCTCTCCCTGGCCATCATTTAGCTGTGACCAATGCTCTTTCAGTGGTGACCACCATGCCCTGCTCAGATTCGTGGTTTTAGGAAACTGTCATCCCCTCCCCTGCTGCCTTTGCCTAAGGATGCAACACCGTCAGGAGAAGGAACCAGGATTCCCCCCACTTCACTCCCATCTCACATGGTGAATAAGCTTTAGTTACAAGATGGCAGTAGATACAAGATGGGTGCCTGTGGATTTGTATCCATGTCCATAGAAAGAACAAAACTATTTCAAAAAAATTCTTTAAATTCATTTCCTCACACTGTTCAACTTGTGCTTTAAAAGGTTCTGAAGAAAACAATTGGTGGCCTGACTTGGGACACATAATAGCTCTTTGGAAATTGTTTTGGTGGAAGGATGGCACATAAACAAAGCTTTCTTTTTTTTCTTCTGAGCATCAACTGCTGGCAGAAGTAGATGAAAACGGCTTCTCACACCACACCGCCCATTTACATTTTCCATATGCTGGATTTTAAGATTACAGGGTTTTAGATTCTGAGTTTGCATATTGTATTTTACATAATAATGACTTTCTGTCTGAGGCTGAGTTGATACATGAGAAAGCAGAACCACCACCACCCAGAAAGCGAGGAAGAACAACACACATTTTGGAAAGCTCTCACTGAGTTCTTCACATTTTTTCCAGGAAGGATATTCAATTTCTGTTTTCTGTGATGCAGATGGTATCCACTTTTGAGCTCCTTGGAAGGAGTTTGTCTTCATACTTTGTGGCTTTGTTTCCAGTAGCTTCCTACTAAAGATTTTCTGAAATTATACCAGTCAGATTTTTCTTCATAAATTAATTGCTCTATTACAAACCATTCACCCCCCAAAAATTTTGTTTCAGTACTTGATTTTTATACCTTTGCACCTCCTTGTCATAACACAGTGGCCTTTTACTACATGTTTTAATTGCAGAAACATCGCTCCAGGCAAAGGTAATTCTTGAGTAATGTTATTCTTTTAATTATTTGTTTCCCTATTATAAGGAGTTTCTCTCTGTAAAAGGGACACACATGTCCATGTAATAGGGATGATACTAGGAGGCTGGATTAGATGACTTCCTGAGGCCTCTTCCAAACCAAATTATCTTGTGATCCTACATGCATTTTTAAAAAATCTCCCTGATCTCCTTCTGAAAATGAACTCAAGGTTAGAATTTGTTCTGGTTCTTCCTATTTTACAAGCACATGGATATGATATGTTCCTGGTTTAGGGCAAATTTGGGAGAAAACCTCCAAAGGGATTCCTCTAGAAAACAAATTAAAGCGGCCTCTCCTTTAACTGGTTTGGAAAAAAAAGATTTCCTCAGAGAGAAGTGGAAAAAACCTGTTTATTTAACAGGCAAAGCACTCCCCAGCCCAACAAATGAACAATACTAAACAACAAAACCTCTCTCTGCTCCACAGAGATGACAAAATCAGCCAGTCTGTGCCGGGGTGCAGCTCGGCTCCCTCGGTCTGTGTCAGTCCCTGGCACTGGGAATGCCGGGCACAGGCCAGGCCTGGGGACACAGGGCAGAGCTCCTGGGGCTCTGCTGGGTTTAGTCCACAGCAGGTTCAAACAGTTCCAAGGAAAAGGAAAAACACCACAGTCCAGAGAACTTCTTTGCTTCAGCTGGCCAAAAACTAACAAAAAGCAAAGGAGAGCTCTCTCCTGCCGTCCACACTGCAGACAACACAGGCTGTGTGTGAAGGAAACCTGAAAACTCCTCTTTATGTTCTGAAAACAACAGCCTCAGACATTCCACTGCTTCTCCTTCTCGCCCCTTCACCCTCAGATCTAGTTTTAAAGGTGCAAAACTTATTTCTGAGCTAAACAAATGAATGGGCATGCAATTCAGCATCAACCCAGGGCAGAAGTCAACCAAGGTTTCATACAGCAGAGAGCTCTGCTGGACATTGCAGTATCCAGGGAGGTGATCCTTCAGTTTCTGTGCAGCACAGCCACATTCTGCCATCTTTTGCTTCCTCCATCTCTCCCTATTTTCTCTTATAGTAAAATTGAAATAACTGGTCTTTGCCAAAATTTAGAGTCCTTTGCAAATGGTTTGAGAAGCAGAAGTCCTTTCCTCAAAAGTCACTTAATGACTTCACAGACACTCCCAGGTCTCTGCAGACACTTCTGTTTCTGCAGTCACAATGTAGCAGTGTTAAACACTTCCTTGAACATAGTTTTGTTGGATCCATCACACCCTGGTTGGTTCTAACCTCCTCTCATCACAGCACTTGTCCCTTGCCCTGTGTAGTAGAGACCTTCAAAGTTCACTGAGCAGAGAAGGTGAACATTAAAAGGAGGTGATTTTATCCATTTTACAGCTCAGATTCATGATCAGTTGTGCTCAAGTATCATTTTTGCTGCTTGTATACAGGCTTTGTCAGCTAACCTACAAGTTAGATTTATTTCAATGTATGTTCTCAAAGCAAGGAGACTTGCAAGCATTTACAAGCTTTTCATGCTAGAAATCACCTAAAATTTGTATCCGTGGTGAATGAATGAAGACAGAACATCTCTAAATAGCGATCTGACCTGAACTTAGAATAGGTGTTTGTAGATGCAGCTTGCAGAGCTTCCTGGTCACTTGGAGTGACTGGAAAAGTCCAAAGACCCTCAATAAAACTGATTTCACCAATTTCTGTCATTAATAAAAGAGGATTATAAGGGTACAGAATACCATGGAACATCTATTGCTACACTGACTGAGATTGAACACAGATCTGCTGCTACAAAGAGCTACAGTAAAACTGTGCAGACATGAAATACGTCTGAATTCTTCAGCTTAAGGACAGCTGTAATTATAATGAGCTTGCAGAAGTCAAGCTGCAAGAGTAGACTGTTCTCTCCCCCTGCCTGGGATCAGCCATAAATGACTCATAGTGAGGCGTAACACTACCTTCTGATTGAGAGGAATGTCAGATCTCCAGCTATATGATAAATCATTACATCTTTATTAGGGAGTGGAGAATGAAAGAACCTGTCTTCTATTTTATGTTTACTCAATTTGTGTCCAGCTGCTTTAGGAACACCCTACTCTTATTCAGTATCTTAGCAAGCTTTGCTAAATCCATCTGTTCTAAAGCAGTATTGTGTTAAGCATAAAATAAAGAACCCAAAGGAGGCACCAGCTGCAGTTACCAACAAGCAGGCTATTGAAATCCACTTACTCTAGCTTACTAGACACTTATGAGAAAGAAAGACCATTATAATATATTTAAGGCTAGAACAAGCTAGTGTCTCCTTGCCTAAGACAAGCAGTTCTGATGAACATAGCTGGTGGTCTGGACAGCAAGAAAAGGCAGGATGGGCTAGCAAAAGCTCCTTTGACTTCAATGGCAATATGGACTTGGCTGCGTGCAAACAATGAGAGTATGTGAAACTAATTATCTACCCATTGAGATTTTCTCTCCACCTTACCCCTTTCTAATTTCTAATGAATGTAGATAATTGCTGTGGTCCCACTAACACACAGATTAGGCCTCTGGGATTAAGCTGTCATTGAGCAGCTAATACTAAGGGTAAACGCCTCTGGTGTTCCTGTTAAATGCATTCTTGCTAGTAAGTTAAATAATCATTCTGCTAAAGCATTGCTAAAAGATTTAAATACTTGTTTTGCAGACTTCTAGTAGATTTCTATAGTTTCTGACATACTGTGACATGCTTCAGAATGTTCGTTTATATAGGGTTTGATTTCTTTTGATGATTGTCAACCTAAGTTACTAAAAAAGGAGAGCATTTTGTACACAGAAGGGAAAGGGGTGGAGGGAAAGCAGTATGTTAGAAACATGAGTAGGTGCCCTGGCTTGTCCATCAGTCTTGGCATCATTTTATTTATACATTTTCTAAAGGATTAGAAGTAATCAGTTCCAGAGGATGTGCTCTGGAGTATTGGCAGCGTCTGCTTTCTTGGCAATCATTGCAAATATTTTATACAGTTTCATATTGTCTTGTGCAGTACTAAGCATTGGCAGTTTGACGTAAACAGTGTTAATGTTTTAACTTCTATGGCAGCAACACTTCTCCCCCTGCAGGGCCCTGTGCTTTCCAAGGGCTTGGAGTTGGCAGGGCTTATTTGGCATGGTGGAAACACTCACCTGGGGGTAGTACAGGACCCCATTTTCAGAGGCAAGGTTCTACATGGCTCTGCCCTTTGGAGCAGCACACCAGAGCCCTCAGAGCCTCTTATCTGACCCTCCCCACAGCCTGGTGCACAGGCAGCAGGACAGAGGCAGACCCCATGTGCTCATTACACTCATTTTTACAGCTCTGCCTTTCTAACCAGTGAGAAATAGCAGAGCCCCACTTCCCAACTCATTTGTTTTAACATTTGCAGATAAATAGCTTCTAAGGTATAGACTTTGCCATGCAGTTATGGATACTCCAGACAGGTGTCACCTCCTCTGGTCACTCAAGGTTATGACCAGGAGCAAATTTAGGGACCACACTATACTGATTCTCCAAAAAGAACCCCTGAGTGCCTGTTCCCATCTGAGGAGGTGAAGGGTGCTGGCTGTTCCTGATGTCACTCTGTCAGCTTCAGTGAGATGCTTTGGAGAAGGGTGGTAAATCAGGGTGTTTATGTAATAACTAGAGCCCAGAGGCAGTAGAGAAGGTGGGAGAGGAATATGACTTAGAGTCCCTCAGCCAAAAAAAAAATAACATTAATAAAAGAAAGCACTGTATTCCTGAAGAGTTAACTCTGTCCTATTGGCTGAAAGAACAAGGACATGTTGGAATATCAGCAAGTGGTTTTCAGAAAGGACTAGCAAAGTTCTGGCATTTCATAAAATCTAGGTAACATTGCGAAAAAAAACCCACAAGAAATAATTGTTTCTTAATACGCATTTGCTTAAAGTAACATTGATGTTGATTGAAGTAATGTAATTTTCATATCTAAAATGTTGCGAGGAGAGTATGTCTATTTCATTTATGTTTGCAGAAACTTAATCTACAGGAAAAGATTTTATAACAGAATTGGAGGTTAAATTTCATTTGCTGATTTAATAAAAGCTAACAGGATGGATTTGGGGATATTTCATTAATCTTTCTTTCCTTTCAGTGAAAAGGAAATTAAGTTCAATCTAGTTCAAACTTTGCTTCACTATTATACCATAGACTGCCAATGTCTATGTTCTCTCTGGCAAGTTAAAACCTAATTAGTCACAGAAAATTCTTCCCTGATCCTGTCACTGCGAGGCAGGAAAAGCCTAGGCTGCAGACAAAGCATGCTGATGCACTCGATGCTTGGCTGTGGCTCTGTAAATGTCTGTGCTTTCCTACATAGCATGCAGTGACATAACTGAAAGTGGCATATTTTGTCCTTCATGTGCTGAGATCAAACATAAGCTGCCTTTTCAAAATGTAAAGAAAATCTTTTAATATGAATAGTGCAAAAAACATAATGCCGTTAGCCACCTCCCCATTTCTACCCATTCTTTACAGCAGCAGGGCTGGCTGCTTGGGGGCTGTGAGATGATCAGCTGGGTCCAGCTGGGTGAGCAGGGGCAGAAGGCTGTGCCTGGCTGCAGCTTGTTCAACGCCCCTGCCAGGAGGCACCCCCCAGCTGAGCTTCCAGGATGCTCAGTACACTGTACCTTGTGGCCAAGACCTGCTGGGTCCATAAAATGCATCCTCACGTTTCAGCTTTTATAATTTTGAAGAAGAGGATGAACTGATAAAATTAATTTAGAAGTAACGTTTTATCTATCACTTCCCTTAACACTTATATAAAATAACACTTGTTCTTTCAACATTCTTAATTACACTAAATAAAAAGCAATAGCTATTAAAAATACCTGCTGTTTCTGATTCTTGGTCTATTTCTAACATCTATTGTAGAATTATTCTGCAATTGAATTTGGGTCCCTCTGACATATATGTTCTCTTGTAGTCCACTGAATTTCCACTATCTGATGAAATTTTTATGCAAACATTGAGTATATTTTGTGAAAGGAAAGTTATTTTACCTCTGGAGGTGAGATTATAGAGCATAATTGGCACAAGCATATCTTGTAAAGGACACATTTTTTCCACATCAAATTAGTTGATTGTCATTTGTGTTTAGACTGAGATTTCCCAAGGCATTTAGAGGCACTGTCTCATGCTACCCCTCTGAAAATCCCAGCTGTCACTGCAGTGGTTTCACAGTAAGATTTGCAGGGGCAAAAAGCTGTCTGTGGTGTAGTCCAAGTGAAAGAAGCAGTTAATTCTGCTTTTTTCCGAAATTAGAAGACAAAGCTTGAGCCTTGGGGAGAATTTTAGCAGAGACAGGGTATCTGGAGGCAACCCTTTGTTTTTCCATAATACGTGGGGGAAATAACTGAGTCTGCCCTTCTGTTCTTCCAGCAGTTACACCCCTCAAAACAGCAGGTGACTAAAGCAATGCAGGTACCTCACTCTGGGTAGAGGATTACTGTGAGGAAATCCTGTAGGATTTATTTTATGAAGACTTTTTTTTTTTTTTTCTCCCCTGTTGCTTCAGTAGTGTGGCTTCGCGGAGGTGGGAAGTGACCCAGCCCTGTGATTTCCCTTGTAGGGTGAGAGTGGAATGAACTTGAACAGCCCCAGCGGCTGCTGCCCTCACTCAGCGTGTCCCGGCCCTTGCCCTCTGCCTTTGGAGATCCTGGGGGGAAGTGTCCCTGCGAGGAGGGGAGGCGGATGTCCTGGGGCTAGGGGAAGACTACGCTGTGCTGTTCCTGCCAGGGAAGGAACAGCCCTTGGTATCCAGCTGTGTTTATGGTCGCAGCCCATGTTCTCTCGGTTTCTATGAAAGCCACAAGTGGAGCTAACTTCAGGCTTAGCCCAAGGTCTGTGTGCAGTTTTTGCCTGAAGCCTGACTCCGTGGTGACTGAGCAGCCACCCCAGGGGTCTGTTCACACACAGATTCTTCCCTTCAAACTGTGCAGCTTTGCTCAGCTCTGCACTGCTCTGCCTTTCATAGCTAGTGTGCTGGAGTGGCTCCTCATGGAAAGAATTAACCCAGCCTCAGGCTGTGAGCAGGGGTTCACTCTGTCCTTGGGCAGGACTTGGATGGACCGGGCTGATCCGGGTGCTGGAGAGCTGCCCTCTCTGTTTTGGCATGCGTGTCCTGGCTAGAGCTGGGAGAGATTTCTCCAGAACTGCTGTGTTAGGCATCTGCACTCTGCAGGCTTGTAAATAATTCAGTTTATTGAGCCGTGGCTTACATACAACATTAAACTGTTCAAAAAGACAAATGGAAATAAAATAATAACTTGAGCTTAAACACATAGGCTGCAGCAACCCAAGAATTCATTATGCTATTTATCTGCTACTGTGAAGCATAATTTTAAAGAGATATGTCATGTCAGAGCTTTCTTTTTTAATGACTTTTTCAGAACATACTACTGTGGAACATATCACCATTCCAAGCTTTTCCTATATTTGGTTATAGCTGATAGCAATCAAAGTAATTTTACTGCCAATAATAATGTTGGCAGCAACTTAATTTAATAGCATGGAGGTTAGGTCTTATTTATATAATTCCTCAAATTTGATAACTTTGAATGTAACTGCAAAATATTTTGCAATGAAAACTTAAAATATGGGATATTTAATTTAGTGTTCTGGCTTGTTGCTTAAAAATGTTCATTTTACACAAACACATTCTTAAACCAGTAGTTTTGAATATGACTTTTCCATGGACCATAGGCCTTTTTCATAATATTATGAGAGATGTTGATTATTTTATCACTATGAGCCATGTCAATAGTTGAAAAATAAGTCTTCTTTGAAAAACTGCAATTTGTCAAAAGCAAGTAAATAATCTTTGGAAAAATAAATCCATTAACCAAATTTTTTTTTTTTTTTCCATCCTGTCTGCTTTCCTTTGCCCTGGTAGGCTTAGGGTTGCATTATTGCCACATCAGAATACTGTCACCAGCTTTGATAGTAATGTCAGTGTTACATCACTAGAAAGAAGCAGAATTTAATCTCTTTGTAATTATGGGATTTTTCCACTGGCTCAAATGGGGGAGGCTGACTTATAAAAACTAACAGGTTTTCATCCATGGACTGTGCCATCCATGAGAGGAATGCTGTAGTTCCTAGTGAGGTACATGTGCTGGTGCCTTTGTTTGGCCCCTTTATTTAGAAATATTTATGCACATATAGTCTCACCACCCAGTATCCTTTGACATGGACCTCTCACTGGTATACCTGTTGCTGTGTTTGACAGGGTTAGAACAAATGAGTGAGGTATGGATGAGAGCTGACATAATTTGCTGGTCTTTCCCCTTGGTCTGCTGAAAGTCCCCTTGGACTGATCAAAGCAGCACTGAAGGAGCCTCCTGTCTCTCAAAGTTTTTCAGCCTCCAAACACTAATTTTCTAGATAGTTTTGTTCACAGAATGGCATCAGGTTTAAATGTTGAAGAGAAAAACGTGATGTTTTCATGCTTTCAGACACAGCTGGTTAATTCAGTGATAGGGAAGTAATATTATCCCCTGTAATAGAAGAAACAGCAAAGTTAGAGACTTTGCAAGAGAACTGTTCAGGGAGAATCAGAGCCCCACTTGATCCTGGGAATCCAGCCTGTCCTTGGGTTTGATGCTCTGTTCAGGCAGTCAAGCCAGACTTCCAGTCCTGGGGGAGGAAAATCCCAGGGAAAAGAGCAGCCATGCTTCCCACAGTGGAATCAGGGGATAACACAATGAGATGGTTGCCATGCTTGCCTAGATGCAGGTGCTGAAAGCAGTAACAGGCCAGAGAATCACCACCCCTCTGTTCTGTTTCTGCTCACCTCGTCGAGTTGTTGTAAAACAGATAAATAAAAATGCTCTCTATCCTCCTCTTCCCTCAATATACATTTTGAGATGAGGTTTCTAAGGTCACCTGCCTAGACTGTTAATTGAAAACCAAACAGACAGTGAATGGTAGAACTGGGGGAAGCAAGGGGGAGCAACTGGTCTGGGATGGTAGGAGTAGCCCCTTACCCCTGCATTACCAAGAGCATGGGCAGAAATTGCCTGAGAAATGATTTGGCAGCCTCTGGCCAGAACCTGAATGTTAGAAATTTGTGCTAAAACCACCTTGGCTGATAGAAGCACTCAAAAGATCTCCAAAAATTGTCAGGGATAATTCAGGAAGAACAGGGAATTATGAGCTGGGGACAGAAAAGATGAAACTTCAGTGCGCCCAAGGCATCTTTCCATGGGGAGTCACCCACCTGCTTCAGGAGAAGACAGAGACAACCCAGATCAAATCTGCACTCCCTGCTCAGGACAGAAGTTCCCACCCACACCCATCTTCCCACCAGCATGACACCCGAGGTGTGGTGGCCAGCGTGTCCCAGCTCTCTTGCTCTCAGGAAGCCCTGTTACACTCACCTAAATACCAGATTCAAAAGCTTCCCCCAGATTAAGTAAAAAGCAAATAATGAAAAAATTGGTTGTCTCAATGTGAAGTGAATTGCCTCTCTGCTTTAAATAGATCTTGTGCTAAAAGACAGAAAGACTTGTGTATTTATTTCCAAGATTATTAAATTACATATAGAATATGCTTCCTGAGTATTAGCAGAGTTTATAACTGAATTCATCCGATCCATGCTCTGGTTACGTCTAATGAGGATAATTATTACATGGCTTAACTATAATTCAGTATTGACTCTTTCGCGCATGAAAAGCTTTTGTTGGCAAGCATCAGTGGAGTGCTTCAACAAAAGACATCTTTAGCTTGTGTAAACATTGTTATTTCAAGGTCTCACCCTAACGTGCTTTAGGCTAAGTACTTTCTCCTCAATTGAGTTAATATAGCCAAAATGATATAAGGATGGGATTAGATACTGGCTTACACCACAAGGAAAAAAATGAAAGTTGGACAGGGAAAAATGCGGTTAATTCCATCCTGTCAGCAGTGGATATTAAAGATTATTAGTTGGCACACTCAATTATGTGTGAATCACAATAGTGGTACTGTTACTTTTTCATTCAATTTTACAGGGGCAGGTAAAAAGTGGAGGTTTAGTATCATCTTCAGGGATTATTTGTTCCTTGCAGTGATTTGAGGTTATATTAAAATGTTCAACAGGTTCAAAGGAAACATCTCTGTCTAATGAAATATCCCACTTTTAGTCACTCGATAGAAATTAACAAATCTGCCTGATGGGACTTCGGCTGTAGCTAGCTTTTATGAATATATTTCTTTAGGCAGTTACTAGTTATTCTGTTATGTGATTGTTAAAATGATAAACCAACCAACAGAGCTCTCTTTTTTGCTGCTTCCCTCTGCTGGATAGAGCCAGTAGTGCTTAGTTTATGTCAGGCTCATTAACACCAACAACTTTGGATACTGGCTTTTCACAGACAATAAATCAGAATCTTCCTCTGGCTGTCCTGCTGAATTTCTTAGTCTGCAGGTTAAAAAACAGTTACAGAATTCAGAATAATATAAAATTGTTGGCTCAATTAAATGGCCCCAGTCTGGGCCTTTGATGCTGGAAGCTCTCTATCAAGATGGGAAGGTATGCTGGACTGGAATGGGGTGCTGGGCATGCCAGCGTCTCTGCCCCTGGCCCTCGGGTAGACTGACAACAGGACAAGGAGGTGTACCATGCAAGAAGTCAAATTAATTATGGGATATGTGTATTGAAATTGTTGGGTTTTAAACAAAATAAGCCTCTGGCACGTTGTTTGTGTTTTGCTTGTCTTCAGGGATTTCCATAGCCAAAGGAGACCACTGTGATAATGCTCTGTGACTGCTTGACCGCCGTTCCAAGACCAGTAACAACGCTAGCTGAGCTACAGCATATATTTTAGGAAAAGAAACCCAAACCCAACCTTCTAATCTTGGTTTTCAGTTTCCAGTGTTAGAAGGCCTCCCACAGCATGGTGATATTCCTGTATCCATTTTCCCTTGCAGAGTTTGCATCCCCTCACAAGGTGAACAGGTCTCATTTTGAGATTTAAATGTCAGGATTCGTCTTGTACAGTTTTCCTCTCCAAAACTGACAAAGCCTGTCATCATATGTGTGTGGCCTGTATGGGTACTTGACAGAAGTAGCTCAGACAACTTTGTGCTGTCTGGGTGCCCAGGCATAGGATTTTACAACCTCTCATTCAGTTGCCCCACCACTATCCATTCCAGAGGAGGACTAGCCCTTTAGAGCCAGTGGTGGAGAGGGTGTTTGTCTGAATATCCACAAAGTTCCCCAAATCCCTCCAGAGTTACCATTTCCCAGGCTCACAAATGAGACCTATGCACTTTGAGTTTAGACGTCTGACTTTTCAAGCTGACTGTACTGAAACATGTCATTTAGCTAAATTTACCCAGAAATTTAGACTATTGCTATAGGGGTTTTTAGGAAATGTTTCTGCCAGAGTTCTAGCTAGAGTTTGTGCAAAAGTTCCAAACAGGTCTTATTGTACATTTCTGTCACATGTTGTCCCAATAGTTTATTAGTGCTGGAGTCATCTTCAGCAGCTGCTTCTACTTCTAGTGTTCATGTCCAAGTGGGGGTCTAGATCCTCTGAAAAAGAAATTTTTCCTCTAATAATGCATTTCTATTAAATGCATTAAATTCACTCAATTTCCTCTCAATGACCCCTTAGTAATTGGACATCCATAGAGTCCTGCTCTAAATTTAATTCTCTGTTTTCAAGAATTGTCTGTCTCTGTCCTTGGTGGGGTTATCATGCTTCTTAAAACTTTTAATGTAACATTTCCTCAATGCCTGTTTGGAAAACTTATATCAAGACTGAAGTCTGCAGATGGATACAAAAGAAGGAGCTTTTTCTTTTAGGTTTAACACCCTCAAGGTTTTTTTGCCTTGCTGTGCTCCCCAGACACTAGAAAGTCTCCACCTTGCAGCCAGGCATGTCCCATTTTCAATGCTCTGTTCCGGGTACCATTTTGAGATGCAGGGACATCACCATTGACATCCTGTGGAGGGGACATAGACCACAGCAGGGCACCTTGGTCCCCAGGATGTGAATGGAGCAAGTGATGGGTTTTGAGCAAATGGACCCCATACTTTGTGTCTTATTCACACTGTGATTCAGGGTAAATGTGGATCAGTTTTTATTTTTATGTTTTATAAATATTTTTATACTGGGTGTTAACACAGTTTATGACGTTGTTGCATAGACTAGATGGATCAGAGCATACACTTGAAATTTTAATTTAAATTTTTTAAAATTGGCCAAAATCCCCCCAGAGCACTGTCTCCTGGGTAGCTCTAAACATGAATTCAACTGTCTGGTGCTGCTCTCCCAGCACTGTGTAGAATGCTTCAGTTTTCAGAAAGGTTGTGGTGTTTGCTTATCAGGCAGGACAATCAAGGAATCAAGGACTTCCATGTCCCAACAAGGGCTTTTGCAAAAATAAGGCACTGAGAAGGGAGATATTCTCAGAAGGTGTGGGGTATTGCTTTCCGTTGGCACAGAAGTTTTGATTTGGCTACAATGTATATTTGCTTTATGTAACTCTGAGTGTAGTAAGAATGCCAGCAAAAACCACTTGGAAAAGGAAAAAAGGAAACATTAAACCTTAACTCTGCATTCTCAATTAAATGATTACTCCTTCAGGATGAAATTGTTCTTGATTCTTACTGTAAACTTCTGAATTTCTTACATAAATAGCCTGATTATATTTACATGAATAGTTGCACCCTGGAGTACAACAATCTTATTGTACACAAAAATCCCTTTAAATTTTCCTGAGAGAAGAATACAGCTTGAGCAATGGTGTATTGTGCATAAAACCAGTGTTCCTCACTTTTTTCTTTATTCAGAACCAAGCTGTGTCTTTTAGATGTATGTACCCAAGTGCAGAATTTGACCCCTTAGAATTCAATGCTCAGCTCCAATACATAAAAGCACAATCATAATAAAACTGATATTTCAAAACAATATAGGGTACAGATTTGTTTTTTGCAAGCTGATTACATGCATTTAGATGTGAAATAGCAAATATATCCAGAGGAGTCTGATTTTTCCTTGAAAGAGAGAGCTGCAACCTTGTCTTCTACCTAAAGCAACTATAAACCCATATCTAAACACAGAGGAGCCTGTGTCTTAGTTCACATCTCTTCAGCCTTTTGCCACTCTGAATTAGACAAACTCTTGATTATCCTTTCCCTTTCCACAGGGTAATAACAGCATATCAATCCTAACTTTTCAAACAGAGATGAGATGCAAAGTAGAATATGGTACAGTGAGCTCTCTCAGACAATAGCAAGGTGGCAAGAATCCATATATGGCCCTAACTGCAAAATGAGACTAAAATGCTTAAAGGGGGCTTATAAAAAGGGGTGACGGGACTTTTTACATGGGCAGACAATGATAGCAAAAGGGAGAATGGTTTTGAACTAAAAGGTTAGAGTTTTGGATTAGATATTAGTAAGCAATTTCTTACGGTGAGGGTGGTAGGGAACTGCAAGAAGTTGCCCAGAGAAAAGTGGTGGATGTCCCATCCCTGGAAGTGTTCAAGGCCAGGCTGGATGGGGCCCAAGCAACCTGATCTAGTTAAAGGTATTCCTGCCTGTGGCAGAAGGGCTGGAACTAGGTGATCTTCAGGGTCCCTGATTCTATGATACTACAATAAATAAGTTTAAATAAGCAAATGTCTTTGGAACAGAGTATCTACACTGCAGAACAACTTACGGACACTGACTGAAGCTATGACTGCTGAAGAGCTGGCCACTGATCCTTGTACTGCTGTAGTTCGTGAATTTCTGACAAGCACAGACAATCAAAGAAGAACAGATTTGAACAATCAGAGATTAGCTGAAGGATCTAAATATGTCCTAAGAGCAGAATTTCAGAGTAATTTATAACTGGCTTGATTGATGAAGTAAAACAATGAAAACAAGACAAAAAAGGAAAATCATAGAATCATAGAATTTGCTGAGTTAGAAAGGACCCATCAGGATCATTGAGTCCAACTCCTGGCCCTGCACAGGGGCCAGGAGTCAAGAGTCACGTGGTGTGTCTGAAAGCATTGTCCAAATGCTTCTTGAACTCATACAGGCTTGGGCTGTAATGAGGGTTTGACTCAAAAAACTCAACTCTTTCTAATTCCCTTTGTATGAACATGTGCCTGCCTGCACACATCCCACCAGTTGTGTTTCAAAGCAAGAGAAAAAAAGAGTTTTAATAGGAAGCAAATGTACTCTTTGCTTTCGAATTTTTCTTTTAAAAACTCTACTTAGCCTAATACCCCTGAAAATATTGTTTTAAAAAAGAAATCAAAATATTTAGTAAGTACAAAAATGAGCTGTGTCTACTACATAATCCATTTTCACATTAAAAAACCTCAAACCAAAAACACCTCAAGTAAACAAAAAAAGAAAGACCACCCTGAAATCTTGTTCCAGTTTTACCTGAACCTCTGATAATTTTTGTTTTGCTGAAGTTACAAATTTGATACTCAGTATCCAACTGAGAAACGTCATCTTAACCTACAGGAAATGACCTTCCTGGTACTGTCAGGTAGGTAGTCAGGCAAGATGCCTCTGGGTAGATTCCGTGGCAATGGAGAGTGCTCATAAGACACCTGAAGAATTCTGCAATATTTTGAAACCAAGCAATTGTATGCACAAGAAGAAAAAATAAATGAAGCAATGATGGTAAGAAATATTTGTAACCTGAAATGCAGGGAACAAGATATGCTGTATCAATAACAAAAGCAGGTGAGTGGAGCTAATATCCCATGCTACTGTGGGCTGGACATGCCATACAAATCATTTTGTTGGGAGATAATAAATCTTTGATTTTGAGAGCAATGGCGAGTGACATTATATTTTGTATTTCCTGTCACAGCATGAATCTAAGAATGTTTCTTACTTCATATGGGAATGATTTCAGGATGCTAGCAACACAGCATTCAGGGAATGAACAGCCTAAAATTTTTATAAACACCAGAATCAAGGCATTTATGAGTTTTAGTAAAAATTTTATTGAAGTCTGGTCATGTTGGCATATTGCGCATTTTAAATGTAAATTAGATTACTGGCAGTAGATTCAATTTAGTGGTAAAATGTAAAGAAAACAGTTGGGCTACAGATGAAACAATAATGTAGCTGTTCTTTAGTTAAGAGAACAGTGAAATCCAGAAACAAATGGTGTTTGGGAATATTTATGGTAGAGGAAATAAGCTGCATACAATTAACTTTGTCAATTATATGCAACACAGTAGTTTTTGTTCAGCTTTGAAGAGCAGTTTCTGATAGTGAACATATGATAGGGTGAATGGATGGCTCTGAGGGTTTCCCCTCAGAGCAGAGTGGGAGCAGAAAATCTTTCATCCTTAGCACACTTGCTAAAATGCTGTCCAGGCTGTGAGTGAGCAACGCTGATGGTTTTGTGTGTACAACCTGTTAGACATGACACCAGGTCTCCTCTCCTCCTCCTTCCCCCATTACATCATTTCAGGTGCAAAGCCAGTGTGACTAAAAAGGGCCACAGGGGTTGGCACTATGATGGCAGCTCTAGGGGAAAACCCACTGCTGGAGTTCTGGCATTTGGCTCCTTCTTACCAAGGTTTTCTGGTGGTGGAAGCATTGACCTCCCTGCCTTGCTCTATAGACACAACATGTTGTTTCTTGTCAGGCTTATTATCAGGCATCTTTCAAAAGCTTTCAAATTTCCTGAAAAACACATGGCATTTAAATCAAAAATTCAGAAAAATATTAAGTTACTTGTATGAGTGCATACAAGAAAAAAAGAAATTCAGGAGACACAAAAAAGAAATTTAGGAGACACAGAGTTTTATTGGGCTACCAGTAAGCTCCAGAATATGCTGGAAAGAAAATTTCACCTCAAAGCAGCAATGGTACTGAGGAGTGATGGGTTTTCATGTACAGCAATCACAGCAGCTTGCAATTGGCTAGACTGGTGCAGAGCTGTGAAAGTTACAATACTGTTATTTAATTAAGCCAAATCTGTTCTGGATATATAGCAATAAAAATAGATTATTTCTTTACACACACTTAGGACATGCCCTTTTGCCCCAGAATTATTTCTGTTATTAATTATGAAAAGATAGGTTAACAAGGGAGTGAAATAGGTGAGACTTCACCCTCCCATACTATCCAGTTTGCTTAAGATAAAGTCACCATTGTTTTGCTGGTGACAGACATTGGGACTAAAATCCTGTTCTGTGATGAGCTTTGTTTTGAATGCTACTGCCAGGGTGGCATAAGTTAAGGGCTTCTCAGAAACAAATGTGGGATAAACGTTGCTGGAACAACTGGGGCTGGCCCAGGGTGCTGCTGAAGGTTGGTTGGTGTCTGGGAAGGAGAAGCAAGGAAAATAACCTAGGAAAAGAGGCAAAAATATTCAGAGCTTTGTCAGCCAAAACAAGTGCCAAGGTCAGGTCTATGAGAAGCAGAGAAAATGGACAAGGTTTTCAGCAAAGTGCTAACTGGACAATAGTCTGAGAGCTGGCTTCTGAACTGCTGGCCTCCCAAAGCATGGTGCTTTACAGGTTCCTCAGTTAGGTCAAGGAAACACCTGGCAACTACCAACTCATTCTTATGGAAAAACCCACAAGACCATAACATTTGTTTAGCTATTTAGGTCTGAAAGTGAAATGCTATTTTGGCTACTTGACATCTTTTTTTCTAATTTTTCATAAACCCTCTGGGGTACTTCCCAATTGTATGTGTTGACAATAGATAGCACAAACTCTGCTGAAGCTTTTGTGTAGTAATCTGTCCTGTAAAAAGTTAAAAGATGAGCAAAATTTCTAGCTGTTTGCAAGGTTGGACTGGAGACAGGGGTTTGCAGTTGCACCTTGAAGAGGCATTGATCGAGTCCTGTGGTGACCAACAGCATTCTGATCAAAGCTGTATAGAGGCACAAGGAAAACTGAAACACAAATAGCGTTAAATTGCTGATTGCTGGTGTTGTGATTGGAATAAGACTAATTGCACATCACACTGAGACACTGAGATCCTGTATGACCATAATAAATGTTCAGAAGATCATAATAAATTTATTGGCAAAGTCATCTAGCTACTGCCAGACCCCAGTCTTGGAGGACATGTCTGCAGTCCGTGCCTGTGCTCTGCCTTGGATCTCACAATTTAAAAGGCTTGAGGGGGGAGGAGCCTGAGGAGTGTTATGACAAGACCTAGAGCAAGAGGTCTTGCTAAAGGAGAGCAAGAAACAGTGCATAGACTATTTGAAAAGCTTCCCTTGCCTTTCATAGTCACTAGAAGTAGTTTACATCTTTTTTAAAGCAATTTTTGAATCACACGGTTTTATAATGAGAAGTTGTGCTATTGGTTACTTTTCATTATTTGAAGACTGGAAGGCAGTGTAAGAAATGTTTCAAGAAAGAACATCTTCTCTTTAGTTTATTTAAAACCCTTTTTGTCATAAGGTTCAGAGTTCATTAGTGGGAGAACAGTTTCTTTACCAGAATGAGTAGCAAATAGTCGAAGTGAATAGAAGATGAAAATTTCACATGAAACAGAAAGTTTTAAAACAAATACAATTTGTCTGCACTGTTTTTTAAGAGCTATTCCTTCATGTCTCACTGTGATTCAGCATTGTGCTGTGTTGCAAAACTTCAGACTATCTTCAGCTTTTACTAGGATTTTGAAGTATTGCCAGTTATTCTTCCTTATTATTAAGAGTTATATTTTTAAGAGAAAAATGTGTGCTTTTTGACCTTGATCAGGGTAGAGAGATAGATATGTCATTAGAAAACTAGCTCAGCTGGTTGGCCGAAATTAGTTTTGCTTTTGGATTCCTGTTGTCAGGTCCCATGCCCAGGCAGTCCTGCTCCTCTGTACTTGCCTGGGTGGCTGCAGCCTCTGCATATCTGTGGTGCCATGGCTCTTGTGAGCTGGTTAATTTGTGAGGAAAGCCTTTAAAGTTGGGTATGACCCTTTTTTTTCCCTCCAGCTCCCAACTCTGTACTTATTGGTCAGCATAACTTCCATTGTTTCCTGTTGTGTACCAATTGGATTTGTTTTGGCAAGAGTCTCCAATATCTCGTCTCAAGACAGCAGCTCAGTTCAGTGATCAAACCATGTCTAGAGGTTTGGGAGGCTGAATTCAGTGTTTTGCTCTCCCATTGTTTTCTGTGTGCCTTTAGTTAATTCAGTAGAGGAGGAATTCATCTCATCTAGATTCAGCTGTTATGAATTAGATGTCTAATCTGAATTTGTGCTCCCTCTGTGGTCAAGGGAGAGAGACAGGCACCTCCAGGGGTAGACTCATCCTTTTCCAATGTGTCTGCTCTCTCAATAGGTAGATCAGCAACTAACTGAGACTCTCACCCTTCATTTTCAGATGCCTAAAATAAATCAAACTGAGTCCCACACAGTCTCTGTTTTCTGGCTGTTACACAGAAGTGGAATTCATTAAGTCCATTTAAAACAATGCAATGCTATAGCAATGGAAATTGATGAAAACCAAGGCAAATTTGGAAAGCACTGGCTGATTTTTAGACAAGACCCTTTAAAGGTTTAGAGATGTGCCTCTTGATCTTTTATCATCTCCTAACTCCTATAAAAGTCATAGGAATTTTTGAAAATCTCACTAAATGCCATCTGTGCTTTTAGGTGCATAAACACTTAAAAGCCTCTGTCCCACTCTTATTAGGAAGAGCACTATCCTAAAATACATCCAGACCTCCAAGCAGCATTTTCCCTGGCTTCTGCCTCTCATCCCTCCAGACACCCCTGCTTCCATGCCCTGTGGGTCTTGTCCCTGGCAGCAGAGGTAGTCTTGGATGAAGACTCTATATGACACACAACACTCCAGTTCTCCCCTGCTGGTGGATAATTCATGAGGATGAGAGCTGTGGCTGGACTGGGGAGAGAATCCGTGAATCATAACCGCTTTTCCACTCCAGCTGAACTCTGTGGAAACTTGGCATGGTGGGGAATCTCAGACATAAACCATATTTTATTAGTTGGAGTTGACAATTCAGCTGTGACCATGCAACTGGCAAGTTATAGACGCAATGCACAATATGTAAACATAATTTGTCCTTTCTTTTGGGCTGCCTAGCATCTCATTCATTTTTGAGCATTTCCATCAGGACCAGCTTGATAAGAGTTAATGCATGGTCTGGAAATTAGTGTATGTTTGTGTGGTAGGACACTTCCTCCTTTTTGGTTGTCCCTTTCCTTTCCTTTATGTGAACAGACTTGTTTGCCATCCCAAGAGTGCAAGAGCAAAGGTGAGGGGAGAGCTGACAAACAAGGAAAATAATCCCTTTGCCCACCCCTAGTGGAAATTCTGTTAGCTACAACATGGCAGCTGAGACAGAGCAACTTAACCCAACCAAATCTCTTTTATTACGTTCCTGTGTTTATTTTTCCTCTGTATTTATGACTTAGTGTGTTGGTTTTGGTGTGGAAAGGACTCTAAAGATGTAGATATGTGTTGTAATTATACAAATTCCTCTGCATGGAGTCTGTTAAAAAGGTTGATCTATTTTTATGAGGACACACACAAATACTCATTTTGATGGACCTCATTGGCATTTATTGCAGGCCTGCCACTACTAAAATTTAAAGCCAACCTCGTAAATTTTATGGAAACTACATACTGCAATTATTAGCCTGAAGACCTCCTGTCTCGCAGGAATGAGTCAGAATTTGCTTTCCACGTACACTGTGGTTTACACCTGAAAGAGATTAGTTGGGACACCAGTAGCTTGAAAACCTAATCTCCAGTATTTTGTTTCCAGTTTAGCTCTGAAAGATACTCCAGGTGTTCCCATTAATTAGTCATTGTAAGTCACTGTGTCACTATTGTGCATGGAATAGCTATTCTCCTTGGGCACTTTTTCTGCAGGAGTGTTTTAAATTAAAAGTTAGTTTATACACTTTTTAATGTTTAGACAATTTAAACAATTCTTGTGACTGGTGAAAATGAACAAAAACAAACTCTAACAAATCAGTTTAGAAGGACAAACTTGAACTTGAATGTTTCCTGTAATGGTGCAACTTTATAGAGTTTAACTGTGCACGTTGCTAACATAGTGGAGGATCCAGCTAAATATGAAAAGCAGATCCTGCCGGTTTTTTCTGCAGAAAAATTCCCACTTTCAGGAATTTTCCATAAGTCATAAAGACCATACTGTAGATAATATTGTTGTCCTTGTGTCCTTATAGTCACATAAAGTGAGAGACAGATTGAGTGGATTAAACCTACTAGTACAACAAATCAGTAGGAAAAAGTGAGAATAAATATAGATGGTTTAACATATGCAAAACACAAACGTTAGTTTGTGTGTTGTGGGGCTGTACATGGTCCTGCAGATAAACTTTGCTCAAACTTTATTCACTTCTTGGGAATGATACATGAGAAGAGGGCAGCTCAGCTGACAGCAGGCAGAACATTTTTAGAGAGAATTTGAGTGGGATCTAAAAACCATGAGTTATGTTCATTAGGTAGCCCAGTATGATGAGGTTTTAGAAAAAAAAGATATTAATGCAAAGTGTCCTCATCCTTAATTTTCAAAAAAGTCTTTGTACTTGGTCAGATTATTTGAATCCAAGCCAAAAGAAAGAACTCAAAGGAAAGGATTTGAGTTGCCCAGAGAAGTGAATGGGAAGCTACTCTGTTGGGAGTACCTTGGGTGACAAGGAAAAACAGTAACCATTGAGTATTGGTTGAATTACTGCAGAAAAGGAAAATAACAATGTCTTACCATTGTGAAGGGGAAGAATAACTCAGGAAAACATTAGCTCACATAACATTCTAGAAAATAGACTTGCTAAGGAGCTCACCTTTGGAGCACAGGAATGACAGGATGAATGGCTTCAATCATGGTCTTGCAGTTTCACAGAGGAGTTGCAATCATCTAGAGCTGGTCTTTAGACTAAGGGAGATAATTAAAAAAAAAAACAAAAACACCTTGAAAAGACATCTTCAGAGTCCCAGGCAAAGGGTAGGTCTATGAAACAGAGTGAAAATACCTCAGATTCACTGAAATCATTGCTAAGGGTAAAGGACTTAAAGTAAAAAGCTGAACTGAAGATGAGCCTTTGAGAAAACATTGTTTACTGGTGCCAACAGATAGAGAATTATAGAATGATTGAGATTGAAAAAGACCTCTAAGATTGTCTAGTACAACCATTAACCCAGTACTGCCAGGTCCATGGCTAAATGTTCCTAAGTACCATATCCGCACATTTTTGGAACTCTTTCAGGGCTGGCGAATCCGACACTTCCCTGGGCAGCCCTTTTGATGCTTGATCACCCTCTCCATGACAAAATTTTTCGTAGTATCCAACCCAAACCACCCCTGGCTTAACTTGAGGCAATTTCCTCTTATCCTATTGCTTGCTGCTTGGGAGAAGAGACCAACCCCCACCTCGCTGCAACCTCCATTTGGGTAGTTGTAATCACTTGTTTTTGTCATTGCAAAATACAAGGAGCTCATCAAGAAAAGGAGACCTAAAATTATGGACTTTCCTGGCCACACTGATGCACATTAGGGTGAGGATATGCAACATGGCCTGCCAAAAGAAGCAGGTAGGCCTGATTCTACACAAGTATTTTAATCTTAGATGGGGGATGAAAGAAATTGGGGCATAGTAGAAATGTTATTTTCAGAGCATGAGTGTTGCATGTCCACAGGAAGCTCAGTACCAAACAGGTGTTGCTTTCTAGTCTAAGGGGAGACCAAAGACCTTGACAGGCATGGGGCTTCAGAGATAGCCTACTCTTCATCTAACCACATAATCCTGGAATAGAGTCAGTTGGAAGGGACCTTTAAACACATCTAGTCAAACCTTTCTTCAGTAAGCATCTTCTACAAGATGAGGTTGCTCAGAGCCCCATCAAGCCTGACTTTGAATGTTCCCAGAGACAGGGCATCTGTCACCTTTCTGGGTAACCTGTTCCAGTGTTTCATCACTCTTACTACAAAAAAGTAAACTTACTTTTTCTTACATCTAATCTAAATCACTGTCTGAGTTTAAAGCATGACTCCTTGACCAATCCCTACAGGCCCTGCTAAAATGTTTGTCCTCGTCTTTCTAGGATAGGTAGGGAGAGCTGTCCTCAGCACTGTAGTAAGCTCAGTGGTGGGTGTTTCTGGAACCCAAGTGTCCTATGCCCCACATTCACCCAGAGCCCTCTTCTGAGTCCTCAGAAGCCTTCTCTCTATCTATAGACATGTATACATGTTGGTGGGTGTGAATGTGGCCTCAAGCAGAGCTATGTGCTGTTAAGTAACTGTAGAGAACTCTGTTGCATCAAATGGTATAATTGTTCTTTTCTTCTCCTGCAGGAGTGAGACTTGTTTGTTTTTGCCCTGTGGTGTCTTGCAGATGGGGTGGAACTAAAGGAATGCAGTGTCCCCTAACCACAATGCACATTTAACTCATCCATGCTGGTAAACCCTGTGGCCCAGCCCCTCACCTCATGATGTTAGTCTGTCCTGTTAGCTCAGTGGGTGCAGGCAGCAACTCACAGACACAAAGAGTTTATCCCTCTTTAAGCTGTATCTATTCTTATGTGTCGCTGCACCAAATACTTGAGACAGGCACTTGAGATTTTCCTCACTGCCACAAGAATTATGAACGTTTTATTACATACTGCTGAGTTTTTCACTTAGCAAATGACAACTCAAATACGGCACCAGACTCATTAAACTTCTTGCAGAGTAAAACAGATAAGCAGAGATGTTGCCCTTTTCAATTGAAATACAAGAAGACATTATGAGAAAAGCCTTTTTCATATTTAAATATGAAAGCATATTGCTAATCCCATATGTCATTGCTTGAAAGAGGAAGATGCTTTCTGCTGATCTATGGGGAGATATTGTGATGATCTATAATGTCCAATGAGTTATATTTGCTTCTTTTCCTGCTGTTAGGCTGAATATTTAAAAACCTCTTTGACACATGGGCAGGATTTTCTTTGTATGCAAACTTCTAAGAGGTCTCAGAGTTTCTGTTTCACCTTGAAGAGTTTCACTTTGAGACCTTTCTTTAACAAAGAAAGGGACACAAAATCTGTAATCAGCTTTCTTCCAATGTGACAAATTTAACAGGTATCCTGGCTCTAGCTGAATACACCACAGTTGCTTGTGAAAAGAAGCAAGTGCATTGTACTGTTTCTCAGATTTCAGAAGTAGCTGTATCTAAGTGGAATGTTGTCTCTTTAGCTTGTAAATAGTCAAGGTATTAAAATGCGCAAAATGGAAATGGAATTTGCACTATAATATGCTTTAATTTGATTTGACATTAGATTTCAGCTCCTCTGTCTTTTCATGATAGCTATTGAAAAGATGTAATTTTATTTTGAAGTCTTAAATTTTACCTTTGCTATGTTCCGATACAGGGAAATGGTGGTGGAAAAAGTTATAGTGCAGAGTTGTGGACACATGCAAATTAAGTTTTGACTTTGATTATATTTTTTGCACTTGCTTTTTGAGATATGCACTCATTCTATTTTTCTTTTCAGTGAATATTTATCCTGATGGCTATCACTAAATAATTGCTTGGTGTCTAAAGCTCTTTTTACATGATGGGCAATTCAGAACCTTGATCAAGGTCAATTGTTAAGGTGTCGAAATCTGAAAATTTAATCATCACCAAGAATAAAATGATATTCAGAATTACGCCTCTAAGAAAAGCCACTATTTACCCAGAAAAGAGGGTTTTTTATATCCGGTGATCATAGTAATTTCTAAAGTGGAACATCTTAGAATCTGCTTTGACTTATTCACTTGAGAAAATGGCTGGCTATTCATTCACTCAGAAAATTCTGAACAGCCAGTCAGAAAACAGGAGAAAATCCAGTCTGATCAACAATAACTCAGATTTTGTCTCCAACCCTCAGAAACTTGATGCCTTGACCAGAGTTCAGTGTGGCTCATACAATTGCAATGCACTGCAAGTCCTTGCCCTAAAAATGGCCCCAACTAAATCAAGAATTCAGAGTTGCTTTTGATAAGATTGGTGTGAAATGATGCTAGCCAATTTGTGGTCTTCCACAGAGCCAGATTTTCCTCCTAGATCCAGCATGTGCTCACATGGAGCTTTAACAACTCCTCATGACGCCAATAATTCCTGTCCACCAGATCATTTCCATTGGTTCATCTGACAGTTTTTGAACCCATCTCTGTCATGGCTCAAGATTTCTAATGGCTTCTTGCTCAAACTAAATCAGATGGGAGAGTCCTGTGTGCACTTACATACAGCAATGAATTCAGGTCTGTGGGAGACTGACCCACCAGCAGGTACTTGTCAGCTGTTTGACATCTGTCTCCAGATGGGGAACTGCAGATCCTCTGACATCACTGTGCTGCACTGGGAGCACTGCTGCAGTGCTCCCTCTCTTTGGATGTGGAGCCCCCTCAAGAGCAGTCACTGCAAAAGGCACAGGTCAGTGTCCTACTACAAAACTGATGCATTTGATTGCTTGCCTAGGAGCTCAAAAGCGCCTCAGATCTCACCCGCTGAAGTTGTAAAGGTGCAAATCCAGTGCTCCACCCAGTAGAAACCAAAGGACTGGCATATCTAGAGATAGTATATTACTTGAGCAATAAAAATACCTGTTTGGTAGGCTGGGTAACCCAGAACAATCCCCACCATGTTCCTGAAATAATCTCTGCTCCTTAGTGGGTTCATTACAAGTCCTTCAGATGTTTTAATTTATTTTTCTTTGTTAATTTTTCTCAAATTTTTGAGGACATTATTAGTGAAGGACATACCAAGAACTTACTAGGGGAATGTCACATCCTTTGTTGCTCAGTGAACATTGAGCCTTCCCTCACAGCTTTCCCCAAAAACAAAAACTTCAACAAACAACAAACATCTATCTTGAGGATGAAAAGGAAATTTTATTAATCATAATCACTTCTGATCTCTATCCCCACTCAAAGTAGGACTAATTATGTTGCCCAGGTTTTTTTTCAAGTTCTCCAGGTATGCAGATGCTTCAGTCTCTTTGGGCAACAGTTTTGTGAGGAATTTTTTCTTGTATCTAAATAAATTTCTCTTGTTGTAACTTCTTTGCTGGCTTTTGTCCTTTTCTGTGCCCCTCAGAGAAGGGTCTTTCTCCAAACCCTTTATAACGATGAAGCTAAAGGAAACATTTAGATTTCCTATAAGCCCTCTTTTCTCTAGGTTAAATAAATCCATTTCTTTAACCTCTCCTTGTACGTAATGTACTTCATCTCCCTAATAAGTTTACTGGCCCTCCTTTGGACTAGTTCAAATCCTTTCTCATACTGAGGGGCATCAAACTAGACACAGTATCCTCTGTTTGATCACACTGGTGCCTGAGGAACGAGAACAATCACACCCATTGAGTTGCACACTGCACTCACTAACACAGCCCAGGATGTAGTTATCACTCCTTGCCCAAAAAGTGCCCCTTATCACAAATACACCACTTAGGATCTTCTCCTTCCTGCAAAACCCCATTAAATATGTATCAATGGAAAGAGGGAGAAAAAGGACAGGGAAATAAATTTTTTTGAAGGACAGCTTCCTTTAAGGACACAAAGGAAATGCTAGTAAAGAAGGCTGGATGCCCCCTTCTGAAGGCATCTCATTTCTTCTGTATGAAGATGCTCTGTCTGCAAATTTGGGCTTAAAAATATAGTGAATACTAAATCACTTGACTTGCCAAAATCACAAAAGAAATTAATCAAACTGAGAGCCCCAAATACATTGTTCAGTTTACAGTTCAGACTTCAATGTCACTCTTAATCTAAAAGTAATTCAGATCAGACTATTCAAAGTATTTCTGTGACTGTTTTTTCTTATTGTCCCACTATTGAAATGTTGATATGAATACTTTTAGCTTGGAACACAGAAACACACCAACAGCCATGAAAGACTTCCTTCTGTAAAAAAGTGTTTCATTTTCTTTTAGGTTATTTGTTTTTTCCCTTTGGTAGGCATTCAGCCATTTTTACTAGGTCTCTTCTTGTCACCTTAAATTAAATTCATAAAAATGTCAGAACATGAGTGACCAAAATTATTTTCTCATCCACACTGTGGTTCTATTTAGGGAACTTTTCCCTAGATGATGCTACTTGAACCTGACTATTGACAATAAATTTATTGCCTGTAGAGCTCCAAATGTATGATGTCTTTTCCTTCCTTATTGGCTTGCTGCTTCAACTTTTTCTCTTTCTGGGAAAATACTGCCATCCACAAAGCACTTTTCTCCTTTTAGAAGAAATGCTGCGCTTCTACCATAGAAAGGTCACATAAGGTAAGACCTCAGGATGAAAATTCAGATCAAAGCCATATAGAAAGATGGAAAAAGAATCATATTTCAGAAGAATAGTCAATTTCCCTTCCTCAGTCTTTGATATATAATTAGTTTTTAGCAAGGTTTCTGTTTTTGAAGTTTGCTGTCATGGCTATATAAATTTCTCTGTGATGAAAAAACAGCCAGATAACTCAGCCTACTGGTGTAAGTACCAAATGTTGAGGTATTAATATGAAAGAATTTGTTTGGCATGAACTATTTTGTGTTTTACAAAAATTGTATTCTGAAAGCAAGACTACAACAGTGCTTCCAACATTCATCATTTTATTACAAGTCTCATGACATTTGATGTTTTTCCATAAAACACCAACTCCTGGAGACGTCTCGTTACCTGTGATTCTCAGCTTTCATTGAAAAGTAATGCCTGTAGATCTTGTAGTTGCAGAGAAAATTTTGCAAGGACCCCTAAAGACTTTACAAGACTTTACAAAGGTAAAACAAGTACTTTAAAATTCAGGGTTTGAGTTAAACTTAATTGTCTTAGGTTCTGACTAAGAACTTCTGAATTTTGAGGCTAACAGTAGACCTGCTGTAAAGTTTCTGGATTAAAAAATGTTTAATAAATTTAAATATACTAAAGAGTTATGTATATGCATATATATATAAACATAACTATTTAGTGTATATATATATATATATAAACAAATTTTATATAATTTATATAAACAAATTTATATAATTTATATAAACAAAACACAAATTTTTAGATCTTTATGTTTTCTGCTCCAGATTTAAGTCATATACTACTGTCTTCACAGGTAGAAGTGTCCACAAAACCAGAGGGGAACAGGGTGTTTTTATGTTTGGTGTTTTTCCATAAAGCAACAGCTCCTGGAGACACCTGTGATTCTCAGCTTTCATTGAAAAGCAACGCCTGTAGATCTTGTAGTTGCAGAGGAAGGGGAAGTTGCAGGGGAACAGGGTGCTTGTATGGTTAATATAGATTTAAGCCTTGGTATATTTCTATATCTAACAATATAAAATATAGAAATGCTAGCAGAATTTTGCATAAAATAATTTTAATAATTGATTCTTAATCAGGGTTGGGTTTTTTTGTTTGTTTGTTTTTTAATAGAAAAATATATTAGTTATGCACCATGATAGGAAAATATTTTCAGTTTGGCTGTGTGCACAGTGTGTAATAATCACCAAGGAATAGATGGGGAGCAGTGATGGATAGAATAGATTCACTTGAAGGATGCTTTGAAATGTTTTAATTCCTATTCAGTAAAATGTGATCACAGTCATTTGTGTGATTGAAAGGGTTTACCAAAGAAAAACCCTGTTAAAACTCTTATTATTGGTTCCTGCAGGACTTGTTTTCTGTTCTCCAATGAGAGAATAGAAGCCATCATGTACCCAAGGTGGTTTGTCATCCAGGAGGAAGAGCAACCAGCAAGAAGCATATGCTTGCAAATGATAAACATGCAGGAATATGTTTGTCTTCAAATACGAAAATAGTTTGGAAATAACTTTTGATTGAAAAATCCATAAATTACTGCCGTGTGTTATTTCAACATTTTTTCAACTATGTATGTTTATATTACACCAATCAATATTTAACTCAGCTCATGATCCTGCCACATTCTATTTATACTCGTGTATCTGTATCAGATAAAAATTTTGCAACTATGTGGTGAATTCCAATCATGCAGTTCTGGGTTTTTTTATTTGCTTGAAGAACTAAGCAAGTGAAGGGGATGTACAGAAATAATAATAATTTTTAAAAAAGACTTAAGAATAATTTCTTGCTAGAAATAGAGAAATTCAAATATCTGAGTAGAATTGGTTTCACACAAAATATATCTCTTCTTTTCTACTGTTATTTTTTTGGTTTTTTTTTTTCATACCAATATAATTATAGCTTGTTTTTAAAACTTGAATTGTAGTATAGGCAATGCCAAACTAAACAGAGCTGGCTACTGGGTTTTGATCATTTTCTCTGGTATGAACAAAGGTCTACCTACTGTATTTATTACAGCTCCTTAGAGGAAGTCAGAAATGCCATGTTCTTTGTACTCATCAAGTTTCACAAACATCAGTTAAGAAGTTGGCTTTCGATTCCCATCACCCTTCTTCCTCCTTCCTTCCCCCATGAGTTTTGTATGAGTTTGGTAACAGGGACTATTGTAGGAGAAAACTTCCTCACATGCATATGTGTAAATACACAATATAGACAAATTCATAGGCCTATACATAAAAACACTCACAGATACACATACACACATGCACACACATATATGCACACTCAGAGGATAGCTCCTCAGAGAATAGCTCCTCAGGGAAGTGGTCACAGCACCACAGACAGGCAGAGTTCAGGAAGCTTTTGGACAATGCTCTCAGGCACATGGTGTGTGACTTTTGGGAATAGTGCTAGGAGTTGGACTTTGATGATCCTTGTGGGTCCATTCCAACTCAGAGTATTCTGTGTTTCTATACATAAATGCACCTGTATGTATATATATTTCAGAAGAGGAATATTGCCCCTCCTAGCCCCCACTCTCTTCAGTAAAAGTGTTGAAAGGTGTGATGGGGGTCCCAGCAACACCGGCCACAAGTGCCAGGGCAGATGCACTGAGTGTCAGGCTGCACCAGAGTCCTGATTGTGTTGGTCAGACCAGTTCCTATGGCAATGACAGACAAGAGCTTTTAAGATGATCTGTTTGGTGAGACCAGGGGGAAGCTCTTCCCCATGCTGGGATTCAACCACAGAGTCTCAGGTTGTCCCAGCTCTCCTTTGTGGGGGCTCAGGGGCTCCAGCATCACAGGGTCCCTTTGAAGTGCTGCCTGCAGGCTCTTTGTGGAGCATGGCTTGCACATTTAGGGATCGAAGCCTTACACAGCCACTTCCATCCTGGTGCAAACATTGATTCTCTATTTCTCTGCTCTTTTGATTTTGCCTCTATGTCTACTGCTTATGTATTTCTCTGTTTTCCGTTTCCCCTTATTTTGTTTTGCACTCTTAATATGCTAACACAGTGGGTCTTGCTCCATTGAACTGAACTTTCCAACTAAATTTCCAAGAAGTTAATCGCATTAAGTTTTTTATTGTATTTGAAATGGATTTGCCAAGGAAACAGTATTGCTGTCATTTATAATGCACTGCAGCACCTCTAGGAGACAACTGGCACTGTGTTTGGACAGGATATCTTATATGAAAATGGAAGGAGAATTTGTAGGATATATTTTCCACTATTGAAAGCTTTCAAGAACTTAATCTGAAAAAGAGATTATTTCTTTTCTCTCTGTATCCAGTAGACAGTGTTATAATTTTTTAATAAAGATCATATAGTCTTGGAAAAGCATTTAACAAGCTTCATTGGAGTATTAAGTTGCAAGCAAAGTTCCTCTATGAAAAATTCTTAAATGTGGAAAATAATTTGAAATTTTGGACAAGCCATGGCTCACTTATTTGATTTTTTTTATGAAGTTACAAAATAGATGTTGTCCCCAAATACCCTGATCTGCAATGATTAAACTTAGTCTTGTGTGGAGGCCTGGCACAAATCCTCTGCATCATAGCTTAATGATTTATTTTGCTTCGCCCTGAATTTGTCCCTGTTGAAGTCCAAATGTCTTCCAGGGGAGCTGGTTTGGACCATGTAGTCTGCATGTGATAAAAAAAAAACCAGTCTGCTTTGAATAAATGGGGCTGGGTCCAGGGCATGACAGGGCATGGCTATGTGGGCATGATGTTAAATACATTTTTATTGTCTCATAGGGTAGCTAGAAGATACCCTGAGGTAGAGCTCAGCCCCATTGCCTGCTACTATAGGACTGGAAAACGAGGCAGAGAGTAGCCTGGCCAGTCCTGGGAAAATGCTTCTCATTTCCATTCCTTTGAGTAGAAATCCCTTGTAGGAAAGCTGTGTATGGGGTGGCTGCTGGGGAGGGCAGGAGGGAGGGCAAGAGGTGGGCAAATGAAACCCCAGTATTGCTGTGGCTGCAGGGCAGAGCAGACTCCATCTGGGTGTGCACATGGGTCATTGGGAAAGACCTGTGTGGCCCCTCCATGAGAGCCAGGTGCTGTTTAAGGGACCTTCAGGGTGTATCCAAACTCTAAGGTTTCCAGATCCCCTCCATGGGCTCCATACTCCGTGGCTATCCAATGCACTGACTTGCCATCAGGAATAAGTTTTTTCATTCCCATCCCTTGAACTGGATTATGTCATCATGCCAGGGCATTAACCTAGGGCTCGTACATCTAAATATGTTTGATTTGGGGTTTTCTTCTCTTCTAATATTACAGCTTTGCCTGTAGTTTATAAATACTCCATTTAAGGAGCTATTTAGCAGTAACGACATTCCTGAGCTCAATCCAAGAATTGAGCTAATTATGGCTCCCCTTCAAAAATCTATTTCCACTCCCCCTCCCAAGGCCTTCTCTCCCCTGTGGTCAAACAGCCTGGAGATAATAAAGTGCAAAAAACTCCTACCTAAATAAACAGAGGAATTAATTGGATACACTGTCGCTGACAGATTAGTAAATCCCAGTCTTGCATTACTTATTTATGTGAGTCATCCTGCTGTGTGGAAATATTTGTGTAATACCCTGATTTAGAAGAATTTTATCCAAACCCCACAAAACAGGAGGTTTTTTCAGCATCTTCCCCAAATGGGATAAGGAAGAGTAGCAAGTAATGTGCTTTAACTGTTCATTGGCTGGCTAATGCAACTGGTGATAAATACAAAAGGGAAAGTTTCTGCTCTTGCAGCTTCATAACCATTGCTTTAATATTTCATTTTTTCATTCAAGAAAAATCGTGTCTTACAATATCCTTGAAAAAAAAGCCTTCTCTGTTTATAGGCAGTGCAAGTCCACATTCTTGGTATATGGAACACCAAATGTCCTGGGATAGCCAGCATGCTGGCAGAGTGCCATGCATCTTATTATATGGTAGGAGAGCCAAATTTCCTCCTGCACGGCTTGTCTATAAATAAATTGCTTCTTCCCAAGCAATTAAATAGATCATTTTTCCAACCAGCATGCAAATACAGGCTTTTTCTTACTGCAAGTAATAGCCAATTCATACTAGTTTAAGGTCAGAATTATTTTAACAATTATATTAAAAATTCCTTTTCCTGAGCTTGCACAGGGATGTAAAAAAATGCAATGAACAATTTTCTCTAAATGACATTTCTTCACTTGTAAGGATCTGGCATAAAGAAGCCATCCTTCAACTGTCCGCAATTAAAGTGTTGTATGTACATTTCAGCAGGGCTGTTAAAGGTTGACACTGCAGTCTTGAAACTGCATTTGCATTCAGCCTGTGGCTTCTTTGGGGTATTTCTGCAGTTTATTTACACAGTGCCTAGAAAAAATAATCTCAGAATTTATATTGGTGGCTCTAAGTAGATACTAGAAAATAAATTGATAATTTGTGATTCTTGATCTAGAATCTGGATGACAGCAAGCTGTCACTGAGCTCCTCATCTCACTCTTATTCAGAACATATGGTTGTATTTTTGTGGGCTTGACTAATAAGGTTATTGAAACAATGCAGGGAGGGGGTTAGGAAATCTTCATCTGGCTGCTTTGGTAACATAGATTTATTGTAATATTCAGTCTTAGAAGGTGTCTCTGCTTTTCAATCAAATTGGCATTTTGCCACATCACCTCTTTCAGAAGTGAGAACTAAAAGGAAACTGTAGTGGCACCACCCTGTTGAACTTTAAATACTGACAGAATTGGAACACTCTAATATGCAAAGTGTATCTTATTGTGTGACTTCCTTTTATTACACATGGAACGTCTTAGAAACCATGGGGAGACAAGTACTTTCTTTTGTTGCCTCCAAATCTCCAGTCATCATCTAGAGTAATTTGGTAGTGTATTTACAACTTTTCAGCTTTTTGAAAGGTTCTTTGAGAATGAATTATTTCAAGCTATCTCTTTCCCTTTCCCTTTTGTAAAAAAATTTACATGGTTTTTCCCTTTATCTTCCTTCTTCTTCCATTATGAAACTCTTTATATACTTAAATAGTATCCCCCATTCAGAACTACTTCCAGAAGGAAACGTTTGCTGCAGTGGCATCCCATGTAGTAAATGAAGGATGAAGAAGATTTTTATCAGAACTCAAAAGTAGATTCCTTTAGAGTCAGTATTAAAACAAGAGCTTGGTAAAAATGCTAACTATATTATTAAGTAGTGTAAGGAGTTAATATATTTCTTGTGAGTACTTTCTCATGAAAACCAGTATTTTTTCATGAATTTTTATCTAGTGTGTGCAGTATAGTTTCTCTGTAGCTTCATCTGTGGCTCCTACTTTGAATGAGAGCCAGAAAGGTGTCATAGATAGAATTAAGTGGGCCATCTTTTCTTAAGACAAAGTATGTTCTTAAATAATAAATGATCCTGGCAAGTTGTTTATTACCAGCAGTTAATGATCTGTTTATTAGTTAAAGTCTGTGGCTGTTAACACTCTAACAAATCAGTTCACTCTGTTAAACATCAATTTTGAGTACATTATTGGTATTAACCATACAACAAATTAAAACTGTTGCAGACAGTTGATTTTATTGCTGTGGAAGAATTGTATAATAGGAGGCAAGGGTGTTCAGTAGGGCACTGCTGTAAATAGGTTATATTTGTTTGTATTGGTTAGCAACTCCCTTTTATTCACAGAGAACGTGTATTCTCTTTTCCTAAATGTTTCTCAAGAAGTTTAAAGTCCTACACACTCTAATTTCTGTGTTTTTTAAGAGTGAAAAGATTACTTTTGTGTCTGTGCATATTGCTTGAAAAAAAAATTGGTAGCTTAAAAATTAACTTCTGGAAGGTGTGTGGGACAAATGGCTTGCTTAAAAAAGTGAAAAAAAAAAAAAAAAAAAAAAAAAAAAAAAAAAAACCCTCAGAAATCAAATACTGCTAACGCTGCTTTTTTGAGTGAGCAATTGGCACTAGATCAACTGGTTTTCCAGACAAGTTGCAGCTACTGGAAGAAACAGACAGAGACAGAGTTTGAAGATTCTGGTGTCGGCTCTGCATTAAGCTGTGCTTCACTTACATCATGTTAAAATCCCACAAGCATCTTCAAAAAAATAAGAAGACCTGGGATATTAGGTGATCTTGATGAGAATACTTGGTCTTGAGTGGAATGGTGCTCTACAAGGTTTTGGCTCTGCCTAGTCCCAAACCATAAAATACATGGATTGCAATTTTGCATCTGATCAGGAAACAAAGCTGTAAAAGTAGGTTCACTCCTAGGGCTCAAGTAGTGGTAATAAGTCTGGCAAGGCTGGATAAATAGGTGTGAGAATTACATTCCAACCCACAAATTCAAGAGTTCAGATCTGTTCTTTCAATTTTGGCCCGCTTCTCATAAAAGGTAGCTCTAAATACTTTCAACATTTAGAAGTAATCCACTGATATGTTGGCAGGGAGTAACCCCAAAAGCTTTTCTCTAAAATGTATAAAAAATATTTTTACCCAATCTGCTTGACAACTAAACTAGTTTTAGGGTTGTTTCTATGCTAGATTAATCAAACTGATCCAAAACCTTTTATGGGCCCGGTATTATTTCTCTCCTTCCTGGAGGGGCTGGTTCAAATTTGAATTGAATCTTTCTTAATGCAGTTGAATTCAGCTAAAATCAACATAGTTAAACCTGCAGTCAGTGGTTCATAGTGCTTAGCTAGTGCAAAGGCTATCTCAAAATAGTATTTAAAATTTATTCACACTAACATTATATTGACAATATACAACTTGCTCGGGGTAGAAAAAATTACTGGAGAACGTGTTGTACCACCACAACTGTAGCTGTGGTCTGAAAGGTCAGTACAGAACAAGAATTCAGTAACAAAAGTGACACTTTGGACCCTGAACAGGAGGATGTCTAGCAGAGCTTTCTGTAATGGTATTAAAGTGTTCAGCTCTTTTTATGTTTGCCAACCAATTTTAGTGCCCTGTTGAAGGAGGAATAGGAGGACCTGTGGTTTACACCCAGTGTCAACAGCAAGGTAATTTCCCTAAGAGTAAGTACTGTTTTCCTGAGAGTTTTAATTACCCTCGAGGTCCTGTGGTTTTCATCCAGACTTGCAATTAGCCAGTTATCCCACAGGAAGGTATTTGCAATGTAATCTGAATTAAAAGCTAATCCAACTCCTGTTAAAACCAAAGGAAATGTAGATTTTCTGAAATTCTCTCTCTGTCAATTTGTTGCCAGTGTAGCCAGTTTAGGAGTTTGAGCTGCTGCAGCTTCCCTGTCATGCAGGGGTCACCTACCCTGCTTCAGAGCAGTCCTAGAAAACAAAGCGACAAGAGAGGGGAAGGAGGACGGCTCAGCTCTCGCCTTGGCTAGGCAGTGGCACAAACTTTCCCACTTGCCTCTGGGAACACCAAATCACATTTTAATCTTGCCAAAAAATGTAGATTTTATAGACCAGTGCTATAGAAGCGAGCGTATCTGAGGTCACGTTGCTAGCTGTAGCCCTTGGGATTACTGCCTGCATCTGCAAGTTTCTGCAGTTGGCATTCTGAGTTTGTGTGTATTATAAGCACAGTATGATTGCACAAAGTCAGACATATCCAATGAAATCTGTAGTGGTTGCTGTTTGAGTGGTTGTTAGTGGTATAAAACTTAATGCACTGGCACTCACTTCTTGCCTGAAATGTAGTGATTACTATATATGTTCGTATGTGTTTATATATTAAAGTCCTGTGTATAATGGCATGAATGCTGAATGTGTTTTCCCTTCCTGAACACCTTTTACTGTCCCTTACTCTGCCCTGTTTATACAGTGCTGCAGAGCAATCAGTAGTTTTAAAAGAAAAACCTCTGAGCTGTTTCTCATAGCATATATTTTTTCTTATCAATGCATCACTGCATCTCTCAAAATGCAGCCAAGTGCCAAAACAATAGACTCTTCCTGTACTTTTACTTTCCTTCAATCTGTAAGAGCGAGGCTCCATTTAAATCCTTCTAAATGAATATTGTGAATGACAGATCAGAGAAAAGCATGTGTTTTACCAGTCAGGCTGGAGGGTGTTTGAAATCAGCCCTCAGTTTCAAGTGACAGATAGACAGCAGCCAGACTAACAGAGCAGAAGGAGGATGAGAGGGAAGTGGTATAGGCTGGACAGGTCAATGGTACTCAAGCAACCCACAGGAAAGGAAACACAAAATGATGCAACTTTATGTCCCATGGTTCTTTCTCTTTATGAACAGTATCTATATTATTACAGTCACTCTTAGTGCAGAATTGTTCTACATGCAGTAAGCAGGCAGACACTTCAAATGCATTTTCAGAATTAAAGGTGTTACATTTGCAATTGCTATATTTTCTCATCTGGATTTTAAAGGAGGGACAATGATTTCAGAATAAGTGTGTTGGTGGAATTGCTGTGCGTGGTCTTACCTGCTTAAGAGTGAATGTTTCAATTTTCCTCCTTGAGCCTTGTTTGAGACTGACCAACATGCAACACAACCAAGAGTGGAATATAGCCCAGAAAATTTAAGACACAGTCTGAAGATTGCTTTTATATCACTCCCTCTTTGAGGACAGAGCAAGCAGATGGCATGTCAAGCTAATGCTTTTGTTAACCACAGCCAGTTCTGAAGTCAAGGCATTCTGTGCACCAGAAAGTCAGATTTCTTTCAACATAGCTCTTTCCAGAACTTGATGTTCATGTTTAAATCATTTTAGAATTAGGAATCCAGTTGTTGGGGCCAGAGTATAGACTAGGGAATATTTGTACAAAATATTTAAAACTATTCTCTGGTTTCCCTGGATCCTGCTAATGTTTCAACTTGGGCCAGTCTCCTTTTGCTGAAATAGGGCAGGCTGAGGTTAGGAAAACCTAAAATTAGTGGGATTTAAACTTTAATGGCTAGACTAAAGTATTAGTCATCTGGTGACTTATGCCTTAAGATATCTTTGTAAAGAAAATATTTTTCAATCAAAAGAAACCAAAACAGTGCACTACCTGCCTTGGACGGACTGAGAATATGTCTGTCCATTGGAAAACTGATTGGGTTACAAAGGTTCTGAAAGTTACCCCAAACTTTTAAAAGTTTTTTCTTATGTGTGTTACAAAATGAATATACAGAAGAACTTCACATGACACCTGTCATGGGTTTTGTAATATTTAAAGATACACAGGTAGATAATCTTTCAGATGGAGCACTAAATTAGTGATGAAAACAGGTAGACGTTGCTGTCACTAACTGCTGTTTCAAATCCATCTTCATGCCCTGTTCAGAAGAGCAAATTTTGGAACCAATATGTAATTCAAAGATTTGGAAAAGAAAACTTTCATACAGACAGTTATTGTGACAGCTGTTATGGGGCTAAAATTTGGTGTTCCAAAAACATCTGGAGTCTCAGTAAGACATTTACTCCTAAGTGGGATGCCTTTTCTTATTTTTGGGTCACTTCTGAACACTAAGTGGTAAAAGCCCACAGCTTTAAAGGAAGCCTGCTCTGTGAACTATGGTGTCTCACTAGGAGCAGACAGAGAGGTAGGGAAAACACCTGCAATTCACTCTCTTCTTCAAGCTGTGCAAATGCTCACAGTACACATGAGATAGCTGAAAGGCGCAAAACACCCCCGGTAAAAAAACCTTATCCATGAGAAAATTCAGAGTAGATCAGAGTGCTTTCTAAGTTCACATTCTTTATGCACTGACTTCCTTGGTTAGGTCTTTCCTAAAATATCTTATCCCTACTGGATTTTCTCAACCTGGTAGCAAATGCATATCTACTACCCTGAGGCTAAACTGCAGTGAAGAATTGGCCCAAGAAATGTCCCTCATCAATCCATCCATCCATCCATCCATCATCCATCCATCCATCCATCCATCCATCCATCCATCCATCCATCCATCCATCCATCCATCCATGTTTTGAGAACACTTAATCCTCAAATCAGTTGCTAATGTATGTTGATATATCCACTGTCGGGATCTTTACCAATGGCAAACGCAACGTAAGGATTCATCCTCACTCCCAAAAGCATGTTGTGCCACATCAGCACATAAATAAAGAGGATGTCATGGATAAAACTTCTGAAAAATATCCCTGAGTGTTGGCTCCTGTATCATGTTCTCTGCTCAGTTCCTAGTCCAGAATTTCATCTAACTACACAGTATGCTGACCTCTTGAAACAGGCATCGGGCCCAGACTATGATCTTGCATATCTTACTAAAACTTTGGAACAAATCCATCAAAAAACCTCTGAATTTACATTTTCAAAAAAGAACATAGTTCTCTTCAAAAACAATGTTTGAAGACTGAGCGGTGAGAAAGCAGTGCAAAGGAATTAGAAAGAAAATAGAAACCCCAAGGCAAAGTGTCTGGAGACAGCTGCAAATGGATAAATACTGGCATAATATTTTTGATTCATAGGAGCAGAGGACATACTTTTTGCTCCAAAATATTATATAATTCCAAATTTTAATAAATTCCCTGTCTCATTAGATGAGATTCAAAGTATAAAAGATGCATGTTGCAAATTTTCAACTAGATGTGAATGTGTATCACAGTACTTCAAAAATCTAGTCCTGGTTACTTTTGAATTAGATGGTTAGTTAGGAAAAGAATAATCATAAATTATTCCAGACATCAAGTTAATTATGTCTAAATTTAACATTTTTTGAGGTTTTCAGAAAAGTATCAAAACACTTAAGTATATCAATATTGTAAATTAAATTGTCTTTAGAAACACTAAAAAGAAACATCCAAAATTTATAGAATCATATAAACACAACGTTTTATTTCTGTCATCTAGTGGTTTGAGTCTGTGTTCTATTCTACAAATTATTTTGCTGAAAGCAGAATATTTTTGCCTGTATTAGAACACAAATGAGGATGTGGTTTACTGACAGCGTGATAGAGACATAGATTAAAGTTGAGAACATTAGTAGGCAAACATAATACCTCTTCCACTTCAGTTGCTTCACTAGATGCTGTTGTTTTTGCCTAATGTAAGCACTGGTCACTGAAACAGATTTTAGCGATACTTATTTCAATGATATTATCAAAGCACCATACCAAGATAGCGTTTCTGTAATTCCTTCAGGCATATTTGCCTTGCCTACTTCAAATCTGTTACCCTTCGTTATATATTTCTCCACTATAGATTTGTTGGGTTTATTTTTGTACTTTTGACCTTGGATTTATAAAAAATGTAAATTATATATATTCATGATAAGTATCTGGCACACTACAAGAAAAAACAAAGCCTAGTAGATTTCAATCATATAGCATTTGGAAATGATGTAACTTTCTTTCATCTGGAAAATACTCTATTTCACTTCTGATTCAAAATCACTGGCAAGTATCAAGCAGACCTCCATAGGTGTGGGATTGGGCTCTAGTTCTAGTTCCACAACAATAAACACTCTTAGATTAGACTGCAGTCATATACACAAACTCTAAATCTCCTAGAAAACCATGGAAGACTGAAAATACCTTGTGTGCATGGTACAGGAAACAATGCAGTAGCTGTCTTGTGTACAGTTAACATTTTTAAAGCTGACTTTGTTGCTCTAGCTCCCTTGCAAAGACTTTTGAGATTCTTTGCATTACAAATAAAGAGCTACTTTGGGTGTAACCTCCAGGGCTTTTTCAGAGAGGGGAGGTTCTGGTGGTATTAGCTATGTACAGTTTGTACTACAGAGAAGACCTTTAGTCCATGTAGTAACACTTGGGTGGAACCATAAATGCCGACCACACACAATTTCCATTGATCTGTAGCTGTGTATGCTCAGGATCTGTCATGGTTTAAAATCCAGTGTGGTACATGATGATCCAAAAATTTAGTTCAGTTATTGGAAAAAAGTAAATGAACAACAGAAGCCTTAGTTTGGTTTATCTTCATCAATTGGGGAAATGGTCCTTTTTATTTTTTGTTTGTTTTTTGGTTTTTTTTTTGTTTTTTGTTTTTTTTTTTTTTTTTTTGCTTAATTACTCAACTTCTAATAGTACAAACTCTGGCATAGAAAGTGATCTAATAGCATAATCATCACAGCTTATGCAGTGTTTGTAGGGAAGAGATACACATATCTCCATCTCCATCATTATGTGTGACTGTATGTGTAACATGGGGAATTAGAATTAGCTCATCCTTACAGAGAAAAATTAAAGTATTAATAGGTTAGAGTGAAGCCATCTCTTGTCTTGAAGCTGGTTAGCACGCTGCTACAGTATGTGCAGTTCCCAGGAGAAATTTTGGCTGCTGGCTGTACTGAGATTGAGGATCACTTTGTACACCTGAGTCAGTCATGTGTGTCAGCTGCTATGTCAGCTTCTCTAGCACATCCCTTGGAATGAAATTTTTCTTAATGTAGATGTCCAGATCATCATAGTTTTCTGAGTTTAAATGGGTTTGATCACAGTATCTTTGAGTAAAGTATCTCCCTCAAACTGCTTTTGATGGAAAACAAAACTGCCAAGTAGAAGGGCAGCGTCCTGTTTCCTTCTGCAATTGCAACCAAGGACCCAAAGTGTGTTCCCACTGTTCACTTGCGAAGATGCACTATTTCAAAACATTTTTCTTTGAAACAATCTGCTTAATGTAGATACAGATTTCTCTGTTAAGATGAGAAGTCTTTTTTCCTGCTGAGTCATTAATGTTGTATGTCCTCATTTGCCAAGTGTTCTGTTAGTTGGAATACATATGAAACCTGCAAAAAAAATCTTTTTGGCCTTGGCTCAAATTCATGGAAACCTATAAGATATTCTGCTTTCTTCACTAGCTTATATCAAATCAGACTGAATCCATACCAGCTTTTAAATTGCCATAGCATTCGAATTGTCTATAACAGAATTTGTCTATGTTGACTCGTTACAATTCTGAAAAAAATCACCTCTGACCACTAACAAAGGGGGTAGTGTATCTTGAGAACTCTGTGTATGACTAACTGACATATACAATAAATACAAATGTTACTACAGTAACAGATTGAAATTATATAGTTCATTTAAACCTTTTTCCAACTTAAGCTTGGTCCCCACTAAAGCACACAGGAAATAAACATATTGAGCTGTCTGGCACCAGGCAACTATCCAGGTCCTGTTCTGTCTAGCACTGTGCTAGGCTTATCCATCTAATCAACATTAGGGGGTTTATTTATGTGAGACAGATATATTAGTAATAAATGAATTTATTCAGTAGCTTGGTGCATTTATACACGTACAAAATAATTTCAGTTTAAGGAAACTTAAAACTGAGAGACTCCACTACTTTTATGGGCTGTATACTGAAGCCCTTAGCACATTCTAGTCTCCTCTTCACAAGAAAAAAAAATATAACTCAAACCACAGAACCCCCCCCACACACACACACACCCAAAGAAAACCCAAAACAAAACCCCAAAACACATCACCAAAGGAAAACACTAATTGAAGTCAATGGAATGTTTACTGGAGCAAAAACTGCTAAAGACTTAATAACTGGTGAAATGCAAGTGAACATGAAGCTAGCTAAGTGGCATTTCAAAGGGTTGTGGTGTATTTATATACATTGTATGCAATATTCCATGTATAAAAGTCTGTTTCAATTTTTACAGCCCAAGATAGTCTGTAGAAGAGAAACAGCTGACGGAATTCAGAAGGGATATCTGGGTTTTCTTCATCACACCTATTTGTACTTTAGACAGATTTTGTTTTAAGGCAATAATTTGACATGTGAGTCAGGTCTGTGCTACGCTGAAGACTATTTTCACTGATTCCTCTGTTGTTTTTTAGAAAACAAGACTGAGAATTCTCTTAGTGCTAAGATTTATCCATTTCAATCAGACAGTGAGTGGCACATTCTCACCTCATTTGCAGTTTTTAATTCCAACTGCTTTTGAAATGCCTCTTCTCCTTCCCCCCTTTTTGCTGCCACTTGAAAGTTGAAATGCAGCAAGAATGTAAGGTTAGGTGCCAGTTTTCTGAATTACAGGGTGACTGCTTTAGCTGATCCCAAAAAGCAAGTGTCTTTTTATACCGCATAAAAGCCTGAAATGTTTACATATCAAAAGGCTATAGGCCAATTTCTGTCAAAATTATACATGAAGTTAAGCAGTACAAGCAATTTATTTAAACACTAGTCATTGTAGAAAAATTCAAAACCATATGCTCTTTTAGCAGTTTTTCACAAATGCATTTGACCCATGACTTGGCAAGACATGCATGCTTCATAATTTACTCTAAATTTCAAATCCCCTTGACATTTAAATAAAAGATCTTCATTAATAAAGTTTATATGAATGAAAACTTTAGAAGCTGATATTGTTAGAGGAAAGCTTTCAGAAAAAAAGCCAACCACGTTTCTGCCTCGTTTTCAAATGACTGACTCTCCTAATCAGTTCAAGATAAGTTTATTCTGGGAACAAATTACCGTTATTTCGCATTGTATGACTTTTATACTTTTTTCCCTGGAAAAGCAATGATGCAATCAATTTGAAACAAACGTGGGGAACGCTGCGGGGTGATGGCATTTGTAACTGAGAGATGTGCCTCGAAGCACCGTTTCCGAGAGAGTTTCGCCGCCGGTCATCCCGCACACGCTGGTTCACCCCTCGTTTCCCGCTCACGAGGGGCGGGAGCCGCAGCCCGGACCTGCCGCCCCGGGCAAGCCCCGGCCGGCCCGGCTGGGCAGTCCCGGGGCGCTCCCGGCCCGCAGTCCCGGAGCCGCTTCGGCCGCCGGGCCCGTCAAAGACTCCGCCGGGAAGGCGGTGGGTGCGTTTTGCATCCCTGGAATTATTCTTCAATATTTTAAAATAATAACAAAAAAGTCCGTTTTCTCAACAAGAGCATTTTCACAGACTTGTATATGGTGATTGCTTTGTATGAAATCGTGTTTGAGTAATAATATTGAAAATCAGAGCCGTGTTTACCGTGTTTCATACCTAACAGATTGCTCTGCCCAGTGCGATGCTCCTCTTTAGATCCCTCTTTCAACCCATGCTGTGACCACCCTCCCGTAACAAACAATTGCTTAGCAACACTATGCAGCACAATTTGCTTGTGTTTCATTTGTTATTACAATTGCACCCCGACATTGTGTGACAACTGATTGTTTGTTTAACACAATTTTCCGTTTGCCAGGCTGGCGAAGAGTGCATGGTAAATGAGAAACTCCGAGAGCAGGTTTTGCGAAGCGGGTATCAAAACGACTCAGACTAAAACAAAACAAAACAAAATAAAAGAAACCTTCCCCACTGGAGGGACAGGTTATTTGGAAAACATAATTTCTAAATTAGGAATAAAGGTAAGCGTTGTAGCATGGTGGATCATCCGTCACGGGAGCAAAAAACTCTTCGGGAGTGCCCGCACCGCCCGAACGGTGTGCGCTCCGCCAGCGCCGCGGCTCCTCCGGTGCCCACTCGTGTCCCGCCGTGCTTCTTTCACCTGGGACAAGTCGGGCAGGCGCGGAGATGAAGCCCTGACACAAGTGATGCTGAAGACCCGAGAAGCCGGCCCGGGCCGCGGGTGTCCCCAGCCGCGAGACCCCGCAGGAGCGGGGCTCCGGCGGGTCACCGGCGTTCTTGCCCGGGGGCGCAGTCCCGGGCTGAGCGCTGTCCCCGCCGCGCAGCGCCGGTCCCGAGCCCAGGGCACTGAGGGACGCCCCTCTCCGGGCCGGAGGCAGGACGGGCCGTGTCCCAGCTGCCGGCCTCCCCTCAGGCCTGGCTCTCCCGGGGACCCTGATCCCGGCTCTCCCGGAGCCCCGCTCCCCGCCGGGGATGCACAGGCCGCCGGAGGGATGCTGCCGCGCATTGCTGCAGAGCCGCTGAGGACGTGAACGAGCATCCCGATGGCGGCATTAAGCAGGCGCTGCTCTGAATGCAGTGTGACCAGCTGCACTCAGGGAATTACTGACCAAAAACCCCAACAAACCGAAACTCCCTCTCCAAGCCTACCCACAAACAAACAAACAAAAAATAAACTCTTAAAACATCAACAGAAAAAAAAAAAGTCTCAAATCTGACTAAAAACCCCCAGAACCTTCTGTCAAATAGTTTCACTTTCCATCAAATTTGAAAAACTTGCACAAAGTTCAGGTCTAAATGCCAAAAGCGTAAAGAATTGGTTAGGCAGGCAAATCGAAGTAAAAACCGATGCTGCTAATTAATCACGATGCGATGCATCAATAAAGCGAGAATTTAGTTTCGGCATTCTTTTTCTTTAACGTTTATACGAGTCTTTCGCTATAGACAGATCATTCTCAGGTGCGGTTTTAAATCCTGGAATATTGAGGAAAGGAAGGATAAAGATAAAGTGCGAGTAAGCGCTAACGAGGATATTCTTTCTTGAGGAAAAATAATGTGTTCCTCGTAAACGGACTCTAATGGCTTGTTTTCATTTCACGCGTACAATTTCCTACCTTCTTTGATGGAGAGTTGATGGGGTAAATAGTCTAATCTTATTCAGTTCACCTCCTGTGGATTCCCAGGGACAATCGTGACAGACGAAGCATTCTGCAAATCACAAGAGCCAGCTACCAGGAGAGCCAAACCTCTTAATAGGAAGAGTTTTAGGGATTTAAAATTTCTCCATTTAAAAATTCACAGAACATGCAATATAAAGTTCTACGTATCATTGCAACTTTATGGTCTTTGTTTTCTAAACTAGAAAATTAAAGATTAAAAAGAAAACAAATAGGCACCAAGATAGATCAGAAACAAATCTGAATACCTACCACACCCGGGGATTTGAGATGGCACTGGTTTTTAACGTTTGCATCTTTTGACTTGTTTGAAAAATAAAGTGATACCTGTCTGAATCTGTTAAAAGGGAAAAAAAAAAAAAAACAAAAAACAAACAATAAAAAAAAAACCGCAAAAAACAAAACAAAACAAACCACAAACAAACTGCAGAGAGAGAAGTTTACAACACTCACTCATCCTTGTTCCACCAGGTGACCTAGGAAAGAAAAAAATAGTTCAGCTATTCAGTGAAGACGTTGTTGCTTCACTGCATCAACCTTAAATCAGAGAAACACATACTCCTCAATTCCCTTTCAGTTCTCCGAGCCGGAGATGCAAGATTCAAATCCTGCTACAGAAACACTTGGGGGGGGGGGGGGGGCGGCGTTGCATGGTTATGCGGCAGTTTATTTTTTTTTAAGTGCTTCTTAACCAGTTCGAAGCATAAATAATGAATCTGAGTTTTAGATAGAGGAAATCGCACCCACTAATGTGAACTAACACGACCAAAGTAGGCGCATAATAGACAAGACTAGGAGCTGCTAACCACTTCTACACAATGGCATTAATAAGATTAACCTGGGCAATTAGCCGGTGCAGCAGAGATCAAGCCTAAAATCTGGGGCCTTTCTAAAAAGCCCACTAATGGAAAGGATTACGTTAATTTCATTAATTCTCAATACACAGACTCGGGCTGCTTTCACTCCTTTGTGTAACCCCCACCTCTTCCCCACCAAAAAAGGGGAGAAAAAAAAAATCAAATCTGGTTTTGTTTGTCATCTGCATATTACCAGGAACTAAATCCAGGATGACGTCGCCTGGGTATAAAAAAGGGAAGAGGTTCAGATGGATTATACTCCGAGCAGCCCTCTGGGTTGAGATCAGTAAACAGGCGAGAGTTGAGGGGGGAAAGTTCCAGGGGTGGATCCTGCGCACACGCACATACACCGCACACGCGCGCACAGACACACACGCACACTCTGCCCGCAAGCTGCCCTCGGAAGAGGCTCTGCTCTTTTCGCTCCGATCTCTTTTTAAAATTTATCCGAAAAGTTTCGATTTCGTGTCCTTCCAGCCTCTCCCCCTCCTCCCCAGCCACCACCTACCCTCCCTCCCGCCCTCCTCCCTCCCTCCCCCGGCCGGTCCCCGCCGCCCTGCCCCGCACGGTTTGGGGCATGCCTGTGAGCATGTTCAGCATCGACAATATCCTGGCGGCCAGACCTCGCTGCAAGGACTCGGTGCTGCTGCCCCCGAGCGCCGCGCCCGTCGTCTTCCCCAGCCTCCACGGGGACTCGCTCTACGGCAGCGCCTCCGACTACGGCGGATTTTACTCCCGGGCGGTGGCTCCCGCCTCCGCGCTGCCGCCGGCCGTCTCTGGATCTCGGCTCGGCTACAACAACTACTACTACGGGCAGCTGCATGTGCCGGCGTCCCCCGTGGGCCCTTCTTGCTGCGGGGCCGTGCCGCCCCTGGGCACCCAGCAGTGCTCCTGCGTCCCCCCGCAGGTAAGGCGGCCTCGCGTGGGACGGGCCCTTTGTTCCCGCAGCCGCGGGTCCGGAGCGGGTGGCGGGGAGCTGGCGGCCCGCAGGAGAGCGGGTGGGCGGCGGGAGGGGGCTTTTTCGGGACGGGGATGGGGGTAAAGCAGCGATCTCATGCAAAGCCTATCGCCGACTCGTCTGTCTGTCCGTAGGTTACGAGGGCACTGGGTCAGTCCTGATGTCCCCTGTTCCCCATCAGATGTTGCCCTACATGAATGTGGGCACTTTGTCCCGAACGGAGCTGCAGTTACTGAACCAGCTGCACTGCAGGCGAAAAAGACGGCATCGGACTATCTTCACTGACGAGCAGCTGGAAGCGCTGGAAAACCTCTTCCAGGAAACGAAATACCCAGACGTGGGCACTAGGGAACAGCTGGCCAGAAGGGTGCACTTAAGAGAGGAAAAAGTGGAGGTACTTTGCTTTCTTTTTCCTCCTTCAACCCTCTCCCATTCGCACTCGAACGCTCTCGAACCGGATGTATCGCGGTGCGTCTCCAGCCCGGCTCTGCCGGCGGAGGGAGAGCGACTGCTTTGCGGGGACAGAGGGAAAGTTTTTCATTATTTCCAAGTGCCCTTCCTGGGGCGGCCGGCTGAGCCTGTCACCGGGCTGTGAGCGATTGTCGGCAGGCGGCTGTGCCTCCTGAAGGCGCCCGGCCGGTCCCACCCGAGCGCAGCTTCCCCCGCCTCCCTCCCTCCCTGCGTACGAGCGCGGCCGCCGCACACCGGCCCCGGCAGGGCTCCTGCGGGGCTGAGGTCAGCTGCGGGTTTGCATAGTTTTGTTTTTATTTTTTCCCCTCTAATAACTTAATTTCTCAACATAATAGGTTTGGTTCAAAAACCGCCGGGCGAAGTGGAGAAGGCAAAAGCGATCGTCTTCGGAGGAATCAGAAAACGCACAAAAGTGGAATAAAGCGTCTAAAACGTCACCGGAGAAGAGACAAGAGGATGGGAAAAGTGACTTGGACTCTGACAGCTGATACCTCTAAGTGGTGGGGACATTCCCCGTGGACTGTCGGATACGCTCCAGAGGATGCTACTAATCTTGCACAAGATCTGCCTTGTTGGAGGGGGAAAATATCTGTATATAATGTACAATGCCCCGAGCTGATTCCGTGTAAATAAAATGTGTTGCGGAGTTGTTGCACAGGTAGAAGGCGGCACGTTTTTTCATCCTGCGCCGCGGGTAGAGGGAGAGGAGAGGGAGAAGGGAGCGCTGCCAGCTCCCCGGGCTGGTGCCGGCTCCCCGGGCAGCAAGGCCGGCCTTGCCGGCGCAGCTCCCTGTTCAGGGGCGAGGTATCAGAGTGTGAAAGCCGGCGAAGGGCAGCGCTGGCAGGCGGGCCCCGCTGGCCGCAGACTGGGGAGCGCTGGTCGATCTGGCACCCGGAGGGAAGCGGCCGAGGCCCGGCCAGGCCGATCCCGACAGGCGCAGTCCGAGCCCGTGGCGGCCGGGAGCGAGCCCCGCCGCTCCTCCCGGGGCTCCTCCCGGGATCCCGCGGCAGTCTGTCCCTGCTCGCCCGGCCCGGCCCGCCGGCCGCCAAGCCCTTGGGAAACACCAGCAGGCGACGCACGCCCAGCCCCACACTTGTTACTCTGTCCCGTCTCTTGCGCTTTCTTTCCCTGTCACTGCGGTTGTGCCTTGCCGAGTTTCCAAAGCGTCTGTTTTTGACCCTCGTTTAGAAAAGCCTGCTCTTCGGCGCTGTTTAAAGTTGTTGTTAATAAGTATTAGACATTATCAGATGACTTACACATAAGGGAAGCACGAGCCCTTGTGTGCTGCTTTCTTCGGGTGTTTCAGAGGAAGTTGCTAATGGAAGTTTTCTCCCCTTTGAGGCAGCACCTTTGCAATTACGAAAGCAGTGACAGCCTAGTCTCGTTTTACTCTTCCCTCTACGAGGGCCTCGTAATAGAGACGTTTATCCCCCTTTAAAATTCCCGTTTTTTTTTTTTTTTTTTTTTTTGTTTTGTTTTTTTTTGGTTTTTTTTTTGTTTGTTTGTTTGTTTGTTTCTATGGCTCACCAGCTCAGAGCTCATCATATCAGAGAGGAACCACGGCGTTTTCTCCACGGTGTTGTGTTTAGGAAGACCCTTCTCTCTCCTTGCTTAAAAGACTGTTCATACAATTAAAACAAATAACTTGAAAGTGTAAAGCCAATTCAGACGATCTCTGGCCTGAAAACTTCATGCTGTGCCTTTCATTCAAAGTTAAGTGGTAGTGAGCTGATTATTCTTAATTACGGCCAGTGCCTAAACTCACCTGTATCTATTCATCTCACCCGGTTTAGACAAATCGTTTTTACAAATATGCTCACCATTAATTCCAATGACACAAGAAAGAGTCAGCTGCTGTGTTGCTTGCCCTTGTGCTTTTTCCTATTTTTTGTGAAATATCCAGGGTTTTTATGGGTGTTGTAACATGGTGCATACTGCAGGTGTTATTGTGATAGAGCCAGTCTTAGTACCTGTCTGCTCAGACAACATTTTAATGTAAATGATTCCACAAAGGTAGGAATCTTTCTGAGGGATCTTTCACCACACCAAAATGTAGGAAGAGCTGCTGTGGAAGCAATTCAGTGTGGTTTTGTCTGAGCCAGTCCTTTAGGAGGCTAAGAGTTTCATAGCTACTGCTGTCTTGAAGAGAAGAAATTTAGCCTCTTGTTCCTCAGTGCAGCAGAGAAAGAAGGGTAAAAGCAAATGGATTCTTCTTCTTGGATGCATTTAATGGTTTGGAGATTTTGCCCTATTGCTATGAATGCATATTTGACCTCTGTAAACTATGCTGAATTACAACACAACAGCACTAAAAATTACTTTTCAAATTGCTGAAAATTATACTTGAAGTGTTTTGTGATATTATATGCATGAAGTCTCACTGAGCGGATTTTTAATGTCATCACCTCTGTATTTAGTCATTGTTAAGTTCTAAAGTGCATACTTAATTTGCAAATAAAAGGCAGGTCTAAGGATTATATTGCCCAAGACTTTACAAATGCTTATATATTTATGTTTCTTCCATGTGTAAATATCCCTACTAGCACAATAGGAGCTTGGTAAGGTTCTGTTTTGTTTTGCCTTTTTTTGTGGGGGGTGGTAATTTTGGAAGTCACTATTAAAGATTTTAGCTTGCATAGTTGAATGTGGGAGTTAAACTGGATCTGGTTTGTAAGAGGTGGGATTTAAAAATGTTTTTGATTGCCAATAGGAGTTACTTAAAATTGCAGTACATATCTTTAAAGGAACTTAGACTTTTGCAATGGGAACAATGGTTCCAGTTGAGAACCGAAAGAGTTCCAGGTCCCTGAACATGCCAGTTAACGGCATGTTTGCTCTGTGGAAGCATGGGATGTGATGTAAGAATCAAAACTTTGTATTCTAAAACACAGTTTCTATCCATGGAATTGTGATGAAATCACCTCTGATTTCTTTAAATAACATTGTACCTTTGTCTGTGTTAATTTTTGAGTTTTCTATAAACTCTTTATTACCATAAACTTGATCTTGCAGTCACAGGAATCTATTGTTATTACTACATGTAGGCATAGATCTACTGAATTGAATAGTATTACTTTAAAATCTAATTGAAAAACAATTTTAAACTTGACCTAAAAGCTTAACCTTACCAAAAAGAGTGTTTGTGCCATTAATAGGAGTAGCTGTCTCATTCTTTTTCTCACTGGTGTTTGTTAAAAACCTAAAGGTTTCATTCTAGCTTTTTAGCCTACAAAATGAGATTCCATGCAATATGGAAGTCTGATAGTGAAAAAGTAGTGAGAAGATTGCATGAAAAGGATCAAGGAAGTTGAAAACTAAATTATTGAAAACATGAGGGGGATTGTAATAAGAAAATCTCTCATTCACTTGTGCTGTTTTGTTGACATATTCCATTTCTAGATGTCTGTCCGGATTTTTATTTTAGGAAAATTCCTACATGCCAAAATGCAAATGACACATAGCAGTTTTCATCCTTTTCTCTTACTGTTCATGCAGTAGGAACAAAAAGCAAGGGACCCGAATACATGCTATGTTCCAGAAGGTTCAGTTCTAACAAAGGGGCTTTGAAAGAATTGTTTGTGGTTCAGTTTTTTAACACTTATCTAAAAAGGAGACCAAAAGAGACTTTAAAAAAAAAAAAATATTTGGTTGGTTTTGTATGTGTCTGCTCCACTGCATCTTAAAACTCTGTAGCTTGGGTAGACACATTCTCAGAAGATTGGATGGGACTGAAATGTGTTGTATTGTTCATGGTACTGAGTTACTTACTGTCTGGGTTTTACAACTTGAGTTCTGCTTCTTGCTGTCTTACTGACCTCTATGAAATGTTGGACTTCTTCCTTTCTTTCTAAATTTCTGTCTGTAGAAGGAATAATATTCCTTTCAGATCTCACAAGGGGTAAGGTTGAGTGGGGGATTATAAGAAGAAACGTTAGCTACTTTGGAGGTTCACTGCTGCAGTGCAGACTTATTCCAGATAATGCTGTGCATTATAGGAGCAGTAACTAAGTAATTATACAAAAGGAGCGTACACCAAATAATATCTCCCTGACTCCAAGCTGGCTGAGGTTACAAAATTCTATTGCAAGGGAAAGGTAGGGAGAGCAATGTGCAGTAAGGGTCCAGTGCAGAAGTTTTCTCCTGTATAGAGGCAGACTTAGTAATCTGACATGCTATCTTCATTGTGCTATCTGCCTTTAGATAGCAGAAATTTACATTTCTATTAATAGTCTATTTACTATATTTATTTCTGTAGTTCTTGTTTTAATGAGTAATGCTGGAAAGCGGGAGTCAGAGTTTTTTTTTGCTTAATGTGAAGTGATTTTATTATTAGCTGAGAATCTGGACATTTTTTACCCTTCAGTTTTACTAATACTTGAGTGAACAGTTTTTGAGCTTTACTATAATGGGATCCTGGGAATATAAACCATGCAAACTCTTTCTTACACATGACTCGTGAAGCAAATTTTTGGATTAGTGAAAGTTATAACAAAAAAGCAACATTAAGGTGAGTTCATATTTTTGGTGCTCTGTTTGCATTTATTGATTCCCTGGCATAAAATACTGTGGAGCATAAAGGAACAAAATCTTAAAGAATTTTTGTTTTGTATTTTAACCCCCAAGGGTTTTATTCCATTTATACTTTTTGCTTTCCTACTTCAGAGACCTAGTGAGTCTGGACTCAACCTAGTCAGAGAACTTCCCTGTTTTTCTGGAGTTGCTACTTACCCTGATTTGATTTGAGTCTATTACACAGAGATAACAATTATAGCTGCAAGGCATTGGATTTTAAGAAATTAATGTGACTTTAAAGTGGCATGTCTTTGTAAAGTATATGATAACTTTAAATAAAGAAATCTGTATCTGAAGAGTTCAAATTTAAAATCAAAAAAAGGAATCAGACTTCTTATACTTTTGTATTCAGGATACAGTAGATGTCTATGGACAGAGCCTTTATCACTCAAGACATAAGGCAAATCTCAAGGCAAAACTGTATAGAACAATAATGGAGCAAGAGAAAGGCCGGGAAACTTGTTAAAGCATTGAATTTCCTAAAGTTGAATGTTGAAAGTTACTTCTCCTTTGTCTTCTAAGTGATGTTTGAATGCTGGTGTTTGCATTTCTTTTCTCCTCCTTGCAGGCTTATGTTGGAGGTTTGGAGTTTATATCTCCAAACACATCGAACACGTGTGCAAGCCTAGAAGTTATAATCATTCCTTTGCATTATATCCAGAAAAAGAGTCTTCCCCTAAACCTTCAAGCACTGAAATTCCACCAGAATTCAATTTATTTGTTTATATAAGCACAATATTAATATTATTATTATTATCATCATCATCATTGCCTTTCTGAGGCAATGTTTGCTACCCAGTGACTGCAGAGTGCTTTCCTAGCAGCAAGGGTTGGGTTTTTCACCTTCACTATACCATGGCAAAGGGTCAGTTTTGGTGAACTGTAGCCCCCTTACTCAGGATCCAATTGTCTTCTTCAACAGGCTGCCTGCAAAGCTTCTCTTCTTGCTGTCCAGGGCGGACGTGTCTGTGGACATGGCAGACTTGGTATGTACTTTTCCAAGGAAAAAAAAGCCCCAGGAAAGGAGAATTAGATTCTGATGGTCTCAGTTCAGTGGTTTGCTTTGTAGGGAAGCATCACAGACTGAGGTACATATTACAGCACTGGAATGAGCTGCTGAGCACAAGGATGAGAGCACCTGAGGCTGGCATCCCTCTTGACTCAAAGGTGTTACAAGTGTAGAACCTGAGCATAACTGAATTTATTTCCTTATTTGGGGACTTTGGCAAACTGCCAAAGAGCTTAGCTGTGAATTTCAGAGTGATCCCGAGGTGGGAAACTACTGTTTCTCCATTTTGCTGTTGGAAGTGATGAGATACCTCTTTCTCAGGGGCACACACAAAAAGTCTTTGGCACAGTGTGGGGAAGTAGAAGTGATGACATTTTTTCACTGGTGGATTTTAATACCATCATCATGTTTTCCTGTTATTATGCTGGAAATTTCACTTTTCTGGTGAAAATAAGGCCTTCATGGTTGATGTAATTATATTATATGTAATTTCACTTGGTTCATAAACAAATTACATGTATTTTTGCCATATCCATGAACCCAAATTGAAGGCTAAATTAATGGAAGATGAGTGAATAAAGGTACAATATGGTTTGGGTGTGTGAAATACATATTTTTTAAAGCCACAAAATCAGAGACCTAACCTACTTTGTTTGAATACCCAAAAAACTCTTGCTGAGTGTTGCATGTGCAAGGAATGCAGTGCCAGCAGAGAGCAAGTAACTTTCTTTGGACATAGAAATGGAAAAGAGTTCTTTTTATGCCAAATTTTACCCCACAGTGGATAATTACAGCCAAGTTGTAAACCCCTTAAAAGCAATAAGGCACCAGCATAATGAAACACATAACTGAAATTTACTGTACTTGTGTAGATTGCAAGCTTACTTTTGAATATTTAGTGTTCAACTTCTTAAATCTGTAGTGTTCACAGAGGGCTTATAAGTGCTAGAATTTTGATTAACTGTTTCAAATAAACTACTGCTGTTGTTATCACCATAAATCTCCCTAACTTAAGAACCTCAAGAAGGCTGATATTTTCTGTGGAAACTGTAATGATTTAGAAGGGCACGAACCCAACATCCTTTATTTGGAGCTTCCTGTCATTATGTAGAAAATCTAGGGCTTCATTTACATCAGTTATTAGGTCTTATTTTTTTAATATTACTTTTTCATCAGTTTTATACTGTATTTATCATGCACATTTTTAGAAAATACTGAGGTTTTTTTTTTTAGTCGCCCCTAATGGTATAGACACAGCTCTTCACAGTGAAACTTACTCACCTGAGACTCCTTTAGCCTGGATGAAAGGATGATGTGGAAGCCTGACCCAAAATCTTTGTGAATTAATAAGAAACTTTTTCTAGAGCTGATAATATTTCCCACTGACATCAATGGATGTGGTTACTTTGCAAGGTGTTCACTAAAGAGAGGGCATTAATCCCTGGTCAAAAGGGCCAGTAATTATAGGACAGAACCACACAGGAAGGGATCATTAGAAATCCTGGGGGAGCTTTCTTTCCTTAAAATTCTCTAACTGTCCAGCTAAAGCGGTCCGTCCCACCTTTGTGCAGGTGGAGCTTTAATGACAGAAATAGGTTTCTGTCACTAAAGTCACTGCAGTTAGTACTTTTGTTGATGTTGATTGAATAAGTTTGCCAATGTATCTGAATTCTTGTTAAAAGTTTTAGTTAGATACCTTTTAAGGTAAAAGACATTTCCACTGAAATTATTACACAAATACAACACAGTCTTTAAATGAGCAGTAATATTGTTAGAAAGTGTTTTCTTGACACAGAAATAGGTGTTTTCCATGCAATGAGACTTGTCTAGGGACAATATTAGGCTCTCAGAAACTGTGTTAAGCTTGTCTCCACCAGCATGAAGGCAAAATAAAAGTTTATTGATACCTATCACTCTTGGCTTTAAAGTTACATCTGATTTACCAGATGTTTAAGAAAACCCAGAACTGTATTCCTGGATTGCAAAGCAGCTGTGTTTTTCTCTGCTCACATATTTATTGGCACAGCTGCTTCAGATATCTGGGCATCTAAATTATTCTGACATCAGAAAAAACACTGAAACAGGGACTGATTATGGCCATATTGCTTATGACGGTTTAATGCATTGGCTGACCACTGGGAAAACTGTTCAGTCACCAGGCACATTGCAGTTAAGAGGTAAGTAGAATTCATGTTGAGCACTAAGAGCTAGGACATTAGGTGCTCTAGAGTCATTCTTTCTAATATCAGTCTCTTTGAAGTAGCTGTCTTATGAACAGAAGCAGTTTCCATTTCAACTTCACAGACTTTTCGATTGCATGTTGAAAATTTTGGTATTGGCTAGATGGATCTCAGATGGCTACAAAATTAAAACAAAACCTGAAAAGATAATAAATTTGATGTTAAAAATAGTCTCAACAAGTCTATCAATTTGTTTCTTTTGAATTTCTGTACATTTTTGCTGTTCTTCTCTCAGTTTCGAGTCTAGGTTGACTTAAAAACCACTGCACATTTTATAATGATAGGGTGCTACTTTGGACCCAGTCTATTGATACCAATAAATTGATTTGCTTTTTTCAAAATAACCTTTGAATCAGCACAAAGTAGAAACACAGCTGTCATTAAAAATTATCTGAGAACATTTTTGGAGAAAGCAAATCTAGGGAGTATAGTCTAATCTTCACCTCTGGAAGTAGATGACGTGAACTGGAAACAGGTCTCTTCCAGTCTGCACTGCCAAGTGACTCTTGGTCCTGTATGAAGAGAGAAGAGTAGGCAAGAGCCACATTTTCTTACTTTTCCAGGTCAACTAGATGTAAAAGTACATCTATCAGGGGCCATGACTTTCCGAGAGGAATTGGCCCATAAATATAGCAAATAACATCTTATGAGCATTCTGGTTGAGGATTAAAACCATTTAAGGTTTGATTAAAATCATGTTTGCGCAACTGAAATGTTAAGATTTTTTTAAAAATAGTATGAGATACAATTCATGTTTATTTTTGGAAAAAAAACCCTTGAAAATAATTGTTTGTTTTCAAGCTCTTAGTGTTGTTTGTAGACCATCATATGTTTTTGTTTGTGTTTATTTATTTCTCACAAACTCTTACTGGCAGTCCTTCTGTTCTTGTCGCAGCATAAATTGAGAAGACAAGAATTTTAACTTTCAAATAACAAAAGCCTTCTGACCCATTTTAGAAACCCTATTTCTCTTTTATGGTTGTGCATGTGAGACAATCAAATGGAGGAGTTCCATATAAGTGAATCATCTCTTCATGTGTCTTTTGTGGAGAAAAAAATCTATAGAAACTTATGCTATGGCTGATGATACATGACTTACAGATTGTACTTGCAAGGACTGAGGTTCTTCTTAGCCTATTCCAGCAGATTTGAACCCATACCTGACAGATACAAAGTGGAATCCATTAACAATGAAGTGTTTAAAATACTCGTGAGGCCCAGAGGATAAGCTCCAGGCTGAAGGCTCACTGAGGTAGGTCAGCTAGAGACTGAAATGAAAAATACTGGTAGTATTTTCAGCACAAATTGAGACTGAGTAATACAGTTTAATGGATAGGACACTAGTATGGGAGTAAGAGAAGAGAATTTATCTCTAATTTTGCTGTTAGAAACGGAATGCCTACTGTCTCAGCTGGGCCAGATATGTTTCCATCTGTAAAATGGAAACCATTCAATATGGTATCCATAAATACCAAGTGCTATGTTCAGTTTCTCCATCACAGTGTCTTCTGAGCAAGTCTTTTCCTCTATTTACTCCAGATAGAGACATGTTTTAGGTTGGAAAGTAAAAATATTTAGATAGATTTGTAATACCAGATCAAAGAGGTTTTTGGGAATGAAATGCTACACAACCTGATTTAAATTCTGTTGCATCTACCGCATCACCAGTGGTAGGCTGATAAGTTTGTAAATTAGAGGTCACTTTCCCCTCTGACATTTATTTAAAATCCATCTCTAGAAAGGATAAAACAATTTAGATTTTATCAAGAAAGCATCTGAGCAAGGGTGAGATGCAAAGAAAAAAATATGTTGGCCCTCTCTCATATATTTTGCACTTCTAGGGAAGGTACAGGCTGTAGAAGAAGACATTGGAAGAGTAAAGGGGGAATAGAAGCATATAAATCCAACGATTTTTTCAAAGTGAGTACTTGCAACTGTTTCTTTTCTGAACTGTTTTCAATGAGTTTTTTAAGCAAGGGGTGGATCTGAAGGATTTATCACCCGCCCTAGCCTGGCAATACAGAAAATTATGAATTTGACGACTTCATGATCTGTATCTGGGTGTGACATTTTTACTGTTCCTTAGTGTGTATGCCTATATTTGCATTTGTAAAGACAACAGTTTTTCTTTCAGTGCTGTCAGCATCCCACTGAAAGTTCTTCTAATGCATAGTTACCAAATGTGCTTGTAATCACTAACAGCCAGATAAATGCTATTAATACACATTGTAATTTCATTAATTTGATAAAATCTGTTTTGGCTTGTCACTTGCTCTCCTAGCAAAATAAATTACAAGGCTGTAATGCTCCACCGTGGTAAGTGGATAACCACTTCTAGGCAGGTGTTGAGCTGAATTGAAAATTATGGCAACATCAAAGCAACTGTTTGGAGTGATGGGGTTTAATCTATTAGTCCTTGTAATAGTGTGGAGATTTTGCACAGAATCAACAGTATGTTTTGTCTAAGTAAGATCACCCTTACTGCAGGCATGGTTGACCAATGCTGACCGCTTTTGTTGACCAATGTTTTCCCCCATCCCCTCTCCTCCCAGAAAGAACAACAGGGAATAAGCTCTTTGGACTGACTAGAGCAACTCTCTGAAAAGGATGGATCTCACAAGGCTGGCTGTAAGTGACCTTCCAGTCACCCATGCTCTGGAGCAGCTAGATTCTTGATCCAGGGCAGGAGACATGGCAGCTGGGATTTGGCCAAATGTTGCAGCTTGCTGACCCTGCTCATGCCATTACTGCGTCCTCTGCAGTAATAGCAGGAGATCAGCCCCATTCCATTTGGGGACTTCCTCATGCCAGAGAAATCCCTAAGGAAGCAATTAAACTGCAACAAGCTTCATAATAACTTGCATTTTAGCCTGTGATCTAACTTTGTAACTCATGATTAAAAACTAGTTAGAATACTGCTAATTTTTTCCTAACAAGTAAGGAGATTTACGTGGTTAACATTTTATTCCTACGTCTTGAGCTGTTATAAGCATTGTAAACATTATAGATGAGATTTGTAAACACAAGTTATTTATGCAGCAAAACATAAATACGTGCCTAGATTAGGTCACCTGCTAAAAGTAATCAGTACTCATTATTGCCATTTAACTTTATGGAGTGACCTAAATATCTTACAGAGCAAACACAATAAACAAATTTATTCTTGAAATGCTGCTGCTCGTTGGGGACCCAATGTGTGACAGAACTGCATGTGCTTCCCTCACAGGATATCTGAGGTGCCTCAGGTGTGGGCTTGCAGCATCTCTTTAGCACGTCTTCTCTCATTATATCTTGTATACATGATTAATATCAGTGGAAATTATAATCTGTTCTTTGCATTTGTGTGTCTTCTGGTGGCCAGAAGGATTGTTTCAATCTAATGAAGAATACTCTTGCACATTTGTAGAATACAATTTTTAGGAGAATTTGATTTTAACACGTCCGCGTATTGAATGTTTTACTTCTGCTACCTGTAGTTATTTACCTGAGATATGGGAAAGTGATTGGGGAAGAGGGGAAACCAATGGTGTTCTTGAAAAAAAAAAAAAAATTTCCTGTCTCCATGACAAGTATCACCTGGTGGAAGGCAGGCTGCCTGTATCAGCTTTCACCAAGAGAGAGGAAAAATGGGAATGCTCTGAGTGCTTTGACCTTTCATTACCAGCACCATACAAGTGCAGTTGGAAGTTTGCACTGTGTCATGTTTCAGTCTGTTTCTGGTTTGCAGCCCTTTAGCCTGTGTACATTTGCAGCAATGCTACAGATTTTCTTCCTGTCTTTACTTTTTGATGCCTGCAGAGCTTTTCTGTCCTTTAAATTTAAAAAAAAAATAAAAAAATTCTCTGTTTCCCCAGTTGTGACAACCTGTTTGTTCTAAAGCAGCTTATAAAGTTTTGTTCTGTGTGTAAGTCTGGCAAGAGAAAAGGGGAGATTGAAATTTAAAAAGTAATTTTTGATTTAGTGTGCCTACCTCTGGTCAGATTAACTACTGTTTGAGTTTTTCTCATATCCAGACAATTGAAAGTGAAAGGACAGAATTAATAATGACAAACTTCACCTCCTCTGAGAATTGGTCTATATATGGGCATGTTCAGAATGGTTACTCTTACACTAATTGATAGACATCACTTTCTATAGCTGCATTTTATTGTTGTACATACATGCATGTTGCATATGCTGGAAATCTCATGCTGATTTCAGACAAGAACACATCTTCTCTTAGTGGGACATTTTGGTTACATCAACAGTAATTGCTCCTAAAAACAAGCTTAAAAGATGTTGGTTGCGGTTACAGAACTCAACCCATGTTCTGAGATATTCTTCCAAATTTTACAATGGTCCAAATCCACATCTCTCTCTTCTCAGATAGTGGAGCTCCAGAAATGGGTATGATCTGGCCTAAAAGAACATGTTTGGCACAGTGCTTGCTCATTTAATTTCTTCTGTCCCAAACCACTTCAGTGAGATTCAGTTTACTCATAAGAGATATTCTATCCCTGTGGTGGAGAAATTCACCAAGTTCTGATGTGGAACAGACAGAGAAAGCCAAATGCCAAAATCTGTTTGTATAAATACATATGCTGGTGTGGTGATCCCTTTGTAAACATCTGTACTTGAGAAGCTTGTTGGATTTTGAAAGCTCCTTGGAGAACATGAGGAAGGATCTTTAACAGAACTCTAACTTGCAAGACAAATAAACATTCCAAGCAAAAATATTTTTTGGTACTTTTTGGGGAATTGCACTACTTGACTTAACATAGCATTTTAGGTGAAACAAGCAATTCAACAATGTGTCATTCCAATAAAATTCTACAGGACAGTAATATCTATTTCAGTTGGGCTACCATATGCTATATTTAGAATTTTAGCTATATTTTAAAATTCAGTTGTCTTGGGTTTATTATCTTAGTTGATAGTTATGTCATGGTGTCCACCTGAAGTGGTTTTTTGAAGTACTAAATATTTCCTCTGTATGTCAGTGGGACTCAAAACTCCTTCATTCCCCTATATTAAGTTGAATCATGGCATTACACTGTGCCAGTCAGTGGGCTTTTCAGTCAGATTCTGCTCACATTTCAACAAGGACAGTGGATGTCAGCGGTGCACCAAACCCACTTCTTTCAAAAGATTCTTTCAAAGGCAAAGGTTAGAACAGGTGCATTCAGTTATGCTCAGTTTGTAAACTCAAAATTTGCAATAATGGTGTGTTTTGAGAGTTTTTCAAGAGCTAAAATGGAGTTAGGCTTGCTTGGAAAGACAGTGCTAAAACTCTGGCAGTGTCCCAGAAGTTACATATGAACACGTGTGTCACCTCTGAGCTGACCCAGCTCTGTCAATAGGTCTCCTCTGCTACACAGTTGTTGTCATTTTCTTCAGGTCCTGGAGATCTCTTGATTAAATCTTGCCATGCCAGGCTTGAGTAGCATTTGAGAGCTGATGCAATGACAGCAGAATGAAAGGGATATCTGGCATGCATTTTTTCATGCATTCACTGCATGATTTCAAACCTGGAGGAGAAAAGGGGAAAATGACTGAAGTCAAAGGAGCTGAACTTGAAAAAAACCATCTATTCTTTGCTCCTATTCATGTCCTTAGTCTCTAGAGTGATTTTGCCGGCTTTAACAAATACAGAAATTAATCATGGAAGCATACTGTGGGTGCTTTATTTTTGTTTCACTGTTCACTTTTCTGTAAATGGCAAAAGGACCATGGCAGTTTTTAGCATAAGATGGGAAGACCCTTAATCTAATGATTTTGAGAAACCTTTGGACCTGATCCATGGCTCTGGGGTTGTTTTCTGTTTATGTCACAGCAGCATTCAGTAGCTGCAGATCACGGCAGACTATGTCAGGCTTCTGAAACAACAGAATGAAAGAAGGAAAAGATGAAATTTTGGCATAGAGCCTCCTGGTATGCTTTGTGACCTCTTTTTTTTTTTTGTCCCTATAAAACAAAAATTGCATTTAAAAAATGATCAGTGCAGTTTCAAATTGAGATGTTAGCCAAAAAATCAGCCACTTTTGGTGGTGAAGGTAATGTTCCTATAGTCTAATACTAAACTTTGTGCATGCTGTAGACAGGGTGAACACCCTGAGAATGCATTGCAATGAAGAAGAGTGCATGTTTTAAAGGGTGGTGATGGGAAATTATAAAGTGCAAGCAAGAACATTTCTACCTATCTAACACAGACACAGCATAAATTACATACAGTCTCCCATATGCAAAATTTTGAGTTCATTTATTTGGAGATATGATAGAGGCCCATGTTAATAGTTGCTCATACGTAATGTACATCTCAGTCTGTACACCTACATTATTTCAATTTGTTTCTGAGGGAAATCTGAAAAGAGAAATTCAACTTCTAGAGAAAGTTCAACAGAGTATTAGAGTTGGAAGGAAATTAAAATGATGGGTTTTTAACCTACATACACTTGTAGAAGATATGCTATAACATGTCTTCTATGCTCCATTAGAAATAGCAAAAATTGTCTTGTTAATTAAAAACAACCACTGGGTTTGTCTTGTGTGGGATGCAGGTCAGCGTAAAAGTAAAGTGAGTTCTGTGCCTTGGAATGAATTACAGTTTTGAAGGATAGCTCCTGCATGCTCATTTTTGGTTTTGGCATTTAATGCCTTCCTCTTGTTCAAATATGTGGGAGGAATCAAATGTCAAAATCTTTACTGTGTATGATATATAATTTCTCTCTTGTATTTCAGTGGGAGGAACATCAGACCCCAAAATGATTATGTGTCTACTCATAAAGAATACATCACTGCATATTTTAATGTCAGTTGCGGGAAATGCAGATGGGGTAAAATATTGTTGTCACCTTCCCCCTTCTGAGTTTCTGCTTGTGTTTTTCTATGTATCCTTGCAGGATGCAAACAACCCAGAACTTCATTTCGGTGTCTGGAGCTTTGGTCCTGGCCAAAGCAGACCTCTAGAGATGAACATGTCCCAGGACTTCAGAATTCCAGTCCAGTCCATATCCAGGTCAAAAGAATGAAACCTAGGGTTTGTGAATAGAGCTTTTTATACTTGAAACAACATGCAAGACATTTTGAAAATTTCCCATTGTAGTCAGTAATAACATGTCTATTTTAGAGAGTGATGGGGACGGTAAAGTCCTAGTCACATTTTACAAGTCAGTGGCAAAATTTATGGAAGGTCAAGCCTGCACAGCTCTGTGATTTTTAAAAACAACAGGGTTCAGCAATTTATAACCTTTTTGTGTTAACTATATTCTCAAATATGCTGCCAGTTTAAATTTTTATGCCATTTATAGAATGAATCCTGAAGTGATAAGAAATAAAGTAGAGGAAGGGTGTGTTGGGTATGAAATGAGTACTCCTCATGCTGCAGCAGGGACTGCAGTGAGCCAGCAGGTCCTTTTCTGAGGTTTCTCTGGCTAGCTCTTGCACAGACCTTGAGGATGCTGGCACTTGCAGCAAATGATGCAGGAGAGGTTAGGGACCACAATGCAATTTGGACAGGCTCCTATGTCTGTTTGCGTTGCCCTGATGCTGAAGCATGCCCAGAGCAGCAGAATGGAGAGGGAAAGAAGCGCCCCTGCCCTTGTGGGCTCTGGGTTTTACCCTGTGCTTTTCTGGGTTTGGCTCACTACCATAGTGTGCTGCCTTGTGGTTGCTGTCTGTGTTTGGTCTTAGAAACAGATATCATCCATGGTTCCCCAAGACAGGGCCAGGCAGGCCCAGAATCTCTCCTGTGCCCCCTTGCACCTGGTTTAAAACAGCAGTTCTAAACAAGTTCTGTGGAGGGGTCCAAAGCCTGTTACATAGAAATTAAAATCTTACATCAACTTCAGGGGGGTTTGGATCAGGCCTTACATGTCTGTTCTTACTCCTAGTGTAGTCTCTGGGATTTTTGCCAGGGATTCATTGGGAATGGTTTGACTTCACTGTGACCAGGACTGGGTCCAAGATGAGCATACACAAGGGGAATGAACAGTCTTTTCAAAAATTTTTAATTCCCTCTCAAGGCTCCACAGCAATGCAAAATGGTGTAAAGCAACACAAACAACTACATATCCTAGGAAGAGAGATGAGAATTCTAAGTACATGCCATTTTATTGAATGTTATCAAGGCTCCCTAGTAGTTAATTTGATTAAATGGAGCTCCCTGAATGTTCTTTCTCTAAATGTGATTTACAAAGTGTTTTAACATGAAGAGTTTCCAAAAGCACTTGGATGTCAAAGAGCTATTAATCTTTATATTAGCATTCTGAAAAACAGCATGTGTTCCTTGATTAGTTGATATTTGTTTGCATTCTTCTTTTCTACAGAGGATTATCACTTTGACCTTTTAAACATACTGTAGTTCTTTAACATGTAGGAGTTAAATATTTTCATGTTTATACACTGGTGTTAATCTGGTTTTCACTGGTGTAAATAAGGACTGAAGCCCACAAAGAGTACTGAAAAACCTCAGATATGAGTTCTAATAATCTTTATCTCATGAAACACATTAGAGAGCAAGCTAGCATGCCAGATGTTTGACCATCTTGGACAAATCACACTGGGGCCAAACCTGGCCAGCTCTTGCCTGTGCTGATTGTCTAACTGATTTCAGCAGGACTGATCAAGTGAGATGAAGGATTCCTGCCTCCAGCCTTTGCTAAAAATCCTCAGATAGGACTGGCCCAGCAGGCAGATTGTAGGGTTTCCCTTTCAATACAGACATGTGTCTTTCATGATTTTAAATAAACGGGAAGGATGCTCTCTAAACAGAAAAGTAATAGCACTAATTTAAGTGTGGTGTACTTCTGTTTTATGATGGGTTTCAACTGTACCTTGGGTGTGTATTCCTTATTGACATTTTTGCTTTGTGCGCGTGCAATCAAAAAGTCCTGTAGGCTGACACAGCATTAGGCTGGTGACACTTTCAGCCTCTTGGAACAGAGAGTGGGGCTGAAAGTTATAAACAGCAGAGGTGCTGCGCATTATCAAGCGGAGACAAAAATAAATATCATAAAGATTCATAAAAAAGGGCATATTTGATGAAATTCCAGCAGAAACTGCAGTCCACATCACAGAAATTAATAGCCAAGTCAGGGTCCAGAGCTTCAGCACATGCACTTGCTCCAAAATAAATAAAAAAATACTAGTCTTGGATGTCATGTTTATGACTGTTATTATGTTGCTTTGACATTTTCAATGACATTAATTTATCTCTTTTGTCAAGTGAGAATCCTTAAATTAAACATTGCTATGAATTGCCTCATAATACTTCTGCTAGGACAAAAACAGAAGAAAAAAGAAACCACTCAGTTAAGGATCTGCTGCCTGTTATAATTCTGACATCATGTGAAAGAAGACATCATGGACCCTTTGCCTATTTTACTAATCAGTATTGTGGGTCTTCCTCATTATTCTTTAAAAATTTGGATTCTGGAGAGCCCAGTTATAATGGAAGCCTTAGAACAATTGTGTCTTCAGGTGCAGGTGAACACTGGATCCTTGCAGTCCCTTGCAGTCTTCCTCAAGGCCATCAGAGCAGCCTCTGGAAACTCTGCATCTGCAGGAAGGCAGAGGGTGAGGGGATTGGGCCACAAGTAATTTCCCTTTTTTTGAGTATGCAAAGGAACTCTGACAAGAATTTTGCATTTTTAAGTGTGTTTCTTGGTTATGCTGCAGTTTTTTGCTGTGTAAGTCTATTTTCCTTTCTCTCTTTTTGTCTGCCTGGCTCTGTTTCTTGGTGTATGATTTTTTTTGGTTACTGTACCTTGTTTAAATTCTGGTTGTCACTATTCTGCTGTGTCCTAATTTCTGGCTTCTGGCCATCTCAGGTCTTGTATGCTCTTCTGACCTTGTGCTTTGTATAACAAAGACATAATGTATTTCATTCTTAACCTTCCTGCCTTCCCATCTTCATCCTCAAATATTAGATATGTTAAATATCCATAGAAATTTATACATGCACATATATTGGGAAGATACATTATTATTAGAGTGTGGAACTTGAAAATAAATATGTGATTTTCCCACCCTTGTAGGGAAATTTAGGTGGTTTGTGTTAGCACACTAGCTTATATTTGGTTAAAATAATCACTTTACCTAACCTGTCGACCCTAGTCCCAATCCCTATTCCCTGGAGGATTTGGTTTGGTTTGGCAAATACTGTATAAAGGGGTAATCTGCTCCCTGCTGCCAGCAGACTGCTGCCTGTGTCTGATAGTCATCTACTTAACTGGCTTTCATGAAGTGCAGAAATGCATGTTGGGTTAGGCCTGCTAATGGTGCATAGAGATTTTCTTGTAGTAAGCCCTAACACATTTTTAACAAAGTTTGAAGACTGTTATTTTTTGCAGAGTATTCATGTAGACAGCTAAGTAATGGTGGGTGAATTCCCACATCCCCAAATTTAGGCTGGAATTTTCTACACCCGAACCCCTTTACTTTGGCTGCAAGGCAGTAACACAGCACATTACAAATGGTCCTGTAGAGTCTGGAAAACCTTTGGTATGCTGCCACAAATCCCACAGCCTTTTGGCTGACCCATCACTGCCTATGTACAGCAGGGATAGCCAGCTTTTGTATAGGAGCCACTGTATTCCCAAGGATGTATTTTGGGCAGACCAGATACAGCCATGTTTATGCACTTGAGTTTTAGAAACTTTCCAGACTCCATCTGCATGCTGTTTCCCTTTCTTACCCCTCTCCAAGCAGCCCGAGCAGCCATGTGGCTGGCTGGTTGAGGTTGGATACAGTGGCATTGTGGGCCACCTTTTGCCGCTGGGCTGCCACTCCACATTCTTGATCTGACTGAATTGCTCTTGCAGGGTGCCCACAGCTGAGATATGCAAAATCTTTCTCACATTTAGCTTTACTCGAGTGTGACAAAAAGCCTGATGCCATATGGGATATTCATTCACACTAGGAATTTAGTACTATGTCTTGCCTGTCACTTAATTAGCTGCTATTCATTTTAATAGAATGCATAATGTAAGGAATTATTTTTGTTTAAGGGACTTAAGTTGACTTAAAGCCATAGGGAAGAGGAAAAAATCCCCACATCTACAAGAAGTAATAAAGTGCTTTTGTTTTCCTAAAATTATTACTATTTGAAGTCCAATGTGCCAGATCTGGAATATTGCAGTAAAGGCTGCACTGGGACTTCACAGTTATTTACTAGGTGATTCTTTAGAGCCACTTTCTTTTTAGTCAGTTGTAACATTTTACATTTTGGGGGCTTGACTGGGATATGGCATCACACTTGGTTCTAGCTGTGTTGCAGTAATCTCTGTGTGACGTGGAGCCAGAAAGACCTATAAAAGCAGCTGTTGCTTTCATTAAAACCATTACAAAGGTCTACTTGTGGTATTCCAAAAATAATTCTGATAATTGGTTGTTAATTTTAATTACTCACCAGTTGAATATCTTGATAGGAGAAACAGGTATACATGTCTTGTTAAACAAAATAAACACATATTCAGTAATAACTGGACATGTGGGTAACATGTTAAATGTAATAATACTGTGCAGTGATGATTAATTTATAATCTTCATCAAATCAGTAGAAGCAGGATATAGTTAATATGATGTCATTGTTTAGATAGCCCTATTTAATGACTTATTTATATACATATGTTCAGTGTTACAAGGTGGTGAGTCGACACTTGTTAGTATTAGGCAAGCTGCATGATCCACTTGTGGATCTGTTTTTCAGGCAGAAGGTGCACAGTGCCTGCAAGTTCTTGTTTCACTCTGACCTCCAGGTCCTCAGCGTGTCCAGAGAAGAAGCAAGCTACCTTAACTTCCCCATGTTGTGAGGAGCAGCAGTCACAGGGTGCATGGTTGTCATATTTAAATAGAAATAAAATATAACCAGAAAATTTTGCTATCTCCTTGGGGGCATGGTGTGTATGCAAGAAGCAGCAAGTAGACAAGAGATTGCAGCTTCGACTTGCCACCTGGTTCCTTCGCAGCCATCCACTGTGGGGTGCTGTATTCAAGGCTTAGGACACCTTCAAAAAACACTGCTGAAGGGAGCAAGGTTCCAGGGGCATTTAGTCAGTAAAATGCTTTGGGAATGCTGGCATTTCCTGATATGACCAACACTGTTCTAAACACCATGTCAAAATACAGACCCATAGTAGGCACTGTGAAGAAAATTAACTCGACCCCAGCCAAAACCAATAAAACAAATATTTTTTCACTTCTCTTCACCTTTGCTTTGTGTTGTTTCAAGAATCCTGTCATTATTCTCCCAGCACTGAAAGGAGGAACATAGACTTTCTTTGAGTCAGAAGTGAATAATGGCTGATGTATAAGGACCAACCCATGTGCTTCTACCATGATTTTTTTGGGGTGGAATTAACCTTAGCACAGTACCACATCCTCAGCCCGCAGACAGGGATATTTCTGATGGTCAAGTGGTGAGAAGTAGGAAAATGAGGGCACCACATTGCTACAGCATATATAAATGTCCACATATTTATCATAATATGAATGTGCAACAAGAGAAATGGAGAAGTCCGTGAATAGAACAGGCAGGGAGGTTAGGTTGGGGGTGAAGTTTCTTTTTATGCTCCGATTTATACCTATATACAACACATATTGTTGGCAAAAAGTAGAAGTATGATTAATTCGCTGTTACGGGCAGGCAGATTAGTCAGGTTATGGAATGGCTCTGACACAGGGAGTGAGAGAACAATTTTCTCATGAGCTGGTTTCAGGTTTTTTAAGCATTTTGTCTTGTATCAACTCTATCAACTGTGCTTTGCAGTTTGCAGTTCTTCTCCATGTACTCTTATTATACATTTTTGTTAAAACTTTTTATCTTCTTTTAGCCTTGACTGGGACATTCTAGACCTTTCCCTTTCCTCCACAAAAATGAGCAATAATTATGTGAGTTGACCACAAGGAAGGTCAGAATTTATTTCCTATTTCATACTAAAAAGACAAGTAAACATAAAGCACATGAAAAATCTAAACATAAACTTTCACCTCTGATTCTGTTGTATGTCTCTGTCCTTTGAAGTCTAGACAAATAGGCTGTGGCAGAAAAACATGAAGATATTTTTGATAATAAAATTTACTAACTGAGGGTATTGTAAAAAGCCTGGCTTCCTTACAATAAAAAGTGTGCTAACAGTTCCTTCAATATGCTGATTTGGTTTCAGTCCAAAACGTCCTAATCCTAACAAGGTGATTTATCAGTTAAGAAAGGCACAAACTCCTTAGCATGATCTAACCTCAATATTTTACATATATTCAACATTGTAAAAAAGAGAGAATCACTTGTCCCATGTTCAACTTGAGTGGTGAGTTGGAGTGAGTTCAGTGGTAAATATGTGTATAGAAGTTAAAGCCTGTCCATTTGACCATGTTGGCTCTAGAGGCTGCCTAATCCAGGTGGAAATGTATGATGTTGGAGTAATACATTAGCCTCCTTCCTCTAATTGCTGAAAGTCAAACCTCACTTTTTACAGAAAAATTAGTGCACTGGTTCTCACTCTAAAGTTTTGGTTATGCATGGGCCTTTAAATATGGATTTTATAAGTTCTAATTGCTAATTAAAATGTGACAGAAGAATACTCATGTCAAGAAATGTGAGCTCTCCATATTTTTTTTTAATTATTCTGTTAGATACCTGTTCTTTGCAAATATTGTGCATGATGCAACTTTTAAAAGAGTAACCTGAACATGGCTTTGGGTTGCAGACAGTGCAGTCATGTTCTTCTAGGATAAATGAGGTGTCACTGCAAAATACCAGCATCAACAACCAGGGGCAGTTTTAACCATGTCTGGGGTCTACTGCATGGTCAAAGTTATTTATATGAATATTCTCGCAGAGCACTGCAAACAGTGGAGGTTACTGCTGACAGATAATTGGGCCTGTCACTGTCGTACATTAATCTAAGCACACCTCTTTGTCCATACATATCTAATACACAAACTACAAGATCCTCTCAGTTCAGATCACTTGTAATCACTGTACACTTTCATACCTCCAGTAAAAGCATTTTTTTTTTGTTATGAAGTCATATTAAAAATGTGATGATTCAATACAAGCAGATAGATTTTTAGCTCAGTGTGCAGAGATTTAAGTGCCGTTTGTTATTGAAGCTAATGCAAGTCAGGTGGCTAATACCCTGTACAGCTCACTGAAGATTCACCCCAAGATGCCTTGTAAATTGCTTTTCATTGAAAGCACATTCAAAATTCACTTTTCGTCTATGGTTTTTGCTACAGCGGTCTTACTATAGATATTAAGTTTGTGACTGAAGATGAATCATAAAGTCATACAGGGCTTTTAAAGAAAATCTCATGCAATAAAATTTTAAACTGTAGCTGATCTCTTGAACTGCAGCATTTCTCTGCTGAAGGTCGTGACTGGTGTGCATTACAGTTGGCTCTGCACCTAGACTGCTTTGTCCTTACAGTTTGGCACAATCCAGCTTTATCTGCGTTTACAGCCATGGGTATAACAGGATCAGATTTGTTTTCTCCAATTAAGAAAAAAACAACTTAATGCAGAGATAAATGTCCTCCCAGACTAGAACGCTTAATTAGAAAGAAGTTTGTTTGCCAGCTGGTGAGTACATTATGCCATTCTTCCTTCTTCCAACTAGACAGTTCTACAGAAGTTCCCTACTTTTGGTGTAATTTCTGTTTCTGATAAATTTAGTTCTATATCTTACTTGGGTTGTATTGGTGACTGCTAGATGCAAAAGGATTGTTAATTTGCAGACTAGTAATCCAGTGTTGCTGTTTGAAGATGAACAACTAACTCGACTGTGTATCTTTCTGTGATCCCTTCTACTCCTTCCATAGAGGAGCTAAAGAGGAAAGGAACAATTTCCTGGGCACACCTGACTATTGTGATGCTCAAGGGCTGGTATTGAATGAAAAAATTGCCCTAATAACAGTAAGGTTTCTTTAGGTGCCTTTTTACAGTTGAGATTAGAACAGGCAGTTCTGTGGTGGATACTGTGTAATTTGCAGAAATTGCTGGTTTTGGGAAGAAGACCCTGCTTTTTTGATCATCTCTAGCCCAGTGTCCTCGACTGCTCTGAAGAGCTGGGTTCTGCTTGTGTCAGTTGCTAAGAATATTGGGTCGCCAGCCCTAGCCTACAATTCCCTATTTTTAGTAAAGACAGCAATGACTGTACAGTACTCTGTACTGTCCTAACCATCTGCATCAGACCTGAGTCAGCAGAGCCACCTCTGAGTCTTGAGGGGAAGACCCTGATGTGATTTCTGGTGCTGAGTTTTATGATGTGAAATTCAGGGTGGGGAAAGGAGAAAGAAGCAAATGTGGATTTCTGTTAGGGAATTAAATACATGGATGATGGCTCACTGCTCCTTTGAGGCTATCTGGATCATGCTTGTTTGCCAGGCCCATATATCAGTAGTCAGCCAAGATGTGAGTAGGTTCAGCAGAGGAAACCTTATTAAATCAACCATCAGGCCTGAAGTTCTTGAGAGCTAATGAGTCTGTGCACCTCTGCACTGTCTTGCTTCTTCAATTTAATCACTTTTGAGTTTTTCTGCTTTCTCTTTTTTGACAGAGAATGAACTACCTTTGAGTCCTCACATTTTCCTGTCTAATTCTTCCTTTTCAGTCAAGAACTGTTTTAAAGACAGGAGAAAATCTATTCAGCTGAACCCTGAGTCTGTTGTTTCAAAGGATCATAGAGAGAAAATTACCTATCTGGACCTCCTTGCTCAAGTAGGGCTCAGTAATATCTCAGTAATATTAAAGTTCTGGAAATATTTTGCATTACTGACCAGGTATTAGAAGCCACAAATTTCAAAGGAAAAGGGATTTAAAGTCTAATTTGACTGGAGCTCACCTATTAATTTTTTCTCCCAACAGAAGATGTACTAGAGCTGGTCACTCAAATACCTTAAACTATTTGCTTGAAAGATGAGTATGTCTATTAAATAAATTTATGTGGTAAACTGTGACTGAGAGGGAAGAAACAAATGAGTGAAGACTTGGAGAATTAATGAAAAGCCTCACTGGCCTAGAGCTATGAACCCCTGAATCAGCAAACCAGGAAATGCACAGTGTTGGCCAGTATCCGCTCACAGGAATTGTTCATATATGGGTCAGATGTCCACTTTCTCCCCCACTCTTTGTTTCTGAAAATGCCACTCTGGATTAATTTTATTCCATGCAGTTCAAGCCTTAGCCTGAACTGTCTTAACTATCAATTTTTATGTCTAATGTGTAAACTTCTGGGTTAGTTGAGTTCAGCAGGTTGGTGTGATAAGAGAGAGCATTCTCTTTTCACTTCTAAAGGATATTTTTACTTGCCTGTCCATCTAAAGCCATACTTTATTGTTACACAGCTGTGCAAAAAGGATTCAGGAGACCTATTCCAAGAAGAGAACTTAGCAAGCAGACTTTATTTTTCAATGCAAAAACAATTCCCAAAAAGCTACAAATAACCTTACTTGGATGCGTAAATTTTGTCTGCATATTTTCCAAACTGTAGGTAATGGTTTTGCATCCCAATTGGTGGCACTTCTGAAGACCGGAGCAGATTAATAACAGCTGTATCAAATTTTTTTTTTTTCTAATTCTGGGACTGTCTCCTTTTTATGCAGAGAAAAGGAAGCTTTGTTTTTGGAACACCAAATTGCACAGAGTACAAGCCTACATATTCATATTTTAATAAAGGCATTCTTCTCATGCTTGAAGCTTGTTTAAACCCATTATTGAATTCTAGATTTGTTAGACTGATGCTGGAATGGAAACTGGAAATAAGCTTTGGCCATGATGTAACTGAAGATCACTGATCTCATGGAAAAAAATCTTCTCTTCTATATTTGGGCTATGGTAAGCCCACTGTGAGCCAGTACGCATATACAATATTAATGAGACTTTTCCTGCTAACTGGGGGACTTACAAGTGACAACAATGTACTTGGCTACAGTCTATCAGAATAACAGAGATATTTCCTACTGGTTAGAGGAAAAATATAATTTTTTTTTTCTTTTTCAGCCCTACATAAGACAAATTAGCTCACAGAAATGCATTTCCATATTATTTTTTCTGTGTAACCATTTCTATGTGGTTCCCCTTCTTCTAACTGAACTTTGTTTTCATATATGCTTGAAAACTTATTGGCAATTATAAATTTAATTCCATGTGACCTCCATGATATGGCTTGTTGGGGTTCTGCGAGCAGTTTCCTCTGCAAGAGATGTTTCAGTGCATGGAGAGAGAGTGCATCAGGTGGGGCTGTGTGGTTTACACCTTGGGTGGCTGTTGAGTGGAGACAGAATGATCTTCCAACAAAGAATGTAATTTTCTTCCTTGTCATTCCAGTCCTATTTGCTAGCTATGGGGAGTGCCTGCAATCTTTATCTGTGAGTGTCAACATTTCCAAAAATGGGGACTTCAGACCTGCCAAGTTGTTTGCTGTCTAGTGTTTGTGCATGCTTTGTGCATTGTACATACTTCATAATAATAATTTGTAACCAGCAGTCAGGGACAGGGAAAGGTACCGTGCATGTTCTCACTGCTTAGGAGAGCAGACTTTAAATAGCTATAATATAACACCACAACTACAACTAGTGTTGTGAAATTTTTCCTTCCCAGAATGTCATTCAAAATCTTGCTGGCTCACAAACACCTGAATTCCGCTGTGGTTTGTTATTAACACTGTCTGGGGAAAAAAAAAACCCAAGGGCTCCAAGTGTCTGAAAAGCCCAGTCCTATGAATATGCTAATTGTGAGATTTTAGTTGGTTCCTAACACTGCATGAGAGGATGCTGCCGAGCTGTAATTACTATGAGAACCAGGGCTCAGAATTTCCTGAATATTGTGTGTTTCAGATCTCATAGATAACATGGCATTAGTGTGGGGTTTTTTTGCCCTGAATGTTGAGTGTGCAGGCAACTGCTCTTTTTTTATACTGGTGGAAATAGTCAGCCATCTATAATTAGTAACATTCAACCCGCTCTCCAAAATACCAGTGTTTGCTTGGGTCTCAGATTGTCAAGGTTTATTGCAGGCAGTCCAAGACCAGAGAGTTCAATTAGAAAATTAACTTATATGTTATTTTACCATATTAGAGAGTTGATTTCCCTCCAATTTGAAACAGATGATATATTGTTATAAGGGGTTGGGGTTGCACTTAATATTCGCCTATAAAAGAGGTAAAGACATACAAGACTTTTCCGCTACATTGGGTTAGGGCTTTAAAAATAATATACTTTTTACAAGCCTAACTGCAGATTTTATCCCTTTGAGTCACGTGTGCTTGGTGGAAACCATGTACTTTCAGTGTTTCTCAAAACATAAAATGTGCAATAAAATTTTTTAAAAAGAATTTATACTATGTTTAGTTTTGAAGGGAAAAAAATTAGTAAGTTAATCTAATGTCATTAAATGTTGTGATTTTCAGGTAATTTGTAATCCAGAAATATTTAGTATATTTGACTAAATGGTAACAGAAAATTAAGCTACAAGGAAAACTGAAAAATTACTGGGATTATATTTGGGGCTAAATATTGACTATTAAAATGTTTGTACTTCAAATAGAGTGGCGTGACTATTGGCTCACCAGGTATCTAAGATGAACCTATACCTTTCTAAATGTTTGAATAATAAATTAAATGGACTTCCCACCTAGGTGACTTCAGTTTCTGTTACCAGAAAGGAGTGGATGAAGGGAAAAGAATCCTTGAGCAGGAAGCGAGTCTGATGGAAGTCCAGTAGGATCTGCCTGGGACAACGTACCATCCAAAAGGCCTTTCTGCAGAGAGCAGTCAGAACAGCAGTCCTAAACAGCTTCTAGACTGCAGTGTGTTTGCCCACATAGCTCCCTTTTTCTGCAGCACGTCAGCATTTCCACAGGGGCTCATGCAAGCAGGCAACAATGGATCTGGTTTATATGCTTGAATACATTTTCGGGGTGTGTGTCTCAGCTTTTGCTGGTTCTTCTACAGTTTGGCATGTCAGCCAGCATAAACAACACTGGGATTCATTAAGAGTATAAATAAGCTGATTGTTGATGGCTTGTTGTAGGAAGCAGTGATACCCATAGGGGTCCCAGTGGGTGCTTAGAGGGTGTGGTGAGAAAAGATAAAGATTTTTCTCCAGGTCTTAATGTGTATAAGGCCAGTTGTGCTTATAAAGTAGCTGAGAGGATGAGCGATTTGAGGGACAGTGCCAACAGTGTTACCTTTTGGAGACAGAATAAAAAAATATTTCAAATAGGAGGGAGATGAATAGTCATGACCCTTGGTGGAACCCTTCCAGTATTAGAATTTTTTTCTTCAGTAGTGTTTCCCAAAGGTGAATTCAGTAACAGAGTACTTCATGATAACTGAGCATGCAGCACTCGGTGGCATATTATGAAAATAAAAATAACTTCATATCTAAACCATTCTCCTTCTTTTCTCCCATAACAGCAATATCTGCCTGCAAATTTTATTATACCTGGGGAGTTCAAGTTACTACCTTTCCAGCAATTTTTACCAGTTCTGTCCAAAACCAATCCTGATTTTTATAAGTCAATAAATGAATGGAGTACTTTTAATAAGAAACCCTGAGAAGTAAAATAAAAAAAAAACCTGGAAAAAGAGATCAGGGAAAATGACCAATCTGTTGAGAATATGACATTGCCAAATCCAAAGAAGAAATTAAATCTTGATGCCACCTTTTGGAAAAGAGTCACAGTCAGAATTCTGAGTAGTCCTTCTGCAGGAGTTACTCAAGTTCAGTTTGGTGTTTTCCACTTCTGATAGATACTGGAAATGAGCAGTTTTAACTTTTAAGGATTGAAGTATGCACTATTACTAATCCAAGCAGTTACCCATGCCCATTAAAATAATGATAATAATAAAATCAGTTACCACAGCTTTGCATCCAGGAGGGAAAAAATTAAATGCTTGTATATTATATTAGAATGGCAGAACTGAAAGAGTTTGGGTTTTTGTTTTGTGTTTTCCTATCAAGAAAAGAACTGTTAAAAAGGGGAATGGTGTTTCCCTGGGTACTCATATAGCCATTATTTTAAGGTTTTTTTGGTGAGGTTCATGTTTTCCAGAAAGAAAGCAGCAGTGCCTAGTGTTAAATGATATAACCAGAGAACAAACCTTAAACCTTGGTAACTGAATCATTTCACTGGATAGCACTTAATATATCATATCAGAAAGGAGAACAAAATTCATTCTGTGAATTTCTTCCTTTCAGAAGGAATCTAGTCATCTCTTACATATGGGAGCCCCCTAGAAATAATACACCCATCATTAGAAGCTCTAAGATGAAACTACTGTGAACTTTATGAGATCCCATGCTCTCTTTGTTTGTTTGCAATAATAAGGGTGACTGAAGAGGCAGAGACTAGACTTTTCTCTGCAGAGGAATGTGTGGGGAATGAATCCAGCTGTCCCAAAGCAAATTCTAGTAGAGACATGTAACTTGATAAAATTTCTAATCCATAGTTCCCTATTTTCTACTACTTGCAGTCTCTCACAAATGAAAGACAGATAAATATCCAGGAGAGAAAACAGCTATAAACTGTTCACCAGTGGAATCTACAGAACATTCAGTGCTGGCAGCTTCAGGTTATCTTGTTCCTCCAGAGAACATGGGATTTCCTTGTTATCTTATGGGTAGATGCTCTATCTTCCTCTGGTACCTTACACTTTCAGTCTGACTCCTCTCTCATGACAAAACCTTTCAGGGATCTGCCAGCTGGGTAAGTGCAGCCCTTTTGAAAATCTTCATGAGACTTCAAGTAGATTACACATTTCCTTTTCCCCCTCATTTTAGTTTTTCTAAGGCAATTGCAAGTAGTCAATTAGCTTAGGACCAGAGGATGCAAAAGAGTTCGCTGAAGCAACATGCAGTTGAGCTTGTGTCACTGTCTGACAAGTATCAAAGCCACCTGAGAACTTCAGGGCTCTTACAGCAGCAGGCAGATTTTGTTTGGAGGTGTTGCTGTTGTTTCAACCTGGGAAGCCAACCTGTATTCTGTTTCAGTCTGTATCCTTTGGATCATCAGGCCTGGCTGGTGTATGAAGATATGGTTTGCGGGTTTTGTACCCTTCCATATTTTACATCAGCCTGTAGAAAAGTCACTGCCTTGGCCAGGATATTCCATCCCATAACTGAAGAAGCAGCTCCACTAAAACTTATGCTGATGTCACAGCCACTGGAATTCAGAACTTAGATCAATAAAAGTTAATCTCTCTTTTCATTTTTTCTTTTTTCCTTTTTTTTTTTTTTTTGATGCAGTTTGGAGTAGAACACTGAGGAGGTGACGTGATTTGCAGCATGTAGTGTATAATATATTAATTGCTACTTTCCATTCTTCATCCAAAATAGTGTGTCTTCTACCAGCATTTAACACATCTGATCTGCTATTTTCTAGGTTTCAACAGAACAAAATGTCAGTAACAACTTTTAGATCTATGAGTAATATTTCTTCAGCACTATTTAAAAGAGGGAGATCATATTTAATTTTTTTTTATTTTATTTTTTTATTTAAAGAAGGGATAGATCTCTTTTTAATAGGTGGGAATATCATCCTCCCAGTATAGATGTTGTTGACAGGTATCACACAGGGTAAGAGATATTCAATAAGGGAGGTAGTGAAAGAGATTACAGTTTCTACTAAAATTAATTCTAACCTGGTGCAACTTGCCATGAGATAGATTAAAGACATTGTAATATTGTTTTAATGCCATCTAGGATTCCAACTGGAATCCAGTTCAGAAGTGAAGACTGAGAGGCAAGCTGTGTCTATCAGTTTCTAAAGGGAGGGTGCCCAGAGGATGGATCCAGGCTCTTCTCAGCAGTGCCCAGCAATGGGACAAGTGACACTGGGCAGAAACTTGTGCACAGGAATTTCACCTACACATGAGGAAGAATTTCTTCATGGTGACCGAACACTGGAAGAGCTTGCCCAGAGAGATTGTGGAGTTTCTCTCCCTGGAGATATCCAGGAGCCATCTGGACTCAATCCCGAGTAAGGTGCTCTAGGGGACCCTCCTTGAGCAGGGAGGTTGGACAAGATGACCTCAAGCGGGCCATTCCAAACTCAGCCATCCTGTAATTCTGTGATATTTTAGTAAATATTTTTGGCACAGAGTTAACCTCATGTCAATTAAATCACAGGTCTGTTTTCAGTAAGTGTGGGAGTTAGCTGGTTAAGTGTGAGCTACTGAAAAGAAAAAATTTAGTACAGCCTTGTTGCATTTTCTTTGTAGGCTGAAAAGAAAAATGAATATTTCTTCAGAACATATTTCCTAGTATATAATGAACCAAATGTTGAACAGATGTACTTAAAAGTGTGGAAAAATCAAATGAAAGGCACATTTAGGATTTATAAAGTTGAAAACCAAAAAAAAAGAAAAAAACAATGGAAATAAGAATGTTGATGAACAGAAACTATGTTGTTAATACAGAAATTTTTACTGTGAGTTTAAAAATGTTGGCTTCTAGGTCCCCAAACTGCAATCTAGAATTATATAAATTATGGTTAAAAGATGATGCAACATTTCTTCTTAAAAACAAAATTTAATTTTAAAATGTTTTTATATTCATTTAAAATTGACAATGACTAGTGCAGATTCATAAAATTGTACTTCTTCCAAGAATTATGAAACTCACAGAGGTCAGAGAGCTACAAAACATTGGCTGTTTTTCTCCCCCATTTTGAAATCATGCAATGAAGACTACCAAAAAATAAGCCAGATATTTAATTCAGTAGTAATGCTTTGTCACAGCTGCTGCTGTAAGGAATCAGTGGGTAATGGCCCTGCTGAAGTTGTCTCTTCACTCAGGTATGGGAGCATAACAGTGCACCATTTATTTCAGTAAGACAGCTGCATATTTCTAAAATGAGCTGTGGCCTTCATTCAGAAAAAACATCCCTGTTCTGGAAAGCAGCCTCTTTAGATGATCACAGTTACAGCAGCTTTACTTCGGAAAGCATTTGAGCCTGGGACTTGGGGAATTAAACACATGCTTAAGGGCTTTGCCTTAATAGGGATACATTTAGACATGTGAATTAAGCCTTGCATAGACCAGTAAACAAGGGAATTTTCAAACAGTTATAAGCTATCTGTATTAAGTGATCCACATATTGAGTGGGACTTTGGAGATTTATATCAGCTGATACTGTGTCGTGTACTGAGGAGGAGATTCTGACATCAAGTTCTTCATTAAAATGACTGCAATTCAGAAATGTACATTGCACTTAGGTGAAAAACTGCTAAATATTACTATATTATACTAATATAATATTAGTATAAGTGGTTTGTCTTCCTATCTCATGTTCTTCAGACAACTAAATAAAGACACAAAAAAGATTTGAGTCATGAGAATTGGAGCAGGCTTCAGTAATAATTTGAGTCCTGGCTTGTCCCATTAGTACTTGCCCATTATACCAATCACTTGTGAACAATTCAAATTTACATACCCAAATAAGTAGTTTGATGTTTTCCAAATTGCTGAGGAAATTTGGTAAACTGCTATTAGTTTGATTGGTTTGCCAATATGATGATAATAGCTCATATTGCCAGTAAGAATTTACAGTTCTAGACTTTGTCTTCTATACTTTAGGTTTGGTAAGTCCTCAGTGGACCTTCAGAGTGTGTTGCACCTCATAGGCCTGAAGGGAGAAAACCCTGCATTTATATCTCTGATTGTCTAAAACCTTTGGTGCTAAGTAAGATTTTTCAGCAGATAGGTAAATATCTGAAATTTAGACTCTGACAAAATGAACTTGGGAGAAGATATCCTGTGTCTAGTGAAGCCCAAGCTGTCACTCTGGTGCTGCTTCTGACAGAAATTGCACTGTGCTTCTCAGATATTGTGTAACTTCCCATTTGAGCACTGTATGGCCAGGAAAAGTGTCTCTCTGTTTATTCCTTAGTCCCTAGCATCTCTCCTCAGTACTCATAACTGTATCCTTAGAGAAACAGCAGCTCCAGGGCTTTACTGAGATGACACCTGGTTTCAGTCTGTTTGCTTTTCATTATATGTTGAATTTTGCTCTTAAGGATATCTGCAAAATCTGCCTTCAGGAAAGAACGATGAGTTTAGCTGTGCTTAGCACTCAGAGCTGTGGAAGCTACATCCCTAAGAGGCTCTGAACCTCCCTGTGAAGGGAGTGACATTGCATCTGTGCAATGCTAATCTGTGCTGTCCTCTCAGGGCTGTACATGTGTGATGGCCCTGCTGAATGATGACACTGACAGGTCCCCAGGCTGGACAGATGTCCTGAACTGAAAGGGTCTGATCCTGCCTGTAATCCAAGCAGGAGGGAGGCAGGCAGGAAGCTCAGCCCTCTCTGCAGCATCAGCTCCCAGACTGAGCCATGCTTGAAGCTAAGGAGCTAGAAGGAAATGTGTGGGAAGTGGAAGATGTTGGAAGAGGGATACACTTTAAGTTGTGTTAGGTATTGTGTCCCTTTTCTTCACTGGAACAAACAAGAGAAATGGTGGGAAAGATGCTCTTGGGGATATTGCATCAAAGAAAATTTGCTTCCAGAAAGCTCAGAGGATAACTGCAGAGGAGACCAGCTGTGCCTGTTGGAGAGCACTGGGCTACAATATTCTTATTTGAGCCTCTTTAGAACTATTATAGTAACTGCACTGGCAAGAGTAGAATAAAGGTGAGAACTGAGCACTCTATCTACATTTTTCTCACTAAAAACTTACAGATTTATTTGCCTGTTTCCAGGAAGCATATGTAATACTCACTATGTGTTAAAGCTAATTTTCCTAACAGGAAGGGTTTTTTGAAGACACAATGTCTGTCATCTTTACTATCATAACTGGTAGTCATTTGCTTACTCAAATGATAGATTAGCTAGTCAATCTAAAAGCTATATTGTGCTGTCAAATGGATTTTGTTTGGAAATTGAGGAAATAATGTGGTCTACTGGAGAGACACAGGGGTGATTTTTGAAAGCTACAGAATTTAAAAGGCTCACTGCCTCTCTCCCTTCATTTATTTATGTACTTATTTTTCAAATGTCAACATTGATGGTTGTCATTTTCCCACTAATTTTGAAGAGCGTTTATTTCGGAGAGGTGTGTCAGCTTGATTCATTCTAAGAACACATAATTTAACATGCTATTCTTAGATATTAACCAGATGGGTTATTTTTTTTAAATTTTAGAAAGAAAATTAATCAGATGCCATTTAGATACTGGTGGCTGTCACAGTTAGACTGTATTGCCATATTGTCCCTTTTTATGATACCACCCCTTTTCATTTATTATAGTCCCTTGTCACAGCTGCTTCTGTAAGGAATCAGCCTAGAGGGTAAACATCAGCCCTGCTCTCACTGTTACACACCTGTTTGCAAAGATCTCTGTCCAAACAGACCTTCCTGCTCCTTCGAAATCTGAATGAAATAATACAACTGAACATAGGCACCAGAACAGAGTGAACTCTTCGTCTAGGATTTGCAAGCTTGGCTGCTTTCTCAGGTATCTGCAGAATCTTTTGTACAATATGGAGCAGAAGAAAGCTGCAGTCCTAATTTTGACTGGTCTGTGACCCCACTGCAGATGAGTGAGCTTGTGCAGATGTTATGCAGATCTGTCTCATTGTCTGTGGTCTTTTGGGAGTCTTTGGCAGCAATTCCTATAGTCTTGACAGTGACAAAAGTAGTTGAAGGTCATCTTTGAAAGAGCATTTTCACTTGATTCCAGAGGTTCCTCTGCTCTTTCTTCTTCACTGTGAATCTCAGAGAATTCATCATTTCTACAGTTTTAGGGCTTGCTGTAGATCATGTTTTAGTCAAAAATGTGCTACAGTGTAAAATCTAAAATATGTGTTACAATGTGTCATTAACATGAAGCTGAGAGAGTGGTGTCCTCAGGCTGTGGTTCACTGCTCTGAACATTAAAAGGAACTTAGAAAGGACACATTCTTTATCAGTCCTTTCCATGGTGACTCACTAGAAGATGCCGAACTTGAAATACAGTAAGTGATGTTCTTCTGCTATGAGAACAAGAGTCTAAATACTCTGCATCATTTTCAGAATAGTATTTATTCTTCTGTTTCTATTCACGTTCATCTCCTGACTGGATCAGTGGGAACTGCAGTCATGACTGCATCTCTTTGATCTTTGCTTTCCAGTTGTCTTTTGAATCCTGAAATCTTACAAATTCAGTTACTCTTCAGATACTTCTCTTGAATCAGCCAAATAAAGAATTAAGACAACAAGCCTCTACTCTTTAATGGTTCTGACTCTAAAATAAAAGCATGAAAATAGGTTTTTATGTGAAGTTTCAGAATATGTTGCATCTTTCTGAAGTTCAAAAGAAAATCATATACAAGATCTATATTTCTTCCCTCACTCAGGAAAATGTAAAAGATGAAACCAGCAAATAGAAACACAGAACAGCCTAATCAATTAAAATAAAGATCTTGTTGCTTAGCATTCTAGCTGTTTGCAGCTAGTTCTAGTTTCTGTAGTAATAACATCAATCCTCAGATGGTATTACAGGGACTGGTTTCAGTTCACCTATTAATTCAGAAAATAAATCTTACATTTGTAAATCAGTTAACTCAGGCTTTCAATAAGGTGCCCAGAGAAACTGAAAATCGAATACTGTTCCCTATGAGGGAATCAAGAATTTGTATCAAGTGTACTGATTGCCCTGCAGAGCATGATATGGTGCAACAAATGGGATCCTTAGTTCCAGATTTCACACTTCACATGAAATTCATTACTCATGTAGGCAATAATTCCAAGTTCGTTTTGCTTTATATTTTTAGTAGCTGACATAATTTAAAAGGCTCAACGTGATATGACTCTTGGTCCAGGACATTCTCATCAAAATGTTCACATTCAGAGCACAAGCATTTCAAAAAGTATAGAACACAAGATCCTTCCCTTTGATGATTTATGTCAGTCTGTTTGAATAAAGTTTGACATTAATTTGTTCAGCAATTTAGAACTTCTCCTAAAATGCTACTTAAAAGTACAATAAATTTGGGTTTATATGCTACATTTGTTTTAAAAAGCACTTATGCCAAATAGTTGATGCTTATTTAAAGCAGTTATAACTACATCAGTTTGAAAACTACTAGATTAGCTTGGGGCACATGAAACTATTTTATACTGTAATTTTTTTATGCTACAGAAATGTTGTACTGCCAGTGATGCACTTGCTTGGACAAGTATTAGATACTGTATAAATGCTGTATCTAATATTGTTTGACTATAAAATGGGATAAAAAAGTTGATGACTGGTTGTTAGGTTCAGTCATCATTTATTTGGAACAAGGATTGTTGTCTTGTGAAAGAGATATAAAATGCTTGAAATAGATATTATGACATTCTGGCATGGGAAGTCCCAGTATGTGTCACTCCTGTCTCCTCCCAACAGGAAGAACAAGTGCTCCTCTTCAAAATGCCTCTATGGCACAATCAGATATCAGCCAATTTTTAGTGGAAATGGAGCAATGAAAATGGATTGCAGAATTTAGATGTTTTCTGCATTATTAAAAAAGTCATTATAATAAATGGAAATTCATACATTGAAATGCAAAATTAGCTGCTGTACCTTGTCATTTTGAGATGTGTACTAAGGTGTTTTCTTCCACCTGCAGGGTGAACCTTGTAAAAGTATCTCATTTTTCTTCTTTTTAATTCCAGCTGATCATTGGCATCAGTACTGTGTCTGCTGGGTGAATCTCATCACTCTTTTAATTGCCTTTGTGTACATGAAAGCCCATTTGGCATCATGGGAATGTATGTACTGGACAAGAGATTAATAGTGAAAAGATCTGCCAGACAGATCAGAGAGGTAAAATTAGTTCTTAAATTTCAGTTGAATATTTTTTTGTATGTATGTTGGTAACTTGTTCTGGATATTTCTTCAATGCATGCTTCCTAATATTTCATGTGCCAAATACTGAACAGACGTACTTCTAGCCTGGATAAATTAAGAGACACACATTTAGGAAGTGAAGCTGGAAATTCAGAAAGCGCTAGACAACCAAGCTTTGAGCTGAAACTTTACACTGACGACATATTTCCTGCTATAGTAAAATGTGGCATTCAAATGGCAATATCATTATATCATAAATATTGAGAAACTAGATTTCCACTAATCTGAACATCACCTCTCCCATCACCTCCTTTGCCCTCCAGGCTCATGCATTTGTCCAGACTGAAAGTGAAGTTCTCTAGTCAGAGAACATGAGGTACCACGAGCACCCCTTGAAGCTGGTGTAACCAAGAATCAAAATTGTATGACATTTAGTACAAAAACTCCCATTAATGGCTATTTCAGTCTCTTGTTCTCCATTTACACTCCTGGAATGTCTTCCAGTATCACTTTAGCTGCCTCAGGAGCCTTACATCTGCAGGAGAAACATTTTTCATGGAGCACGGACTAAGTGTCGAGTGTTACTTGCAGGTTTCATTTGGAGGAAAGGCCATATAAATGAAGCTGAATCTCCAATATTTTAAATCTCTCATAGGATTATAGGAATTTGAACTATTCTGTAGTCAATATTGCTTGGCAAAGGCTGGATTTCCAGATCTCCAGGAATCCACTGCTGCATGAAATCTTTGTTCAAAGAAGCAATAAAATTGCAGTAGTGTAATACAAAGATGAGAGTAGAAATGAAAATAAAAGAGTATTTTAACTCCCTGAACTCACTCTTGTCTTCTCTCACCAGGTCACTTTTATATAGGAGCAGACTTCTATATTTCCTGTACACTAATGAATGCATCTTCATACTCACACAATGACAGGAACAAATATAAATGATCATGAACCACATGGAATAACCACCGCTGCCAAGCTGCTGCAGGCTTTCTTTCAGTAGCACCCATGGGATCATGGACAGGTGAGGCTGGAAGGAGCCTCAGGACATTATTTAGGTAATACAGTGACATAAAATATGTAGGCATTGACTCAAAACAAGAAAGAGAAAATTCAAGATCAAGTTAAAGCATGATTTGAAGTTGTAAGGTAATTCAGGTAGAGAATAAGTCTGCTCTAAAGGGAGTGAGCCTGAGCCTGAGCAGGGCTCCTTTCAGAATGAGCCTCTGTGACTTTCTTATGGCACGTGGCACTCAGCACCAAAGGCACTTTCTTAGGTGTGGATGAGGCTGCCTGGCAGTACTGCCATGTAGTGTGCCATTCCAGGGCTGGAAAGTTAACCTGCAGAAGTGCAAGTTATGCACCAGTAATTGAAGAAATTTTGAGGATAGGGTCTTATAAAATGGTAACACTGATAAAAAGATTAATTGGCCATTGACTATTATCTTATGTGGTAAATGGTATTGCTTCCTGATTGGAAACAAATAATGCAGCATTTTGATGGGCCATCTGACTATTTAATGTGCACAGAAATGTGATTTTGACATGATTAACAAAAGAGAAAAACATTTGAGAAAGCCATCTAATCCTGCTTCCTCCTTTTAGCTCTAGAGAACCAGAGAAACAGTAGCATTTGAAATTGCGATTTCCTCTTTCGTGAAATTATTATGGGAGTTGGAATGATTAACAAAACAGAAAACAAGCACTTAGCAGACACATAAAAACTGTTAAATAGACAGAAAAAACACTTATGCTCTGTATTTGCTCTGCTGTTAGCAGTGCAATTTCAGAGACACTACCTCAGCGTTACTATTTAACACATGAGTTTTAAAGATTCAAACAAGAACAGACAGGTTTCATTAACATAGGAGGTCCCTGAAGAAATAAATATTTATTAAACTTTCAGTGATGTAAAAGAGTGAGTTTTTTTAACCACACTTCAAGGATTGTTGTAGTGCCTGCCAAATACATACCTGGTGAGCTATTTAGAAACTTCCTGTTCCACATGCTAATTAACAGTCTATGAATTTTAACTTAAATCAGGGTCACATAGCTGAAACGTATTTCAGAGGAGGCCTGCATTTGTCATTCAAAGACATTGCCAAGGTTTTAAGGCCTTGCTATAAAGTGGATTTCACAGCTTGAAAAACTAGTTCTCCAATAACAACTGGGTCAAAACTGGGAGGAACCCTTATGCACTGAGTCACATGAAGTGCAATAGATGTACTTACAATTGAAAACACAGTTAATCCAAAACTGGAACATTCAGCATAAACCTTTTAGCACCCTTGTAGGCAGTGTGGCCTTGGATTCAAATCCCTGCAAGATCATATTTATCTGCTTTAAGTTGCAGTGAGATTCACTGAACACATAACAACACCGTTGGGCAAAAATGCTCCTCTTCAGTGCATCTGGGCAGCTATTTAGGGGCAACAGAAGCTAAGATGACTGTGATGTCTTCCACCCCTGTTCAGGGATGCATGACTGAGTCATATCCAAAGCGGCAGCATAGCACCACAACTCCCTTTTCCTACTACTTGCTCATCTGCATCTTGCAGACAAATGTCTTCTTGATATGTAGATACCTTGATTATATTATCATTAGAAAATATTTTTTAACTATTTGCTAGATGGAGGTGTCTGATTTCCAAATGTTATTTTCCCTTCTTTTTGTTTCTTCCCCTCAAGTACGATTAACCCTGGAGCAGTTATTACATCAGAGATTTCCAGCCAAGGTGACCAAGGTGTCACTGCATGAATTGTTATTACTTACCTACACATATCTTAGTCTTTGCATCTTAATAATTTGAAAAATATTACTTCATACTTTTATAATTGATTTGGAAGTTAAGATTCACTTATTAGTAAATATCATTCTCGCCTCTCCATCATGTACTGCTTTCCAATTATTTAGCTGCAGTCTTGATGATTTTCGGCCCTAAGTATATGCAAATGCATTTACTTTTTGCCAATTGGAGGCTCAGCTGTGTAGGAAAAGGGCATGTCAGCCCCATCTATATAATGTGGCTTTTATCCTGATAGCCCAGGTGCATATTTAACTGTATATAAGTATCTGGGGAGCCGAAGGACCCAGAATCAGAAATGGGAGGAGAATGAACAATGGTAATTCAGGGATCCAAGGTTAGGCCAAACTTGAGTCACAACCAGTCAGAAAAAAGTGAGAAAGATGAGGAGGAAGTGAATCTGGGAAGCTGAGTTAGCTGGAAGGGTTGAGTTTTACAGCTTTTCTTGTGATTTTAAATAGGGAGGAGGAGGAAGAAAGGGAAGGATGAAGGCAAGAGAGGTAGGGCAGCAGTTGCTGGAATCTGTCAGCCCTAGTTCCAGCTGTTCTTGCCACATAGCACCTGTGATTCCTTCCTTGGCAGTTGTAGCAGCAACGAGAATGACTCTTGAAGGCCCTATTGTAGTAAAATTTATAAGGCTACAGATGTTTTAATCCTCCAGCATTCTGGAAACTACCAACTTTTCCTGTGGAGAGAGTAGCACCTAAGAAGTAAGATCCTTGGATGTATAGAGTGAAGATTACTAAATAACTATGTGGAAGCTATATTAATTAGCTCCATATTTAGTACTTATGATCACATCAGGATCATGAGGTCAAATTTTGACATCCACAACTGAAAAAAAATTTGGACAGCGTTCAAAGAGAACATACAAGGATGATCCAAAGGGTTGGGAAATATGTTTTCTTCTTTGAAAACAAGTTCACCCTACTTCTTCCATTAAACAAGAAATTAGGTCTTTAGAGTTAGACTTACAAGCATACAAAAAAACCCTTATGGGGGTCTAAATTGGTTGTTCAAACTGGAGAAATAGGTCAAATTTCAAGGGAGCAAAGAGCCTATAGAAGAGTGAATAAAGTTTGATTTTCCCACAGTATGTGGGCAAAATACATGTTGCATGTTTGAATTTTAGGAACTAGACCATTCAGCTTTTGCTTTTTACCTTAAATATATACTGAACATATGAAAATCCATGACTTTAATAAGGCCAGTGTTTGAATGAATGCTTTCATCAGCCCTTGACTATGTCTCTGGATGTTCATGTGCAATACTAATATCTTTAAACTGAATCAAGTGTTCATGTCAGAAAATAAAAATGGGTCAGTCCAGCTTTCACTGTTTTGCCTTGCTGATCTTGTTTAGTCATTGTTGTTTTCCTCTCTCTTTTTTTTTTTTTTTTTAACCACGAATTTGTAATCTTTAATTTGTAACATTGATTGCATTAAAATTAGTGTTTTCTCTAGTATAACTTTCAAGGACAGCTTTATTGGGTGGAACCAGCAGTCTGTCTATGACAGGACTTGTCCTTGATACTTAGGCAGTGGGATTTTGAGAGTAATCCTTTCCTAGTGGACATTCTTTGCACTGTGTAACTGATGGTTTATAAACTGCATAAGATATATCACCATGCATCTGGGCCATCATGTCACAGTCATGGCTGAACTATCTTCCATGAAATAGTTCAGTCCTTTTAAAATCCTTCTGATTTCTCATGGTGTCCTGTGGCAATGAGTTCCACACTATAGCCGATTACTGTGAGAATAATTATTTATTTTTGTTCACTTTTATCTTGATGCTTAATAATTACATAGATTACCACTGATTCCAAGATGATGAGTAATTCAGAGTAATCAATTTCTGTCTGGTTTCTCCATACAGGTCATTATTCTAAAGCTGCCTATCCTATCTTCTCTAAGTTGTCTTCTTTCCAAGTTAAAGACTAATAGTCTAACTGATCTTTCATCTAACGGAAACAGTTTAATGTACTTGGTAATTTCTGTAGACATTGTACACTTTCTCTTTTTGTTGTATCTTCTGTTTTCATTGGATAGATGGACTGGCCATGGTGATGATTTCTGACATTTTTTCTATTCTTTTGCTTTTTTATTTTGTTTTCCCGGTTTTTTTTTTTTTGTGTTTTAACTGTTGCTAAGCAAGATGCGGAAAATTTCAGAGAACCTTTTACCACAAGCTTGGCCCATATTTAAGAATCTTTAAGTAGCTGTTCACACCCCCCACCAATCCTGCATTTCACTTACTGACACTAAGTTATATTTGCTGCTCAGTTGCTCAGACATTCAGTTCCATAGGATTCTTTTGCAGTTACATTGGCTCTGTGACCCTCTGAAACACCAGCAGAAAAATCACAGAGGTCAGCACTAGAGGAATTAATTTGCTAAACTGATTACATGACTATATATGTGGGTGTGTATATGCTCACACAAATTCTCAAAGGATGAGGCTGAAGAACAGGATTGTTTTCAAAGGACTCTGTTTTTAAGTCAAAGCCAGGACTGATCATGGCTTGCTCTTGGGGATATGCATTCTACATGTTTCTGAAAAATCCTGGCATGGGGCTAAAGTATATGAGATCACAAGAAATATATTAAGTAGTCAGGGGAATAAATATAAAGGAACTGCAAAGCTGAGGGTATGTAATAGATAAGAAGGTAAAAAAATCAGTTTGTAGTCCAGTCCCAGATGATTTGTACTGTTTATTTCTTCAGGCCTAAGATTGTAGATGGACACCAGCTTCTTCCAAGTGTCCTTGGATTATCCTCTGTGTGGTACAACTTCCTTTTGGTGAAGGCAGAGCTGGCAGGCTGGAGACACCCACATTGTCCAGACCAGTCTACAAGCAGCCTGGGGCAGACATTGTCTGGGGGTGATGTGTGACCCTGAGGAAAGGAGTGATGCATTGTACATTTTGGATCTTTGTAGCTGGGCAATAGGGACGCCATCCAGTTTTGTGAAGAGGCAGGCTGCAAAGCATTATCCTTAAGAGAAGGGAGAGTGGCTGTTGTGTTGTCTTCTCTCCTTTTGTGCTATTATGCTTTTTACATCCAAATTTTTCTAATATGATTTTAGAGTAATACCTGATTTTGAAATTCCTCTGAAGTTTCCAACGGCTTTCAGTACTGGAGGAAGAAATACCATTTGTTGTGCTGCCACCTAGTGCTTAGAGGTGCTGCTTTGATTTCGAGTGCATTCACTGTCTTTTTTTCCCCCTTGCTTTTTAACGTGCTTTCTCCCGTGGTACAGCACTAGACTTACAAATCGAGCCTCTCTCTTAGCTTGGAAAATAGAAGTGTATCTTGAACTGAATATCTGCTGCAGAGAATTTGGGAGACAGACAATGAAGAGATAGTCTCCATGTAGGAAGAAGCTCAGAGACCCTTTTACAGATGAGTGGGGTTAATGACGACAATCCCTACAGTTAGAAATCTGTTATTCTGAACAGTCGGTTTTTGTTTTATGTTTGCTTTGCAGAATACTTTAATCTAAATCCATTGACATCCATTTGGTGGGAAAAGAAATTTCTGGATTCCTAAAGTAGCAAGCACAAGTGTGCTCAATGACTTATTTTTTGTGTATAACAGGTATGATACAAACCACAGTTCAAACTGCTCCCTGAGGTTAAACAGAGTTATAGAGAAGAAATAATAGAAAAGATGTATAGCATGTTACATGCAGCAGAGTGCAGTGTTAATACAGTTTCCACTGTGGTCTGTTCTATTTCCAGGCTTTAATGTTGCTATGGTTCAGGATAGGTAAATGGAATCAGAAAAGACCCCCAACAAACCCAGCCTGTTCTGCTCCCCAATTTTTGGGATTCTTGTGAAGGCTGTATGTAGGCACATGTAAGACCCAGCAAATCCTGCTGAACTATCTCTTTAAAATTTAACAATACACAGGGGTCTAGCTAGAATTTACACCCCCTTGGCGCCCTCCAGAACTGTAAAATCTTGGATTGTGTAAGTTTTCTTCTGCCTCCTTCCTGAGAGGTTGGCAGTTTTTGCCAGGAAGGAAAGGTGGGATGCATATATGTTGCAGGGTTTTATAGTCCCTCTGCACTTGCTGGGGCTGGCCCAGGTTTAGTGGTTGCCCTTGAGTATTCTTGAATTTTCAATGAAAAGTATGTGGAGCTAATGGGAGGACTGGTGGCTACTGTCAATTTTGTTGAAATGTGGAAAGGGAAAATGTGGAAATGTGGAAAGCCCAAAGCTGCCATTTCATTGGAGGGGAGCAGGCCTGGCCACCTTCTCTTTCAGAGGAAGTAAATAAAGGGGGGGAGGGTATTTTATTTCTAGTGAAAACTTTGGCAATGTTCTTACCTTGTCTGGTGGCTCAGTGATGGGTTGAGTCCATTGCCCACTCTACTGAGAGCTAACTCCTTCACAACTTTCTTGTACTTCATGCACTGATGCCTTATTCTTGTGATGATTTCTTGTGGTGGGTCTGAGCCCTCCTTCTATTTACATGTCAGTTGGAGATACAAAGAAAGAGCCAGGAGTTTAAAGGACTGGTTTGTATATATGCAATGCCTTGCTCATACTTCTCATGGGGAAAATGAATCTAGAGAGCAGATGGGTCTTCGATACTTTAAAATAAAGTTTGGTTTTTATCACCCCTTGATGTTCTTGCAAAAGGAATGACTATGTAAAGGCAATAGCTATTTCAGATGTGATTTACCTTCTTGTGCTTTAAAAATTAAATGCAATTTATTTTATACTAGAAAAATTGGAGAGAAGTAAAAGAACCTTAATCAAGACTTTACCTACAGTCTGCATCAATGGTTTGTACACTCTTCTAAGGAGGTAAACAGGAAAAAATAAGACTTAAGGAGAAAATTATTTTTATGACTAAAATAGTTCCTTATTTGTCAATATTTGTGCATTTAACTTCAGATACTTAAGCTCCACCCTTACCCTCAGGAACCGATTCTGCTGCACGTGAACTTTTCGAATCTAAAGGAAAGAAAACATCTGGTGTATCATCTGGCCAAAAAGACCATACACATTGCACTGCGAGAAGTCATGACTATACTTTTGGTGGGTTTATTGCATACATGAATAATGTATTCTGCTTTTTCTATATATTTGTCATTATAATGTTCCTGCTAAAATTAACCTGCAAATCACGCTGAAGAAATGTAAGAACGAATAAATTAGTCAGGTGCTTCACTAATAGTTTGACATCTGAACATGAGAGTTGAAGATGTCTGTGTTTTGAAAATGTTGTCTCTTAGTAGAGATATTGTTAGAATATCTTAGAAGATGAATATGAATGTGTCCCTTTATGCATTTTGTATATCATCTGTATTCTGTATTCTTTACTAGTAAATTTAATAACTTTCATGTTATAAAGTCTAATATTTAAACTATCTCATCCAATGTCACTTGTCTTGTAAATGTTCTTTGAAGGATAGAGGCAGATTTCAAATCCTTCACAGTCCTGTGGATGAAGAGTGATACCATGACTTGGGAAACTGATGGTTTCTCCTTCTAGCTTCATGAGCTTCCACAGCTCATGACACTAGACTAACTCATGACTGGACTAAGTATGAGTCCTGTGAGTAGGGACTGGTTTGTGTGTGTTAATCAAACGTGTTTCCAGACTTAGATGCATAAAAGGTGTGAGATACTGGTGTGCCTGTACTTCTGTTAATGTGGCTTTTTCCTTTTAAAGTACTGGAAATAAATTCAATCAGCGTGAGGCACAATTTTAGAAGAGGTGAGAATGTATTATGTTATAGAATAGGCCAAAATAAGCATTTCTGTTAAAAAAAAAGCAGCAACAAAATAAAAAGGCAGACCTACTGAAAATATTTTTGACAAAACAAAAAAATCATGAGGCCTAGACCTTTGGGCACCTGCTGTCCATCTGAACTGACTGGGCAGTTGGATTTATACACAGCTCTTTGTAAAACCAGTCTGTAATACATGGCCAGTAAAGCACATTCTTCATGGCCAGAAGGCCCCACAAAGATAATTTTATAATTAATTAAAATCTAGGTGGTAAACATCAAAGTGACAGCAAAACCTCAAAGGAATTTTTGTCAACACAAACAGGTGCAGCCAAGTCTTTCATATCCCTAAGTCATAATTAATCATCAAAGAAGTACTATTTAATTGTATTTAAGAATTTTTATTTATTGAGTCTTTTCCTTGAAGGTGAAATTATGCAATTTTTATATTTTTGCATTATTCAGCAGCAATCTCACAAAAGTCACATACAACCTGTATTTACTAGGCTTGCAGAGGTTTGTCAGATCAAGACAGTTGAAATATACATGAAAAATGCCATTTCATAGTGCTTAATACAGTTAATCCTTAAAACGTGGAACCAGGAAACCCTTATTCATACTGGTATTTGAAACCTGTAAGCAATCTCAGGTTTCTAGTGCTGATTTTCTTTTTATTCCACAAAGAAAACAGTACCAAGGCCCTTTTCCTGGAATATTACTTGAGGCTATTCAAAAAAAAAAAAAAAAAAAAAAAAAAAAAAAACAAAAAAAAAAAAAAAAAAAACAACACACAACAGGAAATTTGGCTCTTTAGCCCTAATAATGGTCTCTTTATTGAATAGAGTCTTGCTTTTTTTTTTTTTTTTTTTTTTTTTGTTAAACAGATTTTCTTATGAGAGGGTTAGAAGTGAATAAACAACAAGTTCAAGCTCATCAGATTTCTTTTGATTTATGTTGACCTTGAAAGAGAGAGAGGTCATGCTGTTGGCAGGCAATAAGAACTAATCTGTTACTAAGTGAGTAATTAAAAGTGAGGCCTTATATATTTTTGTAATGAGTTGACAGCAATTCCAGCCCCATGTCATACGGTTGCTCTAATCAACATGGTCATTGCACTTAGTGCCAAATGAGAAGTTTACAAGAAGTCAGATGACAAACTCCAAAATATGCTGTTCTCTCAGATGAATAGACTGACTATATTAAAGATGAGGAAAAACGCCAATAAAAATTAACATCAAACTGATGTGTGCAATTAGGAACTTTGCGTTTTTCTAATGAATTGGAGTGGATGCTTATTAGTATGCTCAACTGAAAGAAGTTATTCTGCTCAAGTATAAAGATAATAAGTGTTTTGGCAGCTGAGTCTACTGTTTAACTGGCAAGACTTAAGACTGTTCTGATATCAGACATGACAGTATTGACTTCCATGTCACCGAATAACCTAAGTAATGGTCCATATTTCAAGATGCGTTAAGGAGTCTGTTTTTTCTAAGTTCAAGGAAATTTTCTAAATTGATTCAGTGTTTGGATATTCCTGCAAAGTACTGAATGAGTTGGCCTTAATCCAGAAAAATGTAGTAGGTATATCTTCACTTACTTTTAAGAGTGGTCTGATGGCTGGGATTGAAGCCAAATTCACTGGCCCTGCATGCCTTTCACTGGTAGCAGAGCACTGAAGTCAGGCTTAGAAACAACTGGGAAGAGAACCTCAAGTTTGTTTTCTGTGGTTCCTACCTGATCTTGGAAAGACATTACAGAAGCATTGTTGAGCAGACAGGCTGTCCTAAGAGTGAGTAGGACAAAGTAACGGATGAGATGTCCCACAGAAAGGTTCTACCATTGTCTACTGTGAAGACTGGTGGATTTGCAGGCTGTTGAGACTGCTGTAAGAAAATAGACTGATGGAGCACCTTGGGTCTCTGGCCTCTGTCAGAATCAGTTATCTGAGTGTAATTGCTGCCTTGAACACCTTCCTGACTGTTTTCTTTTTCAGATAGTAGGACTAACACGAGTCCTACTCTGAGTTTTCAGACATATGCCCAAATACTTTTCCAAATTTCAGAAAGCCCTGGCAATAGTGAACCTCCAAAATCAGAGGTATTGGTATATGCTTCAGGCAGATCATGGAAGTACTTAGCATACTTGTAGTGAAAGCACATTTATTTTTTCCAGCTATACTGCTTGGTCTAGTTAAAGTATTACCTTACACAGCAAGTTTTGCCTTACCAAAAATAGGAAAGAATAATCTGTCCCAGAGAAATGATAAAAAGTCTTTCACTTTTAATTCTATGGAGGGATTTGTTTTATGTTTCTCAAACATATGTCTTCTCTTGTTTAAGAAATCACTTAAAGGAGAAACTTCATTTAAGATGTAAATGTTAACTATGAGGAGGCTCTTAGCATCACTATCAAATGTTGTGCAAAATCTGCCTGTCTTTGACAAAACAGGAAACACTAGCCTCATTCACAGATTTTCTGTTAAGTTTACTAAAATTTAATTATTGGTCTCACTTGAGTCTTTTAGTTTTGATTTGTATTTCCTAGACCTCCATTAACAAGATGTGCATGCAATTTGTATTATAAGGTCTCATGTCAACAATCACACAGCTCATGATTTGTTCTCATGTTGCTCATAGCCATGTGACATTTAATTTTTTAAGCTTAAAATCTAATGTTGCTAAAGGTGGGATTAGATGAGTATCACTGCCCATCGGTCAGCGACTCTTGGGGCCACTTCTTTGCCTAATTTCCTTAAATTACTGAGCAGCATCTCCTACAAAACATCAGAGCTACAAGTGCCTACAAAGCAGATTTCACATTATTCACTCATTGCTCATTTTGGCCTTAAGTTCTGTTACATGTGATAAAATCTACAGAAATATGTGAGATCAGTGTGATTGACATTACAGTCAGGCCAAAGATATTTCCTGCGAGTGGCAACAGCACAGTTGTGTATCTCAGCCAGCACTCGCTCGGGTTCAAGACGATTGTGAAACAGGCTGGAAGTGCTCGTGAATGGGCGACTGCTGCACAGATGGTTACACATAAAGGCAGCCAAGAGGCCATGCATGAGCATTGTGTGTTTGTGGGGGCATGAGTCGTAGCCAGAAACGTCTATGAAGAATCTGCCCTAAGCTTTCTGGTCCAAGATTAAGCAGATATGTCATTTCTAATCCATTTTTGGAATAAACTTTTGAATTATTAAAAAAGAATGTTTCTGCAGCTGTTTCTGAAAAGAAAAGAAAAGAAGAGAAGAGAAAAGAAAAAAAAAGATGCCCAAAAGAAAAACTCAGCAATGTGGATCAGGGAGCTTGAAAGGGTTGGTCTTTTAGAGCTGCGTTTTTGTATTTCCTAGTTAGACCTTTGGACACCAGCCAGCTTTCTGCTGAGGAGGTTGGCAGAATTTGGATACACAACAGTCTGCTGCCTTCCATACCCCCCCTGCCATGTGTAGTGTTCCTGCTGCATAAAGCCATTAGTGACCAGATTACAGAAAACATAGGGCTTTGTTTCAGAGCTTTTATTTGTTGTTCCATTTCCTGTTTCATTTCTATTTAACCTCTGCTTTTTCTAGTTCAGACATAGTATCAAAGTGAATTTGGAAATGAACTTCATATGGATAAGAATGAATTGTAAACCAAACATGCAATATCCAATATAATTTTTTTTTGGTAGAAAAAACCTTATAATTATTTTTTAATAAAAAGAATATGTTTTATTAATTGAATAAGTTTTAATAACAGTAAATTTCTCCTTCCCTCTTCCAATAGCTTTATTCTATAAAAGCTATCCTCAAAATTAACCAAGATCTGCAAAGTCTTTTGGGGCAAGTAGCCTTTGAATTACATAGATAGAAGCAGTAATGATTTGGGCAACTCACTGTTTTGATCCTCACTCAAGGTCTTTTCTATTATAAATGTATCACTGTTTGGATAACTGTCTACAATATCAGAAAATTACCTGGAGTTAGATCGAAGGGAGCCTTTCAAGAGTTATGATATTGGAAAGAAATATGTAGGAGGATCTCTCTGATCATGGTCAGAGGGAAGTGCAGCTATTTTTCACAAGTAAATCTTCTTGAGGTATTCCTTTTGTACAGCTCAATTAAATTTGATTGCAACTTGGTGTTACATTGCTATGAATCTGTCTGTTCATGATATTAGGAGTTGCCATACTGACTCTGTGTGGTTCATTGTGTGCAACGTAGTTGAATTGTATACTGTGAGTCAAAGTTCATTTCCCTTTGAGTTTATAAATATGTAAGTATAAAAAATTCAAATATAAGAATCCATATTTTTGTTTCAGTGCATATTAAAACTGAAATAACTTCTATTTCATGTTGTCAGAAAGTTGAGCATTTTCAATGACGACTTTGAACTTTGGTGCAGCAAACTAAAGTGGCCAGTGAAGTGAAGGGAGGAAGGGTCAGTTGTTTTTATGGCAGATTGTGCAGTGCATAGGATGTCCTCTGGCATTTTGTCCAGCTGGAGCTGCTAAATAAACCTATAATTTCATATAGAAAGCTGGAAAGACAAGGAGCTTGTGGTCGTAGAAGTAAAGGCTGTTCATTGCTATTTATTGTCAGATGTCTTCAGACTGAAGGAGTCCATTCACTCTAGAGGACTACCTGAACTGCTAGTCTTTCTCAAGTGTCTGGGCATGTTTCATTTGAATTATAGCAGTATTATATTTGAATTAACACTGGATCTTGTGTGCCTTTATAGAAAGAAATAAAACCACTTTTTCACTAAAATGGCATTTACAGCTCCTGGCCTTACGTTCGGGTTGTGCTCTGTGTGAGATATAATCTCACATAAGAGATTCTGAGTACAGACTAGAGCTACCCTTCCTGAAAGCTTTCTCATGAGTTAAAGGCTTGGAAGTTTGGATGATCGCAAGAAGGAACATCTTATTCTGCGTGTCTTTGGCTCTTGTACTTTTGAAGGACAAAGGAAAGTCTTTTCTGACAGCCTTGTTGGCTGTTTCAAGACCTGACTACCACTAAATTTTTTACTTTGGTATTATAGGTGAGGAAAGAAATAAGCTGGATTGACAGTGCTGGCATGATGACTTCTGCACCCTGCTACATTAAACTGGATAAAAACTTGCAATCCATTAGATACAGTTCTTGTGAATGCCATGGGCAGAATGCCTAACAGCTTCATTGGAGTCTGGTGGGACGCTTTCCTTGGCTTATGCTGCAAACTAAATTTTGTCTTTTGAGGAATTAATGGTTGTGTCTGTTTCAGCCCTCTCCCTTTAGGACTTGGACATAACCGTTTGTCTTCACCTGGCAGGCACCTTTGTGGGGGATGAGGAGGCATAGCTAATACACAATAATAATAATGATAATTTACCAAATTAGCTGATCTTTGCTATGTGGATTCTATACGTGCTATGTGCATTCTATATTTCATCCTTTAAACTGAATTAAGAATGTGTCCTACTCTCTTTTTGTCTGTAGTCTTTTCCTCTCCTTCAAATGAGTTTTAAAAAGTGGTGGAGTTCATAAATCTTTATTTGAATTAGGCTCTTGAATGTTTCTTGCTTGACAAGGGTTGATTCCTTAGATCCATCTATTAATGAAGTCTCAAGAACAGCAAGAAAAATCAGAGTTTATGAGTTTGAAATTCACTATAATAAAACTGATGTACAGTCAAGAAACTTGGAGAAAGCAATATTCTAATGACAAACAATTTTCGTCATATAAAGAAACAATTCTAAAGGGATATGCTGAAAATGAGGGAGAACAGTGTGAAGTCTTGCATTTAGGACGCTGAAAATCCAATGCAGAGATATAATGGGAAATCTAAAAAAAAGGCCACAGGAGGACCTTGAGCAGAACCTTGAGAATGTTGGTTCACAGCTTATTTTTAAATCACATGTGTAATATCTTTACAAAACCACCAAAACTATCTCTGGAATAAATTTAGCAGAAACGTGTGTGTAGGAATAGGAAATAGTTATTTTCCTAATTTGGAATTCATGAGATCTCATCTGGATTACTGTCCAGTGTGGAACATTATTCTTAGAAAATTACTAGAAAAAAAATGAGTTGCCCATATTAAAAAAAAAAAAAGAGAGATCTAATCTAAAATATTACCCTATACTAGTCTAAGACAGAGAACCATTATGAAAAATCCAGTAGTTTATAAATTTGTTTTTGACAAGAAGGCCAGCAGTAAACTGTTACTACTGTTGGCTGAGATAAGGCCAGAGATAATCACCTGACAAGAAAGATGTTCATATTAAAATCTATAAAAGTCTTTTTGTAGGATACTTTAACTGTTGGAAAGGTGAGGTTTTGTTGGTTGTAGAATCTCCACCATTTGAATTTTTAAGAACACATGACTGTCAGGGACAGTGTGAGTTTACTCCCAGAATCATAGAACGGGTCAGGTTGAAAGGCACCACAGTGAGTTATCTGGTCCAACTTCCTCGGTCAAGAAGGATAAACCCAGAGCTCATGGCACTGGATTGTGTCCAGATGGTCCTGGAAATTCTCCAGTGCAGGAGACTACACAAATTCTCTTGGCAATCCATTCCAATGCACAGTAAAGCAGTTCTTCCCCATGTTCAGGTGGTACTTTCTGTGTATCAGTTTCTGCCTATTGCCTCTTTTCTACTTCTTGGCACCACTGAGCAGGGTCCATCCTCTTGTCGCCTTCCCTTCAGATACTTATACACATATGTATATATACATTGATACACTCTTTTCCTTATCTAGGAGTTAAAATAGATCTCTTGTAGTCCCTTGTCATCCAGTATTTCTGTGGTTTGGTTTCCATGATATTAAGGTTTTAAAGATGTACAAAAACTGTGCTTGAAATGCATAATTGACAAAAGACAGATGTTGTCGTGAGCAGGAGTAGTAGTGGCTTCTGGACATCAGAGGGAGAGAAAACAACTTTCAGTTTAGACATTCATCTTTCATAATGTGTGTGTTGAGCCGGCCCAGAATGACAGATCTTTCCTGAATATCCATATTGAAGTACCGCTGGACTCACCTTTAAATTATTTATGTTATGTGACTTTACATTCAATCTGTTTTTATTGCTCAGTAAATGAATCTGGTGGAATTAGTCTTATATAAGGGGCCTGTCTTTTGGGAGATGATTTGTCCTCCTTGTGTGGGGTGGAGAATCATTGGTTAGTACAAGGCTTGCAATGTCATCTAGCTGGATCTCACTGATGTAAATTGCTTTGGATGATTTGTTGCTAATGACTCAGATTTTGTTTGCTGTTGGCAGATTTTCTATTGAGCATATTTTTTTTTCTTCATATATGGTTATCTTTTGGATTTACTTCTCTTCTTGTTCAGAGTTGTACATGAAGTTAATCTTAATTTTCTGGGCTTTTTATCTAGCTATTTTCAAAAAACTTCCCTATGAAAGAGTGCTTATGTCTTTTTATGTTATTTCTTTACTGTTGACATACATAAAATTATGTTATCTTCTACAAGTGGTTCAGGTCTTACATGATTTCTAACTAATATGCATGGAAAAACTTCTGAAACGTAAGAAAATCCAATATTCTTAAAACTGGCTTTTCTAAATTTCAAAATCTTTGTCCCCAGTATGATAGCCATTTTCAACAGAAGATGGCTACTTGTTTTTGTGAATGTCTCATTAGGAACTCATTCCTGCTTCACTGTAAATATGTAATACTTTATTAATGATTTTGCAAGGCTGTGTGAAGAAATGAAAAGCAGGGCAGGTAGAGTGGGAAGGTGCCTCTATAAGGACATCAGCAGGGTTGCAAGGACCCTGCTCTTATGTAAGGCAACCAAATATCTGAACACTTTACTCAGTTTCAAAACTACTGTAATATAGTAATAGGTAAACACTCATCAGAATGTCAATGGCATAAAATATGTTTACTAAGAAGTCATTAGGAACAATTAAAACTGATTTTTAATTGATCTTCTTGACTTAACATCTGGCCTTCTATGGTAGCCACTTTGCTTTCACATGCTCACAGAGTTTCATAAAGAGCTTGGCTGATGCAAGGCCATGCTGCCAAAAACATCCATGCCCAGATTTGCCCTTACCATGTGCTCCTGCTCATTCTTTTCACCAGTTCCAGCTCTCAAGGAGGCCGTGGGAAAAGCTGAAAGCTCCTCCAGATGAAATTTAACTGAAAATTAAGAAGTGATTTAAATTAGATTAGTGATACGATCTGATGTGCATTGAAATTAAAACCAAATAATTGCTAGGGCTGAGACCAAGTGTGGGCCAGCACTGCAATAGGACCTGTAGAAAAGGGTGGGACTGACCCGTTTGCAGTAGCCTGCAGGCAGATCAATTTAAGAGTTGTCATTTTAGTATGCCTACATTGCGCTTAGTAATTTGCGTAATACATTTGATAAATGACAAAAATTCTGTTTGAATTTCCTTTGCATGTGGGTGATTTAATTGCTGAGTTCCTCTGAAAGGTTTACATACTTTTATAATATTAATCTTGCAATTTGTAAATAATGTTGTTGGTTTGTTTTCATCAGGCAAGTACATCTCTTACCACACTTAAGTCTATCTTGTTTTGAATCTCACTTCCCTCCCTTTTATTCCTATTACTTCTGTTTAATGAAGTTTATTGCCTGGATTAATGTTGTTTTGTCAGGTATCAATGAAACTTAAGAGGTTGCATGAGGAATTGCTCTTAACTATCACCTAATAAGTTGGTGCTTAACCCACCATTGTTTCTTCTCTTTGTGACAAGTAGGATTCATTCCTTGGTCTAAAAAGAAAATGTATCACGACTTATGTCTATTTTTATTTCCTTCTGTTCTAATTATCTGTGCTGCAGACAAGCACCAAAACAGAGGAGACCAAACAACAAGTGCTACATAAGGTCTTGGAAATTTCTGAATCCTAGTCGTGGTGTAGAATGTAAGTAACCTAGTGACTTGAATTGATTTCAGCTCACATCAATGATATTGTTTATTTGTCTGCTATACCTGCTTTTTCAGCAGCTAAAAATGTTGGCACTATGAGTTGCTTTAAAGAGTAAAAATGCAGTTATTGCCACTCTAATATTTTTGTTTTCTGAGGTTTAAAAATGTGTAATCATTGATGTAAAGATTTTCTTTTCCCTGTAAGTTCTTACAAACAAATCTTTCTTCTTATCTTAGACCAAAGGTACAGCATAAACAAAAAGTTAAATCCTAGTAGTACTGGTAACACCAGAACGGGTATGTAAGTGCTTGGCTTAGAAGGGTCTCGGCTCAAGTTTTGCAATTCAGCCATACAAGTGCTTATGGGGTAGAAAGTCCCTTAGCAAGGGTCTGGGAAACATCACACTAAATTCCTCAGCCAGGCAATTAAGCCAGCCTAGAAAGCTCCAGACGAGAACAGCATGCTTAACAGAATGCAAATTGCATTTCACAGATCTGGTTATTTTAATTCAGAGCAAGGCCATCAGTGTGAGTGTTTCCTTCAGCATACTGGTAACTAGACATCATTGCCTGTTGAACTGTGACTGGCCTTTACCATTTGTGGTTTCAACCAAATTACTTTTTTTTTTTTTTTTTATGTCTGTCCTCCTTTTCATCAAATATTACAGCAGAAATGTTTTAGTGGCAATATCTGCTCACTTAGAAGAAGAAAGTCACTGGAAACTTTGAAAGGAAAAATATGGACTCATTTTCATACCTACTTTCCAACTTTCAGCAAGCTTAGTGAAACGTGGATTATTAGGTATGTAATTGTACTAAAGCATCCTCTGGTATCCATGTGGCACCTCGTTTAATGGCAATCATTTAAAATAACTGGTAATAGAAATCAGATGAAGTGAAGCTAGTTTTTAAATACATCCAATCTTAAGGCCAGGAACTCCCTGGATCTTGATTGTTATGCTGGTCTTTAAGTGAGAACATGAGTAAAGCTGAATGACAATAATTCTGTTATTTGGAAGTATTATAATGTACTTGGATTTGTATGATTCCTGGAATGGTTTCTTATATCCCTCTTTGAGCACGTTCTTTAGCAATTTCTGAGTGAGGACTTGGCACTCCTTGTGAATACAGTCAAAGGAACCAGTAAAGTACATTCAAGGCTCTTTTAAGATGATTTCCAGAACCTACTAATCTATGCTGAAGCAATTTCATTTTAAAAGGTAAAACAGACTTCAGCTTTTTCAAACAGGAAGAACTGGGACCTGAAAGTCATGTCTGGAACATTCTGCAAAACAAAAAAAGGATACTGCTGATTGAATGTCATGCATAAATAATTGCTTTGGAGAAAGGTTTTAGAGATTGATGTTCTTGAGGTGGTAACCTGCAATGACTGTTTTCTGCTAGAAATAGTGGAAGTTGTTCTGTCTATGCAGAGAAATTACCATATTCTACTCTGTCAGAGTGTAAATTATTATGACAAGTGTAAGAAATGGAATATCCTATTACTTTTTCAATTTTCTTTGCTTGTGAGACAGATTTTTCTTATTAAGTTCATTTGAAAATACTGTATATACACCTCATAAATGTGGTCTTTGTTTTGTTTTTTTCCTCTTAATGATCTAATCTACAATTTTCTGTTCTGTGTAAATGAGCTATGATTCACTATGTGTGTTTCAAAGATTTTAAGTCTAGATCAATGTCTGTATCATGTGATCCTCAATAAATTTGCATATCTAGGGAATGTGTTACAAGTCTTCATTATAACTGAAGCTATTGTGATGCTTATTTGAATAGTATTTTGGATATGTTTATTCACACCAATGTCATGAAATATGAATGCAGCAGCTGCTACAGGAACATCATCTGTGTCAATTGTGGAGAGAGTTCTTTCATGTAGTACCAAAAGAATAAACCTGAGGGATGTAAAACATTCTTGGTGTTTCAGACATTTAAAAATGGGTGATTTCAAGCTATTGTATAGTTCATGCATATTGTATAGTTGTATAACAGCTGGAACTGTTGACATCTGTTCCCTGGCTACTCCTTCCTTAAGAATGAGGCTGGATGGTGACTGACATATGCCCTTCTCTGAAACCCACGATGACCAAGGGCTCCAAGACTGAGCTGTCAGTCAGAGTCCTCTTCTGATACCAGCAGTGAAGATGTTCTGCTCTCACACAGCAACAATTGCATGCTCTTATTACTGTGTGCCAGTTCCCAGCTGAAGCACAGACCTTACCTTTCTCAAAAGAGGGAGCATGGGGCTCTGGCAGTGTTGTGTCACAGAGCTTGTTGGCCTGAGTTCTCGTTTGCTGTCCATCTATCAGTTCATTTCCTTGGGTGTTACCTGGACAGCTCTTAAACTGCAGACAGAGGTGCATACAGATGAAGTGCTGGTAGCTTGCACTTACATTCCTGATTTTAAGTATTTTCATACTAATTGTGGTCAATGGAAAGTGTGCAGTTTAGCTGGTCTCTCCTGCTCCCTGACAGTCCCAGGCATATATGCCAAGCTCAGTTGTGAAAGATTTTTCCCAGCAACAACATGTGGCTCTCTTTGGCAAGCTCCCACCAACCATTCTGTTGGCAGCTGCTAAGCAGCCTCTAGATCACCAATGCAGGAGGGCTGCTGATGGGTTTCTGATCTACATATTTTTCTGAAAGCAATTTCTTTTGACATACCTTTCAGTTCTGCAAATGCTCATTTGCTTTATATTTATCTATTTGGTTACAAACACCACATAAGCCTCTCAAAACATACAGATCCACTTACAGTTGAAAGAAGAATTTTACATGCCAGAAATCCATTCTTTGCCCTTCCATTTTACACTTGTATACTGTATTTTTGTTGTATGTCTGTAAAACCTCTGTGTTCTCCAGAACCCATGTCCTTGCCCCTTACTTGCTTGGTTAGGATATATGAAATTGATGGGATAAATGCTGGCTGCCTTTGGGTACCAGCTTGAGTCCTCAGCATGGTCCTTCATTCTACAGATGTTCCCCATGACTGTTAGCACAGCTGGCCATGACTACAGGAGGTGCCAGGAGAGATTCTTTCTGCATGGCCAGTGCTGACAGGATTGAGCCTGATGGCACTACACCTGTCTAACAAGAGGAAAGAAGTTGCATTTCATACCCTTTCTCAGGAAATATTTGGCTTCCCCCTTCTTGGCACAGGGAATGCAAATGCAAAGCTAACTGCCCATCTCTTTTAAGTGCTGCCTTTTATACAAGCCTGTCGACTTGCATTTCCTGCTGGCAACCACTGCTCTGCTCTGTGCTGTTACTTGTCATTACACAAAACAGTCACTCCATGGCTGTCTGCTCCTTAGAAACACATGTGAATTAGACCTCAAAACATGTGACTTAATGGAAATAACTTATATATATGGGAAGATGGAAATATTGTGGAGGCACAAAATCTTTATTGGACAGGAGTTCCAGTATAAATTTCTCTCTGGACAGAGCAGAGTTCCTTGTGTTTTCTGGCACTGGGGTTTTAGAAATTAAGAAAATGAGGATGATAAGTTACAAATCTTGCATAGGTTCTGTTAACCATAGCATATTGACAAAAAACCCTCATAAAAACCCTGCTCTGTATTTCACCATTGCAGATAATTTCTGTGTCATTTGTATAACTATTGTAGCATCAAGCTCTTCCTGAAACCATAGGGAGGTCTTGAAAGCTGAGAAAAGGATTCCTCTTAATAGAATTTCACTGTTAACTTGTGCCCAAAGTTCAAGTTACACTACCATAACTTCTCCAAAGATTAAAAAAACTGCTTGGGTGAAAATGTGAGTGGAATTTTGCCTCAAACTCCTATCAGGCATTGTCTGTTTATCATATCAGTAGTAATAGATGCAAGCATTTCTACCTTCTTTTAATTTTTCCCATGTGCTTGAAAAAGGACCTATTGCTGGTCTCAAAATACATGTTCATATGGAAGAAAATGGGAAATAAATAGAGAGAAAACCTCAGCTTTCTTTAAAATCAGAGGGTTGGATGGAAAATACAGTACCTTTCAAGCATGGATTTCAAGGTGAGTGAAGTCAAATAATGCCATGCCAGCATTTTTGCAGTTCATATATTCCTGTTGTTGACTTTTCTCATGCAGAAACAGAGTTCTCCATTGACTTTTCATGAGCTTTAGATGTGTTGCAGGCAGATCTGTCATATTTTCCGTTCATCAGAGTATAAGTTCAAGAAAGTACTTGTGTAATGTGATGTTGTTTAAAGTGATGCTGTCAGTAAAATTCCTCTGTTTGGAGCAGTTAGCCTCCATGGTAAACTTTGAATTCTCATTGAATATCTCTTCCTCATCATTGGCCCAAATGAACCTACCAGTATTACCACTGAAGTATTTTGGCTCAGATTGAGTATGCTTTTGTGGAGTGTGAATTTTCATTCCTTAAGATGCAACAGAAGTGTGAAGCATGAAGATTTCTCCTGTGGCAAAACACATTGAAGAGAACCCAGCCATCAAGCTCCCCTCCACATCTGTTTTTGCAGCCTGTCTAGATGGGAGTGCTTTGAACTGATGGTTGCAAACGCTGTGGTTACAGTGGCTGCAGGGGAGGTGGCTGCAGCTCAGCACATGCCTCTAAAGAGTGCTCTGCAATACCAGTGCTTTCTGCTTTACTGCTGGCTGAACATCATGTAAATCCACAATCACAGCATAAAAGAACTTTCTCCAGATAATTAGGAATCCTACCACGCTCCTCCTCTCTGCCCCCACTGCCAATGATTTGCTGCTATTCATGTACTTGGCTGGAAATCAGCAGTGCCTGCCAAGACAAATTACTGGAAATTAATTATCTGGAGCCTGATCTGGAAGTTTTGACTCAGCTTTTCAGTAGATCCATTCAATCTAATGCATTTTTTAAAATAAATTCAGATTTGGAAGCTAGGAAGCTTTTGCTTTGTCAAGCTCTACCACTCTTTGTGGAGAACAGCCACATCACACCCTCTCACTCCAACTTGGGAGGCTTAAATCATGGGTTGAGAACATATAGGGCTAATGAATTTCATTAACTTTCATGTCCATATTAAAGGGAGAGAAGGTGCCATCAAGCAAACCTCTCACTGACAGGAATCAATTGACTGCCACTCACTCACATTACTGATGCTTCATGTAGACATAAACCAGCTGCTTCATATAGTTCAAAGTACAGACAGTCCCTGTTAGATGGAATATGTTCAAGGAAATTTTTAAGTAGTATCTGTGGAGCTATTATTTAGAGTGTCTTTCCTCTCTGCATGCAGAAATATTCTGATGGGTTCTAAATTAAGTAAATGCTAGAAGAGAGACTTACCTGTGGAGCTAGCTCCAAAACACCTTGGTCCCATCAGCAGTACTGACATTGTGCAGTGACTATTTCATGATGTTTGTATGCACATTAGCATCTGTATTGTGCTAAGAGCTGGGACACCAAAATGTGGGTATTTTTTTTCTGAAACAAGACGGTGAATGCACTCAACAACTATGATGGCAAAGAGGCAGAATATGTATCACGTGGAAGGGTGCTTCCTTTGCATTAGAAACTTTGGTCTCCTGAAAAGAGGTGAGTGCTCTCTGCAGGCATATCCGCTGTATTTATGCTGCTTAAGAGTCTGACATGTTTTTTTCATTGTAGAATTCTCTTTATAGTCTATCTTTTCATTTTGTGTTTTGCCAGAATTTGTTTTTGCTTTTAAGATATAGAGTTGCAAAGGCAAGCATCCAGAATTGCTATTGATGAGATTTAAGCCATGTTCGTCCCTCTCACAGGCAAAGGGTTAGAAGCAAAAGATCAGGTAAGGCAGTGAGTGGTAAATTGTTCAACTGCAATAATCCAATTGCTTTTGATCTTTGGCCTGAACTCTGAGTTTACAGGGTCTTAATATCTGAAGTGGTAAACAACATTATTGAATTAGTGGTAAAACCTAATTTAGTAGTGGAATAAAGAGATTCAAAGTTAACATTTGAGACCTCAGAAAAGTATCTGTAAGACGAAAATCTTGAGTTTCCTTCAGAACCAATAAAGAAAAAGAAAACCCACTCATATTTGCCAGTTTTTGTAATTGCACAGAATTAAAAAAAGCAAGCAAGCTATAAAGGGGGAACCTACTGTTATAGCGGTCATAGCATGGGAGTGAAACTAATGGTTTAAATCTGTATTAAGTAGCAATTACCCTGGCTTAAGTTAAAATTATTGCATTCAAAATATAGGGCAATCACAGCAGCATGTTTCTTTTATTGATATTTTAAATCATAAGATCTGAACACATGCAAGCATCTTTGGCACAACTCACTTTGTAAGTAGCATGAGTAGTCTTGTAGGTTACTGTTGTACTAAAGACCAAGAAAATCACAGTATCAGCAACATCTAAGCTGTGGAAGAAGCTGAGAATAACATCATCATGGTTTTACGTACTAATGTCACAAAATCCAATATGAAAAGTACAATTAAATGGAAATAATATTCTCCAGAATCCCATTGCTAAAGGTGTTTTCAATTAATCATGCTACAGCACGTTTAGTAGAGAAACAAACAATTCTTGAAAAAGTAACAAGAGGAGAATAAGAGATCATTCAAGTGAGAAAAGGTTCAGGATGCACTGATGGGAATCAGGTATCTTATGCTTAAAATAAAGGAAGTGATATGTCTCCTGCTGCTATCAGGAAGACAAAAATATTAATGATGTGGCTTACTAGACTCAGTCTTGAAATAGTTTCAAATATGTTCACATTCATATTTGAACATGCTGTAGTGTGGTCTCATTTCCTCTCTTGATTGTTTTTTGTTTATTTTTTAAGAATGAGAAGTCAGAGCATGGTGGAGCAAAGATTTTATTTATTCCTACATAAGGTGCTTCGGGGTTTTTTGAGATTGTATTGACCCTTTACAGAAACTGATCTACAGTATCATCTAAACATCAACGAAGCAGCAGTTTATATTCATGCAATCTAGAATATCAGTGATCAATCCAAACTCACAGTAACATACTCTAATTTTTCTGGATAGGCCATCTGAAGAAACAGAACACCAGTAGAAATGTTTACCTGTCATTGTAATGACAAAGAAAATGAAAAGCCCAATGTAAAAGTTTAGAACTTTCTTCAGGACATACTGTATATGATTGATGGCTATATGGCAATAGCAAACTGAACATCTTCACTGATGGAGGGAAACAGAGTAACAGAACCATTTTGGAAACCCACTTGGGAGCGCACCTATCCCCACTTGTTGCCTGCATTATATTTCCCAGCAGCTCTTCTTTTGTTGAGTCTGAAGGGATGGAAGAGGAAACCAAGCAGGAAGCAATGCTGCAATTTGAAGGTTTTTGCAAAGACATCTGTGTTGTTCCTCAGAGGTTAAGACCAGGCTGGCATTATTGTCTTTATTCCTTTTATTGCCCTGGGGCACTTGTGGTAAGGGTGCTGACCTTTGGGCAAAGAGATAATGCTACAGATTCAAGTTCTGCTTGTACTAATACTCCAACTAAGCTCAATGGGACTTTTCTTGATGCCGCTCACTTTACTCATGCAAGTGATGTTTACACACCCATGTGATAGAGAGTTAGTGCCAGAGGACCTCATCTAGAGTCAGTTTTCTTCTATCCCAAATTATTCCGCTCTGCATGGAAAGTACAGCTGGACACATCAGAGGAATATTTTCTTGAGATGCCTGATAGATTGTTCTTTCTGTATGTTCTGGCTGTCGAACAGAGTCCAGCCAGGCTAAATGTTTCCAAACAGCAAATCCTTCCAAAAAGGGGAAGATCAGCTAAATATAATTTGAAAGTGTACTAGACTGGCTTTCCTGCATTTCCACTTTTTCTGATTTAAATATGATTCAATACGACACCTGAACGAAGTAGTTCAATTATGCTGACATTTTCCTACTTCAGGAAATGAAAATGAAACAATTCTCAAAGGATCCTCATAAAAACTTTTTGCTGTGTGCTTAGTCACATACAGCAGGAGGTGCAGAATTCCATCAGGTATCCAGGGAACTGCACGTGTTTTTTGCTTTGCATTTTGTGATGGGCTCACAGGGGCGCACAATTCCATATCACTTTCTGAGCACAGAACTGCTACTTTGTCATACTCAAATTGTCTCTGTAGCAGCTGGAAAGGGCGAAATTGAAAGGGAGAGAAAAAGGCAGAGTGCTGTTCTTCACGGTATCTACTGTCAGATTTAATTGTATGTTTATTTAAAAAGAATTTTCAAAAGTGATGCACAATTTTGAGAGTTCAGTTTGATGGATTTCAGGTATTTTTCTTTTATTCCGAGGTCAAACAGTGTTCACTGCAGTGTTCTGCACAGTAGAAATGGAAGCTTGGGGGCTCAGCCAATTCCCCTCCTTTTAAAATGTAACATCATTCATGTTTAAAGCAATTGTCCAATGTGTGCAGATAATGGGCAATGTCTCTGACCCACTAGAGTCTTTAGTGTTTCATTTATATGGAAACATGCTCAAAAGCAACATGAGGTCACTTAGCAAAAAATAATCATCTTTTACCAAGTTACTTATATTGCAAATCATACTTACAGTGACTTTGCCACCTCCTTTTTTACTGTCATGATGATTTCTGCTAAACATGACAGATAATTACATCTTAGTTGATCCCTTAGCTATTGTACTCTAAAAAGGTTGGTTTTGCTTAATTCACTTTTGATTCATCAGCTGCCTGCAGCCTGCTATAAAAATGAATACAAACTATGTTTATAAGCTTTAGAAGGCAGATCTGACAAATGCACCATAAGATTTAGAGACAAAAGGCAATTGGCCACTCCTTCCAAATCATATCCCAACTAATGAGAGGGTTCAGGATCAACAGAACTATTCCGTAATTTGTAGCCTTCTGACAGGCAGCTAAATCTACTTCTGTCAGAAGCTGGACACCATGTTGAAGTCAAAGCAGAGGAACATTCTCGGAAACGTGGGAACAGAGGACTATAGCAGGTTTTGTCCGGGTCATCAAGTCCAGTTTTCTACTCTTGTAGACATCCATGTTTCATAATCCCTTTCATTAAGTTACCAAGATCTATCTTAAAACTAATTAGATTGTGTGCTCCCACTGCTCCCCTTGGCTGACTGTCACAGAACCTCTTTCTTCTGATGGTTAGGAGCCTTCTAATTTCCAACCTAAATATATTCATGGCCAGCTGACGCCCATTTCTCTTTTCGCCAACACTGTCCTGAAGCTGAAAAAACCTCTTCTCTCTCTTTCACTTCCATTCCTTGGTGCAAAGATAACATGTCTCATTTATTCATTCTTCTGCACTATTCAAGTTAGATCACTTTTATTTTTCTCCTATAAGGGCACCTCCATTCTCCAGGGATGAGCTTCTCTGAGGAAGCTGGTGGCAGTGTGAGTTCAGCTTTTTCACTATGAATAGTGAGTTTTAACCACTGTCCTAGGGTGATGTTTGTATCCCCATTTATGTGTGTTCTGCTATGTTGGATGTTATGTTCTGTGCCTGTGAGACGGGCTCTGAAGGACAAATGTTTTGTTTTGGTTCTGTTATCAGCCTGCTTCCCCCCCACGACTGGCGGGACACAGAGACGGGGCAGTACATAGTGTGGCTGTTGTTTTTTGCTGCTCTCTTTTCTCCTTGACTCTAGCTCTGGCTGCTGCTTTTGCTCCTGCTCCTGCTTCGCTTCGCTCTTGCTTTGTTTTTTTTTCCTTTTTTTTTTTTTCTTTTTCTTGTAACTACTGGGACCTGCTCCGGACTGGGACCTGAGAACACCTTGTGGCCGGCAACAGCCATCCCCAGCGCCGGAGGGAGTGACAACAGGGCGACCACCCCCAAGAGAGACTCGCTGCATTTGTCATCTCTTTTTCAGAGCTGTGAAAAAGTGTTGTCATCTGGTATTGTTCATTTTGTGTACTGGGGGGGGGGAGGCTGTGCCTGTTAAATAAACAGGTTCTTTCCACTTCTCTCCGAGGAATCATTCCCGAACCGGCTGGGGGGAGGGGCCGTGTGGGTTTGATCTCCGGAGGGAGCTTCCTTTGGAGGTTTTCTCCCAGATTTGCCCTAAACTAGGACAACCACACTGTGGCTGTGTGAGATCTTGACAGTGCCTTGTACAAGAGGGGCAGCCCAGCCTCAGCCCTGATGTGGACACCTCAGTTGAGAACAGCGGTTCACACTCGTGACTCAGATGTGTAAGACCAAACCTGCATTTGTCAGAACACGAACATGCCAATTCATAAGCAGAAAGATAGATCAAGCTAAGAAATAGGTCTTACCCAGTATCCAGGCTTACTGTGAGAAAATTTTAGTTTTCAATAGTATCATAATCCTGTCACTCTAATTAGAGCTGCCCATGAATTAATTTGTCCAACATGGTTTTATCAATCACCTTCACATAATGTCAGCAGTCTTCTTTACCAGATAGGGCATATATGAGATTGTTTGCAAAGAAGTTTGTATATAGTTAATAACAACTGAAAAAGATTTAAAATAAGTTTGGTAGTAAATTTGAAGTACTTAAGAGTTGGAAATCTTTGCTTTACCAGTAGATGGCACAAATCAGCTTGGTTTGGTTTCAGACCATGTATAAAGAGTGCATCGAATACATGATGAATTGAAATAATAATAAAATTATTTTATTTATGGTATCTAGAGGAGTGAGAAAATTATGAACAGAGAGTAGCATTTATATATTGTGTTATATTTTGCTGGTGGGGTTTTCAGTTAAAATAATTTATCTGCCAATGTGTCTTAAGGGATTTTGACCGGATTTTGGCCTATTCAGACTTAAGCAAAAGTGCCAAGGCAATCAGTGGGTTTGGATCTCGTCCTGGTTTCATGAGTGCAAAGCTTTTTGTTGTCTCTAGATACTCTGCCTTGCACAGAGAGCAGATTTGTGTTTGTTTATATTGTTGGTAGGGTGGTTTGTTTTGTCTTGTGAGAAAGAACACACTCTCACACTAAATCTTTCATTTCAGCTGTTTAAATACCAGTTGGTGAAGAGTTTCATCCATTAAATTGCCAGCTCCTTTTAATTGGGCTGATTTTAGCTCAGGGCATTTGGTACTTTGGAGGATGGCTCTGTATCTTGGAAGGCTCATCCCACACTGAGATGTGGAGGAGTGATTCTGACAGAACTCTTGCCTCATCCTACACCCCTCCCTTGCCAACCATGTGGCCAAGTTTTTCATGGGGAATCCCAGCCCTGGTGACTGGACAGATTGGCTCCTTACTTTGCAAAACAGGGCTATGTAAAGAGCAAGGTGACAGTCCCAGGTGAGCCAGTTACCTCCCATCCTTTCAGGTGTTGCCTCCACCCTGCTGACAACCCACCATGGCCCATCTTCTTTCTGTCTCTGTCCCTCTCTTTGCTTCTTCCAGGTCTTGTCATTGTAGGTTTCTTCCAGACAACATCACAGCACATTTGTTTTTGAATACAAGACCAAAGTCTTTGCATGACCTAATTGAAGATATGCCCTGAAAGAGGAGCAGATTCAAGAAGATAAAAATTGGATATGATAATTTGCCTTGTTTGATATTAGATTTTTTCAGTGTGGCAAGATTAATTTGATTCTGTTATTCAACAAGAAGGAATTACCTAGTTACACCTAGTTCAACCTAGTTATTCTGTAAAAGGCAATGAGTAGTCGGATGAAAAATTGTTTTGGTAAGAGGGCTTGGAATAATAACAGAAGATCCTGAAACAATTTTACATTTTATTCATCAAAGAGCTGATCAATAGCTGCTTGGTTTTGGATTTGTAATTTCTTCTCTAATAAAAAAAAAAAAATTAAAAGTCTCGCTTGAACTGTAGTTAATCAACATTACTTGGACAGACATTTATCCAGTTATGAGCTGCTAAGTGAGGACATTTTTTTACCAGGGAAAACAGTACATCATGTCATGTAATAATAATAACAATTAAAAAAAGGCAAAATTATGACCTTTCTTCCATTCTTTTAATTTCTTTGCTTATAATGAATATATTACACTTTGGCCAAGGAAGTCAGTAGAGAAAGCAGGATTTAGCCAACAGCGTGTGAAAGCTGGGTTTGAGTCATATTCTAGCCTGAATGTTCTTTTATTCTCCAGTACTGGAGGGGACTGTGTTGGGACGTCTGCCAGTGTGTGCCACTGGGAACACTGTCCTGGAGGAGCTTAGGTGTTAACAGGGAGGTGCTCAGGAGTGATGTTCATTTCAGAGAAACTCAAAAATAAAAAAAAAAAAAAAAGACAACACAGAGGAGAGAATTCTACTAAAGCCAACATCCTTCAAATGATGTTGCTTCACAGCTCATGGAAGGTGACTGTGATGGCACAGGTGTGGAAGTTCAGAACTTGAATTAAAATAATGGATTTGTTTCAGGAGCTGCAAATGCAAGAAAGCAAAAAAGTCTCTCCTCTTTGAAGTGGGTGTCTTGGGTGGCTGGTAGATGGCAGTAGCACACACTTATGTTGCAGATGTGTCTCTAGTCAGGCAGGTTTCCTCTGAGATTCCTGCCAGAGTTCTGACAGCATGATGTGATGGACAGTGTCTGCACATCTCCTGAGACTGACCTCCAACCTTATCCCTAGTATTGTCATAGGGTTTTAAGAATGGAAGAACAAATTTCCATTCCTGCAAACAGAAGGTGTATTTCAGGGCTTTTAAGGTCTAAAGGTACTTTGTAATTCTTTGAGTATGAAGGATTTTGTGCTAATTTAATTACTATTGTGACATTGCAGAGAGTCTGTACAGCACAAAATACTGCGTGGGCAAAACTGGTCCTAAACATCAGAACAGCCTTTCAGTGCAAGGCTTTGGATACTTTTAGGAATGAGACTATTTTTTAAATATTCACAGCAGGCAGGGAAAACTAAATTCAGTTGCACGAGACTCACTGTACAAATGGAGAGAGAAAACACATAACAACCATCCTGGCCAATCATCAAAGCTTGATAATTATTTTTGTTAGTTGAGCAGCACTATTTCTGATTGCATTGGCAAGCTCAGTAAAAGGCAGTGTGCGCTTTACAAGGGATTAAGATAAAAAAGGTGTCTGCCTTTCCCTGTCCTTGAGGGGGAAGGAGTTTTGTATACAAGAAGCTGGCAGGAAGTGGAGGCAGAGTGAGTTCCTGAGGAAGCAGTGGTGCCAGAGACATTGGCATTATAATGGAAATGAAGAACAAGAGTAATTAAGAATGAGGGTGTAAGACAGACATGGATTTGTGCAGGATCTGGAAGATTCCCCCCCCTTGCTTCTTCTGATTTCCAGGCAAAGGCATACTCATTCAATCTTTGCTAAGGAGTGTGAATATTGCTCTTAAAATTTCTGACTGCATCTAAAAGTACCGCCTCCTCTCTTTTTCAACATGGCCAAAAATGCAAACTGGGCTATCCAGACTAACTTCGTTTTAAACCTGCTGCACAGCACTTGCCTTGTTTTTATACACTAGTGATGCATATGTACACCTCACTCATGAAAGTAGAACTGTTGGTGCTCATGGCACCCTTGGCTCGTGTGTTATGCTCACAGCACCATTTGTGCAGTATATTCATGGGGTTTATCCAGATACAGGCAGCTGAATTGTTACTAGGGTATATATTTAAAGGAGTGTATGAAGTAACAGTGACCATGAGCAGAGCTCTGATCTTTCTCAGAAACTGATAGGGCAACAAGTTTTAGAGAGTGGTGTGAGATTTATACAAAGATACCCTTGGGAAGATTTCACCTTCGACCTTTTGCTCAAAAGAAGTGAAGAAAGCCCAAATACTCTTTAGAAATCTCTTAGGAGTAGCCAAGGAGTTTGCCTCTTCAGGCAAAGCTGTCTCAGCTGTTATTAAATGCCTCTGTGTGCTTGCTGTCCAGGCTTCTGCCACAGGGCAAATCTGAGGAAACAGGATAACTTATAGCATTGCTAGATTTGTGGCTTGAGGCTGTCTGCATGGTTTTGGGTCAGGTTTATGGTAGTTGTAAAAGACAACCTTAGTAAACACACTTTAGGCATCAAGGTGTCAGTTATCTGATCATGATGGGGTGGATTTCTGCTCTGGATTTCTGAGTGCTTTTGACTAAGAACAGGTCTGGGATTTTTCAATGGAACTGTATTGTTGCTGCTATTGTTTGAATATATATCGAAGATAAAATATCATGTCTGAAATCCCCTATACCTAAGTAGCCAGATAGCAAATACCAAACTCTCTTCCTAGGTACAGAGGGGTGAAGCTTGCTAAATGACTTTCCAGAATCTCCTGGTAGCAGTCACTCTACACCTGTTTGTTCATGATCATCATATCTCAAATGAAAGCTCAAGAGCAAACAGCCGTAAATTGCACCAATGGAGATTCAGGTTAGATACTTGAAAAATACATTCCCCTGAAAGAGTGATTAGACATGGGACAAGTTACACAGGGAGGTGGTGGAGTCAGTCTCTGGAAGTGTTCAGGAGGTCTGGATGTGGCACTTGGGGATATGGTTTGGGGTGATCATGGTGGTGCTGGGTTGACAGTTGGACTGGATGCCCTTGAGGGTCTCCCAGCCGTGATGATTCTGTGACTTGTTTCAAACTTAAGCTGTACCAAGGCCTGTTAAATGCAAGTCCCATTTTCAAAGTTTTCTCTCCTTCATCTGCGAACAAAATGAGAGGTTTCTATGGAACCGGCAGTTAGCAAAATATCATCTCCATTTACCTGGTAAGGAGAGAGAGGAAACAGCAGAAACAAGTTTTGAGATGCTGGCAGGAGTTACTTTTTTATATGTCATCAAAATGCTGATGGGGAAAAGAAAATATATATTTGGAAGAGTTTCTCATTTAGAATGGTTGTTACTAGAGAATTTTCAAGTTTGTTTCACAAAAAAAGTTTTTCCAAATATTTTGATTTTCTGCATTTTGGTATCTTGTTTCCTTCATATTTTCCTTTTGTTGCTTACCATAATAGGGCGAGTATTGTCAAAATATGTGACCTTTTCTCCATTTTGCCTTCTTTTTCACTTTTTTCCCCCTTAGTTCCTCTCTATTTAATTTTTTTTTTTTCTAGAACTTACTTGGAGCTTTCTAAAATATTTAAGAATTATTTTATAGCTTTTTTATTTTGGGAGAGGGTGTAGGGTAGTAAGGAGGAGTAGTAATTTTATAACACTCAGTTCTTATACCTTTTAAAATTAGTTTCTCTTTTCTGTATTTTCCCTACAATCTTATATTTGGCAGGTATTTTAATGCTTCCAAACTGAAAAAATATTCAAAATCTTTAATTGGCCTAAAAAGAGAAAAAAGAAGGATGAATCCCCAAAAGTCATTTGTTGTATTCAGTTAGCAAAAAGTAGTGAATGAGATAGAGAAAAAATTAAAAGCCAACAGCCTTTCTGAAACAAATTTAATGACTTTGGTGAAAGTAAAATGGTTTCATGTATGCAGTATTTACTTGAATTTTGTGTTTTAAACATTTAGGTTTTTTATTTATATCTCTATTGCTCTAAGATTAAATATATATATAGTATTTTTTTGGCTATGCCAGTTACAAGTATAATTTAAAATTAGTATGAAATGTTTAAATTTGTAATGGTAGATTGCAAGTCAGAAGTTGCTTACAGCAGCACAAAAATGTACTTCATGTGACAGCCTCTTACACAACTGTGCCTGATCTAAGGCTCTCCTGGTATGTTTAAAACTACACAAGTTTATGTTGTGAAACAAATCTTGTGTTAGACATGCTCTGAATGTTCCCATGGTGTGAGCACACAAAATGCTTCTCCATAGCTTAGTTCTTAGGTACACGCCTGGTCTGTTATTGGTGTCTAATCAACATAAACAATTTTGTCTAATTATAATCTAATCTTAACCTATCTAATCTTAAATTCTTTGTGATTTCCTCTAAACTTCTTTTTCTATATATTATTTTAAAGCTCTGTTTCTCATATCACAGTCTTTCTTGTGTATTAATTAGGGTAAAAAACTCCGTGAATATTGTAGTGACTGTGGTGATAAACACTGTGTGCTTATGCTTAAATGTCATTATACTTAACCAACTGAGATAAATAACTCTTTCTATGTGCAATGCATTTTAATTAATACAAGTACTTAAACATTAATTCTGATATTTTGCACAGAAAAAAAAGTAATGCATGATGCTTTTTAAGGTAGTCTGCTAGTCAGAAATACGAGCTAAGACTAATTGATGTACCCTGCCTGGCACTAACAGCTGCACTGCTGACATGATCTTACTGCTTGTTTATTTGTCTTCCTGCCCTCTTATCTCCCATAGTCTTGTTTCTAACCTTTTTCACATCATCACAGGGTAGTCAGGATTGGAAAGGACCTCTGCAGATCACCTAGTCCAACACCCAAGCCAAGGTAACTCCACATCAATTTTTGGAACAGGTTACTATTTTTCATTGCCTGTATTTGGCACGAGGACCCTCCTACATGCAGTGCTAGTACAGTAATAACTGGATCATCCAATTATTTGGAGCTAATATCTATATTACATCCCAACACTGATTAGAAATCAGACAGATGTTATTAATTGAAGTTATCTTTTGTGGAAGTAGATGTCTGTAATGTATCCATATTAAGTCAATGCTCTGGAGAGGACATTAGTGAAGACATACCTGTTCTCATGCTGAACTCGGTATTTTTGAGAAAAAAATTCAGTTGTGTCTGCTAAAGGGGGTAGATTGCATTATTATTGTTACCTATATTTTTGTTTGATAAAGCCAAATAAGAATTTCTAACATAGAAAAGGGGGAAAAGTTGTTAATGAGAAAAAAATCCATTTGAAGTATGATTTTTTGGTTAGTTTTATTAAGGGTTATGATAGAGGTTCATAGTAAATATTTTGTTACCTTTTTACTGCCTAGCATCAAGAAAAGTTGGTTATTTGGGATCTGATCACTATTTACATATGAAATGCTCATGGTTTGTGAAGAATTCATGGTACTTCAAAAAGCAAGGTGATAATTTGACAGCATACTAGTTCTACAAATGTCTTTAAGAATGATTTAGATAGACACAAAGATAATGAGAAAAATCTGGATCATATAAGAGGGAACAAGGAAGAACAGAGAGAAAAGGGGCAGGTCAAGGGAGGTTATCCTTCCCTCCTACTCATCACTGGTGAGGTCACACCTGAAGAACAGTTGTGGGTTCCCTAGTGAACCCACATGAGAGACCTATGTCTGTTGAACAGTGTCCAGCAAAGGGCCAGGAAGACAACTGAGGGAGCAGACCATCTCTCCTATAAGGAAAGGCTAAGAGAGATGGGACTGTTCAGACTGCAGAAGAAACGCTCAGAGAGGGATCTCATCAACTGTGCAAAAAGCTGAAGGGTACTTGTAAGGAAGATGTTTGAGATAATTTGGAGATACTCAAAGGCCATTTGGACACAGTCCCAGTTAAGCTTTTCTAGGTGACTCTATTTGAGCAGGAGGTTGGACATGGTGACTTCCAAAGGTCCTTTTCAACCTCAACCATTCTGTGATTCAGAGTAGAGGAAAAGTGCATGAGGGTGGAAGAGGGGCTTGTTGAGCAAGTCAGAGACATGGAAAACATTATATGTGAGCAAGCTAACAGGCAGTCCTGTGGGGAAGAATATGCCAGGCTGGAAGTGCAGAAAGTTGGCATGAGATTTTTTGATCCTCTCAGCCCCTCAGTACCATCAACCTCCATGCCTGTGGTGGTGCTTATCAGGTGGACAGTCTGTTTGTCTCAGGAGCTGGCCCCTCCCAGCAACATCATTCCCCCAGTGAATATATCCAGGGAGCAAGGGAGCAATACATTGGTTCCAAGTGCTCCTAAAGTTGTGAAGTAAGGTCAAACAGTGCTTGACTTTCTGGTTATAAGGGTTGTGCAGCGGGACACTAAAGAGCCAGCAGTTGCAGGTATGTAAGTCACCTGCAGATGAGCAATGCCGGAGTTTAGGAACCACAGTGATAAAGTCTTGTAGATAATCAGAGATGAGACTACGCCTAAAGGAGGAGAGAAAACAGGACGTACTGCTGGTGACAGTGGTGCTCCACCCGAAGGTTCCTGTTGAACAGGAAATCCCCAAATCCCATCTGTGCTGTATGCAACCAGAGTTTGCAAAAGGGAGTAAGAAGGGGAATCAAAAATTCTCAGCAGAACTCACAGGAAGTGCACAGAAGCAAATGCCAAAGGGTCTTAGGCAAAATTGAACAACAGTGGGCAATATGGGTGTGCCTTTATGTAAGCACTTGTTGCAGGATGCAGGAAAATAGAGTATCCAAAGCATAATTTTAACTGTGAGCACCATAAGGCAAGATATTGCATTCATAATAGCTGCATAGATGTTCTGTGTATACCCCCACTTCAAAAATAGTAGAAGTGCAGCAATGTGACAATGGTCCCACATACTACTAATTACCAGTAGGTTGTTAGGAGCGAACTGAGGGATGTATTGGTGACAACAGGATTCCTTATGTACAGTCCAGCTTCTATTAGTTCGTTCATAGTGTGACTGTGAGGTTATCCAAATGGCAGTCAAACTACACGTGCATGATGAGCATCTTCACTATTGTCTCTGCATTTGTTTTATGGTCTAATCTGTCTTGCCAGATCAGATACTGATTTCACAAAAGGCACACATAGAATGACTGGTGAGAGACAAGTGAACTTCTTATCCTCCAACATATCTTTAAAAGCCTACTTTCTCCTGGGACTGCTTGCTGATATTCTGCTTGTTCAGGCCAGCTCATTAACTAAGCCACTGCTATACTTTATCACCTGTAGTTTCATGTTCTTGCATCAAATGGTTATAGAAAATCTCTTTCACACAAATGGAGACTGCTAGCTCTGTGCTGGAGCCAAGTACCATCCTTTCACCTGATAAGGTCAGAATATAGTTGCATCTCCTTTCATCCTCTGGGAAGCAAAAGGGACCTTCGGAACATGCTAAGATGTTGGGAAAGTGGCCAAATACCTTCTTCTACTGAAGGAAAGAACTGAGTACAGGGAAAAAGGGAAATGCTTCTATTGAAATTACCTTGCAGATCATCTTTTATCCTACTGTTTCCCAGTGCAGCTCTCCACACAGGCAGTGATATAAGTTTCTGCTATCCTTACAGCCAGAGAAGATGTGAAACATTATGATAAATAGGATAAAGTAGCGTACAAAGAATACTTTACGAACTGCAAATTGATTAATCTTTAATTGTACTTATGCAAAAATGAACCTCTGGTGAATAGACTTTATATTCAGTTAGTTCATTTTCTTTGGTAGACGGGCTATTCAGTAGATTATTTATTTTTCAGTAGGGGCATGAGAAATACATAGCTTAATTTTGTGCATGGTGGTTAGCTCAGAAGGTCTGTTTGCTTAAATAGTTTTGGTGTGTCCAAGATAAGGATCAGTTGGTGATGACAGTGATTTGGTGCTTTGATAACTGCATGGTGCTTCACCAGTGACAGGCATAGCTCTTATCACCAAACTTGATTTGTTTCATGGCTTTTGATGATAATATCAGCAATGGAGATGCTGAGAATTGCAAGCTTTACAAGTGGTGTTGCTGGATGCATTTCATGCAAGATTTCAACCTACGTGAAAACAAGACTCTTTAACAGCATTTATTGGCTTTTTTTACCCCTATCATGACATGTTCTGCAGTCAATTGTTACAGCACTAAGCAGTAAAAGTTAAAATTTTGGAAGCTAGTGACAGCAAGACTTAGATTTTTTTTTCTTTAATCTCTGAATGTTTTTGTTATTTGAAAGAACAGAAAGAAAGATCAAATTACAGATCTACAGGTGATATGTAAGGATTGTGAAAAATGGCACCCCTGTGGATAATTGTTATTATTAAGAGCAGCCTGGACAAGGCATACATTGCTTGCTTGCAGCTTCCATTTTGCTGTTCTCTGGTAGAACAGAGGCAGGTGAAATGTAGTTGACAGCTTTTCTGAAGTTGTGGCAGATGAGAAAACCCTCCTAATCATCTTAGGGGAACACTCTGGCTGCAAGAGATAGTCAGAAGATGTTTCAATGGCTTTAGGTAGTTTTTTTCCTTAAACTTCAACAAGCTCCCACGTGTGCCACATCAAGGTTTTTGAGCAAAGTCATTCAAAATGGGAGGCTTGCATATAGCTGGCAGTGAATGGGCAGTCCCAAGTTAGTTTGTTTGTGACACTGAGAAAACATTCCAGCAGAGCATACCTTTTTTGCAGCAGCAGCATAGTAATGTGACCTTCCTTGTCACCTGCGTAACCATACATACACCAAACACAAGGATAGTGCATATGGAGTGATGACAGCACAACTGGCAGTATTATTACTCCCTAATGCAGACCATGTCATTTGTATTGGTGAGAAATTCAGAACTGAGTCACTCCTGTTCTCTCCAAACTTTTGCAGAATTCCTTATTTGTAGTTGCTACATCCTACATTAGATTGGCATAGACCCACTTTAGGAGGAGCAGCGTGACAGTACAACACTATTGCTGTGGAGTATAGTGCTTACAGAGACTGTGATGCTCCAAGTAGATGATTAATTTGATTTGTATTTGTTATAGAGCAATTAGCTATATATAACTGATTTGATGCAATCAGCATCATAAGTAAAGAGCCTGGTTTCTTAAAAGTGATAAGACTCATTAGCTTGTTGGTTGTTTGGTGTCTTAACCGCCTAAGAGAAAATGTATATGAAAAATAAAGGACTTCCCTGGCATAGGCAGTCAGTGGTAGGTTGTGGTTAACAAAACAGGAATGATGAATCTGTTCTCTGCAAGGTTTCAAGTACATGATAGGATTAGCATATATCCTGAATGATGTATGCATCCTTAACAAATGTAACTCAGTATCTATATGGTGTGTAAAGCACACAGCAGTCAGTCTGTAGACCCCTGTGTATTGTCCCTCTGCTTATGAAAGGATAAAACAACTGAACCTTGCCCTGTTGTTCAGACACAGTTTCTATACTTCACCTATAGTGGTTGCTAGATGCTGAGTGAAGTTGCAAGTTCTTTCTGTTCATTTCCTGTGTTCCTTTCAACTCTGGATGGAGTTAGTGCTGTCATAAGATGCATTTTGTGCATAAACAATATTTTCATTCCATCCAGTGAAACAGAAATGGGTGCTTTCTTGGAATCATAAATGTGTTCATTTTCTTGGTAGCCCCATCACCATTAAGAGCAGCCTCGGCTTGGCTAATTATGTCATTGTCATTCAGCCTCAAATTAACAAACTTAATAGTTAACAAATGTATTTGCAGTTGGAGTTGGGGGGGAGGGAAGTACTACAGAAATTTTAACTGTTACTGTTCTGAGGGCAGAGCTCCTGAATCACCATTTAATTTGCATTTATTAGTATTATAGTGGTATAATGCTGCATATCATTCGCCTAGAATTTGCACAAAGCACTTGTCAAAAGAGGTGCAAAATGTCTGACCCAGTGAATTTGTAACCTAATTTTGGGCAGGTTCTCAAACAAGTTAGAAAAAAAGAAGTGAAAGGAAGGAAAACATGAAGCTCATTATAATAAGACCATGTATTGAACAAGCTTTGTGTTAAGTAGACAGAAAGTGTAGGAAAATCCTGAGAAAATAGTGCAGTCTAGGACAAGGATATTATGACATCCCATCTACATGTACATGGAAAACAGTAGAAGAGGAATATATGAAAGAAAAAAGTATTTAGCAAACCACAGAGTAGGAAAAAGTGCACAGAAGTCAGGGTCCTTTTGGAGGTCCATTGCAGCAATGTAAGAACTTCTCACATTCATGTTTTCTTTGACTGTCCTTCACTCGCTGTCAAGCCTTAGTGAGGATGGAATTCTTACTGATGTTTGGCAGAGAAGGTGATAATCACAATAGTGGCCTGTAATATTCTTTATCAACAAGTAGGTAGGAATGAATCACAAAGACTTGCTCATCTGGATGTTGTTACTGCTTTCGAGTGCTTAAGGATGCCACCTTGCAATATTGGTATCAGCAATTTCCCTTTCTATCTTCAGTGAAATCAGGCATGGTTCTTGTGCCATATAATTTAACATAGTAGCCCAAAATAGTGGGCCTTGGGCCTTGCATCCTTTACTGTGTAGTGGTATCTCATCACTATTTGGTTTTGACATCACCAATACAAACAAAACCCTGCACCTAGGAACTTAGTTTATTAGAGAAAAAAAAGAAAGTTGAATGTAGGCAGGTTGATGAGCAGCAGTGGCAGCAATGCGACTCTGTTGGCCAGTGGGAGTGGCACCTTCTCATGGAGTGAACATCACAGCCATATGAACAGCATAATCTCTCTTCTCCACCAGGGAAGCTTCATAACAAGGAAAATACAAGGAAGATTTAAAAAAGAATAACTAAATAATAGAATTATTTAGGTTGAAAAATATCCTTAGGATCAGGTCCAACCCCTAAACTAACGTTGTCAAGTCTACCACTAAGCCATGTCCCCAAGTGCCACATTCACATGTCTTTTAAATACCTCCAGGGATGGTAATTCATTCACTTTCATGGGTAGCTTTTTCCAGTGCTTGACAACTCTTCCAGGGAATTTTTTTTTTCTAATATCCAATATAAACCTCCTCTGCTGCAACTTGAGGCCATTTTCTTTTTTTCTATCTCTTGTTATTTGGGAGAAGAGAACAACCCCTACATGGCTACAGCCTCCTTTCAGGTGATTGTAGGGAATGACAAAATCCTCTCTGAGCCTCCTTTTCCCCAGGACAAAGATCCCCAACTCCTTCAGCCAACTTATAGGACTTGTGCTCCAGAGCCTTCACCTGCTTCACTGCCCTTCTCTGGAGTTGCTCCAGTATTTCAATTTCTGTCTAGTCAAAAGGGGCCTGAAACTGAACACAGGATTTGACATGTGGCCACACCAGCACCAAGTATTTCTATCACTGCTCTGGGATTTTAGTGAAAGACCAAGCATTTGTGACCTCAGCTATCAGTTTGGTGCATAGCCCAAAAGGAGTTGTTCAACTAGACTTAGTTACAGGATGTTGTCTTTGAGGAATGTATTGAAGGAAAATTAAAGAGGTCAGAAAAGAAATAGATCAAATCCTAGAAATCCACGGAGAACAAAACTGTTTTTTTCCTTCAAACCTTGAGATGCCCAGTCTCTTCTATTTTACTTTGTTTCTAATCATTTAAGACTAAGTTCCGGCAGCTATGCAGAACACATCACGCCTGCCCAAGATTCCTGTTCATTAATAATATCACTCTATCCAGCCTCTGAATATTATTTCCTTCCTTGAAGGCCTGGTTTCCTTTGTTCTGCTCTCCATTTCATGCAGAGTAGTTATTCAGCTGGTTTCTTTAGTCTTCATCCAACTCATTGTGCCAGAGGTCTTTGAAAAGGTTATCATTAAAGTTATAACAACTCATTATTGTGCTTTGTCTGGGAGAGATTTGATGCAGCCTTTGTAAACAAATGGTGAATTCCCCATATAATAGGATTTTCCATGATTCAAGAGATTTTTAATAACTCTATAATATCAACCTGAAAGTATATCTTGTACTCAGACGACTCCCTCCCTCCTTTCCTATAAATCACAGGTTCTTATGTACCTCTTGGCTACAGAAGAATTATTAGATATTCTGGTAAAAACATATCTACAAAGAGAAGGAACCACACAAGCAGAGAAGCCCCAGATAGAAACTATAAAGTTGTGTTCAAAGAGCAGCAGGATGGTGAGAAATTATACTGATGGGTCAAGTTGGCTCAAGTGGGATGTTTTTATAATGGGAGTGGTCAAAGCAAGCTCAAGTGAGGGGATGATCTGAGGGACAGTGAGAAGTTACACATGGTAAAAAGCAAGTGATGAGGAAGTATATGATGCAGATCAGGACAGACTGGGCTATAAAAGCAGGTGGAGATTGGAGCACACAAGAAGAGGAAGCACTGCTTTCAAGACTGTCAGGTACACATCAGAGTCCAACAGGTCTGGAGTTATCCCTGAGGTTATCAGGGAGAATCGTGTAGTCTTGTGCTCCTTTGTGTTAGTAGGCACATGACATACTTCTGATGTTACCATAATGCCAACAGGCAAATTAGGGGCATTTGCTACACCAGATGGTATCTTTGGGCCTCATGTTGTTTGTGCCTTACATTGCTTTAACTCCTTTGAAGTTGGTATTGGCACATATTTTAGCCATTTGTTTCTGTTGTAGGCTTTATCTTGCGGCTTGACCTCTTTTTGAGCTCTTTGGGCTGTGCCTTCCCCCATGACAAGGGTGTGGGCAGGCCTGTTAACTTGTGCCATAAACACATTCCTTCAGGGTGGTACTGAGGATGAAGCAAGAGGTTAATAGGAACTTCTTCAAATAGTTACAGAGTTTTGTATGGCGGGATGTACACTGTGCTCTTGTATCCTATCCTGCTGTACTGGCCCTGCATGCCTCACTTAAGTAAATCTCTCTCCAGTCATTGATGTGGGTGTGTCTGTCACTTGGCATTGGGAGGGAGCTAGAGCCAAGCCTTATACATAGGGATTGTCTAACTGTAGAGCTTGAACTGGCTCTGTGCTTGTTGCTTTATGTCCTTGTATTGACACAGAGCAGATGATTGTAGCTCTGTTGAGGTCATGGAAGGTGGTGTTCTCTTTGGCCATCCATACTATGGATCTCTGTGTAGTTCAAAGTGGTTATTTTGCACTGAATTGTTGCATCATGATGTTTCCTGAATGACTAGACATTTGTTTGCTTTTCAAGCCATAAAATTCCAACACAAAATGAGAGATTTCTTGGAGCATAGCAAACTAATCTGCATGGAAAAAAAAAATCACATTAACAAGTGAAGGTACTGATGTAGTTAGTCAGCCAGTTTAAGACTGTGTGGGCTGGAAGATTCAGGCATTCAAATAAACACTCTTTTACTTTTCTGCTAATCCCTCTGTGCTCCCTCTTACTTTTTTTTTTTTTTTTCCCTGACTTCCTCCTCCTGTAAGCTGCTAATTGGTATAATACTATACAGGGTATGTCTTTGATCTGAGATATATATCTTAAGTAAGAAGAGTAGCTAAAACATGGTAACACATCACTACAAAATAATATTGAGTGGTTTCTTTCTGTCATTCTTCTCTGTTTTCCACCTAAAAATATCCTTTAAAATTTAAGGTGATTCCTGCAACACTTACTGAGATGAGGTAATTGCTATTCCAAGAGTAAAAGCTGTCTAAAGAATCATACTTCCAAAAGGCTGGCCACTGGCTTTTGATCTTTAAATCTGATCTGCTTTTATAATTAAATATCAACTAAATATAACTTGAGCTGTCTGTATAAAAAAACCCATGGCTACAAGTAAGTGCAACTGCAAAGTGAGTGAACATCTATGCTGATAAACATACTAATTTTGTGCATGACAATATTAATTCAGTAATCTTTCACTTACAAATACAACTATATTTGGAAAACAGAGCCTTTTCCAGAACCATGACATTTAGTATAAAAATATAACTCTTCAAAACCCAAGCAAATAAAAAGTACTCTCTCATTTATATGTACTGACACATTTATATGATAAATATATGTAAAAGTCATAAGAAAAAAAATATATTTTGCCTAGTTAAGAGAGTTCCATTATCATAAACTTGGTTTACTACAGAGGGTAGTGCCTGGTCATTGAGGGTATAACTTTGTGTCATTTAGAGGGAGGGAGCATCATCATCCTCACATATGTCAGTTCTCTTTCATGCTAGGAACTTATGAGCCCACAACTGTTTCAAAATCTAACATTTACTTTTGAAAATCAGAATGTGGATTTTTATTAGAAGATATTAAAATTGGGTTTCAGTTTTAGAGTAATGGAAGAGAATATATTGTTATAAGTTTGTTATACGTAGCTGTCTGCCTAGAGTTGAATTTTCACTTATGGCTTCTAACTTCTCACTTATTAGCAAGTGAAGTGTCTTGCGTTTTCTATAAAGATTTTATTTTTTCATTCTTCAGGTACAGTTTCCTTGTTTTCTTTGAAGAGGGAAAGAACATCCTTTTTCAGGCAACCCAAAGGATACCTTCATGGACAAATTACCATGAAGCAAGTGAGGGTGTGGATTTACAGCATGTTACCTGCTCCACCCTATGGCTTCTCTTTATGGTGTATGCCAGGTCTTCACCTCCCATCTGTTGAGGTGCAAACTGCATTATCCTCAGTGGGGCTGGGATTACATGAGCATCCAAGAGAAGTTGTATTGTAATTTCACAATCTGTGTTATCTCTTAGCAACTTGTTTGTGTGGTACACACTTGCCATAGCAAAAGGTTGCACACAAAAAGAAAGGGAGCTTAGAAGGATATTACTTGCAACCCAACACTCAGTATCGTCTTAGTAAGAGGCAAAGTGTATTTTCATTTGCATGTAGTGTAGCATATTTGTTATTGTGAAACTCCCTTGTGGGATGAAATGTCCACAAGGAGAGTTTTAGGAAGAGATTTTAGCCAAATAATATTTTATATTGACTTTTTGCTGAAATATTTTTCTATGTGGATTAGCGACACTGAGTTATTCAGTTATTGCAAGAAGACAGGGAATGTATTTAGTATTATACTTCATGAATTAGTGAGAGATTTGGAGAAACTTGTGCATCTTAAATCAATCTTATCTCCTACAAAGTTCTTCATTTTACAAAATTTTACAAAAACAAATAACAGTACTATGAAGAGTTTTAAGTTATTTTGTATAGATATAAAACTGACTATATGAAGTGGCTAACATATTGAACTTAATTTTCAAAATACCCTCGTTTTCTCTGTTTCTCCCTTCCTTTTATCTTTTTTTTCTGTTATTCACTCTAACTTGTTGTCACTCAGTTTTCAATGGTTTCAGTTTGTTTCCCCTTTACATATGTTTATAACACTTTCCCAATGTTGTTTGTTTGGTCAAAGAGGACTGCAGAAATTATATAATATAATAAAAGAAATAAAATCTATATCTATAGTTGTTAATGCTGAAATATCTGTAACTAAGTCTTAATTATTAAATCCTATGATTGGTGGGTATCTAATTACATAACTGTGTTTGTAGCTTCAGATTTCTCTCTTTTCTCCTTTACTTCTGAAAAATAAAAAGAAAAATCTCAAAATATTTTCATATTTGTGAATCAATTTTTTAAAGCATTGGAACTTCAGTTTTCAGGGAATGGGATTTTGAAAATGTTTATGTTATAAAAATAACTGTCCTTTGCTTCTAATGGGCTCAAATTAGTTACAAGCCTGCATATATGCTAATGAAAACTTAAATTTTGTTTTATACTAAGTACATTTGAAAATCTAGCATTTGAAACTTCATTTACATTTAAAGATGGGACATAGGCTCTAAAAATGTTATTACGTTTTTGCAGGATGCCTTCCCATCAACATTTATCATGTTGAGCCAAACTGCAGAGACTGCTGACAATGGTTGCTCTATCTGGAGAATGTGTACTTTGGCAAGCACAGGTTTTTCCTTTAGAAAAGTGCAATAATAGGAAGAGTATTTTTAGAAGGCTATTTTTAGAGGAAATAGGGAAGGAATTCATTTAAGCTTCCAAACCCATTGGATTAAAACTGGCAGAGGACAAGAACAAAATGTGTCTTTTTAGTATTTGGAGTTATTTAGAAATATATATTAATCATGTCATGATGTGAAGAATAACACTGCCATACTTTTTATATGTAATATATAGCCCATTTTCTCAAGGAGTCCATAAAAACTACTCCATTAATCTTGGAACTGATGTCACCACAAAAACAGGAGCTGCTGTCTGCTTTTTTTTCTCTGTGTTGCAGTGTTTGCACTGGAGGATGAGAATCACTCCATAGGACCCTGCCATATTTATATTTGCACGAGTAACCACTGTTACTCTGCAATGAATGAAAAGTAACCTGCACCAAAATGAAAGAAATGGAGATTTAGCCATTTTTACCACAGGATTTGAGCACATACACAAGAGCTTAGCAGAGAGTATCTGGTGCCTACAAACTTCCTGCATTGCTTATCTTACCTGTTATAATTTCCATAGGCTCAGGAAACTATTGCAGTGGGCAAAACTGTAAAAACAACTTGTGTTACATGATGGAAACTCCTAGAGATTTCATCTTGATTCCCTTGAAAATCCTCAAAAAGATGTAATAATTGGTGCTTTCACTGATAACTTCAAGTAGAGTTTGATTTTGTCTTTCAGCAGCAAAAATAGGCTGATCCAGTTCTGCAGGTTTTCAGGCTGTGAACAGCTGAGGCAACTTGTAAAATCTCAACATCATTTTGACATCCCACAAACTGTTTGTGATCCTGCAGTTTGCCCTTCAGACAGCCAGGCAGCCAGGGGGAGTGCAGGAGGAGCTGCAGCAGGAATCCAGTCCAGACCCTGATGAAATCAGGGATGAGGGAAGGCATTTACTGTCATTAGGTTGCTTGGATGAGAACCTCTCCAGGAAGCAACAGCCACCACCAGATGAGTCCAAAATGCAAATTTTTTTATTTCTTTTTTCTGTCCTGCGGTTGCCAAAGCTCCTCCTGCTTTAGTAGCTGTTGAAGTGTCTCTTCACTTAACAACTCTTGAGCAACTGTTACATTTTTCTTTCCTTTCAATGGGCCACAGTCCATTATTAAGCAAAATACATAGATCTATAATATATACATTCTTCAATGACTGGCTTATACACTGAAGAGAAAGAAGGGGCACGTGTCTGTGGGATGTTTCAGTTTTATTATGGCTCAAAGAAAACAAATTTACTGGATTTTCTTATTGTTTTCTTTCTCTAGAAGTTATGCCTCTCCCCTTCTGACACTTCAGAATTTTTCCTAGTCAATTCACCTTTCTGGTATTCCCAAACATTCTCATGTGCTCAGGAACACACTTGGCACACAGAGGAGGTGACACAGGAAGGTACCCAGCAGGACAAGGTGGTGCCTATGCATACAAGGTCTGAAATACTGTTTGTGGAGCTATGGAAATGTTCAGAGTAAGGATACTGAATCCTCCTCCCAGCAGTGCAGTGGGAAGCATGGCAGCTGTGCTGTGCTGCTGATCATGTCTCTACCAAGAATCCTAAGTCACCCAGTTTTCTCATGCCCAGTGTCAATGCAGTTACAATCTGTTTCCAAACAGGTTTAAAGGCATATTTAGCTTCTGAAGATTTTCATAGATTATTGCAGAAAAAAAAATAATTTATGAAATAATTGAGCTGAATCATTTGGGACCTACATCATCTAGTGTGTGTTACATGGCAATTATGATTAATGCAATTCCCTTTTCATTTAGTACCACAGTTATAACTCACATTACTTGTTTGGGTGTTCCACCCCACATTTTCTGTGTCCACAAATTTAAACTATTGTAAGTACAGTTTTCATCACTAGATCTATTCTTCCCTCCTCAGACATATTAGTCATGCTGCAAAACAGATCCAGTCAGCCAGAAAGAGTTTGCTAGCTATCTGACCAACCAAATGCAGTGCACCCCTGAGGTCCTTTGTCTTCTGGATGTGTAACTCCCTCTTCCAATATCATTATTATTTATTCCCATTGTTTACTGTCCTAGAGCTCATTTTTTTTGTTATTGTCAAAATTGCCTAACAGAAACCTTTTCAGGTAGAGCATCCTTTTTCTTTTTCTTCCAGAATTTGGAGATGTTTTTTAAACATCTGCATATCTGTCTGTCCTTGGATGGTGATCTCCATGTACCACTGAACATATGCTCATTATGATAATTAATTTCTAAGTGTGATTTTCATCATGGTCATGAAGTGAGAGATGCACTCAAAATCACAAATAAACAATTTAAAATCTTTAGAGATGTGCAGGATGAATGTTTCTTTGGCTATGTCTTAAAGACATTAAAGGTATTCAGATTGTTTGTTTTCTGCTGAATTAAGTATCTGCACCTGACAAGCCCCATTTTGCTCATTTGCTTGCTGATTGCTAAGTGAAAAGTCCAGATCTGAATTAAACTTTTCAGTCTGTCAGAGCTGATATAATGGAGTTCAGTCTTCTGACTATGATGGCAAATAGTTTCAACAGCATAGCTGGCACAGCATAACTCCTCATACGGTTGGTGTAAAGGACCAGTAGCACAACTGCGTATGTAGCTGTAGTATTTCACCCTAAGGGTATTTCACAGGAGTGGAAATAATATTTTGGGAAAAAAAACCCACATTATTTTTTCAGCTAATGTGGATAAATCTTCAACTTTCCAACAGGGAAGAGGTTGCTTCTTGTGAAGCAAAAGGTGTGCCTTGCTAAGTATATTCTTTTAAGTCCAAAGTATGTCTATAGAGAGGTCACCTCTCAGATTTAATCTGCATTCCATGGCGTGTTTTGCTCAAGGACACATGCTTAAGTTTTTTCCAGGTTGTTTTATTTCCCTTTCCAATGAGTTCATTGCCCTGAGACTGGAGATCAAGGGGATTACATATTTTTAAAGACCCTGCTTTCTTTTTTCCCTCAATATATTTATCCATAGATGTAATTCACATATTTCATCCCTACACATCAGTTTGTTGGATTTCACTTGTATGATTTCCACTCCCCAAAGTTTTTAGTTGCAATTTCATAGTTTTAATCATCAAATGGGTCTATGTACCAGGATCCAATTTACAAAGAGCAACGACCTCTCTGTTTTCTAATTATCAGTAATTCGTCTCCTGGTGCAACATTGCCTAGTGCTTCTAGGCAATGAAAAAATATTTTGCATTAGAAGTCAGCAAGGACAAGGACCTTACTATGCTAATGCAACTGTTGTTGCTTGTAAATTCTCCCAAAGTTATATAATCAATTATATTTTTGCTTCTTTCTTCGTATTGTAACATCTGCATTGCCCTGGGCTGGTTGTCACAGGGGGCATCATGAGCTAGATTTTCTTGTTTCCTAGAGTATGTTTACTCTGTGCAGAATAACTCCTTGCAGGCATTTCTAAGGGAGCAAGCAGCATGCTGTGTAGAGCTCAATTGTCACATTTGAGTGTTAGTGCAGCCACATCAGCATCATTAGCCTGAAGTCTACAGGCCTGCACCTCTCAGCATTTCACTGCCTCAATTGTCTTGCTCTCAGTTCTGGCATTACAAAGTGATCTGTTGCACAACAATCCCGAGGGTAAATTCCCCAAGTTGGAAAATTTACATTTCAGCCCTACTTTCTCACAGCTGTTTTCTTAGTTCTCTTTTCCTTTTGATACCACAGTAAAAAGTCTCTTTTTCTTGTTTCAGTCCTACATGGAAATCAGTATTTGCTTTGTGAGACACGACTTCTTAATTGCCCTCATCAGCTGGTAATATCTGAGGTGTCACTGCATGTCTAGTAGAATTAGTTCCAGAAAGTATGATGCTGAAGTCCAGATTAATCTCTGATGTTTCCCTCCTGCCGCCATGTCAAATGCTAATGGATCAAACAAGTTCAAATACACTGCATGAGCAATAGTTCATAACTAAATTCTTATACTTGTTTCCAAAGTAATTAGATAATTGACACTCAATGGTATTCAGATAGCTCAACATTTAAACAAGCTCTTCAGAACTTGATCTTGTCCCTCACAAAAGAAAGGAATTCTTATGATGGCTGTCATCCTCTTCCTTGGTTTCTGTTGTTTGTGCTGACAGAGCAATACTGTAAATTACATGTCTTTAAAAATGGCTATTGATGTTTCTTTGATATGAAATGCCTGGAGATTTATTGCTAGTGTCTGCTGCTTGAGTAAACGCTTTCTTTTTCCAGGTGCATGTTTCTAATGTAAATGAAGACTTTAGAATTGCCACCAGATTGCTTATCTGTGCAGGAAACAAGACTCTTTAGTTTTGTTTATTTTGAGAAAGCCATTCAGAAGGGAAGTTAAAGCTGGAGAGTAAGCAAGAAAAGGGAATCAAGTTATTCTTGGTATGATTGTCTATATATGGTTTATTAATTTAATATTGGGACTTTCCTCTTGGTGGCCAGCTCACTTTGACTATAGGAGATTTTCTCTGTTCTGTTTTTGCCTCCACATTTACTTAAAATGTCAAGAGCTGGTAATAAAGACTGATACTAGAAAACCAACAGCCTTAGTGTCTGCTATCAAGGTGTTATGGGACAATGAGATTGTTGAAACTAACAGGAAAAATTATGCAAATTTTCTCAGCAGACAGAAACATAAAAGCTGTAAAATTTCACCAAAGACAAATCAAAAAATTTGCAAGAGCAATCTATTTAAATAGCCAAGGATATTAATTGTGGGTCAGTGTCTCTTGGACCTCTTGGAAAGAGAAAAATGAAGGGATTTTTTGGTGGGTTTTTTGTTTATTTTGGTTTTTTATAGCAGGACAGTCATATTAAACTGAAGAACTTGCTGAGGAGAAAGGCAGCTAATTTCATGGGAGAAATAAATCCCAGGGCTTTGAGGATAAGCAATAAGTAAACCAATATCAGTTCTTCAGTGCAATAGTTCTTTAGCTTTCTTAAGCCAGACTGCTACCTACACCTTGTCCTGATCTTTTGCTCTTCCCTTTGTGTAACATTGATTCTAAAGGAGATGCTGAAGCTGAGGGTAAAAGGTGTCAGTGGAGCAGAAGGGAACTTGGTAGTGAGTCTTTTAAGGAGGTGGTAACTGGAGTGGGATTGGTGCTTGGAGGGCTTCTGGTAGTGGGATTTAAAAGGGCGTGACAAGAGAGGACTGGAAAGACCCAAATTCAGGGATGACAGTGTATGAGGGGGTGTGAGATTTGCTCTCATTCTCAGTAGAGGAGGTATTATAGAGAGGAGGTCTATTGTATCTAGAATTTCTTCCTTATTCTTCCTGCCTGCTTCCATGGTGCCCTTACATCTGGTTAGGGAAGCAAGAACAGCCAAAAGAGGATGGAGGAGTCAGTGACTCCTGAAGGAATTGACTGATGTAGTTATCAAGCCACTCTCCATGGTATTTGAAAAGTAGTGGCAGTCAGAAGTCCCAGGTGACTGGAAAAACATAAACATTGTACCATCTTTAAAAAGGATAGAAAGGTGGAGTCTGGGTACTACCCACCTGTTAGCATCACCTCTGTGCCTGGGGAAGCTAATGGAACAGATCCTCCTAGATGTTCTGCTAAGGCACATCAAGGGCAGGGAGGTGATTTGGGACAGCCAGCAGAGCTGTACCAAGGGCAAGTCCTGCCTCATCAGCCTATGGCCTTCTATGGTAGAGAGACTGCATCAGTGGGTACAGAAAGGGTCACAGATGTCATGTGTCTGGAGTTCTGTAGAGCCTTTGACACGGTCCCCCTCAACATCCTTCTCTCTAAATTGGAGAGAGATGGATTTGATGGGTAGGCTGTTAGATGGATTAGAAATTGGCTGGACAGTCTGATCCAGAGGGTCGTGGTCAATGGCTTGGAGTCCCAGTGGACCTCAGTGACAAGGTGTCCCTTAGGGATCTGTACTGGGACCAGTGTTATTTAATATCTTAATTAGTGACATGGATGGAAGGATTGAGGGCACCATCAGCAAATTTACAGATGGCATCAAGAAGAGTGGTGTGGTTCACACACTTAAAGGATGGAATGGCCATCCAGAGGGACCTGGATAAGCTCAAGCAGTGGGCCCATGGGAATCTCATGTGGTTGAACAAGTGAAAGGTGCTGCACCTGGGTCAGGCAATCCCTGGTATCAACACAGGCTGGGGATGAGCAAATCCAGAGCAGCCCTGCTGGGAAAGACCTGAGGTGCAGGTGGATGAGAGGTTGGGCATGGCCTGTCAAGGTGCACTCACAGCCCAGGGAGCCAAACATGTCCTGGGCTGCATCCAAAGCAGGGTGGCCAGCAGGGCAAGGGAGGGGATTCTGCCCCTCTACTTCCTTCTGTTGCTACCCCACCTGGATGGAGTGCTGCATCCAGCTCTGGGGTCCTCAGCACAGGAAGGACATGGACCTACTGAAGTGAGTCTGGAGGAGGAGCACCAAGGTGACTAGAGGGACGGAGATCCTCTCATAGAGATTCTTTCACTCAGAGAATTGTGATTGTTCAGCCTAGAAAAGAGAAGGCTCTGGTGTAACCTAATTGCAGGCTTGCAGTATCTGAAGAGATCCTTCAGGAAAGACAGAGGGACATTTTGTAAGATCATGCAGTGACAGGATAAGGAGGAATGGATTCAAACTAAGAGAGAGTAGGTTTAGATTAGATATTAGGAAGAAATTCTTTACTGTGAGGATGGTGAGGCATTGAAACAAGTTGCTCAGAGAAGTCGTGGATGCCCCATACTTGAAAGTATTCAAGGCCAGGTTGGATAGGGTATGAGAAATTTTGTGTAGTGAAAGGTGTCTCTCTCCATGGCAGAATGGTTGGAGCTAGATGATTTTTGAGATTTCTTCCAACCCAAACCATTCTATGACTCTATGATTCTGTTCTATTCTGTATGTCTCTGTTGAATCCTCTGCAAGAGATGACAGAAGTTGGGTGGGATCCTTGCCTACATCCTCTCCAAGGAAAGAAAGGTGGGGGAGCTGGGGAAGTGGGAGAACAACTGCTATGACACAGCCAGTTCTGCTCTGTTCCTGAAATAAGTGTTTTGCTGTCTGACAAATGACTGCTGGGTTTGCAAATAGTGACCTGATTCAAGAAAAGCTTGTAGTGGTGTTACAAGAGTGTTGTATGCATTTACCTACAGCCATGAATTCCCAGTAATAAGTAAGGTATCACTAAATGTATTCAGGAAATATTGAAGAGTAAAATGTGTTTATTTGGTCGTGTATAGCACAAGTTCTTGAAGAGGGAATGTAGGCAAAATGTGACTTTTAATCTGCTGCCTAAAGAAAAGACTGGAAATTAAGGGAAACATTGACCAGGATTCTGGAGATAATATATACTTTCTTTTATTGACTGATGAAAGAGATTGAGAAAGGTCTTGGAGAAAAAAAATTATTTCGAAGGAAGAGAACACTTTAGCCTTTGGGGGGTTGGGGTAGTGTTTGCCAATTATTTGGATTTATGTTTATCTATAATTTTTTTTAATGGAGTTTAAAATAAGAAAATTCATTTTATTGAACTCAAAAAGTGTGGGCCTGTGACAATCTTGCCCAAAAAAATGTTGTCAGAATGAGGCGCTCAGGTGAAGGAATGCTTCAGACAGTTGTGGGAATAGAAATTGTGGGCATACCAGCCAATTCCAAGCTATCCCAAACTTTGATAATTTGGTGAATTCTTCAACCTGTCTGTTTTGTAGTGTAGTAGATTTACTTCTAGGAAATCCTAGGACTAAAAGAATTGTGAAAAATCCAATAACTAAACAGAGATGCCTTGCAGTGCTTACCATCTCTGTAGGTCATCTCTAATAGTGCTCTACTTAATAAGCAATAATTTTTGAGAGATTCCTCAAGACCTAAGCTGTTTATAAAAGATCATATTTACATTATTGTAACAAAAAGATGCCCTAAATCACACTGATCACACCTCACAGTTTATAAAGGCTGCACACTCTCCCCTATTATGTTTTCAGGAGAAAGTATTACTAAGTTCAGAAAAGAACAACTTAATATAGATTTGTTTTCCAGTCCATGTTGCCTCCCTTTTTTAATTATGGTTATGAGGAAGTGCTTTAGTTTCAATGAGACAACAAATTAAGAAATTCCTCCATCCCTTTGAAGGTATATACACACCTGGTATCTGTGGTTTAGCACAGGCTAAGGACAGTCTCCGAGGCCTTGTTTATGCAGTAGAACACCCTACTCATGCCATCAATGGTTACTATATATAGCAGAGAGAGAAAACTTGCATAAACAAACCTCTTTCAACTTCTTGGCTCAAAGCACATGTATTTACATTAAATTTTGCCAGCTGGGGCTTAACTACCTATTAACAGTTCAGTGCTAGCAGTGTAAGAGTTGTGGAACCTTTAGAAAAGTCCCATGTAAGTGAGGAAATTCCTTGTTCACTCTCTGTATCATATCGTCAACATATGCAACATTACACTGAAATAACCCAATCTTCAAAACTTAGCAAAATGGCTAAACTATTTGTAAATCAATATTCTGTTTATAATTAGGATAAAAATTCTTGTTTATGGTTGTTGAAGATTTTTCATCAAATACAGATATTATATAGGCCTATTACCTTTTCCTTTACCTTCCTTCCTGTCATGGCTTGGCACTGGAAACATACGAAAGAAAAATTTGGACTTGCTTTAATATTTATGTCCAGAGATACACATTATTCATATAAATTGAAACTGTATTGATTTTTTCTGCTTTTTTTTCAATCATAGGGCAGCTTTCCCATGTTCAGCAGCAGGCTTTCTCCTGCAAATGTCGTGAGGTGTGGCCTAGGTGTGTTCAAATCTCTCTTAGTCATTTGTCCGTCACCTTGTCATTAGCATGGCGTCTGTATTTAATTGGGCTTCCTTCCTTCATCAGAAATCAGTTTTTATATACCATGAAAGCTCCAGCCCATTATTAAAAGCCAGCTCTAAGCAAGATTCTTGGCCCTTATTTATACAAGAAGCAGTGAAAATAGTATCTCAAGTACTCCTTCAGGTGAGTGGTGTGTGTGAAGAACACACTATGTGTGAGTCCGGTATCCTGCTGCAAAGCCACCTATTTCTCAAGTTTTACCTCATAAGCAACTTGTTTAAGGGGTTTTCTGCAATCTGTTGAGCCTCTTGATAGGCCGTAATCATCAACAACTTTCATTGGTTGTATCTTTACTTCTCAGAAAATATTGCTGACTTATTGTTGTGGTTAGTATTTCAATTGTCCTTAGAAACACCATTGAGATTAGCACTCTATTTGTGTGTAGGTTAGGGAGGGTTAGTCCCTCCCTGGAAATGGTTGCATTTTGAAGGGGAATATTAGCCTAGCTTTAGAAAGTGAGATGCTGTGCGTGGGGATTGGAGGCTCCTGGTAGACCAGGAGTAAGCAGTAAGTTCTTTCAGGAAATGCAGAGAACACCACCAAGCTGTGTGGTGCAGTTGCCACGCCTGAAGGATGGATGACATCCAAAAGAACCAGGACAAGCTCGAGCAGTGAGCCCATGGGAATCTCATGAAGTTTAACAAGACCAAGTGCAAGGTGCTGCGCCTGGGTCAGGCAACCCTCAGTATGAACACAGGCTGGGGATGAACAGAACAGAGCAGCCCTGCCAAGAAGGACTTTGGGGTGCTGGTGGATGAGAGGCTAGACACAACCCAGCAATGTGCACTCACAGCCCAGGGAGCCAAATGTGCCCTGGGCTCCATCCAAAGCAGCATGGTCAGTAGGGCAAGGGAGGGGATTCTGCTCCTCTGCTCTGCTCTGGTGAGACCCCACCTGGTGTGCTGTATCCAGCTGTGGGGTGCCCAACATACGAAGGATGTGGATCTGTCCAGAAGAGAAACTGTCCACAAAGATGAACACAGGACATGGACTTATCTCCTGCAAAGACAGTCTGGAAGAGCTGGGGTAGTTCAGCCTGGAGAAGGCTCCGTGGTGACCTTATTGTGGCCTTTTTATACATACAAGGGTATTAGGAGAGCTGCAGAGGGGCTTTTTACAAAGACTTGTAGTGATAAGATAGATCTTCAAAGAGTAAGACAGTAGATTTAGATTAGATATAAGCAAGAAATTCTTCACTATGAGACTGGTCAGACATTGAAACAGGTTGTCCACAGAACCTGTGGGTGCCCCATCCCTGGAAGTGTTGAAGGTGAGGTTGGACGGGGTTTTGATAGCCTAATGGAAGGTGTCCTTTCCCCTGGCCACTGGCCTAGTGGAAGGTGTCCTTGTCCATGGCAGGGGGCTTGGAACTATACTTTTGAGGTCCTTTCCAGCTCAGACCTTTCCATTATTCTATGAGTCTGTAATTCCATGTACTTGAGCTGCATTAAGAAGAGCATTGCCAGCAGGTCACCACAAGAAATCCTTTCTCTCTACTAATCCCGTCAGGAGAGCTGCAACCATTGCTGGCTGCACAGTGCAAGGAGGACATGGACACACCGGAATGACACCATTAAAGTGACAGAATTGTCATTGAAGAGTTGTAGCATCTGACATATGAGGAGAGGCTGAAAGAGTAAAGGCTAGTAAAGTTTAGCCCAGAGAAAAAAAATACCTGTGTAGGTCTCAACAATGTAATCACCCAATTTTTGATGAGACAAGTAAAGACAGAGCCTCTGCTCAGTGGCATCTAGTGACAAGGCAAGAGGCAGTGAGCACAAATTAAAATACAAGAAGTTCCATTTAAGTGCAGAAAAACCTGTTAACCTGTTTTCATGTCAGTGTTGTCAAACGCAATAGAGATTGACCAGAGAGCTTGTGGAGTCTCCATTGTTGAGGGAGTCAAAACCCAGCAGAACAGCATCCTGAGTAACTCAGCATATGTGACCTGGTTTGTGCAAGGGTTTGAACTGAGTGGTCCCCAGAGTTCCCTTCCTTGATGCTTTGGTCATTCTGCACCCAGGAGTAAAGTTGAGCACAGGATACCAGGCTGTCTGATCTGACCCAGCTGAACTTGGCGCATGATCAGAGGGGATTGCTCCCCACATCCCAGGTCACAAGATAGTAAGCTGATCTAAAGACTTGTTCTATTTAACACCCATGTTCCTCGGCTTCCACCCCCTGTCCCCAGGCCATGCTTGTAACTGTGATCACCTGCATTCAGTGGCATCCCAGCCACATTCTTTGTGGCTGCTCTGGGCACAGGGCCATACAAGTGGCCCAGGAGTCAGTATCACAGCTCTTGCTGCCAGTGGATTCCCCGTCTGGGAGTGGATCACCAGGTACACATCTGACAGCATTTGCTAGTGTGGCACAACAATGGTTTAAGTCCTGCACCTATTGGAATCATCACTAGCTTCACCTGGAGACAATCAATCCCAGCCATGGATATGCAGGAGACAAAACAGGGTAGATCATAAAAATTCAGATTGTCCTGGTACATCAAGCCTTGTCCTCCTGCTTTAGTGGCAGAAATCTTATTGGAAATTATGCAAATTATGTAAATTACGTTCAAATTATTTCTCTGTTGTTACTACGTCTGGTGACTTGTTAATAAAATAATAGGTTCAGACAACTGAGATGTGTATGAATACTTGATATTAACAAACAATAGGTTCAGTTTGAGGAAAATGGGTTTGAATCTAACCAGAGTGATCAGATAGTCATGAATAATAAGAAGTCACGTGTGAACATATTCAGTAAAGTTAAGTGTCCAGTAAAACTAGTTTCGACATCATACTAATCTCTAAAATTATAATGTGTGAGTCACAGCCCTTAGATGATCTTAACCTTTACTAGAGGATACCCTGCTTTGTGTTCAGCAGCACAAACAACTGAGCAAGGACCCGTGCAGACTTGGTGAATACAATAGGACCCTTTTGAACTCACTGTAAGTAATGTTTTGGGTTTTTTTTAATGTGGAAAAATTGTTAAAAATTTTATTCAGGACAAATATTTTGGAATCATCAATTACGAAATAATTATGTTCATATTCAAGCTTTGGCTTAAAGCTTCTTGTATTGTTTAATTATGATTTTGGGGGGGGGTTTAAGCAGAAAAGATAAGTCCTCTGTGAGATTGGCACATTCATACGGCATGACTCTCCTTAGGAAAACTGCATTTCTTAGTGGTTTAAATTAAGTAAATTGATGATAATTATAAATGTAGGGCATGAAATGAAATTAAATGGAAGTTGGGACTTAAAGATTGCTCTCTAAAGTGTCTAGAGAACATGGAAAAAAGAAATTGTGGCCAAAAGAATTAGAGTGATGGTGGGACAAGTCACAAACAAATCAGAGCTTAAATTTAAACATGTTCTAGATATGAAAGTGCACTGTCTGAAAGTGGTTTGTTGTGGGGTTCAGGCCCTTCCTAGCAATAGCAGCATTTCTATGACCATAATATTCAGAGTGTGAATTAAGGAATATTTAGAGCATCTTTTACTAAAGCTGAAACCATCATTCTGAGTCCACTGGGTTTTGGAGAAACAAAATGATGGAAGGTGAAGACACAAATATGGGATCATGGTGGGAGCTGATAAGGATTCAGAGTTTTTACAAGTGCAAGTCAAAAACCTTAGATATTTTTCCTCTAGAGAGAACTTTTTTTTACAAAAGGTTTTGTAGGTCAAATGATCATATACCACAGGAGGAGGTTTTGGATTTCCAGATATTCCACATGTTTACTTCTCTCTATTGACAGAAGTTATTGAACCAATTGTGATACAGTATTAATTTCTAGAGGTGAAAGTATTGTCATAGATGTGGAATTAATGGTTTCCACACTGCTCTGGAAAAGGCTTTCCTCTTCTATCTCTATTTTTTAGTGTCTCTGTCCAGAATTCACTCACTCATCTTCACTTTCAATCATTGCAGGCTTCTCTTGTAAGTCACCCTTTTCTATCTTTCTGATTATAAAGACAGTGATTGCTCTAGAGTTTCTTTATTATTTTTTTTTTTTAATTTTGTTTTTAGGTGATTTGATTTGCTCACTGGGCTGGGCATACCTTTGCATGCAGCAGGCACACTTATTTCCTTTTGTTACTCTATGTATATGCTCATTTTCCCTTCCTTTATAAGCAGCACTGTAATCCCAGGGTCCTGATACCATCCTAATTGCTATTTCTCTTGTTATTTTTGTGGAAGTTATTTTTTTCTTTTAGTTGCACTCAAGTGTTCAAGCTTTATGATATCACCATAAATGTTCATCACTTCCTCATTAACAAGTGCATTTGCTTTCTCTTAGATGCCTGTATATGGGTTTATATGCAGCCCATTCAAAAGTGTGTGTTTTAATCCTCGCAGAAGACGAATATATTGCGCATTTCTTCTGCTTTGTTTTTTCATCAGTTAAATTTCCAAGTTTAATTGATAAGCCTTGACTGTCTCCCTTGCTTTCAGCTCTATCAACCTATACTTTTGACTCTTTTATCATTTAAAGCCACATTGAAAACAGAATATTAGAATAAAAACAGTTTAAAAAGAATTGTAGCTTAACTTTAATGAGGGCGTCTTTGGAATTACCTCATCTCTCTTTGGCTTTAATTTTTATTATTTCACAACCTCATCAGTAGGTTGAGCAATTTTCCAGAGTCTGCTTCCTTGAAATAGAAAGCTTGTTTCCCTCAATTCAAATATCTCGGAGTCACTGGTGTTAAGCTAACTCTGTATAGTGAAGGGAGTGATATATTACTAAACACAAGGCGAAAAAATTTGCAAGCCAAATGTAACTTTTCTTCTATTACAGAATCACAGAGATATGAAGATGTTGCTTTTCCTGTTTCTTTTACTATTTGGAATCCATTCCAACAGTCATTGCTATGAGCCATATCAACAAGGGGTAAGAAACCAGAATCAAAGAGCACAAGAAAGCCGAAACATGCCATGGCAGAGTGTAAGGAACAGTGTTTGTCAATTTGCATGTTGCTTCTACAAAGAGATTTCTTCTCGTGAAAACAACGGGAACGTTTTCTACTCTCCTTTGAGCATCTCTACTGCCTTTGCAATGCTGACTCTGGGTGCCAGATCAGACACCCTGACACAGATTCTTAGGGTCCTTTGCTTTAACCCTCATCAGATTTCTGAAAATGACATACACGAAGGTTATCGTCAACTCATGCAAATGGTAAACAGAAGGAATGGGGGGTTACAGTTGAATATGGGAAATGTTCTGTTTGTGCTTGATCGACTGAAGCCACAAGAAAAATTTTTAAGTAATCTCAGAAATTTCTATGAAGGAGAAGCTTATCCTATGAACTTCAAGAAGGCTGATCAAGCTCAGCTAAAGATCAATGAATATGTAGCAAGAAGAACAAATGGAAAAATCAAGGACCTCATAAATAACCTAGATCCACTTACTGAAATTCTTCTTATTAGCTATATTTATTTTAACGGTAAGATATACATATCATGTTCCCTTACTCCATAAATTATATTTCAGGTCAGTCTTGGACTTCATCTTTTTTTGCAATATGGTTTTGCAATGGACTCATATCTTGTTTTCCTTTTGGTCCTCACTTATATTTAATCAGAAACAAAGTTATTGGAAATTACATTCGACTTGACACTAACTCCTAGCAAAATGTATGGCAAATTTTCCCATACCTTTGAATATATAAACTTCTTTCCTTTAGAAAATTAAGTGAAATATATGTTGAGGAAGACATCTCTAGGCAGTAAACCATCTAATCCTATACAATCTAGTGGGATTCAAGCACTTTCTTAAATGCTTGGCTGAAATCCATGAAATCCATTTCTGTGAATTTCAATCCAACTGGTTTTTTTTTTTTTTTTTTTTTGTTCAGCAAGTTCAGAGTAAAATGTGAAGAATATTATTAAAAGAAAATTTAGAATCTTTTCAAACAGAATATATATTTAGACAACAGTTTTGCTATTACTGTGTGTTAAAGTATTCAAAACTAAATATGCTACAATGGCTTTAGTTTTGAACTCATGTTCTTATTTTTTACTAACTATGCCTTTGGTGATAGCATATCTGTAGTCCTGGTGCATCTAGAGGCATAGGTTTCAACTTTTTTTTTTTTTAAATTTGTGGATTCTAATATTTTCCAGTGAAGAGATGGACCCAACAGTATCAAATACAAGCCTATTGACAATAAGCTTGTTTTTCTTAATTAAATTGTGCAGTTTGCTTAGATAAAATTTTCAGATCTTCCCAGAGTTTTTCAGATTCCTGATCTAATAAGAGGAGGATCAAGGCTGTAAGGCTCAATTGGTGGTCTAATAACAGATATTGCATCTTATTTCAAACTTTGTCTTACTGATTATATGCTGAAAGCAAAGTATTTGTAGTTAGAAAAATAATATTCTGTAATTTATCTGATAAAATATCATCAGGCTTTTTAATTGAAATGCACATGGCATATTAGATAATTTTTTTAAAGAAAAGCTATCTTTTTAGAACAGTTAACCTGGATGCTTGCACTTTCCAATATGAGGCTTCCCCTGAAAATAATTAAGAACTACACTTCTGTTTGTTTTGCTTCCCATCTGCATCTCTTCTATTTGTGTTAATGTCTGAAATTTGGCCACAACTAAATGGAGCTAATTGAAATACATATGACTGATTCTTGGTTCTCTTGAGAACCCACTTGTTTATCTCAGATAGTGTTTTCATTTAGACTTTCATTAAGCATTGGGTACATCTCCTGAAACAGGCAAAAAAAAGTGTTGAGTTTTCTTTTACTGAAAGGTGTTTGAAGAATAAGCAATGACTTTAGTAGCACAATGGGGACAAAAACCTGAGAAACCTTGTATTAAATATAACTTTGTATTACAGTTAAATTTTACATGTTCTAACAATAATGGTTGTCGGGCTTTTTTTATGAGATGTTCATTTTACTGTTGCAAAGATTTCCTAGCTTCTCTAAAGGTGGTGGAGTACCAGTTTTAGCCCTCCAATTTTAAGGCAAATGGATTAAAGGATAGTATTAATCGCGATGATATAGTAACATTGCTTTTATTCATGAAAGCAAGAGCAGGTTAATTATCTAGAGCTGGGATTGATCTGGAGAGGACTTCTAAACCTCAGCTGTATAACCAGTCCATACTTTGAGGTGCTTGTTCTCTTTTTGTGCATTACCGGTTTCAGTTTTTTCATGGTGTAGCATAGTACAGAATTCCTTCTTCAAGGAAAAAAGTCTGGAAATATTTTCCTGACTCTGACCTACAAGACGTGGTATTCCACTTTATTATACCAATCCCTTCTCATGCCTTGGTCAAGCTGATAATGACAAAGAATACTTCAAATTTCGTTTTGCCACTTGAGCACTGTGAAACCCTTGAGGAAGGTGTCTAGAAGGTATCCCCCAAAGACAGAAGTGAGAACTGAAATTAGAATGCCTTTAAAATATGAGGAAAGTATTAGTGAATATCATCTCTGTCTAATCTGTGTGTTAACTGACAGCCATTTTTTGGGATCTTAACGATCATCTAGTTCCAACCCTGTTGTGAGGGGCAAGGACACCTTCCACTACACCAGAGTGCTCAAAGAACTCTCCAAACTGGCCTTGATCACTGCCAGGGATGGGGTATATACAATTTCTCTATTCCAGCCTCACCACCCTAATAATAAAGGATTTCTTCTTTATATCTAATCTAAATTTAAATTTGCCTTCTTTAAGTTTAAAGTCATTCCCCTTTGTCCTATCACTATCTGCCTATATAGAAAGTCTTTCCCCCTCTGTAGGCCCATTTTAGGTACTGGAAGGAACACTAAGGTCTCTCTGGATCCTTCTCTTCCCAGGATGAACAACCCCAACTCTCTCAACCTGTCTCCATAGGAGAGGTTCTCCAGCCCTCTGATCCTTTTCATGGCCCTCATCTGGAGTTACTCCAACAGGTCCACATCCTTCTTGTATTGGAGACCCCAGAGCTGAATGCCATATTCCCGGTGGGATCTTGCTAGAGTGAAGCAGAAGTGGAGCTGGCTACACTTTCTTTGATGCAGCTCAGCATGTGTTTGGCTTTCTGGGCTGCAAACACACATTGCTGGGCCATGTTGAGATTCTCATCATGGACAAAGTCCTTCTCTTCAGGTCTGCTTTCAACTCAATCCATTATTTTCCAGCTTGTATTTGTGCTTGGGATTGCCCCAACCGACATGCAGGGCCTTGCACTTGGCCTTGTTGAACTTCATGATGTTCTAATGGGGCCACCTCTCAAGCCTGTCTCATTCTCCCTGGATGGAACCCTTTCTATCTGGGCAGCATCCTTTCCCTCTGAAGGACATCCTTTCCTTACAGCATGTCAACAGAATGACACCATCTTGGTGTTACTGGCAGACTTGCTGAGGGTGCACTCAATTCCACTGTTCACTTCACCAAGATATTGAACAGCACTGGTCCTAATACCAATCTCCGAAGAGAACTGGCCATATCTGATCTCCTCTTGGACAACAAGCCACTGTCTACAAGCCTTCAAATGCAAACATCTACTTATTCACTGAGTGGGCCATCTGTTACACCCATCTCCCCAGTTTAGAGTCAAGGATGTCATGTGGGACAATGTGAAATATTTTGCATGGACCCAGGTAGATGACATCAATTGCTCTTCCTTTACTAGTTTACCCTTAGTGAAGTCATGTTGCCTGTTACCAATCACTTCCTAATTTTCCATGTGTCTTAGCATAGTTTCCAGGAAGATCTGCTCCTTATCTTGCCACTCAAAGAGGTGAGAAAGACTGGTAGTTTCCTGAGTCTTTCTTTTCTTCATTTTTTAAAAATGAGAGCTCTCATTTCTCTTTTTAAGTCAGTGGGAATTTCAGTGGACTGCCATAACTTCTCAAATATGATGGATAGTGGTTTAGCTGTTCCATGTATTTCCCTCAGGAACTGCAGATGCATTCCATCAGGTCCCATGGACATGTTCATCTTCAGGTTCTTCACATGTTCTTGAACCTGATCTTCTTTTCCAGTGGACACTTTGTCATTCTCCCAGTCCCTGCACTTGCCAGTAAAGACTGAGGCAAAAAATGTCATTGAGTACCTCAGCCTTGTCCAAGTTCTGGGTAACCAGGTTTTCTATTGCTTTCTGGAGTGACAATAGGAATGTAGTGGCAACACATTTTCCCTAGTCTTACTTTTATCATTGCCATACCTATAAAAGCTTTTCTTGTTGCCCTTGATGGCCCTGGCCAGGTATAATTCTATTAAACCTTTAACTTTCCTAACCTAATCCCTGGGGGTTCAGAAAATCTCTTTTTATGCCTCCCAGGTTACCTGTCCTTGCTTCCACCCTCCATAGGCTACCTATTTGTGTTTGAGTTCACCAAAGACCTCCTTGTTCATCCACACAGGCTCCTGGCATTTTTACCTGACTTCTTTGTTAGGATGGATCACTCCTGCGCTTGGTAGAGGTCATCCTTGAATATTAATAGAATCATAGAACCATTAAGGTTGGAAAAGACCTCCAATATCTTTGAGTTCAACCTTTGACAGAACACCGTCATGTCAGATAAACTATTTGCAGTAAGTGCCAAGTCCAGTCATTTCTTGAACATTTCCAGTGATCATGAATCTATCATATCCCTGGGCAGCCTGTTTAAATGTTTGACAAACCCTTCAGTGAAAAAATTCTTCCTGATGTCCAACCTGAACCTCCTCTGAAATAGCTTGGGGCCATTTCTTCTTATCCTATCACTTGTTGCCTGGGAGAAGAGACTGACCCTGACCTGGTTACAGCCTCCTTTCTGACAGTTGTAGAGAGCAATGAGGTTCCCCCTACGGCCCCCTTTACTCCAGCCTAAAAATCCCCAGCTCCCTCAGCTGCTCCTCATATGACTGACTCTCTAGACTCTTTCCCATCTCTGCTGCCCTCAATGCTCCAGCCCCTCAGTGTCTTTCTCACTGTGAGGGGTCCAGAACTGGACACAGAACTCAAGGTGTGGCCTCACCAGTGCTGAGCACACAGGGACAATCCCTGTCCTGGTGGCCATACTATTGTTCATCAGGCCAGGATGCCATTGGCCTGCTTGGCCACCTGGGCACACACTGGCTCATGTTCAGCTGCTGTTGACCAGCACCTTCAGGTCCTTTTCCACAGGGCCACTTTCCAGCCACTTTGCTCCAAGCCTGTAGTGCTGCATGAGATTGTTGTGACAACCAGCTTTCTTGGGGCCCACGTGGCTTTATCCCAAGCAGATCTTTGAAGAGGCCAAAATTTGCTCTCCTGAAGCCCAGAGTAGTGGTCCTTCTCAGTTTTCAAGTAAAGTTCTTCTTGAAATCAGTTGGCTTTCCCTGAGTTGAGCACTAGATAAATGTTATTAAAGTTTTTCAGGACTAGTGTCATTCATGTTTCTGGGATTAATTCTGCCTTTTTTTCCCTTAAGCATAATAATGTAAAAGTCCTGTGCGTTATATAGCTGATGATAGAAGTCACTGTTAATGAAGTATATAAAAGTACATGAAACATATAAAAGTAACAACTTTTTCCTGTTCAAAGTATTGTGGTTGTCAATCTATGCTTTCAGAGACCAAGACATGCACTGAATAAGTCTCATTTCACTTTTTAAAAAGCTATTTAGTAGTGCAGGCTATGTCAGATGGTATAAACAGCAGATGATAATTATTTCATTTGTAACAAGTTGTCTAGTAATCAGTGTTCAAATAGAAATCAGAAGTCAGAAGGGGTTGCATCTTGTTTCACAGTTTTTCTTATTTTACTTAGTGCCACAGCTTTACTTTTGCCCATTATATTTGATAAAATGTTAGCTTTGTTCTAGAAGGCAAAATTTACTACAGAGCAACGAGATTTCTTAAAAATTAAAATAAAACCAACAAAAAACCTTTCCAAAACTCCACAGTTTTATCTTTATAAGAAAGCTGCTCAGCCTCTGAAATGTATGATGTGGATACCTGGAATTTGGTTTTGAAATTCCTCTCCACTGAGGATAAGAATCTTTCAGAGTTTCAATGTAGATGGTTTGTTTCACCATGACTAAGTGAGGAACATTTGAAAATTTAGCATGGCGAAGATGACCAAGTGGAAAAGGTTTCTGCTTTTGCTGTTTTGTTTCTTAACTCAACAGCCTGATAAAATTAAATTCTTTGTGACTCATCATCAGCTAATGTGAGGTATCAACACCTCTCTGCAAGTAACCCATATCCCTTAATTTCTCTGAAGAATTCATCCATTGCATCACCCTTTACAAACCAATTTTGATCTGAGAAAAGAAAATGAGAGAATCTTCTCTTAAGCTGTGATAAAGGCTGCATTACATGAGGACTTTACAGGCTCCTCAAAACTGTTATCATGGAGCAAAAGTGTGAGTTATAGCCCTTGATAACTCACCTAAATGAAGGATTTTGCAACCTGCTGTAAGATCTGAGGGAGTGTTTTTACATCACATTCTACTAACTCTGTTACTATTGAATTATTCTGAGTATTTAGTAATTGGTTTGTCTCTGAAGCTGATCCAACTATGCTAGTTTCTGTCATCTAAGAATGTGTCCTATGTTAGTATGTCCTATGGTTTCATGTCCTCAAAATATCCTGTAACTCTGTCTCTTATATTTCAAGCTGAATGGGAAAAACCTTTTGATCCAAAATACACTAAAATGAGCAAATTTTTTGTGGATGGGAACAAGGCTGTTGAAGTCCCGATGATGTTTGGAATGGGCCTGTTCAAGCATGGCTATGATGAGCAGCTGTCTTCCACTGTGGTGCAAATGGATTACAAAGGAGGTGCTTCAGCATTTTTTATTCTGCCTGATAGAGGAAGAATGAGAAAGCTGGAAAAAAGATTGTCTTGTGAACGCTTGTCAAGGTGGAGGACATTAGTCACAAAAAGGTAAAATTCTGCAGTTCTTGGTTCAGATGGTAGCCAAGGAAACAAATGTGCTGGGCTGTGACACAGAATCAGTATGCCATTTTTAGTTCTGCTTTAATCATTAGAAGAAATCCCCTGACCAGAGTTGAATCAGGCTCTTTAGCATCCATGTCTTTTCACATTCAGTACTGCATGCACAGAAAACCTTCACAGACTAGGACTTTTGCTGCTTCAGCATTTTGTTTCCCATCTTCAGCTCTCAACAGGCCCAGGTTTTTGACTTAGAGCTCTTCTCATTTTTTGGGGGGAGGTTTTCTGCCTTCTATTTACAAGTAGATTCCTACCATATCAGCCTTTTTTCTTGTCTCCTTCTTAATTTCTGCCTATTAAAATTAACAGTAATTGTAGAGTTAGTGCTGAAATAACAACTTCCATTCAGCAATTTTGAGGGTAAACACAATGATAAGAGTATAGAGCAGAGTCACTTATCCACGCTCTCTGAGGACTTAGGCAAAATTGGGGTAAGATGCACTCAATTCAAGGTAACTTTGAGACTAGAAGGCAAAAAGTTGATAAGCTTTCAAATATTATTAGTGTCATGTATGTCAATAGCCTTTCACAAAATACATGTACAAGCATAGGTACAACATGTTTACAATATCAAGCCCTTGTATTTGTTCATGAATTTGATCTGTCACATTAGTGACGTCGCTGTAAGATAACACATGACAGACTCTTTTTGTGATTTTTTTTCAAAGGCTGTATGAAGACTCACTTATTAGAAATTGCCCCCCCTTATATACCATTTTCCACAAACCAATATGATTGGTGAGAGAAAGACAAACCTCTTCACCCACATTGGTCAAACTAGAGGGACATCAAGAGAGAATCCATCCTCCCAGAAGGAATTCACAACATGGATACTATTACAAAAACAACTCTGTTTTTTATGTTCTTTCCCTGAGAAAAGAATTTCGGCAAACCAAAACATCAGAAAACCAGACCTTTAGAAAATCTTCAGGCCTGAAACCAGACTACCAGTGACCTTCACAAAGACATTTGAAAGTCATGTTTTAGATGGTCCCTTCTCAAGACAAAAATTGCATCTGAAATGTAGGAACCCAAAACTGGTTTCATGCTTTTAACTCTGATTCACTGTTAAATATTATCAAAATAATCTAACTTCTTTTTCATATTGGGGAAAAAAACCAAACAAACAGGAAAAACTATGTAATTCTCTCTGCACCTTTACAGTTCTGAAACTTTAGGGAGCAGTTTTTGTGGTTTGTGACTATAGGACAAATAAGATGGTGAACCAAGATACTTATGTATAATTTTTGATGAAGAAACATTTGCCTTTACAATTATCAAAAAGAATGCTAAATACAATTGAAGGGATTTGTATTTCATCTCTCCATCTTATAATTTGAAAAAGAATCCCAGTCAAAGACAAGTTTGTTTCATGCTGCTCCCCATTTTTCATCATAATCATTCTCTCACAAAATAATGGCAAAAACTTCTCCTTTTCCCTTTAATATTTCAAACAATTGTATCTGCTATTATTTGGATTCTCTGGGAGGTCTAATAAATTAAGGCATTATATGGAATCATTTAAAGGCTGTGGGCTACCTATGTTTGTCCCTTCTTTTCTGTCTGCAAACTGATGTTGATATTAGTGGCAGAAGTGTTGTGTAGGACATCTTTCAATTCCGGTGGCTGATAAAGAGGATAGTGCTGATGGTCACCAGTACAGACAGCTGAGATCTTTTAAATGGCTGAACTATAGAGAAAATGTAACTTTCACTTCTGGAAAGTGTATCCCACTGCTCCTTTCCTAGTTTCATTGCTACTGTGTGTCTCTGGCTTTCCCTTTCTCTCTATTGGAAGCAACTGGGGTTGTGAAGGTGTGTTTAGGTAACAGTAAGGCAGATGATTCAGTGATAGATACCTGCATCCTCATTCAGGGCAGCAATCCACACAGACTGAAATCAGGTAGAAGTAAGAGATCAGCAACCTGTTATCAATCCACCAGCACTCTTGGTTTTAGATACAAGAGCTGGCATTAGATGCTGTGCAATGCTGGAGGTATGGGCCTTTTCCTTCCCACCTGCCCACTGGATGACTTTCTCTTTGGCTAGCTTCATTAAGTGCTCCACATCTCCCTGCCCTAAAGCCCTGGAGAGCTGTCCTGGTTTCTCACCAGAAAATAGTACCTAATGTCAGCCCTATCACTTACTTCTCTCTCATTGTGATGCTTTTAGCTCTAAAAGTTTGGTTTAACCTTTGAATAGTAATAGCAAGCCACTTAGGGGAAAAACAAGAAGAAATTAGTCAGAAATGTAGAGCATTGGTTAATTTATGGAAAGGAGCAATCTAGTCCCTTAAAATTGAGGAAGTCAGACACTGGGCTTGACACAGAATAATTATCTATTGACTAACTATATTCTATAAATTTGCTTTTATCTTTTATCTTGCCATGCCTTCTATCACTACTTACTATTGTTCTGCTTCTTCAGTATATATAGTTCTAGTTTACCTGTCTGTTTTATATAATAAATACATGAGGCCAGGGGGTTTTTTCCCAAAAAGTAACCAGTGAACTTGAATGTGTTGGATTTCTTTTATGCTCAGCTTGAGACACCTAAAGGAATCTCTTTCTCACAAAGTGAATCCTCTGCATCCCCAGTAACAGGTCATGATGAAGGTTATTCCAGCAGATTGCACATGACATCACTAACTTCAGAAAATTTTTGTTTATGTAGGCTAGAGAGAGGCTGCAGGCAGAATGTCTTTAGGGAGAAAGAAAAATCAGTTTCTCTTATGAGTCTATGTTTTTCTGTGATAATTGATAAAATGTTTCACCGTATTCTTGCACTTCTTTTCTGGCAGGTCAGTAAATTTGTATCTTCCGAAATTCACACTTTATGGGACATATAACCTAAAAGATATCTTATATAAAATGGGCATCATGGATCTATTCACTGATAAGGCTGACCTCTCTGGAATCACTGGGCAACCCCAGCACAGAATTTCCCAGGTAAGTCATATTGCTTTATGTTTTATGGGCCCACGGTTACTGATACTTTCATCACTGGTTTCATACATCCATCATACATACATACATGCATACATACATACATACATCAGTGGTTTCATACAACCAATCACGGTGCAAAACTCATATAAAGACGCTTTGCTCTTTGCTTCACATGAAAAGACAGCTGATGGTATACAGAGTATTTTGTCCATGTAAGTTGCACTGTATAAGCAATTGGGTTGGATCAAGTTACAAGTCAGTAATCTTTTAATCTAGAAGGCTATTTTGACCTGCATAGGGCAACTGTATAAAATGGGCATGACCAAATCATCATCTATCCACACCTTGGTACCCTCTAGCAATGTGTTATTACAGTCACTACTGGCTGCTTCTGTTTGTGTCTGCCTTCTTTAGCCTGCTTGAGGGCAAGTAGGGAGCTGTAGGATGTATCACTGCTTGTATTTCATGGAGGAGAGGGAAGAGAAAAAACACTGCTTGCTTTAAACTGTTTGGGGAAAATGAAAATGCAGTTATTACAAACATTTGGCTTCAAGAATATGAACAATAACTGCCAGTCTCAGGCAAAAGCTACAGATAGACCATGCTTCAATAAACCTAGAGTTTAAAGCTGGCAATCAGGGCAAACTTAATTGTCTAATGAAGAAAACAACTGCCCTCATGACCTCAAGTGGACATCAGTGAATCAGGATCTGTAGGTGACCTTGATTTTGCAAGGTCAAACTTCTGTGGTTCTGTGCTATAACCCTCCATTTCTGGCTTTTCCTCTTTGCTCCTATTTTTCCCAAAACATGAAGGAATGTAGAAAACATAAATTCAGATTTCTATTCATTGTGTTAATCTGCATGTTATTTCTTCAACTACATGAACTTCTAATACACAGTTAAATATGGTCTTACTCCCTTAACATTTGGTATAGCTGTACAGATCTCCATGAGTAGATGCAAGGAATTAAAAAAGAAACAAAGCAAAGGTTTTCACTAGCAGGGACATGCCCCTCCAGTGGAGAGTAACTTTTCCTCTCTGGGGCTAGAAATCTGTGCTGCATGTAGCTTGATGATTTTAATTTTTTTTCCTAACTTTGCTGTCTTTAAGCAGTGGACTCACACCTGTCCATCACACCTGTCCACTTGTTTCTTACCAGCAACTTCTTCAGGTGCTTTTAGCTCTCATTCTTATTCAGGTGACTAGTTTTGTACCCCCTTGACTTGTAAAATGTCTGTTTCTTCACAGGCTATTCATAAGGCTGTGGTAAAGGTGGATGAGACTGGCACCGAAGCAGCAGCTGCCACAGGCATGGAAATGGTGCCTATGTCCGTTCCAGCTGTCGTTAGATTCAACAGGCCCTTCCTGATGGTCATAACTATAGAGAACACTATACTCTTCATGGGAAAAATTGTGAACCCTCTGAAAAAAAATTAAGTTAATGTACAAATTAGGTATGCGGTGATGGCCACTCTTAAATCAAGTATTAGACATGATGAGTATGGCATGGCTACAGAGGGGCTCTCCACCTCTTACCTGATGTTATTCATTGTTTTTTGTAGATGAGACTCTTCATCAATTTAAGTTGTCATAGTTGCATGTTTGTTTGGGCCTTGCTTTTTTTTTTTTTTTTTTTTTTTTTTTTTTTTTTTTTTTTTTTTTTTTTAATGAAGGTTGCATTCATGCAGAACTGTCATTAGCTCTGGGACAAAATAGCCCTGTGTGATACTGACAGCATAGATACATCTTCTAGCAGGGAAGATGAGGAGCATGTGGGTGGAGAGGGTTGTGTACGTCTGCTTCTTCCCTCATGGCTGCCTTCTCTCCTATTTTTTTTGTGTTGACTGACAAATAGGTACAAGTTTTGTCACTTTACTATTTGTGTCCATTCCTCTACCAACATGAAATTCATAACTAGCATAGACCTTAACATGCATAACACTTACCACCTTGCCTAGTACCATTGTTGCCCAGTGAGTCTATTACACTCTCACCTGTCAGCTGTTGTCCCAGCTTGGCTGATGCAAAGGGGTCTCAAAGAAGGAGTGTTTTTCCCCTGCAGGTATATACTGCCCTGCCTACTGTTTCTGTGAAATCTGTAGTCCAGACTCATTCCAGGGCAAACTTTAGAGGTTCTAAGAATGTGATCGAAGAAAAGAAGAGGTAGATCTGATCTCTGCACTTTGGCACCCTGGAGCCAACCATTGTGAATCAAATATACAGCTCAGAGTAGCCAGAAGACGAATTCTAGCTTATGCCTGCAGCACCTAGAAGTCTCCAGGCAGCAGGAAGCACAAGTCATCTCCCCCTGGTGCCAGTGTCTGTACCATTATTGTCTTTACCTGGGAGATTACCCATGGTAGTAAGCACCATTCCAGTATTGTTTGTAGGATCAGGCACCCTACCAATATCACCCATACCCCATCAATGGTACTTGCCATGTCTCTTGATACAGCCCCTTCTGTTCCCAGACTGTCTGGTAATACAACATTGGTACTCTTTTTCTCATCTGCTTCATGGTTAGTATAGCCACAATATTATAAAGAGCTGTTTTCACTATTAAGAGACACAATAATCAGTCACATTCATAAGGAACATGCTTATTTTATTTCCTTGTTCACTCTTATCTATATTTTTCTTCTGGTTTTACAACATCTATCATTATTTTATTTCTTTGCTGATGTTCCTGGTGTACATCTGATCTCTGGTTGCAGGAGGGGTAAATTATTGACTAAAGTGGGTTAGTCTGTTAATAGGTGTTAAGCACTGACACCCATCTTTGTACAGCCTTGAAATATGCAGACAAATGTATTATGGTAGAACAACAACAATTAATAAACATGACATTAAAAAGTTTCTAATTTTGCTATTTTACTTCTATAATTCAGTGTTAAGAATTAATATGGTTCAAACAGGTTTTTTTGACTACTGTCAAGAAATAACAATTATTAATTTACTGCTCATATACATTACATTGGCACAGCAATGCCAGTAATGAGTTTCAGAAAGCCCTCTGCCTTTAGCCTAAGCAATAAATAGCAGGTTATCTCTGCTAGGCAGGGAACCTTTGGGAAGGCTGGACATTAATTTCATGCAAAGATGTTTATTTCAAAGCCTTTAGAAAATGTGCTGCTTCTACTCTATCAAGTGAGTAGCTTCCATGTGTCTCTCATCTCTCTTCTGAAAAGTTCTCTCTTGACTCCCTCTAACAGCTGTGTCATCAGTCTTGGCATGTAACAGTCAAAAATAGTCAAAGGGCAAGGAACAATAAATTACCCTGATTGTTTAGTATGCATGCAAGAGCTCTTAGCTGTCTCAAGAAGAAAAATGTTAAGCTTTCCACACTGACTCAACAGTTAAACTGTCTCCGTACCACTCTAATAGGAAGTGACAAATGTGATGTTCAATTTTTTTCAAAAAGATGCAGGCAAACATCTGGAGTGCAGGATAGTTAGTTCAACTTCAGGTTTTTTGCAACTGCAGAACTTGTAGTTCTAGGAATAAATATGACAAAATATTAAATAACAAACATGACTGTTATAGAAACATAGAATCTTCTAGGTTGAAAGATCAACCCTTAATATCAACTCTAGCCCTTAATCCAGAACAGTCAAGTTCAGCCCTGTCCCTAAGTGCCACATCCACACTTGGCCACCTGGGCACACGCAGCTCATGTTCAGCTGCTGCCAAATGGCACCCCCAGGTCTTTTTTTGTGTGACAGCTTTCCAGCCACTGTGTCTCCAGGCTATAGTATTGCATGTGGCTGTTTTGACTTGATGCTTTGGGAGACAGTATCAAAGGCTTTACTAAAGTCCAGGTACACAACATCCACAGGCATTCTGCATTCACTGAGCTGGTCACCTTGTCAGAGAAAGAGGTCAGGTCGGTACAAGTAGTACGTGCCTTTCATAAACCTGTGCTGGCTGGGCCTGATCACCCAGTTGTCCTCCGCATGCCATGTCATGGCACTCACGAGGATCTGCTCCATAACCTTCCCTGGCACTGAGGTCAGCCTGACTGTCCTGTAATGCCCCAGATCCTCCATCTGGCCCTTCCTGTAGATGGACAGCCCATTTGCCAGCCTCTGTGACATCCCTGGTGAGCCAGAACTATGATAAATTATTGAAAGGGTTTTGCTGAGCTCTTCCACCAGCTCCCTCAGTATCTTTGTGTGTGCCTAAGTGGTGAAAGAGGTTGCTGACCCTTCTCCTTTGGGTTACAGAGTTTTCATTCTTTCCCCTGTGCCTGTCCAGCAGCTCAGGTGTCCGGGTACCCTGTGAACAACTGGCCTAATTATTAACAACTGAGGCAAAGAACACACTGAGAATATGAGTGTTTTCTTCATCCATTGTAACAATTTCCCTTCTTGCATCCAATAAAAGATGGAGATTCTTTTTAGCTTCTTGTTGCTAATGTGCTTATGGAAACATTTTATTGTCTTTTATAGCAGTAGCCAGAATCCTTTGCCAAAGAATTCTTTGAAAGTTGATATGTTCACATATTGTAATGATTTGGTTTGTATATGCCACATCTGAAAACTTGCAAAATTCCTCAGAGCAGGACCTAAAACAATCATACACCAGTAGACCCTTTGTAAGAACTGAGTTCAGGCGTGTGTTATTCAGAGAATTCAGAGGTGGTGTGGTGTCTCTGTGGGCGAGTGACAAACGACATGAACCTCGTTTATGAAAACTTCATCTGACTCCAATCTTTATTCAAAACCTGGCCCCCTTTATATATCTTCTAGAGCAGGTCATCTCATTGGTCAGAAGAGTGCCAGAACTCTTCATCCCATTGGCCCAAACCAAAAGACAGAGAGAAGGTCCATCCCACAAACAGGAATTCAAAACATCACTCTTGTTATAATAACACTTGCAATGTTTATGTCAAGCTTGTGAGAACCAAGTCTTCCTGAACCAAAACTTCATGAAGAAACTGAGTCTAAAAACTCAGAAACTTCAGGCCCAGGAGCCTCAGACTACAATGTGGGACTTTAATAAGTTGTGACATAACACATTTTGCAGGTGGTTTCACCTTGTTCATTGGGAAAGATCTCACAGTACTCAGTGGTCAGCTGATCAGAGGAGAATCACTGCCACTAAATACAAAACAAAGAACACAAGGGAAAAAACCCTGGGTTTATACTTGGCATGATGGTCTCAGGTTAGTCACTGCCACTCAGAACAGAAATTTTGCAGAGTTGCTGGATAGGCCACTGAATATGTCATTTCTATGCTCCTTGACATGGAAAAGGAAACCAAAGAGTGGAGATATGAAGAAAGGGAAAGAGAGAAAACTTGTGTATATTTGTATATATACACACTATATTCATTCTACGGAGTATGTATAGCCTCTACTTACTGCCAAAGCCTAAGTGTTTGTTTCCTCTTCCTGTGCCCAGAGGCATCCAAGACCTTTTAGGGCATTTTTATTTCCTCCTTTAACAGCAACACTTCTATCAACTCAGTGGTTCAGCAGGAAATTACTAAAAGTCTAAGCCAACTTCTGTGACTTAGTAAATAAGGAGCATTCATTATAAAAAAAGAAATGTGAGGGGGTTTGAGTTTAAAAGGGTCTTTTCATCACTTCAAATGGTTGAAGTAGGTGAATTTACATTTGCCTTCATATTTGCAGTTTTGTTCTTTTTGTAACATTAATTATACTTCTTGCTAGCACATGAATGCTGTGTTACTTACCAGTAAACCTTCACAAAGAGTCTAACCAGATCTCTTATCTCTCTTATTTAATGTTTCTGGGCTTTGTTCTTCTATTTCTCTATGAAATGTATGCATATTTTTTTAAATGGGAATATCTCATTAGTAATCAGTTTTCCCCAACAGATTCACAGAAAACCTTAATAAAATTTATTTTTTAATGTGAATTAACTTTCAGTATACCAGTTCTAAACTGTTCTTCTTTGACATTCATTACTTTAGAGTATATGATAAATCTGGTTTTAATTCACGAATAAAGGCAAATGAGAATAAAACTATGAGTGGCAAAATAATAACATCCTCATTCTTCATGTCCTCTACAACCGATGCAGAGGATTTTCCTTCTTGACTTGAAGAATTGAATGCATGATCAAAACTTTCTTGTAAACTATTATTTTCTTTCCAGACTTTTCTACAATTGTCTTTAAATATTATTCATAGTCCTTTATTTGTATTATCTTCACATAAAATAAATTACCTTTCTCTCCCAAGCAAAATTTCAATACATTGAATTTTTCACAAGTTGCGACAAAAACTCAAATTCTCAGCAAATTGCCTAAAAATTGTTTTTAGCCTTATTTTCCATCTTTTTGTTAAAGAGTAGAAAAATTGACCACTTCATATTATCTTATAAAATAAAAATTAGCATGGAACATTTTCATAGTTTCTCTTTCAAAACATTGACAAAGTCAAATACTCATGAAAATGCTAAGATTTCTCAGTCTGTGCTTTCTTACATGGAAATTTTTCTCTCAGACAACTTCCAAGAAGTTTTTCTGAGAAAGGATTTTTGAGCAGAACATTAAGGGCCACAGGAAGAATCTGGATACTTGTGCAATCTAGGAAAGTTTCTCAGGTGTGGGAAAAATGTTGCGCATTCATAAAGGAGGTTGTAAGTAATAGAACACTGAAGTTATAGCTTAGGTATAACCCTACTACCATCAAAGATAAGCAGGGACCTCCAGCTCAAAGGATTTAGGGACTTACCTTTGGCTGGCTACTGAATACCTATAGTGCAGAAGTAAAAATAATGACTTTTACACTAAACTGTGAATGGAAATATGTTTAGAACCTGCTAGTAAAAAACATCCTCCTTTGAAGACAATGAATACTTTTATACATAGTCTTGGCTTCCAGGATTCTGTTTCTGATGAAGAGACCTTATTCACTGTGCTTCAGAAATTCCTTCAGGAAGGATCCCAATAGGTCAGAGATTTCCGGAGATCAGAGAAGACTAAGGGCCATCTCTGCTGTAATATTTGGGTGTTGGGTTTGGAGCTATAGTAATTAAGTGTGTGGAGGCGAATTAGAAAAACAAACGTGTTTGTTAAGAGATTAGTTCAATCATCATTAGTATGAGAGTTGGAGCATTCACAAAGGCCAGAGACCAGTTCAAACTGGTTCTCATAATCCCCACCCACCTAAGTTCTACCAAAGGCATTAATTTAAAATCATTGCATCATCAAGAAAAACGAAATACTCTCACTGGCTGATCAATGAACCTAAGAGCAGGACATCATCACCTAGAAGCTTTTGTGACCTGATTAACCTTTCTGCTCTCTACGGCTGAGCCCCAGTCTTGCTGACCCCAGCCCTAGAAGTGCCATAATGCTGTGCTGCTCTATGCAGGAAGACACCACGGTATTCTATGGAAATCAGTCCAGGCTTTCCTTCATTCCCAGAGGTTAAGTTTCAAGGAACAGTCTTGTTGTGACTCCTTTGAGAATGTCTTCCTCTATAATTCTTCAACAGGCTCTATTTTCCATTGTTCTGCAAGATAATAGAGGAAGCAGCGTTAGGAGAATGGTGTGCCAAGATGAGACTGTGTGTGATGTGAGGAAAAGCAGGAAAGGAATTTCAGATAAAATATCGGTATGCAGGATACAACACTAGACAGGGTATTGTCAAGTTTGGATTAGGGAAGTTTTGTCACAGTTCCAACAGTTTTGCTGTTAAAAATAAGAGATTTGAGATGCTTGTGTAATGGTTGATTACATAGAAAAACAGTTTTGTTTCATTTGTCTGCATTTTGATCTAGAGTAGGATTTTTAAAAGCTATGTGGTGTTGGTCTAAATCTTCTCCCAACACGGTTAAAAGTAGTGGCCACAGCAAAATTTAATATACTGTATATCCACTGAAAATAAAATTGAAACCTGCCTCCCTTCTGCACTTGTTCCCTGATGCATTCCTGTGTTTGTAACCTCATTTTCAACAGAGCTGTTCTCTGAGGGACACTGACAAGGTGTAGTAAACAAGGTAAATCAAATCTGTGGCTTGCAAGAACATTTTCTGTGTCCTTTCTTTGAACATTAGCCAAAATCCGTATGGTGTGCTTGGACAGCTGAGCTTCTGAGTCACAGAATAATGTCATTACTGTTTACTTCAATCCACCTTGACCAACTTTACTTGATCAGCTGTGTGATTAAAGGTGTACATTTAATTCAGTATCACTCAGGAGTACACAGGAGGTAAAGAAAGCAATTCAGATGAGATGGTCCAAGATAGCAGGGTCAGTGGACCAAATGGGAAGGCGAAGAAGAACTTTTTAATGAAGGCTTTCAGAATAATGTTAGTTGCTTAAGCCTTGAATTAGTCATTGGGACGGTTCTTGTTAACTATATTTTCATGTTGTATAGACACACATTTATTAAAATTTAAAGTACTATATTGCTGTTGGAAACCCATAATTAATTGATTAATTCCTTTCTTTCTTTCTTTAACGCAAGAACATTATTAGGAAAGAAGGATAGACTAGTAGTTAAAAAGCACTGGGTTGGGACTTGGGAGTTTCTGCTTCCCTTCCGAGCTCAGTCACAGATTCATGTTGCAGAAACTTAGATTCTTGGCTGCTTATAACTACCCACTAAAACTGACCATCCTTCCTCTCTTAGCTTACACAGTCAGAGCAGAAGTTAGGTGAGTTATGTGTCTCACCATAGGTAAATAATATGATTTTAAAAGCACAGTACTGGATGGGCAATAGATGAAGAGGTCCAGAGAACAATCCCTGTTGGCATGATGCTTCAAACTGAAAGACAAAAAAAAAATAAAATTCAGTGAGCACAATGGTCTTATCCTTCTCTATTTTCCTGTGTAAGATTCTTATGCTGCAGGTGCTGGCAATGGATATTTGCATTTTCTTTCATAGACATGAAAGAAAAACATCTGGTAAAACGATTGGCTTGTGCAGTGTCATGCAGTGCATACAGATTAATAATAATTGCAATACTTGGGTGTGCTTAATCACCCATCCTCATGCTGTATTGTACCTCATAACTACCCACCCCTTGAATACAAGTGCTAAGCACACCAGGAAAGAATACACTTTCTGTAAAGTCCAGAGGACTTTTTATGGAAGCTTGTGATTGAGGAAACTTTCAAATTTCACTTTGAAGCTGTATAAAGCTGCATCCACAAATCTGTGCAGACCACAGATTTTCAAATTGTGTATCACTGTTACCAAGGGAGGTGTCATGGAATAAAACTGATAAAAATGATCCTGTCTTCATTAAACTGAATAATGAACTAAAATAATGCTCAAGACCTTTGAAAGTAATTCTTTATTTTCTCATTTAATTTCAGTGAGGAAGTTAGATGTGTCATTTTTATATTAGAGATGAGAAAACTGAAGCCTATTAGTGTTACTGATGCTCCCAAGGCCAAAACAGAGGTGCTCTACAGAGAGAGCCATCTATCCCGAATTTTCAGTCCAGTGGTTCTCTCATCAGGTGGTCCATCCCAATCTGAAACCATTCTGCTATCCTGAACAGTACTTGGCCAATAAAAGATATTATTGGAGATCTTTATGGTCAATAAGATTATTTTGTCATCTATTTTGGTGGTTAGAAAGAAAAGAAAACAGAATGTATACTTTTCTTTCACAAGATCTAGGTGGAAGTCACCTAGATATTAAAATCTTCGTAGCTCTTTCATTACTTGCATTAATGTTACAGAAATATCAGGTCTGAAAAGAAAATCCATGGTAAAGCTGTTACATGTAGAAATAATGAGAAATCAGCCTTCTTTTGAAAGATTCTGGGGCCTAAATAAAGCTTTCTAATGTTAGAGCAACCTTCCTACTCTCCTGCCCCTTCTAGAGGAGACTATGGTCCCTGTGTCATACCCACCAGCCTGCACACACTGAAGCAGCAATACGGGGCTCAGCTGTTCAGTTGTTACTGGAACCATACATATAACACACCTGCTACATTTAATGTATAATTTGCAATTGAAACTGGTTTTCCAACTGAAAAATTGTGATGAGTGTTCACTATTGGTCATTGCCATCGGTATTTTTTTAAAAATTTTCGGCCCTATTCTCTACTTAGTTCATATGAATGGTGCGAATTCAAGTGAAATAAAGTCCTGTGAGCAGAACTTACCCATCCTTGTGCAAGTTTTATTCACTATATATGGACTATATTTCATCCTAATTTCACAGTCCCTTTCCAAACTACGGAATTTTGTCTTTCTGACAGAACAGCAGAGGAGATTTTTCAAGAAGAATTGAAAGCATGGCATGACCACTATGAGCAGATTGTGCCTTTATTCTTCATTATATACCTCATCCAGAATAGGAAAAAAAGTTCACCAGATATGAGTACGTCTCCTATCTTAGCAATTTTCCTGTACTCTGAGTGCCCGCTCCTTCCCAAACACTATTACATGACCCAAGGCTATCAGCAAGGAAATGAAGGGGAAGGCAATGTCAATTTCCTTCCTAATTCCATGCTCCATTTCCTTCCTATTGCTGCCCTGTCAATATGCTTGTGGTCTATATTCTTTACGCTAAAAATTTTTTGTGTAAGTTATGACATAATAGATTTGTAGGTATAAATTCTTTTGATATTTTAAGTAACTTGTGTATTTGTAAGCCATAATCCCAGAAGAATTTTATTGTTGCTAAATTGATATAAAAAGTCTGATTTCCTTACCTGAAGTGTAGAAGCATCAGGAGAACACCGAACAAGTTGAATGATTCTCTTGCTATTGACTATACTGGTCAATGGTTAATTAAGAATGCTTTAAACATTAAGAACTCTTTAAACCTTCTTTGAAATGTTCTATTCAAAGCAAAACAATTAGGAAGATGTTTGCAAGGTATTAGCAAATGTGTGAAATTAATATATATGAAATATGTATATATATTTCTTCTAAAGACATCAAAATGTGAGCTGGGGTGTGGGTATAGAAACTGACCTACATGAACTATTACAGCAGTAACATGTACTCAGGCAACGTAGACTTTGTTGTGGTTTTAATTATCAGAAGGAATCAACACATCTGTTTTGTTATTTCCATGTCCTGTACTTTTTTTCCTATAAAAAAATAAATAGTAGAGCAAAAGATCTAGTTCATTAGATAAATGATCAGCATGAAGCTGGTTAACATAGTTTTATGACTTAGAGTTGAAACTGTGGTCAGCAGGGAGGTGGGTCTGTAATGTCTCATGGCACTGCGTGGTACACCTGGCAAGCGTGCATCTGTCTGCTTATCATTTTAGTTTCAAGATGCTGTACTACCTTATTTCTGCTGCTATAATGAAATGGTAAGGAAATGCCCTATTAAAGTTTAGCTTAACATTATTAAAAACAAAACAGTAATTAAAAGGCATCACAAATGAAAGAGAAAACAAAGAGGCTTATAACCATTTTATAACACAGTTCGTCCTTGACCACCATGACCTGTTATTCACCTGGGCTTTGATGAGTAAAATAATCTCTGTGTTTGTGACCTTTACAGCCAGAGTTAGAAGGAGCAAGTAAAAAAAGGAAGGGGAGAGGGGGAGAGAGGAAGAAATATAGAGGAAAACAAAGAAGGGGAGTGTCTAGACAATGTTTATCTATGTTCTGTCTCCACGTTTATCTATGTTTGTAACAACAAAATTACACATGTGAGTAAACAAGTACAAAGAAAAGAGTCATCACAAATGGGGAAATGTATTTTATGTCACCACTCAATCACGGTCTTTGTTGTCAACTGGAAAAATTCTGTCATCTTTATCCATCAGCATTTCATTCCTATTGGGAAAAGTTAATGGAAACAAACAGCACTTGTTTTCATTTGAACAATTTAAAAGTGTGTGAGAGGGCAAGGAGAATGAGAAGTGGGTGCGCACATGCAGTATGCCAACATGTGGGAGTAAACAGCCTGCTACTGGTATTCCCACCACCTGCCCAAGGCAGTAACTGAGATGCACACAGAACTCAGATAGATGAAGGGACCGCATCAGCCAGGGTGGGAAACCTATCATGGAAACGTGTCTGTCGCATACATACCACAGCAGTGGTATTAAGCTACACGGTGAGAAGGTACAGGAAATTACTTTGACATCCATATACAGGCTGAGGATCATGCAAAAGATTTTTCTCTGGATAGATTTTGGAAGACACCAAGATGATGTGATATGTGGCTGTCAGCTCCATGTGTGCTTCATCACAACACAGAAAGTCTGACTTCTAACACCAAAAGTTAGCACCTGTTTCTAGTGATTCCAGGCACAACCTCCTGGTTTCCTGTAGGGCCCTAATCACACATCATTTGCACTTAAGCTTCTCCACATGGTCAGAGGCAACAGAGAGGATGTCACAGCTCTTGTGGAGATGGCTGAAGATTATCATCTTCTTTGGCTGAATAACAGAGGTGACCCTTGTGAACCCTGTTTCATCAATATTTGCTTCGTTTCCTCCTTTCTTTTGGTTGGCTCTGATTTTCATCAGGTCTGTGTAATGTTTAACATCTCTAATTAAGCAGAAGATGATGAGGCAGTATAAGTAACAGTGTGGGGAACAGCATGGTCATCTGAATGCAACAGGGCTTCAGATTTTGTAAGTACTGCACATGCATTTGTTTTAGAGAGTTGGAAATTATGCTTTCTGCAGTCAATGGAATTTTAATATTAGGTTAATTTAATTTCTCTGTTTGTGATTTGGTTCTGTGTGAATGTTGCAATGAAATATTAACCAAGCAGATGTGCAAGGGACCAGTGGGACCTGCTGTTCTGGGGGAATATGCTTAGTCTGAAATCAAACTAAAAACCCTTTGAAGTCATGGGACTTATTAAGTACTTGTTAAAAGAGAATACTGATGTAATCACCTTTCAGGTTGGAAACAGCCTTCACAGTGACTCAAAATTAGTATAATACAACCAGGTCCAATTTAAAAACTCTTCTGGTTAATTTATAAAGCAACAATTGAATTGCCAAGGCCAGGCTCTCTAATTAGAACTGGGGCAAGTATAGGGGGTGGCTGGAAGGCCACAATTTAAATTTAATTGCCCCTTTTACTCCCATAGACAAACTAATGTGGTCTGGAAGAGAATTATTTTCTGAATTTTCAATTTGCATAAAAAATAATTCCAGATTTAACAGAGCCTTTACAACTTCTTCAGCTTTGAAATGTTAATAAAAATATTGGTGTCAGAAGTTTTCTAGTCTCAAAATGTTGAAATTAACATGATTTTCATCTCTAAAAGGAAAAGTATGTGAGGAAAACTTGATGACAACATTCAGTGTTTTCCAGCTCCTCACAGAAGTACTTATTTTAGATTTCTGTAGAGAGTTATGGTACCAGGAGGAGTTTTTTAACTCATCTGTTATAGTAGAAGTTAAAAACAGAGCCATGCCTAATATAAGTTTGCTGCAGAAAAAAACCCCAAATCATATTCTTTACCTCTGAAATTCTTTAAAATTTAGGCTAAGCCTTGTATGGATACAGGAAGTAAAATAACTTTTGCTCTTTCTCACTTAAGTATCCAATATCTCAAATAACTAGAGAAAAACAATATATTAAACATCAAAAACTTTTGAAACACCTTTTATACTATATTATTTCTTCTTTTTTCCACAGTACATAAGGGCTTTTTGGGGTTTGCCTTTTTTAGCAAACATGAGAACACACAGCTATATATGTTTGCTATGAAAGCAAGATGATCAGTACAAAAATAAAACAACTGGTTAATCACCAAGAATCCTTGAACTTGAGCTGCCATCAGAAGCTCTAAATCTTTAGCTAGTATATATGTTCATCTTTCTCATCTAGGAATGATTGTAGGACCAAGAGAACTTTACCGTGGTCACGGGAGAATACATTCTTGAAAGAAAAGCATACAAACAGGCTGTATTGACTGGAAACCAGAAGAGGACCCATGACAGCAGAAAAGTTACAGAAATGTTTTCATGCTGAATATGTGAGGGCAAAAAGCCTATTCCTGAACGGGGTTTATATGAGATGCCTTCCCAGAACTGCAGAGAACTGAATTCAATAAACCAGAGACTTGTTCTAGCTCATGTGGAGAGCAGGTGGCTCATGTGATGTATAACATGTCAGCTTTAGGAGAACAAGCATAATGAAGGAACTTGTAATCTCCAAGGGAATTAATCTGTATCCTGTGATGTCCAAATGGGATGACTGCTCCTCTTCCTCTTTGACCCAGGTCCTTCCCACATCCCATGCAGGTCAACCCATGGTGAGAGGTGAACCACAATTTAAGTGATAAACACTCATTGCAGCTCCCCCAAAAGGAGGATTCCTTCATTCCAAACATGCACCTCTTCATCTGGTGCAAACCTGCTGCTTGCCCCACAGGTCATTGTGCCCCCCTCTCTGTGCACTGTTGTCATGGCACAGGATGCATCAGGATTTTGCCTTGAAGTTCATGTAGATGACTTTCTTCCATCACTTATCAGTTGTGGCCAGTAACTGGCCATGTAAGTAAGTAAGCATGAAGTAAACAGTGTGAATTTAACAGGCACTGGATAGTCTGTGATAGCTCTCTGTCCATGTGCTGCTGCTCTGAGGAAAGTGAGGGAATTTACTCAGACCCAGTGAGTAGTCAGTTGCCTTTACATTTATCAAATTGCTTCTGGACAGATGCTGTGGAGTATTTGATGTCTATGAAACCCATACCCTATCTTTTCTTGTAATAACTTGTTTGTTTACATGTACCCTGTAGGAGACAGTGTTTTGGGAACATAATATCATTGTTAACAAAAATTGTTATGGACAATCTATAGCTCTATATTTTCATTGCCAATGGAAAAAAGTATTGCTTTTTCAGATCAGTTACCATGGAATATTATAACTTGCCTATGCCTGACAATTTAATCTATAACCTATTTGAATAAGTTAAATAAATATGACATTGTGCCTATGAGAACTTTAAGCATGCTATGTACATTAGATATTTATAGTTGAACTAAGCAACATTTCTGCTAGCAAACTATTCGTTATTTCTTACTAACAAGCACATCATTACCATCTGCTCATTTAGTGCCTGTTTATTTTGTGGCAGAATAATTTGAAAAGAAGATGAAGTGTCTCCCGTGCCTGTGCTTACTCCTTGCTGTTCTTTGTGCTGTAACACATTGCTGCCCTGAAGACTTTTGCCATGAAGTCAACAACACCAGTCTGCAGGATGGAAGAGAAAATTTATTAACATATAGGTGTGACAAGAAAGGCTCTAACTATGCAGATTTTGTATTTAGATTTTACAAGCAGGCTTCATCAAAAGAAGCTGATAAAAATGTTTTCTTTTCTCCCATGAGCATCTCCACTGCCTTTGCCATGCTGGCTGTTGGTGCTAAATCAACCACTCTGTCTCAGATTTTTGAAGGACTGGGCTTTGATGACTTGACTGAGACTCGCATATATGATATACATGAGAGTTTTCACAAAGTTTTGTCAGTGCTGAACTGTCCTGATACTAATATCACATTAAATATAGGGAATGCTCTTTTTATAGCTAGTGGGTATGAACTGCAGGAATCATTTTTACAAAATACCAAAGAATTTTATAATGCAGATTATTTCTCCAGTGATTTTCACAAACCAGAAGAAACTACAAAGCAAATAAATAAACACGTAGAAGAGAAAACCAAGGGGAAAATTCCTGAATTAGTTGGTCATCTTGATCCAAGTACTGTACTGGTTCTTGTTAACTATATTTACTTTAAAGGTAAGATACTTAACATAATATTTAGTAGAGAGTTTTGATACAAAATTAAAATTTTAGGGAAATTCTGATGCTTTATTACCAGAGTGAGATTTAGGAAAGAGCTAAACTGTGCAGGACCCTTCAAGTAAAGATTAGATCTGTCCAAAAGCAGAGTATCTGATTGTTGAGAAATACTGATTTCTTGGTTTTGACTCAATTTGCTTGAAAGCTGTGGACAGAAAAGTTCCACTCTAGTGGGTGCCTCATAGACAGGGATCCATATAGTCTCACTGGTGGAGGCCACAATGACTAAAGATGTGTCCAAAATCTCTGTGCTGACTGTACATGCCAGCGAGACTTGGTGGACTGACATCCTTGCACAGGGACCCCAGTTTTATGGTAGATCTACTAGGTGCTCTGCGTGAAAACCTGGGACATAGCATCTTGAGGATCTGGCCTGTGCTTCTGAAGCCTTGCTCAAGTGTTAGCACTCTTTAATTGCTGATGAATTCCACACCAGGCTAAGTGCAGTCAGCTTGTGTGGGATACAGCCTAACAGAAAAGGCATAAGAATGTTTAAGTGACTGCTTTTAAATGGCGTGAACGGCATTACATAGGCTTACAGTAGAAGAAGGACTCAGCTGGTCATCAGCCTTTGGTTGCTCTTCAGCGAGACATGATGTGCTCACATGAAATATGATGACCTCACCACACAGCTAGAATGCTTTATTGTGTGTTATGGAGGAGGTTGAAGTTATTTAGTAAGCCTTTCCTCCCATCAGTATACTTCCAATGTCCTTCATTAAAGCTGGTCTAAGTTAGATGAGCCATTCTTTATGATCTTCACGTTTCAGTGCAACAACATCTCTTTTTCCCCATTAGCTGCCTGGGAAGAGCCTTTTGATCCTTTTCTTACGTATGAGGATGACTTTTTTGTGGACTCAAATACATCTGTGAGAGTCAACATGATGCAGCAGGATAGTATCTCAAACGTTTACTACGACCAGGATGTCTCCTGTGTGGTGGTAGAGCTGCCCTACCAAGGCACCGTACGAGCATTGCTTATTCTGCCTGATGATGGAAAGATGAAGCAAGTGGAAGATGCTCTCTCCAAGGAAACTGTTTGTAAATGGGACACAAAACTTGTGACCAGGTAACTAAGTATACAGATTTCTATATTTGAGGACAAGTGACTATTCTTAAGAGAAAATGTCAATTTCAGATCACCTCAGACATCAATAACGTCCTGATTTTATAAAGGGAAGTTTTAAGCAATTCCCCAGATGAGTCTAAGCAGAGCATAATCACTAAGAAACTGCAGGCTCTGTGACCTGACAGAAGGGGTCACAGCACCATAACAGCTGCCTCAAAACTCGCTTGGCTACTTTTTGACTCCTCACCTCTTCTTTCACGGTGTTAGCATTATTAATTTCCTTCACCATGTCTTGGATTTTATCCTCTTTTTCCCTTACTTTAGGCTACCCACTAGTGGTCTGCTTACTTTCTGTAACCCTTTAGCCAAAAACTCTACTAGCTGCATATGTGGTGCTAGGATGAAAGAGCAACAATGAAGAAATTTGTTTCTTTTCCCAAAATCAAAGAGAATGTAGAATGCAAGAAGATGGTGCATCTCTCAGGATGCCAAAATTGCACAAGGAATACAAAGACTACCATCAAATAAACTCGCAATCAAAAGAATGCTTTCAAGTGTTACTGAATTGCATACTATCCACCCTGCTGGCTGAAACAAGGATGCAAGGGCTCACTGCTCTTTTGTTTTCTTTGATCAACAGGAGATTAAGTCTGCAGTTACCAAAGTTTTCTATTAGTGGGTCTTACGATATTAAAACCCTGTTTGAGCAAATGGGCATTACTGAAGTGTTCTCAGGTAATGCTGATCTGTCTGGGATTAGTGGCAATCACGATCTCCAGGTTTCACAAGTAAGTAGACAGAACTGGTGATGGGATGGTGGTTGGTTGTTTTGATCAGTTTTGTCTGGGATTTTTAAAGACTTTATTTCCCTCTTTTTGTTACTGAAGTTTTAAGTAAAACTCAAAATGATATGTAAGGGCTAGCTCAGTAATTATGGGGTTTTTTAAGGAAAGAATCCGCCAGCTCACTTTTGTATTACTTTAATGTTGTTATTAAAAAGCTGGATATTGAATACGTAGGAAAATCAGGCAACATTTTAAATAACCTCTTGGCACTGGAATGTAATGGTTTACATGAAGTTGTGTCAAGTAAACTACAAATAAGGAGTTCATTGTGATATTTGTGTTGGTTAATATCTTGATATTTAATATTCCCAAAGTTTTCAGGAAATCTCCATTTTGCAGTAGCAGAATTTGAATATGTGAATTTGGGCTATGATTTAATGCTAAAGATGCCAAATACCACCCCATATTAACATTTAAATAGCAGTTTTTAATTAACCTTGAAATAAGAGAAAGTGTTGGTAATAGAAGTCCAAACCATCTAAGAAAATAAACTAGCTCGTACATGGGGTATCTTTATCCCACTATACTTAGCACTGGTGAGAATGCATTTCAGTGTGTCCATGCTAAATTTTGGCCCTCCTTGCTCAGTCCTGGCATAGAAAATATTTCTGTTTCAAACTGTTGGAGATTTATCAAAAAATAAAGTTTCATCCACTAGATTTATTACTCCTTTCTTCTCCTAAATGTTCCATAAGCAGAGAATTTATTTTACTCCTGCTTCCTGTCACATATTTAAACCACAGAATTTTCTCCTATTCTGTGCAGGCAATTCACAAGGCCTTGCTGGAAGTTGATGAGGCTGGAACTGAAGCTGCAGGAGCCACTGCCATAATCTTTACCAGAGGTTCTCGTATTTTTCGTCCCATCAAATTCAACAGGCCCTTCCTTATTTTGATCTCTGACAAACAAACCGGCACCACACTCTTCATGGGAAAAATTGTTGATCCTACTAAGGAGTAGCTGCTGGATTATTTGGGATACCGGTGCTGGGTATGGGTTATAATGGCTGCAGCGTTTGCAGTTTTGGGCTAGGTAGCACTGCTAAGTAGTCTCTGATTGAGGGATTTTCAGAAGTAAATGAGAAATTTCCTTATCAAATAAATAAGAAAAAAAATTGTTAAAAATCACCATCAGTTGACACTCTTTAAATGTAAGATTTTCCCCAATTGAATAAGTGCATTGGGTTTTTATGGCAAGGTTTTGGTAGCAGGGGCCTGTGTGAGGCCTAGGGGGTGACTTCACCAAGAAGCTGCCAGAAGCTTCCTCTATATCTGACAGAGCCACTGCCAGCCAGCTCCAAGAAGGATCTGCTGCTGCTGAAGGCTGAGCCACTCAGGAATGACAGTAACACCTCTATGATAATGTATTGGAGAAGGGAATAAAGTTATTTCACAGAAGTAAATGAGGCCAAACGAGTTCAGAGTGAGAATAAATGACTGAAACCACCTTCTGGACACCAAGGTTAGAGAAGAACGAGGAAAGGAGGTGCTTCAGGCCCCAAAGCAAAGGTCCACCTGCAGGCTGTGGTGCAGACCATGGTGAGCAGGCTATGCTGTCACCATGCAGCCTATGGAGGTCCAGGGGAGAGCTGAGATCCACCTACAGCCCATGGAGGAGGACACTGGGGAGTAGATGGAAGTCCAAAAGAAGGCTGTGACCCCATGGGAAGCCCACACTAGAGCAGGCTCCTGGCAGGACCTGCAGACCCATGAAGAGAGGAGCCCACTCTAGAGCAGGTTTGCTGCCTGGACTTGTGACCCCATGGGGGAATCACACTGGAGCAGCCTGTGCCTGCAGGACTGCATCCTGTGGGAGGGACACATGCTGGAGCAGCCTGTGCCTGCAGGACAGGGGAAGGGACCCATGCTGGAGCAGTTCATAAAAAACTGTAGTCCATGGGAAGGAGTCACACTGGAGAAGATCGTGAGGAGACTGTCTTCTGTGTGAGAGACCCCACACTGGAGCAGGGAAAAGACTGCTCTCCCTGAGAAAGAAGCAGCAGCAGAAACAAGTGATGAACTGACCATGAGCCTTATTGCCCTTCTCCCTGAGCTGGGACAAAAGTGTTTTTAAGATTTGTTTTACTTCTCATTATCCAGCTCTGGTTTTGATTGGTAATAAATTCAATTTATTTCTCCAAGGTGAGTCTATTTTGCCTGTAGCAATAATCAATTTGTGATCGCTCCCTATCCTTATCTCAACTCATGAAGCTTTCATTTTATTTGCTCTGCATTTTCCAGTTGAGGAAAGGAGTCGTGGAATGACTTTAGTGGGGATTTGTCATCCAACCAGGGTCAAACCCCCACAACAATTCAACTTATTAATAAATTTTCCACGGAAGCTAATTTTTTCATAAGTGTGTTACTATATTTAAAAAGTGAATTCTCTCTGCTAAGGGGTTTTGTCGTGCTTTCAGTTCTGGATTACTCACCAAAAGCTTTATCCCAGTAGGTATCAACACCTATCATTACACTCTATCTTCTCCAGTATTCTCCTGAGCTGGTCATTACAGAGTCCTTTCCTCCTTACATCACTCTTTGCTTCCTAGACTGCTGTTTATCCTCAATAAACCTGTTCTTTCTCACGTTCCAACTCTTTGCCTAGGAAAACTTAAGAATTCATTGACAAAAAGAGAGAATAATCCCTAAATCAATAGAATTATTCTGATGTAGCTTTTATTGTAAGTGCCTCTTTGCACTCCACAAGGTCAGGAAAAACAGAAAAAAGACAGGGACATTAGACATAGCATAAACTGTGAAATAAAATAGTTGTCTGTGAAAAAATGTTGATGAATAATTGATCAGCTGTGGATGATCAATAAAATATATAATGTAATTTAAGTATATCACTTAAGGAACTACTCCAGTCTCTTGTATCATTCTATAAATCTCTTAAAAACAACAACCACCCTCAATCATTCTAACTAACGTAGCAGATATCAGTAAAATATATCTTGAAGCTGTTAAACAAGTGCATTTTTCTCATATGGAAATTGTGATTTTTCACATTCTCTCTTTATGTGCCTATTTGAGTAAAACCTGTTTTCAAGAAGTACCTACTTTCTTGCTGTTGTGGGTCTGTAAATCACCCACTCTTATTGCAGTGGAGCACTGGGGGTAAACTGTAGTAAACCATTCATTGCACATCTGCTACATCAAGGAGAGGCTAACTTTGTCAGCTTCTGTCTCACTGCCCTGCTTTCATGCCATTCCATATTGATTCCGGATACATTTTTTGCAAGTGGAGTTGAGTTCCCATCCCTAGAAAGATGAGGCTTCTGGATGTATACTGCTCATTTCTACAGTGATCCCAGCAGTCTGTTTTGAGCACTGCAAATGTAATGCAAGCCACAAATCAACAAATGAGGTCCTCACCCCAACAACTCTCTGGCCTTCTGACCTGTTCTCCCAAACTTGGCCCACCTTACCCAGAGGTGTTTTACAAGTGCCCATTGGTGCTTGTAGGATTGGGTTGGTGTATGGGGAGCTGTGCTTCTGGCTCAGGGGGACTTGGAGACTGCTGCCTCCTATGAGCCCCTTTGCTCCAAGGGGCAAGAACTCGGTGGAAGCCCTGAGCTATAGCTCCTCATGAGGCCAGATAGCATCACTCAGGGGCCTGGGAGAGACCATGCCTCTGTGCAGAGCAGCGGCTTTTGCAGAGTTAAGATCAGTGATAACTTGCTGTGGTGTGAGGCAGCCTGCTCCGCGGTGCCTGTACAAACTCAACAGGAGCTGGGAGCAGCTCCCGTGAGATCCCTTCCTGATAAATCTGTGCACCAGGACTGATTAGAAGGTAGGATGCTGAGATTTTTATCAGAGTATGGTGCAGAAAAACAGGTTCTTGGCCTGTTGCTAAAGGGAAAGAAGCTAGGAAAAATCCAACAGTTGCTAGGACTGAGAGAAAGCTTTGAGAAATCACATGCAGAGCAACTTCCTTCCCCATCTACCTCCCAGGTCTTTGGGCTTGAGCTGAATCGGTAGTTTCCCTACTGGACTGTGAGGAATGGTGGCTACTAGCAAAAGTATAAAATGGGATATGTCTGAATGCTGGCTTGGGAGTTACTACCAAGCTGTGGGGCATATCTACAGTTTTTCTCCAGCTGAGTAACGTCATGCTCCAGACCACCAGGTTGACCTGAATTGTGGCAGGGACCGGGGCTAGGAAAAGGGATCATCCTAAATCCCTCTGGATGAAGGGGATGTGTAGGGGACAGGAAACTAAAATATCTTGCACCAAACATACACCAAAAGCAGAAAAATGCCTACAGTTCACAGTATGAAGATCTATAGAGCCTGGGCACTGAACATACTGTGCTGATATTACTCTCAGCACAGTTCAGACAATATTCTTTAGGAACTGGACAATTCTGCAAAGCTTTTGTAGGGAGATGGAGTACTTTTTCCTAATTCCAAGAAAATCTCTCTTGGTCTACTTTGAATCATTTGTCCTTTCTTTTGTCTTAATATGTGACAGGGAGCTCTCTTAATTCTATTAGAGTTATTAAAGGTAGAAAAAAAAGGAAGGACTCTGATAAAGTAAATAAACAACTAAAATTTTCATTGAGGGACTGTGTATTCAATTTGTGGTACACATGTTTTATGGTGCCTTTCATTCATCTGGAGACATTTTTATTCCTCTACAATTCTCACTTGTGCATTCTCTCAGCCTACAGGGCAGCTAGATCCAAACTAAGCCCTTAAAGAAAACTAGACCTTCTTTATAAGCTAAAGGTTGTAACCTTTACAACCTAATCAACCTGACTTCCTGCAGTGACAGTCAGCAGAAGGGGATAATACAGCTTACAGTGAAGCAAGTAACCACCTATCATAAGCATCCAATGTAAATGGCCTGCTCTGGGTCTATGAGCCATGATCTGACACACTTATGGGAAGTTACAAAGAAAAGGTCTTAACTAGAGAGAGTTTAATTCAGTTGAGAAGCCCTGTGAGGGAAGACAGACCCACAGGGCTGGGTCTCTGGAAGGCAGCTTAGCTGTGCCCCATCAGACCTGAGTGCCAAACTCCTCCTGGCTGCCTATGAGCCATGTGGGAGACTATAAGTTTGTTCTGTCTGACCTTGACTATGGTCCAGTGGGACTCTGCTTGATGACAGGATATCTTCTGTCAGTAACTCTGTTTGCTTTGCCACATGGCAGAGTCCATGTAGAATGTTGTTACAAAACATGAAGCAGTGGAATTGCAGGGTTACTGTAGCGTATGTTCCTTTTAGCAGTAAGGAGAGGCACTGACAATGCTGAAAGGCACAGAGCATTTGGATAGTTACAGAAGCACCAGTTGCTCACTTAAACTCTGCTGTTCCTGTGCTACCAGAACTTCGGACTTTCTTGTTCCCAGCTATGCAATTCGAGCCTCAGGCCTGGTATCTGGAATGCCATGAAGGGCACATACGCCCTCTCCCCACAGCCATGTCATCTGCACAGCCTGTGATTCAGTACAACAAAAGCTGCAGGTATTTTCCTTGTACTCACACTAATTTCAAGCAGAGAATCACTAAGCTCTTAAAAAAAAGATGATTGTGATAGTTCCCAGGTAGGGTAGGTTTTGAATGGGGATTCTGAGAATCCAGCTACTCTTCTTTGACATAAGTCTTGGTAGTTTTGGAGGTTGGAAAAACCCTCAAACTGTGTTAATCCCTAATCCAGCATTCAAATCATGTCTCCAAAGCACAGAAGCACTAGAATTCCAATCACAGAAATAGTGCAAGAGAAACATGAACATTCTTAAATGTGCATTTCACTTGAAAATGCTAAACATTCACTGCAGTGGGAGTTAGAACAAGTGCAAATTATCAAAAGCAAAAAAGCATGAAGACTAGCATGGGCCATGTATGTCTGAGTCCTGTAACACACCCTTCAAATCCTACCCATTCATACTACCTTCCTGGCTAGGTACTGCACATCTGCCCTTACCCACACGGGACTGCTCTCATTAGATGTAAACACAGCATATATACGATATCATTCATTCCCTTTAAGCTGTCAGACACCAAAGATCAATGTGGAAAGATCCTTTATTAAGTTCACAGTCCCAGGTATAAAAGTGAACCAATTTCAAATAATTTAGTAATGGTATTTTCCTCAGACTAAAAATTTTAAGGAAAATTATAATTCACTCATTTCATGTAAATGTCCTTGATACGACGAACACCCTGGTTACACAAATTCAGCTGATGTTGTTGCAAATTACTTTGGTGGTTTCTTGCAAAAAAAGAATTTCAGTGATGAAAGTGCCTTTTCAGTTCAGTTCTCATCCTGGAGATGAATTTATTACAAGTGAATAAATCTTATTTATACAGTCTTTATTTCTCATATTTTTTGTTGCATTCAGTTTCTTTTCCATAAGCCACCTGGAAAAAGATTCTTATGATTTATTACATTACCAAACAAGAATATATTTTTTATCACTGGAAAACTGTTGACAGCTTATGCATCAATGTGATTCTCATATGGAAGGTCTGAAGAAGACTTTGTCTAACTTGAGCAAATATCTTATTAAGGAAAAGTTACTACATTGTTTACTATGTTTCCTGTAGGAAAAACAGACCATGTGGAAGATGCTCTGATGAAGAAAGAAGTTTGAAATGAAAAATCAGTATAAAACAAGATCACAGAATCATAGGATTATTAAGGTTGGAAAAGACCTCCAAAATTATCAAGTCCAACCTATGTGTTACAGTCACCATAAGATGGTTGCAGCCAGGAAAGAACCTCATAGCAGGAGAAAAACAGAGGAGATGAAAGACGTAATAGGTCCCAAAATATGTATGAATGCTGTTAGGTCTGCTTGTCTCACAGCTGCAGATTCTCTAGCCATCAAAAAAGCCACACCATAACTTACATATTCAAGGGATGGTTACTAGCATTTGTTTTCTCTTCCTCTATCTTTCAAGTGAGAGCCATGTCTCTTGGTAAATCTTATAGGTAAAATTTGAAGACACTTTTTGTATCAGTGGCCCAGCCAAAGATGACCACCTCATGCCTATGCCTGTGATTGTGCTGTGTGTCATAGCCCTGACACATTCACAGAGGTACCAAAAGTGACTGAGAAGAGGCATCTAACAGAAGCAGATATACTCCATCACTTCTGTACACTCAACTTGGCAGGATAGGAAAGATGGTGCAGCACCCATGCCAAAAAGCCCTTGTAGGCACACTCTAGATCCCAAAGTGTCCTGTGGAGGAATGATAATGTAAGTCATTGGTTGAAATGGCTGTGCTCTGCAGAGGTTAAGGGCAACCACATAGTCTCGCATTTTGCCTCCACTGAAAGTGGGAAGAGAGTTGCTGCATTAAACTATCTCTGATCTGTCAGAATCCTCAAAATACCAACATCTTAGAGTCCCAAAGACTTGTTTAAGAAAAAGGGTATGAGCAATAGAATCATACAATAAATTTCATTTCATTGAATATATTAATTCAGGTAGTTGATCTTCCTTCTTCTTCTTCACTGAGGCCAGCAATATTAATCTGTTGTACAATTAAAAATGATAATGCTTTGCAAATTTAGCCCTAATACTTTCTGTCTGGCTTTGGAAGCAACAAACTATAAGTGTAATTCCAAAATATCTACATAAGCTATTTTCTTAGTGCTTGACTAAGGCCATGTTTGCATCACAAAAATATAGAACACAATATATAATTTTAAATTTAATTTGATTCCAAGAGGTTTATCTGGGGAGACAACTTCATTTCAAAATAAGATCTTTTATTCTCTGGTGAACTTGTTATTCTAAAAGTTGTTGCATAAGAAGGGCTCTTTTACACCAAGAGCAAAGGGTTCATGGGGCAAATTCTACTAGTAAAATGTAATTATTTCAGTATACTAACTATGACTGAGATCCTTGCAAAAAGCCAACCTTTCAGTGTGATTCTTCTACGCTTTTAACTGGAAGTAGAACTGTTATGCATGGAGCCTTGAATTCTGGGGATTATAGGAAAAGGAGCCCTGTGCCACAATCTCCTGGTAAAATAAAGGAATGGACATGACAAATTCTGACTCATTTTCAAATCAGAAAAAAGAGTAATTTTATGGCTTGTTATTGCACTGATAGGGACTTGGACTTTCTTGCTAAGTTTTAGCTTCAGGTTGGGCAAAATGCTGCACTTGAACTGATTGCTGTCGCACAGGATGGTTTGGTGTTCTGATATATACAGATCATCTCAGTAGTGGAAGAGAAGGCAAATAAAATATTGGAAATTACTAGGAAAGAAAAAAAGAGCAAATCACATAGCAAATCATTTAAATCTCTGAGCCATCCATACATGTATGTTATAAAATAACACAGGGATAAATGAGAACTATTAAATCTTCAGAAAAATGGTAAAGTTATCAAAGGTCTGGAACAGCTCCTCATGGAGGTGAAAGATTTTTAGCCTTGAAAAGAGACAACTTAGCAGTCATAAAGAAGGCAAATCTTATTTGTGGCAGACACTGGGCAAAGGGAGACTGTGTCCCATTGCATGAGTGATGCCAGAGCTACAGACCGTCACACGAAGCACGTAGGAGCCAAGTTCTGTGCCAGTTAGAAGGGATGGTTCTGCATACAGGCAATGTATGTGGAACAGCACATTGAAGGGTGATTCTGCAATTCCAAAGGTGTACCAGCACACTGCTTGCTCTTCATGTCTTCCTGACACAAATTCCCAATGATACATATGGCTTTTTTTTTTTTTTTTTTAAAGCTGTATTTTTAACCACAATGCAGCCTACAAACCATAAATTTCCTGGATAGATATTGCATACACTGCTTTTTCCATGTTTGTCTCATGTATTTCATGTTGGGTCTCCTATATTTCACAGGGTTAACCACTGCTAAGCAACCCCTTTTTCAGGGAGCCCAGATCGCTGGTGGACGGAGGAAAGGCAGGATCAAGGTGCAAATGTAGAGGACATGGCTGGAGGAAGATGAATGGGGAAGAGTTGGGAATGGGAACTTACAGGAGAGAGAGTATGGAGGTTCCTCCACAATATGTTCCTCTTCCATTGTAATTGCTTTTTTTGGCACAAGGAGAAGGATTAAGTTTTGCATTTAAAATGCCATGAGGATGATGAAGGGTGAAGCAAACTGTATTTGTTCCTCATGCATCTCCTCCTGGTGCTCCCCTGAATGACACACCTGGGCTGAGAACATTTTTTATGGAGAATGTTTAGGCCCAGCCCAAAGAGAGAATAAAAAAACCTGTCACCACTCAACCATCTCTTTCACTGACACTCTCAGGCTTTTCCTATTGAGGGAAAATTGAGCTAATGTAATAGGAGAGGTTGGAAAATACCTGTGTTTGCCTTGTAAGATGGACAGACTCCCTATTAAGGAGTCTTCTCCAGAAAGCAATGTGTTGTGTCCTTCCACTACATTAGCACTCTCCCCAGAAAGTGCTCTCCATGCATGAGGAACAAGTGCCATTTGAATTTTTTTCCATTCTAATATGAAGTGATGTAAAAATATTTTAAACGCGAGAATCACTTTCAGATATAAATGAAATTATAAAATTAATAAAAGTAAAACAATTAGATAAGTTCATTAGGCTGTAAATAATCAGGCTGAGAGACATTAACTCTCAGACAATTTGTGATCAGAAAAGAAAATGCCCCTTTACATTCCTCCATATCAGGATGGAAAAGAACACCCTCATTTTTACTAGCTTTTAGAAAAAAAATTAAAATTGCATATAAAATCTACTAAATGTGCAATTCTTCAAAGTTCTCAAAATGTTTTGAGTTTATTATTTATATGTTATCATATTATTTATATGTTATCAAAAGATCACAAGTAATTTAGATAGATTTTTTTTCAGCTCAAATCATATTAATTATTATTGTCACAGGTTCTGTCCAGATTTAACAAAGGTAATGATTCTGTTTAGCAGAACTTGTCACATATTGCTATGACTAGAATTAATAATAATTCCACATCTTCATCAAACCGTTATCACATTCAGAAACAATTCCTTGTTTCTTCTTCTACTTGAATTGTTCTCATAGGGCAACCCAAGTTTCCTGCCAGACTTGTGCATGTATTATTACACTAATGCATCACACTTACTAGAAGATCTTTTTCCACTACATCAGTACTTAGAGGTGTGTGTATTCACATACCTGTCTTTCACAGATAGGTGAAAACACATACAGTTATTCACACACAATTATCTACACATCACATAAGGAGTTTTATATTTTATTTGATCTTTAAGCAGAAGATCCTCAGAAAGAAAGCTGCAAATTTCCCCTCACTTTCTCATTAACCTCTTGCAGCCCGCATATGAGCCAAGCAGATGACTTGGGTCTGATGGTCTCAAATAGAATGGTTTGAGGCTCTTGTAACCAGATCAAATGATCAGGCGTTCCAGCCCCTAGGTTAATATGCAAAACACTGCTGAATTCAAAATGAAAAGGGTATGCCCTGTTCTGTTTTGCTGCTTGACTATTCAGCCATATAAAACAACCACAGCACAAGAGCCTTGATTTGAGATTGAGGGGAAGAAAGTCCAATTCCCATTCCGGCATTGCCTTCAGCTTCCTAAGTGCAGGTCCCCACCAGTGTACTCTCATTCAGAGGTGTTGAACACCTCATGTGGGGCATTTCAATACCTGATACAGACTGACGCTCCTGCTCAGAAACCAAATGCTTGGGAGCTTGCAGAAAGAGACATGTTGGCAACCAGATCAGTTAAAAGAAGTTAATTTTCTGCCATAGTTTCTCCTTCAGTAATTTGTTCATATATTATAGTCAACCCTGAATATCATCCAGTGACGCCAGAATGTCTTCTTTAGTAGTGGATGAAAGGTGAATTGTCAGACTGTTGTGTGTCCTCCAGGTGTCCATTTCAGATGCATATGACACAGAAGATTAACCCGAGGAAGATGCCTATTTCTAACCACGTTTCTCTTTGCAGTCAGTGCTGCTTCTTAGCAGTGGTGGTTTTGTTGTACATTTTCTACAAAGCCAGGTGAAAACTCTTCCCCCATTCCTGAAATACTCAGTCACAGGTGATGGCCAACAGCAATGAGCAAACAACTTTATTGATCGTAACTGTCTCACTAGAGTGGTAATGTCACGTGTTATTCTCCTAAGAAACTTAGAGACTGTTCACCAATCACACAGTCTACTCTGCATGAGAAAATCCCCAAAACCATTAAACATGGTGTTAAAGCTTGTGACTGAGGTATACAGTGAAGGACTTTCTAAATCCAAACACTGTTTTGAAATCCTGCCAGAAGAGGTTATGGCTCCAGCAGCACCCCAGGATGAATCAAAGAGGACGTTCTGGCAGGGACACTGCTATCCGTTGTGAGTGGTGCTAGCTCAGACAGATCCAGGCAAGGGATGGCCCTCACACCAAGCCGCAGCTTTCAGCTCCAGCCATGAAAGGCATGGCTGTGGCTCTCCTGCCAAACTCCCACAGCAGCAGGTTCCTCCTGTCAACCTGCAGGCATGGAAGCAACAGAGATACTGTCTCTGTTCCATTCCTTGTCTGCAGCCCCACCACCCAGCATTGTTAGCGTTTGTCTGGGTTGGATAAATTGTCCAAAATATCCAATGTCATTATTTCTCATTGTGCATCCTCACTGGCAACTTTTATTTGAACTAATTAATGATTAACGGAGTGCTTTGATTAACTCTGTTTAATGGTACTGAAGAGAAGAACTAGCAGACAAGACCAGACTGTAGCGAAGTAAGTACTCTTTCAGTTTTCCTTTGGATCGCTTACATTTCATTTTGGGGGGTTGTTGCCTTTGAGTGGTGCCTTTGTACATGTAAATAGGAAATATACCTCTTATGAAAAAAATCAATACATCTCAAAAGCAGAAAGAACCAATACTAAAGAACATACTTCACATAATAAATTAAAAATTCGGTTTGGAAACAACGGAAATGCCTATAGACTTTTATGCCACAAAGACCAGTGATCCAGACTTTCATCTTTGAAGAAACTGTAAGAGTATTTTGTAATTTTGGTGCTAGATAGTATAATCTACGCTTATACAGATACAGTTACTTAATACAGATTAAATTCTCTAATTATTTGATGAATTGAGGAAGACTAACAGAGCTGCAGTAACCTTCCTGCAGTACTGAGTACAAAACCAACTCATGCCTGTTACCCTGGGAAAAAGGTCATAAGCTTTCAGTTACTTACAAATTTTAAAAGAATATGCTAATATGAAAGTTAATAAACCTTTAAATTACCTCTTTTGAAAGAGAACTAGACTACATAAATATATATATATATATAAATATAAAAAATAGTGAATCAGGAGGTGTATTCTTTCCAGGGAACATTGGCATGCATCAGAAATGTAAATTAAAAGTGTGGGGGATTTTGGAGAACAGGTGTGTTCTGATAGCATCATTTTACTTTAATGGAGGACACAGTATGAGCAAATTAGTTTCCATGACGTGTTTTGCATGTCTATTTCTTTTCCAGAAACAGCTGAAAGCAAAATGAAGCCCACTTTCTCCTTGTGTTTATTGCTGGTTGGTTTGCATACTGTTGCCCTGTGTCATCAGCGTCCTCGCTACCGCAATAAGCAGGACAATGCTAAAGGGACATATTATCCAGGACACAGTTCTCAGTGGGAAGAAGCTTCTCCACTTAAAAACAAAACCTTTGTCAAACTAGTTTTCAGCAATGCTGACTTTGCATTTTCCTTTTACAAGCTGGTCTCATCTGAAGCAACGAACAAAAATATTTTCTTTTCACCCATAAGCATCTCTGCTTCCTTTGCAATGCTGGCACTTGGTGCCAAGGCTGTGACACTGACACAGATTTTGGAAGGGCTTGCTTTTAACCTGAAAAAGACTCAGGAGCAGGAGATACATGAAGGTTTTTGCCAACTCCTCCACATGTTGAACCGTTCAGACAGTGATTTCCAGCTGAGCCTGGGCAATGCCCTCTTTATAGAAGAGACACTAAAACCACTACAGAAGTTCTTGGCAGATGCCAAAAGCTTTTATGAAACCGAAGTCTTTTCTGCTGACTTTAACAACTCTGTTGGTGCTGAGAGTCAGATCAACAGTTATATTGAGGAAAAGACAAATGGGAAAATTGTTAAATTAGTGAAAAATCTTGATCCACTGACTGCAATGGTTCTTGTTAACTATGTCTTCTTTAAAGGTAAGATATATCAAAGGGTGTAAAGCTAATGCTTATTACAGAGAATGAAAAGAGAAAAAAACTAAATATTTTAATAGAGGCAATCACATTCAGTGTCTGGAAGGTATAGCTAATATTTGTTATATCATGTATATTTGTTGCCAGTAAAAATATGTCCTTACCTGCTTGAATTAAATTTTAAAACAATAATCTTTATTGGGTTGGGTTAATTTTGTTATGTGATCACAGACTCATGCTATAGTGATAATGTTTTCAGTATTATTTCTAATTGTCTTTAAGCACCTAAAAAAAAAAAAAGATAAAATGCTGTAACACCTGAGGATGCAGTAACATGAAAAGGCTATTTACTTTAATGAAAGGAACACTGTGGGACTAGGTCCTGTTTTATTTACTGTGACCATTCCTCTTTGTATTCCACTGAATAAATTTTCTTTTTGTCATAAGCCCATTGGGAGAAACCCTTCAGTACAGCACAGACAAAACAGGAGGATTTTTTTGTGGATCTGAAAACATCTGTAAAAGTTGACATGATGTATCGAAAGGGATACTACAGAAATTACTTCGATGAAGAGCTGTCCTGTTGGCTGGTTCAGATACCTTACAATGGAAATGTTGCAGCATTATTTGTTTTGCCTGATGAAGGGAAGATGAAGCAGGTAGAAGATTCCCTCTTGAAAAGAACTGTAACTAAATGGGAAAACTCCCTCCAAGACAGGTAAGCTTTTTTTGCTAAGGTGAGAGATGACCATGTTACAGATTAGTAGTGTTTATCTCAACAAGACAAAACATTAAGACAGGTTATTTGATTGAACTCTATGTACTTAATGGTTCCTCTGTAATGGACTTCCCTTTCCTTAGTTGGAAAATGAAAACGAAAAAGAGCTATGGCTATTGAGAAAATAGGTCACTGAACTTGGGATTCCTTTTGGGTTAAGTTCCTGCTTCAACCAAAAATTACTTAGCACCATGATGAGGCCAACAGACCCTTGTAACGTACAAGCACTGGGAAACTACAATGGAGTAGCTGTTTGGGGTTAGGGTGTTGAGGGCACTCTGTGTAAAAAAGGATTACTTCACCATTACTGCAGCTATTTCTGTGGTGGCCAAGGCCCTGCTGTGTATTTGAATAGCCTTAGGTCAGCTTGCTACAATCTTTTGAAAAAGCCCTCCTACCTGGCAGTAGTAGCTCTGTTTACTGCTGAGGTGGTATAGCTCGCTTCTACCCCACTCCTTGAACTCCACTGCAGAGGCAGGAGCTAGCACAAACTTAGTCTGTTCCAACCCTCCCCATTAAGTAGCTAACCTGATCAGAAGTGCTATCTGAGCCCTGAGAGAAGGCTGTAAACATTTAGAAAAACAACTGTGTAGCATCAATATACTGAAGCCATTGAGGAGTGTTGCCTAGATGATGATTTGTCCCTATTTGTGTTGTTTGTTACAGAAAAATACATCTGCACATTCCAAAATTTTCTATTTCTGGTACCTATGATGTGAAAAATATAGTCAAACAAATGGGTATGGTCAATCTGTTTACTGAACAAGCTGATCTCTCAGGGATTACTCAGGAGCCTGGACTGACGGTTTCAAAAGTAAGTCAGCATGTGAAAGCAACCACAGGATTTGCCTGTTCCCAGGAACCTGACATTAATATCCCATGAAAAGCTTATCCCAGTCTCTCTGAAGCATCACTCAATCATCAATAGCTGCCATTCTGGAGGCAAAGAAAGCCATGTCTTTCATAAACCTGAAGCCAAACATGCTTACAAGGGGTTAGAAAGGCATGGTTGAAGGACAAGGAGGAAAACATACATATAATTAAGTGTTCTTTTGGCTACTAAACAAAATTATCTAAATGTAGTGCATTAGCTTTGGTAAAATTTCCTCTAATTCTTCCTACAGAGGTCAAAGGGCTGTTTTTCCTGCCCTTCTAGTGTTTCAAAAAGTTATTTTTTTTTCAGCTAGATGACAGGGTAAATTCACAATAATACATAGAGTTGCCAAAGATAAAACTGAGTCTCAACTAAATTACCAGGTTTCTTTGCTTCCAGAGTTTCTTGTCATCAGTCATCTTGAGTGCTCTTTGGCTGCCTGCAGTTTGAGGGTTACTTTCTGCACAAGCAGTGAAGGAGGATGGTTTGAGTGGCATGATGGCCACTGGGGCTGCGGTGGGAACGGGAGCAACTGGTGACCTTCCCAGAAGCTGCTGCTGCTCAGTCTTGCTCCAGGCAGGGCTTCCTTTGGCTGGCCAAAGCGAAGAGGGTGGCAGGCTGCTCTCTTCTTGCTTTCTCTTGTCAGCTGGAGGCTGTTTGCTTTGTTCCCTGCAGGTGATCCACAGAGCCATGCTGAATGTTCATGAGAATGGCACTGAGGCGGCCGGGGCCACAGTGAAGGAGGTTACCTGGAGATCTGGGGATTTTCCTCGCCCTCCCCGAGTCAGATTCAACAGACCATTTCTCCTTGTGATTTTGGATAAGTTCACCCACACTGTCCTCTTCATTGGGAAAATTGTAAACCCTCAGAAGAATGACTGATGGATGAAACTTATGCACATTGCTGGCTAGATTCCAGTGATACAGTAAAACACTTATGTACGCACACCACTCTGTGCTAGTGCTCACTTTTCAACCGTTATTCTTAAAAATCTTATTGTCTTAAAATATAAAATCTATTTTTCCTTGTCCAAAAGTCACTAGGATTTCCCACAGCCTACACCTGAATATCAGTATGTAGTGTTAATGAAATACAAGTCAGTTTTGTAAGAAGCCCTTTCTGACATGATCCTGTGGGGTATTCAGTTGGTTCAAAGTCTCCAATTGATTTGGTATTGCTGTACAGTCACAGGGTATGCATTTGAAAGGAGAAACAGGAAAAAGGAGGTGCAAGTTGTAAGTCCTGTCTGTTTAAACTACTAACCCTTGATGACTACTCTTATATGCAGATTTCTTTAATATTGGAGTGAATTTTCATTAATTTCTTTAGGTTTTGTCAACAAGGATGGCATGAAACTGCAGGACCAGTGACTGAGATGTTGGAGGACACACCAATGTAAAGGGCTGATGAAAGCAGCTGTTTTAGCTTGCCTTCCTCTGTCTCCTCCTCAGCAGAAGCTCTATTCATGGAGAGAAAAGAAGTCTGCTTTTGCTGTAGAGATATTTTTAAGGAAGGAATCCGTAGCAGAAAAAAGACTTCTGTTTTACCCTACTAATACAACAATTGTTGCTAATACTTGAGATAAAAGCCTGATGGAGCAGTCTGTGACATAGCACCAGTTTCCTTTTCATAGATTTGTTGTCACTGTCATTTCTTTTTTCTACTGATGCCACATTTGGTATTCACTTTCCAGCTAGACTTGATAGATTGTGGTAGAAAAAAAAAAGAGGAATGAAAATTATAACTGCAGGAATTTTGCATTTCCTCAGTAGGAATGGCAAAGCTTTCCTAGGGCCCCTTAACTTGGTTTAAGCTATCATAAACACACACAAAAAATATAGAAAACATTTCAGAAGTTACTTTTCTAAATATTAGCAGTGGATTACTGTTATAGAATAAAAACAGATTAGGAATTGATATTTGTATCTTTTCTTAACTTAAAGTTCCTTGAATCTAGCTACATTAGATAGTTGCATGGTTATAAAAGAAACGTAACTTTGCTTACAAAGCAGTAAATATTTAAATTATTTGATTATCTTTTGCTTTAATTTTTAAATAAACATATTTAGCACATCTTATTAAAATATAGAAAGCCAAAGAAAGCATGTAAATTATAGATTGATTAAATCTTGTTACAGATATCTCAAACTGGTAAAAAATATAAATGACAATATTTTAGACCTTAGTTTCTTAAGATGTCTGTGAAAAATAAAACACAAAAACTTTAGTAAATATTTCTAAAACAATTATTTTTTTGGTTTGGGGATCTTTATTTTCTTTCATGTTAGATCGTTTTCATCAATATGAGTAAACTTTAGCACAAGAACACTGATAAGGAATAAAAAAAACATTCCACGTCTATCTGCAGACAGATAACACTTGATATTCTCTTTTAAAGTCATCCTCAAAATCATGTAAATCAATGACAAAAGTTTCTTACTCATAACTCTATTTAGTGTGTTCCATATTTAGTAACAAGTAGTTGGCTTCATGCCTCTAAACACATAAGGACTTGGTCTCAGTGTAATACTGATAAATTTATTCTACAGAAGACCATTTAAAACTTGCCAAATCTAAAGGGTAGCTCAGGATTAATTGTCAAAGTCCAGCTTTGCAATGAAAAATAACTCTGTAGTCAAATATCAAGAGATTATGTTTGTTGATCCTCATGGACCTCAGATCAATAGTCTCTGTTAGCAGAAAAAAACAAACAACTAAATGCTATTTTGTCAACCACATCTCACTTCAAGAAATAACCTTGCCTCTTAACTCATTTGAAAATGAATAGACAAAAATGAAGCTGATTTAAGAACTGGTGACCAGAAAACCTCTTGGTAAGGAATCATCTTCAGACAAGTGTAGAAACTATACACATCTAGCCTTGATTTTCTTTCTGTTTTGGCAAAAAACAGGGCACACCACTCACTGCAAACGTGCAGCAAATTTGTGTAGTTAATAATGATCACAGAAGGATTGCACAACCCCCCACCAAAAATGTCAGCATTATGGTTGTCGCAAACCCTCTGCAGTCATGGTTTGCTCAGGACAGTGCTTCTTCTTTCAGTCTGCTTGTTTTTTTCCTTCTGTTTTCATGGGGTTTTTTTTTTTGTTTTTTGTTTTTTGTTTTTTTGTTTTGTTTTGTTTTGTTTTGTTTTGTTTGTTTTTCTTGGTTGGCTCTCTGGCTGTGAGTATTGTGACCAAGAAACCTCAGAATAATCAGGGAAGGACTTTCATCCTAGCTAGTCTAGAGTTGCTGCTGTTGCATGCAAATACTGTGATGGGCCACTTCAGTGTAGGGGCATTGCTGGAGGCTGGAGCTGGTGTGATGAGCCACATGAGGAACAAAGTGCAAAGGACATTTCTAATGCAGCCTGCACTGGTGTCTGCACACAGATGTGTTGTGGGAGTGCATGCAGCCATGCACATGCAGGAGCTGCAGCCTCAGCAGTGCCTGTGCAGACCCTGAGGGAAATCTGGAAAGGAATGGATCAAAGCAGTCTCTGTAAAGGCTGAAAGCAGCCTTCTCTTGTAGGTTAACAGCTATAGAAAAAGAATTGCCAACATGGCAGAAACTTTGGAATGGCACATACTGAGCAGCTTTCTGAAATAAGGCGAAAAGGAAAACAAGCAATGTGGAAACAGCAGTAAACTGTATTTGCTGTCATATTTAGGAACTAAAAGTAAAACAAGACTAAAAATGTAAATGAGGAGCTCAGAAACCTAGGCTAACCCATATTGGAGATAGATTTAACTGTTATCTACAAATTATGTGAAGTTCAACAGACACTGGAAAAAAAAATAGAGGCAATTTTGAGTAGTGTTAAAGATCATTAAAGAGAACAAACAAAAGCAGGAAACTGTGTATTGTTGTGGGGCCAGAGAGAAATAGCATGCTTGAGGTAGAAAAGAAAATTGCATATTTCCAACAGCCAGTGGTTAGTGCCAGTGCACAGGTCTGTCATTGTTCTCAGTGTTGTATAGCACCCACTAGGGAGAAACTAAAAGCATGTAACAGAAGAAACAGCCTTAAATATCATGGGCTGAAAAAAAAATTACATGTTCTGCTGGAAAGACCAACTAATACTCTGTTAAATGCACAAAAGAAGGATGTAACAACTATCCTATGAAGAAATGTTGAGAGAACTGGATTTGTCCACCCTGGAGAAAAGAAGGCTTTGGGGTTACCCAATTGCAGCCTTGCAGTATCTGAAGAGACCCTAAATAAAAGATGGAGAGGGACTTTTTACAAGGGCCTGGAGTGACATGACAAGGAGGAATGACTTCAAATGGAAAGAGAGTAATATTAAGATGGAATTTTTTACTGTGACATGGTAAGGCACTGAAACAGGTTGCCCAGAGGAGCTGTGAATGCCCCATCCCTGGTAGTGTCAATGGCCTGGCTGGATGGTACCCTGAGAAAACCTGGTGTAGTGGAAAATGTCCTTGTCCGTGGCATGGGTTGGAAACTAGATCTCTTCAAGGCCCCTTCTAACACAAACCATTCTATGATTCTATGATGTCATGTATTTAATTTTGTTTTCTGATAGTCTAGTAATTGTCACACAATTAGTAACTAGCAGATATTCCTGGGAAATCCTATGTGAATTTCTAAGTTTTTAAAGAGTCATATTTCTCTTCTCCAAATACAATATGGTCTGGTCATTTTTGTTATTTCATGTGGGAAATAGGGCTAGGAATGAGGTTCACAAATCAATCAGAAGTGGATGGCTCTATAAGCAAAACATGCTCTAGCTGAGGCTGTTGGCCTTCCAACCCATTCTTCAGATCTCTCATTCCCTCTGAGTAGCCGACTTTGACATTGCTTGTGAGATTTTTCCAGTTTAAATGGATCTATGAGTGTTTGTATTGTGTTAACTGAAAAGCACATCTTGGGCTTTTATCACAATACCTTTAAAAGAACCTAAACCACTAGTTGTCTGCATTGAAAAAAGATGAAAAAGAAGTAATCTTCCTCAAAAGATTATTTACAGCCTCAAGGATTGTTTTTACATTCTCGTTCAGTTGCCTTATGCTGCATGAAGTGCAAGCAATAAAAGAAAGAACACCTTCGCTAAGGGGGCATCTTGCAAGTGGTGTGAACATGAGATAAGACTTATATTAGAGCTCATGTTACCTGTTACTCATGGTACAGTTAAGGGTGGATTTGAGAGTGGTGCTAAAGGACATCACCTCTCTGCAAAGGAAGAACTGGGAAAATAGCTACTCTTGTGAAATGGAGACAAAACAGAAATATTCTTGGAGAGTCTGTGATGAAATATATTATGTCTTGGATAGCACAGCTCTTTCCCAAATAAACAGTAGAGTTCCATGGGGAGTATGTGTGAGGAAGAGGGGAATTACCAAGACAGACATATTTTGCTGTGAGAAGTAGGTGCTTAGGCTGAGGTGCCTTTCCAGCTGCCATGACACAGGAAAGGAGGAAAGCAAGAGCATCCTGACAGTAAACTTGGGCTAATTAATTCCTGTGCAGAATAATTCTGTGGGCAGACCACCATGAAATGTAGACTTCAAGTTCTTCTAAGGCTTCACTGTAACTTAATTAGCAGATATTAAAGTTTTTGGCATAAATAAGCCAGAAAGTTATGCCAATCGAAAAAGGAAAGAATGAAATTATTTTAGGAGAGAAGATTAAGCAGTAAAGTTTTCTCCTCTATCAATTAGATGTTTAGTCATAGGGCACAGGCTCAGATCCATGCAAGTGCAACTGCACTGCCACTTCTCCCTTGCTTGGAGTACAGTTTGGCTGGATATCACATGCTGGCCACATAAGGCCTTAAAGGCTTTAAAATTTGGAAATACTCAGCATAAAGGTTCTGCCCTTGTGTTAACTTTCCACTCCAGTGTCACTTTGTGACACTTTAATTTGCATAGTCTTTTATGAACTTCAGAGCATATATAAGGCTTTAAGCTTTTAATCTCACATGTACTTGAGTCTTTGGCACTGGCTTCCTGAACTTTTTTCCCCAAGGCAAAGTCATGTGTAGGAGCTGACGGATGATGTGACACTAACACTTCTTGCTCCTTCTTCCTTATTTTGGAAGTACCTGGGGCTCTCCCTGCACCAAACTATGTAGCATTTGCAGAGCACTGCAGCAGTTCTTTTCCTGAGACATTTGTATCTGTTCTAACTGCCAGCAATTTCCACACCATTATCTGCTCAAAGACTGCTCCTGCCAGGCTTAGTGAGGTGATGGCTCCATCTCTCTTTTTGATTTTGTACATCTGGTATGGTAGAGCTAAACCTAGTCTTTAGCTCAGGCTCCAACTCATTCAATACACTGCTATGAATCATAAATGAAACTCAGACCTATTCCAATCTAAGATGACTTATTTTTGGCCAGTTTTTGGATAGTATGACATGGGGGTTCCTTAAAGAAATAATTCAGTTTCTTTACTAAAAAGAAATTAAGAAAAAGAGGAGTCAAAAAACACAGCTGGGGTAAACACATGGTTTTAATTCTTATTTCTTTAAAAGGTGGTGGGTTTTTTTGGGTTTTGGGTTTTTTTTTTTTTTGTACTTGTATTGCTGTGCAGACAAAGGCACCACAGATACACAATTTAATTCAACACAGCAAAATTAAAAGAGCAAGCTAGTTCGGAGTCAGTAAGATACATCTTCTATTTTATATTTAAAAGCAAAATCTATGTTTATCTAGGTTTTTTCTTACTGACATTGATTCTCAAAATGTTGTTCCCTTGATCCCCAAGAAGCCCAGCTCCATTTTCTTTCCAAGGCACTCCAGTTGGATGTGACATGTCTGTTTTAGATGGAGGTGGAATTTGGGTAGGGGAAGATGATGAAAGGTCAATAGAAGTTTAAGGGGAAAACAGCCTCTCTAAACACTTCAGTATTGACAGAACCTGGCAACACTGAAGTGACCACTGAAATCTAAGTCTTGTAACTCATTTCTGTGGGAAAAATGAGGAATTATTTTTGGCACTCTGTGCATTCCTTGGGTGTTCCAATTTTTCTTTAGAAACTACTTCAAGACATTAATTAAGACCCCCTTTTTTTCCTCATTATTTTCACTCTGGTCTTTGAGTTCACAGATCCAAACTAGCATAAAATTAACCTCTATAAGAAATATTGATGGCTTTCTGTGCAGAGGTAGGAAATTTTCATTATATACCCGTGCTTGGAGACATGTACCTGAGAAACCTGATATTTTGTGCAAAGGGATGGACTACATGGCCTATGGAGGTTTCTTCCATCCTAGATTTTGATTCTATGATTCTGCTGCACAGACACAAAGCCTGTGGGGAAAACACACTGGGACTCTGGTTGACGATGTTTTTCTGAAAAGTAAAATGCTTTATATAAAGAGAGAGTTTTAAAAATACGTTTTAATGCCTGATTATAATCCTCAAGTTGTATTATTTTGCTGCTATATTGATTACAAGTTTGTTGCAAGAAACCCTTGGAAAGTGTAGCTGGACAGAAGTTGACCAAGATTTTATTACTAAGTGCATAGATGTGTTTTGTTAGAGAAGCACAGAACATCTCCCTTGCTTTTTCACTTCAGCCACTTTCTGGCATTTCCAATTCCCTGCTCTCCACCAGGTAGGTATTTTTCCAGTCCCTGGGCTGGATTCCTCAGATGAAATCTCTCCAGGGAGCCACTGCATCAGCAACCTCCTTTTACACTTTTACTGTCCAACCTCTGTGTCTATAAAATTTGCCCACTTTCTTTGCAGGACATTCAAAAAGACATCCTGAATTTTGCTGGGATGTACACTGAGGCTGCCCTAGCCAAGGCTGCTGAATCTTGTCATCTCACTAGTCAGCAGTTATCATTGATTACAGCTGTAGGTTAAACTGTCTGTAGCAAAAAACACTGATGAAACCTTGGCTCAGAGTTTTGAGTTTGTAAATACATGTAAGGCATGATGAACATTAACAGCATTGAAAAAAAAAAGTATAAATCATATTTTTAAAATATAAAGGAAGATGCTGTAAACTCTAACCCATTATTATCTTTGTGCTGCCTTAAGCAGCCTGTGTGCTGTACTCAGAGCTTTTGCACCCTGAAACAATTTTACTTTTGGAGATACTAAGAATTAGGGGCTTGGCTGCACAGATTTTGGGTTCTTGTGTGATCCAAACTTTTTCTGTGATAAACAAGAATATGAAATTTGTAGCTTGAAAACAGCCTCTATTAAACTCAAACTGAAGAACATGTCAATTTGCTTATCTGAGACCTGTTTTTATATTGTAGAGGGAAGCAGAGTCCATAGGAGAAGATGACTTGAAATTCAATTACACAACACTAGAAGCAAAGAAAAATGTCAACGAGTGAACTTTATTTCGTATGCATACATGCATCACTAGCCAGCTGTACAAATAGATAGTGTGCCAGCAGCACACTGTCAGATTAAGTTGGGCTAATTAAACCTTATTACTTTGTTAGGCACGGCTCATTGAACAGCAACTGCATAACTGCTTACAGAAATTCAGCAGTGTTAACAGTCCAAGCCAAGTGAAAACATGAGGGGAGAGTTTTCTTTAGTACCAATGACAAAAATCAACATGGTTGTCTCTCTTGAAAGAATAAACACAGTACATCAGATCAGAACAACTTTGCACATGACCTGTGTTTGAATTAGAACGAAGAGCAAAATTATGTTTCTTTCACAAGTGTGCGAAGAAGAAAAATTAAGCAAATGACTGAGACATTCCAGTGCATCCAGAGCCTGTGTTTGCATGTCTTACGCTGTTTTTAAAGTCTCTTGTAAGCCAATCATTACTACTACTAAAATGAACGACAAAACTAAAAAAATAATTCTTTAGGACCAGTAACACTTTCATGGGCAAACTTTCCACAAGCATGACAGGAGTTTTCAAAGTTGGAGTTTTAAAATAACACTCTTTTAGTAACAACAGGTCTCTTGGATAAAACCATCACTTGGCCAGCAAACACCTTAATGTTTGAAATAAACATCTGCCAAATTTATTCATGAAGTACAGACTGATTATTAGGACACTTTTTGTTTGGTCTGTAAACATGGGTTTAAGAAATCTGTTTCCAGATTTAAGAAGTTCACTTTCCAGATAACATAGAAAACTGTGTATTTGACACAAATTCTGGTTCTTCTCAGAATCAACAAATACAATACACAGAAAGGAAAATTTTGAGAGTTTAATGAAAAACAAAATGGGTTCATCTCCTTTCCCAAGGATTTAATTCTGAAATATTATTTTCAAGGCTTTGAAATATGAAATTGTAAAACAACAATTTTGCACATCTCTTTATAACTGAGTTATGTTTCTCACCATGCTACTCTAATTGAGACAGCTTTTTACATAGATAAATATTAAAAGGAAACTAGGAAAAATCTTGAACACATTTAAAAATTATTAAATACAAAATTCATTATCCTGAAGTAATGATTTTAATGGCAGTCAGAAACTGAACTCCTTCTATATTGTTTGACTGACATGTGAATCATAATCTATATTCCTCCTGGATCATTTGATAATATCATTCATCATCTGCAGCTTCTATTATCATTGTTTCAAATTGATATGTTTACCTCTCAAATTATGCAAGTTATTAAAGACTCATTAAAGCAAAAAGCTCCTGACATTAATCTCTATCTACAGTTTAAATGAGCACATGGGTTCTGTCAAACAGAACTAAGAAAACTTAACAGAGCTAAGAAAAATATTTGTGGAAAAACAAATGAAGGAAAGATTCTTATGTGAACCATGACAAAACAGCATGGCTTACTTTCCATGCATCCATCTTCCTTCCCTGCTGACTGGATGGCCAGGCTTGGATAGACCCTTCAGTCCTGTTGCAAGAATAGAAATTAATGGGAAAATCTGACTGCATCCATGTATGCCTTCAAGACATACTTTAGGTAAGTTCTTCAACCTAACTCTGACTTCTGCCCCAGAGCCACCACCCCTATCTCCCCCACAGCCGCTGCATCCTCTCAGCTGGGCTCTAGTACCAGGGTAAGTAATGGTGAATTTTGGTAATGCAAGCACTATCTTTGTGGACAGGACATGAAGAAAGCTGTGAGCCAGCCAATAGAGAGGGTTTCACACCTATACCAGATATGTGTTCTGCCAGGTAGATGTTACAGACAGGGAGTGGGGAGGCTGTGACTGCTCTGCGAGTACTTTGTCCAGGGGCTTCCTCAGCCAAGGCTGACATTTTGCTGAGACAGTGACATTACTTTTCTTCCAAAGTATCCAGAATTTCAGGAGTGTTTCGTAACAACCTTAGAAAATGTTTCTGTAGAGTGACAGTTTGCACTGCATTCAGCAGGGCATGGGTGGGGCTGCAGGAAAGGCATGCTGAGTATTTGCTGATGAAAGGAGCCTAGGTAACTTTTAAAGAAAGAATTTGGAATAAAATAGTATGAATATGGTCACATTTTTAAGAAGGAACTAAGGTGTAAAACAAAGTAGCACTGTAGGCATGCTTTACGCATTACTGGTCCCTGGGATGGACCAGCTGCTGGCTTGGACAACCCCTGCTGACTTTCCCGGTAGGATGATGAACATCTTCTTTAAGCCACCACCTCATGACTACAAGGATAATTGAAGCAAAGAGAGGCAGCTTTTGAAAGAGTTTCAAAAATCAATTCATGCTGACTTTCAACAAGAGGCTAATGCAGATGAATGTCTGAACAGCAAAAACATTTGTTTTTCTGTCTCTGACACAGTTTTCTCACTGTACTGAAGCATGTTTTGGCTCACCTCAGAGTCTGGATGGAATCCAGAATTAGCCCCAATGCTTGCATATAACTCTTTACAGCACTGTGTCTCTCCCACTACCTTCTGCCTCAGCTGGCCCTGCAGCTGCGCAGTGGAATCCACTGCCCAGGGCTCCTCTTGTGATGTGACCAGACCAAGGCTCAAAGAAAGCCTCTGAACAGGACAGTTTCTGAACTGCTGCCAAGTTGATTTGTGGGAAAAAAACAACAAGTTATGTGTTAATTACCTCTTCTGATCTGCTTTTCTTAGTACCATGTTGAAGCAGGTGCCCAACCTGCATGATCGAAAATCTAATCCCCAGTTCAGGCCCCAACACACTTCAGGACATGCCCAGCACTTGTGTCACTAGCTGGCAATAAGCTAGGCAGGAGTAACTGTAGGACAGATGCCCATGGCCATGGACCTCTCCTCTTCAGTGTGTGTTTGCAGATGGCTCTTATGCATGTGTGGGGACAATCACTAAAGCCAACTGGCCCAGTGAGGACAGACCTCTACCTTCTCTGCATGGCTACATTAGCATTTGTCTGGGTCCTCAGACTGGTTTTGTTTTTATCCATGTAATATTTAACAGAAGCGTAAATATTTAATGCTGCTCTGTTCTATGACTAAAGTTCTCAGAACTACCAACAAACAGCCCGACTGTCTTGGAGCACCTCTTTTGTTTTCCCTGAAAGGCTGCACCTGTGCCATCAGGCATTATGGCTTTATATTCACTCAATTCAAATGCAGAGTTTTTGTGGCTAGCAAAAAGAAAACCCAGGCTGTTCCATCAAGCCTCACCTGACCTTCACAAGTGCTCAAAGCCACAGCAGCAACTGGTACTCTAATAAGAAAAAACACAAATTCAAAATCAAAATACTTAATAGCAAACTTTGGCAATATCTAAGGCAAACATGCAGGGTTAAGCTGTATTCTAAAATAAAAAAAAAAAAAAAATTATATAAAAAAAAAAAGTGTTGAGTCTATAAATGCCGTGCAGAACCTATCTGCATGACCATGGTCATGGATCCCAGCAGGTAAAGAATGACCTCTGAAAACATAGCTGGGGACTGGGAACTGCTGTGCTTACAGAGTTTTACATACCCATCTCTTGGTTCTGTAGTATCAAGGGGACTGCGCTGTCCCTTGCTGAGCAGACAGTAACAAGTCCTTTAAGGTGTAGCAGAGGCATGGAGAGACTAAGCAGGCATTCTCCTTGCTGGCTGATCAAACCATGCATCTGAACAGCTCACCCATTTGTGAATGTGGTAAACCTGCTTCACAGCACTTATCTTCATCTTCCTTTGGAAGATTCCTGGGAAATACATCCTTATAAGAAGGGTGAGACTTACAGTTTGAGACTGCCTTGATTTATTACTGGTTAATATTTCTTGGTTACTCTCTTCCATCATTTTCTGTTGTTTGATGTATTTGATACCAGGTTGCTGTCCATATACATTACAGCAGTTTCATTTGTTCAGTACTGTCTCTGGGAACTTGCAGTGATGCCACAAATTTTATACAGCTTTTTCAAGTGCTGAAGTCTTCATTGAGTACTTTTCAAATCTTGATAAGCTAGGTGGTCCTTAATAGAAAGAATCATTTGATTGTGAGGAGACCATTCAATAAATTACCACAGACCTAAAATTCATGATCCCTACAGGACTGAATGAGGTACCCTCTTCATTTATGAGGCCAAGAGGAATCATTGGCTTCTGAGTAGTGACCAATGGCATTTCTACTGTGTAGAAATAAAAGACAAGATGTTGCCACTTTAGTGGAGTCCAGTAAGCTGTGTAGCATGACTGAGGACAAGTGGTGTTCCTTGTATCTCCCTCAGCCTGGCCTTCAGAGCTTAGTGCTGAGCAAAATTGTGTCTCCAGATGAATGGTTATAATCATCTCAGGTAGCACACAGGGCAGAGTACCTGCTCTTGACACCAAAATATCATTTCCAATAAATATTTGCTTAGGAGTTGCATACCCTTTGGGATGTAACACTCTACTGACCAGCCTGGGCCCTGTGGTCTTTGCTCTGTTTGGAGTGAAGAGATGTGGGCATGTGCATACAAGGTCCAAGAACACTGGCTTCATCAGCATTCAGCTTTGCACTTCTAGGTAATACGTATCTGAAGCCATGTAATGTTTAATGGAAAACCAGCAGTATGAGTAAAGCAGCAAGAAACAGCACAGCCCATTGAGAGAAAGAACCATCTGAATGTAAAGTAAGTACCCAGTTATCTTTACCTTAATGATTTTGACCCAGCTGTATGGTATTTAGCTAAGTGAGTCATAAAGCCCATCTGCTTTCAGGAGTGAAACCTAGTTTCTAAGTACTCAAATGGCAGCTGAATCTAATTTCAAGAAATATTGAATAGCAAATTCTGTGGCTTCATTATAGCAGCTCTACAGAGTATAACTCTGCTTTGAATATTTATCCCCAAAACATCTAGAACAAATATGATTCAATACCAGAAGTATTTTGACTTCTCAACTACCAATTTTTTTCATTACTAGTTTTTCCTAGAACTTACAATCAGATAACCAAAACTGAAGCTAATGAGTGAATGTCTTGCTTACAATAAGACGGCCCAGACAGAATTCACAAACTGATTTTGCTATGCCAATGTCTTCTGTAAACTCCAATTTACCCAGATCGCACAGAACAAAGCTGCAGAAAGACAAGCTGGCTCCTTTTCACCCAAACCTTAATGGTAAGATTGCTGTCCCAGAGTGGAGAAAATCCTTGTAAACAGCTCATCTGCTCTGCTGAACCCATGCCTTTGAGTGCCTTTATATTGACTAGGGGGTATGCAGGCAGCTTGTGATCTTCTTCCTGAAGCTGTTCTGTTTCAAGCAGGACATTAGGTGAAGGCTATTTGGAGCTCTTCTAGTCACTGGTACCATATTTTTAATGGGAATAGCTTTACCTGTCAGAAAACAAGCTTTATTTGTTTTCTGACAGCTAAAGCATCTTAGACACCACAGATCATCCCAGCATGTTCTTGGTTTAACTGTAAAAGAGAAGGTAGTAAACAGAGACAAGAAATGGTCACAGTCACTACAAATGCCCAAGATGCCCTGATCCATCTTGCTGATGAACACTACTCTGGCTTAGGCATACTTACCTTCGAGAGGATACTGTCCTGCTGAAATGAAGCTTGGAAAGACAGGAGAGGCCAATTGCACACTAATGGTCTCACCGTCCCATAACCGGATGTGGGATACACCTAAGAAGGAGCCAATCTGGAAAACAAGTGACACATGAGTGATCATTTAAAAGAGACAAACATATCCTAATTTAATCAGGTATTGAAGCAGAAAAATTTTACCAGCTCTTATTATTAGTCACTTTTAATGGTAAAATGAGAGTGAAGAATAAGAGAAAATAGCACTTTTGAATTCTGCAATCTTGTATTGTTTCCCTTTGATACAGCAGTGTAGCACTGTCATTTAACATAAACCTTATTCAAACCCTAAGAGCATAAAAATCCTAGGAGGTCTTAAGAGATAAGCACAAAAGAATCAGAATGCTTCTAATGAGTTGCTTATTCATAAAAAAAAAAATGCATTTTTGCTTCTCTCACTGGACTCTTATTTTTCTTTAATACTCGCATGTTTCTTGCCTCACTAAAAAGGAACTTTTGTAGCTGGAGCAAAGCAGAACTGAAGTAGGCAGCAATGGATAGGAATTACAGGTGAACTTAGAAGCACAACGATTTAAAAAATTACTTCCATAGCAAAGGAGGAGTTCAGGAGATAACAGTGATTTCCACTTGAAGGCAGTAGCAGACAGAAATAAAAGATGAGATGTTGATACAGCCAACCTCCAGCATCCAAGACCTTTTGTTCTTTGTCCACATAGTATCTGTGAAGAATGATGAAGACCATGATCCCACTGTGCTTGCTGGTGGCCATGTTTCACCTCAGTGTCCATAGCCTGACCCAGACTGATCACCACACTGACCATCCTGGGGCAACTGACCCCCAGGAACAGCATTCCCATGAGGGAAATCCTCTTGAATCCTGCCAAAGGATAGTCCCAAGCAACAGAGACTTTGCCTTTCAGTTTTACAGGCAAGTAACCACTCAAGAACCTGGCAAGAACATTTTCTTTTCCCCAGTCAGCATCTCTGCTGCCCTTGCCCTTCTGGCCCTGGGCTCCCGAGGCACTAGCCAGGCTCAGGTGCTGGAAGGACTGGCCTTTAACCTCTCCAGCATCCAGAAGGAGGAGATCCACCATGGCTTTCGTCAGCTCCTCCGCCTGCTGAGCCGCCCTGGTAGCCAGGTGCAGCTGAGCATGGGGAACACCCTGTTCATGGACAAACACTTGAAGCCAATGCAAACATTTCTGAAGGACATCAAAAAACTGTATGGAGGAAAAGCTGTCTCTAGTAGCTTCCACAATTCCACTGAAGCTAAAAAAGAGATCAATGATTATGTAAAGAATAAAACCCATGGGAATATAAACCAAATACTTGAGGACCTTGATCCAAACACTCTGATGGTGATTGTTAACTACATTTATTTCAAAGGTAAGTTACATAGATGCTACTTACTGCATCTGCTTAATGCTGTTTCACCCAAAGTAAAACAAGTACACCAAGTTATATCTGAATAGTTTTTAAATGAATGTGTTTAGATGAGATTATTATGAAAAAAAAAAAGTTTTCAAATCTGAAACCTCTTCCACATGTAATTTTTCTAGTATATACTTAGAGTTCTAAGCATAAAAGCTCATCTATTTGCAATATTTGGGTTCAGGGAATTGCCAGAGCACAACAGATTCATACATTGTTAAATTATCTTGTCAGACTTCTACTTATTATTTTAAAAATTAAAATGTTTTCACATTGTATGTGTGAAGTAGAAAATTAAATTCTGAAGATGATGGTAAACAAAAATTGCCAAAAACTTTAATTTACTTACATTTCATGACTATTAAATGGGTAGTTACCTCTGGAGTTGGAGTCCAAATGTTATACACCTTGTCATCATATTACACATATCCCAAGAGGTATTTGAATGTATTGCTTTGGAAAATATTAACTTCTTCTTGGGTGTTCATTTTTAGCAGCATGCAGGACATACATGGAATTTCCCACCCAGAAAGGAGTATTTGGAAAATATTTGAAAGTCAAGAACTTTCAGAAAATTAAAAAAATACTTTATTTCAAATACTTTATAAATTTGAGTGCTCTAATCTCAGGTTCCCTAGTCTGAATATCATACCAAAGCATGTTTCTTTCCCGAAAAGCAAGGGATAAGGCTTAAACTCATAAAGTAACCAGAACACTGAAGAGTTTACATTCCATTATTTATTTTTCAAATTAGGTTAATTCTATTCAACATTTAAAAAGCAAAAAAGCAAAAAACCCTCATATTTACAGAACGGCAAGCTGTAATCCCTGTCTATTTGTTTAGTGAATGATCTGTTTTATTACAAAATAAAATAACATAGAAAATTCAATTGAATAAACATCAAGAGCAAATGGTTTTGAAGACTAAAGACCTTGAGGCCCTATTGCATTTACCATACTGCAGTTATGTTAAGGTCCAAAAGTTTGTGTTTCTCTAGCATGTAAGCTTTTCCTCAGTGCTACAAGGTGAAAAACATAAAAAAAAACATGTGAGAAGCATAATATGTCAACTTTTAAAAGTCAGACATCTGCTCTGAAACCTGCTTTACAAGCAATATTCTGAAAACAGACAGCAAATCCCTGGATTCTGGTCAGTTTTCATTTACTTCAAATAAAACATAAGGTAATATAGTGAAATCACTTCATTTAATTTGCCTGACTTAGAAAGATGGTGTAAAAGTCCATACAAAATTTAACCTGTGATATGTAATTGTTATAGAGAATAAGATATTTAATAAAATTGGAATACTTTTTATCTTCAAGTATAAGTGTAAATCTTCAGATATGGTTTTATTTATTGTAACTTAGTCTGGACTATTAATATATCCTCACTGAAATAAGTATTCAATTCCAATCTTTCTCTTTTGCTTTTAAGCCTACTGGGAAAATCCTTTCAATATTAAGGGGACTCACAAGGACTATTTCCATGTGAATGCAAGGACCTCAGTTGAAGTGGAGATGATGACTCGTGATGGATTTTATAAAGCATACTCTGATAGGAAGCTGTCTTGCAAGGTGGTGCAGATTCCTTACAAGGGAGATGTTGCAGCATTGTTTATTCTGCCCAATAAAGGAAAAATGAAACAGTTGGAACGTGCCCTAACAAAAAACACTGTTTCTAAATGGGAAAGATCTCTTCAAAGATGGTAAATATAGAATTTTTATTTGATGATTTGAGGTAGTCAGAATCCAAAGTCTGAATGCTATGGTCAGGTTTTACAGTTACTATCTTGTGGTTTTGATGGGAGGTTTAAACAAGAGAATAAGTATAAAGGATCAGACCAAATGATTTGATACTTCCAGCAAAAATTAGAGTCAACATTGCCTTGTGATGAGAAAAGAGATCTCTGAGGTGGGAAATTTAATTGGTTTTCCCCCATACATTTTTAGTTGATGCTAAGTGTCTCCATTTCCCTTGTCTCAAGCAAATATTTTAAGAGTGGTAATACAATGACATAGCAATCAGATCCCTCAGAAGGAATGGGGTGTGAATTCCAAAAGCAGAACCTTCAAGTTTATAAAAAGAATGCAAACTTTGTCTCAAAAACGCTGGCAGCACACTGTGACTGTGTTGCAGAATCATACAAGAAATATGAACTGATGTCTTTCTCCTTCCCTACTTTCCTATCCTCCAGACCAGCATCTTCCTATCTTCTTTTTCTTGCCATGTTTTTTAGATGAAAAGGCTAGCACTTTAGCACAGAAGAACCACCATGAAGTTAGGAATCTTCAGTCCAAGGCACGCTCTGATTGCAATAACTACCATAATTTACTTTTTGAATTGGCAGGAGGATGGAATTGTATATTCCAAAACTATCAATTTCAGGCACCTATGACTTAAAGAGGATCTTAATGAATCTGGGCATAACTGATGTGTTTTCTAATCGGGCTGATCTGTCTGGAATCACAGGAAACCCTGATTTGAAGGTTTCAAAAGTAAGTTTACCAGCAGAAACAACCATCTGTGGATTCTTTAACAGCCAATTGCCTTACCCTAAGCTCACCTGTGGAATTTTACTTATTGCTAGGGATGGCTGATACTCTGAAATAGAACATTTAGCTGATAAAGTCCCTTTAAACTCCCTCAGACTTCTCCAAGATCTGAAAATAAGGATATCTTTTTTTGTCAGACAAGCAAAGGGGAGGATAGATGGAGGGGCGGGTTTAGCATTTAATCAGGAAACTAAACAGCATATTTTCTGCATGTAAAAGAAACGCTTATGGGTAACTCTGTTGTGCATGTCTTGCATCAGCATATCCACCAAAAAAGTGGTCTTTTTCTAAGGTGCATTCTATAATTTTAAAGGACTTAGAAACTGCTGTTGCCATTGAAGGTTCTGTTGAGTGCTAACAATGTAAAATGGAGGAGACTTGAGGAAAACATCCCATAACAGCACTTACAATTTTATAACATGTAAAAGAAAAAGATTAAAAATGCCCAACAATAATTTAACAAAAAAATTGTTATCAAGGTTGAATGGCTGTATTCAGCTGGTTAAACCGTAATGTATGTGCTGTTTAGGAATAATTACAGAGCAGTTCTGGAGCCCATTTCCTCTCCCTTTGAAACTGACATTCCCTGTGAATTTGCTTGGCTATTTTACTTTCGATTAATTCCACAAGGTGTGCAGCTGCTAAGGCATGCATTGATACACTTGTGGTGAGGAACACAATATGTAAATATTTGCTTTTTGAGATAACATTGATAAAAATCCCACAATGGGCTGTAGTGCCCTTCTTCCTGGTTCCTGGCTTACCAGCAACTTTTGTGAAAGGCAGTAGCTGAATTAACTTTGTGTTAATTTGAATATTTTCACCCCACGACTTCCACATACATTAATTCTTGTTGTATTTTATTGTAGGCTACTCACAAGGCCCTGCTGAAGATTCATGAGAATGGCACAGAGGCCGCAGCAGCCAGCAGCATAGATTTTCTTCCTCATTCTGCTCCTCCCATTGTTAAATTCAATCATCCTTTCTTGCTGTTGATTATTGATCAGTATACTCAGAGCATCCTCTTCATGGGAAAAATAGTAAACCCAGCTGAAAAATGACTGGTCAGTGGCTGGTCTTCTTGATTTGAATTGCATTTCATGAAATTTTTGTCCATTGTGATTAAAATTATATTCCAACAGTTACTAACAATTTTCTTTTTCCAAAGAAATCAGGAAAGAATGCACTCATTCTTAGAAACATTCTTTTTGCTTCGTCCTTCCATAGCAAATAAACACTGAGATATACCTATTAGTGAATTGTGAAAAATTTGATAAATCAGCCTTTTAGTGATCAGTGCCATCTTTAAAAATCAAGGTAATATCCAGCTCAGAAACTCAGTTAAAACACTGTAAGTAAATAAAATCTGAGTGGATAAATCCAAGTGAATACTCCGCAACCTACAGGTTGGATTCTGACATTGGTAGTGTTTCCAGTAGAAGGAAGGCATAGCTGCAAATTTTCCACTGGGAGAGTCAGACACTTTAAACCAGGCCTAGGCACTTCCTTTGAAGGTCAAGTCTTATTCCATACTCTCCTTCAAGACATTCACAGCTGATGGCATCCACCCACATTGTGTTGGCTTCTTTGAGCTGGCCATTAATGCAACGAACTCTACACAAACATCCTATGTGGAAGCAGCACTGGGGAATGTTTTAGTTGGCTAGATACCCAACCACTGGCATTGCATTATAGATTTAATCTTGCTTTTCATGTAAATAGAAGTACCTTGTTAAGTGGATGTTCAAAAGGGATAGGATATGAATACCTGGAAGGGGTAAAAACAAACATTGAGATTAATCCTATCTCCAGAGTCTGTGCTGGTAAATAAAGTGCTCTAAGATCTTTTCTCTAGCCATGAGGTCAACTGCCCATCACAGGTCATACCCACATTGCTTAACTCTGACCCTGCAAGTCATCCCATCTACTTACTGGAAATGTCACTCAGCCTGTGCTGACTCCAAACACATGCTTAGCACTTGTTTGGAAGAATCATATGATGGCATGTGTCTGAAACTGTGTTAAAAGTATAAGAATATTAAGTGTCTACAGGCTGATGGCCAGGGCTGTTCCCCAGAACTGCTCTGTGTGCTGGGACAAATGGAGCCAGAGGAAACAACAGAGCAGTGGGAAAGTGTCCTTCACCACTCGGCCCTATAAGCTCCCCCTCTGCTGGCAATCTGCATTTTTTTAATAACACTAACTTCCAGGTTATGTTGATAGGCCTTCAGAACTACTTCTCAGAAATGAGGGAACTGGAGACCTTGATGTGGAATAAGAGTAAGCAGTTCGATAAACACCCTTCAAAACTACTTCAGTCACAGACTGCAAGACTCCCGCATACTTAGCATAGATGTGCTTGGGTGGTCTCTCCTGATTAGTCCTGTTCATTTGCTGTAATTGCTTTTGCTTATTTGCACAGTAAATTTGAGTGTTTATTTTCAAAAATCCTCATTAAGGATTTGTGCTGTTCCTTAGATGATACCACAATGCTTTGATAATGCAGATACAAGAAACACTTCAAAGCTGAGTACATAGAAACTACCATGAAGCATAAAATATGAAAGTTTAATTCTATTACGTTGTAACAGAAATGATCTCAAAGGCAGTTTAAAATGTGATACAACTTACTGTGAAAGCATAGGTATTGTCCATCATCTATATCCACTTTTCTCCTTAAAAATATTGAAACCAAGATTTTTTTATGATCCAGAAAGTCTGTCACTAGTTCAAGGACTCAGCTGCTTGCTAAGTGTGGCCACTGCAAACTGGAACGAGCTGGCAGAAAAATGCCATTGGAGAGCTTCCCTGGTAGGTGGACCCCTTGTTGAGAAAGGCTCGGCACCCACGGCCAACATCATGCAGCTATCCTTCCAACTGTGCAGAGGCAGGCAGAGAGAGTGAGCTGAGATGGAGGTGATAAAGAGCATAGCTCCCCACTCCTCACACCTGGCAGTGATGTTAAAGCAGAGCATGACTGCAGTAATACTACTGCCAAATTAGTGCTGAGTCAGAAAGATATAACCAAATCCCAGGTGATCAATTCATTCTCAAAGACAGTGCCAGACCAAAGGAAAACTCATATTTTTTGATTGCTGAAAATTTTTAGAAGTCATTTTACTGACAAATCAGAATGATGAATGTGGCTATAACCCGATAAGTAATAACTATAGAAGTTCTCAGAAGGGCCAGATGGATGAATTTAGGAGTTGCTTTTGGCATGGTACCCAGATATAAAATCTATTTGCAATTTTACTTTTTCTTTATCCATGACCTCATGAAATGCTCCTTTGCTGCGTGTGAGCCTGTGTCCTTAACTGTCAACAGTGGCCACAAGCAGAATAAGAAAACTAAACTCCACAGCAACAGCAAGCCCACAATGGAGAACATTTTGGGTGCTGCCAATGGATAGTCCTCAGAAACATGCACTCTTCCTTACAGATTCACAGGCAACTGACTGCCTGAGAATCTGGCAAGAGTTTTCTTCCCCCTGGTGAGCTTCTCTACTGCTTTTGTTCTGCTCTCCCTGGTCTCTGGAGCCACCAGTCAGGCTCAGGTTCTGGAAGGGACCTTTAGTCTTTAACCGCACTGGCACTCACAAGGGCACAACAATTTTCATTTTCTGACATTTATTTTAATTATGGAAGTTACACATGCCATCTCTAAATTCTTGTACCATTGTCATTAATTCAGGGTTTTGGTCTGTAGTTTTTAATTACTTGAGTTTGATGCATCCTTTGAAAAAAAGAAATTCAAGCTAATATACATTTTAAGAGCAAAATTTTGGTCTTGAATTCTACCTACTACTACACATTTTCACCCCTGTTTTGTTTGCGTGTTTTTTATAAAACCTTTAACAACTAGTTTTGAAAAGCTTTGGTAGTGTCAGGTATGTCTACAACTCTGCTATCTTCAGTTGGATGCCTAATGGAAAATATATCAGGAAAATATGAGATGAGCTGTCAGTGACATTACCTATGTTGAACATTACAATGTTGGCTGATCAACTCCAAAGGAACTCACATCAGGCCTTAAATGCTTGTATGCTCTTGGAAACACTTTCTCATTCAATGATAGAGATTAAGTACAGACAAAGTAGAAAATATAAAACATTATTTTCTGAACACTGATGAAATAATCATCTGAGGTAAAATGTCTGAGAAAAGGAGTCACACCTGATAATAAAAGGATTTTATTTTCTTCTGAGATATTACACAGAAGGAAAACACAGAGTATTTGGTTCTGTTTATACAGCTTTCTTCTAACAGACTATGAGTTTATATGAAAATTAAATTCAAATATTCCTATTGCACTGGTGAAAGAAGCTGAAAACAAAGTAAAAAAGGCCTAGTTTCTGTTCCCAGTGCTGTCACAGACTTCTGCTTAGACTTCAGCTTTTTTTTCTTTCTGTTAGTCATGCTGATTTTTGAAATGTGAGCCTAAAGCACTTTAATTATTTGAGGAGAAAAGAATGAAATATTTGTAAGACACAGAGAGTATATTTGGGATGCCCTCTACAGAAAATTATAAAATTACTGAAAGCAGTTGATTTTTATTCTACTTACACCAGATTCCAATTATACCAATCTCCTGATTTTAACAGAGTTAAAATGTCAAGAAGTTGATTTAGATGAACTTTTGCAGACATACCTTGAGTGATACATCTTTATAGAGAAACAAGAAACGGCTGCATGAAGATTTATCGTGCAATGTACACATTTATCTTGCTGATCTTTTGTTTTTACAATCAGAAATCCTTTGCCCTGGAAAGCCCTCAAATATAATTTGCAAAGCCAGCATATAATATTCAGATGACCAAGCAGCAACTGAAATATAGATAATCTGATGACCAAGCAGTAAGAGAAATATGTTAATGATATGGGATGAAACTGCTCCTATAAGGAGGAACCAAGACACATTGCATAACTGAGCAGAGTTACTGGCACAGAGTAAGGAGAGAGATAATGAAATTATTCCTTAATTCCTTTCATATAAACCATTATCAGGCCAATGGGAAAAGCATGTTTGTCAGTCCTTTAAATGACTCCACTGTTTTTTTGGAGCAAGAGTCCCTCTGTCCCAGCCACTGCATATCTCAAAGCATCCAGACTCTTCTGTGCAATTCCCCTGGATGGCTCTCCTTTTGCAAAACTACAAAAAAATTCTAGTTTGGCCTTGCATTTCCCCTTGTTCTGGGGACACAGCCATTTCCAACAGTAATGTGCAATGAAGTAACAAACTGCTTTCCTCTCCCTGTGTTGTCACAGACTTGCCACCTGGCTGACACGCAGGTGATACCTATGTGTGGTGACTCACACTCATTTTCCATTGCCTTCAACAGAAGCAACATGTCTCCAAGAGTCTCTCTTTCTGGCACTGATGACCTAAGGAATATTTTCAAAGGACTGGGCATGACTGATGGAATCATTAACAATGCTGATCTGTCTGGAATTGTTGGGAAGCTAATTCTTTGAAAATGATCATTTGTGGGTCTGCTGTAACTGCTGATCTTAACCTTGTCTAGGAAGACACTTGGGCCAGGGTCAGAGGATCTGGCGCCCGGGAGTTGTGAGCAGGAACAGAAGCAACTTTCCACTCTATCCCTGACATGCTGAGTGCTGCTGCATCTCCTGGGAGACAGGAGAGGAATCACTGCAGCAGCTTTGCGTTCCCAGAAATTCTTCTCAAGAAATGGTGGCATCCTTCAGATGGTTAGCCAAGCACTAGGACTGGGCTGAAAGATTAATGCTATCTATGTAGGCAGGCCTAGGCTTGAGAAAAATATCTTGTCTTTGCTAGAGTTAAGCAACAGCATACTTGCTGCTCCTGAGACTTGGTCATTTTACATAATACTGCAATAAACTTTCTGGATACTTGCACATATCATGAAAAAAAAAAAACCCTCTCTGTAAGAATATATTGTGACTAACTCTGCCTCTGTCTTCTAAGAGAGAGTAGTTACATAGCAATAACAATGATGGCTGATTCCTATGTGTAGATAAATTGTAAGTTTACCGGGGGCAAAATCATGTACATTCAATGGAAATAATTAGTCATTGCTAATTAGGACAAGTGCCATGCACCTCATCCTTAAATAACCTTCTAAATAGCTAAATTGTGCCTGTTTCAGCTTCCTCTGAGAGGGATCCCAGTGTAAGATACGTATGATATGTGTGTAACTCATGCTTATCCTATGCATAGATAGCACAAGGGATTAAGAGCTTCTCTCTTCTCCCCAGTTAACATTTTGCTGTGGAAAACTTCACCTATTTCATTTTTCCATTTGTTTTTGTATTTTGGTTGTTTTTCTAGCCATGCTATGCTTTGTTTTCACTTTAGTACTTTCTAAAGCACTCATCAAAGGTCCTTCAAAAAGCAAACCAGTGCTCTGAGCCCATCAAATAATGCCATTTAGGGTAGGGTGGAGCTGTACCTGAACAAACTTGCTGCTGCCTTGGGTACTCAATTAGATGGCATCGTTGCATTAGGATGCCCTGTGCAGTGGGAGAGGGCATGCATGTTTTTGGCCTTTTCTTAGCTTTCCAGTTCTTCTCATGTTCTGTTTTCAGGAACTCATTTACCATGGTCATTGGTAAAGCTCTTTTACTAGAGTTTATTTGAGCCAAGAGTAGCAAAATCCCTGGTCTTTCTCTCCTTTAGAGACCCAGGTGTTGGCATCATTCTGGCTGTGTGATGGGAAAAAGACTTTAAATATTTGATATCCAGAAAGAATAGCTTACTCAATCTTTGCTCTGCAAATAACCTATGTTTTCACTGTTTAATCTTTACCAGTGGACATTAACTTAATACTAGGAAGCAAATGAATAAAAGGGAAGAAGCACTGTGAAAGAAAAGTCCAGCACAGTAAGTACCATATTATACTTTCTTAGAAGTCTTTGAATTTATTGCTGTGTGTGATCCCTGTTATTTACTGCTGAGATTAATTTGTTTTGTATAGTAATTGGAAATTATTTTAGCTCCTGGAAGCATGTTCTGAATATTTGGAGCAGCATTCATTCAGTGATGCAGCTCCTAGCTACAGTAACAGGATGATAGGGATATGAGGTCCAAAATGAATACCCAAAATTCAATACCATGATGAAGAACAAAACCTTGTCTCTGCTTCCAGAGGAATAAATTTAGTTGAAATCTCAATGTCCCAGCTATTCCAGACTGATGCAGGGCTAATGAGAGTAGCCTCATTTCTGTCTTTTGTGCTTAAAGACCAGGCTACTTAGAGTCAAGTGACCCGGAAGAGAAATTAGTGTCTCTCAAAGGCAGATTTGGGTAATTATGAAACAAGCTGTTACAAGAACAAAATTAATTAACAAGAGCTAGAATGCCTTTTTTTTTCTCCTGAGTCAGTGACTATACCCAGCATTTTAGGCATGCTGAGCATAGCTCCCATACTCAGCCTTTCAACAGCTTGTTATCTCCAGTTTTTCATAAAGGACATCCAGAAAAGGGGGAACCTGGAAATAACAACTGCCCAGAATAAGTCTGGTGCAAGACATGAATCTGGCAGGATCTCATTCTCCAGAATAAGTATACAGCTGCTATGAACAGTATTTAGACCATCTCTATTTCCCTGATGGCCACTTCTTGCCTCATGAGTTTGAGTTTCTGTCATTTGAGATAATTTAGGTGAGGCACTATATGGAAAGCATTCTTCTACAATATATGGCAGGATTCTTCCCCAAAAGGACAGATGAGAGACTGTGGGGTCATGTAGAATTTACTTATGTCAGTTGAAGGAAAAGGAAAGGTCATCAAATTACATATACACAGCAAGGCAGATTCCACTGCAGCTTTTCCTAAGCTCTTGAGTCTTGAACTTTGCAACTTTATGGATAGCTTATGTGCAATGTAGAGTGTCAGTAAACTTCCTCTATTTTACCTCAATTTGCTGAAACACTTAAGGTAAGATCTTGAAATAATATAGGTCTTGAGTCAGAGCTGTTATATAAGAGGCAGAAATATATAAACAGTTTAAGGGCTGAGCATTTAGGTGGATTTTATACACTGCTATAACTATCTCTGCAGTGCTTGAAAACCAATGTGATAACAAGATGTTGTAACAGACTAGACAGGACTAAGTTTCTTCATGCAGAATAAAACCAATTCTTTATTCACATAACTCATTTTATACAGTTTTCACAGACCTTGTGTGCAACTTTAATTGGTTAATAGCTTTCTTGCCAATTACTCTGTTGGTTAGTAAAAGGTATTTTAATTGTGCATCAAATCTCTCTATTCTTGAATTTTCTACATATTTTCTTCACTGATTCTCACAAGACAGATCCTTTGTTATTATAGGTGCACTTGTTTTTCACCCTGGAATAGTTTGGTGCGATAAGAAATTCATATTCCCAAGACTGTTTTCACACGGCAAATTACAATCTATTTAGCTTCACTTAGAAAAAGTGACAGGCCATCTATTAATTTAGCAGAGCAATGCCAGATTTTATGAGGCCTTTCATAATTTCTCTACCTATCTGCAACACACGGGTACCACAGAAACAATATCAGCAAATGTTGGTCTCTCTGTCAAAGTACTTCCCAGATAGATTGGTGCCAATACATGAACTCAGCCCCCAAGGCACTTAGGAATTCACTGAGGCCATGCTGGTCAGAAGTAAGAACTTTTTCACACACAATTCCTCAGGAAAGCTGATTCTTCCCTGGCAACACCACATTATTGTCTTATTTCCTTTGCTTCTTGGTCACAAACTAAGAGAACTGACTAGAAATAGACTGTCCAGAGGCTAAGTAGAAGAGTATTTCCAAAAAGAATAGTAGTTCTAATGACTGACGTCTGAAAATCAGTACCTAGAATACAAAATCTTTTTATCCAGTAAAGACAAGCTTCTCTAGATCTAAACATTTCTCTGTTCTTTCTTAACAGAACTATTCAGGACAATGAAGTCTGCATTGTACTTGTGTCTGCTGCTTCTTGGACTTCAAGCCCAGGGTCAACAGCAGGAAAAACAAATACACCATTCCCCAGAAGAACAGTCCCAGGCTAATTGTGAAAACTTGCCTTATGTCAAGCTAGCCCCCAGCAATGCTGACTTTGCATTCAAGCTTTACAAGCAGATCAGAGATGACTTGGGCAACGGGAACATTTTCTTCTCTCCTTTGAGTATCTCCACTGCCTTTTCAATGCTCACCCTGGGGGCCAGATCAAACACGCTCAGAGAGCTGTACAAAGGCCTTGCCTTCAACCTGACACAGATAGAGGAGCAGGAGATTCACAAGGGATTTCAGCGTATCCTCCAGCTGCTGAATGACCCTCACCGAGAAGCCCAATTGAACATGGGCAATGCCCTGTTCGTAGATAACCAGGTGGAATTGCTTCAAAACTTTTTGGATCATCTCACAAATCTTTATTATGCTGAAGCTGTTTCTAGCAATTTCCACAATCCTCCAGAGGCTATAAGGGAAATCAATAAGTATGTGGAAACTAAAACACATGGCAAAATTGTTGATTTAGTGAAGGATCTTGGTCCAGAAACCACGATGGTTCTCATTAACTACATTTTCTTTAAAGGTGAGTGACAGACATGGGGTAGCAGCTATACAAATAATCTCTGGAAGCCCTAAGAAACAAAACTTATTCACATTGTGGACACATCCCATCATCTAATTTAAAACACATCTTTCTATTTTTAAATTACACAGGAAAATGTTTGAAAGATAGGTATGAAGAATCATTTTCTATATGAGAAATTTAAAAATAATGAAAAAATAAAAGAACCAGCTGAAGTACTGATCAATGTCGTATAAATTTTAAACCAGGTTTAGAGCTGAAGATATTCAGAATTTATGATCATTTGTTGAAAGGCACAGGTGTTTGGCTATGCAGGACATGGTCAAACACAGATGACACTTGCATGAAAGGAATAAACCTGAAGCTTATATAGTTGGAGTCTGTGAAAGATTTGCCATTATCTGAACAGGCAAAGTCTCATCTCTTTTCCTCTGCAAGCCTCAACCTATATATTTTTTAAAACCATTGAAAAGAGGTGAAGCTTCTTTCCATGGCCAGGGAACAAGCATCCTTAAATAGAGATAGTCTTGTTGTTGTCTCTACAGTTCAAGTATATTATTTTAAGCATCAATTAATGTGATATGCCTTTATTAGTCCTTTTTTTTTCAATTCAATACTCATTCTTTTTTTCAAAGGCTCCTGGGAAAGACCTTTCAACAGTTTCAACACAAGAGATGATGACTTCTTTTTGGATGCCAAGAATTCTGTTAAGGTCAAAATGATGCATCAAAACGCGGAGTTTAATGTCCACAGGGATGAGAATTTGTCATGCTGGGTAGTAGAAATCCCATACAAAGGAGATGTTACTTCATTTTTTGTTCTGCCTGATGAAGGCACAATGAAACAGGTGGAAGATGGTCTGCTAAAAGAAACAGTGTCTTACTGGTTGAGATCATTTGAAAAAAGGTAATATTTTAATTGTGACTTTGTTTAAATATCGAACAGGCCAAAACTATTCATCCAGGAAAGGTAAAGTTTAGGATACCATGATGAGTTGCTAAGTACAGCTCTGAGGAGCAAGCACTACTCAGCTTCTTAAACTCAGACAAGCTATTTAATTTAATACCAAAGGGGAACCCTCTCAGCTCCCCCAGTCACAGCTCCCAGTTGTGAGGATCCTGCAGATGGGTAGATTGCCGTCAGGAACCTGCCTTCAGTAGGAGGAATCCAGTTAAAAAGAAAATATAATTCCTTTTTCTCCAGTCTGGATGATACTTTCCAGTTAGTCACCTTCATAAACCATGACCCTGCACCATGGATCAGACTGTGGCTAGTGGGACAGGTACCTCTGTTTCTGCTTCTCTAACATGATTTTTATCACTGTCTTAGAAAGCCAAGCCTTAGCTACGTGGGTATTTGGGATGGATATATACCTGCAGCAGATAGTGCTTCAAAGGATCTTGCAACAACAAACTCACATTTTTATTTATTTTTGAAAAGAGAAATCTATTTGGATCTCCCAAAATTCTCTGTCTCCGGCACCTATGACGTTGAGAGCCTGTTTAAGAAAATGGGTGTGACAGAGGTGTTCAGTGATCAGGCTGATCTCTCTGGAGTGGCAAAAAATCTTCTTCTGAAGGTTTCCAAAGTAAGTATGTAAGCAGGGATGATAATCAAGAGATTTTTCTGCCTTGTTTGTATGCAGGTTCAATCCTACAAATAGGCTGATCCTACCCTGGAGTGTAGTCATTGCTTAATGATGATAATAAAGGAAGGAAAAGGTTAGGCATTAAATATCTGTTGTTCCTACAGTTTAATGTTAAATTGTTTACTGCACAGTGATCCTACAAACTTAGCAGACAGTCTCTGAAGTAGAAAGCAACTGGAAAGCATAGCAGGAATTATTTCACAAAAAGCTGGTGTTAAAAAAAGTAATGCATGACAAGAATCATAGCTATGACATAAATCTGGGAATAGTCTTTTTTATACTATGTATATACCTTTCATTATTACATATTCTGAGCACTTACATGGACAACAGACTTGTGGGACAGGGATAGCCCCATTTCACAAACAAGAAATGATAACAGATAAAGAAAATTATTTCTCTAGAGTCCCAAGGAGTACATGCCTTGTGTCATGAGGGAAGTGAGCCTTCCCTCTATTCTTTACTTGTGAGACTACCTCTGTAGTTCAATACATCTAGTCTGGGGCTCCCACAAGGGACACGTGGACACCCTAGAGCAGAGTGAGCCCAGTGGAGGGTGAGCAGGATGGCTGTGTGGCTGGAGCACTGGATGTATGAGGAGAGGCTGGGAGAGCCAGAGTTGCCAGGAGGGTGAGGGTGTGGTTCTTAGCACTGGGTACAGATTTTTATTAGAAAGGTGCAGACAAGATGGACATAGACTATTCTTGCAGATGAACTGTGATACATCGAGGGGCAGCACACAAAAGATAGAAAATAGAATATTCTTACTGGGTATTATGTAAAAAATTCACCATGAGGACAATCAAAAACTAGTATGGGTGACTTAAAAATTTCTGTCCTTGGAAATACTCAGATCCTGGCTGGATTAGATCCTGGGTAACCTCATCTGGTGTCAGAGGTGACACAGTGCAGGGGGGTTGGTGGCATTCAACAGCCTCTAGAGGTCCTTCCATCATATATTATTTGTGATTCCTCACATTCCTTCCCATGTCTTGTGGAAACACCTGGTTTATAGGTACGGGACCGATGCCTGGAAAACCAAGTAAATTGGTGAAGGGTAAGCAGAGACTCATGAGAGGAAATTTTAGATGTGTTGCAGACAATGAAGGAAGAAAACAGAGGGCTGTCCAAAACCAATTAAATAGCTCATGTGAATTCCTAAACACGAATTTGCTGCCACAGAAAGCCCAAAAAAATCTTATCTGTGGGCTGTGTTACAGAAAGACACTCTATAAAGCTTATCACTATTTTTTTTCAGATAGAATTATTTTGCTTACACAGAAATTGATGCAAAACAAAAAAATTCTTCTTTTGTGTTCAGTGTTAAGGACAAAATCTTACTCTGTGAAACAACAGAATAATAAATATCCTCTATGTTGCTCAGTCTCTGCAAGCAGACATGTTTGACTCTTACTCTTGAAGAAAACTTTTCCTGAACTCAGAGCAAACTTTGCTTGTCTTGGAAAGGCTGGACACAAGTATTTTTCCATACCAGTTCTACATTCATGCTGTGTTTTCTTTTAAGAATTACTTTTGCAGAGGGTTAAAGCCAGCAAAATCCCTCCCAGCTGCTTCTCTCTTCTGTGCCCAGATGATGATCTCTGTTTTCCTTGCAGGCATTGCACAAGGCCACGGTGGATGTCAGCGAGAACGGCACAGAGGCTGCTGCAGTGACTACGATAGAAATAGTACCACTTAGCCTGCCATTCCCCCCTCCTCCTCACATCACCTTCAACAGGCCCTTCCTGATTATGATTATTGACAAAATCACCGACGGCCTGCTCTTCCTGGGGAAAATTGAGAACCCATCTGCTAAGGAAGACTAGGCCAGAGCACTTATACTCTCCAGGGCAGAGAGGAGATCTTGTGCACATCCCAGGAATTTCTTTGTAGGACTACAAGTGATCTGATGCATAATTAACAAATAAATAAATCTTCTGTCAAGTTCTTCTTTACTTCAAAAAAGACATTTGGGTGCAAACATTATAGGCCATTTTTACAAAATTACTCAACCCAGGTAGACAGCCGTGGAATCTTCAGCAGTAGACATTTTCTGCGTAGTTATCATGGTGTCAGGGTTTTTTAGATGCAGATACAACTTCCTGCTGTTGGCTGAGAAATTTCATGTGTCTCCCATTTCCTGTCCTCACCTCACAAACCACAAGTCTGTCCCTTTTAGCTGAGGAACCCTTCTTTCCCTCACCCTCATTCCACTACGAATCCCAGGAGAAATCTCCATCTTTGAAGTGTTTCCGGGGGAAGGAAACAGAAGCATAGAGCTGTTGAACCTTTCCTCTCCTAGATGGTGGATGCTCCTTGGCAAAGAATAATCCTTTTCCTTCTACCTTGACAACGGCCTTCTACCAGCTTCAAAACTTGCACCCTTATGCACTTCTCACTATTTGCTCCAGAATAAGGGCCCCAACATTTCTGGCAAAGGCAAGAATTTAGCTTTTGTGCCAGTGAAAGCTGCATATTATTGCACAAATTATCATCTTTAATGGTCTTGAGCATGCGCAGTAAAGCATGGGATGCCTAGGAGAACCAGATGTGCCAAAATCCATCCTCTGGTTCCAGAAACTGGTGACTACAGCTGGAGGTCACATCTCTGTTGTCCACATGCCAGCTGATCATATTGACCTCCACTCGCTTCAGAAAGCTCAGGCTGCTGAGTGCCTCCAAGAGGATTCTCTCCATTAAGCTGATGTTTGTGAGGTTTCTGGGTGCAGAAAGGTGAATTGGGCACCTTCCTGAGTGCTGAGTAGGCAGAAGCCAACATTACAAACAGGCACCATGTGAAGAGAAAATCGTGCTGTAGCAGGTTAGTTTCGTTTACTGGCAATTCAAAATAGAGTAGGATAGTAGTAAAGACATAGCTGAAAACACCTTCCCTTCAACCCCTTACTTCTTTCAGGCTCGATTTCACTCCTAACTCTACTACTTTTCTACTCCTCTCTGAGTGGTACAGAAAGCAGACACAGGGGCAGGGGAGTTGAAGTCAGTTTATAATGCTTCATCTCTGCCACTCCTTCCTATTCCTGATCTTCCTCTGCTCCAGAATGATGACAGTCTTTCAGGAACAGTTCTGGCATGGGTCCTTCCTGCAGGATCTAATCTACCAGGAACAGACTGTTCCAGAGTGGTCTTCTCTCCATGGGGTTGCAGGTCCTGCCAGGACCCTGCTCCAGGGCAAGTTCTCCACAAGCTGCAACCTCCTTCTCAGCCCCATCCTGGCTCTGGTGTGGGGTCCTCAAGCAGCATGGGTTTCTGCTCCATCACAGTCCTTCATGGGCTGCACCTAGAGGTACAGCTGCCTCACCAGGGGCTTCTCCATGGCAATCTCTGCTCCAGAGTCTGGAGCACCTCCTGCCCCTTCTTTTGCATTGATCTGAATGTCTGTGGGGCTGCTTCTCTCACTTGTTATTTTAGTCCTTCCTCTCACAGCTGCTACACAACGTGTTTTCCCTTTTCTCAAATGCATTCTCCAGGGTTGCCACCATCTTGGCTGGGGGCTCAGCTGTGTTGTGTGGTGGGTCTGTTGGAGCCCTCTGGAATGGGCTGGAACTGGTCATGTCCAGCACAGGACACCCCAGATCCCTCCCCACAGGGGCTGCCCTGCAGCCCCCTCTGCACAAACACCAGATACACAGAACTCGGTCCTCAGCTGGGGTTAACAATGGGTAACATCATTTTATGGATGGGTAGAACACTTTGATGGTGCTAATGAACTGTCAGGAGCTCCTTCAGTATCCTCTCAGCACCAACAGCTGGAGGGCATTTCTCCAGCACAGCCTGAGCTGAGCCTCAGGACACCTCAGGACACTGCTTCCTCCCTGGGTTTCCAGCCTCAGCCCTGCCCTCCTCCTTAGGAGGAGCTGGAATCAAAGAGTCCACTGAGGGGCCTGGGCCTCCCTGACACTGCAGGAGGGCCTTAGCTTCTGGATAGGCTGGGTCAGAGCTGCTAAATGCTTCTTCAATGTGGTTTGGTTTGGGAGAGCCCTTGCAGGTCATGTGGTGGAGAGAAAACCATAGTGTGCATTTTTGCAGTGAGAGATAATAAAACCTTTCATGTGCGCAAGCACAGACCTTTCCACAGTCCCACGGAAAAAAACCCCAACCTCCAGCCAACTTATTCACACAGACCTAGACTTGCTTAATGCAAAATATTTTCTCTATAATCATCCCCATATATCCCCCATCTCCAGATTTTAAAGAAAGAAAACTAGCAATGCTCCATGGAAAATCTGAATCAGCTATACCTGTCTAATGCATTTTCTCTCTCAGGAAAATAAAATCATTTCAGCACTGCTTAAAGGGGCAAATGTCTGTTGGAGACAAGCCAAGGATTTTAGCTTTGCATGGGGCTGCCAAGCTACAAGTCTCTTCATCCACAGCTGCTAATACAGCTTGCTCAGTCATTGCTCCCCTGCTTTAGGAGTGGTGAGGTTTAGGGGAGCAGTAAGCTGTACATTACTTGAGACATGTTAAAGAGAAGGCAAGAATGAAAGTAAATAGGAAACTGTTCATACTGCCTCATTTCTTCCCTTCCCCTCTGCCTAATTATGCAAAATGAAACCCAGGAACAACCCCAGTTCTATTGTTTACTAGTAAATACTACATAACTGAAATAGAACCCTTGGTAAAAATTCTTAATTGTCCTCTTATCAGAGCTGTGTGGTTTTCTTATGGAAAATAGTACAAGTTCAGTTTGTGTCTAATGGTTAAATGCAGTTTTTTGAGGGTGGAAAAATTATTTCAGCTCAGAGGATAGTTCCCCATTATGCTTTTGTAACTTCTCTGCAACTGCAAATAAAAACAATTAAAAAAAAAAAAATTTGGACCAGTGATTTCTCAAATAAACCATTAAGTTCAAAGACTTTTTTTGAAACTTAGATGGATTTTGGAAAAGAGCTTAAAGAGTTGGAAGAGAATAGGAGTGTTGAGTTGATTTGCTCAGTTATTTTAGCTACAGTGTGGAGCTAGGGAGAGTATAGCAAGAACATGATGATTTAACAGAAAAAGTGAAAGCTTTACAGATGTTCAGAAAGTCTGCCTTAAAACCAAAGGCAACACATTGGCCCAGCTGTAGATACCCTGAATCAGCTCTGTCTGAAACTGCAATTCTACCAAGAGAAAAGCATACCACCCTGAGCCAAGATAACTCCAGCAGACTGAGCAACTTCATGTTTTCAGAAGCAACATGGAAAGAAGAGAAATGGGAGAATAAAATCTCTCTGAAGAGTACAAAGAACCCTTGGCCACACTTCAACATACCAATGCCCCTCATACTTCAGACATACTGATCCAAGGGAGAGAAAACATGGAGCCAGCACATGGAGTGGACTGCCCATGTGTTGTGGCCCAGTGTTATCAGGGATAACTAGTCTCACCTCTCCCTCCACAAACACAGCACCTACAGGTAACTAGTTAAAATCTCAAGGATATGCATTTTGAGCCTTGATGACTTCACTTGTTAACTAAAAAGTAGCATCTACCCCTACCATTCTGTAATATTGGGCATACAGGATGTACAATGACAGGTAAAACTAGACTGCGTTAACTTTGTAATGTTTGACCTCCATATTGCACAGATTTTAACAGACAGGTCTCTCTGTGCCTTCACTAGTCATCTGTCCCTGATGCTTTTGGTGTCAAGGCCCTACCTGAGAAAAAATGCATTTCTGAAATGTTTAGAGACAGCAGAACTGTAGCTGAAGTCACAGGAGTCCTGACCTACAACTCCCACAGTCAGCCCTCAGTGGGGATGGAGATTATCTGAGCAGTGCTTTTGTTTTGTATTTCCAAATACAGTCTGACCTGACATTTAGCAAATTAAGGTTTTTGAGAAGCAATAGAGAATGTTGTAGGCAGCAAGCTGTCATATTTGAAAAGTAACATATTACACTTCAAAGTTACTGTGAACTCTCTTGATTTGTCTGAAATGCACCTATTGAAATAAGAATCATAAATAGGCACCAAATCAGAAAAAGTCTGAAAGAAAACCACCATGATTTGCCCTTGGCTAACATAAAATCAGTTATTAAAAATGTACAACAGCTTTTTATGTTGGATTCTTTTTCTTTTCTAGGTCTCTTCAAGCCCCTCTTTTTTTTTTTTTTTTTGATAGGGTTGAAGTGCCTTCCAGTTTACTAAAGTACCACTTTTGCGACTGCCTTGCAAGGAAGGAAAGATGCATCTGCGGATCTCAGGTCTATGCATTAAAGGAATTCCACAAGATTGTGGAGAAGGCCAATGCCCTTGACTTCCTTGGTTAGAGAAGCAGGCACTGCTACCCCACTTGGCATGCATTATTGCTAGTAAATCTGGAGCTCTTTGATGACTGAGAATTCAAGGAAAGAATTTCTCATGAGCCCGTGAGTGCTGGCTTAGCCAATATCTATTACATGCACAATCATGTGAATATTCTTTCCATCTCTACTTCTTTGAAGATGTGCCAGTACAGGCAGTATTAAAGGGGCACATCAGGTTTTTAGTCTTTAAGACTGTTAGCTCTTGCTAGCTCTGTTAATGTTTTCCAAGAAAATCATTAGTTCTCATTTGTAAATCTGTGAGTCATTAGGCATGTACCTCACATTTGCATCAAAATTTTGCACACTTAACATGCTGTGTGGATGTCAATGGGAGCTGTAGCCAGCTGTATTGATTGTGTGTACTGCAGGTAGGATTGATTTTAGCATTTAAATATGGCACTGAAAAAGGAAACAGAAAACCACAACTTCTGTCTAATTTAGGAATACAGCTATTCCTTCCAAATCTCTGTTGGGTCTGTGGCACTCACTCACATACAATGCATTAACACAGCCCTTTGTTCAACTCTTATTCAAGAATGAAGTGCCCAAACCTGAGCATTATCTACTTTGTTCTGTGAGGGACAATCTGCCTTATAATTCACCTTAACACCTAAAAAATTCAGTATCTGAAGTGCTGTAAAAGTGTTGTGGAAGGGTCAAGCTGACCCTAACAGTTCATACGGAAGAACCAGGTCCCCAAAAAGCAGATGGTTTTAGGTCAAGATTGAGATGCAGATTTCCTTGCTGAGTGCCACATGTGCATATGATGTGAAAGTGAGGAAGCAGTATCAGGATTCCTTCTCTCTGAGAACATAAATTTTGAACAATTTAATTTCCCATCTTGCAGGCTGTTTGGTGTGAGAATTTTTTGTAGCCTGTAAGGGATGTAGGTGGGGAGTAGGTTGTGTGAAAGTCCTCTCATAACTTTTAAATTAGTTGGATGACATCAAAAATTCCAAACTAAAAAAAAACCAACTGACTATCTTAAATAAAATCCTGTGTGCCTGTCACTTTCCCATCTACATCCTTATCTCTTGCACTCCCTGTGCTGTTACAGAGGGAAAGTAAATTAGATAAAAGCTAAACATGAGCCAGCTCTCTGACTCACCCATTGAACCACATGTTGTAAGGGTTCAGGGGAAGAATTCTCAGTTGTACCAAGTAGAGAGAAGGTTTATTAATTTCCACAGGTTTCCAAAAATGAGATAGTTTGCTCTGGAACTGATCTGAAACTCATGCAAGGGCCTCAGCAAAATTACTGAAACAACTAAAAAAACAATTTAGAAAACCTGTTTTCCAAAAATTGCAGACTTAAAGAAAATAATTTTCCATGCCTTTCACCAGAAATATTATTAGCTAGTAAAACTTTCAGACCACCAGTAATTATGAGTACTGCTTGGTGAATCCAACCATCTGGTTACAGGATAAATATGCCATTGCAGAAATAAGATTTCTGTGGTCAAGAAAACCCTAAAACAAACCTGGCTAAACAGAGGTTCATTGAATATTTCCTAATGATTCCTCTTTTTCTTCATTTAGCTTCATTTTCCACTGTTTCTCAAAGGTCTCATGAACAAAGAATTTCATTATAAAATTACCCAGAATCATGGCAAAATATCAGTTAAATCCCAAATGAAGACCAAACTAAGTAAATATTATAGTTAGCCTCATAAGCACTGAGTGGCTGCCTGCCTGGGTGGTGAAATCCCATAGACATAGTAAATCTCTTGTTTATCTTACAGAAATGAAAATGTAAGAGGAACAGAAGGCCCTTTGGAATTACATGCTATAAAAACCCTGAAAAAAATCATTGGAATACAAATTTTTATTGGTTGCTATGTTTACATAAACTAGAGGCCAGAAGAGGACAAATGCCTTAACTATACAAATGTGGTCTCTTGTTTTTCATACAATACTACAAGGGCAACACATTACTCACTCTTCTTGGAACAAGCCCTTTTGCCTCTAAAGGTCTACTCTGAAAGGGAGAAGTTCTTCCCTAGTTTTACTCCGAGTAAATGGCATATAATTACTGAATGGCATATACGGAATGGAAGCTCTTTCTTCTGGGGATATTTCTCCCCTTGTGTTATGACATCAAGGTTTACAACTGCCTCAAAGGTGGTAACTTCAGCATCTTGCATAATTGGTGGGAAGGAGCAGGGTGAATCATTCTTTCAGCACTTTCACCAGAGTGGTCATGTTTAAGGAGCAATTATGCCCCAACTGAAATAAGACAATTTCCCTCTTTTCCTACCAGAGCAAAGCCTGATAATTCCTACTCCACTATGGAAAACAATAAATTCCCTACTTAACTCCTTCAACATTCTAAGGAGTAGTTTAATTGTGAAATAGTAGTGTTTGGGGGGGTGTATTCAGGAGAGATTTTGAAGGAATAATTAGAGAGGTTATCTTAAAATAAGTTTGTGAATCAGTGAATAAGGGGTGAAAAATAAAGCAATTTTCTGGCAGTAAAAACTGAAATTATCATAACAGGTGAATAAAAAGTGGGTGTTGACCCCTTCATACCAAATAGGAAATAGAATAAAAGGTCAGAGTTTGCAAAGAGTTTGGAAACAGAAAGAAGCAATCACCAGTGCAGTAATCAAAAAAGAAAAGCCAGTGAAATCTTCAAAGGGTAAAAAAACCCCTTGGGTATGAAGGGGTAAAAATGTATTTCTGAAGCCCAGGCAAAAAAAGTGTGCCCCTCATATTCTGTTGACTTATTTTCTGGCTGCTGGCTCCCAGAGGTGATGCCAGCCTGGGCTCCAGAGGGGCTGACACAGGCACACAAAGGTCACCAAAGCAGCAAGCACTGCAATGTGGGCATCAGGCCTGGAAACACATGGCTGTGTGTGGGAGACCACATTGGTAAGACAGCTGAACTCACAATTATTCCTGCACATGGACACCCAGGTTTCCCAGTCACATACTGGACCACTCTAATTAACTGGTCTGTGTTCTCCTAACAGAGTCTGATATAAAGCTCTTCGCATTGCACTGTGTTCTTAACCAGTAAGTACCATCCTGGCTAGCAGCTGCCATGCCTGCTCCTCTGGGCTGGTCTTCCTCAGCTGGTCTCCAAGAGTTTTTACCAGACCTTACACATAGTTTTGCTCTCTGTGAACTCTGGGCTGTTTCCTTGAAGTCTTCGACATGCTTAGCCCTATGGGATATCGGAAGCAAAATTCTTAGGGATGTTTTAGAGTGGGCATAATCAAACTAAGTAACTCTAGCAATATTCAGCATACTAAACATCTTCATTTATCAATATACCACTTAGAGGCTTCCTATTTAGCCTTAAATGAAGAGCATGTTATCATGGCACCTTTTGTCTAAAGGCTTAATTAATCTTGAGACCATAAACTAGGAAGTTGATCAACACTCCAATAGAAAATAAAGCAGGCATGATTTGCTATTTGTGATCAGCTTAGTGTCTGTCAGTAAGTTAATTCAAAGTACCACATAAAGTATGGCTTCAACTTTTTAATTATCATTTTAATTAATTCTAATATATCTCTATATTTGGAAATATAACTGACTAAATATTCTCTTTCTAGTAATCAGAAATAGGGAAGAGACTAAAAGTGATGCAGCTTCAAAGGAGAGCTTGGTTTTTCAAGCATGAAATGCAATTTAGAAAAGATGTCTCAAGAAAAAATGTTGCATCTGTCACATGCAACTAGCACTATAACATGTCAGGATTTATGAAGAAAACAACAATTATTTGATATGTCTGAATTTGGAGCCATGCTGCTGTTGGCTTTCCTCTGAAGGACTTTGAATGAGAAAAGCAGGGGAAGGAGAGTATTTGTTACATCCTACCAGCCTATTGCTAGAGAAGCTCTGTGAAAATCCCTTAGCCCTTCATTTCTGGCATGAACCTTGGGAGACAGCAGGAAACAGCAGAGCCATTGGGACCCAGGAGCACTCAGTGTCATTTTTGCTCTCTTGTGCTGGCATGCAGCTGTGCCCAGAAGAGCAGCGTTGTCACCGCTTACTCTACAGCTACTGTATAAACTTTATTTGCTGTTTAATGTATAACAGTGTGTTCACTGTGTAAGCCTGTTCAAACAATATAAAGACAGTACAAAAAGCAATAAAGGTCAGATGAATGTGATGGAGTCCTTCCGAAAGTACCACGGATACCATTAGATTTTAGTAGTTAAGGACATTAAACTCACATTAGCTATTTGTGTCTCAGATAAACTCACTCAATTAATTAATTTATGACCAGCTGATGAAGCTCATTAAAGCAATGACAGTCTACTCTGTACAAAGAAGCTCTTCTTTAGCCAGCTAAGAAGGCAGATGACATTATCACTACCATGAAGATGATTTTTAAATTAAACTTTTAAACTTTTAAAGAAAGCAATAGGGTAAACATGGATCACTGAGCACAAAATGTAGAAATATATAGGATTTTTGGAAGGTCTAATTCCCATTATTAGTAGATAACTAGGGTATCTACTTCTTTGGTAGCTAGATGGCTTCCACAAGCTTCAGCTGGTCAGAACAGAGTCATTCATGTAGCATGAAATAGATCCAGGAAGTCTCATAGCAGAAACCCTGAAGGGAGAATCAGGAAATTTAAAAGCAAATCTGCAGCTTCCAATGAATTGACATCCTACCTCTGGCTGTTCTGGAGTCAGAGTGCAGGGGACTGAGGGGCAAGAAAGAATTTGTGCTAATATGGAAAATTATGATCAGGGCCTTTTCTGTGAAGGTGACTGAGAGGTGAGGAGGGATGGAGGGAAGATGGAAATGTTTAAGGGATAAAGATGCTTTACCACCTCTGAGACCATTTAACCCTTCCCAGGAAGATCACCTGACACTGCAGGGACAGCTCAGGTAAGGGAGAAGAGAGTTTCTTCCCCTGGGACACCTCCCTAAGGTTTCTGCTACAGCTAAAGGCTCCTGCCACAGTGCAGCTTTTACCCACTGCCTATCTGCCTAAAATCACACACACAGATGCATACACTGCTCTTCTTAATACTTCCTCATTGGGTTCAGACCCACCAGCTAAATCTATCTTCCTTCTGACCACATCTCCCAGTTCCCTTCTTATGCCTAGCTCAGAAGTATCCACCCTAAAGCCCCATCCTCTTCAGGATGAAAAAGAAAAGCTGCTTAGCAATAACTGCATTTTTCTGGAAGAATGATGCATATAAATATCCACTTTCCACTCTCAATTTCTTGCATCATGTATTACCTGAATTTCAGATCACAAGCTGAGAGGAATTGAGAAGACATGGCATTACTGGATATGTATAAACTCACAATACATACAGAGCACCGCCAAGACAAAAGTCTTTACAGATTCTAAGACTGTTGCATGGGGACACTGCTGGTAGCTGCTCCCTTTACTGTTGCTATATGATCACCTGTAGGTAGCTTCCCATTTTGTGCAACTCCATGTAACCCTTCTACTGAAGGAATAATTACCTGCATTTGGACCAGAGTCCTTCACAATCTCCTTTGCCTAAAGAAGCTCCTATTCCCAATACCTGTGAAGTAGTGTGCTGAGTGGTCAAAACATGGAATATCTGGACAGCCAATCTGCAAACATGAAAGAACAGAGAGAAAATAGGAAAGAACAGAGGGAGCCCTCGCTGTGTCACATGCCAGAACAAACACATGGAAATTCCTGATGGAGTTCAAGGTGAAAAGGTTGACTTTGTAGTGTCCTCAATACTTGTAAATAATACTAGGATATCATACTTTGCAATTATTCCTTACACCTTGTGCTTCTGGTGGGGAACAGAGTGCAGGTGAGCAAACAGCACCTAGAGGAGAAAGAGGGGTTTGCTCAAGGGGTCCAACATGCTTCTACTACAAGGGCAAGACAGCACTTCATGAATTATAGTTCCATTGGTCCTTCTCTTTCTCTTTGTTCATGATTCACCAGCTGCAGGAGCACTACCAGCTGGTTATTGCCAGGGATGAGATGGGAACTGTAAAAAAGTGTAAGGTTTCATGTCTAAGGGCAACAAAGGATATAAATTACATGTTTTAGACAGCTACAGATTCCACATTATAGTCCATCATCTTACAACCTATCTCTGGTCTCTTGCTGGTTTTCTTCCATTTCAGTTTTACTGGAAATTTCCATTCTCGTTCCTTACCAGAAATACAGCCTTCCTACTGCACTGGGTTTTTCCAAATGTGAATTTGATTTATTGAGCAAACAACTGCACATTTCACATTACTAGATCACCTGCCTCTGCTTATATTGCCTGACAATAAAGGCATGTGGCCTCCTCTGACTGATTGAAGTGATTGATTTCCATCTCCTAGCTGGGACCAGCTGCTCTCTCACACCCATCAGTATCACCCATCACCTGAAGATAATAGAAAAAACACAGGTTTCATAAGGACACTAATAAAAATATTTCATAGCAATTGATTACTACAATATTACATGTATCAATTGTGTCAACTATTCCTTGTACTTTCATGGAATTCAGGAGTTTCAGTCACCAGAAGCAGGACTCAGCTCTGCTAAAGTGAGTGTATGTGGGATGGGAGCCTTTCCCCTTGGAGGCAGGTTGGTGCCTGTGCATAGTCCTCCACACCCTTCCATAATTCCCACTGGTCTCATTCCCAGGTCTGCTCCTGAGTGAATGAAACACCGTGCCAGAGCAGTTCCAACAACTAGCTTCAGACTTGCCCTTTGGATGAAAAATATTGTCAGAAAACCACTTTTCATTTTCTGAGTAAATGAGCTGAAAGTTTCTCCAAGAGATCAGCAGGTTTTTTCTGACTCCAGCTGAAAAACAGCAAATTACTGAGCTGAGGGAGGTATTGCAAGAGTCAGGCAACATTTTTAAAGAAGCTTCTAAAATACTGTTCCAGTTCAGAAACTATCAAAATTAAATGCTTTAGTTTTTCATCTAAAAGGTATTTGGGAAGAAACTATTCAGCAGATTCAGAAAAAGCTTTAGAAGTTGCTCTGGGCAACCTGACACAACATGTCTGGATGAAGATGAGTTTTGACAGGAATATTTTCCCCTGTCAGAGGCTCTTCCCTTTTCACCATGCAGCTGACCTTCCCCTAACTAGAAAGTCTCTTGGCTTTTGTGAAAAAAGAAACACAGGCAATATCTACATTATTTGCTGTCTCAGGAATGATTATCTGTCCCTGATCTGGTTAATGTTTATGATAGAGTCTGGGTTAATAACATTGTTCAACAGCTGAAAGAATACAAAGAACAGGACACACTCTGTGCATTGGAGATAATTGACTAGAGCAGGAATAAATATCTCCAAAAAATGACAATATTTAGAAACAGCTACTGAGAACCAGATCTTTCACAAACTGAAACCTTCAGAGCCCCAAAAACCTGGCTTTTCCTTTTAGCTTGCCATCTCCAGTCACCATGGGCATCATCTCCCAAAAACTGTGTGTTTCTGAAGAGTATTAAAGAAGGTAGGAACTAAAAATAAAACCATACAAGTTTTCTCATTATAAGGAAAACAAGACTAGCAATGAAACTTGGCATGAAAATGCATTTTTACTGCGTAAGAGATATTTCAAGGCATTTTTCTTCACCAAAAGACATAGGGTAACTCCTGTCTGCCAATATCAGTGCACTATTTGGCCAGATTGTGTTGGGTGTATCTGTATGTACCCAGGTTACTTGTGGTGATGGTCAAGACTAGCTGGATCTGTTTGCTACAAGTCCCTGATCACCATCATGTAAATAGTTGCAAAGTATATTCAATGTCAGCTAAAAACTGAGCTAAATAAATGCTGAATTTGCACAACTGTCTGTTTAAGTATTAGGAAACACAGACATTCATGTGGCACTGATAAATACACCTCAAGACCTTCTGTGCAGATATTTTTATATTTCCTTTGGGAAAGACACCTTGTTGAAGAAAATGCTGGATATTTCTTCTTTCAAGTGTATGAATATCTGTGCTTGGAAGTAAGACTGAGCCCTCTAAGTTTTACCTCTGGAGAAATGTAATGTCAATGCAGTGTCAAAGGAGCAGGACTTCACCAGTCCCATCTTTCACCAAAAAGCACAGCCACCTCCATCCTAGCATTTCCTAACTGCAGGAGTCTGCAGTTAATGTGTCCCACTCAGGTGCCTGGCATGTGACAGCCCTTCCAAGAGTTCCAGGTTTTATCACCTACAGTATCCCATTTCTGAGGCGTCTAAGTACATAATAACCACTACATATGGTGGAGGACACCAAAAAACGAGGTTCTGGGGCAAGAGAAGACAGTGCAAATGGAGCAAGCAGCCTAACACACAGGAGATGGTAGATTTACGGGATTTAAAATCAAGCTAAATAATACGCTAGTTTTCAGTCTGCTGGGTATTTGTGTGTCTCTGATTTCTGTAAATCTCCAATTTCCTAGCCATTTCAGAGATATGTAAAGGTATCTGAACAGAGGTGATGTGCTTTTTAAGGATTTTTAAATCCTTTGAAAGCAGAAAGCATTTCCACAAGACACATACAGAAGTTGATAACCCCTGAGCAGCTTCCAGAATTTAAATCTTTTATGGACTGTGTCTCACACCTCAGGGCAGGAGGTGTGCAGACATTTTAAACCTGCAGTAACCTAGGACTTTTCTTTGGTGAAAGAAGCAACCATTACCAAAATAAAGATCTAACAGTGAGTATATTTAGACCACATAGTTTTAGAGCATAGAAGCAACAGGTTTACTGAATCTTCCCCTTTCTTATGGTTATCCATAGGGAGGAATTGTGAACAGACACAGAGAGGAAGGAGATTTGTCCACATAAAAGGTAAAGTACTGTCAAGATTTGTTCTCAGACCCACTCACATATATTGTGTATTCATAGCTCAAGAAGGAAGAACATAAATCTATTCAATAATAAATGTATATGTGCAAGACAAATGAGTGTGTACTTGAACATTTTGGCATTAAGGGATTTTATCACTAATCAGAGATAGCTCTCCCCACTGCAATCACACAACTTCACCTTAGGAGATGCTTTAGCTTGTTTTGAGAGAAAAGAGCAAACAGTCAGACCTGTTGAGACATTTGCAGTCACACTTTTTTGCACACATGCTTGTTGCACACTTAGAAAGTAAATGGAATTAAATCCCAACTTCTTGAGCGCCCCACTAAGGACACATCTGAAAATTTAGCATCTTAATGGACATATGTGAAAGAAAATGGCCTTATCAAATATTTCTTTCATAGCAACTTTTAAATAGCCATTCAAGTTCACCTGTTCCAAGGTTCACCTGTTTCCATCTCTCCACCACATAGGCTATCAGAAAGTGTATCATTAGCAGGGCTGAATTACAGGCAGGTCTAGAGAAATCAAGGCAGCTACATGGATTCCTACTGAATTCAATCAGTACTGTCAAAGACTCTGAGGACAGTCCTGTGAGAAGCTGCAAGTCTGAGCACAGGCAGCACCATGGAGGGGTGCAAGCCACCTGCCCTGGCTGTGGCGTGCTGGGAGCACGGCAGATGGCCCACCAGATTTGTTTGTTCTTACTGTGGATTTTGTGTTCTGTGCTCTAGCAGAGCCTGTGTCTGGGCAGCCAGGAGGGACCCTGCCTGATTCCCTTGTGCTGTCTCTGCTGGGGCATGCCTGAGGACCAGGAAGATTACACCTTCCCAGGAGCTGAGTGTTTCAGGGAAAAGCCTCTGGACTCATAGGGTGAGAAGCAGAGGGGAGTTTCCCTGCAGGATGAAATGCAAACCTGCAGCACAAGTGGAGACAGGGACTCCTGAGAGCATGGTTTCACAGTCATTTTTTGTTAGAAAAGTAGAATAATTTATGTTGGAAGGCACCTTCAATGTTGGAAGGTCATCCAATCCCACCACCTGCTCACAGCAGCACCAGCCTGGAATCTAGCTCAGGTTGCTCAGGGCCATGTTCAGCCAGGTTTTGGATGTCTTAAATGACAGCAGTTTCACAGCCTCACACAGAGATGTGCCCTTGTATTTCACCTCCCTGTGAACATTCCTTTTCATAGAGTTCATTGGCCTTTCCCTTGCTGCCGCTTGTATTCCATGCCTTGCTCACTACCACTGAGCACCTCTGGTTCCATCTGCTCTCTAACATAGCCCAATTTGTGGGAGAGGACAGCAAGTGCAGTCTCTCCCTTTGCCTTCTCCAGGCTGAAAAAGACCCGTTCCCCCAGCCTCTCCCAACTTGTCCTGGGCTGCAGCCCCCAGAGAACATCAACCATCCTGGAGAGATGGCACCAATGCAGAGGGATGAGACATCTCTGGCAGTAGCATCCTGTACTTTGGTCAGGTTAAAGCAACGGTGCAACCACAGCCTAAAAGAAGAAAGCAGACTAAGCCAGATTTTGGAGGTGAGAGAACATAACTCTCCTTGGAACAAGAAGGTTTTGACTGCATTGCAGAAAGAAACTGATGCTAGACTGGCAATAAGGGAAGGGACTCACTGCAGGGGCTCAGGGACCATACTGCGTGTGCATTCCCTCACTTGGAGCTGGAATTATGTCTGAGCAAGACATCCCCCTTGGAGTGAACCCAGACCTACTGCGTGGTGCTGGCAGGGGGCAAGACCAATGCCCAGCATGAAAGCAAATAAGTAGGAACTTGAAGGTGAAGGTCTGCTGTATTTCTCACTTGGAAGCACTGCAGAAGGCACTTGACACAATTGTACTTGATCTGTATTGGCACTTGTTCCAGCAGGTCACTACTGAACTGCTCCTCATAACGATGAATGCCTTTCCTCTTGAAACACAGAGCTCCACAAATTAAATCCAGCCTGGCAGAGGAGAGTGGGATGCAGCTTTCATCAGCTCCACACTGACATTTACTCTCAGTGCTACTGTAAGAGGGACTGTGCTCTCTGTACTCCAGAGGGCATCATTAGAACAGCAACAACCCATTGTGTTATAAAATGGATTTTAGGGGAATTAGTCAAGCATTTTAAAAATATGAAAGTGTTTCTTTGCTAGAGAAGCAAGCATACAGTTCTTCTAGTTTAAATAATTAATTCTTTTTGCACTACAGCCAGCCTGATTTCAAGGGAATTCATACTGGATGACTCTTGTTAATGTTGTGAATTTACTAAAAAATAAAACAGTATTATTAATATATTTTTAAAATATTATTATTACTATTATTAAATATTTAATATTAATATTAATATTAATAATTTTTATTTTTTTAACTCCAGAGTAACCTGGGGTTCAAAGCAATAAGACACCTAATATTGCATACCAAGAGGACAAAATGGAAGGATGCTGTCTTTCAGAATACCAGAGCAGTGCCTACATAAGCTTACTGCCTGCATAAAAAGAGAGCTACAAGTTCCTATGCAACATATTCTGACATCAAATATTGAAAAATCAAATATTGAAAGAGAGCTACAAGTTCCTATGCAACAAATTCTGACAGCAAATTTCAGGATGGCTTACATGATTGGATGAAACTTTTATATAGATAAGAAAAAAGAAAATAGGTATCACATTGAATATAACATTGGAGATTAATATAGATTAGATTTTATTTACTTTATTTTCCCTCTTGCACTCCCATACAAATGGCAGCAGGTGAATGGCACTTCCAATTGCAAGAATAAATTCCTCTTAAATGAAGTCATAATAAGTTGACAGGCTTTTCCTTCACTTTTTTGGGTAACTTTACTCATAGCTGAACTTTTGTGCTCTCATTTTTCTCTCAGTGAAAGTGTAATTCATCTTCAGTCTGAATATGTTTTAGGTAACTTTTGTAACCTGAGAGGCCATTTTCATTTGTTGGTTTACAGAAAAACAGGCTGCATGTGCCCAGCTGCTTTTTTCAGTCTATAAACAATTCGAACACATTTGCTACCAGTCTGGATCAAAACTTCTACTGAACAACTCTGCTTACCTTTGCACAGGTAAAAAGCACTCACAGAAGAGAAAGAGGTAGAAGCCAGGAAGGGAAGGATTTGCAGAAACTCCTGCAGCCCTAAATGCATAGAACCTTCATGCTGTACCTACTGGTAGTTTCACATGTGCAGGCATACAGGCTGGAAAAGAGAGGAGAAGAAATGCTTCTACTCATTGCTAACCCCGGAAGAATGGCCCAGAGGAAAATCCTTCCAAAACATGTATCCTGTTACTGTAGAGGTTTCTTTCTGAAAGATTCCTTCTTTAACAGGCACTATAAGAAAAGGCATTTTTCTTTACAAGAAGGATATTAAGGTGCTTCAGCGTGTCCAGAGAAGGGCAACAGCGCTGGTGAAGGGTCCAGAGCACAAGTCTTGTGAGGAGTAGCTGAGGGTGCTGGGGTTGTTTATGCTGGGGAAAAGGAGGCTCAGGGAAGACCTGGTCACTCTCCACAGCCACCTGAAAGGAATCAAGGTGGGTGTTTGTATCTTCTCCCAAGTAACAAGTGAGAGAAAAACAAGCAATGGCCTCAAGTTGCGCCAGGAGATGTTCAAATCGGATATTAAGAAAAATTTCTTCACCAAAGGGATTATGAAGACTGGAACAGGCTGCCCAGGGAAGTGGTGGCATTACCATCCTTGGAGGTTTCTAACAGATATGTAGATCTGGCCCTTAACAACAAGGTTTAGTTATGGAGTTCTCAGTGCTGGGTTAATGGTTGGACTTGAAGATGTTAGGTTATTTACCAACCTAAATGATTCCATGATGTATAGGACTGTTTCTCCTTGAATCCCCATCTTGCGAGGGGATGCTCCTCCTGGATGGAAGGGGTTCACTGGGACACTGACCTGTGAGCCTTCCACTCCCCCAGTCACACCCACATTAGCACAGTCCCTGTGGCTGCCCCTCCGGGGTGCTGCAGGAGCACAGCCTTACAGGGTGCAAAACACAGGTGGCCCGACCACGTGGGTCCAGCTCTGTGAAAGCAGGCTCTGCTGTCCTGGCTTGACTTTTCCTGTCTGCCTTTGGCAGTGCCTGCACCTCGTGCCAGCCCACACTGGGAGTACAAAGTTTGTCCTTAAATCCATTGCTGCAGGAGGCACTGGGTGACACCACTCTGGCTGAGGTGTGCTGTGCCATGGGGTCCTGGATGCACATCTCTGCCATCGTCCTGCCATCCCTAGAGCAACCCCCAACCACTACAAACATCAGTACTGCAGCTTTAATTTTAAAATGGATGTCCTCAGAAATTTGCCCCTATAAATGGCAATGCAGGTAATTAAGAAATAGTGTATAATTTAAAACAAATACGCAAAATAAAAATTATTAAAAGTCTGGTATAGAGAAAGCAAAATACCTAATAGAAAAATACTATATTGAGATCTGGCTGCAACATGCATCCACAGCTGCCTTTTTCTTAGGCTCATGTCTAGTATTGTGTATATATTGCATTTTACTCACTTCAGTTACTTCCACTGTATGAACTCATGCAGTTTACAGAAGTTAATGATGCATGTGATGTATTTCCCAGAGTGAGTAGCTAGATTCCTATTAGGAGGATGTGTAGAAATGCAGGGGACTCTCAGGACTGTTCTAAGAAAAGGCCAGGTCTGGCCATGCATATACAGCAAAAATCAGATGCCTGCCCAGAAAAATTGTCTTCACTGTTTACTCTGCACTGTTCCTAAAGTAATAACACTTGTCTGTCCTGGTTAATGTTTTCTAGAGGACATTTTGCTTTCATAATGCTATTCAGCTGCATAAATAAGAGAGGGAGCTGCAGGTTAGTCTGCTGAAGACAGCAGGATCCTTGGAAATTGCTGTAAGTAGTCATTTTTTTGCTTCCTATAGAGACTTTAAAAGTGTCTCCTCTTGTTGAAGGCAATCAATTTTAAATCTTTTCTAGGGTTGTATCTTGCAGTGAAATCTGTCCTGTATAATGAGTTTTTTTATTGCATCACCTGGATATAAAGGACATCACAATTGAGGCAATGAGTTGCCTACACATTGTTGGGTCACTGGAAGAAGGAGTAAGAATCTAAAAGCAGAACAAGGTGTATTGCCAGAAAGCAAGGTAGTCTCTGGAGCCAAGAAATCCTAAAAGGGTGACTTTTCCTGATGTACCTCCTGCTAGAAATAGGCCCTGATTCATTAAAAGCCTGAGGATGGGTGTTTAGATCTTTTTTTTAATGCACTGGTGCTTCTTTTTAAGTAATTCTGGTAATTTTTTATACTGAAAGTCTACAAGAAATACCATTGTTCAGGGAATGGTGTATCTAATGTCTACTTCCTTTTTAGATGGGACATTATTGAGGTAATCATCAGATTACAGGCCCATTAAGAGGGAAGTGGAGAAATTTGTGATTTTCACATATTCAGATCACATTGAGGTCAGCATTTTTAATGAGCCAGAAACCAGGCTGTGGTCAGGTGTACACTGGAATGTAGAAACTGAGAACCTGGTTTGGTCTGTTCTTGCAGAGAGAAGAAAATCCCTTCTATCCTAACCACTACACTCATTCTTTTTTGTCTACTTTTTTATTCTCTTGTCCTCAGTGATGCTTCATCCCTGAGTGAGTGCAGTCAACTCATGTTCAACAGCAAATACTCACGGTGATCTGGTAGAAGAGTGAGAGCTCATGTTCATCAGTTTCCAGGTAAAAGGAGGCTTAGAGGTGGGTGATGCCAATTTCTGGGTCAGTTCTCCAATACCAAGCTGGCTCACAGAAGATAGGAAAAACACAAAACAGCCCTATGAACAGTCACATACATTTCTAAAGGATAAGGTAAACTAGGATTCCACATTTCTGCTGCAAAAGGAATTACTTCTAATGAAATATTCACAGTGCTTGGATTCTCTGAACAGTCCAACGCCTTTGGCTTGTGTTTGAAATCTCCTCAGAGCTCAGGCATAGAGATATCAAAACTCTGAATGACAAGAGAAGGGAATGTCTAGATGATCAGTCTGGAATAGACCCTGAACCCGTTCAGGTACATATGATTAAATATGCAGAGCTTTCTGGCCAGCCAAGAAAGCACACATGAGTTTGTGGTGCTGCTTTGAATAGATGGTCCCGGACAGTAGGCTTCTGAGGTCGTGTTGTCAAACACAGATATGGCTACTCAAGTAATTCTTTTGTGATTATTTTTTTTTGTGTGTGCTTGGGTGATTCCTTTTACAAGTCTCTGAGTAGCTGATATTTAGTTCAGCAGACACCACTGGTGGTTGTGGTGCTGTAACTTGATGTGTCCAGTGCCCCCACAATGCTGCTTTCAGGAAACAAATTTCTCAGATTTCCTTCTTCAGAAACAATCAGGAGGGAAGCAGCACCATCTGGTGAACAAACAGCTTTTCTATTTATGCCTTCATATGTTTTTGAGTAGTGAAAATTTTCATGTTGTCTGAAATGAGATTTTCAGTGAGGACCCTTATGGGAGTCGTAGGTGATGAATATTCATCTCCTGAAATATTACATAGGACTCTAAAGGCAGAAAACTGTCTCCAGAATGTCTTCAAATCATAGAGACAGAAATCAGCCCTAAAATGGACAAAATAGCTATATACACTAAGAAGCAAGTTCTGTCAGTCATAAAACTTAGTCTAGCCTACTCCCAGGTTTTCTGGTGGAATTATTCTAAGGTAACTTCTGCTAATCCCAGTGTTCTCCATTTTCTTTTCATACTGTGTGCTAGAGAAGAGGTGAAATATTCAGCAAATGTTATTGCCAAGTCTACTACAGATAAATTGCTGAAAACACTGTCTTCCAAGTGCTGGCATGCTCTTGTATCACTGGTTTGATTGAAAGCTCTTCTTTAAAGCAAACTATTCTTGAACACCACAAATAAACTATAATTGTGTAATACACACAAAGACAAGAGGCAGAGGTTAACGTGTTTCCTTCCAGGCTATTCAACAAGTCAGACTAGATTTGAAACTAGAATTGAAGTGCTTTTCACTTCTACTGCCATGTTGATGGATAAACTGGGTTTTTCTGGAAATTATAGAAGTAAAGGTCTTAAAGAGCTTTCTGCAAACTGAATTCTGGGAATTTCCTAAAGGCTTTACAGCAGAGGTTCTCAGCCCTTTGTTTTTTAATAAGTCATTAGCAACTATGTTCCATAGGAAAATCCATCAATCTTTAAGACCATCTGAGAATCTGCATCTTCTGTGTCCTGCTGAAAGGGTGTCTGTTGTCAATTTGTCAGTGGTTGATCACTTGCTAACCCAGAAGCCACAATAGCATAAAATGAAATAGTAATTATCAAATATGAAATAACAATCCCTAATCATATTCTGAAGTTTCAGAGGGTGCATATCTTACTATAGAAGTAGTTCTAGGTTTAAAAACAGATACTAATGAAGAGGGCTGCTTGTCTTGAAGGCTAAACAACAAAAAAAGCTGCTAAATCCTTTATAATCTTATCTTATTTTATAATCTTTTATAATCTTATGCCTTTAAAACTAACCATTATCAAGATTTTTTGTGAGGTCTGACTCATGAATCTTGACTGTGATTGGCCAGTACTGAGTAACAGATGGATGATTCAGATTCACATTGTATTTAATTATCTGTGAATTCAGAGCTGTAATAAAATGAAATTAGTTCCATGGAAGTACATAAATTAACCACAAAATGCGAACATGTTGTAACTACATAGAGAAAAAAATATCAGGATAAGGAAAATTGCCTTCAGAAAACTGTAATTAATGTTTACAGAACCCTTACAGCAAAACTATTTTATATCCTTTCACCATAATTTTGAGGTCAAGTCAGTTAAAATCCCTTTCTGCTTTGCATTCCAAATAAATAGAGTTGGCAGTTTGAGGCATACATAGAAAAGCCTATCTATCAGGTGCTATATTTTGTAATAAATATTAAATGTGTTGAGATAGCGAACAGGTGGCAACTTATGTTTAAAATGAAATGTTTCTCTTTTTTGGTATTCATGTTATTCTTAATAAATTATGACTGCAGCTGAGTAAATCATTTATAGTAAATAATTTATCCACAGGCAGCTTCTGATTCAGCCTGCTGGAGATGTGGAAATAGATTAGGCTTAGCTCTGACACTTTTGTTTGGGAGTTGATTTCTTTTCAAAGTCTGACTAATACATTGGCTCACTGAAAGCAGTTCTAAAAACTCAGAACTGCTGTGTTGAGTTAGAAGTATCTAGATATATCAAGAATTATTTCAATGTCAAAATTAGAAGAGGCCAAACTATAATTTAAAACTACTGTGTACAGTAATTGAAAATGGAGCTACCAAGAACCCAACCCTTATAATTCTTACACTTGTCAGTAATGGTGTTATTACAAATAAGCCTGCTTTTTTAAAATTACTTATAACAAACTTGTAAATGTTTGAATATTTGATTATAGCTTGAAAATGTTTTGTTGTTCTCATGAGTCTAACTGCAAGTGGATATTCAACTACTAACACAAATGTCTCCCTCTGATGATATAGAGAAAGCAGGACCATAAGCAAAGCACTTTCTGACCAGTCTGTCGAGTTGAGTCATTCCAGAGATGAAAGGTGCAATTGGTGTATGTCTCTCTGTGCACAATTTTAGCAACTCTGGCTCATTATCTCCTCAAATCCTGCGCAACTCTTGCACCATTTCTTTGCCCTGGATTCCTCCTCAGAAATGAGGCCTATTGGGACATTCATATCCCCATTTCCAAGGTCTCTTTTTAAGAGCTTATACAGTGCGGAGTGTCAGCTCTGCAATGAAATGTGGCTACCACAGACAAATTTAACACACTGATAAACACTTCACCCTTTGGCCAGTGGAGCAGCTGATAAAAATAAGGGCTTGTTCTTTGTTAATGGCACTGACTGCTTCTGCTGTGCTGAAAATGAACCCACTCCAACGGGTTCTTTGTTGAAGAGACAGCATGTTGTTTCAGGTTCTTATTTAAAACATTACATTATTTTTACTCAGAAAAAAACACACCTATTCCTTAGAGAGGTAGCTGTTTATATCTGGTTTGCTACTGAAGAACAGCCCCCATTGTTTGTCCTTTCTTTAAACAGGACACCTTATCAATCTGACCAAAAGTTTATTTAAAGGTCTCCTGCCTGCCTGTCTGTTTGCTCAAATTCTGTTCCTATGTAGCTATTGATTGTTTCTGACTTGCATGAATTTCCTCTTTCTCCTCTAACTCACAAAACACCCAGACTTCTATGATGAACTTCTGAGGAATTATTCAGACCATTGGTGTCAAAAGCAGAGTGATACTGCAGCCTGTCAGTGATCAGCCAAGAGGTGTCTTCTGATGGAATATACTCCATTTTCCAGCCTGCTGAGGGTGCTATGTATTCAACTAATCCATGCTGAATTTTGTCTTTGCAGGTATTTAGGATGGGGGTGGCAGAAAGAGTTGGCGGAAACTTGCCAGGAGGCCTGGGAAAACAAAAAAAAATTAATTCTGGCAAGAACTGGAGAACATGGAAACTGAGGACAAAAGAAAGAAAGAAGACTTTTTAATTCAGTTGTAATGACAGAATAACTCTTTCTACTTAATTAGTTTACTTACCTCAGTAATATCATTTCCTTTTTTTTCCTATAGGATTTTAGTACAAGAACATGAAGACCACATTCTGCCTAAGTTTGCTACTGGCTGGGTTTCACACTGTTGTACACAGCCAGCTCCCACCCAGTGACCACAATGGACATGATCCAAATGACCCTAAACACCACATACATCATGGAGGTGAAGCGATTGCTTGCCTCAAACTTGTGCCAAACAACGCTGACTTTGCATTCCAGTTCTTTAGAGAGGTTACACAGGAGGCACCTAATAAGAACATTTTCTTCTCTCCTGTGAGCATCTCTGCTGCCTTTGCAATGCTGGCCCTGGGGGCTAGATCATCCACACAGTCTCAGATCCTGGAAGGACTTGCCTTCAATCTTACAGAGATTCAGGAGAAAGAGATACATGAAGGCTTCCACAACCTAATCCACATGCTGAACCATCCTGAGGGTGGAGTCCAGCTCAGCATGGGGAATGCCATCTTTGTAACAGAGAGGCTGAAACTCCTAAAAAAGTTTTCAGATGATGCCAAAGCTCTGTATCAGCTGGAGGCTTTTACAACTGACTTTAACAAACCCAGAGAAGCTGAAATGCAGATCAATGATTATATAGAGAGGAAAACACATGGGAAAATTACTAATTTGGTCAAGGACATGGACCCACAAACTGTAATGCTTCTGACTAGCTTTGTTTTCTTTAAAGGTAAGTCTCCTCTAGGGTTCACATTCTCACTATTCATTCTTATCAACAAATCTAATGTTGCTTACCTCAACTGAAAACATCAACAGGGGAAAATTTCAAATGCTCTTTGCTGGGCCAGAAGATTCTCTAATGGCATAGTGGAGATGGTGGAGAGGTAACAGGACCCCTCTCAGCACAGAGAGGCAGCTGGAAGCCACACAGTCTTCTTTCTCTTTGTGACGGCTCCAGGAGCTCTCTTCCAAGCCACAGCCTTCCATGCAGCCTGACTTGGTGTTCCTGGGGTTTCTCGGTTTAACCATAGCTCCAATTGTCCCATATTCTTCTAATTTTCAGTGAAGGCACTGAGACTTACATATGACCTAATGCCTCTTTTTAAATTATGCATGATTCAATAGCCTAATTTACTACATACTCCTTTTCCCCTATCAGAGTCCTTTGTACATGCACACTAACATTTATATATGGGAGAAACTGTGATGAATAGGGAAGAACTTTTTAAGGAACAAAGCAGAAACACTATACATTTCTGATGTGGGTTAGATGTGCCCTGAAGCCTGACATAACACCACTAAGATATGAGATCCTACATTATTTTATCTACAAATTGGGACTTACGATCAAGGTCAATAGAAATTAATTGCATACAGTATATGAGTACACAGATGATGCTTACAGAAAGGCCACTTAAATCTCCTGACTGCAAAAAAGCAGTGGTAAGTACAAAAAACCCACCTAATTATTTTATTACTGGCATCTGAAACATAAATTGAAAGCAGAATACAATGCTGGTTTTTGAACAGGTAAAAGATTCTTGCATTACTGTAATATACATTCTAAAGTGTTATGTTTGAAAATACTGTATTTAACACATGGAGAAACTGGTGAATATTATTACTAGCTATAAAAAATTTAATCTATGATGGGATAGAACAGTTAAATTTTTCTTCTCTGCATCAGGCAGCTGGGAAAAGCCTTTTAAACCAGAGCATACTGAAGAAAGGGAGTTCTTTGTGGATGCTGAAACGACTGTGAAAGTCCCTATGATGTACCAGATGGGCAGATTTGACTTCTATTTTGATAAGGAGCTGTCATGCACTGTGGTACGGCTGCATTATAATGGGAGTGCAACTGCATTTCTGGTTCTGCCAGCAAAAGGGAAAATGGAGCAGTTAGAGCAAACTCTGGACAAAGAAACCATCCAGAAATGGTCAGACCATCTCTTCCAGAGGTAATCTGCCAGTCAGCTGCAACGAGACCTAATTTGTAGTATTTTTTATTTTTGGGGAATGCAAACACTACGAATGTGGCGATTCTGGGAACTGAGTGGGTTATTTTTGGCTTGTGTGCCCTAGTTGTAAAAATCTTGCAGCTGGCTGGTATTTAACTGTTTTTTGTTGATGGCTGAGTGACTTTCTGATCTCCCCAAAAGAGTGAAGACCATCCTGTGCCTCTCTAAGGAATAACAACCCTAGACTGGTGTTTCTAAAATACTCCATGAACTGAGAGGAATGGTTGCAATTTTAAGCCAAAGCTTCTATACTGAGGTTTCAGCTAGTCTGAACCTTAAATAATGCATAACTTACACAGTTTGTAGTAGTGCTTACAGACATGATATGTCCTGCACAATTATCTTACAGCATTCAGTTGTTGTTAGAACAGGCAAGTGATTAATTGTGGATGTCCTGATTTTCTGGCATTTTGTTTTGAAACTATAAATATCTAATGAGTTTCTGTTAGCTTCAACCATTGACACCAACATCAACTAATACATTTCAGAACCTTGTTTGTCTGGGAGAGAAGAGATCTTAGCAACCATAGATGAGTAATATCAAGTTAATACATGCTTTAATTTACCAAGCTCTGCCCTAATTCACAACTAATAAGGCTGTGCAGTTCACACCCATATATCTCAATGCATCATCACAGAAATACCAGCATAGTTAGTAAAAACATAATGGGTAGCAAACTGAATAAGAGCTAATGTGATACGTCAAATATCAAAATAAAAATGCGTCATTCTCAGCTGCAATATCAGGAAAACCCTTATCTAAATGAATTTTGGTGCAAGCTCATTCTGGATCAATATAGGAATAAGTTCTTCACGGGAGAAACTGTGAGACCCAAATGACAACTTCTGTTCTACTGTTTTGTTGATGCCAGTGCTGATAGACTTGGTCCCATCCTCTTCTATTGACTGGGCAGTATCACATGAGGGCTACAGCACTGCAGCTTGGGTCCCATCCATTCTGCTATTCAGTATTCAACCCAAGCTGTCTCTGGGCAAGGCAGCAAAAGACTTGAGCTACCTAAAGGGTAATCACCTGTGGGTGACTTGGATGCTCTGAGGATCCCTGGACAGGACATGAAAAGAAATCCAACAGAAAGCACAAAGGAGCTGCCTCCAGACAGATCAAGTCAAAGGCAAACTTGATCATGGCCAGCCCAGAGGAGGAAGACAATTGGAGGACATGAAATCCAAATGTGCAGGCAGAAGGGAATAGACCTTTCCTGGGGCCATGCCAAATGCCCCAGTTATGCCAAAATACTTCTTTGATTTGAAATGCTGGGATTTGGCACACTTCTTTCCAGGAAGACCCCTCTTCAGCTCTCCATCTTCCTGAGCTACATGGGCTATCCCTTGTCTATGCCTGTAAAGAGGGGCTCTTGTTAATGTCTTACTTAGCAGAGTGCTCTCAGATTTCCTGAAACAAAACACAGATAAATACTATTGTGATTGTTATTTTTATTATTAAGAATGATAGTGCTTGTATCACCATGACGAGCACCAGCAATTGAATTAGTGCTCACCAAACATTCAGGGTAGAAACCCTTGGGATTTGACATTCATGGGAATTAAACAAATTTCTCACCATCATTTATATTGGTGAAAAATCCTTCTCATCACCCTCTATGTTTCTCTTCTACCTAACAGCTTTATGAACCTCTACTTCCCCAAATTTTCTATTTCTGGGAGCTATGAAATAAGTAACACCCTAAAGAAGATGGGAATTGTGAATGTGTTCACCAACCAGGCTGATCTCTCTGGCATCACTGGTACCCCAGAGTTGAAGGTTTCTAAAGTAAGTCTGTGGCTGCTATCCCTTTACTTTCTTTCACAAACATGCAGGAAAATCCAGCAGGGGTAGCATCCATAAACACCAGGTAAATGCAGTTCCCAGCTTCCCAACTTGCCTACAGCTGGGTCACCTAGGCCTCAGCCTGCAAGCTTTAAAAAAGGAGTTTGGCTCTCAGTGACACTGGAGATCTGATTATTTTTTTTAATTGCTGTATATCTGGTTTTTTCCAAGAATAGTATTTGCCAAGGTCTTTTGGGCAGTATCTGAAACATGAGAGGAACATCAACTTGCGACTGCTCAAGGAAAGCCACTAATGCTCCCAGGCAAAGCACAACCTGTCCTTTTCACCCTGGAGACTCAGTTTTGGAGGTGCAGACAGTTACAGGTGGAACCTCTATCCTTCATCCAATATTTTGGACTTTTTTTAGGAGACTTACATAGCTCCATCCTAACCCCCATTTAAGCAGCCATGACTATAACAATACAGCTCTTCTGCCTCTACTCACTTTTCACTGGATCCCTCAAAGCAGGGCTGCTTTAAAAGGACTCTGATTCATTTGTTAAGAAGCTGTTGACTGCCCAGAGTGACTCTATTTTCTTTTTTACTAGGTTATCCACAAGGCTTCTCTGGATGTTGATGAGAAAGGTACTGAGGCAGCAGCAGCAACTGCTGTTGAAATAATGCCAGAGACTTTTCCTCCAACCATTGAATTCAGCCATCCCTTCCTCATGCTGATTTTTGATAGAGATACAAACAGCACACTCTTCATAGGAAAAATAGTTAACCCGGCTGTCACTAGCTGAAGTGACGTATGAATTGTTTGCTACCACTAATTAAAGATATGAAAATGCATTACATGATTTATTTCCACTTGTACCAGCTCATATATGGTTCTTTGTCAGTAAAAGGGTTTTTTTACATCATCATCAAAAACTATTGGTATTGACCATGACACTTGCTGAAGAGGAAGGAAGAAATTGTTTTAAATTCAGCTAGAAAAGAATGCCTTTTTTACCTGACTGAAAGACAAAGAAAGATCTAAGCTTTGCCACCATTTGAAAAGAAATGTTTATATTACAATGGAAGACTCCTGATTAATATGATGTAGTCAGCAAGTGAAATTATGAACATTCTTGCAAACAAAGCAGAAGTGGTTGCAGTTTACCATAAGTAAATCCAAGATGGTAACAGTTGGATCAACATTACAGGGCCACAGAAACCTGAAGCTTCTAACGGAGATAACACTGGGAATGTGAAAACTTTTTATCATTCTTAGTATCAACCTAGCAGCAAATCTTCCTGAGTTTCTTGAAGCTTAAAAGAGAGCAGGAGGACCAAATCTGTCTTGAAGATGTTCACCATGTGTTACCAATTTGACAGATTTAGATGGAGTTACTGTCTTCTCACACATGTATCCATCAGTGGTGAGAAGGAGGTTGTAGCTGAATTGGAAGGTGAGGTATTTGGATGGCAATTACACAAGCATACTGTCAGTTGAGATTTATGGAAAACCTATAAGGAGACTGGAAAATTAGAGATCTTTCAAATGATTTTGTCCTTTTACAGCCAAAAATGTAAGCAAGGAGCATGCAATAAGCATGTCATCTGACCCAGGTTGGGGTGACAGGCACCTAGGTAGAACTAGGGCAGCTTGAAGGCTGGCTGGGAACCACCTTCAATGGACTCACTTTGGCAACTGGTATCAGGAGTACAATTGGCCCTGTTTTCCCTATAGTTGTGGGGTTTGGGAAGAGATGAAATGGTGTCATGTCATTGGCAACGATGCTGGGAGCAGTCAAATGGCTTGGGAATCGAACACAACCTCAGCAAGGTCATGTGTGCCCTCTGTGAAATTAAGAGCACGATTTTATTGGTGTGATGCAAAGCATTTTCTCCCCTACTGCAGTCTACAGGAAAGCCCCCTTTCTGCTCTGTGTTCTTAGTAAATACCCTCTGTTAACACAATACTTGATGGTTTTTTGACTAAATACAGACTCAGTATAGAAGAATATATCAACAACTCATAGCATCGAAGGCAGGACTCACAGTGACAGAAATGCATGGACTTTTCTGGCACATTCCTGCATACTCCTCCATCTGTTTGGATGGCTTTATGGCCCAACACCCACCCAGGAGTAACTAACAAGCTCCCTTACCTGAGTGTAGGTTTTTCATTTCCCTTAAATACTGTCGCAGGGTACAGTCTCAGCTGGGTCAGTCTCAGCTGTTATCATCCCTACTGTTAACTGCTGTTAAGCAACGGGCATTCAGTAAAGCAACAGTAAAACTTCTAGGGGTAGAGTGCTCAAAGAGGTGAGATCCTTAGTTATGTATTGAATTCCATAGAGTTGCAGTTGAAAAGTGGAAATAATTGACTTTAGTAGGGTGATTCTCAGTTTACATCAAGAAGTGTGAAAGAAACAGCGGCCACAAATTAATCAAATATTGCTTGCTCCCTTGTAAACCACTTTGCAGTGGATGAAGACCTAAACATAGAAATACAGTGCAGTTGTAGGAAAGCTGTCCCCATGTGGTTCTGGGAGAGATTTGAAGATGAAGCAAATTTCTCACATAATTTAAATCAGTTTTTGCAGGCTGTTAATCCTTATTTTTGGAAGGAGATTCCTTCCTTTCCTACCCTTAGTACCTTGGTGCCCTCACAGATGTGCCCCCTTCACAAGCAGGATGCTAGAGTTCTGTTTTCCCGGGGTATTCCAGGGAGAAGAGCGCACAGGGCAGTAGGAGGGAGGCGCAGGAGCAGCAGTGCTGCTGCCAAGGGCTAGCACTTCGCAGTTTGCGCTCCTCCTCTCACTGCATCGCTTGTACGATCGCTCCGTGTTTGTAAAATGTGCTGGGGAGGTTGCAGGGACGGTGAGTGCTGCCAGCCATGGAGGACGGGGTGCTGGTGAGGAGGGGTGTCTGCCGTTCCCACGGGGATTTCCTGTCAGTCAGGATTCGGGAGCCGTTTGCTAGACTGGCTTCATCAGGCAATAGCTCCTGCCGTACTGACATCACGCTGTGATTTTCCACTGCAGGATTTGCCAGAGACGGTGTTAAGAAGAGGCAGGCACCACAGTTAGCACAAAAGAGCAGCAGACAGCTTGCTCCCTGCCTACATCCACGCTGCGCTGCGCTGTTTGTTGCGTGGCCCGTTCTCATCTCTCCCCCCATCCACCAAGTCCTACTCTCTTAATCCTGCTCTCGTCGCTGTAGGCAACAAAACAGGTTTTGCTGATTACACTCACTGTTCTCATTTCCTCTCCGGACCAGCTCTTTTTCACAGCCTCCCACTCTCCCTCCTGCAGACGAACATTTGTCCCTCCCACTCGCCGGCACCGTTTGTTCGCGCAGGAGGGGAAGGCTGCGGCGCGGCTGCGGCGCCGGCTCCGCCAGCAGGCCCTCCTCGCTCCTTCCCAGAAAATGGGGGGCAGGCATAAACAGGCTCCTTGCCTTCCACAAAACATCTCGAGGAGGTGCCCTGCCTTCCACAAAACAGCAGGGAGGAAGGCTGGGCAGAAAGGCAGGGCTTCAGGTCACTAGGCTATTGGCAATGTGGGAATATAAATGAGCCAGAAACACATGTCAGGGACAATTAATGACCAGGTTCATTAACCGTTGAAACAGCTGACACAGCTACAGTGTAAGGATGGAACTCACAGCCGTGCTTGTGGTGATCCCAGGTTTGGGTGATCAGGTTGTCCCTTGGCCAGGTGCCAGTCCCGTTTCACTGACTGAAATGGCACATTTCTGATTGTCAATGGCACATCACTGACTGATGGCACAGCAACGCCATCGGCAACAGCCTCCAAGTGCTCCAAACACCCCATCCCGAGGGCTCACACACTGTAGAAGCAGGCGTTTAGGGTTTTGCTCTTCTCTCACCATCACTAAGATTGTACCTGGAGGAAGGGAACCAGAAGTCCCCTCACTTCCCACCCCACACCCTTCAGCCTCCCTGCAAAGAGGAGTCAAGGGGAAAAACTCCCTAATACTCTTCAAGCAGGTGTCATCTGATGGCTCTTGCTCAGCAGGAGGAAAGACACAGATCAGTAAAACCTCTAACTTTGCAGTGGTCTGCTTTTTGTTAAACTAACCGCACAGGCCTTGGTTCCGTGCATTTGCCGCGCTTTGCTTGGACCTGCCCAGGCCTGCCTTGGGTTTTGTTTTAGCTACTTTGCTTGTAACAGTAACGATCTAACAATTGTATGCTAGGTAATCCTAGTTTGTTTAAATTTTTCCTTAGCTTTGTATGATTGTATACAGATAATTATGTAACCAGGAGATGTTAAGAACAAGGAATTCTGCACAGAATGAAGTGTCTGTAGCCCTGGAATGAAAAATGAAGGCATACAGACAACGGTAGGATGATAGCAGGAGACTGGAGAGTACAAGCAGAGGGTGATACTGGACACCTCAGAGCTAAAATCATCTAGCCAGTGCTCAGTCAGGTCATCAGAGCTTTACAGACCTGGGAGCTGGGTGAAAACAGTTTGGGGCATAGCTAGTAACTACTAGAACAGAGATGGAGTACACAGTGTATGTGAAACACAGCACAGGTGCTGTGTCCAAGTGTACTGTGGACCTGTGAAACACTGAAGAAAATCAAGGAGAAGAACAGGTGAGCAAATGTGTAACAGCGATCACAAGCAGACCTCAGAGGACAGAGTTTACATCTGCCCCTTGTACTCCTCCTGGCGAGAATGTGGCCATACCTTTCCTTAGGTTGATGGTAGATGAAGAACTGATGTTTTGGAAAGAACACAACCCCCCCAAAACACCCCTTTGTAGTCAGTCGATGAGCTCTGCCAAGGGCTTCAAACGCTGTGGAACAATGTTAGATAAAAGGCAAAAGTTGGTGTAATGGGGGAAGAGGAATCAGAGGAATCAGAGCCAGCACTGGGTGGCAGTCCTGATTCTGCCCCAAAGACCCTTCCCTGGCCTGCCCTCCCACCAAGCCTGATGCTGCGTATTGGGCTGCAGGACATTCAGCTCTTCCCCCACAACTAGGAAGCAAGACCATGAGGAGAGCTGGCAAAGGGCCACATCACAGAGGGGTGAGGGGACACCCCCAGGCAGGAGGCTGTGACCCACCCACAGTCCAAGGACCTTCTTGGGTCACCACTCTGGGGCTAACAGGCACAGAGCTCTGTTGAGGGGATCTGTCCCACAGACAGAATTTCACACTGCTTTCTTTATTAGTTCAGAAACTGAAGAAAGCAGTACAACAGGCATCAGTAGGACTCCTTTTTCTGTGCCTCCTTATCTTATCTATTATGCTGATACTCTGTTATTCAGTCACTAGTTGTTTAGCAACTTGACCAAAAGCACCTTCCCCCCCCCCACCCCCCCCCCCCCCCCCCCCCGGATAGCTACAAGAAGTAAGATGTCATCATTTATTCTCTTATCTTCAGCAGCTGAGCCAGTCAGCTACAAATTAGTGGAAGGCATCAGCATGCCTCTACTCATTGACAAAGGAGAACAGCTCATTGAGAAGAGATGAAATCGCAGCTAAAAACTCTAGTAGGTTGCTTTCTTCATGGTTATGGAAAAACTATTTTAAAACAAATCTTCACAGCTGTAAATGACTGTCAGTCCTGTGACAAAAACACAGAAGCTGCTGTGGCAAAACCTCTGTGTGCTCATTCACATGTGTCAGAGCTCCCAGCCTCTGACCAGAACTGATGCTGAAACATCCAGTGTTGCTGGTGCTGGGGCACTGAAAACAGCAGGCATTTTTAAGGACACTTTGTTGCAGGCCACATGTGAATGTGGTTGTGCAGGTTATTGGTTGTAGGAGACAAACATGAGAATCTGGTTTTGTTTGTCATCGCTCCCTAGTCTATCTGGGTATAATTTGAAGCACTTATATTACAGCTTGATCTAGTTCTATCCATTATTTTATATCCCTGGTTTGGCTATGTTAATTTACACAGAGAAGCTATTTGCCTGGTAAATGGTGCAGCTGAGAGATTATCAGACTGCCTGCTGTGTTGAAATAGCTGGCTTCAAAGCACGGGAAATATCTGTTTAATCAATTTAACATGTTTGGCCACAGGTAAAAGTCTAGCATGACTTAATAATTGTGTAACATTTAAAACTTTAACAAAAGCTTGGGGTATTTTTATTATTTTATTTTATTTTATTTTATTTTATTTTATTTTATTTTATTTTATTTTATTTCTTGGGGGATTTAATTTTTCATCTTCTTAAAATATATCCTGAGCTCTTATACAGTCATAAGGAAAAGACACACTACTGGAGTGGATCTGCAGTGGAAATGAGCTCAGCGTGTCATGCTGGCCAGTGAGGGTGATGCCATCCCATGGAGCCCAGCAGCATCAGCCAAGAAAACCTGTCCAACTCAGCAGTCTTCCCAAACAGGCAGATTTTCTTTGTGTGTGCATGTTTCTTTGTCAAGTTTGCATCCTTTGGTCACAGAAGAAAAACTTCCTAATGATTCCATACTTTAGTAAAATATAAACGCAAAGTTCAAGGGTGTGTTTAAACTGGTGGCTGCAGAAAAGCTCAGCCTCTTTGGTTAGCACAGGAGGTCATGTCGCACTGCTTCTGCAGAATTGGAAGTGCTTGGGCTCAGCCTGGCCATGGGTGAGGCCACTTGAGTATCCCTACAGGAGGGCCTGATGATAAACAGGAGCTCAGGTGAAAGGAGCCTTGGGTTTGTAGAGCTCAGCTTCACTGCCCGGCAGAGAGCCATTGACCATGATACAGAATCCCAGTGTCATCTGTCAGGTGTCCCTGAGTATGCTGTCCTTCCTTGGGTAGCACAGTTGGGGCATGAGGGAAAGGAAAGATTTCCATGAAACTGGAAGTCTGAAGTCAGACTTCAGCTTTTTTTTGCTGCCATATTTGTAGGCATGATCTCCCCTGCAGAAAAACATCAATTTCAAAATGCCCTTTAATGTGACACAAGCAAACCCCACAGTTTTTAGGATATGACAGCTGAGATCATCTTATCACTGCAGAATCAAGAACAGACACTTGAAGACAGCCAGTGCATTTTGTTTCAGCTTAGTTCTGCCTACCATATTAATCATATTGTAACCGATGCAGGTCACGTTTACCAACAAAGGGCATATCTCCACAGCTCCTGAAGTGCATCAAGAAGAGATGAGTGTCACACATCTTGCAGTTGGGGAAGTGAAAAAAACACACATCAAGATGGCACAAAATATGGACATTTTTGAGATCACTGAGAGACTGTGATGACAGCACTTCATAATACAGATTTCTCCCCAGCTCAAATGCATCACTGTTGAGATGAAAAGAGCAACAGTGGGGTTTAGGACTCTGCTCCCTCCTGGTGATTTCCCCACACCAATGGGAAGTGCTGGGCTGCTTGACATGCCAGCAGGGCTCCCTAGGTGGGCTGTGCTCTAGCAAGGCATGTTGTCTTCTCAGATTCCTTCCCAAGATCTGCTCTCAGGGTGACTACAATTTGCCACCATTCCTAAGCAAACCCTGGCTAATGGACAAAAAGACAGAGCCCAGATCTTCCCAGCTCTGCATCTGTTTACTTAAATCCTGGCACTCAGGCTCAGTGTCCTATTTCTTTCCTGCAGATGCACCCACACACAGATACACTTGCGCACAATGACCTTTACTGTATGGTTTGAGGATATCAAAGTGTTAACCACTGCTAGTATAATTAAACTAAATTACTCTAAAGGAGATGGTGGCAAAGGCACTCTCAGTGCACAGAGGAGGGTCTAAGAGAAAATGCTTTGCTAGCTTATACCTTTGTTTTCTGCTCTCTCAGGGCAAATTTAAGATAACGCTCATGTTTGCTTTGCAGTGAGCATGCTGACTTTGCATTGTTCTTCCACTCTGACTCCCTATTGCTTGATTTTAAACTGGGAGATAAAACTCCAGGCAAAGATTCCATTGCACAGCTCATTTTTTTTTTTTTTTCCAGCAGAACTGAAAAAACATGAGGCATTTGCATTTGATGTGGGCTTAGGACAAAATTTCTAGCCTGGCTTCAACTTTTGCTTTTGCAACCTCATCCGTTAGAGCTTGTTTGCTTGCAGGCTTTCAGTGTCATGCTGTGGACTGGCCTCAGCTGCTGAATCTATCACATCTACTTGAACTAGACACGCTGTTACCAACAAAAACTGCAGCATGTGCATAATTAATTACTGAAATCGTCCTTGCCTGTACAAGGGTAGTTAAACCCAGTGCCTGCTTAGTGGAGTAATGGAGTTATGTCATTATACCACTGTCTCAAACAGAGACTGTTTATGCCACTTCCTCTGAGCAGCAGGAGCTGTACTGCTACAAGCACAGCTGTATTGGTGTAATTGCTCCTACAGGGAGTCTCCCACTGGCTCAGCTCTCAGAGAGAACTCAAAACACCACGGCAGGTCTGGGCATGCCAAGAGTAAGAGCTGCTGTGTAAATCAGCTAAGAATGGGAGTTGCACAGCCTCAGAGGGACAACAGACCTAATCCTGTGGTGCTAGTGGAAGTTGTGAGTTTTGCAAGGCTTCATATGTTGAATTTTTGAATTTTGGTTAAAAAGGCAGAAAGAGTTAAATCAATTTCCCAAAATTATATTCAGTGATGTGCTGAATTATTCCATCTTCCATAACACAAGATGCATACAAAACAAGGATCTGCTATGATCTAAAGGATTGGTTTAAAATAATGTAGTTCTAGATTGAAAATTTTCTGTACAGAAACTTTTGTTCTGACATAAGAAATCTTTTTTTTTATTTGTCATCTGCTGAAGAGTTTAAGAGTTTAAGCTCACCTAAGATGTCACTCATGCTAGAACAAAAAGTTACACAAGGATTTAGGATACTAACACTTCCCCATCACAGTGCCACTGCATTATTTCCTCAGGTAGACAGCCCTATGTCAGTTAAAATTTACTGATATAACAATAAAACATCCACACAGAAAGCACTGGTATTTTTCCTCCCCTTACTATTGGAACTGTCTGTATCTTATATGTTTCTTTTTCATTTGAAGAACATCTGTTCTCTATTTCTGATGGGTTTTTTTGTGCTCCTGATCTGCTGCAGCCCATCGTGTTACACATTACCTGGGAGGAGCAATTTGGTCTGGTACACAACAGCAAAAGGCTGAGCATCTCAGCAAATTGTCACACGTGATCCACATTACTAGTGCACATGTCTAAGAAGGAGTTGAGACAGAATGTCTACAGATGTTTGTCAGACTAACCTATATGGAATACAGGCAGGGTCGATTATCATTAGGTCTGACCTCCCACAAGCATCAAAGTAGGTGCAATGACTATATTCTTCCTTTAGAATGGGAACATCTTTGTGTCCAAGCTTAGATCTTCCCCTGTCTGCTATGGCTACGTTGTGCCTAAGCTGTAGATAAAGCTGTAGATAACTACAGTCAAGCAGAAGATACATGTTTGGGTGGCAAGTGTACGAACCATGATGTTAAAGTCTGTTCTCTTACAGTCTCTTGATGGAGTCCTCAATTCTTTGCTATTCCTGCACTGTGTATTCAAAAGAGCACTTGTTTGCTTTTTGGTCAGAGAGAGCAAAGTCTTGTTAAATATAGCCACTTGCTCAATAAAATGTAGCTGAAATATCATATTCACCCTACGCTTATCTTCTACTGAACAGAAATGTTGGCTGACAAGAAGTCTGACCACAGGACTGGCTGTCCTTTAGAAAGACAGTGAGTGGAACTTGAAGACACCACTCCTCACTGAAGAAGAATGGGTGGTGGCTTGTAATTTAAACCTCCTGTCAATGCAAATGCTTCCATGCTCATTACAATGCCAAAAAGAAAAATGAATACCTCCATCAAAAGCAAATTATATGATGCAGAAATCTTGCATTCATTCTATAATCACATGCTGACCAAGGTTACTATCATTTACTATAGAGTGACTTCAGTGGAATCCAAAAATTGTTTCATTATATAGGGAGCAAAATAGGTGCTTTCAATCAAAAATGCCTAAGAAGGAACAAGTAAAGATGCTAGATGAGGCCTTTTGTGAGGTAAGAAGGATGTCTTGGATGTGTTCAGTCACTTATTCTGATCTGGCCACAGCCCCAGGAAGTGTCTGAAGTAAGAATGCTCCTACACTGGAGATACCACTCTCTTTAAAGGAATATATAATACAGTGTATTATAGGCTTTTAAATGCTTCAGTTTGGCACAAAATCCTGACTGTAGGAGGCTAGGAATCTCTCCAAGAAAAGGCATAGAGAACAGTGCTGATATTGTAGTTATGACTGTAGCACAGAAAAGCAAGACTAACCTGCAGTTGAATTGCTACCAGGGTCCTGACAGTGAAGGTGCTCTGAGCTGACCCATGGTCTACATGGTGTGGGAACACAACCTTCTACTCCAAGTGACCCAGGGAGTTCACTGACAGACTGCATTATCCATGCCAACCATGTGGGAACATGCTGTTACTAGCTAAGGAACAGACCTCGAATGGCCAGTTATGCTTCATGGATTGATGGAATCTTTTTTGTTTTGAGTGACTACTCAAAGGTTACTTTTTCTGAGCTCTGCTCGTTAGAGTCTCAGCTTTCTACAGACTTGACTGTCATCCTTCTCCCCTCATTCCAGCTGTCCTATCACCCTATAGGAATGGGTGATACAGGAATAGGATACTTACATAAAAACTGTTAATCATGAACATATCTCACTACTCTTTATTATCCCGGAAGTAAATATTAAGATTTTATCTACCTCTGACACATTGATGGAATTAATTTACCATCATAAAAGTAAGTATCTGAAAGCAAATGTATTTGCAGTGTTTTGGTACATACAAAGAGTTATCTGGCCTGCAGATTCAGTGAAACCTGGTTTCCATAACTTCTCTGGTGTGTATTTTCTGGTGTCTGGCAAACATGAGCTCACCGCTTCCTCCCACAGTACAGGCTGTAAAAGTGTCTGCCCTGGATCAGGTCATTCAGCTTCATGGATTTAGTATGTTTCAGACCTTTATCATTTTGTCACAATGGAGGCAAAAAAAGAATACTTTCAAAATATATAAATTGCAACTGAGAGAAGGCAAGAGAGAGAGGGAGAATGAGATTAAGAAAATATAACCTAAATTTCAAAAAGCCCAAGCTGAAAATTTACTGACTCAAAGTTCAGAGTTGGATGGCATTTTCACCATAAAATATCAGGAACTGGGAAGAGCAGTTCTGTACTGTCCTAAAAGAAACCTCTCAAAACAGCTTTAAACTTAGCACCTGGTTTCTATCAGGACTGAAAGCAGTTCATGCATTTGCTCCATTTGCCAATTTTTTTCCAATACAAATTATATTCTCACTTGCAATGTATGTGCATCCTTAAGAAGTTCCATTTCCAAGATGAGTAAGGTTGCTAAGTGACATTAGCGCCTAAATCAAGGAAGTGAAAAATTAACACCTCACATCTGGCACTGCCCACATATTAAATGCAATATTCTTATGAAACTTAAAGAAAGCCATATTTGAGTACCTATGCAGTTCATAGACAGAGATTGCTGTCCACTTAATTATTTCACTGTCTAAAAAATTTTCCTTATGAGAAAGAAACAATGGAAATGTAGATACTGTAGATACTGTCTTCAAAACATATATACATAGATCACAACACAGATACTGTCTTTAGAAATCTCAGGAAGGGCCTGGTCACAGACCAGCATGTAGAAATGAGTAAAACCAGAGAGGCATGGACATGTCTCATGGAAGAACAGGTCGTGTAAAATGCTGAAGAAGCTTAAACAAAGACACCAAGTCCCGTATGAAAACTAATTCCTGCTTAAATACTCCATGAGAGCACAGCCAGGTGGATACAAACTTTCTTGAGGAAGAAGTGTTGGTTTTGAATATCCAATCCATGCATCCTCCAACAGGAAGAGCACGCTCAGTGCCAGGCCTGCAGCAGGTTACTGCACTAATATTTCTGTTCAAATGGAAAAACCGCTAAGAAGCACAAGTACCCAAGCCCACAATGCAAGTCACTCTGGACAATGCAGGTAGCATTAACTCGCACTCATTTGGTACTTAGTAACCCTCAGCACATTTCACAAGTGCCAGAGGGCACCTTTTGCACTGCTACAGAGGCCAAAGTGCAGAGATTTCTTTATTACATCAGGTAATTGCTTCAGGCTAGACAGTCAAACACTGCAATTGTTAGATTGATTATCACAGCAGTAAGGAGATGTATGTGCAATGCATGTAAATATGGAATTTGGATGAGAAATAGTAGACAAAGAGATCATATTTCGAGTTCAGGTCATCAGAAGTTATTGACTGTAAAATTTTCTGCCATTCTGAAGGTGCAACAGAAAGGTTTTTTCCCCTTTGGACATACCAATCTCTTACACACTTTTAATTCCTGCCTTTGAGTTGAAATTTTTTCCAGAAATTTAAAATAGAAATGCACTTGCATTTCGCATGTACTGGAGAAACTTTGAGATGCCCTCCCTGGAGAACAGAAATATCTATCAGTGCCATTTTTTTAAGTTTGTGTCTCCTGCCTGCTCAAGTCCTGTCTCATGACACAAACTTAGTAAGGCACAGAGAAGGGAGCTGTCCAAATGCACAAAATTATCCTTTTTCCCATCTGAGAACCAAAGGTTGTGATGACACCTGCTGGCTCCATGGGGACTCGGCAAACACCAGCCAGACCCCTCTAGAGCTCTTCAATACTTGCAGGTAGAAATGGAGAATAAATAAATAATTGTGAATTAATATTTTTCATTGCTGCAAGTTGAAAACTCACAGGAAACAGGGCTAGGAACTTTAAAAGGTCATTTACTCCATCCCCTGGAAAAAAGCAGGGTTTGTGCTACTTCTACCATACATCATGGTTGATTGATTTACCTCTTACTGAAAACTGATAGTACTTCTCTGGACACAGTGAAACAGTGTTTCATCATTTTTGCATTTCCTATGAAAGATTCCATGGCAAAATGTGTTATTAACAGACAATTATACTTTCATTTGTGTGTTTAAGAACAGTTAGACAGCACTTGACTGTGAAGTTGAAAGCACAGGGGAGATTCTTCAGCCCTATTAATGAGCTACTACAGCTTTATTGCTTTATCCACCTTGTACAGTAGTACACCCATCCCATGCCAGGTGATCTGCAGGAATAGGTACCTTCCAGTGAGGCTTTTGGTCCAGGAATCCTGTCACATGAACAGTGGCATAGCTGTATAAAAGGGGTCAATCTTATAAACAGTGCAGGCCTGGAGCCAAAGTTGCATCCCTATGATTTCAAATATATTGAGCATTCTGGGAGTGGGAGAAGCAGCAGCCACCTTGATGAATCAGCTCGTTGACAAACTGTGTTCAGGAGACTGTTTAAAGAGCTGTTTCATAACTGTTGGAGCACGTTAGTTTATGTGTTATGAGTAATTTCACAGTGAGACTTCAGAAAAACTGAAGATCCCTGCAAATCATCCCCTGCACTATTCCTGGTATTTTGTTTAGTCTCAGAAATGTAGAAGAGGTTAGACCACATTCAGCCTAAATATTTTCATGAACTGACACTTTTTGCTTTATCATCTGTCTCCAGTATGGTCAGTATTTCTGAGTGATTTCACCTCAGGACAGCTGAAAATACCATGTCTGCCCTTGAGAAACCAAATGGCTAGCCACTAGCTGGGGACAGAAATTGCAAGGCCTCCAGTGAAATGTATCTGTTTAGTTACTATCTTGTTTGAGCAAGGCAAGAAACTCAGTTCCAAAAAATCTCTCACTGGGAAGCTGGTACAGATACAATTAATTAAACAACCCATCTCCTTCCTGGAACCTGCTCTCAGTCGTGCAATAATGCCCATCATATCTTATAGCCCACTTTGAATCTCAGCTGTGGTCGAGTTACAAACTGCTAAAATGGGTCATGGCATGTGGAACAGAGGCATTACTTAAGCAAGCACTATTGCTCTTCCAAGGAGATCATTACTGGGAGGAATCATGGCACAGAGAACCTAACCCGCAAAATCCCTGAATATTAGGATGACTAATCTCTTCATGGTCACAGAAGGTTTTCTAAAACTGACTGAGGAAATTAAGTAAGAAGAAAAGCAGCCACTGAAATAGAGGTGTTGCCAGCCCCACAAGAACTGCAAAAGGAAGAATTCTGCCTTATAACATAAACTCTCTGACTATTTGGAACAGGCAGCTGATTCTACCTTAGCAGTATATACCCCCAGGTACTCAAGAGTCACAGGGCTTTGTCAAACAGATTGGTAAGAACCTGGACTATATCGTCACTGCCAAGTTTTTCAGAGTTGCATATGCATCCAAATAACACTTGTCTATTAGAGAACAGACGGTCTTTACCTCAACTGCTGCCCAGCCTCAGCACTGGCACAAGCTCCCAGCAGAGATGCAGCGGCAGAAGTGCACTCGTATTGGCCCTGCTTGCTCTGGTTTCAGAGGTGGTTTTGTCCTAAACTGTGGAAAAATGCAATTCCGACAGAGTCACACATCACAATCCTCTCCCAGTAAATCACTCTGTGAACATGTATAGTTTGGCAGAGTGCTACCCATATGTCTTGTGGAGCTTAACTGCTCAGAAAGCTCTGTTGAATCCAAAGGGCAACTGACAATATAAATAGGAGTTGGTGGGAGGAAGGAATACGTTACTCACGATAGTGTATGGTGGATACGCTCAGCAGGTGTCACCTGGCATAAAAAACCAGCAAGGGCTTTGTGAGTAACTGGAGAGGAAGACAATGCTCTCATAGCTCTGTACGAGCCAATACAACCCATAAGAGCCTCCTTTTTCCTCTGGGTAAAACAAGATTAATATGGGCTTTGTGGTCCAGAAAATATTTAACCTAGAGATTCAAAGACTTTAAGATTTCTTCAAACCCCTCTTTTCAGTCTCATCTATAACGAATCTTAATCTTTTGACTATTAAACATCGAGCTTCCAGCAGTGACCACAGGTGTCGGCGTCCTGGTGCAAGGAGGAAGAGGTTTATTTGCTACTGTCATTGCAATCAACTGGTGATTTTGATGAGCAAAAAGCCAGACTCTCTGCCCATCAGGTTTTCCTTGTATTTTCTTTTGGGCCACCACCACAGTACCACAGTATCCACAAGACACACAGAACTAAGATGTCGCAGGGAGAAAACATGTCAGTCACACGGACAGAGAGAAGTTCTGAAGTCACTGGGGCATCCACAGTGAAGCTTTCTATGTTTAGGGACTAGACTGCCTGATGTTAGAGCAGGGCCTTCAGTTCATAACCTCATGTTATTTTCACATATTCTTTAGTACAATGCCTACACTGGGGGCCTATTATGACAGGGATTGCTTCTAAATGGAAGATTATTTTTAATTAATTTAAACGAAGAATTTAAGAAAGTAGAGCCTGTGACCCCTCTGTTGAACTTCTTAAGAGCTGAATCCCAAAAAAACTGCCCTCCAGTATGGTGTCCTTGCAACGAGAATGCAAATCTGGTTAGACAATGGAGGGGCTACATCCAGTTCTTAAGCCCTTTCTAATTAAATCTTGAATTTTGTAAGCAAACACCCTTATAGAAGCAATACTCATCAGCAACAAACAAAAGCCATTTTGAGATTGAGTCCTGGATGCCCTAATTCTTTATGAGCTTTCTAAAATGTCCAGTACTTCCACTTAGACTGCATATAATATTTTTTTTTTTCAGCTCGGTGGAAAATGAAAGACTAGTACTCTTATCTCACATTTTAAAGTCAAATTATTTTTCGTTTACAATTCAAATCAAAATTAAGTGTTCTATTTCATTAGGGAGTATTTTTGAAAATAATTTAGGAGCATGAGGAGAAAATAGAGAATTCCATGTTTATGTTTTATCTGGAATTAGGCCAATGATCAAACTAATGAAGAGTTTAGAACATCCCAGGCTACATAAACTGTTGAATGAACTATCTGTCTTAAAGAATGTGCCTTGTGCAACTAATAAGGCTCAAGACCCAAAGCCAGCCTTCGAATCTTTTCAAGCAAGACCAACTGAAAGTTCAAAAAATTTATTAATGCCTCCCATAGCTCAGTATAACTTTTGCAGGAATATCAGCTTGGCCCACTTTATATTTTATGGGAGAAACATCCCTCAGTGGTTATCAGGCAGTTGATGTTGGCAGACTGATACGTCACCGAATACCTGGCATGCTCTTCAAAGAGGGGGTGGAGCCCTGGCCTCCTCTCAAAGCTTGGCCAAATTGCAGGGCAAGGGAGTTGGTAACACCCTACAAATGTCTGTACCTTCTCCCCCCCTCCCTTGTGCTCTCCCTGCCTTGGTGAATATTGACATATTCTTTTATGTAAGGGGATAATTTAAGCAGGATTGGATATGTCTTCCACCACTGAGTAGCTCAGAGCCTGCCTGAAAAATAATTGTCATGGGCTATTGGATGTGGGGGGCCGCATCCTAATAGCGTGCTGAAGGGCTCAATGCAAAGAATTTGTTGTTCTCTTGTTTCTCATGAAAGACAGAACATATTTACTGGAATGTAACCCTCCCTTGTTATGCCATTTATAAGAAACACATATTCAGTGTTTATAAAGCAGTTAATTTATAACAGACAAAACCAGATTATCAGTCTTTGGAAGAGCAAATATTTGTTCAAAATCTTCTAAATGGGACAGACATCTTCATCTCATTTTTAAACATAACTGATTGAGAAAAGTAACAGAAGAGCTACCTGATAGGTAAGATAAGATTTATATGAAGCATTTAGATTGTAAAGGAAAGATTTTATATATATATATATATATATATATATATAATAAAATGCAATTTTATATATTTATCAATGATTCTCAAGATGTGATTTTTAAATGGTTTTAGATCTTAATTAGCTTCTAACAGATTTTTCTTTTGCTCTAATGCCTTCAGAAGAAAAAGGTATTTGCACAAGAAGCTTCTTTCTTTGATATTCATATTACTAGAAATAAATATTTCTTAAAACTGAAATTATGTTGACTTTGCTCTAACACACATTTATTAATGAACTGTTTGCTCTACAAATAAAGTGAGTTGTATAAAATTAGCAATAAGCTTCACTCAGGTCTAAAAATACAAGCCTATAATGCACATAAATTCTACTTTATTGTTCCCAGAACTATTTTTCCTAGTTCTAGAGGACATGCTCTGTTTCTAACTAGCCAAGGTGAATGCTACAGCTGCTGTAATGTTAACTTTAAATGTTTGTAATCTCAGATTTGAAGTGATTACTTAGTGCAACTGCATGGTTCTTATTATCATGTTCATTACACCCAAATCAGTAGCATTTGTGTATGTGTTTGCCTGAGGATTCAGGAATCTTTTCTTGAGTCTTGAATAGTTTGGGATAAACCTGTAGACAAGACCTTCTGTATCTGTCCTGCCCTTTCTGTCCAAACCCAATCTGTGTGGGGCAGGCAGAGCCCCCCGTAAGGCAGCTCAGCACTTTGCCCAGTCAGTCCCTTCACATCTCCTGGGGGAACCTGGTGGCCACTTGAGCCAGGTGCTGTCCCAGATCTCCCAGAGATGGAACAGTGATATCTGCCAAAGGCAATGCTGCCAGATGTTGTGCAGGAATTGCACCCTGGCTAGGAAAGATGAGGAAGAGTTCACACTCTGCAATGCCTGGTGAGCAGTTAGGCCTGCTGCTCTTTTAGAGGGAGGGACTCCTGCTGCAGAAAATCCTTTCCCTGTGATTGAATATGATCAAAAGCAAAATTTTCCAATCCCTGCCCCCTTGCTAGAGCTGACTCTGCAGTGTCCAAGATGCTTCTTCAAAGTAGGGACGACTCCCAGAGGAAAGAACCTCCTTCTTTGCTGCCAGGGCAGGTGCAGCATTGTGGCAGGAACAGGATCCTCTGTGCCTGTTTCCTCCCACAGAAGTGGGTCACTACCTAAGCAGAAGGAATGCACAGCAGATACTGCAATAGCTCTGAACTGCACTGCTGCAGCCTGCCAGGGGATAGTGAATATCCCAGCACTCCAGAAGCTGCAGGCACTGCTTGACCAGCAAGGCAGGAACTGAAATCAAGTAATCCCCTTCCCCACTCCAGTCCTGAAAATCCAGACACAGAATCTCATTAAAAATAAATTAAGGGTTAATGGGAAAGAAAAATAAAGAAAAAAATATTCACAACATATTTGCTGCATATTTTGCTCTGTTCTCTGTCTGCCATGCACTTGAGAGCAGGCATAACATTCATTGAATTCACTGCCTCCCGATTAAGTCACGACAGCCCATCTGTGTTGCAGCAAGTACAGAACGTGACCTATTATCTCCAAAGAAAATAGCACACCACCTGACTGCCAAAAGCACCTCGTGACTTGGCACCCAAATGTCTCAGTACTCACATCAACATACCTTTTCAGGACTAACTCCCACAGCCTGAATCAGCCAACTGTGAAATTCAGCTGAACTCTGAATAAATCCGATAAAACCAGATTTCCCATATGCCAAATCACAAATTATACAATGACCGTAGTTTGTTGTTACAGATCCTTAACTTAAAAGGAGTAGTTAACAACTGCCATGTGATTCTGGACTGTTGAATCACTTACTACTTTAATGATGGGCCATATTTTAATCTCATTTATCCCCTTGCCCACTACTATACAAAAGGAATTTGTACAGGTTTGGTGGTCTTGAACATCCTGTTTAATTTACAATAGGAGAATGCATTTCCAAAGATTGTGGCCATTCAAAATTTGTCCATACACTGCTGTATTGGGAGAGAATTAATATATTGCTTTAATGGAAAGATGGATGATAATCATATTTGCACTTTATGCTTGCAAAGTGTATTTCATTTGCAAATTTGCAAATTTACACAATATCGGATGTGAAAGTTTGCCTGAGGTGTCCTGTAAGATCTGTGTAGTCTTCTCTGAGCATTTTGTTGCTCAGGTTTAGAGTATATACCCTGAAGAAGTAGAAAGACTACTTCACTACATCTATGACCTTTTGCATTGTGAGTGAAAGAACAAACTAAAAAGTCATTTTGTTGCCTTTTTCCCTAGGAGAAAAAAAACCACAGAGCTCATTATCGGATGTCAACATGAAAACAGGAATCTACATACTTCTCTTAAGTGAAATTTTTTTTGAATTCATCAAGGCTGATATCAAGCCTAAATTTCCAAAGGAGGAAAATGAGAGTAATTTCTTGGAAAGAAGTAACATCAGTACTTCCAAAGAGTGGTATCAGCACAAAAATATCTCTAAGCCTTTTGAAGATCAAAGTCTTGAGGACTTCACTCTTCACAACTTCACTGAAAAGACTGCAAATTTTGGGTTTAACCTCTACAGAAAAATTGCAATGACACATGATAACAATGTAATCATCTCTCCCCTTTCTGTGTCAGCTCTCATGAGTGTCTATATGACAGCAGCCGAAGGAGAAACATACAGACAAATTGTAAAAGGTCTAAACCTCCATGCTGTGAAGGACAGAATGGATCGCCAACATATACCAGCTTTGTTTAAACAACTGATAGGTAACATCACAATGAATGAAGAATTTGTCCTTGTGCAAGGTATTCTTTCTTTTATTCAAAAGGACTTCAGACTCAAGGAGTCTTTCCTGAATTTATCTAAGCAGTACTTTGATATGGAATTCCTGAAAGTGGACTTCAAAAACTTAACACAGGCAAAACTTTTTATCAATCAAAACATTAACAAAATGACCAAAGGAAAAATCCCAGTGCTTTTTGAAGAGCTGGACCACCATAATAAACTGGTGCTTGTGGACTACATTTTCTTTAAAGGTAATTGTTGTTTTTATTTTGCAGAATAATTATTTATTAGGAGAATCAAGACTCAAACTACATTAGGGAGAATTTAAATGAATTTAGATGAGTCCTGTTTCCTCTATGTCTCTATCTAAGTTTACTTTTTGTATTAAGATTAATTAATAGGAAATTACTTCTCATGATAGGGAACCACAATTCTTCTATGCTTCTCCATACAATAGTCTCAAAGAGAACAAAAATCCCTGTATCAAACTATCTCAGTCCATCTCCAAATTATCCCTCTTTGTGACAGGAAACAGTTTTATTTTCATTCACCCATTAAAATGAGGAAGTCTTAATCATAATAGTCTTAAATGCTACATACTAGGCATAAAATAAGGGACTGATTTAACGTAGTACACAAAAGCATTGAAACAAAAATAATTTCTCTATTTCCATCAAGAATCACCTGCCCCAGAGGAAACCAAGTATCCCACTGTATTACCTTACAGGGGGAGGGGAAGAAATACCAGTGATGGACAGAAACCATTCCGTGGAGAGGTCAGTGAATCCCCATCCAAAATATTGGATAATTAAATTAAATACAGAATAGTGAACAACTGGTAGAAAATTTCAGAGAAGGTTACATTTTAGGAAAGGTCAGATGCTTACCATGCATTTATAAAACAAAGAGAACATAAATTCCGAACTTGAGTGGCAACAAACCAGCCTTAGAAAAATATTTCCCTTCTTTCTGTTGACTACTTTTGGTTTTTCTGTAAAAAAATGTATATACAATAAACATAAAATATACTGAAACTGTCATCCACTTATCCCATACATAACTGACAGCTGCTTCAACTAGATACAGAAAATATCCTATAGTTTTTTAAACTTTTTAGAAAATTCTTCTGAACAAATCTAAACGCACATATATATTTTATTTCTTTCTTTCCACAGGCAAGTGGGTCTATCCATTTAATTCCAAATTCACAGAAATGGAGACTTTCCACATAAACAAATACAGAAGCGTACAGGTACCCATGATGTTCAAGTCAGATAAAATTAATTCAACTTTTGATAAGAACTTAAGATGCACTGTGGTAAAGATACCTTACAAAGGGAATGCCCACATGCTGCTTGTTATCCCAGAAAAAGAAGGAGACTACATTTCAATTGAAGACCATTTGACTACAGAACTTGTGGAATCCTGGCTTGGAAACATGAAAACCAGGTACTGTTTTGACACCCCTGGGGCCCTAATGTCTTCGATGTCTATTGCAGAAAAGCAACAAAGCCCAGGAAAGATTAGCTTTTAGGTCTTCCTAAGCCTTTTCCATGGGAGCATCTCTGTGGCAAAAGATGGCCCATCCACAGCCCAAGTGTCATGTGAAAGTTTTGACTATGAGGGGGCAAAACTTCGGCTCATTTCAGTTAAAAATTCTCTCTGTGAGGGCATGAGTCTTTCCATAATCTTCCTTAGGTCTCCTCTCTCCTTAAATTTAGTACTGCCGAGCAAAATCCACAATAAATCTAGACATTTATTAAACATCTTACCAGGGAAAACCCAGAGGAATTAATAAATTTTAATATAAAAATGTAAACACAAATGATTCCTGTGAAATGTAGTTCCTGAAGTGACAATTTTTTTCACCAGTCAATAAATTAGTGAGTCGCCCTGGTATCAGGACACTGTAACTGCTGGTGGAAGTATTTATAGAGAGAAGGAAATGATTTCTAGCATCATTGGCAGTCAACAGGTTAGAAATTATTTTCTGCCAACAGGTTAGAAATTATTTTCTGCCAACCTAAATGCCAGCAGACAGTCTTCAGTTTTTTTCCCTTCTTTTTCTGTGTAAAGCTTAATTCCTGAGTAGTGTGCATTTCAGCAGTCAAGTCACCTACTGTTTGCATTGAATTTTATTTTTTTTTACAGAAAAGTGGATATTTCACTTCCAAAGTTTAAACTAGAGCAAAAATACACAATGAAGAAATTGCTTCAAGGTCTTGGAATTAAAAAGCTCTTTACACGTTCAGCAGATCTTAGTCATCTGACAGATCATGAATATGTAGCAGTTTCACAGGTAAGCCTACTAAAATTATTTGCTGTTAGGATTATAATAGATATAAATGGCCCAGCCAAGACACTCATATCAATTTATAGGGACACTCATCTGCCAGGTATATGCAATCTACGTATCTTAGTCAGGACAGACCCCACTTCAAGTAAAAGGTGTGTAGAGGCAAGGGCAGTGACATCTCATAGGTGCTCAACACCTCCCAAAGCTAACCCATCATGGGAGAAAAGTTCAGCTTCAAGAGGAATATGGTTGGCAGGGAATGAGTGCAAATTCACAAAAACTCTAAACAAGAAAGACTTTGTAAATGACAGTCAAATTGCAAAAGCCAGGGCAAGGCTTTTCAAGGAAATTCAAGGAAAGAACTCATACACAGCCCAGAGGCAGGCATACTTCTCAAAAAATAAAGAACCTTAGAAAGTTTAAATAACAAAATCTCAAAAAAGGTAACAGTGACAAAGAGAAGTCAAAACACTCCTGTTTTTCCTTCTGCATACCATGGAAGAGAAAAAACAGAATCTCACAGCAAAGGATTGGCACAATACAGTTGTACTCCAACTCGCAACAGATGCTCCACTTTGTATGCTGAAACTTTTAAAGAACATTTAAACAGGTAAAGGAAAGGGCAGTGAATGGCCAAGAAGACAGGAACACAATCCCATGGGAAAAGGGGAGCAGGAAGACATATTTTATAACACTGTTTAAGGGAGAGCATAGATGAATTTCAGAAGACTGATAGAAAACAGAGGCAGAATGAGAAGCAGAAGAGAAAGGAGGACAAAGGACTTGTCAATCACGTCAATTTCAAGAAGGAATAGGTCTAAGTGACCAGAGATGTCTTATAAAAAAGAAACAGCTAATATATAAAAAAGACCATCTGCTGATAATAGAAAATTAAAAGGCACGGTCAAAGAAAGGAGATGAAAGACATAACACACAAAGATACTTGTGCCCACAAGAAAGGAGTCTGTGGAACAAGAAGAAAATAAATACAAATTCATACTTTACAGTAAAAGTAAAAAAAGTTCTGAAACAAGATGAATTCATAAACAAGATAAAAAAAAATAATCTGGCATAGGATTTAAAAACATAGCCTTATAAACTTTGTAAGGAAATTATAGCAACTGCTTGTGGTTGTGAAGGGTTGGATGGCACTGACAATCCAGGACCCTAACTCCAGGAGAGGCTTCTCAGAATTACAGATTGGTTAAGGTTGGAAGGAACCTCTGGAGGTCACCTGGTCCAACTCCTCTGTTCAAGCAGGGTCACCAAGAGCAAGTTGCTGAGGTCCATGTCCAGACAGCTGTTGAGTATCTCCAAAGAGGAAGAATCCTCAGTACCTCTGGGCAACATGTGCCAGTGCTCAGTCACCCTCACATGAAACAGCGTTTCCCAATGTTCAAAGGGAACCTTCAGTGTTTCACTTGGTGCCCACTGCCTCTGGTCCTGTCACTGCCACTACTGATGAGCCCGGCTCTGTCTTTTTTGCACCCTCCCTTTGGGTCTTTGTACCCTATGAGAAAGAATCCTTCTGGTGCTGCTTTTACAAGTCTCCCTACACCAAATCCTTATAGAAGCCTTTGTGATTAACCAGTTAACAGGGTGGTATAATAAACACTTCTACACAAGTTTCAAAAACTCTCATGCTTAATCTACAGGTTTTCAAAATTGCAGTGGCTTAACAAAACAACCTTTCTGGGAAGATGCAACATCTTAAGAATAAATATTTAATGGATAAAATTGCAGTGATTTTCAGTTTGGTATGAACTATTTCACTGTTGGGAAATACAACGGCAATCTGCAGCACTTTTCTCGCTTCCTCTTGATCATGTAACTTTCATGATGAATCTCAGCAGTTAACTCTATTGTGTTATGAAAAAAAATCACACTTTAACAAGAGCTGCTAACTGATATTAGGAGCAATATGTGCATCAGCTACAAAGTGCCAGAGGAGCGTCCTGTCCCTGTGAATTGTGAAAGACAAATTTATTATTTAAGAATATGTAGCAGAAAGCTCATCACTGGTGAAGTCCTTCAAATGTTTTCACATAAGTAATTCCTAGAATTAGGAGTTTAGGAGCAGGAAATCCACTAGATAACCAGGCAGTTCACTAATACAGACACTAACACAGCAGAAGCTCTCAGAGGTATAAGGAGGCTGAAAGAACAAAATGAAAAATCCAATTCTGCCAGGCTGCAATTTCAGTGATTAAGGAAAATCTTCAAACTGCTCCAGGACTGTACCTCATTGCTCTACGTATTTAGTCTGTGCTACCAAATGTACAAATTAGAAATACAGGGGAAAAGGCAAAGATTGGCACATTTCCCCAAGCTCTCACATGATCAGCTGTGAATAACATATCCACCCAGCCAGTGTTTGTGACTGGTGAAAACACATTTTCTACAATGGATAAACTCCTTTGCACAGTTAGGTGTCAAATAGGAGCACTCTACACAAACGCAATGGTTGCTACATGCAAAATCCCCAATCTCTAAGTGAGGTCTGTGCTCAGAAATGTGGAAAAGTGCAATGACTCCCGAACTAGCATCCACACTGTGAGATTGTGGGCATAGTGGCCCTGCTGACTCCTCTGCTGCTGAAGCAGACAGCACACAGGGGCCCACCAGTCTCAGGTAGACTGCACTGAACTGCTCATTTTAACCCTTAACAGAATCCTACTTCAACTGAATGCCTTGACCTGGTAAAATACTCTTCATGTTAGCATTTACTTCTGTCACATGTTTATTTCTACCTTGCACTCCAGGTTGTCCAAAAGGCAGTTATTGAAGTGGATGAAGAAGGAACTGAGGCTGCAGCAGCAAGTGGGTCAGAAATAACTGCATTCACAGTGCCTCCTGTCATCAAAGTGGACCGACCATTCCTTTTCATGATTTTTGAAGAAACTTTTAAAACATTACTGTTCATTGGCAGGGTGGTGGATCCAACAGAAATGTGAATAAAGGTAATAATTTCTATTCTTTGGTATGTAAGAGGCTTTATTTTTATTAATTTATTTTAGGATAAAAAGACACTGAAATATGAAATGTGAAAACCTCTTTTGTCTCTCCAGCTAACACTAATATTTTATCAATGCCACATAACAAGCTAACTTCGTTAAGGCTCAAAGCAACAAAAATGTGACTTGTAAAATCTACCTTTGGTAAAAGAAAACCCAACAACCACAGAAGTGAAATTTCAAAACTCAATATTTTAATGATAAATCTGAATAAAAAGCCCCAGACATTCACATACCAAAATGCTCAGGAAGCTCATTCCCAAACACTGCAGATTCCTCAATGTTATCTTCTGTTGCAAAGAGACTGAAGAGCGCAGTAACCTCAATATTAGCAGAACTCTGACAGTTATAAAAACAGAAGCAGTATCAAGCCCTAAAAGAGAATTTATAACCTTTGTCTAGAGATCTTTATTACTGTAGAAAGTAAGTTTATCATGAAATCTACATTATGAGTGTGACCTCTTCCAAAGCATTTATACACAGACTATTAAACCACCTCTTTTTCTCAGACTACCTATGTGTCTTAAAAATATTCTTTAAATTAACAACTAAATAGTTCTGAAAATTAACTTAGGTATTCTGATTTTGGAAAATCTGGCCTGTACTATTTCATAGCAGAGAGCTAGCCCTCTCCTAAACCCAGAATTTCTACCTATAATATCATCTAGAAACCAGGGTGAACTATGTAACAGGACTCTGTAACTTAACCAAGGCAGACTTTGGTAAGAGAAAACATACCTCCATTAAAGTGGAATTAATCTATTCACAGAGTTGATCCTAAAATCCAAAAGGTGTTGCCAAGAAGTTTCAGAAAAATATTTCCATGATCTAAACACAATTGTCTTTATTCAAGTAGAGCAGTACTTCCAACAGAATTACAAGATCTTAACATTTAATAGATTTTAATTAGCAGAGTTCCATATATAAAGTACAAAACAACACAAAAAACTACTTCCAGGTTTATGCAACTAACAGATCTCAGCATTATTCCGCTTGCTCATCACAAAAGAATTGCCCAAAAAGGAGCAGAAGACTTTTCAAAATCATTTGGTAAGGAACTTCACAGGTGTCTGTCAGTAAACACGCATAGAAACATCTGCTAGAGAAGATACAAAAGAAACCTTATAGGATAAAATTAGTTACCATTAGGTGTCTGCCCACAACAGCCCAGACACTGATGTAAACCACTCACAAAAGGACTCAGGAAGCAGGCTCTGCTTTCTGACTAGACTATGAAGGTGCATCTCAGCTAACTCCAGACTACATGACAAATGTACCCAGAAAGACAATCACTCCTTCTGGCCACTGGTCTATATGGAAACCAGCAAATTCCACTGCACCGTTGCCCTTCAGCTGTTATTCCAGAGCTACAGCTGATCAACAGGTATAAACAGTGCTCTGAAGGGTTCAAATCCATTGGTGCTGTTTAATTAACCCAGAAGTAAGTGGCTCCTATAAAGACTGCTTGGATGGAGGTGTGTAGTGCAAATGATTGATGAAAGTGTGCACAAAACACCAGAGGTATTGCACAAGGAAAATGTCCAATCCAAAAAATGTCTAAACAGAGCATTTACAGATTACATTGAAGGACTTTTGGGTTATTGAGTAGAACACATGTTATCAGCATTAAATAAATTAATCAGTTTAAAATGACAGACTGACAGCCAAGAAAGAACAAAAGACAGACTGTTTACAGAACTCATTATATGCTTATTAAGGGGAGAAAGAGCTTCCAATTTCTGAACTTACTGTTCTGCATTGCTCTAGTAAAGGCATTGACAGGGCAAACACAGTTTTGAGCCCTGTACTACAGCTGGCTATGGATGATGTGAGTTTGGACCCTGCCAAAGGTCAGACTAAGAACAGACTGAGCAGTCTCCTGTGGCCCATGGGGGGGCAGCTGTAGCTGGCATTTGAGTCAGCTGTGCTTGGGGAACTGGGAGTATCTGTTTGCATTAATGAACCAAAAGGGTCATCTGTTCACCCATATCAATACCGAATGTTAAACATCGCAAAACTCAAAGACACTTTTAAAGAATTTTGAGATTTACAAGATCCTATGCCAGGCTGCAGAACAAACTGAAAAATTAAGTATTTCCACAGAACCCAAACAATGCCTGTGACTTAAGACGGAGAATACAGCTAAATCCAACTGTGCTGTAGGAAGCTTAAGAATTCAATGTTTAGTCCAAAGAAACATTCTGTACTTCACACAAGACAGCATACATCCAGCATTATTACTATTTTAAATAAATACCCTCCATAGGTAAGTGTTTTGATAAATTTTAATTATAAAAGATGCCCTGAGAATTTTTTTTTCAAGAACATGCATGTACAGCATTGTCCTAGGTTTTATTTTGAGTAAATCATCATTCATGTTTTTACATTATAAAAAGTGACCACACACACATATGCATACACAGACCAGATCATCTTTATCATACACCAACAAATTTTAAAAACCATATATTTCTGATATCAATATATTTATGCTGCCTCCATTTTGAAAGAGAAGCTGACAATAGCTTCATAATCTCTCTCTCAAGTATTGGCATAAATAGAACTTTTCAAAATATAATTGCATGTTTTTCCACATAAATTTTGATAGAAACATTAGCATTAATACAAACAAATGCAGATGACATCACTGAACCATAACTGCTTGTAATAGCAGCTGATTAAAAACTAGATTCATTATTATAAATTATTAAAGTGAAAATACAATTCAAAATACTAAAATTAAAACAAGTATTTATACAACAAAACTTACAACATTTTTTTTTTTACATCATCTGGAGATATTTTCTTTTAGATTGCTTTGAAACTTCCACAGAATTTTTATGAACTTAATACTTGTAAAAATATTAATTCCAAATTCACAGCACAATGCTTCAAAAGTCTGTGGTTTTTTATAGACTGGTCAATGGTTCTAGACTTTGGTCTTAAATTAGGTTTGCAGATTCTTTAAAATGTGGGATTACTTTTTCATATTCATAACAATTCCTTCTATTTTTTGCTTAAAATGGGAGCTAAGAGTTGCTATGATTGTAAGTAAGCCAATTAAACAATGGGTATGTGCATTCTAAATCCAAGACTTCAAACTACAAAGGCATGACTGAAGAAAACAAAATCTTCTCCTTAGCTGCAGCAGTTAAGAGCACATAGCTGAAGTTACATTTCATATCATTTCACTATGATGTTAGAATTCTGCAACCACTACATTGTTTATCAGAACATATTTTACAGCTTGGAATTTTATTTAAAATATTTAAATTTTTAACATTGCGGGATGCATTTTATTCAGTCCAGGCATTAGAGAGTCTCATCTGCTGCTCCCACCTTATCCCACCAGAACGTTGCTTCCTCCAGTCTCTGGTTCCCTCATTTTTCTGTCAGATGATCTAGGAGTTTGATTTTCTGTTTTTTCTTCATACAAAAGAAGAAACACACATAGTATGTTGTTACCATATTATTAAATTACTTAACATATTAAACCACTGCTGTGGTTTAACTCTTAGCTGCGTCCTTTAAAAGCTACGAGCTGCTCTATTGCACCCATGGAAAAAGCCAAAGGGACATACGACACTGAGATGTTACAGAGAGACATAACAGACACTATGAAGTCGGAGTGAGAGAGGAAGAAAAAGAAGAAAGGAACTCTTTTGTTTATTGTTGACCTCGTATATATAAGTTTTTGGATAGTGATTAGAAATTGGACAGAGAAGTTACTACTTCTCTATCATTACTGGTCACTTGAGAAGTCCATCAGGTGATATCTTTTACAAAGGAATGCAAACATGATTCTTGTTTATTTTATAATTCATGAGAACTGACTCCACTATACTAAAACAAATCAGGCGGCTTATTTTCAGGGACAACAGACATATTCTGAGGGCTTTCTTCTCAAGAAGGGCAAAGCTCTCCATTAAGTTGTCTACAGAAGGTCTTGAAGAGATCAGTCCGAGTGAGACGGTTAAGATGGTACAAGCTGTCCACTCCCGGCTACACAACTTGCCAAAAGTCTGCCACATTACACTCTGATTTCTAGGGGTTCTACTGACCACAAGGTCATTTGGGTAATTTCTGGATTTTTCATGTCTTAATTTCTTAATCTTTAGATATACTGTTTTTCAGTTTCAGAGAGTTGTATCTGTGTCAATTAACAACTATTTGTAGCAGTTAGAAATATTTCAAAGAATGGTGCATAACTCTTGGAAATATTAATTTGCATCAATATTTTACAGTAACATTTACAAATAACAGAATATATTGTTCTGTTTCACTGTTTTAAAACTGCTGAATATTTAAAACTGCCAATCTTATATGACAATTTATCAGTGTCAGGATACCTACTACCTTCATCATAGAAATGGGATACAAAACACATGCCAGTCCCACTGGAACTTGGAACTTCCAGCATCTTAAATGTCATGATGAAAACACGATTAAAAGATGTAAGTAACCAACCCAAAGTGTAGTAGATCAGTGGCAGAACTATTTCATCTTGTGTTTAACTTTCTAAGAAATTATATGACTGGATGAAAGACATTACTTTAAGATACTTATCTTAAACATATAGCTGGTACATCATGGTTACACACCAAACAGAATGTCTTATAGGTCAGTTGTGGACATCTTGTAAAATACTGGAATTTATTTAGATTTATTCTTGTATAAAAATTAACTTTCTAATAATAAATTAGAAAGTTCTAATAATAAATTAGAAAATTAATTTTTATGCAACAATAAATCTACTCCTCTTTTTACAAGATGGAAAACCTGTACCCCACATCCTTGAAGAAATTTTTGATTCAAAATGAAATAAAATTAGCCAATATCTGTATGTCTATAGGCAAGACGCAAAACACTTACATGCTATCTATAAAGTGGATATATTCATTGACAAATCTATGAAGTTTCTAAATAGTTTTTAAAAATTGCATGTTGAACACTTGCAGTCATATTACAGCAATATTAGCTCAAGCAAAACATCTTGTATGTAACAATCTCATAAAACTGAAAACATTCAAAAGAATATAATAAAGCTACATGGCATAATGATACAAGATCAGACTGCTTGATAGAACACAGTGTTCATGATTTATGTCAATGCCTGTACTAGGATGATTCATGATCTAACTGGCAACTCTTCAACAGGAAGTCAGAAAAGCTTCTCTGCTCTGCATATTAAGTGAGATCTCTTGTGCGACAAAGTACTCAACCAGTGCTCTTCCTGATCCTTTCCTATTCCATGAGGTACTTAGAGCAGGTAGTCATCTCTTTTGTGATTCCCTCATTAAGTTATACAAGTGCTGCTTTAGCATAATTCTGGCATTTTCCATGGCCTAAGTGTTACCTAAGACCTAGCAACTGACACCTACACTAAAACAATACTTGTCACCTGCTTGTGAGCACTGGATCATGATTTACTAGTTTTTTTCTGGCATCTATGTTATTTTCAAAAAGAGATAAAACTTTAATTGGCACACACTTATTAATTAGTTCAAGCTGAATATCTGAATGCATGAGTTTGGTAAGAAAAGAATTTGGTCCTCCACCAAAGTAACCCTGAGTTTTGAAAAATTCCTGGAGAGCTATCATATATGAAATCAGAAATTCTTCATCCCTGAAAACCGCACTATATTGTCAAAAGTGAACTTTTGCCAATATTCTGTAGAGCAATTTTATGGAAAATATTAGGCTTAAGCAATTAAACAATATTTTGTCTAAACATATATCACTTTGAACTAAGAATCATTAATTGTATCTGCTTACACTTATTATTGTGTTACTGCCCACATATTTACTTAGAAAAAGAAACAAATCAGAAGTTACCTTAGTCAAGTTGCAGAGCCAGCAAACTAAAAGGTCTTGCGAGAATTGAGATTGTCAGTGCAAATTTTAACCAGCCCATATGTAAATCTGCATGATGATACAGTCTAAGAAAATACCCATTATTATTTTCTCACCTTAGTGAGTTTTCTGCCTTAGTCCACCAAAGGTGATTGCTCATTGATGAACCTCTATTCAATTGTACCTCTTACTGTACAATTGTCAAATTCTTCTCTCAGAGTGATTTCTGTCAGCTGTTTATATATTTGGATATAATTTTTTTCCATCATTCAACTTAGAAAATAATGCTCCCTTGAAACTGACATTTTTGTTATTATGTTGGTTTGTTTTCTTTTAAAGCGTGCATATATTTAGCACCAGGCCTGCCTTCCTGAGTAAAAGAAAGATAAAAAGTACAGCTAAACATATCTGTGATTGAATGTATTTACCACCAAACATTCCTGTATCTGTATCTCTTAATATCTCCTTATAGAGCTACTTCATTTTCTTATGAAAACAGTTAAGTATTAGGACAGTTTATAAAAGAGAAGTTGAATGAATGTCAAGCACAGCAGACATTAGACCAACTGGAGAGATGTCTTTTCCTATAAGAACAGAGAACATAAAAACTCTTATTCAGAATTAAATGTAGGACATCCTAAGCTTCCTGTTCTTTCCCCAAAAAATGTTTTTCTTCCCCTGGTATATCCTCTTTAGCTTCTGACCCTATGCAGTTCAGGGACTTTCTGAACCAGACAAAGAACCCAGATAATTGTGTTTGATCAAATGCCTGCTTTCAAAAACTCTGCCCTTGAGGTATTAGTTTGGGAATGGTACACAGAGACTTTACGCTGTATTTCTTATATTCCACTCTCCTGCCTGAAGACCGAAGTGCAAACTGCTCTGTGTGAGTCTTTTCCTGTCCCTCTGTATTTAAACAAAAGGTATCAGTTTTATTTTAAATGAAAGATAGAAAAGCGTTTGAAATTTGGTAACGTTTTATGTGGTATAAAAAACATGTCTGACTAACCTTTGCACATCACTGCTTCGTGAATATTAATCCATATCTTTTCCCCAAATGCTTGTGGGACAGCAAATAATTGCAATTTCTACAGATTGTTAAAAATACTTAAAACATTTGAACTAATTTTCTGGTTTTAAAGTGAGGAAAAGAGGCATTAGAGTGAAAGAGGCAAAAGAGTGATTAGAGTGAAAGAAAATGAGGTTTTGAGTGCACCTAATTTTTGAAACTATGTAGCACTCCATGACATTTTATGTTCTCAAGATAAATGCCCCATTTACTTTATAGACAGCTGAAAATGTCAGCATGTCTACTAATCTGCTGACTTTGAAATGGTGCACTTTGAAAAAGGTGACCCCCTAATGTTCACCTATAAGAAGTCTGAAGTACAGTGGGTAGTGTTAAGAGAAGCCATTAGACACTGGCAAAGACAGACAGAGGGCAAAGTGCTTTGGCACCTTAAAGTATTCCTGTGAAACCGCTTAACGCAAACAGTCCATCTGCATTCACAACTTACCTTCCAACCTTCTGTGCAAAATAAAAGCTGTTTTAAAAACTACAGGTCACTATGCAAGCTTGAGTTCATTCTAGAAAATTATTTATCTTGTACACTAAAGATGGTAGAATTTCGGCAGAAAAAAAATCAAGTACACAAGGAGCTAAATTAATACTGTTGTATTTTTTTTTGTAATTTCTTTTTCTGTTTGTAAAACTTTTGAGTGCTTTATTTTACAGTTTAGTAATTTTAATAATGTAAAATCCTGAGTAAAGCTGGGCAGATGTTTTGGTTTGTTTTTTAAACGAAACTGAATATACAGAAGTGGAAAAACATGTTCATAAAGATATTAAATTCACCAAAACAGACCATCACTATTGTTTCCTATTTATACCTGGCAAATCAGTATGTTTCCTCTTTCCTATCTTAGCTTCCAGTTGTAGTTTCTGTTACATTGAAGTCTATATTCCCTGACTCCCTTTCTTTCTGTAGCTGGCTCCTTCCCTTTCTCCATTCTGCCTTGGCTAAGAATGCAAATCTCTGCTAGATTTGAAGAAGAAAAGTCTCAGTTTGAGCCCGCAAAATTACATCCAGTCCAATGACAGTAATTTACTTACAGTGTAAAAGAAATCTGCAGGGAATTTGCTGCTAGAGTCTACAGGTATTTGGGTGAATATATGTCACAATGATTTTCTATGACTTACAGTTTTAGCAGAGAAGAAAAAAACACATCTTATATTTTGTTCTTGCAAAATGCTGAACAGCATAGGCTGATGTTTAAAAGAGAGCAGCCTGAGGGAGATGCCTAGCATTGAATTTTTGGGTTTTTTAAATGGTAGGGCAAAGAAGGCAGCGTTAATAACAAGCACCAGTTCATCACTAAGTCTCAAGATTCATCACTGAATTGTTACATAATGATAGATAAACATATATAAGGCCACAAAAAAAAGAAAATTAAAAACTAAGTAGACTAAAAATACGTCTATTTCTCCAACTACAGGCAGCTAAATCACTGACTGTACTTATTATATATCAAAGGCACTAACCTTCACTTTGTCCCATTCCACCCTCTCAATTATGTACCAGCTGAATGCAAATATGTGCAGGAGAAACAATGTGAAAAACTAATTAGAAGGTAATGCCATCTTAGAAACGTTTATAATTGCATACATCACATTTCTACCCTGCTATTTCAGTACTTCAGAATCTGTGTGCAGAAGTATAATAAATACAGGCCTACTTTTACATGGCTCTTTTGAGTTCCCTTTGAAAATTTTACCCGTAGGCTCAGTTTTAACATCTTGTCAACAACTTACATGCTCATCTTTCGGGAGTGACTCTCCTTATTTCCATTGTTCTTCTGGTCAGCTGAGTTAAATAAGTTGCGAGAACTGGAAGGGAAGGCAGCATTCCCACTATTACCAGCAGAATGAGCCCGGAATGAGTCATCTGAAACACAGAGGTGCAGCTTAGACAAAGAATTTTGGCTGAAAACAGTACACAGAAAGTAAACGGAATGAGCTGTTTTTCCTGTGGCAGTAGTGGCATATTTCCTATGGCACTAATCCAAAATTTTAATGGAATGGTTTCTATTTTACATTTCTTCAAGTATTTTTATGAAAAAGTCTCATTAAATAACTGGATTACAAATTTTCCATGAAAATATTAATACATTTAATGTATGTAAAGAGTGTGATTTCTGGGGCAAATAATTAGCTGCTTAAAATTTAGCTATTTAATGTAATTTAATTGCCTAGTGCCTATTGGTAGTGAATGAAAAGATAGGTTTCTCTAGGAAGCCATTCATCTCAATCTTATCTTTAATCATCCAAACTCTTTAAAATTTAGTGGACAGAACTGCAAACAGTAGTTTCTCTCTCTCAATTCAGTAGAAGTTTTACAGAATATTCATTCTCCTCATGTAAAATAGGTGAGGAAAAACTGGAAACACAACCTTTTTATGATATCTGAAATTCCAACCAGGACATGACAAATTCAGTTTGGTTCTTCTATTTTAAATGTAAATTAAAACAAATGTGTAGGAAAAAAAAAGAATCTGAAAAAATACACTTACTAGACATATGTTCCCAAACATATTTGATATCAATTATTCATCTTAGAGTATGTCTGTCTAATTGAGTTGTCTAATATTCAACACTCATACAAAAAAACAGAAGTAAAATACATTACAATAACCTACTTACCACTAAAGGATAACATACAACTCTTTCCCATTCCTGGTACTGAAGATGTATATCCTGTAGCAGAACTTTTACTTTTAAAAAAACCAAACAAAACAAAACCAAGTTGGTTATTTCCGAAAGTGTTCCTCTCAATTGTACCATCCTGATGTTTAGTAGTATTGGAGTTTATTTCTGAGTTTGTATGAAAAAAATTAAGTGAGAAAGTTATGCTGAAATGTCTTTAAGAAATATACAAAATTAGATTTAGCAATTCATACTGAAAATTATTTTAAATATATATATGATAAAAGATAACATTTTAACTTAAAAGGAATTAATAACCATTTCTAGGCTTCAGCATGCCTAAGATGGTATTTCTTCCCTCAGTTAATCAACTAAACAGAAAGCTGAAAATACAAGTCAAATTTCAGTGAGCACATTACTACTCTCAGAGATCCATGTGCATTAATTTCGTAAGAGCTGTCTGTTAGCAAACATTTGCCTATGAGGTAAGCAATGAAGATTATAAAGATACTTAGGACACTTGTCGATGTTGCTGTATTTTGGATGCAATACTTGAGTACTGAAAGACTGGCTTCGAACCAGCTTGGATTTTTTTTCTTCTTTGCCTAAAATTACAAAGAACATTTTTTTAATATGAATATTGAAAAAAAAACTTTAAAATATATTTTTCTGTCAACCTATGATACATGACAGAAGAAGATGATTTAAATACTTTAATTAAAAAAACCCCTTAGGTCCTTATTTAAATACTACAGAGTAAAACAAAACTAAAAAACATAGAAAATTCATTCAGTTCTAGGAGAAGAATCTTTTCCTCTGTGCAGGAGGTGAAACTTGGGTCCACAGATGTCAACAGCAGCTTTGCTGGGGTTTAACCTGATGATGTGAGATCAAAGTGTACCAGGTGAGTTTTTGAACTGTTCTTACCTGCTGATGTACCAGAAGAGCTTCCAGAAATAGAGAGATTGATACTTTTTGTCAACACTGATGATGTTTTACTGTCTCTACCTACCAAAAAAAAAAAAAAAAAGTCCATTATAAACCTTTCCTTCTTAAAACTTATATTTATACAAAAAAGAGGATATAACAGATCACAGTCCTGGAGAAAAGAGTAAAAATACCTAATCCAGTGCTACTAGCACTTCAGAAATACCACAGAAAAGTACTTACACTATATACCAAAATGAAAAATAACAGAGACCTAAAACTGGAATGTATTTTATTAATAAAGCCAAAATAAAACAAATATTATTACATATTATATATAATATGAGGCAATTTTTTATAAATAACTTCAGAAATATATAGAAAAATTTTTATTTCAAATTTTTAAATCTCTATTTATTCTATAAAGTGTCTCTTTCCTGCTCTTTTATCTAGTGCCTTTGTAGAAGAGTAAAGCATGAATAAACATGTACACAAATAAACAAACTTACGCTTCTTTTCAAACATTTTATCATTAATATTTGTAGTTCTTCCTTCATTTTTCTGCTTCTCTTTTTCTAATTGTTCCTAAAAGAATGAAAATTTTCTTAGATGTTTTTCAAGTAAAAGTAAATAAACTGTTTCCAAATAACAGTTCATTTCTACTCTCTCCTGCTAGTAGGATAGTCTCTGATGAATATCTAGAAAACCAATAAAGTAGTACAGAAAGAAATCAGGGTACATAGCTCATTTAAAAACCACAGTCTGAAGAAAGCTCAGACTGAACTTCACATCTATAACATATAATTAAAATTATGTCTGGCTTTTGGGGGGGTTTATATTCAAAAACATACAGACATTGCCAGTTGGCAATGTAAAAATCTTTAAATTAAAAAAAATTCGCAGACACTGAAAATAAAACAGGCAGCACTTTTATTTCATACAATTCAATGAAAATGTTCTTCTTAAATTTTATGGTATGTCTCATATATTCAAACTTCATAAAGATCTAAAATTAACATCTACAGTTGCTAAATCTTTATGAAAAACAGAATTGACTATGTAAATTTTTTCAGTTTCACAGAATTTATTTTCCCTTCTGTAATACTACCCAGCCTAAAAGGACATTCCATTTGGTGAATAGATCACTCCAACTTCAAAAAACTATACAATACTAGTTTAATTTCTATACCATTTTCATAATACAAATTGGTAAGTGAACCATAATTGCTCTAATCTAATTTTTTTCATGTAGTTCTAATTACTACCCAATCAAGAAAAGAAAGAGGTAATTAATTCAGGTCAGGGTTGCTGGAAAATAGTTTCTACGAAGTCAGCTACTAAAATTACGGAAACCTACTAACATATTCAGTATTAAAATCTTTAGCAGTCAGATGTATCTAGGTAGGTTGAATGGCTCTTCATCTGTTTGGGACTGCAACATGTCACAATTATTGTGTCCACTCAGGTTCCCCAAAAGCATGCCTCTCACAGACACTGCTTAATGAGACCTTTGTAATACAGAAGGGTGGCACATATCAGGGGCCTATATCAGAAAAATTCAGATGCTTTTCTAAAGTACAGCTGTAGAAACAGGGTCAAAATTGATGTCACCACACAGCACACTAACACAGAGCACACAGGAGGTTATTCTGCACCACGCAAATACTTTCAGTATAAAAGCATTAACTGTATCCACCTGAAGACTGCTAGAGACAAGTTCCAGACTTTAGTGTGTGTATGCAGGTCCTGAGAACAAAGCTGAAGCACTGGCTCAAGGTAGTGGGAAGTGGCAGGAAGTCTGTGGGTCAGGTGTATTTGTTCATACTGAGCTGCAATACTACTGACATCAAAGTGGACCACAAATGTAGGAAGCAATGACATTTTTGGGACAATCTTGAATCTCTTCTAGTTCACTACAAAGAAGTTAATTCGCTTCAAGTTAGTGGAATCTGTTAACAACTTTAGGATTTTCTGAATCCTATCAGCTGCTCAGCTTCTCCCACCTCAGCCTGGGAGAACTGCAGTGGTATAACCTAGGCTTTGTGGAGATGTGTGCTGAAGTGCCTACTGCACCTTTTGCTCTTGTCTTTTTCCTGGATAACAGGAAAGCCTGTAACACAGAGCATTCTTCACCTCCCATGGGACAAAAGAAGTTACGAGATTAATTTCTTTGCCTAGGGAATCTGTATGTGGATTCTGAGGTGTTTCACTGATCAATTTATCTTGTTATACATGGTATTTCTCAGGAAACTCAAGTTTGCCTTTCTAATTGCTACAGCAAAATTTATGTAGTAAAGAAAAAAAAAGTTACATATTACTTTGAAGGACTTAGCTCTATTATAAAGTGTAAAATGAAACCACACACAGATTATGAACCTATCAGGTCTCTCCAAAATACGCATTTCCCCTACCTTAAAATTATTGCCTCATTAACATGCAGCTATAAACTATTTAAAAATAATGACAGCATACTGATAAAATACACCATTTCCAAAAGGAGATGTTCTTGTCTCTCTTTTTCTTGATCCAATAAATCATTTTCATAAAATCTTTTTTGAAACTTCAAAATAAAATCAATAAAAATAAAAAATCACTACATGAAAATGGAAACTAAGAGTAGTTGATAAGTATTAAAGTTAGTAAGTACTTACAGCATCTACACAGATCTCCATTCTGTCCAACTCTAACACCGTCTACAAAGAAAATTAAACCATTAGTTATTATTACTCAATAGCATGCCACACTTTGAAGTAAATCGTTGTCTTTTCTTCCTAAATATTTGAAGCCTTTGCTTTTATTTTTGTGGTACAGATGTAGTTTGAAAGTGCCACAGAGTATTCTCAGAGCCCTGCTGAGACTCACAATGAATAGATTCGCAGAATATCTATATGGAAATCAAAATACATTCAAGGAAGCACCACATCAAGAATAGCTGTAGCAGAGGCTTAGGAAACAGGACCGAAAAAAGCAATTCAGGAATCTGTGTATAACTCAGAAGGTTCCACATAGGTGTTCACCCAGTCTCTCTCCTGAAGACTGGCCCTGTAAGGAAGCCACCTACTTGAGCTATTTCACTTCAAAGTTTCTAAATTTGAGACTAAGCATGGGCATTCCTTAAAGATGCACTTTTTTGAATATTCACATTAAAAACACTTTGTGACATTTTAAAATCTTGCAAAGGATTTTCTGTATATTGTAAAATATATAGAATAACAAAATATCTCTGTCTCACAGACCTGATGAGTTTTACTAAAATCAACATTTCAGTTTTTCTCTAGTAATTTGCTCTTTATTCATAAATGGTCATTGAGCCAAAATCCTGAATTCAAATCACTACAAAATAAATGCAACATAAGTAACCAAGGAAACATCAACTCTCCTAAATTTCACAGAACGTACTATACTGCATCATCTTTTAATTGTTCAAAATTACATAACAGACAATGGAATTTTTTAATCTCCTGTTCTTACATTGAGAAAATCAACAGAAAGCATAACTTTAGTCATCTTAACTTTCAGTGATAAACCCAAGATTAAATGCTGCTTAAAAAGAAAACTGCTTACTTTTTTCACAATAGTCAGGACATCTTTGTCTTTCTCTTGACACAGAAGTTTTCTTATACATAATTCCAACTGCTGAAGCAAATGTTTATCAGTGGGAATCTTCAGAGTAGATTTGACTTTTGGCAACAAGCAGCACAGCTTCATTCTACAAAAAAAAACACAAACAACCCAAATATTCACCTTTTGATGCAGATGCTTAATATATATTATTAATTCTCAATGTATTGCATGCTAGCATTTTACACAAAAAAATTAAGTTAGGTGGACTTAGTTTTCAGAAGTGATTGTCGCTTATGTGCTGTTTCCAGACATACTGTTTTCAAAAAGTGTCTATGGATCATGAATACAATCCATAAACATATTTGGGTTTTCTGGGGTTTTTTTATTTTAATCTAGAAAAATCAGGAGACCTCTGGATTTTCCAAGTGATCTGCACAGCAAGCTTTATCAGTTACCTAAATATCCTGGAAATCTGGTCCATTGGTACAAAGGAGCCCAAGTCTTACCAAAAATCATGTTACTGCAATTCCACACAACTGCAAGGATGATAATGTATCAGACAGACTAGAAAGATGAAAAGAAAACCCTTCTTTCCTCATCCTCCTCTTCCTGTTTATGTCTGGAGGCTGCCCTTGCTTGTGCCGTTCAGCAAGTCCAAGTGCCAGGTCCTGCACTGGGGTCACTCACAACAGCCCCACACAGCACAACAGGCTGGGGCAGAGTGGCTGGAAAGCTGCCTGCTGGAAAAGGACCTGGGGGTGACCATGAGCTGCGTGTGCCCAGGTGGCCAAGCAGGCCAATGGCATTGCCTGTGCCAGCAACAGTGGCCAGCAGGAGCAGGGCAGGGATTGCCCCCTGCACTCGGCACTGCTGAGGCCACACCTCGAATGCTGTGTTCAGCTCTGGGCCCCTCATGACAAGAAAGACACTGAGGAGCTGGAGCATGTCCAGAGAAGGGCAGCAGAGCTGGGGAAGGGTCTGGAGCACAAGTCTGACAAGGAGCTGCTGAGGGAGCTGGGGGTGTTCAGCCTGGAGAAAAGGAGGCTTGGCGAAGACCTTATTGCTCTCTACAACCAACTGAAAGGATGCATGGTTGGGGTTGGTCTCTTCCCCCAAATAACAAGCAATAGGACAAGAGGAAATGGCCTTATGTTGCTCCAAGGTTGGACTGGATATTAGGAACAAGTTCAAAATGTTTGTCAAGCACTGGAACAATGCCCAGGACAGTGGTGGAGTCACCATCCCTGGAGGTATTTAACAGACGTGTAGATGTGCTGCTCAGGGACGTGGTTTAGTGGTTGACTTAGGAGTCTTAGGCTAATGGTTGGACTTGATCTTAAATGTCTTTTCAACCCTAAACAATTTTGTGGTTCATTCCCTTGATTCTGAGATATTGTTCCTAAACTGTTTATATTAAAAATGTGTTAATTATCTTTTATTTCATTAAGTCCAAAATACTCTACAAATTAAATTAAAAACTTTTCATGCAACTGAGGGAATAAAAATTCCTTCATTTGATGATAATCGCATGTAGTAGTGACTAGTTTTAATCTATAGAAATAGATTAAAGAAAGACCAAGAACAATACATGGTAATATTCTCTCAGAGTCAACTGGCTTTGGATCAAAGACCAGAAACAGTGACTCTGATTATAAACATTAAAAAAATATTCTCATATGAATTAATCTTAGCATTTTTACATCTTCAAAATATTTTAATCAAAAATTAATCACAATTTCCCATTAGCAAGAGTTACACCACACTGTAGAAATCCAGAATAGTATCTCCCTAAGTCTGTTTTAAAACCATCAGCTAACAACAACTAACCTGTAAACCTCACTCCACTGGAGACAGTGCATTTATTTGTACAGAAACAATCCAGAAAAGAATAAAGACAAAATGCATTTTAATGTCAGCTAAGGGATTGCAAGTTAGTTCAAGTTTCCATTAAATTTTAATACTGTATCAATAGAGCTTTTAATTAAAATATTTGTTGAAAGGAATAAACTGTTTCAGATTATATATAAATTTACTGGTTTAATATAATCATCTTAATTTAATAACATGAGACATGAATGTTAGTCTATATGTACAAAATAATTTAATTTTTAGGATCCTGCTGAGTTGAGATGTGGTAGTTATACTAAACACAGTGCCTATTTACACAGTTTCACTTAATAATAAACAGTATGTGGTGAAGCTTACTGGGTGGACACATGTATGTGCAAATTATGCTTACACAAATCTCTGTGCAGCATTAATACTAGATGTTAAGAGAGGTTAATGATGACAACAGGAATGACACACATCAGAAACAAGATTAAAAGCATAAAATCACACAAAAATAAGATGAAAAATATCTGCTTTCCTAATGGTAGTAACTGTCTGGTCCCTATGTGTTTAGAACAAAGAGAAAAAACAGTTACTACAAAAATAGCAGAAAAAAACACCGTATAAAAATGAATAACAGACCAAATTCCCTAATATTATTGTATTGTTTTTCAATTTTCCTTAACGATGAAGTAGACACCCTTTTCCATAATGTAAAAACTGTTCCAAAATTGTTTAGTTCAGACCACTGAAAGAACTGCTTGAGTGTTTTACTTTACATATAGTGACAATGAAATGGATGGGAATTAATGGAGATTGAAGTTGTGTTCTCTCTCTACACCCATGAAATGGCATATTACTTTCTTCCCATCTATTGCTGGCTCTCCTCTGCCTCATTGCTCCCTTCACTCCCAAACACCGTTACTTTTGATCAGTCTCTCAAACACTCAGAACTGACCTGCTTCTGGGATTTTCTAGCACCCACACTCCCTTACCTCTTTAATACTGGTCATTCTGAAGGCTCTTTAAGTTTTTACTCAAGTCCCATTATTTAAGCAAAACATAAAACTTCTAACAGTATTTCTTAAAATATTATTTAAAGTTTTTTTTCCTGTACACTGCTACATATTCCTCATACCTGACATTTGCCACTGGGTCATGTGTAAGTTCAAGCACAGGTAAAAAGAAGTATTTACAGAAGAATGATTTTGAAAACAGTTCCATAATGAATTCACAAGTATCTAAAAAACGAAGTCTGTTCCAGTAACTTTTTCCTTGTCCCAGTTCTGAAAAATAAAAATTTGCAGATATTATCTGTCAAGTTTTCAATGTCAAATAGAAAGCATTTCACAGGTTGACCTTTGAATTAAAAGATTATAATCACAGGCATCAAAAGACAATTTCTCAGCCTACCTCAATTCTTTCTTTCAGTAAAAAACTAACATTCTGAATTCAATTAATTCTGTCAGTGAGCACTTGAAAAAGCAAAAGAGCAAGTGAACTAGCTACTGTGTTAAACAAAGTCCCATATGCCTTTCAAACCATGTCACAGGATTATCAAAATTAATGTGTAAACTTTAAAGAATGTTAATGGGAGCTGTTAATACTTCTAAGCTGTCTTTAAAACACATGACATACACCAAAACATCAACTTTGATGGATTACTAAATTAATTGTTGAGATTTATTCAGCACTTCTTATGCTGAAGCCTGTAGCGAATTTTACCTCTACAGAGGAACTCTGCTTTTCATATTGCTAGTTAGTAATTTACACAGCTTAGTAATTTTGGCTAGAAGAGTAGGGGTTGGAGGGGTCTTGGCATATTATCAGTTTCTGCACTGCCTCCTCCCCAATCCCTTTAGATAACCTCCAGATACATTCCTCACATAGGCACAGTACATTTTCCTGCTGATAATAGGAGCAACTGAATGTCTTCCAAGTGTAGTCCCTCCAACGATGGAAGGAAATTACACTGAATAAATGTAACTGTAAATAGATCTTCAGTCAAAACTAACTTTCATTTCTCAGTAATCAAGGAAAGCTCATCTTACGTTCAATCAGTTTCTGAATAACCTCATGTCTCTGTTCTTGTTTGCGATTGTAGCGCAAATAAACGCACAGAGTCCGAGCAGCTGCTTTTTGGACCGGCAGGACATTCTTGAAGGAAATAAAGAGAACATAATTAAACACATCTGAAAGAGTATGACCTAAACCTATACATAATTAGAAAAAAAAAAAAAAATAGCTAAAAAGTAGCCTAACTTTATAAATTTTGACATAAATGTCATAATATAAGGAGAATTAGGAAGTTTGGCCAATTCACGATACACCTGCTTCTTAATTCTTTCTGCCCAACTTGTAGATTTAACCATTTTATAAGCACCTTAAAATATTCCATGCTTGCAAGGCACCTTCTGTATTGCAGGTGTTAGAAATAGAACTTACAAAATCTTCTCTTACAACAGTTTTATTCTTGAATTAACTCAGTAAAATTTCAGACTAGTAGCTCTATATTATAATTTATTTTATAAATGCAGTGTTCTTTCATAAAAAACAAACACAATGTAGTCTACGGAAGCAGGAAAAAGAGGGCATATTTCAGAGGAAAATGTTTTGATTTAACTAGCAACAAGTTGATGATGACACAAGGAAAAGAAGAAGTCTTGGGTAGGAGGAAACCTGTCAATCCAAATTTTGCTCCTCAGATGGGGGCAAGTTTTCAGCAAAAATTCTCATAGAAAAAATGCCACAGCTTGATATACCATATGAAGGGGATAGTACTTTAAGATTAATATAACACAGGAAGTAGTACACATGGCAAATACCCAGTGGTCTAACTTGCATTAACAAATAAAAACAAATGAGAAAGAGACAGGTGGGCTCACATTTGTCAAAATAATTGTCAACATCCTGTGAAGGAAACGGTAATAGATCTGATCACTTGATATGATATGAGGGAGACATGCATATTTCTGTAGTAACTTCTCATGCGTTCTCCATTTTAAAGAAGTTGCTGCTCTCTGTTCTGCTGTTGTTAATGCAGGAATCAAATCAGGAATAGACAGTAACTAGAACCAGAAAGATAAACAATAATTTTACATTTTCAAGTTGTGTGTCCTGTCACTATGCTTGAAAAGCAAATCACAACAATATAAGAAAGGAAGACTAATCCCAAAGCTATTTCAGTATCTAACTAAATAAATACACTTTCATCTCCAATCCCTTCTCCTGAAAAAGGAGAACTAAACGCTGTTCTCTTTGTAACATCCTTTTACAGATATTAAGACCATTATGCCAACTCTCCTCAGCATTCTCTTTCTCAAACCAAATGAATCCAATTTCTCTTTCATCCTCTTAATCTTTGCAGTTATTGTTCTCAATCCCCTAATTAGTTTTAGCAGGAATTAATTTTAGTAGGAATTATACACCTTTTCTCAGTAGAAAGTGAAGAATTTATAGTAGCCAAACTAAATTCCCTTTAGCGTTAAGAAAAATTAAACAGACTGCCACACCTGACATTGCATTTGCTATATGTAATATACATTAACAGCTGTAAACATTTGACAAATTCAAATTTTTAAATTACACTGTCAACTTCTGTCCATACATGAAAATAAATTTCTTCAGTTGTTATACTGCTACAATATCTCAATTTATCCATACATTTAGGAAGTATGCTCAAAACCAGCATCCTTTCTTTTTCATCTGAACAGGTGAGGAGTCAAGGAATAAACCATATCCAGAGCCATACAGAAATATAATAGACAAGGTGGGAGCTGAGTACAGATCTCTTAATTCAGTGTCTTTACTTCAGGAAATAGATTTCCTTCTAGCAGAAGCCTGAAAATGGCACCCATGAGCAACTGATATATGAATAGGAAAAATATTTAAAATAGGTATTAACTATCATTCCCTTAACATGAAACCATGTTTTATTTTCACTTAACTGTGATTAATGACAAAAAGAACATGTATAAACTGTTTATTTTCATATTAACTCTAATCTTTAAAAATGTTTTAATGTTAAAGCTTATAAAGTCAGCAATTAAAAGAAAAAAAAAAAATCCAAACCAGAAACTTCCTACCTCTCCAAGGCAGAAACTAATCATGAAAGCCTTTTCCTACAATATTTGTCTGAAATTTCTTACTACAACCCATTTATAAAGAAAATTTTACCCCTTGGGAATACCCACCTTGCTTTCTGATCCATTGTTTTCTCCTCCATTAGTCATTAGTTCAAGGATTTCAGGAAGGTGACCAACTAGAGCATCTAACACCTATTTAAAGAGAGCCAACATGAAAGAGGTCTGTAAATGAACTCAACTCCATTTTCAACTCTCATCAACATATCCCCATTGACACCTTTCAACTTACTGCTCTCTTATGTTGAAAAAAGAATGGAGATTAGTTGCATTGATTAGTTGCATTGATGAGTGAGATTTTAATGCAGTAAGTAACATAAGCATTACAGGTCTCAGTTTTTATTTATGTTATCAGACAAGTTTTCTAACTGGAGTAGTCTAACTTACTACTGGAGTAACCGGTATCAGAGGAAATGGTGCTATTTTCTTGAATATGTCTCTTTTTTCCATCCAAAAAAGTCTCACTATGTTAACTGCAATATAACTGATTCATGTTTTATGCAAGCTACCTTGGACCTAAACTCTTTTTGTAAATCTTTATCTTTGAACCATACACAACTTCTTTATCTCCTTTTCAAGTGGACAATAAAAATCAAACAAAGCAAAAGACTGAATGCTATCAAGTATCACTTTAATAAAGCACTAAACCCAAAGCTTTTTAGAGTTTGTAAGGTAATAAACAATACAGAAATTAAAACTAATTTGAATTAGTACTTTTAAAAGCTAATAAATATAGTGGGGGTTTACTAAATTCAAACACTTTCCTATTTTCCTCCTTTTTATTCACAGTAGGCTAGCATCTTTATGCAGTCTGTGCAATAGAAGTAAAAGCTGTTAATCATTTCAAATTGTTACTCAACTGTGATAGTGAAGAGTTATTAAACATGAAGATAATCTGCCTCACTGTAACAAGCAAAAAAAGTTCCAATAAAAGCATATTACCTCCAGTGACTCATCCTGTAATAGCGTAACCAGTTCTTTATGTATTGTATACACATCAGAATTTAAAAGCTTAGCAACCTAAAAAATGACAGTAAGATAGCAAGGTGAAACGTTCTTTAGCTCTATAGCACAACACTGCTTACTTACTTTACAGCATGCATGAAGAGACACAGAAAAAAGTGTTTAATAACAGCTTCCTAAAGTTGTGTACTTTCCCACTGATTGCATTAAAAATATGCTTAATAAAAAACATGAGTAAAGAAACAGGTCTATTATCTAACTATGAAACGTGCGTTTAGAATTAACTCTATTTCACATCTACCAAAAATGTTTAAGGCTGTACTGCAAGGTAGAAATTTCCTTGTGGAATATTCAAATGCTGTAAATTAGGAGAGTTAAGTGTCAGCCTGCAGTATAATTTACAGAAGATAAAACGCAAGATTTTCTTAGCCTGCACTGGATTTTAAGTTTCCCCAACCTTCCACCTGAAATTTTCACTCCTTACTTCTTTTGGTTTTTGACTGTGACTTACGTGTCTCATGTAAATTTTTTAAAAACACTAGCAGTTCATCTCCATGCTATTAAAAAGGTTTTATAGCAAGCACAACAAAAACTTGAGAAATAAGATTGTTTTGCCACAAGAAATATTAAGATGATGTTTTTTATTTTTTCTAAAGCCAAGTGAAAATGGGATCAAAGCTGAGCTCAAAGGCTGAAACACAAGAATTCTCAATAAGAGAATACGAAATCATTGAAGATTTCCCTATATTTGTTTCTATATTCAGTAGAGTGTATTTTAATTTCTGGAAGTCACTCCATATAGTTAATACTACCTATGCATTTGTACATTTTTTAAATTTTATGAGAATAACAGAGTAGAATTTATATAAGCTGATTGGAAATACAAGAATACATGTGCTGTTATATCTGCATAAATTTCAATGTAGTTTCATATTAAATCGAGCATTTAATTTAGATTTGTTCCACATTAATATTCCTCACATACACCAGCAAACTACAGTTCTAAATGTTTTCAGGCACAAAAGGAGGGAGTTCCTTTCTCCTATTTGTCTGTTTTCTAATCATTACTATTGAAAAACTTCAAATATTATAGTTACTACTTTTGTTTTTGTTTGTGGAACTAGATCATCAAAAGTTTCTTCTAGCTTTTGCTCCTTACAATCTGACCTAGCAGCAATCTCTAGTAGCTGAATGTCACACAACTTAAATAAAATAATGTGTGTATATGGGCTATACACAGAAGTTAGAAGGAACTGAACACCCTTGATGAACTAAGTAACTTCAATACATTTTCTCAAGTCTTCTTACTTTGGTTGAACAGTCACAAATGTAAGCTTAAAGACAAAACCAAAATAAAACAAACCCATGTGAGCAATAACAAAGAACCACTGTAGACTTACTTCAAAGAAGCTTATGGCCATGGTATATCTGACAGGAACTTCAGGGTCATGACAAAGGCAGAAGAATATAGAATAAAGTTCTAAATGGAAGTTCTTTGGATCCACAAAAACAATCATGGCCTGTGGAAGGATAAAGTCCTTTTTAACTACACAGCTAAAGGGTGACACTTGCAGAGACTATCAGATGAACTTGAGACGTAACAGGCTATTTTAAGGAGGAAGTGTGGAGGTTTTGCTGGCCTTGCTAAAACACAGGCACCAGACAAAACCCAGAGCTGAGAACTAAACATAACTGGAATTTATCTTCCAGACATGCTGCAGGCTGTTTTTCTGAAGATAAGGACTAAAACCATGAGATATAAAACTTCAGATTTATAAATATTGATAATGTTTCTGTACTCTAGCAAAAACTGCAAATGGATACTTCAAAAACAAAGAACATTTTAGCAAGCAGCAAAGCAAGAATCTGAATGTCATTATGATTGTGTTTGTACATACCTTGGTTTTGCTCAAATAAACCAACAGATGTCTACCTACATACAGTGTGCTTGCCTTTAAAAGGCAGAAGAAAAAAGAGTTGTCTACTGGTCTTGGTGCAAACATGTTTTCATTTAATACAAATGCAGAATGCCAAAATACAAAACATATTTACAGAAATATGACTGGTGTATTTAAAGACCTCACATAAAATTGAAAAGACTTTCTGTATTCAGGCAGGAACATGACTAAAACATGAACTTTAGCATTCCGTTTCAATCTCCAACTCCCTAAAATGATGTGACATGCAGTGAATGTGAAACTGTAGATTCAAGTGATTTGAAACTGGGGACTCTGTTTCACAGACCTTTTCCCAAATCCTTTCTGCTAAGCATTTGGAGAAAATGTGAAGGAAAGACTAAGACTAGTAATCTTTTAGAATACCATTTCCTCAATTTGCCAATAAATTGCCAATATTTGCCAATAATTTTCTGAGGCTCTGCAGAGTAGTATTTCCTGCTAACTCTTCTGGACAACCTCACTAACTGAAAATTTTCAGGAAAGAGCTAAAATCTAGCTAACAATGAACAATTTGGGAATAACTCCTCTATTACTTGCATAGTCCTATTTAGTGAACTATAAGCAAAACACAAATTAATATTAAACTTTAAGTTAGTATTACTTACTGGAAAATTGTAAGCACAGTTCTTCCTTACTGAAATATACTTCTTTTCCTGTTCCAGAGTTTGCAGATGTAGTTGATTATCATTATGTCCATTTTCCTGCTGTAAACCCAGTGTGGAAAGCTTCTTATAAAATTCCAAAAACCGCAAGTGCTGTTCAGGAGTAAAAATGCCTCAAAAAAAGAAAAAAAAAAAAAACAACAAACCAAACAAAACAACAAACTTTCCTCATTACAAGTGCTATTAATAATGTACCCAAACAAATCTTATTTCAAAATCTATCAAATATCTTGATTTTATCCCTCCTCTCCCTCCCACCCACCTTGAATCTAGCAGAGTATAATCAGTACACACAAGTACTCAGAACAAACTGGAATGTAATAAGCAAGAAGAATTCAAAAACTACAAGTACATTAGTAATAAGAGAATAATCAAGAAAAGGCTCAATTTTCTATTCCAGAGAGGGAGGAAGGCTATCAATGATTGATATCAAGAAGGCTGAAATGCTTAAATATTTTATTTTCCTTTTCAAATTCCACTACTATCATCAGGCTGAGTACAATTAATAACTCTGACAAGGATTCAGGCTTTGAGTAGAGAAGCAACAGGTCTGTGAGGTTTTCAAAATGTGCAGTCAGATGTGCTTCATTCCAGTATTCAAAATACTTAAGTACTAGTTGTTGAAATCTTAAATAAGTGAAATAACAGAATAGAAAAGAGCTGAAGTAGTACTGATATTTAATAGCAGGAGAGGGAAAGGACAAACCATAAAAATAGGCAAGTCAGGTTACTTTTGCATGTTTGAAAAAATTGAAACAGAAATAAAAAAAATCTACCACTAAATACCAACACATGTACACCTCGCAAAAAAACAGCAGCAGCCAACATGGCAAAAGGAAAACTTGTCAAACTGATTCAATTTCCTTCTAGTATGGAAAACAGGACCTGTGAAACAAAAGAGGCAGTGAAGGTCATGACTTTCCCAACAAGAGAACAGGAATGATAGATTAAAAACTTTAATGATGCTCCAAAACTTCTTGGAAAAACAACTGAGAGAAAACTACCCATGTAGTACTGATAAGATAAGGAACTGTATGAAGTAAGTTCTATCCTAGTTGTGGTACTTAGTATTCAGTATTCTCATTGATTTTCTGGCTGCTAGACAAGAGACTTTGCTTATTCAGTATTCTGAAAGCATCAGCCAAGGACAGAGACTGCTATTCTTCAGAAGAGAGTTTAAAATGATCGTCAGTAACGGGACATATGGTCTTAAAACTTTAGACTATTATTCCATTAGAATGGGGCAGTAAGGTACCATGCTTAGCCTGAGCTGCATCACCTGCACAAGGTCAGGAGAGAGAAAGACTAACTAGCTGCCAGATTTTTTAAAAAAGGCAATTTTTCATACTGAAAAATATCTGCTATATTATATATATAGAGAGAGAGCAATATATCTGTCAAGACACATGAAGTAACCCTTTTCACTTTGTTCGACTGTCCTATCGCGTAACGCTTCAAGAAAAATATGAACTTGTCAGATGGAGTTCAGAGGTGAAGGAAGAGTAGGAATTATTCGTTCAGCCTAGAGAAAAGAAGACTGGAAAAACATGATAAACATAGGATGGACTGTCCTAGCTCTCTGTTTCTGGAAATAACACTTTGACACTGTGGAACAGCTGCTTCAATAATCTGTAGTGAAGCAATGGTCACTTAGACAGTCGCTAACATAATCATGAAGGTTCATTTTGAAGAGCTGTAGGAGAGATGAAAGGTTTTGAGAGTCTAGGGGGAAATTATAATGTAAAGCCATGATTCTGTGCTGTTCCTCCGCAGGTAATACATGGTAGGCAGAATTATCAAGGAAAGTTGTGCTGTGCTCAAGTGAAAATTCAAGCACAAATTATGGGTATAAAAACTATGAGTAGAGATTTGTCCTCAGCTGCAGCTGGGGAAATCCACATGGCAGTAGATCTCCTTTCTTTCCTGAAGTTCCTTATGGGCCACACTCTGCATTGTGCCTTAAAAAGGAGATCAAGCACAGAACCGAACAAAGTTAACATAATGTTTTCAAAGGTTTCTAGTTTCAAAAATTCAATCATCCAAATCACAAGCTCCAGAATATCCAAATAAATCAGTCAAACCAATAAAGATAAAACACCATGTTTCCACCTTTGACCCTGTCTAAACGAAACAAAAACAATAAACAATACACAGATGGTCACCCTAAGAGGAAATTTCCAAAATCTAACTACCCTTGCATCTGATACACTCAAATCTGGATATTTTCCAAGGTGTTAAAATTCTCCAATCTTCCCTGATTTTTAAGATTTTTAAAAAGAGATTAAATCATACCATATAATCCATTACACAGTTTCCCTAAATGGAAAGATAAAGAAACTAGGATAGATTCATCTGCTTTGAAGGATTTTTCACAGAACGATTTCACTAATGGGAGAACAGTTTGACTCCGATCATCTGAAAAACAAAAGAAATTTTTTACAGCTAAACATTTGTCAACATTTTAAAAAGAGCACAGAGACTGAACTTCTGTAATAAATTGAGAAAAATTTAATTTAACATTCCCAGGATTACTTCTGGCAGGCACTCACTGAAGGTACAAAACAAAAGGTAGAGAAAATGATCCTAAATTTAGTACCTCTCCTGTTATGTTCATTTGTTTGTTTGTTGCTAGTGAAAAGGCATTCCCCAGTAAAGGATGAGGCAGAGAATAAACAGTCACTAACTTCTCCATTCACCAAGAATATATATATAGAAAATACTGCAGCACTCCTACAGTAAGATTTCCTACAATAGTAGAAATACAGGGAGATCAAGACTGAACATGACTGTGACAGCAAATAAAAAATCAGGATATGCTGCAAGTTAAATTTTTAAACCTACTGAGAAGTGTTTCAAAATCTCTTGGTATACAGTAAATTCAGAGAGAAACAAAATAATTAAGGACACAGGAAATAAATTAAATCATTTATAATTTATAGCCAAATCTAAACACAGGAGCAAATGTTTGAAATTTGTATCTTTGGACTCATCTTAAATAAAATCATTGTATTAAAATGTTTGAGTTTTAAAGGGATCATGATTTTTTTAATGGTAGATCAACAGCAAAATTCAGCAAATAATTGTGACTAAACAAAGTTAGGTTGGCCTGAAGAAATACTTTGATATTGTGGGAAAGAAACTCTAGGATGTAATTTTGGGTCATCTACCTTAAAAAGTGTTCATTTTCTAGTTCAGCCATGAAAGCAAAACCCACGCAAATCAAATTTCTAGAAACATTCCTTAAGAACGTGTAAATAACCCCTGATACCTTTCTCTAAGCTTCTTACAGTAATTCAAAGCAGTAGCTACATCAGGGAGTGGGGGAGGAGGAGTGAAGACTGAGAGGTGCAAAGAGAGACACAAATTTGATAGCATCAATACAGAGGCTCAAGAATTAGAAAATCAACCTACAATCATACTCACTGATAAAAATATTAACTACTAAAATTCCATTTACAGTGTTCTTAAAAACCCTATTATTTTTTCTTTATCCACTCCTCTACATGGCTTAAATACAACCATATATTGTAGCAAATCACCAAGTTCCTGTACAGTGAATTTCTGTTGAGATAACACATTGTATTCTGTGTACTGACTGACAGCACTACATTAATCAATTAAATACTAGCAACACAATATTCCCATAATTTATAAAGTAACTTTACTCATTCCATTTAGGCATATTATATTAGAAACTTGGAATGTGATAATTGATTTCATGGACAACTAGCTCACCTCCCTTAAAACTTTCTGCATATAAAGCACCTCTAGACATGAAATATAAGGAAAAATAAAGGACAAAGCAATGAACAAAATAAAATCAGAAATGTCTGAATAATGCAGTCGGAACAAAAAGCATTTAAATACAATTATAAGATCCACTAGAGCACAAGGAATTGGGCTAGTAAGCCCAAATTAAGTTCTTACCTGCATCAAACATATCAAGCAGATTCACTAAGGTCTCAAATGCTGCCAGGCGTACACTGCTGCCCTCATCTCTTGCCAGTTCCACTAACTCGGGAAGCACCACAGTTTTTGTTAGTTCTGTCCTGCAATGTGAAGAAAGCAGTCAAAAGAAAACTTACAATGAAACAATACTGCCACTGCAAACCAGAATTCTTCCTTGAAATAGTCATTTAGATATTTTTTGGGTAGTCAAGAAGAAAAAACTGACAAAGTTCTAAGGAAATTAAAGTTAAGTAAAACCCTCCAGTCACTCTCAGGACTTCTCTTCTTTGTCAGCCAAAGAAACATTCAAATTTTAAATGCAAATCTTTATCACTAAAAAAGCATTCAAATTAGCTCAAAATAAATTAGAGAAAATGCAGTCTGAAAAAAATCAAAGGACTCCATCTATTTCACTGTATAGCTAAGAAAATTCTTATGATCAAATATGATCATATTTATCATATGATATCACTATGGCAGTCCAAAGCCAAAATTTAGTAAGTATGAGCCATGTTAGATTGAAGTGTCTGGAAATTTTACACATCAAAGATGAGCCTTCTTTACAGAGAACATCTACTGGTCAGAGAAAATCCATTTCCCAACTAGTCTAAACACTGGCTTTTGGCTTTGGTTTAAAGTAGTAAAGAAAGGGTTCTGTTTGTCCTTTTTTGCTTTGGCATGTACTGAACTACTAACATACTGCTAATACTTAACTCCAGGATGCTGAAATAAAAATGCTCAAAATATCCCTCCCAATCAGACTAAAGCAGAAACAGCTGCCCCTTTTGTAAGTCAGTATAAACAATAATTCTTTCAAATGTTTATAATCAGCATCAAAATGATTCACACCTTACAGGGTTTATTACTCCTACCAGCAAATCAAGAGGTGCTAACAGTATTTTCCCAAGCAAATGATTAAACATTCAAATAAAATTAAGAGAAAATGAAAGATCATTTAATGGCAATAACACTAACTAAAACTTATTTTACTTATTTTATTAAAGTAACTTATTTTACTAAAAAATAAGCGTTATAATCAATAATAATGGACACATTATACCTTCAATATTTTCCTGAAAATTTGCTCATGTCTGTTTAGTTATTTTTTTAGTTACCTACTACCTATTCATCCTCAACATGACACACTGGAATAGCTTCCATATTGAAAGTACTCAATGTTCACTATTTCTCATGAGATTAAATCATATAAGGCATTGATAAGGGATTAAGTAAAAACTTCAGAGAGAGAACAGTCTATACTAATGCATTAATGCTAAAAATAAAAGTTGTTGAGGAAAGAATCAAAGAAAAATACACAGGACAGGACTAATTGTTAACAAAGTATTTAGTCCTATCAAATCCACTATTCTAAGGCAGGGTAAATTACCAGAAATGCTATCATTTCCCACAGCATCATACCTGTGATGTTTTAAACTTTCAGCTCCCAGGTAGAGTAAGCGAAATTTAGTTAAAGACACTAAAGAGAATTAAGAAAATTTCCTTTCCAGTATGGTTACTTGTAAGATCTAATCTATCTCTGCTGTCTAGCACTGGGTAAGGAACGTTACTTGATATTGATAAATTTTCAACTCTGTGAAAGATGTTACTGCTATTTTTCCTCACTGACAAAATAACAGGTGGAGAGACCTTGAATTTTAAAATTTTTGTTCACTCAGAGACCAATCCTGTAAGTATAAAATCTTCTTTTATTAAAGTTACAGACTTTTTCAATCCTATGTGTGAATATTGAAGGACTTCAAGCTTTGGGGCAAAAGTTGATACTGAGCTGAAATTTGCTTCCAAAAGCCATCTAGCATCCTTTCTCAAAACACTGCACGGTAATTATTAAAACTGCTAATACTTGTCAGAATTTTAAATAAGCCATATATCACCAATGGATAACTGAGATAATTTCAAGAAGCTATAGATGAAGTCATTATTTACAAAAAACTGCTGGGTTTATGGTTCAGCAATTTTACTATAAAAGAGAAAGAAAAATCTAGAAGTGAAAAAGAGACAACTGCCAACAGCCAATTAGTAAGAACACATCTGTAGTTCATAGTAAGAACACATTCCAAATTCATTATTGAGTATGCATGAATTCAGCAATTTTAAAAGGAGTTTCTAGGTTAATATTTTAAAGAAATATTTTGCATTTAAGATCAGTCAGGCAAATTGCACTCACCCTATTCCTCGAGCTACATGTTCCAGTTGCCGACACATGCAAGTTCTAACTTCATACTCCACATCCTGGCACAGTGATTTTACCAATGGAAGAACCTCTCTTTTAATACTAAAAATGTGATTATTTTTCATTAATATATAGAACAAGAATATATAAAATCTATTGAGTACTACTGAACTATACTCATGTATTACTTGTTTACCCCATATATTACTAATTTATCACACACAGTAAATTACTTTTCTGATAATCAGCAATTAAAAAGAATATTGTACATTCAATGCAAGTATGTGCTACAAAGAAACAGAAAAAGGAATATTTACTGTCATTATCATTTCATTATCAGATCATTATCATTTGCTCATATTTCATCTATTATTTCTTATAAACTACAAAAATAAGAGGTAGACTACTGTAGTAGAAAGTGGTCCTCATTTAATAACCATCTTCAGTACAATTTCTGAACAGCTACTGTAAGAATAAAAAGATTACATAAATGGAAATGCGAATCCCAATTAAATGTCTGTAATACCCCAACTTTGATATTCAGGTATCACCCAAGACATAACTAGGAAGAAAGGAGAAAAAGAACTTAAGATTAAAAGCTTGAATACTGCAATGCCTTCAGGCAAGTAGACCAAGTATTCATGTAAATCAATGGCAGATACAAAATAAAAATTTTGATTCCTATTTCAGTAAAACCACATATTACAACCTGGCAGAACCAGCCATTGTGTTTCCTTTCACTGCCCAAGGTTCTGTCATAAGTATTCATAAAATACCTCTATAAAAATCCTTATCTTATTGCAAAACTCAAGATAAATAATGTGTACGTATAATTTGTATAATATGCTTGACACTGACAAGCAAATTTTCAAGCCAGATTTCACAGCTTCCATTCATTCCAGTGAAAATTAATTTACTTCTTACAGAAAAATTTAGCCTCAAGTTTCAAAAATTGTACAGTCTTGGAAGTTCGGCATTTTAGAACACACTAAATTAGGGGCTACATAAAAAAAAAGAAAAAAAAACCCGACTTTTTAACTTGGAGCACTGGAACAGAGGGTAGAAAAACTACATTCCATGACAAGGACAGGATATAAAATAACCTGGGAGTAACATCAAATGCAAAGGTTTTAATTATAGTATATGAGGAAAAATAGTTTATGAGGAAAAACTGTGCCATTCAGTAGAAGAAAGTGAAGATATGCTTATACTTTGCCTACTCCTGGGATAGATAAATCTTCTGGGCCTGTACCAAGAGCCCTTCTGAAAGGAGAATGAAAGCGCGTCCTGAATTTTTCTGTCTGCCACATTCTAAACCTGAGGACCCAGCTCTCTTTTCAGGCCTCTGAACTGCACTCAAGAGCTCTCTACCAGAAGAACAAGATGTCCCTGAAATTCTGAGTTATCTTCTTATAATACAGTGGTTGTGCAGAAAAGGTGCTAAGACCTGTTTCCTGAAATGAGGGGATTCCTACTTCTGGACAGCAAGGAATCATGTTGAAGAAATACCCCAGAAGATGTGATTATTATGGCTACTAATTAACACTACTATATTTCACATAAGATTCCAAGAGTCATAGAGATTTGGAATATAAAGATTTGGTAACATTCTCAAAAAATATTGCTCTACCATTTTCATTAACTTTTGAATGTCCAACAAGCATAGTCTAAAGAGCAAATGAAGATTTAGATAGCTTCCTTTTGGGTGCTTCTAGTTCTTTTTTTCTCTAGAAAGAAAACATTATCTATAGAAATGTATTCCTACATGTCTTGACATATTGTCCTGCTGTTCTGTTATGCTAAATTCTTACATTTTGGGGCAGATCAAAATCATTATTAGAGTGGACTTCCTCAGCTAGATGGTTTGTGGGCATTAAGAGGCCCACAGTGGATTTCTGCTGCAATTCAAAGTCGTGTTGTGCTGGACTGCCCAGACAGCAAACACATTTGGGGAAGTGGTCCTGCTATCATAAGCCTGGGTAAACTGACCAAGGAATGTACCACACCAACTGCTTTGGGCAGATGAGTGACTCAGATTTATTTTCACTATTGCACCTTCTTCTCTCTAGACTCACAGACCCCGATCTAAGGGATGGATAAAATCAGGGAACAGCAGTAGTTCCTGATATTTCTACATTTTAATTAGGTGTAGAAAAAGACACATCTACATGCTAAATTTGGTTACATAATAAGAAGTTAGGAATGGAATTCCTCTTTTTATGACAAGAAACTCTACAGAGATGAAGCTCTGTTTTGTGCCTGTAGGTTTGCAGAGAAATCCACCGTGTGGCTTATTTTCTAATAAGAAAAACGGTATGGAAGAATGGCATGAAAATGGTATCATTCAAATCTGTGAAAGAACATACAAACTCAAGTTATAAAATGATGAATTGCAAATCTGAACATGCTAGTTAAATAATGAAAGAGATCTGTTAAAAAAAAAAGCATTTCGTTTTTGCAATAAAGTCTACTTTCTTGTAGTAATTTTTGTCGACTAACAAAGAAATACTCACACTGTGGAATGAAAATATATTGACAGTCTACTTACATATGAGCTTCAAATTTATTAGCTACTTTTCCCATGATTTTACAGCTAACTAAGCGGGACTGAAGTGTTTGAGAAAGCTGTGCTTTGGAAACAAGTGGATTCAGGATCTGCATGGAAAAAAAATATGAGCAGAAAAATTGTGAGCATTAAATAAAGTATTCTTCTTCTTAAAAAAAAAAATCTAAAAAAAGATAACTCAAATGTCATTAACCTTTTCACTGAATTAATCAGTACTAACAATAATGGTGCCTATGCACATTAATAGTCGATTTTGTTTAAATGACATCTTTACAATTACATTGCAATTAGATTTTGGACGTGACTAGAATAATTCTTCTGTGTTTCTTCCAACCTAATATTTTACCCTTTAGAAGTTGATTTTTTAAACAGTTCTGGATTTTATTCTTATTTTAATAAGAATTTTTTAATACTACACAAACAATCATATATTTAAACCTCCATATTGTTTTAAATTATAACCACAGTCAATATGTCTGTTGCAGAGCTCTTAAAACTTAACAAAATATGAATACTTAAAAGTGAATAAATTAGCTACTAAAGGGGACTGGCATTATAACTTAGTGACTGATTTTCTTCTTCTTTCTTGAGCTACACACTGAAAAATTAAGAGTGCTTCCTGTACATTAGAGTTTTGGTACACCAAGAACTACTGAAATACACTACAGAATGGATTTTCAGCATTCAGCTTCATTTAGCAGATACTGGAATTTTAGTCCAATAGTAAACAAAATGTAGTTTCTTCATGAAGACATAGAGTGAGACACTCTCCTGTAAACCAAAACAGGATGCAGGAAAACCTGTTACTAAGAATACAGAGTGCAGTGGAAGTATTACAGTGGAGTGTAAGTGTTCACTTTATTTGTTGAACACTACTTTTTTTAAGGTGACCTTCCTGTCTCACCTTTTCGCCCATTGGTCTCTTACAATGTGTTCCACAACCATTACCATTTTCACAGGTATAGAACTGCCACAAATCTGACTGAGGTGAATAAAACTTGCAGGGAAATACATTCTCAAAATCTTAGGGGTTTTTTTGTTAGCGTGAGAGATTAGTATTACCTCATGTCTGACAGTTTCTTTTGGTAAAGCTTCTATTACAGTAAGAAGAGTTTCTAACCACGCATTGCTGACACCTGTTAAAAAGACATGAGTTATATGTGATGTCTTATATTGTACATACAACAACTAAACCAAAGCATACACCAGTTTTACAAAATTTGCTCTAACTTTTTATCTGTCTTCAAGGAGCTATGTACCTGAAAGCCACTATATTAATATTCAAGTCTTCAGAGTAGGAAGTACATAAGAATAAAAGTCTGCCCTTTCTTATCCCTTTCCAATTCCTATATAAAAATAATAAATACTCTGATTGCTTCATAAAGCATAAATTTCCCTGATTTAGAAGCATATTCTTTTCTTACACCCACTAAAACTTTCTAGTTGCACAACAGGCCTTTTTCTTCCTTTGTATTCTAAAATTAGTTCAAAGAAATTAAGAAAAGTTAATCAACACAGAAGAAACGTCAACCATCCTCCCTCCATTTTCTAAGCCACAAAATGATGGTACTTCAGGAGAAGTTCAGACTCAGAAACAACTCTGGGATTTAATCCTTCAGACAAAGTGAGAGGTTTTTTTTTTTGCTTCATTCAGAATTACATTAAAATATCGGCATGAAAGTGGTTATCATGCAAAAATCTCATTCATGCAAGTCTAGATACAAAGTCACAGGGACTGCACTCCCTGTTGACAGAGTTTTGTAGGGTCACTAAGGAAACATAACATGTAGAAGTCATCAGCCATGAGAGTAGCTGCACAGCCCTGACCTGTGTCTCTGTGTTCCAGGTTCTGGAGGATGATGTGTAGGAAGGAGTGGGAGTATGTATGAATGGACACCGACTCCTCTTGCAGAACAGTCAAAAAAGAAACAGCAGCTGTTAACTGCATTTCCACTCCTGCAACATGCAGAACCTCCTGTATAATTACAAATTATAACAATTTAGAGAGTGAGGCAGAAATATACTGAAAGAACATCCAGATTTTTACATTCACTTTTAGAATTAATATGCAATAACCTAGGGAAACTACAAAATTTGCTGTAAAATTATTTTCTCTGAACAGCAATTTATTGCAGACATTAAATTTTCTTATGATATGCCATGAGTCTTCTAAGAAAAAAAAACGTTTCTTATAATATTTTCTATGACTTTAAGTTTCATCAATGCAATGTGTGGATTCTTCTATTTTACAAAATGAGAGGCAGAAACAGAACAGCCAACAATCGCACTTCTGTTGTTTATGCACATGAATGAAAAAGAAGTATTTCATTCATTCAGTAAGAGATACTAAAATAGCAGAAGACGATTTAAATTTCATCCCTTGACTAACATGGAATGCAAATAAAAAGTACATATGTATAGTCTTAAGAATAAAGCAAGATACACTAGAATATCCAGATAACTAAACTGAGCTCTGACCCACAAGAATGTCATTAATTAGGCTGTCTTTAAAATCATCCATTCAAAGTTAAACAAAGTTAATATACTGAAATGAAATATTACTGTATTTTTTAATTTAAAAACAAGCAATTTAAATTTTAAATTTCATATTTATGCACAGACCTTGCAGGATGCAATCTTTGACACAGCATTCATTGTAAGTACTAGTAATTGTAAGTATCTATCAACTAAGTGAATATTCCAATTTTTATTTTTCTAAGTGTGTCTTTCTATGTCATGAGAGAATAAAAAGTTCATTATTCTACTACTAAAACATTACACTCACTTTACAAGTGATTCCAAATTCAGTAGGAGTCTAAAGCCTGTATTTCCTACTTAGCACTTTATATATGTGGGTTTGTTTCTTTTTTAGTGTTTGATATAAATAGTGTTTTCTCAGATCACTCCACAAAAATCAAAAATAAGCTGGACTTTTAATTGAAAATAAAAATAAGTCTGGATCAGATTAAAAAAATATTAATTTTGCACCTTAGGACATGGTTGTTTATGGACTGGACTCCACTGGGTCAATTGGCTGCATGGCCAGGTCCCCCGCACTGGTGAATGGAATTCCATCCAGTTGGCAGCCAGTCACAAGTGGGGATCCCCAGGACTCAGCGTGGGGCCAGCCCCATTTAATATCTTAATTAACCTCAGGGCCAAGGCCAATGGCCTGAGGTTCAACCAAGGCCAGCGCTGGCTCCTACGCCTGGGTCACGCAAACCATGAGGCGCTACGGGCTGGGGACAGAGCGGCTTTCCCCACGGAAGGGGGGTCGGGCATTGGAACAGGCTGCCAGGGACCTGGCGGAACCACCATTCCTGCGGGTGTCCAAACGGCATGTGGATATGGAACTCGGGGACATGGTGAAAATGGTGGTGCTGGGTAAACAACTGGACTCGATAATCTTGGGGCTTTTCCAAATTTAACCATTCTATGACTCTGAGCACTACATTTTAGAGGAATTTTGCTGAGAAAATAGTTGGTAGAGAACATCTGAGAAATTACTATCTGACTTGGTAAAACCCAAGAAGTTTTCATTCTACAAATGTCAAATCATTTGTACACGTGAATGTACAATAATTAGCTTATCTTATTTCAAGGGGAACCATAACTTATCTCTCAAGACCTGTCTCAGTTTTTAACCACGTTTCTTTCTAAAAGGATTCTCTGTGTCCTTGATCCTACAAATGAAAAAAAGAAACAGCATCGTGCTGCTTTCCAACAAAGTATTTGTATTCAATACCATGGAAACTGCCGCCTTCTTATTTTCACAGACTCTGTCCTTGTTCCACCATTGCTCTTACAGCCACAGCCAAGAATGAATAAGGACACCCACCAATTTTGTATTTTGAATATTTTTGGGATCCGAATACCTGTTGTGATGCTTTTCTGGGATTCTGGCTTACACTTGTTCAAAAAAACATCACCAAGAGCACTATCTACACACTGTAGACACTAACACAGCAGTGTAGACCAGAAAATTATGGAGCAGTGCCAGGTTAACAGTTGGACTTGATGAACTGAAAGGTCTTTTCCATCCTACATAATTCTGTGATTCTATGAACTCAGTTTTCCGTACATATTTACTTTGTACGCAACACAAACATGGATACTTACCAACAAACAAAGTTTCCAAATAGCCTCCTCCACTGATCCACATAACTCTGGATAGTCATGTGTGAGAACACATTCTCTGGATGTGCCTCCTCATGGACCTCGGGAGACATTGAAACATAAATTTCTAGACTGCTTACACACCTGCCTGCACTGAGTTTTACGCTCAGAATTGTACAGTTCCACATTTGGAAATGTATGGGTCTCCTCTTTCCATTTTAATCCAACCCAAGCTAATTAACTTAAATTTACTTAATATAAATTTACTTCTTTAGAAAGTAATGTATTTTTCTATACATGGATACTCCACAAAATTTTCACTCCAGACTAAAAAAGTTCTCCCTATTTATTCAGACAAGCATATTTAATGGAATTTAAGGGTATTAGCATGTTCTTAACTATTCTAATGTCTACGAGTTAAACTCAGGCATCAAAGGTTAAAATTTAGAAAGCCTGGTTTATTCCATTAATTGGAAAAAAGAAAATTCACCTCTAGTTTAAATGCGCATTTTGTCCTGCAACAACAAAATTCTCTGGAAAGAATGCTGCAGCAGAGACATAGTCAAATCATTTTAGTAATTGCATTAGTATGATAGAAATTTTCATTTAAGACTAAAAGACATAGAAATAATGGAGATTACAGAAGCTCAAAAATACAATGAGAATGGACCTTAAAATTAATGTTAGGTATAAGGAAGGATGAAAATCACCCCACCTTTTCTTAAACTATAAAATCATCTATGGGAAAGAAAAGCTTTCAAGAGCAAGATGATATATTAGGAAAATAAGTAACTACGAAAATGAGTTTGGACTAATCAGACAACACTGAATAAAGCTTGATGTATACACAACAAGAAGAATAAGCATAGTTTGCTGCAATCACAGCATTTGGAAAAATGCACTATTAGTCATTCAGACAGACACCTGCAATCTCCCTCCATCACTTTTGGTTGCAGAGCCCAAAGATGGAAAGCAGGAAAAATACTATCAACATCATTTGAAAAGAGCCATTTTGTGCACAAAGAGAAAAGCTTCTAAGAATGTCTAAACTCTCCCTAAATCTGCATTTCAATGACTTCCAAGGTTCATGAGGAGGTGCATGCAGAAATCCAGAGTGGGGTTCTCTATACAGAAGAACTCATACAAGGATGCAATTTCATTTTAACGTCAGAATTTAAAAAAAAAAAGCCTTCCTAATCTCATTTTACATTAACATCTAAATAATACTGTATGTTTGTTTAAAGAGCAAAACCAAATACTGATTCTTAATTCAATAATTACCTATGTATGTCACACATGTATTGATTTTACTCATCTCAGACCTAAAACACTTATGTTAAATATACAGTCTTTGATACAATTTTAATTTAATTAGATTTTACAGAATGATAAGCAATTTGCATACACCTATTTCTAAATTTCTAGAAGTAACCAGGTTTTTCAATTTTTCATAAATGAAATACAAATTTGCAATGCATTCAGACTATACATTCCTTGCATTTACTTCTTTCTTCATCTGCTTTACCCTCAGTTCTAATAAAAACATTATTTTTGCTTTGGGTGTCTGTAAACTTGCTAAATAAGTACAGTGGTTTCCTTATGCCTTTATATGGTGACAACACTTTCAAATAAACAGCCCTCTAAAAATATTACACAATTAATTTTTCATGTACCAATTGGATTTCACAAATGATTACTCTCAACCTAAGGAAGTAGAACAAAGTGCAGTAATTTAAATCACTTTATTTCCCTGCAATGGCAGATTGCATTTGCAAGATTCTAATCACAGTTGAGTTAAATTATGCCTTTACAGACTATAAAAGTTTCCATTTAATGGTCAAGATAATTCCTCCAATAAAAACAAGGTTAAGAAAAAAAGAGGTCAAGTTAATGATGTCAAATACCGTTGTGCAGTTAAAAATTCAATGCACATGGCTACAACATACTTTACTTCTATTACAGATAAGTAATATTAGATAACAGAACATTGAAGAACTGGCTTTATAATATCATTGCCACAGAAAGGAACTTAATTCATATACATTCCACAAAGTTTCAGTTTATAAAGCTTAAACTTGAAAGGAACACTTGGATTTAGACTGACCTCATTATATTTTACTTTTTTACCTCTGTCTGGAGCCCATTTACTTAGGTTTCATTTAATTTATCAACTACGAAGCATCCAATTTGGATTTTAATGACACTGTAAAATGAAAACCACACTACTTTTCTCAGTAATTTGCTCAAAGATTGATTGCATTTATTATTAAAGCTGTCTGCTTAATTTTAAATATTTCTATCTTCAATTCCTAATGCCTCCTTCTTCATATACCATTTTCAGTAGAATGTCTTTAATATTATACAGGAAGATACTTTTACAAAGTAACTAAGTACAGCCTGATGAAAGATCACACACTAGATCCAACTCCCACTGTACAAATATTTTCCAGGCTCTAGGCCCTATTCATGCAAATGATCATACTTTCAAATACTTTCTTCATCCCTATATAAAAAACTTTAAAATTAGAATCAAAAACTGTATTTCCATACTACACTTTTTACTGAAGATGGGCCAAGACCAGCACTTCTCTACTGCCTGAAACATAAGGGTACAAAATCCCTTGAGTTTCTTATTCCTCCTTAATTTCAGAAGAATTCTACTCTCACAGTAGAAAACCAGAGGCAAAAATGGATTCAGTATGGTAAAAAACCAAACCAACTTTTCTTTAAGCTAGTAGGCTGGTTTTGAAAGACTGCATTACATATATCAGAATAATGTGGTTCTAACTGCAAATATATGGTGCAAAATGAAGGGTTACCAATTACTTTGCAACTTCAAGTCATTATTCTCAAAGCACTTTAACGCTCATACATATTTAAGCAAAATGCCATTGACCTGCGTCTTATAGCGCAGAATGCAACCAGATGCACTTAAATGTTTTCTGAACAATCTGTCAGTCTAAACCAATTCTTAATCCTGAGGACAGCTATTTCTTGACCATTTGCTGAATCTAAATAATCAGACAAAAGTTGGAACAGCTCTCTTAAGAAACAGAAGTCTTCTGAGATCACAGATGCTTCAGGAGATAACAAGAAGTTGCGAGGAGATTTCTGACATTCACGGAATGCTTGAGGCCGGAAGGGTCTTCTGGAGGGCATTTTGTCCAATCCCTCTGCTCAAGCAAGGCCAGTTACACCTAAGACATGCCCAGACTGCTTTTGAATACCTCCACAGAGGAAGACAATAACATCTCTGAGCAACTTGTGTCACTGCTCAGTCACTCTCACAGTGAAAAAGTGATTCCTGATGTTCAGAAGAAATCTCCTGTGTTTCTGTTTGTGCACACTGCAACAAGAGCTGCAGTTCTGTCACTGGGTACCACTGCAAAGAGCCTGTCAGTGTCTTTGCTTTGTCAGGTATTTGTACACATTGAAAGGCTCTCTCCAACCCTCTTCTTCTGCAGGGGTCCTAGGGGTCTCCAGCATTATTAAGTTTTGCATTTGCATTTGTGATTTAGTTTGTTCTCATTTGGCCAAGGCTGCCCCTTAAACCACACCTAAATGAACTTGTACATTTCTTCTGGGCAAGGGTTCATATCAGGGACAGAGTGGAAATACAGGGACAGGTATCTTCTGCACAGAATCATAGAATGGTTTGGGTTGGAAGGGGCCTTTAAAAGTCAGCTAGTCCACCCCCACAGCAATAAGCAGGGACACCTTCCAGTAGACTAGGTTGCTGAGAGCCCCATCCCATCTGACCTCGAACATTTCCAGGGATGGGGCATCCATAACTTCTCTGGGCAATCTTCCAGTGTTTTACCATCCTGACATTAAAAAAATTCTTCCTTATATCTAGTCTGAATCTATCCTCTTTAGTTTAACTCCATTGCCCCTTATCATATCTCATATGGCACTGCCAAAAAGTTTGTCCTCATCTTTTTATAAGCACTCTTTTAAGAACTGAAATGTCAAAATAAGGTGTACCCAGAGCCTTCTCTTCTTCACGTTAAACAATCCAAATACCTTTTATAAAAATATACCTCTATATAAAATTACTGTCTAACATTACATAGTCAGCATGCCTTTATCACAACTAGCAGTGACTCACTAAAAATGTGGAGGGCAGAACTTGAAATTGCACAGACAGCTAAAAGCAAACTATACTATTCTGGACAGCACCATGAAGATCTAAATGTTTGGATGAATGGAGATTGAGAACATCAGAATCAACCATTATGACTGTACAGTCCTCAAAAAGAATTCTCAAAAAGCTGTCAAAGCACTGGTAAATCTTTAGAACATTTAAGTAATATTAATTCTGGGGTTTTTTTCTCCTCTTGTAACAATTTTTAAAAAACTATAATACCTGTAATACTTTGTAAGTTCAGTGAATTAATGCAGAAGACTTACTGGACATAAGTCTCCTAGAGACTGAGTTTGCAATAAAAGTGGGTTTTTTTCCCTTTGTTAAAATACTTGAAGTGGCAGAAAAAGATACATTCAAGCCTCAATACACAAAACTTACTCTGATTTTTGGTAAAACCCGACGAAGTGTTTCTGCAGGATTCTGTCGCATAAGGACTGGAAGATTTGCCACCACACTTGTTCCTTGGATATCCTGACCAGAACTTATGAAAACATAAACATACAATACATTACTCACTATGATGATCACAAGGTCACGGCTTTCATTAAAAAACAAAACAAATCCAAGAAGAATAAACCTAGACTACTCAGGTTTTTCAAGCAAGCTAAGAGAGGCATTATTTTTTTTTAATAATATGTGGTAGAAGACCACATTTAAAAATATCAGCCTATCAAGCTATTATATATAATTTCCTACATGGAATGCTTTAATTTTTAGTGTAGCTTTACATAAAAATATGAAACTTTTGAAAGATCTTTTCAAACCAGATGATCAAGGCAGTTGTTTCATGGAATCTTTTGTCTTATAGCAAGGGATAAACCCAAATACAAAGGATAAACCATAGAAAGGGGGAAAATAGAAGATATACGTAAAAACAACATGCAATGTACAAGATTTTAACAGAAATCTACCATTATTTCCTTTTTTCAGGAAAGCAGTGAGATGTATAGTCATATGCACACAAACATGATTAAAAAAGGATGTAAAAACTTAGTTAAATTACAGATCTTGTACCTTTCTCTTCATTCTGTCTCTCTCAATGATCTACTACAATTGAAAAAGGAAACAAAATAAAGCAGGATGGGAAGGAAATGGTAGGCAGCAATGAAAAAAAGTATGAGGTGAAAAGAAAAATTACTCAAGTGGATTAGCTCCTAGAATAGAATCATTAAGCAAGAAGGTCTGGATGCCAAAATTACACTAAACATCAACACATCCTTTTCCTCTGGCAAGGCATGCATATCTTTGTGTTATCCAGTAGTAATGCAAAAAGCCAAGGTAACTTGGAGAAGCTATTTATTGAAATTTTATTCATTTTGTATCAAGATGGAAGAAACCCTAACTGCTAAAAAAATGCAAACAAAATGCTACCTTTATCCATCAAAATATAAAGAAAAGGGAAGTATTCCCCTTTAACCAGAAATTCTTAGTATCTGGCTTACTGCCAATTAAGAATGTGAAGCAGGAGGAATTTCAACACCTACACAGTCTGTAATTTTCCAACTGCAGATTTTTCTTCTATTTCTACCAAATGAGCTGCACCATAGATTTTCTTTAAATATTAAAGACTTCAGAATTACAGTGAATTATTGCTAAATGCTCAGATGTACACATTTTTGTACTAATAAACAAATTAAAATAAATGCTAAATGTTTTCTTCAGTCACAGTAAGCTCAGTGTTACGAAGGCACTATTCCTTTATTAACAGTGCTAACTATAGAAGAACACAACAGAGCCCTATACTTGGAAGCAATTTAGCTCAGCCTCTTTTGTACTGGCAAAATCCACATACCATTTAAATATAAAATTTCAGGACTCATCTTCTGAGCTCATCCTACAGGATGAACAGGAGACCCCAGTGACTTAGCTGGGAATCCTCATGCCAGGAGAGAAGCTCTCCAGCCCCAACACTCCTGTCCTAACACTTCCTCTGCGACAGCAGCCGCTTGCTGCTGGCTAGTGGTCTAGACGCAGTCTGACTGCAAGACCCATTGCAAAGCACTTTTCAAACACTTCTCAAGCACAAGCACAGCACTAAGCTTCTCCCTCTAGCCTCTGCATTTGCTTTTACTTGTTTCTTCTACCATCATAAAATGAAGTCCACATAATATTTGTGATAACTTGAGACTGAAGCAAATCCTCCTAGAAACCATTTACAAACACATGAAGGACAAAAACGTGCCTGTGAGTAGTCAGCCTGTATTTGTGAAGGGGAGATCAATCCTGACCAGCCAACTTGACAACTGGTGACTCAACAAGCTGGAGAAACAAACCAGTAGGGATCTTACAAAGACCAGCAGGAGGACATACAAGTTCTCTAACTGTGGCAGAACAGCCCCATGCACCAGCAGAGGCTGGAAACAGCTTGGCAGGAAAGGACCTGGAGTTCCCAGTAGACATAAAACTGACCCGGAGCCAACAACACATTCTTGTGGGAAAGGTAGCTGACAGCATCTTGGGCTGCACTCAAGATAATCACCAGCAGCTCGAGGAACGTGATTATTCTTCTTTATCCAATACAAGAATCTCACAGACAGGCAGCAGCGAGTTCATCATAATATTTGTGCAGAAGCTTAGACAACAGGGATTTTTAATCTTGAGAAGAGAAATCTTGGGGGCCTTATTTGACATGCATAAACTCTGATGTGAGAGAGTAAAGAAGACAGAGGCAGATTCTTCCCAGTGGTGCCCTGTGATAGGATGCAAAAAATGGGGACAAATTCTATACACGGGAAATTCCATTTAAACCTTTAAAAATATGCAAATTCTCGTACGTCAGAATACTCAAATATTGGAATGAGTTGCCCACACAGGTGGTGTAGTCTCCATCCATCGGATTCAAAATCCTGAGTTCAGGACGAGACTCTGACCATATTGCTCTAATTGACACTGCTTTGAGAAGGCAAGTGGACTAGATGATCTCCCAAGGTCCCGTCCCACAACTATACTATGATTATGTTCAGGGTATGTGCTGCCAATTTTGCAAACTTTCATGAAGCTCAAGGAAGATAATAAGATTTCTTACGTTAATTTTTAAAGCATTTTTAAAAACAGATTCTACAAGACAAGAACAGAGAAAAATTTTTAAGTCCCTGGGTACTCAATTAGAAACATTTCTATCTGGAAATGGATGGAAGAACACAACTCCTTCTGTAGCATGAAGAATGAAGATCAGTCACTGAATGTACTGTAAAACAACATTACCACAAAGGATTTTGAAAAAGAGAAGATAGATTTACATTTCTCTCTCCTTCATTCACACTAGCCTACAAAACACAACAGCAGGAGCAGAATACAGTACTGTAAAGAAGATTGAGGTACAGTATTTACCCAAGCTCTAACTGAAGCTCTGTTTGTGTAGAGGCTTTTCTTTCACACCGTGTCTAACTGCACCAGTTCAGCAAAAACTATTTGTTCCAAAGCCATTGTTGAATCCATCACTGAAGTCTGTGCTCCGTGTAAACAGAAGTTCTGATGAATGGCTGCAGGGAATTACAGAGCTAACTCAACACCCCTTAAGTGACATTATTTTCAGTGCAAGATTCTATAATATTCTATGTTGGTCCAAATCTGAATTATTTGAAGACAGAAGTAAAAATTTAGCAACTTCAATGAGTGAGTGACTAAAATAGCACGATTAAAAGAAAAAAAAATATTATAGTATTCAGTAACTAACTGGGTATTAGGAAAATGAAATTCACAAACACTCAAACTTGAAAAAGGGTGCCCACAGTTGTGGGAATCTTTGGACACATTCATAACTCACGTGGACAATGTCTTGAGCAACGTGATCTAACATCAAATGGCATCAGACTGGGAAGGTGGCTCTGCTTTAAGCAGGGCATTGGACCAAATGACTTCTGGGGGTCCCCAACCACCTGAACTAGTCTGTGACTGGGACTCATAAATCCTAGACCTAATTTCCTATTTGTATAAAAACTTAGTATCTGACAGGCTTAAGCCTTTTCAGAATTATTCAATTTCAATTCTCCCTCAGGATTTCTGCTCTCCTGTACAATCTACTGTTGTCAAGGCAAACTAGAAATCCAGATAAATATTTCTGTCAATAACATAAATGTGTGTGGCTCATAAGACTTCCATTGACAACCACCTTTAGTTTATTGTGAAGATTTTTATATAGCAATCTTTCCCATGCAGATGGGTAGACACAGACTTAAACCTAATACACTGCTTTCTAGGTACTGCTGTTGCTAATAAAAACTAAGATTTTGGGGATTTTGAGGGGGTTTGGATTTAACTTTTTTCTTTGATTGAACAGTTTTGGGTTTTAGTAAAAAAAGGGGGAAAATCTAGAAATTACGAAAATGTCTTGCTATCACAAACATTGGTGTGTCATTTTATGACTAGTTTTCATTTTACTCTGAAGTGAATATTTCTTTGATAAAATACAGTCTAGTATTTTTTGTAAAAGTATAACCTTTTGCTTTAGACTGGTGTAAAGCAGTAACTTTCCTTTTATTTCATGTGAGGTATGCTTACATTTCAGTTATACTTCCTTAAACATAAATTATGTAACAGGAGTGTCTGAACATCTATTTGACATTTATTGTAGCAAGTATATTATAAACAGACAGTCCCATGGAATGATCTGTCCTTTTGCTAAAGTAACTTCCTTTAAAATCTTCAGTTGAACAAACACAGAGAATTGTGAGCACTATAATTATTAGCACAGTCTTGAATCTATATATTACAAGGGAGTAAATCTGTAGTAAATCCAGAGTAAATCAGAAGAGACATAAATATATTTAAGAGAAGAAACTATTTTAGGGCTTCTATAACTTTGCTTAAAAATAAAGAGAATAAAAGTAATCTGAAAATTTAACTCCATAATAATTTCAAGATATCAGAACAAAATAATATCTTAGACTGAACACCCCTTTGCAATTGGCATTGTAGTCCTTTCCTAGAAAAATCTAATTTTCAGAACCACTTTCTCATTTTGATCTTCTATTTAAGTTTTATGTTCCCATGATCATTTTAGAGCACATCTGACTAAAATCTACATGGTAAGAAGAAACTAATCTGATTTTAGTACATAGCTGAACATGCACCACTACATGTTAAACTTCTACTGTAATTAAAGAACCAAACCCCAAGATTTAGCTACATAGTAGTTCTGTATTCATAGCAGACTTGTTTACCAGGATAGGTTTGGTCAACTGAAGTCTCTTATTTCTGTTTCCTTGCTGAACATCTGTCAACAAGAGAAAGAATGCCTAACTCATACAGATACTCCTTTCTGTTTCTGAATCAAAACAAATACATTATAATGACACAATAATTTCTTTCTTCTAATAGCATCAGTTTCTATGAGTTTATACATTAATTACTATGAGTAAACATTGAGCTTTTCTCACTTGAATTTTAAGAAAAGTTTCAAGAACGTAAGAAGTGCCTCAAAGGAACACATTTTTTTAGTCAAATATTACTCCAATATCAACATTACAATCTCCTAGAAGATAAATGTCTCTTTCTCCTCACAGGGCTTATAACACATACGCATTTTGTATGGTTTCTGGGTAGAAATTGTTTTGGCATTCTTTATTTTGAGTCTGAACGTGAAAAGTAAAGCCAGTCTTTTTACTTCAAGATCGAGATAATGCCATTCCTAGGTGATACAGCAAAAATGAGCTAGGAGCTGGTATTATCTTTCATTCTGCCAGTCTTCATTCACTGACCCAGAATTTTAATTTTCACATTCAACAAGATTTGTCATGTTCACAGCATGCATTATGTGCTATAAGTAGTCTTCTGAAAAACTACAAGGCCTGTAATTTTTCTACACTGAAAGTGAAAAAAAAAAAAAATCAGATGCCAGCTGAATTCTAGAAGGGTAAATTACTTCTGTTGACCTAAATTTCTCTTATAGTCTAATATAAACACAGGATATCTTTTCATTTTTCCAGTCTTTTTTTTTTTTTTTTTTTTTTTTTTTTATCAGTATACTTCATGCATGTAGAGAGGAAAACTTTAAATGACCTAATAAGTACTGAAATCCAGTCAGAGTCTACTTCAGCTTATAGGTCTTACTTGTGTCGAGCATTAAAACAACAGATCCCAAAGCTCCTACTTTATTACAGTGTGTATTTCTACCATGCCTTCTCAGCCTTTCTGACTATAGCATATTCCGTCTTGTATGAATTCCATACTTTTTTTTCATAGCAACTCTAATTTAATAGTCATAGAAGCTGATGAGAATTTCTGAAAAAAAGAAAGCTGTAGCTATACATTTCAACTTCTCCTTTCTAAACTGACTCACAGGTCTAAAAAAACTGTTTATTTTTTCAAGATTTATTGACAGCTCTAACAGAAGCTGCCACTTCACCTCAACCCTTGCTATGAGTCTCTTCAATCACTTAAAAACAAATTATGCTATGCTAAATCCACTTGCAATTCCTCTCCATGTTATTAAGAAAAGCACATTAAAGGTTAGGAGAGCAACTGTTAACTGGTCTTTCTGCCTGTATCTATTTGGCTTCATAAAAAAAGACCTTGCTGTATATGCAAGAGTTGAAGATCACAGCAAAAGCCTGAATAACCCCAGCCCCTTAAGAATTAAAGTAGAACTTCTTATAAATCTTTTAACAAATTGAAACTTTTTAGAATAGGCTTATAATCTCCATAACAAAATCTTACTAACAGTAAAACACAGACAAATGGTAAACAAAACATACTTTGTACATGAGTTGACCAGCCCTTTTCAAAATCACAGAGACTGGATCAAAAGAAATTGCAAATGTAAAAGACCCATAGAGACACTATAAATAAGCTGAGTACAAAATGAAAGTACAGGGTATTAGTACAGTGACTGAATGAAAAGCCACAAGAAAACAAAATTTAAAAAGGGTAAAGAGAGGGTTTGAAGCTTTTGGTCACAGCATTTTCCTCATAAGCAAGATATCTTAGATATATTTTAAGAAAACTATCTAGATACTGCAAGTAGATAGGCATCATATCTAATATTACAAGCTAAGCTTATGTTCTAAATTAAATAATACAGGAGTAAAATTGTGAGCATCGAAAAATATATCTGAAATTCTATATATTTCTAGAATTTCTAGAAATATATAGCAATTTCTAGATATTAGAAACAATTTGAAATTTTAGCTGTAGAAGCAGCTTTATTCTTAGCAAAGGAAATCTAACTGCAGACTTAGAATGGCTTCCAACAGTTCATATGAAATTTCTATCAAATTACTGCTGTTATATTCAAAGGGCCTGATGACTCAAAAAAATAATTAGAAAATGAACATGAAATGATGAACTTACTCCTTATAAGAGCTAGGTTTTATACAAGTTAGAAGTGGAAAGCTTTGCTGGTTCACATTCTATTCATTATTCAAGGAGTATACATAGCAGTAATACTCATATTTTCAAGTATATTGGACAGCTACTTCAGACTGATGCAGTTTCATGCATCAGCAATACAAGTCAAACAGCTGACTCTAGTGCTGCTTTCTCATATATCAAAAGCAGCCATAGATCGAAGGCAGCTTTCTGAGGTAAATACACAAATAACTAAAAAATGCTTCAATTTCAAGCTGTTCCTGATTCATGTTCTGTCAAACAAAAAAGTGTTTTACTTGCTTTTTGCTCACTTTGGAAAGTAGGATAAAATTCATCTACTTAATTAAATAGAACAGTTGGAGTCATGTCCCTCAAACAAACATAAGATTTGTTCCATGTCGGATTGGACGATCAAACAAAGTAATACAATTAACATAATAAATAAATCAAAGTGGTGACACAAGTCTTTCAAATTTCCAGCTGACAGAATAATTTCAAACAGAAATAAAATAAAAATAGATAACATGAGAATAAAAGTAGATAAAAATGAGAATTACATATTCAGATAATTGATCCATATCTGCATTCTTTATAAAAACATTATCAGCACAGTATCGGAATCCTCCTGCCTACCTGTGCTGGTTTGGGCTGAGTTTCAGATTTGTGCTGAAGACAGGGCTGATAGTAAAGAGATGTTTTTGTTACTGCTGAGCAGGGCTTACACAGAGCCAAAGGCTTTTCTGCTCCATGGAGACTCCAGAGGAGTCTGGGGGAAGACACAGCCAGGACAGGTGACCCAAACTGACTGAAGGGATATTCCAGACCATATGGAATCATGCTCAGTATATAAAGTGGGGAGAAGGAGGAAGGGGGGAACATTTAGAATGATGGGGTTTCACTTTCCAAGTCACCATCACACACAACGGAGCCATGCTCTCCTGGAGATGGCTGAACACCTGCCTGCCTGTGGGAAGCAGTGAATTTGCTTTGCTCTGCTAATGTATGTGGCTTTTGCTTTCTCTATTAATTTTTTTTTTTTTTTTTTTTTATCTCAGCCCACAAGTTTTCCAGCTTTTACGCTTTTCTGATCATCCCCCCAATGAGTGAGTTGCTGTGTGAGGCTTGCAGCTGTGTGGGGTTAATCCACAACACTATTCAATTACATTTAGGTAAGTGTAGTCCTAGTAAAATTCCCTGTCTTCAAAATCAGTACAATAATCTTAAATAGCCTTTTGTTACACTATTTTTTCTCACATAGTCATACTAACTTTAATGTACTGGTACAGTTATCCAAGAAAGAGTTTGATGTTCTGCAATGGAAAGAATAAACACAAGCATTTACCAGTAATTCCACCCACATTTACTAAAATTAATCCAGAATCATCTCTGAAGAAAATATCTCTTTCCTTTGAATGTGTGTCAAATATGCTCAGTTGCATAGATCCTTCACAGCATATATTCAGTGTTAACCACCAGAATTTCTGGCTTGTCTATTTACTATGTTGATATGAATATCATTCTATGGAAGAAAAAGTAAAAAATAAAAAACAGAAAAATAAAAACTATGTTAAAAAGCATCAATTGATACAATACCATTTGCATGCCATTCTCCTGCCCTCCTCCCTATGGTTTGTCTTTTACTGATAAAGAACTTTATTAACTGATCACTTAAAGGTTTGGGACAATAAATTTTCAGTCTAAGCTCATGGTGTAATATTAACACAACATATTATTTTAATAATTTTATTAACTATCTGAAGAGGCATCCATGCAAATTGATATCAACAGGCAGAATTTACCATAAACACGGCCCACAGTGCTCAAGCTATCAATGTTACTCTAGTGCATAAAGAACTGCAAAGTTCCATACAACTTCCATTAGGCCAACACAGACTTTACAGACACCACACAAACCATCTCAGTCGGCATTCAGTGTGCAGTCCCTTGAAAATAATGAGCTTAAGGCAAACTCTCAGTCACAGCAATGAGACAAAGAAAACAAAAGTAAGAAAGGGGAAGGAATAAGGTTTGGGAAAAATACTCACATCCTTTACCAAAAAGCAGGTAAAGTGAGTCCTGAACATCTCAAATGACATCTCAAATACTAAACTCTAGTTAGAATCTTTTTCAGCTCATGGGTTTTATGGGTGTGTGACATTATACCAAATAGATCCAAAAGCTGCCACGTTCCAACTGTTCATTTAAAAAGACCAAAACCAACTTCTTCATTTAATAAGGAAGTAAGATGAGACACTGAAGAACTTTTTACTGAATGCCATCATAATTTGCCATAAATATGTAAGATACAAAGATCTGTATATTAATTTTGTTGATCTATCTACCCTCTAACACATCATTCTCAACTAAGTGGGACACTTTAAGTGATCAAAGCATAAGTGTATTTATCCGCAATAAGAGCTGATTTTTACATACCAGTATGCCTCTAATGATTTATTACAAACTCAAGGTTCAAGTTTCTTGCAATACAACAAGCATGCAGGTTCAAAAGAATTTACAAGTAACCCTTGAAATACACCTAAGTTGGCTTTACATGGTGATAAAAACAAGAAATAGCCATACTCTTGGGTTAAAACCTGTAGTAAAGAAGCAGGTTAATTTTAAGTAGCTATCATTCTTTTCTCCATTGATTTAGTGACTATCAATTGCTGCAGTTGGAAGAAACAAAAATAAAATTAAATCTGGCCCTGAATCTAACTAACTATAATCTAACTAACTTCTATTTCCCAAAATGGCACAGAAATAGGTGTCCTAATCCTAAATTTTGAAAGGAAATTACATAAAAGAGATTAACTGTTTATAACAAAAGAATTTTGGTGCGAGCAGCAATCAGGCAATGACTCATGTTTTGCTATTTAATATGGACATAAATCCTCCCCCTCAAAAAGCTCAGTTACAATTTCAGCAGTGAAAATGGCATCTTTTCTGTTTCTCCCTTTAAAGACAGGATTTTTATCTCTAAGCCTGCCCAACAATGTAAGAAAAATTATCATGCAAAAAAGTGTATTAAAGCAGATGCCTTTCACATTTCTCTTTTACATATGTTTATTCTGGCAGAAATAATACAATCAACCCATACTCACAACAAAAATAAAATGATCATGTTTAAAGCATTTTCTTTCTCTCCCTAGTTGAGTTTTCTCAATATACTCTTGGTAACAGAAGTTACCAAGCAATTTCACTAAGGAGGAGGAAAAAAAGCCAGTATATACTACTTTCAAAAGTCTGACCACAAGCTGGTCAGCTGCACTTCTCAGGCAGCACAGGCAAACAGTAAATCATCCCATTTTGTAGGTATAAACTACTGCAAGCAAAATGCAATGCTATTGTTGAGTGCAACATCACTTCTGCTGTGTAGCTCTGTTTATATCAATTGTGTTATCAAATGCTTTGATCCACCTTAAATCCAACTTTCCTGGTCTACTCCAACTGGTAAAGAGAAATGCTTTGCAATTAAGCAGCTTCGAACAACATTCATTTAATCTTAGCATAAACTGGTGGCTCCAGTGCTTAATGTTGTTCTTTGTTGGTCAACACTAGCAACGGGGAGGCAGCAGGGGTGGGGAGAGGGAGAAGCTAATTGACATCTCCCCAAATTAATTTACTGGTTTTACTTCAAAAAATGTGGAATTTTTACTAGAGATGCAATTGATGATTTGGACAAAAAGCTACTCTGATAAAAAACCAAAAAAAACAAGTTCTCCAAGATTTTCTGTTCATACATTTGTCTTGGACTGTCACATAAAGCCCTGTGTAGACTTATATAATTTTATTTAAAGTTATATTGCTTTGCCATTTAAAAAACTAAATATATATATATATATATATATATATATATATATATATATAATATAATTCTGATTTAAGATAGACTGGAGAAAGAAAAAAATTCTTTTTTTTTTTTTTTCCCCACAGTCAAATAGGAGATTTCACTCCAAAACATTATGGGGAAAATGCCTTAGGAAAAAATGCTGTATCGGTCTATTTCCAAAGTTAGAAGTATTCTCTTAAACTAGATAATTCTTGAAAAATGGATATGGACAAGAAGAATGTATAAATTACTTTTCTCCCTATTAGAAAGAATGTAAGACTATGCTCTTTGAGACTGCAGCCTTTCTTTACCACTATACATTATATTGACTTAGCAATGTCTGTCTCCTTCACTTACATAGTCTCACAAACATTGTCAGTTTTAAAAAAATACCTGAAGTCTTACAACAAACCTCTGTTACTATACTCAGCTTGCACTCACACACACTTAAAAAGATGCAATTCCATTCATGCCAGTTCATCAATCCCTGCTTACACACCGCCTAAATCCTTCTTATAGTAAATTCAAGAAAAGTGGAAGAACGTGAAAGTAGGCATTCCATAGAAACACTGAGGTTAAATTCATACTGTAATATGTTTCTGCAAACAAAGTAACTGCAATTTTGAAATTATGCAATGACTAGGAAGTACTGTCTATGTGTAGTCTGTAAGGAAAGGTAATATATAAGTGATAGATGGGCAAGACATTTCCAACAGCAATTAATGAGTTCAGTAAAGCAATTACTCTTGGTCCTGCTCTGAACTGATATGACTGACAAGAAATTACTCAGCTGATCTCTACATGAGAGCTGCACACATTCTGAGAACCCACACTCACCTTACACGGAATAAACAAAACTGCTGCTGGAACAACCACTACCAAAATACAGGGGCATATCCAGAGCCTGGTATTTTTATTTCTTAACATTAATCCTTCATAGGGTAATGTATTGCAAAGAGACACATGCAGAAACATTATTCGAATGTAAAAGAAGCTAAATAGAATAATTTAAATAAGAATACCTGCGTCATCAAGAATCCATTCAAATAATAACACAGATGGGAAACATCTGGTACATTCTGCTTGTGTAAAAGTATCAGGCAGCAGCAAAAAAGCCTCAGACAGATGTATCCAGGAGATCTAGCAGAAGTTTTCAAGTGGTTCTTTGTCCCTTTCTTCATTCTGTTTAATTATCACTCTTAACCCAGAAAGACATTTCTCTTCCATATACAAGGGTGGAAGGCTATAGGAATTAGCACTCAAAGGTTCCATCTTGTAAAACAGTGTCTCCATGAGACAGCAAGGATATTCATGGAGAGAGGAGCAACTTTAAACTGCAGTGAAAGTGATGGCCATGTAAAACTAGTTTTAACAGACTAAACCAGAGCCCTGGTTACAAAGCCTCCAAAGGATACTCTTACTGTTCAGACTGCAAAGACACATCCACAACCTGATCTAGGAAGGTAAAGATACACTGGGGGGAAGGAGAAGAGAAACAAGATATAAGAATGCCAGTGACACGTTAATTCTCAAAGGGTGAATTTTAAGAACAACTCACTTATGAACAATTCCCATCAACATGCTTTTGTATTACTGGTCTTTTTTAAAAAATCTTTGCCTGCAGACATAACCGTCTTTGGCTACAGATGCCACTTCTGGCCTCACTTTTTGGATCTGAAGTGACCTTCTTATTCAGGTACGGTCCTATAATTGTATATAATTAAACCAGTTGGTTCTTTAGCTGTAATATGGGTTTTGCCAGACTATGTCAATAGAAGCCCTTGCTATAGAAATCACTTCAATTTCCTTTTCTGTTTGTCCTCAAGAACTAAAGATAACTTCTCTTACACAAAAAACTGCCCCTAAAAGATTAAAAAAGATGCTCCTACCAACGTTGCAGAACTTCTCAATGAATAATGTAGACCTCTTTGAGTTGCTTAGTCTCAAGGACTGTCTACACTCCCATTCTGTTTTCATAGTAAAAAAAATGCTGTCAGTGATTAAATGATCCTCATTTTGTTTCCTGTGACATAAAGCTTCGGGCTCCAAGGCTTGACAAAATCCAGGGTATCTCAGTGTTGGCATTTAGAGTACCAGCTGGTGGAACAAGGACAAAAAACATTAATATTACTAAAGTTAACTCTAAAAATAGATAAGCGAGCTATTATACAAGTTTACCCCAGAGAGCGGGATTAATTTTAAATCTCAACAAAGCTATTTCTTGTCTCATTCCAAATTCTTCTGTCATAGCATATCTGCTAAGGCACAGATACAGGCCCAAGACTGCAGTCCTAGTTCCTGAAGTCCTAAAATTATAATCAGAATTTCACCTCAGTAAAACAACTTCCCTTCACATACCCTTCATATAAAGTTTACAGTGTAGCAATATGAATATGTATTATGTTATATCCAATATGTAATGGAGTTCTACCTACCTTGCTTAGTGGAGATACAGAAAAGCTTTTAAATAATGCTGAATGCAAAAATACAGGGTGTATCAGCTTATCAGCACTAAGAGTCACTCTTCTGAACAGTCTCAGATTACTCAGCTTTTTTGGGACAGGTAATGGTACATGCTACTAAACTGTTTTTAGGGAAAGAGAAGCTGAATCAGTACTAACTGCTGTTTCTTCTTTGTGCGAGCAAAATATGGAGTCAGAGTGCAGGGCCATGGAAGCATCACGTCATGACATATGAAGGGCTTCCTACGCCTAAAACAAAGTAGTCCTCAAAACACCACAAGGAATTTGCAAGAAAAAACATGTTCAGTAAATAAGGAATTGGTTGGAAGTTCACATTTAGAGGATAGCAGTCATTGGCTCAGAGTCTCGCTGGACATCAGTGATGAGTGGTGTCCCTGAGAGGTCTGTACTGGGACCAGTGTCAGTTAGTATCTTCACTAACGACACAGACAAAAGGATTGAGTACAGCCTCAGCAAGTCTGCTACCAACACCAAGCTGAGCATTGCAGGAACATCATGAGGTCTAACAAGACCAAGTGCAAAGTGCTGCACTGGGCTCAGGGAAAGCCCCAATATCAACACAGGCAGAGGATGAACAGATCAGAGCAGCCCTGCTGGGAAGGATATGGGGGGGCTTGTGGGAGACAGGCTGGATGTGAGCTGGCTACGTGAACTGTGCAATAGCCCAGAAAGCAAATTGTATCCTGGGCTGCATCCAAAGCAGTGTGGCCAGCAAGCCAACGTGACTCTGTCACTCGGCCCTGCGCTCATGAGACCCAACGTGGAGTGCTGGGTCAGGGATCCTCAGTAGAGAAAGAACATCAACGTGTTTGAAGAAGTCCAGAAGAGGACAAGTAGAGGGAGAGAGCACCTCTCCTTGAGGAAAGGCTGAGAGAATTGGGGTTGTACAGCCTAGAGAAGAGATGAGCCTCTCATAGAAACTTACATTACCTTAAGGGGTCCTACAGGAAAGCTGAAAAAAGACTCCTTACAAGATCATATAGGGATAGGACAAACAGACATATCTTCAAACTGAGAGTAGGTTTAAATTGAGTATTAGGAAGGAATTCTTTACTGTGAGGGTGGAGAGGCACTGGAAGAGGTTGCCCAGATTTCCCAGACCTGGAAGCATTCACAGCCAAGCTGGATGGGGCCCTTGAGCAAAGTGGCCTTGTTGAAGGTGTCTCAGCCCACGGCAGGGGCTTCAAATTAGAGATTTGTGTTTCGGTCACTAGCACACAACAGTCATTATTTTACAGGGTACCATCATGTGAAAGCGTATTCAGACTAGCCATAAATGGACAGCTTGATCTACTCTTTGAAAAGTCCGTATCTTTGATGTATTCTAACACAAAATATTATATTTTCCCATCTACATCTGCATAGAGTTTCCACTGGATACATTTCCAGCTCCTGACAAAACTATTCCAATATTATCATCTCTTGCCAAATCAGGCAAATAATAAAATTTAAATTAGTAATATTGAGCAAGCATAAGGACAAATGCTCCTTATGTGCACAAAATGTTTTTATAAATGCTTGGAACTTTCTAAGGAAGGTGATATAAAGAAGAATTATTATATTTATACATTAATTAAGATATCTAAAATGAACTGCGCAACTGTTAAACTTATTTCTTAAATGTCAGTGCTCATCCAAACAAAAACAAAAGACACTCTCCTGCTGAGCAACATGCTATTTATGTATGGGATCCATCATGTAGAAATAAAGAAATATGGGAAATATTTAGCTGGATATTCCCATGTTGAATATTTCTAAGAGAGGATGATAAGGTTTTCCAAGGACAACAGAACAAATCTTAGAAGTTAAGAAAAACCACAGCTTTTTCAACTGTTCTTGATGTTCAAAAATATATCTATGCAGCCACCTAGTTTCTCCTTATTATGTCAATATATAAGATGCAAAGATGCTCTAAAACATAAATATAAATGACATTCCCAGAAAAGGGTCTGATAGCACATAAGGAAGAGCTACCTGGTTTCACACATAGCTCAGGCAGACTTCCAAATCTCACGCAGACCTGATCTCCCTTTTACGACCAGGTGAACCATGCAGGGGGAGTGTAGGATAGGGCTATAGGCTAGGTGGACTTCAGTGAAGCCTTTGACACTGTTTCCCAAATCTTTCTTCTAGAGAAGCTGATGGCTTACTACTTGGATGGTGTACTGTTCCCTGGGTTACAAACTGACTGGAAGGCTGGATGCAGAGAGGGGTGCTGCATTCAGTTGGCAGATAATCACTGGTGGTATTCCCCAGGGCTTACTATTGGAGACAGCCCTGTTTGATTTCTTCATCAATGGTCTGGACCAGGGCATCAAGGACACCCTTGGTCAGTTTGCAGATGACACCAAGTTCAGTGGGAATGTCACTATGCTGGATGGAAGGAAGGTTCTGCAGGGCTATCTGGACAGGCTGGATCCATGGGCTGAGGCCAGTGGTATGAGGTTCAACAAGCCCAAGTGTCAGGTTCTACACTGGGGTCATGGCAACCCCACACAGCACTACAGGCTGGGGGCAGAGTGGCTGGAAAGCTGCCTGCTGGAAAAGGACCAGGGATTGCTGGTTGACAGCAGCTGAACATGAGCCAGCAGAGCCCAGATGGCCAAGCAGGCCAATGGCATCCTGGCCTGTGTCAGCAATAGTGTGGCCAGCAGGAGCAGGGCCAGGATTGTCCCTCTGTACTTGGCACTGGTGAGGCCACACCTCGAATGCTGAGTTCAGTTCTGGGCCCCTCATGACAAGACACTGAGGGTCTGGGGCACAAGTCTTGTGAGAAGCAGCTGAGGGAGCTGGGGGTGTTTACTCTGGAGAAGAGGAGGCTCAGGGGTGGCCTTATTACTCTCCACAGCCACCTGGGTAGATTTGGAGCCAGGTGGGGATCAGCCTCTGCTCTCAGGCAACAAGTGACAGATGTTACTGTGATGCAAACAGAAACACACAGTAACACACACAACAGGTGTTCAGGTAGAGAAGAAGAAAGGAAGTCTCCAGTTTATTGTTGACTTCATATATGTGTTTTTGGATAGTGATCAGAGATTGGACAGAGAAGTTACTACTTTTCTATTTTTACTGGTCACTTGAGAAGTCTATCAGGTGATATCTTTTACAAAGGAATGTAAACATGATTTTTGTTTATCTTACAATTTATGAGAACTGACTCTACTATACTAAAACAAATCAGAAGGTTTATTTTCAGGGACAATAGACACTACTAAAGATAATGGCCTCAAGCTGTGTGTCAAGGGAGGTTCAAGTTGAAAATCAGAAGAATTTCTTCACTGAAGGGGTAGTTAAAGCTGCCCAGAGCAGTGGTGGATTCTCCATCCCTGGAAGTGTTCAAAAAATGACTGTGCATGGCACTTAGTCCTATAGTTTATTTGACAGGGTGGTGTTTATTCAAAGGTTGGACTCAATGACCTTAAACCTTAGATCTTTTCCAACTTAAATAATTTAAGTCCATTTTATGTTGAAGGCCTTGTTATATAAACAACAGCTGATACTTTCTATTGTCTGATCATTTCAACCAGTACTTTACTTCACAGATTCAAAGTATACAATCAAAATTAGAGTAATGAGAACTAAATCTGGTTCGCTATTGAGAGGAGAGTCATCTACCAGCTATGACTTCTTGTTTATGCTCCCACTTATGGCAGCACAAGCAGTTGCATTTTGTTCCACACTTGGCTGGAAGCAAGAATCTGAAAATTTTGTTAGAATTAGCATGCATTCCCTAATCTGAGATTGTGTGGCTGCAACAGCATCAGTGCTGGTACACAAAACTTTTCAGTAACACACAGTCACATAATGAAAGGAGAGGAGAGCTCCTCTCTGATATCAGGAAAGCTTCTTTCAGCTTAACTTGGCTGTGAAACCAGACACCAGGAAACCATAACTTCATAAATGCCACAAGCCAGCCAAAATCTCAGACATCTCACCCCCTCCCAAGCATTGTTCCCATACTGCTATTCAATTCCTTTGTGCTGGCAGAGGTCTCTTTTAAAGTATAAAAGTCCCGGACCACACAGTTGACCAGTTTTAAAACTAACCATCATTTTCAGGGTTTGCCTCAGGTAAAGTCCCAGTGTGCTGTGCAGGCAAAAGAGCAAACACAGCAGAAACACTGGAGGGAGAGGACTGGCACTACCATCTTCCTGCACTGTAGCCTGAGAAAGAAGACTGAAATGTAGATTCGTCTGATTCTTCTCTCTCCTTTTTTTTTTTTTTTAATGCTTCTCCATGCACTACATTAACTCTGCTCTGTATATTCACAGCTGGTTCCTGAGCTGCAATTTCAACTCAGCAAATATGATTAACAGAAGTATTTGCACAAATATAAATTTACATAAAAGCATGTGACTTAGCAACACTCTAGGAGTCTACAGGTACACCTTTTACTTTAAGCTGAAAGAATTAATTTTATACTTATAACTTTATTTGCATAACACATTTAAGATCAAACAAATAGTTTGTTTGATATATATAATATAAATAATCTGTCCAACTCAGTCAATCAGAATGAAACTTTTATAAAACTTAAGTTGCAATTTGAAAAATAAAAGATGGGGAAAATGAAGGAATGCTTTTTACATTGATACTTACAGCTTGGCAGGACAGATGGAAAAACTATTTTCCTATATGCTGAGCATTACAGCTGGATCGTTCAGTATACCATGTATGCATTAGGACCATAAACTGTATAACTGGCAAAAAGTAGCCAGTTTTCATGATTATGTAACACACACAAAAAAATATACAATGCAGAAAATCAGCTCCTAAAGTTACATGTAAATGCAAGTTTCCATTTAAAATCAAATTATTTTAAAGTGATTTTCCTGCACCTACAGAACAAATAAATTTTCCAAAATTAACATCATCACTAAAAACTAGACAAAAAATAAAACTCCCACAAACTTGTAAATAGCAATGGTTTTGACATTCACAATCAACAACACACAATGTATTAAAAGATGTTTAGAATTTGTGAATGCTCTAGCTAATCAAGGATAGCTTGTACAATAAAGTACAAATTTTCTTGTTATTGCTGTGGTCTTTTTAAGTCATCATAAGTTTAGAGGCATTGAATTCTTTCCAATCTAGACAGAGTGTCTACTGTGTCTTCAAAAACTGTGTTTAATGTTTTAGAAAAGGATTGTGTTGTTTTCTACAATGACAGATAGGATCTCTCCAAAAACAAAGGTTTTGTTCCCTAAAGGGTGAATAATTCAGTCTTCCACCTTGATAACTCATTATTACCCTGTTATTTTGAGTAAGACAAATGTCAAGGTCTGGAAGTTTTAACACTAAGCAGGCACAAATGAAAAAAAAAAATTAAAAAGTAGCTGAATACAAAATCATACTATGTAAAAGCCCCAGGGAAGTCTATCAGAAAAGTCCTCAGAAAACAAACCACCCTGCAGTGCACATGCCAATAAGCATCCAAAATCAGATTCTCATCAGGCAAAGAATACCTACTTTGGGCTGTATAACATAAAGAGTGAGCTATAGTAAGACAAATTAATATAAGTAATAACACGAAAGAAGCACCAGAAAACATGGAAAGTAAGATTACAGGCAAAAATTCACAGCAGGAATAAAAATTCTTGTCCATGATCTGCTTATTGCCACTGTCCTGGTAGAGGTCATAATGCCCTGAAGTGGAATGCAAACTACTCAGTTGCTTCAGCATGTTCTGGCAGCTTCTCTTAATCTGCTGATGGTTTTCTGATAAGCCATCATCAATCCTCACACTGACTTGGTTGAGACGCACAGCTATTTTGCCATCCTTGTTGTTATGCTGGGCCAGCATCATGCAAGGCACAGACAGAATAAAACTCTTTAGTAATTCCTGTTAGAGGCTCTAGAAACCAAACACACAAGCTGAAGCTCTAAAACATAGATCTGAGACACTCAAATGCCTCTCCCTCCCTAAGTCCCTAAACCCATTTGATTTCAATGAGATATTCATAAACATCCCTGACAGTATGGTCTAAGGGAGCCCAGTTCCCCTATCAGAATCTAGGTTAAATGAGATTAAAACAAATTACAGTCCACTTTGTTACCACATTCTTATCAAATTAGAACTTGCTCAGTCTAATTGCAGAACGTTACCTAATTAAAACCGAGTGCTCTGGGCATCAGCGATTTAAAACAGAAGTTCAGTTATGCTCAAGTCATATTATAGCAACCCTTGCCACCAGCTAGGGTTCTATGTAGCTTCTGCATCCTCTCTTTTTGCTTGCAGAACTGTTTCTATATTCACATGATGTAGCAATTCAAAGAGTTGATTCATCTGGAAATTAATGCAACTAAAACTTATCAGCTTCAGCTAGATCTTCTTATCAACCTACCTCATTACATAGTTATCTGAAAAATAGTACTAGCAGAAAAGGGGAGACTGAAAGCAAAGACATTCACTAGCAGTAACAATGAGACAGGTATTAATTTTTCAGGATTATCAAAATTACAATTATCACTTTAGAATGTGATACCAAATTATGATTGGTAGCAACAAAAAAACCAACTACAATGAAATCATGTCCCTGTGGAACTGAGATCTCACACAATGTATCAATGTACTCACCCAGTGCTAAAAAGCATTTGTAGGTATATAATTACATCATACTTAAGAGAACACAAATGAATAGAAATTTACAAAATCTGTGACCATACCTCATGGCTAGACACAGACAAGACTCTGAAATACAAAGCAATCATTAGGTGCTTACAAACACATACCAGATGAGCAAAACAACTAACTTTGAAATACCAAGAAGACCATGTCAGAAACTCTATGATACTATTGGCAAATGAGAAGCAAAGAACAGAAGAAGAGAAAAGAGAAGAATAACTGATGAAACTCTGAGAGTTGGGAAATTAATACCTTCTCATATATACAGTAAGCAAGAATCAGTCACTAGGGAAAAAAAGAAAATCTATCCTCTACAACTTGGATCTCAATGTACCATTTTAGACTACTATAGTAAAAGACTTCAGGAGCAGAAACCTTCTAAAAGCAAGTATCTAGTAAATGTAAAACTCTGCATATAATAAACAAATGCAAGTTCAAGGGTGGGGAGGAGAAGTTGGGGGCAGGTTTTAGAAGGAAAGAATGTAAAAAGAGAAGTGGTTGAGTTTTTTTGTTCAGAATGAAAGTCTTTAAAATGTGAAGGCTCTTTCTGAACTTTCCCAGAAAATCATTAGTAAACATTAGCTTTGCTGTAGCATACAAAGGTTTCACTCAGTATTAATCAGCTCTATTGCACCGGTAACACTGAAGATACTCATCTCAGTAAATTTTAAATCTTCAACTTGTAGATTAGGGTGCCATAAGTAAATGACAATACAAAAGACACTGTGACAGAAGTAGTATTTTGATATTATCTGTAGATATTTAAAGTGAGAGATTTGCTTTCTATTATTGTTCTTGCATATTTTTAATGTATATGGAGATAACACCATACTATCCAAATGCAATACAACAGAGGTGCCATAACAATTTGTTTCAATCTCAGCAAAGCTATTTCTATAGAGAGACTTTCAGAAAAGGCAGTGGCTTTTTGGATAAGATCAAAGAGAGTCACACATAAAGAATAACCTGAAGGACAGTGAAGACATCTGTGTGACATCTGTGTGAGAAAATGAGGCACAGAGAGACTGGACTGACATTACTATCAAACAGCAACAGGCAGGTATATTGTATTAAAATACATGAAAAATTCCTGACAAGCCAAAAGTAGATACTCTTGTACATTATATAAAAGGTACTACTGGGTTGCAGGCAGCTTTTCAGCTCTGCTTTTACTCCACTCAGTACAAGGACAGCAACTTGCTATTCAACAGCAAATGCTTCCACTGGCTTACTATATTAACATACCTGCACAGTGAAACTACCTTACAAAAAGCCTATCAAGCAAGTTGAAGGTACCTTTCAGCAATGAGAACAATGCAGAGGAAAAAATGAAAGGTTCATTAAAAGAAAAAGAATGTTATGTCTCGAACAGCTGCTCAGGTAGAGAAAATCAGATGAAGATGTCAGGAGAAGGTTAAGACCAGGCTGAAATGCAATTGATAAGATGAAAGACATAAAGTGGAATCTTTTGCCATTTAAAAAGACAATGTTCTAGTCAGGACATAAATGCTGAAAATGTGATCTTTAACTGGAAAAAGAGCAAAGAAATTTGCTCCTACACTGGAAAAGAAAAAAAAAATCACCTATTCTTGCTGTGAGGTAAAACCCAGGATGAATACACATCCTTTCAATGATATGTACCACATGCAAACTATTTACTCTGAATTTCCCTACAGTCAACAAACTGCTTTGATTACAGCAACTAAGAGCAAAGCAAATTTTAAAATCCTCTATTTAATAAATTTCAGCATTAAAAACATACCCAAACCATAAACAGAAGTCAGTATCAAAAGCAGTATCAGTGGACAAAAATGGAAACTTTAAAATAATGCCACACACCCCAAAAAGATAAAATTCTATCGCAAATAATATCTCTTCTAAATACTGAGCAGAGGCATAGACTAGAAAAGCACTTAAAATAGCAGAATAAGCAAACTGAAAGGAAGCTGCAGCTGATTCTCCAATTACTAGGTATTGTTTAAAAATGCCTATTCAACTCAAAATCCCCAGAACATTTGTACTCTCAAATATGACTTAAATAGTCGTTGAAAGATCCATATTTTAAACTACCAAATTTAAGTTATTCAAGTAGCTGCAAATAAATACTTTCAACAAGAAGGAGGTAAAGGGAAGAATATCAGAACAGGGGAAGTATTAACACAGTATCTTCTACAATAATTTCTAAGGACTGTAGAACTGATCTCTCAAGTTTTCTCTTCTAAAAGTCCAAACACACACAAGATGCAAAAACAGCTCTGTTACCAGCCGGAGTTAACTGCCCATGAGTGAATATTTGCTGAGAGTGAGTATGAACTTCCTGAATGATTTGTATTAATAACATTAACACTCAGGGAATCTTGCAAAATCAACTGCAGGTGAAAAGATGATTAAGTACAACTCTGTGCTGGTGAGGAACATATTAAAAGCTCAGAAATTCTTATACATGTGCACAGACACCCCATTATAGGGTGATTTTATTTTAATTACAGTACCTATTTTTATCTTGCCTATATGCTTAACATAGGTGAAGGTAAAAGAACTACTAACGGACAGAAAATTAAAGGAGTGAAGAGTAAAACGCTAAAAAAGCTGTATGTAAACATGATGGTCAGCAGTGTTTCACAGCAACATTTTAGGAAATACCTGAGTAGATAAATAGCCCTTTCAATATCACTGAGTTCTTCATCAACTGTCAATCTTTCTATTTCTTCTGGTGTCTGTCAAGTTCGAAATAGAGATTATGAGTTTACAATGCCTTACCATATCACTGTGTTAATCTTAAAACAAACCCTTTCTCCCCACACATACAGGGATAGCTTCATGAGTAATCTGAATTTTTTCACGAAACCTCTAGCCAACATTTCAAATTAAATGAAATAAATCTTTCATCAGGAACAGATGGCATTATCATAGAAGTACAGTTTCTAGTCAGACACTATCACTTCTAAACAAGTGGCATATAATTTAATCTAAAGACCCAAGTTAGTCTATTTCTTCCCATCTTAATATTCTTTATTAAGAAAATAATTTTAAAAAATTAAATCCCTGCCACATAAAATTCGAGATTGTTTATTCTAAAATGACTGACAACAGCGTTTTGTATCCTGGTGCTATAAAAAAAAAAACCAAAACAAAAAACCAAACCAAAACAAAAAAAAAAAAAAAAAAAAAAAAAAAAAAAAAAAAAACCTGTCTATTCACTTATTTGTGCATAAAACAGACATAATTTCAAACGGATTTTAAAGCGTTGTTCTTTTTCGAGGTATATACCTTCAAGCTCCTGCGTACTGGCCTCTCTATAATAGTTAGTTCCTGCAGGTCTTCTATGTATCCAAAAAGACTGCTATGACTAAAATCCATTTTGGAGAAGATTACTGGGCGCATGTAGTAACTAAAGCCTTCGGCAGCCGTGCCCGAGCCTCACATCGCACCGAGGGCGGCGGGAGCGCAGCCCCGGCCGGGCGCACACTGCGGCAGCGCCCGCCGCTCGCCGGCCCGCGCCGCCGCCCCGCCCGCCCTCCCGCCGCCAAACTTTGTCCGCCCCGCGCGGCGGGCAGGCGGCGGGGCCGGCCCCGCAGCCCCGAGAGCCCGCTGCGGCCGCGGCGCCCCGGCGGGCGGGAGTTTCGAGCCAAGTTTGCCCTCGTCCCCGGCCACCCCTGTCCGCAGCCAGGGCGCGGGGACCGAGGTGCCCCCGGGCGCTAGAAGGGCGGGGCAGAGCCCTCGGCCGCGGGCTCGCTCCGCACCGGCGGGGCAGGCAGGCAGGGCAGGGCAGGGCGCCCTGGTGCCGCCTCTCCGCCCGCCCCGGGAGGAGGGACGGTCGCTGTGGTGCAGTGACGCTCCCCGCCCCCGTCCCGCGGCGCAGCCCCTCGGCTCCCTCCCCGGGGGAGCGCCACAGCCCGCGGCCGCGCAGCCCGGCGACGCCGAGCCGGTCTCCGGGGCAACGCGGCGCAGCCGCGGCCTCCGCGGGGCCGGGCGCGGAGCGGCGGAAGGCGCGGCCCCTCGGCCGCCGCTCCGCCAGCCCTGCCCTGTGGGGCGCCGCGTTCCCCGGGACCGCCACCAGTATTACCCTCGCACAGCTGTGTCGAAGCAGGATTGCACCGGAGAAACTGATAACAAGGGCTGTTTTTAATGAAAAGTCCAAAGTCCTCCCCAATTAACGCTTTTATATTATGTAAAACGAAAATAAATTTACTTGTGAAACTCTGACAAAGCCATCACTTACCCTCGTCATAAAGTCTTACTCTTCACCTTTTGCATTCTGGTAACACACCCCTCATAGAGCACCAGCACAGATTTCCATACGGGTAAGTTTTCCTAATGAATGCAGTTAGGCCTTGGATGCCTTTACCATTTTGGCTCACAAATGTGGATTGCCTTGGGGATTGAAGGGAGAGTATTTTTTTCAAAATAAAAGTATGCCAATTACCTCTGATTCATATACAAAGCATGGATAATCTTTAAAAACTTGGTGAGAGCCTCTTTTGGGGTGGGTTAGTGATGCAAAATGCATACAAGACAAGAATCATCACTCAGTGTTAGACTCAGCATTTATTGACATAAGTAATTCACCAGACAGTGGCCTTTGCAATGGTTATATGAACACAACAATCACACTCAGACCAGGAATTAAAAAACCTGTAAATATTTCACAAGAGCTTATTTGAGGGGGTGCAATGTTTTTTATGCTTGTGAAATGCCCATGTGACTAAGTTTAGTTAATAAAAGATAAAAAGTAATTCCAGAAATCCTAAAGATTATATGATACTATGTAGTATATTGGCCAGAATTTTATTAATTTTTATTGTATGACTGGCAAGTACCTCAGTTTTTATCTAGCTAAAAGTAAACATTGTCCCCTATGTGTTACTTCTCTGTCTACCAGTTAGGCCAAATCCTGTGCTCAGATAAACCAGTAAAACATTAAAAAATTACAGCATCTCCATTAATTTCAAATGTACAACAGAATTATTAGCAGAAACATCTAATTCAATATACATACAAATAATTAAAGTGTTACGTAATAGAAAATTAAAACCATTTGGACTTTTCAAGACATGACGATGAATTAAAATGAGAAACACTTTTTTCAACATCTCCTTTGCAAAATCTTTTTAACCAGGGAGCATCATTAGACAGCAAATACAATAAACAGCTGTAACTAAACCGAAGTCCTCTGGACTAGGAAAGGAACTTGCTCTATGACAGGAAATAAAAGAGTTTTAGACAATGTTTCCTCCTCAAATTTAGAATCCTGCCAATGATAAGTATTAGGAATACATACTGAAATCCCAAACACAGTTAGTTAGGGAAATCTTTTTCCAAGTTCTTTCACAGAAAATCTGTGGTTATTTCACCTTGCAAGTAATTCTCATGAATTCTTAGAGATCTTCCAAGATCAACAGCATTTTCTTTTGCATGCTTTGAACTAGGAACTCAATGCAGTTTTCAAACAAAGAATTCCAGAATTCAGTTTTAAAGACTGAAAAATATGGAGTTTAAATATGCAATTAGGCTGATTTCTCATGTAATATTTTACAAAAACTTTGTAAGCCACTAAGGAAGAGAGTTTTTATAAAAAGAGTAAACATTTAGAAAAAGATCTCTTCCTTACTGCCTTTAAAAAACTGTCCTAACTCAGTACAGGAAACACTGTGCAGACATGATTCCCATTAACTTTAAAATCTGTAGCTATGTCAAAGAGGTCTACAAATATCCTGAAAATGTAAAAAGCAGAATAAAAAAAATGAAGAGTATTTTTTCCAATAAATATGGTACTGGACTAGAATAAAGAACATAGAAGGAATTATATTAAATAAAAACATATCTCATTTTGACTTATATATTTGACTGAAAAAAATAAAGCTTGCATGTTTTGTTCCAAAACCACATATATAAAAATTAATCCCCTCTGATAGTAAACCTGCAGGCAAGTGGTCTCTCATTCTCATCTGTGATTAAAGTCACATATGACTTCCACTGCTGCTGCTTTCAACTCCTCCCTTTTCCACTCCTCTCACATAAAGCTCTGCTCTCAGCTCCATTCTAACCTTGTCATAGCTATTGTATTAGAATCAAGAGCTATTTCATGCTGCTTTAGTGAAATCCAGAGTGAATTGTAACCTTCATTTTAACACAGGAGTTGTGTAACCTTGGAAAGACAGTACCAGGCTGATTTTAAATGATCCTTCCTTGATGAAGAAAACTGCAGAGCACTTGGAAAAGTGGCACCCATACCTAGTGGAAGAAGACAGAGAGTGTTATTCATGTAACCTTGTAAAGCAAGGAGCTCTAAATTCAGTGCAGGTGAAAATTTAAAAGAAAAATTAATTTATTTTTTTAATTTATTAAATTATTAAAAAAAAATTTAAAAAGAAAGACAACATAGATGGAAGGACTTTTTACCTGAAAGATTCTTCAGGTACTCTGATGCTACCTAAGGATTCTGGGGTAAAGTGATTTATCAGGTTGGACAGATGCACAGTCCTGCTTTGTTACCCAGAAGTTAGGTGTCTGCCTTCTGGAAACTGCTATGAAAAAGTTGCGTTTCTTACTGTACCTTACTTACCAAAAGAATCTACCTGTAAATTAAACTATCCACAGAGAAATTGAAAATTTGTGAGGTCTCAGAATGTATTGCAATACCTGAATCAACTGAAATACACAGGAACTGGTTTGAGGGATACCGAAAGACATGCCAAGAAATGCTTTCAAGCAAAATGTGTGTGTGCTTAATGATGAAGAGCCAGAATTTCTCATGCAATAGCCAAACCAAAAAAGAAGGAAAAAAAAATCAGCAAAGTATTTTTTCATTATGTTGGGAAAAAAACCCCAAACCACAAAATCATTCTTCATTTCCCATTTTCTCTAATTTAATAGTCCAAAGAAAAATAAATACCATTTCATAATGTACATGATGTAGGTTATGCTGCGTAATTACGGTTCTGCTCAGGACTCAACACCTCATCTGTGCAGAAGTTCAATTCAGAATTTTGTCTGTTCACCACCACTGAGAGACAGCCAAAGCTGCAGCAGCTGTCACTCACCATTTCCAAATGAGCAATCTCTGACTGCAATTGGTTTTCACAGTCCACCACACTCTTAAAAAATGCAATTTTGATGTTCAATCTAATCCCTTAGCCTTACAAAACAAGGTTGTTTTTATTCCATTTGTACTCCAAGTAAAAATGTAGCCATGAACAGTGGTTCTTCAGAAAAATCTCCATGTCAAGGCAAACCTGTAACAAGATTAATATAAAAGAAACATGCTCAAAAATGTGAATCTACTTCAGAACAATGCTTGGAATGTAGCACACACAAACACAGCAGGAAAAGATACTATTTTGTGTATTTTCCAGTTTGTTGCTAAGAAACTGTTGCTTAATTTCACTATAGTCATTTGCAGAAAAAATTTGCTTACTGTTTTGCCATTTCGGTCATCTCATTGTAACAGATAAATAAATGGGTCATAAAGGGAAAAGCACTGGACTGTGTTCAATGTGCTTTCATCTGTAGCCCGGTCTCCCATATTCTTGCCTCTAACTTCGCTTCCTCCAGTAAGAATAAAAAAAATCAAATAGATTATTTTACGAGAACACAGAAAAAATTATTTTTATGTAACGTATAAAATCTGTAAGATTTTAGTCATCGTGCTCACCCCTTCTCTAAGAACCAGTAATGTTCTCCTACAGTGTCTAATCTGCTGCCCTCTGTCCAAATGTAGTTAAAAACACATGCAAAAAGATAGAATAACAACAGAACAAACAGAAAGTGTTGTTTTTCTTCAAATCTCCCAGCTATTTGTATGATTTTTTTAACCTGGCAGTAGGACCTAATACCCAACTACTTTACAAAGTTTAAATGAATGATTTTCTATTGTAAAAACTGGCTCTGCTATATTCATAAGAGGAAGCTGATGAGTCCAGTTCCTTGCTATGACAACCATGAGCACTGTCTGTCATACTCATGTCAAATATTATATTAAAACTAACAATTTTTTGCCTTCAAGTATTCTTTATTCATTAGTTGCCATAGACACTTAAGATCTCCTACCTAAAATTACTGTTGGCGAGTTTACCAAGTTTCTTCTTGTACTAGTGTCCTTTACTTTATTCTTCCTTTCCTGGTATTTAGAGACTGCAGTCATATCTGCCCTAATCCTGGATTAAACAAGCTAAACTCAGAATTTAGTTTTCACTCCTAAAACAGGCTCTTAATTCTTCTCACCACCCTACCACTTCCCTTGGCATCTGATGCAATTTGACTTCACCTCTCTTGAATTAAGGTGACCAGAATATAGTATGGAAAATAAAAACATCTGGGAAATAAAGCCTCTTGCAAAGAATGAATATCTGAACAGGAGTTAGTTTACCAAATATACTAACTATATTGGCAGCTCAAAGTTAATCTTGAGGTCGATTACTACTGTCATCCACAGTGACCTAAAATGAGTTAAGTCCCATCTTAATGGTATACATTCTCAGTATTAGCTTTAGCTGAATAGCGCTGTACTTTGTATAAAACAATTCATCCAATTATTCTGGTCCTCAAGGTCCTTTCAATTGGCCTTGATATCATAATTCCCCTCTGTATTAATAACTGTGTCATCAGCAAATTTAATATTGTATCACAGTTATTCATTAAATAAGATTGGTCCAAAAGACTTTAATAAACACAAGTAAACTCCATATAGCTGATAGGTTAATCTATCAATATACATACCAGTGTGCCCCCCGAAAGAAACATGCACTTCCCTTCCTCTATCCCCTTAAAGTTCTGTCCTAATCCTTTTTCCCCTATGAAAAATATTTTGAGATTGTCCAGATAGATTACATGCACCTTATTTTTCTGCCCAGAAAACTAGTTACCTTCTTAAGGGACACAGCCTGATTTCCCATTTCCCCTTGGTTAACAAATTTACTTTTATTTAATTTCCTGTTACCTTCACAACTTCTTTTAGCATTCTTCCCTTGAACATACATTCTAAAGTATCTACTGTATCTGACTGCATTTGCAACCATTCCAAATGTTTCTCTCATATTAAATGAGCGTCTTTGCTATTCTTCAATCACTCAGAAGAATCTTCACCTTGATAAATCTGTACTTGAAAAAGTCTTTACTACTGTAAATAGTGTTAAACATGCCAGTACTCTTAGATCTCATGCTTAGAGACTATCTTGTTCTTCTGGTTTTATGAGCACATTTGCTGAAGGAGGAGCATGAAGTCTGACATAAGGCTTCACAGAGGTAAGATACACATTTGAGAAGTTGGAAGAACAAACAGAGAAAAAGTAAAAAAAGGCAGCAAAGGCAAAGAGGTATATATTTTCAAATGAGGTTTAAAAATAGAGAGTGATTATTTCCACGATGCTATGCCATAAGATCTTGTCAGTACTAGAATGGTATTCCAGAACTTCTGAAAATGACAATGAAGGCCTTGAGCCCAAAAAGCAAGGCTTTACCTTGCCACTTCAGGACCAGGACAAGCTGGATGGCTGCATGCCAGACAAGAGAGAAGAGCTAATTTTACAGTCTGCAGAGCACAGGAGGCATCAGGTCCCCCACTGGCCAGCAGCTGCATGTTTTTCAGGTGCACAGTGCACTGTGGGTATTAATATAAATCACAGTACGGTGACATTCTTTTGTTAGCAGAAATAGCTATCAAAATCAGTAATTAAGCACATACTGACATTCCAGAAGGAGGAAGAGTAAAAAAGAAAAAAGTAAAAAGAAAAGAAAAAGAAAGAAACCAAAGAATTTGATTACTACGTGAAAGCCTACGTCAGTTGCTGACATGCAAATTCAACTGTTCCTGGTGCTGAATTCAGTTACACGAATCCCAAAATTAAAGGTATTGGTCAAAACAATCTCTGACTTAACATTCCTTAAGAGAAGTTCTTCCATATTTTATAAAAAATTGAAATATTAATTGAAAAAACACATAACATCTATTATGTAATACTGTGCAGTAGGGAGCAAACCACAATCCCTGGTCTACTGATCTGCGGGAATGTAAATTTACAGCTGGGAAGAACAGGATCTCTTACCAGATGAACTTCTGTAATCAAACCCTTCAAGTTCTCTTGGACTTCAAGACATACTGGCTTAAATAACTTGGAAACTATTGATAAAATAACAAAATATGCATGTACTGACACAAGTTATGTAAGCATTAACTTATTAATACAGGTTAAATTATCTTCATAATAATTAATAATTATCTTCAATTCACAATTTCCTGGTATTTAAATAACTGTTGATCTAAAGAAGCCCTAGGGGGGTACAACAGGCCTGTTTCTTTTGTCTTCGACATTTTTAGTAAGAGCTCACTCAGCACCATCGATAATGGAATTGTACTTAGCAGGAGTTTAACAGCTGTTAGGACACATGAAGGTGAACTTCTCATTGACAAAGCCTTGTCACAACATACCAAAGCTGCACCTCTTCCAGGTCACAAAGGCTCAGAAAGATTAATGTTAAAAAGGCTTAGAAATATTATTGTTACTATAATACTAAGCAAATGTTCAGTTCCCTTGGTTGTCCCATTTCAAAGCAACTCAAATAACCAAACGCCTCTTGTACAACCAGCTCACACCGTGGCAATGAGGAAGTTACCGTGTCTGTGTAGGCTGTGCTGAAGCTCAGTGCTTGTTACAAACAGGCAGGGCCCTTCTTTAAAAATGAGATTTAAGGCCTGTAATTCAGTTTAGAATACAGAGCTCAATACTGATCAAGAAGAAAAGCCAGCTGTACCCCTCACATGAATTCTTACTGAAAAAATCAGAATACTCCTATCTCCTGTAAAAACATGTCCACAATTACATTAAAAAGCATTATTCAACATAATTTGGCAAGTAATTTCTATATTAAATCTTTCTTTCAGGACAAAGCTGGGAACTCTACAACTACAAAAGGACATATGATTATACCTAGGAGTAACAACTAAGATCTCTTCTGTCTAAGCTTTTTTCGTTATTTTTTTTCAGCATCAGTGTTAAGTCAACCACATCAGAATTTCAGAGTAACGTTTGTTTTGCTTCTGCAAGTTTACTTTTGCTAACATGCAGTAAATAAGAAGAGAGAAAACAGAAAAATTGTAAACAAGCTCTTTTGTGACTTAAAAATTTGAATCTAAACAACCTGGAAGGAAAGGTACTTTTAAAGAAGGAATGCATGAAGTGCTGAGACCCTTCTTAAAGCTGGCATTAGGATAGAGTCCCAGTTCCTATCAGTGAGACAGTCTGGCTGGCCATCGCTGCCTCCAGCTCAGTACTATATAAATAAGGTTTGATGGCTGTAAAGGAACCATGTAAAACCCAGCTCCCTGAACTCACTTCCTGACAGCCACTGATTTAACTCATCTCATACAGAACATCAGACTAAGCATCAAATGCTCTTTAGCCTTGCTCATGGAATATGAATTGGGAGAAACCCCTCATGTTGTGCATTGGTAAGTCATTAATGATGATATCCTGGAACTGAAACTGCCATTGAGAACATTTAATATGCTTATTTTTGCCCTTGGCCTTAAAACATAAAAAAAAAAAAAAAAAAAAAAAAAAAAAAAAGTAGAGAAAACAACCTTCTGTTTTCCCATCCTCTCACAGAACCAGGAAAGACCTGCAAATACCAAATAAAAGAAATAAGTGTAACTGTTGTTGTAATTGTACTTGAACCTACTGTCCTAGTCTCTATCGCCTATAAAGCGCCTGGTTTTTAATTCACTCTCCCTATCCCATAGCAAGACAAAAATCTTGAATTATATGACGTCCTGCTCCTACGGCAGGATACGGCTGCGAAGAGCGTGGATCGCACAAGAGGAAAAGGAGCCCTGCTGTGACCTCGGTGGTGTCCGCTCTGTTTCTGCAGCTATTTGCACCTTCTCTCCTAAACGCGGACCTCTATCCGTAGCGGTCGCTAGAAGCAGGACCACCCGAGCACACGAGCAAGTGTGAACAGCAGAGCACGGGCAGAGCACGCGGCCAGAGCAAGAGCAGCGCCAGCCATGCGCAGCCGCACGCGCGCCCGCACCGGCGCCGCGCACTGACGTCACGCGCCGCAGTGACGCGAGCAATGGCGGCGCCCAGGAGCGCACGCGGGGGCAGTGGCGGTAGCGGAAGGCCGCGCCCGGGCACGGCCCGCGGGCCCGCTCTGCTCCCCTCCGCTCCGCTCCCCTCCCCTCCGCTCTCCTCCGCCCCGGGGCTCCTGAGCGCGGTAAGGTGCCCGCAGCTCCCGCGCTTGGCAGCGGAGGCCGTGCTTGGCCTTGCCGCGGCTCCGGCGGGTGGTTCGGGGGGTGGGCGGGGGTGGGAGCACTGCGCGGCCTGTGGGGATTTATCCAGCAGTCCTGCTTTTATCTCCGGAGCTGTTCCAGGAGGGACATAGTAGGCCTGCCCTGCCTGTTGTATTTATTATGTTTTAGCTATATATATATATATATATATAGTAGCTCGAAGTTATATTTAAGTTATGTTATTGATTATTTTAAAAATAAGTAAAATAATTATTCCATGGATTCCCGTTTGCTTTTCTATCAAAGTCGTTTCTATTCCTTGGATTTGAAGGCCTTTATTTTCTCCCTCAGCTTCTTTTTTTAGGTAAAAAATGAAGGTCAGAAAAGGAGGAAGATTTAGATCCTCCTTTAAATTGAGACGAAGAGGCATTGAAGTAGTAGGAGAATGGAAAACCGTGCAGATCGACCCCAATCTGTTTGCTGAGGAGGAGTTTCAAGATATAGTGTGTTTGGAGGAACTCACAGACTACAAGCTAGTAAGTTCTTCCAAAGTGGGGAAAGTAAAAGAGCAAAAGAGAAGGGCTGAGAGCTCTTCTGAAGAGGGCAATGAGGAGGTGGAAGAACTTGTTGGCCCTCCAAAAAAGAAAAAGAAAAATAAAGATTTGAGAAGCCAAACAGATAAAGGCAATACTCCTAATGCAACAGATATCGATGTGCACGTTGATAAAGAGGCAAAGTGTAATGAAATAATTGAAGAAGCTAATTGTGAAGATCATGGACCTGTGACTGAGAGCATGTCAAGCAGAAAAGACACTCCAAAGAAGAAGAAAAAGAAGGTACCTAAAATCGAGTCTTCTCAAGCACAGGAAGCCCTTCCATCAGTAGCTACTTCTAAAAAAGTCAAAAACTGGACAACAGAAGTTTTAGCCACCTCAACTGATCAAAAAGCTGATGTGTCTGCATGGAAAGACCTGTTTGTACCTGAGCCAGTGCTGCAGGCCTTGAGCTACCTGGGGTTTAGTGCTCCAACTCCTATTCAAGCCTTGGCCTTGCCTTCTGCCATTCGGGATAATATGGACGTTCTTGGTGCTGCAGAAACAGGTACAAATCTGCTAAACTGATCATGTATGCTGGGAGCATCCATTGGGGTTTCTCTTCTTAAAATGTAGCCCATGGTTGCAAGCTTTTATATATAGAAGCAGCTCTTATGTATTACAGGAGAAGAGCTTTTGTCTTTTGCAATCCAGCATATTAGTAAAGTTTTAAAAATTTGTAACTCACAAACGTGGGACCATCCCATCTTTACAAAGCATGCAAAGCTTGAAAGTCTCAATGAGTTTTTATGCTTTTGGCAGAAGTATCTTTTCCTGTTTCTGAAACTGCTTCCTGTTTTGGGAATGGTAAGGTGATACTCTGCAAAATGCAGAATTAATGACGCCAAGAGGGTCATTGCTGCAGCAGCCAAACACATGCTCCTGGCAAGGCAAAACAGAGAACCAGGTTCCTGTGGAGATAATGGTTACTAGTGTGGCTAACTGTGGAGATAGGCTTACTAGTGGCAGTGAATAAACACTGGGCACAGTGTTAAGTGTGAATATGACCCAGGTCCTACTCAGAGCAAAACGGGCCCACACTGGTCCCTGTCCCCCAGCAGCCTGTATGTTGTCACCAGCCCTTCTCCCAGCTTGTGCTTAAAGTGAGTTATTACATTAATGATTTGAGAGGTAGTTTTACTTCCATCTTGTGCTTAGAGTTTAATGCTTTGAGCCCTGCTAGCCTTCATGAAATTCGTTATAGCTTCTTGTTTTCTTAATGCTATGAAGTCTCAGAACATTATGTTCCCTCAAACTTTGCAGTTCATGCCTTTGAAGTTTTGTCTTTAGCAACATTTTTTTCCCTAAAACGCCTAGAGATAGGAAGCACAATTGGAATCTGCCTTGGTTTAAAAGCTTCCTTTACACTGTTTACATCTGTTCCAGCTGTTTTATCTCACTGCTTCAGTGCTTCTCACTGTAGAGTCATTTACTGCTCTCGAACAAAAGGTATAACAACTAATAAGATATGCAGTCACTTGCATTTTTATTTTAATTAGAAGTTGCATTGATGCTATTAGCTTTAGTAAGATTAGAAAGCCCTGCAGGAAGTGTTGTTAAAAATGGAACTGAAAATTTAAATGGTGTTTTTGTACTGCAAAAAAGTGCCATTTTGGCAGTGCTGGTAAGCAAATTCCTCTCCAGCTGTAGAATGGAAAGTGTGGCTGGTAGCAGGCTGTCTTGTCGCTTTGTAATTTTGTATAAATCTGAGGTAGTGGAATGTGTTTTGCTCATTTATTCTTTCATGAGCGAAATCCAGATTCTCTCCAGGGAGTCTATCGGATCATCATGTTCCTATAGAAACTTGGGAGATGAGGACAACTGCCTGTTGGGAGGTCCTGCAGTTGGGAGAGGTTGAAACTCTCTAGCTCTTTTTTTCTGCATCCTGCAGCACCTCTTAGCATTGGCCTGAGGGAGGAATGTCTGAAGTTAAAGAACTATTAATCGTTTTTGGTAGCACCATTGGGAAGACTGGCAAGGTCATGATATGGCAGTAGTTCCATGTGCAGATCAGACAAAGGGAATGTCAAGGCTTGTTTTTGCAGTGGGTCTAACCCTTGCTGTTCATTACTATGTAGAACTGGTGAGGTTTCTAGTGAGATTGAGCCAAATCTCCTTAACCAGATATTTATTAATAATTTTATGAAATTATACATTATGAAATCGTTTAAAAGACAGTGAATTGGCTTGAGCTGTAGTACCAAGATATTCTTTCCTCCTGGTTTTGCACACCTGTCTATGGTATGTGGTTTGTGTGTTATAAAGATAATATGTCCTGTGAGGTGATAACTTGTTTAATTTGTGGATGAATCTAGTGCCTGCAGAATAATCCTGGTTATCACAGCCATAATCTGTCTACGTGCAATACTGACATTTGCATCAGCAAACTGCATTATGTTTAATTCAAAATCAGCAGTATTCTTAACCTTATAAACAGATATTCTGTTTTACCAGAACTTTATTGTATAAGTGCTCTAAGTACCAGTTAAAAACATTTCCCGCTTTTAAGTGCAGACAGAAGTCATAAAATATCTCTCAGCCATGCAGAAAGGTGGATAAGTGGATACAAGACTTTGCAGCAGCACTGGTCAGGATGATGACACTGGGCTTCTCTGTATTAATTCATATTAAGGTTCTCCCCTTAAATAGGCAAAATTCTGTGTTGCTGAATTGGCAAACCTTTACAGCTTTTTGAGATGGACAGGAATTGAGGTTTCCAGAGGACTGCTTCCCAGCAGTGGCCTATTACAGGAATGGCATAATAGTGTCTTGTACTCTGGATGCTGCTTTCATGACTAATGAACTGCTACATCTAAAAAGCTTTACTGGGTGGATGTGCTACCAGGCTTTTCCTAATGTCTTTATTACTGACAGATAGTTCAGAAGGGAATATGTGGCAGGGATGTGACTTGGAGTTGGTACAGTGAACTCTTGCTACTAAACTTGCTTTTTACAAGCCCTGTCTCTCTAAAGTGAATTCTCTCTTTTAAATTAGATGTATGTGTTCTGGTTATAAAAATGGGACCCAGTGCTAGATCAGGAAATTAGTTGCTGGAGTATTTCAAAATACAGTGTCCTGGTCCAAAACCACTACATATAGTATCTTAGAAAGTTGTAAATACAGGACTATAAATTGAAGATGGAAGCTAATCCTTCAAGTGCACTCCAGTTTGTCCCTGGTCTCATTTGCTATTCCTTTATTTGGAGAATGTTGATTAGAACTTTCAATTAGGGTATGGTATTCTCCTTATGGGCATACAGTTCTTTAAAAATATCTTGACTGCGACTGCAGCTTTTAAAAAACACTTTATAACAAATAAATATGCCTGCTAGAGATTAGAAAAATACCTGTTCCCCAGGAACAGGGGAATGGTCATGTATAAAGCAAGCAGGAGAAAAGATGCTATTGCTGCAAGTTTTTGGTCTTCTAAAGATCATGAGTTTGCATCTGTTACAATGGTGTGTTTTAAGAACAGTGTGTGATTGGCTGTTGTTTTTCTCATCTTTTCGAATAAATGACTTGTCAGTCTGTGTTATTATTCTTTTCTTATGTTTGTTTTTTTTAGGAAGCGGCAAAACGCTTGCATTTGCAATTCCAATGATTCACTCTGTGCTGCAGTGGCAAAAATTAAATAACTCAACAACCAGAAATGACAGTGTTTCTAAAGAGTCCCATCAGCATCATGATGAAACAAGATGGGAAAATGAGGATGAAGCAGAAAAAGTAACCCATCAGCAGGTTGAAGATAGCGTAGATGAAGACGATGAATCTTTCACAACAGGCTGTGTGAAGGCGGTGGAAAATACTGAATTTGATTCCGATGACAAGACACGTAATGTTGACTCCTGTAAGAAGAGACCTCTTTTAGGACTGGTCCTTACACCTACTAGAGAATTAGCTGTACAAGTAAAGCACCACATTGATGCAGTTGCAAAGTTTACAGGTATGTAAATCCCACAGGCCCTGTCCCACAGCCAGGTTAGACTGTGTTTGGATCTTGGTGTTGAGCCAGAATGTGTGCTGCACTTTCTTCCATAAAATCATAAAATTGGTGTAACTTTTGAGGGGTTAGTTTTTTTAGCCACTGATGTGTGAGAAATGCATGGAGATTCTTCAGTGAGATGTTTGTGGAAGTAAGCAGTTAAGGTTATTTACCTGTGAGCTGTTTTGCTTTAAAATGGGTCGTCCTTCAAATAGGTATTGAATCATGCTGTCACAACACAGAATCAGTACTAGATACCTGGCAAAATCTAACTTTGTTCTAGTTTTGGATAATGTAGACTATATATAATTAATAATTTCATTATATAAAAAAATTTGGTTATATATATAATAATTTCATTTTTAACAAGTATATCAATCTTTGTATATACTGTATATGCATAACTTTGTTCTATCTAATAGAAAAAATGAAGTAATGGCCATAAATATTTATGGTAGGTGGCATTGCTGGGTTGTCTGCCTTATCTCCTGTAGCAGTCGAGCCACAGAAGTGTTACTGAGTAACATGCCTGAGAAAAGCAATTCACCCTGTTTCCTTTCCTTTCCAAATCAGAAGTCAGTACATCTGTTAAATGAATGAGGACATGACATTGTTGAAGATGGCAAGTTTTTCCCAATTCTCTCCACTTCCCCAGTATCAGTAATTGTTTATTTATTAAAGAGGATATGTAGTGCAAAGCACTACTTTTAGGCCCATCTTCCTTTGGTGTCTGTATGTCCCGCTGTGCTCATCAGTCTGCATATGAGTACAAGGTTTTTTTAACTCCTAGGCTGAAATAATCATTTTATGTCATACAGTTCTGATAGGAGCAGTGCTATTTATGTATAAAAATCTGCTCCCCAAGTGATAATACAGTTGCTGCAGCAGGAGAGGAGATGTTTTAGTGGACTTTCCCTATTGCCTCAAACTCACTTTGGGAAAAAAATCTGCTGTGGTTTTTCACAAGTAGCCCAGAAGAGAGATCAGTGGAAGCTTGGATACAGGAGGGTCTTGCACAGTGGTGTTGAGTTTATCATGGGCCAGTGTATTCTTTGAAGAAGTAGGGTGAAGTCTGCTTCCAAAGATAAACTCCTTTTAGTACCTCTGCAGACTATTTAAAGCTAACGAGGTCTGTGGTACTGTGCAAGAATCATTAGTCAGGTGGGACTGTACTTGGTAGGATTGTTCTGTAGCAAATGAGCAGTTATTTAGCAAGACAAGCATTTCTCAGTCTTATTCTTGAAAGGATCTTCTAGTTATTTTTAATAGGAATATGTTTGTTCATGCAAATATGATTGGGAAAACACAAGACTCTGAAATATGTGTTAACAAAACTAACAGCTATGGATGTGATTCTTCATGCTGTTGAAAGACAGGCACACTAATTCTTGGCCTCTAACTATAATGAGGATTTTTCTGTAAAATTGAGTGCATTTCTGTAGGGTCAGTGTTACATAAAACCCCTGAAGTTTCCTAGCCAAAATGCTTGTTGAAAGTTACAGTGTAGACTGTTTAAAACACTTCATAAAGTAGATATATATAAAAACATTCACCAGTAAATTAGTGAAATAAAATCTGTTACTTATATGTTCTAGGCATTAAGACTGCAATCCTAGTAGGAGGCATGGCTGCACAGAAGCAAGAACGTGTACTGAATCGAAAGCCAGAAATTGTAATTGCAACCCCAGGCCGTCTGTGGGAGTTGGTTAAAGAGAGACACCCTCATCTTTCAAATCTTCGTCAGCTCAGGTAAAGGTGCCTTTTCAGACAACTGCTGGATACTGAACTGGGCAGCCCTGCACACTGATTAGGCTTACTAACAGATTAAATAATTTAGACTACACAAGATCACCTATTTCTGTGTCAGTGTTTTACTGAAATGCACGTTGGTTATTTTGTTGGAGAGAAATGTCAGTTAAAGACAGTAGTTTTTTACTTAATTTTTACCAGGTTTTTACCTGATTTTTCAAAAACAAATGCAGAAGGCTTCTGTAGCTGCCCTAGCATACCTTGTGTTCCTTTTGGATTTATATACATAACATTCTTTATGTGTTTAGCAGGAAAAGTTGTTCTTAAATGTATCCGGTTTGTATTTAGCTGCACAAGTGAATTTTTACTGTGCGTTTTCTACTTGACAGGTGCCTTGTGATTGATGAAGCAGACCGAATGGTTGAGAAAGGTCACTTCTTAGAGCTGTCTCAGTTGCTGGAGATCCTAAACGATTCGCAGTATAACCCTCGACGACAGACTTTTGTTTTTTCTGCCACTTTGACTTTGGTCCATCAGACTCCCACAAGAGTTTTACAAAAAAAGAATGCTAAAAAGATGGACAAGAAAACGAAATTAGAACTGTTAATGGAAAAAGTAGGAATAAAGGGCAAACCCAAAGTAATAGACTTAACAAGGAAAGAGGCTACTGTTGAGACTCTGACAGAAACCAGAATCCACTGTAACACAAATGAGAAGGACTACTATCTCTATTACTTTCTTCTCCAGTATCCAGGAAGAACCATGGTCTTTGCAAACAGCATAGATTGTGTAAAACGCCTCAGTTCTCTTCTCACAATCTTAAATTGTGATCCTCTTCCTTTGCATGCCAACATGCACCAAAAGCAAAGGCTGAAAAACCTGGAAAGGTTTGCTGAGCGAGAGAGGTGAGTTGATTTTCAGCTTCCTAGTAGAAGAAAAAAGAAATTTCATAAAGGGTGATGGGGAGGGGAAACAACTCTGTTAGAGTATTATCAGATTGGGGAAGTTAGCTGAGGATGGGAGTTCCCTGTTCATGAGCCCAAGGTATTAACAGTTAAGGATGAGGTTTCGCAGTTAAGGTGATGAACTGGAGCCAGTTGAGTGGAAGGCCACCAAGATACTCAGGAAGCACTGGCTCCACAAGAGAAGAGGCTGAAGGGACTGCATGTTTGTATTTATTACCTGAGAAAAGTATTTTGTGAGGAGCTAATAGCAGCCCTCCGACACCATAAAAGAAGGTTTTCCAGAAGATGGAGCCAGGCTTTTCAGAGTGGTGCTTGATGGGAGGATGAGGGCAGTTGGATGCAAGTTGAAATAAAAGGTTCAAGCTGGATATGGGAAAGGGCTTTTTTTCTTTGAGTTGAGCATGGAGATGGGCTGCCTGTCTTGGAGTTTTTTGAGGCTCATTTGGATAAAAGCCCTGAGCAACCTGGTTCAGTCTTGAAGCTCATCCTGCTTTGAAGAGGAGGTTTTACTAGAGACCTCCAGAGGTCCACTGGAGCGTGAAATAGCCTGTGGTCTGGAAGCTTGTTGCTGCTGAAAGAGCTGTCACTTGCCCTGTTTTCAGACATGTTTTTAGAACTGTCCTGCACAGCCCTGCCCATGTCCTGGCTCTGCAGCTCATTTGATCCTCTCTAAGTTACTGAATCTCCCCAAACCATCAGAAAACTAACCAGTTATTACTCATTTGCAGGTTTTGTTACATAAATTAATATCCCGAGGGGCAACGTATCTTTGAGCAATGCAAGAGAGGGCAGTTGTGCCTTTCAGCAGTAGTGAGCAGCCAGGGCTTACCCCATCAGACCTGTCCTGCCGTTTTGGGAAACATTGTTTTGGGTTGTCTTTGGCGTGGCCTTTGGGAGGAGATTTTTAGTGTCATTACTTCCTTAGTCCAGAAGCCTCACAGTTTAGTCCTGCTGTGAACTGCTGTGTGCTGTGGGAGTTTGTACCTTGTTAATAGATTCAGGCATGGAAAACAGGTTGAATTGCTGTAAAGGAGCTGCAGCATCCCTTGGCAAATGTATTTGATAGCATTTGCATTGGTCAGGTGAGGTGTTTTCAGAGACTGCAGATTTTCAAGTCAGGAGAGAAATCCATGAGACCATCTATCATGGCCTTTTGCAGATTGCAAGCTGTAGATTTTTCTGTTGTTATTTCCACTTTGAACCTTGTAGAAATAGAGTACGCAGTCAGATGCCATAAAATCTTAACAAATTTCCATTACCTTAAAATTATTTATTTCAATTGCTGGGAGATGTTTTTAAAACAAACCGTTCCATATCCTAGGGAGACTTTCGTCCCCATAGAGACTGCTTATATAAAAGAACAACTTTTTTGAGTAGTTCATGTTGTCTAGGGATAAGGAGAAATAGTAATTGTTAGAACAGGACTCCTCTCTTTATTTCTAGGTTTTAATTTACTGAGAATTTATTTGAGCGCAAGTTGGTATAGAAGATACTTCACCCAAAAAAAACAACTGTTATTTAAATAGATAATGTTAATAATGTGATTTTTCTCAACTAGTAAATATTTTAATAACATGTCTGTACTGACAGAGGATCAACTGTGTCGTTAATGGTGTGGTCATGGCAAGTTAAAGAAATTCTTTAAGACCTGGACAGTGCAGTGGAGAGTGTAACGCAGGGGTACATACCCCCTCTTCCTCATAGAATAGCATTTTTTTTCTAGCATTCCTGTGAACTGAGAGAGAAGAAAAACATAGGAAAACAGGATCCAGCAGGTTGTGTATTTATTTATTGAAAGCAGAATGCACCTGCTGAAGGCAACATTTGCATTTTTAAATTATACTTCAAGAATTATTTTTTCAAGGCTGTCCTTGAGGTAAATTGGTTGTTGTTTCTGTAAGGGCAAACAGAATGTATACGTGCTACAGATAATACAGTGTAAACTTGTTTCTTGAACTACTGTGGAAGAATTCTAGGTTGCTGTATTTTATGTTCCTTGGCAAATTATTTACTCTTCAATTTTATGTTCATTTTATGTTTATTTTATGTCACTTTTTCAGCTGTGTCCTCCTGACAACAGATGTTGCAGCTCGTGGTCTTGATATTCCTAACGTCCAGCATGTCATCCACTACCAGGTTAACATGTTAAATGTTTTTCCTTTTACTGTTTTGGTTTGACATAAATTTTTGCTGATGCAAATCCTGAACACTGTAAAGCTGTAATTCTTGGTCTCTGTATTTTCTCCGAGTACAGAGATTAAATCACTTCACTGTCCTTAATGCTTTGTACTTACAGATCTCATTTCTGCAGTGACTGGCTGCAATAGGTAGCACTTTATGAATGTGTGATTATGTATCAGAAATGACATAATAGATATGATCCTCCTTGCTTTTTGCTTACCTTAGATAGCCAAAGGTGGCAAATTGCTCGGCCTTTTAGCTCTTCTCAGAGGACACATAAAACATTTTCCTCCTTTGAAAATGAAATGACAGAGGGTCAGAAGTTAGGAGAGATTCACAAAAGATTACACAAGATAGAATTCTGGATCAGAGAACACAAAGTGTGTCAAGTGTATCTTTTATATTCCTTTCATCTGTGTTACATGCAATGTACTGTGTGTGTAAAACCTGATATTCTTTGGCAGCCTCTTGTGCAAAGCATGCCAGGCTGCTGGCAGCTATGCATGGCCAGCTGCATGGCTCCTCTGAATTCTTGCAGGTCCCTCGTACTTCGGAGCTGTATGTGCACAGGAGCGGCCGAACAGCCCGAGCTGCCAGTGAGGGCCTCAGCCTCTTGCTGATTGGTCCTGAGGACTTGATCAATTTTCGTAAAATCTATAAAACATTGGAGAAGAGTGAAGAGCTGCCATTTTTCCCAGTTGATGCCAAGTGCATGACTTCTATTAAGGTAAAGAAATAAGTCTTTTTGCAGCCTGAGTAGTTCTTGCTCATTTATATTGCAGATATGATATGATACTGCCTGTTCTTGTTCATGTTCTTTCCAGGTTTCAGTGAAATTTACTCTTGAGGATCTGGATTTGAAAATTAAGTTAATTACACTTTATATTTTTTAAGCAATATCTATGATTTCTCCTCAATAACTGGCCCAAGAAAGGTGTTCAAACATAAGCATCACTTACGTTTTTCCAGAAACAATATAGGGAAGTGAATATGTTTTGTGGCAGTAGAGCTAGGATGGCTCTGCTAAGTACATTTTTTAAAGCCTCTTATGTTAGGAACAGACTAGAGAACAGTAGCAGATCCAAGGATATTCAGTGGTCTTCACCTGCCTCTTCCCATCTAAAGTTATGAATTACCTGCTTTTCTAAAAGTTCCTGTGCTGTGAGGCAGCAGCTGCCACTGAACCCTGTCAACCTGAATGTGTTTCCCTCTTCTAGGTTATTGCCCATTTTAAAGAGGATTCAGTCATTCACTAACTCACTAGATAGACAATGGTTAGCATTTACAAAACTGTGTTTTAGAAAGCATCTAGTCACTGCAGATTTTCTACTTTTTGAATAAGAGACTATTTCATATCTCAGTATTCTCTTTACAGTTTGATGGTCAGTCATATACAAATGGGACATATTTTAAATACTAGATTTTAAAGGAATCTAGCTGGGGTAGAAATGTCTGAATATTGCACAGTCATTGAGAACAGGGAAGAGTGCAAACAGTCAGATAATGCAGCAGGTGTTTTCCTCATGGTATTCTGATTCAGTCTTACTTAATTGGATTGGGCTGAGCCCACAGTCTACCCCAGTGGCAACAGCAGTATCGTCACCTTGGGAATAATGACAGCAAGTTTCAAAATCTAGGCTTGTTGTAAATAGGGTATTTCTTTCAGGAGATGCACCTTTCTGAAAGAGGAAAGAAAATCAAATAAATGCTTCCATGGTTTCATTTTTTTTTCTCCTTGTGATAGTAATGAAGAGAATCTGATTTCCACCTCTATCTCCCCCACTGCCCCCTTCCACCCACTGAATATTTCTAGTTACTGAAAGAAATCTGTTGTTTTGAAGAGTGTTTCTTCAGAGGTTCCTTCTGTGTTTCTTGATGAGTAGTTCTTGGCTTTTATCATGTTCTGTCAATTAATGGGCAAATAAATATTGTTTCTACACTTTCCTTTTCCTATTACCGTCTCACAATGATCTCTCCTATCTGTAATAGTGCTCCTCTCCCCAGAAGAGATCTTTGTAATTGTAGTTGGAGAATTCCACCCTCATAAGCCCTTGCAACAATCAGGTCTTACGTACTCTTTGTCCCAGGTTTAATCACAAAGTCATCATAGTTGGCACTAATAGAGCTGCTGATTCTTTATGTCTGTCCCATTGGCACACTCCTTCCCTCCTTTTGCATGCCTTCATTCAAGTTCAGGAAAAGGCTGAAGGGGTTTCACACTTGAGAGGAATAGAATTGTTGAACCAAGGTGGACTTAAAGAGGACAATGTTTTACAGAGATGGAAAAGCTTACTTTAGATTTCTTACAATGATCTTGTAAGTGACTGACTTAGTAGTCCACTGCAAGTGTTAGTTCTTTCTCTCTCTGTAGTTTTTACCTTTACCAATTACCTTGGCAGTCCTGCCTGCTGCTGTTACTGTGTAGTACCTGACTATTCAGATTCCTGCACGGGTTTGTTTTATGCAACTCCAGGCACATTCCAAAGAGCAGAACTTGCTTCTGGGTGGTTCATATTTACTGTTACTGCAGATTTTCTTTCCCCAGTGAATTAGCTACTTGTTTGGCCCAGCTGGAAGCCTGCAGGTCAGGTTAGGTTTGCTAGACATCTTTGTTCCACCTGTGTGCTGGGAAGAAGGACAGGACATTCTGTCCTGTGCCTAAAGAAGATACAGGTGCATTCCTGAAAATATGATCTGTTCCTTCCATATGCCCTGCAGGAGTTTTCTTTCTTCAGAGTGGAATGAAACTAGTGGCTGCTCCTTACTGCTGAGACTAATAACTGTGAGATCAAGCTGTACTATATAAGTATGTAACTTGGAAATGATTGGTATCTGAATCATGGTTTGTTCTTGATGTCTCTCAAGTGTTAATAATGATTCATTCATAGATTGCTGAGTTAACATTCAGGTATGTTTAGTAGTTGAGATGTTTTAGAAGTCAGATTCTATCGTGGATCTAAGAAAGGAAAATGTTAGGGAATTATGATGGCGTGTTTATTAGGTGGGGCATCTCCTGGGACATGGGTAGGGAGCAAAAGTGTCTTTGCACCCCAGTTGCATTGTAGTGCATGCTCTCAAAACACTTACTGTGCTAAAGTACCTCACATTTAAACTTGATCATAATGTCTAAACGTACCTTCATTGCAGGAGCGGATGAATTTGGCAAGACAGATTGAGAAGGCAGAATTTTTCAACAGTCGGGCAAAGCAACACAACTCCTGGCTTCAGCAAGCTGCAGAGGCTCTTGAGATTGATCTTGATGATGGCATGTTGATGGGCAAGTAGAAAATGTTTTTTCAGGGGTATGCTCAGTAGGGCCCATAGTACTGGTGTCCAGAAAAAACCTCATTATGGCAGAGAACCTTCAAAAGCTGCAGGACAGGGGGTGGGGGGAAGGAAAGGAGCGTTGTTGATGCATGGTGTTATGGTGTTTTCAGGATGATCGTGCAGCAGAGTGCTAGAGCTGAGGGAGTGAGGTGTGACAGTTCTGGCAAGTTGCAGACAAGTCTACATGTTATAGGATAAGAACTGTTGAGCTTCTGGCAAGCATTTCAGGTTAATCTAAGCAGCCCAGTATGTCCTGATTGAGTCTTGTCCCCTCTTGTCATAGAGAAGGCTGTTTCCACACTTCATCTTCTCTCTCCCACTCTTGTGTAGTCAGGCATCAGGACAGGAGCCTGAGAGCTCTGTGTGGGAACATCCAGGAAGTGCTAGGGAACACCAAATATTATGTGAGCCTTAAGTAGGTTGAGCTGTGTGGGCTAAATGGCCAATACATATATTGAAGTTGATGAGGTTTTTTGGTGGTTTATTAGAAGTAAATAATTTCTTACATTTTTAAAATTAAATATTTTGTAGGCTGTAGCTGAGAGAATGTGTAGGGCTGTGCAACTGCAAGTGGCTATTGGTTCAATGCCATGAAGTTTTGCAAAGCTTAGATGCACTGTAAAATCCTCATTGTGCTAATATTTTGGGAGCTGAAGGTATGATTTCCTACCAGTTCTTTGAAGGCAGGTTAAATAGGGTTGCTGCAAAGCTTCAGATTAGTCTGGCTCTAACCTGTTAGCTGCTGAATATGCCAATGCCTTAATTTTGAAAAATGTTTAGATTAATGTCTTTCTTTATTCATGCCTGAATTAGCTGGATCTCAACCACTTTGCAAGCAAATACTAACCATCTCTGTCTAAATTGTTCAGGAGTGCTTTCAGATAATTAGCACTCTGCTGTCTTGTTTTGACATAATCTGAGTATGCTGTGCTTTGGAGTGAGTTTCCAAACAGCACATCCAGTCCAAGTAAGTTGTGACTCTCAAGTGAAATGCTTTGTAATTGCCACCCAGAAACTTGCCAGGTTTATGCTTTAAAGTGTACTCAGTCTCTAATTCTTGTGTAGCTTGTTGGAGACCAATTAACCTCCCAGTCATTCCTGCTGTAAGTGAAGTGTCCTCTTACACAGTTAAAAAAGATTTAGTAAATGTGCTTTCAATTTTACCTTACAGCAACCTTGATTTCATTGTTCTCCTCAGTTCAGGCCTTAACTATGGTTACTCAGTAGTCAGGATTCTTCTCGATCTCATTACCTTGTGAACAGCCTGGGTGACCTAAAAATGTCACAGATGACTGGGAATTGAGTGACCTTGTTAGAGAGAGAAAGCTAGGGTCAACATCCGTCCCTATCACTACAAAGGCCTGCAATGCAAATTTTTTTCTTGTTGTAACTTTCTATGTCTTTGATTTCTGCCCCAAGGAAAAAAAGCTAGTGAGCAAGAAGAAAGCCAGAAGCAAAAGATGCTGAAGGGGATGAAAAAACAACTGAAACATATGTTGTCCCAGCCACTGTTCAAAGTCCTTATGAAAACCAAGTACCCAACACAGTCTGGAAAACTACTCTTGCCTCAGACATCAGAGGGCATTTCAGCTCTAGGTGCTGTGTCCAAAAAGCAAGCCAAGAAGAAAAAATCAATAAAATTAAATTAGATAACAGCAAGATCATTCAGTGTGACAGAAGCAAGGACTATCGTCCTCAAGGCTGTCAGTGCTTATGGAGGAACCCACTAGAAGACAGATTGTATAAGGATGTTACCTGTATATTGGCAGAAAATAAAATGATGATTTAAAGGGCTCAGTTAACATATGGTTAGTAACTGCTGAATCTTGTCTTGGATCTTGGTTTTTTATGTTCTTATTTTTTTCTTAAATCTCTCTATTAATAGAAGTTAATTAGTTTTCACATAGTTCTGATTACTCCATTTTTTGAGATGGGTAGGAGTTACTGGATGGAATTCACTGTGGTCCTAATCTAATGATAAAACTTGATTTGAATTTTAATATGTTTGAAGGACAGGGGAAGGTCGACTTTATACAGTGCGAGTACAGTCTGAGCTGGTGGTAGTGGGAGGTTTGGCTTTCACTGTCTCCAGCTCGCTGTAAAAGGCAAAAAATACAGATAATGTTACCAGTAAGTCTACAGTTCTGGTTATAGAAGTGTCCCAGTTTTCTTTCTCCTCTGATAATATTTCTCTGTTCTGTTCTCCACCAGGTTTAATTCTCTTAGTCCTGTGTTAATACAGTTTGAATGTGCAAAAAAAAGTTCAGGTGGCAATGGACCAGGACTGACCTTGGGAGATGTGTAGATTTCTGAGGAATAAGTGTTGCTACTCAGTGTTTTCTTGATTAATATTTGAAGTTAAGCCTGCATTTGAAAACATGTTAGAACTATGGTCTTTGCTGTAATGGAAGAGATGATGTTTTGAAATGTCACTTTTCAAGATTGCTTCATGATAATTATGCTTTTAAATAATTTTAGCCTGATTTGGGCAAATATATTTTTCTGACATATTTTTAAAAACAGTTTTAAAATATATTTTGAATTTTTGTTAAATTATATCTTCCATAAACTCCAAAGCCTGTGTCTGTTTTCAGTTATTTGAGATTTCTAAATCCCTCATAGCTGATGCTCTTTACACTTGGCAGGCAAGGAGAGGGGAAAAGTACCTAAAAGATAAGAGTGGAATCTGTATTGGTGGGAGGACATGTAACCTTTACCTGCTGGCTCTGCATGAGGCTTAGTTTCTGTGAATCAACCAGTATGGAATGAACCAATGTCACTGCCATAACAAGAAGCACCAGTTTACTGAGCTACTCAGAGAAATTTGTCTGTGGAGTTGAGTGCCCCCTCTAACCAGTTGCTAGTTATGTGAGAATAACAAACTCTTTATTCTTTCATATGTGTAAATAATTGAAGCCCTCTATCTCTGGAGGACTCTTCTGTTGTTTTCACGCGTTACTGAAGAAGAGCTGTGACAATGTAATCATAAGCACACAGAGCTTGTCAATTATGTATGGGACTTTCCTTGCTATGCACTGTTTGTCTCATGCCCTTGGGAACAGAGATGGTAAGGTTCTCTTTCCTCTCTCATGTGAGGAGACATGTCTTTGGAGTTAATGTGATATCTGAAAAATAGAAACAATTTTATGATAGTTGCTTGTAAGGAAGGCTGGAAAAAGGAACTGAACAAAGGTAGGCATGCCCTCATTTCCTTCCTGTGCCATTTTAATTAGACTCTTATATTATGAAAAGGAAACTCACATTGGTTTTGCATCTTGAAGGGTTTGAAGACCAGGTAAGCCTTTCCTGCATCTTACAATGCATTTCTGTTTCCATTTCATTAACAAAATCAAGGCTGGATCCTGACAACAGAGCTCAGCATCTCTCTGTCTGAATCTGCATGAGTTTTTGCAGTTTCTAATTCCATGAGATCATGAGGAGGACTGAATTGGGGGACAGTGAGAGTATTGTTATTTCATTTCTATCATTGCTATGAAGTTTTTCAGCTGCTTGTTTCCCTGTGTTTAACAACCCAGCTCTCACACTCCCAGCCTGCTGTCTTGACAAGTCTCCCCAGGATGGATCATGGCACTTGTGCCCTCCTTGCTGCCTGCATAGAATCGTGAAACCTAATGCAACCATGCCCATGTAGCAAAGTGCCACATCCACTTGTTTTTTGAACAGTCCAGGGATGGTGACTCCACCACTTCCCTGGAGAGCCTGGTCTTAAGCTTAAATGGTTCATGTTTGCTTGTGGGACATGCTCTGGGGCTGGTTTTCTTCTGCAGCCTCTTATGTGCTTTGCATGAACGCTCAATTCTTAAATCTACTGATGTTGCACCCCCAGAGGAACTAAAGCAGAGCTTGGACCCTAAAAATATCTCAGTGTCTTAAAAAGAGCTCTGAAAGCTCTCTTGTGCCTGCCTGTTTTGCCTTGTCATTATCTTAACAGGATGTCCTGAGTCTTCTAGCTAGAGGAAAAACCTTATATTTGCTTTAGCTAATTTTAAAAAATTGTAAGACCAATAACTGAAAGATATTACCATTTAGCTGCCCCTCTCCTATGTGAATGCAGTTACTGCAGAAAGAGTGGACAGTAAAGCTGAATGATTTCTCTAATTTACTAGTAGTACACATGCAGACATGAAGACTCTTACATCAAGTCCATATGGGCAGTGTAATCTTAGTGTTTATCCAATTCGTAGTATCAAATGTTTTCTCTAATGCTCTGCTGGCACAGCAGTTATACTGAGGCCTCAAACCAGTAATCTCATATTTTGTGGCAGCTTATGTCTGCTGAAACACCCATAATTAAAGGACTTAGTCTGTTTAAGCTGTCAAAGCAACTTCCAAGTAGTTTAATAAAAGCTCTGACTTCATCAGATTGGTGGTAGGGTGCAATCTGATACAGAGCAACCAGTAGTACCTAACAGAACAGTGAAACAATAGCTTCTCAACCTTCATTTTTATTTTCTGAATGCATGGGGCTAGTTGACCTCATCCCTGCCACAGAGTTCCTGTGTCATATTCCATAAAGAGAAGGAAGAGTCCCTGCAGTTTAAGGCATCTGCTGAGGAGATAGTTTGGACAGGATCTCATATATTAGACAGGAGAGTTTCCTGACATTCCCCATGCCTTTTCCCTCCTCCCCTGTATGTTAATAAAACTGCAAATAAGCAGAGCAGAAGCTGGAGTGGTGCCTTGCCATATGCCAGCAGCCCAGGCACAGGGCTGGCCATGTGGCACAGGGGAGGTAATTCACACCTTCCTGAGAGGGCCCGGTGCCACACACTTACTGCAATTAGTCTGTATCGGGTCCCTGAGGGGAGAGGAGGCAGGAAATGGACACTTTTTGACAGCCTCACCTCGCACAGCCTGACATAAGCAGGAAAATATGGTAAGAAATGGCTGTGCTTTCCTGGGTGTTGAAACACCCACTGCTTTGTCCTGTGCTAGCAGGATGTGTTTTTGGGTGCCTGAGCTATTCCAGACTTTTTGATGAATGACTTGGTGAAGGAAGGCACTCAGAAGACCCTGAAATGAATTACTGATAATACAGCAAACAACAATCTGTAAGTAATACCCAACAGCCATTGCAGAAAAGTAGCATGTTGTCAGTGATCATAGGTTTGGGAAGTAGAAGGGAGACACAGGGCAGAAGGGCTCTCTTTATGAAAATTATCCTGGTCCTGTAACCCTCTATAGAACCTCTCTATAGCCCCCTTCTGACACTCAGAAAGATGTCTGATACTGTTCTGAGAGATTTTCTATTTCAGCTTCATTTTGTGAAAGGTATTGCAGGACTTCTTCTCAAGTCAGTCATAAACTCCTCCTGGGGTTGGCCTCCCAGAGTGAGTAAGAAAGAGGAAAATAATCTGTCACTCCTGTGGCAAGTTTATTGGCCTGGGGAAGCAAGTGATTAAGAGCTGCTATGCTTCTTTGCTTGGTGTTCAGTGGCTCTTGCTGTGAAACTGGAAGAAATTGTAGCCAGTTTCCAAAGCAACCAACTTTAGATGGAACTAATTGCCAAATTTCTGTAGGTGAGAGCTGCAGTTACAGAACATAAACACAAAACCTGACTTGGAAAAGCAGAACAGGCACTAAAAATTGGGCTTTACTACCACTGGGCTAATTAAAGGTCTGATTATTTTTTATTACTTATGTAGTATCAGTCTAATCACTAGTGTGGATGGTTTTTTAGAAGTAAAATTTATTTTTCTTTGCTCGTGGCAATACCTAGTAGCAGTATAAGCTGACAGGTGTTACAGATTTACACACATTCACCATCTTAACAGGGTCCAACCCTAGGATCCCACTGATGAATGTCAAGCCCAAGTGAAGGTTTACAGTTCCTCTTTTGTTAGTTCTCGGGTTACAGCTGCATGCCTCTGGAGAGGGAGCCCTTCCCCAGACCATGCCCCCATCAGTTATACCACCCAACCCCTAGTCCACATATCTCTTCACTTAATTCTGCTCAGTGGTCTCTCAATTTCTTACTGGTTTTCACTGTTGCTGGGCTGGCCTTCTTAAGTTACCTCATCCTCTTGAAACCAGCTCCTTTGTCTTCGTATTCTAGAAAACAAAAGAAACCAAAACAATGACGAGTTTAATACCTGAACTGGAGTAACCATTCTAGTATCTTAAGGAATTGAAGACAGGCCAATAATACACTGGTTGAAACCATCTGTCTTGTGCCCTTTTTTTCTTGTAGATGTTTTTGTGTCCCTGGTATAAATTTGGTAATTTGTTTCTCTCCATCTAAGAGGCTGGTGATAGCATGGACAGGTAGCAGAAATGGATAAACACTATTTCTGCTGGTGGCACAAAGTATTTCTAATAGCCCATTGTTCTATCCCTAAAGGCCGTTTCAAAGCTCCCTGACTACAAATTCAAGTAATTTTATTTTTGAGAGTCTTATTCATTCTTTTCCCTTCTCCTGAGGACTGTGAATGATACTGAATGCGTAGTTGTCACTGTGTTCCTAAAATTTTATAGAAGTTGTTTAGTATTCCTGCTGGAAAGTGAGAACCTCTAGCAGGTTCTATGTTTCCAGGTATTCCATATCTGGTAAGGATGTTTTAATCACTCCCATAGTAACAGTTTCCTGGTGGGAAAAGCTTCTATCCATTCTGAGAGCTGATCCATGATTACTGATGCTCATAAGAGGCATGTCAGCACAACCACTTTGAAAATGGGAAAAACAAATATGATGACACTTCAACCTCTTGTTTGTGTTTTGTATTGGAAAGCTTTCAACATGTGGGACAAGAAAACACAGTACTTTTCATTGCCATATATATTCTGGGGACTGCCAACATTTTTTCAATCTGGTTAACAATTGCTATCATCTCTCCATGTATTTTATCATGAAAGCACTTAGCCAAACTCATTAAATACTTTTTTGGTAGAATAGGTTATCTCCCAATAGTCCAAATCCCAGTTTCATCTTTCGCAGTCTCCCAACTTTCCCATCAAGCCCATTCTTCCTGAGTAACCTCTGCATGTATTTGGGCTGGATTACTGATCTCTAGCCAGCCATCAGCAGAGGGAGTTATTATGGTGGCACACTCATTATGGGTTGTTGGACAGCAGTTTTAGTTTTATCTGCCAGTTCAATATTTGTTCGGCTTTTGCTAGACCCTTTGAATTGGGCTGGGCAGTGCATTACAGCAATTTCCCTTGGAAGATGAATAGCTTCCAAGAGCATTCAGAATTCAGTACCATTGGAAATATACTTTCTTGCTGAGGTAAGGAATCTTCATTCTTTCTATAGCATACGCATTGTATGACATACTCCAAAAACTTTGAATAAGAATCAACACTGCTGATGTCTTCACCAGGCTGCTCTTCCTAGCGCAGTTAATTCATCAAGGCTTGTAGAGGTTCTGCTTCAAGTACCTCTGGCTTTTTCATCACTGCATAGCCTACATATCATTTTTCATTCATGTAGCATAAAGATCTGTCAGTGATAAGGGTCAGACTTGAGTTCTCTAGAGGCTGATCCAGCAGATCTTCCTGCGTGCAGCTGGAGTGAAACATGGCCTTAGCACAATCATGATGTGGCTCATCATCATAAGGAGCAGGCAGTAAAGTTGCTGGATTCAAAACGCTACGTCTCTTTAAAATAACATTATTCTCATTTAAGATAATTAAATTATTTTGAACCATAGTGCTGTGACTTTTGTGGGGACAACGCTTGCGTAGCATGTTGCTACACTATCAGTTTTACTTCATGCAGGGCATTCAGGGCTGAGGGCTGATCCGGGAGTGATGCTCTGCCGCCCTCCGTGACAGCCGCCGCTCCCGGGGCTGCTGCTCCCGGAGCTCCGCGCGCCCCGGACCAGCTCCGCCCGGCGCTGAGCCACGGGGCACGCTTCGGAGGAGCGGCCGCGCCACTGCTCCCCCGCACTGCTCTCACACTTGGTTCTAAGGACTTGGAATAACTCAGCGATCCCAGTGCAGAAGCAGAAGCTCCTGGAAATATACTTTGGAAATCCTCTCCTCTCTCTGGACCCCACTGTATAGGTCCCACTCCCTCTGCCTTTGTAGCTTCTCCCCCAATATCCAGGGTCTATCATCTTTAAAAAAACTGAAGAAAATATCAGGAGAGCCAGTGAACTGTTGGGGAAGGAGGGTCTATGTTAGTTGTCGATTTTTCCACATAAATGCAAACAGAAGCTGGCTGCCTTCTGCTGCAGGAACAGTAAAACCTAGTAGTCCCTGGAGGAACCCCTACCCTGATCGAGCCCCTCAGTTATACCTGTACCACCCACTACTCAATCCCTAAAGCAGTCACTTAATTCTGGTCAGTGGTCTCTTGATTTCTTATTAGTTTTCACTCTTTCTGGGCTGGCCTTCTGAAGTTACCTCATTCTCTTGGAATTTTCTCTTTCCACCTTATCCTTATCTTCTTCATTTCACTCACATCTGCTGGATTCTGCTAGTTCCATATTAGCAGCATTTGTTTTCTCAAAAAATTTGCTCTCAGTCAGCTCTTGCAACCTAGAGTTTCGAGTGCTTTAGTTACTAGTGCTAAGCAATTAAAGCTAAATGAGTCTATTCAGAAAGAATAGTTAAATGTCTTCTATAACACATGAATAAAGTGTAACGTGCAGTCACTGTTCTTTCTTATCAAGTTATTTCTAAGCTGGCTCAAGTGAGGCCATTTCAATCGTTGCAGTTCTGAGATGATGCCACAGCGCGGTTTTCTTAGCAAGTTAAAAAAATTGTGACAATTAATTTGCTGAAATATTTCTCACTAATTTTCTTTCTTTTCCTTGGTTCTCAAAATCTCCTAAGTTCCAGCTGGGAAAAAAGTTTATTCTTGCACATATATGCATGTAAACATGATTGGAAATAAGGTCCCTTTCACCATAGAAGTTTTTGAAAGTTATTTTCTAGTACACCCTTCAACTATATATGTGTATATACATGCACACAGTGACTTTTTAGCTAATTAAACTACATATTTTTATATAAGAAGAAGTATTATCATTATCTCTGTTCCTCCAGGAGTTGTTTGTTTCATTCATTAAAAGAATAAAGTGTATGTTTATCAAATTATAAATGAAAGGGAACTGGAAAAAGTGTTGCCATTACAGATTTCAAAAGAAACAAGAAAATTTCAATGTTCTAGCTCAACTAAATCCAAGACAAAAAATTGCAGCTTCCTTTAAGCCTTGAAACAGGATTCCTGATATTGTTTTACCTTTTTTCTTCCTATTTTCCATACAAAGATGACAAAAATTACATTGATTTATTTACAAACCCCCACCCCCAGGAATGAATACCTGATACTTGGGGTACAAAATCCCTAGGACAGGTTTATCAAGTTGAAATGTAATGTTTTTTCTTCTTTTTAATATATAATCAATGTGAGCACAAAAATAAACACTGAGTAAATTTATCAGGAACTGTTTAATTAGAAAAAGGTACCACCATTTCTGTACACAAAAGCACTTTTCTGTACACAAAAGTCTTGGCGTTACACATAACCAGGGACAACTTCCTCCTTTGAATAAAGAAAATGTTTGCAGTTTCCATTATATGATGATCACATTTTACTGCAATGCCTTGATATTTAAAAACAAAACCAAATAACAAACCAAAACCCTAGCCTGGGAAAGGTTTATGTATTTTATATAATTGGAAGCTGTCTTTGTTATTCCTGTATTTTAATTAAACTGTTCCTTACACAGATGGTGAAACCAGAACTCAGTTCATGATGAATTACGGCCTCCCAGAGCTGAGATATGGTGCATATCAGCCAGACACTGCTGGGCAATCAATGCCATAAATAAACATTTCTACTCCTTGGTGAACTTGTATTTATGACCATTTTATATGCTCCAGAAAACAAGTCAGGCATTTGTATACATGGCACTATTTCCCCAGCAGAGGACTAGTGGGCAGGGCAAAAGTACACACAGGACTGGTAAATGTGCCTTGCTCTACACAACAGCCAAAGCTGAGGAGTTAGCAAGGAAGCAGTTCAAGAAAAAAATTTCTGTGACCTTCCAATTACCAGAACTTCATGTTCTTCTTCTCTGCTTTATTTTTAAGATATTAGCATAACTTTTCAGATGAGTTAATGTGAAAAGTAAACACTCATTTAGAAAAATGTATTAAATACCTTAGAGTGTGTGGAGGAACTGGATTTGAGTGACAGCTTTATAAGTGGTGCTTGCTAATTCCTGACAGCTCTCATTAGTTACTGATCCAGTACTCTTAATACAGCCAGAACCACCAGCAGCAGACCAGGTTCCTGTGTGCTTAACAAGCACTGATCAAAAGGTTGTTCACACTCCCTAAGTCAGAACCTGTTTGGGTGCCAAATCATTTGTCACTTTAAACCCCTGTTTGTGCAGCAGGCTGCATGGTGTCTATGGGATAGACAGGTATCCTGTTAATATCTGGTGACTGGTGAATATTAGGCATTGTGTTTGTGTGCCCTTTGCAGAAAAATTCCATAATCCTTCAAATCTTTTCACAAGTTATGAAGGAAACCATCAAATTCAAAAGGTTGCTGCTGTGAGTAGTAAACAGGTTTTCTCTCTGCTTTAGCCACTGTTTTTATCCATCCTGGCAAATCTGAGAGTACATTTTTTCCTACCCAGCATGGAATTTAAAATAAACAAATTCCTTTTGGTATTGGATTATAAGGTGCATAGCACTTTGCAGCAATGGATACATACATTGAGAGGTAAAGCTGGTACAGTGATTAACTCCTGTACTAGTTTCACACAGAGGTCTTCTGTGGACATACTGTTTGTTTTGTCCCGTGTGCAAAACTTAACCAGAGTGGTGCTTACTGCACAAGCAGTGGTTATCCTCCTTGTGGAATCCTGCCTCGGTGGAAATGAAATCCATTAAGATAAAAGGAAGAACCCTGCTCTCCTCTAAGAACCTTCCTCTCTTCTGTTTCAGCATCTTCTATGTCAAAGTCCATCACCACTGCCTGTAGTTACCACCCACTTTTCTGCCTTGCTTCCCTGGACGTTATCACAATAGAAATCCTTCCCTTTTTAAATTTTTAGCCTTCCTTATATTTATTTGTTAAGTTATTGCACTGAAACCAAATCTTGCCAAGTGTTGTTGCATTGCAGTGATGGAGAATACAAGAAGAGGTCCTGAATGATGATAAATACTCAGCAAAAACACGTTATCTCTTGTTAATATGATTTAAAACAAAAATTGCAATAGGACAGTGTTTAAGCGACTACAGCTAGAAAATGCCTACTCTGGGTGATGTATTTTCCTTCAGTGTCTCCCTCTTTCAAGCAAAATGCTCTGTATCTGTCTGTCAGGTCATCTCTGAAAAAAGCCTCTTCCTTAGCTGTTTTCCCAGTATGCAGGAGCACACTAAGAGAGGGATTAAGTTTGGCCTTTCTCCGGTTAATCCAGCACTAACGCAATAGCTATTTATATCTCTGGAACCTCCCACATTTTACCTCCTGGACAGCTGGCATACCTTGAAATGCTGACTGCTGTTCCCATCATCCTCCCACTGGCAATGGCTGTGTTTGTGCTGGTGGCTGCTGCCCTCTGCCAGCACCCACCTGCGCCTCACACAGCAAAGAGAACCAAAACGGGGCAGAGCAAAGTATTGACAGAAAAGGAGAAAGGTGAGATTTAGGTGAGATTTCCACAAGACAGTTGACTTTGTTTCAGATCAGCAAAATGACTTCACCAGCCACAGCTGTAGTACAAGTAGGAAAGTTTCCTGGAGTCTTGCTGATTTCTTGAAGTGTTACCGTTGCTCACATTTTAATCTCATTTTCTGCATCTGTTCATTATTCCTTGGCTCGTGTCAAGCAGGTGATCCCCCCGGCTGTTTGTAAGCCGGGACTGCAGCCCTGCTCGGCTTAGCACGTTGCTCACGGGTAAAGATGTGATCGGCTGCTCTGCCCACAAACACCTCAGGCTGCCTGGGCTGCCTGGTGCTTTTTTCCGACACACTGAAAGCATCATGTGGCAATAATGATGTCTCAAGATGCTGCATGTACCAGCTTTGCCATGCTCTTTAGGTTCCCATCAAAACATCAGCACTGTTTGCAGTTTTACTTGATGGGTAATTCCAGTTTCTACTCTGTTTCTGCCTGTATCAGGCAGTGCTCATTGGTGGCTTCTCTGTCCAGGTCGCAGGCCCGCCTGGGCTATTCTCCCGTCTCCTGCAGGAGGCAGCAGCCTCCACATTTCAGAGTGTACTGATCCTCTGCAAGCCTCAAAGGACTGCTCTGTAATCCTTAAGCCTTTTTTCGTCTATTGAAGCCAAACAGATATGATGTCAGATAAATGTTCTATTCTATTGAATTGGAAAAAGAATTTAAAACTCTGATGTCTTGTTTAAACAGATAAAAGTAAAATTCGGGCTAAATTAAATTGATGGATTGGGAGGGTGGATTATTCAGGACTGTTTTTTGGGTTTTTTGGTTTTGTTTCTTTTCTTTCCTGTGTTGTGGAGTATGATTTTCTTTTAGGTGAAAATGTAGGATCACAAAATTGCTTGGGTTGGAAGAGACTTTAAAGATCATCTAATTCCTGCCCTCCTGCCATGGGCAGGGACACCTTCTACTGGACCAGTACCTAAAGGGTCCTGCAAGAAATTTTAGATTAACTAATAGGAAGAAAATCTTTGCTATGGGGTTGTGAGCCACAGACACAGGGTGGTGAGGCACTGACACAGGTTACCCAGAGAAGTTGTGGATGCCCCATCCCTGGAAGCGTTCAAGGCCGGATTGGACAGGGCTTTGAGCAACCTGGTCTAACGGCATGAGTCCTTGCCCATGGCAGGGGGGCTAGAACACGATCATGTTTAAGGTCTCTTCTGACCCAAACTGTTCCATGTGTCTATGAAATAACTGGCCAGCATCCATCCCTGGCGTTTAATGTCACAATGGTCGCGTGTCTATGGATGCGATAGAGCTCGTGCCGCTTCTATGCCAGATGTATCTTCACCCAGCGGAACTCAGCGGCGCACAGCCGCCTCTCCCCAGACCGCCCTCACCGCCGGCCGCCTCGCCAGCGCCGCGCTCCGCCCGCTGGGGGGCGCCGGCGCCCCGGGAGCGCGGCAGGGAGCGGGCCGGAGCCGGGCTCCTCCCGCCGGGAGCGCGGCAGGGAGCGGGCCGGAGCCGGGCTCCTCCCGCCGGGAGCGCGGCAGGGAGCGGGCCGGAGCCGGGCTCCTCCCGCCGGGAGCGCGGCAGGGAGCGGGCCGGAGCCGGGCTCCTCCCGCCGGGAGCGCGGCAGGGAGCGGGCCGGAGCCGGGCTCCTCCCGCGGGAGCGCGGCAGGGAGCGGGCCGGAGCCGGGCTCCTCCCGCCGGAGCGCGGCAGGCAGCGGGCCGGAGCCGGGCTCCTCCCGCCGGGAGCGCGGCAGGGAGCGGGCCGGAGCCGGGCTCCCCGCCGGGAGCGCGGCAGGGAGCGGGCCGGAGCCGGGCTCCTCCCGGCGCGGCAGGGGCGGGCGGAGGGGCTCCCGCGGAGCGCGGCAGGGCGGCGAGCCGGGCTCCTCCCGCCGGGAGCGCGGCAGGGAGCGGGCCGGAGCCGGGCTCCTCCCGCGGGAGCGCGGCAGGGAGCGGGCCGGAGCCGGGCTCCTCCCCGCCGGAGGGCGCGGGGCCTGTGGGCCTTTGCAGCCAAAGCGGCGTAAGGGACTGTAACCAGAGTCATCGCGAACCACCGGCGTCATTCCCTGTGCTCCGTTAGCCTCTGAGAGAGGCTTGTCCCTGGCCAAGTTTACGTATCTGTAAATCCTCCTGCTTTTGGTTCACGAGTGAAATGAGGAGCTCTGGGTATTTGCACTGCCCCTTTTACTTGGCCCAAATCTGCCAATTTTTGGTAACTCATTTGTCTCAGGAACGAAGATGAAGCAGACTAGACTTACCTCATGTAGGTGGTCAGAATCTTTCAGGCATTTTGTTCTTGTGCCCTCACGTTGATCTGGAGGTGTTTAGTCCCAGGGATGGTGATAATCACAGTTGTTCCTCATATCCTCCCCAGTGAGGCAGGCTGAAGGAAACTGGAAAACAGTGATGTGAAGCAAGCAGATGTGGGTTGAGACAGCAAAGACTGGCATATTGTAATCAAATGGACAAACACTGTCCCAAAGCTGTCAAGACACAGCAGTTCTGAATTTTTTTCCCCATTTACCTCCTGCCTGAAAAAAGGACTATTTAACTCTCCATACTTCTGCTTGTAAATAATCTCAGCAGACACTTCTTGGGGGTTTCTCTTTTGAAAATCTGACTTAGATGCTTCAGTTATTGGTACTTACACTGTAGACTTCTAATTGTGATTCTCCCACAGCATGATACCAGCTCTGCATTTGAACTGGTTAGCTGTGCGTAGATCTTTGTGGGGCACCAGCAGGGCCATGGGAATCTGGTGCATGCAATGGGGTGCAGTGGGGTAATCCAGAGCACGACCCAGAGGTGACATTGCTGCCCTCTGTTGGGTTCCCCCAAGAGGTTAGAGCAGCTAAATCACAATTTGCTCAAGTGGATGATGACCTGGGCTAGATTAAATCATGTTCCTGCAGTGGCCAACTGTGAACAACTGAAAGCAGGAATCTTGATGGGAGCTGGAAGAAGGTGGTGAGGAAATATGGGTGAGGAATAGGACCACATGGTTGCCATTACCTAGCACCCAGAGTTTCTTGGGGCTAGTGCAATTTTACATTGCATTTTACACTGCACAAGGTAAACAAAGGTGCAAAGAGGAGGAAGAACACATTTCTGAGTTTTGTTCTTTTCATTGTCAGAGCTCCTGACTTCCACCAGAGGAACTATGCCATGGTGGAATGGGCATGGGCACCATTCTGCCTTTGCAGGTCTGTCACAGAAAGAAAGACCATTGCACCTCAAAAAAATTGGTTTTCTTATAGAAAAAGTACTAAGTATGGCCTAAAAAAAAAAAAAAGAAAAACAAAAACAAAAACAAAAAAACATTTTATGTGGCAGTTTACAGTTTTAATTGAAATCCTTCCAAGTATTTTGGTAGAAGAGAGAAAGCTAGGGAAAATGTTGCTGAAATAGAGCATTTCATTCAGTGAAAAATTCTGATTTAATTTCTGAAAACATGAAAGACCGCAGTCAAAACAGGAGCTGTCATGCCGCTGAAAAGTCGCATTTTACATTTGCAGCTGTCATTCTTGTCTGAGGGCTGAGATCAGAGGGGACCTCTCAGCTTCCTTTTCCTGAGAGGTGCTGGCCTTGCTACTTGCCAGAGAGAGGGTGATCCTGGCCTCTAGGAAAGCTGAAGGATACAGACAGCAAAGTGCAGCTCCAGTCTATAGACCCTGTGACTTTCATATTTACATAGGTATTTACAGGCCGCTGTAGTATCTCAAGAGTCAATTTCATTTTGTGTCAAACCACAGTTTCAGAAACTCCTCTTTACATTCAGAAGCAGTTTCAGCATTAGCAGTGCCTATTAACAGTTAATGAGATTCACTCCAAGACTGGTACACAGACAGCCTTTTCCATGTGCCTGATGCTTTGTCCTCTCTTCTGCACACTGATAAGCATGAGAAGAGAGACCCATGAAGCAGTTTTGTGTGAGGACACTCCAAGTAAAGAGAGGGGGCCAGTAGAAGGGTAGACACAGACAGGCAGTATGGGTAGCATGCAGTCACTTTTAAGTCTTGTTTTTTAAGTCCTAATTAAGCTGATCATATAAGATGGGGTGCTCTCCTTGGAAAATGAAATCTTGCAGAGTACTGTGGCACTGCTTGTCCCTTCCCAGCATATCACATTATACCTCAGTTGACTAAACTGGACAGAGTTACTGGGGTCATGTTTCATATGCACAAACTGTTCTTCAATCACTTGTCTTAACACATCAGCAACAGGAATACTTGTCTTCCTCAGGTCTTTAAACAGGTTCCTATTTTCTTCTTAATTTTACTGTACAACTTAATTTGCAGCTGGTTGGTCTCCTGACTTGGTCCTGGTTGGTTGTACAGATGTTTATTATAAAGGGGATGTCTTTTAAAGGTGTCTAAGCTACGAACTGGGCTTTGATAATTCTTACTTATCAAACAATATAAGTTTTCAGTACTATTGAATGAGCCTTTGATACCAAAGAAAAATCCATGTCCTTCTCCAAATGGACACAGGTGATGTGTCTTCAGTGATTTTGTTTTGGGTATGATCTAAATCTGTACAAACCGCAGGAGTACTGGTTCATTCTGGGTCTTTAGCTATACACTTTTACCAGGATGGTACATAGTGAGTATGGTAAGATAAATTAATTCAAAAATCTGAAATGTGGAACTTAACAGAATATGGGGTGGCTGAGTCGGGTTGAGGGAGGTGACTCTCCCTCTCTGCTCCATTCTCTTGAGACCCTTCCTGGGGTACTGCAACCAGCTCTGGGCCCCCAACATCAGAAGGGATATAGACCTGTTGGAGCAAGTCCAGAGGAGGGACACAAAGCTGATTAAGAGGACTGGAGCACCTCTGCTCTGAAGACAGGCAGAGAGAATTCAGGCTAAGGGTTGTTCGTCCTGAAGAGAAGGATCTGGGGAGACCTTATATCACCTTCCAGAACCTAAAGGAGCTCAAGAATGCTGGAGGGGAGCTTTTTAATAGGACAATGGCTTTAAACTGAAAGAGGTCAGGATTAGATTAGATATACAGAAGAAATTCATCCCTGTGAGGGTGGTCAGGCACTGGCATAGGTTACCCAGAGCAGCTGTGAATGCCCCATCCCTGTAAGGGTTCAAGGCCAGAATGGACGGGGCCTTGAGCAACCTGGTGAAGTGGAAGGTGTCCCTGCCTATGGCATGGGGAGTTAAAACTAGATGACATTTAAGGTCCCTTCAAACTAATTCCATTTCATTCTATGAGTTAACTGCTGCATCACACTTTTTTGAAAGAAGCAAATGTTACTCGTTTACCAGTGGACTGACTGGTAAATTTACCACTGGCTGTGGTAAAACTGGAAAAAAAGTGTTATTTTCATCCTCTGTGTGATCAGAAGAAATTTCATTCTAATCATCATTCACTGCAGTCCAGTGGGCAGCCCAGGTCCACCCAGCCCACTATCCCATGATTCGGATGAAGAGTCAGTCCTCTTTACCACACCCCCACTGGAGAGCATGGTGGAACCAGAGACAAGCCTCTCACCACAAGTGCCTACCCAGGTCCCTGTCATCAGGCTGAGAGGCCAAATGACATCTCATGCAGTGCCTGGGCAAGAGCAAGGAGGCAGTTCCAAGCCCTGCTTCAGCGGCTACCCAGGAAGCAGCTCAGGATTCATGAGGTGAGAGAGGAGCAGGCTTTGCTGCACAGTTGTGGGACTTTTTGGAGAGCATGTGTGAATCTGCACTCTGCTCTGGACACAGATCCACACCAGCCGAGGCACCAGTGCAAGCTCTTACCACCTCTTGCCTACCTGCCCTAAAAGTTGCCATCCTTGGCACCAGTATCACTCTTTGTTGAGTTTGGCAATAGCATGGAGCATGAACTGTTCTCAGCCTCTGTCCCACAGGGCTTTTACTAGCTGGGGATAATTTTTTGTGACTCAAGGAGGGCTGGTCTTGACAAGCGGTTTGATGCCAGAGTTATTAAAGCTGATGCTACCTTTGGACTGAGACAAAAGACAAGTAGTTTGATGCTAGATCTGAAACAACTTTATGCTGCCTGCAATGAATTCTCCAGCTTCATCTGCTGGTGAATCACTTAGGAGTGTCTAATTCCATGACTCTCAGGAAACAAAACTTCCCAACCAGCTCTTCTGTTTAGAATGGTGTGAGGGAGAACTCAAGGGCTTGGTTCCCTGCAGCCTGGTGCAAAGCAGTGTCAGATGCTTCCTTTTCAATTTGGTAGGGTTTTCTAGCAAGTTTGCCCTAATGTAGTGATTTGGCAGGAAAACTGAATGGAACATGATGTTATGCTGCTGGAAATCCTGGGTAAGGTTTTCAGCAGGCATAAGTCAGTCGAGCCCCTGTGTGTCATAGGTAGTGAATAATTTCTCATGCAGAGCGATGGATGCTGTAATAATAATAATGCAGCATGTGTTACTGGCCAGTACCAAAGTACCATCATGAGATCAATGATTCTGGGTTTACATCTTTCCCTTTCTTGTTCCTCCATTGCTATTCACATCTGGCCCTGGAGAGCCTATGGTCCTGCTGCCCTCCTCTCTCTTCCCCCCTGAGCTGAGGAGCCCCAGTCATCAAGCAGGGGGTTTAGGAAGGAGGATGAGCAACAGAGGATTGCAGCCCACTCTCCTTTTGTGGCTTCTGGTGCTCTTGGAGCTGCTGGCTTGTCTCAGCCTTTGAATAATGGACTGGGAAGGGCACTGTGTGCACTGGGGAGAGGGATGAGGGCCAGTCTCAGCTCAGCCTCCTTCAACTCCAGGTTCAGGGGAAGTTTCAAGGGACTAGTGTAAATCCAATGGGCAAAGTGAGGAGCTAGTGTGGGGAAACAAAGAGGCCAAAAACCTCTGAATCCCACTGGTCTCAGCCTGAAAAGATTCTGAAGTACCATGATATGGTATTGACACTGTGAGTGATTCCAGTAACACCTTCTTCTTCCCAGAGAAGAAGGAATTAAAATGAGGGGTCCTGCACTAATTTCAAAGCAGATGACCTGAATCAAAGTGCACCAAAATGTACATCAGTCCCACTGATTCCCATCATGATCAGTGTAATGTGAATATTTTCTATTACCAGAGTGTTTCCATCCTGCAGCAGTTAAATCTACTTTTACCAAGTTGTATATGCAGGGAAAAGAAATTAAAAGACCATTAGAAGAACTAGTTAAGAAAATCAGTTAGCCTAATGCTGAGGTTCTCAATCTTAAAAGCAGCAGTACATTCATCTAAAATAGTGCCATGTAGATGCTTTCCAATAGATGTTTTCCACTTTTTCTCCACATTGCATTATTCCATCTGTTCCCTCTGGTAATTGTTTTGTGTCTTCTTTGTAGCATCTTGCATAGGATCTGGCCTCCAACACCAAATGATAACATTCCCATTTGGGATCCATCTGTCTGTGTCACTAAGTGTATGATATGATTTTTTTCAGAAGTAAGTTCTAGTGATGAAAAGGAGAGGGTTGCTCTGCAGGAAAGCATTAATTTCTTTAAGTAGCCTCCTAATCTACGGGATTTGAGTTACAGTTCTGTTACAGCCTGTGCCTTCACCATACTATTGTCACGGGGCTGTGCAGTCCCTTGCAGGCACATGCTGTAGCCAGGAATGCAGGCAGAGTGAATCACAGTAAGTGAAGGAGCCTGTTTATGTACACTATTAAGTAGTCCTGGCCAGTACTGGGACTGTTTATTGTTATTAGCATATCCTACCTTTAGGATTTCTTGCCCTTGCTATGAAATGCATGTAGACACAGACTAGGTCCATAATCTGAGATTTGAGACCACAAAGTTGAACTGATTTCCTCCTTCCCTCTTTATTTTTGCAAGATAAAATAATTGGTCTTGTCTCAATAGGGACAGGATTTCAACTGAAGATTGAGAGACTTGATGCAAGTTTCAGAGTAAAACCCAAAGGGGTAACATCTTGGGAACTGCCTGGATGCTATTCTTTGCCCTTTCCTCTGACCAAGCACATCTCCATGTCTGTGTTATCTCTCTGTTAAGACAGGAATATTTTGCTAAACCCCTTTAATATGGGGCTTTGGAAAAAGCTGGAGGAAAATCTTGAAATACTGATGGAAAAACCATGGTTGTTCTCACTTTCTAGAAATGTCCATGTATAGCTAAACTTAGGCCATCTCCAAGTGAATTATTTATTTATTCATTCTAGCAGATTGCATGCTCTATAGCTTCCTCCAACATTACTCTGCTCCCAGGTTTACATTCCCAGGGGCTGAATCCTGAAAAATCAGTTTTGAAGAACATGTTGTAACATATCTCAGCCAAAAAGTACAAAAGTACAAGTCCTGTTCTGGCTTTATGGCCTGTCTGTTGTCAGATCACCTAAAAGGAGCTGAATCCACCAGCACTATTAGAGTTGCAGACTGGCAGCAAGATGAGACTATTAACATGCTTTATGCAGTGTGCACACCACATACACATAGGTGCATGTGCTGCTGGTGATACTTAGCCCTTTTTAGCACATTTCACCTAGTATTTCTGTTGTTTAATGTATCTATTAATTTTCAGAGAAAAAGCTAGAGCTGGAGAAATACTGCTCTTTGTGAGGAAATTGAAGCATGGCATTATGTCACCTTTTTCCAGTCTCTTCGTAGCTTTTCTGGTAGAGCAGAGAGACAGTTTGGAGCTCCCTGTTCCTGGCTGTTTGTACTCCTGTCATCAGCAATGCTGCTAGTCTGAGGGGTACTGCAGTTGCCAGAGTGCTCTGGTGAGCAGGGTGATTCATCAGGGGTTTAGCTGACATGGGGTTATGTGTAGTCATGAAGGAGTGCCACAGACATGTCATACTCAAAGTTTGTTACTTACCTGCCTCATGTTGAGGCTTGATGAAAATCCGACCTCCTTGCCAGGGCTGCTTATGATTAGGTGTCTGACAGCAGCCTGACTTTCTCCTGGTTCTGCCCCAGCACAAAAGCCCTGTGTGAATTTCTGCCCCTTGCAGAGAGTTGAGGATTGCCAATTTCCCCAGAAAAGGCCATTCTTCCCATGCTGACAGTGCAGGGCTTCAGCTCAGCACAGATCCCTTTGGGAGATCCTCTCTTCTGGCAGCTAGCCAATGCCACTTATGCTTTTGTCCTTGTCCCCATTTCCTCCCTGTGACTCTTTTTGGCCTCTTGCAACCTGCTCACCTGCTGTCTGAAATGACCTTTCTCCTGGGTGGTGTGTAGCTCCAGCTCTTTGTTTTTTTCCACAAGATGCTGCCCTTCCTCTGGAGTGGGAAAATTCACTCACCAGCATCTGGATGAAGAGAGCAGCAAGCTGACCCCCTGTTGTGCCTCTCATTTGCAGAGCAACTGCTGGCTCTGGCAGCTTCCAGTTGCCAAGTGGCTTTCTTAGTGACTCCAAGTCTTTGCAAATTTGTCAGTCCTGCTCTGAGGCTGGGCAGGGACAAGCATAGGCTGGGCTGCTCCTCAAGCACCAGGACTCTGCACAGGGCAGTGTAGCTCTGTGCTTGCTGGCAGGACCAGATCCTTCTCTCACTGTCAATACTGAGGTAAACCTTGGCATCAGCACCCAGCCATTGCTGAGCAGAAAGGTCAGTGATGAGACTAGTGCCACCCAGACACAGCCACACCAAGTGGGCACCACTGGAGCTTCCCTGGGACCTGGCCTGAGGCATTGGTTAGATCCAGGGTGATTGTATGAGGAGACAGGCTTTTTTGGGCTGCTTTCTCTCACAGTGAGTGCATAGTTTCTCAATTTATCCCAATTAAAATAATAAATAAGGATGATTGAATCAAAAATATCATAAGTACATTTTTAATCATAGAAATCAGCCTCAGTAGCAACATTTTGTAAATGTGTTCAAAATAGGCTTCAGTCGCCATGTTTGTGTATCACCATGGCCTGGATTGCACTTGGTCTCCTTCCAGGAACTCACTTGATATCCATGAGAGATTTCAACAGGGACCATATCCAGGCTGTGCAATAGCCACTGACACCACTCATTTGACAAAAGGGTTTCTTTTCTTCCCTGTTCAAATGAGGGAGATATATTTTATATTTATGGTCAGCAATAGCTGAAGAAATGTTCCCCTGTTCAGCTGTTACACATGAGTCTAAAGAATTCTCTCAAGAAGATGAAATTCAGCACCACGAAGCATTTGTTTATTTAGGTGGTGTGACTTGACCTAAATACCACCTTGTAAACCATAAATAACCTGCTTAATAACATTACAATTTTTTGTGGTATCATGTTCCCATGGCCTGGCTTCAGGATCATGTGGGTTTATTTTTGTGGTCATCTGACAGCATGACTAAATTCTTTGTCAAGATCTGGTTTGTAGGTGAGCCTTGTGTTTCCTGATGGTAGCTCTTACCCTGGGTTCCCAAACGTTCCAAATAATCGGTAAAGGACAGAAGAAAATGAAACACGAAGTGGATAGAAGTGTCACCTACCATCTATCACATATACATTATGGTCCTGTCATGTCCTGGTGGGAGCCAAATCCTACTGATGTACAGACTTCTTCCTGCAGGATTCTCATGGACCTCTCAGGAAATGACTGCACTTTACAAAGTCCACCAAGGACCAGTACCTCTGCATAACAACCTAATCTTACTTTTGGGGAGTGTATCTAGTAGTGGGAAGCAATTCAAGATGACTAATTAGGAGCACTTGTGTCTCAGCTCTCAGTTTGCTGCCCTCTACCACATCTGAAGGTCATCTCAACAGTGAAGAATTACAAAAATGGAAATTGGGAGTGATTTGTGCTTGTGAGATTTTAAATGTGGGAGTTTCACATTTTCAGTGAACTGCAGGCTTCCCTGCTACTTTGAAGAAGCTTGAAATAGACTCCTGAGGAAAAAAAAACACACTGTCTTCTTTCCCATTCCCACCTGAAAAGGGGGAATGCTGCTTAACCTGCTGAGTCCAAAGCATGAACTAGATTGTGAGGTGAGAAAATTATGTGAGTGCCTGTGCTGGTGAAAGTCTGACAAAAGGAAACAACCCTATTGTACTCAGAGAATGTGAAAGGTAAGAAAACAAGGCAGATGAAGTGATTTCACGTTAAAGTTTTGTCAGGGACTTCATACCTCTCCAGCTGAGGGATTTAAACTTCTAATCTCTGGGAACTTAATTTCTGTAAAACATGGTGATAAGGACAGAACGAAGGAAAACTCTCCTGCAAGTAAAATGTTGCTCCATCAACAGAGCATGAATACAGTGGGACTCAATAGTGATCCAACAAGGAAATCAATCCATTGTGAGACACACCAGTGAGTGAATTGGGTTTTTAAGAAAAACTGTTTGGTTTGGATTTTGGCTTGGTTTTTGTAAGTTGGGGGGATTTGTTTTTTGGGTTTTTTAATGTCTGCGTGGTACTTCTGTGTCCTTTAAATAGGCCACTCCTTCAAACGGGCTTGACCTGACAGTGAAAGCAAGCCAGTGACTTTTCTTAGCTCAAAGTCTAAATGTTGCCAAGAGATAAACTATTTATAAGCTTAACACCTGACTAGGTGCTAAATAACTCTGGCTGACAAAGCTTTTGGTGCAAAATTATCACTCTAGATTAAGACTGGACTGGACACCTGAAGATCTGAAATGCTAGAAAGGATTCAGGTAGGATTTAAGATGCATTTAAAAAGGTGTATTTAATGTACCTTCTCTAAGGTTGTATAATTCAGCAGGATTATGGAGTTTGATAACGATAGCTCTTTTACCTGTACATGAACAACACAACAGGGAATTTATTTGAAAGAGAATCACCTAAGTGTTTAAATACGGCATTAAAACACAAATGGGTTTATCTACACCCAATGAGCCTTCTGCAGGCTGGATCTCTCTGTGTTTAGCAGCCTCCACTGGATGGTGGTCGCCTCGTTGTAACATAAATATTCCCCTGATCCCAGTATATTTGTTATAAAAGCAAGAGAAAAAAATATCAAAGCTTGTTGGACTCATTTGCTTATTTGTAGAAGCTGACAGAGCACAGTTGACCTTCAACATGGTGGGGAGGGGTTCAGGGAGCAGGACCATTTTCATTTTATAGTGCAATAAAAGTTTTAACATATCACAACCATCTTGCGTGAGGCTACAGGGGTCACAACAAATTTGCTGAAAAACACTGAGTAATAAAACAGTCTGGAGCCTCTTCTACAGCAGCTTTAATCCCCTAATAAAGAAGTGGAAATAATCAGACTGTGTCATTCACAAAAGGGCAGAAGTAGAATTTCAGGGCTGTCTCACATCCATACTGCTCCCATGCAAGCATGTGCTGCAGAGCCATTTTAGGGCAAGATTCACAGTTACCTGGAGCAAGGGAATCCAACCATAGTCAAAACCCAAGCCCTGGGGCCTGAGGATGTGCCTGTGTGGTCTGAGCAAAGTTCTGACCAAGGCCAGATATAGGCTGCCATTTGTGCAGGCAGTTTTTTTCAGATTGGCCCCATCTGAGTGTTGCATGGTTGTGTGGAGCCAGGAGCAAAACAGAACAGCCAACAATGGAAATGGGAAACAAGGGGGTCAGGAGGCTCAGAATGCTTATAGTCACCTTGAGTCCAGTCTGTGCTTGTAGGGATAATGTGGTGTAGCCATCCAAGCATCATTGCCCACTTATGCAGGCTCAGCAGACCTGCTGCCTGTGGTAAGTGGTTGGAGTTGCAGGTCTAAGAGCTTCCTGTGCAAGAGGCATGCTTTAGAGCCCACCTTCAAAAGCTAGCTTAGCAAGGCAGAAATGAACCAGACACTTAGTGAATCTTCTCAGCAACTTTATGTCATGGTGGTCCAATTCAATTCCTGAGTGGACACTATCAATTAATTGTGGTGATGCTGCTGACCTGCAGTATCCAATCCTGACTTACTTTCTTCCCAAGCACACTTGATTTGGTAAGGTGAAGAATTCTGCCCCTTGTGTTGGTATCAGCTGGAGGAGTTTGTGCTCCTAGTTCCCAGCCATGAGGCAATGCAGATCCCAGGGTCAAACTGGGCTGCTGCTATTATTGGAGGGATCTGTCTCTCTCACCCTCTACCTGCCCCTTGACTGTGCTGCCCAGGCACAGAGGCTCAGCCCATGAAATGGGTCCCTGATGCTCCTGCCATCAGTGGCCAAGTTCACCCCAGCACAGCCCTGCACAGCTGAGTGCTGGTAACCAGACCCAGCTCAGGAGCAAATCGAGCAGTGCCAGTTGCTGTTATTACAGTAAAGGAGACAACAGGTGCTTTAGAGTAACACTGGCAGGCAATTTGTCACTGTTTTTCAGCAGGAAATCCTTCATATACTTTGTATTTAGCATTTTTCCTCTCTAGCCATTGCAGACTGCAAAGAAAATGGAGAAACACACAAGACAATTCTAGAAGAGTTAGTTCAAACAGTAAGAATGAAAGGTATTGTTAAAGGGACCTATGGTGTTAATTGTATTATGTCTCATGAAGAGAATTTCTATGATGTCAAAGGAGTATATAAAACAGTGGAAACAGTGGATTTGCCCTTTGATGGGCAAATCCAGGAGTTCTGACAGTTCAGCCTCCCAGTGGAATCCTAAAAAATAATAAGAATTTTAATAACCATAATACTTTATAATAGCAAGAATTAATGTCCTGTGGTACTAGACATTTATGAGATCTACCCCCAAATACTGCATGCAGTGTGTCCAAAAGGCCTGACTCCAACCACACAGGTGCAGTAGGAAGATCTGAGCAGAGCAGGGGAGCAGAGAGCCTGGTTGGAACAATAGGAACTTGGCTGGCTCACCGCTACTGAGAAAATATCCCAGAGTGGATACCAGTGCTTTCTATAAATAAAAAAAGGGCATAACATCAAGGAGAATGGAGAGCCAACTGAGCTAAAGGATAGAGTTAGCAGCAAAAGAAATAAAGGACCATGCATCAATTAAAAAAATCTTGTAATCAGTGGAAAGAGGTTTTGAATAATATATTATTGGGCATAACAGGAGCTGGGGCTAGAGTCATGTTAGACACCATCCCTTTGCATCCTGTCCTTGCAAGTTACAGGCTCTTGAAAGCCCTCTAATGCTGTGTATGCCCAAATCACTTAGCACTCTTCCACAGGCATCAGGAGCCTCTGGGGAGCTGCAGGCCCTGTGTCACCACATGCCAAGCACTGCTCAGGATGAGCAGCTTCACTCATTGCTCATCCCTGAGCCCCATCAAAAATGGCTGATCACCAGCTGATATCCCAGAGGTTAAACCTGGAGGGCTTTTCATCATGGTCAAGAGCCACTGTATTTAAATCATGACATGAGGAGGGGAAGAGAGTGAGCACATCACACACATTTTTTAGGCAGCTGCTTTATTGATATATAGGCTAGATAACAGAGGTTAATCCCCACTGACTGCAGAAGGAACCTGAGCTCCAAATTTCAAGTCCCCTTTCAGTTTAAATCAGCATTTGTCTTGTCCAGCTCAGCTGGTCTTGAAGCCTCTTAATGTGTTTCACCCAGATTTCCTTGCTCATTTTCAATGGGTCTCATTATATTCTGAATGTGCATAATGTTTATTTACAGCAGGGGACAAGACCTAAAGATGCAGAGTCCCTTTTAGTACCTTTACTTTTTTAGTACCTTGCTCCTATTACCAATACTGCAACATCATGCTAATTTATTTTACTAACAGAATGGATGAAACAATGGATATGCAAGAGATCAGAGAAGACCATGTGCAGTCAGAGGCAGCCCTGTGTTACAGTCTGATTTTGTGACAGAGTGAGCTTACCCCTACCTGATTTTCAAGCTCTGCTACCAGTTTATTTTTTTCTCTCTCTATCATTTTGTTCAATTCTGTTTCTGCTCGGTAGTTTGTGCTGTCTCATTTCCTTTTTCCACTTTTAGTCTTAAAAAACTTCTGAAAATAAAAGCTTGATTCTGGCACAAGAGAAATAAAATGCTGTATTTAACAGGTGATTGAGCCACCATCTTTTCTTGCAATGATATTTCTAGTTACAGACTTTCTGTTGAGACATCCTTATTTAAATCTTTGGCCAAGTCGTAAGTTCAGTGAAGCTAATGCAAATTAAAAGGGAATTGGTTGCATTTGTTGGTGTAACAATCAGGTTAGTTAGAAGGGGAGGGTGGGATGCCCCTACTTGTCTCTAGTACATTTGTCCTCTGCATACTCAATGCAGTGATGGCTTGAAAAGATCTTAAAACAATTTTGAAATTAAAACAGGGAAGTTTAATATTCTGACTTTTATATAGATTGTTTGGTTTCAGAAGCAATTACAGGACTTGGAAAATTTTATGAAGCAAGGTCATTTCAGTGTTTTTTGTTATTTCATCATATCTTTTAGGTTCAATATTAGGTTAAATGGATATGTAGCATGAAATCTGATCTATTTTATTAGACTCTGTTTTTTAAATAAAGATTACACTAGATGTTTGGAAACAGATCAAGCATTTGCTTCTGGAATCAGACCTTGCATGAAATATACCAGCTTGCAGTGCTAAGATTTTTTTTCCTAATACAGATTAGCTCAGTTGGTCAGAACATGGTACTAAATAATGGCAAGGTTTTTGATTCTATATATAGGCCATTCACTTAAGAGTTGGGCTTGATGACCCTTGTGGGTCTTTTCCAACTCAAAATATTCTGTGATTCTTAATTCTGTGGTCCTGATAATAGCAATGATAAGTGGTGCATTGTCATGGCATACAAGCACACAGCTCTGCCTGGTAGTGCATGATAGCAAAGATGAGGAAGGGTTGCACTGAGACAAAGAAGAGAGTCTCTTCTATGGCTCTGGCATCAGCAGTTTCATTGCCAGAGGGGTTTTGGCCTGAGTGTATACAGAGATGACTCTACTTTGAGATGTACTGCGTATAAAATGAACGGGTATTTTAATAATATATATATATATATATCCATATGGGCAGGGCTCCTTATGAGGACAAAGTGGACTAAATACAGACTGAGGGAGTATAAAACACACCTGTCTAGCTTCCTGACAAGTTGGTGCAGAGGATTGCACACAGGGGCCAGGCAGCAAATACATGACATCATATTGCACAATGGAGAAGGGTGAGCTTCCCAACAGCAGTATTCAACACAGAAAATACCAACATGACAACCTTTGTATTGCACTTTGCTTTATCATCACTGCTGAACTCCAAAGATTTGAAATTTTATAAATCTGCAAGCCCGGGTCCTGATAGGCAAGACTGACATGTATTTATTAGTGTAATTTAATGCGATGGTCTTTGGAATGGATCTTTCAGTATGGATGGATACTAAACAGCTCATGAAGATTTTCTTCAAATGAAATGTGTGTCCTACCACCTCTGCAGAGATTTATTCATTGGCCTTGATGTTTGGGCTATCTGAGAAATTACCTGGTCACATAGGGTTTACAAAAAGGAAAATGAGACATGGGCCCAGCTACAGATTTTCCACAGAGCACAGAATCTGTTCCAGGATTAGTGCTGTACAAAATGTCTTAGGTGATCTTATGCATTTCATTCTTTTCATAGTTATAAAGTTTGGAAGTCTGGAGTGTTTCTTTTATTGGGGATGACTGTCTTTGGAGGCAAACTGCAAGACAATGGTCTTGAAATGTGCAAAATTAATGGGCATGTGTGGTATGTTGCTGATTCTTATGGAGAGATATTCTGTTGGAAAGAACTGCTGCCAACATGTGTGGGAAGGACTGTGCCTCTTGAACCTTTTGCACTGTTTTGAGAAGGCTGATGGACAAGTCAGCTCAATCTAAGCAGTGAGGAAGTAGATTTGTGCAGCTACTTAGAGCAGATCAATGCCTGTATTTGCCACAGCTCTGTGCTGTGTAAATAGATACCACAGTGGTGGTGGGCGTACTGTGGCTGAGGGATGGATTAGATGGACTCAATGCATGAGCAGCAGCTGCACATACTCAGTTTCCCAGGTCTGTCGTAAGATTCTCTGGGGCTGAGTTAACCAGTTGTGCACATATACATACTATTATGCATGATGTTGTTCTCTCTTTTTATTGACTCCATATTATTTTCTATAAATTCTGATTTTGCAATGATCATCATCTCACTGTTTTCTAAAATCTCCCTTCCCCATGTTGCAAAACAGTTTTAACTTCAGTCAGTGCCTACTGACATCATTCCAGTTTGCTTTTATGTTCTGGGATGCCACCCATAAATGTACAACACTTGGTATACAGATAGAGTGTACAGATAGAGGTCTTTGTGTGTACAGGAAAGTTACTACTCAGTCATTCTGCTGAGCAAAAAGTGGCTGCAGGGAGCCACGTTCCTGGCCATAGCTACAGACCCTGTTCCCCAGCAGCCTTAGCCATGGCCAGGCAGAGATGCTAGCCAGGTGAGCACGAACCTCAAGGCCTACCCTGGCAAATATTTCTTCTGCATGCTATCATGCAGAGACCTGCCGCAGGTTTCATGCTAACACCCTTATCTGGGAAAATGTCCCTTCCTTGCTGAGTGTAAGACCTTGGGGAATTTTCAGCCTGAAAGCTTATAAATCATCTGCAAAAAAAAGCAATATGATCGGTTCCAAGAATAGCTTCAAAATAAAAATGCTACAAATAGAATTGGAGGGCTGGGATTAGATTTCTTTGATTTTTCAGAAAGTATCTGGCTTTCTCAATGCTGTCCTTTTTTCACACAGTTCCTAGTCCTCTCTTTGCATCTGTGGTGCAATTGTGCATATTTATTGCAGCATGTGCAGAGGTACACAAATTTTATCTTTTTTTTTTAAATCTTCCTCCCAGTGGAACTTGTCTCAGCAGTACTTTTTTTTAATTTGCACAGCAAAGTGTGTTTTTTCTGTATGAAACAAGCAAGAGATGCAGAGCCCCATGCTTTTATCTGGTTTATGCCATTTTAATTATATGGAATAGTAGCTTTATTTTTATGTAATTTCACTTGGTTCTCTGATAAAATGCATACTGTGCTGCAAAACTTTCTGATGATCTTTTTCTGAGGGGGCTTAGCCAGTACAGAATTATGATCTGTGTACTCAAGGTGGTAGAGAAACAGAAACATATACTCCCTACAACACTTTTTCCCTGCTTACTGCAATTCAGCCTAACCTCCTGCAGAAAGCACACCTGTTTCTTATATTTCATTGATGTCTGGCTCAGAGAGAGTGGTAGACTCTGTGCATCGGGTCCTTTCCAGGTGTATTTGCAATTGTGGATGTCAGTAAATTACCCTGAACCATATAGGATCAACAAAGACTTTTGTACTCACCTTGAAAGAGCTTGAAGTCTTTCTGCCTCTTTTATCCAACACAGGAAATTGATCTGGAACTCAAAAAGGAAAAGTGGTAATGTGTCATGAGAAATTCATAATGCAAGTCAGTGTGCACCATTTGTGTGTTGTTATTTCACAGATCTGAGGCACAGTTTAAAAAATCTCATGATGGAACATCTGCCTCTCCCTGAAGTTATTGTTGTGCTCCTAGGCCTGAGCACCACTTACTTTGGAAGCAAGTACAGTTCAACTAAAATAGTCAGGAAGGTACTGATTTATAGTACCTAGGGATCTGCCTGTTCTTTACATAAATAAATGCAAAAATCTGTGTTCTCTGCCCTTGTTTGTCAGTTTACCAGCAAGGACAGATGGAAATTGTCTGGAAGTAGAGTTTTAACTATATGAACAATTTCTCTATAGAAGAAAGCTGGAGAAAGCCCATATCTTCTGCATTATTTTCCCCAGCTATTCTCTTGCCATGTTAATTTGTACCTGTATTGGATATCTCAGGTAAAGGACTTCAGTCTTTAATCAAATACAGCAGATTTGTAGTAAAATACTTGTTCATATATACACATACATATGAAGAGAGAGAGTCCTTATTCATGTGTCTCCTGACAGAGGGTCAGAAAAGACAATAATATTTTTTCATAAATAACGTAACATTACCCTAGGGAAAGAAAGTTTGGTGATGCCTGGTCGATCAATTATTTCTTTACATATTTATGTGTGTTATTTCTAGTGTACTATGAGACCTTCAGGGGTTTTGGCTGATGGCTTTGTCCTCACTTGCTCTGGTGAGGACAGTAATTCACTGTTCTCACAGTGAACATCAGCTTCCCTGGTACTGAACCAATATACCTGAGCATACCACTAAACAAATACTAGTTTCCGTGTTTTGTTACACAGATGTAATGCAGAGCAGAAACAAACTGATCCTCAGGCCAAACATGTGGTATGGATAGTGATTACAGAGATCAGTAATGAGGATAACACCCTTCGCTTACTGCAGTGGTTTCTGTTAAATCCTCTTTTTTCCTCCTCTGTAAAATAAAAATAAAAATACTATGAAACACTTTTCCTCTTCATATCCTAAGCAATGAACCAATAACCACAGATGTTTAATAGAACAGGTGAAAATTTACACTATCGATCACTTTTTTTGTTAAATAGGAAGGAGTGTTTTGATTCTTGCCCGACACAAATGTGCCTCAAGCTCTGCTGCTGCCATGTGCTGCACAGGCTGCCCCAGTGAGTCTGCTAGCACATTCATTAAGGGCTGCCACCTGAAAAAGTGACGTCTCGGTGTGTGTATGAGGGTTTGGACTTTTTTTTCTTTTGGCTGTGTTTTAAAGCTAACCACAGTTTCCTGTGCAACCTGAACTCTGTGTTTCCAGCACACCTCAGTGTCATTTCTGTGTGACTCAGATCTGGGCTGGTGTTTGCAGCTTGACTTTCCCCTCGGACCTGACTCACAATGCCAACATGCATGAGGGAGTGAGGTCCCTGCTCCTGGTGTTCCAACCACGTGTAGATCTTCACAGGTATACAGCAAGAGGTTGTCAGAAGTTTGACAACAATAGCACAAGAATGTGCTATTTGAGACTCTGGGACTCCTTTTAAAATTTCATGGAGATAAATAATTTAGCAAGATTTGTATTTGGGTTCAGCGTTATATGAAAACAAGATTATTGAGGACTAAATAATCAAAAAATAATTGGAAAGGTTGCAAAGTGCCAAGTTTCGAAGATTTAAACCATCATGAACTGGCAGGATGAATCCAAGGGGAACTATTTATCCTGACCAAAGTTTCTTGCAAATACTCCCAAACTACCACAGTTAGGGTCAGCCTATAGGGTCCACTTAAGCTGACCACTGGCCTGATTGATTTTTACGTGCCAAGCCACATAAAATAAGATTATATCAGAGGTTAATCCATGACTCATAATAGTGTGTGATAGTAATAGTGACCATAACTGATGTGACAGACATGATGTACAATTGCAGCAGAGAAAGCAAAACCATTTTCATGAAAAATAGAACGTGCCAGCCAAGAAATGACTCAGTCTCTGCAGCATTTCAGAGAAAATATCTGACATCTTGCATGCACCCGTTTCACTCAAATATACTGTGAATAGTTTAAGACACCTTATCTTGTCTCACAATCTCGGGTCAAAAGGAAATCACTTATAAAAGGAAAAAACCATGAACATGATTTAAGCACTTTTGAAAGGTGTTGTGCTGCCATGCCTGTGCTTCGGTATGCAGAGAGCAAGCACAAAGTAGATGGATACATTTCCCTACACTGACATGGTGTTGTTCCTTGCTCTGGTCCCAAAGGACTGTCCCACCTGAGGGTGAGAGTTTTGGGTGAGGAGACCAGACAGTACCCACTGTAGCCCATGATGTGATAGATCATCCTGTCCCCAGACTGAGCCTGCACAGGCTCCCGTCAGCTCCTGGGCAACTGTCAGGTATCAGCCCCCTTCACTTGGGCTGGACTAGCTTTAGCCTAGTGACCCAGGGAACTGTCTGTATCACACCTGTAGTGCCTTGAAACAAGACCCTCTCCCTGCTCAGCTACCACAGGCACTCCAGCAGGGCTTGCTCAGCAGCCCTGCACGCTGCCCGGTGCTCTCAGTGTATCCTGATACCCAGCTGATTTGCACAGCTGTTGGCCTCTCCATTTGATGGTCAGCAGCATTCAGCATTTTGTCCCATCCTGGTGACCTGCCCTCTGCCAGGCTGTAGCTCCAGGGTGGAGCTGGGGCCCTATAAGGATGTTTCCTCAGCAAGAAGCCACAGAGGCTGCTAGCTCCTGTAACTGCAGGAGAACTTGGCAGTGATGGCCATCCCCCACACGTGGCTGAGGCACCTGCAGCCCCACCAAACAAGGCCTGGTGAAAACACCCTAACCTGTCCTTATCAGCAGGGTGGGTCTAGATAAATGCCAAGAAACAGGAAGCCCTGCTGCAGCTCAAGTACAGAAAATACATTCTGCTTATTGTTACTCAATAGCTCTTAGTGACATCAAAGCCACTTGGCTGAAGTTCAGCTCTTTACTCCAGCCCTCATCTGTGCTTTTGTGCTGTTCTCAACTATAAAGGTGTTAAACAGATTTTCCATCTCACTTTGTGGTTTTGACACTTGTAAAGTAGGCATGGCTTTTCCTGGAGCTATGATCTCCAAACACAGCTCAAGGAAGATGATGATGCTTAGTTTGGAGATCTGGGTCTACCTGACTCAGCCACATCAATTGGTGTAGCAAGCCACTTTTTTACGGTGAAAGAATTTGTCCTCTTTTAGGCTTAAGGTGGGAATTTAAAGAGCCATTTAACTCTGCTCTTAAGGAGTGATCTCTCACTTGAGTAGTAAAACACTCTTCACAATTTCACTCTAATTTACTTATTCACATCAATTTTTAAGATTATCTGGTCTTAATACTTGATAAAAAATACTTGACTTGATAAAAAAATAAGTTAAGCAAGAACAGAAACAGAAAAATACTTTTTCTGTCTTCTTGCTTTTACTAATATCTCTTTCCAGAATATACTTGTGACTCTTGCTATTGCACTGTCTGCTTACCAGCTCAGTAGACAGAGTATAGAAGTGTGCTGTGTTAGGTAAGTGTACAGTTATTTTTAACCGAGTTAAACATTACATGTTCGTATGGCATGTTGTGCAACAGATATACACTGGTGTCATGACATTCTGTCCAGACACTTGTTCTAAATTTAGCTCTAAACTTAACCTAAGATGTAGGGCAAATAATCAAATGTCAGCCATGCGAATCAAACCTGTTGCTTTGTGATTTGAACTTAAAGGAGGCATAAACCTCTGCTCCACTCCAGTTGCATGCTCAGTCAGTGCAGGACAAGGAAGCTTTCTCCATGGCAATATAAAGGACACTTCATTTGACCAGGGCTTCAGGTATTGTATTTATTACATACAAATTTGACAGCACACAAAACTAGCACTGGGTAAATAGAGAGGGTGGTACAGCATCCTTTAGCACAACCTATTCTGGAGCCTCTGCTGCTCTTGTCTGCATGCAACCACCCATGTCCCAGGCTTGGCCACCTCATCAGGGGAGTGGGCCAGCATAGCAGGATCAGTGTGGAGGAACACCTGTCCCCTTGCTTTCAGTCTCATGGCAGCACAGTCACTTCCAGCTGGGTTGGCCAGAAGCAACCTCCAGCATCCATCCCAAGCCAGTTGGAGCCCATCTTTCTAGAGCCCAATGCATGCACCTCTCCCATGGGGCTGTGCACAGGAGGGTCCTGTTCTGCCTTACTGCTCTGCTAGTACCTGCCTTAGCTTCACTCTAAGCATATAGGGAGCCATAACTCCTTGGACTTCATTGTGGTAAAAGTTATGGACATTACTGCAAGCTGATGAATTTAGGCAGGGGTATTTTTTGGTTTTTGAGGTCTGTTTATCTGTGGCAAGAGTAAAGCAAAGACAGATCCATATGCAGAAGGCCTCTCATGTTGTTGCAGGAAGGGAAGGAGAACAATACGTCTTATTGTGTGCAGCAGGTGCAGTAGTTAAAAACATGTCAGTCTGAAAGGAATTAGAGGGTACCACAGAAAAGCTTCAAGAGACTTTGCTAATAAACTATCCGAAGAGACTGGAGAGATAAACAGCCATTGCATATATCCAAGGATTCTCCTTTTAAAAACCTATGAAAAAGTTGGTTTCCATAATAATTGGTTTCATTTTCCCATCAATTTAGAGGCACTGTTTTTCCCAGGACCTTTGCTATTCACAGCAGCTTGTGTCTCAGGTTGCCATTCCCATCCTCCTGCTCCTCTGCAGGAGCCTCAGAGCCCTGGGATTGCAGCAATATCTCTGAATTTTGTGGATTTTGTAAAGGTCAAAGTAAAGGCAAGTCTTTCATTAGAATTCTTACTAACATATAAGATAAATGATATTTGCACAGCAAAGAGAACTAAATGATAATGTTTGTGATTTCCCTCTTCCTCCAAGGAACATGTATTTGTTTATACAGCCTTTGGGTTGTATTCACTTCATATTAGATTTTCATGTTCCCTCTGACTGATTCTTCTTTCAGGTTGAGTCAGCGGATGTGACCTTATGGTGACATTTGCAGAGTGGCATTGACTGTAGTAGCTGTACACTCTTACAAAGCTCACTGGCAGGGCTAAGTCATCTGATACCTGAAAGTGGTCTTAGGACCTGGATACTGGGTGTTCCCCTTTGCAGTCATGTCACATTTCCAGAGAGTGAGGACTTCATTTTGATTAGATTTGAAAGGGAAAAATTTTCTGTGAGGAGCCACTGTGCAGACGTGGAAGCCATACACTGAGCCAAAGTCCACCCTGATTCAGGGTGTGTCAGCAACCACTGAAGTTGAATACATTCCTCCTGAAAGGGGAATTATAATCTTGGTAGAGTGATCTCAAAACAGTTACATCTTTCCAGCAAAGAAGTATTTAGGCAGTAAAGTTAGTAAAGAATAACATATATCATATTCATTACCCCTGGGCATGTGTGACATCCTGCACCTTTTCCCATACAAGTTCCTCTGGCTCCCCGCCTCTCTCAGGGTACTGTGGCCAAAGCAATCATTAGTTCTTGCAAATGAAATTGAAACCATCTTTCCTTGTGGGATTTTCTGTATTTTCATTATTTGAATGTGGGTTTTGTAGTGGGAGGCACAGGAGAGGTGCTTGTGGTTCTGGGGTTTGCATTCAATCTTTGGGACTGCCTGATGGAAGCGCAGCATGGCAACTCTGAATGCAAAGCTCTGTTCACTGGAGAGGATGGTAAAGGATGTGTACTCTAGTTCTAGGCTCTCATGTACATGTGCCACTCAAAATATCTTGCTGTATTTCTGCAGTAAAAAATTCAGACCAAATCTAAGTAACAAGACAACAGTTAGAAGTAATTGGTGCACAAAGAGATATGTTGTCCTGAGGCAAAATATTATGAGGATTTTCTGAGGTCCAGGAACTGTTACTGTCAGAACTAGTCAGTATTTTCCTTCTTTCAGAACAGCTACACATGTGCCAAGCATTTGAATGCAGTAGAGTTAGTCAGCATTGTTAGATACAGGCTATGGAAGACAGTTTGTGCTGATGTCCATTCTCACCTGCACTTCATCACGTAAAGGCACATCTGTGGCAGCTCTGCACACAGAATGAGTCAGTAACAAGCTCACTGGTCTCCTGGGATGCACAAATGAACTTTGTTTTTTCCCCCAGCTCCAGCTGCCAGATTCAGCTGTGTACCTTAATAGAGCTGAAGGGCTTAGTAGTGATGATGGGCTAATTAATTCAACTAATGGAAGTAGAGACAAAGGAAGGAAATTTTAAATGTACTTTCCTAACCTGGCTTCTTCTGACTATTTTGAGGAAATATGAAGAAGAAAACAACTTTGCTGATTATTTTGCCATTTGTTTTCACATGACCATGTGAAATGTGACCAATGTGACCATCTTCCTTTCCTCCTCCCAGATTCAAATCTCTTCTACTGTGCCTTGTTTGTGAGACCCTAGCTGACTCCCCCCCATCAGCATGAGTTGGCCATTGCCATAATTTCTATTTAAAGGAAGTGAGCAGATCTAATATGCAGTGTCTGAGTTTGAAATCTGTCCCAGAAAATATTGTAAATTTACATATTTATTTTTGCAGGTGACATTTATAATCTATTGAAATTTCTCAGGGTCAAGCTGAAAATGCAGATCTGTAACTTTGTATGCCCCAAGGGAAATATTAGCCAATCTGATGCAATGCTAATAAATCATGATTGTTATTATTATGCTTTGGATGTGTTGTAATAAAGCCACAATATTGTTTTATTGGGAAAAAAAAAATCAACCCCCAAATGTATGACTTCACTTTTGTATAGTATTATTTCTGTAATTAAAATTCAAACTTATATGAGGTTGTCTTCTGAGGATTTCACAGATACTAATTAAATAAGGTCTTATTCAGCAGTCTCTATCCATATAAGTAGTCCCATTGGCTTCCCATCTGCAAGGAATTTTGGACTGTTCTCTGAGGTTAATGCATTTGATTATTTCCACTTCACTAATGTAGAAAATGATACACAGAGGAGTGAAATTATTTACTCAAGACAAAAGGGAGAGTTAATGGTATCTGAAAATAGATCTTTTGAAGCAGAGTCCCGTGCTTTTATTGGAAAATGGTGCATCATCATTCATAGCAGCTTCAAATACATCAGGGTTGCACAGAGTTTTGCAAGGAAGCCCAGAAACATGGGAAAGAAGGGAACTGCAGTGTGCTTGCTGTGAATTGCTTGGGGGGCCACCTGCAAAGTTCATAGCCCCTGGGACCTTGAGCCCCAATGTCTTGTCATAATCAAACAGGACATTGTGGAAAACTCAGATACCTTTGCCTTTGCAAAGCATGAACCTGCATCACAGAATCAGCAGTTTTTCTTGAGTTCACTGATCAAAGGTAAGAGATTGCCAAAAAGCAAGCAGAAGGGTTAAATATTGGAATACTCTTGGTTTTAAGCCAAGGCTAGTTACAATCTTGAAATAGTTTGAAGGGAAAAAGCACTGGGTATTGTTTAAAAGTCACAGAGAGTTGGCTGACATCTTGTCAAGGGCGTAAGAATTTCTCACACTCTTGGTGATGACATCCAGGGCTCCTTTGTCTGTCACAGTAACTGCTGAATGACTTTAACTTTGGACAAAACAGTCCAAGCACTAGTTATGAGGGGCAGACAGTTTTTCAGACAGCAGGGAAAGAAGATGTACCATGTACTCACCATGACGTCATGCTGGAGCAAGATGAATTCAGGAGCAAGCATGGAGAGGGAATGATGCTGGTCCTGAAAGACTCTAAAAACAAAGTAGAGGAGTTGAAAGGAATCATACATTAATGGATTATATGGTCTTGCTACGTTTTTCCCTCCAAGATTGCTCTTGCTAAGCCTTAGATGGAGATGTTCATGCATTGGCAGGGTGACTACAGTGAACCTGAGCCTCCACAAGGTACTCAGAAAGGATTCCAGACCCACTTCCTCTAGGCTTTATTCTCAGTATATGCAATGTTTTGCCATGGAATGAGTGAAAGAGGATCTGAAGGAAAATGCATAGGCATAAGTTTGATATCCTATTATGGTTTCCCTTCATTCATTGTAATAGCTGGACAAACACATGGAAACCTTCCCAAAGTGAGCATTATTATTCCCATGATCCAGACGATCCAAGTGTTAGTTCTCCTATATGTGCCTGACTCTTTTCTTCTAATTCATCCCTGGATCAGTGCTATCTCCTTCTTGGCCAGCTTGCCCTCTTCCAGATGTGTGGAAGATGGGTACCACTTCACAATATGGCCTTGAGGAGTCTGAGAGAGAGTCTATTGTTCACATTTAGGTGGTATGAGAGCAGTCCTTTTCCACTACTAAGCTCTCATAAATACTACTTGGAAGGGGTTCACAAGTGCTGTTGTCATCTTTTGGAATGCTGAAGTCTCCAACTTGCAGCCTTAAAAACATATGAACAACTCCAAGACATCAATAAATACCCATGTAACATTTGGTTGTTTTGTTTAATAAGCATCAGTTAAAACAAAAGTAAATGGAGGTCACTTCTCCCCAGGCAAATAAAACTCTCCAGGACAGCATATTTTACTTTAAAATTATATGGCAAATTTTTTTCTTCTTTAGGTTCCAGAAACATATTCATATATGGTCTACTTGTCAGGGACAATAAATAATGCTGTAATAGAAAGGTCAGCTTTGTGTCATTTAGCTACAGGATGTTGATGAAGTTCTTCAGATAATGCAACAAAGAAGAACTTTAGGATTGGTACAAGTTTCTGCTGTGCATCTTCAAACAGGAAATCTGAGATTGGGAACAACTTATATTTTGGCTTGTATTTGCTGATCATGGGGTGATCCAGAAATAAACTCCAGGCTTCAAAGCGAGCATGTTTCAAAGCTGTCCTGCAGTTGATCGAAACATCCAGGCAACGCAGGGAGACAAATATCAGCGAGGATTTTCTGAATTGAGACTTAATCAAGGAGATAACCAATTTCAGCACTATTATTACCCTTTGATTTCAGAACAAAAAGGTAATACAAATATGCATGTTTTGAACTTATTTAGTACTTTCAATCTCTCAGTTCATTATGTCTATGCAAATATTTATTCCTACAGCAGTTTGTAACCTAACACCCTAACGGTCTTGGGAGTTTTGTGATTTTCTTTTGTTTGTTTTGGGCTTTAATTGTTGTTTTGGTTTTGTTTTGTTTTTTTTTTTTTTTTTTTTTTAAATATGCCATAAAACACTGTCTGGTGTTAAACAGAACAGTAGCTCTGTCATTTCCTTATTTTTCTCTTACTGGCAGGTGGTGCCTGTATCTTTGTCCCTAGAATATCTTGCTCAGAAATCAGTGCTGCAGCTACAACACACTAAGGTAGAATGTTGCATGCAAGGCACAGTGTGAAAGAGAAAAATTACATCAGCAAATCATTAATTTCTAAATTTCTAGTTGGTATGACATGAAGCTAATATGACACTCATTTCTGTGTCAATTAATATGTTCTGAGAAAAAATAAAAGCTTTCCAGTAAAGAATTTACACAGAATCATGATTTGGTGGCATCAGGGCACATGCCATGCTGATAGGTGACCTGTTTTGACAGCTGGGGCTGAAGGGGATTTGTTTGCTCAGAGGATTCCTTTGGGAAGCCTGGCTTTGCTCCTTCAGCACTGGGCTAGAACTTGAGTGGTTTGCATAAGCTGTCACTACAAAGAATCCTTGTCTGTTGCCACAGCAGGACAGCATGAAGTGTCATCCTTCTGATGTCTCAGCTCTAGCAGATCTAATGGGCACTGAAATCTTTCTGCTTTTAAAAAACCCATTTGCTTCCTTGTAATAGTTATCCAATATAATACCCTTGGAAAACTGCAAAGGTTTATCAGGAAACTGATGTAAAATGCAGCAAAACTGTGAGCACTTTAAGTGCTGCAAGTTGGTCTGGTTTCCATTGCCCACAGGTGATCTGTCCTGAAAGGTGCTGCAGCAAGAACTGAAGTAGAAGTTTAGTTTGCTGTGAAGGCATCCAGCAGTGTTTGCCTTCCCCATGTGTGCTCCTGCTGCTTTCAGAAGTAGACAAACGTGGAAAGGAAAATGGGTCTGCAGAAGCAGGAGCTGAACCATTCCTTGCAAAAGGCAAAATGATGAAGCTGCTTCTCTCCTCTCCTCTCTCTTTTGCAGCCTCCAAAGTCTTGGTTATGTTTTCACAAATGTGGTTTATTGCACCCTAAGCCATAAATAACAAGGCTCTGCATTTGGTTACAAGCTGACTGGAATAAACTCAGCGCAAAGGCAGGCAAAGTCTGGCTCTGTTCCCTTAATGACCTTGTCACTCATCTGCGATCCTTCTCTGACAGAAAGAAGTGATTCTGGTAATTCTGCTGCCTGAGATCTATTGAGGGGGGACAGCCAGCCTCACTAAGCTTTTCTTTAAAGAAGTGCTATCAACGGGGACCAGTTGTTTCAGATGCTAATGGTATTGAATTGCACGGTTCTGCATGTTCAAAGCCAGCCATAATCCTTGTTTATTTATGTCGCATCAGGGATCAGAGGCCCATTCTCCTAAGCCAGTATGTTGACAGAACTTGTAGTCCGAATATAATAGCAACCTAATTGTGTTTGTCTCTGGCTTTTGCCATCATGTAGGTGATTAGTAGTAGTCACCCTTGTGAGTAGTACCTTTGGTTTCAGAGATCTACCAGGTACAGCTGCTCATCAACACAGGTTAGAAGGTCTTTGCACAAGTATTTTATTTCCAGCCTTACCTTTTAGTCACTGGACACACCTAAGTTGACTCTGTATGGCACACGCATGATTACGCATCTGAATTAACAAATTCACTGAAATCAGGATGGCAAAATTAGAATCACAATGAGACTCTATGTGGAAATGGTGGTAAGTTTAGATACCAGAAAATCTTGTCAGACAGACCTACTAAATGGCAGCACAGACAGCAGAATCCCAAGGCATGTCTCTGCCAAGAGAGATCATTAGTGAATCCATCAGACCTGAAAGCAAAGCATTCTCTAAGAAATAATACAGGTCCTATACTCACAGCTTTAAAAATAAGGTTCTGCTGTCCCAGTAGATGCTGTGTGCCAGCTGCATGTGAGGATGTGCTCCTGGACTGCCAGAGAAATGTAGAGTACAGCCAAATGTTAGGGTGAAGAATAAACAGAGCATTTAACTTTTAAATCTAATTCAAATACTTTAAACCTACAGTAAGCCAGCTTAGAGCAAGGAAATAGATTCAAGCTGCATTTAGAAAGACCACTTTGGCCACATCTTACTAATCCAGACTTGTTCAAATATTTCGAGCAACAAAGATTGATTTTTTTTTTTTTTTTTTCGCACCTTCATTACAGAAGGTGGAAAATATTTAGCTTACAGCATATTAGCCCAGTGAACTTTTATAAGTCTGTGGTTAGCGGTTCACTGATGGTCTCAGATGGGGTAAACTTAGCCCTGCTGTGTCAGCTGAGCCAGGGTACTGCCAGGTGATGCCACTGAGTTTGGCCTCAGGGAAAGAAGGATAAACTCAGTCAGGCTGTGGTGCATTAGCCTCCAGTCAAGGGCATGTGCTCAGCCTGTTATTGCAGCTCAGCTGTCTCACTGCAGCTTCTTACAGATATAACTCAGACCAGTGCCCCATCCTGTGGTCCTGCAGCTTCAAACTAAAGCATCCTCAGGTGGAACGGGAGGGTAGTGGCTCTGCTGTGCTCCACTCTGCTGGAAAGAAGGCATGTGCCCTGCCTCCTGCCTAATTCAGTCACAGCACACAGGCAAACTGCACGCACACACTTGTCTGAGCAACTGGAGACGGCAGGGGGATGCAGGACAGCTTCAAGCCCAACCAGAACAATCTCTGCAGGGGTTCAGGGCAGCCAAGGCTGTCCCTGTCTCTCAGTAAGGACCCAAAAGCTCCTGGAGTCCAGGATGTGACCCCCACACCTTCAGTGTGTTTGTGCACTGTGATGAGCAGAACTGAAAGCTTTCTCTGTTTTGAGCCCTATGAAGTTTCTTCCTGCAGGATGAGTCAGTGATGGGAGCTGCAGCCAACACTGTTGTTTCTGCAGTCTATGGAACTCCTGTCAAAATATTTAGGTTAGTGAGGCTCACCAACATGCAGGAGAGGTTGTCCCTTTTATCTGTGAGTAGGTTGGACCCAGTTAACTTCTCAAAGGGTAAGAGGATGAAATAGGAGTGATCCCCAGAAATTTAAAATCTTTCCTTTTGCTCCCTTTGCCTTAAGAATATGTGGGGGAAAAGGGAGGGAGGGAAAGAAGGTCCAGAAGTGGCCTTTATACCTAGATCCATTTGGGATGTGTTGAAGAAGCTATATTAATTGGGTCCTCTGTGCCAGGGTGTGGAGTCATGTTGGCAGAGGTCTCCTGTACAGTCCTTAAAGCCCAGGCTCCCACAGAAGGCAATGCAACACCCAGCTCAAAAGCACAGCAGCAATGGATTCACTGCCATAAGGGTGCCGGCAATGGGACTGGAGAGGATACAGAGGAATCTCTGTCCCAGCCTGCACTGGTGCAGGTTGTCCTCAGAGAGGAGCAGTTTCATCTCCATTCTTGCCTTCTCCAAGGATTCATTGTACATCACCTCCATTAGGAGCTGAAGATTAGATCCTGCCCTCCCTGCTGACGGCTTTGTTTAGGTTTCTGAGTCACCACTGCACCACTGAATGTCCCTACGTTCAGGCATTGCAGTGCTGGATGCTGCAGACGACTGCTGGCTGTTCCTTCCAACCCCAGCCGGTGGGTTCACACATCTGCAGCTCACCAGTCACCACAGGAGTTCCTAGGCTGAGCGACTATGTAAGTACTGCCCAGCGTGCCAGGGGCTGAGCAAGCCAAACAGCAGCAGAAACTGCTGGACAGACAAAGCCGTGTCATGTTCCTAGCCAGCTGCTGGCTGGAGAGCAGCCAAAGGCAGGTACGGGAGCAGCGGGGGCACAGCGAGGCTATCAGTGTGTGACGCCTGGGCTTGGATCTTCGGGATAGCAAGGGTCATAGCAGAGCTGAGGCACCAGCTGGAGAAAGGAAGCAACAGCAGCCATGAGAGATCTGGCTGAAAATAAAGGGGAAGAGAAAGAGAGAGATTAAAAAAAACCACCAAAATTGAGCTGCATTACTTACAGCAATTGAAGGTTTTATTTTGGCATTTTTCATGGCTGCAAAATACATCCTCTGTTAAAAGTCATAATGTCAATCTGAAATCTGCTGGGCTTCCCTTTACCCTGAAGTCTTCCCACTTCTGCAGTGGGCTTAGAGCCTGAGGTGGCTGTTGATGTGGAAAATATCACCATGACTGAAGTGAAAAGTCTAAATCCAAGATTTTAAGGTACTTGATTGATTCGAGCTCTTGCAATTTCTTAAATGGTATTTGGGAAGCTGCCATTTCCTCCAGGTCAGGACTGTCTCTTGGCTGTGCACACAGCAGCAAGGGCTGCTGCAGCAGGGCACCTTCCTGGTGTGAGGCTTGTGGCCTTCTGGACCCCTCTGCCATCAGTGTCAGTGTGAGTGCCCAGGAAACCAGGCTGAGCTGGGTACTCGGTGGACAGAGCCGCTGTGCAGGGAAAGGGAGCTGACAGCTCCCCTGAGGCTCCTGCTGAGGCAGCTGCAGAGCAGTGGGAAGCTGGGTGGTTCTGCTGTCCCCACACTCATGGCTCTGCTGGCTGGCCTGGATCAGCAGGACCTGATCCTGGGCAGAGCAGGGCTGAGTGGAGATGGAGACCAACCCTGCTGTGCCACTGATGGGACAGGGAGTGGCAGCCACAGGGTGGGGGCAGGCAGCTTTCTCAGTAACTCCACTGGTACACTCAGGCAGCCCCTCACCTCTCTGCACCTGGGGGACATGTCCCCACGGTCCTCTCCTGCTGGGTCCCTGTCCTCCCCTGTCATATCCAATTCCGCCTGAGCAGCTCGTTCCCATTGCTTTTCCACCTCCTCCCATAAAATAAACCCTTGGCTCTTGAACACTGATGACCAGAGTGCTCTCTGGCATTTGAATGAGATCCTGATAGAGAATTGTACCATTCATGGTATCATTTCCCTATCACTTCTGGAAATGCTGCAGTATTTTGAATTGTCTTTGCCTTTTAGAGTCCTGCAGTGGTGGTTCACAGTCATTCTGTGATTGCTGAGTGTGTCCAATGTTTCCCACTTCTCTCATTCCCATCTCGCTCATGACCTTGAACTTTGTTTTCTGAAAAAGCAAAGTATCAGAAGTGAAACAGACCAATGTGGTGCTGCTCTCCTCACTGAGTGAAACAAAGTCACTTCAAAGCATAGCTTTGCATGTTGCTTGAGAGATATCCAGATAAGGTGGAAAAAATTGCAAAGCCTCTTTGCACTTCACGGTGGAGAACCTGTCCTTACAAAAACCAGCAAAGAGACAAACCTCTTCCCTTAATTTCTTGCAATTACAGCAAGAAATAAAACCGACAAAAAGAGACAACCATTGGTCTTCTCCTAAATAAAATTCAAAAAATTGTCTCTTTAATCTTAAGGAGATTTCCTTTACCTGTTTTTTTCTTGAGATGTAGTAACCAGAATAAGCAGATAAAAACTTGCCTTGCTTGCAACAACTCACCCTTTTTAAAACACCAGCTAAACCAGTTATTTCTGTGTAATTGAAAGAAGTTAAGTCATTAAGTTTACATGCAGATTTTAGCTGATAATGTTCTCTCCTGGTGAAGAATTTCTGAAGCGTTTTCTGGTCAGCCTATTTAAGAGGCAGACCCAAATGACAGTACTCAAATAAAATGAGTTTTTTTAATTTTCCAGATTTTCTTGATCACAATTTTCTGTTTACAGGAAAGTAAAGGATTATAAAAATGGCTACGACAGCAGCAAATACTCAAAGACAAACGATAGGCTGCGAGGAGTACAGTCTGTACAGCAGCCTGAGTGAAGATGAGCTTATAAAGATGGCCATCCAGCAGAGCCTGGAAGAGGACCCTGCAGGTCAGCCGGCGGCCCAGAGCCCCCAGAAGTCACTGGTGGCCCGTGCTGGTGAGGTGGCCACGCCGAGCCGTGCCAGCCCCCACAACCCTCCCTACCGCATCTACCCCTGGCAAAGGTAAGCGAGTGCCAGCCCGAGCTGCTCCCCCAGAGCCCTGCCTGGGAGGGGAGAACAGGCTCCCTGTCAGTGCACGTGCTCTCTAATTAGCTCTGCCAGGCGGCTCCTCTGCCAGGCTGTCATTAGCCTCAAAGCCAGAGTCTGCTATAAATCCAATGAGGTCAACTATTTACGTGCTCGCAGCGAGAGGAGGATTTGCTTGATGTTTTAAACAACAAATAAAGCAAAAAAAGGGCCACAGCCCCAAGCTTTCCTGAACAACAGAAGCCCTCCCAAGGCCAGCTGCTCCTTTCCCCACTGTATGCCAAGCTTAGGTTTTGCCAGAGAGGGAGCAAAGCATTTGTTATGGGAAAACATAAGAGAGGCACAAAAAAACCCAGATATGAGACCTGCCTACCTGTTAAATACTTCATTTTTTAAAGGTTGTGGTTATTTCAGATCAGTCCAACTTCAAGCACACCACTCTTAACCAAGAGCAGCTCCAGACACCAAATTGTGGCTGCATCCCCTTCCCCTGCAATGCTGAGCTGTGGTTACAGAGACCTGCTGACAGTTTCAAACCCAGATATTGTTCCCCTTTCATTTTATAAAAGGCAGATTTCTCAAGGGGGATGGGAGTAGGTTCCAAAGTCACCTCCAAAGCAAGGAAAAATATCCTTTTAATCTCTTAAGTTACTTTAGTTTTCCCTTTTTTAATAAGCTGAGAGTTACTGAAGTTCTGTTGCTCTGCCTTTTCACAACTCCACTGCCCTCTGATGCCTTGCTCATTATCAGATGTGGTTATTTGGTTTCCAAGGCTGGGAAACTGGGGACAATTTGATGAGCAGCAAGCATGTGCATAACTGTGGAATCAGGATGCTGTGTGGCCAGCAGCCCTGCTCTCACTAAAGGCTTTGGTTTCTTGTGTGGTTACTGTGCACCTATACAGTCAGCTCTCCCGTAGAGATCTGATGCAGGGGAGAATAAGGGCTTCCCTAGCCATTTGGTCTTGTCCTTGTTGAAGGTCCTCTGACACCTGCTATTTTGGCAAAAGGCAGTGTTACCAGTTCTGTGCATTAACCTGTCCTGCCTCAGCCCAGCAGTGTTCTCGGTGTCTCGCCAGAGGGAAAACCTTTGGAGCTTGTGGCACCAAATCTGTAGCATTTCTGAACTCTTCTGCCACCTGGGAGGGCAGAGATGGAAATGGAGCTGACATCCAGTGGCTCTGCCCCCACCTCTGACCTGTTTGCATAGTACTTTAAAGGTGATGAATGTCACCTCACCTCGCTTTGTGCCTGCTTCCTGTGTGGTGGTGGTAGGGTTAACCACATTGTTGTCTTATATGGTCATTTGAATCCCCTGACGCTTCCTCAGAGGGCCAAAAATAAACTCGAGCCGAGTGAGCAGCTGAATCCAGTGCAGAGCAAGCCGTGGCCATCTGCTTTTATTCAAAGCCCTGACCAGCAAGCTCGCTCGCTCCGTCTCTGTGGATGTGTGCCTCTGTTTCTGCCTCAGCATGACCTGTTTCTCCTATTCGGAGTATTTCTCCTTATTTCACTCATGTCATCGCCACTCCAGACTGGCGGCCCAGCAGACAGGCCGTGCTCAGCCATCCAGCTCGGGGGCAGCCTGGGGGGTCAGGCGAAGGTACGACAGCAGCCTGTCCAGCACATCCCAGTCCGTGTAAGTGTCTCCCTCTCCCTCTCCTGCTTTCCCCTGCAGCCAAAACAATCCTTGCTACCCACTCTCTCCCTGAGACATGTCTTCTGGGTGGTGACGGTTCCTGGTGGGGGGAAATGTGGTTCATCTGGAGGAGATCTCGCTGACACCTGCACCTCACCCTTGCTGCACTCCTGTTCTCCCATCCAACCTCCCTGCTGCCCCAGGCCATGCCTGGGCTCTTGCAAGTGACCCACCTCAAATATCCCTTGTTCTCTTCTCCCTCTTCATCTCTCTCCATCCCCCCAGTGCTCATGCCCTGGGGACTCTGGGTCAGTCAGAAGCTCTGAGGTAACAAGGACAACAGGGAAGGGATAGCTGCACTGTGATTAATTTATATAGGCTGCTTCACTTATCAACAGGATAGATGAGGCAGGCAGGCGCTGATAGTAACTGCATTGGTATTAAGTTCAGGGTTCAGCAGTGGAGAAAAGTAGGGGGAAAATGTGTCACAGTAGATGAACAAGGTGAGAAAGTCCAATCCTTCAAAAAAGTGTTTTTTAATGCTCCCAAGATGCCATGCCTGTTCCCAGCCGTTCCAGCGCTGTCCAGTCACACTGAGGAGGGCTTACTTGTTCAAGGAGGAAACTGTTTTGACTGACTGATCCTCCTGGTCCTGCTTTGCTGTTGGCAGAGGCTGCAAATAAGCTTAGTTGAACACAGCCATGGTTGAGAAAAGCAGACAGAGACCCAAGCTCTGTTCCAGTGCCAGTGCATAGTGGAAATGTGTGGACCATTTATTACAGCTCTGCAGTGTAGAACAGATACATGCACCTGCCCCTAGGTATCAGATGACAAGAGGAAAGTGTTACAGCCAGCACTTCCCTGTGTCCTGCAGAAAAGAAATTCCCCACCTTTTCTATCTGCCCAGTTCAACTTTTGTTTAATCCATCCTACAAGTCCTTCCCTGGATGCACAGGTGCAGTGACTACCCTTCCACCACTCTTCCTTTCACCTCTCACCCAGCTCTACAATCTGCCCCACCTCCCCCTGCATCCTGGCTGATCCAGACTCTGTTCCTGGCCCTCCACTGGCATTGCATTCCCTGACATTGTGAAGAGCTCTCCCTGCTGCAACATGAAGCCTGCCTTATCCCTGTCACCTGCCAGCTTCCCTTGGCCGCATGAAGATCACATCCTCACTAGGTGCTCTGCACTCCTTGCATGCCTCTCTGATGCAGTAGAAGACTCGAGGGCAGGCTGTTCTTCTCCAGGTAGCTGCATAGAGTTCGATATACAAGAAAGCTGATAAACTAGCCCTCCTCTGCTGCCAGGAAGAGCAAAATCATAGCTGGGAAGTCCTAGGAGAGCATGATGGCATGACAGGCATTTTTATAGCCTTAGTCTCAGAGCTAGCAGGGATGATATTTGGCTTCACCTGGGGAAGTGGGATTCCTTCATCCTGCCTGCATCTCTCCAGGCTGTCAGGAACAAAAGGAAAAGAAGGATCTTCTTGAACCTTTCCATGCTCCACTGAACCTCTTCTTCAGCACTCAGAACAGACCTCACCATACATCTCATCTGCAAGGGGTATTTATTATCTTGCCTACTGGTATTCAAAATGCAGTAATTCTTTTGAGTTGCCTATAAGATTAAGATTTCATCATATTTTCAGACTTCCTCCATAGTCTTAATATTTGTATTTTCTATATCTAATGAAATCCAGGCAGCACAATGTGGTGGGTTTTTATAACAGCCAACTATAAGTCAGGCAGAAAACAAGGATTTCACATGGAGATTCATTGAACCTTCTGTTCTGATCTGGAATTCTCTTGGCTAAAGCATCTGCAGCCTGGTCCAGCAAATACCCTCATCTTACTCAGGAATCATTTAAGGTCAAGGAACCCGACAGAAGTTTGCTTCATTCAGCATCTGAGGGCTTAAGAGAACAGTAACTGATTCTTCACACATTTTTAACTTCAGCACAGATCCAAGGTACCCTCCTGCTTTTCCTGAGGTCTCAGATAATGTGATTTACCTTGCATTTGCTGTGAGCTGGCCGATGTGCAGACTTCTGCCATGGCCCACCTGGCATGCAGTAATTCATTAAGCACCAGTAATTATACCACGTGCCCAAATCCTGAGGTCACAGCCCTACATGTAACATGAGCCTTTGCACAGAACAACAGATGGTTTGAGCAGCCTTGCTCCAGAGGTGTTGAAAGATGAAGATCCCCCACCTCTGCCTCCTCTCCCAGCCAAAAATGCCAATACTTGCTGTCAGCAGACTTCAACAAAATGCTCAATTTCAAACACCTGTATAAAAATCTATTGTATGTATACAATTAGGAATCTCAGGTTTAGTCCTCAGGATCCTGTCAGCAGTACGGAGATGCAGCAGTGTCCCTGAGACATCTGGCTAGCAGTTATCAGAAGGTCAGTCGATTCCTCCTGGGAGGGCTGTGGCCAGGACAGCAGCTGCCTGTTCTAGCTTGTTATCTTCTCAGGCAAAATGCCTGGCCTTGTGTCCCATATCTCTCCTCATTCCAGTATTGCTATTTTTGTGATCCTACTCTCTTGAAATCACTGCTTCCAGCTATAGAGAAGGAGCAAGTGGCACCAAGTACTATTTTACCTAGGAAACAGTGTCTTTTCCCATTCTCTGGCACAAGTTTTGAGATCACCTGTTCTACTCCTAGCCCTGAATTTATCCTCAGAAAACCAGTTTGGTGACTTCTTTCAATGCTAATATCAGTGTTTATGGCATAGACTGTGTGCCTTTGGGCAAACTGAAATTAGTGAGGCCTGTGTGAGTTTCAGACTGTTGGTCTGTCCAGCCCCTACAAGGCAATGGAGTTCAGTGATTCTCTTGTAAATCCCACCAGGCTGCACCAGTATACTGCTTTGTGAGGATTCCTGTGCTGACCTGCCCTTATTTGTCTGTCTCTGCTCTCACTCTGTTGTGGTATTTTAGACTTTCTTCTTGTCATAAGTGAAGTTTCTGGTTGTTTCCATCAACACTAGCCTGCAGGACCTCCATGTATTCATGCCCTGGCAATGTTAATAGTCTGAGAAATGCACCTCTCTCCTGTATCTCTCTGTCTTTAGGACAGCAAGATTTTCTCTGTAGAGCTGGTTCAAACCACAAATGCTCCAGTGCTTTCTGCAACTTCTTGTTTTCTCTCTCTGAAACTAGAGCCCACATTCATTTTTGCAAGTCCTCATTAGAACTGGTAAAGTGCTTCTTCCTTTGCGGTGTTGGCTGTTCTGAATCGTAGTAATTTAGTGCATCACAATGGCAAAGCTGTGGCTGCCTTGTCCCAGCACAGCTCAGCTGGAGCCCAAGCAGATGCCAACACTGGAAGGAAGAGCCCTCCAGCATGCACAGAGCTGCTGCCCACCATGGGCAAGGGTCCTGCCTGCCTTGGCTGCAGGGTCTGAGCTCCCCAGCTCCCTACCTCTGCCATGCTACCGGCAGTCTCAGAAGGGGTGGAAGGAGGGTAGCAGGTCCTGTTCAGGTGCTGCTGACCTGGGGAAAGTCAGGCAGTGTTGGGACTCCCACTGTGTGGGGAGACTCACAGGAGCTGCCTCTGTTGCTCTGCAGTAGGATTGGTGTGCCCAGGTCAGCCCTGCTCTGCAAACACTCAGAGAGCTTGGAGAAATGGGTTGCTGCCTGGAGTGTGTGGAATGCATGCTTGGCAGAGGGATTTGGGTAGGTGGATTTTTTTCAGTCCTCCCTGGATGAAGAAAGGAGAGCCAAAACCAACACTCCAGTGTTCACATGCTCTAACCAGAGTTCTCCCTTCTTCATAAGTGGACTAAATTCTGAAAACAGGATTGTGAGGAAATAAGAAGTATCTTAAAAATACACGAGTAAGATTTATTGATAATTTCTGTTAAAGCCACCCGCAAATAAAATCTAAAAATTTCTTCAAGGATGAACCACGGTAATTCTCTTCAAAGTTGATCTTATTTAAAAGATCTCATATGGAAGCACCATGCCACATAGGTCAGTGAGATGATGCAATTATCACAGTCATGGACAGTCTGCAGTGTATAGAGCAATGTCAGAGCCAGTCTTCCACAACTCCTGACATCTGAAATATACGTGTTTGTGTCAGACATTAGTTACACCTACCTAGTTTCCTTACATTCTGAGGAGAGTGATCAGTATCTCCAGACAGTGATTCTTCTGATTTGCTGACAGTGACAAAATTAGAGAAGACAAATTTTACCTTTACGGGCCCTATGGTGTCTCTCTGTACAAGTAAGTATGTGCTACAAGGCTGTAGGGGTTCACTCTTTTGGGCAAATAAAACAATGATGTTGCTGCAGAAAGCTTCACAGTAATGAAGAAGCAATAACCAAGTTTTAATCTTGTTTTAAAGAGAAATTGACCCTGTAGTGGCAGCAATCAGGGATGGAGATGAAAAAGCAGTATGCAACATGATGAAATCAGGAAAAAACCTTTCTGTACCTAATAAGGATGGCTGGATACCCCTCCATGAAGCTGCATACTATGGCCAAGTGGGCTGCCTGAGCCTGTTGCAAAAAGGTCAGTGAAGTTAAAACTAACTAATTACAAAAGGGAAAAGAAGAACATGAATAAACTAAAAGGCCAAATTATCAGTATTTCAGTCTTAGTCTGGGGCTTTATATGAAGCTTCTTTGCAACCTTCCTGCCTGTATATTAATTTCACCTTCTCTTGGAAAGTAGGTTTCCAGACCAAAGCCTCAGAAAGTTAGGATATTTGGGACAAAGTGACACAGGATAGATTTTGCCAAGCCCTGGATTTCTCATGCTCAGGCCTTGAAGCCTCTCTCCTGTTATGAGCTGCTTGGCTGCTGCAAGCTGGCAGGAATAACCCCACTTTCCCCTGGAGGAAAATCCAACCCAGCATCTCTTTGTTGGTGCTCAGTTAATTACTGTAGTTTGTTTTCAAACTGCAGCTGAAGAACAGTTACTCAACAACTTTCTGCATCACTAGTGGCCAAAGCTGAACATTTTAATCTAAACCGAAGACAGGTTTCAATACTCAACCGGAGTTATAGTAACATTATAGTATATGCCCAACTTACATTGTTTATGGAAATGAATAAACAATAAAAAACCCTCAAGGATTTAGAAGGTGCTGCAAATACTTGTGCACTACATGCCACAGTGACTTTGGGCTCGCCATCCCTTCACAGCGTATCCAGGCACCATTGACCAGCGCACCCTCAATGAGGAGACAGCTCTCTACCTGGCCACCAGCCGGGGCAACCTGGACTGCCTGCTCACCCTGCTGCAGGCGGGGCTGAGCCAGACATCTCCAACAAGGCCAGAGAAACGCCACTCTACAAAGGTGAGCAGCTGCTTTCACAGGGATGCCGAGCTCTTCTGACACCACCAGGGCAGAACTGCAGGATCACTTGTGATGAGGTGCTGAAAGTCAGTGATTACCTCTTGTTTTTCTCTTCCCTCTGGTAGTCCTCTATCTCCTATGCTTGACCTGCCATGCCATGGCCTTTTATCTCATCCTCAATAGAGACAGGAATAGCAGCTGTCCTGCAGGGTGCAGGCTGTGATGGGGTGCTGAGGATGAGGGGCGAGATTCCCAGCGGGGCCCTAAGCATGGGCTGTCTGCACAATGTCCCAGACTTACAGAAAGCTGGCCAGTGAAGGACTGTGTATGCTTTGCTGAACAGTTGGACCTAAGTAGCTGTTAGATGCACAAGTACAGTAACTGTAGACATGCCAGTGATTCATATACTGTGTGGGTCAGGCCAGGCTGTGTGCTATGGGAGAGTCATAAAATTATAAACAATTCAGTGAGGTAGATAAAGTATTTAACACAGACATATTACTTTGCTGCTGGTGGGAGAGAACACTTTCTGCCTTTAGTAGACTAGCAATATACCCATGATATCACAAATATTCAGAGGAAACCTTTCACACCTTCATGTCAAACCTCCTTTGCTCCTGCCATGACAGTTTTTAGCACTCTAAAACATTAAAAACACATATTACGGGTTAAAACAGCAATCTTGCCTCCAACTTTGGATGCCTAGAATTAGGGCTGCTTTTAAAATGTGTTTGGTTTAAAATTCTGGCTTTTATTTGACCAGGTAAAAGGTGTTCAGCTGTGCATTAACACACAGTAGTAGCTGTAGTATAGTAGTAGTAGTAGAAGTGCTCATAGTAATAATCACAACAATGATAAGGAAACATCATTTAGCCAGAGAAGAACTTAGTAAGAATGGGCTAGACTTGATGCAGTATCTTCTACACTATCCTCTAACAACAAAAACAACAAAAAATAGTTTAAAAACTACTTTTTTTTTTTTTTTTGTCATAACAAAATAGTCATCCCTCATTTGTAAGCAAATTAAACTCTGCAAAGCTATGGCATAGTTACATAGTTGTTTTCAGTATGTGAGTGACACCAGTTTACGGGGGAGAACACCATGGAGCTTTGCAAGGGAAGAATCAGAACTCAAAGGTGGGACCTCTGTGAGAAAAAGATGCTACTATTTCAAAGAAAAAACTAATTGCAATGAAATGTGATTCTCTTCTGTACATTGTACAACAGATGCTAATTGGGGTTTTTCAATGTAGCTACTCCTGTGTACTGTTAGGTTGTAGTCCAGCCATTAAGGTGCATGGGAGGCCCCATGATTTGGGATTCAAAAAGCGATGGGACAAATGAATAGAATAAAAATCCACAAAATGCTATTAATTATTAAGAAACTATATGTAGCTCAGGATGGTCCTGAGCTATAAATTAAACTATGAATTAAGAAAGTCCAACTGACTCACACAACAGTTGGTTTGAGCTTTTTATATTTTCTTGTCTACATGGAGCTTTATCTGCAGTCCATGGCAGTAATATAAAGGGTCAGTTTGCATAGAATTTAGAAAGAAATAGTTCAGGTCATGTGATTTCTGTAACATATATGTTCTTCATAAATTAGTTCCTGCACCTTACACCCCACTGTGTCCCTGTGGTTTCCTGTTGGTACAAATTTGCTGGGCCAGATTCCCTCCAGTACCAGACTTGACACAACCCCTGCACAGGAGAGTTATCCAGGTCCCAGTTGAAGACTGGCTTCACTGCCACATCCTTCCTGAGCTTCAGAAAGTGTCACTTGGCAGCAGCCTTTGCTCTCATGTAGACCTAAATGGATCTTTGGTCTTACTATGGTGCCTTGGGCTACATGAAACGGATGTACAACACTCAGAATATTTTCAAAAGCCTGTCCTAATCTCTTCCCTTTTTTCTGAAACAGCTTGTGAGCGCAAGAATGCAGAGGCTGCAAGACTCCTGGTGCAGTACAATGCAGATACCAACCATCGCTGCAACCGAGGGTGGACTGCTCTCCATGAGGCTGTCTCCCGAAATGACCTGGAGATCATCGATATCCTTGTGAAAGGGGGTGCCAAGATTGAGTCAGCAAATGCCTATGGGATCACTTCTTTATTTGTGGCAGCTGAGAGTGGGCAGTTGGAAGCTTTGAGATACCTTGCAAGATGTGGTGAGTATAGCTTACATGCATCTATTCATTTAATTCTTAATAATTCATAGTTTCCCAGTCATTCTCCCTGGCTCAGTTTTTCTGTCTCTGGAGGCAAGGCCTAGCCTGCAGAGGCACTAAAACCCTGTTGCTCCTGATGGTGGAACTGGGTAGGGTCTTTCACAGAGCATGGTCTAGACACATGTGCTTCTTCAGTATTCACTCATGGTCGCCTGCTTTGGGACGTAATGTGGTGCTGTCTGACTGCATTTCCTAACAGCTTTCTAAACCCACATTGCTGCACACATGTAGCCTAAAATCCAGTCAGTCATAAAAGACAGCTGTAGGTGATAATAGATGGCAGAAGCTGAACTGCAGCCAACCCCATCTGCTCACGTGCAGTGATGGGCAAGGTTAGCTGTCCTTGTAATGTATCCTCTGAAAATAGATAAAGTACTACTGTAGAGTTTGTGAGTTTATACCAAATAGAAGCAGACTCATTTTCCCTATGTTCAAATATACAAACAAAGTGAATTTTAATCTAATTTACACTAAACCTATCTTTAACTGCTCCACTCATGTAAAACAGCTTCACAATAAGCACAATACATTTCACTACTATTCTGAGGCATATTTTATTTTCACAATGGACTAATATCTTCAATGTAGGTAAGACCTGGGTCCTGCACTTGCAAAACAAGAGCTTACCAGTGATGAAGATAAGACAAACTTTTGAAAAAATTAGTATGACTAAGAAAAATATGAGAGTTGGGAAACAAAAAATGTGTTCTGCTGCCTAGCTGGTCTTGTTAAGAGAGTTTTGTATGATCAGTTAGTTAATCATGCTGCCTATGACTTAAGAAACTAAGCCAGAACATGATTTGTGTTTCAAATAAGATAGAGATTAAGATTTCCTTAAAGTTCAATTTTGAGAAAAAGACACAAGAAAAAATCCAATAAAACTGTCCAATTGTTTGAAGCCCTGAAAAGCTCTTCTGAGTATCCTAGGAATTATATCATTCATTGTTTACAATGAGCAATTTTCATCATAAAAAAGGGTTTCTTTTTCATTAGGAACCTAGTCCTGTGTTGTGTTTTGTCACTGTAATTCTCCTGATGTTTCCAGCTACAACATCATCAAAGGGCCAAACACAACACAGATGTTTCAGCTTAGGGTAAGAGCCCAGGGAAATGCTCTCATTGGCAGGGAGTTTTCATGATCAAACAGAAGACTGATTGGTTTCTTTATTGGAGTTTAGAAGCAAAACTCCAGCGAACTGTCATTCCCATTTAGGATACACATAGAGCAGCCTTCCTGAGAACACCATGGTACAGTACATGACAGCCAGGCTTAAGCGCCTTAAATATCTACAACAGAAAAAGCTGTATTTCATATTGTTTGTGACAAAAAAGTACTATCTTGGTTTATACTTGCATGTTATTTATTAAGCAAAGCACACATTAGAGCTCAAGAAACAGATTCCCAAATAATCTAGTAGCTCATTGATAAAATTTATCTTTTTTGTAGTAAAACTTACCATTTGAAGCCTAACTCCAACCCTCATGAAGTGAAGGGATATGGCCTCAGATGCTGAGTTTTGAAATGCCATATTCATTGACTAAAGCACTCCCAAATAAAACCTATTTAGAATTGTTCATCAGCACCATCAGCACCATGCAGATATCATTTTATAGAGTATTATTTTAGCCTGGATACATACTAAAATGAAAAGGGAGTATAAATACTATAACTGTGTGTAATACTTATTGTGTGACTATATAGAGTATAAATGATAAATACATATAGCATAAATAGATATCCACAGAATTTTGGAGAGTACCTATTGAGGTAATCTAGTCCAAACTCCTGCTCAGGAATAGTATATATACATAGTGTAAAAACATAAATATTAATGGAATTACTGCGTTTGAAGAAAAGGCCATGACATATAAAGAACAGCCCATTCAAAATTTTTTTTTTAACTTTGAGCTACAGCTGAATGGAGCCTGGATTCATGATTGGCTAACAGTTGTCACCCATGATGTCCCTTGTTAAATTCCCATCATATCATAAACCAATGTAGATCTATGATATAAAGGTGTATAACTGATATGACCATGTTCACATCCCCATCCAGCACATTTCGTAGCTCTAGTTCCATGGAAATAAAATTTTTCATTCAAATTATGTTCCTCCCATCTCATTTTAACCTTTTGGTACTAAAAGGTTTTCTTCCTTCCTAGGTGCTGATATAAATACACAAGCCAGTGATAATGCCTCTGCTCTTTATGAAGCCTGTAAGAATGGACATGTGCCTATTGTGGAGTTTCTTTTGTCCCAGGGAGCAGATGCTAACAAAGCCAATAAGGATGGCCTGTTACCTCTTCACATAGCAGCCAAAAAAGGGATTTGCGAGTAAGTTTTAGTTATTTTCATGGCTTCATCTTTTAGACAAGAATCCACAGTCCTTACAAAAAGGAGAGTGTAATGTCCCAGAACTAATTCTGAGCAATGTGATCAAGGCAGATACCAGCTGAGAAATGGGCTCTCTGCTTGCAGAGCTCAGGCTAGAAACTGTACACTGGATGGTGTATTTGGAGATTGGGATGGGATGGGGTGAGCAGGAATGTAGAGTGAAAGATTCCTTTAATTTTACCAAGACATCACCTATTACATCTGAATAACATAATGTATCTTGGAAGTGGATTAAACTGAATTCCTCAAAATATTCTTGAAATATAATAGAAAACATTGGTGGGGAGTGTTAGTCCTTAATAGCTTTTGCAGCATGGTTTGCAATCCTTTTCCTACATGGGCCCATTGTGATTCTTCTGCACAAGCAGAAGATGCTGGATTCATCTCTGGTGTGATCAGGTTTTAATAACAACAATTCAGTTGCTGACAGCAGGAAGTGGTTAAGTGAATCTCTAGGGCCTTAGTGAGATTGTCGCTAGAATATGGTGTCCAGTTCTGGTATCCTTCCTTTCAAAAACTTTTAAGGAAATTGTAAAGGCTTCAGAAAAGAAGGACAAGAATTTCTCGTGGTCTGGAAACTATATTTTATTAATGAGTGATTAAATAACTCTTAATCATAACGGACAAAATCATAAAAAGGACCGCTGCTTTCTTTCTGAAATTAAATGTGTTTGAGATAGAGCTGAGCATGTTTTTTAAACGGGGAGAAAAGAAACTGGTAGAAAAAATAAGCAGGAAACAGGTAGAATTACAAGTCCTCTGAAACAGAGATTTCTCTAGGAAAGTGACAAACTGTAGTCTGTAATAATGAATATCAGTTTAGAAGATGCTCACTGGGTATGGGATGTTGCACTGCCATGTCAGGAGAAACCTGGGACATTGCAGAGTGCTTCTGAGCCTGAACTCCATAACATTTACTTCTGATCCTGGAGCGAGTTTCAGTTCTTGTTTTTAATCCCTCACTGCTGGTAGAGTGAGTGACCCACAGCTAACTTTTCATTGTAGTAGCAGACCCCTTTGGTGACTGTAGGGGACTCTGACTACTACAGTTTCTACCAAAATATTTCTACAGCAGGCAAATGAGAGTGTCTGTCCAACTGCAGTGACTGTTTCTGGACAGGACAGCTATCTTTGCAGAGAACTGCTCAAGTGGATTCCTACATATTTTGGAGTATCTGAGGAATAAATGCTTTTAACATCACTACACCTTCCCATAATGTTTTTCATTCAAGCATTTAGATTTGCTTGGGAATGCCAATTAAGCTTCTCAGATCACTTTGATAGACCTACGGATATTAATTTTCTGTAGTTGGAGTAGGCTTTGTTCCTTGTGCAAGCTGTGTAATCTAGAGGGCAGCTCAGTGTCAATTTATATAACAGGTTTATACACTTATATCATGTACATGAATACCCTGCACTGACTAACATAAGTATGATTCAAAATTTTCTCCAGGGTTATTTGAGTTATAAAGTCATTTTCTTGTGTGAGAGACAGAACTCAGCTTCAGTTGTTCACTTTCTCAAAAGTTTATCTGAAAGTACAGTGAGTTGATCCGAATCCAATTTGCATATAGAGTATGGGACAGCTCTCGGAATCTTTCCCTCCCCTCAGCAGTCTCACACTCTGACCCGAAAAGAAATTTACACAGAAACTCCACAACCTGAGTTCACCCCTGCATTATGAAAGCAAGGGCCTGATTCAGGGCTCATATCTATTATTCCCAACAACCAGCAGCACAGATGAGACCAGAATTTAGTTCAAATTTTGCATTCCTTCACCTGTAAAAGACTGAGCACAAATTTTGTGCATAACTGCTGCAAACTAAGTAGAAAAGAAAGACAAAAGAAAAATATATTCTCTTATAAATATTTATCTAAATGACAAAACCTTAGCCCATTTGGCTGATCATTCTTAATTCCTCTGGTATTCAGTAAAATAACACCCTTCATGGTGACCTCTGTATTCCTGCAGATTTAGTACGTAATTCTGCAGGAATTCCACACTTCAACTTTTTGCCAGAACACGAAGGCTCCCTACCATCAAAAAGCCAAGAATGTGGTCCCAGGGCTCAACTGTCAACTCTTGTTGCTTGGTGTTTGTTTATTTTAAATGACACCTTGTCAATACTGACCTGAAATTCATAAGGGTCATCTCATGAGCTGTAGGACAATCGCAAGCAGTCATTTAACTCTTTCTGAGATTTTGTGAAGCATGGGCAGATTTATTAAGTAAATACAAGTCAGTAAACTCTTGGCATGTTCATGCAAAAGATGCTCCGCCTCCTCTTTCATATAACCTCTAACAAATAGAAAACACAGAAACAGGTGTCAGGGAAATCTTGGCACTATTTAAAAACTGTACATGGGATGTGGTCTGACTTGTCTGGCCTTGGCTGCCTTCACTTGAGTTGCATTCTCCCTCTAGAGAAACACGAAATGCTCCAGAGGCACCATATTACTGAACTGACACACTTAAGAGGGTGAGAAATAGACACAGGTTCAAGCTACACAATTAAAATGATAAAAATTTGATGCTTTCTGCTTGTCATACCAAAATTAATGTGGGGTACAGGGACTGTTCTGAGCTCTAGGACACTGCAGCATTTGGATGCAGAGCCTCAGCGTGGCACTTGTGCAGCAAGGTTCAGGTTCCCCTTGCAGAGAGAAATGATGCAATGCCTCTTTAACTCAGATGTGAAGAGCTGGCTGAAGCACATATGCTGGAGGGAAAGAACAAAACAGACCCTTAAATCTTCAAAACATTTGATCATGGGATGAGTAATGCTGGTACTTGGCGTAGTGTCCTCACAGTGCTCTGTGCCCTTTTTGTTATTAGGCTCTTACAGAACATTTGCTGAGGGTGGGAAGTTGCCAGCTCACCAGCATCCAAACCTCCTGCTCCCTGGCAAGTGTCACAGTGCTGGAAAATTAGTGTGAGCGTTTGGAGTTAAAAAAAAAAAAAAAAGTGCTTAATTTCCCAAGATATTTACATAATTTTAAAAGCCTTTTTGTTTAAAAATGAGATGTAGAAGTAACTTGGAGACATCAACAGTCCATCATGTAAATAGGAACATAATCCTGTAAAATGCTATGCATCTTCAACTCTAATTTCAGCTCCTGGGAGTGTTGGAGGCTCAGTCTTTCACAGGATCACAAGATCGTCATAGAAAAAGGTTTTACTGGCCTAGTTCATTATGTAAATATATGTTTGAGGGCCCAGTGTTGGGACCAGCCATTGCAGTCAAGCTGAAGATATGCAGCATTTTAAAGGAGACACACTACATGGTAGAAAACTGAGCTTTGCATGTTTGTGTGTCACCAGAGCTGTTGACTGCTAGTTAGAGTAGTGTGCATGGGAGGAAAAGAGGCAGAGAAGGTGTGCTTGGTTTCCCAGCTCACACAAGTTCCTATTTTAGATATCCCACTCTACAAAGATATTACAAAGGGAGTGTGGGCAACTCCTGACACAGAAGGCAGACTCAGGTTGGATGATCCCTAGGCTCTTTCCGAAAGTAGCTTGAGGTAACTTGTCTGTATCTACAGAATCAACCTAGGGCTTTGGCTGTATCACCCAACCTTACTAGCAGGAAATGAAGCTTTAACCCATAGTGTTGGTCATGCAGATCCACTGCCACCTGTGCAGACATAAAAATGCTCATGGATTTGTGACTGCAGGGCTCCTGTTCATCATATATTTGAAATTCCTATTACATATTAGAGCAGCTTGATTTATGTTTTTGTGTTTTAGGCCACATCACGCTTTCCAATAGCAATCCCTCATTACTGGGGTTTATGACTTGACTGCACATTTTTTCTCCCTCAGCTGAAACATGGAAACTAGCCTGGAAAATATTTTTACTTCTTTTTTTTCCCTTTTACTAATTGTCTTTTTGTCTCCCCATGATCTGGGATGGACATTGATAGCCCCATGAATTTGCCATAGCCAAAAAGTGAAGGCCTACAGGACAGGGATCAATGCAGGGTAATAACAGAATTGTAAAATCTAATAGGGAAGGCCTGGGAACCAAATCTATAGTTTATCCTAGCTCAGTCCTGTAGACATAAGGTCCCTGTCTGGTGTGAGGCTTATTACTGTGGCTGTGACCCACAAGAGCTGCCAGCACTTTGTGTTGGCACCCTTCTCTGCTGAGGAGTCAAAGCAAATCCTGTGGAGATACATTGTCTCTTCTGGCACCTCAGACTGGAGGTTGTGCACCTCTTCCCCCAGTCCTACTCACAGCATGATAATGAAGGTGCAGAATATCTGGTACCTCCTGGATGGTCGTCTGCCATTTGGGCTGTGGAACCTAAGAGAAGTTACAACAGGGTGGGTGAGTGCCAGCATGTCATCTCTTTCATTGTAACTGCCCCTGTACCTGCCATTACATTATAGAAACTGGATGATAATCTCAAAAAAATGTGTCACTCCATGAAAGGGGAAGGTCACACAACTCACATTTTTGGCAAGGTAGGTGCACAGGGAGTTGCTGACAGGTTTGAGGTTCGCACTCTGGTTTCTATGAGCTGCTCCTGTGCCTGAGTTAGCAGGCTCTGCCTTATGGTACAATCATGAAGCTATGACTTGCTGTAGGGTTGTAGAACCCCTATAGCTCACTGCTGCTCACTGAGTCTCCTCCTGGCAGGATTGTCTCCATGCTGATCCCCGTGACCAGCCGCACCCGTGTCAAGCGCAGTGGCATCAGCCCCCTGCACTTAGCGGCCGAACGCAACAACGACGATATCTTGGAAGAGCTGATAGATGCTGGCTACGAGGTCAACGCTGCCCTCTCTGATGAACGGTCCTGCCTCTATGAGGACAGACGCACCACCCCACTCTATTTTGCTGTTTTTAACAATAATATCTATGCCACAGAGCTGCTACTGCAAGCCGGAGCCAACCCCAATGTTGATCTCATTAACCCATTACTCATCTCCATCCGCCACGGCTGCCTGAAGACCATGAAACTGCTTCTTGACCATGGGGCAAACATTGACGCCTATATATCAAGTCATCCCACCACATTTCCAGCTACCATCATGTTTTCAATGAAGTACCTTTCCGTGCTGAAGTATCTCCTGGATCTGGGCTGTGATGCAGGTTCTTGTTTCGAGTGTCAATATGGAAATGGCCCACACCCTGCATTAAATTACAGACGGGAAAGACTTAATGATCCTCAGGTGACCAGGGAGCCAACTGTAGTACAGGTAAGCACTGCCTAGTCTCCCTACAGGACTTCTAAGGACATCTGCCAGTGGGTTTTGACAACTTTAGTATATTTTTTTCTTCCAACTTTCTTGTGAGAGAAAATGTCATGATCCCTACTTTATTTACAGAAAAAAAGGCTCAATATGAGTCTGCAAACATTCCAATTTTGTGTCCAATGACTGCAGGAAGGTAGGCAACAACTCTGCCCATAGCTTGAATTTACAGTGAATTGCAGCCATTTTGACAATCGTACCAACAGTTTTACAATGCTTTTTTTCCTCCAGGCCTGAGATGACAGGAGTGAGGCATATTTTCCTGAGAAACATATGAATGATAGCATATGGGTGGTAGAAACCTTCTTTTTTAACTTGACCTGTAGGAATTTTTTTGTTTGATACAGAATGTTAGTTATTGGTTACAGGAAAACAGTCTAGTTTTTCACTCTGTGAGGGTAAACTAGTAAATGTGAACAACTGCAATTTCTGAGTCTACTGGAAAAGCAGTCATGGAGAGAGAGCCTAAATTATTGCATTAGCTATGTGACTGAGTTATATTTGAAGTTTACACAAGAGATTAGGAGATTTCGGTCCATGATTTTGTATTTTCAAAGCCCCATGTAGGCTTTAGAAACCTACATTTTTACACACGTATCTTTCCAGTCCTTTCTAAAATGCAGCTGAGGTTAGCTTCCATTGGGCTAGAGTGAGACTCTCAATCCCTTAAACAACTTTGCAGAATCTCGAATTATACTTTTTTTTCTGACTTCTGTATGTTCTCTCCTTCCAATGTATTGCAAAACCTAATGCTCCACTCAAAATTTGCTATCTTTCAACTTGCTGTCTTTCAACATGCTACAAATTAAATCTCAACGTGGCAGTTTTTCTATTTTTCAAAGAATTGGGGAAGAAATCAATTAGCTTCTATCTAGTTGAAGTGCAGCTTTGTGGGATCCAGAAGAATCCTGAAGCTATGACTTCCAATATATGTTCTTTAGTGGTGGAAAGAATAAAGGAAAACATTAAAAGATCCTAGGAAATCTTATCCTTTTTATCAGTCCTATCTTCCAAAACAATTTACTTTCCAGTAACATATCTGGGAAAAAAAAAACCAAACAAACAAACAACCAAAAAGAAAATGTTATAGAGAGAATTTTAAGAGTCCATCACAATAATTTATCCTAAACAGGGCTCTCCCTCAAGAGTCTTTATCACAACAAAATTCCTCCAGGATACCATATTTTTTGTTAAAGGAAAATTATAAAATATATAATCACTAGTTCTTGATCTGTGATACGGTAGCGCATTGAGTGAACAGAGATAGAATTCCAAGGCAAGTAGAGAGGGTTTGTCTGTAGCCCTCTATGGTATCCTAGCTACTCAAAACCAGTTCCTTCTGGATCTCACCTGAAACTACTGCCTAAGAAAATGTTAGGTCACTCACAAGAGTCATTGCCTCAAAAGTCACATCACACGAGGCAGAGATTGCAAAAACTGTATAAAATTTTATCTGTGCCCAGAGAGAAGGTAGTGAGGACAGATGCACACAGGGAAAAAAATTAATCCCTTCCCTCTAATGTTTTTTATTTGCCTTTACTGCTAGGATTTTGGCTAATAAAAGCGAGGCTTTTGTGGTAAATTCATGATATGTAGTTATGACATGGTTTATATTCTGAAATACGGAGGATCTTGTGAAACTAAGCCTTCTCCACACAAAAGATGTTCTTCTATTTTCTTGTGTAAGATTACATAAGGATAATAAATCTGAATTATTAGTCTTTACAAAGGCTACGAACTGCTGTAACTGGATTTGGAAAATGCAAAAATATAAATCATAACTGATGCTACTAAATTAATGTGTCCTGGAGAAAGTGAGCACAGAAGAATTGCTGCTGACTGCCTTCACGTTTCCGGAGCTGCTGTTGACACGGGGAGGTGGGGACGGACAGCAGTACCGTACTGCCACCAGAGGGCATTCGGGTTTCTGCCGAGAACGCAGGCTCAAAGCCACCTTGTCCACGAGTCAATCCCACTGCCTGGTGTTGAAGCTTTGCACTATTTTTCTTTATTTTGCTATGCTCATTTTCCTGCAATGTGTCTTGAAACGTGTTTATTGCAGAAGATGTTTTTGTAAGCCGAGCTTGTGAACAGGGAAGAGAGAAAAAGGCAGTCAGGGTCTCTGGTGGAGACAAGAGAGCTAGTAAGAGCCAGTGTTTAGTGACCCTACCCATGCCTTCATTTGAACTCTAGTAGAGTGGTTACTAGTGTAAGGAGGTGGTAGTGCAGGTGCGCAGTCCGTACCTCCCACGGGTAACCGATGGCACTGACACGCACACTGGAGAGTGACAGACAGGTATACAAAACCACACTTCCTATAAGCAGCCCAGGTAGGAGACTGTGGGCTGTCCACTGTGATCCTGCTGACATTACCGCCTCTGTTTGTCCTGGGAAACATTACACGGTGATGCTCAGTGAAAAACAAGTCAAAAGAGTAGTAAACACCTCTGTGAATGCTCTCACCTTCAACAAAATAACCTTATTTTCTGCAGCTCTATTCTTTACTAGGTGAACTAATATAATTTTACTTCTGAATAAAAATAAAATTTTTATAAGAGTTTAATGATTTTGAGTTAGGACTTAGGTATGAATAATCAAATTTGATCCAGTTACAGGAATTTAAACTGAGAGAGCTTAAAGCTGGTGCATTTTCTTTCCTGTTTGGTGTGGGCTTAGAAGGTGTTTGCCGACAGTCTGAGTGACTAAGTTGATGGATGGTGCTTCAGCCACCATCATTCAATAGGGTTCGTCCATGTGCCTGAGTTCTTATCCACACAGCATGATTTAATTCATGTTAAACTTCCTGACTGCTTGCATGCCAATTATGTCCACAAATACCTTCATCATATGCAGAACGCTAAGAGAGACAGATGAAACTGACTGGTACAATATACATATTTGGACTAAAGTGGGCAGATTTTTTTAAAATGAGACTGCTTAAAGGTCCTTAAGTCTGTTCTTCAGTATCTCCATAAGAAGCCCTCCATGCAGTGGATTTGGGTACTCCGCAGTTTACACTGGAGACAACAGAAAATTTGCTCAATCCAGGACTAAGGAAGACACCCCTCTATTAGGCCCAGGATAGTTCTCACATGAGTGAGTAAAATGGCCTGGGATTCACCTGTGCAGACATTTCTCCAGATTTGTTTCTAATAAGATGTTAGATCTCCCAAAGCTAGCAGGCTCACAAGAAGAAGGAGATGCTGCACTCTTCTGAATATCCCTCCTTCCCTAAGATTCCTTTTTGCCCCACAAAGCCTCACTCAAGAGGGCAAAAGACTCCCAGCATGCTAGGTCACAGGGCTCTAGACTGCATGGACCTTTCAGCAGCCCCTCACTAGTTTGGGGAAAGTTCCTCTGCCCTTGCATTTCTGTGGAAGTAGGAACTTAGGCCTTGTAAACAATTCAGCATTATTCCATGCTCCAGAGCTAGGACTTTGCCAGGGATTTGTGTCATACTGTGATTGCAAAGAGGGGATTCTGCCCTCAGCTGGAAAAGAATAGGCTTTAGTTGAAGTTTTCTGATGGGAAACTGGTGATTGCCCTCACAGCTGGTAGAAGCTCAAAGCTCCAAAACTGTCAGAGCTATTGCAATTGCTGTTTCTACAAGTGCATTTATTTCCCACTGACGGTAGTCAATCTGTTTTTCCTTGAAGTTTTGTGAAATGGTGTCCACTCCAGAGATAAGTCGCTGGGCTGGGCCGATCATCGATGTTCTTCTGGATTATGTGGGTAATGTGCAGCTCTGTTCCCGGCTCAAGGAGCATATTGACAGCTATGAGGACTGGGGTGTCATTAAAGAAAAAGCAGGTATGGTCTCCCAGAAGACAATCTGGCACAAATAGTCCCACTGTTGGATTCAAAACTTCAGACACCATCTCCTCTTAATATTCATCCCATAAACTAGAAAGGATTTCCCTGCTGTGACTGACCAGGTATGAGGGTCAGAAATTTCTGGGGTCTCACTGGCCCTGGAGTGTGAAATGCACACCAGCCATCAATCTGACCCACTGGGAATGAGCACAGCAGTGCAAAAAGTCCCATTTGGATATAGCTGGGGTTCAGTCAGACCAGGACAGGTGGGCAGTGCAGCCATCTTCACAGCAGCCAGCAGGCACCAATGGCCTTTAAAGCCTTCATTAATATTCCACACTCCTAATATCCTTTCCCTCAGGAAAAAGTCTTTTATAGATATTATCAGAATCAGTTTTCTGGCACCAAGCTAAATTTAGTACCTACTGCATTTACTTTCAGTGAGAAGGCTGAATACTTTGTTTAAATCCTCCTAGAAAGTCCATTGCTATGGCTGAGATGGGTACAGCACCCCATCCTCCAGCCCCACATCCTTCCCCATGTCATGTCTCAGAATAGATGATCTTACACCAACTACAGCCATATTACCCAAAAAAACACTCCCTTTTTGCATTCTTCTTTCTCCCATTTTCCTCCTGACACTGTCCTGCCCAAGATGAGCTCAAGTCCCTCAATTTCTGTTCATGTTTCTGACCCACCTGTCTTTCAGAACCTCCACGACCTCTTTCCCATCTTTGCCGCATCAAGGTACGGAGCCTGGTTGGAAGAAACCGCATTAAACTCCTTGACACCCTGCCTCTCCCAGACAGACTGATCCGGTATTTGCAGCACGACTACTCACAGTGACCCCAAGCACCATGGATATGCAGCAGCTTCCCGGCATGGCACCCGGTGTCACCACCGTGGCACAGGTGCACACTGGGGAGGAAATGCTGCTGGCTTGGTCAAGCACCCTCCCATGACTAATCTAAGAGAAATGTGCTTTTGAAGCATGAGTGAGAAGAAAATGGAGGGGACAGCTAACATAGGAGACTGATGTTAGGTTTTTCAAGAGAAAACACATACAATTCACCTCAGACTTTAGTCCGCAAAGAAGAAGAAATGAAAGCCAACACTGACAAATGAGTAGTGCTGAAGCAAGTCTCAGTGAGGAACTCAAAAGTGTCCTGAAGCTGTGGTGGAGTTTAGCATCCTTGGGTGGTCATAATTCAGAACTTGTCAAGAATCAACGTATTTGGGAAAACAATCACATTACCTTCACTGACTGAGATTTTTATTGTAGTTTCTATTCTATTGTTTGGATTTCTGCTAAGTGTGTTGGTTGCTAATTCTCTGATATTTTGACACCACCTTGCTAACAATTTCACTTCTCTTTCTGTACCTTTCTTATTGAGTACTTGATTTCGGAACCTTCAAATCTCAGAACTCTTTAATAGACTAAAATCCAGAAATGCTGAATCCTTTAAAAGTCAAGGAAAGGTTTATTTAAGGAGGATGGAAGAATTATATTTGCACATAGCGAATACAGTTTGTTCTGTATTATATTTGCAATAGGAAGTAAGTGAAATTTTGCTTTAGAGAATTTCCTAGACTGGGGATTTGAAAGCGACTCTGAGCTCTTTTTTTTTTTTTTTTTGGTGTAAATTAGAAGTAGCTGCACTGTAAACAGTAGGGATTATGCTTTCATGAAGCTGGTGTCAGAACAGAACAAAGCCCTAGAGGAGCAGGAACAGAGAGTGATGTGAAGGAAAGAGGCAACACTGCTGAACCAACTTATTCTCTTCCTCCCCCAGAAGATCTTATCTCTACAAAACCCAGCCTCTCCGACCTCCTTGGACCTCTGTGGCTGTAACAATACCATGATTGAAAGTAAGAGAAATGATTTCAAAATTATGGTATTCAAACTGTAAAATTTATGGAAATGAATACCCAGAATTAGGTTTCCAAATCCTTATTCAAGTGCCTAAACAATGCCAAGTTGCTTTCACCAGGTGTTTTTCCACTTAAACCAGGGGACTCATATTCAGTATCAGATATTAGTGAGGCAGAATAAAAATCTCAGAATTTAGCCCTGAATTTTCTGACTTTGGAAGTCTGAGGTATCTATTAGCTTCCTTTGACACTGATGAAAGTTATTATCTCAGCTTCTTTGAAAATTAGGTCACCTATTTACAGCCCAGATCCACAACTGATTTATGGCAGCTTAACAAGTCACCATCTATCTACTGAACCACTATAATTGTCCGTGAAATTCTTTTATTGAAGTTTTTAACAAGTCACATTCCCTCACAGCTGGGGAGGCCAAGGAGCCCATGAACAGTTATTGGCAATGACTACAGATCACTTGACAGGTATGACTTGCTGAACTGCTTTGATGAGTGCTTTATTCCTCACTAGGCACCTAAGAAAGAATGGAAAAAACTAAATTTGGAACTACATCTTTGCAGAGCTTATGCTAGAAGCACACTTCTTAAGTGAGAGAGGAATTGTGCACAGTGATCTGCTTCGAGTCCCCACCAGAGACCTTACAGACCTGGTTTTGTTTATTGGTCTGCATACCATCCATGGAATACAATAGAAATCTAAGTAGGGAAAATACATTGCACTGAGTTTTACTTGTGTGGAGTTTTATACCTTAACACAGGACTAAAGTGTGTTGCACAAATACAAGTAATACAATCTGTCTGGGCACACAGACTGTGATGACTTTGTGTGAAATGTGTTCATCACTTGTGGGACAGGATGTGATCAGAAAAAGGACTGGTCACAGGATTGCTTACTCTGTCCATTGCTGTCCCCTTTATAAATCCAAAAATTGAAAAACTAAGAGAGTTTCAATTCACACTGAACACTGATCTCATAAAGCTTTGGAAAGCTTCACAAGATCTTCAGGTGAGATACCTCCACTGGTGAAATTTAATCCAGTAACTTCCTTTACTGCCAGTTTAAGTTCTACTCCCTTGTCTCTGCAATGTGAACAGGGAATTGGTTAAGGTTAGAAAAAGATTGGGTGGAGAGGAAAGGAACAAGAAATCACTTTATCAATTCTGCCAGTGAAGACCCTGTATTGGTAAAAAGTACCTGGAGAGACAGAAAATCACCGTGGAGTTCATGCACCTCTCACTTTCTGGGACTGAGCAACAAAATTTATTGATATAAATCAGAAGTCCTTGAAATAAAGTGTAACAAAGCAGAGTTGTAGAGGGTGATGGATACAGACAGAACTTGGTGGAGACCACTTCAGAGTTTGGTGTGCAGTGACAGCCCTGGAGACCCTGGCAGGTAGCAGGGTTCACAATCACCAAGTACATGAATAACTCCAGAAGTGGGATTTCATTACTATCCCAAACTGGGAATTTCCCCTGAGCCAACATTTTTGTGTCCACGAAAGTCTAGCAAGTTGCACATTCTTTTTATGTCCTTAGAGAAGCTGAAATGGGTTTGAATTGAATAAATAAGGAAAGCCCATTTCTTCTTTCAACCAAGAGACCTTCATTTCTATTGGGTGACCCATGTCCTGGTTGCTGTCAATGATCTGTCCTGGGCAGGAGTCACAGAGCCAGAGAGGACTGGTCTGATGGGAACATAACACAACTGTGGCAAGGATAAGTGCATGCTGTGCACAGAAACTGAGGTGAGAAGAGTCTATCTGTTAGAGGGGGAGTCTGGTAATTACAATGTTATTAAGCCCTTTCTGCTTGATCTTTAAAGCATACCTTCACACACTCAGTTTACATTTATTTGCACTGAAATGGAGCCCACTACCTCTCCACTCCAGTCACTGACATACTATTTTGTGCACAATATTGAATCTGCATGAATTCAATGTGCCTTTAATGCATCTACCTAGAAGTTACTGTGAAAAGAAAAACCTTCCAAAACCCAGGCAAGCCAGGCTTTGTAAGCAGATCAATAATTCTAGTGCAAGGTAAAGTGGCTTGTTTTACTGAGTGCGATAGTTAGACTCCTTTAGAGATGATGACTTTATGTGAAATGTTCTAGGAATTTTTCATGACCAGGTTACTGTACTTTTTTTTACTGCAACATGTGCAATTCACTTGATGTTCTTGTGCATTTTTTTGATTTTTTTATTTCATTTTGTATGAAATTTTTTTCATTTACCTCTCCCTTCCCATTATTTATAAAAGCTATTGTGTTTTTAAAAGTTTAAATCTGCACTGTTCTAGTAAACAGCAGCTCTCAAATATTACGTTTCCATCTTTCAAACAAAGTATGAATAAACAAATAGATTCTTAAGGACTATAAGCTGTCCTGAATAGCAACATCAACTATCAACCAGCCAAACACAAAAATATCCAGGAAAATTCTGAATCGATCCAAGCTTGAGCAAATAATAATTCTGTTGTTAATCTCAGAGATGAGAGAACAGTAAGTTTTGCTAGAGAGGAGACAGAGTTGCTATTATTTGCAAACCTTTTGGAAAGTCTCACACATCCCCATTCAGGGATTTTGAATATACTTAACAATTGTCTTCTGTTCATTTGTGTTTTACTTCACTGCTGCTCCAGTTCAAAGCCCCAGCAAGGGCCACTGCCTGCCTTGGGCTGGGGGGAGCTTCCATGTCACAAAGGATTTTGAAAAAGTAACACTAGTTTAAATCTGAGTGTAGGAGCATAAATATTTGAGTCAGAGGTCATTTAGAATGGTCTGTTTCAATCCCTCATCATAACCTTGAAACACACTATTCTACTACATGGAAAATGTGCAGCAATATACATTCAAATAAGAGAGAGTTTAAAGGAAAGAAAAAAAGAAAACTAGGAATTTAGTATTCAAAAGATAGAAGCTTGGTTTCAACTCTTCTTTCTCTGGATTTCTTCAGAAATAAAATTTTTACAGAGGCTATCCACTTTGCCGAGTATTTTAATTTTTATAGAAATCCTTATTCTGGTGGAATCCAAAGCACTTTGAAATTTTCCTAATGAACTCAAGGAGGAATACTTGAGCACAGCAGCTACTGCAATACCAGTAGTTCATTCCATTACTTGGTCTGGCCACCCAAATGGAAATCCAGACCAATACCAAGGAGGCTGTTCTACACTGGTAGTACTGAGACAGAGTTCAGCATCTGGCTGCATCTGGATTAAGCAGCGACACAGAGCTATTGATGTGAGAAAAAAACCCCATTTCCACGTAAAAAAATTCCTTACCTACAGCTCTGTAAATTAAAAGCTCTTGTTTTCCTGCCTTTAACTTCAATGGCTCTGGTTTCTGTTACAGTCCTTTTGCAGAGGGAGTTTCCTCATGGATTTTTTTCCAAAAACGGGAAAGGCATCTAAGTATGTTCCTATCTTCACTTCTGGATCAAGAGATAACGTGATGTCTTTAAGCCCTAGATTAGCTCTTTAGCACCTCACACCTTGCATTTAGTTGCAGGTATGTGCTAACAAAGGCATTTCCTGCTCTCTCTCCTACAGTTCTATACTGGCTTAATATGTATATCAAGTGCCATAGGAGGGAGAAAGCAAGGCAAGTCATCTCTATTTCTACTGTTTGCCGGCACTACAAACACATTACAGACATTGTTTCCATAAAAGTGATCATTGGTGGAATATATGAGGTTTGTGGAAAGAGTAAACCATTTTTAGCCTGGGAGTAGAATCACAGAATATTTTAAGTTGCAAGCGACCCACAAGGATCATGAAGTCCAACTCTTAAGTGAATAAGAGGGATCAAATCCACAACCTTGGCAATAGGCTCAAACCAACTGAGCTAATCCCAGTGGTAGTTCATGTCCTACTAAAAGTTGCCGTGTGATAATGTAATACCAAGGCCATCAGAAGATACAAAATGATTCTCTACAATTGCTTCAGATGATTACTTTTTTAATGACTCCAATGCACTCAAATGAAGTGTTTTCTGGTTCTCCCCTTGTAGAGATATCACGAGGCATAGAGATCTATTCTAGCCACAGACCAAACCAATCAAGGCCACTTTTTATTGAGTCCTGGGAGAAGTTCCCATTAGCTTCAGCAACAGCGGTTCAGGCCCTGGGAGATCATGGGTGTCCATTCTTTGGCCCTTTTTTGTCACAAAATATACCTCTCTAGACTTCAGTGATTTACTCCAGTATAGCCAAATACATATGTACACCTGCAGTATTAAACCTCTCATATCTCATGTTCTGTGTCTCAGTAACACTTTCTCCATGGGTTTAAGAGAAACCTAACTTAAAAACACTTCCTAATAAATTCTCCAGTGCCAATTTGTTTAAAAAATTAGGAAAATACTAGGCAAAACATTTACAGCCAGGTCTTGTGTTAACATCTTAAAATCAGGCAAAACAAAAGATAGCTCTCAGCCAGAAATCAAAGCAGTCTGTTCTTTACCTTCTTCTTCCATCACACCTAATGTTTTGTATTAAACTAATAAGATTTCTCATTTATTCTGTTGATGCACAGTAATTCCTGATGTGGAAATTCACACCGCTTCCATTTGCACCAGCTCAGCACTAGCTAATATTCTAGTCCCGGAAGAATTACTTCTGATTTATATCAATCTGAATAGGCAGAGATGTCGGCCCTCATATCTCCCCAACAGTTGCAAATCAAACCTGTGTCTACACACTGGGACAAAACTAAGACTGCATTTGCAGAATCACCAAAATAAAATCTTTCTTCCCTTATTTTTTTTTTTTTTTAATTCTCTCAGTATTTACATACGACAAGAGCTTAAATCAATCACAAGTGGTTTCTATATGAAATACCATCCTTCCAGTCTCTTGCATGCAAAACGAAATGACCTGAATATCTTGGCTTCTCTGGAATTACTTTAAAGTACAAAAACTCTTTGAATGCATTTAATTCATTCCATTTCACCGCTGCTGCCGCAGGTCAGCCCCAGAAAGATGTTCCCACGTGGGGCAGGTCTCCTAGGTGTTCCAAGTGCGGCTATGAATCGCCCGCAGCCCCGCTTGCCGCGGCTCAGACAATGCCCATCGATGAAAAAAGAGACCTGGTGTGCCTCATGCTCCATGCCACCGGCTTCGCAAGGTTTATCCCCGATTTACCCCTGTGTACGGAGAGCAGAGCGCAGCCCAAGTACCTTCCCCGCAGTTTCTAATTCCCTGCAGCCCGCCCACGAGGCAGCGGGTGTGATGGCCGGCCTGCTGCCGCTCCGCGCTGCCAGCAGCTCATGCCCGAAGGCTCACCGGGCTTTTCAAATCCCCCTCAGGAGCTGTCATGTTCGGCGTGACTCCGACACCCGCCCCGCTAAAGATAGCCAAAAACATTGAAGATGGGTGGGGGGATGGCGGGCTTGGTGGGGATAGGTTTCAGAACCATGGGCCTGTAGAGTTTCTGCCCCGGGCCATCGGCCTCCTTGCAGAAGTGCGGCACCTCCGCCGGCAGCGTGGCCGCACTCTTCCTCCACAGCCCCAGCCCCGGGAAGGGCGACGGGGGCAGCGCGCCCGGGGGCTGGAACACGCCAGGCCCGGGGCAGGGGAAGGGGCAGCAGGTCCAAGCACCCACTCGGCCCGAGAGGGCCCCGGCGGGGTCCTTCTCCCCGGCGTGTGGCGCAGTGTCAGGGGGGCTCTCCGGGCCGGCAGCGTCCGGGCTCCTTTTGCTTTTCTTGCCCTCATAGGGAGGAGGGTCTTTGGGGGCTTGGAGCCCCTCCGGGCTGCCAGGAAAGGCCCTGGCCGTCAGGCTCTGGGCCGGCCGTGGCTCTTCCCAGAAGGAGGCGGGGAGCTGTCGCTTCCTCATGGGCACCTGGTCCGGTCGGGCAGCCTCGAGTTTTTGTTCCTGCGAAACCCGTTCCCCGGCGAGGCTCTCCTCTGGCTCGGCGGTCTGCATCACCTTCTCGGCGGCACCCCCGCCCTGGGGGCTGGGCTCAGGTGCCTCGGGCTGGGGCCCGCGGGCCCGGTCCTCTGCCCCCCTGCGCCAGCCGCACTCAGGGGGCTTGCTGGGGTGACACCGTGGGATCCGTGAGTACTTCTGAGAAAACCGCTTCAGCTGCTTCTGCAAATATTTTCTGTGGTCAACTGACCGGCGACAAGGAGCTGATTTATCCAGAGCCGCTTTGATGTCGCTCGAAGCCAGGTTAACGAAGTTCAGCAGAGTTTTTACCTCGCTGTCCGATGCCATCTCACTGAACGCACCGTGCAGAGTTTCCCATGAAAAGTTTATAATCCTTCTTCAGATAAACCTTGGCAAACCTGCGAAAAGTGGCAGGCAGACTTTTGAGCAAGAAGCTTTGGTTCAGATAGCACTAGGCAAACGGAGGGAGGGTAGGGGTTCGTGTCAAAGTTCTCAGCCACGCAAACAAGTTGTTGGTCAGCTCGCTCCCCTGCAGGGAAGGTGCTGTCGGGGCGGACGCGTGCCCGCAGCCCACCACCCCGCACTGCTGCCCCAGCACACACCGGCAGGGCGAGCGGCTCGCAAGTGCCAGCCAGCTCAGCCTAATCTTGTTAGAGAGCGCTTAGGTGGACAGAAGCCGGGGTGGCCGCCCTGTGAGCAAGCGGGGACACTCACCCGGCGCGCGGCGGCTTTTCTCACCGGTGCTGGCGCGGCGTTGCTGCAGAGAGAGGAGAGGGAGCCCCTTCCCCGCTAATCTCGTTAGGCAGGTTACACACCGCCAACCTCGGCGGAGGCAGCCAGGGCCCGTCAGTGTTTGGATGTAGTTTAGCAAGCACTTGAGCAAGCTGAATGAATATCGACTCCAGCGAGTTCGGGGCTCTCCCAGGCCAATCAGAAGCCACTTTGCCAAATACAAAGCATCCCAATCAGGCATCAGCCTCCCCTCCTTGCATTCTTTGCCATCACAAATTGTCTCCATGGGGACAGCCGCAGAAAGACAGCTAATAAATACAATCATTTCCCCATGATTTCTACCATTCTCCCTATCCTCTTCACCCCAATGGAAGCCTTTCATTTAAAAATTACACAATCCAAAGCAAAAATGCTGAAGATCAGTTAGGAAAGTTTAGACAGCCTTTTCTCTACACTCTCCAAAGCTGTCTGTCTGGGGCTGATACTAAACATGCTTCATTGGCACAGGACAATATAATACGGGGGACTGGACTAGCCTACTTTTAACTGTTCCCCATCAGAGCTTTTTTTTTTTTTTTTTTTTTTTTTTTTTTTTAAGGGGAGGATGATGTCAGAAAAAGGTAGGAAAGGAACAAATCTCTAAAGAGATGTGCAGATATCCATGGAAAGGGAGCTTGAGAGCTCAAGAATCTTGTCTTTATGTTTGCCCCCTCAATTGAGTTACACAAAAGCTGAATTACCCATTCAAACTACCCGAACAAAAGGATGGAGTTGGATAGTACTCTTGCATCTGTAGTCAAACAGTTAGAGACTTAAATCGAGTCGTCATGATGGAGAAAGAGTTAGACAAAGCCCATAGAATTGCCATCAGCAAACATTTTCCTGTGTCATATTAGTGGGTCTCCATGACTCCCCCTGGCCTGGGGACAATAGCACAAGTTTGCACACTCGACTACTGTCACCCTGCCAACGCTGGCAAGGAGCAGAAACAGGACAATCCTTTAAGGGGAAAGCATGCCCGCTGCAGGGAAGGTAAGAAGAGAGGGAAGAAAAGGCGTGTGAAATGCTAATTGAGCTGCTTCCTTTACTGATCCAGAGTTATGTGAGCCCTCTGCCTTCTTGAAGGCTTGTCCCTAAGGGGTGACAGTTACTTAAAAGCACAGTAAAACCTAGAGCTGGAGGAAAAGGAGAGCAGAAGAGCTGCCCTTGGTGTGCACTAATGGCACAGAGCTGGCAGCAGCCTGTATGCCAGCCAGCACCCTCTGCCTTCCACAGCTGAAGAAGTTTTGCTCCTCCTCTCCAGTCCCCAGTACCCTGCAGATGGGAAGACTGGATAGGGGCACAGGACCTCTGCACCCATTATCAGATGGAGATACTGCCAGCTCTGAACCAGACACAGATGTGTGCTGAGGAAAGCAGGGACTGAAGTTCAAGACATTTTGCAAGTAAAATCTGCTTTACTGACATGAGGTATCAAAGGTCTGAGCACTGAGGGGTGAAAACAGCCACATTTTACAAGTGTTTTATTGGCTGTTATTTTACTTTATCTCTATTTGTCCAATTTTCATCAGAGGAAGCCAAGATCCAGACTGTGCCATTATATGAAAGTCTGGGCAGAGGCCTCAGGGATGACTCTTCAGGATCCCTGTATTGGTGCACTCATCCCTATTCACACTTTTTCTCTCAGTCTGGTCTGAGCCATGTATTGTGGTGCCCAGGCTGAGGTGTTCCTGGTCTAGGGAGACCCTGGGGTCAGGACATTCTGCAACAGAAAGTAAGTACTGCAGAGCTGTTGGCACCACGGTGGCTGATTTGCTACTTGCAGGTGTGCCTTTCTCCTCCTAGTGTCTGTGTGTCCTGCACAGACACTTCCATGCAGCTGAGACTACAGGGAGAAGTTTTGTCTAGATCATTCAGAGATACACACCAAGGGGTCATGTCTCTCTTTGCAGGAATAAACTACGTCCTGTGTTTGAGCTTTCAAACCCAACCTGGGACACCACATTTCATGGTGCAATCTCCCACTAGAGGTAGTTGGTTTCCCAAGGTGGAAAAAAGGAGAGATAGAGATATGTGACAGATGCCTAGGAGTCAAATATTATCTCAGGATATTAATGAGCTATATCCTCAGAGGCCTGGGAAACTCGTGCCATGTATTATGAGACCTACATCCAATCCAGCTCAGAACCCTGGGCTGTGTTCTGGGCCTGAGGGCTAGTATGTCAACTGGATTGAGGAGGGTGGATGTGACTTGCCTGTTTACTGGGGGATAATAGACCCGCACACCTCCAACAAAGTGCAGAAGCCCTTTCCAAATTCCTACACTACAGCCATGCCCATCCTCTCCCAGAAGGATGCTTGTGCAGGATGTGGCTCCCTGGGCACCACATGGCAGGGGTGGAGAAGCTCCCCACGCCTTTCTACACTCGCTGCTCCACCATCCTATTCCCCTGCAGCTGGTAACAGTGGGGTGCCAGAGGGGAGTGAACCAGCAAGCAGGATTTAAAAACCAGAGCAACCCACCCTTTCAAGGTCAGACTCAGGTTGAGCTGCACAGGGTTTTCTCTAAGAGGCCACCGGAGCCCTTTTGTTCCTCGCTGCTCTCGCCATGTTCATCCCAATGTACATGTGAAAGGAACAATTAACAATAGGGCACTCCTCTATGAGGACCCAATGCACTTTGAAGTGTCCACCAAGCAAAAGCTCAAGAATGATACATCATTTTCCACTGTGAACATGTCAAACTAGTACAGCAATTGAAAAAATGTCTCCACATGCCTTCCCAGCATGCAGACAGGGACCAGCTGGAGAGCTACTTCATATCCGACATGTCACCTCCTGACAGCTGTCTTCTTGAAAATTTTTGGTATGTAAAGTTTTCTAACTCCTTTTTTTAAGTAAAGCACAAGAATAAATCCATTCACTTGAAAATTACAGCCAGGCCTCTCCTAAAATGAAGTATTTCCTTTGAGACTAAATGAAGAAGAAAGAAGATTTTCTTGTACAAAAGTACCTGCATTTTTTTTAAAAAACTGTCACTAATTGTAAGCAATGTCAACTTTTAGTCACTTCTATACCAAAATCTCACAAAGTTTATTTCCATGTTGAGGACCCCATTCAGCAAAGGTATTGCAGCATTAGGTTAACCTGGACCACGTGAGCACACCCACTAATCCAAATGCACACCATTACCTGGAGCAGGGATCTCTCCCCCATAAGTGCCATGAGCATTTCAAATAGCAGGAACACCTAAATCATGCTGGTAAAGCAAAATGCTCAGTGAACAACTGAGCAGTACAGAATGATACAGAGGAGGAGAAAAATAAATTTCCATTGTTTTATAAATAGTTTTTAACTATTTTTCCCTATTTGGGTTGGCAGTCCTGTTACTCGTTGTTGACCCTAATGAATGTGGACTTTGAAGCAAAGAGAAAATGGGGCTCCAACTGTTTTGAAATGTTAGACAGTTAGCTGGAACATCTCAGATGGGCCACATGTGAATTGTTCCTTTTCTTTGTCCACTCCACTATGGGCAGTTTAAAACAAAGGTAATTCAGTTTCATGATCTGTTTTCACTCACTGCTGCCTCCTAAGCTTCTGCTTTGTCTTCACGATTGAAAAGGAGAGCCAAGACCCTGAGGGGAAGTGATGATGATTCATGGTGAAACCAGAAGTACTGGCCTGGAGAGCAGTAGTATTGGGATGGAGAAAGACCACTAAAGCTCTTCCCTGGGGATCCTGATTTTAGGTTGCATGTTGACAGTGACTGTAGTGGAAAGACATTTATGATGCACTGATGGCATAAAAATGGAAGATATTATTTAACATACTGTAAGAACTGGGTGACCTTAAGGGTGGATGCAATGGGAGAAGAAAGGATTGCAGTAACTCTGAGCCACGCACCTCAGGAATTGATAGCAGGAATTTCTGTCATGAGGAAAAATGTCATTGTCTGTAAATGAGAAGCGAAATAGGTCATAGGATAAAAATGAATGTCCCTCCATCTAGTCTGACCTTTGAAGTGTGTGGAGGGGAGAGGGACGAGGGAGAAAGGTTGTGTGGTACTGATGGCACTCAGGATCCCAAATTGGCTTAGAGGCTGGCCCCAGCTTGGGATGAAAGCTTGTCTATTCCAGGACCTGCAGGTTCATTTGAAAGGGGTGTCTGACAGTGTATGCATAGGGGTGCAGCCAAAGGCCTCAGCATCCCTCCCTGCACCCCAGCACACATATTGCAGCATGCAGACAGCAGCAGTGTCTCCCTGGCCCTGACACTCACACAAGCCTGTCCCTGCCCCAGAGCTGAATCCTCTAAGCTCAGCGAAAGAGAATAAGAGATTTCTCCCTATTCTTGTGCTATCCAGTTGAGCCCTTTCCTCACACTCCACGTCTTGTTGAAACTAGCACCTCTGCTCCCAGAACAGCAGCCTGGCACACCAGCAGATGAAGCTTTGACTCTTTCCCCACCCTCCTTTTTTTTTTTTCCTTCTTGACAGTCTGCTTTGACCTGAGTGACATCCTCTCTTTGCTTTCAGTCCCTGATTTTCTGCACTTGGGGACAGACTTTGAGCAGGCAGTAAGTGTTGAGGCCGTGCAGAGGCAGCGCGGGGGGGCTGCTGCTACCCCACAGCCTGCCATTCAGGCAGATGGTGGAGGGGGCCGATGTGAATAGCTCCTGTCAGTCTCATAGAGAGAACTTTACAATTGTGCTACGTGTTGGACTGCACGTGACTAATGACATTCTTCTGCAGGCTGCAGGCAGGACACAGCTGTTTCTTTACGGAGAATTTTGTTTTTCTGGGCAGAAAAAAAGCACCCATGACAATATTTTATCCATGTATCCAATATTACACTCCATAATTAGGCATGATCAAAGCCCATCCTGCCTTTCTCTGCCTCTCTTTCTGGTAAATAAGATAATGTTTTAAAATAAAGTGCAGCCTTGGTTTGGTCCTTCTGAAGATTTAAATTCTTATCTCCCCACATGACAGGTATGCACTGAAAAAAAAGCAACAGGGCCAAATATAGATTTCTTTATATAACTCAGGAGTAAATAAGTATTTCAAGAGCACAGATGAATTCCATGACAAATGCTACAGGGTGCATCTGTTGATGAGAAACAGTGCTGCAAAAAGAATTAAAAAACATACAGATATTAATATGAACATATGAAAGGGTGATGTCCTTCTCTTAAAAGCTGCAAAATAACAAATACACAATGGTCTCTGGACGGGGAAAGAGTCTGGATTCTTGAGTGCATGGTACAGAAGAGCCATGCCATACCAGAAGGGTAGTGTGTTCTTCCTGCCCACATTTTGGCCAAGCTCACAGCCATGCTCCCTGCTCCACACTCTTCGGCAAGGCTTCTCCCCATGGGTGTTTCTGCCCTGAAATCAGTGCTGGGCTCTTCAGCCCAGAAACGCACCCCTGACACTCCTACACCTGCGTTCCCTCTACTACGGGGCATGGCCCTGTACCACAGCACAGCTGGGGCTGCACTTGCCCTTGGCAGCCCTTGGCACTTGGACAAGGTGCAGGCAGCCCCAGGCAGCGCTGCCTTGAGCTGGCCCCCATGTCAGAATGACCATGAGGCTTCAGGCAGGCAGTGATCTACCTAGGAAGGCACAGTGTGTGGTTCTGTCCCTAACCTCTCCTTCTGGTTGCCTCCCTTTTTGTATTTCCAGTCACAGTGTCTGCCCACCAGCGCTGCTAAATCACCCCATGGAGTGTGGAGCAAGGCAAGAGCCTTGGTTTGGCTGGGGCATGAGCAGCACCCACAGATGGGTGCAGGCACTGTCTCAGCACAGGGGGGGTTCAGAGAGGATGAGCTTTGCTTAAAGCCCCTTTGCCATCCCCACTAAAGGGTGAACCAGGAGGTGCCTAATCTCTTTCTCCTTCCTCCGTTAATAAGCCACTGAGGCTGTAACAAGCTGTGTTTCTGTGCATAGCAGTCCCAGCTCAGACTGTTTGTGGAGGACAAATTGACCCTGGATGCACACTTGTTTGAGGTATTTCATACATAGGATTGATAGATAAGCTAACACTAACTACTATTTTAGTTTCTCTTTGTTGATAAACGGTTAGAAATAACAAGGGTCATTATTGTCAAACAAAAAAAAAATCATTTTTTACCTATAATGACAGAAATATCTGATGAACTACAACCTCTTCTTGGACCAGATCTTCAAACTCTTTTAGTGATCTGCAATATAGAAGCTATGGGGGAGCTCCTGCAGTCCCAAGCCTCCTACTGGAGGGATGCTAGGATGATGACAGTATCCAGCCTAGCTGGGCTGAACTATCCATACAGAAGGCTTAGAAAAAACTATAAAGATCTCTAAATCTTCTCTACACTACCTGTTGTCTTGATTGGTAACTTTAGCACTATTCATGGCTTCAGGAATTCAACCACTTTAAGTAGGCAGCCATTGCACAAGGAAATAGAACTAGCAGGTAGCAAGTTCAATGTCATCCCTCCATCCCAGCTTTGGAAATGTCCTTCTCTAAAACTGACCTCATGCTTCAAAGGAATATGCAAAGGTGACAAGGGCTGCAGCTATTACTGAGGGTCACCATGGAACCTCTAGAAGGGTCCACAGGTGGTGAGTGCCAGGAAATGTGAAGAAGTGCTAGGAAATGCACACTGCAACCTGGGCACAAGGAGCTTATCAGGGCCTCCTTTTCTGCAGGTTGGGTGGATGGAGTAACTTCCACAGAAAAGACAATGATCATCATACAGACTGAAGAACCAGGCACTTCTCTGCAGTGCCAGCTGCTACCACCCTCACTGCCCTGATGGTCTCCAAGTGTGCACCCCTGAGCTGAGCACCTCGAGGCTAAATGGGTATGCCAGATCTGATTCTCAGAGCGATGCATGTGATTCCTAGGCTGCGCTGGCACAGGTAGGTGGCCAACGCCCGTGGAAATCGCCGGCCCGCCCTGCCTTAGCTGCAAGAGCAGCCCGGCCGCCTGCGTGCGCTTTCGGGAGAGCCCGAGCAGCGGCGGGGCCGCGAGGGGGCGCTGCGGGAGCCGCTGGGCCCGGGCCGCTTCCCTCTCTGCCTGTCTGCTTCCCTCCCTGCTCCCCTGCCTGCCTGCCCTGCCTCCCTCCCTGCTCCCCTGCCTGCCTGCCTCCCCTCCCTGCTCCCCTGCCTGCCTGCCTGCCTCCCTCCCTGCTCCCCTGCCTGCCTGCCTGCCTCCCTCCCTGCTCCCCTGCCTGCCTGCTTCCCTCCCTCCCTGCCTGCCTGCCTGCCTCCCTCCCTGCTCCCCTGCCTGCCTGCCTGCCTGCCTCCCTGCTTCCCTGCCTGCCTGCCTCCCTGCTTCCCTGCCTGCCTGCCTGCCTCCCTCCCTGCTTCCCTGCCTGCCTGCCTCCCTCCCTCCCTGCTCCCCTGCCTGCCTGCTTCCCTCCCTCCCTGCCTGCCTGCGTGGAAGTGCTGCTCTCGGCCCAGGCTGCAGCAACCTTTAGTCCGCCAAAAAAGTCACCACCGGCGGTTAATTGTTATTTACAACAAATCCCCGCCCCTCTTCTCCTCCCCTTTCACACGGCGATGCGGGGTGCGGTCGGGAGATGCTCTCCTCTCACCACACGGCGCTGCTGCTAAAATGCACCAGGAGAGTAGGAGAAGCCATCGCGGGCGATCAAACAAGCTTGTGTGTTCACGAGTCCCTTGCTGGGCAAAAGGTTCAAAGACGACTGAGCAAAATCCTGAGCCGCCTCAGAGCTCCTTCAGTTCAATGGTGCCTGAGCACGCTCAGCACTTTTCAGGTGCTTGAGTCCAGTTCTTCGGGACCAGTCCTGCATAGAGCATCAGGAAGTGTGTCAGAGGAAAATGAGGTCTGCAGAACATGTTGTACTGAAGAAACTGAGCAAATCACAAAGCCAATATTAATCAAGGTATTGGTGATCATAATCAGTCTCTGCTGGAGCTCAGTATTTGCTCCAGGTGTTCTGGGCTCATTACTATCACTGAAGCCAAATTTTAAATGAACATGTATTTTTACAGGTACCAAATTAGGTTCCATCGTGAGTTTTCCATTAAAAATGCAAGAGCGGGGTACTCGGAGCAGATTAGCACTCAGTTTTCCTGGTATATAACAGTGTTTACATCCACTGGGATCCTATAGTGGGTGTTGATGGGAGGCAGCAGGGTTTGGTATGTGCTTCTGCAGAATGTAAAAGACTTAGAACACCAATATGGTGAAGTAAAAAAACTGAAACCACCAAAACAAAAAAGGAGTTATGTCTATTGGCCTTAACACAATCTTTACAACCACCTCTTGCAGAGAGAATGCTAATAAAGAAAAAAAATATTTTAATGACAACAAGAATACATTGTCCAAACCCTATTTTTTTCAAGTCTGATATTAAGTCTGTAATTTTTTTTTTTTTCTTTCTGCCCTCAATGAACCTGGTTCATAGGAAAGTCTGTCACTGTTGCACAAGCTCGATCTGTACATGCAACTGCCAGGCATGAGCAGAGCTTCACATGAGAGACAGTGATACTGGGGGTCCTGGTCTGCTCCATCATGGGGACCAGGGAAATTAATCCCTGGTAGTATAGTAGGTAGATAGATAGGTAGATAGTGCTTTTAAACAGTGCTTCACTCACAAAATTCTATAATCAGTAGCTCATGGTGAATGAGAAGATTTGTAGCTATTTCTCAGAGTAGCTGAAATGTCTATTACTTGCAATGTGATTTGCACCTTGGCAATGATATAGACTTTTATATCTGATGAGATTTTTATATCTGACGACGCTTTTATACTTAAAATATTTATCAGAATTTGTATTGTTTTCTTCATGAAAGCATATTGTGGAGCTACACTCAAGGACAGCAGAGAGTGATATAAGCAATGCTTTGGCAATCCTCAGCTTAGTGACTGCTGTTTGTTCTGGCACAGAGGGATGACACAAAGTAAACTAGAATAGACTCACCAGTTTGCCAGCCTGACTGAAGCCAAGCTCTGCACCTGCTTGTCAGAGAAAAACTTGTAGGCTATAGAGCTGCCTGTGCTAAAAATAAATGGGGAAAGGAAGGGTGAAAATGCAAATTGCTGTCCTGCTAGAAGTCTCTTTCTTGCTTACAAAAAGAGGTATGAGCATATTATGTGTGTGGTTCCATATCCCAGTTCAGGGATCATGGACATGATCATGGATTTAGGACATGAGCAGAGAATTTGTGCACTACATAGATGTCAACACAGACATATTTACATGGACTCTAATAAATGAACCTTTGATTAGCAGCAGTCAGTTCTCCCTAATCCACTTCTTTGGTACAAAAGACTACTCCACTGCACTCTTATGTTCAACAGAATTCTAATTCTTGGATACTGAAGGAATCCCCAGGCCTGATCTGGTAGAGAAGTCACCCTAACAGCTCAATCTAGGTGTACAGGACCCTTCTTTTAAGGATCAGTTTTGCTGGAAAATGCAAAAGGTTGACATTTCTGATAAACAAGTAATTATACCTGCATTGTTCCCAGAGCTGATGCTTTGATGGCAAGGTGGAACAACTGTGGACAAACAGAATCACAGACAATCTCTGTAAAGCAGACACTCTTGGATAAATCGACTCGAGCCAAACAAGGACGAAATGCCATTCATCTAAGTGTGCTAAAAGCTCAAATATGAAATTGCTGAGCTACCAAAGCAGAGCTTAAACCAACCACCATCTCAAGGAACAAAAGTGTGTAATGTGATAGGTAGCTGTATGAGTGACAGAATAAATAAAGCAACATTTTCTCTGGACTGGTGGTAAATTTACAGAAGGAGTGTCCAAGGGCTTATGTTGGGCTTGGTGCTATTCACCATCTCTTTATGTGGCATGTCAAAGTGTGTGAATACTGGCAAAGTTTTTAGATGATACAAAATTATTAGCAATAATCAAAGCTAAAGCTGACTGTTGCAGAAGGAGCTTATAATACCAACTGACAGCGAAGTGCCAGATGAAATTCAATATTGACAAGTATGAAGTAAGACACTTAAGGAAAAAATAACTCTAATTATATATGTGCAGTGACAGTCTCTAGACAGAAACACTCAAGAAAGGTCTTGGGTAACTGAAATTAAGGTGTGAGGTTTTTGAAAACATCACTTACTGCCTTGCAACAGTCAAAAGGCATATTGGATAGCAGGAGTTGCTGAATGAGGGAACACAATAAAGTAGAACAGAATGTAGTATCACAGCGCAGATCTAATAACTTTTGAAAAGATATAGAACAGGTAGCAAGGACAGTCAAGTTTTGTAACAGCATATTTTTCAGGAAAGACTAAATGAGAGCTTTTCATCTTAGAAAGAAGACTATCTGAGGGGACTTGATGGAAGTGTAAAAAATCACCAATGGCAAGGAGAAGGTAAACAGGACAAGGTTTATTTGTGTTCCTCTAATACAAGAATTAGGGGTAACAAATTGAATTATCCTACAGTAGATCTAAACCATAAGGAAGAAATTTTCCACATGATGCATTAAACCATGGGACTTGTTGCCAAAACAGCAACTTGTTCTTGCACAAATACATTTAAAAAATACTTAGACAAAATCATGTCATATAGGACCGTTATTAAGATGAAATATCCACCTTCAGCCTGTAGCTCAGTGACTCCTGAAACTATTGATTGTCAAAAGCCAGACCAGTACAGACAGACCACTGTGTACTGACTTCTCCTGTCCTTTTGCATTTCCTTTAAATATCCACATGAGCTGACATCTGAGGTCAGGTTCTGGACTATAGAGACCTTTAATGACAATCACTAGAGCATTTTCATTGGAAGGAATGGGAAAATACATCCTGCTTATATTATGCAGTGAGAGGCAAGGAAAGGATATACTGGAACCATATGAAAAACAAGACATGGGGTCTAAGACATAAAGTAGGCAGTTGTTGAGGGCACCACACAGTTGCCAGCAGCCCTGATGTGGGCCTGACAGCAGGGCAGGCAAGCTCCTGGGGTACACAAATTCAGTTCTGTTCAACTTGCTGCTGAGTTTCATGTTGCACCGCTGGGTCTGCAAACATGGGAGGCATGTTCCCAATGGAGCTAAGACTTCTGAGATGGAGCTGTTTCTGCTGTTCTACTTTATCACACAGATTTCATGACCACATTTGAAGACATATTTGACACCTAGACAAAAGCCAAAGACTTTAAGATTTCCCAGGAGTGAGATAAATACCCATCCTCAGCCCCACAACCCTTCAGATACTGCAATGAATTGTTTGGTAGAAAAACTTTGTCTGCTTTCTGTTCCAAACAGCTCAGCTTTGATAAATGCAGCAGGTTTGATCTGTACTGTGCCTCCCTTAACTGTGTTACATGTATAATCCTCCCTGGAATGGAACATTTACATTCCACTGACCTAGTTGAAAAAATACATTAATTTTAATTTATGCAAAATTTTCCCAATAGAAGAGTGAAAGGAGAGAGGCGATGTCTTATTTGCAGTCCTTGCCTGCAAAGGACTTGGAGTTAGAAGTGAAGCCAGCTTTTTAATCAGGATTTTTTGAAAATCCTGAAGCATTTCAATGGGTGTCTTGTTCTTATAAATCCAGTCAGAGCTTTTTTACCTCCCATACCTCTCACACAGTGACAAATACAAAATGTGCCATTAACCTGTCTCCTCTCCACTGAGTGGTGCCTCTTTCTCTGGAGACCCTGGCACAGTGGGACACCAGGGTCAGTTTAATACAGACTTCAGCCAGACACCTCATTTCAACTCCCCCTGTTGTACACTTCTCTGACGGCTGATCCCATATGGAGACAATAGGGAACTTTATTGTTGAAGAAGGAAGTTCATGGTGCATATTCCTATATCACCTGACCTGAAAAGCCCCAAGAGCATAGTTGGCCTACAGCCCACTCCCAGTGCTGCAGCTCTCTCAAAGGAAAAATGACCATTAATGTTTGTGAGAACTGGTTGCGTAGCCCAAAATTTGTCTGTAGGATCACTTCATCTGTCTTAGTAAGTCAAACACAACAGGTACATGTACAAAAGGCACTGAGTGGAGGGCGGTTTTATATTGCTTCAGCATGTAAAATCAGAGGGATAGATGTCCTCATGTTAGAATTCCCTTTAGTAAGGATTACTTCGGGGTCTTGACTCAGCAATGTTGCTGCTACTGCAGCCAGCTAGCCCTGTTTCCACATGGGAGGTTGTCAGAGCAAGGAACAGCTAGGAGCCATCATTTTTTGCTCAGCAGGCTTTTTGGCAGCTACCAACATTGCTGTAGTCAGTGTAAAGTAAACCAATTAAGTAGCTTTTCATGCCAGAATGGCCCAGGAAAGGACAGCACCACAATAGCTAAGTCATCTTTTTCTTTACTCCTGCTTAAAGGTTCATTTGGTGCAGGTGAGCATGAGGTCTTTTCTCTATCCTCGGAGGTCAAACCCAGCCTGCCTTAATTATGCTGCCAGACCAGTTGTGGCTGAGGGGGCTCTTCTCTCCGTGCCCTAAGCAGGAGGTCTGTGAGCCTGAGCATGCCACAGCTGTTCACAGGAGCCTGTGTGTGACCTGAGGGAGCAGCTCAGAAAGCCACTGATCTGGGGAGATGTTCAGATCCAGACTCTGCGGTGAGCCCCCCCAGAAACATCAAAGGCAGCCCATGCTCATGCAGTGTTGCTGCACAGCATGTTGTCTCATGTAGTCCTTGACAGCTACCATGTAAACACAGGAACCACAATCTGAGCAAGGGATCGGAAAAAAAAATAGACCTAGAGGTATCTGCAACTGTGTAATTCTTACATCTCCTTATCATGTAGTACTCCTGCTGTTTATAGTCTTGTACCTGTCTTTGTTTCAAAATCACCTCTGTTGTAACTCTAAGAATGAGAAAAATGTCCCTTGTAACTGCAAGTAAGCCTCTGTGTTTACTGGAGTATCACAGGGATGAATTTTATTACTAATGTGTAAGGAAAAGAGTCACCATGCTTTCAGGAGATTGCTGCCCACCTGACATGGTTTTTTTTCTTGGTTGCTGGTATCTTTAGCTTACAGTAAAGCTCATTTCAGATGGAAAGTCCTGTAGATGTTTCGTTCATTACCAATGGAAATTCGATGGTGTGTTCTCAGTAAGGCTCTGAATGTGCTTATCTCCAGCTGCTTAAGGACACATATTGCTGAAGAAGGGCAGTCCCTACACTAGACTGCAGCTGCTCAGAGAGATATAGTATCGTCATTTGTGATTTGTGACAATAGAGAAACTTTTCTTCTTTTCCGCAGCCAAAAAGTAGTCATTTTGCACTCTACCTTATGCAGAATGAAAAAGCTTTTATGAAAAGTAAATTTTCCTGTCTTCAAATAAATGAATACCAATAACATCATGGATGCAGTATCAGACAGGTATAAGGAAAGAAAGGCAAGGAAACCAGGAGGAATAGTGTCCAAAGAAAGTAACTCATCAGCTTCCAGAACATTTCCAAATATCTATTTGGTAATTAAGCCAGCAATATTAATTTCAGATATCAGAATGCAGTTGTCAACTCCTCAAGCCTAGGTAATTTGCAAGCTGTCAGATATCCTTCCAAATAAACAGCCTCTTTAACAAACTTATTTTTTTTCTGTAGCTGGACTTTCGAATAGTTTTAGAACAATTGTTTCAAGACAGATAAACAGCTATGAAACGATGCAACTTTTGCTAAAAAGAAAGTAAATAGAAATAAGTAATATCAATGAATCAATGTGTATCTCTCTGTACAGTTTAAAATGTGGTGAGCTCTGTCAGAACAAAAGGTATTTTATTAACCATTCTTCCAGGCATGGAAGTGTTGAGAAGAGAACAGAGTTGTTCACTAGCATGAGTAGCCATGGCTTGGTATAAGCAGTCTGCAGGTGGAAATATTCTTTCAGAAGAATCTTTATTTTCCATGGAATTGCTCACAATCTTCAGGAATTTTATTAACTCCTAGTTTATATGAATTTGCTATTATTAATCTGGTTTGTTTTAAGAATCAATATGTTATTCTGTAATGTCACTCTAGGGGCAAAGCTGACCAAAGACTTTCTTGGGAGAGAAGATTGTTCCAAGATTTCGAACACACCTGGTGTTTTGTGCCATCACATCCAGACACTAGCTAAGAAAAGCTGCACAGAATCATGAATGTTCTCTGTCACCAGGTAGGATTGCTTCAAATAGGGTAGTCCACTGTGCCATACCCTTGGACCAGACCCTATTCTCTACGCAGGGTCTCTACCAGTACAAGCACTTGGCGGACCAAACTGGAAGTGCTGGTAAATGTGTTTTGAGGGAGGAAGTGATATATCAAGAGATCAGCAAGGCTTTTAATATGAAGTGAACTGGCCTGATGTGATCCCATAACATCTAGGAACAAAACTATCCTTAAACATGTGTTTTGTTTAACTTTTGTTTGCCACATTTAGGACAGGCTTGGTTGAACACCACAAGGGTTTCTGGCATGGTAGCCTAATTGGCTCGATACAGATGCATTAGTCCTTTTCTCCTCTTCTTGCTATTACTTTAGTTCATATTTATGCAAGCACACAGGTCAGAAACTCTTTGGGACTGAAATAAAGCTTTTTTTCTTTTTCTTTTTCTTTTTTTTTTTTTTTTTTCCCCAAATAAGAATTAATTATCCATTTGTTATTTCCTGGACCATTTGGATTACCCATATTTCATCTAATGGGTTAAGTCATTTTACGTCAGTTCTGCTGTGTCACATCATGTCATGTTTCTTGACTGGGTGAATGAAACCTTTGAAACAGGATGCAACAAGTAAGGAATACCTTGTTCATACAGTAGAGTCATTCTCAGGTTTGTGTCAACTGACTGTTCAAATTATTACATCCAGGCCAGTGCAGACAGCCACAACGGGGTGAATGCAGCATGTCAGCTGCACAGAGAGTAAGTGGAGTTTGAAAACGTCATGGCAACCATGGTCCTGCTGCTTCTTTTTGCAAACCTTTTGTGAGAAAAAAGGTAACTGGCCCTACAAAATGATCAGCACTATTATCTGCTTGTTTCTTTTTGTTTAACAGTGACTAAAACCTTTTAAATGTCTATTGTCACCATTGGACTGAGTCTGATTTTGTTATCTGAATGCACTTCCCAGGATAGCTGTTACCAAAAAAAAAGGAGCAAAAATAAAGAAAACCACAGTGAAAAAAAATTAAATTGAACAAAGTTAAAAACTGAGCTGATTCAGAAGGTTTTTTTCCCCAAACTTGTTCTTATATTTTAATCCACAAGCATGCCCATCAACCATTCAGCATTATTTCAGCAACTGTAGTACACAGAAACCTTAACATGCCAGGACTTCATTGTCCTTTGCTTTAGTCTTTTCCCCAGGCTGAGCTTCAGCGTCTCCTCTTTGTATTTTCCTCTATCATAGATTTGTATTATTTCTATCATCATCTTGCTTACAGATCTTACTTAGATATAGAGAAAAGCAGGATCTCACCCATATGTTTATCTTGCTACTGAATTATCTGAATAGAAAATAAACACAAGCAACACCCATTTACCATGAACAAGCAAGCTGGAAAGTGTCAGAGAGCTGCAATGAATGAACTCCTCTTGCTAATGGCTAGCTGGCCTTGTTATTAATATGGTTATAATAACGTTAAGCTTCTCTATTAAGTCAGCAGACAGGGGCTATTGTTTACACTTAATTTCTAAGAAACAGGCCCATTTTTCAATTATATTGTAATCCATGGTGCCTTTAAATGCCTGGAAAATGCAGGTTCTAGAACATCTCATTGAAGATGCTGCAAAGTTAAACTAAAACAAAAATCTGTGTTTAGAAAGACCACATTTGATGGCTTGTGATTCACTTCTTCCGTGTTCCAGATGAACGGAAGAAATTTATTACCCCTGTGCTGATTTGGAACCAGTATTCATAACAAATAGAACTGAAAGTAAGTGGAGCTCATCCTGAGGACTCGACTGAAGTTGTGTTCTTAAAACCCTCTGCCAGAGCCCTCCAAATGCTGAGTTACCTGGTTGTGTTCAGCAGTCGCATACTGGTGTGCAGCTGCAATTTTGGAGTGCCTGTCAGCATCAGAGGTTTTAGAAGGATCTTTATCTCTTCCTCATGCCTCTATGCCCCTGGTCCAAGGGTCTGTTTTCAGTCCCTACCTATTTCTGTGGCACTGATATGGTTCTGTCCACCCTGGGGCTGTGGGCCACCCAGGGGAGGAGGGCAGCAGGATCCTCATGTCTCTCTAGTCTCTGGGTGTGCGGGGGAATAGTGTTACCTCAAGGATGCTCCTGGACAGTGGTGAAAACAAAACATAGCCCAGCTGTTTACAGCTGTAATGGACATACACACTGTACATATCTGAGGTCCCAGCCTTGCCCAGGTCCCAGCAGCACTACTGCCCCTTCCTGCTGTGCACTCACTGTGGGAACTCTCTCCAGGTACAGCCTACATCACCATGCCTGTTTGAGAGGCAAGCAGAGTCTTCTTCCCTCTTGGTGTCCTTGTTGTTTGCTCTCTGTCTCTTTCTCACTTTCTTTGTATCGCTCCAATGAGACAGCTCAGCTCCTGCCAGCATGGCAGCACTGATTTACTCTTCAAGTTGTGGATAGGGACAGGGCCTGAGGTATGTCCCTTATTCCCCCATCTCTTGATCTTTCAACTCCAGTAATTTGCACTGCACTGTGGACATGAGCACACCTTTGTTTAAGGTCCAGTTCTGCAGGACTTATGGGAAAAGCCCTGGTCCCAGGCAGTGGGGGCTGTTTTTCAGCTGGTAACTGTAAGGGTGTCTGATAACAGTGAGAATTTCTCATACCCTCAGGACAAAGCACTGGCTGCAGAGAACAGCCTGTGACATTTCACCTCCCTGTTTAGAATGAAGCAGCCTTCTGAATTTGTGACTGATATTCATGAGCTTTTCATCTCAGAAGTAAATGACTGTCTTTAAAATATGGTCTCCCTGCATCTTGGGATGTGCAGTGAACTGACCTGCCCTTGAAAACAGAACTTGAAAGGACTTCACTTTTCAGGGTCTTGGTCCTGGGAAGGGGCATGAGTTGGGGGTTTGATCATTCAGGGTAAGAAATTACACGATGGATCAAGGGTAGGCAGTTTTACTTTCCATCTTGCTCAACTGTGACCAATGCCAGGTCATCCTGCATCTCAGGCTGCTGATGGCAGTAGGGATGGCTGGCTGGAGGAGACATGCCAGAGCCCAAGGGCAGGTCCCACCACAGGACACAGGACAGGACCTGCCCCAGTGCCAGCCAGGTTACAATGATATGTAGCTTGTTGTCCTCCCAGTGTGTCTTGTACTGCCATTTTGTGGTGGGAACTGTCTCGCCCACTGACAGGGTTTGAGAGCTAGTGCTGCCAACAGCTTGTCCCACTAATGGATTTGAAACCCCTGAGTGGTCATGAAGTTTGGAAAACTGAAACTATGTTTTGTAGATCCATCAAACTTTTGCAGTTGGCACAGCAAGAGGAGGAACCCCTGTGTAAGGTGCAGGGAAAATGCTTCTTTAACAGGGCTGAAAAATTAATTTAAGATATGAGCTATCTCCCTGCACAGACTTATAAAGACAACATGTACAAATGAGCAAGAGGGTTGAGGTGTTCTAATCACAGCTACAGGGCTCTTTCTTAATTTCCTACATACCTGAATACAAACAAATATCTGACAGATATAAGTGCGGGACTGATTCCAGTTTCTTGCAGGAAATAGCAAGGCCAGGATTATTGCTTGCAGGCTTATCAAAATTACAGCAAGGTACAATTCTCTATTAAATGATTGAAAAGAATAAAAAAAAAAAAATAGAACCAAGGAGCCGGAGAAGATGATCATAGCAATTTTATGATCATAGTGAACCTTTTAAGCTTTAAAATTATGATACTGTAGAAAGGATATTATTTTCTGCACAGTACAAAAATGTCTGCTAAGCCTTATTTATTTTCATTATATCACTAATACTGCCTAAACCAAGGTAGAGTTTGTTTCCTCTCTACATTGAGGAAGGGAAGTCCAAGAAATAGAGTTGCAACTGAGAAGTAAATTCGGCTGATGATATTTTTGCAGCTTTTGGCTTCATTTGGTGTACCTCCTTTTACATGAATGCCCTTTTCAAGCTGGAGATCTGCAGCTGTATGTAGGAACAGGAAAAAAACCAAGAAAACTTCCTCAAGTATATGCATTATCAACTAGTCCTGAGGCTCATCTGAAGCTGTTGTACCTACTTAGGCAGTGTTTGAAGAGCTTTCAAATCATAATGAATTCATGCACCCTACTTCATTTAAATACATGGAGACACCATTTTTAAGTGCATAATCCTGAGCTCTCCTGTTTTGTTTTGCACATCAAACAGGAAGATAGTTGGGATCAGTCCCTGTTCACACTGCCATTACAAGGGAATAAAAACTATTCCAATGAATTCTCTTCAGGGGTGACACCTCAGGATGCAATGTTTGGTGCAGTGAGACGTATCCAAGGGATTAGTCCAGGGACCCTGATGCCCAGGCAGGCTGGGGAAAAGGGGAAGAGCCTGCTGCAGATAGTGCCAGAGGCACCTGAGCAGGTCCACCTCACTGCAGATGAAGTAGTTGTGGGTGATGGCAAGCTGCAGTACTGCCTCTCCTGTGCAGGGGATTGTGGATGGTGAACGGTCTGGAAGAGGTGGCTCTGGAGCATATTAGCAGAGCCCGGGCTGGCAGTGAGAGATCAGAGTGATCAGAGACCACTTCTGATCACGTACTGCCTGTGGCTGATTCCTGAAAGTGAGTGCCATATGAGGGGAGTCACAGAAGATGCCTTCCCATGGAATGAAATCAGCCCTAAATGATAAGTCAGAACTGGGTATGCCAAGTATTGAGTTCTGTGTGAGTCCCTAGAGAGGGTCCACACCTGAAAGACCCAGGCTTTGGAGCATTTTGAACACAGTCTTTAAGCCGTGTTGTCCATAGCTTGGTCTTTTGCCCTTATCAACCTGCTTGAAGAGGTTGTCTAAAGCACAGCAGATCTCCTTCCCTATATGTGCCCCATCACTCTCTTTTTGAGCTACTGGTATCCAAGCCTTCCCAATGTCTTTCAACAGCCTTTTGTCCATTGCAAAAATGAAGGATTGGAAGAGCTATTTTTCTGTATGTTAAATAAAAATTGGAGTAAAAATTAGGTAAAAGTTTAAAAGTACAAAAAGTAAAACTGCATCTCAGACCCAGATAGAATAAAGTCATCGTGCTCTTCAGGGGAGAGATCCAGATGAAATCTCATCCATGCACATTTAGATCTCTTCCCCGTGATCTGAAGGGGGAACAAGGCTAGAAGATCTCCTGTGACAGTGACACTAGGAACTGGCAAAGCAGCAGCAAGTCTGGCTTGCACAGGAATCTGCATGGTGGCAAGCTTGCCCCAGCAGGCTATTTAAAGCTTCTTTGGATTCCCCACACAACAGAGCTGGCATGCCAGGAAGCTTCACTCTTTTGAAATGGTGCTGACTTCAGCTTGCCTCAATCCATACTCTGGTTGTCCTCCTTCCGAAGGAGAAAATCCTTTCACAACCCCCCTGCTCCCCTCCTTGTCACTGCCCCTTACTGTTAATTAAATAATGGACTAATGGAACATGTCATGATGGTAAGCGGTTAAAAGATTTATCATCCTGTCTTCATTTGAGACATTTTAGTATCAGGCAGAAGTTTAAAGCCATCATAATAATTTATTTAAATGATTTATGTGGAAAAACAAGACATTCCACAATGCCTCTAAGACACATCCTGGAGCGTGGCTGTTGCTGGCTAACACTGCCTCTGGGAGCAGAGGTACTCATTTACACCTTGTACTTCTCATCTCTGCAGGGAGGTGATTACCCCTGACAACACCCCTTGCTGGGGATTTTAAGCATTTCTGCTTGAACAAATATGAAGCTACATGGAATTTAAAAAGCGCAGCACACAGAAACAACATAGAAAAGAATTATTTCAACAGGGCTCAATGCTACAAAAAGAAACAAAAAAATGCAAACAAACTCAAGGAGTAGATTTCCCCAAGGTAAAACCAAAACATATTTAAGGAATTAAGAACAAAAAATGGGGGACACAGGAACTGATTAATCTGTGGCAATAGTCAGACAGTGGACTCCACCCTGTTAAAACTTTCAGAAGCACAGACTGAGAGCAGCTGCAGAAAGTACATTTTTTTACCATAAAACAGTAGCAAGCCATTTTGCAAAAACATATGAGCAATTTACAGGCTCACCATTGCCTCTAGAACTGCCTAGTTTATCCATTTGCAAAGAGATATTGCCAGTTAAACAAGACTGCAGTGTACTAAAAGTTGACTTATCCTATTTCTGAAGCTCTCCAGTGAGCAGTGTCATCCATTCTTCTCTGAACTCATTGATGTCCCTGCAAGTTACGTTAATTTGCAGCCTGGGAGTCTGATCCCAGTCACCTCCAGCTTTACTGCAAATGCCTTCCCAATACCAAGGATGTGAAGTATGCAGACATATGACTTCCTTGTCTGCATGCACAGGGCTAAGGGATTTTGAGACTCATTCTCCTGCCAGCTGGAGTCAAAACAGTGTTCAGCAATTTCTGCCTTACAGACTCTGGAAGCAGGAACAGAGTGCAGTGGGCTGGCTCTCCTGGACCTGGGCAGGGAGGTAGGCTGAGTGGAGCAAGGGGCAGAGCCTAGAGTCAGGATGCTCAGCTCACAGCAGGGCTCGAGGGAGTTCTCCTATGCACCCATAGATATGTGTGTGTGTAAGCTTGCTTCCAGTACGATTGTGGTGACACTTCAAACACCACATCAGAAGTCTCTGGATGGACCTTACCTAGCTGCCCTCTATGTATATGTGTTTTCCAAAAGTCAGTGAGTAAATTAGGACCTTCAGCAGGTGACTGACTTTATTAAGTCCTTGAGCCTGAGCCACTACAGTAGGAGACAGGTAAGAGAAACTCCTGCATGAGGCAGTGTGCACCTACTGACCCTTTTCCCAGTTGCCTGGCCACTGGCACACAATATGTTGATCCAGGAGGCAGAAGGGAGCATTCCACCTTGCTATCTGTTTGCAGTCAGAGACAGCTATCAGGACTGGGGGGATCATAATAAGTAGGAGTATTCCTAAATCTAAAGGGTAAGTTATTTTCTCCCAGGGGCCAGGAGGCCTGTTAAGCATTACAGAGGGCACAGCCTGTCAAGTCAACCAGCAGATGCGATGCAATGCCTTGCCACAAACTCTGCCCAAGCAAGGTGTCTCCACACCAAGGACAGAGAGCACAAGCCTGAAGGGAGCATGTCCTTGTTCTCCCACTCTCTGCTGTTGTAATGGAACTACCAAAGTTTTACTGCTACAACCTGAGCGAGCCCACCTGGTGCTGTCTAGGTGGTAACATGTCCTGAAACTTGGGCAAATATTTGTCCTGTGTCTCTCCCACCCCCCAGCCCTCTTTCTCCCTCTCTGAGAAATTTCCATAAAACCAACAGCAGTACCCTTGCTAGGTAATACCTGTTTCCCAAGGCCACTGCCAATGTGAACAAAGTTAAATAGCCTTCCATCCACTGGGGACTTCGAAACATTCAAGGTTCAGGCATTTGTTCTTGCTATACTCCACAAGGCACAGGCTTTCTCAAAAGCAATAGGTTTTTAATAGGCTCCTTAGCCTTGATGAAGTGGTGTTTTTTGATAAATAATAAAATACCCAACTCAGGAATAGCTATTAATTATTCATTGAAATAGCAACTACAGCCGCAGTTACCTCATGTCCAAATCCAATGCTCCATTGCAGTCTACAGCCTTCTTGTGAGGGGAAGAGTAGGGGCAGACACAGATCTCATCTTTGTGGTGACAATGACAGGACCCAAGGGAATGGCCTGAAGTTGTGTCAGGGGAGGCTTAGGTTGAATATTAGAAAAAGACTCTTCCCCCAGAGGGTGGCTGGACACTAGAACAGGCTCCCCAGGGCAGTGGTCATAGCACCAAGTCTGACAGAGTTCAAAAAGAGTTGGAAGAATGCTCTCCAGCATATAGTGTGACTCTTGGGGATTTTTCTGTGCAGGGACAGGAGCTGGACTCTATAAGCCTTGTGGGTCCCTTCCAACTCAACATATTCTTTGATTCTGTGAAGAACTGGTCTCTCTATAAACAGACACTCCCCAGGTGACCGGATCATGATCCTGTTGATTTACTGGGTTTTTCCCATTGAGTTCAACAAGAGCAGGAGGAGCCACTTTGTTCACTAAAATTACACTTGCAGACATCTACTGACTCCATGGAAGTTATGTCAGTCTCTGATGTCTGAACACTGGGCATTTGATTAAGTGCATGCTGGTGTAACTCAGCAATAATCTGAGTAAGTAGGTGAAGTCCAGTTTAAGTCCATTATTTGCAATGATAAAACAGTGATTGCTGGTTTATAGGCTCAAATGGGCAAATCACTAGCAATAAAATATCATTATGCCTCTAGCTGACAGTTGGATAGCTGATAGGCAGTTTGGAATATTAACTGTTACAAATAAAAAGTAAAGAATACTCTTAGTACAATACAACACTGAGGAGATATCCTAAGGACAGCTCTGGACAGACACCAAATGGAAGTTAGGAAATAGGTGTCAAATAGGTACTAAGCAGGAAAAGCTTGTGCTATTAGCAGAGTGTTTTGATTCAGATGCAGTAATAACGTGACATTAAGAGGATGGATAAAAACCTGAAGTTCTGTAAAACGGTATCTTAGGTTACAAAAAGGCTTGTTGATTCCCATAAGAACCATATTCACCTGTTAAATCTACTATCTTAATATTGTTGGGGTTTTTAAGAAACACAAATGCTTTTTTACATTTTTAAACAGTATTAATCTTTTATCTGTACAAATAGCTTGTGGAAAACTGAGTGATCTCTAGAAATATGGGCTGTAGGAATAAGGTCCAGAAGGTAAACCAAAACCACAATTTACAGAGCTCAAAGTGCTATGTATTATTCTTCTGTTTGCATATATGGCCTAACTGGCTTTATCTTCCTTTAACAGACTACAGCCTACAAAATACAGCACTTTCCTCTTACCATGCTATCTCCTGAGCATGGACAACACTGGAAATGATGACTCCTGAAAACTACTGACCTGGCCTAAATACTGTGGAATATTTAATTTACTTTGTCCAAACCAGGCAGAAGGTCAGGATTGAGCCAGCTGACATGTCTGACTGAGATGGGGTGGTCCTGCTCATAGAGTCCGGAGTCACACAACCACTGAAGGGTTTATCACAGAAAGCATGTGATAAATTCATACCCACAAAATCATTATCAAATAACAGCAGCACTGCTGTGTTCTTCAGTTTGAAACGAAACCATATAACCACAGATTTGATTGAGCTTCTGCTGGGAAGTCAGTGTAATCATCACCTTCAAAAACAGGTCTGTTGTCTGTCACATAGAGACGAATTGCTTATGATGCTTTGCACTGTTCAATTATTCTTACTTACAACAAAATTGAAAAGAAGTTCCTCCAGGTGCTTTTTATCCCTTTCCTTCCCTTTGCAGAACTAGTGAGGGTTCTTGGCTTTAGCATGTGTTTTTGACTCCCCAAGTTGAGGAAGTTATCCTTTCCAAGCATCTAGGCCTGAGGCTTTTTGCATCACATGATTTGGCATAGGGACCTTTGGGAGCTGGCCACAGGCAAGTGAACATGAAAGAAGGTAGTAGAAATCTGCAATAGGTCATTGGTTTCAGCTCTTCTATCAGCACATATTGTAAAAAGCAGAATTTGCACTTTATATTCCTTTGCTGTTCTTACATCGAAGGGCTAAATTATGCCCACTAATATGTGTAAGAGGTTTTTCAGTTATCTTTCTGATGCAAATTATATAATTTTGCATTATCCACTGATTATCTACAGTTTGAAAAGTACTGCAGATGTTGAGCAAAGCCTATATGTCAGTTCTCTCCTCCTCTGAGAACAGCATTTAAGTAAGCAAAATTGACAGTCCTGTAGGAATTCTAGTTTAGCTGTAGCTCAAAAGGGAAACCAGTCTGGGCTTCAGAAAGTTTGACAGGTATTTGATGAAACTGTGATTAAAAGACTGTGTGTGCCCAGCTCAGCACCTGGATGTATACCAGGTCATCTCCAGGACATACATCCTCTCCCCTTGCTAGATGCCTATATTGAGCACAGTGCACCGCTACATTTAGCAGGTGCTTCAGGTCCATTAGATGACAGCCCAGTGTGAGACCTGCCCTCAGCTCTCATTGCACAACGTGGAATAAATTGTATTTGATTGTGGCAACATGCTGACAATGCCAAGGTTAATGAACTAACAAAGAATATTTAATGAAGTCAAGTTATGAGTGATTGTTTTACTAGGTGGTATTTAGGATTTAGAATAATCATTATAAAGTAAAACCTCTACCCACCTCTGACTGGGCTCTTGCAGAGGTGTGCAACATTTCAAAAAACAGTTGAGTTGGGAAAAAGCAAGTACCCAAAAGGTCTGCAAAACAACATCAGCCAAATGTGATATTACTGTTTTTAAGGAGCAGTGAGAGGAAAGTATGGGGGGAAAGTTGGAACTATATCGTGACCCTGCCTAGTATTACTATCATAATGTATGTAGACCACCTCTCTGGTTGTGCCTGAGTTAAATCTCAGTAACCTGTCTCATTTGCAAGTTCAAGCTGGGACGGTAGTCTACAGTTATTAGTTTAATGGTGGTTTCTGGACCGTATCTTATTATCTAGTCAGATATATTAAATTATGACAGAAGAGTTCTCCAGAAGTCCACTGAGGGCACTCAGAAAATTGCCCGATGGTCAGACATCCAAGACAGGAAGGAGTAATAGGGGCCTTCTCACCCAATCCCATCTATCCCTTTGAAGGTCTGAAGTTCTGTCAAACTCACCCATTCCTTAGCTTGTGGAAGTTAGGGAAGATGTGGGTTTGTAGGACTCTCCTTCCTCCTGTGCTGAACACCCTACAAAGTTGCAGTGGGGCCATAGACAGGCCTTGATCACACACCGAAGGGCACGGTATGAAAGGCACCTGCCAGAGTTGGAAGCATCAGTGTCAGGTCTTTTTCTTTGCCAAAAAGATTATTGATTCTCTATACTTACTCCTGTAACTTGGCTGACAGGTTCATAGAACAGCAAGAATCTCAGCTAACAACAGTGCTGCTTCAGCCAGTTGTTCTTAATAACCCTGTCAAGGAAAGATTTATAGACAAAAGCTGAACAAGGCAAGACAATACTTTTTTTTTTTTTTTTTTTTTTTTTTTTTTTTTTTTTTTACTGTAAGAACATATTTCAGGACAGTTTGCTCAGGTACCCCTTCATTCTTTTCCACAAAACTGCAAGAGCACAGCCTCTGTGGAGAGTTTGATGGGTAAGAGGTGATATATGAAGTAGGGTAGGAGGATATACATAAGGCTAGTTGGTCTGTTTGTTCCCTCATATAGCAGCAGCTGTACAATAGCAAAGGTTCTTAAATCATCACCTTCTAGACTCATAACTAACCCATTTCCCCTTGAAGTTAATTAGAAAACTCTTGCTGATCTGTATGCAGGTTATAGGCTTAACACAGTCAAGGTTTATCTCTCCATACATCCTCTTTACCTAAGGCCATCCTCGTTTGGCTATTATTGTCATAAGCACACATTCTTCAGCCAAATTAATAACCATCTCTTTCTACATGACCTCTCTGCTTTGTAAGACATCTATATCCTGACCTGCTGCTTCAGAGACACTACCAAATCTGGCACAATGCACTGGCAAATAAAGGCAATACAATAAAAATAGGAATTAAGATGATTGGTTGGATGTTACTGCTGTGGTAGAATGTATGTCAAAAGAAGGAATGTGCCATGCTGACTGTAAGATAGCTCTGATTTACTATACTTGCAAACCATACCTTAAATGTGCTGCGGTTTTCAGGATGTCCGCAATATTTTTCCTGTCACCTAAAGCAGTCCCTTCTATCCATTATCTTTATGCTCCCTCTGACCTCCAGAGAATATCTGGTGAAAATACCAACTAGCCCAAAGCACCTTGCAGGATGGCACCTTGGGCCTTACAACGCTTTTATGAGAGCTATAAAGAAGACACGCAGCAAAAATAGACTGATAAATGAGGTAGTCTGCACATTCTTGTTATGTGACTGTGACAACACCAGATGATGGATAGATATTTCTCAAGCTTTACTCATCAAAAAGCAGCCAAGTGTCTTTCATTGTTTTATTTTACCTTTGTAAACCATGCTTCAGTAAACCACATGAGTAAAACTTTCAGTCTTATCTATTTGTTGAACAGCATCAAGCAGGTAATATTTGGAGGACTTAGAGCCTCTCAATTTGGTCTTCCAGCATATATTCCATACTGGAACAAAAAGCCATCACCCTTGGCAAGAAAAAAATCACAATCTTGTAAAAACATTATCCTTCTTGGATTCTGGCAATGCACTGAATAGGAGTGAGCTTTGAACTCTGATTTGACAAGGTGTGCCTGGTTAGCTTAAGTGCCAAGGAGTACCCTGGAGACATGTACTGCAGAGAGAGAATTTAATCACTAAGGTGTTTTTAGGCTGAAACACCTGAGTGGTGGATTAGACTGAAATGCTGTCGTAGAATGTGCTGACAGGTGTTCTCCAAGTAGGAACCAATTAAGAAGAAAGAACATTTCTTTCTGCAAGTACAAATCTAATTTTTCGTTATTCTCCTGAATATACAATACAGAAATTATTCCACTTTAATAGATAGGGATGAATTCAAAATTGTGCTGAGTCTTTCCCAGTACCAAGCAATTATTTCTCCCTTTTTCTTACCCAAAAGCCTTAGGCTAGTTTACAAAAAATACAATATTCTAATAGATTTGGCTGTCACTTTGCTGAACAGTGGTTTCTGGCTAAGAGGACAGAGTTCACATCAACCTTAAAAGGCCTGAGTAGAAACTGTTAAATACCCAGTTAGGACTGAGATGGAGCAGTCCCCAAGGGACCTTTGTGCTCTGATCTCACTGCCACTGGAAGAATAAATAAGTGCATAGCCTGTCACCCTGGCTAATAACTCCCAGAGACAGAGGTTACCATTACGCAATGGGAGTTAACCTGTGTTTCAATGATGTCTTGCTACTAAATTTGCCTTTCTGAAAGGCAAATGACTACAAGAAAATAAAAGCTGTCAGACTCAAAAGCTTATGACCCAGCAGTCTGCGTCTTATGACAGCTAGTACTAAGCAAACACAGAAGAATATTCTTTTAAATAATTTACCAATAGGTTTTCTTTGGAGTGGAATATGAATTATAGTTGTCCTGTCTACAGAGAGTACAAATATTTCTTGACCAGGCAATATTCTGGATGATACAGGACACTGCAGGAGGTCATCAGGTCCCCAGTAACCATAACAGAGAGGAATCAGAGAAAGGACAAAGATTCAGCATGCAGTGTTCTATGTCATGTTGTAAGGCCCAAAAAATTCACTTAATGAGACTCTTAGAAGGGCTTACAGTTGTTCACATACTCTGAGTTAGATGCATGGGAGAAATACCGACAAGATAGTCTCATGAGTTCAAAACAGAAAAAACCCCAAAACTTTACTGGCAACCTCAAACAATCAGAGGAGTTTGGCAAAAGGTTTAGAGCAGCATTCAATAAACATAAAACACTTTTCAAAGCATTACCTTCATAAGCTCTAAGCCAGTTCAATTTTAAATTACTCGAAAATTCCAAGAAGACAGAACTTGAAAAAGAAGGAAGACAGAATAGAACAAATATAGCTACCAACTCCCAGGTTCCAATAGCATTCAGCTGATATAAATACCCAGAAGAGGTAGGATCAAGGTGTGCTTACCTCATGTTCCACTTTAAATACCCCTTGGCCTTCCTGGCCCTTCCCCCTGGTGGGACTCCGGTCATTCAGCCTCTCAGGAGCTGGCCTGGGAGCTCCAGGGGCAGGTTGGAGCGTTGCCTCTGTTGTCTCAGGGATTGGTGGCCGCCTTGGGGTGGGATACAGACCCAGGGGGGTGTGTGGGACAGGGCACTGCCCCGCCAGGGAAAGGCCTGACCTGCCTCTTCCACACACACATGAAAGGTTTTGAGCCAGGAATCCTTCCAGTCTCTCATACATATGCAGCAATTTGGCTTCAGAAACACAGGACACTTAAGGTGGAAATTTTGCTGATGGAAGAGTAAGGAAAGGAAATTATTGCTGGAACCTTCAAGACTGGGAAGGGTGACATGTTAACAAACTTTAATGCTTTTATAGGTTTGTCTGCATGAATCCAAGTCAGCTAAGAAATCAGGAGGTGTTAAAGTCATTAGTGCCAAATACGAGTTTAAGGAGTTAAGAGATAGCAATGGAAACAAGTGATTTTGGGCTTTTAATGCCATGAGAACGAATGAGCTACTGTGCTTGTTAAAGCAGCCAGTATGATGAATACACTGGGAGGTTAGTTTAGGCAAGAATGGAGAAATTCTGGTTTTCTTACAAAGTATTTAATTCTTTACCTCTATCATATGTCTTTATTAACTTTCAAAATTAACTTGAAAAATGGAGCTGGATGTTTCTGTAAGGTCTAAACTGCAGCAGAAATAAACAGAAAGGCAGCTTTACAGTGTGCACTAATTCCTGCTAACTGACCTTCAGGGCAGATTTACAATCTCTTAAAAATTCAAATCTGAGGTTCTGACCCCTGCTTAAAAAAAAAATAGAAATAGTTGAAGTTACAACACTTGTCTAACACCTTTTCTGTTTACAACCCCCCAGTGTTTTATAAAAATTAACTTACTGCAGACCCCTGGACAGCTTCGTAACTTTTCCCCTGCTCTGTAGTCTGGTTTTCAGGCTTGGAGTTTCTGAGTTTCTAAAGCTCTGTTTTCCTGATGTTTTGCGTTGCTGAAATTCCTTTCCCAGGAAAAGAACAAAACATCAGGGTTGTTTTGTAATGGTGCTCATGTTGTTCATTCTTTCTGTGGGAGGGATTTTCTTTTGTTGTCCCTCTGGTTTGACCAATGTGGATGAAGAGTTCTGTCTCTCGTTCACCAGTCACAGTGGTCTGTGGAAAAATGTATATAAGGGGTCGATGTCGACAAATAAAGAGTCATTATTCTTCTTCATGCAGCCTTTGAAGAAATTTCACAGTAGTCTCTGTCATGTGTGTTATCGCAACAGCAACACTGCTCTCTATTTTACAGGTGAAAAAACAATGCAGAAGTGAAACGTCTTTTCCAAGATCACATACATTGTGTCTTGCAACCACCAATTGTGATGTTCCTGATCATACCACTGTATCACACTGACAAGTTAACGATAGTCCCCAGTGTAAAGTGATCTGCTGGGAATAAAATGTGTAACCCATCAGATATACAGCTTGATTGCTCTTGCTTACATTTAAAATACCTCTTTAAATAATATTTTTTTCGGTGACCCATTTGAACAACGCATGATGCCATTAAATCATGCTAAGGTGTTTTTTTGAAGTCAAATCTCATTAAATTACTGTTAACTTCAAACAAGAAGTTGAGCCAATTGAAGGATTTATCTCTGTCAGATTTGCAGATAAACATATTGAAAGTTGATCCATTTATATATATATATTGCTCTACTTAAAACAATCAAGATTATAAATTCTGAACAGTTACCATGCTTGTGGTGAGGAATACCAGTTTTGGGAGGACTACATTCTGAATAACCTTTCTTTTTCAATGAAAAGCATTTTTTAACACAGCCTGCATATTTAATCTCTGAGATTTCCCCTTCACAAAACACAAAGGATTCGGTTTTACTTGTGTGTTTTAGAGACCATCAAGAAGCAGTGTACTTTCTTTTTCTTTTCTTTAGTGAGTGACTGCCTTTGAAATCATTTTAAGTGTAAGGCATAAAATATTCCTTTATGACTTTACATACCTCTCCAAAAGCAAATGCTAAACTAATACCTTCAAAACAGGTTGGATTGGAGGCTGTTTCCATATTTAGGTGTCTGGTTTGGGGTGCCTGGAAAGAACCTGGTTCAAAGGGTGGATTTTCAGCTTGATATGTCTCCCAAAAGATCATGTATATTTATATATGTAGTATGTGTGTGCCTATGCAATGAGCTTTCTGGGTGGGGGACTGGCTTCTGCTGTGAATGTTCCCAATCCCCTTGAATGGAATCAAACATCCAGATTCCAAATCTTGTATTTTGGTGGGAAGTGAGATCAGGTGTCCTTGGCTGTCATGGTGTTTAGACCCACTGTGTCACCTCTTGGGCCACAGTTGCTTCCATTCAGAATAAAGAGCATCTTCCACTTGAGCATCCTCTCTGGGAACTAAGATTTTTCTCCTCCCAGTCTTGTTTCTCCTAACAGCTCATTTCAAGCCTTCAGATTTTTCTCACTCTTGGATCTATTTTTAAAACCTTTTTTTTTCTCTAATATATAATCAGCACTCACCTGACAGGAGAGTGTACTCAAGACTTCAATAAAGCTGCTTTAGGACCACATGATAATAAATTCTCCTTAATCCTAAATATAGACGAGATACAGAGCAGGGCCTACAACAAGTTTTATAGAGAGCATTAGTGTCAGCAGTTTAGAGAGAATTAAAAAGAAAAATAACATTCCATCCCTGAGGAAAAATCCAAGTAGTGCATAAGACTAAAAGGAACATTTCTATTGGGAATTGCTTATGAAAGAGATTTTTAGTTCAAAATAAGGAAATCAGTCTGCACTGCATAAGGATTATATTGATCAAAAATAGTCTTCTGAAATACCAGGATTCAAACAAGAGACCAAGTAAAAGACACAAACAGAAGTAAGCAACCCAAATGCAGGAGAAACTACATCTTGCACTTGCAGCAGAGATTATTTGTGTTCAGACTCCAAAGACAGATGCTTCTTGCAGCTGGTAAAATTTGAAACCTGACTTATAGCTATGATCCATAACAGTGCTAGATTTATTGACCACCTGCTGTGAAAACAGACCCTTTTTTTTGCAGCAAAACCTCAGCTTGCCATTTGTGAAGTGTCTCCTGTGTCATTTTCACCATTTCCTAGAAGATGTGATTAACCCAGATGCCAGTGTTGCTCCATTCCTGCATGATCACCAATCAGTTCAGGATTAGTAAGAAGACAGGGGGGCCACTGAACCTCCTGGTGAGCTATTGAAAGAAAAGTGAGTGTACTAAAAATATTTAGAGATTTCTTTGATTCTCCACATGAAGTTATCTATAATTTATGATTTCAGTTCACACTTGTTCTGTTTTCTGTTTTGAAGGGGCTTTTCTCTCCTGTCTTTTACTGAGACCGCACCAAAGGTTTGGATCTGTGACAGTTATCAGTGTACTCCAGTCCCTGTGTTTAGCTATTTTCCTAGCTGCTATACTAGCAAGCTTCCCCAGTTCTGCTAAGCACAGAGATGCTGAAGTTATACAGATCTCAAACGCATGTGTATTGAGAAATAAGGTTAGAGTATTCTCTCATTCGTGAGTTATGTTTTTCATAAATATCCAGAGAAATTAATGGACACAGAGCTGGAACAAGCAGGGGGTTGATTCTTATTCTTCCGAGCTGCAGAAGAAGCCTGCTCTGCTTTACTAAATCACAGTAAAACAACCTCCTCATCTAATGGTTATTTAATTTTATCAAACATGTCTCCTTAGAACAGGCAGATTTTCTGAGAGAAGCTGAAAGCAGAATCAAACATGACATTTTGGGATGTTCACCAAAAGAAGTTGAATGGATGAATGAAAACAAACACCAGTTTTTCTCCAGTAGTTCAAAACCCAGGGTTGGAGACAAGACAAAGTTTACAAATAGAAAAAAAATCATTGGGCTTCCATTGTAAACTGCTGACAAATAGAAGTGATCTGTTAAATTTATTTGAAAACTTTTGTTTATTAAGCATTATAAGCATAGAAACAGCACCATGGAGCTTTTGGATGCCATGTAGGCAGTAACAGCAACTGTTTCAATTATTCTCTTTATGAAAGTCTCCCAAAATCAGCATGGACTGCAAAGTGCAAAAGTAATATAGGTCCATGAACATACAGGTAGTAGATGTCATTGTCACTCTGGATGACCCTGAACTGGTTCTCTCACTACGTTTACTAAGCAAGATAACAAGGCATATTTGTTCCTGATTCTTCTAAATAGACACCAAAACTGACTGCAACACATGAGGAATAGAGTGGTTTTGGTACAGAATAAATTAAGTTTTTACTAAAATCTATCTCAAAATTACCAGTCCTGACCAGATTGAGAAGTCAATATATACCAAGCTACCTCACAGGTGATGTTGAAGTAGAAAAATAGATAGGTTCATCTATGCCTGGGAGGAAAATGATCTGGAAAAGTAAGCAGTCAGACCGATACTGGTCTGGTGTAAAAAAGAAGACATGAATGATACTCAGAAAAATGTTTTGGTGAATGGGCATATCACCTGCTTAAGTTATATCCAAAAAGTCTCAGTGAAGCTGATGTTGTTGTCTTAGACTGAGCAACTCAAATTTGCTACTCAAAATCATTAGTTGTCTTGAGAGGAGATCTTGATCTTTTATGTGGAGAGCCATTTGCAGGTCAGTAGGGTTTTTTAAAAACACATTGCTACATCACATTAAAAATACATTACATTATATTTGATTAGAATAAAATTTTATATATATGTATATAAGTATATAAATTGTTTCCATTCAAGAGAGAGCTGTGGGCATGTTATATTTATCTCCATTGAGCATTGAATAAAAGCTTAAGAGCCAGTGGAAAGTAAAGGTTGAGTACTTCTGAAAGGTGGAAGCAGGCATTGCCTGTCCTGTGTACTGCTTTCGACTGTTGTACTGCTTGGTCGTAGTTTCACAGGACTTAGCTCCAGTCAGAGATTGAATGGCAACTTTTTATGAGTTTAGACAAACTTACTGACCCAACTGCATGCAAGAGGACATTTTCTTTCTAAGGTGATTTATCTCTTCTATGTGGCTGGAGCAGTAAATACTCTGAAAATTAACACCATGCTCACTTGTAAAATAAAATCCACATTAATCTCAACTATCAGAGACAGCTATAAATCAAATGAAAGTGAAACAGGGTAAAGAGGGATTGGAAACAAAGCCCCATCCCTGGCAACACAGCCTTAGCAGACATAACAACAATGTTGGCTGAGACTAGCTGTCAAGAGGTCCCACAGAACTGGCTCTTGGGGCATCTGTGACAACATTGAACATGAATCTTCAGGACTCCATGAGCCACAATGCAGGTCCTGGAGACCACTGTGGGGAATAATTACCCCTGCTCCGGGAAGGAGATCACTAGGAAGGGTGAATCTTTTGTCAACAGGAGGAGGAATGAGTAACTGAGAGAAGAAATGCAGAATGTAGCAGTGTTTTAATTCCAACGCAAGGTACCATTGCTCCTCATGGGTCAACAGAACCAAGCAACTTCCCCTTGTCAAGGTGTTGTGTCTGAGTCACAGGTGTGTGTTCCCAATGTGTGAGTTATCCTGGATCTGTCTTTCTGCAGCCAGTCTTCTGGAAGAATTACTGAACTCTTCCATAAAAATTCTTTCTAAATTATCTTTCTTGGGTTAAAAGCCTATGCTGCTCTTTTGGAAGAAGAACCTCCCCCATTACTAAGCATACAGGATTCCCTACAAACAGTACCTCCAGCTGATGCTAATTGAGGGAGCAGGAGTTTTTCCATATTTGAAAGCTAAAGATAAGGAGATAAGAAAGGAAGTACACATAGCTATTTCAGAATGTGGGGGCAGTTATTTCTACTGGATTCTGAAATACAGTGAAACTCCTATAGTTTTCTTAGCCTGAATAAACGTATTCATCAGGGCACTCTTTCATCAAAGAATGCTGAATGTAGGTATCTCTGGTGCACGAACACTACATCCTATAGATTGTATACAGATTCATTGTTAGATATACACTTAAAAAGCCTCCCGATCTGAAATCTAAACAAGCATCATTTGCTATCAGATTTGCAGCACTCTGATATTCTGTGCTCCAAATTATTCCTGGGTGAATTCCATCCCTGCAGCTCACCCATTTTTCTATTACAGCTAATCCAATTACTTTAGACTCTTATCTTCCTTCCATTGTGCACATATGCCATCTTCCTCATGGAAGTCATCCTGTAGAAAAGTTAATAAGCATATTTATTTTAGAGAAGTTATGGATCAAAGTGTTTATGGGAACAGGAATTTATTATCTTTGCGGTAAGCAAAGAAACATATTGATGGACAAGATAGATGAGTGATTTAAACAAATGAAAAGGAAGTATGAATGGATAACTGAAAAGGCCTACACCTCACCCCCAGTTCAGACTGGAAATAGCACAAAGAGAAATATTCTTGAAAGCAGATAATTGATACTGGAGAAACCTTTTGAACACAAACTTTCTCCCTTTCCAAAATTAAAATATGCAGTGCGCCCATTGCTGATGGAGTTTCCCACCCTGTAGATGCCAGTAGGGTCTGAGAGTGCTCACCAGAACTCTCTACTTCAAGCAAGTCAGAGATAAGAGTTTACTTTGTTCTAACTAAAACTTATTGTAAAGAGAGGAGAGAATCAGTGTCTTCTTGCACTTGAGCTAGTTACAGAAATGAGTTTGAGTTGTGAGAGACAGAAGATGTTAGCAGAGTAAAAAATGCCTGGAGGCCTTTGCACACAGGTGGTTCACTGCACACAGAGACCCCACTGAAGTCTGAATGTGAAAATACACCCACAGAGTTTGTCAGCTTACCCCACATAATTCCAGCAACATCTTTCTGGCACAACTATTCTCTTTCTGCATTTGTGTGGTGACTTATTTTCCAAACTGCCAGTGTCAAGTTCAGCTTCCAGATTCAAACACCAAAATGGAATCAAATAACTTCTTATCTGTGATGCTTGGGAAGCCTGATGACTGAGGTACATTTTGAAAGATGAAAGGGCAAGACCTCTACTAGCTGAGAGCTAATCCTGCTCCAACACTACAAATTTGGAGAGGAAAGGACTAATGCATACCCTGAACAGTGCTGCCATCCCCACCAAGGGGGCTAGGCATAAATGCCCTGGTACTCTGGAGCTGCACCTCAGTGAGTGCCTCTGTCCTGTCCACCCCAACCAATAGGGCTGGGAAGAAGGAGAGCTCAGAACCAGGTTAACCTGTAGAAGGAAAAAGGAGGGAGAAAGAGGAAAGAGAACTAGCCTGTTTGCTCTGGGACCCAAATCAGCCCTTAGCTGTTCTACATAGCTCTGTGCAGGATTGTCAGCATAGCAGGTGCTGGATTATTAAAGCAAAAATAAGCATTATGAAAATATATTCAAGTGCAGAGAGGGATGGGGCAAATCAATATCTGGTAAAACAGCTTAGTTATGAGGCAATTCTTTATCTCAAGAGTAAACATTTAATCCTCGGGCAAGATACCATAACTGTTAAAATCCTACATAATTAAAAGAGCCATAGGATATTCCATCTTCAGGACCTGATTTCCTCTCCCTGTGGGAAGAGACATTGCAAAGACATTCAAAAGGACAGTGGGGGATTGTGATCGAAAGCAGCATGGCAGGCCCAGGGAGTTCCGAACTCCAGTTCTTCCTGAAGACAACGGGCTTCTGCCTGCAATATCCAGTATACAATGGAAGAATTAAATTTCTAGATGTCTGGGACAAGTCTGTGGAGTTGGACTGTGGATTTCCAGTTCACTGGACAGTGCTCTACAGGCATGGGTACACACAGGCTACTGCATACATTTCAGCTCCTCTCTCACAGCTGGGACTCAGGACTGCTGCTGTCACCTGGCCAATTTTTGTAGAGGAAACCAGAAAAGAGCAGCTAAGGAGGTGATTGGATAAATAGCAGGGTGTTCCCAAGAATTATTAAGCTGCCCTTTGTAAATAAACTTATTTCAAAGACAAACAATTGCTTCTCAGTTTCCTTTAATGCTTGCATTTTATACCTTCTCACTGTTCTTCTCTTTAAGACTGTAAGTGCACTGGGGCATCCCTGCCTATTCCTCAGCATTTGACCAGGGCCTTATTAAGTGAAGGCCTAATATTAGCTTATCCCTTAGCACTGCAGCAATAAGCAAAAGAAAGTAATATTCACATTAAACGGCCACTATAGCTTTGGGTACAGAGAGTAAAATGGATGCACCTGCTCATAAATAGAGAAATGTTTTCTTTGATTACAGGTTTCCTCCCTGCTCATTACAATAAATTGTCAATTATTCCTGCCTATAGGTACAGCAAGATTACTCATCGCCAAGTTAACAGCAAGGCACTCCACAATTGCTTCTGTAATTCAGGTTGAAAGTCACTACAGCAGCACAAGTCAGAAGTATTAAATGAGAAGGAGGGTATGCTGAATACAGGAAAATACTGTATGCAAATTGTGATAATTCATGACTGAGTCACAAAAAATATGTATTCAAAATCTGTCATGATTTAAACATTTAAGAATACAATGCTATGCATTTATGTAATGGCTTTCATCAGAGGACCTCAAACCCTTAGGAGGTGTGGGGATTGACAACAGAAAGGCACTGTTTTAAAACCATGATAATGTTAGTCTTGCAGGACAGCTCTAGGTGTATTTCTTTTCAAATTAGCAGCTAATGGCTCTCAGGGATTTCCAGCACACTCGATAATACTTGATGGTCTTGGAGTAGAGAAAGGGCTGACAAAGATGAGTCTGATACATCCTTTAGTCCTCAAATGGGTTCAGGCTCTGTTGATCCTTACAGACGCATTTCTAATATCCTTTAAAATATCTGGTGATAGAGGAATTAAAAATATATCTAGTCTTTTTCTTCTCTCTGATTATACCACAATGCCTTCATGTAAGCAACAGGCAAATACATTGCAAATAAGCAGCAGGAAAATACATTCCAAATACAATAATACCCTCAAATTTTTCTCACTAGCCAAGAATTCTTACTACCAACAAAACCATGATGTGCCTCATGACTTATCACAATAAAGAAAGCACTGGAATTTGTTAGCACATTCCTTCATCGTTTTTCAGTAGGCTGAGCAGAATGGAAATTTAAAGCAAGAGAGAGCATATCTCAGCCTATGTGGAACAGTCTGGGCTCCAATGTTAGGAGTCATGAAGATGGAAACCTGAATCACTTTCCTTCTTGGGACCTCCTGAGAGCTCTCTCACTGTTTGGTGAGACAAAGAAGATGGCAAGATAAAGAGTACTCCAAGGTGTAAGTGCTTCAGCTGGAAGAACCATGGACTTCCAGGCCCTACTGAGAATTTTCTTTCTCTTCCTAGCACATGTATTTGTTAAGATGAAGAAGGAAAAGGAACAGATCAAGAATTTTAATTTTTCCAAAAAGACAGAGCACTATAATCTTAGAAACATAAATATAAAAACTGGGATTTTATTAATAGGAGATAATTTTTTTTAGAATGCAATAAGATCTAAATCCACTGGCTGATTCAGAGAAAAAAGGTGTGTTGAAACTGATGATATATGCCTGCTGATGTTGGTGGCCTTAGTAAGAGACATCCCCACATTTTGGATAAGATTCTGCCAGTGAAGCAGTTTGGCATTACAGTGACAATTTGTGATATAAAAGAAGCTACAAGAAGTAGTAATCTCTGTTTGATTTCATCAAAACATCCATAGTATGTTTTGAGCATGGCTCAAGGTAAAGTATTTCAGAACTTATACCTTTTTGCTTGGAGTTGTTGCCTAAACATATTGTTGCCTTTCCCTTATGTCTAGCTGAGAAAATTCTTTGCTCTGTGTACATCTCCAAGTCTACCCTGGCAGAGAGCTCTGCTGCTAGAAAAATGTCTTCTGACCCTAGAAAATACTTAGAGGGGACAAGAGAAACCTACAGGCATAGCCTGATAGGACTGCTTTAGGAAGACGTGGTTGCCACCAAGAGATGTGAAATGCTTTGCTGTACCTCAGTGTTTGAAATAGTTTATGATGTAGATTCATGAACTTTCATAGCAGCAATCCTCTGTGTTCTTCAAAGGCCAAGCCAGGATTAGTGCAGTTGTCAGTGCTATAAGACCTGTTCTAGTTTAGGGTAAATCTGGGAGAAAACTTCTAAAGGAAGCTCTTTTTGGAGATTAAACTTACACGGTCTCTCTTTTCAGCCGGTTCGGGAATGATTCCTCGGAGAGAAGTGGAAAGAACCTGTTTATTTAACAGGCACAGTCTCTTTTCTTTAGTACACAAAATGAACAATACTAGATGACAACACTTTTTTACAGTTCTGAAAAAGAGATGACAAATGCAGTGAGTCTCTCTTGGGGGTGGTCGCCCTGTTGTCACTCCCTCCGGCGCTGGGGATGGCTGTTGCCGGTCACAAGGTGTTTTCAGGTCCCAGTCCGGAGCAGGTCCTAGTAGTTACAAGAAAAAAGAAAAAAAAAGGAAAAAAATAAAGCAAGAGCGAAGCGAAGCAGGAGCAGGAGTAAAAGCAGCAGTCAGAGCTAGAGTCAAGGAGAAAAGAGCGCAGCAAAAAACAACAGCCACACTATGTACTGTCCTGTCTCTGTGTCCCGCCAGTCGTGGGGGGGGAAGCAGGCTGATAACAGAACTAAAACAAAACATTTGTCTTTCAGAGCCCGTCTCACAGGTACAGAACATAACATCTAACATAGCAGAACACACATAAATGGGGATACAAACATCACCTTAGGACATTCCACCCCTTATCCCCATATTATACTACCACACATCATACATTTTAAAACTTCTATTTGTCACTTGCTCAGACTTTCGACACTTACATGTTTCTTTCTCTATTTTTTCACTTGCCTAGACCTTCGACACTTACACATTTTCTAACAAATATTGATTATCTTCCTACAATCAGATCTCCTTGAGGTACACATCGTGTTGATCTATCTCTTTGCATTACTCACCAGGTGCAACCTGGTCCTTGAGCAAAGACAACCCCGCGGATGGGTTTGTCTGTACTCGAGGCAGACTTGATCTACACTGTCTTCCTTAACAAACTTCTGACATGCACTACTGGGACTTTATCTCCGTCTGTTGTATTCAAGGACTCAGACTGGGCAGGACCTGTTCGGTTGGTGGAACTCTGAGTGTTAATTAACTAAGTGGCTTTTGCTAGATGTTGTTCCCAATTTTTGAAAGATCCCCTACCCAAGGCCTTCAGCTGGGTTTTTAGTAATCTGTTGTACTTTTCTACTTTACCTGTAGCTGGTGTATGGTAGGGAATATGATACACTTACTCGATGCCATGTTCTCTAGTTCAGGTGTTGATAAGACTGTTCTTAAAATGAGTCCTATTGTCTGACTCAATTCTCTCAGGGGTACCATGCCTCCAAAGGACCTGTTTTTCAAGGCTTAGGATGGTGTTCTGGGCAGTGGCATGAGATGTAGGGTAGGTCTCTAACTATCCTGTGGTGGTTTCTATTATTGTGAGTACGTAGCGCTTGCCTTGACGTGTTTGGGGTAGTGTGATGTAGTCAACTTGTCAGGCCTCCCCATACTTGTATTTGGACTATCGCCCCCCATACTAGAGGGGCTTCACTCTTTTGGCTTGTTTGATGGCAGTACATGTCTCACAGTTGTGGATAACCTGAGAAATGTTATTCATGGTTAAATCTACTCCTCGTCTCGAGCCCACTTATAGGTGGCATTTCTACTCTGATGGTCTGAGGCATTATGGGCCCATCGAGCTAGGAACAACTCTCCCTTGTGTTCTTAGTCTAGATTTATCTTGGACACTCCTATTTTTGCAGCTTGATCTACCTGATTGTTGTTTTGGTGTTCTTCATTAGCTCTACTTTTGGGGACATGGGCATCTATATGGCGGACTTTCATAGGTAGCTTCCTTACTCTGGTAGCGATGTCTTTTCACTCTTCAGTAGCCTAAATTGGTTTTCCTCTACGTTGCCAGTGAGCTTTTTTCCACCTCTCCAGCCATTCCCACAGAGTATTGGTTACCATCCATGAATCAGTGTAGAGGTAGAGCTTTGGCCACCTTTCTCTTTCAGTAATGTCTAGGGCCAGTTGAACGGTTTTGAGTTCTGTAAGTTGGCTTGACTCACCTTCTCTCTCAATGGCTTCTGTGACCTGTCGTGTGGGGTTTTAGACAGCTGTTTTCTACTTCCGGTTCATCTCTACAATACGACAGGAACCGTCAGTGAAAAGAGTATAGTGTGTTTCCTCTGGGGGCAGTTGGTTATATGGAGGAGCTTCTTGAGCCCGTGTCACTGGCTCTTCTTCTTCATCTCTGACATCAAAATTCTCACCTTCGGGCCAATTTGTAATTGCCTCCAGAATTCTAGGGCGATTTAGTTTACCTATATGGGCGCGCTGTGTGAGAAGAGTAATCTACTTGCTCCATGTAGTACTGGTGGCATGGTGGGTAGAAGGAACTTTGTCTTTGAACATCCACCCCAGTACCGGTAGTCGGGGTGCCAGAAGGAGTTGCACTTCTGTACCAATCACTTCTGAGGCAGCTTGGACTCTTTCGTAAGCAGTTAAGATTTTTTTTTCTGTTGGAGTGTAGTTGGATTTAGACCCTCTGTAGTCTCGACTCTAAAATCTTAATGGTCGACCCTGAGTCTCCCTAGGCACCTTTTGCCAAAGGCTCCAGGACAGACCATGGCTCTTGGTTGTAGAGTAGAGCACATTCTTTACCTCTGGTCCTGTCCTGACTGGGCCAAGGGCCACCGCATGAGCTATTTCCTGTTTAATCTGGGCAAAAGCTTGTTGCTGTTCAGGGTTCCAGTGGAAATCGTTTTTCTTGCGGGTGACTAGGTAAAGAGGGCTTACGATTTGACTGTACTCAGGAATGTGCATTCTCCAAAAACCTATGGCGCCTAGGAAAGCTTGTGTCTCTTTCTTATTGGTTGGTGGAGACATAGCTGTAATTTTATTGATGACATCCGTAGGAATCTGACGCTGTCTATCTTGCCACTTTACTCCTAGGAACTGAATCTCACGAGCTGGTCCCTTGACTTTACTCTTTTTGATGGCGAAACTAGCTTTCAGGAGGATTTGGATAATTTTCTCTCTTTTTTCAAACACTTCTACTGTTGTGTTCCTCCACACAATGATGTCATCAATATACTGTAGATGTTCTGGAGTCTCACTCTTTTTTAGTGCAGTCTGGATCAGTTCATGGCAGATGGTGGGACTGTGCTTCCACCCCTGGGGTAGTCGATTCTAAGTATACTGCACTCCCCTCCACGTGAAAGCAAACTGAGGCCTGTATTCTGTTGCCAGAGGAATGGAGAAAAATGTATTTGCAATGTCAATAGTGGCATACCACTTCGCTGCCTTGGACTCCAGCTCGTACTGGAGCTCTAATATGTCTGGCACAGTAGCACTCAGCGGTGGAGTCACTTCATTTAATGTACGGTAGTTTACCGTCAATCTCCATTCTCCTTCAGATTTGCGCACAGGCCAGATGGGGTTGTTGAAGGGTGAGTGGGTTTTGCTGACTACTCCTTGGCTCTCTAGCTCTCGGATTATCTTATGGATGGGAATCACAGTATCTCGAGTTGTTTTGTACTGTCGACGATGTACTATGGAAGTAGCAATTGGTACCTGTTGCTCTTCTCCTTTCAGAAGTCTTACTGTAGATGGATTTTCGGACAGTCCAGGCAAAGTGTTCAGTTGCTGGATGCTCTCTGTCACTACAGCCGCTATCCTAAATGCTCACCTGAGTCTTTTTGGGTCTTTGAAATACCCACTTCGAAGATAATCTATGCCTAAAATACATGGGGCCTCTGGGCCAGTCACAATAGGGTGTTTCTTCTACTCATTTCCAGTCAGGCTCACATCAGCTTCCACCAAAGTGAAATCCTGTGATCCCCCTGTCACACTAGCAATAGAAACAGATTCTGTCTTCACATGTCTTGATGGGATTAATGTGCACTGCGCACTAGTGTCAACTAAAGCTGTATACTCTCGTGGTTCCGATGTGCCAGGCCAACGAATCCACACGGTCCAGAAAACACGGTTTTCCCTAGCCTCTACTTGGCTAGAGGCAGGGCCCCTCTAAGCCTGGTTATCTTTCTTTCTTTGGGTATATGTTTTGGAGGTTCTTTCAAGGGGATCGGACATGTCATCATTATCATCATACTTGGCAGTTTGGCTACGGGCAACTGGAGCTGTTTTCCTTTTGGTGGAACTTCCTCTCTGATCCTTGTCTTCCTTCAATTCACGCACTCGTTGGGCCAGAGCAGCAGTTGGTTTTCCATCCCATCTCCTCATGTTTTCTCCACAATCACGTAGGAAGAACCACAGCTCAGCTCGTGGGGTGTATTTTCTCTCTCCATATGGGGAACGTCTGTGTTGGGTACTAGAGCCTTTGATCTGTACTGTTGAGATTTGGAGAAGGTCTTCTTTAATCTCTTCTCTGAGCTTCTTATGATTTTCTTCTATCTTGTCCTCTAATTTTTGCAGACGTGTTTCCACTGCTGCAATTCTGGCATGTGTTGGGCCATGCACAGCATCTGCGTAAGCTCGGAGCTTCTTTGCTATATCCAGCACAGTCTCATTCCTGTCATCCCTTCATTATGGCTAAAGTAGAGGCATATTCTTGTGGCCTAAGTCGTACCAGTTTTCGCTACATCACAGACGTGCATGGTACCATGTCTGGATTCCTAGTTGTTATGTCATCTGAGAAGATAATCTCTGCCACTGCCATTTCTCTTAGGCGTTGTATCCTTTGTTCTATGGTTTTCTACTGTGTTTGCTGCATATAAAGATTGTCTGTACAGAGGTATCTTTGTGTTACACTTTCTAAGACCCGTGTCCAGAGGCTGTGAGGGTTAACCCCTCTCATCATTCCTTGGTCGATGACAGGATCATGTGACAGGGATCTTAAATGCCTCGCTTCAGTGCCATCCAGAATTGTAGCCTCACCTGTAGTATCCTAAAGACGGACTAACCAACTAATTATAGATTCATCAGGTCGTCGAGTGTAGTCCTTCCGTAGGCCACGAAGGTCCTTCAGGGAAAAGGACTCAATATTGGCTTCTGATCTGGTACCTGTTGTTTTGACTCCTGATTTTATGTCAGGAGGTGTTGAGGGTCCTTCTCCTGTATCATCATCATCATCATCCACTGGTCGATCGGTCTTGTCTGTGCACTTCCCACTTCGAGTGCTAGTAGCAACAGCCATTGGTTGAGGCTTATTATCTGTTGTAGCTGTTGCCTTAGGCTCACTATCTGGTTTGGCTGTTGGCTTTGAGCCTAGGGTGTTTGCTGTAGCTTGAGTGACCGGGATAACTGTTGATGTATCTTCCTGCCCCCCTTCCTCTGTCTGCTGTCTTACAGTATCTAGCAGTGTGCGATAAGCATATGCCAGGGCCTAGCTCACTGCAATGATCTTTTTCTCCTTAGGATCATCATGGTACTTCTCTTTCAGGTATTTCCCTACCTCAGCTGGGTTCTGAATTTGTTCATGGGGAAAGTCTCAGGCTATAGGGTCAGAGAATTCCTTCAGGATTTGGCCTATATCCTCCCATTTCCCACACCACTCAGGATTTTCCACACCTGGGTCTACTCCTGGTCAGGGGTCTTATCAGCCCGTCTAGAAATCTCAGCCTTCATTCTAGAGAAGCTGTGGACTGTATAATGGAAGCTTACTAGATTAAAGACCAGAAAGATAGTCTCTTTAACATTCAGGGGAAACTGAATATTCTCAAACAGTGATGTGACAAACTCAGAGGAGAAGAAGGAAAGCAAAGACTGAAAAGCCTCATCCCCTACTCCTCCCATAACAATCTGGGTAAATAACCATAGCCATGAACCATCCATACCTGGAACAGCCTTCAGCAGATTTATAAACTTCTTACAAATCATCACCACCAAGCCCAGTAGTATGGCTATTCTGGTCACTGCCCCTCTGCTGTAAAAACTACGTATTAGGGACAATAGTAGAACTATTTGAGGATAAGCAAATAAACCTAGGGACCATAGAAGTATTATGATCTCAAAAACCCTAGGGACCAGAAATACAGGCAAGCCTTCACCCCAAGAGACATTATAAATTGAAAGCACATGACTATTAAATGTTTTATACCACCACTAAGTAGTAACAACTAAAATATACTCAAAACAGGGTTTTTCCACTCTCTCTCGAGCCCCGCGTTGGGCGCCAAATTTTGTTCTAGTTTAGGGTAAATCTGGGAGAAAACTTCCAAAGGAAGCTCCTTCTGGAGATCAAACCTACACGGCCCCTCCCCCCAGCCGGTTCGGGAATGATTCCTCGGAGAGAAGTGGAAAGAACCTGTTTATTTAACAGGCACAGCCTCCCCCCCCCAGTACACAAAATGAACAATACCAGATGACAACACTTTTTCACAGCTCTGAAAAAGAGATGACAAATGCAGTGAGTCTCTCTTGGGGGTGGTCGCCCTGTTGTCACTCCCTCCGGCGCTGGGGATGGCTGTTGCCGGTCACAAGGTGTTTTCAGGTCCCAGTCCGGAGCAGGTCCTAGTAGTTACAAGAAAAAAGAAAAAAAAAGGAAAAAAATAAAGCAAGAGCGAAGCGAAGCAGGAGCAGGAGTAAAAGCAGCAGCCAGAGCTAGAGTCAAGGAGAAAAGAGCGCAGCAAAAAACAACAGCCACACTATGTACTGCCCCGTCTCTGTGTCCCGCCAGTCGTGGGGGGGAAGCAGGCTGATAACAGAACTAAAACAAAACATTTGTCCTTCAGAGCCCGTCTCACAGGCACAGAACATAACATCCAACATAGCAGAACACACATAAATGGGGATACAAACATCACCTTAGGACAGACCCATGTGTTTGGCTGTCTTCTGTGCAGGGAAGGCAACATGGTGTGTCAGGCAGTCTGTGTGTGTGGCCCTTTGACAGTTAGTCTAAGCCACAAGGAGCCATGTTCCCAGCTACTGCCCTAACCTAAAATATTTCTAGCAATATCTTGCCAAACATTAACCTACCACCTACTGTTAGCAGGCAGATCCCAGTATATCTTATGCATACCAGAAAGCATAGGTACCACTTTAAGGTAACTTTCTTCTCTTTCTTCGGATATTACAGACCACACAGGATCTAAAAAATTACAGCAGTGGCCAACTGGATTGGTGTACCTCAAGGTAATTTCAGACAAAGGTAATGCAAAAGATTTAGAAATATTTAACAAGCTGTAAAAGTCTAGAAACCACTGACAAAATACTGGATTTTCCTTTCCATCTGCAAACAGAACCACAGTTTACTGGCAGGAGATTACAAATGTGTTGGACAGTTCTGAATTAATACATAAAACAAAGGCCTGTATTACATACCAAAAAGGCTTGCTGGAAGAACTGGGACCTGCTATCAGTAATGCCACCAGGATCTGCCAGTGTTTGTCCCAGAGCAGTGTCTGGTGCTCAGCATCCAGATGTCTGAAGGAAACTCTCCCCACTCACCCCAGTGTTACGTGACCACAGAGGAGGCCAGTGGTGAGCTGGTGCTGTCTTTGAGATAGTTCCTCACTAGCTGGGATGTACCACCAATCAATAGCTCTTGTTATTAGACAGATGGATCCATTATAATCTGACCTGCTCAGAGTCTGGCTCTTAACCCTTAACCTTAGCTGATGTAAAATATTCACCAAAATTCTGTGTTAGACATCGGTACAACCTCATTTTTCTTTCCCTACCATTAACAAATGTCACATATTTGTCAGTGGCACAGATTATCTCATCCACTTCACCACAGCGTATGCCACATTTGTTGAATGTGTTGTTAAACAAAAATAGAATGCTTTTTTACCAAAATCCACTGCTGTGGAATTTATGAGTAAGTGAAGAAAAACAAAAATAAAGTTGGAGTGTGTTCCTACCAGTATTTTGTTATAACAATTAATAACACATTTGTGATTTCCTCCCAGCAACCCCACAGCCTGGAACTCAGATATGAACCCAGATGGTCTGTGTGTTTGCAGTTACAAAGACAAGCTGGACTACCCACACCTGAGATCTGCACACGGACATCTTTCTAAAATCTGGTTCCTAACTTTTTAGACTAGGTATCATGTCAACTAGAAACAGAGGTAAAAAGTGACAGTGAGGAAAGAAAGAGAAAAAAACGTTCTGTGAAACTGATAATTTTTCATGCATTTTTTAATGAAACATTGTCAAATATACAGACCTGCACACAGTAGTTTTAGTCACATATATTTGATAAGCGTAGAAACTCTCAGACTTGTAGTTTTAGGGAGCATTCTGATACTTGGGATTGATTAAACTGACAACCAAAATTGGATCAGCCAGACCAAATACATGCAGGTTTCTCCTTGAAGGGCACAATAAAAAAAAAGAAGCTATACTGATAATTTTGTTTTAGAAGCAGTGATTCTCCATCCTTGCCCTTCATCTGGAACAACTTTGACTTGTACATTTACTCAGCCCTGTCCTTGCCATCCATCCTTTTCTGTAAGATCTGGGCAAACAGAGTCCAAGAATAAATGTGAAAACAATGCTTTCATACCATCTTTTACACATTGAAATAACAAATACTTAATCTTTGAGATCTAAGCAGCAATGTATAATGAGTGAAAAAGTGATATAGCACTTAAGTGATTGCTGTAACCTGCAGTTCACTCAGCATGTAGAGTTTTCATTATAAAGTCACAAGGGATTGAAAATGCAATACATGTAAAGACACGTGTTGCGTGAACAACTGATAAAGCTGAAATAAGGACATATTTGGGGCATACAATCTAGGATTTTTCTGGACAGTTTAATAACTAATCCCACACATTTTACCTTTATATTTATAAACAAAGAGCAGGAATACTGCTGAGCATATCCATTTGTGAAGAGAACAAAATGTGAGAAACTACTGCAAGTGAGTAAGCAGGAGGCCTGTTTATCACTGAAAGCAGCGCCTCAGAGACAGAAAACTGAAAATACAAGAACAGGCTTGTATGATGTATAGCTTTTTTTGCCATGAAGAAAAATCTACCCTGTCCTGTAATTTCAGGTAAGGGAACACAAGCTAAAGATGACATACAACTTTCCATGGTCCTATTCACTCTTCACCTAACCTGACATGGAGACATTGATTTTGATTACAGTTTTCCTGACCTATAGCAAGGAAAAGTAGGCACCTTGCCATTGTTTTCCAGATGCAGTGCAATAGCCTGTATTTATCTAACAAAAAAACTTTAAGAGCACTTATTAAAATTCAGATACTTAGGAAATTTATAACTCATTTCCAAAACTTGAATATCATGTAAATCAAAGACTCATTTGTTATACAAATGTATTCTAGATGTGCTCAAAGTTGGGAATCTTTTCCCACAAGTTGGAAATTTTGAACAATTGAATAATTGAATCTTCCAAAAATTGAATCTGTTACTTGTATGGTCCTCAGTTTTATTAACTAATTTGAGGTCATCAAGAAGAATTCTCTCCCCTACCTAGGAAGAGATTATGGTATTTGAAGAAATGCAATTTCCTCCACTGTTTCTGCCTGCTGTGACTTTTATTGATCTCTGATCTTCTAAAAACATCCCAATAAATTGTGGATTTCTAGGTAGAAACTTTAAATACAAAACCAGTAAATTTTCTTTCCACATGTTGAAAGCACTGCTTTAGATATACAGAGTAATAAAAATATCTTTTAAAAATAGCAACAAAAATATTCTCAGTGCAAGCAAAAGTTATGCTGTACATTTACCTGCTTGCTGATGTTTTTCTCTACTCAAAGCCAAAAATTAATCTGGGGCCGACCACGCCAGGCTAAAGAAGGCTTCAAAAAGTCACTGCTGAAATGTTTTCTCTTTATGTTTTCTAGCATTTCACCAGGTTGGACACTCTTCTTGAGTTCATTGACTTGCATCCAGAAATGTGATTAGTAAAAAAATCTTAAGTGGATTCTTTCTAGGCCTGACTGACCACAGAGCCTGAGAAAAGGTTGCCTTTGCTTCCTCTGCTACTGGCTTCAGCTAAAATCCCCCTGAGGTCTCTGAAGACATAGGGACCAAACTTGCCTAAAGTCAGACTGGGGAATATCTATTGATTTTAATAAAGTTTTAACAAGTCAGCATCAAAGAGAACCTTCTCCTGTGCTCGCTGAACACTTGAATTTATGTTATAAACTCCATCAATACCGACAAAATAGCCTCTTAAAGTTCATTATTATATGGCTACTTAGATTAAAGGAATATAATAATATTTGTTTGTACAGCTAATCAGTGTTGAAATCCTTACTAATGTTTCCGGAGTAATTGCTGCATTGGAGTGTTAATCACAATTTCTCTGATTATCAGCAATTGTTTAAAAAATAAAAGCAAGAAGCAAACAAGATAAGTATTCTTCCCTAATGATCAGACCAAAGATGAAAGGCAAAAAGAGTAATGATCATCACTCCATTGAGTATTAATATTTAACTTAATTTTTTCAATTTAAGAAACTGCTTAAATGATGCTGTTTGTGCAGTCTTTTTCTGAAAACAAAACAAAAAAAGAAGACCCTTTTAAAATAGTTTAAATTATTATTTTGAGCTCTAACACTTATAAATCACTTTTCATATCCAGAGCACTGAACCTTTGTTCAGTGGACCTTTGTTGATCACACCAGCAAAAGATCTGGTACTCTTCCCTGTTTCTGTGATGAGCTAAATATTTGGGAGGATGGGATCTTGTTTGCCATCAAACACAGTGAGAATTTCAGGTAGCTGGATCTCATTGTGCTGTTTTGACAGGCAGGGAGTTTGGTATAGGTTATTTAAAAACATGCCCAAGGTAGCAGAGGAACTTGGTACCAGTGGGACTACACCCCAGGAAATCCTGGTTCTGGTTCTGGGATGGTAGCCCTCGCCATTATCCTTCTCCACACTTCAGTAGTGTGACTGCTGCAGACAAATCATCCTGTTCTTCCACATACCAGTCCTGGTGCTACAAAATACTTAATGCTGTTATTAAGCAAGACATATTCCAAGCCTGTTATTGATTCAGGGCCTACAGTCTTGCAAGCAGTATATCATTTATCTTCCTTATAAATGGAAAAAATTTCTGGACTCTATTTTCTCTCCATAGAAACTACAGAGAAGCTGAAATAATTAATGAAAAGTACTGGTGTCATGTGGACAAGAACAGGACACACATTCAGCCCTTTCTTCAGCCATTCAGACTAATGGGAAATATGCTTCTGTGTGGACAATATGACTGGGTCCAGAGGCTGGATTTAATGTATTTGCAGCCAAATCATTTTCCCAAGGGAACTGTCAATTACCAGTGTGAGACAGAAAAGATGCTGATTACCTGGGCCAAACTCTGCTCTTGTTTGTGTCAGAACAATATCCCTGATTGCGCCTGCTTCCGTGCAACTGTGGGTTGAGCTTGGCTCTGTCTCCTCGGTTCCCCGGGTTGTCTTTGAACCACAGGAACAGTGCTTTGAGACAGCTACTTGGGCAATCGCTAATGGCAAGAAAATCCACAGTTCTTCAGACATTAAGGCATTGTAAATACTGAAAGAAAATAAATCTGTGTTGTATTTTTTTGGCATATGATGCCTAAAGCCTTATCTCTCATTCTGTCAGGAACCAAGAACTATGTATACAGATGGTGCAATTTATTATGTTCTGTACTGTGACCAAGTGCTGAAATACCTTCAGGAAATCACCAGAAAGCCTGAAAAGCTTTGCTGTCTCTTGTGACTCCAGCTCACTAAAACTATAATTGAATGAGCACAATATATTAAGCCCTGCGTATTACACAGTAGGTTTACAGAAAAGGACGCCATCTTTTTCAGCATCATTGCAGAAAATATCTTTGCTGTACAATTACTGCCTATACCCAAGATCATAATGTCTCTGCCTCTCTGAATTCTGCTCTTAAAAAACCACAAGACAGGGATTTACAAATAGATGCCTAGGTTCAACGACTCTACCTCAACTCAGGTGTAACACCATTAAATTCCAGTGTGCTGTTTTCATTTGTAAAATGCTGTTGGGCCTGATAGTCCTGACATTTAAAACAGTGCCTGTTGGGGCTGAAATGAATGGACATGAAATGGATGTAACAGTGGTATGAAAAAAGAGTATCTCTGTATCAGTTCAGAGGTTAATGTTTTTCCATTCCTGCTTCTCTGAGCAGATTTTTATGAAACTGATGATTGAACTTGGCTCCCTGAACGCAAGAAATACAAAGAAAAACTAAAGTCAAAACTCATTCATCTCTCGATATGAAATGTAAACATTGGAGCTAGTGTTTTTTTCAAACCCATGTGCTTACTGCATTTGAAACATTGAAAACAGGATCCCTGTGACGTGAACCCAACAACAAATGTTTTATGGTCATCTTGATACCCACAAGGCCCAACTTTCAGCAACATCCAGCATTCACAAAACAGCTGTTTTGCTTTTAGTGCTTCACTGGAAGCAAACTGATCTTCGTCCTTGGTTTTCTGTTTCCTTCCTGTGGGGAAGCCGAACTATGGTGCCTTGATACTGGGGGTGGTCTGTCCACTTTCCCTCAAGCACTGTTACACATTTCCGCTTGTTTTGTTAGAATGTAGAACCACAAATGCCATGAAGCGTCTTCCCTATTATATCCCAGAGACGCCGGGCCGACCCAGCCCCACGTCCCGCCTGTCACAGGACAAGTCCTTGCATATCACTCATGAGAGAAGGGGTGAACACCGACAACCACCAACCCCAAAACCTCCTGGCGCAAGTCGGGGTGGGGCTCCTCCAGGACGGGGGTGCCGGTTCATGGCGCGCTTCCCCTTCGGTCGGTCCCGCTCTCGGCTGCGGGAGGGCGCGGCGCTCCGCGCTCCCGCCGGTCCCCGCTCCGCCGGGGCTCCGCGGAGGGCAGCTGCTGCCGGGAGGAGCCCGGGCGGGGGGGGACAGACGAGGGGAGCCGTGCGTGGAAGGGACTGCCTGGATGGGCTTGAAAAATCACTGCAGCAGCGGCGGCGATCTGGTTGGAGATGCAATGCCCGGGCTGCGCGGCCGCGCCGCTCCCCCCTCCAGCTCCGGCTCCGGCCCCAGCCCCGGCTCCGGCCCCGGCCCTGCCTCTTTTTTTTCCACGCCCGGCTCGAAACTTTTCCCGCTGCCCGCTCCCCTTCCGTGTATGCGGGAACCCCGAGCTCAGCAGTGAGCGCCGGCCGGGAAGCCCCCGGCACGGAGAGGCGGCCAGCGGCGAAAGCCGGAGCATCCCGGGAGGGGAAGCCGGCGGGGCGGGCGGGGAGGGAGGCGGGCAGGGCGGGGGCTGGAGGCGCGTTTCCCTGCTGAGGGAGCCGGGACTTGCAGGGCTCTGGGTTTTCCCGACCACTCTTTCCCCTCCCCACCCGCCCATCTCCCTGCCTCCCTCCCCCCCCTCCTTCCTTCCCGCCTTCCCTCCCTCCCCTCCAGAATTAAAGTTGGGACAGTCGCGCTCCGGGGATGGGTGCGAGCCAACGCCTCTGCTGCCGGCTCGCTCTGCTCCCTCCCCAGGCCGCCCGGAGCCCGCGCCCCCGCCCGCCCGCTCAGGAGGGATGCTGCTCCGGCAGCTGCTGGGGCTGCTCCGCTACTGCTGGCCCTCCCTGCTGCTGCACTGTGCCCTCCACCCTCTCTGGGGGTCCCTCCAGGTAGGGCCGCCCGAGCCCGCTTGCAGCTGCGAGGCGCGGGGGGCGGCGGGGCCGGGCGGGGGTAAAGCGGGGGCGCGGGCAGAGCCCCTCCGGCACCCCCGGCGCTGCGGGAAGGAGGCCGTGGCGGGGCGGTGGTCGCGCAGGCGGCCCCAAAGCCGTGAGAGCTGTTGCTGTCCCCGGCGAGGGCCCCCCTTGCTGGGTGCTGCGGGACGGAGGGTGTGCGGGACGGGCGGCCGGTGCCAGCCCCGGAGCGCTGAACTCGGTCCGACAGCGTTCGGTCCCAGCAGGATGGAGTTGACTTTCTTCGGCGCGCCGACGGTCAGAGGGTTGCGAAGCGCATTTTGCTGTAGGTGGCGAGATGCACGGAAAGAGGCAGCGGCGGAGCGGAGCCCCGGCGGTCGTGCCTTGCCGTGGGTTTTCGGTATTGGTTACGAATTGAATTGAGGGTTTTCTGGGTAAAGGGCTGAATCAGCTTTTGCCAACTCCGACGCTGTGGTGTTGTGTGACCTTGATTGTAATGTGGGTGGCCAGCAGGAGAGACTGGGAGAAATTCGTATACAGTGAGGGAGAGCACCCATCCAGTTTGGAGAATCAGGACAGCAGCAAAGCTCAGCTCAAATGCGTCATTTCGGTATTTTAAAGTTTATTTATAATATATGTCCTCAGAGAAGTGATTGATGAACCAGCCAAGTGCCGTTCAAGAACAGACCAATTACAGTTTCTTTCTTGGAAAAACAAAGTGGAGACTCCACATCTTTTACTCCCTGATCTAAACTTAGTGACTCCCAAGAGATTAAAGAGAGATGTTTGTTTTAGCATCTTGTCTCTTGCCGTGAATGACAAAGAGGATTTGTGCTCCTGATGGATTAAAATGAACAGAAATACAACAAAAACAACCTTTAAACCAATGTCCTGTCATAAAAATTTCTGCCAGCGCTACCTTCCTGCTGTCCTCCTCAAGTACTTAGATAGCTAATCTTAAGTTAAACTATAACTGAATTTTTCAGGGAAGCACAGTTGGATGAAGAGAGACGCCTCCTGCAACCTCTCTCCTATCAGTCAATTGAGCAGCAAAAAAAAACCTTGGATAAACATCTTTCTGGGAAACTACTCACATGATCTAAACCAACATTTCAAACACAATTATATTTATAAAAATTGAAACGGGCTCTGAGAAATTCAAAAATCAAGGATGCCACCAGCCTTTCCATACAATAATTCAGAATTTAGATGAATGTCCCATTCATCAATTGTACTTGTGCTATTGCTCGCTGTTCTGTGGTAGAACAAACAATAAGCCTGCTCACACTCAAGCTTTTTTCCAGTTTTCCCAAAACTTGGCTTTATCTAGGGCTCCCATCAGCAGGTTCCAAAGGGAGGGGCAGGTATGGAATGCTCACTGGCATGCTAGCCTTCCATCCTTCCTGTGACTGAAACTCCTTCATCATTGAATCCCTCTCATGATTCCCTTCCTCATGTTGAGTCATAATCCTTGCTCTTATCTTCAGTCTCACAAGCCGTTCTCTCCTTGACTAAATCTGTTATGTTGCATCGTTGCTCCCCTGCCCCTGCTCCATCTATAGCAGCAGGCATGTTTTCTCACATCCCCCAGCCCCTCTTCACTCATTTGTCCCCGCAATGACTTAGTGTGGCATAGCCTTTCCTCCCACCTCGGCATTCCCTTCTCAGGCCCTGCCTTGAGACACTTAAGAGAATCAATCAGATGCTAATCAAAGGAGAGGCATTTATCTTACTAAAAGCAAAAACAAAACAAAACCCACAATCTTTTCTTATTAGCATGATAGCCAGTTCTGTGAAAAGAGGGAAGGGATGATTCTGTCAGAGACTTTTGACATAATTTTAGAAAGAGCAGAAATGGTCATGGTAAGTAGCGGGGACACATTTTTTTTCTGATTTTGTAAACATGGATCTGGATTAACTGATATGAATTGCAGAGCTGTCCTGGGATTTATGCAGTGGTGTTGAGATCTCATCTCATCCCTGTAGACTGCTTCCAGGAGACAAAGCTCTTGCCACATCAGCAGGCTTTTAGAGGTCTCTGTGTCTTCAGTCAACTGCACTGTTCTGTTAAAGCTTTCCTCCTTTTACCTGATTAAAAAAGTCACCCTCCAGAGACTGTATTAATCCTCTTTTCCCATCCCACTCTGTAGAATGTACTTGTGGACTGCTGCAACCCCATGGGACTCTACTGAAATACTAAACAGTTCTGACCACATGCAGATTTATTCTTCCACAGTATGCAAAGCAAGACTAGGATCACTGTTTCTAAAAGAAATCTTGGATTAAAGAGAAATATTCCACAGGCACGAACTTCGACAGAGACTGCAAAAGGAAACCACCAGTTACCACTTTCTATTTGTTCTTCCCTGGACATTTGTGGATAAGATTTTCATTTCCATAAGTATTTTAAAACATTTGTCCTTTTTGCAAATCATGTTTACATCAAATGCACAAATCCATAAAGCTAACTAAGTATTTTCAGAGAAGAAAAAAAAATCATCAGTATGAAGTTCAGGCAACAAATGTCTAGACTGGCCAACTGCTCAGTGTATTAAGATAGCCTCATGCGAAACAAGCAACCAAGTTTGATAGGCCAAGAAAACATGTTCATGGCAACTCCAGTACCTGGAGGAATGGCTGGAAGAGCTAGGGAGGAAGCCCTGAAGGTCCCTCTCCAAAGGTGATCCCTTGCCAAGGCAACCTCTGTGCCACAAGCTGCCTGGCAGCCTGGTGGGTTTCCAGTTACACCTTACCTGCTAAGGTCTTCCAAAACCATTCTGGGGCCATGGAAGAGTCCACCAGAACAAATAAGCAGTGAAGTATGAGGCCAGATTCATTTACGTGACCTGGCCATAGAAAGGTGTGATTCTTTCAAAATGCTTTTCTTTTCCTGCCACATGCTGTAAAGGCAGCTTACCTTGAATTGCAGACAGTAAGAAAGAAACAATGGAGTGTTATTTCATCATCTCCTGCCAGAGCAAGATTGTTCCCTAAAGCACATTTTCTAGTGATTTTTTTCTGCTTACCTTTAGAAGACACAAATAATAGCCTTAATTTCTTTCATAAGACTAATAGACATCAACAGGGGGATTTTTATTCCTTGAAAAGAAGCCAGATGCCTTCCTTTTTTCCCTGATTCTATCTTGCTACTGTTATCTCCTGCTTTATATTGCTGTTACTATTCTGTCCCCTTGCTGCAGTCCTTGACTATTTCTTTCCTCCCTGAGACCCTCAACCTCGATTTGGGTCTTTCCTTTTCCTGGAAGATTTCAACCAACTTAAAATGTGTTTGTTTTTAAAACTAAGCCTTTAAGACAAACCCATCAAGGTAATATTTATGTTCCTACTTCTATATTCTAACAACCACACATTTCACCCAGTGACAGGAGAAGGGAAACGAACAGGTGATGAAGCGCATACTTTTAAACGTCAGTTCTTTCCCAACTATTTAAAAATGATCCTGGGAAATTTTTGTAGAGGTTCAGGGTAAAGCATTGAAAAACAAAGCAACTTTTCATTTTCTTTTTTTTTTTTTTTTTTTTTTTCCCTAAAATAATATTTTTGAAGTAGACAGGAGCAGGAGCAGAAAGTGACTGGCCATGATAGGGTTAATCTTGTCTGCAAAGTAATTGAGAAAATTATCCACTATTTTCTGAGGACACTCTATTACCAGTCTAAGGTAGGAGAGCCTCCAGGGATTTAAAAGCAGTCAATAGGTCTAAAAAAAGACAGCCTTGGTTCTGGTTGATATTAAGGTAGAGCAATAAGTCAATGTAGCTTTGCCATACCAGCACTGTCTTCAGACTTAACATATGCAAAGTTGCTTCTGATCGCAAACAAAGCTGGCTCCGAGTCTGCTCAGTGTTATTCCTCCCTGTGTCCATCCTCTTCCATCACACTGCCTCCTGCAAGACTGCAGCAAGCACTCAGGATTCAATAACCAAGGGCCTAGACAGGGGACAGTAGCTGTAGCTAGGAGTTAATAGCTGCTTCCTAATCAGCTGCTGACACCAGTGGAGAGGTGTTGCCCTACCTCCTTCTGTCAGCACAGTCGATCTTGTCACACCTGTTGAACAAGGAGGTACCCCAGGTATGCCCCAACACTGCATGGGAAGGACAGTTCTCTCACAGGGCTCTTCTTGGGAGCACGCCTGGAACCCCAAGCCCTCCTGTGAGCAGTGTTGGAAGAGCTGAAGAGGCATGGAGGATATTCTGCTGCCTGGATCACTTACTTTAAAAAAAAATAAACCTTCTTAGCAGACAGATTTATTACTAGTCATGAGGGATTACGCAGCCAAGCCACTTTGATTCATTAGAGTGTTCAGAGAGTTTGTGTAAGTTCCTGGAAGCTGTCTGGGATGGTCTTTAACCATCCTCTTACTGTTACCTGATGGTGAAGGGGAAAGTTGGAAAGCACTTGTGCTGAATTTGTTTTTCCCTATGTTTGGTAATAGATTTAGACAAGCTGTTTAAAGAACTGAGCCTTCTGCCTTATGCTGCACTGAGCCGTCCTTCCAACTTAGCTACATGTAGCCTTTTCTATCCTTTCCTCCCTCCCTCTAATATTTAATCAACAAAGCCCTACCTCCATTTCCCTGAGGCCAGAGTAATGCGTCTTTCTGCATTTAGAAACCTCCTACGCATGTGAACACGTCCTTCGTGCAGTGATGTTGTCTTAATTAGCCACATCTCTCTTTTTGGCCAGAAATTTAAAAAATTACTGTATACAGCTTTGCTGCAGGGCAGTGCAGCCCCTTGCTGACCAGCTGTGGGCAGTGGAAGAGGCACGCTGGCTGCGCTGGGGGCCAGGGTTGAAAGGGGACAGGAGACGGACTGTGTCCAGAGCTGGCAGGGGAAGGGAAGCAAAACTTGGGCAGCAGAGAGAAGTGGGGAGAAGGCAACCCTGGGTGACCCTTCCAGAGAGGCAGAAGAAGCCTGCCTAAACCAGATCAGAAAGCATGGCATGAGACATCCTCTTTGTAATGACCAACATGTTGTGGAAAAAAGGTAATTAAAGAAGATGATGTTAGACCAAAACTATTAGGACAATAACCCGCCTGAGACCAAACTGTACGAGACAATATGCTAGCATAACTGTCCTCAGCTTCAGCAGGACACAAGTCTGTCCCAGGCAGTCTCCTAATACTTAAATTCAAAGTGCTTGTTAAATAACATGCTTATTAATCTTTTAGGCTTTGCTTTGTCTCTTAGAAATTGTATCCTGTATAAGTCATTCAAAAAGAGTTGGCTTAGAGACGTCTGAAGCTAACACCTCTCAGAAGCTTCTGTGATGTTCAGCAAATTTCTTTTTCATTGGGAACTGACTCCATTTTATAGCATTATATTTTGCTGAATTTTACTGGATATTCCTTGAATTCTTAGTTGTGAAGTACTACTATGATAAGAAAAATATGCTGTTAATAAATAGTCCTTGTCATGACTAGATCAAGCTACTGAATGTGTCGTATACCTGTACTGGCTAAATCATTGTCCATGGCCAAGGGATGCTTATGCTTGGCCTAAGGTTCTTCAAGGACTCATCTTCACTTTTATTAGCTAACACTGCATCTCACAGGAGGCTACAATGTGGCATTGTTATTTAAACCATGTTATTGCTGTAGTCCACATAAGATTAAAATGCAGATAGCCTCTCCTCTTGGCAGGAAGTGAAACACCCTGTGAAACACTCTCTGAACTTCCAAGTGAGGCTGGCAAAGCAGAGGAGGGATGTCCTCTGGCTTTCAGTTCTGCCATAAGGAAAATGAACATAATCCTGACCCTGTCTTGTAATTTTTATTAGCTCCCTTTAGCTTGCAGCAACGACCCTGTGAATAATGCATGCTGCTAGATGGCTTTCCTAAGGAAAGAAGGCTTATGCAATCGCATTGCCTGCCTTCTCCTTACCCCATAATATCTCAGAAACCAGCTGGCCAGTCTCAACCAAGTTTGACAGAGGGAAAGAGGTCTTGAAGATACTGTGTTAAACAAAAAAAAAAAAAAATATTAAAAATGGGGACCGTGTAGGGAAGGAACATCTTAGGAACTTTAATTCAGTTCTCACTACAGCTCTGAGGTGTCATTCAGGTACTCAATTCTAAAAAACACATTAATCAGTTTTCACTGTTCTGCTGCTCATGCAATGACTTGTTTCTTCACAGATCACTCAGGGTGAGCCCCAGAAGTCATGCTCCAAGTCTGTAGCAGAGAAATTTACAGAGACCTGCCAGGAAATTTGCCAGTGCAGGCCACCTCCACTGTTACCACCACCTCCTCCACCTCCACCGCCCCCGAGGTTGCTAGCAGTGCCAAGTAAGTAGTTTCTGGTACAGTTGTGGTGTACTGAAGGAGGGCAAAGCGATGGGGACACCTGGGCAGACAGGAGAAAGGATGTGGGAAAGGGCACAGCTAGCTCATTTGTCATCTTCCACTTAGCAAATGGAAGAAGAAATGTTCTCAGTAGAGATGGAGATCTGTTTTCTGATCGATGAATAATGCTTGGCTTTTGGAGGAAAGCCAGAGAAATTCCCTCCTATCATTGTGTTCTATATTGTTCCTTGGTTTTAAATGGTTTCCTAATCCCCTAGCCCTGAGAAATGCTTTCCTACAGACACAGCACTGTGCTGCACCTTGAGTTGCATGCCCCCCTTTTTTTCCAGGTGTGCAGTTTGAAGATCTGAGTGCTCCAAGGCAAATTAATTTATAAGCAGACAAAAATCCAAACACTCTGTCTAGACCATTTAGTGCGTTTGACTGTTGTCAAAACACTGGAGCACTACAGTTTACCATAGCAGTGAGTCAGGCTCACTGGTTCTAAATTGCTTACAACTGTTGCAAAAATAGGAGGCATGTCAGGAGTCAATGGCAAGTGAGCAGTTTTCCCACTAATGCACATACAGGCTAAGAGTCATCTCTTTCTTTTCATACAAATCAGTGCTCGCAAGCCTTACTCAGTACATCTGAGCTCCTCCTTATTTCCAGCCATACATCCCCATGCCCAGCACACCTGGTGCCTTCAGTTCCTGCTGGCTAGCTCTGCAGCTGCTTTCCACATCAGTATTCCTGTGATCCCTGAAATACATACAGATAATTTTTGGAGTGTGATACCTGATATCTGTCCCTGTGGTCCCTGCACAGTGGGAGAGACCTTCCTGGTTCTATATGCACGCACTGGGTTCGGGGAGACAGACTGGGTCACGGGTGTTTGGTATTCCAGTAAATCTCCTTAAAGCTTCTGCATTTTCATAAATTCATATCTTCCTATAAGGCTGCCTATTAATTCCTCTCCCTGCTTATATAAACTCTCCTGGGAGCAGTGTTACAAAGTGTATCCAGTATCCTCAGCACTTCCCCCAAGGAAAAATAAATCATTAGGTATCATCATCTGGCTGTCTTTATCAGCATCATCTCCAGATGTGCAGAAGACATGAAGAAGGCTTCTGCACAGATTTTACTCATACAGAGGACAGGCAGAATTTTTCAGTGTCTTTTCTGCCAGGAGCATGCTTTGTACTTTGTGCTACACTGCAGAAAATTAAGGCAAAGGCAGAGAAAACCCAACAGTTAAACACTTGGGAAAGGAAGTGCAAAGACAGCTGGGAAAGGAGAGAGGGATGATTTTTATAGCAGGAAGAATCTCTTTCAATGTTCAGGAAAATGTCATGGGCAGTAATATGGAAAATTACCTTGATCTTTGTATCACGGCCAGAAAATAAAGTTCTTTGTCACTCTCTTTTCTTGTTTCTGGGGTACCCTGTTGCCCTGAGGGGGATGAGATGTAGCAGAATGTTGGCACAGGGACCAGCCCTGCTGACCAGCTGCTCTGGAAAGGGAGCACCACTGCCAGGCTGCTTCCTATCCATCAGGCAGCTGTTCTGAGTGCATGGATTTGTCCCCTGTCAAGTGGGAAGTAAATTGTGTCAGAAAACAAGAAGTCTGTCACACTGCAGAAAGAAGAACAAGAGATCAAATGGGCCTGTGACTGGGATAGCCTGATGCTTTCTCAGGCTGGATTTACAGGTGCTAACACAGTTCTAAAAATGAGCTATGTAAGTCCAGATGACTAATATTTAAGCAAATGACTTCATTTTAAATACAATGAAAAAAAAGAGATTACACATTTCTTTCACTGGTAAGCTTTAGTGTAGCAATCCAGTGTCCCATCTTGAATGATGCTTTCATTATCATCAGCTGTCTAAGCACTGCGATTTAGTCCATGTGTACAGCAATCCCGTTCCTTGGGAGAAAGAACAAGCCTTGTGGTTAAATATTGATGTTATAGACACTGCTTTTAAATGGTGTTCAGAGGAGAGGGAAGTAAAGAGCCAAAAGCTATTGTGAAATGGTTGATGCTAGACTTGCACTTTGCACTTTCTAAGTGAATAAAGTTTAGTGCTGGAAAGATATCTGCAAAAAACCAGCAGTCCATGAGCTGCAAGATTTTTACCTTTTCGTGGTACTACATAAAGATGCTGGAATTGCTCTCAGAGCTTTGTGAGCCACAAAAGGCTGCAGTCTGCTAGGCACTGTCCTTAAAAGCTCTTTCTGCAATCAAAGTTAATGGTGCTGCAGATTTAGATCAACTCTAAAGCATCTAGCATGGTTTGGGCTGGGTGATTAAAGCAATTGATGCAAAAATTCTGTCTCTTCAGTCACTACAGGCACTGGCAGTTCAGTTATCTGCCACATGAAGCATCTAGTGCTCTCTGACATGGCCTCAGCTGCTGTTGTGGAAAATTAGAGAACCCGCTGATGTGTCCTCTCCATTAGTCCCACCTGATGGTTTGACAAACCTTACTTGGTTGTATGGGACGGCACTGCATAACTGTTTGTGAGCAGCTGAATCGCTCCCTGAAAGGCTTCTATTGTGCTCGAGGACTTTTAGGATCAATTACAGTACATTTAGTGTCTCTTTAGACACTTCAATATTGACAGGTTGATCCTTCAACAAATCTTTAGCTCTGCTTCCTGCAGATAGATTTATACAAAATGTGGAGAATCCTGGAATTCACATATAATAGCAGGCAAATGCTGTGTTTACTCTGAGGGGAAATAACCTAATTCCCTCTGCAGAAAATGAGTAGAATCACACAGCTTAGCAGGCAGACTAAAACCACAAGCAGTGTTAGGAGCACCAGCTTTCCCTGGTTTAGGAGACACCTCCCTGTTACAGTTGTGTATTTACATCAAGAATGTGTGGGGAGTGTTTCAGCATATCCTGAGGAGGCACTGAATAAATGAATGAAACTCTGTGAATATGGGAAATTAAATAGACTGTTTTGTCCTCCTTCAGGGATGACCCCAGGTCTCCTTTGCCCACATTTCTATGTCCTTCATATGGACCACTTGCATTTATGGTGCCCCATCCATTCAAGCCCTGCTCTTGCCTTCACTGCCTCTGCTCTGCAGCCAATTCCATCATGGCAGCATAACCCTGTCCCTCCTCCTGGGAATCCATCTGCCTTACAGTATCTAAATGAAAGCTACCAGCAGTCATGCTGCTCCCTGTGTTACTGGGTCTCTCAGTATTCCTGGTTCACGCTTATATTTTTCTGCAAAGTGGGACTATTTCTGCATGGATTATTTGAGTTTTGATTTTCCTGAGCTTCATTTCAGATGCAGTTTCTTGTCATGCCATTGAGATACTGCTGTCTGATTTGATGTAGATGATGTAGATGTGTACCTTACCAAGGGGCTCTGAGGAGAAGGACTCCAGGCCATATTAGAAGTAACTAGGATAGTGGGGACTGTGTGATGGTGAGGAATCTCAGGAGACATGGTCCCTGAGCCCATGGCAGCTCCTCCAGATGTTTTGGCACATTGATGTTTCCAGAGTGACTCCCCTTATGCAAGCAGCAGCCTGCTCTTTAACCCATGCCTAGAAAACTGCTCATTGATGAAGTGAAGGGAAAGCTCATGAGGCTCTAAGGGGCCTAAGGCCAACTAAACTTAGATGCTGACAGCAAAGGAAGAAGGAACTTTCAATGAAATTGAATGTGTTCCCTAGATATGTCTGTAATGACCTGAAGGCGATAGAGATGCTCAGAACCTGGCCTTTAATTAACTGTGTCTTTTTCTCTCCATCTGCTTTCCTCCTTGTCTCTGGATTTCAGCCAAGACTTAGACAAGGTGGACGGAATACTTGTTTAGGCAGCATTTCTAACCCAGCTTCACGACCCATGAGATTAAGCTAGTTCAAATTATGTTGACCCTTAAAAATCTGAAAAACTGCTGTTTTCAACCCCTAAATACTCTGTGAGCAGGCAGGTTTCTCCAGGGGCATTGCAAGGAAGAAAAGCCTTTGTCTGAAAGTAAAAGCCAGGCTTTTGAAACAGGAAAGGGGAAAGAGGTTAGAGCTAGATATACACTGTAGTCAATATCACTTTTCACCTGTGTAAGGTCTTATGAAAAAAATGTTCAGAAGTGACTTCTTTAAAATGGTACAAGGAAGAGAAAGGATGTTCTTGCATGTACTCCTCACTTGTTGGTGAGCAGCATTTGCTGTCTCTGCTCTACCCTTCTCCCATGTTGTGTGAGGAGTCCATGGTATTCCCATCTGGTCCCTGGATGAAGGAAGTATTCAGACAAACATTGCTTCAGTCAAAATTTAGAGGAGGAAACTTGAGCGGAGTCTGGCTACATGAACCAGTCTCTGGTGTTTGGATGCTTGCACAGAAGTACACAGTGAAGTCTTTACAGCTCCTGACCTTAGTGGAAGTTTGCCCTGAGCTGGCAGCTGAGATCAAGCACAACCATGTTAGTATAAAGCCAAAGTGAATGACATCACTGCAGAGGACTCTAATCTCCATGCAGTAATTGTATCATTTTGTTTTTCAGAGTGAAATCTTTATCTCTGGAGACAGAGCATCTAATTAACTAATTATTTGGACTGGTGAAAATGGTAAAATAAAAATGACCAACTACAAGAAGGGTGAAACCTTTTGGCTGCTGTATAAGCTCAGATGTACAGCTTTACTTCAGAAATCTTGCAGGGTCCCTTCAGTGCAAGTAGGAAAGCTAAGGACATTCAGATCTTTTGGGACAATCGTAAATTCATGGAATGGTTCAGGTTAAAAAGGACCATAAAGATCATCTAGTTTCACCCCTCTGCCATGGGCAGTGATACTTTCCCCTAGATCAGGTTCCTCAAAGCCCCATCCAGACTGGCCTTGAACACTTCCAGGGATGGGGAATCCACAGTTTCTCTGGACAACTTGTTCCAGTGCCTCACTGGAACACAGTAAATAATTTCTTCCTTATATCTAATCTAAGTTTACACTCTTCCAGTTTAAATCCATTATCCCTTGTCCTTTGCCATACATGCCCTTGTAAAATGTCCCTCTCCAGCTTTCTTGTAGGCTCCCTTTAGGTACTGAATGGTGCTATAAGGTCTCCCTGAGTTTTCTCCAACTCTCTCAGGCTGTCTCATAGAAGAGATGCCTCAGACCTCCAATTATCTTCACACCCCCCTCTGGATTCACTCCAAGAGGAGTACCCTGACATGGGTGCAGGACCTTATTGAACTTCATGAGGTTTGCACAGGCCCACTGCTCAAGCCTGTCAAGGTCCGTCTGGGTGGCATCTGCTCCCTCTGGGTTGCATCCATCCCCCCAGTGTGTTAACTGCATGACATATCTTGGAGGTGTTGGCAAACTTGCTGAGGATGTGCTTGATCCCACTGTCATGTTAAACAGCACATATCCTAATACCACCCCCTGAGGAATGCCACTCCTCTCTGGACTGTCACAATGTGTGTATACTAGGCAGGAATCTGAAGAACAGGAATAGTCTGGAACTTCTTAAACTTTGTGTAGGTTTTCAAGTAATCAAAGTTTTCAGATTTTTCTTGCTAACTGTTAAAATGGCCTTTCACAGCAAGACCTTGTTATAGAAAAAAACATTGTATAGCTCTAGGACATAATAAGAAATGGGGTTTTCTTGGGATTTTCTAGGTCCTAAATCCTGATAGTAGAATGCACAGGTGATCCAATGTGGATACAAAGAATGAGTTTGAACCTTATGCTGAATGCTGTCTCTGTCGCTATTCCAGCAGGAAAGCTGGGCATGATCCTGATGCTCACCACTATGTTTCTTGTACTTGGATGCTGATGTGTTTGCCTTCTCAATGCCTAAAGAACTTTTGTCCTTGGCTACAAGACAAGAGGTCTGATTATCCCCCAGGAGTTGATAGGAAGATGTGATTGCAAAATTAATGTTCCTGGAGACCTCAATGTGTCTTCAAATATGAGATGCCCAATAATCAGCTTGGGTCAGTCTGATGTAGGTTGCTGCAACAGGAGTTGAGAATCTTAGAGAGCTCTGAGTTTAAGTTTCCCTTTGGTTAGGCATCTCATTTTGTGAGGGCTTTCTATCATTACAAGCACCCACTGCAAAGCTGCTGGCCCTAAGGGCTCAGCTGGCTGGACCAGCCTTTACCTACTGCCCTTCTGCCTTGTTCAGAGTAGTTTTGAGATATGTGGACATATTTGAGGAATCTTGGGTGGATTTCTCCAAGTGATGCCCAAAGGAATTGTTAGCAAACAGGTAGGGCTGAGTTTATTTTACAGTATGGGGAAAATATTTCCCTCCATCCTGCTTACAACATGGTGACTACCAAAACTGAACAGCAGAGAGCTACAGTAGCTCCAAAATGGCAGGGGACACATTGTCTCCTGCATGAAGACATTTACAGTAGTGACTGCTACTGTGAGAGCAAGTCTGGTCTAGACAGTGACTTCTTTTAAATGCAAACAGAATGCTGAGACAGGGAAGCCCTTCCAGTTTTGGTAACACAGCTGTCATACTGTGAATTGCAGTCTTGTGTGAGAGCATTGTTCATAATCTACAAAGCAAAACCAAAATTCAATTCTTGTCATCTCCCACATAAACTACTGTGTTAGTGGAGGAATGTGACTTCAGAACTGGTTGTAGGATTTGGAGGCTTTCAAATCTAAATTGAACTCCAGCCCCGCAGCCTGGGGCCATGGATGATGGCAAAAGCAGAGTCTGGTCCAGGTCCCCTTCATGTTGTTTCCACGTGACAGTCACTACCTTCACTCTTAGCACAGTGAACCAAATCATTAAGCATCCAAGACTGGATTAGGCAGAATTCATCCATCTAAATCAGAAATGCAGTGATTGGATTTTCTGCCTCAAATTGCAGGAACTCTGGTTTTGTCACCAAAGACATAAAGACTTCAAAATCCTGCTTTTTTTTTTTTTTTTTTTTTCCATTTAGTATAGTTATTCCTGGTGTAGGAATAAAAGTTACAAGTCCTCACCTCTCAGTCAAAATGAGAAAATCGTTTATGGTGAGGAGATTTCTTAAGCAGCAATCAAATATAAAATTTGAAATAGTTTGAGCATCTAAGATGTTATATTAAGTCTGAAGAGCAGGATTAGTGACTAGAAAGCAGGTAAGATGGGAAAGGTTCATATTAATACTTTCCTGATAGGATTCTGCTGTCACTGTTTCACCTAACATCTCCTCATACTGAGTTGTTGTAAAATCTCTGTCTCTCTGTTGGAAACACTGGTAAGACTAATTGGTCAATCACAGCTTCCATTTCAGAGTTTTTAGTCACAATAAATTCTGAAATCTTTTTTGAAGTCTAATTGTTATTTAGGCAAGTGATGAATATCTCCCCTGCTCTGGGACCTTGCATATTTGTTTTGAATTTTTCATACAGTAATAAATTGATATAATGGAAAAAACTTCTCTCTTGAAAATGCATTTTGAAGTATTTAAAAGTAAGAGCCTCAGGCCAGATTTTGCAGTGCAGGAATCAGCAGGAGTTCTGTTGTCTATAGATTAAAAGCATTGTCTAATTTTTAAAAAGAACCATCACATATTAAACTGGTTCTGCAATAAAACATTCCTTTCTACTCTGAGATGCATACTACAACAGCTTGATTTTTTTTTTTAAGCAGAAGGAGTTGGCTAAGCTGAAGGCATTAATTCTTTCTGTGGATGTCAGTCCATTTGTACATGCCTACCATTTCACTGATTAAGAAGATAACAAATCTTCAGTGAAGTTACCGATGAGTCAGAGGCTGCTGATTTACAAGTAATTGTAGGTTCACCTGCTCCTGGCAGAAGGAGTTGTGCCTCATCTTGACAAGTCAGAAGTAAATGCGTAATTGGCACAAGCTGTTCCAGCAGGAAGGGCTAAGCAGCTGACCTCAGTAAAGCAGACCTACAGAAATATGTTCTTGTAAGGGTTTTGTGCGTTGTATTGTTATGAATGCAATATAAAGGTGTTTCCCTGCCTGTGTAATTGCAACTTAAGGGTAATGTAGCAGGTCAAGGAAGCAGTAGCCTGGAAATTTGGGATGTTATCCCAAAGTGAGGACACAGTGTCCATTAATACAGTATGAATATCAGCTAATAATTGATGATGCTGCTTCCAAAATCTGTCATTAATAATTATGCAAGTTTATTTAACCCTTCCACTAGTAAATCATATTGCATTATAACTACATAAATATAGCAGCAAATCGTGGATCCCTAATGGCTGTTCAAATGAATTTTATTTTTTTGAAGTATTTTATTATTTTGAAGTGCCTTTTAAATGGAGCTGGTATTTCATCAGTTCATTGGTTAGAAATAATTTTAGACAAAGATCTGTTGCTTGACAAATGCTGTTATTAAACTGGACTTTTACCAATGGAGCAGATTCTCTTGAATCATCCCTGGACATTTTCCTTTCCTTCTGGAAGTGATGCATATTTTTATTTCATAGCCATTATCAAAGGAAGTGACTATCAGTGGAGCACAGGGAGGTTTTGGTTTAACTCTTGTTTCAGTTTGACAAGGTGCAGGTGCTCTGCCTCAGCTTTTCAGTGCATCAGTGGCTGCCCATAGCTAGTAGGGAGTCATGGTCTGTGTAAAGCCTGGGGACAGTGCAGATAGCAACCTGTAACCAATTTGCTTGACTTTGTGACTGTAAAGAAATCTGTGCCTTATCTTTCTGGGAGTTCCAAATATACTGAGTGGTGATTGAGGACTTCATATAAGGGCGTTTGGCATGGTGAAATGCCTCAATCTGTTAATGTGATATAATTGCCTTTTTAAGTGTTCTGTATTTTACAGAAACTGCATGAAAAATTATTAGTTGATAAATGCTATTTTACTTATATTAGAATTAAATTTACACCTGGTTTGGAAGGCCTTTCACATGTCAGTTCCATTTTACTCTGGGTGGGTCATCAATTTAATTTCCCTTAAGGTGTATCTGAATACAATTTGGAAAAGGATCTTAAGAGCAGTAGGTATGGGAATTATTAATTGATCTCTTCAGGGACATTTTTAAGTGATCACTGTAGTCCTTAATTCCAGCAATAACTGACTTGTTGAAGTGATACAAGGAATAAAGCACACAAAATCTAACAGGAGGATTATGTTTATATAGATGCTATACATAAACAGAAGTATCAGCTATATAGTCAGCCAGCTGTTCCCTAAAACTTAGACATATGACTTGCTATATGGCTCTGTATGTAAAGCAAACTCTTTAGAGCCATCTGCACTTACCAATCTGAACTATATTCTGTTACAGTCAAGCTCTGCATATAGCACGGTGCCCAACAGGCAAACCATTTATTTTTCAGAGATGGACACAAACCAGTACCTTAGAAACTGTCCTATTAACACATTAGGAAATTATGCAGAATATTTCCAGGTCTTCCAAAATCTGTTTTAGGAAATTCAGTCTGCAGTTGGTTTTGTCTCAGACTTCCCTGAAGGCACTAATTTTGAGAAAGTGTCAGCACTAAGATGTGAGGTTTGTCTAATCTCTGCTATTACCTAGAGGTTCTTAAGCTCTTAAAAAAGCTGTTAAGGATCTACGAGATAATGTCTTAAAACCAGAATTTTATTCACTTTGCACAGCTTGTGACTGATGGCACCACTCATGTGAATGCTGTTGAACTCTAAGAAGTTGTGCAAATCTGGACTTTAATTCAATCTGTGTATAAAACATTATACCAAGAAAATCTGTCATCTTTCTGTGAGATTGAATCTGCCAGCCCTGAGGTATTTCATTCATCATTTGCTGGTGAAAGACTGGTCATCTCTGTAAGAGTGTAGACTCCTGAAATCATGTTTCATCTATTTGAATTTCAGCCTATATCATCTCTCCTTGGAATGTCTGTTCTCTGTAAGAGTTGAAAGACTGATAAACTTTCAGAAGGCTTGAGGGTGACACTGTGGCTCCCACAAAAGAGACATCTTGCCCATCCTCCAGGGAATGGTGGAAAGAGCACCCAGGGTGCTGCTTCTGCCTCTGCCACCAACCTGCTGGAGATCTCAACAGAGTCAACTACAATACCAGACACCCAGAGTTATCATATCTGAAGCAGAGATATGTCTTCATCACTGTAAACTTTGTATTTGAGACTAGTGGATGTCAAGCACTGAAGATTATTATTTTTTATTATTGTTGTTATTAGTAGGCTCAAAAGTCTGATTAGGGAGAAACTGTCCAGAAAACTCAGTTCTTTTTATACCTATTTTACAGCAGTGGACCTGGGAGGTGATATTTGCTATGGAACTGAGGTGGGAAAATGCATGTCCTGTACCTAGTGAGTTCCAGTTTGGAAGCAACCATTTATTTATTTCACTGTTCCTACTTTTGTTTGATGTCAAATGACTCAGGGCACAGTGCCATAAGCCTGCAAGCAAAGATAGTCCTTTTCTCTGGCAGCTTGACTAAGTCTCCACATATTTGATTCCCAGAAACAAAATTCTTCCTGCCTGTGTTGAAGTTATTCAGAGTCACAGAACCATTTAGGTTGGAAAAGACCTCTGAGGTCATTAAGTCCAACCTATGACCTAACACTACCTTGTCAACCAGACCATGGCACTAAGAGCCACATCCAGTCTTTCCTTAAACATCTCCAGGGATGGTGACTCCACCACCGCCCTGGGCAGCCCATTCCAATGTCCAATCACACTTTGTGAAGAACTCCTTCCTGTTCAACCTAAACCTCCCCTGGGTCAGCTCAAGACTGTCCTCTTGTCCTGTTGTTGGTTGCCTGAGAGAAGAGACCGACCCTCAGCTGGCTGCAGCTCTTCTCAGGCAGTTGTAGAGAGTAATAAAGTCTCCCCTGAGCCTCCTTTTCTCCAGGCTAAACAACCCCAGATATCTCTGTGCATGTTGGTGTGCTTGTGTGTGTGCTTGTTAATGGAAATAAGTCCAAGTGTGCTGAAATGGCAGACTTAGCATGAAGGTCCAGTTTTCAAGCCTCTTTTTTTCTGGATGCTTTTTCACTTTCATCTCTGTAACATGACGAGGTCACACAGTTTGGCAGGACAAGCAGATAATATTCAGCACTGATTTTTCCCCACTAAAGAGTTGCAAGTGCTCATAACATGCCTGTGCACATCACACACAAGAGTTAGACTGTGTGTTTGTGCAGTGAAGTGGATGGTACTGTGCTGGCACATCTCTGTGTCTCTCAGTGGTGCCTCTGTTCAAGAGAACTGAGAATTACTGTCCCTAGGTCAATGCTGTGCTCTGCTGTTCTGTCACAGACTGTGGCCTTGTTACTGTGTTTCCTTGAATTGGTGGTTGATGGGAAGGTCAGGTAATTTCAGCTAGTTCTTGTAGAAATATAGTTGAAGTACTTTTAAATGGGCCTGTCTGTTCTATTAAAGAATTGGGGAAGAAATAGCAACAGTGCTGACATGCAGCTTTATGTTACACATTTTATCCCTGCACCTTGCGAGCATTTAGAAAGCTGGAGCTACTGTTCCCATCCTGGAGAAGGAGAAACTAGGCTAGAGAGGAAATTGTCCCAAAATCACCCAGCAAGCAAGGAGGAGAACTGAGCCTGGAACCCACATGCCAGGAGGAATTTCTGTCTTCTGCAGTGACATGCTGCCCAACTATAGAGAGGTTAAAACCTATATCATGAAAATCAGAAGATTGAACTTAAGGTTTTGTATCTTCATACCCAACTTAAAGCATCCTGGTTCTCAGAGTGCTAAGAATCTCTGGAAACCAGGTTACCTTCTAAAATAAATTCCAGGGCACTAATTTAACACCAAATGCTTTGGCACTTGTGACCTGTTTCTTAGAGGCACCAGATACCCACTAATCGGATCGACGTCTCCTGCATTTCAGAAAACATGCCACCGAGTCTGGCAGGGCTCTCCTGAGCACTGGCTCCCGCTGGATGGGAAAGGCAGCACTTAGGAGTACCTGGGGGTCATTAGGACTGTCTCGGTGCTGCCCAGCCTGGCAGTGACCCCGGCTGTGGAGAGCAGACAATGCGATGCCCATGAGGCTCTCCCAAATGCTTGTGTTGCTGCAAGGAGGAGGTTGCCTTGCAAGGCACAGGCTTCATTTCTCGTTTGCTTGGGACAGAGAGCGACAGGGTGTGATTTAATCTGGCTAAAAACAATTCAGTCCTTTATGTTAGCAGAGAATCAGATGGTGAGTGAAAAGCAGCGTCTCATGGGGAGACTGCTGGTTTGAAAAACACGGGACAAAGTCAGATCAGAGGGCACTGGCTGATGTGAGCATGCATTGTAAAGATAAGTGCCAGAGCTGAGTATTAACACAGAAGCTAGCTATGATGTAATCTCCTTAAAAGCCTTTTTCCACAAGGTCTATAAATGCTACTGCTTCTCCAGACCGTGCTTTAGAGAACAAATTCTCTCTCTATGCTCTCTAACCCTGCTCTCCTCCAAAAGACCTCAGCAACTGAAAGCATGTTTTGCCCCTATTTGAGGGGTACCTCGATTCTGATGGGCCCCATCAGCTTCACCAACAACCTAACAGTGTTAAGGCAGGCAGGTCTGGCCCTCAGCCTGTTAATCATTTGGAGCACAAACTTTCCCTTCCTATTTTGTTTGACAATCCCTTGACTGCTCTGCTCTATGCATCGCCATCATTTCCAAATGTATGTAGAACTCTGAACTGTTCTCTACTTTTCCTCTGCAATTGTACGAAACCAGGACCGGTTATCCCACAAGCTTAGTGTCAGCCATTCCAGGGCATCCTGTGGGATCCTACCTTGTTTCTGACCACGCGGCTGCACTGAGCTGCTGGGCATGGTGTCACTGTGCTGGCTGGGGCAGAGATCTGGTGCCTGCCTGGGATGTCAAAAAGGGAGTTTGCTGTTTCCACCCCTGTAAAGTAGTTTTAGCCAAATCAGTTGTTTGTGTTTACTCCCAAAGAAGAGGAAACATGATCCAGAGGGGAGGACTGGCCAGGAGTCAAAAGACATTTTGTTTTCCTGGCTTTCTCACTGAGGTGCAGTGACTTTGCACAAGCTGCTTCCCCACAATGTGCTTTAGTTATGTCTGGCCGACAAATATTTTTACCTGTTATTATTTTATTTTGGTCCTAACGATATGTTCATTTTCTATAAGAATCCCAAATCTGCCAAGGAAAAGCAGCTGCATGGCACCTACAAAGAAAGCAGAGTAACATGGAGCTTTAGTGAAATCCACTGCCAAACCCCAGCCTAAATGTGTGCAGGTTCAGTAACTCCTAAAGCTTAGATTTTGAGCATCACACTTAACCTCTCCCACCCAGCTCTCTCTTCCTTACTGACTATCTGCACTCAGATTTTTACACCTGCCGTTCCAGTTCTGTTTCTTGCAATAAGCCCATGCACTCCTCTAATGCCTGTGACCTTCAGAAAATTCCTGCAGAACAACCCCTTTCCTTCACCTCCTGCACACTCCAGTCTCCAAAACTAAGCACAAAACTGAGTGTGTTTCTTAAGAGTTTCAGCAGAGAAGTGTTTTTAGAAAGGAGGAGAAAACTAAGATGAGGCAACTGAGAGTGTAGAATAACAGTGTCTACAGTGTAAGAGCTGCGGGGGAGGGAATTTCTCCAGCATCATTCCCACACATGTTTTTATTATAGCAGAAGTTCCCGCTGCGTAGTGATTGCAGTACCCCCCTTAGAAGTGTAGTAGGAACATATGCACGGAGCAGCTGCATGATATAAACTTGTCTGCAACAAAGTGCGATAAACAGAAGTATCATCTGCTACAGGAATAGCAGATTCCTACCAGTGTTATTTAACCTAGCTACTCCAGGGAGGCCATAAATCAGGACAGGCTTTCTGCCGAGCACACCGCTGTTGCCTGGTTGTTAACCTGACTGGCTCATGGCACTCTGGAAATGGCCCTAAGCTTACAGGCAACAAACAGGAAGGGCAGAAGTCTGTAAGGGAGTAAAAAACACCAAACAAACACAGCATGAGGAAACCTCACAGGGCTAGACAAGCTACTTCTCCGTCAATGTGGAAAATGCCAATCTTACCTTCGGCAAGCCTGTGTGTCCCTGATCACCAGCCCGAGGGTTGCCTTCTGCAGGCAGCTGTGGCTGCCAGTGAAGGAGAGCTCAGGGTTCCCTCTGGCCAAGCACAGCCTCAGGGCCTGTACACTGGGGCTCTGTGAGGATGCAGGTCATGTCTGCAGTCATGGCTTTCTGCCCCGGGAACAGACACCAAGGTCACCCATTTCCCAGTTAGCGTCCTCTCCCCCATGCTCCCAGGAAATTTTCCACTTAAATCCAAGAGTGTGGAAGGGAATACATACTTTGTTCTCAAAATGCCTTTTACAACAACAGCTGAAGATCTATATTTGTATCAAGTCTAGCAGCACCACAAACCCCACTAGCAGGCTCTTTTAAAGGATTTGTTTTCCCCATGCCAGCTGCCTCTGACTGTGAGCAGCCCTGGGTACACACGGCATGTTCCTACCACATGCATTATCCAAACACATCTGTAGCAGTCCCTACGTGATGAAATACAGCAAACAGAGGGGACACTTCAGCTGACACTGACTCATAGATCTCTCCCCATGGCCCTGGGTTAGGTAACCAGTCTTGTTCCTGGAGAGCCCACAGGCTCCAGGGCTCTGGAGACCGAGATCCTGACCTTCAGCTACATTTCTCTCTGAGCATCATCATGCAGATGCTGGGACAAGGTCCTCAGCTGGCATGAGTCTCACAGAAGGATGGACTTCTGCTAGTTTACATCACTTGAGCCCTTGGACCTTTTTTATTAGCTGCCTAAGGCTTCATCCTATCATACAATGAAATCAATCAGCATTAAATTAATCAGCACTCACCTCAGGGTGAATCTACACTGCTGGGGGGAGTGAAGGGCCTTATGCAAAAGTAGACAAGAGGCCTTGGGCTCAGCTGAAATCAGCTTTCTCAAAAAAGATATGAGCATGTGATGGAGGCTCTCCTTGTTTCTCATATTTTACACAGTGCAATGCCTAGAGTAAATGTCCTAGCCTTGGTGTTTGTGTAACTTCCTCTGCAGGGTTTTTCCTCACAGAACCCAAATTATTTCATATTAATCAGGGGATTCATTGAACTCCTCTATTCCACAGGAGCTTGGATGAGATTCACCTTGATGTGAAGAGACCCAAACTGTTACACATTCAAAATCCTTCTCCACATTTAATTGGCAGTTCGGATTGGACACTGTAGTGTCCTGGGAGTTTTTTTCATATACCTTGACATTTGAAATCGCATTTAAACTTCTCCATGTTTTCTGGGCTTGTCCCAGGATCCCAGTGTGATAATCGCTGCAGACACTAGTCTTCTCTGTCTTGCAAATGGAGATGCCAACATGCAACTTATGTAATATCAAAATAATAAATAAGAGTGAAGATGAGACTAAGACCCAAACCCTAGCCAGCAGATTAAAAGGTTTCTAGAACATGTGACATACATAGAGATTGCTGAAAACACACTGCCTGCATCTTTGGTTCCTTTTAATTTCCAACAAAGACTGATAAAACACTTGAAGCCCTTGGAATATGAGCCTGCCTTCAAAATAAAATCCTATCCTGCTTCCTAGCAGGCTAATTAAAAGTGCATGGCTGATTCAGGCAGCCCTACAATAGCAAGAGAAATGCTGCAGGCGTAGAGATGGCAGGGCTTAGCCTGTTGTGAGTATACAATATTAAAAACAGGCAGATGTCTCATAAGGATGATTACGACAGCACTCTTGACCTTTCTGCAAGAACAGGAATAAAAGCAAAAGAAAAACAATAATCAGTTTTGATTTATCTTGAAAGTGCTCTTCCTTTTTGCTGTTGTGGAGATGTGATGAGGGTCACTGTCACCCTTCCACATCACATCAGTGGACACTCACCAGCTGCTTGGGCTTCAGTCTGTGAGCGAATTGACAGACCTCCACTGGAGACACCTCCCCTGGGATTACATGTGGGAGCACGGGTCACTGCCTCCAGGCTATTTTCCGGCTCAGCCCTGTGTTTGTTTTGTTCTGGGTTTTTTTGCTTTGCCTTGCTTCGTTCTGTTTTGTTTTCCTTTGCTTTGCAGGGCTGGCTGCTGTGGGATCAGCAGTGGGAAGGCTGCCCCGGTGCAGGCTCCCTGCCTTGGCATCACTGCCGAGAGCTGCTCAGGGGCACCAGCTCAGCACGGACCCCCAGACAGCACTTCCTGTCTCCTGACAGGCTCGGTTGGGTTACTTGTTAATGTCCCAGCATTCCCATGCAAAGACCAATTAGCCTAAAACCCATATGGTAGTGGAAAGTAGTAACACTAATCAAAATAAATTAGGGGAGCACTAGATTTTGAAATTGGGAGCTTTATAAACTACAGCCATGACCACTAAAGATAACCTGATGGTGTATCCAAGGATTCCAAGTCCCATTTCTAGATTCTTTCTCAGGCTGTACATGTATCGCTTTTACAACATACAGAAAACTATTTAATGTTTAACCCAGAAGAGTAAAACAGCTTTATCACAGGTTTTTTTGAAGCACAGAGCAATTTTGAGAAGGATCCATTGAGATCTGATTTTTAAAAAATCAGAGAACTTCTTGGGAATTTTATGGAAACATTCTTTCCAGTGATAGAACCTCTATTTTTGTGCCTAGGCATTGAGGGAAACCCTCAATAGCTGAGCTAATCTTTTCTGGTATGCACATTTCTGGCTAGAGCCAGCTGTGTACAGATACCTTCTAACATTAGAGTTGGTGCTGTGTCTTTAATGCCGAGCCTTCAAAACAAACTTGGTCAAAAAAAGCAGGTGTAAGATTTTTGTGATGCTGAACAGTTTGATCTGAAAGCACTTTTTCGTTAGTTTGTTTTGAATAAGTTGGATCCACCAACCCACTGCAGGCCTGAAATGATTTTATTTTCTCATTGTATTTATTTAAGCCTGATGCCATTGGGAATAGGAGAAGGTGACAGCCCCCTGAAAGTAAACCCAGCCAACATTTGTACTTCATAAATTTTAAGGCCAAGAGATAAAAGGCATTATACTCATGTGGACTTTCCAGAGTCAGAGCATTTTCTTATTCAATTTTATTTTGTGTTCAATCTCTTTAGCTGAATTTAGACCTCTTAAAGTAAAAATAAAAGATTTACCTTAAGCTAAGTTTTTTGTTTGAATACTCAACTAGAAATTATAGACTATGGTAATGACTGACTATCCTTAATGATTACAATTATGCTATTTCTAATCTAAATATGTTTGTCTCCATTTGTAGTTAAGTACATTCCCGAGTCATCTGCAAACTGTATCAGTATTCATCACCCTGTTTTGGGGGGGAAGAGGGAAGTCACTGTTAAAAACCCACATTCTTCCAGATCTTCTTTTTATAGTTAGATTTTGAGACATACCAGTTCTCTGGCTTTTAACTCAATTTATGTGTGCAACGCTTGCTCTGTGTGTAGCTTTATAGCTTCATAACCCCAGCATCACATGGAATTAAGTTGGATGTCATATCACTGTATAAAGTTATCACACTAGCATAGTACATCTATATATCAACTAGTAATCTCCTCAAAAAATATCTAGTTTGACAAGATGTCTTTCTAAATTTATGCTGTTTAGCATCAATTATTTATTTTAATATTTTATTAATTTAATGAGATCGTCATTATTTTTCCAGAATTTCTGTCAGGATGTCAGGCTGTGATTACTTAGCTCAACCTGCTTATTTCTCTAAAATGCCATCACTTTCCTACCACTTTCCACTTAGCAGTGTGTTCAAAGTGCAGAACGACACTTCAAGGTTTAGCCAAAAAAGCAAATTTTCCTTGCGTTGTTTTGTACTGTGAAAATAATTTTCTCCATTCAGCTGATTTTGAGAGCAGTGAAGAACAGCCAGGAATGAGTCAAACCAAGAAGCAATCATGCTCTGAGCAGCTGAAGCTGCTCACGTGAGACAGTGATGTGTGCTCGGGGAGCACCCCTGTGGCCAGGCTGGCCAGCCCCAGCTCTCTGTAGCCCAGTGGGGTTGACAAAGGGACTTCAGGCACCCAGGGGTGTCCTCCACTCCCCAGGTACACCTCTGTGAGGGACAGCAGTATGTGGCTTGTTGTTTCTTTACTCAAGGGAAAGGGCACAATTTGCTTCTGAAATAAACAGCTTTTGGGGGTTTATAATGTGTTTGAAAGATGCGTTTTAAGGTACAAACAAAGAGGCAACAAGGAGAATTGCTTTCCTGTGCTTCATCAAAGGTGAAGACAATGAAAGAACTGGACACTGACATTGTTATAGGTAGCGTGGGACATGTTCTGCTCAGTGTGTTCTGTAATGATCTCAGTATCTCATGAGAGACCCGCCCCTTTGCTCTCTCAGGGAGTGCCTGTGAAATGCACTGTTGTTCTGTGCAAGGTGGTGCAGTTGCCTGAGGGCGCTGCAGGTGCCCTCACCTGGGGTAATTTCTCATCACTGAGAGCACATTGACACCTGTGGCCTCAGCCCTTCCCAGGTGCCACCCCAGGTGCAGGTGGTAAGCTGGCATCAGGGAGTCAAGCACAGGATGGAGAGCCTCCCCAGCCCCAGGGTGTCCCAGGGCAAGCTGTGAGCCCCAGCCCAAGGGAACTGGGACATTAATACCTCCTGAGCATCAGGAGCTTAGTGCAGGGCTCACTAGGAGGCTGCTCTCTGAAGATGTGGCTCTTCCCAGGCACCTTGCTGGCTCTTTGGGAGGTTCCCCTCTCAGCTGATAAATCTAGCTGCACAAAGAGGAGTCGTCCATGCAGGCCAGGCTCAGCCTTCCCATCATCATCGGGGGATTAAATGCAGTTCTGCTTTTCCTCAGAGGAAAATTGTGAGGAAAAATGCATTAAGGACATAGAAATGCCAGGGTATGGGGGCTATGTGAACACATACTGAGAAAGGCAGAAAAGCACATGTAACTTGGAGCTTATTAAAAAAGGAGTGGGTATTTCAAAGAAAGATGAGATCAGAAGTGCATTAATAAGGAGTAGAAAAAGAAAATAATTTTTAAATTGTATGAAACCACAAGACACTAAGAAACAGGCTTTGGTAGCTTCCAGAGTGACTTCTTGGGCTTCTTTCTGAGTGTGCAGTTTGGATCACGGGGGAAAGGAACTTTGCCAGGTGGATTAGGAGTCACTTCCACATTAGCAATTCCTATTTTCCTGTCATTAATGACTGTGTCTAGGAGTAATGTTTACTATTCAATCCCACATCCATCTGTTATTCTCCAGGTAAAAAAGTTGTGATAAACCATCAAGGAGTTCATGGTGTACAGACATGTGACAAGCCTGGCTTTATATCCTGTCTCTGGAATTTATCAGTCTCATTTATTGTGCTGAGGAGCAGCCCAGTTGCAGCACTGTTTTGCTTGATGACTAGTTTGGTTGATCCTGCCTTTGGAGAAGAGCAAGGGCTAGAGAAGGATAGCCCCACTTCTCCCATCTTCTGTGATCTCATCAAACTTTACATGGCACCTGCTGATGGATGTTATTCCTTTTACTTCACTGCTCCCTTTTGTGTTTTTCAGGACAACACCAGGAGGGTAGAGTTGACCTTGACACTGCCTGCTCCTTCATGCAAATATTTTGTCATCTTTGAAATGCATTCTGTTTGGAATCTTACAACATTGAATACTTTCAGAGAATATTAAAGTCATTAGCTTTATCAAAACACAACAAATAGTTCCATCACCCACTGAAAATGGACTTCTGCAACTGACATAGTAATAATGTAGAAATTCAGTTCCCAGCACAGTCTAGGAGTTAGCATTGTCAAAGAGGAAGCTAGGAACCACTGGTTGTCAAGCTGCTGGGTTTATTATTCTAATTGTTTCTTATAGTTCTTTACCTAGTCTTTTCCTAAGGTGCTGCTGCAGATTCCTTGGGGTGAATGTTGCCAACTTCTCTATACATCTTGCAATTGGAAAAAAGAATTTTTCTCAGTAGTTGTGTTAATTCATTATTTAATCTATTGAGTGTAAATCTAAGGGTATGTGTAAGTCTTTTTCTAATCAAACACAGGAGACAGAGGAGATGTCAGATCACAGTAACTGATACTGGACTGATGACATATTTTAACTTGTGCAGCTATTTGTGATGTGTTTAACTGGACATTCAGAATATCAGATTAAACAATGAGACTCATAACAGAGCCATTTGCTATATTTCATTCTCTCACCTTAGCTGAGAATGTAGATATAGACTGTCCCATCAACTGATTCGTTATTAAATGTCGCTTAAGGTAACAAAAATTCTCATGGAATTTATGTGGTTGCAGAGGCTGTGTTAAGGCTCTCTCTTCCCTCTGCAATATATTGGTACTTTTCCTGGCACTGGCTGTTACTCACCATCCTTCAGGAAATAGATCCCCTCAAAACATGGTAAAAGGAACATAGCCCTGAAGGAAAATATTTTAACTACATGCCACCAGGTACAAAATATTTCTTGTTTTGCGTGGTACTTAAAGAGACAATGCTATCACTAAATGTAATAAGAAAAGTGTAATAATAATAGCTTATATTTCCACAAATTAACTTTTCTTAATGTTAACATATTTTGACTACTTGGCTTAAAATTCAAAGGTAGTGTAATGGAAAATAAGCTTGTCAACTATAATACTCTGAAAGCAATTAGTAAATGTAATAGGATTCATATTCTTTTAAAGCAAATCCCCCTTCCTCACTCCAAGGTTACAGTAATATTAGCTACAATACAGATTGGTAGGCACTGCTTCGGCTCCCAACAAACCTCCCCTAATGGGGTTTGAAAATGTGCTCTTATCAGCATAACATCCTTCTCTAAAATTAAGTGATGCAGCTGGAGATGGCAAATGCAGAGGAAGATGTTTCCCAAGGGTAGCAGAATTGAGCCTTTTGCCTTCGTGCTGAGTACCAGGTTGTAGATAACACTGACACAGAGAACTTGGTCATCTGGGGACTGTGACAATAAATATTTAGTACCAATAAGAGAAATTGATTGCTTGGGAAAAGAAATAAATGGGTCCTAAATGTGAAATAACATCTTCACATGTATCTGTGATACTGGTGTAGTGCTACTGCCTGAGCAACTGAAGCATATCTGATAATACCTGGTTGATCTGGGAGAATTAATGTATTTTTCCACTCTCTTTTATAGCTCCCAAGTCTACCTTTTGTCCCACTGAAGAGACCTGGTGGCCAGGCCTGATTATTATCATTGCAGTATGCTGTGCCACACTAGTGTTCCTCTTTGTAGTTGTCATCATTTGCTACAAAGCCATAAAAAGGTAAGACTACAGATTCCTTTACTGTGCTTTGGGCAATGCAGCCCCACAGAGGCTGACTCAAGACTTGTCTCATGACATCTTGTTTAGTTTAGAGGCATCCAAAAGGCAAAATGCATCCTGTAGCCAATGTGTGCTTTCATTGGAAAGTCACTTCATTTACCATATCCTGCATGTGCAAAGGGTGGAGTTCAATGCAGTCATGAGCAAGGAAGAGAAAAACTAAAAAAAGATTGAGCTGCATTGTTCAGATTAATAAGAACTTGCCCAAATTCAAATTGCTCCAGGTTGCTGGTGAATGCGGAGAGCTTGGGCTTGGCCAAGTGTAGAGGTAGGAAACACTGTACTACTTGTATTTGAAAAGTATGTCTGGTAATGTTCAAAATTTATGTGTGGGATGTGAGATTCTTGGCCAGGGTCCATTACTAATTTTAGTATTTCAAATTAATGCAAACTCTTATAACTCAAAGTCTATGGTAATATGTGTAGTTTTTCATTTGGAGACCGTACTTCTAACTTATTCTTGCTTTAAATTATAACCTACAGACAAAATTCAAAGCCTTTCTCTTTTAATGTGAACGCCTCTGGGAAGCCTATGTACAACTGTGTGTAGTAGCCCTTTCAGCTCATTGTTGTTGCAATAGCTGCACTTGCCTAGGCCTTGAGTAGTTAGGAAGTATTGACTTCAGTTACACAGAAAAATATGAGTGAAAATAATTTCTTCACTTGAATAAAATTTCATATTTCTGGTGGAAAAGATCAAAACTTTATCATTTCCATTTTAAGGTTCCAAATTCAAGTCCAAAGGGTTGACTTAGAAGAGAAAGTAATTTGTGGGAATTGTAGGCCAGATGGATGAAGGTTCATTTCTCCCCTATAGTTTTTTGCGTGGCTCCGACAACACCCCACAGTTGATTGCTTGTGGTGTCACTGTTTTATACTCTGAAGGTCTTGGCTGGGAGCTGTTAGTATATCCAGGTGACCCAGCCTGCAGGAGAGAATGCAGGATTCCCATCCATAGCTCTCAGGAGACACTGCAGTGACAGCTGAATCTCAGCTTGGCTCAAATGACAGTTTTTTCAGCTTCATGATTTCTGAGTGATAATATTTTGGAGTGAGGGAGAGTGGAAAATAAATGAAAATACTTTTCATGAGAAATATGTGTATGCAACGTGATTGCAAGATTTTTGTTGAGCCTCGGTGGGGATATCACAATGGTGAAGCATTGGACATGTTTTGTGGTTGTTGAAAAATTTATGCAGGATTTGAAAGAGCATCAAAAAGGGAGAATTCCAGCAAAAAGAGAAAGTCTCTATTTTAGTTCTTATTAAATTTATATAAGTATCTTTTGCTATTCTAGTTTAGCTAAAATGAATGTTTATTATTTCAGGGGAGCCGGAAAGCTTTCACTCTAGCAACTGCACTTTGAAAAATGTCTTTGGAGGCCTGAGATTGGCATCCAATTGAATTGGTAGCACAGGGCAAAGTCTCGCACTTGTAGCTGCTTGTCTACCATTGCTACTTTCTTGTATTTGTCTGTCCTCTGCTAAATTGTGAATGTTTTGTGTCAAGGCTGCAAAATATTTGTATGAGTGCAGCAACTCTCCAGCAGTACTTGTGCCTCATGAGGAATTGTTTTCCAAATCTGCTCTGAAGCTAGTAGATGGGAGGAATAGAAATTAAATTTAAAGAGACAAATTTAGAGCTGCCTTGCAAAGGTCTGGGGAATTCACATATAGTCTCATGCTTTGTTTCAGTGCAAAATAATATACATACTTGATGAAGACACCCATTATTTGTCAAGAGCATAAATATCAACCTACAGCTGCTTGAACAGGCAATAGGCTCAAAGAAGAGTGAAAATTCCTCTTAGATCTTTTTATTTTTGACATTCACACTGCCATCAAATGCTAAGCTGAAAACTGCTCAGATGTGGAATGGACAGCTATGAAAGAAAATCATATTAATTATAATTTTACAGGGTAACTAGAGCATTTCTTTTCATCAATGAGTCCTTCCTAAAACAGGTCTGCTAAAAGAATGCCCTCAAGGGCCTGGCATCATTCCCCAGTAGTTCAGGTTTCATGATCCACTGTAAAAGATATTTATCAATAAATGCTGGGAAATAAGATCAGATGCTTCACAAGAAAAGCATCTCTGACTTCAACACAGTATTATCACATATTGTTGAGCTGAATTGGCTTTAGATAATATGAGAAATCCTTCACTATGTTTTTTGCTGGAAGGTAGAAGTAACTAGAGAAAGAGTAAGGGGATTAATCTGGTGATGCTGAAGCCAAGAGTTCCTCCAATGTCTTCCCAGCTTCAAGCTCCATAACTGTGCTCTGCCCTGTCCTTTTTCACACCCTCATCCCTCCAGCTCTCCTCTGCACTCCTCCTCCTGGGCCCTGCTTCCTGCACATCTCCTGGAACTAGGACTTCTGTCACTGCAGCACCTCTGACAAATCTGTCTCCCACCTCCACTGAAGAGGTCCTAAAGAGTGAAGTAACAGCAGTCATCTGGTTGTAGGGTGCAACAAGGGTTAAATGCTTTAGTGGGAAAGTGCAGGCAGGGATTTATTTACACTGAGTCTGGATCTGTTGTATTAATCCCTCACTTTCATAAGAATCAAATTTGGAGTAAAAAGAAAATCTTATTGTGCTTAAGTTGAAATCTCATTTACTGGTTTCAGAGGGCCAGACCCAGTCAAACTCTCTTATGTCTGCTTTTCCGTAGCAGGAAGAGGTAGTGACCTGGAGGTATCATAACTCAACTGTGCTTTTATTCAATCTATATATAAACTCTGTCTTCTGGGGTAGTTTGTTTTCCCTTGTAAAAGCTAAAACTTCAATGTATCACCAACTTTAGGCACTAAGGCGATTTTTAATAAAATACAACCTAGTAGATCAGTGCTTTCTATATAATAATTGGTTCTTTCTATATGATAACTACCAGAACCAAGCAAGCATGCTACTGTCTCCATCCCTGCATCTCCCCTGGAAATACTCAGGTTCTTACAATATGAAATGGTCATAAGAATGACCATTTCCAAGAATCCAATGAATGGATTTGACGTCTCTGGTCCATGAGGAAACTCTCACCAGGTTGCATCCATCAACTTTAATACTTCTGATGGGTTGAATTTTTGGGAAGATATATATGGAGTGATACTTCAAAGATGCTTCAAGCAACTTCCGAATTTCCTGTGCTGGTGACTGCAGCATTGGACACTACCTGACTGGCACACCAGGTACAGGTGTGTGCTGCTGCGTAGATCAAGCACCAGAGGAGACCACAAGTGATGTTACGTTGTGCTGCAGCATGGTTGCATGATGAAAGCACCCTCAGCTTGGCAGTGGAGAAGTAGCTATTTTCTACAGTCTTGGCATTAGAAAAGTACTTCCACTTTTTTTAAAAAAATGTAGATTTTCTTTTATGAATCTTTTCCATAGCACATCAAAAAAAAAATTAGCGATAGTCAGTTAGCACCATCTGTGACATTTGTAGATTTCTAGGATAAGCTTAATCACTGACTGGGGCTCAGCCTCAGTGTAAGCAGTGTGACTTTTCCATACATTTCATGGATAAAAAATGTGATCTCACAACCACTGATTTCTGTAACACATAGAAAGAGCAGATGAATAACTTCTTCAAAATCTAGAGTACTTCCAAGTAATCCTCTACCATGTTTTTGTCCATAAAAACCTGCTGTTCTCACTCCTTCCTAAAAGACTATAATCAAGAAGTAAAAGCAGAAGGTTTAAAGACAATTCATAAAATTCAGGGTGGAGAAAACTGGATCATTTCAGTATTATGTGATTTTGGTTTTGGGCAAGTGCACCGTGAATGCCAGCAGCTCTAACAAACCTTCATCTGGTGTAAATCAATGCAGATTCAAAACAACCAGTGGAATTCAGTTCATTTTAATCAGCTCTGGAGGTATCTGTCTCTTAAGCTTTTTTTAACATCTGCAAGTACCTGAATAGTAGTAAGACATTAAGACCAGAGGGAAGTGGGAAGTAAACACAGTAAAGAGGATTAACGAGAGTTGTTTGGTAAATAAGCAACTGAGATGGGGGAGAGCAGGACATGCAGTGTGTAATCCTATTTCTGCAGCTCACTGGTGTGTCAGTGTCTGTGAGGGGAGTAAGATATTTACATAAAAGAGAAAAACAAATCCCTGGTTCCCTGTATAAAATTAAGATAACAGAACCATCTGTCAAACCTCAAAGGGGAGAGCAAAGCTGAGCATCCTGGTCTTTATGACAAGTGATGCACCAGCTATTCGACCTGGCAGGGAGTGTTTCAGATGGTTTTCAAACATGTGAAAAATATATGCTCAGTATCTCTGGAACACCCCTACAGTCTGAGATGACCCATGAGCAGGTCACTGTGCCTGGTGATGTGGCTCCTTGTTTCTGCTGGATTTCAGGTAGGATGGATGCATCTGTTCTCAGACATGCCACATGGTTTGCTGCCAAAGAGCCCTCCTGCTAAATCAGCAGGGAAAGTGGGCTGATGATAGCCAAGTTTTACATGATATACCTTTTATTCACTGTTCTAACTTTATGAAGCCACTGTTTTATATGTGTCTCATAGCCCGAGAAAAAGGTACCATAAATGCCTACATAGGCACTTCCTTAAATAGGTGCTGAGTTCACCTTCAAATAATAATTAAATCGAAGAAAATATTGTACTAAAATAAAATGACAGGTCATATTTAAACTGTCTTAAAATTCATTGCTCAGGTATTTTACGGTGCTTAGCATTTGTGTATGATTTATGGCCCCTGTATACTGCAAAGTCTAGTTTCAGAAGTGGGAGCAAGGTTCTGAAATTTGGCTTTTTTTAACAAGATACTTGCAAGGGGAAGACACTGAGACTTTCTTAAGGAGGCCAAGGACTAGCAGTGGGGGCTGTGGTGAGGGTGTCCCATAGTGTAGGGATTTATGTCCCACTCAAAAAGCCTTAGCCCTGCATTTTTCCCTCAGCCAATTTTGTACCACTCACTCCCCCAAAGAGCAAGAACTGTGTAGTCCTCTACATGGTCATCTCCGATGAGTCACTGAGGCTAAGCATGATCTAGTGCAAAATCAGTATTAATTACAACAAAACAGTGCTGTTTAGCCTGAGCAGAGAAGACAAAATCCTAAATGTACTTAATTAATTTGAAGAGCAATTTGCACCATGACTGATGACAGACAGGTCAAGGTGAATTGAAATTGTTAATCTCTCCTCCCTGACACATTAGAGGAGATTGTACTGAAATGGTGCCTTAATTCCTAACAGGTGAACAGAAAGACAGTAATTACTCCAAAGACAGAGTGAGATAGTTGGTGGAAAAAATAGGTTTAGAAGTACTGCTTGAGTGGGAGACACCCAAAGGGAAGAAGGTCTGTGGGGGCAGATCACTGTGCCTTTGATGAAATTCATTGATGTCAGACCAGTTTATCTCTACAAAAGGGATCAGTCCCTAAAAAGTGCCATTCAGAAGGGAAGAGTCTTCATAGAAAGACCCTGGGGATGTTACTGGGGGCAGCTGAGGAAAAGGCAGACTTTAATATTTTGGAAAAGTAAGGAAAAGATCTTTGCATTGTGGCCTGATTCCACTCTCTGAATGTTGAACGTTTATCAACAGAATTAGTATCTACCACTGAGCACCACTGTCCAGGTCTTCTGCACCTCTAACCAAAGCCCAACATCCCCATGTGTTGCTTACCCTTTATGCCTAATTATCTCCCAGCGGCGAATTGACTCCCATCCTTGGAATGAGGCTGCAGATGATCTACTAAAGACAAATACCCTGAGCAACCAATCTTTCTGCAGGAGATCCCATTTTTTAATAATCTAGAAACAAGTTTGTAGAATCACAGGATCATTGAGTTTGGCAGGGACATCTTGAAAGCGCCTAATCCAAACTTCTGGCCTAACAGAGTCAGCTAGAGCAGATTTCTTATGTCTGTGTCCTGCTGGGTTTTGAATATCTCCATGGATGGAGAGTTTTTGTTGGTTTCCTTGTGTTCGTTCAAATTTATCCTTATTTACTAAACTAAATGTAGCACTGCTTGATGAAAATGGAGTGCTAATACAAGGAAGATCAGTTGTTCTACCAAACAGTATTGAAGTCTGGATGTTGATTGTGCAACAATTTTGAGATTGGTGTTTATGAGACAAGCTGTTGAAGAGCTTTACAGCTTGACCCAAGCCCAGTGGAGATGCCAGAGCTCTGCTGTATTTACTCTGCTGTCTCAGTGGCATCAGTGGGGATTTTGGACAGGGGACTAGTAGTGTGTGCTGCCCAATGTTTTTTGGGTGCATCAAGATGAAGAAGGACTGGTGTCATTTTAAAAGCAGAATAGCAGAAGTATTGCAACTATTTGTTCAGCTCTTTTGACAGTTCAAGGGCTGATGAATGAAGTGAAAAATAGCCTTTTACTTGGAGAGATGGCTCAGCCAAGCCACACGGGCTCTGCTGTGCAGAACAGTTTGTGTTCTGTTGTCCGTGCAGAATATGTTGGTCAGAAAAGCAGAAGGATATGCTCTCCAGTACTGTCAATCTAAGATTTTTATAAGTAATCAATGTTTTTGTAACCATTGTAGGGCAGGATTTCTGTCTCTTCTAAGGTGTGCAAACGCACAAATTCTGCTAGGGAGAAATTTGTGGTCATAAATGGATAAAACGCTCCACTGTTCCTCATAGCCAGAAACACTGAGAGCCTCCAAGAGGCTTTAGTCTTTAGCATAAAACAAGTGGTCCAGTTGTTTCACAAAATACTCTCTTATGGATTATTTTGCACTTGTTCACTCCTAATTTGTGATATATTGACAAAAATGCCAGCAGAAATCTGTAAAGAATTTTAGTCTGTCCTGTGACAAATTAATTTTTCAGTGTGACCAGTAACAAACTTGCCATTTTTTTGTTTTCTACTACAGATGAGGGTGCCACATCGAATGGGCAGAGGTCTACCCATACAGTAGAAGTATTGTTGAGAGTTACTGCCTCAATGCAACTCTGATAGCCATGGGTGGATTTTACACACTTGTGACAGAATATAATGTTTGTGTTGGTATAATTATATTGGTTGCAGCATTCCTGATTTACCCCAACACAAATAGAAGATTCAAGTTGATACTAGAGCTTTGAAACATATAGGAGAGGTGCTAGATTTACCATGATGTTTTTATTACATTTTTTCCTAAAGACAAAGAAATAAAGTTTTCTTATACATTCATTTAATTTTTTTAGCCTGTCATACTTTTTGCAAGCTGATGTGAGAGCACTTGTGGCTGACCCTCTGGGTGAAAAGCCACAGCTGGGACTGAGGCATACCCAGCACAGTGTGCAGAGACATTTGAAAAAACTTTCTGTCTCGATCATCTGGAGTATCTGAGTTTAAGACTGAGATTGGGACCTGCAAGAACTCAGCAGCAGCAGCCTGCAGCCCCCAGGTCAATATTTTTATGACTCAGAGAAAATCGTACTCATGGTAGCAGGGTGGGGGTGTGGATCCATACTCCAGCTCCTTATCACCCAGAAATTTCCTCTGCACAAAAATAATCCCATGGAAACCTCCTTGGTGGCCTTATTGCCCCCTTTTGCTTTCCACAAAGGATTTGCAGTGCATTTTGAGTAAAAGCAGTAAAGCCTGATATCTCCACTGGCTGAACAACTGCGGCTCCTGGTGAGCTGAGCTGGTTTTGAGGGTCCTAGTTGAAGGGAGATCACACCTCACACCCCCTCACCTTGTTCTGCTGTTTGCTGCCTACAGCTACATTGTCCAGAGGGAAAAGGTGCAGACAGGGTCCCCTGCTGCCTATCTGTGACACTCATGGGGTGCACATCAATCACAGCCACACCTGAGCCCCTTGGACCTGTGCTGCCACTGCCTGAGGGGCTGCACGGTCTGATTTCTGCTGCCTCTGTCCTTCCTCCTCTGCAAGCCCTGTACTGACTGCTCGGTATTTATGGTGCTGTGGGGTTGCTAAGCAGCACACAGCTCCCTGCTCGGAGAGCCTTGCCATGGAGGTGAGACACGCAGTAGGTCAGCGTGGGCAGAGCTGGGATGGGAGAAGATGGAATCTGCTGGGGTGGCCTCTCCACAGCACCCTTGCCTTGCTCTCACTCCGGAGTCCCTCCACCAGCAGGCACATGTCCACCCCCTCTGGTCTAATTGTCTAAAGCTGCACAAAACCAAATCTTTTCATAGACATCAAGGTGAACAGGACTTGCTGGTTTCTCTTCCTCTTCATGGACTTGCCCCATTGCACACCTGGAGCATGGGAAGGCTGAGACCATCCTGTGCAGTCTTTGGGCATTGTGCTTGGATTAATCCTGCAAAGAGCAGCGTCTGGATGTGCAGAGTCTTCATTGTGAGTGGAAAAAGCCAGAAGCAGCTGCATGAAAATCAGTGGTCTCAGTCTGGTTGAAGGCAGAGACAAATTGCCTCAGATGCAAAGTGATCTAGATAGCTGCAAAGGTCAGTTAATTATAAGAGTTTTAATTTTCTTCTCAGCTTCTTGCATTTATTTGTGTGGCAGAAGCTCTTCTTTCAAAGACATTTCTGTAACAGATCTGCAGAGAATTTTTGTTCATCTGCACAGAAACTAATCATAATATTTAAATAATGTTGTGAAACTATATTTAAATGATTCTATGAAATAGCAGTAGCTTCATTCTTCTGTATGAGCTAAGTCCATCAAGCAAGTTGTTGCCTATGTTCGACAGTGATTAAATGACAAAGTAGTTATCTGCATTCAGCAAAATATCTGGACACTAAGATATCTGTCACATCTGTACCATAATTTGGGGATGGAAAAGTCAATTGCCTAAAATGCCAGTATCCACAGTCACTTGACTGATGAGGTTCATGCTGTCCTTGAGAGAGAGCAAGAAAGCAGGGAAAAGCAGCCCTTGCCCATCTCTTCTCTCTGTCCCTTATTATTTCAACCCCACATTTTTCTAGTAGTGATACCCACCATGACCCAGAGCACAGGCATCAACAGCCATTCATTTTGCAAACGTAGTAGGGAATTCCTTTTTACCTCCTCCACTTTCCCTTCCAGTATGGGCATCTTTTTGTAAGGACACCTTCTAATGTTTCTCCAGTTTTCCTAGTTAATGTTTGTTAAGCACTTTGAAGATAGCAAGCATTGAATAGTTGTTCAGTCTGTTTCAGAAAGTCTTGAGAATTATAAAGAACTAAGAGAGAGATCTAGGTTTGGGTTTCCACTGGTGCTTTTGTATTACAGAGTGGCAGAAAAGTTTGTTGCCCTCATGCCAGCACCTGTGAGAACATGCATGTCAGTTTTGTGGGAGCAGATCATGCCTAATGCAGTAGAGTTACGAATAATCCCATTTTCTGGATGGAGTATATGTATTTCTGATTCCAGGCTGCTTCTGCAATGCTTAGCAGAGCATGGTGCACCATGAACTGAGCTCCATGACTCTGCCTTAGCTGCCTGCACTGCTCTGCAACAGAACAGGCTTTTGAGGAGCAGGAGTGTGCCCAGCTCATTCCCAAAGGGCATTGCCAGTGCACAGTCCACTGCCTTGCATGGCCATGGCTGTGACTGTCCTGCAGACATATTTTGGCTTTGTTCAAAGTGCCTTCATTTCATGCATTTAATGTCTTTTTTTTTTTTTAATTTATTTTTAATTTGTTTTTTATTATTATCTTGTTTAGTAGCTTTTTTGCAGTCTTAAAAGCTGGCATTATGAGTTCATTTTTTTACATTAGTCCCATTCATTTTTCTTCTTTTATAATCAAAACATATTGACAATGTATTCTACACTGAGAACATCCAACAGATAATGTCAGCTATAATATCCCTCCAGTCAATAAAACCTTTTAACGATCATTAGAGAGAATGCAAAGAATGGGTTATTATGTGAGGGGTCACTGAAAGTACTTTTATCAATTATGTCAGTTAATTGTCCGGTATCCTAATAATAAAGCTGTTTCTCTTCCTTAAGATTGGTTTCGTGTAGGAGCATAATTCTGAAGTTAGCTTAATTGAAGACTTAGTAGGAAATGGGATTGTATCCATCACCTTTGTCTCGCAGGGACAGCTCTTCTTCCTGTGTAACATCAGAACAAATCCTCCTCAAGTCCAACAAAGTCTGTGGAATTACTCTGAGTTTGCACTGCTGAAAATAAATGGAGACTAAATTCCACTTCTTAAATTTCACACATGGCTCAGCAATCTACTGTAATTACTTGCAATCGGAACAGTCCAAATCCTCCCGTTAGATATACCCAGACTGTCTTCAGCAGGCTGAGAGAGGTGCACTTCTGCAGAAAGAGATCTGCCCCCCACGCTTTGCAGCCCGAGTGCACCAGCTCAGGGAACCTCTTTAGTACTGATGAATGGCTCCTGAGCAGTATGGATTTTTTTGTTTTTTCCATGAGAGAAACACTCAGCAAAGGCTCAACCCATGCACAGAGAAGGGATTTTGAGTGTGAACCATCCCAAAACAGAAATCGCCCACATGCCAGCACAGCTTGCTTAAATATACTTCAGAAAGTGGTCAGCTAAAATTGGCTGTGAGGCAGAGCCGAGTTAGCTGTAAATCTTCTTTTCTGACTGTTTGCTCACATGAACAGTCAGAAAAGAAGAAGCTCTTCTTGGGAGCTGATGTCTTGGAGTTATGTCAAGCTATCCTGCAACATGATTTCCAGAGCTGTGAAAGAGGCTTTCTCCTTTTGCATAATTGTCCTAGCACTATGCAGAGCACTTGCACAGATCTTCTCCCTCTCTCCACACAAGACAATCAGAAAAGGTCTGAAGATGTTAAAAAGTGTATGATTACTTGCTCTTGTAAATATTATTTATCATCTGACCACTGGTTCAGTTTGGCTAAGACTGAAGCACTTAAAGGTCTCTAGGGAAAGAATGGCCTTTTCTGATTCACAAAAGACTTACTTTTTTTTTTTCATAAGGAGCAAAGGGGCAATGCAGCTTGAAGAAGGAGAACTCCATCAAATGTCTAAAACTAAAAATAAACAAATATACATAGTCCTTTCAAATGCTGCAGATAATATCCTCCAAGATACCTAAAACACTTCCTAGTTTGGAAGAGGAAGAAAAAAAATCATATAAAATCTTTTAGATGCTGGACTATCTAACTTACCTGAGTGGAGATGGAAAAATGGGGTTTACATGTAAAAGCCTTGGGAAACAAACACTGAGCAGTAGTGAGTGTGTTGCTAAAAGTTGTCCATATGGAGCTGCTTTTTATTATAACTGTAAAACATTTGCTTTGTATGTGGGAGGTAGTAGAGCCAGTAACCTCTTCCTACAAGTAATGAATAGTGTACTGCCTGTTTTCTGGACAGATAGATGGTCCATGTATGGCCATTAGCTGATCTAATAGGGAAAAACTAAGGTTCGAAAGAATTTTCATCATTAGGGTTTCTTCTTTGACTTCTCTCTTTACATTGTCAAATAAAATATATCCAGACTGATTTTTTTCTTGTCTCTCTGAGGCAGTGAAAGGTAGAAGTCAGAATGTGACTCCTTCCATGATTCAGAAGATTTTAAGCAGAGAAGTGTCCTCCTCCTACATGTGCCACATATGTCTGAGCCATAGCACCAGGTTGGCCAGCAAGGCTGGTTGTGTGTGGCTGCACACAAATTTAATGGCTGTGTCCCTGAAAGCAACTGTTGTCAATGCACTGGGCTCCTCTAGCAGGAGTCCTGTTCGTAAACCAGTCTTAGAAAGCAACTTCTCTTGTCCCACCACTTGCTCTCATGGAAAGTGATTCACCTCTAATGACTGATGGCCAGAATGAATCAAACAGCTGTTTGATAAACGCCCCCAGTACTGAGATGTAAACAGCCTCCATTCATGTTCTTTTTGTTCTTATAAACACTCAGATTATGCAGAGTGATGGTTTAGTAATTGAATAACATGACAAAATTTGTTCTTCCATTCCTGTCTGCTAAATAAGGATGTATTTCAAGTGTGACTGTAGCCCACACATCATCTTGTCTGGGCTTCCAGCAGTGAAGTCTAGCCTAGAGCTCTCAGCAGAGCTGCCACAGGTACTGCTAGTGTCACAGCCCTGGAGATGAAGCTGAGTGAAAATAAACTACACAGATATTTACCCTGTTTCTTGGAAAATATTTTTGTAACCCAGAAAGATGCCACTGCAGCTCGATCTCTTCTGGTATATAGGTAGCTTGGATATTTCTGTGGATATTTTTGGTGTTTCTATTTATATGTCCCCTGAGGACAGACCAATCCTGTGAAGCAAATGTGTTGTATGAGACCCAGTTTTATTGAGAATCGTTACCTTTTGTGTGTTGATAGCTAATGAAATATCATATGGAGAAGAGCTTTGAGATCACCGCACATATAAGTGAAACAGCTCTCTGATTTACTTTCTCCCTTCAGCCACTTTGCCCCAGAGATCAGCAGGCACACACTCAACCCAGCACATGCCAGCTCCAGAAATGGGGCTGCCAAATGGAGCTGCCCAGAGAACCTTGTTCAGGGGTGAAGCAGCAAGGAGGAGAGAGACAAGTTCCTTATATGCTGCAAAAAGCATCTTCCTGAGAGGAACTCAAAACACAAAGGGATTTTTGGTATGGGCACCCTGTGCATTGGCACTGATACAATTGTGCAATGCCTCATAGCCTTCACCTTTGGTAAAATCCCTGACAGTTGATAGTGATACCCATACAGTGTAATCTTTCATGTATATATGTATATATGTATGTATATAGAGAGAGAGATGTTTATGCAGTTGGCTTTTACAATGTACAATTTTGTACCACTGCTCAGCAAAGAGTGAAGTTTTACTTTGAACTTCTGAGTACTGGTCATCCCCTCCAACAATGCATACCAAAAAATCAGTCTTTCCTCCTCTAGCTATACCTGAAAAGAAAAATGACCCTCTATTCCTGCTTGGGAAGAAACAGGATATGTATTTCCCGAGAGAATAATCCAGGGCAGCAAATCCCCAAGTGGAGACAAGTGTCTCCTGGCAGTGCTGAGTCAGTTATGGGAACCCCAGAAGGAGGTGAATTTGAGATCCTGTCATGTCTCTGCTGCCAGCTCAAGGTCACCCCTTCCTAGCTTGATTGGATTTCCTTGGAACCCAGCCTTCTGAGATGCTGGACTTGATGCACTGGCATTCAACAGAGACGTTGCTGTGGAGGTAGTTAGTAAAAACAGGTTTGCAACACTCAGGTTTGTCTTATGAAATCAGGTTTTATTCTAAACTCTCATCCCTTTCAAGCATAATGCACCTGGAAGTGTATGAGATGTGGATTGCACTAGTAGTTTTAAATTCTCTTGCAGCTTACTGTTCTGGACAAAATTTCTGTTCCTTTGTCAAAGTCATCTTACTCTTCTCAGAGCTTTATTAAGCCTATAATGAGGCAGGATGTAGTCATGATTAAATGGATAGTCTGCTCTGGTTTTATTTGATTTTGTTTGAGTAGTCATAGACAGAGATTTTCTGAAGTGTGTACAAATGGGACACGAGGTGAAGCCCTCTCCTAGTATTTTATCACATAATTGCCTAACAAACAGCTGGTCTATGCCAAATTTACACCATAACCAAAGCTGGCAAGGAGGGTTTTGTCAAATATACCAACTAAGTTTTGTGACTAGACATGATACAGGGTCAAAACTATGTTTCCTCAAAAAATTTTCTAAACATAGAACATAAAAATTGTGTTTGAATATGCATCAATACATTGACCTTTACCCAGGACTCTGCAGAGGATTGGTACAAGCCAATATGACGATCCAATATTAAATTCTTTGATAAATAAGATATATAATGTGATCAGAACCTCATTTGAAATTTTAGCTTGGCATGTGAAGTGCACTATTAAACGGTTGTTTGATGCTTTCTTGATTTTAGGACTCGTGCAAGTTAATGCATGCATGGTGGAGAGGTCATTGAGGACTCTGAGGCATCATTTCAGGCGTGTGCTAAGCTGTACAGAGTTGCATGGCCAGAGTTTCATTCACAGATGTTTGGCATGAAGACCCAATTTGTTTGCTAAACAATGTATAGCAAATTATACTGTAAAACAATGCAAACCACTTATTAGTGAAAAGCCTGTTTCGCCTGCCACCAAGTGAGTATGTCACAGATATGAATAGTCCCCTACTCATTTCCTCACTAATTTGAAACATCCCCTTAACCAACGATGAGCAACCCTGGAATGGAAATGCATAAATGTGTGTCCATAGCTTATCATCTGAAAGGGGGCTTGGAGTATTATACTTCAGAAGATCATGCACAATTTGGCTTATTAGGCAGAAAATAGGATAAAAGGGTTCCCCGTGGTGTGCAAGAAGAAAATTTACATGCTTGGACCTCAACAGTCAACAAAAATTGAAGTAAAAAGAGTCAGTGGCACAGAGCTAGCAGCACACGGAGAGCCAAAATCTCCACAAGCCAGAATGACCTTGTATATCTAAATACATGGGCCTATTTAATCACAATGACAAGTACATACCAGTATGCCAAGCTAGTGATTTAAATTGTGCAACTGGGGCAAGTCTGACCCCAAATCCCTGCTTGTTGTGCATTTGAAAACAAATTGAGAGAAGGAGTTAAATGGAGCAGTCTCCAGCCTGAACTTTTGCATCTGACAATAGTCTTTTCATTGAGATTCAAGAAAATAACTGCTCTGTTTTGCTAGCTCTACCTCTGAGCAATTGATAAGGCAGAAGAAAACCTTGATAAAATCTCCATTCCCTATTTTCAGGCTCTGGAAAAATAATCTTCCATTGCATGCAAGTGCCAGTGGTGTGATATCCCTGGCAACTTGTCTAGCAGGGTCTGCAGGGAGAGCTCTCCATCAGGGGAGAGCTTCCAATCCACCCAGGTCTGTGCTGGACACCAACCTGGGGAGGGGAAAGTGCAAATTTCAGGACAACTGTAGCAGTGCATTTTAAAATCACTACTAGAAAACATAAAAATGTAGATAAAAATGAGAGGAAGACATTTTTTAACATAAAGAAGAGGAAGACTAGACAGGGAAAGAAAATGGAACTGGAGAGGTGCAGAAACATAGAAGACCAAAGAAAGAAGGGGTAAATAGAAGAAAAACAGCAAGTAAAAGTTGCCAAAATGTCTTCATTTTTTAACTATTGATAGGTTTTGAACTGGGAGAAAAGAAAAAAAATAATTTTTAAAAGCAGCAGAGATATTTAGGCAGCCACACCATTTTTCCTGCCCTGAAGAAAAAATAAGAACTGCCATCAGATTCTCCATTTTTCTTGTCAGGGATGTGGATGGTGGATGAGTGCTTTCAGTGTCACAGAAGGAAGACCCACATGACCTCCTGTCAGATGCAGAAGGGCACTGCATGTTGAGCACTGGAAAACAGTTCATCAAACCCCTCAGTCTACTTAACCCTTAGTCTCTCCTTCCCTTCCATTTCCATTCTCTAATAGCTGGAATCATGATTAATATTAACAAGCTTTAACTCTTACCAGGTAGAGAGGCACAAAATATCACAATCAGAAGTATTTTCTTTGAGATTACAAGCAAACAAATTTGCCTACCTGTAATTACTCTCCATAAATCTTTCATTAATACTTCACTGAAATTAAGTATCATTAACCATTTTTTATTAATTGCTGTTTATTTTGTTATACATTGACAAGAACAATAGCACAGACTGACTGTTGTAATACATGTATCTGGTCCTCTTTTTGCCCTCAGCAACATCTTAAACTCAAGACATTCATGTCTGAAATATCTATGTGGAAAGCACAAAAGCTTTTTCCTCCTGCTATGTTTAAAGCATCAAGTTAAGACACTTTTTAGAAGGGAAGTTGTGGGGAGAAGTTACAAGATGGAACATGGTCTGTTTATGGGACTTAAGCTCAGGTCTCCCTTTTCACGGTAACTATAAAATCCTAAATAAATGATTTTGCTCCATGATGTACAGATGCTTGATACTTTTCTGCACATGTTGAGAATTTCCTGAATTGTCTCACAATTGACACGTGATCCTGGACTGTGTTACCAAATGGTATAAGTGACCACTAAACAAAACAAGAAGATGATGGTGCTGGAAGTCTGGTAGGTCACAGCAGTCACCATGTTTCAGTCAGTAACTCAGACACCTAGAATACAGACACCTATATCTGGACTAGCAGACTAGCCTGCCTTTGCTGACAGTGCAGGGAGACAAAATGTCTTGGGCACAAAGTATCTGATACACTTTGGGTCAGCTGTTCTGAACTGTGTTTTGTAAGTACCTGTTTTTCTCCACTGGCTGTGGAGATTGTCTGGCGTGGTCACCACAGGTGTACATGTCTGCACAGGTCAGAGGAGTCCACTCCTAGTGCTGAACACAGTAGTGTCCTGATGACTGGTGAGGGAGCTGGGTGCTTGGTGGGCACGACTGGTCACCGTCCCAGCATGAATGATATGACACTTTGAGGAGAAAGGTCGTGACTGCTCCAAGGCAGAGCCAACCCAGCACCCAGCCTGTGTTCCAGAGATGAAGGTGGTGGTGGAGGAAATTCCTTCTAGCAGCCTTCATCTCATGCAACAGGTACACCCGTATCCATTAACAGACTAGCATGGGGATGCCAATAGCACATCATGACACCTCAGGATCAGACCTGTCACCTTCCAGGTGGACTATAATGCTTGACAAAATTAGCTGCTGCTTTGGCCTGTGTTCAGAAAGGGAAAAATAGACAGGAGAAGTTCAGTATTATTATGTACCTTACATGTCCTCGCTTTCTGTCTGTATTGACAATGATGATGTTGATCTCTGTTCTTTCTTCTCTCTCTACCCTGACTGTGCATCACCGAACCTGGGATCCTTCAAGGAAACCAATGAGAAAAGAAGAGAACGGAACCAGTCGGTCCGAATATGCAATGACCTCCTCCCAAAACAACAAAACAGTTGATAACAATGCGGTCGTATAATCCCCGAAACCCCACCAAGGTGCAGGAGGTGGCAAACTTTCAAAGCACACACACGGAGTATGCAAGGTGGGTGAAATGAGGCAACGAAGGGAGCTGTGTGGCCAAGGACTTCATTTCAGAAACAGCGTACGCATCAGTGATCCAGAAGAGAAGAACAGGCTGCTCTCCAGGCTTGCTGCTACTCCAGGGGAGGATAAACTCACCCACCTGGGTTGCCCAGAGAAAAGGCCTCACAAAGACGTAAGCATTGCATGCTGCATCCCGTGACAGCGATGTTGCGATGCCTCCCGCTTCTTCTTCCTCTCTTCCCTTACTTTTACGTTTTAATTGAGTGTCCACAAAAGCTTCTAAAGTAGGATCTTTTGAGGAGAGGGTGATCTGCCAAAATGGCAGTAGTTTATCACAGATAAGTCAGAGGGACGTGTCTCCCTCTAAATTGGAGGACACTTCCCTCTAAATGGTGAGAGGTGACACCTATGTGCTTCTCCAGCCTGTGTGGTTTCATATGCTGATGCTTCTTCATTCTTTTCATTCTTACCATTTTGTTATTAAAAAGGAAACAAAGGTTTCTGTTAAGCAATCAAGCAAAATTGGCCTGAACTTGTGACTTATCCCAGGAAATTTATCTGTGGTCTGGTGACTATGCAGTTTTCATGGCTGAAGGCTTTTAAGCAGAAGAAATCAAAATGTAAGATTTTAGCAATTAACATTGCTATTGAAAGAAGTGTTATTAAGATGTGCTTTAAACAACATTACTTAATAATCAGCCTCCTTTTTTGCACCACACTTCTTTTTTATCTTTAAAAATGTTTCTTTGTGAAATTCCATGTTTCTCTGTGTTTGCATCACACTGATTCCCCAGGGAAACTCCTACAGGAAAGATAATACTTACATCTAGGTGTGAGTGTTTGAGCATGATTGTGTTGAAAGGATGAGCAGCCCTTTGAAATTCTCTTCATTCACTGGTTAGTGTTGTTCCCTGAAAATGTTGAGTCTCCTGAACTGATGCACTGAGGAAATTGCAGGTCTGGCTTGAAGGACCACTTTTGAGGGTCTGGTAGCTGGTTGTGCCCACATTATCTCGGTCTCTGCCTCTCCTGAGCTGAGACTGACAGTGGTGCCAAGTTCAGCCTACAGTTCAGTTTGCTTTCCATGACATGGATTGCAGACTATTTAAAGTAAAGTTAAATCTACCCAAATTCATTTCACATAGGATCTCAGGTCAGACTCAGTAAGTAGCCTTTAGGATAAAGGTGATGAGACTAGTTGGGATGCTGGTCTTTCCCTATTTCCTGAAAGTTTTCCTTTGTGTCCCGTCTCCACATGTATGTTTCCATTTACCTCTGTGCTGAAAGTCGTGATGCAGTTAAAGACAATTTACACCCTGGGCTTCTTGTCTGGACATAAAACTTTGGTACCACTTGGTCTCCATGTCTGTGGATAACTCCCAGGCATCGATGCAGACTCACTCTGGGACCTGGCTTCCCCCAGCTCAGTACTGCAACACACCAATACTTTCAGTTTTATATAAGGATGTGCCCGAGCTGCAGAAATCAGACCTTGATTTTGAGTGCATTCCGGCCTGTGGGTAATCTATTCCTGGGATGCAGAGTTTGGCATGATGGTAGAGCAGGATGATGTTCTGCAGATCTTCCCAAAAAAAGCTCTTTAATGTTCAAATCAACAGTCTCAGCTCGGGCCCATCTGCAGTTTTCTATTACCCATCAAATATAGGGTGTATGTAAATATAAGTACCTTTTCAATTATAAAATGAAATGCTGCTATATATTGCTTTTGAGAAATTTATGTCATTATTCATTTAGCTTTTTAGTCTGTCATCACTACTGTAGAATTTTAACTGCATAAAATTATTTTTTAAAGCTAGACTTTCTTGGAAAGTGAATGCCAATTGCAAAAGCAAAAGAGGCAAGTAACCCTTTGCCCACAAGTATGATCATTCTCAGCTGCATTTATGTTGTGTGCTTGTGCAAGACACAGTGATATATTCTTAGATCCGAAGTGGGATTAAAATGACAGAATTTACAATTTGAGTCTAGTATCCCAAATGTTGATTGCCTAAAGCACTTAGCCCCTAAATACTATAATAAAAATATTGCAAGTATATTTCTAGAATATTTTTAAGCTATAACATTTATTTTGGTGTAGTTACCTCTGTTTGCCTTTCTTTTTTACTCCAGTCGTTTCAGCCTAAATGTGGAAACGTGGCATAGTTTGAGACTGGTTGCATGTTTATCTGAGAGTAAAAAGTATGAATGCAGATAAGTTTTGCATAATGTGGGCTCAGGATTAGCACTTTTTCCTAAAGGTTCTTGATTTTATTTGTTTCCTAATACAGCTTTAAAGGCATGTTCTGTGAGGTCAAAGTTGCAAAAGGGATTTGTAGATCATTAGGTCCATCAAAATATGTCTGTTTTTGCAAAGGAGAGTAAAAGGAGATGGTCACCAAACACTGTCTGATTTTCAATATCAGTGGTAAAATGTCCTCACTAGAGAAGAGTGTATTACACACCCCACGTGCAAACCCTGTCCAGGCCCATGAGGACTCTTCAGGAGAACATAAACTTTAAAAAATTAATGGAGCGTGGAGAGGCAGGGCACAGCACATGCTACCTAGGATCTACTTCCAACTCTGCCACTGTTCTGCAATTTACTTGCAAGTAATTTTGCCTCTCTGTGCCTCAGTTTACCCATTTGTATCATCAAGATAAAAGTAGGTACCAGCTCTGTGGCAGCATTTTGAAAGAAATACATGCAGCTTATTTGCTAGGTGGATATACACTATCGTTACATGCAACATGCTGATAAATGTATTGGGCACATAATTGCCATAATAGTTCTTGAGCAAACACTCCTTGTGCTTTTTTAATGTGTTGGCCACAGAAAAGCAGCAGCAGATGGGCTGAGAGCTGCTCTTCTGCTTGCTCAGACCCTTTGCTCTCAGCCCTCACTTCGCAGCATGGCAGGGAGAGGTGGGATATCTTGCATGGGGTAGTTTTGCCTTTAGATTCCTGCCCAAGCACAGTTGACTGCATCACACCAAAGTGATCTTGAGAAAGGTGCTTGAAAAGTATACTGGAATCAGACATAACTCTTTAGAGAAGGGAGGCTAGACAGGGGATGTCACTGTGGAGTGATTTCAGAGGCTTACTGATGGAGTTTAAGGTTGTGTGTAATACTCTACAAACTATTTGCAAAGTTTATATAAGAGAGGCTTCTGTGCTTCCTTATTGTACTATAATTAAATACAAAGGGAAAGGAACAGGGCAGATACATGAGCACTTCACTAAACAGTGATCCAGGATCTGGGGAGCTGGCAACCCAAAATGCAGCTTTACAAGTGTTTTGAGTTCCTTCTTAGCCGCTAAAATATCAGGGGTAGAAAGGACCTGCCTAGCTCCATTCACAAAACGGTCAGATCCCCAGCAGATGTGCAGGTGGCTAATTTCTACACAGAAGGTACTTGCTGTGCTCTGACTGTCACCAAACAAACTCAGCAAACTGCTGCCCTCAGTCTGAGAAAGAGCAGCAGCTCCGAATCTCCTCTCAAGGATCACCACTAGCAGGGAATGCACCTTAAGGGTCTGAGCTGTGAAATGATGAGTTTCCTCGTTCCTCACAAGGCAGGAAGGTGGAGCTGAAACCCCAGCCCTGCTGCCCTTCCTGTCCCACACCTGACAGTGGTGTGCCCAGGGAAGCGTTTCTGCCTTGGACTGATGCTGCAAAAACAGACATGGAAAGAAAGGGGAAAGTTCTATGAAGTATAAATATATTGATATATATCTACACAGAGACCTAATTGTCCAGTCTTGCATGCCATATGGTCACAGCACGTGGAGAAAGTGTGGGCACCCTGCTCCAGCCTGGTCATGACCATAGATGCTGCCAAGCAATGGACAATCTGGCCTCTGGTAGATATGTATTTACAATGCTCCCTGCACCTGTAGAAACAAAAATATATTATTTTAAACTGCAAAATAGTGTGTTTAAATCAATGCATGAATGTAAATATTCTAAGATCTGCCTTCTTGACTGTGTACCACATGTACAGATGAAAACAAATATTGTTTATAGGAAATCTGTATCAGTGGTTAAATGACTAAAGAGAAAAAAAATATCAGAATTAATGTTGTCATGTTTCTCAAACAAGCCATTAATGTATATTTAGTATTTAAGGATATTGCTCAATAAGTATGTTCTGTACCAAAAACTGTGTTGCATATACAGATTGTGCAGTACCCTATTTTAAAAAGGCACCATAATTAATTTTTATTTTAAATAAAAATGTACTTGTAAAAACTTCGCTGTGTCCTGTTGGTTATGTAGCTGAGAATATTGAATGGGGGAATGGCTGCAGTGCCTCTTCAGGAACTTCTCTTATTACCCAAATTTATCTACTTGCTTGAACACTGTCTGTTGTGGTTTTGGAGAAGCTCGTGGCTGCTGCTTGTGTGCGTGTCCAGAGGGGTCCTGGTTCTGTCCCACCTAACTCTGCAGTTCTTGTCCCAGATATGTGCACTGCTGGTAGTGCATAAACAAAGGGATTAGACTCATGCATTCCTGCAGCCCTCCAAAGCTCATGAAACCCTTTATCTTATGCTGAGGGGCTAGAAGTTTCATAGCCTAGTTTTAGAGTGATTTCTTCATCTTTCACATAATACTAGATATCTTTATTTATTTTGGTGCAAGAGATGATATTCACCATTTATATTCTAACACCCTGGATGGGTTTCACCCTCCTTTTCCACTCAAGAACAAAAGGTGTTTATGGACCAGTCCTTCAGCAGATCAACACTGACACACTAAAGTGTAGCTAAGCCTGGGTCCCTTGTCTGGGATTCCCCCTCCCAGTTCTGTGCCTTTACCAGACAGAGGTGGGGAGCACAGCCTCTGTGAGGCCCTCTGAAGCCAGGGGGCTGCCACAGCCTGCCATACTCCTTCCCAGCAGGGCTCCTCCTTCCCCGGCCAGGGGAGGAGGCTGAAATAATTCCCCAGTGACTGCCAGGTACCTGCGTGAGGCCAGCTAACACCTGCTATGGGATGGGAGGATTTTATTAAAATAGGGAAGCATTTCGATTGTCTTTGGTTCCTAAGACAATTATTCCTTAATGGTTTTCACTGATATTTCATGTCCCAGGTTGGAAAAAAATCTTAAATAAGACAGAGCAACAGTAGTCATCTAGCATGGTGGGAACATGAAGGGTCTGAAGCACAAGTCTTATGAGGAGCAGCTGAAGGAGCCGGGAATGTTTAGTTTGGAGAAAGAGAGGCTCAGGGAAAATTTTATCTTTCTGTACAACTACCTGAAAGGAGGTTCTAGCAAGATGGAGGTCAGTTTTTATTGATAACAAGAGATAGGACAAAAGGAGATGGCCTCAAGTCGCACCAGAGGAGTTTTAGATCGGATATATTAGGAAAAAACTTCTACCTGTAAAAGGTTGTAAAACATCGGAAGAGGCTGCCCAGGGAAGTGGTAGAGTCAGTAACCCTGGACCTATTTAAAAGACATGTAGGTGTGGCACTTGGGGACGGTTTAGTGGTGAATGTGTGGTGTTGGATAAGTGGTTGGACTTGATGATCCTAGCAGTCTTTTCCAACTTAAACAATTCTATGATTCTGGGATGCAAAGTGTTTTGGGGGCAGTTTAATGAATTACAGCAATAACCATTATACCATAGACTATGGTATTACCAGGTTTAAATATTAGACAGCTTTTGCAGAAGAAAACTTCCACATTAAAATCTCTATGTGACCACTTAGAAAGAAAATGCCTCTGGAAATCATTGACCCCTGCTTCAGGCATCAAAACTGTTGGATCAACATCCTTGCTTCCAGTCTGCAGAGGAAGAAGAATGTCACTTTGGAGAGCAGGGCACACCCTGGTGTGGTCCCTCAAGTCCCACTAACACTATCAGCCCCAAATTCACTGCTGTTTGGCTGAGCTCTTGTCTTGCTTTAGTTATGATGAGATGGTCACAACAAGCAATGGGAGGACTGGGTGCAAATCTGATTAGACTAGAGTACAGTAAAAGAGCTCCAAACCTGATACCAGGGTTCTGTCTGGAGTATAGCTGAAAACCTTGCTAAACAGTATGAGGCGTAGCAACTTTGCTGTGCTGAGATGTTGCCTCCTGTGCACCATCCCATCACTGGGAACCAATAAAGACAAATTAGATTACTGGGGTTTAATGTCATTTGGAGAGGATCAAGAAATTGTAATGAGAGAGATGTGTATTCTGTGGTTTTGGTAATATAAAATCATAAAGTGCTTTTCACTGTTTTACCTGGGCACATGTTGCCAAGGTCTACATCTTTTTAACATGCCCAGTACAATTAGCTCCAAATCAGAGATGCTTTTATTTGGGCATGCTTGATTCATGCAGGTATAATCTTTGCGCACAAAGCAATCAAATGTTTGGAAGAAACTGATGTTATAGTATGTATTAGTCTTCAATTGCTGAAGTGTTAACATTTTTAATATTAATATATGTTTCTTTCTTATCAAAAATATCCCTTCAGAGCTGATCTTCCATTAATAAAGATTTTATCTAAGCCATTTCCTTGAGGTTTTTTCATAATTGCTTGTCTTTAACTGTATTTATAGCACAGGAACAGTTGTCTAATTATGAGTTTACAGAGAAGTTGCCCTTGAAAGTGGCCTGAAACTAAGTTTTTTAGTATTCAGGAAAAAATACTGAGAATATTAATGCCAAGACAGTTGGCATGTTCTGGACTTGTTTTACATTTGGCTTTATTAAAACAAAAGCACTCACTGCAACATTTAAACTCTTGTTCCACGGCTCCTGTCTTGCACCATGGCACAGTTTGATATATGCATGGGGATTGGCAGCTCTGATTAGACTGAGCGTCCTGCCAGCCCAGCCTGTGTGGGTGTGAGCATCAGGCAGTGCTGTGAGCCCTGGCACGGGCTCCTTACCTGAGCAGCAAGCACAGCACCTGGGATGTCCTGGGAGCTACAGAGGGATGCATCTTGATGGAGTGTGAAGTGCCTCAAGGGGTATTTTTTAGGGAGAGGAGGAGGGTGCAAGTGCTGGACACAGTGTACAGCACCAGCACCTGCCCTGAGACCTTGTTTCAGGCAGTCATTGGACAAGTGAAGGTCCAGTAACAAAATGATTGAGGCTGGACGTAGGTAGTTAAACCACATGTATCATGTATTATTAAATTCTGTAAAAAGTATTACACCCACAAAAGAAGCATTGGTGCACTGACTAGAGCCCTGATCAGCCTCCAGGGATGCTGAGGAGGGTGCAGGACAGGACAGGCGTGATGCAGGGAGACCCAGCTCTGCCTCCCCTAACAACTTAGGAAAGAAAATCCTAGGGGGTTCCATTTCTCCCTTGTTTTATTATGGCAAGGCTTTCAGAAGCTGATTTTATCATGCTGCTGGCTATATATCAAATCTTTTTTATGGCATTTGGTTTCCTTAATCTGTGAGCTCTCATAAAAAAAATAGTTTAATGGTATTTATATATATCTGCCTGAAAGTATTTTATATGATATCTCGCTGTCACTGAAAGAGAAAGGAAATTTCTTTGTAAATAGCAGCTGGCTGTTTTCCTTCCCTATGCATTGATATAAATTTCATGAATTCATTTTTGTGCAGCACAAAAAGAACTCAGAGCCGGAACGTGAATAAATTTCCCTTTACGTTTGGCATCACTTCCCCCTGCACACGCAAACAGAAATGCTTTCAGTATTTAAGTTTCATTTAACATGGGCCTAGTCGGAAGCAGAAAAGAAAATATAAAGAAAAGCAGCAGCATGGCAGACACATCCCAGTGAATGAGCCTGTGAGCTAGAGACAGCCTCCCCTATTTTGATTTGTAATTTGAGGATAATTGAATTAGACATTTCAGGCAATTTAAACATTCATGCATTGTCCAGCACCAAAGCATGAACTGTTCAGCAGCAAACAAGAGCTGACAGCCTTAGCAGGCCGAGTGAAAATCACAATGTTTAAAAGGAAAAGCTCTCATCTAATTGATATGCCTACTGGAAAATTAAAAAAATAGAGGGGGGGGAGAGGAGGTGGATGTGCAGGAGGTACCACAAGGGTGAGAGAAATACAAAGGGCAGTGTGAGGGGCCTATCCTGGCTATGGCTTCACACCTTATTTGCAGCCATTTGCTTAAAACAGAATATTTCAAAGCCTGTGTGTTCCTTTTACCAAGGGATTAAAACATAAATGCACCTGATCACCCATCTGCTCACCTCTCCAGAGGTAGCTGGAAGGCAGGCAGGCATTCAGGAGCGAAATGGGAGCATTTTCATAAGCAGCTGTTTATGAAAGCCAGGTGCCCCTGCCCGCTCTCAGCCACACAGTTGAAATCATCACCCTGTGCCAAGGTCCTGGCACTGAACCCACAGAGCAGAAGAAAGTCTTGTCTGTACCCATGGCCCACTCAGAGGTGAAAGGGAGAAGCTGGAGAGCAGGAATCCTCTCACTGTGCCTATTTCACAGTCCCTTGCCCAGCATCACAACCCTGCTCGCCCTGCCTGCCCTGGCCACCAGCAGCCAAATCCCTGCAGGACAACCACGAGGTGCAAGGCTCTCTGCCCACAAAAGGAGATATTGGCTGCTTGGCTGTTTGGGTGATAGCTTAGTGAGGTTAAACACTGGGTGTAATAATAAGAATAATAAGAATAACACAAGGATTTCAGGTGGAATTTCAAACAAGGATGTCTCAGAGCCTTGCTTACTTTAAATGCATTGTCTCTTGTGACCTCTGGATCCAGGGGAAGAAATGCTATTTGTCTTGTCCCCAGGAAGCAGCAGGTCACCCTCACCTATCCACCTTGTGGCTGGCAGACAAGACAGCTTTGACAGACGCAGTTCTGGATTGCTCAAAGTCATTCCTCTGGTAATTTTAAGAGGCAGGTGATGAAAGCATCAGGAATCATCAAGTAGAAGTCTTCTGGCAGGCTACATGCCTCTGGTGTTCCTGCAATGGCCCCTCAGAAAATCTCTGGAGCAGAAATCTCACCAGGATGTACCACACCTACCCCATCTTCATTTTAAGCATTTTATTCCTCTTTATTCCTATTTTAAGCAGGACCAAGTTTGGATAGTAAAACCCCAAAAATACATAGAGTATACATGGCTGCCAGATACAGTGGGAATTTTCCTTGAGTCATTCTGTTTGAATACCCAGCATTTAGTGTGCTTATAACCTACAAAGGTGTGAACAGTTTGTGCTGAAATTTTCCATGCTAATGCTCTGCTTTAAGCTGACCTTTGCATTTGTCCAAGAGTTGCAGAACAGTCCTGTTATTTCCAAGAATGATTCTAGGGGAAGAAAATATTAAAACAAAACCTAGCAGTAACTTCTGACTCTTTTATTGAGACTCTCTAATTCCTTGGGTATTTGGAGTTCGGATTAAATTTGGAAAGATCAATGCTTTCATCACCAGTTACATGCTTATGGAAACATATGGTTTCCCTTCTTCATTGGCCATTTATTCTGGATAAATAAGTCCACTGAAAAGCCTCTCTGAGGTGAGGTTGCTGCAACTCTACTATTCCAAACTAAAATTAGGATACTGAACTTCAATCAATTCTTGTCCAAGAACCATTCAGTATATGTGAATAAAGTCAGGAGTAGAGCTAAATAAAAGCAATTCAGCTGATATATTTTTTAAAACTATACTTTTGGAAGATCAAAACAATTGTAAATTTAGTTCAAAAATAGGGGTGAGTTTTGCTCAGCAAGGAAGCTTGCTGCTCTCATCTTTGGATATCTTGGTAGAAACAGATCTTAGTAGAATAGAAAAACCACTTAGAAATAAAACAGAGATGCTTTCCACTCATGGTATTATTTCACCTTGAAACAGGTGATATTGGTCATACATGCAGATGGAAACACTCAGCATGAGAAATCCCTCAGATGAGTGACCACATGAATCTGCTCTGCTCTCCTCTTCCCTGATACCTTGGGCACTGCATGGACGAAGGTACAATTCTACAGCTCCCTGCCTCCTGCATGGAGGTGCACACACACACACACTGCTTGTCTAGAAATGAGCAGCAGCTATCTGCAATTTTCCATGACAATGCAGCATAAACTGTTCAGGACATCATTTGAAGAAAGCTTTTCTCCCTGTCCCAGTAACTGAGGCAAAATTGTTATAATTTGATTCTTCTTTGGAAAATTATGGAGTGAGGGTAGGAAAGGAGTGGGAAATATCTCTGGGTTTATAATTTCCCCCCCCTCCTTTTTTTTTTTTTTTTTTTTTTTTTTTTTTATGTGCCAAAGATGCATATCTGAAGTTGCTGAGGCTTTATGGGAATGTAGGAATGGGCCCAAACAGAGAAATTACTGATTTGACAACCATGTTTTTTTGGTTCTTTTTTTTTTCCTCATGCCTCATCACCTGAAATTTGAATTCAGGTCTCCTAAGTAAGTTTTCAGCTGCATTTAAGAGACTCACTGGTTTCAGGTTATGATCTTTCTGAGCCAAAGCTGTATTCAAGGAGATTGTACAGGAAGAAAATAAAAGGAAAATTTATCAAGCAATTCCTTAGCTCAAGCATCAGACTGTGTGGTGTCCACAAGGTCACATGCTACCTTTAACTGCCCTACTAAAAGCCGTAGAACTACTCCAAAGCAAATGGGGAAAAGCACTAGAAGTTTACTTTTTTAATTGTAATGTTGTGTTGGAATTGTGTTGATAAGATAGCAGATGGAGCTAAGCAATTTTAGAATTAAAATTTGTCATTTCTGAGGGGAAAAAGAAGTCTTTTTTTGAAATGCTATTTAGTGTACAAACAGGAAACTATCTATCATAAATTTGAATGATGCTTTAGATTCAACACTGCCTTAGAAAGCCTAAAGAGTTTTGACTTATCAAGATGAGTCTTGTGATGAATTCCCATTCGGTGTTTCTACCGTGCTAGCTGATGTCTAAACATGGTGACAGATTCCCTGTGCAGCACCATGTGATCTGAATTGGTTCTGTGTCTGCTGTCAGTACCTTGGGGAATATCAATAATAATGCATTGCCATTTGTTATAAGGGAGAAGTTTATTTTCAATGCCTGTGACTTATAAGTCTAAGGTGACTAAGTACCTGAGGCAGGATTCCTCTCATCTAATTTTAAACAAACTAAAAAATGTGGTGTTTAATATATCTATGCTCTCCAGAACCTTGTTTTCAATAGAGAAAGAAAGCAACTCCAGATGGCAACCCACCTTATCCTGAAATAAGTACCTGTTCCTGGGGGGCTGAGCAATCCCATTCTCTTTGGTCATGCAGGGACAACTGCTCTAAGACAGGCAAAGTCTCAGAGAGTCTGAATTTACTGATGCTGAGAGGGCAGATGCATTAGCAGGGTAGATGGTATCCAGTCCAATAATGTCAGATACCCTTCTTAGAGGAAAATAATGTAAAATTAGGTGCTTATAATCAATAATCAAAGTACAAACAGTCCACCCAAAATTGGGTATATTCATACAATGTTGTAAAGAAAATGCACCTTTATTCTGAAAAACACAGTTGATTGATTAATACAAAACAAATTGTGCTTATACAAATTTAGGAAGTATACAATTTAGGAAATTTGATGAAAACACCTTGTGTGTGTGTACATAGATGCAATTTAGTTCTGCCTGCCTAGATGAATGTTATTCTGAAAATAATAATTCTTGGGGAGACAATTCCTTGCACAATGTGGTGAGGCTTCCACTGCAGGGGAAAACCAAAGAGCTTCCCCTCACTGCCAGCCAGCAGCAACACACACAGCACAAGCTTTCCCAGCAGCTGTGGGGTCATGGCTGCTTGGAGGCTCAGCTACTCTCTCTGGAGACAGAAACCCAAACTGGGACCTCAGCGGGGTCTGGAGAGCACATGGGAGAGGAGCCCAAGGTCCCAGCCCAGCTTACTGGCAAGGTCAGGACACCATTGTTGCAGTGAGCACGGAAATGCAGGTTGCAAATATATTAGAGCATGCAGTCCCTCTCCATACAATCCTTTTTCTTTTTTAGATTAGTGCAGCAGCCATAGGACACCCCCTTCAAATGTGTTTTTCCCCGTTTTGAGCAGTTTCTCGTATGAGGGGAAGAGCTCAGTAGCAAAAGCGAGGCAGAGATTGCCCTTTGAGCTGTCTGGCCTCAGGGCCGGGAGCTGCAGCCTGCCCAGCCTGGCCGGTCACACGCTGTCACAGAAATGACCAGAGCTGCCCGGAACGCCACTCAACCCTTCGATGGCCGCAGCCTGCCAGCGCCACCGGGATGCAGCACGCCGTGCACAGACGGGCCCTTTCTCCAAGGGAACCGAGCAGCTGAAAACAACACGACGCTCCCTCAGCTTAGGAAAGCTTTAAAACAATCAGCATTCTGTTTGGTTTGGTGTTTTCAGGGATTTTCTGCCTCGACTTGCATTTAATCAGCAGAAATAAAAAATAGTAAAAGTAAACTTTTTAAAAACAAAGAAAATTTAAATATACTAGCTACCAACCCACCTTCTCCAAATATTTCAAACTCTCATGCACATTTACACCAGGAAAATATGCCTTTATTCCAGGAATGTTCTTGTTGATGCTATTTGTAGCATGAACAGATTTTTCTTTTTAAATATGTTTCACAATAGTTTTTCCAACCTGTTAACTGGTCTCCTGCTTACACAAATAACTTGTCTATGCGGGGTGATATCTGCTTCAGGATACTTTGTCAGGTTACGTATTGGTCTCCAGAGAGTGTCTGGAAAACAATTATTATGTAAAATCTTCCTTTGACCTGTCTTAATTTTCAACTATAACTGAATTAAGACAATGGACTGTAAATGATGTGTGTGAATGAAATAGATCACCAGCTGAGGCTGCAAACCCTTGAGATTAGATCAGAGAAGGGAATTCTAACTATCAAAAGTGTGGCAGAAAATGCAGTGCCTCGGAGATGATCGTGGCTGCTAACGATTAAGGATCTGCTGAAGCTGCCAGACCTGAAGAACTGAGGAGGGGAAGCGGAGTTTTGTGGTTCACGGGAATTACAGGGTGGTGCACCAAGTGTACTTATTTGAGTGCCTGCTTTCCCATGGACCTGGTGTAATACCTTGGCTGCTGGTGGGTTCACATTCAGGCTTTCAAAACTAAAGAGAGTGAGTGCTGTTTCACACAGAGTTCTGGGGCTTGAAGCAGGGAACATAATATTTGTTGAAACCAAAGTATAAAATAGTTTTTGCATAAAGGAACATATTTTAAAACTACACTGCAAATGAAAACAGTTATTCCATATTAGGTTCTGTACATTTTTTTCCATATTTAATATGCCAGGAAATAGATGCAGGTGATGCACAAGTGATGAGGTTATTATTTGCAGGCTAGAGGAAAAAGACAAAATTGACCCCCTTATCATGTGACAGTGATAACTAATGTACATCAGACATGACATTTGGATGCTGAAGAATAACATACATTCCACATTTGTTGTGATGATTTACAGCAATGAACTTGACCCAAAAAATGCTACATAAGTGCCTAGTGTTATTAATAATAATCATTCAAAGAATTCTCAGATGGATTACTTCAACTTCCTTTCTGCAACAGCTCTGGTCTTTTTATTCTGCATGTTCATTTTATTCGCTTCTAATTAAATGTGATTTTCTCAGCGGATGCTTATATTTTTTTATTTGAATATTTGGTTCAACAGAGCTGAGCAATCCCATCCCACTCTCCACCTCACCATCTGGTGATTATGACTGCTCCCTCTCTTAGCCAGCATCTTTGAACAGAGTCTCAGATTTGAGGTAAACTGAGACTTCAACTATTTTGGAGATATCAATGCAGGGCCCACAAAGAGCATCTGCTGAAGTCAGAAGAATTTTTTTTTTTTCCCAGTTCCCCAGGGCACTAATTATTTCCACATGCAGCAACCATCCCCCTGAAGTCAAATGTGACTGACCAGACAGAACCCCTTAGCTTCCCATGGGAACATGTACTTTACGTTTACTGGCAGTGGGTGTTGTAGGAAAGGATAAACTTGGCAAAAAGTCATTTGTCTGATTCCATTTCCACTCGCAAATTTTAAATGATTGAGGCAACAAAACTGAAACCACACTTCAAAATTTTGTTCTCTTTTCATTTCCCTTTTCTCTTTTGTTCAATGTTTTGATTTTTTTATTGGTTGATTCTGTTATCATGAGTGGCTTTTTTTTTTTCCACTTTACATGTTTTACAGATAGATATATACTGCATGTATACATACTACCATGGTCTTTAGCAGTTTTTTTTCCCTTTTCAAAAAAGCCACAAGATAATGATAGAGCTGTCTTATGGGTTATTTATCAATTTCTGATTGTTAGTGAAGAACAGAAATAGTGCACAGTCTTGGCCCACTAATATTTCATGCTTCAATCTCTCCCTCCCATAAAATTGTGCTACTTCACTCAAAATAGAGCAACTGCCATAAATCTGCTCCATTCACAGGAATGAGCTGAGATCTCCACCTTGTAAAAGGTCACCTCCCACTGGAGCAAAGGATCTTCAGTTTTATCGAAAGCAAAGATACTTTTTCCTCCTCTCACCAAACTGTCAGGAAAGAAAAAGTGGTCCTGTTCTGAGTCAGTATCTGCCCTATTCCCTCTCCCTGTCCTTGTGGCTGTGGTTGCTCCTGCACAGCTCTGTGCCCTCTGCCTGCAGCCCAAGGATGGTTCCAGCATCCCAGGGCTTTTCATTACCTTATCTCCATTATTTAGACAAACACAGAACACTTCTCCAGACAGGGTCCAGGGCGCCAGTTTATCTGCATTATTATAGCAATGCTCCTTTATCCACAGTACCCAGCCTTTCCTTAAAAATCAATCAATGCCTAATTAATGTTCTGTAAATAGGGGATCACCATGCTGCAGTACTAGATGTACTGCCCTCCTCTTCTGATCTTCTCTGCTGTGTTTCACTGTTTGAATCTTGCCTTGCTCTTCTGACATCACCTGACTACTTGCTTTATTCAGTCACGTCTGTGGTGAAAATTACTGACTCTTGCTGCTTTTTTCCTTGGCATTTTTTCCTTTTGAAAAAAATGCATTTCTTTTTTCAATGAGTGACGCAGTTCAAAGGCTGTGTATCTTTTTCTTACTTTCCTAAAGATAAAGAGAACATATATGATGGAATTTTCTTGTAGCCACTCTAAACATCTGCATCCCTTCTTGATTTGTTTGTCCAAACCAGTTAGGACAGGAAGGTTTCTATTTTTCTTTATGGCTGGGGGAGAAAGTTCATGAAACAAAAAAGAACATGCCTCAGAGAAGAATTTCAATCAGAAAATTATCTTCCCTGAAGATGTGAAAACCAATTTTGCTATATTTATCATTTTCATAGCAAAGAAAGGTCAAAATGTGAATATATCCAGCAAAACTGACAAAGCCTCTCAGGCTTCTACTGCCCAAATGGGCATAAAACTAAAACTATGGTCTAACGTCAGCAGAGCTTGGGGATTTTTGTGTATGAAAATGTTCTACAAAAGTTTTGAGGTATTGACACAACAAAGAACCAGAAAAATCAGATTAAAATTAACTCTGCTCAAATGTGAAATTAAAAAGAACCAAACAAAAGCAAGACAAACAAGCAAAAAACCACAAGGAAAAATGATGCAGAACCACTTCTTCTCTAGAGAGAGCCAAATCCATTAAGCTAATTAGTTGAACGGGTGATGTTCTGACTTGACATTGTTTCTTCATTTAGGATCTTTAATTCTTCATGCAAGAAGATTTCTCATTCTTTCTTAGCCAAGCAAACCCAAATATCTGGATATCCTTCTGCCAACAGTTTGCTGATAAAATTTTCCTCTAAACAGTCACAATCTGAAATTTGAACAGTATGACCTATGTGACCTATTACATATATTCTATTTCCTCTTCTCTTGGGAGCCAATGACCCATGCTTTGTAAACAACTTCCTTTATTCCTCCCTTAACAATTAGTTTCAATCCAAAAGAACTTTCCTTATGAAATTTTAAATTTAAAAACCCCAAACAAACAGGGACACATTTTCTGTTGTGTGAATCCCCATTTTGTCATGTTCTCATAAGACGTGGACATAACAAAGCAGCATAACAACCCCAGCAGACACCCAATAGAAAACCCAAAGGAGGTTGTCCTGTTTGCAGAAAGCCTCCTCTAGGAATATCAAACACAATGATTGCTACAGGTGTATACAAGCTTGCTTGTTTTTTCACAGCTTCCCAAAAAGTATTACATGGGCTCCCAAGGGCCTTGTGTGTTGAAAAGCATTAAGTCAGAGAGTGAAAACATGTCTGTGCTCTGAATGCAGCAGAGCACAGAGGTACCTTAGCTGGAATTGAGTGAACCATAACTGAAAGTAACACCCCCATTTTCATGCCAGAGTACAAGCAGGTACACATTTATAGGAGGACCTTATATGCCCTGACTCCATTCCCTTGCAATAACTCATTCATACGTCTGTATTTTGTGTAAATATTCATCTATTTCAAGAGCACATCCATCATCCCTCTTCATCCCATACCACCACCAATGGGCACGGACTTTATGTGACACTAAGGAAACAAGCAGCTGTCCTTCAGGATGGCTGTTCCACACCACACTCCCAGTGCAGCAAACAGGCAAGCGAGGCCAGCCCACACTAAGCACCAGAGTCACAGCCCCCATCCCGAAAGAGGGAGGGGAAGCTGAGGAGCAGGCTGGCCAGCAGACTGCAGAGGGTGCCACTGTCTCCACGCCTGAGACCATCACCCTCACAGACCTCCAAAAGCTTTGCTGTCTATTCAGGACATTTCTGCTCCTTTCCTCCCCCACAGAAGTTTCTGAGATTAAAAGCTTGGAAGTTCTTCTAGTCATGGCAGGAAAAGTGGGTACATTACATAGGGTCCCTTTAGCCTCTCTGTCAGGACCAGAGAGGAAACTGCTTGCATCCAGCCCAGATCTTCCCCTAGGTGAAGTGCACATCATGTTTCTGTGTAATTCAATTGTTCCAACAGAGACTCACACACCTGCAAGAGCTAGCACAGAAAGCACTTAGCAGGAAATCTGGTGCAGAGCAGGGACCTGGCCTTCAGAAGCCAGAGAGCTTGTTTTCTATTGCTTTTCCTACTCCATCATGCTCTATGGAAGATGAATGACCAAGCAATTTAATTTTCTGACTGCGTTTTTTCATTGATCAAGAAGTTGCCTGTTTTGGACTTTAACTGATTGTCTCTGAATTGTTACTCTACACACATGCCTAAAAGCAAGGTACCCTGTGACATCTTTCCTAAGCTAATTGCTTCCTGCCGCTGAAGCTTAATAATTGTTACTCTTCTGCCCTACAAGGCCTGAAGTTGTTCTGCTGAGGAAAATTGAGTAGAAATTGGATCTGAGGAGAAATTATTTTCTGCGGGGTGAGGATTTTATATAAGCCTTAACCTTTAACTAAAACACCTCATCAAAAGTAAGGAAATTAAAACAACTACTTTTCTAGTCAACAATATATTTTCCCCCCAAACCCCCGATTTTGTTACATATCTGGAAAAAAAATGAAGGCTGGATTGCCTTTATGGGTCAGATTCTGCCATCCCTCCTACTTTGAACCCACTCCATTGCCCAACCCAAAGCTGTTATCACTACTGATGACTGCTGAACAATAGCACTGGATTTTGGTCTGGTATTTGCAAAGTTCCATCTTTTTGGTCTTTTGGGGTGGTCAGTAACTGCATTTCAAACCTTTGAAGGAGTGAAGGTTGGATTTTTAGCAGAACTTTCCCAGTCAGCAAATCCTGCCCCAGGAGAGGGACTGCACACACTGCCCCTCAGCAGGAAGACAGGCTACAACTCCCTTGTGCAGAAGCAGCAACTTAATGTTCCCCTCCTGCATCACAGGAGCTATTCCCACAGCCTGTCATGCTTCCTCCCTCTGCCCTTTTATTTCTAAGACCTTTCCGTGCCAATTTCCCCCTTTGTTTAAATGTAAGAACATCTCTTCATAACAGGATGAAATATTTCATCCCAGAAATGTTTATGGGTCACTGATGCACAATTTGTATTTTGCTCATTAAGGACTTCCCAGCCAAACTTCAGCACTACCATGACTGTTGCTTCAATTAATCTTCTGTTTCGCATTTGACTGCCCATTAACACTAACAAAATATTGTTATGAAAACATATCAAATTGCCCTTCTTGGGCCATAATCAGTCTTTTTGGCATGAAGTACGATCAGATTCGATCTGGACTAGAAGTTCACTTCTAAATTTCAAAATGTGATGTAATCTGTAAAGGTCCAATAAATTAAATTTGTTCTGCCCCATGTGATATGCAAGTTAATCTATTTTTTCATTTAATTTGATATGCCCTCAAAGTCATGTACCACATCCAGAAAAAGTTTATCTGTTTGTTGAGTGGGTAATATCCTCTCTAGAAGTACTGGAATCTACTAAAAACTGCCAAACAAATGTTTGGTTTGGCATTGTTTTGCTTACTGGTCCTTATGGAATTTCCTCCACTGACCCATTGAGATCCCATAGCTACCTCAGATCTCCACCTCTTGGGCCCTTCAAATTCCGTTTGAACCATCTTTTGTGCACAGATCTTTATGCAGAGACAAGGGGGTGAGCAACTTCCTTTGACAGTTTTCATAGGGCTTTACAAGTAAAAACCCCATTTTCATAAAATTGCTCTGAGGGAGGTCAGTCATACCTCCCTTGCAGTATGACAAAGGAATTGAGAATAAATGCTTTGTCTAAGACTGGTGCTAGTCTGGGACCAAGAAGGTGGAAGCCAGACATCTCTTCTCCATGTCCTGTCCCAGGGCCTTCCCATGAAGGTCATTTGGCTGCTGACAATTACTAGAGTCCATGTAATCACTGTATCTCAATGAATACCACAGATGAAACAATTTTTTTCCCTATTTGTTTATTACAGAGTAGATCTATACGAGTCCCTTATTTAGTTTGCCTCACAAAAGAATAAAATGGTAGTTTCAGTACTTCAGTGACAACCTAAAGCTGTGTATGTCAGAATTTAATGTAGTATCAAAGTATGCAAATTGTAAAATATGACTCTCTGTGACGGCAAAGGAGAGCAGATAATTTGAGGACAAACAAATTTAATTACGTAAATATTATTTCTTTTATTACAAACGTTTTGTTCCTGAGCATTAATTTAGAGGGTATTTTAGCTTGGCTAATCCAATAGAGAGCAGTGACTTGGAATAAAAACAGCAACAATTACTCCAAGGCCTCTGCTTTCTCTTGTAGCAAGAAGCGTGTCCCATCATTAGCTTCTAAGCTCTCAAACACATCCTTTCTATCTCACCCACTGCTGACATTTCCCAAATGAACCGCCTCCATGGACAGAAGTGTTTCAGCAGTCACTCTCTCCTGTCACAGCAGATCCTACAGCTGTCTTATCCAGGGTACCTAATCAACCTGCTGGGAGAGCTGAATTATTACTAATGTAAGAGTGATTGAAATGAGTGATTCCCTCCACTTAATCTCAGTGTGAAAAATAGAGATTTTGCATAGATAAATACCAAGATATCACAAGCAAATATGGAGCAAAAACCCCCTGAAATACCTGGGTTGTTCCATCAGTACTACATGAGTTACTGGAATATTCTGTAAACCAGCTGAATGGTGATTCCAAGTTTGTTTCAGATTATCATCCTGGCTATAGATTTGTAAATGAATGAGTCATAACTACTACAACTTATTAGATTTCTTAGAGAATAATCTCAAGGCTCTAGTCCCAACCACGTGCATTGCATAGGAAGAAATCTTATAGAAGCCTTTGAAGATCTATCAAAGAGTTTGTGTATCTTTGTGACAGCAGCTGATGCTGAAAAAAGAGCCTCCAGCAACAATCATCACAGATTCCCAGCCCTGTACATGGCACCCTGAATCTAGAATAGAGTAGAAGAAAATAGAATAGAATCCAATACAATAAAATACATTATTTCTATTGGAAGGGACTTACAATTATCATCTAGTCCATCTGCCTGAGCAGTTCTGGGCTGATCACAAGTTAGAGTTTCAGTTTGTCATGTCAAAAGGAAAAGCACTTAGAAGTAAAAGAAAAATTCTGGCACCACCACATCAGTCAGAGAAGGAAACTGTCCCGTCTGTTGGGCAGCTCAGATCTCTTGGAAGAAGAGACTCCACCAGAAGTGCACATAGTCTAAAATAATTTTACTCTTTCACGCTAGGCTCATTCTCAGAGAATATTCCTCTTATGACTCCTAGCCCCCACAGGCCAAATGGTGAAACTCTGCTCCTGAGAGGGTGCCCTGAACCATGAAACTAGTGGATGACCACACTCCAATCACTCTATTTGCTCCAAGCAGTGCCTTACATTGCAAGAGACTGTAATGAAGTCATTAGGTCTAATGGAGGAGAAAATAGCTATTTAAAGTAGATCTAGCACCAGAACCAGACAGAAGTGGAATTTTCCATTTTATACATGTGAAAGATTAGCTGCTACTGCACCTCACTGATGCTGAATTAGCCATGGATCCAATTATGACTCTTCTCCATTCAGCCCAGCAAAGCTCCTTTCTAAATTCTCAGTCAGCAATAAAGCAGTCAATGTTTATTTAAAATGCTTATAGTGTTTCCCTCTCCCATGTGCTCCTTGTCAGTTTACCTTTAGATTGCACAAAAATATATTGTTTTTCCACCCTGGAAGCATTTCCCAGATGCCTAGGGAATACCAGGTGCTGTTTTTAATGAGTAAGGCTCTTAACTTTCCTAACTGTGGTGTCACTACCAGAAGTGCTATTTTCTACATGCTGTGATTTAAGGGGGGGAAAAACCCAACAAAAACCTCCAGAAAATCCCCCCAAAAACCTCATAAAACCAACAAAAGCCACTTTCAAGACTGCCTGCTCAGCTCACAGCCTCTCCTTGTCCTGGACTATCACAGAGCATGAGCCCTCTGAAGGTTACTTCTCTGCCAATTTCAAATATTGACCTTGATGTCCTGTCCTTTACAATATTCTTTAAAATCCATCATCTGCAAACTAAGTTTAGGTCAGGAAACCTAATTAGTAACAGAGACAATAAATAACAAGCTTAAGGGGAGAGAGGAGAGAACCTCTTGCAGGTGGCCAGCTCTTAGCTGAATAATTTTCTGTGCAATGGTCATGCTTCAAAAATTTAATTCTCTGTAATTTCATTTGGGATGGGGAAAACAAAACAAAATGAGCAAAGTGATATAGGATTTCATTTATATTCTGACAAGTACATTCATCTAAAGTTTAAACATAATAGCTGCAGTTACTGTATCTTTCTTTCAAAGCATTTAATGGTGTGAAGCAAGTGGCAATAAAAATAAAAAAAATAAAAAGGACCTACTTGGCATTATTATTTGCTATTTTTATACCAAAAAAAAGAAGTAGTCTCCCTACTGTCAGGCTGATTGTATTAATCTGAGATTCCTATGGTCCTTCAGACTTGATTGCTTTTGATTCTTGCTTAGTAGAAGTGGTGATGAAGGAGTTTAAATCATAATTCCTATTTAGAAGGCGAAGAGGAGGCCACTTCAGTTCTGTGGTGAGTAGCACATTTTGTTGCTTTAATTAAAAAGTTGTTCTGAGAAGCTTCTGCAGTATTCAGAGCAGAAAAAGATGGTATTTTCAAAGACACTTTGGGGATCATTCCTGCAGTTTTTCTGAGCTATGTTGATGTTGCTTAAGCATACTAAGAGAAGCAATCATTGAATTTGAAATACATTTTCTATCTCAAAAATTGTAAATCAATTCTCTCAATGATGAAAATATATTTTCCTTTATGCAGTTCTTAAATTGCTATCCATCTCTATTAAGGCTCTTAAAGAGAGATTTTCAGCAGCAGAACACCCTCTAACACATACAAAAAAAAAAAAAAAAAAAAAAAAAAAAAAAGAAAAAAAAAAAAAAAGAAAAAAAAAAAAGATTTAAGTATCAAGAACTGAAGGTGTTTAGCCCAGAATTGCAATGATTTTTAAGCGCTTGCTCTCTTTGAGATGAATGCCCAGAAAACTCTACAGGTCAAGGCTTGTACTCCCTGAGAGTGTGCCAAAAGTGAGCAACATTCTACAGCCATGAGCCACCATTCTCTTCTGGAGACAGCAATGGCTGTCAGGTTCATCAGCACATTATGCAACCCTCTGAGCTAGGCAGACTCCCTCGGGACTTAATTCTCACTTTTAAAAATCAATACACTTCACTGGTACTTTCAGCTTTTCATATGACAGCAGCATTGAAAATTAATATTTTGCTGAGATTACTAAGAGTGGACTTAGGAGGGCATATAAGATTCAGATCGTCTTCAGAAGCATGTGTCAGCTCAGGTAAGATGCTGTTGGCTTAGAGAAACTAAGATAAATCATATTTATCATTTTTATTCAATGATGCCAGGATCCTTCACATTGTCTGTGACTCAGATCAGCTGTTCCTTTTGCACTGGAATAATGACAAAAGCCTCTTAACCTCTTAGATTTAGCTCTAACCTCAACTCAAACTACACAGATGTATTTGAGGTGCCTACTGTGTTTCCCTCTGCTCAAGGTATCAGCCAAAATAGCTCTCCCATGGCAGAGTAAATCTAGTTGCAAGGGATGTAAAGGTCCCAACATCAAAGGTTTTCATTTCCTAATCTCTGGAACTACCCTTTACTAGATCTGCATTTTAAATACCCCAAGATGCTATCACTTACCTGAAAACTAACTTCTGGCTAAAATTTAAGATCCAGGTTTCTCTGCTGGAAATGTTGGTCAGGGAAGCCTCAGACTGGCACAGGTCCACCTACACATCCCAAAGCATCTTAATGTGACCCTTCCTACTCACACCTGGGACAGGGCAGAAGCAACTCCTCCTTAAGTCTTCATGTCCCTACAGACCATGCTCTGTGAAGAGGTAAGAGAGAGGTAAGGGAGACCAAAATCTCACCAAACCCCTTCTTGTTTTGAGACGGAGCATCATTAAGTCATAATTAATGGAGGCCATAAGGGTGCCTGGCTGTTTGTCCTGCTCTCCTTTACACATTCTGAGTAGTACTGTAACAGTCACTGTGAAGCCCAGGACAGATGTCACAGTACACAGAAAAGCACTCTCAAGCTGGGACCAAACAGAGCCTTGAAATGCTGCTGGGGTTTCCAAGCCATGTCACTCTGCACAGCCTTGTGACACTTGAGGCAGCATTAAATTCCCTGCATCTAATCCTCTCATTTAGAGTGAAGCACCTTCAGCAGCCCTAATGCTTGATCTCAGCCTCACAGCTGGGGAAAACTAGCAGCTGCTTTGTGATTCAAAAGCAACAGAACAATAACCCGTTGAGGCTACTCCTCCTTGTCTGTGGATGGGTGAGTCAGATGAATAATTGGACAACACAGATCAGTTAAACCTAATTCGGTTAATAGAATTAATTTGCAAATTAGTACACATTAGGTGAATCAGCTGCAATTCATTTTGACAGAAATGTTAAAAAATACTACAGTAGTTAGAATGAAACAGATAAATATTACTGCAGAAAAGGTCCCAAAGAAGGCAGTCTCTACGTGAAATTTTTATCTGTAAATGCTGGGGATGCATAGGCTGAATTTCATATAATCAGTAGGAAGCATATCTTCTTCCTGACTTGTACAACCTTTATTACCCTGACAACCCTTAATCGATCTTAAATAATCATTACAGATGGGCTGAGAAAGTTATGACTGGTATCCAGGCATAGATGTTGGGACTGATAAAGGGTTTGGTGCAAAGAAAAGGAAATCAACTATTTTCAATTTAAAGACTGGCCTAGGAAATATTACTTGGTAAAATAATTTGGCCCTCTAACATTCTTCCTAAGAAAGCTTGGAAATATGTCTGAGCTACTGTTACTCAGTGACACACACTTAGAGCAGATAAACACCTGATATTTGAACAAGATTGGTGTGTTCAGGGTGGTGATCACAGGGAAGAAAATGCCAATAGCATGGAAAGGCTTGGAAAATGCTTTGGTCAGGTACAGTTATTAGGATCTCCTGAGCAAAAGTCGAGCTGCAGCTCCTGCAGCACTAAGATGATTTAGGAAAATGCTGAGCTCTGAGCGTGTGGTCAGAGTAAACCAAGAGGCAAGAACAGGGGAAGAAATGTGCCACACACACAACTCAGGAAAAGCCTCCATTGTTGGCCTGACTTCACCATGATGGCAACATTCAATGGTGTTGAATAAACGTATCTGGAGGAAGAAGGACAAATAATGGCTGCATTAGTGTAGCAGTTTAATGTGACATCTCCCTGGAATCCACAAGCACCTGAAACACATATTGCTGTGGTCACTTCGCCATATCAATCCTTGCTCCTTCTGAGCTATACGTAAGGGTTTGATCCCTAACAGGAACAAATTGTGCCCCTGTAGACTACAGTTCAACTGCACTTTGTGCTTGCTTTGGATATCACAAACCCACACTGTGTACACAGGATTTTGTTAGTGCAAATTAGGTAAAAGTTTTAATAAATAATTTATTTCTTTTAGTGATGGTCCTTTATATTTTCTGTTTTACTAACACTTTCCTGCATGGCAATGATTCACAGGTGTAGCAAACCTTTTGTAAAATACTTCACTGCAATCAATTTGACTTAATCCAAAAGTTGTGGAGCTGCCAGAAAAGCTAACCTGTCTAAAAAATCTGTTACCTATAAAATTTTCATTCTGTGTGTCAAACTTCACAGGCATGTTATTGTGCCTTTCTGAAAGGATTTAAAATTGCATAACAATTATGTTGTCCAGCTGCTGGATTATACCTTGAGAAAACTGACCTAGCATTACATGGTGTCTATCAAAGTTAGAGCCTCTAGCTCACAGTCATGGCTTGTCAGGTTTGATGGGGAGGTGGTTAAATACAGTGTCAGAGCAGGTCACCTGGGGCAGTGTGCTGAAGGCTGCTCACCAGTTGGCTGAAAGTCCTCTGGTATCTATCAAACCCAGCAAAATACTGGAAAATAATTCAGTGTAGACTTCCAGTGCCTGAGTCATGGGTTCCACTTTCCCATGTTAATGATCTGTAAGTATGGATGAGAAATGAGCCACTCTTCCCAAGCTCTGCCAGCTCTTCACAATCTCCTGCTCCTTGTAAACGATATGATTCACAAACCACGCATCATGATAGCTGGAGCCCTCCAGCTCACAGCTGCAGGACCAAGGCACAGAGGGTCACCAGGAGGGCCAGGACTCCTGTCATGTGGCCTTCTGTTCTTTGACCTGAGGCATTTCCAATGGTGGCCACTGACTCCCCATCAGCAAACCCTGGAAGGCCAGTGCCAAGGGGTGGATTCAGGCTCTCTTCCTGATCACTTTGCGGCTGGGAAGCATCAGGACATCTTCCCCTTCGATGGCTATTCTCACTGCTGTCTCTTGATGCTCAGACTCCAGCTGAAATTGTGCACAGCAGGGAGAGGCAGAAGCAGATAAAATAATTCAGAGTTAGAAACCAAGTGACAAATGCAGAGCCCTTCTTTTCAAATTTGCATCAAGCCAAACAAACTGTAGTGCTGTTGCCTCTGCCTGATTTCAGGCAGACTGCTCAGCTGAAGACCCACATCATTGACTAAGCAGCTCTTGTGCAATCAAGATTCAGATCCTGTTGAAAAAAAAATAGACTTCAGTTTTGTCCAAGAGTCACATTAAGAGGCAACAAGAAAAACTGTGGATATAACTCTCCCAGAGCTGCGTGCAGCTGGGAGACTAGCACAGGATTCTTGGCTGCAGAACTCTTTTCCAGGACACACTAGCAAAGACAAACAGCCCTGGGCTCTGGTAATCTTCATCCAGCTTGAAAGGAGGCTTTGCAGGCCAGAGTTCAGAGACATCGTCCATCTCAGAACGTTTGTCAGTCCTAGAGCACATCGACTGCTGTCATAGCATGGAAAACAAAGCCAGAAAACCAACTGTGCTTTTAGGGCCTTTGAACTGCCATGGCTCTAATGACATGTTGCAGAAACGTTACGTTTAAGATAAGGCACGTATATAGGTAGCAACTGATGCGCTGTAAAAGCCTTTGTGTGACCCTGCATGTAGCTCAGGCCGTGGTTTTCTCCAGAGGCAGAGGAAAGCCCCTCGAGATGCCCACGCAGACATTAACCTCGCACTCAGGACACGGTTACAATAACCCAGCAGTACTGGGGGTTTAACCATTGCTTCATCCAAAGTGCCCCTTGTTGTTGGGAATTTCACAGTTCAGCACACACTAAATTAATTCTTTTACTAGGTCAGCCTGGTAACAAGTTTTGATTTAAGCAGCTTATTGCAACAGAAGACTAAACACTGTTCCTAAATGGCAGCTCTCTGTGATCCTACAGAGGATGGATTCTGCTCCTGCTGACACACACCCAGAGACACAGCCGTGCTGGGAGCATGGCGGAGCTGAGAGATTTGCTGCTGATGCTCCGTAGCGTTTTCAGGGAACACCAAATGTTATTTACTTCCTAATCTTCCTACAGAATATAAAGAATTGCTGCTCTGGGCTACTTCAGAGAGATAATGTGAGTGACTCATTTGAGTTGTATATTGACCTCAGGCACTGTAAAGATACATTTCACAGTGCTTTAAAAAACTACTAATGCAGATTTCTGTTCTTCTGAAGATTCCCTAGAGTGCACTTCAAAGATTTTCCTGAAGTCTTAAACCACACATATCTGGTCAAGCCCCGTGTTACTTGTTATTAGTCAAACACCCCTAATCATTGATCATACCATCTTCCAGGCTATATCCCCTATGCTAAAACAGCTTCTTAATAACTTGCAGTCCTAATTTGCCTAGGCATAACAGCACTGTAAGAACCATATTAATTATAATCAGTGACAGATACATATTAAATCCTATGTTGAAACATGGGAGTAGTTTCTGTGACCAACTCTTATCTCTAAACCCAGAGCTGAAACCAAATATCAAACCACAGTGTTAAACTGTTTAAAGACCTGGATTCAGCAGGTCTGTCTTTGGCTTGTGTTTAATAACTCCCCACCACTGTATTTGCATTCTTTTTGTGTTTTGCCAGTCTGAACATAGATGCTTTGAAGCAGATTTTGCTAGGCAGGGAAAGAGCTTTCACCATGTTGCTTCCATGCATTGTCCACTGAGAGGCCTGATCATAGATTCTCCCTTCCAGAAGTGAGTTTTAACAACAAACTTTCTCAAGCTCTGCTCTTCTCCTGCAAATTATCTCTCTTCATCCTTTAAGTTTCCACAACTTCTATTGCTCACCCACCTCACACCTGAGGGCCTCAAATTCCCTCCCCCTCCTTGTCTTTCAGTTGTCTTTCAGAATCACCAGATCACATCATATCAAAATACAAAAATCTCTCTCCTACACATCCCATTCAGGGCCCCAAGAAACTTCCATTTCAGTAGAGTGACCCCAGCCCTTACACCTGAGCCCCCCATTAATGTGGTTACTTAGCAAAGGTATCACCTGTGTTGCAGGCAGGAGATTGAAGAAGACGCAGCTGAGGGATGGAAGGAGGGAAAACTGAAAACACTGACCACAGTGCCTTTTTGCCCAAAGGCAAAGTTCCAAATGCCTACCACTTAGCATGGTACTGCACCCCCATGAGGGAGTGACAGAGCTTGGGGTAAAAGGAAGGGATCCCAAAATTAACAAAACACAGCTCAACCACATGCATTCTGCAGATGAGCAAGGAAGTGCCTACAGGGAATCATTATAGAGAAAATCCCAAAACCCCTTCAGGAAATCATGCTGGGTACCCCTCTGAAGTACCTAATATAAATACACACAATATAGGGAACAAACATGAGGTAAGAGAGCTAAGAGTCCCAAGAGATAAGATCCTGGATGAAAGGAGGACACAAGCAAGAAAGACAGTTAGTATTTGAGAAAAGCCTACTCCAAGCTCAAGAGCATGCCTGCTGGTGCATCCCCCTCCCTGTTCCTCCTCAGGCCACACTATGATCTCAGAAGGGCTCATGGGCCACCACCCTCCGAGCAGGCACTCTGATGGAGCCTGGGCTGCTACCCCCACTCCTCGAAGCTCACTTTCACCATCACCTGTTGAGAGGATGCAAAGGCACCTGATGTCAGCACTGAACTCGAGGAGGAGTTTTCACAGGTACCTTGTACATACCCTTTAGGTCTGTGTGCATGGGAGAGAGAATGTGCTGTAGTAAGTGTACTGTGAACATTCTCTCTTGGATTCTTAGGTATGTTAGGTGTGTAAGATAGTGTGTTTATAGAATACTTCGTGAAATTGTTTAAATTAGGCTATCAATTAAGTGCTGTTAAAACCTTTAGGCCCAAAAACTGTTGGTCACATCTGAGGCTCGCTTAGGCAAGAGGTCCACTCTGAATCTTGACTCAGTGAGAGGGTCTCTCATTCCCTTTTATCCCTACTGTTTCTCTCATCCTTATCCTCCATGTAGATCCTTTTAGGTTGTTTTCAGTTTCAGATTAGCCAAATCAATTTCTCTCCACTGAAAACAGAGAGAGGCAAATTTTAAGCAAGCCAGCACATGCCTTACTGTTTTTAATTTGTTTCATTGGTTGGTTTATTTCTGTTGTTTTTGTAAAACATAATGGTACTTTAATGGCTTATCTGCAAACATTTCCATTTTTATGTTAGTAAATGTGGTGAGGGAAGACTGACCCTTCACAAAACCTGAAATGTACTCAGGCAGATTCTGAGTGGTAATCAAGACTATGAATTTAATACCCTTCCAATATACAGCTTAGAGTTTGCTATTTTTCTAATCAGTGCATTACAGAATAAATACAGAAAATACAAATAGGATTGCACAGACTTAAGTGTTTATTACAAGAGGCGGTAAATCATTATGCTTTCAAGATTTTATGTAAAGTCCACTGAGTTAATTGAGTCTCCTTAGATTCCAAGGGGCTTTGGCTGAGTCTCCTCATGATATTAAAATCCATCTGTTATTAAACTTCATGTTTAATAGAACAGTATGCAAATGCTGGGATTTATAAATATTGTTACGCAAAAGTTCAAGTCCAATCATGCTCCTCTTGAAGTGTGCAACATAAATTCTGTAGACATCAATAAGATGGGATATCTTTTTAATTGCACTGTATACAAGTATCGACAGAAGAATACAATACAATAGTCACAAAATTAAAGAGGCTTCTATGAAACCTACAAAGAAGAGCAGCAGAGAATCAATGAAGTAAAAGAGTATTTCAAAAAATAATAAATCAGACCTGGCAGTTTTGGAAAATGTACTGAAAAAACCCACAAATTAATTGGCACAGTTTAACAACCTAATTTCTAAGTGCACTTCATAACAACTCTCTTTACAAGCTGCTGTTTTCCCAGAAGATGATGACAAAAAGCCTCATTAGAACATCACTGTTTTATAGTGACAGATTTTATTGCATTGCCAGCTGTGAATCTAAAAAAAAAAGACATCCCCCTAAAAACTTATATAAAGGTTCCTAAAAACCCTATTTTCTTTTGTAATTATTTTGTAAAGTCAAAAAATAGCAACATAGCACTTCCATGTTTGTGAATACCCACAATTCTATTTTTAAAAAAAATAGAAGTTAAAGAAAAGTGATTTTTGTTTAGCTTCAAAAATAATGTAAAGGAACATTTAAGAACAATTTATTTCAATGATCAGAGAGATATGTACAATATGATAGATTTGAGTCCAATCCATGTTCATGTATGCAGACTTAGAACCTGTTGATCCTGAGTAACTGTAATTATAAACTGGCAGGAGCAGGCTCTTAGCTTCACCCATTATAAGCTTTTTCACAATCTGTCCTAGGCTAAAAAGTGTAGACACAGTATATACTCTGTATATGGATTTATATAAAAGGTCTTTTACAGCTCTAATCCTGTTATTGCTAGGCTAAAAAATTAGTATTTTGGAACAAATTACATGAATCATAAAGGATAAAACTGAGATGCAGCTTCTGATGACTGAATTTCTACTTGAGCCATTTTAAACTGGGTACACTGTAGCCACTTGCGGAGCACAGATGAGCTGTTGTTCATTTGTCCTGACCCCTGTAACATCCTCAGGCTGTGATGGTTGACATTGCTCTGGATGGCTTGGAGGCGGAGCTGAAGTCCAGCAGATAAATGCTGTTGAAATGAGGCAAAACATTTAGTTTCTTACCTTTAATACATACATTAATATAGCAACGTGAAGGGTATTGGTTGTTGACCAGGGAGTTTCTTACACTGCCCCATGTCAAATTTCTTTCTTCCATATCCTGCCCTGTGGTGTCACCATGGAGGGCAAATGTGCTTACAAACACAACTCCATACTGAGACCAACTCCTAAACTTTTCTTCTCTTCACCAAAAATCTATTGACTCACAAATCACACATCCACCTGCTCTCCCCTACAAAGAGGGACAGATAGCACAGTTTTACCCAAGCAAATAGGCCCAAAATATCTTCTTTAGAACCCAAATCTATCTTCTGAGTCAAGAGTCCCAATCCTGATTTGTCAGGGAACTCTCAAGGCTATGGCATTAAGAAAACCACAGCTCAGGGAACAACCAGTAAATAGAGGGGAAAGGCCCCAACGCAGAACCTGGGTAGAGGAAAGTGTTCCAGAAGGAAAAAGGAGAGCAGTACTGACTAGAGGGCAAGTATCTCAGCAAATGATGCTCTATCTATGCTGTCACACTTCAGCATTCCATCTCAACTGCATATGATACAATTATCTATTTTCAGAGAATTTGGAGAAATAAGATGTAAATCTTATTTCCAGAATTTACAGAAATATATAATACTAACAATAAAAAGATAAGGTATTAGAAACAATTTACCTTTAGGTTTGACTGTATCATTGGCAACCACATTGGTATGAGCTGCAAGAAGAGGTGCATTTTGTTATTATACAAGTGACTGTAAACATGCTACAGGTACTGTGAGACAGAGAAGGATACATCTAATGCATTTAGCCATTTGAATCGGCATGGTCTGAACCACAAATCTGAAATTGTGGTTATTTTAAGTACTTGGAGAAGGTAACTCGCAGGTGTAAAGAAGCCAGTTTCCCTTGTCTGTAGCTTGATGAATCACAGGTAGCAATTATTGACACCCTTTTTAAGGCAATGATGAAAATACAGAATTAAACTTCTTAGAGGAAGTTACTTCTCACTTTCCTTGTAAGAGTGTTTCTGTATGTGCCAGTGAGCAATACTGGAGTAAACACAGTAAACGTTTTGCATGGCGAGGGATACATTAAGAAATGGAAAAAAAACACCCATGCAGCAGTAGTTCTTAGTAACAGGTCATATATTTAAATGGTAACCAACATTTTTTAGCCACTAGTCACATCAGTGCTTCCCTGCAAAATGTGAGATGTTCTGTAGGCTGGGGAGCACAGGTAACAGCTATCCAGAATGACAAGGTGAGGAGGTCTGCAAATTTGTCAGCTGTGATTGGACTGGAGTGATATGTATTTCAGACTCCTTCTCTTCAGGGAACTTTTACTTCTGAGGAAGTGTAACATGACAACCTTATGAAAGCCAGAGAGGCGTTTCTAGCAAAAGTATTCATGCTTTTCAATATTAATTTAACCACTGAAGTTACTGTTCAAAAATGTTCCTCCAAATGGCATTAAAATTTGCAATTTGCCAATTATGCTACCAGGAGCTGCAAGTTAAACCTAACCACTACTGACAACATTAGATAAAGTGCTGTTTCCCTTGTGCAAGGAACGATAATTGTTTCAATTTCAGTGCTCTTTTGCTGAAGAATCATATGCAGCTCTGTCAGGACTCATTACTTAGTCTACCACATGAAGAACCATAAGCAAACCTCAGCATTTACAGACAGATGAATGCCAAAACAGCTGGAACACAGCCAGATGCAGCAGACATGAGCTCTATACATCCTTCTGTGGGCTCTCACACTAATGAAGTGCTTAATAAGATGCAGTGATCACAATCCCAACGTGTGTTTTTGGTGAGGAGGGAACAGGACTGAGGCCGTGTTCCCACCCCACGGCCATCAACAAAACATCACCAGCAATTTCACTGGCACTGCTGGAGCTCCTGTGGAATTAGCAGTGGTGGCAGGACTGGGGCCAGAAGTACGTCAAGCAAGAAGGGAAGCCAGGTAGAAAACTTAGGGTACCCCTCTGCATCTGAACCAATTCACTAGACAACTTTTACAGTCAGCTGAGAGAATCAAGCACTTCACATCCAGTTCATCTTGTCCCAAAGCAACTATCTAAAATAGATCAAGATGAATCATGTCCAAAAATACTGACTGTAAAGGGCACTCATGGAAACTAGCTTTTATCAATATCTCTTCTGGACAAGTCTAAGGTCAGATACAGATCTTTGTCCTCCAGCACCAGTTCTGTCTTTCAGGGTCTGGACATATTTAGGGAAATGAAACATTCTGCTGCAGGCAAAAGCAAGCAAACCCTCTAGTGCTACAGCTGCCAGATAACTCACACAAGAAGACAGTTTTATGGAAGCACTTGAGTTTTGTTAACTAATCCTCAGCCAGCCTTTTCTTCACAAAGGAAGAATACAAAACACTAGTTACAAAGAACAGCTGGAAGAACAGAGTGCTATCAGACACTATCAAATTTTTTGAGTTTATATTTTCAACAGAACCATACTGATTCCAGTTTAGATTTTAAAAGGAAAACAGGCTGTAGAACAGGCTGGTCATGGTGCTGCTCTGGCTCTCCAAAAAGCTACACAGCAGCTGCTGTAGTTACCTAAAACCTTGGGTCTCTGCAAAAGGCCTTGAGCCATTTCTGTCTTTACTGCAGGCTTCCAAGTTCCTCAGAGATACACTTGATGGTCAAAGATGTGACCAGCAAGGTACTGGTGTTCCAACACCAATGCCTAACCTGGTATGACCACTTTCTCAGTTCCTCTGACATAGAAAAGCAGGAGAAAAGATGGACACTTTCATTTCCTTTCACAGACACTGAAGAAGAGACCATCTCAAATTAGAATTTTTTAAATTAGAGACACCACTCACTGGCTCCTGTGTGAATAAGTTTTGCACCACTCTGTCTTTGAAGGACTTCAAACATACAGTAAGTCCCTAAATCATGGTACTTATTTTTCAGATCTACAATAAATATTTTTACAATCAGTTCAAAAAAAAGATAGTAATTTGGAACTATGAATCCTAAAGTACTGTTATGTATGTATATTGTTCATGCAGGATTTCATTTTAGGGCTGAGTAAAGGGGACTTGGTCAGCTAAAACTTTCTCTTCCACTAAACATGAAAGCTTAGCACCTTAACTCCGAGTTCCACAGTTTTATGAGCTTGATTTTATAGTAACAACCATGTCCTTTTAACCTGACTTAGCATTATATTGATATATACTCTCAAACAAAACCCCCTGAAAGCATTCATTTGATTTGTGACAGGGATTTGGCCCTAAAGGCCTCTCTTTGCACAGCTTTAAAGCCACTCTTCATCCTTGTCAAATTCTGAACATCCTGGACTGGCTAAAAGAGAAGCCCATACATCTTTCAGACATAGCCATAATCACTTTAACATCCCTTAGTGACAGAATTTCTGTAGTGAAACAAACCATTACAAATCTCTATTTTCACAATAAGTGTGAATGCTTTTAAGTCAGTTGACACAGACCTTCAATTTTAGCTACTTTATTTTCAATTCTTGCTTGATCATAAAAGACTGGAGTAAAGTAATAGTCAGAAATTTCTTTTATGGCAACAGAAGAACTATATTAACCTTAACTACTTATGTGAAAACTCTATTGCACTGGGAAAACATAAAAAAGGATAGTGAAATTGATATATTCTTGTGAGACTACCTCAACCCTTCTGCAAACACTGCGATAACCCATGGAAGACTGACTATGGATTTCTAAAGAAACAACTCATACACATATAATAACAAGAAAACTGCTGTGGCAAAATGTTTGTGTTATCCACCTAAAAAATGTGATGCTCAGAACACAGAGATCTGCAAAGAACCTATGATGATTAAAAGATACAGAATGGCTGAAAATTCAGACAATGTCTAGAGGTTCTCAAAGTCAGTGACATTAGTTTTTTCTATTAGAGGAATAAGATCATTACTGACATTAGTGGCAATGGAAAGAGGAAGAAGATTAGATGCTCATTAAAAAAAAAAAATGAGGAGAACTTGAATTTGAGATTGTGGTCTGGTCTTCTTACCACAGATTTTACTTTTCAGTATGCTCTGCTAGCATGTATTGTGGCATTAACATTCAACTTCAGTTTCTTCCACTTTCTTTTTTTGAGCGGGAGGGGGAGAAGAGGACAATACATTTAGAAATCAGAATAATCAGGCAGTATCATTTAATAAATATTCATGGTATGGTACGCCTACCTTTACAAAGATAGTAGAGTTGCATTCTTGTAAAGCCTCCATTAAACTGATCACATGCAGGCACACCATTTCCACCATCTTGGAAAAGAAAAATCAAGTTGTAAAACCAAATTCATATCTAGCATAACAATGTAGTAAGATAAGCCAACAGTCTCTAAGAAAGAGATCTCTAAAAGTCTCTAAGAAGGATCTTCCTGTATTTGCTAGGCAGTCATAATGAACCACAAGGTGTGCATTTATTAACCACTAACACACAAGATTAAATGTTACATGAGCACATAAGGGATGTTTTCCTTTATTTAGTTTTACTCCAATGTGGTAACATCCATCTGTAAAGTATTTCAATCCTTGATGTATTTTAATTTTCACCACACATCAAAACAAGTTGTCTTTGGCTTTTCTTTTCAGACGTCATAAATTGTTTTTTATGTCTTCACTATGTAATTCTCATCAATCTGTGTGTCAGAAATTCGTATTTTTATTTATTGAATCTTTGAAAATTAACATGCTCACAAACCCCGTCTTTTTATTCCCCATCAAAAGACAATTTATTGTTTTGAACTGACAGCTAGTCTGTAGCTCTTCCATTTTGTATCATAATTTATGACAGATGCAAATAACAGTTACTTGGTAGTAGACAGCTTTTTATGTTTTATATTGTGTAAATCCACAGGTACAAGACAAACACCCTGAGCCAGCAATAACTATTTACAGTGCCTGTCTAAACGACATGTACATTCCCCTTGATAATAATAAACTTAGCTTTTATGTTGTGCTTTTCATCTTCAAAGTGCTCCTCAAACACAAACTAACCTCACAACACCCCTGTGAGACAGGCAAGCATTATCTGCATTTCACAGAGAAAGAGCTGAGGCAGAGAGCTTCCTAACTGTGGCTCTAAAGCTACATAATAATATACTTTCAGAAAAAGGATTGGAACTTGGGACTTCCCAGTCAAATTCTTGTCCTAGGGCTAGCCCTGTGTCTGACTAAACAACTGGCTGGTTGGGAACACTATGCACACTTCCTGTTCCTAAAAATGGAGCTTCCTGAACTGCTGTTCCAGCAATGGTTTGTGAGCCACAGAGACCCCACCTGATGTCAGAGGCTGAAATATCATCTAGGGGACAGCTTTAGATGGTCCTTGCCTGATATGGACCAGACACAGGAAATATTCAACATATTCAACTGCAGCCCATGCAATTACAACTAAAAGGGTAAGGTCCATACCTGCCTGGGATGGAAGATGTTTCACATGAGGAAAAGGAAATTATATAAAACAATTTCCATACACATAGCAGATCTACATTTAAAAAAGAAAACCCAAACAAACCAAGAATGAAAATGTTGGTAGCAGCACACCTTAAAAACACAAACCTTAAGACCTTATCTAATAGGAATGGGCCATGTATAAAAATGTTTCTCACTCAAAGCTAACATCAGGGTCTCCAGAGCCAGAGCTACGAGTGAACATCCCAGCTAAATATTTTTGATCTGTCATAACTATCTGGGATGTGGGAAACACAATAGGCCATCAGACACAAGCTCTTAACCCTAAGCCTGCAGACACAGAGAATCATTAGTCAAGGGCAAGCAAAGGAGCAGCTGTGAGAGGGCTGCTGGGAGCCCTCTGGGCTCTTATTGTACAAAGTTGCTCCAACAGAAGAGACTACTTGGGATAAATAAATGTTTAAAGGTTATTTCCATGCAAATGGTATGGATGATTTCTGGACACAGTGAACATTTCCCTTTTACTTATTATCTCTAGAGACGCCTCCTTCCAGTCATTCATTACTCAAAAACGTTTCAAGAGGTATTTATGTAGCTTTTTTTTGTAAGTAACCTGTGAATTATGGGTGGCAAATACTCAGAAGCTGTGTACTTTCTCACCATCACATGGTAAAAAATAATTAAATGCATATTCACAGAATTACCCTGTAACAGTTCATTTCTGCCGTAAGGCAGAGTCGAATAAAACAACAGACCACAGTTAAGAGCAGGAATATATGTAAAATGAGAGGTGATGCAAGCAGCTCTTGATTCAACAAGCAGTGACTCAAGCTCCTGATGCTGTTTCAGGCAGATTCTGGCTAGATCTTGTTTCAGGCCCACTGTGAGGTTAAATCACTACTAGTTAGCTATCCCTTTAATTTTTCAAAAGTCTCGAAGTCACTTTATGATGTTATTCGTAGTCTGTTGTATTCCACTGAAACAGAGCCAAGCCTCCTCTGAGTTAAATCTGTACCACATCTGTCTGCAGCACCTGACTTACCACTTTGTTATGTGCCATTAGCTGCAGGATGCTCGGTGTCACTCGGCTCCAGAACTCCAGGGCTGTGAGGATTGCTGTAAAGCTAAATTCATTCTGATTCTGGACTGTCGGAGCTACTGCTGTTTGTTCACAATACACTGTCCAGAGCTGAGCAAATATAAATGCATGGAACAGGGAACACATATGCAGAACAGATGTCTGTAGAAACAGAAAATAGAAGAAAATGTTTATTTAAATAAGTGTATTGGGATATAGTGCAGAGTCTTCCATCCCACTGCACAGCTTTACGCCTCACTTTCCCATGTTTCCCTCCCATTAGGAACTACTAAGTCAAGTACACTTGATAAGATCTTTTCCATGTTTAAAAAATGGGTTTACATTTTCTGACCAAAAACTGCATTTGCAAATATGCTCCCATGCCATCTAAATGCCTGGCATTAAGGTCAGTCCCTTTATAAGAAAGCTAGTTTTGCAAAACAGGTATTCAGGACTATTTCTGAAACTTCTATAATAGAAATCTCCACTGCAATCTGTGGAAGGCCTGAAGGTCTGGCACATATGACTCCAGAACCTGAAAGGACAGTTATCATACAAAATACATGATTTTACATCTGTTCTGTTAATCTGTCATCTATTTCTGCTTTGCTGGGACTTCTCATAGTCACAAGGGAACAGTCAAGGGAAGAGAATTCACTTTGCATACTCAGGCATGGCACCTTGCTAATCCTTGCTATACATCAGTGTCTGAGCCTCCAGGACTTCTGGACATTAACTACTTCATTACAAGAAAGATGTTTCTAGTCAGAGATGTTTTCTCAGTTTGCAAGTGCAAGAGGGATTCATGCTCTGTGGTAGCATGACTGCACCAAACATTGCAATGGTTGCTTGGAAACTGTAAAGAGGTATTTGAAAGAGCAAAAAAAAAAAAAGCCAAAGAAATGAATGGGAAGCACCAGTGTCGTGGCTGTGAGGAGGAAAAGAAAGGAGGATTTTATGTATAAGATAAATGTGTGAGCATTCTGCTTCTGTCACTAACAAAAACCTGGTTGGTGTCAAAGCCTGCTGCTATATTTGTGTTAAATGACTGTCAAAAATGTCTTATAATCTGTAATAACTCTTCTTGTCCTGAACACCTGAAGAAAAAAGTTGTGCTTGAATCATCATGTTTTTAATTATTTTGATCAGAAAATTATTTACATGCTATCCAATGCAAATATACAACAAGAAGAAATAACTATCTGAGAGATTTGCTACAGAGACAGTCATTGCTAAAGCTTCAATTTGGAATTCAGTTTTTCTTTCCTCTCTCCTGTGTTCAGACATTTTGAAATAGCCAAACCTCGAACTTCAGTATATTAATTTCATCATATTTCTAGGCATGTAAGAAAAATTGTACAGAGACTTCTTTCCTTGGGTCCTGGGTTTTATTAAGGTCTTACCCCTCCTTTTCTCTTACTAAAAATAAATGTTTGCCGTAAGGCCAATAAATAACACATCTCTACTTAAAACACATAATCCCTTACCTTTGATTGCTCTGGAAACCCAATCAGAATAACAATAAGGTGGTCAGCAATTTGTGAACCTGCATCCAGTGGAATAGGCATGCAAGATGATGGAGAATTTGGACAGACAACATTGTGTGTCAGAGACCCCAGAAGTAGCCAGGACAGCAAACGAATGTGAGAGACACATTCTATGAACTCTTTGGGCCTGTCAAGAAAGAGCAGATTTTACAATGACACTAAGTTTTCTGGATTTCCCCAAAATATGGAGTCTCCTTATGCACATTTGGTAGATGCAGTCTCAGTGTGCTGGAGACAAAGCTCATTGGTACAGCTTGTGGGAAGATTCCAACCACACAGAACTTGGTCGCCTTGACATAGAATATACAAGTCAAATAGAACATATTTGGTGGGTCTAAGAAACAAGTCTCTACAAAAAGTTAAAGGCATTCACAGATTCATTGCTTCCATATACAATGATGTTTTTACACAGATATCACCAGATGGGAAGGACTGCCCAAGTGGAAATGCTCCTCTCAGCTACCCTGGACACCATGCAGCTGCCTTACCTCCACTGTGTTCCACTTCTCCATTGGTAAAGTGGAGTCAATTTCTGTATTCTTGAGCCTCTCCTTGCACATTTGAATTGTGTCCTTGAGGGCAGGGACTATGATTTTTTGTGACACTTAAGTATTTGTCCACCATCTAGTGCAGCGTGTAATTGCAAAGCAATATGCTTATATAATCTAAAAAGGAAGAGCCCTTTACTGGTAACATTTTATCCATCCCTATGCCACTTCCAAGCTTTGACCAAATAATCATTTGAATTCACAGGCACAGGAAAAAAACAATTGTTTATCCATCAATAAATCACTATTTACTAGGCCACTCTCCCTGCTGGTTTTAGTTTCTAATTTGATGTCATTGTCAAAGACTCATATTACCCAAGAAACATTCCATTAATCTTTGGTGGTTTTTAATAAAATCTGTTGCAATGTTCTTCCTCAAGTCCCTATAGGACCTTAAAGTAATTCATTACTTTCAATTCAGAAGATGTGTTCCTTTTTTTTAAACGTAAGAAACTAAAGTGCAAGGAGATAAGCACTCCATTATTTCCAAAAGCAGATATGCTCCACATAAATGCACACGCAGATGTATCTAAAGGACTGGAGCCTAAACAGCTTAGTCACCAGAAACCTGGACAGGTAGTCTGGGATAAAGCTGGGACAGGAATACAGATTTGTTGAAACATAGTACAATTGCCTACAATAAAAACAACTCTTTTGTTGTTACTGTAACACAAGGGACAATACTCCCTTTTATTTAGAAAATAAAACACTGTATATCATGATTTCTCACAGTGCAAAGGTACAGAAAACATGTCTTGAGCAGGATTTCTCTCAATTTCCTTTAGCCAGGTGAAAGATGTAGTTTATCATACATCTGTAGGCCTACATTTAAGAGTTTTTACTCACTTGTGCTCCATAATTTCAAAGGTTGTATTGTCTAGTATTCAGAAGATATTTTCTGTAATTCTAGGACTGATCAAGTGCCTGTGTGCTTTTCATCGTCTGCACCTAGACCAAGAATCAAGCTAATTTCCAGTGTTACTCCAATCAAGCCCTTGGAGTTATCTGCACTATCCCTTTGGCAATTTAAATATTACATTGACAAATTCCTCAGTTAAGGATCATGGAGCTGCCGAGCAGCTGTTTCAATGTCCCACTGCCACTATTTCCTACTATGGGTCTTATCTGTGGACTCTGCCAATAAAACCATAATTTTGTGAAGATTTCTAATTCATTTTAGTACTCCTTTTTGTGGGAAAGCATTCTCACCCTTGCTGCATTGCCGAAGGAGGATGGTAAAGCCATGGCAAATACCGGATCACAGCTTTGTTGTCCCTGTGGTTTCCCCGGGTGATTTCCATAGCAGCAATCTGAGCTAAACCAACTTTCAGATGTCCACCAAATGTGTCTTCATGCAGTGGCTGAGAACAAGTCTTCATGTGGCTCTGCAAGGCAAAGATCTGATTTCCTACCCAAAAAGACTATTGTGCTTGAACTAAGTTCTTCAAAAAAACAGCTTATTCTATTTAATTCCCCTTCAATTCCTTCTCAGCATCTCTAACTGTGTCTACAAAACAAAGCTCAGAAATAGATTTTTTTTAATTCTCCAGTCCCTATTTAGTAATACTTGTATGATGCAGATCTTTCTACAGAGGGTCACAATTCCAAGAGGCTAGACAAAATATACATTGGGCAAAATGTATAGGCAGCTTTTGTACCAGAAAACCCAACAGCTGATAAATACAAAATAATGCTTGCACATCCAGAGAGCTGAGGTAAAAATGAAAGCAATCTAACCATTTAACTAGACAGCATCTGGGAAGGAAATGCCTTCCACGTGCAATATGTCATTTACATGTTCAGAAAGAAGCTCTCACTTATTCACCTGCAATATTGACTATATTGCATTAAGCTATATTGCACTACTCAGTTACAAATGCCTTTACGCTCTGGCAATAAAAAAGGGCCAAACCTCTTACCAAGAAACACTCAAATATTTATGCCTGTAAAGATAATTTATTCTGTTTTGCCAGCTTTAAGGGATGTTTCATTGCTGCTTCTTGAGACACTTCTGTATTTCTGCGAAACTAACTTTGCATTACCTTCTGGTACTAGACTATAACAGAACACATGCTGACTGTAGTTGCTTGCTTAAAAGGAGAGCCATATGCTTAGCACAAGAAAATCAGGTCATCAGTTATTCAATTATTATAGCAGGATAAGAATCAGTGAACCAATAATATTTTTCTAACAGATAAGTATCTGACCCCAGAAACTTACACCCTCAAACTGCACTTACTTAAAGCCTCTTTCAAGAGAAAAAACCCCTATGTACCAGCAAGAATATTTAATTACTTGTTATACAGACAGGTAAAAAAGGATAGAGAGTTATGCAGGCAGCCTCATGATAAATCTTCAAAAATGGTGGAATTGTCTAAATATAATCCTGCCAAGCTCTACCAATTTAGATGTTATCTCAAAGGGAAAAAGAAACTTTAATAAAATGAACAGAAACAGTACACTGAAATGCTATTATCTTGAAAATTAACATTTATACCTTTTTTATAGCGCAGTAGTTCCTAACATACAGGACTGAAAATACTAGCCTCTTCCAAAGAAATTATTCTTGGATACATAAAAGATGACATTGGATGTAAATAAATAACTTTAACTATGTCTGTTCTCTAAAGTCCTACAGAGAGTAGAAACTTCCAAATTTGAAAACCAACATTTGAAAATGTATACAATACAAACAATATTGGCATGTTATTGGTCATAAAAATCATAGAGCATTCTTTGTTAGCTATAACTCCAGATGCTGTTGATAATACACACTTGTCATAAGAAATTGAACAACCAGATGATCTTAGCACTCATTTTCTAGGGAGTAACATTTCTGTTTATAAAACCCAAGCAATGTAAGTAAATATATTAAATGAGCTTGCAAGAATTTGAATCTAGATGTTATGAATTTGTTTGAAGTTCTGACTATTTGTAAACTTAGAAATGCTTACAAATATTTTCTCAAACATGCTGAAACCACGAAGCAAGTTTTATCTGTTTAAATAAAAACTGCCTTATAATTTTATAAGACAGAAAAACTTATTCTTTGCAATACATAAAATTATGGTCACATTTGACTCCCCTATTATGCTCATTTTGTCCTCAGATTCCTTTATTACATGGCTAAATAAAAACAACATGAAATTTCTAACTTAGTTTTAAATGGCCAGATGACTGATTTGGGAAGCTTCTTGTCCAATTTCAAAACATGAAAGTGAAAAGATGGGTTAAAGTTTTAGTTCATGCTCTACCAATATCCATAGAAAAAAATTTTAAAAATAAATAGTCCCATTGAGGATAAGAAGCAACCATCAGACTTCAGCCCTGTGAGAACAACTCTGAAAATCAGACTACAGTTCAAGGGACATAGGCAGAATGAAAAAGTCCAAATGACAGAAAGTTTTCTACAGAAACATTTTACAGAGAGGAGAGGATACCTACAAGTATTTACCTGCAACCATTCCTAGTTTCAGGTAAGCTCATTTCTCTCCTGTGGAACTGGCAAACCAGATCTCTCTCTTGCCTCATTTATGATTCATTTGCCTACCTATTCTGAAAGCACTTCTGAACTTTAACAGAAATGGGTGAATAACTTAAGAGGATAGAGTGGGAAGGCAATCCAATTCAACTTCAAATGATTAATTATTTTGTGCTTTGAAGTATATTTCTACTTTAGCATAACAGGCTGCTTCCCTTAGACTATATTTTTTTAATGCAAAGGAATTTATAGCCAACAGGGTAAGAATTTAAGAAAAGGAATATTTTGTCCAGTAAAATACAGTTACAACTGAGTTTCAAGTCACAGGTTTCAGTTTAACTGGGATTCTTCTTCCTTTGTGGTAAAAATTATTAGCATGCAATAAGGTGTCCCCTTTGGGGCACAAGGTGGGGTTTAGGGCCAGAGGGACAGTGAACAAGTGAATATGTAAGAAACTAGTAGGGTAAAAATTTTCATCTCATTGCTTCATAAACTTCAGAGCAGCAATGTTACTTAGAATACTTGTTTTTCAAAACATCTTAGAGAATTTCCATTCTGTAGGAAATTTAATAGGAACATGAAGCTCCTCTGTGAAACGGGAATTCTAGGTTTTGATTAGCTAATGGTTACTAGGATCTTTTTATGAAATGCATTCCTAAACAAAATATTTTATGTTAACAGAAGTATTTTCCTATCACTCCCCTTGACAATTTGTCATCCAATTAATATAAAGAAACCAGAATACAGTTTGGACTACAGAGGTAAAAGCTACTTGGTTTTTCCCCACCTCAACAGAATATAATCTGACAATGAAAACAACAGCATCCATTAGAAAAAGGACACCCCCTTTTATTAGGTCAATTACTCCATTTTAATTACATCTGAACTTCCAATAAATTTACATGTCTGTTTGTGTCTGTAAGAGACACAGGATTCCTTCTCAAAACTGTACTAAGTTGTACAGGCAAGGAGTTTCATGTTTCCCTGGGTTATATTAAACACAACTACTCACAGTGACTTCGGTATGACATTTGCTTACCATCAACATTTCAGAAAAATCATGCCTGCATTTTTATTGTGTGCTCACAATATTTGAACCAGCCTCCATTTCAACACCACATAAGCTACTTTTTACTGATGCCACAGAAGTCTCTAATCTGTAACAGCACTAATAATTTTTTTAAAAGAGAAAGGAAAAAAAACCTGTCCGTCAGAAACCTGTCAGAAAACATATTTTTGTCAAAAAAACTCTTACAATTTAAATCAATGTATGCCAGAACCAACCTTCAGTTTGGTTAAGGTATGCATATCTGCAATGAAATCCAGCACCTCCCCAACATTCTGCCTCATGCATTCCATTGCTGCTGTTCCACACTAAAACATAAAAGAAATAAGTTAAAGTACTGGGTTTTACTTCACCGGAATACAATTGGTCTGCCTCAAATTCTTTATTTTACTTTTTAGTTAAAATAATTAGGAATAGGTATTCTTTGATGCTCTTCTTCTCACTGTATTATGTCCTCTTATCTGATTATAGTATAAGAAGATCACCCAGCTGCTGTAATTTCTTCATGCATCATAAAGAACTCTTATCAATGACAGCAATAAAAGATTAACTGATGAAACTTTCAAGAATATTCTTGTCATGTCATCCAGAAATTTAAACTGGTCCCAAATCAAAGCCTTAAAAACTCAATGAGAATTGAACAACTCAGTTTTTCAAGCAGCTGAGCATTTCTGCAATTGGAACCAATCAGTTACAATCAAAGAAAACAAAATTCAGTCACAGGCACAGATGCCCTTATTTCACATTAATCACAATGGAAGAACAGTTTAAATAATTTCAGGTATTTTATGTGTAAACATCACTGAAATGTACCATGGTTTTTTTCCTTTTGCAAAAAACTAATGAAATATTTCTTGTATATTTCTGAAGAAAAAGCATTCAAAATACAAGTTCTTAATGGCACTTAAGCTATGCAGTGCCCCATTTAGATCATAAAGGTATAAGCTTATTGAGAAGCCACCTGTGCTAGAGCAAAAACAACCTCAAAGGGAAAAACAAAAGGACTCAATGTGGTGCTTGCTGTATTCATGCACTACAAATTTTCATAATCCTTTTCCTAGAACAGTGACAAACATGAATCTGGCCCTCGCTAGCACAAGATGTGCCCAAGGTGCATAAAGCAGTCAACAGAACAAAGCTGTCAGATTAAATAAGGGCTTTGAACAGATCAGAACACCCTGCAGGGAAGCTTTCTGAAGGTGATACTACAGACCCACTAGGTATCACATAAACCTCTGTTTATATGTTAATAGTCTGAGGTGAAGATAATGATACCTGAATTCTACAGGAACTATAGATGCCTCATTCTTAGGGGCCAAGTAAAAGAAATGCTTAACTTTTGAGGCTAAATGGTCACATGATTAAATTAGATATCTTTTTGAAGTCACCAAAATCTACTTTATCCCAAGTCATAGGCTCAGGGCAGAAAACTGCAGTAAAGTTTACAGAAGAAAACTACTGTTCTTTGACCTCCTTTTGATTACCTGCACTTTGAAGTATAGAAGCTGATTATCCTATCTGAGTATACAAATAAACCAGATTTAGCTTTAGTCAAAAATTATTAAGCCACAATTGAGTTTTAGCAGCTGAAATTTGAAAAACTGCTAGCATTCTATATTTAAACAATTGACCTGGGCACTCCTCATTTTTGTTTATTACCTTACTATGACACCTTCTGGCTTTTCAAATGTTGTTCCTGTCAGTTTCCTTGACAGAATAAAAATCAGTAAATACAGTCATTGGGAACCCTGTCAGTTTATCTTCCATCCAGTTTATGTGCACTAAGGATTCGACCTGGGTTCTAGAATATTGAATAATATATTTATGAAAGAGATTGAATCTCTCCAATCTCTGAAAATAAATGCTCAGTTGCACAAGACTTCTCTCCAACAACCTGTTCTGTTTCATGCAAGCTATTTTTCTATGATTTCTTCTGAAATGATCATGTTCCTATCACACCTTGTAACACTAGTGTTAGTCTATCTATTCAAAGCAAGCATAAATTAAAATATCCTGCTGGGAGGAAAGGTATTATTTCAGATTGGCATTTAAAAAAATCACGCACTTCAGAAGATACATGGGAAAGATCCTATTAAGTCAGCCCTAAAGCTGACACACACATAGGAAACAAACTTTCCTCACTATCTTGTGAAGCAAACCTTGGCTAATCCTCTCTCATCTGCTTGGGTACTCAGTCACATGTGCCATGGAACAAGTCAAGAACCTCCCATTGTGCTCCTTCCTCCCCTGTTCACCAGGTGCATATTCAGTGCCTGGGCAACTAGGAGTACCTGCAATTTAGCTACACTCATCAGAAGGATATAGATGAATGATTTACACCTTATTAGAAAAATACCATTAACTCCCTTCTTTAATCAGATAATGTTTTGTGAGAATGGAGGCAATGGCTTGTAGCTTTCCCTCTTGCTACCATTATTTGATGCATTCAGCTGGTCTGTTCCCCATTGAGAATGGCAGATCTTTGATTTGTCTTTTTGAGCACAGGCTCCACTGAAGTCAGTTACGTGACTAAAGGTTAACAGTGAAAGCAAGGGAAGCAACATCAAATTCAGAACCTTTCCACCATTAAGAAAAAGGATGAAGCATCTCAACCTCTACCTGTAATACATCTTGCCAATCAGAGGAGAAATGAAAAGAGCATTAAAATGAAGCAAAGGAAGCTGAGTAAGATATATTTTTTAAAAAATCAGAACAACAGAACTAAGAAACGGACTTTGGTTTAGTACTTACACCAGGCATTGAGGCAATCATCTGTTTATGTAGGATTGTTGACTCAGCTAGTTTTGTTCCAGCATCTGCACAAACAAACTAAGAAGAAATTAAAGACAAGTTATTTTTAATTATTTTCTGAAGAACCTGAAGACACTAATAATTTATTCATTACTTCATTAAAATCAGTTCAGATTTCTTCTTGATTTTACTCATGGTAATTTTCCTTTAGAGATCTCTCTCTTTATAAACAACCTACTTAACTCACCATTATAAATGAGACAATTTTATCAAAAAGACTTTGACTTTAATGTGCTTAATTAACAAATACGCTGTGCAGGAGCAATTTGAAGAATATTGTGTAACAAATCAGACTTTCTTTATTAAGAAATATATATATGTATGTATTTGTTATTTCTTCCATTTATCAAATGTTCCTCTTTCATTATAGAGGGAACCATGATAGAAAATGATAAGGCAGGGTGTTATACTCTTCACTGTGATATTATAACATATTCACTGAAGTTCTACAATGATGAATTATATGAAGCATTTTGAAGTTGACAACATACTAGTGTGGTGTGGTATAACTTGTGCACAAAACTACATAAACAAGCTGTTTCTGAGAGGGTCAGTGTCATGCTATTACACTCATTGCTTTTCTTATGCTTTTATTTGACCTTTTTTCTTGTTTCTTTTTGTTTCCAAATCCCTTGACCTAAAATCTCCAATACCCACATCATTCATCCATTAAACTTGATAATGCTCATATGTAATCATTATAAACTTCAATAATGCACTGGGCACCCTGGAAATGATTTGCTTGTTCCTACAACTTCTTGGCCTAACATTATATTTGCACTTGAGTAATTTTTGTCCATAGTGATGCAATGTAACTCTCTAAGAAAGAGCAGACAGAAAATAACTGTCAACTAAGGTCTAAGTCTTAATCTTCCTTCTTGTTAAAAATTAATGGTACTCTCACAAACTGAGACAGATATTGACAGATATTTTATGGTTGTCTAATGCATGTATGTTAGCAGTACTCTCAATGAGTGGCTGCTCTTCATGAAAGTACTTCAAAACATCCTTTATAGCCCGAGAATTTACTCTTACTCTTCTGCAAGCTTTACAACAAAACAGATCAGGTACACTGAATCTTAAGAGACTGACATAACAAGCAAATTCTAAAGAGACACCAGTATAACTTGAAGTCAGTGGAAATCCTGAAGATGTGTGCTGATGAAATGTGAGCAGGAGAAAAGCACTGGGAAACAAAATGTTATGTGAAGAAGCAGTTCCTATGGAAACCCATGGAACAGCAGCATGTACATGATGGCTTTCATTTGCTAGGATAAATCAAGGAGACAGCCATTCTGTACCCTTTATCATCCAGGACACCTGGATAAAGACTGGAGTGGTCTGGTTAAAAAATTCTCATTCTTTGTAAAGTGGGATAAAGTTAACTCTCATCTTAGCCTTAATGTCACCAGTGACACTGATATGTAATCTGGATAAACGTGGGTGTCAAATGTACCTTTCTAGGAACTCCTTTGTTAGTCAGCCCACGACTGATCTATCATTAAATTAAAGTGCTCCCAGCTCCTTTGTTATCTGGAACATTTTGACAAAATCTCTGTATTCTGTGTGCACTGTCTGTATAGAATCTTGCATACAGGCTAACATGTCCATGGAGACATGACTGCTGGAAATTAAAACCATTTCTGTTTGGTGCTGTGTTAACTCTGCTATGGTTTTATTCATTCAAAAGCATACAATTTGAATTAATATCGTAGTGGCTTTGTGTGGTAAAGGGGTGAACCAATCCCTTCATTCTACTAATGGCACCAGAGAAAATTTAAAAAATAAGAGACATATGCATTTTTACTGGTACATTTCTTAAATTACAGTGGTGTTTAAGATGGGCTTAGTGGTTACTATGGTATTGCAATTCCAAAGGCTGTTGAGTGATTCAGACCACATACTACTGAGAGCTGCCAATTTGCACAGTCAATGGGAGAAGCAGTCATCATGTCTCCAGTAGGCATCTATGGCAGATGGTCTGAATACAGCCCCTATTCTTCACCACTGACTGCATAAAAACAGAAGCTGGCTGCTTTGGATAGCAGGAAATATGAATCATTTCATCAGCCTCTGAAAGAGAGACATCATAAAAGATATTTATATCCACATTAGATGCTGTTGTGTAAGGTATGAATACATCCAAAGTGAATACAGCATATGGGAACAGTGCTAGGAGGAAAACCCAGGCATTTACCATTTAATCTTTATGAGATAAAGGTAATGTAAGAGACATTTTTGCTTACTGAGTCTCTCAGGCAATTGACTCAATATGAAGGACAAGTGTAAATCAGTTAAACCTCACTGCCAAAATTGACATGGCCTGTTTTCACTCTCAGATGACAAATTCAGGAAGGACTAGACTAGGGGATTGTCATACTTTGGGGTAGCCACAGGATTGAACTACAAGAGTAATGCAGAATAATTGCTTTATTCTCTAATGCAGGAAAAGTCAGTTCAAGTCAACAAAAGCCAATGTACATGGTATCAAGGTGCATCACTGCAGCTGTAAGACAGAAAGGGTTGGTGGTTGTTATTTGATGACACTGTCTGGGACTGAAAAAAATAATTTGGTTTAATAATAATTTAAAAAAAAAAAAAAAGAGACAAATTTGTGCTTTTTAACTTAAATGGATTTTAAAAAACAACCCTTAACCATAAAAATAAAAAAAAAAAGGGTTATTCTTCCCTTCCCAACTTCTTCCCCTAACACTGATGGCATAATAATTGTTTTCAGAATTATCCTAACTGCTATATAATTTCATTATTCAGTATTCTTTCTCTGTCAACTGGCAATCACTTACTTACTAAGAATAATGTACCAGTACTCAAAAGAAAATGAGTCCACAGTAAGCTACATGAAGCTTTGACCCATAATGGGGAGGGAAAGAGTGAATGGCGCTGTGATGCTGGGAGAATTATGAAGGATCTATGCAATAAACACCACACCTGGACCTTATGAAGTGCTGTTATGCTGGTCCCCTATAATTTTAAGTTTCTAAATTTAAGTTCCTAACATAACAGTATCTCATTGTAAACAATGAGAGCCCACTACCTGTGATTACTTTGATGGACTTCAGCAAATAGTTTTCATGGTACAGGCTTGTGATGCCAAACTGTGCCACGCTTGCCTTCTTGGAGGCAGAAGTTTTCACAAGTCTGTATCTTACTTCCTCATCTTTTCCAATGGTAGCTTGACTCCACAAAATGAAAGCAACAGAAATATTGTCAATGTATTCTTTGCTGGAAAACTACAGGTCAAAAGAAAATGGCCTTCAGGAACTGGAGACAAGCTTACTGCCAGAAACTGAGTTGTGAACCACAATCAACTAGCAGCCCTTCCCACACAAGCTGGTGACAAGGTTTGAGGTTAGAATATGAACACAAGGCAGCACCAGGGGCAGCTGCCCCAACAGGACATGATACAAAACTCAATGGACTCAACCCTTATGGGTCCCTTCCAACTCAAGATACATTCTGTGATCTTCAATACATCAGCAGTGATACACAGGTCATTATCATTATGTGAAATCTGGATACCAAAATCAGTTTCTTAAATTTTAATGTAGGAGCCTAAATGTATGCACCAATGCATACAAATGCAACTGGATTTGGATTTAGAAATTTCTTGCTTCCCCAGACATTGCTGGTACTTTCTGTAACCATGCTGGACTTAGCTCTTCAGCCTCTGCCCCACTCCCAAACCTGGGCCAAGATAGAATCAGGATGAGATTTACATCAGAATTTCCTGTACCTGCACCAACAGCAGCAGATTATGTCTGGCAAGGGCGACTTTAACTTGAGTGCTTGCAGTAACTCCAATATTACACAGCGTGTCAAGTAGAATTTGTCCCTCTCCTGCAACAAAAAAAACCACAGAATTATGAATGTCCTGAAATTCACTGACAGCCACTAGTAAACCATAAAGATACTTTTAATCTAAGTTTGAGAATAACAAAGTTACAAAAATGTATTGGTTTCTGCTGTCTTAAAAAAAGTCAGTATCACTCATAATTTATATAGTTCTACAGACTTAATTGAACAGACATCAATGAAGGTGATTTTTCTTTGATGTTTTATCAGACATTATATCCAAGATTTAATATTTCACACATGAAATACAGATAGATTTTATAAAATAGTTATAAAGTCCAGGTATGCAAACATAGCTCTCATTAAGTAGTCCCATAAAAAGAGAAAAGAGGAAAGCTGTAAGAAATTACACAGAAGAACAAAACTGGTAAAGGATTTAGCATTATTCTTTCACTGAATCTGCCAAAAACAGTCTACATTTCACCATACTCTTTTCTCTGCTGTTATTCCCCTTTAAAAAAAGAGTGCCTCCACTACAGCTGCTCAGACCATCTATTTCCACTCATTAGACTGGCAGTACTTTTCCACTTCCACAATAAAAACAGTCTTGGCTACAGCTGCTACAACAGAAACAACTTTTAAAACATAGGGGGAAATCAGCCAGTGGAGATCAGAACACAGAAGTCTAAGAATAGAGTTGTAGGGCTGAGTCAGCAAGAAGGTACAAGAGGTAAGATGGACTTATACATCTTACTTTGACATTCTCTGACTTTAGACGATAAGATAAAAACGTGAAACAAATCTGTAACCTGCTACTGAACAACAGCAACGCAAGAATTTTGACAAGCAGGAGCACTGTGCTGTATGTCAGACAACCATTAGAGATGAAACAAATTGTCTAATAATGAGAGCATATCCAAAGTGTGCTTAAAATCTAAAACCTAATAGCCTCCATCTTGTAAATCCCATGCACTTGTCTGCTCACTTAAGTTCTGAGTGTGAAAATTTCTACTCAGTCAGGGCCTCAGTTTCTCCACAAAATCTGTGAAATGGGATTATTGGTCCCTTCCTCAGAGAAGTTTTATGAAGTTAATTAGTGAGAGACAATTTGAAGGCCACCTCCAGCTGCACACAGGAGAAGCTGAAAGTGAGAGTGAGCTTTTCTTGCAGCAAACCAAGCAGTCACCAGTGTTCCCCTTCACCCACTCTACCTGTGTGGCATACTGTCAAACAAAGCTCGCAGCAACAGTGCACGTGTCCCACAGCACCCACATAATCTTTGCATGAAAACAGATTTTATATATCAGGCCTTGATTTGAGAGAAGGTGCCAAAACTGCAGAATGCAATGTATTTCATGGAAGTTATGATGCCAGTCTGCGAATCAGGAGACCGCACTTCAAGCTCCTAGTTTCCTCTTCAATTACATGCAGACAGATAACACATTAGATCCCAAACTGCAGTCCTTGTCTGACTATATTGCTGCAGTCTAGGCAGCTAAACTTGCAGGAAGCTAACACTCCAGAATCAGCTGTATTATGAAACCATTACTTAAGGGGACAAATATTCAAAAGTCACACATTCCGCATGCATGAGTGGTGCTCTGATAAAAAATATACAGTATAAGAATATCCAGGAGAGGTCAAATGGGAACAAATGCCTTCAGTAAGTTATCTCCAACAAGGCCATAAGCAGAAGCAACAGGAAGAATAAGAACAAGGCAAGCATGTATAATTTCACCAACTATTTTCAGCTCAGAGAACTTCTGAGCTCACTGTGGTTTCTGTATAATTCAAAAGTCTCCATTGTCTTTCTCTTCCATGTAACTGTCCACTGACCTCTGGGACTCATGCCAGCCTTTAACACAAATGGCTAAAGAGTCACACACTGCTGAAGAATTACTTCCCTTTACTTGCTTTGACTAGTTCCTATAAACTTAGTATGTTCTTTGCACTGGAAAGCAATGAAATTACCCATTCCTGTCTGGATCACTTGTGACCTTTCAGGCCTCTCTCACATTCCCATCAGTTGCTGCTCTTTCAGACGGAAGAGCTCTGACTTAGTGGTTCTGTATGTGGCACTCCAACTGTTTGATCATTCTTGCTATCATTACCTGAATTTCTCTGATACTACAATATTCTGAGTGGGAATGGAGAACCAGAATGGTGCATAATACCCATGAAGTAAAAAAATCCTGATTACTTGTTAGAATTCCCCAGGAAGAGTGTCCCTTCCCACCATTGTATCCTTCCCAAACGAGACAGACACTACGCAGTGCCACACTCAAGTCAGTTGACAATTACATCCCCCCGAAGAGCAGACAGAAGTTCCTATCAGTAACCCAGTCCAGTAGCCTAAGCATAATGAAAAGAAGGAAGAAATAATTATTTCTAAAGCATTCAGCTATTTTGCATACCAACATCTATGCTACACAGGATACAATTGGGCCATAATAAATTTCTTTGTCAGAACACTAGAAAAGAAGCATAGGCTTCATGAATCCCTGCTTTTCTTGGCTTTAGGGATATTACAACAGCTAACTGCATCTTTCTCAAAGAAGTCTCCTATCTCATAGTCTAAACTCTTAAAGTTTGTTAAGTACATACCATGAAGAGAGATTGAGCAAAATCAGGCAAAATTATTTTTTCACATCTGACCTCTTGCTTCCTGCACTGTAAATCAGGAGTGATTACCTATAAGTCAGTGGCCCAGAGTATCCTCCTTTCCAAGTCTACTTATTCCTACCATCCTGCTGGTGATAAATATGTATAAACTTTATATTCTGCCACAAAGCAGAATAACACCCTTCAATAATTCCTTGAGAATAACACCCAGGGGGGTCACGTATATAAATCTGGTACCAGAAGTGTCAAGAATACACTACCTCAGCCACTGTCCATGCATTCCTACAGAAAATGGCTTTGAAACATTCAATTTGTGACTAACCACATGTCAATATGTAGATCATGAAACTACTGAAGTTCTAGTAGTCCTTCAGAATCCAAATTTAGTAATAAGAGTAAATTTGGATCTTTAACGGAGACTTATCCTCCAAGTAAGCCAGTATAAACCAAAAATCTTTATTTTATCACTGCTGCTACTACAGTAATTAAAAATACTGAAGATCTGCCTCTTAATATTCTTTTAAAAATTCAATAGCAAAATCATGTGGCATTCTGCATTTACTTAGTAAGGGACAACAGAACACTAGCAAAAGGCTAAGTTTAGGTTCAAGCTTCTGCAGCTGTAAGAGATAAGAAGCCAGAAAGTGTCCATTTAGGACCTTAAGACACTTGAAAGGAAAACTAAAGATAAGAAAATTACAATCCACAGAAGAGATGGTACTCTCATCAGAGAGTTCCAAAGGCACTGAAAAAACCAAATTGCTGACCTGAAACAGAAACTCAGACAAGGATATATGAGATTGACGTGAGTCTTCAGGCTCCAAGATAAGAGAAACTCAGATATTCCTGCCACAGGGTGTTAGGAAAAAGCTGGAGTAAAAAAAGATTTGGAGTGGTTGTACAGCACTGACCTCTACAAAGTGCATGTCGGAGTAGCTCGCTCTTTGAAAGGACAAGAATCCTCCACAGCTTAGCTGAAAGTTTTGTTCCAGTCAGCACACTCGAAGTTGCAAAACAAGCAATTACATTTGAATAGTTTCAACGCTCACAATTATATTCCTTCTGGAATTCACTTCTATATGGTCCTCTACCACAACACTTTATTTACCTACAGTGATTTCCACTGTAGAGAAACACAGACATCATAACTGATTTGGTGTTTTTTCTAACAGCAGTCATTAATTTGACACTTCTAAGGCAAAACTATGGTCAGCTTCCAGAAATAACAAAGTTAATATAGTGTGGAGTTCCACTAAATTAACTATTTTGTGGCTATACAATGCAGAACATTCACTAATGCTTCCATTTCTGGGTCATCAGGTTGCATTAAACTAAATCAAGAGGATTTTACCAAGCATTGTCATCTAAGCTTTCTGCCTGCAATTAAGTACTCACTATATTAAGAGAACAATCAACCAGGAAGCATGCAAGAAACATGTGTGGGTTTTCTAATACCATGGTTTTAATTACATTTTTCTGAAACTGCAAAGCATGAGGGAAGTGAAAAAATTCCTGTAGTTCACAATTTGCTTTAGCAGATATATGAAACACTCTGATAAGACCACAAATGCAAGAGGGGTATCTTCTTCAGTTTTAAATGAGGCTTTCTGTTTCAATGAAAAAAACACTATTAGACTTAAAGTTAAAATTTTACTTACTCTGCCTTGCCCAAACCCTTAACTACAGATATAACTCAATTCCAAAAGCTAGGCAATCTCTTCTGTAGTCAGAATTATTCCGTTGCAAAAACTCTTCTCTTTCAAATGAGACAAAAAACTAGAACTTGCTTCATTAAACATACTGTTAATTTCTATTTAATGCTTCAAACTATTACATTTTGTAAAAAAGTTTCTTAGTTTCTTGTGGTGCAGTTTTTCTGTGAGAGTGTAATTGCTTTTAGCATTTCTTCTTCACTGTTTGTACAGAGATATTTTAAGTCTTAACAAGACTCAAACAATGCACGTTCCAGTTGTACATTATCAAAACAGAAAACCATGTAGCTACTTATGGCAGAATGTTTCCTGAGGATTATTTACTGTCCTTGATAAATGTATCAAGGATGGAAAACTGTGCACTTGTGGCGAAGTAACATTTTTTGCTCAGTACTTTGACAATCTACGTAATGGAGTATATATGACCTCAGGTTTAATTGCTTTTTTGTTGTTAAACCTCTCACTGATAGCTACAAAAATGAACCTAAGTAATAACTGTTATTTGTACGCCATAGCTTCCATCCAGGAACCTTTAAAACTTTTATTTAAAAGTGCACATATACTGTTCCCTTTTTTACACAGCAACAGCTATGCATGTCAAAGAAAAATACCCAATACAGAATGAACAGGATCTAAGATGGAAAGCTCCGAACTTAGAGTCTTCCATTTTAGTTAGTTGTTTACTGCCTCCCCTCACAGCTGTGCTCTCAAAAGGCACTACCAGGAATATTTCAGTTTTCACTCACAAGTTATGTGGTTAAACTTGTGCACTAGGAAAGATATGACTGTACAGACATTTTAAGTGATGTGTGAATACCAGGTATCTTCTCAACATGAGAAAAAATGTCCAAGTCCCAAAATCACATCAAAATACTTTTCTGAGCAACTCTTGCAGCAGGTTCCCAACATCTGTCTTTACTGCGAATGTAAAACTCAGCATTATTAAAAGGCACTAAATCATGATCACTATTTGATTAGCCAAACTACGTTAAAACTACTGACAGGCCTGAAACTTGACACTGATTCCATCTTTACTTCCAAACTACTTGTGGGAAGCACGACTTTTCCTATTTTCACTTGTCCCTAAAGGAAGATACAGTGTCACTATTACCTTTGTGAAGGCTCGGTAGCACAAACCACACAGTTCCACCAGGTAGGCCAGAGTGAAGACAGCATTCTGAATTACAAAACTTAGTAATTTTGAAAAAGGTTCCAGAAGACTCTGCAATGACATGTGTTACAGAAATCAATAACTCGTTGCCCAAAAAAGCAAAGAAGCATTCCAACTCTGAAACGCCTGAATGGAACAGCATTATTTTTAGCTCAGAGGCTATGTGCCTGGGATTCACATTGTTTTGGTCAAACAGCTGTATCATATGCCTTCATGCTTCTGTCAGAAATTAGAAACAAAAAGTTAGAAAATAGTTTCACTTGTGACATGGTGTTTATAAGAGATTCTGTATAGTTTATGCAGGAAAACCTCACTGACTTCAGTGGAATTGTACTGAAAAATGTCTAAGGAAGCTCATTACTTTTTTTTTTTTTAAGAAGAAAATAAAGGAGGAAAAAAAGGGAACATCAAATCTTTAAGGAGACATACATTCACATCCTCACAAGAATGTAATTCTACACCAACTTTACTGTAACCTAGATTCCAAAGATCTTATCATTCTCCAAACAGTACTGGACTGCACAATTTTATGTTTACATATAATACTTTCTGAGCCAGGGGACATGAACACATTCAAACAATTGCACACACTGGCTAAATATGAAGCAGTAGAATTCTGTCTTCTTGGAACTTACCCTGGTGGCACTAGTGGTAGGTATCTTCAACAAGCAAATCATGATTCTCAAACTAGAGTCTAAAGAACACTGAACATATTTGAAGGCAGAAAAGAAAAAGAAAAAAGTTAGTTCCTTTCTGTGTACATATCTTGCTTATAGTGGTAGCAGCTATGAATAACTTACAAGTGAAATCTGAAAAATTATCCCTGATGATTGATTTTTAATTACTTTCTCTAAACTGGCTCATTCTTGAACACAATCATATCCAAATCATACCCCTTCTGTGGTAACAAACCACAGCACAGGTGTGCACCATCTACCTTATTTTATATTTCTGTGTTTGTTCTGGACTATATTTTCTCTCACATCTCAAGACATCTCACAACCTGTAACACTGGAATATGCCCTGGCAGCAGCTGTTTCAGATTCGTTAAGTTGTTCCTTACAACGTAATCTTTATTTCAAGTAAATCACACAGGTTACAGAACTGAATGGACTTTTCAGGACCAATTCATTGTCTTGCCTCACCTCTGCTGTAAACATCTAGAATATCAAAGTGTCCCCTACAACTCTAAAGAAAAGAACAGATTTAAAGTTCAGGAGCAAGCAATTGCTTTTCTTGTACCACTAATAATACCTCCCATGACTAGAAGGGAAATGAGAGTAAACGCTCCACCTAAAGTTTCTGTGAATGGTGGATATGCAGCTGGAACCACTAAGAGCCAATTAACTTGTTTTATTTATTTCAGTTACATAAGATAAGCAGATTGGGATGGCTGGTACACAGAGGGAATGTTTGGCTCAGTAAGTTCTGAAGGATAATGCCACAATTTACCAAAATCTCAAGATGTTTCAAGATCTGACTCTTGCATAATAGCACCAAGGAATTTAAAATCATTCATGTAGCCAAGTGGTGACAACCAATTTAAAAGACAATGTTATCAGTCAGATTTAGATTTTGGATTCCCCCAGCCCATACAGAACAACAATGCTTTGTACAGAAGAAATTACCACTGGGTTCATTCATACCATAGGAAACAGAGTAAGTGCATCAGAATTACATTTAATTTACTGGAGTTTACTGGAAAGATTCAGAAGTTTTTACTGTGTTTGCTGAAATGTACACAACATGAGATAATATCCTGCTGTATGTCCTCTGAGCTCTCAGAAATAAGAGCCCAGAGCTTCTGGATTCAGTTTCTGTAACAATATTCTACTATAATCAGAACTACAACCTAGTCAGCCAAATAGGCTACACCCAAGTCCAATAGTCTCAGGTCTCTCTGACTGTCTGACTGACAGCTGTGTATTTCTGGCAAATTAATTAGGTGGTGCAGCTCTTCTTAAAGAGTTTTACTTAGTTTTAACAGTTAAAACGAGGCAGATTTTCACTGTCTAAATACTGACTCTCTCAAATGCAGTATTCTAATCTGACAGAGTCAGCATAGAAAATGCATAGGAAAAATGCCAAGAAAGAAGTGAAAAGCACCCTGGTCAGAGTTGCTGTTGTTACCTATGGAAAAGAGAATTTATGAGATGGGTCAGAATACAATAAATCCAGTCCTCTGGAAACATTAGCTGAATCATTAGAAACGTTTACAACAACCCACTCTGATTGGTTTTCCACAGCTTTTGCACAGTTTAAGTACATCTTGACCAATGGCAATATAGCTTGTTTCAGATGTCCACACATCATACCTTAAGAGGCAAAACACATGGGAGTTTAGTAAGGAAGGTCTGAAACTGATTGCTAATCGTGGCCCAGAGGTTGCTGGGGGAATCCATCGGCAAGGCTTCCATAAAGGTAGCGATGTTTTCCAGACAGCGTAGCATCGCACCCCCTGCTGGCAAATTCTTTTTGTTGTTTAAACCCTGGGAAACAAAATGAGAACTGTGAACAATCATACACATGCAGAAACGGTCCCTGACACGGTATTTGGGAGAGCTGAGGTCATTTGTTGAGACCAAATACTGCATAATTTTTCTATTTTGCTAATGATAGTGTTGTGCTGGGAACTAGAGCTGTGTATGTGAAAGTCAGACTAGCGCCTCCTAAAGCACTGACCAAAAGATTTCGAGCCAAAGTGTTATAAACATGGTCCTAACTCATAATCTGTTTAGACAGGCATGGCAGTAGAAAAATAAAAAACCAAAGTATTCAGCAGCACATTTATCACGTTTTCCTTTAGACAGTTTTAAAGAAGATATGTTCATTAAAGTTCTGTAGACCATGTGTCCTAGGGTGAGGCCTGAAAAGACATGAGCAGTTTTAAAGTGACATCAACATCTTGTATGAGGTAATTGCCATGTTTTGGGAAGAGCAGGATACATGCAAGTGAGTAGTTCTACCAGGAGGAAAAATGGTACAGTAGAAATAAGCAGCTGCATAGAAGGCAGTCAGTCAAAGGCAGACAACAGATTTTTGCAATATATAAGAGAAACTGTCATCAGATAAAATGAAGAGGGAGAACTGAGATGTATGAGTGGAAATGTTCCTGAAAACAAAGAATAGTGCTTGGGAAGGAATGGGACACTACCAGCGGTGAGGACAGCCTAATTACTTCCAGGGAGAAAAAGCAAAAATTCACAGTGTTTTCAATGATGCAAGTTTGACTCAGATGAGGAGAAATGACCCTGATAATGCTTACAAAATTAGCATCACTAACATAGCCAACTGTCAACCTACCTCCAACAGCTGGCTCAGAGCAGCGATGGAACTCAGCTCACTGAAGTCCATCAGAGATGTGGCTAAGGTCCGTAAAAAGCTTCCATCTGAAATTTGAATAACATTTTTGCTCTGGCTGTCCATGCAGAAGAAACTGAGGGTCAGAAATGCACTAAGGTATTGCACATTACCTTTGATAATGCTCTGGAAGAGCTGAGGGAAGATGCCATTAGGAGCCAGCTGATGGAACACACAACGGAGGAACTGCTTGGCAACACCTGCAGCATTTCCAGGGATCATCATGCTGAAAATGAACAGAAAAGAAAAGAAGGAAAAAAATTGCATTGCAGATTAAACATTTGTCATAGCTGACTACATGGAGAAAATAAAGATGATGCTATTCTTTTTAATTATGGAAGTGTTCAGTTATGAGTAAGACACTCAAAACCAGAAGTGTCCTGGTCCTGAAAAAGAGTGCAGCATGTTGATTTTATGACTTGAGCTCAATTATGAATAGATTAAAAAAATTACATACAAATACTTAAAAGTATTTGTCTCAACAAATAGCTGTATTTTTCCTGATTCTCCACATAGTTTTATCTGTGAGTCATCTGAATTTGAAATATAATCCTGCTCCCACCTTGTGTATTTCAGTGACACAGATTAAGGTTTCTGGCTTTTCATATAACACATGAACAACAGGTAAACAAAAACATTATAATATTCATTTGCCTCTTGCAGTTTCCTTCAAAAGATGAAGTACTCCCAAATCATTCATAAATGAATGGTTTAATTTTAAAAGCCTAAGTATTATCTATTTACTCATAAATTGCACATCTTAACACGCTTTACAGCTTCACAAAATGAATTTATCCTATTCAGCATCTGATTTACATAATGAGGCATCACTGCCAGGGATTCTCCATGGCCAAGGATGATTCACTTGAATGAATGCATGGAGATAGCTTATCAAGACAAATACTAAACACAGAACCAGTTAGAAAAAGCTGCACTGAAATTGTGAAGACCAAACAGCATCTGAATCTGATTTTTTTCAGCTTTAACGCATATGAATATGGGCTCCTGTCCATCTCCAGATAATACAAAATATTTGAAACAAGTGGAAAAGGAAGTTTTTCTCTTTTACTTAAATATTTTAAATAACATTTTTAAATGTTTTTAAAATATTAAAATGTTAAGTTTAGTTTATTTCAGGGTTAGGAAAAATGATGCTTTACATTGATTGTCTCACTTTCATCAAGGTATTCTCTGCTACCATACCTTTCTGCTTGATTAGAAAAACTGGTACTTGATGCCAACCTGGAATAAAAATAAAAAAGAAATTGAAGCTCGTATGCTTTTTGTGTGTGTGTGTGTGTGTGTTTCATTTTTAAGTAAGTCAATAAAGTACCATTTTAAATAAATAATGCACACAAATTTTAGAGAACATTTCAAGTGTTAACATAAAGATCTTCTGAAGAGCACCTAAATTCAGAAAAATCATGTTTGCATAACAAACTCTACTTAGTCTTGCAGTCTCACTAATGCTCAACTGCTCTAAAGACAAATCTTGCCTCCCTCTAGTAGCACAAAGATAATCAAGTAATGTTTCTGCCCTACAGCACATCATGGATAACTAATTTTTGTTACAGAGAAAAAGTTTGCAAGAAGCTGCCTACTGACTAAATTGTTTATGACTAATGCAGCAACACAGACTAAGAAAAAATTATTTGTTTTGCCTTCTAAATTGAGGCTTCTAGTTCCAGATACTAGCACCTAAAAAGCTAGCCTAATTTCAAAAACACTAATTACCTACAAGCTTTTCCAAAGTCAGATGAGAACTACTGTATTCTCAAAAATCAGGTAATTTATTTTAGTACCTAAATACAGACTTTAAAGCCAAATATGGGCATTCGGTGGTAAAAATACTGTACACAATCTTAAAGTAAAATCATGCACTTCAATATGCAGGATACATAAATTAATAGAATCAGGGCTTACAGTATCAAAGCAAAATACCTTTAATACCAAAATCCACTAAAAAGCTGTACACTGTAAAGCCAATATAAAGATGGACAATGAAAGCATCCCTTATACACAAAATACCATGAAATTTTTACTTTAATCTGCTGCAAATCAGTATTTCAGATGGTATCAATTGATAAGTCTAAGGGAAAAGTTCACAGAGCTACACTATTTTGTATCTAATCTTCAATGGGATTTTTTTGATTCATGATCCTTTTATCCTGCACTTTGCTGTTGCTCATCCTTGGTCACCCCCTGTTCAGAACACGTTTCCTCTCTAATCAACAGAATAAAATCCAAAAAGGACCCTAAGGCAGCTCAGCCAAATGCAACAGCATGAACCAAAATTATGGTGATTTTCATGAATTATGCACGACAAGCTGGACACACAGCATACTTCCAACAATGCAATAATCTCAAACTTGATGGTGCAGGGGATTAAAGATTATATTGTCTTCAGTTATTCTAGCATAAATCAGAAAAACACATCAGAGTTCCTGACTCCAGTATTGTTAAGAGGAATCCATACTAAAACACAATATTATATTACAAAATATACAGAGAAAGGGTGAGAAAGGTCTGAAGCTACTGTCAAGCAATACAGGTTTCATTCTGGAATAACTGTAGCATCAGCTTACATTAAGGCACACAAGGATTTCTGCAGAATGCAATGAGAGCAATCACATGCCCATACCTATTTTCAAGAATCTACTCAAGTACAGAAACACAACAATGTAAAATCTTTTTTCTAAAAGAAATCAAAGTCTAATGTTTTTCTCTCCTTTTGAATGTGATAATGCAAGCATGAGTTTTGTGGCAAACAAAACTCTAGGTTTCTAACTTTGTAAAAACTTCACCTGACATGAACTGAAGTAAACACTTGGGAACATCTGAAACTTTCTGAAATGCACAGTCTGTATATATTTATCATTAGTACTCTAAATATTTTATTGCACAAATGCCATGAACTCTCATCACTACTTCCACTTTGCAGACCACAAAGCAAAACAGGAAATGGATGTGTTCAAATCTGTACACATTAGGAACAGAAGTTAAGCTTTTCACAGCTCCTCACTAACTCAAGTCTAAACATAATTTTCAAACACAGCTTTAATGCTTGGAAAGCTAAATCTCACTGGAAATTAGTTAAAGAAGAATCACCAAGTCAAAAATCTCGATTCAGGAACCAGATCATAAACTTAAATGCATGTCAGGGTCTTAGAAACACTTCAACCTTTAATTGTCAGTAACTCGAACCCAGAAAATTTTTCCCTTCTGAAAACCCATCAGATGTCTATCTGTCCCTGTGGGTACCCAAATAACTTTTGAAAATATTTGTGTCTTGTTTAGGTATTCTGAAAGAATTCCTAACTCCTTATTTCCTCTTCTATGCATGAAAATAGTAGCTCTATTCATAAGAATAAAAATGCAGTAAGTCCAATTCATTTTCACATCTGCTGCTAGATGGGTTTTGGAGGTATGTATATATATACACACATATACGGCACCACTTGATAACAGACAGAGCAAGGTATGGATATTAGGCACCTGGATGCCTCTCTGCTTATATATACTACTTATTTTGCATATTTTCAAAGTAATTCCTTTGTGGGGAGCCTCTTATTTGACCTAGAATTTGTCAGAAATTGCAACCAGCAGGAAAAAGACAGGACATTTACCAGGAATGCCCCATGTTGCACTGTCATCTGCTGTTCTAAAACAATCAGCTGTCTCACTCTAAAGATGCAGCATTTCCCCCTTAAAACACAGAAAAAGGTAGCCCACTTATCCCTGAACCCTTGATAATTCATTTTCCAAATGATTTACTCTCTGTGGCTATAATACTGTTGTATTTACAAGAGTCACACAGAATTGGCAGCATCCATCTAGATCAGAAACTTTGCCTCCATCAGAGTTAATTAGCAGTGACAGCAGGGAACTGCATCCTTGTAATTAATGGAAATGGAGGACTTGAAGGGTTGCTGTGTTTAAATGGAATTGGGCGGTAGTGGAGAAGCAGGGCTGTGGAGAGCCGTGCCCCTGCAGAAGCCACAGTCAGGCAATTTGAACTTCAGTCACTGAAGAGAACATGGAGGAGAAGAGCAACGTTTTTGCAAGTCTAGTGCTGCTCAGAAATTTATTCTGGAACACCCCATCACATCCATCCCACCGCTGAGACAAGAAGTTGTGGAAGTGGCCGAAACAGCAACCACACATAATCCAATGGTAATGACACACCTTAATTATCCCATTGCTCACTGGGTAAGAGTAACACGAGAAAAATAATGGCAGCAAATGTTCAAGACTTTCTCAGAGACAATTTCATACAGTACCTGGTTTGGAAGCCTTTATAAGGCAATGCAAATTTTCACCTAGCATACAAAATATGGTTGAAAGCCCTGAAGAGCATCAGGTACGCTAATGAATGATCATACCTAGGAGCCAACACTCCTCCAGGCACAGTCAGAAAAGCTGACCACATTTCTTTATAACTTCTAAAGGAGGGACCACATAAAAGTGAAAAATTCTGAAAAGGCAGCAACAAGAGGGAGGCAAGAGAATTCAATTTTTGTAAGAAGGACAGAAGCTGTTTAGGAGCATTACACTGGAAACACAGGGTCAAGGTACTCTAGTTGTTAAGAAAGACTTCAAGAGAGCAGAAGAAAATAAGGAAAGGGAGGTTATGAGAACAGAGAAGGCTTCTTTCAAAAAGATGAAATCTTTTTTCATATGAAAGCAGAAAAGAGCATGAATTCTGACAAATGGGCTATAAAAAACATTAAGATACAGAACAAAACAAAGAAACAAACCACAGTTTAAGGAGCAACTAGCAGGAAGAATAAAAACTAACAGTAGAATTTATTTTTTTATTTCAAGGACCAAGATTTAGAAGCATACCAGTTCCTGCAACAGTTACTGTTCAGGTAAAAAACAGGGTAGTAAATAAATAAGGGTACTGCAGAAAATCTGAATTTATTCTTTACATCACTGCTTACAGTGAGACAAGCTGAGGAGATTGCTGAGCTGGAAATTCCCTTTGGAGGGTAAAAGAGGAGAACATCAAAAGAGCTCCCAAAAACTGAACTGACAGTGGAAGTTACGTAAGAAATTTATAAAATGATGAGTAACAAAGACAGAAGACAGAACCAAATGTTATTCACTTGAGTTTTAAAATAAACACCTTTGTATACTGAGGTTTATGTAAACCCAATTCCAGGCACAAAATTCTCTCAATCTCATTGGAGAGAGGAAAGTCCTGAATTTACCTTCCTACAGACTGCATGATGTCCAACAACAGAGGAGCAGCCAAGTCTGGACTGAGGTGAATGAAGGTTGAGAGCACAACTATGGCCAGGCCTAGTGTTTCTTCATCATATTCTTCAAGAACAGCCCCACAGTCATGGCACCTGCAAGGAAGTTTTTAATCCTGATGTTAACAAATTACAAACAAAACACTACTATACATAGATCTGTGTGTAATTGTGACTTTCAAAAGTGCTAGTACATTCTATTCCACATTTATTTAGAAAGATAATGTAATTGATCTTTCTATAATTAGTAACAGTCCATAATTTTCAAACATTAATAAAACTACTCACTAGCTACACTGCTTGTTTCTTTAGTGACAAATGAAGGAGGGCCACAGGGCAGGCCTTGTTTTGAGTCCCTCATTGGTACTCCAGCTCCCTCCCTGTATTGGACTGCACCAGTCTGCACTCTCCAAGGGAAACCTGCAGAGTGAAGACTGGCCCTCAGCAACGTGAGCACAGCCAATTTGTGCAGCTTGGGCTTAGTCCCAGGCATCATGGACACAAACAATGACACTCACAGATGATCTTAAAGACATGGAACAATTTCACACTGCCCTTCCTGTCAGCCATGAATTATGAATAACAAATTATACAATTAGAAAACAATGATCTGATTGGTTCCCACAGCAGTTACAGCTATTAAGAAATAAATGAAAAGACCTCTCACGGGCACAGAACCTTAGATTTCAGAAAAGCCTCCTTTCCCAGGGCAGATTTGCTGCTGAGTCACTTATCCTTCTGAAATGCTCAAAGACAACTGATGAAGGTCTGAAAGGGCTCCAAAATGTCTAATTATAAAGGGGATGTCAGATTTGGAAGAGATGGGACAGGCTTTCACAACCTATGAAAAAGGCAAACTCAGTGTGGGAAATTGGCTTATCTCAGCCCAGTAAGAAGGCTGGCTTAATTTGATCAATCAGTTGCTAATGACTCCAACAGATTGTGAGATTTTAACTTAATGGAATTGAACAGGCAATTTTCTTGCCTTTTTTACTGAACATAAAGAAAATATGCCAACAAAGTCATGGATGTCAAGCTCAGCTGGTCTGTATGTTAATAGGTAGTGTTTGAGCTTTGGTGAAATGGCCAAGGGAAGTGCCACAGACCAGACTAACTTTGGGATGCTTCACTTTATCACACAATAAGGTCCACTAGCAGTCACAGCCTGCACAATGGCCCTGTCTTTCTCCAGTGATCATATTTGCATGTCTGTCTGTCTGCTGGACTGAGCATACACAGGATCTTGTGGTTTCTAAGTTTTGAACAAATCAAAGCATTGCTCCCTGCTGACTGCTTTATGTCTCTATTAAATGAGTACACTTCTGTTTAACAGTCCCTTTAAAGGCATTTTAACCAAACAACACAGGTTTGCAACAGCTTTGAGGATCAGTGAGTATCACCGTTAAAAATGCTGTGTAGATTACACATGATGACGCATCAACAGCTACTGAGTTCAACAGAAACCCAAAGGAATTTTTAAATGGAACTTCTCTTTTTTTTTCCCCCCCTAAGACAAAAGAGGTTTCTGAAGGATCACAAGGAACTCTTGATTTAAAGTAAGATGGAAAATGCTTCCCCTGCCCTCTGTGCACGCACAATAGCCTGAGTCATCATTTCACCTGTGTACAACTATGCAGGTCCTACTGAATTGAAAATACAATCCAAAAAAATACACATCTTACAAGCAGCGTTTAGAAAATGTTTACTTTGGTGTAAAAAAAAACGACCAGCATAGAGATAAAGGACAGAATGGGTTCTGTATTTGCATCAAGTATATCTATACTTAACATATTTGAAGTTCAGCTAAGTTCTTTGAAAGGAGAGGAAAAAAAAACACTTACTTGTCAGTCATCAGAATGGGCTGGTCATCAGCAAATTCTTCTGGCGCTGGTACAAACATACTGACTATACTGGGTGCTGACAGCAAACTAGATTTTGTAGCACCTTAAGGGAATTAGGAAAAGAATTAAAAAAGGAAAGAATCATCAAACAGAAATCCAAAATGCTTGATGAACAGCCTTCTAGAGAATAGCCATAATGGCTCTACTGTGCCTAGAAATAAGAAATAAATTGTGTCTATAAAAAGACATATAAGCACATTCCTTGCTTCTGCCAGATTATTCCAATTACCTAGAACTATCAAGTAAAAACGGATAAATCCTTGGGGAAAAAAGATAATATAACCCAAAAATTCCAAGAAATTGGATTCAATTGTATCTACTAGGTAGAGAAGATGATTCTACAGTTGCCATGAGACTGGACATCAAAAGATTTGCAGTATTCCCCCACACATTTTGGGAATTAACTTCCTATAGGTCTCAGTACTTGAAGAAGGAATTAAGTTCATCAATAGATTGATGTCTCAACACCAGGTCATCAATCTATTCACACTATCCCTAACAGAGCCACGGGAGAGAAACCAGGAAAGGACAGAGAGAACAAATAATTCATAAGGAATTGAGAACATTGGAGGGCTGATCATTAGAAATGCTTTCCACTGAAAATCTTCAAAAATATCATTATTCTTCAAAGCGGAGTTGTTCAGCTGAGAGCACAGCCACTGTGATCATGCCAACATACGAGGCTCCCTTTGCCCTTGGCACTTTTTGTGCACCCAATTTCTGATAGACACCTATTTTACTAGGAAAAGTTGTGCATTATGGAAGCTCCAAACCCTTGACTTCTCCAAGTTCTGCTTTCCCCAATTACAGTATAAATAAGCCATTGTCAATTTTATTTCTGGTTGCTTCAATCTGTAGATTCAGATTTAATGTTAACATCAGCCTGCTCTGGTAATATTCAACTATGGGAACAGAAGGAAGCTTCTCTATGTAAGGTTTAGATGGAATTTATTATGACATAATCTTGGTTACTGCAGGAAAAGCAAATTTAATATCAGCTCTCAGGCAAAATAAGCTAAGAAGCACCCACAATTTCTGAATTTAAAATAAGCAGAGTGAAATGAGAATAAGACAGGTTTTAAACAACCATTTTACAAAGCATGGAAGGAAACATTTATTTTACATCTATAGTTCAGAACTTCATAATTGTTCCCTAAGGTTTTATTGGATATGAGCAGGCACTTCAGGAAGGCTAGAATACTCTAGAGATGTAGAACAACATCCAGAATGCAGGGGACTGGTATATATTTTGTAGCCAGGTTTTTCTTCCCCTCTCAGATGCATAAAGATCTGTCTGCCATGACTTTGGAAGTTTCACTATCATATCCTCTAGATGGAAGTCCCATTGCAGCACACAAATGCTAAAAGCAGTCATAATGCATGTTACAATGTTGGAATAAGGCCTAACTACTCAAAAATGTCCTCTCTTGTGCAGTGAACAGCAGGAAAAAACATGATTTAGGCAAAGAAGGTAGCTCGCTGCCCCACTGCAGCCTGTAAGAGAGTTTGGATCTATTTGAGCTGTGAGGGAGGAGAGTTTATATGGAAATGAGATTCAGCCACTCTCTGTATACTTTCAGCAGGACAGCTGAGGGCTTTAACAGCTGAACAGAACACAAAATTCAGCACCATTTCATATTAACCATGAAATCTTCCTGGCAGTCTTGGTAGAGGACCAGGTCAAACAGACACTGAACTAACCTCTGATTCTCAGTGGTGGTCCCTCCAAATCTGGGTTTAGGCAAACAGGGACATTGCACAACCTCTTTCCATGCTGTATCTGCTCTGTGAATAAAGAAAGAACTTCAGTCTCCAGAACCACAAAACCAGCACCTGTCACCAGTCAACAGATCCACAAGTCTAAAACAGTCAAAGCAAGAGAAAGACAAATACAACTGCTATTAAAAAAAAAAAAAAAAGAACAAAGAAAAAAGTTATTTTTTTAAACACAGACATGAAGGGTGAAGAAATATTAAAGAAGTCCCTACATGAAAAAGGACACAGATAACCTAATAATAAAGAAGGCATTTTAGACAAGAGTCAAACAGGTAAAGAAGTGCTAGCCATAAAGATTCTAAAATATATGGAATATATGAGTCACAAAAAGAGAAAGAAGTGTTTACAAACACCAAGACGCTAGAAGATATAGTTTGTACTGACAGAAGCCAGGCACAAAACGATTTTTCTTTTACAGACAGCAAGCTTGGGAAAAGAGTGGTTTGAAATAAGAATGGAAGAGATACATGATGCCTACCCAGGTAATAAAAAAAAAAATTAATAAAGCATGTGTGGACCAAACACATCAATATTTATGTGGGATGAGACTACTTCCTAGGTGGTATACATGAGTATAATGAGTCTTAAAATTGTGGTGTGACATTGAAATGACAGTCACACTGAGCATTTGTCCTGAGAAAAAAAAAAAAACAAAACAAAAAACTACTGTCCAAATAAAAATTTTATTTTGAAACTAGTGGTTGAACAAAAGACTGAGAGATGCAAAGCCTTCCAGAAGAGAACATTTCATTTTGCCTCTCCATGCTTGAAGGCATTTAGCTGAATTGAATATTGGAGGGAAAAGTCATAGCTGTTGTGAAGAAATCTACTAGATTTGGAACAGGATTAACTAGACAGAGATTCTGAATAGTTTTGAGTATTGACCCTTTCATCTTGAACGTAGGCCAAGTATTTTCAGAACAAAGGCAGTAACTTTCAAATCTCTAAAACCCTGCTTGAGAGACTAGGTGATCAGCTAAGTCTCTTCGATAAATAAACTTACCTGCTAATTGGACAAAACCCCCATTGTTACCACTAGCAAATTCTGACTTTTATGATTTAAGGGTCTCATACTGAGCATGCTACTCAGCAGACTGGAATGGAAAGGATAATCCTGAACTATGAACCATATCTTTAGCCACTCTTCAGCTACATGACTTAGTTTGATGAAAACTTGATGCTGAAGACTAAATTAACCAAAAATTTCAACTCAGCTGTCCAGGGCTGATGGTAAGACATTAATTTAGCATGCTAAGTTTTCCTTGTAATATTTTAAGCATTTCTTTCTCAAGATGCATCTGGATCCGCTGATAAATTCCTGAGAAGCACAATTTTGTAATGCCATTAAGGTCAAAATGGGCACTAAAATGCCTAGCATTTTTGATAAACCAGAATGAATGTACTGTTTAGTGACATCTGCTATGAATTTGGTATAACTGAATGTTTTACAGAAGAAAAAAAAAACAACAAATATAATGAGTAGTGAATAAATTGTGTGCTTGATTCAGTTTTCATTGCTTTGCATTCATCTTAAAAGGAGAAAAAGCAGTAAGTAAACAGAAACTTCAGGGGTCCAGCATGAGTTGGTAAAAACTTTTTAAGGAGAAGCAAAACTGGCTGGTATAAGGCACAACTCTGTGGTTACCAACACTATTGTAAACACACATGCAAATAAATTATTCCATGCACCAGGGATGAAATCCTATACCTAATGAATTCAACAGTGATACCTCCATTTCTTTCAATAAGACCAGAAAACAATCTGAGTAACATGCACGATTAAAGGAAACACTGTACCAGAGGGTCTACCTCCCAAATACATAACTATTCCAACTCTTACTAGTACATAATCTTGTACTGTCTATAAAGATTCGCTTTAGACTTGATACTGATCACTTATCTGAAAAGGTAGAATAGAAATACAGCCCTTTTTTTTTATTATTTTTTAATGGATTGTTACACAGTAATTGGTTTAGGAAATAGAAATAAAGAACAATAAATGCAGCTCACCAGTATCCCAAGTGCTGATATTCTGGGGAGCACTAGACTGGTGTTCCAGCTGCCTCTTCATTAGCTGGTTCATTGTCAGAGCTCCCAAAGAGCCTCTTTTCATTTGTCTGAACTGAGCTGCAAGTCAGAAATGCAAAAGGATTTCAGGAGCTCAGACAACATTTAGAACTACTCTCATTTCCTGGTCTTACAAGCCAGCATGATATAAATACTGAGATGACAATGATGGCTGGCTCTAAGGATCTTGCTCAATTCAATATGCACCTTTCACACAACTACACCAGGTACAATTCTGGCCCCAATGCCATCAGTCAGAAGATATTGGATCCACTGTGCCAACTGTCAGTGCCTTTTTGCCTCCAAACACTGTGAAAGCTCATCAAAAGATTTGGTATCTGGGAAGTGTTAAGAGAGTACCCGAAACTCCAAAGCTGAGAGGCAATAAACATACACTTGACTCTCACTCACATACAAGGTTCCAAGGAAGGGAACTCAGTCTCCTCCCAGGAAAGCATGAGGACTGCTGTGTCCATGCAGGCCCTAGGAAAACAAATGCACTGACACTATGTACCACCAGCATCCTTCATGGGTGGCAGGACCTGAGTTTGCCTTCTCCATACCCACCCCTCAGGCAGAACACCTGCACATTCTGCTCAAGTGTGAAGCCAGCAGCCTTTGAAGATGAGACCCTTCTGTAACTCCACTGCCATTTTTCTTAGAGTGCTATCAAGCAACAAACATTCAATTTTTATTCATCCAACAATTTACTTCATTAAAAAGATTGATTTATGAGATATGTGTCACTGGATAATGCTCAAACTAAATCCATAAAGGAGACCTAAGACGTTTGGTTCATATCAATGTGGTGCTTAGGAACATGACTTAGTGACGGACTAGCAGTGTTAGGTTGGGTTCAAAGATCTTAAAACTCATTTCCAACTTGAATGAGGATTCCACATATTTTCTCTAATTAAACTGAGGGAGAAAGAGACCATACACAACTCCTGACTTTCTCACTTTTCTCCCCATGCATAAAAAAAATTCAAATTGAATGAGCATTCACTTAGACAATTAAGCCTGAGCAGTACACTTCCACCATTGAAACTAAAATCATTGTTCACTGTATGAAGACAGTTTTAAGGCCCTGCTTGAACAAGGCTTGGAAACTGCTGAGACAAGTATCCAGGAAAGCTTTTAAAATGTTGCCTTAAGTATAGCTTTAAGTTTTTTCAACAGGCCCTTAGAGCAAGGGCAACAAAATAAAATAATCTCTGAATGATCATTTTCATCTGCAACTGCATTCAACATCGTTAAAAAGACCACTATCAGGGAGTTCCATTCTAAAATTCCAAACAGGAACTGTCTAAGCTGTGAAATTAAACACAGCATTTCACATTATAAACTGATAAAGATGTACAAATGAGGGATAAACTGTGACTTTCAGAAAGCTCTGAAGGGTTGAGTGCCTTCTCTTAAACTTGCCCTACTCATTTTCTACCAGAGTGTAAAATCCAGAGGAAGTAGAGTACTCCCTCAAAAACAAAACAAATACAGGCCTTGAGTAACAACAACAAAAACAAATACTACAGTGAAAATCTGCACTGAAATTATTTTATTAGATGAAGTATTTAAGTTTTTCCTTATTACACCCTTTCCAGTTATCCTTCTAAAGTGCATTTAAACTCCATTTTTTGGCCCAAGTACAGCATTTCTGCAAAGCAGTCCTAGTATAACTGAACCTGTAGAATTGAACCAGACTAAGAGACCATTCTATGTTTCACTTTTAAAAGATATATTGCAGCTGCCTTTCGCAACAAATTAAGAGAAAAATGGAATTTCCATCATTTCCAGGGCAATAATTTTAAATAGATGCTTTATCACTTTATCAAACATAGAATTTCCTGATAAAAGAACAGCAATTAATGTTAGAACTCACAAGACTGCCTGGAGTGCAAATGACTGTCATAATAGAGAAAATGATCTCTTGGAATTTTCTTAGCAGCTTTTTGTGATTGTAATTTAAAAATTTTCAAGAATTTATCACATAATCAGGGTATTGTTGATCAGGTTTGGATTTCCAGGTTTATTTACCTGATTTCTCAATGGTAGCAATTATTTCAAAAAATGGTAAGTTAAGGGGAAATAAAAACCAAAAAAAACCAAAAAACCACCAAACCACCAGAGAGCTATAAAAAAAAAAAATCTAAACCCCAAAAAATATCAGAGTTGCTAGCATTTGAACAGTGTTGGATCCAGGATGATTGCTGCGCACCAGCATGTGACTTTTCATGCCTGTGACTGACTAGTGGCAAAGGGAGGTATGCTGGTTTCAGCTGGGGTAGAGTTAATTTTCAACACCATGGGGTTGTGTTTTGGATTTGTGCTAAAGACAGGATTGATAATACAGATATGTTTTTATTACTGCTGAGCAGGGCTTACACAGAGCCAAGGCCTTTTCTGCTTTCTGTGCTGCCACACTGGTGAGGAGACTGGAGGTGCATGGGAAGCTGGGAGGAGACAGTGACCCAAACTGATCAAAGGGATATTTCAGACCATATGGCCTCGGGCTCAGTGGGTGAAAGAAGGGGGACACACTCGGAGTGATGATTTCATCTTCCCAAGTCACCACTACACATGACGGGGCTCTGCTGTCCTGGAGATGGGAGGAATTCAATTAATACCTTGGTTAGCTCTGTTTGCATGCAGGGGCTTTGCTTTCCCTATGAAACTGTCTTTGTCTCAACTCATGAGCTTTCCAGGTTTTACCCTCCCCGTTCTCTCCCGTGAGTGTGAGTGAGCGGCTGCCTGGGGCTTGGATGCTGGCTGGGGTTAGACCATGACAGGGGTTTTCCTCTATCACGTTTTCCACAAGAAACATAATAAGCACATTAAAAGATCAGTAACTTCCATATGGTGGCTTACAACACTTTTCATTTGTTATCTGCTGATCTGGTCAATCCTTCCATTCTTCCTACTCAAAAAGAGAAGTTCAAAGGCAAAATCTTCCTGTTGCAGTCAATGATGAACGCTTTGTGTGGCCAGGCACTGGATGTTCAAGTAATATTATCTATTTGTGTTACAGAAATACCTTGTGTTCACAGTCCTGATCAGGGCCTACTATGCAAAGCACTGTAAAGATACATAGTAGAAGATTAAAACCATTTCAGTCTAAATGTATAAGAGACACAACAGAAGAATTTATATCTCTTTTTTTCTGTTGGAAACTGAGGCAAGTTTCCAGAAAGAGGGAAGAAATACTTATACAGGGATGCAGGCTCAACATCATGTAGGTACTATTCCCCATTTCATAGGCTGAAATTTACAGGAACCACTAGCACTTGGCTAAAAGCAAGAAAGATAGGTCTTAACTAGAACCTCTTCAGCTGCTTTAGTAAGTGACATCTGTATCATTAGGTGGCCAACAAACATACTCTATGAGATGTAAAGACCTGAGATGCTTGTGGGAAAACTAGGGAGGTATTCAACTAGCACATCTAACATAACATTCTTCGTTTAATAAGCCAGACACCCCTTCCATTCAAATCAGCAGACGATGAATTTCAGAAACTAAAATTTAACATTGCTATAGCAATCTGAAATTGAAGTTCAGTAAGACAGCTGAGATGACCTAGCAGTTTATTGGTATCAAAGGAATATTTGATATCATTTCCCCTCCCTTTTTTACTAGCCACAGTTCTGCCCCACTGGCCTTCAGACATGTTACCTAGATGGACACATCATTCTGAATTTAAAGTGTTCTAAGGTATGTCCACCTTAACATCTTATCTTCATGTGCTCTGTTAAGCCATGTGTCATGTCTACTTTAAACAACATAATTCACTTTCTACTGAAATGTTTATGGGAGTCCCAGATAAAGAGTTACCACATTTCAGCAAGCAGCTGAGGAAGTGGCATTCAAGGCATTTTACAAAAATTACAAGAGATTTTTTTTCCTAAGGTACAGCAAAAAATGTACCAGAGGCCATAGTAAAGGTCCTGTGGACTCTCATCCTCTGCTTCTGTGCACTGACAGTTGACAATGCTTTCTCACAGGGAAAAATAAAGCTTTAGTAAATTACTGCTTTTAGCTGCTACCTACTTTAATTCAAGAAAACCATATTTGTCAAACTTGCCATGTCCCAAGAGAAAATCCTTAGCTACTAACCGTTAAAATGCTGCTAACCATCAGAGATTTAACCATCAGAGATTTGACCATCAGAGGCTCTAATGATATCCAAAACAGCTGTACTTTGAAGAATCAAGGGAATTCAGAGAAAGGAATTTACTATAAATGATGTGCATCTCATGCACAAATAAAGTAACTTTAATTTTAATCCTCAAACCAGAGGTAAACTTACTTGATATGGAAGAGTGACTACTTGTCTCTGGAACACCTGCTTCAAGGGTTGGTGCAGATGATGACTCTCTTGGCATTTCCAGCGTTGAAAGTCCCTTGGCAGCAGGATCTGCATGTGGAAATCATGCTTAAACTTTCAGCACTTAAAATCAACCAAGTTTTTTATCCTCCTTCTCCCTAGATGCCCTTTTCACATCATTTCAGTCATCCATTCACCATCTGGCATTCCCAGTAGTTTTAAAAGGATTCAGTGTTATTTGTCACAATAATTTTTAATAGGGCTCAGGGATCTATTTCTTAAAATCACTTTATAAAGGAGAATTCTGGATATGGTCTTTAGAGCTCACGACTAATAAATGCACATGGAATTTGATATTGATCCTACTCAAGTGACTATTAGAACCACCAACATGGAAATAAGAGAGAGACCACTAATGTAAAGCTAGTTTAAGTGACAGCTTAGTATCTTTTAAAAGCTTTAACTCCAACATGCCATCAGTTTTCATTCAAGAGGCTGCTGATCTAACATTTGATCCTGAAGATTCACAGTTAAAATTTTTGCATTAAAAAGGTTCCACGTGGTGTTTCAGAACTGGGACAGCCCTTCCCAGAAGTTTCAAGGGTAACAGTGTTCATTACTGCATGAAAACCGGCCCTTGTTAATGGTCAAAAAAGGCACTGAATCTAATTGAACAATTCTTTCAAGACCACGCTTCTCTATATGAAAGGTTCAAAAGCACTCAGCTCTCTTTAATTTTTATAAAGCTCCAGTAGTTCTTCAGCTTATTAGAACCATAAATGGGATGACAGTCCTGAAACATAAAGGGAACAGTGTAACTATGATTACATGGAACAATTTCACCTTGTAAAAGTGGAATAGCCTAAGAAGAATTTATACTGTGGTTCCCTCTGAAGTAATTAAGAAAAAAGTAAAGTCAGGAATGCATAAATATTCCCCCTCACTTTAATGGCAACAAAGAATTGGGGCCTGAAGGATTCTGTCCTACTTCATTAATGTTAAAAAACACAGTAGAATTCTAATAACTGAAAAATCCTAGGGAAAAAACAGACAAAAAATTAAGAAGGAAGCAGCATACAGTTTTTCAAACAGTTTGATAGATTCAACTGGAATCTGAGGAAAAGCTAAAACTCACTTTCTCTCCACCTGAAAAAACTCAGTAACAAAACTTTGCATTGAAATCACCCAGAAAAAGAAATTAAGGCACGCAGAGGATTGCCCATCTTTGAATTTTAAATCTTTAACAAACAAAGGCCATGACAACTTTGTGGATACCCAGTATAAAGAAGGCTACAAACAGGTTTTAATATATAAATATATATATGCAAACTGTGGTTAATTCCAAGTGCTCTTCTTTCTGAAGTCTACAGCCTGCTCAGCCTTGCACTTTGTGATCCATTCTGCTTTCTACTGCCTCACGCTGGCAAATGAAATAAGGGCCAAAAATCACTACACAAAAAGAGAATCTGTGTAGTATTGACTAGATTAGCAGGACAAAAGGCACAGAACTATGACCATTTGTCTGACTTCCAGCATAAAGAGGACAGGGGATTTTGTTCCCTAACCTGGACATCAGAGTATTTTTGTCACAGAACTCCGCTTCCTTTTTAAATGGGCCCTTTCCACATTCATCATACCTGAATGGTTAGCAAATTCCTTGTGAGAAACAAACACATGAAAGCACTCAGCTAGTACATCAGATGCTATAAATACCCACATTTCACTATAAATATACACATCTCCTTACAGAGGTCTGCTACTAAAACCTTCACACAAAAAAAGCCTTTTGATTGGGTGAGTGAGCTCACCTGCCTCCTTCTGCTCTCCCAGCTTGTCAAGGATGTTAAAAGAAATGTCCAGGTATTCTCTCTGAATAGCACTCACAGCAATCTTCCTCTGCTTCCTCTGGCGAGGAACAATCTGAATCTTAAATTCTGACTCCTCAGTCTCCCCTTCTTGTTTCTGCTCTGTGTTTTGTTCGGTGTCAGACTCCGTATTGGTATCAAGTTTATCACTTTCTGTTTGCTTTTCAGAATCTTCAGGGACTTTAATAAGGACTGTCTTTACATTTGGGCTTGGAATTGTTCCACTAGGTTTAATTTCCTCCATACTGAGCTCAGAGTTATCATCAAGGGACATTTCCGGAAGGGCAGATGATTTCTGCAGCAGGTCTCTTTTCTGTTTCAGTGTTAGTGAGTTTCCAGAGGGCATGTCCTGAAATTCTTCTGGCTTAACTAACTCTGAAGAGTCCTTCTGATCTTTAGGAGAAGTGGAAATGACCTCCTCAATTTCTGCTGAAGCGTTGTTGCTTGTATCCTTAGAACTAAAGTCTTTGGAGCAATCTTCAATGCTGAACTGTACCAGTGGAGTTGTGCTGAGGCTGAGTGCAGACACATTGATAGGAGTTGAAGGAGATGAAACAGCAGTTTTGCCAGAGACCTCAGCATTCAGTGGGTTTGCTGTTTCTTCTTCTTCATCACTCTCCACTATTCTAAGGGGAGGAAGTGGTTCAAAGACTAAAGAGTCACTGTCTGAAGTGGAAAGCACTGAATATTTTTCATGACCCGACGTTGAATCAGAGGACAAATCTATCAAATCTAAATCTTCCTTGGGACCAGCAGTTTTAGCTGGGGAGTCCACTTTCACTTCATAGGTTTCCATGCAATTTAGCCTAACCTCTGGTATGACAGGTCTTTTTGTCTCCTGGAAACTCTCTGTATGAGGAAGACTTTCCTGTGTGTCTATATTTTCGGCTCTAGTAGAAGAATTCTGCCGAGACCGTCCATAGTCGCTGTGCCTGTGCGTGCCGTAGGCAGCAGGGACAGGAGGCTTTTCTAAGTCACACCGGTCTATGCAGGACTTCCTGCGGTGCTCGTCTAGTGAGAACAACAGGGAGTCTGCATTCCCTATATCAAGAGATTTTTGTTTTAGAGAGCGCAGTTTTTTTTTCTGAATGCTTTCTTCTCTCACACAGCGTAGAATACTGTCTTGTAAGGCCCCCGTCTCTCTATATTCAGCCAGCTCTATTTCACCTGATCGAAACAGAAAAAGCTAATACTACCTCAGTTGGAGACTTTTGGCAGACACCTTCATTTTTATATCACAATTCAACATGACTGACATTTTAAATACAAACCCAGTATTACTTAAAATTGCCTACATTTTGTTTTAACCTCAGAACCAAATTACGTGGATTTTTACAACAAATAATAACAAAAACCTGCTATTTGGGTAGTAGAGTTTACCTAAATGCTGTCCAAAGTCTATTCATCCTGGACAGATGTATCTTGAAGACAGACTGTTTAACCTTGTGCACTGAAAGGAGGTAGCATAGGCACATAATTTCCACAGACACTTGGGAAGGCTGCATGCAGCACACCTATTATTTACTGAAGCAGAACAGGCTTAAAATGGATGCTTCTGATTCAGGAAGCAAGGATATTATTGGCCGTGAGGGTACTGCAGCACAAGCCTGAGATCAGAGAATTTTTCCTGGTGATCCTAGAACCCAGCAGAGTCCAGCAGCTACCACAGCACTCAGTCCTCCCTCCTCATCCTGGGGAGGAGGGCAGTGAGCACAGCTGCACCTGCTGGCACTGCCACTGCACTGGTACTTTGTTATGTGAACACACTCTCTGAGAACATTTTCAAAGATTATCACCATTGTTATTATTATTATTATTATTATTATGAATGACATATTTTCACATAAAACAGTATATTCCTAATCATTAATATCCCCATATTTCAAAATACTCCACATACAAATCACCAGAAAAAAAGAGTGATAGAAGTTTAAGTGTTCGCTCTAATCAGAATCACTGCCCCTCCCTCTGCAAACACCTAAAAGGAAGAAAAAAAACAGGCAGGTGGGTGGTAGTGAAAATCTCTTGAATTTTTTTTAAGCTATTGATTCCAGACATGTAAATTGGAAATCAAAATAGTTCCTGCTTTTTGAAAACCCCATTTTTGCCAATGGAAAACCATAATAATTGCAGTAGCAACAACAGATTTTCTTACTATAGATTTTCTTACTTATCAATAGAATCAATTTCTGGGAAAAAATAATTTAAATAAAGTCTTCAGCCCAATGGTTGAAGAACGTTTTTTAAAAATCCTCTTAATTGTTTTTTTTTAATTCAGAAATGTTTCAGAAAACAACTGCCGATTTTAGGTATTTTTACGCTGGAGTGCCTACTTTGAGATTCCTGAAAGATAACTCATTCAGGGAAATGAGTGTTCTTCAGTCAAACAGAGCAGTTATATTAAAATTAGGCAGTGCAACAAACTCTACAGAGAAAGTTGGTAGCTTGAAAGTAAGAGTAGGAAATTGTATTTCTGCATAAGTTTATACCAACAAAACAATTCATACTTCTCTGAGCATTCATCTCAACTGGCTGATATTTCACCATTTTGCTGCCACCAATTCTTTTCAGTCTTGCAAAGAAAGTTTGAGACTCTTTATTGCAAGGTCCAGTTGGTGTATCATGAATATCAGATTCATCAAAAACACTGTCTTCTTCTGCTGGAGAAAGAAAAAGTGTTATTACTCTTAAGAAAGTGCAATTTCTTGAATGGAAAGCTGTCTATGTATCAAAACCTCAGCTAGTGTCAATTAAACTTGAATTGAAAAATGAATTTTTCAAGAAAATTTGCAGCCCAGGTTTAACTTTGTCATTCTTGTTACATCTTGAGTTAAGGTCAGAGACAAATGAAAACAGTGCAACAAAGGCAAAACAAAGTTTTTACCATTCTAAGTTGATATTTTCCACTGATAATAATATAGATTCTTTAGATGGAAGAAATACACTAGATTGGGACATTGATTGAGTAAACAACTTCTGTAATGCTCAGTGAGAGATGGTGAATTGAAGAAGATGGAAATTAGTGAAAGAACTGCAAGGTAAGGAATAAACCAGCAAAATAAGAAAGTGAAACAGGAAGAAATAGATCATCTTGGGAAGCTGATAACGGTAATAGCAACAGAATAAGACCTAAGAGTATGAATTATGAAATTAGTGATCTAAGCAGTAAAAGATTATGCCCTGATTTGACACCAGCCAGATGAAAACGGCAAAGAGAAAGAAAGATCCAAATCTATTTATCCATCAAAAAAAAAAGTCATATCATCTATAAAAAATGGCTATTAAAAAAAAAAAGAAAAAAAAAAAAAAAAAAAAACGAGAAAATTTTCCTATCTATCATGTGGAATCATTCTGTAATTCTACATCCAGTGATTCATCTCCAAGGAAATGAGAAACACTACTGGGACAATAAAGAAAACAGAGCACTCAAAAGAAAAACAAAGTTCAATTGTTTATCCTAGCAAACAAATATGGAGAGGAAATGCACTTGGTGTCTGGAAGTGAAGGGGCAAGTAAGTCAAAGGGCTAGAATGGACAAAAACTGAAAACTTAAATGAGACATATATCTTTTGCTTTGAAATTGCTGGGGAGCTGCTCATATACGTGAAGCCATGAAACTGCCACCTAAAGGCATCAGGGACAAGATACCTAATTGAAATGATGAATCCAGAAAAATCAATCAAAGAAGATAGTAAGAATTTCTACAGGAATTGGCTTTATTAAGTTAGAAGATCACTTTCAATGTCATGTCCTATGTGTACCTTCTTCCCCTTAGCAACAAATGCTTCTTGCCACAGTATTTAGCATCAGTTCTACATCACTCTGTACACTTGATCCCCACAACAAAGTTTAGAAGAAAAACTAGGGAAAAAGTTCATTAGTGGGGAAATCCATCTTTAGCACAGGAATTTTTGCTGCCTGACAACAAAATCCTTATCTGTTCACTATCTAAACACCACCTCTGATGATGACAGCAACACACACTCACTACCTGACCAGTGATTAAACAAGTCTTTTTAGAATAGGTGGGAAAGGCTTCAACTTTCCGAGTCCCTATGGTATTATACTGGCTGCTTTTCTCTAGTGAAAGAAAACTTTTCTACATCTTCCTTTTTCTGCAGCCCTGCCACAAAGGAGGAGGAAAAAGCCCTGTGGTTAAGTCAGTATTTACAGAGTAAAATTTACCCATTTATAGTCCTTTACCTCTGCCGTCCAAAGCCCTTCACAACAGCTTTGGAAAGCAAGTAAATATTATTCTCTTTACTGTAAACATAAGGAAACAATGCTGAAGTGAGACACAAGGCCACCCAGGGAACCAGTATCAGACAAGTTGGGTACTTGGGCACCTCAAATTGTCTTTAAAACATCTCACAATCAATCTAGAGAGTTAATGTACTTTTTAAATGCATTAGTAAGTCATTATGAATTAAGTCATTAACTTGTCTCAAAACAGACAAATTCATACTAAGGCCACAGTTGTCTCTTAGCCCTCCACTTGCAATACAAAATGAGTGAGGTTATGCAATATGTAGTTTAAATCCACATTAAGATTGCTTTAATTTGCTAGAGCAGAGTAATAGACTGTTCAGGCAAATGAAATGTGCTCTTGTTTTGCTGGACATCTTTTCACAAACAACAAGCAGCAAAAGAGGAAAAGGTACTGACATGAAAACAAGAGAGTTTCTTGGTTTTTTCTTCAGAAGAGTTCGCTGTATACTAAGAAGACTATTTAAGAAGGAAGGTGTAAACAGCAAATAAGCAGCTAAAAGGCAAAATAGCTGAAAGAAGGCCCTAAGAATATCAAAAGAACATGTTAATCATTAACACTTATTATGTAACTAACTTCACAAACTCAAGGAATTACACTCAGTGACAGCATGGCATTTGTGGCTCCAAGCTTACACCAGTTCACATCATCACAGGACCTGTGCTACAGCTAACAAGCACATACAGAGCTCACAATCAGACACAAAGTATTGAACCATTATTTTGCTTTTAGACATGCCCCTATGCGTTTGCATTAACCTTGTTGACTTCAGCTCCTTTAAAGAGAAAAGCAAACTATAGACTGAATTTATAGTCTTCTCTTTTCAGTATCAATATTTGCTACCATTTCATGTCATTACAAAGTAAAGTCAGAACGTGGTGTCAGGCTGGTTGCACACTTTGTGTGTTTGCAGGATCAGCTAGCACTGACACAGAAATGGCCAAGGACTATGCAGACATGGTGACTGAACCATTAAGTTTAAGACACACTCCCCTGAGAGATGTGAGAGCACTGTGCCATGCTCAGCCTACGGAGCAGCTGAGAATGTCCCCTACTGTACTTGGCTATACCGGTCAGTCAGGAAAGTCACCTCAGACTCAATCCCAAGTATTATGTTCTAAAGTTCAGACCATATTATCCATTTCTACAACATTTGCAAGACTTAATGAATTAAATCAATGACTCTCATACAAATTAGAGTGTTAAAAGTACCTTTCTCCTTTTCACTGTATCGGCTTATGTTACTGTTGTCACTATACAAAGGACCAGCAGTTGCATGGGGCTTGCAGCTGTGATACTGAGCGTTGAGGGTATTGACTGTGATGTGGATTAGGTGAAGGACAATCTTGCTGATTTCACAGTCTCTGTAGGGGTACTGTTCAGCAAAAGAGAAAAACTTCAGCTTAAAAACTAACTTTTCTCCTTGGATAAACATTTAGGCAGTAAAACAGAAAAATTACAATAATACTGTCAGCTGGATGCCCTTTGCCTTCCCTTAATTATACATTTCCAAATATATCCTGAGAAGCAGGACTCTTGTCAGCTTTGTACACAGAATTATTTTAATAAAATATTAGAAGTCCATATTAGTAACATAAAGGGTCTGCTCTTCCTTGTATGTCCTATAGACCTGATAGAAATTTGTTAGGCATATCAAAAGTATTCACAGCTCCATCTCAGTGCATAAATGCATTAAATTTTAACAGCATTTCCTAAAAAGCATCACTCAACTGAAGAATACAAAGTGCTAAACTAATTTAATTTAAAGTCACTATTGTTTTTTTTAAACTAATTCTAAGTTATTCAAAGTACTCCTCACTGGAATTTCATACATCATTTTCCTATTTTAATATCCATATTTTCCATTCTCAGGTAAACACCTGAAAGACAATAAAGACTGCAGAACCACAGAGGAAATCAGTAGCACAGACTAAATCCTAACTATTTCATACACTGAAATTAAATGCAGTAAGTATATCAAAGAAAATTGTCCTTTATAGTTCCATTCGCTTGCCATACATTTAGGTGTTCCCTGTAACAAATTTCAAATTGAAGTGTAAAGTTTTCTGTGGGCAGTGTCTTGTTAAGACCACTCACCTTATAGAGAATAACAAGCAAAGCCTTTAACCACATCTGACGAATGTGAGGTTTGAGGGACCAGAGGGAGCAGCGGGGAGGCTGCTGAAAGTAATGCCTTAGCTGAGGACAAGAGCAATATTTCAACACCTGCACCACCAAGGGAAGGAGGTGTTTTCCCAGGTTGATGTTATAGTCCATCACCTGAAAAGAACACAGGAGTTACCTCACCAAAGCCAAATCCACTGAGGTTAAAAACCAAAATAGTTAATGCAGTTGAGGTATTAGGTAAGTGAAAAAAAATCTAAGGTTTTAAGGAAATCTCACTACCATTTAGAAGCTTTCTACCAGCTTGCCACCTTCTCATTTTAGCCAATGGGCAGAGTGAAACAAAGAAAATGTGTTCTGAAAGCCTTTCATCCAGCACAGTTTAAGATACACTGACAAGTTCATAAAATATATTATGCTGAAATAGCCTTGTATTATAGCACAAGTTGATCATGCTTCAATACACAAAACTGTATCTTGTATATCCTGTGTTTAACAGACAGGATGCGCTTGTGAGCTTTGGGGGTCGAGTAGTTTGGTTATTTGGGGGTTTTATGTTAACATTTTAACACTGTACTGGCAGTTTTCATGTTTTTTCTCAATAGGCTTGCAATATTAGGCATTAGGGTTTATTAAGTTCCAAGTTCTGGAATCAGGTAACTCCACTGAAGACAGGAGTGTCTACTATGTTATGCAGGAAGTTTAAGCACACAAATCCTAAAGAATAAAGCAAATGAAAAACATCTTGCTCTAAATAAAATGCTCATCAATCTTAAGTAGTGGTGTTGCTGGAGACAGGTTGCTGTGATTACTGTCAGTCATGCCTTGCCTCTACCATGGCCGTTGAAGAGCATCATGATATTTGGGGTCAGTGGTTTGAATCCTAGGAGTGATTCAGAAGTGCAACAAATCCATATATTCCCACTACCCTGGCACAACTGTATTTTCACTTGAAACTGCAATGCCATTTTTCATAATCTTTCTATCAGTCTTCCAACATGAGCTATTTTTAAAATCACACATGCTGAAATCAGCAGTCAAACATAGATCATAACAAGGCTCCACAAAACCCTTGTGTCTGATGCTGCCCTACACTGGTTGACACCCAGGAAGGTGTAAGAGCAGGCCAAGGCAACACCAGCACAACCCCCAAGATCTAACACGCCCCTGAAGTTTCAGTGCACTTACTGGATTTTATCAGCAGCTCTCTACATCTAAACAGACAGTCTATACTTCTTTTGTTTTCTTTTGGTTTTATTAGAACAAGCAGATGAGACTAATTTTCAAACACTAAACTCATGGTCTAAAGCCCTCTCCTGAACAAGCTGACTAGAAGTTTTTCCCCGTAAAATTATCCAGTTTGATGTGCAGCTGTCTCAAATAGTTGTGTTGCATGTGTAGAGCTAAACAGATGAATCCCATGTCTATCCATGTAGGGTGAGCCAGTAGAACACATGATTTACAGTCACCAAATTTGGTCCTACCCACAATGCCACGCTCCCTCAGGGAGTGATGGTTACAGAGCATGGAGAGGAAAAGCTTATCCAGGCAAAGCAGACAGAGCACAGCCTAAGAGAGCACATCCTGTACGGCAAACACACCTGGCACTGGGCACAGCCACCACAGGAAAATCAGGAATGAGGGAACGAAGGAATGAAGAGATGAAGGAATAAAGGAATAAAAGAATGAAGAGATGAAGGAATAAAGGAATAAAAGAATGAAGGAATGAGGAATGACGGAATATAGGAACAAAGGATGAGGGAGTAAAGGAGGAGGGAGTAAAGGGAGAGGGAGTAAAGGGAGGAGGGAGTAAAGGAGGAGGAGTAAGGAGGAGGGAGTAAAGGGAGGAGGAGTAAAGGGAGGAGGAGTAAGGGGAGGGAGTAAAGGGAGAGGCAGCGGGCGAGGCGGAGCGGAGCCCGCGCCGGGACAACGCGCTGCGCAGCAGCGCCTCCGCGCGGGCAAACAGCGCCACTGCCGAGAAACACGGCCTTTCAGGAGCCCCAAACACTCGGAGTTTACGGTGAGAAATACTGACACACTCGATTTTTTTTTTTTTTTTTTTTTCTTTTAAATTGAACTGTACACTCAAACCAAGCTCGGAATCTAAATCAACGAACCAGCATGCCAACCTAATCCCAACCTTTGGGGCGCTGACGGGGTAAAGCAAGTATTTATGGCTTGGGAAAGAGTAATTGAAACAGATCTCTTAAGAGTTCAGCACTAAGTTTTCACTCTGTTAACACATCTTCGGATTGCAAATCGCATTTATCTTGCAGAAAAGGTGATGCCAAACACAAAACAGCCCTACAGATATGAAAAGAATTCTCACAAAATACAAACTAAAGCTGATGTCTGCTGCACAGAGAAAAACCCTGGCTTACTGAAGCTCCCTCGTTTTGACATCAGAGGAAACAGGATTCAATTAAAAGGCGTTTAAACACAAACAGTGAATTTGGTTCACACAATATATTTTAAAGGTGGAAGAGAACGGTAGGGACTGATATCTAGTAAGGTGTACTTCTGGAAATCAGGTCAATTATAATCACTAAAATTTGGGCTTCCAAACTTGGAAAACACTTGGAATACAAGTGTGGAAGATGCTGCCCGTGATCTGAACTTCCAGACTCTCAATATGAGAGCAACAGGTCTGAATGTCCTTTTACACCCTTTAAATTAAAACTGCACAAACGAAAGATGATTAACATAGTTAATATTTAACATAGTGCTCTGGGACAATGGACCCGATGCGTTTGCTGCTACCCAGTTTGCATTAGCATCATCGATTTTGCCTTCTGATATATGGATACCTGACACCTCCCCAGCTGGGAAAGTTTATCCAACTATCAACATCACATTTAACTTTGAAAAATTACTGATAACAATGCATGAACCAGAAAATCTTGGTAAGAATTGCAGATCCAGAAGAGACAAGGATAGCTTTGTCTGAAGGTTACAGCAGACATCTGAAATCAGAGCTCTCTTCTTCCCCTAAGGTAATCCTTTATGAGAGACTGTGATAAGGAAAAAGCACTGAAATGATGATGATGATGCTCCATGGCACATAGGAATATTCCGCACATGTGAAACATTTTTCAGCCCAGTATCACCCACTACTCTATCAGTGAGAATTAACTGAGCATTAGAAGAGCCTCGTGAGGTAGAAAATTATGGTCCTCCTTACAAGATGGAGAAAGAAGGCACAAGGCAAGGACGTGCTTGGTCATTTATCAGAGCAATATAGGCAAAAGTTCATGATGGCAATAGCACTCCCTAGGAAAGGGAGAACAGAAAGTCCTGGTGCACTGTAAGAAGAAAAATGAGCCTCCTGCAAAATGAAGAATGTTGAAGAGTTCACAGACCATTCATGGAGGGAAACAAAACAGGAAAACATAGATCCCAGGTCTTCCTGAAGAAGAAAGGAGGAAATACTCATGAGGAAAGTAAGGCATTCAAAGGCTAGTAAAAGAAGGCAGAGGTTAGAAGCAGTCTGTCGTCCCTGAAAATAAGCCTTTTGATTTGTTTCTGTACAATGGAGTCAGGTTTCCTATGAATTGTAAGGTAAACAAGAATAGTCTACATTCCTTCATGAAAGACATCACTTGAGAGACTTCTCATTTGACCAGTGGGATTGAAGAGGTGGATACTTTGTTACCCAATCCCTGGTCAGTGTCCTGGAAATTATAAAAGGCTGAGGTTTCAATAAACTTTGTTCTTTGTGCTTCTGACACCTGTGTGTGTCTGTGTGTGCTGTGTATTTCCTCTGTGTCCCACAGCAACAGCAGTCTCTAATTTTTCATAGAGTGGTAGTATCTGCATGCCCCCATGCCCACAAAACTAAAATCTCTTTGTCAGTGATGCAGCAATTTTAGACTACTGGTAGAAAGAAATTCTTTCACAAGCTGAAAAGATGCTGAAGTTCTAAGTAGGATTACCTCATTCGGCCATTATTTTGCTACAAAGAAGGCTGTGCTACCATTATTTCAACAACAGGCAATAATAAATAGCAGCAAAATCTAGTAAGTGCCTTCACCTACTTGTGCTATTCCAGCAATAAAGGCATTAAAGCAGGTGGAAACACGCATTTTTTGGGGTGCAATCATGAAGCATCCCTCCTGCTGATCGTAGCCAAGCAGGACGTACAGATGGCGCTTGACTGTGTTGAAAGCTTTAGCGCTGCTGATATCCGACTCTGCACTGCTCTCATCCTTCGCCATGAACTTCATGAGCACTGTAATGAGCTGGTGGACAGTCTGGTGGTCAATCCCAGCATCCTCTGGCAGCAGGTCTTTTATTGTATTATCATTCTCTGGGGAAGGTTGTCCTACGGGCACAAGAGGCATTGGTATAAGACAATGGAGATGATTGTGTAAACCCTGTAAATCCAAAAAACAGGGTACAGAACACACCAAATTTTTTTTCCAGAGCTCACTGCTCCGTTTCTGCCCAAATACGCACAGTGAAATTGCAGGAGGCAGGCACACATTTCTGAGGACATTGTTCCTCAGTTGCCTCAGGTCCAACAGCACAGAAACACCTGCTGTGTACATTCAACTCCACTTCTCAGCTTTCCTGTGTTTAGTGGAGCACCTTATTTCCCATCCCAGTTGATTTCTGCCAAATTGAACATCATAATTCTTCCACATCCATCAAATCCTACTGCCATCAAATTCTCATCTGGTATGGTTATCAGTCTTTCCTCAGTAAATGTTAACAGACAGCAGTCTTTCCAGTGGAAAATGTACAAAATGGCAGGGGTAGGAAATACGAAAAAACTTACCAAATAATGATTAAATAAAGAATAAAAATTTCCCTATTAGCACAAATCTGTATTTATCTTTAATAACTTGTATTACTACAAATAACTTGTAAATAAATAGTGTTATTTTAATACTCTAATTTACCCATATTCTCAATGTGATATACTATTCTGACAAAGGACTCCTTTGCTGGTACAACTGCATCTGTCTTAGGTTCTTCACAAGAAAAACTGCAATGTCTGTAATTTTGCACAATAATTTTAAAGTATGTTGCATTTGTATTCCTGGGTGAACAAAGGTTTGTTTGGCTGTTTTGCAAAGCATGGGAGACGGTTGTCATTTCTATGACAGGTGAAAATTAAAACTATGCAGGGGGCAGGAATTTTCACATCCACTTCTATTAAAAATAACTTTATTGGTCTCATTTGGGTTAGAAGAAATAATGAACTTTATGTTAAAAATATTTTTTGTTCCAGACAATTTTCCCTGGGATTTTTTTACTTAAAAACCCTCCTTCAAAATGGAAATTGTCTACCTGAGCTTTTGCTGGACCAAGATTTGCAGATACAAAAAGAAAACAATGAATTCTGAAATAATTAGAATCAGTAATAAAGCAAAAACCATTTTCAGAAGTACTTCAAAAATGTACTCAGAAAGTAATCTTAGCTTCATGGACATAAACTGAGAAAGAATCTTTTATTCTTATATAATATTACACCCAGATTAAAATTTTCTATGTAATTATATCATAAAGACACAATTTTCATAAGGATGATATCTGACTGTATTATTCAGACCTATTTATTTTCACCTCTATAATATGTGAGATTTTCAATAAAATAAAGGAGATAAGATGAAATGAATGAAAAGATCATTGGGCTCTAAATAAATACTGGTTCTCCAATAGAATTCAAAAGTAATTAATCTGAAAAGATTAAACCATTTTATTTTCATTTGCTGAACAATGTCATTTAGAAGCTCGGCGATAAAATGTTCAATTTTGAAAGTGCTTCATAACTCTAACATTAGCTAGCAGATACTTCCCAGGACTTTTCCTGACATTTTACTTTTCCAGAAATATTACTACACTTTCTGATGCATTAAAGATCTTATTTCTCAAACTTTACCCTCAGGGAAAACTATACAGCAGGATAGAGTGAACAGAGCTTCACCCTGATTTGTTTGTCACAGCTCTACTAAGGACCAAGTCTATGGAATGTCAGTCACCCTGTTTTTATTCCTGATGTAGGAACCTGCAAAAAAACAGCAATGGAGAACTACGTGTTTAAAAGCACAAAAACTGTACAATCCAGTTTAATCAACAGATCTTCAGAGTCTGGAAAACTTCTGTTGTCTGGAGTGAGTCTGAGGTTATATCAAGCCTGAACTAAACATTCATTTCATCAACACAAGATACAGGGTATCTTGGTATCACATGAGGCTGTTTAAATCCAAGCTAGGAATGCAAAACCAAGACAGTTCTGTCTTTGCAGTGGCTAAGGTAGCTTTTATCCCCTAAAATTCATGTGCATTTGTATAAGCCCATACAAGGTATATAAATACACACACGTATCCCCCCCAACCATCATCAAAACGTTCTCACATCAAACACACACCAGTCAGGTAATATAGAGCCTCCACACCTGAATTCAGTCTAACCTTACCTCCAAAGGTTCACCTCTTTATTCATGTGCTCCTTATATCAGACCTCTTTACCTTCAAATTACTTTTAAGGTATATCACAATGTAACATAAAGCATTGGATCAGAATTACATCATGCTTCATCTCCCAGCTGTGATCCCTAGCAATGAAACTCTCACTGACTGTCCAGGATACTGTGGAGAACACAGGAACAAATACATGATCCTGGTGTTTAATCCATACAGAATGCACAGGGAATTCAGCTTGCATTTGGACTGTGCGAGGATGCCTACTTTAGATCTAGAAGGAACAGATGAGCATGAAAACTGGTTTATTCAAGGGCTATGTATAAAATACATGTTTTTCTACAACAGATGTACATCCTCAGTTAAGGAGTCAGTTCCTTAGCTGAATTAGATATGCTCAGTAGTGCAAATGCAGCTTTAAAAACTGAAAAAAACTCTTTTCTTTTCTTTTTTTTTTTTTTTAAACAAACATTTAATCTTTTAGGAAGAAATAACAAATATTGGGCAGGAGAAAAGGGACAGCAGATAGTCTTCTAGTCGCCAAATAACCTGTGATATTCTGAATAATATTATCAGAATTTTCTTGAGATCAGTAATTACTAGCTACATGAAATATTTTATATGCACATATTTAGTGGAAACTTTGTTTTAACCTTAGGAGATAAACTAGCTAAGCCTGGAAAGTAAAGTGTAAAAATATCAAAATACCTCTAATAAAACCGCAGTGGCTAACAATGCCTACTTGTAAGGCTAACACTTCTTACGCAACAAATTCCTTTGAGCTCAGTATTTAGCAGTTGGTTGGTGCCATTAAATGAAGAACAATAATTCACTGATACACCTGATTATTGTATCATTATGTTGCTTGCTCCCTCTGTGAGCCTCTGTGACAACCCACACATATGTTCTGTAAGGAACTGATTGATTTCCAGCTCTCACTGGGCCAGCACAGCAGGGCTATACCCTGCTAATTCAGAAACTCCCCTATTTAATTTCACAGCTTAGTCAGCTCCAACAGTGACAAGGCATCTTCCTTTCAGCTGATCATCAAATAAGCTGATATATTTTGATTAGGAATTTACATCTGTTGGAAGTATTCCAAGTCTTGAAGACAAAACATGCAAAGATCTGAATCTGGTATCTTTTCGCTTCCAAATCATCTACACAGCACTCAGAGCAATAACTGTCAGTAGCCACAATTACTGAGAGATTACTTGGATCCTGCTGCACTACCTATTCTACAGAAGACTGACAGAAGGGTGACATCTTCAGAAAATGTCAATAAATAAAAAATAAGGGATTTGAGGTATCTATAAGCATGCAAAGGAGAGAAGGGTAATACACAGTACTGACAGGTAAAAGCAATCTGTCTGCTGCCTTTAAAACCTGAAGGACTCAAAGATCAGACTCAAAACAGGCAACGCATGGGGCCAGTCTAGCAAATATTTACTTGTGGGCAATCAAACATAGGAGGATGAGGCACTGCTGGCATAGCTGACTGACCCTGAATAACCTCCTCCCAACGCCAAAGTCTTATTTACAACTGGAGGCAGCTTTCAGTACAGATTGAGAGCAAAGCTTCAATTTACACTTTTTGGAGCCATGCTGAGATGTGATTCACTCTGCCTTTTAGACAAGACATTCCACCTATTCTAAGTTTATCTCACAGTTCAACAAGCATGTCAGTTAGAGCCTTCCTTTTCCTCTTCCATCAAAACACATCTCCCTTGTCACACCCACCTGGTGTTTGCTCTGGTGTTCCTCCAAGTGCTGGTGCAGACTGCTCATGTCTGGTCAAGCTCACCGCTTTCAAAAGAAAACAAGAGCAACACTGTTTAATAAGGCACCACTGACATCTTACACTTAGCATATATTCAGTGCTAGCACATTTATGTTCATTTACTCATACACTGTTGCCAGGCAGTAAGTGTAACTGCTTGGAACATGTTACTTGTGTGCCCTACATTTTCTGTGTGCCATGTTCTCTAACTCTAATTTTCTCCATCATTTAACTGTGTTAGTACAAGAGTCAGCACACAGGAGTCCCTGTGCAGCATCAGTAACTGGTCATGAAGGATTACCTAAGAATCCCAAAATACTCAGGGGATTGTGTTGGAAAGAATACATACTGCAGTGTTAGGAAGAAAATTACCTTTCAAATTAATAGTTCATTAGAACCCAGCTATAAAAGTTTTATCAGTTCCTATTATATGAGTAAGACCAATGTGAGAGGTCTAATATGAATATAAAGACTAATCTGTGTTTGCAAAATTCTCTATATGAGAACAACCAAGCTTTATTTCTGCTTGGAAAGGTATCTGCATGGCACTCAGCACAATCCTATGGTTTTCCAGCACCTAGGTCCTCCTGTACAAGCCAGCAGAAAGGACATGATGTACAGACATGTATCCTTAACAACAGAATTCTGATTATATTCAGAAACTCATTTGAGACATTAACAGCTGTTTTTAAGACACCTAGCATATGCTGCATGCACTGATTAATAATTATAATTGATAAACATATTAGTAATAGAAGAGTTTTTCTGTAAAATCTGTATTTAAGACAAAATAACTGCATGTTAGCCACAAATAAAAATTAAGATCTAGAAAAGACAAACTAGTCTTGGAGCATTTTATTTAAACAGACACATCTAGACACAATGCCTACATTCTCTGTCAAACTCACTAACTTGTCATTATCTGAGTAATGCCCAAAGCAGTCAGAAATCTAAATTTGCCATCCCAGCTGGATAAATACTGACAACTTCAATGTGTACCCACCACCAGGATATGATCCTAGGGGGGAATATAGAGGTGTGTCACAAAAACATAAAGAGATACTCAACGGATTTTGGTGGTTAAGGTTTCTGGGAGGGAGAGCGCTCTCTTGGACTCGGCGGGTCCCTTCACGCTGTCCCTCAGGGAGCGCACGCTCTTCTGGCGGTTCCGTGCGAAGCGAGCCCTCTTGATCTTCCACATGGCCGCATCGCTGAGGTTGGCCACATTCGTGCGGACAGCGGTGATAGCTTTGCAAATGCACAGACCAAGTTAGGATTCATTCCACAGCATGGGGAGGGCCCTACTACTGCCAAGTGCCAAATGCAGCCGGGCTCCGAGACCCACTCGAGACAAGAAAGTTTCAAATGGGCCCACGGGGTCCTCTGCACGGTACTCATTTGCATACTCCATTCTGAAAACCATAAAACCCCAAAAGGCATAATTATGTTTAAAAATTATGCTGTTACTTGGTCAAAAACAGATTCTTGAAACCAAAACTGAATTTCAGGCTAAGAGAATATGAGGCGTCCCCTACTTTTAAAGGGCAGAAATCTCACAAGTATGGATCACATTTAGTGCACTCATATCTAGCCATGGCCTCTAGTTTTGCCTCACTAACCTCCTGCTCTGCCTGCACCTACCATACTGATTTTGAACTCAAAAAACCTGTGAGTGCTGATTATGGAGTTACAGTGATACTGTTATCATCAGTATCACTTCATGTCTTAGTGGGATCACCAACACTTTTCCATACTCATATCTACAGTGCACTGGAACCCTGTGAGCTTAATCACCTGAGTGACTGAAGTCAGGGAGCACATCCTTTGCATCACCCATCTCTTTAAAATGGCAAAGAGAAAGGTTAAAAAAAAATCTGAAAATTATCTTCTCCTTATTTTGAATCACTCCAAAATATTTCTATTTAAAGATCTTGCCCTACATTTGCAGCCAGAGGTGTTAGAAACTAGTGCCAAGGCTTCTGCCTCAGGCCACAGCAACAGTTCCCACCATCGGGTCAAGCTACTCATATAGGGAGAAAAAAATACCTTTGCAGTTCCAACCCCTCTCCTGTGGAGCAGTCACAGCACCTAGACTTTATTAGGCACAGGGCTCCATGTAAAAGTAGAAGGCAGCATTAGTCTGCTGAGGGAACATGCACTGTTCAAAGAGCTGTTCCCATCTCCTCCAGGAAAATCAGATGGAAATAGATCTGACTCATGGGCCAGCACTTGGCTTACGAAGTTTTCAATTATTCAGCATTCTAAAAAATTATGCATGAATTAATTTTCAGTACCTCTCTATTGAAAGGAAGTAGATTTGGTTTCTCATCAAGAAACCAAGTATGAATAGGACATTTAAAAACACTTGTCACTGTAAAAACAGTTAATTGAGCACTAGGCTCTAGGACTCCATGTATCTCTTACAATGTTCCCCATATACTGGGGCTTTTTTGAGGGTCAAACAACTCCTAGGGCTGACTTTGTACTGACCACCACAGGAAAGGATTGGAATGATCTTGGAGAATAGCAAATGTGACAGCATTAGAACTTCCACAGTAGAACAAGTGGGTTAATGCAGGTTGCAGGTGATCACAGAACCAGACCACAATTCAACCAAGGTTGGCAATCACATCCTAGTGAGAGCAAAACATAAGATACTCAAAGGTGCAACAAAATACAGCCTAATCTGTACTCAGGAAGCAAAAAATGCTCACTTCAATTTATTTTATTTTGGCCTGAAAGATTGCTTAATTTCAGAGAATTTATGCATGTGAGACCTGCAACTCTCTCAGACTCTTGCAGGCAGCTAAAATTCCAGAAGCTGATAAAAAGTGACCAGATTTGTTTGAATTCTGCTTACTTGTTGGGAAAGGAAATTCTTTGTTGCAGTCCAGATGAAGCTGTGCCTCCAAAGACAGGGTTTCAAAGCGATTCACAAAGAACTCCCAGCTCAAAGCTGGGATATCTGCTTTTAGAAAATGAAGTAGCAAAAGCTTACTAAGAATTGTGGGCCTATCCTTGACAACTGTGTCAAACTGGAAATCAAGGCAGAGGCAGAGACCCTACAGAGGGAAACAAAGAAAACAACAACACATAACTGAGTATGAGATCTTTCAAGGATTTTTTAAAGCAGAGGGAAGTCAAAGCTCATAATTTCTCCTGTCAGTGCAGGATCAAGGTTTAGCTCCGTTTTTCTACCAAGTCCTTTAAATCAGAACCAATGCTACTAATATCAGACGGAAAGTAAGGTAAGTAAAGAGATAAATAAGCATCATATTTTGAATGTAGAATTTTCTAATATTTTGAGCAATACAAAGGTACAGGCAAAGTTTTATCCTACTGCTCATCTGGTACACAATATCAAAGTACTTTGCTCACACTCGCCATCTGAGAAAAATGTTACATTTAGGTAATTGAATCAAGCCCTTAATTACAAAAAGAATGAATCACTAAGGCTAAACAGGGGAAGAAAGATTGCATTGTGAAGCAGATTGTCAGAGACACTTTGCCTCAAAATTTTTCTGTACATTTTCTGCACTAGAATTTTGTCTGTAGCATCAAGATTTTAGTTTGAGAAGAAAGCCCACGTATTGAATATGAAAATGTAGTATACTGGTTTCATTGAACCCAAGCTCAGTAACAGTGTCATTGAACTCAAGTTCTCTGGAAACTATTTTGAAAAGGTACCAAAAAGGAATTAAACTAGCAAATATTAACAGCTTTTTGTAGGCAGTAACCCTGAACTCTTTAAAACACATATTCCTTTTGTTCTCTAAAGAAGTAGAACTGAATTGTTCTATGAGACTTTTTTTTTTTTTAAATCTTGCTTTTCTTGCTTACATATCTGGTTAGATTTAATTGTGTGAATCTTGACTGGCAGACTTTCTCACATTCATAAAATTACATGCCTAAGTAAATCTTAAAAAGATCAAGATTTTTGTTTGGTTTTGCTCAAAAATATTTTCTCACTGTGAGCTCAGCAGGGTCTCAGAAGACTTAGAAATATATTTTTTAAATTGAAAAATATCAAATTATTTTCAAATAATCAAAAAAACACAGTTTTCTACAACAGCAGTTCAAACACAACAGTAATCCAATGCAGTCATTAAAGTATTTATGGTTGGACTTGATTTTAAAAATTATTTTGCCAATGTAAATGGTTCTATGACTGTAAGTTAGGAACAGGGCAGCATAATTTCCCTTGGCTATTCTGCACATATGTCAAGCAGCAAGACCAATAATGCTTGCCTAAAGAGGTACTAGCAGTGTCTGTGATGTTGTACATCTGAACTCCAGGTGAAAAGTCAGTTTCCCATGTAGCACACCCACCTGTAAAGCTGGCCTCTTTATGGTGTCAAGTAATAGCCCAGCTCTTGTAGCCACTGCTGGGTTGACATCTTCCACAGCAGTCAGGAAACAGCAGAATGCATGAGCCAAAGAGTACTTCAGTAGGTGGTTTTTTGTCACAGAGTGAATATCCAAAAATCTGCACAACACAGCCACTTTCTCAACTGTTAGCAGCGAGACAAGAGGCATATTCATTTAGGCAATGGTTTATGAACTGATTAATACACATTTCCTAGAAATATGCACAGGTGAGAAAGTAACAATGAAAAATAGCTAGAAAGAGTTGTAATTCTGATTTTTATTACCCGAAATGTCTCATCTTCTCCTCTATTTTACTGCACACTGTTGTGCCATGGTTTAGCACCAAACTATCTCCAAAACAGTCCAAAGTAGTAAAAAGCTTATCATCTATTATATGTCTCCTCAGTTACTGCAGAGAAAGCTCTACTTCTTCAGAGAAGCAACAAAAGAGAAAATAGAGTACATTCTCAGGCCTACCTGCTTCAAATCTCATCTTCCAGTCTTTACTGTTGAAATTGCTGTTTATGATTGTCCAGAAAATGTCAGCTCCACGGGGAAGCGAAAGTGCATGAAGAAGAAGTGGGACTGCCAGGGAAGAAAGCTGAGAGAACTCAGACTTCACAACTCCCCATAAGCTGGCAAGACAAAAGAGAGCAAGCCTGCTTATAAAGACACTGCCTTGATATCCTTTCTTCTAAATGTAAAGAACTTTCCATGGACATCTTTATGAGCCATGCTGGGCATTTATGTGAATACCATGAAGTGGATTGTACCAAAAACAGAGTAGGAAAACAGATCTACTTGCAAATCTTCAACTACAGCAATTTTTCTTCAAAATCTATCTTCAAATACTCCTCACTTTGAAATACTTCATTTTGAAGAAGTTTGCCTAATTCAAGACAACTGCCATGGAACACAATCTATGCTACGAATTAAGAGTTGCAGCATGACCAGTTACACCACATAAGCCACATGAACTGTCTTGGCATCACTAATCATATGCATCCACGAATAACTAAGAAGTTGGATATTCACAATTTCCTATTATTTAGATTCAGGATAGATTCCCTAGGCTGCTAAACCCTAAGTCTTGGGACATGCTCAGTGAAATTGATACAGAGCAGTTGTTAAGTGCTGACAAACACTATTTCAGAAGATCATATGCTGATGTTTACTCAGCTAGTTTTCTACAAAAAGTTCCTTTCTCCAAAGAGAATCTTAAAATGCACAGATGTCAATCCAATTCGCTCTGATTCTAAGTGAACAAACTTCCTGTCCCTCATAAAAATAAGGTGAAATACTATCTTTCTCTCAGCTTTAATGCTAAGACCCTATATGTGCCTGCCTCCACAACATCCTTTATTTTACTTTGTAGAGTCCAGGAAGACACATCAGTCTCAGCTAATGGTATTATTGAATATGAGAGACTCTGACTCATTGCAAAAGAGGTGGTTCACAATGGAGTAGCCATGATGGACAATGCAGGGTTACCTTGATTTCATTTACACCTTAATTAGCCTGTGCAACAACTGTTATACAGGTTACTCAATCTTTCCACACCTCTCTACCACTCTTGATAATTTTCCAAAGCAAACTTGCAAATTTGTTGACACTAACAACAAATGTATACCTAGAGAACCAAAAAAGTATGAAGACAAAATGTGCAATAAAAACCCACCTTGCAATCAACATGTGATCTTGAATATAGGCAAGAAATTGTGGATGATCTTTTCTTGCTATATACAGGCATTCCCCGTGAAGACACAGGATCTTCAGGCAATTCAGCATGTTAAAAAGAATGTCTGGTTCCTCAAACCTTGACATTTCCTGTGTAAACAGATGACTCTCTCTCAACACAATGACACCACTTCACCAACAATACAAACTAAACTAACAAGTAATCAGTGTTACCTGCAATATAGTGTATATGAGCTTCAAGGTAACTGGAAGTTGCTGATAACAGAACTTCCTTTCTGTATCATTCTTTATAGCTGTTAAAAATATAAGTTACAGACAATATTAAAATTCTTTGATCTATGAATTCAAAATGAAATTAAAGAATGTTAAGGTTATGAGAGATAAATTAATTCTAGGCACATTAACCCAACAGGCAGTAATGTCAGCATAGCATGGAATGTGGCATCTAATGTTTTTGCTACTTTATATGTTCAAAATGCCAAGACTTCTTTTAACACTTTTGGGAGACAGTCACACTTTGCTATCACCTTGTTCACAGCCTATTCAATTAATACACCGAAAGAATCAAATGCCTGATAAAAAAAGTGACTGTGCACTGCTGGACATGAAAGACTGCTTCAGAAACTTGTACATGAGTATAAGCATTTCTTTTAAAGCCTTACTGCAAAAACCTTTTCAGCCTCTACCTACCAGCATTTTCTGTGGTCTCTGTGTGATTTCCTGGGTTTTCTCCATGCTTTGGTGCTGATTTGTCTTCCTCTTCTCCTTCAGTTCCTATAATAAACTCAGGTCTAGTATACAGAAGACTATCCTCGAGGTTATCTGTGGGCTCCTTTAAGAATATAATAAGTTAAATTCATTTCTTGATGTTACCTATATACATGAGGCCATATCCTGCTGTCTAAGCTACATTTGGTGTGGCAAACAGCTCAGATGAGGCAGGTTTTGTTTAGTGCATGCAAATCATCTGCATATCTAATATTTTGCATTGGCAAATGCATACTGACAAAATGAGCGTGCTTCAGACATTGATTTAACAGAAACTGCATATCCATACTGGAGCTGAGGTGGATTCAATGAAAGGGCCAATACCTCAAGTTTGTCATCCTTGCCTGAAAGGAGTAACAGACAGGAGGAGCAGGGTGTTTCCTGCACTACTCTGGAGTTACATGCTTAGGGGCAGGACCTACCTCAACCACTTTTACATTGAAAAATGTAAACTCCGGGCTGGAGTTACTTCTGCTTGTGGCAAGGAGATCAGGATTAAAGGTTCCCATTGTGACATTTATGTTGTAAATTCCAGAATTTTGGAAGTGTCCCAGCACCCAGAAGACTGCATTACTCGCTAATTCTCATCTGAGATGAGAATCAGTACTAGAGGGGCATGAGATGATTTTTCTACCACAAGTTATTGAATACCATGTGCAAAATACCTACTTCTAGCATACACATCAAATGAAATTCTGAAAATTTGACAAATAAAAAGGCATCACTATTCCCTCCACTGAAGAAAGAATACTAATAAAAAAACCTGCTGCTACCATGCCACAGCAAACAAGCATCAGAATAAATGGAATGATGCCTTCTTCTCAACTACCAGATGAAACAGTTACATATAATAGACATCCATCTTAAAATAAATTCATCAGACCACCACCACCACAAGAAATGCTCCAATTCTTCTGCAAAGCTACAGAGAACTTTAATGTTGACTAGTGACTGGAGAGTACGTATATGAGTCTGATAAAGTTGGATTCCCAACCTGAAGTAATTTCAGTTTTCCCACAGCGCTCAGCATTTCAAACAGTCAATCTCCAGCTAAGGCTTGCTCACTTGACAACTGATTCACTCAAAATCATTAATCTTGTTGAAGTATCCACTCTTCACTTTTATCAAAAGGTAAGTATTAACGCTTCACATTTTATTTGAGACACATTAGGATTGAAGCGATGTGCTTCCAAAGTGAAATATCACTTCAGTGTTCATAGGGGAAGAGTGGATGAATATTGCCATCTTCCCTGGGTTCTTTGAATCAATTCAATCTTAGGAAGTTTTACAGCTCAATGGCATTTTGCTTTAAACTCCTGAATCCTTCATGCCACAAGTCAGTGCAGCTTTGCTCCTTTGAGCACAGTGGAATGAGAATAGTGAAGGAGTTTGAGCACACCAGTAACAGAGCCTTTCCTGCTCTTCTTACCACAAGCCTGATTTCTTCCTTTGGAGCAAGCTGTTCCAGCAGCTCAAAACCCAGCTGGTAGCACAGAATGCTGGACTGGCACAGACCACATTCAACTGTTTTTTCATCTTTCTGACAGGTGTGAGAACCACCCCAGGGTGCCTGAAACACATTGTTTATGATGGATATTATATCTTTTGAGATGCTGTTCTCTAAGCCCAAAGTGACACCATCATCCTGAAGTTCCATCTGAAAGAAAGTGAAAAGAGTAAGTATTTATTATCCATTTAAAATGCAAAGTACAAACTGTCTGCCTCTTCCTACATTTCTGCTAGTTTTATATTACAGTACTGGGAAGAATCTGAGATAAACTGTAACTCAGAATTTTAAATTGCCGCTGGTGTTGAGGCCAAAGCTCAAATAGCTAGTAAACAGACAATTTCAAGCACAAAATCCATTAATTTTACCTGAAGACTGTCATCCAAAACATTTGTCCTTGGATTTACAATGCAAAAACTCAGCTATCCAAAAATTATGTCTCCAACCTAAGCTGATCAACAAATCTCTGCCTCTAGTCTGTAAAAATAAACAAAGCTCCAAGAAAAATTCCTTTCACTAGTGTCAGGTTAGTATCTAACCTGAATGTGGAGGTATCTAACTTCTTTGAACATGAACCTGCAATTTCTATAGAGATAAAGACAGATGACAGCTGTACTGGGATTTAAATGCCTTACATTTCATGCCAGGCCCTTAGCAGAAAGAGAATCAATACAGGAAAGCCAAAAGTGACTAAAGAACTTCAGTGTTCCTTCCATGCGGATGTTTTTCTTCTGCAAGTACCTGCTTCAGGATTAGATCAAACATCAGAATGAAGCAATTAAGATTCATTTCCTCATCTTCACATTCAAAATCAATTGTTTTTCCACTAGGATGCCCAAAATTCTTGAAAGGGCTGTGAAAAGGACTATGTACTGGACTCCGGAATGGGCTCTGGAAGGGGCTTGGGAAAGGACTGAGCATGTTGTGCTGAACTCTGCGCCCAGGGTCAGAAGCAACGCTTACCTGAAAACATAAAAAAATCAAGATGTCCAAATGACTGTTATATATTTAAGCAATCTCATTCTATATGCAAATGCCAAAAACAGCAAGAGCTCTCACATCCTTGCCACTCCCTTCTGCAGCTATTTTGCAAAATATTCACGTCCCTCAATGCCACTGAACAATAAGATACAATCGAAGTACAGGAACCATATTCTCTTAAGCTAAGTGGCTGACATCAATTACGTTATTCCTACTAAGGAGAATTTCAGCATCATAAACCAAACTGAAAATTGGTGCAGGCAGTAAAGCAGCCATCAGGTTACAAAGATCTGCTCTATAATCCATGGACATTGACTTTAATAGCAGAAGGCTAATAAAGGAGCCTATCTCAAGAGAACTTTGTTAACTAAATCTGTACCAAGGATGCAGGTAGCTAGAAATGAACTAGACACGATGGCAGTAAGTTGTGCATGTCTGCACTGATTTATGCCCACATCACAAGAGGCCATCTAAAACACCCCGGGAACTTCTGGGCACTGCAGAGAGATACACACTTAGATAACACATGAGGCTGATTTTCACACCAGCTATGGTATAAAAGACCAGACAGTATGTTTGATCATTTCTTCTGCTTAGTTTAGAAGTGGTCTTGGAATAGGTGTGGCAGTGCTCTCTGCAGAGCTATATCAGAAGACTGGCAGACCACATGTAAGGAATCATCGACGGCCTAGATGCTGTAGCTCCTTAAATCCAAAAAATCAGGTCTTTCAAGCATCCTTGATCCTGGTGACCTTGAAGATTCATCCAAACTACTGGCAAGTTAAGTCACATCAGACTAAGTATGTCTAGTGCCTACAGATTTGTACATGTTTTCTTCCAGACCATAAGCCTTTGACAGACAACTTTAGATCAAATTCTGCCTCTCTTGTGTTTGGGATAAAAAATACAGGGAACTAGAAATAAATTCTGCTCTCTCACCCTTTCAAAACATACCTGGGCCCACCAATTTCATACCAGAATACAAAAGGTCATTCTGGATGACCAGTTGTACATAACAATTTGTTCCTGATGGTTATTAATAGAAGATGCAAAGAATAAAAAAGGTTGGAAAAGATACCAAGTTCCTACCTGTACTATCTTTACAATTTTATATGATAGAGTGATATTAACTGAAGCCAATTTTCTTTCATTTTCAAAACGTATAGTGTTTTCAATCAAATACTGCCATATTGAAAGATGATTTTTAATTCTTTAGGTGGACTCTATTAGGAGACTGGTAAAAACAAAAAAAATAAGCAGGATAAATAACAGTTACCCTCCGAGCTGCAATATTTCCTGCCAGTTCACTGACTCTTGATTTTCTTTGATTTGCTAATTCTTTTACAGAATTAACGCCATCAGAAAACATGCTGATAAGTAACTGAAGAGGAACAACAATGTCTAGTTCAGACAACACCTGAGGAAAGACAATAAATAAGAAAGCATGAGTTTCAAGTTGGATCACAAACACCAGCTACTATATATCCAGTTTTGTAAAATGATCCGCAGTTTGCATTTAATTTCGGGATTCAGTGAGGTGAGGTGCAAGCTTAGATTTCTGTTAGAATTAGGGCAAAATAAAACAGGCACTTTCAAAATATTTGTTGGTATCCACTTGGCGCACCTTGATATCAGTTTTATGCACAAACACAGATGCATGTGAGATTGTTCCACAAAAATATTTCTGTAAAGCAGTATTACCAATACTTGAAAGAATAACTATTTATTTATTATGTTTATTATTTTAATAATAAATTTAAAATAAAAATAATTTAATTTTATTTTAGTTATTTTTATTTATTTATTTATTTATTCCTTAAAACTGAATTCCTTTTTCATTCTAATAATCTGGGAGAGAATGGTAGGCTACAGGTATCAACATAGTGACAGGATTGTTAATTGCACATCACTTGGAGAATATTCACAATCTATTATGCCACCAACATTCAGATAAATATAAGTTCATTAGTATTTGTCATTAAGCGTTATTAATTCAAGAAAAATCATAAAAAATCATGCTTTGCTTGAAAACTCTGTATACCTGAAAACTGAAATTACAGTCAGGTAAATTAGTCTTTGTAGAGGCTTAATTAAAATAACCCTCAGCAGGAAAGAAGCAATAATGAAAAGTACAGGTATTATTCTGAGGTGCTGTGGAAAATTTTATATCCTTTTGAATTCATTGCCCTCAGATGACATGATTATCCGTGTAGCTTTTAATATGAACTTTGGGTGAATGCCAGTTTTGTGGGAAAAATACAGCACAAGAAGTGCCAGAGCAGCAGAAAGTTTGGTGGCTAAAGAGCTAGTTTAATCCAGCTCTTCATATGCAGAAACATCTACAGCTGTTTCTGGAGTCTGGAATTAATTTTTGAATCTACAGACCAATTTCTGTGGAGACTAAAAAGTAATGCTGTAAAAAAGTCAGCCAACTGAATGGCCCTAAAGACTCAACTGACAAAGGTTAAAGAAATTCCCAGGCTTCCATTTTTGAAGAATCACAAAATCACTTTGCTTAGAAAAGGTCCCCAGGATTACTGAGTGCAACCTTTGACTGATCCCCGCCTTGTCAACTAGGTTATTGCTCATGACGGGTTAGCAACACTCGGGTCTGTCTACCAACCATCCTTATACTGGAGCTAAGCAAAGGGCAGAAGGGGTGCATCAGCTTTGGAAAAGCAGATTCTTTTCCAAAACTATCAGCTGCTTCAGCATGATTTGTCAAGCAAGGACACTTACATGCAGCCAGAGCAATGCCTGCTCTTGCACAGAAGATGGATACCCTGTGAATCGACAGCTAATAAAGCCAAACATCTCCTCCAAGGAGAAGGGGAGAGGACAAAGCTCAGTGTCGAACATTTTGCTGAAAAATAGAAAAAAAAATGTAGCATCACTGAGTTAGCATGGCATACACTGTGTGAGATAGACAGAAAACTGATAGAAAGCTAATCTTATTGGCAGCCTCACCCTCCACAGGAGCTGAGCTAGGCTGCTGATATCACCTGTCCTGACTATACAAGGCCATCTCTGAAAGTGGTGATGCACCCTAAGAATTGACATTATGTAGGTCCAGTTTCATTTGATAGCAATATCATTTCCAACATCCAATGCAAAAATTGGAAAATTTACAATCTCATTAGTCTGTCATTCCACATTTGCACCAAAAAAAAGTTTACAGCAGTATCTACAAATATGAACTTACACTCAGTTTCAGAGCCCTGTCATCAGTTAAAAGGCAATGTGAAGTTTTACTGTCAAAGTCATATACCAGACAGAATTACGACTCTGTGACCATTCTTATTCTGGTGTTTCCTTTGCTCAACAGGGGAAGATATTAGGTAAATCTTCTACTAATCCCTGCCATTTCTCATCAACTGGAAAGGAGGAGAAAGATGGTCCTTCCAATATGCTGCAGGAAGCACACTAAAACTGTACCTTGCTCACCCCAAAGAAGCATCCATGTAGTTGGCTCTTGATACAAAGATATTGGGAGCAATAAAAGAAAACTTTCCCAAAGCTTAAATCCTTCAGTCTAAAATAAGTTATAAAAACAAATATGAAGCATTCACTCACTACTGTCTATTGCACACATAGGCATTTTTATTAGCTGTCGCCATCTAACAATGCTAAAACCCTCATCAAACACATGCAAAAGAGAATGATCCCAACACATGCCTACATACCTCAGCACTTCCCGAAACTCTTTCAGTTGGTTATCGGGCACTTCCTGTCCTTATCGCTTCCAACCATTCTGGCATGATACACTCCCACACCGACTGGTTTATCACGTTGTATGGAATCAAGCAAAGGATTCGATTCAGCCCTTCTTTTAACTGGGTTACAGCACTACATGATTTGTCCCAGTATCCACCAACCTGTGAGTATTTCCAAGAATTATACTGATGAACGACATTTCTAGTCCCTTTAGCTTGCTCAGTATCACAAATTTGCTCAGTGTGTTTCAGCCAGAAAATATTTGGAGGTGATTATTAATACCCTCAAAGCAGAATTTAGAATTCAGCCACAGAGCTGCACGTTTTTTCCTTGTTTTTACTCTTTCATTTGACTGACAGTACACAAAAGCATTGTCCAAGACTTAAATGAAGTTTGCTCACTTCCAGGCCATGATTCAGTGTATTATTATTTATAATTCTCAAAAAGGCACAGATTTATTTGGTTAACCTTGCACCATCAATTTTATTGCTCTGGGAAACTTGTTACAGTGCTGGTCTTTATTATGAAAAACTTGGTCTGTACAAGGTGTTCTTTCATGGGTGTTTGTTTAGGGTTTTTTGAAGAAAAATTCTAAGTGATGGAAGCAAAAAAATATCCTTCTAAGTACATAAGTAATTGGCATACAGAGATTAATTATTCTAACTGACCTCGGCTCACATCTGCTGTTCCTGACTAATGGCCCTAGAGATGCCTGCTGTTTTGGCAGCAATTACTGGTAATCTCAGCCAGCAAACTATTTTTCCTTCATTCATCACAGCTAATTTCATGGCTATTTGTCTTCATGTTCTAGTAAAGTAAAGCCTTGCAAATCTGGCAAGTTTTTGGTCTAGTCTTAAGTATTGCAGTAGGGGGTAACAAAACTCAAAAGAGGGGTTGGATCCAAGAAAAAAGTCTGTAAGAGATTTTCCCCCTTAACCTCAAAGCCAAGGTCTCTTTTGTTCAGTTTCTAACATTCAAAGCATCTATCCACTTCTCAAATTGCCTCAGCTGACCACCAATCCTCCCACAGCCAGGTGTACCTTACAGCAACGGTTCAGAGTAAAACACATCCATGCTGGTCTGCACATATACAGCAAATCCCACACATTATGTCATGAAAAACCCACGGATGCACAGTTCATGTCTGATGACGTAATACATCACATGAAGTCTTTATGGCCCTTCCAAGCCCAGCCACTTAATCTCAGCAAACAAGCCCAAACGTCCTCTGGACACTTCACATCAGAGGCTCAGAAAATGAAAGTCTTACAAAAGCAAGACTAAGTTGTGAGTTCTGCTTCATAACTAATGGACGAAAAGAATGACTCTCTAGAAGAGGCTGCACCAGTGGTTGCACTTAGGCACCCTGGATAACCTTCCAGATAATCTCTCTCTCTCTCCATCAGCAACAAGGCAAACCATGTCAGACTGGGATCTTAACTGAGTCACTCAAATTAGCTCTCTGAACTTAGCATCAGTATTCCCAGAGGTCCCCTCAGTTACAACTGAGTGATTTCATAAACCTTAATTCACAGCTGCAGAGATGAAATATTCAAAGAGCAAAGAAACATCACTAAAGGACAGGCTTATATCTGGGAGTAGGCAAATGATACCTTTTAGCAAAGACAAGTTTGGGCACTTCAGCAGCATAATGAAAATGTGCAGCTATCAAAAATGTACAGTATCTTTCAATATCTATAATATTCTTCTAACCTGCCTTCAAATTAGTGTAAATAATGCCTACTTTATAACACAGTAAAAATAAAAATGCTATGAAGAGGAAAAATTACCAAATTCCACTGCTCCCTCTACCACTGAGATTTTTTTGTCTTGTCAGAGCTGGGAAAGAAAAGGTGATTTTACTTAAGACCTTAATCTCCTTAGCAAATAAAGGAGCCTTCAGATAAATCATTCTTACCCTGGCAAACTCCATTGGCTTAGGAAGCAGGCACATAACCATGACATCAAACCGGACATCACAAACAGTCTTCAACCACTTAGTAACAAACTGGGGCTTCAGCTTTTCAACCAGGCTACCAACTTCATCATCCATCATGTAAGCTGTAGAGTGAAACCACTGGAACACCATGCTAACCAGCCTTGCTAAACTCTCTGTGGGTGTATTCTCACTGGAGTGCAAAGGCTCACCTGGTAGAGAGAAACACAAACCAATTTTCATTTCTAGAATCAAAGGCGGGAAATTTTTCATCTACTATATTTTGCATATTCTCAGAGTAATGAGGATGTAGATTACACAGGAGACAAATCAGATGGTCAGTTTTAAGTAGAGGCTGGTACAGGACAATTCACAAAACATTTCATAACCAGAAAATAACAATAAAAGGGAAAAAAACCCAGGCACTAAAATTTTTTGTTTACTTTCAACACTGAAAAAAATCTGTATGAAGTGCTTTGACAAACTTTTTGACTTGAAGTGTGAAATTAATTTTAATTTCAGGTAAAAGATACTGTAATACCTAGTAAAATATATGATACACATACACAGACATATATAAAATGTACCAGATAAAAAGGCAAGTCAAACCAAGAACTTCAAAAATTCTGAAAAGAAAATGCCTACCTAATGTACTAAGTGATCTTTACTTTGCAAAAATATTCCAATCTTGAGTTTTTGTCCTCATTTGGGGCATGAATATGAGTTTTGAGTCCTCAGAAATTCCACATAATGATTAACATTCTTCTCCCCTTCTCCAAACTCTCTGAAATGATACCTGGACTGTAAAGCTGTCACAAATCTGAGACCAAGTTTCTACCCCAGTTTACTGCTAAGCCCTTAATTATCTGATGTTTGAACTCTTGGTATCCTCTGGGGACAGGGGACAAAGTTTCAATTTGGGTTGCTGCACTGAATGCAAAAAATGGGTGAGAGGAGAACTCAGAAGCTCCTTTAACCACCTATCAGCTATTCATTGTCATTTCCTAATGAAAGCTGCACTCTCAGCACCTGGCAATCTGAAACTGATGGCTACTGCCTCACAGCAAGTGAACCACGGGGAGATGTTCATGTCAGACCTGGAGAAAGAAATCACAGCTCTCCTTCCCAGAGAAACCAGAACCCACTTAACAAATGCTTTTCCTCAATGATTTTTCTTGAGACAAGGCAGCCATCAACCCTCTTGCCAATTCAAAGTACAGTCTTCTACTTCACAGCAGGCTGAAGTTAAGGTGTTTGCTTCCTTGTGCTTGGCTCAGTTGAGCACTAACTCAAAGGCAGTATCAGCCAGCAGCCTTTTTAGTAGGAACTCTTGACACCTAACCAGTTCCTGCATGACAGATAGTCATTTTATGAAGAAAAACAGCAACCCAATATTTCTCACAACCTGTGTGGTCATCTCTGTCAATACCCACCACAGAGAGATCAAGAGATTTTACAAGAATAGAATGGAGACAGTGAGTTGTTCCTCCCTACTGTAGAAGGATACACTGTGAATGTGAGGGATGAGGCATGTGCAGTGAAACAATACCTGCTCTGTTCGTACTTCAATTCTACTTTGGGAAATACAGACTTTCAGTCTTTATAAAACATTTTTTGATACAGAATAGATGCACATGGCACAATAAAAATTTTAAAATAATAGATGTTTTAATTGTAAAACAATGTTAAACAACAAAATCCACAAGATGTCAGCAGAATATAAAGTTTATTCATGTAGTCCCTTCAAACTGCAGAGCAGCCTTTTTGGCACTCTGGAATTCCATACCTACCACCCTGCTATCCAGAGAACCTATCTGTGTTTAGATAATGGATGAGGGGTCCTGCTATTTGCCCACCTGTCACTGGGTGACTAAAGAGAGAGCCTGAGAGGAAAGGTGAATTGGAAAGAGCCTGAGAAAGAAAATTCTCCTCAAGGAGAACTGCAGAATGCAGATACTGAGGATCTATCAGGCTGCAGCCTGTCATGCTCATGAACTAGGCAGCAGCAGTCCTGCTGTTTTGCAATAATCTCTGATAGTTACTTTGAGGGGTAGAACCAGCAGGGCTTCATTCTGTCAAGCCACACCAGGTGAATGGGGTACCCTGACTGACAGAACTTGATCAAGCTGAATGCAGGAAGGAACAGCATCCCACTAAGAATCCTCCAGCCTATTCAGAGGAAAGAGAAAAAGCTCTGCTTACAGAAAGTGATGTTTAAAGGTGGAAGTTGAAAAACAGATTTTTAGGGGACTACCTTTTAAAGTTAAAATAATGGAGCTCTCCAGGGGGCACTTGTGAACAGAAGTTGAGGGCAAATAAAAGTCAATTAAAAAATTAAGAGTGAATAATTCTGTTATACACTTTGTAGCAGACTCAGAGGCAGTCATCAGCTCCACCCAAGTTAGTTATGAAATCTCCAAGTCTGACAGCTTCACAGGACAAATTTTTGCTTACAAATCAGAGTAAGTCTCCAACTAAAGCCAAGAAGAGAGGATTTAAAAAAAAGAGGTAAAACAGACTTCAGAAAGTAAAGGAGAAGCAACCAAGAAGAGAGAAGCAAGAAAGAATTTCTTACCAAGAACCATATTCCAAACTGGCTTAGGAGGCGTTGGTCATGCTTGTCATCATCTTTATTATCAAAGTCTGTGTTGTCCAGGGAGTGATGTGAAGAGGAAAGGCCCATCTGTCTCCTTCGGTTGAGTTCGTGCTCCCTCTGCTCTGCATGAAATTCTGCTTCTTTCAGCAAGCTATAAAACAAGTTTGTGGTCAGCAAAATGCACCTTTCCTACAGTGGATACAGATTTCTAATCAAGAGCAACTAGACAGAAAGCCATGCGCTGGCATCACTTTCCTGAAACAAAATAACATCAACTCCTAGGATTCCAGGCTGACTCCTCATCAGGACAACACTCACACCTGAGCTATTCTCTGCTAAAGCAGCAGAAGTTCAGCATCTGCTCTCAGATTGTCCTGGTGAAACTAAAATCCACCTGCTCAAGAGCTGCAGGCAGTATTTCCAGGGAAGCCTGATCCCGCTCCCCGTACGGATGGCTGCCAAGGCGCCGCGTTACCTGATCACAGCCTCCACGGTGCACACGAGCTCCTCCGCGCCGCACTCGCGGGTGTTGATGGGGGGAGGCGAGGTCTGGTACAGGTGAGTCTCGGCGGCCGCGCCCACCTCGCTGCTGTGGTGGTTGGAGTGGCACCTCTTGCAGTAGCGCACGGGCCGGTTGCCGTGCCGGCCGCAGCAGCCCGCCGAGAAGCACGTGACGACAGCTCTTCTGACATGGGAACTGCAGTTCTGCAACATCACAGAGCGTTTATCGGGCCACAGGCATCGGGAAAATGAACCGAAAACAGGGACGAGAGTCAGCATTAGGGGGCTGGCTCGAGTGCTGGCAATTTCCAAAATCACGCCATGTAAGCACAACCGTGTGCAAACCCCTGGGGCCAAACATCCAGAAAGATAAGCTCAGGACTAAATGCTGAGCCTGGACTTAAATGTCATAGTTGCTACTCTTCCTAAACACCAAACTGACATTTAAGTCATCAACCCCAACCTTCTGACTTGGAGCAATCTCTAAATTTTATACCTGCATCTTAACACCTTTGAAAGGTCTTTTTAAGTTACAGGTAGCAACAGGTAGATCCTTAGGAGCGCAAAAAAATGGTGCCACCATGCCACAGTTTATGCTATGTATGTATCTGCCTTATCATAGGAAACTGTACAAGCCTTTGAAATAAGCACCTGAAATTTCTGCCACCTAGTAATCCAGCCCAACAGGAAAGCTTTATTTACCACATGAGAATTAGAATATGTTATACACTGTATTCCTTGCTATTAAAGTCTTATTAAAACACATTAGCTGGTATGCACTGCAAGCAGATTCTTTTTGTCAGCAATCTTTTCAGAATCAAGCACTGAAGATTTTCAATCCATGTATTTTTTAAAATACACATTTTACAGCGTGATTTTTGCCCAATTTAGGATTAATCCAAGACTGAAAGGACATGACAAGATATATAAACACTTAGACTTAAAATTCATCTCTTGCTTTGTCCTCTTCATAAGCACAGTTATAGAATACAGAGCTCAACTGCATAATTGGATTGCTTTACTAATTGCCACTTAAACTAAAACCTACAACTCAAATCGTCAGTTTTAACAAAAAGAAACCTGCTGCTGCTGAATCATTTCCATCCACCAATAAATGCATTCATGGATAAATTGTGAAATTTTGGAATGGTACAAAGAAGAACACACTACACAGTAATGGAATGACATTACGTACAACAACAAATCATGCCCCATCACGCAAATGGCTGAATCTTACCTTCTTCTGACATATAGCAGAAATTTCAGCTGTAAGGGGAAGGCATACAAAACATGAACACCAAGTGATGATCTTTCTGGTTTACTATGGCAGCCATGGGAAAATGGATATCCTGCAAGGAAGTCTCTCGGCTAAACTTTTGTTTCCAGATACCACTGAAACCCCTAAGTCTGCATAAGTTAGGACACTATACACTTAGGCCTATGGCTATTTCTACTTTGAAATGCAAGGACAGCCTTGGTGCATTAAGTGTGGTGTGCTCTGCAACCCATCCACCTTCCGCTCATGCTTCTGCCTCACAGACAGACTCATCAAAGCACATCTTGTACACACGACTGTGGCATGCTGCAGGAGACAAGGCCCACGTGGGCATACACTGCTTGAGGAAGCTCTTGGCATAAAAGAGCAGTGAATATGGATGAACAATGTCGAAGCAGCCACTATGTCTGTGGCCCATAATTTCAGAGTGAAATGTTTGCAGATTCAATCTGTAAGCAGTAGCTATTTGATCTGTTGCCCTGGCAACATATGATTCAGTAAGTTTAAGTGTCTGATTAAAAAGAAGTGCTTCCCTTAAATAAATAAAAAAAATATTCTTTATCTGGATAACATTTCAACTAAAAGCAGACAGCAAAAAAACCTCCACTCCTTAAGAATTTGAGTTTGCAAAGCAAAGAGAGAGGCAGTGTCTTCATTCCATCCCTGGAAGGGTATCTTAGATAATATGCTGACTAGTCTGGTAACATGCTTTGTCTGCATTCTAGCAGGTTTTCTTGCTGGCCAAAGGACAATGATTGGATCAATTACCGGATCACCAAAAAATATTTTATGTCCTTTTCTGATATTCTTTGCAGTCTCGTGTTATAGATTTTCAGCACCTTTTAGAGCTTCCAAATCAGACACAGGTTACTGGAAGAACTAGCCCCATTTTCTGGACAGCACTGTATGACACAAACACTTTTTAAAAACTTGTCTCCAACTGTGAAAGCTTCAAGACTTGAAAATCTGTTCAATTGTCTGTTTCCTCACACATAAAGAGTTGCATAGTATTTCAGATCGAGGATTAGTCGATTCTTCATAGTGCTTTAAGGACATTAAGCAACATTAAGTACAAACTACTTTTAAATTAAAAAAAAAAAAAACCAACAATTTTGAACAGAATGCAGCAGTTCAAGTAATACAGTATGGAGAAATATCAGCATAGCTTTGTATAATTATGATTAGTTTGTATCTACCCTTAAAACACCTCTTACCTTGTGGCAGAAGAACATCAATCAACCATTCACTGTGATCCCTGTAAAAATGTATAAATAATTAGCTTTCTTTCTATACATATACATACATATATATGTGTATACACGGATTTATTTTTGCACAGAGGAAATTTAGATAAGTCAATGTGGTAGGAATGCCATTATTCTGAAGCTGCTTTTTTCAAATGTAGTTTTATAAACTGCAGACTGGTTTACATTACATCTCTTTGTTGTGCTGTCTTACTGTAAATTACCACTTTGAGGATGTTGGTCACCATGTTCAAAGCGTTCGAAAATTACTTTTGAAACATAAATTTATCAAATTAAAACAAATTATATTGAAGAATAATAGATGAATGTAGAAAAGAAATCAAAGTACCAGTACTGTTTTCTGTGAGTGTCCTTAGAAGCTATGCTTCTACCAAATCCATTTACTTTTTCCTGCAGGTTTAACTCAATGATGACTTAAAAAACTAAGGTGAGATGTAACTGCTTTTCCCACAGCCAGTGTGATATAAAGTAGTCTGAAATCTAACTCATTTAGGTTCTGAACTACCTGTAACCTTGTCCATTTGCAGTAACAACTGGCACTGACTGTATGTATTAGTAGATTTTGTATACTAATGCAAACCAAAGTAGCAACTTAAAGGTAAAAAAGATAATCAAAAATGAAAACAAAGTGAGGTTGTTTTATCTCGGGTATATTCCTTCCAATTACTGGCCAATCCTGGATCAATTTCTTTAACCTCTGCTGCTTCCTGGTACATCTTAGAGACTAATCTGAAATACATGTTACAAAACATTAGTGAAAGCTCTGTAAAAGAACTTTCACTGTAATGTTCTGTTTTAAATGACAACTAATAAATGAGGAGACAAAAATTGTTTCTTAAGCATAAGCTGGTCCATTAATGAGGTTTCCCTATCATAGTCAAGGCATCCCATAGTATCTATTCTTTCAGAGATCCCAAATGAAAAGCTCTGTGTAAGGTAGGTGCAAAGGCTGATGATGTCTGGTATCTGTAATCTTTATTCATATTGAGTGGCAGTGTGCTCCACATATTTCAACAGGTTTATCTATATGAATTATATGTTAATCATACTGCAAAAAAGCAAAACTCCAGAGTTCTGACCTCTGGAGTCTGACAATATTTATCATTTTCCAGCTCTTGGTTTACCTACCCTGCAATTCTTTGGCTGCATTCTTCACAAAGATACAGGGGAGGTGGCTTATCACCCAAAGCCACAGACAAAGATGGGTCAATGCACATCTGAAACACAGAGAAAGAAAAGAAATAACATCTCAATTCATTGACGCTTGCTGAAAAAGTCCAGCATGTTAATGCTAGGACATAAAATATAACACAGCTTTGATGTGTGTTAAGAGCATTTAGCATTCTGAAAGAAAATACTCAGCATGTGGCAGACAAGATCTCAAACTACTTGTAACCAAGACAGGCATGTGAGAGCCTGTAAAAAAATAGGACATCTTTCAGTATCAATATTATTGCTTTCTGAAAGACAAGTATGTTTTGTTTTATACTCACATCATATATTCACTATAAACTGGTACTTTTTTTGTCCCCAAAGAGATAGCACTTAGAGGGTCCATTGTTTAGGACAAGGTAATGGAAAGGTCTAGATTTTTCTCTCTCGAAAATGCCTCTTGAAGCAAAAGCTAATTTTCAGTCATCACAGTTTTTATGCATATAGCACAACTGCAGTGACAGAACAAAGACTCACAGTTCCCTTGGCAACATAGGTCCAGACTTTGTCTTGCACTAGCTTTTATCCTTTCACATAAGTCAATTATAGAAAACAGTTAAAATTAACAGCCAGTTCCGTACACATTTGTTCAAGTGTTTTGTACTACTAAGGAAATACTGAACAGTAGTTTGCATACACTTTATCTTAACCATTCTGATCACTCTTACTCCATTGGATTGCAAGACTTTTTTTATAAAGACAAATATCTCTTAGAATGTTTCTCATCTTTGTTAACCAAATCATCTATTGAAGACAAAACAGTCTGCGTTTTTCTGAGTGATGACTGATCAAAACTGGTTCTGTCAAAATTAGGCTGACAGATCACTCTAAAATATTCAGGTATTTAATCGACAAAGCTTGAAACTGTACTTTTTAAATATTGGTCTATTGTGTTATCAGCCTGAATGTAGTGATCACTACAACATGAAGGAACACCTTTCAGCATTCTTCCTGTGAGAGGAATCATTGAGAATGACAGGAGTGGGCAAGAAGGTGGTTCCTTGCAGGACTTTTGAAATAAGTGCCATCACTATCACAGCCTATGGAAAAGGCTCACTGCAGAACTCTTTGACTAAAGAAATTATATTAGTATACAAATTAATGCCAGGAAAATTGATTGTACCTACATATTTAACTAGATACAAATTAATTAATCAGTACACCTAACTGTAGTATGTTCTGGACTTGGGCTACTATTCTTGCCTCTGCTATCAAGTTGTTCTGTGAACCTGGTCAAAGCTTTTTCATTATTACTATGCTTGTAAACAGTAAAGATACAATTTACTTTCCTCAAAGAGGGCTGCAGAAAAGGTAAGTAAAGGTTTGTTGCTATTTGCTTTAGGATGCATTCCAAGCAAAGGACCATAATCAGAGTAGGTGAATTGTATGAGCTCAATCAAGATACCAAGGTGAACATGTACCTACATCATTGAAATAATGTTTCCTGTATACAGTAATATTTGTGCACATATTTATACACATGTATGTGTTCAAGAAAACATTTACATGGATTAGCCAGGAGCCAGCTTAGAATTTTATAAAGTGCTCTACAACCATGTTTAATTTTAAGATTTCCCACAGAAGTTGCAGGGAAAACCTCATCTTGCTTTAAGCAGCTGAAGAACATATTTACAAAGGTGTGGCCTCCTCGGACTCAACAGGCCTTGCTGCTGCCTTAGCACCTGCTTTGGGTCACCTGCACACCACCACAGCACATGGCTGGGGTCGAAGGACAACCTCTGCCACCCCAGACAGCTGAGTTTGGCCCCTGAAGTAACAGCAGTACCTTCACAGCTGGTTTGTTAATCGCGTTATGGCATTCAATGTGCTGGCAATGAATAGGATTCCAGGCTGCAAAACCAAAACATGGCTGATTAATAAGGGAGAAGAGATATTTATATTCCTTGTGCTTAGTGGTCTCAGTTGAGAACAAGATCCTCTTGCACGAAGTACAATACAAATATGAGTATGATACAAATAGCTATTCCTTAGGAAGCTCAATAATTACAATAAACAGCCTTGAACAGATCGGCCTCCTGACTTATTTACAATACAATTAAATAAATCATGGATTTAGTGAGAAAATGGAAGAAGTAAGACACAGACATTCCTGTTGCACTCTCTTCTTAATCTCACCAGCATTTTGAAATAATTAACTATCCTTCCCCTCCAGGAGCAAGATGGTAGGAGTAGCTAAGTAAATTCAGTTACATTCCCAGGCAAAATGAAAACACAGCTCTGACAAAGGAAAACAAGTCCAGTGACAGAAGGAGCCTTAGCTGTGCAATGACACGAAGTAAACAACAAAGGGATGCTAAAATGGCATCACCTGGATGCTCTACAGGATTCCCCCAGGTCAAAATGCCATGCAACTGGAGATAAAATTCATCCCATTCTGGGATATATTAGCAAAAAACTTACATATATGGAAAAACCTCCAGTCTCTCTAGTGGTAGTAACAGTTCAAAAGAATACTATCATGATTCATTAACAGACCTGCCTGCATGGAAGAAGTGATGCACAGCAGTACATGAAGAATTTAATTTTTTTCTAAATAGTCAAGAAAACTTATCAACCCTTCAATGGAAGGGTTTAGAACAGATCAGACAAACTTCCACTGGGAACATTCAGGCTGCACTTGAGCTGGCCTAGGCATCTTCTAAGGTTTCTTCCAACCCTTCATTTTCATAATTTAAAATGTCACATTCTGGTCCAGAAATTTTAAAAGTGAAAAAAACATAAGCCATATGACAGAGATTTTTTGAAACAGGTTGAGACAGACAAGCAGGAAAAGCAAGTCATGAGTTGTTGCTGGACAGTCACCCCTGCAGCAGCACTATTCCATCAGCATCTCCAAGGAGTCTGGCAGACAGGGGGCCTTGTACCATCCACCTACTCCAGGTGCATTCCTGACTCTGTCCCCCATTTTCATCCAAATCAACCTTGAGGTTTTATCTATTATACTAACTGCACCTGACATCACCTGACTTTTTTTGACAGTAACACCCAGATAAGAAGTCTTAGCAACAGCTGGCACAACAAAAGGAATCAAAGCAATAATTGAAAGGAACATAAACCAGAACTGTTGGGAGGCCCAGGCAGCAGTTTCACAGACTATTTGTTACAGACACGATATTTATTTCTTCTCCTGTTTAGGTTTAATTAATATTGTGAGTAAGACAACATTATTTAATAGCCACAATCTGAGGTTTTATTTTTCATAACATCTTTTGAAAATGCAGATAAATGGATATTGCATAGTGTTATGAAAGTAAAATTTATCAAACAAAAAAAGTCAAAATACATCACAGAACTCTAAAAATGTGACTTTATCACTTCTCATCCTTTATTTATTTTGGCATACGCAAAACTAGCTGCACTGACCTGTGTACTGCAGTCCTCTGTACTCACTGATTGCCCCAGGGGGTTTTAAATTGGGCCAATAGTGAAATAACATTTGTACTGCTGGAGGTTTAACTTGAGATGGTCCATAGGCTATTACATACAGCAAATCCTAAGGAAAGACATGGACAAAATGTTTATTTTCATAAGGGAACAAACTGCAATTCAATATATTGTACTTCTGTTCAAAGATAGCTGAACACACAAAATTAATACATTTCATGCCCTAAGAAATGTCCTTTGCATGCTCTTAGAGACAGAGTAGATGACCAACTTCAATGCTTGTGAGTTTGATCAGAACATGCAAAAGCAACCACCCACCCCACAGTGCACTAACAGAGCAAAATGAATTCTCTGATAAGCAACAGAAAAAGAGGTGAGATACAGATAAATAACCAGATTCAGAGCAGATCCAGACAACAATACTCACAAACAGTTCTCGCAAAAGTCCAGTCCCACATGAACTGAGAAGCCTGCTAATTATTAAAATTTCCACTCACTGGAGTCACAGACACAATACTTAGGAAACAGAGCTCTGTTCTATTAAACATGGAACTCTGTAAACTAAAAATTAGAGGGACCTTCCTCTCCATAATCCAGAGGAAGGATTGGCTATAAAGATAATTTACAACTTCTTGGCATACAGTCAGTTCAATTTTCAAGCCATCTGGTTTTTATTACTACCCAAACACAGTCATTTCCACAAAGTATGTATGATCATAAACTTACTTTCCATACTTCTTGCTTATATTTCATGAGGCATTCCAATAATTGGCAGTGATACACTGAGAGAGAAAAGACAGTATAGACTTAATACAGACATGGAAACTCAGGTTACAGCAGTGACGTAATCAGCTGATTGGCTTTGCTTTGTCCATCCAAAACTCTATGCTTCATTCATTTTTTTATTTTAAAGGGCTTGCTAAAGAATCAATGCCCTGAGAGTCATCACAAAGTATAAGAAACTGAATATTAGTAACTTCTTTCTGTCAAGAAATGCAGGAAGATGATTACCATGAGGGTACAGCTTTTTGCACAGCAATGGAGGTTTTTTTCAAACACATCTAGTTGAAAAGTCCCTGCTGATTCACTAAAACTTTGTCCCTCTGTCACTGTGTAAATGGTATCTTGCCATTCATCTTGAGGCAGCAATGGATATCACATGTAACAATATATTATTCCCACATATACCAAAGGCTATAGGAGCTACTGTATCAAACAAACATGAGAGCCAAATGAACTACTTTACATGTCTGACTTCCCAAAAACCACAGGGCAACACTTTTCTCTGACCGTTTGACCACAGAAATCACAAAAACCAAAGAACATTTAATGTAAAAAAACGACTTCTGCAGCTTTTAAAAATGGTGTTCTGCTTTTCTTTACCTGTGTGAATCAATAGGATGATGTGACACTCCTCACACAATGCAGTGTGAGGTTCCTCCACACACACCATATACCCATCCGCATATGACAGGAGACAGCTGACAGCTGGCGATCATGCAATGGAACAGCTCACTGGGGTTAAATGTTGTTTCAATTCTGTTATGTGATACCAAGGGTTTTAACAGGGACTGCATCACTTTTGTTTAGATACTCCCAATTACATTTAACTTCATTATAGTTTCATTAAGCCTGCAGCCAGCATTCCCCGTCTTCTTTAGAAATATAGTACCAGTTATGAATTCAGTGTTATTTGAATCATAGTATAAGACAGTTACTAGGAATTGCTGTAGTCAAAGTAAGTGGTATTTCTCTCCAACACTGACTTTACATATATCAACACTGTATTCTGATGTCAAACATGAGTAGATCAGAGTCTCCAATCCTGGGCCAAATCCTATTTCTTCATCACAAAGAAATCTCATATCTACATAATGATTATTTCCAGCATGATGTCCAGAAATCTCAGTTTTGATTAAAATAAATCACTTTTTATCCTGTGCTGGATAACAACACAGATTTTTCCCATAATGAAAACTCTTCTGATTGTGTTTGACAATACTTCCTGAGTGATAGTTCCAGAATGAATGATACTGTGCTGTTGTTTACACATACCTGGGTTTGATGTGTACTGCATTGCAATCATCAGCATTGATGATGCAGACAGATTGACATGTGCTGGAACACCTTCTCGTTTTGAAGATCCCACTTAAAAGAAAGGAAAAAATAAATACATTTTCTATTGTCATAGGAAAATCAGGTGAGAATAGCATGTAACTGATTCCAAATCATGCAGATATAATTCCTAAGGTGCCATGTCATGAAAACAAAAAAACAAACAAACAAACAAAAAAAAAGATAGAAACACTGCACTGGGGGATGAACCACCTTTTCTGGTGGAAGAAAAAGACAGTGAGGTATTGATCCAGAATGCACACCTGGTTTTCCAGATCAGTGCAACTTTATCCCTAAAACTGCATCAACCAGTTGCCTTCTCAGGCCTTCTCCCTCAGAACCCTCAGACTGGTCAAAATAACATCACTTGTACAGCCAAATGCACCCTTGGATTGTAGAAGGGTAAAAAGGAACTGGAGGGTCAGGAATCAAGGACAAATGGAAAGCCTGCAGTTGAGGCATGCCGAGGAAAGGCTGAGGCTGGTGATAGCTGCTGGCAGGCAGGTAGCTGAGGCACAGATTAGTTCTCAGGGAACATCTGCTAAGAGCTCAGGTTATAGCTACATACCAGAAACATCAGTCCCATTGTTATGGGAACTGTGCTGAGATAATGATGAACTGCAACACTGAGTATCTTTTACCTCACACAGAGAGTGGCTGGAGTTCCTCCTGGTCTCCCATGGAGTGGGTTACTATTAAATGGTATATATTTGGAAAAACCCTGCAGAACTTTTATATGGCAGCATGGCTTTGGAGGCAAGCTCCTACACAGAGATGTCACAAGTATCTTCCCACCCTCACAGCATTTCCCAAGCCTGGCTGCCAGGACCCAAATACCAAGCATTTGGGATAGAAGCACAGAACTGTAGCTACCAGCTCAGTGAGCTGTTTTCATCCCTCCCATCTGGCTCTCCAACTGCTTAGACAATCTCTCGCATTCTCCATTTTGGTTTGAATCAGAACTAAACAATAAGGGAAGGAAAGGTTCTGCACTTGCCTTGCAAAGGAGCATGTAACTCCCAACAGAGAAAGACAAGAAGACTAATTAAAAGAACACTCAAACAGAAATGAAGGAGGGAAAACAAAATGGAGAATTTCTCCCTGTCTGTTCTCCCCAAGACCCAACACTACTATGTCTCTCTTCACTGCACTTCATTCATTATTTTTAATCTTATCCACACAAATAAGCACCCCCAAATTATTACAGAAAGGTGTATTTTTATGGATTTAAAATGAAAAATACTTGGCAGCTCTAACTGGGCAATTAAACATAGTCATCAACAAAAAAGTAGGACACAGCACTAGATTAGTAACTTTAAAAAGCAGCAGACTGCTTTCATACACAAATCTCACCAAAACTGATAAAGAAAGCCAGCATGACAAATGCAAATGCAAGGATGCAATCTCTGTCAAGGGCAGTTGGGGAACAGCATCTATTTAAGTAAACCAAGCATTTGACTCAACCAGTTATTCTGAGGTATAGTTCTACAGATCTGAGGACAGACAGGATAAGTCACCACCCTCAGCTGTTCTTTAACAGGTTACAGCAGTGGGAAAAGAAGTTGTTTAATGCAACATTCTGTTCTTAACCCAAGGAGGATCTACTGCACATATGCATGAAATGTATCTTAGCAATTTTGATTTGCACACTGCCATTAGACTTCTCAAAGGTAATAGTGAAAACCTCATTACAATGTATTAAAAATGAATATTTTACATGAGAAAACTGAGGTCCAGGAGAGTTAGGGGTCTTTTCCAAGATCACTGACTGGTCAAATCAGAAAATACCGGTAATAAATTTGCATAAAATATTAATCTCAAAACACTAGACTATGCTTCTTTCAGCATCTTCTGCAAGCTTAAATGACATTACTCTTGATCTCTGTACAAAAGTTGTTCATGTTTTTCCACAAAGATTGGGAGCATGGAGGTAAGGAGGAGACATTCTCAGAAAATCACAGAATGGTTGATGTTAAAAGGGACCTCTGGTGATCATCTCAGCCCATCCCTCTGCTCAAAGAAAGGCAACTAGAGCAGGTACCCAGGGCAAATTGTGTTTCGAGCATCTGCTAGGATGGAGAATCTGCAACTGCTCTGACAAGCTGTTCCAGTGTTTGGTCACACACAGCAAAAGGCTTGTTGGTTAAAAATGACCTAATATTGACCCTAATGATTCTCTCTGCAGAAAATGGTTACATTTCTCATTACTGCTAAAGTTCTATCAAGCTTTTTGTTAGGTACACGGGCAAGCATTCAAAACACACCTCAAGATCCACACTATGCAGGGCCTATGACGTTAAGTAATCACATGACATCTTCACAGAGGGGAAGTAAAAAACAAGAAAAGAAAAAAGGGCAGGGACCACCAGATTCAGTCCTAACTTTTATGGATAGGAGACATTACAGGCCATTTAGTACCGAAGAGAATACTATTTAGTACAGAACTTAGAAAGTGCCAAGAAGACAGAGAGGGAGAAAATCAGAAATTCACCACAACATAATCACATTGAGAAAATTCATACTTGTACATTCAGATATAGTCCAGATGCAAAAACTATGCACGTTGCTATTGAAGCTATTATTTCAGGAACAGTTTGCCCATTGATTCTGTATTCAAAACTCCCACTGCTGGCACTGAAAGTTCTATGAGTCTGAAAACAGTGATTTCTTAAATAAATGCCACACTTTAAACAAAGTTAAGAATTCACACCAAAACACAGTGTAATAAACAAATAAAAATTATGGAGCAACTTCCCTTTGAAAAATAGTCACAAAGTCAATAGATGTTCCATTACAATTCTATGACAGATAAAATTTTGACTCATACAGTCTGATACTATTACGTGCCAAGACAAAACAATACTAGAATGTGTTCTACTTACATATAGCCATAGGCAGAAAAGATGTGCTGAGATACTCTATAATATCCTTGTGCAGAAATGGAGGAAAGGTAGCTAACGTTGAAATCATTGTATAGGGTAAAGTACTCAAAATATCATCACTGAGAAAAGGAAGTAAGCATGTAGTAGTGTAAAAAATTGATTGCCCAAGATCTGTTGAATAAAATGAAAGAAATACAGAATCATTACAATGAAAAAGTAATTATGACTATGTACTTTCTTGTTTACAAAACTAAAAAAAATAAATTATATTTAAATTCCAGCTTTTCTCTCAAAGTAATTTGGAAAGATAATGACTGTAGACACGTGAGTTCACCCTCAATTTTTAAGTCCCTTCTAAATAGAGAGAAACAGCTGTTGAACACTACTCAAAAGAGTCTGAAGGGAATATGAAAGCTACAGCCTATAAAATAATCAGTTAAAATCAATGATGATTTCAACCATATGGTGATTAATGTGCAACGGCTTGAATTTAAGCAGAGATGTTACTAGAATCAGAATTTGAAATGCATATTGTATTGAAGGCCAGATTTTGCAAGAAGCATTCTAGTCTTTATCAGGCATATTAAAAGAAGAACTTTATCTTAATTACCCTCAAGAGTTCTTCAAAATGCCTCACGTATATTGACTATAGAAAGTGTCATTGTATTTTTCAAACCACATGTGATTAAATTACAGATCTTGATTTCCAGGGGAAACCAGTGAGGCCAAAAGCAGACAGAGCTTAAAAGGATAGCAATATTTATCAAAATTTTCAATAGCTATTCTAATAAATCATACTGTAACTCTTTGGAATGGATATTTAATAACTGTGCAACATTTTAAGATCCAAAGGGAAGCCATAGTTTATTGTGTATCTGGGCACTGTGGAATAATCCTTATACTCTCTCCCACATGAAAAAGTGAGCTGGTGTCCATAACCCTCTGACAAAGGGTACAGCACTCAGTGAACCCTGAGGATGAACCTCTACAATAATCCAAAGACACCAGAAGGCCTTCCTCCCGAGTTTGTTAATTATTCCCCAGCCTTAAGTACTTTACACAGGCCTTCAGTCTCACCGGTACCACTGGTGTGATTTTAAAACTGTCTCTATAAAGAGCACAGATATCTGTAGCTATAAATATCCTGGGTCATAGCAAAAATTAAAACTGACATTCCATCTCAGTGGTTCTGGCCAGCCTTCTATGCAGGAGTCTAACCAGACCCTCAATGCTACAGAGTGCTTCTCTCTTGCAATACATATTCACCAGCCAAATACAGTCTTCTACAACCTGATGGGGCCAAAGCTCAGGACTGACTTGCACAGCAGTTGTACTTACCTGAACAACACGATTGTTCTGATAAAAAAAAAATTACATATTTCTTTTAATCAAATACTGACAAAGAAATAAATAACAAGCTGCATTGCAAAATTTAATTCTCCGCACACAGAACCATACGAAACCATACAAAATAGCAAGCAATCTCCCCTTGCCCCAAGCATGAGTCAACCAAATTATTTCTGGCACGTATTTATCTAAAATGTTCTTAAAAACCTGCAAGACTTCTTCTCCTGTCAATTCATCCTAATGCTTAATCATCTTCATCATATAAAGATCTTTTTTATTAAAAAAAATTTCATTGTTGCTATTTAAGCATACAACTTCTTATCCTGATCAACTATAACCAAAAATAGATTGGTTTAGTTTATTTCTCCTCACAGCAACCTTTACATACTTTCATATGATAATCACATCGTCCTTCTATTTTTCTCTAAGCTAGATAAACCAAATTTTTTCTGGTTTTCTCTCACTGTTTACATTTTCTAGACCTCAAATCATTCTTGTTTTTTCCTGGACTCTTCATAAATAGTACATGTTTTTCTTGAAGCTAGATGGACAAATCCGAAAATTTTACTCCAGCTGAGGCTTTGCTAGGGCTGTTAGAATAATAAACAATGTTTTGGGTGTCTCATATATTAAAAAAGTGTTTACACATTGCTGGAGTAGTATTTATATGTTAGTGACTCATGGTCGTCTCTGATCTACTGTTAACACCCAGCTCTTTGCAATACAGCTCCCAAGCTAGTATTGTCTCTATTTCCTTTCATTTCTCTCTTAAGCAGAGTATTTTACACTTCTCCTTTGGAGATGCTTCAGAACAGAATGCAACTTGTCACAATTCCTTGAATTGCATATCTTTTAGACAAAGCACATGCTAGCAACCATCTTGATAACACTTATAAATACAAATTCTATCAGTTAAGTAAAAAAATTAAAATATTTAGTAACGCTAGACCCAACACAGACTCCTGTAAGATTTCCCACTGGTATACCCTTCCAGCTGCCAAGACACTGGTAATTACTCCTAGAGTGTTTTCCTTACTCAAGTGGGGACCATGTCCCAGGATTGCCTATTAGGATTTAAAATGACTCGATAACAAAAATGTGACTAGGGACAGAAAAACCACACAAGCAGAGCCACTGTGTTGCCAAAAAAACCCAATTTATGTTTGCCCAATGTTATTTGTTCTTTACAGGTCTTCATTGATTGGTAACTATGACCATGTTATCTATTTAGGAAAATAATTTTTTGATAATTAACTCCACCATTTCTAAGAATTGAAGTTAAGTCAGCAAGTCTGTATCTTGCTACGGGCCCTGCTTTTCCAAGATCATACCATTTCCTAGTGCAGCAGTCTTGGATTCAAACATACTGCTGCCAGCTCAAAGGGAATTCAGTACTTCACAGAAACAACTTTCCTCGTGAAGAATTCCAGCAGCATTACCAGATAGACAACCATCCTCCAATACTGAACTATATAAGTAATATGTCATGATACCACAGTGGAAATTAATATAGGCTAATACATAGGGAGAAAACTGGGCTACTGAATCCCAGTATGGAAAGGCTAACAGGTTAACAAGCCAGACAGATGCAGAGCAGAACTTGAGGAAAATAATACAAACACAACACAGTCACAAAAACTGCTTCTAGCTAATTTAAAACACAAGACAATATTGTTTTTTTCTGAGTCAGACAGTGATACTATCTTTTCACACAGCAGTATTTTAAAGCCATCTCAAAGCACAATTACCACGTTTTTTTCTTCAATTAGATATATACTATATTCTATGTAGAGATGGACCTTCACCAGAACACTCAATCTGTGTATGTGCACTTTTAAGAGACCCACCCCAAAAAGACAGTCTAAAGTTATCCCAGCAGATCCGAGTTAAAAATCTGGTATTTTTACACCCATCTGTCTAATTTTTGTTATATACCATTGTATTTTAGTTACATACCACCAGCACATCACTAAAAATCAGACAACCTCAGAATTCAAACCCAAATCCACATTTAGCAAAAAAACATCCTTTATTTAAGAAAGTCAAACAGAACATTGGATATATATGCATCCCAGGAGCTTTGAAATCCAGATCCAGGTCAGTTTAGGCCCATCTCTTCAACTGGATATATGCACCACTCATGGATTCACAGCACTGGAATCATTCAAGGGCCTGCTTACCATGTTGCCCATGTTGTAGCAAGGGAACTAGATCCAGTAGTGTCACCAGTGTCACGTAAAGTCCTTGATAGTCCAAAGATGGGTAGTCTGATAACTGAGCATCGCGACTTTGCTGGCCACGTTCAGATGGAGCATCTCGCAGGACGCTGTAAAGGAGGGAGCGAGTAACAGTAGGGTTGATGGAACTGACCTGTGGTCTTAGAGATGGGGTGAGTGGGAATGGCACAGGAAAAAGACACATGGTCATGGGCACTGTCAAATTGGAGGCATCTTGATTCTCCTTCTTCCCTGTGCGGGACAAAATGCTGTTGGGGGGACAAAGAAAAAAAAGAGACAACAAAGACACAAAGAACAGCACATTACATTGAAATGACACTATAAAACAAATAATAAAAGACCAGATACATCCCACATAAGATGCAATCACTACCAAAACCAGCATGTCTACAAATCTAGCAACCATTTACTTCCATGCTTCAAGATAAGAGAATTAAAAATTGACATCTAGGAAAATTTCATTGCATCTCATGTGTTATCTGGTTCATAAGGAGCAAAAATATAAAAATGCATGTTTCAGTGCCCTACCCATGTTTCACAGTTAAGAAAAATTCTAAGAATTATAAGTGTTTAGCTATGTCAAAACAGGCTGGTATTTTGCTCTGAGATTCTGAGGATTTTGAGAGATTTTTTCCCCCCTATAATCTTTTGAGCCAACTGACTGAAAACATGCAAAATATAGGTGTGGCACTTGCAGAAACATGTTTTAGCAAAGAATAAACATGTGTGTTTGTTAAGATAGTCTTAAAAATCACATGTTTATTGCATTAAAATAATGTCTGTATGTATTTTATGATACTGTTTCATGACCACTCACTCAGTATCATTTGAGATAATGAAGTTTAAACAGGCACATGGATTTAGAAATAATATAATATTTCTAAAATGTTAACTAAACTACATTTGGAAAAGTCATAAAATAATATATAGTAGATGGTCTTTAGCATATGTTTGTGAGCTAATGATAATGGTTGTTTATGTGTGTTTTTAATTTTGTCCATGTTTAGGGAGGAAACATTTTGCTTTATGAATACAAACACTCCTTGGGTAAATAGTTACCTTCAAAAATCTAAGGGCTAAGCAAGCAAGACCAATTATGTAACTGCAGATAAGACAGTATGTTACCATACACTCCTGCTGTTACTTACGTTATTATTCAACAAAACTCACTATAAACTAAAGGAGAGATAATTTCAAAAAATAAAAAGAATTTAGTGGGAATCAAAATAGAGGCTATACGTCAACCAGCTTGTTATGTAGTTTTAAAAATGTTGCAAACATGGTTGTAAACATGGTAATCTAATTTATTTTAAAAAATAAACCCCGCTATTTTAAATAGAAATAAATTGTCATTTAAGCAGTGTTATATTTTAGTTATCCAGCAATTACAGGGTTAGTTCATAATCTCCATATGTGCCTATAAAATATAATACACTTTTTAGATATATTAACCCACACACAATGCTTTTTTTTTCTTTTAATGCACTTTTTGCACCTCTCAGTCATTGGGATTTCCAAAAGCAGCCGCTGTTGGTTTAACTCTGATCTCACGGTCAGTGTCAAAACTTATAAAAGACAAGTCAGTAGCACTAAGATTTCCACTGACTCATGTAGAGCAGAATTATATCAAAGGAGAGCACTTCTGGAAAATTCTCTTCTCTTTAACAGTACAGAAATCCCTACCATATAAACACCTAAGCAAATCTTACCTCCAAGTCAATTCAACAATTTACATGAGTAAGCCAAACTCTTGCTAAGGTGCTTATAAGAGAAGGTGTCATTCATTTGCCATATATATAAAACACTTCTACAGAAACAGTTCTTTGCCAAGTGGCTACTATCACATGGCTACTTGGCTACTATTACATAACTCTTGCAGTCAGAGATGACAGACACAGTCTGCCTTACAAAACTACATTTTTTTTTTATTGTGCCTCACATATTTGGCAGATTATTTTGGTTTCTGTTACCCAATGTCCAGTAAAAGAAACATGATCACTGTCACGGTGGTGTTTATGAAATAGTATCAGAACATCACCTAAGATCTAGTATGACTTTAAAAATGAATTATCAGAGTGCTGATTCCTTTTAATTTGCTTGATGTTCATTTGCCATATTTTGCAGCTTATGTTTAGAGATATGAATGAAGGTACTACACTCTATTCCTCTCTTGTCTACCAACAGATAATACCAATTACCCATCTCTTTACTTGCCAAAACATCACTCCAAGTGCACTTATTTCCAGAAAGGACTTTAATCCATTCTTTTTACTCTCAGCTACAGGTCCATCACTGGATTAGATGCCAAAGCAGACTTAATGTATCTTGAGCAGGGCATCCTTTTGTTTTACAGTAATAAGACCAGATCTAAATTCCAGCTGGAACCACACCAAATTTATTAAAAAAAACCCAAAATTTCATGTCCAGGCTTTTGCCTGACCTGCATTTTTAAAAGGCAATAAACAGAGGACTCATAGCTGAAAATCTAGGAAGTCCCTTAAGACCAAGATAAAATGACAGCAATTTGCTTCTGGTTCAGTTCAAACCAAGTACTGAGAATTTGGAATATCTGAAAATCATAACTCCATACTGAACTTACTCCATACTGAACTTGCTCTGCAGTAAGGACCAAAGCTATCAAGGCTTGTTGGAAGATGTGTATATCTTTGCTGCAAATCTATTCCAAAATTACTGCCTTCTTGGAAAGGTCTCCTAAAATGCCTACAAGTGAAATTACATCTCACCTAGGCAGCAAAACAAGCTTGACCATTAGCTAGCCACCAAGGCATTTATAACTATGGCTCACATAAAGTATTTTACTTAGAAATACATATGGAGAATTTTCTTCAGGAAAATGTGAAAGAAAAGCTTTTCTGTGAGATGTTTATTAAGCCTTAGATCATTCCTCAAATGAGGGAGAAATCACTGAAAATGAGTAGGGCATGAAACAAATTCATGCTGTAATGTAAAGAAATGCTTTTCCCAAAGAGAAAATTAAAGAAGAACTAAATGAATCAATGTGCTATGCATTGTGTATGGTGATTTTATGTGATGTTTGTTATAGAAATAAGAATTTATTTTTTTCAGTCATTCCACATCTGTCCCCCCCACCCCTGATCTTGTAATTTATGGAGGCTGCATACAGAGCAAAGGAGCAAATTAATCTCTTGTGCAATTCATCTTTAGCCAGCAAAATGACACCACACATGAATGTGATTCAAAACAGTGGGCAGATCCCACTGAAAAGAACACAGTCAGTGTGTCCATAACATGGAAAGGTAAAAGCATAATAAACAGTATAATCGACTTCTGTAAAACCCAATCATTATGTGGAATTTCTCTGACTATTCCTTCATTATTTCTATACTATACATGTTCATCAAGAATTACTTGTCCCTAACAGCCCAAATTCATTGCATATGCTCTGTGTTAAGCTAAAAAGATTATTCTCCACCATGTACTTCTATCATTGATGTTAACTTGTACAATGGAGTCTCGGTGTAGGAGGCAGAAAGGAGACTCAGCATGCAAAATATTCCAAGAAATTTTTGAACACGCTCTTCAGAAAGGTTCTTAACCAGTCTGTTTAGTTTTAGGGTAAATCTTGCAGAGATCTGAACACAGTGGGTGGGAGTTTCCTTCTTTCCATCTGCCACATTAAATACAGGGTGTGTTGTTTTGCTTTTTTATCCATCTTCTTTCTTAGTATAAGCAAGTGTATAAACTTACACTGGTTCAACCATACTACCCAGCCTTTGACCCACAGTTCAAACTCCTCAGTTTCAGGGGTTTAGAACGTGAATCTGACCTTGCTGAGTATCAGAACTCAATCCACTTAAATTTAGATCCAAGTCCTGGCATTAATTTCTCATACCTTTTCAGTTCTGAGGCTGATCAGATCCCAGATCAGGAAGGACAAAGCCATTTGTATAGATCTGTGTATAAGATATGAGTATCACTTCTGCCCCATGGAGTTCAGCATTATCAACAAGAGGATTTTGGTTCAGTCCCATTCTGAACATGAAATAAACCAAATGGAGTTGCTCGATTGTGCAACTGCTCCCCTGATTTCTGATCTGCTCTCATAGTTGTTAAGCACAAAGCTTTTCCAGTAAGCCCAGGAACATCACTGCTCCTGGAGTGTGAGGAATTTATCAACAGGACAGGCCAGCTGTGCTGTCTAGAAAGAAGAAGACCACAGAGTGGTATAAAGATGCTTTCTTTAAGCAGCACATTCTAAATCTATCCTGAAACTGCGAACTTCTGACCAAAAAGAAACGTGTCTCATTACAGCACCTGATAGTTACAGTTAAAAGACAAAATATTCAGAATTAAGTCCAACCTTCTTGCTTTAACAGCTTAAAGGCTCAAAGTATTTAATCAAAAGCTACCTTGTCATAAATAATCTTACTTAAATGCAATTTAAGGGTGTGTTGTACAAATAGTCCATCATAAAGCCTGATGTGGGACTAGAGACAAATTTCAGAAGTATCTTTAGTGACTCTTTGGACATTTTTTCCCACTGCTCAATAAAATGAGACAAAATTTGATTTATTAACCTTCAAACGAAAAGTCCTACTGGCTGCTCTAAGTTTCTTCAACAATCTAAATGAGGAAGGAAACAAATAGCTCTGCTCTTGAAATTTCCAAAAGTAAACAAGAGGTTTCGAGTTTGCTGTGAACAGCTGTTCCACTAAAATTTATTTCTATGTGTCTCTACTTATAAACAGGGTCAAGAAAATGTTGCTGTTATCCCAGGCTCTTTGAATGTTAGATGTTCTCATTCTCTCAAGTATAAATTCTTGCTTCTTAACTTGTATACATCATAGGAGTATATGTACAAATATATGGGTAAATTGTATTTTGTTAATGCTTCCTCCCCAAATAAGGCAAATAGCTTTATTTCGAAACTACTTTCTGACAGCAGGGACAATTTTTCCAGGTATAAATCAGAAAGGTATGCATAGAAATGCAATCTGAACTGCATTTTTCTGGATGTGAAAACTAGTGCCACCCAAAACCAGCAAATAAAAATCTCCTCTTCATGGTCAAAAGCCATTTTAAAAGCAATTTGGAAGTATGAAATCACTAGGCAGCATTGAGGAATGTACATTATTCCTAATGAAGTCTCACATTTTTTTCCTATTTTTTTAGGAAGACAAGAGGTAGCATTTCCTATTCATAACGTATTCTGTATTCATGTGAAATTTAGCACTATATATTATTACTAAATGTTAGACTAAGTCAAAAACGTTGGCTCAGAACAATCCTGATTTGCTGTTGCCATCCAAATCCAGGTCTGTATACAAACTTTTGTGTCTACTCCTGTTGTTCTAAGGGACTGAACCAGAACCCAGAACAGCTGAACTGCAGCACAGGAAGAACCCAGCCCTGCCTGCTCGTCTGGCTCGTCACTCTGGGATTCTGAGGCACCAGGACTGTCAAGGACGTTATGATTACACACATCTAAAACCCTATAGGTCACAAACTCCTTTCTTCACAAGTTCAGCATGTTTGTGTGTTCAGCTAAGTCTTAGGACCAAGCAAATGCATAATCAACCAAGTTTATTCTAGAATCAGCCACTCAATAAGGGGGCTTAACTGGGCAAATTGGGCAACAGCCACTGAAGAGATTTGTTCACACCATGTTTTTCTTAAATTATGCTCTGACTCCTTTTTGGCTGACCATTGACCCATTAAATCTGGCAACCAATTCAAAGCAAATCATTACTCCCTACAATTCTTCAGCTCTTTTTTCTTCAAGAGCATTAGTCAAAACTTACCTCAATAACGTCTGAGAAAAGTATTTCAGAGTATTTGCAATGTCAGTTCCAGAGGGTACAGGGTATATGTTGTGGAGAACCCGGTTGTGGTATTCTTGAAGGTAACGGATTTTGGAAGCAACTACATAAAAGACAAAAAGACAAACACAAAAACTTTCATTTAGGTTTTTTGCAAACTTTGACAGAGTCGTGCCTATTTCCTCCATTTCTCTTTTTTTTTTTTTTTTTAATTTAAGTATTAAACTCAACAAACAGAAAAATCTCTGTTCCTTCTGTTCTGACTGAACAAATTGTAAAAGAGTGCCAGGGAGAACCCATGGTAGTGAATTTATGCATCTGTATCACACGAACTTCGTGCTAGCAAATTAAAAAATATATATTACCACCCTGCATTTCTTCCATGTCTCCAAGCATCTCAAGATTCATTTATAATGAATGAGTCATTGGATCACAGGAGGTTCATGTGAGACAGATATGCATTTCTACAGCCAAAGCAGGTATAAGCTAAGATAGAGAGACCTTATGTGATTTACTGTGGACCACACATTTACTTTATGCAGTGAACTAAAGATATGAAAAGAGCGAAGTGTCTGCTGTTTATTTGTCTTAGGAAGTGTGATCAAGCAGATAAGGGGATTTCAAAGAGCAGGAGGAGGCATACACCCTCACTGCAACCAATTTCTGTTGTATTACAAGTAACAGTGGGTTTATTTTCTAATAGGAATCCTTGTTCAGTATCAGGAAAGAAGTGATTACCCTCCCTAGCTGCATTGCCTTACATAGCCTATACAGCACAAGACAGTCTCATGTAGAGACACCTACACACACACACACACAACTCTTCTTGCTCCACTCAGATTAATCAACACTGCTGAGAGAGAGTGCATTGGCTGGGGCAGAGGGCTGCTCAGCTGTGCTGCACTGCAGACACAGCCTCATCAAAGCACAGCTGCCTGGGAACCCTTCATTGTGTTAAAAGTGCACCAAGACTGTAACAGACAGTTAAAAGGGGAGATGCTTTGGAATTTTTTCAGCCCTTAAGCATATGGATTGTAACAGTCTTTCACTAGACCAAGATATACCTTTGCTCCCCTACAGGGCTCCTTCAGTGTGGAAGATAAATCATGCTTCCTAAACAAGCAATTAGTCAATACTTTGTTTTATTCTCATGGGCCAATTTCATTTATTAAGGAATGAATACCATTAAGTCCTCCACTGAACAGAAGGGTATGAACTACCTGGGAGACATCACTATGCCTCTTCCTGCTGAGACAGCTGAACAGTTCAAGAATTTTCTAATTTTTTTCTGTGCCACTGGCAAGTTGAATGAGAAGGGGTGACATTGTATCCATATTGCAGAAAAAGACTAATGGCCATACACCAAAAGCAAAGTGTCTGCAAATATTGTTGGAAGCTCAGCTTGAGATAGAGGGCCATTTTGCCAGTACAGGTAACAGCACACGCTGGACTTCCACATCCAGAAAACAAAAGATTCCCTGAGTGGTCAGCCACACAACAAATGAAGTTTGACAGTTTCAAGTCAATTACCCATAAAATGAGGAACATTCAAATAATCATCAAATGAAGAATACTGTTTTCTTGATTGCATGATAAGAAATCCAATTTTGCAGCACCCAACCAAGGTCGTTCTTTAACTAATTTCTTGCTGTAAGGATGGCACTCCCCCAGTTCCTGTAGCAAGTTAAGCTTCTACGGACAAAAGTCTCCCTCATGATATTACCTGGCTTCACCACAAGGAGAAAGCCCATCATGTGACTGAAGGGCTGGGGTCTACGTGAAACCATCGAGTGAAAATGCAACCACAGACACTGTCATAATGCACATGCAAAAGCAACACACTAAAAAATGCCCAAGCGTCTTTACTTATATTTCCTCATCCTTAAGTATTTCACTTCAAAAGTTTATTTTAAGGTGACATTAATGAATAACTAAAAACCAATCGTAACTTTTTCCCTCCCCTCTCAAACAACTGCAAACAGAAATTTTGTCACACAGACTCCGGTTGCCTCAGGATAGGTGGGAGCAAGATCAGAGCCTTTCAGTACACCAGGGGGCTATGACACATGAACTGTGCTTGGCAGGAGGTTATCCTGTGTGAGAGCTGCCATAACTGACTCCCTGTACTGCCCCAAACCACCGGGGTAGGAACATCTGGGCAGGATGTGTTTCACTCCACATTACAGAGGTTGACTTGAGCAGTCCAAGACTGTTTTCCCCTTTTCATCTCACTCCTCATTCTTTCTGCCCACTAACCTCAGTTTTAGTCTCAGATTTTTCAGGCCACCTCATCAGATTATTTTAAAAGTAGATATTTCTTTTAACTGTCATAAAAACTAATCTAATTAAGTTTCTGAATTAAGAAAGCAATTACTTCATAAACATATTTTGTGATGTACCTTCCTCTGGGTTTGGGGGAAAAACAAACTATGAAACCAAGCGTATTTGTAAAGGACACAGACGATGCAAGCCAGCACCCAAATAAGAACAATTTACAGCAAGGTGCAGATTACCGTGGCTGCCATGCTTTGCTGTCAGATATCTGTAAATTAAACGGATTAACAAAACGCCGAAGATTATTACAGAATTCAGATCTAGATGTATCTCAGAGAGCTGTGTATGTCCCTAGAGTTACTACATTTCAATAAAGGGCATAGGGTATCTAGAATCACTTAGAAACACTTTTTTTGTTTTTTTAAATAAAGAGGGAAACCCATTTATTTCTATTAATTGTCATTGTTGTGCAATTGTATCAGGTCAAATATAAAAAAATTATTTACAAAGCCTAAATATAAACATTAACTTTAGGCTAAAGACTTCAGCCTCACTTCTCAGTTCTTTTTCCCAAAACTCTTGTCCATTTCAGCTCAGCCTCCCAGAACACAAAGAAACTTCTGAAAGAAAGCCCCACAGCAAAAACTGCCAGCTTTCAAGGTACAGCAAGTGTGTGAATGACCCAATTTTCTGAGTTTCTGAGTACCCAGAGACACACTTCAAAATGTAATGTCACCCTGCAGAAGTACTTGGCCACTGTCATAGGGTCATCAAAAAAACAAACAGGTATCTATCTACACAGACCCCACTAAACTCCTCAGCCCCCCTGAGTCAGTAAGCACTGACTGAAGCAATTAGGAGTACTCAAAGATGGCCCTGGTTGCTCCAGTGTCCTGGAGGGGAACAGAGCAGGCATGAGGCATTCCCAGGACATTACTTACCACAATTAAATACCAATTTAAGGTATTCTTTGTAAGGTAAAAAAGAATTTGTTTTCTTTAAATACAACAAAACACCTCAGGCATGGTGCAAAGAGTCAAATGCTGAAAGTCACTGTCGATATATTTGGTATGCAATACAAGATATGTGTGAAGAGAAGCTTCTCCAGTCACCTTTCCAGACTGACACCATTTTACCTGTTGTTCATAGAACCTGCCCAAGAGCTGTGGGATTCGTGTTTAGACCAGCACATCTTCTGTTCTGAACAGTGTGACTCCTCAGTCGTAGCGTTTCATTGATGTTCTTGGTCTGAGATTCATTATGACTTGTGACTTGAGTGCTTCCCAAGACATTCTGGTTCTTGCCTGTCTCCCAGTGAGGGCAGAAGCAACAATAGCGACAGCTGGGGTCTAAAAGTTTGACTGGTAGTGATGTATGCACACCAACACATCCTTGTCAGAGTCCATTACTCAAAAATTGCTGGTGAGGTAATCTTGAACTTAGGTAGAGACAAAGACATTTGGTAATACCATAAGAACTAGTCAGAGAAGCAGCCTTGGTAAAAAAAATACATTCAGCAGGTTAGAATACACAGGATACGTCCATTAAACAAACACTCTTCCTGAAGTATCATGAAAAGGAACATTAGAAGGCAGAAAGATCTGAAATCTGGACCCTAAGTAAATCTCAAAATAGAGAGCAATACGGACATGGCAGGCCTAGATGCAGTGTCTTGAAAAGTACAAAGGAATGAAAAGAAAAAACAGCCAAGGATAAAATATGAAAGAGAAGCTCAAACAGAGCAGACCAAAAGCATTAGAAATGGAGGAACAGAGAAGGCAGAATAGAAAAGGAAGAAAACGCCATAGCCGGTGCTGGGACAAAAAGTAGCACAAATTCTTCCACATGGCAGAGTAAAGGAAGTGTAATTAATGTATAAGTATCACAGAAAGAAGAAACAATTACAGAACTCAGGTGGAAGGTGGGAAAGGCAGCAACAACAGAACGGTGCAGATCCAAACATTGCACAATTCAGGGCTTCTGCACAGTCAGAACATAAGGGTCTCTATTTACAAGGCTAGAACTACACCTTTACAGTAATAAATTAAATCTGCATAATATTTTTAAAGCAAGATCATCCATCACTGTAAATAAGTAGTGAACCCTAACAGAAAAAAATACAGGGTTTTTTTTTTTGTTAGATCGGTTCAGCATAGGCATATGTAAACACAGGGATCCTTCTCAGTGCCCTGGAGGAAGAAGAGAGCAAGTCTCAGCATGTGAAGTGTCAAATCACATCACGTCATCATGACAAACATCAATCCAACCTCCTGGTCACAGACTGCCTGTTCATAACCATGACACTGTATCAGGCAGGAAAGTAGCTTTGACATGGGTGACTAGCTCGACTACCCCAGTATTTTCTTTTCAGCATCCCATCAGGGTTCTTGCAGACACACCGGGTGTCATGAGCAACAACAGTGGGGAGCACTTCCACGGCCCAGATGCAGGTATCGCCACCACCACGTCACCTAATCATGCTCTGATCAGATCTAGCCAACATGGTGGTTGGCACGCCCGTGACCAAGCAGAGGCACGCTGGCCGCGGGCAGGGGGATGCCAGCACCTGGGGGATGCTGCTGGGCCCGGGCGCTGTGGCAGGCGGCCTGCGGGCAAGGCACAAACACCCAGCCGACATTCGCCCAAAAGGTGAGCGGCCGGGGCAGGAGCGGCGGCGCGACTCTTGTGGCTCCACCGCGCTGCCAGACCGCCGGCAAGGCGGCGGCGCGCGTCACCTCTGCTCCCGCAGGTGGCCGCATCCTTCGGGACACGGCGCCGGCAGGCGGGGCAGGCTGGACCGCTCCCGCCGTGGGGCGGGGGGCGAAGCCGGCGGTCTCAATATTAACTCTCACACCCGATCCCTCGTTTCTCCCGGCGCGGCCTTTGCACAAACACACCGTCGCCCCAGCGGGCCGCCCGGACAGCGAGCGGCTCCGGGGGCTGCGGGCACCAGCACCGGCGGCGGCTCCGACAGAAAGAGCCAGAACGCCGACAGCCCCCTCCCCCTGCCCCGCCTGCTCGCGGCCGCCGCAGCCCGCGGCAGGAGCCCGGGCAGCGCTGCCCCGCCGGGGCGGCGGCGGCGGGGAGCGCCATCGGCGGGACGGCGCCCCCGGCCCCTCTCCCCTCCCCTCGGACAGACCCCGGCCCGGCGCCCGCCCGGCCCCACTCACACTGCTCCGCCTTGGTGGACATGCTGCCGCCCCGCTCTGCCCCTCGGCGCTGCGGAGCGCCGGCCCTCGGCCGCGAAGGAGCTGCCGGTACCCGCGCCGGTGCCGAGCCGGTGCCGCAGGGCTGCGGGCCGGGGAGCGGCGGGCGGGCGGGACCGGGCGGGAGCGCGCTTAAAGGGGCGGCGCGCCTGGCGGCCGCGCATACAGCATCCTCGGGAGGGGCGGGGTGGGAGATGGGACGGGGAACGTGGGACTTGGGATGAGATGGGATGTGATGGGATGTGATGGGGCGGGGAAGGCCGGCTGGTCCCGGGACGGTCCTGAGGCTCCCGCCCCAGGGGGCTATGGCCCCGCCGAGCTTGTCACAACGTCGAGTTGGGAGCTGCCGAGCTGAAAGATCTCGATAAGCGTCGGCGGTGCCCCCGGGGCCGCCAGGGTTGCGGAGGGGCTGGCCGTGCCCTCGCCCGGCCCCGCGGCCGCTTCCGCGGGAGCTGCGCTGAGCGAGGACAGCGGTGGCGGCACTGCCGGGAGCTGTGCTGTGGACTCCGTGTGATCCTTGACAAGGAACAGGACCGTTGTTCCCTTGTGTACGCTTCCCGTTGACCCCTGGGCTCCAGCTGTGTACCCAGGCGGGCGGGCAGTCAGGTGCCTCTGGCCCGCTGTCCCCACCTGTTTCCATGGTGCACCAAGCACCTGGGCACCGCCATGCCTCTCCGAGGAGACAAGGGCTGTGCTCAGCCCCGACTATGTACGTCCATCACCGGATCCCAGCCATAGTGACTGCCCCAGGACGAAGGTAGAATGAAAAGACCTTCGTCCAATTGTGGTGGGCGTACAGTAATAACAATACAACTCATTTGCTCTAAGAGAAATAGTTTCACTGCTGTGTGTCCTGACAGTATTCCCAGGGTCCTGACTTGACCTTATCAGGTCTCAGAATTGAAAGGTTAGCTATGAGTTTCTTTGCTGAAACTTTCCATACCAGTTTTTCAGATTCTCACACCTCCAAAAAAGCTATGTGAAAGCAGCAGTATTTCATCAGCCAGGGTCTTGATGTTTACACACAAAAGAAATCCACTGCGACATACTCTCCTCAAAATGCTGGGCTGTGTAAGATAAGTAGGCCTGTGGCAGCCAAAGAGAACTGTGCTGTGGAGGTGGAGGAAAATAGGTATGATTTGTTATTCATCATACAAGGTGGTGCCTCCAAATTACTGCTGCCCTGATTTGGGGACAATGCACATTTGGTGCCATAAACCACGATGAAGGAGCAGATGCTGTTCAGTGGCATTTAACTGGTTTGCTTTTTTTCTGAAAGCAATTTTCTAAAAATACTGCATGGGCAATGTTTCTTCAACACCACTTAATTAGGTACAAAACAGAGCTTTTACTGGAGGCCATAGTTCTTTCCACACTCCCCACAGTTTGTGAGTCCCAAAGACAGAGCAAAGCTAACTTATACCACTGTTTTCTCTATTACATTCCTATATTTGAGAGTAAATCTTTTTTCTTTTATTTGAAGCTTAATTTAGTGAATTGCCCAGAGAGGTCATGTGGTGCTACAAACTTGCTTCCCCGACTCCTATGTCTCACAACATGGAGCATAAGTGATGAAAATACAGACAAATGACTTTCAGACTTCATTGAAATAAGATATTGAAGACAGGTTTCATCTTTGAATTTCTGTCTGTTGATGCAACAAATCAGTCTGAACTGCTTTATTGCTCATTACAGAACAATAGGGAACTCTGCACTGAGGGGAACAGAGCTTCCATAAGTATCTTTAAAATATACCAAGTGTTCGCATACCAGAGTGGTGAGCTTTTTAAAAACATTCAGGTTGATAAAGCAGGAGTACACTGAGAAAATATTAATTCCATTTCTCATGTAAAATTTCTTCTTTGGTTTAAGTGCCTGAAAATTGCAGCTATGCCTGCATTTACTGAACAAGGTCCTACCATAATACAGCATGTAGTTCAGGTACATGGTAAACAATTTATTACTTATGAGTTCTGCATTGTCTAAACAATGTCTAAGCCCTAAATAAATCCTATACAAGTAGTCTGTTTTTCAGTCAAACAATTTAATAGTTGCCTAGTTCGTTAATTCAAGTAGAGACTCACACTTTAAATTGTGAACAAATGACATTAAGGAGCAAATATAAAAATGTGGTACTCTGGGAACTAATTTCTCAAGTCTCTGGGCTAAACCAAAGTCATAATTTCTCAGCAAGATCCTCATGAATATGCCCAACAAAATGGGTACAGTGCTTCACTGGAAACCATTTTAAGCAACTAAGGTTTTTGTCCATATGGTTTTTGCCCCTGCACACACTCAGCTAAGAGAGCACATAAAAGCTGCAGACATCTTAAAGCCCACAGATCATTAATGAAAGAACATATTTTTAACATTAAACAAATGTGGAGTGGAAAATTTACATACCAACTGATGAAATTCAAAAGAATAAGTGCTACTTTCTGAGTTCATAAGCAGAAATTTCACTGAATCATGGAATCTTCAAGGTTGGAAAGACTCACTGGAGCTTATCTACTCTAACTTCCCTGCTCAAAGCAAGGTCAGCTAGAGCAAATTGCTCAGGGCCACGTCCAGCCAGGTTTCAAATATCTGCAAGCATGAAGACCCCACAACTTGTGGCAACTCTTACCAACCTTGTTCAAAGGTTTGACCATCCTCACAGAAGGAAGATTTTTTTCTTCTGTTTAAGTGGAAATTCTTGTATTTCAGTTTGTGCCAATTGCCTGTGGTCCTATGAGTAGGCTCCACTGAGAAAAGTCTGGTTGCATCTTCTTAGTCCTTCTCCTAAGGTATTTGTACACACTGAAAAGACCCACTCCTCACAACAAACATTTTGATTTTGGTGCTAAACAGTCACAGTTCTCTCAGAACCCTTTTATAGGACAGGCGCTTCAGTCTCTTCATCATTTCACCTTTCCCTCAACTCCAGTATATTCATGTCTTTCTTGTACTGGTGAGTCCAGAACCAGGCACAGACTCAATTCACATCATTGTCAACTTGCCTAGTTCCTATTTCATCAGTTTGTCTTTACTGATGTAATGGGAAGCATTGATCAAAACCTTGCTAAAGATAAACTTTCACTGCTTTTTCCTCCTACCCTTGTTAGTAATTTTCTTGCAGAAGGCTATCAAGCTGGTCAGACATGGCTTTCCCTTCACAAATGCATGCTGACTACTCCAAATAACCTTCCTGTCCTTAATGTGTTTGGAAGTGGTTTACATGATTATTTGCTTCATCATCTTCCCGTGGATCAAGGTGAAGATAAATGACCTATAATTTCCCAGCTACTCCTGCTTGTCCTTCTTGAAAACAGGAGTGACACTTGCTTTTTTCTATTTCTCAGAACTCTCCCAGTTGCTTTGGCCTTTTTTAAAGATAATAAAGATCAGTCTGACAGTGTCATCGGCCAACTGCCTCAGCACCTGTGAGTGCATCCTATCATGTCCCATGGACTTGTGTATGTCTGGTTGTTTTCAAGTGTGGCTTTTACAGGATAAGGTAGATAAGGTGTGGAAGGGATGCAGAGCATATGGTTTCTATCAATTGTGCTGGCTTTTAACTAAATTTTGCCTGTCTAAGACTGTGTGTTGTAGTTACAACATAATTCAGGCATAAATTAACGAAATATCTTGTAAGGAGGAAAGAAGTAATCAAGAGCAGAAGTCACTATTTATGTGACTACTGTCACTTTGAATTACATTTTCAAGTATTCAGCTCCAAAAAGACACAATCTAGTGTTGTTCCTTCTTTTAAAATCCCCAAACATTAACAAATCTACTTTGAGAAAGGTAATCCTCTCTGAAAAATACAAATCCTAAGCCCTCCTACCTTGAACCATGTACAGAAAATTTATTAAAACATTCATAAATTGAATTTATGCATGTATAAAAATAAATCAATGTATCAGTTTACAGGGATCTGTATCTGCACATTTTTATCCAGACATGTTCACCATAACCAACTCTTAAAACAGTCTCATGGTGTTCCCTTTAAAGGCTCAGCTTCCTGAATCATGTAATTACATGGATCTCTATTTGAATTTTAAATAAAAACTAGTTCTTGCCTGACATATTCAAAGGCTTCAATGCAATATAAACAATGTTTGAAACAAATGAGGATTTCAATGCCTGAATGAGAGGCAAGGACCTAGGTGCTTTGTAAGTTTTATCAAAACACAAAACGAAACCAGCTAACTTCCAATTTCATTTACTTTAAGCCAATGCCTCATTTTTTTAAAACTTACTCACCACTTCTGGTAAAAGATTATCAATAACTGCATTGTGATAGGGATATAAAAAACTGCAGTAGATGTAGGGACATGTTTAAAATGTCTCAAATTTTTCCTTTAATCACTTCAAGCCTATCTGAATTGAAAGCTGTGGCATGGAGGGAGGCAAGGGTGATTGCAATAAGAAAAGCCAAACTCAGAGTGAACTGGAGCAGGAGGAAGCAAGTTTCTCTGGCTCTCTGGATTTTTCAATCCACACGGTGCTTTCTGGATATTGCAAGGTTAATCTAATGGCAATGAAAGGGTCTTGGTATGGAACTGGAGCCCCTGAACAGTTCCTGTATGGAGACCAACCTCCTCCCTGTCAGATTCAAACAGCAGATGGAGTCCCTCAGGCTCAGATGAGTGTATTTTGCAGCAATAGTTACACCATATTAAATTAAATTTGTCTCTAAATCTTTGCTCTATGTAAGAACTAATCCTCATGAATGATTGTAAAATATATAATCGCTTGAGGAAGAAGTCTATCTGGGATTAAATTGAACAGTTAGGCTTAACTCAGATAGGCTATAGCATATATCCTGGTTGTCACATGATGATTTCTGGAGCAGTTCCTCAGGGCTATGACACCTGGGTCAACCAGCATGAGCCAAGAGACAAGCAAACAGGGAAAGCATCTCTTCTTGCTTATAGAAAATCATATCTGCACAAAAGTAACTCAGTATTACTGACAGTTTGTTTAGTCTTGTGCAGGGAAATAATTTCTTCTGAGGTGAAGATATCCAATTTTAGCCTCTGTGTTGAGACTTAAAAATGCAAGGAAATCTTCCTTTATTGGTACTATCACACAGCACTATGTACAGAAAAAGATATGAACCCGACCTTCCTCCTGTGTGAGGGCAGGAAAATAACTGTTCTGAGAAGGAGGGTGTAGAGTATAGTAGGATAGACATTTGGACAGGGTAGAGAATTAGAGTAGAACAGAATAGAGAACAAGTTGGCAGAAATGGCAGAAGTGATCATGATGTGACCAGAAGCTTGGCTGAAGCCACCGACCCATATCAGTTATGCCATCTGGCATGTGACAAATTCATTTCAGCCATCACTGGCTCGGGCTGCTTTAAAGTGAGAGATGGAGCAGTAAAGGGCTCTGTGTCTCATTGCTAATACTGTGTGTCCAACAGAGTAGCCAGACTGTGATGCTGAAATTTATTCTTTCCCCAATTTAGAATAATTAAGACTTTGGGAAAACAAAACATTGTTAAGAAATACAGTGGTTATTTGATTGTACTTACAAAACTGAAATTTTCCTCTTATTCTGATAAATACATCAACTAAGTGTGAATGTTTGCTTTATTATTACATTTGTCAGCATCTGTCACTGTACAAATCTCTGATAAATGCCTTCAATTTCTCTTCTACAGTAATGTGATTAGCCTCTAAATGAACAAAATACTTAATTTGTTGCTATAGCAGTGGAGTTTGAGAAATACATGGTGACCTGCATAAAGAATTAGCACAAATTTGATAAGCATGCACTAAAACTATAATAAAATCATAGACTGGATATACTGCTCCAAGAGGCAGTCTTTGTGACAGCTAACATGCCAAGTTTGTGAAAATTAGCAACCCCCCTAGCTGAATTATATCTCCCCAACAAAAAAAGCTGGATTTTTTTCTTACCATTAATTTCAGACTTGTGAAGAATTGACTATACCACCTACCTACATGGCAAAAATAAAAGCACTCTGTAGTGGTAATAGTGCTTTAGGAATCAGAATGACAAGTGTCAAGATACTGCCTTCTTAAACCTATCACAGCATCATGGCCCGAAAGCAAAGAAATGAACAGAGAAATCAAGAAAACCAGATATTCTATTTGCTTTAGTATTTCTACACTCAAGTAAAAACATTTGTAAAACCTCTCTGCTGGGCAAAAACAGTTACAGAGAGCAAAAGAAGCCACGAGATTTTCCACAAGGAAGTGAGGAGAACGCATGTGACACTCAGCACTGCTGAGGTCCGTGGTGTTTTACCACACCTGTACCAAGTTTGTGACCCATGCCAGGGTCAAGACCCTGGCTCAGTAACAGCTAAATCTGACTGACCTTGCTCCTGCGTTTGGAGGCTGCCTCCCTAGGAGCCAGTGAGCTGTCTACTCTCTTCTCCAAATTGGTTTGCTCAGGATTCTAGGAGTAACCTAAGATGAAACGAAGGGTGAACTATCAGAGATAGGAACCTTGGTGGAAACAGAAAGTGAACTAAATTGATGGAACTGGGACACTACTAAAGCAGCCTGTAGGAAAACTGATGCACTTTACATGGGAATGCATTTTTCTCATCTGCAGAGCCTTACAAATGGTCCTATCTATTGCAAATTCAGGCCTACTGACAATTGCATAATATTCCACAACTACTTTTTGCAGACTCAAAGTGTTTATGGACCATAAGCTGAACACTACTGGGCCTCTTAATTTAAGTTTAAACTTATCCAGAGCACTCACTCTTAAGAAGAGACAACAGGGTGGTTGAAAGATACTTCCACTCAGAACTATGAGTATTTTAGCTTAATTGTACACTGCAGCACATAACCATAATCACAAAGCATTTAAAGGTTATAAAGGTTAGTGCAATACAAGATCTTCTGCCTTACCTGGAATGGCTGCTACTTGTGTTCCTATGGAAGAACAAGCTTCAGCCACTTACCCTTAGGAATACATGTGTTACCTGTGCTACTACCTATAGTCAGCTTAAAACCAGATTTGGCCCATCTGCAATAAATAGATACCATGTAGATACCAATGTAGAGATACCATGAGAAGCATGGCAGGGAACTATCCTTCAACTCTGTTTTCAGCTCCTGCTACCGTGCTGCCTTATCTTGGGCAAGCATTTCATGTGTGGTGCTCCCCATCTGTGGAATTACAGGAGGGAGACTCTTGCCTTTCTTTGTAATGGACTCCACTGATGTCCAGACACAGAACTCAGCGTCACTCAGGGAGACCCCAGTGGTGCCCATCAGGCTGTAGGTAGGGTCATTGCTGTGAAATGAAAAACCCACCAACCATTTACTAAGTACCTCAGGAGCTGTAGGAAGCCTGAAGAAAAAACAGCTGTTGGAGCCAGAGCCCTGGGTACTACTGGCTGCATTTATCAGCCCAGTTCTGGCTGAACTGTGGCTGGTTTAGACTAATAAATAAACACCCTTGCACTTAATGAAGAGTATAAGCTCATTTATACCAAACTAACGGCAGTAAGGGGCCTGCAATTACCTGGCTTCTCTCCTTTTCATCTTGGTTTTGTGTGCATCACATACCCAGAGCTTCCAGTCTCAGGGTTAAAGATCCATTTGCAGTCAGTAAAGAGAGCTACATGAAGACTGAAGCATTTTTAAATGCCTGTAAAATGTAATTATTAGTACTTACAGGAAGAAATGGTTGAAGTGGACTGAAAATCGGGAAAGTATTTGCGAAAAACACTTGAATTTTAAGTAGCTCTTCATGTAAGTAGTTTCTAAAAATTATCACTGCTTCAATATAAACACTCCTATAGATCTGTTACCTCATTTCATCCAACACAATTCTCAGTGCTTTACTCACATCCCCCGAGTATGTATAATAACCAGGGAATCTTATTACTCATTGCCATAGTTTAAGAGGACAAGTACAACTATTGAAATGTTGTATCTTACTGATTTATTTAAGCATTACTAGGTGAGAGATGATGAAATCACACACAGGACAAGCAGATACACTGAAATGTTCAAACCTGATTTTTACAAAAGATTCTGCAAAATAGCCCTATGATTCCAAAGGATGCACTCAGTGTGCAGGAGCAAAGCTTCAGACTGCTTGTCCCAGTGTCTTCCAGTTACTGGCATTGCTTTTTCTCTGGATACCAGGAATGCAGGCACATATCCAACACTCATTCAAATCTGTGGGAAACTTTCCACATACACAACTGGGCTTTCACGACAGACTGTTCAACTAAGCGACAAAGCTATCATTTTTTGGAAAAAATAAACCTGAAACTTTCTTTAAACACTCAGGATGAATGTCTCTATTCTCTATCTGAAAACTTCAGTCACGGTTACAAGGTGAAGAGAACTCAGACAATTTATCTGAAAATCATAGAGCAGCAAGAATAAATACTCACACATTCACTGCCCTACTTTCAGAATCTGTTTTGATATTAGATATTATAAATGACTTAATAGAATTTTAAATCATATTCTGCTAATACTGAAGCATCACAACCAATCCTTTAGCATCACAAAGTATTCATATCTGTATTTTATTGCAAGACAGACATAAAATCATTAGAACACATTCTTTTATTACACATGCAACAATGCATAACAAGTGTTATTTACTGTACTTTTCTCAGGTTTAGTCTAGACTTCCAAGTATTTATCATAGCAATTGCCAATAGCGATCATGGGATAATCTCTCAAAGGTCAAAAATCTTAATCTAAAAACTGAAAATACATTGAAATACCTGACAATCATGACCTGCAGAAAAACATTTATCCTGGTGGAAAAGGAACACACCAAAAGAGTACATGTAAAGATTAAAGAGAAACTCTCAAGAAAGCCATTCTAAATTCTCAGCGGTTTAGTAAAACCATCCTAAATTCTCAGAGGTTTAGTCTGAGATGACTATAAATTTTTTTTCTGTATTTTTTGCCATTTATTTACTTTAAACTTTTGATGGTACCTGTATGAACTGATGCAGACAGGACACAGGAACAAAATTATGGATGAAAGGCAAAGAGTAAACTCATTTTTGTTACCTCACTAACCAGGGATGACCAAAGCAGCAGACAGGAGAGGCACACAAGTGGGAACACGGGCACTGCAAAGCTTGGTCCATGGTGGGGGATCAGCAAACCTGCTGGTTTTTCCTGTGTTTCAGGGATTCACACAAGTATAATTCAGCACTGTGCTTTAATCTTGCCCACAGGAGGGGGGGATTCTCAAGCACGTTTGATAGGGTGCCTCTAAGTCTACCACAGGCATGTGTTTCCTAGGCACAGATGTTCTACTTGTCTAAAACACAAAGTCAAACAACAATTAGTATGATATATGTGTTTTTCAACAGCCAAACTACAAGTCACTTGAGCGTGTTTACAGTCCTCCTCATCAACCTTCTATTTCTCACAGTTCCTGATGACAGATCCACACTGGTCCAGCGCAACAGGTGATGGCAGAGTGGACCTGCCACTATTTTGTATATTACACCACTGTAAATCTGGGTCCAGTTCTACAGTATCTGCAAAAGCTTTTTGGTACCTGGCCCATGGGATGGGTGACAGAGCGGGAACAGGGACTTGCTAGAGAGTCCAAGTTTGGAGTTTTGCAGTTTATTGTAGCATTTAGATCTTATTTTTGAAGGGATGTTTTCTATTTCTTTTTATAGCTTGGAAGGTGGCACAGGAACCATCCAGCTGGTCCAAGAATTGCCAGTGAAAATGCTGAGAATCCAATGATTGTCTCCTAAATTAAAGAAATAAGGTTAAATAAAGCTAAACAAATTGAAATGCTCCCAGACTAAGATGTCTATAGCCAAGCAAATTATGTGGTATTATTGAACTTCTGCAGCTATAATTCCAGAGATGTGACAGTTTCTAAAGGAAAAATAATCCACAGAGGATTATTTTACATGTTTGAACTAAAAGCACTAGCAATGTACGGCAGCGAGAAAGAAAAGTACCTTAGTACATACTATGCACCAACATGCTTAAACAAGGCATATCTACAACAATAAAATTTAAACATGAAAACATATCAGGCAATGTCTTATTTTCCTACAGATTCAGTACATTTTGTGCCTATTTCTTGAGCTTTTTATAAATATAATCTTTATAGAAACAGTACTACTTGCTTAATAGTTACAGTAACACAGCTTACCACTATTCAGATAAAAGAGCTTTGGGTATTTACTAGCACTGGGAGTTGATATAGGGCAGAGAGTTGCTGGTTAATTTTTCGTTAAGTTACTTAGCTAAGTAAGTTTAGTTGGTCTCCTATAATCACATGCTGGAATACTTGCGCTGGGGACTATAATCAAAGATTATAAAAGGCACCCCACAGAAATGTATTTTGTTACATGTCTCTGTAGGATGATACAACAGCATTCCCTTCCTCTAAGGCACAAATTTCCCTTCTTGGTAGTGGGAGGAGACAAACTTCTGGGAGGAGTGGAAGGAATTCCTGAGGAGAGCTGGCTTCTAGTTAGAATGAAGAAAACAAATATTTTCGATATGAGAAAGAACAGAAAGAGAAAGCTCTTCCCAGAAGATGGACTTGTATGAGGGAAAAAAAAAAAAAAAAAAAAAAAAAAAAAAAAAAAAAAGAGCGAGAGAGAAGGCTCAAAAGACAGAACTCACCAGCAGTCCCACTTTGTCCTCAGGTGGGGAGCTGTGGAGGCAGCGAGTGCTCCAATGGGCAGACCTGAAGCAAAAGAGTCGGGATCCATAATGCATTACAGGGCCCATTATTTTAGCCCGGTGAAGAGAGAGCACAGCTGGGATATCCTGCCTATTGAGTGACTACTGCTGCCGGGAATTTCTCAGTCCTTTGTTATTTTCTATTGCTCAAAGCCCGTAGAATGCTGAATTCTCTTTAATGAAGACTGCTTGACAGTCAAGTCCCTTCATTTTTGAGCTAGGTGCGAGAAGCAGCAACACCTGTCGCCGGGTCAGCAGCAGCAGGAGTGCGTGTTTGTGCCTGTAGGCTGGGAGAGGACCTGGGGATGCTGCAGCCGCCTCCCACGGCCTCACGGGGTTGTGCTGCTGAGACCAAGGGTGGGAGGAGTCTGTCTCCGCTGCTGGCTCTGTGAGCAACGTGGAGAGAGCAGTCTGTCCTTCCATCTACAAGAACCTTAAAAGTCTATTTTCCCCTATGCAAATGTTTCTCCATACAAATTGCTTGCACCCCAATTAGACACTCTCTGGAATTCCTGTTTGCAGTTAATTTACTACTTTCAATCAAGAAACTGACCCATAAATGACCAGTACCTTGAATAAAATATATCCCTGCTCCCACTGCAGAGAATATCTCCTTCCTGCACACCCTACCCAAACATTGATCATTGATCCATTTGTACAGTGGAGCTGCAGGGCTCCCCTGCTGAGAAAGCAGCCTTCCACAGCAGGGAAATGTGAAGTCACCCGCCTGGGTTCAGGATCGAAGCAAAATGTGTGATAGGGTAACAGACAAAGGCAGAAAAATGTTATCAGCATTTCTGGCAGGAGATTGTTTAAGCACACAAGTAGTTGGGCAGACACAGAGATGGACATGTCTCCTCCTCTGCATGCAGAACTCAAGAGCTGCACTGCCATTGGCACTAAGCCCAAGCCCAGGAGCTGTTAGCCCAGGGACCAGCACCATGCTAATTAAGCAATCCGTCTTGCAAACTGGGGCTGGTTTACAGCTAGTCAGCTTTCAGCCATAGCAATCAGACATCTGACAGTCTGTGCATATCTGCTTGAAATGTGTTCCTTGTGCACTAGAGGTGGGGAGGCAGGGAAGTAAATACTCCTCCCCTCAGCTATGGACTGTGCCATTTCCAGTATGGACATTTTTGAGCTGAATTCTGTGCCCTTTATATGCAGACATGAAGATTGTTGCTCAGCTGCAGTAAACAGGTGATTTATTAGATTCCCTACTCATTTCTAAATACATTTTATTAATTTTGACGTGTTTTCTCCTGCTTTTAATTATCAAATCCTGAATCAGATAACTATGGCATCCTTCTCTAGGCTTCTTGTCAGAGTACACCCCTGAAGCTCACTTCCAAGACAGCCACCAACACACTGATGGTGGGGAGAGCCTCAGCATGAGGGTTTTTGACAATGTCCAGAGTACATTAGCAAGGTGTGAAGAGCAAAGAGTTAGAAGTATACACAAACAAACAGCAGTGGATCAGTGATTAAACAGACTTATCTGGCATGTTATTTGCCAGAGCTGTGTTTTCGTTATCTCAGTAAATTTAATTACTTGATTTTATGAAGGATGAGACAAGAAGTTTGTTTTTTTTTTTTTTCTTGTAAATTCTCCACTAACACTAAACATCCTAGCTGTCTGTAACAAATACAGAATTTATCCAGAAATAAATATGTCTGGAAGATATGTCTAAAGAAACCAGAAAGCAAAAGACTGATTTCCATTCATCAGCTGAGGCAAAGCACTAAGCACACAGTGGATAACCCTAAGCAACCAAACTTCCTGAGACAGACCCTCTATCAGCAAGAGATTGTCCCAGATATATGATACATATTTTTTTTAAATAATAGGGTTTGAGTTCTCCTACTTGTTTTCAGGTATTTGCTTTTGTATTTCATGTTCTCTACATCGACTTTCTTTTTCTCTACAGTTGTGAGGATTGGAAACTTCATAAATTTATACTGAGATTACCCTTTCTATCTCCTGCTGAGATACTCTGGCATTAATTCCTGTATTAAAATTAAGTCAAGCACTGTCCTACAATGGCAATAGCGCCTCTCATTAACCTTGCCATGCTTGGCACATATTTTTCAGCTTTCTGAACATTCACTAGAAAATGAGAAATAATCTTATTTTTCTACCAAATCTTCTGTGGGGATGAAAGGGTTAAAAATGGAAGCTTGGCATAGAGAGAGGAAAATAAGCTGTTTCTAGAATTGTTTTCACTCAAAGACCAACCTTGCACCTGGGAGAAATTTCTCTCAGTGTGAGAAAATTCATGTATTTGCCGTTCACTTTGGGTTGTTTTCTGTCTGCTGTAGAAGAACTTTCTCACCCAGATAACAGAGTGTTGTTAACATAACAGCATTCCTCAGACAGGCTGGCAGCCTTTTCGTAAGAGTTAAGGGAGATAAGAAGTTCAGAGATTGCAAAACACAGCCTGGGGAAGATTCTTGCATGCCCAAGACCCCTTTCTTCCTGTAACAGAACACAGGCTTAGCCACACTCTCCCCTGCTATAGTGAGCTTAGCAGCATATGTTTCTCTGTTTGATTTTGGAATCCTCCAGCCAGTGAGATGATCGAATAAATCCGATTTTTGCATTTCAGCTTGGTGTTATCTGCATGTATTTGGTTCACACACCTTCCAGTAACTGAGCTGTAAATCCAAACCACTCTTCCCCATTACCATAGCCCCTGCTCAGAGCAGCGCTGCACCCTGGCACTGACAGCCAGACCACAACTCTCTTCACATGGCACTGAACAATATTTGTCAGACGTGTCCCCCAAAAGCCTCATCTGTTCTTAACTCAGCACTGGCCCTTTTGTTCCTCACTCAGTCTGTCTCGTTCAGTGTCTGGGGATGCTTAGCCTGCTCCAGCCTCCTCCATATGCACATTACCAACCCTCCAGACAGTACTTACACTTGTGAACACTAGGAGTTTTCCCACATTAAGTTTAGATTTGAAAAGCTTTTTGCTGTCCCTAGGTTTGTTATTGGTCCCTTCAGAATGGAAGGAGAACATCAAAGCTCTCCTGGCACATCCTATCCAGGTGCTTTCTTCTTGGCTACCATAAAAGTACATTCTGTATTTTTCCCAACATATGTGGGATTTTCCTAAATCCCAAAGAGTAGTGCCTTGCTCCTTCACTCTTTCAGAGCCCTGCTTATAAGAGTATTTGCTCTTTAGACAGCTATCATTGGAATAATTTGCTTTTGAACTGCTGAGGTCCCTTGTTCGTTAGCCAGTACCTTTTCCTCACACCTTAGCTGAGAGGGCAGGTCCTAGGGCAGGTTCTCTGGCCACTGGTACAGTGATACAGGTAATAGCATTCCCATTAGTGCCAGTGCACTATTGTTTCAATTAACAATTAATTCAATTGTGTTTCAATTAACAAAGAGAGACAGCACTGACCCCCTGGTTTCGTAGATCATTTTCTCCCTCATTTGCTCCTGGGGGAAGATTGTAGGTAACAGTGTAAGGATGTTTCAGCAGTTGATTTCTGTGTGAAGCTACTTGTTTATTTTACTTAAAAAGGTGAGTCGAGTGTGCAGGAAGTTAATGCTGGGTCATATTTTCCGTAGTATTTGGTTTCAGAATATTATATGAGGGAACAAAACCTGCTGCACAAAGAATTCTTAACCCTCCCTGGACATAAACATTGAAATAATTATTTTAAAGAAAATAGGACATACTATATAGAACTAAATGCATGTTGAAACTGCTCTGAAAATTATCATTCATTATCACTAATTTTCAGATCCACAGTCCTGATAAAATTACTCCAATGACATTATTGGAGAGAATTTTTAACCATTGGGGGTTTTGTGGGGTGTTTTTTCCCCTGGTCTGTCTATAATACTTCCACAAATAAATATCTCGATGTTATATTTAAAGATTATTTGTGATTGTCTTTGCTTTTTCACAGAAAACATTTCGGTAGGAATGAATGAGTTTCTGAACTATCACTGTCATAAAAGATAAAAGATGCATCAAGACACAAATGAATTCAAAACACAAGTTTTACAGCAATATAAATTTAGGTATTTAACCTGTAGAACTATGGTGAAATGTAAGAATTTAATTTGAAAATTATGTAACTGCAATTACCTTAAAGTTTTTTGAAGGCCGGAGTTTATTTTCTTTTAATGAGAAATTTCTAACGTTTTAATTTGCCCTGCATAAATTTCATATTTGGAAGAAAATAAATTTTATTTCTACTACTTGGACACATTTTTAAAAACTGCCTTCAATAAAATTAAATACATTTGACATTTATAAATGTGCCTGATATCGGTAATATTTTTTCCATAAATTGCAACTCATTAATAATTATAGTAGAATACAGAGGATTTGGTGGTGATTCTACTGTCAGCAGCCTCTTTGATACAGAACAGCACGTTTTGCAATAGACCCAATCTAGATGAGTTACAAATTCATGACCTTTCTCTCTGAACCTTAGTGTAACACTTGTTTAAGCTGCACGGGAAGCACCTTTGGAAGAAAAGGCTGGAAGTGGGGTGTTTTTTACTGCAACAATGGCACTGGCCGAGGTGAATGGACGCGCCAGGCCCGGTAACCGGCGGGTCCCCGAGCTGCGACCTGGGCGTTTCTGTCTCTGCAGGGCGCTCAGCCCCGCTCCCGTTTCGGAGAGGAAAAGCTCATTCCCTTGAGTGAAGTTTCTCCTGAATTTCTAGAATGTGTCAGAGAGAAGAACCAAATGCTGAGATCAGATGCTGCACGTTAATAATCCAGAATACATATTGCTCAAGAGCATTGCCCAAGCAGGCTTAATAACTCTGAAGTCATCACTGTGTTTTGAATAAACAAACCATTTACAAGCTAATTATAGATAGCATTTTGCCTTGAGCATTTACTGAGTATTTGATATTTTACAGGTTGTTCCCGAGCAGAAGAAAAATTGAAAGCCAGTATTTCTTTAACATAATCCTTCTAAGAAAAACAGCTAATTAACTGTCATCCTTGAACACAGACATAACAGACTTCTTGTTAATAATTCTACAGCTGTTTTGATTCTAAAGGAAAAAAAATACTAATAGTGTCCTTTCTTTCAGCTCCTGTCTCCATGAATTCGTCCCCCAGACTTTACCGAGGTATCTAAGTTAGGAGCATGGACACCATAAATTCTATCACTGTTTTGATTCGTTCAATTGTATAGATCGTCCCTTTCTACCAGTGTACATAAAATCTGAATCTAGAATGCATATTGCCTTCTTCCTCTACTGACTTTAAGAGAGGCTGTGCTCCTAACAAAGACAACTTGGTTAGGTAGTGACATTTGATGGCATGAATCAATGCCTGACTGCTCACAGGCTCAGAAAATCAATCAAGGGTTTCAAAATTGGTGTGGGCTCTCTGCATGGATCTATTAGTAGACATACTAATCAGTGAGAATGGGTATTTCTTAACATATTTTTATTTCCTGAAAAGAATGGCTGGTACATTATATTACTGCAAGTATTGCTTCAACATTTAGTAAGTCTGCTATATATAGTGTGTATAAAAAAAAAGGAGAAAGTATGTTCTTGAATTTGCCATGTATTACCCTAAGTACAATAGACATAATATCACTGACACAAGAAAGCAATGGATCTAAGTGCAAAGGCATATAAATACTGAGGAGAAATATGAGCAAAGAGGAAAGGAGAGAGGGGTGCAGTGAGGAAGGTGGTGAGGGACCTTGAGATTAGAGCCTACTTCTACAGTTCTTATTCTCAAATCCATTTAATTTTAGAAATATCGGTAGTGGCAAATGGAGAAGTCAATCTCTATTGATGTCTCTCAGAGATCATTGTTATAGGTTCCCCTTAGGCATTGAGGTGCTGCAGAAATTGGGACACTGCTCTTGCTTTCAGAACCTGATTGCCAATATGTGTGAGAGTTTAGGATAACTCCACATCCAGTTGTCCGAAACTCGTTCTCAATCACAAATTGTGTACTTGGCATGTAAAGGCTGAAGAGCAATCAGGCTCAGCCCTCTTGCTGTGAGACTGTACAAGGGGAGAAAGAAGCAAATAATTCAGTTTATCATCATAACATCCTTCCCCCCTTTTTGGTTTACTGTCTGAACAGACCACATAGGAGATAATGGAGACAACTTCCTAGATGAATAGGTAAAGCCCAATCACATGTTCATGTGCCTTGGTCAAGGGCACAGCACTTCAAAAGGGCAACATGCTCTTTGGTTTTGATTAACTGCACTAACAAGGAAAACTACACAATATGGAATTTACTTAACTGAGTTCAGATTGTCTCCTCCTGAAGTGTAGGTAAGTAATATCAATGACACCAGAGGACTCAGAGCAGGTCTGACATGCTATTACATAAAGCTTGATAGGAAAAGCACCAGGTGACATTTTGTCATTTACTTCAAGCTCAGTTAGATCAACAATAGCAAAAATAAACGAGCTGAGAAAAAAAATTCTATAACATGTGCATACATCGATCTATGCTGGTATCAAACATATTCAAAAGCAGAACTTTTATTAAACAATGTTAAATTTTCTATTGCTATTTTAATACATAGCAAGCTTTTAATTTAATTTCTTCTGGCTATTTATCATGTCTTTATTTGTTTTTAAATTGTAAGGTAATTTTTTGTGCATGCTGTTTTGCTTTGAGTGTAGTTTAAACCTCTGACAGCTTTCCATCTTCAAGACCCATTTCACACTGTAGATGGCACTAATTCATTGTGCAACACCAAAGCAGGCTGTTACCCACAGCTGGTTGGGTGTACAACGACTTTGCTCTGTTTTTGTTCTCCTGAAGGATAAGATTTTTATCCACTTGTTAAGTAGCATGAGAAACAACTTAAAACTTGCTTGAAATCTGGGACAAAAGATATTCTCTGCTGTGTTTTTGGCTGCTGTATGCAGTATACAACATTTTTGTTCTGTAAGCTCAAACAATAGTCAGTGGTGTAAGAGCTGGGATACAGGGATTACTTAACATGACTAGGCTAAGATTTCTCCCACAGTTCTGGCACAGCTAAATACAGCAAAGTCCCAACTGAAAGTCTGAGCCTCTTAATGGTACAGTGCTGTGTGGCTGCTCCTGGGTGTGCTGGGGGCTGACAGGCAATCTGACCCACCAGACACTCAAACACGCTTCCTGGGAATTGCAGGCACAATAAGGAGGATGCTGCTTTCTGCTTCTGATTCTGTTTCACATTCAACACAAAGCTTTGAGAAAAGCTGAGCATTTTGCAAGTTCCTCCAGCAGGTATTTCTGTAGGTGATGCAGATCCAAACTGGCTGCTGCCTTTATTTGCAATCACAAAAATAATCAATATATTGCTAACACTGGTAGAAGCAATAAAATGCTGAATTCCTCTGAAAGCTATTTGACTTTCCTAAAGGGCCTTTATGACAATTTGAAAATTTATCCTACATCCACCAGTCAGTGATAGTGTTTCTGTCAATTTTAGTGGGACAATATCAGCTTTTTGCCCTTTTTCTTGAAACACCAAAATTTCAGTACATTACCTTGAACAGTATAGTATTTAGTTTTTCTCTTCTGTTTAAATGTAGATGAGACCTTTTTTTTTTTTTTTTTTTTTTTTTTAAAAAAAAAAAGAAAAAAAAGAAAAATAGCTGTAAGTGAGCTAAGTACTATTTATATTTTCCCCTTGGAACCTGATGAATAAGCAAATCATAGTCAGGAGTTCCAGCTGGTATAAACTGGCACTACAACTGAGGACAGTGGCACTGGGCCAACCCAGACAGAGGGAGAAGACAACCCATGGTATGATTGTTCAACACACTGGATTTTGGACAAGACAGTAAAAATTTTATCCAAATAGCTGATTGTTATCAGCTGGAGGCTTGCAAAAGCAAGCCAGTCAATACCCTATTCATTCAACTTGCATAAATGTACTGTGCCTACTTTTAAAATCACCAGAGGTATCATATCTTTTTTCATGAGGTCTCAAGTACACATAATCTTTTGGCTTTTTCTGCTGTTATGGGTAGGCATAACAAAGTAATTGCCATGCTCAACTCTGGAGGATACTGTAATCCTGGGTCCAGTCCAGAGCCAGGCTATTTGTTTCAGTAGGTGGTCTTTGACATTTTTGTCTTCTGCCTGCAATACTCATTCTACCTCCAAAATTTGCTTGCAGAGAATTGTGGACTGAACATGAGTACTACCTGTAGGAATCTAAGGGTCCATCTCTGGTGAGCAGTGAAGAAATGCCCAACACCTTGCTAACTATCTGTACTACTCTTGGAATTAGGTCAATATTCCCAAGCAGTGATGTAACAGCTTGGCTGCATTAGTTCCATTACTCTAATAAAAGACTTGCTCACCATGCCTAATCCTGGATTGGGCTCTGCAGAGCACAGGTGTAATTCAGCAAGGTATGGATTGCCAGTAGATGTTATGCCACAAGGCTAGGTGCTATCCATATAGCAACATACAAACTACTGCAGGAGCTATGCTAGATCTAAACAGGTGAAATAAAACAACTCTTTAGAAAATGAGGTAGGAGGAGAATCAGATACCAAGGGGAAAAAATATCAGGTCTGACATTAATTCATTTTTGTCTTCCAAAATCATGAAAGGAATTACTTGGTGGATTCACTGTCCCAGCAAAGCCTCAGAGGCCTATCCTAACCCTAAAATACCATTTCACAGCCCGATTATGCTTTGACATCCTCAGACAGCTGCAAAGGTCTACAGAAGCAGAACTAGTCTTACCAAGGTAATAACTTCTGGAACTTTAGGCTCCTTTGTTTTGAAAGTGGTGAGTGATGATGCAGTACAGCAAACAGTAGCAGCTTATCATTGCTCATAAGATTCATTACAGAAATTAATTTTAAGGAGGGAGTTGAAAAAACCTTTCACACAGATCTCCTCCCATGTACATGGGATGGCCTGAGGCAGAGGATGAAAGTGCTTGGGAGAAAATAAAGATCACTCCGCAGTGAATGTTAACTTCAAAGGTAGAAAGGGAGGCAGAGTCAAAATCTTGAAATGTAAGCAAAACCAGACTTTCAGCACATTATTAATTTAAATCACAGTGATGTGCTATCAATTTCAGTTTACTGCATTCAGGGCTCACTTTATCTGTTATGATCTGTACCTACACTCTGCGTACAAAAACCCTTGAATCATCAATCAACTCAGAACAACAAATGACACAGCTTAGACCTACCTATACTTAAAAGGGGCTTCCAAAGCAATCATTTCATTCAGGCAATTGCTGTAACTCAGGCTATTAACTTGAAGCTTTTCATGAGATATATGAGTACTACCCATTCCATCCATATTGTGGGTGAGTACAGCAAATTCTAATCCTTGGTTGCAATGTTCTAGCGATACAGTCCCTCATCTCCAGCAGTTATCCCATGTATATAGATCCCACTACATTCATCCAGGAACTTCTCATTTTAAATTCCTGTTTAGAAGACTCATCAGAATGTTAGTGTCAGTATTTGTGTGATTTTCCATGCACTTTTTCTCTTGTAACAAGATGCTGCTAACACAACATTATCTCAGATATCACAGTAGGAGTCAGAGGTTTACATTAACTGTTACTTCTTAACTAAAACCTGTCAATAACATTTCATTTATCTCTGAAATGCTTTGTGGCTTGCAAATTCCCCTGGCACCATCAGCATACTACTGTCAGGAAGCAAAACAGGTCAGTCCCACCTGTGGAACAGCCAACACTGTTGTCTTACACATCCCTCAGTCTGAAAAGGCAAAATATCTTCAGACAATGCTTCATAGCTTCTTTCTTTCCAGGACTTGGGTCTCCATGAAATGGGAAGCCCCACTAGTTTAGTGATTATTTTCTCATGCTCTTCATCCACTTTAGTGCCAAGGATACTGCTAGAAGAGAGACTGAAGGGAGAGGTAGTTATGCAAGGTGCAAAGAGTGAGGGTGAGGCAGCAGGGGAGTTGCCTAGAACTCTTTTTTATTCTTCCAGTTGTGATTTAAGGGTAAGACAGTGAGAAAGACATTTTGAAAAATGAGCATTTCTCTGCATAAATTGTAGCAGCAGAAGAGCCTGGGTTCCTGAAACACTGTTCTACAAATTACTGGATAGAGGTTCAGTCCACCTTGTTAAGAAGTGTGAATCAGCATCTTTGCTTTGTTTTAATAAGGGCCCTAAGAAGGCTGTGAAGGACAGCGAGTCAATACCCTGAACATCTCAGGTATTTGTTTATCAATGCAAGAAACACAGGAAATAAACAAGAAATGCTGGGCATCTTAAATACAATAAACCAGTTCCCTACTGTAGTTGCACAACTGAGAGAGGAATAATCCATGTTACTTAATATTAACATAGCATAATGACAAATAAGAAAATGCACAAGGGTGGTGTCACAGAAACACTAAACAGGGCAGATGATGCAGACAAGGCTTTTTGAGACCAGCTAGCAAAATCAGCCAAAGGTACAAATTTGTAAGCCATGGAGATTTAGCATCTGCATATTTATTGAGAAAAAAATATATACAGAACAAATTGTCCAGAAAACTCTTAGAAGATGTTCAGTGATGTATTTATTCTGAATACAGGTAGAAGAGAGCTCACTTTCAATTTGATTACAAGCAGTAGAGAGAAACTGGTTGAGAATGCAGAGAAAAGGTAGATGAGACTAGGAGGTTAGTGTTCCTCATTTTTGTGAAGGGGATGAGGAAGTACAGCAAAATAAAGACCATAAAGTCTGCTCTCTCTGAAAATCGGTGAACTCACAGGTCTGAAGGAAAATATGACCAAGAGAAAAGAAGTCTCAGAAAATTTGTCCTTCCTTAGAAAAACACGAATGGCACAGTTGCAGAGTAATGCAAAGTGGAGAAGGAACAGGAGGTGTGTGTAATGAAGCCTCATTGAGCCTGTAATTGTCTCAATCACAGGTAAATTGAACAAGGAAAAATTTAGACAAATAACAAAGACAGAATAATCTGCACCCAGGATAACTGATCACACAAAATACAAGAAGGTAAAATATTGGGAGATATACACAAAAGCATCATCTGTGAAGCGTCTGAAGAAGTCCCCTACAGCACATGCTACTGGTATAACCTGTACTGCAATCTGGCATCTAGTTTGGGACCTGGACTTCAAGAAAGTTGCAAACTAATCACAGAGACAACAAAGTGGAAGGAGAACAATCAAGAACCACAACATATCCACAAGGAAAAGCTGAAGAAGTTTGAATTATTTAGTCTAAGTACAGAAGGAGGGGAGAAGGTGACTGTCTTCCAGACTTGTACAATAAAATTTTTGAAAAGACTAAGAGAATAACCTGTTTCCCGTGTCAGCTATTGACAGAACAAAAAGTAGTGAATTTAAATTGCAGTAAGGAATATTTAGATTTGACACTAGGGAAATTTTGCTGATTGAGAGCAGTCCATTACCATGCTCAGCTCTCTTTAGGGAGCTTAGATCTCCATCATGTTGACTGCTTTCAAGGTCGTCTCCCCCTCTGACCACTGGCTACTCTGCCTGTTGCTCTTACTTTGCCCTACAAAAACTTCCAGCATCTGAAGATATTGTTAGCATTTCTCTTTTATTGACAATGACTGAATGCTTCAATGTTTCTAGCACTACCTCTTCAGAAACCAGACTCAGTCTGGTCTAGACACTACTCAGCTCGATAACAGGTTCATCATCCAGGTTTCTTTCTTGAGACAGTAGAAAAAGGGTAGTAATAATGTCATAAGATTTGTCCACTGTTGAGCAAGCAGCTTCTTAGGAAGCTTACCAGTTCAACTTAAGTACAACAAATCAAAAAAGTGGTCATGGCCCCAAGGCTGCCAGTGTTCAAGAAGCATTTGGACAACATTCTCAGGCACATGGTGTAATTCTCAGGGTTGTTCTGTGCAGCGCCAGGTCTTGGGCTTAGATGATATGTGTGGATCCCTTCCAGCTCAGGATATTTCAGGAAAAATTTCTTCATAGAGAGGGTTGCTAAGCATTGGAATGCCCTACTGCCCAGAAAGGTGATGGAATCACCATCCTTGGAAGGGTTCAAGAAAGGACTGTATGTGTCACTTAGTGCTCTGGTCTAGCTGACAGAGTGGAGATCAGTCAAAGGTTGGTGTACACCATCTTCGATGTCTTTTCCAACTTAAGTGATTCTCTGTGAGATTCTGTGTGTGAATTTCTTCACTGAAATGGTCATCCAGCATTGGAACAGGCTGCCCAGGGCAGTGGTGGAGTTACCATCCCTGGAGGGATTTAAAATATGTCCAGATGTGATTAGGAACATTGTTTATTGTGAACTTAGCAGTGCTGAGTTAATAGTTGGATTCAATGATCTTAAAGGTTTTTTCCAACCTAATTAATTCTATGATTCTATGAACAGGCTTTATATGCATGTCACCAGTTCTTGTACCTCCCACTGATCATCTACTATCATTTTTCATGAACTTCCCAATCAGTTAGTTATTTGATCCATACATTAAGTACATAGACAAATTCCAGTCAGTGCTACAAATTCAGCTGATGCTATGTAATAAAAAGAGGTATCTAGAGTTCCAGTGGAAACCTATTTTTAACATCAGGAACTGCACTTTATGTCATCCAGATCCAACTGTTAGGTCTAAACAGATAGATGATTTATAGGATGAACCTATTCTGGGTATAAATCAGGGATGCATATTAAAAAAAAAAAAAATGTCCATATGTTAATCTTTGGTCAGCATGCTGCAGAACTTGGAAGGCACAGATGGCACGAGGCAGGAAATTTTAGGAAGAGAAATTACTGTCTCATAGTTAAGTGCTCTCCTGGGAATCCAATCTTGCCTCTGCCAAAGAATAACAGTGTAATAATCAGTTATTGCTTGAACTTCTCATAAATTGCGATTAGCTGTTTGTTCTTCATGTTCTGAGTGCTTGCCTCGAAACCCTGGAGCCAAGTTTGCAGGAGGGCAGGGTCACGGCTGCAACTGAACAGAACAGGATATGAGCCCTCAGCATGGCTGCAGCGCTGCCCAGAGCCCACAGGGCCTGGGTGGGCACCCAACTGAGACCCACGCCAAGCAGATTCTCCATCTGAATAATTCTGTGTCTCACATCATAATCTACAGGGTGGATATAGCAACTGCTTTTTGAAAATTCATTAGTGTCTGTGAAGGACTCAGGCACCACAGAAAGGGCTTTAGGAAGGTAGCAACTCTGCATTTAATTTGAAGTGTGCTGCAAAGTAGGCATAGTGTCACACTGAACTGTGAGGAGAGGTCAATGTATTGAGTAACTGCTCATTCCACAAACATCTTACATTGTGCACACTGCACACAGAAATGGGCGAAAAAAAAATCATCATTTGATAAGTACTGCATGGTAGGAAAAGACCAGCAGTGCAGGTTTACACAGCCAAGGCAAGCAATTGCCATCATCATCAGGGGTTTGGTTTTGGCATCTTCCTCTCTACTGAGAAATTACAAAGAGCAGTTACCAAGGAGTGCAGTCACAGGGTGAGCGATTATAACCTCACCATCAGCGACACTGTAGCATCAGTAATAACAACTTCTTTTTAAGGGCACAACAAAAGGTTAATCCAAAAGAAATTTGATTTTCAACAATGCGACATTGCCTTTAGAAAATGCTTTGGTTATCAGAGTGAGAGATATTCCCTGTGAATGTGTAGAAGTTAGCTACATAAAGGTCACACAGGCAAGCCAATCAATTTTGTGTGCTTAAATTTGAGATTGATTGTACTTCCAATGTAGATTTGCCTAAATGTAATGACCAGCATTGTCAGCCCACGGATTTCAAATTCCATTAATCCTGTAAGGTTTAATCTCCTGGCATAAATCACTACCAACCTTGTCTTCATTTCTTAAGGTGCCAGGTTGTTCCATAGACTGACACTTATCTCCAGGCCTCCCCATTTACCTCGGAATCTGATGCTCCTTTCCCTTGTGTTTCTTCAAAGGTACATGTCTTTTCTACCACGTGCTTGGGACAGGGCCTGTTTAACATCTTCACAGTAATAGTTTGCACTTTTTTCCTGCTGGATACAACTATCTCACCTCATTGAATTCTCCAGATTCCCCAGAGGAGCACAGTGGCTCTGTGCACCTTCAGCTTTCCCCTGCACATACTGAGGGGGAATTCTCTTCATTACATAATAGGCAGAGATCTCATAGCAGATTCCAGTTACATGGCAGCCCCCATCAGAGATGCTTCTGGACTTCAAGGATTTTATCTTTAATGGTAGAAAGTCACACTTGAAATGGTCATGAATAAAACCATGTTATTTACCACAAGACAGAATCATATTTTCTAACTAATGCAACTGACATTATTTCTGTAGTAGGCATGGTACCTAGAGGTACCTTCTGCAACACGTGGCATGACCCAGCTCTCACTGAAAATTACACACATCTGGTTTTCTCACTGGTTTGCATGAGGTACCTTCCATGATTTCATATTCCAGTTAATGGATAAATTCCATTAAAATTCTAATACTGGAATTTACCATGTACTGTCATCTGTGTTTGGCACACCATTCAGCACAGAGGGACCCTGGGTTTGATTATGGCCTCCACACAATACACCAAAAATACGTTATTAATAATCACAAACAGTACACATTTGGAATGAAAATCAAATGAAACATCTAAAAGTCTAAGAAATGAATCACAGACAAAAAATGAAGCAATGGAAGTGAACTGGATGGGTTTCTGGGGTTTTTTTCAAGTGTGTTTTCTCTTCAGTAAACTCTGATAAATATAATCCAAAGGGCATTTCAAAGCTTGATCTTCCTAATGGAAATGAAGGGTAAGTGAACTACAGTAGACATTGGATTGATTTTATTTTTAATAAGTTGTGGCACATAATCAATTTTTTCTAACACTCTTGAGTTTGTAGATAAAATGCAATGTATATGTACAGTGTTTATCAGCAGTAAATATTTTATAGAAGCCCCTGCAAAAACATGAATAAAGCACTGAATAATTCTGTATGAGCAGAGGTACTGAGAACCATTGTACAGCTCAGACAGATTCTCACTCAGCTCTTTGTTCTAAAGAGGAGATGACATTTTACAATATTTAAGTCATATATAAGATTTTATTCATTGGGACCTCAGAAGATTATTTTAAATTGATCAAACCAAACATATCTCAATCCTGATAAAAATGGAAGATCAATTTGTTTCTCAGAACGTGGGTTGAGGATTATAATTAAGTGATCAGGGAAGTGATGTGAGTGCACATGTTCTGGGGGTGTTTGTCAGACAGTGTGAATCTCCTATCCTCTCATCTCAGAAAACACATTACCTGCATATAAATGCAATTGGCTTCCATTTCCCACTCCTTCACAGCAAGGTTTGTAACTCAGTGTTTTATAACTTGTCTTCTGCACCAAGATCCCAGGTGGCAGAAGGAGTTAGTCAGCTTATTTTCATGTGCTTCCCAGCTGTCTAGTCCATGAGACCACACAATCCTCAAAGACAATGACAGTGTGCTGCAGTCAAGGGGTGACCTCTATGCTTCAAAACCTAAAGTACAAGAAAGCACATGGTAACCATCCTCGCTTCCAACCTGCCAGATATCTCCCCTAAGTTGTTACCCAACACACTGTTTGTCTCTGAGTCATAAGAAGGTTTATTTTAGCTAGAAAGATCACTATTACAGAGCAAGATCTTTGTACTTTAATCTAACCATCCATTTTGACTACATTCTACTTAATGGTGTTAGAAGACTAAAAAAGACCACTAACAAAACAAAATTCAGCCTGCAAGACTTCTTTTGCTTTCTCATTTTCATTACCTATAAGATTAGGAGCCAGGTTTGCTGGAGAATTGACTGGTCTTTTTCACCTAACAACTGAATTTTGGGAACAAATTCATAATTGGTTCCTCTCACCTGAAAACCAAGCTGATGTACTGTTTCCCTTCAGTACAAGAGCTCTGTGACCTGAACCTTACTTGTTTAACTTCAATGTTGAACTTTAACATTGAAGTTAAACAAGTAAGGTTCTTTCTTACTTCTTTGCTGCTCTCAGCAAGCCACTGCTATAATTGTAACAATGATATTGTAAATCATGAACATAGAGAGACTTGTGTTGTCTCACACTATTCATATTTAAGAACCTCATCTGCAACAATTTCACCTAACAGATACATTTGAATTAACAGTTCCATGTGTTTTTTTAAACTACTGCAGTTTAATTTTCAATCATTTCTGTCTGTTGGCTGCCTGACTTTGGTGGCTCAGCTTTTCCTGAAGTTGCAGTGTACATAAGGACCCAAATGAGAAATGGATCAATGAGTTAAGAATATTTTAGCACAGAGATAATAGACCTGAATCCTTATATTTCCAGGCAGGCAATATGAACATATATAAAACACAATTCTACAGAAAAAACAGGGTAAAATAAAACTAAGGTGAACACTGTGTATATGGTATTCCATATCAGGGGTCTTAATAGCAGGAAATGGAAAGCAGACTTGGGGAGGTGCAAGAAAAGAGACAGAAATAGAAGATGGGAAGGGTTTTGCAGGCTCTCATGTCTGCCAGTCAGTTTTATGAGCTTTCATGTTAACAGCAACAACAGCTTCCAAAGACATCTCATTTACAAGAAATAGTCCTCCTTGAACAGATACAAGCATAACCCTGACAGCATGAACTTCATCGGTTAAATTCCAATGATTTCCAAATTCCAAAGAATTCCTTCGTCTCTGGTACTGCAAAGATATGGAAGTCAAAGGTGATGCTCTCAAATACTACATCAAAGAACATATAAATAACTAAGATGGTTAAAACCCCAAGGAGTACATAATACTTTCTATAAACAGTGTGTTTCTCCTGTTTTTAGACTGAAACGTATTAAGTAAGAAAACAGTCTACAGCATGGGCAAATATATTAGAGGTTGTTTTATCCCTAGCTCCTTGGTAAGCTGCTGAACACTATGGGACGCTATGCCAAGTGGTAGTTAGGGAGGTCTGCAGCATTCAGGCAAGTTAATTACAGAGATGGAGGACAGCAGGATGCCAAGTGGGAGGAAGACTTCCCTCCAGAAATGGACTGTCAGCAGAATCAGAAGGGGATGTAATCAGTCATAGCTTGCTTTTTCCAACCAGGAATGATCATAGATGTGGCTTTGAGCTTGCTGAGTATTTTCTAGCATGTGATTTAATCAGATTTTTGGCCCATGCTTGGAACTTTTCTCAGACCTTCTCATGTATATAGACACGTGGTGCTTCGTTCTTTTAGCAGGCACAAGTTGTTCAGTTCACTTAAGAGTTTTTATTATTCTAATAAAATGCTGAAATGTATTTTTGGTCACCCTCACTGATTTAGAAAACAGTGATCTTACAGACGTGGTGGCAGATACGTGCTGATCCTGACTGTATCAACATGCACCTTTCTTTGAAGGTGCATATTTTCTTCTTTGAAGAAAATGTAGCTGACATGGTACCAGCAATGGTGGGAACAGCTAGAAGCATTTTTACTGCTGGCAACTACTTTCACCTAGACGAGTGAAATACTAATTTCTCATGCTGAGAGAGATTATCACAAGTTGGAAAGGTGGGAGTTTATTTCCACGTGAGCAGTATATATTTCTAGTATGAACAATAAAGCTGGAATCTGACTGTGTCCTGCCTCTAACAAGCTCATAGTAGTTTAGCAAAGCAAGGAGACAGACATAGACTTAATATAAGCGGTTTACGTTAGTCTCAAGGACAAAGAACAGTTGCTGACACATCATTTACATCGCAGACACCTCTGCATCTGGGCATGGCAACAAGCTTGGGAGATATGTCACACATAGCAGGCAGTGCACGCACCGTTGTAATGGGGATCGCGGCAGGGGCACACACGGCGGGATCGCCTTTTCCCCACCACCCCGGACAAGCTGTGAGGCGAAAAGCATCGAAACCCCCGGCCCGCCGGGACCGGCCACCGCCGCCCGCCCCGGCCCTGCCCACCGGGCCCCGCCCCCGGCCCCTCATTCCCGCCCCGGCCCCGCCCCGGCCCTGCCCCTCATTCCCGCCCCGGCCCTCATTCCCGCCCCGGCCCCTCATTCCCGGCCCTGCCCCTCAGCCCCGACCCCGCCCCAGCCCTCATTCCCGGCCCGTCCCCTCGTTCCCGGCTCTGCCCCTCATCCCCGTCCCGGCCCCTCGTTCCCGGCTTCGCCCCTCGTTCCCGGCCCGGCCCCTCGTCCCCGCCCCTCCTCCCGAACCACGTGGCTCGCGCGCCGCAGCGCCGCCGCCGCGCAGGCGCCATGCGCGCTCCCGCTGCCCGGCCGAGCCTGGGGCTCGGGAGCAAAATGGCGGCGGCCGGAGCGGGGCCGGGCGGGAGCGGGCGACGCTGAGCGGGAGGATGGCGGCGGCGAGCGGCTGCCGGAGGTGAGGCACCGCTGGAAGCCCGAGCTGGGAGGGGGACGCGGGCTTGGTGTCACGACGGCGGAGGGGAGGGGGCAAGACCGTCGACGCCCCCACGGTGGGGCTCGGTGCGCGCCCCACCGGCCGGCTGCGGGCAGCTTGTCCCGGCGCGGCGCTGCCAGCGCGCAGCTCCGCGGGGCCCCGCGGCAGGAAGGAGCCTTGGTCCCCGTGCCGCTCCCGGCCCGCAGGGGCCGCGGTCCGGAGCGGCGGCAGCGGCCTCGGCGGTGCCTGTCCGCGCTGTCGGGTCGTGCCTCGCCGCCCCTTTCCCTCTCTTCCTCCGTCCCTCCTCTGCCTTCCGCCCCGGCGCAGCTCCCCGCGGAGCTGGCGGGTGCTTGAAGCGTCTCCCGCAGGAGCTGGTGCGGGGCTCGTGCTCCCGCGGCTACGGAGCTCCGCCCGTGTCGGGCCGATGCGAGGGCGGCCGTGCTCGCCCGCCGTGGCTGCGGGGCTCCCGCCAGTGCCGGTCAGCCCGTCCGTGGCCTGGAGATCGCTGCTGTCTCGGCATTTGTGGGGTTTTGTCCCGCTCCCCTCTGTACAGGTGTTACCGCGCTGTTCCTGCAGAAACTTGGAGGGCTTTGTAGGTGATGTGTTCGCTCGTGCCTCTGGAATATTCCTGCTGCCAGCGGGATAAGTGCTTTTCTGTTGGTTCATGTTTCTACTTGCTCTTCCCCGCCACCCCATTTGAGGCCGTTGGCTGAAAGATGACACACATGTCGAGTACTAACATAAAATACGATACTAGGATAATAAAATACGTGTTGATGCAATGATAGTTTGTGTGAGAATTTACCTTAGGCGTTGTAGCATCGCTTGAGGCTTTGCTTCAAACCAGTGTAATATAATAACAAATTCAAAATGTTTGGCAGATATACCGTTGTGATGTGATTACCTCAGGTTTTACCACATATTGCATGCTCTGTTTTCATTTAGAAATGGAGAAAATAGAAACAGAAGCTCAAGTAAAAAAATTTTAAACCTTTTAACTCGTATTGAGACTCTGAAAAGCTTGAGGAGGTAAAGCTTTACCCTCTGTCTGAAAGATCCTAGGGAAGAGGATGAGTCTTCTAAGCTTCTCCCTTATTGTTTAAAATATTTCATCCTAGTTCTGTACTAGTATCCTTCTTCACACAGGGTGGTGCAGGGAGGGGAATTTCTTTTTAGATCCTTTTGCTTAAAAATTCATTGAAAATACTTTTTCTTCCACCCCTTGTTAACTAGCAGTCTGCTACCAATGAAACAAAAATAATTCTGTAGATGTTATTTATGAAGATGTGGAACAGAAGTCTGTTAGTAATGTACAGATTCTGTGGACCGTGATGTTTACAAGGCAAGGTCTGAATGCTTATTATGTAGAATATCTGTATGAAGATACATATGAAGATGTATTGAGAAGGTATGGGTTGTGATGTTTTCTCCCGTTTTGGAATAATTTATCAGCTAGATAACTAGTCTCAGTTGATGGCCCAAAGCGTTATTGAGCCATTTAAGAACTTGTTACTTTGCTGTGTCAGTTAATGTCCTGTAAACAGTACTATCTGTTCATGCTTATATATAAACATGTGATGAATGTCTCAGTAAATCAGGCTTGTATCTTAAGTTACAACACAAAGCTGCCAATTGCTCACTGGTTTGTATTCAACTCTAAAGTTAGACTTGCATGGTTGAGCTGCACACAGGTAATCTTGGAAATGGAGCTCAGTGTTTTGTGTCAAATGTACAGCCAGTGTTTGTTTTTGTTCATTGGAGATGAAAACAGCTGTTAAATCCTTTGTATTTCAACTCAGCTGCACTAAGCATTGTTTTACTTGCTTTCAAACTTTGGCCAATGTATAAAAGGGTTTGACATTCTAATCTAGTTTGTATGCTTAAACATGCAAGGAGCACAGTCACAAGTTGTCTTGGTTCATTTACTTTGGTGGTGTTGTAATTGTTGCCTTTAAAAATCCTTATGTCTTATATTAGTAAGTGAATTCTCTTCATATGTTCAGATTCCCTTGCTGAGTCATAGATACAGTGGTAGTGAAATGCTTATAGCTACCATGGACTGATTTGCAAAAACTCATACTTGAAAGAATAGAATTACTTTTATAAGTTCTCCTGGAAGGCTTGCCATAGTGATTTTTAATTTTTTTTCCTCGTCTTAGTTTTCAAGCTTTTCTGAGAAGCTTCAAACTTTGTGTTTTGAAGCGATGTTGCTTACTGTTAGAGTAGAATGTGCTGTCTTTGCGGCCAGCTTTTTAAATTTAATTCAGTGAAGCTGCCAGAGCTTGATGAATTAACAACAAAATATTGAGTCTTCATTTTGAAAGCAGCCTTGCAAGTTGCTGCACACATGGTGTCAGGTTTACAGGTTAATTGTCACTGGTGACAACTAATCTCAGGGTTTGTTGGGCATGAGTTTAAGGTTGGGACAAAGTCTTCTCCTGTCCTGTTAGCTAGCTGCATTGGTGTTGTAGTGTCTTGGGGTCCTGCACATGGCTGTAGGAGGGGGTGGGACACTAACTCTGCTTGCTCCTCTGCTACCCTGATGCTTGTTTGCTCTTGATGTACCAGACCACATGCAGGGAAAGGGGAGTTTATTTTGATGCCTTGGGTACACTGTGGTGACCGAGATAATTGTGGCTGGCTGCCTTTCAGAGGCAAACAGTAAGATGAATGAAAGCATCCTATGGGCATGTTGATGGGCTGTGTGTAGTTCACATTAATCAATAAATAGATCTATAGGGAAACTGTGAGATTGCACTTAAGAAGAAGTAACTATTTTCCTAATGAGACTGATGAGAATCTGCTCTTACAGCAAATCTTGATAGAGAACTGCAAGTTTTAGTATTAACTCAGAATTTCTTTTTGTTTGCTTTTTCTTAACACATTTACATGGCTTTTGATTTCTGTTGCCAGATCAATAGCTTTTCGCATTTTTTCACACTAGTCTGGAAACCTGATGCACAACTTTATTGTACATGAGGTGGGGACCAGGAATCCTCGTTCAGATGTGTTGGGTGAGCTTCCAGTGAGTCATCTAGCTATTGCTTTGTTTCATTTCCCAGGTTCTTTGAAGGATAAGTCTTGTCAGCATCCTTAAATCTTTGGATAGAAGCTGTTGTGGATTTTTAGAATGCTCTTTCATGTGTTGGCTTACCAGTATGCCTGAACTATAAGAAGGGACTGCAGATGCCACATTTTATTCTAGTATTGCGTTCTACACCCATCCAGTCTGTTCTGCATGTCTCTAAAGAAGGAAACCATCAGTAATGATGCTTTCTATGTAATGAATGGACACTAGATCAAAATTGTTACTATAATATGATTATTATATTTTGGTTTAGTTCAGTTATTAAACTGCTTATCTCAACCCATGAGTTTTACTGCGTTGTTTATTCTTTGTGTTCTGATTCTGTTCCCTATCCCACTGGCAGGGGGAACCCACAATAATAATGATGCCTATGAGGTTCGTGATAGATGCTTAGTGGCAAAATTGGTTTAAACACTTTCAGTCCACTGCTGCTTTTCCTAACTGCCTGCATTGTCATCTCAGCTCTGCTGGTATGGCTGTTTACATGGCTTCACTCTGAAACATTCAAGAGATTGATCTGTATTATAAATAAACCACTAAAGCACAAAATAACTTCATGTCTGTTCCTTCACCTGGATCATCACATTGCTGTGGAAAGTCTGTTTGCTAGCACAGTGCAGAGGTGAGTCCAGGGAGGTAAGGGGGATCGGAGTGGCACTGTTGCCTGATGTGTTGGATTCAAGAACATACAACTGTATACTTAGTTAAATTTAAATCTGGTTTGTTTGCTCCATTGTGTCCAGGTGTTGTGCAAGCTTACACCAAACCCTACTGAATATGAAGTTTAACTGCCGGTGGCCTTGCGGAAGTGTCCAGCCTGTTGGGGATTTTCTATCATCAGTGGGTTTAAACTGGTTATTTAGATGTTTGAGTGCTAAAATATGCAAGAAAAAATTAACAGCAGCCAGAACTGATTAAGAAGAAACTTTCAGTGCAAAGTGTGGAGGTAGAGTGTTTCAGGCGACATCGTCTTAAATCGGTTTTATGTTTCAGAAGTACCTTCTAAGTGATCTTACTTTGTTTTTTGAACTTGGCATTCAAGCATGAGCCATTACCTGTATAACTGACTGATTGTTTTCTAAATCCTGTTTGATCTTTGTCCTCAAATTTTGTCTGAATTCAGTGGTCGTTCATACTGTATATTTTTTATGGTGCTCAAATGTCATATGTTCAGTTCTTCCTGTTTTAAAAAGACTGGATTTTTTTGTATTCATCCTTGCTTTTCTTTCCTATCATACTCTGTTTCCAACTCACTGTAGTAAATAGTAAAAGGTAGAATTTAGTTTTTTAAATCTCTTTTAAAGAATATCTTTTGAGTTCTGCAGTTATTATGATTCCCCATATTGTTAAAGAGCCTTTTTGTTTTTACTCTTTCTTACAGGATCATTTCATTATGGTAACTTGTAGCTTTTAAGATTAATTTATTTTTCTCCATCACTGCTAATCCTATCCCACTTATCTAGTGGGAAGTGCTTTGGAGAGACATCAAGCTAGTTAAGGATATGCAAGATTCCTCTAATTTGGAAACCTTGTCCAAGATCCATTATAACCTAGTCGTAGGGTAACTATCAGAACACTTTACCCTTCTGTGGTGGTAACAATGGTTAAACTCTAAGGAGTTGAGGGAAACAGTAACATAATAACTAACTGCTGCTTGGTTCTTTAGTTTTGTGACTCAGAACTTGCAGAAGCTCTGTGGGATCAGTAAAGGTGCAAAATGTATCTGTGTGTGCTTGGCGTGTGTATTTTAAACTGCAGTTTGGGTGAGAGAAGATTGTTTTCATAGTCTGCTGATGAGATTTTGTAAATCAAGGTTTTGTATACAAAGAGCAAGAATACTAGTGTCATGTGAAGGTATCCAGCATGAGTAAAACTTTATACCTGTTTATATGAAAATTGAAGTATTTTTTGAGTGACCAAAAACATGAGAAATTGTTGCATTAGTGAGAAATTAAAGTGCAGCTTTGCTTATCATCTGCTACTCCAGATCTCTGTACTGCAATGAAGAATATAAAACACTTCTGTAAATGGGTAGGTTATTTTAAGTGCTTTAAAAATAATCAATATGAGTGACAAAAGTTCCTTTTCATTCTTTTTTGCTCCTGACCCCAATATTGGAAATGCTGCTTGAGAGCTGATTAAAAGCATCCTAACATAACAAATACAATCAGAATGCAACAAGACAGTATTTTGTGGAGTGGTGCTCCCTTATTCTTTGATCTCTTTTGATCTTCTGCTTTTGCTTTTTTTCAAATGATGATTCTTGATGTAAAGGTGGGGGAGAAGTGGTTCATTGACTGTTAGAACTGGGTTTGCTGTGGATTTGATGATTTTTTTTTTGCTTTGTCTAGAAAGATGTCTTATTTAAAGCATTCCTGCTGCTGTGATAATTATAGTGCTTATCCAGTTAAATTCTTCAGTGTGTGAGATGTGGTTGTGCTGAAGTTCCTTTTACATGTGGGGCTATTTAGAGGTTTTTCTCATGTACCCAGATGTATGTCTTAAAATACATAGATGGCTAACAGTCTCTGAAGCTTGAATGACCAGATTTCATCTTGAAGAAGAAAGGGGTGTAGGCATATACACAGTGAAATTTTGTATTACTCATTTAAAAAACCCTCAATGAATCCCATACTAACGAAGTATGTGAATATATTAAAGGCTGATGTCTTGCACCTTGGTTCATCCTATACTGTACATCTCAATTTCAGACATCTTGAGAGATGAAATGAAATGCATATAAAATGTCTAGAATGCAGGTAGAGAAGATAATGTTAATAGGTTCATGGATTTCTTTGCAGTCGTTCTAGTAGTGACTGCTGCTCTCTGAAATACATCAAATCGTTCATACTGTGATTTTAAGTTAAGAGAAAAATTTGATGTATCTTTTTTAAAAATACATTTAAAGGTATGTTATTTAGGTCAAAAAGTACCTCCTGCTTCTTGTTTGGTTATTAAAATCTCTGTAGGGTTTAGTCCTCCATTAAGCACTTCTGGAAATTTGCATTTGGACTTGAAATGCCAAAATACCCTTCTAACACGGTAAGGTTAGCATACAGTATAAACCCTGTCTAATTGTATTTTGTAGGTCTAGGCATGGATCTGAAGACCTGGTAACCTTTGGTAAACTCTTACATGTATTTCTGCACTGTGTCAAAGCTGCTTGTCTTTAACTGCATTTGACCACAGTCTTTGATGTTATAACCGGGGCAGTTACTACTTGGTTTTAAAGCTTAAATTACACGTCTTCTGAAAATGATGTTAATCAGAAGTACAGTCTTATTACAAACTTTCTAAAATATCTGTTTGTACTACTCAGGGCTTTTCCACTGCAAGTAAAATAAAATTTGTCATATCTTGTTCTAAGTTTCTCAAGACATTTGAATTCCTCTTCTAAGTATGTCTGAGGTAATTTTGTTACTGCATAATTTCTCAGTAAATTATTGGCTCAAAGTTTCCCCTTTGGATTAACAGGTTTGTGCCAATCTAGGTATTTCCCCTCCACTACCATGGGTATCTACTGTCCTTTCTCCTCCTTCTCTTCTTCCCTCATTCTGTTTTTAGCTACCAACTTATTTTTGCTGTGGAATTAAATAGAAAATTCTACATTTTGTGACTGTTAGCTGCATCAAAGCTCAATTGTATTAGGCGCTAGCAATCTTCAATAGTAATGAGGGTACTTTTATTTAAATATCTTGTGGACCTGGAGTTTCATCCTTGTTTTATGTTTGGAAGAAAAGGGAACTTGCCCTTTTTTCCCACATATACAGGACTAATGTGTTTCCTTATTGAAATGAACCTTTTATTTTTGTTAATCTGAAAACTGATCCAGCTAAAAACTGTTGCTGTTCATTGAACATGAATGGAGACTTCAGTGGGAATGATCATCTGGGTAGAGAGGGAAGTGAGATTTCTTTTTTTTTTTTTATTGGTGGCAGTGTTGTCTTTTTTCAATACAGTAATGAACTTTTCAAATCATGGAGGAATCAAAGGAGGTTTGAGAAGTAAAGCACAGACTGGCAAAGTTTCTGCATTTTGCCCTTTGAATGTGAAGGGCACATTGATACCAATGTGAGTGTGAAGGAATTATGGTATCAAGGACAGCTGTGCATGGGAGAGAAGGATGAACAAAATTTGGTCCAAGTTTACATTAGGAGCAATGGGTTTCTTCAATGGAGTATCTCGTGTAATTAGTGCAATGCAGCAGACATTTGCTTTCTTTCTCAAAGTTTTGTTGTATTTCTTTGAAAAATCTATTTATTTTAGTATTCTGGGACATCTGAAAAGCTTCAAATCTTGTGGGGAGAGAAGGAACAGTTAAGGCAACAGTCTGCTCAAAGGGCAGATTTGCCTTAGCAAATAGTTAAACAAAAAAACACCCCATAAGCTTTTCTGACTCTGCAGCCTTTAAAAGTCTGTGTTCATGAGTTATGTGTATATGTTGCTGAATTAATTAAATTAAACGTGTACATGATTGGTGCCTCTGTTTTCAGAAATGTTATGTCAACATGTGTGATACTCTTTTGACTGTTCTGTAAAACTTGCATAATCATGTTACAGAGCAAAAAAATGCTTTGGAAGTGCAGAGAGAGCTTGTTGCAGGAAATGTGGAAGACATAACTTCCTTTTCTTGCCAAGGGGAAAATGTAAACAAGCTCTAACTTAATTGTAGGCTAAGTACTAGTCTGGTTTTCTGACTAAGCCTTTCCTTCCTTAATTGATTTCTTTTATCATTGAGAAAGTACATTTTTTGAAATTTATTCCTGTAGTTTTGGGCAGGACATTCCTTAAAGTTTGTGAGCATTTAGTTCTTGCTACACTTTGATGGAATATAAATGTAGGTATTAGTGAAGGTAACTACTGAAACTGAAGTTACTGGTGTAACTTTTGAGGGTTTTGAGGGGAAGTATGGCAATATTAATGTATTTTGCTGGTGTCTTCAGAATGGCTGAAGAAAAAGTGTATCGCAAAAGTGGTCTTACATCTGCCAACTTTAAGTAAGATATTTTCGCTGGCAGTGGTAGTTGGCTGAATCAAGATTGAGGCAGTGCTGTACTTGGGCAATGGCTGGAGCAGCCACACCAGAGGATCAACTGAAAACAAACATGGTCCAGTCAGGACTTGCATGGCTTTCCAAAAGTCTGCAACAATGAAGGGGTACAGCTCTGCTGCAGGAATAGGTGCGTGGGGACAGGGAATGTTTATTTTTGAAGACTGTGTCAACTGATCTTAGTCAAACTGCATCTTGTGTTTGATAGTGAGGAGCAAAGTAACCTTTTCTTGCTGTTCTTCCTTCTCTTGACATCATTTGGGTTCCTTGAGCCATTTGGTAAACTGATGCAGGGAGCTAACTACTCTGGGGAGAAGAAATCTCACACGAGAGTACATAATCCGTGTTTAGTTGCTGACACAGTGGAGGAGCTTTGGGGACATGCTGGTGGTAGCTGTGGTGAGCACTGGCACTGAGGAAATGTGCATGGAACCAGTGTTGGTGAACCAGCTTGGGTTTGTATACGCCAAATAATGCATTCTGAATGCAGATTGCAGCTGTGGTTTTGTTGGATGCAGGACTTGTCATGGCTTGTGGCTTACTGTCGAAAGTATTCAAACTGTAGCTGTAAGGAGGTAGTTTTATGTCTGTGACTTAATGCTGTCTTCAATGAAGAAAATCAGTGTTTCTTTAATAAAATTACTGACGTCTCATAAAATGACTAGACTAGATTGCCTTTTGAGTTCTTTACCAAATCTTTTCACGTTCTCCCTTCCAGTTTTTCTATTGTATATAGATGTACTGAGTAATGTTAAATGTGTAAGAAATTATGCTAGCAGCCAGCACTTCAACCTTGTTTTATAGAGAGAAAAGGCCGAATGGCTGAAATTGCTGTTGTGTGATGACAAAAGGACCCACAGAAAGGATGGTATACAGAAGAAAAGGAATGGTGGTATATTAAGGCCTGAAGTGTAGAGAAAATTGTTTTGGATATATGGCAATATTGGTAATAGCATTCTTTAGCCACAGGCAGGGGTTGCAGTGGTAATAGATGAGCTGTGTATTGTTACCAAGCATCTTGGAAGCTTGAGTATAAAGGAAGAGTGTTGTATAGAAACACTGTAGTCATGAGGAGTGATGTTCCAAGTAACAGAAATACCGCAAGATGTTGTTACTGATATAATGACTGGCTGAAGAATTGATTGTAGCCAAATTAAGATAGAAGTAATTTTTTCATCTGATCTATTAAAAGAGGCCACCCATATGGGGAGGCTGATCAGTACATGGGTCCAAGACTTCTTAGTCTGCTTTGATGTTGGAGCTATTGTTGTGAAAACCCCAAGTAGTGTCATCACCAGAGATGACAACTCAGGCTGTGGAAGTTAGTAAGAAAACTATAGCTGAGTGATTAAAAGGTTGTTTTTTTTTGAAGATGGGTTGAAAATAGTAAGTTATAAGATAGGATGGGTGCTGGTTGCCTCCTTATGTAGGGACAGAGTGGTGTCTGGGATTGTCCTGTTAGTGACTCTAATGCACTCGCAGAGGCAGCATGTTCTGAGAGGAAACGTGAATGTAATTGCGTGAATTTACAAGCGCTATTGTGTACAGGAAGTGCCCATGTCCTCATTCAGAGTAAATGGCTTTCTGTGAAATAATTGGACCTGGATAAAAAGAGAAAATGACTCCAGTACAAGGAGAACTGTAGGGTATGTGGATCTTCCATACGATTGGGGTTTGAGCCAAGAGTTTCCCGTCTTAGTAGATTTATTAATTGAAAACAGGATTTTGTGTTGTGGTTGGGTCACAGCTTGAGCAAGAGGAGGAATTCCTTTTGTTAATGAGACAGGGATCTTTGAGGGGCACTCTCAGACTAAATAGAATAAAATTCCGTGGGGGTAGAAGACTGCAGAGATGAAAGACTGCTCGCCCTGCTCCAGAAGAAGCAGCAATCCTGTTGACAGATAAAGGGTGCAGGGAAAAGAAGCCCATGAAATATGCTGATAAAAGGTGGTAGAGCTTCATGTGGAAGGTTATTACTTCTGCTCCACTTCTGCCCTTTCCAAGAGGGAAAAAGGAACAGGTGACCATGGATATTGGTGCAATAATGGACAGTCATTATCTAGTGGCACTTTGAGAAGGGCAGTGGTCTTACCAGACTGGTATTTGACCTCAGTATCCGAAGTTGAATGTGGCTGAAGTCTCCATGAGTTAGGTCACTACCTGACAAGACAAGTGTTGGCCTGAACTTTGATGTAAAGAAAAAAAAAGCAGACTACTTAAAAAAGAAAAAAAGGTCTGTTCCTTTTTCTGAGGTACTTTTCATGTAAATTGTAAGTTCCATTTTCTGTCTTAACCAACTGATGTGTTCATATATCTAAACCAAAGAATATTTGCTGTTCTTAAAAAAAAAAAAAGCATGTGGGTAATTTTTGCTCAGAAGAGGCCTTTTGAAACACATTTAGACTCCTCAGAATTTATCACAGTATGTCAGACTATGCTGCAATTATTCTAGATTGGCTAAAATTAATTATCCTAATTTTCCTGTAAATGGATGTGTTCATACCTAATTACTCTGTTTAGTAATATTGATAGAGATTTGGTGGATAGGATTTCTCTGATTTTCTTATAAAGTAGATTTAATGATGTTTTTTATCTAAATCAGATAATGTTCCTTTCAAGTTAACTCGTGAAAGAATGGAGAGTCATTGAAGAATACATGCTGTCATTTCACTTCAAGAGAGTCCTAGAGGGCCATAAATGAGCTCTTGCTCATTTGGCTGAAACAAGTGTTTTGAATTCGTCTTGAGGAACATTAGTTAAGTCTTTCATGAATGTTATCAATCACATTAGACTTTTGGTACATCAGTGTGTTTTTGTAACCAACTGGAAGAATCACTGATATAGAGAGATGAAAATTTATTTACCAGTATATGAAGACATTTAAGTTGCTTAAGAGGAACAGGCTATTTCATGCAGGATTGTACTGATGTAATTTAGCAAGTCTCTGTGTGCTTTGTGTGTTTGAATTTTTTAGCTGCTGGAATTTTTTGTGTTTAGGGGAATATAAATATGCTGTTGTCTCCTGCCTCCACACTACTATTAGTGATTTGACTTGTCAGTCCCTGTTAATGACATTATTTATTTACTTCTACGATGTGACATGTTCATATCATACTTGGAATTGCTTTGCTGCTCATCAGAAATACTACTTTGAGTGCTGTTTGCAAAGACACCATTGAAAAGTTTTCTTTCCTGTAAGTTCTGTGGGGTTTTTTTAACTGTTAAAATGCTGCTCAGTGTTTTCAATTCTGCAATGTACTATCCTCAAGACTACACACCTTTGTACTCTATTTGAGCATAGTTCTTTTAACTTTCACTCTGATTCCTCAGAGAAAAGGTTGAAAATCAGTACAGGTTGGTTGTTGGTGGGTTTTCTCCCCTAGAACTCAGTCCAGTGATTCTCAACAAATCTGGAAATAAAAAGTTAGGTCTGTTGTGGTGTTTTTATCACCTTCATTTTGAAAGAACTTCTTGATGAAGACACAAACTACTTCATGGAAGAGAAAATGCTGTAAATTTCATGCTTGACTATAAGAAAGGGTTCTTTGTGATAGCCAGAACACATGATTTTCAGCAAAGCACTGAGTAATGCAGTCACTTTCATAATCTAGTTATATCTGCTTTTTCTTGCCCTCTTGAGCTGGTAACTGCTGATGTGGCTTAAGTTCTGGTGTTTTGCTTATTGGATTTTTCTTTCTTTCCAATGCAGTAAATAATGACATAACACAGATTCATTAGCCCATGTCATAAATAACATTATCAATTTCTTATTTTTCTACAGAATTGATCCAAACCACAGCCTTTCAACTGTTTCAGTTGCATCTTACTATTGTATCATCCAGTTAATTCTGAATAACGATAAAGGTTGATTGCTTGACTGGATTATAAAAAGGAGTCAAAATAGGCTTTGTGTGGATTTGCATGTGTGTCAGGCATAATCTACTGAGCCTTCAAGTTCATTTGTTTCCTTTGAACAGAAAATTAGTTGCCAGTTACACAATTCCTTTCAGGTATGCTGTCCCATATGCATTCAGTCCTTTAGCATGTACACTTCTGAGACTGGAGACTCTACATCCAGAAAATCTGAGAGTGCGTCAGTACCTCTGAGTGTCTCATCCATGGAAAAAGAGGAAGGTCAGGACAGGTAGCAATCAGTTCCTGTCAACTCCTCTTACTTGGAGTTGAACCACCTTCCAGTAGCACAGTAAGAAAAACGATGTGGATACTCCATGCACATCTGAACAAGCAGTTGGAACTCCAGACACAAACAACTTTGTCTTAATTTTTAAGAGTTAGTGTTTTTGGATGTTGTTGACTTGTAATTCCAGCAATGTACTGCATAACAACTAGCATGGCCAGAGCTGGCTCTGGAAACTTCTCAGTGGATGGGAGCTTCCTTCCATGGGAAGGAGCATGGGATTGTTCCTGAATCACTTTGTGATGGCTCAGGGCTCTCTGTTGGTCACCAGACCTCTGTTCTGCTGGAGGCAGGTTCAGGGTGTTAAGGCAAGCTGGTGGGATGTTCTTTGGGCATGATAGCAATGGTCCATTCTCATGAGTTCTTTCTGTGTAGTTATTGATCTACCTAACTGCTATGGAAATAAGTTTGTCATTGCTGAAATTTAGTTGATGTGTTTCCTTATTAGGGTTGGTGCTTTTTATTACTGGATCTTGTCATCTCATCTTGCAGTAAAGTTGTGCTTGTTATTTGAAATGAGCTGTTGGGGCAAAATAGCATAGCGTTTTTGGTCTGGATAAAAATCTAAGCAAATATGAGTAAGTTATTTTTATGATTCCTGGGTTGTCATATACTCATAGTAAATTTAAAACACGTTAGGTAAAATGAAAACCTGAAATACCATGTTGGTTACAGGTATGTGCATGTACTTGATATAATTTCCTACTTTGGTTTTAGTATTATGCTATTGCATAATCCTATGGCAGCAACTCCAAAAGAAATACAAAGTTCTTAAAATTTTAGAGGGGAAAATTTACAAAACAGGTTGTAAAACCTGTTATAAGCACTCCCTACCTTGCCCTTTATGTTAATTGGATGCCAGTGATTTACAGGAAATTTTATGAAACATTTGTGTTGAGTGATGATCTAAACAAAGTGTCCATGTTACCCAGAGTCCATTCTGTACAGAGACTTTTTGTTAAATCAAAATTCCCAGTCCAGGAATACCTGGCTGTATACCAGCCCAGATACCTCAGATGCATGTGTAGGTTCTTAGGATTTTAGGTTCAGTGTGACAAATATTGAGAAGACTGAGAAACTTGTTTCCAGTACTGAAACCTCTAACCAGACTGCTGCTTATTTTAAGTTTTATTCTGAGTATCAGTATAATCTGAAAGTCACTTCTGTGCTGTTTTGTAGGATTTGGGGTGGTAATTTTGGTTCCTGTTAACTTCCTTGTGTTGCATAACACACTTCATGTACTTTCTCTGCAGTACAAGCTTTTTTAAACAAGCTTTGACATAGTTTAACTCTTTCCCTGTGTTTGTGTGTACATTCATAACACATCTGTGGGTGCATTGCTGCTCTCAACAGCTGTTTTATTTGGTCAGCAGATGTTGAATTTAGTTTCATTTTGGTAATGCTTACAGGGGTGCATGCAGGCTTTTAATAAAAAGGAAAGAAAAAGTTCACCTGATAGTTTTTAAAACAAACAAAATTCCATGGCTGTATTCTGAGGATAAAATGCAATTAAGAAGTTCTTCAGATAAGGTGAAATAAGGGAACTTTTGGTACGTAGGACAACTTCTGCAAGAAAAGACTAAATCTACTTTTCCTTTTGCAGCTAAAGATCTAATTGCTTGTGGTTTGGAGTTTTTTCTTCATTTTTATGTTCCCCTCCTTTTACAAGTGCCTTTCACTGTGGAGAAGCTGCATTCTTGACTTGACGTTTTTGCAGTAGCTGAGTTGTATTGACTAGACTCAGCTAGTCACATACTAGACTAGCTACTGTTCAGGTAGGCTATGTTTAGTACAGAGACTGAAGTGGACAACAGCAAAATAAACCAAACAAAAAAAGGCATCTAAATCCATAGTGATTCAAGTAGACTTTGCTGTCCAAAGGTGCAGTAGTGCAAGTATTGGTGTCATGCCATAGCAAACAAACTGGGTGACTGATACTGTTTGAACTTTTTGTTTAGGTTGGCTCTAATGTGGGTCAGTTTATCTGGTTTTCGAAATACTTGGGACAGAAGAAACAAGGTAGGAAAAGTGGTTATGAGAATGAAGAAAGGAAGGCACGTCTTCCTCCAGGACAGAGTTCATCACTGGTGCTATTGGTCCAAATTTTTTGGGAAATGCAACATGGGTTACATAATATCTTGTAAAATTTAGAGCTGTATTAAAAATTAAAAGAAATGTACTTTCAGTTGATACATGAGGCTAAGGACAGTAATGGAATTAAAGCTATGATTGGTTTTGAGCTATGGAGCCCAGTACACTCTAAGAACTACAAAACATTTGAATTCAAGATGCAAAATACTCTTTAAGAAATCAGCCTGTACACATATGACTTAGTAGTACATGAAAGTTACATATTGTAAATTTAATGAGTGAATTCATTCTTCACAACACTCGGGCTTAATGTGTAACAATATTATTGTGGTAAACCTCCAAATAAAATAATTTAATCTGTTGTGTATTTTAGGAATCTTTTATGACATTCCTTTTCGAGTTTATTTAAATCTTGATTTGCAAATTTAAGCATTGACTGCTAATGGTATTGAAGAGTTGCATGTATTCCTTGACTGAGTTCCTTCCATCTTTTGGCAAGTATTTATTGCCAGGTGGAAAGAGGTGGAAAGTATTAACTTAAAACCTGGGACTTGGCTCTGTATATTGAGTGCTTACTTATTAAAAAAAAAAGAAAAGTCCAACACTTTTTTTTTTTTTTTTATTCCCTCTTTTACTTAGCTCCTGGGCTCTTTCCTGTGTCAGGAAGAACTGAAAACTATTAGTAGACATCTAATAGACAAGTTATCACACTGCAGCTGAATGCAGAATTGTTAAATGACAATAGCCAGATCTCAAGTCCAAATGAACCAAGTCCAGTATTAGGTGAGAAAAGGGAAATTATTGGGATATCTACTCAGGTTGCTAGCCTTTACCTGTGAGCAAGTTAGCATTCAAAGGTTAAAGGTGGCTTTTACCTTCACAAAGTTTGTCCTTGGGGTAAATAATTCCATCTAGAAATTTATACCACGTTTAAGCAACACGTTCTTTGTGCATACAGAAATCACTCAGAGTGCCACTGTTTTAATGAATTGATTTTGTAGGTGCTTTTTCTTAAGTCAGTGAAGTTATTCATAAATGAATTAGAGATCTGTACCATATGGATTCAGTAATCTTTGAATAGCTTATTTCTGCACAAGGGAGAAAATGAGTGCATGCATTGGCTAAGACTGAACTGATCTGGCAGCTTGTGTTTGCTGAGAAGATTTACTGGTATTTGCTGGTGTGATGTTGCCTGTTTTGTGTGTGCTCTGGTTCAATCTTCATCCTGAGTAGGCTTCTGTTCCTGTAGGAGGGTATTTTATCTTTGTTTCCTGATGTGTAGCAAGCTGAATATGCATGGAGACACGTTCAAGATTGCATGCAGTTGAGATGACCTGGCTATCTTGCTAGGGAGGGCAGGCATGGGAGCTCCCTTTTCTCATTTACAAGACTGTAGGTTGGCTCAAGTTGGCTTGAAAGCTGCTATGGTGGTTTTCTGGTTGTGTCTCCTGCCCTAATGGAATCCCACTAGTGCTCAGCAGGCTGCAGCTGACCGAGGCCCCCCTGGGATATGCACACACCAGAGCACCAGTTCTGCCTGATAACCATGTCTGTAAAGCCAGGTTTTCAAACCCTTCCCTTCTCCTCCTCCTCGTGTACTCAGCCCTCAAATCCTGGAGCACTTGTTCCCCTCACCTCTGTGCCTGCAGCAATTTGCAGCCTTTTAGTTCCTGGCCTGTCTCTCACTTTGTGCTCCCCAGGATCTGCACTACATGTTTCCTTAAAACATGTGCTTGCGTGTCACTTTCTTGCTCAATTTAACATGTCAGAGGCTACCAAGAAAGTAAAAAAATTCAGACACTTATAGCGAATCTATACGTGTTCACAATATTCAAGGAAATCTAGAAAATTTTTAGTATAGACTTTACCTTTGTATCACTCTTTATCTTCATGTTTGTATTTTGGAAGGGGGCACAAGTGTTCAATTGACAGAGGTTCTTCATGTGGTAACTTTCATTTTTCAGTATTAACATTTTAACACTGCTAATATTGGAATAAATTAGAACGTCTTTGATGTACATTAGCAATGAATCTTTGTTCAAATTACCTCAGAACTGATTTCCAAGATGTTTTCAAATGTCAAAAAAACATTTGATGAATCCTTAAATGCCTTATTTTTACTATTTTAAACATACTTCTAGGTATTTTCAAGTCTAAATTTGAAAAGCAATGCTAAATGAGAGCTGTGTTAATGTTATGAATAAAAAATGCAAATGAAATCAGTGATGATGATATAATCTCCAATAGGACAGGCTTATTTAGCTTTCTCAATCAGTATAAATTGGTTTGGGATTTTTTAACCATGTGGGAATTGGTATAAACACGTATGAAAAGTCTTCCTTGGTGTAGTCAAAGGAGAATACCTAGTCTGGACCAGGTTCTTGAAAATTGCTTAGCTAAAGTTTGATAGCCATCCTGTTCCATGTTGCAATTTATCGTGATTTGTGAATGGTTTGGAAAATTACAGGTTATTGTGGGGAAAAAAAGTATTTCTGATCTTGGTTTAATCATTCAAATAAAAGGCTGTCTTGAAGGTGTTTGAGGGGTTTTTTTATAAAAATACTGTGTGCTGGAAGCTGAGTCTATTTTATCTAAATCACATTTAGTGACAAATAATGAAGTACCTTATTGGTGTTTTTGTTCTTCAGAAATGGAGGAACAGAACTCTGGACCTGGGATTGAAGATTTATAAAGGATTATGGGATTATACATTGAAGAGCCAGCGGGCGGAATGCCTGAGTGACTGAAGAAAATGGGTGCTAATGCATCTAACTACCCTCACTCGTGTTCCCCAAGGGTAGGGGGAAATTCACAGGCACAACAGACATTCATAGGTAACCCTTTTCAGTTATCTTGTCACTTACATCAATGACTTGGTGGATTGTATATGCCCTGGATTTGATTTGCTTGCAGAAATGTTATGGAGAGCTTCTGTTTTCTAGGTCACCAGTTTGAATCCATTCAAGCTCAATCGTGCATGAAATTCAGTACTGTCCATCTGTTTGGCCTATGTATGCAATGAGTTGATCTGCCTTTTGCCAGTAAACAGTTACCAGGTTACTTAAATAAAATAAGAGGAGATTTTTGTAATTAAATCATGCATGCTAGTTTTCCTGGTTCAAGAGCAGTTGCTTTCTATTAATACTCCTACTGTTTTCTACTCTTCCTCATAACTTCTGTCAAACTCTGTCAGAGCATGTAAAACCCTTGATCATCAATATTCATTGTAGTACTGACATTGTGTCCAAGTGAATTACTTCCTTACTGCTAGAAGGGGTATCTCTGGTAATAAACCTGTTAAAGTAACAAACAGGCTTGAAGACAGCTTCTCTTCCTTTTCCTGTTTCTGTAAATGGGGAGTAGGGGTACTTACTGTCCCTAACAGTATTATTTACAAGCCAGGACCTTGCTTAGCCGGAGACGTGTTGAAGAGCCCTGAAGAAAGTATTTTCTCATCCTAGTCATAACTGGGGCAGGCTTTACCTTTATGTGTTTTTCAGTCTAGTACAAAGAGATCTCAGTGTAGATCTAAGTACTGTCACACTATAAATAATAAACAGCTATGTTATGAATCTGAAAGAAGCCAGTCTCTGAGAAGATAAATATTCCTTAAAGAACACTCAACCCTGACAGCCTGAAGAATGATCTTAGCAGTAAATAACATCAATAGTTTATAAATGCTTTTCTCCTTTATGCCTCAGCTTACAACACTGCATAAGTAATTATTGATATTCAGTGTTACTTCTCTTTTTAATCAACATTGAAAGCAGAGTGATATCATTAGCAGAGGAAAAAAATGACTCATTTTGTAAATTTTCTCTTTTTTCTCAGCTTTCATGGCATTCCTAGCTCTGAGGTCTCATTTGAGGACAGACCACAAACTGTTACTTTTAAGGATGTGTGTGCTGTCACAACATGTCAAAGAAGAACTTTCAGTCCTAAAATCCATGTCCTGGATATCCATACTGTAAAGTTTCCCTTGAGGGTTTATATATTTCCAGTGTATCATAGCCAACTAGTAAAAGATTTGCTCCAGTCTGCATATATGCTTTCTAAAATGTGGCTAAAATGCTTTTTTTTTTTTAATCTGCCACTGTATTGAGTGAAGAGAAACCCTTAGAGACCTTGAAACAGACAGATTTGCTGAAACATCTTTTGAGCAGATTTGAAGAGATTTCCAAAGGCTTCATTAAATTCCCAAGAAACTTTTCACATGATATGTGGAAGGTTTCACTGATGCTCTTTGTTATTAAACTCAAAATAGAAACCATTATGTATTGTGTCACAATAAATTTACTGACCTCCATTACCTATGGGAAATTGTGGCTGAGACTCTTTGAGGAAAGCCTAAAAGCATGTGCTTGTCTCATCTTAGGGAAGGCACATGAGTGTTCTGGGTAAAATTCTTGCTAAAATATCTGGATATTTGAGGCTCCATGTGTGTGCTATCTACATCACATAGGTACATCTTTTCTTCCTGCTTCATGGCATGCTCTTTCTCCTTTTGATTTTTGTTTACATGATTGGTTTTTGTAGCTCTCTCAGTAGAAAATAGGTGTATCCTAAAATTGATTGCTGAGGTTTTTGTCACTTGCCATAATAATAATTTTTTAATGTTGTATCATCTTTTACATGTTTGGTGTTTAGGTCTTGTGGGGTTTTATAAATTTGTTTGGGAGGGAGGGGGTGTCTCTTTTATTGTGTTGCGTGGGGTTTTTTATGTAGAAGGCATTAGATCTATTTCCTGCCCTAAAGCAGAAATGGGAGCTAGAGTTATAATAGCTACATAGTATGTATTAGTTACCTTATCCCTGGAAACTGGGTTTAGGCCTATGGGTTTGTTTTAGACATGCTACTTTACCGTTAAAGCATTACACCATGTTTCATGCTAAATGTAGGATGAGTGCTGAAGTCTGAGAACTGATATGGCAAAGCACAGTAGTTTCATAATGTGAACCCCTGTTGTTAGTTGACTTCATCCTAGTTTCCTTATAGTTTATGAAGAGGACATAAATCAGTAAAAATAGTGTAGTGCACTTACTGGAAAATAATATTTATGTATTAGCAAAAGCTTAACTAGTCATCTTGCTGTTTTGTCTGCAGCATTTGGGAGGAGGATTTCTCACCATTTCCCAGGGGATGGTACATCTGTTCATGATGTTTGCTTTTTTAAGTAGAGCTCTATAATTAGATATTAAAATGTGTGGGCATGCAAAGAACTAAACAGATCCCATTTTTCATTGTCAAGTTCCCAAGCAGCTCCTCTTGGCAGTCATCTGTTTCCGTAAATATTTGTCTGTCCCAAGCTGGGTATAGTCTAGGGGCATGAAGTAGCAATTGCTTTTGAACAGTATTTAATAGATTGGTGCCTTTCAGTATAGTGCTGAGGAATAATTTTTTTCTTACTTGTAATGCTGCTGCCTTACGAAGGAAGACAGGCAGCCCCAAAACGTTTTCTTCCAGATTCTTTATTTGAGGGATATGGAGACACCAGCTGTTGTGAACCCCAAGAGGCTATGATGGTGCATCTCTATTTCTTAGAAAAAGCAGTTGTGTGGTGGTGCTTTTGTAGCAGCGCTTTATCTGTTTGTAAGGGTTAATAGCACTGTTTCCAGGACGTCCAAAGTTAAATCTTGTAAGGAGCTCAGGGTACACAAAGGCTTGAATGGCGTTTTAGTGTTTTGTGGTGATTCATGTGCAAGTAATACCTCACAGCAGCCTTCAGGGAAGAAAGAAATAGAGACTTGTCGTGTCCTAGTTTTTCTTTAGTGGAATGTTAGAGAATGTTCTGCACTCAAATTTGCCATTAGAATCCAACGTACTTCAAATAGAAATGAGCTGGCATGTTCTCTGGAAACAGACTCTGTCATTATAGAGTGACCAAAGTGTAATTATACTTTTATTGTGAAATGTAAGTTTTTAAATGAAGCAGAAATTCTATGCTTGTCTCTATCAGCAGGAGGCAGAATCTCTGTTTTTCCATTGTCATACCTAGTATACATGCAAACGGAATTTCTACAGTGGATTTTGCAGCACAACCTCTTTGTTGAAGTCGTCTTGAGTTACTCCTGCTACTTTCATTTAAATTGATATTCTTTTCACTTCTTGAAATTTCAATATGAGTAATAACACGTTGCCTGATCAAGCAAATTTTAAATTTGGATAAAATGGTTAGATGTCTTTCCTCAAATAAAACAAAGTTCCTTCTCAAAGTTTTTACTAGTAGAAGAATCATAAAACCACTGCATTGCATGATTTGTGGGAGTTTTAATTAACTTGATATAAAAGCCACTGTTTAAGTTTACTTAGTTATTGAGACTTAAACAATAAAACAATTTACAGAACTGTTAGATTGCTACAACTGCCTTAGTCTCAAATACAGCTTTGAATTACTCCTGTTTCTTTCAAAGTTTGAGAAATACTTGAAATCACATAGTAACTAAATGCCCTATGTTTTGTCAGACTGGCCCATATGATCACTGTCAAAACAGTGTCACAAAACAGCATCACAGTGAATCTGCCTGAAACAGGTGGAGCTGTGAGATTACAGTGCTAGAACAAGTTGTAAAAGGCCCCAAAAGCTCTGGTTCTAGGATGGGCTTTGGAAGATTTTAAAAAAAGGCAACAAGTAGTGAGGTTATAAAAGTGCACCAATAGAAACATGAACTATTCCTTGCAGAAAATGGACAAATACTATTTCAGATGAACCCGTGATTGTTATTGATCTGTGTAGTATTTGCAGATGTTTTCTTCTTATTCCTCTTTGGTGCAGAAGTGGGAGTTGTGTTTGTGTACTTCTTTTTCTCTTTTCTTGTCGTGTCTGAGGTTCTTCACCATCTGGTTTAGAGTGAAAGCCCTGTAAATAAAATTAAATTAGAAAATAACCCTTAAACAGAAGCATGACTCTCACATTAAAGCTATGGTTTATTTAAGTCCTTTTTTTTTTCTAAACCACTACTTTGGTTTTCCATTACTTCTAGAAATGCAGATTCTAATTCCTTTTTTTTTTACTGAATTGCTATCAGTATTAGTTCATAATTTAAATTATTTTTGAGAAGAAAAATAATTATATGTATACTTTAATTGTATAATGCTCTGTTCAGAGGAAATTTTTAATAATCCAGTAAAACTTCCATTCTCTGTATTCTTTTTGATGGTGTGTATGCAAAAATTGGTATTTGTTTTTCTGTGAAAAGGACCCCATTTTATGTGTTTGACTTTGGCATTACTTGATTATCAGATGATAAGATTTTTACTTTTCTTGCTAAATTTGCTCTGAAAATCATCCCTGAGTGTTTTGGTACTGTGTTTTCTTTATTTCTTGTGGCTATAACTATCTCATGCCAGGTATGGCTATTGTTTTAATGATGCTTAACGCTAGAACAGAATTTGAAAACGCTTTGGAGGGAAGATTGCTAGAATTTCATTGAGATACTAGGCTTAGAAAAAGTTAATACAATTACACTTTTAATGTTACAACTTCAGTATTTTCTTCCTGCTTAGATAAATGTACCATATGCTATAGAGCTACATCAACTGGCACTGCTTGGTTCTTAAAATTGAATATATTTTTTTAAAAATCCAACCAAACAAATAAACCAAGTTAAAAAAGCAAATCAAAGCACCCTGAAACCCAGCAAACAATAAACTTTGTAGATGCAAATAAAAGGCTTTGTTTGTAACAGCCAGAAAAGGCTTCAGTCACGTTTTCAGTTGTCAAATTATCTGATGTGAGGAGAAGGAAGAACTGTGTAACTTGCAGAATCATTGATGGAGTATTTAGGTGTTATGAACCTTCCTTTTAAATTTAAAGAATAAATGTGTTCAATTTTTCTTTTTGCCTTTAGGGACATCATCCTACTCTCATCAAGGTTTTGGCTGTGAATCAAAGCTGTATAGCCTTGACCATGGCCATGAGAAACCTCAAGACAAGAAAAAGAAAACCTCTGGCCTTGCCACCCTCAAAAAGAAATTCATTAAGCGTCGGAAATCGAGCCGATCAGCTGACCATGCCAAGCAGATGCGGGAGCTCCTCTCAGGCTGGGATGTCAGAGATGTTAATGCATTAGTAGAAGAATACGAAGGAACGTCAGCCTTAAAGGAACTTTATTTACAAGCTAATTTGGCAAGACCAGAAGCCAGGACGCTACAAAAAGACATGGCTGAACTTTATCAATACAAATATTGTACTGATGTAGACTTAATATTTCAAGAAACTTGTTTTCCTGTGCATCGTGCGATATTGGCAGCAAGATGTCCATTTTTTAAGACGCTGCTTTCTTCCTCACCAGAGTATGGGGCAGAAATAATAATGGATATTAATACAGCTGGCATAGATATGCCCATGTTTTCTGCTTTGTTACACTACCTTTATACGGGCGAGTTTGGAATGGAGGATTCAAGGTTCCAAAATGTTGATATTCTTGTGCAGCTTAGTGAAGAATTTGGAACACCAAATTCTTTAGATGTTGACATGCGTGCACTGTTTGATTATATGTGCTACTACGATGTGGTTCTTAGCTTTTCATCCAACTCTGACTTAGTTGAAACTTTTGGTGGAAGTCAGAGCTGTCTAGATGAAGAGCTCAGAGCTCACAAAGCAATTATTTCATCACGATCTCCTTTTTTCCGTCACTTGCTGCAGAGGAGGATAAGAACTGGTGAAGAAATCACAGACAGAACTCTACGGACTCCAACGAGAATTATATTGGATGAATCTATCATACCAAAAAAAATACGCTAAGGTCATTTTGAACTGTATGTATACAGATGTGGTGGACCTCTCCGTTTTGCACTCCAGTCCTTCAGTGGGCAGTTTAAGTGAAGTTCAGGCTCTTGTAGCAGGAAAACTAAACATGACTAGGGCTGAAGAAGCTATGGAGCTTTATCACATAGCACTGTTCTTGGAGTTTAAATGCTTGCACAAAGGTATGTAACACTGTCCTCCCTGTAGAATATATGACCTTATTAGAACAAGTTTTAGCAATTCTGCAGTGTAGGGATGCTTATTGTCAGCTTTCAGTAGCTGACAGTTCCTTTAGAAATGGAATTCGTTTTCCATCTGTAAGTTGTCAATAATGCATCTGTTTTCTAGAGACAGAAGAAATGCCATGCAAGAGATTTAGTTGTATGGTGCATCATTGTTGAGGCATATTAATTTTATCAAGTATGTATAACTGGTCTTGATATTTCTCATGCTTATCTACTTTCTGTAGTCCACTTTTTTGAGTGTAAACTACAGAGAGATATCCTCATTGAGAGGAGAAAATATTTAGACTTGTTAGGAAGTGTCCGTATATGTTAACAAGGCTGTAAACTTGAATGAAATTCAAGAAATTCAAGAGAAACTTAGGTAAACTTAAAGATAGGAAAATGGCTTTTATTTTCTATGTTAGTAAATATTGAAAAATGAGCTGATATTTTACTTGGTGCTGAGTTTGTTTCTCTCACTTTAAGTTGATCTCGCTTGGATCAGCATGTCCTAAACTGGCACTCTTTTCAGTAATGCACTACAGAACAGCGCTGCTCTGGAATGTATATTCCATGAGTCAGCAGTAACAAGATCTCTATTTTTTCCTGGAAGTTTTCCCCCAGTACTACCTCTAGGAGAGTAAAAAGAAGGCAGCAGCAGGAACTGCACTGGGCTTGCACCTCAGCAGCACACTTGAGTGACTGGAGCCAGTGAGTACAGCAGTGCAAGCTTGGTCTTGTTGGCCCTCTGGATGAACTGCAGCTGTAGTGTTTTGGGGGTGGTCATAGGGAGGAGGTAGAGAGATGTAGTGGCATTCAGAGGTTTCCTTCTTTCCATAGTAAATCCCTTTCTGACCACAAAAGTAATGAGATTGAAAGGTGGGGCTGTTGATATACATAGGGGAGAAATGGAGTAAAATCAGCAAGTGCTAAATCTATTAAATCTATTAAATTATTAAATACTAGAAAATGTAGGTTTGGCACTCCTTCAGATATTGAAATTCTAGATGTTAACTTCACCTAATTAGGATTTTACAAATTGGTGCTGCGTTCCCTAGCTACAGGAGAAAGTAGTAAGCACTCTGTAGTTCTGTATATGCCAGTGGAGTCAGAATCTAATAGTTTCATACTTAATTTGCAGAGTTCATGTTTAGGTCATTGGTACTTTGCAACACGGAAGAACTGTTCTGGTATAATCTTATAATCAAAATTAAAAGGAAGCTTATTTTGTCAGGGAATACTATATGCTTGCATGTGACTGAGATCACTTAAAGATGTGCTTTAGTTGTGACCACTGTTCTTATTTCTGACTTAATTGTACCATCTTGTCCTCACTTACTATGATACTTGACATGGAAGATCTTAATTTCAGTAGTGTCCATCCTATTCCCTGATTTCACAGCTGGCAGACTTCTATGCTGGAAGCTGTCACTCAGACATCTGACTTCTAGATGTTATACAGAGTGATGTGGAAGAGGCAGCATTGTGTAGGTGTTGGGAGGCCATTGAGCAGCCAGTTCTCCTGACATCTTAGTTTGGACCTCTGGCGGTGTTTTTCCACTCTGTGGTGCAGCAGGTGTCCAGTTCTGCCCAAGTACTGACTGATCCCATCAGCTGGCTTTCGCAGTAGCTGATGTCTTAAGTTTCTTCTATAGATTTCCACACCCTCAGCTGAAGTTTTTTGTTTCGGTTCACTCCTGCTAGCCAATTGTGAACTTGCGAAGGCTCGTCTCCCTGGTTTCGTGGAAAATATTTTGGGCTCATTTTGTTAAGTCTGGATACTCTTCCCACTTCATTTTTCTCCCTTGCACTCAGTTTTGCCTGGGTGTTTGTAACTGAGTGTCAAGTGAAGTTGATGTATTTTAAAGCTTCTGATTAGCTGTTTTTATTTTCAACAGATTTTAGTTTGATTTGTCTTCAGGGACCTTTTTCAGTATCCAGATGTTGTAATTTTTCTTCAGTTTCAGCAGATGGTTCAGCTTTGACTATTTCCATAGAAATTTTCACATTCCTGACACAGTGATACTCCTTTTTCTGAGTATTGTGATTTAATAGTTAGTTTCTCTATGGTGAAGACGGCAATAGTATGAGTATGTGCAATGAATCTTTACTGTCCAAGTAAAGCAGGACAACCTTTATCTAGAATTTCCTCTGTCTTCCTCTTGATTTGTTTTAACTGAGAATTATCACTTACTTATCTTTCAAGAGAAACTGAAATGGATCTTTGAATTGACTAATTTGAGTAAATGAACTAATCAGCAAGTGTATCTAGTCAATAGAGCTGATTTTACTGAAACCCCATTGAAACTAATAGGACTGACACTGCTCTTAGGGGTGCTCTGGTAGTTGTTACTGTCAAAAGTGAAGCTCTTCAGGGCTTTCACAGAAGCTCTGAGGATTAGAGCCCTCTCCAGGAGGTTGGAGCACATCCCTTAGTGGAACATCTCCATGCTCTGCCTGCCTGTTTCTGCCCTCTGCTGCAGTTTTTCTGTCTTCGTGCTACCTTGCTGCTCTCTGTCAACTGCACTGGTGCAATTATTTTAACACAATGACTCACAAAGATTGGGTTCGATATCACTTAATCCCTGCTCTTCTATGGCACAGTTACTAAAACCAGATTAGTTCCCTAGTCCTGTTCATCACAAGCTGTTAAAATATTCCCCACTTCCAGTCTTACTGTACTGCCCTGCCATTGCAGGGAAATTTGACTTCAGGCATATTAGTTTTATTAGATAGCTGTATTACATATGTGAATCCTCTACTGCATCTTGGCCCTGTTGCCAGCTGTCATGAATAGTTCCACTGAGTGGTGGTACAGAATGTTTTGCTGTGATGGGCTTTTGGATGCTGGGACCTTACGAAAGTTTTGCTTGAGAATCTTTTCTGTCACCTGATTCAAAGAAGTTTTCTAAAATAAGACTGACAACAAATAACTCAATTTCTGACTTTTTGGTTTTCTTTGCTTTTATTTTAGGTCTTGAGTTTACACTTGACAAGTATAAGAACTTAGAAACTTTATTGTAAAGCCATATTCAGTGTTTGATCTAGAAGCAGATATTGCCTGACATCAAAAGCACTCTTGATCTTAGGAGGGCTGAAATACTGAAATGCCAGGGATCCCATGGTAGCAGTGTCATTTACACATTCAAAAAAATTCAAAAACTATGGTTCCAATGATTGCCAGCATGGTCTCTCCTAACGTGACAAACTTAAAAAACATTGTGTAGCTTCTAGATTCCGGTTCAGCGTTAAGATGAATTCTTACTACTTTTTTGCATTGGTTCCACTGGTGTGCACAAGTTTAGGGTTAAAGTCTTCACCTCAGAATGAGTTAAGTCAGCCTAACAGTTTTGTAGTAAAAGCTTTGCTTAATGCCACTTTTGCTAATTGTTGAAGGCAGTTAGCTTGTCTTCAGTAGGTCTGTCAGCTGTCCTGATCCCAAGCCACTAGCTAGAATGCTAAATGTGGGCTCAAGCTATTTCTGTCTTGAAGGACTGTGGGACTGCATTTGAGAGAGATCTGCAAAAGCAGACAGCATGGTAGGCAGTGGATAGGCATCCTGCAAAAGGAGTGCATGGAATAGCATAATTTGTGCAAAATGTGATAGTTACATTTCCTTTTTGTGGATTCCAGGTTGAATCTCTGAAGGATAGTAATGGTCACAGAAGCTTGTGGACACTGCAGATGGATCTTGGGAAGGCTGTTGCTTCCTGAGTATTAAAAAATAGTATTCACAAGAAAAAATGCTCTGTTAGACTGTGAAGAGCAATATTGTGGCTATTAGAGGACTACTTTTTTTGCCAAATGGCTGATTGTTAAAGCAGAAAAAACTTCTGCCAAAGAAGAAAGGAAATTGGATTCCTTCCATAGCTAGAATTGGGTTGCCCCAATTTATTTATAAGCTCAAAAAACACTTTAATTTATTACCTTATGCTTACTTCATAAGAAATGCTTTTAATAATCCCACACTTCTGACCCATTGCTAAAATGACTTGGGAAAAACACTGTTTCATTTGCTAGTCATCCTTAATGAGCTTTTCACCTGATGTCATGTTATTGTTAGTTGTGCAATAATTGAACTTGACAGAAGAATTGAGACTGAGCTGATGCACTGTTTCTATAAATCGGTGTTGCTCAGATCTTTGGAACTGCATTTCTGGTGTCTTTTAAAGGGGCAGGCATCTTTACTTCAAAAATAAATGGAAATCAAATACTAGGAGTGGCATTAATTTTGAGATAAGTCTCTACTCTTGTAGTTTGAGTTTCCTGGTGACTGATTTCAGTGTGTGGGTTTACTTTACTGCCTTTGAAATGGAGCAGTCCTTGCGTGTGATGTTTAAAGTTCAGGAGAATGAAGTTTCTGCTGAAGTCAGCTTGCATGCAAGCAGAATAATTGCATGCAAAAAATTGTGTTAGGATTTAGCAGGGGAAGGCTGAGTGCAGATGACCCTAAATAATGGTTTCAAATTATTTTATTTCTTATTCATGGGAGTCAAACTCTTCTCTTAAGCAAATTGCAACTAGTCACTGCTTTCATTCACTTGCCAGCTTTGCTGCTAATTTAACATTTTCCTTTCTCGAGCTCCAAAAGGAAAGCTGAGGGAGACTCGCATGACAAAGTTAAATGCAATGTCAGCCCTTTGCTGTTTGGGTAAAAATGTATCATGAAGTGGAAAGCTTCAGACTTCATTAACTCCTGTTTCTGACATACGCTGAAGTATTTTGAGCTTTTTTTAATGATAAGTTGGGTTTTATATGGTTTAGTTGTTTCCTGTTTTTTGTTTAAGGCTGTTGCTCAGATTCTTGACCAGACCTTTTTAAGACTTAAGACTTTTGGAATCTGGGGAGTTCCCCCATACAGATGGGGAAGTTTCACTAACCTGTACCTCAGCCCCCAGAGTGTATTTCAGAGCAGTTCTCAAACTCTGCTCTTACCTGTACTGGTGATGACTGGAGTGATGTTCCAAGTGCCTCCACCCATGTTTGTTGCCTGTGCACTGCTCACTTACGGCCAGTGTTTGCCGTGCAGGTTAGAGGTCAGTATCAATAATGAGGCATCTGTTTTTGCTAGTAGTACTAATGATAATATGTAACCTCATGGAGATAGGTGGCTCTGAGAAATGCCATACTGTTTTAGTAATGGTGAAGGACAAAGCAGTTGGGTTGAAACGTGACTCACCACTCACCCCTTTGTCAGAAGCAGATGGAGAGTCTGTCTGGGGATGCACAGTGTAACGCTGCATGTGCTGCATTGGTCAGAAATGCGTGTGTGCTTTGGGAAGCCCTTCTGCCAATGGCTGCATTCAGTCTTCCTTTTCTCAGGTGAATCAGACATGAAAAAAAGATTCATCCAGCTGCTTGTTGAGGAAAGTTTTGTTTAAATATGAACTGGTGTAAAATTCTTTTCTGTTTGGGGACAGACATTACTCTTATAAATTGCTTTAGAAATGTAATAAAGATTGTGTCCAAAACAATGTATACATTCAGGCATATTCCTGAAAAGCTTGAAAATTTTATTGGTAAATATTGTTCTTACAGTTACCACACTGTGGTTGTTACAGTATTGGGTACAAATATGTGTGTCTAATAGGACAGGTAAATTTATAACCAGTCTCATGTTTAAACTGTTGCTTTGTACTACCTTCTTAAGTCTCCTGTTTAAATTCCCATTTTAGTGACTTGATTTTAAGTAGTAGCTCCTTTGACAGATTCCCTCCTACTTGAAGAAGCTTGTTCACTTGTTACTACCTATCCTTAAAAACATATCTTTCACATTATTAGTTACAATGGAAATGGAATGAACACTGTATATTCTATATGCTAAGAAAATTAAGATTTTTCTTTTATTTCTGTTAATTGTTGCTAGTGCGTTTTATCTGTATGCAGCCACTGCAAAAATATACAGCATCAGGAGACCCGTCTGTCTTGACTAGGGGTGGGGTTGAGATTACTGTGTTAAACGCTTTTTTACCCAGCCTAGTTCAAGAGCTCAGTAATGCAATACCTATCCCTAAATAATGAAGTTCAGTTTTTAGGTATCTTTGAAACTGAGAGAAAAATGATTATGTATAAGACATAAAATTACAGTGTAGACATGTAGCTCTGAACTGTCTGGGGACCTCTTATAGGCATTAAGCACAGCTGTAATTTTGTGGCTGTAGTGGGTTGAGACTGGAATGTATGATTCTGAGAATTTTTTTCTTTAAATTGCTATCTTTGTGCTAAACCAGATGTACAAATCAACAAAATGCTGTTGGAGACTTCAGGCTGTAACGTTGTGGTACCATCTGTCTTAACTCCGTAGTCCCAAGCACCATGTTTTTTTAGTCTTCCACAGTACGTCTTCCCTCATTTCTTCCAAATCAGCTCCATTTCCCTTCAGGAGTTTTGACTATACTCTCTCTCCTTCAGAAGATGTGTACCCTATGAAAGAGTAGATCCTAAAAAAGCAGTGGGTAGGAAGAAACTGTAGCAGGCTCTCCATAAATCTGCCTCCCTTCTGCTTCCTTGTGAGAGAATGTACTCCATGTCCTGGCACCCTCTGTGCCGTGCTGGATACTGAGGCCATCGTGGTGGCCTGGAGCAGCCATCCACTGCTTCCTGCCTTCTTTGTGAGTCAGAAAGTGATGCTTTGCTGCCCTCATCCTGTACCAAGTAGCTGAGTACCAGCACTGTTACAGCTTGTGTTTCTTCTCTGCATGGTCTATCTCAGGAGGGTCTGTGGGCAAAGTGATACAGGCAAACATCCCACCTTTGTTACAGTTCATAGGTTTCTGTGGATATGCTGTGAACAGTAGTGACTCAAATTCTCAATGTTAAAATGTGTTAAACACTCAGATAACAAAAGGGGTTCTGATTGGCTTGAACTATCTTTCCATTTGTTTATCCAGACATGCCAGCAGCAATGCTTCATATGCCTTTAAAAAGTAAATAACTGTATAGTTGGAATCATAAACCACTGTTAAAATTATTGTACTTTCAGTCAAAATACAACATTGTTTTCAACCTTGATTTATAGGGCGCCTGTCTTTACTCTCACTGGGTGTATATAACCCTTTCAGTTACAGATTTGGCCACATGTATTCCTTCAGGGTCAGAGTGCCTCTGTAACAGTGTTATTGATTGCTGCCCTTGCTTCATAGGCTGTGAAGATATCATTGCTGAGAGCATCTCGCTGGACACCTTAATTGCCATTCTGAAGTGGAGCTCTCAGCCGTACGGCTCCAAGTGGGTGCATCGGCAGGCACTGCATTTCCTCTGTGAGGAGTTCACCCAGGTCATGACTTCAGAGGTCTTCTACGAGCTGAGCAAGGACCACCTGCTCACAGCTATTCAGTCTGACTATTTACAGGTAACCTGCAATGCAGAATTCAGCTGGTCCTGCTAGAAGCAGGATGTATTATACCATTACTATGAAACACTTGGGAGTAGTTGATTTTAAATTGTAGGCTGAAGAGGGCTTGTGCACATCAAGCACTCCTTCTATAATAAATAAAAAAATTAAATGGAAGTAGTGATTAAGAAAATTGTTTTGTTCTTGGCTTGTAACATAACCCAAATGTGGTATATGCTATTGCTTAGAAGTCTAATAATAGTTTATAAATGGATGCCAATTATTTTAAACAAAGTTTTTCTGAATCTGACATTTCCCTTGCCTGTTTAAGAGATTTATAAAATTACATGGTGGGAATAGTTTTGCTATAACAGCACACATACTAATTTAGGGCAGTGGGAGCTAATGAACTAGAAATGGTTCAGAAAACTCAATTTATTTTCATGGAGAGAGAAAAATACCTTCTCTGACAAGTATTGCAGATTTCTTTTTTTTTTTTTTTTTTTTTTTGGTGACTTGCCTTCAGTGATTGTATGATTTTAGGGAAAGAGAACCATACTGGCCAACAGAAAGATTCTGGATTTTTGCTGACATTGTTCTTCAGGGGAGATATCTTAATAGTGATGACCACCGTTTAATACTTAAGGATTACTAGATTTTTTTTTTTTCTAACTGCATTCATCTCAGTCTTACCTTTTTGTAAAGGATTAAGTAGTAGAGATTTAAAGTGTATTTTTAAGCTTTGTTTACTTGAGGCATTTCAGAAATTATTATTAACAGTACTGTTGCTCTTCCATGATAGCTTATATTGCTGAGTTTATAGTGTTAAACAAAAGCTTGAAACACCAAGAGGTATAACTGCCCCTTTTAATTAAATTTGGTAATTCAGACTTTATACCTGTAAGTTTCCATGCTAAATAAATTTTTTTCTCCTGTAAAAAACATTATTCCTCTAACTAGGGATTCAGTAGGTAATACAAATCTAGACATTATGGTGGTGATATAGTGTAGTACAACTTAAAATATTAGGAGAAAGGAGTAAGCAGATCATAAAATGCAAATACTTCATGCTTAGGTGCAGCTGTGTTTCTTTAGAGCTGTAAAAGACCTGTGATTTTTTTTTTTCTTTTGTGTCTGTATGCATGTAACATTAAGCATATAGTGATTACTGACTTCCTCTTTCTACAGGCAAGCGAACAAGATATTCTTAAATATCTGATTAAATGGGGAGAACACCAGTTGATGAAGAGGATAGCAGATCGAGGTGAGGATCCTTTAAACCATGCAGTACTAAACCAGATAAACCAAAATTTATGGCAGTTCTATTTTGTGAGTGGTCTGTAACTCAGGAAATACAATCTACTTTGTCCACAATATAGTCAAAACAAAGCAAATGCTCTTGCTTTCTCTAAAGGTTTTATTATGTAAAATGAGAACACAGCATTCTGAGGGAGATGGGATTGTTTAGCGTGAAGAACAATAGGCTTAGAGGGGATCTTATCAGAGTCTATGAATATCTAATGGCAGGAAGCAAAGAAAATAGAGCAGCACTTTTCTCTTGGCACCCAGGTATGAGGCATTAACTGAAATACAAGAAACTGTGAAGATGGTCAGACACTGGCACAGGTTGCCCAGATTGGTTGTGGGTTCTCCGTCCTTGGAGGTATTCACATCCCAACCGGATGCAGTGAAGGGCAATGTGTTGTACCTTACCTGGGGAGCTGTGGGAAGAGGGCATTGATTGTAACTGAACCAAACTTTGAGGTCCTTTCAACCTCTGTGACTGGTTTTGAAGTCTGGTTTGTTTCTTATTGTCTCAGAATTATTTTTCTTGTAACTAATTCATCAAATACAAACCCCCTGCAGTATCTTGTTATGCAGGCTTCTCACAGTACTCTTAGCTTACTGTGTTTGAGTGTGTCTCTGACAGGAATCTGTGGTAGTGAGAAACAAGCCAACGAAAGGCACCAATGTTTTCCTTGAAGTAGACGTAAATGCATTTTTATGAACCTAGATGCACATTATTCCTACAGTGGTAACTTCAGGGGCAGTCTTACATGTGTTGGATATGGGAAATAAGTTAAACATGTATTTCCCAAATAACAAATGGAAGGATCTTGCAGTTCATCTGCACTACAAAGTGTCAATCACATAGTGCCACAAGAGAAACAGAAAGAGAAGAACCTGCCTTAGTAAAAACAGAGCAGTACTGGTGTAACTACTTGGGAAGGCTGGCCATGCTTTTGAAATCCACTGTTAGTGCTTGCAACAGAGCTGCTTTGTCATGGACATGTTTTATGAAATGCAACAAGAGGTTAGTTAAAGGATGTTCTTCTAGTGTCCTGAGTAAGTATTAACCTATTTCCAAAACAGATTTTCCAAGTGGTTGTCCTAGGGCACATTGGCACATTACGGAGCCAGTTAAACAGTGACAGACCTGGGCTGGGGCAGAAGCTGCTCCTTTGGGATCACTGCACAGCTTCTTGCTCTGGTATTCATTAAGTAAACAGTTCATGTCTCTTATCTGGGATCATCAGATAACACAATAAGCAAAAGCAGAAATAATAGGGTGCCAAATTCTGTCAGATTAGGGCCAGATTTAGTCTAGTAATTTCACCTAAATTCCTCAGCGGCACTTCTTACACTGCAGCTCTGAACTTGTGATGGGGTCACTAAAATGCCACAAAGCATTAGAGAACGTAGCGAGCTGTGGCCAAAACTTGAGCTGCGTGTGCCAAGGGAGGGTGGGTCTGTTTGACAGGTTTCCTCGAAGAGGGAAGCTAGTCAGTCAAATTCAGGTTGGGCACAATACCTAAAATACACATGTGGGCTGCATGGTCATCTTGCTGTCTCCAGGATGATGTCACTTCTGGTACAAATAGGTGTCCTATGACCATGAGAGCAGTTTGAGTGGGCTTGACACCATGTTACTGAGGTGGGTGGGTTACACAAGCAGGCTAGAATAATGTATCCCTGAGGACTCTTCAGACCTTAATTTGAGAAAGTGTCTTTGAAAACTGCTAGGGAAAAGCAGAGAAGCTACAGGAGAGAGTCCTTGGGGGAACTTCTAGCAGGGAGGTACAACTGTTTTCATAGCATAGTTCTTAATAGAGCTTTCCAAATGTTTATTGCCAATGCTATGTTTGAATTTTCTGGTAGGCTTACACTTTGAAACTGGCAACTGTGCCAATGACATGTGCTGGTATAAACTGAACCTGTCTCAGTGGATGCTTCATATAAGATTTTAAGGCATGAGGTAGAATCATAGAATCATTTAGGTTGGGAAAGACCTCCAGGGTCATTGAGTCCAACCTTTGACCAATCCACCACCCTGTCAACTAGACTATAGCGCCAAGTGCCATGTTTGGTTGTTAGTTTTGTGGAACAGGGTTGATGAGGCTACTGATACAAAATGAGAGTTTTCATTCCTTTTCTGTAACTTCCTGTAAGCCCTGTACCTCCCGCTATCCTCTTTAAACTTTCTGATGAAAATCTAGCATGTCTTGTTCCTTCCCACAGAGCCCAATTTACTCAGTGGTACTGCTCACAGCGTGAATAAAAGAGGTGTGAAGAGGAGAGATCTTGACATTGAAGAGCTGAGGGAGATCCTGTCTCCACTTTTACCTTTTGTCCGCATTGAGCACATCTTACCCATGAATAGTGAAATACTGAGTGATGCAGTAAGTCAGTAGTCTCATTCAAATACTATCTCTGGGTTCTTTGTATTTCACATGTTACAGTGATCAGGTGTGAGAGTCTTTTTGCTTTGGTGGGTGTTGGTTTTATTTGTTTATTTTAAGGATTGACTTCTAAAATGTTATCATTGAGAGTAATAGATGCATAACACTTTTTCTCGTTAGGTTTTGTGTTCTTTAAATCTCTCAAAAGGCTAAAGAAATATCAGTGGTGTAAGGATTCAGTGTAAAGAATGCATTTATTGCAAGTTTCTACCATATTAATATTTAAAAACCCGTAAAACTCTTTCTTGATTCTTAAAGATGAAGAGAGGCCTGATTAGTACTCCTCCTTCAGACATGCTACCAACATCAGAAGGTGGAAAGTCAAATGCCTGGCTGCGGCAAAAAAATGCTGGAATATATGTGCGGCCAAGACTGTTCTCGCCATATGTGGAGGAGGCTAAGGTAATATCAGCAACACTTGATTGTTCTCAAATTGGAGTCATCAGGGGGTTCTGTAAACAGGGAAATATTATGGGATGTTTTGTGTCTCTTTATATGTACTGGCCTAAAATACTAACGTTTTCAGTTTAACAAGACTTACAAGATTGATCATCAGGCTCAAGTCTCTAGAACTGGTCAGAAAAATTTCAACAAAATTTTTTTTTGTCGAAATTGAAATGTTTGCGAGACAGATCTTGATGAAATTCCACCGGAAACAAAGCAGCCTTCTGAGGGAAACCTCCCTGGTTTCCAGCCAGTTTGCCGGCCCAGCTCCTCAGCAGCCCTCCTGGCAGGCGGATGGCAAGGTGAGAGCCTGAGAGTCCCAGTCTGCAGCTAGTCAGCAACCTTGGTGCCAGCTCTTTCAGGCTCCCCAGCTCCCACCAGAGCTGGGTGGGGATCTGCTATTCCACTCAGCAGAGGACTGATATTTCATCTTCTTGTTTGAATCAGAACATACCCAAATCTTGTGATCCTCCGCAAAATGAAATAAACATCCTGTGTCCAGTTTGAATGAAGTCCTTTGTTTCCCTCTCAGGCAGTCACTTCCCTATTTAATTTCTTGCATGAGCACTGTCAAGCTGAAGATCTTGTAGCATCTCTGGTGGTGACGTTTGGTGGCAGGGTGGAGATGGTGCTGTGTGGGGCAGGAATGTGCCACATTCCGTTAGACAGAGTGGGAGCCTTTTGTGTCACTGACCAACGCCACCACTTCAGGTAGCTCTGACTTGAGTTCGGAGCTCGTGGGTCCCAGCAGTGCAGGTGACAGCAGAACAAGAGGGTTAGGTGAAGCCATGTACATCCACGTCACCTGCAGACTCTGACATCTGCTCTGGTGAATTTGGAGCTTTTGCCATGTGCCTAGGAGAGAAAATGTTTTCTAAAGGTATAAGATGTTGTTGATGTCCCCTGTGAGAGAAGGGAAGAAATAAAACTACTTTGCATTTTGGGCACAGCAGTTGGAGAGCACCAGGTGGCACTAAAATAGCAAAGGAAGACTAGCTGGTTAAAATGTTCTCTTTGTCTCTTGGATTGCTAAACAAAAATGTGATAAAAGCTTTGACTCTTAGTTTTCAGGTGTATGCTATTGGGAGAGCTTTATTTATCCAAAGTAAAAGTGCATTCTAACAACCCCCATTCCCCTGAAAGAAATCCTGCTTGTTAGTGCTGTTTTCATATTATGCTGTTAATATTTTTAAAGCATTTTAAGCCTTTTTAACCTTAAAGGGAAAGCTCTCATCCATAGTCTCTGGTAATTTTACTCCTCTTATAGATATTTTAACTATTGTAAAATGAAAAAATTGTGAATGAGGGATTTCTTTAATTTTTTTTACTCCCCTGATAGTCTCCCATTTTTTTTAAAATAAATTCATTTGATCTTAAGTAGGAATCTTCAAAGGGTAGGCATGAATCCTTTTCTGTTCTTTAAGATGTCTGAGGAAAACATGTTTCATTTTCAGGCTAGGGCCTTCTACTCAACAGCAGAGACAGTTGAGACTCGTAGGCAGTAATTGTCTTAAGTCCAGAGCATCTGGCCTTGAGAAGGTCAGCTCTAATCTGACAGGTTAAAATAAACAAAAGCATCGCTCCCAAAGTATTCTTAGCTCTGAAACTCAGCTATGACCATGACCGGAGAACAGAATAGAAAATGCTGATGAAAAGCCAGATGTAGTTTGTGACCTGCCAGGGTCACTGTGGTGTAGCCATGGCTGGACTGGTGTCGCCAGGGCTGTGCTTGCAGCAGAGGCAGTGGGGTGTGTGCAGTGCCCTCACGCGCTCCGGTGGCTGTCGTTGCAGTCGGTGCTGGATGAGATGATGGTGGAGCAAACCGACCTCGTTCGCCTGCGGATGGTGCGAATGTCCAACGTGCCCGACACGCTGTACATGGTGAACAACGCGGTGCCTCAGTGCTGCCATGTGATCACCCACCAGCAAGTCAGCACTAACCAGACCAGTCCTCCCTCAGTTATAGCCAACGAGATCCCAGGTAAGCTGCTGATGGCTTCCAGTGCTGAGTGATCTCCTGAGACTGTGTGGGGGCTTGTGAGTGTCAGTTGTTGAACTTCATCATTTCCTCAGAGAGTAGTTCTGCACCAGGAATAGTCCTTTTGCTTTGGTCTGTCCTAAAGACATTAACTGGTTTTGGATGGCAGAGTAACTAGTTAGAGAACAAAACCCTTGGACTGGTTAAACATAGTAGAACACTTGCTGGAGCCTGGCTCTCTATTCTCAGAATTTTCTACAGGATTCTCAGTTTTCTACAAACCAGTTGTCCAAAATAGGTAAGAATCTGAGTCTGAAAATTTTCTTTCAAAAACCAAAAGCCAGAGAACATAACTTGTAAGGAAATCGCTGAACTCAGTATGCCAGAAGAGTACTGGAAGTGGGCACTCAAAGCACATTTACTTCAATTTAGCAAATCCACTTTGGCTTTGAAGTCAAACAAACTTAATTCTTTGTGGAAGAATGTGTCGGAGTACATTTTTATATACTTTATATACAAGTAAATATGGCCTTTCTTGACTTCAGGATGATGGGTGCGACATTCCCCATAGTCAAACCAGGAAAATATATACTAAATATATTTTGTCATTTATGCATATGATCTTTTGGTGTCAGACTGAAAGAATGTACCTAGTGAGGTTCCTAAAGCATCTAGCTCTTCCTGCCTTTCCCTGTCCCATTAATACTCAGTGTGCATAGAGAAACACTGGCAAAACTTGAAACTGATGAAGGGTCAGTGGATGTTTTGGAGGGCAGGATTAGATAGCTAAATGATCAAGATTAGGTCTTAATTCAGTGAAGGACATGGAAAACTCTATGCCTATGGCATTTCCCTTTTTATATGCTCTTTGTTTATCAATTATGTCTCTCTTCAGTCGACTATGTTGAAAGGAAGTAGATAAGCTATTCTTACAGATGCTAGAGCCAGGACAAAAGTGATGGATTGAAATCACTGTGAGAGAATTTAATTTGAAGTGTTAGGAAGATTTGAAATGCTGTTTAGTTATAAGATTTCTAGGAAAATTTGTAGAATGGTTTTGATCTGTTTGCTACATGTGGTCTGGGGAGAAACTTGATTAAGCTGAAAAGAAAGTTTCTGAAAACTTCTGTTTGAAAAATTTGATAAAAGTACCAATTGTTTGTTTAGAAATTTGGAGCTCTCAGCAAAACTGTGGCATCTCAGCAGTGCACTACAGTACTTGGACTTCTCTCCCCAGAAAAGTGTAAATATACTTGCCATGGATTGAATATGAAGTATTTCATGTCAGATAGGACTTTGATAACACTTTGCTCAATCTTAATTTCCAAAGAAGTTGAGAAAGGCTACAGATTCTCAGATGTCTTTAGTGTTTTGCCAAAGTTCTCAGGTTCTTAAAAAACCTGGCTCCGTTGGCAAGCATGAGACATCTTGACCAATCTGAAAGTCCCCTGCATCTTGGTTCTGTACAATTTAATAGGTAGGAATTATTGCCACTCCTTTGATTTGAACATAGATATGAGCTCTGAGCCTGGCCAGTAGTTGGAGCACAGGAATTGTGTCCTGGCAACTGTCTGCTTTTCTTAGTCCTGTAATTAAGCAAAAGAATTGATTGGTTTGCCAATGCCTTTTTGCTAGAATGGGCAGATGGGGCCCCAGTTTAATCTCCTCTGCCAGAGGAGATTAAAGCCTGTCCCAAACTCTGTACAGGAACTTGTACAGGAATCCCCCCTGAAGCACAGATGGAGCACAGGCAAAAAAAAGGGGGGAAAGCTGGGCAGCATTTCCTCCGTGGCCCTTGGGCCGGGCTCAGAACAGGGGGTGCTTCACAGCTCGGCTGCTCCCCGGCTGTCCCTGGCTTCTCCCTGGGCCCACTGCGTGAGCGCTGCGTTTGCACAAACCTGCTGGCAGCGTGTTCTAGTGCTCTCTCTGTAGCACTGGTGTAAAATGAGTTCAGCTGAAGCCTGCTCTAACTTGAGGCCAGGTTCTGCAAGTGGTTGGGTTTCTTTACACATTTTCCAGTTTTTGTCTGAATTAGAAATCTTGCAAATGAGAGAATTGTATTTTTTATATGCATAATCTTTCTTCCATGTGTTTCACATGAATAATAGTAAAAAAAAACAAAACAAACCGGAGTTTGAGAAGACAGTATTTTTTAATGAAAACCTTATATAATTTTTATGCTTACTAGTTTGGAGAACTGCTTCAGACTTCTCTTAGATCCTCTTCTTTAAGTATTAGCAAAATTCTGGCTGTAGCTAAACATCTGGCTGCTAAACCAGGATTTTTCAGAAGAATTTAAGTGTCTGGAGGGTAGCATAGAAGACTTATTTATAAGCCTTGAAGACTGGTTAGAATGGGTTCCTTCCCTCTTCTCTCTGTACAGGAACTCCACTGAGGGGGGAATATTTTGCACTGTATACACTCGTTCATGTACCAATGTAAACTTTGTAAAATTGGGACCAGTTGTAATTGTGTGGTGTTGGGTTTTCTCCTCTGTAATGCAAATGTCTTTTACACTGTTCTTGCTGTATGATCTGTTTAATTTTTATGAGCTTTCATTATGGACATCTGGTCATGGTAATACATAACTCTTGTAAAGCTGGTAATGGATCAGACTCCAGGACTTTCACACTCAGTGATCTGGATTTGTCTTCTCTATACACACATTTTCCTTAGGACAGAAACACCACAGAGAAATATCATTCATCATCAAACAGCAGTAAGGTTGGCATGAGAAAGTTTTGCAGCAGGATAAATACCCAAAATTATACATGACTTTCTTTTGGAATGGTTTTTAAAAATTATTTCAATATGACTGCATAAAACAACATAATTTTAACAGGTTTTTGTTGGCTTACAGTTCATGTAACTTTTGTAAAATGCTCTTTCTCTAGTTACATACTGGTGTTATGGTCTTGTGATTATAGAACTGCATTAGAAGTATGAAGTGTATGCCAAAAAAATCAATGATTTCTTGGCCTGTCCAATTCATGAGGGAACATTCAGTTGTTATGTAATATATCCTGCCCCCACCTCAAATCATGGAATTCCTGCATCATAAGGGGTTTACAAAGAAAGGTCTGTTTGTGTCTCATTCTAGCAGAAGCTGGAGAAGTGGTGTATGTTTTTATCATTTGTGCGATGTGTGTTATCCCATGATGCTCCATTGAACATGTGTAAGTTGAACAGTTCTTGGCAGAATGCTTCTTAAAAAAAAAAAAAATCCAAGGCAGCCTGATGTTAGATTTTTCCTTCAGACTAAATCTAACCATTGCAGTCAAACTTACTTTCTCACAGTTGGAATGAAGGACTGTCTCTTATCCTCGCCCCATTCTCTGTTACCCCTCCAGTTCCCAGTCTGCTGGTTGTGAAGGAGATGATCAGGCGGCTGCAGGAGCTGCGCCACACCGAGCAGGTGCAGCGAGCCTACGCTCTGAACTGTGGCGAAGGCGCCACCGTCAGTTACGAGATCCAGATCCGTGTGCTGCGGGAATTCGGCCTCTCTGATGCTGCTGCTGAGCTCCTGCAGGTATGAGGAATGGCTGTGTAAGACCACAGAGGGACTCGATTGTCTGCTCTGCAGTAGGAGTGCTTGCTGTCTATACATGCAGGTACACAGGTGCTTTGAAATGCCTGCATGACTGTCCAGGTGCAAATGCCAGTTGTATTTGACGTATGTGATTTCATAAAGCTGTAAGTGCAATGTATAAATAGTTTTCTTAAGAGTCATTGCCATTCAGGAGGCTCTTATTGTCACAAATTTTGGGGAAAAATAAAGCTGCTAAAGAGAGAATTGATGAGAACACTAGAACCATAACTTGAATCCTAGATTTTTATTTATTCTTTAAACAGAGAGGAGAAAAAGTGGTAACTTATGCTGTAGGTCTGCACAGTATATGTCAGGACTGGGAAACTGAAAATCCCTCTTTATACACTGGTGCTAAAGCAAATGCATTTGTTGGTCAACTTACAGTGAATATGATGCTTTTCGTATTATTTAAAAAAAACCAAAACAATCTATTTTGCATGGTAGCTGTAGTCACCTAGAGTGTTGGTGAGTTTGTATGTAGCACAGCCAGGCAGTTACAGTATTAGCATGTTTCTGAGAGTGTTAGGAGAATTTTCTAGATGACTTCCTACGTTGTCTTGTTACATGCTGGGTTTTTTACCTTTGCAGAATCCTCACAAATTCTTTCCTGATGAGCGATTTGGGGATGAAAGCCCACTGCTGACAGTGAGACAGTCTGGACGATGTCGCGTCAACAGCACTCCCACTGCAGAAACCATGTTTACAGAACTGGACTCTTTCGTGGCCTTCCATCCACCATTGCCCCCTCCTCCACCTCCATACCACCCACCAGCAACTCCTATTCATAACCAGTTCAAAGTGGGCTGGAAACAAAGGGTGCCAAGTCAACATCCCTCCCGTTCCTTTTCTTACCCATGCAACCACTCGCTGTTCCACTCGCGCACGGCGCCCAAAGCGGCGCCGCCCGTTTACCTGCCCGGCGCCAAGGCCGCGCCGCCCGACTGCACCAACACCCCCGCGCTGGGCCGGCAGACCGTGGCGGCGGCTGCAGCAGTCATGGCAGCTGAGAAACAAGTGGTAAGTGTTGTGATTTCTCCTCTTTTGCTTTTTTCTGGCTGCTCAGGGTACCTCATTGAAGGAGCTGGAGAGATTTCTTATAATGAAGTAACCTGGCTTTGTTAAATAAAAACAGCGTCTTCGTTGGTTAGGAAGTTTTTCTACCAAACTGTCTCTCAGCATTCTCTGTCCCAAAGGCATGCCCTAGTCCCTGGGGGAATGAACGTTTCAGGGGAGGAGCATTATTGGAGGGGCAAATGGCACTCGGTAGTCTTCTGAAATCATAGAATCACAGAATATCCTGAGTTGGAAGGGACCCACAGAGTCTGTCCCAGTACCCAACCACCCTCTGGGTTAAGAACCTTTTTCTAATATCCAACCTAAATCTCTCCTGACACAACTTCAGGCCATTCCCTCAGTCCTGTCACTGGGCACCAAAGAGGAGAGATGAGTGTCTGCCCCTCCTCTTCCCCTCATGAGGAAGTTGTAACTGCAGTGGGGTCTCCCCTCAGTCTCCTCCAGGCTGAACAGACCAGGTGACCTCAGCTTCCCTTGTGTGGCAAATGTATTTTGCTATATACTAAAACAAAGCATAAGCCAACTTCAGTAGTGAACTGCACACTGTAATCCACAGGTAGAAGTAGTGGGGATATTTTGGCTATTTATGGGTAAGTAGTCTGAAGTAAACAGGTTGTCTTTATACATGTGTGAAAAGTATGAAAGCTTCACATCTGAGAAGTATTTGAAAAGAAATTGGCAAGCAGAAATCGGTAATAGCTGATACAAAAGGGTTTGTTACAGCACTTAAAAGCAGTCATTATAGTTGCTGAACTACAATATGATGCAATAAAAACAATAAACAATAAGATAGCCAGTAATGACATAGCTTTGTGAAATATGAGAAGTGCTGAATGAAAAATTTGGTAATTTATTTCTGCAGTGAAAAAACTCAGTGCATAGTTGTGACACGTTAGGTGCAGATTTGATCCTCGAGTTATGATTGGAAAAATTAATTTTATTTTCTTCCCATTAGCAATTGTCTTAAATATATTGTACTTCTTTTTATATTTTAAAATATATAACTTCATATTAGAATTGTGTGCCATTGCTTGGTCAAAGGTAGGATTCATAGCATGTCACTCTCCTTTATCAATACTGACTTCCCAAAGGAAACTATATAGTAACCATTTTCATATCAGAAATATTTCTGCTAGAACATGTCCATAAGTAATGCAGGGGGTGCATAGGCTTAATATAGGTTATATCTTTGTTCTGTATTCTTTTTGTAATTTGTGAGATATTTTTAATCAATGATTACTAAAGTTGCTTACATGAGAACTGATAAATGTAAGTAGAAATTCTCACTCTTCTGTCTGGAAGGCTGTAACATGAGCAGTTCTGCACTGAGGCAAGCATGGGGTAGATATGAAGAATGCCACACAACAGTTTCCACATACTCTGTGGATCTAGTGAGCCCTGTAACTGATGCCCCCCCAGCCCTGAGGGGCTGTCCTGCACACACGTGCCTGCAGTTTACTTTAAAATGGGGAATGCAAGCAGAAGGGTTGTGTCTATCGTGATGACACACTTGTGTCGTGGCTTCCCTGCACTGGAACTGCGTGCTGTGACAATCATTTGTTAGGCTCTGCACCAAGTACCTTGTTTGGTTTGGTAAGTGTAAGTGGCTTAAAGCAGGCCTGGCTTTAAGTAGTTCAGCAGTACAGTGTCCTTTACTGCATGTTCTAGGCAAAATGCATTTAAGAGGAGCTGTAATTATGACACAATAGCTTCATGAAGGAAAAAAGTAGAAAGGTGAAGGTTGGTGGATAAATGTGTTTTTTAAACTGTACAGGAAATTTTCAGGCTGAACTTGGCAATACTAAATTAGATTAAGAAAATGCCATTTTGAATTACAAAAACCACCCTAAATACAGTTTGTGTTTAGCTCTTGTCTTTGTTTCCATGGACCAATTTCTTTTCTTTTCCAGTGTACTCAGCCCTTGCTAAATGAACTGATGCCAGACATCGCAATGGGTGTGTCAGCAATGTCTTTGAAAGACAGAAGATTACCAGAGCTCACGGTGGACACAGAGCTAAGCCAGGCGGTTACAGAGGTAGGGCCCGGCCCACCCCAGCACATTTCATGTATTCAGAACAGACACATGCCTACTTCTCGGAAAAAACATGCAATAGAGCAAAAAATAGATGCTCGAGAAAATCCACAGGAGTATCCTGACTTCTATGACTTCTCTAATGCTGCATGCAGGCCCTCTACTCCAGCACCCAACAGGCACAGTCCTTCACCTTCACAAGGCATTTATTTTGGCCCAGATTTGTATAGCCACAATAAGGCATCACCAAGTGGCTTAAAGTCAGCCTATCTACCTTCCCAGATATCTCCTAAAAAGCAAGAGGATTCTCGGAGGGAATTCCTGCTCTCGCAAGATGGGCATCAACACAGGCAAAAGAATGAGCCAATACACCTCGATGTCTTAGAACAACCTCCCCAGCGACTGGACTTGGCACTGGCTACCCAGGAAAATGCTGGGAATGGCCCTGTTCACGTCAGGGGAAGAACAAAAATGGAAACGGATTTAACCTATGGGCTAACCTCCAACAGACCTTCGCTCTCTGCATACAACTCTGACATGCCAGAAGAGAGACCCAGTAGGAGAGTGGCAGATGATGAGCCATTGGAACATGGAGCACAGAGAAATGCAGATTTGGAAAGGGAAGATGGAGTAAGCAGAGGAAGGAGGTCTCCAAACAAACCAGACTTCCTGTACAAAAAATCTGCCCTATGAAAGCAACCTCCACTATTTCTTTGTGCCTAAGAGTTGTAAACATCCCATTCCTTGCAACTTTTGGCCTGACTTCTGTCAGAGAAATTCTTTCATGCCAGCAGAAAAATTCAGCTTTGCTCACTTCTTTTGTGCATACATTGCTTTATTAGAGACAGCATGTTATCAGTTGGGTTTTATGCTGCTTCTGGGTTTATTTTGTTGCAATTTTTTTTTGAGCAGATTTAATTAAGCCTTTTAAAAGAACAGAACCTTTTTTCTACAACCTGGTAGCCTTTCACACCTGTACATCTATTTTAGTGTATTAGTTTTGTACTAATATGTTAAACTTTAATGTCACATTTAAAGGACTGTATTTTCATACTTTTGCATTTACCCTTTCACATGCCGATTCCCTATGTGCATTGGGTTGCACATTATGAAATGTATTTTCTTATGAGATAATAACAATGCGTTTATTTTTTAATTGTAGGAATTCCAAAGAACAGCACATCAAAAAACCTACATTTTTAGTTGGATTTTTTTTTGTTTGCTTAGATTGAAATCTTCCTGATTTTTATGACTATGGCAAGAATCCAATCTAATATCTTGTTTGAAAAGTTCTGGCAGCTGGTCTTATCTTTATATACATAGCAAACCCACTTCAAGAATTCTATTTAGGGTTTTAAGAATCCAGAGGGATATTTAGGAATCAAAATTCCTGTGAAATTCACAGGACTATGACAGTATGAGTCTGTTTACTTTTGTTTCAGCTGTGACCGTGGAGGACTTCATGATCACCTGGAAGTAGGAAGCACTTACTAGACAGACTAGAATTGCTGATTTGCCCATTTAGAAATAAATCTAGAGATACTGTAAAAGTTAATTACTTGTTCTTCCAGCTGCTCATCTTTGGCTAAGCAAAGACGAGATGAGCAGATTCCTGCTGACTCGTGGGGTGTCAGGAAGACAAGGCATAGAACCTTGGCTGTTTCCTGAACATGTGGGAGGGTTCCCCGAGGTGACAGCCCATGGCCTTGCTTTCCCCTGCCTGTGCTACGAAAGGGCTTCACTCTGACACATGGCTCAGTGCTCCTTACCTGGCCCCACAGGTGCAGCTGTTCTGTGAGCAGTCCAAGTGAAGAGTCACTGCTTCAGCATTACCGCACATGTGAAGCTTTGGCGCTCTTAAATTACACCTCCATTGCCTGATTTGCTTTTTGAAAGCACAGGAATGAGATTCCCCTGTTAACAGGATGTGAGGGAAGGATGCTGATCTGGGCTGGCTCCTGCCACTGGGGCAGGGTTCAGCAGAACACCAGGGGAACGGTTAAAATTATGAAGTACATCTTTAATACTCACTCTGCAGTTTTAACAACAAAGTCATTGCATTCAGGATAGGGATCTAATGCCACTGCAGAGTAGTGATTGCTGGTAAAGTCCTGTTTGGGGCGGTTTAAATGCAGTTTCTATAGTGAGTTTCCCTGTAGCAGAAAACTATAGTCCCAGGTGTGACCTAAGGACTGCTTTAAGGTTAGATTGAATTGTTTCCCACAGCTCCAAGTGCTTAATACTGTTTAAAAGAAATCTTGCTGCAACTTTACTTTTGATTTTAGTTGATGGCAGATTCTTACTTAATGTGTTTCATTGACGTATGAAGGGCCTAGTAACAACACAGTGTTACTGAAATATATTGAATACTGCATTTCCAAACTACCAAATAGCTTCTAGATAAATGAAGATATGGATCTTCAAACCAATAAACTCTGTGTCTCCTGCACACAAACCTATAGACCTGCTTCCGTGGTAGTTCTGCAGGTGATGTGTGTTGTGGGTGAGGGGGGATTCTTTTTAACTCTGTCAGCTTTTTTAATCTCATTTTTTGCCCACAGTCAAGGCACTGGGTGGTCCTGGCTTCACCACCCATCTGTGGGATTTCCATGGGACTGTGGTGTAGAACATTGTTAAATACAAGAAGGTGTCAGTGGGGGGATGGTGCTGCTGCAGGTTTAGGGCTGAAGCTCATTGAGCTCCTTCTGAGGATTTGAGCACAGTGCTGACTGCACACAAGGGTCTCATCCTCACCACCATGAGACCAGCTCACTAGAACCAGTAACATTCAGCACACACAAGAACCCTGAAACTCCCTGGACTTGAATCGTGTGTGTTGGCAGCTTAACTATTAAAAAAATTATAGCTGTCCTCAGAAAACTTATTATTCTCAATATTTTTGCCTAGAACTGATAGATGTACTTCAGGAAAACTATTTTGATTATCATAGTTTGGTGTGGCACTGTGTACTTGGGCAGAGGTGGGACTGAGATCTACAGATAGAACTTTAAAGCTTGAAATTTAGGGGGAGTGTGGCTGATGAAGATGAGAAGTTCTGAGGTTATGGTTTGAGGGAAATCATGAAATGCTTTGGCTTTGGAATAAGCTGGTGAGAAATGCCTCTGGGGAGGACGTCTGTATTTTAGAATACAAAATTGTTTCTGAAGTCTCAAGAACTGAGCAGTATTAAAAAAAGAATGAATAAAGTGACACAGAATGAAAGACAAGTCCTTCTGAGGCCACAAAGACAATCAGGCCATGTAGACAATCTGTGTTTTCACTTGCATGTTTTGAGTTGGGAAGAAGATGGCAGCTAATGGCAGCTGGTTCGAAGTGGAAAAGAAGGATTTTTTTAATTACTGGAACTTTATTTTTGTACTCCAGTGCAGGATTTCCTACTTGGGATGTGCAGAGGGGCAAGATCATTTTTCATTGCAACATTATTCAGAAGCCATTATTCATCCTCCATCTTGCTCCCACACCACATGTACCTGTGCTACCTGCTACTCCTTGTTCTCTGTCTACTGAAACTTTGGTGCAGAAGCTCCTTGTTTACATGAAGCACTTTCTGATTAGGCTGGAAATTGACACCTTTTCCTCTTATGAATTAAATGGAGATGATAGATTATTGACTATTTTGCTTGAGGATAGAGGTGTAAACATTGCTTTTTTGAATGAGGGAGACTCCTTGTTCTGTTAAAGAGAGAGCTCAGACTTGCATTTAGTGAGCAACATGCAAAAAGGTCTTATTCCCCTTTCCCCAAACACAACTCCTCTTTTCCTTAATATATGGATGAATAACTTAATTCCTAAAACACATTCTTCCTTTGAAATGTTTTGTTGTTCCACAGAATTACTGTAGTTGTGTATTAGTAACTGCTGTGTTGATTGGCAGTTTCATGTTGTATTTTCCTATTCTTAAGGATTTTCACTTACAGAAATTAAGGCTGTGGCCACCTGTACTTGTAAGCCTTTGGTTTTGGTCCTGGAATGTCCCAAATGTATGTCTTTAGGGGTTTCTTTGGTTTGGGTTCAGGAATGGGTGGGCTAGGGGGGTTGGGTGTTTTGTGTGGGTTTTTTTGGTTTGTGTTTTGGTTGTTTTAATGGGATTTGAGGGGGGGGGGGGGGGTTGAAAGAACACTAATGCTGTTTGAGGCACTGTTCTTCTAATAATTCTATGCTTCTATGGTAGAGGTGGTGCTGAGCCCTGCTGGATGCAGGGAACAGCTTAGAGAGGGACTTGTAAAACCGCATTTGGGGTTTCTGTAATTACCTGTACTGCCAGAAGGCAGCCCTGCCCTCGGCAGTGTTAAGGATTTGTTTCTTGTCCTTGTATTGTTACTGGTATAAAGTCAAGTGCCTTCAATGCTAAAGGCTCAGAAAACTTTCTTAAACTGACTTCATGTCCTATGCAAGTGTTTTTTCTACAACCTGCATAACCAGTACTTTGTAAAACTTGTTTACGCTTCAATTGTACATAGTGTTTTTTAAAAAAAAAATAGTATTTTTATTTAGGTACCTCCAAACTTGAATTCTAGTCTTGTGTGATGCATTGTAAAACAATACATTTCTCTTTTGAGTACCATTACAGTTGTAAAAAGGTTTTCACTGGTTCTATTTTTCTACTGTTGCTGAGAAGCATGTAACACTGACTTTATCCTACGTATAGTTGGCATTTCAAATAAATGGCTTGTATAGAACGTGGTTGTGTGGCTGCTACCCCTGAGCTGCTGCTGCCTGGCTGCACCACCACCCTGCACTGCTCACCCCAGGCTGCAGTGACCAGGGCTGGGGAAGGGAGCCCAGCAATACAAACACAAGGACGCCCTCCAAGTGTAAAGGCTTTTGGGAAAAAAGGTGCATAATAATGCTGTGAACACAAAAGAGATTATATTAACCAGTGTAAAAGAGGGATCTGAAGTTTGTTACTCTCATCAGGCAGTCAATAAAAATGAAGAGCATTTCAGGAAAGCAGTTCAGTGAGTTCTGGCTAGAGCCTAACTCAGGCCATGCCTTGTGAAAGTCAATAGGGATGCTCAGAGTTGGGCCTTGGGGTGCAGCCCTGGGTGCAAGGAACCATATGTTCAGGATATATGAACAGTGATATGTTCAGTACCCAGCATTCCCAGCTCAGTTTCCCTGCTGACTTTTCATTAACATATCTGTCAGAAACAAGTGCTGCACTGCTTCAGAGCAGTGACTAAAGTTCAGAGGTGTCATCTGGCCACTTGCCTGGTCTCACTTGGAGTACGAGAGCAAAATACTGCGAGTTCCATCCTGACACAGCACAGGTGGGTGAGGAGAGGGAGAACTGTGTGGTCCCACATGTTAGTTACTGCCACCTTCACTCCCACACCCAGGAAGATGAGTTCTAGGAGCTTCCTAAATTAGACAATTTTAACATTTTTTCTTACAGGCTGTCACTTTGCAACAGTGCTTCTATGCCTGCCAACTTCTCAGGAAAGGATGCCTGATGTCTCTGTGCTAAGGGCAGGCTTTTGGCATTGCAAAGGGGGACTGCTAGAGCTGGGTCCCTTCAGGTGGACCCTGCTTCTGTACAGGCTGATGCCAGGAACAGACAGTGCTCATGGTCAGTTCTGGTCCTGTGCTCTGCAACTGGAGCCACAGGAATTCCACATTTGAATTCATTCCTTCCATCACTGCTGTATTTTCTCAAGCACAGCAAGGCTGGCACGGGGCCATAAAGCATTTCTGTGATCACTGGGACCTTTCATTGCCTATTTTATTTCCTGTGGAAGACACAGTTACCTTTAGGTACCCTCTCCCACACTCCTTCAGTGAATTACAGAAACTGCAACACAGAGGAAACATAACCCCGACCTGCTCTAAACTGTACTTGCCAGCAGGCTCCACTCCCTTGTTTCAACCTGGGTCAGGTAGAAACAAAGGTCTAGGAACCCTGGGCTTGATTAGCCCACACTATACACCTTGTAGGCTTGGCTGACAGGTCACCACTGGGCTCCCTGTGTCTGCCTGGATCGTGGATGGAAATAAAATAACAGCACTGAGAGAAAACAAGACAGTACACAGTGAACAGTTCTTTTAATTTTTTTATACTGTAGTCAGATGTGCAGTTACAGCTCCTGTAACATTGCTACCAAAAAAAGAGCATGTACAATATGAGAGTTAAATTTAAAAGCAACTAGGAAAGAGCCCTGGGGGGACTATGACACATGGAACATGAGCCAGCTGTGCACTGGCAGCCAGGAGGGCCAAGTGTGTCCTGGGGTGCATCAGGCCCAGCGTGGCCAGCCAGGCAAGGAGGGGATTGTCCCCTCTGCTCTGCACTGGGGCAGCCTCACCTCGAGTGCTGGGGGCAGTTCTGGGTGCCACAATATAAAATACATACAAAGCTGTTAGAGAGGGTCCAAAGCAGAGCCATGAGGACCTTGAAGTGTCTTGAGGGGAAGCTGTATGAGGAGCAACTGAGGTCACTTGGTCTGCTCAGCCTGGACGAGACTGAGGGGAGACCCCACTGCAGTGACAACTTCCTGTGAGGTGAAGAGGAGGGGCAGACACTGATCTGTCCTCTTTGGTGCCCAGTGACAGGACTGAGGGAATGGCCTGAAGTTGTGTCAGGAGAGGTTTAGGCTGGATATCTGGAAAAGGTTCTTCACTCAGAGGGTGGTTGGGCACTGAACAAGCTAAGCTCCCCAGGACAGTGGTCACAGCACCAGCCTGACAGAGTTCAAGAAGTGTTTGGACACTGCTCTCAAGCACATGGTGTGGCTCTTGGGATGTCCTGTGCACGGCAAGGAGTTGGATGTGACGATCCTGATGGGTCCCTTCCAACTCAGCATTTTCTATGTTCTATGAAACTGCTCAGCAGAGCATCTATGTTAAACTACTGTTTGTAAATAAAGTGGTCAGAAACAGTTAATAGTAAGAATGATAAAAGTCTACCTTTGCTTTTCAAAAACCATTAACATGGAAGCAGAATAGTACCCTATGATATAGAAATCCTCAAAAACTAGAACTTTAACGTCTGTTTTGGGGTCTAACTACATTAGGTTCCAAACTTACAAAATGTTTATTTGCTGCTAAGCGTACTCTTTAAAGTCAGTGAAACATCTCCTGTCCCATGATTATCACAGTGGTTATAAAAAGAAAATTCTATACTGTAGCAAAATACCAGGAGACTGCAGTGTTTTCAGCAACATTTATAAAGTAGAAGTATTTGCTGTAGGCTAGTTTTTAAAATCAAAGCATATAACAAACGCCCCTCCCCTGCTTAGTTTGCAATGTAGTACCTCCTCCTAGCTATTATGTTCCAATGAGTGAATTAAGAGCACCTGACAATTTTTTTACCTCGGAAACCATCCCTGTCCAATACTAGAAATAAGGGGTTTTTAATGTATAAAACCAGACAGAACGCTCTGTTGCGTCAAGCTTAAGCTCTGCTCTCCCCTTTGTGAGCAGCCGGGGAGCGCTTCCCAAGCGGGAGCGGGGCGCAGGCAGCGCTGGGTTCGGCCCGAGCAGCCGCGGCTGGGCAGGAACGGCAGCGCCTGGTGCTGGGCCCTCGCCACAATCGCTACAGCCCCAGGGCTGAGACAGAGCCCTTCCAGCAGGAAAGCCGGGAGCGCGCTCCCTGCCGCCGAGGACGGGGCAGGGCGGGGCGGGGCCCCGGTGGGATTGGTACGGCCACGGCCCCAGCGCCCGGCAGTCACCGGGAGAGAACGGGAAGCAGCGGGACACCCTGCTCCGGTAACAGCCCTCCTCCCGTGGAGACAAGGCCGGCTTTCACGGGAATGCTAAGTCGATCGGTACTGAAATCCCCCTAAGTGCAATGTAAGGATTTGTTAAGAATATGTTTTAGGTGCTACAAATGAAGGAAGCATAAGACAAAATGATGAAGTTTCTTGGACAGCTGGATTTTGATGAGAAGCCAAAATCGGAAGATGCCTTTCCTGTTTGCCAGTGAACACTGTTTTACCAGTTGTCCTTTCAGACCCAAACCCTCTCAGTCTAACTACAGTAGTACTGCATCCTGTTAGTCCGTCGCCTTTTCCGAGACTGAAATTCTTCAAAGAAGTGCTGAATGTCTTCTCTTTTAACCACCTAGGAGAAGCAGTATGAAACCCAAGTTGTGGTGCAAGAGCTTAAAGGATCCTGTTTTATCTCCATACATAATACACAAAGCACAGAAAAGCAAATACCCTGAAATGTCTCTGGTACAGCTTTCCTGTTGCACCTGAAGGGAGAGGATTAAAGCCCAAATTCTATTGTAGATAATACAAACAGGGAAACGAGTTCCCCAAAGGTAAAACAAACACATGGAGCAAAGCTCCCAATGGTATTTTAATGACTTTGACCTCTTGCTTTTACCATCCAAAAAATTTAACACAAAGCAAGATGTTCACTAGCTCACTTCAGGGTCATTCCAACATAACCAAGAATTGCAATATCCCAAGTCAGCCAAAAAAATGCAAGTGTTATTTAATAACAGCGTGCAAATTCCTACAGGAAAACAACTGACAAGACTGACAATCATAATCAGTCCTTATTCTTCAAAGGTTTTGATTCAATCTAAGAAAAAACAGAAAAGTTAAGAGCTTTTCTTCCTGAATATCTTACCTAGAGCAACAGGTTTCATTTAGAAGAAATTAAGTTTCTAGACGTTTCTAGAAGTTTCATTTAAATGTAAGAACTGCTCTCAGAAGTTGTGCTTGCAGACAGGCTGCTGTAAAGTTCCCATTATCTCTCAATAATGTTATTAAGGAATTGTTAAACTCAAATGAAATAAGGGATTTCTGATTTCCACTGCAGTACCAGCAACCCCAAGAGACAACAAAAAGCATTACAACAGAACATCATGGTATTCACCACCCAACCCTCAAAAGTTCTTTAAAACACATTTTCTGGCAAACAAATTCTGGAAGTTGCAGCTTACCGTTCCCTCATCTGCAAACCTCCTGAGATAATCAGTCAGTTCTGTCTTTAAATCATTGTATTCTGGATGGCAAAGGCAAAGAGAACAAAAACAGTAAGACATCCAGTTTTAGTTTAACACTGGCTCAAGAACACTTGTTCTACTTCCTCTTGTCATTTGTTAGGTTTACTTAAGACAAATCTAGGTTTGAATTAGATTATACATATTAATAATAATGTAAACATGAGAAGACTAATAATTTATGAGACTAACCTACATAGTCTGAGTGTCTGTTTGAGTTGATTTCAGAGAAAGGTACAGAGATCAGTGAGTGAATTAGTGCGACTGACTAGAAGACTGCCCCTGCTCCCAGCTTCCTGCTGCAAAAGCAAAAGCACTTGTGGGTCGTGGCGGAAAGGCCCAGCCTGTAACTCGGGGCTGGGACACTGTCCTCACCAGAGTGCAGAGCCTGGAACAGAGGAACACAGCTCCAGGTATAAAACACCTGACTGGAACAGAGGAACACAGCTCCAGGTATAAAACACCTGACTGGAACAGAGGAACACAGCTCCAGGTATAAAACACCTGACTGGAACAGAGGAACACAGCTCCAGGTATAAAACACCTGACTGGAACAGAGGAACACAGCTCCAGGTATAAAACACCTGACTGGAACAGAGGAACACAGCTCCAGGTATAAAACACCTGACTGGAACAGAGGAACACAGCTCCAGGTATAAAACACCTGACTGGAACAGAGGAACACAGCTCCAGGTATAAAACACCTGACTGGAACAGAGGAACACAGCTCCAGGTATAAAACACCTGACTGGAACAGAGGAACACAGCTCCAGGTATAAAACACCTGACTGGAACAGAGGAACACAGCTCCAGGTATAAAACACCTACAGCACAGCCTTATCACTGGTGCTCTGCAGCAGAACTACAGGGGACGCCTGGCTGGCACTCCCCAGCCAACAGAAGACTGACAAACAACAGAACAGGGTAAGATAAATCAGCCAGACACCAGAAGTTCAAATTAATGTTTAAATATTCACATTACAATAGATGACTGTCATTATAGTACCTAAGACGTTAAACAGGGTGAAAGTTCACACACCATCTAGTGTCTCACTTTAAATTAAAGTTGTAATGATGGGCCAGAGAGGACCAATCCTGACTGAGGCAACCTGTCATACAGTTGTCTGCATGTTACTTCAGAAATAGTTTGACACTACACTGCGAGCCCTGTTATCAATCTCTTGCAGCAAACTGTTCAGTTGAAGTATGTTAAGGCAGATTCTAAAAATGAAGTTGTATTTACCACAGATGAGTTCCACTTGCTGGACTCTGTTCATACTGTTAAGGGTGTCCATTAAAGGATCTCTCCTCTCTGTCTCTTGGTCACTGGTACCCTTATTTTCATAAGCCAAGACAGTGTCACATTCGTCTGTAAGGAACTGGACTTCAAGTTCTGCATACATTTTCTGGAGAATAAAGTAAAATTTATTTTTCTACAACAAAACTTCTCAGATGGAGATGCTCTCCCCCAATCCTTGTTCTGTTCAGTATCACAAATAACAACAATAAAAATAATAAGGTGAATTTGTATCAAATATTTCAGAATCTCCTCATAACAACTTCCATGCAATACTGGATTTAAGCAGCAAAGAAAATACGAACGTTTTTAGCCCTTTCATGCCACATTAATTCCATAGGATTCAATGTCAATCTTTATGTGAAGGGAGGTTTCAGCACTAAGAATATTTACACATACTTTACCTAAAGCTTCTCCTCAGTGATTGTCTAGGAGCTCTGCCCTGCCTCTCCCACACCCGTGATGGTAAGGAACAGAACATACGTACCAAACACTCTTCACAAGTGCATAATTTGCTCCTCCAGTTCGATGGCCAAAAGGTGGCAGTATCTTTTTGGACAAATGGCTTGCTTTGGAGCTCTTTCAGCTTGCAGACTGGCTCCTCGGTCTTAGTAACTATCTGAATTAAAATGAGAGTGTTCAGCACTATAATGTCACTTCAAAGAGAAGTTGGCATGCTCTTTTTGTTCTTTTTGGCATGTCCTTTTCCTTAGGCAAGAATTTTCTTTTGTCTCAAACACATTCATTTTTATAAACAACTGTATCACCATCCACATGATAATTCTGATGTGGTTTCAGCAATTTCCATGGGAAATTTCTGCAGAAATTTACTGCAACAGCTGTAAGTATTTAAGAACTCAGAGCTTGACCAGTGACACCACATATTAGAACAGAGGTCACCTCAGTGTGCTGGCCAGGTGGCTGAGAAGAAGGGACTGGTGTAGTCCATCTGCAAACAGACATGACACCTCCTGACAGCCCTGCTCCACAGCCTAGGTAGGCCGTGCTCCACAGAGACTGAGGGTCTAAAGGGTCAGTGAATGAAGAGGAACATGGGAACAGACTGAACACAGCACCCCTTCCCTGAGCCTGTACAGAGGAAGGTGGGCTTCACTTCAACTCTCAGCAGCACGAGGATGTGCAGGTCAGAAAAGAAGGGACATTTTACCTCAGGACAGGCAGACCCAGAGCTAGTGGATGGTTCATTAAATTGTTCCGATTGCTTTTCCTCCTTTGTGTCATGGTGTTCCACTCCACTTTCTCTTTTTATTTCTTTCTTCTGCTCTTCACTTTCCTCTACCTTCAGAACAATCCCTTCATCTTCAAGGGAGTTTGCTTTGGTCAAAGGAGGAACTAGAAGATACATACCCACAAGTAAAAATACTGTGCCAGAAAAAGTACAGGTCACTACAGACGTTCTCTATCTTTCCCCATTCTAAAACACTCTGCTTCCCAAAATCTAAGTCACAGGAGAAGGAAGAAGGCATCACAATTCGAGAGTTCTTTACTAAGATGTTTGTCCTTCTTGACATCCCTAGGAAACTATCACAGTTTCAGTAACTGTTTGCTGAGTGTGTCAAAGTTTTTCATTTTCTCCAAACACACCTCAAAAACACCACCACAGATTGACTACGTTAATCCCTTGTTTATCTAAAACAAGTTTCTGATTTGATGCCAATTCAAGTATGTGCCCCATGACAAAGCTGGTTAGAAGGAGGAAAACCAAAACCAGACAAACTCCCTGTTCTATACTATTTACATTAGAAGGAAAAGAACTCCAGGTGGCCATCCTTGAAAATACCATTGAAATTTTGGGCACACAAGATATCAGCAGTTGACACAAGCAGTAATTTTTAGGAGACTATGAGAAACTAGCTCTTTCCACAGAAATCAAGTCATCTATTCTTTTAAGTCCACACAGCTGAAAGAGGCCTGGTGTGACCACAGGGAACGTGTGTCCTGAGCACAGTCCCAGCCCTACTCAGATTAACATCAGAAGTATTCATTTCAGGTCACTCTATCATTCCCTCTTGGCTGCTCAAAGCATCTGTAAGAACTGTTTGTCTCACTGCTTCCCTTAGGATGGCTCTTCAGTTCTTTGATCCAGTTTAGAAACTAAGTTCCTTGAGTCAAGTATTAAATCTTCATCCATTTTGTGCTAGACATCTTTGATAGAGTAACTAAAGGCGAGCAGGACAGAATTAAGTTTTAAGAACTAAAACTGCTCATTTTTCACACAAGTTACTGCCACCCCTCAAGTTCCACTGCTGAAGTGATTGTCCAATATAATTAATGAGTATCATTTCTCCAACCACTTAAAACCAGTATTATGTCACTAACCAACCATGTATGAGAAATACATGCTCACAATGTACTGGCTCAGATTTCTTAACTTTCCTTACCTGCTAATTGTGATGCATAAGCCCATAGGAAATGGCAATGTTTCATGCAGGCCTGGCACACCATTTCATGGAAATCTCCACTTTCAGGGGGAACTGCACCAAGATGCTGTCAGAAAGAAGCAAGCACACAGTAGTGAAGAAGCATCCATATTGACCATATACTGAACTTGAGAAGAATTAAGTCCCAAAGCTATCCATAAATTGACAAGAACTATTTGGGCAATTAAAAGCACTTAGTGGCTTTCCTCCGAAAAAGCATTCCTGCAAAGCTCACAGTATGCAGCACAACACTCTTCATTCATACAGTTAATACAAAAGAAGCTTATCTACAAGCGCCCATAATTGAAGCCAATCATATTTTTTTTACTCTTTGATCTGGCAACTTCAAACACAGAATTTTACTTGTGCCCTTCAGGGCACAAAAGGCTGAATACTTAATGCTTACCCATTAAGTAGGGCACTCACTACAGTGCTTGGCTGCTTTCAAAAGACTTCTCTAAAGTTTGAAATCAAAAATTGACAGCACAATCTGTTCCTTGCTACTTAAAGGAATCAAGATTTTAAAAGGCATTCTTTTGAAGGAAGTACTACTCAGGTAATTGATAATGCTGTGCCTCGGTAAGAATCTTTTCCTCATCAACTATACTGATTTGAGTTTTCTAATTAAAGAGAATTTTAGTTTTCTAATTAAAGAGACAGTTATAAAGTTACTACTTTATTCTGCAGTGGTAACCTTCAAAAAGGTTACCAAAATACTCTTCCCAGTATTTTTAACTGTAGTGGACAGCAGTGCAAGATTAGACTTTCAGTGCTCCTTTGCATAAACTGAAATGCCTTGGAACTCATGTAATAATCTCTTTTGAGGACAACAGCAAACTTCCCAAGTAAGAATTACTATACAAACCTAACCAACACCAACTCATTCCTGTGCAAATGGCAGCTCTGCTATTTATAGTTTCCTTACCCTTCCATGGAACCAGTCTTCACAAACTATGCATTGGATCATCTCATCTGGAATCTACATGAACAATCATATTGTTAGTGTTAATAGCAACCTCCAGAATCTTTCACAAGTCTCAAACTGCAGTATCATGCAAATCCTGCTCAGTGAATTGCACTTCCCTCTTCATCCTCATAAGGAGCTGCCATTAATAAGTAGTTAGTGCTTTGTTAGTCAGTTTGCTTCCCTCAGGTTCAACAGCACATGTCATGTCTCACATGACTGAGGTTGTGGAAATCCCATTTATTACTACAAAACCAGTCTTCCCAGCAGGGCAAGACTCTCTCACAGAAAGCTGGTAGAAGTTGATACACTACTGGTATCCTTCTTCCTATAAGCAGAAATGCATGAACAGACAGCTCAGCAGCAGAAAGATACTGATATTCACACTGTCATCAGGTCTGTGAAAGATGCCAGAACCCAACTTAACTGGTCACCATACAGGACAGTAGAAAGTGCTTTGTTATGAACCAACTATTACTGATTTCTTCAAAAACCTTTTAGTTGTCTCTGAACTTCTTTGTATTTGAAAGACTTGTGCCTTCCCTGTTCTTTAACACACCTGATTTCTGTGACTTCAAACAACAGCATGCACATGAAAATCCGGTGCAGTGTTGTAGCATTTCAGAGAGACAGAAAAGTGTTCTGGCTACCATCAAGGACCATAGCTGGTGCTACAAGACAGGGCAGACTCTCCCCATCCCAGAAGCCTTGCCAGAACATTGCTGCAGGCATGGAGAAGCAGGTTCTAGTCTCTCCTAACGCGTGCAATGTGTTTATTCTGCACTAGCCACATTTCTAAAGATGATGTCCCTTAGGAGAACTCTGCAACTTCAGGGAACTGCAGCACCATTTCGTCCAAATGAAGACTTGTCCTCCTCATCTGTCTCTAAGGCATAAACATACTTTACCATTAAAAAAAAATCAAGTAACTACTTCATGCAACACATGACAACCAATAAGGAACATAAGATTTCCTGAAGGGGAATCTTTCTTGAAAAGCAACTCCATGACCACCCTCTACACAGCATCTAACATAAACACCATCTATATATGATTATTTTGTATTTCTTTCTGGAGTTTGTATTTCTTACCTCATCTTCAGGATCAGGATAAGGTCTTTTACATGTACAGTACAATCCATAGAAATTGTCATTGTATTTATTTCCTGAATTCACCTTGCCCTTTTCCTAGGAGAAAAGGGGAAAAAGTCTCAATAAACAACACAATAAAACCTAAAAAACAGTAAAAACACAGTTTCTGTTCACCCTTTATTCCTAAAAGCATCATTATTTTCATCGGCCTGAGAAATAAAAAAGAAAGATATTCTCCAGATACCTCTGCTTTACACTGAGCAGCAGATAGGGCACATGAGGAATGCTGAAGTTCAAAAGCAAAGAGGAAAACCAGCCTGCTCACCTATGTAGCAAAATGGCAATTGTGGTGTCAGACAGATTAATGGAAAGATGTTGAAGCTCACTTAACCTGTACAACTGAATTTTCACTGAACTGAAGCAGAAGGAACAACAGTGTGATCCATTTCATGGACTCAAATGAGAAATGGTAAGATCTTAAAATGGTCACAGGTGTCTCTGTAGGGATCACTGCACCGTGACTTTGCTGACTAGCTCTGGATCTGTTTCAATTCTCCCAGAACAAAACAGGCATACACAAAACCTCTGTCTGTTTCAATGTTTGGACTGTTATTATCCCAGGAGCACCACGGTAAGCAAGCCAAGCAGCATCCTGTTTGCTGCTTCCCAGATTGCCAGCTACTTGACAAGTTCAAAATGCCCACCAAGTACAAAAGTAGAGGCATCTTAATACAGTAAAAAATAATCTCATCAGTAGGCTCTGGTGACAAAATTAAATTAAATAAATATTCTTAATGCAACGGTAAAATTGCACCCCAAAAGGTTATTCTGAAACAGCTTAAAACTAATGGGATGTATCAGTGCAGAAAAACCACAACCTTCTTTTGGAAGTGCACTGAGCATGGATGCAGAACTGCTGCACTCATGGACGACAGGGACCTTCTCCTTCTCCTCCAGCATTTCCCTTTGGTCCCTCAACACTTTTATACCTTGCCATAATATTCCCACCTTTCTCAACTTTCTGGGAAGACTGGAGGCGTCACATGAGTAAGCACTGGCTGAAGCAAGGCACCAGCCTCCCAAGACTGTTATTTTTGACTCTGAATGCCTGAAATCTGCCTGAACTTACCGGGAGTAACTTGCACTGCAGATTTTTGAACTTGCTATTTCCACAGTCACAGCGGAAATTCCTGCGAAGAAAAACGTAGCGTTTCAGGGTTTATACTAAATGAGAGCACGCCGGGTTTTGTATTCTTAACAATTCCCAGCAGTTTATCGGGAGCCACGGGAGCTGTGAGGGTCCCACCCGGCCGTACCTCTTGGTGTAGAGCTCGAAGAGGCGGTGGGAGCCGTGGCACTCGTAGCTGCAGGCCAGGCAGATCCCCGCGGGCTCAGCGCCGGGCGGCGTGCAGGTGCTGCAGGCGTACAGCGCCTGCCGCTTCACCGCGCCCTGCGGGACACACGGGCCGGCCGCGCCGTGAGGGCCGCGCCGTGAGGGCCGCGCGGCGGGCGGGGGCGGCGGCCCCGCCCTGGGACACGCCCCCTCCGCGGCCCCGCCCCTCGGGCCCCGGGCCCAGGCCCCGCCCCCGAAGCCCCCGGCCGCGCCCCCACCTGTGAGTAACTGCAGCGCTCGTGGTCGCTGCCCCCCAGCACGGCCCGCGCTTCCTTCTCCAGCTCCTCGTTCTCCGCTAGAACCTCCGCCAGGGACACCACGGGTTCCTCCGCGCCGCTCCCGCCGCTCCCCGGCTCGACGCCCTCCGGAGCTGCCGCCTCCATCGCCGGGCCGCGAAGGCCGAGGAGCGCGAAGCGAGGCGGGAAACTCGGGGCTAAGGAGGCGCCAGGGGGCGCCACAGCGGAAGCGGAATGGCGCGCACCCCACGTGACCGTGGGCGGTGTGTCGCCGCGGGGCGGGGCCGCCCGCGCGGCCGGCACGTGACCGGCGGGGCGGGCACGTGACCGGCAGGCGGTGATGGCGGAGCTGGCGGCGGGGACGGAGCCGGGCCCGCGGGGGGATCTGGTGGCGGAGCTGCGGGGCCGCGACGGGCGGACGCGGACGGTGCGAGTGCCGTACCCGGCGGCGGAGGAGGGCGAGGCCGCCCAGCTGCGCGGGCTCCGGCGGGCCCTGAGCGAGCTGCAGGAGCGGGTGGTGGAGCTGCTGGCGCCGCTGGTGCAGGAGGAGCGGGCGGCGGCGGGCGGCGCGCCGCGCGGTGAGTGGCGGGGGGGACGCGCCGAGGGGGCTCCGCCTGCCCCGGGGCCCGCCCGCGCCCCGCAGCGTTCACCCGCGCCCGCCCGAACTTTGGCAGGTTGCGGCGGGGATGACGACGACTACGATGACGACGAGGAGGATGAAGGCGAAGACGAAAACAACGTGGACGCGGTGGCGAGCGGCGATGACCCTCCCCTGAAGCGGACGAAGGTGCAGCAGCCGTGAGGGCGGCGCGGGAGGCCGGGTCTGCGCCTAGACAGTCCCGTTCGGCCCTACCGACTGTAAGTGTCCCGGGCCCGCTGCACGGGCCGGCTCCTGCGGCGCTGCTGCTCCTGCTTAAATGCGAAATGTCCATCCCGACACTTCTGATGCGGAAGCCTTTCCGAAAGGATGCGCCTGGGTGTGAGCAGCGTGTAGCTTACGGGGTGCCAGTGTTATACTGACACCAGCGTTTTGGTAAACTAGTTGACAAGTGTAAAACTTTCTCACAAATCTTCTGATTGTTATGTTTTTTAATAACTTATTCCGAGTCACATATTTTTTTCATGTGACAGCATTTTTAAAATAAAGCCATAAAACCTGAGAAGAGTTATTTTTTTTTGTCAAATATGATCTTTAAAAGTACAAGACAACTTTTGTTTTTATGGCGAGAAAGCAATATAAGACCACTGTAAGTATCAAAATTAACAAGCATGTATAGGACTGTGCCTATTCCTTTACCATCCTACAGCGGAAGATTATTTTTGCATATCATCTACAAGGTTTAGTCACCTATCAATCAAGAATGCCTCTATGAACAGGTATAAAACACTCTTGATATTCAGTCCATAGAGCCTAAGGATGTTCTTTAGCAGACTTTAACTGCCTGAATATTGTGATAAACATTCTGGGGGGTTATTTTCATTTCCTTATGTTCTCCTGGCACAGTTTTTTAATATATTATGGAAACTGAGCAAATCTTGAGACTTAGGTATGTAGGACAAAAGTGCGGAAATAAATGAACTTTTATGAGGACAAAATGGTCTGCATTGATTTGAAATGCAAGAGGAGTCAGAAATGAGGTCCTGTAAATATATCCTTGACATTTATGTACTCAGACACTCTACGATACTCTGTTGGCAGATGGGATAAAGGCATAACTGAAAACACCAACTCAGAAGACGAAGGAGATTTAGTTGCTGAGAGTGAAAGTAACACTCCAGTCGGACAGGCTGCCACATTGTAAAGTGATAAAATGTTTTAAGTGTTCTAGGGTAGATAATTTATTGCAGGAAGTGTCTTATCAAAATGATGAAGGCAACACTTTGTACAAAGAAATAGTCTGATTAAATGTATCAGAAGAGCTCTTTCACATAATCTGTGTTAAAGTGATGACATCTTCTATGAACTTTGTTCTGCAGCTTTGGAAGCTTGTTGTACACTTACACCTGAGAGCAGTGTTTTCCCTTTTCCTCCAGACAAACCCTCCAGAAATGGTATGAACTGTGTAATTGGCTGAAAAGAACATTTAACATTAGGCAAGACTTTGTGGCCTTTATCTGTAAACTCTGTAAATGTCCACTGGCATGTCATGGGCTGAAAACCTTTGGTCTAAAACAACAGACCCTAACTTAGCACAGGAGGAAGTGCAGATAACATTCCAGTAATGGGATACTTATTTCTTTCTGTCAGCCTGGACACAGGAATATGCAGCACCTGAGCTTCAGAAAATACCAATGAGCATTGAGTCAAAAACTAACACTCAATTTTCTGCCTTTAAAGAATCCTTGCTAGTCCTTATTGTAGCTACCAAAACTTTCAAATGACAAAAAGAGCACTGGAGCTTCAGGGGACCTTATGCAATTCTAAGTTGTAGGTTTGCTTGTGGCAAAAGTGCCCTAACTCAACAGACTTCATTTTTCTGAGAGTTGCTGCAAGGTTACTAGGCACAGGAAGCTTTAGTGTGATGTGGTTCCCTACCCTCCCAAACCCCTACAGCTGTGTTCTGAATCCCATCTGGGAAGCTCCTAAGTCAACTGTGGCCCTGAATTTTAGGCAGAGGAGGTAAGCCCCAATGGAAAAAAAAGATGCTGTGTTCTTCACCTCAGGGAGGTGTAGTGCTCTTGTTCCTAACAACCTTCAAGTGGGCACAGAACAAGCTCAGTTCACATCTGCACTGTTGAGTGCAGTTTGTATGTTTTACTATTAGAACTTGGTGTTACTGGCCCAAGGAGGCTCAATGGATTTCTTCACTAAAATAAAGGGGAGAATGCTGGTATGTTTGTATGGAATTAAAAGAGCTGATGCGATACTAAATTCTTGGTAGTATCTAATGAGAACCAGCTACTTTTAGTAGTTACAAAACATTACGACAAAAATGTCAAAGCCTATCTCCTTCACAAAGACTCTGATTATATGACATACTCTTGTTACTGTTTTGAAATACTGAATTTGCTGGTTCAAACAACTTTGAGGCTAAATTCATGAAGGAACTAAGCAGGTTGCAGTGTTCTGTGTTAAAAAAAACCTTTAAGTTTCAAGTGTGCGAGGCACTCGGATAGTTCTGTGAGGGAGAGGAGGCATCCCCATTATGCCCGGTAACTGGGGCACTGTCTAAAAGTGCAGTACCTTTCATAGCTCCCAGGAGTGAGATCCTCAGTCATCATTTTCATTAAAGGATCTGAATGCCATTCACCCATGGCAGCCCATTTAATTCCCACTTGCTCCATCTTAAAAGGTAGTTTATACACAAGCTATTATAACATTCTCTGAAAAATAGCCAAGTAGTCTGGCAGCTTGGGACATCTTGGGGCTTAATTTGCAGTGACTAGGTTAGCACTCACCAATGTGAACACCTGAGCTGTGGTTCTGGGCACATGCACCAGCCAAATGGACTAGACATGGGCCCAGAGGACCGAGTTGAGCAGAAGTACCTTCTTATGGCTGCAGCATCTTCTTTCTTCCCAGAAAACCTGCACCATAGGGGTAACTTTAAGGAGAGCTAAGTCTTAAAATTTAACTACGTGATAATATTATTAAACTGCTTTTGTGCATTAGGTCATCTGTAGAAAAGCTGTTCTCATCAAAGACTCTGACATAAAAAGCAGGATTTAAAAAAATAGTAAGAGAAACCAGAGTATCCTTTTAAAAAAATAATGGACCAGGCAAGAGAAAATAAGGAGAGTTAATACGTATTCTGCACCAACTAGAATGTTTTGTTCCAGGGATAAGTAAATTCTTATATTTTTAATTTAAAAAAGGAATCAAATTTCCAATCCTACTTTGCTGCTGGAAGAAATGTGTCATAAGAAGCACATTTTATTGCAGCTTTTGTCCCAAGTTTGAAGGGCTGCAGCCTCATGTTATGCTCTTCATTGGACCTGCTGCCCATGGCAGAAAGTGAAGAACAGGCTCAGTAGTAATTACAAATATGTGTCAGGCACATTCCTGAGATGGGAAAGGACTGTCAGGTGAAGGTCAAGCAACTAAAGAAATGGAGACTGCTCAAGTGATGTTCAAGCAGTCTGACAATGCTTTATCTTGTGACACAAATGAATAAAAAGAAATGCAGGGTAAGTGGCATACACATGATCATTAATCATCTTTGTGTTACAGCTTCTCACTTTGTTGGCAGAACATTAAAGCTCAGAACGTTGCAAAACCTCAAGCTTGATTATCCCAAAAGTTTGTAGATGATGTAATTTTCTGTTACAGGCAGGTCTTTGGTGACTCAGATAATCAGCCTCGACAATACCGACAAATTTTCAGAATAATCGAGCTGAAAGTTATTTCACTATTTTAAAAATACTACTGTAAAAACCAATTTATCATTAACTTTTATAGTCTTTCCTTTATTTACCCTGTGGGTAAGATTTCATCTGTTGATGTTCCCCTGTTGCCAAAAATACTGGAAGCACCAGCAGAGCTAACTTAGCTCTTTTACTCCCATTGTCTAGTATATATATACACTATGACAATAGTTCTCCACTACTCTTTTCAACTGCGAGCTCAAATCCTTACACACATAGCATTTACTTGAATTAGACTATGTTTTTCTGTAGTTAGTTGCAAAGCTTATGCCTGTCAACAGCTGTAATCCAAATCTAGGCTTCTGATGGAAAAGTCTACAAACACGAGCCTCCGTTTTGCAAGGGCCCGCCCTGCCCAGCACATGCTCCACATCCAGACAGCTTGGGTCATCCCACCAGGCCTGCTAGTGAATTTGCTAGGGTCACATGCTTGCATGACAGAAAATTAGGCAGTTCTTCCTACCATTTTCTATTTTTGATGCTTCCTCTTATGCTCTTGGCTCTTTAAATAATTCCATCTGCACACAGTGTAACTGTTCAGTTTAAAACTACAGCTTCAAGTTAAAAACAGTCCAGCCAGAGGTACCTCCCTTACACAAAAGGAAAGAAACAAGGGGATTCAGTTTCATCCAGCAAGCCCAAAAATTTCAGGCTACAAACAAGTAATTAGGGTACAGAGCATAAGAGGACAACAAAAGATGAACTTAACATGCACACTGAGGGAAGGACATGAGCACAGGCTACAGCAACTGACAGCCAGCTGTCTGGCACCAGTCACTCAAAAAAAACAACTGAACCAAAAGCAGACAACAAAAATGAAATACTATTGATAAGTATATGCATTAATAGGCTTGTGTTTATAAACATTGAAAAGTTTTTATTTTATAGATAAATAGCACGGTGATTTTAAAAGTTGAGAAACAACACAACTTAAAAGCTCAGACTCCCCGAGATACTAATGACTCGTCAGAGTCTATAAATTTACTCTTACTCCAGCACACTAAGATGGCAGCTTCCTCCTTTTCATATTGCACTTAGAACTCAAAACCTTCTTGCAAAGACTACATTGTTTTCAGGTCCAAGCACCAACGCTGACAATTGAAACCAGTGTCTCAAAGTATCTCCAAGTGCAAACAGAAAGTTTAAGGTGTTGGAATTGCCATGCTTAAATACAGCAACACTGAAAATAGTGTTCTCTTTCCAAAGCAAGAGAAAGATGACACTCTCCAGGATTCCCTCAAGGCAGTCAGAAATGGATTAGCAGTTGTGATGATTAGGTGTGGGCAATCACATACAGTCAAGTTATAGTCAAGGAGTTTAGCTCATAATTCTTTTGAGCCTACTGCTTCTGAGAAGTGTATTTTGCACTCTTTTCATATTTGTTACTTCCATCATAGCTGAGACAAAAATTTAGTTATTCTCAGAAGAAACAAAAACAGACAGAAAGAACAGATTCAGTCTTAGTCAAAATATGCTATTCCAAAACAGCACTGAAAAACAGAGGTTGAAACTATGGCAAAGAAATCGCAGTGGAATTTCAGTATGACTGAAGAAATTTGCATTCATTACAAGAATGAGAAGGTATCTTCTTTGAATTTCTGGAAGAAACATGATTATCTGTCTTAAAACCTGCTTGTAGCATCCCCCAAACAATTAACTTTCCTAAATTCAAAGCGTTTCCTACTAGATCAGTTCTCCTGGAACATGATTTTGCATGATGTCTAGAGTGAAATTCGAATGGTCATAAATTTCAAGAACTTGTAATTTTATCAAGCGAGATGACAGGAGAAGGAAACACAGAAGAATTTTTGTGCAGACTACAGGCCAATGCCAGCACAGGCTGCTTCTGATGTCATAGGAACAGTTTAATGCACCAAGCTCCAGGCGTACACCACTCCTCACTGCCTGCCTACTACAGTGTGGGACTGTTGTGGTGACTGAAGACAAGTAGGGTACCACAGGAAAAAAATGTACTCTTTCCCTTTAAAGGTTTGCACAAACTTTATTCTTTGCTTCCTGTTTTTATATCCAAACTTACTTTTTAAAAATTCATTAAAAACAGCACTGATGTAGATAATAAAAGAAAAAGCAAAGAATTGTGTTTAAGTGCAGCTTTTATAATCACGTTCTTAATTTCTTTTCTCCTTTTACATTTACCACAAAAGAAGTATCTTTTCATTGATTTCACTCCAAAGGAAATCACTTTTTTTGCACAGAGGAGTAAAGTTGTGGGCCAGAAACTTTTTTCCCCACAGGACGTTTCAGATGGAGAGTTGCAATTTTGCATCATTAAGGCAAAATGAGGATTCCTTCCATCACTGTCACACAGGGCTCTCCCACTCTGGCCACCTGATAGATCTGTAATTAAAAACCTTTGTAGCTACTTGTTTGTTTTAAATAGAAAACAGTCACTCTCTTCATTGCTTATCAGTTGCAAAAAAAAAAAAAAAAAAAAAAAAAGGCTCTTTCTGGCCTTCACTCAGAACTTCAGTCTTGTGATTAGATCAAGCATATGCAATTGCTTCAAATCAGCAACAGAAAACTAGAAGTTGAGCTAAGTGTCAATCAGTTGCAATCTACTGATCTGATTAGAGGCCTTCACAAATGTTTGGTGACGATTGCAAATAACAGCCAAGCAGATAGGAATGATGCAATATCCCACAGTTTTGGGGTCAGCTCTTGTACAGGAATAGAGGAACAAGAACATCTGTAAATATGGTATTAAAAATATTATCGTCCACAGCCAAAACGGCAAGGATAGCAGTCGTACTTTTAAGGAGTGTGTCCATGTGGTTCCTTCCTGTGGTTCCTTGGGGTGTTGCTGAATGTGCTCCAGTGCTAGTTTGTTGTAAGTCTCATTAATTTCAAAGACGTAATAAAAAGCTGCAGCACTTGCTAACAAGTACAGCCCCACACCAATCCAGCCCATCCTCTGGCGGAAGTTCATCATTCTCCATGCTCTGCACCTGAAACAAAAGGTGACAAACATTAAGTACAGCTTCAAAAAAGAGGGGACAGATGAACCTTGGCTTTTGTAAGTTAACTTTCTATAACTTCTGGTTATGTACATTAGTTAAAACAGCACATACATCAATTTCTGAAGACCTGAGTTTTCTCTATGTAATAGAAAATCATTACTCTGCCATCAATAGGTTAATGGCAACAACATAAGAAGCTCCACTGATGGTTCTGGGTAGTTTAGGGCCTGCTGGCTATCAGGATATACCCGGCTAAAGTCGGTACTCAGGGAACAAAACAAAAGTCATCCATCAGTAAAGTTACTTACCCCATCTGCCCTCAACATCTCTAGACACAGAGTGGCAACATTGTAAGATTTTCTATAAATACGTAAAGTATGGAAAGTTCTTTCATGCCTGCAAGACAAACATGCTGCTATACAGCCAGTAACAGCGCCGTCACTGCTTGTCTGGGGGGCAGCAACATTCAGTTGTATAAGCTCTAGCTGAATGCCCATTTATGAACCACAGAAAGCAGTGTTTTCAATTTGAACATGAGGTTCATGGGTGTGTATTCGCACACATGAAAGTGCTGTAGCCATGTTACTTGCTCCTAACCATATTCCCACTGTCCCTGTGTGGACATTTACCACAGGCCTTTCAGAGGAACCGAGCTGCACACCTGCACTCCTCAATGCCTCAGCGCAGAACAAACCAGACACTCACCATTGGGCATTTTTCAGAAAAAGCAAAAATTATTGGAGCACCGCAGACACTACTGGGCTCAATGTGAGCTGCTTCAAATCTCCAGCTGGCCACATGACTGGTGTCTGGAAACACTCTTCAAATCAGTCACAAACACTCCAGCTGGAGTGTTTGTGACTCCACACAAATGAAGTCATCACCTCTTTCCCTCCGAACAGCCCCTGCACAGGTCAGGGAAAACCACTGCTTCTCTGCACCTGATTAGGGTTCTCAAAAAAAAAATGCTTTTTCAGACCTCGTGGCTTTTACCTTTCATACCTTTTCCGTTTATGTAGTGCTTTTAAGAAAATATATCAGGCCTTTAAAATACCAGGCAGAAATGCTTAGTGAGAAATGAATTATGCATAGAAAACAGTAACAATTCATGGAAGCATTAGAGAATTTACCATAAATGATACAAAATCATTACACCATTCTAAATCTTTCTGAGTCAGACTAATCTGCCAGTTTGGTTTGCAATCCTGAAAAACTTATTTCCTGGTTTTACACAACTGAGGGACATTCTCAATCCTTACAAGACAGAATCTGATCAAGACAGCCCTAGAGAAACTGTTCTGGCCCTCGGACTCCTGCATTCATAGTGGCTAAAAGAATCAAACATGCAGGGACATAAATACCTGAGAAGGAACAGTAAATACCTGAAAAGGAACAGTAAATACTTGAGAAAGCTATTGCAAACTTAAGTAATGTCAACTTCTCGTTCAGCTGATCCTTCTATATAACTCAGCTGCACGTTTCCCTTTATTATCCGGAATCAACAGAATTAGTAGGATAACTGAAAAATTCGTGAAAGGAGCTGTTAATCCACAGGGTAAAAATCTGAACCCCAGGTCTGCGTTTACCCGCTGAATAAGCCACTGGCTGTCGTTTCCAGCAGTTCGGTATATCCGAGCTGGCTCACGAGTTGTCGCCTTCGAGGAAAATAAACCGTCACGAGGTATGTACATACTGAAAGCACAAACACTATCAAAACAGCAGTAGACTTAAGACGGTAAACACCAGGGCGTTTTGATCCTGCCCTTGAGCAGCAGCCAGAAGAGAAGCCTTAGCTCCCCGTTATATCGAAAGAGGCTGAGCTAACAGTCCTCTCACGGTTATTCTCCGTTTGCAGACCCAACTCCAGCCTGCAGCTTTTGGGCACATCCGAGGGTTCTCGGACCCCTTCACCCCACCGGGGTTCCTCTCCCGCGACCGCCAGCGCGCACCGCCCGCCAGAACCGCACTCCGGACTAGACGCGCTTCACCGTCACGGGTCCTTCCCGGCGCCGGCCGCTCCTTACCTTCCTCCGGCGGAGAAGGAGGGAGCGGGAGGGCGGCGGCGGGCGGCCCGCTCCCCTCAGCCCGCGCCACGGCGCCGGGAGGCGGCGAGTCCCGCGGGCCCGCCCCGCTGCCCGCCCGCCGCCATGGCCGCCCGCCGACACCGGCACTTCCGGCACCGGGCGACGGCTGCCGGGGCGCGCGGCCGCATCCGGGGCGGGCGCCTTGGCCGGCCGCCATCTTGGCTCGAGCGCGCGCCCCTCTGTGGCCGGGGTGGCCTCGCCCAAAATGGCGGCGGCGTCCTGAGGAGGCGCTCGGCTCCTTCGGCCGGGGTCAGACCCAAGCTGCAGTGTTTTGGTACGGTGGCGGCGTGAGGCCGCCGAGGGAAGTAACAACAAAGATTACGAAGGAAGTTATAATACGGAATGAAACAGACCAGCAAATGGCAAACGTATAGTCAAACCCCAGTATATGCTTAAACATGACGTAGTAGATTATTAAATTAAATTATCAGGAGATATTATATGCTTATTATCTCATGGCAACGGGGGTTGGGGCCAGGCGAACTTTAAGGTCCATATGTTTCTGTGATCTATTGGGGAAAAGCTTTTAATGACACTAAAAGATGATCTAAACTGACAGCAAAATTATACGATCAGGGGTGTGCTATTCAATAACGGCGATGGTTTTGGGAGAGTTCGTGTGTGAAGAACGTGTTTGCCTGAATTCAGGAACTGTGAGGGGCACGCTGTGCCAGCTAACGCCGAAACTTCATCGCGTTACATGCCAAGTGGAACGTGTTACTAAATTGCGTCCTAAAGCCATAAGAAAACTACCATTTCTTATAGAGAAAGCAGCTGTGGCCACAATTCACTCTCAGGCAGCCGTCCTTAAGGAGGAAGCTAAAAAAGGATTTAAAAGGAATGCCCAGTAATGGAAGATAGTAAAGCAATGACCTTTTTTATGTCTAAATACATAGGATCTTCTGCCACTTGGTGATGTAGTAGGTGCATGTGACACAGTATGTAAGAGCTGCTGCTAAATAAAATCTGTGATGGCTTATCCTGCTATGTTTGGTGTTTCGATGAAAAACACTAGAAGCTGGTGTTTTGAATTAGGACAGCTGATGAAGGACTGCACGGAGCTGCAGATATCAGTAGAGAAAAGGGACACTGTTGAGAGCCCGCAGTCAGAAATACAAATCCCCTGTCACAGAGCAACTTCACCTTAAGTTGTACTGTTTTGAGTTTTGGTTTTTAATTTTTGGGGGGGTTGGTTTTGTTTTGGTGGTGGTGGTTGGTTGGGATGTTTGATTTTTTGTTGTTGGTTGGTTGGTTGTTTTTTGTTTGTTTGTTTTTTGGTTTATTTTGTTGTTGTTGTTGTTTGTTTGGTTTTTAATTATTATTATTGCTTTAATGCTCCTTGAACTAAAGACCCAAAATTGACACGAGATGGCGCCTGGCACCACAGGCAGAACCAACCCGAGCAACCCCCTGACTCCCAGGTCAGAGATTTTACACTTTACTTCAGTTGAATGAAGATATCTTTCCCGAAGCTTAAATAAAACATTAGTATAGTTCTGGTGACAGATGTAGATATGAATAGCTATATACAACTTATTCCCCCTGAACTAAATGCCATTCTTTCCATTCTTACAGGTGGCAAGGTCCCAGTTGATCTAAAAGTGAATAAAGCTCCTGTGTGGCTGACAGACTTTCCACTCAAGCATGGCTATATTCCATTTTCTTATATTGCGGTTAGATGAATCTCATTATATAGAGGTAATGACAAACCAGTTTATTTTAAAATACCCACCTAGATGCTAAAGAGAAGGGTTTCAGTACAAATTAATATGTGACTGTGTGAATGTATGGCTTAGCAGTGGATACATGTGCTAAGTATAAAGCCTGCATTTGCACTTAAGATTCTGAAGAAAAATCAGTGAAATGTGGAACTTATTCTTACTTAAGAAGCCTGTCTTTTCACTGAATGGTTGGAGTTGGAAAGAGAAGATGCTTTAGGATTTAACCTGCTTGTAAACCAAGTAGGTTAAAAGACCAAGGGTCTTCTGTGATAACCATAAGCCTGAGATTGTGGCTATAAAGAGAAGGATCTAAAAAATTTGAGGACTTGTTATAACAATCACAAGCTGCCTTTGAAAGCTAAGACATAACACCAGACAGGGTGATTTGTAGTATTTTGGAGCTAAAACTCAATCTGCATAAATTCAGTGTTATCTTAATCTCTTCCATAGTATAGGAAGGCACAGAGCAAATAGTTCAACTGAGGGTTGGTTGGCTGGTTAGTTTTAGCAGGCCTCTGAGGGGGGAGGGAATAATACCAAAATTAGTAGAACAAAAAGTAACTCTTCTCAGCTTTAGACAAATTCCAGACAAGTGCTGGTAGTAATAAGGGAAAAGAACTCACAACTCTGCATATTTAAATGAGAACATACAGCTGGTGAGACTCAAAAGGGTAATATTCAGATTGGAAAACCAAAAGAGAAGATAGAAGTCTGCTGAATCCAAAGGAAATAATATTTAATGAACAGAATAAGAAAATTAATAATGGGATTTTGTAGCATTAAAAAAAAAAAAAAAAAAAAAAAGAAAAAAAAAAAGAAAGTGTTTAACTTAGTTTTGACATGTGATGTATTTTTATAGAAATACTTGGTTTATTTTGAAGGTAAAACAGAAAAGCAATGGAGAAGCAAGAGCTGGCTGCTCCATAGAAGGCAGGAGCCAAGCATAATAACACAGGTGATGGGTCAGAGCCTCACTGCCCAAGCCCAGTCCCACAGATCCTGAGCAAGGCAAGCAGGGCACACCAGATTCAGCCAGGAGTGCAGAGCATCAGGCAAGTGTAAAGGCAGGTCCAAGGTCAAGCTGTGATGGCAGCCCACAGGCTAGGGTCAGATCCAGTGAGAACTAGGGTCAGACATCCCCTAGCAATTGCCATGAAAGTCCATACTGATAAGAAAAGACTGAGGTCAAGCTGGGAAGTCAGTCTGTAACTCCAGAGCCAGGTGAACGTGGCTTGGCACAGGCATGGCTGAGCTGGGGGCACATACTGATACAATACAGGTCAGGCACGAACTGAAAGCACATGGCTTAGCTAAACTGTAGCTCCTGAGCCCAGGGGAGGGGTCAGGTGAGGATTGTTGAGGCTATTAAGGCCTGTTAGGGTGCTCAGGATCCTGAAGAACTACGTAGGATAAAGGAGGGTTGATAAGAGGAATTAGAAGGGTTAGTTGTAGTCTTTAAGTTGAAGTTTTCATAACTCAGTATTAATAGAAAGTCTTTCCTAGGCTTAGATTTTGGCCAAAGTAGAAAAGCAAAGGTAGAATACCCGAGATGATTACAAAACCAAAATTAGTTGGCCTTCCAAATAGAAGGGAGAAGCTGAAGGACAGAATGCATCTCACATCCTTTTTGGTGGATCTTATGTTTATATTTAGCAGAGTTGTAGTAGGTTCTCACCGACAAGTAATCAAGATGTGACAATCCAATGACAGAGACATTTCTGTCAAGATGGCATTTGCCTTCCACTCTGTAGGACACTGATTTTTGATTCATCTAAAGCATCACATTCCCCAATCTTTTCCTTCTTAATCCTAACTCTAAACTGAACTCTTGACCAGAGAACTAGGATCCTTACAGACTGCATATATGTTGGAATTCCAAGGAGAAAACTGGCATAAATGGGGAGAACAGGGCATGAGCAAATCTGTTGGTCCTATGAAGATCATACCTAACCTTAAGCAAAGACAGTTAGACTAGTTTTAGGGTAGGACTAAGATTCTGAGGAGTGAGTCATGAAGCACAAAGCTCCTTGAAAATGCTCACTTGCTGGTTATGGAGAAGGATAACTGAAAGAAAGGAAGATTTATTTAGACCCTTATGAGCTCACATCTCTTCCTTGTCCTCCAAAGGTAGGGCACAGAGCAAACTGAAGAACCATAGCTTTGATTGGAGAAAGAAAACACACATGGAAACCTGAGCCTCACATGACATCTGCCCTCAGCTCCAGAGAGGCTGATCTTCTTTGTGTTAAAAATGGAGTTAGTGCTGTGTTTTTAAAGAAATACAGAAGGGAAACATTTTTAAGTGACTCTGAAGTAACACATGAGAAAACTAAGGATGTACTTTGGGAAAAGAGAATGCCTTTTTTTTTTTTTTTTTTTGCCTCAGAACAATGCTTGTAGTACTCACATGAATGTTTATCAGTGAGTGCATGAATGCCCAGTGTTTTTGCAGCTTGTAGCAGTTTTATTCATTAGATGTAGTTATGGTGAGTTCTGTAGTATCCTGTTGTGGTGTAATAAGTTGTTTTGATCAACTTCTTGTAATTTAGTGTGAGTCAAGAACATTAGGTTGCTTCAATTCATATGTTTTATGTTTCATGAATCTTTAGTTTGTGTTTTAGAATTTTTGTTTCTTCTGAAAATAAGGTTATAATCTGATTCCCTTTCTTTTGTAGGTGGTTGTTTTGTACTGCTGTATTTCTTTGAACTTTTTGTTGGAGACACCTGTTTCTTATAGAGTGTAGCACATTAATTTGAGAGCACACAAGAAACTTTTCTATAGGATGGAATTTTTATATTTTATTTCTTCTTATTTCGAATTTCATATTTGCTTGGTTTGGCTACACTGACCACATGAAGCAGAGCTATTCAGTGAGCTGAATGATGATCTTTTCCACTTTTGACTTGCTTAGTATACTTTGAATTTTTGGGACCTTGAATTACCCTAATCTTTAGTTCTCAGTTCCTGAAATTCTGCTTCTACTGTTTTTTAGCAGCAGCCACATCTGAGTTAAGCTTCAGGAAATCACATTATCCAGGTTCTTTGAATACCATCCATACTTTGTTCTTAGTTTTAGAAATATTTATCATCTTTCCAACAAACTTTTTGATATTTACAAATGGAATAGCTATCTCATTCTCTCAAACATCCACAGTAATCATCTGCCAAAGGAAGAATTACACACTACTACCCTTTGTCAAAGTGCCTATAAAGGAGTCTTTTATGAAGAAGGGCCTTGGTATTTTAGACTTTACTCTTAGCCTTCACTACACTGATGCTCCTCGTTCATTAATTACTTCTGAGTGTACCCATTGTGGCTGCATTGTCTGTGGTAAAACAATGTGGGGGGGAAGAGAGAAAATCTTTGCTTTTTCCTTCTTTTCAGCCAATTACAACGTGGCTTCAAAGATGAGCAAGAACTGACAAAACATACTGAAATGCTATGGGCAGAGGTATCTGGTAATTGACTATTCCTCTCCATGGCATTTATTCAAACAGAGGACAAATACAATTTATGCAGAAGCATGCAGATATTGATCTCACAGCTCCAATGATATGACCCAGAACTGTACTGGTCTTCGAGGAAAGAAAGCTTTTCTGCAGAATTTTTGTCAAACCAGTTTACAGTTAATTGCATTTCAATGAAACCATTATTCATTACAATTTATTTGTTTTAATTAAATCCCCGCAAATTATATAAAAAGACCACACCAAGTTTGCTTCCAAAACTGCCATTAATCTCCTGAAAATTCTGCTTTTCCATGTTTTCAATTAAAGTTGGGTCATACTGCCAGAAAGGAACAGTTATTTCCATGCTGAGTTTGCTGCTGTCAACATTTGGTCATATAAACAAGTTAACTGAAAAATGACCCATGTTAAAAAGAAAAACAGAATCCTTCTTCTGTCCATATAGATAGTCCAAGAGAAACATCTGGCCATCTCAGAGAGTGACTGCTCCATCCTCACAAGAGAAGCAATCTTTTTTTAAAATTTCCACTAATTATCTCTCCTTCAGTGGTGCTTATATGAAGCAAGTCAGTAATACCATAGAATTATTTTAAAGAGATTTAGTTATTGTCTCTTTTGAGATTCCAAGTTACCAGGGTGTACCTATCTTGCTCTAGACTGTAAACTATATGCAGCAGGGAGTATCTATATTTAGGTTTTCCAGAAACATAACTTTCTTTTACTAAACAAATAGTGAAAGAACTCAGTTCAGATCAGGCCTTTTCTCAAATCTTTTTTCAAAAGATCCCAACTCTTTAGACATTGATCTATCTATATATATCAGGACAGTTGGTACTTGAGTAATGGAAATTGGATTCTGATGAAGGGAATAGGTACAATGTTAGTTCATCCCTTATCAAACAATGGGAATCTTCATAGGCATAGGTTAGGACAAACTTTTCATCCATGTGAAAAGCTTTTTTCACAATGTCACACCAGAAAACTGAGGCTAAAGGCAAGCAGTCTTCATCGTTCGGTCACTAACATTCCTTCCCCTCTCCAGAAGCTGTGAGAGAAGGGAAAATCCCAAAGGGCAGCATTGACATTGTATGTTCAACTCTAAAGGCTGCTCTTGTACATGAAGTACATTAATATGAAGCACAGAAGTGGCCTGTTCAGAACTCCTAGGAATCTTTGCTGTGATCCTGTCTATGGAAGTGTCCCTTTTAGCTGTCAGAAAAGTGATTGGGAAGCAGTACCTGCGCAGGCAGCTCCATAATGACATTATGGGATTATAACAAGTCGTGCACTCAGATGTGCTCATTGCCTAAGCTTTATGTACAGGCAGTGAGTAGATGAAATAATAAATTTAATAGCACAGTGATACAACAAGTATTAATGGAATTTATCATCTATGCAACTAAAAGTGTCTTACAGGATCTAGGCAATCTGAAATGTCTGAAAGTTTGTGATTCTAAATGAGCTATCTATTTCACTTTACAGGCCTGACCAACAAGTAAATGCTCAGAGCTATATCCAAATTATGGTCTCAGTTGATTTATTCCAGCTCTTTTTGTTGATGATAGTTTGGCTTGGGTTTTTTTTCCCCTTTTTCCTTTTACACTACAGCTGATTAGTTCCTGTTTTCTATAACTTACTTGTCCCCTGAATTTTCAGTTGTTTTCTACAGGACCTTCTTTTTACAGAAGGGCCTACTCCATGTAGTAGGAGGCAGAAATGGGATGTTACAGGACAGAGTATTGGTAATGTGGAGGAGATTAATATGTATAGTTTAATCTTTGGAAATGAGACTGGTACTTGAGCAAGAAGGGGAAAAAAACATCCACTCTGAGTGGGAACAAGCCAAGGATGGGGGATGACTGGTGGAGCAATACAGGTTATATTCAGGTGCTAGAAGAGTAGTAAGTAAAGTCAGTGCACCACTGATGCCTAAGTATGAAAGGTGTGTGAGCACAAGAGGAACAGCATCTTACTCAAAGGCACCCAACTGTGCCTCTAGATTATCACACAGGAGCATCTTTAGTTAACTTCAGGATAGTTGTGGCATGTCCACAAGAACTCGTCTGTCCAAGGGAAGCTCATTTTGGTCAGGATTTGGGTTGTTTCCAAAAGCTTTTCTGCATCTTGTTGATGAAGCTTGAGTGTCCTCTGTGTGTCACTGGCAAAAATGAGGTGTGTCCTTCTGCAACATGCTCATATGCTGGGGATACTACAAGATGGATTTGGTGTGTTTGGTTGGTTTTTTTCTTTAATACACTAAAGGCTTTGGAATACCACTGTCATTGGCTTTGGAAATGCTTTTCTGCATCTATTCTTTTTGCACTTGTAAGACTATGCATTGTGGTAACTTTTGAAAAAGATGGAAATTGCTGCCCTTCCCAGAAGGGAAAGCCAGTGTCTCCTGATGGGACTGTACAAAATCAGCAAGCACAATGGCCTGTGAACTGTTGGTGAACTCCAAGGAAACATTTAAACAAAACAGGAGAAGGGTCCTCAATTACTGGAGCCATGAGCATGAGAAAAAAGTGTAAGTGATGGTGTGGCCCACATTGGACTTGTATCTTTCCTGTTTTCTCAGTTTTAGCAGTTTAAAGGGTTTGACTGTAGCCCCAGACAACTCATAGAAGTGAAGAACCACTGGAACGAGGACATGGTCTTCAGGTCACCTTGAACGTGTTCTCAATGGGAGAAGCAGACAGATGTAAGCCAGCACAATATGGGACAGTGGTAGGATTTATGTATGTCCAGGTCACTTTATATAAATTTATATGTATGAGTTATGTGTCCATGTCAGTCTAATTTACATTCATTATATTAAAAATAGCTGCATTGTTTTTAAAAAAATAATAAATTACAGCAATGCAAAATATGAGGTAAGATGGCTCATTTTGCTGTAAGCATGTTCCCAGAATTGTTATAGGTACTTAAAACCACCTGATTAAAAAATCACAGTCAGCTATAAGCAGAATAACTCTCTTAGCATGACACTGTAAGTAGAGAAAACCTCACTGCAGCCTAATCTTTATCCAAATCTCAATCCAAACCTTAATAAACTGTGAGGTCACCCAAATTCTTCAGAGAACAGTCTTTCAGGATTTCATTGCACATAAAGTTTGAATGATTTTAACTACGCCGAAGCAATCACCTAAGTATATATCTCCAGGTGTCTGTATTGAAAGAGCTGGCACGAGCATTGTTTCCATGAAGCTGATTGCCATAGTAAAAGGCAAGAGAGCACCAGTAATGCAGCTGTGCATCTGTGTCCACAGTTGGGTTTTGACTAGCAGAAGTTATTGAAAAAATCTGTTCCTACTGTCAAAATTATACTGGCACAGGACTTTGTCATCTTTTGTCTCGGCCACATAGGGTTTTTGTGGCTTTAAATTCTTTATTTACTGATGAAACTTTTTCCTTGGTTTATGAGACAGAGTCTGTCCCCAGCATGCTACATGACAAGCAATAAAACTTGGCAGCCAGACCTTTTATTACTTTTCTGCAGTGTATACATTCATCAGAGCTCACGATAGAAAACTTTTTGAGCCGTATATAAAGTAAGATGTGCCTTCTTGTAAAGATGGTTTCCCAGCAGTTTCAAAAACCCCATAGTTATCCTGTTTCCATGGCTGGAACAGAAGAGCTTGCTGTGCTCTTAGTGTGACAGGTAGCCATCTGGGCTGCTCATCTGCCAGGTATCGTTACCCTCTTTTGGAAGGTGTTTGAGCTCTTCTAGCTGAATTCCTTCTTCTGATCTCTAAAAGATCAGAAATACCAATGAGCCTCAGGCAGTACTCATTAATCCTTCTTTTCTTTATAAAATCAGAATGCTGAAGCATAAACTGCAAAGGTTGTCAGGTGAATGAGGTAGAGGTGAACCATGCCTTCCCCATCTCTGCTGCTGCTGTGAAGTGGGTTTGCCACCAAAAGAGGCAGTTTGATGCCTTCTCTTTCTGGCTTTTTTCTAGCCCCTTCACTGCCTTGTGCCACTATAAACAGGTAGGAAAAAGAATGGTAATTCAGACTAAGGCATTGGTTTAGGCTAAGTCTTAAATACTGTTGTCAGCTGTTGTTTTTGGGTTTAAGTCCATCTCAGTGAGCACATCGATTGTTGTGGAGGAGAGCGTGGCATAATGTGAGAACAAGCCAGTTTTGGAGGGACTGTGGCTCTGAACAGCAACGCCTCATATAGCTGACTGCACAATGACTGATTTCCAGCTGGCAAGGCCTGTCCTGTGCTGTCTCCATAGGCACCCAGTCCTTCAGAGCAGGGCAGCTGGGCAGCTTCAGGCACTAGAGGGGATTCCTCCTGGGAGCTGTGACCAGAGCCCTGCAATGGGCAGGTATTGTGTGGCCCTTGGCAAGGGACAGCCATGGTACATTTGAATTCAGATATCAGAAATGAGCTTTCACCCCCAGGACTAACCTTCACTGATTTATCATTTAAAAGCTGCTAGCCAAGAGTACATTCAGAAAAGTTTCCAGACAATAGCTGCAGGTATGTGTTTTGCCAGAAATTAGGCAAAAAACAGCCATAAATTGTAGAAACTCAGCTGCTGTCACACATATCCTCTAGTGAACCACTGTGGAAGGAAGTCCTATCTGTCCTTTTGGTGAATCTTGCAATGATGAATCAGTTGTAGATGTTGCAGAGACCTGAGGAAATGGCTGCCCACCAGGCTTCTCATACATTTCTCTCTGCCTCACTGGTGATGACAAGTTCCACATGTTCTGTGGCACCTGGACTACTCTTTGAATCTCTCTCTCAGGGCCCAGAATCTGCAGTGCAGCACATGCAGTTTTCCTTGTGTTCCCTCCTACCTACAACCTCATTCCAGCAGTGCTGTGTTAGTGCATGATCTGACTTGGTTGTTTGACTGATTGGAGAAAGGGGAGACCTATTCTGATACAGAAGGCTCAGCCCGCCCTCCTGCCCATCCACAGCAGAGTAACAACTATCCTGTAATAATAAAAAATGCAAATAAAAGTAAAAACCCATAAACTTCAGGCAATGTAAATCACTTCACCACCTTCTTTCTGCTCATTGCAGAAGATCCTATCATGAATTCTGCCAGGTACTGAAAAAATAATTTAAAAAATACTGAGAAAATATAGCTTGATTACTAATTAAGTGGAGATGTCTCACATCATTCTAAAATTAATTTCCGTGGAATTTCACTAACTTTTGCCAAATTGCAAATATCCAGCCTTGTCAGAGCCCCTGTATTTGTTGAAAAGGTTAGAAGACAAGGCGTAAGAGATTCCAGCTAAACAAGGGAAACCTGCTTTGGCCTGTAGTTGAAGCTAAGATGAAGAGGAAGATAGTTCTGATTGCTGGAGGGCTGAAGATCCTAATCAACCCTCAACCCTCTAATTAGCATGAAGCAGCTCATGAGCTGCAGCTTATAGAGTTGGGCCACAGAAAGTCACAGGAATAGTCAGCTTGGTCCTGATCAGGAATTGTGTAAACATTACCCTGGGGCTTCCTGTGGTCGCAGATTTGGCATTGCATCAACCAGCTCTGCCATGTAAACAGAGGGCTGTAATTTATTTAGCAACATTTTACAGCAAGATGCAGTACAGTGGCACATCAGGTGAAATATGCTTCCCACATCTGCAGTTGTTCAAGGGTTAAGATTCAAAAAGTGTAGTTTAAAATTAAGGCATTTACCAGCCTTTTCCTTCCTAAGATTGAACCTGATGTTTGATATATGTCATTCAAGTTTGTCTGTATTGAAGCAAAGCAAATTCCTCCTTTTTAGTGCATGTGCTTCATTTCCACAGGAGCTAGGAATGCTCAACACCTCTGAAAACCTGCTGTCCCACGTCTGGAAAAAAGTACATTAGTATTTTTGTCTCTGTAGACTGTGTTTTAGATTGGCTGAAGCTTTGACATTTCTTAAAGAAAAAACATTCAGAAAGAAATCATTTAGGAAGTTGGCTTCAATAATTTCATGTTTCAATACATTCACATTCCATTCTGATGCAAATATAAATTTGGAGCTTAATACACTGATGCAAATTTTAATAAAGTCTGAAATAAGTTCAGTGAAATGATAGCTGAAATAAAGGACTGATATTGGCAAAATGAAACACTTCATAACAAGAAACCCAAGTCAATTTGTTTCAGGATTCTTATATTAATTTGATAATATTTGATAAAGTCTTGTATTTTTGAGTTACAAATTTTTCCAAAATTACCATGCTTCCATAAAAATATTTAAATATCAGTGAAGCATTCTGCAACAGGATCATGCTATCAAAATACATTTACTAATTCTAATTACATTAATAAACTGTGAAAAAATGTGTGAATATGATTAAGATAAAAAGTGTTCTGTAAAATAAATGTTAGAACATGTCAGTGGCAAATAAGATGGAGAAAGATATTTATTCCTCAAAGCAACCACAAATGGAGAAAAAACTCCTATGGTATAAATTTTCAAAAACCATTGGTATGAACTGTTTGCAGGTGTTTCCATTCCTTGCCTATTTTCCAATATACCCTTGGGTCAAGATGACTGCACTGTTCATGTGAGTAATGACAGGAATGTAAAATGCTTTCTACCAACTCCCTAAATCAATTACCCCTTTTATATTTCCTAAGGCTTTCAACCGTCTTCACATGGATACTTCTACCATTTTTCCAATACTCTGCTGAAGTTATAAAACCGCATTTGTTGTGGCACTGTGAGTCAGCAGAACTCACTGAGCAATTCCCACTGCACAGGGCTCCAGGGCTGGTTCACAGAAAGCGTCATCATAGAAGCATCATCTGCACCTCAGCTCACGATTGCAGGTACTGCAATCCAACCCCTCTGTGAAGGACATTTTTATTGTAAAGGCCATGCTTTCCACTCCCGGAGAAACAGAGAAAAATGTTCAGGCTGAAATCGTGATCGTTTCAGATTAAGGGGGAAAACAAACACGGGGAAATGATGCTTTGCTTTGAGACAGCACAGTAATTCAGACTGAAAGATTCTTCCTCTGAAATGAAGCACAGACCAGCTTGCCTCAGTATGCACAACCCAAAAATTAGAATGTCAGTCCATGCTTGCATTGCCTACCTTCTGCCTCCTGCAAAAGAAAGTTAAATATGAGATTGCTATTTTTGAAAACTCTGTTTAATCCCTACAGACACTTGCAAATGCTGGAAGAAGAAAGATCCTTGGTTTTGCAGTGAAGACTTGTGTTTACTTGGAACTTTTTTTCTGTGAAAGATGTACTTTTAGCAACCACTTTTAGCAGTACCAACAGGAAGTGTAAGTACTGTGTAAAACTATTCCTTTCTAGGAAACCAAAATCCCACGGCACATCCACGGGCCACACCCCCGCGCCCCCCGCCCGGGCCAGGCCCAGACAGGGGCGCTGTCTCTTTAAGGCGGCGGCGCGGACGCCCCCTGGCGGCGGCGGCGGGGGCCCCTCGGTGCGGCGGGCCCCGCCGTGCCGCGGCGGGGCGGGAGCGTGCTGGGGCCCGCCCCGCGAGGTGGGTGGGAGCGGAGCGGAGGGGACGGCCCGTGGAGGAGGAAGTGGAGGCGGCTGTGAATAGCGGGCAAATGGGAGCTGAGCGTGCAGCAGCGGCGCAGCAGCAGCAGCAGCAGCAGCAGCAGCAGCACCGCGGCCGCGCAGCAGCAGCGGCGGCGGGCGGGCACGGAGGCGAGCTCGGCGGCGGGGTTCGTGCGTGCGGGCGTGCCGCGGGGCGGGCGGCAGCGGCGGCGTGCCTGCTCGGCTGGGCGCTCCGGGGCTGGTGCGGGGAGCGGCTTCTCTCTGCCTCGGCGAGCTGCCCGCCGGTGCGGGGAAGGGCCTGTCGGGGCTGCCCGCCCGCCGGGGGCTGCGCCTGGCGCGGCTCAGCGGGCCAGGCGGGGGGCAGCGCCCGCCGCGGGGAACCGGCTGATCCTTTCTCTGCTTCTCTTCCAGCCGTCGCTTGGCAGGCGCCGAGTGCGAGCGGCAGCCGCGCTGCCTCGCCGCCCCGGACTGGTCCCCTGCTCGCGGGGCGGCACCATGCAGACCTTCCTGAAGGGGAAGCGGGTGGGATACTGGCTGAGCGAGAAGAAGATCAGAAAACTGAATTTCCAGGCCTTCGCCGAGCTGTGCCGGTAAGGAGGCGGCCCTCGCCGCGGGGAGCGCAGGGGCGGCAGTCGGGGCAGGCGGCGGCCCCGGGATGAGGCTGGGGCCGCTCCGCGCTCGGCCGTGGCCCGCGCCGCCCTTGGGCGGACCGCGCTCGGTGCGTGGCTCGGTGGAGCCGGCTCTGCCCGCCGGGGCCGCAGGGCTCGCAGTGTCCCGGGCACCCCGACTCGCTGCCGCCGGGCCGGGCTAAGCGCTCCTGCCTCCCGCTCGCCTGGGCGCTGCAGGTCGCTCCAGGGAAGCGCTGTTCGGGGCGGTACACCGTCCCCGTGGGTGTGCGAGGGCCCGGCGCAGCCCCACGTTACTGCCCGCCTGGGTGCATTTCTGTCCCTGCTTCCCGAGAGGCCTCTGGTGTTCCCATTAAAATTTGGGATCTTCGCAGATCCTCTTCCGAAGCCGAGTTCATAGAAGAGTCAAACGTTTGGGAATAGTTTTCCTTCAAGTTTTGTGAAAACACATAAAATTAGGGTCTACAAACTCCTGAGTAAACTTGTCTTCATTTGGGATGTGAGTGAGACATCTGAAGATGGTATAATTGTGTCTATTTTGTGCTGTCAAAGAGGTAAAGTTTAGTTTGATAAGCTCTAATCAGACTTTATCTAAATAGCTTAGAGGATAATTTTTGCAGTATATTACACAATTTTATTATTTAATTGGAAGTTTAAACTCCATGTGGGTCCAAGGTCTATGACACATACATTACAGCTTCTAGTACTGAATAACAGCTTTTTCTTCATTCTAATACTATGTTTATAACAAGGATACTAAATCAGTTTTGATAATTGAAAAGTGTGCTGCAAACTTTACAGAATATATTGTATGAGACTTCAAATACGCTTCATTTAAAGCATGTCATGCTAAACACACCAGTCCCTGTGAAATTTTGGTTGACAGCATTTGCTTCTTTTTGTAAAGATGAACGAGGCAGAACAGAAAACTGTTTCAAGAAAGTGACAGAAACTTTCACATCAGCTTTTGTACTTGGTATTCTGTATCCCCTCTATCAAACTTCAGCAAAATTTACTAGACTTTTAAAGTCTAGAAAAGGCCACAAGTTCTAGTTTAATGTCTAATTTCATGTGGTTCTCCAAGAAAAAAATCCTGTTGATGAATAATGCTAAGTTTTGCCCTTGTCTGAGATTTTACGTTAGTTTTTCTGATGCTCAGAAATACACTTTTACCTCTATTAGGCATACAAACCCCATAATTTTTAGAGCCTTGAGGTTTGGTATGGACTGTTACTGGAAACTACAGTGAATCTCAGAAAGTCTGTTAATACCTTCTTGGTATTATGTACTGTACATTGTTATATTTAGCAATCTCCGGAACTGCCTTTTTTTCTCCTCCATTGTCCTTGTTTCTCTTTTTGACTAAGTTCTTTGCTTCTTTTCTCTCTACCTTAGAAATTCCTTACTCTTATGTTACATAACATGGATCTACAATTTCTTTGTGCACTGTGCAAACTTAATAGTTTTGGGTCATCATGCTGCTGTGAAAATTGACCCCAAAGTGTCTCTCTTGCTACATTTTACTAATTTCTTGGTGAAAATTAGGCTGCCTCATCCTGTACAAGCTAAGCTCAATTTGAATAGCATTTGCAGATGCTGGATAGAGATGGCTGTTCATACATGCTTTGATACTTTTAAAAGCATTATTAGCATTTCTGTACAGAGTTAATTGTTCGGTTTAAGTATCAGTACAGTCATTGGAGCACATTCTGCTGATATCTTGGATGCTCTGTTTTCATTCCTAATAACTTCTATTGACATGAAAGGGAAGCTGCATTCATTCAGGCAAAGATTTCAAGTATTTTATGGATAAAATCTACTTGATAACTTGTGTGCTTGTAAGCTTTTTTCGCTGTAGAAGAAGTCGCGCCAAGCTTAACATACATCTTACTAGAAATCTTGTGTATGATAAAAAATAAGACAGGCATACTCATTCCTGTACAGTGATTCATGAGCTAGAGTGGACTATGTATCTGTCTGTCTACTCTATGTGCTCTATGGTGACTGCTTCTTGGAATTTATTTGCCTGTTGCCTAGGGATATACTTTCTGGATGACTACAAAGTTCAGATTTGTTTGTGTGAGTTTGTAATGAAGCGGTTATATAGTCCAGGAAAGTAAGAGGAGCCTCCTAATGAACTCCTGAAACATGCTGGGAATTATTAGGATAAGGAGAATCTTTATTTCTTTACAGATTGCCAGGGCAGCCAGTTCTTGTGCAAAGCACTGACATCCTAAAGAGGTCATGGGCAGACATTTCAAATTCTGTTCAAAGCATTCTGAGAGATAGACTCCAAGTGCTAGATGGCTTTCTTAGGCGTGGCTCCAGGTTTAGGTTAGATTGTCTGAGCTGAGATGAGATATGAGCCAGTGTGAGTGGACCAGAAGCTAAGGTGTAGCTTTAGGGTGTAGGCAGTCCTGGTTTCAGCTTTCTGCTCCACAAATACTGTGCAGGAACCTTAAATACTTTCCTTGTGTTTGTATCCATCTTGAAACTTTCTGTATGACTGACAGGAGAGCTGTTCTACCTGAATATAGTGTCTTGGGACTTTTGCCTAATCTTTTTATCCACAAGGGAATCTTCCACTAACCAAAGGCCTTAGAGTTCACCTGCACATTTGTCCTCACTGTGACAGACTAGATATGTTCTACCTGATCAGTGCATAACTTTTTGTAGAGATGAAGGCAGTGCCTGTGGTTGTATTTACCTTCACATTTATAGCACAGACCAGTTATCCCAATTTGTTGAGTTGCACCCCAGTGCAGACCTTAATGCTTCTGCATCTCCTTAGGGGTTCTGAGCGGAGTGATGAGCAAAAAGGGCAGTGTGTTTTCACAGGCCTGTTGCAGAGAATCAGTGATTTCTGAATAGTACCTTAAGAGCTGTTGACCTGGAGCATAGAGCACTTGGCCTGTCCCCTGGGAAACCTGGTTTCAAGCCTGTAGCTGATGGCTCTCAAGGGAGACCAAACCTGATGATGGGCCAAGCTCACTCTGAGCCTCTGGCTGAACCTGCCACTGTGTATAGAGAGGAATGGGACTTGGCTCCTCAGTGCCAGGTTAGTCATTCTCCCTGCTATGTCTGAAGCACTATGGCAAGGGCATTCCTTTGGGATGAGGTGTGTCTTCAGTTCTGGTCTGTTTCCTGAAGTGGTTTTTGGTTTTGCCCAGCAGCTCTTTTCTATATCAGGTGCTTCGTAAGCTGACATTGGAGCAAGACTTTTATGTTCCTTCCATGGATCGGTACTGTTTCAGTGGTGAGAAGAGAGTTTCTGTCTCAGCCTTGCAGATATGACAGCATTGCTGTTTGAGTTGTGATACGGGGTTGATCGCTTTTGTGTGGAACAGGGCACTTAGTATGTGTTTCTTATTCTGTCAGTGAATTTATTAGTCAGGCAATTTACTACTATTGCCAAGTTGACCTGTGCTTACAGTAAAGCTGCTAGAACACCATGCGTTGTGTTGCACTTGGAATTATCTACGTTCCAGCATATAACTGCAGCTGCAGTTCCCCGAGTGTTGGGTCCTTGCAGGACTGCAGCATGCAAGTGTCTGCTCGGTGCATCTGAAATAGACTTTCTTATGAGCCTTTTGTTCTGCTCCTCTAAGGTGGCACAGTCTCAGAGCTTTAGGTTGCTATTGTCAAAACATAGAGTATGCCCTGCTGAAAAGTAAAGCAAGGTTTCTAGGCATTTCTAACAGAGACTTTAGGAGCCTGTGATATAAATGTGTAGTTCTGATGTTGTCATGTGTCCTTGCTGCTGCTGAAATGAACAGTTCTTCCTCTCTCTAGCTGCTTGGTCTCATCTTCTGTCTCAAGCTGGGTTTAATGGTTGTGCAGTTGGCAAAGACTCTCATTCCAATCAGTTCCATGCTCATCATGTTGACCTTGGAATGGCTGTCACTGTGCAGGTGCATGAGCACTAATATGAGGTTAGGGAAATGGAGATGCCACATTCCATTATAGAGATGGCAGAGCTGTTGTGTGAATGTCAGATGGTGGTAAGGACTCTTGGATGCCCATGTAATCATTTTGTAAAATACACCTGCTGACGGATCTCTGTGGACATTGTGAATGAAAAGACTCCTGTTCAGGCCATATGAGGAGTGGCATATATGAGTAAAAATGCATATATCTATTCAGAAAAAGAGTTGTGTGTGTTTGGCACCAGTTCAAATTAGTGAGGTGCAGCCATTTACAGATGTTTCTTTGCTCTGTAAAAGCCTCCATTTCCTTGGTAGTTGTTCTCCTTCTCAGCTGTCACTGCGGTGTCTTCTGGGAGCTCTGGAGATATGAAGCAGTAAGGTCACAGTAACTATGAATAAGTTATGGTGATGTGAAGTGAAATACGCTTCATCCAAGAGGAGATAATTTAAACTCGCCCAATTCTAAATTATAAGCTTCTTCTCATTTATTTTGGACAAAAGCGTTCACATGTGCAGCTTGTAAGTGTGCATGGTAATGTGGTAGCTTTTCTGTGTAACCGTGTACATAAAAAGTCAGAATTTCGTCTTAATGGCCTGTAGAAAACAAATAGAAAAGGGGTTGAAGAGTTGTCTGAAGATGTAATTCATGTCATAATAAATCCCACAATTTGACTGATAGAAGAACTGTGCTTGTACACACTAATGACCAGATTATTTATGGTAAGATTTTGCTCTGCTGTGGCTTTGTTTTGTCATAAAACAGGGTGAGGACCTGGGAGGAAGAAGTTCTTAGGAAATGATAGACATGCTGGGAAACTCAAATTCTGCCCAAAGAAGGCAATGTAAGCAGGCTGATTCTAGTAAAGCCCAGTTGTCTTGACTTTTAGTGAGCAAGCCAAATTGTCATCTTCCCTCCTTGTGAGATCATCCAGGACAAACTGATAGCATCCCCTGACACACAGGAAGCTGAGTTGTCTTTGTCCAGTTTGGACTCCTAGGTACTATGCACTGGTGAAGACTCTTGAAACTTGAGGTCATGTTCTTGAATTGTGGCTTGCATCAGTTCAGCAGGCCTGGGATTTAGCACGAGAGCTTTGGGTATGTGTCTCCAACAGAGCATCGGTCACCTGCACTGAAGACCATTTTGCTATGGCAGGTCACTGTGGTGTGGTGCTTTGTTGGTTTTTTTTCCATTGAGTTATGATTAAGCTATTTTGAGGCCAATACCAGGTCGATTTGAACATAGCAACCAATGATTTTTTTTTTTCCTACCAAAATATTGCTTTGCCTGATTTAACTTTCTGCATGGCTTCAACTTGTTTGGGTTCTTTTTCCTTTTCTTTAGGCTAAAATGATTCTTCAGCTTCTGTTTAATTTTCGTGATATAGTTAAGTCTTATTTTAGCACATAATAAATCACACTATCTAGTAATCTACCATAAAATGGTAAACACTGTTGTCAGTGCTGTAGATCTATATGGTTCTCTTTTAAACTTTATTTGTGGTCCCTTGTGTGCCATGGCCTGTGCAAAAGAACCTAAACATAAGTTTTAAGACAGATTTAAGAATAATGTTGGTTTGAGGGTATTAAATTAATCTGTTTCTTTATATAGCAGGCAGGAAGTATATTACATATTTTTTCCAGGAAGAAGTCAGGATTTTCTTTAACCCCGATTCCCACAAAAAAATCCTAAATACTACTTTTGTTAAATATCTGGCTTGTGCCAGTTAGCTTTTACAACCTTAAAATCCATAAAAATAATATGTATGTGTGTTGATCAATAGCTCCCATTGTCGGTTGTGTTAGTCTGAAATACTACATCATGAGAAGTAGCTGGGGTCTAGGTGAGTGGGTAAGTTTCTTTTATGTCAATTCTTAACAAAGACAACTGGCCTAATGGTAGAAGTTATACTAAGTCATGAAAAAATGTTGAAGGTGGTAGCAAAGAAGGTGTATTTCTTGGAGGAGAAGCTCACTCTGTTTCTGGATTCCTTCGCCTTCTTCCTGTGATGCGTAAAGACTTTACATGCCAGAAGAGGTGGCTATGTGTGCACTTTCCTAAACTCTGAGAGCACCTACTGACAGGCATTGTTCTCACACAAAGCTTATGGTGTTATGCTTGCAGAACCCTTTCAAGGGATCACGGTGCAGCTGCTGGACAACAGTGCTGTAACAATCACTCTTTCATAGTGACTCAGTTTTGTGGTCTAGCAATCATTTACCTCAGGTTCAGGAAGTTTGAGTCTTCCTTATGGCACATCCCTTTACCACAACCTGTTGGAACTGATATGCAGCAAGGAACAATAATAAGCCTGGTCAGGTGGCAGCTTTTCTGAGAAAGATCTGCATTCTTTTGCAGATCACAGGCTGAATACAAATTGGCAGTGTTGCCAAAAAAAGCCCTAAAAAACCCCAAGCAAGTGTCATCTTGGGGTGCGTGAGTTGGAAAAGAGCCCGCAAGGCGCATGAAGTAATGTCTCCATTCTGCACAGCACTGATAACACTGCTACTGCAGCAGCCTCACCTACTGCCTTTGGTCTGGGGCATGGCATTTCAGGGAAAAGGTCAATCAGCAAAAAAATGCCCAAAAGAGAGGAGTGAGAAGAATTGGAGGTTTTGTAAATACAGTGTATTGGACTGTGTTGTTTAGCATAAAGAAGAGGCTGGAGGTGGTCTTGACCGTAAAAAGCTGTTGTAGGAAAGAAAAACAACCAACACATGCTCCCCCCTCTTCTCCCAAGCATATTCCCCAGTTCTGTTGTAGGTAGAAGAAAAAATAGTGGACTTCAGCTGTGCCAAGGAGGGATGAAAGGTAAGTGAAAAAGATACTGTATTGTATTGTCCAGGTAGGCAGTGGAATTTTTTCTTGAGACCTCTAAAACCACCTTGGACAAATATGCCGGGAATAATACAGGCCTGTGGTGCTGTTTCAGAGCAGAGATGTTGACCTCTCCTGAGGTTAGCACTGTCCCTGGTTTGGTTTAATCTGTAATAGTGCAGAAGGTACCTTAGAAACCATTCTTAGTGTGCATTAAGTAGCTTGAAGCCCCTTTACTAATTCGAGAATCATCACTTGGGAAGTCTAAGCACCCAATGTAAATGTGTGCAGATCTCTTGAATAGAGAGGCTCAGTGTGAGTGGGGTGTCAGAGATGACAGTGTTTCCTCTGTCTTAATGTGCTGCACCTGGGAATTGAAAGCATATCTCCTGATACTGACCAGATAATGTGCTGTTCATCTCAACAGTTGACACTTTTTGGTGAGATGACTTTCTTGAACTTGTTCCAAATAAAAAAGGAAGCAGTGCATGTGAAACATGCTAAAATAAGTTTGATAATAGATAAAATGAGCACCTGGGCTGGTCACATCTGTGGCACAGTGTTGTAGAACAAACCTTCTCTTGTCTGCTTATCTTCCGTTTTCTCATTTTTGAGTTCAGTGTTCAGTCCTTGAAACAATGGCTTGTTTTGTACTGATGGAATTTAACTTTGCTCAGAAGGAATCATGGGCTTTATATTATATGATCAAGGAGGAAGCTGCTGATACTTCCATACTATCCAAATACTGTGGAAACGCAAGTTAGTATTCCGTCTGTCTGCAGAGAGAAATCATATTCAGAGGACAACCATTGCTCTTTAGGAATTACTTTCAAAATGAGTGGGTTTCACTGAAGGAGGTGTCCTTTATTTCCATGCAGAATGTCCTTCCTTGTAGTTCTTTCCTCCCAGCTTCAGTGCCTGGACTAATTTGGCTGGAGTGTGATTACCACTCATGCAAAATAATTCCTGTGAATTGGGAACCAAAGCAGAAGTCTGCTCTTTCCCACGGTCAGAGTACTACCTATACCGGCAGCAGGGTGTACACACATTGAGAGGTTGCTCTGAGGGCTCTCCAGGCTCTGATCTGTAGAGTGGAGAAAATCATGTTTCCAGATCTAATGGCACTTCTAGGAAAGTAATTGGCAGAGCCAGGCGTGGGACTTGGAAGCAGGTTCAGTTTGCATGGAGCCGTTTAATCTTCTCCCCTCTGATGCCAGTTAGTGGAGATTTGTAATATGTCTTGTCTTATAACATACCGCTGAGTCAATTTTCCTTGCTTGGAAGAAATTGGTCCATCTTCCTCAGAAATAGACTTATTTTTACTCTTCATCATACCTCTCACGTATTTTTCTTCCTTCTTGTCAAAAAGGCATCTTTGATTCTTTCCCTTTGTAACACATTGGTTCTGCATGTCCAGTCTGGGTCCCGAGGCACTGCCTTGTGAAACTGAATTCTCCATTGTGCCAGTGGCAAAGGAGAAAACATGAGTGAGACATGTCTCTAGCAAAATACAGATTACGAAGTTTTGAGCTGTGAAGTCATGATGCTTCTGCCTGTCGCTCTGAAGCCCCATGATTGTCTCATCAGACTATACCACAAACATTCATGGATATTGAGAGTGTACCCCCCTTGGAGAGTAGTAATGAGCTAAAAATCAGTGTTTCAAGAGGCCCAGTTTGAGTTGAATGTTTTGGCCATAAGCAACATAAATGTCCCTTTCTGAAATCTGTGTGTTTCAACATACTGGTGATTCTTTGTACTTTATGTGATTTTCTCCCTCATGTTAGGTATGGATAAATACATATAATACTGCAATGTGTTGTGTTACAGCTGGAAGAAATAGTTCAGAGGATTCTCTGGAAACCAGGCCCTTGGCACTGTGTCTTGTAGTGCTTAGTAATGACTCTTGCTGCTGAACTTCGATAAAGTTATCTTTATGTTGAGGTTGGGGCAACTGGTTAATAGCTGATAGAACAAGTGATGTCTGGGGTGATTAATGGTGCTGGAAGGAAATGATACCATAAAGGTTCACTTACTAAATGCCACGCCTGACCTGTTGGCAGACACAGTGCTGCAGTCCTTTCTCCCTGCCATTCTGAAATTATTTTTGTCATTTAGTTAAAAAAAAAACGGTGGGATGACTAGGCTTATTCCTTATCTTGTCACCCTGCTTTCCCTACAAGGATGATAACTCTCATCATTTGTACTGGTGGGCTGTGCAAGTGCTGCCTGCTTCAGCAATATGGTGTGTTTTAGTGAGTCCAGCAGTGACCACTTTAACTCAATAGGGTATGTGTGTTTCAAGGAGAAACGTGGTTATTTTGTTGTAGTTAAAATACAAGCCCCAGAGATGAATGTAAATACAGAAAACTGTTGTTCTTTAGCGCTATCTGCATGTCATGCAGCTGCGTGTAGATGCCACTTTGCTCAGGAACATGCTGTTCCTTGGATTACAAAATCTTGTCTCAGTTTTGGGGAATTTATAGGCTGAGGATCCAGCCCCCTCTGCCTACTGTCACTGGAGTCTGCTACCAGTGCAGATGGAATGGACTCTCCTTGCTGCCGTTTGAAGCATGAGAACTTCCACCCAAGTTCATCAGCATGTTTTGCTTTGTAGCAGAGGCTGTAGTTGCTTGGAGCTGTTGGTGGTGACAGGCCAGCTGAAGAGTGTGAGGGCAGCCAAAGAGACCTGAACCCGGCCAGCCAGGAACTGAAGAGATAGTTACAGCAGATGCTTAGGGAAAGTATGAAGCACAGAGCAAATGTGTTCACTTTTCTCCTTGGCAGACCCTCTTCCGTCAGTCACTTTTAGAGACTTTGGTGGCAGCAGTTGTGTCCATGGTACCATATTTAGTAGCCACAGATAGACCTGCTCCATATGAACCTTTTAATGCATTTTTGAACTTACTTTCATTTCTGCCATCACAGGAACATAGGGGGGCTATTTGCGTTTGTTGGCAGTTCTCTGGTTTGGCTGTGAGTACAAACATAAGCAAATAAAAAGTGGCATTTGCTGTGTTGTGGGTGGGTGTTTGTTGGGTTTTGGTTTTAGTGTATTTGTTTATTTTAAAGCCTTTAAAGAAGTAGGTATTACTTATTTTTAAGTGTATGTGTAGGTATTCATTTTACAAAAACACCCTGGCTCTTCTAATTAAAAAAAAAAAATTTTTGTCAAGTCATCTTGCAAAGTTCAGATGTCAAAAGTTCTTCCCCGAAAAGAAAACACTTTCCTGCTAAAAATAAAAAAGCTAGAAGAGGGTGGAGGAACTAAGATTTGGTACAGTTTTGAAGCCATCTTCTAACTTAATCTAGTGCATGTTAATCTGTGATTTAGAGGGGTTTGTGGAACCTCAAAGCCCCTTCTAACTGAAGAGTGAGGAGTGTCCAGATCCTCGTTTGCTGCCTTATGAGGTAAGTGCTAACAAAGCAGAGGGGTGCGCTCAGAAAATGAAACACTGTATTAGTACTGCAATAGTAACAGAAGCCCTGTCTTTTCTAGCATTTATGCCAAATGTGCAATTCATTTTTAATAAAATCTGTACCTTACTTTCATCTTACTTTGAGAGCATTGAGTTTTTCTGGTCTTCCTATAGATTTTTTTCAGTTAACATTGCCTTTCTCTCATCTCAGGTATGACTTTAAGAGTTGCTTCAACTCTGCATTCTTTCACTCTGTTATCTAAAATGGATTTTATTTGCCAGTCAGTCTTTTAAGCACAGACGTACATGCACTCAGCCCAGCCTCATGGTTTTAGAGTTACTGTGCTGTCTGGAACAGGTATATGTTGATAATGTGTTGAGTCATGATGTTTCCAGCATGTGTGACTTTAACATAAGTGTCCTTTGAGATAGTCTGGGTAAACTGTGTTATCAGAGACTCTGTACAAGGCACCCTGGCGTGGTAGAGCTGTGTGTGAAGCTCAGCATTCAGACACACTTGCTAGTTGGAGGGGTGGGAAGAGAAGGATAGAGGGAGCTTGTTCTGAGGTTGCCTGTGGTGCTGCCCTTGTTTTGTTGACAAAGGGGGAGCTTAATTCACTGGAGCTGTCAATCTGGTAGTTTTCAAGCCTTGAAAGAAAACTCCTGTAAAACTGTGTGTAAGAGGGAAGAAAGGGAAAAAGAAACTAAGCAAGACTACTATTTTGATGAAAGATGGTTGATATAAAAATCCCCCCATAATTGTTAGTTGCTGACCTCCACACTGTATCTAGTAGAAAAGGGGAAAGCATAAGAGTAAAAGGAAAGTATTATTGCGGGCATATTGGGTTGGAGCACTGTGTGCTGGGGAAAAAGTACGTGGCCATAGAACTGAACAGCACCTTTTATCCCTTGGTAGAAGTTTTTTCTTTCAGAACTGCCACGTTTTAAAGCTTGTTTCATCTGTGGAGAAAAGTAGTTGGTGCTACACATTGAGTTGTTGCTGGTTGCGTGAACTGCAAGTGGGAACTGGGGCCATAGGAGGAGAAAAGATCTATTTGCAAGTGAACGTGCTCTGGATGGGGTTATATTTTTTGACTTTGTGGCTTGATCTTTTGGTGTAACCTTTCCTTCTGCCTCAAGAAACAGGTCGAAGTCCAGGGCCTTTGACCAGTTTGAAGAGAGTTTTGAAAAGAGTAGGTCTTTTTTGACCCTTTTTCTTAACCAAAATTTAAACACTTTGTTTTTGTGAAGGTAATGTCTTGCTACTGTGTAAGGGATTGAAACTCCATTTTGTTTTTCTTTCTCTTTCTAGTGCTATTTTAGCCCCTCAGTTTGCAGCATCTGGGAGGATGTGTGCTTCAAATTCGGTTTTCTGTTTTTTTTGGTTTTTTTTCTATGATTTGGTAGACTGAGGGATCTTTGGTCATAGGTGTCCACCAGTCTAAATTGCTTTTGTTTGGGGCTAACTTAGTTTCAAGAACTCTCTAGCTAGTTTTCTTTGATTCCTTTTTTAGTGCAATGTGACTAGCTTTATTTACTGTTTATGTATGCTATGGATTGCCCATTTTGAACTAGTATTGCACCTCAAGGTGTGTTCTTATGGGGTAGGACTTGTGTTTTTCAGTAAAAATAGTGGATCTTGCTATTGTCTGGTCTAAATGTAATTTAAAGGGTCTCTTAGATATCTTTAAGTGTCTGACAGGTTATCATTGCTTCTGGGTGTTGTGATCAAACCACGTGGGTCTTTAGCATATAGCTCATGTCTCCCTGAGAAGGCTCTGGAGAGTAGAGAAGACTGCTTGATTGATGCTGGTCAGCTGCTCTGTTTTAATTGTGAATATTTCTAAGAGACTGCTGGGATGTAAGTGCTCATTTGAGTCAAATAGGAGTGGAGCCCACAATGACCCTGTGAAGAGTGAGAAATGATTGAGTGAGAAAGGCATAGGGGTCGTTGGGGAGTTCTATCTTTTCCCCTGTGTAAAATAAGCTTAAATTCATAGCAGAGAATTATGGTTGCAGCAGATACCGCTTCCAGGTGTGCTGTGCTGACCACCAGCTCTTGTAGTAAGAGTCTTTCCTCGTTTTTGTGCTACTGTATTCAGTAGTTTCCTGATCAATGAAGGGCTGCATCTTTGCTCACAATAGGTATGTTTGAGTGGGGGTTGGCACAATATTTTTGTGCTGTGTTTTGATCCCTAGTTTGTCTTGAATAATCTATTAAAATGTAATACTTAATCCCTTCCCTTTTTGGCAAGTTTTCATTTAGTATTTCTGCTGTAGTAATGAAACAGTGTAGCTATGCTTGCAAAAGACTCCTTGAAGAAAAGCAGTATTTTGGGATGTTTTTGTGTCTTTGGCTATGGAACAGAAAGAACAGCCAGAGGCAGAGTAGGTTACATCTTCAGTCTGATGTGTTTTGTCTGTTCAATGTTAACAAATAAGTTACCCGATTTTTCTTCAGTTCCTAGTTTCTCTTGTTTGTCATTGTGAAAAAGTTCTGTAGAAACAGGTATTGAAAAGTTTCTTCAAACAGGAAAATGTGTTTCTGAAATCCCAGAACATGGTTAGAACATTTACTACATCTAATGTATGTCTTTAAATTCACTTTGGTATCAGCAGACTGTGGAAAAGCATATTTCTTCCCTGCCCCCTACCCCAAATTACACTTACTGCAATTAGGAGGCCTTAATTAAAATGCTTGGTTTGTAGCTTGGGCAAGACTTTGGAAACAAAGTAATTTATTCTTAGACAGCTTTACCAAAGATTTCTTCTGGTGCAAAGCTGTTTCCTGACGTGTGAGATAAAGATCTCTAAATCTTGTTCCTTAGACAAATTAGATGGGGGACAAGTTCTTTGTGCAAGTGCTTATTCCTGAAAAAATAATCCTTGCATATGAATTAGGCTGAGATTCAGAAAAGCTCCTACTTTTTAAGGTGTTGAGTTTCTTGTGGGAACTGATCATGTTCACAGATCTTGGCCTAATCCAACTCCGTCTGAAGGTATTAGTAATATCTGTAGTTGGATTCCTTGGGAACTGGATATTCTGAACTGGTGCTGAGATTTATTTATTTTTTATGGAAAGCCTGAGAGACTTGGAATGGAATGGAAATTGAATTTGTTCATGTTGGCACAAGTTTGGTGGCAAACCTGAATCACCATGTGGATTTCTTTTGCTGGCGTGTTCTTGCCTTGTTATACCATAGCTATGGACAGCAGGCACTTAAAAGATATTATAGCTTGATAACAACAGTTGATGGCCATGAATCAAAAACGTGGTAGGTAATAATTAAAACATGCAACCATGATGCCATTGAAAGTGCGCTAAATGCCTGCTTGGCCCAGGGAAGTATCCAGTAGTGTAATTTGAAATTTGTTTTTGTAGGACCAAGTGTAGTATTCGAGTTTCCTGTTACTTGTTAGTGCTGTTCTCACCTTTTCTTACGTTGACTGATATGTGGGTGTGAAAGCTCCCTGGCAGAATAGACTTAGCACACTGGCTTCTGGTCATGAAACCTGAAACACAAAATGTTTGTTTCTGAAAATGTGCGTGGTCCACCTGAAATCTCCCAGTTCCCTCTCCCTTTAACTGGAAGTAGATTGCCAGTTGTTTAGGGCTGATCCAGGCAGAGTGGAGCAGCCTAGCAGTGCTATTAATATTACAGTAAAAGGCCTGTGCTGGAGAATGTTTCTAGTTTAATGTATTTTGGTCTTTGAAACAGTAATGTCTGTGAGGGCCTTTTTTCAGCAGCAGCTTTGGCTTTGAGAGGGTAATTGTTGGAGCCTTCTATAAGAGCAGGGATGAAGGTTCTCTTTCAGTTGTTAAAACTTGACCTTCTTTTGATGAAATAAAAACTATTAAAAGGTTAACTTTTTCCGTTCTTTGCGTGTCTTTGAAAGTGAAAAATTTTTCCTTGTTTTTTTCCCTCCTCTGCAACACTTCAGGAAATTATTTGTTGAAAATGATTGTTGTCAATGTTGGATGCTTACAGGAACTCAGAGGTATTTCTGCAAGGCCAATCCCCACAAAACCTGAGAGATGGCTTTTTTTTTTTTTTTTTTTTTTTTACATTTAGCTATGTTCCAACATATGTGTTCAAACACATGGTTCAAAATTAAAAATTAAAGTTGTTAAAATTTTTCTCCTCATTGGTGATTTCTGCAGAGAAGTATCACTGGACTTAGTTATTGAGAATGCCAAGATGTTTTAACAATTTTAATTCGCTCAACTGCTGTTCTCTTTCAGACCTATTTAGCTTATGAATGTTTTCAGTTCATATGTAGAGTATGTAACTCAACTTTTTGCCAAGCTAAGATTTCATCTTCTTACATTAACTTTCCTAACTTGGTAACTTTAATTTGTGGTGAAAATAAAACTATGGTTTGAAAAGCAGAGAGGAGAGAAGGAGTCAGGAGGCTGTGTACCAATGCAGTGCAGAAGAGACAGTGATCATGATAAGGATTGTTTTCTTGTTTACGTTTTGATATACTTCTTGTCTGGCTGCCTGAATTCCAAGAAGGCCCTTGTGATTCCATTGAGAAAGTAGTTGCCATTTTCCAAGTGCACATGAAACCTACAGGAAAATGAAAACTCCGGAAGCTGCAAATAAATCTGAGCTTGAACATATACCTGCTGAGGCTAATGGAAAGGTTTACCTGACACAGGAAATTTGGAAAAAAGAATCCCCCGAAGCAAGAGTCTCTTATTCTTCTTATAGCAGCTTATCTGTGAAAGTGCTATATAACTTATTTAGCTGTGAACTTAAAAAAACAACCCAAAAAACTAAAAACTAAAAACTAAAAAAAAAAAAAAAAAAAAAAAAAAAAAAAAAAAAAAAGAGAGAGAGAGAAATAATGAGTTCTCAGAAGTGATTAATTTTCTTTTACATCTGCATGTTGTTTACTGGGACCGGCTCTTCAGGAAGTCTGCACTCCTCTGTGTTTATTCTACACAGTTTTACTTGTACTAAACATCTGAAAGACTCAAATGATTGTCTGCTTGAGGGTTGTATCAGCCATGGTAACAGCTTAGTTTTGTCATGCTTATTTAAAAATTAAAAGATCAGGTATGGTCTGCAGCCTTTTTTTTCGAAAAGAAGCTGCTGTTTATCATTGTACCAAGAAATTGTTTTTTCCCTTCTAAATGAGGCCTGGATCTCCTAGGAGATTTGAAGACTGCATAGTTATTTTCTGAAATATAGGATCATTTGATGCATCTTCTGAAATTATGTTTGAGAAATAGCACTATACCTCTTTGCAGTGACCAACAAGCAGCACACCACAGTGTTTCAGTCTTCCCTTACAGGTGAGGGTGTAGCTGTGTGAACTTCTGGCCTCAGATCCCATCCTAACAGTGAAAGTGGAGCAGTGTAACCGAAACACTCCCTAGTGGAAAAAAGGGGGCAGATAATTTTCTTTAGTGGAAGGTCAGTATTTTAAGGTGAGCTCTTGTATGTCAGTCGTCTCAGTCATGGGACTATAAACCATATGTCTGCAGAACACAGTGTATTTAGGTAATCTCTGGGTATGTGAAGGTTTCAGGGAGTGCTCTCATGGGAAAGAATGAAATGACAAGTGGATGAAACCTTTATACAAGGCCCTATACCTCCTCTCCTGGCTGCTTTTCAAATGGACAGCTGTGGGCCATATCTAGGAAAGAGGCTGGATATGGCAATCGGAGTGGACTGCCTACTGTGATGCTCTGAGCTGGTCTGAGCAACCTTTCCAATCCAAGGTCATGCATGTACCTAAGTTGGTATGCTGTTTCTAATTCTTATGAAGAAAGTTCATGTTATTGAGTAAAGACTAAAGACTATTACTCATGTTATTGAGTAAAAAAGACAATTTTTTACCATGATTTTGTGGATTATTTGTGAACAAGTACTGGCTTCTGAAACCACATGTTTTCATCAGGGAAAGGAGATCCTTACTGCATGTGTTCTTATTTTATATACAGACTGGCAGTGTGCCATAGATTCCCCATGCTGTTGATATGTTAGAGAGTGTATTTCTGGTCTCTCTCCCTGCTTCTCTAAGGTGTGATTTTTTTTTTGTCATTTGTTTGTTGGATTTTCGTGGGGTTTTGTTTGGGGTTTTTTCAAAGAGGAGATTTAAACGTGGTCTTTTTCCTTTTGGCGTTGTAAAGCCTTTGGAAGAATTTCTGTATGGTCCCACTTGTGTTGAAGAAATTATGTTAAGCAAAGCTGTGACTGCGTGCCAGGGGAAGTTTAAATTAGGCATTAGGAAGAAATTCTTCACAGAAGGGGTGATTAGATACTGCATTGGGCTGCCCAGGAAGGTGGTGGAGTCATCATTCCTGGAGGTCTTTAAGGAAATATTGGACGTGACACTTGCTGCCATGGTCTAGTTGACATGGTGGTCTTCAGTCATAGGTTGGACTTGATCTCAGAGGTCTTTTCCAGCCTAATTGATGCTGTGGTTCTATGTGGGATTTGTCCATTCTGCAGCTGTGTGATAAGTGATAAAGGGCTGCTAGAGTAGTTTCCATTCTGGATGGAGTACTTGGTGATGGTACTGGCCCACTGTCCAGCTAATCCAACTTATGTCTTGGCATATGAACAGAAGTGATGAAATTCAGGATCGTTGTTGCTATGCAGGTGTGTTAATGTTGAAAATGCTCACTGATGTTTAAAAACTTGCTGCTGGTTGCTTTGGGTGTGAAAGATATGATGGTCCCTAGCAGGTGTTTCTCTTTCTCCCAAGACTGCCATGCTGTGGAGGATAGAAGGGACAGTGCCACTGCTGCTGCCACCTTGTCTTGTATCACTGGTGTGAGAGAGCAGCAGGGACACTTGCAGTATTGCAGTGCCCTCCCAGACAAGGGCTGCGAAGGCTGAGGACTCTTTAGCCAGCTGTCCTTGGGTCCCAGAATGCACAGGTGTCACATTCAGGGTTTCTAAAAACAGCAAATGAAGGCAGTGGGTGTACTGCAGGATGAACATGGAAGGACTCGAGAGAAGTTCCTTTCTTTTGTTTGAGGCATAGGATAGGTGGGTGCTTGGAGGGAGATGCAGACATAGCCAGGGTAACTGTTGAGCCTGTGCGATGCAGCTAGTGGAAGCCTTGGTGATCCAAGTGAGAGCAAGTGAGGTGGGTGAGAGAGTAAACACCACCATCAGTAAAAGTGAGGGACAGCATAAGAGGCTTACATGGTTATTGTCCTAGCCTCCTGTCCCTGAAATGGGTTTTGACTGAGGCACTGATGGGAGTCAGTATGTTCTCCTCAGAGGCTGCAGTTTTAAAATTTCATGTAAAACCTCTTCACTGAAAAACTGAATTCTAACTTTAACTCTTTAAAAATACCTTTTTATCTGGGTTTATAGAAGAAATACAGACTCCTGTTACGTGCATGAAGTGTCTGAAATGGCAAGCTTCACATCCACAGTTTCTGTTGCCTGTATTTTCTGAGCGTGTTCATCATCAGTGGAGGTGCTTGGTACTTGACAGCATAAGCATGCCCTGACTCTTACATTACAAGAATGGCACAAGACCAGTGATATTTGGCTCAGTGCCATTAAATTACAGCACAGGAACTGTATGGCTGTAGGTAAATAGAGACATTAGATCTTGAGCAAGCCTAGCACCAAGGTGTACTTTCAGGAAGGAATTAAAAGAAACTTGCTCTTTGGTGTTACGTTCTCTTGAGTTCTCTCTTGTATATGAGCAGAGGGAGAAATTTAATGGCAAGTGTAGAACACAGGTTATCTTTGGAATCATGTGTAAGGCGTTTACTGTAAGATAGGATGCAAGACTTTGTGGGTTCGGGCCTTAGTAATAGTGGCATATTTTACAGAGAATTACTTGAAAAAGAGAAGTATTCCTGCTTTTAACAATATTAAAATTCTGTTTTGTTTTCACATTAGGGCTTATTCTTTCTTTCGCAGTTCATAGCCTTAAATGGCCAAAAATGCAGTTTTACGTTTTTTTCTTTCATTGCCCAATTGTTTGTCTGTAGACTTTTTTTTTCCACTAGTGATGTGAGTAGAGAAGTTAATTTTCACCAGGGAAAGTCTTCTGTAAAAAGCCTAGGTGTGACTTTACTACGATTTTTCTGAGAAGAACACCACAATCATAATTAAATGATCTTTTACATTTCCAGTGTCACTTCTGACTGAATATGCTGAAGACAGATGGGGACATAAATGAAGCCGTAGTGTACCTCTGTAAGCAGGGTCTATGGTTTAAAAGTGCCCTGAAGCACTTGGCTGCTGTTGTAAACTCCATTGGAAATTAGTAATTGGAGCTGTAGGTATTACATCTTACCAATATGTAGGTCGGTGCTTTTGTTAGTTCAGAAATTTTGTATTTTAGTACTTTACACTGGAACTGATCTTCTCTTAAAGACAGGCCTTGTCTTTAAGAGAGAGGGTCCTGCTGCAAAATCGAAGCTGGCTGTGGTGCTGTTGGACTGCCCTGGTGGGCTGTTCTCAGCTGTGCTGGCTGGTCTGCAGCCTGCCCGGTCTGAGATCTGTTTGTGGGAATGGGGAATGTTTGGTTGGTGTCTGCCTTGGGGCAGTGGTGTGGAGACTTGCAGGCCATGCTGGAGGAAGATTTTTTTATGCAACATGGATGTTGATGCTAGAATTCAGATGGAGGGAAAAATATAGATGTTCAAATTATTCTTGCAAAAATATAAGTAACCTGGCAATTTAAAAAAGTTTATCTGGAAACTAGAAAAGATAATTAGGGGTGATATAGTGTTTCATTGACAAGTGGGGGAGTAGTCCAAATAATACGACTGTCTGCGATCTCTTAAGTGCAGCTTTTGCAAGGTTTTGATTCTCATTTTATAACCATCATGACATTATTATGGTCAGCTGGGGTGATTTTGAAGAGAAATGTTTTTGCTAAATTGTATTAGCTTTTGCCCTTATTTAAGGTGATACCTGTGTATTTGGCACCTTGGACTGTGTGCTGACCAAGCACAAAACCCTGCCAGTCCATCTAGGCAGATAGTACCCACCCAGCACTAGAGTGAAGTCAGCAAGGCTGAGTAACTGTATACAAGGGGGTTATGTAAAGCTGGGTGTGGAGCAGCCTCCTTCTCTATGAAACACAGCTGACTGCGGGGATCTGATGTGCAAAGAGCTGTGAAAACATGCTGCCAGGGAAAAAGACTTCATGGAATAAGAAATCCTGCTGTTGCAGATAGATGTGCTAGTGGAGTGTAAAAGCAGACAGTTGTTCAAGGATCTTCTTTTGTCCTCACAGACAAGAATTCATGAAAATATTCTGAGCAATTTTTTTTATTTACTAAAAGATTGAGAGGTAAATGTGTACATTTGCAAATTTTAGTAGTATGATATAGTTCAGTCATTTAATTAACTGTTACTTGATAAGTAACAGCAAATTAGATGAATGAAAGTCATAGTTCAAAGCTCGAAGACATTCAGAATTTTTTACATCACTTGAAGCTGTTATTTAATGCAGATTTTTTCTTACGTATAGTGATTTTTCAAGTTCTTATGTATATTTTGGAATTACAACAATTTACAAGTTGTAACAAGGCCTTTTCCTTTGTTAATTGTATCTCAGCCTGTGATGTAATTCTGGCAGTATCTTTGAGCTGATCCTGTATATAACACTGTTGAATGTGAAAACCCTAAAGAGAGAACATGGGGTGCAGCAGTGTGCATCCAATAATGAGCAATGTGGAAATCAGTCTGAAACAGCAGAGGAGTGGGCAGCTTCTCCTTGCCTTGTGTTGTGCAGTCACCTATAGGCTTGAAATCCCAGTGTATGGTACAACAGCATCTCCACAGTACTTCTCTTGTGTCTACAAACAAAAGAAGTGAGCAAGAGAAAATGACTATGCTTGTTCAAGGGAGATTTTTTCTGTGATCATGTGTAATCAAACATGTAATCAAACTACTTGTATTTTTCCTTCTAATTAGTTGCTGCCAATTATTTGGATTGAAGGGTGAGTTTCAGGGTGGAGATGAACAACTATAATCCAGAGGAAAACAACTAGCTGCTACTATGCCTTTGTGTGACTGCCTTTCCAAATCCCTCTCAAAAGCTGGATCAGCTGTTTATATGTCCACCCCCTTAGTGATAAGGACAATGGTAATTTGGTAGATTGGAATAGAAATGCAGCTTTTCCTCTTCTTGTAAGAGGAATTTAGGTTATCTTTTAAAGTCATCGGCATGTTGTGATCACAGCAGTCTTGTAGTGGGGAGGGGTGGGTACCAGAGAATCTAGCTAAGTCCATAAAGGGAATGAAAAGATGTAGCCGAACTGTTGGCTTAAGGCTCTTTTTCTGAGAGGGAGAAGTAGGGTATGAATAACAGAGCTCAGGTATGAGGTAGGATTTAGCTTGTTGAGGTAGCTTCTAGAAAATCTGAGGAGGCCCAAGAAATTGTCTGGCTCTCCTGGTTTATGTGGTATAGCAGACCTCCCAGCAGGTCTGAATCTGGACTAAAGCAGTGTCTGGTTAGAAAATGTCATCACATTTGAGGGGGTTATATATCAGCTCCTGCATGCTCTGGCCAAATTTGGGAAAGTTGTCATGTGTTCAGTCACTGATGGAAATGATGGATGTACAGCTGCTGTCTAGGCTAGGTCAATAAAAAAAAAAACAAGGCCAGAATTAATTAGAGAGCCTTCTGTTTGTGTGTACCCCAGCGTCAGTGTGAGAGAGAGGAGCAGCAGCATATGCCATGGAAGGTCAGGGGTGTGGGAGGCAGCAAGGCATGTGCTGTGGGTATTGGCTCAAGGCAGAGCTCTGAAGGGTCCTCTTGGGCAAAAGTCACACCTGCAGAAGGGCTGAAGCTGATCAGAAAAAGAATGTTTGGTTCACAGAGATAGGATGCTCTAAATTTCTTGCGAGCAAATAGTATTTGTGTTGAACTTCCGTCTTTATCATTCACTTTGCCTTTCAGATAGATGTATGTTTTTATAACAGCTTGGATAAAAACCAGACAGTATTTGTGTTTTATGATTTATCAGAGGGTTGGGTTTTTTTCTCTTACTGCACTGTTAAAAATCCACTGGAGCAAACAGGAAAATGGGTGTTCTGGCAAACCTATACATATGCTATTGCTTAAAGCAAGAACCCTATGGACTGGAAGAAATAGGGAGCATTTTAATCTTTCTCTAACAGCAAACTTCAGTGTAATCTAGAGAAGGTAAAAATGCCTGATATAATAGATGTATTCGTAGCGCATACATAGATGTGCTTCTCTGAAGTGTCCTAATCACCATGGTGGAATTTTCACCAGCTAGGGTGGAGATTTTTTGAGATACTATTTTGTGCTTTTCTGGTACAGAAACTATGGTAAACATGGGAGATTTTTCATCTCACTGCCTGATCTCTGGTCCAGCTTCAAGTTTATACTTTCTGCCCTTGGCTGATCCTGTGCATAACAATCATATGCCTATCCCTGCTCAAAGCTTTTGGTGTATTTCTGTAAATCTTCATGGTCTATATTGCCTTGATACTTAATAAGTTGGCAGTGGTACCTTGTTCTATATGTTGGATTTCCAACTCCTCAAACTGCAGCCCTTTCCAATGAGATCAATGGAAAACTGTTCTCTTACCTGAATGTTTTTGCTCAGGGGGTGTGTTTTTTTTGTTTTTGGGTTTTTTTTTAAATTATTATTTATTTATTTATTTATTTATTCTTTTTGGTCCCCACCCCAATTTTCACATCAGCTATTAAAATTATTCTGTGTGCTTTATAATAACAAACATTTATTAACTTGCTGTCTCTCCATTTAGATACTTTTTATTGTAAAGACCATACTTAAATATTGTATGTTGCAGAAATTTTGTTTAATTTCCAGGATCATGTGTAGTTTGTGTAGACCATGAAGAATATTCACTGCAGCACTGTCAAATGCTGTATCCTATTGCTTCTCAGGGAAGTTGGACACATGTCAATAAATGGAATATTTTCAAACAGTATGATCATCACTTGTTGGAATCCAAGCTTTCATTTTATTGAGAACCTTTCTAGTGAGGCTTCCAAATAGAGTAAAATAATTTTTCTTTAATCTATGTTGATGTAAAAATGAGCAGAAGAATCAGTTACAGTGCAGGAAGATTCCCATTATTCGTATTGGCATCTGCATCTCTTCAGATGGAGAAAAGCAATTCAATTCACATTTCTTTAATTTGTACTATGCTGAATGCCTTTTTTCTTCTCAAATAGAGTACCAGACTGCAGAAGTGCACGTCTCAGATTCTAAGTGCTTGTCTCTTTTCCATTGGCATGGTTCATACAGTGTTTGGGGAAGCTGCATAGAAATAAAGGTGAAATCTAGTTTCAGACGATACTGAACTGATTTTAACCAGCCTTTTATTTGGGGCTTAACCAGCCAGTCCTCTTTAAAATAACAGCTGTATTCAGAAGCGCTCCAAAATAAAGGCTGAAGCTTGAAATGCATCTCGAAGAAACAAACAGAACAGGAGCTGATTGAAAGAGTTATGTGAGCCTGAACTGATGCAGAGTTTGAAGGGAAAAGCTGTCTAGGAATGCCAAACCTTTGCATGGGTGTACCCTGATTGTTATTTGTGCCAGTGCATTTATCTGGCCACAGTAACTGCCCTGCATAGGCTCCTGTTATTGGTTATGTCTGTGAATCTATGTCCAATTCCAGTTCCATAGAGGAAAATTTGTTCCTTGCATATGCAAACAGTAGTCACTTGGTGAGTGTTAAAGACAAGAAATCAAAAGGGTTCTCAAAGGTGATGAAACATAAGGGAGGCTTGGTGTCTGTCTTGTACAGTGCCAAAATGCAATCCCTTATGGAGATGAAGAAAGGAGTTGCAGTCAGGTTTCTTGAATGAGCAGACATGCTAACTTTCTCTTGTTTGTATAATGAAGATTTGCACAAAGAAGAAGGCCCCAGATGCCTATATATCTTACTTGAAGCCTGGCTAGAGATGAATAAACTCTTTTTTGCATGGCAAGTTGCTGAACTTAATACGTCTGTAATTTCTGCCAAAAAAGAAAAAAAGCCCAATCTCTTTTAGAGATCCAAGAAATGAAAAAAACTTTGCATATTGCGCATTTCTCATACATGTCTCAGTGGGTGTCTGGCCTCTATAAAAACTCCCAAAACATTTATTCAAGGCTATTTGCCAAAGTCTTGGAAAGTTGCAGAGGATATACAGCCTTTGGTTTCAGAGTTAGTAGATTAAAAGCCATTTCTAAATGAAAGCTGGCTCGGCAGACATGCCTTTCTCTCTGTACCTCTTGGCTTTAGCAGAGTGGAGGTGTGCATTTGTTTTCCCTTGTGGTCAAGAGGTCTGCAGAACCTGCAGTACCAGCCTGGGGCCCAGCTGAGCCTTGTCTCACTGGCCATACTGAACTGGTGGTCTTTGTGCAGTGCAGATGAGTGCAGCTGAAGCATCTCAGAACATCAAGGCACATCTCCAGTTTAGAGCTAAAGATGTCATGTGGGACAGCATCAAATGCCTTGCACAAGTCCTGGTCAATGGCATCAGTTGCTCTTCCTTTAGCCACCAAATTTGGCAGGCACAATTTGCTAGCTGTCCCAAACCACCTCTGTGTTTTCCGAGAGTCGCAGTGTAGTTTCTATGAGGATCTGTTCCATGATCTTGTTTGGGAAGTCCCCTGTGACCTTCAGGCATTGTGGATATGAGGCTGTTCCTATCTGTCTACACAGTGCTTCATCTGCCTGGTCTTCCTGGTCAGGTAGTCTGTGTCAAACCATGACTACAGTGTCACCTGTCTTGCTCTCCCTTTAGTCCTGACCCATAAGCTCTCAGTGTGCTCCTCATCCATTCCCAGGTGGAGCTCCTTGCACTCCAGCTGGTCACTGACTTATGGAGGGTGACTTCCTTGCTTGTCCTTCCTAAAGAGCTGGTATCCTCCATTCCAACTCTCCAGTTGTAGAAGCCCTCCTACCATGTTCATATGTTTCTAGAATCCTCTAATAGCTTCTGCAACAAGAGTTTATATATGGAGATGAATACTGTGTCTGTCCCTGGAAGGGATATTGTATTCTGCTTTGTGATTTTGCTGTTTCTTCTCAGGTCTCTTTGAGCCAGCACTGATATCTTGTGACCTTAGAAAGACTTGTGAAGGGGATTGGTCATGTGTTTGCTTTCTGCATATTAAGGGTCATATTAACTTTGGGGTGACTGGGGTCACGGGAAGACAAAGGGAACTGGGAGCAGAGAGGGCATGGGCTCTCTTTGCAATGCTTAAGGAAGCAAGCAGTTTATTGAAGCCAAAGGATGGTGCTAGAGCAATTTAGCCTGCAAATTTGAAGGACTCTGACCTTTGTGAAATTAATGTCTTGTAATGGAAGATACAGTTCCAAAACAGCTTGGTCTGAAGCTCGTTTTTAATAAGGTTATAAAGAGATCACATGGTGTGGCTGTTTGCCATAGCTGGGAACTGGATCTGATAATGTCTGGTGGGATAAGCCTATGGCTAAAGGCTGAACCCTGCCCAATTGCTTATAATTGACATTAGGTACTAAATCCGTCTCTGACTGTCTGGTAGGATGAATAACTCATTGCCTTTAATAATTTTTCTGTGCAACTGTTAATCATTCCTTCTTCCCACTGATGATTTTTCTTTTTTCTTTTTTTTTTTTCTCTCAAAAGACTGTGGTTAAAGGTTTTCTGTCCTTGCTGGGAAAGTCGTGAGTAGAGGCTCCCAGAACCTGGGGTCACTAGTTCCAAGAAAAGAGTCTGGCAGAGCTCAGCAGCACTGATCCATCTTAAATGCCTAGTTTAAAAAGAAAACATCTTTTGAGTTTGTATTTACTGGCTTTATGGTTTTTATAACTTTGGATACACAGATTTTATTTCCACACTAACTGGCTTTTTTTTTAGTGCTGAAGTTAGGAGCCCTGTAATGTTTCATTAAACAGACTGAAACTTTGTCTTAATATTTAGTGACTAAAGGCAGTTTGTTTCTTTTAGTTACTGCTTGCAGTGCCTTTTTTCTTTTTTTCATGGCTTTTATGCCCTTCTGCTTGAATGTCTGAAGTATTGATGTTGGTTGCTTTACTTTGTCATTGCTCTTTCAGGATAAGGGGTCAGTGGGTTTCCAGCAGTATCTTTGCTGTGTGATGCTGGTGAATGTTTGTCTGTGTTGTAGTGCGAATTTATGGCACTGCATATACCAGAGTGATGCTGTGGCTGCTCTACCAAGATTCTTTCTTATTTTCTAGTCCCTTTCCGGGCACTTTGTTCTGATACAGTACTCTAAAAAGAAGTATTTTTATAGCTGTAAATCAGATGATATAATTCTTTGAAGATGTGCCGAACATCAGATGGTTCTACCAAATGTCACGTGTGAATGGGGCGGTGGTGTGAAAATTACTTGTGGTGTTGTAGCATCTGATGTGAGGGCTCCTATTATTTGGACCATTCCCTGTTTATACAAATAAGGAAAAAATGCACAAATGTGGCTGCCATCTGTGGGGTTTTATCCTACTTGAAAGGTCTTCCATGACAGCCCAAAGTCTTGGGGTTTTTTCAGCCCACCTAAAGAACATTTAGAGTTTGAAGTGAGATGTTTTCTCTTCTGTACTGCATTATCCGTGCACCAGACTGTGAAGGTGCACTCTATTGCCATTCTTCTTTAGATCTACGATGCTTTACAGACTGAGGAAATTGAGAACTCCCTTTTCCAAATGCCAACTTTTGATCCATTTCACACATAAAGCTTTCCAGAGTACAGATTAGTGAGGAAAAGCTCGCTAGAAGGTAAGTGTAGTTTGGTAGAAATTGGTAAAAACAACTGATTTATTGCCTGCTTGATAATCTGTGTGTAAAAATCCAAACCACAAAAGGTCCCCCTGTTACAACTGAGTCTTGCCATGTTTCAGATGCCCTCAGGAAATATCCACGTGTACTGATGGCTGTGTCTGCAAGCCAGAGCCCCAGGACAGTGAGCACCCCAATATTGGAGTTGCTGCTTGATTGCATCCCTGATGGACAATAAGGTGGAATCCATCACTGATGAAAAATAATAAAAGCAAAGATCATCACAAATATTTAATAAAAAAAATGCAGAGTATTCTGTTGATGGAAAAGCTAAGGCAATTGAGCTGAGCTTGCCTTTATGCCAGGAGATGAAATGGGCTGTCCGCAAGGTTGTGGCTGTCCAGTATTGGCTGGTTTTCAGTGGCTGTAGGTTTTTGCTCTGATGCATTAATATTTATAAGATCCCTTTGATGCCAGTGTATTGCTTTTCTGTGAAAACACTTTTTAAAATATTAAAGTAAAACATTATTATTACTACGATTATTATTTGCTACTTCTCTACATGGGAAGTTTTCAAAGTTACATCTGAGAAAATTAACTTCACTGGATGTACAATAGAAAGTTTGCCTTTTACTTTTGGAATTGTAAATTCCATGTGGCATTTTTAAATCTGTCACTTAGACTATACAGGAAAAACAACTCGCTTATTTTAACCATGACTGTGATATACAACCTGATAGTAATTTTTTCTCTTATAACAATCAATTACTATGATATTCAGGTCCTAGATGCTGTGAGGAATTAGTCCAAACTGTTTACTTTGAATACTAAAAAAACCCAGTCTCAACCCCAAAACCCAGCTGTTCTGTATAGTTTGAGGCTGTGGTAAAACATCAATTTCAAGACATTGATTAATGTGCTTTTAGTAACTTTTTATGGAATTCTTTAAATCCATACATCATTCCAGCTTAAACATGAAGTCAACTAGCATGGTAGATGTTTTACTGCTATTACATACAGGGAGGCTTGCATTATCCAGTAGAGTTGTTCACTGGTTTCAGGTATAGAACTAATAAGTTAGAACAAGCTTTTGGGTTTTATTTGGTATTGCAGGCTAATGCAGCAGTTACTTAAGTGTTTCTGGTTTTCCTGTAAGTGTTGCAGTATGTAGATGATCTTTCAAATAAAATGTATTTTAAAGTTAGCAACCTTTGGGAATGTAGTTTAGAACTGACCATTTTTCAAATGTCTATTCAGTGAAAGTGGAGAGATGCAGTCACTCTTTGACACAGCTGAGTTGCCTCTTTGGAGGTAGAAGGGAAATACAGCTAATAATGGCCTTTCTCCTCAGAAAGAGATATTTGTCAGGAGGCAGTTGGGCCAACTGGGAGTGGGCAGTGGCTCACTTTCAAACTGCATGGATAGCTAGAAAGTCACGGACAACACCATGAGGGACTAAAGATAGTGGTCAGTACACCAGGTGAAATAGTCATCCCTTTCTGTCCTGTCAGTCATGCCCTGCCTGTCCTCTGCTAAAGAAACAGCCCAAAAGAATGTACATGACAGGTGCAGGACGTGTTTTTCTTAGTGGCTTTTTAAAGTGCAGTAGGAAGAAGTGATAACTGGTCCTTGGCTCTGTCAGACTCCCAGCACAGTTCATTCAGCAACTGTCTTGTCTCCATTGTGTGTCCTGCACAGGCCTCCTTGTTGGAGAATTATGGCCCACAGTCTGCCTTGTTCTCTCTGTTTACTCTTTTTTTTGAAGGTCCTAGAGTTTCTTGTGCACAGGATCCGTTTTCTTTCCATGCCTGACCCAAAGCCCTTTCCCAGGTGACATAAGGCAGTTTGTGTGGTTAGATGGTATTGCATGCTTGGTTGCATAATGGACATCTTGCTGCCCTGAGCCTGCAGCTGTGACCTGCCTGGCTGAAAAGCCTGGAGTCACTGGCTTAGGAGATCTTCTGGGCAGAGAGTCAGTAACAAAACTGAGGTGCATGGTGACTTGACATCCTAGTTGTTTGGATACTTCTTGTTTTTAAAATAACTTATTTCCATATGATGGTATTTCGGTAGAGGATTTTTTTTCCCCAAATTAACTAGTCCTCAAGGTGTTTCTATGGTTTCTCTTCCCCTGGGTTTAAGTAGAAAAAGTTCTCATATTTCAGGTAACAAAAGGGACATCCTGCTCCTCTCTGAAAAGGGGAAGACCAGCCTGCAAGCCAGCCTTGGTAACTGCTTCCTTCTTCCTGTACTTCTTTAAGCATGTGTGGCATCGTACCTAAGAGCAGGCACCACTTCTCTCCCTGCCTGTGTGCTGCTCTGGCTTCTTCCCTTGTTGTGTTACTGGTTTCAGTAAGACCCAGAAAATTTGCAAAGTTCATTTTAGGGGGGGATTACAGAAGCAATTTGGACCGACTGTTTCTCAAATGGGTTTGGCACTCAGCTTGCAAATATTTATCTTCATCAAAGTAGAATAAAGCTTATTCAGTGTGTATGCAGGCATGACAAGAAATGCAGCTTTTGTCATCTGCCACTGTTCTTCCAGGGACTGTGGTGCAGTTTCGTCTAAAGTCTGGTGTATTTCCATGGTAGTTTGGAGTTGTTTTGTTTACTCCAGGGCAGACACAGCAAAAATGTTTGATTATTTTAAGTTTTAGCTTATAATACTTGGAATGCTTCTGGGTAGTCTGCTGCCCGAATTTATGAAACAGCATTCCCCACCTAATTTTTCCTATTTTTCTTGCTTAGCTGTGTGGAAATCATGGTTTCAACAATTTGGCTATTAACTCTTTCTCTACAAGATTCATATTTTCTTTTCGCCACAGAGTTGGAATGCATTTGGCCAGCCTCAGCTGATGATCTACAGTAGTGCTACCCACGCTATAATGACAGTATATTAATCACCCACCACTTACAGCTATTATATCTGCAAGAGGGCTTTGAAATTCTTTGCAAGAGGTGCTTGGTTTCATTTTCTCTTTTATTTCCTTGCTGAGCTCTCACAACAGGCTCGCTCCTGTGTCTGTGCATTGAATGCTGCTTCTAGGCTAGAGAGACTCCAGACTGGTGAAGTGGAATAGGGTACAATTTGTGTCATAGATGCTGATTGATCGCCTTTCCCTTTGGGCATCCTTGTAATGGCCTCCCAAAAGAAAGACCTACTGTATTGAGTGGAAAACTGGAGGAGCCATTGTGTATTCAGCAGTGTGCAGCATTTATGACTATGGACAACACAGATGCTCTTAGATAGAAAAGCATTGAGGGCAGAGTTACGCGGTCCTGTTCTATGACCTCCCCCAAAAAAGGGGCTTTGATTTTCACATAGGGGGCTAGTGGGAACAAGGGAGAGAAACTCCTGTGTTGTGCTTGCTGAGGCTTTTCATTTTTAAGCTAAATTTCATATGTCTTCAAAGTGAGGTGAAGAGTCTAACTTACTTAAATGGGCTGCATGTACTGGGATGAGGGCATGGAGCAGGAATGGCTGGGCTTTCTGCCAGGGATTCAGTTCTGCTCTCAAGACTAGTGCAAAAATGGTTTGTTTCACTTGATAACTTGTCAAAGGCAGTGACTGAGCATTGTCTGACTGCATGTACCTGAATTTCAATTCTCATACCAGCAGAGTAGACAACTGTCTCTACAGATCTGCCTAAGTTGGCTCTACCAATTGCAGTTCTCAACATTTTGTTGTACAATTTATAGGCCTCTCCAGTCTCGCATTCCTGGCAATTCAGGATCACCGGAATGATTCTCAGTATGGCCAAAGGCTTGGCCTTTCTGATGAACTCCAAGTATTTGAACTGTGCAATTGAAGGAATCATACTGACTGCAAGTCTTTGAACTGAAGTCTAGGGTAGCATCCTGTGTACCACGATGATGGGGGTAGAATATGGCGGTAAATAAGAGGATAAATGGCTGCAAGGTGCTGTGTTCATTCTCCCTGACGTTTATGCATGTATCCTTGGTTCAAGATAAGAGATCGGTCAAACATGCAGAATGTGCTTTGTTGCAATTTTGCACACTCTGAGGGCAGATGAGGAATGAAAAGCAAACTAGATCTAATTAAAATTGAGATGCTCCCTCCCTAATATCAGCCACTTCCTACCTGTGCTCACCTGACAGCCCTATCAGTCCCAGCACTGCAGCTGGTTTGTATTCATCTTGCGTTACTTCTGGGGCCATGATTCACAGTCTGCCAAAGTGCTTCCTAGAGAGGGAATGAAACTGAACAAATGCTTTCCTGAATTTGAATCAGGTTATTAGTGCAGATTTTTATTGTTTGCATTCTAGTATGAAGCAGTGTTTTTTCCATTAGTTTTTGTTTTTACATTTTCCCCACATTTCCAACACTAACCTTTCCTTTTTTTTTTTCTTCCTTTTTTTCAGGAAAAGAGGCGTCGAAGTAGTACAGGTGAGTAAAAGCTCTATTTTCTTGTAAAGAAGGCTTACTGATTTTAAATGCTGTCATTAGGATGCCAGTATGACCTGGGTTTGATGTTTTTTCTTTCAATTTAGTTCTTTACAACAGATACTGCTTTTGGAAAGGCAGGATTCCCCTTTTATGCAGCGTGTGTTGAGCCCACATGCAGTCCAGCTTAATAGGTACCCTAGTGAAAGTGGGAATGCAGTTAGGCTTTTCTTGTCTGTCGATTAATAAGATCTGATAGTTGATTAGGTGCTTTTAATTGCATTCATAGGCAGTCAAGCTTAACAGAAACAGGATATGCCCTTTGAAAAAAAAACCTATGGCAGAAGGAATATTATTCTAACCCAGTGAGCAGTGAAATGATACTAAAGTACCTTCAAGTTGTGGCTCATCTACAGATAAGTTCAGGTGTTGGCTGCATTTGTTCTTTCCCAGGTCTGAATGGTCATATTTCACACAGGATGTTACTTAAAGGATGGTGTCAGCTTGTGAAAGGAATTATGTTACATGTAAGCTGTAACATAGAACACTGTAAGCCCTAAAAGATGAAGGGGAAGCATGCTCTTTCTTTCTGGCTTATTTTGTGTGCTTAGAAGAGCTGTATGTCATAGGTTTCAGTCTTGCTGATACTTACCTGGTGCTCGTTTTGAACTCTGAAGTGGTGAGTTCCTCACTTAGTCAAACAGAGATGAAACTGCCTCAGTAGAGGCAACAGAGGAGAGAGGAGGAAAATGGTGTGTCATCCACAGGTAATGAAGGTTGCTCTTAAATCCATGTGAAAGGTGCTTCTCAACACCAGCAGGAGAAAAAGATGTAACAAAAAATAAATTGAAAAATCAGGACATGTTATTTTAAAGAATCTGCTGTCAGAAAAGACTTAAAAAATTCTCATTGCTAGTTAAAATGGAGAGTTTGTGTTGCAGTTATGAGTGGTTGAGAATTGCATTGTGTTAGAAGGACAAAGGGCATATACTTTACTGGCTGTATTTAGCCTTTGACTACTACAGCATCATCTTCCTTACCTGTACCTCCTATTGTTCAGAGCTGAGGGGCAGCTTCTTTCATCAGTTTTGATAGTGGTGTTACCAATAAAAACAAACCAGCATTTGCAGAGCACAGCTAGATCAGGAGCATAGGGAGAAAGGTAGCCCGTATTTGTGTCACTGTCTAGGGGACATTTTTATTTTATTAATACCCCAGTGTATTACAGTCCAGTGCCTACATTTGTTATATGTGCCTCCCACCTGCACTGTACATTTAAGCAGCAAGGGGCTCCTATGAGATGAATTCAGTGATGCATGCATTAGTTGAGCAGAGCACGGACTCCACCTCATGGATTAAAGTCGCTGTCCTTCGACAGGTTGCCTCTTAGACTGATGTTTGCGTAGCTTCATGGCTAGTTATCAGATAGACACAAAATTATTGGAAAGTATTTATTTATTGTAAGAGCATTTTGGGAAACATTTGGACAGAACTAGGCAGGACTTTGTCCCATAGAAACACTTTATGGTCTCATAATTTATGGTCTCAAATTCAACAGCATGGTTGAGATGTCAGACTAATCTATACTGGGAATTTGGGCCCCAAAGGTGTACCTCAATCACTGGTGCCTGCTGCTCTGCTGGAACAGGGTGGATGGAAGTGTGTGATCACCAAAGGGTGATGACACACTTCCATTCATCCTGTTCCTATCCATCCATCCTTTGCCTATCACTTGCGTGTTGATTCATATATCCTGATGCACGTGCTTCAGCCAGCAGGGAATGTATCAGAAACAGGCTCTTTCTTCATCTCTTATTGCTAGAAACCTTTGCTTGAGGCACCTTGCATGATCTGTCCCTTAGCCCTGCTTCTAGTTGAAGGATTGTCTTGGTGTCCACCTGGTGCACAAGGTTTATTTGTCAGAGGGAATATTGTCTTCCTGTGTCAAGCAACAGCATTTCTTTGGTTTGCTTCCTATTCTCCTTTAAAGAACCTGACTTATTAGAGAGAAACCAGCTCTTAGGTCTGACAGTAAGCAAGAAAATCAAAACCCAAGACACACAGGATGTTTACTTAATTTCTTCTTTACATAAATGCAGAATTTTTCTGAATGTAGACTTGCTTTCCAGTAATAAGTAGTGAGTTGGAAGGTAAGGTTTAGTTACTGGCTTCTAGAGAGTAAAGCATGAGGGACTGGTATGTGCTGACTTCTGTGAACATACATCAGATTATTCTTTTCCAAAGATGTTTCACAGGTGCAGGAAAGGATTTTTGATTACTAAAGGGAAGTCTTGGAAGTCTTCAAATAAGCACCTGTGTGACTTCTGTTTCCTTCCTGCAGAGAGGATTTAGGATAGTCCTCTTTTCTTTGGCTAGACAGATTAAATTCTTTTATTTTACTTTCTTAGAGCTAATTGTGCTGTACAGATTCAATGAGCTGCTGCTAGACAGCAATTAACATTGCATGACTTGTGTTCAGGTTTTGTGTTTTGTCTTCTCTCAGACTTCCACTTTCAGCAGAGAGAGTGTTTCCAGCTTTCTCTTTTGCTTGAGTGGGGAAACATGCACATCCTCCAAAGATAAATAAAACCAGAACAGGTCTGGCAGTGGCATGCTAAGCAGGTATTCTTCTTTATCTAGCAGTAAGACCTTAATTAAAGCATCATACTGAAAACAGACAGAGAACCTCTCAACTTGCATGGTGATAAATAATTGGGTTTTTTTAGAAATACTCACTAATTTCTAACACAATAGGAATTCACTGTGAACTCAAGGTACAAGAGCTGAAATGTGCAACGTTATATAGTACAACCAAGTAACATCCATCAAGCTAGTTGGCTTAGAAGATGGTACAGTAGATTAATTAAATAAAAAGCTTTCAAGGTTATGAACTTTCTAAAGACAGTATGAGTCTGAGCCTGCACCCAAACATTTGGGAGCCTGAATAGGATTAGCTCATTTCTGGTTTTCCAGTGGGCATGGCAGAACTCTGAGTAGCAGCATCTTTAAAATCTGGCAATGTTTTGATTTTAGATTTGCTTTCTGCAGCTTAAATCCAAGTCAGTGGGGCAGCCACAAACAGTGTTATATTCCAAAGAAAAAATTTTACAAAGCAATTTACTAGCTTTTCAAGATGGGCTCTTAACAGAATACTGTGCTACATCTCTCACCTTATTATGGGGCATCTACTATTTTTTTTAAAAGCAGGGACCAGTCGAGTATCAGGGTGCTTTTTGAACTAGGGTGCTTACTTGTTTGTACCCCATAAGGTAAGGAAGTGCTCTTGTTCCACTTTTGCAGGAGGAAAGACTGAAGGATGTGTCCCGTTTCTCCCAGGGAACCTGTTGCAGTACCAGCCCCTATTGTTGTGGTCTGAGCTGCAAAGCTGTGCTGCAGTAATTTCAGCTGCAGCTGTCTTGGAAGGGGTGTGGGGCCACTGGCTTGTGCTGTTTGTTGTGTGGGCATGAAGGCAAGAGCAGTTAAAGGTGGTCAGCAGGGCTGGGGTTGCTGGCTCTGTTCCAGTGAAAGACAGCACCAATTCAGCTGCATTTAATCTTCCCTGAATGTAATGCTCTTGTGGTTCCTGTGGCTGTTCCATACCTTCTCCTTTCTTACTGGCTCTTCCCATCCTTTGCAGCTGCCTGCTCAGCTGGCGTGGCTTGAGCTGGTGGCCAGAGAAGGGTAGAGATGCCCTGAACAGGTGACAGACACGACCAAAGCCCATCTGCCATGGCCTGCAGGCAGTTGCTAGGCAGGCAGCAGCTGGCAAGGCTGAGGCAGAGTAGCTCTTGTGCTGGCATTGAGATGACTTGCCAGAAAATGCTTAAACTGAGGCATTTCTTAATAAATTCTTTCATCGCTGTTTCAAGGGGAAGACTGCCTATGAAGCTATGCAGTGAATGGCTGATGAGGCATTTATTATTAAAAATGCTATTTTCTGTAATGGAATCCCGTAAATAGGGGGTTTACGTAGTGTCTTAAAAGTAAAGCTGTTTCTAATCTTGTTCAATTTCCAGCCCTTCATTGCTCAAATTAGTGGAGAGCAAAATTTAGGATTGAAAATTGTCAGTTCTTCTTTAGCTAGTGAAGTAGCCAGTTTCTTACGACTGTATGCTGGCAAGGGAGAGAAAGAACATCTACCTTGTTTTTCAGGAAAAATCTGTTGGCTTAGTTCGAAGAATGTAAAAGTGAAAACATGTGCACTGAAGTAGAAATCATCACAAGTACCTCTAATGGAGACATGTTTTGGGGTTTTTTTACTTTGTTTTTCTCCTCACAAGCTATGCAAAACCAGAATAATTAACTGCAGCCCTTTGGCTTCTGACAAATTGCCAGATCGGTTTTTGTGTGACAAAGTTTGGAGCCTTCAAATTTCTCGCAACTTCAAAACTGCTTCAAGCACTTCCACACCCAAACTTTCCTAGAGCTCTCTTGCACCCATTTTTTAATTCTAAAATAGTGAAGATTTCCTATTTTTGTTGGGTGTTTTTGGATCAAATGAACACTAATGCTCTTTTATCTTAGAAAGATGTTCTTTAATAGTCAGTTGGCTATAAAAGTGGGATTAGTCGTATTTCAGACTGCATGCTTTCTAATAGCAGTGGGATATGAAGGAGAAGATGTTTTCTGATGCGGATCAGCTGATCGTAGAAGATACAATGGTCTGGACTGCTGTCTGGTTTTTTCCTTTTCCCCCCAACTCTTTGAGAATAGAGACATTTGAAATCCTTTACTTTGGAAAAGAAGACTGTCCTTTGAGACATGGGTTTTCTTAAAGCCTGCAAAGGAGAGTTCAGGGTGCCCTCTGCACTTTTTAATTCTTCATTCAAAGTGAAATACTAATGACAATGGTTTCTACTACTTGTTGCCAGGGAATTTCTGTTTTCTAGAAATGAGGAGAGGTTTATTTTCACATGAGGTATTAATGGAATAAGCTTGAAACAGCAGTGTTCTAACCAAGAAAAAGAGCTTGTAAAGTATATATTTGATAGTATATACAGAAAGATATGCCTGGAAAGTTTCCAAAGCAAGCAAGGTTGTTGAGATGTTGGAGAGTTGGCTCTCTAGTACTGGGAGAAGAAAGTTTATTTTTACGTGCATGCCAGGCCTTCAGTAAAGTGCATGTTTTCCTGAGAATGGCAGCCTGCTTTGCCTTCAGTGCATTTTTGGAAATGATGCTCTAGAGGCCCTCCAGCCCTTCCCAGTCTGGAGTGTGTTAGGTACTTTGTTTGTTTTAGAAGGTGGGGGCCACTGCTTAAAATCTTGGAAAGATCCTGATACTTCTTGGTGTCAATGTTACAAAGGGTGTGCTAAGCACACAAAGTGGGGTCTTCCAAAAAAGTGCATTAATCTCAGTTTCAAACCCAGAAACATCAGGAGTGTGGAGGAACAAATCCCAGGCAGAATCCTCCCCCTGGTCCTTCTCAGTAGGGGAGATCCTTCTATGTGAGACCTTTGTGGTAGCTGAGAAATAGCATTGCCCAGCAGGAATGAAGCCCAAGTTCCAGTGCAGGGAAAGATGACTGTGGCATGATGATTTATATTGCATCAGCACGCTGGTCTATTGGGTACAGCATGGGCCTTTCTGGTCCACCGGGGAAGAAGAATTAACACGCATCTGTTTGGACAGGGAAGGAGGACAAAACTATGGAACATTTTCACCGTGTGGATTAAGCAGATTAAATGAATGACAAACACTTATTCTTAAAAATTAGTCAGAGTAGGCCAGACAAATCAAATTGCGTTTACATTTATTTTCCCTTTTGGTGAGTGAGTGAGTGACCATGAAGAAATTTTTGTGTCTCAGAGAGCGTCTCTTACTGACTGGTTTGCTGTCTTTTGATGGTGAATCCCAGTAGCCTCAGAGAGGTGTAGGTTCTGCAGTCAGTTGCAGACAACACCTGTGTGAGTGAAAACATTACTAAGATTTAGAAATCTGTAACTAATGTATAATGAATGGCTTTCAGGTTGGAGCTTGTACTGTTTTGGCCTGTGGAGCCAGCTCTGCCCAGCCCCTTTGTTTTTTCCCTACTCCTTGGTATGTAGTGATGAGGCAGTGATTCCTAACAGTGCTAAAGGCTGGGAGTTGCGAAGTCCTGAGCAAAAATACTGTCCCTGTGAGACATCTGCCGAAGATTTTGGTGGCTGTAATGGGACTGATATTGCAGTGAGGGTTGGCTTGCTTTGTCACTTACTGCAGGCACTTTAGGCAAGTCCCTTACAAATGCTGCCTCTGTTTCCTAATGAAGGTAATATTCCACATAGTGGAATGCCATTTAAGTTATTTTCAGATATCTTAAGTGAAGAGATTTAGAGACAAATGAGTGTGTGAAGGAAAACTGAGCTGTTAATTTCTGTAGATTGGTGTATAATATTCTCTCTGTCATTAGCGTATGTCTTCCCAGATAGTTTTGTGAACTGCAAGGCTTCATAAATCCCTCATCAAGAAACAGGATGGATAAAAATAAGACCGTCAAAGAAATGCTGGGTTGTAAAACTCTTTATTTGCCTCTTTTTGGAGCACACAGTCCTGGACTTTGCACAAAATGGCAGTAAGACAGTACTTTTTTGAATCATGATTATTGCAGTAGTGCCTATTAGCCCACAAAGACTTGGCTTTGAGTCTGTGTAAAACAATAGAGTTATTTGTCTCACTGGATGCAGGTGTTGTGATATAGTATCAAAACAGGCACGTGGAGTGCCTTCAGCGGCATGTGACTCAGGAAATCCCTTATTTTCAAACTAACCTGTCTCATTTGTAGTTTTGCTGAAACTGCAAAGTCAGTGTTGAAGTACAAATATGCATGTAGCTCTTTTGACCTTTTCTGAAGTTTTTTCTTGGAGTAGGAAGGATGGGGAGTTAATATGATACCATGACAAGGGTGACTGTATCTCTGACCCTGTCCTTTCCCAGATGAATGCCCCATCCTTTGTGTATTTTGGGGGTGAAGTCATGCAGTTCTCTGCTCTGTCAGAGTTGCAAGTTCATTCCTGTCACAGCCGTTGTAACCTTGTCTTCACTCCTGGGTTTTAGTTCCACAGAGATGGTGTTTTAGGAGCAATGACTCATGTATCCACTGTAGCTCACACTTGATTGCTTCCAACAGAGGCTTTATAGAGAGAATATTGTCAGAACAGGGGAGGAGGCTATTTGTATGCCTGTCTTCCTCAGTGAGGATGCTGGTAGGTCTGAACTAGAGAAGATCAGTGGAGCTTGAGGAAGTCTTTTCAGTGAATGTTGACTCTTCTTTCTCCAGCTTCTGCAAGACTTACTTTTTTGGTATGAGATAATTGTATCTGAAAATATTGCAAGCTTGTTTGCTCTTCTGGCACTTCACAATTAAAGGAGATAAATGTTTTCATGTTTCAAGACTGAATGGTTCCAATAAAAATTGGTGCTTAAAGATGTTAAGCCCCAAAGTTTCTTAGGTTTTCCTGCATTTGGTCTTTAGCCTTAAGCTAGAGAAACTCCTAATGCATGTACTTAAGCTGACTCTATATAAACAGAGCACAACCAAATACAGCAGAAACTGGAAATGTTTTCCTGAACCTCATTGCCTTCATGGAAATACAGCAGAAGACAGAAGAGTGGCTTCAACCTAATTAGAAGAGCCAAACTTCTGCCCCTATCCCATCCCCTTTTTCTCTCTCCAAGGGGCACTGTGTTTTAAGGGTGATGTCTTTTGCTAGAATAAGTATTTATTTTTCACTTTAATTCTGCATTTCTGATGAAAGTAATACACTTGGTTTTTCTTTTAATTTCTTTTTGCAAAAGTGTAAATCTCTTTATTGTATGTATAAGTGTAGACAGATCAGACAGAAAGGGGTTTTACACATGTAGTTTTCTGTGCCTTTGGCTGTTATTTTGCAATATCCCTGTTTTGATGGAAAACACTCTGACTTTTTGACAGTTTATTTAATCACTGTTAATTTTTTGGTAGTATTTACTGGTAACTGTAATTTTGCACTGGTATTAAAAGCAGTGCAAATAATAACATGGGTGGAAATTGCTGAATCTAGGATTGCACTTTGAGGAAGGCAGGAGACTACCAAGAGAAATTTAGATAATTATAAGCATAGTTTCTTCAAAATGAGGTAGAAGAGATTTATCCCAGGTGGGTGTTTCTTTAGCATAAGGTCACAGAGGTGTCGTATGTTAATTTTAAAATTTATTTGTACTTTTTTCAACCTTCTTCCCTCATATGACTTGTCACAAGGGAGACTGTTGCTGCAGCTTTCTAGATGACATTATCTGGATGTGGTTCTCTGCTGGCTATGCCAGGAGCAAGGGTGGGTAACCGCACTTAATAAATGGATTGAAATAGTCAACATATGCCTAAGGGCATTTATCTGCCCTAAGCAGTCCCTTAGCACATGATGGAAGTAAACCTTCCTTTTGGAAAGCTCTTTTCCAAGAGAAGATTGTGGGCAAGAGTTAATTTTATTCCCATAAACTGGGGGGAGCCTGGAGAGAAGCTTTCTCCAGCAGGTTCCTGTGAGTCCCTCTGTTGCTCAGTTTCTTTGGGGAAGAAATTTGGTTTAAAGATAGTGTGCTACTGACATAGTAATGAGCCTGTATAAATCTGAAAGCCAGAGGAACCACAAAAGCCATCCAGTTTTGTGCAGATCTGTGAGGCAGCTTTGTTCATGGTAGTCACAGTTTGTGCTCTGCTGCTTTTCCTCCAGCTCACCTGCCCAGAGAGCAGGGTGATTTTGTTCCCAGGAGGCTCCCTCTCCAGGTGTGCTTTCTGTGACTCAACTGTGCATTAAAAACAAAGCAAACCCAAGCCTGACTTTACTGTGCAGATTCATCACTAAAATGGTGATGCCATAGTACATTTTACTTTAATGATTCTTTTCCTATGTTAAGGTTATTTTTATGAAAAGGAGTCAAAATAATTACCTTTTCCCGGTATTATAGGTGAATGAAAGCCTGTCAAGAGAACTTGTCCGCTATGCTTTTGGTTAAAATTTGCTTGTCAGCTTGTTAGGATCCTAAGGCAATGCAGTCAGCTAACCAGTCAGTAAGGTATCTCACATTTCAGTCATGATTTAAAGAAAAAAAATCAAATTGAGGGTGGTGCTCCTTTGAAAACTGGTGCAACAGAGTTTATTGGTGGGAGAGCAGAAACTACACCTGTATACAAAACCATAAAATGCTAGTCATTACTGAGCAATGGATTTACACTGTTTTTTGGTTGCTGTTTTAGAATCCATGATAGTTCAGTGTCTTACTAGAGTTCCCTGATCAATTTTTCAATCTGAGCTTTCTTCAGTAAATTATAGTTGCCTCATTTAATTTCCTAGTTGATGGGTTTCCTTGAATAAATTTGTGTCTAATTTAAAGTTGTTATACATGTTAACTTACATGTAGTGTCCTTGCTTGAGTGTGTATTTTAAGGTGAGCATTCAGTAGTTAGTGAGGGCTTTTTTACAAAAAAAATATTCCTCCTCCTGGTACCTTGCCAAAGTGCAAAGAAGTTATTTACAGTGTTTTGACAGAATCATCCCAGGATGGGATGGAAAAGATGCCATTGGGACTGAGCTAATACTGTAAAAGACTGAAATGTAAGGAAAACAACTGTTGTAGAGGAATTTTTGGTTGACTTTGCAATCTGAGAAGCTTTTTAGCTTTGTTTTTTGAATAGATTGTTGATTGGAGCTAAAAGCTTTTCTACTCAAAGGTCTAAGTGCATCTGAAATTATTTTCTTGTAAGAAGCTTGTTGCAAAGCTGCAGCGTCCTATAACCTCAGCAGTATAGCCAGTGTTAAATTGTTCATCACCTTACTGATGGCAGGATTAGAGGACAGGCTAGCTGCTTTCTGTAGAGAATTTATGTTGATTGCAGAGAGGTCATTTGCACTTTAGGTTAGCTTGGAAAATGTTCTTTCCTGTGACCTAGATGAGCTTGTTTTGTAATATCCTTTCCTTTATGATAACAACCTTTAAGTGGCTGAAAAAAGAATAGCAGCTATAAAGAGGGAAGCAGAACTTTTTCAAGTACAAAGCAGTTTGAAACTGAGTTAAAGGAAATTTATGTCCATGAGCCTGTTGTTGATGACTTACTCACCATGCGACAGTAGGTGGTTATCAGTGAACTAAGTGACTAAAAAGGAGGTAGAGATAGAACTTGTTCCCTGTTGGTGACAGATCCTTCCACTGGTCCCTGTTCCTGATAGTTTTTCCACTTCTGAGCCAAAAAAGGCAGGTTAGAGCTGATGATCCTTTGTTGGCTGGAGGACCTTTTCCCTACCAGTGAAGGACCATGTCCTCACACTGCTTTCAGTTCCTGTTGGGTGAGGAAACTACACCCGGTGGTTGATCTAGTCTAACAGGTATATTGAATGCTCAAGTTCTCTGCTTCCTTTTGATAAATGCTGTGATTGCTTTTCTTTGAAGTCACTGCCTGCTGGGTGTCTTCTTAGCTTCTTCAACCTGCTTGTCCAATTAAATCAATGCATTTCTACTTTTTGCGTGCTTTCAAAAATCTGAGTCTTTTCAAGTGAGCCTTTAGAAGTGGATGCACAGAGAAGCTGTGCTGGCTCTGTGAGCACTGTGTGCTGCATAGGTATGATTATGCTGTGCCTGAGCAGGTATGTCACCCTCAGGGACCAGGACAGTTCTGCTGCTTGTGCTCTAGCATGCTCAGTCTATACAGCATGGTCCAGGCCTTGCAGTGCCTTTTAAAGGTCTGTTGGTGTGATGTCTTTTTACTAGTTTAGTGCAGTCAGCTCCTTTTACAGCAGCTCAGTGGATTATATTTACTTCTGTATTAGTATAGACTAGGTTTGACTTAAGGAAAGAGGCTGATGAGGTACCTTGATGGTCAGTGGGTAGTTGGTGTAGTGGAAGCTTAGAAGGCAAGTGGAATTGTATTTTCCCAGTTGTCTCTTCAACTTTCCCTTGTCAAAGCCCTTTCTTCTGAAGTAGCAAAATACTGCTGACTTAGACACGAGAAAGGTTTAAATGATGCTTTCAGCAAGTCTGTTTTTACCACACTCCTGGCTTTGCTTACTGTGTCTCTGCACTGCTGACCAGCACATACCCTTGTGTGCAAGGAGGACCTCTCCAGGCAGGAATGGGAGTGCCTTACCCAGTCGCAGTCCCGGTGAAACACCAGCTAGAACCACTAGTGTTGCAGGTGAAGAGCATCTTGCTCAGTCTGGAGGGACAGAGTTCAAACCAAAGGCAGGTGTGGGCTGCCCATTGTCCTTGAAACACATGGGACTTGAAAGTTTTTCTTACGTGGTTGCTAAGCCATGGTCACCTCCCAGGAACTGAGGCAGTCCTGAGTTAGTGGAGATTTTTGTCAGGTGCCCTATACTTTCTTAGCAGCTAGTAAAGGGGTCTCTTGGTGTTTTTATAGCTCATAGCTCTGTGACACTTTTTATGTGTTCTTTTCAAATCAATTAATCTGACTGCTTTTTCCTTTTCTATAAATCTGAATATACCCAGTTTTGGAAGGTTGATTTTTTTAACTACTGTCCAAGACTCTCCTGGAGTGTATACAGCCTAACACTGCTTACAGCAAAAGTGATTTTGAAGTAATGCTATGCTGTCTCTTTGTTTAAGGAATCAGAATGCAAATGCAGCATAATCATGCATGAAAAATAATCTGTCCATGGAAATGCTGTCTTGATGGTCTACTTTGTTACTACTCAGATATGTCAGTCTGTAGCCAAGTTTTGGTCCAGTAATACCATCAAGTTAATGTTTAAAAGAAGAGCTGACAGAGTTTACTTCATCTTCAGTAGAGAGAAGTACTAAGCATAGTTGTTGATGACTAGGAATTTTAATTTTAATTACAAATTTTCTTAGGATTGATATGCTACAACTTTATTTATTGAATCTCTCAGGATTGTTTATGATTTTGTCTCAAGAACTTGGTGTGTTTGCAGAGGATCACTTAGCAACAGTCCATGGCACAGTGACACGCTCGTGCTAGTACGATGAAGTATAAAACAATGAGGAAACACCCAGAAACACCAAGTAAATAGAAATTTAAAGGAAAACAAAGTGGCTCACTTTCTGAACAGTTCCACATTGACGTGGAGTGGCTTGTAAAATTCTTTACTAAGATGTTTGTAATCTTGATCTAATGATGCTCTCTGCTTGTGTAGATGTTGATAGTCATGGGACATCTCCAGCTGCTACAATGGAGCATCTCCTGAGTATTTAAAATAGGAGGAACTATTTGATATTGAAACAACGCATACTTTAATCTGTTAAGTTTTCTTAGTTAGTGCTCCACCAAGTAATAGCTAAGGAATAAAAGTTCCCTGGAAGGGTCTGGGATGTAGACTGCTATTCCAGCTTTTCATCTTTGTGCATTCTTTGTACAGCTCTAAGACTCTTCTGCTTCTAATAATCAATATTTTTTTCCTGCGTTGGGGTTTTTTCTTTGCTTAGGTTTGGGGTTCTATTTGATTGAGAGGAATTATAAGTCCAGATCTGAATGTCTGCATATTGCAGGCCTTTTATTATTGTGTATTGATACTAACAATGTGCTTGATTTAAATGACTTCCAAGCAGTACCATGGAAAGGGCCCTGGCAGGTCTATGACACATGGAGCATGAGCCAGCAGTGCACTGGCAGCCAGGAGGGCCAAGTGTGTCCTGGGGTGCATCAGGCCCAGCGTGGCCAGCCAGGCAAGGGAGGGGATTGTCCTCTCTGCTCTGCACTGGGGCAGCCTCACCTCGAGTGCTGGGGGCAGTTCTGGGTGCCACAATATAAAAAAGCCATCAAGCTGTTAGAGAGTGCTCAAAGGAGGCCACAAAGACAGAGCTTTTGAAGAGCAAATTTCAAATTTCAGACCACTCTACACCAGCTCTGCGTCCTTCTTTGTTCCCCTTCACAAACATCTGTACTGTGTTGTTCAGAACAGGCTGTACTGAAAGGACCTGTGTTTGGAGCCCATCCTGTGCTTGTACTTGTACTTGAAAGTTGTCTGGAGGCAAGCCAACTCCTCATTTTAAGGTTGCAAAATTGTGCTAGCATATCAGAGGACTGGCTTTGTTCTCTTGGGTCTTACTAGCTTCCTGAGCCCTGTGCCACATCAGTGAGGCCAGACAGCATCCCCAGCAGAGCCAGGGTCCATCTGCTCTGGCTATGGAAAGAAGAGGCAAATTGTGCATGTCTCTCCCATATGTGTCCTCAGACCTACCCAACATGTGTTAATCTGTCCAGGTACAGCATTGAAATGAATGCCTGTGTCTGCAGAGGGAGCACTGGTGATGAGTCGCCTCTTTCTGATGAGCTGTTAGGACGGTTCCCTCTAAACTGCTTGTCTCCCTTCTGCTCCTTGTTAGCTGTTCCAGCTCACACTGCTGGTTTGTCACACCTTGTTCCCTGCACTGGGACAGGCAGGAGCGTGCCTTGCTGCCAGGGTGTGGCTGCACACGTCCAGGGCTGTAAGCTATGGCGCTAGCTCTTAGCTGGAGGTGGCAGCCGTGGTGTTTGAACACTTGCTGTTAAATCCTGCAGCCAGCCTCAGTGAGGAGTCCTGCCTCCTGGACCACTGCTGAATGCTGAATTGCAGCCTGACTCCATCTGTAATTTTCTGAAAGACAAGCGTGGCAGAACTAAAGCTGCCAGCACTAAATTTTTCATATGTTCCTTTAGATTTTGAAAGGTGATTTTCTTTTTTAGTGTCATAGAATGTGTATTGGGAACATGAAATTTGTAGTACTACACTGGAACTGAGATGTGCTAGTAAGGGGAAATAATCATTAAAAAATTTTACTAGGTATCAAATTGGCTTCACAGTTAGTAAAAACTGTTTAAAATAATGATTTTATTATTTTTCACGAAGATAAGTATTCCATCAGGTTGTCAGTTATTATGGAGGGCATGGTGAGGGGAAGTTCTGTGGCTTGGGCCACAGGACAAATCACATGAATGACCATACTGGTCCTTCTTATATCTGAAGGTAAGTTGCTAAGTAATGAGCTTGCTTTTCAAAGGTGTTGAGCAGCTGCTGTTGAGGTTCATGCAAAAAACTAAGTTCTCTAGCTGTCTTCTTGGGGTGTAAATATGAATGCAGTAGCCCACTCTGCACAGACGTGTGTGAATCTCATCCCATCTGTCCACCCATGCTCCAAAGAATCTCAGCTGAAAATTTTTTTCTGAATGAATTCCATTTTTGAATGCTGGCAGATTTTCTGACCATCTTTACTGTTAAACTGCATGTATTTGTGTCTTTCTAGACCAGTTCTATTGCTTAGTGAAGCAAATGTGCATGAGTGACTTGTACTTTTGGGGCACAGGAAGGCAGAGCCTCTCAGTCTGTGTGCTGAGGCTAATACATTGGTGTCCTTCCCTCTGTGAACATTCGTAAATATTACTGTATTTTTTTTGCCATTTTTGAGGGACCTTTCTAACTTCAGAACAAAATATAATACAATGCAATAACCTGTGTTATGCTTTACAAAACAGCATGATTTTGCTATTTGTGTTTCTCATGGCTCTATTTTGAAAAAATGCTACATTGTGAATCTGCTATAGGAATTTGGCTCTATGATCCTATTGGGTCCCTTCTAATTCAATATATTCTGTGATATGATACTTATTGGCAGTTCAATAGAAGAAAACTAAAATTACAGGCTTTTAGTGTTTCAGTGATTGCACTTTTATTCCTTTGCAGTTAATGAGATGACACCATATGCAGGGGAACATGCATACTCCATAGGCATGCTAGGTATGTGGTAGGGAAAGAAGGCTTGTAATACTAATTTCAGGATGAAAACCTTTTTTTTAATGAGATAATTTCAGTATTCAGTGAGGGATTTTGGTTCTGTGGGAACTGGTCAAATATAGCAGACATAAATATAGAAGGCAAGAAGCATGGCAACTTGGAAAACCTCTGCCCCTATAATGTAAAAAACGCAAGCACACCCATAGCTTATTGCTGCATTTTTAGAATGCTTTTTTGAAAGAGCCTGAAGGGGTGAGGGTGTGAGAGACTGCTCTCTTTAATAGTGTAGAGAGACTTCATAAAAATCTTTTCTGTAGTCTGGTACATCCTGTGGTCCAAGGAGGTGGCTCTGGGCAGGACCTATGGGAGTGTTCCTGTGGTATTGCTGGGAAAGTGAGGTTGCAGGAGTAGCCTTTGTAGGTAGCATCTTTTCCACCTGGACTGGATGATCTGCTAAAGAGCATGAAATATGTAGTTATGTTGCTAATCTGGACCAAAGTCAATCCCTGTGTGTCCTCCTTTCCTAATTTTCCTTGGAAGATTTGTGCTAACACAAGTGTGGGCCTGTGACTCAGCCATGCCTCCCATTCCATTTTAAAATATCATGTGTTTTAGATAGAGCAGTCCGAGACCTGTTTTTGGAGATACCACCCGTTTTCTCCAGAACTCAGAACAACCTTCAGATTCTGAAATAGCATACTAATGTAATGAGCTTGAAATGTCTAAAAAAAGGAAAAACTAGGAAAGAAAAGTTTTATTACCAAGAAAATGAAGGTCAGCCTTCCTGCAAACACAGGATGAAGAGGGGAAACTTTATACGCCTGGTAAAAATAATTCCCTTGCTGTTGCTTCTTAAAGTAAAATCCAACCAAATTAAAAAAAACCCAAACAACCAGAGTAAGTGAAATAAATTGTTCCTCTATTGCTGTCACCTTTATAGTAGGTAGTTAGCTTATGTCTAACTGCCTTGTGTCAGTCTGAGATATAAATATAAGTGATAAAATGCACTTTATTGGATGTGCTGGAAATTAATTGCTGTTAGGTCTTAGTTTTTTCTCATCATGTTTCCCATAGAAGGAGACAGCTTGAAAGGGACCCATTTTTCATGAGCTATTTTTATTACTTAAAAGTTTCTTGGAGCACTTATTTGAAGAATGTATTTTCAGCAGAGAAGAAAACAGCTGAATTCTCCTGTGTATATTCTTAGTTTCTGCTGCAAGGTGAATTCTAATGTAAAGCCCACTGTCACAGTAGTAATACAGCTGGATTGCTGTGCCTTGCCTCCACCAGTGCCGACTGTGTGAACCTATGTTCTGTTGGTTTTAACCATAAACCCAGTTTCTACTATGTATTACCAGGATAAATTCCGTGGTACTTAGCATGTTTCAGCTGCTTTTCCATTTGCTTCTGTCTACAGGGAATAAAATACTTAAAATTGAAATTGCCACTGTTAGCAGGAAAACCAAAGGCGAGACTGTCCCTAGCAGCACCAGTGCACCCTGGAGATGAGTTGACTACTTTTTGTGCTTTCTGGGGTCATCCTGGGTTGTAGAGCACATAAAGGGAGGAAGGGGAAGAAAGATGATAGATTGCTATGAGGAAGGATGACAAGCCTTGAAGTCTTACTGTCAGTTACTCATGGCAGTAATAAATATGACATTGTATCCTTTCTGTGACTTACTTTTGTCTCTTAGAGCATCTGTACCAGGTGTAGATACTCAGTTTTGAAACACCTGACTCAGGAATTGCTATGAAAGTGCATGTTCCGTAATCCTTGCTGCCTGGCTTCTGCTGAGCCCAGGTTGCCTCTGAAAGCTCTTATCAGACTGTAAATAAAATCAGTTTTGTTTGCAAAGGGAGTTTCCTAATTGCACTGGTAACTTGTTTGTTGTTGAAGTGCACATACTGGAGAGACTACGAACTTGCCAAATATTGAAAACTGTTACTTCTTTAAGTTTCTTTGGGAAGAGAGAGGCTGATGGCCCTTTGTCAGATGAGATGGACTATAAAAAATGCTGGTTGTTGATAGTCAATGCAAGGAAGTGCCTGGAACCACAGAGCACACTGCAGCTCACAGCACTTCCCAAAATATACTTACATTGGTATGTCTGCAAATAGCTGCAGGTCACAGCTATTAAACCTGCGGTTACTGAGCCAGTGCTGCTTAGAGCATAGTTAATGGGCTGAACTCTAGCTATGATAGGTCTTTCAATATTCCTAGTGGTATTCAGATGTACTGCTGTCTGCTGCATTGAGAAAGCCACAGAGCTGAGCTGTGTAAGAGCTTGTTAAACCTCAGAATAGATTGATCTGGAAAGCTCTAGTTAAAGCTTGAGTTACATGTCTGTAGTAACCCTGCAAGCCTGCCTTGGTTAAGGGCATGGCAAATGTTTGCAGTCTCTACAGAGTGGAGGAGGCCAGTGATTTTCAAATGCAGGAGCAATTTTCAAAAAGATTTCAATTTTCTTGGCCTTAGTTTGACATTTTGCAGGCTGGCTGGCTCCCCGAGCTGCGGGGCAGCGCAGGGATCGAGGCTGGTCGGGCTGCGATTACAGGACCGGTGCTGCCTTACTGAAAGAGACAGGTCCAACCCCTGCACCGTGATGGTGTCATGCTTTGCTGGGGGCAAAAGTGCTGTGACAAAGAAAGGATTCCCTTCTAGAAAGTTCTGTGCAAAGCTTTTCTGATTGGCTGAATTAAGAAGGGGGGCTCTGTATATGTGGAAATACCTCTGCTGTTTCTCTGAAGTGAATAATTACTGCATATGTTTTGTCTCTTGTTTGGTGTAAGTTTTATCATAAAGCTTCAACCAACTGGCCTTTCCCCAGTTCCCATGGGAGATAACTCCATGGTCTAACGTGTTCATGTGTCAGCAAGTCTTCCTGGTCATCAGCCCATACATTTCCTTCTTGTCACCCTATCAGTCCTAGTTAACCTATTTTGTATGGTGCTCCTATTAAGCATTACCTCTACTCTAGGGCAAAGCACCTTTCAGATGCCGATACTCTACCTTACCCCCTGTTTGTCATGGCTGAGAGTAGGGTTGCTCCACAGCTACCTGGCTTCAGTGATTCATGAGCTGTAAATCCACCCTTTATCATGTGGTAACTTGTTTGCTTGGTTGTAACCTAAGAATTACAGACTAACTGCCTAGGAAATTACCTAAAGGTCACAGCTGTGACCTGGAAACCTGAATCCTTATGTTCTCTTGGCTATCTTATCTATGTTTCTCCATCTTAGTGAAAATGAAGCCCTTTTGCCTGTTTTTTGGTGGGTTTTTTTTGATGGTAATGATGTTTCTTCCACTATTTAGTGCTCTTTTTCTTGTTAGCTTTGAAAGGTGCAAAAAAGAAATTGTTTCCATTCCATGCATTTGGCAAAGATATCATATATTGTCTTAATAGTGTTTTGGGAACGACTGTGGTTTACTTTATGTAAAGCTTAATGTCATACAATTGGGGTTTGTTCTTCTTTTTCTCCCTCCCTCCCATTTGCCCTTGAGAAAACTCACAGTTTAGGTCCCATATAGTTCAGCAGGAAGGTTTCCTGTATTGCTGGTCTGGTCCCTTCTGCACTGTATTACCACAAAGGGGTATTTCTGAGGCACCTACACTTCTGCTTTCACTCAGTATATTGATACTGAGACAGCCACATGGGGAGTGAACTTGGGTAAGAAACGCAGTGGTGTTTATTGTGTTACAGACCAACGTAGCATTGTGAAGAATCTTCTGTTTTGATTCCAGTCTTATACCTCTCCCCAAAAGGTGATTTTTATGTGGAACAGGCTTGCAGGTAGTATTATAACTTTAATTTTAAAACACATTTTGCCAGTAAATAAATGAATGAGTACATAAATACCAACTGCTTGCTGGCTTTCTGCTTTCTTTCCCCACTATTTTATGAAACCCTTGGAAAATTTCTGCCACTCAGAAGTTTCCATTGTGCTGTGTATAACAATCCTCCAAAATCTGAAGAGTGCTTCAAAGGGTTCCCACTCACTCTTAGGGAAGTACTGTACTTTCACAAAATTTCTCTTGGTTCAAGAGCTACCTATGCCAGGGTTTCCTTGGAGTGTTTCATACTGATTCAGGTGAGTCCTTTTACATGTTGATTCATTTTTATAACCAAGTGAATTTGGCAAAACTATGTTGGCCTTTTTTTGCATATCTTTAATTTTACTTCTTCTCCTAAAGAACAGTTAGTCCTTTCTGAAAAGGTTCTCAGAAAGCATTCATCTAACTTGTCATCTTTTATTCTTATGTATTGCACTGCTCGCTGGGAGTAATCCTCCAGTTGTAGTGTGGTGCTATTTATCCCCCCCAGTGGCATCCCCAGCTGCTGCTTGCCTCTGGCAAAGAAGACAAATGGTTATTGTGTTCTGGAGCCATGCCAGGTCTTCTGTGTCTCCACTTGGTCAGTATTGTTGTGTTCTTTTTAGGAGCTAGCAGTGTTTGAATAACACTGGTTCATTTTGAGCCTTTCCTTCTCCATCTCCCCGCACTTCCCTCCCCCTCATTAATTTTTTGTTTAGACACCTGGGCTTAGTAAGAGAGACAGCCCAGGCTGATGAGCCACTTAGTAACCTGAGAAAATACAATTTGAGCTTGAGGTTTTAAAATAATGGTGAGGAAAATGTTCAGTTTTTCTTACAAATTTAGATGGTTGTTGTCTTTTGTTATATTGTCTGGCTCAGAAGATAAATGTTACCAATTTTGAATAAATTGTTGCACTCAAATTTCATTGAGAAGAATGTGAATGAGCAACTCAGCCAGACTTTTATATATGCCTGTTAATATTTGTTTCAGAGTAAACACATCCTCATCAAAATCAAATTACTCTTGGGAGCTGGTCAGAGCTTACAGTATTGCCCTGAAGTTGGGAAGTAGTAGCAGACTCTGCTCCTGGCTAGTTGCAAAAGTGGAGTAAAGAAACTCTGTTAAACACAGCACTGGATCAGGTTGCAGGATCCTTGACTTTGGCTGATGTTGCAGAGACCTAAAAAGCTTGACAAGATATGATATAATAGAAGGTCCTGGGTGTCAGTTCTGTTCTTGTAAGGCTCACAGCTGCTGTAGATTCATAGGCATGTCTCTGATGTCCTGATCCAGTTTTTAGAGACAGAGGACTAATGATAAAAATGCATGGTGGAGGAAATAACTTGAAAGGGCTTAAGTGATCACCTGGATGGTGTACTTCCAGGTGAGAGTGCAGCAGGCACTCCAGCTTAAAGAAAGTCAGTCTGCTAAAGCTCTTTAAGGTAATGCTGGTAGTACAGGGACAGAAACCAAACCTTCCCAAGGTGAGTCTGAGCTTAGGGAGAGAGTGTGTGCAAACACGGTTTGAAAACTAGGTTATGTCATGAGACCTTCTAGGAGTGTGTCTGGCGCTCTCTGTCCTGTGGTTGTAAGGTGCACACACAGGCTTTTCACACTCTAGCTGTGTCCTTGTATTATAAATATTTTGCCCCCTTCACATCTTTGACCTGTTAAAATGAGTATGAATAGTGAAGATAGGATTTGGTGTCTGTTGGAATACCAACAATTTATAGACTACGTTTTCTTAGGATGTTTTTTCTTTACCTGTTGCTGTGACAGGAAGGCTTGATATTCCTGTAAACAGAGTTGAGTGAGGAATAAGAAATTCAAATTTAGTTGTTCTTTTTCTAGCTCCTTTAATTGCCCCAGCATTCACTGTCTTCCCTGAATAGGAAGTAATTATCCTTTCGAACAGCAAAAAGGAAAAGAAAATTAGTAGTGAGAGGCGAGTTATGTCATTTTAAAGCCCCAACATCAGATGGTAGGCTTGTGAGACAAAATCTGAAACTATTGTTAACCAATTAAAATGAAGTTTTGACCTACTTCTGTGTCACTGATATTCCTGTAAATCAGCCTAGCCATCTCAGTGAGACAAGGTATCTGCAGGATCTTTGCAGAAGTCCAGTGTGGCCTGGCTGCCTTGCCAAGGGCAGAGCTACAGGTTCCTTCTCCATCTACTGAGGATGGCTTGCAGTCCAGCGCATGGGGGAAGACACCAGAACTAGGGAGCGTGCCAGGCTTGATTTACGAGTCAATGACAAAGTCCTGCTTTGCCTGCTTCTTCCTGAGTGATGTTTCTGATGGTCCTTTTTTAATCTTGCCTCTGTGCTGCTAACTTAGTGCTCTGTTTATAAAGTGGAATGCAAGTTTGAATAATCTGAAACCTGAGATTCTTCTGTTTGATCTCCATTGCTATACCTCCTACCTCTTTTGTTCCTCTGAGAATATTTAGGGAACTGAGTAAGAAATGTGTTCCTGGACAGCAGATTTCAGTTTATGCTGTACACCCCAGAATGCCCATTTATAGCATCAAATCAGTCAGTATTCCAGTGCAGCAACAGTATTTATGATTAAGGTAATCTGTTTCTTGCCAGAATGTGGTTAACACTACAAGAATCTGCATTAGGCCAAATTCCCCTGTTCATAGTTTATAAGGATCCATGGCCATGGAAAGTGTGAAAGGAATTTTCTGTTTTATTTAGCCTGTAACTTTAAAAGTTTAGTTGAGTTCTTAAACCTTTTTTTCATTTTGATTTTCTGCTTCTAGTCATGGATGCCCTAACTGGGTGAAGCTGTTCAATAGGCCACTCAGTAGTGCCTTTTTCAGTAGTTTAACTCTTAAAAACCTCAGGTAAAATACCCTGGTGAAACTGAGTTTATTTTTGTCATGTCATCATCATTCTCGTTTTGCATGTTTTTTGTGTCATTTTTGGGTTTTGTTTTTTGCATCATGTTCATTTACTCCATGTTGTTACGTTTCTGATTCCCCCTCCTGCATGGTACTGCGAAGTGGTGGAGCCAGTTACACTGTGTGGATATTAAGGTCTATCAGTAATCTACTTACTGTGCTCAGACCGCTAATGAAGATATTAAATAAAATGGTCAGAAAACCAGTGTCTGAGGAATGCCACTAGCACAGCCTCTCTGGTTTGCCACTGCTGCTTTCAGCAGGCAAGCCATTGTCAGCTTCTCTTTTATTTAACCCTTTATTCACCTTCTCGTGCTTCTATGAGTCCTTGTCTTTCTTCAGTTCCACCTGCCTGCATATTCTACTGAGAAAGAAGAAAAATAAATAAATAATTCAAAAGCTTTGCAGCATTTTCTCCATCTAGAGAATCAGTGGTCATACAGCCAGTTAGATGGATCTGGTCTCTGAGATTCATGTCACTTTTTACTGCATTTTTTTAATTTATGCCTGAAGGTATTATTTTTTAGCATCTTCAAATGAAATGTACTGAAATGTATTGTTAGGTCAAATGAACAATGTTTTGTTTAATTGAATTTTAATTTTGTTTTCTAGAGATGAGGGGGAGGGGTGTTTGTTTATTTTCAAGTATCCAGTATGGGAGAGACAGTTTCCCTTCACCTCAGCGCATTAAACTCTGAAGAGTCATCTGACATCTGTTCCATTCCACTAAACTCCTTCTGATCAGGCATATTTCATATTTCTTATTCTAGGACATGAAAGTAAGACAGGCTAAATTAATTTGAAATGTCAAGGTGTTTATTTGTTTCTCTCTGACTGCAGGAAGAAGCCTGAAATTAATGTAGTTATTGGTTCCTGTGAATCTCACTCCATGAGTTCTGGCTTTGGCTGCTGGTACCCATTGATGTATCTGCATCCATCTCTGTTCACCAACTTGCCTTGCTCCCATGACTAGCCTCTTTATTCTTGTTGAAAGCTGAAGCCAAATATTTATGTAAAATTTGCTGCTATTTATATATTAATATCTTTTATTTATGTCTTTTATTTATATGTTAATATCTTTAATATTTACCCTACACTTGCTATGCAGAGATCCCAATGTTTCTTCTTTTTTGAGTATCCCCGAAATACGTTTCACTCTGGCATGCTGGAAAAAAATGCGAAGCATCCTTTATTATCAGATCCTGGGGCTGTTCACAACTCAGCAGTCTTTACTAATTACTTTCTTTATACATTTGCCATCCTGAAGTCATGAATCTACTTGAATTGTATACCATTTTATCCAGCTTGATGTAGTATTCTTTGTATTACTAAATTTTATGTTAGTTTTCCTGCTTCAGAATAGCAGGGCTATAACCTCAGGATTTTCAGATTATCTCAGCGCAGCAAAAGCAAGATCTTTTATCATTCTCATTTAAAGGAATTTTAAGTAAAATATTCTGTCTGGGATTTGGTCTCCATATGTGTTGGGTAGGTGCTGCATTGGAACACTGTTCCACCTGGGTGGGAAAAAATGTCTGGTATGTGGCTGAGCCATGGACCACTTGTAAAGAGTTCATCAGACATGGTAGAAAGTAAAAAGCAATTCTCTTTTGCAGTTGTTGCAAAACAAACTGTTGACCATCAACTATTGATCACTACCTCTGTGCCAGAGTATTTGCTGGTGCCTTGAGTCAGACCCACTGAGGCTCTGGTCAGAGCCTTGCCTGTGTCCCAGTCACCTTCTTCTGACTTCACTTTCTGTTCCTTTCTCCAATACCTTCCAGCAGTGCAGCACCAGTGAGGGATGATTGTAATCTCCACCTATGCCCTTCTTTCTCCATTTGAGAAATGATGAGCTGTTTCACTTTGCAGCTATGTTCATTTCAGACCTTTTCAAATGCCTTTAGACTCACCCTTGGAAGGGATGGTTTCATCATTTTGTCTCATTGGGAGCAGTGGTTTCAAGCTGAAGTAATGCTTTGTAACTGAAAGGCAACTTCATTCTTCCATAAATAATACTTGCTGGAACAGAATGAAAGGGAATGCCACAGTCTCTTCAGTCTCTTCATGATCTCTCTTCTGATTTCTCATGCAGCATAGGGATATGATATAGGTCAACCTAAGCAAGGCCTTCTCTGTTTAAGAGCAACCTTACTCATTTTTACTTTACCTTTAGGCTATGTCTTCTAAAGCTTTTGTTTCTTCCCCGTGTTATTCCAGTGTATCCGCAGCTCCTCCTCCTCTATCCTCTGCAGTTGCACAAGCATTACTAGCTATCCAGTGCTCATGAGCACCACCATAAAAATGTACTTGGAGGATTTTTTTAAGATAAGTATGTTTCAGTTTTGGTTTGTTTTTCAGAAGGGATCCTAATTAGTTTAGGCAGGAGGTGAATAAAGAGCACAAAAACTTTCTACTTGGACAGCTATTGCTCCCTCCACATGTATTTAAATTTCCCAGTACACAATAAAGAGCACATAAATTCAGCAAAGTGATGAGCAGACTGCTTTGAATGTACTTTGGGTGCTACCTATATTTGCTTACAACTTGGTGTCATCCAGAGTCTATTGAGAAAGGGAAATGCACCTAGAAATACAGCTCTCTGGGGGCTAGTAGCTAACAGAAATGAAGAGGGTTCTGGCAGCCTGGCTGTGCCAGATGGAAAGCTTTGTTGAAGCTGAGAATTACAGCAGAGACACTGGCAATTTCATGGGAAGTACAGCTGCACACACAGAAGCTCTGACTGCTCTTGATGTTTGACCGGTGCTGCTGAAGAATTACCCAAAAGCTGAGTCTGAGCTGTGGGGTGTAAGTCCAGAGCTGAGCTCTGTCAGCCCTCAGGATAAAGGGTAGTAGCCGGGCCTTCTGGGAGATGTTGCTTTTGTATCAGCTTTTCTACTTACCTAATTCCATGATCAAAAGGCAGGAAGTTAGGCCGCCTGTGTTTGTGTGTCTTCAAGAGAAATTTTCAGAATATGCTTCCTTCATCTTAACATTCTCTGTATCCAGTGGTTATTAAAATACCTAAAAGAATTTGTAGTACTGTAAGGTCTTGATGATTTGATTCCATATATGGTGATATAATTAAGGGTTGGAAACCTTGGAGAAGTAAAGTTCACCACTCTTTTGCCCTCCCTCTGCTTTCCTGTGCTGTGCTGGCTGTAGTGCTGCACTATTGCTATGTTCTGGATTAGCTGGAGTGTTCTCCATGGATAGTGTCTCCATTCCACTCCTCCTGTGCTGTCTGCTCTCTTACAGGGTTGGTTGAACTGTCTGTCCAATAACTGGGCTACAGCTGACCCAGCCTGCTCAAAAAAACATTAAAATTCTGCCGTGTAAAGTGAAAAGAGGAAGGGTTTCTGGGTCTGATTTGCCCATTCCAGAAGTGAGCCAGAGATTTTGTGAACCGCTTAGTAATGTTCCCATACCTTCCACTCCTGAGATTTCCTCTATAGCCTTTTAATCTGGTGCACTGAACATTGCCTTTTTGACAGTTCAGGAAGTGAAGCAAGGCAGGTTATGCTGATTTTCCTGTGTTCTTGTTTTTCTATAACTTGCTTTCATTCTTTGGGGCACTAATCCTCCTGTGTCACACATTTTCTGTTCAACTTTTCTCCTCTGCTAATCTGTGGATTTGTTCTGCTGCCCATCTTAATCCACAGAAGCCGTGGTGACCTCAGGAGACACCCTTGGCAAGAGGCTTTTCTGGATTTGGGTAACATTGATTATTTCTCCTGCATTGCTGAAAATCAGCAATTGCCTTTCAAACCATTCCTGAATAAGACTGAGCTGCTTAACCACTTGCATACAAAAACCTGCTCACTGCAGTCCACTCCTAATGGGATGTGAGCTCTCAGTAAAATATCATGCTCAGAAGTAGCCATCTTGGCAAGTTCAAGAATTTTTTGCAACTGCCAAAGTACTGTACAGGAGATAAACCAAGCTGTTAAACTTTAATTGCCAAAATTTATGTGTGTGTGTTGGGCTGTAAGTCTAAAACAAAGTTCTAATAACAATGTTCTAGTCGTGGGTAAAGTAGAAAGTCTGAAAATGGTTTCTGTGAAGAACTTTATTCATAGCCCAAACAGGGATTTCTTGTCTTGCTTTTAAAGAAGTGAAGGGGCAAAACTTAGTGCTAACAGGAGGATGATGCTCAGTGGAAATATATATACTGGGGTCAGAGGAGTAAGGAGGGAAGTGAAGAGAGCAGTGGAAGAAGTTTGAGTAACTGGGGTGCAGTAACTTATCCCAGTGTTACTGCACAGCAAGAGCAGTGCTGGCTCACTCTTGGCTTTTGTGGGAGGGGCAGAGGAGGCTGTGGGGAAGTCATGTTCACCCAGGTCCAGGGGGATTACGTTACTTGGGGACAAGCCTTTAATCACAAGGACTAGTCAGTTTGTGTAGTAGTTGGGGAAGTGGTCCATAAGTGGTGTCTGTGTATATTCGTATATGTCATCTGAAAAAACCCCTGTGAGCTTTCTTTTCCTTCATTTTATCTAGAATACAGCTAGAAGTGAGAACTTCCCAGATGTTTCAGACATTATACCAAGCTTCCAGGGGAGCAGCTGTGTGCAACTCCTGAAAATGTGCAAAACACTCATACATACTCTCTGGCAACTTGTGCCTAATAGAAGGCAAAGTAAACACAAGAAAGCAAGAAAACACAAAGAAACCATCTGTTAAACACAGAATCTTGTCTGGTGTTAAAGTTTCAGTACCTGGAAAAATGGGAACCCAGCTTCATAGGCTATGTTATGCTGCTCCTCACCTTTAGGTATGTCTTGATGCCTGGGATGTCACTGATATTTGCCTGAGAGTCTGCATGACATACCACAGTGTGGGACTTGTTTTCCTTCTCCTTTGGTGGTTCTATTACACTAAGCTGGGCAGAAAAACAGCAGATGACCTCCAGTGTCCTGCAGTGGTAGAAGAGTAAGCTCTTTGGTCGGTCTTCAACTCCCACGATTCCAAAAAGACCAGGAAGAAGGGTATTTTCAAGGGGTTTCCTTCCTCCCTGGGAAGGAGTTCCCATGTGAGGTGGTGACTGTTACCAGTTCTGCTGCCATGCCTCTCCTCTCCTCAGTGTGAGGGGGGAGGTCTCCTCACCACAGCGGATTTCCTTTCTCAGATTGCCGCTGCTGCAACAGGATGTGCAGGGTAATGCAGTGCTGGGCAAGGGGGGCCTGGAGAGAGAAACCAGTACCTCTTGGTGTACTTTTTGCTGTTTCTTTACAGCCTTTGATGGTCAGGTCCCTGATTGCCCTTTGCAATGGGACAGAGCTGTGTTTGTTGCCTGGGGGAGTTCATGTTCTCCTTTGGTATCCTTTGGCCCATTAGCAGCAGCAGCAAGTGCTGAATACTTCTGCACTATCTGGGCATGATGAGAGCCCAGGTAACTTTTTTTTTTTTTCTCAGAGAGAGAGATGAGGAAAAAAATCTCCTAAATATACAAATATTTGTTTAGTTGCAATACATGGGTATTTTAGGAGCTACAGGGAGCCTGCATACTGCTGAAAATGGCAGGTAGCATAATGTCTTACCTCCTGAGGAAATATTTAGTGATATATACTTTGTTACCCTCTATGGGCCTCTGCAGAGAGTCATTTGGGTCACTTTTGTGCTGCACAGATCGGACAGCTGCACTTTTGAATTTATAGTCTGGAGAGACAGGACTGGAGTGGACTGCTCCTGAAGGATTTAATTCATTAAAGCAGCATGTGCTGCTTTTGCTTTTTCATATGGATTTCCCTCAGCTTGTCCCAAGAGCAGTTAGGATTCTGTGCTGTTCTCTTCTTTTGCTGTGCACAAGTAGGTCTTTTATATATGGATGGATGTGCACAACTGTTTTCCTGATTTCTTTCAGAAAATTTTCCCACTTTCTTTCAAAAGCAGTAACATTCTCTCTTGTAATTAGAATATAATCTATGTTTACTTTTTACAGTAGGGTGAAACAGTGAACTTGACAATACTGATTTTGCTGCTTCCCTTCCCTCTCCAAATTGCTTAAGATATTTTTAGATGCTTTCTTCAAGCTTTTTGGGAGAGAACAGTGTCCATCAATAGATCAGCTGTCGTGGTTCAGCTTTGAACTTGGCTTTCTCATCTGGAGCTTGTGACTTTTTTTCATTGTGACTTCCTCAACATTGGTGCACAGCACAGGTAAACACTGGGGGTGGGGTTGGGAGAAGAATTTGAAAAGTTTTATTTTAAAAGCCTTTTTTATATAAATGTATGTGATGAAAATACGGGGTAGAAAATAGCTCCAGGAGTGGAAGATGAGGGCTAAAATCCTGTAGGTTTTCATGCAGTGAAATGAGAAGCTGAATTAAGATTGAAATAAACACCACATGTCTTTGGACCAATACATCATTAGCTGAGTATTTGAATAGCAGAATACAATAGATTCCTGTAGAGAATCCTGTATACAGTCTTAGGAATCAAGGAGCAAAGAAATCAGGTCAGGCTGCAGTTGTATGTCCATTCACAGGGAGGAGAGTGGTTAGAGTACTACAAAGGGGCTTTTGGACTGTGATTTGTGAAATGTGTAGCAGAGCATTGACAGGTCCGTACCAGAAAGTTAAATGGATTCTTTTCCTTTTGTGGCATTTTATTAAGTTTTCTAGATCTTGAGTTAATGTCTGATGACCTATCAAGAAGGCTTAGATTTCTGATTTACCTTCTGCCTTCATTTACCTCCTCTGGCTGAAAGTTTCATGAACATTTTCTACCTGCAGCATGACAGGCTGCTATGAAGGGATGTACACTCCTGTTCTAGGATGGACATCCTAGAACACTCCTGTCCTAGCAGCACATCAAATGAACACATAGCAAGAACTTAGACCAGCATCCTCGTGAGTGGAGTTTGTTAGTGGATTCGAGAATGGGAGCAAAACGTTTGAAGAATAGCTTTATGGGTCTTTATTTTTAATGAAAATAAAATAAGAGAGAAGTGAGGATAAATAGAAATGTAGACACTACATTCCTCAGGGATATAGAAGTGGACATTGCTTTCTTTGGTTCAGATAAAAGAACAGGTTGGTATTAAAACTTCATTTCATGTGAATACTAATCCAAAAACAATTTTGTAAGAAGAGCTTTAAAAAAAAAATCGCAATCACAAATCCTAATCAGGCAGATTCTGAAATACAGCTGATTATACCATGGACTGGAAACACTGAATAAAACAAAAAATACACAACTATTTTTAAATTTTATTATAAATTATATTTCTTTTTCCTAAATCCAGCATTTGTAGTTGTTTGGCTTGGTTTTTTTCCCCTGAGTGAACAAATCCAGATTTTCTCCACTTGGACATAGTTTTATTTTTAAACACAGCTTCCAGAAATGCATTTGTGTGGGATTGCAGTTGGGACCAGTGGAGAGCCATGGCACTCTGCCAGGCACTCACCCTGTCCCTGCAATACTGATGGATTGCCAGGGTTCTGGAGAAAAACAATCCCAAAACTTTAAACAAATTATGCTTAATGGAAATAAACATTTTTTGCCCTTCTCTATAATGATTTGGATAATGTGCTGGCTGTGTGTTTCTAGAGGACAGAGGAAGGGGGAAGGGGAGAGGAGGGCAGACAGAGCTCTGCATGCTTGTAACTTGCTCTCCAGTGGATTCTCTGGAAAGCCTGTGGGAGAGACTGTCTTTTCTAAGCTTGGAGTGTTTTGTAACTTTCAGACTATCCTTCTATTAAAAGGTGGACAGGCTGGTTGCAGCCAGCTATGATAAGAGCATTTATCTACTCGTTGGTTTCTTCCATATATGGATTTGAAAGACCAGGAAAAGTATACAGAATCATGCAATAATTTACGTTGGAAAAGACCCTTAAAATCAAGTCCAGCATTGCCAAGTCCACCAATAAACCACATCCCCAAGTGCCGAATTTACACATCTTTTAAATATCTTCAGGGATAGTGACTCCACCACTTCCTGGGGCAAGCTGTTCTAATGATTGACTTTCAATGAAGAAATTTTTCTTAATATCCAATCTAAACCTCCTGTGGTGAAATTTTCGAACATTTCCCCATGTCTTGTTACTTGGGAGAAGAGACCAACCCTCACCTAGCTACAGCTTCCTTTCAGGTGGTTGTAGAGAGCAATATGGTTCCTCCTCAGCCTTCCTTTTCTCCCTGCTAAAACACCCCCAGCTCCCTCAGCTGCTTCTCATAAGACTTGTGCTCCAGACCCTTCCCCAGGTCTTGCCCTTCCCTGGACATGCTCCAGCTCCTCAGTGTCTTTCTTGTCATGAGGGGCCCAGAGCTGAACACAGCATTCGAGGTGTGGCCTCAGCAGTGCCGAGTGCAGGGGGCAATCCCTGCCCTGCTCCTGCTGGCCACTGTTGCTGGCACAGGCAATGCCATTGGCCTGCTTGGCCACCTGGGCACACGCAGCTCATGGTCACCCCCAGGTCCTTTTCCAGCAGGCAGCTTTCCAGCCACTCTGCCCCCAGCCTGTTGTGCTGTGTGGGGCTGTTGTGAGTGACCCCAGTGCAGGACCTGGCACTTGGCTTTGTTGACCTCATACAGTTGTTCTCAGCCCATGGATCCAGCCTGTCCAGATCCCCCTGCAGAGCCTCGCTGCCCTCCAGCAGATCAACACTCCCACCCAACTTGGTTTGAATTGCAAACTGACTAAGGGTTCACTTGATGCCCTTGTCCAGATCATTGATAATGACATTGAACAGCACTGGCACCAATACTGAGCCCTGGTAAACACCAGGTGTGACCAATTGCCCACCATTTAACTCCATTCACCACCACTCTCTGGCCTGGCCATCCAGAGACAGTGCACCCGCCCATGTCACATATATACCTTGTATATTTACTGTGTACAGCATTGATACTCCCTTCCATGTCGTGCACCTGAATTTTGCTGGGTTTTGGTGATAAGTGAAAATGCCATGAAACCATAACCTGGTTGGGTTTGGCTTTTTAACATAAAGAAAGGCAAGCAGAGTATGCTGCAGGTTATAGCTTCACAGAACAAAAGGCATTATAGATCTATCTCTGTTTTTTCAAGCTGGTGCTGATAAATCTTTTTTCTCACTTCTGTTGCTATGGTGTTAGTTCTTTGCAATTGCAAACCTTTGGGTGATCATGTCAAATGCAGAGATCATTCAAAGAGAGAAATGCTGAAAGGAAAGGGAAGTAGGAGGGCTCAAATTCCAGCTGATGACAAACAATGAATCAGTGTCTCTGCAGAGGGCCATCAGAAACGTCGCGCTTTACTTTCACTGACTTCTTTTTGGGTCTGATACTCTTAATTGAAAAGGCTTCTTTTTACCTTCTCAAATCTTTTTTTCCTTCTACTTTTTTTTTCTTAGTGCATAGCATAGAAGGAAAGTGGATCTCTTCCAAATTCCAAACAGCCCAGGAATATTTGTTTTCTGCAGCATGACTCTAAACACAGAGAACTTATTCTTGCAAATGGTTTGATCCTACAATCCACAAAATACTGGATCAAATTTTGAAGGTTTTTGTGGCTGAAATGTACCTGCTGTCCTTGTTGAAGCAATTGGTCACTGAACTTCCTTCCCAGAGAAGCTGCTTTATCACGCAGTCATTTTTCACATTGCTTAACTGGCGAAGGGGAAGCAAAACAGTGTGAGGGGGAGCCTTTTTAATTCTTTCCAGTATGCAAAGTACTTGCATTTGATTTTGTTCTCAAAATACGCCTGTTGGGTTTAGCTGGCACAACTTTTGTGAAGAAGTTATCTTGCCCAGACGTCTTATGCTTGTGGAAAACACTGTGCTGGAAATGCCTGGGTCTGCCTTGAAGGCTTACTTCTATTCTTGGGTCAAGGCTGAAAAGGAGGACTGTGTTCTTGTTTTCTGAATGTTTCTGTGCAGATTGAGCTGAAAGTTCAGGAGGAATTTGGAGGGGTGACCAATCTCAAGTACTTACTTGCTTCTTACCGCTTTTCAAACTGCAAGTCCTGAAAATGGATTAATTCAGAATTTTGTACCTTGGCAGCCATGAACTTTCTGACCTAGTTAAATGGACTCTTTGTTTTGCTGTTTCCTTCCAGATGTGATAGGCAGATGGAAAAAAATCAGAAGCAGCAGTGTGGTCATCTGAGATTTCTTTTAAGGATATTAACTGATTTTTCTGGAACTTGGTTGAAAAAGTGAATTATCTCCTTCCGTGTTCTTTAGCCAAGCTGTAGTTCACTTTGTTTTGCCTTTGTTTTGCAGATACTTAGGCTGTCCCTTAGCCTTTGTGCTAAGGGACACACTTATGAGAGTGAAAATATGTCAGGACAGCCAGACCTTCTGTAGACTGCCTCACCTGGCCACAGCTTGCCCATCCCTGAGCATCTGTGCCAAGTCTGCCAGGACTTGTTGGTCTCTTGGCTTGTAGGGAGTGGCTGCCCTCCTGTGAGCAGCACCTCTGTTTGTCTCCTGGGAAGAGAGACACATACTGTGTTTTCCAGTTGTATTGGAATTGAAGTCCTTGGAATAAGGACTTCAGAGGGCCCCAATGCATAAGTGTTAATAGAAGCATATAGTAACAGGCAAACTAAGGTGGTCTCTGAGGGAGGAATTTACAGTGTTTCAATTTGCTTTTGTGCCATAGGTGCCTTCAGCTATTCTGCTCAGGGAAGCCTGGCCCAGATAGGAGTGCCTACACAAAAGTAATTCAGCTCCGAGGGTCGGTTACATTAGCAACTAGCAAATGAATATAAGGCTGATAGATCTCTGCTGGTCTAGATTTTTTGGTTTGATCCTGTTTTTACCTTCTTTAAGGCGCTCCTTAATTCAAAGTAGGGCCATTTCTGTAGGGTGGGAAATTTTAGTAGGACAAAACTAAAGCTAATGAGACAGAAAACAGGATCATCAGCAGCCTGTTCTGCCCAGTAGTCCTCTCCCTCCTGTGCCTCTCACACCCTGCTTTACCAGAATTGAATAAAAGAGAAAGCAGCAATAGAGAGGATCATGCAGGTAAAATCAGACACTAACTTTAGTGAGCACACATCCATCTTTTCCTCTCAAAGTTGTTCCTGGTTTGGTGTTTACAAGGTAAAGTTGCAATTGAGGCAGTAGGTCTCACAGCTGGTTGAATTGAATCTGTGAGCGGCCCGGTGTGTTGGCTGGAACATGCGCCAGTTCTGGCACTTACACTGAACTATTGTTAAATCTGGTAAGTAGCTTCATGGGATCTTTAAGTTCCATGAGCATCTTAGGGGTCTGCAATGCATCATCTTCATCAAAGCAGATTTGGCATTACATTCAGACTAAGTTGCTTAGGGCTTTGTGCAGTCAGGTGTTGAAAATCCTGATGAATGGAGATCCTGCCACCTCTGTGGGACTCTGCTGTAACCAGACTGCCCTTGTGGTAGATTATTTTTTGCCTGATTTAGTTGGAATCTCCGTAGTTTTGATTTATATCCTGATAAATCCAAGCCCTCACAATAACACTGTCCAGCTCTGTTAGGGTCTTTGCATGCATCTCATACAGGTCCAGTAGACTTCTTTGCATTGATACTTCAGCAAGAGAGAATTCGTCAATCCTTTTCCAGTACAGGTGGTTCTTCTGCTCTTGAACTGGAACCAAGCCCTCTAACACATTGCAGCTGTTTTTTTGCCTTCCTGTCCTGTCTGGAGCAGACTTTCTGCACATCCCGCCCCAAATATTTTTCTCCTACCCAGCTAACTGCCAAAGTCTGCTATTGGGAGCTGTCTGGGAGCTGCACCCCTCCTTACTACCAAACAGCTGTCTCAGTAGCCAATGAATTTCCACAGATCCTGAGTCGCTTGCTTTTGTGTTACCTTTATTCCTGTCCTGGGTGCTGTTTTGTGCAATCCCAGTGGGAGAAGGGCACAGGAGACCTTCTGTTTATTAGTGTTGTTAATCCTTGTTAGCTCATTCTTTTTGTATGTATGTGAATGTACCAGGAAACTGTGTGAACATACTGGGAAACTGAGTTGAAGAGCCATAAGTTGGTTTAGGGTGGAGAAGCACAGGAAGATGGAAGGTACTTGCTGGTGACTTTGCTGTTTTTCATGGAATTAGAGCTACCCTGCTGAGAAATAAGTGTCTGAGTAAAGTTTTCTAACATTCAATGATGTGTAAATTCTCAGGGGTTTGGATAAAGTACCACAACAAAGGCACTGTGTAAAGTAAGTGTCATCTGTGTGGCAGCAACACCTTGGATAGTGGCTGGGACAAGACGTTGGATCCCCTATATATTAATAAAATGTTTCTCTCTGGTTTCTTCAGCTTGACCTCACCAAACCCATTGAAGAACAGGGCCCTTTGGATGTGATCATACATAAACTGACAGATGTAATCCTTGAAGCAGACCAAAATGACAGCCAGTCACTGGAGTTGGTTCAGAGGTTTCAGGTAAGTGGTTCTTTTGTAGTTCAAGCAGGAGGATGATTTTAGCACAGCAGATTCAGTCTGATTACTGTGCATTTTGTACGGGTTTGATGAAAGGAACTGTCTGGCACACTGCTGCCTTGCTATTGATAACCCAGCAAAAGTGGTTTTATCAGATTTAAATGTACTTGCACCTTGGGAAGGTTTTGGGTTGTATCAGTAAGGTTAGTTAGAACTAGTTTCCCATCCAATGTTCTTATGTAATTTCATGAGTATTAGTGCTGCTCACAGAGAGGAACAGGTGTTTGCAGAGCACTTTACGTGCATCTCTTCATGACAGAAGCCACTAAATTAGTTTGTCCCAGTTCTGTCTAGTCTTCCCAGTTCCTGGAATGCTAATTTCTGCAATATCAAGATTACTGAGTGACTCTGTCCTCTAGTGCTGAAAATCCTGTTACGTTAATTTTCTTTTCCCTCAAGTTTACATTGAAGACCAGAAATATGAAGGGTGTAGTGGTACAGAGAACTGCTTTCCCAAAGAAAAAGTGTCTTGAAAGATTCTTTCCCAGCGCCTTCTAAACTTTTTATTTTGGAAGTAGAAGATGAGATAAGAGGGTAGGGCCCTTGTGAGCAGGCATGTGAATGATATCATCCCTCCAATAAAGTAAGGCCTTAAACTTTTGCTTCTGCAGGAGACTGAGTTGTGCCACATCACTGGCATGCAGGAAGCTCCCACAGAAGTAAAACATATAACCAGGAACCAGTGGCGCAGAGCACAGGCCTTTCTGTGTTGAATTACATGCCAAAATGTGTTTTTAGAGCATACTCTCATGTAGTTTCATATCCAAGGCAGAAACTATCTGGAAATTGCTGCCCGTCTCCATCTGTCCTGTATTATTTTTAAGATATTGAAAATCACTAGAAATTAAGAGAAGCATAAGAAAGAGAAATTGTAAGAATACTTCTGTATAAAGTGTGTTGTATAAAGCATAGGGTTATTGTTTTGGGTTTTTAAAACTAAAATCAATGAGCAACCTCGAAAATGAAAAATGGCACCTTGCAAGAAAGCTGTTTGTATGAGTGAGGTGTTATATAAGTACTGTGGTATTTCTGGCACCTACACACAAGTGGAAATAGTGTGGTTCCCTTATTGTTGATTAAGTTGACTGAAAAAGTTCTGATGATCTTAACCAGACCAAACAGTACAAAATTCATTATGCTTTTTTTTCTGCTATTGAATATAAATGTGACAGCAAGATGATACCTGGCAGCAGGCTTACTGTTGGCTCCATAAAGCAGTCTTCCAGGAAGCAGAGAGCAAGGGATCCTTGACCACAGGAGGAGGAATGATCTGCCAGACTACATTTATGACCATTTTAAGAATTACTTTTTTTTCAGATCTATGTTATAGAGGCCTTGACCATAATCTGCCAAGAGCTAAGGAGGAAACTGGCTTCATATTTACATGAGTCTGTGTCCCTGCTCTCTAGAGTCTGTGATGAGCCCTTGTAGGGTCTAGCAGAGAGTGCTAATAGAACAGGAAGCCTCTTGGCATGCCATTTTATGACTGCTTTCAATTGCCTTGGAAAAAAAAATTACAGGAGAATGAAAATGGTATGGAGGAGTTTTCTGTTGACAGTGGCATTTTTAGCTCCAGAAGACCTTTAGGGCTGAGCTTTCTGAGGTCTTTGTGCTAGTTGGATGTGGTATGGACTGCAGTTTCTCAGGAGAATATTGGTGGATGCAAACTGTTCTCCACAGCACTGAAAATTATATTGATCACTGGAAGTGATGAGTGCCTCTTGATCTCATCCAAAGCAAAAACAAAGACTGCATATAGCACCTAGTGTAGAGCGTGAGATGAAAAGTGGAGAAATATTGTTATTTTCCTTTTAGGACATTTAAATCTTTATTGTGGGGGATGATGATTATTTGTAGAGGTGATGGTCAGTGTCCCTTCCTACCCACTGTAACACAGGGCTGGACTGATTTAACACAGGTAATTATTTAACTGTGAAAATAGGTTATAGTCCTCAGCGGCTCCTTCTTGGCCAGAGGTGCATGGAGGGAAGTCAGGTGAAGAGGCGGAGTTCCCAGGGAGCCTTTCACTTACTGATGCTACAGTTCTGCCTTCTTGGTAAGAAAGAAAACTAACTGCCCCAGTTCTTGCCTTCTAGACAAAGTATATGGCTTTGAAAACTGAATACGTTTTGGATCATGTAAGACATTGGGGAACCTTTGTTATGCTTTCATTAGAACAAAATGCTCTCAGAGCAGCTGCCTGTTGTAGCCATACAGGAGCTTGAGTAGCTTCATTGATTGCAACTTCATATTGCATTCAGAATGATGGCTTGAGTGAAGGAAAATCAATAAGGTAATTAATTTGTCTTTCAGAGCTTTTTCTGAACAGGTTCTCTTTTCATTAGCCTACTTAAAAAGACAGATCAGACACAGATTTTATGCTTGGTCTTTTGCTATTAGGTTGATGAAAATTTAAAATGTTTCCTCCCCTGCTGCCTTCAACTCTTGACTCTCCCGCTCTGGAGTTGTCCAGGATGGGCTCTTCTAATCTTGATTGAGAAGCTTTCTTAGAAGGGTTTGGGACTGAGAGGAATGAAAATGAGGGAGGTATTTTGGAAGGGAAGGAGGTAGGGGACTTAGCTGAGAACAGGCAAGCAAAAAACAAAGGAAACTATTATGTCTTCATAATTCTTTTCTAATTGGGGGGACAGGTTAATACAAAATTGAAATGGTCTGTTTGCACCTGAATTCACAGGCCGATACCTGTGTTTTATCCATTTGAAAAATAATGTGTCTTAAATTATTGGAAGAGCCTGATAAGCAGCAAAATTAACTAAAAATTTGTCCTTCAAGTGCTAAGGGTTAGGATAGCTTCCTGTGGGTAGGATTTGCAAGATGAAGGAGCAAAGGACTTTTGAAGGCTATGCAGGGCAGCTGAGTACTCAGAAAGTTTCTGTGAGATACACAGAGAATAGAAATGTAACAGAGGAGTTCTCCCTTCCACTTGCCACACCTCTCATTCCTCTTAACCACTGCAGAAATCTCTTAGATTTAGAGACAGACAATTTTGAGGTGAGTGTTTGTTGAAGACCCCATACGACTTCATATTTCTTTTTGGAAGGTGGTGTCCATGAAAAGAGACCACCACAGCTTAAGACAACAAAAAGGAGCTTTTAAGTCTAAATCTGATGCAAACACTTTAGACAAGCTTGTGTTTATGTCTCTTTCTCCCTTGGAAAGTGTTGACATGTTTTTACAAGCAGTCATTGTCATGTTTCTGTATGTGGGAAAACACAAATTCAAATGGCGTTATTGTTTCTTTTGCTTACTTGCTTTCTTTTGGAATATTTTTGTGGAACTTTGTTTAATATTGAACAAAACATTATACAAGTTTTATTACTTAGTAGTAAAAGCAAGTCGATGAATCACTGAGTCTCATCATTTAACGCTCTATTATTTGCAGTAGATAATACTGTATCAACTTTCTGTTAAAATAGTGAAAAGAAATCATTAGCTACCTTTCTTTGAGTAAAATGACAAGCAGCTCTATTCTCATCTATACGCAGGCTTCTCAAGGAACGTATTTTTTTTGTATGCTGGGTTATATCCCCAGAGGTATTAATAGGGAACATGAAATATTTGGTCTTTTTCTGATTTCAAGTTTCATTGCTGGCCAGTAATGGGGCTGGTAGAAAGCATGATTTAACACTAGGCCAGGAATACAAAGGAGGATCTGCTAAAATTTCTCTTTTTTTCTTGTTTGCTTTTATTATGTCAAAGATTAGAAAGAGGAAAACAGAGATGTTGTCTGGGTCAAGCTGGACTGCATCCCAAGGACAGAGCCCTTTCAGTCTATTGTTGGAAAGCCTAAATATCTTCCACATTGTTGCCTGAATGGTTGGAGTCTGCTGTTCGATATCAGTCTTCAGTAAATCCACTGAAATAGAGAGCAGAGTTGTTTTGCTGGAAGGATGAGAGAAGACTTGAAAGTTCAAAGTTGAAAGGTTGTGCTGTACTGAAGACAGTACTGCTGTACTCTCTTGGCTTCAGTGTTTTTCTTTTCCTTCTTCAACTGCTTCATTTTCAAGTTCATGTCTATACATCTGCTTTCAAAATAACCAGGCAGAAACCCTTCATGTTTATGCAGATTTATATTTCTGGTAGTGGAGCCAATTTGTGCCATGGGAAGGGTGCTGTTACTTAGGCTACATCCAGAGTTTTCTGCTCTCTTAAGTGATCTTCACAGGTCACTTACTGGACGTACAGTTCTGCCTTCTTGGTAAGAAAGAAAACTAAACTACCCCAGTTCCTGCCTTTTAGACAAAGTATATATGGCTTTGAAAACTGACTATGTTTGTAGTACATGATGTCTGAGTGTGCAGCAGTTTCTACTAAAGAATCAAAATTTACAAGAAATTTCACATCAGCTGCCATAATTGTTCCTGTGAAGCTAACAAAATTGACTTTTCTTATTGTAATTTCCTGTTGTAGAGAATTGCTGTAAGGTTCAGATTTTTAAATAACTTATTTAAAGTAGTTTTCTGTGCATAGGTATTGAAACTCTCTTTTGCATGTGTTGGTGTTGTTCTGGTGAGAAGTGTGGGAGACTGGGAAAGTGCTGGCAGCCCAAAGGCCCAAGGGGAAGCTGGATGATTTCCTTTTTGGATCCTGGTGCAATTTGATGGTTTTGTTTTTCAATGCAGAGTTAATGCTTTGTGATGGAAATCCAAGCAACAAACATTATGTGATAGGAGATGCAGAATTATGAGGACCTGAGCCCATTTTCATGCTCCTGTCCCCTGCACAGCATCAGCAGTTAATCTCTAGCTGTGTTCAAACAGAAAGGACACATACAAATACACTGAACATGTTCTGCATTGAGAGCCTCTTTGAAAAGAGGCTGTTTCTGAATTCAGTTAAAAGGAGAGATGTGTGGCCTGTCTACAGATGAGCTCTAGGAGTCACTTCAAGTTTGAGATCTTTCCTTAGATGACACTGATCTTCACTGCTCTGAGTTTTGTCATTCCTGTGCTTTCTGGCTGTCCGAGTTCCTAGGCCTGCAAATGGAGAAGGGTTGGAGAATAGTACCTGGCATAGATATAATGCTGAGAAATTTCCTTATTTTGTTAAAGGAAGCTGATTTGCTCAAAGCTCAGAAGCCTTTGTGTGTGTTTGAAGGGGCTGTTGTCTAGTACTCAGTGCAAGTTCTCAAAAAAAAAAGGTACTGTGTAAAGTTCTCCAGACTCTAAATGGCTTTTGGAAAACAGCTCCCACCTCCTTCAGCTTCATTAGTTATTCATGTGTGCCTTACAGAGATTTTGGGAGGCTCCTTAAGACAACAGGATGAGAGATCAGTCACTGGAAAGTGAGCTTAGACGCTCATTTCTCTTGATATGTTGACTGGTGTAGAATGGCCTTGAGATTGTGCTTTATTCCTGTTAAACGTTGTTATGCTGTTGCAAGCTTAGTGCTTGGATGGTCTTTAAATACAGTTTAGGGCTATTACCATTAGAAATAAAGCACTGTGAGGTTCCCTTACAGAAAACAGAGAAAAAACAGCCTCCCTTTGGAAACACTTAGGGTAACATGAGCCAAATTAACAAGTAGAATTCATGAATCCTGAGGAAGCAAGGATAGTTCTCAGTGCTGAGGTGAGCATCAGGGAGATACACAAGGAGCTAAGAGACAGAAAAGTCATTCCCTCCTTGGAAGGCAGTAAAGGCAATGGAGTCCACAGGCAGGAGGAATGTATGTGTGAGGAGAAGGATCCAGTGTATGAAGAGTAGGGGCTGGGCCAGCAGGAAACTCCAGGGAGCTTGAAAGCAGGGTGAAACCAGAGACTGGTCAAGGTGGATGGGTGGTCACCACAGTGTAAAAGGAAGAGCTCGTACACACATCAGAAGTGCTGCAGGAGGCTTGCTGTTGGAGCTTGCTGAAGCCACCTTTCGTAGCTGTGACATGTTCAGTCTGGGTGCTGTGCTTGCCTGCTGCCCCATCAGGTTACTGGCTGTCTGCAAGAAGCTCGCCCTCTCAGTGTGCTGGGGAAGACACATAGTGTGGTAACTCCCTGTCTTTTAAACAGAGGCACAGAGGGATGAAAAGAGCTGTCCAGTTACACTCTGGAGATGTTGAGATACTCAAGTACAGTTTCACTATCAGCAAGTTCAAGCTAATGCCCTAATCACTGGATCATGCTGGCTCCACAGGGTGTGTTTTAGGTGCTGCATAAAAGGACACGTATGCGTAGACATGTGTGGGTGTTTAAGAAGCATTAGGTAATAAGATACTCTAGCTCTAAAAGAAATAAAATCTCATCTGTATTTGAAATCTGATTGCTCTCCTTAAGACTCTGGAAGTACTAGGGGCAGGAGACTTGAAAACTGCATGTTCTGGGGCGTAGTGACTAGAAATGAAACCAGCTTCTGCTCCACTGAGCTGATGAGGCTTTTTATCCAGGCTGTACTGCAAGGGTGAGGCAGCAGCTGGGTCTGACAGTCTTGATGACCAGCTAGGCAAAAGGCTATCCCTTACTTTTCCCATGGGGCAGCAAGGTTGAACATATCTTTGGGGAATTCATTCTTTGTGTTCTGCAGGGATTATTAAATATGTCAGACAACAGTATTGTCACTGAGGGATGCCTTGTGCCCTGTGAAGGAAATCTGCTTGTGTCTTGTGGGTGATGCAGTAGGTTCATTAAACCCTGATGCTGGATCCTTTCAACCTCAAATGAATAATCTCCCATCAGCAGTCATCAGTTCAGACTATGTAGTCACCAGAAAGAAACAGTTTCCTGGTGCTGGGGTGGAGAAGTATGCATCTCCAGTTAGTATCTGAAGTGAAACCACTTTCGGGGAGTAGATTATGCTGTTCTTTTCTCTCCAGCAAAGTGCATCTCCTGAGGACATCTCGTCATACTCTGAAGTATCTTTTGTAGTATGTTTTCTTCTTTGAAAAAATCAATTTAAATGTAGTAGAACTTCATGGAAGTCTATTAATTGTAGGAGCTTTTGCATGAATGGATTTAAAGAAGTACGTGGAAACATTGGGATGATTTTGGGAAATTGGGTGAAACAAAGAGAGATGCTAAGTTTGGATATATTTGTCTGATTTTGAGTAGAGTAAGATTGATGCTTGTTTCCCACCAACTTTATAGAGTCAGGTTGGGGAAATGATGAAGCAACTCAGCTTCTGTTCTAAGAAACTGAAGGAAGTTTTGTTGGGTTTTCAAGGCCAATACCTGGCAGCTGTGTCTGTGTTCCTGGCCAAGATGCAGTAGTGTAGTCATGACCTCAGTGAACAGGGGATTGAGTTCCCAAGATGAAAATCCATGAGATCATTAACTTTACTTGGTTCTTGTAGTCAGAAAAGGAGAGTATGAACATAGAAAAGTAGCAAGCAATGAAGACACAGTGAAGCCACAATCCCTTCAGCCCTGCCAAAAAAAACTTCAGCCCTTATTGTCCAGCCCTTAACGCTGTCTTCAGCCCAGCCAGAAGACAGCAATAAAAACAGCATCAAAGAATGCAGATGTATTTCTGAGTCTAGTTCACATAGTTGTGATGTTCACATGCAGTAATTGAATGCAAGGATGACCCCAAGATAGCCATGTGCCATCTTTCTTCTCCTAATGGTTTTTCTCAGCCCTGCTCACAGTTCTTACTATGGCACTTTGCCACTTATGAGCTAGTGTGGTTGCAGCACAGGTTTTGCTACTAATAGATTCTACAGGAGGAATTTGTAATCTAAACCAGTTGTAACATAAACTGGTAACCAGCTGTTACGTTTGTGTTTGTTTGAAGTGTCAGTGTTTTGACTGTCTCAGGACTTTCTGTGTTGCCAAAGTCCATTTGGCTCCTCTTGAAGAGAAGCTGGACTTTTTAACATAATATATTCTTTTCCCATTATTTTCACTTTTCATTATTTTTCTACACTCTTCAGCCAACCTAATGCCATTTTTTTTATATATATTATTTTGCAGGAGTATATTGATGCTCATCCAGAAACCATTATCCTAGACCCTCTCCCGGCTATTCGTACACTTCTGGATCGATCCAAGTCTTATGAGCTAATTCGGCAAATAGAGGCATACATGCAAGGTAGGCCAATATCTGTGCTCCCTGGAGGCTTTTATTGTGACTAGAGAAGAAAGCAGCTGCTTCTGGAGGCTGGATGTGAAGTTTAAAGTAGTGGTTTTGGGCCCCTTGCATTGTCTCTCCATGGGAGCAGAAACACTGAAGCATTCCTGTGTCACAGGATTGCCCTCTGGAATCCTGTGCTGTTCTTTTTCCATATACACAAAGGAGGTTTGTATCTGATTAAAAATATGATGTGGATTTAATGGGGAGCATATTTACCACAGTGAGCACTCTCAGAAATCTTCTGGAAAACGTTGTCTTCCTGTTGTGTGCTGGTAAATTGAAATGACTCTGCAAGCTCAGCAACTTGTAGTAAGAATCCTTAGGCCTGAAATTGAGGGAGAAGAAAAATTGGTTTTGGAAAGGACCAAAAGGAAATAAAGTGTAAATAGAGCTAAGGTCTTTGAGAAGTACTGGAAGCCTATTGCACAAGATGGGAGGAACATAAATGCATGCCTGGTGCTGGCTTGTTACCTGACATACACTATTGACCTTAATTGGTATCATTTGAGTTGTATTCCATGTTAGGAGTCATGCCTTTTCAACCTGAATAATTCTATTACCTTCTCTTTGTAACCATTGCAACTGTTGGGTTAAATTGGTCTTTCATTCCCTTTCTACTTCTGCTACTGTCATATTCTTGAAACATTTATTGGCATTTGAATTTAAATCTAGAATAGCTCTGAAGTAACTGTTTCATATGTTAGATGACTGTAATAGAGGGAAATTGCATTTATGAACTATGTTCTAATGGGATGTTATTGGAAATACCATTGAGACTGTGTTATCATTGTCTTGATGGGCAGGTAAGAAGCTCAGCAATTTGTATTTTTATAGTTTTGGATTTATGGACCTATTATTTATGTATAACCTGACTGGCCCTACTGGCACTGCCCTTATGTAGAAATAAGACTAATACTTCATAGCACTCCCCCTTGTCTTTTTGAATCTCTTAGGGAGAAAATCCTCATTTAGTTTAGAAGGATTTTGTTTTGGAGTGGCTATTGCTGTTTGTGAGTAGGAGAAAGGTGCTGAGGGAAACCTGTGCTCTGAGGGAGTTGTTGGGATTTTGTTCTAACAGCAGAGATTCAGTAGAGTTTGGTTTTGTTGGGTTTTTTCTTAAACTGCTGTCAGTACTATTGTTATACCTATGAGAACAATATGTTTGGGAGAGCATCCAGTTTTTGCAAATAGTTTGTCTTCTGCATATTTCAGCCTCCTTTGGTCAAACTGATAAGAAAAAGAAATAAATGCTTAAGCAGGAAAAAGAAAAAGGAAATTTGTGTTCAGGTAAAACTGACAATTTAGAAAGAAGCTGTTAATAAAGTTGAGGAATGAAGTAAGGAATGGCATTAGCTATTGTCACTGGCTGCTGCAGTGTTTGGTGACCATATTTCCCCTGACCCTCTTTCTCCCTCCCCCGGCACTTTCCTCCCCAGTCTAATCTTACTTCTCTTTCGTAATCAGAAATAACATGACCAAGACCTTGAACCAACTCTCTATTTAGCAGGAGGAATCTCAGGAGAGATGAATAATTGTCTAACTTCTTGTTCTGGCCTAAGTAGATCAGCCTCTGTATTCCTGCACATGATGATCTGCAGTAAGAGAAAAGTTACACCGCTCTAGGCAATACTGAGGGTTTTTCTCTCCTTCCTTGTTTTCACCTGCTAAGTTATGTTTTCTCTGTTGCAGCTACCATTTCATATTCCAAGGCCATGAGCTCTTAGAAAACACAAACAAGAAGTAATACATCTGTGAATAGCATGAATTCTTAGGAATCACATCTTTACTGTTCTGGAATTTCATTATGGAAGTAACTACTAAGAAAATAATATCCTAGTCTTTAGCTGTAACTAGAGAGCCCTTTTTATCGCACGATACAAAATTAATGTGATGGGTTAAGTTCAGTGCAAGGGATTGTCTCTTCCAAAGGAGTGTTGTAAACTCAGGAGGATTGAGTTTATATGTAAGGATAAGCCCTCTGCCTATTCAAAGTCTTTCAAAAAGAAAATTCAGTTTTTATTTACAGATCAGTCTTGCATTTCAGTGATTATTGCCTCTATTTCAATTTTGTTTTAAAGTAACTATAAATGAAGTATAATCTTTATTTATGATCTTCAGTTTACACTTTATTTTAACTCTGTATACCTTACAACAACTATATAACTAATGATTTGTACCAGTTGGTTAAAGAGAGGGTGACCCCATGCTCTGCTGAGGAGACTGGTTCTGCAGCAGTAGGGCCCCATGGTCTATAAACAGTTTGATTTTAACTCGAATTATTTTTCAGAGGTCCAAGTCACTGTTGTTTTGACAGAGAATTCTCCATGCACTCTGAAAAAGGGAATCCCTATTTGAAGTGTCTAGACTGGGCACGTGAACGTGGTTAGGCTTTCTGAAAGTCCTGTCTCTTGCTCTTTATGGAGTCAAGTGTCTGAGTGATAAGTACTTTGATCCAGCCTCCTGAGAATGGGTTACTGAGACACTTTTTGGCTGAGACATTCCTTGTCTCAGCTACCAGTCTGTGGCCACTAAAGAAGCTGAGGTGGAGGAGGGTCAGTAGCTAAGCCAGAGTTGTGCCAGTAGTCTGAGGGAAAGCTAGGGGTTGAACGGGGGCTTTCATGTCCTACTCTGACACAGTAACTGCTCAGCCCTTGTGGAAGTAGAAGGTTTACAGACTTGCCCAGAAGTTGGAAAAAGCCTCTTGAGAATGTACAGTCGAATTCCCTGCTGAAAGTAGAATCTCTAAAGTGAGTTCCTCAGGTCCATGTCCAGTTGGGGTTTTGTGTTTTCCACAGATGGAAACATATCTCTAAGCAACGTGCTTCAGGATTTACAGGGATTCCCTTGAATTGCAGGAATTGTTGCTTTATTCAGTATAGACAGTGGTATCTCCCTTGGAAGGAAGTAGGACTCTCTTCTGGCAAAAAGAAAATAGCTTTAAGAGAAATTTTAATACTGATTTTAATGGATTCTATTTTGGAATTTGTAGTCTGGTTGGAGCTGTGGCTTCCTCTTTTTCCTGGTCTCTGTTATTTTGAGTGCAAGTTCTAAAAGAGCTAGTTGTTCTGCAACTTGTGCTTCTGAATCTTTTTTTAAAAAAAAGATTTGAAAAAATAAAGATTGCATTCCCAGCCAGTGTCCTATATAGCTGGCAGGTCGTTGTTGAAATGAATCACTGAATAAATTTTTTTGTTGTCACAGTTGTTCTCTCTGCAGTTGTATTGCTTTGTTTATTTATCTGTGAAGAATTCCTTCTTATATAAAAGTGCTCTTGATCAGTTTTGGTGATGTTTGGTGAAAGATTAGGAGCATTATTTAATAAAAAATTTATTTTTAACAGGGTATTCTATGGTTGGAACTGTGTCAGCCTTTTTAAAGCTCTAACCTAATGAAAATAATTAAATTTTCTGATGCTGTGATCCTTCAGGTTTGAAATTCAAAATCTGACTCTTAAAATTATGCTTAAGATGGTAATGGATGATCACTCTGACTGGACTTACTAAGCTTTTCATATTACATTTTTTGTTTAAAAACTGAAAACTTTTGAAATTCCCTACATATCTTACAAGTAATAATCCAAATTGAAGGAACTTAAATGAAAAGTGAAGTAAACATGCTACTCACTCAGTGAGCTATTTAGTTAGTGTTCCCATCTGCTGCTCAGCTTCCTCTTCTGTCTCAAGTGACTTACTGGTTTCTCTGATAACGTTTGAACTTGCAGACCCTGAAGTTAATTTCTTTAACCACTTGCTCCTGGCTTTTTCTTCCATTGTTTTAAAATTCTGTTGTTCTTAAATTTAGCTCCAAATCTAAAATTTGTACAGACAATAGTCTTTGTGGAGCTTTCCTAGAAAAGAGAACTCCTGCATGAGCCAAGCTGAAACTCCTGAATTTCTCTCTTCCTAGCTCTTGTCTTTGAAGTATGGGAGCTATTTCCTCAGGACACTCTAAACAGCATACACCCCTTTAGCTCTGATATTTTCATTCTGGCTTGTAATCATAATCATTTATGTTTGATTGTTTACTATTATATGAGGTGCAGTTGCTGCCATATGTGCTTCTTTCTCATTTTGAGGGATATTACAGAACAGATCACAGCATCCTTCTCTATTCCCTGGATTTTTTTTATCAGATTCTGTCTGTCTTAGAAATACTCCTCTCACAGCTGCATGTATCTTTGGTTACTAAGGGGGCAAGCTCAGTATGATGAAATGGGTAAGGCATTTGATTTGAGGCTTGGAGTTTTCTGCTTGGTGCTGGTTCTGCCTTGCTGTGGAATTTTTGGATATAGAGGGTCACCCCTGTGCATCTCTTTCTTCTCTTGATACTCATCTGCCTGTCAAGATGCCATATTGTTTTGGGCAGGAGCTCTGCTCCAGGTATACAAACATGTACTGATACAGCAACTCTCTGTGCCAAGCAAGCTGCGTAGGTATTGTTCTAACAGAAAGAGTGGATCTGTTGTTGAGTAGAAAACTGCATCTACAATTCAACACCAAAGCAGATAGTCAGAGGTGAGTGTTTTGGACATTATGGAGCGTGTACATTGCTGGAACAGTGCATACTTCTCAAAATCAGGCCACCCAGTTTAAAAGTGCATGAAAATAGCTGTATGTACATCGCTTTAGGCATTCACCTTTTGAAACTGTAGCCTCTTTTCTCTGTGGCCTACTTTTCAGAGCTGTTTTGGTCAGAGGGGAGAGAAGAATAGTCACACAGGTCAACTTCAGACACTTCTTATTTTTAATTAAATTGACGCCAGATTTTTCTTTTTACTTTAAAGCTTCTTAATCACCCACCTGGAGCTCACTTCTTTGTGTAGGGACATACCAGTAAAGTATCTATAGTTAGAGGGGTGATAACTATGCCAGTTTTTGGGTGCAGAAGCCTCCCTCTTGAGATTGTATGCTCTCTTTCTACCAAGAACACATGCAGATAGATGTCTTATTACCTCACTCAAAAGGTAAAATCCTCACTGGATTTTAATTTCTGTCTGAAAACTAATACACTTGTGTGGAAGGAAGGAATTGGAATGGAATTGATATTCTCTGTGACTGTAAGCAGTTTGTCCCAAGTGCCTCAGCTCACAGTAGTGTTGCACATGGCAGTCCCCTATACTCAGCTGCCAGCACTTGGTAGGTCTCAGTGCTGCTCTCTGAAACTGGAAGCACAGTGGGACATTTGCCCCAAGGAAGTGTCACCTGGCATTTTTCTCATAAAAGCTCATTCATTCATCTAGGAGGAAGATAGTAAAGAGACATCAGCATGTTGGTGTTATGATAACAATCCCTGGCTTTGAAATTTAAACTAGACAGCTGCTTCCAAAGGACTAATCCTGTCCTGAGAGAGGTGGCAGGAAAAGAAAGTGGGAAACCCCAAAAGGAACCTGGAATCTTCTGTCTTATGCCATGTCTTGCTCTTGTTAAAGCAGTTTACAAAAGGATTTTCCAAGGTAAGACTGTTGAAAGTTAGCCATTTCATTATCAGAAAATATGAACAGACTCTCCATTCCCTTCCTGCCTCTCCTCTCCCCTTTCAGGTTTTCATTATTTTGAGCTGTGATCTCTGTCCCAGCATAGGTAGGAGGGAGCTGGGGGCATCTGTGGCTAGGATGGGCACAGTCCCTTTCTCCCAGCTGGGAGTGGCGGTCGGCCAGCCTGCTGCCACTGCCTCCTGAGATCCATCAGCTTGGGGCTGATCAAGTGACTCTGCAGGCCAACAGGCACAAATCCTAGAGAATAATACAGAAAACATTTTTATTGTTTTGTCTCACAGTGTGCCAGTCAGAACTCCTTGAACCAACAAACAATCTTCATCTTGTGTCCTAGTAGTCTTAATGGCCACTGAGCTTTCAAAATAAGCCTGCCTGTAAAGTTCAGATGTTATTTTTGGGTGCTCTCGTTAACTCTCATGTGCTTTTTTGACCAGATATAAGAATCTGTACCCACTTTCACTCTCTTTTGCTTATCTGAATCTGAAAAGAAACAAGGCTGGACCTTTTATTCATTTATTACCTACCAGTGTTGGAAACTTTCGTTTTACATCTACATGCATGATTTCAAAGCATTTTTCTACTTGATAAAGCTGAAAAAGTGGAAAGATTTATATCTATTTAAGTGAGAGCTCCTATGAAGTTTGTGTTAGGGGCTTGGGTGGATCTGAAGATCAACTGAATCTGTGTTTTTTGGGGTAAAGATATAAGCCATGACTGCACTTTGTGGTCATAGGGCATTCCTAAGGCATCTCCACTTAGGGTTTTATGAACCCATGGATTAATTCTTGGGGATTATTGTCTCTCTAGAATTCGGAAAAGAGGAGCAGGGATTCTTCTTGTCATGATGGAGTCTTCATTAAATAAACTAGATTTTTAAAATTCCAGCATAGTTGTGTTTCAAATTATTTTGATCCTCTTGAGCAGAAATTTCCTTGGCTGACATGCGAATTTCCCAAGTATCTGGGTGCTAGTAAAACTAGTGAAGGAACATTGAAAGATAAATTGCTCAAAGCATCCATGTAAAACTTAACTGGGAATACTTTTTGCAGTAAGTGGCTTTTCTCATTTTTTCTACTCACATTGTCATAAGATCAAAGGTCAAGAAATAAGTCTTGGAAAATAGAACCTTTCATCTGAGTTGGAAACCAGGGTTTGGCTGATAGAATATTACTCCAATTCTGGTGTAATGTGTTTATGTCACTTTTGCTGCTGAAGAAGCTGTTTGTTCTGGTGTAGACAAGAAATGTAGCCTCCCTTACATTTTTTCAGGTAAGTATCTAGCCAACATGTGGTAAGCCTGGTTAGATTTTAATCTCCCCTCATGGAGAGTCCAGCAGGACCTTAAGGCTATATCAGGGTTGCATGGAATCAGCTCATGGTGACACTGCCTGGGAGGATGCTTTCCTTTACCACTACAGCCTCTAAAATCCCTTCTAAAATCACTGTTGGCTCCCATTTCACTTGTCTCCTGGCTTTGGACAACTGTTCCTGCTGAGTGTATCAGCAAAGAAAATAATGAAAACTTGAGTGCATTTATGTTCTTGATGTCAGTAACTGGGTCTGTCTCATGAACTTTCCAAATGGCTTTCAGAAATTAGAATGGATGGGGCTGAAAGTGTAAAGATTGATGAGAGGGACTTGAATGGTATGAATTTCTTGAATAGTTTATGACCGAGTGGAACTAAACCTCAATGGTCAGTTGCTTGATAATCTTCTACACAAAGTCATTTACTTGTCGTTGTCATTTGATACACTACACCACTAACATCTTGCTTTTCTCTCTGTTTGGGACACCCTTTTTACAGTAGTACTTGAAAGTGCTAATATTTTGTTTTTCTGATGTATAAATGATGCATACGGGGTGGAACTAGAGATCCAGTGCATTCATACAGTTGTATGGAGACAGTATCTCTGGAGTATCAGTAATTGTGGTTCAGGTCACTGCATTTGTGTAAAGGAAACAAAACTAATTCTGCAGGGGACAGCTTTGCTCCATGAAAACAAAAAGATGCTATGCTGAGAAGAAAAAGCGGTACTGTCACAGCCATGTATTGCATCCCTTCATATTCTGTTGGTTGGCAAGGTGTACATGGAGCATGTTTCAGAACTCCTTCCATTTGTTGGGAAACATACAATCTATTTAATTCTGAACACTGAGAGTGAACCACTGCTTGTTAAATTGGGTCAAAATCACAGAATCACACAGAATCGCTAGGTTGGAAGAGACTTTCAAGGTCATTGAGTCTAATCCATGCCCTAGCGCCTCAACTAAACTATGGTGCTGAGTGCTGCATCCCATCTTTTTTTAAACACATCCAGGGAAGGTGACTCCATCATCTCCCTGGGCAGGCAATTCTGGTACTTTATCACTCTTTCCATAAAAAACTTTTTCTTAATATCCAACCTGTATTTCCCTTGGTGCAGCTTAAGACTGTGTCCTCTTGTTCTGTCAGTTGCTGCTTGGAGAAAGAGACCAACCCCCACCTGACTACAGCCACCCTTCAGTCAGTTGTAGAGAGTGGTAAGGTCACCCCTGAGTCTCCTTTTCTCCAGGCTAAACAACCCCAGCTCCCTCAGTCGTTCCTCACAGAGTTTGTGTTCCCAGCTCCTCTCCAGCCTCGCCTCCTCTGGACGCGCTCCAGCGTCCCCATGTCCTTCCCAAACTGAGGGCCTAAAACTGGACACAGCACTCGAGGTGTGCCCTCACCAGTGCTGAACACAGGGGCAGAATGACCTCCCTGCTCCTGCTGGCCACACCATTCCTGACACAGGCCAGGGGCCATTGGCCTTCTTGGCCACCAGGGCACAGAGCTGGCTCGTCAGCCAGCACCCCCAGGTGCCTTTCTTCCCAGTCCAGCCACACTGACCCCAGCCTATAACATTGCAGGGGGTTATTGTAGCCAAAGTGCAGCACTTGGGTTTATTCAACTTCACCTTATTGGACTCTGCCCATCCATCCGACCATTTGAGGTCCCTCTGCAGAGCTCTCCTACTTTCCAACATATCAACATGCTCCCAGCTTAGTGTCATCTGCAAATTTACTAATGAAAGATTCAGTACCTTCATCCATGTCATCAGTAAAAATTCTGAACAGGACTGGCCCTAACACAGATCCTTGAGCTACACCACTGGTGCCTGGCTGCCAGCTGGATGCAGCACCCTTCAACACCACTCTCTGGGCCTGGCCATCCAGCCACTTCCTAACCCAGCACAGAGTGCTCCTGTCCAAGCCACAGACTGCTACTTTTCCAGGGTATGCTGTGGGAGTCAGTGTCAAAGGCCTTGCTGAAGTCCAAATAGACAACATCCACAGCTTTTCCTGGATCCACCAGGAGGGTTTCATGTGGTGGTAAAAGGAGACCAAGTTGGTCAAACATGACCTACCCCTCCTAAACTCATGCTGGCTGGGTCTGATACCATGGCCATCCTGGAAGTGCTGTGTGTGACACTCAATAGAAACTATTCAATTACCTTTTGAGATGCTGAGGTCAGGCTAACTGGTAGTCTGAAAAATAGAAATGTGTATCCCTCAAATGGCACTGTTCGTGTTGCTTTAGTTGCCTTCTGGCCACTTAGAGTTCTTGGAAACTGTCAGCTAGAAATTGGATAGCTGAACACAAGTCAGCACATTGAAAGTCTCTTCTCAGAGGGCAGATCTTAACTAAACTGCTTGACAGAGACCAAAGTCATGGAGAAGATAAATAAACTCCTTTCAACGTGGCAAATCAAGCATCCCATACTAGCAACATTTCAGGACTTTTATTATTAAGACTGGAAAAGGTAGATGAACACAGGATACCAAATCTTTTAGATAAGTCCAAATTGTTTAGTTTTTTCCAGGAAAAGGGAGACGCAATATCAGACAGGTTTACCAAAAGACAGTGAAGAGTCAGCATAATGACAGATCCACTTTATAGTCGTCTCTTGGGCCTATAAAAAAATAATATGGACATGCATTGTTAACTTCTGCATTGACTCACTACCCAGGAAAGACCTCAGTGTCACACTGTGTAGCTCACTGGAAACTTCTGCCCTCTCAGCCTCAGTAGTCAAAAGAGAACGTGCCAACAGACTCAAACAAAAAGATTATGGTGGCCAAAAATAGCACTGAAAACACTGAACATACAGTTGTGTAAATAAAAAACTTTCTTTTTCCCAAAGACTGTTTTCAGTTCTGCTTTCCTGAATTTAAAAATATGCATCAGAAGTGAAAGGAATCCTTGAATAAAGGGACATAGTCAATGCCAAGAGACAGCCACAAGTGAAGAATAAAATCATCTCAGGCTAGCAAAGGTGGAACAAAACCTAAGCAAACAAAACATTAATAAATGGAGAAATGTTCCCCTTTTTTCTACCATGTCAGAGTTAGAGTTCCATTGAACTGTCTGGTTGGTTGCTGTGAAATACCAACTAAGATCATAGCTGAACTGAAGCAACTAGGTTTGAGAGGTTTACAAACCATTGTGGTTGGTGATACATAGTACTGAATGGTGGATGTTAAAAAGAAACTCCATGATGAACTATGAACTCCGTAAGTTGGGATATGTCAGGGGACAATATATATTCCCTTTGATTTAAAACCCACTGCCAAGTTGAAAAGATGGAGATGACAGGTGTCAGCTTGTGTTCTCATTTGGTTTGATAATTCCGGTGATCATTTCTCATCTCCAGGGAAGCAAGAATGCCTGAAAGTACAGTGAGGATTTAAAGCACTTTCTCTACTCCATAACTTTTAAACCTCATGCTTTAGTGTTTTTACTGTCCTGTGAATAAAGTCTTGGTATTAAATCATTATGAGCACTCAGCACATTAAATGGGAACTCAGATAGAGCCAGATGTGTTAAAACTGTTATTCTCTGAGAAATATGGCTGGATGATGTGATTATGACATTTTTCTTTGATGGCTCTCTCTTACTATATTAAGACCCTGTAGAGCGAGACAAAGGAGTCTGTTCATGAGAGAACAGAACTCAGGCATTGTGGGACAGGCCCTTGTAATACATGAAAGGAAGGGAATGGTACTGAACACTCTTGAAGAAGTTTTTCTATCAGGTTATATTCTACTAGAGCATCAAGGAGGTCACCCTCCAGATCACTCTGGGTCATTGTCTGGGACAGGGTGTTACTTAACACACTGTGACTTTTCAATTTTTAAAACATTTTGTTTCATTTCCTCTCTTGCTCCCTGGTGAATTCATGAGGAAGACTGACCAGTTGCAAAATTTATCTCCTATGTAATTATGAAAACGATTGAAAAGATAATGTTTCACAGTCTCACCCACCTGCTCACCCTAACAAGCCTACTCCATGATCAGAATAGCTGCAGCTTTTTCCTTGCTGCAGTGCAGCTGCCAGCTTATGTGGTGTTCTGCTGGGAAGGGAGCACTCAGCTGTTACTGTGAGTGTTAACTTTAGATGTGGCATTGGATTTCCTATGCGAGGGAGTGTTCATATCCCAAGTCCTTGATCAACTTGAGGATGCCATGTGGGTGTTTGCTCTGTCTCTGATTGAGTGCCAGTGAGCAGCCAGCAGTGAAATCTTTCCTGCAGAGATGCAAAGTGTCAGTCTTGCAGACATGTACCCACCACCCATCTGCTGACAAATGAATATTCTGAATGAGGTCTTTTTTTTGGGCAAGTGATGCTAAACATACTGTGAAGGCGATGGAAGATGTTAACACTCAGGAAGAGCTTTATCTTTTCTGTTCTGTATTTTTTTAATGTTTGAGGGTCCACTGAGATCTTGGTTGTGTGGGACAGTTGAGCTTTACTGAAGCAATTTATTCACTTAAAACTGAGAGTTTATTCTATCACATCAGTTCACTTAGGCACTGGTATATTGACAAGACACCCATGCAGGTATGTAGCAGGGACACTAAGTATGAGCCCCATCATGTGCTAAATTCTGCTTTGCATGTAATGCAATTAATCTGCATGCAGCATTGTGGGCAAGGCATAGTCTCTGACATGTACAGGATCTGTAATCATAGAATCATAGAATGGCTTGAGTTGGAAGGGACCTTAAAGATCATCTAGTTCCAACCCCCTCTGCTGTGGGGTGGGCAAGAACATGGGGTGCTTGCAAGGGCATCTACCACTAGATCAGGTTACTCAAAGCCCTGACCAACCTGATCCTGAACATTTCCAATGATAGGGCATCCACCACTTCTCTGTGCAACCTGCTCCAGTGCCTCACAGTGGCACTCACAGTGAAGAATTTCTTCCTAATACTCTAATATCTTATTAATTGTTGCAATTCAGGGCTTTGACAACAGACCTGCTTATTCTCTTCATCTCTAAAATGCCAGCCAAACCTCCCTGCTCCCTGAGAGGAACCTTTTGAGGATTAGTCAGCGCTTGGGAAGCCTGTGAATGTGCTGTTTAAACACTGGTAGAAGGGGAAAGTATGGGTAAGACTTTTGCTAGCAAGTTTTTGTAGTGCTGGGGCAAACCAAGGGAGTAGTTATGAATCTCCTGTACTAGAGGCTCTGGGAACAGACTGGATAGATGAACATCTGCCAGCATTGGTGTTAGCTGCATTTCGTCTTCACAGGATGCAATGGGACTGGGGTAGGTAACCCAGTAGCCTTCCCAGACTAGTACTTCCTGATATTGATTATCTTTCAGAATGACAAACATCAACTACTGACGGTTTGAGCCAGGGATCTTAATGAGGTCATGCTGAATGTTAATAGACATCTGTCCTGTGCAGGGCCAGCACTGAGAAAGACCCATAACATATATGTTTACCTGTGCTGGCATAAGAGTTAAGAGTCTGAGAAGTCTTGGGCTTCCACTGAGGCAAAGTTTTCATGGGTCAGTGCAGCCAGACCTGAATATGATGGGCTGTACTCCCATAGAAAAAACAGTATGTTTCATCTTGACATAGTCCTGTTACTTTGGCTGTTTGACTTCTGGGCTGGAGTTGGCTTCATTCTGCTTTTTAGGGATGCCAAGAGAGGAGCAGTGGGCTGGCTGCACCTGTTCATATGGATGTGGTGCAGCAAGAGCAAGTATTTCCTCCTCGGTGGAGAAATCTGTGGAATGAGTTTGTCACTTGCTGCACAAGGGTGAGGCAGTTGAGTGATGCATTCCTGAATCAGCAGGCTCCTCTTGCCTTGGGCGTTCTTCGGCAACCGCACATTAAATCTAAAGCTATAAATTGTATCATTTGCATAAGATATTAGACAGAGAAGCACAATGGGACAGACGCTAATTGCTGATTTGGGAAGCCTCATAAGCATTTGCTAGGAGATAAACTGCAGTTGCCTCAGTATTGGGCAATTAGGTTGGTTTCTAAAAGGAGAGAAGCGTATCACACCAACTGATTTCTTGTACTGTTAATTTGCTGATTTCACTGTTGATCTTGGGGACAGTTTTTTATTTCCTTTTTAAGACAATATTTTTTTTAAATTTGCTGTTTTTGACAAGGAGACAAGTGCAGTTTGGGAGGGATATTCCCACCAAGAAGGTTCAATTGCACACTCCTGTTTTGCTGCATGAAAATTAATTCTACCATAAATTCTTTGGCATTTCATAATTCTATCCTAGGTTGCCATGCAGGTGCATCAGATAGCAGATTAAAGGGTTTTAATTGATTTTTGCTGCGTTTGCAACCCAGATTTTGGTATGATTTTTGTGGGTAAAATTTATGCAGGCATTTTATTGTGGTTAACATTAATTTCTAATCAGCTGTTAGACTGCCAGTTAGTTAAACTGCTAAATCTTAAAATGTGTTCACCTAGATAGCAGAAGTGCTATAGGGAGTATAGAGCTCTACATTTGGCAAGTTTTGTAGTCACTCTGAGTGTTGTGACCTCCAATGTTTGTATGCCTTCTGTTTCATAAGCTGTTTATGGAATACAGGCAGTTCTCTATATGTGGTGCTTCCCCTCAAGGTCCTGCACTGGGGGGGAAATGAATATCCTAGATGCTAGAGCTGATTGTAATTGCTTTTGGTTTTCAGTATTTTGAAAGAAAATAATGTTAGAAGAGATCTGAAAATATCAATTTTTTTTCACTGAAGAAATTATCATTTATAATGAGCCTAAAAGGGGCAGTGGAGAGAGTTAGCATTTTTCAGATTTCAGAATTTGCAAAAGAAGAGAGGAAAATAGCTCTTTTTCTCCCTTTCCTCTCCCACTCTTACTCTACAGCTCACTGGCCCAAAAGTCCCAGGAAGAAAGGTGACTTGTTCTTTTGACTTTATTTGAAGTGAAAGTAAACAAGCTTTGCTTTATGTTTCACTGAAAAGCATCTTACTTCATACCTTGATAAAAGTGTAACTACTTGCAGGCAGTTTGGCCTGTCTGGTTGTTTTGAGCATAACATGAAGGACTAGCATAGCTGTAAACTAGTTAAATATAAAACACAAGCTGCTCACACCAGTGGGGGTCTAGATGTGCAGAAGAGTCCCATCTAGGTGATTCTGTGGGCTTGTCTTCATTAGGTGTGTTCCTTTTCATTCCTTCCAGTGAGTGACAGCTCTGATGTGGATGCTCTTACTCAACTTCTTGCGTGGGAGGAGGGATGAACAGTACCAGAGGAAAGCAGCTTTATTGTCTGTATAACTACCTCCATGCAGGTGTTGGGTCTGGGTTACCATCCTAGATGGTAATTGCATCTTTGTCAGTAACTGCTCCAAGTTACTTTGCAAGTGCACGCCTGTCCAAGATCATGTTTTGCCTCTTCCTTCTTGCCTTACTCCTTTCTCCTTTAAAGTGATTATTTTCAAAGTCACTGTTGTGAAGTAGGACAGATTCTTTGAGAAACAGGCTAAAGATCTATAGCATATATAACTGCCATCATTTAACTAATTAGCAAAGCCTTTAAAAGTATGTAACCAAACAGCTGAAACTGTAGTGGAACCTGTGCCAAACACAGGCATATGTTGGTCTCTGGAGGCAGGTATGGGTGGAGGACTTTACGCAGTTGGTTCATGAAGGTTTGTCTGCCTGGGACTGGATTAATGCACTGGATGCAGCAGTAGTAGCCACCTAAGATATTGAGAGGTGAGGGGTTAAAAAAAGTGATAGCTGAGAAAGCTACAACAGGTGGGAACAGGTTGTGCCTGTGAAGCTGTCTCTCTCCCCAGAACAGAAAAGAGAGTGAGACAGACAGACTGGTTGTGCACACCAAACCTGCCTTTTTTTGTTCTTCCTGCAAGGAAATGTACTTTCTGTGTTAGTTCAGTATCCAGGTTTATCAACAACATAAACAACATAGCCAGGATTATTGAGTCCTGGCCCGCCTGTACTAAGCACTTTATTGTCCAGCCCATCCCAGAAAACCAGGGTGAGCCAATGAAAAGATTATCCAGGTTTTGTCCTTCTCCTCACCTTGTTAGAAACATGGAAAGGACTCTTAAAACTGAGTCCATTAACCCAGCACTCCCAGGCCCACCACTAAACCATGACCCTAAGTGCCATGTCTCTATGTCTCTTAAGTAATTCAGGGGTTCGTGACTCCACCACTTCCTGGAGCAACCTGTTCTAATGTTCGGGAAGCCTTTCATTGATGAAATTTTTCCTAATAATCACAATAAATCTCCCCTGGAGCAATTTGAATACTCTTGAGTGCCTCTTACCTATGAATTGTTACTTGGGAGAAAAAACCAACCCTCACCTGGCTACAACCTCCTTTCAGGTGGTTGTAGAGAACAGTAAGATTTCCCCTGAGCGTACTTTTGTCCGGGCTAAACACCCCCAGCTCCCTCAGCTGCTTCTCATAAGACTTGTGCTCCAGACCCTTCCCCAGGTCTTGCCCTCCCTGGACATGCTCCAGCTCCTCAGTGTCTTTCTTGTCATGAGGGGCCCAGAGCTGAACACAGCATTCGAGGTGTGGCCTCAGCAGTGCCGAGTGCAGGGGGCAATCCCTGCCCTGCTCCTGCTGGCCACTGTTGCTGGCACAGGCAATGCCATTGGCCTGCTTGGCCACCTGGGCACACGCAGCTCATGGTCACCCCCAGGTCCTTTTCCAGCAGGCAGCTTTCCAGCCACTCTGCCCCCAGCCTGTTGTGCTGTGTGGGGCTGTTGTGAGTGACCCCGTGCAGGACCTGGCACTTGGCTTTGTTGACCTCATACAGTTGTTCTCAGCCCATGGATCCAGCCTGTCCAGATCCCCCTGCAGAGCCTCGCTGCCCTCCAGCAGATCAACACTCCCACCCAACTTGGTATTGGCTATGAATTTACTAAGAGTGCACTCAACCCCTGTGTCCAGGTCATCAATAAAAGTATTGGATAGGACTTTGCCCAGTACTGATCCCTGGGGGACACCACTAGTGACCAGATGACAACTGGATGCAGCTCCATTCACCACCAGTCTCAGGGTCTGGCCATCCAACCAGTTTCTTATCCAGCAAAGAGTGCACCTTTCCAAAATTATCAGCTCCCTGATTTTCCCCAGCATCCAGGTCAGGAAAACAGACCTGTAGTTCCCCAGATCCTCCCTCTGGCCCATCCTGTAGATGGGCAGCCCATTTGCCAACCTCCATTTGTGTGGGACCTCCTTGGTGAGCCAGTACTGCTGATAAATGATTGAAAGTGGATTGGTGAGCTCTTCCACCACAGCTCCTGCTGTGCCCTCGGGTGAATTCCATCCAGCTCCATAGAGCAAGGTGTGTTGTAAGTGGTGCAGGAGGTTGATGACCATTTTCATTTGGATTAAAGAAGCTTTATTCTTCTCCCTGACCCTGTCTTTTCAGCTGGCAGGTGGCTCAAGAGGCTGGATACTTAAACAGCTGCGAATCCCTTTTAATTTCAAGTCCAGGTTTACTCACAAAGAGAAGTAACATCTTGTAACAACACAAATTTCTGTCTGTGTTGGCTGTTTTACGATTTGTTGCAGCCTGAACATGCGCACAAATAAAACCAGCTTGTATTGAGGCAGAGCTGGGTTCAAAGCATAATAGACATTTACTGTACAAGAATCACATCTAGATGTGCACAAACCTCTCTGAAGTTGGCAGTGCTTGTTGTGTCTTCCCTACTTATATATCAGATTTACCACAAGAATTTTATCTTGAGGGAACAAAAGTGTCATAGTTCTCTGTCTAGTCCTACAACCAGAGTGGGGTTTTTTCCCTTCTGATTTAGGAATAGAAAGGAATCCTTAAACAAAATTTATCTCCTAAATAAAAATTTACCAAACTTTATGTGCATTATTGACCTTTTAAGTTAGTGAATAGCATTGGTTCATTAGGGTTGGTTTAGTTGCAATGAAAGTCAAAGCCTGCCTGGAATTGAAGAATAAAATAAATGCATTTCATATCCAATGTAATGTGTATCATGACATGCAGATGGTTTTGATCCATTTCTCTTTTGTACTCTCATTCAGTCTTTGTTTTTTATATTACTTTGTCCAAAAGAATTTCCTTTAATAACTGTCCATACTTGGTTAGCCTTTATAGGAAAATTAATTTTTCCTTTTGTAAAGGTAGACCTATGTGAACTGAATGTTTGTTCAGAGAAGTGTTTTTTTCTTTGAAACCTAAGTGTAAGGAGGCTTCCCCTTCTTTTTTGAGTTGAGAGAAACAACTGACTTTTTTCAAAGCATTTTCTGTTTTTTGCTCTGGTTTTGTCTTTTTCTGCTATAATACACTATGTACTGCAACTTCTAAAGACTAAAGTATTGGTGTGTGGTTTTAGTGGTTGTAGGGCACATAGAATTAATCTAGGAACTGGATTAATCTAGCACTGTCATTATCTTCATTAAAGCAGAGGTACTGTGTCAGCCAGAAAGTGCAGAGAGACATTGAAGTTAAATCTTGTTGAAGAACTGCACTGTGCTGGGACTTGGAAGGCTTGATCCTGTTTCAAGACTTAGTGATGCCTGAGTAGGTATTAATTGCCTCATCTCCTTGTTTTTTCATTTCACACCCTTGTCCTTCATCAGTCCTATTTGGTTTCACACTTCTCTGAGGGGACACCATCTATTACTGTGTGTTTTGCACAGGGCTCAAAATACAGGCCTTGCAATGCCACTGTAATACAAATGATCCTGCAATGTTAGGGGAAGATGGTAAGGCTTCCATGGTGTCCACGCAGGTTTTAATTGTAACTGTATACAGAGGAAACCCTTTGAAACTGCATTCAGTGGAAGTTAAATTCTGAACTATGACCTGGTTTCTTTAAACATTCAGGTTTTGTCATTATTTTGAAGCCTTTAGTATCTGATGCTAAAAATACACTGTACAGAGCTTCCCACATGCAGGTAGTTATATAAATCTTACCATAAATAATACTTGTTCACTCGATCATTATAGAAATGTCTCAACATGCAGTTCATAAGGGATTTGCTAAGAGCAAAACCAAAACTGAGTAGAAAACCACAGATTAGAATGAGAGTTCCTAGACCTATTTAGATCCTGCTTTTATAGCATCATTTCAAACACTTCATAGCCTAGTTTGTCATTTTTCCAGTATCTAGACAAAGCTGAAGAGAGCTAATGAGAATCCTATTTAATTCTTCAGCCAGCTGTGAAATGTGAAGGGCTGGTACTGCACCTTTACAGCTGCACATCTTGAAAATGTGTAAGTTAAATATTATTTTATCATATTTAACTTAACATTGTTATGTGAGTAGAAGCATAGGGTGGAATGCTGCATTTCACAGCTATTTTGTAGAAATGCTTCAGACTATAAAACTAAAGCACTGAGTAGTATGAAAATCCTGGTTGTTGATAGTTATTGGAAAGAACATGTATTTTATAAACAGGAGGTGAAAAAGCATAGATGAACTGATGATATACAAGGCAGCATTCTTCAGGCTGGCAAGAAAAGTCTAAGTGGATTTGAGCTTTAAAAAAACAAACTTACAGGAGCCTTTCAGTACATAAAGGGGGCTTCCAAAAAGGCTAGAGATGGACTTTTCACAAGGGTATATGGTGATAGGATAAGAGGGAGTGGCCTTAAGCTGAGGGAGGGCAGTTTTCAGTTAGATAATAGGAATAAACTTTTTACTGTGAGGGTGGTGAGGCACCGGAACAGGCTGTCCAGGGAGGTTGTGGACTCCCTGTCCTTGGACATTTCCTTGGAAATGTTCAAGACTGGGTTGCACAGGGCTCTGAGTAACCTGGTGTAGTAGAAGGCATTCCTGCCTACGACAGGGGCATTGGAACTAGATAATCTCTGTGGTCAATCCAACCTAAACCATTCCATGATTCCATGAAAAAACATTGGTGCTGAAGGAGGCTTATTTGGACAGGTGGCAGTTACAAAAAGCATCTCCTAGGATATCACACATAACTTGCAGGTATTAGTGTAAAAAAGCAGAGATCAAAACAGTAGTGAAGGGGCAAGCTTGTACTAAGCAAATCGAAGTAAAATCTGAGATGGGAGTGAGTGAAGTGAGTTGAGCTCTGAAAGAGTGTTAAGTAGAAAGCATATGTCAAAAATTCTTACTGGAATCTCAGAATTGATTTAATTAGGAAGAAAATATTTTGACTTAATTCTCAGAAATGAGCAATCCCTACTTGCATGAATCCCAGTTTTGCCTTAGGTTCTTCTGTCAAGTGGTGGATGTCATCAGTGCCCAGCCTACCAGTCCCTCAGCCTGATCCATTGCCTTCATGCTTCTGGTTTACTCCTGCACATCCTGTTTCAAGCTGAAAAATAAGGTTGTAAAATCTTTGTACCAGGAACTGCCCTGAAATTTGTTTCTGCAAAGAAACAAAATTGCAGTTTGTTAGACCCATAAGGAACTCTGTAGAATCTAATTCAGACCTTGAAATAAACCTTGAGAGTGAAGAAAATTACAGTGCACAGAATAGCAGGTCAGAATACTCAGACCTGTCTCCCATGAAGAGTGGATGGTTTTTGATGCCCAGCTGCTTCTGTCCGTGGGAGGGCCATCCTCCATGTTCCCCAGGACCCCTGCAGAACCTTTTTTATGCTAGAGCCCTGGAGTGGGAAGGGACATGGAGAGATTTTAAGCAGCAGATGGACTGTAGTGTTCACTTTAAAAGTATGTAATTTTTTTGTGGGTCCCAGATGTCATTTCTCTACATGAAGTGAGAACTGTGCTTTGCTCTGCTTTTGAGTTACCCCTGGTCTGGATGCAGTAAGGGTAATTGGTTGTTTTGCAAGTGGAAGATGAATGGAATTACTCGGGTCGTCCTGGTTTACCTCCAGCAGTTCTCATCTGGTTGCTTTGATTCTGACTAATATTTGTGGCTCAGATCTGGGAGTTCGCTGCCTTTTGATGTAGAATGATGTTGCGAAAGAATTTCTGAAAGTTTTCTGACCTTTTGTTGTTCTCTCGTTTCTCTGCCTCCCTTTTTTCATTCTGGCTACATGATCTAAGAAAGTAAGATTGAACTGGGATCTTTTCCAGGGGGATACTGGATACTCACCTGCTTCCCTTAAAAAGCAGTCAGGGAATATGAGTGAGAGAAGGTAGATTGAGAAGAAAAGGAAATTGAAGCAGTGTAGTGGTGTTGCATTAATAACCATGAGAATAAAGTATTCATACTGTTTTTGAAAAGGGTATTGCAAAGGAAGTAATTAATATTTAGGGAGTTTGGTTTTTTTTTTTTTTTTTGTGGGGCTATTTAAAACTTATTCTACAAATGCAAGTTAGTACAAAGTATAGAGAGAACAGATATTGAAACAGGAGAATTTTCCTGCCAGGGCATGACAGGAAGCAGTTAGTTTAAGGAGAACAAATAGTGAAAAAGATTTTTAAAAAAATCTGCTTTCTCTATCCATATCAAATAACATACTAAAAGAAGATACCAAGAACTGATGAAGCAGCTTGTGATTGTTTATCTTCAGTTCCAGGTAACATCAGTGCTGGAAGCCGCTCTTCTCAATACTGCAGCTTCTTCTTACCTAGTGAGAGGAAAAACATGATTAGAGGATATCTGCTCTAGTTCAATGGGTGCAAGCATCAAACAAGTTTATTGGCAAAAGAATCTAAGGCCACTTAATTCTAGGTTTTACACGTGTACAAGACTACAGCAAGAATTCCACTTGAGAGTGCTTATTCTTAGGAAAAACATCCAACAAAATATTCCAGAATGTGAATGCAGTTGCCTTATCCACATGCTAAATCTGGGTGTGGAGCTTGACAGGTACTGTCTGTCTTCTAAGCATCTGGAAATGTGTGATCATTTTTGTCTTCCTATTTTATTAACTCCTAGTGGTGCCAGGGCCCCCACTGGGGAGGATTTCTGACCTGCTCACTGTTCGCCAGTTCAAAAGCATTGTGAGCGTTATAGCACAAGTCTTGATGGACCAATAGTGTTTAATAAAATTTTGAGGGTTAGTTTTAATCAGTGTCTCAACGCGACATGGCTGGAGCACACCTGAGTTGAAGTACTTTCCAACCTAACCACAGATTTCTGTGTTCAGGTAAGTCTGTGACCAGAGTAAATACACAACATGCATGTGTCCTTCCCTACCACCAGTAGATGTGCAGTTACTCTGTAGCACTGTATTATCCCTGGTCTAATGCCCAGGCTTTTGATTTTTAGTAATTCAGACAAGGGATGTTTTTCTCACCATTGCAGAATGCTTCTGACAAGCAAGAACAATGAAAAGAGATGATATTTATGCTTCAGATCCCAATGTCTCCAGAAGTAGGCAGAACCTAAAGCAATAGGTCTTTTCCCTCTCCTCATCTGTCAACACCTCAAAAATTAGAGTGTCCCATTCTTTTCTCTCTAGAGCCCTTCACTATTCAGTTTGCCTCAAGAGTAAAAATCTCAAGTGTTTTTTATGACATAAATGGTTCAAGAGATCTGGTAGGACTCCTGGCTACCTATTTTCCTCCATCTTCTGTTTTCTTGGTCTTAAATTAAGGCCGGTGTCAGTGATGGGCTTTTTTTGACTGAAGAGATGTTACTGAAATTCGGTGTATGCAGTCATTCAAGTAATACAAAACACATTTAATAAGAAGAGCCACAGGGATTGAGTATGAAGAAATTTGTACAATGAAATGTTTTTCTTATACTTGCTGTCCACCCTAACCCACTCTCCTCTTTTCTGCTTCACCGGCTAATCTCCAAAAGTAGTTGTGGGCTTTCAAGTTTGATCAGATTGCAAGATGTAGCCTCTTGGAAGAAGGGATCAGAGAAGGATTAACACTGCTGGGAACTTGGTGTTTACCCTTTCAGTGGTGTGATTTAACTTTCTGCTTTATACTGATTGTTAGAAGGGTTAAATAAATGTCACGGCTTTTAAACACAGTCCAGAAAAATGACACTGCTTTGTAGTTTGAAACAAAACATGTCTTTGGGGCTGTGCAGCATATCCAGAGTTGAGATATCATGCTAATTAAAATAATGATAATTTTATGTAGTGATCCTTATCCTGTAGGAAGGCTTGTTTGCTCAAAATGAAGTATTACATATGCTAAAGTTAGAGTTTGATGTACGGGAGTAGAAGTCCATGGGCTGGCAGTATGACACCAAACATAGCTCAAATAAACCAGACTGTATACTTGTGTTTTAATTAACTGAATAGATGTGTCTGTGAAGGGCTGCAGCTAAACTTTGTAGACTGAGTTGACCAGAGAATTGCTGTTCCTAAAAGAGGATTTTTTTTTCTATTACATTTACCATTTGAGACATCCCTAGCTGATGGTTGGATAAGATTAATATTGGGACAAGTCTGCTATTTGTCACAGGGCTTCCTGAAGTACTTTTGCCAGTACTGACCTTTATGGTACATAATGATGACATCCTTACGGAAGGATTTTTCTTAATGGGAAAATGCCCATCAACCAGATTCTCACCAACATGCTGTGAACGACTCTCCTGAGAAACTCTGATGTAATTACTAGTTCAAGTGCTATTACCGAGATTAGAGACATCTGTTTGCTTTGATTTTCAGTCTCACAGTGCCCTGAAGTACTGTGCTTGGCTGGAGCTAGCAAAGCCTAAAGCAGCAGCAGCAGTTGCCTCTGCTCACTGTGCAGAGCATGCTGTGTGTTGCTTTGCAGGGAACAGGTTATTTCTGTGTCACGCCTGGATCTAGCCATGGGCATTGCATCCTGCAGGAGGAATGTGCTTTTCTTCAGGACTGTATCTTTTCCCAGTAATGGAGTAGCCCTCATTGCCAAGTATGTGCTAGCTCAGAATCATAGCAGCCTCTGAATTTAGGGCTCCTTTCAGGGTAAAAGGAAGAAGATGTGCTGTAGAAGGGTGCTATGCAGATCTGATTCCTTTCATGCTGCAGGGGACTCAGGATGCCTGTGTAATCAGCTGAACACATCTCTTCTGGGAGGGGGGATAGTAAATATTGTATGATGTGCTCTGGATTCAAAATCAGCATCTAAGCATGTTAACTCTTCAAGCTGAGCCCCCACAAGGCACATCTCCTGCTACAAAGCAAATACAAAACCCCCAACCTAATCCACCTGCGAAATCCAATTCTCAATTTAAAGTTAACTGAAAGTTGAAGCTTATTTCCAGCTGTATGTTATTGCCTATTATTCTCGATCTGACAATGAACAGAACATGCATAATACAACATGTTTAATTTTAAATTAGGTAAGAGTTTTTTGGTGGAGCAAGGGTATATGTGGTGCATTTGGGTGGGAATAGTGTTAAGCATTCTCACAGGCATCTCACTTGGATATTGTGCCCTACCTACATGGGTGCTAGTCTTTGCAAATTCATATCTAGATGCAGTTGTGGGTGAAAGTCCAAGAGTCTGACCAGCACTACCAAATTCTGAGCTGGGCCTGCAGTGGTTTTTTTTGGAGCAAGACTCTTCAGCCTCCTTCTGAACACAAGGGTGGGAGGATTTACAACCTTACTTAACTGCATAGATCTTACATAATATCTCTTTGATGATGGCCTCTGATTAATTTTCTAAGTCACATAAAAGGAATGTGGTATGTTTTTAATGCTCTGTAACTGCATAAGTGCATCTTACCAGCTTCATTATAACTCTGCTTTATAATGCATTCCCTTCTGATATAAAACAATCTAAATTAAGAGCTATTTTTCATTATTTCATATTCTTTTTAGAGTAGTTTCTAGTTCTTAATAACTAGGTTTTTTTTTTGTTTTTTTTTTTTTTTTTTTTTTTTTTTTTTTTTTTGTTTAGGGTACTTTAATATGGGAGGTAGGGACTTTGTGTAGGAGACTGTGTTCAAAATCTGACCTGCATCTACAAGCACAGTATTTTCTTGTGTTTCACTGACCTCTTCCAACCAAGTACCTCGTTTTGTTTCAGAAAATGGCTGTTTTAACCTCACAAAGACTGCATAATAACCTGGTACCTTGAAAGACAACCTAAATAGCCCAAAGTCCCAAAGCAGGCTTACAGAAGTATGTTTTTTGTTTTTTCTCCAAATCTTCCTCATTGAATACAAAATTGTTTGATTGCTTGTGCTGTAAAGAATCTCTAATATAGATCTAGCACAAGCTTTTGCAGGCAAAAAGTCTGTGGTTTTTTCACAGAAACTTGCACTGTGTTACTGAAATGCTTCATTATAGCATCCAGGCTCTTTCTTTTCCATCCCCACTACAGCAGCTTCACTGGCAAAGGATTTGATCGAACTGAAATGCAGAGTTCAAAACTTCTTGAAGCAGCTGAGAGGGGAGGGAGCACAATGGAGGCCTGTGTGAATCGGGAGCAGCATGCTGATGATGAATGGGAACAGCAATGTGTTGTTTCTTCTGGTAAATATGAAAGTAGTAGGTGGTAAGCTTGAAAAAAAAAACCCAACATTTTCACTATCCTACACTGCATAGCTAAACAAGGAAATTCAGTGCCACAGAGTGCTGTGAATGCTAATATGTGTGCATTCAAAAAAGCAACTACATTCATGTCAGAAAAACCTGTTGAGAGCAGATAAACCCTTTACTTCCCTGAAGAAGTCCCTAAAGGGCTGCTGAAGGGTCTATGACAGGGAAAACGTCCTTGTAAGCTTTTGTGGGTTTATACTTTTTCCTGGACACCTGCCACTAGCCTTTCTCTGCTGATTTGTGCCATTATGATCTGGCATTGTCCTGAAACTGGAAAAATGTCCCATCAGTAAAGGATACTGAAGATCTCCTTGGCAAAGACCAAAGGAAAAGGGAGGGGGGAACCTAAGGGGAAACTAAAATACGGAGAAACAAAGTGAATACTAGGAACAATGTTCATGGGAGAGTGTGAACATGTACTGTATCACTACAAATATACATCTGGTTTCCAGTTTTTGGAAACACCACAGGGTCCACAAATCTGTTCGGTAATGCAAAGGATTATATCTCATATCTCATCCTGGGAAACAAAAACACCTTCCTGATCCTGGTTGGATGAATTTTTTTGGTCTCTTAAAAAGACTAGGAAACTTAAAGCTGGTTTGTTTAATACAGTGTGTTTAAGTCCTGACCCCTCTCATTCCCTCTGTTGGTCATATTGCTGTCAGATGGCTGTTCAAATAAAAAGACAGCTGACATTTTCCCAGGCTTCTCTGATGAGTAGCTGGAATGAAATACATGTGAAATTACTTTGCAAATATTGGTACTGGTGCCTGCAGGTTGTACCTGCTGGACAGGGTGGGATGCTGTATTTGAGGATCCCACCTTGTGCTGAGGAGCAGCTTTTGAGCCACTCCTCGGCTGTGTTCTCCTGAAAAAGTGGTCTGAACTTCATCTGACTGCAGTTTAATCCCTGGATTTTGGCAGCTCTGTATAAGGCAGAATATAATAATTAGGCTTATGCTGCAGAATGTAAGTGCTTTTGAAATGGGATGCAAAGGTTAAAAATTAAATTAAATTAGAATCCTTGGGTGTTTTTTGAGAGAAGTTGAAGTAAAATGAGTAGAGGAACTTGCAGAAGTGATCATGAACTGTAATAAATGAAAATCCTTTAGAAAGCTAAAGTCACTTCTTAGAAAGATACATTATTGACTGTGGTCTCTGGGATTTCCTGCTTAGTAGGATAAACAGAAAGGGGAGAAGAAGGATTGGTAATTCATTTATACCTAACTCAAATTCTTGCTAATGAAGAACCAATAATTTCTCAGTTGGCAACTACATGTTTGAAATGCTTAATTTTTCACTGTGCTACATGAACCACTATTTGCCTTTCATACAGAAAATTAATTTCTTCTTGTCTGAGATGAACTTGCAAAAAAAAAAAAAAGGGGGAAAGCTACAAAAGTGTATCAGTATTAGGGAAGAAAAAACATGAATGTATTGGTTTGTTGGCAGGGATATGTTTATAGAATATTCTCTTACTCGAGCAGACCTAAGAAACAGGCTTTGAAGACAGTATTTATTTCAATCACAGACTAGTAACTACTGCCAAAATGAACATAATTACTGTTTCATGGTATACAGGGCAGGGGTCATCCTGCAGATTTGAAAGCAAATTCAAATAAGCATCTAGCTCAACCTTATGATGAAGAATATGAACTGAATAAAGTACATAGTGTAGAAGTGTTAAAGTTTCAAAAGATGCTGAGATATCAGCTCTGTGCCCTGAGCCTGCCTGGCTCATGCTTTATTTTAGCCAGCAGAGGCTGTGGCAGTGCTGTCCTCTTTGGGTTCTCTATGTTTGCCTTCCGTGGCCATGAGGTTGAATCCTCCTAGGAAGCATGCCTACCTCTCCTTTCCTTTACAGTAGGGTTTGGTCCTGACACCACAGGAAGATTAAGCTTCCAGCTCCTCCAGCAAGGTGGTTGCATTTGTTTCCCACTGTTTATTCCAGTGGCACATTCACGTGCTAACTGCTGTATTGTCATGGCTCGATTATGACTGAAATAAGTGTGAATGTCACAAGCATTCTGTTGAGCCCTGAACTGTGGGAGGGCACTTGCCTTCTTCACCAGCCTTCCCCTAGAAAAATGCAGATGAATGATTAGGGTTTGTTGGGAAAGAAAAGGCATTTCTGGTTTTGTGGTTTCCTCATTGGTCAGTCTTGGAATGATAACTTCCATGAGTCTGCTGGAGTGTAAAGCCTGTGTGCTTGCGCCTGAGCAAGGCTATCATAAGCAAATGAAGGAGTTTGGTTCCACAAGGGTGTATTTAGCTAGTGCAGCCCCTCAAGTCCATGACAGTACTATGTACTGAGAGCCAAAGTCATGTCCTCAGTCTCTTGTTTAGAAGGGGCACCAAGCTGTGAGTTCAGAAAGGGTATGAGTTCTGTTAGACTTCATTTCCTCTCTGTTCACAGCTGCCTGTTCCTGCCTGGAAGCTTGAACTGTTGCTCTCAGGTGAACGGAGTAGACAGGATGCCTCCCTCTTCTGTGTATTTGTATAAAAGTGCTCTACAAAATCAAATAGTGGTAGTGACAGATTTTTGCATGAAAGGTAGACTTACTGCCCTGTGCTCCCTGGTACTTTGAAAAGCCTAACCACTGTCAGGGTCACAGCTATCCCTTCACAGCATTACGAAAGGCATGATCATCTTATTTTCACAAGAAACTTGGTATGTTCTCTGCTTCCCCTTTTAGTAAAGCACCAAATCTCCCAATGGTTTCCTGCTTTTGTACTCTGCTGTATGCTGTGCAGACAATTCCTAAAGAACCTAAAGAGACTATAATTAAACACTTGATGGAGAAGCTTAAAATGTTGATGTTACATGCCTGAAGATTGGAAAATATTGACACCTGCTGTGATTTTCTAGTTCTGAACGCACTTGTGATTTTCCCCACTTTTTCAGTTACACAGTATAATTGATACTTCCAACATCTCTTCCTGTGGAGCCGTTTCAAGGAGTCCTCAGGGCATTTCCTCCTCTTGTTCTGCTAAAACTAAGAGTTTTCAAGGACAAGCATGTTGTAATACTGAACAGTGGTACATTCCTGACTGTTTTCAGGTCCTATGTCACCTGTGGCTCCTGGTACAATTTTGGAGACAAAATTCACCCCGACTCTTGGAGTGAGAATCTTCTTCTTTAACTGACAGTATATTGTATTTTGGCACAGGATGAATGTGTTTCTGGAATTGCCCATACAAGTTTCCTATGTCTCACTACAGCATTTGGCTGCTGCAGACAGTACATAGATGTGACTAATAGTCAGACTTACTGGAACAAAACAAATGCTGGTACTGCCTGGGTTGGTGTCCTGGTAGGGTGCTAACATGTCCTTGTTTGGGAAAACAGAGCATTCCTTCCTGAGTGCTTTCCCCTTCTTACAGAGCTGAACTCAGCAGCACTGAGAAATAACAGCATCCTCCTCCACATTCATCTCAGAGAAAGCTGCTGAGGTCAGGTTTTGAAGGCTGTTCCCTGAGTGACCAAAGGGACATCATTCTTGCATTTTAACAGAAGTGTTAAATTTTACAGCACCTTGTCTGCAGTGGCCTAATGTCTAATGTTGCCCTTTTCTCTGGTAATGTGAGTAAATTATCCAGAAAAGATGTATATGCACTGCTTTGCTGCCTAATACATAGTACTCAGGTTTTTTTCTAACAAATGGTGCCAGTGCTGGCCTCAGGGAAGAGGAAGGAAAGCTGAAATGTTCTTGTCAGGGCACATTCGTGGTCTCAGAATTCCTCTGTTTGCATAATTTCATGTTCTCCAAATGTGAGTTCAAGTCAGAAAGAACAGCCTCTCCACCTCAGAAAACTGATGTGTTTGTACAGTGTGTGTCCTGCTTATTTCTGAAGTTCTTTGAGCACTGACATGCAGATCCTTGTGTTTGAGGGGCCCTACAGAAATGAGCACATTTGGAAACCTGCACAGTGCTGGTGGCACAACTTACATAAAATCATCCATGGGCAGAAGGACCAAAATAAGTAATCACTAATTATCACAGCAAGTGCAAAAACACTAAGTTGAAACCCAGCAAATGGACAGGGATATGAGCTTCCAGACACACAAGGAAATCTCATATAAAGCTTCAGCTATATCTGTGTTATGTAACTTTGCAAATCCTTATGTTATTTGGGATCACATTCTACATTCTTGGAATAAACTAAAATGCTTATACTCTATGTGATGTTCATAGCTTTTATAAACTTTTCCACTGCACTTTTTTACTTCAATATTTTTGCATCTTTGTTTCCTTTCTCTATATTTTAATGCCTCAACAAACATTGTTCAGCTGTTGCGTTGCAAGTGGCTGCGATTCAGAGCAGACCCAGCATTGATTAAGTTCTTGGTTAAGATGGAGTCAGGCACAGAAGATGAGGTTTTCCACCCCTGCCCACAGGCTGTCTCTTGAGCCCTTGTAGGGTTCTTTCACTGCTGTAAAATGGATTGGTGATGAGCGCTGACTTTGTAAAAAAGGAAAGATCTCCAAACAAGCAGTGCTGTATGACAGCATGAGACAGTTGCGGGTTTGGTCTGAGCGAGCCTACCCCCAAAATCCACTGTTGCTTTCATCAGTTCACTGAGGGTCTGCTTCAGCTTCCCTGGCAGTAAAGTGAAACTATTATTGGATAACCCAGGAATGAAGGAAGAATCTTTGATGCATATGGAACTTTGTGTATTCGAAGAGGCTTATATAAATAAAATGTACATCAGTGATAGTAGCCTGGATTTTTTATGAGCATCCTTTCATCTGCATTTAACTAGTTGAAAAGTCTAATCTTAGTATATAGTGTGTTTTAATTTTTTTAAATCTTTGCAAAGTACAAGCTAATTATTTTCATCTAGTAAGAAGCAGATAGTAAGGTTTTGACTTGAAAGACATGACTGCATGTCTCAGAAATCTACCATTTGCCCTTAGGTATTTAGCTTTCCCAGATCTACAGGTATGTTCCTCATTGTGAAAGTCCTCTGTCTCTCAATGTCTTCTGTTCCTCTGACTTTGCTACATTTTCAGTGTGTCCAAAAGAAAATGAGTACCCAGATTGCCAAAGCCTGGAAAAAGGTCATTAAATAGATCAGACAAGAAGGAAATAGCATTTCTACTAAATCATAGACTTTTTATACAAACCATGATGGGTTGTGCTGAGAGCTGTCTAACTTGTTGAGCTTAGCAATGTTTCTCCTCTTGAAAATTAGCCAAGAATTTAGCTCTTTCCATAACTTTCTAATTCACCTACAGAGCAGGGTTCAGATCCTACAACTGGTGTGGTGTGGTATGAATCCTGGCATTCTTCTGGGTAGTCTTTAAAACTTTTTGATTACAACACGATTAAGAGCAGAGTTTAACCCGTGATATAAATTCTTTTGTTCAGGACATATCATATTGTAGAGCATAGGATTTTGACATATCTTTGCAGCATTGACAACCACCAAAAAGTGTGTTAGAGGACAGCAGGTACAAATCAAGTTTATGCAACTTTTTACTTCTCAAAGAAGTGTGTTTTCTGAAGACACAGGATCTTGCTTTTCCTTAGGGAAAGGGTCTTTTGAATACTGGGAATTGACACTGAACACATGGGGAACTTTTCTCTTTGCTGATTTCATAGATACTCTGAGCCATAAATTATGGTGGTTTTTTTTATATGGACATGTTTGTGTGGCTCAAGGCATCTTCTGTCTCTGAGTCACTGTCATGTGACTGAGTCCTGTCACTGGCTCTTGTGAAAGGGAAAATCCTTGTTTTACCCACTTATAGGGATCACAGCCCTCTTTGTGTTGGACAGCTAAGGGGTGGATAAGGTATAGTATGACCTTCTAGGAGTCTGCATCCCCTGTATTCCTTGGTGTAGGTGCAGCACATCTAGGGAACTGGGGATAGTTGACCAGAATTTTGAAAAGGCTCTTACATAGCTGCCTGTACTCACTCAGCTCCTGTTTTCTAAATTATCCAGGCTGTGGCTGTGCTATATATCAGTTTTCTTTGATCCATCCATGATATTTGAGGCTTCTTCATCTTGAGGTATTACTTGGCTTTTCTAGCTATTCTTCACTGAAAAAACTAACATGTAACACATTTCTTTATGACTTTTATTTGTTAGGTTGGTTAATGAGTAGAGATGTAAAAATGATCCAGCCACGAGGGGAAAGATAAAAACTGTGGAAGCTTGAGTTTTGGCAAAGGGCACTTTAGGAAGGACCTGGTTTTAGAAATGTCACAAGAGGAGTTTATCCTTGAGAAAGCTTGTGACAAGATGACAGTGTGTAGGTCCAAATGGAAAGGTCAGGGATGGTGGTCAGGATTGTGTTAGGAGATGATGGACAAATGGACAACCAGCAGTGTGCTAGAAGACTTGTGAGCTGTCTAATCTAATCTATCTAATTAGAGGATGCTCCAAGATTAGAGGGCCTGGACAGTGAATGTTTTGCTGCATTCATCAAAGTGAGGGGATGAAGAGAGAATTGAAGACATGGTCATTATATGTAGAAAGCACAGAAAATTTTAGACTGCTTTAAAATTCTAGGGAGAGCACTTCCTATGTGCCCTTAATCCTGACTAATTGGAGATAGCTGTTATATCAAGTCTTAAATGAATAAACTAATGGGGAAAAAAATGTATATCTCAGTACAACTGGTCTTTATGTCTGCAGATGGGGACTACTTGCAGAGGCAGGTACAACTCCTCCAGCTCAATGCAGTACAAAGAGATAAACAGAAAAGATTCCCCTCACTGCATGAGGGGAGCTCCATACCAGTTAGTTAGGAGAGAACAGGAGGTGTAATCCAGTTGTTACAAGCATAAGATTCAGGGAGCAGCATCAAGCCTGTGCTGAGGAGCCCAAGACAAAACCAGAAACACACCTACAGTCAGGTGGTCCAGGGCAATATTTGCACTCCGTTTTTAACAAGTAAAATTATACTAGAAAGTTTATTTGGGAGCTAATTTCCAGAGTAGAGAATATGACTCAGTATTTGTCCTGGCCAGTATTGCTACATATAAACTAAGGAAACTTTTTACAAGGGCATGTAGTGATAGCACAAAGGGGAATGTCTTCAAACTGGAAGAAGGTAAATTTAGATTCGATATTGGGAAGAAATTTTTCACTGCAAGGGTGATGAAGCCCTGGAACTGGTTGCCCCGAGAAGTTATGGAATGCCCCATCTCTGGAAGAGTTCAAGGCCAGGTTGGATGGGGTTTTGAGCAACCTTGTCTAGAGAAATCCCCTGTGGCAAAGGGATTGGAACAAAATGATCTTGAAGACTGCTTCCAACCCAAGCCATTCTGTGATTCTGTGAAATCAGCCAGAATTTATTTGTCTTTTCTGGGCTTTCTTGCTGGGTGTTTCTGCATGTGGACATCTCTTCCACCCTTGCTGTCATACTTGACAGGAGATAGTAGCAAGTTCATGAATCAGGAGTCAGTGTAGTAACTGAAGCCAGAAAATGATAGGTATTTCTTTGTGTATTCAGACCATACAGGTCAGCATTGTTCCCTGCAAGACAGGATTGCACATTTCAGAAAAACAGGAAGATTACTTTGCAGCAGCAGTTCTTGTGAAGGTGATTGTCTGACAGCAAAGGGCAGGTTATTGCACTTCACACTGTCTAGCCAAAATTTATGTGTGTGTGTGGTTCTAGGAGTTTACAAACAGTGGGTAGAGATAGATTTGTCCAGAAGTTACTAGATTTAAACTGCTGAATGTATAAGGTAAAGTCACTGTCCAGATGTGCCTCTTTCCATTGGCTTTGCTGGTACACAGCTAGCTTGCAGAAACAAGTTGGCTGGTGCCATGTGAGATGAAGTCCCCTTTCCGTCATGATTATTCACTGGCACATGACTTTTGGGAGCTCACAGCTAGGCTCAGGAGGCTCCTTGTGCTGCCATGCGTGCTAGCACATCAGTTAAGGACTCCATTCTGGTGGAGTTCTTTCCTCCCTCTTTCCTTTTATTGCCATCTCCCTTCCTCCCAGGTGTTGCTGAAGGAGATCAAGTGCCAGATTCACTGCTTTGAAGCACTGAGGTTTTCTTGGAATAAATGGCTTCTGGCTGCTGCTAGCTGCTTGACATGCCCAGTGTAAAACCAAGAACACAGGCATTGATGGCACCAAAGATGCAACCAGAGACCTAGTCTTAGAGAGCCACAGAAATTAGAAATAGAAACCACTTTGTCCTGGATTCTGCTGGAAGTCTGGCGTCTTAGCAGATGACACATGCAGAAATACCAAGCTTGGGCACATGCCCCTTCCAATTCAGCAGCTGCTACCTCTTCTCCACAATGCCAGAGAGAATCATGCAATACAGGATTTTCGCCTGGCAGCAGCAAGGAAATAGTGTCAGCTTCCTACACCAACATGGTTTCAGGATAGTAGGTAAGGACTGCTGGTCCTTGCCTCACAGTAGTTTCTAATGGGTATTGCCAAGTATTTTGATGAGTGTTGGGATCTGGTGGGATAGCTACCCAAAGTGCTTTGCAGTTGTTTACAAAAAGAGATCATATAATATGCTGAGTTGGAAGGGACCCATAAGGATCACTGAGTCCAACTCAAATGGCACAGCACTACCTCCAAGAGTCACACTGTGTGCTTGACAGCATTGTCCAAACACTCTTGAATTCTCTCAGGCTTGGTGCTGTGACAACTACCCTGGAGAGCCCATTCCAGTGCTCAGACATACTGGATGAAAACCTTTTTCTAATATCCATTCCAAATCTCCCCTGGCACAACTTCAGTCCATTCCCTGAATCCTGTCGCTGGTAAGAAGAGAGAGGAGATCTCTTCCCCTTACGAGGAAGCTGTTGCTGCATTGGGATCTCCCCTCAGTCTCCTCTTCTCCAGGCTGAACAAACCAAGTGACCTCAGTCACTCCTCACATGGCTTCCCCCCAAGGCCCTTCACCATCCTCATTGCCCTCCTTTGGACACTCTCTAATAGCTTAATATTTACAGGGCTGTCTGAAAACTTTAGCAGCAGAAACTAATTCAGTGTAAACAACATGGTGTGTGTGCATTCCTTTGCTATAGTTATACTAACATAATTAGAACAGAAAAATATACACTAACAAAGCTTTCCCATGTAGATAGGTCTTTTTCTTTCTGATGTTTACAATTCTCATAGCTTGTTTGTCTAAGGAGTTATTTTTTTCTCATTGATTTGGAGCGGGCGCAATCCACCTCACTTGGGAAAAATCATCAGATCATACCAGTCTCTGTAGCAGGCAGCAGCCTTGGTTGGTGTGCTCTACTCCAGTTAAAGCATTGCAAACAAGTGCAGAGCAGAATCCTTTAAAACCAGAACCAGTGTTTCAGTTGTGTTTTTCCAAAGTGCTGCAGGATTGTCTATGTGATTTTCAGTTGAAAATACAAAATGTTTCTGAGTAAAAAAACCTGTTTATTTGAATTTGTTCCTTCCATGGCACAAAGTGCAAGCTCTGAATGCTGAGCCATGTGGAAGGTAGAAGTCCCACATGCATTAGAGAAGTTTGCTAACGTATGCAAAGGGCAGTATTAGGGCAGGGCATTAGTTTGTTGTATCCCATGTCACATACAAACTTGGGACCATGATCATTTGCTTGTGTTGTTGAGTTGGTAGTTAAGTCTCTGCTTAAGTATCTGCAAACAGTTCTTTTCACCGCTGTTATTGAAATGTCACGTTCTTAAATTTCACCCACGTTGCAGGAAGAAGTGCATTGCAGTTTTTGCAGTTGTGTAGTTGTGCTTTGAGTGGCTGCTATACATAAAGGAACTCAGGTGGAATCAGTGGTCACCAAATCTGGCAAATCTGTTTGGCCTCAAAGCACAGAGGCCTCCTGACACAGGAGACAGGAGTACCTAGCCACCGGGCTGGCTGTCAGCCCTGCTCAGCTGTGCAGTGGCAGCGATGTGCCCCTCCCGTTACTATGTTATCCTGAGATCTTGCTGTGTTTTCTAGACCTATATGTAAACTCTTGCACTTACTTTGTGTTCATATACATGTGGGCTGGTAAAGTGAAAAAGGCAGTATTTATTCACATTTCCTCTGTCGTCGCTGGTATGGTTTGGAACAGGAGCCAAAGGCCATGTTCCTCTCTGACTCGAGCTGGGGCACAGGAGTCTTGCTATATACTATGGGGGCTTGAACTAGGCATTGGATGACACTGTCAGAGGCCCTTCCAGTGTGTCCCTGGAATACCTCTACCTTGGAGGGAATTTTGTCACTATTCTGCACTCCTTTTGGGCTCCTTGTCAGAGGCTGCTTTGCCTCTGACACCGCATGTGTAGATTGGAAGTGGAATTTGCTGAAAGCCTGGGACATGCATTGTGTAGTATCTCTCAGGATTTATCTTCCAAAAGCTCATTAAAGTGATCTGGTTAAGGGCCATCAACCCTCTTAGATTAGAGATATAAAGAGCTTCAGTGGACTCATCTGGGTACTCTAATGTCTTCAAATGAACTCTATTACAGACAAGAAAAAGCTGCCTAGGTCATGTCTGCCATCATGGCCCATGCCATGAATGCATTTGCTATTTTATTAGACAACATACTCTGTATAATATAAGACTGATTCTTCAGTTGAGAGGAACTAACTGGTTAAAGTTAGTAGAGTAACGTACAAATAAATTCAGTAAAGAATTCAGCATTGGTTCTTTGCAGCTTACCTTATATTCCTAGAATGATGAGCATCTCATTATATGGAGTAGACTGGTGCTCTCTGCCATCAGTTTCTCATGTGAATCAGGGTGTGTACAGGGAAATGCACACCACTCTGCTCCTATCCACCATCTAGGCATGGGAGATACAAACCAACATCCCAGCAGCTCCTGGCCTGGAGCTGTGTAGTTTGCAAGCAGAAATTCAACTTGGAAATTGTTTTGTACTAGTCTAAGTAATGTTTTAGCTAAGTATTTGGAAGAGGAAGCATACAAGTCCTGCATCTGAGTCATTATATACCTTCTGTATTTCATGGGAAAGGGTCGTATTTGGGCACTGGCACTTGGTTTTGAGACTCCTTTATCATTCTGCATAATAGGGTTGTCCATGTTGGTAACAATACTAAAATTGAGGACATTTGTCACTTGAAAATGGCAATGCTAAATATAATTCCTGTATTCAACATAAATGGGTAAGCATATGAAACAGCAGATACAAATTACTGTTTAGAGAGAGTTGAGTTGGTTTTAATCGGGGTTCAGGTATTCACACTGAATCTGACATTTGCATTTTAATGTAGAGCAGACATGCAGAGTATATTTTGCATAGTCTGTCGTCTTGAAATGCCTTTGGGGTTTAGTAGACACCAATACTTTCAATGCCAGTGTTCTGAGCAGAACATTCTTGGGGTGAAAATGCAGAAAAGACTTCTTTGCATTTGCCAATATTTTGCCATTCATTATTTTTCCTTGATGAGGAAAATTGCTTTAATTCTTTCTGTAACATTGGAAACACTCCTGCAAGTAAAATGAGTCCCTAAATTTTGGTCCAGCTTCAATGCTATAGGGAATAAATGTTACTGTTTCAACAAAAGCTGTTCTAACAGATTTTCTTTACCCTTCTTCATTACTTATAAGAGAGTTTTGCTTAGCTACAAAGAGCTTAAGAAGCACCAGAAGGTTTATTTCCTTCTCCTGGGCAGCTAGTTCATTTGCCTCCTTTTTCTGTGGTGAGGTGTGCTTGGTTTTTAAAATTCAGCTACAAAGCTTCTTGTCCCTTGCATTTGCAAGGTGGTGGGTAACCCCTTTTACCTGCTGAAAGATGAGGCTGTTTGATGATGAACACCCATCTCCCAGCCTTTACTCTGTTTCCTGAATGAGATAATTTTTCACCACTTAAACTGTTACTTGGTCGTGAGCACACTTTATCAGGCTGTGTCAATGACTGTTTTTCACCACAGGTCTGTTTTAACTGAAGGCACGTCTGTAGCTGTGCAGGCTCCATCAGCACAAGTGAGCGAATGCTTGTTTGCAAATCCTGCTTCTTTCAGCCTTACCACCCACAGGATGATGTGAATTCCTTTCTCGGGAATTGGAAAGATTCTGCTCACTAAGGAAAGTGGGCAAAAGATGAAAGGCTAGAGCTAAAAAGTAAGGAGGATCTGATACAGACCATAGCTTTGTGAAATGGTTATCTCTGAGGAAGAGTTCATCTGGGAGAAAAAAGTCCATCAGTCTGGTTTTACTATGACCTTTGCCTTTATTTCTTCATTATGGTGTACACTTTTTCTTGAGTCTAAGCTGATTTCATCATGTTCAAAACCCATAATTAGCACTCCTAAATTGCATGGAAATGACATGTTATTGTGATTTTTTGGAATAGTTTTGTATTTATATTCAGTTGTGAGATTTCCTCACTTGCTGCCCAGATGCTTCAAAATCACTACTGTTTAAAAAACCAAGACTGTTGCTCTGCAGATGTTTCATTTAACACAGATATTCAATATGCAGTTCCTTGGATGTCAAGCTAGGTTCAGCTTGAAACTGTGCCCTCAAAGCTGAGTCTGCTCTGCCCTCTTGTGTCTTTGGAATGTGTTGCCAAATGCTCCCGGATACAGCTGCTTTACCCTTAGAACTGGAATTTTCCCCTCAGAGTCTTAAAGAGTGAGATGCAAACACATGGATATTCATATATGCATTGATTTTTTTCAGTGATGAGTATAGATCAACATATGTTTGAACTAAATTTGTTCTGCCAGTATTCCTCATGCACATGCATTTCTGAGGGGAAGGGAAAACAACTTAAGAGTATTTTTAATACAGCTGAAATGTGCTGAAATAAACCTGTTAAAAAAGTTGTGAGGTTTATGAATAAAGTTTTAGGTTTATGAAGCTTCAATTGAAAAATTATCTACTAGGGGGAAGAGTGAAGAAGAGGTTCTTTCAGTTCATAAGGACTGGGCTGCTTTGAAGTTGTGGTTGGCTGAGTCCTTGATACAGCAACTTTTGACCTTGGCAGAAGTTACAGTCCAAAGCTATAAGTGTACAGTCAATAAAGGTATTCAAAGGGCAAAACAATCTGTCATGTAGTGGTTAACGATACCTTTGAGATAAGATTTAGCTGCATGCTTAAAAGAACCTTGCCAGCTTCTCTGTGTGGTCGGGTTTTTTGGTTGAAAATTATCTCAGTAGGCAGGGTGAGCTGGAAATTCAGATTTCCTCCCCTTATTGTATTAGGAGAAAAAGACATTGCCCTGGTTGTGTATCCTGTATTCCCACAAGAGCAGAGTGCCACAAGCTCGTGGAAGCTGCAGTGAAGCACAGTTTACTGAAAGTATATTTATTTTTAAAGAGTCTTAAATGTTTTCAAATCACAGTGAAAACTATTAAAAAGTGGCTTTTTTCGACAAAGCAGGAAGTTTAGAGTTTATTCCCATCTGGTGTAAATCTTCCTGATAGTTTAAGGCTTAGCATTTGCTCCATGAGTGCTAGATGATGAGCCAGTCCTGATTTTGACATGGATGGTTTTGTGCTTTTCTTAAGGGTGTTTCCAACAGAGACCAGCACTTTCCAAAGCAGCTTTGTCATTTTTCTGCATAATGCATTGTGTGATGTGGAGGTGTGATACGGACTGTGTACCCAGTCTTTTCAGGAATAATACTAGACAACCTTTCCAAGCACAGAGAGCAACTCAGGAACAAGCTGTGCTCCATTTGGAATTGGTAAATAGAATTAGGGGATCTAGGTGTGCCAAGTCTATTGCACACCTGGGGGACTCCAGGCCTCCTCTTGTGCTCCTTTGATAAACTGCATCTTTCTTCCACCTGTTTCACAAATTCACTGTACCAACTTCTACCTTTCCCTTGTCCTCAGCACGCCCCTCATTTGTTGCATCTTTTACCTTCTGTGTGTAAACAAAGACGGCACTGCTAATGGTGAGTTTTGAACCTGGGCAAAAGATATTATATTCTTCAGTAAATAAATTCTAAATTCAGTAAATCCTTCATAAACCTTCTGGTTTATGTTTTTCCAGTAACACTCTCAGGATTTTGGTTGGTGCTCAGTCTGAAGCTTCAAACAGGTATTTTGTTCAGCTACTGTAATGACCCCAGGAGCATCAAAACTGTTTTTTCCTGGAACTCCTTAAACTAGCTCCAAAAAACCCTGCCTGGGCAAGGGGAGGTAAAGCCTTCTCCACATTTCATAAAAAGAAGTTCAGAGTTCAGCTGTGTTTGTTGGCTGCATTGTGGTCTTGTGGAAAGAGGTTGGTGGTGTTGACTCTTTTTCTCAGCCTGTCTGCTGCACTTCCTAATCCCTAGGCTAGGTGGTGAAAGAAGGTGAATTATGAGGTGGAAAAACATGTTTAGACAGTAAATCTGAAATTTAATAGGTAGTGGCCTTCTCATTGTATTTCTTTTCTGGACACAGGTTTTGAACTATTCTCACAGTTGACCATAAATTCTCTTTAAACTCTTTTTCTGAAGACAAGGAAGACGAGTTTGTTGATCTACGAATGCAGGGCATTGGATCTGCAATCTTTGTTTTCTTACCTTTCCGAAATCATAAGGATCAAAGAAATCTAGATATGTTCTTCTTCTCTTATGGTTTATTTTTCCCCCACAGTCGTCCACAGCTGTCCACTCTTCTCAAACTTTTATAGTACGAGGACTATTTACCCTCATCAAAAACCATTCCGGACTGTCTTGCACAGCACTGTCACAGTGGTTTCCATTTATTTTTAAGATTTGGTTCAACTGGGAACAGCCATGTATTACTCTTATTTTTCCCCTATCCATTTTGCCCAGCTACTGAATGGGAGTGTGTGTTGTGTTTGGCCTCTTGTGCCTTCTTCAGGGGCTTTGGGTATCCTGTGACTGTTTGGCAGGCTGTCTGCAACCCACCAGGGTGCCCTGAGTAGAGAAGCATTACTCAGCATCTCTTACTAAAGCAAATCCTGAGCACAAAGAATTCCACCAATTCTCACTGCCAGAAACACTTTTCCCCAGCCATTTTTTAGTCTGCATCTTCCCCATCTTCACATCCCATTGCTCCTGTCACTATTGTTGAACTTCATCTGGAATAATCCCCTCCTGGCACTGACACCCTGGTTTGAGTGCTCTTTCCCCTCTCTGTTGCTGGTTAGCAAAACTGGCTGTCACCAGTCAAGCCCTCATAATAATGTTGTTGGGAGTGGAACAACACTCTGACAAAGCTCACCCCACAGTAGGGTGTGCCAGAGCTGGCTGCCCTGATGCTGTGATTGCTGCCTGTCACCTGTGACCTGTTAGTGCCAGCTTCCTTGCTGTCCTCAGGTGTCCCACTGCAAACTCTCCCTCTGCGCTTGGGATCCCTCCAGCCATGAGCTCCATTCAGACGTGATTGAGGGATAAAGTGTAGGTAGCACTGAAAGAACAGAAATAACAGTTGAAAAAATGAACAGCCTAGATGAGAGATGGGGATGGGAGTGAGAAACCAAGAAAGAGGAGAGAAGGAGAGAACTCCCTCTGAGATGAAATAATCCTGAAGAAAAAGGAGAATATCTAAAGGAAAATATGGAAAACAGATACCACAGAGTTCGTGCTAAGGCATGCAATAAAAATGAGGACAAAGATGGGGGAGGAACAGAGTGACAGAATTTTGACTTTTAAATTTAATTATAATATGCTGTTTTTAAAAACAAAAATGCTACAGATACTTTGGTTGTTAAAAACACATATTATGATTTCATTATTCACTTTTGTTGTTCACTTTGTCTGAAGTGAAAGCTGAACACTGATCTGGAGAATCTTTCCTTGTTGCTGTTACATTGGACCTGACAAGGTTCTCCTGGAGTCATGGTTGTATTTCAAAGGCATGACTCTCATAGACAACCAGGCGTTAGAAAATAAAGAAATACCATTCTCTAAATGTGCACTGTAGCATTGTACAGGATCTTAATTCATAGCATCTGTAGACTTGTGGATAGGCTTTTCCTGCTGATATCTTCAGTCCAGCACAATCTGCATGAAGGAAGATAGTGTTAATAATTGTGTTCATCTGCTTAGTGTGTGATGCACTGTATACACCCAAAGGAAGTGCCAGATTTTTAGTTAATGATCCAACGTGAAAAGAATAGAAATCACCTATGTAATAATCTCTTGAGATTTAAGGTCACTTTTGCATAGCCAAGGGTGGAAGATGAGGTAGAGTCTTTTCCAAACTTGATGTTATAGAAGAAGACTCTTCCACTCAGTAGCATCTCAGTGCCCAGTACAGAGCTGAGTACTGATGGTAGAAAAGCAACAGTGTCAGCTCTGTGCACAGGTTCTGGGTTTTATGAGGTCTGTGTCCCACAGTCACTTCTACTAATGGTGTATGGCCAGTGCAGCTGCACAAGAGGGGATGACATGGCTCTGGCCTCATGCTATAGTAGTTCTCAGACTGCTTTTGTTAAAGTGCTTTGTCCACACTGGACTTTCAGGTGCAAACAGGAATAGTGCTTGGTTTCAGACTGGAGGGTTAGGCTGGAACATCAATACAAAGGGTCAGAATCATGACACCCTTCTCATCTCTAAACTGTTATGTTTACTTTTTCGTGTATATTTACTGTTGTTCTTTTTGGCAATTGTTTCCCATGGTGTCTTGTCATTGCTGGTTTGCAAAGAAATGGTGACAGTGCCAAGAGTCCAGCACCTGACCACAGCTCAGTAAGTTCACACTAAAGCAGCTTACTCAGCAGGAGGGGAGGGAAGGTTCAGTGTACCACTGGGGGTCATTTGCACTGTGTGGATCACACGGTGTAGTTCCAAGCTGATGTAAGTCAGTATTGAATTGACTCTCAGCCACTGAGTAATGTCTGCCCTGGACCTCAGTGCCGAGACTGCTGTCACTCTGACAGAGGGAGCTTGGTGATTAGAGAAAGCTTTGGCATGTGTTTGCCACTCTGGGAAGGAAAGGATGATTGCTGGCGGCTGGACTTTTTTTTTAAACTTACAGCTATCTTTAGAATTTCAGTGTGTGCAGTTACATCAGCAGTTCCTAGCTGTAGGCTCTACTGAAATCTTGTGTTGAGTGAGGATTTATTTGTCCTCAGGTCTGACTGTGAATTAATGGTCAATTAATGGTTAGAGATTTCAGTGGGCTAAAATTGCCTTCTTGATAGAGAAAATGCCAGTGTCATGCAAACTCAGCAGGAGCACTTTGAGATGCTAAGAGTCTTCTTTGCTACTTTCTGTTGATCCAGGTGGTCTTTTCTAAGTACAAAGTCAGAGAAATTACTGTTTGCCCATTCCTTCATCTCCCCATGCAAGTGTCATGTATTCAGCAGGAACACTGAATCCTTCGTCTTCCATTCTTGTTTGCATGAGAGAGAAACAGAGGGAATCGAGATGGAGCCATATGTTCCTCAGCATCTGCACTCTGAAGGCAAAGTTATTTGTGAGCCTTAAGCATGTGGGTGGGAGAGCTGCCAAACCAAAGTTGTTCCCAAGTATCTGTAAACAAAATCTTATTCCCTAAATTCATCCAACTAAGGAACTTGCACTCTGGCAAAGGCTTGTAAATATTACAGTACCTGTCACTTTTGGATGCTGCTTTCTGTTTGCATAGCAGCAAATCGAAAGCTTTGAAATCTGGGATGTTTTGTTTAGTTTTGTAGAGGTTGACCTCAAAGCATCAATCTTTCTGCTCCTTTTAGAGTATATGAAAATAGCCTTTTCTCAGAAAACTTCTTGTAGTGACAACACTGCTAATGAAGAGTTCTCAGATATTCCAGAAGTTTGGGGATGTATTGAGATATGTATACCAAAACACAGAGAGTTTTGCATCTCTGTTGCTTTCAGTTATTCAGTTTTCTTTATGTATATACATACAACAAAGTGAAAAGTATTAATCTGAACAATGTTTATAAAGTGATTTCTGAATGCATGGCTGTCTCAGAGTTATGTTTAGCTTTGCTGGGGATTTAGTTCATGTGTACTTTTCAGTTTCTGCACCATTTGCACAGCATGGTCTTCACCTGTTGGGATTCAGCCATGTTTTGCCTGTTTTCAGGACAAATTGCTGGTTGATAGAAACCTGTGACTTGAGTTTGCTAGATACAGTTGCTCCCACCATTTGTGCTTGTTTCCGGTTGCTTCTTGGAAAAAGGTGTCATCCTGTTTCTCTTGAAATAAGTCTGAAAAGTGAGTCTTGGCAGTCTCGTTCTGAATTGTGTTCAGTACTGTGCAGCTAACTCAAGTTATAACTCATTTGAGGCTCCAAAGTTCACCTGGCGACAGATGAAACTCCATGAAAGTAGTACTTCTTTAAGGCTATGCTCACTGAGGAGGTAATTTAGTCATTCATACTCGTGTGATGTCCTTGATTTGACTTAGTCAATGTTGTCAACATGCACACAGCTTTTGTCTGAAAACCTGTGTGCCTGCTGACCTATCTCAGAGCTATGGCTGAAGCCAAGGTTCTCTGTACACTTGAAATTGCAACCCAGCCCTCTTAAGCGACTAGTGTGCAAGTTCTATGGGTCCTACAGTGGTTCCTGCCTTTCCTGATGCATTCCCAAAGGAATCTCACTTCTACAGTGAACAGAAAGTGCATCCCAGAGCCAGTCGACTTACAGAGTCACTTTGACTCCAGCCTTCCTGCAATCCTATGTGAACAAGCACAACATTGGTGGAAACACTCTGGAACAGACCTGCTCTGTTAAATTTTGCCATGGTTGCCACGATTCTTCTCTTTACCCAGAGCTCGCTGAACAGTCTTAACATGGTGGTGTCTCAGCAGTGCTCTGGTTGTCTTTGCCAGACCAAATGAACACTGCTTTCATGGCAGAGCCGTCCCATTGAACAGCAGAATGTACTGGCACCTTGTCTGAAGTAAATACACACTGGGATCTGCCACCTGAGGAGCCCTACAGGAGATATGGCTTTGTGAGACTGCCTATTCTAGTCACGTTTGCAGACCATTCTGTTTTTTGTAAAATGCTTTAGAAAATTGTGCTTGAAGGCATAAAGTTAAGAGCTAAGATCCCAATCGCTTTTCACCTCACTGGCTAAGTCTTATGCAGCTGTGTGTTCTTAACCAGGTGATCATTTTTGCTGCCTGTGAAAATACTGGCTTTATATTGCCATTTAGACTGTCTGAAAATTGAGCCTTTCATCTTCTGAAAGGTTTCCAGAAACCCAAATTCAGGCCTGGCTTACAGTCCTTTTGGGTGCTTTAATGAAAGCCGAGTATCAGAAGCAGTTAGTATGGAGAGAGCTGGTAATGATTCAGCTGAGGAGCTAAACCCCTCATCTTCATATTTTTTGTTTTCTTGCAGATGAGAGGATCTGTTCACCACCCTTTATGGAGCTGACAAGTGCCTGTGGAGAAGATACCTTGCAGCTTATAGAGAAGAATGGACTGGCATTCCCATTTAGTATGTACATGGTCTTTTCTTTGGTGCTTCTAGTAGGTTCTAAATACTGCACATGCATCCCCAAAACATAGCCAGCATTGTAGAAGTATGGGTTTCACTGCCAAAAGTGTCAAGAATATTAAAACCTTTGAGGCAGTCTGCTTGGAATGTGGAACAAACCCTCTCCCTATCCCTTTTACTTTGCCTTTTATTGATGTTCCTTACTTTCAAAACCTCGCTACAGCAAAGATGCATTCCTGGGAAATGCTAGTGGTTCTAACAAAGTTAGACTCTTGCCCTGAACTTGTGCAAGATTTCTCCTGCCAGCTGCATTCATTATTTTTCTTGAAAAAATCCCTGCCTTGCTGACTGTCCTCTTTTTTCACCCACCTCTCCCCTTCCCTGGTCCAGGGTACAAATATAATCTTAGAGGGTAAAAGAAAGAAGATTAGCACAGATAACAGACTCCAAGGGCCCACAGCTCAAACAGCTGCTATGAACTGTTTGTGCTTTGTAGCAGGTTTCATTGCGGGGCTTGTGCTTTAATTCGTTGCTTTATCTGATTCCTTGCAGTATAAAGTGAGCAGGATCGTTAGTCGGTGTTTGTTCCCTTGGTGCTTGCCTCATTTGTAAGGTTCAGAGGTAAAGTAGCGTGGAAAAAGCATGTTTTGTCCTCCCTGCCATCGCTGTCCCAAATGAGGCAGGTTAGGTTGTGAAGCAATTCTTTAAATCCCACTGAATGGCTTTGCCCTCCTCTTCACATTGTGATCTCAATACAAACTGATAAGTCTTCAGTCGTCATCAGCATATATTCAGGAGGTCTGAATCAAACTCACTAAATGATGATGAAATTACAAAATAGCACTGAAAATTAATATACCTTGGTATTCTGGGAGTGTTTTTTTCATTTTCCTGTCACTATTTTTTCTTAAAAACGGTCCAGCTCTCCAGAGTATATGTCTGTGAGACATCATAAACCACTTTCTAAAATTTCAAGTTACCAAGTTGTTTTGAACTCTAGTGCAGTTCATAGCTGCCTAGCAATTTGATTCTTCCAATAACCTACACAGAAGTCTTGTCCTATCCCCCCCCCCACTACTTGCAAGTTTTCATCTCCTCTGCTTAACACATAAATAACATCAGCTCTAGTCATTGTGTGGGTTCTAGGGTCTTCAGCTCTTCTCTGGCCTCATAATAGAAGGGGCATGGTTCTTTCCTCTTCTTGGTTTTACTCCTCCTCTTAATTAGGATGGAGGTGAGAATCAAGATATACAGAGCAGATAAATGAGAAGAAGAAAGGAAAAAACTGCTAGGCTTTCTGCCTTTTTCTATCCCCCTCTATGGTTGCCTGTGAAAAAATAAGTTATATTGTAGTTTGGTTCAGCCCATCACATTTCCTGCTCTTCCCTGAAAACAGGGAGGTAAGAAAATAATTTGGTTTTCACTGTGTCCCAGTTTCTTTGCTTTAAGGACAGAGGTGTTTTGTGGTACCTGTAAAGTAGCTCTAGCCTCAGAAAAAAAAAATGCATAGTTGTGGAAATGCTCTCTAAGTAGACAGGATGGCAGTCCTAGTACTAACTTCTTGACTGATGCTTCGCAACTCCATCCAGTCCTAATAAAGATCTGTGCTTGCACCTTAGTTACAGGGAGAAATTGAAAGAGTAGAGCTTTGGAGCAAGCCAAGCTTTGCAGTGATTGAGGACACTGTTCAAGTGAAGACTGTCACTGCTGTCTGTAACATCAATGCCTTGGTCTGGTGGACTCCAGTGTTTGCATGTGCGGGTGGGAACAGGATTACAAAGGGTTTGTGTGTTCTGTTTCAGTGGTGAATTGTTTCTTCTTTTTTATTTACCCAGTTTGTAAAACCAGAGTGGCCCATGGAACCAACTCTCATGAGGTGAGTTAAAAATTTTTGCAGTATTATTCCCCTGGTTTGGCTGGTGATTTCCAATCCTGTAGTGGGTAGAATGAGGGCTGTGCCCAAACAACTTTTCTTCCCCACCTCTGCCTCATGTTTAATTGCACCATTATTTTTTTTTTAATCTGAAATTAAGTTAAATATGACTTGAACCTCCTGTCATGCAAGTTATTTTTAGCCATTTCTAGCTTCTATCATATTGTTGCGTCTAGCAGTTTGTAGTCTCCAGTCAGCTTTGTCTGCAAGAAATCTCCTTCAGTCTCTCATTTGGTAAGAGGTCACTAAATAAAGTTTCCATCCCAGAAAGTTACTTTTCCAATATCTATGTGGTACAGATGAGAAGTGGATTTGTGCTTCAGATGGAGCAGCTGGCTCCTTTCTTTGAGGGGAAAGGGAGTAACAAATAGAGATGGTTTCCAGGCAATGTTCAGTTGTAATAACATGGTAGGATCTGTGGGGAGAACAGGACTGGTAGAATTTATCTGCCTTCCTGTAAGGCAGTTGCAGCTAAAATGGTTGTATATTCCTGGAAGAAGTGCATTACCTATGAGACTAGCTTCCTCTAAATTTAAGTGAGTTGAGTCCTGTTTTAGTTCTTTTCCATTTGTGCTTCCTGCCTTCCTGCTTACTGCAGATCAGTTTTGAGAATCCAGCCCTTGCTGCTGGCTCTCCTAACTCCTGGCTTCCTTTGTTAACAACATGACCATCAGTCCAGGTTTCCCAGCTGCTCTTGAAACACACACTATGAGACATTGCTGCAATGTCTCTGAGAGCTGAAGACCCTGAAGTAAACTGTAAGTCTAGATGAGCAGAATGGCTATGGCTGAAATCTTGACTGACCAGCACTTCCTTTTAAAAATGCAATGAGATTTTTCAAGCTAGCCTTATTTGGCTTATTTCACAAGCCAACAGACAGTCCTGTTAGTTTGCTGGAGCAGCTGCTATAAATTTTTTCTGTCATTCCTGAGAACACTCAGGAAATGGATTGTTAATGAATTTAAGACTCAAAATTTCCTGCTGATTTTTCTGTCAAGAGTTCCTCTACAACTGCAAACTGAAATGCATGAACCTCTCAGTACTTGTTCAGTTAGGCTTGGACTTTTTTTCCCTGGTGAATCTTTCTTTGATCTTCTTTCATACAGTGCAGATACATCTAAGCCTCCTGCCAGAGCAAAAATTAGACTAAAATACAGCTGTAGTCAAGTCTTGTATAGTACTTTATATAGTAGTAGTAATAGTTTTTTGGAGTTGCTGAGCTCTCAGGAGTTATCCAAAACTATATTTATTATCAGAGTGGAACTGTTTTGGAATTGCTTATGGTCAATAATTACAAAGGAAGCATAGGATAAATACCTGCTTACAGTACAGTCTGTCTGAAAGATGGAGCATAGGTCTAGCAGCAAGAAATTGTTGTCTGTTTTATTAATGACTCCTTGTCTGGCTTTTGCGTATGTATTTTTTGTATATATATTCCCAATGCAGAGCTGACACTGAAACTGGAGTGCTGACCAGAAACCTGCTTTTTTTCATAAGATGGCTGTTAAGAAAGTTCAAGTACTGGCTAACAGGGACAGCTGAAAGTGCAGGCTTGAGTTTAAGTTTGTTGTGTGAGTTTGGGCTTGGTGTGAGTTTGCCAGGTGAGGCTGGCAGACTCCACTTTTCTCATATGAGTCGAGAACATGCTGTTTTTAAGCTGAGGTGGTGTCAGCCTTTCTGTGATGTCTCTAGTTCTACATGGCCTCTGCACTAGCAGTGGCCTCAGCAGCTCAGCACTTGACCCACAGTTTGCCAGCTCCATTTATTAAACTTGAACAGAGATTGTGCTTCCTGGTTGCCAGTGGTTCAGAACATAACCTAACTAACATAAGCTATCTTTTGTTAAAGCTGCCATGAGAGACCCATAGCCTGACGAAATGTATCCAGAATACTTTTTTCTGAGTATTTGAGCAGACAAGAAGGAAAAGGCAGAGAATCACTATGTTTTGTGAGACTGAATTCGTTATGGACATTGTCAGTAAAAGTTCTTCGTGCAAATGTTTTGTTTTGCCTTCAGAAGAGCTCTGCATTGATAATGAGAAATGCTATTTGGAAATTATGATATCAAGTATTGTAGCCACTTTACTGCCAGACACAGCAGGTCTGTGCTAGATGACAAAGAGCAAGTGCACCCCGCAAGCAAATTCTTGGAGCTCTATTCATGCATGTTAAAAGCCATGAGACGTCACAGTGAACCAGCATAACACAACACTGCAGGAGTTAATATGGGCACAGAGCTTTGCAGAAGAGAGGCTTCAGGTAGTTTCCAGTAGTCTAAATCAGTGCTGTAGCTGAGAAGATAAGTTCAGGCTTTCTACACTTCTAAAATAGGTTGAACCTTCTTCATCTTATGTTTATTTGTCGGAACCAATTAACTAATAGTGGAAGAGAACGCTGTAGGAACAACTATAGGAACAGCACAGCTCTTGCCAGTGTGATGTTGTAGACACTATAGTGCCAACAATTCATAAGAGGAGGAGGAAGAGAACAATGTTTCTTACCACCAGTAAGAGACAAATGAGGTATGACATTGCTGTGAATCATCTTGATGGATGATTCTGTTAGAGAAATTTCTTGCACAGGTTGTTACCATTCACAAATCCACTCTGTGCTGTGTAATAGAGACAACAAGAATATCAGCTGCAAGTCGGTGTTGATTGCACACATTGACTTGAACTCAGAAAATGTTAATCTACTGAGTTACTGTGCATGCGTGCAGACAGTTATTTGATCATTCATAAGGCCCAATAAATGCCTTCTTTTTTGGCATATTTATTCCATTGCCTTCAAGAGGACTATCTGTTTGGAGTGATAGGGTGAAACCAAGCAGGAAAATTGATAGGCCATCATTTGTTAGCAATAAGAACTACTAAGAGTCTGAGAATATCCTTTGATGGTGTGGGTGAAGTCCTGGTGCTTAGTCTGTTGCAACTGGGCTGAACCAAACTGGGGCAATAGAGCTGTGGGGAAGAATTTGTGTAGTTAGTGCACAGCGCTGTTCCTTCCATTGTTCTCATGTTACAGGCTTGTATTCAATACAGACTTTGTCATCTGTGTTGGTCAGATGTTCTGCCCTTTTGTTGTACTGCAGTTGCAGTAGCTTCCCAGCTAAAGGCAGCAAATGAAATTGCAAAGAACTGCGAAGAAAGTCTTGATTGAAAATGAAAGTTTCACTGCCAGTAGTGTTTGCAGAGCTGTGTGTCAGTTAAATGAAACATAATGAAATAAAACAAGATGTGGAGAAGATGTTCCCCCTTGTTGCTTGTCAGGTGTGGGTAAGCATGAAAAATTATTGCCAGCCTTGTGCACAGCCATGTGTGTGTGTTTCCAGATGGCGATCATCTTCAACCAGGAAGGGCTCAAAGCTGTTCGCCCCCCTTGCGTCATTCAGAGCTTCATCAATCACAACGCTGTGCTCTATAAAGTTTTCGTGGTCGGGGAATCCTATACCGTGGTGAAAAGACCATCTTTAAAGAACTTCTCTGCAGGCATCTCAGGTACATTTTACTGATTTAAAAGAAAATGTCTGTTTTTGCAGTCTCAGTGGGAAACATCTCTGAAGAAAATATCTGTGAAAAAACTGCTGAAGTGAAGGCAGGTGGTTTGGACATAGCGTGTTTCCTCTTCTGTATTATTTCAATAGGAAGGGAGATAACTCACCTACTCTGGAATACGTATGAATAGCATTCATATAGTAAATATTTATGCAATGGTAACCTGAGTCTTACCTGTTAGACACTGTTTTATGTCATGTGGAAAGGGGGAGAGGGAGAGAAGTTCTTTCCTTTCACAATAAGTTCATGTGTCATTTGTTCCGGAGTTTGTTTATAAATGTGCTTTGGAGAGAATTTCCTGGATTCCATAATTTCAGCACTTCCTCTCCCTATTTTTACCTTGAATATGTATGTGTTTTAAATTAAAGATCACTTGTGTTCTCCCCTAAATGAGCCTCCCTCTTCATGTGAGGCCTAGTGTTGAAAATCTTGGTGGAAAGTGTCCTTTCGTTAGTAGATATCAGCTGTGTTGGGGAGAAGGAGGAATGGATTTGTCAGTGAGGAGAGGGATTCTTCTGTATGTCACTGGAAAGCAACACTTGAAGGGTTTTTTTTAAAGATAACTTAGATTTCCTTTATGGAAAAAACTTCTTTCCAGAGAACTGCATTCTATGGCCCCCCAAACGCATAAAAAGATTAGCAGCACATAGATGGGAGTAGGCAATACAAGTCCGATAGCAACTGGACAAATACAGGAGGTGAAGATGGGATCAAACTAAAGGGAGATGAATGAACAAATGCTAGGTTTTTTTCACTAGTGTTTTCTGCTAATCCTAATATGTCCGTGTCTGCTCACCACTGCATTTCACACACAAATAAATATTTTGTTAGTATAGGTGTAGTAGGATACTGGTAGAAGTTTCTTGTCTGTAGCTATGTGTGCCTGTATTTATATTTAGGTCTGCTTTATTTCCTGATCAAATTAAGTAGGCCAGAATCTGTTCATATAAACAGTTAGGACAGTTGATCTGTGTTTTTGCTGGAAGGGAGCATTTTAAGGCATCTTTCTAAAAATGCCTTAGCTAATGCCTCATCTGTTAGTGTAAGACTTTTGAAAGTTGTCTGAAAGTCCACATAATAATAAGTTTTGTTGGCAGATCTTACCCACATCGGGAGAGTTTGAGGAGTCTGTGCCATGGGAACCTGACCTGGCAGATATGATGGTTAAGCAGATCCAGTGGCAGTGAGACACTGAAAAAGCTGAGTGTCTGAAAGTACAAGATCTTTCTAAACAAGAGGAAAGACAAGAAGTCCTTTGGTGGTCAGACTGCAGTGGACTTGGATTTGCTTTTCACAGCTTTCCTGTCTTTATTTTATGTGACTGTGAGGCTGCTCTCTCTCCAGTCAGAGACCAGCATAGCAGAAATACTCTTGCTGGTGCCACCTGCATGCTGAGATTTTGGTCCAGGTGTTCTGTGCAGGTTTTCTCTATGATGCCATCAGTCTGCTGTGATGAGAATCCTGAATTGAGACATGGTGGGGGATTTCTTTCAGCCAGTAAAACCTTTAGCACAGAGGAAGCAGGGTGGGAGGTGCTGGTATAATTCTCCCCATGGTTTCCAATGTGTTTCGTTAGTGGCTTCTGTCACCTCAAAGTGTCTCCTGCATTCCTGTGATGCTTCCAAAAGGACAGCTCCTGGCCACAAAATGTATTGCTTTCTGCCATGGTGACAGTGACCTGCCCAGGTTCACAGGGCTCTCAGTGTACCCTGGGTGCTACCGGCATACCACCTGCAGTGATTGCAGCTTCTCCCTTCTGTCACACACCTTCCCCTTGAAACTGTCACTTTGAGTATAGCATATTAGTAAAAATTAACTTCATTATCTGACTGAATTTAATTCATTTGCTCTGGTGAAGGAAGGAAAACTGGTTTCTGTTTACCCAGCGTGTGGTTCTGTTTATCTGTGGTCCGAGAGCTGTGGGTGATCTGTCTGTGGATCCTTGCCTGTGCAGGCAGCCAAGTGCCAGCAGGCAGGAGAGCTTTGTGGATGAGGTAAATGGTTGAGAGCAGGACGAGATTCATGGGGCTGCACTGCCACCTATTGTTCCTTGCAGTATTCCTTAGGAAATTAAAATCTGGTGTAAAGTTATTTACAACCTGTTTTTAATTGCAGACAGAGAATCAATATTTTTCAACAGCCACAATGTTTCCAAACCAGAGTCCTCATCTGTCTTAACTGCGGTAAGTACTCTTGGTCTTTTTCCCTCTAGTGCAGCTGGAAGCTTATCTAATCCTTTCTTATGGAAGTGTTAGTAGCTAGTGACTCTCTTTCACAAGCTGTCTGCTTCTGTGTTGCAGGCTGAGGTCTGTTTGGTACCACGAACCAGCATGACTGTGTCCCCCTCTGGTTTTCCTTACCGAGCTCCGGTGAGGAAGAACTTGTAGCAGGGATGTGCTGCTTCCCAAGCTACCCAGGGCTAATCTAGGCAAAGAGAAGAAGGAGGTTCTTAATGCAAACACCTGGCTTTTTCCTGTCCAGAGAGATTAATAAGCATAAATCATCCTTCTAGGACTCAGTTCTGTGAGGAAAGACAAATTGAAAATTAAAGCCTAGAAATTGTTGTTGCACAAGGCCACAGAGGGCCGGTAGTTGTCTGCCATGTGAGCATGCCTGAGCTGTTACCATGGGACCATTTCTGGGTGGCCTTCGAGGTCAGCAGTGCCAGCACACTGCACAGTTTCATGCTAGCATTACCAGTCCTTTTAATACGATTTGGGCATATGAATCCTAACAAGTTCTTGGGCACTTGGCTACTGAGAAAGTCACTTTACAGCACTGGGTCCTTTCAGTCTCTTGAGTCTTGGGATTCTTTTCTGTTTCATAAGCTCTGCTGGGGACGAGTTTCATATTTTATTTTTAATTTTGTGTGCAACACTGGTAGGCATGCTAAATATTAAAACTGTAATTGTGCTAGTCATAAGTCCTTTTGTGGTTATGTTGAGGGAGAAGCCATTACTAAAAATTTACTTTCAGACTTAGAGAGGGTGCTCCTGTGGTTTACCTGCCATCTCACTCATACAAATACATATTCCAGTCATGCTTCTGTAGGCATAACAGCATACTTCTGCTGTGTAACATGTTTAAAAAGCAAAGAAGAGTGCATGCCCCAGTCATAAGTAACCTGAGTCCTCAATAAATACTTACAAAATAATTTGTACATGAAAACCCTAAATATAAAAGGTACGCTCTGCCCTTAAGATATCAGCTGAGTTGTATTATATGACTCAGACTAAACTATCAGCAGGAATCTGTCCTGTCAGCCCTTTAACATAGACTGTAATCTATACTGAAATAATAACGATAGCTGGAACTTTTGCAGCACAGGGTTAAATATGCCACCTCTTTATGCTTTTTAAGGAGTAGATCTAGTACATAAAATGATCTCCATTCATTCCTACACTACTTTGCTTCTATAGCTGTACCAGTATGATGAGGAAGAACTAGATGCTTTAGAGCAGATGTATTTCCAATTTAGGAAGGATTTTGAATTATGAAAGCAGTTTCTCTTTGGTGTCTTTCCTGGTTTCATGCCACTGGTTCTCTGCAATTAGATTTGGTGGATATGCACCTGGAAACTTCTGAAAATCAATGTTTCCACTAAAAAGGCTGTTTCAGAGTCTCTTAGTAATGTGCCTTTTTTTATTATAGTTGGATAAAATTGAAGGAGTATTTGAGCGGCCAAATGACGACGTGATCCGGGAAATCTCTAAAGCACTGCGGCAAGCTCTGGGGGTTTCCCTCTTTGGAATTGATATCATCATTAATAATCAGACTGGGCAGCATGCAGTAATTGATATAAATGCATTCCCAGGTAAGAAAGGCCATTCTACTCCTGCTTTGTGGAGCAAGTTTTTCTGCTGTTGTCTCATATCATTGCTTCCCAGGCTGGGGGTGGGACAGGAGCGACCACATGGTTGTGAGATCAAATACAGGTCAGTCTGGGAAGGGAAGAACCCTAATCTAGATATGGAATTTGCAACTGAAGTATCAGCTCTTAGGAGATAGGGTCAAATTTTAGTGACCAGTTGTAACATAACTGTTACATAACCCTCCTGTGCAAAGGGAAACTCAAGAACTGCAGTTTGGGACCTAGCTTTTCTTGGCCTAGCCTTCATTCTGAAATGAAGAGAATACTAAATTCTGGTTCAGGAGAGCCTTTAAAGAGTACTTTTTTTTTTTTTTTTTTTTTTTTTTTTTGAGACTCTGGGCCATTAAAAAAAAATGAGTGGGTAGAAGCAACAAACTGTTCCCTTGAAAATTTCCTCCTGTGCAGATTGATTCCCCACAAAAAGACATTTGTGCATAAAAGCAATACCAGGAATCTGAAGATGATAAAATTGTAGGTGCTCAGAAATTGCTGTAGAGAGTTGGTGTCCTTACAGGTTATCGTAAGTGTGCCCTGGAGTAAAAGGATGGATTAGAGAATGTAAAAATGGGTAAATTTGTCCTCCACTTTTTTAGTGCAACATATGTCTTGGAAACAACTAAACAAGCTCCTTGATCACCAGAATTGTTAAAAGGAGTTCTAAGTGTGATTAAGGGCGAGGCAGAAATGGTCTGTCACTTGTACTAAATTCAGTAGTCTAACCAAGGAGAAAAATACATCATCTCATTCGATGCTGTTTTGCAGGATGTTTTCCTCTCTGAGAATCTCCTCTCATTACCTGAATGGGGGTATTTATTTCCAGAGACTTACACAGACTGTTGTGTAGTTTCTTTAACCTGTCTCTGAAGACTTGAAGTTTGCAATATGGCTGTGGTGTCTTTACATCTAGAGGTCTTGTCCTGAGCTCCCAATCTCCTCAGTTTTTCAAATCAGGTTCTCATTCCTACCGCCCTGTAGTGCCTTGTCTATCTCCACAGTGACTGTCTTCCTCTTAAAACTCAGCTCTGCTATTCTCAGGTCACTTCCCAGCATTGTTCTACCACATAGTGTTACGCAATTTGCAGACCTATGAAAACACTCTTCTGCCCAGGGAAGTGAAACAACCTAAATTGGGTGTTAGATGGAGTCATATCAGTTTTATGAATAGGATTATATTTCATAAGTTGGGTCTTGAAGTCAGTGATACAGGACATTTTTTTGCAATCCTGTATCCTGCATTTTGGTTTGGTGCTTCATGTTTTCAGTTTGGGGTGGGTTTTTTTATCAAGTATTATTTTGGATTTGGTACTTTGCACAGACTGAAATTCTCCTTTTCTTGAAATGTTGAAAAGTCCACATTGGGGAACAACAATGTGGCAAACATATATTTAGAGAGGACCAATGTCTTGTTGTTGTCACTTAAGTTCGCAGAACTGCTCTGCTGTACTTCTGCCCTAAGGCAGTAGTTTTTTTTATATTCAGCCCAAGTCCTGTCTTTCAGTCAGCACATTAATTTGTCTTTGAAGGGACTTTAAATTAATAGTGTTTTAGTCCTTGCGGGAGACTTGAGAGCACAGGGAAATTCATTATGCACTGATCTACATTGTCTCATACAGCAGTTTTTTTGGTGGTGAACATGTGGGTTGTGATGGAAACTACTGACTTTATCACCATAGGATAGGTTAAAGACCAGTTGGAGAAAAACTAGAGGATAGCAGCAGGGCTCAGACATACAGAAGAGAAGGCAGGGGAGAGAAAAAACTGGCTTCGAATTTGTAAAAGGTAGCAGAACTGAGATGAGCCCTGTTCTCCAGGTCTGCTGAGGTCAGAGAAGCAGCAATGGGGTAAAATGGAACAGAAGCAAAGTTAATCTCAGCACAGAATATTCTGTTGCTCAAAAGTATGTTCAGCACAGGTAACTGCATTTCCCTCCAAGGGCCTGTAGGATTAAAGGCTGAGGAGTTACAATGACTGACTTCATTGATGGAGCCAGCACCTTGCTAGTGAAAAGTTCAAGCTCAGCCCACCTCAAAAGAGTCACCAGTGGACTCCATCAGCAGTGGGATTTCCCTGTTCTTGTTTCAGTGCAGTCCCTTGCTCTTCTTCCCAAGTCATCGTAGCCTTCAAGAGTTGCCGTAGAGCTGAACTGGAGCCAACCCTCCTGGGCACTATCTCTGCACCACTGCTTTGAAATAGGGGAATAGATCCCCTTTAAAGAGTATTCACAGCCTCCTTCATGGAACTCAAGCCATGGGGCCAAGCCTGACCAAAGTCTTGCCCAGCTGCCCAGAGGCTTGCTGCCTTTCTAGTGTGCTGTCTTCTGTGTTTATCGGGCTTGAAGCTCATTTGAACCTGCCACTCCATGGATGTCATCTGAGATAAGTTTAATGACAGAATTGAGAGCAGGTGTGCCTGTAGGAGGATGTTTTCTGTTATCTGCTCCATTAGCACCAGCAACTCTTCAAAAAGATTTTAAAGATAAATGTCTGAAAGGTCTGTTGTGCGTTTTGTTCTGTGGGAAACAACTGGTACTATATTTAGCAGTGGTTACCAGCTGGGATACTGAACTGTAGGCACAGTCACATCGCACGTGTGAGTTATGTTTGTCTGACCTCAGATAAGTGAGAGAAAAGGTTCCACGTAGCCTGCTGTCCTGTGGTTGTGGCTGAGCTCACCCAGCCCCAGCAGCTGCAGGCTATCACCATGCAGGTGAACTGCTGGCTCTGGTGAATCTGCATGGTAGCTGGGAACATCAAATCTGAACACGCATTTTGTGTGTGTAGAAACAGTGCTGTAAATGCAGGATATGGGCTGTCTGTTTCTCTCTGACCAGGGGAAGATGCAGAAAAGTCGAGTGTGCCAGATCAGGGAGAGTCTCTGAAAAATCAGGCAGGCAGCATCTGTAATGTTAGCTTAAAAATGCTCATAACCATTTCTTGCCTCCACCGAAGTTCACAGAGGTGGGCACCTGTTTCCAGATGCATTGCTGGGTGGATATCTTTCCTATCCATGCTCAGCCAGAGGACTCTGGAGACTGTTTGACTGTACAGCAAAATTCAGGCATCTTGTAGACAGGCATTTCCAAAATTGTTTCAAGTGGGCAGTGCTAGGATAGCACCTGCTGGAGCACGATTCATGCAAGTTATGTTTTAGGCATGTAAAAGTTATATCCTCCCACTGATTCCCTGTGTAACACGAATCCCAAATTCACTGCCAGTAGTTTCTGAAGGTGTAATTTAATCTGCACTTCTTGATTTTATTATTATTGCAGCACAGTGGTGTCCTACAACTGACTAGTTTGAGAAGCCTACAGGAGCCCTAGGTGAACCAAGTGAGGCAATACCCACAGTTTGCAGCCTTCCCAGGCATCCTGTGAACCAAGAGTTGAGACAGCTAATTCTCTTCCTCCCTTCCTTGTATTTCCTTTTTACAACTGTGTGATGTTTCTTCTGAGTCACCAGGCAGAATTACTTGGGCGTTTCTACCCAGTGTGCAGAGGGCTTGCACAGACAGAGCCTGCCTGTTACATACAGCTTCCTTTCACTAACATATGCTGATTTCAGGACAGAATAACTGGCCATCTTATTCCTATTAAATATTTAAAGCAACTTCCTTGTGTGTTTTCCAGGTGCCCTCCTACAAGGCTAGTTTGTTTTCAATGAGCAGACACAGAACACTCTAGGGTACTATGGATCTCCTCGCTGAATATTAAAGCTGTTACTATGGAGATGGCTTATTCCTGGGGTGTTTGAAGCACTCTGAGTAGATTTGAAGGCTAATCCCATGGCTTTTACATAAGCAAGAAAGCGTAACAAACACTTCTGTCCAAGGGGTGGAGATCCTGTTCTGACTCCCATGGTGTTCTAGTTGCTCCCTGCCAACCAGTGGATTATTGTGTGGAGCACTCAGAAACCTGGTGTTTTGAAATCAGAGATTTGTTCAGTGAATCCCTTCAAGGGCCTCTGAGAAAGGAAAACTGTGAGCTGTTGTCTCACATTGCTGATGTTTTGTGTGACCTGTTAAGTATCTAGGAGAACTGGGACGAAGCGCAATAAAATCCAAAGTAATGTAGCAGCATAAATAAGAGTTAATGGGTTGACATATGGCATATAAATACACCATAAAATCCCACATTTACTGTAGGTGAAGTGATAGTCTTACTTCATGTTTTCCAGGAAGTTGGGTTTTTTTATTGCCTAAGGAAGATGGTCTTTACAGGAGAATGGAAATTAAAATTGAATTAATTATGGATCTGAGGTACCCTTCGCCCAGTGATTACATCACTAAAAGTATTTTAAAATATACATTTACTTTGTGGTCTCTGGTTCTGTTCATGTGCTGCTGTGTGAATGTGTACTACTCACATGGGTCTTTTAAACTTACTTATTGCTTATGGATTAATTCCAGGTCACTTCCAGAATACTTTTATAGACATTTTAAAACAATCAGTCTATCCCATTAAATAACACTGAATGTTGTATGTCACCTCTAAATAATAAGGCAAGATAAGAATTTTAGGTAATGCAGTAGCAGTTAGGATCCCTTTTAGGACACTGTACCCATATGTTGCGTGTCTGGTTCAATTTTAAAATTAAATGCATGATAAAACCGTGCCTGTAGCACAGCGTTTAAAATAGACCCAGAAGCTCTGGACACCTGCCACCCTTCGTGTCACCAAAAATGTCATGTCTACTGGTGTTTGAGCAACTGTTTTAACCGGGAAACTTGTTATTAAAGTGCATTGTGAATTGTCTGGAATCACTTAACAGAACATGCAGAAAGGGGGTTTCAGTACCGAAATGATTGATGTTTCTATCAAACATTGTATCATTGATACACATTTCCTGTGCCTCGGGTGTTTTTTCAGACATAGCAGCAAACACATTCTAAGTGTCAGGTTAGGTTAGATGAGCATCACGTTGCTTCTAGCTCAGTAGGAAGTTGCCTTTTCTGTAGGGTATAAAGCCAGTCCTGCTGTCCTCTGAGGTTTCCCTAACTGAGGGTGTTGCTGGACAAATTCTGGACAGGGTCCAGACCCTCAAGGAAGCTCTGCATTAGAGCTACTTGTCATAGTAAACCTGGAAATGGTATGGAAAAGATCAACATTATACCAGATAGTTTGTAACTTATGGAAAAAACCTGGACTTGGCAACAATCAGTAGAATATACCTAAAATTATATCTACTTATATACTTATAACTACTAGATATATAATTATATCTACATATATACTTGGGGGGAAAAAGAAGGAGCAAATCTGAAAGGCAGTTGTTTTTCTCATTGGAAAAATACTTTTACTGCAAGAGTCTCTGTTCCTCTTTATGCTGATCTGCTTCTGCTGTCACTTAAAATGATGTCATGGAGAAAGCCCTTTTTTATGATCAGTGGAGAGCAAGGAACTCCAAGAAACAAACTGTTAAAAGAAGCCTTTCAAAGAACCTAAGGAAATTACTTAATTGCCTTTTTTTCTCTCCTTCATTTTTTCTCTTTTCAGGTTATGAGGGTGTTTCTGAATTTTTCACAGATCTGCTGAACCACATAGCTGCTGTCCTGCAGGGTCAGGTACCTGAGGTGACCCAGCTAAACCGCAGCAAGCTGCTGGCAGAGCAGAGCGGTGGGATCATGGACGAGCGGATATGCTGTGCTAGCTCAGGCTGTCTCAGCGTCATGGGAAAAGACTCCTCCTGGATTGTGGAGAGCGAGAGCAACAGCTCTGTAAAACTGCAACACCAGAGACTAGGCTGCAACTCGGCTGTGTCCCCCAGCTTTCAGCAGCATTGCGTCGCTACATTGGCAACAAAAGCTTCCTCTCAATAACTTACCAATGCCATGGACTGAGAAAAAGCCCCAGGGATACAAATTGTGGTCCCAGAACCAGATCAGGTTTTAACAATACAATTGACAAAAAAATGGGAAAAAACCCCAACATAAAAAACTACACAAAAAAGCAAAATAAAAAAACCCTTTCCATTTAATTTAACCTAATTTGCTGATGAAACGGACTGAAAGGGGAAGAGCGAGAAAGTGATCCAAATCCATTTCATCAGATTCCAGTTGCAAATCCGTTGTGAGTTTACACACATGTGATTTAACACTAGTCCTTTCATTGTGGGAGGGTTGTTCTTTCATTTCTATTGTTCTTTGTAATCACTGGTGACCAGCATTTTAAAATCGGACCTCATGGTATCAAGAAGATAATAATGTTGAAATGCAGTGTCTGAATGTAACAGTGCTAGAGATTTTTGCCTAAAAACCTCCCCATTCCTCTTTTTTCCAGGTAGGCCATTGCATAAGAAAGCTAAGACAACTTCAATGTCACTAAACCAAATCTCTTGAAACATTGACCAGTCATGATGTTGGCAGGTAGCTTGCTGTGAAGCCGCTGCACTTCGAGTAGCACAGAGCAGCCTGCTTATTCAGGGCACAGAACCAAGGTGACCTCCCCTATTCCAGCTTTGTAGTTCTCCCCCCAGGCCTCATTGCTTCACTCAAATTGGCTTCTAACCATGCTTGCCAACAGCAGCATGTTTCACCCAGAAAGGGTGCTAGTATTTAGGTTGAATCATTTAGTAGATTAAATAACATGCTTTCAATTGTCTGCTAGTGCAGAAATCCTAGAGGAGTTAATGGAAGCAGCTTGTCTCTTAGTAGGGAGTTTAATACTTCCTCCATTGCACTTGTGAGAACTCTGGGACAGCTCTGGGAAGAGGCTGGCAGAGCTGTGCTTTTTCCTTGGAGCAGCACACCTGATCTTTGTATCCTGACGGGTAACACAGTTGCTGCCTTCCACAGATCCATGTTGTTGTAAATTTTTTGCTATAAAATATAAACAAAATTGTGTACCTTCATATAAGGTAGAAGTGCAGGACAGCTCTAGCTTGGAGATCCCAATAGTTGCAAGCTGCCAGGTGAGTCCATATGGTAATTTACAACAGTGCTTTACACTATTTGTAAACTATAGCACAGCCAATTTGTATCTCTAGAGGTATCTTCTAGTATGGCAGCATCTTCTGCTGTTGAGAATTCCTGCAACTTTTGCCAGTTCTGAACACTATATTGGAAGTATCCAAGTGCTAAGAACAGAAACACTATTTTGGTATAAAAAGTGGCCTTCTCTTCCCCTTTTTAGCCCTAAAATATATTTAAGAAGGGTGGCATTAAGAAAATTTCCTTAGTTAAGCTCCTAGCTTGCAAACACAGGAATTTCTGTCTTTTCTATAGCACATGTTCATAAAGCATCTGTCATTGCAGCATTTAATACCAGTTTGGTTAGTATCATGTGTTAGATGGCTACTCAAAGGGAAAGGGTCTAGAACTTAAAGCCCAGGTAGATCGTGGAGAGAAGATTAAACTGTGTAAAAGGTGTCACCACCCTACCTGATGATACCAGTCCTAGAGGGAAAAAGGTTTTGAAGAGTGTTATGTAGCAATTCTTTTATGTAAACAGTGCTTTTTCCATAGGAGAGATCGGTCTTCTTCCAATATGCCATTCTTGGGAATTTCCTGTAGTCAGGATTGAATTTTTCAGGATGATTTACACAATAGAAGGTGATTCCACCTCTAGAAGAATTACTAATTTTAAAATACTTCTGTAGGGACTGGAAGAAACTTACGAGTGTGGTATCAGTCAGATCCCAGGGTGCACATAAGTACAGCCATCTTCCTCAAGTGTTGCAGATCAGTTCTGAGCTGGGCACACTTCACAACCCTTGTATGCTTTGAGGCTGCTGGATCCCGTGCTGTCTGCAGCTCACAGGTCTCGGATGGCTGTGGTGTGAGTGAGTCAGTTGTACATAGGTAAGGGTTTATAAAAGTATTCATGATAGACCAAACCTTTCGTAAAGCCGTGTCTAAAATAACATTGACATCTACAGTTTGGGGTTTGTTTGTTTAAAATAAAAAGTGTTTTTATGTTACATGTGTAACAAAAGATGCCCTCAGGAAGGAACTTGCCAGTGCATATTTTTGTATGGTACTTTCTTGTAACCAGCTGGTGGAGTGTTTGTAGACTTGCCTATTGCTCCCATTATTACAATGGCTTGGGCTGTTTTTGGTTTTTTGGGTTTTGTTTCTTTACCGGGTGGTGGGGATGGAAGCGATGATGTTAGAACTGGGTTACTAACTCAAGACTTTTCAAACTAAGTATGTTTACATGAATTTGAGTGTTGGATCCAGTGGAAATATCTGTATGCTGTTTCCTAGTTAGAACATCAGATAAGAATTTTATTTTCCTGGCTGCCTTCTGAATTTTGGTTGGCCTATTTTGCACTGCTTTTTTTCTCCAAAATAAACTACTGAAATATAATTGTGCATTTTAAACTTGTTTACAAATGATTGTTAGAAGTTTATTTTGTAATTCTCTGAATGCTTGCAGAAATACTATATTTAAATATTACTCCAGACCTTGGCAGTAACTAGAAAACAAGTTTAGGTCATTGGTGTGATCAGTGACATATTTCCCATAGTCTGTAATTTATTTTTTATTTATCGAATGTATCGGTATCACTTTAATTTACCAGGTGCAGTTATGCAGGTACCTGTTGTGATGTGGCATTACAATAGAGTTTTGACATAAATTACCATGCATTTGCTGTACTACTATATTTCCTTGAAGAAATTAAGGTAATGGCTTGTGTATTAGAATGTTGCTAAATCACAGGGGCAAATTGGGAGACCAATTTGTAAAGCCAAAATTGTAAATTACCAAGTATGCAGACATACAGTTATGTTCTTGCAAAATATTTGAGCATGAGTATGTTATTAAGCTTGTGCTAAAGTGCTTTTCTGAATTGCTGCCTCATTTGGTAAGTTCAGCATAGTATTGATTTAAGATGAGCTTCACAGGAAGTTAGTTAATATTCTGTAGTCTTGTCTTTCTTTGTAAAAGTAGAGGAGTGTAGTGACATTAGATCATACCAGAATGCCCTTGCTCTTAAAATTGCAGACAATCTGAGGAGATTTTCCATAATGTCTGTTTGAATTTTTTTTATTGTGGGTTAGAAAAAGGTTCTTCTGTGTTTTCAGAGGCATAGCTGTTACTGCTGTGCTGATGGGAGCAATTGTATTAAAATTACATGGTCACCAGTTAGTGTTTTAGGGATTTATTACTGTTCTTCACTGTTCGAAATCCACAAGAATACCATTAGCTTGACTGGAATTTCTCCAGATTTTGTATCAGCATGGTGGAGATGAGACTCTATTTTCCACTGTAATTACATAATTAGCTTCAACAGGTGAAGATCTTTCCCTGTTGAAGAGAACTTGAGTGGAATTACTGCTGCCTGTGATGAAAAGTCACCCTCTTCCCCCTCTAGCTGACTTGGCCACATTGTGCCTGACTTTATAGCCTGTGCCAGAACATCTGATCATTATGTGAAAGCCAACTGCAGAAATGCAACCAAACCATCAGCATCTGTGCTGGCACTTGTGGTTTGTGTAATGCAGAACCACTGGGCCAGTGATGTTTGCCTTTGGTTGAAGTGTCTGGCTGTGCAACCTTTGTGCTGAGGAGCTGATCGACGCTGGTCGGTAGGTAGGATAGCTTCACTGTTCAGATTGTTGTAATGTTGAAGCTGTTTAAAGATCTCCATCGTCAGTGTGGGAATGTTTCTGCAGAGGAGGTCTGCAGCAGGTTGCACAGACAGAAATCTACCAGTTTGATTTGTTCTCATTGTAGATGATTACAAGCTAAGAACCCAACCCCAGAGGCATCAGGAGGTAATGACGATTGCTCAGGATAAAGCCTCAAGTTTTCTAGATTAACTGTGGGCAGTATCCAGTCAGGGAACAACCAGGTGGACTAGTGGTTAGATAATAGAGGCAGAACACAGTCCAAAGGCAACAGACTAATGGGGCCAGAAGTGTTTGAATTGCCTAGCAAAACAGGAAAAATGCTCCTGTTGTTTTTATTCACTTAAAAAAATCCAGACTTCTCAGTTGTTAGACTAACACTGATTTCCTCATGTCTTTGCATGGCAGCAGTGACGAGTCAGGCTTTTCCTCATTAGCTTGTAGCCTTGCAGAAAATCTTGGATTTTGGTTTTTTTAGTGAACAGAGTCTAGGTTTGTAGCAGTCTCTCCATGCACACACTTGCAGAGTTCACTTGCATTACCTTGCTAATTTTTTTTCCCTCTCTCCTTTTTAGGAAAAGATGCATTGATTTCTGTATTCAGTATACAATTACTTTATGGTGTGTGTTTTGTAATTAGGAATATGTGAAAATGCTTTGTGTAGATTAAAATATTTCCTTTAATATAATCTCCTCTCGCTTTCATAGAAAAATGGACATGCCATTGCAAATCACATTGCTGATTTTATTTTTAATATTGCTTTAATATCTATTTCAGAGGAATGTAACCTCCAGAAAAGTATTTTCCACATCTTTACTACCTTCCCTTTCACTGTTCACCCTATGTGGATCCAGGCCATCAGCACTTGAGCTTTTGACTGTATGGGTTTCATATCCTCCATGGATTCTGTCACATTTACATGGCCACAAAAGTTACGTGAGATGGTTGAAGTTTGGGAGGACCCAGGCATAAATAGACATATGGGAGCAATTCCTCAGCAACACAAGCACAGTAGCATTTGTAGCAAGCAAGGGGAATTGTTTTTGCTCTGTGTGTGCAGGTGGCTCTTGGGGTTTGGTCCATTCTGCTCTTTGGGCAGTTTCCCTGTGGAAATAAAAAAAATCCATTGAGAGAAAAACATTCTTTATCTGTGATGCAGAAGGAGGGCAAGGAGGGTGGGGCTTGGGAGAAAAATCCTGGCCAGTGGACATCATGGTACCAGTTGTCCAGAATTTCACTCTCTGGTTTTTAATAGCAATCTGGGGTGATCTTTTCTTCCTCTCCATCATTCTTACCCTGAATCCACTGGGGCTGATGATAGCAGGTGCCTGTGGCCCACATGAACTCATTAGCAGGTGACCTTACCCAGCATGTCATGAGTTTGCAGAGGGTTCCCAATGTGCTGGGAAATTTTTGTTGATGGCCAGGAAAACTCTTAAAACTCCAGAAATAGCTGAAACAGCAAATAGAGTTCATTAAAATCAGGTCTTCCTCTTCCAGCATTTTTAAAGAAACCCACATTTTATTTCCTCCTTCATTCTTTACAAAGTAGTTTTAGATATAAATTATTTTAACTTCTTTTTTTGTGTGAAATGTCATATATACATATATAAAGTTATTAAAAGGTTGAGAATATGTTGAGTATAAAATAGTGACTTCTTTGTTTCAGATGTTAGCAGCCCCTAAAAATGAGTTGTTTATCCTCTTGTAAAGTCAGTGCTGTAAAAAAATACTAAAAAATTAAAGATGTGTTTGATGTATCTTTTATTATTTATTTCTGATTCAGTATTTGATACAGCTTGTGTATATCCTTGTGGCAACCACATACTAAAAACACTGTCATTCTTAAAATGGAGTAACAACAATTCCTTGGGATCCCAGCAATTGTGAGAGAATTAGCCCTCTGGGTGTGAATAGTGTTGGATATTGTCCTTCAGTCTCCAGCAGTGCTTCCCACCCAAGCGTGGCTGAATCTCGGGGACCATTGTGTGCGTGTGCGCAATTTCGCAAGGTCGTTGGTATCTGTGTTCAAATCCAGCTGTACAGTGTTAACAAGTGTGTCTTGTGATTCGCTTCAGCCTGGTTCACTATGATTTCTGAAACATTATTCCCATTTTGTACTTAAATTTGTATAGAATTATGTAAACCCTTAAAAGACCGTGGCTTACTGTAAAACCCAAAATACTTGCTATTTGGCGTCTTCAATTGCATGACTGATCAGATCAGACAATGGAGATGGTGCTTTCATCTAACAGCATTCATTTCAATGGTAATATATTAATTTTCTTTTTTGTTTGCCAAGCATCTATTTTGGACAATGTTTTGGTTTCAACAGTAAAGCAATATGCAGTAGGTATTGTGGCATTTTCTCTGTAATTGTTTTGAAGAGAGGATTGTCCCTTTCCAACACATAATGAAAATAAATGCCTTATAACAAGTTCTAGTTTGCTTCCTCTTTCTTAGTGGATAGGGCAGCAAGGTAAGTGGCTCATCAGGGGAGGCCTGTTTTCCTGGTAATTCAGTGTTCACATCCTTTCCAAGGGCAGTTGTTTGCAGCCCCACGCTCAGGCCTTGAACACAATCTTTCCATCTGAAGAAAGTCCTTGGGTCCCAAATATTTGTAATAACTTGAATATCCAATTAAGACAGTATTTATAGTAGCTCCATCAAATAACATTTTTCCTCTTGATTTTGTGTCAGGTATGGACATTTTCTGTCTGCTGCTGCCATCCTTTGAGAAAAAACTTGTCTAACTCCTTTGGATATGGCTGTGTTTCTGTGAGAGTTATTTGGTTTCTTGGGTTTGGGGTTGTTTTTGTTTAGTGGCGATTTTTTGTTTGTTTTGGTAGAGGTGTGGGGGGATCTGAGGGTTTCTATGAATTTATTGTGACATGTAGGCCTGAGTTTGCAAGGAGTCGTATGGGTGCTGCTACTGGCAGAGACTGTCACCAAAAAAAGAGAGAAACTAAATAATAGAATATGTCGAGTTGGAGGGGACCCATCAGGATCATCAAGTCCAAGCCCTGGCCCTGCACAAGACACCCCAAGAATCACACGATGTGCCTTGGAGAGCATTGTCCAAATGCTTCTTGAACTCTGTCAGGTTTAGTGCTGACCACTTCCCTGGAGAAGCTGTTCTAGCTATAAATACAATATATTACAATATACAATATTCAGATTAAAAATACAGTATTCAAATTAAAATTTAGGTGAAGATCGATATGTAAAATGTCGTTTCTCCAGGTGGAGTAATTCCCTAATTGACAGTTTAGTACTGTTTCTGTGCAACACCTTTGGTTTCACTTTGGTTCCTCCATGTTTCCCTGAGGTTAAAGAGTGTGATCTCAGGGTAGAGTTGAAAGAGACAACTTGCTCCGGTGCACTTTCCCCAGACAGGCTCTTGCCCAGTGCCTTGTCCTGGATTGTGCCCTGTGCCAGGGCAGCTTTAGGGCCGTGCCTTGGCCTCCACACCTCGTCCTGCCATTGTCTGCCCAGGGCCGGGGTGAGGGCAGTGCCCGAGCAGCAGCTCCTGGCCCTCCCTGGGGAAGCTCAGCCCGTGGGTGAGGTACACGCGCCCCTCCTGCCCCAGGGAGACCCGCACACCCGCCCCCCGTGTAATGCACTCCACAGGCCAGCAGCACGGAGGCATTTTGCAGAATAAAGCAGTAAGTCTAGTTCAAAGCCTGACAGCTGTTCCCTGAGCATCTCAGCTGTTCTGTGGGCTGCAGATGATGGGAGAGAACTGAGCTTTAGACTGAGGGGTCTGGAATAATACAGCCGTGGCAGGGGGTGGGTCTTTTCCTGCCAATGGATAGAACAATGGATAGCGCTCAGAGATTTTTGGGGCCACTTTCCTAGCCCAGGCACCCCTTGGTCCTCCAGCAGCCCTATGGTCTGAAGCCCAAAGGATGGAAAGGTCTGCCTGTAGGCAGAGTGCCAGCTCGCCACCATGGCTCCTGTGAGCCAGTGCAGACGCAGGGCATCTCGGGATGGCCCTTCACCTCTGGGGAGCATGGACCGGTAGTTCTGACTGGCCTATTTGTTAAGTCTTATTAACCTACTCCTGTGTTGTCCACACAGCCCGACCTGCTCAAATACTGCCCCAGTGTTTAAACTTTTAACTGTGTTCTCGGGGTGTTCAGTGATGAGCCCCAGTTGTGACCCGAGTCTGGCTGAAGCACGCAGGGCTCCCAGTGCTGGGCCGGGCAGGGAGAGCCCGCAGCGCTCGGGCCCGCGGGAAGTGTCCTGGCGGCCGGGCCGCAGGGCGAGGAGCGGAGCGCCGCCACCGTGCGTCTGTGGCCAGGGGAGCCCTCCGTTCCTCCCCTCTTGCAGGACCGTACAGGCCCTGCAGCGTGCTGACAACCGACACTAAAGCTGCCAAAACAAAGGACGGAACCCACTGCAGTTTTATTTTTCCTTAGATAAATTTTTTATATAGAATATATTACAGTCAGAGTTCTCAGCTTTTAATCAAAAGGTAACAAGTTATTGCAGTTTTTTACCCAGTGAAACTACCGGTGAAAGAACTTTCTAGAAAGCTGTCCTGTCTCTTAAAAAAAAGAGGGAGAAAACCCCACCCAGACAGAAAACACACATGTAGGTTGCACTTCGCACCCACGGGCGCCCTGCCGGGCGCGTGGGCATCCGTGTGGAGAGCGGAGCATGAGGTGAGGCAGTGGCGATGGGCACAACACTATGGTGGGGGAGGCAGGTCTGGGGCTAGCGAGGTCGGTTCCTAGGCACGGTGCTTCTGCGCGGCTTCGTTGCTCTTAGGTCAGGGAATGGACACGCGGTGGGAGGGAGGAGGGTGCCGGCCCTGCTCCGCCGGCGCACGGCGCGCCGGGCCCTCAGCCGCGCCTCAGCTCGTGCAGCTTGTGGGCGACGCGTTCCAGCTCGGCCTCGATGGCAGCCAGGCTCTCCAGCTCCTGGTCCTGCAACGAAAGCCCGGGAGGTGTCAGTGGCCACAGGTGGGCAGCCCTCACCCCCCAGAGCTACAGAGAGCCTTGTCTGGGGCACGAGCACACCCTTGTCCTGTCCCATCCCTTCAGCCTGCTTTTGTCCCTCTGGACAGATGAGTGTGCACAACACTGATCACTTCTGCCCTAATGTTTAATTACTGCTGCTAGTGACAGGGACAAGACGTGCAGCCCTCATCCCCTGCCAGGCAAGGCAGCCCCCAGCGGGGCTGTGCCTCCAGAACGTGGGGTTGGAGGGAGATGGCTGCTGGGGAGCCAGGGCAGGTTCTGCCAAACAGCACTGGTGCCAGCACTGCGCCAAACCAGGATGGGGACCGCTGCCTGCTGCCTGGGGGAAGTGCAGTGTGTGCCCTGCCTCTCACCACCCTGCCCCTGGGTCTTTGCTTGCACCTCTACTAGCAGAAGGTACTTTTTCTGGGAAAATAGTGACTGAGGAAGCGATCTGTTCAAAGGCTCAAGCTGCCCATCACTTGATGGTCTTTCTGTACTGGCTCTTGTGTATCTGTGCTGTCACCTGTAGCTGCTTTATTTAGTGCAGGTACTCAGATGCCTGACTGCATGGCTTTGCCTGAACTCAGATCATATCCAGCTGGCCCTGCCTTGCTGCCAGCCTCAGCCCTGCCTCTCTGCCTGTCCCTCACAGCTGTGGTCACTTGGGCTTTCTGCAGACCATGCACTCAGTGTAGCAGCAGCAGGCTCTGTCTGTGTGAGCAAACTTGGTGCCGTATCTTTTCCCACTGGCAGAGCCGAGGTGACAGCCCCTCTCCTGTGTGGAGGGAGCAAAGCCTTGCTACTGCCTTCAGCAGCTGCCAGTCACAGGTTGACACTGAGCCACTGCACTACATGTGACCGGTGTGAGAAAAGTAAAGGAAGTATGAAAAAATAAGTTGGTTTTTTTTTTTTTCTTCCTGAGCTATTTTCCAGAACTTGGAAAAAATGTCACCCTGCCCCTCCACTGGGCCCTTGGCTCAGCCCCTGGGAAAGCTCTGGCTACATATTATGGTGCCAGCAGCCCAGGGTGCCTGCAAGCACCCAGGGTGCCCAAGCAGCTGCTCCATTTTGTTTGAAGTGGGTCAGGGAGCAGCTGGCTGAGGTTCACCTTGCTGGAGGAGAACTTGGGCTGTAACTGGAGCCCTGAGAAAGGAAGAAAAATAGGTTCTGAAATCCTCTGGCACCCAGAGGGAGCTTAGTCAGACCCAAACCATTGCCTGTGTGCTCTGGCTTTCATCTGCCTGGCCCCACATGCTGAGCCCTGGAAAGTGCAGGGAACAAGCACTCTCAGCCCATATCTGTACCCACACTGGTCTCAATGGCCAAGCCACACAGCCCCATGGCCCAAAAATGAAGAGAGGGGACAGGACAGCAGCCAGAGCCTGTGCCTTCCCTCACTGCCGTGTGCCTGGCCTTTCTCACTGACTCCCAGAGGCTCTGATCTAGTTTAAAAAGCCAACCAAACAAAAAAGTCTTATTGGAGCTGTAAACAGCAGTTTTTCATCCTCAGCAATCTCTTTTCCAGTCCTCATTTGGAGACTGAGTCCGCCAACTTGCAGACAAGGTGCACCCCAGAGCCACTTGTGGGGGCAGGTGGGGAGCAGTCTCCCTGGGGGAGAGCTGTGGGATGTGAGCAGGCAGTGGTGGGAGGCAGGTGGGACAGCCCACCCCACTGCATCCCTGCTTTGAGCTGTGTTTGGCTTTGAACCAACACAACTGGAGATGCTCTCATGGGGGCATGCTGATGGGCAATGGTTTGGTGCATAACTGAGGCAAGAGGGGTGTTTTGGAGGCAAGAGGGCCAACTGGCTTCACTAACCTGCTGTCCAGCCTGTTCCCAGGCACCTGATCATGGCCTGTGCCAGGCCCACAAAGCCCAAGCCCAGCCCCACTGCCCAGTCCCCTGCATCATCCCAAATCAGCTCTGCCTGGAGCTGGGCCACAGCACAAAGGTGAACCCAACAGCAGTTCCTGGCTGCTGGAGATGTGCTGAGCTATTATTACCTAGCATCACACAAGGTATCAAGGAAGAGGATCTCTGACTTTGGAAGCTTGGCTCAGATGTATTTCTGTATCTGTCAACCATTTCCATTCCAATGCCTCGGATGTCTCACCACAGCTGCACCCCTGATTTACCTCTGTAGAAGGTGTGACATTACTCACTCCTGAGACAGGGAAAGCATTCCTTTTGGCTTAGAAGGGCTTTGGGACACAAGGATTGCCCCTAGGCTCCAGTTATAGCTGTGGTCACTATTTCCAGCACAGGCTGGTGCAGAAGTCCTGGCACTGGAGACATGACTGTGGGGGAAAAGGAATGCTTTTGTGCTAGTCACTAAAACAAGGATAAAAACCAAAGGCACAGCCAGGTGCAAACTTCAATAATACCTGAGGCTGAATGAATAGAAGTTCACTAAGCATCAACTTAATGTCACAGAGGACCACTGCTGGCTATGTCAATGCCAGTATGCCATCCACATCTCCAACTGTAGTTTGGTTAACTGGGTGGGATTTATTCTTACACCTAGGTACACCAACCTCTGTTCTCCTGTTAGCACTGCCTTCCTCATCCTTCTTTTCTTCAGGCATGGGAGCAAGCGGAAAGCCTCCTTCACTGCTGTCCTCCTTCGAGTGACGCTTCCATGACCTTCTCACATCTGCCTCTGGACTACTGAAGGCATACTTGCGAGACCTAAATGTCTTTTTCATGGACCTGTCAGGGTCTTCCTCGCTATCATTTTCCTCCATGCGCTTCTTTGAAGTCAGCTGCTTGGCCAGCTCATCCATTTTATTCCACCTTTTGGTGTCTTCCCACTCCCTGGAGGACTCCTCCTCCCTCTCATCGCTTTTGGCATCCCTGGGTTGAAAGGTGTCCTCTTCTCCCTGCATCTCCTCATCCTCCAGGCGATGCCTTCCTCCTCTCAGTGCTCGGGGTTGCTCGTCCTCGTCCTCTTCCTCCTCCTCTTCAGAGCTTCGCATATCTTTTCCAAATCCCATCTCATCATCATTATCTGAAAGACCATTAAACAAAGCAGTGAGTACAACGGTTAACCTGTTTAAGGTCCACCTTTGAACTGAGCATCAGTGGTGATGCTAGATGTATTTCTTGACTGAGGTCTGCTTTCCCAAGATTCTGTAATGGGGCTTGAAGACAGCAGTCAAAACCCCTGTAGGAAGCTCAGGGAAGATGAATTAGCTGTCCCCAGGAGCTATAAGCTGAGCAGCAAGGCAGCTGCAGGGCCTGTGTTAACTGCTATGCACAGGCCTGTGTGTGAGATATTTGTGGTGGGGTCTGGGTGGCTGCTAGCCAGTGTTTCTGTAAACCCAGTAAGCACCTGCCTCAACTTTTTTGCTTTGAAGCCTCTAACCCATCTGTCTCAGTGTTCTCAGCTCACCCCAGGAAGGTACCAATGCAGTCTGGGATACATACTGTCACCTCCCTGCATCTCCTCAGCCTCCTCATCCTCCTCAGCCAAATCGAGTGACCTCTCTGCTTCAGTAGGGTCCTCCTCTGCAGCTTCATCTCCATCATCCTCCCGTTCCACACGCTCCCCTGCTACCTCCTTGCTGTGCTCCTGGCCCTGCCTGGATGGCTCTTCTCCCTCATCCTCAAGCTCCAGACTGTCCCTGGAGCCTCTGGGCTCCTCCTCTTCATCCCCTTGCTGCTGCTGCTCATCCTCACTGAAATTTTTGCCAATGCGGTTGTCCAAAACTTTATTTCGATGGATATGCTCTGTATCCCTGATGTCGTTGCTCTCAGCTTCCTCCCAGTCCTTTTTCTCAACAGGGTTGGTATCCCGTGGCCTGGGTTCCTTTTCCTCCAGGCTGTTTTTTCCCTCCTCTCTTGAGTCTTCATTTTTCTGGGGCTTCTGTGCTCCCAGGTCAGCCAGGGATGCTGTGGGCTGCTCCTCTTCAGGGTGCTCCCCTGCTACATCTACAGAGGAAGAAACAAGAAGAAACGTCTCTGCTGAGAGCTCATTTCACAACCAGCAAAGTCCAAGCATTTCTTAGGGAGCTTCAGCCCTGCTCAGCAATCTGCTTAACCAGCCCGTGGATCCTTTTGCAAGTCACTTCAGCATATGTTTGCATTCAAGCAAGGCAGTGTCCTCTCTGGTACCAGTTCTCCTGGAGAGACTTGCAAGGCTGAAGTTAAACATATGCTGAAGTGTTTTGCTGTAGCACAGTCCTCATCACCATCTCTTAAGATGCCAGCCACTAATTCACCCTGCATGAAACCAGACTGCATGTAAAATGAAATTATTTAGGAGTGTAATATGGCACTTGCACAGCTCTCCCTGCTCTGAGTGCTGCACTCACATCACATCCTTATTTCTCCCACTAGGCTGAAGAGGCAGCCAGCCCTGTTCACAGGGTGCTGGAGGGAGGAGGGGTACTCAGCAGAAGCTTAATGTGGCCTGAGTATTCACTCTTGCTCAAGGGAGACTGGCCTCTTTTAACACTATTAGCCAGAGAAAACACTTTGCAAAAGAAGATATGGTATTTTAAAAGCCAGAGAGATGTGGAAAGGTAAGTGCAGCCCCAAGGAGGGCTGAGAAGTGTGCCAGGATGAGGGGATGCAAAGAGCTGGTCACACAAGGCTGGTGGCCACTAGTGACACTGTGATGGTGTCACCAGACTGTCAGTGGGCCTGGATGGCTCATGTGCCACATTTCATCTTCACTTCATCTTCCTCCTTCTCCACGCTGCCAAAGCAAGAGTTTCAGGTGTGTCTTGGCAGTAGGGAGATGCAGTGCCACCATTCTACTTGTTGAAATTTGGTGGTGCTGGCTGCAGCAGCAGCTGCCCCTGGGGGTGTCACTCCTCATTGTTCTAAGTAGCTTTGGACTGGTGTCACAGCAGTGCTGTGCTACTGTGGTCCAGCCTTGTGCCCCAGAGTCAATTGAGACCCTCTGTGGGTGCCCAGCTGCTCCTGGATAAGGAGTCACATCACCCCACATTGGCATTGTGTCTTCCTGACAAGGAAATGGGAAAAGGCCAACCCCTCCTTTCTGCTAAACAGTCTGACTGGATTAATGCCAGAGAAACTTTGACAAGAGGATATGTCAGCTTATGGTGATCTTTCCAAGATACAGGTGTTTTGTGTGGTTGTGTGCACTGTGTGTGTTTCAATTTTCTTTTCAGAGACTCTTTACTTAATATCTTAGATTCCTGGAAAAAAGGGTGACAGGCAAAAACCCAGATAACCCATTCCTGTATCACTGGCTCTTTCAGTGGGGATTTCTCTGATTGTGATTCATTTTAAGTGTTATAAGTGAGTTGAAAGTGTCAGCAGCCGGGTGGAAAAGTCAGTATCACTTTGGTAACTTGACCATCACCAGTTACTATAGCTCAGAAACTACATGTTGTTTGAGCTGGTAAATAAGAGCAAGGCAAACTCCAGGTTGCTTGTGTGTGTCAGCAGCAGCATCAAAGAAGATGCCTAAAAGAGAAGCAGATGGACATATCAAGGCTGTTTGAAAGAAGATCCTTGTTTACAGCCTGACCTGGATTTCTCGGGGGTGGAGGCTGACACTGACCTCTCTGCTTGTTCTTGTCATTCTGACTTTCAAGGACTTCGGATAGTTCATCTTCAAAGCCACTATTTTTCTTCTGCTGCTGAGTTCTCTCATTGGCACCTGTGTCAAGTAACAAAAAGTGGGGAAAGGCAACAGTCCCTTCTGTGTTTCAGAAGACAGAGGTAAGAAAATAGTTCTGTGCCCTTTATATTTGGTACAGTGAAAAAATCTACCTGGGAGCTGGGAGGAGTGAGACTGGAGGGTATGTGAATCAACTGCAGTAACAAAACCACAATCAAAAACATCATCTGCAGGAAAGAAAATGCTGTCTAAATAGAGATGCAGGGCTGCCAGGAAAACTAATATTGATGGAGATCTAGGGAATAAGAGGTGCTGAACTGCAGCACACTGAGGGCAACAAAACATCACCAGAGTATTGAAGGATAAAAATTTCTTCCTGCCATATTCTGCCTGCACTCCTCTGTTGAGGTGAGTACTGAGAGCTCCTGTATCCTCCAGCCTGGCTGTGGGGGCCCCTCTCCCCTGGGTGTTGAGAGGAAGAAGCAGCATTCATTCCCACTGCAGGGTTGGTCTGAGACTCCAAGACCTTAGCTCTGGGGTTATGGAGCCTGCTAGAAAAATACAACACCCTGGAGAGGGGTGTCTTAAGGCAGCATGAGCTGGAGGTCAGGCTGAGCTGTCCTGGCAAACAGCAATGGGATCTGCAAGCCAACAAGCCCTGTCTAACCCAGCTCATGCCCCACTTCTATGCCTTAATGTAAGGGCAAGAGCCAGTGCTGCCAGCCCAGTTCTCTCTAGCCCAGAACTGAAAGGTGTGGGCTCTCCAGCCTGAGCAGAACCAGCTGCACCAGCACAGAGGATACCAAGATTAACACCTTTGCTTTTCCCTTTGACTATAAGTCTGTTCCACCCCCAGTCTCTGTGATCTGTAGATTGGTTCTCATGTTACCCAGGGACTAAGTGGTGTGATGGACTCAAGCTGAAGAAAGAGTGGAGCAAGGTGCACCATGAAATGGGTCCGTTCTCGAGGACTCCATGCTCACTGGCACAGCCTGTCTGATATCTAAATGCTCCTCCTCAAATCCCTGGTGTGCCTGGGCAGCCATACCCCAGCATACGGAAGAGACTATGACTTCTTTCTTCTGAATCACCAGAACAATCCATCTAAGGTCACTGAGCATCTGTCCTCTCCACCATTTGGGTAGTGACTAAAATATGGCTTTGGGAGCTGCATGAGACTCTTCCTCAACTCTGACTTCCTGAATTTTTCCTCTCCCTTCTCCCTGTTGGCCCTGTGGCTTCCTTGCTCCGAAAGCATTCTGGTGGCACTGCCTTCTAGCCATCTCTGGCAGACTTGCCACACAGGAGCAGGGCACAGGGATGCCCTAGTCATTGTCTCTCTGGTGATTCCCAGCTATCCCCTGGTTACCCCAGGGAGGTGGTGTAGGGAAGGCCAGGAGGTGCTCCCCCTGCAGCCTGGGAGAGCCTCACCTGGGCAAAGGGATCTGGACTAGCTCTGAAGCAGCCTTGCCTGGGATCTGCATGTTAGCTCTGGGCAACTGAGCACCTGAGAATGTCCCTTTCTTCCCTCAACACCCCTTGGCACAGCTGCATGGTGCTGCTGCTGCTCCCACATTGACCAGTGGTGAGCAGGCTGCACCTCTCCAAACCAAAACAACTTGCATTTGAGTTAAGGAAGCCATCAAAAAATATCCATTAGCTCAAGAATATTTTCACTGGGGTCTTTGAGGTGCAAGCCTTACTCACTGTTCAGTGGGGCTTCCCTGCTGCCACACCTGGCTTTAGTGCTAGACTCCAGCCACACAGACAGCAGAGGTTTTCTTGCCTTTCATTCTAGTTCAGGAGCTGGTGATTATTTGATTTGTTGAATTAAATTACAGTGTTTCCTTTTAGAGTTCCCCCAACTCAAAATGTCTAGATTTCACATCACCACCAAGTTAAACTGATAGCTATTGAAATTATCAGATACATATTGGAGTTACTATAAACAAAATTCCTGTCCCCACTCACACAGTCTCTGCTGAAAATCTTGGAACTACATTTTCCTAGAACATATTTATATGATCTCAAATTAATATAAAATAAAAAACCACAAGACCAAACAAGCAATAAAAAACTATATGGGACTACAGCGGAAGAAAACAATCTTCCCTATAGTTACACTCCCCAAAAAATATACTGGTACTGTACCTTGAGCAGCAATTTCCTGAAGTTCCTTCAATAAGTTTTGGTGGCGAAGAATAGAAATAATTCGTTCATCTGCAATAGGGGAGACAGTACAGAAAATAGTCAAAGCAAACCTCTCCCCAGCCCCAGGAAATGAAATAGAACCCCAAATGCCAGTCCTTCATTTGCTCTTTTCTTTCACTTGGACTGATTTTCTCTCACATCTCTTAACTGTATGGTGAAGATGACAGGAAGGTCCTATGAAAACCAGGCAATTTGATGTCACCCAGCATCCCCATGGCCACAGTGCCAGCATGAGCCATGGCCTGGGACAAGCAGTGGCATCCCAGCTCCTGCAGCCCAGTACAGCCCAGTGGAAGAGGAAGGTGAACGTGTCAGGGGCCCCTTGAGAGGGGTCCAGAGGCCAGGGCTCAGTTGGTCAGGACAGGACCAGACCCTACTTGCCAGATTTTCTTTTGCTGATACCCAGCATTATGTCTGAGGCAGTACCTCCTCGGAGAGTTTCTAGGCATTCCTCACTGATCGGCAGGGGTTTGGTTTAGATAAAGTATCAGAGATGACCTCTACAATGCACTTCATCACCTAGAAAGAAAAATACAAATTAAAGAACTGGTTTTTTGTCTTTTGTTTCTACTTGTTACCAAGGCTTAAAGTACAGCAAATGATGGCATCTTGCTTTTCTGGTCAAGCCAGAACTGAATGTTCAGTTCTTGTTTTCCCTAACGCAGAACAGAAGGTACTTCCTGCGACTAAGAAGTGAGCAAATTGTGACAAATGTGACAACAGAAAGAGCTTCTTCCACATGACACACAATTAATCTCAGAACTGCACAGCTTCAGACCATCTCAGAGTCTGAGCACATCTGGAGAGTAAAGGCTATCTAAATATATACACAGAAAAGCCAAAATCATCCTCTTTTAGGTCAATATATCTCAACCTGTATCTCATAAAAGGACTCACTGGGAGGTTGTAGAGAGTTAAAAGTGGTCATAGCTGCTCAGTAGATGACCTTGAAATCTTAAAATCTCTTCAAACCCTGGGAAGGACATCATAGTTAGATTGAAGCCAGGCATGGAAGGTGAGGTGAGGCAAGCTACTTTCAAATACAGATGAGAAATACTGCTCTCAAATCCTAGAAAGGACAAGACACTCTGGAGAAATGTTTGACCTTGTGCTTTGAGTGTTCAAGCCATCTGTTATAGACTGGAAGAGCTCTACATGATGGCAGGTCACCTGAAAGCAAAGAAATTCTGACACAGCTTCTCAGACAGGATCAACTTTGTGCCCACCCTTTCCAGCAGCTCTTTTTGTTGGTGTAAAACCAGGAGCATTATTTATCTAATTTGTCACCTGCACTGAGATTGCAGGCATCTTTGCCATGTCAAGACACACTACTGGCAGCCCTAGTGTGTGGTCACGTAGACCCAAATGATCACACAGAACAGAAGCATTCACTACAGTTTGGTGCTGATTAGTAGTGTAGAAATCAGGCTGCTTAGTTCAAAGGGATGACTATTTATAAAGCAATCTGTGAAGAATACAAGACACAATTGTCTGTGGAAAAAAAAAAAAAAAGAAAAAAAAGAGAGGCTAAATTGAAAAAAAAAAAAAAGAGTACAAATTAAGCCTTGGAGGCAAAAAAATTCACTCTCTGAACCTCTTTCTCCTGATGATTTCAGCAGGCAGCCCTGAGAGCCCTGACCTCCCTCACAATGTACCATTCTCAGGAGAGCAAAGCGTTGTGGCTGATGTAGAAATTAAACACAAGTTAGCAGTCCCTAGTCATCCACAGTGCTGTTCATTCAAGCAGTTGTATATATTCACTGGACAGCCAGAATGGGCAAATTCCCACCCTGTGTACGGAGAGAATTCTGCTTTTGCAGATCAGAGCTGTAAAATGCTGAGCTCTACAACTCTACCCCTTACGCAGTTTGAGGGAATTACCTAATGGATTAAAAACACCACAGGAAAGATTTTTTTAAAAAAGAAATCAGATGAATTTCCCTGGTCTGATTCTCCTATATCACAAGCAATCCATTAATACTGATTTTGGGTGACTTTGAGTCACTCTATCTTTAAATAGAAAAAACCCACCAGATTCTGATATTTCCTTCTCATGTTTCCCAACCTCTGGACCCACTTATTGTAGCAGTATTTGATACAGCTTCAGAAGTAAAGACTTCCTCAGCATAAGAAGTAAGACTCTGGTTCAATGAAATATTCTGTTCAAGCTTTTTCAAGACTTCTAAGCTGATCTAAGGTCTTTGTCTGAGCATAAAGAGACACATCATTCACCACAGAATTACATTCAACTCTGTGGAGGAGCTTTGTAAAGTAATGAAATGAAGACTGCACATCCCACAACACTCCCCTTGTCTTTTTGTTAGAGGAGGTCTTGCAGAATGAGACTTCACAAGGTCATGAAACAACAGCCTGCATCAGGAAATGGAGGAGATCCTTTCCAAATGAATGTAATTAATCCAGTGCACAAACTCAGACTGGAATTTTGCCATAGCTATCATTTAACCATGAGCATGTAACTAGATCCTTAAGAGCAGCTCACAGTGTCCCTACACAGAAATCTCCGAAGAGTTATGCCCTTACAAGGACAGACTTCTCCATATTTGAGCTTGTCTATGCCCTCCCAAAATGTATGGTTGTGAGAAATAGTGTCCTTCAAGCACAAGAGTGGGCAAACACCGGAGACATTTTAAATGTTTTGGTCTCATTCAGCGCCCTACAGAAAGCCCTTGGTGTAAGGGAAGCCTGATGAGCTGTCCAGGAAAGGCCTGCAGGTGCTGAGTACCCATTACACAGCCCTGAGCCACCCACAAATGCTGGTGGCTCAGAGCACGGTGTGTAGGAAGAACTGCAGTGCTCATTGCTGTATTCATGTGATGGTATCCCTGCCATAATCTGTTCCATAAGACTAGGAATTCCTTCCCTGAAATGCTGTGTCTCAGAGGATGGTGAAGGCAGAAAAGCCCTAATGGCTTCTTCCAGTTGCAGAAAATTCAAAAGAAAGCTGATTTTGCTCTCAGCTAGGGCCTGTGTCAGTGAAAGGGAAGGGGAGCAGTCTTGGGCAAGTCCTTCCTTGGTGGAAGCATTTCCATAGAATTGCACCATCTGCCACAAAAGTGTCATTTTGTACACATATTGGAGAATAGACCTCACAAAGAAAGTCATATGATTATGGGTTGTTCTGTCAGTTGCCCACTCTGGCATGGAAAGTTGAAGGGGTAAGTACCTGTCCTGAGTCTCCTTCCTCAGCAGCACACAGCCTGAGGAAGGCACTCAGTGTCTCACAGCTCATGGCTCAGTCCCAGCAAGGGCTAAGCAGGCTAAAAGTCTTAACAAAGCAACTGCTCTCCAGGCCCTGGCACGTCGCACAGGACACAGAGAGGTGTTGCTCATGGCACACGTCCTGTAGGTGACCTGCAATGGAGCCTGTGGCTGAGACTGGCATCAGTGTGCCCTCCCCTGTGGCTGCCTGGGCAAAAGCATGATGTGGCTAGAAGATTTCAGAACATGAAATGGTTCAAGAAGTAAAAAGGGAAAAGGCTGGAGTTTCCTTTATGGACATGAACTTCCAAAGGAATTTTAATTTGGGCAGCCAAGAGATCAGCTCACATGAAAGATGGGGAAGGGGGATGTGAGGGAGTCATGTCTGACATAGATAACATAGGCAAACCCCTTATCCAAGTACTTAGGTGCCTAAAGGCCATTGGGAGTGCACATGTTTGTGAAGAGCAGCTATAAATGTAGGAGGGTGTGACACAGATATGTGCACAGAAGCCTGTAAAGGAGGGCTGGAGAGGTCAGCCAAGTCCTGCACTGCTTGTAGCCATCCAGACACGTTGAGCAGGAACTGAGGATGGATTAGCAAGCTGAGAGTACCAGTTGCCTACTTTTCCAGAGCATGCATGTTTAAGTAGCACACATACAAACTCAGATGTATACACCCCCAAACACACACAGCTCCTGAATCACATCTCCCCCCACTCTCCCTGAGTCACCTCCTGTTGGGAGCTTTGAAGAGCTGAAAGTAGGAGGACTAAGGATAGTTATACCCAGCCTCCATCTCCTCTCTAGCTTGCCTGATCCCTCTGTCCCATCCTGAGGGACTTCCTTGGCTGCCCAGAAGTGAATACACAAAGGGTAAATTCTGCTAGGAAGGGAGCAGAGATGCAGCCTGCTGTAGGGCTCTCATGAAAATTCCTATCACTTTCTACAGGGTATTTTCAGTGGGAGCAGCCCAAAACCAACCATCTAGGTTGGAAACAATCCTTCCTCTTTATTTGACTCTTCCACTACAGGATCATCCTTACCTTAGTGTCGCCCTTATTCATGTCATTTGTCACAGGAAGGGAGACGGCTGTAAGGTAAGGGGAGGGGGGAGGAAAAAAGAACTTATTATTCATCTCATCTGGAAGACAAGCAGAGAAACATTCTGCTAATATGGGAATGGAGAAGAGGGACATCTCTGTGATGGAAGTGGCCCCTGGGTGCAGCAGCTGGATGTGTGCACTGTGCCCCTCTCGGACAGGGAAAAGGGCAGGGAAAAGGGCAGGTGCCTAGGCAGCCAGGGCCCGCGCGGCGCTCGGCAGTGACCTTGCGGCGGCCGCTGTCCGCGGTGCTGAAGGGGCCGTGCCGCTCCTGACCGCGGTGCTGCAGGCGCGGGCGGAGCGCGGCCCCGGGGCCCAGGGGGACACGGACCCATCCCAGCCCCACTTACCCGGCACGGCCAGGAGCAGGACGGCGAGCAGTTCTGGCCGGCTCATGGTGCTGGCGGGATGGAGGCAGGGAGAATGGGGCAGAGGGCGAGCCTGTCGTGTCGTGGGGGCTCCAGGCAAGGTGCCGGGGTGAGACCAGCACGGAGCGAGTGTATCTACGCCAGTGCCCTGGCTGAAGATCCCAGATGGGGCACTGCAGCAACCGGCTCATTTTATATATCTCAGCCCTCGGAAATGGCGTCAGGAGGAAGCCACCTCCTCCTCTGCTCCCTCCCCTCGCACACAGGCTTCCCATCAGCCTCCATCACTCGCCGGGTGTCGGAGGAGCCTCGACCTCCCCGGCTGCCCGTGCAAAGGTGTCAGGCTCTGGTTGCTCCATCTTCTCCCACTCTGCAGGCGCAGGAAGCCTGTGAAGTCGGTTTCCGGGATACCACTTTTCCAGCGCCTCACCCGACACAGGCGATCTGCAACACCTCTGCACATGTGCCCTCTCTGTGTGTACCTGTAGCCAAACGTGAGGCACCTCATGCGTCCCGGCCAGCGTTGCCAGCTGTAGATGGCTTTGCCCTCTCAGGGCCCCCTTGTCTTCCACTGATCATGGAAGTTTAGAACAGGTGCTGAAGTTTTTAGATGTCTTTTAAAGACCTCCACTCCAGGGAACTGGTCACCATGAAAAGGGCTTGCCATTGGATATGGTAAGTCCCAGCAGTTTTGTGAAAGGCTTGTAGGATATTATTTGGGGTAAAGATCAAAGGCTGGTGCATCTATGACTCTGCAAGCAAAAGTTTAATAGGTTGCTACCCTTTGGTCCATGTTTTGTAACACTGTAGCAATACACTGCTTTCCAAAGTGGAAGTAACCAAGATTACCTGGCTGCCAGTTGTATTAAACGAGGGCAACAGAGTAAACAACGAATTGTTTAATTCTCCTAGTCACAAGCATTTTCATGCTTTTGAAAAAATGGCTGTCTATTCTTTGGATGGCACATCTCTCAAGTCAGCCAGCTGGATTCTTTGTTTAAAGTGACTCCAATGCTTCTTTAGGACAATGCTTCCTTAGGAATAACATCTCTGCTATTCCATTCTATTCCTCAAACAAATTCAGAGGTCACAAAATGCAGGGACTTGGACTAGAAAACAAAATTCAGAAGAATGCACCATCTTTCTTCCCCACCCTGCCTCACTCTCCTCACTGGGGAGTCCTGCACTCAAGGAATTTTCTTTCTCTTTCCAGGTACACATGGAAATGTGTTCCTAAATGTCCTCTAATATCTATCTGATTTAAATGCATACTTCAAAAGGCACATTTGGATTGTAAAAGGCTATTCATACAAAATCAAAGCTCCTCTTGTCTGCTGCATTTTCTAGTTAAATGCAGAGAAAACATGGAAATAAATTGATCTTCTGAATAGTGCTTTGTGGATGGCAGTGATGGATGGTTAAATGTTCATAAGTCTATGAAATGAACACCCATGACAATTCTTGTTCCATGGGTAACCTTCAGGAATAAGAAATATCCTTTCTTTTTGGTTATTGTTTGTTTAGTTTTAGGGGTTTTTTTCCTTTTTCCTTTATTATTTTTTTTTCAGGGGTGTGTGTTGTTGAATTATTTACTGGGGAAGAGGGATGGGGGCCATATACAATGCCTTTCCCTCTTTCAAGATACACCAGAGCATTTAAGTCTCTGAGTCTGAAAAACTGAGCATTATTAAGCTTGTAAATTCCTATGTATTCTTAAGTGAGAAACAGGTTGATCTGCTTATCAGGCTATGTTTTCCTAGTCAATATTTACTTGTACTTATGTATAATGCTGATCTTATTATTAGGGCAATAAATTATCTCAGTTCTAATCCTGAAGTTTCTTACATGAAGTCCTTTTCTTCTCTGGGGCCTCATTTTGAGAAATTTAACAGGATATGTAGTGCCCATAACTACTTTTTTCCCCCTTCTCTTTCTCAAGGTGTGGTCTTGCATCCATTAAGTTAATTGCAAAGGAGAAACAAAATGCTTTCCAAGTATGGCTTGCATACTCCCACTGTAATAGCATATGATGATGGATGATGAATTTTTCTATTTCTTGTCTCAGAAAAATTGATATGAAATTGTTAATCCAGCAATCAGTACTTCTGCTATTGGAATTTTTCCTCATTAGGCACAGCTATATTGGAACTGCCACAGTAAAGCGTGCCAGGGAAAGATTTATGTCATAAGAGCAAAAGTGATCAAATAAAAAAGTGAAAGGTATTCTGCCACTCAGAGAAAGGAAATGCCTGAAGCAGACTCCAAGTGAAGAGCATGTTTGTGAGTCTCTAAAGTAGTTTGTGTTTTAGTACATGGACAACCAGAGTAGATCTTCAATGGTGGCAAAGTAGTGAAGATGGACATTTCTGACCACTTCCAGCCTTATAAAAAAAGCTGTTGATGTCTGTAGAGAACAATTCTATTTTTCCTTATAGCTGCACAATTTCTCGTGCATGAAGTGTGGTGGGATTGTGGAGACCCATATACTATGACCTGCCTGCAGTCACCATTGTAACATTTACAGATGGACAAAGAGACACTTACCTTCCCAGCCTGAAAGTGATTTGAGAAGATGGCAAGGTCTGGATGGATGGAAGCAGCCATCCAGCACTGTTGCATTATCCATGCTCTGAGCTGAGGGAACAAAAGAGTCAGCCTAAAAGCCATATTGATATATGATCTTTCTATGCATATAGTCATTTGATTAAGAGATTACGTGGCTTAAGTGCTATACTCAAGAGTAAAATATTTTTTTACTTTATTTCAGAATTCAGGAATAAAAACTGAAGGATTTTGTGTTTGTCTGTGAGTTACTCTGAGAACTTTGTTGTCTAATTTCTTGGCTGAAACTGGGTTAAGAATTCATTCCTCTTCTGTGCTTGGAAACACAGACACTGCATTTCAAACAGCTGTGATTTTACAGATCTGGGTATGGAGGCACATAAAGAGGGGAACTGTAATTTTCATGAAGATACAAAAAAGATTTAAAGCCAAGGCACAGCTAACACCACACCCTAAACAAAAAGACACTAAGCAAAAAATAGGCAACAATTACCTTATTGAATATGAAATCAATTGATAACTGTTTGACTGAAAAACTCGAATGTAAGCTCATTGCTAAATTCCTAGCAAAGTCTGTTAAATCCCCTGCATCACACCTTTTCTTTGTTCCCACCTTAGTCAGTCACACTCACCTCTCAGTTCCCTCATAAGAGCCTTGTTTGTCTGCCTGGAAAAAGAAATGAGCTTCAAAGCTCAAATTGCTGCTGTGAATACTCATCTGTGCTGCTCAAAGGCAGTCCTCTCTTCTTTTTCAGGTCAGAGGCAAAATGATGTTGACTTGCTTTGATTTTCTTAGTGTAGACTGTCCTTGCACCAACCTGGAATTAATTTTTTTTCAAGTTGAAAGGTTTACTTACACCCCATAAAAAAGCCCACCATCATGCCAAACCTGCCAGTAGCTAGCTCTGCCTATCCACTTTCTTCCTTACCTGGCATGCACAGCTCTCACTGGGGCAGATGGAGTACATTCCCTGCTGGAAGAAGAGAATTCTCTGTAGTGATCACAGAATACCATCTGTACACCCTTACAAATAGCTTGGATCTCAACATAATTGTTCTAAATGTTATTCAAACACCAATCTGGAAAATGTCATGCCCCTCCAATGCCATGGTCAGTTTACCTGGCAGTTACAGAAAACCTTCTTTGATTCCCATGAGCCCCACTGAATCTACAAAAAGAGGTGGAGACAGAGGTTCTTCCTGGACAGTGATCTCAAACAGCCTCCCCTGGAAATTACTGATTGTTCCTATGGCTATGGTTTTATTTAACTTGTGACAGCTAAGTTTATATAATACTGATGTACATATTCAGTAAGACAAAACTATTCTATAAGTTCTAGACTGGTCTTAAGTTCGTGAGGACATAATTGATATTGTTTACTTAGCTCTGAAGCTAGAGACAGGCAGTCCTCTTTACTGACCTGCAGGCACTAACAGGATTCATGAGAATTAAGGGAAAAAACAGTGACAAGAGTGACTAAGGTCTGCGGAGCAGCTCACCTGTTCTGGGGGGTCCTTAAGCCCATCAGCCAGCCTCTACTGTGCCAGCAGCTCACAGCCAACAGATGGATCCTCAGTCAGCATCAGCCCAGATTCTGAGCATTAGGTGACTCGCTGGTATATTTTGTAGAGATCACTTTTATTCCTCTTCCTTTATATTCCAATCTGTCTGTCCATTCTGGGCCGCCAGCTGCTCAGTGAAAACCAAGTGAGCCACAGAGGTATGTGAGTCTCCTGGGCTGCCAACAAGGCCAGAGTTCAAATGTTGTGAGCATGGTAAGGGGCTTTTTTGAGATGTAAGTTAGATGCACTTGTTCTAACTTTTCCAATTAATGGAGATGAAATGGCAAAATCCCTAATTAAAAAGTAACTGTTATTAGAACTTTCCCCCCCTAACAACAAGATTTAGAATCATGAAACACATAAACAATTTCCATTCTGGATGCTTTCTTTCATCTCCCTTGCTCACATTGGAAGCAATGCACTTAAAGAGATAAAAGACAACTGAACACAGAGCCTGCTTCCCTGCCACTCTTGAAGAAGGATGAAGGAAAGTGTGAGGATTCATGCATGTACTGCCACCATATCTCTGCCCCAAAAGCCAAACTTAAGGACTTTGAGGGCACTTCTCTCCCCACAAGATTCTTTAAACAGTGGCAATAGCACATCCCTGGAACCACCTACCTGGAGATACAGAGCACAGGGACACAACAGTTGATCTTTTGGCTTGGAGTAGGATGCTGGAGACCCTGGGCCCTCCCCCAAAGGCAGGGACGAGGGCTGGAGTGGGATTAGGGCCTCTTCCTGCCTGTGTGCCAGGCTGAATCCCAGCTTCCAAGCCTCCCAATACCTGGGCACTGTCCCTGATATTTATTTTACAGTGCTCCACAATGTTTTAATGTTAATTAGAAGTAGCTGGTTTGATTGTCCCACTGAGAGTTTTTTCTCATATTTGGTACCTTCCTCAGCTTTATGGCATTAAACACCACAGCTAGCATAAACACAGCAAAATTATGTCAAGTTATTTTTAAATTACCTCTTCTTCTGTTCTAAAACCTGGGAAAGACAAAAACTCTTTCTCTTCCCTTGTCCAGTGAGGCTTTCATGATAGTTACCTTTCTGTCTTACTCATGTCCTTTCCAAGAGAAATAATCTCAGTCATCTGGTTCTCATGAGGCTCCTTTAAACCTGGCTACTAGCCAGCAAGTCCCACACGTTAATTACCTACGGAATATAATTACGTCTAACATAATGCAAAGAGATCCTGGGGTATCCTGCTCTCACTAGAGCAATGTCACTAGAATATTTTTAGTCTTCAGTCAGTGACCCAGAAACTTTCTGGGGATACCTAAAATAACCTGGTTTTCTTTTTAGGAATGGCCATACATAAATGTCTCAGGGATCAGTATCCTTCAACATCTATTATTCCCTCACATAAAAGACGTTATGGAGAGGACAGGGAGGATTACTGGAGGTCTTAGACATGCTCCAGCAGTAAGTCAGTAGGAAAGACTTGCCCCAGCCTGTATCAGGGAAATGACTCAGTCTGGATAAGGCGAAGAAAAAAATTCCCACTCTGTTGGTCTCAGTTGGCACCTTGGTCCCTTCCCTCCATCCACTCACCCTGGTTTGGGTCAGACTGTTCTCTGCACAACCTGAGCAGAGCTTTGGGTAGCCTGTGCAGTGCAGATGGCTCCTACCTCAGATGTTTTGTTGATAAGGCAGTTTTTGAACATCAAATTGCATGTTAGTGCTAGTTAATGAATGTTCTCTTTACAGGCACAGCAAGCCTTTCTATACTAAGCAAGGAACAGGAGGAGGTAGCCTTTCAGGTATTAAATTGCTTGAGAGCATCAGCATAGAGCAGCTTGAGGAACAGACACAGAATCTTAAATTACAGTTACTGGGCTTTTTTTTTCAGCCAGCAGGAGTTCAGGTTTCTTACCTGACCAATGCTTTTTCTTCACAGGAGAGTAGGGTTTGCAGTGCCTGTCCTTGGGGAGCAGCCATTACTTTCTGCAGGGCAAGGGGACAGCAGCACGAGGCACCTTCAAACGCAGCAAAGTCTTTGCTGAGACATCCCCACCTTGTTCATTCGCTCTGCAAACAAAATAAATTCCTTCACATTGCAGGATGAGCCCAAAGGAAATCTGGGAGATCCCAAAGAGGTCCTGTGGCTCCAAGTTTGCTTTATTTGGAAGGAAAGACCACCACTGACCTTGCAAAAATCTCTCTGTTTGTACTCAGCTGAGTTCAGACTCAGTCTCTGGTACTAAGTGCATGGGAGAAAGTTTCAGGACCAACCACACTTTCTGTGTTTCTGGGGATTAAAAAAACCCAAACCAATGGGACACAAACCCAGACCATGCTTCTCTTTCTGCTTTTTTTAGAGTTTTTACTAAAACATTATCTGCTGGCTCTCAACAGCTTTTTGTTTGATGGAGGCAGCTAGATTACAAGAAACATGGTGAAATCCTTGTGAAATCCATGTGTTCTATGCCATGTAAGAGGCAACTGTTGTCATGTGTAATCCCAAAGGAGCGGAAATAGAAGGCAGAGAAGACAAATGGGTACTATGCTCACTTGAGGTTTAAACTGTAGTGAGTATGTGGCTTTCTGTACTGAGGGGAACGTTGCAGTTGCTTGACAGATTTACACAGTGAGAAACTGGAAATATAAGGAGAAAATGTGCTGTTTGCATTTCTAAGTAAATTCTTCATTGAGAGCCTGAACCCAAACATAGATCCATAGAAAGACTTTTACCCTTTCCAGCTGGTTTTGGATTCAGTTCTAGACCTAGATTCCTTCCCTGAGGTTGGGATGCATTCCCCAGAGGCAAGGATGTAATTTAAGTGTATTTAGGCAAGGAGTAAAGGTAATAGTGAGGATAACATCTATAAGAAGGAAGAACACCTGCTCAGAGAATGTCTTAAAAAAAAAAAAAAAAAAAAAAAAAAAAAAAAAAAAAAAAAAAAAAAAAGAAAGAAAGAAAAAAGACATCAGTCAATGTTGTTCATCAACAAAACGTTAAAGACAGGAAATCAATTTGAATTCTGCATACACAGGGGGACAATCCCTGCCCTGGTCCTGCTGGCCACTGTTGCTGACACCGGCCAGGATGCCATTGGCCTGCTTGGCCACCTGGGCACACACAGCTCATGTTCAGCTGCGTCAAATCGTATCCCCGGGTCCTTTACCAGCAGGCAGCTTTCCAGCCATTCTGCCTCCAGCCTGTTGTGCTGTTGTGACCCCAGTGCAGGAGTGACTCTCCTGTTTCCTATACTGGCTTTGCACCACCTCTGTCCTTAGCAGGCTTAAATGCACCCTTAACTTGACTTGACTTGTCCAAGGACAGGGATGCCAGGTATTGGTGCTCTCCTCAGCCCCTGCAAGAGATGAGTCAAAGTAAGTACTTCTGGCCCTCCCTATATGTGTGATTTCCTTGGCTTCCAGACACCACCTGTTCCTTTTTAACTTGATTTGCTTGGTGCCAAGCCATACAGGTGTTCCCTATGCTTTTAGAGGTCCAGTAATGTGGTTCTCACTTGCTTTGAATTCTTGTGAAATGTGGGGAAACAGGTGCAAGCCTAGCAATCAAATAAGTGTCCCAAATAATTTCTGTTGAAATTCTGCAGGATCAGTGCCTCAGAGAGCAATGCAGTTCCCTCCTTGGAAGTTGACTAGCAGCATATTTTACATGGGTTTTGATGATTATACAAATTGTTAACATCTATTCTGACTGGTTTTAATAAATGAAAGCAGAAATTAAATGGGATATTTTTTATCCAACTGGGTTGTTTTTTTTTTTTCATAGAAGGATGAATTTTTCAGAACCTTTGAACTCAAACGATTCTGGTTCATTGAAATATTTTGCAGAAACACTTTTCCATATTTTGATCGTCCCTATTTATTACTGTGCTGAAGGCCATCTCTACCACTATCAACTGGTATGTTTATAACCATCTGGATCCCAGGCTACTCATGTTTTTAAAATTATTATTGCATCTATTGATGCTTTATTAACGTTTTATTAACAGCAGGTACACATTGTACAATAGCCACAAAGAGAATTGGGAGTTCAGAACCTTTTGTTCTCATATTCCTGGATATCACAAACACTCCAGTTATTTTATTTTATTTTATTTTATTTTATTTTATTTTATTTTATTTTATTTTAGTATTTTACATGTGATTGCTTCAAAACATCAATCATCTGGGGTTTATTCCTTGGCTTAGGCTAAGGAATGAATTTTTCATATTCTGAGAGCAGCTTCATTCATTGGAAGAGGTGGGTAAGCAGAAGGGCCTGTTGGAAATCCACAGAACTCTCTCCTATGCTTGGATCTCTCCATTGCTCAAAGATGCTCTCAGGAAAAGGAGGGCCCCAGTTGCCCCTGCAGAGAGCCTCAAGAACAGCACAATTACAGCAGCTGTTCGTGTTCTGTGGTTAAAGAGAGCACCCCAGAGACAATGTATTGCTGTTTGATTGGAAGAGTACTCAATTGTCCAACAAAGCTGTTATCCTCTATTTAGCCAGAGATGAGAAAATGAAGTCTTTATGTATCACTCCTATGTAAAAAAAAACCCCAAAAAACAAACCAACAAACTAATTAAAGATGTCAGACTCTCAGGGGTAAACTAAAACCACCACAAAACAAGGAAATGATGGCAGTGAGTAAAAGTGAGCAGGAGACTTGGCTCATCTATGCCAGCTGCTGTGATTACTCAGCCAGAGGCAGACACCCACCCTGTGCCCCACACACCAAGAGAAAGTGCTTCCCCAGTTTTGAGGGGTATTGATATTTTCATCTTTCATATTAGAAGTATCCCTTTAGCACCAGAAATTACCTTGGAATATGTTGACTAGTATTGCAGAGATCAACAGGTGGATAATGAGAAGCTTAACATTATATTTAATCTCCTTTTTTTGCTGAACCATAACACTCACATTCACTCTTGATTTCAGTAGGATTCATAGGGACTTTGGAATGAAACAGGCACAGGCCCTTTGCTTCAGCAGGAGCAATGGGCTTTGGTTTGAAATCCTTAGATACATAGTGCTTCTGCAAGAAAACCCAGAGCTCCTCCATATTGCTGGAGTGACCTTGACCATGGTCTTTCTATTCCTATCAACATCCTGGGTGACACCACTGTTTTTCTTGTATGGATTAATTTGAAACTTTTCTTTGGATCATTAGAGCTGAATTACTAGTTTGTACTCATGGGAAAGTTTGTTTTGCAGCCACTGAATGCTTGCAGCCACTGAATGCTTGCAGGCACTACTACAGTGATAAATGGATGCTTTAAATAAAGAACTTCCCAAGACAGACATATATCCAGCAGCAAAGCCTCCATTTTACTGGCAGGGACTGTTTTATGAAGTATTTTTAATGTCCCCCCCATCACCCCCCAATATCAATCACACTGCCATTGTCTTAATTTACTCCTCTAATACACAATAATATTTTACTTTTGAACAAGAAATGAGTGGGCACAGAGTTTTATAGGAGAGGTCTATTGAAATGCAATAGCAAGGACAGGCTGGTGGTTATCCTCAGCACTATGGGACGTTGTGTGACATCCAGGAATCATGCTGGTCAAGAACTGTGTCATACACACACACTGAGAGGCTGGACAAGAGCATTCCAACCTTTCTGTTTCTTTCAACAATGTCTATTATCTATGTTTTCTTTTCTCCTCTCCAGAATATCCTGTCTGATATTTTATTTACCTTCCCCCTTCCCATGCATCCAATTTTCTTTAAAACCCCTAGCCCTGTTTTTTTGATTTTAATTCCAAAGATCTCAATTTCATCCTGCACTTTCCCTGAACACTATGTCCTCACATCATCCTAACCAGCACCAGACAATTTTGATCTGCTCTACAGTGCAGCTCAGGATGTTGTGCTTTGCAGGTTTGCCTGCCATAGGTGTCATCTCTAACCTACAGAATGGTGGGTGCCAAGACCCAGTAGAGCTCATCCAAGCCTTCACTGGAGGTTTGCAGTCTAAAGGGGAACCTGGCTCAGGGCTTTTGAGCTGCACATTTATCACCCTCTCCAGGAGATTCCACTGTCAGTCTGCCATGTTCTGCTAAATATCCACATGCTTTTCTGTTGTGCTTTGGCTTTTGGTTTCAAAAGAAGTCTCAGCACAGATCTTCATTTTCTGCTTAGAATTCCAAGGCCAGATTTCCTTCTACAAGCACAGAACACAGTTTCCTAGTGCCAGCCCTTATCTTCATGAGGATTTCACACTGGAAATTTTGCTCACAGGACTCCAGATATTCTCCATCTCCAGCACTGTGCATGAAGCATAACTTATTTATGGAATGAGATCTGAATTTACCTCTGGTTACGTTGTTTGAGCTGCAGATGGTAAAGATACCTAGAAGTCAGTCAGTTAACCTAACTCTGTGGTCTTTGAAAAAGCTGCCAGAAACACCTGAGCAGTAGTGCTCCTCAAGACAAATATTCTCCCTTCTTAGTAATAGTCCAGGGAAAGACCTGCTTGACTCCTCTCCCTGCTTTCATAAAATTACTTTCTATTTTCTATCGAATCATGTAGCTCATTTTTCCTTTCCAGTAGTCACACAAACTTTGCCACTGATCACCTGCTAGCCAGCAGCTCTCACAATTACTGCCAGCAGCCCACTCAGGTGGGCAGCAGCACCTGGCAGCAAGATAGGGGCAAAGGCATCAGGCAGCTCATTGCACAGTTTGGCTCATTGACAGTTTTTAACAGCACTGAGTTAGGTAATGGGCATGAGGAACTGGGGAAAATGTTTCCACCCGTGATAAAAGCCTGGGGACCTGATTTCTGTGCTCAGCTTTGCTATTCCCTTCCCTCATGACCACTGCAACACATTTAACCACCCAGTGCCTCAGCTTACTCTGGACAAAATCCTCTTTGTAGAGGGACCTAGGAATGAAAGACCCAAGAAAGCATTGATCATTCATTTTCCAAATTTTTTTCCATTTAAAATGGGATTCTTATCCTGTCTTTTTGGTCAAGAGATAAAGTGAACACATAAAGAGTTTTATTCACAATTTTGATACAGCAAATGTTTCAGGGAGATGTCTCTTCAGTCCCATAGGCTTGGCTCAACAGCTTTTTGAACTAAGAGGAGCTTTTCCTGTTTGCAGTCAGCAGGATCCAGCTCCCACAGAGGAGAAAGAAGAACACCTAAACTTTTAACTAGCTCTACATTATCTCTTGCTGCTTCTTGTGTAGCCTGATTAATCTAACTACAGGCTCTGCATTCCAGCAAGCACCTCAATCACATTTCCACAGGACCCATGAAGCAGAAAACCTGCACATCCCTGGCAGGATTCCATGGCTGCAATGAGTAAGCACAGCACCCCCGAGGTGGAGGGAACTTTGCCAGTGGGCTGCAGGTGAGGATTCACCCCTCTGGATTTTGAGGACAGAGTTGTCTGGGAGGGGAGTGCAGAGCACTTTGATACGTATCATCTCTGACACTGCAGCCAGCCATCTGTTCTGAGTTTATTAAAAGTGATGTACTCTGCTGGGAGGATCAGGAAGCATCTGCTGGTGCATTTACCTTCAAATCCTCACAGCAATCCCATCCATTCTCTTTTTTTTAATTAATCAAACCCCCTTTTTGGTGCAGGCACACAGATAAATGCTTCCTCTGTAAATGGGAGCACATACTATGCTAATACCATTAAATAGCTAATACACAGAAAGACAATTAAGTGCAAGTAGCAGCATCTCTCTCGGGATTTAAGAAAGCTGTTCTGACAGAGATCATTCCTGTTTAAAGGATCACCATCTAAACCTGGCTTATGCGGCAGTGCAGTTTTGCTGCTGCAGAATTGCTGATCAGCTACCTGGGACAAGAGTGAACCCTGATGAACTAAAGCACACACTCCTTGTGACCCCATATGCAAGGGCTGCAGTGCACTGAAGGACACAAGAGCCCCCCAGCAGAGTAGTGGCCCAGGGAGTTTGGAGGCAGAAGCTGGAGGGCAGGTGTAAATCCTGTCTGGGTGAAAGGACAGCAATGGGATGTCCTACCCACCTGGTAGCACTGCTACTTTGAAAAGGTGAAGAGCTGCAGATGTTTCTCATTATGACCAGATTCTCTGAAGGGTGAGGAGGAAAAAGGAGGTGGCAGGGCTGCTGGTCTCTCTGTTAACTCTGCTTGGGGGAGACTGTGGCATCATTCCTGCTGGTGCTGCTGCCTGCACTGGTTACTCTTATAGTATCATTAATGCACAGTGCTGCATGGGGTTGGCTCTGTAGGTTTCCCCATGGGTTCAAAGCTGGGCTGCAGTGGCAGGCTTGGCCTCCCACGGTGTCACTGGCCGGGGTACAGTGGGATTTACTCAAAGGGTTGGAATCCCTGCAGCAGATCGCATTTAGCTATTGGTACAAAACCTCTCCTAGAAGTGCCAGGATCTCAGCATCCTTCTGTTGAGAGGGACAGCTCCTGTGTGTGGGGAAGGGTGTCTGAATAAAAGGCAGTGGGAGCTGTTAGCAGAGGTTTCATGAGACAAGACCATAGCAGTCTCCAAAGCAGGGTGGTTGGTGAATCTAGAGACTGTCAGCATCCTGTTCCAACCAGATGGAAGAAATGGAACATTTGTCCATTGTAAACCCCAGTCTATGCCCAGGGATCATACCTGACTTATGCATGGAGTTGTGGAAAGGTTCTTCCACAGTAAGTCTGAGAGTCTGAGGGCACATAATGCCTCTGTAACCAGGTGCTCCAAGTGAGTGAGGGGGTTTTGCTGTGCAGAGAGAGAGACTGACCTTCCTCACTACCCTACAAAAGGGATCAATAATGCCAATGGCAGCAACAAAGGCACTGAAAAAGTTGGGACACTCAATGTTGAGCAGCCTTGGGGCCGTGGGTTTGGATTAACGCTCATGATATTATCTCATCTATCACTTATATGGAGCATAAGGGGCAGAGGGGATTTCTGTGTGCTTGGAAACTATGTCAGTGTCTCTCCATGCAGATATTATTAATAGACAGCTGATACCTAAGTTAAATAGAAATCTTCTACTTCTTGGCACGCTGTTCCTTGTCTTCTTACTTCAGATATATCCTCAAGGCCTTTTATAAACACAACTAGCTCTTTTCCAAATCCTCTCCTGGAGTTACAAACAGTAACATTGGCTGAAACATCTAGAAAATGGAAAGTGCAGTTGATCCTACCCTTCCCTAAATATGTCGCTTCTGGCAGGCAGGACTTTCATGATGAAACACCTGGTCCTGTGGCAAAGCCCTTTCCCAGGTCAGAGGCAGTAAGTTTACAATCCTGGCCCTTGTCTTCCATTAGCAAACCAGGGAGTTGCAGATGCTGAGAGACGTTAGGAAGAAGTAACTGGCTTTTTACTTTCTATTACTGATGTTAAGTGGCTTTTAACTTACATTCTTTAATTGCAAATATCGTTAGTGAATTTGCAAAGCTGCAGCTCAGAGAGCAGGCAAACTGCATTCAGGTTGTTGGCCTCATAGTCACCGTGGAGGAAATAAATATGTGCATGAAGGGATATTTAGCAATTGCAGGGCTGCAAATGGAATTAGTGACAAGACAGAGTGATTTAAAGAGCAATGGGTCTCATTAGGCTCAGATCAGACAGCAAGAGATGTGCTGATAAGGACAATTGTCATGTGCTTTCCTTGGTGCCTCTCCTGAAGGGACTCACTCCTAGCAGCACATTTTGAGTGAACAATTTGTTCTGTGAGCAGCAGAGGTAACAAGCCCTGGGTTTTTCTAGTCCTCTTAGACAGCCCCAGCATCTGGTCTTGGCTCCAGAGTGTCAGTCACTGACTATGTGAGTGCCGCTCGGTGCACGGCGAGAGTCAGCCCTCCACGGGCACCTGCTGCTGGCTTGTGTCACTAAAGGAGCTGAGAAACATGGGGTGACACCTGGCAGCTGGGCATCTTCCCAAAGGAGATTTCAAAAATTGTTGTGGGAGTCATGTTTTCATTCTTGAACTGAAGCCTCTGATGGAGTAACACTTGCTGGTTTTCACATCATCCTTGCCTATTAGGGGAAGCAAGGCATGCAGCTTTTCTCTGTATGACCCCATTGCAAAGTGACTCCTAGGCAGTGCTTTCAACTGGAGCTGTCAGAGTTAAACAAGCTGCATCACCTGTTTTATCTCCACTGAAGCTCATCTGCCACCTTCTTCTCCATTCACCAGGTCAGTGAGGTCCCCCTGAAGGCCCCTGCCATTGCTGTGACATTTGACCAGCTACTCAAAACAGTTGACCAGCTACTCAACCCAGTTACCAGCAAACCTCACTGTTTCACCTTCTGTCAAACCTACATGCACTTCTTTTGGGGTTTTTGTTTCAGCCTTTCCTCATCATGCCTTAAACAAAGTTTTGCAGCTCTGAAGATGTTGGCAGAACCAACACTGGTGAAGGAAGCAGAGCAGCTCCAGCTGAGCAGGAACTCCACTGCAGGAACCTTGTCCCCTTCTCCATGAAGTGGTGAGCAATGCCTGAGAGCTGATGATCCTTTCTCAAACCCTCTACCTGACAGGTAGACTTCTACCCTGTTTCCACAGATGCCTGAGGTAATGAGGGAAGAAGAAAAGTCCATGTTTTTCAGGCAAAACCTGTCAATATTTGAAGGAGTAGTTGAAGTGTCTGCTTGTGGATGATGCTGACAGCCGTTTGGTATTTCCCCCTCATGACACAACCTGTTGTGGAAAAAGGCAGGAGAAATATCTTCAGCATGCGGTGATTATTGAACACATCTTTGATTAAAAAGACAAAAAAAATCAATTTCTTACAAACAAACCATACTTGCTGGAGCTGAAACTTCCTTCAAAGGCTGCAAAAATGTTAAGTGCCATAGAATTGAAAAATATGGGGTTTTATGTAAAGGAACATTGTTGTATCGGAAAACTCAAAGCTGAAAGCTGGTGTATGATTCACCTTTCATTTAATGACCTGAATAATTAGCAGAATAATCTTTTTAGAAATGTTCCTGTAGCAGTGTCCTGGTTGTTGGATAAACAATCTCCTAGAGGGGGAAAAAGCTGGCAGAAATAAACAACTGTTTGAGGGAGCAGCAAGGTTACATGCAGTCATTAAGCTGGGAGAACATTCATCAGCACATTCAAGGAATCCAATAAGTCAGAGCTATTTCATGGGGCAGGCTAAATGAGGAAAATTATTTATTAGGAGACTGAACTGAGATCATTACCCTCTGAAGCCTGGTGTTAGCATCCACTGTGGTTTTAGTCTTCCAGACAATAAAATAATTGTTTTCTCTTGAGAGTCATTTACTGTTAAATCCTGGTACCTTGTTGTCCCTCCAGGTGTTAGCCTCCCTTTCAGAGTTTATCAAGGGCAATGGCAGAGCACTCTGGCCATGGGCACACCTGCTGTCCTTCTTCCTCACACCCATCACCTTTTTTTGCTCTCATTTCAGTGTCAATTATTACCCTTCCAAAAGAATTTTTTTCAGGACTGAAAACTAAAAAGATACCCTGGAGTACTGGGCAGGACTAAGGTTAATATGTCTCTGAAAATTATTTCTAATATAATAACTCTTCAAACTCTGGCTGAAAGAAAATGGTGAAAATAGTACCATGTTATTGCCACTGGAGACCGAGAGCATATTGGATTTTTTAGTGCCTATGCACCTCTGTGTGAACAAATTTTGAGAAAATACCACCAGGTACAGCTGTGAGGATCAGAGGAAGGCGGAAGATTCACTCTAAGTTCACAGAGATCTCTTGTATTGACACTGTCATGGTTTCAGGTGCTTATCACCAAGCTTCTCTCTGATTTTGACAAGACTGACTCCCAGAAGCATCAGGCTGAAGGGATGTCTTACAGACCGTTCAACTGTCCAGGACTTCAGGGTGGATTCGGTAATGTGGGACCTTCCAACATTAACAGCCAAGTGGCTGATGGACACATGAAGCCTTACACTTAAAGGAACTCATCTAAATGTTTGGCTAGCCTTATATTTTGAAATCAAACTCTACAATTTTCTCCTAATTTTTACGCTCTTTTCTTCAGAAGAGGTTGTCCAGGATGGGATACGGAGCTGTCGCCCTCTGTGGCTCTTATGGGCAAGATCGCTATCACATTTCCCCAGCCTGCTCCCCAGTCTTCTCCATTCTAAATTAACCAAGACTCTCCTCACACTCAGTTATTTTCAAAGCATCTTGTTCATGGTGCTGTGTCCTGGGTCCCTTCCATCTCCTCTCTCTTCCACAAAGTGGTGCTCCCAAGGCTGAAGGCAGCAGTTCCACTGAGAGCAGATGATCCCTTGCAGGAGCAGCATCACCCCACTGTGTCTTGCAGAGAAGAAGGTGAAAGACATTGGCAAGGAAGCTCCTGGGTCACACAGACAGAGCCTATGTTCCTGCAGCCACCTCTGATAACTCCCTGCCAAAAATTGCCCTGTTCCATCTTGAACCCTGTAAGGATTCTTACTTATATCTACTGGAAAGCTCTTTCAGATTTCCATCCTCTGGTACAGATACCCTTCTAATTTCCAAATCATGGGTTTCCACAGGTAGTTTAAAGCCATTTCTTGATTTCTCTATTTGAATTTGTGATTGCTACACAACTGCTCTTCATCCCCAGGTTTTTGATGCTATTTCCCTTGAATTTTCTTTGTGGACCTCATTGTAGCTGTAAATTGATTTTCCTTTTCTGCTTGCTGCACTTTGCTTTTCTACTTGTCCAATTTCATCTTGAGGATTTCAGAGCACATTTCCTAGTGATCACAATCATTTTGAATCATGAGCCTGCCTTCCAGTGTCTTTCAAGCTCTAACAGCTTGACTTTATTCAGACATCTTGTATCATCCATTCTTCCACACAGTGGTCAAACATAGGCTGAGCACACATTTCCTTGGTCTTGCAATGCTTTGAGACACCTTTTAGTCTTCCAATTTATCATGTAGGTGGATTCAGTTCCCCCAGTTAAGTCTATACTGTCTATCTTTAGTGCACACATGAACATATCTACCAGGGAAGTGTCCAAATTCCTAGAATTAAGTCTGTTTCCCTTAACCACTACACCAAAGAGGAAAAAATGAAAAAAATTGGCACAGTTTATTCTTGACAAATCCTTGCAATGTGTTTCACATCAACTGACTAATCTGTACCTGATTATAAATTGAGGGTTTCATAATAGGTTCTGGCAACCTTTCTAAGAATTAAAATGAGCTATATTTAAATTCCTTGATTTTCCCTGCAATGCAGGTACTAAGTGTTCTCCTGTTATTCCTCTCTTATTTCCCAGCTACTCAAAAGCAATTGTTAATATCTTGGAAGTGGCTTTGGATGGTCCTTAAGCTCTCACAGATGGATTTTTTCTGGTTATGCAAGATGGAACTCATCTCACTTATCTAAATGTTCTTTAAGCTCTTCTTTCCTTATTCCATTCTATGGCATCGATTCTCTTGTTGTATGTTTCAGTTGTCTTCAACATCTGGTTATTATAAAGGTTTTTAGGAAGTTTGAAGCAGAAAATGACAGTGGATGTTTCATTTTCTGCTGGGTGTCACCTCCCCAGAGCACAGCTTTGTAGACTGTGGTGCCTTTAACCCTTTCCCTATGACTTCCTCAGATTTCCTCTCAGGACTTGAGAAAGTTGTGACGTTAAAGCCATGCAATAGATATCCCATTATTTTATTAACACAAATGATTCAGGAAAACTCCAAAGAGTCCAAGGATCTACCCCTACTCATGCACCTCATCTCCCTGTTTATAGGCTCAGAGCTATATGCAGACATGGTTTAGGTGAGGTACAATACTTGGTGTTCTGTGTTACACACTGGTCCCAGAATGAAACCCAGAAGATAAAGGTGGGCTCCTGATGTAAAGTATGGGGTGGGGTTTAGGTGTCTAAGAGGGGCATGTGAAGCTTTATGGAGAGTTTCATCCCTGAGTCAGCTTTGGTACCTGACCCAAGACGAGGAGAACCCTGTACCTGCCTGAGCCTCAGACCCTGCAACATCTCCTCAAGCAAGGTGCCTGCTTGTGGAAAGGAATGAGCAAGAATCACAATTTCATGTTGTAAACAGTAGCCAGTGAGGTAGTAATAGTGCAGTGCCTCTTTCTTACCATGACAATATTTAGAGCATATCCCCACCCTCCCCTCCCAAAACCAGAAAGCAGTATTTCAAGGTTTAATGCTTCTCTCAATTTGATAGACTTCAAAGCCGTAACTCCCATCTCCTTGAGAGTCTCCTGGCTATGGGAGGCCAGGGGTACCCCAGCCTCACTTTTGCCTGAGCTGTCCCCAGTGCAATTGGAACCTGAATAAATGAGTGCAAAGGAATATGTACTTAGGCTGCTTTTTAGGACACTTGGATGGGAGAAGTGAGCTTGGCCTTCCTCATTCTGTGAACATGACTGTGGGTGCTTAAAGCTATGACACAGAGGCTGGGCAGGCTCTTCTGAACCAGGCTCCTGACAGTGCTGGGTTTGGATTTTACTACTTCAGAAAAAGGTGCCAGTCTCAGTGGCCTAAATCAGGAGGAGGAACTTAAGCACTTTGAATTCAAACAGAAGCCACCTCCAGGACTCAAAAAATAAGCTTTTCCCTCTGCATAGTATAGCACCCAATGGTTGATGATGAGTTACATTTCTTGGCAAGAATACTATCACAGAGGTTATTTGACAAAGGTTAAGCTGATTTCACACAATTTTTTTTTTGTTCTGCTGTACTGCATGGTAGAATTAAAGGGGGGCAAGAAAATATATGAATGTGTGTATATGTGGGTAAAATGCGGATGATCAAAACCCTGAGACAATCTGAGTCCAAAAATATCTTGAGGCACCTGAGAACTGATGGCATATAAGTGGTTGGCAGGGTGGAGAGGAAGAGACAAGAAGAGGTGGCTTGAGCTGCCTTTGTGCCAAGAGTGGCATTTATAGTACTGGTTTGTCATAAATGGGCTCTCCAGAGCACCACCAGCCACCTGGAACCTGGGAGATGGAGTGGATATGAGTAGGAATGGGGCTGCTGCAAAAATTCGAAGAAGCTCCTATAGAGAAAGAAAGATTCTGTGTATGACACTTGTATCAGAAAGGGAGCAGGAACTAGATTTAAGATATAAGAACAGAGAGATGAGATAGAGGGGTCTGCTGCTCTTTAACACACAGCAGCGGGTATGAGTCTAGGTAAACAGATGTCCAGGGAATATCGCTGTGGGAAGAAGCACTGGTTAGACAAGTCATTCCTCCAGCTCCTAAAATTCCTCAAGGTCACTAGGTGACTGGAAAAAAGGAAGCTTATTTTATCCGATCATATGACCAGGAACCCACGGCCTGAGCCTGATTTCGTGCTGCAGACTGCTGGTTCACACCACCCTCTGGGAACTTTGTTTCTGATCACAAGGAGGCTCTCACCTCCCTGTCTGGCTTCTGATGCTTCTTCAGGGGTCAGCTGCCTTACCGTGGAACCAAGGCATGTCTGTGGAGATAGCAAGAACAATTTAAGCATGAGAGTACAACAAACCCACTTTCCCCTGGAACCCACAGCCTGGCTCCTGAGCACATCTACATCACCAGGGTTTCTGTGGGAGCTGCTGTGATTTCTGGGCAGAGGCACACCAGCTGTTCCCTTGGGTGAGGAGCATGTGTGGAGAGGCAGTCATCAGCTCTGGGCTCCACACACTGCCTCCAAGCTTTTCTCACCAGAATTTTGAAGCCATTTGGTAGAGAATTCACAATATTCACATTTGATTGGGGTTTCTAACTTTCCTCAGCATTCATAGCTAAAGATCTGAGAAAAGTCTCTCTTGTTTAAAACACTTCAACTAAAACTAACAATGCTTCTCATTAGAAAATCTGCATGAATTCTCTTATCAAGAGCCTGTGCCTCTGGTCAAAAATTTGGATGCACTTCTTGGGGAAAAAGCAGAGAGCTGGGCAGGTGTGTCAGCAACCTTTCTGAAGCAGGCATGCGAGAACTGCACCAAAAGCTTCTGTTCATACAAATAAATGCTGAAACAGCGCTGAAACTTGCATCCCAACCATTCCCTTTGTAGCAAAGTTTAAACACTAAGAGCTCATTAAGAGCTTTGAGGCTCCATGGCTCAGGTGCAAAGTTGTTATAGACTCATTTATTTATTACACCTATAAATACAGCCTAGTAGCTTCACTTTTGCTTTGCTTCTAATAAAGTACTCAGGATCTTCTCAGTATACATCTACCCTCATTATTTTTTATTGCATATACAGTAAATATCAACTAACATAAAGGACAGTCTAATTAAATCTTTTGCTTTATGAGAACCTGTGAAATTAATTGGGGAGAGCAAAGAACTTTATTGGTTTGCAAAAGCAAAGTAACTTGATTTAATCCACCTACTGCAGTTTCTATTAGGGCATGTTTGCTCAACAACCCTTTCAATTTCAGTAGCCAACATACTCATAAAAGTCAAGCAAGCACACAAAATAAGTTGGAGAAACCAAGGCAAAAATCACCTTGATGAGTAAGTAGTTTGATGTACTTATCCCAACCCATGTCTGATCGAACATTATGTAGCACAACCAAAGTCTATTACAACAGGAGTTTTGCACAGTGCTGCTGTGCAGCTCCTTCCCACATGACAAGAGAGCAGAGAGGAAACATCTGCTGATGTTTCAGACAAGCTGGTGCCTGGCAGTGCTTATGTCTCCTGGCTATCATGCAAGTTTAGGTGGCAGGGTTAGACGTGGTCCAGTACTAGAATCACACTCTGGGAGACAAACTGTTTCTTCACATGCCTTTGAGAGGAAGAGTTAGAATAGGGCTACCTACAATTAAAGTCGCTTGACCCTGAGAAGTTTGAGTGACCAGAGCTGCTCTGGGCTCCTATGAAATACTGCATTGACCTCCACACTCTTATGCAAGATGTGCTGCATGTCAGGATATAGCCAGGGCTACTGCTGTGGCCTCACACCTCCCTCTGGTGCAGTGTGACTTGCTCTGGGGAGGACACTCACACTTTGTTCTTCAGCAGATGTTCTGTATCTATATCTGGCTACAGCCTTTCCTGAACCACGCTGGGTGCTGCAGGTGATATACCAGCAACACTAAAGAATAATGTGTTTAAAAAACTATATCCTAATTAACTTCTTAATATGCATTTTTCCCTAGCACCAGCCTCATTAGATCTGTGTGGGTGAAATATTTGTTTTGCCAGTTGTTATTATATTGCTAATCATGAAGACTGGCTTGTTGCCTGGATGCTTCACCCAAGCCACAATATCACAACTACAAATACAGAACTATAAAACAAATCACTCCTTAATCTTCAAGATTATGTTGCTATGCTGATCCCTGCACTGCAGGTAACTGTATTTTTTGAACAGCACAAAATGAGCTCTTGCTACACATGATGTTCAATGAGAGATTCAGGTCATATTTTAAATTTATTATTCTGAATTTGTCCTTTCTAATTTCTGTAGAGCCTCTATGTCTCTGGGGCATTTTCTTAAATGGAAAAACTTCTTGCCCATCAGTGGTGCAATACAACAGTAGTTAGGCCCTTGCACTTCTCACAACAGGGCAATCCGCACAAGCTCCCTGAAATGAAGAGTTTGTACCCCAGTCCTTGACTCATGGCTGAGGCAACAGAATGAAGTTTCCATCCATACTGGGACTCTGGTGATCCTATTTTTACATACAGATCCACCAATCTGTAGCTACTCTCTTGGGAATATGAGTGGCATTTTAAAAAGTGGGCTAAACAAGGGGAACCTCAAACTTCTGGGCTGCCGCTGCACCTTTCTCTCATAGACATGCCTTTGGAGGACAAAATTCCATATCATCCTGCTTCTGCTGCCCCAGGGACAGGACATGAAATTGCCAATTTTGATATTGCACTACAGGGTCCTTTACATACTTTCTCTTTTGTTACTAGCTTCTATATTTCTGGATAAAGTTTTTCAGCAGAGTGTTTTCCGTGAATGATGTTATCCAGCTTCCACAGGTGGAATGATTGGAACACCACAAGGGACAAGGAGATGTTGTCAATACACCATTTAACAGCTTTTAGACATATTTTAGACAGTCCTTGGTCCTTAAGAGGCTGATCCAGGCTGACCTCAATGAAGAGAAGACTACACTGTCCATCCAGCTCATACAGCCCATGTTATCCTTGCCATTCCACTCACAGATGTGTGAAACTTTGTTGAAGCCATTAGCCCCATCTGTAATGGACTTGTTTACCACCCTTAAAGCAGTTACTCCATAATTAAGTACGTGGACAGTGATGACTTTCATCTACCCACTGGGTATTTTCCACAAATACCCACTTCAGAGTTCACATAAGATAAGATCACTGCCAGGGATGCTGTTCAGGAAGAGCTGGCTAAGGGATAATATAGACACTAATGGTTAGCAATCTTCAAATCGGAGCATGTTACTCTTGAAAACAGCTTTTTTAGGGCAAATTTCCTAGTGTGACTTTGGATGGAGTCAGAGATGTAACAGTTTTATGGCACAAATAAAAAGAAGTCACACTCTGGACAGGGAAGGGCAATGGTCGGTCTTTGGGATGGGGGAGGTAAATTTTTAAGTAGTGTTGTCTCTTTGACTCCATGATACTTTGTTAGACCAAACAACAGCTTGTTAACTTACTCTGAGAGTGTGAGTCAGATGTGCACAAAACACACAGAGGGTTTCTCTGGGCAGTCCAACATATCCACACTTTGATCTGAGAAGTGTCCCAGCTCTGTGAGAGCCTGACTTGGCTCCTGCTCCTGGCAGCAAGAGGTGAGGGGAGAAGGTGCCCAGAGGGTCCAGACCCTGCACCCCTGGATGTCCTTTCAGCTGTGCTCTTGATGTGACAAGGCCTGGGTGCCCATTTGAATAGGAACAAGCTCAGGAAGGGTCGGTGAGGCTCACACGCTAAGTAAGATGAGCAGGACAAGTAATTTGATAAATTTAAAGTAGAACTGTGTGGAAGAATAGAAAAGAAGGCATAATGTTTTTTTTTCTCAGCAGCTGTCAATGGTATTCTCAAAGTGTTAAACAAATGACACCTCAGTTATAGTTCACAAATATAAACTGACTCTTGGACAGAGGGTCTAAGCTTCCCCATGTAACCAGCAGCAAATAATACCCTCTCCTAAGCATCTCTCCTGACTCAGCTACCAATTTACTGTGAGACTGGATGAGTAACTTAATTTCCCTTTATTTTTACATATATCTAAGACCCTACTGAGCCTATGAATAAATGGATATCTTGATATGCAGACATATAACCCCTACATGTCCATTAAATACAGTTTAATATTTGAATTTTTAATTTAATAGGATTCAGCCCTTCATAAATTAATAAGACACAGGGCTGTATCAGTGCTCAGTGTCCTTGCAGAACAGAGGTGTACTAATGCTTAATTCATGTTTGCAGAATATACTAAGGGCCAAGGCTTAAAGACGCCAAATGCTGAAGACTGTTGAAGGTTTTATGTGAAGGGGCTTTGTGGCCCAGCACCACTTTGCATGGCTTCCTCCTGTCGGGAGGAGGGGGAGGGAGCTCTGCTTCTGAGCCTCTGTGAGAGCTGAGAGCTCTGGAGCTGCATTGTCAGCATCTGAGAGTCTGGAGAAAGGCAGAAAATGGATGATCCCCTGTGTCCAGAGTTCCCTCCTGCACTGTAAAGAGTCTTCTCACCACAGGCACGCTGGTGGCTAACCCCTCCTGTGCTGATGGAAAAGAGGCAAAACCCCTCCTGGTGAAGCTCAGCTGCACACTGAATTAGCTGTGGCCCTAGAGTGATGTTTAAAAGGAAACAGCAAATGGGAGTGTGCTTAATTAAAGTTGACAGTCATAATGGCACTGCCTGTAATAGTATCAGGAGATTATCAATTAGGGGCCAGTGCTGCAGGCTGGGTGACAACCCTGCCAAGGTGTGACCCTTATACCAGCCCTCTCTGGCCACATCTCAATATCTGCTTTTTAATGCTGAGCATTCCCTGTTGATAGGGAAGAGAAGACAGCTTTTCCCCTCCTCATCTCTATCTCCAGCTGCTCGCTGTACCATGCAAACACTGGTTATTGAGAAATCCAGGTTAGGGTTTATCTAATTGATCGCTAATACAATATCAAGTAAATGAACAAAGGTTATAGGAAAGGGCTTAGGAGGAAGAAGATGCAAAATGCCTTTTCTCTACTGGCTAATGGGTTGAGTATTTTTATATTTACTTACTTAAGCTATACCCAGGTTAAAAGTTGGGACACCAGGAAGGAACTCAAATATGCCAGCTGGATAGTGAGGGATCTCAGTGAGAGGATACAGGGCATTAATTATCAATTTTATCTCTGCCAGTTTCTGCTGGTTCAGCTGCACTTCTCACATTTAATGCCTTCTGCAGGCTGGAAGACCATGCTGGAGGCATGTAATTCAGCTTGCACCTGCAGTCTCCCTACTTCAACCACAAAGCTTCTGCAGTATGGACTGGTTTTTAAATCAGTCTGCTGCACTCATTTGTAGCAGACCTTCCTTCTCTTAGCACACTCTGCATAGATAATTTGATGCTCCCAATGCCTGCCCAGAGATTCTTTCCCTAATGTAAGTAAATCCTCTTCCCATACTCACTGTTTATCAGAACATAACACACTGGAGGCAAAGCATCTTTAGAAAATGAAAGAAATCCCAGTGCTCCAGAAAGTCTGTCTTTGAGACATTGCTTCAAGGCCTCAGCTGTTGCATGCCATGGTTTCCTCCTGAAGTTGGCACTTACTCATGGATCTAGATCCATAATTTGCTTCCAAGCAACCAGTGACATGTGTCCAATCTTCTGGCTTGGCAGAAAATTCAAATGCAACTACAGCTTTTACAGAAGGTGAGAGTAGCTCTCCTTTAATTTATTTTTTCTCTACTCCTTTCTCTCAAAAAGCTCCAGGTCTTAATTACAGCAACACTCCCCAGTGGAATGAAAGCACTCTGATTGAGTAGGGTAATGAGGTGCATAAATTAACAGTGAAATTGACTCATGCCTCCAGTCAATACTTTGATATCTCATCTATTGAAGTAAGAACATTTTAACATTAATCCCAGGAGAATTTGGTATATGTGTGTGCACTGCAGTCAGAGGATCCAAACAGATGGGTTCAAACCCAGTCCAAGGAATGTGGGAATTCAAGTGAGAAAGGAAATCAAGAGATTCTAAAAAAAAAAAAAAAAAAAAAAAAAAAAAAAAAAAAAAAAAAAAAAAAAAGAAGTTCATAGCTTTCAAGATGGGCTTAGCACTTCTTTGGAAATGTGACATAGTTCCTGTAAATGCAGAAGTGTTGGGGGGGTTTGTGACATTCAGGACTTCCAAATCAAGTTACTAACATGGTAGAAAAAAGCATTAGAGTAAGCTTCTTCCTGGCACAGAAGATAAATTTTGTATTTGGAAAGTCCATACTGGTGGAAATCTTAGTGGGATGTTATTATTTTGTTACAATATTACAAAATAATCTAATGAGTTTTAGCAGGTATATGGGTTTCAAGAGATCCTTAAAGCTCACATCCCTCTTTTACATCCTTATCCAGATATAAAAAAATGCAGCTGCCTCTGACTTTGCTAAAGGGTTCAGAAGGACAGGCTGTTCATGCTGCACACTGCTGTGTAGTTTCAACAATGCAGTAGCTGCTGACAACCGCTAAAATGCTGTAATTGAGACCATTTCTCACCTCTCATCTCTGGGGACATGCTCTAACCCATTCTGTCTCCCCCTGTGAAGCATTAAGGAGGCAAACCCCAGAGCTCAAGGCAGAGAGGAGCTTTGGTTCTTGAAGAAGAAAAGCAAGGTCAAGTAGGAGACCTTTAGAGGATCAGACAGGAAAGGGAGCTCATGGGCAGAGAAATTATAAGAAAGGGATTGGGAACTGCCAGTGAGAATCATCTGTTCTTTAGTTTGGACTCACTGGTGCTGTGGGGAGAAGGGAACTGGATGTACTGGCAAAGCAGTGGGATATGTCAGAGAAATGCCAAATTCCATTCTCAGTTCCTCCCCTAAAAGAAACAACATGAAATTTAAAATGTCATTTTTCTGAACTTTCTGAATCATTATATTATTCAAATACATGAGTACCACATCATCAATGTGTTGGTACCACACTTTTCAAACAGGTAAGGACCCTGGTGTAGAGAGGTTGATATAACTTAAACCACACTTTATAAAAATCAGCTGAAATTCTGGATGCCTCCATTTGAGGACTCTGTGGCCAGGACTTTTGATGCCTGATGCTAAGTGGAGACAGCCACAGAGAAGATGAGCAGGAGCCTCAGTAAGGGTGCAGTAATGCTGATAATTGTTCACTTTAATTGGACTCCACAAATTAGAAAATTATCTATTTTCGCTAACGACATAGGCAATGAGCCTCCCAGCATTTATCTTAGACACATTCCTGAAGAGCTGGAATTGTTTTAGAGTGCTTTTCCTATGGGAACTCCAGCAGCTCAGAAACAATTTTTAAAAAAAAATAGCTTAAAATACTCTGGGAAGGGTTAAGTCACAGTCACAACTACTCATTCACATTCAGACCTCTGGCCTTCTAGGGGTAATGCTGGCACATTAGCCAGAGTGTGATTCCCAAGGCCTGACTGAACTCTTGTGCAATGCAGGCATGTCAAGGTCCATGTTTTTATCCACCCCAGCAGCTGTGTTAATTTGGTGGGTGACTTTGCTGGGTGAGGATGGGACCTGATGTGTGGCAGAACTGGGGGACTGGTTAATGTGGGAAATTTGAGTGTTTCAGACAAGCTGCCAATCACTTAGGTCTCTCCAAAGCCAAAGGGTCACTGCCCTCTGCTCTGGATGTGGCTGAGCAACTCTCAGTAAGTTACTAATGAGCTCCTGCATAAGGCAGTAAGTTTTATTCTTTGCTTTAGCATGCCAGGTCTGACTTCTTAAGGTCAGGAGTAGATCACCAGCTATACAGTGCAATGCATTAATTTTATGGTCCCCTGAGAGCACAGCCTGATGGCTGTACCCACACCCTTGTGCCTCCTCCAATCTAGCATGGTAGAACTGTTCCCTGAGGTCTGCCACAAGCAAGTACTAAATGGGATGTGTGCTGTGGGGGAATGGGTTAGCATGGTGGTTCCTGACCCTTGGGCATGGCCAGCTGGGGCAGCAGCAGAGCACTGACCACTCGTGCTAGTGGAGATGTGCTGCACCTTTCCCAGGGAGGCCACAGGGCAGCCAGCCCCAGTAGCCATGGCCAAGGTGTGCAGCTTGCTCCTGCTGGATATGAATGGTGCAGCCCTGTGGGAGCCTGCCAAGAGGCTCCATGGCTGTGCATGCCTTGCAGGCAGCGTGGGAGGCAGGAGCCTGGCAGGGAGCAGTGAGTGGCAGGCAGCCTGGAGCTCCTCAGCTCTGCACATCCATGAGCCCTGGATATGCCACCTGTGGCGTGGCCAGCTGTCCTTCCAGCCTGACTAGCAAAGGGACAATGGCACAAGCATGGGAGTGCAGGGTGAGGGCACAAACTCCTGCTCTGAGGTTGGGAATGGTTTATGTGGTCTTTCTGTCTGTTGGCTTTGGGGTGCAGGAAAAAGCCTGTCAGCCTGAATGGATGCCTTGGCCCTGTATCCTATAATTTTTCCAGAGCTGGTGCAGTGTAAAGTGGCAAATTGCTGTCCCAGGCCCAGCTGTGTGCTGCCACGTGGACAGGTGACCATGGGACTCAAGCCACCACATCCACAGCTCACCACTGACTGCTCCACCCTTCTGACAGATCAGCAGGCTGCATAACAAAGCAGGAATCGCTCTAGTTTGGACTTAAACTCAAAGACTTGGACTTCTCCCAGCTTTAGGCCAGACATGAAAGAGAGGAGTCTGGCACAGAGGGAAGCTGGCCTCACAACTGATTCCAAAATGTTCCCAGACTGACAAGCATTCATGTTACGTAGATTTTCAATCCAGACACAGGCAGCTTTTTAAAAGAGTGTCCTCTTGAGATTTCCATGTACCCACATCAGTCCTACAGTGCTCCCTCATGCCCTTGCAAAACCAGAAGGCCACTGAGAAATGTGGACCTCTTCCTGCCAGACCTGAGTGTTGGACACTGAGCTACAGCTCCATCCCAAGGCAGGTCTGCCTCAGTGCCTGCTCTGGGGGCTTGTATTGGTACCCCCAGATACCACCTGCCAGGGGTTCCATCCCCATGAATTGCATCCAACAGGGATTTGCTGCTGCCAGCTTCTTCCTTCACCTTGTGGAAGCACAGTGTGATCATCATATGGCCAGGAAGTGCTGCAGTACCTCCCTGGGCTGCGTGTTTCCTCTTGCTCTCCCAGATTTGTAAGGTGTCAGGTGCTTTCTGCACACACATGGCTTGAGCCATCTAATGCTCACATTCAGACTTGCAATTCCCTGCTGCTGTGTACCCTTCACACTGCTCCACAACAGCCCGAGATACAGCTGGTTTTCTGGCCTGATTTGTCTAAACTTTTCTTCTGCTCCTCCAGACTGAAAAATAAAGGATCTGAAGAATCTTCAACACATTCTACAATTCTCTCCTGTTCACCAAGTAATTCCTTAACTTACTTAACTCACTATTGCTTTTATTTTTTTCAGAGATGATTTGACTTCTGAGTTTGTCTGTCTCAACCCTGTGTCAACAATGACCAGAGGCTGGGTGAACAGAGGAATTAATTTCTGAAAGTCAGTCCCACTTTCTCCTGTAAGGTGATTATTTTTACTTTATTGGGGTTTTCAGCCCTTCAGGGGAATCGTTTCAATTTTAAAAATTTGACATTTAAAGAAAGGAGTTATTCTTTCTTTGCATTTGACATATAAATATAATTTCCTCTAAAGAGGACAGCAGACATCCATGCAAGATATCTGAACTATATGCAGTAAGAATGAAATCTGAACAGCTATGTTATCCTGACTTGTTTTAATGCAACACTGGTAAGTAGAAATGTGCTGGTTTTATTAGCTTTATAAAATGACTGTAACATAGAACCATCTTTGGAATGGTGAAGGAGATTAATGCTACTTTTGCTGAGGTTGCTCTTGTTTTTATCAGCATATATCTGTATAAGATATACATATTGATCTTGTAATATATATATTTGATCTTCTCTTTCACATATTTTATATGTGAAAGAGAAGATCAAAAGAAGGCTCTGTAAAAGCTTTTATTTACGAGATTATTATATTTTATTATTTTATTTTCTTGCATTTTATTATTTTTAAAAGCTGCAGCCCTCATGAAAAGCAGACCCGCCAGCTCTCCAGTCTGTGCTGGGCCAGGTCACTTAGCTCACCCTGGGCAAGCAGCCAGCTCTGTCCAATACCACCATTTTCTTTCTCTGCTTCAGAACTTAAAATATAGAACTAATTTACCTCATCATGAAATTTAAAACCTTTGAGCACCCAGAACAGTCATTTCTAAAACATCTCAAGTCCCACATTAAACAGTAATTTCAGCTGTTACTAAAACCTGTGTGGAAAATTAAAAAATGTGCTGAGAAAATCCTAAAGCTTTTGTGATTGGAAGAACACAGTTTTTCCAGTCTCCCAGATGGTAGATCATTGCTGGATTGCAGTGCTTGCTGCAGTGGTGCAGATGGCTCTTGGCCACAAGGCACCTGGGATCTGTGCCTGGGCTTCAGCCTTTGGAAAACACACACTGAAACCCCTAAAACTCCCGGGAGAAAACCACTATAAAACCCCCATGGGACTGGATTATGTGCGTGGCCACGTGCCAGTGCTGCAGCTGCACCGGAGGTCAGGCAGTCTGCAAGTGAACAGCAGGTGCAGGTGTAGGCAGGGTCCAGCCAGGCTGCCCCTACCACAGTCTGACCCAGCACTGGCCATTTACAGGACCAAACAGTGCCCTGAGACCCATTTCTGGTTACACCTTGTCCTGCTCTGACTGAAGGGGACATGGGAGGGACTTGGGGGATGGTCACTGGAGACATGGAATACAGGACAAATGGGTACCCATGGATGGGTACCTCTGGATGACCTGTGCTAGAGCTGCAGGTGCAACACCCTCCTACTGCTTTGCTTCTAGCCCCCAGTAACATACAGCATTTTCCTCTCAGATAATTCACTGCTCTCCCAAAGAGGCTCCAATGGCAAGATAACTGATTATCTTACTAATCACTATTTTCAAAGCAGCAGCCTGTGGTAAGGCACCAAACTATCAAAATCTATGGGGGAAAGATTTATCAAACAGTAGCAGTTGTTAATGCAAGCACCTAAATTTCCTGCCTGTGTCTTGACAAAGTTGCAGATTGAGTCATGCTTCCTGACACATTAATAGACAGGTTCCATGTGTGGGAAAAGGGGAACGGGTGGTGTTTGTTCCTGCAGAGGTGAACCAGAGAAGCACCTTGGAGTCCACAGAATTTTCCATGCCTGTTCCTCTTTGCTTATTTAAGAGCTTTATTTTTTTTAATAAAATCAAGTTTACAGAGATAGGAAGACAATAAAAGGCAGTGTCATTTCCTAGCTTGTTAGTGCTAGATAAAGGTGACAGTCTGAACAAAATCATCCTTGTCCTTATAATTTTCCTGGTTTGATTGCTTACAAATAAACCAGTTTAATAAAGGCTCTGAGGTACAAATGCCACATGGCCATATTGACAGGAGTGAGGGAAAAGAAAACACAGTAATCATGTTAGTTCTATCCCTCAGATTAATTACTTAGATAAAATACACATTTACCTCATTCTAGACAGAAAAATGCAATTTACCAGCCAGTGATTTAGGCAGGCACCCTGCTGTTAAAAGCCAGACCTGGCTGATCCTAACTAGGAGGAAAAGATGAGCTCCAAGCCTAGTGAAGGACAGGCCTCTCCTCCCCTCTGCAACAGCAGCCACTGTGGCAAGGCTTGTGCCTGCTCCTCCTTCAGCTGCAGGCAGGAGTGGCTTTAGGACACAGTGGATCCATTTTAATCCCTCTTCAGTATGTTTCCTTAGGACTCAGCATGCCTGCATCCAAGAAAGTCCCCCACTGGGGAGGTTTTATCCCTGTGGTTTCCCTGTAACCCAGGACACTTCAGGTGCAGTGAAGGTTGCAGCGGGAGGATGCAGCCTGGACCCTACACCAGCATCCTGCCCCCTGCTGCCCCAGCTGCCTCTCAGGACACCTCAACTTAAACACAAATTTGTCAGGACACCTCAACCTAAACAAACTTATCTTGCCAGAATCTGGCACAGGTTAAAACAAACAAGATCTGTCTATTCCCTGACAAACTGTAATTTCCAGGCCACAGAAAAATCATTGAACTAATATTATACCAGCTCAGTGGGAGAAAACTGACAGAGCTGACCCCTAACCTCAGCTCAGATGAAATTGCATTACAGTGGATTTCTTTCCTAATACCACTGTATTAGTCACTGAAATCAAGGCAACACTTGCCTGAACTTTTCATGGTCAAGCACTGAAAAATAATTTTTCATAAACATAAGCCCTTATTGCAGGGAATACCCCAACTTGGATTTAAGCCAGTAAGGCCAAAATCTTGAAAGAATTCCTATTTAGGCACTCAGAATGTGCCTTGAAATAGCTGAAGCACTAAGTAAAGAGCAGCCTTCCTGAGGGAGGACATGCAGAGGAAGCTGTTGCTTAGAAGCACCTCGGGTTTCAACAGGTCCCACACTTGTGGTCACTGGGTCTCAAGGTTAGACCAGGTCCTTGCTGTTGGTTTGGCTGCTGTAATGGCTGAGGGGTTTCCTCTTTCCAGAGCCCAGGTGGATGGAAACTCAGTTTCCACAGGTCACCAAGGATGCTGCAAACAGTGTCCTCCTTGCTTTTCTTCACTGAGTCCAGGGGGAAAACGTACCATGCTGCTGCTGACCTGAACCCATCATCAAGGCTAAATGTGTGTCTTCCTGGCATAAGGGAGGAGGTTGGAGCATTGTAGGGCCTTGGCAGCTAAAGGCAAGATAACGAGTGAGTAAAATGAGAGAAAAATGGTAAGACTTAAAGACAGTGTTTTATCTAAATTACAGAAGTCAGAGAAAGCACGAGTTTCTTGAAACTACCTGAGTTATCCAAGTGGAAACTGAGGCAAAGAAACTTGGAACTGCTGGAACACAGTGCTGTTGAGAGCTGGTCCTGACCCTCCCAGAAACTTCCTTTGTGTCACAGCCAAGTATTTTTCAGCCTCCTCCCCACCATTCAGCTCTGGGTTTAAGTTTCATCCTAGGAAAATAATTCATAGAACTGTATTTCAACATCACATGCTAAGCTCTTTTGGAAACAACCTGAGCAGTATTTGGTTCAACATCTTCTCTCCCCAAAACACACAGTGTTCCAGGTAAAAATAGTGGTAAATAGTACATAAATACAGTATCAGCTGTAAGAATTGATGAGGTGAATGTTTCTGAGTGGGTGCCCCATCTCATCCCACTGCCTCCACCCTGCTGGAGGAGGACAGAGCCAGGGCAGGGCTACACTTGCCTGGAGGTGGCTGTGGTGGGCCCCCTGGCTGGCTGGGTACCTGGCCCAAGGCACCCACAAAGCAGCAGCTGTACTCCTCGCTTTTATTAAAGTCTTCTGTTGCATAATTGATATCTGTGTGAACCCTTGGGAAGCAGCAGGTGCAGGTAGTTCAAACCAATGCTTTCAATAACCTTGGATTAATGATAAATAGTCATGTATAGCTGATACAGATATCACACTGCTCTGCTTTATGCCTCTGGAATGGTCTGTTCTGGCTGCAAAGCCAGGCTCCCAGTCTTTGCACAACCTTTTCTCCCTCCCTGATCCCCACAGGCAGACACAGGATTTCTGGCCTGTAAACAGTTCCTAACTGTGTCTGGCTTAGTGACAGAGGCAGCATCACTCCCACCTTCTCCACAGGCAACCCTGCTTCTTTATTGGCTTGGAAGCAGAATTTTGGACAACTTCCCCTATTGCTCTCCTGCGAAAATGCCATATGCAGTGAGAAACCCCAGTCAAGGTGAGGTGTTATGGCCACACATGTCAGGGATGAACCAGGAGTGTCCTGCTCTAGCCTGGCACGAGGCAGCTGTTCCTGCTCTGTGACTGCAGATGGGGGCACTGGCAGCAGCCTGGGAAAACCAGACTCCATGGGGCCAGGGCCATGGAGCTGCTGCCCACGGTGCCTCCCAGCACCCCTGAAGAAAGGGCACATGGGACTCTGCAAAGGCAAACCATGTGCCGCTTTTGGGAAGCAAGGGCTACCAAAGTTTGTGTGTCAATAGTTTGTGGCCAGCTGAGTGTCCCATAGAGGTCAAAGTCATGGCTCACTAGGATAAATAGGGCCCAGAAGAATCAAGGCTTTGCAAAACAAAACTGAGACTCTTACCTTCAGATGCATAAATATGTTTTTAGGAGATCCCACTTGGGAAAGTCTTGATCTGCATAGACACATGGCAGACACCGACAGGCAAGCTAAGCTGGCCTTATTGTAGAGGGAAGCTTTGAACATCAGCATGAACAGCTGGGGAAATAGCAATTTCTGCTCTTTGTTTCATCTGCTGCAGCTGCGCAGCTTCCCCAGTTGTTGCAGCAGCAGGGAAACTGAAAGGCTGCAGTGGAGATGGGACATTCATGGGCAGGGATCTTGTCGAGCAACTAACCCTGTTTGGGCAGAAAAATGGCATTCCCATCTCTCATTTAGCAGAATGTGTTTTCTAATGACAAATTAAACACCAATTGTGAGTCATGTTTTCTTGTTGCTAAAGATATCAACACAAATGCTTTCAACAAGCTTCTTTTTTTTTTTTTTTTTTTTTTTTTTTTTTATGAGCAATTTAGGACAATTATTGCTTGAATTTGCACATGCAGACTACATCCATTCCAGTTTGCTGCCAGACCCTAGGGTTAAGGTGATTTTTTTTATAAGCTATCGAGAAAACACATCAAGTATATTAGCACTAAACTGTAGAAAGCACTGTTTTTGATGTTTCCTTTTACTATGAATGCCAAACCAGACTCCTTTCCTGTGGGAAAAGATCAGCATTCACTCAATCCCATTCCACAAAGCTCAGCTCTTCCCTGTACCCAATCAGTTATTTTGCTGCAGTTGAATAATTTCAGCTTTGCTAACTTCAGCAAACAAGAACATCCCTTTCTTATCACAGACCTTTACCAAACATATGCTTGATTTTGCAGAACATCTGGAGCCCATCCCTTTGCTGCTATAGAGCTCAGATTCTTGCTTATTTGTGTCCTCCTCCTGTTTCCCCTCAAAGAATGTGGACTCCAAATACTTTTTTTCTTTTTTGTAATTTGCCTAATTCAAACAGAACATGCAAACATGAAAACCTGCACATGCATCTGCCTGAAAAAAAAATTAAAATTCAGCATAGGAAAGGTCAACTCTAGACAAAACACTCATCCATGCTCCTGATTCTTGATTAGAAAAGCCTAAGTAATGGCACAAAAAGACTACTGCTTCTCTCTTCTTATCTTCTACTCTCTCACAAGAAGTCTCTTACATGGTATTTGAGCTATCAGACTTTCCCAGGCCAATCTTTTTGTATGTCTTGATTCACTTATGTCTCAGGTCCAGTCTGTGGTTCATGATCCCACCAGTTCCTAGAGCTGCCTGATGCATCAGACACTTTCTCCAAACAGGTTGCAGTAACTCCTTGATGAACAGCATTTAATTCAAGCAGTATTGCCAGGAAGCAACATTAGGTAGGGAGAACTCAAAAGATCATTCCACTGTTTGTGGAATGCAGTGGTTGGACCCAGTTTTGCCACCAGCCCAATATCGAGTACCCAAAAATAGAGATTAAATCAGTGAGTGCATTTCTGAAAGGAAACTGTGTATCTAGGAGGATTATTTATGTGAGTGCATGCACATGGATGCATGTTAGAATAATGCAGATAATTCTGAGAGCTGCTATTCATCTGTCACAACTTCTGGTTTGCTGACATCTGTCTGCCTGTTTCCAAGATGAGGCTTTCAAACTCAAGCTGTAGGGTAGGAAGGTAACATACAAATGAAAGCACATTAAATTCAATGAATTCTTTGTATTATTCTTACAGTTTCATAGCTAAATACCTAGCAAAACATTAATGTAAAATCTTATAATTGGGCTGCAGTCAGTCAGCAGAGAAAGCTATTCTGTCTGATAAAGCAATATGTCTCTCATCTATATTGATGAAAAATTAGCAGATTAATTACCATCCCATTCTGATTTCCCCTTGTTAATATTATCTGCAATCAAGCAATAAAGTTACTTCCTCTGCACAGGGATATAGTATACATGTGGCTGACCTGGCACAGCAAATAAAGCACGGATCAGGTGTCAGCAAACCAAGGTGGCAAAGAAGAGTCTGATGTCACATGAGGGCTTGTGAGGGTGCACACAAAGCCCTCTTTCACAGAAACCCGAATCTGTCTCCAAGTACATCTGCCTAACTGAACACACACCAAGATGGGCAGAGTCTGAAGTTTTTCTAGGCTGCAGCCTAGTACCAAGGAAAGAGAAGTTTTGCTTTTGCTACCCATCCTGCCTCCCTCTGCAGCTTCCTCCACCTGAGCAGCTCTTGCCTTCCCCTGCACTGCTGCCAGCCTGCCTGGAGGGGACAGCTCCTCTGCCCTCCTTCCAAAGGGCAGCACAATGCACTCTGTGCTGCCCACAGCCCGGAGACTGGGCACAAAGAGGGAGGGGGGAAAACAAATACAAATAAAGAATGCAGCACTCCCTGTCAACCCTGTTCCTCATTTTTCATCATTTTCACTCTGCCAAACTATATGCTTGGTACCTGAAGCAGTTTCAGACTTGGAAGGAAGGAAGGAAGAAAGAAGGAAATAAAACCAGACTTTTCAATCAAAATAGCCCATTGTGCTCTCAAGGCAGTGAGATACAGCAGATGGGAAATTACATTCCTGTTTTCTGTGAGTTATGATGACCATTTATTTCTGGTGCTAGGCTACAGAGCATGGAAAGACAGGGTCAGCATTTGCCAAATATTTTCAAAACCACTAAAGTGATATTCTGGTCCCTGAAGTGGGAGTAGTTTAACTGCCCAGCAATTTGACAGTCCCTCAAGAAGAGACTCGGCACTTGGAATATCTTCCCACCACTTAGGAGAGAGGGTACCAGAGTCATGCTCACTGCAAAGCCATTTGTTCAGCGAGCCACCCTCCCAACAGAAAGGCACCATCATGAGGAGCCGCTTGTCAGAACTGTGTCTTTATGTCACCTTTGACCTGTAACTGTGGCTCACTTCACAAATCTACACAGATGACACTGGGGACCATCACCACCGATTGGAGGCAGGAAGTACATCTTAGCCTTCAACTCAAAATGTGACTTTATCTTCAGAGAGACTCCAACACATGGTCTTGCATGTTCTTGCACTGCATCTGTGCAGGCAATGAATTGTGGTTCAGAAATTCCAGTGTGTTTGAACAAAAGCCTTGTGGAGTAGCTATTTCTTGTCTAGCTCTGAAACAGTTTAGCACTGTCCAGAACACAGGGCTGATGCTATTCAAGTGCCCAGCATCAAAGACTTTTTCTTCATCCTCATCACGGGGTCAACACAACAAAACCCAAAACTGATACTGGAAGACAAGACCTCAGTTCAACAGGCAAAAGTTAGCAGAAATCTTCTAGTGCTTACCCCTGTGAAACTTCTACCATAAAGTCTGAAGAATACTAATCTACGATGAAGGGTTTCATAACAGCTTCAGTAAGTTTCACCAAAGTATCTGTGCATTCCAAAGTTGTTATCTAAACAAAACCAAACAAACACCACAAAAAGCAAACAAAAAACCCAAGCCCCCCCCCAACGCCCCGCCCTCCCCGCCAAAAAAAAGGAAACTGAAAGAGAAAAGGAAGTAAGAATAAAGCTGTAAGGTATTTATATCACTAATAATGTTTTCCCAAAATACCACAATATACTGAGATATCCGAAGATTCAGAGTTTTAGAAGTGTTTAAATGAAAAAAACCTGGATGGGTGTTGAAAATGAGTGTGCAAAGGTCCTTTACTTGATCTCCCTCCATACCAATCAGTTCCACCTGGGGTTCAAAGTGGCTTTAGTACCAGAATTGAAAACAGGCAACAGGAAGTAGGCAAAATGCAACAAATGTGATAGAGGGCAGACACGACTTAGAATAAATGCTCTCTTTTATTACTCAGTTTATCCAAACATTTCAGTTTTCTCTGCAATATCTGAATCAGAGCAGCAATACAGTCATTTGTTCACTCTAACATTTCCATAGGAGCCAGCATGACAGACCTCATGCACAGGACCTAACGCTCTGTGTTCACGCCGCATCAAAACCGAACCACATCCTGAAGAGCAAGACGGACAAATCGCCTGCAGTCATCTTGTCATTACCCAGCTGTGAACACCACACAAAAACTCAAGAAATTTCTTAAGGAAAGAAAGTGACTTTGTGTGATTGTCTATTGATAATTCATAATTACAGAATGCCACAATCCAACAACAGAACTACTAGAGTAGGTTTGGTATTTTGGGTTTCACTAGAAATATTTGATGAGGTTTGTTTATTAGCATATTTGGCGAGGGTTTAGACATGAGAAATTTTTAACGTTTTAATAGATTTCATATAGAAATAGTTTTAATTAAGTAACCAAAGCTTTAGAAAATAAATGTTTCAATAAGATCTGATTAAGACATGTACTAATGAGAGAGGTATCAGAAAATGCAGTCAAAATATACAAATTTCAAGTGCAAAAAGAAACACCATTACTTCTCAACAATTTAAACCTTCCTTCTCAAAAACCATCTCTCTTTCTCCAATAAAGCTAAAATACCAGCCTTTAAATAGGCAGCCCCACTATTCAGTTGGTAGGAAAGATACATCTATTGCACTAGTAGTACAAAGCTAAGAAGAATGCATAATATTTTAAACTTATTTACAAAAATATATTGCACTAATCCATTGTCCTTTTTCCAGGTAATGTTAAGGAAAAGCCTATTATGTACAAAGTTAAAAACAGAAGTGCAAAAGCAGACTGAAAGAAACCAGAAAAAAGTTTATTTAAAATGCTAAATACAGTTTATTACCTGACCATAGCCCACATCCAGTATGACCTAAAATAATTTGTACCAGATATATCTGCAATTTCAGAAATCCTTGCATTTCTCTGCAGAACAAGCATTATCTTTCACTCTAACCATCAGAGCATCTACATAAAATGTAAAGGCTAATCAGAGCTTAGCTTAACAGCTTCATTTCTCCAGGTAAGTGATGCTCTTTTAGGTAAATTGAAAAAGCTACATAGTATTACACACGTATTCGAAAGGTAGTGATAAATCAGGCATGATGGTTGTCATCCTTCTGAAACACCATGAGGAAAAGTTTGCTGATGTTTCAGGACTGATAATTAATTCAAAGGCATTTCCAGTCCACATTACATTAGCACAGCACATGGTCCTGTCTCAGTTTACCTGCCACTGGGACTGTCATGATGCATTTCTGGGTGTAGGTAAGGAGAACAATCATAACCCAGAGATGAAGCAATGCCTGGGAAAAGAAAAGAAATAAATTTAGCACTGACAATCACCATCCACAGCAGCAGTAAATAGGAGAGCTCTCAATGAGAGCTGATAAAACTTGGTTTGCAGAAATATTCTGATGAAAATATTTTTTCTATTAATCAGACACTTCTAAAAAATAATTGCCATTTGAACAATGAAATGCTAAATCAGATTCTGAAAAAGCTATTTACAGAAAACTGAAGACTTTACACAAGCAGCAAAAGTAAAGCAGCTTGTTTTCCTACAGATTTGTGCTGGTTTCTCTTTTCCTCCATGCCACAGTGATTTCACCTGTTCCCTATGATACCCAGCCCCCAGCCAGCACACTATGTGATGTGCTTTGAGTGACTGGTAAGCCACTACTCCTGTGCCAACTGGCTGACATCAGCCTGTAAACCAACCAAGCTCTGATTTCCTTCTCCTTACCACTGGCACTGATTTCAGGCATTTTTATGAATTCTGTAGGAATGTTAATTCTCATTCAAATTTGGCTGAAATTATCCAATTAGAATAGAAGCTGCCTGGAGTGCAAAAAGGACTACATAACCCACATTTATTAAAAAAAAATACTTAAAAAAATTCAAGTTATAGTAGTCATTGTCAAGGTTTGAGCTGAAAAGGGGTAACTGATACTGACTGCCCAACTCCTGTACAGCCACCATTAAGTTTCCTCTCAGACATCATCTTAGATAGCCAAAGTCTTCAGTGTTTTTTACACAAAGGCTGCCTTTCCACAGGTTCCTGCAGCTGACAGGCACCTGCCCTCCAGTGGATAAGGGAGGCATTTCACTTCTAGCAATTGTCAGCCTGACAGTTTTGCTGATGTGAATGAGCAATTTTCTACTATATGTTTAAGTCTACCAAGAAAAACTTGTCTTCCTACTTCTTCAGCTACCAGAGAAGAGCAATCACTAGCACTGAAAAAAAACAAACCAAGAAAACAAAAGTGAAGAGTCAAATATTAAAAAAGCTCTAAACAATTGTCGTTTTCTTAAATGCAGTGCATGCAGGCATGGATGGTTAACCTTGGCAACTGGTCACTATTATCCCATATTTTACTGCTAGAAATCTATTTTCACTGACCTTTAAATGGTAGTCACATAAGTGTCTTTAAGACTGCTATACTAAGAATTTCATGGAAAAACTGAAAACTACCAAGCAACATGACTCCAAAATGCTGCTGTATAAGTGTTATTTGGTCCACTTTCCAAAACTCCACATTGAGTTGTTAATTATAGCCTTTTGAACATCAGTCTTGCCATTTAAGACATACTGGCATATAAACTGGCTACAGAAATCTTGCATTCAAGAAAGCTGACTCACCATGTAAATGATTACAAAGACTCTTGCTATGGGGTATCGCCTCAGAAAGATTCCCAGCCGAATGCTACACAGGTAGCAAGAGAAAACAAAACACAAAATTCAACACTGAGCAGCAAATTCCAGTTCCTTTCATCCCAGTCACCACAAACCTCAAACATCATGGCTTTGTTTCTGTCTTAAATTTTCTTAATTACACACAAGGCATTGTTGTTGTCTTGAATTTTACTTCATGTACTCAAAACATTAAGTGGGGTGAGAAAATTCAGACCATAAGACATATCCTCCTAATTTTTTCTCAATCACAGAAATCCTTTCACAGTGAAATTCAAGTACCATGGAAGCACAAAGGACTTTTTATCAAGGTATCTTGCTTTCAAAGGACTAAGAAGTATTACCAGATTTTGTTTTCTGTTGGTATTTGTTTCAAGTTTTGTAGCAGACCTTTGCTATGAATACTGTCAATTCACCTAACTTCTTAGAAAGGGAGCAAAGCAAATTTATTGCTGGAACCAGAATGATTTTCATTTACTAATTCCTCAAACAGATTATCTTCCAGGGTAAACACCTGCATTGGCTTAAAAGGCAGGACTGAAAGAGTACAGATGATACTCCTCCACTAATACACTCTTACAGTGTTTATCACAGACAGCCAAACCTCTGAAAGTAAAAAACGTAGACGATGGTAAGGAATTCAGCTAGATATTTTTTCATAACTTAGGGAACCTCTTGCATCAAAATCCGTAAGAGCTTTGTTTAAATAATTGACAGTAATTTGCAAAAGCTTAAGAATATTAATATCATAGGAAGGCACAAGTGAAGTGGGTCAATACTTAGTATTTTATACCATACTTTAGCTGCATTATTTTCAACTTTCCCCTTCGAAAAAGGGAATAATACACACCCAGTTGTGTCACTTGAAAACTGTAAAGGGATGAGAGCAATCACCAGTTTTCCCTCGGGATACCTCACCTAAACTGATCGATAGTGCTGGCAGCTTTGCGGACCCTGCTGTACATCCCTGACACGCTGGCGTCCACGTCGCCGAAGAGCACAGGAACGCTGCGCAGACGAGCTCCTGCGGGGGCAAGGAGGGCAAAAACTAGACAGGCTGTTGTTTACATAAACCAAATTGATAGTATATAACAAATGTATATAAAAATAATATAAAAATTGTGATCAAGAGGATTGTACTGTCATCAATTCTTGATAAGCTTACAATCAAGTCTAACTTTTCTTCACCTTAGTATATTTTTAAAATTTATTAATTTGCTGAATGAATATCTTGATAGTCAATTCCAGCATGTCACAGTAACTATTATTACGTGAATAAAATGATGGGCTTGATACTGGCACAATTTCTCAAAATTTTTTTTTACTCTCATACACTGAAACTTTGATTAGCATTTCTGACACTAACTTGTACATTCAACAATTTTTTATTTTATTTACATTTTACTATGTATCAACTTTATTTAGAAAAAAGATTTGATAATGTTACTTTTGTGTAACTAAACTTCAGCTTTCTGAAGTTTCTTACAAACAACTGCTTTGACAAGCAGAGAAATAGTCTGGAGTCTTATTTCACACCTCTTGGTGATTGTCCCTTGCTTTTAAAGTTACTTTACATGTATACAAAATGACAAACTGTGACTCTGAAAAGTAACATCTCAATACCATGGATCAACTGTTGAGGTTGTCCCAGAGACTGACAAACCAACCTCATCAGAACCATCATATTTTAAGCTGCTTTTCAAGAAAAACAGAAAGCAAGGAAGAAATTAATTTCAACCAAATAAATTCTCAAAGGAAGTATTCCATTCTTACTCTCCTCCCAAACCCTTTTTGCAAGAGAATACTTAAATCCTGTTTCTAATGTTCAGTTTAAACCCCAAAATACAAGTTTATTCGCACCTGGGACAGAATTTTTCCAATAGTGCCATAGTATTGAGAATTAAAGACTAAACTTGCTTTATTAAATTTACTGAAGTCATTTGCTCACAAAAAGGAGCTGCTAGTTAACTATTTTTTCTGATACCGGCTGCTGCAGAGAAGGTCTCTGAATAAGCAGCCTATTTTCAGCATTTATTTTTCCTTATAAGCTCAGACTTTCAGGGAAAGGCCTTAGGAAACAAAAAAGCCTGGACTGCAGAAAAGACAAGAGTTTTAAGTATTGTATTTCCTTATTTACCTTCAGCACCATCAATGCCTGCCATGTTAATGGAAGGTCCATTGGCACTTGTGCCTTGGATAGCCTTCAGCTGTTGCTCAAGCCGTTCCAGTTGGTACACGAGTGAGTTTTTCTCTGTGCTCAGGCTCTCTAACATGGTTTGCTTCTGAATTAGTGTTTCTGTCAGCTGATGAAGCCGATTTTCTAATTCTGTCTGACTACTACTGCTTAGAGTCTTGTTTGTGAGCTAAAAAAAAGCAAAGAAAAGAATTCTAAATTCAATCTCTGACCAACTGACATATTACAAAGCTCTGTAATAACCTCAGCCTTCATGAACCAAGTTACTCCACTGCAGAATGTTTACAGGATAATGCCATCAAAACTATCACTGGTGAGTGCAATAAAGAGGAAATTTAATTTCAATAGTTGAACTGTTGAAACTGTTTACATTACACAAGAAACTCTATGTAAAAATGTATCTTTTTGTTCTCCACCTACAACATATGAAAGTTTCTGTATAAGCCTAAACTTTATCACAACATCAATGCTATGCCTCAGAGACAAGTTTAAACAGCAATTAATAGTAAGCTAATCCAGCCTGCATACCATACTTTCAACTTAGCGAGTATGTAAAAATGTTTTCAAGCCAGGAAGGAAAAACTCAGTACAAATGGGGAGAATCTGATGCCATTTTACAGGAAAACATGAATGAAATGGTGAAAATGCAGGATATGTTGCAGAAGAACTGAGGAGCACCACGGCAGAAAATGTGACTGTTCTATCAAATAGGAACTGCAAGGTCAGCAAATAGATCATGCATTTGACATGGATGATGTCACTCAACTTGCAGAAAATATTTCAAGCAAATGGGAATTGCCAGATCTGCCATATGTGCAATAGCTCATCTATTCATTACAGTCTTGGACCTCAGCCGCTTTGTGGCATCATCTTCCACAAAGATGTAGCTTCATTAACCAAAAAACCCAGAATCATCAGGAATAACAGATATCCAAAATACAAATTAGGTGCCTACAATCAGGCAGGTGCAGGTAGTCCTGAAGTGTTGTCCAATACTGAAGTTCAGCATTACCAGAAAATTCACCGGCCAACACCCCCAGGAAATCTGGATCACATCACGACCATTTGCAAATCCTGACACTGCAACTGCTCAGCTGACCACACCTGACTCCAGACTACCAATTTCGCCACAAACAGCCCACTTTTCACTATGCTAAGGTAACTTAACAAAACGAGGCCTATGCCTTCATGCTGCCCAAGGAGACTGTTGGGGCTCACAACTGTGAGGAGGTTCCAAAAGGGATTAGACTGATACAAGGAAAAGAGGTTCATCAGCACAGCAGTAGAACTTAGTAAAGACTTAAACATTAACAACCCTAATTCAACTGCTGATGTTGAGCAGGTACACAGGAGTGAAGGAAGAGGCCAGGCTCCCTTGCTGGCCCCTACTGCCACTGGCCAAGACTGAACAGTAGGCCAGATGGATCACTGAATCTGCAGGATATACCTTAGGTTCTTTGAACAGTTACAAGGATCTTGGCAGAATTCATAACAACTTAATCAAACTCCAATGAGTTTTTTTAGATTGCAAAGAGAAGAACATTGATCCAACACCCCTCACCAGGTCTAGCTGGGACAGCTGTTGATTCTCCTCCCTCTTTTATCTAAAAGCACATACAACTATAAAATAGGCTGTTTACATGGTTCCCTCCTTGTATTCCCAACTCTCTAAACTCTACTCTTTATTGAAAACAAGTACACTGTACCTCACTGGTAGAATGCTTACAGGATTCTTCAGGGTAGTTTTAGTCAAATGAGTAGTTCCTATCACTGTTTCATAACTGAACAGGATAAAATTACTATACACACCTGATTTCTGAGCTTCTGAATTTCTTCCTCTCTGTCTTTTATTCTGCTTTGCAAAGTATTCTTTGTTCGATACAATTCTTCTTCAGTGTAATGGAGTTCCTATAAATTTTAGCACAATTAGACATAAAATATTTTATACATATATGTATTTTGAGAGACAAACTCTAGTCATCTAGAGTTTCACAACAGAACACAAGAAACCAGTATGCTGCAAGCAAATACAAACTGAAATATTACCTTGGTTTCATATCTGGCTAGGATGGGGGGCATGGGGATAGAGAGAGCTGAGTATCAAGACATAACCTACAAGGCCAATAAATTCTTTTGTGGAGACTGCCGTAATGTAAGTATCAATCCAGACTAGTTTACTAGGAGTCACACAATTTCAGTGGGACCACAATTTTATCTTCCTTACACTTCCACCATTTCTTGTAGTGCTATCTTAAAACTATGTCAATAATGTAACAATCACAAAATACTTAGGGGGTATCTGTATTCCCAAAATAAACTCATTAATTCAAAATGAATTCTTTAAACATGTCTGAAAAACCTTGGCATAGCTATCTATAATTCTGTATGACATACATCTTCCTCTAAAGTTTAGGATAAATAAACAAAGCAGATGTGAAAGAAGAAGGAATATCAATAACAAAAAATTACTGAAGAGTAAATCTAACTCTAAGTTTTGTTACTGATATGATTTAGTGGCTATTTTAGCTCCCACTAAAATAGCCACTAAATCATGGGAGTAACAAAACTTACAGTTTTGACAGGCCTGTCAAGCTTATCTTTTAAATTAAGGCAATCTTCAAATCACTATCACTTCAGCTGTCAGTTGCTACAGAAAACAGATAACCCTGCTTTCCGTTTGAACCATCAGATGTACAAAAACATAACACCCCTACTTGTTCTCCATCTCCAGTTTCAGAAACCTTATGACAATAGTTAAGCAACTCCCAGACAGAACTGACCATAATTATATTAAGTATCAACAAAAGCAATTATGTTAAAAGCACATGAAAATAGGTGTCATCAAAAGGAAGACTTCAGTTTCTGCAATAACTGATGCTTTTTTTAATTCACCTCACTCTTTTATTGACTTAAAGCATACTCCTCAGAAGGGCAGGAGTAACAAAATACAATCTACCATCTGCTTTGACATAATAAACATCAGCTACCCATCAAGAGCAGACCTCGACTTCTGCCTTTTAATTAGTTCAAGCTGTGAGCATCCCATTAAAATGTAATTTCTGAAAGGATAGATAATCCTATAAGATAAATTGTTCCTAGCAGTTACACAGGACTCGTGCTTTCTTCGTTATTAATTCTCTTTACAAGAGCTTTTCCTTACAAGGAAAATTTTTAACAGGGTGCAAAGTGTTTGTCCAATTCCTACTACAAAATAAATTTGTTCACATATAATGAGTTGCCTTTTTTTCCCCACTCTCTTTATAGCAAAAAACTGCTTAAATCAAAGCAGAATTTGCTCAAAAAGACGACACAATCTGACAGAATTCATTAACATAATTTTATCAGCAATTTGTCTACTAGAGCAGTTTAGAAGTAATGACAATTAGATTCAGAACTGAGTAACAAATGGATTAAATAAATTACCTCTAAATTGGTACTACAATGATATTGTTTTACACAGTAGCCACTTTCAGTATTAAAGTTCTTTGATATAAAAAGTTACGCTTGTTACCATATCCCTGTTGTTTGATTGTTTCCCTGCTGGATAACATTCAAGATCCTAATAAATTCTGTGCACTCCCTTAGGTCCTGTTTATTCAGCAGGATCTCTCTTCATCAGCAGTACCCAGAAGACCCTTACCATTGCTTAGTCCTGGCTGTGCTTTCCTTAACCTAGTGAAATTCACCAAGCTTTTGGGGTTTTCTTTGGAGTACTAGACAAAAATTTAATCAAACACTGCTCAAGTATCCAAATATTCTCTTATTAAGCCGAATACTTTGCTGATGGCATCACATGGGGCCTAAACAGAGACCCAGCTTTCATGAATTCCTTACCTGTTTTTGCCGTTCTAGTTCAGCTTCTGCCTCTTGCTTGGCCATTTTATGTGCTGATATCTGCTCTTGTAGGTCTTGAAGCTGCTCTCTCACTGACTCAGCTTCGCTTACCTGCTGTGCCTCCATATCCTGAAATGAACACAAATACAACCATTTCACTAGCATTCAGATGTCACTGCAAACCTGTCATAGGTAACAGCAAAAAAAGCAAAAAAAAAAGGAAAAGGAAGGTGTGGGTGTTTTGGATAAATTTTATCTGTTCGTTTTATACAGAATATTTTTAGTAACACAGTAATAAAATAAATATTCTGTGAACATGAAAAGCCTCTGCTTCTTCCTTTCTACTGTTACAGGCTAAAACTGTGTAAAATGGGCTTGCGTGCAGCTGCTGTGTTGAGCCCATTATGCCAGCAGATGACTTGGCTTACAGTGCTTCAAGGATTAGTAGCTCTTGCAGAAAAGAATATAGGTGATAGCTAGAGAAATGGCTATGATTGTTAGGAAAGAAATGCTGTCCTCAAAAGGAGTACACAGAAGTGAGAAGTAAGGTAATAAATACTAGAAACAACAGACACAACAGAGAACAGTCCTTTGTTGTAACTAACTGCAAATACAGGTGTACATAGGCACAGCTACCTGCAGCTCTGCTCTCATCTGTTGTATTTGCCCCATTAGTTTTTGTATTTCTTCTCTCTGAGTGTCTCGCTCATGTCTCAGTTCTTCCAGTTCCACAGTGCTTGCTGTATTACTATCCAGGCCTTCAATACCAGAGCCTTCTTTTAAGCTGTTTATCAACTTTTCTTTAGACTGAAAAAATAAGTCAATACATTATTTATAGCAGCATTGAACAAGCCCTCAACTAAAATATCCCATAATGACTGGTTTATCTGTTCTTTTATCCAATAATGACCCTACACATTTGAAAATGAAAATGCTTCTGTATTGATAATTTTTCTGATTTCCTGTATGCTATAAGACTAATTTTACTGAAAGCTTGTACTATCTGTGGAAGAGTATAGCTTTACAAGTGCCTGGAATGTTAAACTTGTCATGGATAACAATTTTGGCCCTCTTGGTACCGAAACAGACAAGATGGACACCAACAGACACCATAGACAAAATCATAGACAAAACTGACCCTCTTTTTCTCCTGCCAACAAAATCAAGAACCAAATACAGTGATAACTCTTCCAGGAAAGAGGATAAACCATTATACAGGGTCAGCCTAGTTTACCTCAACATTGACTTGTGATTTTATGCTTTTCATATTTACTCAAATGATTTAAAACCTGTCCTTGAACATTTGACTAAATTAACTATTCTAAAAAGAGATCTCCATCTTCAACATCTTGTTAACATTTATAAACAAGACTCAAAACATCGACATCTGGACATGGTATCTTTGACAATTTACACAGTACAGAACTCAGCACAAAATACCTGATTTTGCCACTGTTCATATAACTAATGTTAACCACAAGCAACCTTTCAGGACATAGAAAAATACTCTCTGGTTACATGTTAGCATCCATTCTATACTATGCTTCAGCCTCAAGCAGAAGAGAACAATATTTTTGAATCAAGAATACTGGATATGAAACAAATTGTAGGTTTCATCTACTTAACTATCTGGACTCTTGGATGTGGAACACACTGACAGATGATACACAATAAATGCAACAGTTCACTTGGATTTTTTTCAGGTTCAGAACTTGAACTACCATTTCAATTCCATAGCTTCATCTAAAAAATGAAGTTTTCAAAAGGCAGACTAGTAGCTGTTCTATATATGTATCATTATTGATATACCCCAGAACACATTACAGGTCACATGAAAGAAAATACCACAATTAGATTATTTGAAGCATAACACCTTAAAACAGGGAATGGATGCAAATCACACTGTACTTCTTCACAACAATGCTTACTTGGAGAATGCGAGTAGCTTTCTGTTTATAGTCTGTCAATTCCTGTTTTGCAGATTCCAGGTGGCTTTTGGTTACTTTGACTTGCTGCTGAAGCTCATCAGCTCGCCTCTTTTCATCTAAATACTTTCTCTCTGCTACAGTTATCCCTTCTGCCAGGTTCTGACGTTCTGCCTCCACTTTACTTAGACGAACTGCAAACTCATTCTATTACCAATAAAGAAACAATACTTAGTGTTTAAACAGTCTCAATTTCAACCTAGGAAGGAAAAAAGACAGTTTAAAAGAAACTACACAGAGTGCACCACCTCAAACTTGAAGACACATTACTGCTACATGGAATAAAACTCTGCTTGCTTAAGCAAGTGGCAAATAACCCAAGTAAGAATATGCTTTTCTTTTCCCCACAAATAGTGAGGGAATAGCAATCTTCCTATTATTCACATTTATTTAGCAACCGAAAAGCAAGCTTGCCCCTCAAAAAATATTATCAATTGTAATTGTAACATATTTTGAAGTACTGTTAAAAAAAACCCCAAAACAGACACTGATAAAGATTTTCAGAGATGTTATTATACAAAACAAAGGGCAAATTAAGTGTAGAAACATTTTCTGTTAATAATGTACTCGCATTTTTACCACAAAAGTGATCCTTCATTTTAAGATCTCACAGTAAAACTGTGTAACAACACACCATGGAAAACTAAACTGATTATTGATTTACTTTTAAAACATGCATTAACATTAAAGTTAGCATGAAAAAAAAAAACGCAATCAAAATTGTCAACATTAATCCTCAAAAACTTTTACTCACGAAGCTTTCAAAATAACATATAAGAAATAATTTATCATCTCAAGGGTATTTAGTGCAGCAGACAGCACATCCTTCCAAGCAATTAGTACCCTGAACAGGAACTGAAGTCAAAGGGAAGAGAGAGCACATGGAACCTCATGGATATGATCTCAAAAGCAGAGTCGTAGTCTTCCTTACTCTTCATGTCTAACCTGCATTTGTTTGTAACTTTCTTGTTCTCGCTTGAGTGCAGAGTCTGCATCACGCAGCCTCTCCTGAAGAGTTTGAAGGGCTTGATTTTGTATACTGCTTCCTTCACTATGGTCTTGTATTATCCTGAAATAGAGACACATATTAATTGGAAATGAAGCAAGATAGTGTGATTTTTCCTGAGTTCCAGATAGCTTTGAAAATTTGCCCAGCATATAGACTACAGGTGTGAGGCCTGGAGTTAATGACTCACAATTCTCCTCCCTGGCCTATATTCTGGAGTATACACATCCCAGCAGAGGGGTAAGTTCAGAAAAACCTTTATATTTGTGGATAAGCAAGTTTATTTTTCAAGAAAAAAAAATCTTAGGACCTTCAGCTTCACACCTCTGACACAAACATAAATACTTTACATGAAATGGATTTCAAGAATCAGATGCCAACCAATGACCTATTTAATACTTAACTGTCCTGTTCCCACTGCCAACTATGATAGAGCAGTTTTAGTGTAAACTTTAATCCTTGTATTCCAAATCTTTCCTCATTAGTTTATTATTTTCTATTCCTGGAGACACTAAACTATCTACCTTGATTTTTTCAAACTTATTACTATCTGCAGAATTCCAAAGCATGAAATGATGAAGGTACCGTGATTTTTCACTCTGCAGTGCTTCCAAAGCTTCTGTCCGAGCACTTAAGAGCTGATCAGCTTCTTGCAACCGTACTTTTAGCACAGCTAGCTGTGAATCTTTGGCACCAACAGCTTCTGTCAGATCATCCACACGAGCCTGAAGTTCTCTAACCATCCTGTCACTCTTTGAATGGTCAACATTCCACTTCTCCACCTTCTCCCGGGATTTGTTCAGTTCTACAAAATAAGAAGTTTCTTTGAAATTTACAAAAGTAGATATTGCAAGGTATTGTAAGCAGACAGGATGCACCTCATTTCTTAAAGAAAAAATTAAACACAACCAAGTTGAAGCAAAATGGAAAATTTATGAGCTACCAGGAAGCAACAAATGCCAGACTGGCTGTCAAAGCACAACCCAGAAAATTTTGGCAGTGATCTCAAAATAGACATTTCTTTCTGAGTCACACTGCAGATGACAGATTTCATCTGCCCCATCCCCTGCAATGGCCTACTGTCAAATATCCCTGTGCCAAGAGAAATGTTTGCATAAAGCATCTAGTTTAATTTTTGAGTTTATTGTCATATAAAAAACCATATAAAATACACCAATCATGAATAATGCCTGAATACTTAGAAGCATCTGTTTTTAATCTAACATCACACATTAAATTTCACAGGATATTAAAATTATCTGGCTCATGCAGTTACTGTAAAAGTGGTACCTCAATTTTATGCCTAACAGCAGGAGTTTGCTCTCTGTTTTATAGTTTAATTTGTACTCACATTTTTTACATTTGTCGTTTCACTTTGCTTTGAAAAAGCCAGTGATATCATATGAAAAATATGAATTTTTATTTTTACTGTCAATTTCTAGGCATCAGAGACTATAGTCTACTACAGCCAGAAAGTAGTCAGTTTGAAGTATTCAAAGGAATTTGCTCATTTAAAAATAAGTATTTTGCAAAAGTTATTAAAATGCAGGAAAAGTATTTTAAACATGGTATTAGCTGCCAGTGTTTTATTAAAGATGTAAGCTTTGTGACTAACTTGAAGAGATCATTTTAATCAACACTTTTTTTATTTTTGTCGTTGAACAAGCCTTTTAATTTCTCACATCTCATTACATGGGAAGTCATACATGTAAATGTACCTGGGGAGATTTAATCATAAAAACACAGAGCATTGTTTCCTAGCTCATTGGCATTTTACTAACGTTATATAGCTAAAGTACCTTCTTGTGTTTCTTTGGACCTCTGTATTAATGAAGCCACTTCTTGATTTAAAGATTGGACTTCATTTCGCAGCAGCTGGTTCTCCAGGCGAAGATTGGACAGCTCATGTGATTTGGAATCATCATTAGCTGGAAGGCTGGGGTGGGTGACTGCACTCAGTGATGAATCCTTCAGGCCATTCCCTTGTGCTCCCAGGCCAGAGTCTGAACTGTCTGGAGTTTCTGCATAGAGAGATGCAACTTAGAACGAATGCATGTGTTGGCAAACTGCCTTTCTATAAACGGTAGTTCCATGTTCTGCATCAACAATTAAGGAACAACAATGATAATGGATCAAAATAGTTTATGCTGAAACGGAATATGGAGCTGCTTCTCACAAGGGATTGCACAAAACACGACTATTTACATGCATCATGCAGTGGTTTTGTTAATACTGCAAGACAAGATGTAGAAGTTATAAAATTTCTTATTACATAAATAGCAATTAGGATTTCAAAACATTAACACTATTTATGACTTTGCTGCTCTGAGAAGTCCTCAGAAGCTGACAAATAACAGAAAACATTAAATATACATAGCAACTAACTGCAGGAATTTTTAGTACAAGCTCATTCTAGGTTTGCATTCAGATGTTGCCAATGTCAATTTTATTTTAAAAGACAGAACAATAAAGGAACTCCTAGTGGTATTCTGAACAGCAGTCCCCTTCAGAGAAGGAGGAACCAACAGCCTTTTCCCATCATGCACAAACAGAGTATACTTGATTAATGCTGTGAAAGCTACAGATTCACTGTAAGAGTCTTGATTCCAGCATGCAGCTAGTTGGAAGCTCAGCAGCAATGTTAAGATAAAATTACAGAGCAAGCAATGAACAAATAAGCAGGCAATCCAAAAATATTACTGCTGAATTTAGTATGTCCCAGGTGAGTAACTGCTGAAAATCCAGAGGGGCCAGACTGCAACTAATTCTAAGCAAGACTGCAGTGAAATTGTTAAAACATTATTTACTTCCCCTTGTGATCACTAACCAAGCTGCTTCACCATTCTTACCACTGCAAGAGCCCCTAACACCCCAAGCCCAGGGAAACAGGGCACACTATTAATTCTGAGCAACACCACACCCATAAGTAGCAGCAGTGACAGGAAGATTTCTTCCACATTTTCTCAAGCCCTCTTCTGATTAAGGTGATCCTAAGAAATACCGTTTATCTTTCCTTTCATTTATTTACAGTTGCCAACTTATGAAATAATTTAGACTCATTTCTTTGTCTAGAAAACTCAAAAGATTAATTAAGATAACGAAGCAAGAAATGAGCCATTTCTAGCACAGATCAGACTATAACCACGGCAATATACAAAGTACAATGTTAATTGGTTTTGTCTATAGCTAATATATCATAAACTACTTCAACAGATTCTGTGCTGAATATTTAAATGACACAGATATATCTGTACAATCCACTTTGGAAAACAGCATGTTCAAATCCTGTACTGTAACTGCATTCTTTCTTATTTAGCAGCTCCACTATGCAAACTCTGCTCAAAAATCCTCAGAAGAAAATTTAACAAGTCACACTGAGCAAATCTTAAGCATCAATCAGCAAGGCCATAGAGCCAGGTCTAACATATCTGTATTATTTATTATTAGCAGTAAACCTTACTAAAATGTCATGGACTCAGAAATGGAGAAACATTCACATTTGGAAATCATCCTTTTTTATGCCTAAAGTGTTTCAGCATACTTAATACATTAAGTAAAAAATTGGCATTTACAATACTTTACATGCTCAAAGTACTAAAAAAATAAAGTATTCTAACTACATTATTAATAACAGAACCGCCTGTTTCAATTTCTAAAATAAATAACAGCAAAGTAGCACAGCAGCAAGGCTGGAGTACAGACTGGGCAGTCTGATAAGAGAACACAAGTTCCTCACACTTCCCAGCCACATTGTCCTTTGTGTGGTTTACTTGATCCCAGACCCAGCTTGTGACTGCCTGGCCTGGCTGCTCATTCAGGCCTCTGGATTTAGACTGCATGAACTACTGGATTTGGTCATGAACTACTTCTGGCAAACCCAGAGGCCTTCTCTCTCTGGCTCTCTCATGCCTGTAGCTCTACACCAGCCTGTCTGCATCCAGCTTCCTGCAGGACAAGCAAGCATGCCAGCTCACCCCTTCTGCATGGTGGAACAGGGAACACCTCACCCCACCTCACGTGCTGCTCTGAGCAACAGCCAATCTCTCCGTGGGTGAAAGTCACTCCCCCTCCCACGTGGCAAAAACAGCTAAAGGCCCCAGTGACCAAACAAAGGCAGCAGCATCTGTGCTCCTACATGGGGACATATGGGGCTGATGCAGGGTTAGACCACCACAGCTCAGAGAGGTCAGGGTGAGCAGTAGCAACAAGGCAGATCCAGAGCACAAAAGACTTAGGTATTAATTATGTAGTTCATCAAATTAGCAAGGTATCTAGTATTACCCCAATGATGAAAAAATGTAAAAGGCCCTGCTGTACCTCACCCTTTTGACCATTAAATGTTTCATGAAAAGACATTTGTCATAGAAGTTTCATGAGTTTCCTAGCCTTACCCTAGACATACTTGGGTTTTAAATATCTCTAGGTTCAATACTATTTAACTACCATTGCCTTGGCTCCTGACGGAATTATCTTCAGTAGTCTTTGCACTCTGTGTACTGGTAGACACAGAACTAATGCTTGAAGTCCGAGAGTGATTCTGAAGAACTGGTGCCTTGCTCTTCTCCTTTTTAGAATCTATCCTTCCATTAGGTTCTTTCTCTGAACTGTTGAGAAAATCAAATAACAACTCATCATCAGGTTCTGACTTTTTTCTTCTCACAAAATGTGAGGCAGCTCTGGGTGTGGAAGCATTTTCTACTGGAGAAGCTGCCTCTGAGGATGTCCTACGTGCTGTTTTAACATTTGCTGTTCCTGCCAGGATTGTGGCCTTTTGATGTTTAATATTTTCAGCTGCTGAGGAGATGTAGGCTGCTTTGGATGATGTGTGATATTTCAGTTCTCCAGAATGCTGGCGCACTTCAGAATACTCATTGGCAGAGTCCAAGTTCTTATTATCATAAACTGCACTGCTTGATGTGTCTTTTTTGCTCAGAGCTGATGCAGCTCCTTGGTCAACTCTGTTGAGTAGATCCTCTGCCTTTCCAGCGAGATCAGCAAGCCAAGACATGATGAGTGTCTGTTGATAAACTCTGTATAGTTAAAATTTCAGGACCATGTACTGTGAAAGACAGAAGGATTACAAATCAGATTGCTGCTGATAAGGCAAGATGTACTGTTTACCTAAACAACTGTTGTGCTAAGCTATTAGTGCTGTAGTTATTATAATACTTTTCTTCTACTCATTTGGTATTTGCTGTTTTGGTAACTAACGGAAATAAACCAAATCAGTTTCTGAGAAGAACAACAAAAACTAGGTTTTTAAATCAAAGTTATTAAAATCAGACTACTGTATCAGCTTCTGGTGTCATCAGCTACTACAAAGTATCACAAAGAGAAAATAACTATGCCTTAGACGTTCGGCCTGCAAATGCCGAACCTGATCAGGCAGATCTCCCCCCGCCCCAAACTCTGCAGCCTTCAGCCTCTCCCGTGACACCAACACGGCCGGCAGGTGCGTGCCTTCACCTGCACCACAGGCCTGCGACACCACAGCGGCGCCGTGTGCCTCTACCCCAATGCCCGGGAAGACGACGTTTAGTGGCCGCTGGCCGCTGGCCGCTGCCCCCCACCCCCAGCACCGCCTGTCCGCCGCCTGCCCCAGGCCTGGCGCCGCTCAGCAGCGGCGGGGGCCTCAGCACGGCCCGGCCTCACCTCCTACAAGCGCGGGGGACGCCCCGGCCCGCGGGGCGCCGTGAGGGGCCGGCGGTCAGCGCGGGGCCGCGGGCCGGCCCGGCTGGCTCGGGCCCATCGCTTCCGGCAGACGTGGCCGCCTTTCCGGGGGCGCCGCGCACAGGCGCAGGGGGCGCCGCCCCGCCCCCGGCGCGCTCTGGACCCGCCCCCGGCGCGCTCGGCCCCGCCCCCGGCGCGCTCGGCCCCGCCCCCGGCGCGCTCTGCCCCCGCCCCCGGCGCGCTCTGGACCCGCCCCGCGGTGCGCGCTCGGCCCCGCCTCCGGCGCGCTCGCCCGCCCCCGGCGCGCTCTGGACCCGCCCCCCGGCCCGCGCCTGGACCCGCCCCGGTGCGCTCTGGCCGCCCGCGGCTGCGCCCGTGCCCCGGCGCGCTCGGCCCCGCCCCTCCCTCCGGAGGCGCGCGCCCCCTGGCGGTGCTCTCAGTAATCTTTGAGGCGAGAGTTGTCAGGAGCTGCGAATGCCGCAGGATCACAGAATTATGTACGTTGGAAATGATCTCAGAGATCAGTGAGCCCAGCTGTTGGCCCAGCACTGCCAAAGCCACCAGTAAAACCACATTCCCAAGTGCCACGTAGTTCTGACTGCAACGTCCTTCCCTGTCATCTGTGACTCGGTTTCTGGCAACCTGCGTTACTTGAACCATTTCAAGGTTTACGACTGTTATCTCTCTTCTTTAAACTTATTCTTAGTAAGAATAGCTGTTAAAGTGTAGATAAACTACACCTGAGATACACTTAAAGCATTACATAAGGTTAAGTTTCGTTGTTCATCCTCTCATGCCCCTTTATTTGCTACCTCAACCTTCTATACCAATATATCACAGCTAACCACCATACTTGCTTCACAAGAGAGTTTCTACTTATGCCTGAGGTATCAGAAAGAATGTGAATGAAGACAACACTTACTGCTACTACTCTGTTGGGGACCTGTTGTCCTCCTGATTACAATGCTGAGCATGGCTGGTGACTTGCATCCATGCTTCCCCAGAGGTCTAGTTGTTATCTTGTTAGATCACATCTTACAAGTATTCTCCGGTTAAATTCACTGGTAGGCTGTTATCAAGTTATCTGAATGTTGTTAATAGAAGTTTCCTTATATCTTTTCATGGTAATCCTCTTACAGTAGGGAACATAAACTGTTTGGAAAGATTATGAAGCGTTCCTGTGTAGGTCAAAGGCTTCAAAATGTCTACAGATATGAATTATTAATTATCATTGGGCATCCTTAGGACTTAAGCCCAAGCAGGAGACATCAGCCCTGCTGCCTATTCAGAACATACTCATGGCACCAGTACTGGCACAAGTTAATAGAAAATCCACCCTGCCTCATTGCAGATTAAGCAACACATTGGAAATAATAGTGATAAACCAACTGAATTCACAACCTTCAACTTTGACATCATGTGAATCGGCTACACACAATCATCATTTCAATTAATGTGAATGTACCACCTTCTCAGACACTAAGAGATTTTTAAGTGATTTTTTGAATTACAAATTTACACTTGTTTTACACAACTTGTTCAGTCTTCAAAGCATGTTACAAATCCCTTCAGTGGAAAATTCACGTATGATTGTGAATGTTTGAAGTATTTGATCATTGCACACCAAAGTGACATGAACAATGTTCAAAAGAAACATTAAAGGCCAAAACCAATGCCCTAGATTATCTCTGTGTTTTACAGAGGGGATAGAAACAAAGCATATTTCAATCCAGAAAATATCTGATTGCATCACTGCATCTAACAGCCCTTTCTTTGCATTAGAGTCTGAAAATCTGGCTAGGAAGTATACCCACAGAAGTGATGCATAACCAGCAAGAGGAATTCAATTCACACTTTAACATGCTCCATTCCAGTCTAGAGCCATTGAATGGTCCTTGTTTGACTGAATCATCTTACAGATGTAAACTAGTTTAGATAAGTAAATGGTTGGACAGAAGTGCCTTTTATTACATAGGCAGACTTTCTAGGATCACATCTGAACTGCCCACAGCCCGAGACTTTCCAGTGCTTGCACAGGACATCATTATTTACCTTGAAGTAAATTCCATGGCAACTCCCTTTCCCTGTTCATACAAAATCTTTGAAACGGGGATCCTGTATTGATAAAGGGATTGGCTAAGAGTGGAGGAAAACAAATACTTTAAGTCCTGTGCAGATTTTATATTGAATTTTTCAATTATAGCATCATTCCATAAAATAAATCATACTTTATGTGTAACCTGGGAAAAAGTTATTCCCTCTGAATGCTCTGATAAAATGTAGTAACTCCACTACATTTTCCCCCCTATTTAGTGTCTCACACGGTGTGTAATCTTTGCAATTGCCTGATGTCTGGAAGACATAAAGATTCAGATAAGAATAGAAGATAAGACATAAAGTCACGTCTGCCCACGGGACGCAGTTCACACACCCACAGCCTCTGAGGCACCTGCTGTTACTATCTTCACATTCCAGAGGGGAACTGAGGCACAGTGAGGAGGAACTAAAGCTGAAATCCTCCCCCATGCCTGAACAGAGCAAAGCAGGTTTGGTCCAGTTAAAATGTACAAACTCTGGGGATGGATCATGTTCAGTGTTAGCGAACATGTAAGAATTTTAATCACCAGCCTTCAATGCACTTCTGGGATCTGAAGGTATGAACTTGTCCTGATGGGACTGGCCTCTCACAAACAAGGCAAAATTACAGCTGTGATTTGAACATAATAATTTCTTTGGTTAGAAAGGCCAGTCAAAGCACAAATCCCTTTCTGAAAGTGGCCAACTGCAAGTAGTGAGGGAAGGTACAGTAACAGGACAGAAGGTGTTTCTCAGCTACACTCTCAGAATTTTGACTCAGGGACTTCCAAAGCCAAAGGGGGTATCTGCATTTAAAAGGCCTTCAAAGATTTTTTTTTTCTTTTTATTTATTTAATAATTAATAGAATTTATCAAAGCATAGAGGGGCAAAATCATCTCAGCTAGAGAATTTGTAAACAGAGGCACAATTCTGTTTTCTTTTGCTGGATCCAGAGTGCTGAGTGAAACATCTTCACTGGGCCAGTTTGGCAACTTCCTGGCTTAATTGTGAATTACATGGATTAATCCTGGGGTTGAAAACGTATAGATTGCCAGGACAAGCTTGACCATAAAATGGAGGGAAGCATATTTTAACCAACAGAGATAGAAAAGAGCATTATTCCTGATAGTGGCAGTGGGTAATGCAACTGTTTGGAATCCAAGTGCAGATACCCACAGTGATACCACAAACATATCATATATTTAGACATTAATTATGTGCAGGAAAAAAATCATTATCAACAGGATGCATGCAGTGAGGTTTAGCAAATATGTCAGTCAGACATGAGGATACCCCCAGCTGTCTGCAATGAACTAAACAGAAATAGAACTCAGATAATCCTTTTCTGGCTATCCTAATTGGCTTTTTTTCCCCATAGTTTTCAGTGGATATTCTGTAGGTATGAAAATGCTGATAAACTAGATTTGCCATAAATAGCACCATTAAGTCTACTGCTGGCCATTATCTTATTTCAATTTTAAAAATACATTCCCCATTGCATAGTCACACAGGTTATTTGGGAGCCGCTCCCAATAAAGACATGTTTGTAGTATTTTAAACTTTAGATTCTTTCCCTTTTCCTCCTCCCTGCTTGTTTTCTCTAGTACACATTGTTATTCCCCTGAATTTCCTGATCATAGGGATTTATGAGGATATCACCTCACGCCTACTTTATCTGACACCAAATTTCTGGTTTTTTCCATGCAACTCTCTTGACTACACTTCACTACAAAAGTAGGAAAGTGTCATCTGCAGAAGAGGTGAACAAAGTTAGAAGTTATTTTCATTTTTTCTGTAGGTTGAAAATAGAAGCCTAAGCGGAGTGCATTTAGCTTTTCTGATGAGCCTTTTCTCAGCTCTCCATGCAAGCTTGTGTTCAGGGAAGCATTTCTTCATTTGCAACTGACACTGCTTTGCATGTAGTGACCACACAGTCTTGCATTAAAACTTTCTGGAATACTTATTATATACTTATTCAGTATATATACTTATTCACTTCCCCAGATACGAATATAAAACTGTTACATGCAGACAATTCCTGGATGAGGATGTCCTTAAGCTCTGTCTTCAGCATATGTGTCTGTGTATGTTCCTGTTCCCCCGATCACAGAGTAAATCTCAGCTTCTCTTCTCTATTCAAAGAAATTATTGAATTCAGTAGTAAAAATCAGTGTATTACATGAGTGTCTTTAGTACCTGCCCAATACATTTCAACAGAGATTTAGGATTTTTGTAGCAGTCTTCCCATCTATCTCACAAAAAAGAACATCCTGCTGATGTTCCCTCTAATTAATGCAGAAGTTATAGACAAGTTATTTGGCAATGATTGTGTTAATAGATTTCTCAGAAGGGACATCTGACACTAGGTGTACTTACCTCATGTAGCCCAGCTATTAGAAACACCTTTGGACTTGGAGGATGGGTCAGCAATGCTTTTAAGCGATATTAGATATCTTTTAGGGCAGGAGGATAATAAAACGTAAGCATAATCCACTTGGTTACTAGGCTGGAATTAAATGAGGTGAAACTGAGATTCCCGGCTTGTTTTTCTTGCCGGATCATCAGCATGGTGATCTTTGTAAGTTCAAAAAGGTGATTCCTGAAGTGACCCGGATTCTATCAGGTTGACTGTGTCAGGAGGCATGTCAGGTCACTGGGCATACCGGCTCCGGGAAAGTATTGATGATTAACCTGTAGTGACCCTTTTACATTTGTGATCATAAGCAAAGCTGAGTCGGTGCAGACAATGCAAATGGCAGAGTCAGAGCAAAACTGTGACTTTCCGCAGACATTCCAAAATAGTCGATTGGTCACAGAAGGCAAAGTTAGTTGTTGGGGTCTTTTTTACAGATATGTAAATGTTTTTTATAGCATGCAATGAAGAAGCTGGTGCGCTTCTTCGTACGTGGTTTATTAGGCGAAGAAACAAGTGCCTCTACTTTTCACACAGGATCTTTGCTTTCCCTCCTCTCATTGAAAACGGAGAAGACAAGGCAGGATGTCAGCGCACAGCCCAGCCCCTCCGCCGGTGCGCGCGGCTCGGGACCGCGCCCGCAGCGGGCAGTCCTTGCCGAGACACGCAAGGTCCATGTGGGGCCGTTCGCCTTCTCCCCTCACTCCATGGATTCCCTTTGGCACATTCCTCTGCCTTCCCGTTCTGGGCCTCCTCCCTCCATCCCGCTCCGAAGGCACAGGGCAGTTGCAGCGGGAAGGCGCCGTCCCGTTCGTGTCCCGTGCACAACCTGCGCACCCGCCCCGGCCCGGCAGCCCCCGTCGGCTCCCGGCAGCTCCCGGCTGCTCCCACGGCGCCCGCAGCGCGCTCCCGGGCCACGCGAGAGGAGCTTCCCGGGACTCCTGGGACACCCCGTACCACGCGACTCGTCCTGCAGCCGTGGAACTACAAGTCCCAGAAAGCTTTGCGCGCAGGGCCCGTGGCCGCCTGAGCCAGTGGGTCATCGGGCTTGCTGGGGCTCGTAGTGCGGCCGGGAGGCTGTCCGGCCCCGCCTCCCCCGGCCGCGATTGGCCGGGCGCGGATCCGCCCCCGCGCTCCGCGGTCGCCTGGCTCCGCACGGCGCTCGCCGCAATCACAGCGGCCGCGGCGGCGACTCCTCTGCGCGGTGTGGTGAGGGCGGCGGGGCTGCGCTGTCCGGGGGCTCCGGCAGCGGGTGGAGGGCGCGGGGTACGCCTGAGCGAAGGGAGCTGTGAGCGGGGGACGCTCGGCTGCCCGGGGCAGAGGCGGGGGAGCGGCCCTGCCGCCTCGCAGGGGAGCGGCCGAGGGTGCCGGTTTCCTCCCCGGGCTCCGAGCGCTGCCGAGCCCCCGCCGCTTCGCCCGGCGCCCCGTGCGGCCCTGGGGCTGGCGCGCCTGGCCCAGGAACTGTTTGATCCCTCCGTGCTGGAAGAGAGGCAGGAGTCAGAGCGGCTCCTTCCGAGGGGCATTGCCCAGGGCTGGCAGAGGAGAGGAGGCACGTCGCGGAGGCGGGAGGAAGCAATGGCAGCAGCTTAGATTTAATTAGCAGTAATACATTTTTAACGGGAGAAAGGATGGAATAAGTATTTCCGGGATTTCTGCAGAGAGCTGGTGATGCCTGAAAGGTGCTGCGCTCTGGCTGGTTATTTATAGCTGGTAGACAGGCTTGCCGTAACATGAGGTGCTGCTTGGAGGTAGCAGCACCACTCGTTTCTAATTAGGATGAGACAACACTGTTTGGTGTTTGTTTGGGGGTTAACATAAATATTGTAGCCAAGATCTGATATGCTAAGATAAACCATAGTAAAAGACATATGGAGTGCAGGAATTTTGTGTAATATCACACTGGAATTTCTGCGTAATAACTTCTCCAGAATTTCATTTCTCCCTGCTCCCAATATTTCCATGTTTGCTGAGCAGACATTCTTACCCTTCTCTGACTTGACTCTTTTACCCTTATACCCCCCGTGCCAATTCAAGCAGAGTAACAAATTTACTATCAGAATATAATGGCACAGTCTTTGTACCTCTGCGGACAGGTAAGAGAGTAAATAGCAAAGCAATTTTTTTGAAGCCTCAAGGTTTACCAGATCTGAATCTGGGTTTGTTGAAATGTGTAGGGAAAAAAAATCCCCTATACCAGGTGTATTAGCTTATCACCATTCTAGGAATGATTTTGGGTTTTTTTACCCTCAGGTAAATTGCACCATCTCTGCTGCTGAGAAAAGTAAAGCTGCAAACAGGAGAATGAACTTTATTTATAATTACTTTTAAATGCATTTATTGAACGTCAAGCATAATTCTGAGTTAACTATAAATTCATGGGGTTTTATAGTAAAATTGCTTATACATCTTCAGTAGCTAAACAGAAATATTTTACTACAGGTTCTAATCATACTAAGCCAGTTCACAGAATGGTTACTAGCAGACTTTGTAAGGAAATGTTTTGCAAAAGGGACCATAATCTCCTTTGAAAGGTACCTTGTTAAAATTTATACTTTGATATAGATTTTTTCTTTCTATGACACATGTGCAGAAAGAAAATCAGATGATTTGTGCAGGGGCCTAATCATAAGTTTGGGTGCTTCTGTTTGTGTAGCAGCCAGCACAGCATGTAGGTGGAACATTGCTGACACAACTGTGGACATCAGTTTCCTGTGAGGAAGACTGTCACATATTTTGTGGAAATCAGCATCTAAGTATTGCAGTGGCAGGAAACATGCAGCCACTCTGTGAAGAAAGGAACTATGGCTGATTTGGGAATCTGAAAGACTGATAGTTATAAGAAGTGAGCTGTTAAGAAAGACTCCCTAGAAAAGTTTTAATGGTCATCTGATCAGCTTAAAGCTGTTATTTTTCAGCAAGATTACTGTTAGTGTACTTCTCATGCAAGTAAAATAGATACGGTTTCTGTTTATATAGCTCTTGGAGACTGTGCTTAAGGTATTTGGAGTGCAAGATACCCAAGTGTCAATATTGCTTTAAAAGCTAGTGGAAAATACTTTGATCAACTCAAAGCACTTTCTTTAGAGTGCTATCCCGTTCTGAGAGTATTGATCTTAAAGGACTGTTTCCCAAAGGAAAGTTGTGAACTCAGGGAACAGGCAGTTGGCCGGAAAAAAATTTCTAGCAGCAGCCAGCCATTTCCAGATGTGGTCTTTCTTAAACATCCCTCTCTTATCAAGTGAGAGATGTGTGCTAGCTATCTAGTGGGAAGTGGTCAAAGTACCTCTGTCAGGATGGACTGGTTTTAAGAGTAAATTGTTCTGGCAAGAGCCACCCAGTTCTGGATGTTCTTCTTGCACAGATTGTGCAAACTGCGCATCAGCCTAGCCTGCACATGTCCGTGGTGGTCTGATGCTGAACCCCTGCATCTGAGATGGGCCTTTGTCCTGACATGGTCTCAAGGCAAAGTTAATTAACTCTTCTGTCAGAAAGACTAGACAGAGCTGATCAAATCTTACGATATTTTGTGGATCAACCACAGTTCTAAGATGATCTTGTAGCGAAATTTTAGTTTTTCCACATACTATTCATCTGCATGTGATTTAGGATTGACTGCATGTGATGGATCTTCAGAGAAAGGCTTTTTCTGTACCTGTGGTAAGCTGGTCAGCTGAGCTGCTTTCTCTTAATATGACTTGAAGACAAAGCATGTGATGGGGACTTTCTCTTCTCAACTGTAGTTCTAGAACTCATAGAACACAACCCTGAACACAGCCTTTTAAATTGCTTACCTGCACTTGGAGGCCTTCTTTAAAACAAGTAGAAATATGTGTGTGTGTATTTGTTTGTTTGGTCATAATTTGTTTATGCTTTGTTGGGTTTGTTTTGTTTTTTTAATTTTAAGCAGTAGTTAGAAACAAATAATGAAGACCCATTCTCACTGCACATGTATTTAAACCTATTTTAAGCTCTGTTTAGAGAACTTCAGGGAGCTGAGCATTTATTAGTTATGGTTTATTAGTCCATTGTGGTATGTCTGGGTTTTTTTAATTTCCTCCCTTCTTTCTGGTGTTAATTTGATTTAATTATAGTATAGGAAAAGACCGATAAGAGAGATTATATGTAATTAATTTGTGCCAAAGAGGAGGTTTTTCTATTCTAAATAATCCATAACAAAATATGTATGATTTGCCAGTACAGTGCAATGTTTCTTGGTGTTTGTGTTTTTTTCCTGGATGTTCTGCATCAGTCACAACTTTTTTCTCAGTAGAGGAGAGAAATGCGAGGACTTAGATACCCTTGTACTGCCTGGCAGACTCTTGAATCCCTCATGGAGGCCCTGGCTGAGGGGCTGGTAGCTTGTCTCTGTTCCTGATGTGGCCCAGGGGTTTTCTGTCGCGGGCTGTTTGCAGGCAGAGTGCAGTGCTGGTGTGTGTGGCACAGCGGGCCCGCTCACAGGTACTGCCTGGGCTCCTGGGAACTGGATCCTTGTTAGTGTAGTCAGGAGTGTGAACAATCCCATCAAACTGTTTCCAGTTGCCTGGTGTATCAGTAACTGATAGGGCAGTGACTGTTTCTGTGTGATGAATGTGTGTGTGCCAGGACCTCCCTTGAAATTAGCCATCATGTTATATGGCCCAGTGAACAGCTGGCACCAGTACAGTTTCTACTGATATGCCCTGGATTCTAATGAATGGTATCTCAAAGAGCTAAGCATCATGTGAAAGGATCTTCAGCAATTATTTGAACCATTAATTTTCTCTCTTTTTTTTTTTTCTTATTTTTCATGTGAATATAATTGTTGTAGTTGGAGAAATGTTATGAGACAGACGCTGAGCTCTGAGGGATCTGTGTGCAGGAAATTCAGCTCAATATTCCAGTAAGTCAAATTCAGTTAAGATTTATAAGCAGGTTGTCTAAACAATACTGATTTTCTTTTCTTGCCTAATATTTCAGGAGTTAGATATACTTGAAATTGAATATTAGAAATGAATAGGCTCATTGGCCTGTGGCATATTGTGGCACATTATGGAAGTTCTAAACAGGTTGGTCTGAATCTTAGCCAGGCTGTATGCATCAGAATAGGTAGGTTTTATGGATGTTGTACAAACAGTGGATCATCAGCACAGTATGTTGTCTTACCATCTGAAGAAGTGACAAGATAGATCAGGCAGAGTTGCCATACAAAGCCATGTTGTTTGGCAGCAATGACAAAATAGCTCAACATGGGAGAGTACAAAATCTGGTTATTCCTTCATATCTTCAGCTTGAGTGCTGAAGAAGCTAATAATTCAACAAACCTTAAATTGTTAACTCACTGTGTATTATTCTTGCTCCAAGTGTTACAGGCAGTGACAGGAGTGGCTTCTTCCTAAAATATAAGTTTTTGGAAGAAAGTTTCATAACAGTTAATGTTTAGTTCATGACTTCCTTTACTTTGAACCAGCTCCACTAAAAAGGATAAAAACCACAACTTTTAATATGTGTATATATATATATATTATATATATAATATATGCATATATATTTTTTTTCATACTATTGCCTGCAAGACTGAATCTTAGTGACCAGAGAACCATTGCTATGTGTTAGGTTAGTAGTCTTTGCCGAACACAACTGCTTTGGAGAGGAACTGGCTGCTTCTCTGTTCCAGCTTCATTTGAGTGCCTGCAGATGGGTGGTTTTGACAGGGGTGCTGAGGCTGACTTAGATACCGCTTACCTGGTTTAGTGGTAGTTTTGACATTTTGCCTTGCAGCTGTGTTGAATGGCTTGGGGGTTTTCAGCTTTTATTCCAGAGAAAGCCATGTTAAAGTAGACCACTCTGCCTCTTACTATAACACTTCTTCCATACCTAGCAACAATGATTAACTTGCAGGATCTCATTTTTGTGAGTAGGTGGGTGTAAAATCCATCTCTCAGTACATGAGGAAACATGTAATCTTTATGCATGTGCTCAGAACATGCAATTCTTCAGGGAAGTTTGCTTGAAGAGTTTCACATTGGATGCAGCAGATCTGAGACTATGACCAGTAAATGGAACCTGCCTGCCCTGCCCCCCAACCCCAAATCTAAAAGCAGACCTTAAACCTGTAAGTAGATATGGCCAGATAGTTTGCTTGTAAAGTAAATGCTTTATCAGACAATCAAGGTGCTCAGGGCATTCACTAGCAAGGACTCTACTTCTAGTCATTTTAAGAAAGTAAAGAGCCATTTCTACATGAGCTCAAACCTCCTCTGTGCTCTGCTTTTCTAAATTTGACATTCACAGGCTCATATGCAATTTTCTCACTATGCACCTTGTGCAAACACTTAACCATTGAGCAAAAGAAGCAAAAATGCTGCTCTTTCATGTGGTACTGGTTCACATTTGCTCTCCACTAGCATAAGAGGTTGCACAAATAGCGTGAGGCTCTCACAACGTGCACTTCCCCCCTGCCCCAGCAGTCAGGGCTGTATCTTGTGCAGAACAGTGGCCCAGCCTCTTTCCACTCTCTTTGGTATTGTGGGCACAGAGAGCTTTTGTGACACTGACCTTCCAACTCCCCAGCACTTCTCCATGTCTTTAGTATCCTACATCACCTGGGATTTTACTTAGTAATGATGGGCTAGTTGCTAGTGAGTGGAAACCAGGGAATTGCGTAAGCAGAGACCAAGAGAATGTTTTTAATCTGAAAGAGTTTTATCTGTGAGGTAATTGATAGTGAGGCTTGCTTTGTATTTGAGACTTGTTCATTGCCAGCTATTGTAGCACAAAACAACCAGAGGGAGCTGAACAACTTGGTTGTCCTATTCAGAATTGCTTTCAGTCAGATTTGAAAGCTGACAAAAAACTATTGTAACTAGTGGCAGCTTGGTGCTAAAGGAAGATATGATCAGAAATTGTACTGTGGGTTAAATGGTCTGTAAAACAAATACAAAAACCCCACAAGCAAGAAAAGCTTCTAGCTGTGATGCTGCTGATGTTTGTTTTGCATTTGTTTATTGAATGATGTCCTCTCATTTACTTCTCTCAAAATTCTTCATTAGGAAAATTTTCTCCCATTTGTGGAGTAAGTAAAGAAGAGAGATGATACTGAAAGCAGTTGTGCTGCTGAGCTGTGCTCTGGGCATCAGCACATTCCCCATGGAAGAACCTGAAGATGGAGGCAAGCACTGGGTGGTGATTGTTGCAGGTTCGAATGGCTGGTACAACTATCGCCACCAGGTAAGGACCACTGGTTCCACATGTTGGTGCTGTCCATGCTCTAGAAAATGCCACCTCTCAGACTTGCAGGAAGGTGATAGCTGCCCATCATCTAGACTAGATTAGATCTTCTGTCATCTGAGCAAGTGCTTCTACTTCTAGACTCCCAGGTGTGTGTGAAGTTTTCTAAGCAAACAGCAGCAAGATTCACTCAGAATCTGCTATTAGTTCTTGTTACGGACTCAAGAATTCCCTTTCACTGCTTCTTTTTACTATGTGGTTTGTTTTTTTTTTTAATCTTTTTGCATACAACTTTTTTTAGCCTCTAACCTCTTGAAAAAGCTCTCATTACAGGAGAGAGACGTATTCTTCCTCTAATCATAATTCTGCATCCTGGGAGACCTGTGCTTTTTGGGGTAAATACTCTATTCCTAACTAGGCTAGAGGATCTAACCCAAATCTGCAGTTGCTCAAATGATATCCTCCTTTTGAGACACATACATGTTTCTTTCCCTTTTTCCCCTCTTTTTGGTAAGCTATGAGAAATGTCCTTTTTTTCTAGTTAAAAATTCTCTGAAGGCTGCAAATGCACTATATGTTTTGAGGAGTGGAGGACATGTGGAAGGGGGTTCTTTTTAACCTGAATCAGTTTTCTGTGTTCAACAGCATGGCCTCAGAATTATATTGGCAGAACAAAGATATGGTGCACCAGGGTGCAGGGAAAAAAGTGAGTGTGCAGAAACAGGAGGAAAGGAAACTGAAACTCCCAAGTCTAACACTGCTGGGAAAGCCAGCGTGTTGTGAAATTGTGGACTGGGTGTGGGTGTCACTATGGACAGGATTAAGTCCAAGTGACTTAACTCTGATTAAGTTCAAGATTTATAATCAGCAGTTAGGAAACTTCTGCAGCATTTTCCCCTTGGGGAATTGCTGGACAATCCCTTAAACAGATTAATCTATGCAAATGCCATCTTGGCTTTTCTGGAGAACAGGATCAATTTAATTCTGATTTATGAGTACATTTATATATTTCTAAATGTTAGAAAAATTGTTTATTACAGTGTTGTTGGTTAAATACTAGTGTACAAAATCAGCATTTAAAAAACTGAGTTGTGTGAAATGTACTGGCTGATTTGCTGAATGCTGGAAATTTAAAAGTATTATTATTTTTAATGTAACTGCCTATAAAATATAGAGAGGCTTCATCCTCTTGTTGATCGAGGAACAAATGAGTCTTCTGTGTGTTGGGCACCCTGGGTTTTGTGTATGTTTCTTCTCCTTCTCAGCTCACAATCAGTTTGTAGCTTCCAGCACAGTGATAAGCTTAAAACTAGATGAATCAGACTGACAATCTTGTTGCATGTGAACAACAACCTGTTACTGGCAAGTGCTAGCTCAACACTTTGACAGACAGGTTTTAGGGATTTTGCCAGCTCCTTGCACTATAGATATCACCTGATAATCATGGCTGGAATATTACAGCCTTAATATAAACTATTCCTATTTCAAATTAAATCTTAAGGAATAGTTTTAAAGTTAAAATTGGGGAACAATGATGACAATACTACTGCTGTACTTGATTACTGCCTGTCTTCGGGTGTTTAAATTTAATTGCTGAGTTGTGCTCTTTTTGTTGCTATTGCTGTATAACCAGTCTAGCTGGCTCCTTTCCATTTTAGGAGAAGTTAATACCACAACATTCATTCTTTAAATAAAACTACAATTTTGAAGCTGTGACTCATGAGAATTTCTTTTCTCAGTTGCCTGGGCACAGTTTTTAATCTTGTCAGTGAGCCTTCAATGGCAAGTATATCTGCCAGGTCAAATAGGGTTATGAAGAACACAAGGGTTATGAAGATGCACACTTACGTATTTGTGTCCAACAATGATTGAGTCTTTGGAACAGTTTCACAGAAGCCTATTAACTTTTGAGTGTGGTCATGCTTTGCAGATAGCTATTAAGTAATTCCTTTTCAATGTTAGAAAAATGAGAACAGGATTTCTTTAAATGTCTTAATTTTGAAGATAATGTCAGCTAACAATGCAGAATATCTGCCATGTTGGATTGTTCTGAATTTAATACTAGAAATCTCTGTAGTTTAAACTACCACTTGCTTCTGGTAAAACATTTGGAAATAAGAAAATTAGAGCACCAGTAATAATCCTATTAAAGTTACAAAAGCATCATTGTAAAAGAGTCTGTATGAAGGATCCTTCGGAATGAGGCTGGGTTCTTATTTGCCTGTCCTGAGCAAGATCCTGTGCATCTTAACTTATGGAAAGCTCGGTTACTACAAGAGCAGCATTCCCAGCACATCACCAGCTTGTGCTGTTCTGCCTAGTGGCCTTTTGTGGCTAATCTTAAGGGTCTGGTGGGAGTGAGCATGCGTGGTAGGAGTGGCACATGGTGAGACCCAGCAGTTAGTCATGGGAAATCCTCTTGTGTCTGCCACGAAGTGTCATCCAGACAAGGGTGCCTTGGGTATCAAAGAACTGGAGAAATTTGTTCTCAGCAAAACAAGCAGAATGATAGACTTTTAAGTTATTCAGAGGAGGAAAGATGCTATGGAAATCTGAGGACTTCTAACTGATTTTTGAAAACATTATGCAGTCTGATCACTATGTCTTTGTGTGTTAGTGTTCCCTACCTTCCAGAGGTGGAAGCAAAAACATTTTAAATAATTAAATTATTTGCCCAGGTCCTTACAGTGGAACCTGGAATAGGACTTGGTCTTTCACTTCTGAGCTTCAGAACACATAGTGAACACACATAGAAACGCGGTATTGTTCAGTAGAATCAAAGCAGCACTCCAGGATTGCAAATTTATGTAATTTTTTGCTTTCCAAGGGAAAAACTTCTGAGGAAAATTCATTGCACTCTGATTTATTTCACTCCTGCCATCACCCTTTTTCCCCAGAACTTCTCTGACCTAGCCTGTGTACAAGTGGATTTGTAGATGTGTTCCAGTAAGTAGTTATTCAATGTGGCTTTTTTTTATTACCAGATTTGTTGCTATTTCCTACATGCGACTAAGCACTCATAATGTCCTTTTGTAATTTGAGAACTCAGCAGACACATCTCTGGGTTTCAGGTGCTCGGTTCAGCTGTCCATGGTACAGTTGATACATGATGCTGTATGTGTGTATTACATTTCTATGTTGTGAGCTTCAGTTGTTTTGCATGCTGCCTGCATCAACATGGTCAAAATGTACTGTATTGTCTGCCACAGTAATTAGCTGGTGGTAAGGTGTTCATCTGACTGAGCAACCACAAAAGCAGAAGAAATAGATTACATATTCAAAAATGCCTCATTTCATACATGAAATCCTGTACAGATCCCAGGAATAATAAGTTTGTAAAGACTTTGCAGACCTAGGAAACACTTGAGTTTGCACCTGTAACCTTAAGGAACCTGAAACTGCCTAAGACTGGTTATTTAGCTGTCAGGGTTCAGGATCCACTATCAGTACAAACCAAGGATAGAAAAGATTAGGAAAAAGAACACCATTTGCACTTAATATGAGCAAGATTCGCACCTTGCAGGCAGTTGCTTTTGCTGTGATGGCTGAACTGGGACTTCTTCCTAATCAGAATGATCTAAACTTGTCTTACACATTTATCTCATCAAGCTCCTAAAATAAATTTTAAGTGTTTCATGTAGTATAGAGCACAGAGTGATAGGCTTATTGTCATTGCAGAGCTAGCTTGTATATTGCTTTATGCTTGTGGCTTCTCAGTTCTTTGGGGTTTTTTTATCCTTATTTTTGTGGTTTTGGTTAGAGTTGCTTGGCCTGTGGAAAGGCTACCAGTGTGTTCCTCTCTGCTCCTCAGCCATTACTCTGACTTCTTTGTAGCATCTTTTCTATTAGGAGACTGGCTGCTGTTCAAGAGTAACCACCCCCCTGTTCCCAGGGAAAGTGGCTCAGCTCTCTACTGCACAGAGCTGGATAAAATACCTCTGGAAAGCTTAGTGGCATACATGAGCAAATACACTACTAAATGCTTTTGATGGATTTAGAAAATGATTCAACAAACTAGTTCTCATTAGAAGAAATAGTGTGGCTCTTCTGTGAGATGAACATACCAGCTAATTCAAACCTAAAGCTGGCTTCACATCAGAACAGAAAAAGAGACAGACCTGTGCTTCTAGGATATTCAAAACCATATTGTCTGTGGAAACGCCTAATGTGAAACAAGAGCCTTACTAAAGATGGGGTGCATCCTCAAGAGAAACGCCAGACAGAAAAGGTCTGGAAAAATTAAAATATAAAAAAATATGAATTTGTATACATGGGTCTGTTTTCAGTTGTTGTTTTTAGTCTTATAGTTACTGAGCTTTGTGGGTCAGAGACTATTTATTCAGGGTTCTAGACACTACCAGCCAGAGCAGTATCTTATTCCAGGACAGTCTTAAATTCTCCTGTTTTGGAGGTAACAGACACTAAGGATGTCTTAGTGTTACACTAAGGTAACAGACACTAACGTGTCTTCCATTAACATTTCCTCACTGTGCTTACAAAATTTAAACTGAACTCTCAGGAAACCTTTCCAAAATTCTTCATAGATTTACAGCTTTGGGCACATTCACTGATGAACGTTTAAGCAAGGGAGTAAGACATGGCTTGCATTTTAGACATATTCTACTCTGTTTATGTATTAGAGTTCATTCTTGTTTACGCTGTGACATTTCAGTACAGCTGTAGTGGGAATCCTCTTGCTTTAAGGTGAAGCTGATAGTTCCTTTCAGCCATGAACCTGGCAGTCATAAGACAGGAAGTAACCAATTTCTTGCAAGTCCAAGCTTTCCCCTTTAGGAGCAATTTATGCAAGCTTGTGTCATAAACAACTTGATTTTTCAAAAAATCCCCCCAAGCAGTTTGCTTAAAAGCTGTGTCATTTAAATGTGTAAACAGCTGTATGGCAGAGGGAAATAGGGGGTCTGGGAAAACAGGGTAATTCACTCTGATCCCCATGCTTTCAAAACCTTGGAGTTAATTATTTAAGCAGATCTTCCCTCAGAATGTGCTGATGTAGCAAAAGGTTTAGACTAACCAGGGGGTGAAAGGTCTAAACCATGCCCTTAATGGTGTCCATTTTGGAGATGCACATAAGGTCAGTTGTGCAGCAGGAGCTGTACAGCTGCACCTTGTCCTGTGCTATGTGGGTCAGCTGCTGCCTTATCCCAAATCACAGTTACAAAAACACGATTTAGTGACAGTTTATCCAGTAAATGTTCATTGCATACATTTCACATATTAAACCAGCAAGAACAGTACAATAAGAGATCTGGAATGAGTGAACAGCTGTCTCTTTTAGAGTGGTTTACAGGTACAGATATGCCAGAAATATTTCTGAGAGAAATTGGCTCAGATAGCAGTATTTTAGAGGCAGTTACACATCAACAGGAAGCACTCTAGATTCACATACACCTCCCTGCTCTAGCTGCAAACTTTTTTACTCTGGTTTTATAGAGATTTATAGGTTTTTTATGTGTACACAGGGACCAATCATGAGCAATATCAAAGGTGACTAATTAGGTCAGCTAATTCTATGCAATAAGCTCTGTTTACTCATAACTGTCCTACTTTATTCAATGGAGTTTTAGCAGGAAAATATGTATTTGCTGCTCTAGTCTTTGTTGGTGATATCATTCACCAGGTACAATTCCCTTTGCCAAAGCCTTAAAAGGCTGGGACAACCCCCAGGCAGGCATAAAATTCAAGGGAATTTTCTACATTTATCTGTCTTCCTTTACAGTAAGGATTTTACTAATGACTACTATTTGCTAAGACAGGACATACTGAGCAAACAATGAATGAACCAGAAGGAACAGAGGAAACAAAAAAAGCTGATAATATGTATTTACAAAGTTTAACTAATTTTGGGTACTTGGTATCAGTTAAAACACCTCTAAAGTCCCTGCTAGCCAGCCACATGTCTGGGGGAGCACAGACACTTGCTGATTGAATATGGTGATATTGTATTACTGCATGCCTAAGCATTTCTGTGTGTTGCTAGCCTGTAAAGGTTCCTGCTGGCATCACAGAGGTGTAATCACGGAGGTAATATTTTGAGAGTGAGAAGGGATCTATGATCTACTCATCGGTAAGTGTAGAGAAGCCCTGATTAGTGTTTTTTACTACTTCTGCTTGGGTTGTTTGTGAGAATCAAATATGTTCTTGGTCAAACTCGTGTTCTGCTGTTTCATATTATATGTAATATGTTCCTAACTCTGTTTAACCTCAGTGTTTTAATGTGTTGTGGCAGCAGCTGGTATAATGACATATAAGGAAATGGAAAACTAACTGGGAGATTGTCTGGGATAGGTGGAAGAGAACATAGGCTGCTGAGCTGCGAAGTAGGAAATGGAACTGCTTTAGTAAGAACAGTTTAACATTCAGGGTTAGTCACATGAAGAGATTCTATTGTTGGAGAGTTCATTAGCATTGAATGTGCCTCACCCTTCACAAAATCTTGTACAACTATCTTCTCTGTTCAGTTCCATCTGCATTTAGAAGACCAAGGATTATAAAGTCACAGTATTTTATGGTGTCATTTTTTTTTAAACTAATCAAAATCACTAGTACTCCTAAGTAATCTGAACAGACATTGGTTCACTTAAATCATGTCAATTTGGTTTCCAAATTAGCAAATTAGATTAATACAACACAGGTAAGCTTTAAAGCCTGCTTCTTGGCAGCATTTGGAGTGTGCATTTGTTAGATGAGATCTCTTCCATTAAACCTGCACAGCTTTCTCTAGCATGGGTGGGTTGTAGTTCTCAAGTTTTGGAATGATTGTTAAAGTCCCATTGGGCAATCAGGGATTGGAAGTTTTAAAGAAGAGAATCATTTGGGCTGGGGTTACTAAGAAGTTAGCATTCTGATAGAGTTCTGCATTTACTGTAATATCACTTTAATGGGTGTTGTTATTTCTGCATCATGGGAAGATGGTTGTGTAAACAAAATGTGCTTATTAATATCCTGTACAAATCAGGAATTGAGCCTGAACAGAAATTCTGCAATTCTGTTTTCCACTGAAATCTGTTGTGTCCTGAAGTTGTTGCTCTGCAGAGTAAGAAATACATAATTAAAAAGAAAATATTCCTTAACCCAAATTCTCATCTCATAGTAAAGCAAGATTTAATAAAATATTTGCACAAATGAGATTGGTAAACAATACTTGCTTAAGTCAAGGACAGTCTTCAATGCTTAGTCTTGCAGGCTTGGTGCAGAGCCAAGTGAAATTGGTGGAAATCCAACTCACTTTGTCTCCTTGGTGCACTTTGGATTTACCTGTCATTGCAGAAGGTTTTCATTTTGATTTTCTCACACAATGCAGAATGTTGCTGAGAACTTCATGTTAAATTTGTTATCTGTACCTAGTCTGAAGTAACTTATGGTGTCTGTTTAAATAAGAAATCAAAACAGGCAATGAGGGAGAGATATTAATCATAATCTCTACTATTAATGCAATTGCTCCTAATTAGAGAAAGGCAATGAGCTCTGGTTTAACCTGTGCATTTCAGCTCTCTAGCAGCCCTCAGTCTCTTATATTGGAATGCAGTTTGTTTTGGACAATAGCCTACTCTTAGGTCTGAAAAGCGGTTTGGCTTCTGGTATCAAAGGTAAAATTTCTGTTAAAACTAGTAATGAAAATTTGCTTTATTTCAGGCAGATGTGTGCCATGCGTACCAGATAGTACACCGCAATGGAATTCCAGACGAGCAGATCATTGTCATGATGTATGATGACATTGCTGATAATGAGGAGTAAGTGATGAGTGTACACTGGTCACAAACTGTATGGTTACTACAAACATGCCATAGTCACCAGTGTGTTTTGAGTTTGTAGTCGTTTTGGAAGAAAAGCCCTTAAACCCACCTGTGATGTGCATAGAGACGTCAGCCATCAACACAATAATTCTCTTTTGAAATGTGCTCATGAGCTTTCTAAACCTTAGTCCACAGCTCAGCATGAGCTGTGGCACTGTGGACTGCAGAGCTTTGTTACAAGAATAAGGAATCTTAACTCCCAGGCATAACAGTGTGCAGCAGATAAATAACCTAAACTCGTGAACACAGGGAGGTCTGTGTATGACTTCCAGGGCATTTTAGGGAGGATATTGTCACATTAACTGCAAGGAGAGAGATGATAGAGACTATCACCTACATCTTCAGATTAATTGACATGATCTGAGGTAGAATACTTGAATGTACTCTGAGGGTAAGGACACCTGAGACAAACATATGTGCTGGCTGAAGTGCAAAGCCCTTTATGTTCTGAAATCACTGAATGACATACAGTGCACATTCCCATACTCTCAGGCGAGCTGGCTCCTAGTTGTTCTATGGTCATTGCATGGCATATGCCTAATTCCTATTTATGTTCCATTTACCTTTCAGAAATCCAACCAAAGGCATTGTCATCAATAGACCTAATGGCTCAGATGTGTATGCTGGAGTGCCCAAGGACTATACAAAGGAGGTAGGAACAAAACCCCTTTTTTTCCTGCGGAAGGTTCAGCATTATCTGATGTCTGAATAGATTCTTTCACCCTGTAGCTTACACTCCAAAATGCACATAGGATAAAGCATCAAGTTTAATTCACCTGCATGGTTTGGCATGAAGTTTGGTGTTCATTAGATGAATATAGACAATAGATTCTTTGAAGTGAAGCATTGGTCATAAAAGTTAACCTTTACAGTTTCCATGCTGACACATGAAATAAAAGGAAGAAAGGTCTTGGATTGCAAATGTTGTTCATTAATATGAAAACAGCTATGTAAAACTAATTGTTCCATTAAATCAGTACAGTAATCCAGTCACTCAGTGATTTCGTGATTCAGCAACCAAGTGAGTCATTAGATAAAGAGGTATTGAAAAGGATGGCCAGCTAAATGTGTCGTCAATGCATGGATTCTAACTTTAAGAAGACATCTTTCTAAATGAAGATTTTGTTGTTGTTTTTATGATCAGATCTAACTTTAATCTTCTCAAATCCTTAGGATGTTACTCCTAAGAATTTTCTTGCGGTTCTCAGAGGAGATGGGGAAGCAGTGAAGGGGGTGGGATCAGGAAAAGTGTTGAAAAGGTAAGAGAAGTTTAATTTAGAAAATATTTTCATGTGTAGTTGTAAATTGACACCGATTTCAACAAAAGAATAAGGCAAATTAGAGCAACTTGAGAATCCAGCAAAATTATTAATGGCAATTCCAGATCTTTCACATGACAAATACAGTGGTTCTATTTTCTTAAGCTATGCGTCACAAGAAAGCAACTGCTGATATTTGACTCATTAAGGTAGAAATGTTCTGGAGGATAGTATTAACTGTATTGGGGTATTTGTTATTTAGGCTATTGTCTTTTGCAAGAATGGCAATTCTAAGAGAGTGCAGCTAAACTTTGGACACCTCTGGAAAGGGTTTTCTAAGGCTTGTTTTAATGTATATGAATAATTTTATTAATCAGCTGAAGACTTAGGTCAGACTCAGGCCAGACTTAGCAGTGAGTGGCAGAGGGACAGAGAGAACTTAACCAGATCATCACTGGAAGAATTTGCATGTCTAATCCCAGCCTTGGTCTTTGTAGCACACGTACAGTTATTGAGGCTGAATATAAACTATGATTCCATTCCCAATGAAATGGAATTATGGTTTATGCAAAAAAAAAAAATATTTGTGACTGAAAAAGTAGTATGAGTAATTAAACTTGTAAGTGATGTATTATGCTTAAATTATTTGTAAATTAAATTACACAAATGATTCTAAGTTTTGCAATATTCTAGTATAAGAAGAATAATAAATTACAGATTGGCTACCTGTAATGTAAGATTTATTATTAATGGTGGGTTATAAAGACTTACATAATTTAGATGATTCAAGAATATAGTTAATATATTTCAGGGCCTAATAAGTCTTGCTTCTACAGAGTTTGAAATGTGAAAGTATGATGCCTCCTCTGCTAAGTTGTATTATATTTCTGACTATTGGTAAAGAGCTATATCATATTTTTCTATGTACAGAAATTAGTGTAAAATCTTTAAGAATTTAAATTTGGCCATTTGGAAGGACTAACCTTGTTAAAGAAGAACTGTGAAGTCTGTCTTCATCTGACAATTGATTTTAGAGGCATAGCAATGAAACAGGACAGAAGAATCCTACCCTGGCACTGAAGAGAGCAATAAAAAAGAAGGAGCAGGACAATAGTCAAAGAAATCACTGCTTTGAATTGTTTCAACTTCATCCTTAAAAGCTGAGGTTGAAAATTATATATGCATCACATATAGGCAAAATGTTATTAAATTACTGCACATTACCAAATCGTGCTCGTCAAGTATCTGGAATGAATCAAGAGGTGACTAAGAAGCAATTTTTGTTTTACAAAAAATGTACGTCTGAACACACTTCACCTGTGAAAGTTTGATGTTCCCATTCAAGTAAGGGAGTAGCTATGCAGTGGGCCAAAGTCTCTTAATGTACTCATGAAGGCAACTTGAACCTGCAAATAAGTCTTAATTGTTTACATTCCACCTTGGTCAAATTTTTTGCACTTAGGATCAAGAGCAGGAACTAAAAAAGTAACACCCTTCTTTATTAGGCTCTTTTTGAATTTTAAAGTGGCCTGACTTTTGCTGTTGTGTGGTTCAAAAACTCAATTATCCTTTTCCCAGGAGGCTTCCAGATGGACTTTCAAGTGGTCCTCCTAACCAGTTGGTTAGTGGCCAAGCAAAAGGTTGGAAATTGTTCCCTTGAGCTGCTGCAGTTGTACCTGTTTACTGTGAGGAAAGCGCAAAAGCAAGTAAAGATTTCTGGAGTGGTACAGAGAAGAGAGTAGGGCCTGGACACTCCTGATCTTTTTACACATTTTAGATTTAATTGTCCCTGACTACAGTTTGAAAGGAAAACTCCTTTACAGATCTGGCTGTTAGGGAAGATCTTTCTATCAGCCAAACATGATCTGTTTGATTTAGAGTGGAATCAGATTGTACAGCAAATTGTGCTACACAGATGTGAGGGTGTCAGAGCCTGTGAGCACTCAGTGCTCAGCTGACTGCAGAGCCACTGATGCAAATGCCAGCCTGGCCTCATGGGTGTGTGTGCACATGCATCAGCTCCTCATGGAGCTGTAGGCTGACACTGCTTGGTGATCTGTGTGGCTGATTATGGCCATAGTAGTCCTTACACATACCTAGGGATCTTAGCAAAGAGGTTTTGATGATTTATCCCTGTGTTATTGATGCCTTGGTATAACTTAGTTATAAAAGCATTCCTTTTTTTACCAGACTTCTACAAATGCCCACAGTATAATCATTTCTTCACATAGCTATTAAAAAACAATTGTGTTTCCACCATATCCTGTCTCACAATCAATTTACAGTTTGGAATGTGAAGTGTGATTACCATATTCTCCATGTTTGAGGGACTAGCCTCAAAATCCTGTTTTCATTCTTTTTGCTAGCACTTGTCTCCTCTAATAAGGATCTAAACTAATATGCTTGGGAGAAAAAAAATATTACCAAGAGAAGGAGGTGCTTCAGTTCTATTATTTTCAGTCATTGACATGTCTTGGCACTGAAAAGCAGATTGTTGTTGTAATGAAGATTAGGCTGGCATAGTTAAAAAGACTTTGCAATTTTTTCATTACAGTGGTCCTAAGGATCATGTGTTTGTTTATTTCACTGACCATGGAGCTCCAGGACTTCTGGCTTTTCCTGATGATGATGTAAGCGGTTTTTTTGGGAATAACAGAAACCCCATCATTTTAGTGACATACTAAAATAATAACTAATAAATGTAAAACATGAGCATATTTAGTGCAGTGCTATACTGAGGGGAGAGGCCAAAAAAGAGCATTATTCTTTTCATCACTGTATTTTAGATTTTTTCCTGTTAGAATATGTAACATTCAGTTGAAACTTTAGTTTGTCATTCCATAGTTCACTGGATTTGGGTGGTCCAAGCAGACTGTTTCACATAGGTGTGACTTGGCTTTCTGGTGCACCATACATATCCTCTGTGACCATTACTCATCTTTTCCAGAGTGCTAAATGCTAGCATGTTACACTTTAGAAGGGCAAAGGACTGGATGAATTTATTGGGAAAATAGTGTACATATTCACAACAGTTAGTACTTATTCTTAAGTGAGTTGTTTGTCTGTTGAACATAAGTGGTTTTAATACAAGCCTTCTTATTTTACAGCTTCATGTGAAGGACTTGAATAAAACTATTTGGTACATGTATCATCACAAGAAATACCGGAAGGTAAGCAAACATACCAGAAGTTCTGAAATTAAAAGAGCAGCTGGCATGGAAGAGAGATACTTTTATTTTGAGTGTTGGCTCAAAGTAGGAAGAATCTGTTACATGCAGTTAAATTTGCACTAGGATTTTGCAGTTAAAAAGATTGATCTGCTCCAAATTTTCCATAAATAGTTTACTTGGTTTTGCAGTCAATATGTAGTGTAACTGCTGTTTTCTAATGCTGCATATTCTGACTAGAAAAACAACATCTGTAATTGCTGCACCCCCATAATTTGTAACTGACTCTTCCTGTGCTTTGTTCACTTCAGACTTCACTGTTTTTACAGGAAGTTTGTATATACCTCATGTTTTTCTTACAGTTACTTATATTGTTTAAAAGCCTGAACCTCTTGTCAGAAAATTCTTTGAATTTATTCCATCACATGTGTTATTAAGCAGAAAAATTAATATTTTGAACATTTTACTAGTGCTTTTTTTAAGCAGTTCTTTTGTGGCAATGTCTGCTACAGCTGGCTGTATTTAGGAACACACAGCTGGCATCAGTTCCAGAAATACTATGTTCAATACTAACAGGTGCCTTAGAGTGACTGTGTATTTGAGCTGTGCTTTGTACAATGGCCCGTAGATCCCTATGGATTCTGTAGAGTTGATAACATCTTTTCATTATTATTTTTTCCTCTTTCTACAGAGTTTGATTCCTGAAAATGAAAAATGGTCTTTTGTTTTGTACCATTATGCATAGCTTTGGTTTCAGGAATAGCAGTATAAGCCAATTAGCTACAGCTAAAAAGCACCAAACAATTTTTCTCCATTTCCTCATGGAATTTCTTAAGGTCTCTGATTTATCTTTATTTTATAGATGGTGTTCTACATTGAAGCATGTGAGTCTGGATCTATGATGAATCATTTGGCTGATAATATAAATGGTGAGCAATCAGTTAACTCACTGGACTTAAATATCACAACCTAAACAAGTATTGACTGTGACAAGAATAGGTTCAAGGCAGGTTTATGTAGAATTTTAGCAGGAGAGCACAAGAAAGTAATTTCCATTTACAGGAAGTTCCTTTTAATAGTCTTACAAAAGACTGAAAAGTCTTTCAGTTTCTTGAAAATGAGAAATTGAAAAAATACTTCTTTTCAGGAACCAGGTGGTTGCCCTGGTTTTACAGACATTTCTCAGCCTCAGCACTGCTAACAGATGTTAAGTTCCTGCTCTCAGTTTCATCAAGTAGCAAAGCAGTTGTGAGACACTGCTGCCAGGCAGTTTTGCCATACATTTGCACAATAACCCAGGACGTGAAACTCAGATTTTTCAGGGTTTCTAGGCTCTCTGCTGCAGAGCTGGTAGCTCAGCCTTGATTAGGGTGAGGAATCACAACCTTTTGAAACAGCTGTTCCATATCAGGGAGAGAAGTGCTTGTTCTTGTGGTTTTGAAGATGTGGTTGCAGAGAATACCAGCCATGTGCCTGTCCATGGAATCCTGGGTGTTTGGCACTGGGTGTGCTGCCTGACTCCCACCAAGATTTCTTGCAAACAGTTTTTCTTTTTTTACAGAAAGCTTCATGTTGACAATTGTCCCAGGCAAATGCTCAGTATTTTTCAAAGTTTATTCTGCCAGAAATTTCCAGTCTGTACTCTGGTTTTATAACCAGCTCTGTTACAGAACTTAGGAAGGCAGAAAATTGAGAATTTATGTATTAGAGTACAAAGTTGTCTTTGGCAGCTTTCACTGATGAGCTCAGTTTAACTGGTTACTTAGTAAGCATTTTGAAGGGTGCTAAGAGGAGCATTTTATTGCATAGACAAGATTCAAGATTTTTTTTTTACTTTGGAGCTTTAGGTACATTCTGAGTAAAAACGATGCTAAATCATGCTCTATAAATCATGTGGAACACTTTCACTATAAAATATGGATTTTCCTTCACTTATACAACTATGCTATGTATTGACTTCAGCAAAAAGGCAAAACTGCTTTTGTCTTGATACCTGTAAATATGTGTTTGCAGTATTTTTTTGGTTAGAGATGACTTACTGGGAACACTGTGCTTGGGACAGATCTTTTAGGTTTATTTTACTTTTGTCTCAGTGTAGAGCATTATCCAGCAAAGTACATTACTTAGAAGGTGGCATTATGTGGAAGAAACGATGATTTTTAGGGGATTCACTTCAAGTTTGGAGAAAAGTTCTCATTATTGTAATAAAGAAAATTAATGTATAGATAGCTGTTAGTGTACAATGCTCTCAGGCAGTTCTTGAATAGTAGGTTTTTTCCTTCAGGTATTTTTTGGACACACCAGACCACATTTGGCAGCAAAGAAGAAGCTCTTAGAACAGCACTGAGGGTGACTGAACAGAATGATTAACAGGCTTCTTTCCTTCCTGCTATTTAGAAGTAAATGATTGAAAGGCAAAATACTTAGAGAAATATATCATATTCAGCTAAAAATTTGCAGCTAAATCATGGAGGGGTGCAGGGGAGATTTAAAAAAAAAAAAAAAAAGAGGATGAAAACACCCTTATTATTTGTATTACAGTTTACGCAACAACAGCTGCTAATCCCAAAGAGTCGTCTTATGCATGTTACTATGATGATGAAAGGCAGACTTATCTTGGGGACTGGTACAGTGTGAATTGGATGGAAGATTCAGATATGGTAAGTTACTTACACAAATTTTCTTCATTTCATGTATGAAAAGACACTAGGTTTTTTAAACATAGCTCTTTTACAAGATTTGTGAAAATACTTGGCTTTATGTGAAACCAAAATCAACAAATTAAGTTGTTAAAAGTATTTATCTACTTCTCAGAACTATATGTATATAAACTTTATATATTTTGTTTGGGCACTGAATTTACTTCCAATACAAACTTTCAGAAATATTATTGTCTTTTTTTATTTATAAGATAGAAAATATCTAACCTCGAGTTCCAAATTCACATAATCGTTATTTGCTAATCTGAGACCACATCTCCAAATGTGTTAAACAAATTGGGCAGTTCAATAGGTTTTAGGTCTGCTTCAGGGGTGCTTAAATACTGAACTGTGGCTAACCCACTTGTTAGTATAATGGAGAATAGTGTTAATGAAACAAATCTGGAATTTGTATGCTAGTTCACTCCCTTTTTGCCCATTTGCTGGGAGATGAGATTACTAAAAGCAATATGAGAATATGCTGTCAAATTTTCTTTTCAGTTTTTACTTCTATGTCTTTCAAAGGTTGTATAGCTCTTGCCCTATACTTCCTTCTACCCACTGGCAGCTAAGACCCTTTTCAGCTTCCCTTGCATTTTTAGAATAGCTGAGTTTAACTATCTTTGATGTCATGGAAATTTCTTCATGCAGGAGGATCTAAGAAAAGAAACACTCCACAAGCAGTTTCAGCTGGTGAAGAAACGCACCAACACCAGCCATGTGATGCAGTATGGAAACAGAGTATGTATTTGAGAGGGCTTCCTGTTCAAATATATCTTCAGGCCTTTCATTCCCTATGCTTTCATGCCTTAAATGAAACAAACCCAAACAAAAAACAGCTGTAAACCAGCAGGGTTGATTTAGTAATTTCTAGTCATGAGCTATTTCTCTTAGAAGACCTCTTATTATTTAAGAGGTGATGATCCTGGTGCTAAAGGAAATCAGCCTTGCATATACTTTAATCCAAGAAATCAGGGTACAAGTTGTCCTCCAAGCTCTGCCAGTGATTTGACCCTTCAGTAAAGTATAAGAAAGGTATTTGCCACTTCCAGGCATATTATGAAAATTAGTGAAATGTTAAAAAATACGATGATCCCTCAAATGGGAAGGGCTAAGAGGTGATACAGTATTTACAATAGTCCCATTATGCAACAGATGAAATACTTGTTAAAAAAATTTGCAGTTACATAACCTGGTAGCCTTTTTCCCTCCAGTCAGTTTTAGAAATAAAAGTTCCCTGATTTATGACAGCCTTTACCTCATTGTATTAAAAAACACAGCATATGCATCCACACAGACACACATACCTATAACCCCATGATCGCCTTTATTTTTTCTAATAAAACAAGTTTAGAGAGTTAGGTTTGCATGGCAGACAAAGACAGAGCTACCTATTGAGGTGACTGACAGTTTCTGTCCACTTACTTTTTATCCTTCAGAGCATTTCCTCCCTGAAGGTGATGCAGTTTCAGGGCATGGGGAAGAAAGCTATGCCCATTTCTCTGCCACCTGTGGAACACTATGATCTGACACCTAGTCCTGATGTGCCCTTTGCAGTCATGAAACGAAAGCTGATGGCTACCAATGACCTTTCTGAGGCTAAGAGGATTGCTGCAGAGATGAAAGCATACCTGGAGGTAAGGAAAGAAAAAATAATTGCTCATCAGGCCAGATTAATTTCTATCCTAAGCGATGACAGAAGAAAAATCTCTTAAAGTCAACAAAACTACACTTCAGACTGGTAACCTCTAGCTGATGGTTTATTCTTCCTTTGAGAATCAGTGATCTGTTCCACGAGGCACATTCAGTAGTGATTATCTAGCCAAAGGTAAGCAAATGCAAAAGTCAGTCTCACAGCTTTTGTAGACAGGAAATTCCTCATCCACATCAATAAGGATTTTTGTGGGGAAGGCTTAATCTTTGGTGTTAGAGTAACTCATGTCTAAGTAGAACTGAAACATCCCAAATTAAATATCTCCTGCAGAACAGAAGTCAATATTGGTGTTGCTGGTGCTTTCTTTCCCTGGTAAACAGTAGAAGGCCAGTAAGTGATTTTGGGTTCCAGGAATCTTGACTTTTTGTCAGTTTTCATTGGAGCATTAAGAGAAAAGTCCAAGAGATGATGCTAAAAATAAATGGCAAAATTTATTTCCCTAGAGAGACTTAAAGTTAAAGAGGTTTAAAGAAAGAGAAATTTCATTCAAAGTCTTTCAATGAAATTTAGAAAATGCGTGTTTTAAGTTCCTTTTTTTATGTACAGGTGAAAGAATTCATCCAAGGATCTGTGCAGAAGATAGTCACTGTAGTAACAGGATCAACAGAACAGACCAAGCAGATTCTGTCAGACAGACTGACCATCAGCAATTATGACTGTTACCAGTTAGCAGTGGACCACTTCAAAGCTCATTGCTTCAACTGGCACTTACCTGTGGTAAGTTGCTTGTTGGATATAACCTGATAAACAAGCCAGAAAAGCTAGCACAGTCATAGGCACATCTGCAAAAATCAGCTTTTGTTAAAAAGCTACCTTGGGGCAGTCATACAGATTAGATTTGGAGGAAGGGTAAGTAATGCTTTTGGAATCAGGAAACCATTTCTACTACAGCTTTAGGTAAGCAAGAAGTTTACTAAAAACAACCCCAAAAATAATCTGTGATTTTTACTAGTTAGTGCTGTTGATTCCATCAGTCCCCTCCCCAGAAATCCCAGTGTTAAAAAAGTCATTTGTATTTCTGCTTGAAACATCTCTGCTGACAAAACAGAAACACAAGCATCACCACTGTGAATTAATAATCTTGGTGCATTAAGATTTCTGTATTATGATATAGTATTATGCATAATTCCTTGCAGTAACCTTGCTGACATTTCCATCATCTTGCTGAATTCTTGAGAACGACTTTTTAGTTTAGGGGCTTTATTACTGTTTGCTCTTCCTGGGATCCTATTTGAGGATCAAGTCCTGTTGTTAGACTGTTTAGATAAGAGTAAGAAAGTCCTGATGTCAGGCAATATAGCCTCTTCAGTGGATTTTGTTTTTTTTTTTATTCTGTGGGATTTTAAGAATGTAATGGTCTTGTGTATGAGGCCAATGTGCAGCATAGCAGAATTTGCCTAAGTTCAAAGAAGTTGAATTGCTGAATTGCCTGAAGTTCAAAGCACAGTGTGCAGAACAAAAATCCATTTAGTGCAGTACTAGATCATCAGTTGAACATCTTGGATGTTATAGCATCTCTAAGTTATTTCCACCATTTAATCTGGATAAACAATACCTGCTTTTCATCACTGAAATGATTAACAATGTTTGTTTATTTCAGTATGAATATGCACTCAGACAGCTGTATGCCTTGGTCAACCTTTGTGAAGAAGGATACCCTATTGACAGGTAATGAGGTTCCCAGATATGACCTAGAGTTTTAATTGTGGCTTTAAGAACAAAAAGAATAAAAGCTAATAGGCAGATAAAACTTAATTCTGAAAGCTTCTCACTTGTTCTGCTCTTCTTATAGTTTTGTCAGTTAATCACTCTAAAGTTAGAAATGTTTATTTTTACAAACATCATTATTAGTTCCCTGCCACTCGTAATGATCCATGTCCCCATAACCCTTTAATTTCCATACCGAGCCCCAGGGGAAATGACAGTGAGTCAGAGGATCCCACTGCACCACACAACATCAAATAAAACGGCATGACTGATGCAAGGGCGTTGCCCTGAACTCCTGTATGAGCTTACACTGAAGCCAGGTCGGGAGCTGCTGTGTTTTCTGTGCTAACCCCTCAGCTGCTGGCTCAAAACATCACAGCACTGCTGGGTTCTGGTGATGAAAGGGAATATGGTGCTATGTCCTTCATGTGTGAGGTAGGAAAGCAGGGAAGTAATGGTCCAGGCTGACTCCTGTGGTGGTGCAGTAGAGCCAAGGGCAGCATGGTGTTGGAATGTATGGTAGAGGCAGCATGTCTTAGGAATTTGTGGTAGAGGTTGGGATCCCAGCTTGTGAGTCATGCAAGAGAAGAAAACAGAAGGGTAGGAATGTGAGAATGGACTGGTAGTTCAGAGAGTGTGTACATGCAACTCAGGAGGTGAAAAGCTACTTCCCCCATTCCTGCTGGCAGCCCACTGCAGTCAGTTTGGGAAGTAGTTTGAGAACAGAGTGCCTGAAAAGTTATTCATCATTATTGTTCTCTGTTGCAGAATATGCCTGGCCATGAATCAAGTGTGCCTTGGGTATTGAGGAAAACAACAGTCCTGAATGTAACCCTTACTACAGTGATAACTTTTCATAGCTGTCATAATCCAGATTTTATGTGCATGCAACCTGGAGAGAGTCAGCCACTGTACTGGAACTGGGAGCTGAGGCACCAGACCATGAGCACTGCAGCACTTGCCAGTGCTCTCCCCTGCTTCCCCACTTGCTGACAGCCTGCTGCTTTGAGAGAGGCATTTTGGCAGACCACCTGGAGCTTTCAAGATGGACAATCTTTTTCAAAGCACAATGCTCTTAGGTATCTCTGGATGGACACTACAAGCCACTTATGTGATTGCTAAATCCATCCTAAATCTAAACATTGAGTCATTAATTCTGGAGGTTTTTTAGTACGCTTGTAACTCTTAACTTTTTAAAAAAAGTTAATGAATTCCATTACAGTAACTAATTTGCAGATTGGTTGAAAAGTGATGAAACCAAAGCTTGTTCTTTAAGTTTTAACTCCTTAACAGTTTAAAGAAATGAGTTGCATTTGGAAGTTGTTTGATGTGGACAGTGCTGTTAAATGTTGAACAGTAAAAATCTTTGTGAGTAGAAAGCACTGTTTCCCAAAGAAAAACAGAAATATCTAATGCTGTAACTTTAGCACCAGTATGCTGTAATTAATTGTGTATACTCACAAACCTGTGGGAAGTCATAGTGTACAGGAATTGCCTGTGAATAAAAATAAAGTTGACTGTTTCATCCACCCACAGTGCAATACAGTGTTGGATATGTTGTGTCTTGAAAATGAAGGAGAGCTAATTAATTCTATGATATGGATTAGAGTTAATCTGTCCCTGTAAGACTTTCATAAGGCAGGTCATCCCAAAGAACTCACTCAAGCAAACCAATAAAACCCAAAACAAACCCCAAAACCCAGCCTAAAAGCAACAACAAAGAATGTAAAGCCCCAGATTACACTTGAAAGTGACACTCCTTAGAGGTGACTCAGTAAAGTGCAAGCATGGCAAAATTAGGGGTTATGCAGTGATCCACGAAAGTTTCAGGTTGTCCACACCTTTTTACACATGAAGACAGGATACAGAAATATTTCAGAGTTATTTTCAAACTGTGTGTTAAAATATGCAAAATTTTCTCATCTCCACGTGAAAAGAATGAAGTCTGACAAAAACAGAACTAACATCACCAGGATGGAGAGAGTTCTGGGTAGCTCCTCACAGAGGAAAGGGGTTGTAGACGTGTAACTGCTACTTTTGTATAAAGAAGAGCTAGGTAAAGCCAGGAGGAACATGAACAGCTTCTTGAACACTGCTGAGAGCTCAATCCCAGAGCACAGCAAGTAACAGGATAATTGGAAAAGGTAAAACCCTGTGGAATCAGGCTTTACTGAATTAATAGATGAAAGTTTGCACCTTGGGGCTTGTTGAAAGTTTGGATATGTGCTGCTTTTGTGTTGCTTCTTGATTCTTCTCAGCTGTAAAGCTGGGGTTTTTTTTCAGAAATCTAAAAATAAGAATATGAAATTCATAACTGCCTGAATGTGTTGCAGTTCTTTCCATGGCAGGAAGAAGGCCTGGCCCCACAGACAGCTCTTACTCATTCTGGCTGCTGTCATGAAAAAGCATACCAAGAGCTCCCAAACACTTGGAAAGAACAGGAGAAATTACTCTTTCAAAGCCCTGTTTGAATATATACATTCAGTCTGCTGAATATATACATTCAGTTTTCCTCATCTCTTCTTTTAGAGTTGTTCTCTGCTCTAGAAATCTGGGCTGCTTCTCAAGCACTTAGCATCATCAATTCATAGGTTTAACATTTTTTTCACTCTTTAAATATGCTTTATATGTTGAAGTATTCAGAAGAGGCTTTTATTCTTTTGGATTTTCACATCTAGAATGCAGAGGTTAAAAAAGAGGCCTCCATGCTCCTCATAGATGGTGTCACTTTATGACCAAGAGTCTCCAGCCATAGTAAGTAGACCTCAAAAAGTAATTATCAGATGAGAAATCAGCTGCTGGCATGTTTTTATTTTCACACATTACTGACACCCAGGCACTGACGCGCATCATGTGCCTTGACCCTCCTGCAGACTCTTGCATCTCTGAGGATGCAAAGCTTAAACATTGGAGTGGGATTTTGTTCTGCTTTCCATAGCTTCACCATCCTAAATGGTATTGTTACCCTTTTCCTCAGGTAAGTGGCAAACTGAAAGACAGATGCTGAAGATGTCACTGCACCCACAATGCTGTCTAAGATGAAGCAGGTTCTCATCCATGCTCTGAATCTTCAGTTCATATCCAGAGACCCATTTCCTTTTCAGTAATTCAGAGAACAGCCCCACAGAAGAAAAAACAACAACCTTTACCTGCACTGATCAATAAATTTGTTTTAAGACCTCCAAATAGCATCACACAAACTTAGTACCTGCATGGCAGACTGTTTATTTTATGATGGTAATAGTATCTAATGAGAAAATAATTTTAGGATTGTGCAAGGGCAGTCTTACTGTGGTGAATTGGGCAAGTACAGACACCCTCACTCTTCCTGCAGGCATGCAGTTGCTCAGCCTATCATTCCTAGAATGTTGGAATGCTGGAATGCAAAATATGGAAAACTGTTAGGTTTCTAGCTAATTGTGACCACCAGGCAAAACAGGGCAGAGTTGAGGCTGTGTTATTTACAAAAATAGCAGAGGAGTTGTATATACCGTAGCCCCAGGGAAGAGTGTCATTCACTGCAGCCAAGGTTTCCTGTCCTCCTCCTCCACCGTGTTGCTAGGAATGGAGTCCAAGGCCCTTTTCTGACCCACGTGCCAAATCACTGCGTGTTTCTACCCAACATCCTCCTGCACAGGAGTTCACTGCCTTTCCTGGAGAGGACCTGGAAGGCAGGTCCATGATCAGCCTCCACGGTGCACTGTGTGCTGGCTGCTTCTGTATAATGCAAACTTGGATGCAGCTTTGTTCAGAGCCCCAGTAACCACCCTCCCTTCCTTACCAGCAGTAAAGCAGAAAGCAGTTCACCTGAGTTGGAGATAATGCACTTTTTTAGATATTCCAGTAAGCAGTCTTGTTTTAGATCTCCTCAAACCAAGTTGCATCTTATCTCAGGATAGTTTAAGGTAAGTGCTGGGCACCTGTGGCCATCTCAGGGCAGGAGGCTGAAGGCCTCTCATTCTTGTGCTCAGCTGCTGCCTCTGAGAACAGGGGTGGAGGGGCAGCAGAGGAAAAGGAAGCTTAAGCTTAAGTGCTGACTTAAAGCAGCATTTTGTGATAAGAGCTCAGACAATTCTAAATCAGAAGCTGTTTCTTTTCTAGGGGGGCACAATACCCCAAAAGACACAGAAGACAGCAAAAGTCCTACAATTCTGTAAGCCTTGTACCACAGGCAGAGCTGGCAGCACCCATCCAGGGAGGGATGCTGGTGGAACAGGAAGGGCCTGTATGGCAGCTGGATAGGAGGAAAACATTTTTCACAGTGCAAGGTGTTAAAAAGCTGGTCTAGGCCCCCAGGCAGGCTGCATGACCCTGGAGACTGCAGGACTGAAAGGATGAGGCTCTGAACAACCCTGGGAGGCTGCGTTGTTTGAACAGGGATTGGACTGGTGACCCCCAGGAGTCCCTGCCAGCCTCAATCACTCTACAAGACCACAGTAAAAAGCCAGTCTTGTACCAGGTTTCAAAATACAGTTGGTGACTGGAGCATGAGGAGACCCAAAAGCTCTTGAATTCAGTGTGGAAACTGCCTTTGATCTCAATGGCTTTTATTTTAGGATAAACTTGACCTGCCAGTGTAATTTTTTCAGTGAATTATTGACAGATTGTGTCACTGGGTGCAAACTGGCATTAAATCAGCTCTGTGCATGCAGAGGCCACACAGGCTGTTGTTTCTCTGCAGAAGTTTCTGGGTTCATCAGGTCTCCCTGTTCCTCTCTCTTAGACTGGGATCCTTTCCTTGTGAGTCAATGAGTGATCATTGCACAATGTTTCTCTGCAAATGAGTGTTTGAAGAGGCCTTGGCTGGATTGCACAACCCTACTTGGTCAAAACCTCCTAGAACAGTCCTGTCTGCTGAGGGCTCACATGGGGGCTGGCACGTGAATCACAGCATGACTGACTTGACTAACCAGGGGAGGCCACAGGTCACCACACTGGGATGCTTCCTCTTTGCCTGGGCTGCAGCCTGAGGAAGCCCCACGGAAAAGCCATCGAACGAAATCCCATGGAGCATTTAAAAATGCCCATTTCATTCCCACATTTGACTTCTTTTTCTCACACCATCCAAAATGTCAGATACCTGCCCAAAGCAGTGCAGGATCTTGGGCACCCAAGGTCCAGAGGAAGGGTCATGCTGAAGTGCTCCATCAATCTCCATGCTGGAGAATCAGCACTTTGCCAGGGTCACTAAAATAACAGAATGTTTGTTACAGGCAGGCTGTTTCTGTGTGACCCTGGTGCAGGCAGAGCCTGAGTGCTGCCACTGAGCTGTGAGCTTGGAGAGGCAGCATCCTTCTCTGTCCTGGGTCATCCAAAATACCATCATATGGGTCATCTCCCAGTTTATGTTCCCTGACAGCTGTGGCCACGTCACCCTGTACCTCAGAGATGTATGTTAAATGAAATGTTGCTGGTGGTTTATATGGTGGGACCAAACAAGCCAGTTGCCCCACAGCCTCTGAGCATGCTCCACTCTGCACAGAGCCCTAGCACAGGGATTTCCTTCCAGGCAGCTTGCAGCCAGGCACAGTAATTCGCATTATTGTCAATAATCTCTAGGTTTGGGAGATCCATGGCAGCTCTTGCAAATCAAATCTGAGCTTTGAAGTTGTTATGCCAGAGGAAAAGGTTGCCTGTGCAATTTGAAAAAAGTCCACATAAACTCAAAGGTTTGAGGCACTCCTTGCATTTCAAAAACTCAAATCTGCAGGTCTGATTTTGTGTCTAGACACTAGTAAATTTAGGTCTGAGCCCATTCAGATTGCAGTGATTTAGCACTGTTTCCACAGGCTCCATTGACCAGCTCTATATCCCCTACTTGTCCCCAGCCCCAAGATCCAGCTGGTGATTCGGATGTCCCGGGACACTGTGAGGTGCTGGAGTGCTTCGCTTCATTAATCAGTTGCTTGACCCTGACTAGTGCAAAGTCCGGTTGCCCTGCAGAAATATCCAGCAAGCTGATCAGTCATAGCTTCTTTCCTTCTATGTTTCTTCTTTAACCTCTTACCCATCAGATTACTTTTAGGCTCATTGACTATGGATGTTATAGAATAATCATCTGATTAGGCCAAGGATCAGGGGAGCATCAGGGGAAGCCCCAGTCCTGGACATCCATTCTCCCTGGAAATGGGGACAGACTGAGGGCAGGGGAGCTGGAGACCACTCCTGCTGCAGCATCACTGGGGCAGGGGCTGACAGCCTTGGGAGGCTGAAGTGGGGTCCTGGACCATGGGCAGGATGGGGAGACAGCCATACCTGTGAGTGCCCCCAGGGCCCGGAGGGCAGCATCACCCCCAGATTGGTACTGGAAACTTGTGTCTCATGTTTAGCCCTGGAATCCCAAATGCCACTCTGAGAGCAGCCCAGGCTCCCAGCAGGAGTACACAGCCCCACAGGAGGATGATGGCAGCATGAGGGAGGGCTTCAGCTCTGGCATCCTGCAGATGTGCTGCCCAGAGGCAAGGCAGAAGTGCCAACAGCTGCACATAGCAGAAATAACCATGAATTTGGAGTCACGCACTGCATACTCTGCACATGATACCCTCAAAACCAAGATTACTGTTATTCAGTTGCTCTTCCCCATTCTTGGTTGTTGTCCCTTTCCAGCTGATGTGCACACAGCCCATGCTGACAGATGCACAGCACTGGTTTGTTATCTGTGTGCAGATTTGACTACAGCTGGGGCACGTAGACATTTATTTCAAGCCCCAGAGACTGAGAGAGGGACCAGCTACTTGTAATACCCTTTTATCCTTGGAGCTTCAGGAATAAGGCAGAGACCTTGGGCAACTTGGCCCAAGCTGCCCTAAATCTCTTTTGAATGTTATTGGGAAGAAACAATAGCAAGTTTGAGCAAAACCCAGAGTAAAACACCTTTTTGTAATCAAAGCTTTGCTAGGCCTGATTCCAAGTTGGTGGAGCTGCAGTGGAGTTTACTGGCTTCCTGCATGCAGACAACCCAGTATTTTGTTTTCACAGTGGGAATTTTTCCTGTATGAAGGCATCCAGAAGACAGGGACCTGTCTTGCAATTAAGGCTCCTGCTTCCATTATCCAATCCTGAAAAGTTGTTTTTAAATTTAATGAAATGCATTTTTGCATTGATTGAATATATTCTGTGGGAGTTTGTTTGTTCAGGGAAGTTTAAGACTGCAGTGACTGAATGACTAAAAGCACACATAGAAAGTAGAATTAGAAAGTTCTGTCTGCAACAACCTGAATTTATTAAAGTAATAACCTGGTGGGAATTACAGCTAGGATAAGACTTGTAAAAATGACAGCCATGTAAAAAGGGATTGGTATTTAATTCTAACTCCTTTTGATTTTCAAATTTTAATGTGGTTTGATACACTGGGCAAATTATGAAGTTTTTTACAAAGGCTTATCTTAAAATAATTGCACCATATCACACATTGAAATAAATATACGATTAACCAGACACTACCAAACAACCAACATGAGTATAACTCCTGTACATGTAAAACTGATGGTGAAGACTTTCAATCTTTAGGAAAAATACATTGATGAAAAAGCCTATGCTGATTTGAGTGACAAATAGATAGAAGGCAAAAAACATATTCTTAGTGAAAGTACAGTCTTGCACTGTTTGTAATTATGTAGACTTCAAAGGCAAAGCCATGTTGTTGACAGCAAGATAGAGATGGAGTTCTGCTGCAAGTGGCAACCCTGTGCCATTGAATATATCAGGCAAAACCCAGTTTATTCAAACTGGGTGAACAGATACCATAAGGCACAAACACAGTCTTACCTCCAAACAGATTGAGGTGTGTGCAGGCCTTCAAAGACCTTGTGCACAGATGTGATTCACACCTGCCATCATTTATTATAAAGTAAATGTCCAGTTTTTTTCAAGATCTCTCGATTTTCTCTACTGTTCATTTACATTCTGCTGTGTTGGCTGGTTGCAGCTGAAAGGTTCTGAGGCTTGATACTTCAAGTTTTCCAGAGGATGAATGTTCTCCTGAATGCTCCTTTTACTTCTGCAAATGACCTCTACTGAGAAATGTCATGTGTTCAGACACCATTTACAATTAGCTTATCTGCCCTATGTTGAAGACCACACTCCAGAGGATTTCTGAGGTCTGCAGATACCAGAGGATCTCACAAGGTAAATTATCCAGCTCTTCAGGATGACAGCAAAGACTGTCAACAAAAAAAAAAAAAAAAAAAAAGCATCATGGCCCTTAGGAAAAGTCTGACTCTTTGACAATTGGAACTGGTGGGGTTTTATGGTCTATTGGTTTATAAATAAAATGGAAATCTTTCTTGGCTTCGCTCTTCAGCAGGGAGGCTTTGATATGGTGAGGAAGGGCATCTTTGTCCAGCTGCAGCCACTGGTCATCAACATATACAAAGAGTCCATAGTCCTTGGGATGGGACACTTCAAACTTCTCAGCACACTGCTGGCTCAGCTGCTCAGCTGTGGTATCACGACGGGAAGCAAGTGTCCTTGACTGACCACTGTTTTCCAGAAAGGAGATACAGATGAAATCCTGAAGAGAAACATGAGGAGAGACCTTGCAGTTAACACAGTAACCTAGGACTGAAGGAGGAATAATTCAGTCACAAAGCTCTAGCTGCCTAGAGCTCCCAAATATCCTCTGGTCATTCTCCAATGTCCTAGTTATTCTCTCCTTTCTTGCCTCTGACAGGATCTGAATCAGCAAATACTTAAATAAGCACTTTACCAAGTAATTAGCACCATAAAGACACAGAAGTTAAAGCACTTTTTTCTGATTTTAGTGAGTATACTTTGAGTATGATCTGCAATATTTCATTTTCCCATCTTTTTACAGCTCCTGAAGAAAGGGTTTGCAAAGTGACAGACAAAGAATAACAGACCACAAATGTCAGAGGCCTGAAAACCCTGTTTCCCAGAAATGGGATAAGGCTAGCAATGTGGTGACCTTGCAACTTCATAATCACCCAAACAGCACGTTGAGACTGTGTCCCCTCAACTTCCTTCCTGAGAAGGCTGATGTACTTGTATCTTGTTTCAGGCAGTAACAACTGTTGTGACAACTTTCATCTTGCTAAACAGGTAAGGAGCAGAACAGAATCTAGAGAGCTTTTGGTCACAGTGGAACCTGTGTGTTTAATTTGCATCTGTGAACTTCAAAACAAATCTCAACCATTTTGTTCAGAAAATAATGAGGATTCCTGGCAGAAGGGGAATTTCCAAATGTGTGGATTATGGGCCAAACTACATTTAAGGAGTATCACTGCAGTTGATTAAGGCAGGCAGAAGGATGGGCAGAGGCCTGTTTATCATATCAGCAAGCTGTTTAGCTCTGCCAGAATGGGCTTTCATGTCTCTGATACTACCCCTCACTCAAAGGGGTGGAAAATGGCCCTTCAGCTGCTGGAGGTTGTGGGAATCTCCTGGGGAAATGTGTCATTTGCATGTTCAGCTATTATGCTCCATGCCAGGTACTTCTATGAGCTACTGCCAGAGCAGCACTCAGAGATTGATGGAAATGTACTGTATCTCATCCAGCATTCATAGTTTCTGAGATCATCAGGGACTGGATTGACTGCAATATGGGAAAGCTGTTCAACTCCATGCTTTCACATGGACTATGCTTTCCCACAGGAGACTTTCCACAGGGCAAGCAAGATTTTTGGCTCTGCACTGTGAAAGCTCTACAGAACGTGAGATGTGGCCTTTGCTGCCTCCCTGTGGATGACAATTTGATCACAGCACATGGAGCTGGCAGGCTATCCTGCCTGCCAGGAGCAGCCTCACCATGGCTGGGGGCCCAGAGCACTCATCTGTCCTGGGACCCTGTCCTACTGCTGCATGGGGAGATCTTTGCCAGGCCGTGCACAGCATGGGCTTCAAAACAAGCCACACCTTGATGGGTCTTTTCTGCTGCTGGACAGGATCTGAAAGATGCTTGACTGACTGGCTCTGGGATGTCTCAGACCCTCCTAAAGCTTTACGCCATCTGGAAGCAGCCCTGCATAGCCTGCTTACATCTCAGTTTAGCCCATGATTTCCCCAAGCATTAAGGGCAATGATTAAGAGGGGCTTCTGAGTCCTCACCACAGCTCCCACATGCAAAGGCACACCTCTTTTGAGAATGAACAGAAAAACCACTTTGCAGTCGTATTCAAAACTATTATATTATAAGAGTACTTCAAGATTTCAAAATTTATTTCATAAGTAGTATGTATTTTGAATGTGGTGTAGTTTTTTAAGATCTGGAAATCTTGCCCCAGATGTACTCTTCTTTTTTTAATAGTGATTTCAATTAATTTTATTTTAAAATAATTACTATATTGAAGATTTCTAAGTACGGAAAAAGGATGCAGGCTTTTCCCTTGGATATAATGCCAGCTACCTGCACTGACGAGCGGGAAGCCCGGGCCTTGTTCAGCGTTCTCCGTCGCTCCCAGCGGTGGATGGAGTCCTGAACCTCCACGCTCAGCTGCCGTGTCACAGTGATTTTGTCATAGTTCTTGATATGCTCCAGGACCCCGTAGGTGGTGGTTAAATAATAGGAGCCTGCAAAAGGTGAAAGCCTCGTGTGAACATCACGCCTGCATGGGCCATTCAGTCCCACTCCCACCGTGCCTGCCGATGCCCACCCGGGACAGCTCTGCGACCTTAGCACTGCCTGTGCCTTGCTGGAGGAAGTGCAGGGCTCACTGGTGTTAACTGAGCGAAGGACACCTAATGACCAGCACCCTCCAGCCCAGACTGCTGGGGCTGTAGATGCCCTGGGAGAGAACACAGGCTGAAAGGAAAGAGCTACAAAAACTGCTTTCACGAACAAGCCCAAGCCACAGATGTTTATCCTTTGGGCCATGGCCATCTTTTTCTTGTGTTTGAAAGGGCACAAGCAACAGGTCTGTGACTTGGGATCCTGAGGAGTCCCCACAATGCAGGGAAATAGAAATAATTGTAGATTACTGCAGGAGAAGCACAAAGCCTGGATCCAGCCCCTCAGCTCCAACTACACTACTCGAATGTTTGGAGCTCCTGTGGGCTCAACCCTGTTGAGGGATGTCTCAGACCTGCAGGAACAAGTCATCCTCTGTTCCCTCCATTCTCTATTGACTACACAGATATCCCAGGCATTAACCTGTAATTCCTGGACTGTTCAGGGCTGCGGGATAAATCTTGGTAACACAGAGAAACGGTAAAGTGGCAAAAGCCCTTTTCCCTCAGAACCCCCCGGCTGCTGGGGCGCTGCTTGCATCAGGAAATAAATAACCAACTGCAGCCACAGGGCGGCAGCTGAGCCATGATAAAAACCGGCTTCAGCGCCAGAGGCGCGGGCACGCCCGGCCGAGGGAAGAGGAGCAGCTCTGGGAGCAGGGCAGCCCCGAGCCAGGGCTGATGAAGCGCTGCTTTCGCGGCTCGGCCCTCAGCGGGAAGCGGGAGGCTCGAGGCCCGGCTCGGAAGCGGGAGGCTCGGGAAGCGGGAGGCTCGGGGCCCGGCTCGGGAAGCGGGAGGCTCGGGGCCCGGCTCGGGAAGCGGGAGGCTCGGGGCCCGGCTCGGGAAGCGGGAGGCTCGGGGCCCGGCTCGGGAAGCGGGAGGCTCGGGGCCCGGCTCGGGAAGCGGGAGGCTCGGGGCCCGGCTCGGGAAGCGGAGGCTCGGGCCCGGCTCGGGCAGGGCCAGCCCGCAAAGGTGCGGAGCCCAGCGGCGGGGACATCCCCTGCTCCGGCCCCAGCATGCCGGCGCCGGGTAAACGGGGATGGCTAACAACTGTTTCGGGGGAGTTCCACACCGACTGCAGTGCCTCTAGATGGCCCTCGCACATCGCCCATCCCTCCGGCAGCTCCTCGGCACTGCCGAGCCCACGGCCAGACTCTGGCTCTGGCTGCTTCAGGGACGCAAAGATAGCGCTTGGTTTAAGAACAGTATTTTTAGAGCACCATGAAAGTTTGGTGTAGGAGAGGAGAGACCAAGACACTGTCGTTTAACTTCCTGTACTGTCGTGGATCCATGAGGACTGTCCTACAGTTTCGAAGGATTGTGCCCAAACCACTAATTTTTCTTTCTGTCTCCCAAAAAGAGGTGCTGAGAATAAACTAAGAAGCATGAAAGTGCCATTTATCGACTCTTAAATGCAGTTACTACCCTCCTTTGTCTGCCATTCAGTATTTCTCCTCTTCAGGCTGAGTCAGAGGTGAGGTCGCTGTGATGGGACCCGGGATGGGTGTATCCCTTCCCTCGGAGGCCAGGGAGGAAGAGTTCTGGAGTCCCCCACAACAAATACTCATCACAACTTCTTTAAGAATTAGGTTTCTCCCCACTTCCAATTTCTTTATTTCCATCTAGTTGTTCCCGGTAATCTGTCCTTGCCTTTGCCCCAGCAGTCAGCATCACCATTGCTATTAAATGAATTCAAAGTATGTTTTCAATTTGGAGGCAAAATTGAAGAGATTTTTTATATTGACTTATGCAATTTCACAGATTTCTCACTTCTGCTTTACTTCTTTCTGTACCTGAACACCTTTTGCTATTCAACTTTGAAAGGCCTAGCTCAAGTTAACTTTTGCCAGTTCTACACTTTGCAATCTCAGAGCTGTCCTCACTGAGATGGTTTTTTTTCCCCCCATTCCTTGTATCTGCAGTTACTCCCAGTGTCCTTTCTGCTGTGATTATTCAGTTAGTTTGATCTGGAACTCCCTTACAAAATTTTCCTTTTTGACTGGAATGCACATTTCACAGAGTCTTTGCATCTTTGAGCTAAGAGAACTTCCAGCCAGCTTTGCTTTTGACAACCTGAGCTCCCCAACCCAGATGACTTCAGTAGCCAGCCTGGTAGTGTGCCCTCTTGGAATGAAGAACCTGTGCGCAGAGTAGTTCAACAAAAACAGCTTGGTTATATCCACAAAATGCTGTGCTTCAGCTATCAGTTTTTTCTGCTAAGAATTCTTTTCAGCAGAAAAACTAGCCTGTGCAGAAACACCTTACTAATGTACTGTATTGCTTCTAATCATCCTATTAGTACTTACATTTGTCCTCTCTGTGCTGTGCTGGGATAACATGCTTAGTTTCAGACTTATACCCTAATATAAATAAAATTAGTCTGCTCTTGTTCATCCAGGACTCCTTTCTAGAACCTCAGTACTTACCAAAGCAAAGTCTATAATAAACCCCATTTTATTGGTTTAGTGACTATTTGGTGATAAAGGATCTGTGATCCTAATTTAGTGTGTAATTGTCACTTGGGAAGCACATGCTTTCCCAGCTATATTTAAGAAACTAGAGGCCCATAGTTCCCTGGGATATTTATCTCTCTGATAACAGAGGCCTTTAGTCACTTCCAAACTCAGTATTCTTTTCTTGCCTAACTATTTTCTCTGTCTCGATAAGATGCTCAGTCAGAGAACACAGTCAGAGGGTTCACTTGAATTTAGGAGTAGAGTTACCATGAGAATGTAGCCCCCAGGCATACAATACAGTTTAAGAAATGTGCTCTTTTCTCACTGGAATAAATAAAAGTATCTGCACAATTGTTTGCAGCATCTGTTTAATTTTAGCAAAAACTTTCCAGCTTTTCAGCCTTTGGGCCAAGGAACACAAGATGTCTCTATTTAGGTTGCTAATCCAGCACCTCAGTTATCATTTATGATGAGTCCCTGCCTTTCTAGCTTGTGTCTTAAGGCACTGCACTGCTAAAAGGAGTTAAAATGTTTGGAAATAATTTTAGAGCTTCCGATTTGAAAAGACTGGCCAAAGCATCATCCACAAAATCTAGCCAGAGCCCTGGTGCCCCAGTTTCACAAATACTGAAGTGAGACAAATTATGATTTCCAAAGTGAATATCCCATGAGCAAACACTGTACTCTTACCTTCTCCCAGCTGCAGAGCAGGGTCCATGAGCTCCATCATGTACTCTACATTGAGAAGGACTTCAGTCAAGTTGCTGCGGGCCAACACATACATGAGCACAGGGAGGAAGTCATCTGCACCATAGGGCTTCCCTGAGCAAAGAGAAACACAGTGTGGTCCCAGTAACACACTCATGTTCCCACACAACAGTGTCAGATTCTCACACAGTGAGTCCTTTGCAGATTTTACCTTATGTTATATGAAGAGTTAAAGCTCAAAAGCACCAGCAAAGAAAAAGTGCTAAAGCCAGAGATTTAGATCACTTAAAAAGTAAGTAAACTTGCTTCAAGCCCAAAATAGGATCTTGAAAATTAACTGGAGAAATATAAACTTCATTGATCCCAAACAACTGGCAATTTTTGAAGAGTGCATAGGCTTCCAGCTTGTCCCTCTGACTTGATACTGACATCAAGACTGCAGTTCAGGTTGGCAATATCAGTAGGGAAGTTGTCTGCATGCATTAGGAGTATTTATTCTCTTAGGCTTACTCTGTGTGTAATTCCAAAAAACAGAAAATAGAATTTAAAACAGTGGTTTTAGGACTGAGGATTTCCATGTTTATGCCCCTTCAGAAGGCAAAATATGACACTACATGATCCTAATTAAAACAGTCTCCCAAGAGTTAGGATCCAAGAGGAATCGTCTTTCTATCTATGCTGTCTAGCTAAGAAAACAGAAAGATTTTCATATTGGACTTAAATCTAGTTTTTGAAATTGGTGTGCAGCTGATGCTCAGTATTTCCTGTGCTTAAAACATTCATATCAACTGAGTTAACAAAGTGATCTAATATACAGCCTTTAAGAGCTCTTTGGGATCTCTAAGGACAAAAAAGCATGCCAACAGTCATCATTATAAATAATTACTACTTGAAATAGAATCTGAACTGAAACTTCCCTGCATAAACCACAAAGAACACAAGGATAACTTTTCTCATTTGAAAGATACTTTCACTTTCAACCAACATGTCATAAATTCATCATGGAGAACCCACAATAGCAAGTTTCTTACCAGACCTATCTTCCCAACATTCAGAGCTGACCGTTCCTCTTAACCTAATCTGCTTTCATTCTGAATGTCTTTCCTCAGACTGTGGGAAGATTTTTGTCCCCTGTGCATTTGTATATATTGGTTTCATGGACTATGTGTGTCTCACTTGAGAGCTGTTTGTCTCACCTCAAGGAATCAAAGCTACCCTTGATGCAGTTATGGTGAAATTAAGCTCTAGCCATTTTTGGCCCATAGCATGCATGTTCTTCCATGGTAAGGCATACATTCCTATTTCTCAAATGTTCCCACTGACTTATTTCAAATATTTGCCATGAGTCAGATTTCTTTTTTTGTCATTCATAGTTGACGCAGATTCTCCACTGGCAAAGAAAGATATTCTTCTGAAGCCTCAAATAAACATGAGTTTAGCCCTGATTTAAAAAAAAAAAAATGTGGCTTTGAAATAAACCCAGTAATACATCTAGCGAACAGAGAGTTGATCCTTTTAAAACAAACTGGTAGAGAATGAGAGATCATCAGGGCTGTAATTCAGTCTAACAGAGCCCACACACGCCACAACATAGACTATTTATTTAATGAAAGCTGCATTAACGCTTTCAATTCTGATTGCTTTTTTATGGCTGCTTTTAGTTAGAAGACACAGCCTTATGTCTTCAACAAAACTATAAATGGACTTCATTGTTCCATTAACATCTGGATGGACATTTTTTCGTCTGTTGTTCGCTTGGCTTATGTCTCTGTGAAAGCTTTAACTCTGTGAAGGGTCTGATTTATTACTGTCATATACATTACCTTAATACAAGAAACTTAGTATTAGAGCTGTTTAATATTTTCCAGGGAAAAAAAAAAAAAAAAAGGATGACAAAACTGAGACATGAAAATATGACAGAAAAAACTTAGCAGCAAAAAGCCCTATTCTCCTTTTGCTCCAAGTACACCAGAGGCCAACAGAGTTAGTTCTAATTCAAACTAGTATAAATGAATACAAAATACCAAAGATTTGTTTGGCTCATTTTTGCCTTCATTCAAAACTTTATCTTTGTGATCTAGTAGTTACTGACCATGGATAGAATGAGTCTAGTTTCCTGAAGGCCAAGGGATTTCCAGTGCAACACCAATAGCAGAATTTCCCCTGCTACTTCTCTTTCTGACTAATTCATGTTGTGTCTGATAGGGCATCCAAGAAAACTGTTACTTCACAGTATAAATTCCTATTCACTGGAATAAAACCCTTGGGTTACCAGTTGGTTGGCTGGTTGGTTGGTTGGTTGGTGTTTTTTCACATGTCACCAAAATAGATCATGAACAATGAACAAACTGACAAACTAATGCAGAATGGAAACAGCAGCTTGGAACTAAACGATTCCACGTCTCCATTCATCAATTTCTGGTGTCAACAGAAGTGAAAGAGGAAAGTTCTCTACAATTCTTCCAGAATCTCTTTCTTTTTAGTTCTCTGAGAGGTTGTTGTATGTAAAATCAGGCATGGAGACAACTCCTTTTCATGCTGTTTATCTCATTTATATAAGTTGACTTAGCTGCTCTGCCCTCCAGTCCTTGGTATAAACTCTTCTCGACTTTGAGACTTCATAGAAATATTATTGGACTCACAGCTGTTTATATACCTTATATATGAAAATCTGATCTACAGTTTCTTTTTGAGTAATAAATGCTGAGCAGGGATGTCTGACTGAAATAATGGAAACAACCTATGTTCCATATGCTGTATGCTTACAACCTGTGTAAATTACTAGACACCACCTTAATCCATCTACCTGTGGCTATATGATACCCAATTTTGAATACCCACGTCTGTAGCAAAAGCTGAAGTCAGCAGGAGCAGAACATGTCAACAAGGGGAAAGTAACACTAATCACCAGTGATCTAGCTGTGACTCCATGTATTGCCACAAACCTCTACTGTGGCCAAGGGCAGGTCAGGCATGCTATATTGCACCTTGTAGGCATCTCAGTAGCATCTCTCCACTGACTGCACGTGGAGCCGAGGAGAAGTGCCTGAGAGGGCAGGACTCTGATTCTCCACAGTTCTCTTGGCCCCTGCGGGTACAGGGACTATCTTTGACATGTACAGCCATCAGTCCAAGCATGGCCCTGAGGAGCTCTGTATCTCACACCATCCATGTGGATAATAGGTGCTGTCAGCAACTCAATTATGGCCAGAAGCAGGAGTCTACAGACAGAAGAAATAATGCCTATGAACCAGGATACCTGAGAGATTGCTTCAGCACTGTATGACCCACATACTTCCTGTGCCATGAAAGGCACCAGGGCACTAAGCAGTGTCCATCTGGGAGCTGCAGAAGGGGTATTCTTGCAGCCTGTTGCCTCCTCAGCTCTACTTTCAAGCTAGGCCTGAGCCAAATTCCTAGACCTGTGTGGCTTGCTCCCTCTGTGGTCTGTCACAGAGGGGAATTTTTGCAGCTGACAGAATTAAATCTAGCTCTGACCCTGCCACTGCTCTCAGTGACAGTGAGACTGAGTTTGCCTATTCAAGGTGGTGGTGTTCTATTCAGACATGACTTGCTTGCCTTATTTCCCCTTCTTTCCTGCAGGGTCAGGAAACATTTATTTCATAAATATCTCTAAGAAGCTTAAAATAAGCCTTCTCTGCTACCACAAATTCATCCTATTATGTTTATAGCAAAGCAAATACAACGTCAGCTCCTGGCTGGGATGCAGCACTTGAATAGATGAGTATTAATTAAATACATGATTTAAAGCAACTGGAATTCTGCCCAAGCCTCCATAAAGAAATTACAACCTATTTTAACACATTTATGCATTTCTTTTCTCTCTGTGTATATTCTGAGAACCAGCAGACAGGGGTGATTCTCTGCACCTTGCTCTAATATTGCACAAACACTAGCTTGATGTCTAGAAGCAGATCTCCACAAAATATAAATTTTAGCCTCAGTTTGTAGCTGGGGAACCTGAGGTGCAGAAAGGTTAACTGGGATTTGTCCAAGATCATAAGAAAAGATTGTGTCTTTCCTTCCACACACTAGCATTTTGATGTCTCTTGTCTATTCCATACTACTTTCAGCAAGGTTTAATATGTGATATAGTGAATTAAATGAGTTAATAGATGCAGACAGCATGAATTCACTTCAAAAATGTAAGGTTTAGAGATCAGAGGAATTCACTCCCCATGAAAAATTTGAACTGGCTCTTTGATTCAAATGTAGAAATTGTGCTATATAGAAGAAAACCCAAAATCTCTAGTCCCCAAATCAGTCTTCATTAAAAGTAACTTAAATAAAAATATCCTCTTCCAAAAGATATCAAAGTAAACCTGTTATGTATAGCTTTATTTTCCTTCTCAGAAGTGAGATATGATAATAAGCAGTGTAATGGGATTGCTCTGACAGCTTTAGGAGTTTCTAGCCTGGGCTCTTCGCTGCCTGCTGAAGTATTGGAGACCAGTTTCCTTTCCACAAGCTCAGCTACCCCACTGAAGACTCAGCTTTGCTTTCACAAAGGCTGCAGAGCCTTATAGGAGTGCATCAGGGCAGCTAGTATCTGACCACTCAGTTCTGTAAGGGTGACAAACATAATTCCAAAAGCTAAGGAAGAGAAATATTCCAATGGAATATATGTCCTATATATCCTCTTTTTCCAAAAGCAGACAATACACATTATTCATGTAAAATTATGCAATAGAAATTATTAAATCAGATGTTTTGGTCATCTAGCCAATTCCATAACTAGTAAAAACTATAGTTTTGAACTATATAGTCCAGCTGCCTGTGCAGTTCAAAGATAGTCCAAAAATGAAGCTTCATAATTTTAGGTAGTTCACAAATCAGAAATGTTGCAGTAAGAAAATTGTACCTCCATTCTTCTTGAATCTCGTTTGAAAGCAGTCTGTTCATGTTTCAAAATTCCAGCCTAAACTTAGAGCTTTTTCATCCCTGATCTGCTTCACTCATAGGCTGATCAAATTTGTGCTGTTTGTCCTAGATTGTCTCCATAAACCAATGCCTGTTAATGCTTTGTTTTTCCATGAGTTCTCTTCCACAGTGGCAGCTCCGAGGCAGCACAAGGCTGGTGACCCAGGCACACCACTGCCAGCACCCACCACACGCATTGCAGATTTGCATCGTTCCTCACTCTACAGGTGTCACTTGTGTTTTTGATGAAAAGCAAAGAGTCTCATTCTACTAATATCACACAATATACCTTTAATATTTTGTCTGAGTGAAGGTATTTCTGAAACACACACAATAAGGTGGTTTTTTTTCTATATAACATTACTGTGTTTCTACATAAATCAGATATGTGCCTAGCTGTCCCTGTGAATATTGCAGCATGCCTTCCAAATGTAAGAGTTGCAGGATTTCTGCCTCTTACTTTTTGTAGTGGCAAAAAAAGCCAGCCATTTTGTGGGGTGTGGGCTTCCCAAACTGTGGTTTTTTAAATGCATTTTATTCTTACTAACCATCCCTAGTATTTTTAGAAGGCAGGTTACATATTTTCAGATTGTCAATTATATTCTTGGAGGCATATGTTTCAGTAATTTAAGTGTGTACAGAAGTTGGAAAACTTTAGTGAGACACCTCAGTACTATCATAAAGGTGCCTTTAGTGAGGATTCACTTACTAATATCACTGCCTATGTAGTACATAGGAGCATCTGAAGCAGGGCCACTTAATTTCTTTTATAGCCAGTAATTAATTATCCAATCTTGACACTGGAGTTTGCCTTGAGTCATCTTGCTCTAAAGCAGAAACCTATATGTAGCCAGATGAATCATCTGGACTCCATGAACTGACTCCACAATGGTGTGATGGGGAGCTGGGAATGATACCCCTCTGTAGCCACTTACATTGAGATGTAGCCAGAGATTATTCCTGCTTCCACTCTATCATGGAGCTGTACTCAGGGTCTCTTGAGAGAAAGGTATGATTGTGAACTTGCCTTTCTAATTCCTTGTGATGAATCAATTCAACAAGCTGGTTGTCTTCAGCTTGAGGAAGAAATGCTAGTTTAAACCAGGATCTGACCCATTCGGTTCTTAGTCTTAAGTATCAGGGATTTCAACCACAGCCAATTTTTCAGGCAGATTTTGTCATGTAATATGAATTACAGTCAAACCAAAGATCTCCTCCTTTTTTAAAATGTCTTGTTATGCATGGAGTCAGTCATGGCAAACTTTAGAGTTTCATGACTCTTTCAGCAGGGCAAAGATGGGCACCACCACAGGAATGGAAGCTCCTGAGTAAGCCTGTCCTTAGTTTTAAATGAAACTTGGGACCTCTTGGGATGTCCTGTACTGCTGTCCATGGGTCTCAAAATGTTAAAAAATTTTTATTTTCATATGTATCTAAAAAGAAAAGGTGCTTGATCAGGTGGTGTTTGCATTTTGCTTTGAGAAATGAAACCATATTCTTAGGTCAACTCATCCTATGGCCAGCCTAAAGTGAATAAAGACCTGGCCTGAGCTGACAAATTGCAAATTGAGCCAGACAATACAAGTGGTTATTGAACAGGTAATGTTTCTGACAGAGGTAGACTGATTTTGGTCCTGCAGCAGGGTTGATTAGTTTTGTGTTTCACCTGCTCTGATCTTGGAAGAGGAGGGAACTTTCTAATCTAGTAGTGAGGAAAAGGAGCAAAAAAGAGAAGTTATTGCACAGGAAGCTGAGCACAGCCTCTGTTCTTCCTGTGTGAAGAACACTGTGCTGCCTCATGGCTGGCTGAAAGCAAAAGGGGCCCTGTGCTATTGCTCTTGAGAGCAGAAGGAGAATTCCCATTTGCTGAAATCTGCTCTGAGCAGCCCACAGCATGCTCTTCTGCATGCCACCAGCTGGAATCCCCTGTCAGAAAAATATTTCAGGTTGCTGAGAACTTGTGTTTGCCACTGGAAAAAGAAAGTTCATTCTGTGGAAAAGGTTTCACACATTTTTCTTCTAAGTGTGTCTGTAGGGCATTCCACTCAATTTCTCTCCAAGTCTGCTGTTTTCCAGGTGTTTTCCAGGAGTTAGATACAGCATCTTCTCCCCTTAGCCTCTTTTTCAGGTCTGAATTCATTGGGGTACATTTCCATCATTCCAGGCCAGTTTTCTTCTGGCCAAACCCTGATATGCATCACTGATCATGCATAAGGGTGAGGGAGCTGGATTCACAGGGGTGAAATCAGCTTCCAACCTACACCCTGCTGGCAATAGTACTCAGAATGAGAAAACAGTTGAGCTGGCCAAAACACAGTGCTTTGGTTAGCATACCAAACCACAATGAAACCACCTAATTTCATGAATGTCAATATTTTAAACATGTAGGGGTTTTTGAATTATTTCCCTGACTTCTCATTTCTATTACATAAAGTGACACAACAATATTTCCTTCAACAAAGACATTCCATCCTTGAGCTAACTAAGATATGTTGTGTATGTAACATATCACTAGCATCAGAAGGAGACCATGTGGGTTTTAATGAGGCTTGCAAGTCCTTGATCTAAACCAAATTTATTCTCAAACTTCACACAACTGTTTTAACAAAGTTACAGCAAATTCCCCTACATATGTCCAAACCTCATAATACCTGAAGACAGTGAGAGGTCCTTTCCACCCTGCAGCTAAGGCTCAGCCCTCGGGTGGTTTCTTGCTCTGCTGTTAATGTGTCTAGGTAGGTAGCTGAACCTTGCTGTTTGCTATCTAAGAGATCACCTTGAGTTGAGGCTCAGCAGGGGCATAACAATGCCTGGATGAGTGCTCCAAGGCTGTTGCCAATACAAAATAAAGCAGAGCAGCTAAAAGCACCTTTGGTGACTGTGAGTTCTTGAACAACCGCAGGTTATTGCAAATTAATACCTGGCTTCTCTCCAAATTCAGGCATGGCTTGTCATCAGCTCACAGTCTGCAAAAAAAAGCTCTTAAACTGGCAAGGCGGATTGCTGGAGGAAGGGACTTACTGTTCTATGTGCAAAGATGCATCCTGTCTGCAGGCCAAAGGTTTAATTTCTGCATTAGTGGTTGGCCTGAGGCCCATGCTGTGTTTATACTCAGAGCACATACTGCCTCACACTGAAGAAGTGGCTTTTAGAATTTACTGGAGCATCAGGAATTAGTAACAAACTGCTAGCATTCTGCGTCTTCTCCTCAGTTTAGGAAAAACTCTGTAAAGGCCAAATCAAGAGTCTTTTCCTTATGACCCATCCCTAGAATTTACCATTATTTTGCTACAAGGTGGGACAGAGCCCTGAAGATATTTGGAGAGCTGTGTGAAGACCTGTGCAAAAAGGACATTATCCATAAAACACACACTTACTTACACACTAGGTAACTAGTTTTTGAGTTATGGAGCTTAAAGTTAACCAGGTAATATACCAGTTATTAGTGCAGAGAACTTCACTAACCATTCCAATTCTGAACAAAACCTGTGGACATCTGATAGCAAACACATCAACCATCACTGCTACCTCTAATGTGAATATTGCCACGCCAACTGTATCATAAACCCTCTTCCTTTGATACATGGAGAAAGACCCATGGTGGATACCATTGCAGTAGGAGTCCTGTACCTGAGTTTCCCTGAGCCATGGAGTCATAGATGAGTTTGCAGGTCTTCAGCAAGATGGCAATTTTCTTTTCTGGAGAGTAGGTCTTGTGCATGGTTGTGAACTTGTGAAGGATTTTTTCCAGGACAGCAGTTTCAGGCACACTGGTTGTGACGCCCAAGTCAGTGGTAGTTGTGTTTTGTATTACAAGCTGATTCTCTTTCAGCTGCTGTAAAGATCCATCTTTGTTGTGTATTTCTTTTAAGGAAGAATTAATGGCTTCCTTCAAAGGTTTCAGGACACATTTGTACAAAGCTGTCTCAGCAATCACTTCTGCATAGACAGGGGAGAACACAAAAGCACATAATGAATAAACAATACAGTAGTACAGGTACAAGTAAAAGTCCTAAGGAAGCATGTAGTTAGTTATTTAAGCACTACTACATAGCTGTGAGAAGGAAACTGAAATTATATCCCAGAAAGTAAACATTACATTACCAACACCTTCCAGAAATCATAGATGGGCTTGAGATGAACATCAGTGTATAGTCTCTGTCACTGGAGCTGTAGGAGACGTCCTGCTACCAGCAGTCCCTGCTCTCTTTGCCTGACTCCTATCTGACCAGCATGGCACTGCCAGGAAGCAGGAAAACCAACTCTGGGGGGAGAGGAGAGGTCTCACCTAACTGTGATTTTTTTTCACAGCTCTACCCTTACAGATGGCCAGATGCAATTCATCTCATGTCCCTTCTGACCTCTCCTTCTGACTTGTTTGAGATATTCACTTTGGGATGAAATTAATTGCACCCTCAAAACATCCCTTTCCTCAAAGCAGCTGCAGCCACCAGCTCAGAGACAGACTCCAATATTTGGTCAGAAGTTTCTCATCATTACTGCTCAAGGGACTCTAAATTACTGATCCTGTAAGACACCTCTTATGCCATCTGTGGAGGAGGAAATACTATGAGTGGGTTGAACATTTGCTTAATATTTGGCTGAACATGAAAGGAAGCATAAGAGACTGTGAGGAAGTCTGTTGTCTGACTCCTAGAAACCAGAGGCAGAACTAGAGGGATTGCAAGAGATCCTCTTGTTGCACTGAGGCAAAAAGTTCATTGGCAAGAATTCATCTGTTCAGGCAGTGAGGAATGAACTAAAAGGCAGTAACATCTATGTATTCAAAATGCAACTATTTTAAAGAATCCAGAGAACCAATCAGCCTGAACCAGGGCAATTCAAGTGATAAATCTTTCAGTGGGAGTCCCTGTCCTCCAAAGAAGAAGGCAGTCCTGTCAAGATTGACTGGGCCACATCATCCTGTTAAGGAACCATCAGTGAACAGGGTTAGATACAGGGTTAAAACCAGGCATGTCTATGGGAAGGTGGTGGGATACTTGCACACATGCAGCTCTACCAAACATAAAAAGGACACTTCTTTCTTTCTCCTTTCCACTTACACTAATCAAGATTCAAGACAGACTTCTCTGTGCTGCCCCTACACTCCCCACCTTGAAGAAAGAGGTTATTAGGACAAAGATTGAAAGTGTTCCACAAGGTGCATGAGAAGTGAAACTGCAGGTTCCCTCTCCTAGCTATGGCAGGGGACACTGCAGGTCTGTTCTGCTGGGGAACTGCAGGATCATGTGAAGCTTTCACTGGGCAAGAAGGCAATCAGCAGATCCTGCTGAGACTGACAGTGAACTGCTTTTTACTCCTGGCTCACCACTTAGCTGAGTCCCACCTAATCCTGGAGCTGCAGGATCCCCTGGAATCCCTGGTCACTCCTGTGGTTCACTCCATATTCTGTGTCTTCCAGTTCCCAGCTTGTTTTAAGCCAACTTAAGGATCCACAAGTAGCTCTGCATTGGTTCTCAGGTCCTCAGGAAACAGTTTTAAGCTTTCAAATGAGCATGAGCATGCATGCATGCTTTTTCTGGATGTACAGATTTCACTGGGATAAAATGTCCCACAGCTCTTTTTATGTTCCCTCATGGATGAACATTAAACAGACCAGTCCAATCCTCAGGAAGGAGAGAAGTAGCACATTATTCTCTCAAAGGATATGAATGAGAAGCAATGAAACACCTGTAAACAGTTACAAATAATATATTTTCTCCACAATGGCAAATTATATCTACGGCAAAGAGGTGAACGCTTCATTTTGGAGCTGATGGTAGTCTTGCAACAGGCAGCACTTCTGTACCTCTGAGCTCTGAGGAGCACAAAGGGGAATCAAGTGATTCCTCCAACCTGCTACTCAGAATCATCATAGTTTTGTCCTTCCCTGTGAGACAACGATTGACCTCAAAACTGCATGCCACATGCAGTGAGTTCTCCATCCTTGTAGCAGAACAGTGGATGTGGAAGGCCATGGGAATGCATCTGTAAAGGGGAAATTTGCCTTTTGTGTTTCCAGTGAATTCTGCTCTGCTTGTGCAAACCTAGTGTATACATAAATGCACATACACACATATATACACATACATACATATATGTCTCTCATACACAGAAATAGATGTCTCTTCTGCTTAAACTTTTCCCTTTAAAACATTCATAAAAGGATTTTTCCCCTCATTCGTCTCCAGAGTTTAAAGCAGTTCCTCCAAATGCTGGCAACCACTGAGCAGACTTCAATTCATGCTGCTCAGGTTTTAGGAGATGGTTTATAATTCCAAAAAAGCAGAGCCTGTGTCTGCATGATTCTGTCTCCCTCCTCACCTTCCCAAACCATGCCCAGGGATGAAAAAAAAAATTACCTACCTAATTGCTCCTCAGTGTAGGAGGCTGGGTCTATCAGAGATTTCAACTCAATGCTCTGCACTAAGTAACTCTTCAGCTGTGTCATCATCAGCCGGATCTCTTGTAGCATCTCTGTGCTGGAGCTCTGTTTTGCCATCATCTCTAAACTGTACACTCTGTAGTCCTGCACCAGGTTGCCAAAGTACGAATCCTTGTCCTGTGCCAGCTCCACTATCTTCTTCTGCAGCTTCCTGTCACTAGACAAAAAGACTGTGAAGACGTTGGACAGGTTCACCAAGGACAGCCTGTTTTTGGCCTTGGCCAAGATCACAGAGTGTGTCTTTTTACCAGATGAGCTACTCAGCATCTCCAGGTCATCCTCTGTGCTGCTGGTGGAGTAGGAGTCTGGCTCAGATGTTGATGCCTGAGCTGCAGTGATGCCTCCCAGGTCCTCCAGGGATGGGTGCGAACCTTCCAGTTCAGCTGAGCTGACAGATCTGTGGCCATGTCCCGGTTCAGTCTTGGTGTGTGTGCAAGTGGCACCCCCTGTCACTGTAGCTGGGCTGCCCTTGCACACAGCCTGCCCTGTGGCAACAGCCATCTCTCCCACTGTTCTTTGCTTTGGCTGGCAGGAGCTGGGGATCCTTGGTACCTGGGAAACCCTCTTCCTTCTCGGTGGTGGGAGAGGAGGTGACTTTCCTTTCTCAGAGGCATTGCTTTCTATCTTAGGCATGTCCTCCTTCTTCTCTGCAGGTTCAGGCTTTGTCTCCTGAAACTGTGATACAGTCCTTTTGCGAACCTCCCCGGGTATTTCTACAGCCTTTTTGCACAGCAGTGTTTTATTTCTGCTCTCTGCACTTGTATCTTGGTTTTCTTCTGTCCCTTCCCCTTTCAGCGTTTCACAACTTTCAGGATTACCCACACAGCTCTCCTCTGAGGTCCTCTCACTCAGCCGCCTCCGCGGGGGAGCAGAGGGCTGGGAGCCCTTCTTGGGGCTCACTGCCAAGGGCTCACTGGCCGAGCAGCTCTGCTTCCTTTCTTCTTTATTGTCACTGCCCTCAATTTTCATTTCCTTGATGCTCTTTCCTAGTGGCTTAATAAGTAGCTTGTTTTCTTCACAGGCAGTCATGGGGTCCTGTGGGAGCCTCAGGGAAGATTTCTGAATGAGGGCATGAGAAGGTGGAGGGGGAGGAGGCCGTCGAGGAGACCTCTTCTCAGTAAGCATGGTGGCAAGGGGAGATCAATGCTCCCAGAGTGGCCTTTAGGAGAAGGTGCATCTGGAGGATTACTGTACTCTTCTATAAAAATAGGATTCACAAACCACAGCCTGTCATTTCCTATTGACAGCTCAATTTCACATGAGCAGTGGTTTGCGCTACTTGCAAAACACTGGGTAGATCTTAAACTGTCTGCCTGGGCAGTGCTGAAAGCAGAGTCTTTTGCAGGGTGGGATAAGTCCTGTCTTCTGTGGTTTAAGTAGGAATCCCAGAAATCTGTCAAAAAAACAAAAATGAAAAAAAAAATCTGAGAGAATTTAACTGCTAATGCTATATAGAAAATCTACTTATTGTTAAAATATAGTACACAAACTTCAACGTTGAACTTTCAAACCACTGCACAAAATAGTGTGAAGAAAGAATTGCCTGTTTTATGCATGTGAAATTCCTCAAGCCAGGGGATAAGGTCAGAAGCTTCTCCCCAGTCAATTTTAGGACACATACCTAGTGAAAATGTGTTGATGCTGTTCAGTATTTTCAGTACGAGCAGGAAGGCACAAGTAACAAATACAAATGATTGTGAAAAGGGATCTATGCTTGTTCAGTAATCACTGCCCTCTAAATGCAAATAGCTGTGGATACCTGAGGAGAGGATGTGAAGACCCCATGCAAGTTGTGTCTGCCTCTTGCTTACAACAGAAAGGGACAGGTCTGAGGTAGTCGGCCAGGATCCCACAAGCACCAGGAGACAACAGCTGAAGATGACTCTACTGTGCAGCAAGCTCATGTGGCAGTCTGTTCCACAAAGAGGTATGATCCTGCCTGGCAGTACAATCAAGTCTGGAAACATATGTTTTTAAATACCTTCCCCAGATTAGTATTGCCATTAAAGTCTATAGTTCTGGATGACTGTTATCTATTAGCCATGGCCACTCTGCCTTGCACCTTGCCTTGAGACAGTCTGCCTGCAGGTGTCAGAGAGAAAAGATGATGCAAAAGACTGTACACAGGAAGGATGTATGATGAAGAATTAAGGAATAGCTAAATACTTCAGTGCTTGCAACTATGACTGAAAAAGATGGTGTTTCACATTCAAGTAGTAATTTCTGTCAGAAATCTCTTATTATAATTTGTCTTTTAATAACTGTTTTTTTAAAAATTGCAAAGCATTGATACATTTTTTTAATAGATTCAGTATCACATCCAACTTTTTTCCTTTATCCTGAAGGTGAGTTTTCAAACCTGCCTTACAAGTCTGATCACTTTCAATCAATATTAAGGCTGTTGATCCAGGGTCCACTACTGCAAGCATCAGGAAACAGGGTCCAGAAAACTTCATATGTTCTGACCAAGGAAAAGGGTATAAACCTCTGCAGGTATTCACTGGATGAGAACTGTATAGATGCCCATTGATCAAGGGATAAGGGGAAGAAGGGAAATCCTGGAAACACAAACATGCAGACAACTAAATTACTTCAGCATGCTTGGTCCCTATACACAGAGCTGACACTGATGGCACTTTTTCTACATGGATTTTAGGAGAAAAAATGGGGCTGCCACACAATGTCTGAACCCTGCCCTGTGCATGGTGTCAGAAATGTCTCCCTACCAAAGCATCACATGCTGGGCCCAAAAGAGGATGGATGGGGCTGCACACATATGGGATGACCCTCAGTGCTGAGCAAGGGGTACAGGTCCCAGGTCAAGAGGTGAGCTAAAATACAGTCAATTTCCATCAGGATAAAATTGCCTATTTAGCTTCTTGCAGCCTAGGCTAGTGTCCATGGCAAATTCAGCTTTATAAGCATGTCAGCATGTTATCTTAGGGTGACTGACATTAGAACAACTTTATTCTCTGATTTCTTTCTGTAAGAGGGAGGAGAACATAATAGTGTTGCTAGGAACAAAACCACTCTTAACAACAGAATTTGGAAGTAGACATGCAGATGCAATGCACATACTAACATTGTACTGCCCACCCCCTCACATTTGAGACTGGATGGGGTACCATTTTCCTTAAGCTCTCCAGCTCTACTCAGTATCAGCAAATGCAGGACAGAGGAAGTTGATTTAAGTCATAAGTGGATTGATAATGCTGTGAAGTCTCATGAGCTGAGGAAATGGTGAGTAAACCAATCTGCAGAGGGGAAGTTGGTAATTTTTCTCAGTAGTGGTCAGGATAAGGCGCTGTGATGAAAATGTAAAGCTCCCCTCAGGCTGGGAAGGAACAGATGATGTGGTTCTACCAAGTAACACAACTGCTTCAGAGCAGGCTTTTCCCAGCACAGCCACAGTCTCACACTGCAGAGAAGGCCATTTGATCTCCCATTTCTCTCCCGGATCTTCCCTTATCTTGCAGTCTGGGAGGGATAATTAAGAAGTTCTCGGAGTCTTTGGCATGTCTGTGATGGTATGTGCCCTTTGTGCAGTGCAATCATGCTAATTCTCCTGCTAAAATAACTTCTGTACCACTAAGGTCAGGACTAGAGGGCCTGCAGTATGTCCTCTGTGACAACATACAGAACAGCCAGATCCTTTGTGGAACAATTCAGCTTGCAGATAGACATCTTACTTCTATCTGCTTGAAACACATATTACTTTGAAATAATTACAAAGCAACAGACAAGGATTTCAGACAAAGCTTTGTTTCCTTTGGAAGTTCCACTTTGGGCAGCACTTAATTGTTTGTGTACCCATTTGTACCCACAAAATTTTGTCCCAGGAAGCAATAAACAGCATCTGTCAGTAGCTGAGCCTGTTTGACTCTACTAAGACAGCATAACACTTCAGGAAGCTAGCATCATTTCCCAGCAAGACTGCACACAACAGAAGGTATTCTTCTGTTGCCAGAAACTTGTCTGCTATGAAATACACCATGACAAATAAATTTCCAAGCCTCACTACCTTTGTGACCACCAGTACAGGAGAGAAGGAAAGAGACTATGACCAATATTGCTTTGGTGCTTGTGCTTTAACTAATCTCATCCTTCAGAAGTTTTTGGAAACTGTTGCCTGAATCAAGATAGCCTCTGCTGGCTCAAATTAGACTGAAGGTTGCAGATTCATGCTACACTTCCTACATTTTAATCCAAATTTTTAGACTTGTTATAAAAAATTAAGTTTGCAACCTGTTATCTCAAGTTGTAAAGTATCTTTTTATCAGCAATAAATGCTGGCTGGACATCCATATAAAAGGATGCTTTGACAAATTGGAACATACTCAAAATAGAGGATGTTGAAAGTGTTAGATGCTGAAATCTAACATTTGTTTGGTGAAATTCAACTAAGTCACCTGAATTGAAACCAGTGGGGTTTGCCCAGGCCTTCAGGGAGGTATGATGCAGAAAATCAAAAAAATAGTGAGAAGGCTCTAATAATTATCCCTAAATGAGCTAACTCTTCAATTTTCTCCATTATTTGGCTGTTTTCAACACCCGAAGAAAAACTGAAAATCCAAGGAGCATGACCAGTGGCTAACTGAAGTATTTGTCTCAAGTGGAGTGTATTGAATGAAAAGAAATAGAAAGGCGACCTCCTTTAGTTAACAGAATTGCTTTTCCTTTCTGTTACTTTATACATCTCATTTAAAATTTTCTTGTTCGCTTTAGTGCTATCACTAAAAATAATGTTCCTTTTCACATGTGATTAGTGTGAGGTGAGAGAATATGTTGGGACGATACATGTTTCTCTACCAACTAGAAATCCTGCAGGAGGAAGCAGAAATATCAAAATTCAAAAATATCACACTTTCATCAGCATGGCCCCCACACATCAGAAGTTGCAAAGGTGTTTTCCTTATAGCTCAGGTACGAGCTACTTCCAACGTGTATAAGTTATCCCGAGAGACCAGCTGCACTTCAGCTGGTGAAAGCCACAGCTTACCTAGACTGTAGGTACCACACCCTGGACAGAGATTCAGGTGGAGGTTTATGACCAAAGGGGCAAGTGCCCTTTTTGTCAGCATCCTGCTATGTACATAAAGATCATAAACATCTTCCTCTTGCATTCAGACCTCTTTAGCTATTCCGAAGACAATAGTTCATCTATCTTCCAGTTGCATTATGTCTGTGCAAGGCAGCATTGTTCTCACAAGTCCAAGTGGAAATCCCACTGCTTTGAGGGACTTACCTATCCCCAGACTAGAGATAATTTCAAGGTCTTGAAAGTTACTGGCTTCTAATATTGCTTGTGGCAGCTTCAGGGTAAAGGGCAGCAAATCCCTGTTGGAACAAACACAATGAAAAAAACAGCAAAAGGATAAACCCCACAATTGTTAGGAACTCCATACTTCACTTGATTTTAGTGGTTTGATTGGCTCACAATTTAAGCTCTGTTCTGCACAGTCATGGCTGGTAAGGAATTATGGACATTGTGCCAGCCTGGGTTGTTCTGATTTCACAAAAGATCACCAACTTCTGTGGTGACGCTTCATACCATAGCACATTAATCACTGTGTCTCGGCTCTGTCCTCTGAAAACAGCAGGAATGCCTCTCACCTCAGGGGGGCCACCAGGGTTGAAATATCTTCCCATTAAAAATGACGTGTTGCAAATTGTAATTATTTTAATTAGAAAAGCCAATCTCTTTTGTGTGGAAAGGATTTGAAGTCCTTTTTCTTTCTGTTTACCCCCCCCCCCCCCCCCCACACACACACACACACACTACTCTGCTTTCTCTTTTAAAATCTCTGTAAGTGTAAAGCATGGGTACAGAGCAAGGCACAGAGGGATTGGGAAAGGGCAATGTCGGGGTGAAGGGCCAGTGAGGAAGTGTTGCATGACACTGAGAATACATATATCTCTCTAACTCTCTACTCTCAGACTTCTGAGTACTCGGTTTCTGGAAAGATGCTTTATTTCTACTGAAAAAAATATAGAGTTTCTCAGAGGATGTTGGCTGGGTTTCACTGAAACACACTCTGAGTCTCAAGCAATTTAACAGAGCATTTGTTCTGCCAGTGAACTGCTCAGGTTTGCCTCTTGGCCAGTGACAATTTGCTAACCTCTGTTCTTGCCTCAATTCCCATTCCAATAAGGACTAGAAAAGCCAGTCCCTAAATGATAGCAAGGAATGGCGTAGGATCCTTTTACGCAAAAAGTTTTACAAAATATTTTACGTGGTATAAGGAATTGTTATAGAAAAAAATGGTCTTGTAGGTAGGAGATCTCTGCCACACAAGTGCACACCCCAAAAGAGCACATGACTACAGACCTATCTGTTGACAGATGAATGCAGGGGTCTATTTCTGACCTTTTAAACATCTTTCTGCTGTTTTATGTTCTCCACAGGTTCTCTGTGCACTGCTGAGCACTCTGTTGTCACACTGACATAAACTGATGTGATCCATGTCTTATTATTTTTTCCTGGCAGATATGAAGTTTAAAAGAGGAAGAGGGTCCATGTACCTTCTGCTTTCTTTGTTATTTTACATGCATGCACAGTTCATAGTTCCTTTCTTTTTCTTTTTTTTTTTTTTTTTTTTTTTTTTTTTTTTTTTTTTTTTTTTTCTTTTTCTTTTCTTTAAACATATCAAGATCAGGATATATTAGGACATTGCCCTAATAGAAAAAAAATCTGGTATTATTAGTGGGGCAGAGCAGCTTGCAGACCAGCCACCAAGTCACCTGTTACCTACAGGTAGGTAATATATCCAGGCCAAAGTTTTTTTGAGAAGAGCCTATCAGCCCTGAATAGCTGTTTCCAGCTGTTCATACAGAATTTACTACATCCCTGTTCTCAGGCTTCTCCATTCACCATCACAGAGAGCTCCTATGAGCTGCCAGCAAATGGTAGGTCAGTGTCTTTTTATTGCCTGCTTCTCTCAGAAATTTATTCCCTTTTTATCTTGTCTTTTGACAGTAGCCTGGATCTGGAAAATCACATGAACCATCTGAATGTGTATTTGACACTCAGAAATAACATTTATAACAGGAGCTAATAGAAGAACTTTTCTTTCTTTCTTTCTGAGACTCTTTCTCAGGCCATAATGCTTTTTGCAGGAAAGCAGAAGTGAGCATATTTTCTCTGTCACCATCCACTTATTAGAAATGTCCAATTCTATTTTGTATTTGGCTGTTCTTTGTTTTGGTGAAAAAGAAATCTTTATAAGGGTCCAGGGGTTAACTTATGTCCATTCTATAAGGTCTGTACACATCTAGATGGCTAAATGTATATTAATTGATGAGGGTGAGGTGGAGCATGGTTTCTTGTGTGCAGGTAGAAGCTGTGGCTCAGTAGTGTTGAATGCAGCTGGCTGCAGAAGCAGCCCTCAGAATAGTGGGGGACTGGCTGGATAAGCTGTAGCACACTGTATCCTACCTCAGACAGGCTGTTCCTACATTGTGACCTAACCAAGTGACTAATGTGACTGCCTTGTAAATATATCCTGAATCTGCTTTCTCCTCCTAAAAGGAAATAACTACTTTTAGAGTCCCGTAAATTTGTATAGAGGAAGTCAAAAGTCTAAAACCAACTCAAAACCAGGCCTGCTGCAGTAGGGACAGGGAAATAGGTGGAGGTATTGCTGCAGTATGCCAAACACAAGGATACAGATTAGAGAAGGCTGCAGACAAATGGATTTAGTTACATGGAGGGGCTCATCAGCTGCTGATCAAACCTTGCACTGATGAAAATGACATTATAGGTCTTTCCCATCTCTGTACTCATTATTCTTGGTATTTCTGTGCTGAGCAAACAAACACTTTGCTTTCATTTAAAAATTTAGCTAAAAGAACTAAATTGTTTCAGGACTCCCATATAGAGTGATTCAGATTCCCCATAGGTGACTAAGGGCTTTGAGTTGCCAACAGGCAACCGTCCATTAGTAAATATGCTAAGTTGCTGCCATGTGTGTGTGCGTGTATGCTTAAAGCTTTAAAGAAATAGTTCACTCAGGGTCAGCCCTTCTTCCTCCCTGCCTTCCTAGCCTCTGTTCTTTGTGGAAGCAGCCCTATGGACAAAGCTTCCAGCTGCAGGGACAGCTGTGCTTGTGGGGTGATCTAGCCCCATTGTAGATATAAGCATCTGAAATACCTTCTGGTCTGGCAGGCTAGAGGGTAGCAGAGGAAACAGAGGGGTCTGTGCTGGGAGTGTGGACTGGGGAAGGGCAGACTGGAGGAGAGGGCAAAATGACTGTGGCATGGAAGCAATGAAGCGACTCACCTGCTGACACAGTAGAAGGCAACCAGTTTGAAAACATCCTCAAATACAAGGACTGATCCTTCCAGGTACATGACTGGTGAAAAACAGAAAAGACAGTCAACAGCTGTTTTCTTTGACCTATATGATAAAAAACCAGGTAGGTTTGGCTGGTACATCTTCTGGTTTGTGACTGTCCAGTAATTGCTTGGACTAATATGACAAAGGACTGGCTTCAGGTGGCCAAATGCAACAAGATTCTTCAGAGAGACACTAGAGTAGAAATATCTTATCCTGGCTTTCTGAAAAGTTAGCTCAAGGTATCCAAGTGTTGTGACACCAAGAAACAATGGAAATAAAAAAAATGCCAGGTCATTTCCAAAGGGATCGTTACAAGCCCAACTGTCTCTAAGGATGTGCATATCTGCAACACATACAGGGCTGACCTTGTGACTCTTCATGCTGGAATCTGGTTTGGTCTGGATGGACAAAGTGCTTTGAAGAAAAAAAAAAAAATAAATTACTGTTTCATTACTGTGTGTGTGGGCTCTGACCTGGGTCACACAGTCAGTATAAGCACAGCCTATTCTGTCTTCTCCCTCCCATGGTGTTATTCAGTGACTGCACTCTCCTTTAAGTGGAAAAATACAATCCACCATATTGCAGAGGTTTTAAGTAGACCTTCTTTATAACAACATGCATTTGGGCATAGTGTAGACCAAATCTCACATGTCACTATAGAGCTTTTGGCTTTAAAACTAGAAAAAATTCACTGGCTGGTGGAGAAAGTTTCACAGACCCAAGACGGAGAGTTTCAATAACCCAAGACAGAGAGAAAGACCGGGGTTTGCAGAAGAGATGTGTCCATCTTTGCTTCAGCCTTATAGTCTCTCAAACTCTATGCCTGTTTGTGCACAGCATACCCCCACAAAAGACATTGACAAGAGTAAGGCAATCTGCAGGGGATTCTCAGAAATGCTCACTTACTGATGGTAAAGAACTGTCCCAAAGCTGCACTCCAGAGCTGCCACAGGAGCATGCCAGGAGTCCCTGGGGAGCAGCATCAGCTCCCACCCATATAGCACTGCCCACAGACACTGTGCATCTTCCTTCACACTGTTCTAGGCCACAGGTCAGAGCTGTGGACAAAAAGCTCAGCTGTTGTGGCTCAGCTTCCTCAGTCAGCCAGGATTCACAGCACTGTGAGCTGTCTCCAGCCCCCTGCCATTGCCTGGTGGCTGGTCTCCTGCAAAGAAGGCCTCCAGTGCCTTCAGGAAGGAGACACCCTCCTGGATCTCCCCTCCCTCACCTCTGTGCCCTGGCTCTCGTTTTCCAGCCAGCAGATAATCCCCCTGCAAGGAAATGCTCAAGACTGTCTCTTGTTCAGGTTCATATCTCATTCCCTGAACCAGGCATTTCTTTCTTTTACTTCCCCCTTTATTGTAGCCCAGGCCCAGCAGGTTACTATTTTGGGCTGAATATTCCAATGTAGGCATTTTTTATAGAGACAAATGCCATGTAATGGCTTCTCAACAGTCATTCCTAGAATCGGTTTACGTTGGATCAGCAGGAACAGTTTAACCTCAGTGTATGCACCCATACGAGACTGCAATGTGGAATTTAAAACATATTTCAAGAAAAACAATCCCTTTCCCTCACTTTTCTCTCACAACTGGAAAAATCATGTTTGGCGAGTTTTTTCTTTTTCCATAATCATATTTCAGCCAGGTATTTTCATTAAACATCTCCCATGAACAATTTCTGTAGTTTGAAACCCATCTGCTTTGCAGTTCTGGAAACACAGGAAACAAAAATAAAGGCAAAACCCCATCCTGTTCTGTAGAATGAACTAAAACCCAAGAGTCTGAATTCACTTGAATCTCCAGCTATTAAATAAAGCCCTTTGTACAGATGATGGTTTTAAGGGAGTTTTTTTTTTTTTCTGTCAAGAACCACATGTTCACTTTGGCATTCTGAGTTGCAGATACCCATAAGAGACCAGACTGCACCTGTACTTGCTCACATATATGAACAAATTGCTTGGATTGGGACTATTGACTGTTTGTGTGCTAGGAAGTGCTACCACTTGGGAGCTTGAATGATAGACAAAAAAATATTACTCTGAGTGCCTCTGTGTCAGGAGTTTCCACATGTAAGTGCCTTGCCACTGCATAGCTACTTCTCCTCACATATATAGTTAAATTGCATAAAACACCACAAATCACCAGAAATTATACAGCTAAAGAAGACTAGGTACAAAAAGCTGCTAAATCTCAAGGACAGAAGTTTTCAGCAGGTGGTATATATAAATAGGACTGTCCCTGCTCTGGGAGGTCAAAGAAGGTAACAAAACCGAGCATATTTCTCAGCAGGCTAGAATTCATATACAGAGACCCACAGCTCTCCTGGGACATTTTTGGAAAGCCTGAAAACAAGGAAGAACAGATGGAAGAATCGTAAGAATAGTGCTTTAGATGTGTCACTACTCGAGGTACTAACACCATCAGCCCAAAATTTATTCTGAACAGTGGCCATGTCAAGCAGCCTGCACAGGGTTGCCATGGCTACTTGGATCTTCTCCCAGCCCAGCACCCATGGGGGAAGCCTTGCAAACTCCTGTGGGGAGCATCTTCCTTGGGAGAAAATATAATACTTCTGTCTTAACCTGGGTTTTTTTAGACACCTGCTGACACCATCAGACATCACTGATAAGCAGGGCTTTTCTTTTGGCTGGCAGATGATGAGATCAATACAGGAACTTCTCTTGTGAGAATGGTTGCTGTTCATCTGTGGAGACCATTATGTGCATCCTGCTGCATGTTTTTAATTCTTGGAAAAACACAGAAAATAGCAATATTATACAGATAAAAGGGCTCTGCTGACTGTTGGGGACAATATTTCTCTCCCCCAGAGCCATTTCTATCTTCAAGACACCCTGCTCTGAGAAGACAATCAGGAAGAGGTGATTTTCTCTGGCTGTGGGTGTGTTGTGGGTAGCTGGGGACATTTCATTGACATGAGAACTGCTGCTTAGGGAGTGATGCTGCCATTTATAGGAACTCATGACTTTTGCAGAATCTACAAGCAGACATCTGCCAGACTACTGCAATCCTGATGAAAAGCGCAGAGAAAAAAAAAAAATCACCTTTCCTGGGCTTGTAAAACTAGATCCAGGGCACCTGAAGAGCAAGGAAATATCTACATGTCACCATAACAGTGCCAAAATTGTCAAGAATATGATTAAAAGCAAGAGAAAAAATCGGCTGGGTTCTGAGAGCCAAACATATTGCCACAGCATACTGAGTTTTACCTGATATTTAGAAGCCCATTGAAAAATGTCACCTTCAGGAAATAAAAGGGAAAATGTGTAGATCATTGGGCAATTTTGAGTAGTCTGAAATAAAGAGATAAGAATTAATTGAATTTTTCTTATGGGTGACAGAAGCATAAACAACACGAATTAGTGGTTTATTGGTCACTAAACTCTGTTTTTGTGTCCTTTGACAACTCAGTAAATGAACAGAACATGGCCAGGTTACGAACAGTTATATATATTTATGATTGTCTCATCTTCCCCTTTCAAACACCAGCTTGCTCTGAAGAGCATCATCTTTAGGCACTGACTGGAATCTGTATTCATGTTCCCTTTACTCTTTGGATCTCCCCATCATTTCTCCATCCAGATGCAGATGTCTTTGGGTCACACTGTCCCCAAGCATTCTGCCTTCCTTTCCTCTCTAATTTTCCCCTACAGAATTGTGTTTGTTAGTTCCATTGTTCTGGTCACATGGACAAACCAAACCAATTTCCATCTTATTGATTCCACAGGCTCATGGGACTCAATTACTTCAGCTTTTTCTTCTCTAGTGGCACTGTTAGTGCTATCCACTTGGTTTTTCATTTGGTTTTGGTATCTGTGTAGTCCTTCAGAGACATCTGAATTCAGACACAAATTCTTTATTCTGCAGCAGTTATGTTGACAGAGGGCTACTGAGAACACAGCCATCCTCAGAAGTCCTGCCTGGGTGTGCTTAGATGGTCTTTTTTTTTCCCAAGTTCTGGGAAACTGTGAGATTTATCATTATGGGTGTGATTCCAGTTTTCTATTTCTATTTTCAGATTATAAATCCATAGTCTCCTAATAAGAGGTATTTTTCTCCTTTGATAGAAATCTCTGGTTAGCTATCATAGTTGCCACAACCTGTGCAGTAAGCAGCACAGGCCAGCTTTGCTGCTGTTCTGCTACCCTCAGAAGTAAACCTTGCTATGAGGATGGGATCACTCCAAGGCAGAGGCTACCAAAATTTCTGGTCCCAGACACTGACAGTTCAAACTGTTGCAGGTTAGCAGTTTCCTGCCCCTGGGGAATGAGCCCTGGATATTTCAATGGAGTGTTACAGTGACTGCTATAGCCCCAGTGCTGAGGCTGTTGTGTCTGTCATGATACACTGTGCTTGTCCTACCTGCTGCGCTTTGCAGAAATGTGTGAGAGTGTAATGCAATTCCTTCAGGTTATTTTTTAAGTTTCTCAGTTCTGACCCTTATCCATGCAACTGGTTTGTGGTGGTTTCAAGACAAAGAGCTTCAGCTGGATGTTGCTAAAGAAGGGAAATTTTGACTTCATTAGAAGAGGTCCTTAGTGTGTTTATGGCAGCTTTCTGCAATATCTCTGTTTGGAAGCTCTTAGTATCTGTCTCTAACATTGTTTCTTGTGTTATTTCTTGATGACCTTGTGGGCAGTTCTGTATGGCCTTCTAGTGCTGTGTTTTTCTAAAACACTGCTACTGTTTATCTGTTTTCTCTTCGCAAGGCCTTTTTATTTATTCTGTAATTTCATGCCTCTGCTTCTTCCACATGATATTGAAGCTGTAGTTTCAGTTTTGGCTGCACAGTTCTAGACTGTCCTGGTCAACCCATGTCTGTTTTGTCTTTCTTGCCTTTCCTAGTGTTCTTTACTTAACTGCCAGTGGTTTTTGGCTTTTTTTCCCATCAAGGAAGGGATGAAACTTCCCTGGTTTGAACTTCTGCCTGAGCCTCCTGTTGTGCATCCAACACTTGCTTTTTTGAAAGATTTCAATTTTATGGCTTCCTACAGAGTTTAATCTTTCTGGCCATGCTGAAAAAAACCACTGCTCATGGCAGTTCCTGGGAAATTTGAACTAATGAATTATGAGAGTGATAAAGTGTTAATGAGCTTGGTTGTAGAGTAGAAGAGAAATCTATTTTTAAACTATGTTCTTCACTAAATATAATTATGTTGTGCTGAACAAAATGTCATTAAAGAGGATGCAAATCACAGGCTTTTGTACTCTTCTCAGGCTGGAGCTGTGTAGAAGGGAACCTCGGTAGAGATGACAGTTCCCCTCTACCCTGTGTGCATGTTCTGCTGCTAAGACAAGGAACTGGCCTCACACCTAACAGCCACAGGGGTCTTCATCACTCCACTGTACTTTGGCTCATCCACATTCACCCAAGCAGATGGGCAACACCTTGGTGTCCACTGAGATTTAATGCCTTTAATTCATCTTAAAATCCCAGTGCTGCCTGTTGTCTTGTTGCCTGTGTCTGTTGTCTCAGTTGCAGGATGCTCGAGCAGGAACGTGTTACAGACATTTTGCTGCTCTCTTTCCTCCTCGTTGTGATCAGTGCTTCAGCAGGGGATGAGAGGGTGCCTCTCACAGATACTTCAAGCAAGCCAATTCAGCTAAAAGCAAAGTGTCACAGCTCCTCAGTGCTTTCCTTAAAAGTATGTATGTGGATAGCACTGCCAGCCATTACAGGGATTAAGAGCAGAGCACAGGCTGGAGTGCAGCTGTTCAGTTTCAAAGCTCTTGCCTTGTTAGGTCCTCTACCCCATATCTCCTTTCCAGCTATGAAATAAACACCTTAAAGTCTGTGGAAATTCCAGCGTTTCTTCAGCCAGAGAAGATCCAAGTCTTCTTCCCAGGGGAATTCCCAGGACCAGATGTCAATATGAGATATAAATGAAGTTTTAGATGTAGCCACACAGGGTCTGTTTTTGCAGGAATAAGGGAAGAAACATAGCCTTTCCAAAATAATGAGGACTGAGGGGGACACCCAGGGGAGAAGGATAACATATTCAATCAATGTGGACCCTACACAAAGCAGCTGAGCAAGAGTTGTGAGTATTGCTAGGGAAGTCACATTTTTGCAGGTCATTCAGCATCCACTCGTACACTACAATGGCAGTACAAGATTTATGCTGCCCAGCTGCCCATTAAAACTGTCAGGGCTGAGGCCCATGGCTGACAAGACAAACTGGATATAGATATTTGTAAGTTTTTTTCAAAAGGCAAATTTTTTTGGTAAAACTGTGTGAAGCAAACAAAGCATTCGTATATATAAAGGGTCTCCCTTGTGCCTCGTAACTGGAAACAGTGCTATGATTTGAAATTCTGGGGATTTAGTTCTTAGCAACAGTCCCCAGGTCATATGGATAAATCTTGAGAATCAATTCTTATGTGAAAAATGTATGTTAACATACAGATGTATTTTATTAAAAAACATTTTTCTCTATTTACTTTGGAGGAAGGTTTATTTCTCTGGCTCTGAGATACATTGTGAAGTTTCATAGTGCTGAGGTTAATCATATAGAAAGAGGAAGTTTGCCGGCTGTTTTAAGAGAAGACATCCAGTATTCAGAATCATATTCTACAGGAGAGACTTCCAGGAAGAAAAGCCTTTAGAGAAAAGACAATCTTTAGAAAAGAAAAAAATCTCCAAGGGTGAGTGATGAAAGAGAATAAACTGACTTTGAAATGGCAGAGGTCAATAGGGTGGACAAAAAAAGGGAAAAAAATACACTTCTGCAATCCCACCTAGTTCCAAACCTGCTGAAAGAAGATCTTTTGTTTCCAGCTTCTGAGTGGCATAGATTGCACTGTTACTGACTTTGAGGGTCCTACTCAAGGGTCAAAGAATGAGGTCCTTAATGCCCTTATTTCACTTCATTTCTTATTTACCTCATTTACAAATCTAAATTCTTGTTTATTAAGCTCTATAAGATCTTTAGATAGTACTGTCCAAGGATAAAAAATTATCATTTGTTTCAGTTTAGCCACTGAAACAAGGACATCAGTATTATGGGTACTGATTTAGAGTAGCTGTTTTAAAGCCAGTAAGCTTTTTGGGTTGTGTTCAAGGTACGAAGCACAGCAGGGTAAGACAATATTATCCTAGAACAGCACACATAGTCTCTAGCTCTGATTACACACAGATTTTGCATTATGCCTCTTGGGAATGAAAAATAAGGAAAAAAAAAACAAACAACAAAGTAAGGATTAACAAAGCTAACAAGACTCTGAGGGCTTCTTTCCAAAAGGCTTTCCCTGCAATACCATCAGTTTAAAGCTTAGAGTAAAAATGAAAGTATTTGTATGGAGAGAGGGGAGGTAACACTTCAGGATGAGAGATTAAAAAAAAAAATAATAAAGCTACCGCTATAAGCAACCAGAATGTTTCCAAAACAACTTGTAAACCACAGAGAAACCTGGCACTGTTCAATCTTGAAAAAGCAGCTGCACAAGTGTTTTATGTATTAAAATAAGCAGTGTGTCAAAGTGATGTGGGACTCAACTCAAACGTGAAGGACCTGGTGAATATTTCTGCTTTCCTTGTGTGCATCTGTAATTAGAAGAGAAATGATGGACTTGCACAACAGGTTATAAAATGTGTCCTCATATCATGTTTTACAATATCCCCCAGGCCTGCAGTCACTGTTCTTGCCAACCCAAAATTCTGGTTTCCTAGTTCAGAGTAGTCTCTTGAAGGGCAACTCCTTGACTCTAACCCACTTTTCAGGGTTAATAGTTATGTGGATAACGAAGAAGTCATCCTTGGCAGACAGACAATCTTGGGAGGATGTCTAGGTTAGGCATCCTTAGGGGACTAGAAATCATTCAATGTCTTATCTCGAATCAAGCCACAGACAGCAGACTAGACAAAGATAATGTCTCCTATGTCCTTATTACAGCCCACACAGAGGTGGCCTTTGGTCTGGTACTGCCTGTGGAGGCAGACAAGATCCAGCAGAAAGCAGCAGCAAAACAGCACTCCCAGAGCTGAAGGTCAGGGCTGAGGCAGAGCTGCCCAGTTATCCCCTGCCATGGAGCCGACTTGCTCAGGTGGGAGGTTTTTTATGCCAAGAAGCTATGTAGGTGATGGCAGGCTTTTCTTGCTAATGAGAAACATGCATAAATGGGGAAATAAGCCCATGCAGGGCCCCGAGTGATGCAGGCAGATTGTTATCTGTGTCTGAGAGAGGCTAATCTGAAGATAACTAGGGTAGCTCTACATTTTATAGGCAGCAACTGGAACTGCGTTAAGCGACAACATTCGTCAGTCTACTCTCCTCAATGGCAAGTGTCTGCCACCCTGAACAGAGTCCTTCAGTCCGAGGAAAACAGGAGACAAGTTGTGTGCCCAGAGGCTTTCTCAAATGCAATTAAGCTCCTTAAAATGTGAACCTGAAGGTTAACTACATATTCAGCTTTTCTAGTCTCCCTTGCTAAAAATAAGCAAACTTTTACTCATCAATTTGCTAATCCTTGAAAAAAGTAGCCTTGGACAAGTTTTGCTGCTGCAACGTATGATTTGCTTGAGTTGGAATCAGCTAGTTTTGGGGAAAGAAGGGAAGAGGGATCTTCTGTCCCAAGGGTGTTGATAACTTGCTATTTTTTCCAGCACTTTTCTTCTTTTTTCAGTCTTGTCAGGCCCAGAGCTGGCAACAGTTTCTTGCTTTGCCTCAATCACACGCTCCATCATGCAACAATAAAGGAAAACATTCCTCTTAAGTAAATTGGAAAAATTGACTCTCCACACAATACAGCAGCTGAGCTGCCTGTCAGGCTATACAAAAAGCATACAAAAGAAGTCTGAATAGCTGTGTTGATACCTCAGTGCTGGACACTGTCAAAAGCTCAGTGAGCAAAAGGTCTCTCTGCAGCCCAGTAAATACAATGCTGGCCAGGATGGGCTTGCTCAGGGCTGGTGCTGCACAGCCAGCCGAGCCCCTTCAGCAAGCTGTTCTTCAACCCTCAGCCTGTAAAATTGGTGCCTTCCTTTGGAAAAGTCAGCTGAATTCATCTTGGCAGGGAAGGGAAAGGCCAGCAATGCTCTTCCTCAGGAAGGTAAGCTCCTATGGGTCAATTCGGACACAGTTTTGCAGCGACTTCCCACCCATCCAAACTGTTCTTTTGCCCTGCCTGCAGCCTCCTCTCCTGGCACCATAAAGTAGTTCTGATGAGCTCCTGCCTCTGTGGCCTAGAGCACATTGGAGGCTCATACAATTATCCACTACAGGATGTGACCCTATCCTTGGTCACCTGCTGCCCCTTTCCAACCTGTTCTCAGACTTCTCTCTCCAGTCTGCCACCAACCCTTCCCAAAGCCACCCACAGACCCTCAGCCCTTTACCACTTTTTTCTCTATTCCAGACTTTATTCCACATAACCCAGCATATGGTAACACCTCTAAGGAAGCATTGCCCCTCCACACTGTCCTGCTTTCACCACCCCACATCCACACTGCTCACTCCTTCCCAGCCATAACTTGCATGAAGCAGAGAAAGACAGGGCCCAGAGAGGCAGAAGGGCAGCATCACGTGCTACTGACAGATGAGGAATGGCAAGAGCCCTTCTTGTGGCAGCAGTGTCAGCATGAAGCTACAGCCTGAACTCACATAAAACCTGACTCTCCTCAGGAGAGGGCCCATGCCCTTTTCCACCTCCTTTATTTGTACTCATAGGGCTGCAGTACCTTCACTACTAGTTGCTGGGACAATTGATAATTTTCCTTATACACATAAATATATATTCAGTAAAGTCATATTCTGTAGTGAACTTGAAGATGCTTAATGACCTTCCTGACTCATAGACCAGTCTCCAGGGCAGTTCATTAAGTGGCTGCCAAGTTAGTCCTCCTTTTGCTTTACTGCTGAATGCCAGAAAGGTTATCAAAAAACCCACACACAACCCAAAACCCAAAAAAAGCACCACCTTGATCTTTCCACTCTGTAATGTCAAGTTCAGCCTCTCATCTATTCAGAGGAAATCAAAGCTATAAATAGTCCTACCCTGCTTTTGTGCCTTAGTTTACAAAATTAAGAATTATTCTTTCTGGCATTGAATGCTGCAGGGCTTCCACTGAAGGCGGACAACTGTTCTGTTTAAAGTGACCATTTAAAAAAGAACTGTGCTTCCATTACAGAGATAACAGAAGTAACCAAGCATACTTTCTGCTGGGCCCTTCTGCCTCCAGTGCGATGAGCCAGCAATTATTTTGAGCAGTTTGACTTGGGAAGGGTGGAATGTACCTTTACTCCTTGGATTGTCCTATGCCAACTTAAAAATTCCCTTTAATGTCTGTGAAACAACAGTCCATGAGCATTGCAGTGTTATTAATGGCACATAATGAAGACTAATTGAGCTTGCAGCAAGCTCAGCTCTCCAGTATGCCTAGGGGCATATGATTACCTCTGTGGGGCATTACTGGGCCTTTTCAAGTACTTTCGAATACCTGATAGGAGTTAACTGCAAATGTGTACTGATTAAATAAACCGAGCACATTCTATCTTTCCCTATACACAAAGGGAGAAGAAGCTGAAGAAAGGAAGGTTATGGGTTTTGGACAGATCACAGGTGACACACTAGTACAGAAAATATTTGTTTTACTTATTTTTTAATCCTATCCCTCTGTGAATCTTAGCACTATTTCTTCAAGAACCTGGACCTTAGAGAATGGGAAGTGCTTTTGCTGCTCTAATGAGACATCTCTTCTGAGATCTGCCTCCTGCCCCGAGCTTGCCCACAGCCTGACTCAGTATCACTTATGGGATCCCTCAGGCTGGCAGGGACAGCAGGAGATCTCTAGCCCAAAACCCAGGGCCATCCATGAGGTCAAGCCAAGTCACTCAAGGCTTCATCCAGCTCAATCTTTAAAACCTCACACGAAAATCTGCAAGTACTACCCAGACAAATGTCTTCATCCTAGAAGTCAGGGTCAGGTACACCAGCACATACATCAGTTTATTCACTTTAGCTATGAAGTGTAGGATCCCATCTTTCTGACCTCCATCTGTAGGCAGATTTCAATCTCTTCCATATTCATTCTAGTTTTGAAGGGATCCAAAATAAATGCAATTAAAATTATTTTTTAAAATGGCAGATTGTCTTCTTATAGGTTGTTTTCCTGTAGCTTCTGTTTTCTGAGTATTACCAAAATTATAAGGCTTTTCTCTGCATTTGTGATGGTTATTTTTCTTTCTGGAATAAAACAAATTAAAAATTCTGCCTATCTTCACTCTACTTCCTGATTCCAGGAGGCAGAGTGTTAGCAAAAAGACTTGCAAAACTGAGGAAGCTTTTGCAAGAGCTGTCAACACTTCCACAAAAATATTCATATCACAAAGTTCATCTGCACAACTGGCCACTCACATTAAAGGAATTAAATTGTGAGTAGGTTGCAGTAACCCAGCTATAGTCCTGTTTTTTCCCATGACCTCATTTGTGCAGAACTATACGTAGTTCACATGGGAAAATACCACCTGACCATTCTGTGACATGTTAGCAGCAAGTACTTTAGTCTCTGAGTTCGTTAATCCAGCCTCAGCATTATGTATTAAAATAAACATTAACAAAATTAAACAGGGAAATCTGCCATAAGTGACCATATTTGTCCATGTTAGCTGGGGTGCCAGAGGAGTGCAATAGGCAAAAGTCTATTGTCAGCATCTGGAGGTGTATCAGAGAGCATCTACTGAGTTGTTCCTACTCAATCTACCTCCTCTTCCCTGCCCTGTGAGTGTGTCCTCACACAGCACTGGATGCACTGATCCGTGCAGGCACACACAAGGAATTTGTCTCTTTCATATCTGAGCTCTGCTGTCATCATGCCAGGCATACCCACAGCCTTCACCCCCGGCTGGCTGGGATGGAAAGACCAGGGCTTTCAGTAGCTTTGTTTAGAGCCAAGCCTGAAAAGATGAACAAAGTTCATCCCCCTTTTGCTCTAATGGCTCTCTGTAAACATGCTGCTGTCTGATTACTGTTGTTTAATTTCCATCTGTTACTTTTACAGGACAATCAGAATGACTGCACATGTCCTTTTTATCTGTGCAAATGAAACTAGTCTGTAATAAAAAACTGTGGGGTTTTTTCCCATATGTACTTGGGAAGGAGGAATGGCAGTATTGAAGTGACTGAAGTAACTGTAATGATTGGCAAAGTGGACTTTGAGAATTAAGCTTGCTTTCACATCCTTAGACTGCACCTTTTAGGGATCATTAAGGCAATGAAGTATATCGTAAAATCTTAGCCCTTCAGTAATCTTTTCCTGTTGATATCACATTTCCTAACACCTAACATGGAAAGGAACATTTTACTCATCTAAATTTCTGTTTGGCCTCCCCAGCAAGGTCTGCTGTCCTGCTGCCTCTGTATCTGGTGTAACTCTTCTTTCACTCTTGACAGAGTTTGCTGGCAGATGTTCACTGGTGGATGTACAGATTCTCACAAACTTTCATGGCAAGCAGGTAAAAGCAGATAGAGAATTAACCAGGCAGGTTAAACTGCTGCTTGTGTTTTACTTGAGTTGTAACACTTTCCTAAATCCCTCCTGTATCAAGTATGTCATATCAAACTCCAGTCTGCACTTCCTGAGCTCAGTTTGACTTTAAGAAAGGTCAAATAAGGTGACCAGGGGAGACATTGGATTTCTTTATCAACATCCTTTTTTCTATCAGACTTGCAATTTTGCAGCAACACTCAGTGATTGCTCTTAAACTGCTTTGGAGGGCAGTAATTGCCTGCACCTTTTCTGTCAAGGTATGTTGTGGGTCTTTACCACAAGCTCATACCACATAGCCTGCAGTACAGCTGCTGTCCATAAAACCAGAAATTGAGTATGAGCTACCATGTCAAATGGCACCATGTCTCATCCTTCAAAGGAGGTATTAATCATGTTCTGGACATTTTTGTATTACTTGGAGATAATTTATTTTGGTTTTCCTATTTGATTTTGCTAAGGTTATTTCAAGACCTCTGTTATATTCCAGTTTATTGAGAGTTGGTCTGCAGAGAAGCTTGGAGGGTCAGAGCACAGAGAATTTTAAGTCTCATAATTTTCCTCTAATAAATCAGATAACCACACTAAATCCAAGACTTCACTACAAACCCCTCCTTCAGCTGCGCACTCATTGATTTTGGGGGCTAAATCCACCCTTGACCCTACGCATTGTTAAAGATGCTTCTGAACAGTTGTGTCTGGTGGCAGCTTGTCCCCCACAGGTACAGCTTAAATAAGGAGCAAGGATAGCAACTCTACAACGTGGGCTTGTGTGGATTGCCTCTGAAAATACACCTCCAAGTGAGCTAAGCCAGTTGCAGCAATGGGGGAGGCAGGAGCATGATTACAGGAGACAGGCAGATATGGCAGGATTGGGCCAGCCTCAAAGCCCTTATGACATGAACCTGAAGAGTTCAAGATGGACTTAACAAATAAATTTCATTGTTATTTCTATTTTAAAAAATCTAATACTATGAACAATATGTTCTTTATTCTGTGAAATCACAGATACTTCTGTTTAGTGCCATTTTGATTACTTGGAAAAGAATCACATCCTTTTTTTTTTTTGTGCAGAAGAACTTGGAAAACAATTACTACACATCCCACACCAAAGCATACGCAAAAGATTCCCAAGAAGTATGTGATAAACTCGTGTGTTTTGTGAAATCAAATTATTTTCAGATATTATTCACCATAATTCCCAGAAAAAAAGAAACTATTAACCTCAGTTTATGGTGATAGATCACTCGTCCATTGAAGGACTTTACCGCTGTGGCAGGTGCCTTCATGACTCTTTGTGAAAGTAAAAGCTACTGTCACTACCTGCACCACATGGTCTATGGTACTCAGAGGTTTCTTCCAAGCTCTCAGTATATGCTATTTCAGAAATGCACATGTACTTTAAACATCTGATTCTTCCCTTTTTAACACTGCTGCAATGGAGCTGAGGTCAGCAGGATGACTTCATGAAAAGGAGGGGGAATTAGGGCCTGAGGTTGCCACCAGTTTGCTGAGAAGAGCAAAGGGCAGGAGTCAGCTGAGGAAGGGGTGATCAGTTTGTGAGGCTGGGGTTCCATCTCAGACTGAAGCAGAAGTAAGGGGCAGAACAGAAAATGCACAAAGTAGTCGAGATTTCAGCAGTGTGAGAGGAGCTGCCAGCACTGCATCTCTAAATGGTAAGAATCTTGTAACAAGCTTTACGTCTGGAAGATTTCCACTGCTTTGAGTAAGAAGGAAGGGTTCTTTCAGGCCAAGTGCAAAAACACAGAGATCCAAGGCTTTGAAACTTGCCAGGTTTCTCAGCTTTATGATGAACCACATGGTACCTGGTATCAGCTGTTTGGTCTCTTCTATAGCTAGATACCACTGGGATTTAGCCTTCCTGTCTCTGGAAGAATTACAACCAAAAAGAATTGTAAGAAAAATTTTTGAAGTCCATTCTCTCTAAGGGTTACTTCACAGAACAGACGAAAATTTCTGCCCTCCCCTCCACCCCAAAAAAAGAAAAGAAAAAAAAAAAAAAAAGAGGGGGTTTCATTTCTTTATTCTCTTACCTAGTGGGTTCTTTGGGGATTTCCATTAAAAAAGAGAAATCACAGTTAAATATGATCTTCCCATCAGAAAACTATACTTCCGTAAATATTTCACTAAATATCAGAAAGTTGATATGGGGAAAAGAAATAGTAAAACAACAAACCACTCTTATTTGGCACTGCAATACCAAGAAGATTCTGAAGGTTTGTGTTTTACTTCATTGAATGGCCATTTCTATATGGAACACAGGGGCTACCTCCTCAGATCCTGACTGAAAAGTAGGATGGAATGAGAATGGTTCTACAAACAGCCAAGGACAAGAAGCAGCTGTCTTCTATTCTAATCAAGATAGTAAGTTGGTTGCAACTTGGATTTTGCTATGTTGCAACTTGAATTTTAACTGAAGGAAGGTTCTCCATAAAATCAGAACTCTATATGTCAAGGCAAATTCAGATTTCAGTTTGCATCTGAATGCATCAACTGTGTGGAGTCTAACAAGTTGAACTGAGTTAAGGAGAAGAATTTGTTCCTGCTTCTTTGAATGCTTTAGGAGGAGCCAGCCCTCAAGAAAGGGACAAACAGCTCTCCCTGGAGCATGACACACAGATCATTGCTTATGTGTCAACTCAGAAAGGAAAGAGAGATTTTCTGAAGTTAAGGAATAGATGTTTGGAAAAACCCTGCCAGTCCACAGTGGCCCTCAGGCTATGCAGCTGGGATGTTTTACATATTTTCAGGAGTGTAGCGCCCAACTTCCAACTTGCAATCCACAGCAAGAGATTAACTCTCCGGGTGCTCAGAGGTATCCTACCCTGACAAAAAATACCAGAGATGAGTGAAGGGCACTTCATTAATCTGAGGCAATCCAGACATACCAGGTTATTTGTCCAGGAAGCTCAGGTTCTAAATTCTTTTAAAGCATTTGGGTGTCTTTTATTTCTGAAAAAAAATTTAGAAGGCAGTGTAGCAATGCAGTTAAAAAGCCAGAGAATTAATTAATTACTTAAGATATTAGATTACTTTGTGACACAGATTTACTATCTCCCCTTGTACTAGGTACAATCCTTTGGCTTTATTAACAAGAATTCATTCAATTTCTTTTAAACTTAAAATCCAGGGTACTCACTCTAAATTAGAAAGGAAGCAAAAGACTGACCACTTCTGAACCCAGTGTGTTCTTGTCAACACAGTGCAGGATGGAGAACTGAGAGGCTTTCTACCAACTGACATGCAACACTGACAACAGTCAAGCTAAAAATAATGCCCACCATAGGAATGCAGGAGCCTCATGGCTGCTGGGATCGTTGCATGTGATGGCAGCTCTCCTGCTTTATGAATGAGTTCTGAATTTTAATTACCCTCCTCCACTTACTTTACAGTTTGTATGAAAGTGGTGGAAACTGATTTAATTCTTGTTTCTACCAGAAAGTTTGTCTCCCAGTACATCCTTTAAGGCATTGAGATAGTGATAAATTAGAAAAAGCAAGCAAGTTGGAAAATCATGGCAGCAAAGTATCTCTAGACGGACATTTTACTTTGCCCGTCCTAAAAGAAATGAGGTTTTATGGCACAAGACATGAGGCAAGAAGTAACAGTTCTATAAATGACATTTTTTAGGATGCAACGATTTGATTTTTTTAACTTTTATCCAAATGAAAGCTTGAATCATCAAAAAGTGATTCCCCACCATGAAAAATCTAAGTCCTAGGTCAAGTTCAAATAGCTAAATAAAGAAGAGGTTTCCCTACTCTGCAGCTAACCCTTGCCCTTGTACTCTTAGTTCCACATCTGAAGTTGTGGTAAAAGGTTTGCTGTTCCTGCCCTCACGCAGGAGCACTGAATGCTGAACAAGTCTGCAGCTGGGTGCTCCCAGGAGCAGGCAGATGAGAGAGAAAGCTTCCCAGGGGGATGCAGCAGCCAAACAGGGAGCTGCACCCTGTGCAGGAGCAATGCTGTGACAGACTGTAATCTGGCCTTGAGATTAGAACCGTTTAAGAGATTCAGTTGTACCTCTGGTTTTAAAGTCTGTTTACAATGCACAGGTATGCAAAGAATTATAGAAGGGAAAACTATTTGAGTAACTGTAAAAGTTCATTTGAACAAGGGGAAACACTGATCTGCAGAAACACAAGTGTTTTAGCAGAGACTAAAACAGTTCCTCTGAGGAGCTGGCTTTGGGACAGAGATGGCAGAGGATTTAGATATGTTCAGATAAATAAATGATGTGAATAGTTATTTTCATGAACTCTTTTGAGTGTGTTTCTATGACTATCCTGAAACTCAGATGCTTTCAAATATTCCCTTGAAAATGGAAATCATGCGCCTTACACATCTGTTTACACAGAGGGCTGCATTAGATAGGGCTGACTGCAAATTAATTTTCACTTGCTCATGGCAGACTTGGCTATCCAGCTGGGAATAGCACCAATACCACCAGCCACCTGCTTCCCTGGTTGGCTTTGAAAACAGACAGTTTAGGAGTAACTTGTTGTTCAGTGTGACTGTACAAGGTGCATGAAAAGGCAATGTAGCAGATGTCAGATGACTGGTGACCCCCAAATTCAGAGGCTCAAATAGAGACAGTCACTGAGTTAATAAGACTTATCTGCCAATGCTTTCCACTTTCCCTCAGAACTTCCAGATGGTGAAAGGCAGCTCCCCTCACTCGATCAGAGCACTGGTCTCCTCCTCTGGAGGTGCTTTATTTCCCTATTGTGAGTCTGTAAATGATAATAGAAGGTGCAGAACCACAGGGGACCTGAGGTAAGGCAGCTGCAGGAAATATTAACTGAACTACATCATAGAAGCAAGATTTGCTGCCAGTCACAAGAGGAACCTGTTCAGTGCAAGTGAGATTTCATAAATATTGGTGATCACAAGAGGACTCAGGACAATAACCAGAGCAAGACCAGAAAATGTAAAGACCTTACTTGATTTTTCTTCTTTAATGTTGTACTCCAGCACACCAGGAGCCTCGTTCTGCACTGGCAGGCGGACTGCAAGGACCATGTTCTTCACATTACCCTCTTTCCTAACTAAGAATATCTGAAAAAGGAGAAAAGAATCAAGAGCTCGGCTACATTATGTGAACCTCTAAACTTTATTTTAGGTCATTGGCAATGTAGGTTTTTATCAGTACAATCCACCTTTAAATAGCCTTATTTTAGCTTCGTTCCACATAGTTAAGCATTATACAACAAAAATAATGGAGAACAGGACATTTCATCTGAGTGAAATTCAGACCTGCAAGGGGACTCACAAAGTTTCTATGCATCACTGTTGTTCAACTTATGCCTAAAGCAAACTATTTCGCTAACTGAAGAGTTTAAAACTGCACTCACAATTTGTTAAGTGATAGTCCTCACATCAGTGCCCTAAATCACAGATGAGTCACCCTAGAATGTCCCAGTCCAGGTCTAAAGCAAGGGAGTCACTTGCACATTTAGTAGGTAAGATTTCGAGTGTCCATGAGGACATAAGGCCAAAGGCTCTGGCGGCCACAGTGTACATGGCAGAGTTTTTTATGGGACCAGAAGATGATTCAGGCTGGCAGATATCTTGGCAAGGCCCTTCTCCAATCCCCTGGGTGAAGCCATGAGGCCAGACCAAGTTTCTCAGGGATTTGTCTGTACATGTCTGGAGAACGTCCAAAGCTGGAGACAGCACAGCCTCTCTTGGCAAACTGTCCCACCTCTTATTGTCCTCACAGGGAGAAAATGCTTCCCTGCAGGCAGTCTGAGCCCCTCTGGTTTCAATGTACGCTGTTGCCTCTTGTCCTCCCACCCTGCAGTGCTGAGCACAACCTGGCTTCATCTTCTCTGTGACCTCCCCACAGGTGCCAGGGGTTGCTGTGTGGTCCCCTGAAGTTGTCTTCTGGCTGAACAAGCCCTGGTCCCACAGCCTGTCCTCAGTGGGTCTGTGCCCAGCTCGCTGCCCACCATCTCTAGAGGTCCTCTCCCACAGAGTTGCTCCTCCAAGAAAAAGGAAAAATGCCTCATTCTTTGTATTGTGTGAGATCCCAAGTGTGTTTCTAATTAAAGCCCTTTGTCAGGAATATTTTTAGCTTGTATCTTGAAGGTGCAGATATAAAGACAAAATATTCTTCACCTTCATCTCTTATTTGATAGTAAGCTTAGGCAGAAGGGAGTCAAGGTATTTTTTAAAAATGAATTAAAAAATCAAGCTAATTTTGTAGCCTGGATATTAATATTAGAAAGAGAAGTGTGTCATTAATCATTAATCACCCGTAATGTATGGAAATCTAGCAAAATTCCATTAATTTCTTGGGCAGAGGAATTTTTAAAAAGCTCGTCTAGAAGCCAGGGCCTTTCCTTGTGTCAGTCCCAGTCACAACAGCGTCTCCAGTCACTTTGAAGCGCCCATGCTGAACACACAGCTTTGGGGCTGCTTCACAACCTCACACAGTCTGTCATCTTGGCCTCTAAGTTCAGAAGAAATGGAGCCCCAGGGGCTCAGGTCCACAATCAGGGCAGAGAAAATGCAAATAAAGGCATAGTTGTATGCCCTAAAGAGGCCGATTTCTAGCGCAGGGCAGCCCTCCCCCCTTCTGTTGCAGTAAGTGCCTGCAGGTAGGAGGCAGGGAGCATCTGCAGGGAGAGGCTCTCCCTTGCCAGGTCCTACCACCCTCATAGCAGTGCTGTCCCTCTATCCATAACTGCCAGACAGCACCATCTTAAACTGCTACATCTGAAATTTAATCTAAGCAACCAGGGAAATGAAACCTGGAAATGAATCACTTCTTTTTTCCTGATTGGCACGCCTGGTTGCCATGGATCCAAAGGCTAAAATTGGACTATGGCTGTTCAGAGAAGTAGGAGGTGGGTTTTCTGAGCTGTACTTAACCCTACAGCCTGGGTACTGAAATACCAGTATTGAAATCAGTCTCCTCTACTTTCACCACAGGTGGGGGTGTGCTGCCCAGGTTCAGGTGGACTCACAGAGTGCAGGAGATCCTGCCCTTGCCGTGGAACACCTCTAATGCACCACCTCTACTCCTGCCTGCTTCTGACTGCAGCTGATGGCTGTGCCCAAGGACAGCGTCAGCAGGAGGAACAGAGGCAAGATGTTTCCCCAAAGCCACTCAGAGGTTGGGAACTCCCTGCCTGCCGGGAATGGATAATGGCTGAGGAGGCTTGGGGCCATACATGGCTACATCACAGTCATGCACATCTCCACTTACAGACAGAGCAGAAAAACAAAGAGAGTAACTTGCTGAATCTAACTGAGAAATCTGTTTCAGGGTGAGGTGCACTGCACAGCCCAGGCTGCTCTGGTAAATCTCACTGGAGGGTGTCACTCGGCTGCGCCAGCATTTAGCCCTGGCATAGACTGTCTCAGCCAAGTGACACGTCCAAACGTCCTCAGAGCAGGTGTGCCCTGACATCAGCTTGGGTCATTTGCACCTTTGCCCTTCCCAAAGGATCCAGACAGGACATCTACAGCCTGCTATGCCTCACCTCTCAGACCTCTCAGGAAAGGGGAGCAGCTCCCTTTGGCACAGAGCTGCTTTCCTTAAGCAAGCTCTTTGCACAAGCGTATAATTGTCTAATACTCAGTTTATGCAAACCAGATACCAATTGTTGCAATAAAAACTACTTCCAGAAGCTCCCTGAATCTAAAGTCCTTTTCTTCACAGATTTTTTTTTCATTGCTCTAGATTAGGATAATCACTATACTCGTGGATATGGTGGTGAATGGGGAGCCGTGTCCATGAATCTACATGGTAAGCAAATAAAACCAGAGATAATATTCCTTTTTTTCCCAAAGCCAATATATCTGTTTTGTGCTGTTGAGAGAGGTAAAGGATTAAATGGTAATGGAAACAGAGAGCAGTCTGCTAAATATTTTTGCTTCCACATAAAAAAAAAAAGCACTGCTCTCCTAACCAAGGACAGGAAATGTGGTTGTCTGAACTGAAATCACTTTGGACTTACCCCTGCTGTTTCTTTGCCAAGGATCGCCCCAGCCCTTTCCTGGCTCATGTTCAGCTGAAGCCAGACAGGACACGTCTTGATGAGTTTGTCAAGGATGCTGATCCCTGGAAGCTGGAGGCAATTTCGCACAGCAATGGCCTGACAGAGATGTGTCTCTTTCCCCTCTTCACTGGTATTTCTGACAGGGCTGAAACACAGCAAGGGAGTCCCTGGTAAGCCGAACTGCTAACAGAAAACTGTGGGGAGTAAGGACATAAGTGCAAGCAGAGGCAGACACAGGGACACTTAAACATCAGGAATGCTCCTTGAGGGGCATCAAACCACGGGCACATTGTTATGACAGCAGGCTGGCAGGGTGCTTTGTGCTGAGCTCTGTTGGTTTCAGCTCACCCGTCGATGCTGCCAAAGTACAGGTGTCCACGGACACAGGTAAGAGATGCACAGGGGCGGCCACAGCCACAGCGGGTGGAGCATGCCTGTGCCCTGGATGCCACCCTGCACCTGAAGGGTCTGAGAGATGTTTCATGGCTTCAAAACTAGTGATGCAGTGGAGGAGTCCCTGCAGTCTAATGGCAGACTGGTGTTAAATACTGGATTTGAGCTATGATGCTGATTTGACAAAGTATTTATACATGTGCTTAGTTCGGCAGGCAGTGGAAACACTTGTGCTGAAAAGTCTGGTCAGAAGAGCTCTTCTGGATAAGACCATGGACTCATGGGGATATAGGGTTGTCATTCATTCAATTAATTGAGATTACATTTAAAGAAAAGGTAAGAGAACATACACAAAAAGTGTTTTGCTGCTCTAATTTTCTGGTCAGATGTCATAACTGAAAATACGAGTCTCACTTTTTACTTGGTCTTCAAATATTTTTCCTTTTCCTTTTAGTTTTAAAGATACAGATCTTAAGGAACTACATTTCAAAGAAGGTCAGACTTAAACTACTAAAAGAGTAGTTTCAAAGGCCTAACCTAACACAGCAAGTCTGTCCCAAAAGTCAGTTTGTGTAAAAATAGCCTTTCAAATCCCAAAAGCAACACTGAAATTTTATTTTTAGCAGTTCTTTTGTTTTTCAACCCTTCGCAGACAGCTTTCTCAGTAAATACAGGTGCTTCTGTAATTCTGATTGCAGATTTAGGGTATTACTTCACAGAATCTTGATTTTAATCAATCCTTTTTTAAGATCATAGTCAAGACAGTAGGAATGAGAGAACCATGTGTTAAAAAAAAAAAAAGCAAATTGAAATAAGTGATGCTCTCTCTTTACTTGTGATAAAAGCCCGGCTTTTCACATAGGTGGGGGAATTTCTTTGAGATGTAACAGCATGGGATTTCAATCAATATCATCTGAACATATGGATAAAACAATGGAAGACAAGCTTTTGCAAGTTATCCTGAATCATCTCTTGGGTTTTTTTAACAGAAGAAACAACCAAAAAAAGCACCTTGTAAACGTATGAAAGGAAAACATGTATTGGATAGCAATATTCATACTCAGTAGTGGGAAAGAAAATTGACATATGTTCCATAACAGCAAAATTACTCCCCTATTTAGTCACATAGACATGAACCTGATCACATCTGAATGATGTGTGAAACTTAAATCAAAAGGAGGCCAGTGCTGATGATGTCATTCTGTGGCATCAGAAGGTGAACTTTGTTAGCCATTAATTATGCAAGGTGGGGCCACCAAAGCACTGATGTTCAGGAATCCCATTGCCTGGAGGGAAATGAGCGTTATCAACAAAGCCAGGAAGGTAACACAAAGCAGCCTGGATCTGGTGAGCGTGAGGCACACAGTGACCCTGTGGGGGCAGGCATCCATCCTCTGCTCCCTACCACGAGCACAGCATCGGAGAGCCCTGCTCACAGCGCCAACTGGGGTTTGGCAACAAGAACAGACTAGTGAAGAAAAATAACAGAACTGACCTTCCAATACACGTGGCTGCATGTAGGGTCTAAATTTTGGAGAAAGGAGAGAAAATTGAAAATAATTCCAAACTCAGACATGCAAGATGAAAAAGTAAGAGCCTGAAAATGTTTGCCTTAATGGAAAATCTCATTAGAGTGTGTGGAGTCTTGCAGTGCAGCAAATTTAGGGCAGGGGAAAAAGCTTTTTTTTTATTTTTTGTCAGAACAGGAGTCAAGTATTTTTTGGGCCCTCTCCTCTCAAAAGCCAGACCAGCCTGGAAGGAGCTAAGCAGGCTCTTTTACCTGTAGATAGGGAGGAAAGCACAGATGAGTGAAAGGGGAGATGGGCAAAGGGAGAGGGAGGAAGAATCATTAACGGGATCATTCGGAATCAGAGGAATTTTTGGTGAGATGTTTCCTGTCAGTGAGTTATAAGAGATGATGGATAAATTCCCAAAAGAAGAGGAAGAGGATTGCATTGCCCAAATCTCTTTAAATGCCAGGTTTGGAGCAGTAGCACACACTTTATTGAATCAAATCTGTGCTGGCTAAGAAATGGAAGTGTATGACCTCCCAGACCTCTTTCAGCTGTAATGCTGTGACCCATGACACACCAGTTGACGCAGTTATGGCACCGATGCTTGACTTCTGTCCTGGGCACAGCTGTCACAAAGATTTGGATGGGGCTGTGGGAATGCTTAATCCAGCAATTTAATCTGGCTCTGCAGTAGCTCAGTGGCTGCAGAGAGAGGAGGGAGCCGAGGCAGCTCCTGGGTTCTTGCTGTGCTGCCAGTTGAAGGGATTTCCAGGGCCACCATGGTGAGCAGCTGGCCTTTCCAGTTTGCTCACTCAGAATTCATGCATCAGATGATTTCTAAAGCCTCAGTTTTCAAAAATAACATAAAACTCTGTTCTTGTACCACAGTCCTGCAAAACCCTTTGGCTGATAGAGGCAGGTGCTCATTTTGCTAGGTGTCATGTGAAGCTGAAAAGCTGTCCCTAGAGCTGCTTTGCTATCTTTTCTTTTCTTTTCTTTTCTTTTCTTTTCTTTTCTTTTCTTTCTTTCTTTTCTTTCTTTTCCTTTCCTTTCCTTTCTTTTCTTTCTTTTCTTTTCTTTTCTTTTCTTTTCTTTTCTTTCTTTTCTTTTCTTTTCTTTTCTTTTCTTTTCTTTTCTTTTCTTTCTTTTCTTTTCTTTTCTTTTCCTTTTCCTTTTCCTTTTCCTTTTCCTTTTCTCTGCAAAGTACATTTAAATCTTGCAGTGGTTCTGCTGAATTTGATTCAGTTGGGAAGCAAGGAGCTGTGTGCTGCATACAGACTGGCAGCACAGGCTAATTAATTGCACGGTGATTACATTCACTCACCTGCCCCGGGCTTGCAGAAGGAATCAGGTTGCTTGTTGGAGGCAAAAATAAGGACAATGGTGGTTTGAATTATTGCATAGTGACTGTACACTGCAGTAATGACCACCATGACTCATTGCTTTAGAAACCAGGAGCCACACGTGCCAGTTAAATAGTCCCAGAAATCAGCAGACCAGCAAGGAGATATAATCCACTGAATTTTGTGCAGGTGAAAGCCTGAGCATACATTTGCAAAGGGTGTCAAAAATATTGTCACAAACCTGCTGACACTAAGGGCTTCCAGGCTGGACTATTTGTGGCTGGTCACTCTGAATTTCCCTGAGGTAGCTAAGACATGCAGCAATTGTGTGAAACAGCAGCAGGGACGGTCAGATTAATTCTTCACTCCTGCACATTTGCTCTAAGAGACATAATGTGTTTTTAAAACTAAATCTTAAATTGGAAATCAAATGCTCTGTAGTGCATTGATAAGTAGTGACTGAGTGCCTTAGTATTGTTTAAATAGACCAGATTTAAGAATTAGGAGCTAGTCTTTTATTATTATGTTTTATTGCTTTTACTACTTCTGAAAATGAGAAGACATCAAGAAAGAGCAAGAGCAAATGTTTGTTATGCTACCTCAAGGAAAGAGACACAATGGTATACTTATATTTATAACAGAGCAGGAACCTCAGGCCTTAAAAAACGTTCCAGCTGACTTGATACTGAGGGAGAAACACAGACACTCAGTCACAAACTCCATGTGCCAGGTGATAGATAAATTTTTTGCACCAAAGCTACCTGGTACCTGAAGGGATACCACTTGGGACAAGCCAGTTTGTGAGTGAAGCTGACATGTGGAAACCCTTCAAGTGCAGCAGTTATAAGGAGCACCTGAAGCAGGAGGAAAAGATAGAGGCTCCTGAAGCCAACAGAGCAATCCTGATGGAAGTTGACAGTGCTATTAATTCTATGGTTAAAAGAGACAGTTGGGAACATGAAGGTTCAAGGAGATGGCTGAGATGATAGCGTTGATAGAGATTAAAAGACTGACATAAGACTGACAGGGCTGGTTTACATCCTGTGTCACAACCAACCCAGCTGGACTCGGGTGCAGGGCTCTGTACTACTGACAATAGAGGCAGATCTCTGTATCCCTTTATTCATGGTCACCTTCTTTCCTTACAGGAATAATTAGAGTTACATGAACAGCAACTAAAGTACAGATTCCACTCATTGCAAGAAACAGAGAAGCCTATGATTTCTTTGGTTTGGTATCACTTCTGGTTAGACAGGTGTTGAGGAACATATTGAATGTAGGTAGCTTGGTGTCCAAACTGTGCAGACTTATTAAAAATCTTTGTTCAGACACATGTGAATTCATATGCTGTTACTTTCAGTTCACTGAGGGAAGTTATGCAGTGCCACAGCTAGAGAACATCAAGCTTCATTTTGCTTCCATCTTAGAAACCATTTTTTGATGCCATCTACTTATTCTTACTAGCTAGCCTGCCTTTGATCACTTCATCAGTTCAGATCAAATTAATCCAAGATGGAGGAGAAGGATTAATTTACTCTCTGGACCTGCCTTTGTTCACCTTGCTGGGTTCTTCTTTCTTCCAACAGGTGGAGGAAGTGAGACCCTGAACCCAACCTAGCTGCAGGAGGAGCTCCAACATCTTTGAAATTCTGGAGATGTTTCGTCACAAAATAGACACTAGGAAGATGGGAAGGCAGCAAAGTAATATATTGAAAAACCCATAGCACAAAAGCTAATTTTGGGCACCAAACATGAACTCTGACTTGCAGAAAATTCAGGTTTTAGTAAGTGCTTTTTCATAACAGAGCCAAGGGATCTGACAAAAGTCACACCAACAAACTGAAATAAAATAACCAACAATGAAAACCCCAAAAGTAGAAAGAGAAGTTCTTGAGATCTTTGGGGATCACACCCAGGTAATGGTCATCCTCTAGTCAGAAATAAAAAAGTTTCTTGTTGTCTGACAGGCAGAAACAGGGGGAAAAGAAGTAGGATGTAAAGCAAGACATGGGCGCTTCCTGCATTGTAAGGTTCTTGGAGGTACAGAAAAATTGGATAATGGAAACGATGTGAGAAGCTTGGTGTGTCCCATGAGGCAGGCTTGCCTGTCCAGCATCCTTCCTACCTTGCAGAATGCTTGTGTTACTGATCCACCCTGGTGACAAGTTTATAGCTCAGGAAGTTGTGCTTCTCAGCCTGTGGCCTGTGGAGAGCCTGTGGTTGGCAGAGCACTTCCTTCTGCTCACTCATCCCCTTATTACTCCTTTATTTAAATGTCCACCCTTTGGCTCCTTGGTCTACAGCTGATGCTCTGCATGTCCTAGAGTTTTGGCTCAGCCTGGGAAGGACTAAGCTTAATAGCCAAGGCAGCAGCTCTTCCAGCTGCCAAAAGGTAAGACAAACCAAGGGTGTCCTAAATATCCTGACACCTATAGCTCAGCAAAACTCTGTCTCTCACCTACTCCACTTTCTGTTACAGGTACTGTCAATTTCAACAGTGAATTTTGCACTTTGCAATTAAAGTATCACTTCAAGTGAGCTCTTCTGTACCTGCCAGGGATTCCCAAGCACCCACTTCTGTGAAGGCTAGCAGGTTTGCATGCAGCTGGACCCTGTTTGTACATGTTCATCAAAGTTTGCCAAAGTGAAGCAAGTCATCACCCTGCTAGGGAGCTCCATTAAAGGCACAGAGGAATCAGGTGATCAGGTGTGGGACAGCTCACCTACCCTCAAACCACTCACCAGTTCACCAAGCCCTCACCTCCCTGGTGAAAACCAACAGAGGAAGTTACAAAAATGAACAGGTTCTACTATACTTCAAGGCAAAAAGGTGTCATGGCCACTTGTGCAGATGGAAGAACTCTAAATCATGTGTCAATTCATTAAGTAACAAGTAGCTAGAGTTTTTTGTTCACATATGTCACCAGATTGATGTCTTATACCTTCCGTGTCTTGGCTTGACGGTCTGATGGATCAGCAGCACACTGGAGGAACTGTGTGGACATGCACTATTGCCTGCAGAGCACAGCAAGGTTAGCTGGGCCAGCTTGAAGGAGCTGAGCCTCAGGAGCAGGCTCTGCACAAACACATGGAGCTCGCTGTCAGAATGACAGAGCCTGTGCTAAGCCCTGGTGCCCTGGCTACTGCCATCACCTGGTTTAAAGCTAACACATGCATTTTCCTCATTACTTCCATAATGCAGGCAAAGGATGTGACTGCAGCTTTTCTGTGTCTGAACTTAGTAGAGCCTTGCCCTCATTGAAAGGTGAGGAGTCAGGTCAGCTCTGCAGAAGCGTTGCTGGATGAGAGCTGTTGATGTGAGGGACATGTAACCACTGCCCCTCATCAGAGCACAAACCTGGTTTCCAGGAGCAGTGATGGTTCTCTAAGGGCAGGAGCAGTAGGACCAAGCAACTCAGGAAGAGAGAAGTAGGGGGTGCCTGCAGTGCTTCCCACAAACCCTCCAATGCTTCTTCCTCCTAAATTAATCATGCTTTATTGTAAGTGCTTATAGAGAAGCAGCAGCAACACCCCCGTCAGACTCCCTTGTCTGACCTTGTTAACAACCTCTCAGCAGAGTTTTCTCAGGGGGTGGGGAGCTGCAAATAAATGTTTATTAGGTTCCCAACTTCTCTGTGTTTCCTAGCTTCATTAGGTCTGTCCCTCTGTTTAAATACACAAATTCATGTATGCTATAAAGAACTGCATGTGCATAAAACTCCCCCAAAAAGTACAAGCTAATTCTCGTTACTGATAGTTCCCAGGTTAGCTCTACTAACAAATAAGCCTCACACACACTCACAGCCAAGGTACGGACAGAAAAAACATAAAAAACAAACATCCAAAAATTTCCTGAAGGAAGAGCCCTTCTTTCAAAGACCCCCCCCCTGCTTTTTTAATCCCTTCAGTCTAGCCATTTACTGCATTCATTAAGACCAATGGAATATGCTGCCTGTTACCCCACACTGGACTGGGGCTATTATATCCTATTGGTATAACATGTCTTGGCTGGTATTCACAAACTGTACTGCTGCCTCTATGTAACTTTTCACATTTATTTTTGCAAATTTATTTTGTGTTTATTTTATGTATGTATCTTGCAGTCAACAATGTCTCATAAACATTAGCTGTCTTTCTCTTTTTATTCAATCAAAACATACTTTGTCAAGTCAAAACTACTTTTCAGGTTTTATTAGCTGTACTCCCTTCCTAACAATGGTCAGTTAATGATAAGTTTTCTCCCACACATTTACAATCTGAAATTTTCAGGGCATTTGTCCTTTGCCTATTTCAAACCCACATTGTTCTCTTGGGAATTTTTCAGTGTATCAGCAAAACTGAATTCTTTGTGTGCAGGCAATGAAGGTTCATTTACACATCTGCAAGGCCCTTTCAGTGCAAGGAGAAGAGAGCTGCTGAAACACCAGCCAAGGCAGGGTCAGAGTGGTTAGAGAGCATTTTCCTCAACAAAAAACTGCAAGCATGTTTGCTGGATAAGTCAATTTCTCTGGAATGACTTGTGCAGTGCAGAAGCAAATGTTGTGAAGAAGAGAAACAACTTCCTAGGCTTTAAGATCATAAGGAAACCCCAGACCTCCCTCATCCTCCCATGTCAGTGCTGGAGAGGGGCTCAGCTGAGCCATGACCTGGAGAGAAGGGCTGGTCCTGTGCATTCCAAAAACATCTGAATTGTTGGAAGCCCAGAGCATCCTGCTTTTATTGCAGGGTCAAGGTGATGGGCAAAGGTTTTGCCCCTTTCCAGCTCATCTGGACAGGAAGGAAGACGGGAATGGAAATGCAGGGAATGTTTTTCTATGTTGTACTCACTTAACAAAGAGGGGAAAAGGAAACGGAAAACAAAGGGGAGGGACAAATTTCCAATTCAAACTTCATTAAGAATAGACTGCAGTTTATCTTTCATAAAGCAATTCTGTTTCAAGCCCTATGTATTAAAATTTATTTGAAATCTGCATGATGTGTTAGAGCCAAAAACCTGAGCAAAATATTTAGAGAAACATCAGACTAGGGATAAAAAGCTATGGCTTTGTGTCTTGGTTTAACCCAGGACACCTTGCTCACCTTGTGAGTGGAGAGAGTGTAGACGTGAGGCATGCAAGACATGAGAGGCTAACCACACAAACTTGCACAATGCTGAGCAGTTTTCCTCTGTACTAAGAAATACCCGCAAATGCTTCTCTCAGTCATTATTTACAACTAGAAATGGTTGTTTTGCCAAGGGAAATAAATCCATTGGACTTTCATTCTGCAGTATCTGAAGGAGCAGAGAACAGGACTTCTGAGGTCTCTCCTCTCATAAGGCAACATACAAAGTGGCTTGCTTACACACAAATATTCGTGTTTTGGGTTAGATTTCCTTCCAGTGTCAGTGTGAACGGATTTCAATATGTAGTGCTCTTAGGGAAAAAAACAAATATTAAATCTGTGAACCTATTCTTTGTCTGTCCTCCTTAAGCCTTACTCCAGAAATTTCATATGCCTCTTTAACTTTGATTATGCATTAGAGAAATGTGTTTGTTTCTTGCTTTATTACCTGATGGGATTGCTGCCTGCATTTATGTGGGGGCAAGGTTAGAGGTCTGCCTTCCTGGGGGAAGGAGAGGAAGAAGAAAAGGGCTCATTTGGTATTTCAGGGGTATGGAAAGGTGGTGAACGGACATGGCCCCTCACCACCTTCTAGTGGTGAACACTTCCAGAACACCTGCAAACAATTCAGGGTGGGAGAGATGTTCTAGTTTGCTAAGCTGAGCAACCTGTCTTATGGCCCTCCTCCTCCTGTGCTGGTGGGACAGCGTGGGGCCAAAGGGCTGGTTAGTGAAGCAGTGTCAGAAACTGCTAAAATGTCCCTGTGGTGACTGGCAGCTCAGGATGTGACTACAGATCCTGCCAAGCAGCAAGAGAAACCTGTCATCCCACCAAACCACTGCTGGGACCTCAAGCTTGTTAATTTAATTGTGTTTATGGTCACTGCACTGCCAGGGCTAAAATGTAAGTAAGTCATGAGCCACAGGCTTTGTGTTCATAGTAGTTTAAGACAATCCACAACATGGCTGTCTCGGTCATGTCCTGCCCAAAACATCCGTGCTGCAGCCACCCCCACTCCCAGGCTTCTATTGCTTATCTGACACTGGGGCACTCTGACTCAGGGAGTCAGAGGGGGAAAGAAGGTAAGTGCTGGACACAGCTCTCTGGCTTGGCTCCCTGCTCAGCTTGGTGAGGCAGGAACAAATTTAAGACTTAGATTCAGCCCACTGGCAGCAGTCACCCTGAATTGCTCCCCAGAACTGCTGCTTCTGCAGTAAGACCAGAGATCACCACAGGTGCACAGGTTCCTAAATGGACACAACAATTTAACACCTAAAGTTAGGCAGGGTAGATCCAGACTAGATCCAGACAACTAGCTCTAATAGCAGAGGGAAACAGCAGAATGCCAGGCCAAAGGACTAAACCCATCACCTATTCCTGTTCCAGGCTGCTATTCACAGTGCCCCTCCTGCAATCTCTACTGGTTTTCCAGCACTGAGGACCCATCTCTGCTGGGAGGATAACAGTTATTTTCCCTTTTGGCTGGAAAGGTTATCAAAACTTTCTAATCTAAGAAGGGATTAGAATGGGATGTCAGGACACAATAACACAAAAAATTTTGTATTACATATTTGTCTTTTGGACAGAAAGGAAAGCTGGCCAAAGCCAAGCTCTTTCCTGTGTGTTGATTCAGTAAAAGAAGCTTTGAGCTTTTCCTTGTTTTTTGTTTTGTGGAGGGTATCAGGAGTGACGAATTCCTTAAAGAGAACTCAAGGGGGGCAAAAAAGGAAAGAGAGAAGAGAGAGATTCTTGGCAGGCAAGATGAAAGGTTGGGCTGGGTCCCAGGCTGTCATTAGGCCAAGTATGTGTGACAACCTTTTTTTGTATAGAAGTCTTCTAGCACTTTGCAGAGCAGTGATGCAGGTAGCCAGCAGTGCAGTCCATCTCCACACTCTGCTATTTGTTGGTCTCTCTCTGTTTCCTTGGTGAATTTTTCCAAGCAGCAGAAAATTTAATCCAGTTCACAAGGGGCTGCAGCTGCTTTCTGTTCTGCACAACAGCTGCTTTTACAAGAGAGAGACTTCAAAAGACTGTCTTTCTCTGGAGGGCCATGGGAGGGATGTACATGAGCTATGTGGATTCCCTATATTTGGCAAAGTTTTCCCAGCATCCAGGAGGTTGTCTGTACTCAGTCGCTTTCAATGAAGCACTTGAAATTCCCCAGCAATTCATTAGCCTTGCAAAAGCAAAGAAAGCATACTAATTAACATGGTCAGGAGATAATTTCAAGCAGTAAGACAAGTCTTCCAACCCTACCAGGAGCAGTGCTGATACAAAGACCTTGAGCCACCTAGAGCAAATCCCAGCAGGCCCACCCCTTGCAGGATCATTTTCAGAGCCAGGATTCCAGGACTGTCTCAGTGTGGGCTTTTGTGCTTCTCCTCATCCAGAGGAATGGAGGGTGCTGCAGGAATGGTACCATTTCCACATCCTCCCAACACACCACTTTTGCTTCAGCTGTAGAGGCTCTGTAAACACTGAGGAAGCTGGTTTACCTCCATAGTCCAGCAGGGAACTCATCCTCGAAAGAGAAAAGGCTGTCTGAGAAGAGGATTCTGCTTCTAGCATCACCCCAAACTTAAAGGATGGTTTGAGAAAGACCAGAGTTTCACTGCTCAACAAAGATCCAGGGAATTGGGCTATGAAGTAAGTGACTATAATCAAATCAGCTCCATGAATTCATTCCTCAGTTTCCCTTCCTATAGTAACAGTACCTGTCTTCAGCTGGTTGTTGGAGGCTTAGCATCCATGAAACACCCAGAGGTCCTTCCATACAGAGAAGGACTTTATATTAACCACATAATGCGATTAGAGCTACTGAAAATACTTTGTCCCTTTTAAAGGTACCAGTAATGTGGAAAGCAGAAATCCTTTACTCAGGCATAAATACATCCTCTGTTCAGCAAAGAGCTTATAGAAAGTCTGGGAAAGGCACACACATCGACATGTATGCATTCATCTATTTGAAAAGGGCTGCATTCCATAGAACTCCCTGGCTCGCGTGTATCTAACAGAGTATCTGTTTAGGAAAATGTGACTAGCACAACCAGCTATGCAATGCTCACATCTGCTAATCCTTTACTGCTCAAGTAATCATCTTCACTTGCAAAAAGATTTATACCATTTTGGGTGCAGGCCAAGAGGAGCTAAGCACTTCAAAACTCTTGCATCTGATTGTCTTGAGGGAAGCACTGCCTTTATGGTCCCCTCCAGCAGGGTATAGAGGGATCTCATTTCTGGAGGTGGGTAGAATTACTTTAGATACCTCAGACAGGTACAGAATGGACAGAAGAAACGCTTGTGGGTACAGTATCTACCATACTGGGTGACGCTTGTAGCTCTATTTCATTTGCACAGGTTAAACAGCACGGCTCCCTTGACCACGGCTGCTTCACAGTGCTGTGTCACCGGGTACTTTCACAGACACATTCCCCGCCCCCCTTCCGAAATAGATAATTAAAGGACATCGGCTGAAAGCTTGCCTTCCTCTCTGAGATACAACCACCTGACAGCCTGGGATGGATTCTGAACTCAGCCAGTTCCAACTCTGGAGACTCCAGACTGACATCAGAGCATGGGTGCAACTAAGCCATGTGTATCTGCATTGTTCAGGAATTCCTTCTGCCAGGGTGGGGGGAAGGGAATGGCACTTGTGTTCCTGCATTGTATGAGCAGATCAGGGTTGCCAAACAGTGGTGGAGGGAGAGAGGGGTGCCAAGAAAATACAGCATACACACAAGCAGCCCTGTGTAACAGCCCTGCCCTCCACAGCAGATGGGGTGCGGCCACTGCACAAGGACAACTCTCTTCTCCCTTGTGCACCACAGGCAGCCCTCTCTGGCTGGGAAGCAGAGAAATAGTTTGACAGATCTTGACCCTGTGCACCTTCTTTGGTGGATGGTTCTCCATGGATGCCTGACTGCCTTTTCCACTGTCTTGTCACCTTTGTGCAGCTAGATCAGTGTCAGAGCCAGGGTGTGCCAGCAGCCTTACATCTCCCACTTTGCAGTACAGACATGTCCCACCTTGTAACAATGAATTTCAGAGTACTCTGCTGCTGGCTGGGTCTCCTGGAAAAGCTGTGCACCCTCGTTCAAGTGGTGTGTAAGCAAGACAGGACTCAGTCATATACATCCCCATCAGGCACATTGTTCTTTAAATTCATGGGCAGCCCCCAGTGATTTCACCCCACAAGTGCCGTACGACTCTGTGGCCCATGACCAGTACTTCTGGTAACCTGATCTAGCTTTGAACAAGCTCTACAGCTCAGAGAACACAGTCAGGAAACCAGGCCAAGCCTACCAGGGCTGTGCACTGCCTCCTCCCATTCAGCAAATTCTGGAGAAGAAAGTACCTTCCCTTAACCTGCAAGGTACCTGTGTCTAGATTTTAAAAAAGACATTTTCTCATACAGGCAGACCAGCACACATGATTTTGTTTAGCTAGTACCTGGCTCCAGATAAGGATTTACTCTAGAAATTCCACTTTATTGCTCATCATGAAACACCTACCCAACACCACAGAAAAAAAATTCTCAAAATTTGGATTAGGAAGAAATGTAGAAATAGACTGAATTGCAGATCACTGCAGACCAATTCCTGCTTTGAGAACCAAGAATTGCAACTTCATTGCCCTTGTAGCATGATTTTGCCTTAATTGCTTCCACTGGTTCTTGAAGGCCTTCTTAAACTCTCTTCTGCAGTGAAACCTAGTCTCCTTTCATTCTTGTTTTTTTCAGTTTTGGTCTAGAAAAATCTGAAAGTCTTCTTTGGTAGTATGAATACTTTAAAACTATTTTTTAAAATAATGATCAAACATCTCAGCTTTGTTAACTATTCCTGCTTTAATTCCTCATAAGGAATTGAAGGTTCCAGGTCAGCAAAATTATCTGCGATTCAGTTGCTGCTCTGAATAACTGGGACTGCCAAGACCAAGTCCATCCCAGCACATCCCATCCCTTGTGACTTTAGGACACCCAGAACTGATGACATAGCAAGACACATCATAGCTTCTCTTTGGTCTTCTACAGAACATGTGCTAAACATTCTTCCCCCTGGTTCTTTCTAATCTAAATCTAATTAGAAAGATTATACTGACATACTAAATACCTAAATTCGTTGTCATTGATTCGTAATTCCTCACAAAGGGCAATTGAAATAATCACAAACATACAGACACCCTTCCCTACACAGGGAGAATGCCTTTTGATACAGTTGGAAAAGTGTGATAGACTTCTGGGATACACCAAGAGCTTTTGATGACCATATCTTCACTCTACCCACAGATCCATCTGCACTAGAATTTGACCAGTCTTTCCAACCAGCTCCCTGCTCATTCTAATTACCTTCCAAAAAGCTATTTATTTCTATTCCCAAATGCAAAACCCCTTCTCCCTTCAAAATGATAAAGGTTGAAGGTCTGTAATGGACCATATTTTGTCCAAGTTTCACTAAGGCACTTTGATTTCTACTTCTGTATCAATTGACCCAGACAAGCATTTAAAACTCTCCAGCTTTTTTCTTCCTAATGGATTTTTTTAAGGTATTTTCTTTAATCTCAATTATTCAGTTAATTTTGGAGATTTTTCTGAGTGTCACAATCCTATTTTGTTGATCTCAGAAAAATCACCTATCTTTACTGATGAATGAGTGGAAATATCGTCCTAATATCATTTGGAAATATTCTATAAAATAAATAATGTCTAAAGTAACTGGACTATGTACACATGGTTTGATAAGGGATGGAGTCAGTCTAAATTTGTGCCAAACAACACAGACCTCTCAGCTGGTCTCCAGGACCCACTGCTTTACGTGAATACCTGGGCACACAGAGCAAGGGAGATGTGTGCAACTTACATGTACATTTTGCAGCCTGTCTTGCCTCTAAGTTGTAAAGCCAACAGCACAAACCAGCACGTAGCCATTTAGGACAGGAAATGAAAAACTATATTTAGCTGAACCTGTAGTAGAAAGTAGATGATCAGAACACTGCTTACATTTGTGCCCCCATTCCTGTGAGCAGTGGTATAAGACTGTCTGCAGTGATGAGAGGTTCCTGCTCAGGGGCAATATTCCCTGCTCAGGGGCAATATTCCCAGTGTGGTCTGTCCTCTTGGAACCAAAGGGACAGTTGCCTCCTCTGCTACCACCAGGACCACTGCACAACGTGTTCCAAGCATCCACTAAGTTTGGCAAGGACACACGTACTGGAATTGCTGTGGGGTGAAATCCCTGGGGGCTGCCCGTGAATTTGAAGAACTAATAATCATGTAACAAGTCAGTGTGGTTGTAAACATGCTTTTCAGTTAAATGAATTTCAGGAGATTTTCGTTTACTCCCTACCAAGTTCAGGTAGCTTTGGAGAGCACCTCCTCCTTTGTATCTCTGCAGTAACATCCCAGTCTTGGTGCAATGCATCTGGAACACAGACATTTCCCTCCTAAGAAGCACCATCCTCCTCAACTGGAAAGTGTATCCCTTATCAGACCTTGACAGACAGCAGGAATTTAATAACACTGATTTGTTCCCAGGTGCCTGAACTGTAACTTCCCCATCTAAACACCACATCTCACAGGTTCTGGTGGGAGTACTCCTTTTCTTTGAGGAGTACTTTGCATTGGGTCCAAGACTTCCTGAGGCTTTATAGGACATTTTCCACTGATTCAAATAATCTGAGATTTAGCCCTTTACAAAGGATGGTTCTTGAGAAGTTTTAAATAATTTTTTCTCAGTTCAAACCTAAACCTGGTAAAAGCTGGTATAAGATTTATTTACTGCCCTGTAGAGATGTATGTGTAGCCTGGGTAGAAGAATCCATTGATAACAAAGCTCTTGTGGCCAACTAACAACACCAAGGTCATGGGTTTGATCCCTGTACAGTCTGTTCACTCAAGAGTTGGACTCAATGACCCTTGTGGGATCACAGAATATTCTGTGATTCTGTGAAAACTCCCGTTCCAGCAGAAGTCATGGTTTTCATAGCATGCTTCATAGGTTCTCTTCTCTGCTCCACACAGGAGATCAGGCTAGACAATCAAAACATTCCCTTCGGAAGCTAAAACCTGTGAACCTATGAGAGTGGATCAGTTTACAGACGCCTCACAGTGCTTGACCTCTTTATGTCTAATTCATCACATGAAATCTGTGAACTGTGATGTGGTTTTTGTTTCATAAAAGATATGTCACCAAAAGATGCACAATCATTACTTCATTAGGTAATCTGGTGTCCCAGAAATGAGAACCACTGTAGAATCCCAGCTGCCTGAAACAGCCATTTTCTCAAAGATAGGTTCAATATTTGCATATAACATCTCTGTATCAGCTCCTGTCTGCTCTACTCATCATAACCTCCATACATTTGCCAGATGTTGGAGGCATATATCTTTACATGAAAACATGGTCACCATAGTCAAGCAGCTCACATTTCTCCAGATGTTTTGTGATCTCACCACTTATTAATGTTCCTAGGAGTTGGCCAGACTCTAGGTGAGAATTACTGTTTAAATTTCCCTGCTTCTCTTCCATAGCATTTTGGAAGAATTTGATTAGATTGATTTCTATCAGCCCCTAGCTGCACTTTTCCCTCACTCCTCTCTGAGTAGCTACTAATTCTGGGGGCAGATTTCTTCCCAATGTCTTTCTGACATTTGACAGATAAAAACCAGTGAAACTTGTTTATGGATTTATTACATGCAGAATAGACCCTAGTCCTTACTAGGAATGAATGCATGGATATTTCCAAGTTGCTGGGATAATGATAATTTGCACTGCCATAGTTTCTGTATATGTAAGTAAGCTTTCCCTTTTAACTAATATTAAAACTATGCTGAACAGAGGAGCAATCTCAGCAATTTCTGATGCAATTTTTGTGCACAGAATTTTAAAATCAGGTTTAGGTCTTCCATCAACACCTTGCCTTAGGTTACCATTTCTTTGAAAGGCTACACACTCCAAATACTTTGCGTAATTTGTGCCTAATTCAGTGTAACCACAACAGGAAATCAGCTCAACACCATTTAGACATGTTTCTAATTCTGTAATGTGTTGGAAGCCAACAACGTATGCATGCTAAATTGAAATTTTGAGCATCTTCAGCAATATTATAGCATGTAAGCAGAAAGAGTTAAAATAGAATTTAAAATACCCAAGTTCCTTTTTATGAGTGGGAGATAGATTGGAAATAAAGACAATCAGTTAATGAAATAAAAGCCCATTCTGTTAAATTGTTCAGATGCTCAAAAACCTATGAAGAATGCATGCAGCATGCCCATTGATGCTTCAATATTCCTCCAACCACTTGATTTACAGACCTAATCTAGGATATACAGCTTGTTTACTTTCTCCTGCAACTCTCGACAAAAACCAAACCTTTGCAAGCATGTGGCTCCTTTCAGACATCTCAGAAACAGATAAATGAATATATCTTCCAGTTTATCATACTTAACATCTTAACTGTCACAAATGCAGGGAATATCTGCAAAGTGCAAATTCTTTGGTTTACCATATACTAAGTTCCTCTTGCCAGTCTACAGGGATTGGATGCTTTCATTTTTCCCTGACAGCTGTGTGATCTCTGTCCCTCAGTGTTTAACATTACATGGAACTGAGGAATTATACCTTGAAACAGGAGTGGCATTGTGCCAATTAATACAAACAAGTGAACAAGGCAAAAGCAGTCTCAGCTGCAATTCAGTGCTCTGCCTCCATCCCCCCATGTGTGTATTTGGGAACAGTGCTATGGTAAAACCATCACATAGTGGTCTGTCAGCAGCAGCTTTCCCCCCTTTTTGACTGAGTGTGCTCTAAGTAGGGCAGCACCCTCAGCCATTGGAAATACAAGTATCCCATTTCTATCCACCCATCCATACAGCTGCTTCTACTGGATTCATCACAGAAATATCTGGAAGCTTTTAGTCATGGGAAACAGGCTAAGTGTGTCAGACAAATAAGAGAAGGTCTCAGTATCTGGTATTATTATGGTATTCCAAGGGGGAAGGGGTATGTGTGTGACCGACAGTTTCAGCAGCTATGTAATTTTCCCCTGGCTGTTTACATCAGGAAACAGAAATGCCCAGCTTCAGCATGGGCTTTATGATGCAAACAAGCCTTGGGAGGATGCCAGCCCTATCCTGGAATCCCAGTAGCTTGCTGACTGTCCTTCATGTCAAAACCCATTTTCTCTCCTACTGTTTTCCTGGGATTTGGTCCTGCAAGGTGCAGTGTTTTGGCCAGAAGCAAGGCAAGCCTGAAATCTTCCTCAAAGAAAGAACACTTGAAGTCTCTTGAGAGTCTGGGGATAGAGCTTGTGTACACCTTAGTGTGCAGGCACTGAAGAGACCATCAGTGCATAGGGACAAGCCCTTATCCACTTCTGCATTTGAGCACAAACAAAGCAAGCCTCCCAGAAAAGCTTTGTCACATTTCCAAAACCAAAAAAATGTCCCTTTTTCTGTCCTTTGCCCCAGACTGCAGCTTGGGATTCATCATTCCTCCTTACATAGCTAAGGTTCAAGCTAAATAAAGGTATTGCAGTTTGGTTTTAGCTGGAACAAGTCAGTTAAAGGAAATACTGTAAATTACAACACAGTCACGCCACACCATTGTGACTGTGTAACTCAGCAGTCAGCTCACAAATGCAGCTGAGAACTCTTTGTTAAGAACGAAAAGGAAAGCAACAGTTATTAAAAATGAACAGTCACTAAAGATTCAGGACTTACCCTGAGTCATCCCTGGCTCCCTTCTCTCCTGCTGATGTTTTCATCATTACAGCAAACTTTAAGTCACTTTCTGTATCACAGTGGCTTGAGAGTTCCTCGGTCAGAAAAGCAATTCCTTCCCATCGCTGAGCAGAACTTCCACATCCTCAGGTTTTGTACTGAAGTTGGTATTTCAAGGGCGTGAGGGGGAAGATGTTTAAAACCAGTTTCAGGCTCAGCAGTATCAGAGGGCAGAAGACTAAACAAGCACTGAAATGAAAGCAAACTACCAAGAAGATCCGATTTTAGCCTCTCTTATTTCTACTTCCTGTATTTATATGAACGGGGGATTTCAGGAAGAGGCAGTCTTTGGTGGTCAAGGGTGTGTGTGTGAGAGAGAGTGTGTGTGTTATAAAGCCATATTTAGTAGTGCAGGCAGGTTAACCTTATTGGAAAGAAGAGCCTGAGACTTTCAACTACTTTGTTTTTCTAACCTAAGTAAGTTTCAGAGGAAATTATTTTACAGACTACAGGTATATCAGGAGGCAACAGAGCACAGTGAACTTTGTAATGGATTTTGTAAGGCAGCAAAGCAGTAAGTCTCCGTCTGCAAATTCCTGAAGCATGTGTATTTCTACTGCTTGAGTAACTGGAACCAGATGGAGCTTGGAAACTTTTATATTTACACAGGACCCGAGAAAACGAAACGTCTAACACTGGCAGGGGACAGCTTCGCAAAAGCATTCCCAGTTAAAGCAAAAGCGAAGGGTAAGGCTGCGTGTCTGCCGGCGAATGAGCGGCGCCCCGCGGGGCTGCCGGCGGAGCCGCGCACACGGGCGGGCACGGCGCCGCCGCTCCGCCACGGCCGGAGGGCAGAGGAATGAATACAGCATGGGAAACGTGAGGCAGAGCCACAGAGAAGAGGTGGAGAAAACCGATTGCAGGGGATGGAGTGGAAGATGACAGGAACTTTTTGCCCCCTTTTATCTTTAGGAATTTCTCTGCCTTCTAAAAATAGACAGGGCCACACAGTCCACAGCAGAAATGCAAATGCCAGGGAGCTGTCAGTGTATTGGCAAGAGAAAAACTAGACCTCAGTGTAGAACACAGAGCCAGTTCTGCTGGCACTGAGCTGGAGAGTCACGAAGCCTTTTACCATCACAAAGTCACACCTTCGATGTAAAACAAGACAAATTTTTCCCCTATTTTTTTTTGGTTTGTTTCTGGGATTTTTTTTTGTTTGTTTTTGTTTGTTTGTTTGTGGTTTTTTTTTTTTTTTTTTTTTTTTTAAATAAAGACTGTAATTTCAGCTCACATTAGGAAATTTATCTTCTAACTTTTACAAGGATTTATCTTAGAAACTCTAATATCTTAGAAAGAGCCTTACTGAAAGACTGCATGATAGAAAATTCACCAACCTTTTAGGTAAGGTGTTAGTGCTTAATTGCTGATATTATTTAAATTTACACATGATTTTTTGCCTTATCTAATTTTAAATTTTCATCTACTGTATATTGTAGCACTCTTTTCTACTATATTAAGGATCTCCTTGCTCCAACCCCTGGAGTAATTTTCAGACAATGACAAATTCATTCAATGAAAAATTTAGTCCTCTCAGACAAACTGGTTGGCCGAGCTTCACTCATTCCTTACTGCAGACTTATCAGATCTCAGCTCTGAATTCTTCTGTGGGTTCTAGGCTCAGAGGTCAAAGTAAAAATATCTTCTAGATTTGTTTACCAGCTGGGCACCTTTGAAATGCACCTCAGGTATTGCTCTGAGAAAATCTCCTACATGTATCACACAAATTCAACTCTACCCCAGTTTCCACTTCCCTCCCCTGCAATTCAGCAGGGACCAAGCCCACTCAGAATTTGCCTTTGCTCTGCTGGAAAAAAAGGTTTGCTGAGACAAAAAACTGCAAAGTTGTGCTGGTTGCATGGACCTGCTCACACAGAGAAAACTGTTCACACAAATAGGCAGCCATCTTAGGCAAAGACTTAAGGTTTTGCAAATGCAGAACACAGCAGAGTGAGACAATTCAAATTTTATTTCTAGGGTACAAGGAAAAAATTACTATAACTATTAAAAAAGTTCAGGAAAAAATGGCAAAAATACAGAATAAAAATTCCAGTATTTTGGTGTCATCTCAGTTTCATGTGATTTTAGTGAAATCTTTCATACTATTTCCAATGTAAAGAATGCAGTTTCAGAAATTTGAAGTTTTGATATTTGTTTTGTTAAAGATACTGACAAAATTTAATTTTAAAAATCCCATATTTTCTGCAAAAGACTCAGTGTTTCTGTAAAATATTTAAAATATGAAAAAGAAGACAAATTTTGTCCAAGCTTTACTAGGTGTCTTTTTGAGCCAGAGACTTGACAGGTTTAGTATGTGACAGTGTGTTCTATAATCAGACTTCAGAAGGAAAAAATTACACAAAAGCTAAATGACAAAAAAAATACCCAGTTACTTCAAACTGACATCACTCTGTTATAAATCCAAGCCAAATAGGAGGAATTCGTGTCTCTTCTAGGACTGATTCAGCCTTTCCATCTTAAGCCACTGCATCTTGCAGCCCTTTTTCGTAGTTTTATGCAGCTGGGTTGGAAAGGTTTAAAAATGGCTTATGGGGGAAGCCATTAAGTACAATGAGCACTTGAGCTACAGTACAGGGTTTTCAGAAAATGCCCAGATTACACGACACTTTTGCTTTCCATGCAGTAGGGAGTGGGTGCATCAATAATATGGCCTGTGATAGGAGCCCTTCAGAACTGTCATGCCTGTTGTGTCACTAATCCATAGATTACGTGCCTTTTATAGAGCCCATTGCATAACAGAGCATGGTGGGTCACCGTGTCAAAGATGGAAGGATTAAATAAAGAGGCACTTTTCACAATCAGATTCTGATTTTTAAAAGTTAATTGTATGTATAAGAAGGAATCTTCTTCTTTCCCCAGCTTAGAAAATATTAGCCTAGCATATACTAAAGAATGAAATCTTTTGCAAAATTCAGAGAATGCAGAATATCCTTTTTCTCCACTTTTATAAGACTTTTCTATAGATGCACAAAAGCCCACAGTGGCTAATGCCAGGTTTATACCTGAAGATACACAGTGAAAAAGATCAAGTTTTGTTTTAACTTAAATCTTCTGGTAGTAAATCGGCTAGGAGTATTCATGAGAAGACTCTTGTCTAATGAAGCTGTTAATACACCAGGACAGGAGGTGAAGTAAATAGTCTTGGCTCCTCCTTCCCCAAGAGCTGCATTTAAAGCTTTTCCTAAGCCCAGCACAGACTGCACCACAGACTACATACAATAGTCCACCTTGGGGTGGACTACAGGCATGCTGGAAATGGACAGTCAAGGATAAGGAGTATCTCCAGAGCCTAGGGAACTGGGAAAGCACTGTGTGGCCTTTGGACCTTACTGCCAGCCTCTCATCTGCATGCAGTACTCAGTGTGAACCTGCTGGACACCAATGTAACACAGGATGAGGCAGCCAAAATGTTCTTGATCAGGGTTTTTTCTGAGGTTGCCAGAATTGCTTCTGGATCAGTGCCTCAGTACAGCAAACATTGCTCTCAGCAGACTGAGTTCTCAGTTTTCTAGTCCCAAAAGAGAAAATTGTGTGTTTCAGATTTGCTGCAAATCAAACCAATACACTTCACTCATCCCAAATAATGGCTACAAATAATCTGAAGAAAGAACTCAGCAAACACTCTTGTTTATATAATTTATTATTAGTGTACATATTTTTATATAGTGCATTATAATACTGACTGCTATAATCTTTATAAATGCTGAGTTAACTATTTTTTAAAATTTTCACAACAAAAATAATCGAATATCATGCCAACATTTTGTAACAAATTATCACATTAAATCCATTTGGATTTCATGACATATTTATCTGTACAATGGACCCCATATCACAGAGCATTCACAGTGCATAAGGTCACAGTCATTGAAAAAATACATGAGAGATTTCTGTTATTTACAGTTTACAAACCCATCCCTTTCTGTTTTCAAAGTAAGCAGTTCTACAAAGTTTTCATAATATTTAAAGAGGTATTGCACCTCTGAAGGGTGCACTGCAAATGCCTGCAATAATGAGACACAGGTTTTTAAAAGGTTCAGAAGTTATTTTAGTGACCATAAATGATTTCAAAGAATTTCTTGCAATGGAGAAGATACCGTGAGCCAAATTCTCTGCTCAGTTCCACTGATGCTAATTAGTGCCAACTACCAGGACATTAATAAGCGCTGTCACCACTTCCAAGAACATGAAGGCAAGAATTTGGTCATAACTTTGGCGCAGTAACAGCCATTTGAAACACAGGTGTTGCTGGGGAAGCAGATGTACAAGTTTTCTTTGCATACATAACTGGTACATAAATAAAGGCCATAATCTTTCTGCAAAAACCCTCCAAAAGGAAGCATCTTAGCTGTTATTAATATTTCTAAAGATTATATCTGCCTGGTTTTGACATGTTCTGATACCTTTAGAATTTGTTACCCTGCCTAGTGCTATAAACGAATCTTTTTGTCGTTCGAGTGTATCGAGACCATTTCAGTGGTAGGACAGCAGTGATCACCTACATTCTTTGTGCAAATGAAAAAAAATTAAATTCCAACTGGCCATTTTTAAAAGAAAATATCCAAACGACATTAATTTCCAATAATTATTAATTTCTTTCAGACAGTGCACTGTATGGTAGCAAGAGGAACCAATGATGAACAAATTGCCACGATCACTACACACCTTGGCCTGTGGAGAAGCAGCTACATTCATCTCGTGTCAGGAGAGGCATGTACAGGATTTCACAGACTTCTCTGGGCAAAAGCCATCACGACCTCACACATGGGAAAACGTCAGAACAGTGTATGCTCAAGTTATTCAAAAGAAGGAAAGTACACAGTAGGTTAGAAACTGGAATGCACACATCAGCTGAATGACATTCTCTTCTTCAGCAGGACACTGATTACTTGCATACAGACGTTTCCAAATGGTTCAAGGGAATAATAATGGGTTTGGTACAGAATTGCTGGCACTAAACACTGTCATTTACCTGTGTAACCATCACACACATCTCACCATCCAACAAAATGAAAATTGTGGCATTCAGAGTCATGGAAACAGAAAGAAAATTGTGCAGCAAATGCATGAGATGCAGAGATTTTCTTCTGCGTGTTTAAACACAAATAACAGAGAGATCTGAGGCTTGCAATGACAGAACATTATGTAGGTGATGTACTTCAATTAGGAAGATTCTTTGGTTTCACCTGGCTATCAGAGTAATTTTAGTGTCTGTTTGGTATTACATAACATCTGATCTTTCCTTGGCATGAATAATCAGACGGTATTTCTACAGCTCAGAGAACTCTACCAAAACCAACTAACAGTGGGACACAAGTAAATGGCATTACAATTGCAAAAAATCCAAGAAAGGAAGACAACAAAACTCATGAGGCATTTGTGCAACTAGAGCAAACACATAATAGAAACAAGTGTCATTAAAGCAGAGTCACAAGGGAAATCCAAGACAGAACAGAATCTTCTCTATAATTGCTAAGTATTAAATTAGTAAAGACATTCACCATTTGTTTACATTTTGACAGAAAGTTTACAAATATAATCTAAAACCAGAAGCTAACTTTGTTTGTTATAGCTGCAGCGAGCATATAAAGACAACATAAAATTGGCACACCAATGACTGAGCCAGGAGAAAGATGGTTGACTATGCTGTACCTGTTGGGAAGACTTAAGGTGTTCTTCTAGGCTAGACTTCAGCCCAGAGAGAAGCTCTTAGCCCATCAAAGAGACATTAAGATAACCATATCTGCAGCTTCTTAGATTTAGACATTCAGATCCTGAGCTTGAAATCTATACTCAAGCAATACTTTGTAATGCAGTAGAATTGTTATGGTAAATAAATGGAATCAAACACTGCTGAACTCAATGAAAACACTCCCAGTTCCTTGCTACAGACATGATTACACTTCATGGGTATATGTGGGACTGTGCTATTCTAGGGGAATTGCAGCACAAAAGTTCTGCTAAAAGCCCTCCTTGGCCAGCTGTAACTCAGTTTTGATCCTGCTCATACACACGGGCAGATGCACAGTTGAGAAATCTGAGACAAGGAACAAGTTCTGTTATTTACAAGAGTGGCAACCTAAAGTGGTATCAGCAGAGTAGAAATCCACAGATTCTGGTCAAACTTTTTAATTTCAGAAAGAAATAAAATCTTTAGACTACAAAACCAAGAGAACATGGAAAGAACTGAGTATGATAAAAACCCAAAAACTATGCTCTGCCATCATCGAGGATATAATCCAGCAAGGCACTTGGATAGATGCTTAGCTTTAAAATGGAATCAAAACTATTGAAGTTAAGCTTTGCTGGATATGGGATATCTTCTGAGTTTTGTTACTTTTCAGTGCTAGTATGCTGGCAATGGCAAATTTTAGATCACACTAACACAGTTTTCTCTCTCACATCCACCAGCTTTCTTTTCACTCTTGAGCTGAACATTAACTTACAGAACATTGTGACATATATTCCAAACTCAGCCAGCTAACTTTTGCAATGGTTAATGAAACAAAATGGCTACAACATTTTATAGATACAATCTGAACAGCTGCAGTATAGAACTGGGCTAACAGTGGAGAGGCAAGCACAAATCACTCCTCTTCTTGACTAGAAAATGGCAAAATTTTTAATGGTTTCCTGAACCACAAACTAATGTTTTTCTTTTCTTTTTTTTTTGTTTGTATACATGTGAAAGGCACTAGTCTGTTATTACTAGGCAATAGCCTCCTGAATTACTGATACATTCCAATGTGGGTTTATCTGCAATACAACAATTTGTCAATCAGCTCTTTCTTGGACCATTCAGTTTACCTGCACAGCTTAGTATGTAACTATTTATTTTAGCATATGGACAAGGACTACTTTGGAGCTTCTTAAAGTACTTCATATGATTACAAGTCATCAAAGCCCTGACACAGCATCTCTTAATTCTCTGGCAAACAACACATCCTTGGTCATGTGGTGGTGTCAAAGGAGAATCCTGGTAATGTTATTTATAATAAGCACAGCATGATACCTGTCTCATAACGGTAGAAGCAGAAGAGAACATCCCATGAAATGCAACATTAGAATTCAATATAAATTGTCCTGAAGTGAGTTTTTGTTTCAGGAAGAGCTGAAGACAACAGGAAACAGCCATACATTGTAAGGGTTGTTCTGGATTCTGAGACTGTTTCTTGCTAAAACACAACACTGGTTTTCTGGAACAGGTGATATTCAGATTAGGCAGAATAATTTTAAATGATGTGTGAAGGACTTACAGAATTAGCAAACAAAATTCATGCATATTTGGGCTGAGAGTCAGCTGCTACAGGAAAAAAAAACGTGTCCATACTCATCTAAAGTTGTCTGGCTCAGAAATATAAGGGTACAGTACAGTTTTCTAGATCTGGCACTATAAACTTTGATGCCCTCATCCCTGTCAACTCAGCTGATCACTGTGCACTCAAAACCAGACTTTGGAATTACTCTTCTATTATGTAAAGACAACTGAGCTGCCTGACCTCTGCACAGGAGAGCAAATTTGCTTGGAGACAGTTCTCTGAGACCACAGAAACAGAATATAGGAAAAACCCTATTTACTCAGCCTCTCTGCTCCTTTCAGTCTTTTACCTAAGCCATCACCAGATTTTCAGCAGTAAACGGTCCTCCTGAAAGACAGCAGCAGAGAGAGTAAGAGAGGGATATTCCTACAGTGGTGCAGCAATATGCTGCATTTTCACAGCCTTTCTGCAACAGAAGACTCAAAGATGAACATGAATTCCATCTCCTCTGATTTGTACTGCAGCAAAAATGATGTGAATGCCTGGAAATGGGGACATTGGCATACTTGAGATAAAATGTGTTTACTGCCATTCTTGCCTATTCAATAAAGCATCTTAGTAATGCTGTATTTGTGTCCATCTTTAGTTTCTTAACGACAAAAATTAAGTTAATTAAGTTAAGAAACCCTAAATGGATACTAATACTGACATTTGCAACAAAATGTAAAGCAGATAGCAAATGTGTTGCCCTTTTTTCACTCTAGAATCACATTGAATGGACCCAATTCTTAAAAAATACATCACCAGCAGCACGCACTTTAATTTAGCCTAAAATAATTTTTAAAACAGTTTTAATTGTAAACTCATTGCCTGGTGTAAACAGTATTCTGCATGTCAGCTGGCTAAACGTAATTGTCATACATGTCAAAAGAAGGAACTTTCTGAGTAAGTGCTTATTTGCTAAGTTTTTATAGTATATTCTCATTGACACAACTTTTTATATAGTCTTAATGGAAAATATTAATACATTTAAAAACACATCAACTGTTAGTTGATAGGTTTAGTTTGGTTTATAAACCCTAAAAAATTTAAAAAATATATGTATAAAGGTAACTGTGCTTCTTTAGAAACTTTATGTGATCATTCACATACAGCTTCAAAACATTTTTAAAGTTTAGTAGCAATTCAAAATATGCTATCTCAGTGATTTGAAATTATATCACTGCTAAAATGTGGAATGTTACCCACTATTTTAATATTAATACTCTGGGCTGGATCTTGCTGTCAATTATATCCAGAGTAATTCCTTATATCACATTATGCTGGTGGAAAGGATAGCCAAACTTGGCTTCTACTTGGGGTTAAAAAGAAGTATATCATGGTTCAAAAGTTGCATGCAGTCAAATCAAGGACCATATTCTCTTGACAGACTTGCTTTTGTCAGGGTGACTCTTATCTGCACTTCTCCATGTCAGACATTCATCTCCATTAAGCTCGTAGGAATAAGAAAAAATGGTGAAGAATACACCAGCTTCTTGACTGATGGAATAAACTTCTTCCTCTCACCAATCCAACTGAAACAAACCAAATCAATCAGGGTGGGTTTTGTTGTCAGAAAGTCTGGATTATGTTCAGCTACTCCCAGCTGATAACAATAACTGATAGTTACTGAGCACCCAGTTATATTTTATTTCTTTAGTTCCTTCTAAATTTACACAATGGGCTTACAATGGCCAATGCAAAGTTTTTCTTGTGGTGTAGTATTCCACAAATGTCAGTTCATATCTATGTATACAGCATTCCTCATTAACAATAAAACATATTTTTCAAGTATGAATTTCTGCATGTAAATTCTCTTCTTCGGTATGCAGTTACTCTGACTTCTAGTGTGCATCATCACAAGTGATACAACATACAACCATTTCCTCTTCTTTCTCTGCCACATTCTTCATTGAACAGAGTGATAAATATCCAACACTGCCATCAAAAACTGTCAGTGCAGTTTCTCTGTAAGCAGAGCACTTGAAGGGGGAAATGATCCTCAACAGTGCATGCCATGATATGTGCCTTGGACTTTCTGGTCCTGTAGTTTAAATATTCTGAGCCAAGAAAGGTTCTGAACTTGCCTCTTATCCTTCCATGGAAAGTAAAAGTCAAAACCAAAAGAACTATAAAGATTTTTCTCCCATCCTCTTGCTAACCTTGATGGTAGTGGTTGATTGTCTGCAAAAGGAGAATGAAAACCACAACAGAATGCCCAGAAGTGGGTCCTTTTAGAGTTCTGTGTAAGATCCATGTAGCTTTATGACTGAGCAGCAATATCCAAAGATGAGGAAAATGCTTTGGTTGCCTTCAGCTAGCATGTTAAAAGAAAGGTATGCTTTCTTTCCATACAGGTAAAAGTGCTTGTTAGCTGATTAAGTAGGAATGACACTCAAATTACTGATGGAAAGAAGGTAGAAATGTGAAATGCCTCCTGTCATTTACAGCATGTGTAATCAGAAGAATTTCAGTCTCTCTCCTTGTTGTGGTTTAAAGCTCTTCTCGGCACATAGGGAAGTTGACAAAGGTGAAGACATTGAACTCTATCATTATAGATAAACACAGGAAAATAGCATAAAGAAGCAACACATAGATGCCTAACTTCCTGTCAAGTTTCCACTTATTTACATGGATTCCAAACACCTGCAAGCAAACAGAGTGTCAGTTAGTTAAGTTCTGAAAGAGACTTTTGGAAACAACCATTGTAAGCTAAAAATGACAGTCTTTTGAATTAGAGGTCTTGCAGGAAGACAAAAATATGTTCTTGGTATTTTATAGACCTCAAAGGCAATATATGTTGTGGACTCTGAGTCCTAGTTGTCCTACAACTGTTTTAAAAAAATATTCAATGAACTAAACTAAATTAATGTCCCTCCCTCAAGCGTTCCCCTGAAAATTCTTTATGTCCCAGTACTATACCAGCACCTAATGCCCATTCTTTCAACAGCTCCAGAAGAGGTGCTCTGCTTGCTTATTTGCTGAGCTCCAGAACTAAGGAGTTGCAAGTTACAGGTAGCAAAGCAATGAAGTCCTCATGAAGACATCTATTTTCCATGGTGTTCAGTGCCTCTGAATTATTATTTATTTTGCTCAAAACTTTCCACTGAGTTTGCTATGGGAGGGTCTGTGCAAATCAGGGTATTCAGCAGAACAAAAGATAATAGATGCCTCAAACTCAGGTGATCTGGCTTCTGCTATGAAGAATCTCTTTTCAGAAAAGCACAAAGAGCACAGTAACACCTCTGCATAATCCTCCCATTTTTTCCCAAAGTACTGATTAACAATATGCATGCAGAAACACCAGATACAAACGTCTACAGAACACCTGTGTTGTTTCACAGGCACTGTGCAGTATGGCAGGCTGGGGATAAGAAATGAAAAGAACATAAACTCCTTCTAGATCAGATACATTAGGAAGTTAATAGCAGAGTGAACAGTCCTGCTCATTCTGTCAATTAAGACATGCACTGGTGAAGTGAAGTTTTGTAAGACTTAGTCATGCAAGTGTGAAATCTCCATTGGTGACCACCTCCTCTACAAAGCCTCCACAGGCAATCAGTGAAAGACGTTATATATAAGAGGATATTTTTATACCTTTTTGATTCCTTATACCTGATTTGATTCTTCCTACAGAGCGTTCCCTGGGAGTCAAGCAGGATCAGACCTTAAGCACCAGCAAAACTGACTTTTCAAACAGAATTGTTTCACCTTAAGAAGCCACGTGTTACAAGGGTAGAAGGGTGTCTTATCCTGAGTGAAATTTAGCATGCCTCTTCCAAGCCCTGGGGTTCACAATCCTCACAGATTAGTCTTCATTAAGGGTTTTTAGGCTACAGCACTTGATTTTGGCTGGTTTTAGAAATCAGAGGCAAGGGCAAAGGATGATGAAGCACATCAGGTCTTGTCTCAGCACAGAGACATGGACACAGGACCACAGAAGTACTATTGGATAAAACAATTTCAACACTGCCACTGAAATCCATGGGACCTACATATATCCAGCATCTCTTGCACTGAATGCCAGATTTCAGTCCTCAGTGAGGACAATGGTAGCAAAATGATACTTTACAAGAATCAGTGCTAAGTATTTCTATTTTATCCTTCTATAACATGTAAATACCTAGCAAGTATTTTCAAATCAAAATACGTGTAGATGCTCTAATACTTACCGTAAGTGCCACTGATCCTAACAAAAGCGCAACTGAATAAACCAATCCTTTGCTGTTTATTTTAACCTGTGGAAATCAGAAAAGACTTTTAAAATGCTGACAATATAACTGTGCTTTGGAGATCAAAAATCAATTTACTGATTTAAAGTCCACCTTCAGCTTTGAATAGTGCTTACATATTTTAAGCTATGCAAATCCGTAACAGATGTATCCTAATGAAGAATGGGAAGATTAAGGAACCGAACTGAATGTAAAGTAATCCCATCTCCATTAAAAAAGAAGTGAGCATTTACAACGGATTTTATGTTAAAAATCCTCAGAAGAGAGAGATATGCTGTTATTCTGATCTTAGTGACAAAAATGCTAAGGTACATGGAGACAGGTTTACTGGAAGTTGTGTAGCAAGAAAATGATAGAGCCATGAACTATCCATGGCAATAGTTTTCTGCTACACAGTGCAGTGTACTCCAGTTGACGAACTGGAAATTAATTGCAGCTTGTGGAAGAAGAATTGCTTTTTTAACTGGGTTCTTTGGCAAAGAAATAACACCTTATTTAGCAACTAATAACACGATCAACAGGTTGGTTTTAAATTTATTCTATTGGCATGCTTTCTTTTTAGTTTTTTTTTTTTAATAGAATTAAAGTGCAAATTAAAGATTTGCTAGGTATACATACAGTTGATCCATAATCGATCGCCATGGTCTGCAAACCCCATGGAACACCAAGTCCCACCAGAATGTCAAAGACATTGCTCCCTACTGTATTGGATACTGCCATGTCACCAAGACCTGCAGAGAAAAAAAACAAAAAACAACTCTGATAAAATCAAAGTATATGGCCAGTACTCTGTGTACTGGAGGAAACCAAAGGGGAATGAACTGCTTTGATCCAATCCCCTTGAACTGGCCAGAGTGTCTGAGGTAGGGAGACAATTTCCATAATGTCAGCCTGACTTCTGAAAAAAATGTGCAAAAGTTGCTCACTCCACCTACATCTTCCTTGTGTCTTGCAAAGCCTTTACAGGGCATGTAGTATCCATGCAGCACCTGAGGTCTATGTCAAAGTCTTGTTCTAGGTAGTCTGCATCACAGAGAACCAGAAGATTATGTACTGGATTAGATTACATACTAGATTTAGTTACATGGATATGTGACCTTTATCTAATGTGAATGAAAAGAGATCCTGAAAATAACTAACCAAATAATATTGAAAGATACTATGCACTTCCATGAGGATTAATCAGTGATAATTTCACTTGAAGAAAAATAAAATACTACAGGAAAGGAAAAGGAAGGTAAATGGTGGTAAAGTACCTACCTATTATTCAAAATCTACTTCTAATGCTCACCACTGGCTGGCATCTCATTCTGCACCAGTGGATATGAAGAAGGCAAAATTCTTCTCTGTCCCAGCTAACTTCCCTTAGATCTAACTGGCCTAACTATTGAATCACTTCCACTAAGTGAATACTGGAAAGGAAGGCACTGAAAAGCAAGAGGAGCTCTGACCCAGCTAACTTCCCTTAGATCTAACTGGCCTAACTATTGAATCACTTCCACTAAGTGAATACTGGAAAGGAAGGCACTGAAAAGCAAGAGGAGCTCTGACATAAATGGGACATGTCCGAAAAACAGTTTCAGAGTAAACAGAGTGGAGACAGACACTACCATACCATAAATACATGATCTTCTAGCAGAAGCTGCTGAAAGGCAATGCTTTGGATCCAAACTATGGTAGTGTCCATCTATACCTGTCTGCATTCTGTCAGTGAACCATTCTCTTGAATTCAAGCAATGCAAACTCCCTGTGGTGTCTTTAAGGGCATTGGGCCCCTTTTTTGTCAGTCTAGTACTTACCTTAACTTTCAGAGCAAACAATCTTTGCAGCATTTTTGTCTAGTACGACAGAAGAACTAATCTAAAGAAGCAGTCTGTTCATTTAAAAATGTAACATTTTCCTTGTTCTTGAAAAAACACTTAACTACACACATGCAAAATTAATTTAGTAGGAAGGTGGTTCCATAGTAATTCTGAAGACTTTGTTGTGTGCAGAATATTCTTACAAAAACAGTACAACAAATAACGCAACATGGAAAATTATATACTTTAAATATCTAATACTTTTGAAGCAAGCAACATTTAACAGCACTAGTCCAACCTGAAATTACAGAAGTGAGGCTTTGGAGTACTTAATTTATCACTACAAAGCCCTTGTTGTTTGCCCAATTATGTGTGCTGGAGATGTCATTATCTGATAAAAAAAAAAAAAAAGGCTATGGGAATTGAAATAGTGAGAAAGAATAAAATTAGGTATTTTTCTTATTCTACTGCTGTACAGAGGGTCACACTGTCAGCTCAAATGTTTTTCAACAAAAGGAAGGGATGGTGCTACCAGAATTTAAAAAATAATAATAAAAAAAAGAAACATAAAGAAACCTTAACAAAATTTAAAGATAAATTAGAAAGCCTTTGACAATTTCAAAAGGACAGCTGAAGAGGATGTAGATGTCAGTAACCCAAAACTCTTTCCAGTGTAGCTATTCATATGTTCCATTGGGAAAGAGGTCTGCATTTGGATGAGAACTCTGTCTGGAGCAACAACACTTCTGTCCAATCCTCTCTAACCACTTCACTTCCTTGGATTTGAGAGGTCTTCTAGAAATCAGTACAAGTTTTACATGCAGAATTGCTGGTCAGTATATATTCGTCAATGTAGTTTTTAATAGCTGATATTCTAGTTTTGTCTATGACTTTTGTCTTTTTACTCTGATACACACCATGCATGGGACATCTGAGGTTGAACTACCTTCTAGAACGCCCTGTCCCAACAAGCAGGAAATAATTTTTTGGTTAAGGATAATCAGCAAACTGCTTTGGCTTTTAATGAGGTGCTGAAACAGTAAAAATTAAAATAAAATTATAAAATTGCATTGACAACTTGTGTATGGAGGAAGCAAATCACAGAGCACAGATGTAAGATTGCAGTTATGCTTCAGCAGACACAGTACCTTGCCTTGCTACTATTAAGCTGGCCATGCAGTCTGGGACACTTGTTCCTGCAGCCAGGAAAGTAATGCCCATGATCACATCTGGTATCCCAAGGGTGTATCCAATCACTGTCACCTGAAAAAGGAGGAAGGTGGCTTAATTTACAATATTTGGAAAGTCTCCTCATTCCAACACATTTGTGGCATACTCTTAAATTTGATTTCTGGTGTGGACTCTAACAGGAATAGACTCAGAATACTTATCCATTTCTGCAAATTAAATACTTGTGGAATAACCAGCCTAAATCAAACCCTGTTCAAAGGAAAAGGACTTTGAGTCTTATTATTCAGCATTCTATGGACAAACAAAATCTCTATTTCCTGTTGTTCTAACATGACATACTGCTGTTTTAAGGAGATACAATCCAGTCCTTGGGTTTGAGGTTTTTTTTTGTTTTCCACAAAAGGCAGGATTCTCACTGGTTCTATTCTCAAAAGGACTGCAACCAGTATCATACTGTAATATAGTGGCAGAGATATAAAGAAAGAACTAGTTTTTTGCATGACTTCTCATATAATCCCAATGTGAGCACGCCTGGTTATACTGCCCCCTGATATTCCAGATGCAGCTTGAAAGAGCTTAGGGAGTCACTGAAGATTGAAGCAGAGCTCTTAGAAAGGGCAAGGAACTGTATTTAGCTGGAACATCCAAAGAGGGCTGAAAAAACATCAAGAAAAGGCAGCTGAAAAGGAAACAGGCTTGTGAGAGTGACAAGCCTGAACCAGGGACAGACAGCTGTTTCCCTGCTGAGACTGTTAAGGATGGAAGTTCTCTAGGCTGTGTGTTGTTTTCTTGAAGTAATTTGCCAGTCTGTCACATGAGAAAAATTGGACCCTTCACTAAAGAAAAGGCATATTTTAGGAACTCACTGACAAACCTTATCATCAGGGCAAGCAGAGACACAGGAATAGAAGTCAGCATGATTCTCTTGCTGAGACTGGTAACAAGGTACTGTGGTCCAGCTGCTTCTGAAGTAGTATGGGCTGCAGCCTTAATGAGCACCTCTCTCATTTGTGAAGGGAATATCTCCATATGGACTCAAGGTACAGAGTATGACCTTCCAAAGGACATATAATATGATACAAATGTGTGGCTTTGGCTGGCAAATGAATTTCTTAGACACAGTCTGTGTTAGAGAATTGTTTTACAATGCAAAAATTACATAGAAATTTGCAAAAAGTATATAGAAAATTCCACCTTTCATGAGAGGAAACAAAGCGGTTTTCAAATGCCTGACAGGCATTTGAGGAAAGCAGAGATGTTCTCCACTACCTTCATGTACTGTACTGTGCCCTATACAGTAAAGGCCCAATTATTTCTGCAGGAAAAAAGGCAGCAAAAAGCTAAAATTATAATAATTATTGTATGAGCTGAAGAGACTTCACTGCAATTACATGCGTTTCTTTAACAAATGCACAGAAGGTTTTTACATACTTTGAGATGCACATTTCACTCGGTACAAAGTCCTGCTACGTACACTTACCATCCACACCATGAAGTAGGAGAACAAGGCAATCCAGAGAGTGGACAAGATGAATGTCAGCATAAAGCACTTCTCCCAGCGAGGTTTGCTGCAGTTTGGAATAGTGGCAAAGAGCACGAATATCAATGGCCATGTCAAAAGCCATTTAATTTTGTTCATTTTTCCATCTGTGGGAAAAGGAAAGAAAGAGTTTAGCTTTCCCATCACTATCCCAGGCTCAGTTACACCTCTTTGAGCAGAGCAGATGATCCCAGAAGGACGTTTACAATTGTGCATGTCAGCTCATTTTCCAGGGTACCTTTCTGCATACTTGGCCTTGTCACTTTTGGCCATATTCTGCATACTCATCCAGAATCTTCTTATAGTTAAGCCTGCCAAGATCTATGAAAATCCATGGAAGAATTATAATGATTTAAAGTCACAGCTGATATTAAAAACACAATTAAGTCAGGTTTGTTGCTCTTTCAAATGTATTACTACTAATCCAGAATTAGGAAAAAAAAAACCAAAAACAAAACAACCAACCAACAAACCCCACCCTCTCACCTTAATAGAAATATCTAAATCCAAGAGGTGAAAATAACTTGTACATTCTGTGCAGCAACAGAAAATAGAAGCACAAGACCCAGCCTATGAACATGGCAATTTTTTTCACATGCCTCATTGTTCTAACTTGGGCAGAAGTTTAAATAAACTGATACTTAGAAGATCTAGATTTGTTAAATCTCTACATCTGCATACGACACCACCTTGAGATAGTAAAAGAAAACTTCTGGAAAAGGAAACAGGGTAGTGACTTCCTTCCCTCCCTCATACAGCTCTCCAAAATCACCTGCTGAGAAACACCCAAGAGCTGCCATTGCTGAAGACCAGTACACACCTTGTCACGTGTTTAAAATCTGCAGTACTGCAAATATAATCTCGATACATAAAACAGAATTATTTTATAACTGGGCCATAATAAATGGGGTACTATTTATACAGTTCATGAGGCATCCTTCAAGTAGGGTGACAAATTTTTCTATCAGGTTAAGTGAGAGTATCACAACCAACATGGTGGCCATTTTGGCTTTCTTTACATTGGGTTAGAATTATGCTAGAATTAAGCAGGGGTTCCCATCATTAACTCATAATGCTATGCTTGAGAGCTATTAAAATATGCTGTTTTGAATAAAATCATCGATCACATTGAAGGAAATTATCAGGCACATCTTCCAGTGAAGTTATTTAGCTGCATTATAAAGAACAGTTACTAACCAGATCCTACGAATTTCACCGGTAATTTTCTTTCAGCAAAGACTTTAGGATTCAAGATGTGTTTAACAGGAATTTGTTAGTGATTTTAATTGGATTGAACTTAGTCCTCTAGACCAATGTGCACCAGGATGCAATGAAATTTAATATTTAGCATTAAAAAATAATACTTTTATCACTTATGAAGCTATTTATGAGCCTAATTTAACTTGTTGAGTCAAAATGTAAGCTTTTATTAATTTACTTTTATATATATTCTAGAACTAAATTTTCTTGATTGAGTCATGAAACAGCTTTCTAACTGGAGATTTCCTTATGAATTTTGAGATGCCATCAACTCACCAGGAAATCTTAAACTAAGCTTTGCTCTTTATTCCAATTTATTGCTTGTGGCTGTGGAACTTCTAATGCATAAAACTACTGAAGTGTCGCAGAGTAATTTCTAATTCTAAACTTTCACATGTCACTGAGGATCTATTACAGATTTTACAGGAAAGACCTTTTTCTTTCTGCTTATATATACTTCTGCATGTTTTTTAAAACAGTTATCTTTTACCTGTTCCTCCATTTCCTGTCAAGGAAATGACACTTCTTGGCTCACTTCCCTCTTTAATTGTTAACAAGATTGTAAATATTCTACAAAATATGCTATGGTAATTTATACTTCTTCCTGTTTAATTTATTACAGTTTGGATTACTTAAAGACACCTAGATCATTAATTTGTACTCTGTGTACTCAAGTTGTTAAGCTTGGTTCACAGTCCAAGTCAGCATGGCCCAGACCTGTAATATCCTCAGCAGGTAATTCCAAATGCAGGGTCAGTGGTTGACTGACTGAAAAAATTACAGATCCAATTCTGATCTGTATAGGTGTAATCTCATTGTCTTTGGTGTTGCTACACATAGGCAATCCCATTTCTCTTTTCAGTAACATGAATAAAAGAAACAGAATTGCCTTTAAAAAAACACAGCCTCTGTTGGGGAATATGCATCTTCTCTGGGATCCTGTTTAGTTCCCTGAATTACTCAAACAAATGCTTAACTGAGAACACATAGTGCCTTACCACTGGCACAGACATGTTTGTTCATTTCCAGGAAAACCTAAGTACTAGTGGAGGAGGACTTGCCTTTCCATTATCTTTGTTGAGTTTGAATGGATGTGTGTCAGATTAAAATTCCTGGCTCTATTAGTGGTGATATTTTACCCACACAACGTCTTGAGTTGAAACTGCCTAGCTAGACGGTTTGTGGGAGAGACATTTGCATTCATTCCATGGAAACTAGGCTTGAGCCTTCAGGGAACAGCCGTGTGTAATTCTGGGGTTTGCTGGGTTAACAACAGAAGCTGAGTGGTCATTTGCAGTTAGACTGGAATAGCTCGGAACCACCATAGCCAAAACAGCTTACTTGACACATTTTACATTGGCTTCTCTTTTGTGTTTTGGTTTTCTAGCTTTTATAAACTTTTATATGAAGCCTTAAGTATATCTGACCTTGGTTTTACCTCAGGCTTTTTTATTCAGCTCCTTCTTTTCTGGGTCATGGAAATTGTGTGACACACAGGGCTAAAGAAGTCCACTCCCAAGCTGCACCTTGGCAGTTTTTTAAGGCTTTAAGTACATTTAGCAGCAACCTCAATGAAGTGAGACTTTATTTCCTCATGAAACTCATTACTTTATTCATTTCACCTGGCTTAGATGAATGTACAACAAACACATGGCTAGAAGATGCAAAACATTTTTTAAAATTCCTTTGAAAGTATTTCTTTTGTTATTCTGTTGTTTTGGTTTTGACCACCCAGTCTAAAATAATAATTGAAAAGATGTAATGATAAAAAGACTAAAGTGAAGTACGCCTACAGCTCAGGAGAAATTGTTTTACAGCTATTGAGTAGCTCCCTAGTACATCTGCAAGGAAGAAAATTATCATTCCCATTTAGGCCATTATTCAATACACAGCTGTTCTGTCATATTACAAGACTCTCTAGCTCAGATGTTTTAACAGTGGTACTGCCCATTCCTGTGAGCCCTGTGTTTAAAGGCTCCTGCAGCAACCTACACAACAGGAAAGGTGTATTTTGCACCTCCCCCCCCAATAATAAAAGAATATTGCTTTATTACAGAAAGCAACACTAGTCTACATTCTGTTCACACCATCCTGCTGTAAAACAAGAAAATGAGGGGGTTTTTGCAAGGAGTTGTTTTCACTACTTAATTCATCCTTTTTTTTCCCTCTTTCCACAGATATTTTGGAAGCCAAGCTCACCAAGTATTTCAAAGAGGTATCATTACAAAAGAGTTTGATTACAATGTTTCTGAAAATGAAACTGCATCCCTACGACAAAGAGCTCTGCTAATTTTCAATACATTCCTGAGCTAGTCATCTTTCCAGATGTTATGCTCACAATATTTACTTTCACATACAGATAGTGCCCTGATGCACAAAGACAGCAACACATCACAGCACTGAGAAGAAACAAGTATTTCCTTAAGGCATTAAAGAAAGCACTTCTTACAGAAAAAATAAGAGTCTTATTTGCATCACTCACAAGAGAGCTGAGAGGAACTCAATGTAAAAGTGTGAAATGACATTTGTGTTTACCTTTAGATCAGAAGTGTACTCTTGAAGTAAATGTACTGATTGACCCCACTTAGTGTTTTCTGGTTTGCAATATTCTCTATTTTAGTCTGCAATATGAAGCAGCCTTGTATCACACCAGTAACATTCCCTTGGTATAAAGCTGAACCAGAGGCACAAAATTAAAAGTGCTCCAAGTTATAATGGGTATTTTGTCCATGGGACCAAGTCAGAGCTAGTCTGAAACAGAACTTCCAAAGGCACATGGTGCAGACAGCCTACATGTCCTAGTAAATAAGCTGTAAAGAAAACACTTTTTCAAGTTTAAATAGAGTGGAGCCTGTAATATGCTATCAGGAATCACATCTAAGTTATTCTAGTTAATTAAATTTGATAGCTTTTCTACTTGGTTTTCCCTTTATATAAGCATGTCAGCCAAGCACAGGTCTCAGCTCCATCCATTAGTTACTTCAGGACCTGCCTAAACCATCCCAAGTGAAAGAAGCATCTTCTTACACAAAGCAATGACTAGCTGACTGATCTAAAAAAATTATAACATCCCTGAAAGGCACAAATCTAGGCAGGAATGACACACAGGAGCTTCATAACTGTATTTTGGAAATTCCTATAAATCTCTTACTTAATACTCTTTTTAATATAACTTGAAAACTGGGAAAAGTATCCTCAAATTGAAATGCAAAAGGCTTCCAAAGTTTACTATCAATTGCTATTTTTCCAGGCTTTTTTTGTTGATGGTAAACTTAGAGTAAAAATGAGGCACATCCAGGCTCACCTAAAAAGATTATTGCTGTAAACTTTTTTTATGCTTCACTTAAGAATTTTAAAATTTCTTAAATTCCTTTTTTTTATCTTTTTTAATCTATCATTTTTCATTTGGGAAGGACAAAACTCAACCAAACAAACAAAAACCCAACTTGTTTTTTCTCCAATTAAAAATGATTTTCCAAACACCTGTCCCCTTGGTTTTAATTAAGCTTTGTATTTATAAAGATGAATTTACACCCACATATTGTTTTCAATATCAATTCAATGCCAAACCTAAAAATGTGTAAAAGTAACACATATGCCTCTACACTAGGAGCTTTGTAATAACCCACAGAGCAAGTAAACTTCTGCGAGAACATGCTGTTCATCAGAGGTGAGATTGATTGGAAAACTACGACAATTAGACAATTGGAACACTTAATTTCTAGTTATGTGCAGTACCCAAAACACAACAGAGAAATACAAATTTTTCTCCCAAGTATGGTGCTCAACACAGAAACAAGTAAAACAGATACAACAAACCAGACCTATTGCGAATTTTCCATCAAAATTATTTTCCACAGAAAAATTCCTGTTGCAAATAATAAAAAATTGTTTGAAAATTACTCTCATTTTTTCATTAGGAAAATTAACACAGCAGCTAACTCTCCACCTCCTTGGAAAATTCTTATTGATTTCAGCTTTGCAAATTACCTTGTACATTGTGGAGGCAAGAGAGTCTCTGTATGAGCACACTAGAAAAAGGCTATGTAGTGTGTAAAACAGTATCCAAAGAGGCTCAGTCTTTATCATCCTTCCAAGTGGGCAGCAGATATTAAAATATTTTTATTGTAGTTCTCCTGCAACAGACCTTTGGAAACACGTTTTCCCCCCCCCCCCCCCCCCCCTTTGGAAAATACCAAGGTTTTACTTCTCATCCTCATCCAAAACAGACTATTTTCAACCTACTCATGCTCTTCTCGGAAGCTGCATTTTCCAGAATACAAGTTCCAAATCCCAGACTGTTAAATCTGTCCAAAACAACTCAGATTTCTATTTTCAGCCTGTGCCTTTACCACATTTCGGATATTTAGATTTATGCCAATAATTTTCTCTTAAATACACATTTTTGCTACAGCAAAAACTGGTCTACAAAAAAGAATTTGCTCCAGTACACAGAAACGAGCTTTACTCTTAGAGTTACAATAGGTCTCCACAAGACAACATTCAACAAAAATAGGATGTAACTGAACAGAGGTACTCCCCATATCTTGTTAGACTTGGCTGGACTTTGGCCTGGTTTATCTTGTATGTTTTAACCTTGCTGTCTAACAAAGAGCTACAGCCTCCTGAGTGCTCCAGAGAGGTACACTGTGTTTGCCTTGTTCACCGTGCTTCCAATAAAGGCAGACATTAAGTGAGGCTAGCAGGAGCCAGGTTCAAAGTAAAAGACTCTTCACAAAATCATGAAGCTCCCTCCCAAAGGATGCTGTGGATGTTAAATGTTTACAAAGATTCCATGACAATTTAGACATTAACAATCGGTTAACGAAGAAGAAACAAACTAAGGAATTTTTGATCAAAATTTAACATCCAGTCCAGGAAGTTTCTTGAGGTCAAAACAGCTGAACAATAACTTGTCCTGTCTCATTCTTCCCCAGGCTTCTTCATAAAATCATGGCTGGAGTCAGAATATTGAGATAAATACTTGTTTTGACCAAGTACAAACATTAAATGTTTTTAGTAGATACTGTTAATTTTTTTTTGCTTCTATCCTACATGTTATCTTTGTATTTTGGATCCAAACAAAAATAGACAGGATTGCTAATCTCCTTTATTGCCATCTCATTTTTAGCTCTAGGAATTATTATTCCTGTTTTAGCTAACACCATCATGACTTACATAAAGCATCCATGCTCCAATTCTGTAAGAGAAGTAGTTCTTCATTCCTGTGAAATGATCAGGAGCTGAGATCACAGAGTATTTTAAAGGGTGCTGAACATGTGACAATGGAAGGGATTTAAGCATCCATTAAGAGCTGCACAAAAGTGCTTTTCCGAGTCTGGGCTCTAAAAGACCAATGAGCTATGCAAGGGCTTTAACACATCATTTTATTGTCAACGTTTGCCTTCCCAGTTTTGTCCTATTTTATTCTGATCTGTGGAGTGGGCTTTTTTAAAGCTTAGGACCTGTTTTCAAACAACTGTAGAGTAATCAAATTGGAAAGCTTCAAATGAGCCTTTCCCTTGGGAGATAATCATCATAGTCTAAAAGTTAGGTCAAGAAAGAAATTACTCTTTTAAAGAGAGTGTGTTTTCCCCACACAGAAACCAAAGGCAACGGCTGTTTGAATGATATCATATGCAGTTTCCATAAAAACTGTATGTTGTCTCCTTTTTCGGGATGGGCCTGAACCACACCCACACCCAGGAGTGAATCTCTCTGGATGTTAGACAAAGGGGATATATGCAGAAACAGTTTGAGACTGTTTTCATGTAACAACTATATTCTTTATTTCGGCTTGCTAAAGCCCTACACTTATTGCTGAGCACTTCTGTTGGCAGTTGATAAAAAAAGAACAAAATGCAAAAGATGCATTTTGAGATGACAACTGTGAATCACACGGAGATGAAACTTTATACTGCACTTACGCTTACTTCTGTTTCAGAAAAAAAACAAACTTGTTCTTGAAAAAGTATCTAGAATATGCAACTTGAAGAAAGTCAAATTCCAAATTAGGCTAAAAAATATAACTACAAAACAGAGCCAAAAGAGAGGTCGGGCCAACTCACAGCTGTTGCAGTTGCAGGTCCTAAAATACAAGAGTAGAATTTTTACCTAGGACGCTACAACCAGTTGAATTGGAAAGTCGTATAGAAAACTGAAAGCCTATTCTTCATAGAACACTTTACAGTATTGAAAAAATACGTGAACTTCTGATCTTTAGAAAATGTATGTGCCTTATTCCTGGACTGAAAATATATCAAAGGAAAACAGTGGGGATTCTTGGAGACTGTCTGCAAACTACTGTTTCCCTGAAGCCAGTTTTAAATGTCAGGATTCTTTTAGGCTACTGATAGTGCCACAGTACTTAAACAACAACAAAGCATGATGCTGGGTCCTCACATTTTCACCAAACTTATCAAAATGCTGCTTTTGAAAGCATAATGAAAGAATTCTCAATCAGAACATATGAGTTGAGCAAAGAGAATCCAACTAATAGATAATCAACTCCAGACAACAGGAGTGACAATACCTGAAGGTAATGATGAGGATTTTATACAATCACTGGTTCACTTTTATGCAACTCTCTTGAGCTCATGTTGAACTTTTGCTCCATTCAGTATGAACTGAGTCACCAGTGGTTCCACTCTGGCCTTTTAAACCTCACTTTATCTTTAAAGACTTTCTCAAAAATGCAGAAAAAATGCATTTAAAGAAGACAAGCGACATAACAAGTAACTCCCTCTTTAGTTCAATTTATTTTGTCTATTGTGAATGTCACACACTTATGAAGCTCTAATCTGAAATTTACCTGTGTTTTATTCACAAAAAAGCAGCCTGGAATATAAGAAAAAATGCATGATTGCACTATACTAATCAAAACCTGTATCCAAAATCCCTGTTAAAAACCATCTCAGTTTAAAAGCCTTCTTTGCCAACACATGCAGGGGTGGTCAAGGTTAGGAACAGAGTGCTCATGGAAGCAGTGGAATCGCTGTCTCTGGCAGCGCTCAAAATCAGGGCAGATGTGGTGCTCAGTAACATGGGGGAAATGATGCATTGGGTTTTAGCTTCTATATTTTTCAGATTCTCTGCTGCTTAGTGTATAACTCTGAGACTTCATATTAGGTGTTAGTAAGTTCTCTTCACAGGGTAGTTAGACAAAACAATCCCTTCCCAGCCACAGAATCAAGGACAACTGTTACCCAAAAAGCATAAACAATGGCAAAGGGAAGGGGGCAAGCCAGGGTGTTGAGACTTCATAACCTGAAGCTGTGCTTGGACAATTAGCCCCATTATGTAAATAAACCAAAACTTATAGAAGAGTAAAAACTCATCACTGGGCTCCATCTTGAATTCATCCTGGGTTGAGCCAAGGCCAGGCTCTTGCACTGCCCAGGGTGTATCCTTTTAAAGCCTTTCAATAAACACCTGTTTTATTCTTTTGCTCTGTCTAATCTCTGTTCCAGGTCAGCCTTTCTAAGCATCAGTTCAGCAGTGGACATGGCAGCATTGGGTTAACAGCTGCACGCAAAAATCTCAGAGGTTTTTTCCGACCTTAATGATTCTAAGATCCACTAATATTTAGATGGCTTGGGGGAACATTTTTCCTTTTCAGAAGTTGTCTATTAGTTTCTGTTGCTATTACTACTACTATTATTATTACTACTACTGCTCTTACCATTAACATGCTCATGTGCACAAGAATATTGCTGACTTGGATCCTGTTAGTTCACCATAAAATAAATTTTTTTTTTTCACTATCTCATGAATGAACAGAATCCCATCTAACAGGCCTATATTCAGTGAATTAGTTTGCTTCCATTCCTCACTCCAATCCATAACTGCTGATTGCAAGAAGCTTCTGTGGGAGCACGGTAACACAGGAAAACATATAGTATCATCCAGTCTTCCCACAGTATGCTTCAATGTTTGTTGAATCAAACATCTCTTCTACAAAGATAGCAGCTGAAGCACCGGGATCACTAAGAAATTAGATCTAAGATGGAAAATCCTTCTTTTTAACTGCATGTGGTATTTATCCATGCCAAGCGATATTTATGTTAAACAGTAATTGTGTGACTGACTACATGTCTGTGAGGGCTGATCTAATCTCTGCTGTCTAATCTCCAAAGTATTTGGGCAAGAATCAACCTACAATGTGCCGAGGGCACCAGCACAAGACACTGGTTATACATAGCCCTTTACAAAACAGAATTTAAAAAAAAAAATTGAAAAAATCAGAAGGTGAATACTATTGCATACAGCTATTCTAACAATTTTAAACACTTTCTCTCCTTAAATTTTCTTTACTTTTCACCCAAGAAGCCTCTCCTGCTAGTCATTAAAACAATTTATTATATCTTTATACACTATGGTGCCTCTGGCCTAGCAATTTCCAGCAAGTCACTATTAACTGTTGCGTTCAAAATGACTCGTAGTGCAGAGCTCATCAGGTCATTCTGACACATTTCAGTATAAACTTCCCTTTCCTGCTTTCCCTTCACCTCCAGCAAATCAGCACTTCTACCATGACTGCCCATGATGACTGGAAAACATTTTCCTAAGATTTCCTTTTAGCCTCCCAGCCACCAACCCAGTTTTACTGTCAGGAAATCCATCCTTCAGAGAGGCAAGCCAATCCCTCTCCTCCTCTCTCCCCACATATGTTGTCTTTCTCACAACCCAGTGTTTGGCATTTAAATTATATTCTTTTTCAGTACTATAAACACATAGAAAGTAAGCCTTACCTGGCACTGAAAATGGAGTTAGACTGTCCTGTTCATTGTCTTCCTCTTGGTTCCCCACAGGGATGTTTCCATTTTCAATATTCTCTTGTCTCCTGTTCTGAAGTGCTTTGCTTGAGCCATTGGCAGACTGGATTAATCGCTGGCGCTGCAGTGTCAAAACACAAAACGGCCATAGTTCAGAAAGAATTTGCTTTGTGGAATCTGAGTTTTGCTCTCTGTCCAGCCCCAGTCAAATGAGCCATAAAGTTTTTCCTCAAAGCTTTCCTTTCAGTCAACGACAAACCTGCCAGTAGCCTACCTGTCTCATCAGGCATCAGGTTTCACCAGGTTAACCATCCACTTCAAAATTACTGTCAGGAGTCTTTCAAGGCATGATGGAGAAGGTTGTAATATTTGTTGTTCCACACCACGTTTTAGCCAATGTAGTTATTCTAAAGCACCTCTCACTCAACAGCTGCCATTCAAACCAGCAATAGCACCATAATCAAATGGTAACACTCAAGGCATCTCTGCATAATTAGAGGTGGCTTATGAATGACTCATTATCCAGAGCTCTTCTTCTCAGATCCAACTCTTCTCCCTCCTTCTCAACTCCGTTCACTGAGGTAAATTTGAACTTCCCATTTTTAATTTCAAGAGCAAGACTAATCCCTGTTGCCCTTGTCTGAGTACATGAAGCTCATGAAGTACATGAATTGGCCCTGCAGATATGTATAAGAATTGCTGCAGTTCCAATACACAGTACAATTACAGGGATAGGTTTTAAACAGCAGTATATATACCTACTCATGCACTGGAAAATGTTAGATGCAGCAGTAAGTTCTTACTTTTATTTAAAAAATAATTATTTTCAGTTCATTAGATGAGGTAATGCAGGGTTGATAAGTGTTGTCTTTTCCTGACGAACTAGCAAATTCCTAAAAAGTGTTCTGAAATGCATTGGAAAATAAAGTAACTGCACAACACGCGAAAAAATTTCTGAAAGCAGCATCAACATACTATACTGAAAATTAGAGAAAAATCCTATCTGAATACTTTGCAAAACTTATGAATATGTAAGTGAGAATACATAAGACCATACATCCAAAATGCTCAAGTTTAGATAATTTTTTTTTGCAGATGTTGAAAGCTGAAATATCAGCTTTCTACCCATACAGCCATTAAGAATTTTTCTCTGATCAATGAATTGACTTCAAGGATTACGGAGTCAATTGTTGTCATGTGCCCTGTCTGATCTTCTACTCCTGACCATAACACCTTTCATTATTTTACTGTCAAACTGGGGTTTTCTTACAAATACATTAATGGTGCTTTATTTTATTGTGGTATTTGTAAGGCTGGCTAAACACAGGAAAAGTGTCATAATGCTGAAATCTATTTACTTGCCAGAGTAAATACCTCTCGTATTGGTTATTGTGGGAGCAAACTATAAAACCTGCCTTCGTAAAACCCAAGGCTGGTAGGCCAAAGATTTCACCCCTAATACTTCAGCAAGTTCACACCAGCCTTACTTGCCAAGTCCTGCCACTTCAGCTGCAGGGTATGGAACAAGCAATAAATAGTTGTGACAATGAATCAAGTATGAGATAACTGAAACTGTCCATGGCAAATGCCCCTCATGAAAATATTTTGGTCCATTTTTATTTTGAGTTGAGGACTACAATGAATACTAAAGAGGTAGGCAAATCTCTGAAGGGAACCTGAGCGTTAATAATACAAGAGCAGTTTTTAAGGATTTTGGTTGCCTTGTCTACTATCCTTTTTTAACCTGACCACTTTTGTACTACTTAAAACTGCTTTTTCTGGTATAAATAAAATCTAAATGTGCACATAGGCACAGACACATGCTGAAATAAACATCTTTTGTCAGGGAGATAAGGTAGTCCCTCCTTTTTGACTGCCCTCCCATTAAAACAGACAGCATCATTAGTTGGGAATCAATCTTCAAATCTGTTCTCATACAGCTGCTTGAGAAAGACATCGTGCTATCCCAACTGTAGGAACATGGGAGAATCTAAATTCCAGGCTCACTATGAGCACAGCTCTTTGGTAACCCCTCTGCCTCATAGTAATTTTCTGTTTGCCTAATGAACATACCTCGTTAATGATGAGTCGGCTTGCCATTCGCATTCTGGTGCGTGGTCCAAATTTATTGGTAATCATAATCCGTAATCCAGCTTCAGGGAAGCGGTATTTGGGAGGACTGGAGCAGATGATCTCATCCACCATCACAACACTGTTTTTGCCATACTGCTGTATCCCCTTCACTAATGATCACAATGGACAGAGTTAGCCTTATCATCTAGAGTCAGGTCTTTTCAGGCTCAGGTTGGGGAAATAGTCATCTGAATGCCTGAATTTATGAGTTACTTTAATATTTCTGCAGCCTGGTGAATCTCATTAGTTGTGCTTTGTTTAGATCACATGCTGGAAAGGGATTTCATTCTACTGAGGTAGTCACCAAGCCCTTGTCAGGTGAGTGGGAGCAGCTTTTCCCCAGCTGTTCATGCTGTAGCACCCATTTTCTTTGCTTATGTCCCACTAGGGTTTTGTACCCTTTCTCTAGAAGTGTTTGCACTGTGGCAGTGTAGACAGCACTCCTGAAACCTCTAAAGCTATTCCACTGGATCAAGGTGCTGCACATCCAGAAGGCCCAAATGTTGTGCTCACTCCTGGAAACCTTCATTTTACCTTCACAGAATATTACCAGTACCTCTCACATAAAAAGATTTGAAATGATGAAAAACAACAATTGTCAAGAACAAATCTATGCTATAAGTAAGCCCTGGTTAATATAAAGGAACCAAGTTTAAGATTACGAAGTTAACAAAGTTCTACCATGTTAAGAACACGTAAAGACAAAATTTTATTGGGAATCAACACAAGTACAGGCAAGGACTTTAGGAGCTCACCAACAAACCAATATTCTCACAAATGCTACAGACTACACATAGCAAGCAGAGCAAGGCTCAGCAGACAGGAGACATACCCATGTGGTGTTAGAAAGCAGGGCAGAAAATACATACATTACCATAATAAATATTAATTATTACAGATAATAATATGTACAGAAAAAAATTCTTTGCTGCTTGTTTTCTGCTTTGCTTAGCTTGGCTTCCCCCTCTCCCTCCCCTTTTGAATTGTTACTTACATTAGGAAGAGGAGGAGAATTTAGGAGGTAGAAGTGAAAGATAATTAGTGCATGGTTCCAGTCAGGAAGCAAAGGAAATCTAAGGAAACATTCAACTCAAACAATGGAATTAAAATGGACCTGTTCTAAACACACAGAAGCCTATATTGTTACAGTGTTGAAATATTTTTGGTTTTCAGGAAGACTGGATCCATGCATGCATCTAAGGCACATCATGCAATAAAGGCTTTGCTGTCTCTCAAGCATCTTTTGGCATATTTGCAGTTCAAGAAATACATCCCCCATAACGATTCAACAAGAAAAACCAGCAAGCCTGTAAATCACCAATAAACATCTGTAACTTTAACTCTTCAGCACTTGAGAGTCTTGCCTTGTTTCACTAAAATGGGTTGAGTACACACTGGGGTTACCTGAAGTGTCATAAATATAAGATCTCTGGTTTCACAAAGAAACATGCCCTACTCAAAGAATCCACTTTGCAGTCTTGCTTGCAACTTAACATCTCTAATACAGAATACAACTAGTAGTAATTTTACATTTGCTAAATGTAAAGGAGCAATTATCCTCCATCCCAACATCTAAACCAAATTAACCTCGCTGAGTACTGTGGCTGATGAAAAACTGAAGTTACTCTGAAACTGTTTCTCAGAGCCCTATGAAGACAGTGAGCAAACATTCAGGTTTGATACAAGTACCATAGTTAAAAACTCAGCATTTGATGTACAATACCTCATACTAAATATATATATAAGTAACTGAAGTTTTTCTGGCTTACTGTAACACATTGCTCTTATTATTTTCTTTCCAACAAACTTAATGCTCACCACCAAAGGTTCATCCCCAACAACCCTGCCAAAACCAACAGAAAGCTTCTTGACTTTAGCCCTGAAACCAAATCCCTCAGAAACCTGCTTTTGTCCAAATTTCTGGTTTCAGGCAGGGGTCAAACCATGCCACCTGGTGGGTCAACATAATAAAAGTCAAGGGTAATTCACATATGTACTTTGAAAATTGGAGTGGTATTCACAAAGTACATCTATTACATGTGCAGAACTCACTCTTGAAATAAAATTATTCTTTTGGTGAAAATCTTTTTCTTTCTGAAACTTGAGTGATGAAAGGTTTGATACTGTACCAGAGGAAGCTCTTTAGAGCAATGAAACTTACAAGCATGAAAGAGCTTTACAGTGTTAAACCTTTACCTGCACCCTGAGCAACAGGGATAGCACATCCGTGCTAGAAACAAAGTTCCCCACCCAAAGGAACTATTCCTTTATGGGAAGTAACCAGCTTTCCTCCTGCAGAAAATCAGATTAAGGTCAAACCTACGCTTCGGTGAAGCCAAGGGAGGTTTTTTTTGGTGGATCCTAAATGCTGCTAACCAGTGGTTGAAAGCAAGGCAGAGGTGAGCCCCAGTTCTCTCCTTGCTCTTAAGCAGTGCTCCTTTCTGAAAGCTGCTGCTGCTGGAGAAAATGCAGCTCTGCTTGTGAAGCCAGCGTGGGAGTCACTGATAGGTCATGGCATATTTTGAGAGAACAGGAGGAAAGAAGCTAGATGCAGCCATGTGACAGTTTTCTAGGACAGCATCTTGACACATAGCAGTTAGGCTAACACTACCATCCTGCACTCCCACCACTCACTCCAAATCCTAAATCTCTTCTTTCACTACTTTCTCATCCAGGCATGTTTGCCTGTAACAGTATCTACACTCTTGCTCTTTGAACAATTGTCCCTCCAATGCAGCATGTATTTGTGTAATAGGTGCTGAAGAAGGCAAAGGGAATCTGGCTGAAACTGCAGGATCAGTGCATCTTTGAGGGAAAATCAGAAAAGAAATCTTATGTGGACAGTTGCTAGCGGAGCCATCTTGCTTCTTTTTGCATGTTCTTCACAAGCATTCAATAATCCACACATTTCCTTGAGAAGGAAATAGGTGGACAGCAAGCACCCTGTGCTATCATTTTTTACCCAAGGGCTAGAGAGGAGAGCCTGCTGGGAGATGGTATGAGAACCCAACAAATTCCTCAAAAGTAAAAACCACTAATATCCATGGTGTTTAACTGGATTACCTTTTTCCCATGTCTCAACTTGAACACAGGAGGAATCCACAGAAACTTTCATGGACACAAATCCACATCCAAGTGACAGACCTCACTATACCAGAGCCAATGCTCCCAAAAGTTCATTATAAAATGAGATGAAAGTATTTCAAAATCCCCATCATTTAATTATGCTACAATGTCCTATGAGAAATAGTTTTAAATGAGTATTGTCTAAACACCTTATCTAGGACCAGAGCAGCCGTGAGCTGTCACTGAATAAACCTGTACTGAATATCTACCTTAAAGAAACCCCAGCCTAAACACTAAAAGCAGAAAAGAGTGGGATTCTCTGAGTCTGCTCTAAATTCCTGTTTGGCATTATTTGTTATTACATTAGGATCCTTCCAATGCTATTGACATTGCTGAGGAGCTCAGCCTCTGAGAATGGGAGATATTTGCAAAGAAAAGATTAAGTAGACCCCACTTGTTAAGAGCAGCCCAGGCGCTCACTAAATTACATGGCTTGTGTTTTGAAAGTGGAATGATTTTGCTCTACAGAGAAAAGAGAGACTGGAAGAGAAGAGGGATAAAACAAAGATAAAAACAGGCTTAGAAAACAGCCAAAAATACCCAGGTATTTTTGCTTACTTTCAGTACCAGAAGCTGGATATCATCTTTCCTCTATGACAAAGATACAAATAGCAAATAACCTGCATTTTTCAATTTTACGTATGTGTCTGGTGATATATACAGACTATTTAGGCATGTGAAAACTAGTTTTCTGAGGATCTGAACTCAACACATAATCCCTCTTGCCCACTGATCTGCCCATGTACTTTCCTTCAATATCCACATCTCAGCCTCTCATTCCAAACTAATTTTTCAAGTGAAAATTGCCTTCTTCCTGGTTAAAAAAAAAAAAAAAAGTAGTATTTCTTTCACAATGTTGTAGCTCATCACTGAATAGGAGATAAAAAGGGAGCAAAATTGCCAATGTGCAAAGCAGCTTGTTTTCAGAATTAAAAAAAAAAAAACTTTTCTTTTTAATGTGGCAATCTCTGACTGCTGAATTATCAAGTTAATCCTGCTTATCATTGAACAGTGACACTTTTTGATCCACATTAAAGAAATGAAAAGGATGTCCTGTGAACTACTCTTTTGCCAAGTCCTGTCTGCTCAGCCTTACCTTTCCATAGTAATGGAATGGATGGGTCATCACAACTAGAGGCATAACATTTATTACCATCTTCCAGCTCATTGTTGACTGTGTCACCATTTCCAACATTCTTGCTTTTAAGGGTGAAGAAATTTTGCATCCTCACGTTGTACCTGAAAGTGCAAAGGAAGGTTTAAAAAAGTTGAGTTTTTGCATTTTCTTGGCAAACCTTTAAGCCATCTGAGAACAACTTATGGAGGCAAGCAGTAAAGCCTAGATGCATGATCTTTGACAACTAATAGGAAGTGAAGAGAAAGACTGTCCAACTCAGTAGCAAGCTGACAGGAAAGCACCTAATCTCTCATGACATACAGCAAACTGCAAAAAGTCACTAGAGTAGATTGAATGAAGGCAAAACACTGGAGCTGTGGATTTTGGAGGCAGGACATTCACTATACAGCAGCTTCTTTCCTCCTCCATCAGCTCACAATTCACCTCACTGTTTCTTTCAACACTGTGTTCCCTGTGGGAGGGTTCTTGAGCATTTTTGGGACTGCTGGCCACACCCTTCTAAAGATATCATATTTTAACACTAGGGTGGTATCTAAGAGGGCTGTCAATGAACTCTGCTAAGACTTGATGTAGGACAAAAGGGAGTTCCAAGAGGGTGATTTGTGAGGGGAAGCCACCAAGGGATATAACTCTAAGCAACTTGCAGTAGAAGGGTGGACTCACAGACACTTGCAGTAACAGTCAGACCCCTGACTCTCCTGTCAGAGGCAGTGACACAACAGAAGATGATGTCAGTAAAAACCATAAGATGGCCTGAAGATAAAGAAATGCTTAGCACGCTGTCTAATGTTCCTTGACCTTGTTCTCCAGGGAATACAATGTCTAAGATATGACATGATGTGTGCTTACAACCCAGAGTACCCTGCAAACTTTTCATATACCTTTGTATAAATGACATTTTTCTCAACTTTTTCTGAAAGCTACTTCACCTCTGTGCACTATGAAAAGGATGCATGAAAGTATTTGCTGCTGATTGAGCACAAACCTAGAATTAAATTGGTTAATCATAAAACCCAACAGATTTTACACAGAAAGTGGCTGTATTGCCTTCAGGCAGGAAGGCCAAGGACAAAACAAGACCAAAAGAATAATGGTCAGTTAACATATAAAGGGTACAATAAGGAGAAGTACTTACTTCATGATAAGTATGTAGAATGAATACATAACAATGAGTACAAGGCTTTCCCACCTCAAAGACAGAAACAAGTGTTAGAAGGCCATTCAAACAGGTGTATGCTTTAAAAGTTTTATGCAGGAGTGTGCCTTAAACATTTGGTACAAGTCACATTTGCACACACAGGACTCACATCATTAAGATCTGATGGTGTCTCAGCAGAATGAGAGGGGAAGCAGACTCTCGAGTTTCAGTCATGCAAATAAAATGCAACACACGTATTTCAGAAGTGTGCTATGTAGACTGAAAGCACAGCTACCTTCTGAGGATCATAACACCAAGGACTTTTGTCATTTCAGTGCTGAAGCACAGATCAGGCACTCTGAGAGCACTGTTAGAAGGTGCCTATGATCTTCCACTAGGATTCACATTGGAGTGTTCTTTGGAACACCTGGCATCCCCATAAATGTTAACAGTCAGAATCAGAGCAGAAGAGTTTTGGATATCCTCTCTGCACGTGGGAATTTTCAGGCCTCACACAGAGCCTAAGTACTTCCTTCATGTTTCCTGGTTCTTATATTTCCTCATAGTTTTTTGTGACCATCATAAAAACTAAGTCCAATCAAAATACATAGGATTTCCTAAGCATTCAATCCAGCTCATACTCTCAGTGTGTAGAATGAATGTCAATTACACTACAACTCTATTTACTGGTGAGCCTCATGGCAAATACAGGACTGCATGGAGTTAATTTACACAACTTACCATTCTATTTTCTCATCATATATGAACTAGAAGAAAGAAGAAAAGGAAACACATAAATTGACCATTTCTCTGATCTGTTTCAAAAAAGGTCAAATTTCTTTAGCAAGTATCAGCCTTATCTAGACAGACCTACTCAAGTTTTGACCCTTTCTAACCAGAATTTCCACTGTATGGATTGTGACCCTCACAAAACACAAACCTTGAGAACAAGGCCTGGATCCCTGTCAGTGGCTGTTTTAAGTACTATTAAGGGTAATGGTGCAAGCATGCAAAGGACAGACAGGTACACACTCGTGTACCCACATGATATGTTGTGCAAATGACAGCAAAGTCACTTATTCCAAATAAACTCAACTCATGAATCCTTCTAACAGCTAGATTAGTTTTAGCAGAACAGGCAGCCATTTACTTCTCCTCTTGGGTCAGGTGGTTATACACATTTTACTCCACCCTATGTAACTGCTGTTACTGAATACACAGCTAGTGATCCGCTCGTATTACAGACTAAGTGGATTCTTCCCTGCTTTGCCACCAGACAAATTAAATGTGTACATTCAGGAACTACTGCACTGCTCTAAATGAACAAAGTAGTACCTCACCTGTGCTCTACATGAAAAAACTTACCCAGAATCTGAAACAAAATGACTGTGTAGAAGCAAGAAACATCCAAATTCTCTATTAAAATAGATGTGTAGCTCAAAAGTTTTCACCTCCATGACAAGAAGTCTCCTTCTGAGGAGAGTGCTATCTGCACTGCATAACAGTATCCTACTAGCCTGCAGAACTTTACAAACCTTAGGTACAAAATTAATGGACACTGATAGACATGGTGGGCACACATTCCTTGGGGCTGTATGAAATTTTCATATTTATACAACATTGTGGAGCTCAGCCCTCACTTCCAGATGCCACTAGAACTAGCTAGGAAAACAATTATTTGCCAGTATGTTTCAATACTTAGCAGGCTGCTCCTCCAAAAATTCAAGAAATGAAACACAGGAACTGATAAGAGAACTACTTACAACAATAAGTATGATCACAGATATTGTGTAGTATATAGAATCCCGGAACACAGCCCACTGGGTGAGGCAAACAACCTGAAAAATACCACATCTTCAGCCAACAAAAATATGGGATTTCAAAAACAAACAAACAAACAGGCCGCTATCTTAAAATAACTAAGGTATGTGAGCAGAGTAGTTATTATTATTAGCAACGATTCTGAAACCAAATGCAGTTTTATGCTACCATGAAGACGTATCAGTCTGTTAGCCAATGGATCTATAATAACCACGAGTAATAAAAATCATATAGAAACTTCCATTATTGAAATACATTTCTTACTAACGGTACTTGATTTAGTCATAATTTCAATAGTGAAGTACAATTCATTGTACTGCAGCAAATCAACTGCTCTTCTTTGTTCCTTTTATTTGTGGATATATTGGACCTACTACCTGAAAAAAATATGATAAACAGTTTCACCATCTATTGAGTAAATGGATTAAATCTCACGCTTGTGTCCCAGATTCTTTGACTGTCATCAGTACCAGGAAGGATCAGCAGATGCCACTGATCAGTTGACTGTAAACACAGTGCTGTATGAAGAGGAACCAGCTTCCTCTGAATGCTATACGTTGAGAGTGCTGACACTACTGCTGAACCTTTTGGAAACATTTGCAATTTGTGAAGTATTTGTGAATTCTTTCCAATCTTCAAGGTTTTTCACGAGGCCATTTTTGTCTGTGATTTTGTCTTTTTTTTTTTTAAATATATGCTCATGGAAACCCCTAAATTGTAATCAATTGAACTATGTAAAGACAAGTATCTTACTAACCTGTCCTGCAAACAGTCCACAGACACCAACAATGCAGAGGATGTTAAAAACTGCTGAACCAACAATGGTCCCAACTCCTACATCTCCATGAGTGATAAATACACCTGCAGAGGAAGCAAAACAAACAAAACTACCTCTGTCATTTAATTTTAGGTCATCAGAACACGTATTACTTGTAGAGACTGCTTTAAAGATTAACCAAAACATGTTTCATAATTAAAGCTCACTTCTCTGTGTAATAATTTGTGCTTTTAGTCTAGCTAGCAGGTCCCCAGCTGTGGCTTGAAACCTCTACATATATACTTTAAGTAAATGGTTTTTTAACTAGATAGTTCAACAGTAAGTTCTGTTTCACAGCTTAGTTTCTAGCTGTGCAATAATCCATTCAAATAAGCACGAAACATCTCCAGTCACATTAGAAGCACGGAATTTATTTAAAGCACAGAAATCTTTCTCCAAGAAGAACAACCAGACAACTTTTGCTAAAGTTATGTGATTGCTAAAGGAAGTTTAAAGGCTTACACTCGCTGCTTTTCAAGAATTTGACTGTGAGGTTATGGTGCATTCCTTTGGACAGTATTACCCTAAAGTTTGTAAAAATATCAGTCAGGATAAAGCCTACAAAGGATTTACTAAAGATTTATCAAATTTAGGCCATTGTGCTGCGAGAAAGCTACAACCTAGTTGCCATTACTGAAATTTGGTTGGACAAATCCCAGAGCTGGAATGCTGCTATCAAGGGCTATGGGCTGCTCAGGAGGGAGAGCTGAGGATGGAGCAGTGGGGAGGCTGCCTGTGAGGAAAGGTTGAGGGAGCCGTGTTTGTTCAGCCCAGAGAGGAGGAGGCTCTGAGGAAATGTCACAGCCCTTCAACACTTAAAGGGATCTTACAACAAAGAGCAATACAAACTTTTCAGGACCCCTAGGACAAGGAGTAATGGTTTTAAACTAAAAAAGGGTAGATTCAGACTAGATAAAAGGAAAAAATCTTTTAAAATGAGAGTGGTGAGATGCTGGCACAAAGATGACCCCACCACTGGAAACATTCAGGGTTAGGTTGGATGGAGCTCTGAGCAACCTGATCTAGTGGGAAATGTTGCTGCTCACTGCAGGGCAGCTGAACTAGATGTCCTCTAAAGGTGTCTTCCTCTAGGTGGGTGTCATGAGAGCAGAGTAGAGGGGCAGAGTCACCTCCCTCAACCTGCTGGCCACACTGCTTATAGTGCAGCCCAGTTGGTTTTCTGGGCTGCAAGTGCCCACTGGCTGAACAGTGACAGACCATGATGAGCATCTCATCATCCAACACCCCCAAGTCTTTCTCCTCAGGGCTGCTCTTAATCTATTTCCAAATATATCAAATTACTTCTCAAGGGACTTCAATAAATCTCTTTTTTGTGTCCTGTGTTAAGAATCAGACATTCCTCTCTGTGTTTTGAATGAAGACACAGTTTCATGAGATATTTTGAGTACTTAATTATACCATGAACCACAGACTAGCTGACAGCTGCAATTGCTGATTAAAAATTGTCAGAAGAATGGGTACCTGTGCTTGATCTGCTGATGATTATTTAACAGCAGATCTCAAAAAAGCTTATGTGTGGGCTCCATACCTATAACAGATGCAAACAGTTCTGGGGTGGAACTCCCTGCTGCCATGAATGTGGCTCCAGCAACATCTTCACTCAAATGTAGTTTCTAGAAGAAAACAAATGGCAATTTCAGCACTCCCACTGTATTTACATTGTTCTGTAGTTATATATGGAAATGAATAGTTAATTGTGGCTTACATGGAGCTGATTAAAGAAAAGTATCTCTGCAAATTCAAAAGGATTGTAAACACCTCAAATAGTTTTCATTAATTTATTTTTGTAACTCTAAACAGTCATCCAACTCCCCAACTCTTGGGGCTTCTAAAATTGAAAAATTAAAATCAGTAACAGAAATATATAAACCTTTATGAATAAATCCTACAAACAGCAGGCTTGACTCTGGCTTCACTTTTTAACTGTGTTAATCAAAAGTTAGTCTGCTGACACAGATAAAATTAGTCCAGTTAGAGAGGGCTGTGTATGACAGATCTATTTTTATGATGGTGTCTCTTTAAGCTCTAATAAGATATGGATAACTTAGAGTTCTCAGACCAGCATTAACACTTGCAGGTCCACAAGTGGGTTGCATCAATTTAGTAGTCTGAAGATCTTTTCCTTGAACAATAACCATGGCTTTATGGAGGAGTTTTTTCATTTTTGAGAGTCTCTAGGCTCATCTTTAGTACATTATTTTTCTTTCAAGGATAGAAAAGTAACTAGTGACAAAAGAAGTAAAAAAAATCCTGTATTTCTCAGGTAGTTTGCCTGAAAACATCTTAAACTGATAACAATGGCATCCTACACATCTTGACAAAACATAAACACAAATATGATCTATTACCAGACATACTGCTGCAGGAGCTCAAACCTAAGTGTGCTGTTTGAACTCTTGGTAGCTCTAAATGTTCAGGAGAACAGAAGATAAGATGTAAAGATTTTATGAAGGATCAGTAACCAGTAATTGGTACAACGAACTGGTATAACTTAAATATGGTGTCTAAGGTGCATGCTGAATAGAGAACATCTGTAAAGGGAAAGAAAAGATCCCAACTGAGTATTTTACTACTATGGATCACCTCCCTTATTCTTCTATTTGTTCTTCTACTGATAAGGGTAAGCTTACAACTCTGAGTAACACCAACAGGTATTTAGTACATTCAGCAACATGAAAGGAGACTTTGGAACTAGCTACCAGCAAAAAAACCCCAGCAGTTTTTCAGAAAATGGTCACTCTTATTTTTGTTTAAAAGCAAAGGAGATGAGATTTTAATTTTGCCTTTAAAAAGGAGGTAAAGTATTTTTTTTGTATTATGTATTCATTTTGTTCATCAAAATCATATTCAACACAACATGTACAAGCCATGTATAAATTCTAATCTGTCACAATCAACTCTATTAGAATACTACATGTAATTTTGTAAGTCTTGTCAAAAATTAGATAAAGGCGCTTTTTTTTTTCATGTAAAATATGTATTCTGACTCCATATCCAAGGAGAGACTTTTTTCATGCATTTTCTCTTTTTCCATTTTATGCTAAGACCACATATACTTTCATTCTCCTTGCTGACACAGTGGTAGATGTGCAATAAGATTTACATAGCCACCACATTGATTTTTCTACCTGTGACATCTTTCCAGAAGTTACTTTTTTTCAAAAGGAGTACAATAATAAACCAAACTCATCCATACATAACCCCTAACTCCCCTAGTTACATGCTTCAGGTATTTAAGAGTGGGCTTTGCCATCTGATCTCATTAAATCCTTGATTTTTCTGCTTGAGTGTGGCCAGAGAAACAAGCGTGCACAGACCACTGGTTCCTTTTTTGATGGAAGCTCAAATAATTTGAAAAGGATTGAAGTCAAAAAGTTGACAGGAATGAACTCTGAACAAAGATGACACAAATTTTTTGATTCTCTAAATATTATCTAAATAAATTTCTAAAACAGTAGTAAAGTTTGTTAACATACCTCACAAATTTTCTCTAAGGATGGAACAAAGAAGTCATCACATACTATGGCCAAAGCATAAAACATATAAAGAGCCTGTAAAGAAAATAAATTCAGGGAATACTTCAGATTTTTCCTGTACATGAAAAGAGGAAAAAAGGCAATGCTACTTTTATTCAAACTAGCAGAAATATATAGCTTCAATTTCTATCCCAGTCCAAATAAAAATCTCCCTGTTGATAAATTTATGACATAAAACCAGATTTTTGGATGTAAGATCTCATTTAAAACAGGAATGTTTTTCAGACCCTAAAATATGAAAGGGACCACACAAGAGATCACAACAGATTTCATGCAATGAAAAGTAACAGGTAATGTACAAAGTTATGTAGCCATCCTCTATATTTTTAACTAATTATTAGACCAAGTAATTAAACAGAAAGCAAAACCAGTCTGATTAACAATATTCAGGAAATAAACACACACCTGGAAATACGTGGACCCTGGCCATGGATCACTGCACCAAAACACTTGGGAATGATCCTGGTTCCCTGCATACATGTGATTCTCCCACTGTCTTATGCAGCTTTATGTGCTGTGCCCATGCAGTGGACTTAATCCTGCTGTTGTCCACCAAACACAACTCCTTTACACTTTACCTTCCCTGAGCTGGGAATGAAAAACTGGAGCCTGCAGGCCTCACTTGCTTTGTTTTCAATACAATAGGAAATAAAACTCCACATGATATTTTCTATATTTCATCAGGGTTGGTTTGGGGTTTTTTTAATTATAGTTGTTCCTATTGCGCAAAAGAAAAGAAAGAGGCTCAGGAAACTTCCACATCGTGCTCGATGTCATCAACTAAGGAATCTCAGACTCTGTCTATGCAACATGAAATACAAGCCCTGTGATCCATTCTACCAGGATTTTATCTCCAAGAGGATGAATGAATTGGTACTGCAAATTCAGACTTGCATCTTTTCTTAAATCATGGAGTCATAGAATGATTTAGGTTGGAAAAGACACTTAAGATCATCAAGCTCAACTGTTAATCCAACAATACCAAGTCCACCACTATAGCATGTCTCCAAGGTGTTACCTTTTAAGAAATTGTACTCATACAGATGTATTAGAAATACTCAAATCAAAGTATCAAAAACTTGTTGATATATACAGAACTCTACTTAGTAAGGTCACTATGATGATTAATATCTTAGTAAAAATAAAAATAGAATAAGTAACATAAAAGGAAAACAAAAACGAAGCACAGTAGAGAAAAACTTACAGCAATGATATGAAGCAGAATTCCTCCTTGCTGACGTTCTTTATTTGTAAATATATCTTCAGGAAACTCATTAATGGCTGAAAGAAAAACATACTTTAAAAAAAAAAAGTACAGCATGTATAAATGGAAGAATGAAAAATAAGGAAGCATCTGTAGAAACATATGACCAAACATAAGAGCCTCTTCTGATGTATTACATTATAGCTTGTCACTTCAGAACTTCTTTAGTGCTCTGTAGTTTCGAGACACTGTGTAATCACAGTTGACACTCTTACAAGAACACAGTACAGGATAAATCACAAACTATTGGTCAAGATGCAGCAATCTGCAATGCTTTGATCTATTTTATATGTTTCATAAACATTTTAAGATGCCAACAGAAGCATGTAACAGCCAAGTAGGTTCTTTGTAGTAATACACTGCTATATATAGTAATATAGTAATACCTGGTATAGTAAAAAACCATTCCCTTCATGTAATATCATTCTCTCCACCAGAGTGGAATACTCTTCTGGAATAAGACTGAAATACCATCCGCTTTAAGAACTTCTTGTCAGTTACATTAGCTGACAAAAGCATAATTTTTCAGAGAAGTAATTCCCTACCACAAGAAATAATGTATGGTAAAAAATTAGTAAGCTCACAAGGCATGTGTTTTTAGATAAATTTTGCCTATTAAAAACTAGTTATCTGAACGGACTAATAACTAAAAAAGCATTAAGGAAACTTCTCCTGTGGAAGAAAAGACCCAGAGCTACAGCTGCTGGCATCTTGCACAATATGGTTGTTCTTACATCACTGTTAAAGTACCATGCCCACATGGATGTAGTCAGGACACACATACTACTTTTCTCATTGTAACCCCCATTTAGTCCTCTGTCTCCTCCATTCAAGCTGTGGCTGTGAGAATACACATAGCACAGCAAAGAACAGAGCCCTGGCCTGAGCTTCGAGCAATGATAACAGGACCCTGCAGATGAGGCAGATCTTTTCACATAACTGGATGCAAAGGCATGCAGCTCCCATCACAGGTGTCTGTGCCAGCAGTGCCACCATATAGCAGAAGGAATATACCTCTGTCCCCTAACTTGGCAAACTGGATGTGTCATCTGGGAAACAATTACCTGCCTGGTAATCTCATTCAGATGACTGTATGATATTTCACATTACAATGTTAAAATTGGTTAAGTTAGTATAAACCAAAGTTTTAAGAAACATGAATAAAAATCACCATTTTCCTAGTCTTTCTAAGGTGATGTTACTTCTCTGAAGTTAACACCAAATAGGAAATTGGAAGTCCCAAGGACATCAAAAGTAAGAGCCAGAAAATAAAACCAGGTCTAGGCATCTAGCCACAAAACAAAAGCAAAGCAGCTTCACTGCAAACTGCCTTGCTTCATAGACAGTGACAACAGTATATTCTTGTGATAACAGCATAAGTAATAAATAACTACTTGTAATAAATACCTGCTTGTCTCACAGAGGTAATATTGCATTAATTAACGTGAAGACAGCTTTTCTCAAAGGTAATGCTTCCCTCTACAAAGAACTCATGGCATGCAGTTTTTCTCACAACAAGACAATTCAAAATCTTCTTCAAAAGTCAGGGAAATTAAACAAAGCTCTGGAGCTTGGTAGGCAAGATTTCTTTTTTAATGAAATGGCCACCTTCCAGTGAGTTCCAATGTACAGTGTGGAGTTTTACTGTATAAACCTTTGCTGACTTTGTGGCTTTATTATCCAAATAATCATAGGTTTGGTCTAATGATCATCTATAAATTCCGTATACCTTATCTACGTGCACTGTTCCTTATTTACTAGCTGTATGTATTTATGTATGGTGTTAGTATTTTAAACTACTTGTTTTTCTTACCTACTGCTGTGATAACCTGGTTTCTCAGGAAAAAGCTGTTTGGATTCCCTTGGTTCCTATTTTAGTCCTGGGAATTCAACAACACTTAACTGTAGGGGGCAGTGGCATTCCCTCATCTGTATACACTGATAGAGGGAATAGGACATTATCAGAGTTTGAGAGCAGTCTGCCCTCGTGGTACAATCTGATGCGTGTGCACAGCAGGGCACTGCTCTGCTTCACACAGAAATATTTTCTCATGGATGGGAGATGGAGTTATCTGGCTGCCTGAGTGGGAGCTATGTCTCCTTGGTTTCTACTGAAAAGAGGCAGAACAGATGGGAGAAGGAGATAAAATGAAGAGTAGTACATCTAATGGGGTTAATCTTTGCCAAAAAAAGAGGGGAACATACACCCATCATCTTAATACCAGATAGAAATACAGAAATATTTATCCTGCTGGTACTGTTGCAAACTCATGGGTCCCGCAGCTCATCTTATCCAACACAGATCTCAGGAGGAAGGGAGGGCACCAAGAAAGCCAAGTCTATATTGAAACTGTCATCATTCTGTAGCTTGTTCCCTCTCTCCAATCATTAAATGAGTGGGGGAACAAAACGACCTTATTTAGTTACAACTTGGAGGGGACACCACCACCTTTTTCTCTGAGTCACGGATGTAAAAAAAAATCCCTGATTATGGCATGACAGAAAGGATGATTCACCTCTGATAAAAAGCTCTGGCTGAGCTGTCTGTGGCTAAAGAGCTATACAAGGCATGCAAAGAGCATGCTTCAGAACAGAATACAAGAGCAGCTGCGCAGCATAAGCTGCCTGCATGGCTCTGGAGCAAAGAGCTGGCACAAAGCAGCTGGGGCAACCCCAGCATGCTGGTGACACCTGCCCTGGTAGGCTGTTAGCAGATTAATTCTGGGTACTGTGAGAGCATTGTTCCCACATGCCCTACCCATACTCTGACAGGCAGGCAGCCAATGAAGTTAAGTTTCAGAATCCCCTAAGCCTGACAACCATCTCAACAAACACGTGGATCTGTGGTTTTATAACCTGCCTTGACATGTGATTTCTTCACCTTATTAGCAGTTGATGTACTCACAACAAACATGCCAAGTCTTAACACCTGCTAAGTGTTCAAGCCTGCTACAACTCATAACATTTTTCCTCACAGGGAAAATGTATCTGTAGATTTTTGAAGGCTATGTGCAATCAGCTCTGCCTTTGCAGGAAGGAGGTTAGGCACATGATATACACAAAACCTCGCTGCCCCTTTTAATGCTCACATCTCACTCCTCTGTCCCTTCAGGACCCATTATAGCTACAGACTGCAATGCCTACCCCTTCACTCTGGCACTCAGGGACTGATCATCACACTCGCCCAGAACTGATCTGTAAGGGGATGAAGGATAGATAGAATTACATACTTCCACTTTTACCCCTTCAGTAACAATATTCACAAGCCAGCTTGAATATTTAAAGTTTATGGCATTTGTATAAGCACTGCAAACAACTCCAGGCAGCTCTACACTTAAGTGTGTTCCTGTTTGTGTGCAATTCCCTTCTCACATTCCAGACCCTTGTCTTCCCCAGGCTTGGTGTTGTGTTCTTGCACGTGTAGTTGTACCTCAGTGACAGTGAACAAACTCATCACTGTGTGCAGAAGTGAGCTTCTCTGTACCTGTCAAGTAAATGCATGCATCATTACCTGGTGTCAGCAGCAAAATGTCAACAGCTTGTGTGACAGAAGTTGAACTTGCAACAGACTTTATGGTACTGCAAATTGCACTAATTTATAATTCTGTACTAATCTACTGCAATATTTGATTGAAAGCCAGAAAATCATCACTCCCTCCAACATCTCCCTGAATGCCAGGGTCCTATATCAGCTGAACTGCAATGAACAGGATAAGTATGTCTTAGAACTACTCTTGCTTTTAAAACATTTGTGACTTTAGCCCGTACTGCTCTTCAAAATCGGTGCACTGGGAAGATTTTTACAGAAAGATAGTTAGCAACTCTGAAAGCATCCTCCTATATTCTCTTTAATCATGAATGTCAAAAGGGTCAGTCCCCAGTCACATTGGCACCTGCAGTAAGAGGTGAAAAGTGGTACAGTCTCAGAAGGACAGTGGTGACCTCAGTACATGTAGGTAGTCTCAGGAAATGACATAATACTCACAGCTGATCCTCTTGCACAACATGTGCACTGTAAATATTGTGATGGTAATTGTGTACTTGAAAAAAGAATATTGGGAAAAAGAATAGTGGGTAGCTTTTGCTCATAGAAAAGTATCGACTTTAGTTATGTATAGTATTAATACTGGAAACAAAGTCAAACCCAAAGATCTTGCCATCACAGTGAAACTAGTTTACTCAAATATAAAATGTGTCATATGAAACTCTACCTTTTTAAAAATACTTCCTAAATTAGATGTAATGGATTTGAATAGTCATTAGAAAATCATAAATATGCCATAGTACATTAAAGATTTTGTTTTTTTCACAAGCTAACAGGCCCTCAGCTCTAAATTGCCAGTGAAGAAAAACGGTACACTCAGCAAATGCATTTAAACATGAAAGCTGGTAACATAAATCTTAAAAGGACCAAAGAAAAAATAAAGAACCATTCACTGATCATGCTGGATGCCCTGTGGAAAAAGTAGGAATTATCAAGCTTTAAGCTCCCATTCCCATTAGACAGCTGTTTCCAGTTTTCTGTAGCAGGATGACTGGTGGAATTTCCCTCATGCTCAGTGCAGTTTCTGCTGGATACTAACCCTAGGCAGCAGTCTTAGAGCAAATCAGGAATGGGTTATTCAAAGAAATACACGTTTATTTAAAAAGGTCTGCAAGGACACTTCTGTAGAAATAACTCTTTAGTAAACTTGTATCATGGATTATACTACCAAAGCAACAATAACAATAACCCAAACTGCCAATAAGGCAACAACAACAATAATCCAAATGAAGTGCAATGAAATTATTTAAAACACCACCCAAGTTCTCTGAGAGGCATTTGTGCATCCATGTAAAACTGTGTGATGCCGAAGATCAAGCTTTCTATTTGCAGGCAAAGTACCATCTGGCGGGAGGCACACTAAGCATCCTCCTCCATACCCCTCACCTCATGAACAGTAGAATTATGAGCAAGTTTTATCTCTCTGGTATATTAATTCAATTTGCATTGCTCAACCAAAAGAAGACTCCCAAGTGCAATTATATGTGCAATGGAAAAGTGACAGCTTATGAAGCAAATAACTGACTCAACTCTCAACCATGAAATCCATTTAATATATGATAGTAAAGAATGGTATTATTCATCAAATAGCCTTGAAAAATTATTTCCATCAGAATGAAGTCATGAAAATATCCACACAAAACTGTATTAGTTACAATAAAAAGTAGAATTAATACTTTATTAAATCCTAGATTTACATTGAGGTTTTTTTCCTCTTTTTATGAAAAAAGAATTTTCACTCATTAAGTCAATGTGAAACAATGAAAAAATACATTAAATACGTTAGTACATCTATCAATCAAACTAAAAAGCATGATGAAATCCCAGTTCCTGATCTAGGGACTCGATGACACAAGAATATACAAGTACTACAACATAAGGCTGCATCTGCATATCAACGAGCAGCGTTTCATGTATCAACCTTCGTGTTAATGGTTTTAATGTCTTCAAAATAACTCTAAAAGGTTCCCAAGGTCTGGAATCATGTTTTGTTTGATTTTTTTCTCCCTTGCCTCCAAACCATTCACACAATTTCTGAACTCTTCTAGCTTCTTCTCTTATTAGGATAGCAGTTTTCCACAAAGCATGTTGTGTGTATTCTTCAAAATGCCACCTATGGACACCAACCCTTTTATTTTACATGTCAGATTCCTAAACCAGGGTACTAAAATAATTTTCACCTTCTCCCCTTTTTTACTTACTGACTCATACTGCCTCAGCTCTGTTTATAAGCTTACTCTGAGCCAAGGCTGGCAAAGCAGTTCAAACACTGCCAGGGTCCAGAACTGATACAGCTTTTTCAGATATGACACATCACTTCCAGGCTCTAAGGAAATAAATCTTGTTTTCAGGACTGAACAAACACCATGGAATAATCTGAACGGCTGTACTACCTCTTGACTGTTCTATGAATTAACTACAGACATCAGTTACCAGTAAATAATTGTGTCTTAAATGGAATTTGCCTCTAATTTCCCATTCTGAGCTCCATATCTCTGATATTCCCTCTCCACCTTCCCCTCATTTTTTGCTTCCTGAAAGTCTACAGTTTCTATGGTCTACAGCATCTTGTTTCATTTGAAGGAGAGAGCTCTCTGGCTGTGCTGGGTTTTGGACTTAGTTTGGCTGTGACCTTTTGAAATACAGATAAAAGGTGATGTCCCCGGAAAGATCACTACATTTTGGAAAAGGAGTAATGACTGGATTAACAACCGATACTGTGACTCACATAAAAAGGACAGTTATTAAAAGGTCAGGCAACTTTTCATCCCTACAGAAAATAATCATTCCATATGTTTTTCCACAGGCAAGCCCTTCAGCTGCAAACAAGCTGGAGAATCAAACATCACACTACAAGGTTTTGGTATCCTCAGCTCAAGCTCAATGAGGTCTTGTTTTGAATTTTTTTTACTCCCAGTCAGACTTGAAAATCTCTTCCAGAACTAAAGGATGGAAAGCATTTATGCTACTTCTTCAGCCTAATCACTTAAAAACTCAGTTTATTCACCTCACAGTAACATTGAGAAGAGGCTGCCTTGTCTGACATTTCAATAGCATCTTCAAGAGGATTTAACTGCTGATCTAATCATAAACTGTATTGCCAGGGGGAAAATGACAATCTGATTTCTGTAACAATGGACTTCAAAATCAAGTTGTAGCACTTCACTAAAAAGATTATGAAAAGTGTGATGTAATTTTAGGACACTGTGGACTAGTGGACCCTTTAAAATGACCCACTCCATTTGGCACAAAATGGCACTTTTACACATACTGGGTGTTAACTCCCCAGGTTTCTTACTGAGTATGCACTGGAGCTGCTCTTACATATACTGTTGCATTATGCCTAATGAATAGCTTGACAATCAGAGCAGACAGCTATCTCTTCCTTGGTTCCCAAAATTACCCTGTCAGAAGATAGCATACAAGAAACAACCACCACAGAAGCTGCCCTTGGCAGATTTCCCCACACTACAGAATTTCATAGCAGGAAGAAAACCTTCCTTGTGCTGCTTGAATATGCAAGCAAGAGGGATCAGTTAAGTGAATTTGGTCCAAGGTAGAAATCTTCTTTTCTGAACATCTGAAGACCTCATCTGGCACAGGGATGCATTCATAGTCCATTCCAACATTGATGCCACATGAACAATGGGATCAAAACTGCCCTTCAAAAAAATAAAAACTGGCAACCATGACAGGGCTAATAAGAAAGACAACAACATTTAAGAACAGCTATAAATTAAGTGACAGGAAATAATGTCTTTCCTTATAAAATATCACTGATCTTGTTCCATGAACATCTCTGCTTGCAAAATGACTACAAAAGTACTTTTCTGTACAACCAAGTTCCTTCTACCCACCCTTGTTCAGTGAATAATATCAGGTGATTACTACCTCCTTACATATGCTGGAGACAGGCCTCAAATAACACAGAATATGAGTCTATTACCTGCCAGGTACACGCTCAGTAGAACTGACAACCACATTCAAATGGCAAAATGACTGGCAAAATTGACTTGATCCAAGTCAGACCACAGATTAAGTTTGAACAGCTGGTAGCCAGAAAAGCTATCAGGTTACTTGAAAAGTGAACAGATAACATGTAGAAAACATTGAGAAGAAAGAATTGAGCAACCACAAGAGCTGCCACAGCAGCTATCATTCAGAAAAGTGCACTTGAAATGAAACTGCTATTGTGCAGTTAATGCATAATAAGCTTTTGAATCCCTTCTACTTCAGTAAAAGCTTCAGCATGGCTCATTCAAAAGCAGCTGTATTGGCACAAACCATTCTTTCCCCAAATGCATAGAAAAGGAAACCAAATTTAATACTTAAAATATACCCCATCCAAGCAGGGATTCTAACCATCTAGGAAAATTGTAATATTCTTTAAGTTGAATTAGCACAAAAACCATACATGGCTAAGATTCTACCAGGCGAAGATTAAGTTAAACAAAATTGCTTTTCTAGAATCAAATGGGTACGAGATAGAGCAACAGCAGACTTTAAGTCAGGCCTACTGAGACCAGAGAAAGGCATACAATGAAGTCAGGCATGGGTATTGTTTAAACTTTTCTTACTTAGAAGCTTCTCTCTGTAGATATAGAAGGAAAACTATGCAAGACAGTTGTAAAAAGATCTACCCAAAAATTTATTCCACCCCTGCAATTTAGGTTTGTTTCCAATGGTGTGTTTTCCTGTACTTTGTCAAAAAAAACCCTTTAGCCAAGAGGGAGCAGGTAAAATTCAAAGATGCTGCAATAAGGCAGAGGCCTTAAGGCCTCTTTGGTGACCTTACTCACGCCAGAATATCCAAGAGAGCTCAGTACAAGCAAGCCAACATTTTAATGGAACTCAGACACCCTACCCAACCCTTAAAAAAATCAGGTTGTTGATGCCACAAGCTGTGATCTGCTGGTTAATTTTCCAAATTTTGCTTTTGTCTTGTAAGGAAGTAGAATTTTGAAAAGTTATTTCAAGTTGCTCCAACTAAGCTCTCAAAAAACCTCTCCAACTATGGTAAAAACCTCCGGATGAAATCAGGCTTTGAAGTCAAGCCTGACAATCAGTATAATTTTTGGTTCCATTGACTCCTTGGTGCTTTGAAAGACTCACATTAATATGGAAATCAGAAGCACAACAGTTTTTCCACGTGAGCCATGCTTATAGCCAAGTCTCATTACCTCTTTGTAAAACATATTTGGTTTTTTACTTTGAAACCATGGTCCTGAAATCACACAATTACGTAAGAACATCAGCTTTCACTTAAAACAAAAAAATCTGCTTCTAGCTTTTGTGTTTGTAGAAGAGGGCACAAGCCCAAAAATCTAAAAGATTCACAAAACCCAGAAGTCAAACAAAAAAAAAAGACCCAGACTTGTTTATCTTTTCAACAAACATCACAATTTTGTGGGGCAAGGTTTACACTTTCTGAGCAAATGGGAATACTAGCATTACTTCTCAGTTTGTGTGCTTTAGCTCAAAGTCACAAACACATGAACATTCCAGCGTGCAGTTTCTGCTCAATAATAAAAAATTACATCAACATGCTTCTTATGCCACAGATGAACAATCTACTTCACCTTTTCCACATAAGGAATCCCATCCAAGGCAACTAAGATTCAAACCTCCAGCTCCTATGTCATGATTCGTTTACTGCATAAATAATTTTTCAAGTGGCAGATTTGCATAGTCCTTCCCAGACAAAACCCCTTGGAGCATTTTCTCATTAGTCTAGAAACTCATTTAGAAGCTGTAAACAGTACTGCAGTAGTTCAATAACAATCTCTTAAGTTCTAGCCTCTACTACATACTTCAGTATCCTCACATTTGATATGAAATCTGTTTAAGTAAAAACCAGCTTCTTAGAAGATTTGGAGACTTCCACATACTAGTCACCTATTAAGCGGTACTGGAGATTTGAGGGAGGGAAACTGATTTATCTCCTAAATGCATAGTAATTATTCCAGAATAAAAGTGATCTTGAGTAGAATAGAGGCAAACAGCAAGAGAGTCCACTGTTGGAAAGCAGTAAGATAACCATTACAATAATTTCACAATCCAAAATTACAGTCCTTCTCACGCTGTCTTCAATCACACAGAATGCTATTCCATGGCTATTTAGTATCTGCACATAAATGCTGCAATGAAGCTCATACCAATTCAAAGAAAGAAGGAGAGACACTCGGAGTAGTGCTACACAAAGTGGAATACAAGGCCAAAAGCCACTGAAGTGAAGTAAGCAAAAGGAAAGAAAAGGGGAAAAGGTACATCAATTTAGCAATGCCACAGCCCAATCATGAAAGATCTGTACAGGGTTTTTTTGACCTTAGAAGTTCAGCATAGAAGAAAGTACATATAAATCCAACACATCTCTCTTTAATCCAGCCAGCTCAGATACCATTAACCAGGGAACTGCTGTCACACGAGCTTCAACTCATATGGCACAAGCCCAGCTGGAAGCCTGGATATATAGGTCATAGCTGGAGCTTCTGCTTCCCTGCTGCTGGTACTACAAATAGCTCCCTTGAACTCAGGTATTCCTCCATTTCTGCAAAAATCCTCAAGCTGCAAGTCTGGAGTGTTGCTTTGTAAAACCAGGCATCCCACTGTCACTATCCTGCATGCACGTGCTTCTCCACACCAAAGTAGCCACCAATAGCGCAAACGATTTAAAGAGTGCTAGCAGAATTTATTTTCTTTCCAAACATCACTACCTGACAAGCAAATTGATGAGTCCTCTGCAGCTTATTCTGCCCTGGTTTACTACTCAGTCTGCATACAGACTAAGAGGTACCATTCTGCAGAAAATCCCAAACCAACACATAAAAAATATAGTTGTACCTGATGGATGCTTGCAAAAGGCTTAGCAGGCACCAAATTATATTGCCCAACCTTGAAAAGCAAGAAAGGTACATTTACCTGGACCATCAGAAAGGCACCATGGGAAACAATCACTGTCTATAAATATCACTGAGGTAGCTATAAAAGTAAAGACAGGGAATTATGGAGTCTCAGAACATGGTAAGAAAAGAATCATCATCTGAAAGCTAAGGAAGGCAGAAAAAAAATCAGTTAAGCATATGCACTAAATTCTCAACAAGAAGAGCAATAGGAAAATGACATACTCATCTAATCATATTAAACAGTAGCATATATTTAGGCCACATATTATAAAGCACTTTCTGAAACTATAGACGTGAAATTAAAAAACCTCTCAGAACACCACCCAAAATTTTCTTCAGAAGATGGTGCCCACAAAATACATGTAGAAATTGCTTGTTCAAAGGATGTTTCTGAGTCTGGTCTAGATGAGGCAAGACTCCTGTGTTACCCACATCACACTATGCAGTGCTATTCAAGGAACTTAAACATACAGCTGCAAAACAGACTGCTTTCACTTCTGGCCATGCAGGGACAACACTGCACTACTCTTCTGTCTTAAAATCAGCTTGTATCATCTTCATCTCATTACATTACGTGGCTCAGAAACTCTTTTGCTCTCTTAGCACTAGCTGAAAGGAACTGAAGAGGAAACCGCACCGTCCTAACATATATTAGAAATACACAGAACATTTTATATATCTCTATGTATATATTCTATTCACATTCTCTCTATATGTATCTATTTAGATTTTCCTCAAACAGTTAGTTGAAAAAAACACAACATGCACAAATAAGGTGGTTTCCTGTATTCTTGCTGTGCACCAGAAGACAGACAGTTAAAAAAGAAATCTGATAGAATATGGCTGCAGAAGCAGAAGGTGACTGAAAGAGCGGCCAGAAAATGAAGAAATGGGGTTAGAACAGTGAGTACTTAAAGAGAGCAGAGCCTCACCACAAACTTCACCTGCTTTCGCCTGATGTAAGGAAGCGGAGTTTTAAACTGCTGATCTGATCAATTGTATCTCATCTGCTCAGAGAGCCAGCCCTAGCATTTCAGAACCTCTTTATACCCCATTTTGGATTACTAAATCTATTAATTTAACTTAATAGTGTAATTGTAACTCCCTTCAATAGCCTGGCACAATGTAGCTGATGAAGACAGCAAGATGACTGACCTGTATGTGTATTTCAATTTACCTGGAATCAAGAGCTTGCAAACACCAAAGGCCACTACCAGATGAGTAGCATTTTTCTAGTCTTCTGTTCTGTGAAAATGCTGCTTCTGGTACTGGGCATAAAATCTTGCACCTGATCTGTGAAACAGGAAGGCCTGATAAACCATTCTTGCTTAATAATGGATTAAGCCTTTTAAAATCCTTAACTTGAGCGTGGCAGTGCTTTGATTCCAGTTGGCTAGTCTGTCAGAAAGCACTAGTCACTGCTTACTTCAGCACCTCTCACCAGCCACTGATACAACCGCTGCAGCCATTCAATCACCCTGTGAAGCTCTTGCGTTATTTTCCTGTGCAGTTCCTCTCATCAATGTTCAACTAATTTGAGACAGATCAGTCAAATTAATTTTGCAGTGAAGACACAAGCTGAATGATAGAACATGATTTCCCCAACTGCATGGTGTGATTAATGCCACAGTTGGGAATGATATGTACCAGTTTGATTTCCAGCAGTTGTTCCATCCACTATAAAACCCTCTTCCCATTCTTACAGTGAAAGCATATATTGTGGTTTAATACAAGACTGGGCAGCTAACCAAGTAACAGCTTGTTTTTATCAGTTTGGTTTTTTTCTTCCTAAATTTAACAGTTGGGAGACTTTGAAATGTGTCTGCAGATGAATCAACAGCTTAAATGGTTCAGTGAGCAAAATAATTGTATGGATTTTTTTTGGTCAAATAGGGATTTTAACATATTTGCACTTTGCAGCCATAAATTAGAATAAGTAATTTCAATTTTGGTTCCCTTTACCTCTCATTTCCTAATCACATTTTTGCTGAAAAGCTAATATTGAAATTAAGAAGAATAGCTCTAGAGAAGTTAATGGAGCTTTGCTGATTTACATCAGTTTTGAGACTCCAGCCCACATATTTTGCTTTAATTAGAAAGGTTCAGAGGCATAAACAGTGTAAACATGGTAAGTGCATGATGTTGCTTTCAAGTTTGAGTTTAAAACTAGACAAAAGAATTCTGAAATGGAAAAACTGTTTGGATTATACATTTAAAAAAGAAAAAGTCTTTATGGTACTTCATAACAACTACATGGGAGAAATCAAGGACCTAGATTCCATAATGGGCTGAGTGCTCTGTCTGAGTAAGGTCACCAGCACAAATCCAGCCCACCAGTTACAGAAGTTCCTATAATATTTGCCTCATTTCAGTTAAACTTCTTTTTAGAGTCAGGCACCTATTTAACTACTAGGATAAAGTTCCTGTGATGACATTACCTAAAATAAAGCCACCAGGCAAAGACATATTTGCCTTTGCAACTTATTTCACTGAAGACAGTTCCAGCTGTAACTAAACAGTAAAACTACATTCTGCTAGACTACAGCACTATTTACACTGAGAAATAATTATACTTATATATTATACCAATAATATATTACATATATACCACTGGTAGGCAAAACAAAATTCTAAATATTGAGAAACTTACGTTGACAATTTAGCCATTATACTCAATGGCACTGGTGCCCTTTTCCCCATGGATTCACACCACTAACAGTTCATGCAGCTACACCCCCAGCACAGACTGCAGAATAAAACTGAGCTAGTACACAGGCCATAATGCAAAGCTCTGAGGGGGAAAAAACTGAGACATCAGTGTCAGGCTGGGCTCCTTATTCCAACCTTAAACCTAGGCACTGTGGGCACTATGCCCTAGTACCTGCATGGTGAGGCAGTGGCAGCCCTGGAAGGCTCCAAATTACTCAGTCACCCGAATAGAACGTGATGTCCCACCCAAGGCAAATGTCTCACAGAAAGCAACTGGAACATGGCCCCTTAAGGAAGCAAGGGTAACACCTGAGAGTTAGAGAATTCCAGCCATTAAGAGGTTATGTTATGCTGTATGTAACATACAGTGACAGCAGCCCAAGCTAGGCCTAACCCCTTTTACTCAAAGGATGATGTGACACACAGGAAAAAAAAAAACTCCATTATTTGTGGAAGTATTTGGAACGAAGGAGACCAATAGAGGACTCAGATGCAAACGGTGGTTTACACTGCAAGAGGCCTGCCCTGGTTTTTGGTTGGAACACACCACACTTAAGACTGGGCTGTGAATAGTAAAAATGTAAGGAAATGACACATTCTGACACATACAGTAGTAAGTGAAGACCTTAACCAATACCACCAATGTTAGTAATAACAGAAAAGGCTGCAGCCAAGCAAGAGTGATGGGGAACTGTCCACAAGGCTCCTCTGCCACCTCATCAAGCAGGAAGAAATTTGGTTGAAGACCTAAAGAAGGCACAGGTTCCAAGGAAAGGAAAATGGCACAGCTGTGCCAGCAGGCTGAGGAGATGTCAGTGGCAGCTGGAAGAAGCTAAGGAGCAGGTGGTAATTATCTAAAATGAACATGTATAGAGGGAACACTGTACCATGAATAACTGACATGAACAGTCAAAAGACAAGTAGAACCATTTCTTAATAATAAATGCAGCCACATAAAGGCATTAGAACATTGAATAACCTTCCAAATAAAGCACTGGTATAGGTACTGAGAGCAAGAGTGCTGTAGGAAAACTAGATATAAGATACAAAACAATGTTAATGCTGACAGAAAAAAAAGACCCAAACAAAACCACAGTCTTTACAAAGTCACAATCCTCCACACATGTGATATGCAATAATACATTTATTTTCCCACAAAAACCCAAACAAAAGCAACCAAAAAAACCCAAAACAAGTCAAAAAGCAAAATAAACGAAAACCACAAAATAAACCACACACACAAAAAAAAGCAGAAAAACCCAACCCAACCCCTCCTTCCCCTCCCCCCCAATTAAAAAAACAACAACAAAAACAAACAAACAAACAAAAAAAAACACCACTCATTGGCATAGCTCTGGGTTAAGGGATACAGGGGGGAAGTGTTTAGAGGAGAAATGCAGTTTATATGCATTTGGCTTCAATATCAGATGCACTTTAAATAAACCTTTAAATACTGCCATTCTGACATGCTGGAGACATGAAAGTGAGATCACAGAGCTGTATACATTAAATCAATAAATAATCAAAGTAATAGCCTAATTTTGCAAAGAACTTCTCACTATTCAAGTCCAACAAAGTAGAGCTACTAAACAGTATACATAAGTCATTCCATCACTTTGGAATGTTTTCCTTGTTAAGAAAAACTGAAGTAGTGGATTATCTTAATTGCATTCTTAAAATTCATTATTCCAAATACACTATTTGTAAAACTTATGTATACAGTAACACAACAAAGCACAATAGTTAATATCATAAAACCAAAAAGAAATCACAGAGAACACTATACAGGATTAAGAGATTATTGATAAAGTAATTGCTGCAAGAGAAAAAGGTTTTAACAAGTAAGAACCACAGAATATTCTGAGTTGGAAGGGACCCATGAGGATCATCAAGGCCAGCTCCTGGCCCTGCACAGGACCATACCCAGGAGTCACATCCCGTGCCTGAGGAGCAGAGGCCAAACGCTTCTTGAACTCTGTCAGGCTGCTGCAACCATTTCTCGTTCCAGTGACCAACCACCTTCTGGATGAAGGTCCTTTCTCTAATATCCAACCTAAACATCTCCTGATGCAACTTCAGGCCTTCAGGCCATTCCCTCAGTCCTGTCACTGTCACCACAGAGAAGAGATCAGTGTCTGCCCCTCCTCTTCCTCTCACATGAAGTTGTCACTGCAGTGGGGTCTCCCCTCAGTCTGATCCAGGCTGAACAGACCAAGTGACCTCAGCTTCCCCTCAAGGCCCTTCACCATCCTTGTGGCCTCCTTTGGACAGTCTCTAACGCTTTAATGTCTTTCTTATATTGTGGCACCCAGAACTGTCCCCAGCACTCGAGGTGAGGCTGCCCCAGTGCAGAGCAGAGGGGACAATCCCCTCCCTTGCCCAGCTGATGCCCCCCAGGACACACCCGACCCTTCTGACTCAGGTTCAACTTGCCATCAACCCCCAGGTCCCTTTCCACAGTGCTTGCTCTCCAGCATCTCCAGTTTCTCCATCTGTTCGTACACCCAGGGTTTTCGAAGAAGAAATCAAAGACTTTTTATGAAGGCACAAAGAGCTAAGAAAGAGAAGACTGAAACAAGATGCGGAACATACAGAGAGAAGTACAGAAAACTAAATGAGGAGTGGGAAATTACACAAAACATGCATAGTAAGGAATAATTACTAAGAGGCAAAATGCCTTTTTTGACTAAACATTCAGGGATGTGCTAATGAGACATGAGGAGATCCAGGAAGAAAAGCCTAAAGATCTGAGAACAGAAAAATGTGTGAGAATCAGGCACAGATACACACACTTGGAAATTAACCATCAAAGAAGTGATGATTGAAATCAGCAGAGAAGAAGATGTTATAAAGAAGGCAACAGAAAGAAGAAACGTGAGTTATGCCAAAAGGAAAATAAAAAGGAGGACAAGTGAACTATGAGTAAAGCATTAGATATCCAACAAAGCATGACACCAAAGAAGATTGGCAAAGGAAATAAACAGAGTGAAAATAGTATCAGCAGAAATATACAGACAGATCAAGAACTGTCCCAGTGATCTTGCTAAAGACACACAAAGAAATCACAATTACCGCATGTACTTCATTAGGAGTGAATCTATGGGAACCACAGATGTTAAAAACATTTTAATCAAAACACCAATCCTGTAACTCCCATCAAAGAGCCCACAAAAATAACTAATGTGTAAAGAGCCTGATCAAACAGTATCAGTCAGGTCAAACTTGCAGTTCAGATCAGGTAATCAGAAAGACTTCAGTAATTTCTAATAGTGATTTCCAAAACACGGTAAATTAAACTCAGCAGTACTTACTTAAGCCCAAACATTTTCACAGTGGCTTTTCCCTGAAATATGACTGCACATTTTGGCCCAACTCATAATTTTTCTTTAGACTTCAGAATCTTTTCTCTGCCAAAATCTAAATTACTTGTTGGATGACTTTTGAACAGTATTAATTAAAAAACTAACAGTTGGGCTACTATTCTGTCCTCAACTCAGGCAATACCCTGACATATTATCTTGAATAAACCACTTGGCTTCAGATCATTCGGGTCACTCATTTCACATCTCACCATTCTGTTACTTTTGATGACAGAGACGCAAAGAGGTTTCCCAACTGAAGACTTGGTAAATAACAGAGTCTGCATTAAAGGATGAGCTATGAAAATACCTTCCTTATTATCAAACATGCCATAAGAGTAAGGAATAGATTTTCAAGACATCTACTGAGATGTAGGAGATTAGTTTTGACATTTGTTAGTTGGACTTGCTATTACTTCAATTTTTGTAAAAGCTCTGTTAACACTATCAAAAAGCTGTGTTTTTTCTAGTTTTGATAAGCGTGTCTATAACGCTTATGTCTGTGCATTATTTAGTTAATTTTGATGAAAGTATTTCAGACTTTAGTGGTACCAAACATAACAGTCTCAAGATTGTCACTTAAACAAAAATTCATGAGAGGAAAAAAAACAAAAACAAAACACTCCAACATGACTGTGCAGAGTGTCAAAATAGCCATTGCGTCCTCAGAGAAAATATTGTTAGACAACGTTGCCTTTCATGTTTCGAAGGCTTAAACTCTATCAAGTTCACATGTTAGCATCTGCCTTTCCACCAGCACAGAGAACCACTGAATTGCAGAGGCAGAAACAGTACTGCTTTTAATCAGGTGGACTGAAACAGACTGACTACACCAAGTGAGAAATGGAGTTGGATGAAGGGGAAGCACGCTCTTCTACCTGGACTTCTCTGAATTGCATAGCCAGGTAGAACAGCACGTTAGGGCAGGTTTGAAATCACCTGTGCTACCACATACAAGTAATCCCCTATTTACTTCCATACATTTCCCTCTCCCATTCAGCCATATAAATCATATAACCCTATTGAAGAGCGTAAAATAACTTGCATTCTAGCTTTTATTAAAACATAACAAAGCAATATAATGGGGTCCCAGAGAATAACAGAAGACTGTGCTGTGCTGAATGACAAATACTGCAGATCACAAAAAGAAAGAAAGAACACATCATTAGGGGTAGGGTGAACATTTTTAACAACTATCAAATACTACTTCCCAAGTTCTAATTATTAGAAATCTTGAAATTATATTTACAATTAAACATCCACTAAGCTCCATTTTAACTCCATTATAAAACTTCAGGGCAAGGTGTAAATATGCTTGTTTTGCAGAAGATACTGAGGGTGTTTCAAGACCTGATTCTCCTAAATGAGTGTTTCTTCCAGTTCTGTCACAAAAACAAAGTCTAGATGATCCAAAACTTGAACTCCAGCCCTGTATTTCTGTGAGTGGAGGTGTGGAACATTTACCTGGCTAATTTATTCAAATTCAGGTGCCCCAAATGAAGTCTGAACATCATGACTATAGATGCCTTTCTCTGAATATTTATCCAACCTGACCATCTGCTGCCAATTCTTGAGCTCTCAGCTTCACATTTCCATCTTGCCACCCATGCTTACCTTGGTCTCCCACTCCTTTTGCACCAAACTTGCTCTCAGCCTTTTGTTAATTGCTCTTCTAATCCACAGCTTTTCTGTCTCTCCAGCCCTCACAGGACCTTCTTTCATCTCAGTCACTTTCCTACTTTTTATTTTAGACCTTAATCTTAGGAGCCACCTTAAAACATGGTTAAACTTGCTTTCTCTAGTAAGGATAGACATTAACACTTGATATTAAACCAAAGTCTGGGGCTGTACTTCTGGGCCCGGGCACAGGAATAAGTATCTCTCTAGGTATCCTGTCTGTCATCTTGTAAACTTACAGACTGCTAGAAGAAAAAAAAAAAAAATCATCCAAGAACAAATTTCAGGTTGCTTTTAATTTACTGAACTAGGACATATCTGAAAGTGGTTATGAAACAGCTATAAGAAAACACAAGACTGCATTTGGAGGTTGGTTTAGGGCCTTTTATTTTAACAGACTGTTGGCCAGAGTAAGGTTATATAGTATTTTCTTTTACATTCTTCCTAGTCTTTCCAATATAAATCTCTCTTTTATACTGCAATATAGCCACCAATATCTAATAATTCCCCCTTCTCCTCTTACTTCCACCTTTTAAAAGTTCTCAAAATCAGTAATCTTCAGTCTGATTAAAACAGGATACAGAAGACTGAAATAAGCAGCTTTTGTCCCCTACAATGAAAGAAAGCAAGAAGCCGGAAGTATGATTCTTGCCATCAAAAAACTGCCATACAAAAGAAGAAAACTTAGTAGCAAAAGAATGAAGATGGAAGTTTTCAAAGATGACTAGAGGATTTAGTATCCAAATCCCTCACTCCATTGTTTAAATTTCATCTGGGAAGTTCAGATTCCATGATACTAGAGGTAAAATGTCTAAAATTCTGATTTCTGTGCACACTCTGATGCAAGATACAACACTGTGGATATAACAAGAAATTCCATTAAGACCATATTTCTAAAGTTTTCAAGTAATAATTTTAACATGCCAATTATCTCAGAATACAATTGAAAATGTCATGTAAAACAGAATAAGTATCTCCAGCTAAGAAGCTGCCATACTGACAGTCTAAGAGTTCAGTTTCCAGTATTGTATGTAAAGAACTAGAATCCCTGATACGAAAATCAAGATTCAAGATTAGTCCCTTACTGCTTCTACTATTCTCTTTTGAGAGAGTCTGGAATAAAAAATGAAGTGTGAATATACAGTTTATCTTCCAAAGAAAGCATTAACTCACTAGGAATAAGAACTGCAAAGCTTATGTATTACAGCACCACCTGGTGTGGATTGCCATGGATACAGATTTTAAGCGGACAAAACCTACCAGGTCACTTAATTTACATGTCAGCCAGTTCAGAATATGTCCTTGTAACAGACATTTTGTGCTTTTAATTCTTTTTATCACTTGTTCTGGAAGACATCATTCATATCTAATCAGATTTCTGAGCAGTATTTTATGCAGAAGTAGCAAATAAAATTCCAGTCACAAGACTGACAGTTCAGTTTTAATTAACAAATAAGCTGTTTATAAACTCCATGACTTCCCAATTCATGGTGTCTCTCAAGCATGCAAGACAACATGTCACTATCTTCTTAGAAATATAAGTTGATTAAGTGTTGCAAGCAGAAAAACGTGAAATCTCAATGTGAAAACATAAGGTGGATTAGCAAAGATCAACATACAAAGCAGCATGACCCCTCAAATCCTATGAGAGAAAATCTTTCTATCAGGTGATGAAGAAGCATTCTGCTGAGATTACACAGAAGATTACACAGCACACTTAATTGCATTGTGCTTACCTGTTTACATGCTTAGCTGCTTGACAAGTCATAAAAGATAAATTAATACTTTAGCTATTCTATCAATATTAGGATAGAAAGCCTTAGCAAAGATCAGGAACACACTAAAATGTCTTAAGTATCTGTTACACAGGCACCCAATGCATTGCTTTATAAAGTATTCCATTTCCCCTTAGCTTTCTCTGCTAAAAAAGAAAAGTTATTCTATGACACATAAAAGCAAAAGGCCTTATTTATGTCTTCTATTGTCATAATGACAAAGTGCACGAAATTGAATAGAATATCAACTACTATAGTTTAGCAGAAAATCTGTCCCAAAATCTTCTGCTCCATCAACCAGACCAGTCTCTTGTCAAAGACAAGAAGTGAGCTGGTGTGCTCAGCTACATCAATTCTCTTTGTCCTGCACATATTTGAGTGCTTATGTTCATTTTTTCTCCAAGGCTACTGGTAGGGAATTGCATCTCTGGCTAGGTACAGAGCAAGCTGGCATCTGTCTAGTCAAAAGTGCCAAAATTTAGTGCAGAATACAAATCTTATTTATTCTTGCCAAGTCCTAGTGTCTAAATAGTCTATAAAATGGATTTTCCTGTACACAGTAATCCGCTGTATCCGCTATCCTCCATTCTGCAAAGCGAAGAACATTTTTGACAACAAACAGTAATACAACTTCCATGAATAAGCTTTTGTATCACTAGAGATACAAACAAAAGAAAAGGTGAAACTAACACTGAAGGATGGACACAGCTGCTTTCTAAACCATTCAACAGTAATACTATCAACAGCCTTGCTGTCATTGTCAAAAGCCTGAACAAAGGCCAAGCAACTTGCAGACAGGCCTTTCTTTATAACCAGAAGCTTGTTAAGTTCCTAATAACTTTTCAAATTCTGCCAGACACGTCTGGCAATTTTTAAATAGATTCTTTTGCAATTGCAGTGCCTTTACAAAAAGTAACCTAAGCTAAATCCCTTCCATAGGTTCTGAGTCTGCATGCAAAAATCTTGTGCACATACATCACCTACTTTCCTATAAGATGACCCCCTAAAAATAGGCTGAGCATTAACACTGTCACTCAAGCTGAAAGAGTTTAAAGGTACCAGTAAATTTCCTTTAGAACAGTTTTCATTTTGGAGATCTGTTACACAAAAAACACCACCTGACAAGTGTTTTTGAAATAGAGTTTCAAAGAAGGAAAAATCATGAATGTTAGTCACAAATGCACACTATGCTCAAGTGGCAATTAAAAATTCATTTTGCTGTTTACTTATCCCCTTCATGTCTAATTTTATGTATATATAACTCATTAAAGTTTCCCTTGGGATCAGTCTATTCTTACTTTGTCAGATTCCTTTCTTTGAGGTAGAAAGTATGTGTTGCCAGAACATCATCAACAGTCAGAAATTAAACTATGTAAAATATCAGGCAATTTTGAAAATTTCAAAGCAACTACTCTCTCTGCAAGAAAATGAAGTGAGCAGAGTATCTGTAAATCCCTGTCAGTATACTGCAAAAAACAATTAGGTCTATGCTTTTGATAAAGTAAGTTGACAAAAAACCTTTCACCTCCTCTCTAATATGCAATTTGCCTTGGAAATTTTTTATTTCTCTTTTGATATACAAAGCAAACAAAGAAAAAAGAAAATGAAAGACGAAGTGCTTGTGGACTTGTACTAATATATATTTTTATCCCAACCATAGTACAAATTTTCTAAATCTTAACTTACAGTTTCTCAATCAAAAATACCATAAAAATTACCATAAGAATAACTCAAGAAGGCTTTTTTTTAACAAGAATAGTACAAGCAGCCTGTAAAATGGTTAAAATTACATACTCCATTCTACTTATCTATCAATAGAACATAAGCATTTACCTAAAAACATCAAATATGTGCAAAAACAGCTTCAGAGAAATCTTAAGGTTCTTGGGAATTGCACAGAAGGTGTGCAGCTTGCTGTGGTATAATGATTTGCCTACTGATTTAAAGTCATCTATATGAACACCTCTGTCACTCTTCGGACACAAAGATCTCAAAAAAACGTGTTCCAGATTGCCCACCACTACTTTTGATGTTAGAAAGGAGAAAGCAATCCATTTAGTTTCATGTAAGAATTACATGCTTCATTTGTGGGCAGTTGTGCTTCAGAAAGCTGAAATCTTTAAAAAATCCAAAAAACTCAACGGCAGTCATGTGTCCAAGAATCTGAAGACCTACAGTCTTCAAAAAGGAAGAGGCAGAGTGCCCATTTCCTCAGTTACTCTTAAATTTAGTTTCAGTCTATTTTCCCATTTCATGAGAAATAAGTCAAAAAACTAAACAGAAGACAAAATACCAAGCAGTGATCAATTTTCACATGTTGGACAAGATTTTTTCATTTTTTTTTACAACTGAGCTTCTAAATGCTAACTACTTTTCCTACAAAGAACAATTGGTATGGTTTCCTTTAGATGTTTCCTTTGATAGGGGTTTATTTTTTCAGTTCTCTTCTAATGTTCAAATCAGAAATGCAGTATTGTTTCTTCTTTGAATATTTCATATCAACTTATCAAACACATGCAAAAATCAGTAAGGTGACATGCTAGTCTAAGTTTCTATCACAGTGAATGCTATTTTTTGTCCCTTTTCCAATTAGCATTAGTAGATCTGCACGTTTTGGAAACAGAACAGACCTTTCTAATCAGGTATCTTAATCTTTAATTTAGCCTACAGCAGGATAGGTTATGCCAAGAAAGCCCACACAATCATTTTTTTATTAATCCACTGGGGATTTAAAGACAATACATTACATTGCTAAGTCATCTATTCTGGATTATGCCCATTGTTAAATCATTCATTTGTTTTGTGCTGTGAAATTATCATAGATTTGATGGTAATTTCCATTTCCTGCCAGATGAAAGTCCTAGTTTTTCAAAGACTTCAGGACAGTTATACTCACTTCTATCAAGTAAGGACCTCCTATCCCAGGATATAGTTCTGCATTATTACTGCTTAAGATATGATGAGATATAAAACTGCAGGATTTTCAACAACTTATCAAATAAATAATTTAAAATTTCTTATAAGCATATGCTCATTAAGGCATTCAGTTCTGGAAAAAGAAAAAAAGAGATGCTGAGCTATTTTGGTCAGGTATGAGTCTTCCTGTGTTCTTGAGTCACAGAAGCAGACACAAGATTATCTCCATAAATAATTGTAAAGAGTGGGTTCTATTCCTGGTTTTGGTGGTCAATGTAGTATATCTGCATATTATAGGTATGAAGGATTACATTTTAGTGCTATAAAATCTTATTACACTAGTATAACTTGGCTCCAGACCCACACTTAAGCATCACTGCACAAACATAATGCAATTATAAAATGCAGCAAATTCATTCACTTATTTTTTAGGCAAGATAATAGTTACTTAGGTATTATATTCATATATATATGAAGCAGACAATTTTATCTGCGTTCTTCTTTGTTGTTTCAAAAGGGAAATTGCCAGGTTCATATGCCCATAGGTTCTACACAGGGGTAAACACTCTTCTGAAAAAGCAGCATTCCATACATCTTTTCAGAAGACCCTTAAAATCTCAGCTGGACAACTTCTTCTGATGTGCAGTTCAGATAGAGAGTAACCACAGTGAAATGGGTGCAGTGACCAAGACTGGGAAGAGTCCATGGCTTGCAGCATCCCTTGACAGGGAGTGCTGCTGGTGCCACGTGAGCCCTGCCAGGCTGCTGGTGAGATGCTGAATGCCAGTAGCACCACTCAAGGGTCACAACAGCAGAACAGTTTATACTGCACTGCATCCATATTGGCAAAAACAAAGAAAATAGCTGGATCAAAAAAACTTCTACAACCAGAGTCATCTCAGGCTGGTGTGATAATGGCATATTTCAAAAGATCTTCTTTTTAATAAAATGTCAAATTCTGCCATCAAACACAATTTTAATAGGGAAAATGTAGGCTATATTTCACATCATTAACCAACTTTATACATTAAGAACAAGAACATTTCAAGAGGGAAGATTCCAATGTCAAGAGAAAAAATACATCCGAATTAGCTAATAGTAGCTAATCACTTTCCAATTACTAATATGCATATGAATTAAAAACATGCCCATGTAACAGGTGACTGCTGCGTTTACATGTTTTAGCTGTTTTCCATGTCTGAAAATATTGCTGAAGTCACAAGCATGAATGGGAATAAGACCAGAAGGAGTAGAGGAGGAATTAATACTGGGAACAAAAGGAAGGATAAAATTTTGCAATAACAGAAATGGTTAGATTCAGCAATTTATCACTTGTATCTACAATAGAAGGGATATGAAGAAAAAGACTTGGGGGTGTGGGAGGAAGAAGAGAAGCCAGAGATTTGTTGAAAAATAGGCCTTCCTCATACTCTCATGGAGTGATCTCAAGTGGAAAATTTGCATGTCATCAGAAAGAAATCTGCAGGACTACTGATTTTAACGTGGCACAGAAAGTAATTAATTGCTAATTTCCATAAGAAAAGAACAACTTCTCCAAGCTGTAGATTCTAGAGAAGAGTAAATAGAGTTTGCAAACTCCATTGACTAGGTGGAAGAAAAAAAAGAAAATTAAGTTTCATAGTAATGAGAGATGCAGATACAGCTGTTCTACTGCCCCTCCATGTGACTACAAGGTCACTTGATATAGTTGCCTTTTATGTTTATTAGAGCTGTTGAAAGAATGGTAAACCTTAAAAAAATACATCCTGAATAAGAAAAAGTTCATATTTGGAGTACTTATGATTAAGGCAGTAAGATAACTGAGGATCATGACTGCCATCCTCACCTGCACATACATGCTCAGATTCAAAGTACAGTATTTTTCAGATCCAGACCCAGTATCTACTCTCCTTCTAGGAAACTGAAGTCATTCTCTTGTTTTCAATGTCTCTGGATTTAAACCTCAGAATAGAAAGTGTCCATCAGACCTTGGTTTATCTGGGACAGGGAGGAAGTATTATCCTGCTAGAGGAAGAATCACAGGTAGTCTTAAATTTTCTGGCAGTCCTAGAATCCACAAAGCACTTTTGAGGACACACTGTGGGCATTTCAGCTGTGTAGGGCTGGAGAGTAGATTAGCCTTCCTAGGTGGTGCTGCACTACTGATGTAAGTCCACATGCAATTAAAAAACCCCACAAAGTTTCAGATGGTGGCAAAGCTGGAGCATGAAGTTCCTGTCTTGTATGCACCCTGTCACTCCATTTTTTTCCTCCCTACCATCCAAGCTGTGCATGTACCTCTATTCTGAGATACCTTCAAATAAGGATAACGCTTTACATAGAATTTTACCTCGGCTTCCTTACAGCTCAATAACAGTAAAAGTAAATGGGAGTAACCAGTCATAAAGAAGAGGTCGAAGGTTAGGACTTTTTAAGTCAGTTCTATCACTAGAGCCGGAATCTTGCAGAAGGAGCTTTCAGATTTCACCTGCTTCCAGACAATTCCTACCCCTCTGCACTGCTCCAGAAGCAGCAGCCTAAGCATACTACTCTTGCCTAAGGCCACGTTCTGACAGATTACCTGTACTGGCATATGGGAAGCTGCATAAATCCCCTTACTCACCATACAGCCATGAATGCTACAAAAATAAAAGTAGGCTCTGCTATAGATCTCCATAACTTCTTTTATGAGGTTAGATGGATCTTCTTCTCTCATTCAGTTCTGTCCTACCTCATGTGTGCAGGGTGTAGTTGTGTAATGGATGTGTGACATCCATGTAGTTAATGAGCATTTCAGTGATTGGGAACTCCATTTTCTTTCACTATCAGCACTTCTGCTGCATATATGACCAGAAAGCACAGTAGGAACATTATCAAAACACCCCTTTATAAGCTGGAAAATATTATGTTGAGAACAAAATTTCACCTAGGTGCTTTAACACTAAGACAGTACATCTAATAATCTGTAGCCGTAACAAACAGCAGGCATTATCTTGCTTGCATTACAGCAGGTACAGTTTCAAGAGACACTTGGAAAACAGTCCACAATTACAATGGGGTTTAGATCAAAATGCACTCCATAATTTCTCTTTTAGCATGTGTTCACAGATGACTCAATTTTCTGACAAATATTTATTTAATATTTTTGCTTAACAGAAAGATCACTGAGAAAAACAAAAATACTCATGGGGTGATCCCTAAAAAGGGTAAGGTACATACTCTTTCGACTTTTTTCTTTTCTTTCTGCAAGCTCCAAATGCTTGATTTATTGTCTGCTGACCAGTTCTGCAGATGCTACGTGATCTGCAGAAGGACTTGGCCAGGGTACCTGGGGGAAATAGCTGGAAGGAGATCAATATTTCATGCAAGAAGAAACCTCCATCTTTGGCTGTAAACTCAGAACAGAAGAAATGAAGTGGCGACATGATGTTCACTCCTTAAGATTAAAAGCAAGGCTCTATGCTAATTCAATATATGCATGAAATGTCTAATATTTACAAGATAGACTGCTTATTAAAGAAGAAACAAAATCTTTCTTTTCAAGGGTACTGCTTCACCTTTCATTGGTTTGGGAAAGTGCATTCCTCTCCCACAGGTCAAATATCAACTAAATTTTCTCCAAGGCCTCTGTTTAAGAGCACTCAGATTTTCTACCTTTAGCAGATCCTGTTAACAACATGACTCTGTGCTTTCCTGAATTAGGGCCATAATTTAATTATCTATTGCATGAAATCAAGCTGGCAGCTGATTTTGAAATATTTCCTTAAAACATCCACAGATGTAGATTTATATAAGTAAGATCTTTTAGATTATTAAGGAGGTTGCAAAAATGCCCTAATAGTAATTCATCATTTGGAAGCTTGTGCTGTTGGACTTACGGTTACTAAGGCTGCCTGCTTAGTAGAACATGGAGATGGGAAAATACATATTTGTGAAAAAATACCACCTTTTAAATATTGTACTTAAGGGTAATTTTGCTTTACTATCTAGAGTATACAAAAACAGAGTAGGATGCAGTACATTATACTACTATTTGTATCCACCTGGGATGACATCTATTACCCAATAGCAGATCCAAACATTGCAAACACTAAAAAAAATGTTCATGTGACAAAACCCAACTCCACATTCAGCTCCTGCTTAGATCACCCCCCACACATGCACATTTCAGTGATGGCAGGATGTGATATACACTGCAGGATCTCCCAGCTGGGCTAATCAGCCCTATGGAATTTTACAAAATTATGTCAGAGGAACATAGCATCACAGAAACCAGGCTGGAAGTGAACCTTAGGGATCACCTGGTCCAACCTTTTTTGGCCAAAGCATAGTCCAAATAATGTGTTCCAGCATCCTGTCTAGACAAATCTTAAGCGTCCAACATTTGGGAATTCACCACTTCCCTGGAGAGATACCAGTGGCTGATTGTTTCAATATGAAATATATTCCTCTTGCATCCATTCAGCATCTCCTCAGGGGTAACCTTTACTCATTACTTTCATCTTTTCCATGACTCCTTGTAAAAAGTGAGTGTCCACCATCTTTCCAGCCACCCTTTAAATATTGGTGACAAGGTCTTCCCTAAGTCTTCTTTTCTCAAAGCTGAACAAACAGTTGTCTCTGCACCTTTCCTCATATGGCCAGCTTCCCAGTCCCTGGATCACCTTCATGGCCCTCCTCTGGACCCTTTGCAGCCTGTGCACAGCTTTTATTTTATCACTGAGGAAAACTGAACAAACTATTCCAAGTATTACCTGATAATCGCTGAATAGAGTGCAAGAGAGACATCACAATCCCTGTTGCTGATGCCCTTGTGATGAAAACCAGCATCCTGATGTCTCTACTTTTCCACAGCAATGCACTGTTCACTCATACAGAGCTTGTTCTCCAGCATCCCCAGGAGCCATTCCACAGAGCCAGTTGGTTAGATCCCAACCTGTGCTGTACTCCTAGATAATGCTTTACGAGGTGCAAAAACATAACACTTGTCCTTGTAGAGCTCTTTAAGGTTCTTGTCAGCCCTTGCTTCCAGCTTATCCAAGTCATCCTGCAGGGTGGCTCTCCTTTCTCATGTGCCCACTTCCCCACTGTTGGTATCAGCAGCTATCTTCACCAGGGTGCACTTGATACCATCTTCCAGATCACTTATGAAGATACTCAAGTGTTGTCCCCAGTATCCTGGGGGACCTCGCCTGTGACAGGCTGCTGGTCTGAAAAGGAGCTATTTATCCCAACCCTGCTGCTGCCTGCCAGCCAGCTCCCCACCCACAGCACAGAGCACTTCTCCAGACCCCAACACAACAGCTTCTCTAGGGGAGGCTTGGAAAGCCACAGCGAGAGCCTTGGAGAAATCCAGGCACACAATGCCTGCCATGAGCCCACATCAGCCAAGCAGGTTACTGCTTTGTCATGGAAGATGACAGAGCTTGTCAAGCATAATTTGGCCTTGGTGAATCCATGCTGTCCTTTGCCATTTGTGTGCTTCATTTGACTTGACAGCCTTCAGGAGGATTCGTTCCACAATTTTCCCAGGCACTGAAGTAAGACTGATGTGCCTACAATTTCCTAGATCCTCTTTTAAGCCCTTCTTGTAGATGGGGGTAACCTTTACTTTCTTCCAGTTTTCTGGGATGTCCCCTGATCTCCACAACTTCTCAAAAATTATGAAGAGTGGCCTCACAATGACATCAGCTTGTTCCCTTAACAACCTCAGGCAGATATTGTCAGGGCCCATTGATTTGTAGGGGTGAAGCAACATGGCTTGCTCTTGTAATCTCGTCTCTCAGAGTCCAAAATACTAAGCTCTTTCCCTAAGAAACCCATATTTAACAAGTGCTTCAAGGCATACAATTTACATACAAGTGTCCAAAATCATCAAGTATCGCTGACCACTGAGCACCTGAAAAGGACAGGCTTGGCTGCTGTTCCAAACATAAGAGGACGTAATGGAAATGCTCTCCTATAGCAGAGGAAATGGCCATAAGCACTGTCATTGAGTGTGTCTACTCAGGTACTGTATGTTTCCTTTTTATTAATTTGGCTGGTCAGATGAATTTCTACTTCCTGTGCTACAGTGCACCCATCTAACTGAGAGGAAGTGGACTTGTTTGTCACAGAGTGGACAACAGAACTATAGTAGTACTATAGGTAGGACTATAAAGAAAGGAAACAAAGTATTTCAGCTTTTATGTTGAACAAACACATACATACGTTAAAAAAAAAACAACCCACATTAATATTTGTTTTCCAGTCAAATACACTCAATCAGAACATCCATACTACTGAACAGACAGAATCATGCCAGTATGGATACATGGGACTGGGAGGGGAGGGACATTCCCCCAATAGGTGTAAGATAAATAATTGAACATGAGGGGGGAACTGTTAGGATAGAGGGAGAGAGGCACAAACGGCACCACAACAACTTCTCGTGATGGACCAATTTCCTTAGATTTCCCACAAATACACTCTCTCAACTCCTCTAGCTAAAAAAGAGATCCACACTAAAGTAAGTGCCCCAAGTTGATTACAGTTTACATTCTTTGGATGGAAGAAGCATTACTATGTGTGCCTAAAAGTTATGACATCTAATGACTACCAACTCAGCTGAAAGATACTTTGCAAGTGAAACCACTAAGTAATGAAGCATGCAGAAAGCCTGCAGTCCACACACAGGGGCTAGTGATAATGTACAATGAGAATATGATTAGTAATTATTTAAATACATAATTCAAAAATATATAGTATAAAGAAGATGCATAATGCTGCTAGTAACGGATCATGTGTGCATGCTCAGAAGAACAAGAAATCACCAAAAAAAACACTCAAGGATACACTGGTTAGGAGATAACCAGTAAGATGATGGATAGTACAGTGTCTACGGCACAGTCTCAGCTTCTGTATACTTCTGAAGAACTGATTCTTTCAGTGAAGGTTTCAATCACAAGTGGAGAGAACTGAGCTGCAGCCTGGGGCAGTGAGCAACTGGTGGCTGGGCTGCCAAACTAAAGGAACCTGCCTGACAGATTTGGGGATAAACAGCATTTAAGGAGGGAGTCAGCAATGCCTGCTTGGTGGGAAAAGTAGATTTGGAGCACTCTATACTAACAATGCTTAGAAGATGAACTGCCACTCTGGAAGAGCAAGGAAAGAACAGGAGTCCTAAAATATTTCTAATGTCCAATATGGGATAAAAATCCTTGCAGAAAGCATCAGCTGCCGTTTTTAAATCACATTATCCATATGTAGATGGCAAGATTATCGTAATTCTTACTTGCTAAACTTCCTCCATCTACTGTATGTAATCAGTAAGAAATGAATAAAGGAAATGTCCAGGTAATATGACACATCTCTTGTCACTTCCTATACAAGACAGACTAGTGATTGGTGCAGCAAAAAATGAGACAACAAAATGTCATTCAAAGTCACATATAAACAAATTCCACTAAAAACAGAGAAGAGTCTTTTGAAGACAGCAACTCACAAAAACCTAACGCAAGTCAAAGCAAAATGAAAAGTCATGGGCAAAATGTAGAGGAATACAATGCAATAGCAAATTAAGAAAAGTCAGTCACATTTCTTTCTACCATCTTAGCTGGGTACAAAAATGTACTTAGAACTGTGTCTCTGGAGACTGAATTTCACTCACATAACACATAAAGGATGCTTGTTTTAGAACAGAAAAGTAAGACCCCAAATTCATCTATCAGTGTACAAGTCATTTGGGATGCTTTGTCTCAACTAAGGATAAACATGGTCTACATGACTAACAGTCTCAATTTTAATCAGTTAATGTCATTTCCACACTACTCTCACCATACAGAACAACATAATATGCACTACAGGGAACAAAACTTGTAATGGTAAGTGTTCACTACTGTGTAGAGAGCCAAATATTCAACTGGTAAAAAAAAATTCAACAATGCTGTCATCACTGTTTCTGAACACATGAATATTATTTAAATTTGCAGCTAAAATAACTAGAGCATAAAATATGGTATGTAATTTGAAAAGTCTGTAATTTTGTCATGAAGTATCTTCAGGGAGGAGTTTATTTCAAATGCAACGTTCAATTTGAGAAACAATTTAAGTGTATCTTGGTTATAACATAACTGCCTAGTATCAAGAGCTCTGTGGTTATGACTGTCTTTCTGTTTGTAGCATTCTGCAGCTTCCATTACTGTAGCATAGCATTTCTGTCTAAAGCACAGAACTTCATTGTACATTTGTGAGACATAAAGGTATTTTTAGTCAAAGTCCACAAATGAGGCTTGAAACATAGAGGATTAGATGAGCACTACCAAATTTTGGGCTAAACCAGGATTAATACAGAACGTGAGTAAATAAAGAAATGATCCAGAAAGTTTGCATTAACAGTTACCTATCCCTGGAGTAAGCATGAACCCAGCACCTCGCTATTTATCTGGCAGGTGCCCTAGGCACTGTCACCTGCCCAGAGCTACAATCTTCATGTGGGGAAAGAGACAACTACATTCCACCTGAGCAACACTCCACTCCGGGAGCAAGGTGAAACAGCACTGAAATCTGCCAAAGCCTCCAGAGAGGCTAGAAAAATTTGGTGTATTCAAAGCACTCCTCACATAACTCAATAAGACTGAATTCAGCACAAGCCTCTGTTACTATGGACACTTTAATTAAAAAAGTTAAAGTTAAATCCTTCTGCTTCCGGACTAGTTTTCTTACACCTCACCAGTACTAATTCAAGGAAGTATCACCTGTCTTTAAAAAAAGCCAAAGGATATAGATTGTAACTATGTCAACTACAGTCCTAAAATTGATTCACACAGCAGAACAGTCTCATATCTTTGCACATTTACTAGTAAGTATGTCCAAAATGAGTGAGAAAATGTTGCCAGCAAGGCAAAACAGCTCCAAAGTTCCCAGCCTGCCCCACAAGAACTGCTAACTTTTGAACATGAGTTTTCTCCTACAGTCAGAGACTTTTGCTCTCTGCTGCTCTACTGTCCTTCAGCTGTTCCTCATGTTTACTGTAAAAGATTCTGTAGTGAGGGCAACTCATCCACTTGCCAAAAGCTCCTTTTGTGTTCAGAAGTCCTCACCAACGTTACTGGACACACTGCAGATATGATTCAGGTTTGGAGGCCTACATAATTTCAGAAAGAAAACATAGTTCCTCTAAAACATTGCAGAAAGTTTTATTTAACTTTTCCCCTACTGCAGAAGTGCCAAGATATCCAGGTACCTAAGGATGCACTTAGTGAGATTGTCAAAGACATCTAACTCCAACTGAAACCCAGAGAATTGTGCACATTTACTCCAAAGACTTCACAGAGAGTCTTTCTACACCTAAGTATCGAGGTCCTTAAAAATCCCACTTTACATCCCATTTCCCTTTCTTGTTCAAGGGAATTTTCCTTACTGACTTTTATAAGAACGGAATCTATTAGTTTTCAGTAATATACCCAGTTACTTCACTGTCAGAGATACAATTTCTATGGACAGGGATACAACTCAGGCTACAAGAACATTTTGCTTTATTACACTGCCAGTATCCATTCCATAGCTTTGGATGCACAGAGACAGGTAAAGAAATTAAACTAAGGATGACACAGTGCTTTCAGACCACATAGAACACTTTCTAACCTCATCTGGCACTTTTCCACAGGCCAAGGACAACAAACAGCTTCAAACACAGATTTACAGTTTGTTTTACCACCCAAAGTCGTCTAACAAGATTCAAGGTACTTCTGTGCACTAGACAGCACAATAAGATCAGTTTTCATCATTTGAGGGGGAAACACTTCAAGCAACGTTACTTTGCTTTCCACCAGACAAATTAGTTTCACTGTGATCTTTTCCAGATATATAACCCATGAATGTTAAGTTGGTTGTAAAAGTCCACAGAAATGTAATTTAGCATCTTCCATCTGTATGGATTTAAACACTCTCCTAGAACAAGAACCGTAATAATTTCAAAATGTCCTTTCCCTTGGTTCCCTTCCTTCCTCCTTATCTATACACTAATAGTTTTGATGACACAGGGATATTTCAGTATTTTAACAATGAAATTGAGCATGTCAATGTTTTCACTACATAACTAAAGGAGAAAATATGAACACCTGACAGCAATTATGATTTTGTCTGACTTAATATTGGAGCAGTTTCACTATTTAAAATTACGAATAACTTTCACAGACTGCTACGTAGTCCTATTGTGAAAGAAAAAAGATTTCACAGAAAATTATGAGAAAACTTTAACTTTTTTCTCTTTATAAGGTACATTAGTAACATGAATCAAGACTAATGTCTGAGAATGACAAAAAAAAAAAGGATATTTCTCCCAGTGGAATTAAGATTTTAATACTTTGCCTTTGATCTGAATTACACAGTATTCTTTAAATCCAAGAGCACAAAATTCCAGACTTCCGTAAATAACCTGAAGCTTGCTAGCACAAATCTGCCAACTAACAAATCCCTCTTCATCTCTCCAAAGGCTGCATTTTTAAAGGTCATTAGATGGTCAGCTCACACACTAGATTTACAGACCATGTAAATATAAAAGACAAAAGACATACGAAATCTCCAATCCACATTTTGAGTAGCAGTGCCTCTTAAGAGTGTATCATCCCTCACGTAAATCAGAGAGCCTGCATGCAATAATATTGACATAAATAAATATTACCGTAAATACAAACAGTAATAGCAAGATCCTAACTTCCACTAGATAAGGCAGTCCAGTGCTGAATTTGCTGTGTTCGTAGGGGTCCTATCAATGTAGACAGTGGCTTAGGTAAACACCAAAATACTCCTTTGAAGAAGAAAAAACCCCAACTCAAAACCTTTGATTCCTGGCTAAGGCCCTGTTTTGTCTGAAACATCAATGATCCTTCCCAATGGATACTTAAGGCATTGGAAAGGTCTCAGTTCACAACAAGATCAACAACTTCAGGTCAGTGTTAAGGTTCTGCATAAATGCTGTACTAAATCTGAATATTGGCTCAAGTGAGCCAAGTGAAATTATGAATTAGATTCACCTTACTTAAAAATCTGCTCTTCAAAACAAAATAAATACACTGTAGTATGGAGTGTTGTAACAAACATCTAGTTCCAGACAGCTTCATCCTGAAGCAGAAATGATCCCTCCAGGTATTGCCATGTGTCTGCCAGTACCTCAACCCCAACACTCCACTCCACAGCTTTTGTTTTCAAAAAGTAGATCAAGAAAATGTCAACTGAACAAAAAAGCAATTGAACACCTGAAGTAAATAAATACAAACATCTAAACATACATTCAGATTAACTTGGCAAGATTGGACTATTCCCATAATACTGAAGCGTGACCACATTTGCGTGGGTCATTTCACTTTAGCTGTGTCTCCAGCCTGCCCTCAACGCTATGTGGGAGGTTTACAGTAATCAGCTTTTTCTGAAGTTTAAATTGCAGCATCACATCAACAGCTGTTACACAACATCAAGAAATAGGAGCTTGTGCTGATTTATGAAAGCCAACCTGGTTCTATTTTCAAGCCTCTGAATTAGCAGATATTTTTCCCCATAAAATTATTCAACATCATAAAGTTAAGTATTTTAGTTAAGAACTAATACTTACAGTGATGCATGATGTTTTTAAAAGCCAGAGCAATTTTAGTTAGCCTAAACTTACCAGCAATTAATACAGTACAACAGTATGATTTTTCTCACAGTTTTGTCTTTGTAACTTCATATATTGGAGAGTGAACATTTTCCCCAAAAGGGAGAAGTCACACACTACTTTCCCGAGTTTGTTCTAAAGATAATCAAATGATCCAAATTTATCCTTTTGTAAAACATGAACCATACAGCTTAAGAGCCAGTCAAGCCAAATTCCAAGTTTCTATTCTTGGATTGTTTCTTTGGAGCTGTAAAGGTGTCTGACACTCACAGCAGCATCTGAAGGAACACCTATGGCATTTAAGCCTTTTACATTCTTTGAAAATCTTTCAGCTAACAATTTTTCTCTAAAAGAAAAATAGGGAAGGGGGGAAACCAAAGGAGAGAAAATAAAGTCAAACATGTATCTAGTCAAAGCACACATTTATTCATGCATCAGTCTTCAGGAAGAAACAAAACATAATATAACTCTTGCTAATCTCATAATTGCAAGAGGGTTTTACCCACAGCTGTTAAATAATACGATCCAAATGCCTCTTCAAGATTAAGTATATAAAGTCACTGTGCAACTAAAACAGCAAGACACCAAAGGGTATCCTATACCATTTGCATATAGAAGAGAAAGATTACTATTGTTTCCTTAATATTTAAGTACATTTACTAGCAGAATATAAATGCATTCCTTGGGAACATAATGACTGTAACTTTGAATTTTTACTTCTGTAAATGCCTAATCTGATTACATTACTTTAAAACAAGCAATCCATTTGCTTTTCCCATATAAAAGACCCATTTTACAGACAGAAAAGAAGGAAAGGTATTTTTGCCGAAGAAAAAAGGAAATAATCAAAGCAATGAACTGAATAATCTGAGGGCAAGAAACAGGTGCCTCATTTACAAGTGACATCATATTTACACTCATTCTAAACCAGAATTTATATTGTGGCATCCAAGTAGTGGCAAATCTACCATTTGGAAATCCAAGATCATCTTCACTCTATGGAGAACAAGGTTTATGCTATAAAGATGCTTTCCATGTTCAGAGCCCAATCTAAATAGGTAATATTTGTAGAAGGAATAGAGATCAAAGTTCCCCACTAGTGTTGAACTATATTTTTGCTCCCTGGAGCATAAAAAAAAAAAAAGAAAAGTGTTTTTTTCTGGAGAGAAAGAATATAGGGTAAAGTTCCAAAGAAATTCACTGCTGCAGGCACAGCTAGAATTGAGGATTTTTTGGTCCCAGTATCACACTGAAACACTGGATGTCAATCTCTAGCAGTAAAGATGGGTGTATGAGGTGCAGCCCTGTAAGTTTCACGTCAACACACAGAACTACAGAACACAAATTTTTACAGCTACTGTAATTAAACTGCCATTAAAACAACAGATTTATAAAACATCTATTACTTACAAGAAGAAATGAAAGATTCTAAATAAGCTGAACAAAAAAAATCTCTTTTCACTTAGTACTTAGTGACTGAACCTCGTCTTCTATACATAACAGATGATAATCTGGTTTCTTATAACAGTGCTGCTCAAGGTCTCAGTTTGGAGCCATGTCTGTAGGCACTCCAGAATCAGGATATACCACCCTATTACTGTCCGAACCCGGTGAGATGTCTCAAGCCTTAACACAGACAGGCACACAGCCAGCATTACCCAACATTGCTATCTTCCCCTCTACACTTTGGATACAGAAGATTCTGATCCCCTCAACAAGTTATCAGATGTGCAGCCTCTCACAGCTGAAAACCCTTTGGAGGATGGAATTAACCCACAGAGTTGAGAGATTCCTCAGGGCTCTACTGTAGTGCCCCATTCAGTCCCGCCTGGAGTCAGCATTGCAGCACGACCAAAATATTTGGAATTGGTTACTGAATGGAAGGAAAGAATTTTAGTTGTAAAGACTACAATTTTATTTGTAAGAAGCACAGAGTATATGCATCATTCTTCCCATCCCATCCGCAATTTCACCCTAGAATAATAGTAATGCTAGTGGCATTTGTGTAGTATTCAATCTAACAACAGGTATAATAAGGGAGAAAACACTGAATTTTGAAAGTCTTCAACAAAACCAAAAGGTTCTGCAAATAAATTCATGTACTCCAAATCTGAACAATTTCAAAAGCCACTGAACTTACACAGTACTTTCTAACACCCAGAAGAGCTTGTATGATATGAGCAACTATCCGTTTTCAATATAACATCTTTCTTACATGCACAAATTGGTTTTGTACCTATATCTAAGGAGCAACTGGTGAAGCACTGAGTAAAAACAATTTCACAAGTAGTTATTTAGCAGAGCCTTGATCATTCTTTAGCCAGTCTGCATTTTTTCCTTTAGAGCAAATTAGAGTCCAGGGTGCAAAATGAGTATCGTGACTGTTTCCAGCTGTAAGTATTCCTTTCAACCAAAGTAATTTGAGATAGTTTAGCTACCTCCTAGACTACATGAAACATAGTATTATTTTGACTTTTCAAACCCCCCTAAGTTAATAGAAAAATAAAACTGAGTTGGGTGATCAGGCTTGGTGCTGTTCAGAACTGACCCAAGTTGACCAATTTCCCATTACCAGTCTTGCAGAGAAAGCAGCCCAGCTCCAACCTTTAATTACCTAAGTAGTACTTACTAAACTTAGTTGCCCTAAATATCCACAGATTAAAGCAGTTCTGGAGATGATCCCAGATAGTCTTTCCCAGTAAGAACTCTTTCATCACGTGCTATTACTAAACAATCCTGTACAACCAAATAACTATAGTAAACACACATGGTATTGAAAAACACAACTGAATAACTGATTACCTTCAAACTGGAAGTACATATTCTGCACTCAAAACTCAAATGGCCTAAATAAACCCTCCCCTCATCCTCCATGAAATAAATAAAAAAAAAAAAAAAAAAAAAAAAAAAAAAAAAGTTTTCAAGGAGCTCCAAGTCAGGCACAAGCACAGGTTTGTTCACACACAAGAAAACAATGCTGACCATTTTCTTTCCTTTTTCAGCCTGCAAGCAGCAAGAGGTCCTCATTTTAATCCTGGCAGGAGTGTTGGCATTTTACACAGACCCTCTCACACAGCAGTACCAAAAGCATTCCCCAGTGGTAGAAACATCACCACAGCAGAGAGCTGCAACCTCCCTAGTCACCATTTTTCATTTCCATTCTCTGCAGAGAGCAGTTGGGACAAAGATGGTTCAGCCAGGAATGTACTCACCCCCTGCTAGGGAGCAACTAAAAAGATCTATACATTCCAAGGCTTCTTCTCCCTCTAGGTGGAGGACATAAAGAAATTACAAGTGCTCTGTAGTATAGCATTGAGCTACTAGTTTTAACTAGTTGGGAAGTGCTAACACTTAGTGTGAAAAGTTGTATCTTTCATTTTAATAAGCACAATAAAAGAGTCAAATCACGAGCTGATCAGGAAAGAGTGCTGCTGGTGGCAGCAGCAACAGCTCCAGGCTCAATGAACTTAATACAGCTACAATTTTATGATTATGTGGGGAGAAATTGACCTTAGCTACTGACCTTCTCTACAGACTTTGGGTAAGTCACTTTGCCTTTTTTCAGTCTTCTTCTCCTTGTTCATTTTCATTAGGCACTCTTAGGGACTACCACTGCATGTCATAACAAGGACAGACAACACTACAGCTCTATGGGAACCTCCCACCCTCAAACAGAAAAACACCTCTGAAAAGGACTAATTAATATGCTAATTTAGACTTCTTCTCTGTCTAGCCAATCCTGGCTGGCCAATTTCTCAGAGCACCATGGTACTCATGGCTCATGAAGTGAGATTCAAGAAAGGAGAGAGTGATAATATTCCAGATAGTTTCTTTCCCCTTCTGCTCTGGAAGTGTCTGCATAAAAATAACAGGAAAAGGTAAACGGACACTGGAAACATCTCAAAGTGTCAGTGCAGGTAAAGGAAACAGACAAAGGACAGCAGCAATGGGGAAGAGCAAGGTTTGCAAAAGGCTTCAGAAGGTAAGAAAAGGCCTTACGATTTTAGGCAACAGCAGTCAAAGATCCTATGGAGGGATTTGAAAACGTATATCAAGTAAAGAATGCAACCTTTACAAAGGCATGAAAAGTAAAGGGAAAAAATGCTTATCAAAGAACTAAACCTGAAACATCATCCCACCATCCAGCACTCAATCTGTAGGGCAGAGCCTCAGCTGCTGTAAACCGTAATGGTTGTACTGATGGTAAGCTAAGGGAGCACAGATATGCTCCCTGAGGCTCTAAACAACTGCCTCTCTCCATGAATCAGTTTTGGTCTAGAAACTCACAAAACTCAAAGCACAAGCTGATTCACAGTAAATGAGGGGAGTGGGTAATACATATATTTTACACATTTCAGCCAATTTAAACTTCCAAACATAAATTTCATTCAGAAATTCCATTCCAGAAGTTTAAATATTTCCCACCATCTGTGAATATCTTACATCTTGCTATTAAAAGGTTTAAATAACTTTGAATTGCAATAGACTCAATCATCTTGCCCTGAACCCACTAAACAACTGAATGCATCATAGGCAGGGGAAAAGTAATTCATCAGGTTTAGGCAATCTCTGAGAATTTTACAACAAGCATGTAAGGAAACTCAACAGACAGCGTCTAAATTATCATCTTGCTTGCAGGAAGGCACATTTACCACTGTTTCTCACTATGGATAGATAATGTCACCCTCAGCACTGCTAATGCAGCACCTGTCACTAACATTAAACCATTTATCTCATGTTGAAAAAGAAAGAAACAATTGGCTGACAACATACCCGTGGTAACCTGCACTCCATCTGGAGTGTTTGCTCTGCTGTGCTTCAACTTCTAGAGTTGAAGTGTGTTCAAGTGTAGAGTTCTAGTGGGAATTCAACCTGACTGAATTTCTAAGGCTAGTACAATTTCTACTAGAATTTCTTCAATGTCTGTCAACTTCAAAGAATAAAGAAAACCACCACTCTTTATTGCCTGAAAGTCTTGCCTCCCTGTAGAACAGGACTGATGCCAGTTGAATTGTCAGCAGTATTTTCAGCCTGCTGGGTGGGTAACCACATCTATTCTGTAAAATGTCATTGGCATAACGAATACAGAATTAAATATGTATAATAAAATTTTGTAACTTCAGAAAAAAAAAACAATTATAAGAGTTCTTACAAGAAATATTTGCAGAACAAAGTTTAAAACTAATTTACTGTAATGAAATTCTAGATTTCTTGCCCAAACAAAACCAAACCTCTCTCTGTATTTTGACTTTTCACTTTTATCACTTTCTCTGCTTACTACTTCCCAGGGCCTACCTCTTTGCCTTGCAATTCCAAGATTTTCCCATGGTTCACCATCCAAATTCAGTCTCCCTTCACTCGCGTGTCTCTTTCATCTATCCTCCAACTCCAGGATGCCGGACAGGATAATCTTAGTCTTTCCACCACACAGTTCCAACCCCCAAATTTCTCTATCCCTCTTGCAGCTTCTGGTGACAATCTTCTACCTCCAGGTCCTTTTCACAATCTACTTCCCTTCTCTGCAGTTCTGCACTTGCAGAGTTTTGTCTGAATCCTCCACACTGGTGGTCCAAGTTAGACTGATGAAACACTGACAGCACAGAGATGAAGAAATTAATCCAGCATGTTAGCATCTGTCAAGCAACCCAGAATCTCATAAGGACTGTGCTAGGCCAACTCCTGGAGTATAGATTAATGCTCACAGGCTGATTTACAAGGCCTTTTCAACCCACCTCCTACAACAGCAAAGTCAGGTCTGGTAACAACTGCATGTGATACAAGGCAAGACAGCAGTGCTTTCAGTTTCAGCTGCAGTACAAGGTGACATAGAAATCAAAATTGCCATGGACAAGGATAGGTACATTTAAACACAGCTTTTATACCAACAGCACCATTTTCTAAGTGGAAAATAGACCATTTTGTAGGTATGAGCTCCATCTCCCCAGTCATACTAGAGAACATATCCAAATACACACACATTATCCCCCCAAAGGCGAGCCAGTCAGAAATACCATGGACAGCTGCATGTCCGAGTCTTACTAACTTTGATTTTGAAATCCCTGATTCAGATTTCAAATATGTCCTGAGTGAAATGTAATTAATTTAATTTCCATACCACATTACAGGGCAACTCAGACTGGATGAAACTATAAGAGGTCATACTAGTCCAAACATCATTTTTCCAGGGGCCTAAATCAAATTTGAGGTATCTGGATTTGATTCTGTCACATATTTCCTCTTTGACCTCAGGCCAATAATTTACACAGCTGCTCTCTGTCTGAGTTGTTGGTAGTTACAGAAAAACAAATGTTGCACTATTACTATGTTAACATCTGAGATATGCTCAGGTAATGTGGTTTGAAATACAGGCAAATCAGATATCTAAATACTAGAGCTGGGCTAACACAGGAAACTTGAAAACTTAGTCTAGCACTCCAGAGCATTCAGCCTGGATGTTTTAAGTATGAACCTGTGTCCACAGACAGACACTAAATTTAGTTCTGAAGTGGCTACATTTTAAAATTTTGGAATTTTGTTTCAGGCCTGCCTCTTGGTTTCAAATCAAATACTTAGCTTGTGAAAGTCCTTTTCCACAGTGTGCTTCAACAGGACTCACGCCAACTGTAAATAAATCTGAGTCATATGAAATATAGATTATACTGAGTAATATTTTTACTAGGTTTAAGAATCTACAGTAACATAAGAAAATACTATTTAATATGGTTAATTTGCCTTTGTTTACTACATCTCTACATGGCATTTTAGTCAGACCTTAATTTACCGTGTGTTAAACTGCTTCCAGCAAACTTGACACCTAGACCTGGCAAAATGGATAAATTACCCTGGAGTTCGTTTTCCGTTCTCAGCTCTCCAGGGGCTGCAGCTGGCAGGTTGAGTCAAAGCACAGAGATGTTTGTCTCATTTCTCTCTAGTATTTTGGATTCCAATTTTAAATACACTGCTAGAAAATGAACAGCTCAGAAAGAAGGATGATTATTTTTCACATTCTATGTTCAGTCAAAGCACATTTCCTGCACTGGTTCACAAGAACAACAAACAACCAACCAAAACAATAAACAAACAAAAAAACTGACAAAACCAAAACCAACCAACCAATCAAAAAACCCCACCACTTTTCCCAATTAATTTCAACTACACCTACCTGCATAACCATTTATTACTCACGTTCAAAGGCCATGCAAAGATGTCAGAAGTTCAACCTCAAGCTAGTTGTGAATGCTGATTTAGGAGATCTTGGCAGTCACATAAGAAAAACTTGCAGCAAAATGTTTGTTATTTGCCATCAACTACCCCACTGAAAGTGGTTTTAAATTGTCACGTGTCTATCTTCCCCAGAATCAGAAGCCATACAAACGAGAACACAATTAATAAAGCATACCACTCAGCATCCACAGGGACAAGAGGGAGTCTGGAGTCACTGGATGAGGGGGAATAAACCAAAGCAAACCCAAAACAAATAGAACCCCACCAGCATACAAGTGGTTACAGAAATAAGCTACATGCTAGCTAATTATCAAGTCTTTCAATTACATAGATAAATACACATTCACAGGACAGTGCACCTATATGCTATGTGAATACCACATGCATAAAGCAACTAAGAAATTTTTTCGTCAACCTTTCTCCATTTTCATTTCCTTTTAGACCAACATGAGAAGGTTTAAGGCTGATAACTTTCCTGGTCTTTGAGGGCATAACACACTGGAATAACAACATATTTTAAATCCACATGCATGCACTATCAACAAATCTATCGTACTAGAACAGCTGCACATATTCTATGCATTGAGGCAGAAAGGAAGTCTGACTAAAATACACATGGGGAATATTTGCAAATAACAGAACATAATAATTGTCTGTAGTATCTCAATGAGACCATGGTCTTTCTGTGCTAGGTATAGTATGAATGCATAGTAAGTGCACATGCAGGTCATGCTGAGCTTACTAATTTAGGCTGTTCATGAAACAAAGGTTTACTGTGAAATTAATAACACATCCTTTAAAGTGGAGGTCTAGGACATTTATCCCTGTTACAAAATGGAAGTTTGATCTAGGGAAGATCATGAGCTCATTGCTTAAAAGAAACATAAATTATCATATCATTTAAAGGAAACTTACTTCAGCACAAAATTACATATTCCACCAGCATTTATTACTGCAAGTTTATGATCTTAGATGTTAAGGTGTCTATAAGGATTAAGGGAAAAAAGATACATCAATCCAGCATGTTAAGAATTATGCATTTAAATAAGCACTGTTTGTTTAATATAACTAATGGAAATCAATAGTTCCTATAGAGTCTTTACTACAAGTGTACAAGAAACAACATTTTCTGCCCCTTTGGAAAATTGCTTGGAAGAGTCAGTGCTGTCTTCTCTACTCACCATTGATTTTTATAGAAAAAAATAACAGGCTCTAGCTCTCTCTATGGTATGCTAACAAAACTGTCTAAGACTTCTATAGTTTCTCTACAATGCATCATATCTTACATGAGTCCCCAAGGTTATAACTAACAATGTAAAATATACACAGACTTAATGACTTTGATCCTGACTCAGAACTCACTTATACACATGCTACTGGGAAACACACTTTACTGTAGAGGACTGATTCTTTCTCTCTCACTGCAGGAACACAAAGCATTGCTACAACATACCTTTTAATGCTAAACTAAAAATGCAGTATAGGTCAGGAAGAAATGCTAACACTGTCTTTCCCCCAGCCCACATTTCATCTTTACCCACTAGGAACAACGGGAGGAACATGAACCAAATCACCACCTATTTAAAATCAGAGTAGCTCATGAACTGTCCATGGTTCACAAACCACAGGCAAGAAAATCCCATTGCCTTTCTGTTTCAAGGCCACTCCCGGACTAGTGACAGAAGACAATGGAAATTTGTTCCCGTACATTTCTAATTCAGAGGGGAAAAAAGTTCTATTCGCATACAGGGATTACTTGAAAATATTCACAACAGCGAAGAGTCTGGATCACTTGTTTAACAGCCTAACATGCCCCAGCAGAGGCACGAGGTAAGAAACATCATGACACCCAGTCATCCCACCTTGTATGTGCCCTGGAAATGCTACTGGGAGTTCTGGAGGACATGGAGTCATAGAACATTTTGAAACAAGAGGCAAGCCATTGGAGCAGAGAAGCTACAAATCAGATCTCTGGGCAGATGGCACTGCAAGCTAGCAAGCTGAAGGCAGATGGAAGTGAGAGCTTGGATACAGCAAAATAATCGGTTGCAAACTAATGAGGTATGTTAAGATGCTGGAGACAACCACTTTTCTGATCTCTCTGCTTTAAGTGAGGGTCAGGTCAATTCCTCCTCCCACAGAAATCTACCCAGAGCCATAAAAAAAGGTAGTTTGGTTTCCTTCCAAGAGGAAGCCATCCACAGAGCTACTCAATATCAAATAAATATAATATTCATAATTCAAAAATCCCAGGCTCTCATGAAACTTGTGAAGTCCAGAACCTCCTTCCTCCAGTCTTTAAGCCCTCTAGCCTTCAGGACAATATAAAGACCAGTATCTTATTGCAGCAGAGAAGCTTTCAACAGTGGGGAAGTTTAAAGCCAGGAATGATCTTTGATAGGAAAATACTACAGAACACATTAACTGAGGTGAGGATTTGGTCTCAGTCCAGACTAGAACAGAGGTTGGCTTGGTGCTCCCAAGGCTCCACCTCCTTCCTGCAGCTGACCTACAGTTCCTTCGCTGCTATGGGATAGAGACAATCTACAACTCTTCATGACTGCAGAATATTACTATCAGAAAAAATGTGGAGCACCTCTTAAGATACTCATGATTATCAGTCCTCTGATACAAACCCCTCAACTTTTCTTCTCTAGTAACATACACGAAGTGTATTTTCTTGTCCTCTTTCAGAGTCCCCTGGCTCTTTTAAAGCAGCATTGTTAAGATTTCAGCATTTCTTCTCTTCTGATACAATGCCCCAGAAACATTATCAATGTTTCCAGAAGAACACAATACAAAATTATCTACTTCAGCAAATGAGACTAACCTCAGTGTAGACTATGTGAGCTTCTAGAAGATAGCAGCTGTCACAAGCTTCTAACATTACTTCTAGAAGCTTAAGAGTTTTTATCCCAAGATACATTACAAAGTGTGAGCCTTTCTTGCCAGTGTCATGAAGTGCAGGGAACCTCATGGTCTTATAAACTTCTACAGCTGCCATTTCTAACAATTGGGATTCTTATTATTTTTACTTATACATAAGTAAGAAAATCGAGTGAAGTGGTAAATACATTAACTTCATTGAAAGCCTTTGGAAAAAAGGGAGACTTGCGTGGGAAGCTAATGAAAAAGGAGCACAGCGATGACACAAGGGATTTACAGGTTCTCAGCAAGAACCTGCATTTCTCAAGGTACTATGAATTTTTTGTATCCTAAACACACATATAAAACACCCATATAACAAAAGGAAACTGTTACACACCATACACACAGCCATGCATTTGTAAGGCCCCTCATGCTTAGAGGAGACACAGAAATGACATAGGTAAGAATAAGTCTAAAACATCTCATAAAGGAGCCTACAGGGAACCCTGTATTCATACTCCAGCTGAAAATCCACACTCTCACCAATCTTGTAAGCAATCTCCAGCAAGTCTCTTGACCTTTCCTGGGATGTCTCTCTCCGTAGTCATGTGATTACACAAGCTACATTCCCACAGAGATGAGCTCTATTACTTGCTCCTTTTTGATAGGTGTTCTATCATTGCTACCTTCCCGTTATGTGACAAATCTCAATCCCTGGCTACTAGGCAAGAATGAAAAATACATATGAAAAAAGCAAGTCAACATTCCATACACTAAAAAACAAAACAAGAAACAAAGCCAATAAAGAACACTACCCCAAATCTACAGAAGTTGTCACTGAGCAATACCAATAATGGATTCTTATGGACCCACTCCTGCCCCAACTTCAGTTATTTTCAGATGCTCCCTTTATTTGCAGCTTACATCTATCTAATCACTCTACTTCTATATCTTCAGCAAGCTGCAGAAGATACACAGTGATAAGCAGTACATAACTGCAGAATAACAGGAAGTGATCAAAAATGCTACAACTGCAATCCTGTGACAGATTTGATCTGTAAATTTGTGTTCTAACTGAAGACACACTACTAAAAGAAAGGCTACTACCATTACTGTGACGAAAAATTATTCATTTAATGCAAGTCTTGTGATATTTTTCTTAAAACTTCAGCATCCTGAGACATATTTGGGCCTCCCTTGTGTCCTCTCTTGTGGTTACAGAGAAAAGTGCACCTCAGAGACCTGAATTTCAGAAAGCACACCAAAATGACCCAGCTTTATTTATCTATTCCAATTGTTCTAAAATTAATCTTATTCCTTTAGAGGAATGTAGGAAGCTGAACTATTTGTTTTAAACATGTGAAGAAGTCAGTATTGCTCCTGGAATTCCAATTCACATGCAAGCATGCTTTTTGCCTTGGTCGTTTTATCCTATCATTGTGAAAAAGTTCTCATTCATGCTAAATGGAAGTCTCCATCAGAACTTTGACAGGTATCTTTCTGATCTAGCTTCTATAATTTTGTGGCTTCCAATGCCTTGACTCCAAGTGTGTTGCCAAGTATGTGCTCAGACATGATCACATCGATGCATCCACATATATGGAGGAAAATGAAAGAGGAGTGGGAAAGAGCAGTATTTTCTGACTGTTCATCAAGAATCATTGCGTGTTTTCATAAGGTCATTTTCGTGTTACTTCTTGTTTGTGAACAATTTTGACAGACAACTCAAGAGCATCATAAGGTTACAGATGCAGAGCACAGCAAACTGACAAAGTTCTTAATAAAAGCACGGAGAAGTTCTTGGACACCAAGAGGATATAGTTAAAACTTTTGGACCCACATACTTTGAGCTATGTTCTTCCACTCCTCTCTCAGGGTCACACTAGTGACCCTCAGTCTATACAACTGACACCTCAGTACTAAAGCAAACATGTAAGTGAGGGCAGGAATACTGCTCCAAACTCTCCTAGTGCCTGGGGCTGACAGTATCCTTGAACTCATGCTGACACTGGTGGTGAGAAGGCACACACTCCATTGCTATCACAGAGTTGATCAAAGAGTCACATTAAAAAAAAATAAATCTGAACTTTAAATTAACTTGGCTAGTGCCATTGGCAAAATGTCTCATCTCCCACACACCATAAACCACAGAGAGGCAAGGAGAGAGAGAAAGGAAATACACACTGGAAAGACAGATGGGAACATGAAAGTATTGTGGACTAACACTGATACTAAAATGCATCATCTATTCCTGCCCTCAATCAATTCTTTTTGCCTGGCCAAGATAGACATTGTGAAATAAAACGGATTCCAAGGTTTCTATATCACTTACCTCATCAACCCTCTCTACACAACATAAATGCCTACTCTGAATACATAGTTTATCACTAAACTAGCAAACCACGATTAACCATGTAGTGGTAACGAACATAAATCACTGAGCTCAAATGTCATCTAAAGCACTGCATATTTAGCTACCCATAGTTTTAAGAGGAGCACACCTCTCATGACTTGTGCAATATACACATCAACTGGACAGAAATGAATACTCACCAAAGGAAAATTACAGAAATTGAATTGTCTGCACTAGTCTCACAAAGACCCCAAAACATTCCTCGATCTGAACATCACCTTTTGCCTTTGATACATAAAATCATGTCATTATGTAACACAATAAACCTTATTTCTACACAGAACAGTCCTGGTTTGTTTGGGGGTTTTAAGTCTAACCCTAAGGTTTCACATCACTACAGCTTGGTTGTGACAAAACCGGCCAATACATCTCAAGAACTTTTAGGACATTTCCTGTCTTACCTGGCTCTGTACAGTTCTTCTCTTCATGTGTCCCATTAGGTGATGCCATCAACCTTCTATTCCTCCACATTCCTGATACAATGCTTCTCTCTGGAACAGCTGATTCTTGGCCTATGTTAAATAAAAAGACATTGTGCCCACTAGCACCAATTTTTTCCTCCATCATCCCAGCTGGACCACACATGCCCACTAACAAGGAGCACGGACAGATCGTCAGAATGCAGAAAGGGCAAAATCCAAGGTGTGACTGGAGCACATGCCAGCAGACATGTGCTAGGTGCCCCGAGCTCCAAAGGGAGCAACTAGGTGCCATATCTGAGCTGTTGGCATGTTCCGGTAGCCGGAACTATCTGAACACTTGGCTGTGACCCACAGCAGGAAAATATTCTGCAGCAAGCAAATGCTGAAGCCTGTACCTGTGAAAGTCAACACTTGCAGCTCCTATAGATGAAATCAGCCCAGCTATGCTGACATGAGCAAAAATCACACTTCCATTTAGTCATCTGTACTTGCACATATTACATTACTGCTTTCATGAAAAAATAAAAACGCATATGGATATGTTCCAGTTACATTTTAGTTTATTCTGAACTTTTCAGTTTTGGGTGTGCTTAATAATATCAAACCATTCATAACTCATCAAAAAAAAAAAAAAAATCACAGTGAATTCTCATAAGTCTTAAAAAAATAAAAACTTTTTTAGAAGTCAATGGAGCTTTTGCCAAAATGCATACTCCAGAAGCATTCTCAATGAAACCTGTTAAATAGAGTACAGGAGCACTTGTGAGATCATGTACTGTATGCAAATATAATAACCAAAGAAGGAACAGAACCGCTTAATCAAATCACTTCCACCTCAATCTGATCCATTTCAAATAAACATATTGTAATAAAAAAATCTTCCTTGGCCAATTTTAGAGTTTACAGTGACATCATGTAACGCCTGTTTTTTCTTAGTGACTCCTGCAAAAAGCAATCTTGTTTGGAAGTTAGTTTTTCCAGAGTAAAAAATTCTAAGCCACAGTTATAAGAAACACAGACAACAGATGGTCAGTGTTTATGGATAATATGTACAGTAAATTAGCCAGCTGAAAAAAAAACCCTACCTGATGCAGCATACTATCAAAAATTAGGTTATGAGGGATTTAGTTGATAACCCAGAAGATTAAAAACTTTCATTAGTCATGACATTTTTCAAGAAAACCTAACAAAGTTGTGGAAAACAACAACTGCAGGAAAAAAACCCAAGCTATGCAAACATTCATACCCTTATTACTTTTTTCCAAGCTGAAAAAACAAGTTGAAAGTTTTAAGATGAGCAATATGCTAATATGGTCTAAGACACCGAATTCCTATATGGATGGCTTGTTGCCATCCTAGATACAGCTCAAACAAGCCAGGCAATAATTTGAGCACAAGAGCATTAGAAACGATGACAAGTTCTAGCAGATTTTTCTTCCCTAAAGCACACACCTGAACTTGAGCTTTAATTTAAGTAGATGACCCATCCTAACTGTGCTGAGATCTGAGTTTCTTATATTAAATGCAGATGCTTAGTGATGGGTTAGTCGATTTTGTTCTTAAATCTTCAAAGACTGTTGGCAGTACTACCTAAAGACCCAAGCGCTGTCCCAGCAACCTTAGTCTTTGTACTTGAGGGATGTGATGCATATTGCAGGATGAGGGCCTGAAGCTGCACACTTACAGCCCAAACTGTGCCAACAGGCAGAGGAACAAATGGGAATGATATGGTTAATTAATTAATCATGGTTAATTAATGCATCGGTTTACCAATACAGCACATGCACAAATGATGCAAAAGACTCTGCTATAATACTCTATAAAACGTAAGATTAGCACTGTTCCAAGCCTAAAATGCAAAATTTTCTGTAAAATCTATACTGTAACGGGGGAAGAGGCACTGGGACTGCGTGTGATATTGAAGCAGCTATAGCTGACAGAGGTTTACAGCCTAAGGACAAAACGAAAGGCAGCCCGAAGTTGCAGGCGGCTGGAGAGAACTCCACTCCGAAGCAACGGCAGGGGGGAAGCTCCTTCAGGGCCGTCCCCGGCACAGAGCTGCCCTGTGATGCTCCTGACCCCAGAGGCGCGGCGGGCTCGGGGCCGGGGCGCCCCGGACGGGCAGGCGGCAGCGGCGCGGCTTCCCCTGCCCCCGGGCTCCGAGGAACCCGCGCGGCGCCCGCACGCCGGGGCACTTCCATGGGAGACCCCACACGGGCACAGCCTCCGCCGCTCGACCCCGCCGAGCCCCGGCAATTCCGGGGCGGCTGCAGCCCCCGGGCCGCCCCGGCCGGCCCTGCCAGGGTCCGGCGGTCCCGCCGCCACCGCCACTCACCCGCTCTGGAGAGCAGGCTGGACATGCACCAGGCGAAGAAGAGGATGGCGCAGATGAAGCCCAGCTGCTGCAGCAGCATCTCCCGCCTCTTGCGAACTTTCCTCAGCATAAGCAGCATGGTCTTCGGAGGGGTGAGCGGCGTCTCCTCCAGCTCCATCGGAGCGAGCGCGGGCGCCGAGGGGGCGGCCGGTGGGTCGGTGGGAAAGCAGGGATCACTCCCGGCGGCTTCCCGCGGACGGCTCCATTTCGGTCGCGCTGCAGCGCGAAGAGAAGCCGATGCCCAGGGCCTCAGGTCGGCAGCGGCGCAGCGGAGGCAGAGGCAGGTGGCGGCGGGCGGGGAGGCGGCGGCAGCCCGGAGCGGGGGGGCGAGGCGCCGCGCTCAGGGGCCGGGCTGAGCCCCGCGCCCCATGGCCGGCGGCGGAGGAAGCGGCGCGGCGGCGCCCCGCGCTCCTCGGGCAGCGGCCGCCCCACAGCGCGCCGAGGGCTGCGAGTCAGCGCCGAGGGACGGACACATCCATGCGGCTCCCTGCCCGCCCGGCCAAGTTTGAAGTTTATCCCTTTCCTCCCTCCCTCCCTCTCCCCGCCGCCAGCCGTCGGCGGCAGGTGGGCGACGCAGCTGCCCGCGGGCTCTCAGCGCGGCGCCAGGCGGGCACTCAGCCCCGGCGGGCGGCTCGGCCCCTTCTCCCCGCCCCTCTCCCGCAACTTTCTGGGTGCTCCTCCGGCACCCATGGCAACGCGCATGTGCCCTCCCCCACCGCCGGGCCGGGGGGAGGAATTAACTGGCGAAATTAATCCTTTCCCCGAAACGGCGCAGAAATGCCCCGCTGTCGGTGTCGCTCCTGGCGTCCGTGCGCGGAGGGGAGCGGGCAGCGGTAGGTGCGCGGGGCAGAGCTGCGGGCCGGGGCCGGCTCTCCTGAGGGGCTGCAGCGCGCCGGAACGCGAGCAGCGCCCCGGGGCTGGCGGGGAGCATCGATGGCTCGGGGCTCTTCCCCTGTCTCCGGAGATGCGTTTCAACATGGGCTTCCATGAGGAGAACGGCCCTTCTGCGCGCAGTTTGCACTGCAACGAACGCGTGGTGTTTAGGATGACAAATTAATGACCCGTTTTGTGAAATGGTGATTAGTTCCAGGCTGTGCCACCGCGATTTTATTTCTTTTTTTTAACTAAAATTTTATGTTTACATTAATTAAGTGGTTACTGTTAGCCAACGAGTGGTGGGAACTTCCTCCTACAGCACATGCATCAGTTCTGTATTCCTCCCAGAAAAGCATGAGGAAGCACGTGTAGACAAAACGGGATTAACTCATCTGATCTTCTTTTTGATCCAGCATTTGGTTTACAACAGAAGGCCTTCCAGGTGATTCCCTCTGGATCATTATCTGTATTCTACAGAACATACAGCACGTTATCTGGCATTGTTTGTCATGGTTTCGTAATTATAATACAAATAGCCTACATAAACAAATAATCACAAATAAAATATCACCAATCCTCTGTTTTCCCGTCTTTCAAATGTGTTTTCTAGTTTTGCTTGTGAATTCTGTCCATTATAGTAAGATGCAGAAACTCCATGCTCAGGATGCCCTGGTAAACACTGCCTGTGAAATTGCTCTGGATTCATGGCAGAAGACTGCCAATTGTCTCAAGTGCAAAAGGCATTACTCAAGCTGGAGAACCAAAGAGGAACAGTGCTGTTAACTTTGTTGCTTCTTCACATGCACACAGCTACAGAAACTTGTGTGTCTTAGCTGTCCAAGATCCATAGGCACCTAGGCTCTGGTGGGCTTTTGACTTTCTGATTAACACTAAAGCAGGAAAATGATTAACAATAAAGCAGCATGTCAGAACAATGGTGCTGAGACATGCTGCAGTCGCCTCTCTTTCATTCCCTTTATAGCTGCTGAGAGAGGAAAAGTAACTGTGAGACCTCTTGCCTACTACAAAAAAAGGTAATAGAGAAGATTACAAATCAGGTTATGTCTCTTGATTTCTCTCCATGGCCAGATAGGAAATCTCAAAGCTGAACCCAGAACGGTGAAAGCTATCCTTGACCAAAAGAATTTACAGGCTAATTAGACAGAGGCAATGGAAGCTGGATAAAGGCAACAGAAGGTCTTTAGATCAGCACCTTTATTTATAGTGGACTTGTTTTTTTCATTGAAGACCTTTAAGCTGCAGTGAAAGTCTTGGTTGGCCATGTCAGTAGAGATGCCACTTTATATATACCCTCTCAGCTGTCTTAATAGATGGGAGCTAATTCTTCATGTGGCTTTCCATCACCTGTTTTCTGGGACTAAAGCCTCCCCATCCACTCAAAGTTGCAAAGCAAATATTAGTCTGCCATCCCCTTTTTGTGTGTTTAATGAGAGCTGCAGTGCTGACAAGACTGTAGTTTTCTTCATGAGATTTTATCTAGCAACAGAAGGATGGTGACACTGGAGGGGATTGCAGAGATTTATTGGGTTTTCAGTAAAATAAGTTTGTAATCTGCTTAGAATAATAGAATCGTTAAGGTTGTAAAAGGCCTGTAAAATCATCAGTTTCAACCATTAACCCAGCAATGACACATTCACCACTAAACCATGTACCCAAGTGCCACATCTCCCCATTTTTTGAACATTTCTAGGGTTTGTGGTTCCACCACTTCCAGGGCAACTTGTTCCAATGCCTGACCATTCTTCACGTATAAGGGCTTCACAGAGGCTGGTTGAGTCTCTTCTCACAACTGATGGAAGTTGCTTGTGATTTTTATGTTTACTATGTTTATTCACTTATTTACTCTTTACACTGAAGACATTTTCAAAGCCATGGTACTCTTGATCTGAAGAGGTACTGATATTGACATGCAATGACAAGTTTGCAGCAACTGAGGGAAATTTGTGTCTGGAGTCGAGGCTGTCATTCACAGATATTCCATATTTGTGTCAATGTGTTGTTTACACAAAGACCATGGAAATGAACCATTGTTAGAGGTCCTGAGTTTCACATGTGAGGGATTTTCATTAATTCTGTCGGATCCTATGAACATCACATGAATGAAACCAAAGCACATGGTTAATAACAGGAATGCAATTATAATATTGCCTGTGTTGACGTAGAAGCTTTTTCCTTTTTTTGGCTGTTATAAATTTGTCTGGTTTAGAGTTAACAGTTAGTGACTATAGAAATCCTGAGGACTTCTATGTGAACCACTGAAAGCAAGAAACAAGAACCAAAACAGTGAAGAGTGCTTTTGTGAATCCCTTACAGAGGAGAAATGTGCTACCCGTGAAAGCAGTTCTCAGCATGATGGTGTGTGTCTCTCCCTTTTCTGTGTACACAAATGAGGCAGATCAAAGTTCAGACAGTACTAATCTCCTAATCATACAGGCTTCTGATTAGCATTTTTAATCAGTCTGGTGATCACAGGGCAGCCTCAAAATTGTTCTTGAATACTAAACTTTCAGAACAGAATTCCAAATCACTTTTATTTTGCTGAGGGCTTTTTGAGAAATGTGTCAGGTAACTCTTTGTGTAGGGTGTCTCAAAGGGAAAAGGTGTGCTGCAGAATTCAGCTCCAGTCACCCTCTCACCAGGAGGGTCTGTTTGAGTACATTTGAGCCATTCACATGGAGGTTGTTATTGGAATGATGTCCCAACACTTCCATCTAAGAAATACATGCTGTGTGTGAGGGTACAGTGATACAGTGTCGGGGGCAAAAAAGAAGCAAATGCTTTCTACATAAGGTGACATTAGATAAATCTGCATTTATTTTTTAAATCTTAAATTATTGCTATCTCTTACTGCAAGCAGAACAACTGTATATAAATTCAGTGAAGCCTTCCATTAATAGTCTCAAAAAAAAAAAAAAAAAAAAAAGAGTGAGACACACATGGTTTTCTGAGTGATGCTTTCACAGTGAGTGGTTTGGTGATACCTCAGATGTTCTGTTTCAGTATAATCAGAACAAAATGTTTTCCAGACTAGGTCTAGGATTGCTGAAAGAATTACATTTGAAAATTAAATGTATTTGAGAAATATCATCAAAACAAAGTGTAAAGTAAGAAAATATTAAATAGCATTTGTCTTTAAGCCAAACACAAAAAACAAATCTTCTTTCTTATTGCTGTGTTTATCATTTTTATAATTTAACTTTCGTGTATGTCCTACGCCAAAATGTCTCACTAGAAGCACATACTAATGTTAGTTTCATCTAGCACTGCCAAATGTGCTTGTTTTTCATCTCAAGCACAATTAGTATCTTGATCTGAGAAACAGCCAAAGGCTTTGAATTAGGGAAGTGTCTCACAGGAGATCCATGAAATGTGCTCATCTGAGAAGAAAATATTGATGCTGCTGAGAGTTGAAGGAGATGTTTGGATAATTTTCTATGGCACCCCCTAAAAGGAGCAGAAAAAGCAGCAGCATGGCACAGTTACTGGAAGCTGAGGTCCTGTTAGTTGGCCATGAAGACTGTTCCAGCATGGAAGAGCTGGGAAGCTCTGGATGATTAGAAGGTGATTGTTTGTGACAGACACCCAACCAGCCCTAGGAGCCATTTAAAGTCTGAGTTTTTTGACTGATACAACCAGCATCCCAGAATCAACTCCTCTGTCCTGTCCGCAATGTCAAGAAGTAATATCAAAGAAAAGCCAACAATGTTCCCTTAAAAAGGATCCAAAAATCTCTCATAAGCCATAAAAATTTAACTGAGAGGAAAGGCATTGATGAGAAAAGAGACTGGGATCCTGCCTTTGCTGGTTGGCCCAGGTGGTTCATATAAGGGAACCATGGAGAGAGCTAGCTTGGCACTGTCCATAATCACCCAGCTGTCAAGGAGGAAGCAATCCTGTGTTTATACGGGCAAAAATAGTCCCTGGCAGAGGAGGGCACACATACATGACTTGACAATACAAGCTTGCAGAAAGTAAATCAGTATTTAAGGGTTGAACTGTAACTCCAGGCACCCTACCTCCTTAGGTGTATAGATATAGCCAGATGGTTCTTTAAGCACTGATGAAAGGTACTTTGCTGAACCATACTTGAAATTTAGAAAGAAGATCCGTTGCTGGCCATCAGCACTGTGGGTTCAGCAAGAGCTTCTGTGATGGGTAAGCCCAGAACTGGGACCACTATATTACAGGGAAACTCTGGCTGCAGTACTCAGGACTCATCCATGTGCTAAGATCCTCCATGTCTTTCTATGCATTCTCAGATTTTTATCTCCCAGTTCTAGTAGAGGGTTGCCACTTGTGTTATCACACAGTACTTTTGCATACTGCAAAGGCAGAAGTATTCCTTAATAAAGAGTTATTTCTATAGTTTAACTCAGATGTTTGTTCTGCTTTCAAGGCTGTAAATAACAAATGTGAGCCAAAATTCAAATGCTATAAAGAAGTCATTCTCACATTGTAACATGGTACCACATTTTCCTTTCACTTAACCAATTCCTCCCTTGTGTTTTATATCATGCAGTTTTCCTTCTGCTGTTTTCTGTTTAATAATCTTGGGTAATGGTACTTTGTGTTTCTGATGAGCATCTGTGGTTACACCCTATGTTTAACACTTAGCTAGGACCCACACATTCACTAAGACCCTACTTGGGAGTTTAGCAACAGTATGCAGAGATGCTACAAGCAAGAGTTTCTCGTACCCTTCATGCCATGAGCATGCTCACATAAACACAGGAAGTAGGTCAAGCTGATGCATGTAATCTTCTGACATACAGTAAGTACAAATGATACCAACTATATCTATACACTTGATGTGGTCTTTAAAGTACAAGAAAATAAGATCAGTTGACTCTTTATCTCCCACATGTGCTGTTAACACATTTTAGTTTAGGTACATTTGCTCTATTAATTTCTCCAAGCCCAGCAAAATATCTTCTTGCAGGACAGGAGAGACATTATGCACATCAGTGGTATTCAATGTGTCCTTCTGCTCATAAGGTTTTAATTAACATCTGGCTAAAAAAGGGATTTTGTTAGAAAAACCTCAATATTTGCACCCTTAAATCAATATTATCTAAGCCCTCCAAATTCATCACAGCATCTATGTTTAAAGCCCTCTAGATTTCTCAGGGATATAGGCATCTGATTAAATGCTTGCCAGATTTGAAGAACTCATGCACATGCATAAAGCCATACCAAAATGGGAGTTAAATTGGGGGGACTTATATGTTACAAAGCATATGCTTCCCACACACATACTGTCTTTCTCAGTTTCTCAAGTTTGCTGTCTCCATTGAATTCCATTGTCAATTAACTTTACTATGTTTTCATTTTGCCACTGGTTTTCTGTTCCTCTCTGCTCTCACAGTCACTTTCTCTTCTGTTTCTCTGCTTCTCGTATTCTTTCTCTCTGTTTGCTACACAACTTTGTTCCCCACTTCTTGATTTTCTAGGCCCAATGCAAATTTTTAATTTCTTCCTCTCTCTGTAAACAGAATTTATTTCTCTTCTTCAAATCTACGCATGGTGGATTTCTAAGCATTTCTAAGCATTGATTCTAAACCCTACTCCCAGAGGGCTGGGGAAGTTTGTCTGTGCTTACCCTTAACTGTGAGGAATGAGGTTAGCTGACATCATGTTAAACTCAAGGGACTGGGGCTAATCACAGCACTTTTTTCCATCAGTATACAACACATTTGTTTGCTCTTCATAATCTCATTCCACGCCCAGATAAAGAAACCAAATTCAGCTCCATAAAATGTTCTCCATTTTTTTTTTCTTTCTGGAAAGTTTTATGTGTCTGAAATAAGTGAAATTCAAAACAGCTACTGAGGAAACATCTTCACACACCTCAGTCAACCACACATCTTCACAAACCTCGGCTTTCATACCTACTGGGAATTATTTCCAAAACCTTTTGCTAGTCCCTCAGAATGAGAAGCATCATTAACTAAGCAAAAATTCATTCATTACAGTGAAAAAAATTTTCAACAGCTAGGTGTTGTTAGCCCAAATCACAGTCTTCTGTGATCTTATGGAAGGAAGGAAGCTTCCTGTGTGTTTGGAGAATTCTCTCACCAAAAAGAAGCCTTAGGTGGCATCAGGGCTTGGAAGCCTGGAGGCCAAAGAGGTCTGGTGAAACTCCTGTTGGGGTAGCTGGGAATGATTCAACAGGGCAGCTCCTTTCCCTCATTAGATTAGAAAGAGAAGAGCAAGTATTCAGCCTTAGTGTCTATGGAAAAAAAACAACTGCAAACTCCAAACACTGTATATACAAGTGCAGGAGCATGTGTCCTGACAACTGATGTCCTTGAAACAACAATATTGGAAAGGTGAGAACTGTCTTTATTTGGTGACTTGTAGAACACATGCTGGAAGGAACCTGGAAAGGTCATCTTGTTAATTCCCTTTTCCAAAGGCAGCACCAACTCTCCCTAATGTTGAGTGGGCTTGTTCTGAAACTTAATACCCATTTTCATACTGAAATTGCTGCTTGACTGCCTATCAAAGCTTTTAAAATAAAATTATGGTGAAAAATGTTAAGAAAATTTACACCTCCTACTTTGGCTGGCATCTTTTTTTAACACTGCTTGTGAGCAGAGCTTGGGTAGTTCTGGGAATTTTCTTCCTCATATGACCACAGATTTTCAAAACCAAAAGTTTATTCTATTGAAAACCTCTAATATTAAAGCTAAAATGAATTGTAACTGTCAATCAGAGAAGATGTATATTCTTACATTAATTTCTGTAAAGTTTGTAGAAATCAGGTTCTTTTACAGGCAGTAGGAAGAAAACAACCTTGTCCCAGGAAGATAAATTCAGTGTATAAAATCATGTAAAATGATAGTCTAGATGGAATGGCAGTCAGAGAAATTAAGTGAGTGGGAATAGTGCTCAACAGAGTGGTTTTTATGAGGAATTCAGGGCATTTGTTTCATTTCTGTTTCATGTTGTTCCACATGGAAAAGACAAGAAAGGGGGTTTAATTTGCTCCCCATTATGTTCAGACAAGAGCGGAGAGAACTGAGAGGGCTGGTTTGAAATTCAGGTTCAGAACAGGAAGGAGAAAGGTTTTTGTCTAAGGGAAGGAAGGAGAGCTTTGGTACTCAAGAACAAGAGATGGTCCAGAGCCAGTGGGCTGGGCAGTCATCAGTGGGAGCACACAGAGGGAACCTGAATCAAAATGGATCAGAAGGATGAGTGAAACAAACTACACCGGGGAAATGAACACCACTACATCTGCTTTGAAGATCAAGTCTTGTACTGTGAATTTCAAAAGGGTTGGTGTAGCAGGAGAGAGACATCACTGTAGCTGCAGCACATTAAGAATCCTCCATAGAAGTTCCTTTATGTTTATAAAAATGACCACATCTGTAGCACAGCCCCTTCCAAACCCAGATAACTGATGTTTGTTACCGATTAGTGAAAAGACACGGTCAAAGCAAATATTGGTGTATTTTCAAACATTGGCAGGAATGTTTTTTACAGTATTTTCATGTTAGCTTCCTAACAGATTTTACAGCAAAATACCAAGAAAATTTGTAGTTATTGCCAATTTTAACAAGAAATGTTTATCATAGGCAAATAATAAATACAGCACGCCTATAAATTTACTTTTTTGCTGTTCCTAACTCCTTGCAGAGTTTAGCAGCAGGATCTGTTAGCCAGTCTTGGTCATAAGTGTGCTCAGCTGCCTCTCAGCATCAGGATAGCCCAGGTTCAGGACAGCTCCTAAGAGCTGGCTGCTGTTTGCAGCTTGTAGTAGAAGGACAGCAAAGGTAGTGCTACCCCATAGTCCAATTTAGCAGATATTTTGAGTGCCACCTGCCTGTAATGTCTGACTCACTCCACCATTTTTCTGTTGTTTTCATTTAATATTTTAACACTCATATATTCCAGCCACTTTAGGTTTCATCTTTTCAGAAAGAAGCAATGTTTCAGAGGTGTTACCATGGAAACAATGGAGTGAGGAAGGAGCTAAACATGGAAGTCTTCTATCAGTAAAACCAGAGATATGCTTTGGGGTAACTCAAAATTTTAAAATGGACAATTAATTAGGCTGTTGCTGAGCATCTCTTTGTCCTTATTGCTTTCTTCTAAGTAAGAACAGTTCACCTTTTTGCTTGTGACAAGAAAATAAAACTTTCCCATACAAACTTTTCAATAGCTGAAGTCCTTTCTGACACAGAGATAATACCACCCTTTGGAGATGACCACGGGAGTTACTTAATCAGCAAGGTCAGGCAATTGAAATGGTATTGTCAAGGGTCAGCAACACCAGCTTCCTCCAACAGATCGAAACTCCCTCCTGATAGCAGTGTGAGCATTGGAGTTTGTGATACAAGACACTCGCAAAGCGTAACTGAAAGTGAAAGTGCAGCTAGATATGTCAAGGCCTTTCCAATTATGCAAATGAATACACAGAGCAATTCTGCTCAGAAGTGGGTATTAAATTATACTTGTGGATAAATACAAAAACATACCTTTGTCCATCTGTCACAGTATATCCTGAAATACCATAATTATCTCTCTCAAGCATGGGAAGGAGCAACCCATGGCTTTTGACTGTGCTCACATCATAAAACCTTTCCCTGCGACTTTATTCAGTCTTAGCTTTTCTGAACTATGTGTTGCCTGTAGTGAAGGTTACAAAGGAAAATCCAATATTTCAACTGTGTTCTGGGCAAGAGAACTCTCATGAACCTTTGTAATGAATACCATATTCACTTCAGACTTCAGCAAATTGACCACAGAAATGCTTAATATGTTTAAATATTCCATACAAAATGTTCTGTTTAGGATGGGTTCAGAAACAAAGCATTGAGACTTGTGTTTTATTTGCTCTTTATAGCCTTTCAAAACATGTTTAAGACCATCATATTTTCACTTGTGAGCAACAGAAGTGTCCTGGGAGATGTCTAAACCCTCTTCCTCATGCTGGAAATTGTCTGGATGATTAAAAGAGGAATCATTCCTACCATCAGTGGCCACTAGAAAAATTTTATAATTGCAGACTGTAGATGGGATGCACCTCTAGCAAACCACCAGCTCTGGTTTGACTTGCACGCTGAGCAGCTGGGGGTTGATGTCCAGGGTGGCCTAAGGGACCCACTCCAGAGACGCCTTCCCCAGGAAAGGTGCCAGAACATGCTCAAAATGTTGCCTAGAATGTTGCCTGGGACTGACTGAGATTTTTACTGACTTTCAGTTCCTCCAAAGTCCTTCTCCTTGACATAATGGTTCTCTTCTTCATGGGGATCCACAAGGAGATGGAAGCATTACTGGTGGAGCTTCTTGCTCAGAGACTTGTCAGTATTTTTCTGTTCAGGTAAACAGCTGCCACTGTACATTAGGAAAACTGAGGTGAAGGAGGGCAGACGAGATCCCACAAGCCTCAAACACTGATTTGACCATGCAGTACTGAGAGCACCTTTCTCCTAGAGTGTTGCACAGAGGGTCAGATGGTAAATGAGATCTCCACATAGCCCACAACCTCAGTCAGCCATGAGCGGAAAATGAGGGAACTGGTCTACTGAGGCTTGGAACTCTGGCAAGACCTTGCTACCAGTAAACCCCAAGGAACAGATCCTACCCATACCCAGCTGGAGGTGTGGAGGCACCACATATGGAAGGGAACAGACAGACCAATTTACAACTGGCTGGCAGAGCACCATGGCATCAGACAAGTTGTAATGATCATCATAAAATATGCTCACATCACAGCTTTTGAAAAAAATAATTTATACAATTATTTCTATGCAGACACATCTTCTATAATAGCATAAAAATACTGCTAAATAAATGTTTATCTGGAAAAGTGATCTGCTGTCCCTTTCACAATAATTTTAAAAAGTTGAATTTAGCCTTGGGACTGATGGAGTCTTACAGAATTGGTTATGCTGTTGTCATTGTTTATGAAAAAGAAAAGAAGAGAGGTGGGGTTGTGTTTTATGCAATATTTTGTTCTTACTGTTGGAAATCTATTGTAATTCTCCTGCCCAAGCTATCAAGATGGTTGATAAGCTGGAAGTAAATCAGATTGTTGAGGTGAATGTTTCATAGCAAGCTATTGTGTAACTGAACTGTTTCCTATGTCAGCCTTCCAAACTCTAATAAATTAATTTTTACAGAAAAGCAAGAATTCCAGAAGATTTAACTAGCCTGAAAATTTGTTTTCAGTTTTTAAATTAACCCTAATTAATGAATTTTTAATTATATGCAGAGCAAAACCCATAAAATCTCCAGAGGCTTAGCCAAGAAAACCAAGTGAAAGGGCACAGCTTTGTTTTAGTTGTTTTTGTCCCTCCAGAACTGATCAGAAGCTTCAAGAGCCAGGCTGCCTCCTGCTTTCCTTTCTCTCCGTGCCTGGCACAGCCTACTCTGCCCTGTGCCACGGCTGTGAGCTGCCATGGCAGATATCCTGCAATGCTGCTTGTTTGAGGTGGGAATGCAGCAAGGCCCAGCTTTGGGATTTCACTGCCGCACCATTTGTGGTGTTAGGAAGCTAATAAGCACAAACACCACTCTTTCCCTAGTGATGGACCCTGGACTAAGACCTAAAAAAAAAAAAATGTTCTTCCATCTCCAGTTGTCAAAACTCTGAGCAAGCCAGTCATTCAGGAAAAAAAATATTTAAAAGTCACACACACAAAAATCATGCTCAGGGCCTGACGCTTTTCCCACATTTGAACAGGCTGGTGGACCAATTTATGTGAGTAGAATTACTTGAAATCCAGACCATTTTGCTGTCCCTGAGACAGTGCCCCTGTCTCGGAGCTTTGTGGAGGGGATCACACTGAGTTACCTGTGACCAACAGACACCGAGCATTTGCACACTCACCGGTGATTTTCAGGTGCTCAGTTACAACAGGTAAGTATCCTAACTACTATTTTTCTTACTTACAGGCTGTTGAAAAATTCTCAACCAGAAATGATTGCAACAGAATCCAAAACACTGAAAATCTTTTCCTTGCTTTGATAAAATATCTGGCTAGAATGAATACTCATGATTTCTCTGTTAAACTCAAAGGTACTAAGGCATCATCACACTTTTAAAAATTTAATGCTATTTAGCAAGTAAAATATTTTACAGTCTCAGACTCCACTGAGAAGTATACTTTGAGGGAGGGAGAGAAAATGTTTTAGCTCTAGCTCAGCAGTACTTTTAAACTTCTCAGTCATATCTCATTTGCTACCTGAAGAATGTTAAAGAAGTGAAATCAAATGTCTGTCTGATTTTAGGTGATGTGCAATATTTATTCTGAAGGCTCAGGCAGCTTCTTTCGCTCTTGAATTATTTACAACATGCACACAGTGTCATGTCTCAATAGATCACTCTATAACTCCATTAAGTAAAATGAGAGCAATTGCACATTTTATATGTGTATCTGTGTGGGTATATAGAGGGTTAGTAAGAATCAGTATTAATGATCAACCATACACACGAAGGACTAAATAATTTATTGAAGATAGAGAAAGGCTTTGCTGAGGAAAACGAATATAAAAGCCAGCTAGTCCACCATGTATCTTGAGCACCAATTAGTACTGGAGGTTGAAAAACAAGGTTGAAGAAATTGAGTCTCAACAAGAAAACTTATTTATAATGCTAGATAGCTGGCAACTAGTTTAAATGCTGATACTTGAAGGAGTTTGATCCTTCAGTACACATTGTTTATGAAAAAGAAAGTATGAAGAAACCATTTTAGCTTTTCTATCATCTTATTCCTTTTGCTGGGCTAGGCCAGTTGTGCTTAAAAAAAAAAAAAAACAACAAAGAATAGCCTCAAGGCAGATGTTTTAGTCTTTGCATCAGTAGCAGTTTTTCTGTTTCTCCAAAAGTGATTTCACAGTAGAAATTCCAGTAGGAATTAAAACACTTTCCTACAAAAGACAAATGGAGAATGAGATCTATGTGCTGCAGAATACCGATGGGACTCAGTGCTAACAAGGCTGATCATTTTCTTTGGCCTGTACCATTATGTATACACAACCATAAAACCATAAAAATCTCTCATTAACAGCAGAACACTGAAACTTTGAATGGCTCCCAGCCCTATAGTACAAAATTTTTGAGGAACATAAAAACTGAGGATTCACTTGTCGGGTAGCCAACTGTTACAGCTCTCAGCATTCAAACTGTTTTTGTATTATATGATGCACTAATTGTTGTGATCAGGACCCTAACAAGGTTATGACTAAAATGGCCCACAGAACCTGAATAAGAACCTCACTAAATCAATGCAAATATTTTCTTTTTTTTTTTTTTTAAATAGGAATCATATCTTTTCCTTACACCATAGTGAGCCATAGAAAAGAGTTGACCATGCAGAAAATAATAAGAATAGATGAATTCTGACCAATCATCATTTTTCAAGTATTCCTTATAGCCATTCCGGCAATAGCTGCTTCGGATCAATTTGGAAACTGCTGTCTCAGGACAAGCTAAGAGAGATGAAAGGAAGGACTCCTCAAACCTCAGTTGATGTTAACAACTCTGATGGATCCAGGCTTCTGCAATCACCGTCTGATTAGATAAAGTTGTGTACAGGGCAGTAGAAAAAAATCAAAGATCATATGCCCCAGTGAGTCTTCCCAGAGCAAGTAGAAATTAAGGAATACCTTTATGTAGAGCCCTGGGAATATATTTCTGAATAATAAATCCAGTACTGAAATTTGATTTTTTTGTTTAGAGAAACCCCAGCAAAACCAATAGACTGTGTATGGAGAGAAACTGCAGAGTTTTTTCTCTTTGTATATCTGAGGAGTTCTATAAAGGTTTTTTGTATCTTCATAAGAAGATACTGCTTGTTTATACAATGGGTTTCCCTATGCACCTCTGCAATGTTTGTTTCATACTTTATCTAAGAAAGCAAAAGTTTAATAAAGGTAATATTTCAGAAACAAAGAAACAGAAATCACATTGACATAAGCTACCTACAAAGGGACCAGAACAACTGCTACAGAGCTTACACAGTAGGGACAGAAAGTCATATAATCCTGGCAAAGTTAAATGGAAAAGGTGCTTAAATCAGTGATATCACTGCAGCCACTATTGTGAATGATTTACAAAATTAATTGAATTTTTTAATAAAAATATAAAAATAATTTAAAAAAAGTAATAAAGAACAAGCTAGGACACTTACAGCATGAGTCTCTATGTAAGAAGGAGCCTCAAAGGAAATTTAGCAATTCCCCTGAAAACTGGGCCCCGTTTATTGGCTATGCCACTTAGTCAGCAACTACGATGCATGAGGGGAACACAATTTTCCCAGTTGTGTATTTATAAACAGTAAGAGAGAAGGAATTATCTTGTGAAGGCACATCAGTTTCTGTTATGTTTCTACATCTCAGCAAGAGTTATTAAAAGAGTAAGAGAAAGATGTATTTTAAAACCCTAGAAAATAATCAGCATACACCAGTGTGCTCAGCAGTGCAGAAAACACTTGACAATTCTCCAATTACCAGGGCACGCCTAACAGGTTAACCTTTTGTATTCATATGCTGACTTATCAGGCAGTAGGTAGGTCCATGGAAATATGGGTTGTATGATTACAAAGTGAGAACAGTGTACCATCTGTCTATCTGATACTATCCCTGCAGCAAGCACATCACTATTTTAAGCCTCAAACTTCTCAGTACCGAGGAGGCAAAAGACAAGTGTTGCCATTACATTGTAGTTATATTTATTATGTGTGTACATTTTGCCTGGGACTGAAAATCCAGGATTAACAACCAGAAATATTTAAAGCGTTATCACAGTACTGGTGCATTTGACTTTTCAGTACATCAGCTGATACTTCATTGTCCCAGAAAGAGCTAAATTGTTACCTAAAGCTGACATATTTACAAAATGTAAAATACAGAAATACTCTTTTCTATGGATATGAAGACTGAGTTAAAGAAGAAACATCAGTAAGAATAGCCCAGTGGCTAAATGTCACCCACATAAGAAGACAGAAAGAAACCCCTATCTGCTGTCACCAAACCGTATGCTGGGTTGCTGAGAGTATCCGGTGCTCAAAAGGTAGAGATGAAACATCTCCCCACGCTGAAATCAAGAATGACATTTACTAGATGTAAACAGCAAAACTAAATCTGAGAATCGTGTCTATGAAAGGAGTTAATCAATTCATATGGCAATCATTCCATGAATGTGCATCATGAGGCATATTCTGTACTCGTATATATGTGCATCCGCTATGAAAAAAGTGATGAGTTAACTCAGCCCTGACTTCCCTTAGCAACAGAGAATGTTTTCCTCTTAGTTTAGAACAGTAGCTCTTTCATGCTTTATTACCAGGTAGTTCTCCAGATAAGTTAATTGTGACAAGAGCGCACCTCCAGGAAATGCAGGATACCCCTGGCAGTTGATCCTGCCGCTGCAGTTCAGGTTTGAGTGCTCCCTCCAATAGCTGTTATTTAGATTTTTCTGATGACTGTCTTTGCTCTTTTCTAAGAATTGATGCTAAAATCTCAAGATTTGAATATTTCACCATCTTTCATCATTTTGCCTCACGTTTGTGCTGACTGTACATATTCATGTCCCCATGAAATAAAAGTCTGCCCTTTTTGCCTCAAAATAGTTAGATTCTTATACACCTCACAGTACTCAGAGTTCTTGAGTTTGCTGGTTGGCAAGTATCTCTCTTCCATTTTTGAGAGTTGGAGTAATGCTGGTACTGCAATCCCAGCTACTGTATCAGACATGGTGACAGGTTACTTTTACCAAGAACTATTTGAAGTGTTCTATCTGGCAACAACTTACTGCCCATTTTCTTTGCTTTTGGCAGACTTCTTTTAAACTCTTAGAAATTTTAGCTGGCTGTTGAGCTTTGCCCATTCTTGTAAGGTTTTGGTTTTTGTTTTTTTTTTTCTGATTTGTCTTTTGCAATTAAAGATGCCTTAATATTGTGTCAGCTATCCATACCTAGCTTGTTAGATCTCTGCGTGGGTCTGTGCTTATCTTATTTCAGTTAAGATGCCCTCTTTTTCCAGGTACTGTTGTACCAATGTACCTGGAAAATGGATAGTCTCATTTTCTAAGTATCAATGTTTGGATGATTTGCAAATATATTTGAAAGAATGACCTGGGTGTGAAAAGTCAGCTATATTTGTACAGATGTTGTGTTTGTCTCACTGGTTCATTGATGTTTCACAAGAAAGGGGTATCGGTATTTTTTGCATAGTTTATTTTCTGTTGCTGCCCTTTTATACGAGGAGGCTGCTTCTAGATAAGGCAACAGTTGTCTGTCTGCCCACCTGTTGTTCTCTTTCTTGTAATGCACAGGAGATTTGCAGTTTACAAAAAATATTTTGGGTTCCCCATGGCAGCACTGAAGGGTTTTGAATTTCTCCCTGTCCTTAGATTTTTGAATCTAAGTTCTTCTGTATCCTTACAGTCCTTATATTATTGCAGGACATCCTCCATTGTGTCAAGGGTGTTTATATTCTCTTGACAACACAGAACCTGATGTCTTCATCTTTCTGCTGAGATCACATGAGATTCTGAGCATTCTTAAGAGATTGCTTTTACTTGATTTTGATATGAAAGCTGCCCATCTTTACTGTGATGCAAAATCTGTTGCTTCTCTCTATTACATGACTCATTTTTGCTGAGTGATCCAGCTTCTCCTCTTGATCATAAAGGAACTGTGCACTCTCTTTTGATGTTACACTACTTTTACTTGTGTATCCCCGCCTGACCTCTGCAATTAAGGCCAGTCAGATGTTTGAAAACTATTTAGCTTCTATCATTTCATAGACACCAATCTCACATTCGAATTTGCTGCTTTTTGTATTAGTAGTGCTATTTATTTTTCATTTTATTTATTTTCAAACTCTGCAACATGTTGCATGTGACCAAAATCATAAAACATTTTCCACTCTCCATCACTCACCATCATAACTTCATGTTTTCCTTTATATTCAGTTTGTTACCTCTGCCATTTGCATTTGCACAAGTATTGGTGTATTTTCTATGCTTTTCATGAGCAAACTAATTACATGAGTCTCTTCACCACTTATGTCCTGCATTTGCAGGTGAATGTGTTCACATGTGCACGTCTATGGCTGTTAGTAGTTAATGTGAGCTCCCTGAGCAGTCTTTGTAAAGCACATTTGTTTTTTCCTATAATTTCTGACACTTTCACCTCTTTAGAAATTACTGCACAGGAGTTGACTGTTTTGTGATATGCTGGTTTATTGTTTTTCCAAATCTTTTCTCATGAAGAAACCTTTTATTTATGATGTCTTTTTAAAGATTAAATGATTTTTAAAGCATCACTGGGTTTTTATGGCTTGTCTTGTTTTGATGCTCCTGCTAACACATGTAGCTGTTTTACCAGTTGCAGCTGATGGTACTCAGTTTACTCTGATTTGCATTATGTCTCTAGACAAGTGCTACTAAACTGATCCTTCCTTAAGTCCAGCATTACAAGGAAAGAAAACGAACAGTGCTGCTATAAAGATGTTTCTTTGATTTTTTTCTTCTTTTCCTGTATTATGAAAGACAGACATCCCACACCATGCAACAGGCAAGTCCTTTCTCCAGTTACTCTGTCCACTCATCTAACACTTCCAGAACATAGGATTCCTTGAACTTTGAGGTATAATCATTCAACAGCTTCACCTATATGGAGCAATTTCTATGGAAAGCCACTGGTCACTAACCTGCTCAGTTCTACAGTTCATGCATGACCTTTGAGGGTTCACTCATCTGTCCAAGATGACTAAATATTTAATTGTTGCATTTATGTCAGAAAGGACTGGTCTATAGCAATACAAATGCACAGGGATCTTTACAAGGTTGATAGTTTGCAGCAGAAAAGTCACCAATATCTTGCCCCTCAAGCTGAAATAGATCCATTGCAGGGCAGAAAAAAAGTATTCCCATTTTTTTCCCCTTCTTCCTCCTCAAGTTTACACAGAGATCAAGCCAGTTTTGCTCTCTATTATGTTAAAGATATTTTCAAAACAATCTTAATAAAACTTCAGTCATTCTATCCCTGTGTGGGTATATATATAAGAATGCTCCATACATATGGGATTGTGTGCTCTTACCTGGCTTGAGATGCCTACATTAGCATTGCAGCTCTTCCCTTCCTCTTCAGTAAAAACACTTCTTCCTTGAACTGTAACCACTCTGAAGTAATGATGTAAAAATAACCTCTCTGTAAACAAAGTATGGGCTCCTGTCTTAGCAAGATCAATGAAGAATGACCAAGAGAGGTGACACTGTAAAAGGTTTGGTCCAAAATCCAGGTTTACACACAAACTGCAATCCCAAAACAGAATGAGAAGGATAAAGGGTCACCTATAGCTAAAAGTACCAGACAGTTTTTGTGGCATGAGCTGTTTTCTATTTTAGGCTTAGTTTTATGTGAAAGAGCTTGATTCACCACCTTCAAGGAATTTTTCCCTGGCAAGTATTCATTTCCAGGGTTTAAGCCTAAGCAATGCACAGATCTCTTGAGCAAATCCATAAACCAATTTGTCCTTGCAAGTCTTTTCAAGTACCAGCAGGGATAAACACCATGCAAGAACTTTGGAAGCACCAAATATACAAGAAGCACTCTTTTCCCCAGCAGCTTTACAAACCTAAACTAACTTAAATATAGTGGGAAACTGACAGATTTTAGGCACTTGTTTGGGATTTGTGGCAATCTCAGAAAAATCACAACTTGATGGGATGAGGATCAACTCATACTCAGATAATCATGACCCACATGAAAAGTCATTCCATTAACCAGCTGAGTTCAGAATAATTTTTTTTTCTCAGAAGAAAAAGCAGTTCTGTTTTATATAACATTTTCTCAAATATGCAAGAGAAGTTGAAAGGCACCAAAAATGTAGTTTTTGGTGACAGGTAGCTTGTAAGTCACATTTAATTTTAAAGTGAGTAGCAAACATGATCCTGTCCGCAGATGATGTTAACAGCATTTACCAGACCTCCAATTCTCTATCCTTTTACCTTTAGATTGCCTAAATTCAATCAGGATTTGTGCTTTTACACACACTCTTCTCCAGCTGATTTACTAGATGTGAGTTAAATTACCTCCAAGTTCATATCCAAAGATTTGCTGGCCCTCAGCCATTAGAGAGAGAAAGCGAGTCCCCAAGTGAAAGCTCAAGTTAGCAGAACTGTTTGGAAGCACATTGCACGGGTGAAGGATCCATGACATTTGTTTGTACAGTGACACAACCATTACATCAATATTGCCTAAAATGCTGGCCTCTACATGTGGGTATTTGGCTCAGGGATAACATAAGACAGTTAAATTGGACTGAGAAGAGATGAGGAGTTTTTAGACAGAAGAAAAACAGGTGGCAGGTAAATGGGACTCTGTCAGAACTGCAGAATGATGAGACCTTCAGCTGTACAGACGCCCACCAAGAAGCCAAATGAGTGCATCAGAGAGATAATGCACGTGGACTGTAGGGTCACTGTTAGAATAAGAGTGACAATATAAAGGGTATGTCACCTTTTCTGAAAGATTTATATTCATGTGGCTCTCTGTAATGGTAATTTGTTACTGACAATAGCTCTTTCATATGTTCCAGATAGTTGTTTCACTGAGACCATCAGCAGTAAAGAATCTCTGTCCTTCATTAACTTCTCATGCAAGCATTAATTATCCCACATATTCTAGTAATAAAAGGCTTATGAAACTGATGTTTGAATGTACCAGTAACCTGTTCAGTAAGTTGGCCCATCCATCAGCAAATCCAGAAAAATAGCTGGGAAGAGAATATCTTCTTAAAGATTTTCTACAAAGGTCCCTTTTCCTTCTTCCAGGACAATTGGAAAATGGAATGAGGAAGTCTGTTTACATTTTCCAGAATTGTCTTTTCATTCAGTAGTTTCTAATCGCTATGAAACTTAGTTTTTGATGTCTCTGAAGTCAGACTCCACATATTTGGTGTATTTTGCTATGCAGTTCTTTTGAAACAGCACCAAGCACAGAAGATGCTGTTCCCTCCTGCCTCTTTCTGTTCCTTCTGTTAATCTGTGGTAAGACTGTGCTGGAGCCTGTGGCGTTGGGCACTGTTAAACACTGACCATCAAAGCAGCATGCCCCTAGGAACCAGAAGAAGACAGCTGGAGAGACACACTCAGGGGGCAGAGTACAGGGACCACTGATGCAGCAGGAGTTAGTATAACAAGCACTGATTCTAGCAGATGAGAATCCCCAACTCCTAGCCTGATTACTGATGGCCCTGATCCTTGGAAAATACTCTGTGTGTATGGAATGCTGCATGTACAAGGTGACCACGGAGCCTGCTGGAGCACTTGTGCAGACACTGTGGTTTTTCCACAGGGAGCACCTTCCAAGGTCAGGTCCTGTGAAGGCATAAAAATGCAGAAAATCTCCCCAGTCTCCCCTTTACCTTTAAGTAGCACATTGTCATGCAGCTAAAGGAGGTATTTCCTTGGAGTAGTGTTGGGAGGGTGCTAAGTGTGCTTATTTTCTGTGATTGCACCCTTGGGTAGGCCCTCAGGCCTCAAGCCATCCCCCTTGTAGATGGAAAACCTACCAGCATGTATGTTCTAGAAAGCAAAGTCCAGCAGAGTGTTCAGTACATCATTCCTCCCCACATGTGAGTATTTATTACAGTGGCTGTTAGATGCCATAAGCTTGAAACAGCAGCACCTTAACACTGTGAACTGTGGATTTACATGCAGGCCTTTATGCCAGCTCTCCTATTTCTAAAACTCTCATCATAACATGAGTTAAAAATCCCTGAAGTACCAGGGCCTGTCAATTTTCTGTGTGAGTTCTCTGTCAGCACCATGCAACAATGAAACCTGGATTCTACTTCGGTGTGCTTGCTGGTCTTCTGTGATACAGACACTAAAGAACTGTAACCTGGGAAACCACTGCAAGTCTCCTGCCTTAATGCATGTGAGATGTTTGGCTTTATTAAGGTGTTTTTCAGAATGGAAACTGGAGATCAGCTCCCAAAACTTCATGGTCTTCAAGGCTGTTCATTTAGAGTAGTGAAGTTTCTTGAAACTCATGGACCTAGTTTTGGTGGGGTTTTTCTTCTACCTGCAATGAAGCAATAGCAGGTGTCTGTAAGTCACCAAAGTAACTTGTGAAAGAAAGAATGTATTTTCTAGATTTGGGTAAATAATATTTTGCACTTTGATAACAGAATCATGCAGAGGTTTCTAAGCACTGTAGTTAAATCTCTTACTGTCCAATTAACACTAACCTAGCCTTATACCAGTAGCTGTATAAGGTTCAGGGCATGTAGAGGAGGGTTAAGACATTATCTCAAACTCACTATGAACTGGATTTGGACTAAAGCTAAGAGTACCCAACATCTTCTGACCCTCGGTACATAGAAATTCTGCCCTCCCTCACCTGGGCCTGCCTTTCACTTTTATGCAAATCTGTCTGATGGCTGCTTATACACATGTGGTATCTAACACAGAGTCAACAGGGCTACCATCTATCCCACCATCTCTCCTTTTTTTTCTTCAGCTAATTTGGGAAACACAGCTAGCCTTTCACCCCTGCCATTCTGTGTCTTATCTTCTGTCTCCATGGCCAGGAGACATCTCAGTCTGACAGATTGTTTTTACCAGTATCCTTGCTATCTGTTTGTCTCATTCAAAATCCTTCTAGAAAATTATTTTCCTGTGATGCTATTTGGATCCTTCACTATTTCCTCTACTTGCATGGCATTAATGTCTTTTCTTTCTCATCTTTTCACTCCCAGCTCTTCAAACCTCTACCCCTGTCTAGCTCTTGTCTTCTAGTCATTCTCACATAGGATTGAAATATGCTTCTAAACAGACTGTGGTAGGACCCTCTTATTTGGAGCCCTAAAATATGTCATCTTTCTTTATCTTGCCCTCACACAACATGAGTTGTCAATGAAGTTCCATGATGTTCTTATGTGTACCCTCAAATATTTCTTAAAATCTCTTTAGCCATGGTGTCACCAAAATGTTACCAGCTAGCCAGGCTGCTGGTAGCTGGAGCAGCCTGCCTCTGACAGTGAGCATAATGTCTGCCCTGGATCCCACATATTCCTACTAAGCTGTCTGTATCCTGCTGGGTTGTATCTTATTGTTAGATGGCAGGCTTGGGTTAGAGGCAGAAATTGCCTTTTTTTCTGTGTTTGCAGAGTACATGCCACACTGGGAACTGAGTCCATCATTCCTGATTCTCTGACATTAAGGTGATAAATAAGAAATTACAGTTACAGAATTGTCACAGGGAGCAACTGACAACAGAGCAGCAGCATCCTGTCTCCCCTTCTTACTATTCATGCCTCACTATTCATTGGAGTACCTCTGTGATTCTGCACCTGCACACGTGTAGCCACTGGAGCAGTAGGATTTGTCACGAACTCAAAGTCTCCTGCAAATTAGATGAGTAAGATTACATGGCTTTCTGCCAGCCAAATAGTTGTAAGCTCTTCATTTACAAGAAGCTTTCACTTGAACTTAGCTGCCACAATCCAATTTGCTCAATTTCAGTAAGGTTTAAATTGTTCTCCCTGCTCTTTCTACATTAGCAGCCCCAGAACAGTATGTTAAGAAGATATAGATAACATGTCTGGGAGAGATTTTCAATTGGATGTGTTAAAATCTTCCTTTTTGCCCCTAAAAATGTCCTAGCAAGATAAAATTACTAGTTGCAGACACGTGTTTCTGTCATATTTATCAGCAACCAAGCTAAGCTGATTTGCAGCCTTGGACACTAACCATCACTCTACTTTCAGGTTGCTGAGGACTTGATTTATAAACATGCCAAAAGCTAGGATGCTCCCAAAATAGAATATGCTTTAGGATTCAGCATAGTTAAAGCAGAACATTAAGGTGAAAAAGCAAAGAGGTGATCATATTTGGAGTGGAGTGTAACAGCACACTTGAAAGAAAGTAAGTCACCTAAATGTTGTATAAGAGGAGATCACTTGGATTTAGTGAAGATGAGGGGACAGAGGGAGCTGCAGAACTGAGAGTTATGTACGGGATAGAAAAAGAAGTGCATTTTCCCAGCTTGAAGGATGTGCCATAGTTGTTAAATGGCCTCTCAAGCCTAAGCAGACTTAACAGTTGATGAATATTTTCTTTTGATATTTCTTCATGTAGGGCACTGGCCATCATAAACCTCTTAAATTTCAAGTGCTATTTTTATGGCCTCTGTATGATTGGAGTAACCTCACTTAAAGGATTACAGGGGTTACTTCATGTCTTTGTAGCCCAATGCATTCTGGTAAAGATCAAATTGATCTGAACTCAGCTGTTATCTTTAGCATTGATTGTTAATCATTCCCAAGACCTTTGTTCTTTGATTGTCTCTAGGGAATCCTAAGTGCAGGGTACGTTACTTAGTACCTGGCTTATCAGCAAATGTGCATCATCAAATACAAGAAATATATTCCTAATATTGTTAGGAAAAGTACTTGAAAGTAAGTTTAAAATAATATTATTCACCTGAAGATTCCCCACAATATTTTGCTGGTTTGACTTCAGTGTTTGTGTCTTTTTTATAGTGTACTCTATTGTAAAACAGATGAATGCTCTCTAAGTAAAAGAATTCACAGCCTAGCCTGAAGCATTTAGACAAACTAAAGTCAAATGAACAATTTAATATATTTGTGAGGTTATTTAGTACCAATCTAAAGTAGAAATGATGCATACACTACTTTCATATTAATTAGCACATTCCAGCTGATCATCACAAACATCAGAAAACACCATAGTGATTGATTACAGTCTTGTTCTAAAGCTTAATAGAGCTTCTCAATGAAAAATACAACTATACAGAATGTACTTTGAAAAGCACAGCCCAAGTACTGTGTTATGAGACCTTTCATAATATAAAGAACGACTTGGTGTCTGCACAGCTCAGCTCTCTCTGAGACTTCCTCACAGCACCTTCTTGTACCTGGGCCTGCCCACTCACCTGCTCCATGAGAGTCACCTTTTGCTGAGTTGCTTCACACTTTTTACTTTGGAAGAAGGACACAAGATCCCCAGTGCTGTTTTCATGTTGCCCAAGCCAAATGGTGCATCCAGAGGAAGTGTGGATGGCGAAGGAAGAACATGAGTGATGTGAAAGCTGACACCCAGATATACTCAGGTTTACCTGCCACATCTATTTTTAGAAATTCTTCCTCTGGGTCCTTCCTTTAATCCCAAAGGTCTCAGAGAAAAAATTCCTTTTAATATCCTCTACTTTATGCTAGTTGATTTCAGAAAAGAATTGCACCAAGAAATTGTTCTCATATATTACATTAGCTAAAGCAAAGACATTCACTATTAAATTTGAGTGACAAGGTCATCCTCTGCCTTACAGTATGTAACAGGGAAAGATCAAAGAATCATAGGATGATTGAGTTTGGAAGGCACCTCTGAAGGTACTCTAGTCCAACCCTCTGCTCAAGGAGCAAGTTGCCAAGGACTGAATCCAGAAAACTCTTGAGTATCTCCAAGGATGGAAACTCTACAGTATCTCTAGGCAACCTGTGCCAGCATTCAGTCATCCTCACATGGAAAAGTATCTTCTGATGTTCAGAAGGAACCTTCTGCATTTCAGTTTGCACCCATCTGCCTCTGGTGGACTGCACACAGTGCTCCAGGTACAGCCTCACCAGTGCTGAGCAGAGGGCCATGATCAACATCCTCAACCTGCTGGCAAGGCTTTGCCTAATGGGTCCCAGGATACCATTAGCCCTTCTTTCCAAGGGCACATTGCTGGCTCCTGTTCAACTTAGTATCCACCAGATTGCCCAGGTCCTTTTCTTCCAAGTTGTTTTCCAAATAGGGGGTCCCCAGGGTGCAGAATTTTGTTCTTCTTGTTGAACTTGAAGAGGTTCCTGTCAGCTTATTTTTCCGGCCTGTCAAGGTCCATTTGGATGACAACATAACCCTCTGTTATATCAGCCACTCTTCCCAGTTTGCTGAAGGTACACTCTGCTCTATCACCTATTAATAAAAAAGTCAAGAGGGCTTCAGGAATACTGCTTTCCATCTTGAGCATAACGCTAATGCCAAAGCCAGTCATTGTCCTCTTCCCTGGCATTCCAGATCAGTGGCACGATTTGAAAAGTAAATTAAGTTGTTAACACCAGGATCTTGGAGGTAACTGGAGCTTTATGTTTTAAAGAATAGGAGGAATTCCAGAAATGGAATTCCTGGTATGTGAAAGCTGTAGGAAGTAAATGGCCTGAACATATGCACCAACTTATTGCTTCATTTTGGACTGGACAGTGGTAAGTGGAAAAAGTAAGAAACTGGTATGTTCCACATTGGACACCAAGTACTGAGTAAGCTCTGCTTTGAAGTGAATAATATTCTGCTTCCCTGCTGTTTGCCCTCAGCTCCAGGAAAGTCTCCAAGGTGTAATTATTTAGGCCTTTCTCACATGAGCTGAACAGGTTAAAGCTGCTCAAGCTCCCAGAGAGAAGAAAGCAGGCACGTACGCACAATGCAATGAGACAGGACAGGGACTGAGCAGGGCAGGGACCAAGGGAGGCTGAGACATGAAGCACAGAGCAGTGCCTGCAGACACAGGCTCATAGATCTGGCTACACACTCTTCATTTAGTCAAAGCAATTCCTCTGCTGCTTATTAAACTAATTTAAATTGATTGCTTTTTAACAAAGTTATTGCTTTGTTCTTAGGCTCAATACTAAGGAAATAAAATAGAAAAACCATTATTATGAGATAAAATAAAAGACTGGAGCTTAATGAAGATGTGAAGGTTTCTTTCTCCTGGTGTTTAATTAGGGGTTGTGTTTCAAACAGAGGTTCCTACACAGTACATTGAGAGTCAATAAGATAGTTATCGTATCTATTTAAATAATGAATTTAAATCATCCAACTCTCCAGGTCTTCAAGCTGAGTTTACCAGGTGTCACTGAGGAGCAGAGAGTGAGGGCTCCTGGTTTCCTGTAGTAAGCAGTATGAGAACCACAATCCCCAACCTCAATTCAAAACCCAGTAGTTCTGCTTGGTTGGACAGGACTTGAGCACAGCTCTGCACCCTCATGGCTTTTCTCTGCCTCTTATTCACCATGTCTTCTCTATGGCAGCCACACTGGAGCTCTCTGCTGCAGATTTCCATCAGTTTTTTGGAGCAAAAGCATTTCCTAGTGTGGTGAGACCTAACTCTCTGACATCCAAGAACAGCATCTAAGAGCTAATGCTTAAATCAGAACAAGATTTAATACAGTTTTTTTAAGATGTAAGTAAAGGTAGAAAGAAGTTTATTTATGTGTATGTAAGGAGTATGTGCTTAGACAAGGTGAACAACATTGTCACAGGCTTAATATTTCAGAGGAAATTCCTATCTCTAGAGGCTTCCCCCTGCCATTTGATACGTAATTACTGTTACAGCCTAAGGAGCAGTAAACAACATCCACAGGCTTTATATGGATGTGCCAAAGAAATTTTCAATCTACTGAAACTTTCAGACCAATAACAGAAATTTTCAACCAAGCCAGAGATGGAGAGCATGGAAGAGAAATACTTTTATCCAATCTGTATTTTTACAAGATAGCTATAACTCTTACTTCCTCAGTATCAGCTAAAAATGCAGTGGCTCTATGTTACCTTCAAGGAAGGTACAGCCAAACAAAATAAATACAAGCAAAGTATTTCAGCTTTGAAGTTTCAATTCCAGCTTATTTGTCTTTCAAGATAATTCAACTTAAACAAAAGTTTAACTCACCAAGTTAATGTCACAGAGGTTTTGGTTTTCTCTGAAATTAGAAGAGAACAGAACTTTGAGCTAAGAGTCTGGAAGTGGGACATTTGCTAATGTAGGAGCACATGTGCCTGATCAGAATGAAGCAAAAGAGCCCAATGACCTTAGAACAGGTATACAGACCATCAGGACAATTTAGGAAATATGACTAGATTCACTGTGGAAAATTTGCTGAATTGTTCAATATTGTGCATTCCTGGTGAAACAGATTGAAGTCATACTCAAGACACAACAACAAAGTTTTCAATAAGATGTGGCACTTCTGAGAAAGAATAACAGTAGAGATGGACCAACTGCTTGGGCCTAGCTGATCCATCACCAGAGACTGAAAAGTAGTGTTGTATTTTGTACTGGTTTTCACCCAATCTCTGTAAGTTTATAGGTACAGAGAGCTGTTTTTGCTGAAAGTACAGAGAATTCAAAACTTTAAAATACATTATATGACAATTTTTAGTATCTGAATAATTGATAATTTCTAAAAAGACAACTTGAAAAATTAATCTGAAGAAGATGTAAGTAGCACCTGGGATTCTGATTACTTTTTCCAGCAGCATTTTCGGCAGTGCTAGCTGCTTTTCTGTCCAGCTCTTCATGACTCAGTGGAAAGTCACAGAAAATAGACACTTATTACTCCACCTAATTGTCTACAATTAACAACTAAACCAGACTAAGGAACTAAGGCATGAAGAAGTAAAAAAAATTACCCAAAACCCCTGAACAAGCCTTTCAAGTAGAACATGACCATATCCTCACCAGACTTGGCTTCACATCTGATCAAAGATGAAACTGGGATCATAACAACCCACACTGCAGAGCTTCACAGAAACGTATGATTTATATCCTCAAAGGGGTACTGCTGGGCTTGTCTGTCTGGAGAGGAAAACAGCCACATATGGCTCCTCTGCAGGAAGAACTTGTCCAGTTTAACCCTTCCACATACAATACAGCCTTTTCCCAGACCAAGCACTTCTCTATAAGCAATTGTGAGTAAATACTATAATACATTTAGCTAATTAAGTAGAGGTATTTCCATTATAGCCATGGCAGAAGTAATTTATTAGCATATTTTGTCTACAGGGGAAGTTTAGACTGAATGTTTGTCAAACACTGAAACAGACTTCCTAGAGAGGGGTCAATGCCTCCAGTCAGTGTGTTTAAGAAGCATTTGGACAGTCCCATTATTAACATGTCATCAAGTGGTGAAAAAGTTGGACTAGATGATTCCCTTCCAATTGAAGTCATTCTATTCTGTTTTATTTTCCATGAGTGATGGTAATACAAGAAAAATCCACCTTTTCTCCATGAGAAAACAATGGATCAGATAGTGCCCAGAGTATTGAAATGCAGCAAGGTAAGCAGTATCTTGTTTGATTATGAAGAGCACAGGCCTCTTGATTTTTTAAAAGAGGGTGTTTGGATTAGCAGAGGAAGAGAGGACGTGAGGGAATGCTAAAAACACTGTTAGATCTCTGAAGGAGTTTGTCTCAGATTTGTCTAGCTCAGACATGCAGTCTCCAATCTGCCCCCGTACAACATGCAAAGTTAGAGGATACAGCACACTGATATTTCACCTTTCTAGAGACATTTTTTTTAAAAAACAGGATCAATCACAAAGTAGACAAATTTGATACTTGGACCTGAGAGCTAAATCCAAAGGGACCTGCATTTGTCAGGGCCTGAGAGAGCTTACAGATCTGGGTAGGGTGTTTGGGGCTCCCCAGGGACTGCCACAGGGTGGTAAAAAGGGGAGCTGCCTTCCCTGAAAATGAGCACACTAAGCAAAGGGCTGACTGAGCCAACAGGGAAAGCCACCAAGGAGAACATGCAGTTGTGTCTGCTTAGAAATGTCAGCTGTGAGCCCATTTCTGAAACTGGCTGTTCAAAGCCAGAGAGAAACAGGTCCAGGTAATGGTTATGTAATTCTAAATCACCACTTTTGGCTGATTTGGAGCAAGAAATTGAACTCTGTGATGCAAGCCTTCATGATCCATTTGAGCTCTGGAGACCTGCTGAATGCCAAAGATGCTTTAGGAAATTATAGTCCCTAGAAGACAGAGTCCCTTTTCACCAAATAATTTCCATACACTACTGGCTCTCAAACTAAAGACTGACATCCTTGAATCCCCTAGAGACAAAAAGGGAGTTGAATTCTGTGGTCCCTCAGATCCTGATTCCTGCTCCATGGGCTGTTTATACATTTCCTCCAACGACATATGCACATTAAACAGTTGGTCAGGACAGTAGACAGCTCCAGCCTTTCAAGTCAGTGCTCCACTTACTCTTCTGTATGATCTCTGTTCCAGCCAACACATAATCTTTTTTATTTTTTTTTCCCCACATCACAGCTATAATAAGGAAGGAAGAAAGCCAGAGTACTACACAGCCAAGAGGGCAGGATAGTAAAAATTTGACTCCTTTTAAGCAAAGAAAAGGTCTGAAAGTGTGTAATAGACAAACACTCCATATGAGAACAATAATTTTGGAAGAACCATGCCCTATATTTGTATTTTAAATGTGCTTCAAGGATGCTACCTCTGGTGGGTTAGCCTTGCTGACAGCCAAATTCCCACCCAGCTGCTCATTCTCCACCCTCACACACCAAGTAGGGTGGGATAGAAAACAGGAAAAAAACAGTAACAAGAAAGCTCATGTGTTGAGATAAAGACAGGGAGATCACTTAGCAATTCCTGAATTTGGCAAAACAGATTCTGCTCTGAGTAAGAAATGGAAAATAGACACAAAAAGTGGGGTTGTTCAACCTGGAGAGACATTACTGCATCTTTTTATAAAGGGGGTTATACAAGAGATGGAAAAATGCTTTTTACCAGAGCCTGTATGACAGGATTAGGGGCAACAGTTTTAAATTATAAGAGGTTAGATTTAGATTAGCAATAAGACAAAAAATATTTATGATGAAGGTGGTGAGACACTGGAACACATTGCCTGGAGAAACTGTAGATGCCCCATTCCTGCAGGCGTTCAAGGCCAGTTTGGAAATGGCTTTAAGCAAACTGACCTAGTGGGATGATGCCCCTGCCCTATATGACTCTGTAGATAGAGTGCTTAGTCATCAGTGAATGTTTGTCTAAATGCAATAAAACTTCAGGCAGTGGCATTTGCTATCCCAGCAAAGGCTAGGGCAGAAGTTCTTGCAGGTGAGGTTCAAAAATGTGGCAGAACTGAGGGGGGAAGAGTAGCTGAGTTTTGTTTGGCCTCATGTAGCACATCCCACCATGGTGGAAGCACCCAACAAGCTCCCTGCTCTTGCTCAGGGCCTCCACACCAGGAAGCAGCAGTGCTGGACCAGGAGGCTTTGGTACAATGTTTGAGCTATAGGAAGACCATGTCTGCATTCCATGCATAACCCAAATGTCCTGTGGAAACCTCTGCCTTCTATAGTCCTTTCTGGCTTTTTTTTTTCTGAGAGCTTGGAAAGCTTTGTGGCTGCTAGTAAAACTTAGAGAGGAAGGTTGTGAATGTGCAAAAGTCTAACTAAAAATGAAACTTCATCCTTCTTTGTGGGTGAAATAGAAAGCTATTATTTATAATGCTCCTGGAGGATGTATTTCAAAAAAGATCTGTGCTGTCCTAAAGGCTTGCAAATAATTGCTCTGTTTCAGGTTTTATTATAGTCCTGAGGGTCAGTAGGAAGCTACTAAAATATTTGAGTAATGCTGATTAAACCTAGTGAGTAAACCTAGAGGAATTCAGAGTCCAAATGAACATCACACAAATATTACTTTCAATTTCATAAAACAAGCAAAAGAAGGGCAGTGGATTCTGCTTGGACATTATGGTTCAGAGGGAATGAAGTGCTGCTGTATCTAGACAATGAAGACTGCTGGGCACACCAGAGTTCCCTGCTGAGCCTGCCACTGGGCTGACTGTAAACTCTTGCAGAATCAGCCAACAGAGGATACTCAGAGGAGGAATACAGGTGTCATTGAGGCTATCTCCTACAGCCCTTCCCATTGGGAACCCTTTAAAGGAATGCCACACACAAGAAGGGGAGGACAAGCAGGCCATTGCAAAACTAGAACAAAGAAAATGTTTGCTCAGCCTGTGGGCAAACAACCATATCCCGGAGTTATAACCTGGTTCTCCTCATCAGTGGATCTTTTCTGCAAACATGATCACCCACTGTCCTATACTGGAGACAAGGATAAGGAGTTTAAAAATATAAATTGGTTACAGAAGGACCTTTAGGGATGCCCAGCATTGCGGTATTAGCATTCGGTGAGCTGCTAACTCTGCATTCATTAGTTGATAACTCTCTTCGTAATTTCCAGCTGTTAGAACCTATGGCTAGCGGCTTACTGCAAGTTCCAGACTCATGCCTCCTAGTGAGCCTTAGGAAATGCAGCCACTGGGTTTTGGTACAGGTTGTGATCTACAAATGTCACGTCTGGCTTACTTGTAAAACCTGTCACCTTGGATTTGCTGTTAGCACACTGCAGACACATACACCCAACTCCTGACAGTATTACCAGGTACACCACAGCTTAGAGCATGAGCCTGACTTCACTGGCTGTTTTCGAAACGTTAAAAGTTTGAAGCACTACATTATTTTGTCCCTTCTGCTTTTATTGCACCATTTATATCTATCTTCTAAAAATAACAATAGAAAACAGTAATCACTTGTTTCTAGTCAGCAACTACAGTTATAAGGAGAGCAAACCACAGAATTTAGAGGGCATGTCTGACCAAAAAGTACTTCCCATTTTCTATTTCTGAGGGGAAGAAGCCTTGCAGTCTTGCATGAAGGAAAATTATCAGAAATAACTGTCCTTTTTTTGTTGTTATTCTGGCAGATTCTGTTATCTGATAGATAAATTCACATCTGTAATGAAGTTCATTCACTCTAGTTTTGTTCTAACAGTCAGTGTCAGACCTCAGAGAGGTGTCAAATGCGCAGAAGTTCTCAGTGGGCACAACTTCTGCATTTAATTCTGGTACCAAATAACATTGTGGAAAAAAAGCAGAAAAAGAGCCAAAACAGGCTTAGTCTGTCAAATTTCCTCAGAAGCCCCAGCCCAAAGGGGAGAGTCATTCATCCATATGTAGTTATCTATCTGATTTCAGGGTGTGCTTTATTTACTAGGATTTAAAGACCTTTTAGAAACCTAAAATAGGACACATAAATAATGTGACTTTTGACCTAGATTATAGGCTGGAGACCTGGACAAACAGCACAGATAAATCCCAACAGACAGAGGCTGTTTCAACCTTCTTTTCAAGGAAACACTTTTTGGCTGCACTATCGGTTTACCTAAATCCCAAAATGACATTATTTTTGGCAAAAAAAAAGAGCCTTTTGCCGATGCCTCTGTGTTGCAGGTGTCTCTTCCCCATTTTTCCTGAACACCAGGAGTTCCCTCAAATCCAATCCTGAGGGATCCACAGGTACCTCTGTGAGGGAAGGGCAAATGACAGGGATCCTCAATCCCTGTCATTTGCCCTTCTCCCACAGAGGTACCTGGCTCTAGACCTCCAGCCTCTCTGCCTGAAAAACAACAGGACCAAAACTGGGACCAGACAGTGGGTCATAGAATCATAGACCAGTTTAGGTTGGAAGGGATCTTAAAGATGATTTTTTTCCATCTCTCCTGCCATGGGCCACAACTTTCACTAGACCAAGTTGCTCAAAGCCCCATCCAACCTGGCCTTGAATGCTTTCAGGGATGGGACATGCACAGCTTCTCTGGATAACCTGTTCCAGGGCCTCACCACCCTCACAATAAAGAATTTCTTCCTAATATCTAATCCAAACCCCCACCCTGCTCCAGTTTGAAGCCATTGTGTCCTGTTTCTACATGGCCTTATAGAAAGTCTCTCTCCACCTTTCTTGAGCCCTGTTAGGTTCTGGGAGGTGCCTTCTCTTCTCCAGGCTGACAATCCAATTCTCTCAGCCCCTCTGCACAGGAGAGGTGTTTCAGCCTTCTGCTCAGCTTTGCATCCACACTGCATAGACCAAATCATAAATGTCCTGTGCAGCTTTGTGTCCTTAAGAATTGGGACAGATGGTGGTGTTTGATTCAAAAGTCCTGAAATAACATGACCTAAACACATTCTGTGATTTCAGCAGAGTGACAATTTTATAGCAAGTGCAGGTGAAATATCTGTGCTGTGCAGCAGGGCATAAGGGCATTACAGGAGTGCTGGAGGGGACAAGGCTTGCTGGAGTATGTCAGAGGACAGAGGAGGGGTCAGACACCGCACAGGATTTTCCACCTGCCTGTGAGGAATGGTCTCTGGAGCATCACGTTCCCTTAGCCATGCCAACTGGCATAGCCCATCCACTGACAGCAGTAACCTGCCAAGTAAGTGACATGGATAATTACTGTCCAGTGCTTAAGCTCACTACCAGATGTTGGTTTATTTAGCTATGTGGACACAGAGTCTTATACCCAAACACCCTCCCAGAAAAAGACTGTATGTCAGCAAAAGAGGGACTAACTCCAAAAGTGCAGATAACCTTTTAACCCCAAGAGCCCAATTTTACAGATATTTTCGCCCTTTCTCCCTCCCTCCCTCAACTTCTTATCAGCAAAAAGTGAATAATAACAAATCAGGGGTGAAGCAATCAATTCACTGCAGTCCACAGAGCATGGAGAGGACAATAAGCACTAAGAAAAATCCTGTCCAGAAAACACCAGTTCTGCTTTCAGAGGGGACTCAAAGACCACACAGGAAATCCTGCTGTAAACCCTACTGTGAATAAGAGTAGTAACAAGAGCAGCCTCCAACACATAGGGCTGGGCCCTGTGCTCTGTGATGCTGTTTTTAACTCCACTCCAGATGGACAAAGGGCAAGGGACAGTAACCTGGATTCATCCCACCACATTTTGTATTCAGACATGTAACTCAAGCCAAACAAGTTGGGAGCTCTGCCACCCTGGAATGTACTACTAATATAGAAAGAAATGAGATAAAATTCTGTAAGATCCTATGTTGTCCCTGAAAATAAGCCTTCTGATTTGTTTTAGTATAGTGGAGTCAGTTCTCATGAATTGTAAGATAAACAAGAATCATGTTTGCATTCCTTTGTGAAAAGATATCACCTGATGGACTTCTCAAGTGACCAGTGGAGATGGAGAGGTGGTAACTTCTCTGTCCAATCTCTCATCACTGTCCAGAAACTTATATATACAAAGTCAACAATAAACGAGAGAGTTCTTTTCTTCTTGTCTGCCTGACACCTGTTGTGTGTGTTGCTGTGTGTTCCTCTCTGCGTCACAGTAACAGTCCCCCTAAAACCTCAGTTAGGTTAGTTACCTACAATGGAGCAGGATAAATCTACAAGTGAGTCGTTGATTTTGCAGTGGAAATTACCCTATCAAGATGTTTTTCTGAGAAGGACCATAGCTGAATTATGTAGAGTCAGTAGCATGCTGTACATAAATGCATCAGTCTATATGCCCCTGTAAAAAAATGAGGCCACAGAGAGGCTGTTTCAAAAAAATTTAAAAATTGATCAGATTTTTTTTTTTGCCAGGCAAAATTTAAAAGATAATCAGAGAAAAGGAAGTGAAAGTTTCTTACACAGTCCCATTTTTTTGAATTTGAAAAACTATTAGAAATTGTAGGCAAGTAAGGCATTTACAAAACCCAACACTGTCTCTTTGATTAAAAAAAAAAAAAAAGTTACTGAATAGTTTTTGCCAAAAGTTTTGAGCAGTCCTTTACTTAGGACCACAAAGCAGAGCTAAGTAGGTTGCTCTGTAGCAGGTCGGCACAGATTCCTTCACCTGGTGTCGCTTATAAAAAGACCAAAAGAGGGTATCAGTATTAACAGTGAATAATACATGTGGATGTTCCCTGTCATCTTTTTTATACTGTTCATACAAAAAGGTTTCTAGAAAACAACAGAAATCTTTTCAGATGCATCTCCACTGAACTGGGACACTGAGGAACTTGTGGCTGTGAGAAAAATCAGGGAGGCAGAGCAGAACTTTGGGTGTGAAAGCTTTCTACATATTTCTTTTTCTCCAAATGTTCTCAACAGATTTGTGATGGATTAAAGAAATGATTTAACACAAGATGATGGGGGAAGAAGAATAAAACAATGACTTCAATTATCATAAACAAGCCATCATTTGTTAGGAAAAATATCTAGCTACTAAATTTGTTTCAAAATAGATGTAAATGTCTTCAGGGTGTTTGTTAGAGTATCTGTTCATCTATTCAAAGATCAGCTGCAGAAAATGCCCTTGTTTGAGATCAGTGATGCAAGACCTTCATCTCCAGTGACATCACAACTCAACAAAGACAGGATTGTTGAGATACCATAAGCTAAATGTGTCCTTTCACTCTAAGTCACATAATACAAACATTACATAGCTCACTAAAGAGAGAAGCTGACCTCATGGCGCTCATACTGACTTCCTCTGGACTAGATTAAGGCTGTCAAAACAGTGCCCATGTGCAGCTCCAGGAACACAAAGATGCCACAAACATGGTCCAAGAAGCAGGTACACATTGTCTCTGCACGGAGAAATAAATCTTCAGGCAGTGTTGAGAAGACAAGATAAACTCTGTGTGCTGTTAATGCCCAGGATACAAGCCCAGCAGAGAGAAATCTCCTGCAGTAGGGCCCTGGGTAGCTCTAACCAAGGTAAACGTGCTGCCAAGCCAAACTGGAGGCTGCTTTAACACTTACCAGGGGAACATCAACACCCTGGGAATCACAAAGCTGTGCTGGGCCCTCTTTATGCAGGTTAGATTCCTGTACCAAGTACAAGGCAGCCTGGTGCCTGGGCTTTAGGTTTTCATCCTCCCAGGCAGTCTGCTTGCCATTGGAGAGGCAGCACTTGCAGCACCAGCTATATACAGCACAGGAGAAGTGCTCTGGTTACATGCAAAGCTGCCAAATGCCAGGAACAACCAAGTCAAAAATATTCAGTGAAAAAGCAGCAACTTTCAGAAATGCTAGAGGAAGAAGGTCATTTGCAGCATGATTACAATCTACACTTGATTTGAGGCCACAGACCAGCTGCAGTGCTGATTACAAAGACTGAGGCTGGCCAGAAATTTTACTCCTAAACTAATTCAACAAAGAGTATACACTTTATATGAAAGATTTTTATGATCTGAAGAGAAACTAGGGCATGTTTCAGTCAAATAAGTTTCTGAGTACTCTTTTTTAAAAAAATACATTTTTCTTTTGGATAGCAAAAATATAAATAAATTTGGCTAAGGTGAGTTTCCTGTAATTCATTTGCTGAGAATGGAAAAAAAATCTCACTAATGTTTGTGAATTTGAGGTTTATGAATTTTTTTTTAATTAGCCTTTCCGTGTAGAGAAAAGACGATTTCACCATGTCTAAGATGGCATTTACTTATCCAGCAGTCTTCTGGTCCTGTTCTTCCCTGTATAGCCCTTCTTTCTCATTGCTGTCCACAGCTCAAGTTGTCACAAAAAATTGTAGAGACTACAGACCAGTAAGAGATTTAAGTGGGGGCTTTCCTCTGAGAAGCCATGTGTGACCAAAAGTAATACTGTAAATGACAAGAGTAATGGGAAAAGAAGGAAAAGTACTTGCTTTGGTGCTCATTTCTTACATGACTCTCTATTATCAAGAATCACCATGCTAAACTTTCCTAGGCCATGTATCTATTTGCAGCTAGAAACATTGCAGCTCCCCAGGTTCCTGGTGCATACATCTAACTTCCATTTCTATAATTACCGTTTTCAGGATCTGTGAAGGCATTCTGGCACGGCTTCAGCTCTCAAAAGTGTAAGTACAGGGAACACTTCAAGTTTTTTTTTAAGGATTCAAACAGTGGAAGCTATATTAAATTGAAAGAATTTTAAATTATGCAGCAGTTGAAAATATGCAGAAAGTTAAAAAGTGCCAACAGGGCTAAATATTATTCAGATGACAAAACAAATGTACAGCAGTTTACCTAGTTTGAAGAAATATACTCTGATTTTGTAAAAACCATATAACAGCATACAGCATGACCTCTTCTGTTTCATTTGGCTGAGCAAGCAGATAGCTTTTGAAACACTACACAGATCTCATGATCTTTCAAGTGGTCATTCCTTCAGCAGCATCTGCAGTACCACATCCTGACTGGGGTCAGGTCCCCAGGGACATGCTCTTCCTTGTTCTTTCTTCAGGAAAGCATCTTCCATCTGATACTAAACTGTAAAAGGAAAAGTGAGCACTTCCTCAGTGACACTGGTAAAGAGGAAGAACCCTTGCTCATGGCCCAAGTCTCGAAAAATTAAGCCAGATGGAAGAAAAGATGTAAGCCTACAAGACAAGTCCTCTCCCTTGGGAGCAGGGTGAAACACATGCAGGGTTAAAGGCTATTCCTGCTGCAAGCAGCTTGGGTTAGACCTATGGTATTGTAGATTACCCTTGGGCAGCTAGATTGAGGAGGGATAAAACTGTAAAACACAGCATCAGAGAAGTAACATTTGGTACTACCTTCCCCACAGAATTCATTACACAAGGTCCAAGACAAATCTCAGCCCTGAACAAATTAATAAACATTTTTTCAACAAGATTTTATTACCCTGATTTTCTAGAGTCTGCATTTTTTTCAGTTGTGGCTTTCTGTGGAGCAGAGTGGAAAGCAAGGCTATCTTTTTCCATCACTTTGAAGACTCCTATATCTTTGAATGTGTTTTCATTTAATTCTCATAAATAGCACTACTAGAAGAATTACCTAGCTTAGTATTGGGAAGGTGCTGTATCAGACTGTAAAGTGTTATTAAATCCACCCAATAGCAACAGTGGGATGAAACTCATCAGTTCCCAATTCGCAGAACATCAAATTCTCAGAACATCAAATGGAAACCAGCCAGCAAAGATGAAAACCCATTTAGGGTGATGAGGTTCCAGTTAAAGGATATTGAGGCTCAGCAATGATATGACCTGAAAAGATTTATGCAGCCTCTCAGCACATAACTGAAAAAGGTACATAGCATGCAGGGACTAGCAGGAGCTTTGCGGCACTAAAATAAATTTTCTTTACTTGATCATGTGAGAATCTGGAGACCATCCTGTGACTTACAAGCTATGACACAGCATTCATCACTGAAAACCAGCAAAAAATAACTCAAAGATAAAAAAATCTGACTGAATCTGTACATTTGAAAGTAACTGCTCACATTTCAGAGGGCACACACACATACACAGGGAACAGATCTGGAATAGCAAAGGTGAAAAAAACAAAATCATGCATTGCTGTTTGTCCCCTAGATTATAGTTTCTCATTTACAAATATTATTGATATATATTTTGACAGCTCATCAGTATAATAGATTCCAAAGGGGAGACAGTAAATGCCTGTCATAAATATCAGACCAGCCAGAGCTCACAAACAAGGCAGTAGAGTCAGCAAGTGATACCATAAGAAGCTCATGGGCCAATTTCTGCACTTTATGACAGCAATGGCAGTACCGAGATTCCAGCAATTGATTTCCACAGCCACAAGATGAGAAGTCCCTTGGAAGATCTCTATTGGGATCACTGCTCTAACCTTCTATCCCCTTCACTTTCTAATGGAGAAAAAATTAATGAAAGGAGTTAAAAAACATTCAAGCAGATATAACCAGATCCAGAGTAGAGGCTGGTGATGAGAACCTGCCGACAGTGAAGAGATTAAAGGCATCTATTAAACAGAAGAGGAGGATAACAGAGAAGTAAAAATAAGTTTAAGGTGTGAAAATCTGCATGTCCCTCTATTTATATAGATGATATTAGTAAGATCTAAAAGGAAAGAGCGGAAGCTGGAAAATCCTGCATACATTTCAGAATATGGCACGTTCCCAAACATTATACTATGTATGAGGGTTTGACACCTTCAGCATCTTCAGCAGGAAAGAAATTTGCCGTAAGTATTGGAATCTGCTGAAGATCCAGTCAACTAAGAGCAAATGACAGCTGGTATTCTTATAAAACATTATGTAAAACATTAACACATAAGTCTGCCATGTTAAATCCTCCCTTGGGGTACTTGGCCTCCTGTGTAAGCCTAAAGCATCTTTTGCTGGAAGCAAATGAAGCTAGCAAATGTATCCCACAACTATGTCCGAAAGCTAAAACACTAATGAGGCTCCAGCAGATGTTGTAATCAGCTACAGCAATCATCTGGCTGCTTGGCCCCTCTTCCACTCAGGATGTTTTGGATGTAATGAATTTATGTGACTGGGAAAAGATGGCAGGAAAACTCAGGTCACTTGTCTGCAGCAGCTCAAGTTTTCTGAAAGAGTGGTGCTGCACTGGGGATTCAATAAGCAGGGTAATATTGGAATGCCTCTCACCATATACAGGTCTGGAGCTGACAGGAGGGGATGAAGGAAAAGGGGTAGCAATCTCAGGTGCTCAGGAGGTGAGAACAGTGCTAGGAAACTCACTGCAGTGGAAGGAAAGAAGGTGAGAGGAATATTCCATCTCATTTCTTGGAGCAGAAGAAAAATGGTGAGGTTAAAGCCAAGTAGTGAGGGAGGGAGCAGCGCCGTGGTTTCCACACGCTCTTAGGAAAACCGTGATCCCAATCACCTCTGGAGGTACTGGGGAGGAGGGCACAGGTCCCTTCTGGGGAATGCCTTTGTAGAGTCAGGGTAACCTGTCCCAGGCAACCAATAGAAGGGTTGGGGTCTCCCATCATTCCCTTGAGAAGTAGGGGGGTCTTATCCTATTCCTCCTTTGCTACAACAGTGTTTATATACTGCCTAAAACACCAGCAGCAGAGGTAGAACAGAGCCTCACCCTCCCATTTGAAATCCCCATCTTAAACCACAACAGATTATTAACTTGTATGATTTCATTCAACAGATCTCAAACCATCTATTCACAGATACAACAATGAATAGATAAGAAACTTTCCCAAAGCCAGAGGAGGAGTGAGGAGGCTGTGGATGAGCCCTGTTTGGGGACTGCCAGGCTCCTTCCTCTTCAGCTGGGGAGGAGGCCACAACACAAGAAAAGAACTCCCTCTCTTCCACTTCTGTTTTCAGGCCTGTTTGCATATCAGAAGTGACCAAATGGGACAAGAGGAAGCCAAATTAAGCCTAAATTTATTTTGCTATCAGTGATACACCTTTTGCAGTCAACTCATGCTACTGCTTTGCTGATTAAATATTTGAATGGAGAGGAACCAATTGGCAAGTGTCATGTTATTTGCAAGTGAATATACCAGATCTCTTACTGCACTGAGAAAACAAATAATCAGAACCCCAAATTCATATACCTTCCCTTTAGCAAGAGCCACATTGTGTTGTTACATCAGCAATTGAAATATGAGAGGGTGCTTGTGTTTATACTCAGAGAAGTCATATACAGATTCCATCTGTTCAACGTTTGAAGTAAATTCGCACTGATTACTCAGGCTGAAAATTGCTTTGGAGTTTTGTCTGTTGTTACTTGATTTGAAATAAATCAGTGATGCAGTGCTTACTTCAGAACACAGACACACATGTCAAAGTGACAGGAGAGCAGATGAACTTTGGCTGTTCTGATTTGCAAGACATTTGGGTGCTGTTGACTCTCACATGGTGGTTTTCTCAAATATAGGCTTTGGAGAAATTCAGGAAGAACTAAAACTGCTGCTGAGGTGAGGAATAAATATCCTGGAGCTTTGACTCTGCAAACTAAGAGTCATTCCCCCTTGGACAAAGTCCATCCCATGTCATGGGTTCTGGGACAGAGCCATCAATAGCTGATGCCACATCCCAGAGTTGTAGCTGCACTGCTAAAAGCAGTTGCCCAGGAGTCTGATAGAGGTATCAGTCAAAGTGAGGCTCAGATGATTCCCAGCTGTTTGAACTTGTCAGGTCCAGACTTAGATCTAAGATTTGAAGCAACAGTCTCTTGCTGAACAGGGCAGCCAAGACTCTGGATCTCAACATTATCAAGAAGAATTAAGAAATTTAGAGTCTCCTACAGCTTTGCTGACTGGGCTCTAAGTCAGAGCATTAGAGAGATGAATTTAAAGCTCAATCCTTGGTACGACCAAAGAGGAAACCACAAAAGAGAAAAATTAATTTCAGACATTCAAATGTAGTTGAATATCCTCAGCTGCAACTTCAGGGAGAAATCATAGAGGAAGAATTTAGCTGATTGGATTTTGAACCAGAAACAACTCCCACTAAAGTGCCAGATGTTCAACAGTAGTCATAAATAATAAGGGTGAAGCCCTACATCACCATTATCCAATCCTTCAAAATCCTTGACTGATAAGATGCTTTGTACATGAAGGCAGGCAATTCTTCCAGCCCTGCCTGGCTTGTGAGATCAAGTGGAGTAAAGCAAAAGGTCTGGCTACCCCAGCTAACAAATTAGTAGGATGACAGAGTGAAAGCACGTGCTGCTCTGAAAATCAGGCTAGCTATGTGGGTGGCAGAGAGATGGGAAATAGGTTGGAGGGAGTCAGTATGCATTACCAGCCCCTGATCCTCTGAAAAACTTGTTGACAATGGTTCTGCAGCCAGGGAGCTTTGGAAGATGAACAGCTTGGCTGGTGGAAAAACCTGTTCTCTGGCCACCCACACCATGGAAACCAGCAACCAGTTGGCTTCAGAGTGATAAAAGGTTATTTCTATGGATGAAACACACTCAACAATTAAGGGTAAAGTGGCAAAGTTAGGCATTGAGTGAGTCCTAGCTAACACCTGGTGACTGCAGCATGACTTGTGAGACACTGACACCATGACACCATCTGTTTATGATTTATGCTGAACAGACTGCATATAGAAACAGATGGGAGGTGTCAGGTCTGATCAGAATTGTTATGCTGGTGATTCCGCACCACATTATATAGCTGACAGCCTTACTTTCCCACATACTTCTATAAAGAGCAAAGTGTTTATATTCATGTTACTCAGGGAATCATTCTTGCTGAATCCCCCACTGGACAGAATCCTAAAGTTATACAGCTGGGACAGATCTTCATTATTGTATTGGGTGTCACCTTGTCTTGTTCAACATTCCCAAAATAAGGCCCCAAAGTATCTTTTTCAGGCTAGTTCTCAAGGTTAAGTCAGAAACTTGCCGAGACTGCCTTCAAATTTGCTATGAAGTGACTCTCAGGCCCTGCTGTTCTTTAGCACTGCCATCCCTGCTATTTCAAGTCTCAGCTTTAGAAGGCTTCCTTTATGCTTTCATGACTTCATGCAGTTGTAAAAGTTGAGTTTTCTTGACTGTGGATAAAGATGATAAATGTAATTCAGATTCAAAATAACAGAAATCTCCATTGGAAGGAGACTCCTGGACTGTCTAATCTCTCACTGGAAGGAGGATCATTTCCAACACTGGAACAGGTCAACCATGGCTTTGTTGAACTGGAGTTTGAAAACCTCCAACTTAAAAGACTGCACAGTTTCACTGGGAAGGTTTTTTCAGAAGTTAAAATCCAAACATAAAAACTTAAACCCTGTATTCTCCAAGACTGATTTATGATTTTTAACACAAACACCTGGCATGGATACCTTCAAGATGATTTTTCTAATATAGATAATACACCTTAAAGCACATTTCATGCACTATCACTATCTGTGGACTTTCCTCAGATATTAGAAGATTTGAATAAATAAATATTAGATCAAAATAGCAAAAAGAATACTATAGGTGAAGGCAACTGTTAAAACTGAAACTGATTCAAAACTTAAATTTTGGAGGAGTGCAGAGGCTTTCTAATATTTCCAGTTAGCTAAACTGGAAAGATATGGCTATGAGAGACCTTCCATCAGTGTTCAGGTGTTCAGATTTTTTTTACATGATTATCTAGAGGTGTTCTCTAAGCAACAGTGCATTCACAACTAATTTCAAGTAATAGTAATAGCAGTAATACTACACTACTACTACTACTACTACTACTACTACTACTACTACTACTACTACTACTACTACTAATAATAAATAAATAATAATAATAAATTAGCTATCCCCTGAAATTACCAGGCTGCAAAACTACTGTGAGAAACCACACCAATAGGCAGTGTGGTGCCATGCATGTTCTGCCATTGGTTTCCCAGTTTCTAATCTGGGTACAAATGTCACTGATTGGTGTGGGACACAAAGTAAGTCCCCATGTCCACTTTCACACACAAATTTGGGGTAGTCCTACCACAACCAGAGGCACTATATTTATATTAAATGGGTGCAGGGGTGCAACAAGGCCTCTCATCTCACTTCCACTGATCACTGAGGATGTAAAATGTCCGTGGCTGTGACTATCAATATCTTAAACTTTAATGCACTTTTTTGCCAGTCAGAATAAAATGGCTTTCACTGATTCCAAGGGACTTGAGCTGATTGACATCAGCAGGGCACTGTTCACTATAATTTTAAGCATGAATGTATGTGCCAGACCTTCAAAATACAGGTAAGTTAAAGGACACAGACATGGATCGTGCAGCACATAGAAAGCTGGCCACCTTTCCCTGGAAGTAAGGGGGGATCCTGCCAGTGCTGCTCCAGGGCACAGGACTACTGGTGTTTAGCTGCAGGTCCCACTGCTACTGTGAAAGCAGGCACCTGAGCTGCTGGCCAGCTGAGTGGCACCTAAGAATAAAAAGCAGCAGATGGCACAGGCAGTCATTATAGAAACAAACCAAGAAACTTTTTTTTACTTCTTCCTTAAACTAATCAGGTTTTCTGAAACCATAGTAAAATGGAGCATAGTACCACTCTGAGCTGTCACATCCTTCCTGGATATTGTGCCTTGGGGCAGTGCTGCAGTAGGAGTCACCAGTGCTGCACGTACCCGTCACTGCACTTTCAGGACACCAGACACAGGGATTGTTTTAGGGATTGTTTGTAGTTATTACATAGATAAGAAAGAGTAGATTAAGGAGCAGCCACTTTTAGGCCAAAGGAGTTTTTCACAATTTTCCTCAGGCCCTGAAGAGAAAACTCACTGTATTTCCCACATATGTGGGACTGTGTGGCTTCTCACAGTCTGTCCTGCCTTACCCACCTGGCATTATCAGAATTGATCCTGAAAATCACCTGCCAGATCAATCGCATTAACTTCCCAGGGCAAGATCTAATTTTGCACAGTAAAGATGCAGAACCCAGCTGGCCTGAATGCAGACAGATATGATAGAAGCATGGGGTCTGGGAAGGAGGACACTCAATAAAATCTCTGGGAGCTGCTTCTTCATTAGTCAGCACAGTGACTGGTTTGCAACTAGGGACAGAGCCATGGGAAGAAGCTACTGGCAGAGACAGGTTCCCCATGTGTTTACGGCAGAGGAGGGAGGCTGTGATCTTTGGAAAGATGCCCTCCCTCTGTCCTGCTTCTGTGCTTGGTGCTGCTGATAGGATGATTTCCTTCTGCTCAGCCACAAGACTCCTTGTGCTGGTGGGCTTAGAAAAGAGTCATGTTTGTTACTGTGATGCAGATAGAAACACACAGCAACACACACAACAGGTGTTCAGGCAGACAAGAAGAAAAGAACTCTTTCGTTTATTGTTGACCTCGTATATGTAAGTTTCTGGACAGTGATCAGATATTGGACAGAGAAGTTACCACTTCTCCATCTCCACTGGTCACTTGAGAAGTCCATCAGGTGATATCTTCTCACAAAGGAATGCAAACATGATTCTTGTTTATCTTATAATTCATGAGAACTGACTCCACTATACTAGAACAAATCAGAAGGCTTATTTTCAGGGACAACACATGTTCAGTGCTGTCACGGGACAGAGCTGAGGGTGTGGTTATGGTAGCACACCCAGTTTGTGGTTCAGGGAGCTGCCCTTCCTCTAACATCATCCATTTCTCTCAGTTCAGCTTTACAGGGCCTACACACAGACATATAGGTACAGCACAGCCCCTAGACACCTAACACAAGGACAGCAGCATTACACTGCAAGAACTCTCCCCAGCCTCATCTACACTTGTCAGGCATCTTGCAGGCAGGTCAGCAGAGCAGGAACCTGGCTGGGAAGGATTTCAGACTCGGCCAAGTGTTTGAATAGAGGGCAAATGCTTTCATTTCTTAACTTTCCCTTAAAATAATGCGCACGATCTGTTCTGGGAACACCCACCCAGTGAAAATCCCTCTGGAGACTGCCTGCCAAAGCCTGTGAAAATCCCTTCTGGGAGCCGTGTCCGCTATTTCAGACACAGCCTGTTCATAGGAACATAAATCTGCTGTCCTCACTGATGAAGATTATTCGAGCTGGATTTAATGTGCCTAGGCACATCTTTCTTAACTTAGCTCAGATAACCACCTGCTACTTCACGTGCATTTGTTGCTAAGTGCAGATCTCTAACAGAGTTCCCCCTGCAGCTGACAGCTGCACTGGGCTGCACACTCACCTTTTCCCCGCTACCTGGCACAGTCTCAGCATAACTGGTGTTAGGGAGGAAGCCACTTTGCTCTGCTCTGCCCAAATATTTTACCTTGGGATTCTCTTCTATTGCAGCATCTTGCTACCTTGTCATATCTGGAGCAGAGAATACCTGGTGTTTAGGAAAGAAAGTGATAGAATATAGCACAACTCCCTAAAAACATAACAGAGAAGACAACTTACGGAATCTTAATAACATCTGTAAAAAGTTCCCTATCTATATTATTTATGAGAGAATGGTTTTCTTTGCTGAACCTCTGACTGGAAGACCATATGGGAGCTGTTTTGCCACTAAAGTTTCATTTGGGGGTCAAAACCACTGACAGAGGATTCTGAATTCTATAGGTGATCTCTCTCCACTACAGTAATTCCTATAGTAAAAAAGGGAGGTGGGGAGAGTAGGAATAAACCACATATGTTAGCGCTTCTGCTGGCAACTTGTCGGATTGTTTAAAATCAAAGGAATCCCCACATTTTTTGGGACGTCAGAACATTGGCACACAGAGACCTTTTTAAGATTTGGCATAAGACAACACTGTTTTTACCCAGTAGCTAGTTTTACAAGTAGCTCGTGCTGCCAGCCACTCCAAACACACTCCCATCTCAACATGCTGCTGGCACCAACTCCACCTGCTGGAAACAACCTCATGTCCCAGCTGGATTCAAGTTCTCTGCAATTGTTATATTTGAGAACTTGACTGTGCTAACATCCTTGGTGATTTCTCAGTATTAAAACCTTCAGAATCAAAAAGTGCTTGGTGCTTTCATATCTTTCTCAATTAAGTGAGCAGAAGTCCATCCTCATTCTAACACAAGGGTTTAACTCTGCCCATGTTCTTTAGAATTCACCCCTTCATCCACATATATCATAAAAATAAATGCAAAAAATCAAAATTTAACCTGTACTTTCATTTTTTAGATAATTTATATGCAATTAATTCAAGCTGATTTAGTTTATCTGGTATGATATAAAGTAGATTAAATAATCACAATGAAAGATTATTTGTGTCTCTTAGCCAAGCTCCTGGAACACATTACCAGCATTAGGCATCAGACTTCATGTTCACAGATGCCCCCTAAGGGATGATCAGATACCCACCAGCATCTTATGTACACATACTCAGAACAGAGGACTTCACATGGTTGGTCCAGTTCTGAATCCACTATTTGTAAGGCTCACAAGATGGAGTTGAAGCAAGGCTTCATAAGACTTTCACCTTCCAACTGAGATTCTACCCACTGGGGAAACCACCCTGTCGGCTGCTGTTGCACTCAGCTGTTAATTACCTTCACTGTTAATGCTTTGCTTCTTACCTCCTGTGCCATTTCATTTCCAAGAGATGATGGCTTTTATCATCCCGTCAGCCACCAAGCAAAGCACACTCTATTAGTGTAAGTGTCATAACATGGATGTTTATCAGCTGAATAAATTATTGTTTAACCTTTCCTTTAAGCCAGCCATATTTTATTACTCTTGCATTCCTATTTTCCAATTGATAAAGAGGGAAGAGGAATATAGCTGATATCAACACAAGGCAATAAAGTCCAGCATACCTTGCAGGATCTTGATACTCAAACCTCTGTCCCTGATGCTTTCCTCTGACATTTCTGCCTCTCTCCTAATGCTATTTAACGCAACACAAACTGACATGTGCTGGGAAATCCAAGCACACAGATTGCAAGGTGGTAGAATTCATGCATTATTAAAACAGTATTTTAAAAAGCTAAAGATCTGTTCACTTAGATGAACTAATACAAATCCTGTGATCCAAGGGATAGGAAAGTGTCATTATGAGTTTTACTGAATATTATGGTCAAGTTAAAATTAATTATTTGTAAAAAAGTTTGGTTCATTTAATCTGGGAATCAGCAGTAGCATCAGGATATTTTAAAATCACCCTGTGTACTAAATCCACAATTTTCTAGATTTCCTACATGTTTGCTGAAATCAAACACGTTCAATTCTTGTAAATATCTGGAAACTACCAACTTTAATTTTTTGTTTGGAACTTTTCAAAATAATCTAAATGAATACCCAATGCTCAGATATGTGCAGATATCAACAGTCACAGTAAAATTCAAGCAATGTTGTGTTAGTGAGTTTATGACATTGCTGGCATTTTTCCCAGTAATTCAGTGATTTTATTATCCTAGTATGCTTGCTTTACTGCAACAGGCAGACTAAACTCATACTTTTTTGAAGATAGATCAAAACACCTTCATTAGAATTCCGTATGATTCAAAGTTTTTCTCATGAGTATAAATCAAGTAGTAGCTATGATGGTCTAAAAACACCAGAGTTAAAATTTGTTGGCAAAACAAGAATCTGTTATTAGAAACAAAAGTATTTATGAAAATATTTGTATTTTCAAAATATATCACCTAATCTAATAAAATAATTGCTTTCTTTCTACCAAATTTTGAAAATATCTTGCATCACTTTTGGATCATTCAAATATCACAGATTTTTTTTTGCAGTAGCAAAACAAAAAGGTAGTTGCAAACACAGTCCTCAGAATATTTTTACTTCTATTTACAGCAAATATTGCCTTCAAAATAACATGGAAGTTCCTCTACTTTTGTACTATTCTCAGTATAAGTTTTCCTAGAAGATAGAGGCTGTAAATTTGAGTCAATATTAGGAATGATTATCTACAGTTGTAGTGCTCTTTCGTCAACAGTAAAGATGTCATCCATTTACTATGTGAGTAAAACAACTAGCTTTTTTTATTTAAAAAAACCAAACAAACCAAAACAAAAAAATCCACACGAACAAAAAAACCCCCCAAAAATCAAACAGAAATCTTCTCAAGAAGAGCTTTAAAAAATAAATTTCCTTTTGGTTAGTCTCTCACTTCTGGAAAGGCATTTAATCATTATCAAAGTGTGTCAAGTGATAATCTCAGATGTGGCAATCAAGTGCAGGCACAACTTTGATGCAACACCTCACATGCACAGCAAAACATCTTCCTGGAATTTGTTCCAACAATTAAAATCTTCAGCCTTTTGCAAGAGCTGAACTGCTGTGTAAGCTCAGAAGGACACAAAGACCCAGCTGAAAATGCACTCGAGATCTTCAGTGAGATTCCTCAGGTTTCACATCAAGTCAGGACTGTCCAGCCTGTGGTTTTGCTGAGAGCACTGCACCAACATTTGCTGTAGTAGAGCCTCTATTACTGCTTCTATCTCAGACAGGGCATGAAATAATGCTTCACACTGACTGCAGGGACTTCTCCCATCTCTGGAGTCTTATCAATACTGAGAAAATGTTGACAATTTGATAATGAACCATTATCAGTTGGGAAAAAATGAGAGAGAAATTGAAAGCAAACATCTGGCAAATAGAATTAAACATATTCTCTCATCACACATTAGACGTGCTCAAATCACAGAGTATCTGCTGCAGGTCTGCTGCTCAGCATACACATTTACATCATGGATTACAAATTTTTTCTCTTCTTTTATAGCAGTATTTAGTCTGATGCAACTCTGATAACTGCTCCAAAATTGCTTATTAGCCACTGCAATCCTGCATCATGAGCATGTAAAAACCCTAACATCCTATGGCACTGGATGCCTTCATATTTTTAACCTCAAAATCCTTCCCCCTCCCTGCAGTGCTTGCTTAGTGACTTCTGTTTACAACCCCAGCACCAACTCCTCCCCCTAAGTAGGCCAAGATCTCGAGCATTATGAGTTTCGTGACTGTAGAAATTCTGCCATTTTACTCATACCACACCTACTAAAATTAGTCTGCAACAATGTATGAGGACACAAGAATAGGCATTTGTTGAAAAGACTCTAAAGTATCTGTTTTTGCACCTGAACATCATATCAAATTCTTTCATACCGAAAAGATTAGGTTTTGTAGTCCCCTTCTAAATTTTGCTATCAACATTATCTGCTAGTTAAGTAGAAAAGGGCTATGAAATTTTTCTAACAGCTGTTTTTTGCCAAGCAATGTACTTGGTGAGTTTCAAGTTAGTTTATTTATGGAACTATCATGAAGTATCCACTCATTTCTTAAAGAAATCCTTAGAAATTCCTCAAACAAAAAAACAAATAACAGAAAGCAGAAATTTTTTTTTTTTTGCTTCCTTTTATCCCAGAGGTAACCTACCTGATAATAAGCTTCCATTAAATGTTAATAAAACAAAGGTTACATAATTCACTATCCAGCAAAGACTAAGCAGGATAAATCCAGACACTAATGATGGTTTGTTTGGGATTATTGGTAAGCGTTGGATTAGTTGAGGTATCTGCATTTCCCAGCTCACAACAAAAACTCCAACAGCAAAAGGCTAGTGCCACCTTTGGATGAAAATTCATATTAGATCCCTCAGTCAATATGATTTTCTGTTCTGCTATTCGATTAGATACTTTGTCGTGCTTTCAGAAAGTTAGTAAGATTTAATGAGAAAGTTGTCTCTTCCTTCTCTGTCACCTCCTTTTTTCCTTTTTTCTCCCACTCAACTCTAATTTTTAAGCAATAGAAAAAGCTCTTCCCTCTTCTCAGTGCTCATATGATAGCTCTTTGCAGTTTATTCTTGGAAATGTATCAGAAAGTCTATTAATTGTCATGGTACTTGATTAAAGCCCATTTGTAAGATATTTCCACAAAATTGTTAAGCATTTGAGGAAGAAAAAAAAAATCAGTGAAACTTTTAACCTAATTTTAGGTAGAGGTTTATGTAACTTTGATTCTTATTTTGGCACTTCACACATTTCCAGACTTGTCCTTATTTTACCTTGTTTCAGATAGCCAGAAATACCCTCATCAGTCATCAGACCTGCAGCACCTCATTCATCTCACTAAGAAAGGGCTTCTTCATTTAGAAAGACTGTATCCAAACGTGGAATACAGCCTCTGGCTGAAATGGAGTTCACTTTCTTCACAGGGACCATGCCCTGCTGTGTTCTGAGACTAGAACAGCATTACTTAACATCCCCGAGGTTTTGGCTACCACTGAACAGTGCTTGCACAACATCAAAGCTTCCTTGTTTGTCACTCTGGGGGTGGGCAAGGATTTGGGAGGGAACAGAGGCAGGACAGCTGACAAAGACTGGCTGAAGGGACACCATTCCATACTGTGTATCTTCATGCTCAGAAATAAAAATCTTGGGTAGGGGATGGAACATCTTCCAGCAAAACCATTGCTCAGAGTCTGGCTGGACATCAGTCTGACCATCAAAGATGGTGAGAGCAGCGCTTTCCCTCTACTCTCCTTCCTTCACTTTTGAACTGTCTTTAGCTTGACCCAGGCATTTTCTCGCTCTAGTCTTCCTGTTTTGTCCCCCATTCCACTGCAGGAGGCATGAACAAGCAGCTGTGTGGGTGCTTAACTGCTGGGTCAACTGACACAAGGATCTGTAAAATTTGTGTCTCTGCAACAGGCACATGGAAACATCCAGCATCTTATTCCTTAAGGCATTATAGTACAGCATCACTGACAAGCAAATCTACAGTCATCGCTGGTATTAACAAAAAGAGGAGATGGTAAGCAAAAATCCCAGAGAGGCAAATGGTATGATTTTCTAATTGGCTTTGGTTTTTTATCTCTGTGTGGGTTTTATAATTACATGTGAGCTTTATTTGATTTCAAGGGCTCTGTATTTATTTCTAATAGTAGTACCCTCCAGTCTTTATTGGATGATCCCCTGGAGGCATTGTACTAAGAAAAGAATGTGATCAACAAAAACCTTTACTTCCTATGTTCAGACATACTTCTACAGCAACATGAAACAAGCCATTTAATCTAACACACACAGAGGAAAGTGACAACTTGAGAAAGATGGTCTGGAGTGAGTCAAATCAAAAGACTGGACTTTTCTTGATGATTTCCCAGTGCAACCAATTAAGTCCACTCCCTGCACACCATGTGGCCCTGTTTTTCAATTTTTCATTATTTCTTTTTCCTTAACAATTCCCCTTATCCCCTTAGGGGTTAAAGGACAAGTGTTTGCTTTCAACTGAGAAAACACTGACATCAATGCCCCTCATTGTCATCTTATTTCTAAAGCTTCTGATTGCAAAGCTGACCAGTTTGGCCAGCTGACTTCTTTTGCTCTCTGCAAGTACCTCTTACACTTGAGGAGAAAATTCAGGATCATCTGAAAAAAAGGTTCACATACCACACATCAGCACATAACTGAAGTGATATCACTATTACCATCTAAGTGCTAACACAACCATTTATTGGAGAAAAGGCGCACGCTTCCAGTTTTTTATGTCCAGTTTCATATGCCCCTACCACTAAAGAAATATGAAACTGGAGACTAAAGCCTGAGTGCCTCTTCCTCGCTTACCACTTGAGTCAAGGTCAGGTGAATATAAGAATGGTGTAGGTCAGAAGATTCTTGAACTCCTGACATGATGGGAAGATCTAAAGAGTACCTAAAAATCGTATCCAGTAAAACAACATTTCTTATTCATATTTTATTTAAGGGAAAGTCAGTCAATGAAGTAAAGTTCACATGCAAATCTACTACCAACTCTTACTTCCTCCCATTTTTATCCAAATGAATTTAGTATATATCCTAAAGGGGACTCTGGAGCTGCCAGTATGTCTGTGTACATTTAATAAAACGAAAATAAACCAGAGTAGATAAAACCTACCAAAGAGTAAATGCTGCTCTTTTCTCAGTTCAAGTTATGTTTATAGGCCCACTGGGCACTCAAAGCCACCTTTATGCTTCCATGAACCCAAGGCCATATGAAAAAGGTTATAACCCAAGATAAAAATGCACATCTCCAGACTCTGAGAGCTAGATTAAACCATTTGACATGTATTTCATCACTGTCTTGCCGACATAAAATGCAGCAGCAAGCAGGCCCTTTCTGCCAATACAATCCATTTATTCTATCACTTACCCAGCAAATGCCTGCAGTCCCTGTTCAGGTTGCTTACACTGGGGCTGACATTCACTCAGACCTTGACCATATTCAGCTTTAACATCCTGGTGGGACACACTCAGTGACTGAGAGCTAAACACTTCAGTATTCACAGAGTGTGTACCACCACTAGGTTTTACCTTTATGACTGCAGCCAACTAGTTACCTGCTACCCAAGTCAGGATTTTAATACAGAACATAAATCCAGCAGATGCTGGAAAAATGCATCCAAAATGCTGGGTAAATATTTGGCCAGAGGACCCAGCCTCACAGGCTGGCTTGTTTAGAACATCAGCTGCAGCAAGAGAAAAATAATTTGCAGAGTCTCATGAAGCAATTCATCAGAGCATGTAGCTCACAACTAATAAGCAACATTCTGCTATACTTACAGACCTCAAGCCTCAGCACACAATGAGCTTGTTACCATATCACACAATCTAAATTTCTGTACTACCTTGCCCACAAAGGCTGGCTCCATCCCCCCTAGCCAAGATGCTAACATAGGCAAAAGCCAATAGGCTGACAGTGAGTTTTGCCCCTCTTTTCTTACCCTGACCAGAGAGTAGTCTTCCCTCTCTTCAGCAAGCACCTAGAACTGATGTGACTGCTCTGAGAAAAGGTAAAGAAGAAATTCAGTTCAGACCAGGGGTGTGGCAGGGACACTGTCAGAGCCAGCACCACCTCACTTTGCAGTCTCCCTGGGGCAGGCTCTGGCTTTCCACCAGCCAGATTAATACCTCCTAACCCACACATTCCTTCATCTATCACCTCAGGAAACTATTAGGCCCTTGTCCAACACATTTAAAAGCTGCAAAGGGTACAAAAATACCAAAGAGAAACATCAGTATTTTGAAAGATACAAGTAATTGTAGATAAACGTATTCCAAAATTTAACAACATGGTAGGCAGTACAACTCTGAACAGTCAATTAAGGCACACTATAATAAAAATTTAGGAACACAGATATGCACGTTGACTCCTTATGTGTGAGCCTGTAAGTACCAGCTGAAACAGAAAAAGACCTTACTCTTGCAACGCTCCCATTGCAGAAATCCCATGTTGCCCAGAACTTCAGCACTAACCCCTGACTTCCATTGCTTTGCTGTAACAGCTTACAAAGCCAGGCCCTCCCCCCGTGCCTCCTTCAGAGCAGACAGTGCCTCACAGTGCTCAGCTCAACAAGAGCAACAAGAAAGTCACGACTGACACCATAACGATGTTTGTTCCACATATGGTTGCAGCTCACACTTCATTAGTGCCTGCTCCTAAACGACAAGTTTATCTGCTGCTTTGACGTTAGCTGGCTCACGCCTGCCTAACCATATTGCAGGCAACACGACTAACCCAACAGCACTTTGGTTCCAAGAAATTCCACGTTCCATGTAATTTACTTATCTGGTGAAAAATCATAAGCTGGCAAAACCCTTTCAAAGGCAGTCATAGCAAATGGGATGTCTCATGAAGTCTCTAATCTTGCTCATCAAGCACTAGTGGCTGACACCACTGGATGTTTGCACAGCCTGGATGCACTCGCCAGATCAGTGGGCCAACAGGGACACTCTCAGGGTGGGCGGTCACAGGCCTCTCACAGGCAGAACACTGGGAACTGGGGTCTTTTTTTCCTACTTTAATTTATTGCCAGTTAACACCAAATTCTGATTGTTCATCTGAGTGCTGGGGGATGGGTGTGAAAGCATAAACACCTCCATGAACAGCTCTCCTTCCTCTTTCTAATCTCAGATTCTCATGGGTCACAGACAGATACAGTCAGCGTGTCCCACTGCCCTCTGAGGCAGGTGGTGAGGCAGGGGCTGGGGTTGCATGGTAACAGTCCCACTGGCTGCTCTTTCCCTCTTAATGTTTTTCCATCGCCACACCATGTCTTTATGTTTCCAGCTCAATGTGCCCACCTAGATGGGTCCTCACCCTGGTGTGAGGCACCCACAGCCCCCGGCCCTCAAAGGATCCCTCCTTTGGTGTGGGTCACCTTCCAAGAGCAGCAGCCCTCACAGCGTGGCGCCTCCGGCCCCTGGCAGCTCAAAGGCATCAGTGCTGTTAGCCACGGGTTGCCCACACCATGAGCCACCCGTTCTGGTGGGCAGCATCATGGGGCAGGCAGGGCAGCCCACAGCCCCCACTGCCCACAATCGCACATGGCTGTGCAGCGCCCGGCTGCTCTGCATCACACAGCTTAAAAGTGTTAGAGACAAACTAGCAGGGGAAAAAAAAAAAAGCAAAAGGAAAAAAGCAATCTCAGTCTACCCTTGCTCTTACAGCACTAGATAAGTCAAAATATTGAAATAATATTAAAGTAGAACAGCACTAATACTTCAGCAGTCTTTGACATGAAATTGTGGAAAATCCTCTCATGATTTACTTTGGATTTGTTTATCTGTTCTAGATTTCGGGTATTTTTCCCCCTGCAGATTTCTATTTGTTTTAGCACATATACAAACACTGGGCTACTATTACTATGCAAATTGTTTCATTCAGATTTCTTTTTATAGCAGCTTTTGTTTCAAAGATTTGCATAACTTGCTTAGGAACTCGCATTTTAAAAACATACATACTGAAAACAAATTAACATTTTCTGCAGGAGGTTTCCAATATCTGCAAAAAGGGGAGCTAAAAAGGAAAAAATCAATTATCCTTTTAAGTGGGCATCAGAAGTGAGACTTTTTAAATTACTTGAAGGTTATAATGGATGAGTTTGTTCAGACACAAAATGCAATTTCAAACACAATGCCGTTTCAGAAGGAGAGGTTTCCTTGGTTCCTCTTATTTTCCTAAAAAGAGACTTTATTTGGACCTGAGACACACAAAAATCCTGCTTTTCCAAAGAGGCTTCCTTAATGTCCATAGTGAACTGCATCATTAATGTCCTTTGGCCTTCAGAGCTCCAGCCTCAGGCCACCCTGAGACACAACATATGCCCTGCAGCCACAAATGCAGACTTTGGGTCTTGATGGTGCTTCATATTCTAGAGCACAGATCCTGGAACTGGGCAGGTGAACGTGGCAGGTAAGACATCATACACACAGCCTAGACACATAAGTTGGGTTTGTAGGACAAAGGATTGGTCTTCAAAACTGGTATGGCTGATATTAGTGATTTCTGGCCAGCTTGTATCACAAACTCTGCCTTTTCTTCTTTTTTGGTTTGGTTTTTCAACCATCAAAATGGCTTGCAGTTGCATTTATATTGGAAATTCTTTCTAAACACGACAAGCACAGAGAAAGTGTTTGCACTGAAATTTTTTCCTTACTTTCATCTGACCATTTCAGGAGAATGTACTTTTCATCTCTGAACTGCAATGTGTTCCACCATGTTCTTTTAATGATGTAGCTAGTAGTAACTAGACAAGAGGATTCTGAAATTAGTTATTTCTACAGCTTCTGGATATGATGAAAAGCGCTCAAAAATATCTAGAACCTCCTTCATATTTTACCATTTGAGACAGTATTATTATCTTCAGGAATGCAATATTCTGAAAAGACAGCTCTACCTATCAAATTTCACTAAAAGTAATGGAAAATTAGACATGTTTTTTATTCCCAGGAGAATAGAACCAAGAGAAAAACTTCATGCTTCAAACAGTGACTGACCATCTTTGTAACTTACACACACACATTTTGTGACTGTATTATTGAGATGTTTATTCCATGAATTGCATTAGTTTAACCAGAGAGTAAAGTTAAAGAACAAGCAGCAATGCAGGGGCAGACAATTTCTATTCTATTCTAGTCTAGTCTAATTACTAACATCCCGTTTATTGACTGAAGTATTCAAACCAAGGACAGCCTTGTCTCATACAGGCATCCATGCGTCCTCAAAGAACAGCAACTCCTCACTCAATGAACAGCCAATACCCCACAAGTGTTACAAGGTAACCCCCAAGCTCTCTGAGCTACTGAGACTCTACATCCTAATACTGGCTTGATTTCAGAATTGCCACTGGCACAAGCTGAAAAGATTAGAAAAGCAGAAACAACAAAACACTGAGTTGACTAAAAAACATCACAGAAAAACAAAGAGCAGAGCTGATGAGAGTCCTAAGTGAACCAACGAGATGTCTGAAAGAGCTAGAATGTATGAAACTGTAAAATGGAGTAGGAAATTCAAGGATGATGCTGTAATGTACTTATCTCTTGAGCTCAGTCCCCCTAAACTTAAAAAACGAAAAAAAAAAGGTCATTTGAGACAACTATCCATCCACTGTATCCACAGATAAACAGAGACTCCTAAGGGGAAGAAATGCACAAAGACCCCTGGAGACGTGGTGCAGAAACCCAGAAGATACCAAGGGAAGATCTCAGCTTCTCATGCTGGATCGCTGTGGAGGGCAGCAAGCCCTCAACCCAGGAATTGTCTGCTTCTCCATGGAGGGGCGAAATCTGAAGACAAAGAACCTGAAATACTCCCTAGAAGGGAAAGCCCGTAGGAGAGCTAGCGCCTTAGGGTGATCTCCCAGCATGCTCTGCTCCCATATGCAAATCCTATGTATCCCACTGGCCTCTCCCCCTTGCTCTGCCCCCTCCCTTTCCTATATAAATCTGACTCCCTGTGACTTCCCTGGTTCATTCGTCCCTGGGACCCTTCATAGTAAGACCTAATAAAGGCTCTCTGCAGAACCCCATACAAGGACCCCATCTCCTGCGTGGCCCGAGAATCTCCCCTCACACAGGACAGTCACACTGGTGAGGCTACAGTGCCTGTGCACCTGAGAGCAGGTCTTTCTAAAGACGCTCCTCTAGGGAAGTCACAGCGCTCTGACTACCGCCTGCCACGACAGACCACATCCTCATTCTACATAGGCAGCAAGGGAGCACAAGGCTTCTATTCACCTGCAGGATATACCTGGTGTTAGTAAAAGAGTAAGTGCTCCTCCATCCACACACCACAGCAGATCGCAGTGTAGAATACTTCTGCCCATCCAACTAAGAGAAAAAGGCCCAGAGGAGGTAGTTGTGCTAAAGCAGAGTACTAAGAATATCCATCACAAATAGGCTGAAGCTGATGATCCAGAAAGTAATTCTTAAGTATTTGCCACAGGAATACAATTAGACGGCCAAGTAGGAATCTGCCTGTCTTCACCACTTCCATCTTTCCCCCATGTCCTCCCTAAAGCATACCATTTTATCAGCATAGATAGATGCCCAATCAGACTACATATTAGAGGTGCCTTGCTACTAAATTTCAGCTGCTGGCCTAGCAACACAAGCTACTTACCAACTCCAGGGCTACAAATTTGCTAGACAATCAAAAAAAGAAACCTTGGAGTGAAAACAAAGCAGTAACCTTTACAATTTTCAAACTAATGTAAATAATGCTATATTTCAGCAGTTCTCATCAGTCACATGAAAGAAGCCAAAGCTCTGTGCAATAAGCAGTGTGTGACACTGCTAGGAGAAAGATTTTACACTTGTATATACATCGGTAGGCAGCAGACTTTGAAAGTTTAACACCCTATTCAGAGATTTCCCTGCATCTAGAGCCCCAATACACAGATGTGGCAGGGCACTTGCAATCACAAATCATGGCTGACAGAAGTATACGCTTAGGAAATCAGCACTGTTTTAGAAACTATTTCAGAAACCTCATGGAATTAAAAATAAAAAGGCAACATCATAATGAAAAGTCATTTAACACAAGGAAGATTTTTCAGTATTGAGCAGCCCAACTATAAAAATCCCTCTAGTTCTGGATTTCATACAACTACATTGCATATAATTGAAGTATCTAATGAATAATTAAGTGGCAAAAAAGTATAAATAATATAATGAAATAAAAAGCAGAAGTAAATATCCGTTAGTCCAACAAGTTACACAAAGCTGTGTATTCAAAACCATGCAGACTAACACTTCAACCAGTGACAGTGGTGCGCTGCATTTTTTAAAACTTTATGAATAGACAAGAAATAAAGAGCCTTGTAACTTCTTGTTGGTGGTATCAACCCAGTATCCGTTGATAAAGTGGAAGTTTCCAAGGATACCCATGAATTGGCTTTAGTGCTCTTCTGCATCTGTCATTGATACTAAGCCTCATTTTTGCCTCTCTCCCCACAAGAATGCACAAAAATTCCATTTGTAACCTGGTGCCCCTAACCCTGCCCTTAGCCATAACCTGAAGTATGAATCAAATAAATCACCCAACACAGAACACTTCATAAGCAACTTGCAGCCATCAAACCTAGACCTGCAGACTCTGCTGTATCATCAATGAATTTAATTATTTATGATGTTCATAATCCTAACCTAATCTCATCCTGGAAAAAAACCATACATCATTATCTTCTTCTGACATCACAAGCTTGTAAAAGCTGAAAAATCAGCCACCAAAACTTTCCAAAGCTTAAACTCATGCTTAATTCTATGGGGAATAATTGATAAGACATCCATAACTCTCTCAAGCAAAGCAGAATACCATCTCCTTAGAACAGTCATCACAGTTTTGGTTATTTCGCCTTCCTTCCATGTTGCCTAAAGCTCTTTCTTCACTCTATCCACACATTACTTCCAACCAAGAATAGCAAGGCAGATATCCTTTCCCAGTCTCAAAGAAATGCTCAACTTTAAAGAAAACATATTGCCCCATGACTAGATGAGTTATTTTAGAACCACTTAAGCATAGAGTCTATGTTCTTACAAGCAAAGGAAAATTCCATTCACAGATCAAAAAAGAACTGTATAATTTGGAAGCTTTTTGTTTCTTAGAAAACAATCAGCAGGAACAGCCCTGCCAACGTAGGACTGAAATTACCAGAAGCACTCAACTGCTGTACTCTTAGGTATGTAACTATCCATTTGTATGTACGGCTCACACAATGCAGTCTCTAGCTGTTTTTGAGATCATGCACCCAGACATTAGAAATACAATTCTTGAATTTTGTGTTTTTAAAAAAATTATCCATTTCCATACAGGAGCTTAAAGGCACTCATTTTTATATCTAAATAGTAAGACTACTACTCAAATGTTCAAAACGTTCAGTCTTTCTAATGGGCTCCTTGAACACAGAACTATGATTTCCTCCACTGGATATTCTAACACTTCTACACCAGTAGTCCTTTTTTTTAAGCTGGCTTTTTGCATCAAGTTGTCAGCTGTGACATAAAACTCGTGTAGATGTGAAATTAAGATCACACATTGTAACTGGCCAAAGGCGTGCACAACATTGCAGGAAATAAAATCAGTAATATGTGGTGGCACAACTTTGTTACATTTTCATAGTAATTAGGTTTTTCAAGCAATTAGACCAGACTACAAAGAAAGGACATTAAGTGCAGTTTTACAGGATAAGACTGTTATGCAGGCATTTTACAGCTATTCATTTTGGAAGGTATGGACTACATACATGCTGTCCAACTTCTTCCAGTTCAACATTTATTTTTCTTTTTGTCTCTCCATACCAGAACCAGAAGAATTTTATTTAAGGAAAAATATTAACTTCTTCATTAAGTCCAGTCCTTCCAACCAATGCAGCAGTAAACTATGGGCTACTTAAATAACTTTTTTAAAATTCAAGAATTAAAAAAAAAAAAAAATGCCCAGAAGTAAATAAAATCATATTACACACAACGAAAGTAGTATTTTGACACTCCTGAAAAAGAATTCAGAAAATGAAAAGTCACACTGAATTTCTGCAATAAACAGTGTTAACCATTCAAGTCATTAGTACACAGAAACACAAAAGCTGTGCTTAAAAACTGTTACCATCGACTCCAAAAGGAAGCAGATTAGGATCATGGTTTGCAATATCAGAGTGTTTTTGACTGCAACAGAAACTAAATTTAGACCCAGTTACATAAAAAATACTAATAGTCTTAACACTTTTAATCAGCGTAAGAGGTTTAGAGATACACAAATGATTTAAAGTCTGTTGACTAGTTTTATACTGCTTTTGCAATATTGTGCATTAGTAAAATCAGGGAGATTATGAAAGAAATACTAAAGCATAACAAAATTACATAAAACATGAAAAGCAGGCTATGCAGAGTGACTCCAAACATTAAGAGAAATTTTACCAGAGTATGTTGAAAACATAACTTCTCTCTAGATTCTTGCAGCATGGAGGTTAATCTAACCAGGTAATGCAACCCAAGCACCTGGTAGGTTCAGAAAATATGTTGAACTCTTTATAAATGCAGTATTAACTTGTGTGATCCTACAAAGGGCAAAGAATAAAATGCTTACTATCTTCATACTGTTGCAAACTGCTGATCCATGACTAGCACAACAGCACAAAGCAATCTGGCAGCCTTTCAAATGCCGAGTCTGGCACGGTGACGGGCAATATGCTCCGCCAGCTGTGCAACTCCTTCAGGAGCTGCAGAACAGCAGAAAAAGTAATTCCCTGATGATTTCTCAGAGAAGTTCATTACCATGTCTTGCAGAGCACCTGCCAATAATTTAGGAAGTATAGATTACATCATGTTCACAGCTTTTTCTCCAAGAAAGTTAAACAAGTTCTCTGAAAACAACCTATATACAATATTGCCCTAATAGAAATAAATACTTTGATACGCTATACCTGTTGCCTCAGAATGTAGTACGATTATAAAATGAGTGACAATGTTATCACATCCAATATCACACTTTTTGATATGTAATCCACACCATGAAAACATTTTCAGGTTCACATATTGAAGCATATGCAACAGGCTAGTTAGGTAAATGTGTGTAACCTTTTTTTTTTTTTTTTGCAGACCATTTTTTCTTAATTTGACAGTTCACTGCAGTGGCATCAGAAAGCATTCCTGAGATGCCTGCTCCTATCATTGCATCCTAGGTAGATATAGAAATTAAATGGCTGGGAGTCCTACTAAGTTTTAGTGACAATTAAGTTCTAACTATGTCCCATTCTTTCCTTTCAAGGATCTCTCCAAATCTTCATGTACAATTTTATTACACAATCTGAGTGCTACCACTGATAAAGACATATTACCTACCTGTTTCAGGATTATTTCTGAGAAACTTTGGTAATAACAGTTGAGATGAGCATACTATAAAATTTATACAGATGGACTTAAAAGACTAAAAACTGCACACTTTGAAGCAACTACTGGAAAATAAAGTATACTGGAAAATAAGGTATGATACCTGGTCAGTCACATTTTTGCTCTTTCTACAAAAATATAAACAGCTGGAGAGGAAGCAGTTCTCTGGATTAGATTAACTGCAATGATTTTACATAAAACTACAACCCTAAATACCAATAAAAGGTTATCTTTCAACCTCTAGGCCATCAATCATCACTTTTCTTTGCTAGAACTCAGTGATCTAAACTGTCTCACTCCAAATTAGAGTTCTTGCTTACAGAGCTGTAAAGCACTTGAATAAATGACTGTGCTGTGTATCACAACATGGTTCAGAACTGGTGAGACAACTAAAGGAGACTTCTTGAAGACAAGGTAACTGAGTTAAGTGATAATTTTAACAAGGCATCAAAGAAACCACCTCTTGGGAAATCGATCACTCCAAGAGCTGTTGCTTAACAACTGTGTTGCTGAGTTCATTCTTCACACCTGTACATTCCTATATACTAATTAGCCACAAACAAAGGAAAAAATAATTTTGGTTGCATCTAAAAATAAAAACTTTCAACATTTTGAAGATGGAATTTTTATTTACTTGAAAAAGTTCTGACATGGTTATTGACATGAAATGTTATGCTTTTTTTTCTATATGTTAAATACCAGCAAGGGCATGGTATCACTAGTACACAACATGATGAACACTCTCCACTGGTTTTCCATGTAATTTTCCAGTTTTACAAAAACCGATAGCAACCTTGGGGCAAGTTCAACAGAAAGCTTATGGTTTGGGTTGTATTATTTTTTAATTGAAATGACCAGCACTGCAAATTTCTTCAGAATCATTTGTGAAAAGTAGCTTTTAGAGAAGTTTTTATAACTTCCAAAAAGCTGCACTGAAAATGAAAAATATTAAGAAAGGCCTGCACAATTGAAGTAATGTATTTGTTCATTAACAAAATTGGTGACTGCCAGATTGCAGTTGCACACTACACTTTTTAGCAGATGCTTAGCTCATTATCATTCAGCTGTGGAATCAGAGATCCAGCTTGCATGACCTAAGAGGATTATACAACAACAGGCAGGTTTTTACTGCTTAAAGCTCATAGAGCAAACTTGTTTCTTCTGACCTTAAGAGTTTGTATGGATCCTTCCAGAAAAGCAGTTACAGGACTAACTGGAAGTTCTACTAAATAATGCAAGAGTGGGTTTCTTTTTTGGATTTTTTACTTCTTATCACAGTGGTAATACATAACCTACCAAAGACAGTAAAACTTAAATTTCACTGTATGAAATCTTGTTCTCCCAAATACTTGTAACTATATTCCTCTTTTACCACTGTGAGAAAGTGTTAGAGCTGAAAGGAAGGATCCATTCACTTACCACTGAACTGCAACCACTCCTCAGAGTTCCTCTGCCAGAAAACATTAAGATACACTTTACGATACAGAATTAAGAATTATTTATGTAATTAATGCAGTTGATCTAAAATAAGCTCTTTCATCCCTTGGTTAATATTGGTCAACCAGTGTGATGTACTTTAACAATTCACAACATATACTGCTTATCATGCCATTTTAGATCATCCAAACCATTCAATGAAATATTTGCCCTTCCAGTACCTTCATGGAAATGAGTTTCTACAAAAGCTTGTGTTGTTATAATGGAAGATTTCGACCTCACTGGAAATAAAAGAAGTACTCCTAAAAAGATAATTACAGCTCACTTCAACTGTGGCTAACCACCCTGTTCTGTACTTACAGGAAACAAGCCATGCAACAAGACTCCCAAAATAAACGCTGGTGGTGCAGGGTAGACATAATGGGCAATGCGCTCTTGCAGCCCAGAGAGCCAATTGTATCCTGGTCTGCATACAAAGCAGCGTGGGCAGCAGAGAGAGGGAGGGGATCTGCTCTCTACTCCACCCTGGTGAGACCCCCACCTGAACACTGCTTCCAGCTCTGGGGTCCTCAGCACAGGAAGGACATGACCTGTTGGAGCAAGTGCAGAGGACGGCCATGAAGATTGATCAGGAGGCTGAAGCACCGCTCCCATGAAGGCAGGCTGAGAAAGTTGGGGTGGTCTAGCCTGGAAAAGAGAAAGCCCTGGGGAAACGTTAGAGTACCTTCCAGTACTTAAAGGGGTCCTACAGGAAAGCTGGAGAGAGACTTTTTACAAGGGCATGTAGGGATAGGACATGGGGAAATGGTTTTAAACTGAAAGAGAGTAGGTTTAGATTAGGTACTAGGAAGAAATTCTTCCCTATGAGGGGTGGTGTTGAACTTGGTTCAGCAGAAAAAAAAGAAAAAAATCTCGACTCAAAACCTTGGCAAAATCGTTTTTAGTAATAGTGAGCAAAGACTCACTTGTAAAATCCCTCTATTATTCCTCTAGAATGCTACCAAAAGTTCCCAGTTCTTTCTGTTGGTTACTTTTTGCTGAAGGAATTATAATATTCCTAATCTCTCTCTCCAGTTGGACCCTTTCCTCAATCCCCACCCTAATTCCTCAGATACCCAAACTGTATAAAAAGCCCTGCTGTATCCTGGACCCCGTTTTTTTCCAACTCGTTCCTTGTACTGTGCACGATGTCTCCTTTGCTATTTTTGCCTTACTGAGGTTCTGTTTCCGAACAATCGGATCAGAGCCATCTCTCCCATAAAAGCCGCCAGCCGTTTCCCGCAGAAGCTGCTGCTCAGTGGGTCCGGGGTGGCTTTATGGGGGTCACATATTGGTGTAGGTTGCCCAGAGATGTTTTAGATGGCTCATCTCTTGAAGTGCTCAAGGCCAGCTTGGATGGGGTTTTGAGCAACATGGTCTACTGAAAGGTGTCTCTGCCCATGACAGACTGAAACCAGGTGATCTTTAAAGCCCCTTCCAAACCAAACCATTCTATGATTCTGTGAAATTTTCATCTTTGTATTATATCTCTTACCCAATCAAAAAGTCTCAAGAGAAGGTAAGACTTAACACTCCTTATAGCATTTTTAAAAATAAATGTCCACAGGCAGTTTTATTGATTCTTTTGATCTAGTTTCATTATCCCATTTTGAACTACTATTGGTTACTTACACAGTTTTCAGACCAAGAACAAAAATTCTTTTTACTAGATACATTTCTTTATCAGATTTGACTGTGATATCATCTTCCCCAGCACTTCCGTTTCAAAACTATGGAAACATCTTAACAGCCATGAAACAGAGTATCATGTAACATTCAGATCCTTACAGTAAGATTACTTTTGCAAAGACTCAAAAAATTCTAGTACTTTTCTCAGTTTAGGAATGGTATTCTCCCATTTAGTGCTCCCACCAAAACACTCCAAATCATGTGCCACTTGTTCACTCATCCCTCCCCCTCTCCCTCCCCTCTTGGGGCTGAAGAGAAGAACTGGAGTCACAAAAAGTGAAAATCATGGGTTGAGATAAGAACAATTTACCAGAAACAGCAATGAAAAAAGAAAATGAACAGTAACAGCAACAACATTAATAACAAAAGCGTACAAGGGAAGTGAGCGATTCCCATGCGAATGCTCACCCCTGCATGAAAGGGATCCCAACAATACCCAACTACTGCCAGGAAGGGACTCCTTCCCCATTCTTGGAAAATGACCTGAGGTGGTATGGAATAACCTCTGGGTCCTGCCCATGTCCCTTCTGGATGCTGCAAAACCCTGTCCTGGCCACAATCAGGTTTAAGTGTTTTCCCCAGGCAATACACTCCCTTTTCCTACCTCAAGTATTAATACATGTCATGCCTTATCACAGAAATGTTGTTTCTGTACAAAACAAGTGTTTTAGGGTACAACCATCTATAACAATTCTGAAGATTGGAAGGTGGGGAGGGAGCATGTCTCTGCTTGTTAATTCCTAATGAATAGCATTTGACTCTAATTAAAAGTTAGCAGAGATACAGGAAAATCCCTACATTTCCAAGCAAATTGTAGCAGCAAGTAGATCTCAAATGCTCTCACAAGACTGTTACTCTGACAGAATGCTGGGTACCTGACCTTTCCACTAACAGTGTATCTTGAGAAGTGGATCTGGTTATATCTAAATATTGTTGAAAGATGGAGAAGATTCTCAGCTTCACCTCCAGCCCATATTGTCAAAGTAAAATCATTAAAAATGAAACTGTCACAATGTTATTTAACTCAGGGTAAAGCTATGTTTTGATAACAGCCTAATAATGAATGCTAGAATTATTTTTTATAATTAGAGTTCTGCTTTTTTATACCCTTTATCTTTTAAAATATGTTTTTGCATTCTACTTCATAGATACAGGAAGAAGAGACTACAAAAGCTAGGATTTTCTCACAATTACTACAGACTTGGGGGATGACGAAGGCTGGTTTCCACCTTCCCTGTGTTTCCACATACCCTTGGCTCTTCTTATCTGAGGAATCTGAACTATCCAGGAGCCCTGGAAGGAAATATTTTTAACTGGTGAACACCAAAAGTAGGTTTGAAATCAATGCTCTTACCCTCAGGGGCAAGAGAGTACAGAATCAGAAATTGTACTCTTTGTCACATTTTTACTGCTAATGAAGAAAATGTAGAAGCCTGAAAATACAACCTAGGGATCATGGCAGTATCAACATTTTGTGAAGGTAAGGGGAAATTAATCTTTTAGTTCAGATAAGAACAAGAACCAGACTAGTAACTGAAAATTATACAGAGAAGTTCATTACTGTCTAAAGCAAATCATAGTTAAGAATGTATCAGGAACTGACAGCAGAAAAAGCAAAATTAATGGGCATTGGCTTCAGGAGAACACTGCTTTACCAGCACTGAATGCCCAGCTGAGGAGCACATCTGCCCCACAGCACCAGCGCAGCCTGTGATACATTTTCTACAGACCTCCAGAACTCCAGTCCCAGCACTCAGCTGACTACTTTCACCTTGCATGTCAGCTTTCTAGGTCTGATTTCACACTTCAGCCACACTCATGTTGAATAGACTAAAATAAGAAGTCAGCTGTTTTGCTTATACTAGAGCCTTTTCCTCAGTGATGACACTAATTTGGGATTCTCTGTCAGCACACACTAGAATTTAGTGACTGATAACACTAAAATTTTGCAATCTCAACTGAATTTGTATCAGTAGGTTGGAAAAACAAACAAAACTGATAGAAAGGTTTATGATCACACTGTGTTGTCTTTATCCTTTTTTTAAAAACAGCACTGTTTTGACTTCCTAAGGGTTTTTTTCTTTATCAGTATATTCCATAGAGGCATATGTGATCCCATCCTAAACCCTCAAGGTAAAAGTACTAAGGCAAATATGATTATGTACAAAATAATTCACTTTATAAAAGTTCACTAGTATCAGCAACAGTAGTAATACAATAGTATTCAGAAACAAGTATTCAGCATTATATCAATTTACATAGCATTGCTACAAAACCAGAGCACTTCTATGAAGTTCTGGTTGTCAATATAAGGGAAATACACATTTTCCTAGACTGCTAAGAAAAAACCCCACAACATTGAGTTATCTAGTTTTTCCCAAATTTTGTGTAAGAAAATATATTCTCACTCAGTATTATGTTTTTAAGTTTTTTACATTTCTAATATATAGTTCTATCAACTGTTTAATACAGTCTTCACTTTTAAGCTACTATTTTAAACAGAATAGCCTGTAGATCAGATAGAAAATTTTTCTTGAGAATGAATTGCAAAGTAAATTATCTTGCCATTGATAGCCCTCAGGGCTATTTTTTGCCACTTTTTCAAAAGATTTTATTTAAGCATACACACAAAGAGCATATATTACAGTGCTGTTCTATGTAAAAAGCAAACAACCCTCCACTGCCAACGCTGGTGTTTCACACATGAACAGGGGAGAAAAGGATTAAATAAACTCGAGAAGCCATTTGTTTCCATAAGTTAATTTCTGAGAAATTAATGAACTCAAAACTGTGTTTATCCTCACCTAAAAAGTAAGGTAAATTCCTAGCATTAGCAGCTACAATAAGTCTCACTGTCAACTAGAACAGAACATGGCACAAAATCATTCAATACATCATGTGAACTCAGATTTCAAGAGAAAAGATCTTCCTGAACTTGGCTCATGGCACTCTGAACAAACAGCAGTGCATAAATAAAGGCTTTAAACTTTGAAAAGTATTTAAATCAGAACTCAGAAAAGTTTTTACAATTGGCATAATTTTGCAAGAGCTAGGAGTTACAAATTCTGTAAGTTTGTGCAGAAGTTACACTGAAGCATAATTACTGCATTTTAAACTGCCTGAAAATATCATCCAATCTTCTTAGAGTAATTGCCCAAGTGATTTTTTTATCCAGGAGATTAGAATATGAAATGCTGTTTCAGAAAAAATCAGTAAGATGGAACAGATACACTGTTAAGATGCAGCCAGATTAACACTGGGGAAGCTTTAGGCAGTCTAGCTTTAAGTAGGCTGCTAATGTGCTCCAACTAACCTCAATTCAAAAAAAAAAAAAAAAAAAAAAAAGAGGAAAATATTTGAGACTGTTTCCCAAAATCAAACTTACTAAAAAAACCCCTAGCAATTGAAAACAAAAACAAGCAAAGAAACTAAAACAAACAAAACCAAAGAAACCAAAGTTCTTTATCCAATACTATTTTAGAACAAAAGAATGACTTTTACATGTTTCATACTCTTTTGACAGGAAATTCATGAAACCAAAACATGCCCTAACAAATTGAACCTTTCCTGAGAAGTGTTCAGTCATAAACTCATTTACAATGTGTTATGTGGGAGATGCCAAGTTGTAACAGTTTAAGAGTCAACCACATGGAATGTACCAACAGATTTATGAACAGTAGCAGTTACTCACATGTTCATGGCAGCTAACTGTTCTTCTTGAATTAAGTTTCCCTGTATAAATTAGAAAACTACAAAAAGTCAGAACTGGGAGAAACCTCCATTGTCTGTAAAAGTTCATGTGAAAACACCTTTGCAACACTTTTCTTAGACAATAGCATATTGCTCATATAAAAGGTCTCTTATCCTATAGAAGTCCTGGCAGAGGCAGCCTTCCAATCCAATTCGTCCTGTTTCAGTCTGAAACAAAAGACATGTTTCAATTTATTATCTTTACACTAATGACAAACTTCTTTTATTACTAAAATAATATTTTATTTATTACTAAAATAATACATATTATTTTATAATATTATTTGCCAAAGAGATTACAACACAGAACACCTACCCTGCGGACAGCCACCAGGTTGTTGCACACAAGCACTCCTCCAACAAACTCAGCTTGTATACCTTCCCGCAAGAGAACCTGCTTGAAGTCAGACAGTCTTGGCTCATTCATAAACACAGACTGATGTCCAAGAACCTTCAAAATAACACACACAATTTTACTACTTCTATTTAACACCTTCGATTCTTCCAAAGAGCTCATTATTGCATAGACAGCAGAGTGGCCAAGACTACAGGACTCTAAATTAGTTCTGTTTCTGTTCACCTGCAGCAATACATCTTCAGGACAGAAAAGCTCTAGAAGTTTCCCATCACAGAAGGCAAGTTTTTTATTTGCTCACATATTGAAGACAAATAGAAAACTACAATGAAGATCCCTCTCCCAAGCCATGCTATGCCAGCGACCAAGCTGTGGTGAACTGTACTGCTGATCAGTACAAGGTGCTACGATGGTTGTCATGAATCTGAACAGTTTTTAGAGTTGTCTCCACAGTCCTCTAGCTCTCAGAACAAACTACACTTAGAACTGTGAAACAGAAAATCTTAAAAAGCAACTCTAAGATTAAAAGGTACTGGAATCATTCAACAGAAAGATAAAATAGTACCTCCTAAAATGCAAAGTATTTTAAGAGTTAGGGTAAATTTATAGAAAAGATAAATTTAATGAACTCTCAAATCACTACTATAGAAGCAGCCATATGAACGTCAAAGATCTGTATCTCAAGTATATGATTTTCCATAGCATCAACAAAACATAATAAAATCCAGAAGTAATAATACCAACTGATTTCTCTATCTGCAAGTACTAATTACAGATATGACACATACTAATTAAAATCTTATTTCATAAATATATGGTACTGTATGCTAGACACTGATAATGGATGCAAAAGATCATCCTCACTGAAAAGCATGAGGGCTGAACAAAGAACAGCACCAGGTTTAACAATTAGAAACCCAAACATGAAAACCCAGTTTCAGTTAGGCTTTCATTTCAGCAAGATCACAGTATCAACCTCTAAGCACTAGAAAAAGACAAATGAATAAAGAGGTCTTAATAAAAGAAATCCAGACCAGCGTAATTTCTGTACCTCATGAGGTGGCAGAGGTTCCAAAGTAGGAATGATCTCACTCTCCTCACACATCTCCTTGTCATCATCACCAAAGAGGCTTTTCATGGCCTTCTGTTGTGCAATCACACTTGAATCTGAAGAAGGCACATCCACTTGCATCTCTAAGTCTTCATCTTCCCTCAACTCTCCCTCTTCCAAAATAACTCCAGTATCCACTTTTGAAACCCTCATGTCCAGAACACCATCTATCCAAGCCAACTCGGCATCCTTGGCTTTACAGAACTGAAGAGAGCTAACAAGAGAATCTTTCAACCTGACCTGGGTTGCACAAAAATAAAAGTACTATTAGTTTCATGGAAAACACAGAGGTCTTTCTTCACACTTTAAAGATTAGGAAGTTTCTCCTCTCCATCTTTCCAATGGGTTTGATTCATGCACTCTTGTGGAGAGAAAGAATGGAATAGGGATCACTAATGCAAGCTACTTTAAAATTCAGTATGTATAACACCCATATCACAACTTAAAAAGCAGCAGAGAGCAAAACCTTTCTCATCTTAGCTAAAAGAAAAAAAAGAACCTTTAGAACTGCAAACATGACTTAAATTTACAGCAAGAGCGATCATTTCTTTTTAAAAAACAGAAACCTTTTTTGCAGCCGAGTTGTTCTTCAGTTGGTCTTAGCAAATTCAGAGAAAGTTTCTATAGATACATTTGGGTTACTGATGAATAGTTCAAAATTTCAACACTCCAAAAATTATAATTACTACTTTATTGTAAGAAAGGATGCTGTAAATATGAGACTTTTAAGTGCCCTTACCCTGATTCCTCTGGTGGACTCTGGGACGTTAATCCTTTAAATAAAGCTCTGCTCTTAAGAGACTGTTATCCATATTAGAAGGTCCATGAGTCCCATAGTGCAATCAAGGCTGCAACCGTGTGAAAGGTACAACCACCAGCTACCCACCCACATGCAGCACAGCCTGCTCAAATAGCTCTCTGACACTGGCACTTCACCCACATCTATTATTTTCAAATTCAACATTGCCACTGCATTTCTCCTGGGTAATTTCTTACACACTAGCAACTCTCATAGCCTTAACCACCCCCCCCCCCCCAAAGAACCACATGCAGAAAATATGCTATTTTAACACTGTCATAACTTGATGATTTTTAATAACTAGAATTTTCTGCTTTCTAGAGGGTAACACATTTTTCTCTGGAAGGAAACAGAAGTACCTCTTTCAACAACTCTACCAATGTTTTTCTATTAACTTTGAAAGAACAAGGGAATAAAGGACTACTGCAAAAAGTGTTTGTGAGAGACTTCCCTCTAAACAACTTCAAAAATTTAATTGTGACCGTACACAATGACCGTACACAATTTTTACACAAGCTATTCCAGCTTTCTTATTTAGAACTTAATATATTGAATTTAATTTTCATGGTTAACACACAGTAATACATTATCATAACCTTACTTTCCAAGAATCATCATATTAAGTTTTTGGGGGGTATGGGTATCTTACTTGTTTTTGTCATTAACTTGCTCCTAATTTTACATGTTCACTCTTACGTACTATTTAAACATGAAGCATTTTTTTATTCTAGCTCTCTAGGCTCCATTTGAGATTCCAATTGCATGGATGCAACTGCTGAATTGCAGCTAATATACAATGACATTCTAAATATAGGCATTATAAATTTGTAAATACTTCAATAAAGCAAACTGATGGCCCCCATGGACATGAATGTTGCCTTTTCCACTTCAGGTAAAAACACACTGATCTCACAATCAAGCTGGCAAACACTTATGAATAATAAGCCTCAGGAGAATGCTTATCTAAAAGACAGAAAAACACTACTAATGCCTTGATCACACTAAACTAATTGTACTCACAGGTAGTACCACCTTTCCTCTCCCAAAGAACAGAGGGCAAATGACATTCTGCTCATACACCTCTACTACAGTCCACAGTAGTTGCATGACAAAAAAATTCCAAAAAATACCTTACCTGGTAAATGTGAGTTTCACTTGTAGCATCTACAGTTTCATGAAGTTTGGGCATGTAAACTTTAATATCTTTTCCACCAAAAGCTCTGCAACATTCTGCAAGGTCCTGACTGGCCTCAGGTGGTCCATGGACAATGACCAGCTGTCTTGGTTTCATTTGGTTAATAATTTTTTTAATTGAGTCCCCATCTGAACGTCCTTCATAGTCAATGTATGTAACTCTGGCTCTAGTTTGAATTAAAAACCCAAGAATAATATGTTTTAGTTTAAAAGATTAAGCCTTTGAGTGCTCCAAAGTACTTGATTAAGATATTTTAAAATTTTTAAAATTAAAATTTAATCTTTTTAAAAGCTGTCAAGCACAAGTTCTATTACGGATCTGTAAAATACAGTTACCAAATATTAGCATGTGTGTGTTTACCACTATATATTCATAAAATTCACTTGCGTAGCTATCAAAAAAATGTTACCCATGAAATAAGCATATTTGCATACATTATTCTTTTACATAACATATTTAAGTATCTATGTTAATGTACTATTGTATCATTTCCTCTATCTCTTCCAGTTGTCTCCATAAGACAGGAAAAAAAACAAATTTCTTAAGAGTGGGGAACCATAAGACTGTCCTGTGCTCCCAGAAAGACTAGTAAAATACAACTGAGCTTGGGAAAAAATAAACCAAAATCAAGTCCTTTTCCACTTTCATAAATCCAAACTAGCCTTTTACCCAATTTGCACTATACCCATGCCACTGTTTTAGCAGGACTAAGAAGAACAAAGTTACTCACTTAATCTCCATGGATTCTGTTGCAGAAATACATTTGGTAGGAACATCTGATAAATCCTGGTCCATAGGCTCCTCTCCATTTGTCAAACCAGACTCTAATTTGCTTTTTTCTTCTTCTGTTGCTTGAAGTTCTGGAACTAGAAAATCCTCAGGCCTAAAGAAAGAAAGGCATTTTGCTTTTTAGAGTAAAACCAAAGCACTACCTAATATAAAAACAAACAGGATGGTTATTATTACTACGAAGATTTATTTTGTAACTGTTATTTCCAGCAATTTTACTACACCTGCCAAGTATTTCCATACTTGAACAGAGCTGATTTGGAAAATATGACCTTCCTATCTTAAAAAAGAAATACTAGTAAATTGAAGATTTCTAGCAAGTATTCCTTATGCAAAGCTGACAAATATCACTAAATTTTGTAGGATGAAAAGTGTTTTCTCACCTCACAAATTTAACAGTAAGTGAATTTAAAGCAGAAAAAAGTCAGGTTAAAAGAATTTAAAAACTATATCAAAATATTTTTTTAAAAATAAGCCTGGAATGAAAATACATCCTAAGAGGTGTGAACACAGGTCAAGGATCTTTGCAGCTTCAATCCTTATCATAAGCTTTCTGTAAGACTTAGCAGCTTGAAGAGCATATAGCAATGCTGCAAAAGAGATAAAACAGTGAATTTAATTCCTTCTAGTTTTTGATTATTTCATAGCTACCATGCTAGTACACATTACCACCACATACTTGATAATTTCACCATATTCATCCCATTTAATTCTTTCTTCAGGAGCTGGAAACATTGGATAAGATTTTTTTGCCTGTTTGAAGAAGCTTCCTTTCCGGCTACCTTCACCTTTCATCATCAAATCATGTTTGGTCTTATGCAAAGTCGGCTGATCAATATCCTCTTCAGCATCACTCTCATCACTGGAATCAATATCTGCCCTGAAATGACATTCCAAAAAAACCTAGCACTTCTTTTTTTCTTCAGGTTTCGTATTACATAAAACACACTGAGTAGAAAATAATAGATGACATAACAGTAACCAAGGTCAAGGGCAGTTTATGCATCTGAGAAAGGGCTCACAGTCAAATGGCAGATGAAACCGGTCTATCGGAACAACAGATAAAAGACAACCACTCCTGATTCCTCCGGGCCCTCAGACAAGGCTACTGAAACTCTAATTTTCATTTAGGCCTGAAAAGAGTTGAAGGAGCAGAATAATCACACAGAAATCTCAACTTTGATCATAACAGCAGAATGAGCATACTTACTCTTTAGACTGCTCTAACTTCTTAGCTGCCTCCTTCTTCAGTTTCTCCTTTTCTAGGTATTCTTCAAGTTCTTTTCCTTCCAACTTGACACGTTTCCTCAACTGCAAACAGAATTAAAATTAATGCTATTGTGAGCAGCTGACACAACTTTAATGCTTCTATATGCTGCTGAAAAGAATATTTGTCCTTCAGTACCAAGGGCAAGTATAATCTATAGTCATATACAAGACAAAACTATGGGAAAAATGTGGTACCTTGGCATGGCAACATCATGATAGTGTCAATTTGTACAGCTTACTTTAAATGAAAGCATTTCTTAAAACATGAAAATCAATTAAGCTTTCCAAAAATTTCTGAAAATGTCTTCAGGAAATATCTCACCAATAAGTGGAGGCTAATACTCTTAGAATAGCAGTGGTTTTTTTAAGTTTTTCTATCATTAACATGAAACCAGAAGAATCTAGCAAAGTCATACTAGCTGGCAAAACAATTATTATGTTTCTTCTTTTGTAAGAATGGCTCACTTTGAATAAACTGAATTCTAGAAATAATCTAATACTGTAATTCAATTATTTCAATCCAATCTAAAACCAAAATAAAGCTGCATCATCAGTATTGAAATTACCACTGTAATCACAGGGGAATTCCATAAATTAACAATGTGCACCAGAAAGAAGCAGACACAGGTGTACAGATTATTGAAAACAATTTGAAAGCATGAATAGCAATTAATTATCTCTTAATTCCCAGCATTTGCTTATCTTTCCAATCCTGCTGGGATATATTATACTAATTTGACTTGATCCTCCTCTCATCCAAACCTGGAGAATTTTCCAGCAAGACTAACGCATCATATGTGGTGATACGTACGTCAACTGCAAGCAGACTTTTTTCTGTTATGACAGAAACACAAAGGAAAAAGTTGTCTAAAAATAAATACTTAAAAGGAACTTCATGCTCAGCTCTATTAATTTTGCCACACCATGAAAAAGTATTTTGTAGTTCTCAGTAGGAGACCTATTTTTATGTAAATTTATCCACAATTTGATAAATATGCAATATACTGATTTCAGGTTTCTCTCCACCACTAGAAGCATTTCCAGAAGATTGAAAAGGAAACTGTTTTCATGTTTTGCCCACATAACCCCAGATGGCCCACAGTAAAACCCCACAGCTATAGAGACAACTCTTACCTCAATATCTATAACTTTTTCAGAAGGATTATCAATCAGGAATCGTGCTAATGTTCCAGGTGTAGTGCGATAAGTTAAAATTATGGAGTTTTTGGAATCCTGACACCATTGAATGAAAAGATCTCTAGAAAACCCACATTCCAAGTCAGGCTGACTGGCAAGAACAACTTTTGGACTAGGCACTCGAGCCAGATCAGACAGACTGTGACATAAGGAGAGATGGCGGAACTGAAAAGGGTTGTTCCTCTTGTCTTCAAAGCACCTCATCAACTTGTCACTCATCCATTCAACCTGAAACACGTTTTAGAGAAAGTCATCTATACAAATACAAGTTACTCAACAATACCAGCTTGATACAAAGTACAAGATGCAATATGCCCATGATTACTTCAGTATTTCTCAGAAGAAATAAAGTTGAGCATAACCAACATTGAAACAAGTACTTTAAGTTCTCTTTTTTAACAACTATAAACTGTGCTAACAAGTCTTATCATACAAGCAGAAATCAGTATCAAGAAACCTACCCACTGTCACAACTGGACACTGTGTTACTAGATCAAAAGAGCTGAGACACAAACACATACACTACAGAATAAGAACATTCCCCAGTATTTTGCCATTTTTTATCATTCAAAAGAAAAGCTTTTACATAAATGCTCCTTTGCTCTTCATAATTGGATTTTAAAATCAAAACAAACCTGTGATTTAGAGAACTCCACTACATTGTAGCTGACGTTATTCAAAAGTGCAAGAGAATAGACTCCTAATCCTGCATCTTTTGTTCTCCAGATCTGATCAAGAAGCTGAGCAAGTTCCAGAACTCTGCCTGCTGTATCCACGGCTATTAATACATTTCCATCACCTCGTAATGTCTCCAAAACATTAGCTAGGAAGAATTAAAAACAAAACAAAAACCTACTTATACTTGGAACCAAAGTTAGAAGGTTTGTGGTGTGGGTTGGATTTTTTTTTAATCACGCTAGCAATCATATTCAAATGTATACTGAACACAGAAACAAATGAAACTTCAAAGGAGATCCAAATCCACACCTTCACCAAAATTAAAGGGAGCTGGAGTTTTCTCAGTAGCTCCGAAGATGTCTCTGCCTTGGTATTTCTATTTTTTTTTTTGTTTTTAATAAAAAAACAACAGAAAATGGAGATTAAAAAAAGAAAGTGCTGAGGAAGGTAATTTAAAAATCCCTGAAGAGATTTAAGGATACTGGGTAAAATACACTGTTTTCAAATATGGTTCATTGTTGTTAGGAAAACATTTAACTCACAGGATCAGTTTTATCTGAAAAGAGTAATTCAAAACTTGTTACATTTTAATAAGGGTTCCTAAGCTTAAATGCTGATGAATTTCTCATAAAAATATAATTTTCGGTTGCTAATAAATCACATTACTGATATTTTTGAAGCCCAAACAATACATACTCAGCAGCTGTTCATCCCTTTGCTTCCTCCTTGGTTGTACATAAGTAGCATTAAATGAATCTGTAATAAGCAATGAAGGCCTGCTCAACATTTCCAAGGAACATCCATTCAGATGGCTGTGGAAAAAAGGAAAAATCTCACTTTTTTGCATTTCTATTTTATGAGAAAAAATAAGACAACTAGATTCCAGACATTTGCATGTACAGAAACCAAACTGCTCAGCTGCTGAATGCTTCCTGCTTCAAATTTACAAATAAATAAAAATGAATGGAATAAAGAAACCCAGCGCTAATGCTTGCTTCAAACTGATTAATCTGGATGCAAATGAAATTAGTAGTCTTATTAGAACTGGAAATGTATTTCTGCTTCCACACCTCTTTATCAGCCACTAAATGATGTGTGATAACACCTAACACAGCTAAGAACTATATATCACTATGTTGAACTTACATCTCCCTCTTGTGGTTGAAATCAACGGCATAAACAATTTCTTCCTCCCCATCCTTAACAATCTTCCAAATTGTGCCTCCTATCATGTGACCAGCTGGCAATGGCGTGATTGACAAACCATGTCCTTTGCCTAGAAAGGTTTTCAGTATTTTAGGTAGATTATACATATTAAAACCCATTACTCTGAACAAGAGATAGTAACTTTAAACAACTGAATGACTAAATTACTACTGAGAAAAAAATCAAACTGAGTATGAAAAAGCAGTAATATCTCTCCTCCCTGTTAACCAGTAACGTCAAAATATTTTGTATTTCACTTTTATATTTACTCCAGAATAAAGAAATTAAAGCAAAGATCACTTCCTCCCTCCACCTCCCACTGATACTCAGAGGCACTGCAGAACTGCTGTAACTACAAATAACAGTAAATAATATAAAAAACGTATCACAAGAAAGTAAGCACAATGATGAAAGCCAGGATCCACTCTGGGGCAACACTAAATGTTTACTACATCATTCACTTTTGAGGTACTTAGGAAAACTTACATTAATTACACAATCTGGAAGCTTTCCAGAATGACAAACACAAGTCAAACCATAACAGAAAAGGTGCTCATGTGCTGCAGTCAGGGATGACATAACTTTTCAGCACCTGGTGCGTTTTTCAAATGCACTGTTGCTCCCTGTCACTAATACCAGCCTGTATCTTTGTCACAGATAAGTGAGACCACCCACAACTATTACTCAGTGACTCTGCTGCATTAAGCGCACAGTAATAATTAATAACTAAACATATATTATCTTCTTAAATGCCTCCATTGAGTCTTTTCAAATCATCTCCATTAAATATAAAAGAAGTTGGTTGTTTTAAAAGAGTTGTACACTAAAATTACTTTTTAGATGTAAAAATTGCCAGGGTAGACATAGCCTTGCTACCCCTATCTCAAAAAGGGGCCACCAGTCTTTCAAGGACAACATCCTCTTCCTATTTTCCAAATAAGAAAGCAAGTATTTTGGCAGCACTATTTATGAACCTGTAAAATACTGCACTTCAGAGACAAACTGCTGGTGGTCAGCTTCTATGTGTCTCTGTTCAATAAGAGAGTTCTTATTTTATTCTGATCTTTACACTCAACACAAATGGAAAGCTGCTGGTTGTCACGGGTCCCAACAATATCCCTCACTGAGTATGATCTGAGTCGCTGAAGATCTCCCCACTAAATCATGCACATGCTCTAACTTGACATCTCTGCAACCTGCTCTAGAAAGCTTTCCCTTGTGTTACTGGTTATGAAGAGTTATGAGGTATCTGCCCCTAGACCTAAGTAGATAGTCTTAATAGACATCAGTAAATTCCAAGAAAAGTTACAAAAACACAAAAGAGAAACAAACATCTAAGCATTCCTCGGCATGACCTCCTCTGCATTAAGTGAAAATTCTATCCATTTCTAGATACAATTATAGAAGCAATTGATAGACTGACACAAGGCTAATGATTTCAGCACTGCAACACACAGTATTTCAGAACTCAGGCCTTTTAAGAAAGTTACTTAAACTCTCAACTACTCTGTTGCCTTTCACTAATAGAAAATCCTTGAGGTTTCGGTGACAACTTTACCTTTTAAGTTCACAATCTGAGAAAACTTCAGCTGTTGTATCTTATCAAAGGCTGCATCTACATCATCCAATGTAAAGAGTGTAAAATCTTCAGTATTATGGCGGGACTAAAACAAACAAAGAGGTACAGAGCATTCAAACACTCCACCATATCAAAGATGTTGTGCATTAAAGTATTAACTTAAACATACCTGGTAGAGATCATACATAAACATCTGTCCCATTTTATATACAGGAATAGTTGCATAAATGGCACAATTCAACCCCATTTTTCCAACTGCATATGGAAGTGCACCAAGGTGTAGAGGGTCAGGATGGGAAAGAAGAACAGCATCAACCTGGTGTACATGCCTATAAAAAGAGGGCAAACAAAAGCCATTGAAAGGAGTTCTGTGTGGTTTTGTACATCTCCTGCTAGGGCTATTTTGAGAATACATACACAGTCAGAATGACACACAATGAAACTTAAACCCTTCAAGGTTTGGGACAGTTTTTAAAATCATAATTAAAACTTACAGGTGTTTCCTCATGTTCAAGTACTTAAAAACACAAGTGATTTCAGAAAGCATAACTTTAAGATCTGAAGATGTAAGTTTCACATCAAACTCCTAATGAAAAAGACTTTAGTATATATGTGGACGCCAGAAAGTCAATTAACTGAGGTACCAAAAATATTATCAGTAGAGATGTGCTACAAATTGCTTACACACCCAAAGACTACAACTTTTCTTCTGATGAGAGTGACCGAGTAACAAGACCAAAGACACAACAATCTTTAAACGATAAAGATCAAATCAAAATATATTTCTTTAAATACAGAAAAGATCAAACATATAATTTAAGAAAAGTCGCAGATCAGTTTGGGGGATCTTATTACTCTTAAAAACATTTTTTTTTCCTTGCGAAGTGTTGCATAAAATTAGAACTCAAACTAAAACCTTTCAACCTATCATAACTGAAATACTTGAAAGCATAAAATGCATGCAACAAATGAAAATACAAGCTGGACTGACAGCTTTTTGTTCCCTTGCACAATAAGTGGGGCGCACACATTCTTCTCGATGGTTGTCATGAAAAAGGAAATTTTATCTAATCTCCTCTTAGACAGGACACTTGAAAAATTTTATAAATTATCCTTCATACCTAACAATCCTCAATTAAAAGATTTCAAATACTGCGTGTGTCAGTGGTAGAATACTAGTATCAAAAAGCTCAGTTTCTTTCCCAAATTTCCATGTTTCAGTCCTAATTTGGCAATCAGCACAGCTCGTTGGTATGCATCTGCAGGAGTTCAATATTAAAGTCTAGACAGATTTTGGGTTGGAGAGATTTTTTTCCTTTTGCAAGGCCAGTGTCCTGACAGAAGGCATTTTCCTGACAGTCTATTCAACTTGAAACAAGAGCCAAGAGTTGAACTGCTTTGTATTCAGCCTACATACACGAAGGTTTCCTCTCCCATTTAAAATTTACTTAACTATTCTAAATTAGTTGAGAGCAAAGGTGAGTCTACCCTAAACTGTGTCACATTTATGACAATAAAAAACAAACAAATCATCCAAGCCGAAACAAACACGCAACAGTTTGAGAATTAAAGTTAAGAGACACAGCTCACTGGACTGACAAGAAAAAATCCCAAGTTTTTGTGGGAAATGTTTCAGCAGTGTGATTCCCTTAATGTAAAACACACATGAAACAAAACAAACAAAAAAAAGAACAATTTTGTATTTAGCAACACCATACATTATACCACTGCATAGAATTTTCAAAACTTTCAAGGCAGAACAAGACCTATTTTAAAAAACGTTTATGAACTGAACTACTTACTTCCTCAGAGAATCAATAATATCCATAGAAAAGTTTTCATCCCAGCCACAATCCAAAAGAAAACGAAACTCATCTACTTGCAAAAGATAGCAAAGGGCAGATTCCTCCTGCACCCCTGAGAGCGTAGTCAACTTGATAATCGATGTCATTTTCCTCTCCAAGTGTTTACTCTCCAAAAGAACTAATCTGAATGGGGGACAAAATGTTTAATTGACTAACATAAAAAAAAAAAAAAAATAAAAATCCATTTACTTAGATCTAGCTTCACAAATTCCTGAAATTATTCAGGCTAATGGTGTACTGTTCAACACAGCTGCTCGATACCAACTAAGTCTCAGATATTAACATTCTACTGTTGCTGGTCTATATTAGAAAGAGGTGGGTTTAATTTTCTACAATATACATTATGAATAATTTTTTGAAGAGGATCCCTAGGAGTAGCGCAGACAACAGCAGCTCCACGGAGCTGGCTGGGGGACGCAGAGTTGGCACATCCAGGGCCGAGACCCCTCAAACCCCGGGCCTGCCAGGGGCACAGGCGCGGGGGCTCCGGAGCTCCAGCGCCCCACCGGGCCCCGGCGACCGGGCCTGGCCGGACGGGACGAGTCTCGCCGGGCGGGAACGGCGTCACGGGGGCGAGGCCTGCGCCCACTCCAGTCGGAGACGAGGAGAACGAGGGGAAGAGGAGGATGATGTGAAAAAGCCGATACCTGCCGCCCTCAACCACCCCCAGTGCGCGCCGCGCTCGCCGCCATCTTGCGGGGCGGAGAGGAGGGGCAACAGGCGGAAAGGTAGCGGGCGGCACCACCGCGAGCCTGCCGGGGGGATGGCGCTCCTCCCCCGCCCCTGCGCAGGCCGTGGTTTGTCCCGGCCCGCCCGTTCCCGGTGCCCTTGGCGCGGCCGCTGCGGATCCCGGCGGCGGCACGAGCAGCGGTAATGGCGGGGTCGCGCGGGCGGCAGCGGCAGCGGGACCGGGAGCGGGACCGCTGTCGGACCTCCCTGGGAACGCCTTGCCCTGTCCCCTAACCCTTCGGCCGGGGCACGGCGGCGGGCGGAAGCGCCCCTCCACCGTGGGGCTTTATGGCGCTATTGCCCCTGGAAGGGCGGCCGGTGTCCCGGGCAGGCCGGAGTCCCGGGCAGGCCGGAGGCGGCTGAGCCGGGAGGTGGCGGGGCCGTGTGGCGGGTCACGGCCGGGCCCGGGGCGGGGGGCGTGCGGCAGCGCCTCCCGCCGCTCGCGCTGGCCGCGGCCGCCCCACAGCGGCGGGAGCGGCGGCGGCGCTCGCCCTTGGGCCGCGGCCCCGGGCCCGCGGCTGTGCGTGACAGACTGCCCTGGTTTCGCGTGTAATTCCCTATTCGGGATGGCTTTGGTTGGAAAGGTTCACTGGGCCTCTTGAGTCTGAAGAAGAGAAGACTTTGAGGGGATCTCATTAATGCATGTAGATATCTCAAAGGTGCCAGACTCTTTTCATTGGTGCCCAGCGACCAAGAAGCCACGGTCATAAACTAAACACAAGAAGTTCCGCCTCAAGACGAGGAAGAACTTCTATAAATTGAGGGTGGCAGAGCCCTTGAACAGCTGCTCTGAGGGGTCGTGGAATCTCCCTCTCTGGAGACATTCAAAAACCACCTGGATGTGTTCCTGTGCCATCTGCTTCAGGTGATCCTGCCTTGGCAGAGAAGTTGGACTTGGGTGATCTCCAGAGGTCTATTCCAGCTGTAAAGATTCTGACATTTTAGAAAGATTCTGTGATTTTAGAAATGTCTTTTCTTATCTGTCAGCTCCCCACTAAATATAATACGTGTCTGTGAGACTTGACACAGGTAATAAAGTGTCTTTCTACAGGAGTTTAGGTTATGAAAGTGTTTCTAATGTTTTACAAAGCAGAAAACTTCTGTAGAGTTGCTTGAATGAGTAAATTGAAGATTTGTTCTATTTCTCTCCTGTTTTAGGATGAAATCCTTTTTCCCAGGGTCAACATGGATTATTAGGATTAGGATTATTTCTAAGAAACCCAGGTTTGGGTTTGAGAACAGTGTGTGTCTCCTGGGAAGTGTATTATGTGTATTATGTCATTGTAGAATCCTAGTGAGAGTAAAGGTGCCAAGCATGCAACAGTTTCCAAGTGCAAATTTAGTAGTACCTCTTACCTGTTATGCTTTTCTTTTTAGCAGGCATGGTGAATTTCGCCCAAGCTGTGCGTGAACACTGGGTTCACATCCTTGTTCCCTTAGGATTTGTGATTGGATGCTATTTCGACAGATGGAATGATGAAAAATTGTCTGCCTTCAGAAACAAGAGCTTATTATATAAAAGGTCTGCTCTATGATGCCTTTTATATACATATATAGTTATTTTTCAAAGTGCTTCTCAGTTCTTTTTTACAGTTATAAGCATAACCTAAAAAGGGAAGAAAGCCCTAAAAATATCAAGCATTCATGAAGTGTTTTAGGTCAGTTAATACCCTCTGAAAATGGCATCTTTGGGAACTGTTTTCATGAAAGAAAGGATCATTAACTGCTGTCAAGTTCTTGGTCATGATATAGGGAAACCATTATTTTAGCTCTAAAACCTCAACAGGAAACATAGTGCTTGAGTTTTAGTTTTCTCTCTTAAATTTAAAATTATGACAATGCTTTTTAACCAAATACTTTTTGTAAATGTGTGTTTTTAAAAAATAATAACCAAGTTCTTGAAAATTAACGTACATGCTGCTATGCCTTCACTGAATCACGTGATTACGTGCAGTGGTCAGTTTGGGGTTTCTGGCTGTGACTTCTCAGGGAGAATTTACATCAGAGGACTTCAGGTATTGACTCATCTGTGTCCGTTCTAATTCTATACTAGATCATCAGATTAACAAAAGAAGAGGGAAAAAAGACGTGTTGCATAAGCTGATAGGAGAAGTGCTATCAGTTTGCCAGTGGATTTTTTTTTTTCTGGCCTCACCTAAATTAATTTTGAGTAAGGAAGAAAGCTTTTGACATAATCTGCACCACTGGTACATTAGCACTTAATGCATTTGTTAGTGAAGTTGGGCTGCTATGTAAAAATCCCTTCTGCTTTCACACCTCTCTTTCCACTAAAGTAACAAATTATTATGTTTAAAATAAGTAGAATTTTTCATTTTGGATCCAGTTAAAAGTCTGTTAGCTCCTTAGAAGACACCTGTTTAAACTAATGGAAATTCAGAGGAGTCAATCCATTGAAGCTTTGAAAAAAAAAAAGGAGGAAGTTTGTCAGTATGGAAAGATTTTTAACTGACAACAATTGCAAGGAAAGTTAAGTTTGACATAAATCTCAAAATTAAGGTATTGCTGAATATAAACTTACACAAATAAATACATTTATTAATAATTATTCTGAAAAGAAAGATACCAATTTTAGTCTCTTCCCTCTTTGTTTTCTTTTTCTACACAGGGAGTTGAAACCTGGTGAAGAAGTAACATGGAGATAAAAGCTGATGATGAAAAGGAAGACATTTTTGTTTGATTCATCATCTTATCTCACATATTGAAAGAACAGGAATATGGTTTTTACCCTGAGAGGATACTACAGTAAAGGACATCTGCAGTTCATCAGTGCTAGTTTAATTTCCGATGTTACTTTTTGAAGTTGATTTAATTACATGACTAATATGTGTTCAGGAGTTTCATTAGTCCATAAGCGTTGCAGAGATTTTGTTCCCTACTCTGGAAGAGAGGAAGAATTATAGAATAAACTATGCAAAAATCATTTATGTTGTTATTGCTGTGTATGGTGTGGAATCCATGTGTTTATAGCTAATTCATGAACTTTAAAGGAATACTTCCATAACCCCAGAAGGTGGTAGACAGTTGGGGATTTTTACTGAATCTGGTTAAGTTTGTTTTTGGATTTCCTCTGTAGACTTGTTTGGATTAGATGTTAAGCAGGTACTGCGGCTTTGTGAGCGGACCAGGAGGGTGTAAGGAGCGGGCAGCTGCTACGGCCAAGGCCGGAGCAGGCGGTGCGGGGGGAAGCGGGGCCGGGCCGGGCCGGCGCGGGGAGAAGGGCGGCCGGGCCGGGCCGGGGGAGCGGCCGGGCCGGGCCGGCCGGCCGGGGAAGCGGCGGCGGAGCGAACGGGCGGCGCGGGTCGCTCCCTGCGGCGTCTGCCGCCGCGCGGTGGCGCTCGCGGCCAGCGGCGGCTCAGCCGCCGGCCTCCTCCCCGACAGGGGGCGCTAGCGCGGCACCGGGCGCAGCCTGCGGGACCTGCCCTGTGCGGCCGGGGGACGGCGGGCGCTGCGATTGGCCGGGCGGGTCACGTGGGGCGGGGCTGCGGCCGCCACAGTAAACATGGAGTCGATCTTCCACGAGCGGGTGAGTGAGGGAGCGAGGGAAGGTCGGGCGGTCCCGTCTCCTGTCCCGCTGACTGCCCGCCTTGAGCACAACGATGTCGGTTGTGGCCTTCCGGGGCGCCGAGACGGGGGAGGCGCGCGAGCTCTCTGAGGAGCTGCTGGGGCGGTGGCCGGGCCTCCCGTCCCCGCGCTGACCGCGGGGCAGCCCCCGAGCCCCAGGGTGAGCTCGACATATGTCGGGCCGGGCCGCGATGCCCCTCCCTGGCATCACTCCAGCCTTCGGCAGTGGCTTTTCCTCTGCTTCGCGGGAGAAACATGGTACCCGTTTACTTGAATTGAGAAGAATCCACTGTCATCCATATGATGACAGTGGCCTGTCCCAGCTGGACGCTGCCAGCCCTGCAGGGAAATGAGAGTCAGGGCTAAGCCTCGGCATCCGCCTTGGCACGGGGACTGTTCTGGGGACTGTAGAAACAGCCTCCGAGTGCGGGGAGGTGCAGGCTGCAGCTACTGGTGTTTCTTGAGAGCGAGCTCGCATGGCTGAGAGACGAGGATGAGGATAAGCAGCGGCAGGCAGGGCTGTCCCTGTGCTCTCAGACCCATCTCGTCACCGAGCCCGGCTGGGCTGTGGTTGTTAATGGGCAGGGACTGGGAGAGCCGCTGAACAAATCGCAGTTCATAGAGTGTGCTTCTGCGTGCCGAACAGTATTTCCTGTTTTGGAGGACAAAGGCTTCTGTGAACTGCTGTGATTTAGCCAGGTTCCCAAGTATGTTTTAACGCTGTTCAAATTATAATTGGATTTTTTTTTCTTGCACTTTACCAATGTCTCTTCAGCTTTATTGTGTTACTTTTGACACTAGTTCTGTTACTTTGTTTTGATGTGTAGGATTGGTTTCCTTAAGGAGTCAAGTAAGATAGCTGTGTACCTTCCTTTAGAAAACTGCTGTTCTGATATCCATACAAACTGGGGAGTATTCTTTCTGAATACGTTTGGGTTGCAAAATTTGGCAAGTGTTGTGGTGTTAAGTAGCTGCTTTTCAGAGGGTGAGTGTTGGATTTCAGTTGTAATGGCCTCTGCTTCAGTGACCTTCAGTTTGGCTTTGAAAAAAGTTTAACAAAATGTACTCTTTTCTTACGTGGCCTAGCCTATCACAGTATGAATTAACTATTTATTACTAAGTTGCTTTCTAGTTTAATAACAAAGCTTCTGAATTTGAAGTGAAAGACATAATACATTCAGAGTTACAAGGTGATGGTAACTTGTAGTTCCTACACATTCTGGGGAAGGGTGAGTTGACAGTCTTCCATGTGAAAAATACCTGCTACCTGGTAAGTTAGTAATGCAGTTAAAAAGTTGTGTTTTAAGTTGGAGTACCAAATATTTTTGTTCTATTATTATTTTAGAGGGAATCTAACTGAATTACTGTCTTTTTTTCTTGAGGGGTATTTTTTCCCTTATCAAGTGTTGTCAAAATATTTTGAAGTGCTGCATGTTCCTGAGTCTGCACACCCTAGTTACTTTGACAAAAAGACACGAGAAACATGGTATTTATTAAGAAAATTCTTTAAAACAGCCAGTAACATGGCATTTTTAGAGAGAAGTGACAGTTGCAGAAAGTAAGATATAAGAATGGAGTTTCCCAATCATAGAAGTTTGTCCTTTCCCTGATAAGATAGAAGTGATTGAAAACACTGAAAGCAGGGCAGCATTTTATGTCAGAAGAGGTTTCAGTGAGAGGATTTCAGGCTATGCAAAAGAAGCAATGTTCTCTGCGCAAAACAATGGAAGTTCATGTCAGTTAAATACTGTAGAATCTATTTTCTGCAGTTGGCATTTAATGTGTATAACTTTTGCGTATGAAAATTAAGGTTTATTACTTTCAGATAATACTGTACAATACAGAAAGGTCCTTTTAGTGAAATTAGGATGTAAGCATGTAATATAACTAATTTTTGGTGGTATTTTACTACCTCTCTGTTTCTAAACCCATTTCATGTAATTCTAGTGGGGAAGTCTTTGATTGTTGAGCAGGTTCTTCTGTTACAGTATTGTATGGCTGGCAGTAGGGATGTGGTCCCAGAGGGACAGAAGCTGGTGTTTAGTCTTGAGTTTCTTGCTGCGGGAAGGGCATGAGCTGGAGGAGGTTTCTGGATTCCATTGAAGCCAAGCTGTACAGCCAGTGTAATATTAATAACTCATTGCTCAACTGAGTGATGAAGCCATAGAAGATTCTGGAGTAAAGGGAACTTTTGAGGTTTCAGCTGTAAGGGAGATCATGGGAGAGTTCTACATGTGATTTGTATGATGCTTTTATGGAATTTTAAAAGGCATTCTTATGTATTCCCTTGTATTTTTAGTTACTGTAGGTCTGGCTTGAGGGAGGAGTGTTCTGTATTGTTCTTGAGGGATTTTGTTTTTAACAAAAAGCATGTGTAGGAGAGTTCTTAATGTAAATAAAAATGAAGACTGGTTAAAATGAAAGAGAAAAGCAGGATTTCAAAACTGATGTTACTTGTCTTGCACCTGGAGTTACAATTATTTATAGAAAAAGGTTGCTTTTCCTGGGAAACTGCTTTGGTTGGTTTACATTGTGGGGTTTTTTTAATGAGGCAGTATTTTATCTCACATATGAAAACGATGGAGCCTGTTATGCATTCATTCAGATCAGAGTTTTTTTTAATTTGTACTACAAAATCATGTCTGGCATAGTTAATTAGCTCTTTTAAAATTTGTGCTGGTGTTTTAAAAATGTTACATTATAGTTCTTTTACCTGTAATGTGCTGTATATGTAACAAAGTATCTGAATTGTTTTTTTATTTAAATGGTCTATCAATAAAAAATATTTTTGTGGTTTAATATGCTAAATTTAATAATTTTTTTCTTTTTTCCCCATCACTGTTTTCAAGATTTTCAAATCAGTGGTATGATCTTATTTTATCTAGTTCCTGTATGTAAATTTCATGTGGAAAAGGAGCTTTACTGTTCTTTCAATTCCTAATCACTTTCTTGGCAGTAAAGTGGAGAGCAGATTATTAATAGCCACACCTGGAAGGGAAGAAAAGTTAAAAAATAATGAGAGTGTCTGTTACAGAAAATGTTTGTTACTAGGAAGTAGAGATCTAAACTGTTTGATTTTCATGTACTGATGTTTTGGAAGACGATAGAATCCATTGTTCTGATCGTTGCAGAATCTCTGTGTGATTTGTTTGGTCATTGGCAATATTTATGATGTTTTCAAAAGCAATTTTTACATGAAATTTATTTCCCTTAAGGAAATAAGGTAGTATGCATGTTGGGTTTTTTTCCATCAAGCTGATGGGAGGATTGTATTCTATAGCTTGCAGTATAATGCATTGAAAGAATATATGGTATTTTGCATGAGTGGGGAGGGCAGGAAGTGTGCCAGAATGAAATAGTTGAGTCATTTTACAGAGTTTGCATTAACCTGGGGATTTTTTTTTTTTTTTTTTCTTTTTTTTTTTCTCATTGGTATTTTTTTCTCTTCCGTTATTAGCAAGAAGGATCATTGTGCGCTCAACATTGTCTGAATAATTTACTGCAAGGGGAATACTTTAGTCCTGTTGAGTTATCCTCTATTGCACAGCAACTGGATGAGGAAGAAAGGATGAGAATGGCAGAGGGAGGAGTATCTAGTGAAGAATACAGAACATTTTTACAGGTAAAGCTATCTTCATTTGAGGTTTGTTGACATTGCCTGAAATGTAATATTGTCTGGAACAAACCTGCTGTTCTTGCACAGCTAGAAAAAGTTAATTTTCTAGTGCTAAATCTTTTTAAATTTTTAGGCCTTTTCATTCATGCATTTTGGATATGGCACATTCAATGTTACTAGTACAACTTTATGATAATTCTACAAAAAGCTACATTACCTTCATCTTACGAGTAGGAAGATCAGGCATGATGAGGAGGATCAGTAATTTGCCTTTTGTTTTTGTAAGCCAGTGTCAGATAGGAACAGAAAATCTCATGTATGTCTGCCCTTTAAGCACTGAACATCTGTAAAGGTTTGAGTTTTAAATTAATATGCCTGTTTGGGGTATTGTAATCAGCTTTACAGACAAGGACATAAGAATCTGCAGTTACATTTATTTTCAAAACTCAATTATTTCTGACCTTTTATGCTTATACCATTTTTCTCTTTTCTCCCTCCCAACTTCACATCAAGCAGCAGCCCTCTGTAAATATGGATGACAGTGGATTCTTCTCAATTCAAGTAAGCACAGCTCTCTTCTGATGCCATTTTCTATTTATGCAATATATGTTCTCTTATATAATTTAAGCTTTTCCTTCTAGTTACCAGTTTATGGGCTTAATGGGATTAAGTGCTGGACTTCAATTGTTCAGAGTGTTTTCCATTAAGAACAGTGACTGGCAGTTCTTCAGTTCATGGGCCCTCAAACACATAGGAGAAACATGGATTTGGGAACTGTGAAATGACACCTGCTGGTCATTTCATAATGTCATAACCTTGACTTGTAAGCTGTTTCTTGTGGGCACTTCAGGTGTAAACCTTGGCTCCTACAGACTGCAGGTGAAAAAGCAGAATTCAGACTGCTTTCTCAAATTATAGACTGGAAAACCCTTGGCAATAGTTATAGGGTTATCACAGTGATCTGCAGATTTTTCATGGGTGTTCTTGGGTTTTTTTTAAGGCCATACGGGAAAAGTAATCAATAATAAATAATTAAACCAGAACAACAACAAAAAAGGTTTTGAACACCAAACTGGGGCTTTTGTCTAGATTAGAGCTCTAGGCATCTTTGGCTGCCTCCCAAGGTTTCAGTGTATTTGTCAGTGCTCCAGACTCCCTCAAGAGCCTCTCTTCCTTATGGCCAACTGGACTGTTTTCTTTAGCAAGAAACAATTAACATTTGGCATTCCTGCTATCTTTGGGCTGCTTCAGTAGCTGAAAAAAAAAAAATGCTTCCTCGTTCTACTTTTTTATTCTGTCATTGCTTTGTCATTTGAGGCGCTGAAATGTTGGCTTGCTGAAAGGAATTTGAATTGTTAACTTAAAGTTCTTACAGCTTTATTTTTTGTAGCTTTTAAGAGTTATTGTAAATGAGTTGGTACTCAGATCAATAAACTGACTGATCCTGTGATAATTCAGTGGTACAAAATTTCCAACAGTTACTGTGAAGAAAGATTGAGGTTGTAAGGAGGTGGGAGGGGAAAGTAAGGTCAGAGCAGCGCATTACAAGTAGAGAGATGACAACTTATGAAGTTGAATGTGAAGGTGAAATTACGGCTTTGTTTGGGGGAGTAAGCTCATTAACAGAGTTGAGCTAAATCCTAATTTTGTTACTTCTCCTTAGATAAAATATGGGTGTTACGCTTGAATATCATGTAGATTCATGACAGCTACATTTTGAGTAATGTGCATCCTAGATTTCCTGGCAATATTTTCAAATTTAAGTTTTATGACACCAGTATAAGTGTTTAGTGTAGCTAAGATGGTTGCATTGCTTGAATTTAGATTTTAACTAGTCTGACTTATTAAAAGTGTTCTTTTTTGACAGGTTATAAGCAATGCCTTGAAAGTGTGGGGTTTAGAACTAATCCTCTTCAACAGCCCAGAGTACCAGAGACTTGGGATTGATCCTATGTAAGACTCTTTTAGCAACCTGCTTTTGTTTTACCAAAATATACTCTTCATCTGTTTTAAATCTTCCATTAAAATTGCAATTTCATACTGTGTTGCATTTTGATGTTTGTATACTCCCTGGATTTGACTTTTGTTTTTTCTTTTTGGGGGTGCATGAGAACATCTGTCCTGTGTGCCTTCATGGTATTTTAGTATCTGTGGCATCACAGGTGTACGGAGATTTCAGTGATACTGACAACTTCCTGAATGTTATAAAAGCAGTATGAGTATTCTGTAATGTAACATCAATGGTTGTGTTACTGAAACTTTATTATATAATTCCGAATTAGTGATAGTAAAGATCTTAAACGTTATGTACTCTGATTTTAGAGAATTTAATTTTATTTATGCCTTTTGTTTTTCTTTTTACAGAAATGAAAAATCATTTATTTGTAATTATAAGGAACACTGGTTTACAGTTCGAAAGTTAGGAAAACAGGTGACACTGTCTTTTTTTATTTTAAAATTGACTTCAGAAATGGGTGTGGAAAAGTGGTTGCAAGTAGCTTGTGCTTCCCTTTTGCAAGCTTTTGCTGCAGTTTGATTTAATAGTATCCTATATTCAAAAAAATGGTAAATGTTTGTTTTATCACAAAAATGCCAGGCAGGTCATTGTAAATGTTAGCCTGGGAAAAGACTGTAGGATGAATTCCCTAGTGAATCTATCCTTTAGGAATCTGCAGCTCTGGTAGGGTCCTATGTGACTTTGTAAGCTGTTTTCTTCTTCTTTTTTTTTTTTTTTTTTTTTTTTTTTGTTTTGTTCTGCATGAAATACTGAAGAAAAATTGTACTGGGGGGTCGGGGGGAGTAGGGAATCCTGAACAAAGATTAGGATCCCTACAGAATTCAAACTTATTTTAATACAATAAGATATTGGCACTGTAAAATAATTTTGTTTATTTAAATGGGCAGTAGATATAAGGAAAAGTTCAAGGTTTTGATGGATAATAATGGATACTCAAAAGAGTATCCATTAGAATGAGGTTCGGAGAAGTAGAATCTCAACTTTGTACTATTACAGAAAACTTTGAAACAATTGTATTCTAAGCAGAAAATAGTTATTAAAGGTAAGGGATGGCCATTTTAGTATATGGTATATATGTACCAACTCAGTTCATATCCATGTCCCTTACAACACCAATTCAGTGTTTTATTTCAGTAACCAATCATCTTTTGGGATCATACTTCATAAGCTTTTATACAACATAAACTGATTTGGTGTTTGGTTTTTCAGGGTTTTTTTTACATGGAAAACAGCTTTTGTAGTCTGTAATAGTGGGACTGGAGTCTGTTTGCCCATTTGGTTAATTTTTGCAAGTTCTGGCTACTTATGTTATCATCCAAATTAAAAAAAAATCACCTGTGAGTGAGGAAACTAAACTTTGCTGTTCCACTGTAGTTTAAAAGTATGGCTAATGTTCGCAGGTATATTTGTTTTTTTGATATCAAAAAGGCTTGAGGTTCTCTTAAAATTAGGGAAATGCTCTTTATTATACAATGCAACCATGCTGGGTAGAATTTTATGAGAGAGCATTCTAACCCAAGACATTTTAAGCTGGAGAGGGGATGCCTTTTTCCTTTTTTATCTGTGAATTGTAACCACATGAAGACAATACTAGGTGTCTGCTATCTAGAGATTAATGAGATTTGACAAAATAGGTTAACTTACATTCATTTGACCTGCTTCTCCTGTGTTACAGTTAAAACAAAATTAGTTTAACAAAACTCTTTCCTCATATTGTCTTAAAATTTGCTGTAGTTGTCCATCAAATTTTTACAGTACTTTTTATTCCCCTACTCTTCTACACTGTTGGTCTTCTTACCCTTTCCAAGTGGCAAAGAGTGTTTTTGGCAAATTAAGTGATTGCATGACAGGGTGGTAGATAGTCACTTATATTATTGTATGGGCCTGGCTGCAAGTGTGGGGGCGCATATATGGAAGTTTGGGTGCACCAGTGCCTTTCTGTGATAATAGTGATAGGACTCTCATTCCACTAACTCAAATGGTGCTTTCTGGTTACAACTGGATAATATTGAATGAGTAGGTCTAAAAAAAAGTTCTTTAGCTTCATTGCAATATATATGGAATATATATTAAAGGTAGAATATTTTGTTTCACATTGATTATATTTTCTCTATATAAGTTTATGTAAGTATAATACTCTTTCTGTTTAGAAGTATTATGAATTACTAGTTACAGTCTTTGGGGAACTAGAAATGAGTTGTCTGTTTATATGAAGTATCCCTTGTTACTGTACACTCATCACATTAAATTTGAGTAAATTTTTCTTAATTTTAAAGTTTAAAAATAACTGAGAGAAGGATAAACACTAGTTTTCAGCATCACCAGCTATTGAAGATGAAATGTTCAATGAAAGTATTTAATGGAAATAATTGAATGTCTGTTTCCTGTATCTGTTAATTTCTCAACAAGTAACATTAACTGATGAAGGGTTTATTTACTTTCTTACTGCATTAGTCTCAGGTTTAAAGCTAGGATTAAGCAGAATTTTAGAATGATGTCTGAAATAAATCAAAATAAATGGTTAAGGATTATCTTTTCTAATGTGTTTCCCTGGTATCAGTATTCAGTAATGGGAGAGAGCATGAAGTAATTTCCACACTTAGATGTCCTGTTAGAATATTTGAAGGATAACTTTTAGCAGTATAGGTACTATGCTTCAAAAAACTTTTATTTGATAATTTATTTTACTAGATTTATTCGGATATTCCATAATAAAAAATTACCACAATGTACAGGAACAGATTACTGAGTAATCTTCATGCTAATTTGTTCTCTCAACATTTTTTTTTCTTAATTACAGTGGTTTAACTTGAACTCTCTCTTGATGGGTCCAGAACTAATATCAGATACATATCTTGCACTTTTCTTGGCTCAATTACAACAGGAAGGTAATAGTAACTTGCAGATGTTAAATCTCATTAATTAAAAGTAGATAATAATCACTATTTCTTAGAACTTACGTATTTGGTTAACTACCCTTAGTTTTACAATTGAAATAGTGAAATAACCCAAGTCCTTATAATGAAAGGTAGAGTCTTACATCTTAAGTTGCACATGATTGTATTCCATATAGTCTGCATTTTAGTGTTTGTGTTTGTGTCTGCATTTTAATGCTGTAGACTTACTATTTCTTTTTCTCAGGTTATTCCATATTTGTAGTAAAAGGTGACCTGCCAGACTGTGAGGCTGATCAGCTGCTCCAGATGATTCGCGTTCAGCAGATGCAGCGACCAAAACTGATTGGAGAAGAGGCAGCACAGTCAAGAGATCAGAGGTAAGGTAAATCAATATTTTATTTTAATAATGTTCAGTATGATTGATTTGTAATTTGGAAGTAATAAGAAATACCTTTAGTTCGATGTTTACTGCTGTTGCACACAGTAAAAGCAAGTTGATAAACAACAAATGGTGTATTTTTAAGTGGGTAAAAGCTGCCTTGGTAAGGATTGAGTCTTTCCATGTGCATAAGCATATTATAGTGCAGATTTTTGACTCTAGGAAGGAAAATGGTTTAGCAAATCTTATAAACTATCGTTAATAGTAATTATTCTATAATTAAGACTGGTTTGTGCATTCTGTCATAAGTAGAGAAGAATGTGAAACTGATCTTTGAATTCCACATCCCATAAATCATACAGCATTCCCTTTTGGAATAATATCGCCGTAACATGGTGCTGCTCATTTTTGATGCATTCTGCTAATATAAAACATCCTTGAGAGCATATAAACTTAGTACTTTATGCACTTTTGCAATGATTTCATTGAATTTTCATATTGAACAAATTTCATACTGATGAAAAGGCTTTAGGCTTCTCAGAGGAATTAATTATTTTTTCCTTTGTAAAGTTAAACTGATGTTGTAAATTTATGGAATAATTAGCAGTAACATAGAAAGTGTGTACAGTTTACATGGGTTCTCTTGCTTTAAGTGTGGCCTTCATGGCCTCCTGAGAAGGAGACCATATGCACTCGTCTGCTGGTGTAGCTATTTAAATAGCAGTAAATATCTATCATGGCTTTTTATGGGCTTATAATTTTTGACAATTTACCATCTACCAGCTTATTGTCAACATGTGCATTGCATTAGAGGTCAGTGTCTGGCAAATATTTGTTAAGGTTGCTCTGCAGTTACTTGCAGCCCTTTTGTGCTTTTACATTTTTCAGGAAAATACCTGTTTACATAACAGACTTCCACAAGAAAAATGTTTTTCGCAAAGTTAAACCTAGAGTTAAATTGGCAGACCATACTAATTTAAACCTCATGATAAAATCTAATATAATTTCTCTCTGAATTTTGCTATGAATGTGTGAATTTCACAGGCTACCCAGAAGTGATGTGGACCAAACAATAGAAGTTAACCATCCTTTTGATGGAACAGGCATGTTAGACGAAGATGAAGAGAATTTTCAGAGAGCCCTGGCTCTAAGTAGGCAGGAAATTGATATGGAGGATGAAGAAGCTGATCTTCGCAGAGCCATTCAGCTCAGCATGCAAGGTGCAGTGCTCATCTAAATTTCTTACAGTGCTTTAAGAAGCTCCTGGAATCAGTTTGTTAGGCACTTTCTCCACTATGAGTCGATATGTCTGGAAAAACTGTTTTGAGGCACAGAAGGACGATCCAGATTGCCTGTAGTTATCTCCTTCCTGCTTTTTGAAAAGTTGTAACTTGTACATTGGCGTTGATTATTAGGAAGCAAGAACAAATTGGCAAAGGGTAGGAGGAAAGGGGAAAAGTCCTAAGGTGAGGAGGAGAGAGATTATCAAGCAAATTTATTCTAGGTGCTTAATTCTCCAAAAAGTCGTTCTTCTTCTCAAGTTTGAAGACATTTTTAAAGTTATATTTCATTTGCTAACTTCATTTTACTATAATTAGTAGAATATGGCATGTTCTGCTTTTAGGTAGCCATCGAAGTGAGCTCTCAGGCTCGTTGCCACAGAATGTTCCTCAGTCGTCTCACACCAGTCAGACAGACTCCCTTTCTTCAGAAGAACTGCGAAGGAGAAGACAAGCATATTTTGAAAAGTAAAGTGGCTGATAGAAAACTGCACGTGGGAGTACATGTTGTGTTTTTTAAGTGCTTTTGGGTTATGGATGGGTTTCTTACTGAGATCCATCTCAGCTTTTCTGTCTTAACTAGATATCCTAACAGTACCTGAATTTTACTATTCTTAGGTGCTTCCTACGGAGAAACCTCTAGTAAGAGGGTGTTCGTTAATAATGCAGTAGTCTTGTTACTACTACAAGTCTTGTGAAGAAAGAAAACATACATTATAGAAGTATTTTAAATGAAATCCTGTAAATTTCTGCAACTACCTTCCCAACAAAAAGTATTATTTCTCTTAAGACTTTGCTTTGGGTAATGATGCTTCTCATGTGCGTCACACAAAAGCATTGTACATATTTTATGTTACTGTTCTGCTGTACCTTCTTAATAGATAGTTGAGTTATTGTAACTTTTCCTTATCTCTGTCTTACAGTAATAGAGGAGATAAAGACCAGGGAGAAATGCTGTGAGTGGGAGAAGTTAGACTTCACATGGTAGGACAAGAATGCAGAGCTTCCAAATCCTGGGACAATAGCCTTGTGTCTTGGAGTATAATACTGGGCAGATAGATATCTGAAGGTTAGCAGGGTGAAATGATGGAAGATTTTGGGCACAGGAGTGTTACTGTACCAAACAGCTTCTATTTCTGACTCCTGGTCTTCCTTACAATGAAATGAACTTGAATCAGGTCTCATACTGCTGTTAATCTTATTCTCTTCTAAATTTGTGATGCTTTTAGACAGCAACAACAGCTACAGAAGCAAGATCAGACCCCAAACCTACAGGACAGAGCAACTCTTGGCTTAAGCACTTCAGAACCTGACGCAGGTATTGTTTTTTAACCTTACATCCAACTGAAGTGTCTCTTTTTCATCTTAGTGTTGTTTCTTAATTTTCCTTGTCTGCCTACATCATCACTTCGGCAGCCATTCTGATTGTGTATTATAGCCATTACTGTATTGGCAATGAAGGAAAGGATCACTTTCCTGAAAACCCTGTTTCCCTTAGAATGTCAATATCCTATTTCAAAGTGAAGAGCATTGCTATTACCCCAACTGTTTTCTAAATTACTTTTAAAATTGTATGACAACTTGGAATAGTATCTGACAAAATTACTAGAACCAGCTTTCAGAACATGTGTAGACCTTACCCGTGTTAGGTTTTGGTGATCTAAAATTGGTATGTATTGTTACAAACTGACTGTTGTTGGTGAAAAACTATTTGCAAAATGTTTAGTGATTTCAAAAACAAAACCAGTTTTGTCCATGGGTAGGAAAAGGTGGGTGTGGACAAAAGGAACAACAAAAGCATTTAACTGTAATTAAGAACTGTGAGCTTATCAGCATGTATTGTCTTTAGGAGGTGATATGAGTGAAGAAGACATGCTTCAAGCAGCCATGAATATGTCTCTGGAATCTGTTAGAAACCACTTGAATTCAGAAGAGGACAAATAACATCATTTTTTTTCCCCTCTTATTGACAAAATGCGAAGTCTCCATTAAAATTCTACTGTGTGAATGTTGCACAAGCAGGGTTCATTTCAGAGTTCTGGAAGCAGGAATGAAAGGGGGGGCTACTGGAAGTCAGTTTAGAGAGGATCTGCAAATACAAAAAAATTTGCACTTATTTAGAGAACTGTAGCAGTCCTACTACAAAACATCTCACAAGAGTAGTGGTGTTAAAATCATTGGAACTATTCACGCAAAGTTAGACAAGGGTAGCAGCTGTAACTTTAAAAAGTAAAGCTTTTAAAGCTTGAATTAAAAAAGCAAGTTTAAATTGTTTTGAAGAATTTATAGAAGATACAAATGCTGAAAACAGCATCAAATTATTTTTTTCAGTCCTAATGGAAAAACAGATACAAATAATAAGTTATGTTCCTAAATTCTTTTTGATAGATCACTCTTAAGATGGGGAGATTAATTAAATTCCATTAATCTTAAAGAATACATTTTATGATTGTTTATTATGAATGATTTAACATCAACTTTTTGATCCTGCTGTCCACTTGTGAAATTATCCATTCTGCAGGATAAACAAGAATACATAAATTTCATACTTTTCAATTCAAGACAAAATTTTCTCTGTATTATTGACTATAATGTTACTCCTGAGTCTTTCAGTGGTTTTTGACTTTCTAACAATTTTTGGTTTTTACCTTCAATTCCAATTGTAAAATTTTAGGTCCATGTGTAACATACTGTCTTTTAGCAGATAACTTGCCTTATTTGGCTTGGGGTTTTGTTGTTCTTGTTTGTTTTTAATTATTGTTTTCTTATGTTCTTTCTCGTTAAAGCCACTGTCTTTTTACTACAAAACCAGTATACACTCAATTGGGTTGAACAGGTTTTCTTTTCTACCTCTTTCAGAGTCTTTTCCTCTTCAAGCTCAACCCTTCATTCTGGCCTTTCAATATGAAAGAGCAGAAACCAAGTCTAGGAGAAAGTAGGAGGGGATTTAGGTGCCATAAAGTCAGTGCCACACACATAAGGTGCATTCCCACAATCTGAAATGACCCCTGTGCAAGTAGCTCTTTGACGAATGAATATTTATGCCTGTGTGGATGTTCTTTCTGAAATGCTTTCTATGAGTGTCTGTCAGAATGTTGCAGTTTTTTCAGGAATGGCCTTTATTCATGCACCTTACAATTTTTTTATTATGTTGTTTCTGATCCTGAGAAAAATTGGGAAGCAAAGTATGTGAGATAGCTTATGCTACTGGTTGTAAGACATTTGCTTTGATATCCAGGATGAATGTGTAACAGGGTGACCAAACCTGACTTTGAACTTCAGTGCAACAAGAGAGATGTTTCATTTTCCTAAATGGTGCTTGAAATACAAATTCTGTTTACATATAAATTATATGGAAATATGTTGTAGATAGAGTATATAAGCTGTAGTCCAGTTAAAGCATTAACAGTTAGCACAGACATTCTAAGAATCTTTCAAAGATAACCCCAAATTCCTTTATTGAAATATTCTAAAGTGATATCTTTGCACAATAGTACCATTTAATTAAAATTAGTAGGAAATGAATGGTAGTTAGATGGAAATACACATTCAGCATCAAGTAGTACTGTACATGAAAGGGCTCTTACCTCTCAGTAAAGATTTGTTTACAGCAATGGTTTCCTGATAGCTTAGGATATTGTTGTATTATACATAATTGGGCTAAATTCTGTTTTTCTTATCTATGTGCTGGATTTTCATCGATGTCACCAGAACCACTGGTATGTATTACACAATATGGATTTTGACATAAGACAGCACTACTTTTTAAAAACTGATTTTTGTCTTTTTTAAATAATCCTGTCATGCTCATTATAATTATTTGTAATGCCTCAAATTAATATAGCTGAACAATGACTTTAAAAGTTCACGTGTGTGTATACCATCTTGAAATGCTGTATTTTCAGGGTGTGATTTTCTGCTTTCAGTTTGAAATTTCTATGAAACTGAAAGCAAGAAAGGTGTCTAAAGCATTGATTTTTATTTTTTTTCTTATCTGTTAATTAACCACAGCTTAATTCTCCTTTTCTGGTTGTGCCATAAATTAATTCTGAAATAAGACTCATTTTATAAATAGGTGTTGACTGGCAATCTGATGCCAGTACTTGGAACTCAGACCTTTTATCCTCTTATTATAAGAACATAATAAAAATACTATTTCTATACATCTAGCAGCCCTGTATTAAAAAAAAAAAACAAACTCAGCCCCTTAAATCTCACCTACTGTAATCCAGGCCGACTACATGATTTTATAATCACTAAAACGTGGAGGTTTGCCTTTGAACTTTCGTGTCACATCATAAGTCACTTCTTCACCCAAGCATTTTAATATGGAAGGAATATAAAACGTCAGAGCCTGAAGGCGCAGCTGAGTCAGTGATCACAGGGCCAACCATTTCCCTTTCTGTGGAGAAATGCTGTCACTTAACAAATACCAGTTTGATTTTTAGAGAAATGTCAAGCTGAATGATGTAGGCATATCTATCTAGACAAGCAGTTACGAGAGAGCAATTTAAGCTACATCTGTTAATTCATGTAATTCTGTCGCTGGAAAAGACCTGCAAGAAACCAATCATTAGTCCAGACCAGTCCATCAGTAAATGTAATGTTTCCCAGCACCACAGCTACACCTCTTTTAAATAGCTCCCGGGAGGGAACTCAACCACTTGCCTGGGCAGCCTGTTCCAATGGTGAGCAACCCTTTCATGGAAGAAATACTTTTATGATACCCAACCTGAATCTCCCCTGCTACAAACTGAGGCCGTTTGCTCTCATCTTGTCACTTGTTACCTACCTAGAAGATGAGGCTGACACCCACCACACTACAACCTCCTTTCAGGATTTGTAGGGAGTGACAGGGTCTCTATTTTAACTGTACCCAAGGAAAAGACTCATATTAATTGCTGACAGTACATGTTTTATAACCCAGGTCTCAAGTTCAAAATGTCTGGACCTGCCTAGAAGATGTCAATAAAACACTGCTGTCATTTTTTGGTGTGCATTTTTTCAGTGATAAACAGTTCTCAGTGTGGCTTAACTGTGCTTCTAGTTTACTAATTTAGAGCGTACTTCCGGTGTTATCTACCCTGCCAAGCTCAAGGGTTGGTTTTTTTCCCATGTTACAGCTTTAGGCCAAAGTCCATTGTAAGGGAGCATGGATTGGGGTTTTTATGGGGGTTTTCTTGGTTTTATTTGGGTTTTTTGTTTGTTTTTTTGTTTTAATACAGAATTATATTGAGGGAATTTCAGATGTCATTCCTTCAACAGATTTTTTTTTACTGATTTCCAGTAAATGGTCCATGTGACATAAATTACGGTTTTCTGCCAGTAGAACTCAAAGGGGCAGATACAATAAATAACTTCCAAAATTACTTCTCTAAGTATAATTCTGCAAACTTCTTTCATGGTCTTACAGTAAGGGCAGGAGGAACTAGAGTTGCAATGCAGTCATGCTTGCATGCGCTTCTTGTTAGGCACAGCAAGTACAAATATGAGCTGTTTAAATGCTTACGTTTTTCTAGACCTGAAACTAATATAATACAATACTGGCTTATTTTAATATTTGGGCTTCTTGTGCCTTTCAAAGAACTGCAGCAAATTTAAGGGTAATTTTCAGCTAAGGTGCTCTTCTTACTTGTCATACTCTATTACTTTGCAGGCTATTTGAAAATAACCAATGCAAATTTAAATCTATGGTGTGTTTTAATGTTGGACTATTGCATCTATTACAGAATTATTATAAACTTACAGAATTTTTTGGGGGGGATGTTAAAATGGCTTCTGCAGGTGTTTAGTAGACAAATGTTATCATTTGCAAGCTGCTTTGTCTTATTATAAAACTGACAGGCTTAAAAATGAAAAAAATTAAAATTTTATAGTTCTAAAATGTGAAATTTTCTAGTATTATTTATTGGTTCAAATAATGATGAAAACATAACAGTAGTGGCCTTTGTACTGAAAAAGACAGTATAGGGGAATAGGATCAGAGAATTAGAACTCAGACTTACAAAGAAGTATTATTTTGCAATTTGCATTACCAGCATGTCGCTTTTAGAAGGAATTGAAATAAGAATCCAAAGAAAAGAAAAACTGATGTGGAAACTTTTCTAAGGGCTTAGATAGAAAATTGTGTTGTTCACTTGGTAAACCATTGCCTAGAACAAACAGTCCTGGAAAATCTTGATAATTATTCACAAATCATTACAAAAAAAAAAAAGGAAAATAAGTCCAGTATGTAATAAATACATACCTATTCCATACACACAATCACTTGTTCAAGTGAGAATAATACTTAATATATTCAAACTGGCTGGGTCCAAATACTTAGTTCTTCAGTTGAGAATTGGTAGCTTTTTTGCCTTGTATCCAGGTTTTCATCTTAAAAGCATCAGCTCTTCTGCAGTAGATTTTTTTAATCTTCATACACACATTTTGCCTTATTTGCATTTCAGAGATGGAGGGAATGTTGGAGTATTTAACTTGCCATAGTTACCTCCTTCCCCAGTTACAGTTCTTCAGACAGTTAGTACATGTGACTTTTCAACTGCTTACACCAGATCAAAATACTTACACATTATTTTCTTTGTTAAGAAAAATAATTACAACTACGCTTTTCTTTTAATATCCTCCCATCCTCACTTACAGCCACTGTATGAATTCGGGAGGGGACTTGGAAGAGTTTGAAAAAAGGGATGTAATATTTAAATGCCACTGTGCAAAAGCAAAATGAAAAAAACAAGATAAAAACGTTGATCTTGTCTTTAAAGCATGTAAGCTTTGATAAAATTTTATTTTTTGCTACATGAAACTCCCTGTGTACAAATCAGTGTAGAGTTAGTATTTTGTACGGGAATAATTTTTCATCTCTTGACTAATAGTTGTGTATTTTAGAAATCATTTTCAGTAAGATTTTTTTGTCAAGACTGTTTTCATAACACATCTTTGGCTCTGGATTCCTGTATAATTTTTGCCTATTTTGTGTATATAAAGCATAGAATACTGAAAAGATATTAAAAGGAAAGCTGAAATGCTTTGTCATTGTTTTGACTGGAAAATGGCAGCACTGTTCAATATTTTGAAAATGCTTTCCAAATAGGCATGAGATATATGGTTGTATTTGATATCACTTTTTTAAATAAATACGATTATAGCTTCTAATGTTTCTTTCTTAAGTATTTGCATATGTGCTTTCCCTTACGTGTGGAATGATGAAACACTGAAATCTCATCCCTGGTATCAGTGGGCTTTGCACCAGAGGTGTGTAGACAGAGCAGTGTGGGATAGTTTTCTGTTGCTGACATTTCATCAGCTCTGATGTCTTTGCATCTGTTGATACTCCAAAAATTGTGTAAAGACACTCCTGTTAAGGAAGCAAGTTGGTACCAATTATAGTTTTGTTACATCTTTAAAAATTGTATGCTTTTTAATTTTTAAGGTAAGTTACAGTTTCCTGCTTTGTTGCCAGAATACTCATTCTTTTTCTAACAAAATGCATTGCTCTTGTAGCTTAGTCAAAACAGAGTATACTGGATGATTTCTGTGTGCCCTTATTAACAGTGGATGAAATCAGTCAGCAAAAAAAATTACTTACAATGCTAAACAGTTTCTAGTTTTGCAAGAGTAGTAATTAAAGAGAGTGGTACAAAAAAATCTGTGCTACTTTACTGACTACTTGCCTTACTTGGCATTATAAAATTAACCACCACAGAAGACATTTTTATCATCCCTAAATATTTTAAATGTCTACAGGACGTCCATGATTTTAGTTGAAAATATGCTAAGAGACTTTCCCATAAAAATTATTTAGCCAAACACTAAATGACACATCTTTACTGTCATGAGAGCCCATACACGTTTTGTTAAACCAATGATAAGGAGTCTTTTGAGCATTGCAAACTTTTCATCTCCGTTATATCCAATATTGCCAGTTAATAAACTGATAAGGGTACGTATCTACATTCCATCCTATATCACAGCACTAGTACTTCCTACAATTGTGATGCTTTTTTTTTTTTTTTTTTTTTTAGACAGAAATGTATTTGAAGTGGTGTATGATTGGTTTTATTGTCAATAATTATAAGGGTGACAAGTATGCCATTAAATTAATATACTGGTGAAATCAGTTCTAAACCTGATAGAAAAATTGCTCTATGAAAAAGAGGGAAAACAATCTTTATTAGAGAACTTTTAACTTCTAAACTTCTGGACCACATACCATGCCCAGCCTTAGAGTTGCCTGTGCGGGACTGAGGCCAGTAAAGCTAAAAGGTATTAGAGTATTGCAGGCCAGCCATGAACCCTGCACCAAGGCTCTGCAAGATCCCGTTTGGGAAGCAACAAGCAGGTTGTTCCATGTTCGTCTGGTAACGTTTGCCACAGCCTGTGTTTTGTGCCTGCTGCATTCTCAGGCTTCTAAAAATCTATGGTTTCACCTGTGAAATGCTCTTCTCAGCTTCATTTTGCTGTTGATGTGGTGCTTTAATTATGCATCTTTTTATGTAGTTATCAATTTGAAACAGGCAACGAGCCAGCTGCCCTGTATTTTATTTCCAATATCAGCACTTTTTCGACCAGTATCATTCTGACTGATACAAACCTGCTTTTTCTGTAACAGTGCAGTACTCCTTGTAGTTCCAAGTTTAAATACCTCACTTGATCAAAAAACAAAAAGAACTTTGAATTGGAGCAGTTTTTGGGTTCTGGCTGGAAATACAGCCAAGAATCACAGAATGGGTCAGGCTGGAAGAACCACAGTAGGGCATCTGGTCCAACTTCCCTGCTCAAGCACTGGGTGATCCCAGAGCGCACTGCACAGGATTCAGAGGATTCCTGAAGAGCTCCAGTGAGGGAGACTCCACGGCCTCGCTGGGCAATCTGTTCCAGTATGCAGTCACTGCACAGTAAACAAGTTTTTCCTGATATTCAGGTGGATCTTCCTGTGCATCAGTTTCTGCTTGTCCTGTTGCTGGGCACCAGCGGGAGGAGCCCGGACCTGGCCTCTTGGCACCTCTCGAGGTTCTCACAGACATCGATTAGGTCCCCTCAGTCGCCTCTTCCCTTCCCTATCCTCTCCATGTAGCCGGGGCTTCAGGATCTTGTGAGTTATGTAAGCACATATACTCAAATACAAGTCGTGCCTAATCTCGTCTGCTGTTTTGCTAATGGCACAGGTTCATCCCGGCGGGCGAGTTCCCAAGAACCACACGGCGTTCCAAGCGCGCACCCGCCTGGCTGCGCCCCGCCCGCCGCTCCGCCACCATCCCGGCAGGCGCTGCTCCCGCCCACACGCCATATCCGCCTCCGAGGCGGCGCTCTAGCGCGGGCCGCCGCTCTCGATGGTGTTTGCGAGGGTGTCATGGCGGCCGTTGAGGTGGCAGTGGCCGGAGCTGCCGGGAGCAGTCGCTGAGCCAGGACGGGACAGGAGAAGCCGGGAGGAGCAGCTGAGCCGGAGGAGCCGGGAGGATGCGCGCGGCTTTGGCGGAGGAGTTGCCGAGCCCGGTGTGCTGAGCCCGCAGCAGGAGCGGCGACCCGCTGTAGCGAGGAGAAGGGAGGCGGCGGCGGCGGCGCCTTGGCCCGCGGGACCCGGCTGCAGAGGCCGCCCGGCAGGGCCGAGCGAGGCCCGGAGCCCTCCGAGCCGCCATGGCGTCGTGGCTGGGCGGGCTGGGCTCGGGGCTGGGCCAGTCCCTGGGGCAGGTGGGCGACAGCCTGTCCTCGCTCACCGGGCAGATCTCCAGCTTCACCAAGGACATCCTTCTGGAAGGCGCCGAGGAAGTGGGCGGTAAGGGGGGCTCGGGGCGGGCCTGGCTCCGCGAGGGAGCTCTTCCTCCTCTTTCTCCGGCCGCCGGTCCCGTCCGGACCCACAGCGGCGGGGCCTGCGCTGCTCGCAGCGGCCGGGGGGAGCTGGTCGCGGCTCGGTGCCTTTCGCGAATGCTGCTGGCTTTGCTGCCTTTGTTTTTGTCTTTGTTCCGCTCTTGTGACCTCAGGATCTGGAGAATACACAGATATATTCTCAGGTTCTAATTGCAGACATGCACCAGTTTTAGGCTTGTTATTCAGAGGTTTTAGAATTCTGTGAAGTATTACGTTGCTCTGGAATGACAGCACTCACACAACACTCTCTTTCCTTTTAGTTTGCTTAGCTTATCTAAACCCTCAGTTAATTAGCTGCTTTTACACCGATTCCATAAAACTGCAGTTGTACAGAGGTTGTTTTGTCACTGGTGTGATCCAAGTCTGACGTGTCACACAGGCAAAGGTTCAATGTTTGTCATTGTTTTGTTTATATTTCAGTTGTGCCCAGAGAAACCTGCCGAGTTCTACAGCCAAGTAGGAGAACATGGCCCTTGCTTTATAAGGATTAGAGGCTAGAACGATTTATCTTTAAAACAGAAAATTAGAACAAAACAAAAAGCCAAGACAGAGACACCAGAGCAAGATATTCTATAAACTAATAGTAAATCTATTCTAGAATATAGTATTTTCTTCATATTTTTAATAATGACTTTCAGTTACAAATTTTTGAAAAAAAATTTAATATAGCAGTTGTATAACGTGGTAATAAGTATCAATAGATTAATATCCCTAGTATTGTTTACTATCTTGTAACTATAAATTATTTTAAAAGTTAGCTTTCTCAAAACACTGTTAAGAATAGAAACCACAAAGAATAGCTATGACTTCTGAATAGTCATCTTAAGTGTGAAATTAAGCAATTCTACTTCATTTACAATCTCTTATCTGTGAAGCGTTGTGAAAGAATATTATAGAAACATATGTTGTATAAACATTTTTGGCAAGCCGATATAATGGGTCTCATATGGATGGCCTTTTTGGTGCACAGGTAAAATGCTCAGAAGAGAGAAATTCTGAGAACTGTGAAATATTTTTTTTTTTTCAGTTTTGTGAAAGACTTAGAAATGTTTTAAATTTCAAAATCTATAGTAGCTTAGTTTGGAAAGTTATTTTATGTTCCTGAGCTGAGCAGTCATCTAGGGTGTTTGTTTTGCTTTTTTTTTTTTGAGATAAATTGTGAACGCACATGTTTGCGCATCAGCTACTGATGTTTAGTAGTTATTTCCAGGTGTACTTCACTGCTGGATACTGCTGTGGACTGCTTCAGGTTCCTAAAAATTTCAGGGTAGTACATTTGTAAGGGTGACTAGACTCCAGGGTGTAAAAAACCTAAGTGGCATCTAAATACTCTTCTGTAAAGACCTTTAAATACAGTGTGGCCTAAACAACACTTTTCAAGTACTTCCTTGAAGTTTGGATTTTTTTATTTCCGAATTGGTAAAAGTTTCCTAGATTTTAATATTATCCCTTACATTCAGTGTTTTGACTCGCATCAGTCGTTTGTGGACTATGGACTTGCACATCTTCCATTTTGCAGTTTTCATGTGTAGATTGTTTTCTCTGCAGTGCTTGAGCTGTCTCAGTTTTAAACAAGTGGGTAATTACTAAATATATTTATAAGTATTTACTTGGAAACTGTACTTATTGCAAATTTTGCAGTATTGTCAAGGTTGCTTTGTAGTCAATTCAAGATGATTTCTCATTGCTAAAAGGAAATGTGATTCTTCTGTCCATTAAAGGTGGGACACAGGAGAAGTAAACATAGTCAGTTTGAGGACAACTGATCATTAAAGTGTATGTGGAATTACATGCTTTTTCTGTTGGATAAACTGGGATGGTAGATGTATCACCTTTTTAGAGACAATGAGTCTTGTGGGATTGATGTTTTGTTATTTGTGTGGTTTGGTTTTTATTCTGAAAATTCAGTCACTATTATGTGTATTTAATGGAACTAATACTTGTTTTGAAATTTTGCATGGCATTACAGAAAAACACACAACTCTCAGGTCAGGAGCAAGTCTGAAATGAGAAACTGATTCAGGGGCACAAAATAGTCACGTAAAACATTTTTATCTCCCTTACTTTAAAGCTTAAATCCATACTAATCTGTTAGGGTTTTGATTTGATTTAAAGCCTAAATATGAGTGAATTAAATTAGATGCAGAAAGACTGTCTGAAAAATAATGCTTACAGTGTTCTGATAAAAAACAGCTCTTGATGTTTACCTAGGAATGAACATTAAAGCAGTCTGAAGCAAGATATGTATTAATAACTGGTCTTAACAGATTGAAAGGATTGTAATTAAAATGAAAACCTTCACTTTTTTTCAGATGCAGCGACAGAACTCCATGTATCCAATTCTAGACTCAGAGAAATAGAGAGTATTAATGCAGCACAAAAGTTTGAAGTAAGAAATTTTAGATCTCTGTTGTAATTTAAAGTAATGCATACGATTTGTTTTGCATAAAGTTGAAGTACTGCTTTGAAGTTGTTTGTCCTTGAGTAAATCTAGAATGTGACTTCGGTTTTGTGCCACACTGCCATCACAGTGAGGGACACACATTTTATTTAGGGATACACATGTTTATTGGTGTATGCATATGCTGCAAGTTTTAATCTTTTGCTAACTGTGACTGTTCATGCCCTGTCAGGTGGACTTGGACTGCAGCAGTAGGCTTGGCTCTGAAAAGAGTGGGCATTTTCCCTGATTCTATTCTCTTTCTCTTGTCCTTCTGTTTGGTCATTCTGTCATAGGCAGCTTGTGCTCCTCCAAAATCACTTAAAAATCTCATGTACCCTCATGGAAAGTGACTTCCTGCACTCTTGTACAGGGCTTGTTGGTCTTGTGACTTTATTTATGTCTCCAAATAAGTAACTTTCATGTATGCCTTCAGGCCTCAAGAGCATTGTGAAGTTAATATACTGTTTTGGTGACATAACTGTTCCTGCTTGTCCTCTTTCTGGTTTCTTGCCATCTGCTCTTGGACTGAGGTCGGAGAGAAAACACTGGATATTAACTCCAGTTTGTGCTTTGTGGCTGTTCTTAGATTCTGCCTGTGAATCTTGCTAAGATGTGATTCAGCCCTGAGTTTTTTAATTCTTGGCATTTATCTCTGGTCATCACAAATCTTTTTCTGAAAGTGAGCTGGAGTCCCTGCCATATAAAAATGGAAAGCTTGGACATGACTGTGATTTTGTGCCCACACATTGCTGTTACTCTGTGTTTTGAATGAAACAACATGAGAAATCTGTACAATTTAACTTCTTTGCTGTCCAGTAGCTTTGTGCTTTTCTGATTCTTTTAAGGACTGACTGTTCTGAGTTTACCAACATTTATTTCTCATTTTTGCTAGAATGATAGACTGAAAAAAGTCTGTAGTGACTTAGAAGAAAAGCATGAAGCAGCAGAGCTGCAAATAAAGCAGTTGTCTATCGAGTATCGCAATCAGCTTCAACAGAAAGAGGTAGGACACAGACTAAAATTTCTCAGTAAGTATGTCCAATAAACTTACCTGTTTAATGCCTTTGTTATAGTGTCTGTTCTCTTCCAGTGGAAATAGTCGTCACAGCTATGGTTTCTTGGTTTGTTAATGTAGACTAAGACATATTTCATTGAATCATATAATGTAAGCCAAGCTGCCAGGAGGTAGTTGAGACGCGAAAATGCTCTGGGAATGTCGTGCAGCTGTCAGAATTTCTGTTGTTTCTGGGATTACTGTGAGAACAGACATTCTACTGCTTTGTATTTCTGATTCAGTTACTTTTAAAGAAGGCAACAGGAGCAAATTCTCATTTGAAGCAATTATTTTGTCTTTAGATATCATTATTTATCCTAAAATATACAGTTAAAGAGAACTGAGCTATCTTTCAGAATTTGTGAAATGTCCCCTTTGTGATGGAAGCATCAGCTTCATAGCCCGTTGTATAACGTGAGATTTCATAGATCTAAATGAAGAAAGTTGCCAGGAGTTACACAAAAGGGAGTTTTATTTCTGATTTATTCACAAATTCATGTGGGAACTAGAGGAAGCAGAACTATGAGATGTATAAAGTTCTGCTTGTTAAATACAATAAAAGAGTGTTTACAAAAAAACTACATGCAGCTAATTTCACTTTATTGTAAATAATTTAATTTTCACTACATTGAGTTGTTAACATAAAGGAAATCAAATGTAATAAAAATAACTGGAAAAGCATCATATATTGCTTAACTTTCATATCTGAATACCTTCTTTATATATTTGAATTTTTTGTGTAACCAGTTAGCTTGGATATTTCTGAACTACTTGTGCCCCTTGCTGCTAAAACACCCTGTGTCTTCATGTAAGGTACTTTATAACACTTGAGCTAAGGGTGTTTTTTTTTCTCAATTATGAGAATGTTTGGAGGTTTGCTTTTTTTAGTGAAAATGGTCAGTTATTTGTGCTGGGGATGTTGTTGGGTTCACATTTCATAAGGCCACAAAGGGTAAAGTAGAGTGTATTTTGATATCTTCTTATTCAAACAATGCATTCTGTTTTTTATATTCAGGTGGAAATCAGCCATCTAAAAGCCAGACAGAACGCACTACAGGAACAACTGCAGAAAGTACAGACAGCTGCTCAGACTGCTCAGCTGGGAGCTGGTGTTTTGCCAGCAGCCACTGCATCGGCCTCGTATGTTCCAGAGGTCAGACATTCCTCAGGTTTTGAAGGAGATGACATGGATTTTGGAGATATAATTTGGTCACAACAAGAAATAAACAGATTGTCCAATGAAGTTTCCAGGCTTGAATCAGAGGTTGACCACTGGAAGCAGATTGCAGTGGTGAGTGGTTTCCCTGCTCTTCCCTCTCTACTCTAAATTACTGTTTTATCTGCATTTGGTGGATCTTTTAAAAGTTCATGCTGAAAAATTTCTAGAAGCAGCATGTTTCGATGGAAAAGCTGAAACCTTTTGTCCTTAATCACATGATTAAGGACACATTCAGTGACTAACTTCCAGATGCTTTTTGTGATGCTTTTATGAATGATTTATCAAGTTTGGTAAAGGATTTCCTGAAAATTTACCTAGAATGCTATTTCAGGGTTTTGTTTTTCTCATTCTGCCTTTCAAAAAATATTTTCCCTTCCTCCTGGCTACAATACCGATTTTTATTGATAGCACAGTACTGTTCAAAGTAATAGTTGGATACTTGCATGCTTTTTTTACACTTTCTCTTCTCCCTTGACTGGATATGTCCTTTATAATTTATGGTCTGTTGAGACAAAAAAGGATATAGTCTTTGAAGCTCCTGCTGATGTTGAGTTACCATTTTTCAAGGTATAGCCTGATTTCAGAGGTATGCTTTTCCCATTTGAAAATACTCAAAAACTAAACAACCCTGTTGTCTTACTATGAGAAATAACACCTCCACTCCAAACTTTTACCCATTTTATGTGGTAATGTAATAATAAAAATCCACAAAAAATTTAAATGTTTCCATTAATTTTTTTTTTCTTTTAAATAAAAATTACAGTAGATTGTAATTTTGTTTCATGTTAGCTTTGTTGTTTTCTACTTTTCAGTATCAATAGAGGAATCATTTAGTAAAAAAAAAAAATACATGTATTTATCATAATTTTCATATGGCTATATGGTTTGGGGTTTTTCAGTCTTCCAAAGTGCAAGGCACAAATGACGCTGAGCAAAGTGAAATATGCAAACTGCAGAATGTTGTTAAGGTAAGATGACAAACTAGTCTTCTTGTGCTTTACTCTTCATGTTTTTTCATATGGTCACATGACTTGTAAGTTTTGTAACTGGCACTATTATGACATTATTAAAAATGCACGGGGGCAAGTAGTAGCATAGCAACACTTCAGTCAGCAGTACAGTATTTAAAAAGAGTTACTCTGAGAGAGGGTGTTTGTATCATTTGATAATAACTGTATGTTGGCTTGAAACAGTGACATTAGTACTTACAAGGCAAATCACTTTGTGAAGCTGTTGATGAGTTATGAGACGTATTGTAGATACACAGAATAATTTCTCCCTTCTCACAGACATCTTGCGTTTTTTTTTTTGTTGAAGGTGCAAAATATGGTTTTACACATCATCCTAGAAAGTTACTAAAAATGCATCCTAGTGTATCCACTTGTATGTAGGACTTGTAATTGCTTTACATTGGTTTAATATTTACTGTTGTGCAGACCATACTATTTGTGTAGACATATTTTTAAAACGAATTTCTTTCCACATGTTTAAAAAATCCCAACCAACAAAAATCAAGAAACTTGACTTATGTGAGAAATCCTTCAATAAATCCTTTAATTAGACTGTGGAAAACTTCTTTCTTTTGTTTTGTATTATTTCTTTCATAAGAAGACACTGTGCTGTATTTTGCCATTTTTTTTTCTCCTATGTATTTTTAGGAGCTCAAACAGAATTTAAGTCAAGAAATAGATGAGCATCAGCATGAGCTGTCCGTGTTGCAGGATGCCCACAGACAGAAGTTAGTAGAGATAAGTCGCCGACACCGAGAAGAGCTGCGTGAATATGAAGAACGAATTGAAGAACTTGAGGATCGCTTACAACAAGGTCTCTGTCACCACTTGCTTTCTTGCTCTTTCTTGCTTTTTTTTATTTTATGTAGAGTGAATTTTGGTTAAAATGTTGAATATGCATGTAGCAGTACAACAGATATCAAATATATGATGTTTAGAATTTGGATTCCAGTTTCAGTTCAACTTTGTGTTTAAGACCCATGTCCTGTATCCTTTATTCATTCTGGTTGGCTTGAACACTGGAATGATAACGTTTCATCTGTGGCATGTATCTGTCTGGAGGATCGTTTTCTGTATATACCAATTGTCGTGCTCTGAATTGTGCACTTTCTGGGTTGATTTTCTAACTTACACTGAATATAGGTAGGGATAAGACATACCAAACTGAAGATAAGAAAGTAACAGGACAAAAAAAAAACTTTTATGAGAAGTACTGTGTGCCAGTTGGGTTACTTGACAAAACCTCAAAGATTGGGTGTTGAGACATGGGAACAAGTTTCCCAGAGAAGTTATGGATGCTCAGTTTCTGGAAATGTTCATGGCCAGATTGGAAAGGACCATGAGCCACCTGATCTAGTGGGTGGCATCCCTGCCTATGATGATTCAGGTGTTGAAACTAGATGTTCTAAAGGCCCAACCCAAACTCTGCTGTCATTCTATGCTGCCCTAAGGACCACACATTGGTGTGTGGCATCGCTACAATGTAGAAGCTCAGTAGTTCCCACAAATAACTTTTTGTTGCCTTGTAACTATTTCATACTCCCTAAAAATAGTCATGTTATTTAGGTTTCCTCAAGAGGCTTCTTTGCACAAATACATAAGCTTTGTCTGAAAATCTCTTATTTACCTCGTAAAGCTTGGACTTCTAAAGAGTGCATATTCTCCTTTTGGAACTAGAGATCTATTCCCTGCTTGGAAAGAAGGGAAGTATTTTCACAGCTTCTCTATCTTTAAAGGCAGTACTGATAGGGAATTTATTTCTTAAAATCACATGCCTGTTAAGATGTAATATGTTTTCTCACTTCACCTATGTACACCAGCAGGACTAATTTAGGGAAGTTGAAGGCAGAAGTCCCTTATCTTTTACATTACCACTTATGTGCAAAATAAGTGGTACTACTAATGGCTTTTGAATAACTAGAGTATTTTATATTTTTATTTTGTTCATTTTCATGATGACATAACAGGGACTAGGGCAGGGTCAAGTTTTGAGTGGACCCAGAAGTGAATTCACAAGTAGTGTGCTTTCATTTGGTGCTTTTTTCCTGCACTCTTCTGATGATGCATTTTAGTACTCTCTAACTTACCTGGAAATTACAGAAGATTGTAAAGAAATAAGAATGTCAGTATAATATGACAGAGTGATGGTTCTGTAAAAAGGTTTATTTCAAAAAATGTTTTTCTTCAGTTGAAAACCTTTGTGCATCATTTAACAAATTATTTGGAGCAAATTGTTCCCTATAACAACCATTTAGAAAATCTTTGAAATGTAATTAATTAAATTATAAATGGATTTTGCATCAACCTGAATTTGATGGGAATTGATACATTTTTCTTAGAAAATCGAGAGTTTCCAAATCCTGATAAATTAGATTGTCATCTCCTCATCAAGAGAGGTGAGGATCAAGTATATTCTAATTAAACTGCAAAAAAACATGTCTTGCAACACTTACCGTTTAAAATTATTTGGTGCCAGGCATGTGAAAGTATTCAAAAAGCTACTTGTCATACCAGTAATATGTACAGCACAGCTTCAAATGTTAAACCTATTTAACCAGGCCTTCTGATGATGATGACCATGTCTTTGTTTTAGTCTACCTTCCTGTATCAGAAGAGGCGAGAGAAGTAAAATATCTAGAGTGATGGTTTTGGTTAATATTGTAAATAATCTCTTTTCTATTTTAGATGGTGTGAGCACTGATGCCATGGATGACTCTAAAGTTACTGAACAGAAAAAAAAAGCTCCGAGTCTAGATGGAGGACAGGTGGAAGAGTTGCAGGTTGTAAAGGACCTAGAGGATGAAATAAGAAAATTAAATCACAAATTGTCTTCTGCCAAAGCAGAAAACAAAAATCTTCTGAAAGAGCAAGAATTTGCAAAGCTAGAAAAAATCCAAATGGCACAAGATTATGAAAAGCTGAAATCTGACTTTAATGCACTTCAGATATCTGTGGCAGAGCAAGATGCTCTCCTGAAAGAACAGAAGCATCTCCAGTCAAAGACATCACTACCACAAGATGCTGTCAGCCTACAGCAAGCATTGTTAGGTACTAAGTCTATGATTTTATTTTTATTATTTTATATTTTTAATATATTTTCACAGGTTTCACTTTTAAAACTCAAAATTTATTGTATCAATTTAAAACTGAATATGAGAATATGTACCTGTAAAGTATTGCTGTTTTAGAAAAGCATTGTCCATTGAGGTAAGGTGAAGCAGAGAAAGAGAACATTGTTAGGACTAGGGTGGTTATCATAAGGGTTTCTGATTAGGGAAGTAATCATGTCTGCCAATTGTTTGGTAGTTTTTTTTCTTTAAAAGTAAGTAAGCCTCAATAGAAGTTGTTTAAATTCAAAAAAGTATTTTATTTTGTGTCTGTATAAAGGTACTCAGTTGCTAATATCTTCTCCTTAAGGAAACACTAACATATCTGCTTAATAAACATATCTGTAGGTAGAAAATATTTTAATATTTCATAACTGATAAGCTCTAGTATCAAAGTCCCCCTAATGTGAGATCAGTTGTAAAAGTAATACTCTGCTTTGAGGTGGTGATTGATGATACGTTTGACTCTTTTATGGCACTGATGCTTGCCATCACAAAATGCTGTGAAACTACTCTGTTCTGAGCAGCAGAGTTTCATTTGGGCAGGGTGGGAGAATGATTTTGTTTTATTGTTGTTTGAAAAGTAGTAAATTATTTATTTAATTTCATTTTCCTTTATAGAAGCAGAAAATGAAATAGCAAGACTTTCCAGTTTAAATCAGGTAAAGCAATTTCTAAATTAAGCCAACAAAAAAGTTCACAACAATAGTAAATGATGGAAAACACGTTTTGGTAGCTTGTTTGGTTTTGGGGTTTTTTTTAACATTTGCATTTCTACATAAATAACATTGTAATGCAAAAGGAAATAATTGAGTTTAATTCTGTAATTATACATGGAATTTATAGTAACAATACATTTTTACTTGTGAAACTCCACAGTGTATTCTGTTAGGTGGAACTTGAATGGTTTTCCTATCTCATTGTTACCTAGAAAGTTGTGACATACATTTTTAAAGTACTAATTATTTTAAAGTGGTGTTATAATTTACATTCTGTAAAAGATGTAATTTTTCACTTCTGCTTTAGCATGTTTCAGTTTCGGCACTTAACAGTTGTGAAATATTTCTCTCCTGTGTAGTGCTCATAATTATGCTGCATTCCATCTTACTGATGAAGTGGTGGAACATAACACACCTTTAGTTTTTGGCATTGTTTTCTTGGCCCTTTGTAAACTCTCAGACTTGAGAGATTTGATTTATTTTGCTTTGTATCCAGTAGTATTTTCCAACTGAGTTTTTCTGTGTTTTGTATGCATTCAAGAGTTTCCATAGCATTTTTCATAATGATGTTACTTAGATGCCCTTGATAAAACTTCCTGTCTCACCATGCAGGCTGCTGTGTTTAGGATGGCTCTTGCAGTTGTAATAGATTATCCCACCTGTCAGTGCATACCTCAGAGGTGGATATAACTTCTTACCATAGCATGGCTTTTTGTGCAGAAGTTTATAAACTGCATTCCTAAACCAAGTGATGAAGAAATAAATGTATATGTATGAATGGTAGAGAGAAATACTTCACAGCAAAGAATTTTTAACTGGGGTAGTATTCATGTAGGCTTAGAGATTCCAACATAATTTCAGCAAGATAAAGTCTGATATTTACAATATTTTTTTTTATTTTTATTTTGAGGGACTTGAGAAGGAACTGACAAGTGCACAACATAAACATGAGAATATTCTTTCTTCGAATACAGAGGATCAGAATTCAGAAATAAATCAGTTAAGACAAGATTTGGAAAGGAAAGAACGTGAATTAGATGAAAGTGTTGCTGAAAGAGAAACATTAATAGCAGAGTTGGAAGAACTAGACAAGCAGAATCAAGAAGCTACTCAGGTAGTAAATACTACAGCTAATTATTGAACTGCTGAATAAATGTTTAGAATTCTGTGTGTGTGTGTGTTTGTCTTTTAAGTTCACCTTTGAACATAGATAGCAGGGAAATACAAGTTATCTTTTGAGGCCTAAAAACAAATACTGGGGCCAGTATTTCTCTTTATCCACCATCTCAGTTCGAAATTCAGAAGTGCAAGTATAACCTACCTATTATAGACAAAGAAATAATATGGCATGTCAGCTATTCATAAGAGATGTTCCTTTACGAAGTCAAATTAAATAGTCCCTAGTTTTTCATTGCAGCATTTCTGATTAAATTTATCCTGGTAATATTCTGATCTGTCTTATGATAGTGTGCATTACAATGATTTTTGAAGTTTTTTCTTTTATAATTTTAATTATGTTGAATATTTAAATTATTTTATTGCAAGTTCTTTACCATATGAGCATTTGTGGAGTAAAAAAGTCTCCAATTATATATAATCAGAATTAAATTATATCTTTTTCCACAGTTCCAGTATATTTGACCTTTAAATTTGAGTTGCAAGCTACGTGTTTACAATTATTGATTTATCAATGAATTGCCTATGAAATGAATCCAAACAAGTATGTTGAAACAAAATGTTGAAAATAGAATATACAGATAATTTAAATTTAGTGCCGCCCTTTTTTAAGCAGCGGACATTTGCTGAATTCCAAATGTCTTGTCAAATTCTGACAGGTTTTTTTTTTAAGTAGTTCTTTTTTTATTTCTTCATCTGTGTAGTTAAAGTTCTTTTAGGGGTGGTCTTTTTTTTTTTTTTTTTTTTTTTTTTTTTTTTTTTTTTTTGTAGTGAAATGTAATTTGTCCGTATTTGATGTTTGGTTTTAATTAATTTAGCATTGTTTTATGTTCATTTCCAGCATATGATTACACTGAAAGAGCAGCTGTCAAAGCAACACACAGAAACTGATAGTATCATCAAACAGCTGAAACTCGACATAGATTGTGAAAGACAGAAAGTATCAGAATTAGAAGCCGAGAAGATGAAAACTATTAAAGAGTTAGATAGTCAGAAAGAAAAACTAAGCCACTGTTCATATGCACTTAATGATTTGCATGTAACTAAGCAGCAGCTACAAGATAATATTAAAGATCTTCAGGAACAATTAAGGAAGGCCCAGGACTGTAATTTGCATAGTAAAAAAGAAATTGGAGAGTTACAGCAGAGACTAAAAGAAAGAGAGGAGGAACTTGGTGTATCCTTGAGCAAGTTAACAGAAAAAAATATTGAGGAATCTAACTATGCTTGTCAAGATCTAATTCTGAAAGAAAGAGAAGTAGAAATTGCAAAACTACAGAATGATGTTTCAGAAAATAAACAAATAAATGAAGATCTACAGAAATCTCTATCTAATCTCAGAACAGAAAATGGAAAGCTGATAGCAGCCATTGAAGAACTGAAACAGGAGTTAAGTGATGCCATTTCTGAGAAAAAGAAAGTTTATTTGGAAAAAGACACTGTTGGGAGGCTTTGAAAATGGAAAAAAGACAGTTAGAGAGTGAATTAAATGAGACAGAGAAGAGGCTTTTGGAACAAGCACGTAATTATAAGCAAACTATTGAGGAGTTATCAAACGCACGTAGTATGGATACCACTGCATTGCAGCTGGAGCACGAGCGCCTGGTTACGCTTCATCAAGAGAAAGACTTTAAGATTGCCGAGCTTAAACGGACCATTGAGCAGATGGAAACTGACCATCAAGAAACAAAAGAGATGTTGACTACTAGTTTAGGAGGACAAAAGCAGTTGACAGATCTCATAAAAGAGAAAGAGATATTCATTGAAAAATACAAAAATCAAGCCTTACAGGTGAAGCAGGAACTTGAGGAATATATGAAAGTTTCAAAACAGCAGGATGTCTTAAAACAGAGCTTGGAGGAAAGAGACAGAAGTCTTGCAGTCATGAAGGAAGAAAATAATCATTTGAAAGAAGAAATCGAACGCCTTAAGGATCAGCAAAGTAGATCTACACCTGTGGTTGAGCCTAAAACCTTAGATATTATTATTGAACTTGAAAGTGAGGTAACACAGTTAAAAATTATAAAGAATAATCTTGAAGAAGAAATAAAAGTTCACAAAAAAACAATAGAAGATCAGAATCAAGCAACAGTGAAACTTCAGCAGTCACTGCAGGAGCAGCAAAAGGAAATAGATGAGTCCAAATTTCAGTGTGAGCAAATGAATGTCACACATGAAAGACTCTTTTTAGAGAAAGATGAGGAAATAAAAAATTTGCAGAAAACAATTGAACAAATTAAAACCCAGTTGCACAAAGAGAGACAGATTATTCAGACTGATTCTTCTGATCTTTTTCAGGAAACCAAAGTTCAGACTCTTAATGGAGAGAATGGAAATGAAAAACATGACTTATCTAAAGCTGAAATTGAAAGACTGGTGAAAGGTATCAAAGAAAGGGAAATGGAGATTAAGCTGCTAAATGAAAAAAATGTTTCTCTAAGTCAGCAAATTGATCAGTTGTCTAAGGATGAAGTTGGTAAACTTACTCGGATCATTCAAGAGAAGGATTTAGAAATACAAGCTCTTAATGCTAGAGTTTCCTCAGCTTCCTACAGGCAGGATGTTTTTCCCTTCAGCAGCAGCTGCAAGCTTATTTCTGGAAAGGGAACAAATACTAGCAGTTCTAAGTGAAAAGACAAGGGAAAACAGTCAGTTAAAAACAGAGTATCGTAATATCATGGACATGATCGCTGCTAAAGAAGCAGCTTTGGTGAGGTTGCAAGAGGAGAACCGAAGGTTATCCAGTATATCTGAAAACAGCAGTCAAGACATGTCTAGAGAAACTATTCAGAATTTATCCCGTATCATTCGAGAAAAAGATATTGAAATAGATGCCCTAAGTCAAAAATGCCAAACCTTATTGACTGTCTTGCAGACATCCAGTACAGGTGCTGATAATGGGGCAGGGGGTGTGAACAGTAACCAGTTTGAGGAACTTCTGCAAGAACGTGATAAACTAAAACAGCAAGTAAAGAAAATGGAAGAGTGGAAACAACAAGTAATAACCACGGTCCAGAACATGCAGCATGAGTCAGCACACCTCCAAGAAGAGTTACACAAGCTGCAGGCACAAATTTCAGTTGAAAGCGATAGTACTTCAAGGCTGCAAGTAGATTATAATGGCTTGATTCAGAGTTATGAGCAGAATGAAAAAAAGCTGAAAAGTTTTAGTCAGGAATTAGCACAAGTTCAACACAGCATAGGACAGCTTTATAACACTAAGGACCTTCTCCTGAGTAAACTGGATTTGGTAACACCGTCTGTGGCAACAGCTTCTACTGTTTCGCAGCTTTCAGGTGTTCAATACAGTCCTTCTGAAGCACTCAGTGAGGAGTGTAAACTCTTTCAAAATGAGTTGGAACACTGAAAAAAAAGTTACAAGAAAAAGATGTAACTATTAGGACTCTTCAGGAAAACAATCAGCGATTATCTGATTCTGTTGCTACAGCATCAGAGATGGAAAGAAAGAGTCAAGAAGGGGCTGAATCAGAGATGAGGCAGATCAAAGAAAAACATGATGTGTTACAGAAGTCACTTAGGGAAAAAGATATATTAATTAAATCTAAAAGTGACCAGTTACTTTCTGTGAGTGAAAATCTTAGTAACAAAGAAAATGAAAATGAGCTTTTAAAGCAAGCTGTAACTAATCTAAAAGAAAGAAATTTGATTTTAGAAATGGATATTCGAAAACTGAAAGAAGAAAATGAAAAAATAGTTGCAAGGTGCAAGGAAAAAGAAACAGAATTCCGTGCACTTCAGGAGACTAATATGCAATTTTCAATGATGCTGAAAGAGAAAGAGTTTGAGTCTCACTCAATGAAAGAAAAAGCTCTTGCTTTTGAGAAGCTGTTGAAAGACAAAGAACAGGTATGTACATTCATACTTATGGCTATCTCTTCAAACTAGACAAGTTCAAAATAATACTCTTCCTGGTTATTTTTCCTGTGTTGCAAGGCCATAGATGTCCTGCCCTTTTCCTTGTTAGCTTAGTATTATCTTTGCACTCTTCCTGGCAAAGGCTATGCCTCTGGTAAAATTATTGTCCGTGTATGAAATTCTTGTTTTTCTCTTCAACAGGGCAAGACAGGAGAATTGAATCAGCTGTTAAATGAAGTTAAATCAATGCAGGAAAAGGCCGTTACTTTTCAGCAAGAGAGAGACCAAGTTATGGTAGCCCTCAAACAGAAGCAAATGGAAAGCAGTGCCCTGCAGAGTGAGGTACCACCAAATAATTTATAGTTGCAAGAAATAAATGAAAAAAGAATAAGAAATTGCATCTGTAATATTTTTTTATTATTTTAGTAGCAATCACTTGATAAAAGCACTTAAAATTAATACAACACAATGTGCTTCAGTAGACATGTGTTGCATTTGCGCTTTTTTTTTTTTTTTTTTTTTTTTTTTTTTTTTTTTTTTTTAATAAGAAGTGATAGTTTAAGCAATTTAAGGTGTGTTCTACACAGGTACAGCATTTGCATGAGAAGGAGCAGCGCCTAAATCAGGAACTGGACAGGTTACGGAATCACCTTTTAGAAATGGAAGACTCCTACACCAGAGAAGCTTTAGCTGCAGAAGACAGAGAGGTCAAGCTAAGAAAAAAGGTTTTGACTTTGGAAGAAAAACTTGCATCCTCTTCTACTGCGGTGGAGAATGCCAGGTAGTCTTTTAAATATCACAGTTAACTAAACTGGTACTGATGCATCTCTCATACTGAGCTGCCATCCTGTAGCATACTAAGCACTTGAGAAAACAGAAAATAGGAACTTTTGTTGCTCAGACTCAAGAGGGTGGTTTGAAACTCTCATGGCTACTGTTGAGAATTTAATGTATTTGTACTTTTAGTAGCATCTATTGAAACCTTACATTGTCAACAGTGCTTAGAACTAGAAAAGAAATTCCTTAAACCATCAATTTAGTTGTGTGTTAAAAAAGAGTGACTTACTTTCAAGTCAAGGCTTCATTCAGTTTGAAAGAGTGTTGTAGACTTCAATGCACAGATGTGAGTGTCATGCCTTGTGAATCGCTTTCACAGCACGTACACATTCTTACTTTGTGCCTGATACCATGGAAGGTGTACACTGCTGAGAACTTCTTTTTAGTGTAAACATAGAGGCAAGATGCATTGAATTTCTCATGGGTAGCAGAATCTGGGTGGCTAGAATATTTTTGCACAATGACAAATTAAATGGATCATTTGATCATTAGTAAGTTGCAAGTTATACTGAGTTCTTGGAGGCTGGGTTTAAAAGTAAAATCTGGTAGAAAGACGTTGATTCGTAGTATTTGAAGCAGACAACTAGGAAGATATGGATTTTTTTTGTTAAGATGCTGTTATAATAATGAACAAAAACTAGGATTTTTTCTAAAGCGTTTCAAACAAAAGTTAATTGGGAATTTTTTCTCTGATTATCAAAATTTTATTGCGAGACTCCTTCAAAATCTCTTTTTAGGTTGGTTTTGTTTGTTTGTTTGTTTTTAAAGAGGAATCAGGGCAGAAAAACACCATAATTTTTGTAAATTGAGCTGAAAATTTTTGGTAAACTGTTTTTTGCTGGGATTTAATTTTCTCTGTGATAACTTCTTTTTAAATAATGTATCTTGTTTTCATTAAGTCATCAGGCTAGTCTGCAAGTTGAATCTTTGCAAGAGCAATTAAACCTAGTTTCCAAGCAGAGGGATGAAACCATGCTGCAGCTGACCATCTCCCAGGACCAAGTGAAGCAGTATGCACTGTCTCTGGCCAACCTGCAGATGGTACTAGAGCAGTTCCAACAGGGTAAGTAAGGTTTGTAAAGAAATAGCCAAGATCACAACAAATATTTTGCAACTGGAGTAGTTATCATATTTATTGCTTTTGAAGTATTAGTTACCTCATTTCCTTTTTGATAGCCTGAACTCCAGAATCTGTTGTCTATTAAAGAACTTTAAAAAACAGTTCTCTGAAAACTGTTGATCAGTATTGCGTTTATGAAATTTGAATTCCACCTCAACCTCATGAAGACCAGATATGGTAATGCTGAGGTTTTGCAATTGCATATCCTAAGAAGAGTGACATGTTGTAAATTGTTTTTGTTTTGTGTCTTATTTTTAATCCTTTAGAAGAAAAAGCTATGTATTCAGCAGAACTGGAGAGACACCAAAAACAGAGTGCAGAATGGAAGAAGAAAGCAGAAAACCTAGAAGAAAAAGTTGTATCACTGCAGGTAGGCTGAGTAATGAAATTGAACCTTGTGAAACTAGATTGTAATTCTTCACTGAGCAAGCAAAGTAGCCTTCTTCTGTAGCAAACACCCTCTACTTCTTGAGGGTATTTACAATCCAGTCATTTGAAAGAATAAGCAATTGCAGTCTCTTCATCTGTATCTGATATCTGTGGTATTAGGGTAATTGTGGTAGTGATCTCCCTGCTTCTCTTTTTGTCCATTTTCTACCCTCTGTTTAGGTGAGTTTAGAAGAAGCAAATGCTGCCCTGGATGCAGCATCCAGGCTTACTGAGCAGCTTGACATCAAAGAAGAGCAGATTGAAGAGCTTAAGAAAGAAGGTAACTGCATTTTTTTCATTTCTCCTTAAAATACTTCAAGCAGCTGAGGAGACCATATCATATTCATAGAAACTTACCAAAATTCATATGCTATGAGAGACTAATTCTGTGCCACATTCTGAGGACTTCCTTGTATTGTAAAGCAAATATGAAAAAGTATGTTTACCTTCTGTTAGGGATCTTTCTCAAAAGAAAGCGCTGTAGAATTTTTTTTTGGCTTTTGGGGGGTTTTCCCTGTAAATACCAAGATACTTGATTTAGCTCTGTAAGTGTCTTTTTAAAAAATTGGTAAAATACCAAATGCAACTAATTATTGCCATTCCTTTTTAAATGATAATCGGTCTTAGTCTTGTAATAAGTGATGTTTTCTTGAAGCATTCTTACTTATGACAGATAGGTGGGGTGAGATTGAAGGTCTTCAAGAATCCAGCAAGAACTCTACAAAAAAGTTACTACTTTTTTGTTACATACCTGAATATGTACTTACTGAAATTAATTCTCTCTAAGTGTGGTTTGGCATCCAGGTGGGCATCATAGCAGTGCTCCCTGAGTTCACATATGAATTTTATAAGCTAAATTAAATTTCAAACTGCTACATAATGTAGAACTCCTGATCTGTTTTTGAATTGACTATTCTGTATATCCGTGTCTGACTACAGACATTTACAGCAAAAGTTCACAAACACCCTGGATTGAAATTAACTTTGGCATAGGCAAATACTGCACTCATAAATGGGAAGTTCTTCATTACTGATGAATTTTGATGTTAAACCCTTGCATAAGAAAGCAGGAGGGATTTAAACTCGGAGAGAAAACTGAGTATCAAGTAGGGTTGTATTGGCAAGCAATATACTTGATAAAAAAAATTGAAATGGAATTGTTGCATAAAGGAAACAGCACTTTAATGTTGTTGTAGAGTAAATCATGATTTTTATAGAAAAAAAAATCACTTCATATTCTTTGTTTATACAAGAAAACATAAAATGTCTTATTGCAAATTGGCCAAATACATTCCCAGACACAGTTTTGTTAGCCAAAGCTTTTGAAGGATTTCTTTATGGATTTTTTTGGCAGAAGAAGTGCTTTTAATGGAAAAGTGTAAGATGTACCAGATGCAGTTTTCTGGATTGCCGTAAATGGTTAACAAATTATTGGAGACTGTAAATGTCTAGTTTACAGCAGTCCATGCTGAATTTTGGCTCGGGACCTTTTTGTTACTTAGTCTTTTCATACACCCAAAATACGTGTTTAAGTCCTTTTCAGCTGTAGGATTCTATTTTAGAGGGAAATGTTCCATTTAAAAAATATGTTTAATGATAAAGTTGCATAGTCACTGTGGATGGAATATAACTGTATAGTGGTCCTGAAAAGTTGATCCTCTTTGATATAAAATCTTTTTTTCTTTTAAATTATTGATACTTTTCATTTTTCTTACACTATTAATACTTCTATTTTAAAATCCATCATGAAAGGATAAATGAAATGAATAAAAATCAAAAAAGCAACTCACAATTGTCTTGCTTTGTAAAGAAATACCAACAATGTAACATTTAATTGAAATTTGTTTTCAAATGCCATTTGTTTATCTTTTTGTGGCATTGTTAGTGTAACTCTCTTTATTCCTTTCTGTTCTGTCACCATCCAATTAACAACTCACCCGTATATGCTCCTTCAACTGTATAATTCTATAATTATATTGCCTATATTTTCCCTCAAGTATTGGTGTCCTATTTAAGTATATTTACAAAGTAGCATAATTTTAAGTAAATGTAAACCGTGAAACCATGGATTAATTCTCCTGTGCCCCTCTCCCTGGTGTGTTGAGAGAGGAGTGCTGAAGAGCAGTCACAGTACTGGAATGGATTTTGATGCATATGCATGTAGTTGTTACAAGATATATTGTTGTATAATGCATGTGTTGCTTTAGTTTTTAACTTGCTTTGAATGAGGAACTTACTCTGTGTGTTCCTGGAATAAAAACTTTCCCAGCATGACATTAGTTAGTTTGTTCTATTCTGTACTTGTTTAAATTCATATTTGTGTAGTAAAATGTTTGTATAAAGATGTGGAATATTTGAACAGGGCATATTAGGTTGTATCAATTTCACAGGCTGGTTCTTTCATGTGTGTATATACAAAATCTCTGTGTGAGTTCTCATGAAGTTTTTGCTGTTAATTGAGAACCATGTTTTGTCAGCATAGTTGTGGCATGCACTTACTAAAGATTGAACGTTGTGGAAATGAGTGGAATCCTTTCCATGCACCACAGATTATTTGAAGGTTGTAAAAATTCATAAAAGTCATTTTTCTTACAAAAATACTGTGCTTTTTAGAAATTAACTATGAGATAGATAAAAGAAAAGTGTACCTTTTGTTGCTTTTTAATGAAGCGTTTTTAGTTAACATGAGCCCAAAAATTGTTAAAAACTAAGTTGTTCAACAGTTTTTCCAAAGGATTCGGAGATAAGCATTGAGCCTTATAGAGGGAGCAGAGAAAATGTTCATCCTTTCTGCTTGTATGTGTAGGGTAGAGTTGGTCTTCATATGGAAAGTCCATGTTACAGTATATTTGTTGAGTTTTTGTGTGTGAATAAGGCTTAATTGTACTTTTATTAGGCTTCAGAGGTAGTATCTTGCAGAACCCCAGTTTGGTGAGAAATTACACTTTTGCGGTCTTTATGGTCTTAGGCCACCTCACATTCATTGACTTATAATTCTGGCCTATTTATTCAGCTTGCAGGCCATGATGCCTGACTGAAGTGTTTGCCATTCTTCTCTGTCTTGTTTTTGGTTTGTGGTAGCTGTCTCATTTAATTTCTTCCATTCTGTTTTTGTTCCCAAAATTATGGGTAATCCTGCATATGTCTGCCCCTCTTGCCAGTATACTGAATTATGAAGCACAACACTGTTTCTACGAGGCATTAGTGTGTGCCAGCATGATGCTTCCAGAGCTTGCCTCAGTCACAGGAGTGGGAAAGCTCCAAGCAGACCCTCAACAAGCTCCTGATGTTGCTCTGCTAGCCAGTAATTCATGTAGGAAACTTGAGAAGCAACCTGATAGTAGGGTACACTGAATACCTGGGCTTGGGTAATAGTGGAGGTTAAGGGCAGGGATTAAAAAGACCTCATGCCAGCAAAGCATTTGGTCATTATGAAAAAGATTGCTACCACAGGACTACAGACCTTGCTGAAGAGTTTCTTCTCAGTTCTGTATTATTTAGATAAAAAAGAGCTGTTCATCAGACCTTCTGCAATGGATTATTTAATGTGTATTCCTATACTTCAGCTTTGAGTATCATTCCTGAAATTTCAGCTTGTGGTTTTGAATAGCAAAGACTTACTAAGTTGACACCTTTTTATTAAAAAATCATAGCAATTTTATGGTTCCATTTTTTATTTAGAAATACATAGCAATATTTATGAAGGTATGTACTGCTGATAAATTTTGCAACAATGTTTCAAAGTTTTGATTTGTTTGTTTGTTTCTTTTGCTGTGACATTACATTTGTAGGTGAGATCAGAAAAGAAATGTTAGAAGATGTACAAAATAAATTAATGAACCTTATGAACAGCACAGAAGGAAAAGTGGACAAGTAAGTCTTTAATGGAAGAATTAGTCTAAGTTTTTGGGTTTATTCCTCTCAATATACAGATGTGGCACTCACAGTTGGAAGAGTTACGTGTACTTCTGTGTGTTGTTTTGTAATTGTGCTTTTATTATTTTGACATTTTTCAGTTGCTTGGCGGTTGTAAACAGGCATTTTGATTAGTAAAACCAATAAGTATGTGACTGGCTCACCAATGTATTTTTTAAGTAGAAGTGCACTTCTGTAGCATGAGCTCTGAAAATGGAGATAAGAGTTCTTAATGAATGTATTTTATAATGTTCAAGGTTTGAACAACAAGCCCTTTCATGTGTCTCTATCAGCTGGATGTCATGTAAATCTCTTCCTTGGTCCTTTTTCTTCTCTACCCAACAGAACTGAAACAGGGATAGGCAGATTGGACTCCCCTGACCCCTTCATTATGCCTTGGTTTGTCACTACACAGAGCTTTCTTTTTAAATGCTCTCCTGAATCAAGATCTTAGAATGAGCATTTTACCTGACTGTAGTATGAACATTCCAATTTGCTCATGTTACCATTCAATTTCACCTTACTGCATACAGTATTGCTAATACTGTCCAAATCCACACTGTGTAAGAAATGTAATAACTTGTAGAAAGAGGAAATTGGTGAGGTACCTTTTAGTTATTTGTATTTGATGTGTTTATTTGTATTACTGTAAATTAGACAAGAGTCTGAGGAATAAATGTATCAATATTATGGTGTCATCTGTTACACAATAGCAGCTTGTGTAAGTACCTAAGTACCTTCTTTTGTTCTGCAGACTGTTGATGAGAAATCTCTTTATTGGGCATTTTCATACTCCAAAAAATAAACGTCTTGAAGTGTTAAGGTTAATGGGAAGTATCTTGGGACTAAAAAAGGAGGAACTTGATCAGGTAATACTTTGCAGAAAACTAGCACTTTTCTTTTAATTTTCTCTTTTTTTTTTTCTTTTCTTCCCTTTTTTTTTTTTTTTTTCTTTTTCTTTCATTTCACCTTTTTTATGTGGGACTTTTTATATGATGATCTTAATCTTTCAATAACATTGCTTTAATAGGGTAGATGTCATTTTGCTGAGAAATGCTAATGCAGAAAGAAAAGGATTTAACTTTTGTTGTTAGTATAGAGTTGTGTAGAGTTGCTGTAATATATCAGTTACAGAAAAGTAAGCCTGTTATTTATGTACCAGTAGTTATTGTGAAAAATGTGAGGCTTATGCTTTTAAATAAAGAGCCAGGATTCTAGACTGCCAGTCTTTGGGAGGTTGGTAATATAGTTTTGACAATAATAAAACCATTTTTTTCTCTCTAAGACTGACACATTGTTATGTGGCATTGCAGCTCATGTTTATTCACTTTATTTTATGTGGTGCTTTATTTATTTGCTAACTTTGTTTTCTTTAAATGCCTCTCTAGTTATTATCTGAAGAGCAAAGAGGAGTTACAAGATGGGTGACAGGCTGGCTTGGTGGAGGAGCTGGGTCAAAGAGTGTTCCTAGTACACCTTTAAGACCAACTCACCAGAACATTTTTAATAGTGTAAGAATTAATCATTCATTCTCTTGATTTGAGTGGAAAACTGGGGAATTTGCATATTAATGCTCATGTTTGGCTCATCAGTATATTGAGCTTCATTTAGTGATGCTGTTGTATTTTGCTTTAATTGTTTTGTGCAACTGCTTTGGCAAAAGGTTTTTTCCTGCACTAAGGAACTATGTAGACATTGAGAATTGTACATTGTTAAGTCTTAGACAGGACAATTACTGTTCTGCTGGTTCCTGGCATCTCTCTTCTTACAGTATGGACTTCATCTTGCAAGCTAGGAATGCTGGAAGTTAAATATATGTGAAAGTATAGAATTCCACAGTACTCAACAGTATTAGAAGACTGTGACATTGTATTTTGGTGACTGTGTTCCCATATGTCCTTTAAATTTAAATTGAAAGCTTTTTCAGCTGCTGCAGTTAGTGCCTCTTATGTACAGCATATAATACTGATATTTTAAGTTTTCAAATACTGTAAAGCAGCAGATCTCACAGCATCATCCATGGGAGCAGAGCAGCTCTGGAACTTTCCATTTTGCAGGCCAAGGACCAAGCACTGAGGGACTGGAGTTTTGGGATTAACTTTGGTTTTTTGCTCAGCTGAGCTAGAAATGTTGAGAATGGATTCCTGTAAGTCATCTTGAAGTGTAGGGATTGTTTTTTTCCCCCTAAAATAGTGCAGGCACATAGGCCACTAAAGGACTGTGGTTTGATTAACTAAAGAACTAAAAGAGAAAAATGAATGCTTTTCTATTAATAGTACAGGCTTTAATAAGCCAGATTTTAATCTTGTCATGCTACTGACACCTTAGTCATTCCATACTTCCTTTATTTGAGATTCTTTGTGAAATAAAGCATACATAGGCTTTAAGAGAAAAGATTGGGTTTTATGTGTTTCTGGAGGAGAGATTGGTTGAGCAAAGGAAATATTGTGACGTCAGGAATAGCATAGAATTCTTGAAATAACTGGCTTAAATCAAGGATGGAACCATGGTAAAGTATGTGTGTTATTTTTAGAGTTTATCAGTTTCATATGTATGCCTCTTAGTGAGACAACAGCAAAGAGTGTGTTTTGAAAATAAATAGCATTGTCACTCACTGAGGACTGCTTAGTACAAGACTAAGTACAGGTATAAAACTGATCGCGGGCTGTTGACAGCTTTTTATTTTATGTATGTGTGTATTTTTGACTTAGTGCTTTTCACCAGAGCATCAGCGAAATATAATAACTAGTACCTTCTCATAGTCTTTTTCAGAACTGTTTGTGAAATTCCTTGAAACTGAATCTTGCCCAAGCCTTCCCCACCCAAGCTCTCTGTTCATCACATGAAACCTTTAGGAGCAGCAGGAACTGCTAAAAATAGCAGTACTCCACCCAACAGTCAAATGCAAGGTAACATTTGCATCTTTACATAGAACACAAAAAACTTAGGGTACAATTTTCAAGAGGATTTTAATGATTCTGTGCTTTTTCACTTGTAAATTATGAACTTGATTTCTTCTCCCCAAACATATCCTACTTTGTCTTTTTTTTTTTTTTTTTTCAATTCTTCTCCTATCTCTCCTTCCCACTGCATCTGTACTTCACTTTCTAAACTCTCAATACAGAGGGACCAAATCCCCTTCGATGTGGGAAATATTTAACAGCTCCTGTTAGAGCCAAACAGTTGCTGTGTAGACAACTTCGTATGGTGTAGCAGTGAACCCAGTCTTGATTTTCAGCATTCTGTTGATCAGCTTGTGTTGCAGTGAGTGAAGAATGCAAGTAATACAGCTTTGCAGTGTCTCTGGTGTGTAGAACCTGGTTGCTCAGAGAAGACCAAAATAAAGTCAGTTAAGTGTATGGCCTAGCATGAAATCTCTGTAAGCTGTTCAGGAGTGCTGACTTCGATTTTTTTCTAAGACAGAGAACAGTTCAGCTTATATTATGCATGTTAAATGAATGTACTTTTGTCTTAAGTAATTTACGGTTCAAATCTTCAATTTAACTGGTCCAGTTGGTTCTTAATTTTTTTACATGTGTGTAAGACATCACCTTATTATAGGCCTGCTGGTTTGCAGAAGCTTGTTTTGTTTGAAACTTAACTGTAAACTCAAAAGAAATTAAAACAAAAAAACACCAAATACAAAACCCCTACATATTATATGTATTACAGAGATAGAAAGAGATGCTAAATACCCTCTTTCAATTCACCTAAAGTAGTTGGATCTTACAAAGTGCTTTTTATTTATGGGGGTTTTCTTGGGGCTGACCCTGGGGAAGCTTTGCCATGTTTTGGGAAACCTTCCTGTACTCTGCATCCTAGTGCATGTGCCAGGGCCCTTACACCTCTGCACAGTGCTGGAGTCAGTGTGACAGATAATTCAAGTCTGGCATTGCAAAGGTGAAGTGAACTGCAAAGGGTGTTCATGTTGCCTGTCAGATGTGCACATTCTTTTTGGTAGCTTGAGCTGTTACAGAATTTTGGTGGTGGACTTGGCATTGCTGGATTAACAGTTGAACTTGATTTTAAGAATCTTTCCAACTTAAACAATTCTTTGGTTCTTTGACAGTTGTCAGAGACAATAAAAGTCTTTGAGGGTGTCTACAGTCCATGGCAAGGAGACTTCCAAGGACTTATATGTTGCAGAAGTAATAGGCAATTTTAGAATGTCTTTCTGAAGAAATGCTGAAAAATTGGATAGATTTAGGAATGCTTTTTAACAAAGTGTTTTCATTGTTGGTTTGGTTTTTTTTATATTCCAGATTCTCCAGTCTCGGGAATGGGTAGAAGACCAGATGCAAATCCATTTTTAGCACCTCGATCTGCAGCAGTGCCTCTCATAACACCAGCTAGTAGTTCTGGGCATCTGCTCATGAAACCTATTTCTGATGCATTGCCTACTTTTACACCACTGCCAGTGTCCCCTGATGCCAGCGCTGGTGCTGTGTTAAAAGACCTCCTAAAACAATAGATGATCTTGTATCAGTATGATGATGGTAGCACTTTAAGGAAAAAGAGAACACTATGATGTATATAATTTACCACAATGAGGCCTTTTGTAAAAAGTTATGTATTTGACTGTAATTGTACCTTGCTTTTCTTGTACTTACAAACTTATCAGTGCTTCGGAAATTCTAATGGTGGAATGAATAATTGCCTTCTGTATAGCAGGCATTCATTTTGGGTGTGGGTTAAATATTTAACTGAGAAAAAAAATCTATCTTGTTAGATTGTCACAAGACAAATTAAAGGATTTTTAAACCTTAGGTATACTGGGTTGTTTCAGATATGCATATACAGCATTAACTCTTTGGTGTCGAGATCTGTATTTCCATTAAAATTATCTGTCATCTACCTTCAAGAACTGGAACTAAAAGTACATAAACCACCCAATTAATGGTATTTATTTAATGTACAATTGGACATGTATCTCTCATTTACGAGTTTGATTGCATTTGGGGGCAATTTGAGGCACATTGATCTCTTTGCACAATGATTCGATACACCACCCCACACTAACAGCTGTTTTCATCAGTCAAACCCATCAGCACCAAGGAGTTAACTGTGGAAGTGAGGCTTCACATCCATGTGAAGAGTGGGTTAATTAGCAGTTTATACATTTGCATATATGAAGACACTGTGCTCTAATGGTCCAAGATGTATATTTGAGACTTTTTATCCTGCAAGATTTCGTAGATCCAAATATAGACTTAAAGCTTGAACACGTGTATAGAATTAAAAGGGAGGAAGGTGCTTGCTTATCTCAAATGTGTAAATAGGTCTTTGTACAACCAAGGCCAAGTCAATTGTTCTGTAAATTTTGCTGTGATAACTTGTACACTTTGTTTAGCAGGTAAAGAATGAAGTTGCATACTAAAGAATAAGAGTCATCCTCATAGTGAATCTGAGATAAAATATCTTCAAGTAAAAATGTGTAATTTCTAAGTCTTTTTATATGCCTTTCCTTGTTAAGTCAGTGTTAAGATATCTGTTGTGCAAGTTCTATATTAGAACTGTCAACCTTCTTCATTTTCATTAAGGTCCTGGATGAAATTGTTTTAAGAGTTATATTTAAATAAAATTAATTACTGAACTTGTACAGAATCAACCAAAATAATGCAAGAAATCTTTGCATTTATTTATATAGAGGTCAAATAGTGAATTTCTTTTGTTGCCTCGAAACCTAGCATAGGTTTTTTTTAATTGCTGAACTTACTTACCTTAAGAGCTGTTTGAAGCCCTTTTCTCCAGTAGAGTAATGTTTAATGGAAGACTTAGCAAATTTGTAACTGGATTGACCTACCATGTTGGATTTTGATTTTAAATTTTTTACCCCATAATGGACAGTTTGACAGTTTGATTTCTGAAAAGACAGCAACCACATAATTACCAAAATAAATTCTGTGTTATGTAATAAATGTAATGAGAATCTCAAATTACCTCAGCTGAGACAATTGCAGTTAGGTACTTCAAATGTACATCTTAATTTATACCGGACTGGAACAGCTACCTTTTTTTCTCTGTAGCAATTATAAAGAAAAGTGAAATCAGATGGCTTCTGTGCAATCTCTCTTGGTCTTGTAGTCATGTCTGTTTAACGATATATAGCTGCTTTGCAATAAAATTGCCTTTTGGTGAGCCAAAGCAGAAGGAAATGTTTAGGTTTTAAAAATTATATGACCTACATGTTGTAAATTACAAATGGAGTCATGCTACTCATTATTCTCTGAAGATACTAACTGAGCAGTTCTTAACTTTATTTCATGCTTTTTTTTTCTTCTTTAACTGCAGAGAACTTAATATGTACACATTTCTCTTTCAGGAAACTTTCTAAATGCCAATAAAGAAAATATAGTAAGACCATTTATTTGCATGCTGTAAATCAGTTTCATTTATACACTAGGCTATGAGTATGAAGAGGGAAATCTAATACCAAGCGGAGGTACTGAAGAACTTCATTAAGCTCCTTGAGGGAGAAGAAAATCTACAGCAGAGATACAAAAGGCTTCAGTCCTTAAGTCTTAGGAGGTGAGCTATGTTGAACTATGGAGAAAATTCTCATGGCTTAGATGTTTCTGTTCTGAGGCTCATTCCACAGGTCAATTGGTGAGGTTTGATGCTTCGTTAGAAATCAGCTGGCCTCTGTGTTCTGGGCAGTACTTTTGCACAGAAGAGTGCAGAACTTCATTACTTTCTTTCTTTCTTTGAATGTTTCACAGACCATTACAAACATCCAAGCTTTGTTTTCATTGAACAATTAGTAGATTTATTTTTTCCTCTAATTTTATTTCTGTGTTTACTTTGCTGTTGATAACTGTTCCATATACAGCTGTCTTACCAGTTTCCCACGTGCACATATGTGACTCATGTAGTCTGTCCTCTTAATTGAGTGGGTCTTTCACAGAACAGCATGAGGAAAAAAAAATCTCTGGAATTTATGAACAAGGTGCAGCAGTTGAAGTTTTTAATTTTTTATTTAACGTAATTGTTTTCTGTGGCTTTTGCAAGGATCAAAAGGTGTCTGGTTCTCCTGGTTTTGGACTAACAAGCTGTCAGTTGTCTGTACTGGTAAGGTATTAGAATTCTAGTAACAGTTTCATTTTGCAAGTTTGATGTATGGTGGGGAAAATGAAGGTTGGGGTTTTCCATTCTTCTCTTTAGACTTTGTGATTTTTTTGCTGTTCTTTGCTTTTCCTGCATTCCATGCAAAGAGAAGGAAGTAACTGGTTGGTCCTTCTAATTGCCACTGTAAAGGAATGCACACTATGGGGTTTGGGAGTTTATGGGGATTTTTTTGGAAGGGGAATGTTGGGGGGTTTTGATTTGGGTTTTTTTTTACTTAAACTTTCCTGCATTACACCAGCTAATCACAGCAATATAATTTCACACCAGTAACCAGTGTAGAAATAACTGCTTGGGTTTTTTACCAAGTGCCAGTCCCCCTGCATTTTATTATTTTTTCTTTTTGTCATTCTTGACCATTTTGCATAAGTAGTTACCAATAAGGCAGGCGACCTGGACCACGTATAGGAGTGACTGATGGCTAAAGCAGAAGAGACAGAATGGAAGATGCTTACCTTGTAAGTATTTCACATTATCACGTACCTCATGAAAGCTTAGCAATTAATTAAGTCTTCTTATTGCTTGTGTTGATATACTGCTGGGCTTTTTGGTATTTCTGTAGAATCTTAAAATGGCCTGGTTTGGAAGGGACCTTCAAGATCACCCAGTTCCAGCTCCCCTGTCATAGGCAGGGACACCTTTCACTAGACTGGATTGTTCAAAGCCCCATCCAACCTGGCCTTGAACACTTCAGTGGGGCCATCCACAGCTTCTCTGGGCAACCTGTTCAAATGTCTCACCACCCTCACAGTAAAAAATTTCTTTTTAATGTCTAATCAAACTGTACCCTCTTTCAATCTATAGCCTGTGGGAAAAGTGAAAAAATATTATAATATTTCAGTTATGGTCAACTATTATTAGAGGGTTTTGCCAGTTATTGATAGAAGAGCGTTTAGAAGCCCTGTGACATGTGACATTGCAACAAGGTCTGACAGACTACAGACCAATGGTATCAGAAAAACAAATTACTTACACCTATTTTTTGTGTTTGTTAATAAAATGAGTGAGCTGACCCTTGTACCAACAACCCGGAATGTGTAAAGTACATCTACCTTTTCAGAGAGTTGCCAGGACACTGAATATTAGCCAGTGTCACAGAGGTAGAGGGAATCTTGGCAGTACTGTTAACCCCAAGGTTTTCATTTTTGTCATCAGACACTGCCTGCATTTCCCCCGGTGAATTTCTGGATGGTCATGCAAGGTGGATTGAATAGCAGCATGATCAGATATGGGAGTACAGACCAAGGATGTTTTACAGACTTGAAGCAGCTAAGAACTTTATTTCATGTCACTTATGAAATAGTAGCTATTACCAGCACTGTAGTACAGCCACTTAGTATCTAATGTTTGTTGACGGACTAGTCCAAGGGGTTAGGAAAAGAACTGTATAACACATTCCAAGTGCTGCATATTTTTTCAGAGAGCTTTCTGCCAAGGCTCTCCTACAAGGTGAGCAAAGTCAGATGGTTGATTTTGAGTTAGTACAAATTGACCAGTGGCATCTCCTGACTTGCTAGAATGAGAAGCACTGTTAAACCTCTGAGAACAGAAAGCCCAAGAGTTATAATGCTTCAAATCTAATTTTTTGTAAATTAGGGAGTAGGGAGCTAAGACTGTTTTAAGGTTTTGAAAATGATTTTGACCTTTTCAAGGCTGCTGAGAAAGACAGAAGCCACATTAAGTTTGGCAGAGGCATCTGGATTTTTAGCAGTAAATAAAGCTACCCTCATTTGTACAACTTAGGTAGCCTGAATCCATGAGTTAACTGAATGGTTAGTGTAGTATTGCTAACAAAAATATATTTAGCCTAAGCAACAAAGTGGCAACTGGATGTAAATAGAGCAGCAGTAAGAGGTAGCAGCAGTTTTGATTAAATCAGGGATAAGAAGTCGCATAAGACTATTAGTTCCTAAATGGGAATAAGCATAAGAGACGTAAACTGCAAATATTATTTCACAGAATCCATTGGGTTGGAAAAGACATCTGAGATCTTTGAGTCCAAGCTTTGACCAAACACCTTGTCAACTAGACCATGGCAGTGTCATTGCTTGACAACCCTTTTCTGTGGAGAAATTCCTCCTGATGTCCAACCTGGACCTTCCCTGGGGCAGCTTGAGGCTGCTGTCCTCTCATCTGGTTGCTTAGAAGAAGAGACTGACTCCCTCCTGGCTACCACCTCCTTTCAGGTAGTTGTAGAGAGTGATAAGGTTACTTTTTCAAGAGAACAGAGATCATGAGAGTGATTTCAGACACTATTTGGGCGCAGGTGTCCAAGAAGCTACATAGAGAAAGGGAAATAAAGGATTCAAGTTTCAGCTAGTCATGGAGAAAGCCAACCACAGATTGTAAAATTAACCTTTATGTAAAACTGTTTCCTTATCTCCTGCAGTACTTTTCTTTATTGTTAGAAGATATCAAAGTATTTGAATGATGCTTTTGTTTGCAATAAAAGGGTATTTTCAGAACTAAAAACAAATTACCAAGTTGATTTTCGTTCACCTGTGTGTTTTGGTTTACATGCCATACCATGAGTACAACACTAAATTGTAGCAGCAGTAAAACTATAGTAAAGAAGGTGGTTTGGTTGGTAGACCAGAGCATTGAAAAATAGTAATTAAAACTGAAACATTTTCCGGAAATAGATTTGGAAAATATTTAGACTGTACTTCATTCTATGCTTAAGTAGTGGGTGCCAATAAAAATGAAGGCAAACAGAACACTGCCTTATTTTTTACAATAGGAGCGGTAACAGATGTAACAGTTTTCAGCTGACTTAGAGAAGGCTTCTTATAAAACACACAAAAATTTGAGGAGTACAGGATTCTAAAGAAAATGAATGAGTCATAACTAGAATTGCCAGATCTGTCTGGCCCCAAGTGCAGACTGAACAGCACATTGTCTGCAGAGTGCTCTGGATGAAGGACCTGCAGAGTGCCACTGCAGGCAGAGGGGTTGCAGGTGGTACCTCTGTCCTTACTGGACTCTGAACAGCACAGCGACTATGGTCTGCTTCCCAGAACCTGCCAAGTAGGCAGGGCTGGAGATTCAGGGAGCTCTGCACTCTGGCTCTGAAGTTCTCCTGAACTGAATCAGTGGTTCTAACTGCCTTGTATAGGTACTTAAATAGCCTGATGCTTTGCTGGCAGCCTGAAGCTTTCACTACCCTGGCCAAATGGGACCAGGCAATCTAGTTCATGAAAGGAAAGATTTTCACTAGAAACTCAAGTGGATTTGGCTGGAGACAGTTTCAATCGCAGGGAGCTAGAGTAAATGCAAAAATAAACCTCTATACCGTGGAACAGAGCTATTTTTCTGATATATGTAGTTCTTAAGGATAGTCTCCTAGAAAATCTATGCCTAAGATCACAGAATCATTAAGGTTGGAAAAGACCCTTAGGATCATCGAGTCCAACCTTTGATGGATCATCACCACGTCAACTAGACCGTGGCACTAAGTGACACATCCAGTCATTTCTTCAACACCTCCTGGGTTGACGACTCCACCATCTCTGTGGGCAGTCCATTCCAATGCTTAACAACCCTTTCCATGATGAAATTCTTCCTGAATTTCAGTCTCCTGTGCTGTGCTGCTGATTTCCAGATATTTTGGGTTTACTGTTCTGTATTTTATTAACCATTATATATAAACCTATGAAATACAGGATTGTATTTGGTACATTATCTTCTTCTAGCACCAAGGCAATTTTGAGAGAGATTCCACTTCATATAAACAATTCAGCTGTTGCAAATGGTCATATTTAATTCATTTAACAACACTTAATTTCTAAATGTCAAGTGAGTTCTGATGAATGTTTTTTCGTCATTTTCTTGATTTGTTCTACAAACTTTCCTGCTGGCATTTCAATGTAGACGTATCCTCCCAAACTGGATTTGTTTGTTTGTTTTTACTTATTTTTCTTTTTTGTTGTTGGTTTTATTCCACTATGGTAATCTCTTGACGTTTCTCTAGCAAATACAGATGAAGAAACACTTCCCTTCTAAAGTGATTTTATCTTTTTTCTAAGCACTATTTTTTTACCTTGTTCCTCTGTTGGCATTGCAGACTGTTTGGCAGGTTTCCTGCTCTTGGTGTGTCTGAAAAAGAATTTATTATTAGCTTTTATGCTTCTTATGATTTGTTTCTCAAATTTTCTTGGCCTGACTATCTGTTTTTCCAATTTAACCTGTCAGAGTTTTTGTTCTTATGTATTTTCTTTATCTGGCACGACTTCAACTTCTTGAATTTTGTTATGGAACTGTGGACAAAATGGGGACTGATTGATTTATCAGGCTCTGGCTATAGATTCTGTCTGCAGTACAAGTGCCTCAGTAGGAAGATGGGTCCAGTTCCACTGACTTTTCACATGGCTGCTTGAGGTTCTGATACCTCACAATTCCTGAATGGGTGGGAGACCTGAGCATGGCCAGGCTGCTTCTGAACAGGGAACTCCTGGTACTGCTCAGCTCCTTATGCTGTGGCAGCCAGTGCAGCTCAAGGCAAAGGCCAGCAGATTAAAAACAAACAGACAAAACACTCTATGTTAGAAACTGCATCCTGTTGCAAGACTTTGTAAGCTGTACAGCACATGCAGCACAACTAAGAACTGGGGGTACATCCCTGCTCAATGGAATTTCTGCATTCAGAATTGCTGAATTGCTGCCTTCCAGCACCATTTGTTGCTGCAAAGAATTGAACAATGAGCCTGAAAACAAACAGACAACACGCATCATGTTTACCACCCAGTTTCATAGCCAGTTCTTATGAACAGCATGCCTAGATCACTAAAATAAACAGGTAATTTGTGAAATGGTGTAATCCCTGCTGTGGGAATAAGTAAATTAAGTGTAGTAGTTGTTAAATTGAAGAAAAATTTATAAATGTCTTCTGGTATTAGGAAAGCAGTTGAGAAAGTACAAAACAAAATTATTTCTCGTCTTATAGGGAAACTTTCTGCCACTTCTATATTTGGCTAACATATAAACCCAAAAATCTTAAGATAAGGAAAAGACCCAAAAATTTGTCAAGTGTCTTATTGGATAAAGCCAGAAGTCTTTGCTTGTATTGTATTCATTCACCAATGAGACTGGAGCATGTTTAAAAAGGGAATATTTTCCACTACTTGGAAGAAGAGAAGCTCTGGAGGAGAGGGTTGATGTCAAATATTTTCTACTCTGGATTCATCTCCAGGGTTCTGGCAGGTGCCCTTACAAAAATAGCACACATACTTGTGAACATTCAAACACCCCTGCTGAGAGATGGCATCTCCACAGACTCATTTGGGTTTATTCAGAACCTGAAGTGTTTTAATGGAAAACACAGAATATGCTCAATGCTACAGTGGCTGATCTTTTGCTCTGGATAAAAACAAAGTGAATTGCCAAAGCAGACTAAAAAGGAGAAAGGATGTTCAACTAAATCTGGGGACAAAAAAGAAAAAAAAAAAAACAACAACAAAAAAATACCCAACCCCAAACAAAAAACCTACCTAAAATATAAGCTTCATGTGGTGGAATTAAAGTACCTGGGAGCCGAGGAAATGCAGGTGAAGCTGGTGTTTTACTGGCACTGATGCCCAGCAGTCAGGGAAAGCTGCCAGCTCAGCCAGTAAAGGTGAACCACTGTCTCCAGTCAGCTGCTCTAAAGTGCTGCCCAATCCTGCTGTGCTAGATGGTGCCCAGTGTGGTGCTAGTGTTAGTAAAGGGCTTGGGAAACTGTGAAAGTCACGGGAGTCTTGAGGCATTTTTGCATAAAATAAATCAGTCCTGAATATTTCTAAGGAAGGTTTTAGTGCATACTTCTAACTGCCTGGTCATAGTTGGAGCCCAATGGTTTATGTATCCCAGGCAGTTGTGAAGACTGAATGTTGGCTTGCTCCAGCAGTGAAACAGATTTTAGTCTGGGTCCAGAAGTATTAAAAGGTTAAGGTCTTTATTTATGGACAGTCATTATTAGCTGAAAAGGGCCATAAAGAATTTATGCTTGCTATTAAAAGGGGTTGATAAACATTTTGTCACCAGATTAAAGAACATTGTTTTCAGCCACATTGTCTAGACCATTTGACAAAAAATGCAGAGAAGGCTACAGCCCAGTTTATGTACATGTCAATCTTACAAAATAAACAAAAACTAAAATATCTGTCTAGTTTCAGGCAAAACATGAACTGCAGTTGCCAGAGAAAAGCTGAGCTTCAACAGAAAAAGAAGTAAAATATGGACAGTATGGACAATGGGGCACCTTGTTCTTGGATACTCAGAGCAACCAAGGGGAAGATGGGAGTTCTCAAGTACATCTTTTGTCTTTAGGTACAGGATAATGTTCCATACACTTTTTACAGGAAAATACTTTAAAAGTACAAATGTCAGTCCTCTAAGGATTGAAAACTCAAGAAGAATGTTGCAGGCTGTTGCAACCTACCACTAATAATAATTACTCTTTGCTGAGAGTTGTCACATACACCAAAAATGCTGTAAAAGGCTCATTTTTTTTTTCCCAAGAAAGTTACAGTAATTATTTAGTTTGTTTGTTTGCCTTATTTTTATTGAGTTAAAAAAGCCTCTGAACAATACTGAAGAATTCTTCCAAGAATATTACTCTTTTTTGCCTCGGGCATCTTCTTAGACTGTCCTAGAAAGTACTACAGCTAAAACAGGTTATCATGAATAACAAACCTGATTCAACTAAAGGAAATATTCCTGAAATGGTTCTGTCTTACAGTATATGCAGTTCACTGGGCGGTTTTAAACTGTTTGAGTGTTGGTATGTACCTGCTAGATCCTGATACTCTTTGTCTAAAGGGACAAGTAACATGTTTTCAAAGCAATAAAGTGGAGTCAGATACTAGTCCATGTTAGAGTTGTTGCATTTCAGAATAGATCCAGTGATGCCTGGGCTTTCCATTGGTAATTTCTATCCTGAAAGAAGTTGGATGTTAGAAACTGGTATCAGACTGACCACGGACCTGTAAAGATAGCTATGAGGTGGTGTGGTTTAACCCCAGCTGAAACCAGGACAATGATGTAGAGTTAGAGTAAACCAAGGACTTTAAGTGTTTATTCTGTGTGCTTGGGCATTGTGAGACCACCGGGTGCAACTACCTAAAATATAAGCTCTGCGTGGTGGAATTGCTCCACTGCAGCGGAGCTCAGCGAGCTGCTCTTTGGAAGCAATGATATCAGCACTATGCTCTGCCCAAAGGAACATGTGCCTCAGACAGACAGGTGACATCCCTGTGCAGGAGAAAGGAAGGGGTGCTGTATTGGCTCTGTTTTGCATGGGTATCTCATGCAGGTGGGAACTCTACCACATTGAGGCAGCTGAGCCCCAAGAGATGGCAGCACAACAGGAACTGTTACATTTTCTACTTCTTAAAATATGTACTGTGGGCTGCAGATCAACATACCACAACATCTCAGGTACTCAACATTCCCAGTACATTTTAATTAGCACTACTGATGTCTTTACAATTACATACTATGTTAATTTTCACTGTTAATTCTAGCTTGTGTTATGTTTGGCTAGGAAAGGAAAATATATGTAGGGCTGTGCTTTTGAGCTTTTGGTGTCAGCCATCTGGAACAGGTTATTGCATCATTCATGTTATGAGATGGCAGTTATAATTCAGACAGTGAACAGAGCAGACCTCAGCTGATAATCTAAAGTAGTCTTTGAAAAAATATTGGGAATCATTCCCAAACACCAGGAATTTGAACTGGAACTTCCTCAGTTCCCAGGAAGAACTGAGATTCTTTCCTGAGAGGTAGAATAGGGTTTGAGACCATAATTGAGACCGTGCTTGGTGCTATTCATGTGGCAGTAGGGTAAGATGTGTGTATGTCAAATCACTGCCTGTTGTGTAACATCAACATGTGACAATATCAAAAGGTTGCTTACTTGGCAGTCTCCTAGAACACTTAGATCAGTCTCCACAGTCAGGCAAAAGCTCAACTTGTCAATCTCATGGAGCTTATATGCTATCAAAACACTGTTTCTGCAAGTGCCCAGCAGTTTTGCTCTGAGTGTTTTACCATTTTTGCTGGTAAAAACATTTGGTTCCATAAAATTCGGTAGGAGCAAAATGAATGTTTTTAGCATCTAAAGCTTGGACATGTAAGGCCTAAAGTGTCAGTTACTGGAAAATTCCTTTAATGAATTTAGGTCTGTGTGTCTGGGTAAAAGATGTCTATGACTTGGCATGTAGCATGACTTTGAGCTCACAGACTTACTGCCGTACAGACTTGTATGGTTTGACTCTTCTCACAGTTTGAAAATTTTCTTGAAAATTTTCAGAGTGGGGGAACTTTAAAAAATTATAAGAACACCCAAGAAGGGTATTTGACACATGCAGTTCTGGAGAAATGTAAGAACAAAATCAGAATTATAAAAGGAGATGAAATGTTGTGAAACTTTGAGGATGAGGACTGGTTTCTGCGAGGAGGATTTTCTGGTCAGGGGTGCTGAGTGTAATTAACTATTCTTAAGTTCCCTGACCTATTTACAGCTTTTGTCTTAGCATTTAGAATCTGTCAGATTATGTTCTTCAGTGTTACTGTTCATCCAATGCTGTGCTTTATCTGCAGGAGCATGGCTCAATTCATATGTGCAGCTGTCTCATTCAAAGAGAGTAGTTATCTAACACAGTTTGTGTCCCCCTTATTATATATTACACAATTTTCAAAATCGAAGTCTTAATTGAAGATATAGTTTCGACCCTAGCTATGCACAAAGCAAACTTTGAAAACATGGTTATTTAACAGAGCCCCATTTTATACTGGGGACAGTTCTGCACCTCCTCATGAAGACAAAGGCAATGTTAAGCTAATTTAAATAAAGTAACATGAGGGGATATTTGAAACCATTGAAGTGAGAGCACCACTACACATGAAGTTTACCCACTGTCTTAAGCATAAGTGCTGAGGTGTCAGTACAGGGTGTTGAAATAAGCATTGAATTGTCTATTTTTATAGGGTGAACAAAAGGGGGTTTATGCACCTTCCTTTATGCAACTCTTCACACCAAACAGAGTTGTGAAAAGGCTGTGGCTGCATCTCATTGTTTTGTGACTGATGGTAGTTACAGAAAGGTACTGCGGAAATTCCACTTAGCCACAACATTAAATCCTTTTATTTTGGAAAAAAAACAGTCACCATGCTGTAAACTAGCCCAGGTTGTGGTTTGGTACACTTTTTATATTCTGTTTTTTATCCACTCCAGCTGTCAGATGGAGACAGAAAAAATCAAAACATTTGTACAGTATTTCTTCTTAAGGGGGCCCCTTAGGTGGTGAGATCTGGATTCATCTCCTGTCTCCAGGACTGGATCACCTCTGCCAGTTGGCTGATGGATCAGAACTCTGAGGCAATTATTTGGGAGCAGACTGGTGCTGCACTCATACAGTGATTCTGGCATGCATGCAATGATTTTACCATGTGATTGTAGAAAAATTCAGTGGATTAGCAAGTGAGGTATCATCAGATGAAGTAAGCTCTTCATCCACACAGCTGGATGCACAGAGCATTTGCTTTCCTGTAAAGCTGTTTCTCATTGTTTCGGTAGATTTTCGCACTTGTAACATACGGTAAGCACTGCTACTCTTCAATCTGTTAGCTCTCCAGGTTACTGAGTGTATTGAGAAACTCTGGTGTTATGGAGCAGTGAGAATACTCACCGTTAAACATTGGCCACAATGAAAGTTTTCTTGGTCTTTGCTTTCTATCCTCTCTTGCCTGTTTCTCACCCGTGACAAGAACTTTTTCACAACATGCCCAGCAGCTTCTTCAGAAGTCCCTTCTGTGAGTTTTTGTTAGGCTTTTGGGAACTTTAAATAAAGTAAGTAAATTTGTTCTTGTTTATCTGCAAAGGTACAGACACTGTTTCAATGATTCCAGGTGAGTGTTTAATTTTCCATGCAGTGCAAGTGATGCAAGCAAGTCATGAGAGGCAAACTGGCGGAAATGGCCCAGAGCCTCTGGTGCTGTCATTTTTGAAAGGTAATTTGGACAATTACAGCCAGTTAATGAGGTACAGAGCTCTTGAGCTTTCCATTGGCTCCAATACACTTGTTCAGCACCCCAAAGCAGCTGTCTCTGTATCTCAAGCTGGATGTCAATGCTTAGAGGCTAATTTTATTATATCATCTGTTATATTAATTGTACTTCTGCTTCTCAGTCTGTTACACAGAGATGTATGACAATAATTTCAGGTTCCTTAGAATAAAGGGTTTTCTCAGATGGGATGCTCAACAGAAATTCAAAGTAGTTGTTTAATGTCCATGTCTGTGTTTAATTTCAGTGTTTATCTTTGGATCTGCTATAATCTTTGCTGCGTCTGATTACTTACCTTTCACATCCCATAAATGTTCTGCTTGACCTACTAAAGCTCTGTCCATGGCAAAGTAACAAAACACCTGAAAAAGTACTTTATTTCCTTCCTCTTCAGTCATAACTGGAGATCTGCAAGTTATGCTTCTCCTGAAGAAATATTTCATATCATAAACTGCTCCTTAAGCATGGGGTCAGTTTAAAAAGGGCCAGTGTTTGCAGACAAGCCATTTGTTTTCCTTTGAATGTTTAATTTGTTTATTCCTGTTTTCAAATAATCCCCAAGCAATATAGTTCCTGTATCTGTGAACGTCATTGAATTCAAGTTATTCACCTCCAGAGGGTCAGACCTTTCATCAGTATGCCATTGGCACAGAGCAGCAAGTGTTACATATTCATTGTCCAGGACACCAGCTAGAGGGCCTCCAAAAAAGCCTGACTTTTTTTTGTTCTCGGAGCAAGGAAAACAATCCCTTCCCTTCTCCAGTCCCTTGATAAGGGTTTCTGTCCAATAACGGTGCTCTCTGCTCTGAGGCACATTTAACTGTGAAGTTTGCAGCGGGAGAGGCTTTCCTTCAAGCTGTTAGTGTTTTATCCTGGCAGGCTCCTCGAGGTTGTTGTGAGGAGTCTAGCCAGTTGGTGAGCTTTGTAATCTAAACCAGCTGTCCCAGGCTGAGGCCCCCATTTGCATTGTTTAACATACTTAGAAAATGAAGTGTTCATTTTTAACATTCCTCCTCCAATTGGTTTAATGCTGAATTACAGAAGAGAACTAAGCAAAACCAGGTGCTTTCTCTGTATTCTCTCCAGTGTCTAAGGAGGTACAGACGGCTCCCGATCTTCACCATTACTTGCCATTTCATTCTTTGGACTATAAATGACAGAGGAACTGAAGTGCTAGCAGAGGGTAATGTTTGGAAAACTTTCTAGTTATTCATCAGCGCAGACTCTGGGTTTTTTCCACCTTTCCCCAACGGTTTTGGACATGCAAGGATTAAGAAGGTAAGTGGTATGCATGAAACTCTTTACTTACTGACAGGAAACCTACTTGTGGAAAATAGCTGTGGCAGGGACATGTTATGCCAATCCACTTGCAAAAGCCATTTGCAAAGAGACGGGATCTCAATGGTCAGAGGTGGGGAAAGACGATCTGCCTGTTAGGAAAGCTGTGCTGTCTCTTGATCTGTGCTTATACGCTGTGCATGTGCGGGAGTGCTGAACAGCAGCAGCAACAATCCCACTGGCTACAGTGACTGATTGAAGTTAATTAGTTACTATTGCAGAAGTTAATTACTAGTTTAAAATATTTTGCCTGCTGGGCAAGCTACTGAGACCAGCTGCATATAGTGTTGATAGGTTGTGCTGTACGTCTGTTAATAATTTTTCAGGGGATTTTAGAGCTAAAGTAAAGAGCAAATTGAGATCATGGGTGCAGACAGAACACATATGAGGCAGTAAGGTCACCCCCCCCTCACCAAGAGGGAAGAATATATCATCTTGTAGCAAAGGAAACTAAAGACTGTCTAAAAATGTTTGAGTTTTGTCTGACTGTTTTATGAGGGATTTCGTTATCGTGCCCTGTCCTGCAGCAATGTGCAGCATAGCCCAGTTGCTGCATATGTCAGTCTTCTGTTATAACCTGTTGTATTCCCTCACAGTGCTGTTCTTGCTATATACAGAGTGTGCAGTCTTTACTGAAGTGCACACTTTAAAATCTCTTCAAAAAGATTTGAGGAATCAATAAATTAAGTGCAAGCCTAAATGAATAAAATTGTAGTTTGAATGATTTGAATTGGACTCTAAGGAAAACTCTGTGCATAATTTGCCCTTCCTTATCACCAAAAGTTGCCAACCAGCACAATCTGTCTCCACAGCACTATGAACAACCATTTTAGGGTTTATATTTATTTTTCAGAGCTTGTCCCCATCTCCTCATTTAAAAGAAATTTGTTGTAATGTGTTGGTCACTGTGTGTGGTTTTGTCTGATGCATTTGTAGGTCTTGCTCAGCTGCTCAGTTTGCACTCTGGAAATCAGGGACAGCTCTAGGAGAGAAAGTTGGCAGCTTACATGGGTAGCAGAACTGAGGCTACCTAAAATATCCCCTGCTTCCTGTACTGGTTTTGTGGGAATGTATTGTATCCAATTGCCATTTAGAATTACAATCCAAGATAAGCAAAGTGTGGGTCTAATGTTATTGGGAAGTTTTATATAAATCAGCAGCAAAACACTGTAATCCACAGGACCTAGAAAAAAGTAGTTTCTGACTGTGCTTTCATGGTTTTCTATCTGTTAGTAAATATTTGGAGGTGAGAGATTACTTGACCATAATTTTTATGCTTCAGGTAAGTAGCTCCAAAAAATCGGTGTAGAGCTCTTTTAGCGAGGGATCTTCTTCTTTCAGTTGCAGTGGAGAGAGACCCAGTAGGGACCACTAGATGTGAAGATGATATACCTGAGGAAGGCTCCATTGAAGATAACAGCTCGTGGTAGCTGGTGACTGGTGACCTGGCACAGTGTGTCTCCTTCAAGACTGAGTAAAGGGACAGAATCTGGCCCCAAGAAAATGGATTCATCTCTCATAGAGCCTCCTGGGGATGAAATGTGGTTTAGTGGTTGGAGCAACTGGCTTGGATTCAGGACCTCCTGCATGACATGTCTGCAGCCCTGCCAACTCTTCAAGCTGTGAGCTTAGGCAGGGCCTTGCTCTGGTTTACCCATCTGTAAAATGTGCACAGTGTGCAAGAGAAGCTTTCATTTTTGCAACAGAAAGGTGTCAAAGAGGGGCAAAACCGCTTTATTGAATATTGCACACTTGTTCATTTAACAGCTGCTGCATGGGGTGTCATAAAATTAGATTAATCCGTAGACACGTACAGTCTGGTTTCAGTCCCAGTTGCATAAAACCATAATACCATCAGAGTCACTGGCTCTGAGACTTGAATCTGGCCCACAGTAATATTACTCCTTCTCCAGAGGTCAAATTCATATTAGCAAAACTGTGGAATACACTGAAGTGTCACTAGAAATTAATTTGTCCATGTGTATTTAATCATATGTAATAAGCCTGAATATCAGAAGGTTTTCAGCCTATTTTCTATGCACATTACAGGATACTGACTGCTTTCACACTGGCTGTCTGCCTTTCAAGCCCTGGAAAAGCACAGGTGAGAGGTGCATGCAGAGATGTATGTACTGTTTGTACTGAAGTGCTATATGGCATGAAACTTAACTGGCTAGCAGGTGGATAGGAAGCTCTGTGGTCTGGGGTTTACATGAAAAGGAAGTTGTGTGGTCTAAGGGTTTAGAGGGGAGAACTTGGAGCCAGCAGGACTCTGGAGCTGAACATGGATTAAGCTTATTGACTCGTCCTTGCCAGCTCAGCAAAATATCCCTGTAGAAACCTGGACCTCACTGAAAATCTGATTCTGCCTCCAAACTGAACACTTCTGGAACAGGAAATAAGAAAAACTATCCCGTGAGACCAGAGACCACTCAGTTCTATTGTGAGAAACATACATATTTTGAAAATTCATTCATATAAATACACATTTTCTGTGTATAGCAGGATCATGTCTTAAGATTTTGGACTGTGATCCTGAATGGCTGTATCCCAGTTTTCATTTTCACTTATGCCCAAACCCATTTCTGTTAAGAGGGTGGATGGAAGTAAAGCAGTCCAGTTCTTGAAATAGCAGAATAATTAGTTCTTTGTGTGCTCGGGCTCCAAGTAACTTTGCATCAGGAAAAACTGTTCCGAAAGGCATGTTGTTTGGATTTCTAGTTGATAGTCCAGATATATTTGGTGTCCAGAACTGTGCTTCTAAATACCTTGCCAAAAGTCTCAGAAATTTAGTTGGTTTTCTTCTATTACATAGAAAATTTCCTGCACAGGGCATGCTTATTGATGTTTTTGTGAATATTGGAACTTTATGGGAAATGCTTTTCATGCCTCTGGAGAATTTTTGATATGTCTTTAAGGGTTTGTTTTTATAATTTAAAAAATATTTTTTACATTATAATTTCTATAAAAACATCTTGTAACATAAATTGATTTTTGAAGGTGCTTTTAAAAAGCAACTTGAAGCTGAGACTACAGCAGTGAGTTCTTTCTGAAGATACTGAAACTGGTAATTTTGACAGTATTGGAATCTTTTCTAGAATAAAGTTCTAGAAAGTTGTTGCAACCAGTTCTACAGTAGTTTGACTGTTTCTGAATCATCATTTATTGACCAAAACAAAATAATTTTGTTAAAAACTATTTCAACTTTTCCAGCTAACCTAAGTCTAGTGTATCTATATAAAAAGAACAAAAGGTAAAGTACATACATTCTTTAAAATATGAGGGTGATTATGCATTCTCCCATTAGAATATCTTGGCTTTCCACAACATGATACCAAAACATCTTGGAATGCCAAAATAAATGAAGGCAGAATTCCTCCACACTTGTCTGACTGTTCTAGCAGTGGTTTTATGTATTCATATACACAAAATATGTGTATTCATATACCTGCAAGTGGCAGGTGCAGTCCAAACAGTGCCAAGTGTTTCACTTCATGTCCTGTCCCTAGTTCCTGCAATGACCTGCTTCTACTGACCCACTCTTCTAACCTTTGTCTCCCATCTACAGCTCCCTACTTTTCCAAACATCAATTAAGTACTTTGTTCTTCCACTAATTTCTTCCATAAAGTCCAAAAATATGTACCTTTATCATTAAGAAACAACAAAAAATGAAGAATCTTGACCCTCTGGTTGCTTCAGTGGTTCCTGTTTCCTGGATATCTCTTGCTTGCATTCCTTAGTACAACCTATTTACTGGAAGATCCTATGCTTATGTCAATTTCTTGGCCCTTTGCTAAATAGCTGGAGGCCCAGTCAAAAACTAGGGGGAGAAGGGAATAATTTTAAGATGCTTTGAAACCATCATCACCAGGACTTTCACCTATTTAGAAATGCTGAGGTCACTGAGGAGGCCCTGAGGACTGAAGGCTGCAGTCCTGATAATGACTAGCTCACAGAACAGGAAGGGACAAGGCTTCCAGTAACCTTGAATTCCTCTAACGTGTTGTCTAAAGATTTATCCTCTAAAAACTACAAGGCTTGGTGGAAAGGAAGAGCTTTATTTTTATTAAGTTTGTTATGCTTCAGCTGTGGCTCTGGATCAGTCAACATCTAATGTATTGTGTGCTGAATGGGCTGTCTGGGGAGCTTCAGAGCCTGTGAGAGATGTAGCAAGCACCTTCGAGATGAGCCCCCATGTTCTGGCAAAAACAAGACCCCAAACCCCAAACCAGAAGACCGTAATTCTGCGCTAACAACTCATAACACACTGCACACTGCTGACTCCTGGGCAGAGGAACAGCCTGACACTGCCACCACCTAAGGGTTCTGCTCCTGAGCTAAGGGGCTGAACACGTGCTGAGGCCTGAGGTTCATGACTTGCTGGCTGTCCTCTGGGAAAGGGACTTTATTTTGACATACTGTATCGTGCTGAACAATTGTACTAATCATAATAATCCAGATGAGCATTTGACTCTGCAATCTCTCATTTCACAGTCACTGAGTGTCCTTTTTTCTCTCATTTTAGCAGCAATGCACTAATGGGTTTGACCTGGACCGTGCCTCTGGGCAATGCTTAGGTACGTGTGTGTCTTTACATAGCACTGATCTTTGACATTGTTGAGATACTAACAGGCTGTCAGGGCTACTCAAACAACAATGATGCATTTTGATATGAGCTTAGTCTAGCTGCCAAAGGATGAGGGCTGTTCAACCTTATTCTCTTTCTCCTTCAAACTCAGGATTTATTGTCTGTCTTGCCTGTCTCCACCTGCAGGCTCAGATAAAGTCATCCATGCTCAGCACTCGAACTCCAAGTAAACTGAATTGAAGTAGTTAAGGAAATGTGCACTATGCCCAGTAGCACTTTTTTGTCAATGGCATTCAATCTCCAGGACAGCATCTTCTACGTGCAAGAAAGTCACCCAAACAGAAAGGGGAAAACCTGCAGCAGATTATTTGCCCTGCCATAGCCTACTGCTTTTGTGGCTCAAGACCAGGGGAATGCTCTGTTGTCTAAACCAGCTGTATCTTTTTAATTTAATTCAGTGACAATCTCAGTCAAAGCAAGAAAGAAGCCTGAGCTCTGTCCCCAGATCTGAGCATCCCTAACTTTTTCTATGGGAGGGAACTTGAGACTTCCAAAGCAGGATCCAAATTTCACAGCTGGGCAGACCAAACCATCAGTTTCTGAAATCCTGATCTGCATGTTGTGGTTTGGATAGACCTTCTAGCAGGAACAGGCAGTAGCATGCTGCAGCCATGTGTAAATCAGTGTTTAAACGAAACTTCTATAGAATAGCGAAGCAGGCCTTGTCATCTCCCTCTGTCCTCTAACAGTGAAGTAAAATGAGTAGATCACAGGATATGTTGAATATAAGGATGCTTCCTGTTCTAGTACAATCTAACTTCAAAGTGAGGCTCCACAAGGAAGGATTAGCCTTTTTGATGGAGAATATTTTTTTTTTTTTGCAACATTTTGCAAAAAACCATGTTAACTATTTTTTATAGGTCCCATTAAGGAGCAATCACTCTTTAAACTTCTGCAATCTCATTCCAGATATTGATGAATGTCGGACTATTCCTGAGGCCTGCAGAGGAGACATGGTGTGTGTCAACCAGAATGGTGGCTATTTATGCGTCCCCCGCACAAACCCAGTGTACCGATCACCGTACCTGAGTCCTTATTCCAATGTTTATCCACCGCCCCCAGCACCAGGCCCTGTTCCGAACTACCCCACTGTTACAAGACCCCTGATTTGCCGATTTGGTTTCCAGTTGGATGAAAACAATCAGTGTGCTGGTAAGTAGTCCAAATCTTTCTTCTATATTTTCACTTGTATTTAAGCTTGTCTGACATTGCAGAAACAATTCTCCTACAGTTGTTCTTCAGTTATTGCAGCAGTCAAATCCAGTATTCTGAAGTCAATTTTCTTTAAGGTTATGAGTTGTATGTTTCATATCATTATTCAATGCAAACTAAGATATGTCTCAGTCCTGTTATTTAAGCAGGAGAGCCACTTTCATGAAAGAAGTAATGTTTTTATGAGATAAACAACCATCTGATGGCAGATGATTTGTCAGTGCATCAAAAGCATGCCTTTTATGCTTATGATTCTGTTCATGAGAGAAAAGGTGGCCCTTCATTTGAAATGTTAGGAGGGGCCTGGTGAAACTTGATTCATCTCTTGGCTGTATGTGAGATGGTCTTTGACAAGAAGCCAGAGAAACTGTGAGCTTTCAACAGAGAATTTTGCCTCTCTTTACACTAAGGAACAGCATTTACTTTGAAACTGCTGCAGAAAAAGAGAAGAGATAAATCTCTCTAGTCTTTTGGGCTTATTCTGCCCTATTGTCTGAAATTTCTGGTGGGACTTGGTTACAGATGATGCACTTTCTTTATTTCTCTATTGAGGAGACTGCAAGATCTTCACAGGAGTTTTGAAAGTCTAGAGTTAAATTCAGCTAACATTTGGGACACATTTTTTATATTTGAATCATTGTCCTTTCCAAGGTGAGAAAAAATATATTTTCTAACCAGCACTCACAGTAATACTGACTGGAAAATTAAAAAAAAAAAAAAAAAAAAGAAAAATCGTAAACCCTGTGGTTTTTCTGAGGAGTTTTAAAATCCTGGGATCACTGAAGAGTTTGCTGTAGAAGTAAGCATTTTTACTGTCTGGTTCTTTGAAAGTGGCCTCTAGTCCTTTTCATCTTAGCAAATTAATCAGCCTATTATTTTATCTACTGATCTGCAGATTTCCAGAAGTGTTTTCATTTTGCTCACTTTGCTGTAGATGATTCAGGAAATGGGGTAGTTAGTAGATAAAAAGTGGTGAAATGAAAGTGGAAATTAAACCTCTGAATTATACTGTCTGGTCTACTCCATGCAAACCAGAATAATCAAAACAAGTAGATTTAGGTAACTTTTTCAGTGTACTTTCCAGCCTCCAAAGGGCCCATATGTTCCTATCCATGCTAGCAGAAATGGGAGGACCATTACTGTGACACAGATAGAAACACACAGCAACACACACAACAGGTGTTCAGGTAGAGAAGAATAAAGGAAGTCTCCAGTTTATTGTTGACCTCATATATATAAGTTTCTGGACAGTGATCAGAGATTGGACAGAGAAGTTACCACCTCTCCATCTCCACTGGTCACTTGAGAAGTCCATCAGGTGATTTCTTTTCACAAAGGAATGCAAACATGATTCTTGTTTATCTTACAATTCATGAGAACTGACTACTATACTAAAACAAATCAGAAGGCTATTTTCAGGGACAACAGAGGACTAATACTTTTTGCAGTCAGGGCTGTTCTTCTGTCGTTTTAACTTTCGAATATTTGGGATTTAATTGTAAAGAAAGTTTGGTGATGAGAGACACTAATGAGAATGTGTGGGAAAGGACAGGCTGCCATTTGAGTACCACAGCAAGCTGGGAGCAGTTTTTCTAAGTCTACATCAGATTTGAATTTGTGTAGATGATGTGCTAAAGGAAGAAAAACAAAACTAAAAGAAAACAAGGCCTGGCAGGGTGTCTCTGCTGGGTTAGATCTCATTTTTTATTTAGTGAAATTCTCTGGAGACATTCACTGTCCTGATGTACTATTTATTGTTGTATCTGTGTGCCTTTTGTATCTGTGTGCCCCAGAATGGAAAGTGTGGCACCAAAGGGAGTCATATGGTCCATGTCTCACTGTGGTGATGGTAGAAAGGCCTGATCCCCTGTTTCCAGGATTCCTGGAGCAGACAGCGTCCTCAGGAGCAACCAAAATTTTACTCAGGTCGTTCAAGAAAGTCTGGACATAGGATCATGACATCTATAAGCCAGTAATACCATCACTCATGTTAATGGTATTCCAGTTGTTCTGTGCTTACATCCTTGTCCATATTCAGCATGTTCTTAGGATACAAAGCACTCCAAGTGCTAATTTTGTGGTAGAATGGTTGAAAAGAGTGAACCAGAAGTAGTTTTGCCCAGTAGCTGAGCCACTATGTAACTTTCAGATTTGGTATGTTGGTGTCTAGACACCACCCTCTAGCACCTTCTTTCCAAATAAAATTAGTAACAGGTATTTCCATTAGAGATAATGAGATTTTCTGCTATTGACTGCAGGTGAACCAGAGTTATTCTGGTGCCAGTGTGCCTGAGCAATCTGCAGATTTTAAGAGAGTACACATTTTTGTCTGGTCAGATATAGGGTTACAGATCAGGGTCACATTTTCTACTGCTAGGATAACAGAAATCTTTACTTTCACTTTGAATTTCAGTCAAAACAGCTTATTAAATACAGGAGCATTTTCTGGGAGACTGGGCAATTTGCAGCTCAGCTGTGAAACACTGGTTGTTTAAGAGTCTTCCAAAGTGAAACAGGACAAAAATTTGATCTGAAAGTTGTGTGAGTTTTAACAAGCTCTTTCTTTTTTTTTTTTTTTTTTTATTACCACTTCACAAAATGTAGGGAGACTGCAAGAAGGTTGCTCTGTCCCATCTGGCACCTGGCCTGCCTGCCAAGGCCCCACATTCCTTGGCTCTCAAGGGAATGTGCACCCCTGATTGTTCACATAACATTCCCCTTTGTGGGGCTAATATGTTTCAATGCAGAAATATAATCCATTCTTCTCTCTTTCAAGCTTTTTGGCCTCATCCTTTCTGGCCTGGATGGTCATAGGCAGTGGTTAAGTGTCCACAATCCTTCCCTATCCTGGTCACCATTCAGTCTTGCCAAGATTCTTTCATCTCCAGATCTTGTCCATTGTGAAAACAAAACTTTTTCAGGCTCAAGTGCCTCTCAAAAGACACCATCAGTGATGGCTTTCCCCATTCCAGTGTCCTCTGTGTGCTGCAGAAGTACCTGTAGCCATTTGTGGTAGCAGACAGAGAAAGGTTTTAATGATAATTACTTCTTAAGTCTTCTGTGGGTTTGATTCCTAATACGTGGTAATTTTTATCCCTGGAGTTGCTGAGTGCTTTATATTTTGCATATGTAAGTGGTCTGTTCCAAAGCAGGTTGGGAATGATTTACAGCCACAATTAATGTTGGAATAAAAGACCACATGCAGAAAAAAGCAAAGAACATCTAGTGCAAGAGCAGAGCACTGTTTGAACTTCTAACATTACTTCTCTATAAATACAGAATGGGTTAGTCATAATAATGACTTTTTACTCAAGGAACTTGGTCTAATAACTGTTGGCTCCAGTTTACTGGAGTGAGGGCCTGTGTTCTTGCAATGTACATTCATAAGCTCTTTCCAGTTTCCTTTCACACCACCTTGTGTTTCCTGATTTACAATGATCTTCAAAACATGCCTCAAACACAGATCCTTCTGGGCATTGTGTAAAGAACTGTACTGGGTGGACTCTTATTACTGCATTCTCTCCAGTTAATGCAAACTCACAATGTGAGGAGATGATGGAGTTGGAGAGGGCTGAATTGAGAGATCAGAGAAAGCAGACCTCAAAGACAGAGAAGTAAATGTTAGGAACAGTACAGGCATAAGGCAAGATGAGTATGACCTAGAAACAGAGAGAAGGGAGGAGGGCAGAGGAGGTAATTAAAAAAAAAAAAAAAAAAAGTGGAACTGTTCTTTTTAAAGCAAAAGGTAAAAGGAAGAAGGAAATGGAAGGATGCAGTCTAGAAGTGTAAGAGATAATTGGTTTTTTATGCCCCATTTGTGCAGTAGTCATTGTTTCAGCTTTCCTCGTTTCTCAAAGATTGGCAGGACCTCCTGCATTCCCCACCTATGGGTCCCTAGTCCTACATTCGTGGAGTGAAACTCCTTCCTTCAATAGATTACCTTTGCTGGGATGGGTTTTAGATCATTATTGTTTATATTGCAAGTATACCTAAACCCCACATCCAAGCCTGCAATTGTACTGCGCTGCCTTGTGTACAATCTCATTAAGTGCAGCCTATGTCTAGATGAGTTTTCAAGCAAAATGGAGGAACCAGATATGCCTGTGTGGAGAAAAAAGAGGGAAATTAAGAGATGGAGAACTGAAAGGAGGTGCCCAGGTCTTGCATCAGGCTCAAGGCTGCACTGGGATAGAGCTCAGAGTTCCTTATCCAATGGCTTAGCCACCAACACAGGCTGCCTCCTCCTCCTGACTTTCCTAGTGACCTCTCTGGGCATAAAGAAACAGGACAAAGAAAAGTAGGGAAATGCAGCAAGGAGATTATGCCTTAGAGGGGTTTGTCTGAAGGAAAGACCAATAGAATCCACTCTAGGACAGGCAATGTATCTTCCCATCCTCAGGGCAGCTGTGTCTTGCGGGAAGAAGCGGCTCCTTCCAGCTGAGAAAATTCATCCAGGGTTGTTTATTGTGGCAGGCTGCAGAGAGCTTTTTTGCATGTAAATCACTCTCTTCTGTTCACTTTTATTAACTGTCATTAATATTGTTGACATTATTGTTCATTTTCTTATCTCACCCTGTGATGCCTTTTGTGCCTCCAGTAGGAGTGGGGGCAGGGAGCAGCTTGTGGGTTTTTTAGTGGGAGTACTAAATTGGAAAGTACCTAAGCCATTACTAAGCCACTACACCAGTGCACCAATCTGGTTGGAATTCAGTGGCCACTTTTGTCAATGTTCTATGTTTCTGCCCAGATCAGAGAAGAGGGGAAGTCCAAGCCTTTTACCTGTATCTCCAATTTGCTTCAGGAATATCTGTGCTACAAAAGCTTTCAGCAGCTATTTGATCCTGGAGTTTTTCAGTCATATTCTACTTATGCTGTATTTGTTTCATGTTTTAGCACAACTCAAGATGACTTCCCCTTGATTATTTAATGTAATGAGACTAGACAAGCCAGGTAAAATAAACATGCAGAAAATACAAACTATGTGCTTTAAGGTACAAGGCAATATATCAAGACAGTAATGAAAGAAGGATCATTAACATCCTGGAGGACAGACATAGTTAACATAATCCTGCCCCCATTGGACAGCTCCATACAAACAAAACTATAAATCTTTTAGATCTAGCTTCTGTGCTTCTGATCTGATGGCCTGATCTATTCACAATCCCAACAATCTTCATAAAGGTAATCACGAGTTCATTATAAAATAATCATGGGTTAAAAGGTATATCTGAAAACAGTTAGAGTCCCTTGCTTGCTCAGGAAACCATTGCACAGCACAGAAGATGGGCTGGGGCTGAGGAAAGGCAAGACTCATCCAGCCACTACAGTAGGATCCATCAGTAGAGTCATTCCTACAGAAATTTGGCCATCAATAAATAAAGGTATCCTGTCCCCCTTACCATGGGAAATGAGGGTCGAGATGCTGTTTTTCACTGAAGTTAATCCATTTGTGGTAAAGTCAGCTTGATAGAAAAGGCTGCTGTACATATCGATCCGTAGCACGGTAAACTGAGCCCTCTGTGGCTTGGCTTATTGCTGCTTTCATTCCTCCCTGAGTGCAGTGTGGGAGGAGTACAGTCTGGTGGTTAAAGCACAGGCAAGTGCTTCATTTATTTGGGAAACTTCTACTACTAACAAAGAAATTAGTAGAATTGAACCAAGAAATATAGCATTCAAGCCAATAATGCTGGCAGGTTGTTGAGCAAACAGGCACTCTGTGCTCTGGAATGAAAAATAGCAGGCTCCTGAGTATGGCAAAGTGTAACAGCAGGAGCAAGCCCATCATTCTGCATGTCAGTGCCTTTCAAGCACCACACACTGTATTTATGTGTGATGATGTGAAAACAGAATAAATACAACTACAGTATAGCCACAACTGAACTTGAATGAACTACAGTCATACTAGGTAGGTAGCTGGACAACTGGAGACAAAAACACTTAGACCCATGATTACAGCCCTTATTGACTTTGGTGAAAATCTTAAAGCAGAAGTTCTTATTGTGAATTTATTAGATTTAAGTTAAGCCATCTTGAACTTAATCATAAGTATCTCATGGTCAAGGAGTCAGATACCATATTTTTCTCCTGCTAAAATACTGATACCACAATAAGGATTTCCTAGATTTTGTGACATTCCTTGATATTTCAAGGTTAGAATAGACAGGTCGTCAGATCATCATGTTATGATTCAAAATTGTGACCACCACGAGTGTTTGAATTTGGTTTCGACTTTACCTTGAGCTAAATTGTCTGTGGAAGTGTGCATCTGCTGTTTGGGAGTGATTGAAAATTTTCTGGTTTCTTGTTTACTGAGCCGTGAGCTGGGAGGGAAGCACAGTGGCATACTGAGGGGGACAGCTGAATGAGAATGGGTCATGTTACAAAGCATAATGGATTTGTGTGCAGAGAAGGGTCACAAGCACAGAAGGGACAGTGTCCATGTCTTGTTAGATGTGCAGACTACAGTCCACACACAGGAAGGTTAAAATCTTTCTGTACTGTGACCTCCCTACCTATGAAACATGATGTGTTTCAGTTTTCCTTCTTTCTTAGAACTGTATGATACTTTGGTACACAAAGTGGCAAGAACTCAGGAATCTCGTCTCCCTTGAGATTTGTAGACTACAGAGGGAAAGGGTATGCAAGGAAAAGAGGTTCAACTGGTACTCTGGTTTAATGGCCTCAGTTATGCTTGGTCTCTGAATTGGGGGTTATTGGTCACTGGGCTCTGAGCCAAAGAATACACAGACTTCAGTTGTCACCCAGAGTTAGTTGGCAGGAGGTTGTATCTGACTCAATTCAGAGGAGCAGTAATCGTGCCCAGCCTGCCATATCCTCTGGCATGTGCTGGCCAGGGCAGGGCTCACACCCCTGCCATTAATCTCTGAGTGATTCCTTAGGCTCACTGCTAACAGTGGTTTGATACAGGGGCCTTGTTGCTGCCTTGCCTTTATTATGTCTCACTTCCAGGCATTTCAGCAGTGCCAAATCAGTTAAAGCCACTATGTACGGATTAGCTCTGTCTGCTCTGGAGTAGATTTCATGAGCTTTCCTTTATGGAATAGCTGCCATGCAGGACAGTCTCACCAACTAGACTTGCCCAATTCCAGGGCTTAAAAGAAAATCAAGTCATTTAACAGTGCTGTAAAACTGACAGGTGTCATGAGTACCCTTCCTCAAGCTCTTTGGCTTGTTTTTCTCTCATTTTCCTATGAGTTACACTTTCTCTACCTTCCTGTGGCATAATGTACAGAGTTCAGTATGTGATAGTCTCTCCTCACCTGGAAGGCTGATTTATTTCAGTGCCTTTCATAGCCCCAGCACTCTACTCAGGCCTATGTTAATTTTTGCATATATATTTGCATCACCCACAATGCCTAGAGATGGCAGTGTTTTCAATTACTTAAAAGTTACTGTTTTTCTTGGCTTCTCCCTTATATTTTTTGGGTCAGTCATGTTTCTTTTAATTTGGTTCCAGCCTTTTCATTTCAACCATGAAATTGGCCATGGTTATATGTCACAATATAGATGTTAAGCCAAAATATATAGAAAATATGAATACTCTTCTTTGCCAGTATAAATCAGCCAAATGGACCATATATTTTGCCAGACTCTATAGGAAGTGATAATGTGCTGGCATCATTCCTTTGTCTTATCCCTAAAACACCAGACCCATGACAGAGCTGCCACACAGAAATAGAAGAGCTGCCTGATGTTGTGTGGAGTTTAACATGCTCTGACCCCTTAATCTGCCAGTTCTCTGCCTTCCCATTCTACTACTTCATTGACATGAGAGAATTTTTCAAAGAGAATAAAGCTACTAGAAGATAAACGTGAGTTACAACCAGCTCAGTTCAGAACAGTCGTTTCAGCATTCTTCCTCTTAGCTAGGATGTTCAGCCCATTGTGGATGTCAAGATATGCTGAAATTCATCTTCAGTTTTAACACCAGCAAAATCTCTTCTTTCCTCTCATGGTTGCAGGTGCTCTGTGGTAAAAGACCACACTGCAGTGTGAGGAGAAGGATGGTCCAGAGGATAGGCAGTAGTATAGGTGTCAGGACAGCTGAAAGGCAGGCCCAGGTCCCCGAAGCTTGGTTCCCCTGCTCTTACTGACCTACATCCTTTGTGAGAGTTGTGTCTATATGCCCATTGGTCTGGTGTGCAGCCTTTGTCACAGGCTGACAGTACAACCTCAGACCTCTTTGCTCAATATTGCTTTCAGAACTGACTACTTCTCTGAGGAATCTCAATATCCAAGCAATCATATGGATACCCTTGAGGGGTCTAGGTTTTCAGGCAGAGACCTTTAACATTTACTGAAGGTTGGGGTGTGAATGGTGTTTTCTCTTGGGCATCTGCAAGTTTGAACATACAAACTCGTCAGTCCGCCTGGAAAATTTTCTTTTTTTCCTGTGTATTAGCTCTACATCAGTAACATACCACTACAGTGAGAATAAATCTGTATTCATGAAGCATTCAGATACTGAAAATAAAATAAGTACTTCAGCTAAACAGGGAGAGTCTAGGAGGAGAGGGAGAGGAATACACCATAAACTTGGTCTGAGACTGTATTGTTAATTTGGTTTTACTTTTGTTTTTATAAACAAAATAATTTTAATGCCTGCTTTTTTATAATGTTTTGAGCTTGCTTTTATTTTCTAATTTTTTTTCCTTTCTTTTTGTAAAGTAAAATTCTTGTTTTCCATTCAGCCCCCTAAGTAAATGAAGCATTAACTTGTGAGCCAGTAAATTGCTGGCTGGATCCAAGGCACTAACTGGTTTTGTGGTACAACCAACATATCTTTAGGTAACACAGAATGGGAAGATTGTATGAACAGTAATACACAGAAGTCTAGGAAAGCTACAGTTGTTATCAGGAAATTAAGGGACTTAGAACCCAGCAGCAGGTGAAAAGATAACCTAGCACGGGGTCATCTGGTGGAAGATGATCAATAGAAGGCAGTGATATCAAGAGCAGTGTAGGATTAGGCAGTTTATGGCAGTGTTACTAAGACTTCTCAATCCAGATCAGAGAAAAAATAGTACTTCAATATGTTCTGTTTTGAATGGCTACAGCCTACTGACATTAGGTGTAACTACTTTATTACCAGATAAATGTAGACAAGTTTCTGGAAATGTCATTATAGACCAGCAGCAAGTTGAGAGCATTATTGAGGCTGACTTTGATTGAAAGAGTAAAGTGTATTGTAAAACTTAGGGTAAGATGACAGTAATTGGAACTGTAAATGACAGACAAGAATAAGTTTATATGGTGGGTGGTACAGCAGAATGTTTATTGCTGAATAGGGTATAATTTGCTGAAAGGAAGAAAAATTAATTTTAGACTGAACATATAGTCCTTTATGGCACTGCAATGTATCAGGTTATACAAGAACACACTAGGTATGTCGTAGTGGAGGAATAGAACAAAATGTAACAGTAGAATAATTTAAAAGCTGCCTGGAACAATTTTTAGCAAGAAAGAGTCTCATACAAGTTGGGGGTGCAATATATATTGTCAAGTGTAGGTTGCTGTACTTTTGAGTCCTTTGATGTATTTCCAGCTTCCAGTGTGCACAGAGGCACAAAGGAAAACAGTATGCTTTATCTAACTCTGCAGAGAAAAGCCCACAGCCTGGGTAAGAGCCTCCACCCATTAAATAACATTTATTGTCACTGTGGCTGAGCAACACAAAGCTGCGATAACTTCAACGGGTAGCCTGACATCCCCTTTCTGAAGGAGGAATCTTGGAGCAGTGCAGAGTATGTTTGCCAGACTGCCACTCCTTAATCCTGGAGCAGGAACCAGGCCAGGGAGAAGAGATGTGATCCAAAACCCATAGCATGCTGCTAATTTCCTGCTATTGCAGACCCTGTGGGGAATCCCAAACCCAGCATAGGCTGGAGCAGCCTTGGATCATGCTCCTGTTCTTCAGAGGTAGACTGCAGCAATACATACAACACTCATTGCCAGAAAATCCCTAAGCACTGCATCTGGAGCTTTATTTCAGAAGCAGATTGAAATTATTTTAATTAAAAACAGGACTGACTTTGTGATGGAATAGCCCAGAACTGTGCATTGACAGCTTTCACTTGATTTCATGCACTCATCCCAAAAGACTGTAGCATGCCAGCTTTAGAAAGGAGGTGCTCTTCCCCACTAAATCAGTGCTGTTTGAAGATACAGTTCTGTAAAACCTGTATTATGTTTTTTCAGGTGACACATTGCATTTTGGGACAAAATTTGTTCTCATTAACATTTTCAAGAGGTTTAACTAGTCATAGATGAAAAGTGGTAGAAGACAAATTTACAGGGTTGTACATAAGACTTCAAACACTGCCCATAAATTTAATTGAAAGAAGTAAAAAGTTTGTCTCCATGTTTCTCAGGCAATAAGCCCAAATATAGATTTGAATCCAGAGAACTATGGCATGGGTGTGTCCTATACAGACTAGAGAATACCTCTAAAGGTAATGAGTAGCTGAAAATTTGCAGTCTATCTATTAATGGCCCAGCAGGTCACATGCATTCTGCAGCTGGTAAGTGATGTACATCATCTAAAGATACAAAATACCATCACATTCTGCTCCAATAAAACTGCAAGCTGACATCTGGAGGCTTGGGACATGAAACTGTTTCAGAAATACCTGATCCACCCATGGTTCATTTCCTTTGACCTGGGGAGGGACATGAAATGCTAAACTAAGCACAGTCCGCAGTATCTGATTAGAGATTATTAGAAATACTATGAATTATAGAATGCTAATTATGCTAAGAATTTGCTAGGCCTTCTTCTGTCCTGGAGACTGTGCCTTCCAAAATGGAACTGCTCCCTTGTGTGACTCATTATGACCTGAGACCTTGTGGCAATAAGGGGCTAATAAAACAAAGTACTATGATAAAGAAAAAAATGTAAATTAACTTTCCACTACAGAAGGTCCACATGATGGAAAATTCACTGGGATGTGCCTTCTAGAGAGTAAAAGCAGGAGTTTGCTCCAAGAATAATCACAGAGATTAAATGTTCCTGCTGGTTGGGAACATTGTCTCTTCTGTTTATTTATTTACTTTTTTTTTTTTTTTTTTTTTTTTTTTTTTTTTTTTTTTTTAATTACCTAAAGAGAACATAGGGTTTTTTTCAGGCCAGTCCACTTGGAAATTAACCATTTGGCTTGGGAATGCTCAGTGTGAACATGTGTCTTTCTCAGCTTTCATGGATAATTTGAGAGCTGGTGGGACTTCCTGTGACACTGGTCGTGTGGCCAATCTGGTAAGTTGTAGCACTAGCCAGAAATTTCTGAGTTCTGGTATAAGGAAGGTAGGCTTACCTTGAAAATCTGGGGACAAAATTGTGCAGTTCTGTATGGGTAGTGCAGTCTGGTTCTGTGTTTGTTCAGCATCCAATGAAATGGTTCACTGACCTCAACAGTTGCTACTAAATTAAGAAGAGATTCACATTTTAAGTATTTTCTCTTAACTACCTCTAGGGGAGAATTCAAAGTGCAGTCAATTTTTTTTGCCTTCACAGGCACCCAATTCTCCCAATCATTCTGATTTCCTGGCATAAAAGGACTTGGGCACACTGAAGCATAAGCACAAAGGACCACTGTGGTGGTTAGAGGGTGGCAGCAAGGAGAGGTTGAGAGAACTGGATTAAACCTGCTTTAAGAATATGAAGTTTATGAGGGAATTGTACTGCTTGCTGCTTTCCACTGTTCTAATGTGAGTGTGTAGAGAAGATGAATCCAGATCTGTCTCAGAGCTGCATGTGGATAGGAATGCGCAAAAATTGCAACATGGAAATTGTAGCTAAAAGTTGTACCTTGGAGAAATTCAAATCTCAACTGGAAAAGGCCCTGAACAGCCTGACTGGATTGTCCCTGCTTTGAGTGTGGTCTGAGACCAGATGACTTACAGAAGTCAACCTCACCATGCCTTGTGCTATGGTTCTGAAACTGAAGTGCCTGTGTCTGATACCCAATCTAGTCTTTAACATATTGAAGGCTCCTATAAAATGAAAGTGATATTCTCTTTGTCACATAGACTATGAGTTTTAGCACTGATTTTAAAGTGCTGTAAGATCCTTGAATGGAGTGGGGTGCTTTTATATTTGCTCTGGAGGTTCTGTAGAGCTGACCAGTTAAGTGTGACACAAAACTCACATCACAACCCCAGGATCTGCAGTGAGAATTAAAGTCCTTTTCAAGAGAGGAGACCTTCAGATCTCTGCCCATGGCAGAACTCCTGCCAACTGCTCCAGGAGCTGTCATGATTGACTAAAGAGAGTGTTATGCTTGGCTCTAAGGGCATCAGGGACCTTATCAGGGGAGAAAATTGTTTTTCATATTTCATCTGAGTTTCAAATCCGTCCATGTGTCAGCCTGCTTTATAACAATCTCAAAAGTGCCCACAAAGCCAAGGTAATTCTTGTATAAATGTTAAGACCTTTTGGGCTCTTTTATAAGCAAAGAACGGGTAGTGGAAGAAAGCCAGTGGAGAAGAAAAATCTCTGCAAATACTGGCTTCCAGACTCAGACAGCTGTGTCCTCATTACTCTTAATAGCAAAGAGCTATGAATGTTGGGCAACATTCCCCTCTGAGTGTATACATAGCAAGCCATCTATTTATTTATTTCGGTGGTGGTAATCATTGGAAAATGCCTATAAGCCCTGCTCAAATAACTGGCTTTAACTCAGATTTGGCATTCACTGCTTTATAATGCTTCAACCACATTTTCTTGCAATGTTCCAAAAATTGCTGCCAGCCAACTGAGTTGCAAACTGTCCTGGATAAATGAAAACTGTGTGGATATGGGAGGCTTACTTTGTTCCAATTAGTGTGTGATGTGGATGTCTACTGGCAGTTTTCCTGCTCTCCTTACTCTCCGTTCATGGCTCCCTGGAAAAAGAGGTGTTTCATCTCAGAGGGCTCTCTCTCTCTCTCTCTCTCTCTCTCTCTCTCTCTCTCTCTCTCTCTCTCCCTCCCTCAGTAACCTCTTTCAGTTACCTGTAGGACCTAAATTAAGATTTGTGGCATTCTGATATAGCAAGATCTCAAAGGAGATGTACTGAACCTTAAGAGGCAGAAAGTTATGTTTTGTTTAATCCCAAGAACTGCCAGCTTGAGCAGGACCATGACAGGTTCTAGATGGTTGCAAAACTCCCAAGCAGGACAAGATGTGAGGCTGAAACTGCATCAAAGAAAAATCCTAATAAAAGTTGCTTAACATTTGCAGGAGTCCTGTCCCCCACCTGTCAATCAATGTATCAACTGAGATAAGAGCAGATCTTCCTCTGTAATTATCCTGGCATAAAACAGAAGTCTCAGTCTGGATGGTCTTGACTGAATTTTCACTCCATGAAACTGAAGATTCATTTCACTGGAAAACTGAGAAAAAAATCCTACATTTCTGGTAATTTCACTGTATGAACTTCCAGACATGCATTCTGCAAGCCAGGCTCTTTTCCCTGGTTTTAATGGCTAGGTTCAGGGAGTAGGGTGTTAGCCTCTTGGAGAAAGTCAAACTGCCCACTGTATGTGTTTGACTCAGGCAGTTTAAAGTGGCACGAGGCAATCTACAGCTGTGCTACCTCCAGCTGATGCCTCCTTGCATGCTCAAGCCAAGCAGTTTTGAATCCCGTCCTTTACTTAATGAGATACTGGTGATTATCACTGAAGCTTTTGTGAGAGATCAGTTAGTGACAAATCCCATACAAGAGATCTCTATCATGATATCCCATCATAGAGATCCGTTGTTGTCTTTTTTCATATATATTGAAGATTTCAAGTTATCCTTTGAGGCAGACTATAGCATTCATACTGAATTATCTCTATGGGTATGTACATATTGCTCACCTAGAATCTCACTTGTATTTTCAGTTGTTTGCACAATACACTTGATGTTGCACATCCAAAGTGGCTGCATTTTAATGGAAGAAGCAGCCTTTCCAACAAAAGTTTCTGTTACAACCTGCAGGTGGCTATTTGTATCCCTTTGTTTTCACTGTGGCTTTAATTTCTGGATCCATTTGGACCAACTTCTTCTGTCGTATTTAAAGTCAGACTGTTCTCTTCTTTACTAGTTATTGTGGTTTATTCACAGTCCCAGACCTCTCTAGCCTGCCAGAACACTTGGAAAAGGAGCTCTTAATGACTCAGTTAAAATGTACGGTCAAGAAGTTCACTTATTAGAGGAAATGTAAACTGACCACCAATTGGCTAAAACAGCTGGCTGGACTATTTGTGCTTGAGATATCTCAAAGCTCCCTAGGGAACAAAAATGGGAATAGCACTTCTCTGCTTTTAGTTCTCTCATGTTCTGTACTCTAACAGAAAAGTTTTTTGAAAAAATTTATTGGAGGAGAAGCCAATAGCATTTGACTGACATGTTTAAAAGCTTTATAAATAAGGTTTTAAGGATCTATATTTTTGGTATATTCTTTCTTTCAGGGTCTTTTATAACTAACCCATAGTATTTCAGAGAAAATATACAATTCAGCCATAGAAAATTCATTTCTTCACTATTAGTGTTTCTACTCCTCTTATGTAAAATTTTATAAGCCTTCTCTAAGATTCTTGCATGAGACTATTTCATATCATGCAGCAAACTGATGATTGTAAGGATTTTTTTTTTATTTCTGAGTGTGCATTTGGCCTGGCTTCGACTGTACATTTTTTGTTTCCATTGCAATAGAAAGTGCTACTTAGATAACCTCCCAGCAGCTGAGTATTCTCAATAAAACCTCACTGGCTCCTCTTACCACCCTACCAGCAGATCACAGTGTAGCACATGGTCATACAAAATACATAATTTTGAAAAACCACAATAACACTTCTTTTATTCAGCTGAAAAATGTATTTCTTTATGATGAAGATAAAACCATGTTGAGCAAGAACTTCTTTGTACCTCCTAACTCAGCAGGTTCAGTGTCGTCAGTGGAATGGTAATGTGTCTACCTCACTTCAGCAGTGTACTTTGGTCACTCTTGTTCTGCTATACTGTTGAAGCTATTTGGCATAGAATATGTGCACCAGGGAAAGAGCTGAGGTTCCCAAATCACAAGCACTGATCATTCATTTCATAAGATGTGCAGAACCTGCAGCAGGAAATCATGAATCAAGAGAATACAGTTATGTTCCAGTCCATGGAGTTTCCATCTTTAAGCAAAGCTCTTGGCTGAAATTAGTAGCTTATCTTATTTTTGATCCCAGAGTCAGCATTCTGACTGTGCATTTGTGCAAAAGCTCTCATGGGACACCAGGAATAGTCCACACAAGAGGCTGTGATCTTGTACCAACAGTGAGCCCTGGGGATTGATGGGAATGAGGATCTGTGGTCATGCAGGTGATGCTGAATCTATGAACCATGCACAGGTCTGTTTTGAGCAGAGAGGGGGGAGGCTGCTGGATCTTTAGTCCCCTTGCTATGCACTTCTTTGAATGGCTGTCCTGTAAATCTCAGCCACAAAGCAGGACTAGAACTGTGTTCAAAGAGCAAAGTTCTTCACAGTTTAGCTGTTGTTTATCATCTTTGAGTAATGTGGAAAGTGTGTTCACTAAGGAAAGGCTCAGATAGCTGGCAGGAGACCTAGAACCTGTGACACATGTTGAGCAATTTTCAAACCGGGCAGAGGGAGCAGAATTACAGATTCATGCCTCACACTTATTTAGTATCCATTTCCAGACTGACCCTCTGTGTGAAAAAACCACTTTAATCCTTGTATAGCCATCAGCCAATAACCTAATGCATATGGGTTGCAAATAGAAAATTAATTCAGCAATCAATGGCCAGTCCTCAGACAGTGAAGCATGCAATTAAACAGGTGTTTAGGGAGTTGATCTTGGATTGTGTCCAAGCTCAGTGGGGTCAGTTGTCCTTGGAAAAAACACTGACCCCACACAGCAGCAGTTTGAATTTGGCTTCAGTCTGCACTTTAGGAATGTGGCATTGTTATTTCTTCCCTTTTCTTATCAAATGTAATTATCTTGAGAAAAAAAAGTTTTGAGAAAACATGTGATTTCACTGAGTAAAAATCTACTACTGAGGAAATTATTTTTCAATGTCCAAATAAGGAGTGGGGGAGAAGTTTGGGGAAAGTGCTCTGATCCAAGTAATCTTGGAACTGATACCCATGTTACTGAGCTCGATGTTTAGTCCTGGCCTGCAATTATGCCTATAAAAAACAGACATCCAATCTTTGTATTATTTTAAAATGGAGCCCTGAGGGTTATAAATGACTGAATGAGCTTTAGTGTTTGAGCAGACGGAGATTCTGGAACGAGCTGTCAGCTTCGAGCCTCTCTTCCAAAATGTTGCCTCTTAAGAGTTGAGTTAGCTCCTGGGGTTGTGACAGTAAAACAGTGGGACTAAAACACAGAATAAAATGAAGACATAGGGCCCCAAAATCACCCACACTTCCTTGTAAAAGGGGAGGAAGATTTTCCATGGCAAACGTTTTCCAGTCTGGAGGTTCTGTGCTCTCACAACTGTCAAATTAATCTTCAGTATTACTGCGTTGAACCCCCCGGTGCTAGTGGCTCTCAAATAATCACGATGGCAAAAACATACCCACTTTTGTCAATGGCTGATCAAAAGAAGGAAACACAGCCATAGCTACTACTGTGACCCACAGAAATTTATAGCATGATTATCAGAATTCATTACTTAAGAAAGGAAGTCATGCATGCTAAATATGTTCCAAAGAGAACAAAATGTAACGGTCCATCTGTGAAACAGCACACATTGCCAAAAGCATATTGTCTTGGAAATCTGCTGTCCACATTGGCTTCCCACTTCCCACAGAGTCCAAGTAAAGTTTCACTTCTTAATTGTCCTGCTCTCCAAGAGCATGGTTCTAGCTCAGAGATGATAAACCCACATCCTTCCATGACAGCTGTCTGCTTGTGCTGTTATTCCGTTGTCAGCAGCTGGGAAAGGCGCTGCCATGGAGGCAGTGGAACAGTCACAGTGCCCTGAGCACAGACCATGCCTGTGGAGGGATAAGCACAGTCACAGATCCCACCACTTTCAACACCGGTGGATGGACTGAAGGACAATAGTCTCCCTTGTTCCTGTTGGGGCAGGTGCAAATCATCTCCTTGGGATGGAACTTCCTTGGTAAACTTTCCATTCTGTGCATTTATTCTGTCATGTGATATTTAGCCACATACTTCTAAGTACCAAGATTTTTCCTTTAAAAGTAGCTTTTGTCAAGAAAATCTTTTCCTACCTGAAGGGCTCTGGAAAGTCTCTGAACTGATCTTAAGACTTTGTTTCCTTCTGTATTCTTTAATGCATAAAGTCCTGTTTATGCACAATCCTTCTTTTTCCTGAGCAGAAGAAAGGCAATGTTTTTGCTTACAGTTTTTGACCCACACCTTTCAGAGGGCAGGTGCTCCCAGTTCCTAAACACCTCTGCTCCTTCTCCTGTAGTCTGCTGGCTTCTTCCCCTGAATATCCACCTCATAAAATTGCTTAGATTGCTGAAAAATCTACTACTTCCTGCATGACCACATCCTCTAACCTGCAGTCTAGTCCTCTTGAGTTTCTTTCATTCAGCAAATTGTCTGTGGTAATAACTTGGATTCTTCCTCTTTTACTTGGTTCATCCTTCATAAAGCAGCAATCACTCTTTGTGTACTGAAAAGAAGGTGGTTTGCATGCTCAACATATTTAGGCTGATGACAATATCTTCTAGCACAAAAATGTTATTAACATTTTCTATGTTTTCCTCATACTTCTGAAGTTACTAAAAGCATTAGAGGTAAAAGTTCTCTCACTAAAAATCAGTTTTATTGATTAAGGCACAAATTAGGAAAAAATGCATACGCGTACATTTAAATATTTGTGATGGAAAAATCATTTGGAAGAATTTTGCAAATTCCTATCCCCATTTTCTGTACTTTCACTGGCCCAGTTAGATTTCCTAATGGCCTAGAAAATGGAAAATGCAGTAAGGCAAATAGAAAATCTTAGGTGTGATGGTTATGGATATAGATAAAAATAACTAAGCATTGAAAGGTGTTAAATTATTCAGTGAATAATAATAACCACTTTGACCACATAATCTGGTTTTTTTTGTGACCCAGGACACAGAACCTTACCCATCAAATGGGGTTTTAAAGACACAGTTTTTCACTACAGCTTGTTTGAAAGAATAAATATTGTTGAGGTATAAGACCCTAAAATACAGGAACAATCTAACATCCTAATTTTTTTCATATGTAATTTCACAGCAATACTCACAGTCCTATCTGTAAGGGTAAGAAGAGGTGTGAAAGCCAGATAATTCTTTTAAATTGCCACTGACTATGTCAATAATTCTCTTTCTGCTTCGTAACTACTGGAAACTTTGAGGTTCCATGCACCATCTACCATGTTCTTTATTATGTTTATCAGATGCCTGATCAGAAGCACTAAAGCATGCATCTTATTTTATTTAGAATTTGTCTTCTAAACACTGAATTATATCTCATTGTCTTTTGCTTTAACTTTAGTGACCATCTCCAGATACGAACATAGTTTCCATGAAGATGCTTACAGATCACAGGCAAATATACTTTGAACTTTTTCTTAAATAGATTACTAAATAGAACATTATCTTGCTCTATGATAAATTTTTGTGGCTTGGAATAACTCTTTGGAATCTCTTGGTATCTCTTTGCACTACCAGTTTTTGAAGTGCCAACACCAGAAATGTTTTTCAGTAATTTTTGCACTAATGCAATTTTCTGTGTCTACTCAGTGCTGTCATGGTTATGCTTGTCTTTTCAGCAACACGATGTCAGGAGAAGTTCAAAAGATTATCTCTAACAACCCCAGAGTTATTTTTTTTTACCTACATTTTTTACTCTTTATAGGATTTTGCATTTGTCTGTCTTGAAAAGCACTTCCAAATGTGCCCACCATACCTAGCAAAATACTTTCATGTAAGACTTCATTTAACCACTTTAGTTCTTAACTCCACCAGCTTGTGATCTTCTGCATTTTATCACAAATGTGGAAAAAAGTGGGCCAAAACCAGATCCTCAGAATTCCAATTATGATTCTCTCTTGAGATGAACTCCTATCATAGTCTCTCTGGTTTGAGAAATGCTGGATATGTCTGGTCTTAATTAAATGGATTAGAGCATTGGTTTTCTTTTTATGCTGTGATTTCTTGCAATATTATGGACACAAATAAGAGTGGTCTCAGTCCTGCAGTCTAGGTGGACGTCAGTCAGTACCAAAAAAAGATCTGATAAGAATTAGCCTTCCTAGTGAGATGTAGTGTTGTGCTGCAGTTTCACATCTAGGTTTCCTTTCTATATTAATATGTTGCCCCATTTTTTGTGTATGCATGGCTTTATATTATTTCTCTTTTAATTTATGAGCTGTGAATTAAAATTTTCAGTCATTGTTCTATTATGTGGCTAAATTCTAAAGAATCCTGATATTCATTAATATTAGCTTTTACAGATAATAAAACACAAAGCCAATAATTTGCATGCTAAATACAATTAGTTCATGTATTTATTTTGACATTCTAAATATCTATCCAGTCACCAGGCATCCTGCCATCCATTAAAAATACAATCTGTACCAATAAAAACAAAGCATCAGCACATCACATCCTACAAAAGGCAGGCAGCCAGCCAGAAATACAAAAAAACCGTTTCTCCACCCTTGCAATCCCCAAATGAAATTCCATTGCCCCAGCCACCTCACCTCTTGTCAAAATGTCAAGTAAAGACAACATTACACCCAGAGCTGCTAAACCAAACCACCGCAGCCATAATTTTAGGGCAAATGCACTGATCTAAGTGAGAGGGATGTGGTTAATTCTGGAGTGTTCAGGCTTCGGCTCTTGCAGCACATTTCCTTATAAATAGGTATGGAGATGCCATCTACCTATTCTCTCATTCTGTCAGTTAACCCAGAGATCTTTAAAACTTGTGGCTGTTCATTGTAGGTGGTATTTCTTAGGAGGCAGAGTGCAGTGGTCTGCTTGAGCCATGTGGTTGCTCTCAGTATTCATCTGGGAAGTAACAAAGTGAATTGTTCTCACTTTGAGTCAGACTTCAATTTTGTCTGGAGTCCTGCCTGAACTTCTGCCTATGGAATTAGCTGTGGGAGCAGTAATGTGAATACAGCAACTGCAAAGATGGATAAGAGAAGTGGAACAACTGGAAGGATGGGCGAGAGAATGTAGATAACCACTAATTTAATAGCACACAGCAGGATAATCAAGAACTGAAACAACTAGAGCCAGCTTTGGCCAAACATTCCTTGGCAAGAGAAGTTTTGAGCAGTGATCCATCTATCCTGCCTTGATTCTCTAGTGTGCTTACAACGTGCTGAACAGCTTCTCTCTCTGAGTACCATAGAATTTACCTGAAAGAAACTTTGATGCTTCCGAGGTCCTCTAGTAGAACATAATGCTTGCAGAATGATGTTTAATCTTTTATTTTAGATCTCACTAGCTGATGTAGAGTCCGAAAAAAATTTCTGAAAGAGTGGTATCTTGAAATGTTCATATAATAGGGGCAGGTTGTACATGAGAGACTACAAGACAGAAAGGTCTGTGACCTGCTCCTGTTTCTGTGTTGTTAAATGGTCACAGGCTTGTCCTTTAATTCCTTAATCTTGAATTTGCTCTTTAAATCCAGGTGCACTGGTATTTGTCACCAAGTGGGATATTGCAGGATTTTGTAGTCCAGTTTGATTTGTATTAGTATTGGAAGGCATCAAATAAATATAGACTCTCTGTGAACAGGTTTTGTACATAAGAGGGCAAGCCCTGTCCTGAAGAGTTTTAGGTTACAAATAGTTAGGGAGACTAGACTATGGCAGAGATAATGGATTTTTATGGATTTCATAATCCCTGTTCTTAAATAGGAAGCAGGGTGGTGGAAGATGAGAAGCAAGGAAGAGTTCCCAAAAGATAAATTCTCAGCCCATGAGCTACAGTGTGGTCAGTGTATCTGTGCTGGCTCCTTGTCCTGCAAAGTAACCACCAGGTACTTTAGTTTATCTTCACTAAGGACAGATCTAATTTGTATTTCCTTCCCAGTCCACCTCACAGCAATTCTTCTTTGTTGCCACATACTGAGTCGTCTAGCAAAAATCACAAGAGGTATTCCTTAACAGTAGCTATTATTAATGACTAGACTTTTTGTTTGGATGCAGGTAAGATTTTCTAGGGATCTTAGCAATGAAATATACTAAAAGCAGGTTTGGTATAATGAAAACCATCCTTGGATTATCAGTGATGGGTGACAGCATCTGATCCTTTCATGGTACTGATGCCGAGATCATCACATATCACAATTTGTTAACGTCTTGAGTGGAGGGCAGTGGGGTTTCTAGCGTTTCTTGCTAGTATGCTACCCTTTAATAACTCTTCTGCTCTCCAGCTGATTAGACTTTGCTTTGGGGTTCAGATGACAACTCCTTGCAGTGTTTCTGTCCATGGTGGAGACTGTAACACTAGTTGTGCTGCATCAGACACGCTCTTCCAAACTTCAGGAAAATACACCCGGGGGATTTCTTAGCCACATGTGCTATCCTTGGATTGAGCAGGCCTTACAGGTTTTTATTCTCTGAATTTGTCTTATCTGATTTGAAGCTGCAAAACTATTGAAAATCTGTTATCATGTACAATTAGCATCATAGTTTTGCTCCGGTGTTGCGTATGACCCATCACAGAGGCAGAGGTAGTACAAATAGGCTTTGAAGTCGCAGAGCATGAAGACACCTAAGATTTATGCTTGAATGGGACAGAAATAAGCTGTGCAACCAGACAAAGAAATTATTCACACCTTATTGATGGATCATCATGTTCTACTTGGAATCTCTTGCAATTTTCCATTCAAACAAAAATGCCCTGAAAGTGTTTTGATGTTACTTTTATGTCTATGTATTAGAGGCAATCTCTTGAAGTTCTGTGGCTAGTTTTCTCCCCAGTGGAAATAATCTGGGATTGTTTGGGGTTTTCTTTTTAATTTCCCTGCCAAATGTCTAGTTTTGACGTTACCAACCACATCTTCTCTAACTGTATGCTGCACTGTGTAAATGGGCTGGGCAAGACACCCTATTTCTCCCAGGTCTGATATCCTTCAAGAAGATATCTAATGTCTGGCCAATTGCTGCACCAATAGTTTTTTCAGTGCACAAATATCTGCTCTCACTTAGCCCGTATAATGTGGATAATACTGGGCAGATACCTGGGATTATACTGCCTGCTTCAACTGTAAGGCTGTTTGCCAAAAATACTTTATTTGATTGTGTTGGCTGGGTCAGTCAGAGTTTAATGGCATCTCATGGTAAGGGGCAATCTTAGAGAATGCCAGACATTAAATACAGAACTGGACATGCGTACGCAGGCCCAACCAAAAAAGATTTGCTGCTACTAGTAAGGCTGTTTATATCTGTTGGTTGCATGAAACTTCTTTAGTGAAGTCACCATTCATTGCAAAATGTGAAGAGTCAAGGTGTTCTGCATAGCCATCTTCAGGATCATCAGGTTCTCTGGCAGAAACTCCACAAGAGGCCTCCATTGTAAAAAATGTTGCATTCAAATGGAAATGTTCTTCCAGTACCACCACAAAAGGTGAAAACTGGACATAAGCAAATAAATCTGCCTGTTATAAAGCAAATGGAAGAGGATCAACATCTTACTTCTCTGGAGTGGACCTCAAGCAACTGCTACAACAATGACTTGGGAACAAAACCAATACCATAGCCACCCATTGCTTTAAGTGAAAGACATTGTACCCCTGCAAGAAAAATGCACCACAGAAGAGTGAGGGATCTGTCGTCTTCAAACAGTCTTGCTACCATATCACTTCACCTATTAATATTACTGACTGGAAGCAGAGAACATGGAAAATGAAAATCTCCTTTATAAGCTTAGTGCTGAAAAAGCAGAATTGGCCAGATCCCGTGGTACCACTCCTAAAACAATAAGCAAGCATGACAAATAGAAAGCTTTTTCATTTAGAAAACATTAATGTCATTGTTATTAAATTTATGGTTAGATTAAATCTCTGTTCAGATACTACCAATTATGTGTGACACACTATGAAGGGAGGATCCAGGTTTTTAGCCCAGTCACAGAAGAAACAGCTGAACTGAACAACATATTTATGGACCTATATAGTCTAGACTTGTTATCTTACCCTTTTCCCACTTCCCACCATTTTGCCAACCTTCATCTGGCCAATAAACACATGGGAACCGATTTCTGACAGAGTTAATCACCTCTAATTGTGCCCCTCTTGTTATCTTACCAGCTTTGACTCACCATAAATTGCTCTGATACAGATGTTGGCACGATAAGAACTCTAGACTCTCTCCATATGTATAATATGTATGTATTTATTATAAATCTAAACATGTTAGATATGCTGCTGTGGTAGACTGGATCAGTTATTTCATGACTGCTGGGATTGTACAGCTGACAGGCTGTGCTTGCCGCCTTGGGGGCAGATACAGAGATGTAATTCCTGCCCTCTGCTGCCTGCTCCAGTCCAGGGCATTGATGAAATACTTTCAGTCATGACCTAACAAAGTCTGGGTTAATAAGAATCAGGGGAGGATCAAGGGAGTAGCATTGCTAGGATGACATAGTGCTTCAGCAAAGGCCAGTGCACAGTATGCTGGAATAAAAAATAGTTTTGGTACCAATAAATAAAACATAGAAATTTAGGTTGGCTGGAAAAATGACACAATTCATCTTTTGGAATTTCCATTTCTGACATCTAGAGGCAAACCTGATGCCTAAAACATCAGGGAAGATATTGAGCAAGGCGTGATTCAAAATGGACTTCTGACTCTGAAAGGAATTTTTAATCAGTTAGGTTCCAGAGTCCTGGCTTATATAAATGTACAAATGCTATTCACCCCCTTTGTAAAACAAAACAAAACAAAAAACAAAACAAAACACAAAAAAAAAAAGGCAAAGAAAAAAAGCCAACAAGGAAAACAACCTAAGGGGTTGTAATAAAAATCCAAATACATGAAACCAAATAAAGATGGGGTGTGGGGGGGAAATTAAAAGAAAATAGTACTATTGTCAGGAAATTGATTCCAGGGAAGTATACATTTTTTGATCAAGTAAGGGTTGATTTTTGGTTGAACTTTCTGTCTGAAAAATTACAGTGAGGTGGTCTGCATTGGTGGGGGTAAGAAGTAAATTTTTTTTATGTCTCTGAGTTGTGTTTGTACATCTCTCAAATTCCCCTTCATCTCTTACTTTTCAGTGGGGCTGTACAACCCTTTCAGCAGCCTCTCCCTCGGACTGATCACTGTCCTCTAGCGTGGAAATCCCAGCTCAGTGACATAGCAAATGTTGAAGTAACAGAAAGTTTGAGATGATGAGAGACTTTCCTTGAGGAGAAAAACTGAAACACTGGGTCACCTGGAAAACTTTGAGAGATTTGATGTGCATCCTCAGTTCTCACTGCCCTCAGACATTTATTCTTGTGAATTTTTCTTCAGGTTATGGTTATTCTCTCTACTCCTCCAAACTCTAATTCCTTGCACAGAGGCAGTGTACACACTGTACAATATGAAAAATCTTTTGTTGTTGCTATTTCTAATATTTTCCTTCTGTATTTCTGTGTTGCAGATGTGGATGAATGCGCTTCAGATTCTCACCAGTGTAACCCCACCCAGATCTGCATAAATACTGAGGGGGGCTATACCTGTTCCTGCACTGAAGGCTACTGGCTGTTAGAAGGCCAGTGTTTAGGTAAAATCCTCGTGTGATATGGTATCTGAGTATCTTTGTATGTGTACCTGTGACTCCCTGAAATAATGTCACTAAGCACTTCGTTAAATACATGGTTAAACCTTCAGCTATTTGGAAACTGTCTTTTGTCTCTGTAAGTGCCAATGAGATTTTTTGTAGAGAGACTCCTTCATGGAACAAAACTGTAGATGAAAATGCCATATGACTAGCATCATAAGAGTGTAATAACTGGGCTTTTCATATTCCCAGTCTGAAGGATTCCCTTTCGTGTAAGATCAATTGCAAGCACGTGTGCATAGATCTGTGCTTTCCTTACTGTGACAGTGTGACCTGAAGGGATCCATATTTGATACTTAGAAATGGGACCGACAGTAAATCCTTAGTCAATCAATTTTTTTGTTTGGGGGTGAGAAAAAAATCACCTCTGAACTGGGTGCCATTTCACAATCTTCCATGCAGTTTTATTTCAATTTTATTATTTTCCTTGCAGCAATGTCCTGTTCATCCTTTTAGGTCAGTCCTGTTGAAAAAACATCACTCAACAAACAGCACGGGAAAGCAAACCTTCCATCTCTCCTCTCCTCCAGCCCTTTCCCCTCACTTGACATGCTCATGGGATGATGATGTAGATGTTAATTTTAGGTAAACAGGTAGGACCTAGGAATCAGCATACAACTTTTTTAAAGAAAATTTGCCCATTATTAGCTTTTTTCCCTGCAGTACTGGCTGTTTGGTTCCAGCTCTGTGGAGCTGGACCATCCTGTCACACCTCCACTGGAAGGAGAATGGGCTTTCCTGCCCATTTGTCCTGGAGCATCTCCAGTTATTTTCCAGCTTTCTCCTCCAAGTACCAATTCTGTGAAGGACTCATTCACAGCTGCTTTCCTAACTACTACAAACAGCTGCTGTGTAATTCACCTGTCAGGAACCAAGCTGAGCCCTGTCCAAGCTGGCATCTGTACAGCCATCATCACTTCAGGGTGTCATTGTCTTGTAGTTCCCCTCGGATAAGAAGTCTCCAAGGCCCCTGCTCCTTAATCTATGATAAATCAATTTCTCTCGGGAAAAAAAGCTTGTGCTGGGGAATGTACAGGCATATGTGATAGGGTAGGGATGAGGGAGGGAAGGTAGGCAGATTCTACCCTGCATCACCTGTTCTGTTACCCATTTACTTCTCCCAGTTACCGGTCAAATGACAGGGTTGTGTGCAGCATTCAGAATTTGAACATAGATCTAAAATACTCTTCTGCTTGATGATTATAGCAGAGAACTGAAATGGCTGTATTGCTGAATTGATTCGAGTACCTGCTTATGGTATTTAAAATAGGGAATGAAATCCCAGTATTGCCCTATTTAAGTAATCACGGGGTGGATTATTGCAAGGCAATGCGAAAAGGAAAAGCAAATTTTGTTTTAGAGTTGCTATATTTTTCCCTAAATTTCAAAGAAGTTTGTTTTCCATACTTTATACCGGCTTTGGAGAAGTGATTTTTGCTGCCATAAAGCAGTAAAGGAATATTTACTGTAAACAGAGGGCCAAGTTGGGGTTTAGAGACAGATTTTTTGGTGCACTGCTAGCTGTGCAGTGGAATTCAGTGGAATTACCAATTACAGTTAGTGAAAAAATCACCATTACAAAAACCTACGCTTCTATCTGTTGCAATTATCCTGTGAAGTTTACACAGAGGAGCCAGTGCAGCAGTATGTACATGACCCACCCACAAGAAGCAGCCTTGTAGAAGTCCTTATCCTCAGAATGTAGCACTCTTGAGGTAACAGTCCTGCAAAAGACAAAGCATGTACTTAACCTAATGCATTGCATCAGTGCAATGAGGTATTAATTTACTTAAAACCCACGTCATTTTTGCAGGATTTGATGAAGTCTGCTGCTGGTGTACTCACCACCACTGACCTGGCCTTTAGGTTATCTTGCTGACTGCATATAATATACTGGGTTTTCTATTGTGTAAATTTAGCTCCAAAGCTTTAAAGCAGCCATTTTTAAAATCTCCATAAATCAAAAGCCAGTTAATACCAAAGGAAATTTTGAAAGGACAGCTATTCCAGGTGTTTCATTTTAGTTTCAGTTGGGAGGCAAAAATCTTCTAGCACCTACCATCTTACATATCCTAGAGCATTTTCTTGTGCTCAGAGCACTCAGTTGCATGCATTGCTAATGCTGCAGTTCAGCCCAAACTGCTATTTTGGCATTAAATTAACTGCTTATACAGTCTGTAATTTGTTAGCTAAAAATTCATATAAAAAGAGAATTTGACTATTCGGAAAAAAATCTTTCAAAAATATGCTCACTGAAAAAAAGAAGTCTGTAGTAACAAACACTGCTGTTCCAGTGAGCCTCTTTGGTATATGCAGAGGCAAAGAAGGTTTCTATTTTGATTCTGCCAAAATTTCACTGCAGTGTTGGCTGTGGTTGTGCTGGCAGCCTGTGCCAGCTGTCAGGTATCCTTTTGAGGGAGCTGCTTAAAGGAACAAACTGGGCTGCCTGATTTAAACTGAAGATTACAGCAATGACAGCCAATTCATCAGACACACGTAGATGTCAGATGTGGATAAAACCACATTACCACGTTCTGCTGGGGAGAGGTGTATTTTAACTACAGCCCCATGTCTGAACGCCTGGAAGTTTGGCTGTTATACCCGTGAGCAGTGCGCTGGGTTATTTCTGTGTTATCAGTACTGTTGGCTCAGTGTGCTTGATGCGTTGTATCTCATGTGAAAATGCAGACCACTCTACTTTCCATCCTTCCCACACACAGATATAGATGAATGTCGCTATGGCTACTGCCAGCAGCTGTGTGCCAACGTGCCTGGTTCCTACTCCTGTACGTGCAACCCGGGCTTTACCCTTAATGACGACGGGAGATCGTGCCAAGGTATGTGTAAAGTAAACCATGGCTGAAATCCCCCTCAGCCACACCCTTAAAACTTGCTTCATTTTTAGAACAGAAGTAACCTTCCCAGCATTGCTTTTGAAAATGTTTACGGGTTTGTCAGACAGATATTTCTATAGTTTCACAGGACCTCAAAGGGGTTTGGGTGCAACATGACCAGTGTATCAGGAGAAATATGCAAGAGGCTCAAACCTCAATTCACTCAATTCAGTGGAACAACCAAGTGTTCTGGCACTGAATTTATTATTAAAATCTGAGGTTGTGTGATCCAACTGAGACAGGAAACCTTTGTCAGATCAGTAAAATAAGTCTCCCAAGATCCAAACTGGAGTCCTACGCATTAGACCACCTTTTGCTGTGATGTCCTACCTCAAAGTCAACACAGCCTCTTCACAGTCTCCCTGAGGAAGCAGGGAGCATCTTCCCACAGGTTGCAGGAGAAGGTCTGTGCTAATGATGCCCAGAAGTTGTTAATGTCCTACAAGGAAAAAAATTACTGCTTTTGCCTTAGCCTGAGGTTTCCATGAGGTTTCATCATTGCAGTATCTTTTTCAGAAAAATCCTGCTGCATTTTTTCTCAGGTATGTTATGACAATATAGGTTCAATGGTTTTCAAATTGCAGGATAAGGATGGAAACATCTGTAATAAAAATTTCATGACCACCTTCCATGTTATTTTTTTAATTGAAGATATTCCCAAAATGCTTTACTTCTACACATGTGTTTCCAACATGCTATTCCCAGGCATCAACCTGAATCCAAATAAACAACACTGACTTGATTATATTTTCTCAGAATAAATAATTTTGACTGTACAGCTAATCTCTTTGAAATGCTCTGCGGTAAAAAAAATGAAAATGGAGTCTGGGGAGAAGTCACTGATGAATTTGGCATTGGTTTCCCATAGATGTGAATGAATGTACAAGTGAAAACCCTTGCACTCAGACCTGTGTCAACACCTATGGCTCTTTTCTCTGCCGCTGTGAACCTGGCTATGAACTGGAAGCTGATGGAGTTAACTGCAGTGGTAACTGTCTTATTTAGTTTTTTGGCTTCTTTAATTCTGTTTACTTTTTCAAAGGTACTGTTTCATACATATTTTTTTAAAAGTTTTTTGCCTTGGTCCATGGTAGCATCAGGATAGCTGCAACTCATATGATCTTCTTCCCAGCTAAAGCACTCAGCAAATACCCAGAAAAGCTCACTGGAGCAGTGCCACAAATTGTTTTAAAGAAATAAGCTAAATATTCAAAAGCTCCAAGGTAACAGCAAAACATAAGAAAGCACTATGTAATGCTGAACAGGAAGTTTTATTAGAGCAAGTAGAGATAGTCCTAGAACATTCTTCCTTGATTAAAGAGAATATTTTATATAGAACACTTTTCCATTTGTCTGTCGAATGCATGTATTTCTCTTGCTCTTAATGACTGCTCACTTCTGCCTGAAACTTTCCCCAGTTTCCCTGGTATGGCTCTGGCTTCATTTAATAAATGATATAAGATTTCTTAGTATAGTTATTGCTGACCTGTTCAGCATACAGCAGAATATATTGTGCTTATGTCACTGTAATTTTTCCTCTCTGGTTTTTGTTTTTATTTTATTATTTTATTTTAATTGAGGGCAAAACTCATTTCTTTGCTTATTGTTCCATCAGCTTGATAAAATTAGAGAATTCAGCCAATATTTCTTGGAGGGAAAAATGCACTGGAAAATACCTGAGTTTTAACTTACAGAAAAAAAATGTGGCATGCTGTTTCTGAGAGAGAAGACGTGTGAGATGCAGTGTACATGATTAGTGTTTCCCAAGATATTTTTCCTGCAAATCTCCTTGTTGTAAGGGAAAGAACAAATATTAAATATCTAAAGGATCTTAAGAAATTACTTACACATTTAGACTGAAACACCTAGCTTAGTGTTCTGCTTTCTGATGGATTTTCTTCTTCTAAGTTAGATTCCTGAATGTTTTTTATGTATTCACCTTCTGAGCTACCCGGGGGTCTGCAAAAAGGTTTTTCTACCATCCAGATACAGAGCAGAAAAACTTTTCCTGACAATCTCGAGTAAGAAAATGTTTGACAAAGCAGGTCAAGTTTCTCTGGGTGAGCTTATTCCACTTCACAGCAATCACTAGACATCTGAGGCTCGCAAAGGGAATGCCTGGTTAGGAGGACACTCTTATGAGACACCCAGGGTTCAGACTTACTTCAACAAGAGTGGGGTTAGTCCATGACTCAGCAGCCAAATTACCTTAAAGTTGGGAGGCATTCTTGCCCCAGTTCAAGGAGAGAGGCAGAGATTTCAACCTGGCTTTCCCAACATCATCATTATTTTCTAATCACAGAGATTTTCCAAGTGCATTAGATGTGCTCTGAAAAGACAACCATCCTGTTGTCTGCAGCAGTCAGCAGAATTCCAGGAGCTTTTAGGAACACTGTGGGCTCAACAACAGAAATGTAGGACCCCCTCTAAGTCCCTCAGCACCTGACAGCACCCAAGCACCAGTTGTATGAACCCAATATGCTGGATGCCCAAGGGTGGCTGATATCTCGGTCACTTTATGGAGTCAGTCCTCAGTCCATGTATTTTCAGGAAGTTTATTATTTCAGTGAACTCACTGGGGAAACTCACACAATAACAGGTCTCTGTAGGTGCAGAGTTCCTTTCATCTCCCTTTTGATAATCTGATTTCAGCCCTAAAGCCACTTGGATATATTTGGACTTCAAATATTTTCCAATCCATCTGCACAAAACACCAGAAGTGGATGAATGGACTGAGCCAAATTTAGAAGAAAGGGAAATTCAGTCTGAAGAGTAAAAGTGATTTGCCTGGGAGAGTCAACATTTCAGAACTGGGAATAAGAACTTGGGAGTTCCTGGCTGGGGCTCTGGCCTTTGTTTCTTTCTTCCCCTGAAAGAGGAAATAAGGAAATGATTAGTGGCAGCCTCCCTTGCCCTAGTGCCTTTGCATGTGTGTTCCCCTCCGTCAGCCATGCCTCCATGTGCAGCTCTGAATTTCATCTTTCTCACTCGAGCACAGTTTTGCAGAACACAATGACTGATCAATTCATGAGTGCAAGGGGGAAGGAGCACAGTTTCTGCTTGCAATCAGTTATTTGACAGACTGCCTAGCTTCCTGGGTATCTGGGAGAGGGCTGGGCCTTCCAGTATGTCTGACCCAGGCTGGGTTGTGTTCTAGTAGTCTTGCTGGAATGACTTGGAAGTAGGTGACTAGAGGCTAAGAAACATAAAACAGACTGCAGGAGTTCTGCTGGAACTCATGTGGCCCTGGGAAAGTGAAGCTTGCTCTCCAAAAAAAAAGGAAAAAAAAAAAAAAAGAAAAGAAAAAAAAAAGGAAAAGGAAAAGAAAACTTCTGCCAAGTCTTTCCTTTTAAATTACAGTTGCAGCTTTGTTGTCAGAGTATCTTTATCTCTGACGTAAAACAGAAATGAAAACATGGTCAACTGGTGACAGGTATTAGAAAAGAAAAATAAATAAATAAAAGCCATACATTGTGTTCAGCAGAAGCTTTGGTTTCCTTAGGAAAAAGGTGATTAATGAAGAACTTGTTGTATAGCATTTTGTCAGGTTGCTGCAGAGCTCTAGGGACCAGGAGAGTGCCAGCCTCCAGCTAAGGTAATGAGCAAGTAGTCTGGATGGCCACCTGCCTGCAGGACTGCTCTTTTGACAGTAAAGCCAAAGACACTAAGCTTTGTTTTACCACTGCAGACATGGACGAATGCAGCTTCTCTGAGTTCCTCTGCCAGCACGAATGTGTGAACGGGCCTGGTTCTTACTACTGTACCTGTCCTTCGGGCTATAACTTGCTTGACGACAGTAGAAGCTGCCAAGGTAACATTCCTGCACTGATTAAAACCCCTGGGGACAAGAAAATAGATCCTGTGTCTAGAAAGAGGTTTTCAAGAATCGAGATGCTTGGTCTTGGCATTGCAGTGAAATACTCCCAGGGGCCAATTATGCAATTCTGGTAAGAATGTCATCACGTGAATATTCCTGCTAAGGTGAATTCGTGTTTTATTTTAAGTAAGACTTTATTGGCTAGGAAACATCTACACAGAAAATACCTCAAATGCTCTCCCCTCTGCTGCACATCTCTCCTTTTCCCATTCTCTAAGGTTGAAGAGTTTGAGCAGCCAATTAATTTCCAATTTTTTTTGGAGCATTTAACTGCATTTCTCTAATAAGCAGAAATGAATGGAGTAAAAACTGATCTTAAAAGAGGGGACAGTTATAAAAAGTCCACCTCTCACATTGCAAGAGTTTTATGAATTTCGAGTTAATTTTTTAAGATGGAAACCAGTTTGTAGGAGTGGTATCTTGTACATATTTCCCTGCTTTAGCCATTCTCTCATTCCTTGTGTTTTAGATATCAATGAATGTGAAATAAGAAACTTCACCTGCACTTCACAGCAAACATGCTTCAATATCCCAGGAGAATATAAATGTTTAGACCCAGTACGATGTGAGGAGCCTTATCTCCAGATTAATGAGAAGTGAGTAACATACCCACAGCCACGAAAGGAAATTCTATCTGTGAGAGTTGTATCTAAAGTAAACCAAATAAGCTGCAATTTTACACCACAGCCGTGAAGTCTGTCTAAAGAACTATACATACATGCTGTTGCTACATTTACCACTGGTAAGCTTTATAAAAATAATAAATTGCAATTTCTTACCAGGTCACCAGGTGTGATATGATATGATTGATATATCAAACTCAGATGTACGTGATGTTAGACTGGAAATACAGCTAACAACTGGTTGAGAAATGAGTGAGGCGTATGATGTAATGAGACATTTACTTACATTATTAACTGACTTCATATATGCTCAAATGCACCCTGTTTATTAGTAGAAGTATTTCCTTCAAATGGTAACTAGATTATGCCTGGGAAGTACTTTAAAACATTAGATGATAGTCAGAGAAGGATACAAATAGTTTCTTGTTGCTTAAAGGTTAAAAGTTCTGGATAGTTCACAGACTGATCCGCCTTGCCCAGAAATTGGGTATGTCTGGATGGCGCTGTTAACACTGTTGCTGTCTCAACTGGGAATCATTTGAGCAAGCAAACAATAAACCCTACATTTCTAAAAATAGCCTCTTTGTTTTACATTTTTGTATGTATTTGCTGGGGCTCAAAATATTTCAGTTCCAGACAGATCTCGATATACTGCAGTCCACATTATTTCATCCACAGTGTTTGCACTAAATCCTATAACCTGGAATTGCTTGGTAGCCTAATATATTTTATAGAAAGGCAAGAAATTAATAATTAGCTTCTTCCCTTTATAATTTATTAATGTATTTACATTGCTTTCTGAACTAGGGTAGCTGAAGAGCAGGCACATATTGTTCGTCTACCTTGGTGATAGAGTCTTAAACTGGAATTTGAAATAACTGAGTTCTCTGTATCTAAATTCCTCAGAGCCCAACTACAAAGTCCTTACAGAGCAGCTTGCACCAGAACTCAATCTCTGAGCTCTGTGTTTGGTGGCTTTGACTCATGTCTAGATGGGACTGCACTTAATTTGTGACACATGTCTAGAAGTGGTCAGTATAAAAGCCAAATGAATTCCTTGCATCTGTGTTTTCTGTGGAAGGAATTGGGTGTTCAGAATGCCAGGAGCCTCTTGATGGTGGACGAGCCAGATGCACTGTCTGAAATTGATGTCAGTAGTGGAGGTTATAGAAAAAATAGTCAAAAAGACCCTTGCCCAGCCAATCCCCCCACCCAGCATGGTTTTTATAAAGGGGCATCTTGCCTTACAACTTTCTTAAGACTTCTCTGAAGAAATCTTCAGTACGTGTCTAGAGCACATGGACTCATGCAGTCTGTTTGCATTTCCAAAGGCTTCTGAAAAGACCCTTACATAGTTATTATGGAAATTAAGCAGTTGTAAGTAACAGAGAAAAGTCCCTTAAACAGAAGAATAAGAGGCTGAAAGATAAAAAATAAACAAAGGATAGTATTAAATTGTCAATTTTCCCACTGAAGTTCTGCAGAGGTCTGAGCTGGACCTACTTGGTCCATCATAAGCAATCTGGGAAAAAGAACAAACTGAGAGATGGGCAAAGTCAGCAACAGTATCTGAAGACAGTAGATAAAAGAGTGAGTAGAAGAATATTGCAGAATAAGCCCCAATGACTGTGCAATAAAAATGGCAGATGAAATTCAGTGTAGATGAATTTAAAGTAAAAAGAAAATCCCACAGTCACAAATTAAATGAGGACCACTGATTTGATCATAATCCATGCAAACTGAGATTTGAAGGTTCTAGTTCCATGATCTGCAGTACTCAATAGAGGACAGAAAAGTAATCTGAATTTCTAGTGCTAATAGGTAGAGAATATCTTTGGAGCACATGCTATTGTGTACAACATCTTTAAAACTGTGCAGTTCCTTCCCCTTCTGTCAAAAGAAATATAACTGGATAAAGGTTCATAAGAAGCAATGAGGATGATCAAAAGTATGGAATAGCTTCCTTGTGAAGATCAACCAAGTTAGAACACTTCAGCCATGAACAGGGTCAGACATGAAGCCCTGAGATGGGTGAGGAGGAGGAGCAGAGATGGACTGGCTGCTCTCCTTTCAGTAGAACAGCTGGGAGCATTAGATAAAGTCAGAAAGAGGCCATGCAGAGAGAGATGAAGGGAGCTGTGGAGCTCCTGGCCACAGTGGGCTGTGGATACCAAACATTCATGTGGGAAGCTGGAAAAGCTGATGGATAAGAAATCCATTAATAGCTGAGTAATACAAAGAAGAAATTTTTGTTCCAAAGATTCCCAGAGTCACGAACAATTGGAGACTGTTGGTGGAAGTGTCATATGCTTGGCTTGCTATGCTCTTCTTCCTTAAGGCTCTGCATCTGATGTTAGAACTTTGGTTTAATCCAGGAGGTCTACTGTACATTTTCATGTAGTATACAAAATATGGTGAAACAAAAATCACTGCTGTTTGTGTAGTACTACCAGTGAAATGATCTAATAATATTTTGGGGACAGTTCAGTTTAAATTACTATCAGAACAAACATGTGCTGAGTATTGTACACCTGCAGGGCTGTTTCAAAGAAAGTTCGTTTTTGAGTTATCTAAGGAGAATGCCAAGGTATTTTGGCTGAGAAGACAAGGAAAATTAGGCAGGATATAGGCCAGAATAGTAACACAGAAGATGCTAAAAGTGAGAAAATTCATTACAAGTTTCATTGATTCTTTTAGCTGGTCAACAACATCATTTGTTTATTTATTTATGCACCTATATTAGCCTATAAGGAATCAAATATTACCACAGTTTGTAACCCCTGATAATAATTCTATCTCTGACAATCAGCCGCTGCATGTGTCCAGCTGAAAACCCTGGGTGCAGAGATCAGCCATTCACCATCCTGTACAGAGTGATGGATATGGTGTCTGGAAGGTCTGTGCCTTCGGACATTTTTCAGATGCAAGCAACAACTCGCTACCCTGGAGCCTATTACATCTTCCAAATCAAATCAGGGAACGAGGGCAGGGAATTCTACATGCGGGTAAGTCTAGTGCTCACTGGGGGAAAACATGGAATATCTTGTGGTTAGCTCAGTGTCCTGATAGCACAACTGAGCTTTTCGTGGCTGTCACTTAAACCTTCAGTGTGAGGCATTTTTTTACATACAGATGTGCAGAGCAGAGTGTTAATCTGCAGAAACTGCTGGATCTCTCAGGAGAGTAACCTCCCCAAAGCAAACATGCTTCTCCTATGATACAGTAGGTTTAGGAAAGCCCAAAGCTGTACCCATGTCTAAGAATAGCTCAGGTCTCCCAAGCTCAAGAGAAACTATTGTGCCAAATTGTTTTTTATTTGATGGACATTCAGCAACTGTCACCAAGAGACTCAATGTTTCTTGTGTGTTTTATTAAATATTTTCATTGGAAATTGAAAAACGTGAAAACCAAAAAAAGTAAGCAAAACACCCACCCCTTTATGGCAACAATTGACTTTCTGGCTTCTTTGCTTTCATTTGTAATGAATTTTTTTCACTAAGAACACATGTTTATATAGACACCGTTAGAGAAAACCTAATTACCTGGGGGTTTTAAATTTGTTTGCCTCAGAGGATCTCTGGGTTGCCCAGTCATCTTTGCGACACCACCAACATGCAGAGATTACCGGGGTGTTTGCAGAGAATGGGGCACATCCACAAGGGATGGTGACACTCAGGAGGTTGATTTTCTGCCCCAGGCAATACCTGGCTCTGACATTCGCATGAAGTCCTGTTCCGTGTCTACTGAAGGTTCCCATCCCTCATGGACATGGGTATTGGGACAGATTCCAGCACATATTTCTCACAAGAACCTCAGATTCCCACTGTAAGAAAAGGAAAATGTTTCAAAATCCTGGATTTACAAGAGGTCCCATTACAATCATTTACATCTCACAAGAGCTCTTTCCTGTTGCAAAGTCATTACTGATCCCACTGACCTTTTCCCCTCTCCTGGGCCGATCTAGCAGGTGCTGAGGCCCCAGCACCCACCCCCATTGCCCAAGCCTGCTGTTCCAGTGAATTACCATGCAGCCATTCCTGGGGCAGTGGGAGGGCATGGCTGGGTGGGAGGGATACTGTGCCCTTGGCTGAGGCACCAGGACTCGGCCTGGCACAGACCAGGCAACATGCCCAGCACCTCCTCATGGCTGTGTCAGCCTTTTCTGATCAAAGGTAACAAACACCCAGTTTTGAGGTAAAACTGGACAGGTAAAACAGGACCCACTGTGTCTATGTAAGTTCCCAACAGAAAACAAACTGCAGCTGGTTTTAACATCAGCAGCTCTGATTTTTAAATGCACATAATCTACTGTTCTAGTCAGATATTGCAAAGATCTTCTTCCATTTAATAAAGGATTGGTTTTCTGAAGTGCCATTGCATATTCAAAGCTCTCTTTGGAGGGTAAGGTTTGTGCCATTAACATACACAATGTACCACAAACCCAGACTTCATTCACATGGAAACACCTGTTCTCCAGGTTCTAGTAACAAAACCCCTTCTGGGTGTCTGCTGCTTCACAGTAACACTGTCCTTTACAACAAACTAAAGAGGACAACAAACAAACAAACAAACAGTTATAATTTCTTGTTTATACCCTAAATCCATGTTTTCATTTTTTCTTTTTTTGGGCAATAGCAAGTGTCTATGTTCAATAGCTACTTTAATGTACAGGGCTCCCAAAGTCTCTACAAACTGTAGAAGATGATAGTTCACACTGAAAAGAAGCCAAATGCTGAAAGGAAACTCTGTCCCATCAGTTGCAGTGGTTTCAAACAATGAAACAGAAAACACCAATTTTGGCTGCTTGAAGACTGTAGTGAGACAGTAGTTTTGAAGGACTAGTTTTGGCCATCTCACTTGCTTTCTCTTGTTTTATACACAGCAAACAGGACCAATCAGTGCTACTCTGGTGATGACCCGCCCGGTGAAGGGGCCCCGTACTATAGAGTTGGACTTGGAAATGATCACTGTTAACACTGTCATCAATTTCAGAGGAAGCTCTGTCATCCGGCTGAGGATATTCGTATCACAGTACTCCTTCTAAACCTCCAGTTTGTGCCCTGGAAACATTAAGTCAAAAGAGACAGTTCCTCCTCTGCAGAACTCTCTCCTCAAAAGCCAGTACCTATAGCAGCTCCAGACCGATGACTATTTCCACAGACCCGGTGACCTATGCTTGTCTGAGCAGGGAGGCCTCTTCGTGCACAGTCCCAACCAAGATGCAAACATCTGATGACCCATATGATTCTCTATGTGGTCGTGTATTTTAAGGACTCTTCTTCTCACTGTAAACACTTCTAAGGCCTGAGTCTATGTGAAAGACTGTGAACCTTTTGTATCTCCGAGGCTGCTTAGCAGAAAGCACAAAAAAAAACTGAGGAAAAAGCTGGCTTTTGCAATCTTGCCTTTTAATTTTTTTTTTTCATTATAAATGAAAAGCAGACAAACAAGCAGAAACATAAACCAAAAAACCCACCTATTGAAACAAGGGACCTCAGAAGTCCTAATTTGCATTCCAAATTATCTCTGGAATTATCAGTCAGGCACTTTGTTTCAATTCACCCTGCATTTGTCTTAGTTTCACCTGTTTTTTTTTCATTCTGTTTTATACTTAAAATTCATTGTAAATTCATTCCAAAAATCCTGTTGTACTATGTAATCTTTTGCTTTCTGACTAAGTGTCACATGTTTGGGTTCCTTTCTGTATTAAATCTTTCTATATAACAGAGTTCATAGAAATCTATCACTGGATGGTGTGTTTTACAATATTTAGGCTTTTATGCTTATTTACACTCAAAATCTTTGACACAGGCTTCCACTGCCAGAATAGTCCCCAGCATATCAGGGACTTTAGAGCAGATAAGAATCAGAATCTTATTTTTCCCTGTTTTCCTGAGTGTAATAGTTGCAAACAATTTGTAATGGCCACAAGGTAGTAATACTAACTCTATAGTTATGACTGCAATTAATCTCCTGTTCAAAGACCACTCAGGTCAGACCTGTCCAAATTCCTGCAGAAAATATGATTTTTTTTTTTTTCACTTTCAATCTCTCTCCTACATTTCTAACATGGGGGGAAATACTGAAAAGGACCAGGACAAGACTTATTTATGCTTCTACTGCAAAGCAGTCTGGACTACACCAGTACCCCAACCTCAAACAACGGGATCCCACAGTTTCCATGGGCATTGGCTTCTCAGGTGTAACTGCTGTAACCAATAGAAAGTTTCTTCTAAAGTCTAATCTGAATCTCCATTGTAATCTGTTGCTTTTTAGCCTACTTCTGTAGAAATTGAGAACAGTTTATCTTCCCCTTTGCAGCAGTCTAACATGTTTGAAGACTGTTGTCATGTCTCCCCTTAGACTGTTCTTCTCTAGTCTAAACAAACCCCATAGTTTTGGTCTTTCCTCATACATCACATTTTCTGGACCTTTGATCATTCTTGTTGCTCTCATCTGGATTCTCTCCAGTTGGTTCACATATTTTTTGAAGCGCAGTGCCCAAAACTGTGAAAAGTATTCCAGCTGAGGCCTCTCAGTGCTAAGCTAAATCTATATATATGTTTAATAGTTTAATAAAAAAAAAAAAAAAAAAAAAAAGATTAAAAATTGTATAGTTGGAAGGTATAATGCGTGTTGAAGCCACTGGCAGTTTGGTCTTTTATTTTAATAGGGATGAGGGTTTATATCCTTTGTTCTTAAATTTGCCTGAAACAAGGTCTTTGCTTTGCTTTTTTCCTTACTGGCTTATTGGCTCTCTAGCATTGCTAGAACAGGAAAGATAACCTTTACTTTATCTGTTTGAGAACTGAAAGTGCTCAGTGCTATTTGGGAGAAGGTGTTTACAAAGATTATAGTGTAAGCAATTAGGAGCAGAGTAGCAATGTGAGGTCTTCATTAAAGTGGAGTATTAAATGGGAGAATACAGACTTAGAAAGTTACTACAACAGATTGCATGACTCAATCAGAAAACTGACTCTTTTTCCTAGTAAGCTTTGTGAATTAGTAGAGACTCTGCTCTTTCTTCCTTGTACTCAGCTTGAAGGAAGCCCTGGTGCTCTCAGCAATGAAACACTGAGTTTAGCAGCTTCCGTTCCTTAATGGTTTAAAGGTTTTCTCTCTGCTGCTACAACATCCCAGGATGCTGTGGTTCAGCATTCTGTCCTTTATTGTAAAAACAAAAAAGCTGGAGACTGACTCCAGGGTTTAGTGAGCCAAGCTGAAGGCAGAAAGCCAATGAGTTTTATGAGCAGTCGACTTGGAGGAGATAAATGGAGAGGAAATGGGTAGAGAAATATCAGAAACAAGAATTTGTTTCCTGAGTGTATCATGGCTCATCAAGTACCACAGTCTTAGAGGGGGAAATAGAGATGATCAGGAAGGAAGAATGATAATTTATAATCGTGGGACTAAAAGTGCTTCTGTTCCAGATGATGGAAATAAAACATAGGAAACATGCAGGCTCTGGTGGACCAGAGAGCAGTCGAGGGGCAGGCAGGGTCTTGCACTGAAGATGTCCAACTCTTAGAACACTGGCAGCTTTCCCAGTGCTTAAAATCCCCTTTCCTCCTTTTTGTGCCTCGATGTTATGGTTTCTTCATGCCCAGTTAAGGAGTCCCCTCTCCTTGCCACATCACCTCCTGAGTGGAAGTGCACCATGTTAGACACCAGTTTGTCACTTCTGGCCTGTGCTCCCACGGCCCCCACATACCAACCTGATTTAACCCTAATTTAGAAACATCAAAACCCAGAGGAGTTCCATAACAAAACACTGTGTTAAAAGAGTAAAGCTTGAGTGCTTGATTTTAGCAAGGTCCAGCAAATACTCATAAAACAATATTACACTTTCTATATAAACATTCTGTGCCTTAAAAAAAAAAGCGGAAAGTCTGGAAACAAAGGAATTCAGCCACTTCTCAACCGCCATAACATCTTTCATCACTCACTATCACTCCAGCCAACTTAAACTTTGCCAAAATATATGCCAATCTCAAAATAATAAATTACTAGCAGTTTATAACATCTAAACTCTCTGTTTCCTAGTCAGGGGTCTGTTTTCAATAGACCCTTGCAGACTCGAATATTACAGCAATTCTCACCAAATAAAAAAAGAGAACTTACGCATGTCAAGTTTTTATAGCATGAAAGTTAAAAATGTACACTTGCAACTGCTGCATATATTCACGCTCTTCTTTGAGGCCAGGACTCCTCAAAAGCAGACAGAATTCCAGCTCTGCTCAGGAAATTATTTTTTATTCTAACTGATGATTTTCTTTGTTTTTTCAAACATTAAGAGTTTTGCCATATGGTTAATGGCCAGTATTCTGACCAGCACCAACAGAGGGCACAGACCCTGGTCTGGATGCGTGTGGCTTCCCTCTTGCTCTGCTTGCTCAGACTGGCAGAGCTGTTTCCTTGCCAAGCAAGGAAGGGACAACTCTTTGCCTCTCCTGCCTGTCAGCTGTCATGTCTGTTTGAATGTAGGTCCTCAGCAGAAAAGCTGCCCTCCACTATGTGTTTGTACAGCACCTATTGCCAGTGCAATAACTGGAATAAAGGCAAAAGAAAGCAGTAATCTTTGATGCTGACCACAACAATTGGGAAGGAGAAGCTATTCTGATAAATTAACAAATTGATTCATGCTAGTTGGGTCAGGTGCCAGAGGGAGTAGAATGGGTCCTATCATCTAGTTTATTTGACTTTGAGATATTTTCAGGGAATTGACTTTTTTTTGATACAGATAACAAAATGTTATTTCACCCAAGAGTTTACTGATGCATTTCAATGAAAAGATAACAAGTGTCCTTAAGAATCTTCCCTGTGTATGTGTAAAGCACCACCATGTATCTGTATACAAGACAATTTACAGAAACTACAAAAATGGTAGTGTGGCTCTGCATTTGGAAGTCAAAGAGCTGTAAGACAACAGGGCACAAGCAAATTCTGTTTCCTCATCTGACACATGTGCAGACAAGTGATTTACATCCGTTACATTTTGTTGTTTTAAGTCTTTGAAACAATTTTGAATAGCTCAACCCCCAAAGCAAGTGCCATGCATGAAGACTGAAGCTGATGGCCATAACTAGACTTCTGGAGATTCTGCAGAAAGCCTGCCTCAGAAAGGTGACATATGCTGAAGGGTCAGTGCCACAGGGAGTGCAATGATCCAGATTTATTTGTGTGGGGATGTCAGTGATAGCTGATTGCTACCTGCACCTGCCCTATTCTGTGCCTGTTTCAGTAATTCTTAACTGTGCGCATCAGCTGTGGAAATCTCACCTATTCTCATTTTTAGCTCAAACTTCTGAGATCCCTCTAGTGGTTTGCAAACTGATACCCCTTGGTAACTCAACTAATACTGATGAATCCACACGAGGAAGAGTTTGGGTACAATTTTTACACCAGGAAGTAAATAATGATGCAGTAACCTCAGCGTAAAAATTGAGGAATATATCTGAGTAGCAAAGGGATGTATAGGAAACACTACAGCAATCAAGAACTCCTGAAATCTTCAGTCTCTTTCTCTTCTTTTTTTCATATCCCAGAGGTCACTCATTCTCCCTTTGTGGTTTGTCCTGGACAAATGATCTCATTATAGTCATGCACTGCAAGCACATGCTGAGTGAATTCCACTTCCTCTCTGGCACTACTTAACACTTGCTTTTTGGAGATCAGTTGTAGGCTATTTGTCTTTTCTAGGGCCTGACTGACCTCAATGGCTCTTCTCATATCCAAGTGAAATCCATTATTTTCTCATCATGTTCTTCTGCATCCTCCACCTGTGCAAGATTTTCATGTGTTCCATGCAGGCACTGCCATCTAAGCACTCTGACAGCAAAGTATTAGCTGCGAATGGCTGAAGTGATTGCCCAGCCTGCTGGTAGAGCCTGGCTTCATGAATATGATTTTAAAAACCCCACAACCCCTTAGTTTTGAAGGTAAAAGATGCTCTTCTAGGTCCTGATTTTCTCTGGAAATGGCATCTGTTACCGTTATTGTGTTGGCTTGATAGTCTCAAGGCTTTTTAAGAAGTCTGATAAGGACGTGCTTATGCAATACATCCTTAGGCTTTACAAACTTTGGATGAGTTTTTTCCAATTTGCACACAGAGTACGTGGCTCAAGTCAGAGAGAGTTCAATGTGATCATCACTATGCTAAAGTCAGTGATCACTAAACACCTCACCTCAGGTCTAGATTTAGCCCAGTTTTATTTTAAGTCTCAAATCTCAGTGTCAGTGGTAAAAATGTAAGCAGATACGTATTATTTTTAGAGTAGAGTTGAAAGCTTCTTTCCTGTAAATAAATAATAGTATGATTGCAGTATCTGCTTCTTTGTGGGCACTATCTTTGGGTTCTTTGACATCTCCTGAGATAACCTTTAACATTTCAGAATTTCTTCTGGTATTTCAAGACATCCATTGATGTATTTCCATGAATGATTCCTCACTCCTGCTCTTCAAAGGCCAGCCCAGGCAATAGATTCTGTTTTGTTAAAACATGAAGCTACACCCAAGCCTCTGCATAGTCACATCATTCACCAGAATTGTTCCTCTCTGTAACCCATGAGGGATTATGTTGACTTCCTTGATATTCTGCAGTGTTCCGTGAATGTGTTTGTCCAGACTGGGACCTTAGTCTGGAGATTGTTCATCAGCACCTTTGTGCACATGTTCTCTAACTAACATGTGAAACCACAGCTACAAAGGTTAGTTTTCAACAAAAATCTTCAAAGCATGGTGTTTCTTGGCTGCCTACACATAATGCAAACACGGTTCAAAAATCCAGGATTAGAGTTCCCCAGTCTTCATGAGAAATTCCTGGTTTTCAGAAATATTTTAGTCAATAACAATAAACTTGCTTTGTAGTTTCTGTGAAATGCAAACAAAAAAGGAAGAAGGACTGCCAAGATTACACAGAATTGTTATTAAAATCAGTATCCCCAGGAATACTGGAATATAATTCATAATTTAAAAATATTCCTTTGGACCTTGACATCTGATGCCATTCAAGTAGGGCAGGGGGACAGAAAAACTGATTGCTTCCAAAACAGCAGCTGCTTGACAGAGATCCCTGGGCTCCTGCAGTGACCAGAAACACCTGCTAGCCCAAGTCTACACACCAGGTCAGTGAGGAAGAAACAAAGCTCATAGAGACATAGAGCTGAAGTAGAGGTAATTTCACTAACTTCTGAATGATATCAAGTGGAGATTTACATCATAATGTCTCTAAAATTTCACACTGCATTTATCCATCTGTATAAATGGAAAATTTAAAATTACCAAAATGAACCAAGCTGTAATCTACCACACACATACTACATGAAGCTTTAGTGTATCCCTCTGCCTTTCCTCAGCGTTGTGCTTACTTGGAATTACCCAGTCTGATTTGGTGCAAGTTAACAATGGTGTAAGTGACAGCATTTGGTTCAGAGCAGTGTAGTCATACCCATGGATGCAGTAGAATTACAGAGGGATACAATTACAGTTGAACCATATAGTTAATAAAACTTAATTAATAAGTTTTAATAAAAGAGAGCTTGCTCATTAGTTAAACTTCAGTGCTTTGGTCATGATGTCATTGACATGGAAAAAATATTCAACCAGAAACACAAAATGTTAAAAAAGGAGATTATCTCCTTAGAAAGATAAGTGCCTCTGTAGCCTATAAATAGCTCTGAAATTAAGACGTCCCAGACAACATCTGTTAAAGGAAGAATTCACTCCTTGACCTCTAGCATCCTTGTCTCCCACAGCAGGATAAGCACAGTTGATCCTTATCAGGATACAGCCGCAATGGCTGTTTGATGGTGGAGCCAAGAAAGAGGCAGGCATGGCCAGAAGATAATGTAAAAGAATGCTCTCGGCCTGCAGGATCTCTGAGACAGATCTCTCTTGCTGTATGAAGCCTTTCAGCTCTGTTTGGAAAATGCTAACAGTCTCTTCAATAAAAAGGGAGAGGGGTGGGGGTGAGGGGCGGGGAGAGGATGGCAGCATTCATGTGTTTGAATGCAGAATCAGTTGTCAAAAAAATGATGCCCTGGTTAATCTGTCACCTAATGAGATGTACTGGTTACCAGAAACCTCTAAGTACAATTTTAGGCATAGCACATTTAGTACCACCTTATACCAAGAGTTTATCATGCCACTAGTACAGGTGGAAGGAGGAGGACTCACTGCCCAGCTCAAAGGATGCTCCTTAATGTTGCTGCTTAAACAGTCATTTCCCTAACTCTTATTTCCAGCCTGTCTGGATTAATAAACATATTTTGAAGTCTTCTTTTCTTTATTTTTCTTTTTAAAGAATAATTTTGTACTGTAATTTTAAAAGGATAATTTCAGTGTCCCTCATCCAGTCATTTAGCCTATAACCATTACTTCATTTCTAGCAGAAAATGAGCTTTTAAGTCTTGCTTTGTTCTAGAGCTCATGAACAATTCACATTGAATACACCAATAACGACTATTTTAAAGTAGGGTTTTTTTTAATAAATATGTTGCTAACAAAAATTATAATTGAATTCTAGCTTATTTTGATCATTAAGTGGTTTAGTGGTGTTCATACAAGATCACTGCAAGTATGCATGACAGAATTATGTAACCTGTTTGGAGACCAAGATGAATGAGGGTCAGTGATACTGGTACACCTACTTGTCATAAACACTAGTAACATGCAGGCAGTAGTACAGAAAACTTCAAAGCAAAATACAATTAATTTTCCAGAGGCTAATTTTCTTTCACAGTTTTTATGTTGTACAGTGGCCCATACTTGGAGGTACCTGTGTGTATTTTACCTTCATTTCCTGGTGGGTTTATGTGTGATAAGGCTCAAATCAGCATTTTGTGTAAAATTTTATCTGTACTAGGAGCTTGACATATCTGAGGCATTTCTTTCCCCTGCAATTTCACTGAAGGATGGAGCAGGTCACTGCTTCTGAGGGTGGGGATGGCTCTCTTGCCCAGTTCCCCCTCAAGCACAGCCATGATTTATCCAGCACATTTGGAGGGTGTAAGGGAGGCTGTACAGACTGCATGCCTTGGAAGTGTTTTCAAAGAATCCCAGGAGACAAACGCTCCTCCCAAGCCTGACATGGTGCCATACCCCTCCCCCAGTTGTCCTGGGTCTTTGGAGCCAGTGAAGGCAGGATTTGTACAGCGACTCGAAAGCTGTGGCCAGAATTTGGCTTCCAACAGGCAGAATAAATTTGTCTCTATAACAAGTAGTGTTAATATAAGATAATTTAGACTGAACTGGCTTCCTCATATATAAATCATTAACCAGTAGCTAGTTCTCACTCCCACCTGCTCTACACATCTTATGATTTCAGTACAACAAAGGCTTTTCCACCCACATGATACTCAATGACCCATGCCTAATGAGGTTTGAGTTTGTTGGTTGGGCTTGTGTTTTGCAGGTGGAATGTTCTTATTTCAGCAATTTGCAAGGACAGCCAAGACTCACTCTGGTTTGCTTTGTGGCAAGTGAAGGAACTTAAGTCACACAATTGCTCTCTCACATTCTTATCACTCAAATAATCCGCTGCAAAGTGAGGTAGGTAATACGCCATTCACTGGGCTTGTGATGATTTACAAGCCACTCAGAAAGCTGATATGCACTCGAAGTGCTGCCTCTCATTTCCAGTATCACGAGGACACGTCATTTCCCTTCACTACACTGCAAACACATTAATCCTGAATCACATGCTCAAGAAAAATTACACTGAAAAGAGAACACATGCAAACTGAAAGAGGAGAGGCCAAGAGGAGAGGCAGGAATGCTGAGCTGCAAAATTTCTCTTCAAGAGAAGAAAACAACTCTCTAGAACTACTCAAAATGAGAAAGTAGGTGTGACCCTTGATCAAAGACTTATGGTTCTACAGTCCACTCTGGGGTGCCCTGGTTGAAGTGGCCTAATGAGCGAAGGCAACAAGGGGCTGGCTTTCCACTGAATGTGGGAGAGAATAGACACTTCACAAAACACAGATGCTCTGACTTTGCAGTTGATATACAGCTGAAGTAGCCCAATACATGGTTTCCACACCTGAGTCACTTTATCCTTCTTTCTCTAGTTGTTTAAAATTTGCCTTTTAGGTTGTTATTACACATGCTGCCGTGTCTGTCTGACATGGGGTTGCACGTAGGACTGAATAGTGTGATCCCCTTCCCTTTATTGCTCTTTCCACTATGCAAGACCAAGTTGTTCTGACAGTGTCCTCCCAGCCAAGGGAGCAGAGCTCTGTGGATAAGGAAATGGTCTTTCCAAAACTGACTCATGAATGTGGACAAACCTGAAGTAGGTTGTACTTAATCTTCCGTCAGTGCTATCCAGCCAGTTGGTAAAGGACACTGCACTGCTGGAGAGATGGCGTTTTGCTGGGCTATAAAACTGACACCCTGCAGGGATTTAACCTCCTGCTGCACTTCCTTAAGGGTAAGCTATGAATTGTATTTCCTTGAGAAGTCCCATGGGCTGTATTCTGTGTAGCAGAACTCCTGCTTTCTCCTCCCTCTCTGTTTTTGGTGGCACCAGTTCCCCCTTAGGCCTGCGAGTACTGCTGAATGTTGTTAAACTGTCCTCAGTGTCAGCATACACATAGCCAAATCAGTGATGGAAAAAATGAGCCTACGTGTTTTTTCCAGGAAGTCAGACAGCAGTTCCCTGTCTCATACAGGTGAACACTTTCTCACGCCAGTAACTCATTAGGACAGCAAGTGTGATCTCAGCTCTTTCACAATGATGTTTATAGTCTGTGCCACTGTTTGTAAGGACTGTTCTGAATGGCAGCTGCTTGCTGATCATTAACAGCACTTGGCACTCCCATTCTTTCTTTCTCTAGCCTGTTTTATTCCTCCTTTCTTGGGCTCTGGCACCGTTCAGTCACCATACCATTCCAAAATCATCATCAAGGCCTCCTAAAATCCAGTACTGAAACACATCCTGCATCTGCCTGCTGATGAAAATCCTTGTAACTCATGGGATTACCAGGTCAGTTTAGGCAAAGCAACAGAACAGCTTTGGCTGAAAAGTTTTGTTCAGGTTTTCTAAGATCTTGAAGAACTAATTTAATAAATCCTTGTTTGCTTGTATGACTGCAATTTCCATCTTCTACCACACTTTTCATAATCTCACTTGGATACAAACGCACCTGGTTTTAATGTGGAGTTAAATCCTTGAGCTGCAGTGAAATTATTAACTCTAGCTTTGAATTCCTTGCTATATAATTTTTATAGAACTAAGAGTAGAAGCAATAGTGACAACTGAAAATCTTGAGGCAAGTGGGTACTTGCTCACCATGGAAAACCAGCCTTAGTCATATATATATATATATATATATATATATAAAGTCTTGGGCTTGGGAAGTACGGGTAAATAGTGTGGCAAAGATACTCTGTCCCACAAACAAATATTTGTACCTACAGTTACTGGTGCTGACTCAGGATGCTTGCAAAAATAACCTTTCAAGAAAATACTTCCAAGAATAAATAACCTAGTTTTCAGCTGTTAAACTTCCTGGTAAAACACTGGTTTGTGACACCTGCACCCATCAACTCAGATGTATTATTGAGTTGTATCAAGATGTAACCCATTTCAGTCTGTTTGGAAGAGCAGTCTCTCAAGGGCTGTGTATTTTCTCTTCTCTGAATATTTTTGTATGTAAGCAAACAGAGGTTAAACATGCAAATCCCGGCTTTGCAGTGAGAGTGCATCCTTACTCCTGCCCTACAACCCCTAGTGATATCGGCAAGGTTTGCAGCTGTAGCACATTTACCTCCCAGTGATTCTGGGTGCAGGGCTGAGGAGCAGCCAGTGCTGCTACCGGTCCTGCACAGGGAAGGCTGGGAACACGGGCAGCAGGTTAGTTTTCCCTTGTTTCCTGTACCTTAATAGTCCTATATTCTAGTGTGTTTGCCTGGGAATAAAGCGAAACAACCTGCAGCTGGGTTGAAGTTAAAATTAAGGTAGAGCGGGCTTCTTGAAAACTTGAAACTTCTGTTTCTAGTTATGTCATTTCTTAAATGACTTTAAGTACCTTGCCTTTCCCAGAGGGATGTACCCAAGGCTCCAGTTTGGAGGTCAGTGTGTGGTCTCCTTTTGGACCAAGCAATTTTTGATGGAAAAACAAGCATTCCAGCTTCTGTGAGCAACTAGTCACTGGCCTCCATGGATCTTCTTTCCAGCCCACTCACTTCGATGGGGCCAAGAGGCTTTAAACTGTAGTGATTTCTGTAAAGGCTTTTTGTCATCACCCCTTTTCAGCAAGGTGAATGAGGTTTGCTTTCACCTGAAACAGAAGACCAAAAAAAATTTTTTTACAACTGAAAACAGTAATTTATGTTTCTACTTTTGGGCCTTTTTCTAGACTCAGTTCATTTCAGAAAGGCTCTTCTGTGTGCTGCCCTTGTTCTGTGCATGGGTGACACCTGGCTGGCCTCTTGTTCCTGGGGATAGGAACATCTGCTCGTCCTTGGGCAGACCTGTGTCTGCTTTTGGGAGACAGGCTAGCCCTGAGGCTCTGAGCAGACTCTAGAGAGATGATGGTGTGAAAATACAAGGCAGGGCATCAGCACTTGGCCCTGAGGTCCCAACAAGAGTGAGGGGAGGAAAGGGCCCAGGCAGGTGTTTGCCCTTTGGACAGGCAGGGACCGAGGCCTGGAGCAGGCTGGGAGGACAGGGCAAGCTGCCTCCTATCCCCTCTACATATTGCAAGAGACATTTCTGGGCAGTATCACAAGCAAGTGGGGCTGTAACAGTGTTTGAGGAGACACCCCAGAAGTACCCCATGAGGTGGCATGATCCCTGCCTAGAGGGAGAGGATATCCTTGGGAGACTGGGCTTCACAAAGAGCCCAGGGAGCATTCCCCAGGTAGGGAAAGGGGCCTATGGAGTTTCCACTGGCATGGATAAGAGAGGGGAGAGAGGATAAAGTGTAGGAGTGACAGTGTCCAGCTCCCCCCAGCCCCAGGAAGGTGTCTGCTGCCTTGGGTGGGGTTGCTGCCCTGCTCACTGGCTGGGGGGCACAGGGGGGCTGGGTTTCCCCAACTACCGAGGCTCCCTGCCAATTCCCTCCTCACTCCCTTCATAGAGCAGGAACCTATGAAAACACAGACATATATTTAATCCATTGCCTGCATCTGGACTTTTGCCTTCAGCCCATTTCTAACTGCGGTGTTTAAGCCCCACAGATTTTCACTGCTAACTGGTCATAGCTATCATTCCTTGATGTGCTTTTACATCAGATGAACTGAAATAGTTCTGTAAGATCTAATATGTCTCTGGCTTGTAAAATACCATAATTTCTTACTAGGTTACACTAATATTTTGTAATTCATTCTTAATATTATTCTTCAATAAAGCTCTGCACAAACAGTCTATCCCACAGGAGGAACTTTTGCCAGTTCCCAGATGTCAAGCACATTTTCTTCAAATACAGGAGTTCATGACCTTTTATGTTTACTAATGTGACACCATGGAAATTATTTATAATAAATAAGCATATTTCAGAGTCAGGTGTTCCATGGGCCCTTTTTCAGTGATACAACAGCCTTTCCTGAAACAGGTATTTCCTGTTTTGTTGTAGGGTTTTCTTTCCCCTAACAATGAAGGTTTGGGAACAGTTTGAAACCCTGTTATTGAACCATGTCCAACTACTGCACTGAAAGGTAGACACTTTTAAGATAACTCATCTTTCATACCTTTCCTGAAATCAGAAGCAGATAAGGTTCTAACTTTCTCTTTAATCCTGAACCTTGAAAAATGCAATTTTTAAACTGCAGACTGTATGAATGAATTGTCTTACAGCATCAAATCAAAGAAGAAACTACTGGAATTGTTTGGGTTTAGAAGATGTATTTGATATGCCAACTGTTTTTTTAGGTAGCAAGCGCATTTTAAAGCTGGGCTAGAACCACCTACCCACAATCTTCCAGGTATAAGACCTCTAGAAAATATCTGAAGGTGTCAATATGCTGATAACATTTAGTCTTACCTTTTTTCAGTCGATGTGCCAATGTCCTCCCAAACCTGTGCCAGACTAAGAGCATCTAGCTCTTAATGAAGTCAGGCAAGAAAAGGATACAATTAGAAAACACTGCAAGGAGCGTGTCTTGGCTGTGTTACATCTTTTCTCAATTTCTCAACACATAAAGGTTTATAATGCCTCCTGAGTTTATTGGATTCATCACCTTGGATTCCTAGACACTAGCAGCAGCAACAAATGTCTCCTGAGGAGGAACTAGAACCATTTGCTCCTGCACCCACAGTTACTCCTGTTCATCGCTCTGGGCTGAAGCTGATGGCCTGTCCAGAGCAGTACTCTTGTGCCTCAGTGATTATCCACCCTGGAACCTTTCCTTGCTGTTGGACAGCTTGGGGCTGGCAGACATTGACAATGTTAAAGGCCACTGTGTAGTGCAGAAGCAACTGCTGCAGCTTACACAGATGTGGGACTGGCTGTGGAGAGACAGGACCAAAGTGTTCTGGTGCATGAAGGATGAGCCCTCCTTGTATTTATTATCAGAATGTATTAATAATCATGTGTGTGTGCAATGAGATAAAGAGAGTGTCTAATTTGATCAGCAGAGTATCTCCATGTAATTGTTTGTCTAGGCATTGTAGCAACATTTTCAAATGGCACTGGACATTGTGTAATAAAGCTGTCCTTCTGCAGATCTATGGGAGGAGGCAGCTGTCTGCAGTCTCAGATGGTGGACAGAATTACAGCAGGTAACGTCAAGAAAGTGTGATGTTAAACATGTATTTGATAAAAGAAGAAAATAAAAAACAATAGTCACAGAGTGAGTTATAGCAGCTTTCTATAATGAAGTGTGTGAACCCCACCCAGCATCTGTGGCAGAGGAGGGAAGGTGTCAGCTAAACCCAAAGGTTATGATGAGAATGGAAAAAAAACAGGCTCCAGCTGAGAGCAAGACAAGGAGGATAAGGAAACAGTTTCATGTTTCTCCCAAAAAAACCTCAGGGACAAAGATTACTGCTGCAAAAACTTTAATGGTAGTAAAATCCTCTGGCTGCAGAAGTTGTTTGTAACAAAGGTGTATTAACTGCTTAGAGACTTCAGTTGAAAAGTACTCTGCTATTTCACTGAAATCTAAGTTGTGATCCATTTTTTCTCTCAAAAAGTCTCTGCTCCAGAAAACATAATTTAGTGGTTACACACGGAGTTTGGCTATGAGACTTTGTAGGCTGTGTGCTGGACTTGTCCTGATAACGCCCTGCTTTTAGGTCCTGATGGCTGAGCTCATCACTTGGCTATTGCAATATACATGGGAACTCTGATCATAAGTACATCACTTGATGTTAGTTTCTGAAACTAAAATATTTCATAAGTAGTAGTCTTAAATGCTTGGTTGCTTTCTCTGAAAGATTCTAGGCTGGCAGAGAGCTGGGAAAGATATTTGGAATCATCAGCTTCTTAATTTCATGTAATTCTTCATAAACTAGGCAAGAACATCTAAGCAATTATGTTTTCCACTTTTATGATTAAAATATTTCTGTGTGTGCTCTGTGCAAACATTGTTCAACCTCTGAACCTCTTGATTTTTAACATGGAAGTTGGCATGTCAGTAAGCATGCCCAGGTGGTGGGATCAGGTTTTTGATGCAAAGGATCACAAGGGGGAATTCAGTCTCGATCTATACAAAGCTGCAGCCTCCATCAGCATTCTGGCTGAAAGCTTTGTTCACTAAAGCATTTGCACAGAGTGAAGAAAAAGGGTCTTAATCTGTTTGAAAGTGTTTGCAGATGTAAATAATTACTCAAGATTCGTGTCAGTATTTATACATGTGAGTTTTATTATTTCAGGTCCAGTTCCTAAACGTTTGAGGCGCAGAGATGGTAATATAGACTCCTGCCTGTAGCTACTTTCTTTAGTCTTCTGGCTACTCTTCTTTCAACAAGAAAAACACTGGGAAGTTGTAATCCAATAGTATAAACAGGCTCAGCAACAAGTGAAAAAGTCTGCTGTGCAGAGGTTCAAAACAGATGAGACAGGCCTCGCTGGGGAATATGAGAGGTGAAGCGTAGCCCAGACTAATAAATTCTCCTCTCTTGGCCCTGCATGGGTCTGCTCAAGTATTTCAGCCCTGCATTTCTGGAGCTGAGAGTGCTGTGGTTTGGCAGAGCCAACAAAAAACAGCCCGTTTATTAGCTTGGTCTTAGTACTGGGGTTGCCTGGAGTGGAGGCAGCATAGGAGCAAGGGCAGCTGCAGAGAGCCAGGAATTAGTGAGGCTGAGTGGTTGCAATGACAGTCTGGAATGGTCACCAGAGGAGAGGGAGGCTGACAGCAGGAGTCACTGAGGCAGGGGAACATCACCCGCTTTCTCAAGATAAGGCAGATCATGGAGCACTCTGGGGATGCCAGGAGGCTGGCAGGGAAGGAAGATCATATTTGCATCTGACAAAGAGGTCTGAGGAGCAAAGAAAAGAGGTAAATTCTGCTGTTCTTCAGACTAGATTTGTTTGGAACAAAAATCTTTTAAGGAATGGGGGAGGTCTGTCTCCCAACCCAGCTAAAAACATCACAGGACAATAATGCTCTCCCCATCCACACAAGATCAGGTTGCCCTCACCACACATAACTGAACTTTGTGCTTATTGAAACAAACTTCTCAGTTTTCAAGCAGCTGAAAAGAAGACTGAAAAGTGTCCCAAACCATCAAAAGAGCCACAGAGATGTTTTAATAGGCCCCCTCAAATTGCAGGGCACAGTCTTGCCTCAATGAAGAAGGAAGGTCATATTGCAAACTCCCTTTTTTCCTTTAACTGCCTCATCAAAAATACTGATTTTAACGTCTTTTCCTTCATCAGAGAGGCAACCTGCAGTCTCAATGGACGGCTGCTGCTGCACTGCAACTCCAGCAACTGGAGAGCCATTCAGGCAGCACTGGAAGTCGCTAAGAACCCGGAAAACCCTTGAGCATGACAATGCCGAGGTAACTTGATAGCAGCAAGCTGCATACAGGGGCCTTATCAGTAGTTAAACCACACACTTCTGTGAGCAGTGAAAATAAAGCTGTTCCATCACGTAAATTAATTCAGTGAGATGCCTTGAAATGTGTGATTAATGTGATAATTCTGGAAGCATAACAGGTTACTGGTATTTCTTTAAAACAGTGACCGTGCATAATCTCCTGAGTTCCATTTACAGGAATCAGAGCCTCTCTGCTATGTGATACCCAGTACTTGCTGCTGGCTCTGTGCAGAGATGAACAGAGATGCTTTGTTAGCTCAAAATTTCTCAGTCTGTGCTTTTGGCAGAGGGTCTCTCTCCCCTTAGAGTGGCTCTGGAGCTTGAAGTAGCTGTGTAACACTGCATGATGACAGGCATGAAATTCCTAGTTAGCAGCAGATCTGTGGTGCTATTAAATTTAAAATGAAAAATATTGTAACAGAAAAAATACAGTCTTGGTGTATGGGGAATCCACTAAAGACTATAAATCAATAGCTATTAGGGCGACTGTGCAAGACTTCAATGACTGGAAATTTTAATGCTCTCAGAGTGTAAACAGCATTTCTTTGGGGAAACACACGCTTTTTCCTACTAATCCAGCCCCTTTTCCTCATATTTTCCTCTTGGGCTATTTTAGCACTTCCAGTTACCAAAAATAGAATCAATGAGAAACCACTTTGAGACTTGCAGAACTTTTCCGTCCTGCAAGGAAATTTCCAAACCAGAATTTCCTGCTGAAAATTCTGAACCAATCAACCGTGTGTGATCCCTAAATTACCCTACAAACTATGGACTCTAGCGGCAGGGGAGTGTTCTCACGTGTCCCTGTAAAGCCTTACACGGATCCATATTCCAACTGGACATGCCGTTTTGTAAGAACATGGTAAAACATGTTTTAAAACCGGCTTTTTTCTCTAACTAAACACAAACTTGCAGGTGTGTCTCTAGCAAGCGCAGGGAGAAGTTACTGGCACCGACTTTGCAGGTGATCCATAGTCTGAGCGGAAGACGCCGAGGAAAACGTTACCTGGCGCATAGCGACGGTGAGTTTAGCCCGGGAGCTCTGGCGAGGCGGGGGTCCAGCGCCGGAGGAAATCCCTGGGCCGATAGCGATCGGTGAGTAGCGCCAGGAGCGGGCCAGGGCGGGCAGCCGGGCGGGAGCGGGCCAGGCAGCGGGACGGAGCGCGGAGCGGGCACAGGGCGGGCAGGGCGGGCACAGGAGCGGCAGGGCGGCACGGCAGGAGCGGGCACAGGAGCGGCGAGCGCCAGGAGCGGGCACAGGAGCGGCGGAGCGGGCACAGGAGCGGCACAGGAGCGCAGGCGGCACAGGAGCGGGCACAGGAGCGGCAGGAGCGGCGGAGCGGGCACAGGAGGCGAGCGGGCACAGGAGCGGGCACAGGAGCGGCAGAGCGGCGGAGCGGGCACAGGCAGAGCGGGCACGAGCGGGCAGAGCGGGCACAGGAGCGGCAAGGAGCGGGCCAGGAGCGCAGGAGCGGCAGCGGGCACAGGAGCGGCAAGGAGCCGGGCAGGAGCGGCGAGCGGGCACAGGAGCGGCAGGCGGCAGAGCGGGCACAGGAGCGGGCACAGGAGCGGCAGAGCCGGCGGAGCGGGCACAGTGGCAGAGCGGGCACAGGAGCGGCAGAGCGGGCACAGGAGCGGGCACAGGAGCGGCAGAGCCGGCGGAGCGGGCACAGTGGTGGCAGAGCGGCACAGGAGCGGGCACAGGAGCGGCAGAGCGGCGGGCGGCACAGTGGTGGCAGACGGGCACAGGAGCGGGCCAGAGCGCGAGCGGCGGAGCGGGCACAGTGGTGGCAGAGCGGCCGGCGGCCTCCCAGCAGGTACTGTGGGTCCAGGGCAGGGTCCCCGTCCGGGGGCCGCGGGCAGGGCAGGGCAGCGGGGAGTAGGAGCTGCCCCGGCCAGGTTTCTGTGCTTCCTATTGAGTGGTAGACTTTGGGAGATGTAGGCAGGTAGGAAAGTACTAACTGTTTTGAAGTTCTGGGGGATTGATTCTTGATATGAATTAGGTCCGAGGTTCAGTTGTACTTAGTTTCAACGTGGTATTGCTGTATGAAAATGGCTTTCTAAAATTCAAATGTTCTCTGTGAACTAACAGCTAAGTGTTGTCACAGGTCAGCATTTAGCTAATTAGATCGTCTTCTCTAGGAACATTTCAAGTAATTGGAGATGTGGTTTAGCCAAAACACTGAAGAAAAAAAAAAAAAAAAAAAAAAGAAGGTTTTGAATATAGCTAGACAGTTTCCCACTGTATGGGATGAAATTAGCATCAGAAAACACATATTTACTGAAGTTATGTCCTGCTGTATCCAAGAGCACTGCTAAAGCAACGTCTATAACTGTAAGCTGTTTCAAGCTGTCCTGTTCACCACAGGACATTGTTGAATGCATACCATGAAGCTGGATTCCTGGGTGTTAGGGATCACTCTGGTTGTTAAACAGCAATCTGAAATAAATACCATCTTTAATTAAGCCGGTCTGGTAACTCTCCTTGAATGTGGATTTTATTTCTCTAGATAAGAATGAAAAGGTCGATATCGTGACTGTTCCTACAATTCATGCTTCCAGTCAGTCCTCTGCAATTGTGCAGAAAAATAACAAGATCTCAGGATGTCCACAGGGCCACGGATGTCAAGAGGCTTCCCATCTAAAAGATCTTGTGAGCACTCGCACCTTGGGGCTGGACCCTTGCAGTCCTAACCCTCAGTCTCTGACCTGTGCAGGCTCAGGTTTTTCCCAGTGATACTTGCTGAATGCATTGAGGTTTGCTAATTTAAGTGCCCTTAGTTTTTACAGTGTTGATTGGTTGGTTGTCCGAGCTGTCCAGGCATCAGAAGGGAGGTGTACCTTGGTAAATTCTTCTTGGAGAGACCCAAGTGTCTTTAGGTTACATATCATGGGATCAGGACTACTTTAAAAACATGTAAGAGAATACATTGCCATGCCTTTTTTTTCCCCTTCCTGTTCTTTCTAAGTTTTGCCCATAGCTTTTAGACACATGTGAAGAATCAAGTTCTGATTTTGTGTCTTTCATTTCCCAAGAGAGTGATAGGCCCATAAACCTTAGAGCTGTTCTGGGCTGGTGGTCTCTGGCTTCTTACTTATGAAACTGTTTCACCTTGCTTTCAGTACAGAATATTCATTAGGTGAGCTGTGATCTTACCACTCAGTGGCTAGGGCATGAATCCAGGACTGAGTAAGTTTAATTTTTTGTCCTTTTTCCAACAGTATGCTAAATATTAATATATATATATTTGCAGAATACATGTGGTTAAGCAATACTTAATTTCAAGAGAATACATTTATTACTGAAGTGTCCCTTGATTCTTGCCAATACTTATAAAAACAACACCTACTAAAAACATTGCACCCAGAGGGGTGTTGGACTTCACAGATGTCACATGAATTCTACTGCCCTCCCCTGCATTTATTTTAGATGATAAATCCCCAGGTGATTAATTCCTTTTTCTTCTTATGCTGTGGAAAGAATGAATGTGGGCAGGATTGTTCAGTCAGTCATGTGTGTGTAGGCTATTAATTTACAATGTTGGAAAAAAAGTTTAGGCACTGGTCTCTTTTTCTTTGTCCTAAACCTTAGGCTTAGTTGTCGCCTTGTTTGTTCTGTCACTTGTTTAGTATCAGCTGGTTTGATTTTCACTCAGCCTCAGCCGCTGTCCATCCCATTCGTGGGTGGTTTAGTTTCAGCTGTAAGTTACTCTAAATGCACTCCCAGGGCTGTGGCTTGGCTGTGAAACAGCCAGTCCTATGCTGGGCCCCCATTTTCCCCACTGCATTCTGACCCCACCTTGTAGAGTCAGCCACAGGGAGAGCTGGAAAACTATTAAAAAAAAAAAAAAAAAAAAAGTTATTTATTTTGGTCATTTAATTTTGTATCTAATCAGTGAGCTGGGCCAGCTCACTGCACAGCTGCATGTTTACTGAGTCCTGCAGGAATGGCTGTTGGCAAGGCAGAGCTGAACAGCCCCCCCAGTAGCAGCCAGCCCTTTAAGGGAGTTTGGGACAGGCAGATGCAGCCCCTGTGTGTGGTGGGCACAGCCAGAGGACCTCCCTTATCAGGACAGCCTCAGCTGGGAAGCCTGGCTTTGGCTAGATTAGGCCTCCTGTCTTCATATCTCTCTGATCTGCTGTGGCTTATACCAGAAGTACACTTTGATGAAACATTTATTGAACTTTTTTTTTTTTGCTTGATTAAGATGCTATTTACTTCATTTAGTGAATTTTATGCAATGTATAACCTGGCCTATTGCTGCCCTCTTTGGACTCTTGTTTAATTTTATAAAAGAATGGCTTTGTTTACTCTGAATTGTTATCTCCCCAGATACCTTAAATCTGGTAAATAGTCTCTCTAATCTGAGTAGGACAACACCCAATCTCTGTTAGCAGAGAATTTAAGATCTCATCTCTTTAAAGTGAAAGGCAGAGCAAGCTCTGACTTGAAGTAGAAGAGTCTCTGAGTTAAGCCATGTTGCCATTCTGGTTAGTGACGCTGCTCAGGCTCCTTCAGAGCAATTGCTGATGCAGAGAGAAGCTAGGCTGATAGCCCTTTGCCACCGGGATGGATCTTCACATCTAAACTGAGAAGACTCGTGGGAAGAGGTTCAGAACCTGGGTTTGCTTGAGCTTCTCTGTGTTCCATTATATATTTTAATGATCTTAATGCATCAAACCATGCGGAATTAGTGAAGATACTTGTCTTAAGCTTAGAATTAATATTTTTTTGCCTGTCATTGCAGCTGAAGTTTGCACTAACAGTGCCAAAAAAAATTGTCATCAATCTGGAGCTTATCTTTCCTGTAAACTGTACCCTGGTGATTTTGTTTTGAATCTTTGTTTTTCAGTGATCTAATAGCCAGACTTAAACTGCAGAGAACAGACAATTAGATCCCAAATGATGTTTGGGGTGTCCTTGTGGTCACTGCAATGGCTTGAAGAGTGAGTTCTGGAGATGCTTCTTTGCCAATTAAACCAGCTTTGAAATTAAAAAAAAAAAAAAAAAAAAAAATCAGTCTAGAAGGACCATGTCCCAGTGACAGAAACCTCCGTGGCACCCCATTAATTTAGCGCTGTGCTCTGGGTCCTCGGCGGGGCAGGGGGAGCCTGGCCCTGGGCACACCGGCAGTGCCTCAGCTCTGGCTGAAGCACGGAGAGCCTACGGCTGCCTGGCTCTTGTGGGACAGCCTCCTCATCCTCACCTCCAGAGCCGAGGGGCCCTTCTCCCTGCGGGAGCACAGCTGCTCTCTCCCACTCTCCTCGTGCCTCCGGGCGGAGGGGCTGGTGTGGCTTCGCCCACCCGGCTTGTTGAAGCTGGGTCAGGTGGTTCATGTGGCCTGAGATGCTCCAGCCCTTGACCAGAGCTTGCCAGGGGCTGGAGAGGGCAGAGAAATGAGGCTGTGGCAGAATTCTCTTTATAAAGTTCAGGCCTGCAGTCAGTCCACTGTGTTTGTACATCTAATAAGGAACGCACCTGCCATGAAGAGAAGAGGGTTAGTGAGGATAAAGTTTAAAAGTCACTTGAGCGGTGCCTTTAGTGGTTAATGATGAACTGATGCAAAAGAAATTCTGTTGTTTAGCTCTTCTAAGTGGCAACAAAACATTTTCAATACCAGTTTAATTTTGCAATAGGGGGAAATTCTAAAACTTTTAATTCTGTGTTGATTTTGATGGGGTTTTTTTCTCCATGATTTACTTTTGCAAAAGGGAGTTGTTGGCTTCTAGATTGGGAACATTCTCTGACTTTCTCATTCAGGTCTTCTCAGCAGTGATCAGAGTTGTAAAACAATTTCTTCCATGAAGCCTTAATAAAACACAGAACATCTGCCTCAGTTACTCTGGTTTTCATTCCATTCAGTGGTACATGTACTTCTAGATCTAGTTTCACCAGTGTGAAATTGTGGGTGAAATTGTGAGTCCAAAACCTCTTAGGAAGGATGTTGATTTAAATTCAATAGGATTTTTTAAAAACGCCATACATTTATAGTGTAGCTATTGTTAACTGTGTTGTTAAATAATTCTGTCCTATAGGAAAACAAGGAATGGTAGCTCCACGCTACCAACTTCTGCTCTCAGGACCTCTGTCTTCTCACAAGGGAGCAGAACCTCACAACCATGCTCAGAGTTGTAGCAGCATTTGGCCTGTAATGATTGGGATCTTTGATACTGCCATTAAATTAAGACAGTTTTGATTTCTGCTGTTTCTCCCATGTCTGTGCAAACTCCTTGAAAAATCCCTCTGTTACACAGTGCCTGGTTACCACTCATATGGATGGGCAGCTGCCAACAACTCCAGCCAGTACAGCTCTCTGAGAGGCACTTCTGGGGATGTTAAAGTTGTTCTGGGTTCCTGGTCTTGGTGAATTTAATGCAAAAAGTAATAAATAGTTGTACTTTATAAAGACAGTATCCTTTTGGACTTTTATTTCTGTGTGTGTTTAGGCAGCTTCCTGAGCTCAGTACAGATGCCCTGCAGAGCCATACCCCCAGTCTGGTTTGGATTTGAATTATTTAAGATCAGTTCCCATTTCCTGTTCTTGATTCATTCATTTAACCTGTATATATAAGAAATGTAGTCAAGTCACCTTTCCTTTCTTAATCTCAGACATAGTCTTTTAGCTTTCATCTACACAACTTACATGTTTGCTTCCTCTCACCACTGTGTAACTGGTTCTACAGTGACAGTATGGAGCAGAACTGCTAAACAGGGAATCTTCACCCATTGGAAACTCCATAATTGACAGCCTTCTTGTTTTCATCATCAAACAGGATAATAATTATGTGTAAAATAACTAGTCAAAAACTGCTTCACCTAAAATGAAGCACTAGATGTGTGTGCCCATGTATATATAAAGAAACTGTCCATCTTCACTCTTGTTTTAATGGTAATGAAATTACTTCTCCATGCAAAACTGCTTGGATTTAATTTTTTTCCTTTCTTTTATTTATTTTTTTTCCAAATATGCAGAAGAGCTATTTGCATTAGCTGTCTGGATGTTATATGTGTATCCATGTGTTTTCTGTATGGCTCTGTGGTCATGGCAGCAGCTGAGGAGTCCTGAATGCCATTTAATGCTCTTTTTCAGTGTTGCATTGAGTTGGTTTCCAAGAGACATCTTTTCAAAACTAGACACATTTAGCCATGGTAGGGAACTCCACAGGCAGATGCTCTTGCCTAAAATACCTTCTTTTTGGCTGTCCTGTTGAAAAATTAATCCAGATGTTTCCAGTTTTCTTTGGTATCAGAGCTATAGAAGGACTGCTGACAGTTCTGTTTTCATGGCTTCTTGGCATTAATGGCAGAAAGAGAAAAACGTTGGATTAAAACCTGACACAGAATACATAAAACAAGTTTTAAGTTAGATTATAAAGTAACAATTGGTGATTGTTGTGATTTGTTCCTAATCTGCTTAGAGCAAAGGACTTATCTTATGTTGAATTCTTTCCATGTTCTCATCAAAAGCCAAGTTCTTTTTACAGATATTTAGTCTCTTCAGCTTTCTTTTCTGGTGTCCTGACTTCAACTCTTGCTTTGCTGTTTTCTATCTGAATCCAGGAAGGTCTGCAGTCCAACATAATGAATTTATTCTTTTGTGTTTACTGCCCAAATACATACAATTTTGTACATTCTTGTCCAAGTCAGTGAATTCATCTTCAGTTCACAGGAACAGTGTTGTCAGATTAGTAAGTGGATGAATTGGTTACTTGCCTAATGCAACATTAGGAAGAAACACTATATCAACTTTTACAGCCCAGAGCATAGGGGATTCAGCTTATTAAAATCCCAAATTTTAACCTTTATCATGGGATAGATCCATAATTTTTCCTTCTTCATTCAAATATAAGTTTTCACAAGAAAAACTGGTTCAGATTTATGGAGATGTTTCTTTTGGCCCTTGTAAATTATATTATTAATGTTTTGCATACAGGGGTAGGATTGGATTAAGTCTGCATTTAAGGGCTGCAGGTGCAAGGCTGTAGTGTTAAATGAGAAGCAGGGTGTCCCTGGGGGCCCTTTCAGAAGGACAACTTTGGATCCTGTGCTGGTGCCAGAGTTTGTTCCCCTTCTCCAAGGGGTGCCTGAAAAGCAGAAGCAGTTGTTCCTGTAGCACAATAGCTCAAACACACACACCTGCTCAGCTTTATTTTTCTTTGGGGAAGTAGGCAGGAGCAATTAGCTCTTCTTTGTGCTGTACTCTGGTGCTCTGTGCCTGGGCTGCATTGCGGATGTGCTGAAAGCCATTTGGCCTCCTCCAGGCTGGAGCCCTGGGAAGAAGCAGCTGCTGAGCTGAATGAGACCACAGCTAGATTGCACAAGTGGTCTTTAGGGTTCAGCTCAGGGCCTGCATGAAGAGAGACATATATTAAATCATCTTTGTCTGGGCAGAGAACTGGAAGGAGAAGGCAAAGCTGGAGTGGGACACGGCATGCTCTCTCAAAAGTGCATGTGGGAAGATGTGGCTGTTCCAGGAGAAGTTTCTGCCCCAGCACAGTTAGAGCTAGACCTCATTGGCAGGAGAACATGCAAAGCAGCTCTTGGGCTCAAGTGACTTCTGCTTTACTGCTATGACAGCACCTAAGATAAGAACTGATATCTGAGGTGTTTTTCTTTCCCTCAAAAGAAGCTTGCTGAAGTTAGATAATATTTCTGGACAGTTGCCACATCCTGAATGACAGCAGTAACTATTAAGCACTCCTGCAATGATCACAAGAGTTTTGAACTTTGCCTGCAACTGTTACCTGTAGGAGAGCCCAGCAAGGGTATCTTATCAGAATGCCACTGCAGTCACCAAAGGGAGAGTAGAGATGCTGTCTACAGGCTCGCACCTTCCTCATCTTCTTCACTTGCCCAGAATACAGTCAGAGGGCTGTGGAGCCAATAGTGGACTGGTAACAATTTGGAATGTCAATACAGTGCTGTGAGAGCAAGAGCAATCTTGTCCTTACAAGTGTTATTAAATGAAATACTTTCTCGCTTTAGATTATCTTGTGATATTGTTGAGTCTGAGATGGATAGTTCCTGAAGATAGAGTTAAAATATTAGTAGTGAAGGAAAATAGTTTTTGTAATATTTTTTGAAATAAAAACATGTCTTTCTCCTAAAGTGGCTGAGAGTAGTGCAGGTGTAACTTGTTGAAATCCAGTGATATCAGAAGCTGAGGGGAGTGGGACAAGGGCTCATAATAGGTCTTCTGGTCATCAAAATAAAAATTCTGCTTTAGCAAACTAAGTGAGTGAGAGGAGGTTGCAGCACAGTTCAGACCCATGATCTGTTCCATTCAGTTTCCTGTTTTTGTGTTCAGTGAGAGGAACGTGTAAAATTTCCCTTGATGGGCTGCTGTGTCATCATTTACCAGTGTGGGAAGGTGCTTCCTGAGCCCGGGCAGTTGGTGGTTTGTTTGCATCATGGAGTGTGGCTTTACCATCTATTTCTGTTACCTGATTCAACTGCTTAACTGCTTAAAGAACACTGGGAACCTCTTTGCCCAAGGCAGGCTGTGCAATGGTATGTCATAAAATCTTCATCAGCCAAACTAGGTTAATGATGCATGGTCTTCTCATCAGTTTTTAAATATGTAATTGCATTCTTTTTTCATTTGCTGGACTGGGAGAGTTTTGCAGCTCTTTATTACGTTTCTGTTGAAGTGTTTGTAAGATATCTCTCACGATAATGTCTTTCTGGTTGTGTCCTTTGAAAGCCTTCTTATGACAGCTCTTTTTCTGTTGTGTTATTTCAGCATCTTCTTTGTGATCCACTGCTTTCAGAGTGAAATTCCCTTTTTTTTCCAGTCACAGACAAAGAGCCTCACACTATCTTAATTTTCTTGGAAGGCAGAAGAAGCAGAATAATCTCTGCATGCAAATTTCCAGAGCTTTTGTGGTCTTCCAAGAGTTGTGGCTGCAACCAGAGAAGGAATATATGTATGCACACACACTAGTTACTGCAGATATCACTGTTGTGATGTTATTCCAGAAACAGGTATAGAGAGGAGCTTCTTATCATGCACCTGATAGGTGTGTGTTGGCATGACATTTTTTGTTCCCTTTTTTATTATTTCTGCAGACATCCGGCTACTGCTGAAGTTTATCTTGAATAGGAATGAAAGCTGTATCCTGCTTTCACATGCTCAGACCCACTTGAACTACCTGTCTCTCCTGTGTGGGCAGTACAGGTCAGACCTGCCTACAGTCCCCAAAAAAACCATTGTTTGTTTTTTTGTGACTGTGGGATTTATGTCTTTGGTAAGTGTATGTGGGTACATGTGCTGTCCTTGCTGCTCTGGTAGCAAAGTACCTGGAGGCAGATGTCTCAAAACCATTCAGGCTGTTTTACTCGTGTTGGCCGGTTTTGAGGCGTGGTGGTTGTCAGCCACCCCTGTTCAGCTGAAGAGCTGTGCTGACAGGGGTGCACAGCTCCCAGACACTCTCCCCTAGAAGCAAAACCACAAAACAGCTGGCTGTGAAGTTCAGCCTTCAGGACCATCTGCTCCATCAAAAGATAATCCATCTGACCTGCATCAGAAGCAGCTTTTGCTCTGCTATCCTTCTGTTAAACATCTGGAGAGGCGAGCTGGTGCTGTTATGCTCTCTGAAGGATTTATATGAGTGCATCTTCTGGATCCGAAAGGCAGACAGTCATAGGGTAGCATAAACAGGTAGCACAAGAGGTGTCGTAAACGGGGTGTTTGGCTGAGGTGTGAACTAGCAAGCTTGAGCTCACTTTCTCCAGAGGGTAGATCCTCATGTGTCCTGGCTCCACTGGGGCTCAGGGAGTTGTAGACGCTTACGTCATTTGAAGATCTGTCCCAAATGCTGTGTAACAACTGTTAATCTCTGTTTCCAGATATTTTGTTTTACACATCCTGCTGTGTAAGAACTTGCTGCTACTAGAATTTTGCTGTGGTATATTTCTAAAATGCAGATCTGAGAATGCTTTGTATACATTTATGACTGGCAGTAAATCTCAAAATGTTTGAAACCACTGGTTTAGCCAGCTTTCCCTGTTTGAGAACAGCTAGCTCACCTTTGTTTCTATTGCGTAGTTAAAAGTGTGTTACCTGTTCAACTCCTGTGGAGCAGAGCTGTTACTAAATGCAGTAAAATTCATTGGCAACCTGCAGTCTTGTTGCAAAACACCCTTTCCTCATAAGGCAGTAAAGACCTGACATTTCTTTTCAGAATGCTTTCAGCTTTTAATATTTAATATTGAGATCATCCGTTTTCTATCATGTTCTTTTATTTAATGAGTTGCTGAAAATATTTACTTTCTTCTCCAAACATCTCTGTCTTGTTCTAGAGGCATTTGGAACTAAAGTCTTTAATGCTCTGTTTATTTGATTTTAGCTCAGTCAAAATTTCTATCAGAGGAATCTGGAAATCATTAAGATAATTTATGTTTTCCATCTAAACCCATTAAAATAATAGTTATTATAATTCTCTAGGTTCAGTATATGTGTGTGGTTAGGTTTTAAACTGCCATTTCCAGGATGTTCTAATAAGTTTGGTTCTCTTTTTGCCTTAGTGTGGAAGTACTCTTGCTGAGTTACATTTGCTTATCTTACTTTGGCTTGATACTGGGAAGAGAGAAATGAAATGGCTCGCTGAATTTGGTGAAAAACACCAAGAAAGAGAGTTTGACACAAGAGGAACAAGATCTGGGTTCAGTTCCCTCTTTGGCAAACTGATTTCTCTCTGTTTATTTATCTGAAAATGAGCAAATTCTCTTTTTCCTCATCTTTTTGTCAGTCTAGAATCTCAAAAATGAGGATATCCTTGTAATGTGCATATAGCCTAACAAAAACTGACCCCAAAATGTAGGGATAATGTTAAAGGGCCTTAACTTCTTGGTAAAATGGATGACATTGCTGGGAAGTCAGTACTTCTTTGGGATTTGGTGGTGCACACAATGAATGTCTCCACGTTCTGGTTTATTTCATAAATACATTCCCAGGTAAATTCATGTAAGTACAACCTTTTAACACGTGTTAAATTATCTACTGATGATTTTTGGGTAGCCAGCACCAGCAAAAGGATCTGGCATGTGTGATAAATTTAACCTTTGACAGAAATGTCAACTTCTGTCAAGATGAAATACTTGCTTAGTCTTCTATAATGTTTCTTGTTTAATTTAAGTTAATAAAATATACAACAGAATCTGCTAAATTTATTTCTCTCCCATGTGCTTAAGAGAAAACTTTGCATACAATGGAAGTTGTATAAATAACTGTAGGCAGCTTAGAAAGTACAGATACAATAAAATATATTCACTAGAAGCCAAGCCATCTAATTTACTGCCAGGATTGCTCAAACAAAAAAAACAATATTTATCATGTTAGCTTAATTAAGTGAATTATAACTTTAAGTAATTGATAACATCCATGTTGTGATTCCATGAACAAAGCAAAGTGCTCTAAGCAGAATGAGGGAGCACTGTCTAAATAGCCTGTTCCTCAGCAAGTGCAGTCATTGTTTTGTAATGTAGCTGTAGTGCAAGTCTAGAGACCCAACTGCAAGGTTTGTCACTGAAACCATTACATTTCTAAGCTTAAAGAAGTTTAAACAGTGTTCTAATCTCTTAGTCATGGAACATTCTTCTCAAACTCCTGCAATCAAGCTAAAACTGAAACGGAGGCTCTAAGATGTGTGTCTATATACTTTAGTCAATTCACTATTGATATTGCATTGCCTATTGCTAAAGAGCAATCTGTAATCCTAACTCTTCTTTAAAGTAAGCAGTAATGAATTGCTTTATATTTGTCTTTAGATAGAAGAAAAATGTATGAACATTTGCATGTTGACAAATGGGAAAAAAAGATAATGGTTTAAGATTATCACCGCTGACTTGGTATTACTGTGAAAAACATGGTTGTTTTTACTGATTGAAGAACAGGAGGTGTAGAACTGCATTATGACTGTTCAATCTTCAGTATCCATATGAAGCCCTTAATTTCTAGGTAAGACACTAACCCCTGTGGAGGGAAGGCTGCTGCTTGTGGCAGATGATCTCCATTTGTTTATTTGCTCACATTAATTGTTCCTTCTAAAAAACTCCCTGCCATGAACTGAATTTTCTCTGATGCAGAAGAATGAATTTTTCTACTTTATGTAGCTAGAAAGTAGGCAGTACTAACATTTTGGTTTCTTTACCAGCAGTAGCGAATAAATTCAATCTGGACATTTTGAGATAAAAGCCTGTTTTGCCTGTGCAAACTGCCACTGAGGCTCAGATACCATTGTTGCAAAGCTTAAAGCAAACAGAGCAGCTGTTTCAGTCCAGTTTAAACATGGTGTACAAGAGTGAAGCATATTAACTCCAGCTGTGTACTGATAACAGCTGGGAAGGAAAATCGCTGTAAGGGAACCCAAAGTACATTAGCAGCCTTAGCTATCATGAGTGTGCCTCCAAGGGAGGAGCAGCAGTGAAAATCTGATCATTGGAACCATGGAGAATTTAATGACAAATTCTCATGCCTCCTTTTTTGCTTCTGTAAAAATGCAGAGCAGGTTCTGGAGCTGGTGGCATTGCCTCTGATGATTTTCAATGCAGCTCTTATGCTGTACTTACACTCATGGGCAATTTTAAGATGAAGGCAAGTACTGAGAGAGGGATTCTGTTCAAGGTAATGGTGTTTGAGGAAGTTTCCATCCCCACATGATATCTACAGAATTTGAGGGGCTTTTAATGCAAGAAAAATTTGGGGGTATGTTACAGTTATTTCCATAGACTTCGTGTGACTCTTTAGCTGTCTTTGACTAAACAAAGAAAATTATGGCACTGTTCAAGTTGCAGTGGGAATGGTTTCTGTGTTGGTGCACAGATGCTTTCAGAAATTTCTTGTAATTGAAATAACTAATCAAACATGTCCAATTTTAAATTTTCTTTGTAAAACTGCATATTTTCTCTGTGCTTTCTCCCTCTATCTCACTTGTTGTCTTCCCCATCCCTTCAGCCTATGTTCATGCTCTGTTTTATCATCGAGTTAGAATTGTGTCTTGGGCATGTTCTCTTAAGAACCTTGTGTACTTTAGGTGGTTGTAAAAGGACTAGACTTAGCTAAAGTTTTGGACAGGAGGCAGCACAGCTGTCTGTGTCTCTCTGAAAAGAGAACATAAGGATATGAATAAAGACATTTAAATGAGGCCAGTTAGCATTGTCATAAAGTTCTTATAATGTTAACCAGCTGTTAGAGACTTATTCTCATTCTTTTTGTAGATTACATGCATCTTATTTTGCTGAAAGTCAGCATGCTTTATTTCTGTGTGCACAGCAAACAAGTATATAATAAACCAGGTCTTCAGTTTCATGTGTATACAATTATGAGAAAGCAGTAGTTTCTCAAAGAAGGCAATTTTGGCATCATTCATAAAGCCTGTTTTCAAGTTAAAAATATGGAATATGTCAAGTGAAAAATGTAAACATGTATAGATGTATGTGAAAATAGTAGGGGAGTGAAAGGGGATAGGAGAAACATGAACAAGGGAAACAATTAAAAACACATCTTGCAAATGACTTGACAATACCATGTCAAAACAGCTGTAAAGCTGAGTAAACTCCAAAGCCCAGTGGCACACACAAATGAGGAGAATTTCAGTGGTCCCAAAAGACAGGAACCTGTCTGAGTGAATCACTGAAAGTATTTGAATGCCATGTGTTAAAATTATGTCCTTCCTTGTGCTTTTATATAAAAGTGATTTTTCTCAGTGAGAGAAATCTGATGGCTGTGATCCTTTTATGACTAAAGGAACTTTCTGATTGATCCTGGGACTGTGTACAAAAAGCAATTGCATATTAAATAGCTGAAAATACTGCATTCTGATTTCACTTACTCCCATCTACTATGGTTTATTGTGTTTTTCAGGTCTGATAGCTGCACTGGGTCACTGATTGAGGTCCCTTCTAAATTATAACACTGAAAACAATGGCAACAGAATGTATAAAAACCTGCTGTAAATTGTGTTTCTGCATGGACAAGGAAAAAAATGACCGTGAGTTCTGACATAATGAGGGTTTAATAAAAGTTTTGCTGTTTCATTAGTGATGAGATTTCCCATTAATAAAATGACTGTGTTACCCCTGATAAACTTGATTTCTCATACAACATCCAAAATTCTTTCCATACTTCCACTCAGAGATTGAACACATGTTTGTTAGTATTATGAATTGGAACTGAGAAATAACACTTCTGAAGTCTGTTCTTTGGAGTCAAAAATACCCAGCTTTTTTACCTAAGGTTGTGTAAAGGTCTTATATCTTACAAATTCTCAGAATTCGAATGCTTTATTTTTATTTTCTTTCTTTCTTTTTTTAAACTCTGTGGATATTTTTAACTCTGTTAGGACTTTTTTGTGTGTGTGTGTGTGTGTGTCTTATCTGTTTGAAGAACTCTTCTATGATACAAGTGTGGCTCTTGTGAAAATTCACTTAGGAAGGTAGCTATAAATATAGACGCTTGGGCAACAAAGAGTTTGGACCAGTACAGGTGTCAGGAGGATGAATATCTTTTCCTGGTGCTAGTCCTGAATGCTGTGAAACTGAATACTAGCAGATGTTAAGTAATGTATCAAACAGAGATAATATCAAATAAAATAGATCTCTTCATAGTAATGTTCAAAAATTAATGCACATGTGTATTGTCTGTCTTGCTCTTTATTTTTAGCAGTTTCCATGGTGCAGGAATCTGAAGCAGTAGCTGCAAGCAAGCCAACTATTGTAGAGCAGCCTCCATTGTCTTCTGTGTCAGTGAAGCGTCAAGTTGGCTGTTCCGAGGATTATTTGCTTTCTAAACTGCCCCTGGATGGTCAGGAGGTGCCATTTGTGGTACCTCCATTCAAACTGGCTTATGTACAGCCGAAGAACCTTCCTAGTATTTCACATGCTGGAGGGATTAAAGGTAAAAATACAGACAGTATTGCTGAAATACTCGTTTAGCTTCTGCTGCACCTTGAACGTTGTCAAGTATTTGTACTGAAAACATATGTGTGCAGAACTTTGCTAGAAGCCTGGTCTTTGTTCAAAGAATCATAGATTATGCTGAGTGGGAAGGGGCACACAAGGATCATCAAGTCCAACTCCTGGCCCTGCACAGGACATTCCATGAACCACATCATGTGCCTGAGAACACATGTCCAAACACTTGAACTCTGTCAGGCTGGTGCTGTGACCAATTCCCTGGGGAGCTTGTTTCTTTTCTCTCTGGACACCCAGAGAGATTTTGGGAAGTGTGACATTTTATGAATAAAACTGAGTGGGATGGTTGCACACCAGTGCTCATACTCAAAAGTAATGGAAAACATTTAAAGGAAATAGAATCTTTAGAAAGAATTTATTGAATTTATTGGAGTCAAGGAAAGACCTAACATATCCCCAGTATCCATATCGCTCAAGTAAAAGCAGGAGGGTGTTCTGGCTTTCATGGTTAGTATTCGGGTATGTTTTAACATACTAACTCATCTTCCTTTTCAAATTCTGCCAATAAATGCCATGTGCAGCAGCAGAATTTTTTGGCAGAATTTTATCTGGCAGAATTTTTTGTCCATATTTCCTGCTCTTTTTGGGTTTTTTTGGGAGGCCAGGGAGCACAGATTCCCTGTTATGAGGTTTTACATGATACTGTTTCTTTTCTGCCTCACAACTATCTTGTACTTCATTTCTGTTATTCCCATACTCAAACTATCAAAACAAGGTATGTACAATTTAGACACAGTGGCATTTTAAAAGAATAGGATCCTGTCCCACTAACATGAGTTACAGAGCATATGCTACTGTTAAGCTCTTAGTCCTGCCAGGAGATGCATAGCATTAGGTAAGGGGAAATTTTGGCACAGAGACATACCTGAGTTGTTTTCTCTAGGATTGCTTTGCCTCAAGTATGTGATAAGCTGGTAGTATGTTCTCAGTCCATGTGACGTTATTTCCTTTCTGAAGGTGAAAAGCCTAATAAGTGAAAGAAGTCAACCATTTGTTGCATGATAACTAACGAAGTATAACTTTTTTGTGTTTGGGGTTTTATTCCCACCCTTACCTCTTCTTCTCCCTATGTCCCTGCTGTTGCTTCTTTCTTGCTCCTGCAGGTCTATTACCAAACTTCTTCCCCACGCACTGCTGCATGTACCACTGGCACCATAGCCAAGCTAAGCAGCCCAGCAGAGCTGTTCAGTAAAGACTGGCCATTCTGTGCCCCATCTTCTTGAGGGCTTTATTTGGCATGTCAGCAGCCATTAACAGGCAACTGAAGAGCTGGAGGTAGGACATGTGAGGCCCCCTCATCTCTGAGCCTGATCTCCTCAGCTGCCTGCTATTTCAGTAGCTAGTTCTTTTAAGTTCATAGTTGGATATGCTACGGAGAAGCAGGACATGCTCCTGATAATCCCCTTTCTTATTTGGTCTAGGTTTAGGCTCTGCCTTGCTTAGTCTTATCTCGTCCTCAAGATTCTATACAAAGAAGTTCATCAAGAACTCTGAGGCATGGATGTTCTCCAGAGAGAAGGAAGATGTATCTAACAGCCTTTAGATTAATGTTTTCCTTCTTCATACTGTTCTTTCCTAACAGTCAGAGACTTTTCTACATTGAGAATTCCTCTTCCTGATAATTTCTGAGGGACCTGGTGTACAGAGTGGCCCTTTAGGCTACAAGCTGTTAGATCATCTGGCAGGATGACGTGACTCTTCATAAGTGATTCTCTTGAGCAAATAATTTAAATTTTTGAACAAATATTTGAAAAATTACTCTTACGTCAAGTAGGCAACTTTCATTTCTCTTTACAAATATAAATACAAATTTTTAAAAGTACAGCCACATAAAGTTGTGTTTAAATATGCAGTGTTTACATTTTATGGAGATTTACTAAATAGAGTGAAGTGTGCTGTCATTCTTTTTTCACATTAGCCAAAGCACCAGCATTCTCAAAAAATGTATTCAAAGTATCTTTTCCTTAGTACTTTTTTCTTATATCTGTAGAAGTTCAAGTCCTGCTCTCAGTTCCTCATCATTTTCTGTGCATGTCTGGACATTTTCCTTTAGTGAAACAGAACATGCTCAGTGTTAGCTCTTGGCAACCCTTCTGAAAGCAATTAAGTTTTGGCAGCCTTTCTCTTCAGTGCTCATTGCAGTGTGTCTCATGCTCTCACAGAAGTAAGCTAGCAGGAAGAAGTGTGCTCCTGGTCTGGAACACTGGATTTTCCATCATCTGCTGTGTAGCAATTCTTTGCAGTCTCACTTTTAGAGTTCATCCTGACTTACGTTTTGCTCAAGCCCATTGCACCTGATTTCTTGCTTTATCACCACCCATGTTCCATCTCAGTGGTTTAGTTTTTTACTTTACTAACACATGCAGGAGAGGACTTTTGAGCAGGGATAGTTTACCTCTTATGGTGCAAGACACATAACTGAAGTCATTTTATGGCAGGATAAAGAACTTTTGAAGAGATAGGTTGAAGTCCAGGGAGGTGAAGGGAAGGAAGCAAATATCAGTTTGGCAGAATCCAGGTCACCCCATTCTCTAATGTATTGTTACATATGGCTTCTTCTCAGTCCAGACAGTAATGAACATTACAGCAGTGTTCTTCACTGTTTTGCTGACCAAGGCATACATGTTTTTTCTGAAATTATTATGGGCTGAGTAAAGGGCTGGGATTCAAGCAGTCTCAGATATGTCTACTTATGCCTCAGCCAACAATTCAAGTAATTTTGGATCAGTGATTTTACCATGGACAGACTTGCCACGTAAAGTAGATAAGGACACTGCAGTCACACCCTGCATTATCTTTCCGCACATGATCTTCCTGAAGGTCTGGGGGTCCATTAGTTCAGTAAGAATATGCTGGGGGTAGGTAACTAAATAATTGGAGGTCTTCTGTACACAGAGTGCTACTTTTCCTGTTAACTTCTGTCTTGCTGTCTGTCTTTGGAGCCTTATGTATTTAACTACTTAGGTATTTACTGCAAAACCCCAAGAGAGGGGTATGCTTCGTTTTTTACTGCCAATTTAATTCCAGTGTTTGCTCACACACTGTAGAAACCTGACAGAATGTTAAAGTGTGTTTTCTTTTTCTTTTTTTTTTTTTTTTTTTTTCCCCTTTACCCAAAGTAGATAATATTGAAATATTTTGTCCTTTGCCCTGAAGGCACTCTGCCTGCCTTATGAAGCCAGGCAGCATGTGTTATGTCTGGAACTCTTGCATTTGATGTTCACTTGTGCTCCACAGAGTCAGCCAGAGCCTCGTTTGGTGACCGGAAGGCAGAACTGCACGGGGTGTTCCAGTGGCCCCGCTACGACGTGTACAACCCCTTCTACCTGGAGCATCGCCTTTCGCCAGATCTCCTCAGGCGCTGCCCAGCAAAACCAGAGAGCAGGAAATTATACGGATCAGGTAGAAGGACCACACCTTTGCTTCTCTGTCTTCCTTCCTTTTTCAGGGTTTATAGGTAAGAGGAATAAAAGCCATTAGTCTGCAGAAGATTTATTTAGTTATAGCAGTTCTCAAGCCAGTTGGTGTGCTACAGACATTCCTTGGTTGGTGAATCAATCTGGAGAGCCAGCTCTGCTTAATTTTCAACTGCACTTAAGCCCCTAAAAGACTTTTTGTCTTTTAGGGGCTTAACTAGGCTTGCATGCATCACACAAAGGTAGAGAGATACCATAACTGCCTCTGATCCAGACCAGGATGCAGTACTGAAGATGTCAGCTACCATTAAGAGGAGTGAGGCAGATTGAAAAAGGAAGCCAGGCAGTATGTTGAGTAGGAGGAATGCCTGAGGAGTACATATGTGGAGAGAGGAACAAGCACCAAAAAACATTCAGGAGCAGAATGTAAGAACAGGTGCAAAATGGGGCCTGATGCCGTATGCCAACATTTTTGTAGCTTGCTTTTGAAGCTACAGCAATGTCCCCACTTCCCAGTGTGTGTAAGAATGAGGGAGGGCTGCGAGATAGGGAAACTTTAGATAGAAAGTGTTTGTCTGCCTAGGTAAAAACTGTCTTCTGTGCTGTTTGTTGGTGTATGTATCCTATAATGAATGCTGTTCAGACTGAAGTAAATGACTAGTTGTTGCTTGTGATTGTTAAGGCAAATGCATTCAGAAAAGTCAAACGCTCCAGGAAAGGTACACGCTCACCATGAAATGGGAAGCTGGCAACAACTCACATTTTTAAAGATGTTTTATTTAGAATGGTATAGCATTCTTGTTTTCAGCTAGGGGAAAATGTCTGTCTGTGTCCTGTTTTAAAATAATCCTGAATCACCATAGAGACTACATGAAAAGATTATTCCATATATTTTTTTTAAGTGAACAAAACACACATAGGATTTTAGCAGCTTTTAACACATATGGTTTTACCAGGCTGCCTAAGCACCTGTGCTGGAAGCCAAATGGGTTTTATTAAACTGTCTTGAACATCTTCCCTTCAGTTCATCTCTTTTTCCATTTTTCCTCAAGTGAAGTGAACACTTTACTAGTTTGTCTTAGTAAGTTTAAACACAAGAAAGGTTATTCTAGTGTGTCTGTAGTACAGTTCTAAGATGCCTTTTTCCTCCAGATTTTTTTGACAGCTGTTAAAACTGAACGTAGAACTTCATGTGCATCTATAGACTATTAAAGTAAAACTCTAAGTCTAGTTTGTCACAACGAGTGCTATGATATTTTTCATGAGTGTGGGTTTAGAACTACAGAATGTGTTTATTTGGAAGGTACAAAATTAAATTCTTGAAGTTTAGTGTGAAGTACCTTCTTTTCATCTTAAAAAAACCAAAAACCTCCACACAAACAAAAAAGTTTACAGAAAAGTAAATTCATTAATGTTTTTCTGAAATTCTACTTATTACTGGTAAGCAGCATATTCTTATGATTAAAATCTTTCTGCTTTTTTATATTTTACAGCCAGCTTTTTGTATAAAAATTGAAATTTTTTCATTAAAAATTTAATTTTTTGAAAAAGACACCATCTCTTCACCCCTGCCCCAACCCCATGTTCCTGGAAAACATTACTAGAAACAGTGGATCGTACTGTCTTTAAACCATTTTGGTCACTTGTAATCTATAGGATTGAGCAGATAATTTCCAGCAGTTTGTGAAAGTTATTCTTATTTGGGTTTTTTTCCTAGCAGTGATGCTAACATGATTTTTATTTTTCTCTTTATCTTATTAGTTAGTGATTTAAGACCCAGCGCTTTGCCCGGATCCCTTGATGTAAGTCGTTCGATGTTTGATCTCAGGAGCCCACCTCACCGATTCATGAAGGTGAGTTCCCCTTGTGACCAAGGTTATGGTCAAAACTCAGTTTACTCAGTGTATCTGTTCCCATTGCATTATATTTCCAAAGTAAACACTGGAGGGCATTACACTGTACACTGGGAGGACTAGAGGGAAAATTTCAACATCTTGACCAACTCCAAGAGGCTTTTTCCTGGTGTCTCCTCTGACATTTGCTATTCTGGCCCAGCAGGGCTGTTGAGAAACCCAAGTAGGCTGTTAGGAAGGACAGGCCAGACAGCATGTCATGGTTCATTATCTTGTGGTTTCTTCCATCAGTTGAAAAGTGGAACGCTGGAAGTGTCCACTGACACAAAATACTGTGTTTATTTATTTCTTCTATAATAATCAGGTCTTACATAGCAATGAAGTTGTGTATAAATTCATGAGCAAAAAAAAATCCCTGCTGGTCAAATGGGTCCTCTATTAGTTCCTTGCATCAAAATAGTAATTGCATGCTGCTGGATCAAGAAACTGGTAAGGAATGAGGCAGTTATTTGAAATGGAGTATTTTGTTTCCTTCATACCTAGTCTGATGGTGTAATCTCTGGGTTTGCATCTGTTGTTCTGAATTAAGTGATTCCTTTTTTTCCTCTCCCAGAGATATGATTCAGTCTCCAGTGTACCTAGCAGTATCTCTTCCAGGAAGGATTCACAAGGCAGTAACAGGAGTCTGGGTAATACTTTGTTTGTTTACCTTGTAATGAAATATTTCCCTTTGCACATGAAACATTAAGATGTTTCTACTCTGATGTTGATGTTTTTGTTTAGTTTGGGTTTTTTTTGAGATGAATCTGACTAGCAGGTCAGCTGGAGATGACTTGGCAATTTGAAGAGTTTTGTACTTGCATTGTCCTGTTATCTGGAGATTGAGCAAATAAGACTTTGAGAAGTTCTCATACTTTTGAGAAATTCCTACATGGATTTACTACCCAAGTGAATTAAGAAATTACAGACACTGTGTTAGGATAGAATGCATCACTAGGTCCCAGGTCTAGTCCTTTTTCATGTATCAGTATTTTTCTGTGTGAAGTTCCTGAAATCAAATACCCATATTACACATGTATTTAGACAAGAATATTGCATGCAAACCCAGTATCCTTATTTATGAAAGAATGCTGAAGAAGTGGAGATATGGCAAAATAAACCCTCAAAAATTAATTAAGTCCCCACTAAAGTCACCCTGCTGTAAGTTGAAGTTTGACCCAGTCTTCTTCTAAAAGAAGACTGAGGGAATGGCCTGGTTCCAGTCATGACAGAGAAATGCTGGATATTAATTGGCTTTTCAGACTTGGAGACAGCATCATAATAAAATGTTTACTAGACTGGAACTGAAATTTGAGAAAGATAAAGAAGAGGCCGATTTATAAACTTAACAGTCAAAGAGATTAAGGGAAGTGATAGGATATAAACGTGTTCTGGGTGTCTCAGGAACATGCTTTTTTTCTTTCTAAAAGTTGAGTATAATGAAGTTATTACATTCCATAGAGATAACCCAGGCACATGGTGTGATTCTTGGTGTGGTCTCCTGTGCAGGGCCAGAAGTTGGACTTCTATGACCCTTAAAGGTCCCTTCCAACTCAGGATATTCTATGATACATGATTCTGTTCCATTAAATTTGAAGGGTTTTAGCCACACAGGTCAGGATACTGGACTGGGTAGATATTTTGTCCTTGAAATATAGGTGTTAAAATAAACTTACTTTGAGAAAAGTTTGTTAAGATAAGCAGTCCACCTACTAATGAGCTCCTTTGTTTCTGGAGTGAACTTTTAAGATACTGCATTACTTCTAAAAATATTAATTGGCTTTCTTCCATAGATACTATTACATTATCAGGTGATGAACGAGACTTTGGAAGACTGAATGTGAAGTTGTGTTATGTTTCTTCAGTAGAACAGATTTGGATCACAGTTTTACATGTAAGCAAATATAAATAAGTTGGTTATTTATTCAAATAATGACTATTCGATAACTAATGACTATTCTACTGTACTTAGTCGGTAATTGTTATAAAATTTGTCTCTCTGTTACTTCAAAGATTAGTTTTAGGGAAAAAAAAATATTTGTAAGTGTTAATATAAACAAAGATTGTTCAAATGTAATATTAGGCTTCAAAGCATCTTCCTCTCCTTTAATTTTTTTTTCTGTTGCAATCTCTGTTCTGCTGCAATCAATAAGAAGAAATAGTATATATCTCCTTATGTTACTATACATATGTTAACATATGTTCTGGTTGTGAATAGAGGAAATATTCAACACAGATTAGAAAGTTGAGCTGGTCATAGGCTGGTCCTGCTATGGACATTCCCTGTGTAAATTTGAAGGCAGTAAATGGGAGCAGCTGTGGAGGTACCATTTAAGTGACTTCTGTGATTCTATAACTTTAAATCTAATAGTTCCTTCAGGGAAGGACCCTAATAGAACTTTGAGTACACATAGCTTCTTTAGGCTTTTGTGTCAGCAAATGTGATACTGTTATGCTCATTGTTTTACATACTGCCAGGAACTGTGAAGAATTTCAGGCAATGGAACCTTGAGTAGACAGAAACCTTGTAACTACATCAAATGGTCAGTCTTGCATTGTCTAAACTGACCATTTTCAATGTTACAGTGCAAAGACCTGAGCTGGCCTTCTAGCTGTGGGGAAAATCCTCGTATCTGTGTCAAGGGGATTCTCACACTGCCCAAGCCAGTGCATTTCAAATCTTCTGCCAAAGAGGGCTGCAATGTAAGTAGAGGCACACAAAATACTGAGAAATATTTTTCTTCACAAAAAGTAAATGTGACATGTAAATGAATTTTTAAAATGGACCAAACATCCACTCCTGTGCCTTATTTGCTGTGATAACTGCCCAAGTGTGTTTTACTTCCCCCAACTTTTCAAAATCCTATTAAAAGCCTTATTCCACTTCCTCCCCCTGTATCCTGTATATCCCTATATCTTGCATTGTACTCCTGCCCTCCTTCTCTCACAAGCTGGCAGGATATACTCACAGGGAACTGAACCATGGCACCTCCGTGGTGGGGGACCACAGGAAGACTGGGCATACCTGTAGGTGCACACTCACCTCTCATCTGGCAGGAGACAATATTCACACTTTGTCTCCACAGAAAATAGTAAAAATGGGTCACATGGGACAAGATTCCTGATAGTGGCAGTAAAGGAATATTAAGGGGATAGAATGTAAAGCAACATACATCTCCCATAATGTGAGTCAAAGGTGAAAGAAAATAAAAATAGCTGGAGAGACTGTAGCAAAAGGTTAGAGAATCCATTATGACAATGTGTGTGTGCTGTTGTAAAGCTCCAGAAGAGATGGCGACAACTTGTTATGGTAGTGAAAAATAATCCAGAACTTTGGCTCTGCCAGAGTGTGACAGCATGGGGTTGTGGACTCTGCACAATGAAAGCACACTTCTCCATGGCAACCTAAAGAGGTAGTCAGGAGCAGTGGCTATAGAACCAGGATGTCTTGGTTTCTAGGTTTTAGGCTCAGTAGGTTTCTCATAAAATGATGATGTTACTCATCTGTTTTTCTTTCTAGGACATTGAATTTATGGAAACTTTTGTTTTTGCTATTAAACTGCAAAGCCTGCAGGCTGTCAGACTGGTATTTAAAATCCAGACACAGACTCCCAGGAAAAAAACTATTGGAGAATGTTCCTTGGCACTGCGGGAGCTGAGCTCACAGGAGTCGAATCATTGGCTGGATATATCTCCTCCTTCCAAAGCACCTGTAAGTGCCAATACTGGGAAAGTATGTTCTTATCTCACATAGGGTTGCTGGAAATGAAAGTAAAATAATTCAGTAGTAAAAACTAGAGGGTTTTTTTTGTTTGTTTTTTTTCCCTTTACCCTACTTCCTTGAAGAAAGGCATTTTGATGGGTAAAAAATGCAGACTTTTGAACTCTGCACGTAGCTGTTCTGGTCATAAACTGCAGATGTTTCTAGGAAAAGAGCTAGAGAAAGCTCTTCCACACCATGGCTCACAGCTTGAGGGAGGGACATTCTTGGAAATGTTCAGCAAAGAACACCGGGTAATTGTCTTTTGTGACCAAAAAAGCATCAGAAGATCCTTAGGACTCACAGCAAGAGCTCAGAGCAAATGGAATCTGCTTTTGTTATGGAAGAAAAGTGCTAAGATCTTCAGTGGCCTGAAACTGCAGAGACAGCCATATATTTAATGTTCAGATTGCATGCTGTGAAGTAATAATTCAGACAGTTCATTTCCATTAGTGTAATAAGAAGCAGGTGGTTTTCTCAGTGGGACTTCCTTTTCCCCTACCCTCACTTTGTTTGTTTCTTTTATAGATTGTGTCTAGACATTTGTATTTTCAACAAACTAAACTTGAATTAGCAATTGAAAAGCAAATTTAATTCAAGTGTGTCTGAGTAATATGAATGATACTCTTGATTTCAACCATAAGTTACATTTGACTTTTTTAGTTCTAACGTGAATAACTATATTGCTTCAAAAGCAGTTAGATAAAGTGACAGAAGAAGCTGGTTTAGAAAGCATTTCATCTCAGTGTAAATTTCTGAATCGTCTCATATTTTCTCAGTCTGTGTTGGCTTTCATCACCATTATATCCAAGAGCCCTCCAGACACTCTGGGATTCATCCCTGTAGTACCCTGCAAGGCAGCAAACCCTACCCTCTCTGCCAAGAGAAAGCCACAGTCGACTAAGTGGCTTCCTTGCAGGGTTACAGAAATTTTGTGGCTGAGCTACAAAGAGAATTTGGGTCTCTTTGATGAACTGAGGCCTGACTTTTCTTTATCTAATCTGTTGTTCTCTTGCTTAGTGCATTTTGGTTCGTTGAAGTGTGTTAAAACTTGAAGGCAACAAAGACAGCAGAGTCCACTTAAATGAAGGGTATCAGGGCTGCTCTGTTCTGAGGACATTAGAGTGTGGCAAGAGAGCAAAGAGGATGACCCAATGCAACTTTGCCAAAAAAACCCTGCAAGAATCAGACTGGAGATCTTGATACATACACTGTGTGTGTGGCAGCGGTGTATGTGCGTAGGCATGTAAAACACGAGTACTTTAATGACACAGGAAACTACACAGTGTGCAATCACCCTAAGCATTCATGACATTGAGTGACAGGGCTTTGTATCTATGGAAAACATTGCTTATATCTCCATATTGCAAAATTCAAAAGTGTGGGAGGGGAACTCCAAAGGTTTTCGTGTGAGTGGAACTTATGTGCTCTCTCTCTTCCACACCCAGATTTAGTAAAGTTGCAATAGCGTATCTGGTTTCCCCTGTATGTGTCTGCTCTTACCACTGCAGAATCTGTACCAGGCAAAAACTGAGGACTAGGTGATTTGGCCAGTATCCCTGGCTGCAGCCCACGAGGTCCATATGTGCACCACACATAAGCAGCTCATCAGTGGAGTATGTGTACTGCAGCTCTGACAAGTGCAAGATGCACTTACTGTGCATCTGCAGGTTCTGTATACAACACATGCTTACATTTCTTTCCAGGAAATCCCAGATAGAAATGTGGGAGCCCAACATATGACAAAATTCCTCTGTTTCCTGAGTTTATAAGCAACTTAATCCAAATGTTATGGCAACATTCTTCTGCTTGTAGGTGTGCCGTGTAGAACTTCAAATAGGAACTTGTTTTCAAGCAATAAACAGGAGGATACAGTTACAGATTCTTGAAGCACAAAACCTTCCTGTTTCATCTACACCACTGTCTTCAAGTAAGTTACATCTGTTTCATGCCTCCTGTCTGAAAACATTTATAACAGGTAAATTGCTGGTCAAATGGGTTGGCAATTCATAACATTCTTTACAAACCTCAGACTAACATATTGCGAGGTATATTTCCATTGCCAAGGCTTGTTTCCCCAGATGTCTTACTTGATTACATTTTGTTTGGTTTGAAGATGTGTGTTTATGTATTTTGGAAGATTTTTATCCCAGTATTAATCCTGACATAGAAGAGCATTAGCTTGCACTTGCTGTTTGGATACTGTGTTAATCAGTTCAATATTACCGAACATGCTCTGTTTGTGTGACTAGTCAGGGAAGCTATTGTAGAGTTCTTTTGGCCAGACTTTTGAGAAATTGATGCAATTTGAAGTATACATATGGATCTTGTTTGTTCCTTTTTGGGTGTGTTATGAGTAACCCTTTGTGTGCTATGCCTTTTTCTTTCCCTTTTGTGCTAGATTTCTTTGTGAAAGTTGGAATGTTCAGTACAGAAGGGATCATCTATAAGAAGAAGACTCGCCTTCTGAAGTCCACTAATGGCCAAGCCAAGTGGGGAGAAATGATGGTTTTTCCAGTTAGCCAAGCAGAACAAGGAATTAGCTTTCTCATCAAGCTCTACAGCAAAAGCTCAGTGAGAAGAAAACACTTCCTAGGACAGGTTGGTTTCTGCTAAATAGCCTCATACCCTTTAATTAAAATCCAGTTCTACAGGTTTCTTGGAATGAATTTTAAAATACTTTAAATGAGGTGACATATAACAAAACAGTAAATTCTTCTAAAGTGTTCTGTGTGTAATTCAAGAAGTAATGGTAAAGGGCTCTTAAACGTGCACTAGCACGAGAATGGGAGTTGACACTGGATTTTTCTTCAAAAAGAAATCCTAATTTCAGTTTTGTGCGGAGTATTACTGTGTGACAGATTCCTTCCAAGTGATATAGGATCTCCTTTTCTTTTCAAAGAAAAATGTAACACCCACAGTAGCTCCATAACCTACAATGTCCTGTACAGCAAGGGGGTGTCAATTTACCATAACAATTCACTCACAACAGGGATGTGTAAAAGGAAGTATCAACAGCTACAATGAGACCCCTTTCCTGGAAAAAACAATGCTGAAATCAGTACAATAGTTTATGTATGATCAAGTAATAGTATAAATGTACAAACACAAAATATTTTTAGCTTGTTTTTAGTTAATAGATACGACTTCAGTAGTATCTCTTTGAAAGCACTTGTGTGATCATATTTATTTAACCATCATAAAACTTAGTAGTCTGGTTTCATTATTCTCTTCATCCTCTTCCCCTGCTCATTCTAACTTAGCACCATCCCCTGTCCTGTCTCTCTTCTTCTTGGTATAGTGAGCCATAGCTGTTCTTAGTGCTCTGTGCTTTTCCTGACCCAGTTAGATGCAGTAAGAGAATTTTAATAAATGCATAAATTAATAATGTAGACTTGATTCTGAGACCCCAACTGTAACATCCCATGTCAGATGGAGGATTGTGCTCCAAAGGAGGATTTTTAGGTAGAAAAAAATTACACTGTCCTATTCTGATGTTTCTTCTGCCTGCTGAAGACATGCAACTACAGGAGATGCTCATACGCTGTAAAATATAGAAATTATGTGCCAGCAAGAGTTATGTGAAGTTCCTCCATTTTTTGTAGCTTCATGTTGAGAACGTCCCATCTTCCTGTTGGTGGAATTAGATTTGAAATAGGAAAAGAAAAAAAATTGTTCTTCTTATCTGTACTGCCTTGGGGGGAAATAACTGAGCATGATTTTGCAGTCATCTAGCAATATGTGCAGTAATCTCAATCTGATATGTTACATTTAATTGTGGATTTTTTTTAGGGGGAGGAAAACTTGTACTCCTCAGAGGTTATTTGGAAAAGGTTGTTTCAGCTCATGAAAGCAGACATTGCCACATAACACATGAAGACATAAAATATGGCTCAGGAAAAAATGTACTTTAAGCAATTGGCTGGGTAGCTGGAAAAAAATGAATATAGCTGGATCTATTAACTTCGTTCTTCAGAGAATGGTGTTTAATTGGATGCTGTTCTAAGCAGACAATGCTTAGATTAGGTTGCTTTTACAGGCATATCTTTAATCATGAGCAAGATGTGCATTGAATCTCTATGGATGAAACATCAGCTGTCTGTGGTATTCTGGAAGATATTATTCTCACTTCTTGAGGACTCATGCCCCAGCAGTATAGGCTAAATGTACTTCATGGTCAAGGTTTCTGAGAAGTCTTAAAAGGACTCATTCTTGGAAGACTTGAGGAAATAGAGTCCTGTAAATAATGCTACCTACTTACATAAGCAGAATTCTTTTGGCAGTGGAGGCTGGTGATAATGCTAAGGGGGAAAATTTCCTACTTGTACTTCATTTCCTCATTTAATGGCCACTATCCACTAACTGAGTACTGAGAGGAAACGGACTCTCACAACAAGACTATGTGTGGTATGGGCGTGTTAGTAACCTCTGTGGAATGCAGGTTTGGCCGTGGCTGTGGGAGTGTGCAATTTTAAATGATCATGAAAATGTTGGACAGCTCGTGCTGGATGCTGCATGGCTTGGAGCCAGCTGTGGCTGAGCACACAGAGCTGCCACTGGCCTGCAGAGCCCCTGACCCCAGCTTGTGCATTGGAATACACCAAGGAATGCTTCACTTAAAACATCTCATTAAGTACAGAAACATGTAGTGGGTTCTCTAAACTATTTTAGAGGCTAAATTTAAACAAAGAGTCCCTGTGTTCCCAGCTGAAAGCTGAAATGTTAGGACTAGCAGAACTGGCTTTGGTGACAGTCTATATGTTGTATCTTGTTCTACACTTCCATGGTATTTATTTGGAAATAGTAAATGCTGGGGTTTGTTGTATCAGGTAAAATCTATTTCTTAATTTTTTTTCCCTAATGCAGATCTGGTTAAGTTCTGACAGCAGCAACAGCGAAGCAGTAGAGCAGTGGAAAGATACCATTGCAAACCCTGAAAAAGTTGTCGTTAAATGGTACAGCATTGGCCCATCTTGAAGACTGGAGATGAAATTCAGAACTGATTTTTCTACAGAAATTCATATGCTGTCTAAAATAGTATAAATAAAAAGAAAGATATTGTCTATGCAAGTTCTTCAGAAGTTCTCCACTGCATCATGCCTCTGTGAAAAGAGGGAAAATTCAGTTTCACCAAGAGAAATACTGGCTAAATACTATTAAAAAGAAGACTTAGGAACTGGAAAAAGTGCTTATTTGATTTCACAAAATCCATTTTGAAAAAAAGATGTTTGCCCCTTTTGGACTTGATAAAAGCACAGAAATTCAATTTTGGAGAGAAGCAGCTTGAATCAACTCTGTTTCACTAGCCACTGACATCATGCTCATCTGCAGTGTTGCCTTTGGCAGACTCCTAAGTCCAGGGTATGGGTTGTGTGAGTGGCTTGATTCTGGGTACCTGTGAGCCTCTGGGGTTGTTGACACCATTTGATCAGAATAATGTGCTGGAGCAAGTGGAGAAGCTGTGGCAGCAGGAGAAGACATAGGAGGAAGTACACGGTAAGGCAGTAGCCCCAGGCTTTTCTAATCTCCATTTTAGATGGAGAGTTGTTCAGAAGGCTGTAGCTTGAGCTTGCCCCCATCCTTTTCTCAAAACAGAGAGATGGAAAGATAAAAGTGCCTCTGACTTAATGTTCTTTACAAGAGGGGCTCTCCAGACTTGCTCTGTTTGGGTAAATTCTGTCTGGAATCAATGGAATAGTACAAAGAGGCAATGACCCTGCCTAGGATCAGAGCCAGTATTTTTAGATTGCTTTCTTATATAGAATACTTATATGTAAACCATTTCCTATCTAGTCAACATGCTCTAGCATTGGCTTACATTGCCCAAACAGAGGCTAACATGTACAAAGGAGTAAGCAAAGATTTACTGATTTATGTGCTTTTTGATATTAATTAAAATGACACGCTGTAAGGGATTCAGACTTTGTTTAAAGGATGGGCTGCTACTGCAGAAATATTTGTAACAAGTCCAGGAATCTGAAAGATTATGTATGGGACTATATTTTTATTACTTGTTTCTAGTAAGAAGAAATTACTGTATTTTTTATTGCAAATTGTATTTTTCCAACAAATTCCTAAGATTATATTTTCTATTAGTTCTCATATTTTCAGGTGTTTATTCACAATTATTTTTAAGGAGGGAAAATACCAAGTATATAATTGATAGTGTATAAATCTAAAAGCACAGACCTCTTTGCACTACTTCAGCTACCTGATTAGAAATACATACATACTTTATTAACTCCACTGCTTACTGTTGGCTGTCTGGACTGCACAAATATATGTTTGTAGAGATGCTGAATAAATCTATCATTCTTCATAACTTGGATCCAATTCCACCATGTGACAGGAACTAGAGCAGCAGTGAGGGCATTCGCTGCTGGAAGGGAAAGAAACATGGGGAGCAGAAAAAACGCTGTAACAGAAAAGCCCATCCTCTTCAAGCATACAGCTCAGAGCTTCTTCATTTCAAATAAAGTTTTTTGTCTTCGAGTGTCAGGAAAAAATGGAATCAATTAGAATTTTTTTTTCATCAGTTGATAATTGAAACTTTTGAAACTTCAACCATCCAAATTGTTGTTGAAATTTAATATTTTAAAAACAGAAGGATTTTCATAGACTTGTATATTCTGCTTTTTGACCAGTCAGTATAGAAGAACTAAAAAAAGGTTTTGCATGTTACTTGGAGAACAAAGATTGTTTCTAGCTCTTACCTTTGCAAAGCTCCCAGTAGGCCCCAGAGGATCTTGATTGACACTGATAATTTTCAGCCAGTTACAACAGTCGGGAGGAGCCTAGCCTGCTGGGTAAGAAGAAAAAAAGGAAGTGGATGAACTGATATTTTTGGAGTATCTTTATTTGAATACATCAATCTTTTTTATTCATTGTGGCTGAACATTTTATTCATTGTGGCAATAAACGAAAGTGCAAACTGTTTCCTGAATGCTGTTCTGTTTAAAAGAGAGGACAGAGAATATCCCTGTGTTTTGTAGACTTCAATTACCACAGCAGAGGTTCTACAGAGCTTGCCAACTCAGTGGGTAAAATGGATTTCGGAGGCTGTTTTAGGACACTTACCCTTCTGAAGGCCTAACTAGTGTCTTTATTTTGCTACGCTAATATTTAATGTATACGTTTATAATAAATGCTATGAACATCAACTATTCCTCTTTATTTCCCAATTGTTTATACTAATGTTTAGCGGTATCTCAAAGTGAAGTTCAGTTGCTAGTTGTTTCTCTGAGAAAACGCCAGCTAACAACCACTGTTTCCTGTAGTGTGTCTGTAGGGGAGTTGACTGCTGACACACGGAGGAGATGCATAAGGCTTCTCCATGCAAGATGCACAGCATCTGAAGCACTGCTCTGAGGCACTGCTTCATCCTGTGCTCATTCCTGGGGTTGGTGTGTTTTGCATTTGTGTGTGTTCATATAAAAAATTCAATGAGTTAACAGCTGACATGCAAAAGGTAAAAAGATGCGTCCTGGGACATTCTTCTAATGATCACAGCTGTATATTGTCCCTCTAAAGCATCCTCAGGCAATATTTTGATTGTTACATCCAAAAATAAAAGTAAATACTGTTAAAGCCATTTTGTCCGTTCACTTTATTTGTAGATAAAAGGCACACTTGGTTTATAGTTGGATTTGGTCTTGCTTATAGTTAGTCACTCACCCAGTTTCCTAACGTAAAACGATTCTGATTAGAGCAGCAGAGTTTCAGAGCTGCACCAGTTTTATTTTGGTCAGCTCCCACATGGATGGGGATGAACTGGAAGAACAATTATGATCTTATATTAAATGTTATTCATAGAAAGATCTATGTCTGCAAGTTAGAAACCAACCATAGAATAAACTCGATCAGATTTTCAAAAAAGGTGTGTGTATAATTTCACTGATTAATCAAACAATCCTGTTTTATTTATTTATGACTAATAGCACTCTGTACATAGACGAGGTCAACAAATTTACATTTCAAGTTTTTATGTCTCAATTACACACCATGGCATTCTTTTTCAGGATAAAAAAAGTGATATACTACCACAGAAGATGAGTGGGTGGAACAGTTTGTAAACCACATTATCATACAACATTACTTGGAAAATAATTGTGTTTGAGCATCTGATCTTATGCGACCACAACATAAATAGAGCCATGTTGTTAAATCCATTAGGCATATCTGGTTTTTCCTTTTGTTGGCAGAATATCTGTAAAAAACACAAGGTGATTTTGTAAGCATTCAATTAAGTACATATGTTGTTTGACTCAAAAATTGTTTGCCTGATGAAAGGTCCCTTTAGAGTTATGAGTTGATTTTGCAGCCAAAACATAAGCTTGTCTAGAAGTTTGTGGCAGGGTTGTCCCACATCTTATTTTCATTCTGCCAACATATATATGACGTGGCTGCATAGTTGTGGAAAGCTTGTCTTATTATCACCCTGAACAAGATGTACCCCCTCCTTATTTTTCCAGTTTCTGCTGCAAAATTACATCACCATGTAAATACAATCCTGTACATGATCTCATGCTTGGTGCATGGAAAAAGCCATCACTAAAATCAGCACTGTGTTTCACAAACACTGCTCCAGCACATGTATGTTCTTTTCTCTAGCTTGCACTGAGGAACAGGCTGTTGTTGCTTAGTCCACGGCAGAACTCCCACTGCATTCAGCAGAAGCAACCAGTCTTCAAAGCTGGTTTAGTGATGGTATGATTTATCTAATAAAAGGTTACACACAGCTTTTTTTTTTTTAATCTGTTTTTAAAATAGATGAAAATCTCTTCACACTGATGTTTCTGTAGAAACTGAATTTCATGAAATTGGATCTGCATATCTTAATGTAATACAATTCTTCCCATAGATTTCAGAGTCTTTAAAATAAATCCTCTGTGCTTATTCTTCCCCCATATTTGTGTATGCAGTTTTTCCTTCCTTTGATTTGAATGTAGGCTGCTCTTCTCCCTCGGCATAAACAAGACTGCAAACAAGTCTGTTTTTCGCAGTCAGCTTTCCGCATTTCTAGTAATGTTTCCCCCTCCTTTACCTAGTATTGGGACCGGCATTATACATGTGTAATTTACTGTTTAAAGAACTAGCTACAGGCAGAAGCTAGTTTTTTTTCATCCTAGGGATTGGCTTCTGTCTGATGATCTACATGTCTGAGCTACCTTTGTTCACGGCTTAAATGTGATGGTTCTTTTGGTACTCTCCAAATTTCTGTGTGGACATTCATCCCATTGAATACAACAATGGGACAAATTAGATGTAATTTCTTATGTGTACCTGGGTATTTTCATTTGCCTTTTTCCTCCTCCAAAAAATTACCTTAGGAAATCATTCTGTGTGATGAGAAGGAGCAAACTGTGCTTCCAACCTTTGAGGACAGTAGTGTTGTTTGACTGCCACTGCAGAGCTTTGAGACAGAGGAAGGCTCAAGGAAGTTATAAAAAGCTGCACCTCCAGGTGCAGGGAAGCCTGTACCCCCTTCATGTATGATCTGAGAAACACTCATTAGCCTGGGGACTGGGATCCCTTGTCAGATGCATATTTTAATTTTTATCCTTATCTTGCAAAACTTTCTGGAGCTATGGAGTGGCTAAATAGAGACATTTTCCATAGGAGGAATGATGTGGTTCACATATTTCTGTGAAGCAGAGGACTGACTAAAAGATCTTGGAGGTCTCTGAAAAACAGTCATAGGAGTGTACTTCTTAGTTTTAATATAGCCAAGCTTTGTCACTTGTTATAGGAGAGGAGTGGATTCTTACTTTGTGAAACACAGCAGAAGAAAAGGGCACATACACCCCAAAACAGGGCTGGCTTTCCTCTGCACTGGTATCATTCGTCCTTTCAACACAGAGGTGGAACTATATATGCTTGGCTGTCTCTTTTCATGCAGTAAGGACAAGTTGGGTTAGGAATTGTTGAAAGGGAAGTAGTGAAGGACACAAAATAAAAGCAGTGCTTTTGTTTTGATAAACATTGCTTTTCAGAGCAATGTAACTATTGACAAAGCTTTTATTTGACATAACTAAAGACAGATGCTTACGCATTTAGGTATTTGCTTAGGTTCTACCAATACTTCCTGGCAGGAGACTGGATTCACCCTCTGTTTATGTAACACTTCATTCTGCTGTGTCCATTGACCTTTGAGCTCTAGACCTATTTATGCCTGATTTCCTATGGATATATTCAGTTATTCTTTCACCTGGGAAACTGGGAACTGGTTTTCCCTTTTTTAGTTGAATGTTCTTGGGTTTTCTTCAATCATCTGAAGACAGAATTATCTGTGACATCTCTGCCATCAATCAAATTTGGCAACAATAACTAATGGACTCAAAAATTATTGTGGACCTTGGAAGAGAAATGAGTGAAAGCAAGTTCTGCTGCTTCAGGACCCTGGGGCTTAGCTGTGTTTTCCTCTGTTCTGCCACAGGCCAGAGAAGTTTTTCAGATCTGTGCTGATCATTCATTGATTCCAGCAATACTAGTTCTCAAGGCAGCTCAAGCAGTCTCTCTAAAGATATATTTCTTAAAGCATGGACATTTTCTTGAAACATGTCCCTCTGTATGAACAGATAAAAGCACTAGTACAAGCATATGAGCCATGCCAACTGCATCAACGCTTCAACAGGAATTTTTTCAGTACAAGCCACAGATCCAGTGTGTGAATAGGTGAAACAACCTGAATAGGTGTTGATCCTCAGGTGGTACAACGTAAACTGGACTGTGCATTGGTAGATCCGAGCCAGCTTGTCTTAGCAGAGGGTCTGGACATGCAAGGCACAGAAACTACAATCTTCTGCTAAAAAAGTAAGAAGATTGTGACTGTTGCTGTTCATCTCCTGGATAGCTTCAGTTGGGTGTATCAAGGTTTCAGAAGTAAGTTTTCAGAGCTGGAAATATATTTTCAGCACCTCACATGAAAATGGGAAAAAAGAACCCTCACCTATAGTCTGGACTGATTTACTCTAGAGTTACTCGCAGAGTTACTCTAGAGATCCATGATTTATGTTCTCAGTTTTAGTGCTTCCTGATTGAATACAGCTTCATGATCAACAAGCCTTGTCCATTTGTATCTGTCTTACTAAATAGGATTTCTTGATATGGCGGGGAAGAAGAAGGTGGAAGGGAAGAATATTTACTGTGATCTTTGTCAACACTCCTATAAGCTTCTTGAATATTTCTCTGAACTAGTTTTCTGAGCTGCAAGTGGGAAGCCACTTTAACAGAAAATATTAAGATACTGAACAGAAAAAACCCCCACAAAACTAGCAAACTAATTCTTTGACACTGGCACCAAATCTGTTTCTTCATGTGATGCAACAAATACAATTCTTTCTTGCCTTACAGAAGACCTAAATCAATAATTACATAAAACACAGTGCTTATTAATTAGAAGAGATTAACATCCAATATTTTTCCTATTCATTAAAATATAGTATTATATATTGTATATTCTATTCCATATCTATGTTACTAAATAACTCAGAGAATTAAACCAGCAATGATTTTTTCAGACGTTTGATTTTCCTTCGTTTGAACCCCTACATTTCTAACTTTGAGCAATGCAAATAAATTGGTCATATTACTTCTGAGTGAGACTGAACTTCTCTCATGCAGTATTGATTCAATAATTGGCTATCTGTAGAGAATATTTAATAACTTCTTTTAATTAATTGGATCTAAAATCTGAATTTTGGTTTAATTTTTACATTGCATTACCTGTTTATCACTATGCGGTATGAGCAATAAAAATTACTGGGCTGTTGTAAGCAAGGATGGCAAAGCATCTATAGGAAGGGTAGGTCATAAGGAATGCAGAACTGACCACTTTGCAAAATAATGCAATGCTCTCACTTCAAGGACATTGCCTCTCTGAAGGTGTCTACAGCTGTTACAAAACAATGGGAAAGACCAGAAATGTTCCAGTGAAGTGTTTGTGTACAGGTTTCTCATTTCTGTGACTCAGTCTTTTACAGGGGAGCCAACACACATACTTGAGAATGCATCTGCTAAACCATCAGCCCAGCAATCCTCACCCTAGGGTCTGAGTTCCATGGTGCTCAGTCTTACAGGTAACTAATGTCTTACAGGCCATAGCCAAGTAGGGATATGCAGCAAATCTTAATTTTAAGGATAAAAATTAGAGAATTGGGGACATTAAAAAATAGTCAAAAAACACTAACAAGAATATGAGATGTTCTGAATCTGCAAAACATAAAGATCACAGTAATTTCAAAACATGCCTAGAGAAATAGGGATGAGGGAAGCTTGGCATTTGAGTCTGGTCTCCTAAGAGCACACCTAACAATGTGGTGGTGAGGCTTTTATCACTTCTTAAATAGATATCCATTTTCTAATTAGTGAGATTAACTTAGACTATGTATGAAACTGTCATACAGAAATACACAGACTGCATTACATGAAAAAAGGAAAATTACTAAATCCACATTTTTAGAAAGACAGGGTAAAGTATGTTATAATCTTTGAATTTGGAGAAGTTCATTGAGGCCCTAAGAGAAGAGCAGAACACACCTGGAAACTGAGATAAGAAACTGTGACACTGCAAACCACAAAATAAATTTATGATAAATATTGTGATAAATTTGCTACTTTATAAAGCAGTAGCATCCAGCTCACAGAAGCTCCTATAGGTTTACTAAGGCTATGATTGCATTGGCAAACCAAAATATTAGAAGAAGGTTAAAGAACAAAGGCAGAACAAAGGCAGGTAACACTAATGAAGAAATTATAGGAGAAAAACCTACACTGCTTCTCCATGCTGCAGCAAATGGCACAACCTAACACAATGTTCAGCATTTTGATAAAGATGCAAAACCTGCAGTAGACTGGACAGCCACCCATGAGATTGCTCATGCCAGTACCCTGGGCAGAGATGAAGCAGTGACACTGTTATACCAAAGGAATTTTTCAGGGCGAAAGGGTCAGGAGACCATGTTATGACAGGTAAAGCACACACTTCTCATGAAAGCACACAAGCTACTGATTGCTATTAGACAGGGTCACAGAGTGAAAGCTAAGACATTAATAGGACAGTGTTTATGGAGGAAACTAGCATCCGACTGCCTTGGTGTCAGTTAGAGCTAGAGATAGCAAACTAAAAAATCCTGATATCCTGGAGTTCTGGGACCTGTCACTTACTTGGCATGACACACACAACCCCCCTCCCACACACAACTCCATAGACTGGGGGACAAATGGCTTAGGCAGAAGCCTCACAGGAGGTGGTCCTGATGTTGAGTGAGTTTGTTACTGGGAATAGAAGTAAACCAGCCAAAAAAAATAAATCCAACTTTCTTCAAATGCCACACCACCAAAGAGCATATTTTGCTTAGGGAGAGTGAATTTCTATAATCTTCCCCAGTGAAGCTGGCATCTTTCTCTACAACTATCAACCAGGCAGTCATTTACTCCCAGGCATGTGGGAGAATGTCATTTACTCCCAGACATATAGACTCACAAGCCTATGCTGAGTATTTCTACAGGAAAAGGCTGTTTAGCACTTTGACAGCAGTCCTTTTTGGTAAGTATAGACAGAAGGTGCAAAACAATCTGAAGTGCAAAGGGAGCATAGCACAGTATCACATTTGTATGGAGACACTACAGATTCAGCCAACTTTCAGAAAGAAAGGCACATTTTGGTACCACACAGACATTGGGGTATGACATGATCACACTGATTCTTTATAGTCCATTCAATGGTGAGTGTGCAATCATGTCAGGGATAATATTCCAGCGTGCTGAGGTTAATTGCTTAATTTCTGTTTATCCAAGCTGATTGCAGGCCTCTCAAATTACATACACCCTTAAAATATTGAGGCATCTCCTGACAGCTGTAATAAATTAGCCTGCTGTTGTAACTTACAGGAATGAGACAATAAGGACAAAACTATATCACAGTAATTTCTGGAGGTTGATACTGAAAGCACAAATGGGCACAGCACACATTTTCACAGGGTGAAACTAGTATTTTGTGCTTCAGAATGAAGATTCTTGAACTGGCAATATTAATGCTTAAAAAAAAAAAGAAAGAAAGAAAAAGGGAAGTACCATTTTGAGACCATAGTTAAGAGCTTTGCACAAATGACACAGTTATGCATTGCTTCGATTTCTACTGGGAAAGCCCCAGGTGCAGAATAGTGTTGAGCTGTAATCATCATCTTTCAAGGCAGATACAGAACAAAACAGAGTTAAAAGGAAATCAAGATATCAAGATTATGATATCAAGAACAAGAAAATCTGACCTGTGAGTAACGAGTAAGGTACTGGGTGGTTCAAGACGGAAAAGAGAAAGCATTGAGATAAAATTCTAATATTCTAATATGGAAATGTTTGTGGAAAAGGATGACAAAGATTGACTGTTCTCCATGTCACTAGGGATGAACTGAATACTCACGTCATCACAGATAATGAGGAAGTTTCAGCTAGAAAATATCTGCTTTGATTTATTTAAATGGCCCAGCAATATTTTACCATCTCTATAAAATACTGAAGCAAAAAGAATGTTCTCAGATACAACCTGAGCATCTTAAAAGTTTGATTATTATAGAAGATGAATGAGAAGGTGATTTTCTTTACTTTTTCAATCTGCTGTCCTGCAGAAGAGTCTTTAAAAAACAGTTCTTACCAGCAGTTCAAGAATGATATATGTAAACTTCTAGTGACATCAAATTTTTATCTCTTTTTGACTGACTTTTTAATCCTTTCATGAAAGTTTGGCAGTATTCAGAAATAAGGCTGACCAAAAGTTAATTTTGCAAAGGGAGTGTGATGCACTCACCTCATTGCTGATGAGGAAATAACCTTATGCAATTCACCCATTGGGAAGATATTTATTTCTGATACAGTAATGGTCCACATGGTAAATATAATGTTAGTATTACCATAAAGCACAACTTCCAGCAAACACAGCTTCTCCACTTTTGTTTAATCCACTAATTCCCTTCTGTCTGTTCTGTCCCACAAACATTGTTCTGTAAAAGCTTTCCATTACATCAGGAATGAACAAAAAGCTACAACAAAGGTTTATTGACTTCCTCAGCCAGAGCCTCATCACGCCTTCCAGGGGCACCTTTCACTGCAAGGCGTGTGTCAAGTATGCACAGAATACTTACTGATCAGGCCACCAACCAGAAATATGAGTTTATAAAGTGCTATTGAAAAAGTTTAGCAAGTGTTGTTTTCTGATCTCATTTAGGAAGCTCAGCTCATGATTTTCACTGCCAAAGCCCACTTTCATCAGTGTAGCTATTAACAGTGACTTTAAATGAAACAGGATGAAGATGCCTGCAATAAAATCACGGTGGTGTACAACCAGGGTGGAATTTGTTCCAGTTGCCTCTCCTGAAACAAATGGGACCATACTGTAACTAGCAAAAATGCTTTAAATTTAAGGGGCTTTTCTTTTAAGTGTCATCCCATGGTACCAGCAGTTTCTTTTTCACTTAGAAGCTGGAATCTGATGTTTCTGTCTATGGGGTATGGAAAGGAATTAATCAGAGAGAACAGCTATGCTAATAATTTGGAACACTGGCAGTGAAAAAATATAGTCTGTACTTGGTTTTAAGCTGAATTTGCCTTAACTTGATGAACTGTTGGCTGCTTTGAACTTGAATAAGTTTTGACTTGGTAACAAGTACAAGGTAATTTAAATACTCCTATATTCTGTATTTATGGGACACATGCATAGGGAAAAGTTTAAGAAGGTAGTTTTTGCTTATGTATCTGTAATGCATAGTTGGAAACCCAAGCAGCACCACCAGAGACTTTTAAAATTAATTTATTTGCAATTCAGTCCCAACCTATCCACATTTATAGTGTAGTCTGTATCATAGTCCAGATGAAATTGATTAAGCACATCCTGAATTTCAAAGCCCTTCTGTGTCCAGTCATATTTGTTAAGAGTTTGACGCACAAGCGGCTTTGCTGATTCCTGAACTAGTTCAGGTATAACAGGACTGGGCCTACCATGTCTCATGTTGATTTTCTGATTATGATATTTTATTACACTTCATTTATACATTGCAACCATTTCTTTTTTTTCTACAGTGCTTCCTGTTGGCAACGTGCCACTGTGTGAATGGCATATAGTCTTGATTCCTTTTGTAGTATTGTGTGGTCTAATGCCAACTTTTTGTTTAAAAAGGGTGTGAAAGGATTTGGTCTATGAGAAAATGATACTAAGCATTAACTGTGACATCATTTGAGTACCTGCCTCATGAATAACTGGATACTCTCAAAGATGCAGAGTAGAACAGAAATTTTTTTAATCAATTTCAGCAAGAATTCTGCTATAAAATTCCAAATGTCCTTTCTGTATTTAGTTTCTAGCTTAAGTAAAAGTTTTGCTCTTGTTCATAAACAAATTTTAGCTGATACCAAATACCTAACTACTATAAATGTATGCTCTGGACAAATGCCAACTATGATAACCATACTTGGCCTTAGTAAGCATCAAAATAATTTCCAAAGCTATTTAATGCGATTATCAATTTCCTACCTCCCTTTGTTATGCAGTGTTGCTAGGTGCTCTTATAACACCTGTGATACAACCTCTGCTCAGCTGATTTTGTGAGTTTCCCACTGGGCACAGAAAGCTTTCAAAATGCATAGGTTGTGTTACAGCAATAAAGACATCGCAACAAAAATAATGAATAGATATTTTTACAGATTAAAATGAATACGCAGATGATCTAGTTTATTTTCTAATTATTTAGACACTTTTCCTTGGAATGAGTATTAATTTAAATAAAAAACAATGGCCATAAATGGTTCCAAAATTTGTACATAAAGCTCTGCATGAAAAACGGAACAGAATTAACTGACTTAATTGAGTACTTATTGACATGTTCTCTTCATAAGATGTTTTCCTGTGGAACAGACAAAACAAAATACTATTTAGCTCCACAGCTAATTTTTTCTAAAATGTTTAGGCCTCAAGGTAAGGTCTTAGGCCCTTAGAAACCAATGTAGTTACTATTGAAAAGAAATTTCTAATGATGTTCTTTTCCTAGGGAGAATATGTCTGTTAATAAGAAATGACAGAAACATCATTAGTTTTATTTATTTTTTTGCCTCAGGTATGTTCCACAAAGATAGAACAAGAAAGAAGCAGACTTAAGAATAAGCCATGCCCAATGACTATAGGGTAGTAGCAAGATGATGTGGGCTTCTCTGTGTGACTTCATGCATCTGGTTTGTGTGTATCTACAGAGGAATCTGCAGAAGGAACGTAGAAGACACTGGCAGAAGGACCACAAGATAGTTGTGTGCAGATTCAGGCCCCCAGCAAACAGAGAAGCCCAAAAGGTAGCAGGTGGCTGACACATGAGCAATAGAACTGAGCTTGGCTAGATACTTGTGCTACTCTGGCAATACAACTAATTCTGAAGACTATTTGATTATTCAGTGTGTTCTGGCTGTTTCAAGATGCTCCGGAGTAAATCAAACCAAATAAACCTTTTTTTCATAACTATCAAGTAAAAGCATGAGAAAGCATAGATTGAAGTAATTTTCATGCTCTAATGATATATTTTTTCGTACGTTTAATGTACTACTTTTTCATTAACCTTAATTACAAGTTTCCTTGGTTTATCATTTTTAGTTTAGGAGTAATAACAACATCACTCTAAAGTCATCTGGAAAAAATTGTCTGGATTTTACTCTACATTATTAAATCCATTTTCAAGTAGTTTTGTAAGGGACTAATTCCCAGCATTGGTTGAAACAGCTTTTGCAGAAAATTAGATCTTTATTAAATGCACATTTTTAAACAGACTGATTTGTGGGGAAAATCTTGTTTTCTTTTAAATTAACTAATTAAATACTCAGAAATAGTCTCTTAGCCAAAAACTGAAAAGCCTCACTTTGGAAATACTCCCCTATCTTCCTATGGGAGCTGTAGCTCAAATGACTCATTCTCCTCTATTAGGAGTTGGTCTCTGTAAGGAGACTGCAACTCCAAGGAAGCACTGCAGGCAACCAACAAGATAGGAGACTGACAGACAGTCACAAGCCAAACCTGAAGCCTCGGGTACAGTTCCAAGGAACCAGCAGGGTGACATTTTCTAGACGCTAGCTTTTGGAACTCTTAGGGAATAGCTGGAAATGTGGCTTCCTCTTGTATTCCAAGATTCTACACCTTTTCCTGCAACATAAAATTTCCAAGAGCAATGGAATAAAAATTACTCTCAAGTTGTCTTGTCTTTCTCCTTGCTCCTTTGAAACTAGCATTATTCATACACTGGAACATGGGAACTAAACAAGGTTTTAATATTATGGGAGTTTGACACCAGTAGTACTGGCTCCCACTATCTTCCAGAAATGTCATCTGACAGCTAACTTAAATCATGTTATACCCTGTCTGCACATTTGTTTGCATATACCAATATAACCCTAAACTATATTGTAAAGAAAGTTCATCCACAAAATATCCATCAGCACAGCTTAATAAACAGTCTTATCTTACATTAGGCTTACACTCTTTCCCATTCAACATATGGTTTCACTTTGAAAGAGCAGACTTACAATAAACGATATCATCAGTAGGCTGATAAATTCTGTAATTCATAACAGGACGTCTGTTTGAAGAAGATTTCCCATGCCTAGTAAATGCTTAATTGCTTTCTAAAATATTAACTTTTTCTATATATTTAGGCACTGAGTACTGTATATAGGAAAATAAATTATGGTTCTTCCTCATCTCTCTAACAATTTTAGTTTTACATTTATTTTACATGTACATGTTGGTGTTTGGATATTTAACAGGGTTGCTAACCTCAAGATCCTTTGCACTTAAGAGACAAATGGGATTTTAACTCTACCTCAATAGCCCTGGGTTTGCTGGTCTTGTAATGTGACACATCAAAAGTTCCGAATAGTCGAATTTACATTTCACAGTGCAAATGTAGTGGAATCACCAGGTCCTACACTGGGTGCTGCAAGGTTCCTGAAAACCTACTGGCCCAGATGAAGACTTTGGCCTGCCGGAAACATTTTGCTTGGAGTTCAGATGAGCTGCAGAGGTGACAGAGATCCTGAGGTTTCTGAGGTTCCTCTCAGGTTCCTTTTGACTATTTTTTAGTCTTTCTTCTTTTTGTGACATCACCAGAATACATATAGTCTCCACTTGAACCATCAGTGCCTTCTGCCTAGGCAGTGAAATAGGTCACTGCAGTGAGACTATTACTCTGTGGTAATTGTGGATGTAGCCACACAGCTCCCAAAAGAGACAAATCACACATATCTTCAAAATAAGAAGGCTAGTGTGGGTCTCTGCTCAGTGCTTTTTCTTATAGACATGAGTCTGCAAAGAAATGCACCCAAAAGAGTGCTCAGGTAAGTCATATATAGAGTGGTATGAAGACTGAGCACATCATAGGGCTTGGAGTCTGCCTGGTGATGTACTGCCATGACCTGTAAACATGGAAAAGGATTAAGGTTCTATCAACACACTGACGTGGGAGGTTTATGACTAAGTCAATCATCCTGTTTAAAATGCAAACTTGCACTCATCAGAAAAACATACAAAGGGGCCACAAGTAGTGCCTGGAGCCAGAAATTTCCAGGTTCTGCTCACACAGAGCAGCTGACAAAGACAGGTTCTGAAGATGAAACAGAGATAAGGCAGGAGATGATGGGACTAGAAAACCAGACACCCCTTCCCCAAGTGGTACAGGATTCTAAGTCTAGCAGAAATCATCAGCCCACCTCTGATGCTGGATGCAAACCTATACCTCAGGATAGGAAGTCCTGGATCATTTGGAAAATGAAAGAGCCAAACCCTAACCAAGGTTTTCATCAAACTTATCACTTTATAAATATAGTAACATATATAATATAATAATATAATATAATATAATATAATATAATATAATATAATATAATATAATATAATATAATATAATATAATATAATAAATTAAATAATAAATATAATATAATGTAATGTAATGTAATGTAATGTAATGTAATATATACTAAATATACTAAACAATATAATAAAAATAATATAGCATAATATGAAAGAATACATAATAAATGCATAATGAATATAATAAAACTAAGATTTCTCAGGTGAATAAAGTCACAATACAAATGCTGATACTGAAGGTATATGCCAAAGAAATTACAATTGGGGGTGTTCCGGCCTCTTGGGAAAGAAACAATTCCCCATGTAATTGTAATTCTTGCACATTTTTCACCATAGGACCCTAAGAGCACTAAAAGGCTTTTTCTTCTATGTTCCCAAATCAAAGCTTTACCAGCTAATAGTGGAGACATTTGGGCAGCCAGATATAATGGAATGAACAGTTTCTCCTTCAACCTCTTGACAAGTGAACAGCATACCAAGCTGGTATCATGCTTTAGGCTGACGAACTGCCACATAGGCTGGGAATGCACAGTACCTGGAAAAATCCAGATTCACTGTCAAATTCTACAACTTCAAAATCAGCCTGTAACTGAACAGATGAGCAGAAATTGGGTACAGACTGATGCCTGTTTATTAAGTGCTTCTCTGTTTTTCACTTTGCAGTGCACAATGAAAACCAGTCACAAAAGACTACCATTTTAAGATGCTTATTAAAGATCACATGAATGAAGAGCTCGTTGTGAATTCAGCAAATTTGAATCACTTTTAGGTTTTTTTCCTTATTCTGGGATCTTCTGTTTGTTCCATTTGGCCATTTCTGACATGGATTTTGCTTCCTCACTCCATGCACACCCAAAGCTCTCTCTTCAAGTTTAACCAGAGAATCAGGTGTCCAAGAAGTAGGATCAGTCTTGTCATAGTAATTTCTTGCAGCAACAGTGTCTGCAATTGATCAACATTAAACTTTCTCACAGTTCTTTCCTGTTTAGTTGCAAACCTGTTTAACCTGTAACCAGGGCAAAGGTGTTGCTTGTAGAAGTGAGGGACATAAAAGTCTTATGCAGGCCAGCTCAATCCAAGTTTTTAGCAAACAGGTCCACTGAGATTAATGTCCATGTTCATGAATATACATTCTACATGTTTTATAAAAACCAGGCTATCTGCATACTGCCTCTCAGAACTAGTATCATAGTTCTGGTAAGACTGCCAGGAGAAGCAGGAGACAAACATTTTGGCCATTGACATGTTGCACTGGTTTGCAAGACAGATGTCCTCTCCAAACAAGGTATAAGGCACAGATCCATTAAAGAATTCCTAAACATTTCCCACACATGCAAGTAACGAGTGAACAATTGTATTTGCATTCCTTATTTTTTTCTAATTTTCAAGGGTTTATATAAAAAACAATTGCTAAAAATTTGGATCATATTTCTTGAAACTTTTGCAAATCCATATGGGTGTTTTTCTGCTTTTGTTTTTTGTAGCCTTGGATTTCAACATCAATTGTTCCCACGGTTGTGTTGAACAACATTGTCTAAACACAGTCTGGTATCGCCTCGAGTGTGTTTTGGCACAATGACCTCTTTTAAGAGATGTAGGTTTGGGTTGTTTTGGTATGGTTCTGGCTTTCAGTATATCAATAATTAAGCAAATGGCTGAGACTGTAGCTTATTACACACACTACATCATAAGCAATCATATTTTTCTTTTATTTTGTATTACCCAACTCTATGTTTACATCTGTTGTCTACAAGCACACTGAGCTGGTGCCATCTTTCCTCTATATGCGTGTGATTAATTCAAAGAAGCACTGACTCACTCCTGAAGCTTTTAGTACCTAATCTAAAATTAACATTAAAAAAAAAACAAAACAAAACAAAACAAAAAAAAACCACCCAAAAAAACCCCAAAAAACCCCACAACATTTTTTACATAAACACGTGGCCAAGACATATATATTGTGGCTGTAATTCCTTTCAGCATCAATCTTAAATACTGAAGGGCAGATAATTAAAACCCTGTCTGTCCTTCAGATGTCTTTCCTGCTGTTGTGTTTGGATAGTGACACACTAGCTTCTTACTTCAGTGGTAAAAATAAACAAATGGAAAATAATTCTGGGTTGGGTAAAACGGAAAACATTTTAATCAACCCAAAACAAAAGAATTTATTTTTATTTCTTTTTATGCATCACCTGGAAAATCAATTTTTAAATGGAAACATAACTTTGCAACTACAGTTTTGTCCCAGTCTTGCAACAACAACATGCATAGTCCTTTTCTATACTGTTTTTGGGTATCCAGAAAACATTTCTTATTAAGTGGCATATGACTTTGTTAATAACTACTATGTTCTGCGAACATGTTCTTCAGGAAACCTATTATTTGCTACGAATACAGATCCCTAGTCTGCTGGATTGTAAGAAGGGTAAAGTCATTTAATTTTTCTCTCTGTGCCAAAGAGGAACTCCCTGGAGTTTTATTTATTATCTTCTGCTGAGGGGATTCATTGTGTATTCGGCGGCCCTGCGCATCCCGGCAGCTCCCGTTCAGCACCGGCTTGGCCCGGGCGCGCAGCCGCCACCGCCGAGCTGCCGCGGGCGCCACTGCCCGCCACGCCGCTGTGAGAGGGGCGGCCGGCGAGGCCGGGGCCGCGGCGCTCGGCGGTGCCGGCCTGAGCCTCTGCCCGTCCCCGGGCAGCTGCCGCTCCGGGGCCCTCGCCGCGCTCACGCCAGCCGCCATTCGCCCGGCCCGCCGCCGCCCGGCCGCCGGGCACACGCGCCGCGCGCAGCCAGACAAGATGGCGCCCGTCCCCGCCGGCGGCCGCGCTTGCACTCCTCCCGGGCCGCCCGCCGCCGAAATAAACCATCCTCCTGAGCTCTCCTGCCACGCCGTGGCTGCTGTGGAGAACTGTCGCAAAACCGCGGGTCAGGCCTCGGATAGCCCGGGAGCTTTGGGGCAGGTTTAGTTACCCCGCCCCGCTGCGGTTAGCTCGGAGTACAAATCGAGCCACACAGACACAGACACAGACACACAGACACACACACAGACACAGACACAGACACACACACACACACACACACACACACCCACACACACACCACACACACACACCCACACCCCTTCTCAGCTGCGGCTCTATCCGGGCTCGCACGTCGACACACTCCGGAGCTAGCTCGTAGGTTGTTCCCAAGCTCCTCGGCTGTTCTGTTCTTTTAGGGGGGAAATAAATATTAAGAGCGATGAGTTTGATTTATTCTACCACCGTCATTATCGGTTAGACTGAGCACGGGAGCAGAGCCGCATTGGGAGCCAGGAGCGGCTGGTGTGGGCGGAGGGGTGCCCCCACACAGTGCCCGCGTTAGGGCTGCCGGAGCCGCCTGCGCTCCCTCGGCCCGGGCGCCCCCTTCGCAGGGGCCGAGCGAGTGCTTGTCAGCGCCAGGCTGAAGTGGGGAATGGCCCCACAGCTGAAAGCAGAAACAACGGCTGTTAGGGAGCCGTCGACCGACAAAAGTAATGCCTGTAGGTAAGTAAGTAGTCCTATGTCCTCTTACAGATGATTCAATGGCAATAAGTCCTCCTCAAATTGGTTTGGCAATTTCAGCACGTTGCTTCGTTCAGACAGGTGAGAGAACCTGCTGCTTCCCTCGTTGCAGAGGGTGTGAATGAGAAGTCTCTTTTGATTTGTAATTCACAGAACTGGATCTATGGTGTCCACAGTCTTTGGTAAGGAGACTTCTGATGCATTTGTCTGATGAGCTGGAAACGCCCAGATTTAATCACTATTTTGACCTACTTCAGAACAAATACTGGTTGGGAAATATTTCTCTTTACCAACCCACCTTCTCTTACCTAAAGAAGATACACAGAGAGACTACGTTAGGCTAGTTCAAATTTACCCCATTGTCTGGGAAGGCTTTTAAGGCAGTGTGTTGCCTTCCATCCCATTTCTAATAGTACTTGGCAGAATGAGTTCCTGATCTGCCTTGAAAAGGAATTCTCTCCATTTAAGGTCACAAAATGTACAGTCAGGATGGTATTAATTTTAATTTATATGTCCAAGAAAAGTACAGTTTAAAAATATGGCTTAGTTATGCCATTTCATTTGCTGAAAAAAATTAAGTTTCCATGCTACTTGCAGAGGAAGACTGATGGCCCTGTGCTTCCAACAATTCAAATACACATGTGCAAAACAGATGGTTTCTGCGTTGACTTCTCCATCTTTCTAGCATCCACACTGACAAGAGAGATACTCTCAATCATTTTTATCCTTGAAATAAACACTTAGAACCTGTCGAGACTCTCTTTTCAAGTATTACGCCCTAAGGATCATATTCTATATTACTGAGGAGTCTCATTTATTGAAGCCAATGGGCAAGTTTTCCCTTGACTGACCAGTGGACACAGACGAGGGCCAAGCAGGGAGCCGGCCCCTGTTCTACCAAGTTTCAGCTGAAGACACACCATAGAGGCAATACTTCTCCCAGAGAACTTAGAATCTAAGATAAGAGGTAACAGTAATCTGCCATTTCCTAATGTTCCCAAAAAACAGTTTGAGGGTTCATAAATTTCAAAGACTTTGCTGCAAAAAAAAAAAAAAAAAAAAAAAAATCATCTTTCCATTTTAACACAGAATTATAGAATGGTTGGAACATAACTGGGCTGATGAAGTTCACCTATGACATTCTGAAAGTTTTCTCTCCCCCATTTAATGATGATTCCAGCATTAGCTGAGAAACACTTATTTAGCACTAGAATGAACTTTTAAAAAAATTCCTTTTTCGATGAATGCACTAAGCCTAGCACTTCCTGTGTTGCCTCTGCTAATTCTGGGGCTAAGTGTATTTGAAGAGAAATGTATCTCCTTAACCTTTGTTTTCTCATTTGGCTGAGTCTACAGTGATCCTGTGTTCCCTGTTTGCAAAATGAGCTTTGCTGCTAGAGTTTTACTGCAGGGTCAAGTATAATGAAAAAGCATGTAGAGAGAAAGCCAAATCCTTCTTAAAACACAGATGTCTTAAATTTTCCAGATGTCATCCATGTTTAACGAATAGGGTGGGGAGCTGGATGCTGATGGATTGCCCATGAGTGATCAGCCTTTCACTGTTAGACCACTGGTCCTAAAGAAGCACAGAACAGTAAGAATTACCAGTTACAGATTTGTATTTGATTCCATGAAGTATGCTTGCTGGTCATGACCCATTTTACAGTGAACAAATCTGCACTTTTTAAAAACCTGCAGCAATATAAGAACTCATTATCACAAATATCAACTAACACAAACCCTTTTTTCATTCAGCATCAGATCCTTTAAATTAGGTTTGGGGGAAAAGCATATATTATTCTGAAGCCGCACTTCTGATGCTGAGCAGTTCAGGCCTCAGGGATGTAAAGAGAGCACCTGGTAATAGCAAGAAATTTAGAAATTAAGAAGTCAGCCAAAAATATTTTATGGAAACTTATAGAGATTAGACCTAGGGACACCACTGACCTTCTGTAATTGGGAAAGAGCATTCTGTTTACAGTAAGTATTTGGAAAACTCTCTCAGCTTCCTTGAGACTAAGAAATTGGTTTGGCAGTATGAACTGTGCTATGACCTTCTTTGTACTTCCCAGTGACTGATGAGTTTTTTTCCACGATTAACTTTCTGGTGAGAACTAAACTTAGAAGATTACTCCTATAATATCTAGTGATTTCTTTCATTTGAATTAGAATTCTCTTTAATATAAAAGTTTCCCTTATTTTTTCTTTTCAAATATTCTTTGCTGCTGTTTTAAGTATCAATTTTCCTTACTAAGTACAACTTTCCACTGCTTATTTTAATTGTCACGTTTTACTGGCTTATTGTTGCTTTTGCCAACACTATTTTTGGCAAGCATTGTTCTCCTACACTGATAATATACCAGTAATGACAACATGATCTTATTTTTGAGAGAGTGAGCCAACAAGTTCTGTAATACATAAACACCTTTTTACAGACTACCATTGTGCTTTGCATCAGTGTTTGATATCAGAAATTGAAATTATGAGATTAAAAGTCTTTTCCTGGCTATGTCAGAGACATTTTTGGGTGAATTAGAGACAATAGTTTACACCATGGTATCTCATTTTCACCATCACACTGAGCCTGTCCCATTTTCAGGCACTTGGAACTCAGCTTGCTGACATTTTTTAAATACTTTAACATATTTGCAAGTGTTCCTTGCAATTACTATTAACTCTATGAGCTGGAGATTGTAATATAGAGATGTTAAGTTGTTGTAATGTGTATGTTGTGAGAACTGTAGAAGACTCACTGCTGTTGTGACTTTTGCAGTCCTGTTGACTTAAGGGTGTTGACAAGGGGTGTTCTGATGTTTTATAAATATCTATTTTTGTAGGTATGTATATATATACAAAAATATTAATTGCCCTGTACATATTAACATGTACAGGGTATATATTGGCTATGTAGAGCGGTAGTGTCACTACTGGTTTTATTCCTTCAGTTTCTGCTTCCACCTGGTGAACTTCCTCATTGTGCACTTTATTCCAGGATATTTGCCTCAGATGACCAATTATTTCCTGGTTTTATTACCCTGTATTTGAAGCTCTTTCCTTTGCAACTTGGGAGGGCATCACCTGTGAGTAAGGCTTTCCTGTGGGTTTGTGTTTGGCCAGCTGGTAGAACTGCAGTCATGTCAGCAGAGTATTGCTGCACAGCTGTTTATGGCACAGTAACCTGCTTGTCCTCACTTGGCTCCCTGTTCTGTAAGGAGAAAATACTAAGTATTCAGAGCTGACTGATGCTGTGATCTTTATTCACTGTCTATAGAAGGATAAATATGGACACTTTTAAAAGAAATTACATCTTAAAAAAACAAGGGTGTTAGTTATTTTCTTTAGATTTTGTTCTTTTCTACATCTGGCCTAAGTATACAAAACCTGCCATAAGTCCTTCAGAGGGAATAACCTACCTCATACCAATTAACAGTATGAGTAGATGATTGCAAGCAGATGTATGAAGACTGCTTCAGATGCTGCTGATCCCTCCATTCAGCTGGCTGTGAGCACACATTTTATTGTTTCCAAGGTGAAATGAGATGTGTTAACTCCCCAGGAGGCGAGATTGGCAGCAGGCAGCTCTGGTTGTCAACATTTTTAAACTGCTGCTGCTGGTCTTCACAGGGTCAGAAGCAAAATGCAGGTGAAATTCAGTTCTGTAGTGATTGAAACCATTGAGACAAGACTGCTAGCCCAAGGGGTGAAAGGAGACAGAGTCAATAGCCTTTACTCTCACGGGGATCTGGGTATCAGGGAGCCATTACCAGTAGCCAATTTAAAATGTAATGTATTTTTTTTCTAGTGCTAGTAACCTTAATGTACATTAATGCACATTTGAGAGGCAGACTACTGTTTTGATTTTGGTGATGACCACAAATAATTTAAAAATTAGATTTTCTTAGGCATAAAATAATGGACTTTCTTTTATATGCCCATTCTTTATTGAAGTAATAGCATTATTAAATATCTGATTAGTTTGTTGAGAGAAGTTATCACACAAACCAGTTTGTGGTGTGTAATTTACAAAATTTTTGAACTGAAGCACACAATTCACTGAACTGAATTAAATTACCTGATTAAATGTGACTGGTAGTGAGTGATTTCAAAATTTATTTTCAGTCATATACTTTTCCAACAGTTTTTCTATGAAAAATATAACTGGAAATATGCACTTGCTGTTGGACTTGGCATCCCAGCATGGTCCTGGGCAATAAACTCTAGGTGGTCCTGCTTGAAAAGGGGTGTTGGACTAGATGCCCTTCAGCAGTCTCTTCCAACTCTAGCTGTTCTGTGATTCTGTAGTCAGAAGTCTTTGATGTATTTTGAGCATGAATTCAGCCTGCCATGGCACTGACTATGTCACAGTTTCTTTTCTGCACTAGTAGCAAGCTCAGCAGCTATCAGTCTTTCACTCTGATTTTGGTTACAAAACTTAAATTTCCACCTTGAAAATACATAGTTGGCACCTTCAGTTAATTGCAATTTATGACTTTCAATTTGATCCTCAATGTTCTTCACTCATAAATTTGTCTTTTTGCATAAAACACATAACTTGCATATGTTAATTTTAGACTGAAAGTAATGTTGTATATGAAATTGTTTTCACTAAGATTATGGCCTCTCTGACCCAGAATTGCTACAGCACATCTGCTTTCAAGGGAAAAATGGTGTGTACCAAGAATTTAACCAGTCAGTTATTGATCTATGAAGTCTGTGAAGCATTTGACCAGTTTAATTGCAAAGAAAGAATAGCAGAAGATTTCTCAAGGTAAAACATGTATTTTTCTAAGAAAACCAGCTATTATTTTTATAGCATAAATGAGGAGAATAATATGGAAATGAGAAGGAAGCTTTTACTGATGTATACTGCAAGGCTTGTTCCCAACAAAGAGATCATGAGCAACACCCATTCTGCATCTTCCATTTTAAAATTAAACAGGATGGGTGATGCCCAGTTTTTCCCAGTACATACATATGTGATTTGCATGAGCTGTAAATTAGTTTTAATGACAGTGCTGAGACACTTGTTTCACTAATTCTCTGTGTTGCTGCAGGTCTTGTGGGACTGTGTAGATACCCTGCCTGTCATTTATTTTTTGTCTTATCTGCTAGGCATCTTTGCAAGTCTCAAAATTAGAGACCATTACAAGAGAAATTACATGTTTAAATAGGGGTTCATTCACTCTCATTCCTTCATTCCTGATACAGTATTTTGAAGTTCGGTGCTAAGAAACTTGATGATAGCTAATCGAAGCTGAGGTGAATAGTGGCAGGTGGCAGCTGTTTATTTCAAAGTGAGTTGCAGAATAGAAACAAGTATGGAGTAGGAAGCTAGAAGCTGAAACTTCCAGACAAATGAACGTACCAAACATGCATTGCCCAGAAAAGAATGAGTATTTATTTTAGGGTAGGCCAAACAACTTCAAATTGTAACCCTGGAGTTTAGTTGCAGCTGCTTGAATTTGACTGGGATGTTACCAGTGAATATTCTTATAAGAATGCATAGGGATGTTTTTAAACAGAATGAACCAAGCTTTGATCTTCTGTATAATCCGAATAATTAGATCTCCAGCGGGGGGTGGTGCAGCTGCTGCTGTTTGTTTATGTTCAGACATTTCAGTTTCCTGACTAGGAGAATAATTCATGTGCCGTTTCCTTGGAGGTCTTTCAGAGTGCTGACAAGATTCATAGTTTTTGCCTCGAGAAGCTTTTAAGTGATCTAGCTATACTCAAATACAATTAACCATTCGTTTTGCCTGTTATTATCTTTGCCTGAAAGTTAACTTGAATGATTTATAGATTTATTTTTTATGTCGAAGAGATTGAATCACTATTGATTTCTTTTAATTTTTCAGAGAAAGCTCGTTTCGCTGTGCAGCGCCGCCTGGTGCACAGACCTGCTGCTGCGAACAGTGACGGCTGCGGCACTTGGCATGGGAGGGATGGGGAGCCTTTCCCGCAGAGCTCACGGCAAACAACCTCACTCAGATCTTGAGAAAAAGAAGCTTTTTTTATTTCCAGCTTTCCTTCTCCAACACATGTGTAGTATTTGCCTTCTCCTGGCTTTAAATTAATTCCTAGCTTAAGTATAGTCTATTCTTACATTCTTGGTAGTCGGTATAATAGCTGCAGAGCCATTATACTACTACCTTTTGATGCTTAATCTGTTATTTTTCCTTAGCACAAGTCCATGGTTGCTGTTTGCAGTATAGGAGTCCACAAACTGGAACCCCACATTTCCAAGGTTTGTATTTCCAAACACCAAATTTTTGCCACGTGGAATGCTTTTTCACATAGTAATTTCTCTCTGTTTATGGAAATGAAGTATGTATACAAAGAAAGTAATTTTGAATTTAAGTGTAACATAACCTTTTCTTTATTCCTCTTAAATAGTAAAGTAAAGATGTAAGTGGTCCAAATCTGCTGTTATAACTGTTTTGCAAAGTTTCAGAGGAACTTACAGAGGAACCAAGCTCAAAATTATTAATTTCATGCATTTTCAATTACTGGACTCACTGTTTTGCAGGGTTTGTACTATTTCTATCAGTGGTCTCATTTAAATTGTGAAAATTTCTAAAATAATAGTTATTCATCATCAGTACCATCAGTAGAAGTTGACCTTTAGTGTGGAAATCCCTCATTTTAGGCTTTTGTAGGGACTACTGAAGAAGCTGTCTGTAAATCAGTTTATGTTACAAAGAACAAATCAACAGGGATTTCTTTATAAATGAGGATCTGTGTTCAGTCAGTTTAGTCTATGTGCAGTAGTTTACAGACAATTATGAAAATAAATTGCCTTTTTACTTTTACACTTGATGAAGTAGACAGGTACTCTTCAGAAAATAATTAACTAAAAAGTAGTCCCTGCAGTGGCTCTTCCTCTAAATATATGTAATAATTCAGAGTGTTATTTATTTAACAGGTGTGGCTATCTAGTGATGGAAGCAATTGTTTTCAATTAATAAATCTTGAAGATGAAAAAACTGTAAAAGCAAATATGTGTGTACAGTGATTCAGTCACCTTCATGAGTGATAAGGGACGCCTTTTCTTCTCTAAGGCAGGTGCAGAATTTAAACCTACTTTTGCCATGAAGCATGGCATGACAGCTACACGAAAAAGCTCCAGTGTTAGCCAGTCTTCACACATACTAATACTGTTTTACCATAAACATGTTCTCTACAGAAGCATTAATTCTTCCTCTTAGTAAGTTCTGAGTGAAGTTCCAGGGTAGAATATTGATAGAAACAAGATTTGTAGAAAGCAGTATTAATGTACTTAATTAGTTGTGTAGTTGGCAGAATCAAGCGCAATCCTTCACCTAGTTGAAGAGCAGCAGGCTCCAGACAAAGTATTACAGTGATACCAACACAGAAACAAGGAGAGTGTAGTCTGTGACTATGCTAAGCATGAGCAGTCATGCTTCATTACTTGCTGAGAGTTGATCAAAGGACATAGCAAGCTCATCAGTCCTAGACCATATATTCCTTGTTCATCTGCTTCAGAATGCAGATGGCTGTAATTAAATAACTCATGTATTGTCACTGTATGGATTGAATCTTGACAGAGACTGTCCTTTCTTCTCTTCCATTTGTTGTAGTGTGCTAAATATAATATATTAACATAACCAACATATCTTGGCTTATATAGATGATATCAGGAAAGTATAGATTTAATTCAGCTGTATTTTAATTAATCTCTTCACTTGACAAAAAATAGCCTGTGTAAGGAGAGAACTCTTTAGAAGTCACTTTCTGTGACAGAACAGTGATTCACCAATCCAAGAGCTGATTTTAATTGAATGTTTTGGTACTATATTTTTGCCATGAAGGAGAATAAAATGTGTCATTATTTTTGTGTGGTGAAAGTTCTGTGAGAATCAAAATCCATTTGGCTCACTGATCCTCTACTATACAAAGAAACCTAACAAGTTCGATGTACATACATAAATTTCACTGAGGGAGGTGTACTGATGCTTTAAGAAGAAGGAAAAATGTGTATAAAAGATTATTGAAATAAATGGGAGTTTCACTATTATTTTTGCCATCACAAAAGGATGGTATATCAGAATATAACACCTGCTGAATCAATTTACATAGTACCAGCTACCATCCAGTAATACCATCCTTTTGTGCCATCTACTACTTATTTTTGCTAACGATTTAAATGATCAGTAAGAAAATGTTCTAAAAGAATACCTTGGATGCTATTTAGAGATTTTTGACAGCAGTCACACAATCCAGCTAGTCCTTTGCTATAAAAAAGGAATACTTATAGTATTATAGATTCTACCATTTGAGATCAAGTAAAGGAAGCTTTGAAAAGGCTGCCTATTTTATGGACACCATGTTCTACAAGGCGAAGAAACAGCCTCTTTTATAAAAATTAAGAATTTTCATTATTTCCAATTGACAAGAGCTTTTTTATTGAATTATGTTGCATGAAAATATATTTATATATAATAGGAGAAATTGAGAATAAGTAATTTTTTTATTTTTTAGAAAGCAAACTAATTATTTGACTATGTATTGTGCTCATGTTGTATTACAGAGCAGCAAATAATATTTTTTAGCATAATTCAACCTGAATGAAAGGCAGTATCAAGAGCTCAAAAATTCATAACCTCCTATATGATACGATATTGGTAAGATGAGGATACTTAATATGCTAGTACCTAATACCTTCAAACAGAACAAGCAAAAGGGTGTTGGCCAAATACTTCAGAACTTCTGTTTTTACTTTTTTGATATAGTGTTTTAGAAGTTATAAGCAAATAATAAATGTTCTAACAAATGTGAAAATTCACGATTTGATTGTGGAAGTACAGTCAAATATGACTTTCTTTATCAATATTTACTTTTTCAGCTTTTCAAAAACAGATCCACCAGTAGTAATTCTGATTCACTAACACACCTCTGCTTTGAAGGAAACAAGTTCTGAAAGCAAGGGCATATCCTGTTTAGCAGAAATTATTGGGTCTGCCTTTAGCTCAGTATTGATGACATCAATGTCATCAGACTATTTCTAGTTCCAAAGATTCATAGATTCTTTTGTGTCCTGGTTTAGGAATGGTGCTCCCCAATTTAGTGTTCCCACTGAGACTCTCCAAACCAGGCTGCCATTCACTCGCTCCCCCTTCCCTTCCTCCCTGTGGAGGGCTGAAGAGGAGAACTGGGGGCACAAAAGGCTAAGATTACAGGTTGAGAGAAAAACAAATTACTGTGAACATCAATGAGATAAGAAAACAACCAGTAACAGCAGCAGTATTAATAATAAAAGACTCCCCCACACAGAGAAATGACATGAGGCATTCTAGAATAACCTCCATGTCCTAGACTGTGCCCCCTCCTGACTACTGCAAAAATTAACCCTGTCCTAGCTGGTACCAGGACGCTTACATAGCCACCTACACAATCCATGCAGAACTCTGGAAATTCAGGAGATCCTTTCCTGGATGAGCAGATAGATACTACATGAAACAGATAGTGTCTTATTGTTGTCCCTGAAAATAAGCTTTTTGATTTGTTTTAGTATAGTGGAGTCAGTTCTCATGAATTGTAAGATAAACAAGAATCATGTTTGCATTCCTATGTAAAAGATATCACCTGATGGACTTCTCAAGTGACCAGTGAAGATGGAGAGGTGGTAACTTCTCTGTCCAATCTCTGATCACTGTCCAGAAACTTATATATACAAGGTCAACAATAAACTAGGATCTTCTTCCTTTCTTCTTGTCTGCCTGAACACCTGTTGTGTGTTGCTGTGTGTTTCTATCTGCGTCACAGTAACATCTTATTTTTTAAGTATTTATGCAACTCAGCCTAAACAAAATAGCTCTGTTATCAGTCCTAAAGATGTATTATATTGTTGTTGTTATTATTATTTTATCAGAAATTTTCAGATACACACAACAAGAAACAAAAATTACATAGCATCAGTGAGTATAGGAGATTATTGGTACCAAAACTACTTGAGAAAATCTCTTAGGTTACCACCACTTCATATAACCTATGATATCTGCTGACAAAATCAGTTTGACAGCATTGTAGAAGATGTCAGTCAATCCTGAGAGATTTGTATCCTTAGCTACCCCTTTCTAGGAAGTAATTTGAGCTCTTCTCAGAAGCTGCATATTTTCGATAGGTAGACACTCTATGGTTTCTACCTATATTTTTGTTTATTAGGTAAGTATTTCTCTTCCACAAGAGTTCCTTGAATTCACAATCATGGCCCTGTGTGACATGATTCTTCAAATGTGTCCACTGTTAAACTGATGTATTTTATCTTTCTCTCTAGTTGTATCAGGTTTTTCTGATTCATTCCAAATTTTTAGAGGAAGGTGCAAGTAGGAATAAACATGGAGGAGAGATAGGACATTCAATCCCATACTGCATTTTAAAGGAAACTGTTTAGCAGCATTTACAGCAGTCAACAGAGTAAAAATTTGGTGTTCTTTTAACACTATTTCTCCACCATACTCTGTCTTCCATAAAGATCGCATGGGCACAATAACCTAACCTTCTTTGTAACAGTCTGATTGTCTGAGTCATTTTAAGAAATGTTGCCATTTAAATGTAACTAATTCCCACATCTTTTGTCTTCCCCAAATCACAAATCTATGTAGAAATGGTTTCTCTGTACATTTCAGATGTCATTGTATAGAAATGTTTTGCATTCTTTGCTGTCTTTACAGACCTATTTAAGGACCAGCCAATTTCAGTTGACGTATGTACCACCTTACATGAATGTGTGCTCCAAAAACAGCTCTCTCAGATGTCACAAAGAATTTTACCGTGCATTTTAGCAAAGAAAAAACAACTTCTGCTGCTTTTTGAGTACTCCCTTAAGAAGAAGTTATGGAACTGTATTTTGTGTGTGTGTGCATTCAGATATCCTGGCTATGTCTATGCATAGAGACAGACTATAAACAATTTTAGTATGGCTTCTTAGTTTGAATTTGATACAGCTGTTTCACTTACTGAACAGCTCAGGACCTTCTGCAAATAACTGTGGCAATAGCTGCAGAATATATATGGACGAGGCTATATGAACTCTATTTACTAGAAAGAATATAAGTAATTGCTCTTTGCCTTTTTCAGCAGACAAGCAAAGGACATACAATCACAGAATCTAAGCCTGTCCCACCAACTGGTAGCATTATGAGGACCTACTCTCAAATATTACTTCATCTATGTAGGTCACCTGGCATCCACATCTGGTACTTTCCTGTTTGCTTTGACTGCAGATTTTTTTTCTGCAAAATTTTTTAAAATAGTATAAAAGATACATACTTTTTACTTAGGGAATAATCCAAAACCATAAGAAAATTATACTTCTTGTCATTATTGGCCAGTTGGAGCAGCTCTGGTAGTCACAGACTTCTCATTGGGACATTGTTTACATTATTTATCCTCTGTGACTGTAAGTGTTCTGGAGAAGATTCCCATTGAATCTGAGGAGAGCGGACCCTGCATAAACAAATGTTAATTATTATAAAGGATTTAGAGGACACTGGAATTTCTAATCCCAGTAAGATGCAGATGCATTTGAACATGTGTCATTAATTTGTTACAGTAAAGGATGCATTAATATATGTTCTCTCTTATTTCAAGCTGTGAATTGTGGTCCTGTATTGCAATACTATTGTTTCCTATTCAGAATAGGCTTCTTTGGAAGCTTCATGTGGAATGGAAGTTCCAGAGAGCATACTAGCTAAAAAGTCATTGCCTTTAGCAGATGCAAAGTATTTTACATCTCTGACAATTAGTAGCAGCTCCCAGATCACAGCTTCTCCTCAGTTCAGACATCAGCAGGACTCAAAAGATCTTACACCTTATAGAGGCAAAATTTACTTCTTGGTAGCTTGTCAGAGCCCATTACTCTGACTGGCTGGTTTTAGATATTCCACATGGGAGCGTTTAATGTTTAATATCAAATGTACTTATTTGGTACAGTTGGCATTACATGGCAGTTCAGTTTAGCAGAGTATTACAGAAATCAGTTGAAATCACAGCACAAGCATAGTATAGCAGTTGCAATATTCAGCTGCAGTTAAATCTCTGTTGTAGTGTGGTTCTCATTACTGGTCCCTGTATGCTCACTGCTATGACACTGGGCATTCCCGTCACCTGGAAAAAATAAATGGATGAAAGCCAGCTCAGGCCTGTTGCTCTCTTCAAAATGTATAATTTGTCCAATTTTATGCTTTATGTCATGCCAAGATACCTATGCACTGCCTCACCACCGCCACCCCATCCCCCAGTGTGGGTCTGGCTGGCTCACAAAGGCATTGCTCTTTGTTAATAGTTTCGGAACCTGATGATTCATTGACGCAACTGTCTGTAACTAAAACCAAGGCTACCATCCAGTTTACCTAAGTTCAGCTTTCTTAATATTATATTATTCCCTGACCTCACTGAGGTTTGCTCTTCTTTGACCTCTCTGCTGCAGAGGTTGGTTACACAGCTGAACTGCCAAAACCCCTACTGAATCCAGTAGTCAGTGCATGTTGGTATCATGCATAGCTTTGCCTTCCTTCAGCAACAGTAACACACTTACAGAAGTCCTCGCTGAATCATGTCACTACACAGCCCAGGATGCTACAAGCAGCCTGGTCTTGTTGTGAACAGCAAAGGATTTCAGAAGCTATTGCTCTGTGAGCAGCACCTCCTGCTGTACATTTCTGCTGAGCTTGTAAACTAAGCTTTTAAACTCATAACGGCTTGGATTTAAATGCATAAACGTTTCCCATTTATTTCAAGCATGCATTTTAATATGGTTACAGCTGTCTATAAACAAATAGGCCCTGCTTTTTTTTTTTTTTTTTCTTATTTGTGATATGCTTTGAACATTGTTGCATAATCATTTGAGAAATCACTATAGTAATTAGTGGTCACTATAGAGGCATCTGGATCTGGTGCTGGGTGATATGGTTTAGTGGTTTAGTTTAATGCTAGGTTTACACTTGAACTTCATGATCTTAAAGGTTTTTTCCAACCTTGACAATTCCATGATTCTATTGTATATTAAGACGTTGTCAACTACAAGGTGATTATTAGCACTTCAAAATCTTTTACAAACTCACAAGTCACTTCAATGCCTCATTTTCCTTAGTGTTTATTATGCTAATTCTTAGCTAAATGCTTCCTTTTCTCTGAGTTTTTGCTTATTCCTTCTACTTCACCTTCCCCGAGACAACACTCCCTTTCAGCCAATTTCTACTCTTTGGGCATAGCTTGTACTTCACTTTTCCCCATGACATTGTTTGAGGCAGTGACCCTTAGATATTGTATCTTTCAGAAAGAAGCTGACTCTTTTTATATTGCTCTTACTGAAATGTTATAAACAACCCTTTCCAGCAAGGCAACAGTTCCTATTTTATGTGGACACAGTTACTGCCCCTCACTCACATCCACAACTTCTTAAATAGCTGGTGCTTAGCAGACAGCTGAATAGGTCAAATTAATAGAATAGAGGCAAAGTGAATGTAAGTAACAGACATCAACACATAAATAGAATCTTACTCTAAGAAAAAAGTGCATATGGTTTGATAATTATTTTAATTGTGTGAAAAAAAAAATGTGGATTTTGGTGTGGTATCTTTTGTAAAGAAAATTATTTCTCTTGGTAAAAGTTTGCATGATAAATTGTTTAGGAGGAGATTGTCTTAATTACTGAGATAAACATCTCTCACCCAGACTGAGAAGGGTAATGTTGTAGTCTGAGGCTCCTAGGCCTAAAGTTTCTGAGTTTCTAGACTCGGTTTCTTCATGATGTTTTGGTTTAGGAAGACTTGGTTCTCACAGGCTTGACATAAACATTGCCAGTGTTGCTGTAACAAGTGTAATGTTTTGGATTTCTTTCTGTGGGATGGACGTTCTCTGTGTCTTTTGGTTTTGGCCAATGGGATGAAGAGTTCTGGCACTCTTCTGACCAATGAGAGTGGCCTGTTCTAGAAGATATATAAAGGGGGTCAGTTTTTGAAGAAGGGATTGGAGTCAGATGATTTTGCCAAACGAGGTTCGTGTTGTTTGTTTCTCTCAACAGCGACATAATGTTGCAGTAACTGGTCTTCACTAGTTAAAGTTGGAGTTTACCCTGACTGACCATTTGTTGAAAAGACAAGCACATGGTATTAACAGGGTCCAAATTACTAAGGAAACTGGTGTCTAGATACTAGAACTTAACATTCTAAATTGGGAGGAAAAAATACTTCAAAGATACGTTTCCTAAAGATTACAGCATTTGTGAATGCAGATCCCTTTAGGAAATTGCAAAATTTATGCTCTTAGATCCCAAAGAAGACCTTTGAAAATCCCAGCTCTCAGAGGAGACTAAAATCTTGTCCTTTGCATCTGATGTGATGTGAGCTACACTTAACCCATCAGGGGAGGCAGGAAGGAATTCAAGGTGTTCTTGACACAGCAGTCCTTTATCCTACACTGAGCAAGCACCCTGCTGATGACCAGAGTAACACCAGGATTTATAGCTAATCATGATGGGAGTAGGTGACCTATCAAGATGCTTATATAGTATGCATACCCTTCAAGAATGCAAAAATCTGGGTAGTCAGTTTATTAGTTTTAGGCCCAGTAATTAGTTTCAGTAATACCTGTCCAACCCTTCTTGCCTTTTAAAGGGAAAACATGCAACTGTGTTGCTGCCACTGATGCTTGTCTACTCTACAAATCTAATGATAGTCTTGCATTGTTTGCTGTGGGTGGAATTCTGGCTGAAATTGTTCCTTCCCATAGCTAGCTGATGAATCCATCCTCTGTGTATAAGCCCTTCATTCCGGATTCTTACTCACTGTACAATGACTTTGCAGCCTAATCATTGAACACCGGTCTCTGGTCTTGAGACTATTGTTATTAGTTATTAACTACTGGAGTAGGAAATCAAAAACAGTTGCAGCCATCAGCCAAGAACTTAGGACAATCTTCCTGCTGCAGTGTTACAGGCTGAGCCACCATGCTTCCTTACACACACTGTGTTTCTGGCTTCATTTCCCTGTGTAAATGCCTAAGAGCAAGTATTTCTGCACTAGGAAAAGATGGAGACAGTAACATCCTCACTCAGCTTTATAAACTAACAGTCAGGATTGTCTCTTGAGAAAAGGGTTTGGACTCAGGCTGTGAAGGAAGTTGAACACAGGGCTTGAATTTTCTGTGTGAGTGCTCTGACTAGTAGAGTTGTACTGCCAACAACCAGCACACTCAGCAACAGCTGGTTTTGGAAAACTGAAATAGCTACACACACATTTTAAAACTGAAGAGGGGCACCTAGGATTCCTTTTACCTAACTCCATGTGCCAACGAAACAGATCTCCTTAGGAAATTCATATGCCATTCCACTTACATTTGGATCCTTATTAACTTAGGTGGGAGATGGGAGATTACTTGCATAAGCCACAGCAGGCTTGGTAATGCTCAGACAAGGGTTGGAAAAACACGATGGCAAAGGCAACAGTCTTTGAAAAGCACAGGAAGGAAGCACAGGAAATTCCATTTAAACATAAGAAAAAATTATTTTACTGTGAGGATGCTTAAATACCACTTGGGGACTCTCCATCCTTGGAGATATTCAAAACCTAACTGGACAAGATCCAGAGCAGTCCTATCTTGACAATTTTAGTTTGTGCAGAGGATTTAGACTAGGCAGTCTCCAGAAGTCCCTTCCAACTTCAATTATTCTGTGTTTCTGTGAACACTGAGAATTTGAAGGCCAAACAGAAAGGCAAACTCTGACCCCAGACTCAGCTTTTAGTTCTTGAAAGTCAGATAAATCTTATTTTTAGTACCCAAATCCTCACCGAGATCAAAGCAAAGCAAACCAGCTGTGAGAATTTTGTTTACACTTGCATGTATTTTCTTTCATGCATTAACATGGTTAAACTTAAAAAGAAATGTGTGTGGTGTGGGGGTGGATGGGTGTGTGTCTGTGTCTGCGTGTGTGTCTGTGTGAGTGTTAAACAACAAAAAGAGGGAGGGAGCTGCCTTGTAAGAAAGAAGGGCTGGAAAGCTCAGAGCAAATGAAATCTGCTTTCATTTAATTTCAAATTTGCTATAGATTTCAAATCTACACTTTGTAAAGATTTTAACCATTTAAAGTGGAGATGGAAGGGCTATAGAAAAAAAAAAGAAAAAAAAAAGAAAAAAAAGGTTAAATATCCTTCCACAGTTACTTTCATTTCCTTGGCTACAGTATAATAAAGGACTAGTTAGCCAGTCAGCCAGACTTGCAAATAAGCAATAACTGGTGTTATGGAGGGAGTAGGGACAGAAATTTTACATATTCTGTTCACATAGCTTTGACTAGAAGTAAGTTCTAAAGTTTGATTTTTTTTCTTTCCATGGGATTCGCTTAAACTACAGAGTACTAAATACATATCTTTGCTTTCTTGCTCAATTTCACAGCTTATCTAATGCTTCAAGTGTATTTAATAAACTTTGTTGTTGGCAATCAATTACTACTGGAAGTGAATGCAAAAGAGGACTGGGATTATATGGATAGCTACACACTGGAATTCTCTGTTTGCAGTAAAGCCATTACATTTACAAAATGCATCCATTACCAGCCATTAAGGAAGAAAAAATTAATTTTGATCAATAGCTTTTCTTCCACATTTTTTATTCTGAACAGTTGTTCAAATACAAATTTTATTCTGAATAGTTTTGGGAAATGGGAGAGGTATGTTTAGACTGAGTCAAAAAATGTAATTATTTATTTTATGTATTGTAAAAAATAGTTATTTAAAATTTTACTGAAATTCCCTGGTCATCTTTTCTCAGTCCTTGGATAGTATATTAATATATGTCAACAAATCATTCCTACATAATGAAAACTATTCAAAAAATGTTATTCTTTATGAAACTTCAGGTAAAGACAATGTTCCTCTTCTGGTTTTGGTTCAATCTTGTTGTTTACTATTGTTTCTTATATTACTTTATATCATCCTCCAAATAGTCAGTTTCTTTCTGGTCTTTCAGTTTGATTCCATAGAGATGTGTATTTAATTACAAATATCTCATGAGATGTAATTCAGAAGAATTGAAGGAAATCAAGCTATAGGCATTGGGTGAGATCAATCTTTGCAAGAATGTCTTCTGATGGAATGGAACAACTTTGACAGAGAAGGGAATCTTAGATGGGTAGTGGGACATATCAAGAATTTAAAAATAATCTGAGAATGCTCTTACGCTGATTTGTCATAAGGAAAGGTGGTCAAGTGAATCAGTTAAAAAAATAATAAATAACTGCCAGGGCATGGAAAGGTCATTCAAGAATTTTAAACATGAAATTCCTCACTGATAACTGGGGTGTTTAACCCAACATTTCAATCAAGCAGGAGAACAGAAGATGACAGACATGTCACCAGTTTTTAAAAGCTACTAATCTCAGGGGTTATCTGAGGAACAACAATACCCAAGGTCTGACTTTCATGGGTGGCAAACTAATTGAAATTATTGTAAAATAGAACAAATAGAAATTTGAGTAAATTAAAATATGAGAGAGCAATCAACATGGTGTTTGAGAAAGGAATGTGCATAGCAAATGTAGTAATCATGAGGCTGAGCTGGTGATTTTTATGTGTTTGGATTTGTAAAATGCTTCTTTGAGAAAGACACCTCACTGAGAACTTTAGAAGAAATTAACTTCTCATGGAATGGGAGCAAAGATAATCCATGGGCAAACAACTAGATGGGAGGCCCAAAAACCCTATGATTTTCCACAAAAACCAAAGAAAATAGGGTTCCACTGGATCTACAGCTGTCCAGATCCTACTGTACAAACTATTCACAAATGACAACATAAAGGTGTATACTGAAGCAGGAAAGTCTGCAGAGGTAACAAGTTGTGCATCAAAGTCACTAAAGCAGACAGCAAGGAGTTGATGAAAATTTTAACCAATGCTGAGCAGCCAGACAGTAAAACCTCCCATATAATGTATGCTTATCAAATTCAAACACAGGCACTTGAAAGAAAAATACAAAACAGAGACCTCTTAGCTGTAACTACTCATGAAAGGGATTTGGGAGTTATTTGAATAGGCAACACCATGCCCCGTGGCAAGAAAAGACAAACTGAACATTACAATTATTTCCTTATGAAAAGAACAGAGAACAAACCTGGAACACATCATGATGCTGTTGTACCAACCTTGAATCTCAAATACATGCACTTCTGGTTATTGATCTCCAAGACCAATGTAGTAGCACTAGAGAAGATACAGGTAAATTAAGCAGTAGGGATCAGAAATAATTAATAGGTTCTATGCAAGGGAAACTGAATAGCACATTTCTTGGAAAAAAAAGATGATTAAAGGTGGAGGGAGCATAAAATCAGTCCTATAACTTGGCGATTCATTGTTCCTTAGAAGCACAAAAATTGTATAATAATTCAAAACAAACAAAAGGAAACACTTTCTTTTAAATATCACACAGTTGTACAGAACGCTGAAACAGATGGACCTTTGATCTGACCAGTGTGGTAGGTCCTACAGTCTTGTGACTGACACTTTTTCTCTGACTGAGTTCAGTATCATGTTGAGGCAACATCAGTTGAGCAATATGAGAAGCTCAGTATAAAAATAACATCCTTTTCAAAGTATTCCTTCCATTTGTATCTACCACCCCTCTCTACTGTGACAGGCATTGCCAATAGCTAAAAATATGCAAGCACATAAATAACATCAGCACCTATCATGTGGCTGTGATCTGCTTGTACCATACTTGTCCACATCATTTCTGTTACCAGTTTTACCAATTCATAATTGGCAACTTCTCCTCCCAAGTACTCTGTAGAAGTATGGCCTTGCCACATACACTAAAAACTAACAAAAATCAGTACTTTTATTACATGAAATGTAGAACGATGAACTCTTCAAAGACAGAGGAATCAATGAAATGGTCTTCTGATCATTACTGTAGGAGCATTACAGAAGAAGAAAGCCGCTTTTGAAATGAGTGGTTCCAAGATAAATTCAAACAAGTCCCTTTATACCTTTGCACTAGATTAGTAGGCAGGAAGACTAAATTTTGCAATGAAGATGCATCTGTCAGTGCAAACATGGTATTTACTGCATTCTTTTAAATGGCTATCTTTGCTTTGGAAGTTACTAATTTATTTTCACAACACAGCTATCTATAGGGTAAATCTGTAAGAACTGTGATTATCCCAGAAACCTTGTGTATTTGGGATATGGTAGCAAATATTATAATGCAGAAGAGTGGCAGCATACATAGGAAATCAATTAATTGCATTCCTCCAGTTCCACTGACTGCTGAACTGTGGCTATGGAAAGATATAAAAGATGAAAATGGTTTTCCTCTCCTCAAAGAACTGCTGTTAAGAAAGCTATAGGTGTTGCCTAGGAATTTATGTAGAAATAGAACTTCCTACCTTGCACATTCATTTTTGCAAAAGAACCTGTCTATTCTTACATGCACATTTATCTGAAGAAATTGTCAACAGCCTACAAATTTCTTTAAGAAGAATGCACTGTGCAAAAATAAATCAACAGCAAAATCAGACACTTGACTGAAAAAGTGCATAAAATGAGTCTATTTTTAATATATGCTAAAATATGCCTTTTGCTATTTAGGATGAATAAATTAAACTGCTATTTTCCATGTAACCCTATGACCTCCTAGGGGGTTATTTTGAGTACAGTGTTTTGGAGGGGAAAAACATCCCACAGGATCTCTAAGTTCTGCTATGAAAGATCTGGACTGAGATAGCTGGAGGCAAGAAACAGTACAGTTACCAATTCTGATACTGTTCAGTGTACTACTATTAGAAAAGTGCCATTTAATTGTCATTCCGAAAACATCTCCTCTTAAATGGCTGAAGTCTTGTTTTGGTAACAAGTTTTTTTTTTTTTATTTTGTGAAATGCATGAATTTGAATTTAAACTTCTATAAAACTGTGTAGTCTGTCCCATGCTTAAAATGCAATTGATTAACAAAACTTGTATCTCCTATTAAACTCATATTTCTGATTTTTCCCCATACTGTTACTTTTCCCGTGTCCATGCCTTCATCATGTGGATTCTTTTTGCAGTTATTTTGCAATATTGTCAGGGATATTTTTTTCCACCTTGCTATTCCTCATGCCTACTAAGAGGCTATACTGAACTAAATGACAAGGTTGTGTGCTGGAATCCCCAAAAAGTCACTTCCTGGGGAAATTGAGAATAATATTTGTAATGTGAAGAAGAAAAGCACCACACATGGGACAAACCAGAGGCTGATACATGCCAATCGATAGGGGAAGGCTTTCAAGGCAAGTATAAAACAGGAAAGAGAAGGATAGGAGAAAATCTCTGAAAATGTATTTGGCTTTAGGGGGAACCAAGTTGTGCAGGACCTTGCAAGCACAGAGATTGGTCCCATAGCAGGGAACATGGTACAGCAGAGATTTCAAACTAGTGATAGCTATGAGCAGGATGGCAGGTGAGAACATAACCTAAGCACAACTCATCTGGGCATGCTGAAAGGAACTGGGAGGAACAGAGCAGAGGTATAAAGAAGGAAGCTGTATGAGTAAAGAAGGGAAATGAGCTTGATTGGATCCATGGTTTCCTTAGTGAGAAGGTCAGGGAAGGGATTTAGGGCTGGTCCATGTCATATATAAAAAGTAACAGGAAAGTATAAATCATAATCCCAATGATTTGGGATTATGAGAAGTGAGAAGCACAGAAGAAAGCAGGAAGGGATCAAGGTTTCAGCTTTACTGACTGGAATTAGTCCTGTTTTCCTTTATCTCTAGTTGCCCCAGAATACTCTCATGGCTGCAAAGCACTGTAAGGTCTTTAGGTGATCAAGGCTCTAGGGCGGCTGTTTCAGGGCACCTCAACAAATGCCAGCTAGCAATTCTGTAGTCACCATACAAGCACATTAAATTGAATGGCTGTATTATACCACATATCTGAAATAGTAGAGACTGTCTTAACATCAGGGAATCTCAAACACCATCTATCAGAGAATAGAAGTTTACAAGATTTTTTATGCAGAATATTTCAGAAAATTTAAAGAATACTCACCATGCTCTTTTAGTTAGTATTAAACAAAAATAAACACATAGAACTGTGATATATTCTGATAGATTATACATTCTCTCATTATTATTTTCTCAGGTTCTGTCACTAATAAAAGCCATAAACAATAAATAAATACTGCATGTCAATTAGTTTAGACAATTGTTAGTGAATATTTAGTATCTATAATTCTAATAATATAATAACTGATTTCTATATAGCAACAAGCTGCAGTGATAATTAAGATAATTAAGGAAACAGTATGCACTTACATTGTCTTTGATAGTAATGTCCAAGTGTGGTCCTAGTTGTATTTATTTGGGACTATTCATTCTCCCTGTGGATTTAGTCCTGCAACAGCCAGTGCTCAGCAGAGCTGTGTCACAGCAGACACCCCACACTTCAACACCCTGGAGTGTGAAAGCTGCCAGACCCCCTTTGTACCTCACTGCTCCAGACCTTCCAGGCACACATTCCCAACTTTCTTCCTCCTGCACATCCGCTGATAATCCCCACATGCTTCTAATGCCTTTCCCCATTAGGCACAGAAGTGTCTGACTTGACAGCTCTGCTTCAAGGCCTTTCATGATCAGCAAGAACTCTCATAGTAGATTAGTACATTGGACTACTAAATTTGACTTCAGCTTCAATGCTTCCTTGCAGCAGAGCATTCTGTCACTTTCTTCAATGAGCTAGAGAAAAGAACAGTTATTGAATGGAATAAGTTATGGAATTGAAGTACCAACCTGCTGAGACTCTGCGTGTGTGTAAGGATGAGTGTCCACCTACCTGTGTCCATGTGCTGCTGTCTTGTCCTTGATCTGACAATGTCCCTTCTCCATCTCTTTTGGCCTTTCTCCCTTTTTACTCTAAATCCACCTATGTAGTTCTTATTACACAAACTGGAAACACATTCAACAGTTCCCACACTCCCCTCAGCATGTGCCTAAGGTAATGAGGAATTTATTTGAATGAGAGTATTGCAGCAGATAGTAAATTTTTAGGTGATTAGTAGAGATACAAAAGAAAAATTGAGGTAGTTTTTACCCTTACGGGTTTCTGATGGACTTTCAATGCTTCCTGGAAACAAAGTTATGATGTGGATCTCATACTTCCTGCCTCTCTGTCCATTGCTTTCTCAAAAGACCATCAAATGTATGGGTCTAAGAGAAGCATGATGTAATCTGGGTTATGGATGAAGTACTGAAAATCTTATTTTAGAAAAATACATGGGAGCAAAAGTTAGGAAGTCTGTCATAGAAAAAGGAAAAAAAGGACTCAATAACTCTTACTAAAACTTTACAAACACAGTCAACAGGCAAAATAATACATGTGAAAATAGAAATATGTACTGCATAAGAACAGCCAGCACAATTCAGATGTCTTGAGTTCCCCTCGCAGAGGAGGGGAATTTTCTCTGCTGGATGAATAAATGACCTAGGCATGTTCTCACTGCATCAGCAATGCTTTGAAATTCTTCAGTCTGTTGATAATGAGGCCTACATATTTAGATAAAGCATTGCATTTCCAGCGAGACATACAGGAATTCAAAACAGACTGCATGACTGTACAGTTGCAGAGAACTCTCAAATGAAGCTCTGCTTGGAAGACAAGGGTCATTTCAGTACTGTGAAAATTAAGACAACAATGGGGGTTGAAAGAAAAGAGATGACATTTCTGTTGAGGGGATTCATATGCACATTATGTAGGAGGAAGAGTCACAGAATCTTAACTGCTGACTTCATAGGTTCATGTTTGTGGTTCAGGTACAAGAACAGGGCTACTGCTTCTTAGGGATCTGTGGCAGGATGTGAAAGTTCAGTGGCAGCATCTGAGACAAGATTCAGAGGGTATGGCTGCAAAAAGTGCATACTGCAGGAATGAGATTTTGGGAGTGCAACAAATGGATCTGCAAAAAAATAAAGCTCTTCAGAGCAGTCCTTTCTGATCTATCTCAATTTCTTAAAATTTGTTAACCATGAGGACACCAGAATTATAGAATGTGGCATTAAAGCTACTTTTATTCCTGATGTTACATTCTTCCACAGTGTGCTAGTTTACAATATGCCCAAAAGGCATAAGATCTTACAGACACAGAGCAGTATCAGAAATTTGTGTTGGGTTGCTTGCTTACTATGCAGCCTTGCTTCTTTCAGAGCTGCCTTAGTCTTTATTCCCATAGATGTGACCATGCGTTTGGCTGTATCTGAAGGGTCCCATTTAGGAGGTGTAGGTCAGAGCACAACCAGGCTACAATCTGGCTGCCTGAGCTGCTCATCCATCAGGTCTTGAACAAACACTGTTCACTGCTCAACATTTTAAGTGAAAGTGTCATTGCTGTCCTTAAAAATATTGTGATTACTGGGAAGCACTGATGAGCTCAAAGACATTTGTAAAGCTGGAATCAGCCAGAAGCAGCTGCCAGTAACTTTCCCATCTGTCCCAGGCTAAGCCATTCTTTCTACATCGGCACCTTCAGTAAGTGAACCTGTCCATTTCTGACCCTTACGGCCTTATTCATTTCTTGACATTCTTCCAGGCTCTCTGAGTCATACACAGCTTTTATGCACAGAGGTTTTACACCGACTTTCTAAACGTTACAAAAAATCCTAAATAATGTCAGTTCTACTGTTGATTTCTCACAATCACCTTCACAGATCAATAATTCCTTTTGAGCTATGCCAGTCACCTCAAATCTGACCCGCACAATATGAGCTTTCTTCACAGAATACAATTTTACTTTTCCAGAAAAATACCTGAGAACTATCTGTGTATATCTGCACCATTACCCTCATGAGCAACTTTGTAATCTAACAATAAATCAAACATTTTTCTTCCTAAAGCCACATCAGCTCCTACTGTTATAAGCCCATCTTGTAATTCTTCATTGCATTTTGTGTGAGTATTGTCTGTGACTGATGTCAGATAAATCAGTCTACTGTTATCTGGGGTTTCACTTGTCCAATTTGAATACTTATAGTCAGTCTTCATGTCTTGCAGAATTTCTGCAATAATTTAAGCTTTAGTAAACGTTAATAAGGTTTCATGCTTCCTGAGATCACACATGCAAGCCTCTTTAGGACTCTCAAATTCCAGATTTTAGGGCCTGCATACTTGAATATGTTTCTTTCTAAGAAAAGTTGTTTAATATACTTCTAAATAATGACCAGGAAAGCACTTAGTTATCACATATGATACAAATACATTACACATTCTTTCAAGTTTAAAACAAATTTATTCATTAAACAATTTTTTTTAATCAATATCAACATTTCTTAAAATCTCGATATAATAGGCCTACAATAGTGTTAAGATTTAGGAAACACGAGCTGTTCCTAAAACTACCAACCATGAAAATTTCTTTACATCCTTATCCATTGTTTCAGTGCTTCTTAGCTTGTAATGATTGCTAGGTTTGCTTTTTGACTACTGTATGTATTTATTTCAAACTGCTGTGTTTGCTTCCCACTAAACTAGAAACATATTTTTTCTGAATCTCCCCTCTTTTTTGATGACAATATCCTGACTCCTTTATAGACATCTTCTTCATAGCCTCCCCCTATTATGATAGTTTTTATATTTAATTTTTTCTTTTCACTCAGTCATTCATTTTCCACAGCTTGAGGCACAAGTCAGAATACATGCCTTGGGAACAAGTAGACACGGCAAGTGTCTGTGTGTGTAGTCTGGATTGTACCCTTGTTTGCACATACTGAATATAGCCATATCTATTTACTCAGGCAAGCACAGACTTTCATTCCAGCAATAATTTTCACCATAATAAAGTCTGAAGTTTTTAGTTTCCCTAACATATTTTTTTTTTAATCAGAAAATAGTTAGTTAGGAGTTTTAGGAGCTCTAATAATGCCTTAGTACATAGGACCAAATTTATATGTGGTACCTGAAGTTCTTCACAATAAAAATGCAATTTTCTTTCACAAAATTATTAGACACTGAAAGAAAAAGTTATCTTGTTCTTTAGTCTTGACTGCTGTGCAAGAAAGTAGCTCTCTATGGTAAACCCAGTGTAGGCTTATTCCTATTGCATTGATCTACGTGTAGTTACTTTCCTAGGAATATGAAGGTTTAAAACTGTATTCGACATTCCATCTCATCATTTATTACTCAATAAATAAAAGTTTCTTTCAGGGCTAGGTCCTTTATTATTTACAGGAACTAAAGGGGCCTAAACCTTTTAACTCAGTTAATAACAGAATCTCCCAATGCCTGAAGGTATTTCCTTCTGGACACAAACTTTCAAACTGGTAGGAATGGAGAGAAGGAATTGAGGTGAATTGAGGTGTGACCTGACAGACTTGCTTTCTAACTCATTAAAGAGAATGTTTCTTTCTCTCCCAACTACTTTCCAGCATGGGAAGTTGCTCTCAATGCCCAATTTTTTTTTTTATTTTTTTTTTCTGGAATGACTGGGGTAGAAATGTTTGGGGAAAAAGAAAAAACCAAAACTTTGCCAAATATACTGAGAATTGGGTTAAAACCTGAGAAGCAGGCACTATTGTTGGATTGATATCAAAATAACACAAGGCCCATTAAAAGAAGCTGAGCCCAAAATTTTCATAAAGCAAATCATGTAAACTGTAATCTGATTAAGTTCTTGGTTTTGATTCACAAAAAACAAAACCAAAACAAACAAAAACCACCCCAAACTGAAAAACCAGAACAAAATACCATCCAACAAAACAAAACCCCCACCCCCCCAAAAAAAAAAAAACCCACGTGCAGTGAGCAGTGTGGTCTCTACTTAATCCGATGGCCACAAGAGGGTACAATTTGTAAATGGTATGTGAATATAACAGTCCTACTAAGTTTTCTCTAATCTAAAAGATTCTCTGATCTTTTCTGTAGTCACAAAAATCCATCTCCAGGCTGGCCTGAGGGAAATTTTGGCACAGCACCTGCCCAGGAACATCCCCTCAAGAGCTGCCCAGGTCACCAAATGAAGGCAAGGAGCACCTCTCTCTGCACCTGCCCACAATCCACAGTTCCCAGACATCTGAAACTTTCCAAACCTGTGGCTCCTTTAGCTGAGAATATCATGCCGAGAACAGCAAGCACAACATACCTTCAGCTATGTCACAGGTAACAAACATTCTCGAAGGCCCTCATATTCTTAACCAGCCCTTGGGCATCAGAACAAAGGCTAAATGGCTTTGTCTGGGCACATCAGAAATCACAGAATATTCTGATTTGGAAGGGACCCATCAGGATCCATCGAATCCAACTCCTGGCCCTGCACAGGCCACCCCAAGTCACAGCATATGACTGAGTGTTGTCCAAACACCTCTTGAACTCTATCGGGCTGCTGCTGTGACCCTGGGGAGCTTGTTCAGCACACTGTGTAACAATTCTACCACCGAACACTGTCTTTTCCACAGGGCAAACAAAATAGAAGATGGACAAAGGAAAACAGGGCTTGACTAGAGGCTTCCTAGTGATACATAATTAATTCTGGTGAAAGCTGCAAATCTGTGGTTTTGGCTCAAACCACCCCCAGTACAACTTACTTTGATAAATGAGTATCAGGACTTGCTCGAAAGCATAAAATAACAGAGTATATATTGCAGTGAGCTCCCATGTGCACTGTGTATCTAGAATGTCCCGTGAAATGGACTCTTCTGCAGTGCTGCTGGTGGGGTCCCAAACGCACCAGTGTTTTCACGTGTTTTAGGGAAATCTGTCAAACGTGCTCAGATGCTGGCAGCAGCGGCAGAAGCAGAGCCTCGACAGCTTCTGTTTGTTACTGGAATTCTTTGATCCCATCTATGACTGCGGAGATCCAGCAGATATTCAACCAAAAGCTGTTTAACTTTGAGATCACTCGGGGGGAAAAAAAAAAAAAAAAAAAAAAAAAAAAAAAAAAAAAAAAAAAAAGAAAGCCACAACCACAAAGCCGGGGTCGGCTGTCGCCCGCCCCAGGCCCGCGGTAACGGCGCGGCCACGGCCACACGCGCGTGCCGCGCGCGGGGCTGCTGGCCCTTTAAATGCCGGCGGGCGGCCCGTGCTGCCGCTGGCTGGGAGACCCCGCGCCTTCAGTGAGAGGTGAAACCAAGATGGCGGCCGCGCAGTGACTGAGGCGGAGCCGGGGCCGGAGGGAGCCGGGCCGCACCAGTCGTTGCCGATCGCCCCCTCCCTCCGCAGGGCACAACGTTTCTCTTCCCGCCGGGTCGCCGAACGCCTGGAAGCGCGGCCACGTCGCAAGGCGCGCCGGGGAGTCGGGTCTGAGCCGCCGCAGCACCGGGAGGAGGAGGAGGAGGAGGAGGAAGAAGAAGAACATGGCGGCGGAGTCAGGCTGGGAGTGAAGCCGCCGCCTGCGATCGGAGCCCATGGGGAAGATGGGGCGCTGAGCTCGGCTGGCCGTTCACCCCGTCCCCGGACAGGCAGTGTCCGCAGGCCTCGGGCAGCCTGGGCGGGAAGGAGGGCGGCTCCTTGGAGCCCCGCGCTGACGGACGGCGAGCGAGGGGCTTCGGGCCTGGGCAGCTGCTGCACAATAGAGCCGGGCTACAGGCCGGGGCGAGCGGCCCCTCTCCCGCCTGCCTCCCGTCCTCTGACTCCCTCCGGCCTCACCAGCCTTCCCCCTGTTTTCCTCGGCAGGGCTTCGGCTTCCAGCAACGCCTGCTCCTGTCACGTTGGGCCGGCTGCAGTCTCCCGCTGCTTCCACTATCGTGGATCTCCTTCTCCTCTAGGATCCCTTCTTCACCGCCTCTCCTGCCTGCCCTTCGCCCTGCAAAGAGCCTCCCTCCTCTCTGCGGCTCTCCCTGCCTAGGCTTACTCGCCTTTTGTGCAGCGTCTGACTGTACCTGAAGGAGCAGCTCCCTTTTCACATCTTCACCTCTTGTTTCCCCCTCTTCCTCAATCCTGTTACCCTCGATAATGAGGATCCCGTTGGAGCACTGAAGAGTAAGAAGAGCTTGCTTGGCGTGCCCGTGTGGGGCTGCTCCCTTCTTTCCCGCTCCCCTCCCCTGAGGGGGGCCTGGCCCCCGACCAGCCTTCTGCTCCTCCAGCGATTGCAAGCCAGAGTGGTGGCTGCGGTGTGGCAGGCGGCAGGATGACGGACACCCGGCGGAGGGTGAAGGTTTACACGCTAAATGAGGACCGCCAGTGGGATGATCGTGGCACAGGGCATGTGTCCTCTTGCTACGTGGAGAGGCTCAAGGGCATGTCCCTGCTAGTCAGGGCAGAGAGTGATGGTAAGTGTATACGGCTGAAGGTACAGTCTTTCCTCGTCCTACCCAGAGAAGGAACTGGGTATAGCTTTGTGTCTGTTGCCTTAATGTTTTGCTGCATAATTCAAATGATATTCATAAAAATAAGTAAGTACTAACCAGGGTTCCTGCGTGCTAGGCCAAGTGAAAGAAACAGAAGATTGCCATCGAGTGCAAGCATAGTAGGCGCTTACTGAATACAAAGTGTTGCATGCAAAGTGTGTTCGGCTCTCGTAAATCTTGCATGGGTTTGGATATCTACTGATCTGTTTTCAGAACTGATCACCAGGTGTTTTTGGAAGCGATCCCCTCATGAAAGTTGCTCAAAACTTGGATTTTGGTTTTTAGTATTTCTTTTTAGAAGCTCATTGGATGGCTAACACCCTTCTGTTTCCACCTGCCCTTTTCTTTGGTAGCATTTAGAATTATGTAAGATTCTAACAGCTATCAACGGTTTTCAAAGTACAGTTATGGTAGTAAAAACGATACAAGGGACAGGACAGTATTTTCAGAGATGCCTTTTTTTTTTTTTTTTTTCTTCCTTTAGTGGAATGGGGGTTCTCAGTCATTCAGCAGTTCCAGGTCTTCCTGAAAGTAAATTTAAAATGATGGACTATCAACTTCTTTCACATTTTCTGGCAACATATGTCAGTAGTTTATATTAAGTAGTAATACCTAGCCCTGCAGCTACATGTTTGGGCTAGTCTTGACTATTGGTTAAGTGAGTTCATGACTGCTGTGATCAGAGATTTTAAAATGTGTACTTCACAGTATCAAGCTTGTACCATTTTGCTTTTAAAGTGTCAGTGCATGACTTACTACTTCATTAGATGTATAGCTACTGTATTTAGTAACTTGTAGATCTAGTCGTAGCTTGTGACTGTAAACAGACCTTGTAATTATTTTTATTAAGCTTTTTTATTATAGGAAGTAGGATGAGAAGCAACTTGAGAATCACTAATCGTTACTTTTTGAGAAAGTTCTGATAAACTGTACCATATGTAATCTCTACAGCAAAGATCATAAATTCATATGGAGAAATCAGTCATCTAAGCAGGATTTTGGTAATTGAACTTCTGATAAGCCCCCAGGGAGATCTTGTAGTTTCTTGATTATACTTTAAAAGGTTAAACTGACACCTGATTTTCACTTATTTTACAGTGAGGAAGATGCATTTAAACCTTTAGCAGCTTCACAGTGCAAGAGAAAACATCCAGAATGGAAATAGATTTAGTTTAATTTCAACATGAGGAGGGAATTAAAAAAATTATCACTAAATATTTTAGGCTAATTTTTACAGTATGTTTTGTGATAGATACTGTCCTGACTGCCTACATGGCTGTTGTGGTCATGTTTAAAACCTGTTATGTCTCCTATACATTAAAAAATTTCTTCTTTTAAATTCTTTTTAGAAAAGAAATCAAAGAACTGCAGTTCCTAACCTGCTTGTGAAGAAATAGCTCATTTGAACTAAAATCCATTTATGAACTTTCAGTGGGATGGATACGTGTGCTTCAGACTGATTAGAACCTGAGTTGGACTGTTGTTGCCACCTCACTTAAAAATGAACATCTGTAAGAAGGAAGATACACATTGGTATAAAAAACTAAAATTAAGTCATTGCTTTATCTTGCATAGCTAAGATACTCTCAAATATTCAAACTTATTAATTGCACCTAATGTACAGGTGTTTATTTGGTAGGATATACACTTTAGACCTCTGTTAAACTGCATACTTTGTACTTCTAAGTATTGAATAATACACAGAGTTAAAGTTCTTAATATAGTAGGTAGTATCAGTCCTGGGTAAATGTGCACTCTATTAATAGGCTAGTTTTTCTAACTTGCTTGTGTAAACACCTCATAAAACTTGCTTTATATTTTGTTTACTCCAAGTGTCTATTGTTTGTGGGCTAATTTTGAAGGCAAATAGTCATTTTTAGATATGAGCAAATTATTTGGAAAAAGGTAATGCCATACCTGTGTTTTATATACTGTGCAATTTCCTTGCATGTGTTTCCTTGCATGCTTTTTTAACTAAATGAAATAGTTGAATGTGTTTTTTAACTTTCTCCCAGTTAACAAAGACATACAAGTAGTAGGAACTGATTTGTACACCATTTGCTTCCATGTTTCCATTGCATTTTTGTATTGTCTTTCTTTGTCAGCTCCTCCTCTTTCCACAATGAAACTTCTTCCTTCCTGCATTTCTAACCCAGCTTTTCCTAGCCTTTGAGCTGAGATTCATCCTGTGCACACTGACATATTCTTACTGACTTACTCCAGGAAGCTAACAGAAAACCTCGGGATCTGCCTGGAGGTGAAGGCTCCATTTCCTGAGTCGGGGAGGTCGTGGGGATGTGAGCAGTAGTTCTTATGTGTGTGGGAAATTCCCACTCTTGTTAAAGGGCCAGTTTGGCTGATCAACAGTAGAAATACCAGTGGTTTCTTTGGCTGACCATGTGGGCTAGCACATGGTTCAGTCTTTGGATTTTGCAGCTGTGGCTTGGTGTAGTAGGCTGCTTGACAAGTGTTTGAGATTTTATAGCACAGTCAGGGGTTCAGATAAGAGAAGTACAATCAGAATGCCATGTCCAGTGTAAGCTATTATTTGAAATTGGAGGAATAAGAACTGAGTAAAAGGGTTTTTTATCTGTAGGAGTATTTTTTTAACTTGTGCTGGTGGTTAACAACATCATAAAAGAAAATAATTTAGAGTAGATGACTGATTTGTGTTGCTAGCAGCATGTCTAATGTTGCCAGGCACTAAACTGTTAAGAGTCATTGCAGCCAATTTGGAATAATCAATTTTAGAAGAGAAATACCATAAACTGCTTTTATATCAGGTATATTATGCTTTGAAGCATGAAATGGTATTTTATTTTTACACTTTAATAGCTATTCCCTTTTTATTTAAAACCCTGAAAAGTTTCCCTGTGTGATTCCTAGTTGTATTGTGTTCTACTTGAATTGCAGCAGAGCAAGAGTGAAGTATTTTCTTACAAATTATCACCTACCATGTGAGTTTCTGTGTGTAATCAGAAGCCTTTGATTTCTTGCACATTTCTGACGTGGTATTTTAGGCTACTGCTGCCTACCTTATTCTTAAAATGTCTTTGTGCTCCTTGGGGTTTACTGCATGGTTTCAGATCGCCTTCTTTTTGTTCTGAGCCCCATGACTGAAGTGACCCCTAAAATGAACAGTTTCTGTTCAAGTAATTTGTATTAACTTGCAAACATAAACCTTTAATTAAAGCTTACTGGTCCTTTATCTAAACTTTTTGACAAGTGGAAGTTAACCCTTCCATTGCAGGCCATATTCATGAGCTCTCATTTAGGAACTCTCAAAATTTTCATTCAGAAGTTGTAGTTTGCTGCTTCTGAAGTCTGTATGTTAATGACCTCTGCCAGAGAGCAAGCACCTGTCCTTGCTGTTTCTGTAATGCAGGTATCGGTAAACCTGTACAAATAGCAGCTTAGACCAAACTTGGCTTAAGTTTTTTTTACTTTGTTCAAAGTCAAGGGACTGATTTTATTGGCTTGTTTTTAGGCAAGCAACACAGTATTTATCTTAGATCAAAATGAAAAAAAATATGGGGAAGATGACTTGAGGGTTTTTTATTTCTTTTCTCCTGGTTCTTGCCTTGCCGTAATATTTGGGTTTAACCTTCCAGAAGTGTCTTAGACTCGGGAATATTCTGTTGTAATGTAGAATACTTTCTTGTGCCTCAGTTTGAACTGTTTCTTGAGTTTCTGAGGATTAGTTTCTGTGATTTGGTTGCAGCAGAACTGATTACAGAACTTTAACCTCTGTGTGCATCTTGTAAGAAACAGCTCTTGAATTGAAACTTTCACTTAAATGTAGATGTGTTTGTACGGGTGAGGGGTCATGAGCAGCACTTTTTTTTCTGCTTTCGAGGAAGACTCCATGTAACGGTTTGGTGGGAGAGCAGCAGTATTCCAGATTAACTGGTCTCTTCCATATGTGTATTTGTAAACAAAGCCGCACATTTTCTGTTTAAGACTGTTGATTTGGGATATTTGATGTCTCTAAATGTAATTGAAAATAGCATCAAATATCAGTCAGTAATGTCTTTAATGTCTTTTAAGCAAGTCTTTCCATATACACAAATTCCTTCTGCACACAGAATGGTGTTTATACTAACAAACCCCTCAGTTGTGCTATATTGAATTAGAGTGGCAGGTAACAGAAATTCTGCAAGTCACTTTTCTTTTTACGGGTGGTTTCAGATGTTATTTTTCGGCTCCAGTGTTTTGCAGTTACCTTTACAAATTCGTTCAAGGCTGTAATTTAAAAAATAACTAGATCTGCATAATTTTGGAGCATTTACTAAAAGCATAGCTTGCATTAAGGTGAGTTTTTAGATCTTACCTATTTGAATAGAGTCATTGGGTCAATGAAGATGAAGTTTTGTTGGTGTATTTTTATGAAATGGACTGGATAGTCATAACATTTTCTAGGATTGTACCAACGGAAAAATACCTACATAGAAAGTAATACTTACGACAAAAGCATCTCAAACAAATGACTTTGAATGGAAGTTTATTTGTGGTGTGTTATATTTCTATAACGTTTTTCTAAAGAATATATCTGTATTTCATATGTCTGTTACTGCTGCCTGGGGTTTCTGCTTGCAAGTAACAAAGACTTAATGTTGCCTCACACCAGGAAGGGGCTTAATCCTGTGCAATTTAGTGTATGAAGTGAACTCACTGAACTAACTCGTAGATTAGTCACTGATCTTTGACTTGTTGAACTCATTTTTGGGAACTTAATGCACAAATGGAGCATTGTATTCTCCAGAAGGATGGATTTGGGGCAGTTATTAGTTATAGAGTACAATTTACCTTTCAGTATGTTTCTATCTCCAGATCAATATTTTTCTAGTTACTGTCCAAAGTGATAAGGAGTAAGTTGAATCGTGAGAAGCAATTCAAGCCTTAAAAAGCTTGATTTGTCTTTCCTGCAAGCATCAGGTTTAGTAGAGAAGAAGAAATGCTCTTTTTTGATAAGTCTACTAAACAAGTCATTCTCTCATCTGCTTCTAGTTTGGAAGATGAAGTGTTTGCATTCAATTGTTTTCATTTTTTTAAATCGTATTTTGTCAAAGCATTCAAGTTATGTATGATATTCTTCTAATATTGGGATTTACATGTCTGTAGGTCTCTGTTCAGCCATTACAATATAATGTTGAAATTATCAATTACTTCTGATTCTTAGAAGATTCTAGTTCATACTTGCTGGTATGAAATATTTCTAGACAGTAGAGACTTTCTAGAAGTTTGTCACCCAATTTAATAGCAAATAATAATATTCTAAAACTTCATGTAGTAGAAACTTGGACTTTGAAAGCACAGCTGAATGTGTATCTGATGATTGTAATGGAAAAGGAAATGCTGGTTTTAGATGTTCATTAGGCAAACCCTAAATTCAAAGCTCGAGACTATGGCCACCGTATGAGCAATGTATATGATTTGTCTGTAAACCTTATCTTAGACGTTTTCCTTCTCTGTCCTGCACTATGGTTTGTGATTATCATTTTCTCTAGTTATGTAGTTAGGCAAACGGGCTGCTTTGGTAACAGAGCTAGTGCGTGTCAAAAAACTAGAAAAACTCAAAAAAACCTGAACAATGTATTTGGGCTTGAGGCAAGAGAGCTTTTTCTCTGTGTCTTGTTTTCCCTTGGGGTCTATTTATTTCAGTTTTATTGAAATTGACTTGTATTGAGTTTGTAAAAGGCTTTTACTCCAAGAGCAGTTGAGACCATGCTTCTCAAACCAACTTCATTAGTGAAGGCTGCCTCTTGTAGAGCAACAGACTTAGAAATTTGGAACAAGCAGCCTTCACAGGTACATTAATTTGAAAAAAATACTTAAGTGCATCTGATGATTACATACGTAGTAAGCTGGTGGATATAGAAATCATTGATAAAGCTTCTAAACTTGTAAAGTAGCAACTTTTCTTATCAGACAACAGAATATTCTGATATTTATGTAAGTCTTTGATGGTACACCACTCTTACAGCCAGTGAAGTTCTGTGATCTGGTTCTTCCGTCTCATCCCTCACATCTCCCAACCTAACATCTTCATCAGTCGAGTGTACCCCCAGCAGTTTTGCAGGTGACACCAAGCTGCAGTGGTGTGGTTGACATGCCTAAGGGATAGGATACCATCCACATTGGACCTGCACAAGCCTGAGAGGTGGGCCCTTGTGAACCTCATGAGGTGCAAGGTGCTGCACCTGGGTCAGGGCAGCCCCCTGGTATCCGTCCCGGCTAGGGAGAGCAGATGGAGAGCAGCCCATATTTTAGTAATACATTTGCCTTAGAACTATAGTGATGAAACCGAGAAGTTAACACTTTTCTTAAAGAAAATTTGGACTTTTCTTAAAGCCTTCTTTTAACCAGGTAAGTAAATGGAGAAATGCCACTTTAAAGGGGTGCTTGCAGCCTTACGTTTTAATTATATGATTAACAATGCAAGTTAATTTATTGGTATTTCTTCATGTAAGCTGACTGAAGGTCTGCAGATACATAAATTTAAGTCATGCACTGGCATGTGGCATGTTAGTGCAGCTGAGTAGCTAGGTGGATGAGGGAAGTGATTGGTCCAAGAATAAAATCAGTTTTAAAAGTTGTTTGTGCATAGATCAATGCTTCAGGTTCTTTAAAGGTGACACAAGAATGCTAACATGCAAAAGGAAGGTAAAGATGACACAGACATGAGAATGGAATTGCTGTTCTGTGTCTTACATCAATAAAACCTACTGTGAAACCATTTTTCCTGAGTTTGTGTGACGTTTTCTGGTATTAGCAATCACAGTGGTTACTGCTCTGAACATTAGTTTCTAGATCTGCTTCCCAGGAAAATAAGTGTTTTAGCTAAGCTTTAAGAACAAATAGCACATGATTAGAATTTTCACACAAAACTGCCATAGGTAATCTCTGGAATGCAGTTGTGATGCTTTTGGTGTGCTGACTTGCAGACTTTATTGTGTCAAAAACAATTTCCGTGGAAAAGTCATTACTCAGAATAAGAAAGGTTTAAAATTCAGTCCTCAGAGCATTATTCTGTACTGTGTGAACAATATCTCTGAGGGACAAATGAAGTATAAAGCTCAAGAGCAGAGGTTAAGAGACTTATTGTTGCTCAAGGAAAGATTGATCAGAAAATTCATGGAGAGATTAAAATGTTAGCGCACATATAAATAAGTGGAACTTTTTTTTTCTAGGCTCTCTTCTTTTGGAGTCCAAAATTAATCCGAACACTGCGTACCAGAAGCAACAGGTAAATGTACTTTTCTTTTCCTAATCTTTTAATACAGGGTCTTTAACAGTATACAACCAACAGTATAGCAATATAATAATTCTTTTGCCTCTATTGCAAATTATATTTTATGTTCTTGTGCCAAAAATGGGCGAAGTAATTTGCACCATTTTTGTGCGTTACATGATCATGTGTTACGTAGCTCCATTTTTGGAGTAGTTATACAGATAAATTGCACTCTGTTTTGCACCAGAAATTGCTTTGGAAGAGACAGTCAAAACGTAGTTGGGAAAATCACAAAGTAGCTGAGGTTCCTGAGGGTTATAGTGTCTGAAACTTAGAATCATTTTTGGCTTTTTTCTTCTTTATATTTCAAATTCTATAACTTTAAATGTATTTTTATTGAAGGAAAGACTAGAAGGCTTTAAAGCTATTTACATGTTAACCTTTGTCTTTTACTTGGAAGGTGGGTATGGTTTTCTACTGCTCCAAAGCATGCTGTGTGCATAAAAGCAGCTTCTCACTTTTAGTTTGCACATTGCTTCAATTATTTAAGCCATACAATGTGAGCCTGTGAAGAATGCTCCTGAGATGGGTGAGAAATGAACTGTATAGGTTTTGTACTTTATTTGCTGTGCTTGTTTCATGGATGCTGGGAATTGCCCTTACAGGTTTAAAAATGCTGAACCAAACTGTATTTTGTTGCCTGTTCGGTCAGCTCAGACTTATGAAAATCTTGTCAGGTACAGTTAATATATCAATGAACACTCTTCAGTCTTTCAGCTGTAATAGTTTATTATAGGCGTGGACATATTGTTGTTTTGTTCACAGGCATACCCAGTATTTTTGTCACTGCAGCTGTTTGTAAGATTGCATTTTAAAATGAATAGGGAGAACCAGTATGGGCTAAAAATACCCTTCCTTGAAAAATTTAACCTGTATATCTATCTCTTGATGTATTCATAGTGCACTGTATAACCAACTCATACTGAACAGCGAAAAGAACAGTGTGGGTCTGGAGAATCAGTTCTGGGAAGTAAGGACAAGACCAGCAAAAATGCTAAGCAGTCTAAGTTTTAGCTATAATCCTGAGTAACTTGAGGTCATGGTTCTATGATACAGTAACTTAAGCTTTAAAATTCCTGAAGTGACACTGAATATTTCTCAGCACTGTGACATAAATTGCTCATCTGGTGTAAACTTGCTTTGCTGGCTTAAATTGGTTAAAAGAGCACTGAGAGGTGAGTTTTGTATCAATAGGCTTTGTCACATCAGACATGAAACCTACTTCAGGTAGGCAAAAAACACAGGCTGGTCTGTGCAACAGCATTTCCTACTCTGGGTCAGACGTATATCGTAATTTAGTGCTGCATAAATCACACTGGTCATTGTGAAAATATGGTTAGAGAAATAAAAATAATTAACACAAGTCTGTCCCATTAGAACTGCACTGTACATTCTGTGTGCTGGAGAATGAAAAATGCTGTTTTTAAGGCTTTCAAATGCTTGCATATACAGAAATTTATATTTGCAGGTGGATTGTTGATATTATGTAAGCAAACCAGTTTCTATTATAGATTGAATATGAGGCTCCACTCCAAGCCTTAGAAATAGCGAATGTTTCTTGGTGTGTGTATTAAATCTGCTCTATAGCCTGTTTTCTTTCATGTGAGGCCTACTTATCCTTTCCCTTAGTAAAAGGCAAGTTTAGATTTTAAACCTGATTCCATATGAGCTAAGCTTGGAGTTTAGCAGCTGAAAGAAAGAGTAGGGTTTTTTTCCAGCTCTCCTCCTCGAGCAGAGGCTTAAACTTGCTAAACCACAAGAAAATCAACTTGGTACTTTAAATCCTTCTTCAAAAACTGGTAATTCTCTGTGCTGGCAGAACTTTCAAACTATCTTGCACAAGATCCATTTGTGGAACTGAGATGGGAGATTGAGTGAGATCTTTCTTTTTCACTGCAGAAAACCACTTAGGTCACCTCACTGCTAGTGAAATTGCAGCCTGAGATAGAAAATTTGCTTTTGAGCTTGCCTGTTGTTGTTAGTTGCACTTAGAAAATTTCATGAAAGATCTCCCAGAAATCTAAGACTTAAACTTCAAAGTAGCTGTGTAGTGTTATTATCTTACCAGCTTTTATCTCAAAATGTTGTGAGGGTGAACCTCCATGCTATTTTAAGGGGTACATACAGCACATCCATTTCTCCTGTGGCACAGCATGCACTTGTGGACACTTTGAATATATAATGGAATAAATGAATGAGTTCTGACTTTTGTCTAGGCTGACATGAGGCTTGTAAGAAGAAACGGTCTTTTATTGGACCGACTGAAACATCCTGTAGTTGGAAGGAAGGAGAGATAATGTGTACTAAGCTCTTGGGGAACCAAGCTATGCCAATTGCTTTGGATCCTTCAACTAAAGAAGCCTATAGATATCTTTGTGATACATAGTGAAGTCCTTCCACTGGTGAAAGAACCTTCTATCTGTGCTGATCTGTTAGTGCTACTGTGAAGTATATGGTCTCGTTAGTTGTTGATATCTCAAATTATGCAGTCTCTGTAGCTTGGATAATTACCAAAATACTAATGTGAAGACCTGAGGACAAGTTTGTCTCTGTTCCCTTGGAAACTAAAACCAGCAAAACCAGCCAAACCACCAAAAAAAAAAAAAAAATCCCAACAAAAACTATACCTGTGAAGCTGAGCTTGTAGTACAATTTTGTCCCAGTTGTCTGCTTCATATTTCTTGGTGTTTAATGTTGAGAGCAGTGACTGCCTTTGTGGTGGTAAACAAAACTTTCTGCTTTTGGAGAGAAAGATTACTTGGGAGATCTTGAGTCCTACTCAGGGATTCATTTTTCATACATCAACCTAAGATACTTCAGTTTGCACAGTCTAGTTTGTCTAGACTTACCTGCCATCTGGAGGTTTGAAATAATTCAGTGAAGCATGAAATTCATAGTCTTTTGACTACCTTTTCAGTAGTCAAATAAATTAATCTGCCACAATGAAGAGCCGTTTCCTGCCGTGTTCAAAAAGGAAGATAGGTCTCTGTATCCGATTCTGCAACATGGAGTTGGTATCATGTGGGAGTTCGTTGATGCTCTGAACCATGCACTCCTTGGCAAACTCGTCACTATTCATGGTAGAACTCGAAGAAAGAAAGCCATATGAGGAGAAAAAGCTAGAAAGAGAACAACTTCAGAAACTGATGTCCTGTGGCTCAAAAAAAAGACTTAATATTTCTTACATTGAAGTACTATATGTAGGCAGAAACTTCTTCAGAAAAAGCACAATTTGTGCAGTACAGCCTCATGAGCATCATGATTTTTATTCTTGTTTACAGCTCTATGTTAAGTTTTGTTGGCATTTTTATTTTAAAATGTTACAATAACATTCCTATAACTTTGCCATGGAATATTACTGGATTTAATTACTGGGTAAGTAGCAGCATTCACCTTAAAAGCAAATTTCCTATAGTAAGTGGAATTTAATTATACAAAGCATTGCTGGGTCATATGTGGAATACTTACTTTTTCTCTTCTCTTGGTTGTTTTCTTAATATTCTAGTAAAGATAGAAGATATTTAAATTGTGGTTTGGAGGGGTTAAAGGCTTTGAAATTTCAGAATGTTAATGACAAAGATGCTTTTCTTAAACAAGTGATCCTTATTCAGAAAATGAATAATTGCACTAGTATATTAGGACAACACCTCTTCCTATGCAGCCCTAAATGATTAAAAACCCCTCTATACACATAGCATTTATCTAAGGAGAAACCTGATACGGGTGTGGACTGGGGTATAACTTTTCAGTGTACTTTGGCAATGCTTAAAAATAGAACAGTAAAGACTTGTATCCTCAGGTTTTTTAGATGCATCCATGTGCATCCTGTAACACAGTGATGAAGTATGTATGTATTGCATTCATTTCTGTGCCGGGTACAAGGAAGACTTGAGTTATTTACAGCTTCCACCTACAGTCTTGCCTCTGCCCTAGAGGCGTCTTGTGTCCTTTGCTTTTGCAGTCTCTTTTTCAGTTCCTCAGGAGAATAAAAAGCTAAAATTCATCCAGAGTACTATCTACTAGCTATGTAATTTGAAGGTGGCCATCCTTGAATAATGGAGAGCAGACTTATTAATAAAAAAGCCAAGTTTTGAAAATATCCAAAAGGCGCTGACTGAGTCTCAGAGAAGATGAACTTCATACCCTTGCTGTTATGACAAGCAAGCCAACACTGAAACTATTTCAAGAAAATTTGTGCATATTGTAGCTAAGATAGTAAGGAAGAATATGCGGCTTTGTGGGGTGAGGGAATAAACAAGGGGATGGGTGGCTGCTCTTGGGTTTGGGGTGGAGTGGTTCATCTATTTTAAACTAACATACGTTTATTTTCCTTCATGTCTGCTTTCCCGTGTATTCTGATTTTTCTGCTGTTGCTGAGTGTCCTGGTTTAGGGGCAAATTTGGGAGGGAACAAAGGGGTGCCTCTAGAAAGCAGGTTCAAGCAGCCCCTCCCCAACTGGTTTGGGAAAAGATTTCCTTGGAGAAAAGTGGAAAAAACCCTGTTTATTTAACAAGCCAAGTATTCACAAGCATAAAAAAAATTAATAATATTAAACAATAAAACCTCTAACTGTTCTGAAGAGATGGCAAATTCAGAAAGTCCTTTTCGTGGGGTGCAGGTTGGCTCACTCAGTCTCTTAATCAGTCACTCCTGTGCTGGAAAATGCTGCGTCTTGAGCCTGGTGGGCCACACGTGTGAGCTCCTGGTGTTTTTCTGTGTTTTCAGTCCAGAGCAGGGCTGATCAGTTCCAAGAAAAAGAACCACGGTCTGGGGAACTTCTCTGCCTCAGCTTGCTGAAAGGAGCTAAATAAAAAGCTCCCGCTGTTTGTGCTGCAGACAATGCAGTCCGTGCTGCAGACAACGCAGTCTGTGAGAGAGAAAAGCTGAAGCTGTTATCTCTGTTTTGAATACAGCTGGCTCAGACATTCCACCACTTTTCCTTCTCCCCCCCCTTCACTGTCAGTTCTAGTTTTAAGGGTGCAAAACTTATGCATCCCTAAAACACATGAATGGGGATAAAATTCAGTATCATAAAGTCACCCCAGGACACAGAGTATGGCCAGTAAGTCAAACTTCTACTGCAGAGATAATAAACTGATTTTATTCCATGTGATTCTTGGGAATGCAACTATGAAATCACTAACTGAAAAGTTGTGTATCGCTGTTGAGCTTTCGCAGAAGGTAGCAGAACACAACCTGAGTATGCCTTTTATGTGTTAATCAGTTTTTTGCATAAGTGGTTAGCACATCCAGATAACTAGGTTCTAGGTGAAAAACTGTATGAAACGAAATGCAGAATTGAAACTTTATATTACATTACTTGGGTGGGTTTTTTAATCTTGAAGATTCTGCTGTGACCTATCACACTGACTCATAATACTTAATTAAGTTAAATACTTAACTTAATACTTAAGTATTTAACTTAAAAAGTCCAGATAGTGCAAGTAGTTTATTTCATAAAGAGAAACCTGAAATTATGAAGCTGTACTTTTGATTGTAAATATTTAGATAGCAAGATGCTGAAAGGTGGGTTGGCATTTCCAAGGAAATGTTTGTGATTGTAAACAATCTAAGGCATTAGATAAGGAACTAGCAATCAGGCAGTCCAAGAGGGGTAGAGTGAGCCTGCCTGTGTTAAACCTTGTGTGGGCTAGGAAAGTGTCATAAGCCTGAACTATTGGAGGGCTAATCAGAAGAGATGCATTTACTTTTTAAGGCTGAAAGCAAGAATTTATTAAATACTTACCTAATTTCGGGCATCACTACTTGAGCGTAGATTAAATCTCTTTGAGCTACCAAGAGAATGTTTTGCAGCTAGAGAGAAGACTTGTCCCTGAACATGAACAATAGTGAGAGTACACTGTCAAACATTTAACAGTTTTGGTAATTTAATCATAGCAGAATCAAATCCTGAGTAGTAGTTGCTCTGATACTCTACATGATGAAATCCCAGAGCTTGCTTTGGAGATTTTTGTGTGAGTGCTGTACAAAACACCTACTAATCAGCTTTTTAATGGTTAAATAAAACTCTATAATAATAAAAGTCTAATAAAAGTTGACCTTTACTGAGAGTTGTGGCAAGAACTGATAGTATCATCAGACTGATAGTATGTATCAAAAACTTTTGGGGTAAATCATAAGCCTTTTGGCAATAGTTTCAAAAAAATGGAAAGTCATAGGGTAGATACTAAACCCTATCCTTCAGTGCAATTACCACTGTTTCCAGGGTTAAATCATTGCAAGTTAGCTTCTCAAATAAACCTGTAGCACACAGAAGTGCCTCTGGAGAAGAACTGGAAAACCAGAACTTGCTTCATGTGGGCTTGATGCTGCCAGCAGAGAGTGAAGGAGCGCAGGAATCACTGATTGTACTTTGAATTTTTGCCTCAAGCTGTGCCCTTATAAGGATTAGAGTGTACAAAGCTATCTTTCACCAACAGAAATTATTGAGACCTCCTTATAGGAATGTTAATTACATAGGTCTCGTAAAATGAGACCATACTCAGAACTTGGGGTTAAATTTTAAAATTCCTCATTTTATGTGCTCAGTCATAATGAGCACTGTTGTAACAGAAAACAAATTTGTACAAATGGTCCTAAGGAGACAGCACATTTTGTATGGGCTAAGATAGTGATGACACATCCAACTGGCACTACTGTCAAAATATTTTTTTTGTGAAGCAGCAGATGATTTTTCAATCTTTGAACAAGATCATGAACTCTATATTAATAGCTCCCAATTATCATCCTATTTAAAAACAAATCTTACCAAGAACTGTGATGCATCTTGAAAATATGAGAAGCTAGAATACTGAGTTTCTCGCAGAGAACTCAGTATAAGATCCTTCAATTATAAAACCTTTGTCCAGGTTCCTGACAGTTAACACAGTGTAGTGAGGATTTAATACTGTTGTTGCACATTTTAATTGTTTACAAAGAACTAGGTAAGAGTAATTTTTAGATGTTTTAATTATCCCATCCAGTTCTTTGTGTGTAGATGGTAATATTTTATATGAAATGCAACAACAAAGGACGTCTGATCTAGCTGAGTCAGAACTGCTATTGTGAATCAAAGAAAATTGAAGATTTTATGCTCATCAAGATGTAATGTGCAAGACTTACCTCCTTATCTCTCTAATCAGTAGCCACTATTACTAAGCATATTTATCCTTACTCCTGTGTTCTCTTTGAATGGAGGAGGCATTCTTAACAAATTTCAGTTGCTTTCTGGAGTTTAAAGAAGCAATGTTTCATGTTTGGAAGCAACAGATACTCCAGTTCCATAGGTGAGAGATCTAGAGCAGTTAGTGGACTCAATTTACACTGAGGAAATACCGGATCAGCATATACAGAGATTTCCTTCAATAAAAAAAAACAGGAAGTAGACTGTTATTGATGTGTTCTTCTATCTTTAAATCCATCTAGAATTTCCTTCAGTCATTTCTTCATACATGTATGTCTTGTACTGTTCTTTTTGATGAATATAAGCTTTGTAGCATTAACAAAATGAAATTATAGTTAGAACTGTCTGCATTTAACAGTGAATTTAAAGTTAGACAAAACTGTATATTGTGCAAAAGAGTGAAGTGCTTTTTGTTTCATGTCCTCTTTTTAAAAGCTCTTTGATGCAAGAAAGGTTGTACAAACAGTTTACTAAAGATCCAGAGAATATCAATTGATAGATTTCTATTGAGGAACCATAATATATGAAACCCTTTTGTGATAAGACAACCAATACTAATAATTTCAAATTTTAATGTTGACAATTGGAAAACACTTCTGTAATACTCATGAAACCAACTGGAAGATGATTGTTCCGCTGCTCATATGATTTCTTTAAGGAATTTTTTGTTTTGTTTTGTTTTCCAAAGGAGAAATAATTTTTTAAAAATCAGACTGTGTGGAGGTGTGAACTTCCATGTTTAGTAGTAGATGGATGATCTTGTTAAAGGGAAAAATTGCTGTGCTATAGCTAAATACATTTCTCTACATCTGTGACTGTAGTTTTCAAAAGCAGGTTTAAATGTCTATAACTTCTCTGTCTTCTTTTCTTCACTTTTCTCTGTCTGCCTTCCTTTCTCTGTCTTGATCTGTTGCTGGATTTTATTCAGAGACTTAGAGATTCAGAGGCTTAGATTCAGAGACTTTTGTTTATTAAACTTAAGCAGTAATGTAAATAGCACTGCCCTTACCAGTGTTCTTTTAATAATTTCCCCATTTGATAGTTGTGTTCTTCTTCAAGAAGAGAATACATTTTGGTCTTTTGGAAATTACTTGCTTAGAAATATAACCATTTTCACAGACGGAAATGTAGTTAGATGGAATTTTGCAAGTTCTTGGTAGTGTCTACTTAAAATTTGGTGTTAGGGTTGTTTGGAGGTTTTTAATAGATAAGCACTACTCAGTGCGAAGCTAAGGAAACAGTGAAAATTACTGCAGTAGAAATACAGTTGGAGAGATAAATGTATTAAAATTTGAAACTGATACCTACGTTTAATATGCAGTAAGGTACATACTGTTTTTTTAAAAGATGGTAAAGAAAAAAGACTTTTTTTTTTTTTGACCTTAATTTTTTAGATTTTTGTAAACTGCTGTTTTTTGCTCTGTTGGAGTCAGCAGTACCAGGTGCTGTCAATTTGTTATTACAAGAGAATTTGCTCCATGATCTGTCTTGTAGAGAATAAACTATTAATTATTATTTTTTTCTTCCTTTTGTATTTTGGAGGTGGTCTTCCTAAATCCCTTTCTTCTGTGTACCACCTCTTCCTCAACCCTTTGGAAAAGGAAAAGGTAAACTATTTGCCATTTACAAGGTAAAGCCATTAGTGCATCTGAAGCAGTATAGCTGCTCTGATAATGGCAAATTGATTATACTGTATTGCTTGACCATCCCATTGGAGCTGGCTGATTGTGCTGATAAGATTATAGTTTAGTTTAAGGTGTTTTCTAGTAAGTGCCTATCAAAATCTAAATGTTAGGTTTCCTTTTATTGTCAGTATTCATTTTAATATTACTCTAAGCAAAATCTGTATACTTACGGAAGTAGAAGTTCTGTATTTTATGTATAAGAAAAATTCTCATGTCTCTTGTCCTAGTGAGTGAATGCATGGTTTAGCACTTGGCTGAAATAATGTAGTTTCATGGAGCTGTGTATTTACTGTGGCTATATTTCAGCTGTTACAGGAAGACAAAAGACTGACAATATAACGTGATTCAATACATGTAAACAATGCTGGGTTTATTTTCTTCTTTTATTAATTTAGTTATTTTCTATGTAGTTATTATAAGAGTTATTTTGTAGACTCTCTGTAAACTACTTCATCAAATATCTTATCAGTGTCTGACATTGCTGTCTGCAGCATCAGCTTCCACTTTTATATATTGGTTTTGCATGCAATATGAGGCCTCTGATAAACTCTTGAACTATCCTAGTAAGTAGGTGAGAGCTTCAGTGTCTGGGAATTGAACATGGCTAAGCATGGTTTCAAGTAATTTCTAGAAATCTAGGGTAAAACTTCCTTCCAGAATCGTAGTTTGGAGTAGGTAGAACTCTCATGTGTGGTGCAGTGTAGTGGGTGCGTGTAGTCCCAGCAGTGAACTGTGCTATTTCTCTTCTTTAAAGTTTGTAGCCATCTTGGGACTGGCTTTTAAACAGCTGTTCTGTGTATTAGCAGTGTCCGCTGGGGCCTACAAAAATGAAAAAATATATTGTAACTTTGATCCTACAGAAAAAGTACAGTTTTATGTGGTCCAGCTGAAACATTAAAGAAACCCCTAACATAAACCCCCGCAAAACCTGTTGCTTTTGTTATTGTATTTTATTAGAGAATGCATTGAGGTAGAAGTGCATTATCTAGGCCAAACTTTTTGAGATTTACAATATTATGGTCACGTAAAGTAAAAACTTTTTGGAACTTCTTTGTTCTGATTTATACAGGAATGTTTTTAATAATTTAAACATAGAAAAACTTCATGAATTGTGATGGTTGCATTTGTATTGTAATACTGTCCTGTCATAATTAGGTGTCAGACTGTTTTTATTTTAAAATTTTACTCTTTAAACACTATTTAGGTTAATAAGATCTGAAATTCATTGCCTGAAAATACTCTTCCTCTCTTTAAAGGATACCTTGATTGTGTGGTCTGAAGCTGAAAATTATGATTTGGCACTTAGCTTTCAAGAAAAAGCAGGTTGTGATGAAATATGGGAAAAAATATGTCAGGTAAGTTTGATAAATACAAGATTGAGACATCCTAATTCATCTAAATGTTTGTGTTTAAAACTTAGAGGCTGTTCTGAGAGGTGAATTTGATCAACATTAGATAGAAAGTAAAAACTGCCATTTTAGCCAGCTCTCCCAGATTTTGCATTTTTAAATTTGAAAACTTTTCTTCTTCCTCCAGAAATGTAATACAAACCTAATCTAAGTTTTGGGTTCTTTTTTAGGGCATTTTCGTATCTTTCTACTCAGCATAACTTTTAGCTCTATTTTTGCTTAAGGAAGTATAGCTCAAAATGAGTGCTTAAAAAGTTGCCTAACAATTAATGTCATAATTAACTTTTTTCAGGATAGTCATAAGGGAAAGTTTACCTATGAAGTTTTATTGTAGAGAGAAGAATGTATGTGAGCTTTTAGTGAATTTTATAGTGTATTTCTTATACAATATGGTGCAATATATAATTTTATGTATGATATATATAATAAAACCATATTTTATTTGTATTTCTCTTTTTACATTTCTCATTCTTCTGTTTCAGGTGAAGGGAATATTGAGTTTCTCTCAGAATTTTTTTCCATGTGAATGCTTCCAGGCTATGAAAGATTGATCTGATAATAGGAGATAGCCCCATTCCTGTATCATCACCTTAGAGATAATGTTTTAAGAAGCAGTGTATATGTAGCATGTATATATTTTAATTTAAGTTTTACCACTACAACCAGATGATTATATAGTCACTGAATCAGTGTTGTGAATAATATTTGTTTGGGTACTAACTATTGACCGAAAATATTTTAGTATATTCACTGATGTTAGTTCACTTTCTCAGTTCTTGTTTGGGTTTTTTCTTCCCTTCCAAGCATGACAACTTCTCTTAATTCTGTGCTACATTATGTGGGATTTCTCTAAATTACTCTAAATCTCTCTCTGCACTCTCTTTCGGTTCTTAGCAAACATCTAGTTCTCCCCACTCTGTGTTTTGAAGTTTGTTCTTAGTGATTTCAGAAACAAAGCAAAAGAAATCTGTTTTCAGCATTACATGTGTATAGATTATTCCTTTTTTTTAAGACTTGAGTCTTTTCAGCAGTTTACCGTTTAGGTAACTAAGTACAGAAACATTTCCAAGAACCTTAGTAGTCAATGGCCCAAAAGCTGGGGACAGAAACAAAGTGGGGAAAGGGGGAAGTTTTGTTCTTAGGGAACACCCAGATAAGAAGCCCAGTTTCCTCACCCTCATGTAAAGATCTAATATTTTTGTAGGAAACCAGCGTCTTTACATCCTGTTTTGAGGCCATGCTATTGTAATTGTGTCTAGTGTACTTTACAGATCTTAAGCTTCCTCAGTCATTAAAACTTCTTCTAAAAGGAAAGCTTTGATACCATTTACAGAGAAAGTGGTTGCTGCTGTATAAGCAGAACAATATGTGGATTCTAGCGGCATTCTGAGTATAAGCTTACTGTTATAAATGAAGCATTATTTCTCCCAGGGCTTTTTTGCCGATTTTCAAGATTAACAACAACAGCACCTTCTACTGTTCTGCACAGCAGTGCTTCTCTGAATTTGACACATCATACTCCAAGCAGATGCTAAAATTAAGATGTCATTAAAGCTGATACATTCTGGTGCCCAAGCATCTGTGCATTTTTTTTTTTACTAATTCATACTTTCCACGGTTTCCTCATCTCTCTGGAGGGATCTTTGCAAGTCCTGTGCATTATTTTTCTAACAGTTTTCCACTGTTCTTTTGTCAGTGTTGGTTTGAGCTTTTTTGTTCTTAAGAGAAGATTCTGTGTCTCTGTTGGGTATTTAGAAAGTGCACAGTAACAGGTTTTGACTTGCAGCTCTCCAGAACTGAAAACAACAGAAAAATTAGCAAGTCTGGCCTCTCTCCTCTGTTTGAGGTAGTAAAAGCTTTGAAAAGCATGAAGAGTAGTTAATAGCCTATAGATAAATGTTTAAAGCTACCACTAGAATAATGTAATACTGATTTGCATTTGAAAATCTGTCTGCAGAGAATAAAGACTGGAAACAAACAGCTTAGTTCAGTCGTCTATTAAGAAGTTGCCATCCATATTAATAATTGCGAATTTCTGTTTTTATTTGAAGTACTCAGAAAATGTAGGGTTTTTCCTTATTCTTCCTCCCACTTTTAGAAAATAAATAAAGCTAAATGTCTAATGTAGGAACAGTTCTATAAAGCTTTCTATTTGAAGAAATCTTCTCATTATCTCTTTTATTTTCCAAACCAGCTATAGTCGGTGTCAGACTAGATTTGCATTTCTGTTTTGCCCATACAAAGAAAAAATGTGCGATACTTAAATGGTATTTTTTAAAAAGCATTCAAGTAACAGTGAAGTTAAACTCCACTTTTTGGCACATCTTATTTTGCAGGTTCAAGGCAAAGACCCTTCTGTCGATATTACTCAGGATCTTGTTGATGAATCTGAGGAGGAACGCTTTGATGATATGTCATCACCAGGTCTAGAATTGCCATCCTGTGAACTCAGCCGACTAGAAGAAATCGCAGAACTTGTGGCATCTTCACTGCCTTCACCGTTACGTCGTGAAAAACTCGCACTAGCACTGGAAAATGAGGGTTATATTAAGAAGCTCTTAGAAATTTTTCATGTGTGCGAAGACTTGGAGAACATTGAAGGACTACACCACTTATACGAAATTATTAAGGGAATTTTCCTTTTGAACAGAACTGCACTTTTTGAAGTCATGTTTTCTGAGGAATGTATAATGGATGTAATTGGATGCCTAGAATATGATCCGTCTTTATCACAGTCACGGAAACACAGGGAATTTCTGACTAAAACAGCAAAATTTAAAGAGGTGATACCTATATCTGATCCAGAGCTGAAGCAAAAAATACATCAGACATACAGAGTACAGTATATTCAAGATATGGTCCTACCCACTCCCTCAGTTTTTGAGGAAAATATGCTATCAACACTTCATTCTTTCATCTTTTTTAATAAAGTGGAAATAGTTGGCATGTTACAGGTAAGTTTCAAAAATTCGTAGTCTCTTACTTGTGCTAGGGCAAAGAAAGTTGGATGATTATTCCTGGAAAGATTGAGGTGCTTTGGTGGAACTTTCACTTCTTTGATTCTGTAAGTGGTTGTGACAGAAAAGGCATGGTTTTGACTTGTCAAATATGTGTTCTTTTATTTCTGGGTTTGGGCTAGATTCTGTGTAACTGACTTAAATGGATCAGACGTGTAGAATATTGAATGAGGTTCTTTGGAATGAATAGTACTGTTTGCAGTTTGAATCTTTGATTTTAATAGGAGTTTTGAGGGTTAATCAGATTTATCTTCAGTTTGACTCTCAGGATGTAGCCTGAGAGTCAGTGGAAATATATGGAAAATATACAGCAAAGGAGAGTGAAAATTCCTTTTGCTAGCTCCTAGAGCAAATAATTGTCAAAACTAGACCTCACAGCTTTCCCTCCATCACACTTGGTTATCAGAATTCTGATATTACTTAATCCACTCTTTTGGAGCTTTAATCTGTCAGGTGAAACACCTTGAGCATCTTCAGTAGTACCAGGCCCCAGCTTATGCCCAGGTGAACCAAACTGTTCATATCTGTATGTGTGTCCTTGTTAAACAAAGTCACAGTGGCTTATCTGAAACAGTCAGAAGGCCTTTATCATTTTGGAGTTGCCAGTTTGAAGAAGTTTACAGGTCTGACTTTGAGAGAATGTAGAAAAGGATTCAGTTCAGATGTCTCAACTGGAGCGAGCATCCAGTATGACTGTTATCCCAAAAATCTCTTGCCCTCTTTGCAAGGGTTGCTAAAAGCAAAGTTCTGAAGTTCATACATTGTGACTTGAGGAGGAGGGGAGAATTTTTCAGCATTCTTGGCTGATTCTGAGGTGGGTCTTGAGCTTCAAAAAAGAAACTGGGCCTGATCCTGCAAAAAAGGAAAGGAAAAAGAGGGTCTGATCCTGCAAAATCATTAAAGATGTGTTTGCCAGATGTCCCAAGATAACTTTATTGAGGACTAGAGACTGATGAGTTTCCTTTTTTCTGTCTCTTACAACTTGTTTTAGGTTAATAGATGTAGGGTAGGTTTAAGTTAGAATATCAAGGTTTTGTGTTGTTGCCAGACTCGTTAGTTGCAGTTTACAGATGAAATAAAGACTCAGATCTGATTTTGATTTGTTGTGTGACAGCAGATTTTTTGAACATTATCTTCACTTCTGTTTTCTGTGGTTAAGAATAAAGTATACTTCATGTATGTTGGAGCCAGAATCACATTTCAAAGTTAGATAAACATTTGGAATAGCTGAAGTGCTTTCCACAGCTTTGAGGAGCCCAGAATGAGAGCACACAAGAAAGATAATACACCCTGTGCTATACTGCATTTCCTAGCACTTTCACAGTACAGCTCTCTAGCAAGGAGAGAGAACTCCAAGTTCATAAGTAAGAATCCATCACAAATAATTGGACATTGTTGATCAATTTTTGGTTTTGAGGGAATTAAAAAAGACTCACAAATTATGTGTCCATTGCATTTCTAAGAGTTTAAAAGGATTGATTGATTGATTGATTGATTTTTCAAGTTCTTGCAATGTAGCACTAACCCAAGGTTTCAGCCTACTTACCTGGCATTTATTTATTCATTTATTCGTAGAGCGGTAGGCCAGGTTGCACTTTTCTGTCTTCTCTGCACTCTATTTCACCTTCCATTCCTACAGTCTGTGTATAAAATATATGATATTATTCCTTCCCATTTCTTTATGCAGAATAAATAATGCTCTGTGAACTGAATTAAAAGACTGATTTTGTTGATTTCACTCTGTAACTAATTCCTAAGGGCTTTCGTCCATTTGCATGTGGTTTAACATCATGTGTTCCTGTAGCTGGGATTACAATATTTTATGTGTGTGGAGGGGGTGTTACTTCATGAAGGATGTCTAGTTCTCTGTAGTTCCTGGCATTCATTATTTTAGGTCTTCTGAGATCTTGGTGCTCACTAACCTTACATGTGTACTTAAGAAGTGGTAGTGGTTTCTTTTAGAAGTCATTATTAATTGAAAAGACTCTGGGATGCCTCATGGTAGTTTATTGGAAGCCATGGACAAGTCTCAAGTAGATGCATAATAAAGGCTGTTAATGCCTCTGCTCTTGACTTTAGCTTGTCTCTCTTGGACCATTGAGGATGTGACAAAAGGGATCTCTTTTTGTCAAGTTTCACTTGGCAGAATAAAAGTAAACTCCCTGAGTGGCTGATATGCCATGACATCCTGCAACTCTTGTGTGTACAGCTGAGTTGTTGGCTATTCTGTTCTTTTCTCTCTCTCTCTGGCCCTGAAGGAAAGAAAAAGAAAAACTCTTGTTACTGTGAGGAAGATAGAAACACACAGCAACACACACAACAGGTGTCCAGGTAGAGAAGAAAGGAAGAAAAAGATCCTAGTTTATTGTTGACCTTGTATATATAAGTTTCTGGACAGTGATCAGAGATTGGACAGAGAAGTTACCACCTCTCCATCTCCACTGGTCACTTGAGAAGTCCATCAGGTGATATCTTTTACAAAGGAATGCAAACATGATTCTTGTTTCTCTTACAATTCATGAGAACTGACTCCACTATACTAAAACAAATCAGAAGGCTTATTTTCAGGGACAACAAACTCTTACCTTCATCATGGGAAAAAAGTGAGCTGTAATGAGGCCTTTCCATGTCAGGCTGTATATGAACCAAAACGGCACCTTACAGGACTCTCATCTCAATTAACTCAGCCACACTGTAGTTTCAGTCCGAAGTGACTAGAAGTTTGTACAAGACTGTACAGATTGTGTCTTATGCTTCCTGACAAACTGAGTGACTTCACTCAGAACTACTGCTGTGTTTCATTTAAGGCATTTACTGTCAAGATAGGCCATTTATGGTCATTAAAGGTCATTATGACTTTTAAAGTCAGTTTTTCAGTTATAATTAATATTGTAGATGAGAATATGCTGATTCTTCAGAGTTCTGGCTTTATTAGAGAGACTTTGCATGTGTTTAAAAAAATTAATTCTGTAGTCATGGAAGATACTTGCTTTGATCATTTTGCTTTCTTTGGTAGGTAAAATAACTGTTGCCCTTTTGTGGTAAAACCAAAAATAGAAAATAGGTAACTTTTAGCATTAGAGTTATGAGCCATATTCTTCCCTCCTTCTTCATGAAGGTTAGCTTTCTCATAAGCTTTATAAAAATGTGCTTGCATTGTTGGGCTTCTCTGAGAACTGGAGGTTAGTTCGTCCGTGGTTTAGTTTTATAAGATAGGTAATTTTAAGTGAGCTTGTCAACATTTCACTAAACTACATACTGTTGTTGCATGATGAATAGTAAAGCCATGAAAACAATATTCCCAGCCTGCAGAATTAACTGCTATGAAAATCTACACAATTACAGATTTTGTCATTCACAGTGTGTAAGATATGAAAGAGGTATATACCATTTTTTTGCAATTTCAGCCCCTCCTAGTATGCTCTTACTGCTTGGGGTCCAGCCTGTTCTAGTCTTGAGATGTCATAGCCACCAAGAAATCTTGCTAAGACATGGAGTTGGCCAAGTTTTGAGAGTGGGGGTGGGACAGGTAAGTGGTGTTTTTTGCTTTATATGACGCTCTTTTGCAATTTAAAAAAATATATACTAATGTGCACACTGGAGCCCACCAGCTCTTTCCTTTTGTACTATTATCTAGTTCATGTTAAAAAAACCTTGCAAAACTGCGCCATAGAGTGAGCAAACACCATCTCCTTCTGTTCTTTCCCCTTTTTCTCATTGGCATGTTCTTTTTGCCAGCAGGATCATGCAATGTCTTTATCTTCCAAAATCAAGAATATCGTTAGGATTACTTTTGGGTATGTGCATTTAGATTTCAAAGTCTTCAATTTTCAGGAAAGTGTAGAGTAGAAGAGGAAAATTGGACATATGTTAAAATACCTTTTGTTCCTGGTAGAGCAGTGATCAGATGGTATTGTACTGGTAAATCAGAATTTTAAAATACAGAAGTAATTTTACTGATAGTCCCTATATCCCTTTTCAAGAGCTAATAAATTGCAGGCATTTAGGTACATCTGTGTATTTTACTGTATTTATGTGTAATGATGGGCAAGTTTTAATCTTGAAAGTGGTTTTACAGATTGTTGCTTATTCTTAACAGAGTCCTGTGGATGCAAACATAATTATCTGTAGTTGTTTTAGAGGAAGATTTGTGTTAGTTCATACTGGTAGTTTTGCCCAAATCCAGTCTGCTTTCTTATAGTAGTTGGTTCAGGAATAACTGGAGATTTACTTTCAGCAAAATTTACCTTGCAATAAAGTGTAAAAGGATACTGCTTTCTGGGGGAAATGACTTGGTGAGAGGCATTTACAAGTGGTGCATGCCCATGACTTTTGAGATTAACTTCTTCATTGTAGAAAATTATTTTCCATATGTTCAGAAACTACAAAAGTGGTTTGGTAGCTCTCACTACTTTTCCAGCATGTTGATCCAAGTAAAAGTAGTGCATGTGTGAAAGGCTATAAAGGAGATTTTAAACTATGAAATCTTTTGTGTGGTAGCAGGAAGGGATGTGTGTTTGAAGCAGTAATGATCTGTTTGCTAGTAATATTTTATGAAAGTTTCACTTTATGGGATAAAATATTGTTTCTGCCCAAAATGAATATGGAGATGGAATATAGGATGGATGTGTGCTCTCTTTCCAGTTTGGTGGTTCTTGGATTTTATTTTTTTTATTTTGGGTTTTTTTGGGGTTTTTTTTAGAAAAGTATGTTTTATGCCATTTATCTGTAATCACAGACACAAAAATACCTGATAACTGAATTTTAATTACATTTAAGAGAGGCCTGGTTTTGAAGAATCCTCTTTAAGTGTTTTTCAGGAGGAGGAGGGCTACTTTGGAAGTTGAATCACAAATGTAAATAATGTCCTTTTTTGTGACCTTAGCTTATCTGTGGGTTTTCTTGTTTTTAAAGTCATAAATGATTGAGTGAGTAGTTGGCCTGGCTTGTTTTTATCTTCATGAGTTTTGAAATGTATTAAATCTAGAAGCATCTACTTAGATCTTGCAAAGCATAAATGAGTATACTTAGTGTCTGTTATACGCATAGTTTAAGTATTGCACTTCTAATAATTTCTGTGCCTGGGGAAAGTACCTAGAATCCACAGTTACATCATAAACTATTATTTGCAGTTTGGTTTTCTTGGAAAACACTTGTGACCTTCACAGCTTCTAAGGTACAGCTAAATGTGTTTTGATACTTGTCTGTGTGAAAAGACCCCATACTACAGAGAATTATGCATTTGCACTGTGTTCAGAGACATACTTTGAGGGATTTTTGCAAGTTGGAAAAAAGAAAGAAAACATTTAAATTCGTTTAATTCTGTCACTCTGTGTTGGTTCTTTGTGACTTCTAAAATATGTGAACTCTGCTCTCAGACTGTGCAGTTCCACGGATCTTGGCAGTATTGTTCAGGAATGGTTTCTTTAGATATTTTGCCCTTGTCAGTAATTTTACAGCTTGAGAGAGAGATTCTTGTATTTAGAATGGTCTTTGCAATGAAATTTTTTCTGTATACATGCAATTTTTCTGTATATGTGAGAGGATTTGGTCTTGTCTCATGAACAGCAACCTGTCTGCCTTTCATTAAGAATATGGAATGATATAAATGCTAAATGCTTTTCAGGACTAAGCTGTAAGTGTGAAGTTAGTAATAAGTTTCTTTTATTTTCTTGGAATAAGTGCCACTTACTGCATATTATCCATTAAAGGGTGGGATGTTTTGATCACCCAGATCCATCTGAATTTGTCTGATTTTAAATAGGTCATGGTTGTTCTGGAGCCTAGACATTTCAGATAATTTTGTTAATTTATTTAAAAGTACAAGGTATTTAATGGGGTTTGGGAGAGGATGTGATGTGGAGAATGTTTCAGTATTATATTTAATGAAGAATTGTAAAATACTGTACTGTAGTCTGTATTTGGAATGCTGGAAAATAGTTTTGTACCGAACTTCTGTAAATTTTTCCTGAAACATTAAGTGCCAGCCCTGAAGTCTTTATCACTTGCCAGTTTTAAGTTCCCTCTACAAGTCCCATATGTTTGCAAGCCAAATACCAGGGTGAGTGGGTTGCCCTCTGCTGCAGACAACAGCGTCTTGGGCAGGTCAGGGATGTGGCAGGATCTGGTAAGAAAGCTGAGCTGGGGTCCTGCCCACGCCTTCCTGCCCAGCCAGCTCCTGCCTGTGCTCTTCTGCCACGCTCTGCCAGATCTGCAGCTTCCCCAGCTGTCTCTGTCTCTGGACTCTGATGTGCATTATAAATGAGACCCACATGTCACCAACAGTACAGGGTCTCTCCTCCTTCCACATACAGTCCCCAGTTTGATGCTTTGGGTAATACTGTATTCCTTTTTTTTTTTTTTTTTAAGAGATACACTACTCATGGGTCTTACATATGTAAGAGCCTTGATTATCTGCCGCTGAAGTTTCCATTATTTTTTCACAGTGATCACTCTTAAGATAGTTGACTTGCCCTTACTCTCAGTTATCATGGAAGAGGTGAAAAATTGCTTTCACAGTGAGAATGGAAATAGGGGTTATGCTTTGCAATTGGAGACAAGCATGCATCTTCTCAATAGTTTTCATAGACAAGATTAGTTCTGCATCTTGATCAAAACAGCAAAAAGAGAAATGAAAACAAACTATGTGGCCTTCTCTTAAATGCACTGCTATTCGTGGAAAAGAACCTGCATATTCTTCAAAAAAACTGAGTTTTTTGGGGGTTGTTTTGTTTGGGCTGGGTTTTTTTAATTTCAGTGACTAAATATGTCAGTATATCTACTGTGGGTTACTTACAGTTACTTGTGACATCTAATGAGTTCAATACAAAGCTGTATGACAGCTGATAGCTGGTAGTCAAACATCCTTGCATTCTCCCATCAAAGCTTAAGGTACGTTTCATGAAATCAAATGCCTTAATAATTGTTTTTAACATATTTCACTGTTGATATCTGGAAGTCAAAATTTACATCTGTGCCTGGTCCTGAATTTTGGTATACTTCAAATGAGGCCTCTCCTGTCTCCTTTGGTTTTGACTTTAAAGCAGTCATAGAAACAGCGCCTGAGCTTGTGTCCAGAAATCACTTTTTCATTGTGTGTTGGGTCAGGTTAGGAGCAGGTTAGCTCAGCATCAGACAAGAGAAAACATGCCATATGATAAATATAAGGTTTACCTTATAGTGCAGTGAGATACAGTAGCTCATGCCAGCCTGTTTTGGGTTTATCTGTGTTGTGCAGTGCCATGTAGAGATGCTGATTGTGTTGTGGCAGTTGTCTTAGCATGGTGTGCTATCAGAAATGAGGTACTTCCTTAGCAAGGCTGCGTGGTGAGCCTGGATGAGGTACTGAGGCAATTCACAACATAAGAAAGTTTTTGTGCGTGTATCTGAAGTACTTTCATGGTTTTGCTTTATGCAGTGCAAACTTGAGCAAAGCAGCTTGGATTTCTGGCACTGTGGTTTTGGAGGAATGTTGCACATCCATGTGTTACTGACTTCACAAGAAATAACAGTGGCAGCTTTCTGAAAAAATGTGTTAGTGCCTGATGTACAGGAACCTTTCTCAAGCAAGTGCTGCCTTACTACTGCATAATATAGGGAAAAGGATGGGAGAAGTTTTATTTCTGTCTTAATAATCTCCTAGTTGTTAGGACTGTAACGATCATGGAAAGCTAAATATAGCTACTTCTTTCAATATAAATACACATTTGTAACATGTTTGCAGCTGTTTGTAGTTTTGCTAAGGTACAGCTGTGTGAAAGTAATGGAATGGGTTTTGATTGCTGTCAGCCAGAATGTCCAGTAAATTCTATATGTAATAGGAACAGTTGTTTTGATTTGGTCTCTAGAATTCACCCTTTTCACAACATTGAGGGGGAAGAAATCTCACCTCATTCCTGCTGTTAGGCAGCTGTCCCTTCATTATGTCCTTGCTTTTGTTCTGCTTCAGAGATCTAATAACATCCCAAACATACACATGTGTGTGTGCATATGTGTAGGACTGTGCGGGAGATGTTTATAAATGTATGTATACAGCTGACCAAGGATAGTGTGATTTAGGGGAACTGCCATGTGACAAGGGGGAAGGAAGTTTAAGAAGTCAAAGACAAAATAATGAGAATTACAGTAGAAAATATAAAAAGGGCAACTAGAAGGCAATGCAACAAACATAATTGAGAGTGAATTGTTGGGGGTGGAGTGATGCTGAACATGATTAAAGCTCAAAAACAAGATGCATATTAATTTGCTTGAGAATTGAATTAGAAAGTTGATACTGGTGTGATTAACTACAATATACCAACATATGTTCTCTTCAATCTAGGAAGCTTGGTCTAGGAGAACTTTATATTATACTTGGATGCCTTTTGTCAAATAAACAAATGGTATTGTTTTGCTTTTGTAGGAAGATGAAAAATTTCTGACAGACTTGTTTGCACAACTAACAGATGAAGCCACTGATGAGGAGAAAAGACAGGAACTGGTAAGAAATCTGTAAAATGTGACAGTTACCACAAAGTGACACATGAATCTTTTTTTTTTTTTTTTTTTTTTTTTTTTTTTTTTTTTTTAGTTACTAAACTAGTATATTCCTGATTTTCAGGTAAATTTTCTGAAAGAGTTTTGTGCATTCTCACAAACACTGCAACCTCAAAACAGAGATGCATTTTTCAAAACTTTGTCAAATATGGGCATACTGCCTGCACTAGAAGTCATATTGGTAAGTCATTTCAGTTCTGTTTGTCATAACAATTTTTTTCATCTTCAGAGAGGCGTTTTTTTGTTTTAAAGTAACTTCAGCAAGTGGTTTTCTTTTAGTTTGCTTCATTTGGCTTGTCCTAGCGCAAGATTCAGAATGTTCAAAATATTTTAGTAAAATTTTCAAAGCTTTTACAATATGACATTGGTAAGTGCCCTGGCATTCTTCAGTTTTTGTTTTCCTGTTTGCTTTCCTAGCTTAACTTGCTTTTTGGTATTTAAATAAGTAAGAAAATAAGGAAATTGGTCAAAGGGCAGGGAAACTATAAAGTTTGTTTTGTCCAACTGTTGTCAAATTTACAGAGAAGTGAGAGGTGATTTAGTTTTACAGCATGGTTTTAGCAATGGTTAGGTGTGATTTGTGAGAAGGAATTAAAGCTATATGTTTCTGGTTCCATTTAACCCTTTCCAGAAAAGAACATGATTTTGTTTGACTTTTCCAGGGTATGGATGATGCGCAAGTACGAAGTGCAGCCACTGATATATTCTCATATTTGGTTGAATACAACCCATCCATGGTACGAGAGTTTGTTATGCAGGAAGCGCAGCAGAATGATGATGTAAGTAGAGAGTCCTCAGAAATGGGTGTATTGTTTTTTGAAATTACTGGGATTTGAAGTTACTGGCGTATATTTATGACTCTGTGACTGACATGAGCCCTAGTCTTTGGAAGAAGTAATTTGGAATTTGATAACAGGACACTGAACTGCTGTGTTTTAAAGAGTTCTGTTTTAGGTCTAATAGAACTCAGAGAGATGAGTTCACCTGTTCACAGACACTTGTTGCATTGTATGATTTCAGATTTGGCACAATGGAGTAGCATTTGAATTGATTCTTTTTCCCCCCTCTTAGGATATATTACTCATTAACCTCATTATAGAACACATGATTTGCGACACAGATCCAGAACTTGGAGGAGCAGTGCTACTCATGGGTTTGCTTCGTACTTTAGTTGATCCAGAAAATATGCTTGCCACTGCCAATGTAAGTAAATACCTTCAAATGAAATTACATTTGATTTTTTTTAGGGTATTTGATGATACGTGTTACATACATTTATTTTCATTCCATAGAAAACTGAAAAGACAGAGTTCTTGGGTTTCTTCTACAAACATTGTATGCATGTTCTGACAGCCCCGTTGTTGGCCAATACTACAGAGGACAAGCCTAGCAAAGGTAATAGTGGGCTGGACTTTGGGCACATTGAGGCTGTTGAATGTCAATGTTTAGAATAATTGTCAAAGGACATTTTCTGTCTAAAAAATTTGAGTCTGAGATTATAAAACATAGTTCAAAGTAAAATGCTGATTTGCTATTTAGTCATTTGAATAATGCATAAGTGCAAAACTCTGCAGAGAGACCTGATTTAAGAAGTGAACAACTTTGCTGCAGATTCAGCTTCAGCAAAAAATAAAATACTTGTATAATTTTTAGGAACTCGTGGGGCAGTTAACTGACATAGACTTCTAAACATGTCTAAATGGTTTCGTAAGGTCGGGGATTACTAGAAATGTTGCAACATTTCCCCTGGGAAGGTGTGCTAAATTTGAGAGATTTGTTTCTATACCAGACTAAGAAAGTGGAGATCAGTGATGAGGTAATTCTTCATGCTGGCTACTAGCAGCAGTTCTTACTACAAGTATTGAAAGACCCCGAGATATTTCTTGCAAAGTGCTTGAGTTAAAAAGCATTATAGATCACATTTTTGGTCCAAACTTATAAAAGACACTACATATGGAGCAATAGTTTATGATCTAGATATGTGGACATCATAATGTGATTTGGTTAAATAAATCTGACTACTTGTGTTAGGGTTAAGTTCTGTACTCTGAACCTTCAAACACCAATTTAAGAAAAATGTAATTGGTTCCATATTTTAAGAGAATTTCCTGCCATATCTGTGTTCATAGAAAATACTCAATCCATAAAAAATTTCTTCAGTTTGTGTTTTAAAGACTAAACATATCCTGCAGCATGTTCCATAAAATGTCTGTGGGAAAATAAAAAAACTTGGAAGTGTTTACTGGAGTGCAATTGGGTATTTGAAGTTAGTTTCTGAAGGCAGTATTCCTGATGCATTTAATTATTTTGGTTTTGTTTTATTACAGATGATTTTCAAACAGCCCAACTCTTGGCATTAATACTGGAATTGCTAACTTTCTGTGTAGAACATCATACCTATCACATAAAAAACTACATTATTAACAAAGATATCCTGCGAAGGGTACTCGTTCTCATGGCCTCAAAGCACGCTTTCTTGGCATTGTGTAAGTTTGAAAGCTAAGGAATAAGCTAGAATTTTGTGAGTGTGAACTGGTACATATCTTCACTCTGCTGGGAAAAAACTGTTCATAGATCATGACAATTTTTGACTGAATACAGAAATTCTACCGTTTTAGTCTGTGTTTCTCATACTAGATTATAGATATATCAGTACTATTAGTAAATAATGTTGCATTTATAGATACATTTTTATCTTAAAAAAGAAGGATTTTGCTTCAGCTCAGTGGAGAGGAGAATTGAATAGATGGTATGTCAGTATTGAATATACTAAGAGAACATTGTAAGTTTTGATTTTTTTAGTAGAAATTATCAGAGTTTGTTAATTAGAGCTATGACTACCTGACTGCATTAAACTGTACAGAAGTTCAACGTGCTGCTTTTCAGACTGTGATAGTTTCTTGACCATGCTCAGCTCAGTAGTGTCAACGCAGACTTAATTCTGGAGGCAAGTAAGGGATTTTCTCTGTAATTCTGTTGTGCACATAGAGTTAAAAAAACAAAGCCTTAAGCTGACCGAGCAGTACCATACAATAAGTACCTTTTACATTTTGTAACCAAATAACCTGTACACATGGTTGTTAAGCAAAATGTGCTGCCATGTGCTACTGTACTTTCTCTTTATACATGGACATTCTCTCACTTGTGTACACTTCGGAGTTTCAGAAAGTGGCAAGAGGTTGTAAATCAAGTCTTTACCTTACTGTGTGTGTGAATAAAATGTCATTTACCAATTTTAAAATGAGATCATTTATATTCTGATCAAATGGAATTTAAATTAAATCTAATCAAACATTCGAATAATAAAGGATGATAAGCAAATTTTTGAGTTCTTTTACTGAGAAAATATTTTACCTTTACCACAAGTAATTTAAAAAATTGAAAATAGATTTTGACATTGGTAGTATTATAGTTAAATAATACTATATGAATTCTTCAGTGAACAGAGGTGTTCTCATTTGTATAGTTATGACAGGATTTCTTTATGATAGAACAGGTGAGTAATCTTCAGCAGTGTAGTCAAGACTGTTGAAAAACAGAGAATGACTGAATGTATTTCTGTGTATGAATTGAGGCTGTAAATTGCCCTAACTAATGCTGAGTAATTTCTGCAATTTTGCTTTTAAATTTAAAAACTCTTTCGACAACACATATGTTTTAGGTGCCCTTCGTTTCAAGAGAAAGATAATTGGGCTAAAGGATGAATTCTACAACCGTTATATAATGAAAAGTTTTTTGTTTGAACCCGTGGTCAAAGCATTTCTAAATAATGGTTCCCGTTATAATCTGATGAACTCTGCCATAATAGAGATGTTCGAATTTATCAGAGTGGTGAGTGCTATTATATGCTGAAGTTAATTGTTAATTGAAGTTGTTGTTTAGTCTTGTAATTCAATATTACTTTTCTTTTTTACTTTTGCCCCAAATAATGCTATCATAATGGGACCATATGATACTGTATTTATATGAACCTTGTTTTATATCACTTTTACATATTCGTACATGTTCTTACTTTCAAACAGTACCGTTACTTGAATATTAAATTCACTTGATACTGTACTCACAGAACCCAGATTTGCAAAGGCAGCACTAATCAAACTTCATCATGCAGATTGCATGGGCTTGTTGTGACAGGAGTGTAATTAGAAACTACTGCTACAAACCCATCAAATTTAGCTGTGCTCTGTAATGTCAATTCAATGGAACGTGAAATTATACCGAAGAAATACCAGTCTCTTGATTATTTTAATGGAGTGCTACCAAGTTCCTTCCATGGGGAGTCTCTTAAATATTCATGCCAGTTTGGCTGTCTGCACAATACTCTTTCCTTGCTCTTGTTTGCATCCAGATTCTGACAAGATGCTGTACAGACTGTAAATGTGGTGAGTGGGGCCAAGCTAGGGTGCTAGTTGTGGAGGAGTAAGTCACCATGCACTGTCACCTCTTGAAATCTTTAGTGTTGACCACCTCTTTCTTCTTTGAGTTGGGACTCAAGGTAATTCAAGAATAAGATGACCTGATCATCATGGAAGAGTTGATTGAAAACTGGTTTTGAAGCTGTGAAAAAGTTAATCTGTACAGGTGGTCATGACTTGTACAGTGGTGTATTGGGTTTGCAATGGCAGTGGTGGGCAGTGGCTAAAGCGGTAGCTTCTGTAGAAGCTGCTGGAAGCTTCCTCTGTGTTCAATAGAGCCAATGCCAGCTGGCTCGTGCCACTGGCTCAAGTTGGAGCAGAGATTCCCCTGCAGCCATGGTCATGTCTGTGGTGAGGCAGCTGTCCCCCTGTAACCCCTTGGAGGTCCCTGGTGGAGTAGATATCCACCTGCATCCTGTGGAGGACCCCAGGCCAGAGCAGGTGGATGCCTGAAAAGGGAGGCTCTGACCCCTTGGGAAGCCTGTGCTGGAATAGGCTCCTGGCAGGACCTGTGACCCTATGGAGAGAGGAGCCCACTCTGGAGCAGATTCACTGACAGGACTTGTGACCCCACAGGGAACCCTTGCTGGACCAGCCTGTTCCTGAAGGACTGCACATCGTGCTCTCTATCAGTATAAAAATATCTCTCAGTTACAGTGGAAAAACATTTTAGAATTGGGTTTGATATAGGTTTTATCAGGCTTTAGGTTCTGTAATGTTTTGAAGGAGGTACTGCTAGAAAATTGATGCTTTTTGCTAATCAAATTCTTGAGGCTCTAGATTTTTAATTACATTTACATGCATGACACTCATTTTTGCATAAGTTAATTAATATGGTGCTTGCTATGGTATTCTCATTCAGATGCTTTTTATATTGTATTAAATAAACCATTTTGAATGAAAATAAGCCACATTATGTTTGTTTCTTCCTATAGGAAGATATAAAATCGTTAACAGCTCATGTAATTGAAAATTACTGGAAGGCACTGGAAGATGTAGATTATGTGCAGACATTCAAAGGACTGAAACTACGATTTGAACAACAAAGGGAAAGACAAGATAATCCAAAACTTGACAGGTAAAATACACTAAAAAGCTCTTTATAGCATATTGATGGTTTGCTTCTTTTATCAGACTATTGGTGGGTTGTTCTCTTATACTGGTAAATATAGATAATTTAGACTCCTGCTTGCATCTCAAGCCTTGCTGAATTTACTTGATTAAAGTATGATTTTTAAAAGTGTTGCTACAGACTTTTGATCAACTTTCAGTAAACGTTAGTTGCTGGACCCCCAGTCATAATGCAAATTTATTGTATCTTAAACTTATGTGCAGTACTTTAATGAGGCTGGAAGCCTGCCACATATCTCTACCAAGTTGGTTTGTTGACATAATAGATTTCCACTGCTGATTTGAAAGACTGTCAGTTGTGAATTACCATTCTGTGGATTTTTCCTTCAAAAATTTACACATCAGATTTCCTTTTATTTTAGTTGTAGGAGTAGATATTTAGATAAGCTTTATCAAAATGCCTGAGGAATAGAACATACAAATAAATTTTCAGAGAATGCTTTTTTGTCCCTGTTAGATTTGCTGATGGAGTAAAAAGCAATCTGATGCAAAGCTTGAATTACTCCTTCTGTTTGCCACAGCAGAAGTTCCCTTCCTTAGCACACAGTTGCCCAAGGTTAAATGGTTGAGATGTATAAAAATAGGAAGTTTAGGCCCTTTTGCTCCATTTATTTTTGCTTTTTGTCTAGTTTCATTAAAATAAAATAACTGCTTGTGTGAACAGATGAGTTACTCTTAAGAATTGTTAGCAAGATCCTTTCTTGTTTTGCTGTCTTGAATCAGTTTGAAAACACATTAAAATTAATTCTGATTAGTCCTACTAAGAGATCTTGATGCTTCAGACTTTTATTTCACAAGATTTCTTTATACTTAAATTTGAGAGTTGTACAATTAAAATGAGACTATAAGTGTAGATTTATTTTAAAACATGGAAGCACTTTCAAGAGCATGTGTTGGATCTGCAGTTTTGAGTACTAAGGTGCTAAAAGTGAGATGTTATTATTTTGGCTTATGTCAACTAAGCATATCACTTAAACAGTTGTGAAATCCAAGGCTGTGATTCTTACTTACATTAATGCATATGTAGGAAAGAACACACAGCTGCTTTCTTTGGTAATTTCCATCCAGCAAGTAAAGTTGTTTTTTTCTTGGCTTAAGTTGAGCTAAGCGGTTGTGCTGCATGAGTTTATCCAACAGAAAATAGAGCTTCAGGAGTTCTGTAGCTCAGTCTTCTTCCTACATCTTAAATAGTGGCTGCCCAAGTCCTGTCACAGTGCATGTAATTTTTAAAGTGAAACCCCAGAAATACTAAAATGCACAAATAACAAGAACCTATTTAGATATTTTAGCAAAGAATAATTCAGTAAGGAGGAGCCCAGCGTGTTGTTACAGGCCACAGAAGTATTCATTAGAGTTCCACTTAAGTCATAGTTTTGTGCTGTTAGTAGAACTTGACTTTTAATAAAATGTAAAATGATGCAGTATGTATAGATGTATGATAATGCTGGCAAGCAACTTACTTATAACTAGATTTATTAGTAAAAGTACGTTTAGCATTTTTATTCAATAGCTTATAATGTTCTGATTTTTCCCTCTGGCTTTTTCCTGCACTCAGTAATGCAAATGTCTAGGTTGTTATTAACATTTTGGTCACAGTAACAGACACTTTATGGAAAACATGAAATTTCATCCAGTAAATTGTGAAGTGCTTCATCAAGAGTTTCATGCTGCTGTTGGAAACTGTTAAAATCAACATCTAGCAGTGAAAATGTTTTCAGTGACTCTTCCACTTCTCCTCCCCGTTCTTCAAGGGCCACATCCCTGTTCCTCTGCTCCGAGACCATAATACTGCTTCTGTGAGAAAAGGAAAGTGGAGCTGAGATAAACCAACATTGATAATAGGTCAAATAGGGAGAGAGAGGTAGCAATTCATATCCAAGGCTCTGAAAAATGGAAAATACTGATAAGTGACCAAAAGTTGTAACAGGTGGATCTGGCAGAGAGAGAGCTTTTTCTTCGATGTATCTGCTTAAAACTGGAGTTACATTTAAATTAGATTTTTTTTTTTTTTAAATTGTTGGACCCTGAATACTAACAGGCTACAAAGTATTTTCAGAGAAAAAGTCTATATTTCTTAACTCTTTGTTTTGCAGCTTTTTATTTACCAGTGCAAACTGGTAAACCAAGCCTTAATGCAACATTGTTGTGAGATTTATTAAAAGTACTTTTAATAGTGCTGTTTATATGCTACAGAATTTTGTACTGATCAGGCAGTCTGAATGTGCTGTTAGCAGAGTTGTACTGTATTTGATTCTTTATACAGGTAAGTTTTTAATGATATTTGCATTGCAAATACAAGGTTTCACATTAGATAATGATTTGCTGGTGTTTTTATTGCTCTGCAATGTATGGATCTGTAAGCTGTCACTGAATGTCAGGTATAAATTTTATTATTAATATAAGTTGATCTTTGAATCTAAGCTTTTAAAACTTACTGTTCTACAGCATGCGCTCCATTTTGAGAAACCACAGATACAGAAGGGATGCAAGAACTCTGGAGGATGAGGAGGAAATGTGGTTTAATACTGATGAGGATGATATGGAAGATGGAGAGGCAGTGGTGCCCCCTTCTGACAAGCCTAAAAATGATGAGGATATTATGGACCCTATCAGTAAATTCATGGAAAGAAAAAAATGTAAGCGATGAGAAGATGAATGCCATAACTTGTATTTTTTAGTCCTACTGCAGTGAAGGATTTGCATGTTTTTATTTTGAAATTGCTACCTCGGTCTGGTAGGCCACTCTTTTTAAAAGTTTTGTTGTCTTTAAAAGCAGAATGATACAAAATATGTTGTAGATTTCTTAAAGAATTTCAGTTAAAATCTTAGTCTGTTGTCAAGTTTTTCTGTGTTTTATTTGGATTATAATTCAGTGATATGTATTGAATATATACAATATTTATAACTCAAAATTTCTATGTAAATGTTCAGGTGATACCATTGTTAGAACAAAAGTGTTCTTTCCTGGCCAGTGACAGCCACTGGTAGATGGTATAGTAGTATGGAAAAAAGCCTATGATGACTCACTTAACTGAGTTATAAATAAAGCATTAAGCCTTTTCCCAAACAGTGAAGTGATTCGTAATTAAATGTTTCACTCAGTAATACTGCTTTACTTTTGCCTTTTTTTTTTTTTTTTTTCTTCCAGTGAAAGAGAGTGAGGAAAAGGAAGTTCTTCTGAAAACTAACCTTTCAGGTCGTCAGAGCCCGAGTTTCAAGCTTTCTTTTTCCAGTGGTACAAAATCTAACCTTACCAGCCAGTCATCTGCAAGTAATCTGCCTGGATCCCCTGGGTCCCCTGGGTCTCCAGGGTCCCCTGGCTCACCTGGTTCAGTTTCTAAAAGCACATCTCAGATGGCAGCTATTACAACTAAGGTACTTTTGAATGGTTGTAAGTTGACTTCCTTGTTACAGGGCTGGAATTTGCTTTTGCATCTCTCTGAAGTTTGTGTGAGTCCCAACAAGTTAAGCGGTAATGGACTGCCTGGTTTGTGTGTACTTGTCTGGCCTTCAGCATTTTTAATGAGATTTGCTGTATCTGAAGGAAATCAAAGCTCTTCCAATGCCCACACTGGTCAAGTAGGAAGCATGCCACGAGTTGCTCCTAGCAGTGATATTTATGGTGAAATATAGACAACACTGTACTTAAGTTAAATTGCACAGGGATATTTGACAGGTAAAAACAAATATTTTGGAAACATAGCCACATTGTGGTAGATACCACAATGCCCTGCCACATCCATTTAATATTTCTGCTTTCACCATTTTAATATTCAGAATTCTATAACTGCCCTGTGTGGAAGAAATAAATTGTATTGGATGGTGATTGCTGTAAGCCAGAAAAACTTTTTATACCCGAGTTTGACATTTTTACCTTTGAACTAACTTATAGTTTTGATTTGGAACATTCTGAAGTAGAAGAAGGCTGCTTTAAAAGAGTGTTGTAACTTGGAGTGAATATTCAAAACTAGCATTTTTTAAATGCATTTTAGAACACTTGGATTTCATCACATTTTTGAATAAAGATGTTTGAACTGAGTCAGGAGAGTAGAGTGACTGCTATTTTCCCAGCAGAGGGAAATAGCAATAATAATAAGGTAATGTTGATACAATGCAGTTCAGATAATAAGAATTTATTTTCATAAATTTTCACCATTTCATAATATTTTCACCATTTCTGAAAGGTGAAGTATGTATGTCAGTTTTCAGATAGTCTTGGAATAACATGATTCATCCTTGTTTTGTAATGCTACCATACTGCTTGTTCACCTAACTTCTAGTGAAGGTAAATGGGGGTTTAGGGGTGCTTTGGTTTTTTCTACTCAACATGGTTTAAGCGTTTGTATTTGGATCCAGGTGAAAACACCTGGATCAGAAGAGTTTGGCTGATGAAAGAACATAAGGACACTTCCTCTAAATCCCTCTGTGGAGGAAACTCTTTGCAAAACCCAAGAGTTAGTCAAGTGCTTTTTAAAAGGGACAGAATTTGCATGCAAATCCATTCAGTCTGTTAGAGGTTTTTCTCTCCCAGATGGTGCAATTCCTTGAGTCTGAAATGGAGTCTTTGCATATGGAACATACTGGACACAGTATTGACTCCATGAATTCAAGTAGTGGTGACAAAAGAAAAATGTTCAGGTTACAAAGGGGAATATGCAGTGCGCTGAAAAACACCCCTGGATTCAGGCAGAAGGCATCTTACCTTCTTTCAGAGAAAAACATGCTACAGTCACTAATTAGAAACATGGTTGAAATTGGGTTTTTCATTAATTACCTGGAGTTTTTGCTTTAGGTTTAGTATGCTCTGTGTATGTGACTTTAAAGAATATGCATAATTGGTTTTCAAATTGTATTCAGTCAACTGTATTTTGGTGTACAGTTGACTGAAATGTTCTGGTTTGGGTGTCCATTATTAGACACCTGAATAAGTAATAGGACCTTTGAGTAAACTATTTGACTACAAATTGCTGTTGTACTCAAATGCTGGTTAAGCTTCAAAAATTGAAACATAGTATTGTTAGGGGAAGATTCAGAAGTTCATGCTGCTTCTTCAAGGGGCTGGAGCTGCCTAATCTTAAGATTGTGGGTGTTAGCAATCCAAGAGAGTTTTTAATGATACTATATATATTCTCATTTTATGCTGACAAGGTATTTAAACTTTGTAACCTGTATACACCATTCAGTTACAGTATTCAAAAAAATTCTTTGTCACTACACACTTTAACTTTTGTGAAGACAAGCTGTGTTCTAAAAGTATCATAGTTCAAAAATTCAAATTGAAGGGTATTCTGCATTTGTTTTTGAAGTGCTTCCAGATTGCTTAATGCAGTCAGCTGTGCTCAGTAAAAATAAACTGTCTTTATGCATGGAGCTGCAGTGACACTTAGCAAAATCATGTAGATTTTTTGCTTTACTTAAATTTCAGCTGGAACTATTTCCAGTTGGATAGGTAAAACACCATTTTGGATTTATTCTTTTAAACATTTCTCAGATAATGTTATTTTCATTCATACTGAAGGATTTGCTTTTTTTTTATTGTGTATCATTTTATTCAAAACCTTCTGAACCAGTGTGCTCGTGGCAATACTCTGTGCAAACATCATGTTACAATGCTATCGTGAATTATCGATGTCCAAACATTCTCTTAATTATAATAATTGCGTCTGTCTTTGTAGGGAGGCCTTGTTGGGCTTGTAGATTATCCTGATGATGATGAAGAGGATGATGAAGATGAAGATAAAGAGGAAACTTTACCTTTGTCAAAGAAAGCAAAGCTTGAGTCATCGTAATGGCAGCTGCTGAAGAACATTACCAGTTGGGGAAGGATTTTTTTTCCAAAAACAAAACAAACCCGCAGCAAAGCAGCAATCTTTTGTAAATTACTGTGTATGACACAGATCAACCTATACAAATGGATTTCTGCCAATCAAGTGCCAATTCAAAAGAGCAGAAGAAGGAGAAATACTTCATGTAGGGAAAAGACTTATGCCTTTGAGCTCTCCAGCTTGGACCACATGTTGCCCTTTTCTCAGGGAAGGAAATGGAAAACAAAACAAAACAAAAAGAAAAGAAAAAAAAAAAAAAAAAAAAAAAAAAAAAAAGGAAAAAAAAAAGCCAACAGGGCAGGAGTTTTGTTAGTGGAACTCTGGATTGGCTGGTCAGTTGCTACAATCAGAATATGCTTTCTTGGACCATGTATGAGACTTCTGAAGAAAAGGCAGGTGTTGCCATAATTCTTCACTAGTTAAGAATGCCAGCAGTTTCTTTGTATAAAAGAGACCTGCCTTTGAAATCGTACATTCTGAACATTTTACTCAAGCTACAACAGGTTTTAAAAACCTCTGCGGGGGAGGGCCGAATATAAAGTTTCCTCTTTTTTTTTTTAAATCTGTTCCCTTTGCCCTTTAAACTGCAGAAATTTTTTTTGAGGTGGGGGATTTGTTTGTCCCTTCTTGATTAAAGATTGAGTGGAATTCTAGATGTGGTCACTTTTGTGTCATAATTTTTTTTTTGCCCCCCTGAGTGTATGCTTAGTTGTTGAGTATATATTTGGGACCATTAAAATTTTTTGATGTAATATAATCTCTCTGTTGTGCTGGTACCTGTTTCACACTGTGTAATTTTGTTCTGCATCACAATTCTTAATATGTTGAGGATTTTATGGAAGATGGTATCGTTTTTATTGGAGAAAAAAATCTTGGAACAATATGCATAAAAACAATACTATTTTGTGACTAAATATTTTATATTAAATTTTACAGCAGCACCTGTTGAGAGAAAAGTCAGGGAAATAGGATGAAATAAAAAAATTAGACCTATAAGAAGGAAATTAGTATTCCAAAGAGACGCCAAAGAAATTTCATAATGCAAAACAGTGATGGTAACTAACTCACCAAAATGCATGATGGATGAATTAGGAACACCAATATACTGCCTCATTTGACTTAGAAAAATAAAAAATAAGTAATTAAAGCTGAAGGAAAAGAGCATTAGTAGTGGTATTTTTTAAAAATCTGATTCCCTTTGGAATACCAGTTTTAGTAATCAAAGATGGTTGTAGAATAAACTCTTTACAAGGAAACCATCTTTTGAAACTTATTCTAATACTCAGTTGAAAAACAATTAACTTGGTTTAAATCAGTAACTGCCTTCTTTCCTTTTTCCCAAAGCTCTAAATAATACTAATTTGAAATTAAGCATTATATACTTCTTTCTTACAGAAGGTGGCTTTGCCCAGCAGTGCTTCCTATGAAGGGGCGTTTATTCAGTTCCTTTACAAATGAGAGACCCTTTCTGTTTTCAAGAGCTCGTTTCCTTTGGGGCATTCAAAGCACCACTGTTGCCAACAATCATGATGTTTAATATGTAAATATATCAATACAAATAGAAATAAGAGAAATGAGAATCTGAAGCAGGATCACAGGTGATCACACCCAGGGGTAGATGAGCACTTTGTTTCTGAATGTTGTAGATGGCCTGGCAAGTTCTGTGCTAACCACTAAAGGCAAAGCTTCAGTGCTTGGGCTTTGTGAGTACATACCAGTCAGATTGGATTTAAATAAGTGTGCATTAGGGAGAAATTATTAGCTATCTTTTCCTCAAATAGTTCATTTGTAATCACTTTCTAAAATTGAGTTTTTACAATATATTTGAAATGTCTGTGGTAAGGCAGTTCTCAGCAGTAAGTTTTACAGAGGTCAGGAGTTGTGCTTGTGGTCACTACAGGATTTAACACAATCTCCTGCTGCAGGCTGAGCTCCTGTGCTGTTCCAACAAACTGTTTGAAACTTGATTTTGCAACTTTGGTGTCAGAGCAGACGTTGTGGCAAGGAAATACGCAGTTTTGCAGGTTTTTCTAATTATCCAGAACCTAAATCCAGCTCAAGCTGTCAAACTTTTCTTGAGTATAAAGCTCTCAAAATTCATCCATACAGTCATCTGCAAGTCTTCCAGGCTCTATCTCAGGAAACCACTTTTCTGAGTTAGTCAAAGGAACATTTTCATTAAAGTTTTTTTCTGTTTCTTTAGAAGTCAAGTGATTTGATCTTGTGATGTTTGATGCTGCAGTTTTCCATACTTGTAGGAATCTTGGATTTTGAAGCATTAAATTTTATAGAAGTATTATGCTGAAGTTACTTAGCTTGGTTAAACTGATAATGAATGCAGGAACTTTTTGAAGTTTTTATATTTTTATGAAGCTGTAAAATACTGGTGAAAACATTAGGCTGCACGTCTTTTAATGCTGTCTAACTTGCACTTAGATGGTTAGTTGTCTTCCCAGTTATCCAGTGCTCATAGCATGACAGGACATGTTTGCACTGAGGTAGTATATTCATGGAAGCTAATGAATACTCTTGCCTGGTGACATTCACTTTTGTATACATGGAAACCTTGAAATGTGTTTTAGGGGGAAAAAAAAAACAAACTGGGATTGCAAGAAGTGATGGATAATTTTTTTTTTTAAAGAGTGGATTTGAGTTTATAGGTGGAAAAAATAATGTTAGGAAACAGTACTCTGTTCTACATCTTTGGACTGATTTTTAAAACCATTTGTCATCATCAAGAGAGCTGCATATATATTGTTTTAAGTATGGCTCAGTCATGTTAATTGCATTTTAATAGTGCCCAGATTTGCACTGGTTTATAGGGCGCATCCTTCAGTATTTACAGACACGAGCCAGGGTGTTTGAATCATCCATACAGACCCCTTTATTCTTTTAGTAGCTGAAACACTTGATGCTGATTCCTCGGATGAACTTCCAAGTTTTGAGCCTAGACTTACCAGACAGAATGTTTATGAACTACCTGGTCCCTCAAGGAACCCACACACTAATTAAAATAATTCCAAGTGATCCTGAATATTTCTAGATTTTCTTCTAATATGTTCAGAATGTAGCTGTATTTGGGTTAACAGTGCACATCACCGCAAAAGAGATCTCCTGTATCATGAAGGTGAAAGGATCTAAAATCTGGTGTTTCTAAACAGCGAGTGTCTCTAGAATGTGCTCTCTGTAATGTACCTGATTGGCAACAAAGATTAGGCTGTTCATTCATTCATTCATTCATCTCTCACAGCCCACCCAGGTGAGGCATCATGTTCTCATGGAATTAAGTGCCAAGTAGACACAATCATTTTAATGTACTAAGGGTGGAACTGTCGGATCGGGTTTGTCTGTGTTTTTACATTCCTGCAGAGATGTTTAATTGGAGAACTGATGGGTCCCTGTTCTCATGTTGCTGCTTTGGTACTATCAGGCAAGCAGCTGGCTTTTTAGCCCATGACAGTGAAGTTGGTTGCCTTGCTGAATGATGTTTCCTGGCATCTGTGGAGTGGCCACAGAAGTTCAGCCTTACTCCTCTCAACCATTTTACAGCTGCAGAGACATCCCAGAGCAGTGCTGTCGATGCCAGGGCAGACTGCAGTTCCCCTGTCTGGAGGACATCAACTCCCATTCCAGATAAGTTATGAAAGCAAGAGATGAGATGGGTCACCCACAGCATATGTGTAAAACTGGGCAAGCATTCAAAGAAGAGAAGTTGCCACAAGTGAAGTTTTCCTAGAGAAGTTGTCCATGTGCATGTTCACCTCTTTCTCTTTTTGGAGTCCAGAAGAAATAAAGAAATACACATCTCATAGTTAGTTCAGAAAGGAGGCAGAGAATGTGGGAATGCTGCAGATACAGGAAAACCTCCTGTGGGTGGGCCTATAATGCCCACCTTCCACCAGAGCTGTAATTCAATGTCTTAATTCATATGAGAGAAGCATAACTTACTGTATTTGGGGTTGTCTTGTACAGAGCCAGGAGCTGGACTCAACTCTTGTTGGGTCCCTTCCAAACCCAAGGTATTCTGTGGTTCTATTCTGTGATTCTGTTCTTTGGTTCTCTCCTACGATTTTAATCTGCCTGGCTAGCTGATGAGCTTGTAGATTTGATTTGATGTTGCTCTAGTTGCAGCCACATTCACTAGAGTATGGGTCTTGTGGGGGTTTAATATAAGTTAGTAGAACAATTGAAAACTGAAATGAAACCCTGTGGACTTCAGGGGAAAAAAAAGGCAATTAGAAAAGGGAAGGGGAAGATGCCATCTTGTGTATGCCAATTGCATTTGTGAACAATGTAAAAATAATACATAAACCAGTAGGTAGTATTAAAAAAACCAGGTTACTGGGAAGTGATTGAAATAGCCACTGATTTACAGTGACTAGATCTATACCAGTGGCCTTGCTATGCACTGTAGAATGTCCCAGGGATGTTTAGTATCTGTCTGTCTCAGGACTTGTAATGGTTCCATGGGAACAACTCTTAGTAGTTTAGGTTGAGATCAGGAAATTATCTGGTACAGGGTGGAACTTTGCTCACGGAATGTACATCTGTAATACAGATGGGGGATGATTTGGGCTGAATAGCACTGATCTTCTAAGCAAGTATAAATTATGTGCATAAAGATACTGTCGGTGGGCTGCCCACCTGAGAGGCCTCAGCAGCATTCCCTGGCCATGTGTACCAGTGTGGGTTAGTGCTCCTTCTGGAAGTACGCACCCAGAGCCCATGCAACATGCTCCCAAGTTTTTAGACAAGGCTAGTCTTTTCTCTCGTGTCTGGCTGCTTGCAGCTCCTACTGGCCTTTGTAAAATACATAGCAAATTATGGCTAAGGGCTGATGTAGGTCCGGAAGGGGTTGTATCACTAAAACTTGTCTTATTCTCTCCCTGCTTTTTGGGTCCCCCAGATGCTACTACGTCAAATAGTGAGAGAACTGAGTTATGCTAATTGATCATCTGCCTATAGGTCTTGCATCAGAGTACAAAGACAGGTAGGAGACGTGAATAGCCAAGTTAAAAAATGGGGTTTGAACAGTATTGTCACCAATGGAGAGTCCTTGTGTGCTCTGCAGTGAGTCTGCAGTCACTCCAGCATCTGGTGAAATACCATTGTTACAATGCAAATGACAATTCTCTAAAGCATCTGTAATTCAAAAAGTCTCACTTCTAAGGGAGTAAGTTAAGTCCATGTGATTCAAAGCCAGTTTCTGTGCACAGTGACCTTCTCTAAATAACATTATTTTTTTGTATAATTCAGCTAGAATTAAAGCCACCTTCTGTGTTTCTGCGCATTAAGTCATTACACATGATACATAAAGTACTGATCAGTTTTTACCATACTCTTATAAAACAACTGTATCTAACTGCCATTGGGCAACCTTAGTTTTGTGCCTTCTGTCACAACCCCTCAAAACTGAAGTCTTTCATTAGTTCCTCAAATCCTTCTCCCCACATCTGTGACTCTTGCACACAGAAGTGAATTCAGTATGCTATTTGAGCAGGTATCAGGAACACAAATTTCCTCATTGCCATGCTGTTCACTGTTCAAAAAAATGGCTCTGCCTTTGGTAGGTATCAGAGGTGGTGATCCCAGCCCTGCTGCCATCTACCTCCCTGCTGAGGCTTTGTTAACTTCTCCCTGGAGTGTTTTCCTTCCATGTGAATTTACACTCTTCTTCAACTCTAGCCAGCCTAAGTATTCCCAAAGCTGATTATAAAAGTTTTGGCTGTGCTTGCCTGTTATTTTTACCTCACCCCCATTGTCATCAATATAGATATTGAAACACTCTTGTGTAACTAAAGTGTCAAAACAGCAGTCTGAAAACCTAAAATTCCCTGAAGTGCTGGACCTTCAAAATCACATTGTTTTTTTAAGGACATTTGCTAGTTATGATTGATAGGAATTGATACTTACAATTTAAAATATTTTTCATATTAATAAAACAATCAAAATATGTTCTATTTAATACATTTTAGCTCATGCTATGCTTTCTATACTTCCTTATTTTTCTTTTAAAGCAGTCAATAACAGTTCCTAGTGTGGTCCTACTGGTTCTTTTTCTTGCCTCATGATTCCCAGTTAGTGTTGCTGAGGTTGTTCTTCTTTTACTTCCTGACAAAGATACTGAGAAACTCGCAATCTTCTGCCTGGGGTACATTCCCTGCCCTGATGAGAACACAAGGTTTTGGGTAAGGTGCCCAAGCCTTTACACAGTTTTTCTCTTCAGTAATCACCTCTACAGACCAGGACCTATTGTGTCTTTAAAACCTGCAAGACACCTTCCCCTTGCTGCTGCTGCTTCAGAGGACATTTTTCCTGATTTGCTGGACAGGAAATTTCCACCCTGCTGTATCTCCCGAGCTCACTGCATTAAATCACCAGAAGCAGCCTTTGCTTCTAGCACCTCTTTAGGTTATGAATCTAACTAAAATCTATTTCTTCTCTCTTCTGAATGCCCATGAGCATTCCTCCACTGCTGGGACACTCATTGCCTCTCTGAAGGGTTTAAGTCAAGGGAGTTATGTCACCATTTTGTGTTTGCCTGGGATGTTGAATACTCCCTAGCTTTCAAGTTCATGCAAAGAGCCATAAACCTGTGGTGCCCCTTCATCTCCTCCCCATACCTTTTGCTTGTATTAACTTTATTGTTTGCCTTTTGTATTTGACTCTCTATTTGTTTTCTATGGACTCAGAGGTTTATGAGATATTTATTCTGCCCAAACTCTCTCTCCTTGTATTTTAGGTTCTGTATCGTATTAGCCTCTTCAGGAGCCTAAGCAGCTGGTTTAAATTTCAGCACTGAATAAACATGTGCCAAAGGTTAATTCTAGGGTTTTTTTCTGGGAGTTTCTCTCTGAGTATTTCAGATATCAACCACAGACTGTAAATCACTGGCCCACCCCCACTGCCCACTCTGCCCCTGCATTCAGATTGATCCAAGGCACATTAGAAAATACTTACGGGCTTTTGTTTGTGTTTTGGTAGCACTTACATGTTTGTTTCTTTTTACTCTCAAATTTCTTTACCACCTTGGTCTTACCAAAAGGAATAATATTGAAAACAGCATTTAAGAATCAAATATTGCAAACACCAAAGCTATCTTCTGACCACCTTCTTTTTCTTCTGGCACCCATTGTTTACAGCTCGAGAGTCTACTTAAAGCAAACTTGCTCCATAGCTGAGAAGTTGGTTGATGAACAGTCAAGTCATATTTACAAGAAAGCTGCTTAACGACAGTCCCAAGCAAAGGAGGAAAAAAAGCTCTTTCCTGATTACCATGAGTTTAACTCTTGTATTGTATTGAATGAATTCTCATGAATTCTGTTATTCCCATCCCTCAGCAACTTACACTTCAGACAGCAGATGAATGGTGGAGCTTTGTTGATGGTTGTACTCGTTGCTAGGGGACAGTCTGAGGGGGTGAATCATGCCATTTACAGTCAGCCTAAAGGAACATTTGGGAATGTTTGAGCTTAGAAAGTTCCCTCTGTGTGGTTGAAAATCGAGAGCTTTGTGGCTGTGAAAACTGCTTTAGAAATAGACATGATGGGAACGGAGGCATTAAACACAGTGGTGTCTTTAGTAGCTTGTACCTATGTAGGTGTCTTAAATCACAGTTCTGGTGCTTCTCAATTCTTTGATAATTATGTTCTTAGTTAAAAGCTGACCGTGTGAAATGGTATCAAAACAAAACTATTGCAAATCACATTAAACTTAAATACTACAAATTTTCATAATTTCTTTCCTGTAAGAAGCATGATTTCTAAATGAGATTGCTCGTACGTGTCTGTATCTGAACTTACTTGCATATATTCGTTGATGTTTGTTTTATTTTATCTGCTCTGGGAAGGAGGCAGCTTCAGGAACCATCAGAAATGAGAACTTCACCTGTAGTAGGTAGGTGAGGTTTTACAAGATACATCTTTTGTGGAATACAAGGTAGGTGAATAAAAGTGCTCTTACTGTAAATGCTAAGGCACAGTTTGGAGAGGACGTGGAGGAAGCACACACCCAGCTGGGGCTGACAGGTATACAGAATTACCGAGGGGAAAACCCTCCACGCGCATTTTGGGGACTCGTAGCCAGGATATGTGTTTTTCCCAAGGCAGGCAGCCTGCCCTCCGTAACCCCGCGTCCAGGGCTGCTCTCGGCGGAGCTCCGGGCAAGCCTGGGCTTGTTCCTGCCCGGGACAGCCGCGCTCTGTCTCCCGCAGCCTGCGCTTCGGGGGGGGTTGGAGGAGACCCGCAGCTACTCAGCATTTCCACAGGCTGCAGCACTTCGCCACACCGCATCCCCCTTGCCCCATGCGTGTTGAAGCAGTTTATCAGTATTTTCCAGACTACATCAGTGCTCCGAGCGAATCTCAGAGCAAGCGCAGCGTTACTGCCCGCTGCTGCCTTGCTTTCGGCAGCTCCCCGCGCCGCCGCCAGAGGGCGCCCGGCCCCCGCCCGCCGTGGCCAAGGCGGCGGCACCCGCAACCCCGATCCCATTCCTGACCCCATTCCTGACCCCATCCCCGACCCCATTCCCGACACCAGCCCCGACCCCATCCCCGACCCGATTCCGACACCACCCCGACCCCATCCCGACCCATTCCCGACACCAGCCCCGACCCCATCCCGCCCACCCCCCATTCCCGACACCAGCCCCGACCCCATCCCGACCCCATTCGACACAGCCCGACCCCATCCCCGACCCCATTCCCGACACCAGCCCCGACCCCTACTGCGGCTGCACCTACAGCACCCGCCTCCATACTGCCCGAGGCCAAATATTTCTTGTAACACAGGCACTCACCTTGAATAACGCGTGAGCTTTTGGCAGCTAACAGCAGGAACGTTTCCTGGATATTTGTTTTTTATAACCATGCTCCGTGATGCGTCCATCCTTTCAATTGCCTCACTGCTGGCAACACCTGGATCGGACTATGCAGCTGTAGCTTCTTTTCAGGAGTCTGTCCTACAAACGAGCTGCATCCAAGCTGTGAAAAGTGGAAAAGCATTCTTGCATCTAGGTCTATATAGTTTTCAAACACTACGTTGTTTTTCTTTTGATTCTATCGATTAACACTCACATCTGTTGTAAGCACTGCAGTAACTGCTTTGAAAATTTATTTAATGAAATCTTTCCACAAAACAGGAAATTGTAAGGCTTCAAGAAATCCAAGTGTGGCAGTCCATCTCTCTGAAGTGCTGAGAAACTATTAACCATTCTTTTTATCTCCATGGCTGTTACACTCAAAAGCATGCCTATTTCTCTATCCAACTACAACAGATGGTTTGCTTGCAAAGCTTCTTCTTTTCAGGTCCTGAAACGACACATTACTGACATAGTAAAGGGTTAATTTAACCACTTGCGCCCTCCTGGTACGTCCTCTCAAGAAACTCGTAAACAAGTTGCAATTCACACGTCCTAGTGTAGGAAGCGGAGTTTGTCTACAGGGCTGCCTAAAATAAGGATCCACATGAAGCAGACCATTAAACCCGATCTTTAGTGGGACGAGCAGGCCTCTGCAATGAACACCAGTGTCTATCACCTAGTAATAGTTTGCTTGCAAACTGCTCTGGTCCCTCAGGCAAAACAGCAGATGTCTCTCCCTCAGCCGATGCACAAACACATATGTGCCCACCCCCGTAACAAAAATACGTATCGAAGGTAGGTGGTTAATAATAACCAGAATTTCAGATGTCTCGTCTGACTGTGCAAGGTCCAAAATCTATTTCGTGAGCTCGGTATGCTCGAACAAGAAATGGGCAGAATGCACTAAGAAGTGGCTGATGCACAGACTGATAAATACCATAGATCAACGATTACATCTGTGAAAAGCAGAGCAAATTGTCAAACAAATCCTGACACAACCAAGCCCCACTATGTGACATGGTGCATTACACTGTTCAGCTTCGTGACTAAATTATTTCTCTTCAAGTTCTGAGCCTGGGATAAATAAAGCAGCAACCATTCAGATTACCTGGCATTATTTATTTTCCTAACTAAAGACGGGATAAATTCTGCCCGCAGGCAAGCAGCTGGCGGCGGATGGCCGGCAGTTCCCGGGCTCGGGCCGCCCCGCTGGCACCTGCTCCCGGCTCCTCCCGAGAGCCAGCGCAACAGGCTGTGCTGCTCGCCTTGCTCCGAGCTTTCGCTCTTAGTTCTTTGAGCTGCTCTCAGGGGTTTACGCGGTACGTCTGGAAGCGCCCCCGAGAAGTAAATGCTTCTTTATTTCGGGCTTTTTAAAGCGTAAACTTCGGACCCGCGCGCTGCCGCTCGGCGCTGGCACCGTTCCCAGCGGAGGAGGGCGCGGCGCCGGGCGGCTCCCGGCAGGTACAGCCGCCCCCGGCGCGGCCCCGCGGGCGACTTTCCTGGCGAGGCCGCGCATCGCCGCGGTTCCGGCGGGGCCGCCCCCGCCGGGCGGGCAGAGGCCGCGGCCGCCCCCGCTGCCGCGTGCGGGCGATGCCCCGGCCCCGCACCAGGGCCCGCCCCCGCGGCCGCCCGGGGCCGCCGCCCATTGGTCGGCGCCGGGCCCCTCCGCCCCCCCATTGGCCGCGGCCGCTGCCCGTCACGCCGCCGCCGCCGCCCGGGTCTAATTGCCGGGGCTTGGGCGCGCCCCGCCGCAGGTACCGGGGCGGGCGGAGCGGAGCCGCTGCTCGGAGCTGTCCCGTGGGAGCTCTGTGCCTTTGCTCCCTGGCTCCGGGCATTCGCCGTGGCGGCTGGGCACTCCCGGCGTGGCTCGCTCTTGCCTGGGGAACCCCTACTGCAGCCGCGGAGCTAACTCGGCGAGGGAAGACCGGCCTGTTGCCGTCGGGAGGAGGGACCGCGGCGAGCGGCCCCGCGTGTGCCCCCGGCGCGGGGCGGGGGAGCGATGAGCCGCGCATTGTTTGCCCTGTAGGCAGCGCCTGACGGGCAGCGGGGCGGCGGGCCATGGGCTCCGCGCCTTTGTCTCCCGAGTGAGCCGTCCCCGCTCCCGCAGCCTCCCGCCGCCGCCTGAGCCCCGGCGACATGGACGTGACCGTCTCCGAGCTCCTGGAGCTCTTCCTGCAGAGCCCCTTAGTGACCTGGGTGAGCGGAGCGGGGCGGCGGGGAGCGAGGGGGCAGCCCTGTCCTGCCGGGGCTGGCCGGGTCCGCCCGCCATCCCCCAACCCTGCTGTGCTTCCTCCGGCAGGTGAAAACCTTCGGGGACCTGGGGAGCGAGGACCAGGATAACCTCGGCGTCTACATGGACCTGGTGGATGGCGTCGTCCTGAACAAAATCATGCTGCAAATGTGAGTGGTGTCGGAGGGCGGCAGACGCGAGGGGGGCGCGCCCCGGCGCCTCCCGCGGGTCTCGGCGCTCTGGCCCGGGGCTTTCCTCGGGCGGCCTGGGGCCGGAGCGGTTTGCATTTGGGTTGCTCTTTGAAATTAACAAAAAACAGCGAGGAGAAAAAGCTCCGAACTAAGCCACTTCCATAATTCTTTCATTACTTTTTCTAATCTTTTTGCGTAGTGTCTGTGTTTTCCTTTTTTCTTTTTTCTTTTTTTCCCCTCCCAGTTATCTTAGTTAATGCTGCAGTGGAAGGTGCGTGGCAGTACAAAGGAGGAAATGAAAATACAGTATCATATGAAGGTTTACTGGGAGGGTTTAATCTGAACTTTGTCTGCTTGTGTTCAAACTGCGATACTAAATACATAATTTGGAAAAAGCTTTTAGTGCTGCCTCTTTCCGGCAGCACTGTAAGGCCATGTGTTGAGGAAACTTAGAAATTACTTAAAAGATGGAGTGCTGAAAATACCCTGACATCGAAATGAATCGTTTTAAGAATTTGTGCTGTTTTTAACCACATCCTTTCCTGTTGCTGATCTACTCTGCTGCATGCAGAGCCTGACTGTTTTCTCTTTGCTCTGTATTTTATTTTAAATATTCTAAAATACATCTGAGAGAGTTTGTAGGGACATGCATTTGGCTTTCATGCGAGGAGAGTTTGGAAGTCACTCAGTTTTGGCAGTGCGTTCTTTTAAGGGACTGGAATCAATTGAAGCTCGACCGGTGATTTGCAGTGCTAGTCCAAGCATTTAAATTAAGAATTCGTATTAGAATCCTTTAAAATCTTGAGAAATAACATTAAGTCTGGCAGTCAGCGCTTCACCCACTCAGATTGTCAAGTTTTGTTATCTTCTGGTACCTGGCTGCTCCATGTGAGAAGGTAACAAAAGTTTCTTTTGATTTGATGTTACCAGGAGTGAAAATTGTGAATTGGAGCTTAGTGAAGCTGGTAAAAATCCATGGTTCAGAACAGAACCCAGATCAGCCAGCACATGGAGACAACAAACTAGTGGTGTAAAATGTTAGCAAGGATAGAAGCCTTTTGTAAAGAAAAAGCATAATTTCCAGCATTTTTAAAGGAATAACTGCACTTTTAAAATATTTTTTTCTCCAAGTTAGAGCCTCAAGTTTGAACACTTAGATCCAGGCTTGTAGCTTTCTGAGGTGTGGAAAATTAAATTCTGATTTATGGCCATTGTGTTTGGCACAGAGATGACCAACCTAACTATCAAGGAACAGCAGCTGAGTTGTCTGAAGTACTGTTATCTAATACGTTTATATAATTATATGTACAATAGTCTTCTTACTTCAAGAAAAGTTAATTGAGTCGTATTTCATCATGAATTTACGAAGTTATGTGGCTTTTGAATAACTGTGGCATTGTTAGGAGAGTTTTATTAGGTGATGTGTGCAAACTTAAATATTTGTAATTGGCCTCTGAACTATGTCTAAGGAGGTAAGAGTTGTTAAAGTCGAGGGAGCAACTGAACAATGGTCTGGGGACAAGGAGAGAATTATCAGATCTCATGGAAACAAAAAAGATAAGCACACGGGCTGGCTGAGTGCAGTGACACTAGTTGGCACTAGTCTGATCTCTTGTGATTGTGAGAGGTGTCCTGGCATGTTTACTAGTATTAAGCGGTCAAGTAAATAAGTTGGTGGGGCTTTGGTTTTTCTTTGTGTTTTTTCCCAACAAACATCTTTGCTAGTGGTGTCGCAGAAAGTGAGGTGCTGGAGGCACGAGCACTGTGGAGTAGGAAACAGTCCCATTATACTCAATTGGGCGTTTCCTCCCCCTTTTTAGGCAGCTTTAGCAGGGCTTCTAATGCTGTCTGAAGAGCTTGAAACCAAAAGCTTTGTACTGAGAGCCCAAGATTGTTTAATTTAGGAGGGATTGCAATTTTTTTTTGTGTATCCTGACCTAGCAAGGCACTCAGGGGAGGTGCTGACTGACCTTTACTTTTCCCTGATTTTTTTAGAAACTGCAGTGTAATTACTGTTTATGCGTAAATTGGGAAAGTCTTGTAAGACATGTTTCTGCCCCACAAAGCTTTCAGAATAAAAAAATAAATGTGTTTTTAAAAACTCTTGCTCATAATTTTTTTTTTTAAGTCCTGGTGCCTGAAGATGGCTTTCAGTGCTTGGCTGGAGATCTCTTCCTGCTGTGAAAGCCTGTTAATGACGGCCTTTGATAAATCTGGAATTGGATTTGCCATGCCATGATAGTGTTGATTGCTTGAAAGCACAGATGCAGGCATGCACACACGTGTAGAGAGTAGGGGGTGGTAGGGTAAAAGAGCTGGGCTCCTGATGCGGATGGACAGCTGCCTCATCACTTATGTGTTATCTCACTTTGAGTTTTTTTATCCTGCTTGCCTGATTACTGGAACAGAAATAACAGGGACATATGAGCTTGCACCTAAGCTCCAGGTGTGATGCAGTACTTTCCTGCAAATCAAGCTGTTTCTTTCAGTGAAGATTTTGAAAGCCAGATTTTTGGGAAATTCATTACTAAAAATGCAACATTTCTGCCCTGCAGCAGAGCAGATTTTAAATTTTATTCAGGACAAAAAAGACAGGTGGATCTGAGAAGAAATGCAGATATACCTGTTGAGTGGAGATTGCTGAGCAAAAGTAAGGCTTTAGCTGTTTGAGTTGTGGGTGGGCTGTAGGAGTTCAGTCAGCCCCTAATTTCTGTTGTATACTTTGGGTTTTCACAAAATGCTCTCTGGCAGCTTTGGGTGGAGATGATCCCAGCTGCTTTGTGTTGTGGTTTCAACATTTTTTAGGTGGTGGGTTCACCTCAGTAAGGCAGCTGTGTCACCAGAGATATGTGACAGCTAGCTGTTACTCTTCCGGGCTGCCAGGTCCCTGCTGGCTCTGTGACAGGAGGTGAAAATAGAGCTGTGCCTTAACTTCATCCTCTTTAGAAACGAACTGCCCCTGGGAATGCAAGCCCTGAATAAAATGTGGTTTGCTCAGGCTTGCCAAATGTAGCCATGGCACAAGAGCCGAGGAGGGGAACCTGGCTTGGGCTTAGGCAGACTGGTCTGTAGGACACCAGCTGTTGGGCTTTGCTGCTGATCCCTTTGCTTACTGGCAATCTCTAAAACAAGCCAGACCGTTTTTAAGAAAGTTGGGTGTTGTTTGGTTCTCAGGAGGGGCACCTAGCTGTTAAATGAGTTAAATATAGTAGCAAGAGTCAGATAGCAGTCTTTGGTTTCCCCATTTAAATTTTAAAACAAGACAAATAATTTTTCAAGTAATTCTGTTGTAAATAAATGGTTTCCTTTGCCTATTTCCTGCTCAAGTGCATATCCCAACCTGATCATGAAGGAAGGACAGCGTTCATTTTTGCAGATTTGCAGTACTGGCTGAATGCTCTGCATACAAAAGTGTTTGTTAATCTTCCAAGTGGAACTGCTGTGTTTCAAGTTTGTGTTGCTGATGGATTTTTGTGTACCAGATTAATGCGATTCTCTGCAGACATGCTTTCAAGAACTTTTTTTTAGATGGCTGTGTCACTTCCTGGTATGAAATTAGCACGTGGTGGCACTGCCATGACTGCCTTCAGTGTTGCAGTTGCAGCTGTGGCATAATACCTACAAGCATAAGCAAATATTTGCTCCATTTAACTTCCCAAATAAAGCTTCCTATAAGAAATAGTGTGGAGGTTCATGCAGGCACATAGTGTTTTTATGTTGGCTAGTTCTAATTCTTCTAATTGAAAATAGACTGCTTTTCTGTCAAAGTATTTAGCAAACAGGAATGTGTGTTAGGAATACTGCTGATAATGCCATTTGTGTTAAAATCCTCTTATAGCAATGCGCAATAATAGGTTTTTCCATTTCAGTTGTTGTCATGGTTTGTGGTACCGTCGATCTGTTGTCTTTAATTTAGACCACGTGACAGGAACAGCCACATGGTGAGTGCCCACTCCTTGTGGTTTTAGCAAATGGCATGAATACCAGAAGATGTGTTAGAGTTGTGCATCTGCTTCGTTTAAAACTTCAGAATGATATATAGAGGTGCATTTTTCCATCATTTTCTAGGTGATTTAGGAATCTGCCAGCCTTAGTGGTATTGTCTCACTTCATAGAGGAGGAAGTTGGATTGTAGGGAGAGTTAGACTAGCCCCAGTGTAGTCTATTTTTGGTTAGTGCCTTGATTGCAGAGTGTAGTGCCACAGTATGCTGGGCTAGTCACTTCTTCCTGGCATCTCATCTGGGCATGACTTGAGGGGTTTCCCCTTGCTCATTAAAATGGCTTGTTGGTAATTTTAAGAATGGGATTGTAATTTTGAATTTTAAAATTTAATTTATTTTTGGTAGTTACTTTTATGAATAGGTGATTTAAGGGGTTGCATTATCTTGCGCTTGTGTTGGTGGTCCCACACCTGCTGAACTTGATCCGTCTCTTGACCCTTCCTTTCCTCTCTGTTCCTGGAAGACTCATAAGTATGTACAAGCCAGACGACTTCTTTGAAATGTTTGGGTATATAGTGAGGCTTGAGACTTTCTTTCTGTTTATTTGGCTTGGGTGGAGTACTTCCCAAAGTCACACCTCAGCCATGCTGTCTCAGTCTTATTTAGATAACTTTTTTGATCTTGAGAAGTAGGTGGTTTTCAAAAAGCAATGTAGTTTTCATTGTATTTGGGAAAGACCAAACATCAAAGGACCGAAAAAGCATCTGTGGTGGTGTTCAGGGATTTTTCAGATATATCCAGACGTGAATTTGTTTGGGTTGCCTGGTTAGTGTCGAAAAGAAAATCTCTTCAGTTTTCAATGTGATCCTTAGAAGGAGTTTCTTTCTATAGATTTCTTGATGAACAAGTTTCACCATACAGGCAGGTGCTGTAATGTACAAAGTGTGCAGCTCTGTCTCCTTTAGGTAGGACTGTCTCTGAGCACAGAAAGAAGTAACAGGATCTTGCTTGTTCAGAAGGAATTGTTCCATTCTCCGGTGAAGACAATAAGCTCTGTGGCAGTTTGAAGTGTAGGCTGCGCTGGACTTCCACATCTTGTGCAGAGGGTCCTCTCTGAAGTAAGCTGAGGTGCTGTGTGAAGCTGGTTACACAACGTGTTCAGAAGGCATATTTTTGAGCTACATTCTATTTTCAGAAAAGCTTTTAACTTCTTTGTGATGGAGAAGTGGCAGGAGTGCCAGAGCTATGCTGTGCTGCAGCTTGGCTGCACGTTAAGAGGACCCTGAGGTCAGTGGCATTAAAGGCTCTTGGAGCAATCAATTACCCTTAACGGAGATGATAGGATAAAAGCTCTGGAATTGCTCCTGAGAGCCTGGTCCTGCTAGTGCTTAATATTCTTGTAACACAATCTCCACTGTGCAAAACTGAGCAGATCTTGTCTAGATAGTAGTTCTGTGTCTTATGTGCCTTTGAAAACGTTGTCCGAGTCCCGCAGTTCCACTGCTGCAGCTGTTGAAGAAATAGCCTCTGCTTTCCTGTGGTTGGTTAGTGTGTTTTGTGTGTTTTTTGCCCCATTTTGTGAAGTTCTGGGAAGGACTGTGGAGTAGTGACTGCTAGCCAGTCAAAGATGTCAGTTCCTGGCCACAAACCTGGGAATGCTGCCAGACAGTGGCCAGTGGCATGGCAGTGTGCTGCTTGCAGGAGCTTTCACATGGAAATGAGAACTGTAGGCTGACCCTCCTGTTTGGCCAGCTTCTCTTTGCTGAATGGTTCTTCTCTTTTAGCTTCCCACTTAGTTGTCATGGCCTTGCCTAAAAAAGCTGTGTCCGGCTTCCTTTGAGGTTCAGCTGTACTGTACAGTTCAACAGTACTGAAGGCAGGGTGCTCTCTGAGCTCAGGTGGCATTTATGCTTCTCCCTCACTGAGGACCCATCCTGTCAAACTGTTACAAGTATGGCTTCTGTATCTGAACAGCACTAACATGGAATACTTACTATAGATTTTACTTTAAAAGCTTGTTGCAGTTGCCTTTTTTGTTCTTTCTTTCACCTCTCATTTATAGTACGAATCTGTATACAAAATCCTTTGCTGCTGGAAAGACTGTGTAGTGTCTTGCTAGTTTATGCCAATATTGGTCATCTGCTTAACTCCATATATGTAAATACCGTGTCTGATGTTATCTGCTGTTAAGGCAGTTCTCTCTCATCTCTGGAATATCTATGTATTTTTTCATACTTATTCCCATAGCACTGCTTTCTCAAGAGGTTCTCGGGAATGGTTGTGCTTTTAAGAAAAAAAGTAAAAGCTCTTTGACATACTTATGTAAACCTTAGCAGATATATTTTAAAAATAAATATTGGATCAGTTCCTCTTTATTTCCTTGTCAACGCCTGAGTTCAGTAATTGGCCCTGGAAGAGCTGTGAATGGCTTAATTAACCCTCAGAGCAGAGCTCTGGCTGGCAGGTGTTTGGATTGTGTAGGAGTCTGCTGATAAGAGTCATTATTAGAGGGCAAACACAAAACTTTGATCTGTGCTATTGGCAGATAAAGATTTTCGAGATCGTTTTTTTTCAACATCTTAGAGTGTACGGAGATGATCCAAAGGTGTCCATTTGTATGAAATTATTTGCAGCTTTTTCCCGTCTTATTTTTCATTTTAGAAATAAAATTTGCTTCAGGTACAATTTTGATTTGTTTTTGAAATCAAACAAAAAACGTAGCATGTATATGAGAGATCTAGTTTGCAATATTTTTTTTCCCCTCCAGTTTATAACACATTTTTTTTTCAGTTTTTACGGTGATCACTGATTAAGTATTAATACTTACTAATTTTTGTCATAAAAGTTCAAAGCTGAGGAAGGCATGATAGTATTTCTTAGACTTGCCTTTATTTGAATAAGGAAAACCCCATATCATAAGACACTGCTTTGATCTAGCTTGCACAAACCATTTGTGCTCTTTTCTCAGGAAAGTATGGGTAAGGAGGGAAGCTGACCTGAAGTACTGTGTGGGTTGCAGTAGGGTACTTGGTGACATGCAGGAAATATTTCGAGCTTACACATCAGTGCAGAGGAAATGAACTTCTTCTATCATGAATTAATGCCTATGTACCCTGTATAGTTGTCAGTGTATTTAATTCATAAACTTAAATGTGTTATTGAGATGTTTATTCTTAAACCAGTTTAATTAGTAATATTTTATTTTCTTCCTTTTTAATAGAGATCCTCGACCAACGAACCAACGTGTCAACAAGCATGTAAATAATGATACTTATCTTCGGGTTCAAAACCTGACCATCTTGATCAGAAATATTAAGACTTACTATCAGGTGAGATTTTTGGTTTCTGCTCATTAATCTGTGGTGACTGCTGTATTGTTTTGGCTAGTGTAGGGACTGGGGGCTCAAAGAAGCTTGCTACAGGAAATGGAGAGAAAATTGTTTGTGTATGTTCAGCCATGCTTTTTCTTCTGAAAACGCAATACGGTTATCTTCATCTATTCCTCATGGCCAGAGGCTGTTTCCTTACTTTTTTTTTTGTTATCCTCAAAGACATCATAGCATTTGGAGATGCAGGTACAAAAAGGGTTGTTTTGTGGTAGGGTTTTGTATGCGAAGGGGTTTGCTGTAAAAGGTGTAAGACTTTGTTAAAACAGGAAACCTTTTCTTAAAGGCATTGCTAGAAAATAAGATATTGATGAATAATGATTTTGCCACTAGAATATAAACCTTAAATTGATAGGAAAAATAAATCTGCTTAGCTTGAGGGTAGGCTTCTTACACTCTACTTGAACACTTTGGTGTTCAGGCAGTTGTTTGTTCAAAAGTCCTCTAAGAGAGCAAAGTGCAGGAATAACTGCGGTTGCACAGCACTTGTTGGGTGTCATTCTTGAACTGTCAGTGTTTCTCTACTGTAACAGTGCTCCCCTAAAACCAGGGTGGTGACAGCTGAGCACTTTTGCAGAGTTATGAACATGTTGGCTGCTGCTGGAGAGCCATAGCACGAACTCAGTTACTTTAAATAGAATCTTTGTATGCACACTGTTATGTATATTTGGACTTCTTAGTGAGGAGGTAACTGTTCTGCTGTTTCCTTCTACACATCTTTTTGCAGATTTGAATGCTGTGCTGTATATAAACCAGGCTGAAACCACTTAGGATTGTTAAAATTCTTCTCCATGTGTCTCAATCATATAATCAATCAGCCAGCTAAACTGTAGGAGTTGATGTCCATGTGTTTACCCTGGACACTTCATCTTTCTGTATATATAGAAGAGACTGAAGACCAAACTAATACACAAAATACAGAAGAGATGTAGAGTAGTGCCTTTTCATGCCATTTTCTTCCAAAGCTTGCCTACTTCTCTTCCATGTGATTGCCGCAACTCTGCCCCTGAACTTGCTTAGGGAAGCCTGAAAGAGAGGCACTTGTGAGAAATGACAAGGTCAGATGGGCTGTGTGACTAATCTATTCAAGTTCCAGCAGTCTGCTAGGAAAACAAAGTAAGTCAGGTTTGAGATGGCGTAGGGGAGAGTATCATGTGTTTCTGAAGGTAACTGATCTGTCTCGTGTTGAAATCTGGAGACGCTGATGCAGTGTCATGTCGTTCCTGAGACTTGGGATTTCTAAGGGGAAGTTCCATTTGGTCATAGCTAGAGGATGAAGTTTGGGGTTTAGTGGGTTGGTTTTTTGGTTTGTCTTGTTGTTGCTCTTTGTTTCTGTAACTCAGTAAATAGTTTAAATATATATGGAGTCTACAAGAGAGACTAGTCGTAACCTTCTTTCTCCTTGCCCCCACAAGATTTACTGTCTGAGTCTGGTCCTTCAGGTGTTGCAACTTTCATTCATGAGCATTTAAAATTTTCTTTTCTTATTTTTTTTAATTTTTTTTTTCCTTTTTTCTTGAGTCTTATACTCTGACCTTTTTTTAAATTACCTGGAGCAAGATCAGAGTCAGGAAAAAAGAAAAGTGATTCAGAGTCATGTGTTAAGTTGTTTGTTGAACTAATCCAATAAAGCTAGCAACAACTAAAATAAGTAAGACACAGAATTTTCAATGGGAAATGATAGCTGAGGCTTGCAGTAGCAGCTGTAACAGTGATGTTCCTATTGTAGTCCAGAAATTAAATACTGTGACTCTTACTGCCTGAGGACTATATATACTGTATGTAAACAAAGCAGTCATGAGAGCTCATCAGTCTTTGCATTTGATCCTGAAAATGTAATTGCAACAAAGTTTAAAATAAAATTATTTTGGTGGTAATAACATTATATAAAAAAACTTATTTTTTTCCTTGACACAATCATATCTTCAGGGCAAATCCAAGGTCTTGATGCTAATCTGAGATTCCCTTTCATGTGGCATGTACAGCCTTCAACTCTCCATAGTCTGGGGGTAGTTGAGGCCATCTATGCTGTAATTGAGCTCTGTGTGGGAGTGATGCCAAGTTTAATGTTGCATCTGTACTCATGTCTCTGTTAGATGTTTGGAGGTTTTCTTGTCATTTAGTATATAATTTAAGTAGGTTTTACTAAGGTTTTTTTTTTTTTAACATGCAACCAAATAGATGCTTTGGGATATTAAATATTCTTAATAATTAAATATTGTTAGGCTACTCTCTCCAGAGCTTTTTTAAATAGGTTGAAGTTATGGGCATTGCTTAATGAAATAGTATAAATACATTAGCCTAAGTTAAAGTGAGGGCAGCATCTTACTGACTGAAAACATATTTGCAGACTGTGAGGGCAAAGTTCCTGACAAACAATAGGAACACAATTTTTCTCCTTGCTCAAGAGAAGCAAAAGCCCCTAAAAACATATTTGCTTTGACATTTTACATTCCTCTTTGCTTGATGGACCAAAGTCAAGTTAATGGCATAATAGCTGAATTTGGTAAACCAGATTGTCAAGAGTGAAGCAGCATTTTCCTCATTCTTTTCTGAAGGACATTAATAGGTGTGAAAGAATACTTGCCCTTCTCTGTACTGGGCAGGAGCAGTCAAGAGTGTGACAAATTCATGGTACTGTAAACAGTATCTGAGGAAGGTGACATAACTGCCTACTAAAATTAATGCTGATATTCAGAAGGTAGTTGACATTTCAGATCATGTAATTGTCTAGTCTGTCTGTATCTAATATTAAATTTCTCGTATCTGTATAGCTGATCTCTTAGTAAAGCAAAATTTTCATTAATACAATTAATGCTACTTCAGAAAACAAGGACTGGTGTGATCCAGAAGCATAAGTCCAATTATTACAGTGTTGGCACTTTCCTGATCACATAAGCTGAAGGTTTCTGCCAGAGATAAGTATGAGCAGGCCAGGTTATTGGTGGAATTTGAGTTTAATTTAAGTTTTGAAGTCAGGCCCCTATATGAGCTCCACCAGGCGTAACTTGGGAGGGGTGAGTGCAATGAAGAGTCCCTTTTTCTGTTTGACTAACCTCTCTATTTTAGAAATTTTCTAACTGAATTTGTTCATTTGCAGTTTTCTGAAGAGTTGCCATCTTGCAGCTTTCAAGTGTATGAGACTTTCTTGCTGGTGGCTACAAAGGAAAACAGTGTCAAGACTCTAAGACAGAGGATGACACTGGTTGCCTGCTTGCTTTGGTGGTTTTTTTTTATTTGTTGCCTATGTAATTCTTGTTACATGCAACATCTTTGCATTTCCCACTCTCTCAAGAGTTGTACCTTTGCAGGTTTTATTGGTTTGAGAGGGCCCCTCTTTTGAAACAGCGTATGACTCATTTTGCTGTGGGATTTTATGAGCATTCAAGATAATATCATTAATTGCATTTAATAATGGTTACGCTCCTGGTTCACTGGAGAAATGGCTGATCATAAAACTTGTGGAATTGGTGCCATATCTTGGAAAAAGCTGAATGCAGCAGAAAGTTTTCTTTGCTCATATGGTGAAGTTTGTACTCTTCTTGCTCTGACTGAATACCAATGCTGGTCTGTCTTCAAGATGGAAGAATGCTAGAAAATCTGAAGGGTGTTAGCCTCTCCCTTTGCTGTGTTGTAAGAATATTTAAATCCTGTAGGTGCTGCTACTTGAAGATTCCATGTAAGAGCAGCACCTGATATCTGTAAGGCTTGGATAATATGCTCATACCTGTAGAGTGTTTGAAGAAGCCTAAGGCAGAGTGACAGAGGAAGCTTGAACTGGTTTTATTGTGCTTCCTCTGCTTATGTTTCAATCTTTGGGTTTAGTGTTTTTTTCTAAGGAACTAAAATCACTTTGATACCAGTTAATAAAAGGAGTTTTATGAAAGGGTCTGTTTTGAAAACAGCTAGTTTCCTAAACTTCAAAAATGTCAGTAGTCACTCCAACAGTATATACTGCCCTGTCAAGCAAAAATTCCTTGCATTTATGTGAAAAACTTGAAGCTGACAGAAGAATGTGATCATCCCTTGGCTATGCATGGATGTATAAATATGCTCACATCTGGAGTATGTGGCTGAGAAATGCTGTTGGAAGAAATGCTACTGTGTGGTTATGACTGTATTTTTGTTGCCTCTATTCCTTGCAGTTGTGGCCACTAAATACCTAGCAGATTACATTGTGTTTCTAAAAGGTTGAAAATATCTCTTAATTTTAAAAAAAAAAATCGTACTGGGCACAGTTCTGAAAAGAGTTGTGACTGTGTGGCATGTGCAACTTCAGTAAGAAACTATAAAAATGCTTTGTGTTCTCATTAAAGTGGGGAGGGTGGGTAGGGGGGAAGCAATTCACTGAATTTTTAGAGACTATATTACCAAAAATCCTGTTGTCCCCACCTAAATCACCTAGCTGGGTCCAGAGATCATGGAGGGCACAGATGCCTTACTTTTAAAACATATTTCTTCAGACCTGTATCCTCCTTTTACTTCGTAGCTCTGTACTTGTGTAAAACAGGTACAAGCAGCAGAGTTTTTATCCGGTATATTAAAGTGTGTTAGCTGCCTGTGAGTTGCTGGGGCTGTTTCTGACCTCTGAATAGAGATGAGTTTGTTTTTATGCTGAGGCAAATGCTGGTTTTCCCTGTGGATCAGTGAAGGTCTTGCAATACCAGAAGCTTCCAGATCAGTAAACAACTCCCACTTCTGTAGTTGAGGCACTGAGTCAGGTTTAGAGCTCCTAACTGGACTGCAAAGAGGAATTCAAACATGGAGCTCCAGATTTGGACACAGCTTAGGGACTGGCAACTGTACTCAAGCTATAAATAAAGTTCTGGAAGTAGCAGTGTCCTCTTGTGTGAACTGGAATCTTTCCCTACTAGGCAGGCTACTTCTAGTGGGCTAGTAATCTAGTCCTTAGCAAAGTAAGCAGCAAAGTGCTAGAAATGCACATAAATGCACACACCCTCAAGTCAAAAGAGTATTTTCCTGTTCTAAGGGGAAAAGTTTATATTCCCAGTAGCCTACTGAAATTAGGTAAAACTCGACTTCTTTTTGCTAGCTTTGTCAGTTTGATGGGTTAAGCTATACTGTGCCCGAGTAACTGCTTTCCTTTGACTCCTGTTCTCTAGGGAACAGTTTTGCCTTAAGGATGACTTTTCTTCATCTTGAGCTTTAAATTCCAAAATTATTAACTGAAAGTGTCAGCGTTCTCATGAACAAGGTATTCAACAGAATTCAAACAAATTGAACAGAAACTTTTTTGATTCAAATGCTTTACTGATCTCATGTACTCCTAAGTGCAGTTCTCTCCCTTTTCTGTACAGTTCAGTGTGCTGTATTCATCCAAAGTTTTCTGCATTGGCAATTGTACTGTTGCACCTACCAGAGGTAGTGTGGCTTGAAATTACAGCTGCACAAAGCAACAACAGTGAGCAGCCATGAAGCCTCTGTTTTTCACAGTCTGCAATAAACAAACTCCTATGACAAATAAGTTATTTGTAAAGGTCCTGTTGTAGGGGTGGTCTATGTTTCAGTAAGGCAGTGTGCCTTTCAGGACTTGACATTCTGCCACTGGCATGACCTGGAGTAGACCCTTATTAGCTGTGTATTTGCTTCTGCTGCCGTTCTTTGTTTGCCTTCTAGTTAGTTGAAACTTGCTACAGGCACAGATATATATATATATCTATATATATTTATGCAGTACTTAGCTTAATGAAGCTTTCTTGGTTCTACAGTGACAAAAGTATTTTGAGTTAGGCTTTCTCTTCTGCAGGATCATGAGAATGAAGGTTGCATGTAGGACTGGTATTGTCCTCAGTGAATTGTGAAGACATTTGCTTACAGTGGTGCTGGCTGCAGGGCAAGGGGATGACTGACCTTGGTGCAGCCATTCTGGAAATGCTGGACCAGTGATGTTAGTCTTTGATTCAGTCCTTCAGCTGAAAGTGGGTACCACTCTGCTGCAGTGGTACAAACGCAAGAATCAGAAAAATCATGGTCATTTTGTAAAAGTCCTGTTGCCAGGTATTTCAGTGGGAAAGAGACAGACAGGTGACTCATCACTAGCAGCCAGACTGTCTAATGCTTTGTTAGTGAAAATCGTCTTGATCATTTCCAGAAGAACTAAACAAATACTTCTGCTTCAGGGTTGAAATAAATTTTTGCAGAGGTCAGTTTTAAGAGTGTTCCCAGGCTGGTGAGAGGTACCATTCTAAGTGACTTAGCAGCATGCTGTTGGACACCTGATTGAGATTACTGGCTGTCATTCTAGGATGCATTTTAGCTGATAGATTGAATTCTGTCTGAAAGTTTAAGGGAGGACTGATTTTAGAGACGTGTTTTTTTTCCCTTGAGGCTCTATATGTGCATTTTAATGCAGAATGAAATAGTGACCTCAAACAGATGGAAGAGAATGGGTTGACTTTTAAACTACTTTTTTCCTGGAGCTAGAACATGGGAAAGGGCAGAGTAGCCTGATATATGTCTGCAGTCTTGTCTTTGTTTTGCTTAATAGGCTAGAGGGATGTGAATATGTTGTGCAGACAAATGAAGAAACAGCCAAGGGAAGAGAGGAACAGTGTCCTAAAATACAGTGGCAAATGGAGATGACCTGTAAAATTTTACAGTATGGAATAGCTGTTTGGTTCCCACACAGCAGCATTTGCTTAACCCCTGACATGTTAATTGAGAGTAATTCTTGGGATGTCTGAACTGCAGAATGAATCCCCAGTGTGCTTTATATGGCTTTAAAAAGAGTAATGTGAGAGTGTTTGTGACTTTCCTTAATGAAAGTCAAGGGCTGATGTTAATCTCCTCGGCTGTTGCTGTTACTACCAATGCTAAAGTCAGAGTATTTTAGTCCTCTACTACATATATATTTTTGGATATTAGGTCTGAGATGTAAGTTACTGTTCAGACAGCCATGTTCAGCCCTGCTGCCTCAATTTTTGGCAAGTGTTCTATTTTTGTCAGTTGAAATTTTGCAAAGGGGTAAATTAAGTTTTGTACAGCCTACCAATTTCGGGTAAGTTAGGAAACAGCCTTCATGCTGCTTACAGCAGAAAATAGCTTTGAGGTTAATTTTTTGCTAAAAGATAATAAAAAATCAAAGCTGAAGATTGCTTTATTGCCTGTGTTTCTGTAATGAATTCTATGTCATTTAGTACTTTTCATTAAAAAGTCTTTAAAGAGAGATGAACTCCACAAATGTATAAAGTATGATTGCCAAACAGCCCCCTAATTGTGTATCAATTCCCAAAGCAAGTAACTTTGCTTTTTAATGGCAGGTAGTAAAGGGAGGTGGTTTATATTCTTATTTTATTGGCATGTTCTGCCTGTAAAAGTGTTATTTAATCCCGTGTCACTTTACACTGAGGCAATTGTCACATTCTGTATTGTGACACACAGGATTTAGTCCACAGTCTTGATTTCACCCAACTCTGACTCCAGATTAATGTTTGGTGTCCAGGCTTCTTCCAGGCAGTGATCTGTGGCCCTGTGGTGTGGAGGTGTCCTTTTGTTCCTGTAACTCAGCTGGCCTTGGCTTTCCACTCAACAGCATCCTAGTTCAGTTTTGATACAAAGCTCTGTAATGAACTTTCACCGTTTTGTATGCTGCTCTTTTTAATGCTTATTAGACCTGTAAGCAATTCTTCCACAGTGTGTTCATCTGAGACAGGTATTTGAGATGTCTTTTAAAGCAGTGCTTCACTGTCCTTTCGAGGGAGTATCATGTTTCAGGATTGTGTGGGAGATCTTCAAACTAATGCAGAGTTTTAATTACTTCTGTAAACTTTTGTGGTTTGTCTTGTAAAGGTCTACTTGAGTTTATGTTGGCCTCCAGTACTTTTGGCAAATCTGAGTGCTCTTGGGCCAAGAAATCGGCATGAAGGTTGTGGAGACACATACCCTGGTAAAGAATGATGGGATTTACCCTGCTGAGCAGGTTGCAAGACCTGAGAAAGTCACAAACCTGGGGACAGTAGGGAGTTTTAGTGTGCTGATTTCTTTGCTGAAGACAACTCCCAGGAAAGGGTCTATTTCCTACTTTACATGGTGTATCGACTTACACCAACGCAAATTAAGGAAGGCACCTGCTTGTGAATGCAAGAAATTGAAAGGCTGTCATTTCCTCATGCATGCCTGCATCTCCCACTTGCACACATACTGGGTTTTGAAGAGAAGGATTTATAAAATGAGCAAATTCTAAGGTGCAAATAAAGCAGCAAATTAAAGTGTGTGCACATTGCACTGTGAGTAAGCAGAATAACTTTGAAATATCTGTTTAGATGGGCTGTTTGAATATAAGCTGTGTGAGCTTATGCCTCTCAGTTTTCCATTATGATTAAGAGATGGAGTTGAAGGAGAGTTAAGGGTTTAAATTCTGCTGGGTCCTCATATGGCCAGTAAAAGTGCCTAAAAAAAAATCTGCTCAGCAGACAGAAACGGCCCCTGTGGAGCTGCCACTGTCTGTTCTCTTTCACTATTAGCGTTATTAAAATTCTCTAGATGTGCATTTAATTTGCTTTTTATACTTAGAATTGCATCATTTGTGTTAGGCGATCAAGATAACAGTGATAGACATCTGCTCCTTTGGGAGCTGGTAGGAAAGACTTGTCTTGGCACAAAGGAAAAACATTGTATTAATTCCATTTAATCATTTTCACAGGACAGGAAGATATTTGTTTAGTGGGTTATTAATATTTTTAAACTACAGAGGTGATGTGCCTTCTCTAAAAAAATCACCTTTATCTACCTTCATTAAAGAACTTATTTCAAAAACATCTAAGTTGTTGCTGTATGTTTAAGAAGCAAAAGGAAGTAGTTCCCTGTGGAACCTTAGAGTTCTTGGGTGTCTTGGTTTTTTTTTCCTTTTTTAATGGTGCCCCAATCTGTAATATATCCTCTGGAAAAGTATTTACAAGGGAATGGAGCATCAAATTTGTGTCACAGAAAGACCTGTTAGGTGTGCAGTGTGTTATAGGAGGGGAGGTTGGTGCCGAGTTTAATGCCTGGTTCATTTTGAAGCAGCTGTGTTACAGTAAAGCTAAATGACTGGAGTCCCAAGGGAGGCATAAGCAATTGCTGGTAGAAACTGGAAGGAGGTGAATCTTTTGGGTTTTTTTTTTTATACTATAGGCAGAACTACCAAGTCTGTAAAATGCTCATTTGTCAGGACAAAGTTTCTGAAGAAACAGTCCCATGAAGCAGTTACTCTGAAATACACTTCACTTTTTAAAAACCCAAAACCAACCAAGCATTTTAAAAAAAATTCAAAAATTATAAAAAAAACCCCAGCAAAACCAACCAACCAAAAACCAACAACAAAAATTCTTACATAAACTGCTGTCACCAAAAAACCCCTATATCCAAACCTCTTCTAATTTGACTAGTAACCTGTGTGAATTACTTGGAGTCTCTCAAGACTGTTACTTCAAAGCAAAACAGCAGTTCATCTATAAGGAGTTGCCTCTTTAAGGTAGTGTCTCAAGGTCCCTTCTTCAATCCTGATACTTAAAAAAGTGAAAGAAAACCCCAGCAGCCAAACCAGAAAAACCCCACTCTGTGTGTTCTGAATATGCAAAAGCTGTGTGTCAATATCAAAAGCTTTCTCTTTGTTTTCCGAGTTCGTGGCAAATGCTTATCTGAACAGCATGTGGATGTATCTTTATAGTTTTACATGCAGAAGGAATGATTCTGTAGTAGAGGACCACAAAAGCTGCCATTATTAGAAGCCTTGCTTACACTTCAGTGCTCTGGCACTCAGTCTAGCTCCCAGCTTCCAGTCATGCAGAAGAAACTAAACCAGAGTGCTCTAATTCTCAAACTTGGTTGAGCTGTCTCACATTTCTTCCAGTGTGCATTTCCTTTGTAGCCTGAGCCAAAATCTTGATTGGAGAGGTGATTTTCATCCCCCCTTTCTCACTTAGCCCATTCTCTTTTTATAAATTGCCAGGTCCAAATTCTGTGCAATTGAGGGATTCAGATTTCAAATAATTTGTTGTTGCTTGAAGACTTGTCTTCCCTTAGACACAGCTGCAGTTTGGCCTTTTGTTTCCTAAAGCATTGCAGTTAGCTTGCAATTGTCCTTTCTTTGTATGGCATGGGACCAGATTTTAAGTGACACTGACTTGATGGAGTAGAGGTGCTGAGCATCTTGCATAGCAGGATCTTCAAGCAGTTTTGCTTTGATACCCTTGGATATTTTGAGACCAGAGCTGTCTGCCAGATCATGATTTGTTTTGGTTCTTCTTGTCATATTGCTAGCATATTGCAACTTTTACCAGTGTCAAGGTATGTATCACCTTTCAGTGCTTAGAGATTTTGCAGTGTTTATGGCAGTCACTTGAATGTCTGCAGGCGATACACTGGCTTGCTTTCCCAGTCCTGAGCTTAACAGGACACCTAATTTTGGAGGCTTTGAGTGCTCTGCCAAACCTGCTGTAAGAGAGACACTCAGATGAGAGAGATGAGTTGGCATGAGAGAGTAAAAATCAGTGTTTTTTTTTTAACCCAGTAAACTGCTGTGCTCTTCTAGCCCACAGACTTTGCAGTCAGGCTTGTACTGTCACCCGTTTGTAAAGGACAACTCATTTAAAGCTTAATTTCAGTAGGCTTTTAAACAAGTAGAAATATACTTACATCTAAGGAGATAATGAGTTACTACCAGTAACTCTTGAGACTCTAAAGGAATAATCTTCAATATCAAATACATTAAAAATCCCCAATTTGAACAATAACAAACCCCAAACCCACAAGCCATTTTGTTCTTACTGGTACTCATGCAAGTCTCTCCCTTCAGGTTGCATTAACCTTAATTCCCCTAAGTGTTTTGTAAGTTAAGAAAGTTAATGGTGAAGAGTGATTTATTTTTAGTAGATTAAATGCCTCTGAATGATGCTAAAAAAACAAGCAAGTTACCGATTAGCTGTTTTTTCTGTAATAAATAGCATATAATTCTCAGCTTAAAACTTCAGCAATAACTCAAGTAAAATACTTCAGCTGCTTCCACCAACTATATTTAATATGCAAAGGAGGTGAGAAGCAGATTGGCTTTTGCTTTAAATAAGCTTTTCTGTGTGATAGTTTTGAATCAGTGAATCTGGGATTTTCAAGCAGCTGTCTGACCAGTGTGCCAAAGGAGGTTATCAGGTCAACACTAGATTTAAGTCAATCTAGTTGTGGGGGTTTCCTGTTCTGTGATTGGGGTTTTGTTTATGTTCTGTGTGGGGTGTTTATTTGTTTTGTTTTCAGTATATAATGTTGCAGTTTGAGTAGCTTGTGTAGCTGGTAAAGAGGTGCTGAAAGATATATCTACATAAGCAGAGGCTGGGAAATACTCAGTCCTTGTTTTACATCACCAAAACGAAGCCATATTAAAAATAAAATCTCACACACAGCTCCCTCCCCCCCCCCAATAAATTTGTAACAAAATCTAGCTTTATCAACTATGGGTTTCATTGCATTTGTGTGTATAGTTTTTGGGGTGGTAGCTGGTTTTTTTACCTCTTAAGAAAGAGTAAGTGCACTCTGCTGGTATGTGCTGTGACCTTGTAGTTGCTTCCCTGTTTATCTTTGATGCCTGTGATGGGGGAGTGTTTGACTACCACAGTGTTCTTTTGTTGGGGTATGTACAACAATTGCCTCTTCCTTGCTGAGATGATAAGGAATGGGTCCTGCCTAACCCGGTACCAACAAACTGTGAAAGGGACAGGTGTACAGGTCTGGAGATACATACCTGGAACGCCTTTCTCTCCGGAAATAGAGATTTCTGGTACTGTCAGGTTAGTCTAAGAGTTACAATGAAGGATGCTTGAGTGTAAAGAGAGAGAGATTAAAAATGTACTGCTTAGAATTTCATATTGGTCAGTTTAGATATGCTTGAGGTGTGTAGTCTAACACTTGTTTAATATTTCAAACATCTGTTTGATTCTACAGCAACAAAAATTATGTATGAGTACATAGGATGGATTTTAAAACTATTTTTATGCACTGTAATAATTTTGGTTTTACTGCACTTTAAGCTAGGACTAGGGTTTGGGGTTTTTTTCAAGTCCTTCTTCCCCTTTCCTACTTTCTTAGCTGTTTGATGAAAGTTTAAATTGCCCCAATTGAAAGATTTCAGGCCACTTGTAAGAAGAGGTAGTTTCACAAAACAAGAGTGGTATTAAAGTATGTCTGTGTGACTCAGGTGAGATAAGAACATGAAATAAATTAAATGAGACAGAGGTCAGAGGAAAAGACCCCAGAAGTCTGCACTTTAGATGTTGATAGATTTACCTGGGAGAAGGCGAAAGTCTGAGATATGATCCCATTTGATGGATTTGCACTTTGAAATCTTTGCTTTATTGGCGGATAGATCTGCTGATGTTGGTGACTTTGACTTCCTTAAAGCATGAATCTGTACAAACTGAAATATACAGCTTCCCAAATTCCTAGACCTTGCAGCCACAAGCCTTCTGTTAGATGAGATTCTAAGGACTGGTTTTCTGTCTAATGGGTGTGTTGTGACTGTGTTGGGCACAAAGCCTTTCCAGCTGGGCTCATGTGGGGCAGGACACAAGACCTCAGGCAGCAGGGACTATGCCTGGAAGCAGAGACCCCTGGTGAGGTACAGGGAGCTCAGTTTGTATGTGTTCCCTTGGAGTGCTGCCTAAAGAAACCGCAGCTTTGCAATCTTACAATACAAAAGGAAGTTCCCACTGAATACGTTTTCTTCCCCAAGTATGATTGTTGACAATTGCAGCCATGGGCAGCTGCTTCAACCAGGCATCTCCTGCACACATACACTCATGAGCCTCAGAGTTTATTTATTTCAGAATATTCTGTCCCGTTGGTATCTAGATGGCTGGGATAAGGCATGTCATTTAATTACTCCCTGGGTATGTGAAGAAGCATTCAAGTATCATGATAGAAGTGCAGGGCTTTTTGCTTGGTGTTCCAATAAGTCTCCTAGAAGGGTATTCTGGACTCCTTCTGCTAGTCTTAAGTTAGGAAAGGATTTTAAAGGATTTTACATTTTTTTATAAGCTGATGCAAATCTTAAGGCCTTAGGGAAGCTGCGTGTTCATAAAAAGGTAGAATTTGGCTCTTAATGGTAACTAAGATCAAGCTCACTGCATTTAATGGGGAGAGGGAGGTTTTTGCACTGTTAGTCAGTTTAAGCACTCCCAGTTTGTTTAATCGTCATTCTCTCTGTGATACAGGCCCTTTTGAGTTCGACGTATTTGGCATACACTGCTGCTGTATCAGAGAAATTATGAATGAACTGGTTTCCTGGCACTTGGGAAGCCATCAAAGTTTGTGCTTAACAGAACAACCATACTGAGTAATGTAATACAACATTAAATACACAGCAGCCTAAAATAATTTCTGTTAGCAGAGTGGGGACAAGCCTTTTTTGTTTATTTTTTTAGCATATCATTGGAACAACTATTAAAAGGGAAAAGTAATAATTAGAAAAATTATTGTCCTTCCAAGGAACCAGCTAGAAGAGGGTAGAGCTTAACTACTGCCTCTCACCTTTTTAATGACAAGTCATTAATTTTTCTTTGATATTCAGAGCAAGTCTGTTCCAGTTCCCAAGACATAGGCTGTATGCCCTTGAGGAGTGAAGCAATTAAGAATTACAAGGAGTATTATGCATTGCAGAAATAAGCAACCTGCTGAAATAGTAACCTGCCATGTGCTCCTAAGTCTCTCTCTATGAATCAGGGCTTTAAAGTGGTGACTGATACATGAAGGATATGTCATCTTTGAGATTAACAAGACAGCTGCGCTTGAGAGGAGGAACACATTTATTTTCATGTTTTGTAACACTGACCTTCCTTCGTGCAAGAAGATTCAGGCTTGAGTAACCGCTAAACTGCTGCCACAGTCCTTGAGATAATATTGCTCTTCTGGTGAGACAAAGCAGACTACAGCTTTAACTGAACATACTTCATTGCACTGTAGCTCTAATACCACAAACTCTCATTTCCTGGCTGTATTAACTGCCTGGAATTCTTTCTGAGACTTCCTCCATTGCAGAAATAGGCCATGTAAACTCGTCTTGCTTTTTTGGATAACTGGTCTCTGTAATGATTTCTCTAGCTTTCTCTCAGTTGGATAAGTAACCCTGGCTTTTATGATGTTTTAATACCCCATGGTACAACAGTATTTCCTGGTATGGAGTAGTGTCTCATTCTTGGCCGCTGGATTTTATGCAGACTGGTTTGGGAAGAGCTTAGGATTGCAATAATTCACTTTGAAGAACTGCTGTGGATCTGTGTTTCAGGTCTGTCTGGACTCAGGAATTCAAACACTGTCTTCTGTATTAACCACTGGACTCCTGTCTTCCTCAGTTATACACATGTGAAGAGCAGAACATTTGATGAGGCAGATGCACTGGAAACACATCAAAGTTTATTAAAACACACATCAACATTTAATAAAAAATGCCTAGTGAAGAAAAAAGTTAGTGTTAAAAAATTTGTCTTAAGACTTTAGAATTTAAAGTTCATGTAGCTTGGCTGCCAAATCTCACAAGAATAAATTCTGTGAGAGGTCCAAAGAGCAGAGCTTACACATCTGACTATATAAACTGAGATATTTTTAATCCATAATGAGGGGTGGTGTGTTACAAAGCAGTGGAAACCACTTTGCATTGCGTGCATTCATAAAAAGATGCTCATTAAAAATGCACTTTTAGTCACCACCTGTTATTTGTTTAATTTGGTGACTTACTGCAGTGCTGTATTATTTTTGTCATCCTTCTTTTCCAAAGCATATTATTCATCACTTTGAACCATATGGCCAGAAATATATTCTGAACATCTGATTTCTGTACTGGCCATTCCCTGAGGAAAGACTCTCTTGTCCATGTTTATGACCAAGCAGCAAAGCCTTTCCTGTCATCTTTCATGAACATTCCTTACCTTTTGCACACTGAAGATGCAATTAGGAGATTCACAGCTGTGATGCTACAAGGCAACAAGGGGGCTGCACTTTGATTAGGCAGAAAAGGCTTCTGCTCAAATTAATAAATAAAACCCAAGGATTATTTTGTGGAGTGCTTTCTGCAGGTCCTGTGTCCTCCACTTCCCTTGCTGTTTCCCCATGGCTTTTCCATGGCAGCATGCACACACTGAAGGGGGTGTGTGCAGCGAGGTGTGCAATGACCTGGCTGCTGCTTGCTTTGGTGGCCTTGGCTCTTTCCTTGCCTGGGGTGATACCCAGGGGTCTTCCTGGCAAAATTTCACAGAAACTTGTAGAAGTTCAGTTCCTCTGGGTTGATCTCATAAAAATCAATATGAAAGATGCCTGTGCAATTGTTATAATTCGTTTTCCTTGTCCACTCCAAGTGTTCTGTAACATACAAGCATAACTGGGGATAAAGAACCTCATTAAATGTGCTGCAGCCCTGGATTTCAGCACTCTGGCTCTGTTGACTGTGCCTATCTCCTCTGTTTGGAGATAAGATGTTGGCATGGTGCTGTCTCCCACTTATCTTTTGTGATAGCAGTTTATCCGGTAATGCTTGCACGAGTTGTGCACTCTGAACAGGGCATGTGTACAGTGTACTACAGTGAATTTTCCCTTTAATGGAGGACAAGGGAATGAATAGATGGCAAAGTGTCCTTTTCTTTCAGTCTGATGTGAAGTCTTGTATTTAACATGACTCGTGGGCAGGTTTCATTCTTATTCTTCTGGCCTGAGCGCATATCAAAAACCTGCCATACAGCCTGGTGTAATCAGCGGTCTACTCACAGGAGGCCCTAAGTTTGAAACAGCAGGAGTTTTGCAGCTTGGAGCTGAATGCTGTTGGCAGAGTTGTTTGAAGAAGTTTGTTTAGTTCCTGCCTGTATTGTGCTGAGCCAATTTCAAAGGGCCTGTTGCTCTACCTCGTGAGAATGACTTTCCAGTCAAAATTCACAAGGAATCATGTATCTACTAGTCTGAAATGCAGCAAATACTCTTAATTTTCAGTTTGGCTTGGTTTTGTATTGCTTAGAAAGTAGCATCAGTGAATACAAATTTAGTTTGGGAGAAATTCTGGTCTTTAGTACTGTGTGTTAATGTTCAACTTAGCAGATCACCTGCTTATTTTCACTATCAAAAGAAATTTCTTTGTTTGGGGATTCAAACTAAAATGCCTGATTCTAGCCCCCTATATTTGCTGTGTGTCTTAATGTTGTGGAAATACAAACTTTGAGTTATGCTAAGATTTCAAGGAACAGTGGATTTGGCTACTACAACTGAGGTGCCAGAGTACCTAGACTTGTCTTGAGCTACTGTACTATAACTGCTAGGTATCTCTGATTCCTTCCTCCAGATAGTAAGCACTTATCTCTTTAAAATTTGTGGAGCTGCCTGTTTTCTGAGCACTGTGAAGTAAGACCATTAGTTTGGATACCCATCTTCAAAATTCAGACTGTTACTATAGGTTTGAAGAGCACAATTTGTTTTACTGTAGCATTCTTTTGGTGAGTGACTGTGCCAGTTCCCATAGGGCTCCAGTTTCTGATCGGCCATTCATCGCTGAACTAATTCATGGTACTCTGAGACAAACAGGTTTGTCAGAGTAACTCAATGCCTCCACCAAAGTATGTTTAAACAATGATGCAGAGCCATTTTAATAAATTACATGAAAAGCTGCAGCTGAACCAGAATAAGATAGTCCTTACTCCAGCGTTTAGCATCACTGTCGTTCCAGAGTTTGCAGTGGAGCATGCATGGCTCTTTTTCATGTTTTATAGTGGAACTCCTTGCCAAGGTTTTGTATTTTACTGGGATGAAGATGTAAACACTGTCTTTGTAGATAAAATATTGCTGGTGATACATTTTTCTGATTGTAGTGTCCCTTAAAATTCCTTTGGAAGCTGCTTCTAGGAGTCAGACTACTTCCAGACCACCAAGGAGGCTCATGCTTTGAGTGCTGCGAGGCTTAGATCTGGTGCTCAGTAGCTGCAACAACAGTATAAACTTTTGTATAATCTGTATCTTCTGAAACACTAGTAATCTTTATTTCTACAGGGCAATGCAGCCCAGATGTGCTGGATGGGAGGTGTTGCTGTTCTTTGCAGCCTGAGGCTTGAATTTCTCTTGTCTGGAGCAGTTTTTTGGGGGGATTTACCCTCCCCTCCTCTGCTTCCAGCTCCTAACGGGTTGGTTGCGATGCTGTCGTTTTGTGATCTGGTTGATAGGGAGCTCAAAGTCACTTGATACTTCATATTAGGTTTCCCTCCATTATGTTGCTTAAATAATAAACCTGAGCTCTGCTGATGGAGGTAACGGATATGAGCCACATGTGAGGCAGCTTGGAAATTGCTGAGACCCGTACACGCTTGCCACCTTTGTGTGCCCTTCAAGGACACTGAAAATTAAGTAGTATGATTGAAAAAAATGGCACTGGTAATAAAGGAGGGGTTGGTAGTATGCATAGTTCTGCTTTTTCTGCCTATAGCCAAGGCAGCTCCTTGTGTTTGGGGGCTCTTGCTGGCTTTGAGTCTTTTGTGACCATTTTTTAAGGTTTTCCTCAGTAAATAGAAGGTCTTGCAAGTTTTTTTTTTTCTTTCAGCTATAAATGAGGCTTTTGTCTCAACACGCGATAGATTGACATTCTCTCAAGAGAACGCTAAACATCACAGCTTAGAAGGAAACTGTATTTTGTTGACATAAAAGAAAAACAAACCCAGTGGTCGGAGGCCTAAAAACTGGCTTAGTAGTGTTAGAAATTAATTTATCCTAAATGTTAGTATTAGCATAGTGACACAGCTTGTGTCTGTTTCTTTCACAGAGAGCAGAAAAAAGAATTTTCTAGGATGTCCTTCATATTTTTTCTCTTATCATGGGTATTTCCAGGGTGTTGTATACATTGAGTGTGTGCTGTGACTACTGGTCAGTACTGACTGATGAAGAGAAGTAGAAAATGTGGGTAAAAGTCTTCTCTTAAAACAGAATCATTGCTTAACTGAAACTCAGTTTCAGAAGCTCACCATTGGTGCTTAACTCTGTGGAAACTGCTGTGGCTGTAGTGAAAGCTTAAACTGAGCTCTGTGGTATGAGGCTGGTGGGGGAGCAAGGGTAAAGCTCTGCTGAGTTAATTAATGTTAACAGTTATGAGTTATCTGCAAGATTCACAGTAGATTACACAGATTGTATTAAGCAGGGTTAATCAGTCCATTCAGATACTTAAAGGAGCACTGTTAAGAGCTGGCAAGACTGAAAGTTCTTCTTGAGAGACTGTTTGCATGTGCAGGTATGCATATGTGTGAATGCATAGCCTGGATTACCATTGATAAGTAAATTTTGCCTAGTAGCTGCCACTCATGGATATTGGCTATTTCCTGTTCTGTGTATAGGTGAAGTTGTGGCAGCTATTTGGACTTTTTCCTTTTATCTATTTTTGGTCATAACTCTCTTTGTCAAATATTCCCCCTCCCCCATGCAGTAAAGAGTTCTTTGTTTTCCTGTGATATTAACTGCTCTCTGAATTGTGTACTCAGCGTGGCTTCATAGCTTTTCAGCATTAATTTTTAATGGCTTTCTCTTGCACATCTGTGAAATAGAATGTGGAAGGTGTTTAGGTTTTGTAAATGTGTAGAGGGTGAATTCATCATAAAGAAGAATTTGATAATTGCAGATGTAAAATCTTGATGTACCACAGCACCTTGTGTTATGATTTTCCACATTTGTTCAAAATGTTGTTGTGTTCAATATTTTTTAAGCAAGTGTTACAGCAACTATTGTTTGGTGTAAATTCTCAGACTCCAGGTAAGTTGGATAACTGACCTGACCCTGAAAGATTAACGTTAAATTTTATGAAGTATACAACGTGTCACAGGGGTTTTTTCATCGCTTTAGCAGACTTTTCAGTGTTGTTAGAATTTGCCTGTTAAAGGTTTGAGCAGTTATAATAATCCCAGAATAATATGGGGGAGAAATAGCAGAAGGTCATATACACTAAACTCAGTACGTGTAGGTGTATACAGACACATGGATATGTATATCAATTTCTTGTTTGAGGACAGTATTTCTGGTTACAATGGGATGCCCAGAAGCAGGGGTTATAAGTGAATTTATGTGAGATGGGGATGGCGCAGGAGAGGGCAAGTCCCCCAGTGTCCCGGGATGGAGGATGCCCTGGGGCTGCCCCAGGTCCCCTCCTGGACCCGCTTGCTTTGGGCGGGTGCTGCGCACTCAGCATCGTGAGGCACCATCGCCCTTTGTCCTGATGGCTCCAGGCTGGAGGCTCCGAAGGGGTCGGATGCAGTGAGAGGTCTCCGTGGGGTGGGACTGAGGACGAGACTCCTGTTACACATCCCACCCCCACGGTGGCAACGAGTTGGCAAATCACGGAGGCTGTTCTTGGCAGCTTGACCTGGTAATTGCCCATGGGTTGCGCCTGACGCGGCTTTGCCGAGGTGCAAATTACTGGCAGTAAACTCTGTGAATAGCCGTGTGTCAGCTGCAAATAACTGTGTCTCCTCTCCGCAGGTACCTGTACCCCCTCCGAGGGGGAGGCAGTAACTCTCCAGATGGAAAGGTTATTTGCCTTTGAAAACAAACGGACATAGAAAATCCAGAAAGGGAACGATGAGAGCCCAGAAGCTATTTTGAGGACATGGCTTCCTTTTCCTACCCTCTCGTTTTATTCACTTCTAGATTCCATGGTCATCTTTCTTTTTTCTCCTTTTTTTCTTCTATTGTAACTGCAACTCGGTGCTAATGGTAAAACTGATGGTTATCACAGTAAATGCTGGGAGTGTTTCCTTTCCCAAGGGTGATCGGGTTACTTTGAGAAAGTCACATGAAATTTATTGCAGCTTCTTTACCTGTGCAGTGCAAGAAGTCTTGATGGTCTTGAAAATTCCCTGCGTGTTCCCTGCCTGGGGCAATCTGCTAGCTATAAAGAGAAACACCGCTGTACGCTTGTGCATGGATCTGACTTGAAGCTTCTCCCTTGACTCAAGAAAAAATATGAGGCTGTTGCTACAGTGGCAAAGCACCTGGCAAGGGATATGTGGGTTTGTTGAACTTGTTAATAAGATGATAAAGTAGATGATAGCGATAATGCTATTATACATTGAAGTAATGATGTTAGATGTAAGTTCTGCTTCAGAGTAGTTGGAAAGCTCATAACATTAACTTGCAATGACGTTTGAGGTTTTATAGGATTATTTGAGAGGGGCATGCCTGAACTGAAAGGACTCTCTCTGCATTACTGATTTTTACGTTTTTAGTGCCCCTGCTAACTTAATGGGACTTTGCCTATGAGAGAACATCAGGTGGTTGTTGCAGAAAGCACCTAACATAATCAAATGTTTAGCAAGCATGGACTCTTTTAGTTTCGTTTTAACCTACACTTTACCAGTAAAACCTTCTGTTCCCTCCACTTCCCTGGTCACCTCATTTGTCCCATAACACCATACTGTTGAATCAGGCATCTTTATAGGGTGGAACAGCTTGCTCGCTGTACCCTCTCCTCTTCAGACCAGCTGAAAACTTCTGCCTTCTGTCTATCCAGCGTGTATTTTTGCATGGTTGTGTGCAAATGCCTCAAGGACCTCTCTTGCCCAGGCTGCATTCTGTGTTGCAGTTAGATAATAAGCTGGTGGCATAATGGCTGTGTGCATGCTTCCTGAAACATTAATTAGCTGTCCAATACGAGGTTGCATGTAAGCTGCCCAAGCACAAGTTTCAAGTTTGTTGGAAACTCACAGTTAAAAATACCTAAAATTAGCTTTTGGAAATTAGTCAGCTTAATTTAAAGTTAATTGATTTTTGTTTTCCTTCGCATTTATAAACATGCTAGGCAGAAAAAGTAGGATGAGTGCTGATGCACCAGTTGCTCAGTTCTCTGACAGGTATTTCTCAAGCACTGTCACAACCTTTTTCTTCGTTGGGAGAAAAAAATTGTTCTGAAAATACTGTTTTTCCTGAGTTAGATACGAAGATTTTCATGCGTTTCAAAGTGAGCTTAACAATAACTTAAATGTTTATCCCGTAAAATTCCTGTTGGTCATCACTACTTGAATACTGTCCATGTATTTACAGTTTCTCAGTTTCTAGGTATTATTGTCTGTGTTTCTCCAGTGCTACCCATTTGAGTTTCTCAAAATGGTTTGCCAGTGTAACATGAACTAACTCTTGTTTGTTCAGGGAGTATTATCCTGGAAAGACCGAGCATGTTTGTGCTTGTTTCTGAGCCTTTAACTACCTTACGTTTGAGCAGCTCTGAGGATGTTAGGATGTAGTGAAGGTAAAGCATGGAAGCTTTTGCTAATGAGAAATATTTTTCCCTGTGAGCTGACCCCATGGCAGTCAAGGTGGCTGAGACAGTAGGATGTTACCACCAATAGTAAGAGTGGCAGGGTAAAGCAGCTTGTTTCTTTTGGGGACTGTAAGGTAGATCAAGTGTCTTTCATGAGTTCCTGCTTCAAACAGGACATAAGAATATTAGGTTGGTAACAGTCAACTTCGATGTTTGTTTTACTTCCATTACCCTTAGTCACTGATGTTTGACTCATACATTCATGTTAAAGTCGTTTGTGTCTGCTAGGCCTTTTGTTTGCTACTAAAATATTTTTCATAATACTAGAAATCATTAAATTATCCCTTTTTTGTCCCCTCTCTGCTCTATTAATTTTTTTTCTAATATGAAATATTTGTTTTCTTATTTAAACTTCAGCTTTGGTTTGGCTTTTCAGTATTTGTACTGGAGAAACCTCAAAATTATTCCTGTTACACATGTCCCTGTGCCCTCACAAGATTAACAGTTTATTTTAGAGTTTTCCCAAGAAAACACATTCTTTTTCAAGCAACATTATTAATAATATAAATAAATTACTTGATACTGTCAAAAATGCAAAAAGTATACATTTGTGCTACCTAGTGCCTGCTCATTATTCAACTTTGGGAAAGTAGTATTGCTTCATAGCAGTATAGCAGTTGTGTTAAGAAATTCAGTGTATTTTATGTGCCTAGTTAGGATTTTACTGTGTATGTTTCATATAAACAAACACATAAGCCCCCCAAGTTTTAGAAATGCTTGTAATAGGAGAAATGGCAAAAAACAGATTTTACGCACAGTTTTCCTTAGAAAAGCTTTTATTGTGTTGGTGTTTGGTTCTTGATGACAAGCTGTATTTTAATATAATTGTTTTCACTCCAGTGAACAAGGGCAGTGGAGCAGAGTTTGTATCTTGGAGCTCTGCGTGGCTAATGTGTTTTGGTCTCAGGCTTCAGTATTAAGCTCAAGAAATATAGTTGCTCAGTTTTTGAGCTTGATGGGAAATTTTTTTATTATCCCAATAAAATATACTCAGCATATGGGAGAAATGGACTTTCTTTTAAAATGAGTGAGTGTGCTTGGTTCTGAGTTTCAGAGAATTCAGTGGTCCTTTAAGTCTGTTCTGATGGCCTGTGGTGTTTTTCAACTGTGCGTTAAGGTGAATTATTACAGTCCCTGGAGACCACTGTAGATTAGCTGGAAGTGTTCAACAGATGGATTGCATTTTAGCTGGTTAGATTTGTAATGTCAAGTGACAAGTCCTTAACACAGCACATTTCATATTCCCTGTTACTGCGTAAACCACCGCAGGACAAATCTAAGATAAAATAGAAGTCAAGAGTAATTTGTCAGGACACTATTACAAACATGTGTAGTCATTTGCACATGATTTGAAAAGAGGAGTTGAGGATAAATCAAATAGGCTTTTTATTTGCAGCAAAAGTAGGTAAATTAGTCAAAGGTGCTGCTGGCAATAGAAGCAGGAAAACACAGTGCTCCACAATTGGATTTTCTCCTCTCTGGGTCCAATCAATATTGCCACTAGGCACAACCATAGAGCTGTATGTTTTATTAACGTAGGTGATTCAGCCTGGAGTTAATGAAACTAGGATAAAAAAATCCGCTGCAATGGATTTCATTGTTCAGAAGTAAATGTGCACTTTTGTATTTAGTTTGATTAAAAACTAAAATTCCTGTGCAACTGATGTGTGTCAGCTTCTCCATTATTTATTCCACTAGAGTAGAAGCAAAACTAATTGTGTCCTAAAATGCTTTTTACATATGTAAAAGTACCTTCATTTAAATACACGTAGGTTTTTTTTTTTTGGTGATGTGAACAATGTGCATTCCGAATGATTTCATCTTGAAGCAAAATGTGTTTATCAGGATTTGTTTTGCTTCCCATGCCCTCTGAATTTGGAGTGATTTAGTTCTCTCCAGCTTGGATGAGTTGATTTAACCAGTTCATAAAGTAGTGAGAATGTACACAATAGATCATATAGCCACAAAATCTTATTTTCATTTCCTTCCTCCATTGCTTGTTACTTTTTTTCTTCAATTTGCTTGGGTATATATAACAAGTTCTTTGTTCCAGGGATGGCTCACTGTTTGTACAGCTCCAGTGGATGAGATTTTGTTCCTGGATGGGACCTGTGTGCTACTCTAATACAAATAACAAAACCTGAGCCATAACAATGAATTAGGGGGATGGTAGGGTCCTTCTACGTTCTTTGAGGGGTTTTATGTGACAATCTGTTATATGCCATCCAAATCTCATATGTGGTATTTTTTTAAATAAAACCTGATCTTACATGGTGTATTTACACACTGAGTATGGTTTTGTCATTTAGTGGGTTGTCTGTACCCTGCACAGACTGAGCACAGTTAAGAGTAGGTATGATTCCTTCACATCCCCTCCCACTGAGATTCCAGTCTATGACTGTCAGAACTGATTATTTTCAGCAGATGAGACCACGGTTATTTTAGTGGCTTTTGGGTTTCCACTTGAAAGGTCTTTAGAAATGCGCTTTGTAATTTGCTGTTTTTCCAAAGGAGGAAAAGAATCCACTTAAAGACATCTAATCCTCTAGTCCATCACATAGTGAGAACAATTGTTGCAGAGATGAGCAAAGTTCTTAATCAAATTTTGTCATGTATATAATGTGTTGGCAGGGAAACAGTACTGAGTCACATATATGGTGTCACCAGGCATGCTTGCATGGTAAGATGTACATGGAAAACATGTCAATAGAACATTAGGGTTTCACTTCCTTGTCATTTCTGTGCAACAACTTGTTTTATCTTGTCTAATGCTCTGTGAGACCCTGCCATACAGTTCACAGAACCTTGCTATGATTTCTCTGGCACCATTAATAACTCCTCAGATAATTGCAGCCACCCCCAACCTTTCCTATTGAAAGACAAATATATTTTTTGTCTAAAATATAACCTCTTTGTGGGCTGCAAAATGTCTTTTCATTATTTTTTTAATACAAAACTGGAAACTTTGAAAAAAGCATACTTACAAAAACAACCCTTGTGTCTCAATTTGCTGTTTAATATATGTTTTACTTTCAAGTTTTTTCATTAGCTTGTTTGCTCTTCCTTTGAATTCTGATTCCAGAAAAACTTGTGTTTGATTGTCCCTTGGACTAGGAGTGTGCTTTACCTGGGAAATGCAGCTCCCAGCCTGTCTTTGTGGCAGCATCCAAAGGGCCCTGAAAATGTGTAGGGGCAAAGCTGCCACCCCATCCTGTGCCAGGAGGCTTTGGACTGGTGCAGATGGCCACTGACTCCTGCTGAGAACTTCTTTAGGGATTCAGCGTTTCCCACTCTGAGGATGTTTGTGAGATCAGGTCTGTGCTGAGGTTATTGGAGTAAGGTGTTGGCTGTGCTACACAGATAGGACTCTGCTGAGCTTTCCTGCTCTGTTGGCCTGAGTTGCAGCTAAAATGTAAGCCAAATTCCCTGGCTATGTACTGTTTGCTTTTGCTGGTATAAATAAAGCTGATGATGATTTTTCCTCATGGGCATTTTAAGTAGGAAAGCACCATTTGGCTTCCAGTCAGCTGGGCAATTAGCATTTTATAGCAAAGCAATATACTTAAATGGAATTGCTTGGCTTGAGCATTGAATTACAATGACTGTTAGACTGCCTCTCTCCTTACATAATTTATTTAGTACTTGCTTCTTGGTTAGGATTCAGGCAGAGGTTAATTTAATTCTGCATGAGAAGCTGGTAGTTACTCTACATTAATTCTGTGCTGTATGGTAATGCAGGGGAAGGCTTTTGTGTAAAGCTTGTGTTTACTGGGTCTCTCAGCCATGGAGAGGACAATTTTACATACTTCTTTCCTGGCAATTCGTTCTTTGCAAGAGCTGTTGGCACACTTAAATTGGGACCAAAAAAGTGCATCCAAGAATAATAACTTTAGACCATTTTATTCTATGCTGTTGCACATGTATTTTTAAGAAGCAAATATGTATTGAAGTATAGTATGGACCAAGGAGACTTTGTTTCCACAAAATTACAAGAGGTCCTGTTACCCTGTTACAGGTGAATAGAAATGTGGCCATGGTGACTTGAGAGGGAGAGCCTCTGCTGCATCTCTTCTGAGGATCTAAGGCAAAGAGCAAACATCCGGTGTGTGTGATCTTGGAGGGATAAAAAGAGGAGGTAGACTATGCCTCAGCACTCCAGGAATGACTAGAAACTTTCAGATGGAGGGAATGAATGTGTTTATTCATGCATTTAGTTAGCATAAATGATTAATTTAGTGCTTAGAATTTTATCCTTAATCTAAGGCTGTTAGAATCAATGTGGGGGAATTTTGGCTTTATTTTGTCTTAATCTTCTTTTTAAAAAAGTGATTGCAGAGAGCTTGCAAATGTCAAGCAAGTTCACAGCAGGGGCTTAGACACCAGAAGGCTGCTGAGAGAAACAGAGTATTTATATTGATGTTTAACCTTATGATATTCCAGGTAACTCACTGATGTTTCCTGTGTACCCGTCCTGGAGTGCATTGGTGCTTTCAGCAAAACTTACCTCTGGCTTAGGCAGTGTTCCCTCTTGTTGCTGGGGTGCCACAATTGTCCCAGCTGGCTTCAGGCTCTGTCTGTGTGAGCAAGCATGGCAGTCGAGTATGAACACCCTGTGTGACCTTTGCTTGAAAAGGCCTCCCTGTCACTACAGGGTCATGTAACTGCTTGTTCAAACTTTGTGGGCTTTGTCTACTGAGTATGGGTGTCTGGCTCAAGGAGTGTAAGACTTGGCTGCTGATCCTTATGTTTTGTGATCATGGTGTTGGATGTACTACCTAGAAGTATCTGTCCTTGCAACCATTGCTGCTGTCAAAAGACACTGGACAAATCTTAAGCTTAAAATATCCTGATCTTTGGGTGAGGAGCATTTCAGAAACCTACAGGTACTTCACTGAGGCCTGACAGGGATCTGTTTTGATTCCTTAAATAATACTTCTGATACCAACATTATTTTTTTCATGGAAATCTCATTAGCAACAAAAAATAAATAAAAAAGACCAACTGTAGTCTGAGGGAGGTGATTGCTGACTTGCAATAAGTAGCTGGCTTCTGAGTTGGTTAAGCTGTAAATCTGGCAACTCAATTTGTAATGGCTTTAATAATCTGGGAAGTTGTTACCATGTGTTGTTTTAACCTTTACTGCTTTAACCAAGCTTTAGTTGTGCTGTAAAAATGATTTAAAGGCTTTTCACTGAAGGAATTAGACTTCTTGCTTGTACAGTTAGTCTCCAGGGTACTCTGGGCTGCTGTGGGCTATTTAAAATGTTTGAAAACCCTCTTTTCCTCTCCAGCAGCTTCTGCCTGGATGTGTTGCCCCTAGCCACGCTGGTTGCCCGAGGCAGAAGGACACACACACCCCATCCATCTCTGCCTCTGCTGAGGAGTCTCACAGCTGTGCTAGATTTCAAACATAACAGCATCTTTCATATGTAATGCAATAATATAACTTGTTGGCCCTGTGGGGAAATGGGTCATTTTATCTACCATTTCTTCTTTTGTCTGTGTTTCAGAGTGTGTCCAGGTCAACCCAATGCCCAGAGTAGTTGTACCCTGGGAGATGGTTGGGTCCATGGACCCCTTTGATTCTCAGTGCCAGTTCACAGGATGGAACCAGCCTAGTTCCCTGCCTGAAGCCTAAGTTTGACTTCATGGAGTGTTCAAGGAGGAATGATAAGATGTGAGGGGAGCTGAGAGGCCAGGCTGAGGCACAGCATTTTGCTTGTGTAAAATGTTTTTCTTATGTAATAATTTGTGTTATTGCTGCTTCAGAGAAGGAAAATAAGAAAACATTGATAAATGACAGAAGTTGAAGAATTCCTGATTTGCTCTTAGGTGAGGGAGATGTTAGTTCTGTTTCAGATGTGGGCTTTTGAGCAATCGATCTGACACGTGGTCACGTTATCACTGTCAGTCACTGAGTGTCAGCTGAGCTTCACTGACTTTCTGCGGTTTCAGTCTGGACAAAATCTGAGCTAAATTCATCAGTGTAGGAGCTTTCCCTTGACACATTTTATCCCACACTTGCAGCTGTGTGAGTGGATGGTTCACTGGTAGGTTGGTTCACTGATGATTGTTTATTAAACTTAAGTAACTTTGTTTCTCTGACTTGCTTTCCTGAACTCGGAAAAGGAGAGCAGTGGCGTTGACCTTCCTTTATAAAGTGTTGAGATCTGCTGGTGAGCTGTACTGCATAACAGGCAGGTGTTATCACAAGCACTAATCTGAAGGCAAAGACTTTTAGAATAATACAGATAATTATCTGTTTAAATCTTTTAATTTAAAAATAAAAGGGTCAGGGTATCACCTCTTGCAACAATCAGAATCTTTCAGTCTGAATTAAAAAATCACTCTTTGAGCCTTGGGGCCATTTCAGCTTCTATTCAGTGACTGTCAGATTCTTGACAAAAGATACTGAGCTCAGACAATTATGGGGGAGTTCAGTCATGGTTGTGTTGGGTGGTATACTCAAATAATTTTGCAGGAGGACCATAAAGGTTAGCAGTAATGTCTTTTGTGTCTGCCAGTTAATAGCTAGCGATATCATGATTACACAAAGACAACGAAATTTCCTTATGCATTCCTGCCTCAGTGCTGTTCCACATGCTGGGTGGCTGGAAGCAGAATTTTCTCTTTTTTTGCCATAGAAATTGCTGGTTAAAGCTCAGTACTTCAGTATATGCATAGCTTTTTGCATCAGTATATGACTTTTCTTTGTTGAAAGCCCTAGTGCCATGCTGTATTGTCATAGCATATATTGCTGTCCAGCCATGTGCTCTTAAATTCAGTAGATTGTGCACCTGTTTCAGTAACTGATGCAAAAAAACTTTGTTTAATGTGTCTCAAATACCCAAAATACAAAATGCATTTGCCTAATGAGTCAGTAAATGTTTGGTCTGCATTAGCCAAGCATCACATATCATAAAGGTCTGTAGAACCTTTTTCCTTAGCAGCTCCAGAAATCCTGTTAGCTGTGACATTGAAATACTTCTACTTTATCCAAAAACTGAACTGCCAAGGAGTGTATTTTGTTGTGGATCAGAAGAAAAATTAAATGTGTTGTGTCCAAAACATTTTTTTTAGAATATGCCCTCTGATTGCTTATCAAAGGCTCCAGGCTCTCTGAATTATTTCCTCCTTCAGTCAGGTTTGAGTTTCCTCTTGTGGTATGACTTTGAGAGCAGAGAGGTAACAATGGGTAGCTGGGAGGGGAAGTGTTTGGGTGAATGGGTGATTGTTTCAGGAAGTGTGTTTCTCTTCGGGGCTGTGGTGCTTTTTCCCCTGATCTGAATGCTTTGCTAGTATCAATGCGTGTGCCCTTCCAGTGGCCTAGGGGTGGTCTGGGAAGTGGAGACAAGCAGGAAAAAGGCACCTGCCAAACATTTGGTAGAGTTGTGTCTGTGAACTTTTGTTTCCTGAATCTCGGCACAGTGTTTCAGTCATATGACCATTTTCCTCCCAGGCTTTTTATGTGAAATAAAAACCTGCCTGCAAAATGCTTTATCCAGATCTTCACAAGCGGGGGTGCTGATACCCGCAAGTCAAAGCTAACAGCTGTACTGCTCTGGTCTTTGTTTCTGGGGTGCATGGCTGATCATATTACTGTAAAGAGTCCCCTTTGCAATGTATTTATTTGAACAACTTTAGGCATTTTTGCCTGCTCCAGGGCTTGTATCCTTTCTTCCTCCTTAAGCCATTCTGTGATATCAGAGCAGCTTCAGACAGCTGGCATTCAGATGTTGAACCTGATGTACCTCCTTTCTGTCATCTCCCCCAAAATAAAATGACCCTTAAGTATGTAATGAACATAATTTATTTCTGTTTTACTACTGATTAAAAACAATGCAAGTAAATCTAGAACTTTATATCCAGTTTCTCTGAGCAGTGACAGATGCCTGGTCAAGTGTTTTTCCCCATACCCACTTCCCCAGCTCATCCTTAAATTTTCAGACCTATAAAATAGTTTGACCAATTATTCAAGTTACTCAAACTTCACAGAGTGGCTTATGTGCCTTTGAACCAGCTGCATTTATATGCCCTGAAACATGGCAGCAGCTGTATGTTGCACATCAGATGAATGCAGGTCATGCCTGGGGTAAAGGCATGAATGATTGGTGTGCCTGGCATGGTCATGCATTTATCCTGATGAGTGCCATGGGGCCCTTTGAGTTCCATATTAGCCATTGTTAAAAGAAGTGATTAGTATATGTTAGCTGTGCAACCTGATGCTATCTTCAAATAGTGATTTCTCTCTCAAGTGAGGCTTCCTCTTGTGACCTCTGACCTGCCAGTATATTAAAAGCTTTGTAACTGATGGAGCTTTGTATTCATTGTGGTGGGATTGATTTGCCTTCCTTCACACTGAACTTTGTCTGTTGTTCTCTTTTGTTTAGGAGGTCCTTCAGCAGCTGATTGTAATGAATTTACCAAATGTTTTAATGATTGGCAAAGATCCTCTTTCTGGTGAGTAGTTCATTGAGTTCTTCATCCATCTCCTTTGTAATATTAAATAAAATCTGTATTCTCTTTGTTTTCTTAAACAATTCTGTAATTCTGTTCTAATTTAGGTTGGAAAACACCTTAAAGAGTCCAGCCTGTTTAACACTAAACTATGTCCCTAAGTACCACTTCTATGTCTGTCAAATACTTCCAGGAGTGGTGACTCAACCACTTCACCAGGCATCCTGTTCCAGTCCTTGACCACCATTTCAGTGAAGAAAGTTTTCCTAGTATCCATAAGAGTATTCTGAAGTCTCCCCAGAGCAACTCGAGGCCATTTCCTCTTGACCTATTGCTTGTTATTTGGGAGAAGAGACCAACCTCCACCTCACTACAACATCCCTTCAGGTAGCTGTAGAGAGCAATAAAGTCCCCCAGAGCTTCCTTTTCTCCAGGCTAAACACCCCCAGCTCCCTCAGCATCTCCTTGTCAGACTTGTGCCCCTGACCCTTCCCCAGCTCCATTACCCTTCTCCTGACATGCTCCACCCTCTCAGTGTCTCTCTTGGAGTGAGGTGCCCAGAACTGGACACAGGATTTGAGGTGTGACTTCTCCAGGGCCAAGGTGGTGTGTGAGTACAGAATCCCTGCCCTGCTCCTGCTGGCTGCTGTTGCTGACACAGGCCAGGATGCTATTTGCCTGCTTGGCCACCTGGACACACACAGCTCATGTTCCGCTCTTGTCTACTAGCACCCCCGGGTCCTTTTCCAAAGGGACACTTTCCAGCCACTGCCCCCAGCCTGTGGAGATGCCTGGGATTGTTGTTGATCCAAGGGCAGGACCTTCACTGCTTTGAACCTCATACCACTGGCCTCAGCCCATGGATCCAGCCTGTCCAGATCCCCCTGCAGAGTCTCGCTGCCCTCCAGCAGATCAACACGCCCACCCAGTTCGGTGTCATCTGCAAACTGACTGAGGGTGCATTCAATCCCCTTGTCCAGATCATTGATAAAGACACTAGATGGGGCTGGCCTCGAGACTGGGCACTGTGGAACCCCACTTGTAACCAGCTGCCAGCTGGATCTGACTGTTTGGACAGAGAGTTGCTCCGGAGGGGCTCTGACAACCAGTTTCCTAAACAGGCCGTAATACAAACATGCTTTTTTATAAACTGTGTGTATTTGTAGGCAGACTACAAATCTCTGAGCATCTCTGAAACTCACAACTTTCTGTATCTAGACTGTAATGCTGAGGTATTTATATACCTGTACATATAAATATACATGTGTATTTGTATGTGATGCACATATGTGTGATGGGTGAGTCCTTGCCAAAGCCAGGACAGCAGCTGTTCCTTTGAAAGTTGTCTCTTCACCCCTTACTGCAAGTGACCCAGGATGTAGTATGTGTTGTTGTTGTCCTCCAGGTGTTGTGTGCCTATATAATGAGTGTAGTTCTTGCTATACATACACACCAGTCTTGCAGAATTGCCATAAAGTGTGAAGGAACTGTTGGAAATTAAATGTGGGAAGAGATATAAATGAGGATGGAGAAAAAAAAATATGTATATGAAAAAACAGGAAAAAGTGAGGAGGAGAATAGACAAAAAGAAAAGCATTTGTCTGACCATGTTGTTTAGACAGTATCTATTGCATGAAATATCACATCACAAGTAAGGTGGAAGCCAGTAAGCTCATGTCCAGAGTTTTGTTTGGTGAAACAAAAGGAAAGCTGTTTAGACTGAAAATGTGGTTGACTTCTTTGAAGTACATTTCTGAAATGGAAAGTTCTGTTGCTGAGTTTCTTACATTTTTTTCTTTTTGCATGCCTATTCTATCTCTGCCTGAGACCCCTGCTAGTGCCAAGGGCATTGTATTTTTTCTTTTACCAAAGAAGGTAAACTGAATGAACCCTGTCAGTAGTGATGGGGCATAACATGGTAATCAGCATCTCCAGAACAAACAAATGACAGAAACCTTGGCAGAAGATTCTATTTTGCTGCTCTTAGCAGCTGTAGAGTGCATATATACAAAAAAGCATTTGTCAGAAATGAATATTAGCTGATGTTGGATCACTGAAGCTCATAGTCATGGCACTTCTGTGTTAAAATCGAGCTGGGAGTAAGGAATCCACTTCTTCAGCAAGCAGAATAAAGTCTGCAGGTCTGAATTGGGTGGTACAGGCTGCTGTTGTGGGCAAGGGAGAAAGTCAAAAGACAAGAGCTGTTGTTCTTGTCAGTCATATGGGCAATGGGCTGCCTAGCATCGGGAGTGCTTCTGAATAGAGGCGTCTGGGCCAGCAAGGCAGTGTCTCTGCTGGCTAAGTGTCAATGGGAAAGGCTGGCTGGTTTCTTGTCACAGCCATCCCTGAGCGACAGCTGGCAGGAGACTCATAATGTGGCAAATACAGTTTTGGTTCCTGGGAAAGCACACACTTGAAAGCTGTCCTGTATTTGGCTATAATTTGCTATCGTTGGCCTGCTGGTTTTTGTCAGCACCTCACCTCTCTCTTTGAAGAAAGTACCCGTGTCTCTTGTAGGAAAGATACAAGTCATACATGTGTTCTTGTCTTCTAGATCCTCTTATTACAACCAGAACACTTTCTTCTCTTTCTGAGATCTTTTAAAATGTGGTGGTTTGTGGGTTTTTGGTTTTTTGTTTGATTTTTTTGAGGTTGTGTTTTGGTTTTTTTTTTTTGGGGGGGAGTGTTGTTTTGTTGTCTGTTTTTAATGTGGTCTTTTAAATTTTATTTTTCTCATTGCTTACTTATCACTGGCATTATTTGGACAGAACATGAGAAAAAAGGATTAAAACCGCAAAAATATAGCTTCTGGATTGCAACATCTAAAATTGATGTGATATGTGTGCAAAAAACCCCTGAATTTTTCATTTAGCCATATTATATAATGGCTTTTGAGAACAATCCCACTTAGACAGAAGAAGGTGGTGAGCAAAGGAAGACTCCAGATGTATTTGCTTTAAGTATTTAAGGAGGAGAATGTCTGAAAAGCTCATCTTAATCTTACTGTTGGGCAGGCATTCACTAGTAAGATGTGCAGGAGAAATGGTAAGAGAAGTGAAGAACTAGAACTTCCCTCAGGAAGAAGAACCTGGCTGAGAGCTAATGGGAAGCTCAGAAAGAAGAAACAGGAATGAGATGGCTGAGGCAAAGTTAGTAAAGGCAATGTAAACAGCTGGATGAAGGAATTGGCTGTGATGAGCAGTGTGAGTGATGATCAGGGGGTGTTGTCTTTGTTACTGTTGTGCAGAGAGGAGTCAGAGGAAGGCAGGAGCACTTGGGAGGATAAAAGCAAAACAAGTATGTTCTGTCTCTCTGTCTTAGTGAGGCAGCAATGAAACACAGTTTTGCCTTCCCCATCTTGTAGCTCAGTTATCTCACTGAAAGGTCCCTCTTGATCAGAGGAAGAAGAATCAATCCCACAGTCACATTCCTGGAACAAATCTGGTATTGCGTTGTACTGTTTGAGCTGGGAGGATTCTTCATGACTGTATTCTCTCCATAGGTCCAAGACCAGAGAGTGGTTAGATCTGATTCACTGTGTACAATTTCAGTGACTTATTTCTTGTAACAAGCCATTATGATGTTTTACTATGCACACTTTTCAGGAATTTTATTTTGCCTTTTAAAACACAGCAAAAAGGGTGTTACAGGCATTAAATTATAAACTGAACAGCACTGAGGCTGTGAATGCTGTTCTTGCTATTTAGCTTCCATTTGGCACTCACCAGTTGGGGCTACTGAGGGCTTCTGCAGCTCTGCTTTGAGCATAAGATGACTGGAAAAACAGCTGCCATCACAAAAAATGCAGCAGCGCTTGGGCTTTTGCTTAGGAAAAGGTACATGTCTATTGGGTTTATGAGCTTTACTTGCTTTCATGTCCTCTAAATAGTTTGGTTCCAGGCCATGGCAAATTTGCCTACTTCATTTGTCCATGGGCATGAAAATAATAGGAATATTTGTTAGAAGATGAAGGCTTGACTGTTTTCTGGAATATAGGGTGCTAAAAATAAACTGAAATTTTAATTAAAGGATTTAAAAAATTTTCCCAGGAATATGACTTGTGGAATGATGCAGCTGATGTCAGTGGATTTATTCTCTTTACTGCACTGTGTGTCAGACAGCTACTACCATTAAATTTCCTCTTAATTTCTGTCTTTTCTCAATTCCTTTTCTTGCTGAACAGCTTTTTCAATTCATTACTGCACCACAAATCCTCCTGTGTTCAATAAGGGAATCATCAGCCTATTTATCGTCTAGGACATTGCTGTAATCACTTTTTCATATTACGTCTGGTTTTAGCATGCCTTATAAATGGCCACTCATTCATGTGGCCACACAGGGAATATCAGTACACAGTAATGGTTGTGAACCTCTATTTAGATGCATTGTTAAAATTCTCCATTTCTGTTAGTTCTACACAGCTAGTGCGTGTACTTGGAAACTTATGGCAGTGAATCTTTTGGAACATTGTGAGGGGGAGAGGTTTTAACTTGGTTTAGATCGAGGATGGAAATGAAGTTTTACTTGCCTAAAATAGGCTCGTTTCTGTCCCTTCAAAAAAACTTTGCTATTTATATACACTTTTCAAATTATATGTTAAGTTTGTGAATGAGAGACCCCAAAGTTCCTGCGAACAACTACCTATAGAAAAGTATTTTCATTCAAATTGTGAAAGTCTACTCTCACTTGGGTATGTTCCATATATGATTTCCTTCCTCATTTTGTTTCACAGTCCTCCAGAGACACAGCAGTTCATAAAATATAAAGTTAGTAACAAAATCCTACCTCAATACTGTAAATTTAGCATTCAGAATTCTTTTCACTGAGGATGTTGCTAGAGTTGGGAAAAACAGCACTTGGATGATTCACCTTCCCCACATTCTCTGCACACCCTCCAGCTGCCACGTGTGGCACTCTCTCTCCTGCGCTGCATGGAGTAACATCAGAGTTGAAATATGGAGAAACAGGCAGCACATGCCCACAATTGTGCTTTCTTGGACCCTCTTGTTCCCATTTCCTCTGATATCTTCCCATCCCCCGTCTCATTTTTTTCATTGTTTGGGTTCTCTCTGTACCTTGATCCTCCTTTTTTTGTTGTTGCATCTCCTAATCCCTCTGCCCGCCTTCTCTGAGTCCTGCCATCTGTTTCCCAGCCTTCAGCCCCATGAGAGCAGAGGGATCTTCTGGCTCTGGCACAGGGAGGCTCCCAGGATGCACAAGTGGAGTCTGGGCTTTCCCTTCCTTTATTTTCCAGGAAACCTGCTGGCTCTCCCTCATGGCTGGGAGCAGATGGGCCTTCTGCAAATGCTCCAGGTGGCTGGCTGGCTCCCTTGCAGCACAAACACAGGGCCTGAGAGCAACTGCCCTGGAATTTTAAGAAAAGGAGTAAAAGAAAAGTGCTTATTTCTTAATTAGCACTTTTTGGTTTAAGTGGTGGTTTGATTGTTTTACTCATCTGTTTTTCTTGTGGGGACCTCTCTGCAAGGAGCTACCCCAGACCTAAATGTTTGCATCCTGGGTCATAGGAGGACAGTGTCTTGGTAAGATCAGCTAATAAGCATGAGTAGACTCAGCAGACTCTCTTCCCAGCTGTCTGGGAAGGACTTGTGTCATCCCAGCGAGCCAGCGCAGGGGAGAAGGCACATTCCTGCTTACGAGGTTGCACAAGGAACTTTGTCATCTTATAAATGGGCACAAATCAAGCTTTTTGACAAACAGGAGAACTGTTTAGAAGGCATGATTGACTCAGGGATGAAGGTCACTTGCTTTTCTTCAGCATGCAGTGCAGGAGTGTAGAACTCGCTTCGGTGCTCTCTAATAGTCCTAGAAGTGCTTCTGATTCACTTTGTTACCTTGGGGATTTCACTGAAGTGTGTGGCAGCTCAGCTCTCCTGTGGGTGAGATGAAAGAGGAGAGGAGTAATTAATCCCTTCCTGGCTTGTTTTGAGGTTTAATTGAAAACACTCTCTAAAGCACTTCAGATTGGTAGACAGGTTTTTCATACTCATACCCTACTTTTTCTAAAAATCTCCTGTAAATATGTTATTCTACAAGGCTTTAAAATGTTACTCAAACCTAGCTTGAGAATGAGTGATCTGGGAGTGCCTTTATGTCAACAAAGTGTCTCCTCCCCATGGGAATCAACTTCTTAATGAAAGCCCAAGGAGTGGAATTCTTTAATCACTCATGATCTTCTGAAACCGTTGTGGGGCTGGTATATCTGCTCAGTGGACCTTTAAGCCTTAGAGGTGTTCCTAGTGGTGTAGTACAACCTCACTTTTATTGCATGATGTAGCATGTCTGCAAGCATAGAAAAAATTATTGAAAAAGAAACCTTCAAATAATCCTGACAGCTAAATTTTCACTGCAAGCTGCCAGGGAAGAGAGCAGTCTGCCAAATCTTACGTTTAAAACATTAAGAAACTAGTAATTCATTATTATCTCAAGTCTTAATTTCTCACTCCTTTCTATAAACTCTAGCTTGTCCATCCCTGCTATGGCTTGCCGTGTCTGCCTCCACTTCACTTCCTCATGGGGAGGATTGGAGTGGGGTAAGGTCTTATTCAAAGAGCTGTTTCCAGCTGTCTCCCTGTTGGGAGACAAGGGTTGACCTTGGTAAATTAGTTTGCTGTAATAATCAAAAGTGTTTCACCTCACAGGGTCATGCAGCAACACCAATGCCCATCTGTCACCTCGCTGAGAAAATAGCAAAGCCTTGGAGTAGAGAGGGTGTAGGCAGGGTGTGGTTTGAGTGACTTTAAGTAGCTCACATGTCTTTAGGATGGTGAATAGCTGTCACAGTTGGGAAGTAGTCCTGGTGTTTTCTAAAAGGAGTGATTTCAAGCCACTGTGCTCACCCCAAGGATAATTGGGATGCCATGGTGCACAGATTGGAATTCCTTGTTGACAGATGAAGGTGCCCAGAGCACAGAAGGGTTAGATCTTGTGTCTGGCATGATCCAGAGCAAGCAGCCTTCAGTCTCTCCATGGAGATGTTCTGCCTGAATAAGTACAGGTCAGTGAGAGACATGCTCAAGTAACTTGCTCTCCATAACTTAATTACTGCTTTTGTGTCCCAAAGGACATGCTCTGCATTTAGTACCTGGTCTGTATTGCTTTGAAGCTGATGTAGAATGAAACCCAGTGCTGAAACTAATGAGAACTCAGTTTCTTTAAAAAATATCTTCTGACCAAACTAATAGTCTCCCAGTAGTGCCCTCAAAGGAACTGTTCATGAAGTAGACAGATTTTTTTTTTTTGCTCTTGGTGAAGGATTTTGTGTCATTGTCAATGCTTAAGGTTGTGTTATTGAGAGTTGTACAGAACAATCAGACTTTCACAGACTGAAATGGAATTTGTATATTAAGTTGTAACTTTTCAGGAAAGAGGACACCTTGTGTGCTGCTGCTTACAGGGAGAAGAGTATGAATGATTGTATGTCTTTTGAAACTATCTTTAAAATATTCTTCAAGGGAATAAGCTTGTGTTCACAGGGTGAAGTGTGAACTAGCATGTTTTAAAGTTTTCTATTTCTGTTGAAGAGAAGAATTTCTGATTGCAAAATCTTAATGGTTACTAATGCCAGGACCTGGATATTGAGAATTGTAGCGTTCATTCATGCAGTCTACTGATGATTTTTGTAGGATATTCTTGAGTTGTTATAAAAATGAACATACCTAAAAGTTGTTAAAAATTTTGTAGATATGTTTAAAGACTGGTTTAGGAGTTTGTGTGCCCGTAAATCAGGAAACAAGTTACTTCCTGAGCTGCCTGCACGTGGCTGTGCTGGCTTACAAGGTTGTGGGAATGGCAGGAACCCCGTGGTAATTTAGGTCAGTGCCTTTGTGCAGCTGTGGGGCTGTGGCAGCTTAACTGATGAGTCAGATTAACTCCCCTTCCCTGGCCTTGGGTCCTGCACATGCCTCTGACTTTCTGCCAGGGCAGCCTCACACAGGCATGGTGCTGGTGGAGGAGCACAGTTGCACTCAGAAATTAGTATCTATTTTGTGATAGGAGCAGTTGAACATCCAAGTAAATCAGGGTATAAAATGTGTTAGTCCCACAATTACACACTCAGGAAGAATGCACATGGGTAGGGATCAGTGAAAACTATATGTGGCCTGTTCTGTTTCTTTGTTTCTCTTTCATCTTCTCCCAGAGTGGATGAGGACAGGCTTTTCCTGAACCTGGCTCTGCAAAGATGTTTTATTTTCTCATTGGAACTCCTTGCCTTCCTTTGGCCTTCTTTGCCTTGCCCATTGTTTAACTTTGATATACATAATTTCCTTACCATCCAACAATCCACATTAATTTTGTTGAAACAAGCTGTTTCTAAGCTGCACCAGTTCCCCTTGAGGAACTTGAGGCTTTCCCTCTCCTACCCCTAGGAAATGGCTGACAGGGCTGCTGGTCACAGCAGGATTCCCTGCAGCAGCACCGGGGCTGTGTCTCCTCTCCCCAGGGCTCCCAGCATATGGTCAGCTCCTCAGGATCCCTTTCCCATCCCTCATTCTCTGCCCTCTTACCACGTGGGGTTTGCACTTCAAAGTATGGACAGGCTTTGATGCAGAACGGGCAGAATTTATTTGCTAAAACATCTATCAGAGAGAATTTATAAGTACAGAATGGTATTCAGCTTTGGGAAGTCTGAGTGGCAACTGTTTTACAGAAGGAGAATTTAGGGCAAGTTCTTTGTGAGTAACACTCCTGTGCTTCTGCCTGTTGCTTTATTTTGGTGGGGTTTTTTGGATGGGGGAGAGTGCTGTTGGTTGTTTGTTGGCCTTTTTTTCACCCTGTTAATCACAACATGAGACAAGCATTAGTCATATGCATTGAACTATTTAAAGGATTTTTTTTGTGATGTATTGATTGGAAAAGCCTTAGAAAATTATAGGTGAGGATAGCACATTAAGCAAAATATGTCTTGCTGGATTTGGGATTTTAAATTAATCCATAAGAACTGCATCGTTACATAGAAAATATGGTAATTTTCTAATAGGTATATACATATTGTTTAGGCACTTGTTCAATGTTCTTCTCCTTTTAGGCACATATTTTGGAGAGGATCACTTGTGAGTATTTATTTGTCATACATATGTACTAATGACCTCTTTTCTTCTCTAGGTAAAAGTATGGATGAAATCAAGAAGCTCCTCTTGTTGGTTCTGGGATGTGCTGTGCAGGTGATCATCACGGAAAATAAGTTGTTTTTTTTTTTCTGGAATGAGAAAACCTACCCAAAGAGCAGTACTGTATGAACAAATCTTGAGCTCAAGACAGCTTGCAAGCTAAACTTTGAGAAACACAATAGGTGAAGGAAAGAAATGCAGGGGAGAGGAAGCACATTGTGTGATAGCAGCAGCCTCAATTTTTTGCCAGTGCTTAATCAGACACAGGATGTGTACTTTAAGTTTGACAACACAGTGGGATGAGATAGGTTTTGAAAAGTGTTCTTGATATCAAGATTGTTGTTGGTTTATTTTCTTACTGTTTTAAAATACAAAGTGGAGCAGTACATGTTAATGCCAAACAAATAGTTTAACAAGGCTAAGCATTTGTTTAATGAATCATGGTTTTATTTGCACAATGTTTTGATTTAATATTATGTGTCAAAAATACCAGATTAATAGATACTTTGTATATTAATGTGGGGATCTTTGTGTGACATTTGTTTAAATAAATAGAGAGACAAGGTATATGGGAAACTCTGGAGAAATGCACAGCAGTTACCAGATAAAGAAATCAGTGTTCTGCCCACCAAACCTCTGAGGCAGTAAACAATGGCCTCGTTGCAGGCCAGCCTTTGCTGATAATTGACCTTGTTTGTAGGTCTGCCTTGTGTTTTTGTCATGCCTTAGGACACTTACCCTGCTCAGCCATGTCAGCTCAATTATGTCAGGGTAAAACTGTCTACGTATTGCTGCTCTGAACTGTGTTAGTGTTGCATTGCAGCACAATGAATTGTTTTGGCTGCTGTGCATCCTCAGTCCTCTTTTGCTGGTCTGAGATTCTTCCCAGGGAAGTAAATGGTTGAGACTCAGAAGCAGGCCTCGGAAGGAAACTGTAAATGAATTTAAAAACAAACATTTTAAATACTGCTTAAGTTCTTCCCAGTGCAGTGTTGTTATAAGAAGGCAATAATGTTCTTAGTGCACAATCACAGTTATACGGATAGCAGATGTCTGCCTCTTTTAAAGCCTTAAGTAAAAGATTTACTAAAATCTGTTTGTCTGAAATGTCACTTATTTTTATCCAGAATGTTTCTCAGTTTTTATCTAAAGCATATGTTGATTTAGTCCAACAGACAACATTGGCCATTGATGTAAATAGTATCTGAAGTGATGAATCTCTTTTCATTGCCAAAATCAAACAAAATGCAAACAGCAAAGCAGGCAGGTTAAATGATGCAGTGTAAATGAAGGTTTACATTTGTGCAGCTCCATTAATGAAGCTGTGATGATTTCCTCTGGCTGTTTCCCCACCTCTTGATGGTGTTGCGTGTTGAACTTGTTTTTTAAAAGCAAAACCAGCCATTTAACTTAGCCTTGATTGTACTGACTAAAAAGTTTAAATAATTAATGCATAATTGGGTTCACGTTCCCTATGGAGCAGTGAAGTGTTAGACCTTCTAGTGTGAGAAAGTGTAGATCTGAGCAGTTTTTTGTTAACAGTGTAGGTTGTTTGAGTTTGGGGTTTTTATAAATTTAAATGAAAAATGGGGCAATCAGTTTTAGGGTATGTAGTACTGTTTCAGGGTGTGCTTTCTTTTAACAGTGTGAAAGAAAAGAAGAGTTTATTGACAGGATAAAACAACTGGATATTGAAACCCAAGCTGCCATTGTGTCCCACATTCAGGAGGTAGGATTCTTAGTATTGTTTATTTTGATGTTGTATCTCTCTCTTCCTTGACCAGAAAGGATTTTTTTGCTATACTATATTAATGTTTAGAATTTCATAATGGATTCATCAACTTCAGAAAAAAGAAAATTGAATATGCTACAATGCTCAGCTTGTAAGATGAAAATTATAGGTGCTGGGATCATTACTTGACTAAGTGGTCTTTTAAAGAGATGCAGTAGTAAATGCCTTGATTGCTACTTAGAGGTTATGCAGAAGGAGTTGTTGAAAGGATCATGTGCAATATTGACAAAATCCATGTGTGTCTTAGAAGCTGCAGAGCCCCTTGCACCTATGGTGTAAGCACTTAGTCCCCAAGCCCTGTGGTGGGTGACACAGCCTGCCCAGTGACTCGCTTCAGACAGTGGCCTCTGAGCTGGATGGTCTTGAGGAGCAGAAACTGGACATATGCTCTGTTTAAAAAGGTGTTTGATCCAATGACAGGCATGTTTAGATTTCTGTGGCTTCAGAAGAAGGAAAGAATATAGATAGGCTTACCAAAGAATACAGGAAGTCTCTTACTTTGGAAGAGCCAAATGGAAATGCCCCTCACTGGGAATGGTTGCTGACTGTACCCAGTGTCACTAGCAAGCCTGGTACATTCAAATTTGAGGAACAAATAGGAAAGGTCTTAAGGAACTTCTTTCTTAACAGTTAAAAAATAGTTCATTTTTAGGAAAGAAAAATAATTGTGATGAGGTAAGCACATGGATATAACAAAACCTGGAACAGTCATTAACTAAGCTTGAGAGATTTGCCTGATGTTTCTGCTAAATGATTCAGAGTAAATCAATTTAGGTAGGGTAAAAGTTTAAAGATGCACTGCCAGCAGCAACGAGAGGTATTTCTGCAGATAGTACATTCCTCCCATCTGTATCAGCTGCAAATTGCAAATTCACTGAAATCAGAGCTTCTTCTTAGTAATGTTCAGTGTGGGATTAGTCCCTTCTCTGTGGGAATCACCTCAGGGTCAGTAAGACAGCTGCATACTTCTAATGTGCAAGTGTGCATGCTATTGAGCATAATATTTATCTGATCACTTAAAAATCAGACTTAATAATGATAAAAAGTGTAAATACTAAAAATTTCTGTGTAGTGTTACAGTTAAAGTAGTTTCATTTATTATTTGCAGCCTAGGTTTAGTAAAATGGATGTTTTTTTTAAAATTTATGAATAGAAGAAATGGGGGGATGCTGCATATACGGTGAACAAATTTTCAACTCAACCAGTGAAAAGAAATACTTTTTTGTTCCAATTCCTAGGTAACTCACAATCAGGAGAATGTCTTTGACTTGCAGTGGCTGGAGCTCCCAGATATGGCCCCAGAAGAACTAGAGTCTCTCTCCAGGAATATGGTTTTCCACCTCAGGAGGCTCATCGATGAGAGAGATGAATGCACGGAAGTATGAGGACATATCTCTCCCATATAGAGCTCATGAGAATAACAGATGTGGGCTCCATTCCTTCTCTTGTGTCTTGTTTGTGCATTAGGTTTCTATTTCTTCTGCACCTTCCTACCACACCTCTGAAAATTTGTAGCAAGATTTTGATTTTTCCTTTGATTCTTGTGTAAGCACTAAGATGTGATGAAATGATTGGTGGAATTGAGCAGTGCTCTCTCCATGAAGTGGAAACCAAATGTCTCTGCATGTCTGTCCAGTTGTTCAGGCAATGCTTGCTAGTCTCTCCATTGGCATCTACCATCCTGGTCTCCATTGTCTTCTCTAGTTTTTTTTGATTTGTCAGTTCCTTTCCCTTCAGATCTCTGGAGAAGCCTTCTCCCCTTCTTTAGCCTGTTAAACTTCTGTCATTCTTTTGACTGTGATTGTGTTAAAACTTTTTGTTGTTACAGGTTTTTATGAATTCTTCAAAGAAAACAGACTGCTTATGTTGAGCATTGGAATGGGAATCTTTTAGTGGTTGGAGCACAGTGGAGATTCTTTTCCTCTTGCTGTGTAACCTTCATTCCTGGCTGTCACTTGAATTCTATATCATGCCAGACTAATAATTTCCTGAATCTAAAAATAATTTTTAGGTATTAAAACAATGTATAAATACACTATTTGTCACTTGGCACTACATAGTCTTCTGTATTTCCAGGTCATTGTAGATCTCACTCAAGAGAGAGATTATCTGCAGTCTCAGCAGCCACCAAGCCCTCTGAAAGTACCGAGTCCAGATTCTTCACCAAACCCTGCCAACCCTCTTTCTAATGAAGAAAAGCAGCACCTTGCAGTTGAGCTGGCAGACACAAAGGCTAAATTGAGAAGAATCCGTCAGGAGCTGTACGTCACCGTCACTTTGTGCTTCCAGAGAGACTTGCATATTACGTCTTGTACATCCTGATAGTGCAGGAGCCTTTTGGCTCCAATGTACTGACTTCCATAGGAGCTCTCTGAATCACACCTTTCAAATCAGAGCAGTAGGAAGCTAGTAGTGTGTTCTATTTTTTTCTTCTCCCATAACTGGCCTTTAAATATAGAGTTATGGCTACTTCCGTTCTTCTTTTTGTGTCTCATGTCTTTCTTCCCCTTTCAAAATATCAACTGCTAGCTCTGCTTTTTAACTTCAAGTGGAAGCTATCTATGGCAGCAGGTGCACCAATGAGATTTGCTTTACAGATTCCTGGCAGTGTTCATATAATTAATATTATTTCAGGAAAGAAAAAAAAATTAATAAGATTTTTCTAATCCTTTTCAGGGAAGAGAAGTCTGAGCAGCTTGCAGATTCTAAACATGAAGTTGAGCAGCTTACCCTAGAGCTGCAAAAATTAAAGCAAGAGGTGAGATGGGCTCATTTTACTGTGATGTATTTCCCAATTAAAAAAAAAAAAAAAGAAATCTGTTTCAGTGGGAGGCTAAAATTACTACTATGCCTGTTTTATAATGAAGAAATCAACTTAGTCCAGAAAGCTGTTTAAAGATAATGCTTGTGGCATAACAATGCTATGCTTCCCACCTAACTGTTGGGAGCAGTCTCATCTGTTAGGCTTGCAAACAGCCCAGTAGTGCCTGAAGCTTATACAGCATCAGGCATTAGTAATGTCCAACCGGCTGAAGAACCTCTGTGTCTTGTAGAGAATTGACTGGCTACTAGGAGAATTCTTACTTCTTAACCAGGGAAATACTGTTTGTCTATGCTTACATTCAGTAAGTAAATGGAAAAAAATAAAGTTTAAAGTACATGCTTAAAAGTATAGCCTTCGATTTTTCTCCCTGCTTATCCCTCTCAGAACATGCACCTTGCCTCAGATGCTCGCTCTGCCCGGGCATACCGAGACGAGCTCGACTCTCTGAGGGAGAGGGCCAACCGCGTGGAGAGACTCGAGATGGAACTGGTGCGGTGCAAAGAGAAACTTCACGATGTGGAGTTCTACAAAGCTCGCATGGAGGCAAGTGAAGATTAGGAGGAAGATTTGCTGAGCAACCCTTTATGCTTGGCTTTTGTTGTGTTAGTAGTTCGTGTGTCATTTGTCATTGAGCTGATTGTAGCAGAACATCAGAGCAAGTAGAAGTTTCACAACATACATCAAAGCTATTGACTGAGCATCATTCAAACCTCTGTCAGTAGAAGAAGTGCTTGGTGCGCTCAAAACAAATGCCCATTAGTTTTAAAGAACTCTGTTCAGTTCAGCATTATGTGGCTAAACAGGACAGACCTTTCCTGGATACTTTTTTTAGAGTCCAGATCTTTAGTTTAGCTTTAGGTAAATTCCCTCTGTTCCTGAGTTGTTCCTTGGAGTCAAAATTCTAAATTTCATCTATAAATTAGTTAAGTGAATGTGTGGGTGTTTTTCCTTAGGGTGTCGTAGCAGATGCAACTATGGTTAAAATTGCATTTTTAAGGATGACCTCAGATGACAAATGCTAGCCAGTCCTTTTTGCAACTGTTGCCGATAGTAGAAAGAAGAAAAAAATTTGGATCCTCCCTAGTGTCATGAGGGGGATATGTCAATGAGAAGGCTTTGTTCCAGTAGTAATGGCAGTTACTCAACTTAGTGACCTGCAGCAATGCAGGAATTATTAATTACTTAATAATTAATATTAATTGGAATTATTAATTGAGTTAGGTTGCAAAAGACCTTAGAGATTGTCTGACCAAACTCATTGGCTCGGCATGGCTGATGCTGAATTTACATGGGACTGCTCTTTGTGTTTTTTCAGTTCTTTGAGCAATTCACACCAAAACTCCCAATAATCCACATATGTAACACTTCAGCCAAAGTCAAATAAATATCCAGACTCCTGAACAAATGGAGGTTTGGTAATTGACAGCCTCACTATAATTAGATAAAATCCCAAGTCTGAGGTAGAAGAGTGATGTTGCCAGGCCTCTGGCTGAGAGCACAGACCTTATTTTTCTGCTCTATAAACTCTACTTTGTAGGTGATTTTTTTTCCCCTTCTTTAACCTAAGGGGGCAGCTAGCTGCTGCGTCTTATGAATAGATTCACTACAGTGGATGGTTATTAAATGTAGTAATAGACTACAAAAGCCTGTCTTGCCTCTCGGTAATTCCCAGTTTGCGTTAGGAAATATGAAGCTCTGCCTCTCTCTGTTTGCCTCCCTCAAGCTGACAAATCAGTCATGCTCTACCCTGGCATACTGGCCAGAGTACGCACATGAGCCATCCTGGTGTTCCCCTCCTGATGGTGCACTGGAGGTGCTTAGCTTTACCTGCTGCTCAGATAATTTAGCTGGAGCTCAGAGAGGAGTTTTTGTGTCCCCTTCAACTGAGATCAAGGGAATAGCTTTCTTGATTGTCCCAGAGCCAGCAGTTTCTTGCACTGCTGTCTGCGTGTCCTGCACTGCTAGTCTTGTTTGACAGAGCATTCAGTTAGGAGACCTTCACATTAGTTTCAAATCTCTTTGAGCTCTCCTCACTCTCTGTTCCACCCCGTCAGTTTTTGGTGGAACTGTGGAATGTCAAGGATGAGTGCTGGCTCTCCAGGGATACCTCCCTGCAATATCATCATGATTTAACCCCAGCCAGCAGCCAAGCCCCTCACAGCCACTCACTCACTCCCCAGCAGTGAGATTAGTGAGTGAATTTGAAGGGTAAAAGCTGGAAAACTCATGTGTGTTGAGATAAAGACAGTTTAATAAGGAAAGCAAAAGCCACATACACAAACAAAGCCCTCCAAGGATTTAATTCACTGCTTGCCATGGACAGGCAGACATTCAGCCACCTCCAGGAGAGCAGAGCCCCATCATGTATAGTGGTGACTTGGAAAGTGAAACAACACCACTCCAAATGTTGTCCCCTTCCTTCTTCTTCTCCTCACTTTATATATTGTGCATGATGCCATATGGTCTGGAATATCCCCTCAGTCACTTTGGGTTACCTGTCCTGGCTGTGTCTCCTCCCAGCTTCCTATGCACCCCCAACTTCCTCGCCACCATGGCAGCACAGAAAGCAGAAAAGGCCTTGGTTCTGTGTGAACCCTGCTCACCCTGCTGTATTATCTGTATTATCAACACTGTGTTCCACCCCATACTAGCTATTTGGCCTACCCCAGACAAAGCCAGTACAAATACAGTAGTGGGACCAGGAATATTTCCCATCGATCTGGCACATGTCTAATTTTGAGCCATAGTGTGGCCTTTAGCAAAAGTCACTATTGTAGGAGCTGAGCTTTTCTAACAGGAAAAGGATTGCACAGCTGTCTGCAGGGTGCTCTGCGGTTTAGAATACACAGGGAGTTTCACATTCTCACCACTCCATCTCCCATCATCGACCAAGTTTTGACTCAGCCATTGACAGCATTGAGCAGCAGGCAAACTCCATTGGTCTCAGGCTGGTGCATTCAGAGGATTCCACAGGGCCCTGTTCTGTGTTTTTATGATCGTAGAGTAGAACAAAGGCTGTGTGTACTAGCCAGTATCCCACTTCCCATGGGGCCTCAGTTTTCTGTCAAATCTGACTCAAGTCCTCTGCCCCTCCAAAAGAATTAATGTCTGGGGTCAGTATAGTCTTTGTTTAGGGATGTAACATGGTAGAGATTTTTACCTCTAGACAGTACAGTGATTATTCATTTCATGGCATTTACTGGTTGCCAATGGTTTGCTAAGCTCCAACCCTTATGACCTGAAAGAATCATCCAGAGCATGCAGTGAAAATGTAGGTGTGTTCAGCATCAGCCACTTTCCTGTGGTAATGTGATACCTTGAGGCTCATAGGGTCTTGACATGGTTGTTAACAAGCAGTGCCAGATTGGTAGGCGAGAAGAAAAAGATTTAATGTTGTGCATCAATGCAGAAAGCTATTAAATGAGCCCTTAAAATCTTTTCCTTCCTGGTATTGCAGGAGGAGTGCAAAAGGTTCAAATTTGTGAGTCTATGTAACGTGTTTAGGGCTTGTGTGGTGTTTTCCTTCTCTGTATGTCTTGACAAATTGTTCAGGAGTGACATTTTAGTTGAACCATTGTTAAAGGAACATGAATGTCCTGTGGAGCCTTCCTCTTGGGGGGACTTAACAAGGTCACAACTGTGAATGTGAAGGAGTAGCTCAGTGCAGGGCTTCCTTCACAGAGATGCTTCTCTGCAATGCAAAGCTCCCTTCCAGGATTCATCTCCACTGAACCTTTTGCTGTTCCACAAGATGAGATTATTTTCTAAGGCCAAGGAGTATGCTTTGCCCAGATTTCCTCCTCTTCCCCATAATCAAATTTCTATGCAGGATGACTGGAGGAATCTCTGATCAACTTAAAAAAAAAACAAACAAAAAAGCAAAAATATCTCTTGTGTGTTGTCATATAAGTGTTTGGTGTTTGATTGTTACAAGATGTTAACTGTGTTATGGCTTAGTAGCAACAGCTTCTGAAGGCAAGGGTTTGAACCAGATGCATGTGCAAATTCTCTCTTTGCAGATTTAAACAATCTCATTGCTACTTAAGTTTCTGAAAATGTTTCCCAGTGGCATCACACCCTGATTGTGCAACCGTTTATCCCCAGAGTTAATTGTAACCATCTGAACACACAGGGCACATTCTTAAAGCTATTTCAAGTTACAGTTGATAGGGCATCAAATCACAATATGCAATTCATTTTAGAAACTGCAGAAACTGAGTTATGCTCAGTGTAGTAAACAAAACAAAAAAAAAATCCACAGCCAAATGTTTTTGTTGCTGATTTTAAACTTAGAATTATAAAATCATGTTGGTGAATTTGTTAATTCAGTTAAAAATTAACTTTAATTCCAGTGGAAGCAGCACCACCCCATGATCACCACCTGCTGACTGTCTAACAAGTGCAATTTGTAACCAGATAGATTTTTAGGTCAGCTGTGTTATTCCAGAAACCTTTAGGAGATGTTAGTGCTGACATGTTTTAGTTAGGACAGCTTTGCTTCCCAGGCCTTGAGATGTAACTCTACAAAGCTCCCATGGACTAATTATTTAAATTATATGAACTTTTCAATATTAAGGGAACCTCAGATCATGGTGATCTGAGAATGAGCAATGTCTGCTTCATCACAGCAGGCATTTCCACCTGGTTATTAATTTAATATTTCATCAGGACTGCTTTGAACTGGCATGACTGCCCGCCCATCCTGGGTGCTCAATGGAAAGTGCTACAGTTTTCCATATACTGCAGCTCCCACTGGTGTGTGGTTTGTACTAGAGCTTGCATATGTGCATGTACTTGGCACATAGTTTGACTCTTGATGAGACACTTAAATAACTAGTTCTTGCTTGGTAGGCAGTTTTAAGGGTAGTTATGAGGTCATGTCTTTGAGGTCAGACACCACTTTAGTTCTTAGGGCTGTGGTCCAGATTGAGTGTGGTGATCTAGCAAAGTAAACTCTTGGCACATTGCTGTTTCATTACAGCTATTCTGGCAGCTTCCATAACACCCAGCAGTTTTTGTGCCATGCAATTCTGGTCTGTCATCTGTTTAGTGTCAGCCTTTTAAGTTTGCCCACCCTGAAGTGACCCTGTGAGATCAGACTTGGCCCAAAATGCAGGTTCTGTAACCTTAGTGTTTCAGTATTATTGTTATTTTAGTTACTTGCATTCTCAGACATTTTAATTGAACATGAACATCTTCACAAACACTGACATATTTGTCCTTTTAATGCTACTATAGCAGGGAAATTTTTCTTATGATTTGCAAGTGGGTAGCTGACCCACTGAGACATCAAGGGCAGTATGGTACTGCATAAGATAGACTTTCCATATTATGCCATATACAGTCAAGCTGCAACCAACAGCTATGATTATGAAAGGCTTTTAAATGATGGCCCCCTGTAGTATCAAAAGGCAGGGGGAGTGGTTGTCACCTGACACTCTTAACTCATCCTTTCCATCTGTTGTCCTTCTTCTTTTCTTTTTTGTTGGCTTTTTAAATAAGTGAGCCATATAAGGCTTCTTAAGGCTGATTCCATCCCAAAAAATGAGAAGGTAGTTGCTGATTAAGCTGTGAAAGTGATTTGCTCCTGCCTGGTGGTCTTTCAGGAATCTACTTGGTTTGGATGTTTGTGGTCTGAGAGACCAGACATGAACAGTGTGTCAGCAGAGACATCACATTTGAAGTCAGTTATCCAGGAATAAACTTGTGAAGCATTTTGTCCTGTTTGCACATTTTCTGGTTTTGCATATTTCATTGGAACAGCAGAATGGATAGGGAGAAGGGTGAAAATCAGAGAATGACAAACTTTCTGTAGAGAATCAATCTGCTTCTTGCCCAGTTGTAACTCATCTAGGGAAAATTCCTTACTGTATCCATTTAATCTTTAAAATGCTGATGCATTCCTGCCATAGAATATTTGTCTTGGACTTAAGACTAATCTGAGGATCAACAAAATTAAAAGCTAGCAGTGAGGTATTATAGCTTAAAATGAGACATATTTGATACTTTTAAAACATGACCAACATTTCATGGTCAGATTTCATGCTTTGGATATTTTATGTTTCCAGAAAAAGATACTTGAATATACAGAGTTTCATTTGTTATTTGCAAGGAACAGTTGCAGCACAGTATAATTAACTTGTTTCTAATGCTGTGGCTACAGCAAAGTAGTAAATTCAACTTCTATTCAGTAAAAGCAGTTCCAAAAGCTCTAATGAGTAAGTGAAATGGCTTGTGCACTTCATGCTCATGTGTTTAGTGGGGAAGTGGCAGGGAGTGTTAAGTGATAAGTATAAAACAGCTTCTGTTCATGAGAGAGAGAGAGAAACTTTATTAAACAAACATTTGGACATGAGTGTACTGGAACAGGAGTGTGGATCTTGAATGTATTGATGGCTAGTGGTCCCCATCTCTTGAAAGTAAATAATCTATTTTGAAGCTGGGAAAACAGGGGACTATGATGAATTGGCAAAGGAATTGGTGTTATAACAGTGGAATTGGAATTGTATACATCTTGATCTAGCCTCATATAAAGCAAAAGAAACAGTTAATCTTGTAAAATTCAGGGAAAAACCTAAGAAATAATAGATTTACTTGCATAATGACTCACAGGTAATAAAATGTAGTATCGTCTCTCATTAAAATATTAGGTAGAAGTCTTTCTATGAAACCAACATGTCACATTTCCTTCTTGTTTTTTGCAATGTCACTTTATGAAAAGTCAATAAGAAATTAACACTGTTACTTTTCTTTTTCCTTAGGAATTAAGAGAGGACAACATTGTATTAATTGAAACAAAGGCCATGCTAGAAGAACAGCTAACCATGGCAAGAGCTCGTGGTGACAAGCTGCACGAATTAGAGAAGGAAAATTTGCAATTGAAATCTAAACTTCATGATGTAGAGCTGGTATGCACTTCCTTTTTCATCGTGCTAATTTTTTTAACTTTTGTTTTTATCCTTATGTTACAAAATCAAGTCACAGAAGCTGGTGGAGACAGACAAATCAATAGTGCCTTTGAAGAGGTTTTTAGATTGAACTTTCTGTACATGAATCTTGAAATAGTATGATGTTAACAGTGTAGATATTGCCATTACTACTTTGTATGAGACTGAATTTTATTTTATGCAGGAGGCACATCACAATTTTAAAATACAGACCGCTTTCATACATTTCGTTAATGGAGGTACTAAAATGTGTTTAAGTAGAAATCTCTTAGATGTAGGAAAAAACCTATTTACTCTAGTAAATAGCTTTTCTTGTTGGAAACAAAATCCCCAGCCATTACAGTCTTTAAGAATCCATTACCATTGTAAAAGACACAAAATTCCATAATTTCTTTATGTGTAAATCAGAGATATGGTTTATTGCTTCATAAATAAGGAAAATGAATAAGTAGAAGACTATTGTCTACAAACAAAAAGTGACATTGGACTTCATAAATACACTAGGTAATAAATACTCTTTTATTTCTTGTATTTTACTTATCAGTCCTCCTCTTATCCCACCGCAATTTGAATTTTTATGGGTTTATCTATAGAGGGTTTTCAAAAGGTTCTGTTGGAAATAAAAATGTGGAGGATGCTGTATGGGTGAGTGAATCTCAATGTACCTCATTAACAAAGAGTGTCCCTCAGGGATCCATACTGGGACCAGTGTTACTCAATATCTTCATTTATGAGATTGTCTGAGGGGTCAAGTGCACTGTCTGTAGATCTGCAGGTGACACCAAGCAGGTCAACACACCTGAAGGATGGAATGGCCATCCAGAGGGACCTGGACAAGCTCAAGCAGTGCGCCCATGGGAATCTCATGTGGTTGAACAAGTGCAAAGTGCTGCACCTGGGTCAGGCAATCCCTGGTATCAACACAGGCTGGGGATGAGCAAATCCAGAGCAGCCCTGCTGGGAAAGACCTGAGGTGCAGGTGGATGAGAGGTTGGGCATGGCCTGTCAAGGTGCACTCACAGCCCAGGGAGCCAAACATGTCCTGGGCTGCATCCAAAGCAGGGTGGCCAGCAGGGCAAGGGAGGGGATTCTGCCCCTCTACTTCCTTCTGTTGCTACCCCACCTGGATGGAGTGCTGCATCCAGCTCTGGGGTCCTCAGCACAGGAAGGACACGGACCTGTTGGAGTGAGTCCAGAGGAGAGTCTCTGTAATGAGCAGAGGGATGGGGCTCTCCTGTGAGCAAAGGCTGAGAGAATTGTGTTTTTCCCAGCCTGGAGAAGAGGGGGCTCCAGGGTGACCTAATTGCTGCCTTGCAGTACCTGGAAGGAGCCTAAAAGAAAGATGGTAGGAGACATTTTACAAGGGCATGTAGTGATAGGACAAGAGGGAATGGCTTCAAACTAAGAGAGTAAGTTTAGATTAGATAGTAGGAAGAAGAAATTCTTTACTGTGAGGGTGTTGAGGCACTGAAAGAGAAGAGGTTTCCCAGAGAAGTTGTGGGTGCCTCATCCCTAGAAGTGTTCAAGGCTAGGTTGGACAGGCCTTTGAGCAATGCAGTGTAGTGGGAAGTGTCCCTTCCCATGGCAAGAACTGCATAATCTTTAGTGTCCCTTCCATCCCAAACTCTTTTATGATTCTGTGATTCAGGATAATATAAAGGTCTTGTCATGCTCAGCTTGTCCAAAGTTGCTGGAAATTTTGTATCTTTTCTGTATTCGTTGGGTGAATTTTTGGGTTACGGTTTCTGGAAAGTTGAGAACCACTGAGGCAGCATTTCAGTTCCCACAAAAGCAAATGGCCTGAATAGTCCAAGAGGCAACAATAGATTTATTTTCCGGATCTGTTTTTGGGAATTAGAATTCAAATTACAAAGCAGGTGTTACTTGTTGATCCATATGGCTGTCCAAGTTCAATGTGATGAGTTGAAGCTCTGCAGAATTCAAGGATCTAGCTGAAGAATTTCCAGTGTATCAGAGCATGATGCTACATGTGTTTGAAGAGCTTAGCTCTGGAGACATCTTGAATCCAGTCTGCCATACTAGTCCTGGCTTGCAGTGGCCCTGTCATCACCCAGTAAGTTGTTGCTGCCATCCCCCTCTCTCCCAGTGTATCATGGACCAGAGCTGGTGCTAAACAGGGCCAGTCGGGCTTTGTTTTTCTGTGGCTTATGTAGGTAGCCCACAGCAAACTTTTAATTCTGAAGATGTATTTCATTATAAAACCCCAGTGTTTAGGGAGATTCTTTTACCCTCAACATAGACTGTGCTTTTAGCAGCTCGCCTAGAATCTTACAGATGAGCTGAAAAGCTTTCCTTCATGTGTGTCTTGCACAGGACCGGGACACAGACAAGAAGAGAATCGAGGAGCTGCTGGAGGAGAACATGGTCTTGGAGATTGCACAGAAACAGAGCATGAATGAGTCTGCACACCTAGGCTGGGAACTAGAACAACTGTCTAAAAGCACTGATCTTGCAGATAGTGAGTACCAGCTGGGGTAGCTGTGGTGTTTGTGGTCTGTTTCAGAATAAACAGATTGATTGACTGAAATGGAAACAGAAATTGAATCCAAGACTGGAAAGCTTCCCTCATTCAGCCACTTGATTTTGACCTTGATTTTTTTGAATGCCTAAAATATATTCCTCTATCTTTTGAAAGCATCAAAATGTTTTGCTTTTGTTTTGTTTATTACTGAGACAGTGACTTTTAAGTATCACACTTTAATAAAAATTTTTTAAAAAAGAAAGCCTTGTAAATGACACAGCAGAAATGTCACATTCAATATTTCTAACTGAATGGTTGGGTGGAGTCTGTCATCTTTAGTATTCTTTAGTACAGTTAATACAGACAATTAACTGGTCTTTAAGTCCCAGGAAGTAATGTATGCTGAAGTCATTTATTTTTACTAGATACTGAAAAATGTGTGCAGTTAAAATAACTGGCTGATTTTTTTTCTTTGAATGGTTGATTTGATTTCCGTAACTGTCACAAACATAACTAATTCTATCTTCACTGGACAGGTTTTAGCATTGGTTTCTGTGTTTAACATTTATTCTGTCTGTCATACCAGCCTAAATAATGGTTCTGAGTGGAACTTGGGAAATATAAGCTATTTGTAATTCAACATGCAGTTTTTTGTTGAGTATTCACCTTATTTTGCTAAGACTCACATGTTTGGCTTCATGTACCAGGAACAGTTGAACTTGATGACAAAGGAATAAATTAGAGTAAGCAGATTTTTCAGTGAAACAGTCTAGCATAGATTTGTTTTGTAAAACAGCTGTGTGTGACACCAATTCTGAAATCTTCTTGCTGTCTAAGATCTGAGTTCTCTTCACTAGGATTAATGGCTAGTTAATTGTTACTTCTAAATAATAATAATCTTGCAAAGCAGGTTATGTTAGCCTGGGAAATGAATGTCACTTTATTACTCTTTCTGCATAATCAAGGATTTTGCTCATTGTGTTAGTGGGGGTAAAACATGGTTCTCTCAAAACTTAGAAATTTTCATCAAGAGTACTTCAGGAAAATGTATTTTTACATGAATTTTGCATTAATTTTATGGCATGTTTAAAATAACAAGTTTTGTTCTCTTCCTGATTTGCTTTCACTATTGATGTAATAGAAGGAAGAATGATGGTTTTATTTTGTTACCACTTATTTACTAATTTCTTTCAAACATAACTTTCAAAATTTGCTTGAGTGATTTATCACTACACTGATGTTCAGCATTTTTGCATGGGAGCTGCAGAAACTCCCTGATTAACCAAAGAAAAAGAATAAGGAACTGAGAACATCCATAAACTTACATACAGTAGGAAAATAAAATGGTGAAGGAAGACAGATTTATTTTTTTTTTAAAGAACATTTACTTTGGACTTTTTATTTCATGGAAGTTCTGTTCTGTTCTTTAAGAAGCTTTTTTTCAATCCATGTTGCTGTTCTGAATGTGGCTTGTTTGTACAAATAGAGTCAGACTGCAAGTCTTTTGGAAAATCTCCCATTCCTGTATATCAAGTGGAGTCTGCAGGGTAGAAGATTTTACCAGCTAGTTTGGTATACTTTATTAAAAATAATTTTTAAAATAAGCATGGGAAAAAGTAATTTAGGTGGACTTCACTTCAGAACAGAACTCAGCTGGAGTATTTAGTTAATGTTATCTATTTGAGTCTTCACTTGACCAAAGCTCTCCAGGTGATGCTCCATAAAAGAGACAAACAGGGTTTTACCTATCTCAGAAAGTTGACAGCTTAAAGTACTCAGTGTGCCATAGTGCTTATTTAGAAGGAGTTATTAATTTTCTTAGATTTAAAGACAGTGTTCAAGTCAATTTCATATGAAATATGGTTTTAAGGTGATGGGTAGTAATTATTTCATGTGAACAAGAAGGTTGCTCTTGTAATTATTCAAATGCTGAGCAGGGAAATTAAGAGTGTTGAGGTTCAGGTGATGATTTTGAGGCTGAAAGGTAGTGAGACTTTTGATCTACAAGCATTGAGTAAAATTAAATCTCTGTTGTAAAACTTAAATTTTGTTAGTTCTGAGATTTCAACTTCAGACACTTCTCAGATCAGCATTCTGATGAGTGTCCTGTGCCTGGATATTTAGCAATAAATTATTATCTGTGATTCAGTATACTCTTGATGAAGAAGCTGTAAAGATAAACACTGGAATTCTCTCTTGTAAAAATTTTTTCTGTGACTAAATGTGGTTGAATACCTGAGTTTTCACTTGCTCTTGGAAGTGCAGAACCTTGCTCTTTTAGCAAACATGAGGGTTTTACTTTCTGCCTCCATTTGTTTCCTATGATGAAAGTATTAGATGGTATCAAAGTATATTTTGTTGCTAACATTGGACACACTCCCTACATGACTGTCCTAGTTTAGGGCAAATTTGGGAGAAAACCTCCAAAGGGGGATCCCTCTCGAGAGCAAACCCACACAGCCCCTGCCCCCAGCCGGTTTGGGAAGGATTCCTGGGAGAGAAGTGGAAAGATCCTGTTTATTTAACAGGCACAACACCCCCAGCACACCAGATGAACAATACCCGATGACAACACTCTTTCACTGCTCTGGAAAAGATGCCAAATTCAGCGAGTCTCTCTTGGGGTGGTCGCTCTGCTGTCACTCCCTCCGGCGCTGCGGATGGCACTGCAGGACACAAGGTGTTCTTGGGTCCCAGCCCGGAGCAGGTTCCAGCAGTTACAAGAAAGGAAAAAGGGGGAAAAAAACCCAAAGCAAGAGCAAAGCCAAGCAGGAGCAAAAGCAGAAGCCAGAGCTAGAGCCAAGCAAAAAGAGACCAGCAAAAACCAAAAGCCACGCTGTGTACTGCCCCATCTCTGTGTCCCACCAGCCGTGCGGGGAGCAGGCTGATAACAGAACCAAACAGAACATTTGTCCTTCAGAGCCAGTCTCACAGGCACAGAACATAACATCCAACATAGCAGAACACACAAATGGGGATACAAACATCACCCTAGGACAATGACTAAAGCAAATTTAAGAGGAGTTAAGAAAGTAAGCAACTTTTGAGATGGCTGGCTGTTCAGATAGTAAACTATTAAAGTATTAATGGTTATCTGTGAAAAGGGGTTCTGTTTTTGACCAAGTATTTACTTAGTAGTCAAGCTGAAATTGTAAGACTGACAGCAGTAATCTTCATCCAAGGGGATCTTGCACACCTCAGAAGGAGACATTTGTGAATTGATTAGTGCCACCTTCTGTTTCTCATGTTTCAACAGCCAGAAAGTCCTTTGTGTTTGAGCTGAATGAATGTGCTTCAAGTCGAATACTCAAGTTGGAGAAGGATAATCAGAGCTTGCAGAACACAATCCAAGAGCTGAGAGATGCCTCCTTGACCTCCAGAGAGAGCAACCTAAAGTTTGTGGAACTGGAAAAGGAAAATCAGCAGCTTAGCAAAAAGGTAACTTGCTTACAGGAACAAACGGAGCTCTTAGTTTTTTAAGACACAGTGCACAAAGGGCATTGCAGCATTCCTGAGTGATGGGAGTTTTCAGGGAGTTCACCCATGATCCCCATAAGACTGACCATGATTTTGGTCCCATCTATTTAATTGCATTCTTATGCAATTAAATTCTAATAATTTTATTTAATGCTTTCTACTTCACTGCCTGCTTAAGTGCATCATTGTAAGAAAAAGTGACTGTTCCTGTTAAATGAAAGCTGTTTTTCAGTGCCTGTTTGTGTCCCTTCCTGTTGTCTCACAACAGTCACTACTGGGAAAGAAGGCTGTGATCACATTGAACTGTTTTTGTTTTTTAAAAGTTTAATGATTTTTACATATAAGTCAAATAAGTTACACAGATGAATTCAGGTTAGTATGTTCTAAGTGTCTTTCTTGCTGTCCAGAAGTCCTGGACCTGCTTTTTCTTGTCCTCTTGGCTGTTGTAAATTTTCTAGTGCCATTCTATGGAAAGATCTCAGTTCTTTAAATCTCTGTAAAGAACACGTAGGTCATCACTTTGTAAATTTATTTACATATATGTGTGTGTGTTGCAGTCTGCTGTTAACTGTGATTACATTTAGTTCAAATACCAGCTCAGTGCTTGTCCTGCTCAGTTCATCTCCAACTACCAGCTTTATTTTTGTCTGATTAGTTGCTTGAATTCTCAGTTCTGATGAATTGAGCCAAGTGCTGCTGGGGAAAAAATATAAAACATTTTCATGTTGGATTTTTCCACATTCCTACCATTCATAAATTATCCAGAATATAATCTCATTTTCCCCTTTTCCCATTACTGCTGTAACCTGTGTGAGACATTGATGCAATGATTTCAGTCCTGTTTGGCTTGCCTGTGAGCTAGCTGAATCTCTTAAAGAACAACGGGAGAAAGCACCTAGATATGAAATGCTGCTTGTGGGTTCCTAGATTGTAAGAAGTCCATTTCTCTGCCAGGGAGAAACAGTATTCAGCACTGGATCATTCCATCTTCTGGAGAGATTCATTTGCTAAGTTGAGATCAGTTCTACTTCTTTTCTTTCTTTTGTGAATAAGGAAAACTGCAAAGATTCAGTTCACTGTAATCTTCCTTCCACACTTCCATTTATGACCTGTTGTGTGTAAGTAATTTAATCCAGCTCTAATTTACATGCCTAAAATTAGAGATGGAGGCATAGAAAGCACCCAGTAGATAACTGTGCTGTACAGCAATTCAAGTAATTTGAACAACTGTGGTCAACCTCTGGCTTTGCCCCAGGCAGATTCCTGTGGGCACCTCCTGTTATGGCACTGTATTGGTGCCAACAGTTGTGATTCTCCTCAATTAGAAATACAGCAAGGTATGCCAGGGAAATAATAGGCAAAGTCTCTGATTTGTTGTAAAATGTTTACTGCAGTGGGCAGGGGAGCATGCAAGAGCTCTGGACGAGTGTTGAAGTCCGAGACATGTAAGTGTTAAAGTCTGGACGAGACATGTAAGTCAGAGGACAAGAGATAAAGAAGTATTTTTCTCAAATGTTTTGGGTCTTTGGGTTCTTTTGGTAACTTTCCTGAGATATCCATGGTAAAATCTTGTCTCCGTAACATCGTTTAACTGAACTGAGATTTCATCCACTGTCTGAGACTTTCAAAAGTTGTTGTTTGAATATGCTCGTTTATCTGGTGGTTGGTGGGATCATGTAGCTGAAACAGTATTATTCAGGTAGTATAAGAGGCGATGTTATAAAGGAAAAGTCACCTACAATTTTTTTCCTTTCTTACAAGGTTTTCAGAGGAGCTAGAAGTAGAAAGCCTTCCTTTCAGGCACAGTCAAGTAGTAGCAGTCCAAGTATCTGTCTGTTTTCTCTGCCTTTCTGACTTACTGAAAAGAGGTGCAAACAGTAATATCTTACTTGCCTCCAATTTTCTGAGAAGTGCAGATGATTAGCTATTGCTGAGCTACTGAGTTTGTTGCAGCTTTCTCTGAACAGCTCCTTTGAGACCAGTGAACCTCTACATGGTTACATTTCTCACTGCTGAGCCCTCCTTATCTCCAATCTGAGCAGCCTCTGCTTGTTTAAACACTTCCTGTAATGAGGGGCATGTTGACATAGGCAGAGCCTAGCCTCCAGCTATTTCCCACTTGTAAGAATTAGGTTTAATACCCTTTTCATTGACATTTTCACTATTAGCAGAGTTGATAATACCAAAACAAAAATGAGCTGATTACTTGTGCAGAGCTTTGGATGCTCACAGTTCTTTTCAAGCTTAAAAAGGAATTTCCTGACTTGGGGAGTATAGTTCCCAGAACTTCTTGGTTCTAAGTACTGAAGAGCTACTGCTTTTTCTTTTTCATGCATTACAAGTACTCCTTTCAAAATGAATAAATAAGAAAACTTTCTTTGTTGTAGGACTGGAGCCTTATTTGCCAAACTTTCAAATGCAGTATTGTCAGCTGCTGGGGAAGAGGGCCCACGGAACACAGGGAGAGGAAGCATAAACTTGGTCCCTCCGGTGCTTTAGTGTTTTTCCTCTGTTCTGTTTTAGGTTGGTGTTTTGGTCCTTTAGTGCTGTTGCTCACTGAAGTGTCTTAACTTTGCATTCACTGGTAGAGTAAGACCATCTCCATACGTGATGGAGAGGCTAGGAGGAGGCAAGTTCCTCAGGAAGGGGAAGCACCAGAAACTTAATCACTGTTGACAGGAGTACAAGAGGGCATTCAGCAGGCAGGTGAACTAAGCAATTCTTACTGCTGTGCCTTGTATATTCTCATCTTAAAAGGCATGAAGAAGATTCTTAGCACTGTGAGAAAAACAAGATGGTCCATTTCTTCCTCTGAGACTGGTAACTGCAGGAGAGAGGGGTTTAATCTTTCATCCGTAGTCTGTTTCAGCCATAGTCCCATCTCATTTCTCTCTGGTCTCCAAAATTACTTAAAGTGCAGTCCTTGTGTCCAGCTGTGGTTGATGTCATTTGGTGTGTTCTCTTCACACAGATTGAGAAGTTGCAAAATCAAATTGAAAAAGAGAAACAAAGCAATCAAGATTTGGAAACCTTGAGTGAGGAGCTGATAAAAGATAAAGAGCAGCTACAAGTTGTCATGGAGACTCTAAAAGCCGACAAAGACAGACAGGTGTGAACTTCTCAAATGTAATATAGCAACATGTGCTCAGTAATGGGTAACTCAGTGATGCCATTTAGAGCATCTGGTTTTCTCAGGGCGATAAGGCAATTTGAGAGCTATTAAGTGCAGGTTGAACTTGCTAAAATCTAGGTTAAAAGCTTCTTGAAGTGTAAAAGCCCAGCATGTTTTACTGATTCCTGCTCTTGTTACCATAAGGGGATCTTCAGGCTATTATATAAACAGACATTTCCCTGGAGGGAAAAAATCCCTTGGAACATACTAAATGGAATATTAACTGGTTTTAGGATGTGCAAATAGATCTCAATTTTGTTGCTGAAGATTGGTCTTCTACCACCTGTATGGTGGGATTCGTTTGGTTGAGGTTCTTAAGCCACTCAGCCTTTTTGCTCTATTTAAAAGAGATGCTGAGAAAGTACTTATGTCTTCTGGACTGATGTGTTAATTGCCTTTCAGCTTTTACCACTGTGCTGCAGTTCATGTGCAGTGCCTGAAAACTCTCTTATTATAGGTTTGTGCAAGTATCATCTGTACCAATTTGACAAATGAAAAAAATACAGACACAGATCATTAGAGACTGGTCTGAATATTCTCAACCGGTATGAAAATTTACTCTAATTTTTTTGAGGTGAAAATTAAATAGCCAAATGTCTTATTTGTGTGGTTCTTTTCCTCTTAAAGGATTTTTACCCAGACTTCTCCCTGGGAAGCTGCACTTTACCAACTAAGTCTTACAATTTAGTTAGAACAAATACAGACACTTGGTGGCAGGAATTAATAGATGATATGAAGGTAGGGCAGGAAACAAAACCAAAAATATTCCCAGTTGTTAAACAAGAGCAGTTTGTGATTTTTTCTGGTCTAGGCCCTTTTGATTTGAGTGGTTGTTGTCTAGTATAAGAATCAAATGCAAATTGCAGCCTAAAGTACAATTGCATCAGCTGAAAATTGACCAATCGGGTAAGTGCACTGTCCTTACAGAAAGTGTATCTTTAATAACATCTGGAACTGCTCTACATTTTCAAGTATTCTGAGGTTCCTGGCACCTTAGTAGAGATAACTTCAGACTTCAGGTCCCAAAGATGAAGGTAAACCTAGATGGAAATATACCCTCTATTAAAAATTATTTGTAACAAAGCATCTTCTCCAAAGTGTTCTCTGAAGGTCCTCTGTCTGCATTCTCCTTCTGCCCCAGCCTTCTTGAATGGTAGCAGGAATATAGCACAGTTTTTGATTTATTAAAATCATGAGTTACCAGAGGTAACAAATTTTGTTCAATAGCTTGGGTTCGTGGTTCTAGTCAGTAATTTGCTGAGGAATTTGTCTTGGATTAAATGGATACGATGTTGTTAACAATCATCTCTCTACTTTAGGACAAATTTGTACCACACTTGTAAGGTAGATGAATAACATTTGCACAACTGTTTATATAGATAAAGGACCTTAAACAAGAAAATGATCACCTTAATCAAGTTGTCTTATCCCTGAGACAAAGATCACAAGTGAGCAGCGAGGCAAGAGTGAAAGATATTGAAAAAAGAACAAAATCCTTCATGAAACGGTAACGGAGACGAGTAGCAAACTGAGCAAGCTGGAATTTGAGAAGAAACAATTGCAAAAGGATTTTGACCAGGTTAGAGAAAAGGTGGAAAGAGTGGAAGAAATGGAAAAAGAGCTCCACCGGCTGGAGAGGGAGAATGAACAGCTCACAAAAAAGGCAGCAGTGATGAAAATAGTGACAGAAAAAGTGGAAGTTCTTGAGCAAGAGAATGGCGATCTGGAAGTGGAAAATAGGAAGCTAAGAAAATCCTTGGACACATTACAAAATATTTCCATCCGACTTGGTGACCTGGAAAGGGACAACAAGCAATTGGATGAAGAAAATCTGGAGCTTAGAAGAGTGGTAGAGACCATGAGATTTACCAGCACAAAAATGGCACAAATAGAAGCAGAAAATAAAGATTTGGAGAGGGAGAAGGAAGACTTAAGAAAGAATGTGGAAATGTTAAAAGCAATAAACAAGAAATCTGAGAGGCTAGAACTAAGCTATCAGAGTATCAATTCTGAAAACCAGAGACTTCAGCAAATTGTGGAGAACAGCAGTAAAAAGATCCAGGAATTAGAAAAAGAAGTCCAAGGATTGGAGAGTGAAAATCAGGTTCTCCAGAGGAACCTTGAAGAGCTAAAGGTTTCTGCCAAACAGCTAGAGAGGTTAGAGAAGGAAAACAAAGCCCTAGAACAAGGAATGTCTCAGCTAGAAAAAGACAAAAAAATGCTAGAGAAAGAAACTAAGCGGCTTTGGCAGCAAGTGGAGCTGAAAGATGCTATTTTGGATGACAGTACAGTAAAGTTGGCAGTTGCTGAGAAGGAAAACAAGACACTAGAAAAGGAAATTGCTCGATTCAGAGATTCATCTAGTAAACTAAAAGAGTTTGAAAAGGACAATAAAGACCTCCTCAAGCAAGTTACGATTGATAAGAGAACACTAGCTACTCTGAGAGAGGTAAGCAAAATAATTCTACTGGGTTGTATGCTGGTTTTTTTTCAGCTCAGTGAAATACTAAAGGGGAGTCTATCTGTCTCACAGGAGATCTTCACAGTCTTAATAACACTGGAAAATGTTGCCTTGGAAAGTGGAACATGCCAAGAACTGCACTTGGTGCAGTTGTGCAGTATTCCACTTTGTGTTCACAGTACAGAGTCTCCAAATGATGTCTTTTTTTTCATGCAGAATAAAATTTTAAAAGAGCCCTGATGTGGTGCCTGTTAACCAAAGACTTTGATACTTTCTCTAATCATGACCTCAAAATTGTTTGCTAACTTGAAGCTCCAGCAGGGGAGATTGACTCACAGGACTAGAAATTTCTAGCACTTGCTGAGGAGACATTGACATCCCTTGTTCTGAAAGAGACAAAACTGTCCAAAATGAACAACCTAAACTGCTGCACCAAGATTTTGCTTTACAGCTGCCTTACAGCATGTTTCCCCAAATGCTTCCCTGCTGAGTGAGAGCATGCTAAGCAGGAGTGATCTCTCCCTGCATTAGGACATTGACAATCTGAGGATGTGATTGCTAGAACCTGACACTCTTATAAGTGGCCTATGAGAAGATTCAGATTATTGCAACTTGCTCTCGTTGCCTGTCCCATCTGTTGTCCTGCCAGAAACAGGATTTCCTATGAAGGAACATTAAAAGGAAAAAGGGTTGTACTGCAGTAGCTCAGGGAAATAGATAAGTTTAGCAAGATGAATACAGTAAGCAATCACTTACATCAAGGTTTAGTTTTATTTCAATTTTTGAAGCACCAGTGTAATTTTGAGGAGAAGTAAAATCTGTCAGAAGCATTTGACACAGTCCCAAGTTAATTTCTAACCAATTTTCTTTAAAAATTAATAAAACAGTATATTTTCTGAGAAGGATTCTTTATAATCTTTCCATTCTCAGACTTTTGCAGATTTCCAGTGGTGCAGACCCATACCATCGCCCATTTCCTTTTCCTTAGTGCCTTTCTGTAGATCCTGCAAAATGAGTTCATGGATGTTGAAGGGACCTCTTTACGGGCAGTGACCTTAACCATGTCTTTTTACCTTGCCATGCAAAGGAATTCATGGCTAAATTTGTGGTGTTAGAGGACTATTGAATACCTACAGTTTAGCAAAGTATTTTTACAAAATGTTATTCTTGTTTCTGTTTGATATTCTGAATAATTTTTTTAAAGTTCTTCAGTAGCTTTTTTGTTCTTCACATGTTGTTTAAGAAAACTTAGCAGAAACACAAGCAATGTAGATTTCTATGGTGCATTTGTATTTCAGAGAATTTTGAATGGTAGGGATCTTCACACTTAGCTATGCACCAAAATTAATTCATCCTTTTAGAAATGCAGGCTGGCACTGTCTCCCCTAGCCATTTCCACACAGACCACTTTACTGGCATAACAGCCAAGCATTGTCCCAGTATACCTTCTGGTACAGCACCACCAAGTCTTCTCCTTGTATGGCTTACTTGCTGGGTTCTGCTTTAGTTTCTTCCCAAAGACACCTAAGTGAAACCAGGCTGCATCAGCAGATGCCAGAATAAGTGACCAAGCTCTTGTGTCCAGAGCTGTCCTGTCCCTTACACTACAATGTAGTTATACTTTTAAAGTTTTGGGCAGTAAGTTACAATATGTCAGAAACTCGGTGTTCATTATTGATCCTGTTACCAAGTCCTGTGGTAATAACATCATAGCCATAATATCTCAGGAGATTTCCATACTGAAGCTGTGTGTGCCAGTGCTGGCAGGGCTTTTTGTCCTAGCTGAGAGGTGGGAACTCCCTCTGCTGGTGTTCCCTGCCCTGCACACATTCCTGTGTGGCACAGAGATGGCGTGGTGTCTCCTGGCCCACACATTCCCTCCTTTGGCAAGCAGGCACAAAGCCACTGTTGGCAGAAGTAGTTTAGTACAGTGAGTGAGACAAAGGCCAGAAGAAGCATTCTGCAGATTTATTTCAAGTGACCTATAAATAAAGCCAATCAGTTTAATTCTGCACTCAGCTGTCACTGATGAAGAATTTTAGCTGACCTACTTGAAAACTAGGATTTTATCCAATGAATTTTTCTCTCTTAAAAGAAATGTATAGTGCTGGATAATTACTACCACCCTTTGCATAGGAACTATTCATGTTAATGCTGTTTCAGGATTTGGTCCTGGAGAAGCTGAAGAGTCAAAAGTTGTCTAGTGAGCTGGACAAACTGAGCCAGGAACTGGAGAAGATGGGATTGAACAAAGAGCTGCTGTTGGAGGATGATAATGGCAATGATGACACGTAAGGAAACTGAACTCTTCTAGTCATTCTTTTGGCTCAGCCTAACTGAAGCCCTTTGCTCTTGTTTTTCATTCTCATCTGCCTCCTTGCCACTACCCTTAACAGTTTTGGACATAAACCACATTTTTCTGAGGCAAACTTGGCAGCATACTCTTAAGTTTTGCAAAACATTTTCTTGGGTGGAAGGAAGAATTGCCACTTTCTCTCTCCATGCTAGCAGTGTTAGTACAGTTCCTCTGTTCTCCCCAGGAGAGTGGCTGGGTAGTGACTTCAGTGTGTATTTGTCTTCTCTTTAACAAGTAAGAATAGTGTCTTCTAAACAGTGTCATTACTTCACGTAATTGGTGATCCAGATACCTGTTAATATAAACATAGATGTTGCCTAAGAAATATCTGATGGCAAGGAATTTGTTTGTATGTCCTATAGTAATGAACACAGAAAATCCCAACAACCTGTGTGTATACTGACTTCTTGATAAGACCTACTTAGAGAAACATACCCATCCTGTAGGAGTCTTTAAACTGTGGATCTTCCTCCTTGTCAAGAATGTACAAAAGAGCCATCAGAGTTTTTTGTAATGTAATTATAGGAAAAAGAGGAACTTACTTTTTTTCATATTCTATAATGAAGCTCTGTCTGCTTCAGTGAGCCTTGCGAGCGACCCGCAGGTGCAGAATTCGACAGACGCGTTTAAGGTGGCCGACGATAAAGGCAAAAGGACGGGTCTTAACATGGAGATCCAAGAGCACTTCATTGGCCACAAGGAAATCCAGGGAAAAAGACAAAGCGAAGGGGAAAAACATGGGATTTTCTGTGGGAATGTGGGGGTGTACCTGAGGGTCAAGGGCCAATGGGGGCAGATGAAATGGATGCAGAGGAGGCGCAGCCAGCCGGCTGAGCAAAGGGTTGGCAGGGGCAGGACAGGGGGTGGGATACTGCAGCAAACTGGGGTTCAGGGAAGGGGAGAACATTCTAGGGGAGGTACATGTAAGGCAACAGGGGGTTTTGAACTAAGGTAAACAGGGATGAACCAAGCCACTTTGAGTGGCACCAACTACAACAACCAATAAAGTTCAGCAAATGAACTCGTGCTTACAGAGACCTTAGGGCAGATGACCCTTCCCCCTAGGTCTCAGAGGGGTATTCCTCCTGGACTGAATTGTCTCTTCCAGGGCTGAACCACCTGTTCCTTCTGGTCCTCTACAATATAACTCTTTGATATTTATGTAGAACCGTACTGGTGTTAACCTCTATTAAAATTGATTGGATTTTCCATAAGTGAATTCCCCAGCTATAATATATCAGTAGCAATCTGCAGCTGTAGAGGAAATCATTTACCTGAAGATGCAAGCATGTATAATGTAACATGTAGTGAGATTGGGAACGGGTGAAGGTGAAGTCTGCTGTTTAGATGGTGGCTCATATGCTAGTGGCAGACATTGGAAAGCTATTATCATATTTTTTAGAAAATACAGGGTTCTGGAAAGCAAAATTGAATCAACACTAAAATCAACTCTAGCTGTGAAAGAGGAGAAGATTGCAATGCTGGAAGCTCAAGTGAAAGACTTTCTGAACTTGAACCAGCAGTTACAGAACGATCTAAATATGGTAAGAGCCTAAGTGAGTTATAATTTTTCACATTGCAGTTCTGCACATTCACATGTTTGGGTGTACATTGGTTTGAGGGGAGGTTTTTTTGGGTGTTTTTTTGTTTGTTTGTTTTAGAACAGGTTAGTTCTTCTCTCTGCCCCTCTATTCTATATGCCACTCTCTCTTGGGAAAGAAGAGAACCCAAGACCCTTTCTTCACTGGACTGCCTTTATTTTGTCCCTTTCTATGTAATGACACAAAATTAATTAAAGAAAATTGGGCTGGGGCACATCAGGAGGGGTTTTCTTGGATAACTTGTTCTTTTTAGATCTGTTTTCCCATGTATTTTTCATTGGCATGGCTGTGTTTTTCTGCCTTGTTTAGTGGAAACATAGGCTGGGGAAGACTGCACTTGAAACATTCTAACCTAAGAACAGCCTGTTTGTTGGGTGGCAGTGAGCTTGAGTCTAAAGGTACCTGACTAGAGGCTAAAAGATGTGGAATATTCCACCTGTCTGTGTCTCTGCTTCTCACCTGTCTGTGAAGTAGGGTAATGGCTGTTGAATCTCTGAAAGTCTGTACGGTGCAAGAGAGGAGTGACATATCCCATAATTACTAATACATTATTCCAATTCCCTCAATGTTTAAGGTTGTTGCTTGTTGACTTTGTAGGTGAAGAAGGACTTTGATGCACTTGAGCAGACTCAGCAGAATGGGCAGTATGCTCAGAAGTCACTGAGGAATTCAGCAGAGAAGTTCATTCCCAACCAGGAAATGAATGAGAAGTTAGAAACAGGGCACCAAGAGGCTACCACAGAGCTGCTGAAACTGAAGGACAGGGCCATTGAATTGGAAAGAAATGTAAGCCTTTCCTTGTTTCTCTTGGCTCATAGACTTGTGCTCTTGAGTGGGTTGGTGGAAAGAGGATTTTTGAGCTTAAAGGCATCTGGTAGGTGTTCTGGAGCACCCAAGTCTACCATATTCCTTGGGTGTCTCTTAGGACTGCATGGGACTTAAGTGCTTCATGTGTCATGTGTTCATCTTGTCCCATCTTTGCAGGGATTAATCCTTTGTTTAACATCTGTCCTACCTTCATTTAATGCTGCAAAGAGGTTTTTTTATGTCTTTGTTGCAGAATGATCATCACTAATTGGTTCTCATCTTTGATAGTACTCCAGATGATCAGGATAGCTGTTTCTTTTCTTCCTGTCACCCCTTCAATGCCATCTTTCTTTCAGAATGCAGCCCTGCAAACTGAGAAGCAGCTGCTTAAGGAACAGCTAAAGCATTTGGAAACACAGAATGTCTCTTTCAACAATCAGATCCTGACACTACAGAAGCAAAATGTCTTCCTTCAGGAGCATAACACTGCCCTGCAGACACAGACAGCCAAACTCCAGGTCAGGACGTCCTTGTGCCTTTGTGTCAGAAGTTGGATTTGATTACAGTAGTGTGGAGAAGATAAATAATAATGAAACGTTTGTGTTGGTAGGCTGATGTAATGATGGAACAATGAGGCCCAAGAGGTGGAGCTTAGTTTGAGGTCTGAGTTTCTCCAGGCTAGAAGGGAAATTTGGTCTGTAGCTAATGTCTGGTAGTTACCTTCCGCAAGAAGGTGGTTATTTAGCAAGAATTAATTAAAATTAATAAAGTTTTGCTCTTTGCTTTTTATGTTAAAGCCACGAAAGAGCTTGGCAGAAATGGAAAGAGGACACAAGTCAGCTCCCCATAGGCATTGTAACAATGAGTTCCAATCACAGTTTTCAGGCTTTCAGTCAAAATGTCAAAATTGCCAGTGGAAGGAAAATATATGCTTAAAAATTACATGACTTTAACATAAATAAACTTACTTTGAGGAAGAGACCAGTTTCAAAGGACAACATTGGATTAACTATTTTTCTTGCATGACTCTCAGTTTTCAAGCTTTTCTTCTTGCATATTAAGAGATGGGTTTTTTTTGTTCTCATGAATTCTTTCCCATCCATAATTGACTTATAGTGGCAACATATAAAATCCGTGCACCATCTCTCTACTGAAACCAGACTTGTTAGGAATACTGCTCACATACGCAGTGTTAGGAGTATTGTTCACATACACAGTGGTGCAGTTCATATTTTTGAGTTTGGGTGAGCTTGAGTTTCATTACTTGTACACAAATATGGGATAACTTTTGACTTTGGCGTGTTTGTCAGAGGTGCGATTGAGTTGTGAGTATTCCAGACCATCTTGATCTTTGGGCTCAAGAGCTTCTGGTAAAACTGTTTTTTTCAGTTTAGAGGTTTGTGATAATTTTCATGCTACTGATAGCATAGCTTTAGGTGGTGCATACTACTATGCATACTACATATTACTAGCAGTAATACCAAAATGATGCCAAATTGTACATAGATGTCTTAAGTTGACAAGGCAATGTAAGGATTCTTGACTAACTCTATGTAGATGTAAGCTGCTATAAAATATTTATTGTATGTACCAATAGATGTGAATAAGTAATACTTATTTTTTATTTCCAAAACTTTAGGTAGAAAATTCAACTCTTAGCTCCCAGAGTGCTTCACTGACAGCCCAGAATGCTTTACTCCAAAATCAGCAGACGGCCAAGGAGAATGAGAATGAAAATCTACTGAAACAGAAAGAGCAGCTGAAAGCTGAGTATGAGTCATTGCTTCAGGACCATGAACACCTTGCTTCACTGCATGAACGGCAGTCTGCAGAGTATGAAAGGCTGATAAATCAGCACAGCTGCCTGAAAACATTACACAAAACCCTGGATCTGGAGCACAAAGGTCTGCGTGAGAGGTACGCTCACTGCTCAGGGGTATAGTGTAGCTGGAACGTGCCAATGTTACAATTTTAGCCTTAAATGTTGTCTCCAGTTATAAACAGATATTAAAAAGTTGTTGCCCTGAAAAAGTGCCTAATCATTCTTCTTGTCATTTAGACATTAGATGAAAATATTTGCAAAGCTCTAGATTTTAAACCTCTAAAGGTGGCAGAACAGAGGTGACTCTGGTGATACTCAGCAAACATGGGCTTGGATCTCAGGAATGCTTTGTCAGAAGTAGCTTAAATTCTTCTACTACATTTAAGGATTTGTGCTAAAACAACATACAGCCTTAAAAACATTCTCCATTTCTACTGTGTGGAGTCTCTCTTCTAACCATAAAGTCTGTAGGTCACACCTATTTGTGAGTAGTGTGTATCTGGAGAAATTTCTATCCTTGAACCTCGTGGCATCCTTGTCCGGTCAAAGGAGGCTCTCTGAAGGAAGCTATATATTGACCTAAGTATGAGATAATGATGTATTGGTAATTTATAATATACTAATTTTATAATGTACTACTACAAAAATGCTGCTCTGCCTGCCTCTCAAAGTTCTCTTATATTTTTCAGTGATTTTCCTCAAAACACTTGTATTTAGGTTTCATTTCTGTGCAAGATTATGAGTTGGGTTCAGAGCAAATCAGTGGTGTTCCTTGAATGTTGGACCGAAATGTGGTGCTAAACTCTTTTCCAAAGACTAAGGAGCTGGCAAATACAATGTGCCGTAGGTTTTTATAAAGTACAGAAATAAACTGCTGTGATTAAAATATCCAGTGGGGCTGAGTGACAGGACAGCTGCTTGGCTGTCGACTAAATGAGCTGTAAGTGATTACACAGACACTGTTCCTGCTTACCAAGTCTTTCTCAGACTGATTAATGGTTCTCATTGATTCAGGCTTTGCTTGAGATTACTACACTGCTAAGTGTGTTAAGGCAATTTGCCTGTGTTCTTTCTTTGCTTGATGAGTATCAAATACTAATCAGCTCTAGCCTATGGAAAAAGTGTTTTTCAAAGAATAGTTTATCTATAGAGGTAAGTGTTTGTGTCACCACTGTAATCATTAACAGTTTGGACTCTCTTTCTGAGATGTGACTCCTAGTGAGAGGTGTTGCAGGGGACCAGATGGTGGCCTTCTCTGTATTCAAAACAGGTTGAATTTGCCAGTTCTAAGTGTGCAGCATCCTCCTCAGCAGATCAGTCTTAAAAGATACTTACAGAGGAGATTTGTCCAAGGACTCCATTTGGCTGTCAGGAAAAAATGCCACAAGCTACTGTTTTTCAGTCCATGTTTGGTTCTCCCTCCATCATGTGCTGCTGAGGGAGCAGAAGGGAGAAAGAGTAGCATAAGAAAAGTTTTCCTACACCTCTTTTTAACTGAGGTATTTAACTGCTAAGATGGACTATTTCAGTTTCAAGTTCAGCTAGAATGCACCACCTGCTAAATTTTCTGCTGTGCAACTCAGTGCAACCAAGAAGTTTTCTTGTGTGGTGTTTAGGAGATGGGTTTTTCATGTCACAGCTCCAAGGTGATTGGTTTTCCTCAGCTGGTGACAACACTGCAGTCATAGTTCTGTTGCTTAAGGCAGGATTATACTTTGACACAAACCTGACTGCGGCTTGTCTAGAAATATCCACAGCAACATTAGTTAGCTTGTGCATGTACAGCCAAGGTCCCAAAGGTTTGTGTAGTTCACTCTGCTGCATTCTAACCACAGAATATTTTCTGCACCTGAGCAAACTTCTTTAAACCTCTTTTGGTTCTGTCTGCACAGTATTAACACTGCAGTGGGGATTTAATAATGGGTTGTGTGTAACTGCGGTGAAATGGCCTGTCATAGCCCAGCAAACCACGGGTATGTGGGTTTGGCTTAATCAGAAGAGGAGAATTAGTATGTTAGGGTCATTTACCATTAATAACAGTTTTTTAACTTTGAGGTGTCTGGCTGACCATCTCAGTGAACACAGAAAGGCTGGCCTCTTCTGCGTTTTTAAAATTGCTTTACACATTGTGTGTTACTAAGGGAAGATAATAGCTTTGTAGCTACAGTTGATTAACAGATTGCTGAACATTTCTTTGTGGCTTAGTCTGGAGAAGTCTAATCCTGCAGAGACACTGGGAAAAGAATCCCAGCTGTGTAGGGTTACATATTGCAGGGGATTGATTATTATGTTACCAATGCTGCCTGGTGGTTATTTTTCTGGGTTCCTTTCGCCACACTTTTTATGCTGGCTGAGCATTTTCAAAGTTGTCTCAGTCACAAATACCTACCCATAGTATTTCACTTCAAAACACAGCAGAAAGAATAAAAGCCAAAAGGAGTAAGGAGGACTACCTTTGTTCAATCCTGGGAATGGTGTCAGAGCCAAAATGGATTCTATATGCATATATAAGAAAGTCTTTTAAAAACCCTCCTGTCTGAGAGCCTGATGCTTTAAAAAGTGAAATGAACATGGGTGTTGAATAGTCTACAGGAAGGGTAGGTAACCTGGTCCCTAGTGGTAGAGCTTGTTAGGTTGCACAGATTGTGCTCAAATTGTAGACTCCAGGCCAGGCTGAATCTCTGCTACAAGATTTTGCCTGAGGATTTCATTAGGGCTCTGGACATGAGCAATCATTTCCATTTTTGTAGACAGTCTCCTCTTTCTTACCTTTCTCCTCTTTCTTACCACCTAACAACTAGGGGAACAGCTGTGGTCTACCTCAGGCTCAGTGTGGCAGCCTGTGGTGCTGGGCCTGGCTGGTAATGCTGGTAAAGCAGTATTCTGCTTCTCTCTAAGGAGCCCTCTTTAAAACATAGAGGGCTGGGATAAAAATGAACAGAGTAGCCCTATTATACAGAGACAGCAAAAGAATTTACAGCACAATTTCTGCAGACAGCCATGGTAATCTCTGCCAAAAGACTGACTGGAGTTTGTCTTCTCGGACTCTTCATTGGCACACAGTCTTGTCTTAAATGCTTCTTGGAGTTGGATGTGAAACCTTCTTCTGCTTTCAGGTTCTTCCATTTGTTGTGTGGAATTTGAAATGTCCCCGCTCTGAATGGAGCAAGGAATAAAAAAAAAAGGTTAATTAAACTCTACTGCTGTTACTGGGAATGAATAGCATAAAGCAGCTTTTGTCTGGGAGACAGGTACTTTCCTGTGTGGCCCTTCAATGGACTGGCATTTGGGACAGGCTGTAATTTGACCCTAGGATGAATGGAATGGTAGCCTGAAAGAAAAACAAGTTGTCAGGAGTCAGTGTATTTGGTGCTGTCTGCTGGTTTTGGTTTTGTTTTGAAGTTTTCATGACTGCGGAGTAACTATGCTCTGCATTCAACTCTGCTGGCATGAGAGTCACAGAAAGATGATGTTTGTTCTCTTTAGCTTTTTAAACAATGCTGCATCTTCTGCCTAGATTCTGTTTTAAAATTACCTGGAAGAATATTTCTCCATTATTGACATAGATGTATCTGATAGCTTGGGGAAATCCCCTTTTATTAGTGTGACCAAAAGATGTGCTGATGATTTTTGACATTGACTGCACCGGTGGCCCCAGTGGCCGCCGCTGGTGTATGGCACCGATTCTGACAGAACCAGAGGGGGAAAAGGAAACCAACTGGGAGCAGCTTCCTGCCTTGTGATTTCAGTCCACCTCGTTCCTCTCAGTGTTTTCTGAGTGCAGGTGGTGTAGCACCTCAGGAAGGCCGAGCCTGCCTAATCCATGCCTGTGCCAAATATCAGGGAAGTTGTTCCACACCTCGGTTACTTTAGCATTCCAGAAATCAAAATTAAAGATTGGTGTTTATGATATCAGCCCTCTCTCTCTCTCCCCATCTCCCTTGCCCTGAATGGTTTATGCACAAGTTATATAAAGCAAATAATAGTGGAAGCCTGGATGTGAACACTAGTGAGCAAATAGAGCAGCTCAAGCAGGTGAATCAGCCTCTGCTTAAAGGTGTTTTGCTGTCGTCTCACAGATACCTCATGATTTTTCTGGAATATGCAGGAGATTAGTTGATGTGCAGGATGCTATTACCTATGCATATAACCTAATATGCAGTAGGTGGTTACCTAACAAACTCTTGCTCATTGTACTGCTTTCCTGTTGCTTTTCAGGAGCTACTTTCTAGTCAGGTTTTTGACTCTTGCCACTGTCAGTTACTTGTGACTGGGATTCTAGTTTAGTGCTGCAGTTTCCACTCATTTTGCAGAATCTCATGCTTTTAAAAACTGAATGACCACAATCTGAAATTGAAGTATGATTCTGGCAGTTGTGTTCCAGTTTCCTTAAAAAATATTATTCTTTTTTTTTTTTTTACCTAAAATATTCTCTGCTGACTTGTATACTAAGTTAAATTTTCGTACATAGTGTTGAATTCTTCAGCTTTGGTAGAAGTTTAACTACATAAATGTGGATAAAAAAATAATAAATAAATAACAATATAATATTATAATAATAAATAAAAAATAAATAAAGCTAGAAAAAAAAATGCTTTCTGATCATTGTGGTATTACCTATTAAAAATATTAAACCAGAGGAAGAAAAATGTTTAAATGAAAGCTGAGGGTATGCTATACTCCCTTTTGCAGATACAACAGTTTAACAAAACACAAAGCAGAATTGGAAGAGCTGGAATTAGTTTTAAAAACTGAGAGAGAGGTTCTGCAACAAGAGAGAAGATCAAATGCAATAACCACTGGGGAAAATCAGAAGCTGAGGGAGGAACTGGACAGGTATGGTTCCTTTGCTAAATTGTTATATATATCAGTTAAAAGTTTATTATGCAAAACATGGATGTGTTGCTTTAGCTCTGAAGTGCCTTCATATATTGTGTCTGTTCTTTTTTTCTCTATTTTGGTATTGTTAATTTGGTAATTTTAACTTGTTAACGATTGTCAGTGTCACAAATCCTGTCAACTGATACTGTTATTTGGTGCTTCAGACCTGGGACCTTTGCTCATACAAAATGAGCTTCCACATGTGGTTGATTCAGTTCACAATCATTTTCTGCAATGAATTGTTTCCAAGCACTTGCCTTTAAGGCAGAGCTACAAATGACCAACCCCCCAAATTATGCTGGAGTTTTTTTCCCTTGAGGAATACTGGTTTATGGTTTTCACACAATATGATTTTTAGCTCTAGGTGTTACCATTGGTTATTTTCTGCTGCCCAGAGAAAACTGCCATTCCTGTTATTAAAAGAGGTCTTAGAGACTTGATCAGTAGGTAGCTGTTAACTTACGGCAAAGAGCCCCTTTTAAGAGATGCACCCAAAAACCTCCCGGTAGCCTTGTTCATACTACAAAGGTGTTTTGAGATTCTGTTCGGTACAAATAAGGGGCCAAGACCACATCAAGTTAAAGGGATGTCAGGTTGAATCATACTTAAAAATCACATTTTAAGTTGAGCTACGATTGTACGAGTGTTCTTTAGAACAGTGCAGAGCTCTCCAGAGGTTTTCTCAAGTTTGCTGTTCCTAAGTAATTTTCATAAGGACAAAGATAATAATATTGCATAATGTTGATTACAGGGCTGGCAAAGAGCCAGGCTTATCTGTCAGCAGATACAGAACTTAGTCTGTTTATTTAGTTATTTTATGTTACGCCTTTATGATTTGTAGACATTTTTAGATTTACCTTAAAGTGTAAAAGAATGCCACAGTATCTTCTTACAACATTACAGTGTTTCACACTTTAGGACACTTAAATGCTAGTATTTCATGCATCAGGATAAAAAAAAAAAGTTTATTCGTGCCAGATGCTCTTAAATACATTGTGCCTCAGAAATTTGTGGCGTTTCTTACATGTTGAAGAAATAGCAATTTTATTTTTCAGGTATTTTCCTTTCAGTTCTTTTGAAACTTTATAATGTTACCACTACTTCTTAATGAAATTTTATTAAATGCTTAGAATAAAAATGTCTTTAGGAGTTACTCTTTGGAACTGTGTTTGATTTAGTGAGAGCTGCAAACTGATGGTGTGGTCTTTGAATGTGAGGTCATTTCTGTGTAGTGTCCTTCATAAGCATGTTGCCTTCTGCGTGTTTAGGGTGAATTTCTTGCACAACCAACTAAAGGCAGAGTATGAAGGGCTGCATTCACACACTAAGGAGTTGAAAACTTCGTTGAACAACTCTCAGCTGGAGCTGAATCGTTGGCAAGCTCGCTATGATGAGCTGAAAGAACAGCACCAATCCATGGATATCTCTCTGACCAAGCTGGATAACCACTGTGAGGTGAGTACCTGTAGATACTCAGCTACTGCTGCTTTTGTGTTAGAGGGCTGCCATGCATTGTGTAAATCTTTTGACATGCTGTATATAGAAGTTCAAGCTATGTAACAACACCCCCATATAGTTTGAAGTGTATAGGTTTGTATCTTAGGTTGCCATGCTGTTGTGTTATCTTGATTATGGTGCACTTCAGGGAAGCCAGATGCAGAGGAGAAATTCATTTGTCTTGTTTAATAGCTCCTGTCCCGTCTAAAGGGAAATCTGGAAGAAGAAAACCATCATCTCCTGAGTCAGATTCAGATGCTGAGCCAGCAGAATCAGATGTTATTGGAGCAGAACATGGAGAGCAAGGAGCAGTATCATGAAGAACAGAAACAGTACATGTAAGAAAAAAGAGATTTGAATTATGAAATCTAAAGAAGTAATCTAGACAAATACAGAATACAAATCATCTATCAGGACTAGAAGAGCAGGCAGTGGAATAATAGGTCTTCTTGATATCTGTTGGAAAAGGGAATGTTTGGTAGGAGGTAAGTGTAATGGGAGAAACCACAAACTGTTTCTGCATTGCCTTACTGCAAAGCATTGTTCATGAAACACCTGGGCAAGCACAGCTCTTTTCAAATTATACAGATCAGCCTATGGAAAATTCACTTAAAAAAAAATGGAATGCTAAACCCAGTTTTACTTCTCAGAGAAGAGGAGGTTGAGAAAGAGTTTTAAGATTTTGGAAAACAGCCAAGTTGCAACAAAAATTTAGTCTTATGAGAGTCATTTTATATTTAGGTTCCTGAAGAATAGCAAATATTCATACTCCTCTTGTCTTTTTCAGTTGCATTTCAAGAAATACCTTCTTTGATGTTGTTTTTAAGGATACAGATATCAACATGTGTTGCTATGTCCTCCATGCACAGGTTGGCATGTTGAAGTGAGATACTGTTCAAAGATAATGTGTGCTTACAAAGACTCCTGTTTTGAGGAAGTACAAGAGAAATTCTGCAATGAATTTCTCTTATAGATATGAAAGAAGGAAGAAAAATGTTCTTGAACCCAAGAATTTCAGTTTAAGCATATTAGGATGATGTGGGAGTTATTGAGTTGCGTTTTATATCAGTACTGGCCTATATGATTGAAATGTTAGAAATTGTTTGCTGAAATAGGCTGAATACAGTTTAGATGTACTCTAATCTGTGTATCCTGGTTTCTGACTGTTCTATGATGGAGGGACATTTGCATTACTACTTGAAGGAAAGTAAGACTTGCCAACTTCCACTGGGTAGGTTAACAAAATAATCAGTAAAAAATATAGCTAGTCTTAACACCCACCAAACCAACTCTGCCTGAGATACTAGTTAGTAATCTTGCACCACCATCTACAGTTGTTCTTTCATCTTTCATGCTTTACTACACAAAAATCTCCCATCAGCACGGTTGGTATTTACCCTCTCCAGACAGACTGATAGGAAGATACTTCAGTCTTTCTTCTCTTGGTGGCTTTTGGTCTTCAGTTTTTTGGTTATGCTTAATTTCATATAGATGACTCAGAATATGCTCTTGCACTTCACAGTGATAAATTGAATGCCTTAAGGAGACATAAGGAAAAACTTGAAGAGAAGATAATGGATCAGTATAAGTTCTATGATCCTGCTCCAAAAAAGTAAGTTCCACATGCACTCAGTTCTGCTGTACAGATCAGTGAGGGTGAGAAAGGGCTTTCCATAACTAGGGGTAATGGAAACTTCATCTGAAGTAAGGGTGGTGTCATCTCCACTTGTCTCTTCCCTCTCATTCTGCAAGATATTCCCTGAAGCAGCAGATTGTGTTAATGTAGAGCATAGGACCTCATGTAGGGCCCTCTGTATTAATACAAGAATTTGAAACTCCCAAAATTAATTGGGAAAGAACCGCTTTGCTCCCAGTATGGTGACTAAGCAGCAAGCACTAGGAGCTGCTCTTTCAAAACAAGGGATAACCAGTCTATTGGAGAGAAGAGACTTAAAAATTATATTAAGAACAACAAAAAAGCCAAGTTAATTTCACCTACATAGTTCTGACTGATAAACTTAGCAAAGAGGCTTTAAAGCAGCTTTCATTTCTTTCCTCCTCAGTCTGTTCCTATAGTGGAGTTTTTCACACTGTAAGAATTTCTTATGTGGTCCATATGTGTAATTTAGATTTCTACCAGAGGGAACAGTTGTCTTTCTCACATTTCTCATGCTGAAGAAATATTTCTGTGAAAGTTATTTTGACTTTAGTAGAGAAATGGATCTCCAGTGCTGTGAAATTCATGGTGCATTTTTGGAACCTATTCATGACAGTAAACAAATAAGGATGTAGGATGGCTTGATGGCTTTAGCACAGCTGTAAACTTCTTTGGGGAGTATTTCTTGTATCATTTTCAGAATTACATTCACAAACCCTTCTTTATCAGGAAAAACCCCTGGATTGGAGCCAGAGCCTTAGTCAAATTAATCAAGCCAAAGAAGGAGACTCCAAGGGAGCGGTTGAAACCCACAGCAGAAAGCTCCACATGGCATTATGAATCCCCAGAGATGGTAAACACTCCATCTGCCTCCCAAAAATTGAAACATCAACACGAGGCTCAGGATAATACCTCTCAAGGGTCAAACCCTGTGGAAGAGAGAGAGTATCCTGGGGGTTCTTCAAACAGAGGTAAGGAATGCCCTGCCTAAATTCATGAGCTGAAAATCTTAAAAAAAATATTTAATATATAGGATATATTAATACCCAATCACATTATGGTTTATGTCCTTCTTTTTTTTGTTGTTGTGGATTTTTTGTTTTTTTTTTTTTTTTTTTTTTTTTTGGTTTTTTTTTTTTTTTTTTTTTTTTTTTGGTTGGTTGGTTTTGTGAGTTTGTTGTGGGTTTTTTTTAGTACAATAAAAGTTTTAGTATGCATAAATGAGAAATTTGAGTAAACTCTAGAAGAAAACAGGTTTTGTTTTAGTTTGCTTTCTTCCTTTTATCTTCTACTTCTCCATTCAGCTTCTGTTTGCCGAGATATATTGCATGTAATTGAATAAGTTGGTTCTAATACTTCATTTACTGGGGTTTTCCAGCAAAGCAGTTTAAAGCTGGATCATGGCATAATGTGTGGTTCAGGCTCTTTGAGGGGTATGATCTGGCTGACAGCCACTGCCAGCAGGTGGTGCACATGCAGAACGAATAATCCATTTATTGTAAATAACTGATTTATCATAATCTGGTGGTTTTGGAGGACAGTAGCATGTTTTGATGGAATTCACCTAGGGATTTTTTTTCATGTAAAATGATTAATTTTTTTTTTTTAAACACTAAGGCATATGTAAGGAAGAAGGAATGAATTTCTGTTGTTAGTTTATACAGTAAATCAGGTGTTCGTAATTATGGGAAATTTAAAAGAAAGTTCCTAAAAATAAATACTCTTCATCCTTATTAAAAGTAATATATATGTTGCAAGCTCTATTTATTCTATTGAGATAATTTCTGTCAGCTTCTATATATAGATTGTTATACTCCAGGAATATTTTCCAAGAAGCAATTTTGAAGTTGATACTTTAATAATAATTCCTGTCTTCCAACTGTGGGGGGTGGGAAACAGAAGGGGAGCAGCTGAGAAAAGAACTGTTGTTATAAACTACTGCAAGTACCTGTCTGTCTGGAGGTTTTGTTTTGATTGGGAAAAACTCTTTCCTATTTTAATTCTTTGAGTTAATTTGTTCACTTAAAGTAAAAACAGATGTTTTATGGAATAAGCTCATCCATATGATTGCAGGTGTTTAACATGCATCCTAAGTTCAGTATGGGAAGTTGGTCTTGGGTTGCCAGAGAACAGTGCCCTTGCAGAGTGCCAGAGACAAGAGAGTCTCTGGGGCTTCATTCATTTTTATGTTACGTGAAACACACTTATGTGGAGATGAGGCTCACCAGTACTAAAGCCTAGAGACACCTGCAAAATTTGAGTGTGTTTATCACAGTGACATGTACACCAATTTATTTTTATATTATAAAGCAAAAACATTTTGAATGATCTAACAGTAATTTCTTAGTGGACTTGCTTAAATATTGTGTTTATATGTTAATCTGTGCCTTAATCTGAGTTATATTAGCTGTGTTTAGCTATGCATTCATCAGTCCTTCATTAGAGGTGTTGGTCATTGTTTAGCCTTTCTGTTTTTACTGATTATGAAGTCTTTAATCTGTGTTAAGACATTTTAAGGTTCATTTATAAGGCTTTTATTTTTTACTTTTTTCTTCTTCTTCTTTTTGGGATACCTGGGTGATAACAATTTAGCCGCACAACGCAAAAAGATTGCCTTTTTGAGAAGCAAAAGCAAGGATAAAGAAAAGTCTCCTAAGTCTCCATCGAATCATCAGTCTTTCTCTAATCGGCTCCGGTTCTGGTCTTCTTCCGACATCCCATCCTCTCCTAATGAAACTCTTTCTTTCCCGGAACTGGGAGTTTTCTAACACCTTCTCTGTAGCATTTATCTTCATTTATTTCTGACAAATATTAAAATAAATAAAAAATTTAAAAAAATCCCACATGCCATAAAAGAGCACGCACATTGATAGAAACACTCAGCATGTCTATACAATACTCTAAATACAAGCAAAGATTAGTGAACGTGGACTTAAGTTTTCCTGTAGAAGATGAATCACTATTGCACACTGTGGATCATTTCTTCAATGCAGCACACTTTAGGGGACCTCATGGCATACAGTTTGCGTATGTATATTGGCTGTGGTGCATGTTGTAAGTAAGTGAAGTTGCTATTCGCTTCAGTATTTTCTTGCAGTCATGTACTTGCGTTGTGTCCAGTTAAACTGTTGAACTGATTTGCTGTTGCTATGCTTTCTACAGTATGGTAGTTCTACTAAAATACAAATACAGTCTCAAACTCCAGAGGTTTTTCCAGTAGTCTGTGCTCCTAAATGATTAAAAAAGGGAGGTGTTTTAACACCTTTTTCTGCTTTCAAATAGTCTAGCTTTTAATTTAGAATGGAAGCTACTGGAAAGATTATTTTCAGCCAAGTGTCTTGATGCTTGCATTCAAACCTGATATTTAGTAAGGTTTAGTACTTTTAATTAAGAAAATTCATCTTGGATTGAACTGACATTTCAGTTTCTTCTGCTTCAGTTTCAACAGGGTTTTTTTGGAAGAAGAATGTAGATTTGTCTCTTAAGACTAGGAATAACCTTCATTAATCCATTGTCCAGAATTCTTGTTGCCTAATAATCATGACCTGGTGGCTTCTGAAATGAATGCGCAGGTCCAGTCCCCACTCTGTTAGAGAAGTGGGTGCAGCATGGGCAGTGTGCTGCTGGGGCTCAGCAGAGAGGCTAGATCACGTTTCCCTTCTCACTCTGAGAACTGTCCCCAGTGGCACAACCAGGGACTCTGGCACAACAGTCTGTTTTTTGTTGCCCATTTAGGGATTTGCAGAGAACATTAGTCTCCAGGGAAATTAATATTTTTGGCATCCATGGAAGGTGTTAAGTGTATCTATGAATTAGAAATACAGATTTGCATGTGAAGCTTTATCCAGTAGTTGCCCTTGCAGGCATGGCATAAGTTCCAATTCTCAGAGCAAGTGCTGGCCCAGTCTGTGGAGCCCATGCAGACCTAGGGAGAAAGCATTGTTCCTGAATGAACTCAGCTTCCAGGGGCTGCCTAAGATGACAGCACATTGGTCCATTTCTCTTATACAACTTCACAGCTGCTCTGTGCTTTGAACTGTCAGTCCCTTGTCTCTGCAAGTTGTTTATTTCGACTGCTGCATTCTCCTGCATTTTCAACATTTAGTTTTTGTTATTTAATCAAGTATTCCATAGAAATATATAGAACCTAGAATCTTGCATCTCGTTAAGTGTATTTTCTGCAGTAAATTCTTTAAATGTTCTTCTGTGTGCCTTAAAGCATTACATTGGCATTACAAGAAATCAAGTAGCTTCATCAGTAGAAAAGATTTTTTCACATTCTTAATCTAAGTAATATTCTAGCAGACAGTTTTTGTTGTTCTCCTTCTAAGATCCCAGGAACTCCATTTAAAAATCATTGCACTAGGATCTAATAAGAGCAGAGTTTCAACCTTATAAGGACTGTGCTCTTACCCACAGCAAAGGTATAAACCTGAAAGCAGTTAGCTTAATGTATGGCTTATGATAGGTAATTTTCAAATCAGCATTATTTTTCTTTGAGTAAGAGCATGACTACTGTCACTCTTTCCCTATCCTATTTTATTACTGAAGTAAGTTCTTATAAAATGCATTTACAAGGAATAATGTTATGGGAATTTCACACTTCACTTAGCTTTTCTGGATTCATGTCTTTGCTCCTTTTCTTCTTCCTTTCACTGTAATTGTTGCATGTATAATATCAACCCTCCCACCGGCACTAAGCAGCCCTTGTCACTCCCACACTCTACAGAGAGCACACATGATTGACAAGCTGGTGGCAGAAATTTCCTATCCACTACTGCACTGTTTATGGAAAAGCTTGCCAAACTAGCGCCTCTGTTGTGCAGTTTCTTTGTGCCTGTTTGTCATGTTTGTATGGGCAGATAAATACAAATCCCCTTATGCTGTTTTTCATTGAGTCTTATTTGTTTACTTCTCTCCCCACCAGTGCAAATGGACCTAAAGCAAAAACGGAATTCCCATCACGGAGGCAGCAATGATAATGTTGAAATCTCAGCAGACTCTGCAACAAAACCCAGCTGCGTGGAAATGGGTCCCAGGACTTGCTCAACCTCAGCTATTCATGTGCACACTTCCACCCCCATCTCCCGGCTCCAGAGCAGGCCAAAAGGTGTGTGGTGCTTTTCATACACCAGCTGGTAGTGCCAGGCAGGCTGCTTCATAGTTCCTGCAAGGCTGCTAGTAGCATTCAAGTACAAAAACAGAGCACTAATATTTTCACTCCTACTTTATCTGTTGAATGGTTTAATTGATGAGATGCAGGGTTTACTCACTCTTGTCATCAGCTTGACAGAGCACATTTGAGTGTCAGTTCTTCAGTGGTTCCCTGCCCAGTGTTTAGAAGATGGGTCTATAAACCCTCTTGATCGGCTCAGTCTTATACACTGCTAGAATGCATTGGAGACTGACCTGAAGGATTAACCTTTCTGTGTTCAATTGGCCTTTAAAGTTTTATGTTCTTTTCCAGGCTATAATTCAGAAGTTAGTCTGTGTGAACAGTCCCCAGAGATCGAGTTTGCAGGTACCAGATGGCATGGTAAGCTCGTAGCATGTGTGAGTGCTCTAAACATCTGCATTAGGACTTGTTTCATTGCATCCGCATGAACTCTCCTGGAGTGTTTCAATTACATTAATATTATGTAAGGAAGTGTAGTAATGCAGCATCATTTTGGGAATGGGATTCTAACTGCTTCTGATTTTCTGTTGAAGCTTTTAATGGATGTTTTGCCAAAATTAATTATCAAAGCAATGCTGACGTTGAGGCAAGTTGCCTTTCCCCACCAACAGACCTTTTAATGTATGTCCTACAGGTTTGATTTTTCTGGAGAATATTTAATTCCTTCCTTAAGAGAGTGAATCAGCAGTAAGAGAAATTTGGTGTGGGGCTTGTGGATGCACAGTGTATCTGTTGAAGCAGCAGCACTGCCTGCTTAGAGATTGTGGAAGACTTAATTTGCAAGCTCGCTACCAGCTCCTTCCAAAGAAAACTGAAAAAGAGACAGCAACTTACTGTTCAGCTTTTTCAGTATCTGCATTAGTTTATGGTTACTGTAAAAACCCAGAACATTTCTTTGTGCAAAAAATGAGATAAAAAATACGGATCCTAAACAACTTGAAAAATCAGGATGTTTTTTTACTCTGTCCAGATTTTGGCATCCTGTATGTGTGTATCATGTTGTTAATGTTTTCAAAGTGACTTAGTTGCACAGGTCCTATTTTCAGAAGGGAGACTGTAGCCAAGTCTTTTAGAGAATCAGAGGAACTTAAGATCTGTTTGTTCAATGCTTGATTTGTGTTTTTCAGTGTCCAGGCCAAACAGTTTAGAGAGCAGTAGGAATGCTTCCAGCAGTAGTTCGCCTCTCAATTTGAAAGGTAAAGCTTTTACAGCTCAGTTGTGACAAACAGGAAATGAAATTCCATGAAACTGTGTGTAGAATGCCATTTTCCTTCCAATTAATTTTGAAGACTTGTTTTGAAATGGTAGTGATTATGCAATCTGGACATGGCTGTCTTGGGAATCAAAACTGCTGGCAAGAAGTGCTTTTCTAAGATTGATTCTGGCAAGGGGTGGCTTTTAAGGCAGACAGTTGAGTTTTGCTTCAGTCTGACTGGCATCGTATTGTGGGAAATATCAGGCCACTATTAGACTCTCAGCAAGACCTCTGTGGTTCTTACTCTGCATACAGCTTGTGTATGGGATCAGTGTGCTCTGGAGATTTGCTTTTAAAAATTGTGCATCCTTGAAGGATGCCAAGAGACCTGACACTGTGGAAAAATCTGCTTTCTTTTCCGCTGTCAGGTTCTAACTCTCAGATCACACAGACTGGGTGAGCTTACAATGACACACAGGTTGTAAAGAGGCACCCCAATATTATCTTACTAATATAAGGCTTATTAGCCCCCAGTGCTATTTTTATTCTTTGGTGAAGTAGTTGTGCTTGTTTAAGGTGCTGTAAGATATTTAGTAGTCCTGATTTTTCAAAGCACTGATTGCTTTGAGCTCTGTAGGAGAAGAAAGGAGATTAAAAAATGCCACCCAGTCTTTGTGGAAATGGCCTTAGATGATAAAGTTCCTATCTTAGTGTGAAATCTACTGAAATTATGTCATAGCAGTGTCATTAATGGTATTTATGCTTCTCCTCAGGTTCCTTAGACCATATCCATGGTAGAACTGAGAGCCTCAGCAGTGAAGATACGCTGCCAAGCAGAGAGGCACCAGTCTTGCTCCAAGACACATATTCCCTTCACTCCGTTGCTGCTTTCTTAAACCCTGGCAGCAGGCATGAGTCCTCCTCCCACAGGAATGGTTTGATGTCCTGTGATATACCTCAGAAGAGCAACCCATCTCAGCCTCATGAAGGCAGGCAGCGGTCTGCCTCACCTGGCAGTGAAATGGTAACTTTGGAAGAGTTCTTGGAAGAGAGCAACAGGCTGTCTCTACCAAGTGTAAGTAAATAGGGCTAGATGGCCCTTTTCAGATGTCAAAAAACTGTTCAAAGCTGATTTAGGAGGATGAGGGCATAGGGAAACAGAGAGAGACATGATCCTTGTTCATATACATGAGTATTATCACATCTTGCAAAACAAATGAGGAAGTTTCAATAATTAAGGTAAAATTAGCTTTCATTAGCTTTCTGCTAATTTATTTTGGTTCATCAGCTATGGCAAGCCAGATAATTCATTGCAAGTACTGTATATTGGACTGCTGGGGCTTTTGGCTAGCAAATGATCGTGGTCAAGGTTTTGTATCATCAGTTCCAGGTATTTTTTATTTACAAGCTGGTAAGTTCTGTGTAATTTTCAGCTGCTAAGTCTATAATTAGGAATGAAACCTAGAATAGTTTTCAATTGAAGTATAAAATATGCAGTTGTTAAAACTGTCTCATAATCTAAAAATATCAGTGCATTTGAGAAAGACTATTTTTCTTGCAAAAGGAAATTTTTTATACTTTCACCATGTTTGTGTGTTGACTGATACTGCCCTATTGGTTCAGTGACTGCAAGAATATGTCGCTCATTGAAGTGCTTTTTTCAGGAACTAAATGTTTGTTTTCAAGATGGAATTTGTCTTTCACTGCTCAGACATGCTGTACAATAGTGAGGTGGTGCACTATTGAACAGGTTAACATCTTAGAAACAGTTCATTGATAGTGTAAGTGAACAGAGATTTCTGTTTTATGAACACCTTGGTAAAAGTATTGAAATCAGCAGAGATGTGCCATTTCATGGGATCAGTAAATTCTGGTCCTTGAATTTTCACAGTAATGTTTAAATATACCTCCTACTCCTTCATTACCCTAAGTACAATTCTTAGCTTTCAGAGATGTTTAAAGTTATTACTTTTTTGTGTCTGTAACTACCTGACCATGTCCATTTTCCTTCTTTCTGTCATCCTGTTCCTTTTCAGCATCGGCGCAGTTTAAATGAGAGTGAAATGATTTCATTACACCAATTTCTGTTAGAAGCTGATGCACTGTATCCCTCATGCTACTCCCCATGTCCTTCCATTCATCAGGAATATTCGCAGTCACTCGAATCGGTCCTCAGTGTTTCATGTCCTGACAGCGTGAGGCACAGAACAGGCAGGGGATATAGGAGATCTGCTTCATTCTATATCCCCAGGGTATCCATTGTTCTTACTATGAAGGCAACAGCTCCTGACTTACCACAGCTTTTGCTAGCATATTAATACCTATAGAAGCATACTGTAACTCCTAGTTGTTACTTTAAAGGCTGGCAGATCATTTGCATTAATTGCTCCTGAAATATTTGCAGCGTTTGTTCATACACGTGTGCTTTTAGAGGACTCATCCTTCTGTAATGTTAATGTGCATAACAGCTGTTAGAATAAAGTTAAAAATAACCTTAACACTTTAACACTTAGTTGAGCTTAGAAATTTTTACACTGCACTATTACCATTGATAGTGTTTGCTTATGAAAAACAGGTATTTTGACTGGAAGAAATATTTGGAACACTAGTGAAATAAGTGTATTAAGCTTTAGACATGCTCCCTAGAGAAGAGTAAAGAAGTAAATTTCATGAGCTTGTTCGGCATGTTGTTTGTAATGACAGCATGTCCCTTAACTGTTCTGAGCATGCGTTTTACTAATAGTACAATGACTGCTGATTAAATATTGCCATTTTGGGATTGCATGGACCATCCCTGTGAAATACTCATTGTATATTTTCTTTTACTGTCAGCTTAATTGTCTGACTTGAAATCTGCAAGTTCATTGTAGGCAAACAATTTTTGTAATGATTTTTTGTACGTTTCATTGCATTGTACGTGCAGCTTTTAACATACATAGTATATTGGGTGGGGGAGGTGAAGGGAATTAATGGAGGAAGAATGAAACTTTTCTGTAATGCTAGCACATCTCCCCAAGGTATTGACTTCTGTTACATTCCTGAAGATACAGTAGAGAGTTATCCAGATGAACTGTGTTCTGGAATGTGACAGATATAATTGATATCTGCTGATACCAATGGCTGATGTCATCAATGTGATATTGATGTTAAAGTGACAGTGGCTATTGTGAAAGGAAGCAAAAGAGCTGCTGCCCAGGCTGCAAACAAAATTATTTTAAAATTATGTCAATTAACCTGGCAAACAAGGCTGTCACAATCTAATTACAATAAGCACATTATTCCTTGAGTTGGATTTATACCCATTTAAAACATTCATCTCTTCTGTTTCCACTGTGTAAAATCTATGATTGTGTTTAGCTTAAATTAAGTGGGAAGGAAGATTTTGTGAATACAGAGTTTTGCATGATTCTTTAAACAAAATGTGTTGTCATTAATGTGACGTGCGTATTTTCTTACTAGGACACCTCCACTAACAGAGATGACTTGCTCAGCGATTATTTTAGGAAATCAAATGAGCCTTCAGCTACTGGGAACTTGCTGGTTCAGCCATCCAGAAAGGAGGCTGCTAAGATGCCCACTAGTCTTGTTGCTCCAACTGTGAAGATGGCTGTGGCTGGTGAAGAAGGAAGAACAGCTAAGCCTGACAATTGCATGAAGCCAAACCTCAAACGAGTTGAACCTGATGCTCTGGCAAATCCCCAAGGGTCCCTTAAGCTTCCTCACACACCACAGCACCAGTCTGCCAGCGGGTGCGGCAGAAGGCACAGCCTCAGCAGCCTGGAACTGTGAGCAGGAGGAGTACGTCACTGAACAGGGCGTTTAGCTTGGCTTCTGCAGACCTCCTCAGGGCTGCTGGCCCAGAGGCCTACAGGCAGGAGAGCCCTCAGAAGTCAGGAGCAGAGCTGCATGGAGGCAAGGATACTGTCTGTCAGGGCACCAGGGCTTCTGTGCCAACGAGCTCCCAGGCACCCTCAAGAGAGAGGCCACAGTCTGCAAAGGTGGCAGGTTCCGTGCAAGGTGTTGATTCCCGCTGTCGGCAGCTTGATGTGAGGCGCCTCTCCCTCGTGCCACCAAAAGATGAAAGGCCACTCTCCTTCCATCAGTTCTCTGCCTCACCCACTGCATCCACCAGCAGTCTGAATGTCCAGCACCAAGAGCGTGTGAGCCCTGGGCAACACTACTCATCTGCATCCCATACTCCCTCAAAAGTCAAACCCAAGTCAGCACCTCGTACTGAGGAGGTGTCCACAGTGGCCCCTGCCAGAGCTGTTTGCAGCAGCACTGAGGGAAATACTTCCCCAGGGCAAGGCCAGGGTGATGCCCCACTTACCAAGTGCCAGGGTAAGCCGTTAGAAAGCAGCTCAGGGGCTGTAGAGGAGCCCTTGAGAGGAAGCAGCTCCAACAACACTCCTGGGTCTCCTGACCCCCAGGGGGATCAGCAGACAGTTTGGTATGAGTATGGCTGCGTGTAACCCACAGGTGTAGCTGTAATATGTGTTTGGTATGGCTGATGTCCAGGTACCATTTATCTAGACACTGTCAGGTCTTAAAAGGCATCACCTGCAGGCTGCTCTGAGTACTGTTCTCTGGGTACTCTTTCCTAGTTAGACGAAGTGTGATTAAGAGAATCAAGGAGCAAAACCCCAGTCCTTCTGACTCTGTTGTGCCGAAAACAAAGTGGAAGCCTGACCTAATCTCACAACAAACTTAGCACTTGATTCTCACAGGTTCTGAGCATTTCCCAGTCCAGCAGAAGCTTAGCAGGGTCCTCTCTCATTGTTGCACCGTGCACCCTTTCTGCATGCATTAAAGAAAAGTTTCACAGGTACTGTGTGTGCTAAACTCAGCCCCACCATTGGTAAATATAACCATACTGAAAAGGGCATATAAAAGCCAAACTTCTCCCCCAAAGACAGAACCAAATGCTTGACTTAAGTAGCATAGAGATGAAGAGCAAAAGTACGTGGCTTTAGCCATGGATCTGCTGAAATCTATTTTTCTAGCCACAGACACACGTCTTATAGAAGGTATTGTATAGACTTCAAGGGTCACGTCTCAACCTTTCCCACTTGGACTGTGTAAACAGAGAAGCCAGCGTAATTACCCCACTGCCTTCACTATAGCTGCAGCTCAGTGGATCCTTGACTCTGCAGAGTGGTGCTGCCTTTTGAAGCTTGTTTTATCTTTTATACGAACACTGGAACTAATGCAGCCTTTCAGGGAGATGCCATTTCAATTGCAAAGGTGGCATCTTGTGTACAAAAGTGTCTTGTAAGTATGTATATAAGAAGCTCAAGTACTGTATAAGAATGCTGTGTAAATTGTATTATTACATCCTTTATGTGCATGACAGCCTACATCCTATGTGAGCTTTTGTCTCTTAGAAATCCTTGTTTGTCTCCAAGAACTTTTCTCAGTATAGAAAGCAAAATAATTTTGTACACATGTGAAAAATATACTTTAAAAAATCTATTTATGTGCAAAAAAGTTCCTTGTATGTTTGTCCAGTGTCATCAGCTGCTTATGTATATATGATCAAATGTGTATTGTTAATTCCATGTTTGTAAAGCTGTTCTTCTTGAAATAGACTAAATCCTTTAAAAATACTTGTTTTGCTGGTTCTGATTTAATTTAGTAAGATAAAACTGATACATTTGATGATTTTTTTTACTTAATATGTAGCAATTCCATTCTGAAAACTACAAAATGGTTTATAATAAAGATTAAAATAAAATAGATTGATGTTGTACTTTTTGTCCTTGGAAAAATAAAAGCCCCTAAAAATGTGATTCACATTTGTGCTGGAGATCTGTCTGCAACAGCTCTTCATAAGCCTTAGTATTGATTTGCAAGTCTATGTGGTGAATTTGTTTGTTTTTATAACATAGAAGCTGTATCAGAATTGTTTTTGTTTAATTGTAACCTTCTTACTGAAAACTGCAGGAGAGTTGAACATGCAAAATAAGTGAGTTACAGTTCACTCTGTAAAACGGACTGTTAGATTTTTCTGCTTCTCCAACCACTTCAGACAAGGGCAAACATGCTGTCGATTTTGACCAAGCTTGCATCTTCTATAGTCTGTTTTGTATTTAACTCTCAGGACGCCTTCTGAAAGTGAGAAATTATGTATCTTTCAACATTGAGAGAATAGGAAAAAAAAAAAAAAATCTGCCTTCTCTACTATTTTAATTGCAAACTATAGCTTTGCAGCGAATTGAAAATTATGTGTGCTATATGGTGATTTTAGAACATAATGAATGTTCTTAGTAAACTGAAATTCTTCTTCCAGAAATTTTGTCTCAAAATGGATTCTTGGCCAGACCACTGAAAGTTCAAGACCGGTGTTTCTCCCTCGTTTCCCTGGTGTTCCTCCTTTTGGAGGACGTGTTCAGGCTGGGCTGCTGAGGAGGCGATCTGTGACTTGTTCGTTACCGTAGATATGCTTTTGCTATAAATACCTGCACAGTGGCACACCTTAGTTGTCAGCTTATGAGTTATTTACAGTTATTTGCCTCCTGAGTTCTAGTGAGTTTGAATAAAAATGTCCTAAGTACATTTGTAGTCCCACGGCGCTGAGGGCTGGTGCTAATGGCGGCGGCCGTGGCTGGCCCGCGCGGGGCCCTGCGGCCCCGGCCTGGGGCGCTGTGCGCGCGGCTGCTGCGGGAGCGCTTTGGGCCCTCAGCGGCAGAAAGAACAGTTCAGAGAGAGACATCGGCAAATGCCCCCGGATTTGTGCGGGTGGAGGGACAGGGAGGCAGCAGCTTGCGTCAGGTGGCGGGAGCCGTGGGCGAGGTGTTCCGTGAGGATAAAGGCGCAGAGAGCTTTCCTGCACGCCTTCCCAGCAGTGAGGTTGAAATTGCGGCTCTCTCAATTCGCACCTTGGGCGGCCGGGCCGGGCCGGGCCGGGCCGGGCCGGGCTGCCGCGGCGCACAGCGGGCTGGCCGAGGCCCCTGGACCCCGGGAAAAGGGATCTCCAGGAGCCCCAGGCTTCGCACGCTGCCTTTTCCCAGCTCTGCCGGGGCTCTGGGATGCTGGTGTTTCCTGACAGGAGGGAAGGGTGTGCTCTCCGAAGGTCGCTAATTATGTGCTAAGTGGTGCCGCGAAGGGTTCTGGACTCAACGCTTCAAGCTGTTCAGCGGCTCGTGAATTCTCGAGATGGAGTTCTCTGTTACAGGACGGGTTTCTGAAGGGGATCCGTCCCGAGGAGGCAGCTAGGTTGCCGGTAGTTTTCCAAGAAAGCCAAAGGGCTGTGACTGGCAACAGCCGCTCCCTGCCGTGTGCTCAGACTCTGAACTCAGTGGAGCCGTTTGAGCCAAGGAAACAAATGATGGCGTGTGTTGGAATAAAATAAATGGCTGCTGTGGGAATAGCTGCGGGGGTTGTGCGCTCTGCAGTGATGGAGTATATCCTGAGCAAGAAATCGGAGGTCCTTTACAGAGACAGCCTGTCACGGAAACCTTTTTCCTGTTAGATATTCTACTGCTGTTCTCAGCCTTGGGACCTGATTGTGAAGCGAGACCTTTTCTGATTTCAGTTAACTGAGTTCAGAACATAAAACCACCAGAAGAAGAATTGAAAAAAAAAAAAAAAAAAAAAGAATTTACTTTTTTCTTTCTATAAGGAGGGAAGTTCTAAGTGTTAAGGACACTGTAAAAATAACTAGAGCCTAGCTTAGGAAAACTATGCATCAGCATGTGGTTGGAAATTATTTCTGATTGTCCAGACATTTGGGGACATACCAGCTCAGCCACAGGTAAATGACTGTTAAGACAAAACTTGGAAGACATTTACCTAAAGATTGTTAGTTCATGTGAAAGGATTATGGCCTGGATGTTAACTTGATGTACAAAGAACAACACAATTTCTTTTCTTTTTCTCGTTAAACATGAACCCAGCTGTCCAGAGAGCATTTGATTATGGTTTTGCGTTTTTAGATGAAGGGGGGTACTGGAGTGTGGAATCAGTTGTAGATTTCACAAAAAAAAATTATCCTAAAATTTGCTTCTCTGCCCATCACAATCATGGAATATCAGACCCCAGCAGTACTGGAAGTGTTCAGGACAAGGTGGAAAATTTGTGAATATATTTACAAATTGCCAGTATGAGGCAGAATTAACAGACGTAACAGTGCAGAGTGAAATAATTCAGTTACTGGAAATAACAAATGAAGTTAATGTTATGAAGGGCTGCTAGATTGAAGAATTAGACTGGGACATGAATGTCTTGAAAGCTGGTGCTAGAGGCTGCCGTATGAACTAGGAGAGAATGGCATCAGCTGGAAAAGTGTGAAAAAATAGGATTTAAGAGAGTAAAAGGAGTTTAAGAGAGGAACAAGAGTTAAAAGTTACTGGAAGAAGCTATGATGAGTTTTGCAAAACTAAATTATGTTTTTCTAGTTAAAAGGATTTTTTCAAAAGTACGAAGAGAACAGTAGAAAACAAAGGGCTGCTGTTCAATAGCTTCTCAAATAGGAAAGTCCTTTAAAGGCTAGCCTGTGACCTAGAGACAGAAATGTGAGTTGGTGAAGTGTGACAGAAAGCTGAGGTTAGTTCAGATTTGAAGGATTGTGAAGAATCCCATTAAAGAGTAGCATAGATGAGTAAGAGCCCCAATGGAAGAGTACTTGTGCTTCTCTCAGCTGAAACATGGAAGAGACAATTTATTTATTGACTCTTGGTGGGGTTAGGACGTTATGGCAGGGAAGCAAAAACTGGTTTTCTCCTGAGAACAGGACGATGAAAATGTGGTTATTCTGCAGAAACTAGGAATGTAAAACATGCCCAAAACAAAACACAGAATGCCATGGAAACTGTCAGCTCATCATTCTCAGATGTTCTAATCAGTTCTAGTTAAAATACTTGGACATTTTTATCCAAAGATTATCCTAACTGAGGACTATGTAGCTCTGATGGTGAGACCATGCCAAAGTGTGTGATGTGTGTGTTGTGTAGCAGAATAAAAAAGAGCAGCAGATCTGAGCATTGACACCAGCCTGGGAAAAGCTGTATTGCACAAGGGAAACAAAAGCAGCCCAGCTCCCTCCACAGTGAGTGACACCATATGGGGTGATCTGAAAATCTGCTAAAGGAGAGTGCTTAGGAAAGGAAAAATGAAGCTGTTGGTGAGACTCATTGCACCAGGTTCTTATGAAATGAAATAGATTTATAGAATATCATAGTGTTATAGTGGTTCTGATTTATGATATAAGAGGGTTCATGGGAGAGTTAGACTCTGCTTTAAGAAAACATCATCAGATAAAAGTATAAGAGCCTCATGCTTTCTCTCCAACATCATGTTCTGGCTGCCTTTGGATTCCACCCTTGGAACAGTGAACACCTTCTCCATGTGCAAAACTCTGAAATTTACAAGTCAAAGATCACCTCACTTTTTGCAGTTGTTGAATCATCTGGAAGTGCAAGGTGCACAAGAAAAGCGCAGTTTGTCTTTGGGAACACGCTGCTAAAGGAGAACATGAGAGTGAGAATATTTGAGATGGAGAAGCACGACTTGCCAGTGGACTGCTGAGGCATTCTAGAGACTTGCATTGAAGGGAAGAGGGAGTTTTCTGCAAGAAGTGGAAAAGTATGTCTGAAAAACTGAGGTGAGTGTTTCATAGGGCTACTACTGTGATTTTACCATTTGGCAAGGTATTTTGAAGGTTATGGGATTTGGAAGTCTATGTTCCCTTGCCATTTTAAGTCTCTCTGGCCAAAATTATCCCATTCTTGTTAAACTCATGAAAAAAATTTCTTCTTTGCACCTTTGCAAGAGAATTTTTTTCTCTAGTTATGCAAAACTTGGACTTGCATTTGTGTGCACTGTGAGCCCACAAAATACCTAATTCATAGATAAGTGTGTTTTAGAGCTGCTGGGGATATTCAGCTGCAGTATCTCAGCCTTCTACAGGATGGAAAACTCCCAATCCATTTGAGTGCCCCTGTAGGACCCTTATGGCTATTTATAAGTGAAAGTAGAATAAATAATGCAAATCAGGGAAATTTATGTGAAGGAAAAATTTTGGGAACTTTTTTTACCCGTGCAATCCTCTGAAAAGGACTGCTTGCTCACTGGGGAGTAAAAGCCTGTCAGAGTTCAAGGAGTATCTGGATGATGCTTTTAGTCATGTGACTGCAAGGAGCAGGGAGTTGGACTCAATAATCCTCATGAGTTTCTTCCAAGTCCAGTATATTCTATGATTCTGTGAAAAGGTAGATGGAGAAAACAGGTAGCCACAAACTGTATGGGATAGACCTTGTATCAATTTAGTTGAGATTTAACTAAAATTAAGCTGAAGTTGGTAACCTTCAAATTGCTCAGTCTCTTGAAATTGCCCACAGGTTTTTTGGTCCTTCAGTAAATGATGCAAAGGGGTAGAATCCTTTAGGAAGCTGTCAACAGCATTGTGTGAGCAGGACTGTACAGTTCATGCACTCAGTTTCCATCATACCTCTCAGCTTTCTGATACAGTTGTTCCTTCTCCATGCAGAGTAGTTTTAGATCAGCTAGAGCACAAAAGGTTTAAAGCAGCATCCAGGGAGGGAACCATTGCGTACACTCCAGAATGCAGTTTTAGTACCTTCCCTGGCAGGAGGATCTTTCTGCTATTGCTGTTTTCTCTTGTGTTTCCACGCAGTGGCATCTTGCTCCTGCATAGGTGAGGCTTAAAGGAGGTGGGGTTATGTGTGTTTAACGTGGAACAGTATAGCGTTTTTAGTGTGCTCTTAAAACTACTTCTTCAAAACAGCAACCACACGGTGTGTTGGTAGAAAATTCTTTGCATGAAGTGCTTGAAGGAGCCTTCTTGGTAGATCCTATCCTACAGCTCAGGTAGTGCAACCAGCTACTACAGTCTGGTCAAGCCCATTTCACCTCCAGCAACTTTCCTTCCTTTGTGACTTCTTGCCAGCACTAGATATCTTTCTGTTCTTCAGCCCCGAGTATTATCTTTATTCTCTCTTGGAACTAGTTAACACTTAAAAATACTCATAGGATGATGCATTTAAGAAGATCCCTATCACTTTTCACATATTGAAGCAATATAGTTTTTATTTAGTCTTCAGTGTTTTTAACAGTATGAGTTTCCACATAATTTTCATTGTTTTAGAATTTCCTTCCTCGCTTATTTTGGCTTCTTTAATTGAAAGAAACTTGGAATTCCTGAAGCCCAGTTCTATTACCTACATTTAGCTCCCATGAACACAGATCCTTTTCCTTGTTTATTTAACCAGCCATATCAATGGTAACAGAGTCCCATTTGGCAGATCCTGAATTCCCACCCTGCCCTATATGAACATGCGCTTGTTCTCTTATGTAATCAGGTGAATGAATGAAAACAGATACCAACAAGACTTTGTAGTATCAACTTTCATCCACACGAATTTTTATAACTAAAATCAGAAGAAATGTTCCCTTCACATGTTAAACTCTCAGATTATATCTGTTTAACAGGGTTTATCTGGAAAAGGACAATATATTTAGAAAGGAATCTAAAACTGAATGTGAGAAGGAAGCAAAAAGTGAACTCAATGACCCCTGTCTATTGTTTTTACATGATGTCTGTAGCAAAGTTTTATGGCAAACACCATTATCTGATGAACTATGAGTATTCATACTTCGATACAAGATTCGGAACTATTTTGTCCTTGAAGTATCAGTTCAAGGGCATTTAGGCCCCATCTTCCTCACTGCACTGGGGCACTGGATTACCTTATGACTACAGTTCTCAAACTAAAATTCCCAAATCCATGCTAATAGGGGGAAGAGGAGCAGCACAGGAGATCAAGTCCACATGGCAGTCCCTCTTGATGAACCCCACTTACCTGTGACCAGCCTTCTTTTCCATAATTGAATGGAAGTTCATGAATAAATTTATAGTGTACCAACACATCCACAATCATCCATGGGTCCTTGTAACCAAAGCCTGTGTCTCTAAGGGGCACCATAACTGGGGAAAGAATTAACTCAGTCTGTTCTGTAGATAACAAGAGTGCAGGTATTTTAGCCTGGATTCTGGGGTAGCTGTAATGACTACCAAAAATTTCACTGCCCTTGATGTCAAGATTTTGATAAAGCTTTTTATTAATTTTGATAGTCTTAGCATAGAACTTTCCACATTCTCCACTTCCGTCATATCCGTGTCTGCATTGTTCAGTGTTGTCAACAGAAACAAGCAGAGCTCCTGGGTAGCTGTGTGATGCTCATATCATCTTACTCTTCACTCCTCTCTGTAAGAGTGAGGCCTTTCTGCCTTTGTAGGCAAAGGGAAGAGCTGGGTGCTCACAGCTGTACCACAGAGCACTCTAGGACAGGCCAGCTGATCCTCTACAGGTCCTTAATCCTCTGCAGATGACGACTGGCAATCCACATGTAGCCACCATACTTTGTATTACTTGGTTGCCAAGTTCACCCCATGAAACCCATTTCTAGTTTGCAAAATGAAGTCTCTGTGTTGGATGTTTGCAGTCTAGGTGCTAAAGATTGTTAAATTGCATTTTCAGTGTCAATGAAATATGTTTCCTGCCTCTGGAAGGAATTAGAGAGACATATGTCACCTGGCAAAAAGCCCCAACCCTGTGGGGATGGCTTGCTGTCCCTATCTAGCTTATTGAGTCCTTGATGCCCTTCCAGGTTCCTGCCTCTACTGAGGTGGGCAAAAGTAAGACATTTCAAGTGCTTTTGAAATTTAAATTTTGAAGGAGCTTGGAAAACACTAGCATAGTGAGGGCAGAGAGAATTTTCTGCTGGTCACATGTTCCTGAGAACAACCTGTTGCCCTTCTAACTTGTGGGAAATGTTAAAACTAATACATGGTGCACTGCAGACAGGGTCAAAAGCAGAAGCGAAGAAAAATGGGAGGAGAACAGCTAGATGAAGCAAGATGCCTGGCTGCAGTGAAACCTTAGAAACAAGTGAAGTGTTTTGTTGTACAGCCACCCCGCTGGGCAGTGTAAGAGCTGGCCCGACAAGGACTCCAGGGTGGTACCAGGAGGAGCAGTAGAAAGTTCTTATTACTCAGCTATAGAAAATGGGAATGTCTCTGTGCTAGTCTCTGCAAAAGACAGAACTTACTTGTTTTCCTCTTTTCCTCACCAAAATGAGTGCTTGACAGGATTTAAATAAAATTTCTTAGGAAGTTGACCTTCACAGGCAAAGCATAGATCAGGTACTTGGAGTCAATGCTGACACTGCCAGAAAGGGCCTCTGCTGGAATTTGCTTAAGGAGGGATGCTGATTACTGGAAATGAGACCAGTGTCGGTGAACAGAGGCCTGGAAAACATGATCTATGAAATACACTGGAAAAGTGGGGTTGCTTGATCTTCAAAAATCTAAGAGGGACAGCACGATTAAATCCAGACATTTAAATGATTGATATGGATAAAGGTAGCAATAGTCTGTTTTTCATGTACATTCACAGAAGGGCAATAAAAAGATAAATTAATTGGAAAGATGGAGGGTAAAGGATTTGATATTAGTGCAAGCTTCTTAAGAACAGCCCTAGCCATGGAATGGAGACATTGCAAGAGGTGAGTTAGAATCTCCCTTAATGGCAATTTAAGAGAATCTGAAGCTCTAGAGGAGCTCAGTGGGTAAGGAGATGGTCTAGATGACCTCCTTCCTGCTGCATTTCTGTGGCATCTGTGACATTTATATCTCCAGTTTAGCTCCATTCTTTTTGAATCCTTCTGCTTCTGGTTTTGGCGTATGCAAGCCAGGAGCAATTCAATTCAATAGTGTTACTTAATCATCACACACATTAAAATGATTTGACCAAAGTGAGCGAAAAGCTAGAATTGCTACTTGCAGCAAGTAATAGCTGTTTGTCAGCTTACTCTGGGTTTTTTTTGTTTGTTTGTTTTTTTATTTACTGTATAATTCATGGAGATAAAAGGCTACAAAAATGTTATTTCCTTTCATTTTGAGAGTTTTAAATATGGCCAACATGCAGTGGCTGAGTGTGTGTGATGGAGGGGCAACACGTGGCTCTACCTCCTTGGAAGTGATGAGGGCAAGTGGCCCCTAAATCCCATTATTTGAGTTACCTGCTCTACAGCATCTGCATGCTGAGACAAGCAAAATAGAATGTCTGGATGAAAAAGAAACAAACCTGGGATTTTTCTGGAGTTTATTTTCCTCTCTAATTTTCTGACAGGGAGGTTTGTGAACCTCATTGTTTCTGCTGCACTTGCAAGGCATAATTTACCAGCTGCTTGGGTCAGGTGCTGCCTTTTAGCCTGCTCTGATAGATCTGTGTTGTGTCTGATGAGCAAGGTTCAGGCTGGGCTTACTGGATATTCTGTCCACTGTATCCAGCATTGGTGTAACACATCTTTGAACATGTACACACATCAGCATGACAACTGCAGCCAAGGTGGGAACCAGCAAAGAGATACTGCCCATAATGTTACCTCTGCCAGTATCTCTGCTTTCCTTGCACCCAAAGGGTAATCACTGTCTGTGGATCTTCTCAGGGCTTGTTCCCTGTCTGCAGCCTGGACCCTGCAGAAGGTGGAATGTGTTCCCTACAGCCACCAGTGAGAACTGCTAAATGATCTCTGCTCTAGACAGTCTCTCAGGGAAGGCAAGTAGCCCAGTATGATGTCCTGTTGCTTCTTACTGAAGAATAGTGCACATACTTCTAAGGAAGTTTTTCATTTTCCTTATACCATCTTTTGTAAATTCTTCAAAAGTGTTGCAGTATCCAAGGGTACATAACGTTGTATTAAGAGGTATTGAAACAAATGTTTTATTTCATTTCCTGAAAGGTCCCAGTCTGGGTGATATTCTTAAGATATATGTATCCTTATATATGTATTTAAAATTAATAATAAGGATTAAATGAATACAAAATTTAAAAAATTTAAACCACAAACAAAAAATAAAACCAAATATTTATCAGACGAGGGTGTATTCCCAGTAGTCCTAATAAATTCGACACCAACCCTTCATATTTCTTAACATTGCAGAGGGTGTTCAGCCTCTGGCTGTACTTCCAGGAGACTGTGCCTTGCCTGTTCTGCCAGGTGTGCTGCCTGACCTCTGACATCCTCCAAGCAGCATGATGAGTCTGCAAAGGACAGTTCTCAGCTTGTTGCAACCTTTCATGACCATATCCAAGAATTTCCTATTTTTTTGCTGCATCCCTCCTTAGAAACTCAGAGACATGTCTTAACCCTGCAGATAATTTTAGATCTCTGATCTGCCAGAGGCCCTAGCAGAGGAAGGGCTCTGCCATTTGGTAGCCTGTTGTACCTGAAGAGCCCTTTGCCTGTATTTGGAATGAGCCAGTTATTTTTGGTACTTTTCTGATGTTAGCCATGGGTGCTCCTGGAGTATTTCCAAGTTTTCTAAATGTTCTAGTGTCTTATCCCTGTTTTGGTTTGTTTCATTTTTTCTATTTTTTTTTTTCTGTGCTTATGTCACTCTGCTTTCCACCAGGCTAGAAATGGAGAACATGTTTTGGAGTTCCCTGCACAAGAGTCCTGTTTCCAGACTCACTGTGTCTGGCTGTCCTCAGAGCAGTGTTGCCCATTGCAGTGAGCAGAAGGGAGCTCTGGTTGCTCTGGTTGGGTGCTGCTGTGACCGTGCAGTGCCACTGGTGCCCCTACAGCTACGTGGCAGAGCACTGCATTAGGTGAGTTACACAGTTAAACACCAGTTTAGAGCCTGAGCTGGTAACAGCTTTTGTTTTCAGCTTCGGTGGTGTAAATTGCATTTATCTGTGTTTTTAAGAGTAGTGTGTTTCAGTTTGAGTGAGAATGTAATGCATATCCCACAGTGTGGCTTTCACTCCTGTGGGAATGGGGGTAGTGGTGTGAGTTAGCAGGAGGTCAGCTTTTTATCCGCTACACCCTTCCTGAGTGACCTTGGGTAAGCCCTTGTCTGTTTACGCCTCAGTCTGTCTGTCTGTGTAGACAAGAGAGGAAGGCACTGCCCCCCCACCCCAGCCCTTGCTCTTTCACAGTGAGGGAAGATGCTTCTTTGTGCAGAGATCACCTTCTGCTGTGTTTGGATGTAATGGTCTGATCCCCTCGAGCTCTAGAAACAGCTTACTGTAAATGATACTAATAGCAACACTAACAGTCTGTATACTTTTCAATATGCCTGCATAAGGCAACATCTGTGTGTGTTTAGATAAGCTGGAAGCAGCTGGATTTGGCCTCTGCACCAGCTGCTGTGATCACAGTGTGGTTCTCTGCTGGTCAGTGTGTGTGCCGGTGGGGACGGCTGGGAGCACCGCTCCGTGTGCTTTGCAATCTCTCTATTCGGTGCCTGCTTTCGGCACTCTCATCTCTCTCACTTATGAATGCGTGGTGAGGGAGGAGAGGGCTGGGCTGGGCTGACTCCTTCACAGATGAACCATAAAGACCAGAGGAGCTGAGACACAATCTCCTCCTCCTTTCCTGCGCTGTTTCACCGACAGCCTTGCAAACAGCTGGGAGGAGGACAGCCTCACCAGCAGCCTGAGCAGGAGTGAGGAGAAGGGAAGTTTTTTGCTGTTCACATTGCAGGCGAAACCTCTTTGCATAAACTCTGCTAACAGGTGAGTTTCATTTTTATCTATTCATTTTAGGAAGCAAGTTAATTTTCCAGAATTGAGCAGGTCTCACCCCTGGAGAGGTGGTAAGACAGTTTTCTAGCTAAGTTGTTAAAGCAAAACTACAAGGTGCTTCAAGAACTCAACCAAAGCAATGAGTCAAAAAAAGTTCACAATTTCAAAATTAATTTCCTTTGAAAAGTTTCTACTAGCAGGAACTTTGAATAAGGGTTTTCCCAAAAACACTTTCTTGAGTTTCAGTTAGGCACAAGGAGAGCTGAATGTTCAAGTTGTATTGATGAAAGGAAATTGTTAAGATAAACTGAGAAACTTTGTTGTTTGTAATAAGGAATCAGAGCAGTAGCCTTTAGATAAGTTCCTGAAGTCATTTTCAGAGAACTTACTAGTACTGTATAAGTTGAATAGATACAAGAGATTTTGAAGTACTAGTAAGTGACTTAAATACTGTATTTCCCCTGAGAACACAAGCCAAAAGTTACACCTGACATAAAACTGCTAAACTACATACCTTGATGTGTCAGTGCTCTGTGTACACCTATATAGTTTTGTCTTTGTAGCTCAAATGTATGTCATTACTATATTTTCCAAACACTAAGCCACTTTTCTTGCTGCTGTTCAGAATCTGGCTTGAAAAACTTGAAATACGAGGGTTTGTTAGAGAAGTGAAACCTATCAGGTGAGAAATTAATCTTATTTTTAATAGGATAAAAAACTTTTGTTTGTTATTGTAGCTTGTCCTTGTTATGAGAACGCTTTTCCTGTTCTTGTCAGTCTTGGTAAAGAAAGAAAAGCAATTCACTGAGTGATGCTTTCTTCTTTTGCGTGTTGCATGGGGAGGGAAGCTGAGAAATAGAGAATTTAGATGAATATAGCAGTTTGTCCTATCCTCTTCTGTTCAAAACACACTCAGATATTTGTTAATAAAAATTTAAGGAAACTTAACAGTAAAGTAAGTAAAAAAGGCTACATGTAGGCTCATAAGACGTGACAGTGTCACTGTGAGCATTATGGGACTTTCTGAGCAGTCTGTTAGTCAGTACCCACTGTGACTTTTTCCACATTAGCACTTTGTATTCACCCAGGTCCCAGAAGAGCAGAGTGTCTAACCACTTCTTCTTTCAAGTTCTCTTAATCAAGAAGCCAGTAAAAGGTAGTCAGTCCTGTGTGTAACACCCACTCTTTCATTTCTTCTTCGAAGAAACAAAATTTTCTACTGTCCTTGCTCCTGACCTTCCTGCCTCCCCATCTTCCTGCTGCTATGTGGTTGTTCCCCCAATCAGGCTGCTCCTGCACCTGCACTTGCAAAGTCTTTCTGTTCCGTGAGCGCGGAGGCAGAAGAGTGTAGTTTCCAGTTGATTTTACACAAGGTGCTGTATGGCTGTAGGTAAGATGATAACATGGAAAGTACAACCCTAAAGTTTTAAAAGTCTTTACAGGGTCTAGGAAGAATACTGTAAGAAAATGGTGGGTTTATAGGATCAGACAAGTATGTTGTTCTGTGACAGCAGAGGTGAAAATGTCTATATCACAGCACTGTGATTTGAATATCACAGTTTTAAATGAAGAAAGATATAGTGGTTCCACTGTCTCATTAAAAAAACTGTGCCACTTGACACCTTCAGTGAGAGGTATTTATTTCACTTTGTGGTTGGTGGACAAAAATTGACTCCCTTTGTTCTGGATCTGAGGACTGTAAGCAATCTTATAGCAGTGGGAAAACAGAGATGTGGGATATGGGGAAAGGGAAGAGAAGGGAGGAAAGTGAGTCTCTGCAGGGCTAGGTATACACAGGTGTCATTGTACTAGATGTCATTGATTGGTGTGAGCCTAAGGCTGCTTGTGAGGTCAGACAGACAGGAAGCTTCTTCCCTGTGGCTGAGCACAATTGCACAGGCCAGGTGTTCAAAGGCAGGGGCATTAATGTAAATTTTCCTCACCTAACCAGCCTTGTGGATGTGTCACTCAGATTAACCAGCTGATGCTCTAAATGTGAGTTTTCTTGGCATCCCAGTGAACAGTGCACGAAGAAGAAAATTTCTTTCCTTCCAGTTTTTCTAGTCCTGACCTGAGGGTGCATTCATGGTGCCCTGGGGCTTCGCTTCTGATGGCCATATTGTGTCAGTGTGGTGGTAACTAAAGAAAGTCATGCCCACTCATGAGGACATTTACACAACTTGGTAATTATTTTTTAAGGGAAGAACTGTGGAAAGAGAACTCCAGACATAGCAGCCTTGTGACTCATTACCTTATAATTAGCTGATTGTCTCCTCTAATATGTTTGTTTTTCCTATAAAGCTTATTCTGAGTGGCTTTTATTGCTTGTTATGAATTATTCTGCCAGCTGAAGCATTTGCAGAGCTGCTGACCCTGACAGCTGGTGGCAATTGTTTTTGAAAAGACACAGAACAGCTTTAATGTTTAGAAGAAACTGACCAATAATTTTAACTAAAGGTATTAGTGAGCAACAGCAGCTAAGAAAAACATTGCAGTTTATTCTCTAAGGAATACGTCCACTGTAACACTTTTTCTCTTCTAGAAACACCATTCTGAACTCTGTTAATAGAGTAGGAAAATAAGAGCTTTTTAGGCACGTTGTCTGGAAGCTGTAGCTAATTTTCCTGAAAAAGAGAAAAAGAGTAAATAATAGGTTTAAAACCCTGTTAGAGGGAGAGTGAGAAACAGGCTCACCTGAAAGTATATGCTCTGTTCCACTCCATGGAGTCCTCTTGCCAGAAATTGTTTCTGTGGCAACAAACTTCTTTCCAGCTGGGTTGTCTTGGAGTTTGATCTAGGATTGCTTAGGCTCAGATCTGTCACCATGCCAGAATCAAATAGAAATGCAAAACTGATCTGACCTACATGTGACAGAGAGGGCACTCTGCTGTTGTTACTGTTGGTCCACAGGAGCTGTCCTCGTATTCTCCACTCAGAAATTGCTACAGACATGGTTGGTGCTAGGATGAGCCCGGGCTTTCATTTCTGAGCATTGTTGCTTTATTCAGAAAGGTTTTAAGCTTTCTTTCTCTTATGTTGTGTCCTATGGGTTAGCAGTAAAGACACCAAGCTTTGAAGAGAGGTTGAGTTGCCAACAGAGGAAGGGGAGATAAATAGTAAATGAATTACAAAAGCAAATGTAATTGAACTATCAAAGTTCAATCACTTTAATGACACCTGAATAAAATGCTAAAATATCAGTAGGGAAGAGTGGAAACGTTTCAGAGATCTATTGGTTTGGCTTTCTTTTAACTCATTATTTTAACCATTAGAATGTTATCATTTTATATCTGGAAAGATTTCATCATTCTTCTGCCACGGAAGGAGAGTTTTTCCTCTGTGATGGGTAATGATTTAGTGTCTACTCATATCTAATTAGAAGGTGCATCTGGTTTATGCTCCATCTTTAAGAACTGTTCAGACATATCTTTTAAAATAGCCATTGTCTTTTAAACTTACAGGAGGTTTAAACTAAAATCCCTGAGTTTATCACGTCAGAACATTAGTATTTGGAATTTGGATTTATGTCCAAATTTCAGAGCTGGTTTTACGCCTCCACCCCAAAGCAGGACCTGGATTTCTGAACAGCTCTCTATTTGGAATATCACATCTCCTTGGTTGGCACCTTTCCGTCTCCTCAAGAGCTCATCAGAACTCCCCGGTAATAATTTGATTGTCTTTCTTTTCTCTAGTCAGAGCCATGTTTGGAAGTCTGAATGATTTACAGCAAGGTTGTTGCTTTTGCTGTTAATTGTTGCTTTGATACTATTAAAGAAGGGGGCTTTGCATTTCTGTGAGGTCATGCCTCTCCAACTATTTTTCTCAGTTTTCATGTTGAACCTCTTTTATCCAGAAATGGAAAATCAGGAAATGGAAATGTAAGCAAACCCGCAGATACAGATGCCAGCACTTTAAATGAACTGATTAATCCACTGGGAACTAGGTTGTTGGAGTCCTGTACCCTCAAGTGAGAAAAAGAAAAGGACTGACGTTTTCAATAGTTCATCTAGGGAGCAAGCACAGCAACAAGGGAAAGAGCACAGAGGAAAACCTTCTGCAAGGCACACTGCTTCTCGTGAGAACACCGAGATATAACAATGGAAGAACGTAACTTACATGTGAATATTAACCAAGGAAACTTGGTTAATCTCCAGAAGGGAAACTGAAAAAAAAAAAGGGAAGAAATTTAATTAAAGATTGCAATAAGGGATAGTTTAGTGAAGGTATGTTTCTACCAACTAGATGGGGACTATTTGAAGACATGCACAAATATATATGTATAATGCACCCCACACACCACCCCTCCAATTCTGTAACCAAGGAAGAAATACAGAGATACAGAACAAGAGCCAAAAAAGACTCAATTGAGCCTAAAAGGAAATGAGCATAGCTAAACAGAAGTGTGTGGAAGGGCGGATGATGTGCTAGACTAGAAAGAATTGGACCTAGAACAGAAACATATCTGAAGTGCACAATGGTGATCAGTGTAAGCCAGAAACACAAACACAGTACAAAGGCACAAAAGAATTATTTTAGTTTTTCAGATGGCAACAGTGCACACAGTGTTAGGTGCTTCAGTTGAACAGGTTCCTATCCCATGATGAATTTACTCTCTTTGATTAAGATAAATCCAAATAGAGGAATAATAATTAAGTAAAAAAAAAAATTACTTAAAAATTTTAAGGAGGAGTGGAAGGGAAAAATCTTCAAATATTGTAAGCAGCTTTTCATTTTACCATGCCTTAAAACTTTTGCACTACAAAATGAATCATATACTGAATCATATATGCAGAAAATGGCATTTTAAAAAGAGATTACTTTATTGAATGTATCATTATTTGCTGATGCATGAAATAATGAAAATTATAACATTCTCCTTAAGCAGATCTGCTCAATCTCTTTAGACATGCTAGAGTTTCAACCACATTTCAGTTAGACCTAGCAAGCAAAATTTTTCTATCAGACAGTCTTTGCTGGTTGTCAAGTGTTACTAGTCAAGCACTGATTATGAATGTCCCAAACTTGTCAGCAGCACTGCACAATAAGTCCTGTCCATTGAATTATCAGTAAAAGAGGAGAAAAATTTGTTAAGATGGGTGTTTGTTTGTTTTCCAGATGACTTTCAGTTAATGAGATAGTTCTGTTTGGAGGGTATGGTGTGCTGATCCTTGGGTTCAAAGTGGCATTACAAAAGAAGCAAGCAGAAAGATAATTTGATCCCTGCTTCATTCTTCAACTTGTCAGTTTTTGAACAAGTTTTCCCTTGAGTGAAGCTGGGGAAGTTTGACAGAAGGGACTGCCTCGCATGTTGTTGGCATTCCATTCCCTTTCTGCCTGAGTGTGTGGGTATGGAGAGCGAGTTGCTCTCCATACACTCATTGGCTCCAGGGCCATGAGCATCTGGCCAAAGGTAGAGGCTGACAGCCAGTGCTTTGCTCAGCCTTGGGGTGCTCTGACCAGGATGGGGTGCTCTGGCCGGGACAGGGTGCTGACAGTGTGCTATGACCCATGGTATATAAATGGATGGCTCATGCTCAGGCAGCAGAGAAATCTGTGGGTGACTCCCATGGCTCCCTTTGAGTAGCCACTCTGTGGAACAGGGGCTGTGTGGCAGTCCTGGGGCTACAGGAACACACTGACAATCCAAGAAAGGCAAAAATCATTGAAATGCAATACGGATATGAATTAAAACTGAAGTCACTGACTTCAATGCAAGATATCTGGCATTGCCTGATGTAGCACTGTGCTGTTGTCAGAGCAGGCTGCAGCATCAAAAGAGGCAATAATACAGAGTTTAGGAAAATTAATCAGCAGGATGATTTTACCCAAGGCTGTAGATGGTAAAATGAATCAGAGCTCATTTAACTCAGAAGGGTGAAGTTCCTATTTCTCAATCCTAGCCAACAACACAGTTGTTCCAGTTGTTGTTCGTTACTAATATTGTATGTTGATTGTGGCTTATGTGGCTTCTAATAAGCAAGACCTGTGTAATCTCGGTTTTTCTTGCATTGTCCTGTTCAATGAGGATCAGTGTACAAGTTTGGAATTATAAGCAGTTCTGTTGTCTGTGACTGATCTGCTGTTCTTCAATAGAGACAAGATGGTTTTTTTGGCTTTTGTGTCAGGGAGGATTGTGGGGAAGAGGGACATTGACTTGGTTGAGGTTTTAGTTCAGGGGAAAGGAAGATATGGAGTTTTTTTCTCTGAGTAATAGAGTGATTTAAGATGTCTGCAGGAAATGGTGTGATGTGTTTTCCTCCACCCACTGTTCTGTACTCAAGCAAGTCATACACAAAGCTTCAGCATGTGCCCTGTGGGTAGGAACTAATCATAGTAACTCAGCAGTGAAATACTTGGAGGGTCATGTCGTCCACTTGGTTGATCTTTAACAGCAGGAAGTGGGGGGCAAATGAGGGTCATTTTTTAAAGCTTTGAGGCAGCTATAGCATGACTAATTTCAGCTGTGATTCACCTCCCTGATACCACTTGGACTGCTTGCCTGAAATTACACATTGCATGAACTTCTTATTACCATAAATAGGGATTTTCCAAAGTATTTTTTCAGCTCTTTCTTGTGCTTAACCAGTTGTTCAGACCTCACATGAAGTAAAAAGGCTCTAATCCTAGATAAAGAATAAGTAGTAGTGTGAGATAGAATGAGTAGTCTGAGGGAACAGGTAGATGTATGTGCCAAGCTATTGTCCATGATATTTGAAAAGTCGTGGCAGTCAGGTGAAGATCCAGGTGACTGGAAAAACATAAACATTGTACCATCTTTAAGAAGGATAGAAAGGTGGACTCTGGGTACTACCCACCTGTTAGCATCACCTCTGTGCCTGGGGAAGCTAATGGAACAGATCCTCCTAGATGTTCTGCTAAGGCACATCAAGGGCAGGGAGGTGATTTGGGACAGCCAGCAGAGCTGTACCAAGGGCAAGTCCTGCCTCATCAGCCTGTGGCCTTCTATGGTAGAGAGACTGCATCAGTGGGTACAGAAAGGGTCACAGATGTCATGTGTCTGGACTTCTGTAGAGCCTTTGACACGGTCCCCCTCAACATCCTTCTCTCTAAATTGGAGAGAGATGGATTTGATGGGTGGACTCTTAGGTACGTAAGAAATTGGTGGAACAGTTGCATGTAGAGGGTCATGGTCAATGGCTCAGAGTCCCTATGGACCTCAGCAGCAAGTGGTGTCCCTCAGGGATCTGTACTGGGACCAGTTTTATTTAGCATTTTCATTAATGACATGGATGAAGGAATCGAGGGCAGCCTCAGCAGATTTGTAGATGAGGATGGACACACCTAAAGGATGGGATGCCATCCAGATGGACCTGGACAAGCCTCAGAAGTGAGTACATGCAAACCTCATGAGTTTTAACAAGACCAAGTGCAAAGTGCTGCACCTGGGTCAGGCAATCCCTGGTATCAACACAGGCAGGGGATGAACATATCAGAGCAGCCCTGGTGGGAAGGACCTGGGGTGCAGGTGGATGAGAGGTTGGGCATGGCCTGTCAAGGTGCACTCACAGCCCAGGGAGCCAAACATGTCCTGGGCTGCATCCAAAGCAGGGTGGCCAGCAGGGCAAGGGAGGGGATTCTGCCCCTCTACTTCCTTCTGTTGCTACCCCACCTGAATGGAGTGCTGCATCCAGCTCTGGGGTCCTCAGCACAGGCAGGACACGGACCTGTTGGAGTGAGTCCAGAGGAGAGTCTCTGTAATGAGCAGAGGGATGGGGCTCTCCTGTGAGCAAAGGCTGAGAGAATTGTGTTTTTCCCAGCCTGGAGAAGAGGGGGCTCCAGGGTGACCTAATTGCTGCCTTGCAGTACCTGGAAGGAACCTAAAAGAAAGGTGGTAGGAGACATTTTACAAGGGCATGTAGTGATAGGACAAGGGAGACCGGCTCCAAACCAAGGGATTCAGATTAGATGTTATAAGGAAATTTTTTACTGTGAGGGTGGTGAGGCACTGGAACAAGTTGCCTGGATAAGCTGTGGATGCACCATCCCTAAAAGTGTTCAAGGTCAAGCTGGAAAGGGCTTTGAGCAACTTGGTCTAGTGGAACGTGTTCCTGCCCATGGTTGGAATGAGATGATTTTTAAGGTCCCTTTCACCCCAATCCATTCTATGATTCTATGATATTGGACTAACTGTGCTAATTATCCTACCTGCCTCCCTTACCCTTCATCTCAAGTTGTCCTTTATATGTGCAGGTATCAAAAAAGAAGCTAAAGCCATAAAAACCTGAAATGGAAAAGGTATAGAAACATAATATGGAATTCCCAGACTATCAAAAGATGGAGCAAATGGAATAATTTACTAAAGACTGTAAAAAATTGTATGTCCGTGTTAGGAAAAAATTGACATTGATGACTAATTAGTCTTTTGTTTATGTGGATTCTGAAAAAAATGTTGCCGACTTCCTTCTTTGACAATAGGTTTATAAGATGAGTCATCTGTTAAAAGTAAAGTTATTTGTAATTTACAGAACATTTTTACAATTCCTTTCAACTGAAACAGATATACAGAGTAATAATTATCTTGCTCAGAGGTTCATGTTAGGAAAATCCACTTGCAAGTTACAAACAATGAATGGATTCTGCATAGATGTAAATTACTTTAGTTTAGAAACTCAATTTGACTCCTTCTCTTCTTCACAAAACTAAGTGTTGTGTCTGTTTTACCCAATTTGTCATAATTCCTGAAACATTACCAGCAATAATTCACAAATCGCTGTAACTAAATGTTACATAAATTCTATATTATAAAAATAATATATATTTGTGTTTGTGCTTCATATATACTCATCTTTCTTTTCCTTTACTTATCTTGTGTTAATAGAAAAGTAATGAATAATTAATTTTAATTAGCTTCTCTGCCTTCTCATCTGACCTTATGCTTCCAGGCTTTGAGAAACAGGATCAAACAATCTGACAAACCTGCAAGTGTTGAAGGAAGCTTAGCGTGTGAATTAAGGGCTGGTGTTTGTGTAGATAATGACCTGAACCAAATCCTAAACTGAAACTACCCGGTTTCTGATTCCAAGATATGCAGGACAGTTCAAGTCCTGCAATGACAGCCAAGTGACTCAGGCCTGTCTGCACTGTGTGACAGCTGCGAGGACAGATTAAATAGCAAGAGACCACACAGGCACACAAGCATGCTACACTCCTGTTAATGAAGATAGGTGCTTCATGGAAGAGACAAGATAGGTGCACAATGGTTGCAAATTCCAGCAAGGAAGTCGTTTGGTGCAGTCCCATTTTTCTCTGCCAAAAAAATATGTGGCCTAGTTGCAGACAGATTTCTTGCAATGGAAATTGTAGCAGTGTTCACTGAAACTGAAAAGACCCACCTGGGCTCCCTGCTGCTACTTGGTCCAAGGTGAAGAGGCTGTTGCTGCCAGTGGCTCTGGCTGCTTCCTGTGCCATTGCAGCAGGCAGCCTTTAATATGTGAGCTGCCCCATGGTTCATGGTGCAGGGGTAAGTCGTGTTTGTCAACAGCTAAGGCATAAAGGAGTTGGGAAAGAAAAGAACTGTTGTTGAATTCTCCAGTGAGTAGTAAAATTGGCTTGTTTAAACAATGAAAAAGTGAGGCTTTCTGAAGCTCTGGGATCCTTGGCTTTATTTTTAATCCAGGAACAAGAGAATTGTTTAGAGCTCAGGTAGATGGAGAGGGTCTTCTAATCTATTTTCAAGACTTAGGCTTAGATGGGTATCATCTAAAAGATGTGGGCATATAGGAGAGAGAAATACTGCCTGGACATGACTGCAGACTCGGGATACTGAAGGTGTTACATAAACTATGATAAAAACCAAAAAAGTCGCACGACTGCACTATATCCATATGAAAGTTGTCTAAAAGAAATGCCTGTGTGTTCCTGTCCATAACTGCCTTCAGCTTTATGATTGTCTGCACCCCAGATGTTTTTCATAGAGCAACTTTTTAAATTTTTCTCCTCCCTCTAGCCAGATGTGGCTAATAAGTAATAGGGGAGCTATTTGTCTTTTCTATACCCTGCATCACCTTTCCTTCATTTTCCACTTTTTCAGACAGCTTGTAAAGTATTGTGTCATTTGTTCTTAATAACAGAGTGGGCTCTTCCACACCCATTTGTTTAAACCTGCCAGTGCAATCCTTTGACACAAGTTCGTTGAAAAAACCCTATGGTTTCACTCCCTGGCTAGTGCAGAGCTGTATTTAGTGTACCTGGTGCTGGGGAAAGGTTGAACTGCTTCTGTATTTCCATTTGGCTGCTGAGTCTCTCCTTAGCCAGGTGTGAGTGGTCAAAGGTACAAAGGCAGCCCAGAGCCCACACACTGAAGAGGCCAAAGCAAGGGAAGGATTTCCTGTCTCACTGTTGCCACTGACCAGAACAGCAGTATAAGACAGCTATTGCACAAGAATATGGATCTTTCTTTTTTATCCCCATCTGTTGTCCCTGAAAATAGCCTTCTGATTTGTTTTAGTATAGTGGAGTCAGTTCTCATGAATTGTAAGATAAACAAGAATCATGTTTGCATTCCTCTGTGAAAAGAAATCACCTGATGGACTTCTCAAGTGACCAGTGGAGATGGAGAGGTGGTAACTTCTCTGTCCAATCTCTGATCACTGTCCAGAAACTTATATATACGAAGTCAACAATAAACTAGAGACTTCCTTTCTTCTTCTCTACCTGAACACCTGTTGTGTGTGTTACTATGTGTTTCTATCTGTTGCACAGTAACACCCATCTTTGAAGCTGGAAAGAGTTTCTTAGCACAAAGCAAAGAGTTTGCTACTGCCAGCCTTCTCTTCCTGCCCCTTCAAATAGCCCACTCCAGCATTTCTTCTAGAAGCAGGAAATGTTGCTGTAATCATAAGTGTATATTATATTAGCATAATATTGCATCAATAAGACTTTTGCTGCCTCCTTCACATTCTGCATTCTGGCAAGACTTTTAAACTAAGCAGAAATAATTTTACTTATTACAGAGAATTATATTTTCTGTATGTAAACAGATAAATCATAATTTGATAAAAACATTTAGAGTTCTTAGAGGAAAAGAAACATCTTAAAGAAACACTGCAGCTGTAGAGTACGTCTGCTTTTCTTCATACTGTGATCCATAATGACTCACTGGGTAACACAGAATGAAACTCAGTGCTAGACATATAAAGACAGTTCTGAATTTTAAAAACTGTCAACAGCTTTTGAATTACTATTTGGCCTTATCCACAGGAGCTGGACACTGGCTGGGCACTGCTGGTAGATATGATGATAGGTCTCAGATTTTAGGTATTTTAGAGAAGAACTAAGGTGTGCCAATCATCCTGTGCAGGCAAACCCTTATATGTAAAAGTCACCAAACCATTATACAGAAATGCTATGAAATACAAACTCAGGCCAGGAGCTCTGGACTCTGCGTTGGGGTAAGAAGGTTATCAAACCTGCTTCAGCAAAGATTCTGTGCACTGCCCCTGTCTGCAGATGGAAGAGATATGTGATGGTTATGAAGCCTTGGAGAAACTGGATAGTGTTACAGGGGAGCTAAGGGCCCCTAGGTGTCAGTGATTGGGGAAATTTGTACATTACTGACTGATTTCTGCTGTACGTGTCAGCACTGCTAACATTGTCATATTTATTCCAGGGGAAGGTTATGGCAATCTGGAGCAAACATCAATCTGAACCACAGGTATCTGTGACTGGGTCCCCTTTAGCAGCTTTTCTCCTGCTGTGTTTGATACACGAGTTGTAACTATTGTGACTCTCACAGTGGAGAGTGTGAGTCTCTTAAACCCCAAAGGAGCTGCTTGAGACTGAGAAGTGGAGGAGAGCAGAGTGCTAGACTTGAGCAGTCTTTCACACAAGTTGCGTTTGACAGGGCAGTTAAAAGTTTGAGGGAGATGAATTTATCTTGGCCAATTGTTTCATGACTGAGAGTTTCTGAGCTCCCAAAAATAATTCCACCAAAACCAGGGCTGATGTCCTCTCTGTTGGAAAGAAGAAGTAAAAGTAAAGGATGAAAACTACATTCCAATTCTTATTTGTATGTGTTTGCTGTGAATTCTGTGGAAATAGGCCAGTTGAAGCGAAAAAATTAAATTCTTTGCAGGTTTGATCACTTATTTTTGCCAGGCAATTCTTTTCTGGCTTAAAGCAAGTGGTTTTGTTTTCAGTTTCTACAGGAGTAAAGCCTGTCATTATTAAAAAAAACCCCAAAATATGTATTAAAATAATTATTTGACAAATGCTAAAGTAATTTTACTGTAGTGTGGTCACATTTTTGTAAGGGTTGCCTTGGAAGAAATTTTATGTTCCTAGATGGGACAGAAGACGATAAGAAAAATTCAAATTAGCATAGCAAACAAGAAAATGCAGCAAGGCCTTATCTTTGTCATTGGATAGTGCCTCCTTTGAATCCATAGTATCTGAAGCTGTGAAAGGAGTACACAAATTGTTAACCTTACTAAGGTTAACATCCTTACCCACATCCCTGAATTTCCTGAGGAGAGATTGAAAGAAATACAGTCTTGCTGTTCTGCACCACCAGGTTAAACAGGCATTCCCTTCAGACTAGGCACAGTTTGCCCTGCTGTTCTCCAGTGCTGAGCATCTGTGCCCATGTCAATATATCATGAGGTGATAAAATGCTGAATGGGGTATTTCATTCTTTAGTCGAGTGTTTCATCACTGTGAGCTGGGACCAGGTTTGACCTAGTAGAACTGAGTGCTAACCCATTGTCAGCAGTGTTTCTTGCATGTTAAATATATAGTATTATATTATAGTATATAATAAAGTATTAATTATAGTATAGTTCAGTATAGTATAGTATAGCATAGCATCTCAGTGGCTTTTATGGTTATGTGTTTGGATTATACCAGATTTTTCAGGTAAAAACAATTACATTCATATTCAGTGAAGATGAAAAGGAAGGATACAAATGTGTAAGTTGTAAATGTGTAGGTTTGGCAGTTGATGGTGAATAAAGAATATTTAATGTCATACCCTGTAGATCTGAGACTATGGTGATGCACTGTATCAGAGTTTCACCATGTCCTTCCAACAGAGGAAGACATCTTGCTTTCAGGATTGTTTTTACCAGTAACTGTAAGAAAGACTGCTAAAAATCCCTTTTTTTCCCCATCCTGCTGAATAGAACTGTATATTACACAGTATCTTGTATATAAAGGGAAATTTAAGAAATGGAAATTAATAATCAAGAGTTTTGTGCACCCTACATCCTCTAAGGAAGTTTGTGTGGACTGCTGGTTTACCAGAGACATTTTTTCCATCATAGACAAACCTGATTACGGCTTTTATGCTGTCTAAAAACCAGAGATGTTATTTCTTCACATTTTAGATATCTCCAAAGCTAAAACAACAAATATTTGTAATTTGCTTTGTGATTCTGGATCACGTAATTTTATTGTACTTTTCTGTTACATACTAGGAGTTATGTGAATCTTGATTTCCCAGACAGGCTTCATCTTTATCAAAGACTTAGGGCTAGGAAAAGGCAGCCTTCTGAAAAGTGTATTATACGTTCAACAACTGTATCCTTCTAAAGATTTTCTTGTGTTTTATCTTCAGGTTATTAACATCCTGCAGCAAGTCATCACTTCAGCCTAGAGGTTTGCGGAAGAAATAAACTCTACATGAACATAGAATGTAATTAAATCTTAGATTCTGGACCCTGATGAGTGATATATGGGGAGAAGTAGAAGATGGTGAATTTCACAGAGAATGTGACTGAGAAGTGCAATATTAATCATGATCTCCAAGAGACATTATCCCCTGTGGTGTACATATTTGTGTTTATATTAGGCTTGCCAGCTAACTGCCTGTCACTGTACTATGGGTATTTACAGATCAAAGCTAAAAATGAATTGGGTATCTACCTTTGCAATTTGACTATAGCAGACCTGCTGTACATATTTTCTTTGCCTTTTTGGCTTCAATATGCTTTACAGCATGACAACTGGACTTATGATGAGCTGCTGTGCAAAGTTTGTGGCATCATCCTGTATGAGAATATCTACATCAGCGTGGGCTTCCTGTGCTGCATCTCCATTGACCGCTACCTGGCCGTAGTGCACCCCTTTCGGTTCCAGCGCTTTCGGACCATGAAGGCTGCTGCCATTGTGAGTGTCGTTATCTGGGCCAAAGAGGTGATGACATGCTGCTTTGTCTTCACACACGGCGAGATCAGCATGGATGCTGAGAGCCACTTGGTGTGCTTTGAGCATTACCCCATCAAGAAATGGGAGCACAATGTCAATTACTATCGCTTCTCTGCTGGTTTCCTTTTCCCCTTCTTTCTGCTTGCCTTCTCCTACTGTGGGATTTTACGCGTTGTCCACAAGAGTCCTGGCACTCAAAAGAAGAAGAAAATCCAAATTAAAAGACTGGTTTCAAGCACTGTTTTCATATTTTTAGTCTGCTTTGGACCATACCATATCCTACTTGTAGTACGTAGCTTGTTGGAGAACAACTGCTCATTTGCTGAGAAAATATTTAATGTTTACCATATTTCTCTCCTGTTAACTACTTTTAACTGTGTTGCTGATCCAGTATTGTACTGTTTTTCCAGTGAAAGCACTTACCAGAACTTTGTCAAGATGAGAGACTCTTGTCTAACATGTTTAGGCCACCTGAGTACTGAGACAAAGGAATCCTACCCACTGAATGCTACTGAAACTCCCAACAGAACACAGCATGAACAACAACCAGAGTTATGACAAATACCACTTGATGGTGCTGAAATGAAAGACTGCTTCACAACTAATGCAGACAGCCTATATCATTAATCAAAAGGACCTTAATCCTACATCTGCAGCTATGGCCGCGTTTGTGTGTCTGTCTGAATTATTCATGTATTACAACAGTGTGACCTCCCAAAGGCCTATGAGCAATGCTGTACAGTGAAGCTGTTTCTGGAGGTGCTTGGACCCTGGCAATAGTGAGGAAAATATGTGCTAAGTCAGCTCAGTTACAGTCACGTATCTGTTGTTGTGCTGCCACTTAAAACCTGTTTGTCTTGATGACTGCATTGACTGGAATAAGCCAGTACTCAATGGTGTGTAGTTCTGGTGAACTCATCTTTAGCTGCTTTCTGTTTGCTCCTGTAGCATCTAGAGAAAGTAATTCTCTACAAGCTGTCATCATCTGTTGAAAAGGTAAGAGACAGGAAAAATTAAATGTCCCCATATATACTGATAAAAAGAAAAAGCCCAACAAAACACTTCTTCAACATCTCTGTAACTGAAATAACTTCTGCCATTTTCAAAGTCTGCAGAGACCATGCCAGAACCACATTCCTAAAACAATCACAATGATAGAGTGAGCTGTTATGGGAGAACATGCACGAGGAACTCAGCACCTGCTGAGACCTTCAGGCTGTTATTTGACTGCTGAATCTGAGACTGTTAAACCTCATTGTAAGGCTCCTGGAGACTTCCAGAAGTATGAGACTGGGCTCCAGTGGGTGTCAATAACTTGGTTTGTTGACTCGAAAGAGAACAAGAGGTTGGTAGAACATGAGGAACTTTGATCCCATGTGCTTCTCTGAGTCACTCTATTCAAGAATATTTATTTTCATCTAAATTCTACCATACCTTGCTAAGGTTTTGATTGTGTCATCTGCAATTTGTTTATCTTGTGCAGCACAGTCCATGCAGGCAATTAAATAACAATACATTTGCCAGGGAAACTGTTGAATGCATTCTGTTTAAACTCTACTTTTGCACACAGATAATATAGTTTACGGTTTGGTCGTTGTTCAGTAAATACAGTATCAGGAATATGATGTATGAATGATGTGTGTCCTGGTTTAGACAGAAACAAAACATAGGACTAAGTGGAGAATAATGGCTTTTAAAGATGTGAGAGTTGTGCTCCACAGTATTGTTTCTACCACCACCTCCTCTCTAGTTTGTTTTTTTTTTATTTATTTTTTGTTACACTAATGAATCCTGTGTTTCTTTGTGATCTGCTCATCACACCTTCTTTTACCTGTAGCTGTTACACCATGAATATTGTCTTGTCCTTTCAATTCTCTAGTTCTAGACCTTACTTGAAACACCTCTCTCTCTGCAACCCAGAGCTGATAACATCCAGCAGAATAATCAGTTTTGTTTCTTTGGTTTGCTTTTGAGTCAAAAGATTGTCTAGACAGATGGCCTACTCCTGCTATCTGAATATGTCATTGTAACACAGCCTTGCTTGTCATTAGATTTCAAAAGGAATATATTCTAACAGTTTTCTGGAAACCACCTTGAGAGTGCAATATTGGATATAACTAGTGGATGTGTTTAATAAAGAATGTTTTTACAATTTTCTTTTTATATTTTTTCACACTATGTTTGAAATAACTATCTTTTAGCTTTGGCCTACAGTTTCTATTTGTGAGACTACAGATCCTCTCCTTCCTCCTCTTGCAGAAAGAATTCATGTCCCCAGTCCCAAGAGGGGATTAGGTTTGTTTAGGTTAACGTTTGGTTTGTTTAATTATTTTACATTTCTTTATACTTCGACCACTCAGCTGGATTAATTACCTTACATCTGCATTTTTTTCTCCTGACTATTAGCACTGTTTAGCTTTATTTTCTTCTAATCTTTCATGTCATCTGCTGTGTATTCCAAGGGGATCATAAGGCAGGGACTCCCTCCCAACTGCTATAGTGCTGAGCTTGTACACTGTTAAGCACCAACTCCTTGGACCCCCATGACCTGGGAGGCTGCAAGACACACGTGGTTTGTTCTAGGATTAAATACTTGTTGTCGTGTTTATGCATTGCTTCTTTACAGTTCCCCATGCTGTTTAAATTAGACAACTGGAATGCAGAGCATGCTGTACTACATGGAATTGTCATCTGAGGGATTAAGGCTCATTTGAGTTGGTACTTTGATGTGGTCAGCTTTGGTCAGCTGCTGCAGTTTAAAATCAGATGGAAACTTGTGTAACACAGTGCAGTATTCTGCTATGGTTCTCAGCACTTAACCTGCTAACCCACAACAGAAAGCAGGGATTTTTTTTTCTTCTTTTTCACTTTTTTTTTCTTGATGCCAATATTTTATCAATTCTTTCTGTAGTGTAACTGTTTGGCTTAGGCTGCAGAACTGTAACCAGTATAGCAGGAAGGTAACTCCCACTCAGAGCTTTTCTTCCCATCTCAGTCAAAAAACATTCACTCAAGGGTCCTGCTAAGGTTGCTAGAGACATGCTACACATTCTATTGAAGTAAGTGCCATGCTTGGGACTGCACAAAAGAAGGCATTTTAAAAGCACACACTAGAGAAAAAGAGAAATAAATTACTAGATTTTGTATTTGTTAATGAAAACTGACTGTTAAGACTTGTATTTTGGGAGAAAAAAGAGCAAAATCTTAGTAAATGAAATTTTTTTGACGAAAGTTAGTGCTTGGAAATATGCATTGCACCTGTTAGTGTAATATGTCAGTAGCACAGAGAGAAAAAAATCAGCTGCTTCTTTTAAAATTATGCCAATTTCATTCCGTGAGTTCTGTGCAGCAGTGAACATATGCCATCCTGCAGAGTTACTGGCTTTGGCAAAAAGTTCAAGCATCCATATGAAATATTTTACCTAATACTTATAGTTTGGAGAATTTGGAGGCTTCTAAAGGAGATATTTTCTAATTGTGAAACTTCCAAGATACTTTTCTAAAACATTTTTTGAGAAGTTTTTAGATAAAACAAAACTTTAAAGAATTACTGATCTAGAAAATACACATTGGGATCTTTGGTGAGCCTGAATGTCTAGCAGAAGTCTGGCATTAAGATTTCTTTCTTTCATGTGTTCAACTATTTTACTTTAAAGGGTCTGTATCCTCAAGGACTTCAGATTAATGTTCAAAATATGCTGGTGTTTGTGGTATGAAATTATTTTTTCTCATTCTGAAAAAGTTAAGTTGTTTGTCTTGCATCGAAGAAGGAAAATAAAACTCACCTGCCAGGAAGGAAAAGAGATAGAAAGTGTTGCTCACTGCTGGAAGTCCAACTAAAGGTAACTTACATTTTATGACAGGTAAAGCACCAGTGCTCTCGAGGTGGTGTCAAATGCACCCTCCCCTCTCTGCTGCAAGGGCTGACAGCCCACAGAACTTCAGTCCTGACACTCACCTGGAATTAAGGTAAAATCACAGCTTTAAATGATAAAAGATGGGCACAGTTCATAACCATTTGTCATGTACAGCTTCAGTGTTAGTAGTCCTGTGGGATAGAATTTTATGTTACTTTACTTGGTCTTGTCAGGAGCTGAATTTCTACAACAAGAATTCATGTAGAAGTTTATTTATATAATGTTATTTTGTACTGAATGCAAATGTTTATTCATTTCTAATACTTCTAATAAGTAATTTTAATTATTATTTTTGTATTCAATTAGTTTCTGCATAACAACAGGATACTCTGGAATGTCTACAACTTTTCTCTATTACCCATAAAGTGGAAAAATATATAAGTGGCAAACTACTACTATGACAGGATTTAATGGCACAGCCGACCCTTTACACAGAAGATCTGCAATGCTGCCCTTATTTTCATTAGCTCAGTTAAAATTTTCTCCTTATCTCCTCACACTTCCACAAACTATCTCCCACTATAAGAACCCAGTGCTAGAGGGGCTACAGGAAGTGTACAATGGAGCTCTCACTACTGTAACACTGCAGTTTTGTTTTGAATCTTCCCCCTCTACTGTAGCTGTGTTCCTCACCACAAGTATTTTTAAATCCACGTTGCTACAGGAGTTACTTCCTGTTGCACTCAGGAGGTTAGTAAAACAAGAACAGCAGAGCAATAATATCTCATTGTAATTTCATATTTTCCTTGTAAAAAGCAGATCACCTCATTATATAATATCATTTAATATTCATTTTCCATTATAGAATTACAGAAAGAAAGGTAGACCAAGTGGATGATATCCTCTTCTTGTTTCACAGAGATTAACAATGAAAGGCTGTGTGTGGTCAAGACACCAGAGATAAAAAGTCATCTTTTTCTGATCTTCTACACCTTGTGAGAACCTCAAGGAAATGACACGGGAACAACTCTTGATGCAGAAATCATTAGGGGCAGTCACTGCTGTGCTTCCTGCAGCAGTTTTTCAATCATAAGCGAATGGATGTTGTAGAAGGGCAGCCCATCCACTTCCATCTCTAGACTGGCAGTTTTGCCACTGCGGACCCCAAGCTGCACAAGTGTTTTCAAAAGCTTTTCTTCCTTGAAAAACAAAGAAACAGAGTATAATTAACATTCTGAATCAGACAAGAGTAGTCATTAAGATCTTTATATTAATTCTGGAAGAGACTGACCATATCCTCCATATTTATTTTGCCATCAACTTGCAAATACAGTATCTTGTCCCAAAAATATACTTAGCATCTGGAACTCAGGGAGTGTCAGATGGTTTATAATCTTGATTGTTATTTAATCACTGAATATTATTTTTCTCCACGCTGCCTCAAACAGAACATTAGTGTCAATTCAGAAACAATTTTTTGCCTGGTTTCAAGTTCCTATATTGCACAAATCAGAATCAGAGGAAACTCCACCCAAAGTATCTCAAAAATCCATCTGTGGTTTCCCCAGCAAGGCAGCTGGCTGCAGCTTCATTTTTATAGAAAAAGAACAGAAGGGAAAGAGGATGCACCAGGAAAAAAGGTTACAGAGAGCACCTGGATGGGCTGCACACTCTTTCATTTCCTGCAGCTTCTCTCATCTCTGTGTGCCTTTGGCCCTCTCTTCCCTTTTCATTAATGATTTTATGAGAATTCTGGTTGCTTAGGGAAGGAGAGGGGAGAAAACAACCTCAGAAATTGTGCTTTCTTGGCATGCTCTGAACTAGCACATGCTTTGTTTAGAACTATAGTTATTTTCTTGCTTAACTAATATAAGCAGATAACAAAGCATGTTCCAAGTTGAGCTGGAAAAGTACACAGAGGGAACAAAATCCTTTTTTGTGAGCTACAGGCCATTGTGGGATGAAAAGATGGGATAAAATGAGCTCTGAAAAAAAACACAAGGAAGAGTGAAATTTGAAGATCTGGTTTCAAGTGGATGTATGTCTGGCAAAAACTGCTCTCCTTTTTATTTATCATGAAATGTACACGGAAAAACTTCCTATTTTTTAGCATTTACTATAGTGAGAATTTAGTCCTTGAATTCTGTTAATAAAAATCTAAGAAAACTAAAACCCTAGTCACTTTTTAGCTTCTCCTATGCCAATCCTGTGATAGGTTATATAAGACCTTGAAACACTCACCTATCTATCTTTTCCTCCCTTTCTTTACTAGCAATGCCCTTTCTCGTCCTTGTCTACTGTGCAATTTCCATGGAAATGCAACAATCCTACCAGTGTTTTTGACAAAGACTTCTCTAGGTTTTAGCACTTCTTGTTTGACATTATCATAAAATAACCTCTAGCAAAGTTCTTTATCTCCTGAACACAAATGAATGATGAGAAAAGGTTATAATGTTAAAATATCTAAATTTCTCTTATCCAATATTAGGACTTTTTCTAGGAACACTTCTAAACTACAAAGAATACAGTAACTGTAGATCTGAATTAACACAATATGGTTGTATTTTACATAATACAGTACATGGCCAAAATATAATTATTTCTGAATGAAGCAATGCATGCCCTGCATGATCAATTCAGTTTAATTTTGTAAACTGCTCTCTGAATGCACTTTTTAAAGATCTGTCTATTATTTCCTGGTAAAACATCCTAATTCTTAGCTTCAACAAATTTGAATGAGGCTCTGGATTTCTACTAAAGGAAAAATATGCATAGTTACATGGTGTCAGCAGTGACACAGCTATTTAAAGAAATTATCTGGATATATTAGTAGCATAAAATTGGCTACTTTATAATTTATAAAATTATAAATGCACATCAGTTTATATCATATAAATGACCATATACATAAATGCAAATATATACAACTGTTCTTTGTGCACGACAGGGATTTCTCTTAGCACCGAGTGTATCTAAATGCAAAAGAGTAAAGGAGATCTCTCCTGTCACAAGAGACACCTAAATTGGATACACAAAATGTAATCTCTAATACGAACAGTTTGTGCTACACATTTACATATTAGAGCTTTCTGATCTGCTTATATGAAGTAAAAAAGTTTGCTTGCCTAATATATATATATATATATATATATATATATATAAAAATATATAACCATGCCTGATAAACCATAGCCTGTCATCAAATGCTACTGTTTCCATTTTTAATATGCAAATACAATATATAGCATCCTTTCTTAGCTGTACAGTGCTGCAATTTGACCACAGTTATCTCTTTAGTAAATAATTATGTTGGGAGTGGAGTAACTGGAAAAAAAAAATCAAATTAATAGAAAAATATCTTGTTGGTTTGTGCTTTATTCAAGTGGGGAAACTTCTTTATGAATGACAAAGCTAGTAAAGCACACTAAAAATATGTCATGCCTTTACATATTTATAATAAAATTAATATTCTTATAGGTCATAATTAAAACAAACCCTACACAGTTAATATGTTGCCATTAATAAAGAGTTCAGTAAAAGAACAAATGCTTGATATATTAACCTGTTTGTGAGATGCAATGACATGCAGAGTTGACTGTAGGACGTTTAGTGTTGGCTACATTTGGATATATATGAATGAACCAATTTCCTTACACTCACTTTGGTTTTAAAGTACTATGAACATCGGAAAAACCAAGCCAATACCATAATCAAATTATTAGGAAAGCAAAGGTGAAGGTAAGCAAAGATTAAGCCCGGTTGTTCCCTGCTCCTGCAGCCCCCATCACGGAACCAATGCTGTGCAGCATCTCTTGCTGTGGTAGAGGCTCACCCATGAACTCGGAACAATCCTGGTTTGCTGTTCAGAGGGAACGGGGAGCTCTGCAGTGCTGGGGTTTGGCAGTGCACTCCTGGCACTGCTCGAACACCAGCCTGCAGGGAAAAAATGCTGGTGTTTCAGGGGAAGTCTTCACTTAGTGATTATGACCTACAGCATTCATGGAAGTGCCATTTTTTGCAGAAAAACAAAGCACTTTATAAGAAAGCTGTCAGGTGCTAAGGGACTCCTTCAAATGTCCTCTTTCCAATTACAATCACAAACAATGAGATGGATCTGTGTGTGGTGTTGCTCTTTATCTCACTAGGGTAATTATTAAAGCATTAAATGAAGCTGAATTTGCAGAAAGTAGCCAAATAAACATAAATGGTCTCATTTTTTTTATACTAATGGAGTATGTGAATACTAATGTGTTTAATCTTCTGCACTGTTCAATGTTGTGTGATTTATAATTAAAGATATGATATTTTCTTGTCAGACATTTTGTAATTTTCTCTCCTCCACAAAACTGTTTCCATTTTTTATCTCAATAGATTTTAGTATTGCACTTTCAGTAGCCCATTACTGGATCATTAATATTCCCACCTGTATAGCTTAAACCAAAACCAAGAAGGTTTTCCTGTACACAATATAACATTTAATTACCATATCTCATTACCAGGAATTTTGATCATAGTCATTTTAGGATGCATTAATTTAAAGGTCAAAAGCCAGTAGATGCAACTGGAAAAAACATTGAAAATGGAAAAGTAATGAATCTATTTTATAAAAAGACTGTGCTGAAAAGGGCCATATAAGCTTTGTTAAGCTATATGACTATGCCAAGTGTTGGGATCAGTTTTAGTTTTATGACCTTTAGATGAAAAAATAAGATAGAAAGAATTAAAAAAAAAAAAAAAAAAAAAAAAAAAGAAAGAAAAAAGTGAGATCTACTCTAAAATGCTTAAAAGGTGCTTTGATAGAATTTCATGCAGAATGTCCTGTCATCTCAGGAGAAAAAACTTCTTTGTTTTGGGCAGTAGCTCTGGTAGATGGATTGCATTTTGCTTAGCATTCTTGGAGGTCATGCACTTAATGGGTTTGTCCAAATCTCTGTAGAGGTAGTCTGCTAATAATGCTGAATTTTGAAGTTCTCAATTCATTGCAAAGCTGTGGAACAAATCTTATTTAATCATCAAGTGTGTGTGTGTGTGTGTGTGTGTGTGTGTGTGTGTGTGTGTGTGTGTGTGTGTGTATAGACAGTTTTTTTTTAAAAAACATTGCCAAGTTAAAAATAGAGGCACGTGCTTAGCAGGATGAGCACAGATCACAGTCATTTCTCACCCCTCTCAGTTATTTTACTTTTTCTCAGTCTGAAAACTTTGCATTCCCAGAATATCACACTGTACAGAACCGCACTAGTCAAAACACATTTAAAAATATTCATGTACAAGTTTTTCTCCAACTTGAATTTAGAAACATTCAAAACTAATTGTAGAAAGTTTCCAGTAAACCAGAAAAGGTACAAAGATCAGAAGTATGGAGTGGCTAGTGCGTAAGAACTGACTTTTGATTTTGGAAGCAGACATCTAAAGGACACTACAACAGAGGGTAATAACATCACAAATGATGCTAAGGAAGCAAAGTGGGAATTTTAATCACTGTATCTCAATATAAGAATTTCTTGCATTGCCCATAAAATTGTAGCACTGTCTTCTGCTTGAATAAGACATGAATACATTCATATTGGAGGATTTGTTTTTGCAATGTGGAAAAACAGCCTAAGGACAGCGCGGCTGCTCCTTCACAAGGACTCCCCAGAAGTGCCCAAGGAGCGCGGCACTGACCCGCGGGCCGCGCCCGTGCATCCCCTGCGGGCAGGCGGCACTGGCCGGCGCGCAGGGCTTACCTTGGCGACGGAGGGCAGCGCCCGCAGCCAGCGCCGCTCGGCCGGGGCGCGGCCCAGGGCCCGGCGCAGGTAGCGGCCGTGGGTGTGACAGCAGCGCAGCACGTGCAGAGCGCAGGCTATGGCGTAGCCACCCCAGTTGGAGACCCCTGCAAAGAGCGCACGGTGAATCCAGAGCGTCCAGAGCGTCCGAGAGCTGGCTCGGGAACGGAGAAAGCTGAGCCCGAGGACAGCACGGACCATCCAGCTCACAAGCTGGGCCTTGCTGAACATCTCTCTCTCACTGTGAGTTTTATTTCATGCTGGTGTAAAACAGGATTTTAACTAGAACGTTCAACTTCTGTTGAACATGAAGAACGTTAAGAACATATATTTGTCCTTGAGCGATTATTGAAAGAACATATCTCTTTGCAAAGGGGCAATATGACTTATTTATGCCCGAGAGGAGCACACTCTAAACATAAGTTTAACAATCATACTGAAAGTTTATATGTGCACAGACATTTTAATTCCCACACAGATGCCTTCTGCAGTCTTCCTTATTAATATTGGTTATTGAGTAATCGTGTCTAGTAAAAGGTTTCCTGCCCATGGCAGGGGGAGTAGGAACTAGATGATCTTCAAGGTCCCTTCCAACCCACACCATTCTAGGATTCTATGGTTCTGTGATTTTATAGAGTGTGTATTTTTTCAAGAATACTCAGGATTTGCCCAATTTCCAGTTAGGTGTACTTTGTTCATGGAACATTTTCAATTTTCAGTCAGTTCTTCTGAAGCAACAGGCACTAAACTCTTCAGAAAATGTACATAATACAGAGATAGATCAGTTTGCTGAGGATGACTTGGAAAGGGCCAATAAAAATTACTTGGAAAGACAAATGATTCCTTGTCAGTTCTATTTCAAACATCAGCTACTCTCCCACCCCATCAAAAAATCACTTACCAGCTACAATAGTAAAATCAGCTTCAACATCACAAGCTAAACATCTCCATTTTTTATGTGCTTCTTTACAGCATCTTTTACTTTGCCCATTCCTAATTCATTTCCTCCATCTCCAACACCTTTATAAAAGGGAAAAAGACAAAATGAGTATGAACACATCATATAACTGACAATTCATTTAGAAAATATCCAGTTTCTTCCCCACAGTTGCTGTGATAGTTCATGGCTCTATATGAGGTGGTTTATCCTTTTTCATCCACAGCACCTAAAAACAGAAGACTGTGAATGAAATAGCTGAAAGCATCATTTATTACATGTCAGCCTCTGAGTTTACACATGCAATGTGCAATGTACATTGCATGCATGCAAAAGAGATCAAAATTATCAAGTGGTTGTGAACTTCAGACAGAATCAAGACAGTACACTTTGGTTATGGAAGGTCTTACATGAGTGTTCTGTATGTGTTATCACAAGTACATCAGCACAAACAAAGAAAGAAGATAGAAAATTAAACCCAAATCGACCTGAGAAATCAGCCAACAATTCTATGATAAAGCAACCATAGAAAACTTTGGCTTGTTACAAGCTTTAATTTAAATAACAGAATAGAAATAAAAACTTTTGCAGAAAGACAAGCAAAAATATACATAAGGATTTGGGCAGAAGCAGGCCTGAATGCACTGCCATCTCTTTGATACAGATCACTAACAGTACAGGAATACACAAAGAACCCAGCCCTGTATACTACTACTTTTTTCCTTTTCCATAGTCACTTACCAAAAAAAAAAAAAAAAAGCTGGTCTTTTTTTTTTTTTCTTTTTTTTTTTTTTAATTTCTTATATATTGGATGAACCTTGATTTTTATTGCACAAAGAGAAATACCGTGTATTTGTCTTAGTGATTTTAGTGAAGTCAGTGGAATCTATGCAATTTCAGGAAAATTCTAGGCAACATGATACTTGGGTCATAAAGTTGTCAGCTGCCATTTACATATCTGGAGATGAGGGTAACATATAAATTAGCAGTTTACATAAAAGCTGGATAGTACCTCTAGTCTCTTGCCAATATATTAAAAACTATTAAAATTATTTGTTTCTAATTATTAATAAATTATCAGTACTATTTAGTTGGAAATGAAAATTTCTCTTTCAGCTGTTAGTCTGAATGGTATCTTCTTTAATTTGAAGATTTTACAGAAAAATCCTAGCCCATGTCTGTGAAACAGAACAGTGAAGAGCTCCAAGTCCTCACTGCGATGTATCAGATTTGAATTTGAAATGTGACTGCTCTAATGCATAGCATGTGTTACAGAAGAGAAATTACAATATTTATAATTTACACTTCAAGCCCTGAAAACTGGTAAATTTGACACTTCTAGTGACTGCAGAAATATCTTGTGTCTGTAGCAAATTTCTTCTTTAAGTGAAATGGAAAGTAATTTCTCAGTAGCAAATTTTTATTTGATTCCTTAAGTCTCTCCAGTCAAGTGGGGCATAACTGAGTGACACACAGCTTATATAAAAGGATTTGCCATGGAACAGCTACTCTTTTTTATCTTCTTTAATAATCTGCTCATATTTATTTCACTATTGGGAGTTAATGGTGCTTTCAAAAATCTCTTTATTATTATTATTTATATTTATATATATTCATATTTATTTATTTATATTTATTTATATTTATATTATACTACTTATTTATTAGTAGCACTTTTCAAACAGGTATTGATATAATCCTGGTGCTTCTATCCTCATATAAAAATATGGAAGTTCTATTGCTTCGTAAGAGTCACACACAATGTTCTGATTTTTCTTATACTCAAAATTAAAATTTTTTGCTCTTAATATTCTTAAAAAAAGGTAAGATGAATTCTTGTCCCATGAAGATAATCAACAGTTTCTTTAACTGAAATAAATGCATTTCTCATGGCTTTTTCTATCAGTCTTGCTTTGCTTTTCCTGTCTTTATGGGAGTCCTGTCACCAGGACAGCTGCACAATTTATAGATCTATTGCTGTGGATGGATCCCATTTCTGTGACACTGTGAGGAAAAGAACACCCCACTGAAATGTCTCGTGTCTCATCTGTTTTCTTTTTCCTCACACATTGCCAGAGAACTGCATTTTACCATCGATCTCCAGAGTGAAATTCACCTGTGCAAACGCAACCATCCACACATGAGCCAGTCAGCTACACTGCTTTTAAAGTCAGCAGAAAGAAACACTCCCTTCACACATTCAGTTCACCCCAAGGCAGACATCTCAAATATAGATGTCTGAAAATAGGCAAGATGAATCTTCTTCTAAAGGCCCAATTTCTTTCCAGGAAAAGGAAAATTAGTTCTGCTGGATCTTCCATGCAAGTTCCCACTGACTACATTGTTTTCTGAAACTACATTCATGAAATATGCAGGAGACGTCAGTCTTCTGTGCTAAAAATCTTTTGTATGAAAGGAAAATGTGTGACCTCATTTTTTCATGCAGTACTTTGGAAAGCTTTTAATTAGCTCCTATATAAATAGCATATAGCTATGTCAATTGTATGACAGCTGAAAAAAATAATATGCGGTTCCAGTAACATCTCTTAATCTTTTATTTCAGTCTTATGTGAAAAATGAGTCACTTCCAAACTCAGCCTTTCATGTCTTCTTACTCTATGAATTCCTCAAGGCTGCTCCTCACCCCTGACTTTTTAGGATGTCAGTACCCATACAATTGTAGGCATTGCTCACGTTTTGTCTGTGGTCAAACTACCAGACCAGATTTTTTTTTAAAAAACACAGATCTTGTTTTAAATGCAACACTTGACAGCAATTAATCAGCATGTAACAAATGTTCTAACATTTCCCCTCTCCATCTACTGACACAGTGCTTCTTGCCATGGAGCAGACTATATAAAGAACTTCTGTAGGCTGAAAATTTGATCTTTCTGGTATTCTAGCCTAATAAGATTATTCAAGTACTCCACCCTAATTCTGTACAATATATGCATTTATTCTGGAACTAGTCATACGCCTCCAAATTCCTACTGACCATAAAGAAAGTTGAAGGCAGCCCCACCGGAAAAAAATTTATCCTCATCAGTAGCAACCTATTGCTGTCAGTAATGGGAGACAAAACACAAAGGCCACAGTGGCTAAATTGAACTACATTTTGCACAAACACATTGAAAAGCCCAATATCCAAATCAAGATATTGCTACCCAATTAAAATAACAGACACAAGAAATTAGTGTGATAAGCAAAACAAGTGTTAACTAGGTAACAGACAACATAAGAAACAATTGCATTGTTTTCCTATAGATACCTGATTAGTTCTCCAGAGCAGAATATTCAAATACACAAATGCCATGGGAGATCAGAGCAGATCCCTTCATTGTCCTCTGAAGCCTCTGACTTGCTAAACCATTTTCTATGCAGAAATCTCTTTAGAGAAAATTCACAGCACTGAGACATAGTGAATCTGAATAACTGCTTTTCTTCTTTTTCACAAGCCTGTGGTATTTTTTATTAATGACATTTCATAGTATATTTGAATATTCAGAGAATGTTTGCAACAAACTAGAGTCTACTGAATAGATTCAAAATCTCAGCTGGCAGAACATTCCAAACTCCAGCAAATGAATAGTATACTTTGAGCTGCTGTGGGAGATATTTGAAGAGATTAGGGTACTTTTACTAAAGGAATCAGGTTGTGATATTATGTAAGTAGCTGGAGAGATCAAATTCTTGTATCAACAACCTAGTATCAGGGATGGTAGTTGAAACTAACAGCAGCAGATAAAGCTCTGAGGCATTTTGCTAGACATCTTTACCAAACAGAGTTTTTCCTATACTTATTCAGTCAATCTTGGTCCTCTGTTGAGATTGCCAAGACAGTGCCATCTAGAGTACTTCCTTTTGAATGTTGAAGGTAATATCTTATGAATAGGAAAAAACCCTAATTAAATCTAAATATAAAAAATTGCAAATTTTACAATAATAAAAAATATCAGTGAAGTCCTCTGCTACACAGCTTTTAAATAATACCAATATGGTGAAATCAGACTATGTATTATCTCTGCAGAAGCTCTCTGTGGAATTCTGTGGAAACCTTTGAAAAACAAAAAAAACTGAGAAGCCAAAGTTTTCATGCTTTTGGTAATGTTTAGGAGCGAGTCCACAGCATTATAAGAAGAAAAAAAGCTAAATCAGCAGATGTATTCTAATGTGACAGAAATCAGTCTGGAATGGGTACTTATTTCTAATTTAGTTTTAATATTTACAGAGATTATACATCTCTAAAACTCTCATTTGGGCCACACATGGTAGCAGGAAGCATTTGACTGTACAAGGATATTGTACAATGGTCTATAGTATATTTTTTCAAAACCAGATACAAATAAGTTTTAAAAAAAAAAAAAAAAAAAAGTTTATTGCCTAAAGAGAGAAGCAGCATGCTGACAGAAGCATTCTCATTAGAGGTATTAGCAAAGGCCAGTGTTGTCTTGGTGGGAAGGACAAGGCATTCCTTTAAAGATTCTTACTGTACATGCATACTTTGTTGGAGAAGGCACTATTTTAATAGATACAAATGTGTAAAGGAATTCCCTGTTTAAAGGAATGTACTACTGAAGACAATATAAACAAAGATTCTATCCAGACTGCTATTTTAACTTAGGTGTAACAATCATAATACCAATACTTTAATAAGCAATGTTACCATCCAACAACCATTTATGCTCTGTGTTGCCTTCAACAAAAAAATACAGAATAAAGTCACTAGCAAAAACCCACTTAGTGTGTGTGTATATAGACTTATGCAGAGGTAATACATCTGGGCTTGCTTTTTTGTGCTTAAATAACTTTTAAATAAAATCACACTTTTTTTTTTTTACTTTTTTTTTTTTCTGTGAGAATCCTTCAATAGAAACTTGTAGTTTTTCTCCAGCAACAGTGTCTTCAAATCCAATCAGAACAAAGAGCTGTGGCCTGAAAGCAGCCACTGAGCACCTGCCTCCTGCTCCCCTTCACTACCAGCAAGACTTCCAGCTCTGTGCTTCTCTTGCTTCTGAGAATATCACACAAAGTCACACTTACCTGTTGTTGTGATTCCTGGAATGGTCTGTGCAGCTAAAAACAGTTCATCTATGGGATCCACGAGATGTTTAATGTTAACTTTCCTGGCATTGTAATAATTGCCATCAGCAGCCATCCCAGCACGCTCTATTGCTAGCAGGTGATCAAATCTGGTAGAGGTGAGTGAGAAAACGGAAGAAGTCAAAGCTGTGATTTTCACATGAAAAATTCTTCTGTTGGCTGCCTGTGCTTGGTTCTACTTTTTGACCATCTGGGATTCAAGGTAAAACTTGGATACTTCTCTGTTATTTCTGAATGGAGTTTTCTATGGGTTTTTTTCAAAGGTTAGTTCAGGGCATTTTTAATAGCTTTAGTGCAGTTCCCTAAAACTACATTTGCTACCAAGAAATGGAGAAGTTCCTGCAATCCTCCTAGCCAGCAATCCTTTGGGTCAGCCATCTGGCCTGGCTCTGTTTCACATTAAGGCAGATGGTATCTTGTAAATTAGTCTCTCTAAGTGTATTCAAAGAAAACAAAAAAGTGGAAAACTAACGATCATCTAAATCCTTGTTAGTGCAAATATATTGTCTGCTTAAAGTACATTGCTTGGCAAATATTCATCTGTTTCTAGTTAGGCAATGTTTGGGAGTAGATCTTTAGATTTGGGGGATTTATTTTTTAAGTCTATGGCTGTTTTGCTGGTTATGAAAGTAGGCAGATGTACTGCAGCTGTCCTACATATTAAGTAGAACTACAGTACTCAGTTCTGCCACTGTATGTTAGAAATAAGTTATTTTGCTTCTGTTTCTCTGATTTTACTGTCAAGAGGTTAATAATTCTACTGAATTACTTAACTGTAGTAACACCCACTTGTGGGTGGGTATCTACAGTGATTCCAGAGACCTTTAGCAGGTTAGTTGTCTACTTAAAAAAATACTTCCTTCAGCTTTTTGGGACTAAGGGACCAATTTAAATAGAATCTGTCTGTACTTTTATTAAGCATAGCTATAAAAGACATTTTTAAAACAACACATAAAAACTGAAGACAGTATGATGCATACTATTTCAGTACACACTAACCTGTGGAAAGAAATGGGAATTCAGTAAGTTAGTGAAGCAAATAACAGTGTGAAAGACCTTTTTATTAAAGAATGCAAACTGAGGGCAACTACATTAAAATACTTTACATGGAAAGATCAATAAAAATGAGTAACGCATGCCTACTTCAAGGAAATTTAAGCTGCATGCTAAGTAATGAAACGAGCATACAGCTACTTAGAAAATTTTCCAGTGCATTAACCCTAATCACACCACAAACACATGACATTTTATTAAGTCAGATCAGATTCCCTAGCTGTCAGACTAAAGATAAAGCTCTAGAATATGCACACTTTCCACAGCTCTTTTCTTAGCTCTTTCACTGACTTTGACATGATACTTTTTGATCTTCTGATTTAAAAATTGGTAAAATGTGTATAAATATATATAGAATAATAGCTGAAAGTATTCTAGACGTTTTTTGAAGGAAAAGAACTATTGATATATGAAGAATTGTTTCTTTTTTGCACTCCAGAAGTGCATAATTGCAGAACAATGTGGATCTCTGTACTCTGTGTATGCTCCAATAACAGTGTTTGGCTTCAAAGTTTGTTCTGTGCATTCAAAGTCTTAAGGATTTACTTGCAACCATTGTGCTTTGTTAGACCATGGTCCTTATTTCTATTATAATTTTGCACGGTAGAGGTGTCACCCACTCTCAAAAACTAAATACACATACCTAGGTCTTCCAGGATTCCCATTCTCACACAAAAACATTAAAGCTGAATTGGCACTTTCCCTTTGATAACTCAATAGAGGGATGGGTTCCTTCAGAATTCCTACAGGAAAGCAAAATGAAATTCAGATACTGTATACTTTTTTTTTTAATGTATCTTTGAGTAACTGAAAAAGAAAAAAAAAGCAAGATTACTAGAACAGAAAGAATTCAATGTCTTTACATAGTTCTTGATGAACTCCTTATATCCTTACTTTAATTTAAACTTGTTTAGATGTCAATGCTGTTAAATGGGACCTTGAGGTAGAAAATAGGTCTACGAGAATAAGAACAGACATCCAGAATTTATCACAAGGAACTCATCCAGAATCAGTACCCAGATATATATATACACACTAACTTGACGCTAGGTTAACAAAATCGTCGTAGCAATGATGAGCAGAGCTTAGAGGATGACTTCTGATTCATTCTCTGGGAAAAAAAAAGTCCTGTACTAAGTGACAGATTAAAACTGAAGCAAACCTTGGCTTCAATTAGCAGGCTAAAAACTGAAACGCCCATGTCTCTTACCTATTTGGACAGCTTCTTCAATAATCTTTTTATTCAGATCCATGGCTCGCTGGTCTGTTACTATGGCAACCTGTTTCCCCAGGGCCTGCAGCACGGCTGCGATGGCCAGCGCCCCCGGCGGGCCGTCGTTCTCCTCGGGCGGCTGGTGGGAGCAGTGGGTGGGGAATCCCGTGGTGAGCAGCACCGAGCGGGCGTGGGACAGGGCCAGGCAGGCACCCAGCAGCTCTCCCTGGCGCTGCAGGGGCCCTATGCCCCGCTCTCCTACACAAGGAGACACCCTTCAATGCATCGTTCTCCTTTTGAAGGTCCCCACTGGGCGAAAGTACATACCTTAGTGACATAAAATGAGTTTAAAAATAAAGAGAGAAAAACCTCTGGTCAAGACAGGAATTGGGGTAATTTCCTCAGGAAACCTAAGATGTAGGATATGAGTAACGAAGATAACGACCTGTGCTTCCAGGTTAAGAATGTCAGCTTTTGAAAATTCTTATATCTAGCATTTCTAGACATAAGTGTAAAGAGCTTCTGAGAGCTTATTGCATATTGTTTCCTTTCATTTGGCCCTCTGCTTTCTTTTGACAGTCCTGCTAGACCATGTTTAGCTACTGAAGCTAGATTGCAACTCAAGCATCCCAGACCTTGCAGAAGTTCTGATGTAGACTTCAGATGTGTAAGCTGGTCCTTTGTTTCTATTTAACTCCATCCCCTTCAGGAAGAGCTAATTCCCAAATAAATTTCACTTAATGAACTGATTAACCTCAGAAGTGAGGTTTCAGAGACATTGTAAGTTACATGGGGACTTCATAAACTCAATTAATACAGTGGTATCCAGGTGACTACTAGAAGTTCTTGTAACACTTCCTGTAGCAGAGAACCATGTTATCAGACCTTGAAAAATAGGTGAATATTAACAGAAGTCTCTTCTCATGGGCCAGTCCCTAAACAGGCAACACTATTATCTGTGTATGCTTTCACTGATCAAACACTTCCTATCCCATGTTCCTTCCCTGTCACTTGGAAAAAAATTCACGGCTCAGTTCTTTTGATTTGCTAGCACTCAAGAAAACCATGAGTACCAGCATGATGGGCTTATTGAGGTAAGTCTTCACTGTTGTTTTCCAGTCTCCTCATATCTTCATCCTTTTCGCTCCCCTTACCCCAGCATTTTCCTCTTTTTGTCCTCAATCTCCCCTTTGGCATTTCTCCCTCTGTTCCTCCTAAATAACTCACAGGCAATACACAGATAATGGACAGAGAAAAAAGTTCAGAAAACTTAAAGTTAACATAAGCAGAATACAAGTCTCCAAGAAGTGGGGTATATTATCTGAGAAAAAGTACTGTTCTCTTTTTAGCAATAAAATAAGCTAACTTTTAAGTTAGGTCCTGTATTTCTGCATAGCATGGCATCGTGCCAAGCCAGCTCCAGAGAGTGGGAAAGGAGAGGCCTTGTGAGTAAAAATAAACAGACCCAAATGTATGCACACAGCCCAAACCCGGAGCTTGGGAGTGCTGGGCGTAAGCTGTTTTCCACTACTGCCTACAGAGGATTTGAGAAAATTTATGGCACACTGAGCTCAGACTTTACAGCAGCCAGAGGGGACTAACTCAGTGTGTATTTTAGGAATGGCTGCACTACTCAGTTTGCCTTTACTTCCCTCCCTTACTTGCACACACAGGCAGCCCCATAGCCCAACCTTCTGTGGTGACCTGGTCACTTTGGTCCATCGTACAACACCTTTGATGGGTATGTCAGGAGAAATAATATAATTCCACCCGTCAGAGAGTGGTGTTTCAAAAACACATGCAACTACTAGAATTATCTGCTAGGACCACAGTAGTTGTGAATGCATGTAAAGAGATGTGCTATTTACTCCATAGTGAATACCCATGTAGCTGTTACCAGCAAGCTGAGGTGCCCTGTACTTCACATACCAATTTCAGTTTTACTCAGTAAAAGTTCTTACTCCCTGTAGACTCTCCAGTCTGCTTCTGTGTACTTTGGGAGTGTAAGGTCATCAAGATCAGATATTCCGTTACCCACAATGAACAATTTTGGCCAGACTCTGATATTAACTACAGTGACAGAAAATATAAGACCTAGTTATATAAACTCACTGTATTCAGTAAAGAATTCTTGAAATCACATTTAGATTCTTACTGTGTTCTTAAATTTAAAATATCTAAAAAGGCAGGATAGGTGGTATCTACCCAATCAAGAATCCATTAAAGGGAGTCAGTTTTTGTTTATACCTGGATCTATTCCAATTAGGGTCTCTAGAGCCTTTATCTTTTGGGCTGCTTCTGCTGACACAATACTGAAATGCAGAGGATCTTGAGAGATGCAGTGGACCTGTGGGACTCCTCCTAAGGGCCTGACATCGTCATTCTTTAGGTCGGTTATGAACATGCAGCCAGGAGAATGAGTAAAAGCTAACGGCGCTCCTAAAATGAATGAAAAAACTTCAGTTAAATGTAATTATTGCAATGTAACAAATTATAGGGATAATAAAATTTCAAAAAGCCACTTAATATAACAACAGAGTCCCTGCCAGATGACACATATAAAAACAAGGGATATTTTAAGTTACTTTGAAGCAATTACACTTTCAGAAAGAAATGTATACACGTACATTTGAAAATGTTTTCACTTTTAAGAAGCTCATGTGGGTAGTTGAGATCAAAAACATTTTTTCCACAATGTCCTCTTTGGTCTGAACTTGAGGCAACCTAAGAATGGAGTGCTGGTACCCTTGCAAAAGGTCTGTTGTGATGGTGTTTGCCTTTCCAAGCCACCATTACATGTGATGGGGCCCTGCATTCCTGGAGATGGCTGAACACCCACTTGCCCATGGGAAGCAGGAAATGAATTCCCTATTTTGCTCTGTTTACATGCATGGCTTTTGCTTTCCCTATGAAACTGTCTTTATCTCAGGAGTTTTCCAGTTTTTACCCTTCCACCTCAATCCTCCTGGCTGGGGTTAAACCACACCAATTTAAACTGGGAAGGAGTAACAACAAAAGGGGACCAGTAAATGTTAGCAAAGGAAATATGAGTAGTCTATAAAACCCTAGGGAAAAATAAGCTTCTTCTTTAGACCTGACAGCATTGTAGCTCCCTAAGCTGAAAATATTTCCTGTCTTTATAATGCCTCCAGAAGTCCAAATCTAGGTAATACTTGATTTGGCAAAATTGGTACGTTGTTAGGTAAATCATAACTAGTCCACTCAAACAAGCAAAACTTTCTTTGTTAGGAGGTTCAAAATGGAGAAGATATTTCTTTACTGAGTACATATGTGCTTGGTTTGAGTTACATCTGTTGGAACTCTACGACCAGCAATTTAAAGCATCTGGGGAACATGGTTGTTGAAGTTTACTACACCTCACCAAAACCCGTGAGCAGACAGTTTTTTGTGACAAGCTAGCAGATTCATCTAAAGTATGGTTACTGGTGCTATGGCAGATTTTAAACTTCCTAGCTGAGAAGGCAGCACAGCAAAATAAAAACTATAAAAAAAATTTCCTGGAATACACTGACAACTAGTTTTAATATAGAAAACAGAAATAAACAAAAGTGAAAGTCTGTCCCAGGCAAGGACAGGATAGACAGCCACTTGTGCAACAGATTGAAGAGACATTGGCAAATGTTTTCTCTCTTTTCCCTACATTAAGGGTGCATGAGGAAGACGAATAGGTTTGCTGAAGAATCCAGGAAAAAGTAGAATTTTCAGTATGGATTTGGAACTGGAGTTAAGAGATTGTATGTAAGAAAGAGCAAGAAGACTCTTAGAGCTGAACATATGAGAGCAGGTGTTGAGAGAAGTTCAGACAAACATCTATAAGAAACCACAAGGATCCTGCAAGGAGAGAAGGACAAAGCAGGTGACCTCCCAGGGTTCTCCCAAATATATTGCCTATGATTACTAAGCTTCTTTTTCAGTAAGAATGAAAATACAGTATTTTATTCCACACTAGAGACTCAGAGAAGTATATAATGCTGTTACTATGGTTTTGCTGCGTTTTCTTGCCCTTTGTCCTCATGCCTGCATAAACGACTGCACACAGTATAGAAACACTATGGAGAAAAAAAAGTTTCATTTTTGTGAAGTGTGTCACATTTACTTAATTTTGGAGAAAACTAAAAGCTCAAAATTCTCCATGAGACACTTAAGAACCCTTTTCCATGTCAATCATTTTGCTAGCTCTTGACAAGATTTTGGAAAGATTTCTGGCTTCTCATTTTTTCCCTTCTTTTTTTTCTTTTTCCTTTACTATTGCTTTACTTCAATGTAGTACAAAACAATATATTAAAAGGAAAAAGCTTAAAAATTAATGCCTTTAAACTTCTTGGGTTTTTATAATGCTTAAATAGATGTTTTGATCTTGCCAGATTTAAACAATATAGAATATTTAAGATACACAAATGTCATGAAATTTCAGTAAGAATTTTCTTTAAAGTAGACCTGTATTTCACAACAAAAACTCTCCTGTCAAAGGCTTTTTGTTGTTTGAGGTGTTTTTTATCTTACCCTAAAATCAAACCTGTTAATCAGCCAATTCAGTCTCCTTTTTCAAAAAATAAAATAAAACAGAGAGAAAGACAATAGATTTAGGGATAATTTTAAAAGTCTCTAAGCAGCACGTACTGCAGTTGATAATTGCTTCTATTCCTGTTACTCCACAGGCCCAAAACACTGGAATATCACCAGGGTGAAGGTGAACTGGATCTCCATAGTCTGGTTTAGAAAGATCTTGTATCCCCAGCAGACCTGGAATTGATCAAAAATGAAATCATGAGCAGTTCTAATTAAGCAGTAATACTGCAAAGCTGGGGGGTGGACCCCAAACATCATTCAATGACACTGAGTTAAGAGTTCAAGAGTGTCAAGTCCCCCTGAAGTGGCACGTTTAGTTTGCCTTTGAATGCATCTCCTCAGAGCCTGAGCTGACTTGATTTCCCTTTTTTTGTACTCAACAACACCAGTAAAAATGTATTTATAATATTTCTGCAACAAAATGCAAGTTAGACATCTATGCTGAGTTTCCAAGAGAATATAAATCTTCTGGATCAAAAGAAGAATTCTATTTGTAGCACTGACAAACAAGAATAAACGATCGCAATGCAAAATGAGAACACGTTTTCTACTGCATTAACTTTCTACATTCTTTAACTAGAGAAATGATCAATCTCTATTTTCCTCTCTGTCTTAAATAAATACATCTCACTCTTAGCTGCCTTTCATTGAACTGTCTTTTGCTTTATTCTAAGACCCGCTTGTAATAATCTGGGTCATTCTAAGCACCTGCTATTCTTCCCTTGGCTTTAAATTCTTCAGATGTTTAAATACGCCACCTTCCTTTCTGAAATTTATTTATATAATCTGTATGTATGATAATTTACTCTTTTGTAATGACTTATTACTAATTTGTCAGGCTTAAGTAAGATACATTACTCTAGTACGTTATTGGAGTGTTGTGCTCCTTCCATGCCCTGCAATGTGATCCTTCTGTGTACGTAGGCCATGATTACCAAATTTCTGAAAGCAGGGGGAAATTTTTGCAATCTATCTTCATATTACAGGTTTGTTTGGTCTTGCTCTTTTTCAAACTGCCTCCTGTCTTATTTTTTCTTCATTTTTGTTCAATTTAGTTTAAAAACAAAATTCATATTTCTATTAATTTTAAGCGTTGTGCTCTTTGTATGCTATTTCAATATTTTTTAAAATAATGCAGTATTTACTTTCACATTCAACCACTAAGACACAAAATGCATCCACACATACTTCTCCCTATGCTGTCAGTCATTGTTATTCTATCGCTGGAATCTCTGACAGCAAGAAAGTACTCACATATAAATGAAACTGCACACATTTCAGAAAAATGTGATTACACTTTTTACCAAAACCACCCCTGCCATATAACTTATCTACATCTGACAACTATCTTTTATCTAAGAAATATGTTTGTTCATCTCACTCAAAACCTTTTTTTTTTTTTTTTTTTGTTTTTTTTTTTTTTGTTTTTGTTTGGTTTGGTTTTGGTTTGGGGTTTTTTTTGTTTTGTTTTTGTTTTCTTCCTTTTTCCTTTTATATTCAGGCTTGTGACCATTAGAAAGGTTTAAAACAGATTTAGTGGTGCAGGTATTTCAGTCCTACCACTTCCCATGCTTTCCTCCTTCACTTCTATACACAGTCAGGTGCATGCAGAATGAGAAATGAAAAGCACTGACCAGGGTCACCTATGTGAACTGGTGCTCCATGGGCTTCTTTTAATTCAGATGTTGCCAGCACAGCTGCTCCCAACTTGCTTTCAGGAATAGGTCTCATTGTCACTACTAAGTTGCAGTGAAACACAGAAACGCTGTAGCAAGGCACAGAGGTCTGGCAGTTCAAAAGAATCTAGCGTTAGCAGGAATATGGACTAATAATTCTAAAATGTTAGAATAAATAAATTTAAATATTTGTGTCGTACTTGAGTTTAGAAAGACTGCATCTAACATTCATTTTAAATGCTTTTGAAAAAAATTCTTAGGATCCTGTATTCTTTCCTTTAAGATTCCATCATTTATCTCTATCATATAGATCACTAAAATTTTCAACTTAATGCATTCCTTGTTTCAGTGCACACAGCAAGATGAGCTCAGTGTATGCTGAATATTGTCAGAAGCAATGGTGTGTTCCCTCAGAAGGTGAAAAGCTAATGGAAAACTATGGCACAGCTACAAATCTACTTAGACTGAACCTACCCTCTGTATTTGAATACAGTGCCCTGTAACACGCCAGGGTCGGCAACTGCTGATGGCAGTACCCACTTGTACAGAAGCTGCATGACAGTCCCATACAAACAAATCTTTCATGTCTCTACAAAGGTTCTGTGGAATTCATCATCCTCACCAACTGGGAGGCTGAGGCACCTTTTCTATTTAGAAATAAAGCAGGTCAGCTTTTTAGGAAAAAATGTCAGATAACTGAGTTGCAGTTGAACATAAACAAGACATCCAGAAAGCTAGAGCTGTCTAGAAAAGGTTCATCTAAAGTCTTTATAATGATAATAATAATCACACCTGTCACTGAAGAAACACACTGTGCTATTCTTCGCAGCATAACGTGCTATAAACTATAAATTTTTCCTAATTCTGAAGCGCTAGAAGCAGATACATAGTTGTATTTTTTTTCTTTATGCTTGGTAGAAGAACTCACATATGAGATACATTTGCACCTTCATTTTGACCAGCAGCATAGCACAGATTGTGTAATGATAACACTGGAAACAACAATAACCTTTCTTCAGTAGCACAGCATCTGAACTAAATGCAAAAGGCATGCAGATGTGTACTTCAATGCTCTTCAATTTACTGGAGCCAGAATTATTCTAAGACCTCTGTTACCATTAAAATGTACACCACACATTTTTGAGCACGGTCATAATTTTCAGTGCTATGGTAGACACCTCAAGCCTTTGGGAACATCTTCTGGCCCAGAGGCCTGGGTTTGTACTAAATGTGCAGCTTAAAGGCTCTACTGTCACAAGAAAAATCCAGAATGTGGCTGTCATGCAGAAGAAACTGCTATTGTCACAGTTTATAAAAGAAATATTGCAACTGCAAGCAGGAGCTGGTATGGAGAGCAGGACACATGCTCAGGACATGGTCAGAACAGTGCATGGATCGTTGGATGAACCAGGGTAAACCAGAACAGAATCTGAATGAAATGGCTGCCACGGGAAACAGGGAAAGCTTTGTCATGAAAAATCAATAAAAAAAGGAGATTGGCCTTACACTGAACTGATGCTGGGAATATTTTATCCTGTATTTTCATATGTTCAGCACTAGCATATGCCTTAAGTTACTGTGTAGATAGACAAAAACAGTTCTGATTTGAACAATAGATATATACACCTGATATGAATATGGGCAAAAAATCACAGGCAAAATTACAGCAAAGATTATGTGTGTGTGCATATACTTACTTTGTACATGCTTACATTACATTTTTGCTCAACGTTTCTGATAGGAATGCCAGCTTTTTGGACTGCTTTTTCAAAAGAGAAGCTGCAGCCTAAATAAAAAGTCACCATGTCCTTGAGTTGTTCAGAATACTCCTTAAGGCTTTTCAGTGATCCAGTACAAGCTCCATGCTCGTATTTTCTGTACTGTAAGCAGTCAGTTCTAGTGAAATAAGAAGTTATCACAGCTTTGTCACATTTTTTGAAAACAAGGAGAATTGGTTGAATTGACATAAACCCAGTGCAAAACTACAAGATATAGCCTGCTTTATTCATTTTGTTCTTTTTGACTAATAATAAAACAAACACAGGCAAAATCCCCAGAATATCTTATTCAGCACAAAACCAAGCTGGCTGACAGAATGTTAGAGTTTGAAATTTTTTAGGTTTTATAGGTAAAGGCCCCTTATGCAGATGTTGTCTCAGGCTTTCAAAAATTTGGAAGCTGGTTTAAACTTTTTGTTAGTGTTTACCACAGGAGTACATATTTCAAATATCAGAGACTCTACATGTATCATGCAGGCACCATGGCTATGTTTCTAGAAAATAAAACAAACATAAAACCCGATTATTGAATTCTGCAGGCTCAGACTGCAAGATATTTAAAAATTACACAAATTTTCACCTTTGGATTAGAGAAATACTTGTAATACTGATGATTATCATAACATGGGGCTCAAGAACAAGATAATCAGGCTGTTATACATGGTTTTCACTCAAAGGAATAACTCTGAGAAACGAATGTTGTTTACAATATTCAACAGTGTAACCAGGCTGTTTCCTCAAACCCTCCTAATTACCACCAGCATTCACTTGAGAATATTGGCCAGCAGAGTTGGTTTGTAGTTACCTGATATCAGAATCACTACTCAGGGAAGGACATTTCCAGTCACCTGGCTGACTTCTGTACAGCAGTGGCAGGGGTCCATCGTTCGCATGGCAGAACTTCTCAAAGTCATCAGCCAGGGACTTGTGCAAAATCACAACGTTGGCTTGTTTATAGCCTTAAATTGCGGACAGAAGGAATGGCTGGTTATTAATTCAGCTTTTTGTTTGTGAAACAAAGACTTTTCTACATGAATTTCTTTAGATGGTTTATTAAAATTACCTGAAAGAAATTTTTGATTCAGAACTCTGTTATTAGAAAAAACTTCTTGATATGTTTTAGAAGTCATAGCTAGGCCTCCTCTATATGTGAAGTCATTCACAGCTAAAACAGTTGGCAGATATGGGTAGTAGCAGAATATGAAGACACCATAATTAATAAACATTTCTATTAATTTATATATAAACATAATTTCTTGTCTAACTGGGGACATTAATCTTCTGTAGGAAAATGTTTTATTTGCAAATGTTAACTCAGAGCCAAAGAAAGGCTATCACATACCACATTTGCACAACTATTTTTCACTACACCAAGATAGAAATCAATCCAAGAGAAACTCCTGGTATCTTGATGTTCGTAGCATATTCTTTAAAGTTTTCTTGGCTAGGGAATTTTAGTGTGGGCTGCAATTAAACAGATATGATTGCAACTCATTAATAACCTCTTGACTGTCCACTGAGTCTTAGTTATTTCTAATTAAAATTCTAATTTAATTTATGATTAAAAAAAACCCCCAAAACAAACCTAAAATAAACAGAACTGCTACACTTTCTTCACTTGGAAACAGCTTTGATTTAAAAGGTTGTTGACTACTAATATGAAATAGCTTCTAAACACATCAACATTTTTGCAATGAGTACCACTGAAGAAAGGTCCCATTCATTTATTTAGCAAAAAATTATTTACTTAACAGTAGTAGTTAATACCAATGCCATTTAAATTTTCCTGCATGGAAATATCAACTGTTCAAAAAATGGGGGGAAATTTGGAGGACAATCTGTCTAGGGTGTATAAACCCAGCAATCCTTAAATTTTGTTACGATACTCTCTTGAAGAATTATTACTGTAATATCAGGCAGGCAAGTAGAAGACTGCATAGAAGCACTCACTTTCTTAAATACTGCAGTAGTCTGTCATCAAAAAGGCAATAATTTAGTTGAAATCAATGAGCTGCCTTCAAAGGCTGCAAAAAACGAGCCAAATCTTACTCTTGACCAAAGCTAACAAAGAAATCCAAAGAGAATTTTATTCCTGATGGAAAAATGCAAAGAAAAGGCTGAGGTAAGCATGTATTTGCATACTGAATTTGTCCACACACTTCTCTCTTGGGAGTAGTCAGCACAAAAATTCATTTTATTACTAGCAAAAGTTACTAAATATGGAAAGAGATTTTTGCTAAATACAGAAAAATATTTTTGCTAAATAAACATACTACATTTACCACTGAATAAAAAACTAAATTCGGTTACCCCTCAGTTTCCTTCCCTGCCATCCATGAGAAATCCACAGGCACTTTTTGCTTTGCTGGTTATATTAATGAGTTCTAAAAATTATGGGTTTAGTCAGGACATTTAACTGACAACGCTGAATTTCACATACTAGTTACAGATGACAGGCTGAATCTTCAGGCAAATACTTGATAAACTCAGGAAGCTTCATTATAACACTTTAAGAACTTTATTGCTCCTCCTGATAGCTATCCTTACTTTCTGTATACATGAAACCCGTATCTCCTGATGGATTCACTTGCATCATGGGGCCACCATTACAAATGCATTCACAATGGTAGTGGAGCTGGATGTGCTGACCAACTCAGGCATTAATTCAACACACTCATGTCCCAGTTCAGAGAAGTTTAGAAAGAGCTTTTAACTTCTATGGTGAATAACAATGAGGACAATTAGAAAGAATCAGACAACAACAACATAAGACAATTAGTATAATTTGGTTCTTTTTGTATAATGAAACTGTTTGTTCATTAACTTGTTTTGTATGTCAACAATACATTTAAAATGTTATAACTCATACATTTAAAACTACTGCAGCAATAAATTCACTTAAAAATTCAGCTGGGGCAAACTGCCAATTATTAACATTATAAAATGTCTTCCATTAGTATTTTTCAACTTAGGAACTGATAGAAAAGAAAACCACAATTTCAAGACTCACTATGGTTCTAAAAAACGACCTTTAACCTTTTTTATGGTAGTGCTACTATTGTACACACAGCTTTGTTGAGCAAATATTTGCCATGGTATTTTTGTTTACATTATTTTTTAAAGCTGATCAGAACAATGACAGACTTCTCTGCTTCTGTAAAAGTTCAGCTATAAGAGACAAAACAGAAATCAATCTTCCAGAATGCAATCAGTTATCTCAGTATAAAACTAATTCCTCCCCTCTCCCTTATAATTCCCAATCTTGCCGACCCAGTAATCTTCACCTTCTGCAATAAAATGAGCAGAAAACCACTCCTTTAACTATATGCCTCTAATTCTTCCCTAAAGCATATCTGATGTGCTAAGTAAAACAAGGTGTCTGTGAAGAACATGGTAGGTCATCTTACAAATGTGATAATAACATGCAAGAAAATCCAGATTTGGTTAAAGATTTTTCAAATATTTTCTGCATCCATCATTTCTTAATGACAATTGGAAGCAGAGGAATGCACTGCAAACACTGAAAGAAAAGTCCATATACATTACTCAGGTAGGATGGTGTATTTTCTCTGATACATATTTTATGATTTAAACAGTCAGGTGTTTACAGTGTGATTTCAAAAACACCCAAGAACATAATATTTTCTTCTGCTTTAATTTTGTGCTTTTGATATTTCTTCAATCCTTTACAAACAAAAAACCCCATAGTTATGAATCTAGAATGGAATCACTGCACAGAGAGCTGTTAGGTTTACTTACCTTCCGCCATTCCAGAAGTATTACTAGTACTGAGTCTGTTGCATCGAATTATTCTTCTTAGCACATGGGGAAGGAGAGATTTCAAGCCTCCTGTCAAAAGCATCTCTTCATCCTTAACAGAAAGAAAATTATAAATTTGAATACAAAGCGTCTTTCCCCCCCTCCCCCCCATTTTAAATTCTGATTTTCTGGAGAACTTAGCTTACATTTCCTCCTTGTGTTATTATCACTGGGAAATTCTAAGTTGTAACTCAAAAGGGAGATAAAATTCAAAGGGTTATTTCACTGACATTCTATGACTATATGCAAACTGAATATTTCAACAAATTAGCTGGAGACATGCACTTTAACATTTGGGATAAAATGTAAAATTTTGCAGCCCTATAACGTAAGAAACATTTCTTTCCTCCCTGATACATATTAGTTTTCTAGAGTATTCGGTTTTCCAAAAGTCATTGTAACTTTAAAATTGCAAAAGCACAAGTAGATTAACCTACTAGGGTATAATCTATAATATCACTTCTCTGATTAAAATACTTTTACACAATTAGCAAGGCAACCTTGTGGTAAAGAGAGAACTATATAGAGAAAATGTCACTGTAATACATTTCATATGTATTATGGTTTTCAAATATTAATTATGCAGAAGTGAATACTCCTGTGGCTATTCTTCCACTGGGAAAGCACATATAGAAATGTTTAAGTCACTTGTCACACAATCTGGAGTAGGTACAGAAATAAATTTCCTAATTACAATTAATATCTACCTCTTTTTACTTCTTTTGAAGATTTAAAATGTAATTTTTCTGCAATCCGGACTAAGTTCACACAAAGCTTTTCTCTTGACTTGAACTATTCATAACTAAAAGCGGTTTATTACATCGCTATAAGGAAAAAGTAAAAATTAAGTCTGGCTGAAATAATAACTTGGCTGCATATGATTTTAACCTCGGTTACTTTTAGGTAAAGAAACTGAACTATCTTCCAATTAACAAAATTACCAACCTCCAACTTTTTCTTTAATTCAGAACAAGCCATTCTTGATGTCATTCAAAAGAAGTAATAAATACGAGAGAAGCTGTGCTGCTCTTTTTAAAAGATGTTACTAAATTAATATATAATGAGATGTTATACCCTTCTAGCAAAAGTTAACTTTTCTGTTTAAGGTCCACAGTTTTTGTTCTGTAACTATGATAGTACAAAGTTTCACTCTCACAACTGGAGAGTGGAGTGGAATAGTGTGAAAGTTTGTACCTCTGAGCAATTATTCTGCAATTAACTTGAAGAGCAGTGATATATATTGATTGAAATTATACTTTTATCCTAGTCTGTCCAAAATGTTTCCCATAGTTTGCAGAGCTCTGAAAGGTTAAGTTGGGTGCACTGAAATTTAGAGTAAACTTTGTATCTATTCTTAATTCTGAAATCTTTATATAACACTGTCAGCCAAAAGAAAACAGTCTTCTTTCTGAACTGCAGCTTACTACTTTCTAGCTCTTATTTGCTGCTCTTACATTATCACCCTGGATGTTGTACAAAAATAGTCTTCATTATGAAATCATGAACAATTCCAAACACACACTTCAAAGATAACAAGAAGTTGGATATAGAGTTGTCGCTGAACACTAATTCAGGCCTAAAGTATCAATTTAAGATTCTTACTGTAAAAATAATTTCTAACACCAGTCTGGAATAAATCATTCAAGAGATTTCAAACTAAATAAAATGATCCTAATAAAACAATCCAGATGTGTTCATTAAATTCTTTCAGATATTTTTTTTTTTATTTCCTAGGATCCTTAAAACCATCTAAATCATCTGTAGGATTGATGGCCTGCTACTGATGAACTACTAGTTGACTTCGGCTTGAAAGACAGTGTGAAGTTCAGAATATCAGTCTGGGAAAAAAGCTGTCTTTAGCTAGGTATTTTGTCACAAATGTTCTGATGTTGGGAAAGCCTGATTGTCCTCTCATAAAGTGTGTGCCCAGCAGCAGAAATGAAAGTACTCTGAGATTTTATCAGCAAACATTTAGGCCCCTAAAAGCTTTTGGTTCATATGACAGCAAGTGGCTAACAAGCTACAGGACTATGAATATCAGTAATGCTGAAATATCAGCTGTAGATACCATACAGAAGCACTTGGGCCTGTTGCTCCTACTTGTGAATAAACATATACTATTGGTGACGACTGGTTAGAAAGTGAATAATTTAAAGTGCAGTGGGACAAGGCTCACCTTCCTATGGTGATTTTATAAAATAATAGGAAAAATTCAATTTGATTTACATTCTGAGTTTTAACTTTAGATCACTATATTTGCTGTACAATATTTGTAACAGATTGTGATGTTATTTTCTTTATTAATTACTAAATTTAGATAGACAATAAAAGTGGTGAGATGCTCACAGTAAACCCCATTTTTTTGCTGTATGATGCCCACAAATAATTGGAAATGCAGTATGCTATTTCTCTAATCGAGGAGGCATAGTCAGGTTTAGATTCCCCAAACATCTCCAGAACTTCCTGAAAAATCCTTGGAACTATCATGACTATGGCATGCTTGGAATGAGCAGGGAAAAGCATGGAGGTAATCAGCATCTTAAAGCATCTTTTCCATTTTTTTCTGTCAGGATGCCTAGTGTACAGAAGGACTTCCTAGGGGCCTCAAGCAGCACTCTACTTTAAGTAAACAGTTTGAGACAGTAGTTAATCAGTTAGCAGGATCTGTGCCTTGGCAGGGGTTTCTTTATTCCTTTACTTTGTTCTGAGATAGTTTCAGATAATGATAGTATCAGTTGCCTCACAGGGTGGGGGGTAGTGTGTGAGGGGCGGGGATATTGGATCATGACACAGGTAAAGACAACTGTGCAGGGTGTTAAAAAGGCCTTAAGAGAAGAGGCTGGCAGAGCTTAAAAAATGGCTGTTGTGCTTGAGAGCATTCAATGTGGTGTCCCCCCAAAGAGTTCCTAAGACTGACTTTCCAGTGTGTTGTCTTTAATGGAACGAACATCTAAAGCAGACCAGATAGAATCCTGTGTAAAAAGCAATTGAAAATCAGGTCATTGACTGGCTGCATAATGACACATTTCATACTTAAAGCACCCAGTCTGAAAAAAGACCTCATTCTAAGTCATGATGCTCACATCAGACTCCCTACTTTCAACACCACCAACCAATATAGTAGTTTCATAGCACTGAAGCATCAAGTCCATTCTTGATGAACATTTTCTTAAACATCTTTCTTAAACATCTTCCACATTAGAATCCAAATAAACACTTTTCTTTTTAGAGTTTTCAAGAAGGTTCAATGTATTTCATGTGTATCTTGAATTTTACATACTGAACTTAAATGTATAAGTATTAAAATACATCGCTGTCTGAAATGTTAAGATGGCACTTACCCCCTATTGATTTGTGGGCACTACCATATCCTAAGCTGCACTTCTAGATCTTGACAAGGATAATGAAACTTCAAAGCTGGAAAGAGATGAACATGATGAAGGGAGCTGTGTGATCAGGCGGTGATGAGAGTTTAGCTTATGCCAGATCAGTAGTATAGAATAATGAATCAAATTGTCAAAACCAATATTGTATTAAAATGACATTATATTAAAAAGATACATATAAATATTCAAGGAAAAAACCTCTCTTTGCATCAAAGTGGCAGTCAAGAAGCACAGTTTGGTAAAAGTACAGTATAGTTTTGGTAAAAGTTCTAAATGGATCTTGGGTCTGGCTTTAATAAGTAACATAAAATTGTTAGTTGACATCTTCATTCAGTAAATACTTGTGCAGCACCACCACTTCTGAGGAATTAAGCAGATGGATATTACCTGATCAATTTGGCCCAGGATGATTTAAAAAATATCTCATTACCAACACAATAACAATTTTCAAGAAACCCAGATTTGGAGGGTGAATTATTTTTTTATTAGAAATTGCGATCCCCAGTTGCCATATGAAGCACTAAGTCATTAACCATTTCTATGTGCTGTTCTCAGAGCACCAGTTCAACACAGGTGACTGAGGGCAATGCTGTGCTGATCTTTGCTGAGGTCGCTAGACTGGGTGGGGACCGGGTCTAAGCCTCATCTTTGTAACTGACCGTAAAGAATATGCTCAACTTCCCCCAAACTCCACAACTCCTGTAAGGAAAAAAGTATGTTGAGAGGAAGACATGAAGCAAGAAAAACGTAGTTCCAGACAAGATTTAATAAAGGGATTGCCCTGTGTTTCAGACTACTTGCATGATGAACAGAGTAGCCTCTCTCCAGGCTATTCCTTATTTTCTTCCTCTTTGTCTACATTGTGCCTTTATGCCTTCCCTCCTCTCACTACTTGATGTATCTCTCAGTTGTACCTTAACCTCTTAAAATCTTAAGATTTTAAATCTTAAATGAGCTTTTTCTGTTCCTAGTGTGAGACAAAATAACTTCAGTAACTTCATAATACACAATACATTCACAAATGTTTTCCCAGACTTGTAAGATTTAGACTCCTCTGACCCCACCTATACTCATAGGTGAATACATATCTATATCTAAATATCTCTTTTAATACTACAGACAGGCTTGACTTAAGCATAGTTTTTTATTTCATTCTTCATTTCTGACAGTGGAACCACCAACCAGCCTTACAAAGTTATATATCTTACAAGCTACAGTTTATAAAGTGTTTTTACAATCTGCAGAACATAACCTCTTTATGGAAAAAGAAGGAAGAGCAGTAAGGGAAATATTTTATATTATCTAAGAGCTTTCAAAATGAAAAAGTGAGTCTGTAAATTTCACAGATATTTAAATGTGAACATAGATTCTTTACAGGCCCACACTGTAAATTATTCATTACCCAAGAAAATGGAAAAAATGTCATTTAGGTGTCAGAGAGATTACACTTTGAGATGCAGTGGGTGGGTCCATACTGCTGTGCTAAACCACACCAGATAAAAACGAATCAAGAAATTATGTAATAACACAAAGGATTAAAACATTCTTCAGAAGTGTCAGTGTGACTACTTTGCCTTCACACATATCAAGTGAATTAATGAAACAGAAGTAAAAAAATAGCATTTCTGTGGTTTTAAAAATGGAACACATGAGAATACACAGCCTGTAAAAAGTATGGGTGGTAAGGGTAATAAACAGGTTTGAACACTGCAAAGTAGTTAACACCAATTTCTGGGATTATGAATTACAGGTCTGTTCCTCCAGCGGCGCTGACAGACTAATAAAACCATGGTTTAATGCAGCGTAATCTAGAGACTTGCTTGCAATGAGCCCAAAGACTCTTACGAAATACAACCTTGCATTGCTTAGATGACTTTTGTCCTATTTTCAGTTTAAAGTTTGATAATAAGAATGGGTGGTGGCATGTGGTGGCAGGATCATGGGCCAAAAAAGTGTAAGGGTCACTGCTTAAAACTGCTGGGCAGAGTTTTTTAGATATTGTCATGCAGATACCTTAGCCAAAGCTACTGCTGCACGAACAGGAACAGCAGGGTAACCTGAAACATGAGCCAGCCCGTGGGCTGCCTTTACCAATACATAATGGAAAGTAATCTAAACTAATTATAATCTAACAAACTCTTTGTGTACTATGCCTTGCCCTAGTATGAATATGGTTATAGAGGCTTTTTAACGTAAACACACTTTAAATGACCTGCTGTTTAATCATCAAGTTGATTTGAAATTCTGCCAGCAGACTTCTGTGAAAAGCACAAGCTTCTCTGAAAATTTAGTCCACTTGATTTTCCAACAGGGTCTCTCAGTTACACTTGTGATTTTTTATCTGAAGAATCAATTAATAATCCTTTTTCTTCCCATTTTGCTATGAATCATTTTAAAGCACAGAAGATCTTTGTGTATCATTCCAAAAGGGGAGTGTGTTCTGTAATTTCAGGCAATAGTTCATCCAGCAAATTATTATTTAACTTTATATTTGAAATACAGGGTATTTGTGTTTGAAGTTTATGCACCTTTAGATGAGGGCTGCAAATAGAAATTTAAATTAGCTTCCATTAGTGTTCTTTCTGCTGCTTAAAGTAGCCACCCTGTACTTGAGATCCTGCAGATTATGTTAGGGTGAGAAATTGATGATAGAATCAATGTGTCTTTAATGCAATCTTGTTTATTTGCAATAAAGGTACACAACATCTATTTTCTCTCAGTATAATAAGAACAAATGACAGAAAGCAATTACCGGTTTCAAAGCTGCCATTTCAAACAGCACTCTATGCTGCTGCAACCACTGCATTGGTATTACTTTACACTCAGCTTCTGCTCTGGGACAAAATAAACTGTTTCCCAGGTGGAGAAATATGGGCAGAGAGTAAAGAATCAGGCCCTGCCTTTTCAAGGGCACAACCTATGCAAGATCCCAGTCGTTCGGGCTTTTTTATCCTGCAAAGGATAAGCCCTCACGACTTCACACACTCTTCCAACCCCTTGGGTCATATCCTAAAACCCACATTCCCGCCTCATTACCTTTCAAATACATATGACCAACAAGTTTTAGAATAGCCACCTCATTTACATGAACCTTTGGCAAGACACAAGTATACACATAAGAGGAGACTAAGAAATTCATCAAGATTTAAAAATGCTACATTCATGCCTTGAACTTTGCTGGCAGGAATACTCACCAGTAGCAAGAAGAGACTGCAAATAATCCACCAAAGGTTGTTTTCAGATAAAATGACAAGAAATGCTTATTCAAATTCAAGAAATTGAAAAAACCAAAGAAGGCATGAGGATGGTATTTAAATATTGTTTCCCAATCTATGCTAAGCTACAGATCTTTAGAATTGCTCCACGATTCTTTGGGCTGGCTCAGATACTAGTTCTCTATCTTGGCCTCTTCTGGCACCAAGACAGTGTAAGAAAGTAGGGTACCTTGCTGCAGACCACCAGTGTCAGCCTCTCCCACACCCCTGTGGCAGCACTGGCCAGCTAACACTGCACACAGCAGCCAAGATGATGGGCATTGGCTGGACAAAAACTCCTAAAGAGAGGGAAATTTTTCTTCCCTGTCTTATTCAGAAGGAAAGAAAGTGGAAGTCCATAGGACAAAGTACAGTGACTTGTAGTGCTTTGTTGGTAAGGCAACAGCCACAGGTGCTCGTTTAGATAAGAACATATGTCACCAACTAGGTTACACCCAGTCCATCATGCATGGTCACAGGGCTGATGTGGTGCTCATTCCTACCAAGGAATTCCATCTGAAAGTAAGCAGGTAAGTGATGTTCTGCTACCTACACATCATAAAAATAGAACCATGCTCTCAAAAAACACACCATGTTCCTGCTGTCAGGTCTTTCAGACTACCTCCAGGATTATGCCATTCCTTTTGTGTTTATATGTCTCCCAGCAGGTGCTGTCACTGCACCCACCACTGCTCACCTAGCAATTCTCCTCAGCCATGGTCACTAAAGAAATGATTCCAGTCCACATGTTTACACAAACTTAGCATCCTTGAGATGTGGGTGTCTCAGTCTGCTGTGTGTGGGGAACTTCCAGTGAATTGTACCTGTCCAAACTACCAAGAACAAACATCCCTGCCTCCACATATACCTGTGATGAAGAGCTATTAACTTTCATTGTTCCACTGCTTCCTTCAACTCCTAGACCAAGAAGTACTAGGAAAAACTCCTAAGGATAGTGTCATTTCCCTGATGAACCTCCAGGCTTAAGCAGTGCTATACGGATAATCAGATGAATCTGTGGCAGGATCTCCAAGAATACCTCATTGCAACTTCCAGGAGTAAGTATAGGTAAATTGCTGTTAGCAACTGTACTATGTGAGAGCAAATGGTCTGCATTTGGACTGCTATTTTGCCTTGGAGCATCCACACTGCCCACATAATAAATGTTAATTTGCATCAAGGATACATGGACAACTTTGTCCTGCAGCATCCATTCTATCTTGAAAGATGCCAAGTTGCGGACCAATTATGGCTGCATTACTGTGCTTTCATTAATGTATATCTGACAACTGAGGTATTATGTGGTGACTATAGTTGTCATGATGATCTGGAAACTGCCCTCAATGGTCTGTTTGGTGCAACCAGGCACCTGCAGACACATTTGTCCTCTCTCTGCAAGAGCTTAGGGTGTTTGACCAACACTTGGTAGAGCAGGACGATGAGAAGGAATAGCAAACAAGGAATAGCACTATCAGTAACTAGACATATACTCCAAGGCTGACAATTCCACAATCCTTTTGGAGAAGAGACTGCTGCTTTGTCCCTAGTGAAGATGCCCAAGCTCAGAAAACCACAGATGCTACATATTTATTTGGTAGACTGCATCACAGACCCCATAAATAATTGATAATCATCACCATATCTGAACTTGCGAACAAGAACTTGTAGAATGAATGAGTTATAATCATGAACAGTCAAAGCTCCTTGTGGTTGGTCCAAATTAAGATCTCTACATCATTCCTAACTCTTCTTCCCTGACTATACAGAGAAAGTATGAAACTCTACAGCATGTGAAGCTTTGAGGACCTCAGCTGCACAGTAATGTGAGTGATGGAAGACCTGATGAGGTGGCAGTTCAACCAAGCTACATTGACCTAATTGTCCAATCATCTGCAGGAATTATGAATTAACTAATTTTATAGGCAAGTGGCAATCATGCTGACCATGGAAAGAGACCTTCAGCAAGTGGTGTGTTGGTGCTGCAGAGTGCTAACTGTTACTCTTACCATTTCTGAACTCAAAACAGTCATTCAAGACCAGTATATGACGTAATTGCACTGGGCAACTATCCTCATCCATCACAGCAACTCTTGGCAAAGAAGAGAATGTTATGCCTGCATAAAAGAAAGGTGGGCTTGAATTGAAGCATTGTGTTCTGAAAAGAAAATTCCCAATTACCTTACTTTTAAGGGCCTGAAAGGACACAGGCCCTTATTGAACTGTCCTGGGCAGCCTGATCCCACAGCATGTGGGTGTTTCTGATGCAGTCACACTGTCACAGCACCCTCAGAGCATCACCACTGGTGGCAGAAGTACCATGGCTGTGCAGCAAGTGCAAGGGAGCAGCTCAGGGGCTCTGCTCTGCTGTTGGTCCCAGCACAGGCCACGTGAAGAACTTCACATCTAAGTTCTTGGTGACAGATTAGAACAGGTAAACACTCTCACTCTGTAGCTATTCAGTGCCTTACATAATTATATACAATACCACTGGGTCCAGCGCAGTTACTGTGGGCAGACTGAGCATCTCAAACCACTGTGTTCATGAGCAATAACAGCAAAGAGTTCAAGATGTTGAGAAAACACAGTTGCCTTTCTAGCTCACAGAGTTAATCCTGAAATTTTACTGCTTTTCCCTATGTTCCATGAATAGTGTAAGATCTGTACACATATCACCCTCAAACCTTTTATTACCATTAAAACTTCTTTTTAAAAAGCAGTTTGGTCTTGAAAGAGATTACTCATAATGCTGCAACACCAGTTAGCTGGCTTGAAAGGGATGCTGTTGCCATAATTTTGATTTTCATTACCAAAGAATACGAAGGAAAATGTTTTACACTTTTATCACCTCATTTTATATCTTAAAGATATAAATAAGCGATAGTGATTGGTATCTTGATGTGCTCTAATTCAAAAATTGAGCCTATATTTTGTATAGAAGCAACACAAAACAAAAGTTTAAGTTTTTACTATTATTATTCTTTTTTAGAGTTTTGTTCCCAGACACGGTAGATGTAAATATGCCTAAAGCCTTACCACAGAGCTTACAGTTTAAGGACTCAAACCTCTAGTACTTCTATGAATACAAGTAAAAGAGATAAGCAGATAATTAGTCCCACTGAGCTCGAAGACAGATGAAGTGCCTAAACATTTGCTGTATTGTACTTAGCTGCATACATATTTGCATACAAACCATATCCTATATGCAGAGTTAATGTAAAGAAAGATGTGATAGAAAAGTTAGCATAAAGACAGGAAAATATATAAGCAATATACTTGCTTTTTATAAACATGTGAATGTAAGAAGCTAACAACCTTGAAATAAGTTATAACTAGTACTGATGAACCATACAGTTCAGAAATAAGGTTTAGCTCTGGTTTTGTCTGCTTAGCAACCATTGATCCTTTTTCCTCCTTTCTGTATACATGCCAGATAGGAAATTGTAATAACATACCATAAAATTCCATATCCCACATCTGGAATTTGATAGGACAAATTGATAGCACAATTTATATCTTTAAACTGAAAGAGGGTAGGTTTAGGTTACATATTGAGAAGAAATTCTTTCCTGAGAGGGTGGTGAAGCACTGCCCCAGGCTGCCCATCTCTGAAGTGCTCAAGGCCAGTTTGAAAGAGACTAAGAAACTTGGTCTAGTAGAAAGTGTCCCTGTCCATGGCAGAGGGATTTGAACTAGATAATTTTCCAGGTCCCTTCCAACCCAAACCATTCTCTGATATCCCTATTCAGGAGGCACTTTAAAAGAGTAACTGTTTTTGTTCTTGGACTTTTTTTTCACATAACTTATTATAAATCCTAAGTATGGGGAGTGTGCTAAGTTTTAGTTTATTTTGTTTTCAAATGAGAAAAGACTCTTGGCTTGTTTGAGCATTAGTTTTTGACCTGGCTGAATTTTCCTCCTCTGAAATGGATTTTCAATTTACATTATATTATAGAGACTGAATTATTATAGTTTTATGGTAAGTTAATATATACATAAAGTGCAAATAATTCAAAAAATTATTAAAACAGTATTCTTCAGAAGACAAAATTAAAGCTACATCTAGCCTAGTGTCCTGACTTCAATAGTGATCAATAATGCATACCCTAAGAAAGAGCTCAAAAGCAGAGTAAACATTCGCAAAATCTAGCCAGTTTATCCTTCCAGCATTTCATGACCTCTGGCTCAGAAGCTTTAGAGCTAAGGAACATTTCTTTGTTTGTATAAGTTAATGTAAAAACTGATATCCAAGTGGACTTTATCCCATATAACTGGGATAAGTTATTGCTTGCAGCGTTTCATATGGATTTCACCAGCTTCCTCCTAAATTATTTTACTTGGAAAACTGTCTAGATGCAACTGCTAAGAATTTTGTATGGACTGTTTCATTACCATTCCACTTTCAAAGCAAATATATTTAAAATTAACAAAACTGTCTTTGTATTAGAATGCAATCTACAAACACAGGCATTCCTTTAATCCTAATTCCATAAATATATTTCCTCTTGAGACGAGCATCTTAAATGAGTGTTCCAGTAATTATCAGCAGTATCTCATCCCAAAGAAGGGTCAGACACACAGTATATGCAGTGACAAAAGACAAGATAAATTAAAGCACTCAGCAGCTTGCATTAATGTGCTCTAAGTCTAAATGTACAATTAAAATAAATCATTCAGATTTGAAAAACAACTCTGAAAAGCTGCAGGGATTTTCTCCAAAAATTTAGTCAAATGCGTGACTCTGATTGTGGGAGAAAGGGAGCAATAAGTTTGGTTCAAACCTAGGCCTATTTAGTTAGCTTCCCTTTAAATGTAATTTGTACAAAAACACATTTTTGGGGCCACCTGGAGTTTTGAAGATGGAATATATATAGGAACAGAGTTTCTGGACAGAAAAGAATAAACCTACAGAATGGATATTTGTTCAGGTACTTGGAAATATAACCAAACAAAAATCATATAGAGCAAGGTGTATTTTATGATATATTGCTGTATCCTAACTACTAGGAAATATTTTTAATAATATGCAAAGATAGAAAACATTATGGTTTGAATACAGGACCACGGTGTTTCTCATTACAGATTGAAAAGAGAGGATTTTAATCTGTTAAAAGGAAGACAAACAGGCATCAGTTACTAGAAACCACTGTGATTTCCAGTCAGACTGATGGAGCAGTAGGAGACTGCTATTAAAAAAAGTAGTTACTACTACTAAAACATTTGAAGAGATGATGGTACCTAATGACTTTCAAACTCCATTCTCTACTGACAGATTTCCCTAATGGAAATTTCTTTTCTATCCTCATAATACTTGTCTTTATAAATTAACTGAGTTTGACATAGAACACTTGCTATTCAAGGCTGATTTTGAATCTATTAAGCACTTCAAACTGCAGATATACGAGATATACAATCATTGTGTCCATGGGAAAATTATAATCATACATCAGAAGTAATGCAAGCAAGTATCAAAATTATACATCAGAAGTAATGCAAGCTAACCAGAGCATTAAAATATAAGACTGAAAAGAAGTGAGACTTTCCTGCTAGAGATCAAAGACATAGTTTACCTGAAGGCATTTAAAATAATATGAAACTATATATAAAAATAAGCAAATCTGTGTCCTCTGCATCAAACAATAAACATGCTTTCTCCCCCCCTCCCTCTGTTTAGTGGAACGTTTATAAAGCAAACATTCCGAGTAGATCCAGCTTCAGTTTGGATAATATTACACAATATTCTCCACTCCTTTTGAAGGAGGAAAATATTGTGATTTGTACTTGCTTTCAAAATCTAGACAAAAAAAAGTATATACATGTATATAAATAATATATATGCAATCATTCCATGGTTGATCACATAAAGCAAACTGTTTCAAATTAAACAGTTATTTCAAGACTGAATAAATTTAACAGAATAAAAGTCCAAAATGTGAACCTTATAGATCAAAGAATAGAATGATCAGTACGTGACTTTTCCATGGTTACTAAGTGTACAAAAAATAATTACATTAAATAAAGTGCATTAAGTGGGCATTATTTAGGACATAAACTATGTATATTAAAAATAGCTAAGAATATTAACAGAAATGCATCTACTTTCAGTGACTTTGGGTTCATGAGCTCTGCAGAAATCAAGCATCTGAAATGTCTTTCTTAAAAATAAACAGGAATAGAGAGGATACCACACTTAGAGACGGCCCATTTTGTACACGATAGACACATACTTCTGATGGACAACGAGCTTCCGACCTTTATAGTATTTATCAGTTTCAGTGAAAAAATCAAAGTTTTCCCAGTTGTATTCTAAGGGCTTTCATCATAGCACATTAATAAGAAATTTTGGGGGGCACCTTTTTGTTCTGAGTATGCACCTTGCTCAGCACGAAGTCTGTATCTTGTCCAGCTATAGCAAGGGCTCTTCAGCACTGTGATATAATCTCTTATCTGCACTGAACACTTGTCCTGTCAGTAAAGCTCTCAATTTGAGATTGCAACTTTTGCTGAAAATAGCCTTGATACCACCAATAAAATAACATTTAGAATTAATTCATTAGATCTTTTTGTAATAAATCAGAACACACTCATGGCTTCTTTGAAACAACTCATGAATATTGGGGATAATTTGATGGCTGGAATATTTATTGCATTAATATGTTGAGTTAATAGGTAAGTAAGACAATCAAATAATCAGGAAAGACAAGAGTTAAGTTTCTTCAAAGTAAATAGATGAGCATTACCAGTGAACACTCTACAAACAAGGGGTGGTATGATTATAAAGAAAATGGATAGGCAGACTTTCTTTAAATGTTTTGGTTTTATGGTTATTCTAGAAAAGGCTGTGGTTTAATAAATATATGACTTCTATATTAGTCACATTTAAGAATTGCAACAAGAGTAAAGGTTACAAAACCAAACAAATCAATAAGGCCAAACCATATTAAATTGTAGCCAAAAGATTTAGCTACCTAAGAGGATGCACTGTCAAGCATCAGCATAGAGGGGTAAAAGCAATAATAGGAACAGACAAGTGATGATATGAGAGACGCTTAACATCACCTTCAGCTGTGACAACAACATCCTTAACTCTGTAATTGAAGGCAAATGGATGTCACTGCTACCGCAGCAGAGGCAGGGAGTGGGGGGAAGGCTGCTCTCCTGGGGTGTGTGGGTGGTGTGAAGGCATTTACTTCTGCAGACAAAGAGAGGCACTGGAAAGATTAGGCAACTGTTGTCTTAGAGGAGGCATGATTACTTTTACATGGCACATCCAAACTCAGAAAGAGTATATAAAAGGCCACAAAAAACATGGGTATGGTCTGCCTTGAGACACAAGATTAAATAAGGGATTAACACTTGCTGCATGTCAAAGCAGTGAGACTGATGATTTCCTCAGAAACCCTCTCTATCTCTTCCTTATACATCTATCAAAGGACAGTGTTCAGGGACTGCAGTGGGTTCCTGTCCAAAGTCAAATGATTTATATTTTATTGTTTTAGTACTTGTTATCCAAAAGTAATTATTTTATTTTTTGCATAAACCAAACCAGTACCTCCACTAATCACAGTTTTCTAAAGAAAAATACTGTCACACAGTGGTACAGTTTAATCAATTTGTTATCTGAAGAAGCAGGAAAATAATGGCAAACATATCAAAACTCACTACGGCCAAAACCAAATTCTTGGGTGGGACAACATTATAAGGCCATGACATGTTATAGATAGATACATTTTTCTGTGCTGCTGGCTTGAAACCTTTCGTGTGTGTGTGGAAGAGGCAGGTCAGGCCTTTCCCTGGCGGGGCAGTGCCCTGTCCCACACACCCCCTGGGTCTGTATCCCACCCCAAGGCGGCCACCAATCCCTGAGACAACAGAGGCAACGCTCCAACCTGCCCCTGGAGCTCCCAGGCCAGCTCCTGAGAGGCTGAATGACCGGAGTCCCACCAGGGGGAAGGGCCCAGGAAGGCCAAGGGGTATTTAAAGCCAAACATAAGACAAGCACATGTTTTGACCTCCCTTCTCTTAGAATTTCTATTAGTTGAACACTGCTGGAACCCAGGAGTTGGTAGCTGTATTTGTTCTATTCAGTATCTTTTCCCTCTTTCTTCTGATTCCCTCTTTTTAGAATCTTGAGTAACTTAAAACTGAATGGGCTTTGAGTTTGCTAAGTTGAATGGGTGAAGTTAATACCTTGAGAAGTGGTTTATGTTAACTGAATGCTGCTCTAAACCTTTTGACAAGGTTCTTTGATTTTCTAGATTTGCCAGTAAAGTCTATTTTGCTGATCTCTTGAGAATATCTTGTCAGTCTGAGATTGATTCTCCCATGAATCTAACTCAAAGTACATGAACTATCATAAGCCCTGTTAAAAGTCTCATCAAGTGAGTTGCTTAGGGCCTTACAATTGGTTTTGGCTGGGGCAGAGTTAATTTTCTTCACAGTGGCTGGTATGGGGCTATGTTTTGGATTTGGCTGAACACAGTGAGGACAACAGAGATGCTTTTGTTATTGCTGAGCAGGGCTTGCACGGAGCTAAGGACTTTTTTGCTCTTCCTACTGCCACGCTGGCAAGGAAATTAGAAGTGCATGAGAGGCTGGGGGAAGACACAGTCAGGGACAGGCGACCCAAACTGACCAAGGGGATATTCCAGACTATATGGCATCATATTCAGTACATAAAGTGGGTGAAAGAATGAGAAAGGCGGGGCGAATTTGGAATGACAGATTTCATCTTCCCAAATCACCATTACTTGTGATGGGGTCCTGCTCTTGTGGAGATGGCTGAACATCTGCCTGCTCATGGGAGTCAGTGAATTAATTCCTTATTTTGCTTTGCTCATGTGTATGGCTTCTGCTTTCTCTATTAAACTGTCTTTATCTTAACCCATGAGTTTTCCAGCTCCTACCTTTCCAGTTCTCTCCCTGATCCTGCTGGTGTAGCAGTGAGTGAGCGTGTGGATGGGCTTGGTGGGGGTTAAAGCAAGACAGTTACACAGAGAACAAGTGATTTAATTAAAGTCACATGCTAACTTCTCTGCATATTACAAGTTATTCTAAGAATCTGTGGCGTTTGCCTCATCTGACTTCCAATTTGAAGATGTGTCTCACTAGAGCTGCAGGAAGGCAACACTGAGTTGAATGGGAAGAAAATAATTTACAATGGCTTCTGCAATCAGTGTTGGGTCTGGAATAAATCTGGTTGAATAGGAATGCATTCTTTTAAAAATGGAGAAAGATGTGTTACTAGTATAAATCTCTATTCAAGTTCAAAAATGCTCAGGGGTGAGTGGGTTGAAATACTTCAGAATTAATGAAGTTATTTACAATGTCAATAATCTGCATTGCTGTCATGCTCCCTGTCAATACATTAAGAAACAGTCACAACAGAAAAGTAAGCTTGAATGTGACATGTTGTAAGAAGGAGAATACCAAATCTCATTCTTAGCCAGGCTTAATAAATGACAGCCAAAGGAAGATTGCTTAATGGGGTGCTTATTTGCATAGAAGTCTTTAACACTTCAGAGAAAATGCAAATCCCAATGAATTTACAAAAGGAGTGTAAAATGCATTCTGACCAACTGGAGTTTGACATCCTCTTCAAAGACTGTCACAGCAAACACTTTACATTAAAAAAGAAAAAGTATTAAAACTGAGTGTTCTAACATTTAAACAATCTAGGTTCTCCTAGAAGTCCTCTACTTAAGAAAAAGGAAAGAAATTAAGCTGTGCATGGATTATTGAAAGCTCAAAGAATTCCAAGTGTCTGGTGCATAACCTCTACAGCAGATTATCTACAGTAAATATTTTACTGAATATTTTTAGGTGATGAAGCTACTGCTTCATATTCTGGGTTTGCCTGTGAAATAGTGACAGATGCAACAAAATCATGGAGGAAATAAAAGGTAGTAATTCTTCAAACTCTTCTGTAACTAAATAATTTCAGGTCATCAGATGAAATTAGCATAAGGGCAAAGTCAAAGCAAACAAACGGAGGTCTTTATTCAGGGACTGCATTGTTAAACCACAGCCTGTCATGACGCTGTGCAGTTGCTCCTGGCTAGCGCTGGAGACAGCAATGCTGAGCTAGATATACCCAAGTTAGCATCCTGTATATAAATAAATCAGTATGGGATGAAAAATCTAAGAAAAACAGTAATGAAATTATAGAATTGCTTCAATACCAGTCACCTGTTAGCTCTAGTCCCAAGTCACACAATTTACAGTGCCAGTGTCAATTATGCGGGTGAAGTTAAAAATCCCCATCTTTTGGATGTATTGAAAATATGTAATTCATTATCATAGATTTTCCTACTTGATTTTTCACATTAGTATTTTATAGCTAGGCCATGTTCATGGAAACATATTTATCTACTGATTTTCTAATACATTTTAGTTTATTTTTGTTCTTTAAAACTAACAGTAGTCTTTCAAATCTTTCATCAAAACATTTTCCTGATCCTTTAAAAGGTGTTTTTAGTTGTAATGCTGCTTATATTAAATCATATTGTATTATATTATAAAATATTATAGTACTCTATGTTAAGAGGTGCCTTCCAGTCACCTGATGCAGTACTTGAAAGTAATGGGAGTTTTTTTGATTTTTCTGAGGAGCTCTAAGTTCCTTTCAAACTCCAGGAGATATACCAACTTTGTTGGTTTATCTTTTCAACTGAGTTTGAAACATATTATCTTAATTTATCCATTTATTTCCAGATTTTCTCTTCTGCTATTTCAATTCATGGAGCAATTAATTTTAAATTTAAAATAATAGACTCAAAATCAATAATCATACAATTTTTCTAAGATAAAGGGAAAGGAACCTCTGTAATAATTGTTCACTTCATTAAATCTTTTGCTTTGTGGTAATTTAACAGATGCAATACCTTTAAATAGATCATTAGAAGAAAACTTATGGAAATTAACTTATTTTTCATTTATGCTTTTCAAAAATTGTCCTTCCCCCTTCATTTTATGTGGCACTTCTTTTCATTCTTTTTCTACATGCTCTCTTTAAGAACTACAATGCAGAGCTTGAAGTTCTGCCATTTAAACACTTTTTTCTCTTGTTTATGCTTCCTTCTCTGGGGTAGGAAAATAGAACCATAACTTCTGTAACTATCAGAATGTACTCATGAGCTTCCTGATGAGTTAAAAGGTTTAATTTCATCATCACTAGCTTTCGGATCACCTTGATTATCTTCACCTTTCTAAACCCCCCTTCTCCAAAATTGACAGTAAACTTTCAAAATAGTGAGAATTCACATGCAGGTCTTTTGAAAAGGACTTTGAGTTTGCTCAGTGAGTATTACTGAGATTTAATGACAACATTATGTAGAACAGTCCTCTGTGTTCCCTTCAAGAAATCTGAAAAAATTCAAACTATTGTGAGTGAGGATTAAGATCCAGAAGTCAATTATTTTTATTAAACAGAAATTCCATTTCTGCCAACTTTAAACAGCTTTAGCTGTTCAAAAATTTAAATAAACCCCTATATCTGTTTCAATGGCTAGTTCTGCTTTCTCCTATGCAGAGCATTCATTCATTTTTCTTTTCCTCATTGGAAACTGAACTACATGACAATTATTTTTATTTTTTTTTCCTCTTTTATAACCATGTAGACTTTTAGTAATTAAACATTTGAAAGTGCTGCCTGTAATAATGCTAGTTGTAACTGTACAGTGACTGAAGAAAAAAAAAATACTTTTCAGTGAAGAAATTAATACTAACTGAAACAGGACTCTAGAAGCAGTAATACTTAAATGCACTCTTTCAAGAAATGATCCACTTCCTGACAGAGTTGTACCACTTCCGTTAAGAGAATTATTAGACTTGGATGCTTAGCATAACTTCTCCTTTCATGGTAAAAACATTAAGTGGTTTTAGAGAGATAAAACTGTTGCCCAGTGCAGTTTCATAAAAATACTTTAAACAGCAAATATACCTACCCAGTCTACTTTTCTGACAGTTATCAAGCACAGAATGTTAATTAAAGATTCAGATTAAACGAAAGATAAAAATCACAGAGAAGATACTAAAATCTCACACGAATGCTGTTTCCTGCCATGTTTGTCCTTCACAGCAAGTCCTTCTCTAAATTCATTTTGTGGTTTCCAAAATTTGATCCTTTTTCCCCTGCTGTGCAAATGTTCTCCATGGAGTGATTAAGGGGAACATTTTGTATCATTTGGCTTTCCAAAATTTGTCCTTTGAAAATAATACCTATTTCTGTAACAATTCAATGACCATAAGAAAGCATCAAACACCTGCAACTTTAGCTCCATAGAAACTACAATTTCCATAAGCAGCTCCCCTTCAGAAAGAAAGTAAATCAAGTACCTCAAAACTGTGAGGCCCTGGCACCCTGGAAGTATGCAGCTCTAGCACTCATGTTCTTCTTTTTCTCTCTCATTTCCTCTCAGAAATCTGTACACTGATCATTTCGATTTCACCTCAGCCCTCAAACCAGCTTGGCACATCACCTCTTTTAGAACCAAAAAGAAAATATTGTGACATTTTTCTTTAATGAAGTTCAATAATATCTTTCCACGTGGGAATTTCTCACAGCATTTTTTTCCTCCCTCTTTTCACAATTAGGAATGGCAAGTAAATACACATATTTTTGAACAGTTGTGTTGTGGGGTAGAGAAGGGACATCTATCTTTAGAACTGTGTTACTCCATATTCCCAAATTCGCAGCACATGCTCAGCCCAAACACTGAACTGTTGGCAGAATGACCTGTTGGGTTGCTCTTATCATGCAAAAGAATATGAAAATGCTGCTTAAAAAACAAAACCCATTTACATTATGGTGCATGAGTGGCTCTGCACTGCCCCATAGCTTTTAATTGTTTAAACATCAAATATATTTCCTTTTAATACTGGAGGGGTAATTAATGTATGTACATCATATAAACAGTAGTTTTTTCAGTGTTGCAGCATACACACAAATGTATTTAAATGCAAGTAACACTTTCAGTCAGTTAAACTGCACTTCTAAAAGCACAGTTTACATACCAAGGGTGGTTTTACTTCTCCAAACTAACAAGAAATCTCTTATGGACTAACCTGTACTCCCTCTGGGCCTAAGCCCATCACTTTTCCTGGACTTTCCTGTGCTGCTTTAGCTGCAGGCTCGATCCAAGTTTCTGTGCCCATCTGACTCTGTGACAGTCTGTGTGGTGATTTAAACAGGACAAAGGCCCAATCTGAGTGCTGGCACCTGACTATCCATACTTCTGACTGCTGGCATGCTTCTAGGAATGGTTGGGTCCCTGACCAGTATTACTCCAGGCAATGTCTTTGTACAAGCTGGAGGCTAGCATAGCTCAGTAATGGTATGCTGTCTCAACAAATCCAGGAGGCAGTGCAGAAAAAAGTGACTGTTTTGAAGGGGAAAGAATTCAGCTGCACCATGCTATGTCATGCCACTTCCCCGACACCTACAGAATTAGTCCTAATCAGTTTTATTTTCTGGTACAAATGTAGCCTGTATATTTCCACCTATCTGTAATTCCAGTCTACCCTTAAGGCTGACAGAACTCTGTCCTTTAACAGTCACCTACAAAGCCATGTGATACTGCTGTGTGATGGAGGCAATGTAACCAGCCCACTATGCCTGGACCATTTCGCTGAGGGTAGATCTGCTCTTATGTCAAGGTCACAACCAAGTCTAACCCTCCACTGCTCCCAAACTTCAGCTGAACGGAAAACTCAAGCAGTCTTGTACTCACGGACTACTGACAGGAGGTTTAGGATTTCAGGGCAAGTACAGCTCTTTTGTCTGTCAAAAGGTGGGATTCTATCCAAGCATTCAGTAGGGCTGCTTTGCTGTTTCTGGATATGACACAAGAATCCCACTGCAAAAACATTTTAACACTGGAGAAACTGTTATGTAAGAAGTCTTATTTTTATTTTTTTTTTTAAATGGAATGACCGTGTTGCAAGTAAATCAGGGGATCCCTCAGTGATAATAAAGAACTTTCAGTTCATGCAGTAGTACTTTGTAAGGCCAGTCACATATTAAACTGAAATACACACACAGTAATCATTGTGTTTTATTATATGCATCATCAGCATTCATCATTATGCTTGGTCTGGTATTTTAGGGTTATTGCCACAATTTTTAAAGCTATTTTAGCTGAAATTTGAAAGGAGAAATTTTCAGCCTGAGGCATATAAGCAGATACAGCCTGTCAAGCTATGAACATCTGAAACCAAGACTATTAACAACTACTGGATTCAAAGCCAGCACCTCTCACATCGAGTGCTGGTAAATGGAGTCAGATTTCAGCTTCTCTTCTTTGAGGCTGCCAGGGACAGTCAGTCCAAATGTAGGCTAGTAGAGCCACTGGATGAAATACAGTACCAGTCTCTTTAAAATCTAGTATCCAGGACATGGAATAATCGCAAGTGGATGTTATGCCTTGTACTGAAGAAGTAAATCTCACAGTCCCCACCAGACGCATAGAGGAGCCATTAGTTACAAAGCTGCAAAACCTTAACAATTAATTTAATCAGTTCAGTTCCCTTTTATAGTTTAATATTATACTGATATAATATTTACTTTCTCTGCAATAGTGATGCTTCTAAAAACAAGTGACAAAACTTAGCAAATCAATTATTTTCCAGTTTGAAAATATCTCCCATGTTCCGACTTTCTATATTTATAGTCTTGATAAAGTACTGCTGGAAAGGCAGTAACTGGATGGACATTTTTGGAGGAGTTATGTGTGTACCATATGCTACAGGGAGATACTGCAACAGAACAGCTGCAGTGCTTGGTGGGAAACACCTTCAAAAGTTTAACCAAAAATACTATGAAACCCTAAGGTAGTATTATTAATTTCCAGGATGACAACTGCAAAGGCACCCTAAACCTGAGGTTTGGTATATAAACTAATTATGAAGCAGAAACTCTAAATAGCCACACTCAATCTCTCCACAGGAAACTGTAGAAATGTATGTATGTATATACATTTTTTACATATATGTATACAAACACACAAATATTTAATACTGAATGTGAATAATGGATTAACATAAGACATTTTATTTCATTGATCTTTGATGTAACTTAGACTCTGTGTGAACACTGCTGCCGAGACATGGCATTGTAAATTAGAAGCTTGTGTGTAAGGATAGAAGCAGTGGCATTCGAGAAGAACGAGTCAGAAATTACTGTAAATATGAAATGGAGAGAAAAGTCATTTGCGTTGTCTCAAGGAAATGATGACAGCTTTAGAAATACCAGATTGCCTCCAAAACATAACAGACTCAGGCTTAACTGAGATGAACAAATCCGATGTGTTTTGAACACTATCTCTCTCAAGGACGCAATCAAAGCCCCCTGTGAGAACAGTGTCTCCCTCACAGCTAAAGGGACCTGAGGAACGCGCCCCAGTCAGGGCAAGGTGACCCGGGCACATGAATGTACCTACCCAGCAACTTACCCACTCCCACCTTACGACAAACAAGCCCAGCCAGGCACCTCCTGAGCTGCCATAACCCTTCAGGCCGTCCGCCTTTACAGCGACCACCAAGGCTGCTGGAGCTTCAGTACATGCGGCCTCTTGGACCTCCCAAGAGGCGGCTCCGCTCGCCGCCCCCTCCCCGGCCGAGGGCAAAGGCGGCACCAGGCGCGACCCGGGCCGGCTGCGCGCAGGGGGGAACCCGCCGCCCGCGCCCCCGTGGTGTGCGGCCGCAGAGCCCGGTGACCCGAGCGTGCGGCGCGGGGCCGCGGGCTGCAGGCGGACATACCGATGTGCCGCAGCTCCCCGGCCCGGCCGCGCTGCCGCTGCGGGTCCGCACGCACCGCCCGCGCCTCCCGTGCGCGGAAGCGGGGGCTCAGCGGGCGGGCGAGAGCTCAGCGGGCGGGGCCCTGCGGGAATCCCCCCCCGTCCCCGGCTGTGCCTCGCTGCTCCCTGCCCCGCGGGGATGCCCCGCACCAGGCTGGAGCCCGGATGCCCCCCACTGCGAGCAGGTCAGCCCACGGCTGCTCCCCCCTTCGAGTACGGTGGAACCACCCCGTAATGCGAGGAAGGGCGCCATGGCCGTCCCCTCCGTTGATTGCCAGCTCCAGTGGTCAATCAGCGCCTTCCCTTCCCCCTCGGCGGCCCAGCGCCCGCCCTGCCGCGGGGGTCGGGGGGCAGCGGCAGGGGCGGGCGGGAATGTTTACAAACAAGATCGGGGAGTAGAGGGGAAGGCGGGGGGCGGGGCCGGCCGTTGGCGCAGCCGCCGAGCCAATGGGGGCGCGCGGCGCTCGGCGGAAGGGCGGGGGCGGCGCGCGGGGAGCGTTCTCTGCCCGACGGCCGCCGCGGCTCGCGGGCGCGCGCGGCCAATGAGCGCGCGGCCCGGGGAGGGAGGGGGCGCGAGCGCCTGAGCAGGAGCCGCTCCCCGCGGCGCTCCCGCCTCCCCGCGCGCCGCTCAGCCTATCCCGGCCGCGCTCGGCTCCGCTCGGCGCCGCTCGGCTCCCCGCTGTCGGCGGGGAGGGCGGCCGGAGCCCGGGGGAGGGGAGGCGCAAGGACATGGGCTGGTGCTGAGCGCCGGGGGAGGGAAGCCGTCGTGCGTGTGCCTCCCGAGATTTTAATAACTGTTTGTTGTTGGGTGGTGTAGGTTTGGGTTTTTGTCCCCCCATCCCCCGTTTTCCAACGAGGCGGAGGGAAGGGCGGCAGCCCCCAGCGCGCCTGCATGGCTCCTGTGTCCCGGTGAGCCCCTGAAAAACAGAACCCGTCCGGGCCAGGTGACATCCCCCCCGCCGCCGCGCTCGCACTGACGGGAGCGGCAGGGGCGGAGGAGCCGGCCGTGAGGACATGGAGGGACCCTCGGGGGAAGCGGAGCTGCCGCTCCTCACGGTGAAGCACGAGCTGAGGAACGGTGAGCGGGCGGGCCCGGGGGTCGCGCGGGGCGGGGGGCCCGGCGGCCCGGGCTGGGGAAAACACTGCTGAGCCGAGAGCTCCGAGAGTTGGCTGGGACCATGCGGGAATCTCAGTGGCGGGGGGGAAAAGGGCGAGCTGGAACGTAAGAGCAGGAGCGTGTACGATGGGGGCGGGGAGGGGGCCTTCTCTTATTTTAGAAAAAAGTAGTTCACTTCGGCTTCTGCTCCACGCCTGGCTACCCTGTTCCACTTCCCGGTAGGATTTGACGCTTTTGAAGGAGATAAAGGGTAGCCAGGCTCTTTTAAAACAATTTTTTTGTTGTTTTTAAATCTGTGTTTGACCGACTTCAATGGCTTTATTGGGGGGGCCCGGTTTGTTCCACTCCTAAATGAAGTCGTTTTATATGACAGCTTTTCTCTGACCTCGGTGAAATGCCGGAATTGTAGGGAGGGGAATGTGCTAACACGTAACCGCAGAGTTATCTGGCTTTTCAGTCTGTGAATCTTCTTGTAGCTCGGTAGTTACTTGACGACCCTCTGGAGAAGTAGTTCAACATGTGAAATATGTATGACCTTTAAAGATACAACAGAAATGCTCCGTTGTAGGTTTTTGTGTTGGGGAAAAGCTTTATTTCTTTTTGATAGGGATTGTCTGCTTTTCAGAAGTTTCCAGGCAACTTGAACACTGCAGTAAATCTAAATTTTAATGTTAATTTAGAAGTGCGTGTAAAACATAATCAAAATGTATATTCTCTGTATTGGTTAACAATGTTAACCAAAGTCCTTCATTCCTTTTCTGTCATCATCTTTTTCTCATGATGAAGTGAGAGTAGCGAGCATATGATGCCGTTCCCTGCAAAAGTTTGGGAGCTGCTCGCCGGGTTATGTAGTTGACATTGTGGAATGGGCCGCTGTGAAAGGCAGATGGTGGTGCTGGCTCTCCTCGCTCGCGATTCTTCCTCCTGCCCCGCTGTCCCTCGGTCCTGGGCTCGGGGGAGCTGCCCCAGAGGAACACGGCTTGGCAGGGGAGGAGGAGGGAAAAAAAAAAAAAAAAAAAAAAAAGTCTCTTGATAGCTACAGAAACCGAAGGGACTGTAGTTTCATTCTTTCAAGAAGAAGCAAAAGAGCTGCTGGAAAACATAGTTGTCTTGATAGGTGTTGCTGCATTCAAGTACAGAGGAGGAGAAGGTAAGGGGAAAGGAAGTGAGAAACATTTATTGAATATATTTACATAGCTATATCTAGATTTCTTTTATAAAGGTTGAGAACATGTATGCCTGAGGGATCGTTTTTAAAGATAGTTTGAGGAATAAACACGTTTGTATAAACTAGATAAAGAACTGTCTAATGTAGCATAACAAACAACTTTGATTTTAATCCTGATCATATAGCTGTATGAATTCTCACTTTTATTTTAAAAATTCTCAACCTTGTCTGTCTTTCAAGGCTTCTGAAATTCGGTTTAGTAGGAATAAGTTGCTTCTCCCCTCCTTGTCTCTTCTCATATTCAGTGTTTAGAAAACTCTGCTTTCTGAAAAATGCTTTCTAGCAATGACTTGTCTATTTCTGGAGCACTAGGGTGGAGGAGGGAGCTGCTCTGTCATGTACTCCTGGGAGACTCCTACTCCTGAAGGTGTCAATAGTGTCATTGCTATGCAAGACGTATGGAGATGCTGTTTCAGAACTTGTCTACACAATGCACAGAGATACAATAATTTGAGGAGAAAAGTTGCAGTTAGCTTCTGTTGATACAGAAATATATTAAGCTATAGGATACTTTGGATGTTCAAAGTGGTTTTTTCTGTACTGGGTCTGGTTGTGTGAATTCTTAGCTGCTGTCCAGGGTCAACCCACCACATCTGTAAATCATGCAGCATGATTATTTAATTTTGCTTCATTTTGAGAAAGAGAGTGAGAGGACAGGCAGAACTAGAATTTGGAGCCAGCAGATCTTTGTCATTCCTAACTATGTTCTATATCGTGAATATCCTTTATTGTGCAACTTTTTTAGACTCCAGTGTTCCACTCATCTCTGTGTTCTTTCTTTGATGGTCCTAGCTCTGTGACTAATTGAATCATTTAGAATTACATATCGAAAGTAGCTGTCAGTTGGCAGATGAAAAAGAGGTCACTCTCCAGAGCGCTTTGAAAGAATTTACTGTTGTAGTAGAAATAGTGGCTGCTTTGAGAAGGGAGTATCTTATTTTCTTATTGTGGAAACTGTTACTTGAATCCTATGGTAACAGGCTCATTAATTAAAATCAACTAAATGCAGGTATACCCACAGTTACACTTTGCACTTGCAATTACATGGTCTTGGGATTGCTCTGAAAGTATTAAATGAGTCAGGGACAGGCGTTAATTATGTTCGCTTACTCACTTGACCATACTTTAGAATTTGAACTTAAAATGAAATGAGGATCTTGAAGAATGAAACAGATGATTGTTGTTTGCTCCAAGCAAGTATGGAGGCATATGAAAATGTGTTAAGTTAGAGCATATGCACTGCTGTTGCTACATAGACCAGCTGATTGTTAACCCTATCATACCATGGCTTGACTTCTTTTAAACTTTGAAATTACAATACTGGCTTTGATATGTAGGGTCAGGTTTAATTTTAGCTTTATATCTCCTAGTCTTAGAGCCTTGAAATTCCTCTGTTTTATGACCAAAAAGTAATTGCTGGAAAAACATCACTTGATAGGCATGTAGATTGAGTCTGTGACAAGGAAGGAACACTTGGGTGCCTCTGTGTGATACCATGTGATGTGCTGTGTTACAAATACTCTGTGTGTCCATATACGTATTCACGTATATCACATGTCACATATATGTGATGTTCTGCAGATAAGACAGAGCAGTGACTTTTAGGACACGTCACTTAATAATGATATTCTCCTAATACATTTTTTTTTTCTTTTCCTAACCAAACCATTTTTGTTCTTGATAGAAAGCTCACAATTCAGCCACTTCAGAATAGTTACTGTCTTTCTTGTCTCACGTGGGCAAGGAGAATGAGTTTTTGGGGAAAGTGGAATCTCTTTTCAGGAAGTAGAAGCAAAAATATGCCAAATTTGAAATAGTAGGAAGTGGTGACTGTCTCTGATTTTTCAGTGAAGCTCTCCAGTGAAAACAGTAAGAAAATGACATTTTCTTTAGCATTTATTTCTGGAATCTTGTAAAGGGAAAGGTTTTATTTTATTGAAGGCTAACTTTCAGAATTAATGCAACTTTTAATCTTTTTTCAGACCTTAGAAAATACATATTATTTACACTGAAAAAACCCCACATTATTTCATCCCAACATTTCTGTTGCTTGGTAATGCTTCAGAACTGAACAATGGTAAACATAAAGCTTATCAGAGGAAACATTTTACATGATAGAGAAGGATATGGAAAGAGAAGAAAAGGCTCGTGATGTCAGAACAAGAAAACAGAACAGTTAAAAGTGAGATTTCCTCCTCACCTCCTCTCGTTTCTGGAAAAAAGGATCAAAGGATCCTATACCTTAAGCGTGTGTGACTTCATAGGAGGTTGCCCATCTTGAGGCATGCATGTGAGCTGCCTGCTTTGCCCAGGGAGAGGCCAAAGCTGGGATCTTGAAGGGAACTTGAGGCATCCCATGAATGTATGGGCAACAGGCTCTGTATGCATTGTTTTGCTTTACAGTGTAAAATAGTGTAAGTGCAGAACACTGCCTTTTAGCAAGACTGTTTTGAAGAGGATACTGGATTTGCTCTATTGTTATCACAATACTTGGGCTAAAGAACTTGCTTTAGTTTGCAGTTTGCCAGACATGCATTAGAAAAGGCATGTATAGCCCAGAAGTTAATAGGCAGAAGAATTCGGAACTTCCCCTTGAGTCAAACTTATAATTGAGTATGAAACTATAAAAGGCTTCAGAAAATAAATACATGGATTTTTTAAAAGGTTTAATAATGCAAATTCTTAGTTATACCTTCTTGAATGGGAACCTTAATTAGAATAGATTTATTTGTAAACTGGAAGGTTCACGTTACATTCTCGGGAATTTTAAAAATTCCTATGACTAAAAAAACATGATGAATCATGCACTGAATAGTGAATTCAGCCTTCGCTGTGGAAGTACATCGGGCACCTGTAGAGTATTTTAATTTTTGTGTTTTTAAAACAAGACTATGTGACTTAAAAGATACTTTTTAAATAAAATTTTCTGTAAGACAGATTTTTGGGATTACTTATTTACAATATATAGATTATAATATGTTAATATATTATAACATTACATACTAAACATATTATAAAATAGTATGTTAATAGTATTGGCAATAATTTTATATATTGTTTAGGAATCGGGTGGTACTAACAGTTGACTATTTCAAAGCTTGGATTGCTTTTGCTTCTACTTTTTTGGGCACTAAAATATATGTTTTCTTGGATTGTGGTAACTGCAAAGAGTATTTTAAGTTTATTAATCATGTCTAATACCACTTAAATCTCTGGATTTTACTCTTTACCCAATCAATATTTTCTAAAAATACTTTGTAGTCTAGGGAATTATTATCTTCTAGTTTTGATTATGAAGAGGGACAGCTATTGCTCTTTCCTGGGTTGTGTTTGTGGCTTTTTTTTTTTTTTTTTTTTTTTTTTGGTTGAGTGGGATTTTTTGTTTATTTGTTTTTTTCCCTCCAGGCTTTGGAATCTAACAGATCTGGTTAAAAGGATCTGGTACAACTGATCACTTTGCTGTCATTGTTTCAGTGATATTCTATAAAATGTCTAATATAAATGAGTATCGAGAATTGCAGTCTTTGTTGTCAGCCTGTTTATTAGCTCTGATCCAACATATTCTAAATGTGATGGTTGAAAAGCTCCTGCTAGATTCCACAAAAGGAGTCTTACATGCCATGTTAATTTTTAATTTTCAGAAGGCAATTCAAAGAACACTTGCTGGAATTCCTTAACCATATGACAAGGCCTGAGTATCTGAGGATGTGTTTTCCTAATATATTTTTCATGCAAATATTTCTGTTGTTCCCATCGTTGCGTAATTTGGTATCTTATGGTAAACATGTTGTCTGTCTCCTCCCCCCACAGAATCCCAACAATGAGGTGCAAGTTCTACTGAGATTTCTTTGCTTCTGATTCAGCCTGTAGATAGGCAGATGACCTGGTTTGTGAAAGACTCATGTTACAGGCAGTTAGTTTATTTGGGTTTGTGTTTTGTTTTGGGATCTATTGTGACCGTTTTCTCTTCTCATTTTTCGTGACATCTGTAAATATTTTATGCTGGCTTGGACAGATGATTATAAAAAGCTTTACCTGGGAGATGATAATTCTTAAGTTTCCTGGTTAATGTCTGCATAAAGAAATACGTAAATACCTTCTATCAACATGTAAGTTATCAGTTGCTCTTTTTTTTTTTTCTGATAAATTAATTTGTATTCTGTTACTTTTGATGCTGTGTCCAGGATGCCTGTGACTGAATTTTTATAAATGTTTTCATTCCTTGCTAATGATAGAGAAAACTGAAGTTGATTCATGTCTTGTACTTAGATATAATTTTTTGTTTGAGAAGATACGGCCAGTCCTTAGGTATCTGATTGTTTCAACTCTGTTCAGCATTAGATTACTTATAGCAGTTTTATTCATTAGCATCTTGTCTAATTACATTTTGTTTGGGTTTGGGTTTTTTGGTTTTGGGGTTTTTTTGCAATTATGGGTGTATAATGCTACTACACATTAAGTTTCTAGCTGACCTTGGAGGTGCCTCTGGGTTCAGCCTTGGTGACCTCATAGTGATTCAGCTCCCAGTAATGATAAACCTCATAGCAAAGTTGCCTCTGTTAGAGAAAAAGGGCTCCTGCTGAGTGCAAGTGGATCTTAACATGGAAATTTTCTAGTTCAGACTACTGTGAGTTTTCATCGTGAATCTCAGATTGCAGGACTTTTATATTTATTTCAGCTTCCTATATACAAGTAATATCTTTGGTGAGATAATCTTCCGTCGCATTTTATGAATCTGAATTTCCACATACTGTATTCCATGCAGTATACATGTATGTTGTTATACATACATATGTTAGTATGTGTGTACATACTAAATTAGCTAGTACTTCAGTAGTCTTTGTCATCTTTGGCTATGTGAAGTTTGGCTTCCCAGACTTCTAGAATGGGATCAGCAGCTTTGTGAGAGCTTGAATTTTTTCCAATTTTTTTCAAGTTTTTAGATTTTTTTTTCTCACCTCAGGTTGTCTTACTCTTAAGCATCTAATATTCTAGAGAAACAGCAGTTACCAGCCCAGTTATCTTAACTGATACCCTGGAGTTCAGAGCAACATGAACTGCATTTTCTTTTGTTTTGCAAGAGTTCAGAACTCTGTGTTTGTTTTATTTTTACTCTACATTCTTTCTTTTGCCTATAAAAAATATTCTTAAGATGTTATGGGTTTTAATTTCCATTTTAAGCTTGTAAGAAAGTACCCTGAGCTGATTAAATGGTGCTCTTGTTCAGTGACCTGACGCTTACTAGGTGGTGATGGTCTCTCAGATTTCAAGGACTTCAGGATACTTTTACTTCCTTCAGAAATAGTTCTAAGTTGCTGTAACCAGTAACAAAGTATAACTCTATGTAGCAGATAAACAGTAAAATGTATGCATTTTCTTTAGTGTCTAACAAATAATAGATTCTAATTGTTTCTATTGCATGGTGTCAGGGCTTTTTTTCCCCCCAAAAGGAGTGTGCGCTCTGTCTTCACTCTGAGTAAGACATAAACATACAAGCTTTAAAACAACATCTCTTCTTTGATGCAGTGACTTCAGTAGATCTGTTAGGTGAGCGGGGATGGGCCATTCTGTGAAGTAACAGGTTAAGATCAAGTTGATACTGATACTAGACATTGCAACCTAATATTTGGAATATTGAATAATGTCTTCTGTTTCGTTTTCCCTCTTGTTTTCTTTGTTCTTAAAATTTCCTGAGGTTCATTGTTCTGTTCAATAAAAATGAACAGAACTTGTTCAACAAGAACAACGTCTTGTGTTGCAGACAATAGCAGAGACAAGTTTCAACTTTCAGGTGGAGTTTGATTTAGTTCAGTAGAGGAAGCTCTAGCTTTGTTTGGCTGCTTCAAGACCTGTATGCAGTAGAGTCCAGAAACAGAGGGCAGAGCGCATTTTAACTTGAGAACAAGCACTGTTGAAATGTTATTTCTCAAGATCATAGAAGTGCAATTAAAAGCTTATAGAATCATTGCACAGTACCAGCTTGCAGAGTTCTTAGTTCAGTCTTGGCCGTCTCAAGAGTTCAGGTGTAGTGCAGATGACAGTCATGTCTGTTACATCATCTGCAGAGGCTCCCTCAAGGAGAAATATTATTCTGGATAAACAGGCTGCCTTATTTCCAGGGGAATGAGAATGTCAGCACTGGTCTTTGTGTACTGGTGTCCCTGCATGTGGAGGGAGCTTGTCTTTGCAGTGGTAGTATTTCTGGGTATTTCCTTTCTTTCTACCCTGAGAGGTTATGATTGTGACTAGTATCTCTGTTTCTTCTTTGTTTTTATGGATGCTATGTGATGTCCTGGCCTTTCCATTCACTATTTGTTTGAGTTGATGTGTTATTTCTTGCTATTGCCTTCAGCTGCATACTCTCTTTAACCATGCTGATGCAATCCTGATTGGTGTGGACTGCAGTAGAACATTAGTAAATGCAGGATTCTTCTTATTGTGCCCTATGCAGTGAGTTAATCTCCAAGTGTATTTGATAGCTTTTTTTTTTTCCATTATGCACAATCATCCCTTTTTAGTGTCATGTGTAGGTTCATATTATTTGTGGAGAAACTCTCATCCTGTTGATTTGGGCAGTACTGCTTTTCCTATCCAAGCTTTGTTCCATTCCTTGGTGCTCTTCTTCAGCAGATATGTCCAGACACTTGAAGAAAAAAGTGCATGGAGAAGTAAATCTTCTGTTTCTGAAGCTACTTTCTGTGCACCAATATATATCCCATTGCAATCTTTACAGATAGGCTGTGCAGTTTGCACAGGCAATTGTTGGGTCAGATTCTGAAACCATGTCCAGCATGGTGATGTCTGTGAGGAGTGAGAAGCCTTTCACTGTTCTGTCAGTCATAGTAGCAGTAGTGGTCTCCTTGCAATCCTTTGAAGCATCTCAGTCCTGAAACAGTTTTGTGACTGCAGAGAGCATCCCTGGTGACAGGCCCTCCAAAAGTGGTCATTCAGCTTCCTGAGAGTGTGTGATGAATAGAAAAAGTAATCTTTTGAGATTGATGCTTCTGAAAGCAATTTGAAGGAAAAGTTGGAATGACAGCTTTCATCCTGGAGAGACTGCGCTTCTCTGCAAGAGTGTCAATGCGGTGCACCTGCTTTCAGCAGATGAAGACAAAGGGCAGCTCCAGGGCTGTCATTAGAAAATGGCAGAAACAGGCTCTTCAGCTTGCTTTTCTTGCGGTATGACTTCAGAGGTGGACTGAGTGCTGCAACTGAGGCTCTTGGAGCAAAACCGTTGCCATGTGGCAACATTGGGAGGAGCACTTTCTGGGAATTGTTAGTCTTTTCTTATAGCTTTAGAGATTTGTTATTCTTATTTTTTAATTAAGGATAATTTTATTTCTTGCTTTATAGGGAGTAATTGTTGAGAGAGTTTGTCTCAAGTGTCCTATCATACTTGTGTGTGTTCTGCAGCATCCTTTAGCTGTCTTGTGGAATGTCTTTTTTCCTCAGTATAATGTAAAAAGAATGAGGTGGATCTTATTTTTCAGTTATCATATGCTTGTTTGTGGTGTAATTTTCTTCTCTTACTATGAAAATAATATTACAGTAACCTTCAAGACTTTTTTTTAGGATAAGGCCATTAGGCATCCTGAGTGGAAGTAAAAATGGAGTTAAGTGGAGAGTGCAAAATTGCAGCTCACATTGAAATAAGTACATAATAATTCAAACGGGATAGTACTCAGCTTTTTATTGTGTAGTGTCATGAAAGTGGAAAAGGTTTGACTATTGTTATTGAATGTGAGTTTATGGTACAGTTTAGATTTATGGGATTGAGTTTTAAGACTTGACCTTTTTTTATGATCACAGCCAGCACTGCAAATCTTCAGCATGTTACTGGAGATGCAGCATTCCTCTGGGTTCCACTCTTCCTTTTCAGTTCCAAGAATATGGCAGGATTAAGTGACTTTTACTTTCCAGAAGGGTGTTTAATTGAAATGCCTTCTGCTAACACTCTTAAAGGATGTGAGATGGTAAAACCTTTCTGGAATAGTCCATCATGGAAGATCCAAATCAGATCTTGAAGTGAAAACTTTCTTCCCACCCCAAGTCTAGCACGTACTTAGCTGGTGCCCAGAGAAGTTCTCTGTCCTGAATCTCTTCAGTGATGTCCACTCCTTCATGACCAAATGAATACTCTAGCTTTGGTCTCTTTAGTATAGTCTGTGACTTCTGATGTACCTGGTAGGAAACAATGTTTTGAAACTTTGTTGAGTACCATTTTCAGTACTGTCAGTGGTTAAGAAGAGTAATATATAATATTAAATTGCTTGAAGACAGTTTACTTCTGTGACACAACATACCCTAGTTGTATAGACACAGACTCTATACAGTTTAGGTTTGCCTTACCTGCTATAACTCCTTTATTGGCACATGGCACATGGGTGTGGCTTCCTTACTGCTGGCTTAAGCGGTGACTGTGATGTAGCTCTAGCAGGAGTATTTATTGTGTTTGCAGTCAAAAGTAGTGTAGCAAGCTTCAGTTCAGCTCCTGTGGTGCATACTGATTCGCTGCTTGATGCTGCATCCTTAATTGTGCTTATGAAGCTGCTCAGTAAACTGAACTTGAATGTGAATTATCAAACATAGTTACTTTTTGGTCTTGCTGCTTTTTAGCCTGGATCATTTCGATGAGGGCTTTTGCTGAATGGTCTGCAGTCATGTTGATGCAAATGGAGGCATAATTTTATGATAGGAATGAAAGATGGAAAAAAATGGCAACTGTGTAATGCTTTTTTATAGGAACTTAGGAATGGAAAAAAAAAAGGAATAAACAATAAACCAACCCAGCACAACCCCTTTTTTTAAACAGAGGTCTTTACATCCCTTCTTAGAAAAGTGTATGCTAGACAAAGTAAGTACTCAAAGTGGTTTAGGTTTGTATAAACATACACCTTCTGCTTCCAGACTGTGCAACAAATGACAAAACTTTGTAGCAGCTTAGTTTTTTACATACTTGTTGAGTTAGGTAGACTTACGATCATTTCTACTTGATACTGATAGTGAATCTTTGACAATCCTGTGTTAAATGCATGAGCAGTTGTTGGAGCTGTTTGTCATCCCAAACACCATATGATTCCCAAAAAACGAGAGTGTTCAGGGTGCTAGGGCTAAGGGGTGGCCTTTTTGTTGTCTGTAACTATGTGATTGGAGATTACAGACAAGGTGGAACTGGACTCTACTCAGAGGTGTCCAGTGATAACACTGGAAGATGGTGTATACAGACTAGATGTGCTTCAGTTACTATTCTGTGATTTTACACCTTCAGGTAGATGGATGGCAGCAAGAAAATTGCTTTCCCTTGCTTTTCAAGTTGAATACAGTATGAAATTGGGATGTCTTCTTAGCACTGCTTATTTAATTAATCAGCTATCTTGGTTTTACTGAGGCTGTAGTAAGACGTCAGAGTGATGTTTTGGTGTACTACATATGTGATATGATTTTTTTTTTTCTTTTTTTTCCCCTTCAGCAAATTTGACAGGCCACGCAGAGAAAGTTGGCATTGAAAACTTTGAGCTCCTGAAAGTTCTTGGAACAGGGGGTAAGATGCACTATTTTTAAGTTGAATGTTGGAAACATTATTCTTATGTTTGGTTTTGGTAATTCAGTATTCTTTAGGAAGATAGCACCTCTGTATTGCATATCATATTTTTAAAATTTTTTTCCCACAGATATGCAAAATTGGAGGTTACATGTTATTGCACAGCACTTTTGAAGATGCACTTTTTCTGAAAAAAGAAAACGATTGAAAATTTGTGACAATTTAATATAGTTTGTGAAAAACCTAATCTGAGTTAAGACATGATCTTGATGACTAAGTTTTCATAGTGTGTTTGGGAAAAATCCAGTAATACATTATTAAATAGGATGTTCCATTTTTTGTATTGTGGGTTTCAGCACAATGTTGGAGATCTTTAGGATGTTGTAGACATATACAGACCAAAAGTAATGGCTTTTATTCTTTTCAGGGTCTTTACGGTTTTACTTTTTTGGTCAGCGTTAAGTCAGATGCATTGTTGGGTAGATTGGAATAATCATGAATGTGGACTATCATCAAGGTCTGCAGGAGTTTTATACTAGTTAAGTGATACTAAATTTTTGGGTGTTATCAGCCATTAATGGCTGGCAATGAGCCTGTAATTCCTAAGACATCGCTGAAAAGAATGAAGGATTTTGATTTTCACTTTTAGCTGTCATATAAATTCTTTTAGAAATTAATTGAGCTGTTAAATCATCTGAGAGGGTAGTCTTCTGTTTCTGAAATAAATTCTTTGAAATTCAAATATAACATGCTAAAAATTGAAGCCTTGCTGTTAAATTTTAATAGTTAGAGGTAGATACAAGGAAGATTTAATATTAGTAGATAAATGTTGCATATTCTTATGCAGAAGCAATCATGATTTTCTGAAATGGTCAGTGCGGATCTGAGTGTGGTTGACAAAACTGAAATTAAAAACAGTTATGCATTTATGTGAGGATATCTTTCTCTCCTGCTGATGGAAACATTGGCTGGATTTGTAAATTTTTTAAATTTTGTCTGTTTATTACCTTTGCCATTGGTTTGAGATCACACTAATATTACAACTATTGCATTGGGGTACAAAGTAAGTCGGTGGTTTCATAAGGGTCAATCTTCAAATTCAGACTAGTAGTAGCCTGACCTCTTCTTTTCTTTAGGCAGTACCTCTGAAATAGCCCATCTTGCTGTTCAACTGATGTCAGTCATTTATTGCTACCTCCCATGCCTTCTTCATGAACAGAGTGGCCAAATTTTTCTTGGCCTGGAACACTCAACTGTAGCAGGTAGTCGTTAGGCTTGTAGTGCAAAGCTATTCTAGTCACTCAGGTTTACAGGATAATTTTTGAGGGGCCCCTTTCAGAAAAAGCTGCTTCAGTGGGTTGTCAATGGGATTGATTCTGTGTGTGTGTGAAGTTAAAAAAGAAGTCAAGTAAGCATGCCTGTCTGACTTCATTCTGCTCTAGTAGTCTTGCTGCTCCAGAAATATCTTTTGTCTAAACAGATCTCAAACTATTTAAAAAAGCTAAAAGATTCCTGCAAGCTTTAGGAATCCAAGGACTCCTTGGGTATCTGGGAACGTCATTTCTAGGAAGAGTAGTTGGCATTTGTTGTGGTGTTTGTTTTTTTTTGCTTTTTTTCACTTTTTTGATATGCAGTTTTGATCACAGCCTGAGGTATTTGCTTCAGAAATCTAGACCATCAGGGCAGTCAAGAAGCTTTGTTCAGTCTCAAGCCTTTGATAGCAAAGACTCATGCACTAGATGTGTCAGAGGTTGCTGCTTGCTAATTACTGGATGGCATTAAATTCCAGTGACCTGATCAGAATGGAGCTGGTTCTCTTTGCTTTTGTGGAAGTTGACCATCTGTCAGCTGGCAGTGTTTGCTGTCACATGGAATTGCTGAAAACAGGATTCTGAGGGGGTTGGACCTTGAAGAGGTCCCTTAATTGCTTGGCCCAAGACACAGTCAGTTACACCTGCATCACTCCTGGTGGTGACTCGTTCTTGAAAGCCTCCAGTAGCAGAGATTCTGCAACCTTCCTAAGTTGTTCTTGGTGATGAAGTTTAATTTCCTAACTTGAGAAACGTTCTGGTCATTGCTATAAGCAAATATACAAAAGAGATCTTTACTCTGGCAATGAAAGCTTTATCCTGGTGTGAGCTTTTAGGTATTATTGGTAGTACTGCAATATATCTAATGCTAAATAAAACTGTGATGCTGTTTAAAATGCTTCACTGTGGAGTTATGCAGCATGCAATGTTTTCAAATCAATATTTAATTGATCTACAGTAATGCAAGAGAGAATGTATTGAAACCTCACAGTTACATCAGGTGATGACTGTAGATGCTGTTTAAACTAACTACAATTAAATTATACCTTGCATAAGGATGTGTAATTGTGATCATTTCTTACAAACCCAGTGGTGATTCTTTTCAGGTAACAGCAGTGAAGGTTTATTTAAATCTTAATTTTTAAGCTTTATGTTTTAAAAATACAAACATTTAAGATCATTAGAAATAGTATCTGTGTGTGCTGATGTTTTTCCTGTGGAAGCCATTTTTTGTTAGAACTTTTTTTATGCTATGGCTTAGTGTAATTTCATGCTTACTATTTTCTTAAGTTTGAATTGCTTTCTTACATTCTTTTGTCTGTTTTCTTCTAATATGTTCACTCAATTGGAAGCATACTTGTTATATTTTGCTTGTTGGTATTAAAATTGTATCATACTATATGCTTTCTTCTTTTGACCTTTTGAGTTTCGGTAGAAAGACAAAGAAACCAAAGTCTGAGTTGGATCCTTTTATGTTGCATTAAGGGGGTAGTCATAGAATAAATTTATCCATTGAAGAAATCAGTAGCACTTTACATCAGTAAAATGAAATACATGACAGTGTCCCACTGTTAATGAAGCTGTTAATAGTGTACTTGTTACTTTCGGAATAAACTGTTGCTGGCTTGACTCCTGACTGGCCCGTGTTCTACTCAGGGTACACTTTTTGAAACTGCATGAGTCCTTTTCTCTTTCTGTTACTGTATAGCCTTGCTAATATGGGATTTTCAGATTTCCTGTCCATGTTCAGGTTTCCAGCTTGTCCGTCCTATCTAGCTGAGGCTTTTCTTCCTTTGACAAAGAAAACTAGAGTCTGTTCTATAGAGGAAGGTTACTTTTCAGCAAAGTGATCTAATTGCTTCCCAAAGCCAGGAAAGGAACAACAGGAGAAGGTGGCTGTGTTGATTTATGCACGCCCACTTGGTTTATTTGCTTCATTCTTTGAAAATGTTTTTTTTTTTTTTAAATAACAAAACACTGTAGAGTGCATTTTGCATTTTGGTTCATACTGTTTTCTACCAGCGGATTATTCTTTTTTTTTTTTCTACTGACCTTTAATAGATGCTGCTTTCATTGACTCTTTCAGCCGTGGTTAAAGAGATAATACAATTGTTTTTTGAGCGTGTGTGCCTGTAATCTGTCCTCCCTTTTCAACTACAGTCCTCTGATGAAGACAATCAATAAAGAGAAACAAGAATCTAACTACTATATGAGAGGGTAGTTTATTCTTTTGGATTTAAGTGCTTATGTGGGAAGGATATTCACCTTATATGTGGAAGATCCTTAGAATCTGAAGGATTTATTTATTTGAAGGGAACAAAATTAGTGGGATGAATGTCAGATTTAAATAACCGTCTAAAAAATCTCATTATACAAGAACATGTAATGAAGTTTCATCTAAGAGGTCAGAAAGTATTCTGTTAAAGACTGAAATGAAGTTAGTTCTTTCAAAGCATATTGAAGAAAATACAATAATCATAAAAGGAGGAAAAGGAAAAATGGGGATACTGTGCTCAGGAGAGTGAGACAAAATTAGTGAGTGCCTAAAAATAATTCCAAACTCCAATTAAATATTTTACTTCAATTTCTGCTGAGGACAGCTAGAATGTATACTGAATGGTAGGTGGGATGGCTAATTGGAGACAGGGCTTGGAAATGAGAAATTAGTTTTCTGCCTGAAGAACAGACTGAAAAGAGGAGGCTGTGTTCCATCTAAGAACCTGGACAAATTTGTCCTTTTCATATGCCAGAGAATTCTGAAAATCTGTACATTAAATTGGAGATCAAGATCAAAGATTCTTATTGGAACTAATGTCAGAAAGAATAGCAAAAACAGTCTTACATTTAAGAAGGAAAGGAGAAAATAAGATTATGATCCCAGGCAGCTCTTGGTTAGTTGTTCTGACTTCATCCAGCTTCAGCGGTATGCAGTATCTTAAAAAAATATTTTGAAGAAAATTATTTACCTTAATTTTTAAAAATAATTAAAAATTATGTTTGAAAATAATGAAAAATTCATGTCATCTCTATCCAACGGTAGATTGTCTTGCATTTGAGAGCCTGCCTTCTAAAAACTGACATGCTTTAAAAATGAAAGAAAAAGTTAGGCATATATTGTCTACTATAACTATTTACTGTAATAACATTTACTTTTAAAAGGAAAGGTAAAAAAGCAAAAAAGAAACAAAAGCAAAATGCTGATATAAAATACGTTTTAAGATGCAACATTCCTGTCACTTTTTACCGTTCATATTAATCATCACTTGTTTAATGGGAGAGGGAATTCTCAGAATATGTAATAACATTGAAAAAATTCCATTAATGATTCTTGCCTATTTGATATCTAAGGAAAAATGACAGCGAATGCTTTGTTTTTGACAGTTTGATCATAGACAATAAATTGAAAATATTTAGAATGCTGTTGTTTGAGGTTTATTAATGTTTCTGTTTGGCTTCCCCTCCCCCCCCATTTTTAGCTGCTGGAGCTATATGCTTTTCTAACTTTGCCACATCCCAATTTTTAATTCATGTGGACTGATACTAGTACAATGAGAGTTCTGCCTCCAAATTCCTTAGGCAGATTAAATTTAAATCCAAAATGCAGAGCAATGATGTCATTAGGCATATATTGTGCAAAAATACAATGAAATTTATTCAAATCCTTAAATATTTTGTACCTCTGAGCCTTTTCCTTTCTAATCTTGTGATTATTCTTACACTGACAGTAAAAAAGTGCTTTAGGAAAGAGGTGTAGCTTATATTAGCACTTGAAAAGATTAATTTAAAAAACAGTCTGGATGCAAGTGTCAAGTTTTGATGAATTTAGGAGTCCACAGAAACCATCCAGTGTGCTGCAAACAATAAAAATTATGCTCCTTTTTCTCTACAAGGATCAGCTGGTGTGATGCAATGTCTTAATGTGCTTGCATTTCTACAGAAAAAAGAAGCAAAGAATACTTCATATTTTTAACTTATTTGTCTTTCAGCAAGTATGTATTTTAGAATATTCTAATGACCTGCTGAATTGTTAGAATGTAGAATTGATAGAATTGTTAGAATTGTAGAATGATATGTATTACTCTGAATATGAATACTTATAGATATAATTATGTCTAAGTATACTTATATGTATGCTTATGTACACGTATGATATGTTACTGTGAATTTGTACCACAGAAAGGGTAGTAGTAAAAGGAGAGTTTTAGCACCCAATTATAATTTTCTGTTTCACGAATTGAGTGCAAATTTGGTATAAATTGCTCGTGTGAAATCTCTTAGTCATAATAAAAGCTGATAACTGTTATTTAAATTTTTATTTCTCTTCAGCTGTGTCAGCGAGGTCAGTCTAACAAAGTTTGTGTCTGTGTATGTATTATATAGTCTTTTAGTTTTTCTATAATTTAATGTATTTTCATTGAATTTGGGGGTGGATATTTGGTGATTGTGTGTGTTTCATTATGGGGTATATATTACTGGCTGAATATTTCCGCCTTGGCAGTAGATGAGATGTGCATGAGATTTTATGAGAATGAACATTAAAATGTTGCTCTTTGAGAAATTATAAAAGCTTTACTGAACTACAATTGTCACGTAAGAGTATTGCACTTAGCTTATGTGCTCTCTCCTTGCTGCCACTCAAATAAATTGCTTTTACAGTATTGTCTTTTAAGTAGTTTTCTTGTGGTGATATCAGAGATTCTGGTATTGAATATATTATGAGTAATTTGATTAAAATAGTGCAACTTAAGATTTATTCTCATAAAAAATGCTGGGAATCGTCATCATTCTTCCAATCCTCTTCAGATTCCTGAAGAAACAATTTGTACCATGGCAAAGCTCTATGTTGCAAAGTCTTTTATGGCAACAAAAGTGTAGTTTCTAGAGATTTTTACAGCTATTACACTAACTGGATAATTTTCTCTGATACTACATGTAAAACTGTAGTAGCTACTGCATTTTATTCATTTTAATTTGGCTTAATGTTCTCCAACATTTCTGATAAAATTACTGTTCCTTGGTGATAAGTAGCTGGCGACCATTCAGCCTGGCTTACATATGCTCAAGATCTCGTATCTACAGAGTTGGAGAATGCAACACAAAATCCAAAATCTTGAAAATACATCCTGCATATCTCATGAAATAGAAAGATGTCACCTATTCTGACTCTATTTGCTTTTCTTGAGAGATATGTTATGAAAACTTATTTTATGAAAGCTCTTTCTGCAGGCAATGAGTTCTGTAAAGAAGGGAAGCATGATTCCTTAGGGTGCAATGAGTCAAGTAAAGAATTTCTTAAAAAGAATTGTTCAGTATATGAGCGGTATCAGTTTTGTTTACTCACTGAAGTAGAACTCGGATCTAGGAAAAAAGCTCACATGTCTTTTGATAGTTAAAAAGTCTATTACATGTCTGGAAAACATCCAGGAAGAAATCTGGAGTTGCACGTGAGGCTTATTGTGAGCTCTGTATGCTATGGCATTTTTAAAGGCCAACTAAATTTGAGTGTGTCACATCAGGACAATATACACTTGTCCAGTGTAATTTCAGATTTTGAGATATTTGAGCAGTCTCTTTGAAGAAGTAGTGTGAAGGTAATTACAGGGGTTGGACAAAACAATGAGATGATTAGTTTTTCTGTCTCGTGATGGCTTAAGGAGTGGCTTTCCTTAGTGAGCTAGCAGCAGCCTACAGTATAGGGTCTGCCTGAGCCAGAGATTCTCTTCAGAGTTTGGCAACACTTGCTGTGCTTTCTTCTCCCTCAGGGATTTATGTAATCTTTTAAAATTCATCTGCATTTTTGACACCTGCAGTATCATGGAACAGTAGTTCCACAGCTTAACTGCATATTTGTTTGTGTGCTTTGCATAGTTTTAATCCTGATATGTAATTATTTAATTTATTGCCTTAGTTATTTTGTTTCTAAAAATAATGAATTTTTTTTTTACCTTCTTATAGTTTTTGATTTTTTTTCTTTTTTAACTCTCTGTAATCTTGAGTACTCTGTTTTTTCAGGCTAAATAAAACATGGACGTATGTTTAGTCACCTTCATATTTAGAGTTCTTTCATCCTTTCCTAATGTTTTATACTTTTTTTTCTGATGAGAGCAAGGTAGTGGGGGACCAAAATAGTGTGCTTCGTTCAAGACAGGAGCACACAAAGATTTCTAAAACAGCTCAGGGATTTCTGGGTTTGTGTTGAAGGTGTGGGTACATTTGTGTCATTTCTTCACGTCAGTAATTTCCTTGAAGTTTCTAGCATACTATTTGGGGTTGTCTTTGGTAACTTCAGGTATTTTCCTCTCCTCAGTTCTAACACTATGTGCTATTATACTTCATGTGGATTACATGTTTACTATTTGAAATTTTCTCTGCCATTTTGTTTTTTCAGCTACTTAGTACTTTGATACTGTGGTAGTTTTCAGGAGTCGGCTTCAATTTCTGTTGCATTGCATAATTTACTAAACCAAGCAAGTTTTTTCCTCACTCTTCATATATGACTGAATCAGGCAGGATGAATTCTTGCGGTGACTTGCTTTCTCTGAAAAAGCTGAATATTTGTTTTTAACCTTTTAGCTTCTTGTCTTCCAATAGCTCTTAATTTTTTTGAGGGTTCCCCCTTTTATACCCATAACTTTTTAGTGTTTTACAGACCGTTTTAGTAAGAGAACTTGTTAAGTACCTTGATCTAAATAAGTCAACCATTTCATAGTTCCTTTCTCCTGAATCTTTGAGCAATAACTATTGCAATCTACAAAAGAATCATTAATTCTCTGACATAATGTTCTGTTGTGTCTACTACAGAATCACAGAATGCTTGGGGTTGGAAGGGACCACTGAAGGCCACCTAGTCCAGCCCCTCTGCTAAAGTGGATTAACCCAGAACATGTTGCACAGAATTGTGTGCAAGTGGGCTTTGAATAGCTTCAGAGTTGGAGACTCCACAGCCTTTCCAGTGAGCCCGTTCCAGTATTCTGTCACCCTCAACGAAGTTTGTCCTCATATTCTTATGGAACTTCATGTTCTTCAGTTTGCGCAGGTTGCTCTTTCCCTGTTGCTGGGCACTACTGATAGGAGTGTGGCCCTATGCTCTTGACACCAGTTCATAAGATATTTGTACACATTGATGAGATCCACTCTCAATCTTCTCTAGGCGAAAGAGGAGAGGAAGTATGCTGCTTCTTATTACACATAAGAAATGCTCCGGTTCTCTAATCATCTTTGTATCTCATTCTTCGTAGAAGGATGCCAGATTGTTCAAGCATGATTTCCCCTTGGTGCATCCGTGTTTGCTATTCCTGATAACCTTCTTTTTCTCCACATGCATGTATATGATATCCAGGATGGGTTGTTCCATCACCTTTCCAGGGATGAAGTTGAGGCTGCTTGGTTTCCTGGCCTGTGGTTTCCTGGATCTTCTTTCTTGCACTTTTTGAAGACTGGCATGGTATTGGCTTTTCTTCAGTCCTCAAGAACCTTTCCTGTACTCCATGACCTTTCAAGGACTAAGGAGAGTGGTCTAGCAGTAATGTTGGCTAAATCTGTCAGCACTCATGGGTGAATCCCCCCAGGGCTCATGAATTTGTGGGTTTCAGGTTTGCCTAACCCTATTTTCAACCAAGGGAAAGCCCCCAGGGCCTAGGAGTTCTGAGGGCCAGTCTTAGCGGTGAGTAAGAAGCAAAGGTGTTCAGCAACTGCTTTCTCTGAACCTTTGGTCACCAGGGCACCCACTTCATTGGGCAATGGGCCCACATTTTCCTAAGTCTTCCTTTTGCTGTTGATATCCTTGAAGAAGCCCCTCTTGTCCTTTATATCCCTTGCCAGATTTAATTCCAGGTGGACCTTTGCTTTCCTTGACACATACCTGCCATACTCTGATAATATTCCTATATTCTTCCCAAGTGGCCTGACCCTTTTTCCATGTTCTGTAAACATCCTTATTTTGTCTGAGTTTTGCCAGAAGTGCCTTGCCCATCTGTTCAGGTCTCCAGCCCTGATTCGCTTAATGTCTTATTCACAGGGATATCCTGATCTTAAGCATAGAGGAAGTGCCACTTCAATATTAACCATCTGTTTTGGACCCACCTTCTAGATTATGAGATAATGAGATTCCTCTGAGATTCCTGAGTAGGCTCTTGAAGATGCCAGAGTTATTTTTCCGGAAGTCCTGGACTATAATTCTACTTACTGCCATGCTTCTTCCATGCAGAATCCTGAACTCCACCATCTTATGGACACTGCAGTCAAGGCTGCCTCCAGCCGTTGCATCCCCAACCAGTCCTTTTTTGTTTCTTAATACAAGGTCCAGCAACACACATCTCCTTGTGGGCTTCCCCACCGCCTGTGTCCAAGTTATCAGTGCTCTTTCTGCAGGAACCTCCTGGGCTCCCCTGTGCCAAGCCGTGATGTCTTTCCAGCAGCTGTTGGGGTGGTTATGAGAATTGTGGGCCGGTGATGGTGACAGCTACATCCTGCACTCCGGGGAGGGCCTCATCTACTTCCTCTTACTAATCAGGTGGCCTGTAGTAAACGCCTATGACAGTAGCACCCATTTTAGCCTATCCCTTAATTCTTACCCAAAGGCTCTTGGCTTCTCTTTCATTGACCCCTAGGCAAAGCTTGATACATTTTGGTTGCTGTCTTACATAGAGAGAACTCCACAACCTTGCCTTTCTGGCCCCTTTCCTAAGAAGTATGTGACCATCCATGACAGTATTCCAGTTATGCAAGCTATCCTATCATATCTCTGTAATTGTAGTGATATCATGGCCCAGCAGCTGAACACTAATTCTAACCTTTACTGTTTCTACAGGTTTGCCTGGTAAAAATATCAAATTAATTTATGTAGAATTCCCAGGAGTCCTTTTAAGTCCTGTATGAGAGCCTCAGAAAGCTCCTATGTATGAAATACTGATGGGAAGAATTCATTGGCTTTTTTACAGGTTTTTGTAACTTCAGTGCTATAAAACCAGTAATGAAAGTAACTGAGTTGTGCAAATATGAGCAGACTATTTTAAGAACAAAAATTAGCATCTCTTACTTGGAACTCTTGCTTAATTCTAGGTATGGATGTTTTAGGTTATTACAAAGGACAAAATCATCAGCTTTTAAAATTGTTTTTAAATACTGAAGCAGTTCAATTGCTTTTCCCACTCTTGCAGTGTTCAGTTACAAAGCTCGTTTGTTTGAAATTTTGCTCAGAAAAGGTCAATCTGATAGAGAAAAAGTGTTTTAGTAGATTTTTAGCCTGAGTGAATACTGTCTGCCATAACAATGAGTAATTGAAAGTCATAATGGCATCAGCCAGATCTGTAGTACAAGTATGTAACTTGCGGTTTTTGTCTCTTTTTTTCTTCCTTTTCTTTGTTTTTTGGTTTTTTTTCTCCCCAATTCTTAAGCCTATGGAAAAGTATTCCTAGTGAGGAAAGTAAGTGGCCATGATGCTGGAAAACTGTATGCCATGAAAGTACTGAAGAAAGCAACAATAGTTCAAAAAGCCAAAACAACTGAGCACACAAGGACAGAACGACAAGTCTTGGAGCACATTAGGCAATCACCGTTTTTGGTCACGTTACATTATGCCTTCCAGACAGATACAAAGCTTCATCTCATTTTAGGTGAGTACTCCAGAATTCAAGTTCTTATAAAAAAAAAAAAAAAAAAAAAAAAAAAAAAAAAAAAAGCTCTCTTTTATCTCAGTGTTTTGGAAGGGTTTTTTAATGTGGTCTAAAGTACAGTGCGTTTGGAGATTGCATGAGAAAGCATAGGAAGTAAAATACTGTTCATCCTCAACAGTGTCTGTGTTTGTGGTTTTCCTGTTTGAGCTTCAGTGTGTTGCTCTGACTTGGAGAGTGTAGTGAGTATCTGTGACTTATATGCAGCAAGAAATGTATATGAATATTAATCAATTACCTGGAAGCATTTACGTTGTTAAATGTTTTGTTATGAGATAATTTGGCTCTGAGTATTGAGATACCTGCATGTTTCAATTTTTGGGTGTTAGAGACAATCCAAAATCACATATTTCTATGCTGAAAGTAGAGCTTGTTCATAAGATTTGGTACAACTCTAATTTCAGAAATATTTCTACCTTTCAGATTAGCAGCAAATTTAGTGTTTGGTGTATGAGTTGTATTTATAAGAAAATTGCCAGCAATTATAAAAATTCTTCTTAGAATATTTTAAAGAATTGTAAAATGAATTATTAATGTAAGGCTTGCTTTCATAATGTACTTCTCTAGTTGAAGTGTTTGAGGAAGCAAATTGTCCTTTAATTGAAGTGAAAGTTTTGTGTTCCTTTTTATCCATAACTAAGTTTTTAACCTTTAGTAACAGTCTGATTACATCAAATTAGCAAAATTTTATTAATGTTAAATGACTCTTCACCTCTAGCTGTCAATTCTTAGAAAGGTGTTCTGTTCACGTACCTTAGTTTCATATACTACAGTGAAATAATAAGTATGTAGAACTGAAATAGAGATTCACTATACTACTTTTGAAGATTAGAGTTGAAAATTATAATAGTTTCTTGCAAATTCCTCTGACTAGGACATTAAAGAAATACATAAAAGATTGTCACAAATAAATAGTTAGAAATATATTGATAGCTTTGTGATTCCTTGATAGTAACTGTGAATAATTAAGGTTTTCAAACTTCTATTTTATTTAAAGTTATTGACTAATAATTTGGAAAAAATTGAAATATTAAATGAGATAAAATGTGAACATTTATTATAAGTATTATAGAACCATTCTTTAAGTCCAGGTATTTTTTGCTAAAATGCACCTTAGATCCCATTAGAAATATTTAAAAATAAAAAGAGGGGAAACACAAACCAAAAAAAAACCCTCTCAAACCTGAGATAGATTTAGTTGTCTAAAAATAAATACGTAGTGGGGGGGTAGTTTAGGTGATAAGCATAAAGCATTGTTAGAAGGCCATAAAAGTCTCTTGTATGAAAGAAAATTAAAAGCTTGATATTATATTCTCATAAGAGTCAAAAAGGAGCAAGCTCAGTAGTTCAGAAGAGTGTTGCGTAGCAGATAGTGTCCACCATGATGCAATGTTGAGGTGATGTTTGAAGCAGGAAGTTCCTAGCCACGATATAATTACAGCCTTTTGTGTTGTTTTTTTTATTTTTCCTAAGTTCTACATCCATTCTCAGCATACCTGTTGGGGACAGAAAGATCTTTTTTTCCTTCATTTTCAGCAGAAAATAGGAATAATTTGTTAAAAAATTTCTTTCAGTAACTTTCTGTAACAGTGAAAATTTCTCATTCTTAACATGATGTAAAGCTACTTTATAAATTAACTGGGCTTCACACCCTTCCTGAGGGGAAACAAGCCAAACTGTTGTTACAAGTTGTTAATGTCTTATGTAAGTCCATGTAAATTGCTTTAATTTAGTTTTGGAATTTAAGTTTTTCAGAGACTTCTGGATTTTGGGGGAAACCAGTATCTGTCTTGTTTTTGTACATGGCTAAATTTGGTGTGTGAGCTACCTGCCATTTTTAGTTTTTAGAGGTTTTAGAATTGGAGCCTCAGTGCAGTATTTAGTACAGTTCTTCATGCTGTCAGATTACATAGCTATATGAATTTAGAATGAATCAAGCACAGACATGCAGCTGCATTTCTGCCAGATTTCTGTAAAGCAGTGTTGGGAGTTGATTCCGGTTTTTATGTTGGCTTTAAACTATATGGAACGAACGACGTGGTGTATCCATGTGAGTACCATAAATTCTGTAGAGAACTTGTCACACAAGCCTAACTGTCTCACACTTTAAAAAATAGCTAAATAATCTGAGCTGTCAGGTTTATACAGAAGTAACCAGGATTCTTTTTTTTCCATTGTGTCAGTGATGCATTTGATCTCACATCAAGAATTTGAAGGCTGGTTGTTTCATTGGGCTGTGGCTGGTGTTACAACCTGGATAGAATTAAGCTTGTTGTGCCAGTTCTGTGGCAGCTTTGGTTTGGATCTGTCATAGTCCTTAGAACAATTCAATGCTAATTCAACTGATAACTTACCTTGTACTAAGTTAGCAGCTCTTTCTAGAAATACTTAAATATTGTTTCTTTTTCATGCTGAGTTTTTTTTAGAAGAAGGAAGCAATTGTAATATGTGGGTTATTTATACTTCATTAAATCTTTTTCATTTGCTTACTGGTCTACATAAATAATCCTTCTCATATTGTTTGATTCCACTAATGTTCCTTTCCAAAGAGAGAACTGGAGAACTGAAAAGTGGAGAGAGATCAGAATGTGTGTAATTTGTATATATGCTTTCTCCTTCAAACTATTAACTTAAAATAGGATCAGACCCCTTTCATGTATTTGTGTTTTATACCAACAAATCTATCTAAACAATAATCAAAAAAATACTGAGTAAGATTTTGTGGGGCATATTCCTGCTCTGAGTATGTAGACTTCAAATACAATAATGCAGGCTTATTAATGTGAGGTTTAATGGCTGTAATATACACTACTATCATAAAGAGCTCTAAATCTAAAATATGTTTGTATTACAGTGGAGCTCTATTGTAATAATTTTTTCCCCCTCTCCCTTACTGTGGGAAAATCCTAGTGTCATAGCCTGCAAAGAATGAAAGTGTGGTTTCCATGAGGGAGCGCATGTGGAAATAATCTCCTGCAATAAATTTTGCCATCAAGGTTTCCCTTGTGAAGAGAAGTTTTGTAATTGTCCATAGTTGATTATTTCCCCTAATACCTGGTTTCTGAATTGCTTTTGTGTCAGTCTGTCTTGTTGCTTATCAGAGCATTTCATGAGTCTACAAGGGTTCTGTTTCTAGGTATCATTTGTACTTCTTTCTTTTCATATTCCTAAATAACTAAAAGAGGAATTTTTGTGAAAAGACACCATCTTTGTAATTTTGGAATAGTTGAGGCTTATTTTATGGTTTTGCTGCTTATTTAAAAGTGTGTCCTGTTTGTCCTTCAGTCCTCCAAGAAAGATAATGATTATTGTACAGCATGATGAAATGCTAGTGAATTACAATTAAGGAAAAGCATCTGATAGTGTGTTAAGATCTATTACTAAACATCTTAAAAAGTACCTGATAATATTCCAATAAGAAAATAAAATGGTCAGAAAGTGAAATTATAAGGTTCTGTGTTCTATTTTTAGACTATATAAATGGAGGAGAATTGTTTACTCATCTTTCACACAGAGAGAGATTCTCAGAAAATGACGTGCAAATTTACATCGGCGAAATCGTTTTGGCACTTGAACATCTCCACAAGGTAAAATAACTTTATTCCAGTGCTGATTTTGAGGACTAACAGCTGTAATCTTTTTGTATCATATAAAGTTATTAAGGACAACTATTGTTTTAGATTTTAAATTGAAAGTAACTTTATCTAGCAATGGGACATTAGTTGTTTAATTATAAATAATCCCGATGAAGTGGTCCTTCTTGTGCACCAGATAAAGGCCACAAATTTTTGATTACAGGATGAAGAGTAGTGTTATTGACAAATGATTTCTTCATTTTTAGTAATCCTTGTGAAACAATATATGTGCCACTAAAACTAATTGTAGTGAACATGAACAAATTTTGGGTTGTATTATTCAGTTATCCTTGTTTCTACACAACTGAGTAGAGGAGTTCTAGCACAACTGTAGACATGGAAAGTGTTACAGTTTTCAGGAGTAATGAGTAGATTTGTAGATGATTACAAAGCATGCATGTATGTATGGTCTATGTCTAGACCATGTAAAAGAAGCATCCATTTTCATTCTTAATGAAAGCAGAACTGAGTTTTGCACTTAACAGCAAATATATGGTCACTTTTAGATTCAAGCGATATACAGTATGTCCTTTAAATTTTAAGAAATTAATGCACAGTGTAATTTCTGAGATTTTTTTATGTAATTTTAAAGTTATTTCTTCAAAGGCTTTTAAAAATTCTTTTTTGAGGTGCAACTTTCTTGTGTCAGATTACATTAACAATGTGAATTTTGGTGGCTTTATAGTTAAAAACATTCTGCAACATCTTGATGTGGTTACACTATTTGGAAATACTTTTTCTTATATTCTGTTTGCAGTTGGGGATTATATATCGGGATATAAAACTTGAGAATATTCTCCTCGATTCTGATGGCCATGTGGTGCTGACAGACTTTGGTCTAAGTAAGGAGTTTCTTACTGATGAGGTGAGTATTTGGCTCTCCAGATAGTGTGAGCAAGAATTGAGCAAGAGGACAAAGTCTCATTGAAATCATAAGCACATTTGAGAAGAGTGCAAAACCTGCATTCCAGACTCCTACATCATAGAACAAAATCTAATTGTCTGTATTACTAGGTTTTGAGCTTTCAGTTTATTGGTTTTAGGCCTGCCAGTGTTGTTATACATCTTTGTTCTAGTTTTCCACAAAAAGCTTTCATACTTCTGCTGCCCTTGGCATGAGAAGGGTAAGGCCTGCACAAGTGTGAAAAGTCACTTACATTTTCATTTTCAGATGCTTTTTTAAAAAAAACTTGACTGTGCTAATTCTTTGCAATGACTAGGCAAATGGTATGCTATGACTCTTCTTTATGCTAATAATAATTAATGTATTATTATCTTGTCTTTTTCTCATGTCTTTGTCACTTTTAATAAGCCTAATTACAAGCTTTTAGGATAAAAGCTTATCTCTTACTAAGTAAGTACATAGTACCTAACACAGTGATCTCTGACTATCAAGGTTAGCTGTTAATTATTTGTAAGGTACAGTTCTATCTCCAAATAGGCTTTTTAGATTTCAGAGAGTCAAAACTGGTGCAGTATTTTACTTCTGGGAAAATTTTAAAATGGATGCTTTTTGGCTTTCACATTAGCTATCACAGGTATTGAAGTCTGGGACTGCAGATCTAAAAGTCTTTGTTAGAAGCAGCAGAAGGATTTTCTGAAAATAGATAGCTGGTAGTTTCCTCTAGAATATTTGCATTTCAAATGGAATCTGGTAGGATTTAGGTGGGACCATTTTAAAAGCTATTAAATTTTCACTTTCTGAAGGAGGGAAGTAGTAGAAATAATGTCAGTATATTCCTTCTAAGTTACAACATGAAACCAAAAGGAGGCTCAACTGGTATGAGAAGGGATTAGCAGCAGATTGCCACATCAGTGCCAGAGAGTAAGTACAGAGAGATGCAGTTTTCATCAGGAAAGAATGATAGCAAAAGGTGTGGCTAGGGAGAGTGGAACCTTTTAGAGCTGTGCAAAGAGCGGTGCTAGGCAGGAGAGACAAAGTCAACTACTGGTATTGCTGCACTGAGGGGTGAGAAAAGGAGCAGTACCCCAGCCTCTGAGCCAAAGTTGAATGAAGCCTTAATCTTCACTCTGTTAAGAATGTTGTAATGAATCAGAACCTTAAAGTCTCATACCAGGTTTTTTTAAGAAGTGCATCTCATCTGTGCTCACCGTTGGCACATCATTTACGAGCAGTGCAAGAAAAGGGGAGGACTTGGATAGGCATCAGATCTGTTTGCTTTATCCACACTCTGAATTGCCTTCTTCTTTCTCCAGTCATTAAATAAAGCCATCTTGCTCCTTGGTCATTTATTGTTGGTTCTTCAGACGCTAATCCATGCTATTTTCAGTATGTACCTTAGAAATGTGTCGATAGATTTTTTTTTTTTGTTTTGTTTTATTCTCTTTCACATTTTATATTTGTCTTCTCTGTAAAAAATTTCAACATTCCTCATGTTTCTTTTAACAAAAAAGTAATTGCAATTGTGTTGTTTGCTTTCAAAATCTAAAAAATTGTCTGCATTTGACTAAAGTTTTCATGTGTGCTGTTGTAATTTAGCTACTGAACTTTAACATGACTAAAATGACCCATTTACACATAGAAATTGACATTCTATATTGTATTTTCTGTAGATAATTGAGCTACTACTAGAGCACTTAAAATTCATTACAACAGATACTTAACTTACACTTCTGAACCAATGTACTTCTAACAGGTAGAATTTGCCTATATAGCTGTTTTCATGCTCTTTTAAATAAATTTTAAAATAAAATAAATTTTTAAATAAAATTACAAAACTGTGTAAGTGAGATAAAGGTGTATCATTTTCAATTTAATCTGAGTAGTGATTCCTTTCTCTCCCTTTCTTCACATGTCTTTCCTGGTCCACCCGCTTCTTGCAGGAATTTTGCCATTGGAAAAACATACTTAAGCAAGTGGAATTTATTCTAATAAGCCTTCTTTGGGCTGATTATCTGAACAAGTTATTTTTAGGTTATTAAAAATGTGTTAAAATTATCATAGTAGAGATATGTACTATATTTAGAGTCCTTCACCATGTATTTATGAATTTTGGATAGTTTTGTAGTTAGCAATGCTTGCTAGAAAACATCATGATTCAGTGTTTTCGTTATCTCGGCTATAATCTGATGACTGTTAAAGATTTCCATGTGCCTGGGCACCTAATGAATCAAACAGAACTACAATAATTACAGCAGATTTACTGTTCTACAGTGGAGAGGTGGGAAGCTGCTTTTCATTAAGCACTGTTTGAGTGAAAGGAAGCAAATGCTTGTGACTTGTAGGAAAAGAGAAACCTATTGATTTCTGCCATGCAGCTACTGAAGCACGTGTGAAGAGCGCATTGTCAAGTATTCTCTCTGTTTTACAGTTATTATTGAAAACAGCATGCAAGAGTTAAACATCCAAGTTAAAAAGTGCAGCTTTAAGAGCTTTAAAGTATTTTATGGTACTGCTTTGCTAAAACCTGAAATTTGTCTTTTACAACTGAATCAACAGTGGTGTTGCCTTTGTTTTTTTCTTTAAAATGAAGCAATATGCTTTTATTTACATGCAAAAAGAAGAAATAACCTGACTAGAATGAAGTAGTTCAATAAATAGGAATTTTCATATAGGGTAGGTCAGTATCACAAGTTATTTAAATATGAAATTACTTTTGTTGCAAACTTTATTTAAATGCTATGAAGACCTGCAATTTTACTAGACTAACCATAGAATGGGATTAGGTGAGAGATTAAGAGATTGGAAGAGATCTAGTATTGCTTTTTTATGTCATTTGTATTCTTAACCCCATGATGAATTTAAGGCTAGTGTTTATGATTTTTAAATCTCAACTGAATTGTAAACAAAACTGGGGTAAAAAGGACAATTTTATCCTTATGCTTTCATGCATCTCAATCTAGTGTTTGTCTGACTGGGTTTCAAAGTACATTTGCATGTGACATTAATATAAGTTATTAATGGGGACATGGAGAATTGGTACAACTTGAAACTTCTACAACACTGTTTTGTTCATTGTAAAAGTGAAGTCACTTGGGTGTTGGTTTTGTTTTTATAAATCCCAAGTCTTTTAATAAATTTATCTTTAAAAACCCCAGAACTCCTAAATTGATTTTTTTGGGTTTTCTTCCATCATATTTCTTGTGTGTTACCTTTATCTTGCAGACTTGTAGCTTAGGCATATTTTTGTCTTTTTATCTCATTAATAGCTCCACTTCTATACCGGAGTTGTTTTGATTTGGTCAGTGTCAGTTTAACCTAGTCATCAGGTCTGATCTTAATTTTGATGTGTATTGCTAAAGTGCTACTTAATTTTTTTAAATCCTTCTTTCCCCTCATATTGCCTTTAGTTCTGTAACTGCACTAAAAATCATATTTTAGTATACATGGAGATATATATCTTAACAAAATAATATGAACGCATGCATTGAATTACTGTAAAAATTATATTTTTGACCATGCATAATGTTAATGTCTTTCTTCTTAATTAAATCCAGAAAAGTACACTTTCTTCCAGAGTGTAGTGAAGTGCTCAATTCTTCTGCATCGGTACACATCCACATTAGTTTAAATTTTTTCTGTAGTTTTTGTGTTTATTTAATGAAGTTTAAAAAAATTAGATATAAATGCTGATTGTTGTCAGTCTTCAAACAGTGTGTCTATGAGCATACAAATGCCTTAGTAATAAATAATATAAAAATGGATCTTCAGGATGAGGGATGATTGAATTCATACCTAAGACAGTTGGGTGGATGTCTGTGTACTTTTATCTGATGTGTAGAATTAATAGTTCATATACATTGTTGTTTCTTCATCTGAACGTCTCTTGATGAGAGTTGCAAATCTCAAATGCTTTTCACTGTTGAATTGTTTGTTTTCATTTATTTGATGATAGAGTGAACATTTGTTCTGGACAGACAAGTAGTATGTATTTTTAGAAGATTTTAAAGGATATTTCATTGTGATTAAATGGAAGCTAGTCCATTATGGGTTTTGGTAGATGAACTAGGAAGAGATTTGTACACGTTCTTACTGCAGATTAAAGGTAGTAGAAAAGAGAAGTGACTCAACTTGACTCATTTAGTGCTTTAGGAACTGTCATCTAATGTGAGTGACCTAGTAGATTAGCTATGCATTTAACTTTAAAAGGCCCTTTATAATTGTCCAATTAAAGTGATAATGTGAACCATTGAAACTAGATGGTGCATCCTCCAACACTGAGCATTCTCTTGCAAAAATGAGTAAAATTATCCATACTTAGATGACTTGCTACAAATGCTTGTGTTTTAATTAAAGGATTGTTCAGTGATGTAGACATAACAAACACAGTTAAAAGAAGTAGATTTTAATTTCTTCAAAGACAAAAAAGGAAGACTAGACTTAATAGTGAAATTAGTCCACAGAAATTAAATTGGTTTTAGATCTGTCTGAATAATTAGCTTTGGAAAAAGAAATTAAACAATGGCAAAACCTTTTTCCATTGTTTGGTGTGCTTCAGTTCACCCAGTTTTAACTGTTCCAGAACTGGATATTAGGAGCATACCAAACACTCTAAAGGCACGTCACTGAGCTGGACTATTTTCATTTCAAAACCAGGTCATCAGTGATCAGATAACTGTTTGAGCCTTTGCCCCAAGAAGTTTCCCTTTTCAATGCTTATCACAAAGAATATTGGGCTTTTCCAGCATGGACCAGTAATGCAGAAGACTGGAGCATAAAATAGTGTCTCTCCAGATTTAGATGCTGTTAAAAATTTTTGCAAGATAGATCCTGATTTCTTACAATGACTGCTATAAGGATACTGTTTTCCTATTGTAATATACCTTTAAAAAAAATCCTGGTTTGAGAAGAAACAGCAGTCTCTGTTAAATAGTCTGTTATCTAATCTTCTATTGGATATTAGGTTGCTAGTCAACTCAGAAAAATTCTGGTTTTGAATGGGGAAAACAAGTATCTTTCTGAGGGCAAATTTTTCCATTGTCATTAATCCATTTTTCTCTGGTTTTTTTTTTGTTTTTTTTTTTTTTTCCTTTTGAATAAATCTGACTACCTTACTTCCATGAAACTTGGGCAGTCAGGTGAAAAACTTTAGTGACCATTCACAGCCAAATGTAAATGAATTTAGAACCAGATGGATTGCATTTGAGCAAAATTGTTCACTCCTTTTCTTTTATCTTTTATATCTGTATCTCTCTGAAAATATAAATATTTAATCGACATGTTCTGTATGATTTTCTTCATTAAAAAAACCAAAAGAAACCGAAAAAAATCCCTCCCAAAAAACTGTTGAAGGCTTGTAGTGGCAGCTAGCAGAATTCTTCCCAGAATTAGTACTCTTCTGTATCTTATAATTTTGCTTATTTTTGAAGAAGTATGAGTTTTTCAGGTTTTGCTTTGTATACTGTTCTTTCTTGGTACTACTACCTCTCTCTTCTCAAAAAGACAATGCTTTAGAAAACAAGCCATCCAAAAACTGGATTTTTGAGAAGAACCTTGTAAAAATGTTCATCCAAGTTTTCAATGGTACATACTTGCATTCCTCCCACACAATAATATGTTGTTTCTGGGTTTTTTTGTCTGCAGAATTGAGACTTTTGTTTTCTTTACTCTTAGCTATTTGCTTTAAAATCCATTATCAAGAACTGGTTTAAATAATTCTTTGTAGAACTGCAATTGCATTGCACTGTGAAAGCAGATAGAGCTGTCGTAAAAGTCTGTGAAAAGGGTCCTTGACATTAGATGAGTGTGTGGCCTTCCATTGGCTTTTGTTATGGGGTCACAGGTTTCTTGGTTAGTGTAGTTCAAGGTTTAGCTGCCTTTGATGTCCCCTTTAATTGCCTGGTCTGATGGCATCTGCTGGCAGGCAGATCTCATTCTTGCTTGAAACATTCAGTAGCATTGTTCCGTGTGTGTTTTGGAAGCAGAAACCATTAGCCTAGCTGTGGCAAGAGGCGTAGTAACCGATATGGTATTTTGACTTAACTGGCTTCTTCAAGTTGGAACAGCCACCAGGATAGGGTGTTAACTAATATCATGTGATCCTGTACTTTAAAAATTCTTCGTACAGTGAATTTCAAACTAGTGGACCTTTGATTTGCCCTATTGCAATGGTTCTTGCTCTAGTCTAAACTTTTTTTATATTACCATCTTCATTAGGATTTTGTTGTATGCAGCAGAGCAATCTAACTAGTGTACTACTGAAGTTTTTTTGCCTGTCTTTGTTCTTCCTCATTTGTCTCCTGCAAAGGTCATAGTTTTGGTTGTGAGGTTTACAGCTACAGAAGCAACGGTCTTCAGCTGAGAGACTTTTTGGTTGCAGTTATTCTTTCTGATATGGTCTCAGTGTTAAGTCTGGATATTATCACCAATAAGTTTCCCAAGATAATTGAAACTTTAAAAAAAAAAAGTGAATAAAAAGAAGAAACCAGTCAGTATGGTAAGGACCTTATTGAAGCAAGATTTTTTTTCCTCCGTTACAAACCATTTTATATCACATCTTTGAACTGTGAGAGGTCTTTCTGCCAATTTTCATATGTCTTCCCAAATTAAGACTGTTATTATTGTTATTCTGGGCAATTAAAATTACAGCGAAGGATGTTACAGGTATAATTTCTATGGAAATGTGTTTTTTCCTTGGCGCTCTTTTATTTTTGAGGTAAATATTTATGTTAGGTGACCTCTAAGGCTCACTGAAAATTCAGGTCCTGTCTCTTCCAAGAACTCAGGCTTTTCAGTCTTTACTTACAATTTTTCTGAAATGAAAAATCCATTCAGCAGGGCAGCTTGTTAGAAGAACCTCTGCTATGTGGCTTTTACATATTACAAGTAAATTTTCAGTTATGATAGCATTCTTTTGATTTATCCTATGGTCCTGGTTTTCTTAATAAGTTTACCAAGGGAACTCTAATACATGATCAGTATCTTGCAGCCAGTTTGCTGATAGCTAATATACAAGATACTCTGCATGATACTGCAGAACTCTTCAGCTGCTTAAATTCTTCAGTCCTGTAAGCTGTTCCTGGAGGAACTTGGTTCTGGACTAGTCTTTCAGGAAGCAGCACGATGGGGAGACTGCTCCCTGCATTAGTGTGAGCTAAGGCTGACAGTGGCAAGTATGGATCCATGTGCTCACTGAGCAGTGATGCAGGATTAGAGGGAGTCTAGTGCCAAAAAAACAGCGTTCAGCAAACAGTCCTGTGGTTATAAGAAAAGTTTGTTGTGAGGAGAGATGCCTGAGGAAGAGTCAGGATTTGAGTTTGGTCAATCAGTATCAGTGAGATAACCAGTCAAGTACAAACATACTGACAGCACAGCTGATGCAAGGTTCAAGAGTAGGAGCCTGAACTTCTGTTCCCAGCTGAAAGTGGAGGAGGCCCCTGAGAAGGTTCTACGCCCGGTACTCAGCTGCATTTTGTAAGAATTGGTGTTAAGCAAGAGATGCCTTGACCCCCAGGGTTAGTGAAAGAGATTGTGGAGCCTGTTGATAAGCTCAGGGCACTGACATTGGTATTCTGGTGAAGTTTTCACTATTTATGCTTGTAGCAAAGCTGTAAGTTACGATTTTCAGGACTCTGATTGCATACACTCATGCCTGTACAAAATAGGAGCAATGATGATACTGAATTCTGTATTCTAGAAATTTTGGTATGGCTTTTCATTTCTAATGGGTGCTGTTTGAAACATTACTGATAGAGCCCAGAGAGGGTCTAATTAATGCAGCCTGGAACTTTGAAGTACCTTTAACAAAGGAAGAAAGACAACTTGGGACTTGAAGCATTTGTTCAGAGGTATCAGCAATTAAGGAAGATAGTTTTACTAGTGTGTGTTTCCCTGGGTTAATCAGATGAAGAGCAACAGTGAGAGTTCTCTGGTGCACTACAAACACTGACATCTGTCGAGGCCTAGAAATGATCTACCACTTTAGGTATTTGAGGAGACTGAGGAGTGGATGTTAGGTTGCTTTGAAAGGACAAAAAAAAATTTAATTTGATAACCTGTGAAACACTTTAGGTGGGCCTATACACCCAATTAAGTTTTACTTCTGAATACAGTTGCATTATATATCCTTTCTCACGTTTGCTCTCTGAATTTGCTTATTTCTTAACTAAGTACGTTTTTCCCTTGTAAAAATGGTAGGACTTACTTGCTCTAGGTTTTAACCCTGCCTTTTGACCCTATTCTACCATCTCTTATATTAGCAAGGTATTCCCATTAGAGTTATTTTACACTGTTAAATAACTTTTAGGGAAGAGTAGCTTTGGTTTTATTTGTTTACTTTTTATAAATTACAAAATTTATTTAAGGAGTCAGGTTCCATGGTTTGAAGGATTATGTTAGTATTACAGTTTAAGAATTTGTCATATCTGATGTTCCAGGTAGAAATTTAGCTCAGTTAAGAACTAAATATTCATACAGTAAGTAGCTGGAGAACAGAAAGCAGTCCATTGTGTTTCAAAGATGAGCTTTCAAGTAGCTGGAGAATTGGGTCCTGATTTTGAATGGTGAAAAGAATGATATTTATACTCAGTCTAAATAAAGTTTGCACAGGCTTGTGAATTAAATAAGATTTAATAAGCTATTTTTATGACTCAAGTGTCTCTTGGAGCAATGGTGGCACATACTATTTGGATGAAGTTCATCAAGTTAAAGAAGTACTTCAAATGCTGTACATTGAAATGTTAAATAATATATCTTCAAATGGCAAAATAACTTGAGTGCCATTTGCACTTGAGTGTTTTCTGCACCTGCATTTGCACTTTGGAACTAAAATTACAGTTGCTCAAGCTCTGAAGCATTTTCCCAAACCAGTATTTGTATGGCAAGAAAATGTTCCCCGAAGTCTTGTGCACATGTGCAGAACAGTGTACTCGGAATATGCCTCACTATTCTAAGCCATATACTTTAAGTGCACTTTTCAGTTACGCAGATCTCTGTTTTCATAGGTAAATGAATTTGATTTTGTTGAGGCCCTGAACTAATGATGTTCTGCCTATTGAAGGAGTTACAATACTATGTAGCAGTTCCTTGGGATCAGGTCCTCAGCTCTGAGAAGAATTGCACGGCCTTCACCTCCAAAGTGCTGAGAAACACTCATCCAGAATCTGCTCTCACTATTTTGTTGCCCAGATTTCATGCCCCTTTTGGATGCATTAGGACATTGAATCAGACATTTTCAATGCTTCTGGGCTGTGTGAGTTTTGTGGCACTGGAAACTAACACTATCCTTCCAGCACAATATCTTCTTAAATCAGACATAATGGAGTAGTCATTTTTCCAAAGAGCTGGCTGCCAAAAGACAGTTTGGCCCAGTAGAGATGAGCCTTTTAGGAGCCTGTTAAGCATGAGTGATACCTTGGCTGTCTTGTCTGTGATTCTCTTAGGAATTGCCCTTGTCCCACATACTGTTATGAGCTGTTGTGCAATTGCAAAACTTAATAATAACTGTCAGAGCTACCCTTGCATATGTTGTAAAAAACATGAAACTGAATTTGTATTATTGTGGGCTAGGATGTATGCTCTAAAGGACACATGCTTCTATGACAATAGCTTGCTGTTCTGTAACTCAGAGGAGAGAGCCACAATGTTTAGGCAGGCATGCTGAGTGAGGGAAGAAAATGAACATTTTGTGTTAGACAAAAAAATTCTTAAGCTCAATACTTGCGAGATGTGCATGTTTGGCGAGCATTCACCTGTAGGTAATCCAAGTCCACTTGTTTTTTAAGAACATTCTTTCTTGTGTTCCATCTCATAACATCGAAGTGTTAATAATGTGACTTTTGGAACTTGGATTTATGTTGCACAGTTTAATGAAATATAAATTTGGAGGGGGTACAAAATAAGACTTGGTTGTGGTTTCAAAATCAGTGTTGAAATACAGGTTACAGTGGCACTTTGTAACAGAATCACAGAGTGGAATGGATTGCTGGAAGTCAATCTTGCCCAACCCTTTGCACAAATACAGTTACCTAGAGCTGGTTGCCCACAAGAAGCCTTTCGAATAGCTCCAAGGAGGGATACTCCACAACCTTCATGGCCAGCCTGTGCCAGCGCTCTGTCACCCTCACAGTATAAGTGTTTCCTCCTCTGGTCCTGTCACTGGGCACCACTGAAAAGAGCTTTGCTCCCTCTTTTTTGCATGCTTCCTTCAGGTGTTTTTGTACATCGATGAGATCTCCGTTAACTTTCAGGTTCACCTCTTCAGGTGAAACAGTCCCAGCTTTTTCAGCCCTCCCTCATAGGTTCCCTTAATCATATTTATGGTTCTCTGCTGGACTCTCTCCACTATAACCATGTCTCTCATGTACCCAGGAGACCTGAAAATGACAGAAAATAAAACTGTTAGTGGAGACGACATTCTTTGAAAATAGTTATAAACCCACACGTAGTGCATAACAGCAAAAACTTCCTGTAAGAGGTGTGTTTGACAGTGACAAATTTACCTGAGTGTTCCTAATGAAACTTCATACTCTAAAACCTGTGTTTTTTTTCATAACAGCTAGATGTAATTGATGAAGCTTGTAACTTAATAAACCACAACATGAATGAAGGTTTCTAACAAAGAAGTTTCTGGGTTTTATGACTTCAGCTTTTTTGAAGTTGTGATAAGATACTATAGTATCTTAGGAAAGCAAATCTGTGTCAATCTATAGTTGTAGTCAGAGTGCTTTGCTTTCAGACAGTTGTCTTGATATCTCACTTTGGCTGCATTATCTTTACTCTTTGGAGAGGTAGCAAGTGAAGGAGAAGATTCTTTCTGAGTTTTCCATTCCCTTCCTTTTCCTTCTCCCCTTCTTCCTCACTCCCTCCCTCCCAGCTGAAGGAAAAAAGAACAGAGATTGATTGAGGTTTAGATTCTCTGATGGAGGGATAGGAATGTCTGACATTTTTCTTTCTTTGTGCATTCTCTCACACTATATTTCTTTAAGATAACAGGTACTGGAAAAGATTATCAAAGAGAAACAGTAGTTGTGTCAAAAGAAAATGGAATCATTAGAAGTTCATTATTACATGGTTTTGTCTCAGAAGTTAACATTTCAAGTTAATATTTAAACAAAATGAGGCCTTATAACTATTTTGAACACGGAATTTTACCCCAAAAAACCAGTCACAGTATATGTATTTTAAGAAATACAGTTTAATAATATGCTGCTGGACTGTTTAATTTTTATGCCTTAGGGTAGCACAGAGCACTATTTCTACTTTTAGAAGCTTCTTCTCATTAGTGTAGTATCTTATATAGCACCTGTTTTAAACTCCAAACCTGAATCTACAAATGTAAATCCTGACTTTTGAAATATTTGCTTTTTTGAACACTCTTCTTTAAAGGACCTATCAGGATCTCTCCCCAAAATGCTAGAAGCATGAAGGATAAGGGAGGAACAATGTTGCATGACCCAAACACATGTGCTTTCGTCATTAGCAAGGTACAGCATGACCTCATGTTGACCTCAAAGGTAAATCGCTACCAGGGAACAGTTATACATGCCTGTGAAAGCAGCTTAGTTTTGAACAAGAGAATAATTCAGTACATAGAATAAAATTAAATTTACAACACTGTCTGCCTTTCCCCCTCTCTGTCTTGTCTCTCTCCAAGTCTCTTCTTGAGGAAATGTTGTTTTTTATGTATGCATTTGTTGCGAAAGAAAAGTTTTCTAGAGGTCATAATGAATTCCTAAATATGGGGAACTCAAAGGATCTTGTATCCAATTTAGTCAAATTGTACATCTTACAAGTAATTCCCTTTTTAATGAAAAGTTTTTGTTATCTAGAGTATTGGTATTGCAGCCTTCAGAATGCATATGTATCTAGTTGGGGAATCTTGCAAAATTCTGAAATGTATAGATCATTTAGACTTGTGGGAGAGTTTTTCTAAATATTAGTAGATTAATTTTTTTGTGCTTATCTTAGACTGCAACACAAACTTATGACATTTTATTTTTTCATAGAAGACTAAATATTCTGTAGCATTATGTGATACATCTCTACATATGATGGAATATTATTTAGCTAGCAGTTCTGAGCTATTTGGAGAAGAATTGATGCCAGCATCTTGGAACTGTTAGCCATATCTATCCCATGTTATTTGTATAATATAATTGTTTGATGTAAATATTTTTTTTTTTCTAGAATGAGAGAGCATATTCCTTCTGTGGGACAATAGAGTATATGGCTCCAGATATTGTAAGAGGGGGAGACACAGGACATGATAAGGTAAGTTCTAAGTTTGTTACTGAAAATAAACTAATTCTTCGGTCAATGTATTTCTCAGCTTGAGGGATTTGTGTAAAATATGACATCTTACCTTATTTAAATATTTGTTATTTAAGGTTGTCCTAAGATAGATTGTTTCCTTTGTCTTCTTCTGTCAATTATATGTTGATGTATTTTCCTCTTCTGAAGTAAAAGGCATATTTATAGAAGTATTGAGGCTTATTTGTGTTCTGTTCAAAGTTTTTTCTTAATATGCTGTGGGACAATAAACTTAGTTGACACTTACTTGCCTTTGCATAAGAAACTAGTTCAGAGTGGAAAATGGTTTGTGGCTAATTTTGATATACATTTTTAAACTGGACATCAGAGAAATCTGTTATCTGTATTGAGGTATGGGATAGGTTATTAATGTTATAAGTGTTCTCATATTGTAAAATTGTTTGACTTGCTACTTAAGTTTTATTAAGCAATAAAATGTCAGTAATTGATAGAAAAGATCAAGAGAACAATAATTCACAGATGATTTTTGAAACAAACAAAAAACCCTACTCCAAAATAATTTTACAATATTCCTAGAAAACTTATTCTGATTGCTTACTATACTGGGGTGTTTTGGAGAATATTTCATCTGTGGTTTTTTTTGCTAGACTGAGTTGAGTTGGCTTTCTGTTGTGGATCATGGAATGTAGTTGATTGTAGTTCCTTTTATAGCAGCCTGTCTAAGAACTGGAAAAGTCTGACTTTTGCCTGAGAAGGTTTTTTCTTTTCCTGTTCTATACATTCTGTGTCTCTTTTGGTCTGAGTTCACCTTCAGTTAGGGAGCTCTGTAGTGAGCACAGCTGAGATCTGGCAGTTTGAAGCAGAGCAGAGTGACCTCCCTGATTTTTCTACTACACATGAAATACAGTGTGCCTGGTCTTTTCACTTAGTCATTGTCTCACACCTACCTTGAATTCCACTATAACCTCTTCAACTTTTTTTACTGTACTGCTTGCCCAGTTGCTGTTAAAAATGGAATTTAAAAAACTTACTAATTGAATCTCTTTCTTGCACTCTCTTAGTTTAGTCATGCCACCTCCAGAGCATCTCTTCAGTTTCTCAGTCACCTTGAATTATGATTCTGGCTTCTCAAAGCTTACAGATTCAGTCTTGTCACTGACTTACAGGAGTCTCTGTTATCTTTGGTCCTGTCTCATACTTTCATCAGATGTCATGCAGAGTCATACAGTTTTCTGTAATGAAAAACTTCACAGTTTGATAGTGACTGTTAGCTGATCAATAGGGGTGATTTTGCAGTTATGTATGTGATGTTCGTTGTTTACACCACATACTCACTACCTTACCATTGGCAATGTCATATACGCTCATTTTAGGAAATTTTTAGTGTATTTTATACTTGCTGCATATCTAGCAACTCCAAGACCTTACAAAAAGAGAAAACAAGATTGCTTTAGTATGCTGTACTCTCAGTAATTAATATTTATCATCTTTAGTCTCTTCTAGATGATTGCAGTGTTTGTCTTAAGGACTTGCTCTAGTATTTCAGTATTTATTTTTTTAAAGTTTGATTTCTGATTCTGCAGATCCTCCTTTTCTTTTGGAAAATCATATGCCAAGAAGAAATTCTTTGTGGTTTTCTATGAGAATTATATATTTGCAAAGATAATTAGTAGCAATACAGAGACTTCATCAGATAGTTCTTCTAGATACTCTTGGCTGAATATATGAGACATTTGTTTATTTTGAAGCAAAACCAAATAAAATATATGGCTAAATTGTCATGGTTTCACTAGTTGTCTTCCTGTATTGTATTAATATTGCCAACATAAGTAAAGAAGTTTCATTGATTTGCAGATTTCATGGCTGTAAACCTGAGAAGTTCAAACACCTGTAATTAATTTTGTTGAAAAGACTAAACTGCTTCCTTTGTTATTCATGGTAGCATCCTTCCTTTTGAAAGAAGTGTTTTGTAAGTTATGAGGTATGAGAGGTATATGAATAATGTGATTAGTATATGGGAAGCCAAATATCCCATGTTTTACCATGGTCCCTGTCTCTAAGGCCCCTGAGGTGCAGTGGTGGCCCTGGAGGACCATAACTGAACAGTGCCTCTACCATGTGGAGCTGTCCATGCAGAATGGATAGCAGGGAAAGTTACAGGAGCCAAAATGCAGTCAACTGTCCAAGTGGGAGTAAGAAGGCTCATGCTAGATCATTACTAAAGTTCTTTAACAACAAAACCACTGCTTTACCCATGATCCATTGCAGCAGTAGGATGTTGGAGACATATTTTTTCTGAAAGCTTTGCCTGAGTGAAGCAGCAAATAGCTGAAACATGAACTGGCTCAAACTGCGTTCAAGGTTGGAAATGTCATATATCTAATAACAGGAAGGAACTGTGCTTTTAAGCAGATTCCTTGAAAATCTTACCGGTTCTGAATATCTGACAGAAGCAGATACTACCTAAGTGAAAAATTTCAAGAACTCAAATAGATGAATAGTGGTCCAAGTATTAAACATTAAAAAGTTGTTGTTGTTGTTGGCATTGGTGTTATTATTTTTAACAACAGCCAAAAACCGAAGGATGGGTTGCCATCCAGAGGGACCTGGACAAGCTCAAGAAGCAGGCATGCAAATCTTGTGAGTTTTAACAAAACCAAATGCAAGGTGCTACACCTGTGTCAGAGCAACCCTTTGTATCAACACAGGCAGGGGATAAAGAGATCAGAGCAGCCCTGCTGAGAAGGACTTTGGGGTGCTGATGGATGAGAGGCTGGACATGACCCAGCCACATCCCAGAAAGCCAAATGTGCCCTGGGCTGCATCCAAAGCAGTGTGGGCAGCAGGGCAAGGGAGGGGATTCTGCCCCTCCACTCTGCCCTGGTGAGACCCCACCTGCAGTGCTGCATCCAGCTCTGGAGTCCCCAACAGGGAAAGGACATGGACCTGTTGGAGGGAGGCCTGAGGAGGGGCACCAAGGGGATTAGAGGGATGGAGCACCTCTCCTTTGAGGAAAGGCTGAGAGAATTGAGTTCAATCTGGAAAAGGCCTCATTGTGATTTTCCAGTATCTGAAGGGAGCCTACGAGAAGATGGAGAGAGACTTTTCACAAGGGCATGTAGTGACAGGACAAGGGGAAGAGGCTTTAAACTAAAAGAGGAGAGATTTAGATTAGATGTTAGGATGAAATTCTTTACTCTGAGGCTGATGGGGTACTGGAACAGGTTGCCTAGAGAAGTTGTGAATGCTCTGTACCTGGAAGTGTTCAAGGCCATGTTGAATGGGGCACTGAGAAACCTGGTCTAGTGAAAGGTGTCCTTGTCCATGGGAGGGGGCTGGAACAAGATCATATTTAAGGTCCCTTCCCATCCAAACCATTCTGTGATTTCCTAGCATTTTCAGGTGCCTGGATTAACTGTGGACTGTTATCTTAAATTTTGCTTTTTGAACATAATTTCATTCTCAAGCTCATAAAAGTTCAAATTCTACTAATTCTTAGCAAGCCTTAGGTTCCTCTATTATTTTGAGTATGTATTAGAATTCATATCACATCACAGTAGTAAAACTAAAAATTAATTCTGTCAGGAAAACAAAAAGAACTTTAGTCAGTGGAAAGAGATCAGCTTGAGAAATGAGTTGAAAAAGCTAAGTGGAGAGATTTCAATATGAAATTAATTTATCACAGAAAATTCCTTCAGTCAGTACCCCAGTTTATGCTACATTGTATCCCATTTGGCCTCTGTGTTTTATATAAGTAGGTTCTTCCTATGCTAATTGCTTTCTAAGTGGATTGTTCTGTTACTTCTTTTGTTAACAATTTTACTTCAGTGTATCATAACATACATAATTACTGTTTTTCTATAGGCTGTTGATTGGTGGAGTGTTGGTGTTCTTATGTATGAATTACTAACTGGAGCATCGCCATTTACAGTTGATGGAGAGAAGAATTCCCAAGCAGAGATTTCTAGGTAAGAGTCAAAGCAGTGAAGTATATGTGCTTGCTAACAGATGATCCTTATGCCATAATACATATTTTGTGAGAGTTTGTTAATTTAAAATTTAGGAAGAAAGTGCTGCCATGGTAACATTTTAAGTGCTCCGGTTCTGTTCAATAGAATGTCATCAGAAACTAGATAGGTTTTATTAGCTAATAGAACTGACTCTACAAAAGACCTGTTTTGTTTAAACTACAGTGGAGCCAAAGCCTTGTAGATACTTATCCTGTTGCATGTTTACTGTTGAAAAGGAACTCAAATGAAATATCCAAGTATATGCAAATAGAATTATCACATTCCAAATCTTAATACGTTAGAGATATCTTCAGCTGGAGGTACTTTATCAGATCCTGCTAGTTTGTTCTGGCAGACTGCAGATTTAGTGTCAGAATGTACCCTACTCCCACTTTTTGTTACAAGTAATGTTTATTTTATTAGTGTATATAGCATGAAACAAAGATCTTTTCTAGCTCCACTTGCATATCTGAGAAGAAATGCATATGTTACTTACAAAAATGAAATGAACTATACCATTCTTATCTTTTACATATAAACTTTTTGTTACATTGAGTAATCTCCACACTTTAAAGGTTTGTTTTCTGTACCTGTGTAAAAGCATTTTTAAAAGACAAAGCAATAAGCTTCCCCAAAACACATTATACTGAAATCTCCCCCAAAACAAAAATTTCCTTTTTCTGCATTTCTTCTGTAGCAGGAAGTTGAGGTCTTAAATTGCTCAAATTACTAACTGCTGTCAAAATGAGCTTGTAAGTCCAGTCCCCAAACTAAGAATAGACTTGCTTCTGTTGGAAGTTATTGTCCTGGTTCTGACGCTCACCTGAAATCACTTGATATTTAAGGTTGTTATAGATGATAGAACATAATTATTTAGATAATTTATTTTACTTATGTTATAAATTCATGCAATTTCTTGGGAGATTAAAGGCTGTTTATTAGTTTTACTTCTCTACCACAGCAGGAAATTTGGACGGTCAGTAGGAAAAATATAGGGGAGGAGGAGTCCATTAATGAAAGAAAATTCAGGACTTCATCCGCTTGGTCGTTATATTGCAGTTAAAACTTCAGTTACCTCTTTCTGCCCTATTTAAGGTTAGAAGTTTGGTTGACTGGTTACTTATGCTGTGGCTGAATATGGTAATTTTGATTCCCAAGATTTACTAGATGGGACTCTGAAGGAGTAACAGGTTTTTTTTAGAGAGAACCTTGAACTGAATTTTACAGATACAGTTTTCCAAAAACTGGGAAAATTTTTAGTTATGTATTCTACAGGACCTGACTTTTCTTTTGGTAGGCCCTTCTGTGCTCTTTAAGGTAATAATATTTCTGATAATTTGAGTAACCACCAGGCTGTTAACTCTGTCCTCTGACAGCTAATGACTTACTTTCTTTAGTTGTGGCAAGTTTACTGTGTTGCTGTTCAGTCTGTTTTTGTTCTGGTGGGTGTTTATGCTACACATTTATAGACAGCAGTCCATTAGTATTTCAGTTTCTATTTTGATAAATTTAGTATTTAAATTCTTACTGTTTCCTATATTGAAGGAAACAGTCTTCAGTCTTCCTGTTTCCTGAAAAAGCCTTTTCTTAACTTATCTTCTGTTCTTTCTTATATATGGACAATTTATTCTTGTTGATGTTTCAAGAAGATCTTGGTTAAAGGAAGGAATCATTTACCATCTGAACAAGAAAGTACTTCTTCCTTTTTCTTGGGTTCCTCTTGTTGGTACCAGTGCTGGTCTGATAGATCTAATTCCTTTTCCTCTTCTGTCACTTTCTACTGATGCTATTCCATATATAGCTGAAATCTTCTTATTCTCAGCTATATGACTACATTTCAGACTAGATTTCATCTGTCTTGTGTTACTCCTATACTCATAAGGACCCTTGGTTCCTAGATCATTTCCACTCATCGCAATTTCTTTGTTGGATGACTTCAGTGTTGTGTCTGCAGTTTGTCATGAATGTTATGTTCCTTTTAAGAACACTGCTGCTGCCCTGGCTGCTGCCCTGAATTGTATGGGACCTTCTGGTGACTGCTGCCTGCCTTTGGGAGCAACAGGAGTGTGTTTGGAGCTTTTCCTGAGGGTAGTGTAGAGCAGGCAAACAGAAACCAAATAGTGATAGTTGCCACTAATAATGAAAATACTGGCACAGAGAAATGAGTTGGTACAGACTTCTTTCTTGATAGCAAGGTTGTTCTAACCAGAAATTACATTGGTTAGCCTAAATATGCTTAAGCTTGCCAATTGCAGCAGACTTAAAGAATTCATTTTTTTATGTGCTCACAAAATGCAAGTGAAAAAAAAAAGGTTGAAAGCATGGGTTTCTTTTTCTGAGTTTAGGGCAAATAAGTCATCCTTTAAATGGATCCAGGTCCTTCTTTTATTTTACCTAGGTAGGAAGTAATCGTAGATATTTTTAGATAATTTTACTCCCTCATGTGACACAATGGCTGTCTGGTGTTAAATTTGAGCATGAAGCTTTGTTCTAAAATATCTCTCCAAGGGAGAGTTCAGTTCTTGTGTCAGAAACAGTGTGTAGTGTTTATTTTTTTTTCTCTTTCTGATGAGAAATTGTTTTGTTCTTTTATCATAATCTTTTTGGCAATACTGTGGACTTCTTTCATGAAAAATGCAAGTTAAGTGCAAACTTTGCCTTTTATCTCTGTCTCTGATGACTTCTCGTTCACATGCTTTGTGTTATGGGTTATTAAACTAGATTAAATAATTTAAAAAATCACATAACTACTTCAAAATCTCTCCTTTTCTAGTGCACCCTCTCTGCTTTCTTTTCTCTTGTTCCCAAATCTTTCATTTTTGAGAATTCTGAACTTATCCCTGGCTCTGCAGCAATATAAGAGCCATCGTGCAAAAGCATAGGCAAGGGTTGGGATTGACTACACACCAAGTATTTTCATTTTGACTATGAGTAGTTTGTAGCACTGAATTGAAAGATGGAAAAATCCATTTTAAGGGGCTGAGTGTTGAGGGTCCTGTCATGTATAGAATTTAAAAAGAAGGTTTTGGAGTACTAGTTTGCAGCTGTGCAGCAGTTTAGAAAATCTTACCAGCTTTATGATTAATAGAAACATTTTTTTAATGCATAGATACATGGATAAAAAAATCTGTAGAAGCATATGATGCCATGTTAGCATACTAATACCAGTAGCAGCCCATGGTCTTTATTTGACGTAGTTGGTTAGACTTTATTGAAACTTCCTGGAGAACAGCTGAAATTTGACAATCTGTTAGATGCCATGGATATGCTTCATCTATGATCCTGCAAGAAACCTTTTCTTCATAGAGCTGTTGGGAAGATGCATAACAGCTTTATAATGGGATGCCCTTATTAATTGATTTCCTTTTTAATCAGTGACTTACTCTAGTGATTGCTAGATCTTTTAAAGGATGGGACAGTTGTGAAATCCAACTTCTGATTGCAAGATTTCTTCTAGGTATTTCGTCCTAGAGCTTTTAGCTGCCTGTCTATATTCTACAGCATTTTTATGTTTAGATGTGTGTCAGAGTGCGTCAGTGAGTCTACCTATAGACCATTCAACCATTCAGTAAAACAGATGATTTAAAGAAAGTTTTAGGTATTTTAGCAAAGTTTCTGACTTGCCCAGAATCAGGGATACACATCTATATCTGACTGCTCCAAGCTGGAACTAAAGAACAAGAGAGTCGGGCATGGCTAGTTCTGAGGTAACAGGGTCGTTCTCAAATATGAGGGTAAAAACTCCCCTTTGGAAGTCTAGTCCATTTACCCTTTAACAGGGTTACAGCTTGGGGTTGCTTTCTTTTATTCCCTGTACCTGTATGTACTGGATATGTATCTTTTTGATGATGCGTATAACACAATGTCTCAGTTTAGAGACAAGATGAGGAAAAAACACTCTAGAATGAGTCGTTTCCCATAAAAAGGGTTCCAACAATCTCTTTCCGCCAATAGGAAATCAGTACTAGTGAATGAAAGTGAAAAAGCCTTTTCCGACTTTCCAGTTCTGTTTTATTGACAAACAGAATGCCCACAAGCCATGGAGAAAAGGTAAATAAATGCCAGAGATTAAACTGTCAGACATTACCCCCTCTCTCGCCCCACATCAGAACAAAAATCCAGAATGCTAGGGAAAGAAAAAAAAAAAAAAAAAACCACTAGCTTGCCACATACTAGGTAGAAGATAGTGCCTCCTCTCTTAGGGGAAAAAGCCCAAAAAAATATACAGTTTGGGCAAACAGGTGGGAACCTGTCTCTGGTGTTGGTCCCTTCTTGACAGAAGATGAAACAGGTGGGATTGTGTGCTCTCTCTCACCAGCTTGGCTTTTCTGGGGTATAGGGCCAAGACAGAGCAGCCCCTCTACTCCCACTGGTCCCAATCGACTCATGTCTCGCAGGTCTCTTTTTCTCTTGTCTCAGAATTAAACAAACTGCCCAGTTTATCTTGGAAGAGTTGCCAAAGGATTGCTGCTGCAGCTTCTCCAAGGTTAAAGAAAGGGGAAAAAAGTCCTTGCCTGGGCTAGAAAGAAAATCAAGCTAGCCAAGACAAAAAAACCAGACTCCTCAGCACCCTGGACACCTGGGGAGTAAGGCTTTGGAAAAAATCTGCCAAAGAGCCCAAGGCTTACCCCCATTGGATAGCACCCAATTTTGGGCATAATGCAGAGGGTCAGGGAATAGACTATCATCATAAATCACCCCAAGGCACACAATTCTCAAGGCACTGTAAAGTTAGATTAGGCATCTCCTTTTCTTCTTATTATCCATTAGTGTGTCCTTTGCATTAACATGTGTATTCTTGATCTGTAGTATTTGTGGGGAAAGCTCATCAGAGCCCAAGTTCCTGAGAAACAATACCAGTGGAGTTGCTCCTTGTTCTGGGTAGTCTGCCATAGAGAAGGGTAAGATGGAAATGATTCATGCAAAGTGTTGAACTTTTTGACATATGCAGAGGGTGGTTTCTCTGAGTATTCAGTACAGCTGGAGTTCTCTCATCAGCAGGGTAATCTCAGCTTGCCCCAGCTCAGAGAGCTTATACCAGCCAGGAAAAGCAATAAATACAGCAGAGTATTCCTTCAGCTGTCCCAATTGCCACTTCCTGCTTGTGTCTGCCACTGTTACTGGATCACTGCCATAAACAATGTGGACAACCCTATAAGCATGAAACGTACAAAAGGATGGCCATGATTGGGAAAAGCAAAGGGTTGTTAGTGCTGAATGCCATAGCTTCTTTACTGAAGCACTTACATCCCAAAAAGGATTTTGATACATGCAGCTTCCTTCCTCCGAACACTGTATGGCTACTGTTAAAGCCTTGAGTAATCTTCAGTACAGCACTTCAGTAATGCTGAACTAGTGAAACCAGACTCTGTTCACTTGATCAAGCTGCTTCACAAAGTTCTGCTCTCTCGCACGTTGTTCCAATCTGGTCTTCCTTTTCTGGCGACTTGATTTCCATCTTAATTAATCTGATTGCCGCTTCACATACTTCAATTCCATGATAATTTTATGTAGTTCTGGAACTTCTAAAGAAGGTAGCTTTGGTCTTCACTGCTTCTGTAATATGGTTCTGTGAACCAATCCAGAGCATTATTAGTGTTTTCTAGTATCAGTCAACCTCAAAAGTATTTTTGAATTAAAGGCACTGGCAACTTACATGAATCTCCTTGTAATGGAACATGACACAATGCTGCCTTTTCTGCAGTGGATTCTAGGAGGGTCAAGAAATGGAAGATACTTCTCAATGTAGAACTTACAGTATATCTGCTGGAAATACAGTACAGCAGAGAGGAAACAGTTTAGGAGATTCTTAGGGTGTTTGGAAGAGAACTTGCTCTAGAATTTCCCTTTTGGTTTCTAAGGACATCCCAGAGTTTCAATCTCATTGCTTTAGAAATCAATTTTAAAAAATACTGATTGGAGGGGTTTTCCTTCCTTCTGAGAGCCCAAAGAGAATTCGTTGTTTTCCAGGGTCTTTGTTATGTACCTTTCTGATTCTTCCATCAGACAAGTTGATAAAGAAGCTTCTTCAGACTTCTCTAACTGCACTGATTTTTCAAGCTGTGAAAATATTTTAGATTTCATTTGCCCTCCTGTAAATCATTTTTCTATCAAGGTGTCCTGTCTTCTGTCTCTAGAACAGGAAGGTTTTCTTCCTTACCTGCTTCCCCTTTCTGAAACTGGGTGATTGCAGAAGAGACTGAGTCTTTACTACTTCACTCCTGCAGTGTAAGAATACTTTTGTTTAGTGATGTTTAAATTTGCTGTTAACGTCCCTGACTAAAAAATCATTTGATAATATTGTGCTTTCTTCTCCTTTTCTGTAAAGTGAAACCTGTCCAGAAGGTGAAGAGAAGTCTTATGGTTGCTGTTACTTCTGCTAGCAGAAAGGCTGTGATTTAGACCCTTACTGGATATACATCATTTAAAAAACCATGGACCTCTACACCATCTTAAAACTCAGACTGTATTTTCCTAACTCCTTTCAGCATTACTTAAACAAAGAGGTTAGCTTGCTTTGTCTTTTTGTTTGCTTGAAATTGGATACTATGTCCATAGAAGCTATCCCTGGGATATGCACATTTTGAACTTGATTTTGTCCTTCCACACATCCAGAACAGGATTATTTAGGAAGCAATCTATTTGCATCTATTTTTAGACTAATCCAAGAAGCTAGAGATTTCAAGAGAAAATTTTTCTCATGGGTTAACTAACTCTTAAGGGTATGTCATGCAGTAACTCTAAACAAAATTTAGGAAGTCCTGCAGCAATCAGCTTAAGCTCTGGCAGAAACATGTAAAAGTTGAGATCCTAGTATTGCCATAAATTCATGTCATTTTAGTTTCAGTCTCTCATGGCTTCAAAATATTTCAGTTTATGTTTAGTGGAGGCACTGTAAGCGCTACTGTGAAGTCACCACAGTGAGAATATGCATCAGGCTATGTACATAAGCCAGCAATGTGGCCTTGTGGCAAAAGCAGCAAATGGTATCCTGGGCTGCATTACATAAAGTATCATCAGAACCTTCCTCTCTACTCGGCACTGCTGAGGCCACATCTGGAGTACTGGCTCCACTTCTGGTCTCTCCAGTGCATGAGAAAGATATATTGGATATATTGGAGAGAGTCCAGCAAAGGACTGATGACAATAGGAGGAAAGGCTGAGAAGGGTGGCACTCATCCACCTGGAGAAGGGAAGTTTCAGGGGCACCTCACCAATGTGCATAAATGCCTGAGGAGAGTGTGCAAAGAAGAGGGAACCAGGCTCTTTCACTGACATTTGGTGACAGGACCAGAGATAGGGACCACAAATTGAAACACAGGAGGTTCCCTCTGAGCACTAGGAAACACCTTTTTACTGTGGGTGTGACTGAGTACAAGCTGCCCAAAGGAGGTGGTAAAGTCTCTCTTGGAGAGAGGTTCAAAGGGTTCTGGACATGGTGGTGAACTACTGGCTCCAGGTAGCTGTTTGAGCAAGGGGAGTTGGACCAGATGACCTCCAGAGGTCCATTCCAGCCTCAGCTCTTCTGTGATTCTGTATGCTACAAGGTGTTTTTTGTCTCTATTTTACATCTGTTCATCTGTCTTTGGATATGTTACTTTTCTTTAGAGTTATTAGCTTCAGTATTTAGATTTGGAGTAACTGAAGGAAAACTTGCCTACCTGTTTATATAGAACTGTGGGAACTAGAGGTATAAAAGATAGGAATTGAAATGTGATTCTGCTTAGGCTTCCAAGGTTTTAACTTCCACTGGCGCAATGTGATGGTTTCTAGTTCTTGTCTCTGTTCACTTTCTTTTTACTGTTTTGAGGGAAACAGTGCCCAGCTACCTTAAGTCATCTTTTTAGTAAACTGGATAGTCCTACCCTTTTTAGTAAACTTCTTGTAAAACACATTCTGTGTTTCTGATTAGTCTTACTGCTGTTCTCCAAAACTTTTCCAGTTATAGTGCCTTCTTTTGAGGCAAGGGTGTGAGCACTGTGCACAACATGGAGGGTCAAGGCAAACCTACACTGGCCCAAATACGGGTTTTATTTTTTATTTATTTTTAATACTTTTAATATTGGAATTATTTTTAGTTTGACTGCTGTTAGGCATCAAGTTTATTTCTTTGTGGCGCTATCTGTTGCAACTGTAAGTTTTCTTTTAAATAGTAAACTCAGTACATGAAATGAGGATTGGTCTCCTTTTGTGGAATGAGTCATAATTTAACATAATTTATCTCTTTGGATGTTGTGTTTCATGTCTACAATTCCTTAAACCTTCCTTTATTTAAAAAAAGGTTGGTCATATTTGTCATCCTCCTGCTTTTGGGTACAATAGAAGTTCAAGTGAAATGTTAACGCTTCCGTTAGTATGGTAACTCTTTAGCTCTCAACATTTTAAGTAATTACCACATTGTTATTTTGTTTGTTTTAAAGGAGAATATTAAAAAGTGAGCCACCTTATCCACAAGAAATGAGTGCACTGTCTAAGGATATAATCCAGCGGCTTTTAATGAAAGACCCCAAAAAGAGGCTAGGTTGTGGTCCCACTGATGCTGATGAAATCAAGCAGCATCCCTTTTTCCAGGTAAAGCAAACAACAAAACTCACCAGATCCCACTTACTCTGCTTTAGTGCATGTGAAATCGAAGTCTAAGGAAATTCTGTTGTTCTATTAACAGAACAATTTAGAGACAATTTAGTTGATGAATAATTGTATTGAAGTTAGTAAGAATGTGTTTGTATGTATAGATTTTGTGTGTATTAGAAGAGCATGCTAGGTTTAAATATATTCTGTCTGTATCTATCAGTTACTTGAAGAAGCCAAAAGACCACACTGCTAAAATCAGAAGGTTTAGTGCAAAACACTGAAATTGTGTTGTGTTGTCTCTTGGGTTTTTGTTTCAAAGGATGTTTTAAAGATAGCCACTAGCATTATTATAAAATTTGAATGTTGATAAAATTCACCAAACTCCTCTGCTTTCCTTGGCCTAATTAAATCTTTAGTCTTGTTTAGTAAATTTAAATTTTGTTCAGATTTCAGTGTGTTAATATTTGCTTTCAAACCTTGATGAAGATTGAATTTGTGTACAATATCTGTAATGTTCTGTCCACTGTGGTTAAAACTGTGTTCTTTCTTTGAAAAAAATAATTATGTATTTATGATGCTTCTGAAGTTAAGTAGAGTTAAACAAAGTTAAACTTCCCTAATTCACTATTTGTTTTCAGAGATACATTTTTGTCATCATATAACACTCTGTTCTTTACTTAATTTCAGTTCCACTCCCTTACAGTAACAGGACAGTTTTCTCATAACTGCTATTTTCTATGCTTCCTCTTTCTAGTCTTGCTTTTAAATAAGAATTTGGAGGTTTATGCTCTCAGGGCTCTGAAAGCTGACATCAGTAATTAAGCCTAGAAATTGGCAATGAAAAATTGAAGATACTACACACATGTGCTATGGCTTACAAAAATATAAATATTACTTATTCTGAAATAGAGGAAGAAATTCAAGGACCATCATGCTAATTGTTTGGCACATCTCCACTGTTTAATTTAATTATGTTGATTTTCCTTTTGATTGGATTCTGTCTCTGTACAAATAAGTATGATACTGCTTGGCTTTAAGCATATTAGTAGAGCATAATTTGAATGTTTTTCATCTATCTGTGGGAAGTGGCAAAGGGAGTTAAGACTGTGTGTCTTGACAAGTCTCTCTTTCCAATATCTCTTTCTGTAAAATTTTCATTTAATTCAAACTTGTTTTCCTGTTTTTTGCATAGAATATGAATTGGGAGGACTTAGCTGCCAAAAGAATACCAGCTCCATTTAAACCAGTAATCAGAGATGAATTGGATGTCAGTAATTTTGCAGAAGAGTTTACAGAAATGGATCCAACATACTCTCCTGCAGCAACCCCTCAGACTTCAGAAAGAGTATTTCAGGTATTTTGAGAACTCAAATGAATTTTTTTAGGAAATTATTATTGAACAATTACTCATGTATAGATAGCTTTTTTTTTTTCACCTCTTGCCTATTAAGTTTTTGGAATTAATTGTGTAATTTCTAGTCCCAGTTCGCAGGGATTTTTGTTCAACAGTTGCAAAATGAGAAAGCTGGAAACAGTCCTACTGCATTGTTTCTCCATTCCCAGTTCAATGTCCTACTTGCTGGACTAAAATTAGCCTGTTCTTTATTGATTGCTCATAGCTTATGAGTCTTGTCATCTTGGCTCCGTTGGCCTGGGCCGCCAGCCTCGACAAGAGCAGTGTAGTTCACCCATTGCCACATTATGTGCTAGTTGAAGTAATCCTTTGGAAAGTGGGAGCTACCTGCAGAGCTGAAAGTAGGTCCTCCACTTTTTGTAGGAGTACTCTAGTTACTCGACTGATGTACCCAGATGAGTAACAATGTTCCCTCCATGCTATTAAAGAACCATCCCTTCTTAGACTACACAGTCTGGATGTCAAATGGGCAGAAACAGCTCATATGCAGCCAACTTGGTACCAAAACCGCAGAGGTGAACAGCAGTTTGGATTGAATTCTCCCCTCCTTGTGCTTTGTTGGTTTTTATTGTCTATTTTTGAGCAGCTTAATCCTTAGGGTACAGGAATGTAGTGTCATATTTTGGAACTTGTTAGGTTCTCAGTGACTGTAGCAAGCAGGTCTGATTCACCCTGCAGTGGTAGTCACAGCTGTTGTTGTTATGATACTCAAACTGGGCACATTGTTGCCCACACACGTTGATATATATAAAGTTTATCCATTTAAAATTGTTTGATGCTTACATCACAACATACAAACTATTTCATGCCTTATCTTTAAGGTGTCCTGGGAAGCTGGCTACTTTGAAGTACATGCCTTTATCACTATTGTAAAGTAATTGTAGCTGAGCCAGATTAGCATTAATTAGGATTCTTGTAGTGTAATTGTTCTGTCTTTAACTGTGGAGGATCATAAAACTAATTCCAGGAAGACACATATTCATGTTGAACAGAGTAAGTTACAATTTCTCTATTATGATGCAAGAATTCAGAATGCTTGAAAAATTATTCTGTGACTTCTAATGTTTCATATGTATTATGGTAGTTTATGTGCAACAGTATCAAGCTATTACCCTTTTCTGATGTTTTAATTTCATAGGGATATTCTTTCGTTGCACCTTCTATTTTGTTTAAACGCAATGCAGCTACAGTAGATCCTTTTCAGTTTTATGTGGGGGATGAGCGACCTGGAACTACAACTATTGCCAGAAGTGCTATGATGAAGGTAATAATAATATCAAGGCTTTCATTAATTTGGTTAAACTAAAACTGTGTATAACAAGCAATCATAAGCTAGGATATGGATTACAAAATAGTCATCATTCATTTATCATTTTTCTGTAACAGTTTTTCAGATGATTCAAGCATCTGATGATCCATCACATCTTGCATGTGATACTATGAAGAAGTGGTTGAAGTTTAATCTGAAAAATGAGATAATTGTCTAGTTTTCCTGAAGACTGAAGTATAGTAGTAATAATAATAATAATAATAATAATAATAATATGACTCCTTATAGTTCTTATTCAGCCAACCACTATAGATATTTCTGAAGCTTCTTTAAATACATAATAATTCCATCCATGTTATATTTACCCAAAGGAGTGTATAGTTGTGTGAAGCCTTATAAGAATACATCCTATTGTGATGTCCTCAAATGAGCACATAGTTTTGTGGATGAATGTACGTATGACCATCTTTGATCCTGTTTGTCTGAATATTTTGTATCTTCAACTGTTGCAATAGTAATGATTTATTTAGTGATTGTTTAATGTAATGTAAGCTTTACTCTTTGATTGTTAGAATAATGTTTATGCATTTTATTCAATAAAATTTAAGATTATATTTTAATAAAAAGAAAGCTCTTTTACAGTTTTAAATGTAGATGAAAAAGTCTTATGAAATTTTACTCTTTGTCTTTGACTGTGTATACTAAAAGTATTCTGCAAAACTAAATACAGACAGTTTCCTAACAGGACTCACCATTTTATCATCATTATGAACTGGATCTGAAAGAGAAACCATTGGGAGAAGGAAGTTTTTCCATTTGTCGAAAGTGCTTACACAAGAAAACTAGCCAAGAGTATGCAGTAAAAATAATTAGCAAAAGGTATAAATATTCTATAAGACAATAAAAATATTTTCTTTGCTTACTGTCACCCATGAAGTAGAATAATGTTCACTACATTTTTAGAAGTGGAAAAATAACTTGAAAATTATTTCCTGCTCTATGAATCTACAGAAACTTATTGTAACCTTATGACTGTTAAAAGATTCTGAGAGTCTTTTGAAAAAAAAATGTTATTCTAGTTGGGACACAAGAAGAAACCTAGAGAGTACTTTTCTGGTTCCTGGTTGTATTCCACCATTATTTCCCCTAATTTTGCTTCTAAGAAAGTAAGGTATAAGGTTCTTCTATCTTGAGACTTAAGTGAACTGAACATAGGCTTACACTAGCTCCCTCTCCTAAGCAGCCCAGTTGATTGCCTAGGATCCTGCTTTTAAGAATGGTCTGTACTGTGGGTTGCCTCAGATCTAAGTGTGTGTGCATGTGTATAAAATGTTGATTATGAAATTTTAATTTACATCTTGTTTCCTGGGTGTTTTGAAGAGAACACGACAGTGACAGCAGCCGACTTGGTTTATACATGGATACCATTTGGTTCTTTTCTAGAATTGATATTTCTGGGAGTTTCTGCCCAGAGAAAAATAAAGATAAGGGATTCTTCAAGTAGCAGATAGATTTTTAATTTTTTTTAATTTTTTTTCCTTCATTTTGCAGAGTTCATTAGTAAATACGTCCCTAGTGCATTGCAGAATGCAGAGTAGAATGTAGAATGGAGAGTAGAAATGTTTTGCTGTCAGAGTGATAGTTCACAGTGATCTCTTGCCCAAGACATTTGGCTGTACATCTGTTTTTCCAGACTCTAGAAGAACCTGTCCACCAGACCTAAATGTCTGTCATTTCATCATATGCATATATAGGACAAGTTCAAGAACAAGAAGCTGAAATGTAGGTGTCTGAGTTAGTTTCCTGAAGTCTGCTAAATTAATGGAAGCCTGCCTAAACTGTCTTGCACTAGAAGTGGGATTCAGTAACTTAAACATAGACATCTACATTGTGCCATTTTAGCATCTGTTGGTGTCTTCTCTGTCCTCTGGTTCCCATCAGTCTTGTGACTACTACCTTTTTGTAGATGTCTTCATGGCTGATGTCATCTTCCAGGCTCTTCCTTCCTATGCTTAGGCCACTGAATCCTACTCTAGGTATGTATGTTACAGTGAACTAGTTCACCCTGTAAGATAGATTCATGGGAATTTCACTCATTATAATGAGACCTTAAGTGGTGTGTGGTAGACACCTGCATTGGGTATTTTAATATGGAGATCTCTGCCATGTGTCTACACTCACAAGTTTTTTCTGTGGTACCAGCAGAGCTGTAGGTTAGGTGCTCCCATCTCATCTTAACATTGTGTTTGTTTTGTTTCTGGATAAGTGAGCAGTATTGACTTTTCCCCTAGAACTTAACTTTTAGAAATTATGTCCCTGAATTGTATTACTCATGGGTTCTTTTGCTCTTTCTCCTTTATCTTGGTGGCTCAGGCTAAACAAAGGTAAGAAGTGATCTGTATACAGAGATTTTTAATTATTTTTTTTTTAGGATTGCAGGGTGTGAGCAGACTCAGCATGTTTGTACTGTCTTTTGAGTTAGCAGTTAACCCACACTCTGAACAGTCGGCCAAAACCCAACTTGAATTAGAATCTCTAATATTGCTCTGAGGATCATACCACTAAATCTTGCTAAAAGGGAAAGTATAAGAAGTTTTTAGCAACTTCTTTACCTCAAAGTCAGTCTCTCACTCCTACCTGGTAAATATCCCCAAAAAGGAAATCTTACACCTAGGGAAAACTTTTCATGATACTTGAGGTGAAAGCTCAGATGAGCAGTTCCTCTCTGATGTAGCTTTTTAAATAGTGCTGGACCTGCCTCCAGCCAACAATTTTAAGTTTATCTGCATGTCTGATGACCACTGAAACAGAGTAAACCTGCTTGAGTTACTATTTTAGAACACCCCGTTTATTTCTCACAAGGTCCTTTAAATCTGAGATGGTAACTATTTACAGAGGGGAAGTATTCAGAAAAGCCCATGTACAAATTTGAAGGTTTTTGCTCATGATACTGAACCTTTTTCATCTGTTTCCAAGGTCCACTTCCTTCTGATAGTAGTTTAGGGGGAAAAACTCTCTGAATCAGGTTTTTTAATTCCTTTAGGACCAGAAGTCACTTTCAGTTAAAAAACTTCAACAGCAGAGATGCAGGTGGAACTGCTTAGTTTAGTTGTTGATTATACCAAGCCTACAGAAAGACAGACTTCTCTTGTGTGGTTCTCATCGTGGTTCTCATCCTGATTAGGAAAAAAAAAAGCAACCAAAAATTAAGAACATGTGTGTTGAGAGATTCCATTTGTATCTCTTACCTGTAAAGCCATTCTCTAAATCATTACAGGATTATTCTTTCTCAGAGAGAGTTTTGGCAGAAGTTTTCAGGCATTATTTGTGAAAAATAAATCAATATATCTAACTAGTGGAAAAAATGTTCTGCTCTGTCACCATTCATGTAGTTTATATAATGATCACCATTCTCACTTTTTATGGCTGTAGATTTCAGTTCCTGAAAGAGAATTTACACAATGATTTTTCTCTGGAGATAGTTTCTTACCTCTTTTGTTTCAGATTTTTACCATTATCTGTTTAGGGGTTCATTTGTATAATGTGTTTCATATATAGATGATATTACTTTTTTTCTAGTAGAGCTTCTAGTTTCCATATCATTTTGGAAGTACTTGTCCCCATTAAGGATGAAAAAGGATTGAGCCAAGATAAAGGTGAACCTAACAAATATTGGTAGTAATAGAGGTGAAGTCAAATTGCTCTGGATTAGGGACATAGTTTGGTTTAGACTGAAACTATTCTTTATCACATCAGCTTTTGCTGTAGGAAGTTGCAGTTGCATTTAAAACGTTTTTTGAATTGGGTGTAGGGTTTTTAATGGACTAAATTGCAGGGTTATGGGGAGAGTTTTTCTCCACTTACTTTTAATATGCATCTAATTGTGTTCCAGTAGTTGTAATAATAAAAAAATATGGATTGCAAGAAGTTAAAAAATAACACTTGAAATGTGCAATTTGCTCAGTAAAATGGCTGCAAAATGACTACTCAATTTTTCCAGAATGGAAGCTAACACCCAGAGAGAAATAACAGCTCTGAGACTCTGTGAAGGACACCCGAATGTTGTGAAGCTACATGAAGTTTTTCATGACCAGGTATTTTGAAGAAACTATAATCAGCACCTACCAAACATATTGCCACGTGTTTCCCAATAACATTTTAGTCTTAAGCATACTATAACTCTGGAGGCAACTTTTTTCCCAGGGATTTTGTCTAGTCAGTATAGAAAATGAAGCAGAAATTCTGCATTCAAACAATCTTGCAATTACTCTAGAAAATTAAAACAGTATGCAAAAAATCTAGAGGCTCGTATTCTGTTAATTGTTCTATTTTGTTATTGTTTACCGTCATACAATGTGTTCATGGCCCAGTTTCTTTATCTTTGATACTGAAATGTGTAATCACCTTTCCCGCAGGGTCATTATAAATCTTGAAACAGTATTTGTGAATTAATTTAGAAAAGTTGAGTATGAAGATTATATATCTAGAATCTTTTCCTACACATTAGTAGTAACTTAATGGAGATAACCAAATAGCTTGCCAAATTACCAAATGTGAAAAGAGTCTTTGAAAATCTATTAAGGTCAGTTTATTTAAATACCTTAATTGTCTTTTTCCTTTAATGTATACAAACTCCACAGCATGTAATAAACAATAATTTGATCTGAATTGGAAGCTGGCCCTTGTTTGAGCTACAGTTTTGGACCAGATGTCCTGTACCTCCTCCTTCCAACCTGAACTACTCTGTGGTTCTGGTCTGTGATTTTGTAATGGAACAAATGATACTCTGTGGTTTCTCCACATATCCCCCTCTGTCCCCTTCATGCTGTTTGTACTGAGACCAGCAGAGAGCTCATGTAGAGTACTTTAAAATTAGCTGAGAGGATACAGTGTCTGTACTGTAATTTTTAATGACAAGAAAACCTTTTTTTTTACATATATGCACAGTATGAGTACATTGTGTAAAACAGGATATTTCTTTCAGTTTCCTTTGAATAAAATGAATATACCAAATCTTAAAAAAAAAGGGTTTCCAGAGTGCTCTGCTACTGAATGGGTTGCTCTCAACCAATTAACCTACTGTATTTTTAGCTACTTCTGGTAGCTCCCAGGTGTTACCTTTTAGATTACTTGTGCACAATATTCTGAAGACCAAAATTGATGAAAATCTTCTAGTTTTGACCTTTCTGTAGTTTGTCTTAATAGAAAGAAGTTCCAGTTTTTAACTTGCTCTAATACTAGTCTGTTCAAATTCCATGTTAGCATTCCTACTATATAATACTGGGTTGCAATCTCTTGGTGAGCCAGAAGTTTTCTAGTGAAAAAAGTCTCTTTATCCTTTCTAACTTCCTTGTCAGATACTCCCAAGGCATAAAGAAAATTTGCAGGAGAGGATATAAGAGCTACTAGATACCTTGTTTGCTTTAAGGAGTGTTACTGTTTTCTGTCCACATAGCTCTGCTTCTCTTCTTTGGTATCTAAAGTGTGCACCTTCTGACTATTGCTTTGAATTTTATTTTTTGGCTGCTTTCCAGAACTTTTTTGCTGTGCTTGCAAATTCTACTTTTGTTACTGTCATTCAGGGGAGAGAAGGGCTAGAAACCATGGCATGCCTACATCCATTGCCTTTTGATAATGCCGACTTCACTCTCTTGTTCTGAGAAGTCTGCTGTTTGTTTAATGACAAAACATTTGAATTGCAGTTGACTGTGCCAATATTGTCTTATAATGAAGAAAGCCCCTGCTTATTGATTGCCTTGAAAAGAGCAACCTTCTAAAAACCCATTGTGTTTTTTAATTAAAAAAAATTCTTTAATTTTTGAGAAGATGTCTGTTGTAATTCTAATGATGGAATAGTTTTGGCTACTGCTCTGTAGGGGATAAAATCACAAGTTCTTGATAAGTTTTGATTTCAGAGGTAAAGTTTCAGGGTGCTTTTAAAGGACTTCATAACATTTAAGTGGTTAATTCCTTAGCATATTAATAGATACATATCCTTATATCAGAAAAGGCTTAAGCAGCAGAAGTTTGGCTTTTTCCAGCTTTGCTTGGTAGCCTAAGTAAAGCCTTTTCATCTCCTTACAAATTTATCTATTTAGCTGGTGGCATTGTGTTTTTGTTAATAAATATGGGTGCAGGTGTGGAAGACATTATTCTTCAGTCTCAACAAGACTGATGGGAAAAACACCATCTGAGATTTTGTGCTTTTTTTTGACCTTCCAAATTACGACAAGCAGCTATTTCTTCAAACCTTGAGAACCTGTCAGAATACCACCTAAATCCTGAATGAATGTTGGTTTGTATTGTTAAATTTCTAAAATGCTGTATTTTTATTCTTTCAGCTTCACACATTCCTGGTAATGGAATTGCTGAAGGGAGGGGAATTGCTTGAACGTATTCAGAAAAAGAAACATTTCAGTGAGACTGAAGCTAGTCACATTATGCGCAGACTTGTTTCAGCAGTGAGCCATATGCATGATGTAGGAGTGGTCCACAGAGATCTGAAACCTGAGGTACAGTGACTTGTCTCTATATGTTTATAGACAATAAGTTACTAAATGTCTGGAATGTGATGTACGTCTGTTTCTCCAGCCTTTCTTACAGAGTTTTCTATTTCTGTATTTTTAATTAGATGCTACCACTTTTGCTTAGCAAATTCTGTATATATTTTTCTGTTCATAGGTAACTGTTAAGAAACATTTTTAGTTCTGTAAGCAATCTCTACTCTTGTTCAAAAACATTCTTTGCCTATCTAGGGACATTTTTCACTCGCTTGTATTTATTGTGTGAAACAGTTCATAAGCAGAGCTAGGTTGCTTGGTTATTTTGTCTGTCCATTTCCACCTTTTGTTTGATCTTAATTTCCTCAGTAGGACTTCTTTTCCAGTTAAGTACAAAATGAGCACTAATGGAGATGTGTGATTTGAGTTCAGTGAGTTCAGTATTTTCCCAAAAGAAACAAGTTATTAATATCTATTTTTCAGTAACTGCTTTTCTGATATTTTTGTTGTGCAGCAACATCGTGCCTTCTAGATCATTTATTTAAAAAAATAATCTACCATTCCTACTGATGTTCTATCATTTTGTAACATACTTTCTGTGATATGAAAGACTTGGTATTTTATAGTAATTCCAATTCAACTGGTCAAGAAGTCTTCTAGGTGTTGCTAGCTGTTTTTGAAAACCAGTTTAAAATATATGAGTTTGAAAGAATCTCTGTCCCTAGGCTTCTGTTGTAAGTAAACAGTTAAAGAGGGGCTATTTTGAAATTCTAATGTGTGAGGTGAAAAAGTCATCAGAGAAACTTTTTCCAAGAGTCACATGATCAGGGTAAGAAAACAGCTTTTAAAACAAGTAATTACTAAAAGGGTGAAACCAACCCCTCTTTCTCTCTTCTATTCTTACCAGCTTAGTCCTACTGCCACTTTGAATATAAAGGCACAGTAAAGCAGAGCTTCAGCTGCGTGGTAAATTATGCAGTCTCCAATTCTACATTATGTTCAAGAACAGAAGTCCGCAAAGTCCAAGTAATGATGGGTTAGCAAACAGCTTGCAGAATTCATTGCCTCCACAAAGTTGGACTTAACCTGCTTGTCTCCTTCCTGCTTGTTTTGAAAGTTACTATTTTAGATTCTGACATGAACTTAGTATGGGATATGCAGGCTTCCCAATATAGATATGGCTAGTGCACTTCTCTGTAAAAAGATATATAGGAAATTCTGTTACTTTTCTAAGAATTCCAGTCAGATTTTTTTTTTATGTTCAACTTTTGACATCTGATGGGCTACTGATAATTATTTTTTTAGAAGTCTGGCAGGATAAATGTAACTAAGAATGAGACTTTCTGAATTTCATGGACTGGAAGACTTCTGTTTAGCAGTAATAATTAGATCACATATGTTGGTCTACAAAACAGGAAAAGTACTGGATAGAAAATAGAGAATTCATAGGAATAAAGGATGTGTGTAGCATATGTGACCAATTTGGAGCCTCTCAGTAGAGGATTTGAGGACTGTTTCTGTGAAGTGATCATTTATCTGTAAATTGGGTTCTAAAGGTACTACAGCAAAACATAACAAGTAGGAGAGAGTGATATTTGTATATCATAAAATATATGTGGAATATAGCCGTAATACCTGAACCCAGTGTAGGATACTTGGACTGCAAGTATCTTTCTTTCCATGCATAACCAATTTAATTTTAATCATAAGAAAGGTCTTTTTAAACCAGTGTTACTCATTCTTTATTTACTCATAGACTGTATAACATCACCATAGAAAAAAGGCTATTATATTCATCACTTATCCTTGTTGTATGAATTTTTTTGCTGAAATTAGGCTTCCTGTAGATCCATTTACACAACAATTAAAAACTGACTTTTTTGAATATGCATTAAGCTTTACCAGCAGTACAGAATGCAAAAATACAAAAATACTGTTTTGTAGCAGCTATTTTCCTTTATCCATAGTGAATACTCTCAGGTTCTCCTTATTGATCTGCTAGCAGTCTAGCAATTATTTTTTACCCGTGTTAATGAGTTTGAAATTAATTACTTTGTGTGAGTCATTCACCTTTTGTCTTACAAAGTTAGATAGGACTGTAGGATTTCGAATATTGAGACTCTTCCTACCATTCATAGACTGAACAGTAAAGGCAATAGTAAAATCATGCTCTTCTCTCAGAAGCTGAAGGGAAGAGTAGAATTAGCTGATAATTCATCTCAGCCTCAGACAGTTTTTCTGTGACTTAGCTTCTCTCTTGTATCTGTCTTGACAAATACAAATAATGAGGGGAGAAAAAAAAACCCAGATTGCCTTATGTTTTCCAAACTGATAACAACTTGTCTGTCTTCCAGTGTGCCACATTCCAGTGTGTAAAGCTGGAATTCTCAGGGACTGCTGTACCAATGTCTCTGCCTTTGGTGTAAGGAGTAGGTTTGCGGTTGGACAGTTACATGACCTTCAGTGCTTGACTCTTCCAGAACACATATCTGTACTGGCTTTGCCACCCATGCCAACAGCTCTGAGCTATTGGTACACTTCCTAACACCACATCATACCAAGGTGCACCTTTTTACCACCATTCTTCAATTTCAGATGACTCTTGTGCATTATTGTCCTCATGACGATGCTGTGTTACCTCTTGAGTACCAAAGACTATTCAGTCACAAGACAGGACAAGCAGTGGGAATCCCCCACACAAGAAAGCTGTTATTCACAGCATGCCAGAAGGAAGTGGAAGCTTAAGAAAATTTGCTTTCGTTTGAAGAAGGCAATTCTCCCATCTCCAGACATGTTGATATATGAGGGTTTTTATCTTGTCAATGTTCCCAGAATTCTTTTCTTCACTGTTCTCTGTTATGTATCCATTTTCATTAGTAATCTCAGAACTGCCCTGACTTGCAGGTATGCAGGGGCAGGTAAACACATCACATTTCTTACAACCCAAAGTATTGTTATTTCTGCTTTTCTCTTCCCCTAGTGTCTTGTAGTTCACCTTTCCTCTAGATAATGGAAAATTTTCTGTAGTGATAGATGTAGCAAAATAATAACCAGTTTTCTACCCAGTGCTAATATTCATATTTGTCTTTGCTTTTCAGAATTTGCTATTTACAGATGAAACTGATAATTCAGAAATAAAAATAATTGATTTTGGATTTGCTCGTTTAAAACCACCGGATAATCAGCCTCTTAAGACTCCGTGTTTTACTCTTCATTATGCCGCCCCAGAGCTCTTGAATCACAATGGTTATGATGAGTCTTGTGATCTGTGGAGTTTGGGGGTCATTTTGGTGAGTGGTTCAGGTTTTTAACTAGAATTTTATTGCACGTATTTATTTTTTGTCAAAATTCAAGGGACTTGAGATGATTTCAGCCATAAATTGGGTACGTGCTGGGAGGTGAAAATACTGTTGTACAAATAATATGTTCCAAAGACAGATCTTTTCCAGGAGTAGAATTTTTTTTCTTAGCAAGTAGGAAATAAACTTTAACATTTTTGGGAATGGAAAAATTACATGATACAGTCAACTTCTCAAAAAGATTAGCATGTTAGGCGATTTTACAGGCATCCATATAATCTTTCTACAGTTTCAATTCAGAGAATGAATCAACCTGTATTTTGATCTCAGAAATTTAGTTTCACTGGCTATAAATGAGTAGAAATATATTTTGTTCATAGCTTCCTGGAATAGATGAATGGTTTTTTTTTTAACAAGGACTCCAGAGAAAGTCTTCTGTATTTTACATTTTCTATAGCCTTAAAGTCATGCTAGGCCAAGTTTTATTGTGTAGCACTGGTGATGCTAACAATAGCCCTTCATATTTAACAACAGAGTTGTCTATAAATATACTGTGTTTCCTAATGCTGCTTTTTGTTCTTGTGGCAGTACACAATGCTATCAGGACAGGTACCATTTCAGTCTCAAGACAGAAGTTTAACATGTACCAGTGCATTGGAAATTATGAAGAAAATAAAAAAGGGAGAATTTTCCTTTGAAGGAGAGGCTTGGAAAAATGTTTCTGAAGAGGCTAAAGAGCTAATTCGAGGTATGTATTTACAAGTATTTAACGTACGTTATGTTTTTATCTAAAAAGATAAAATTTGGAGAACTGTGCAGTATCTGGATGCTCCAAAGTGTCTAACCTGACAGAGCACTCTGCACAGTTTGTGCTACATACTGACCTCTAATACAAGTAGAGTATTACATGAGTAGCAATGGACACATCAGAATGCATTAGAAATAGCTTGTACACCTAGCAGTTTTCTAACATGGTAAGGTTAGTGTGGTTAGAATGAACTGAAGAGCTTCAGGAAAAGTGAACTCCCTCTCATAACCTATTTAAAAGCAGAGTTTTTCTATTCTGTTATTTTTACTTTTCTAAAAAAAACAAAACAGCTTATGAGATAAATGTCTTAAAAGCTGAGCTTCTGCAGAAAATGAATTTATTACTATTTCTTTTCCATTGGCTATTTTTTAATTCCTGTACCAAGACTACTTACTGTATTTCTGAGCTACTTCATTGACATTTGCTGTGCTTTGGTTCACATAAGCTTTTGAGCATCTAATGATGTTTTCATCATGAGCTAGACACCTACCTTAATGCTTGTTAGATGGAGTTCTGAATTTCTGTAGAAGCAGACTTGCAAGGAATTTTTCTGTGAAAAATGTAGGGATTTCCAGATTCAGACTTGAGTGAATTGTGCAGGGAATCTGAGGCTTACTCTTTTGAGCTTCATCCTAGACAGGTTTTAAATGAAGAAATAATTTTGTAGTTCTGAGTTTGTGTGAAGAGAGATGCGAGTTATCAAACCATTAAAGATCAATGTTTTGCTTTTAAGATTCTTCTGGAGAGGATGATAGTATAACATTGTGTTAGCCTTGTCTAGGATAAATATTGGCATACCTAGGATAAATATTGACATTAGTTACTTATCAAAGCAATGCATGAGAGTTTATTAAGAGATATTTGCATTTTCTATTGGCCAAAGATAAATAGCTGACAGTTTTGAAGAATGTAATGTGTTTCTATTAGGACTTCTTACAGTGGATCCAAACAAAAGAATTAAAATGTCCAGCCTGAGATACAACGAGTGGCTTCAGGATGGCAGCCAGCTCTCATCTAACCCTCTAATGACACCTGATAACTTAGGCTCTTCAGGAGCTGCAGTGCACACATATGTCAAAGCCACTTTTCATGTAAGTTCTGAGGAATTTTATGTCATGTGCTATGTTTTGTAATGTGTCATCTAGGTTTATAAATTTTCTCTTAACAACAATACATATCTGTCCTTATAATTCAGTCATCAGAGATGTTGAGGAAATGTTACGGAGGAAAAAAAAATCTAGCTGTAAGCATATACTGAATTACAGTATATGTAATACAGTATATTTTTATGTATATACATGAAAATATGAATGATGAAGCAAAACTAAATTTCTTGAAGGTGTTTATATTCATGAAGATTTAGGCATTGAGTGCTGTTCTTGAAACAGCTATTTAAAGTATTCTGTTTCTTAGAGAAATCTATTTAAAGGTCTTCAAACTTTTATAAAAAAAAAAGAAGGAAACTTTATATTTAACTTAAGTAACTGACTTTTTGTCCTTATAGTTACTAAATTGAGGTAGAATTTCTGGAATATATGTAGTTCAAGTTTTTTTATCATGGATGCTTTTTTAGTGGACTTACTTGTCTACTATTATATATTTATTAAAATAATTTGAACTGCAACAGTAGTTTACAAACAGTGTCAATTCTCATTATACCCTCTGCAGAGAATATACCAAAATTGAGCAGATTTATGCTAAAATGCTTGTGGGTGCTTTTTAGGAAGGAGAGGAAAACAAAGTAATTGTTTCTTGGAGAGGTCATGATAATGCAACATAATTTGGGCTGAAAGAAAACCTGTAATTTAGCAGTGTTCTTTCTGAAAATGTAGTGTCAAATAGGTTAAGGCTTGATAAAAAAATACTTCTAAAGTAAAAAGAGCAAGGAGAGGAAGATGCTAATCAGTAGTGTTATGTATTGGCTCTTATGTACTTTTAAAGGCTGAGAGAGTCATTGTTACAGCTACGATAGGAATTAGTCAAGAAATTACATTGTATCTTGTGATGTACCGCAGACCATTCATTAGCAGTGATAAGGCATAAAATGTGTTAAACCTCTTGAAAAACTTGGAATTACCTTTTGTTTTTAAACAGGCCTTTAACAAGTACAAAAGGGAAGGATTTTGTCTCCAAAATGTGGACAAGGCACCTCTTGCAAAAAGAAGGAAAATGAAAAAAACAAGTACAAGCACAGAGACACGTAGCAGCTCCAGTGAAAGTTCCCATTCTTCTTCCTCTCATTCTCATGGTAAAACTACACCTACAAAGACGTTGCAGCCCACAAACCCTACAGACAGCAATAACCCGGAAACCATCTTCCAGTTCTCCGACTGAGAAGCAGAGAATATCCTGTCTCGAGGAGTTAAGTGGTTTTAGACTTGGCAGTACCTGTATTGTCTTCTCCTGCCCTTCCTCCCTGTGGCTTACAGGCTGCTACAGGAAGATGTCTGTTGCTTTAGAAATGTATTTTAGTCATCCCTTTTTAGCTTTGTATTTCCATACATTTTCGTTTAGCGTTGTTTGGTATCACTGGATATAGTATAATACTGTTATACAACCAACATTGTATTCTCTGAGGGCTAAATTACTGGTGGGCAGTGGAGCTCAAGGTAAGTAGCTGTGCTGCTCATGGTACCGCTTGGAAGAAGACTGTTCCTCGGTGTCACAATCTTCCTCCCACTTTCTTCCCCACTTCTCAAAGAAAGAAAAGCTCTGTAACATATACAGAACTTTGGGATCTTCTGCTCTTACCCAACTCTGTGAAGAATGTTATAGGATTTGATTCTTCATGCATGTAAAGAATCATTGGTACAACGCACCAAAGCAGTATAGTACTTTAAAGCCTTTTAAATTTATGGTTACATTCTGTCCCATTTATTTGAATTTTAAGATCAAAATTAAGCATTGTGGAACTCTTACTTTGTTTAAAAAATAATTCCACATATCTTGTTCTAAACAACTGAGAATATCTTAGATTTTTTTTTAAATTTATTTATTTTTTAATACACTTTTAGGATACAAGATATCTAATAAGGTAGATGTCTACTACTGTGATACAATAATTTTTATTTTTTGAAGTTATTTACTTCTAAAAGATTTTACAGATTCTAAAAGGTAATGCTATAAGAAAAAATTAAATTTCATATTTGATACTTTGGAAAATGGGTCACATGTTAAAATACTTATTTCAAGATCTAATTATAATTTATATTTTCTTTTTATAGTTACACAATAATGTTAAAGTACTAAGATTTTTTTAAAGATGAGAAAACTCCAGTTTCAACATTTGTTATTGTAGGGTCCATAAAAATGCACACCAAGTTATTTGAATTTTGCATTGTGCAAATATGGCAGTCTAATAGCGACTGTAAAATATTAGAATATATGTTTTATTTTTTGCACTTTATAACGTCCAAAGGAGATGTTTTAGAATAAAGTGCACTCAGATCTCTCTTCCTACAAGGTGCTGAGCACTGTTTTACTGGGCTGAATGACCTGAAATCCACCATATTTGGTGGTTGTGGTCATTGTGAAGGAGAATTTTGTACTTTGCAGGAGTGAATCCCTGTATATTACCCACTGTTTTCATTCCTTACTGTAAAATGCAAAGCTCTTTCTATCTTGCTTTTACATTGTATATAACAAATACTAGACCTGGGCACCTTGTGTAGTGTAGATGTTAACAACTTATGCACTGGGAATACTAAAGGGAAATTATAATTGAACACTGTGCTTCACAACTTGTTCACTGTGGTGTTCTACAGTGAAGTATTTCCTACTGTGATAGTATAGTATGTACATAACTGTTTGGAATCATAAATGTGACTTGGAGAAACATCAGCATAAACTTTTAAATCAGTATATTTTATAAATTTATGGAGAGCTCTTTTATAGCTTGTATTCTCAATGACTAGGAGTAACTTAAGTGCTAAAGATGACTCCTTTTTTGCAAATGCTTACACGTGTAAGTTTCCACTGAAGTCAGAGAGGCTCCTTGTCATATGCCTGAATTAGTGTGATGGAAGACTAATTGACTAGAGGATTTTGTTAACAGCTGTCTCTATCCTAAAGTAACCTTAATTCAAACCCTATGCAAAAAAAAAAAAAAAGGTTATAGAAATTGTTTATATCAGTGGTTTTATTTATAGAATTATATCAGATACCAGTATTGACAAATACAATACATCCGTGTTTACAGGGATCGTGTGTATCAAAACAAGGCTTTGAAGCCAAACATGTTTGTTCTGTGTTTCTTTAATATTAATAATGGCATTCTGAGGTTTTAGAATTGCTCATGTGAAATAGTTTACTACTTTCTTGATGTGAATGTCAACAGTAATTGCAGCATTAATTTCAGGTTGATGTGAATATTGAGATTTGCACTGTTTATGTAGAAGTAGTATATTTAAAGATCAGTCTATGTGCTAATAACACAACCAATTTTAAGTGGCCGATGTTAAAGTATTAAAAAATAATTGTCAATGTAATATATTCAGGTTTGCTTTCTGAATGCTCTCTTTGGAATTAATCTCAATAGTGAACATGGCTCATTTGTAAAAGAATATTTTTCCTCTCCCGAATAAACTTGCTGTAAACAACAAACAATCCACCATTAATACTTGTTATGCAGACAGTGTAAGTGAATTGGGAGATTGGAGAACAGGTTGCTTGTAAATTTTGCACTTTGAGGAGTTTGTGGAACTTGTTGTCTTCAGGATGAGGACAGCAAAAAGCAATTTCAGTCTGATTTCATTTAAATATAGGAAATTTTTGGATACCAGATAGATTTGGAATATTGTGACCCAGCTGAAAGAACTTAATGTTGGGAAATTTAAACTGTTGCTTAACAAACTGATGAAACAAGAAGAATGTTTGCACAAGATACTAAATGCTAGAGATAATGGCTCTATTGTCAGTCTTTTTTTTTACACAGGTTTTGAGACTGTTGTGAGACTGAAGTTATTAGAATACATCACTTATATCAAAGACAACTTTTATATCTGAATATTTCTGTGTCTTCTTTGTGCTCTCACTTTAATAGTTTAATAAAAATTTAAACCCAGGGTATTTCTTTTGAGCAGGGCTAAGTACATTTAGGTATCACCTTGTATTGCTTTGAACCAGTTCCCCAGAGTAGCTGAAATGTTTATGACCTCTGCCTGCTGCCTCCAGGTAACAGAGCTCTTGAGGAAGTGTATTTGACACTAAGCTGTCTGAATTTTTAGATGAGCATCTTTGCATAAACAACTGCTGATGTACATACACATTAATGCATTGGAAGCTGAGTTGCAAGCTAGGCAGCTCAAGAGTAAGTTTACTTCTTGTTCAGATATCCCTACAGGAGAGTATTTACTCTTGGCAGAACAGTGTTTTAATCTGTTGACCAGCCTGGAACTCAAGGTCGTGTAAAGACCATGGGCCATGTTTTACATACTCAGACCACTGTTTCAAATTTGAAGTGTACAAGTTAATCTTCAATTAGTACTATAAATATTTATATTGTTTTGGTGAAGAGATGTTACACTGTAAATTATGTGTATACTGGGATTAAGTTTTCTTCATAGTGCTGCTATACCTCAATCAGCTTTAATGTCTAGTAATTATATCTGCTGCCAGAAATACAGTGCTGTCAGCTACATTGTGGGCAGATTTCTTATGATTAAAGATTTAATTTACTGTGGGTTTTAATCTGATGTTCAAAGTACTCAATATCTGGTAAAGCCATTTCTTTGTAATACTCTTTGGAACCACAAATATTAGTATTAGCAAGTAATTCTGCTAAAGGATTTAGAGAAGTACAAAGAAAATAACATGACTTACTGGCTTAGTGAAATTTCTATACTTTAAGGAAAAGAATCAGTGTATTTAACATATGTATTGTTTACTGCTATGAAAAAAGCCTGTTAAATACTTCATTAAACAGTTGGGGCAAGGGGCAACATGTATTGCATCACAGAATAGACTGAGGCATCAAATTGGCTCTGCTGATGGACGTATTTTCTCAGCCCTTTTCCATGGCTACTTTTCTGAACAAGGTAACGATTCCTACACAGCTGTATCCCTTCTCTGTCACTGAGAACAGAATAATTCTCAGCAGAAAATGTGTTCATTGGTTGTAATGAAATGTTGTGCAAGTATCTTATATTTTTAACCTGTGCATGTGTTCTCTGCATGCATGTAGATACATGCTGTATTGCATGTCTAGATCTCAATTTAAAGTAATATGCCTTGATGAAGAGAACTTGTATTTTAAAAATGGGTCCTGGACTCACAGATTCAGAGGACCAGGTAAGGGGGCTGCCACAGAAGAGGAAGAAGGTTATAAGAACTCAGAGGCAGAAAGGTTTTGTGAAGATGTTTTCAGTGGTAATTTCTTCCCTAATTATCTCCATGTGCATGTATTATTCACTGACAATGAATTACAAGCTTTCTTGCCAATTGTTCAACAAACATATTTCCTACCTCTGCAAGTCCCTGAGTATGTGTGTGTAGTTTTATAACGTTTAGTTTATCATATTGAAATTATTTGTTATGGTTCAAGTATCATTCCAGGTGTTTTTACTGAGTTAATGGTCTTCATTCTTTCCCCCGTGAAGTCTTTTCAAAACCCGTTTTTACATGGCTAAACATGATATTGCCTTCTTTAAGTTGAGATAGTTGACTGAATATCCTGGATTGAGAGAACAGAATATAACAAGGGTTTTTCAGCTGTAAAGAGATAAAAGTGCTTTGGTCTTTGCCTGCCAGTGAGAAACACTTCTCAATTTGGTCCTTTGGCCCACAAGGCACTGGATTCTCTAGGAGTAGAAGAAATGTAGAGCTGTTCACTAGCTCTCACCTGCTGTCACACACTTTTATATATTACATATTAAATAGATTCTGAATGTTCAGAACACCTGTGTAAAAAAGATAACTCAGACTGATTCCTGTAGTCTGCACTAGAAAATAAAGCGATGCTTTCAATTACATAGACCAGCTGAAACAGCCTTGTTTGTTGTACCCAGAAACTGCATAATGGAGAAATGCAAGAGAACTGCAATAATGTAAATTTCAAGAAAACATATATTTTGACAACCTTCACGTTCTGTGTGATAGAAATGGGAGACATCGACTGGCTAGGAAACAATTAAAAGTGTTTAGGTAGAGATGTTATGGTCTGGTCTGACTAATACTTTATTCAGTGGTAGAAAGGAATCCATATTATTCACATGTAAAATTTTTTTTTTAAATTGGCAACCAATCTAAATGTATTTACAAGAGTCATGCGGAAGTCTGCTGACTTCCTTTGAAATGCCAATAATAAATAAAAGGAAAAACTCTTCTTTAATTGCTTCAGGAACTGCCAAAAAACCTAACAGATCAAACTGCAAACTGATTGCAAACTTCTCACTGCTTTTTTTTGTCAACAAATCCAGCATCAAATCTTAAAATTAGTTTCATTTATGTTCATCTGATTTTCCCTATTTGTTTTCTTTTAATTTTATTAAATGTGTAGTTGTCTTACAATTATGACCAAAGGTCTATTTTCATAAGTAGGAAAAAAACTGAAGCATTTATGATTAGGCCTTGTGAATAACCAAAAGAAATCTGTTTGGAAGGGAAAGCATTTCAAAATATGCATATATATATTAATGATATTTGCTGATTAAACTATATCTAACCAAGTTTATTTTATCTAAGTTATGGGTGTGATTTTGTGTGACATTCAGCTATGCTAAAAAAGCTTTCAGATGTAAAGTCTTCGGGGTTTAGGAAAGTGAGAAAAAAGGGGGACATTTAAAGATGATGCTGCAAAGAGGGGACAATGCTTGAAATTTGTCCCTAAGTTACTCGAGGTGACTGGTTACAGAGGTCTCATCGTACGGTCTGCAGAAGCTTACTCATTAGTAACAGTACATCCTTTTATATACAGTGGAGAAGAGAAAGTAAATTCACAGAAGAAGCAAATACCTCAAAATTTTCCTTGGGTGTCTCCTTAATTAGTTCTCATCCTTTAAACAGATAACTCTGCTGTATGTAACAGTTACTCCTGTTGAAGCTATGCCTGCTCGAGGGAACAGGATCCCACTCTCTGGTGATGTGTTCAGTGTAGAGGGATGCTACAAATTGGAGCTCAAGGTGCTGTGTCCCTTCTGCTTTTACGTTCAAGTGTTCATACAATTCTGCTTAGTATGTATCACCGTGTGAGTCCAATTGGTATGCAGCTGTAGCAGGTCAGATCAATTTTAGTGCTGTCAAATTAAAAAGAAGACTTGAGATCTACTTCAGGCCCAAAGGGAGAACAGGCTTTGAATCTTAACATACATCTGGATTACAAAAGTGAATAAAAGTTTGGCGTTGGCTTTCAACCTTGACAGTCTTAAGATGCTCCCACAGCAGATATCTTTACAGTATTGATCTCTTTCACTTGCAGAGAAAGAAACCTGCAAAATTGTTTCTTGCCAGGTAAAAACTTGCTGGAGTCCTAATAGAAGAAATCATCCCTAATTTCTACCATTACCTTTGAAGCTGTAAAGGCAAAAAATGAATTGGTGACAGATTCTGACAGCTGGTTATAAAGGAGCAGGCTGTGTTAATTTGCAGCAAGAGGAACAGGGTGTTCTATTTCGTGTGTCAGTGTGGGCAGGGAGTGGGGAGGGGGAAAGAAATGGGAAGAAGGGAATGCTGAGTGCTTTGCCTCACTGCAATTTACGGGACATTCTGGTTGCACAACATTGCTTTTGAAGGGGCAATGATCTCCACATTTAATTAAAATATTTTTGAATAAAAAAAACCCCACAGATTAACCTGACAGCTTTTCTACTTGGAAACAGTGCCATTTTCAAATGGCAAATACTATATTGTGGACATTGATTGCCTTATTTCCTTAATGCCAGTTATCAACAGATTACAGTGAAGTTTTCTTTCTGACAATACACACCTCTCTAAAATTCTTTGTCATGCCAACAAAGTGCAAAACCTTGTGATAGAAGTTTATCAAAAAAACAAGAGAAGTAATTGAATTGGTTTATTTTCCCCAATATTCAGAAAATTAATGAGGATTGTTGGAGTGAGTCCAGAGGATCATTCTGAATTTGATGAGAAAAGTACTAGAAAAAAGGATGATTTTGTGAATACAGTGGTGGAGAAAATTCAGAAAAGCTGTGTTCTAGAAGACTTCTCAGGACTTGTGGAAGATTAGTGGAACCAGATGTCAGGTGAATGCTCAGGTCTCTAGAGCTGTAAAAGCCTAACCATGCTTATTTGAAGCATCATAAGCCCAGCCTGTTGGCCAGTCCTGTCAGAGCCATGGGTTTTAGGAAAATCTATCCTCCTACCTAACTTCTGTCTTGGAGGTACTTCTGATTTGCAAGTCTTGTTAACCGCCAGGGTATGCTCAACATTTGGCAACTCAGACTCTTCTTCTGCTATGTTGGAATCATAACTGTAATGAAGGTTTTGATCTTCACCAGCCTGTTTTCTTCTTCAGGCTATGGTGTTCAAAATAGGAAGAGTTTGGGTTTTTTTTGTTCCCCTACATTATGTGGTTAACCATTGTGGTGGCTTCAAAGTTAATGCAAAGCAATCTGGAGAAGAACATCATGTCATTGTGACAAGTCAGCCCTGGATTCCCATAGGAGAAGCTCTTGCCAGAGCTGTGCACAGTGCAGAGCAATAGCATGGGAATTCCCTGTGGTCTCCGTGTCCATTGTTCTTCCCACTCTTGAAGTTGTGTGTGCTGGGAACTCTTCTTACAGAAAAATGTAAAAAAAATAAACCAACCTTTGAATGCTAGGTAGATGGTACTTGGGTGAAGGTAGTTTTATTGGGAGTTTATTAGCTGTTGCATTATGCATTACTTCCCTGGCAGCAGGGAGAAGTATCTGAACAAGTCTCTAAGACAGACTGATAGTATCTGAGCTATTACTGATCTCCAGTACTGTCAGGAGCTTGGGTTTGGAGGAAAATGTATAAATATGCCTATATATGGTAAAATCCTATGGTATAATGCTATCATCATACCTAAAGAGTCCTACATTTTTTCTAGTATACGTTGGGATTAAGTAGGTTATGCAGGTTTTGTTTGGGTTTTCCAGGGAGCATGTGTATGTTTTGGCTTTTAATTGCTATTATTTATTTTTACTCCCTGTATTGTATACTTAGTTCTGTTACTTTCCTGGCCATTCTATGTATGTTAACCCACTTATTTCTTTGATTTTTGTAGTCTTTCTGCTTGTCCTGAAAGGTAATACATGGGTATTTCTGCCCAAAAAGTACTGTAGAGTAGTCAAATGATCAATATACAGAGGAAATAAAAGTATGAAGAAAGGCTACGCAATAATAATTTTCCTTTATCAAGTGTGAAAATACCCAGCTTAACTTTTACTGGTCATCAAATAGGTACCTTACTCTTCAGATGACTTAACTGACAAAAAATGAATAGTGTTAGAAGTACAAAAAGAACAGTTTTAAAAATAACTAAATAATTAAAACTTTGGGCTGGGGAAATGAGTGCAAACTGAAAGCTGAAGTAGCACCTTCATACTTGGATCTAAATATCCTCTGAACAAGGTGCCAGATCTGCTGGCTGACTTATTTTTACACTTTGAAGTAGTTAGGTCAGCAGCAGGTAGGAGAAAGCAGCTTTGTCCTGCAGATGTGGAACTTCATATTTTTGGGAACTTGTACTTGGACCCAGCAGGAGCAGTAAGAGGCTGAAAACTGGCAGTTAGTCCCTGTTTGGTTTAAAGGACCTTGCTTTTGGACATAATAATGTAGTCTTGTATGCAAATTTTCTTTAGGGTCACATCAGGCTGGGCAGACTGTGTTTTCCCACTGTCTTCCACCTTCCTTTGTCACATAGGCACGAGCCATGTCCTCAGGATGCCCCTGGTGTCCCAGGATGTGTTCAAAGGCACATGATGAGCCCCAGGGGAGCCACTCTTTGTTTTAGACTGGTTTTTTTGAAGACTTCTCTCCAGTTATTAACGTAATTGAAACATCTAATTTAAATGCATGATTTTTCATTCTTTCTAAACACAGAACAAAAATAGTTGCTGAGCACTTCTTTGTCGCCAACGTTTTTTCTTTCCTCTGGATAATAATGAACTGATGTGTTGCTAAAATTATTCATTGTCCTCGGCAACTTTCCTAGCCGTTTGTCATAGTACTCACAACAGACAGTATTTTCTGTCAATGTTTTAAGCTACCTACACATTTAGAAATTTTCCGGTTATATGTAGCTTTCGACTCCCTCTGGTGGTCTGGCACTGGAGCTGACTAATAGTTTAACTATCGCTGACTGCAACAAACAACAGGTTTGAATGCAGCATGACATTGCATTTTATTTTTACCCTTAAGAAATAGTCAAAAATGGTACACGACTGGTTTTCTGTTTTTAAAAGTCGAGGCCTAATAAAGTGCAAAACTGTTGTTTCTTTCTAAAAACATATAATTACTATTTTTTTTTTTTTTTAATCCAGAATACTTTTCTGGACACTGTTTTCATAACTAAGTCAAAAGAATAGGGAAACATCTTTGCCTCTGACGTTAAATTTGTCTAGGAATATTTTCTTTCTTGAGTGTAAGATAGAGATTAGGCAACAATCTGGATCAAATATAGAACTTACCTGAACTGTGTCTATAAATTTTCTTATTGTGCAAAGACAGTGCAGGGGTCCTTCTTCACCTGGTTCCCTATGAGCTGTGTTGGACACCAGTTTGAAACAGAGCAGGAAAGAGGCTTACCATGAGAGTAGCACAATGAAAGACCCATAATTCAACCCCGCCCTGGCTTTTCCCTGAACTTAAAAGCAGCCAAAGCACTTACCTAAAATCTTTGGATCTTTGAAGCAGACCAAATGTTTTACACCGGTACAATAAAAATGAGAAACAGCAAAATATAGCACTTTTCTTCACATTTTGCTTCCAATTTCTAATAGGAAATAGGAAGTTAATATAGGACAGCAAATTTACTGACACCATCCCGTTTTAAAAATACAGTTGTGGAGCTAGTCACAATGCAGATATAAATATATTTATTCAACCTCCAAAAAACAGTGGAGTGGGGTTTTTTTTTAAATTCTGGGAAGTGAATTTTTTTTTTTTTTTAATGTGTGTAAGTATGTGCAGTTGTGCTGCAAAGGATATTTCCGGGCACTTCGTGGCAGGTTTAAAATGTGGTATGAAAAACTGAGCTGGAAGAATATGATTTTAGTAGATCCTGGCAGTTGAGTGATACTCTGTTGCCCTTCCACTGGCAGTGCTGGTTCGCGTTTCAAATGAGTGGGCTTGGAAAGGGCCTCTTTTGGAGTATGAATTTTTTTTTCTGCAGCACATTTAGTAATTAAACTTTGGATTCAGACAATCAATATCAATGACTGCTAGCCCCTGTCATTTATTAAAGACTGTGAATTAACATCAAGGGATTTCATAAAAGAGTAAAAAAATCTGTTTGCCTGATTGTATAGGCACACATTCTGTTTTCAGTTTCAATTGCCTGTTGTCTCACAAGTGCAGTACGAAGTGAATCACTTTGAAGAAAACAAACTACAAAATCAGAAGTCCATTGCGAAGAAAGCTTTTCAAGTTCCCAAGTTTTCTTGAATGGTTTTGTGTATGATTTTAACTTTCTAATAGCCTTAAGGGCTTAGTGGTTTACAAAATAATGTACATTTGCAGAGGTAACTATTTTATCTCTAAGAAAATAAACTCATCTAACTACAAAACCTTGAAATGTTGAAATCGTTTGATAAAGTTTGTTTCACTTTTTACATGACTCTCTTCCTTGCTATGAGGCATGGGTGGAAGGTTTCATATTGTGCTTGTTGTCAGACTGTTGATTGAGTGGATACTGTTCAATCTCACTTCCCTACAAACAGCATGTTTATACTCTCAAAAAGGAGACAAATGTCACTGTGAAATTATTTCCTCAAACAATTTTCATATGGTCTGTTCTCAATTTCATAGAGATTACTGACATTCAGTACGAATAGAGAACTGTGTAGTTGTCACCTTTTGCTAACAACGTTGCACTAACTGGGAAAAAAAAAAATAAAAAAAGACTTGGTTTCCAGTAAGAGTTTTGCTTCTACTAATGGTTATGAGCTGTGGTTTTCACTGTAAAGAAATTAATTATCCCACTAATGAGTTTTGGCCTGAGAATTTTTGCACTTCACATTCAAGAAAATAGCAGATGGTAGTAGGAGTTGATTATGATTGTCTTAAAATACAAATAGCATTTGAATTGCATCTGATCATTTGCAGTAGGATTATATTAAACATTCCAATAGGCATTACAATGTTGATTTTAAATGAAAGATAAAAGATTGGTAAAATTACCATTTGTGCTGAGGAAAAACTTTTTAATGTTTACTTTTTATTTTATTTTACTATGGATATAAAAACCAGACTTTTATGCTGTCTTCTGTAGCATCACATTTCCCTGAAAGTTGTTTTCTTTCTCTAATGTATTCTATAGGTAGAAAAATAATTTTTAATAATCAGTATTATGACTAGCAGTTTCAGACAAACCTTTTGGAAAAAAACAACATACCACTGGTCAGTGTGTCAAACTAAAGCCAGAGTAGTAGGTAAACTTGAATATTAAACACTTTTTCTTTAAATAGTGAAACAACACTAGCCATTAAGCATTGCTAACCTTTGACACAAGTTGGCTGTTAATCTTGGATTCTTCCCCACCACTTCCATAGTGAATAGTATTTGTCTAAGGAGCCAAAAATTTGGTCTGGAATGAAAAACCCATTGTCCCTGTAAGTTTGCTTGCAAGCAACCTTGCAACGTTTTTTCCTCTCTTCTGGGTTTTGAGCATTTTATTTCCATATGTTGCCTTTATAAGTATATGTACTTTTTGAATTGTTTTTTTTCTGATTCCTTGTAATGGAATATTTAATATCATAGCAGAGATTAAAGTGCTACTTTATTTAAGTCAGTTTATATTCTCTCTAACATTGTCACTGGTTTAAAGGCCCATCACACCTGTTTCTCATAGATCTGTGTGGAGTACTAGTGCAGAAAGTTTCTTTACCAGGTTTATTTTCAGGTTATGAAAAGTATGAGAGTACCATATCAGTGTATTTGGTTTGTGTGGCCAGGTTTTGGTAGTGGAGGGGACACTGCAGGTCACTCACTCACTGCTTCTGTGAGAAGCTGCTGAAGCTTCCCTCACATCCAATGAAGCCAATGCCGGTTGGCTCCAGGATGGAGCCTCCAGCTGTCCAAGGCTGAGTTCATCAGAGGTGATAGTAAAGCCTCTGTGACACTATATTTAAGAAGGAAAAAAATATTGCACAGATGCAATTGCGACCAGGAAGGAAGGAGTGAGAATATGTGAGAAGAACAGCTCTGCAGACATCAAGCAAGGTCAGTGCAGGAGGAGCAGGAGGTGCTCCAGGCACCAGAGCTGAGATTCCCCTGCAGCCCATGGTGAAGAACATAGTGAGGCAGGTGTTCCCCTGCAGCCCATGGAGGTCCATTGAGGACATGAGATACACCTGGAGCAGGTGGATGCCCAGAGGAAGGCTATGAACCCATGGGAACATGCTCCTGACAGAGACCTGCAGAACTGTGGAGAGAGAAGCTCAAGTTAGGGAGGGTTTGACCTGTGCCCCATGGGGGACCCCCCCCCCTGGAGCAGCCTGTGCCTGAAGGACTGCATCCTGTGCAAGGGACCCAGGCTGCAGCACCTAGGCAGAACTGTAGCCCATGGGAAGGACTCACATTATAGAAGTTCATGGAGAACTGTCTCTCGTGAGAAGGACCCCACACTGGAGCAGGGGAAGGACTCCTCTCCCTGAACAGTGGCAGAAACAACTGGTGATGAACTGACCATAAGCCCTGTTCCCTGTTTGCCTGTGCTGTTGGGGCAGGAGGTAGAGCCCAGGAAAGAGGGAACAGTTGAGGGAAAGGTATTTTCATGATTTGGTTTATTTCTTATTACCCTGCTATGATTTTGTTAGTAATAAATTCCATTAATATCTGCAAATTGAGTCTGCTTTGCCCATGACAGTAATCAGTGAGTGATCTCTGCCTGTCCTTATCTCAACTCATGAGCCTTCTGTTACATTTTCTCCTCCCTGTCTTCTTGTGGAGGGGAATGATCATGTGCCTTTGGGGAGTATCTGGCATCCAGCCAGGGTCAAACCACTATAGTATGTAGCTGTGTAGTGAAAGGCCCTGTTTCTTCATACCAAGCTCATGAAATTGCACTGAACAATTCACTATTTCTCTTCCCCTGTGCTCTGGGGGATTGGAGTGGGAGATGGTATAGGGCAAAATGATTGACCAATACATCTTACTTTTCCTGCATTTTGAATTTCCCTGCTTTTCACAAACCAGGTATCTCTCTATATTTGCTAGCCAGCTGCTTCACCTTACGAGTAGACTTCTTCTAGCCAAGAACACGTATGCTTTGGCCCCAACAGTGTAGTAAATAGGCTATTTCCAGAAAACAACACTTTGTTTAAGCTTGAAAAAATAAGGGATAATTGACAAAATATGCATGATCATGTTTCTTTTCTCTATTACTTTTATGCTATCCATTCCAAATCCATTATTACATTCCATTATGGATCACCCACAATAGAACCTTCTCAGAGCAGTCTTGGGTGTATGGAAGTTTCATTAATGTTAAAGCAGTTTCCTAAGCATTTCAAAATGTGCTAATTCCTTTTGCATAAATGTCTCACTTCATAAATAGGAGCTGTTGAGATAATAAGCCTGATGAACTGTAATGTAAATATTTTAACACTATTGCTAGTAGCTTTTAGTGAAATGATGAGGTAATTTGCCAACAAAATGTGTTAGAATTGTTGTGAATTGATACGAATAATCTTCATAGGCAAATTAGCTCTTAGAAAATTGAAATTTTAGTTTTCATAGTCTTATCTGTAAAAGCACTAGTAGTTATAATATCAAACATTTTGAATTATCATTCTTTTACTTCCTAGTTTTTAACTTTTTTTTTCTCTCCAGTAAAAAAAATATGTTATAATCAGTGTAATGTTCTCTGGATATTCTGAAAAAGCATGCTTTATTACTTATTTCTTTTACTTTTGTTACATTATTAAATCCTCTTTCCAATCCTGCACTACTCCATTGCATTTTTAAAAAACTATTATATTCTGCTACGATTTCATTTCACTTTTAAAATCTGAAGAATATTTTGTTTGAAGTTGGACTGTAACCTGAAGTTGCTATAAAAGCAACTTGACTAAAAGGCAACCTACAATATCTGAACTTTGCGTTGTTATGCTTTTAATAACATTGGGAATGAAAAGTAAATTGAAACACTGAACAAGACATTTCATGCCTGTCATAGTGTTGCAATAGCTGTGATGGACTGAGGATGATGGAAGCAAAAAAACAATTTGTTGGAAGTAGTATTTATTACATTGGGGATTAGCTGGGGAACGCACTAACAAGCTTTTAGTTGTATAAGCCTGGGTGTATTTCTGGTCAATTAGTGATTCAATAGAAACTGCAGATCTTTAAAAGACTGCACGCTGTTTCTCATGTTTCAGCTGATGAACAGAACCAAGCAAAAACTTCAGAAAGCACCTGTCTCTAGTGTATGTGAACACACAAGAACCAGATAATTGTTTAGAATTTCTGTTATGTAAACAACTCTCCCAATGCCCAGAGGCAATGTCATGTTTACATTTAACAGATCTATTTATAGAACAGCCAATAGTTTAACATTTGCCCAAATTTGACTTACGACTTCATGAACTTGTAATTTCTGAAGACTAATGTGCTAGATCTAGAGGAGTGCAATGCATGTAAAAGCAAAAATTGCATCCAGCCTGTTTTTTGAATCTTCATCATCATGTGTGACAATCATCCTCACAAACTCAACGAAATTCCTGTGGCTTTACTGACTTCTCATTTCTGTGGATGAAAAAAATTAATTGTACACGCCTGTGCTATGAACCAAGGATGTGGAGTGAGACATTCGAATTCATGTTGTACGTAGCTACATTATCTCTCAGCAAAACCTGTTCTTTCTGTCAATGGGCTGTATCCTTATTTAGTGAAAAGTAAGTAGCAATTTGTGAGAGGGTTTGTTTGGGTTTTTTTGATACTTTTTCAGAGAAAACTAGTCACGGCTGCAGCTTTCCAAGGTGCATGCAAGTTTGTGGAATTAGTGTGTAATGCAGTGTTCGATAAAGATACACGGTACCATTGGAATTGTTTCAGTTAGTGATTTTATTCTAGCCAGATGTTGGAAATGCATTTATATTCTTAGAACATAGGACATAATCCGTGTACCTTTCTTTCCCTCTGTTTTTTTTGACTAAGGCACAGGTGAGTCCCAGCAGTGCTGCGGTCTGCTTGGTCCGGAACCTGGCGTGTGAGCTCTGCCGGCTGCTGGCACAGCGGAGACCAGGACGTGAGCCCGTCAATGGGAAAGCGCCATTAAACACACCGACCCGCTCGAGCGAGCGTGGGGGAGCGGTTTCAAGGTGGGCGAAGAGGTGACCAGAGATGGGCAGGAACTACTCTGCGTTACCGTTCGTGGAAGCGGAAAGTGCAGCAGAGCGGGGTCGGCGAGTGCTCAGCGCTCGCCTGCGGAGGCACAGAACGAGCGGGACGACGGCGCCATGCCCGGCCCACGTGCGAGGGGCCCTGAGGGGCAGCTCCGGCCGGGGCCCGCGCCGCCGGCCCGCTGCCAGCGGCACCTTCAGCGCCGCGGCGCTCGCATTAGAAACCTCGTTCTCCCCCCGTCTCCCTGTCCCTCCTGCTCTCCCGACGCCTCCCGCGGTGCCCGGGCAGCGCTGTCCGGGACGGGAGCGGCCGCTCAAGCCCGGGCCGCGCCGCCCGCCAGGCCCGGTCGGCCCCGCCGCTGGCCCCGCCCCGCGCCGCGCCGCCGCCAGGGGGCGCTGCTGGCGGCGCTCCCGGGGCCGCCAGCGCGGCGCGGCCGCGGCGCTCGAGTTCCGCCGCTCCGGGGCCGCCGCCGCCCGTGCCCGCCTCCCCCTGCCCGCCGCCCCGGCCCCTTCCCCCGCCGGGGCCCCTCGGCCCGACCATGGCCACCAGGAAGGCGGGCTCGCGGCTGGAGACGGAGATCGAGCGGTGCCGCTCGGAGTGCCAGTGGGAGAGGATTCCCGAGCTCGTCAAGCAGCTCTCGGCCAAGCTCATCGCGAACGGTGCGGCGCGGGGCGGGCGGCGGCGGGGAACCGGCAGGTGCAGCCGGGCGGGCCGGCGAGAGCGGCCTGCGGAGCGCGGGGAGGCGGCGGGCCCGGCGGCGGTCGGGTCGGGTCGGGGCGGCCCGGCCGGGCGGTCGCGGCGCGGGGGGAGGCGGGAGGCGCGCCGGGCCCGGCCCGAGGCGCCGCGCACACCGCCCGCGGGCGCGGGGCCGGGGCGCGCTCCGGCCGGCCGGCAGCGCCGCGCTGGGCGTTCGCAGCCCGGCGCTGTTTGTCACGGGCGCCGCAGTTTGCAGCGCACATGCTGACAGTGTGCATAAAGCCCGGAATGTCCTTCTGCCTTCGGTGACTGCCGCGGTGTCTGTACACAGCATGTCGTATGAAGGCTTCCGTCCTTTCTCTTTTTAGCAAACCCCAGCAGTATAGAGCAGCTTCATTTATTTTGTTGCAAAAACTATAAATATTTTGCTTGTTCTCTTAATTCTTATGCCACAAACTTCTGTGTGTTTAATTGAAGGAGGCGAAAAGCAGTGCTTCATTCTGAAGTATGGAAGTATGTAATGAACAAGGGAGATACAGGGAAGCTCTCTTTGCCGTGGATGCCATTAATTTATGTGACAAAATATGTTGGGAAAGTGCGTGCCTCTCTGGGCTCACTCATCTGCTTGAGGTGGACCTGGAGGTATTTTCAAAGAGCAATCAAGTGTGTGAAGACAGGACTTGAGGTGAATTCAGAGGTGATAAGTTAACAGAGGATGAGGCATAACACTGACATCACTGGAAGTTTGTTGTGAAAGCAATGATAGCTTTGTATGTTTAGATGGGGAAGAAGACTGCATGAAAATACAAATAAAAGAGGAAAAGCCTGACTCAAAAAAGAGAAAAGAATTTAAGAATAAATGGGTATTAGATAACATTTCTATGTGTTGGCCTTAAGAACAACTGAGTGGTGTTCCTGACGCTGGTGTTATGCTAGCTAAAAATAAACATGAGTGAAAAGATGGAAGGTATGTTTAGTTTCAGGACATGCATCTTTGAGGGATAGACTATGAGCTAGTTAGAGATCACTTCAAGCAAAGGCAAATACGTTTTTGTGATCTTGTTGGCAAGCATGACCTTCATAGTTTCAAGATGTACTTAGGTATTTCAGACAGGCAGGGAGAGCTAGGCCGATGTTATTGACAGTTTGACTTAAATTTCTCTAACCTATGTACATTTTACATAGCTGAAGCATATCAAGAAAAGATTATGCAATCTGCATAACTTTACACTTCAGTAGGTTTTCCTACAACGGCATCTTCTAGGTTCTGTACCAGTCAAAATACAAATTATTGAAGCATTTCCTGATATTTAAAACATAGGAAAATATCATATGCAGATTTTATCTCTTTTTGACAACACATGAGGGATTAAGTCAATGTGCATGACTTCTAAGTCCAGCTAACTGAGAACATAAACAGGAAATTTAAATGGTCATATGGGATGCTTCTTCTGTATTGGAGTAACACAGGAGGAGAGTAATTTATTTAATGAATTGCCTTCACCTGCTGTTGAGAGTGTCAAAAACCAGAAGTTTGTGTTCAGATCCAGGTGTACCTAACAGGTTGCAAGCCAAGGTTATCAGCTAATAAGACTACCAAGGAGACACTGTGCCTCTGTTCCACCCATGAAGAGATGTGAACTGAAAGGCACTCTGATGCATATCTCTGTTGTTACTTAATCTGAAGCAATTAACTTAACATTTCAGTACCCTGAACTTTACTGCATCCTGTACTGATGTTCAGTTTTGACTTGGGAATGAATAGGAAAAGTCTGGGTTTCGGCTGAAAGTGTAACCATATGTCTTAAGAATGATTTAAAAGCATGGGGAAGAAGGAAAGGGAAGAGAATCTTCATTCTGATCATGTATTGGTGTGTAGGGAATTGGCTTCTACTCTTCAATGTTGGAGTCTTTTAAGAGAGGATTCGACATTGCAAGGAATAGTGTTTATTGCTCTTTGAACACAGATGGGAATGAATCGTTTGGGGAAGCTCTCTTGTAATCTCTTCAGTCTTGCACTATTGCAAAAGAATAGACTTATTTTACTAGGACTCAGTTTGTGTTACAGCTCCTTTTTGGAACTGGGGATTCGACAACTTGATAAAAAGTTTAATGGTCAAGTTATAATTTGGGCTGTTTTGCATTAGCAAATTCCCATCTCTTGAGGCTTGCAGCCTAAATAAGATGAAGAAAGAAACAGCAATGGCAGCTCCCAGGACAAAAGTCTGTGTGGATACATAAGGCAGTGGTATGTACTTCTGATGAAATGCAGCACTTGAGAGGTGCAGTATTTTGAGTGGACTTGATTATTGTTTTGTTTATTCCATTTAGTTCTGCTAATGGATCCTATCTACTCCCTAACAGAAGTCTGTGTGTAAAACCTGGCAGTGGATCAAATATAAATGACAGTTTAGGTAGGATTTTGGATGTATGAAAATGACCCAATAACAAATTTCTGTGTCTGATTGATTGCATTTGAAAGGTTTTCTGAGCTTGCTGAGCTTGCAGAAAAAGAGAGAAGAGAAATATTGGTGAATTGGTTACCACTTTTGCTATTCTGTATGTAATGGTCACAATTTGGATCACAGAAAATGTGTATTCTGTGTCAAGCCTGTGACTTGCATTGCTTTTGACAATGGATTAATAGATAGGTGGATGAAAAAAGGGTCTCAACCTGACTCAGATTTTGTTAGCCACTTAGCCTGTTTGTATTATATTTCTCTACTTCAGAATCAGGACTCAGCAGCAGTAATGAGATTCATGCCATGTAACACAAATCTTGGTTTGAGCTCTTGCTTCATCAGCATTCTGCTAAAAGATTGGGTTAAAACTGTTATACAGGTTGCTGAGTTAGCCTTGGCTAGCACCACATGCCCACCCAGCTGCTGGGTCTCTCCCTTAGAGGCCAGGGCAAAAGGTAGGGTAAAATTGTAGCTTCAAATAAAGACAGAGAGATCACTTACTAGTTCCTGTTCTGGGCAAAATAGGTTTGATTTGGAGTAAACTGAATTTAATTTGTTGCCAGTTAAAATACACTCAGATACTAAGACAGAAGTACAGACGTGAAAGTAACACCTTTTCTCTCCCCTTTCCCAGGCTGAACCTTCCTCCTGCGCCCCTCCCTATGCGGTGCGGGGTTCAGAGGGGTCATGGTGCAAGATAGTTTCTTTCTATCCTTCCTTCTCACGTTTTTCCTCTGCTCTGGTATAGCTCCCCATTGACGGCGGTGCTGCTTTGGAACAGACGCTCTGTGTGGTACAGTTCCTTCCGGCATATCCACCTGGCTTGGGTCCTCCCTGGCACGTCCCTTGGGTCCCTTTTCTGGCACCGTGGAGCGCCTCTGCCCCTCTCCTTCTCTGACCTTGATGTCGGTTTTGTTGTTGCTGTTTCTTAAGCACGCTTTCCCAGAGGTGTTGTCATTTCTGAAGGGCTCGGCTGTGTCTGGCTGCGGTACTGCTGGAACCAGCGGGGCCCGGGCGGGGCAGTCCCTGCCTTTTCCTACCGGAGCTGCTCCTGCCCCTCTGCTGCCGGCACCTTGCCGGTTATAACCGGTACAGGAGGATTTTCGACAGCTGTAGCAGCTGGCAAAGAAATCAGCGTATTGCCCCGAAGGTCACAAAGATGCAGTCCTTGGATAGTCTAGCCTGTTCAGCCCTGTCCTCAAGTGTTTAGTAACACCTCTAGAACAGAACTGAGAAAAACACCAAGTTATTAGAAATAAAATCTTAGAGAAGTTTTCACTAATGAAACTTCGTGAGTGTTCCCAACTGGTTTAATTAGCTTAAAAAGGTTCCTTCTAAGAAAGTGAACTGAAGAAATTTTCTCTGCTGATTGAATTTTGTCTAACATTGCAAATGAACAGCATGATGGTGAAGCATGGTCATGAAGTTTGTGGATGCTTTCAGTACATAATTGCTTGCTCAGAGAATATTGGAAGAGGTTAAAATACTAAATGCTGAATATCTGAAGCTAATCTGAATGTATTTTAAAGTGCTCCCAGAACTGAGAAACACAACTGGAAGCTAACCATCACATTGCAAAGCTGATTGCAAGGCCATCGTGTATTTTTGATGAAACAGTAGCGTCTCATAGGAAGTGTCTACAATGGATTTCAGTATGAAGGTTTTATCTGCTCAGGGCTTTTCAGGACATCAGTATTCTCGTGTTTTCTTTCCTTCCTTTGGAAACAAAATGAGGAAACCTTAGGTTGGTTCAGTAGCCAGCTGAATGGATAAAATAAAGGATACATGAATTTCCATGGGTGTTTCTGGCCATTCATTGTTCCTGTAATTGAAGCGTGACCTTGCTCAAGTTCAGTGACATGTATGGCTCTCTCTCGAAAAGCAATGAGGGGGCAAAATTTTTTTTATAGTTCAAATGAGGTAGAATGATGTAGTTCTGTAGAAACCTTAGCCAGTGTGAAATATTGCATTACTGTGGGGACAGAATGCATGCCCAGGAAGTTCATGAATCTATATGCTACCCAAGAGCATTGTGACATTGCCATGAAAATAGAATATTACCTACAGGTATCAGGTTTGCTCATGGAAATACACCAACATTGTAACACAATGGTTTTTTTTACCTAGCAAATTTCTTACTGCTTTTGCTATCCCATTTCTGTTTGATTTGTCTCGTCTGGGATCGCTTCTCCGACTGCCTTTCCTCTCAACACCTTGTTTCTATAGTCTCCTATTAGACCTATCCTCACATTTAGCCTGGCAGAGTAATGGAACTGAGAGGAGTTAGGAGCAGGGTAGCAAAGCCAAAGGATTGTGAATTATTTTACATGTCTAATTTTGTTTGTCACCTTCTATACTGCTCCCTTATCTTGATATAAATAGGACTTAAAAATAGAAACATCTTATCAGTTTTCATCTGTTTTGAAGGCTTGTGAAAATACAAGACCTCAAATGTATGGTTAAAGCTTATCCTCAGAGCAAACAAGGGATTTCTAAACCTCTTAGGACTCATGCCCTACTTAGAAGGTGTTTACCAAATTTGTTTGTGTTTATACATACAGTTTGTAATGTGATTTGTATATGCAAAGCTTTCCAAAGAGATTGACATCTCTACCAGAAAAGTTTGCAGACCATGTGACATGCCTTTTTGCATGTCCACAAAAGAAGCAGTGGAGGACTCTTTGTTTGTTATCTTCTTTTATTTTTCCAATTGCATTCACTGTCACATTTACAGAACAAGGTTACTAAGAACAGAAATTTTTCTGAATGAAGAGTAAAGATGGTGACAGTACTTCTGTGTTAGTTTTGACTGACAGCTTTGTTTCTTCAGATAGCCAGAGGTGTTACAAAAGTGTAAGTGATGATGTGGATCGTCTGCTTGTACTCACACTGTGTGTTCATCTGGAATAGAAAATGCTAGTGTGTGATTTCACAAGTAACCAAGCTGGTCTAACACCTCGCTGCTATTATGTAGAGTAGTTCTTTCTTCCTGCCTTTAATCAAGCTGCTTCTTCTCTATGGAACTTCTCCTGGTTATATGTTCCTGGCCTCTCCCTTGTGTTGATGAACACCAGAGGTGGGAATTACTGTGCTTGGCCTGCAGAAAACTGTGCTTCTTGTTCTGGGGCCTGCTGTGTCTGCTGGCTTCCCAAGCTCATTTGCCTCCCACTGGGATCTGAGTAGTATAACAGCTGGTGGAAAAGGAACAGTAGCAGCAGCCAGCCGAAGGCAAAGGTGAGGGGAACTGTGAGGAAGCATATAGTGGTATTAGTGGAATGAATTAAGTATTTTGGATATTTGGGGCTTATAACTGCTTACATTTATAAGGATATTTCTATATATTATGAATGTAATTATTTTAGAAATTGGATGTCTCGTAGTAATGTTGGGTTGATGGCACTTTTGCCGTGTTTAAAAGTTACAGGAAATGGTAGCCAGATTTACCTGTGAGTAGGTACTGGTATATATCTCTATTTTAGCTGCTCTCAGTTCCTTTAAACTAACTTCAACCGTTAAAGGTTAGGATTAATTTTTCTATAGGGAAATAAATTCATTAACATAAACTCAGGATCCTTGATACCATTTTTGTTTGGGTTTGATTTGCATGGTAGTAAAGAAGGGCAGAAGGTCCTTACCTGTACCAAATATGAGCCATTCTCCTTCCCTACCAAAGTTGGGCCATTCCTCCTCCCCAAAAATGTGTCTTTTTAAGAATAAAATCTTAGAATTTAATGGTTCAGTTCTTCACAGTTTTCTCTGCAGTGAATGCAGTTTAATTTGAGCTGATAAGGAGTGACTGAAGATAATAACTTTGTAAAAAGCCAAGTGGCAGGACGCTGAGATTAATTGGAGGAAGAAGGATGTCCGGCTATTAAGGTGAGGTGGGTAGTCAGACCTTTAGTAATTGGAGAGCATTTGATCTCTGCTCCAGGCTGTGGAGGGAGATTCTGGATCTGGGCATTTCTCTGGTGTTAGCAAACGTGTGGCAGAATGCATAGTGTCAGTTTTTAGCAGCTGCTCTGATCTGTGATGTTATCAGTTGCTCAGGAGTTACTTCAGGAGGTGTTGCATGAGTTTCTGCAAGTCCCCACCCCACTGATGACATGTGTGTGATTGGTATGATTCCACTTAGAATTTGTATGCATAAGCTGAAGTCCTTTACTCTAATCTCATATCTGGAGTTGTAAACTGTGCTTCTTTAACAAAAATTGGGTGGAAAATCCCTTTTATTTCTAGAATTTTGAATGCAGCTCACTTGAGACCAATAACTTGGTTTATCTCCATAAAACTTTCGCAAAGGCAACCAAGATATGAAAACACCAACAGCTTACAGGCCCTCCTGTACTTTTTTGCATTTAATTATATGACCAAATTGTAGCTCATCTTTTAAGTGTGCCTTATCTCAAACTCAGATTTGTGTGGGTTTAGCTTGGAGCTTCACTTCTGTTTTTCCTTTTACTATTTAATTGCAGTCCTTTTACCTTAATGGGAAGAAAATGGTGTGCATTAATCAGGGTTTTAATGGGACTGCATTAGAGCTGGATTTAAGGAAAGGCAGAATAGGGACCTGTTGTTTTTAGAACAGCTAGGTAGAATAAAGCCAAACCAAACAAACAAAACAAAGCCACAAAAAATGAACCCCACCAAAACGCCGATTAACCAAGTTGTCAAAAAGTACTTTCTGTCTTAGCACTGGTAGTTATGTACCTGAGGCAATTGTCTCTGAGACAGACAGATGTAGGGTACTATCTTTCAAGAATTTACTTGATGCTTTCCAGTGGACCTGCGAAGCTAGGAGAAATTGGAAATGGTAGAGAGCTGCAAGGTCTTGCCTTCTGGGAAACAGAGGCTCATCTGTGTGCTTTCATCTGAGCTTTGGGTCACCCCAAAGATGAAAAATATCTCCCTTCTGACCTGGCAATTAATTAGTGATTTTGGTTTTTGTCAGTCATTTTCTGTTGGATTCCATTTTCATCATCTCTCAAATTTGCACTGTGCTGCAATATAGCTGTTTGGTAGAGAGAGCCACTGTCCTTACGACTTGGCTTGGTTTTTGCCTTCCATCTAATAGGCTCTTATTTTGTTGTTGTTAGTAGCAACAGGAAAACTGTTTTGTTCTTTGAGAAATAAATCATGGCAAGAAGTGAGATTGGAGCGAATTCCTAGCTATCAGAGCATGTGCTTTTCCTCTTCTCCCAGTCATTCTTTGATCTTTGTAACCTAAACAAAATATAGATGGGAAGAAGCTAAATTTTGATCATTCTTCCTCAGTGTGGTTAATAGAATTGTTTTCAGTTAAACACCCAAAGATGATGGTGATTCCCACACTTTGTGTTTCCCAGTCTGGGATATGACACGCATTCTTATTTCTTGGTTTTACATTGCATTTGACTGAATGGGCCAGGTTTTGTTCAATTGTAAGCCTGCCAATATTCTAGATGATACATTGTGACTGCTCTGGCTTGATTATTTACTGTTCTAATGGCCTTAATATTTCACAAAAATCGGTGAGCTTGAATATAAAAAAATCAGCTTGAAACAGTTTTCTGTTCCTAACATGTGTCATCATAAAATAAATTTCAATAGTAATGGTACTTTAAAAGTAAATTTGCCTATGCATAAATAGATTAGAAAGCCTATAATATTTTTCTTCAAAGCAAGTTTTGGCTGTCAAGCAGGAAAATTGCATAGATACTGTATAGCTGCACAATATAAAGGTGCCACGTCCACTGTGTACCTAAGAGGCAGAGAAATGAATGAATGAATGACTGTATATAATTAAAGGTGTTTATGAGTAAAATTAAATTTCTTTAAACAGCTGACTCTATATCTTCTGCTTCTGGTTTTACATGTGTGACATCTGCATCAGTGTGCCACCTTTCTACCAGTAGTGCTTGTTGGGCTGCACATGTTCTCTGGATGCTTTTCTGCTGTCTCCAGAGATCTGGCTGGACAAGATCCTGGGCAACCTGCTCTAGTTGGTCTGCTTGGATCAGGAGTGTTGAACTAGATGATCTGCAGAGGTCCCTTCCTACCTCAGCCATCCTCTGATGCTGTTAATTTTTGTTACTAAGTAGTCAGTGATGGAATCAAAAGTGACATCTCTATATATGTATATTATTTTTCTCGTTTTTAATGTCAACCTTGTAGAAATCTAGGAATAGTTTTAGCATTCATTTTATTTTAAGTAGCTCCTGATCCAGATTTACTAAGAAGTGCTGAGCACAAAGTTGAATGAGTACTTGGAGACTTGTACTGATATTCCTCTTCAAGCCAATGCCCTTACTCACTGTTTGGTACATTGTGAACAGAGCAAATGTCTGCTTAAAGTGCAGAGCCAACTTGTTCCTGGATAAAAAAAAATATGTTTCGTGCTTTTTCTGCCAGACGAATATGAAATCGGTTCTGGATCCAGGATTTCCAGATCGTCCTCTGGAAGAAAGCTCAATTTTTAAATGGCCTTCTTAATAAACGTTCTGTGGGAGGCTACAAGATTTTTCTTGTTTTCAGCTGTTTTACAGAAACCTCACTCTGAAATCTTTGTCTGCTTACTATATAGAGCAATTGACCCTTTGGGATCCTTCTACCTGCATACCACTCCTATATAAAATTCCTTAGTGTTTTTGTATTTGGGCATAATGATATTCCAAAATGTTATAGGATGTCTGAGGGAAAAATCATCATAAAACGCTGTAGCATGCCGGCTTTCAGGTTCTCTGAGCCTTCAGTTTTACCTTTAGAGAGACTAAGAGTTTTAAGCATTGAATAGGAATAGTTTCTTTTCTCTGTCCCAAGCTAGTTTCCTTCTGGGAAGGCTTGAAGAACCAGGAGGGAGTTTACAAAGCAAATCTCAACTTTCTGGAATTCTGCATATCAATGTATGGTCCCTTTGGGATCCTGAAATTCTCATACTTGTCCTCTTTACCCCTTGTCCCTTTCCTACCCTGATTTTTTTATTAATTTTTTTAATAGTCCTGAGTTAGGACTTAAATTTTTAATTTATTTTTTTCTTTCTGGACTCCAGGACAGAGCAGTTGAAGCAGCAGCATCTTCTATTCTTACAACTCTGTGCTACAAAATTAATCTCGCCTCGTGCAGTGTCTTCATTTGAGACTAGTGATAACCATGATCTTCAGACTTCAATGCCTTTGGGCAGTTGTGCTTTTTAAAAGTTACCTGAAATATTTAAGATTTTGGTGAAGAGTGAGTGAAATGATACATGTGATATGACATGCTTCTAGATTTATCTGCTTGCTTACAAGGAAAGACTAAAGTTTGTTTTTCCAGTCAGATTCTGTAGGTATTTTGCTCTGTATTTCCTATTCCTAAATACATCCTTTTCAAATTCAGATCCCCAGGGCCTGAGTCTGAGGTTGAGCCTCTTTGCTTAAATCATCGTGGTAGATTTTATCTGAATTATGTACTTTTTTTCTTGCAGCTGGGTAATTCAGAGGAAAGGGAAATGAAATACTAAAAATATTTCTTTTAATCTATGCCATTTGGCATATAAGAAAAACAAGTGTTTTTCTCCATACTCTTTCTTGCTGTAGCTGATGAGCTGTTGAGGGAGGCTCCATAAATAACATGTAACTGTTGTTGTTAGCACAGGATCATGTGTATTCCTGCCAGTGTACCACAGCAGTGTGATATAAATGTTTAATTGCAGAGAAACATCTGGTGCATGAGGCTTGATAACAGGAGCAGGGTTGTTGATAGTTGTTGCCGTAATTGAGATTGTGGTTGTTATCCAAGAGGTGTGTTCCAAGTGTCTCCTTCTGAAACAAGGAATTATCAGACCCTTTAAAAATTACCTTTTTTGCATTAATATTGGGAGCACTTGAGAAGCCACATATATAGTAGTCGTGATTTAGACAAACTTTAGTGTTTTGCCTTTTTTTTTTCCATCTCAGACTGTTGAACCACCACAGGAAAAGTAGTACTTTACCAAAGCAGTTATTTAGTGCCCCACAGAACAACAGGTAGCTACCAGACTCCTTAGTTCTACTGAGACCATGTCATCATCCCCTATGAACCTATTTTGGTGTACTCTGGAATTGAACAAACTTCTAAACTCTCTTCTTGGAGTGAATTCTGAAGGCAAGAGAGAGCTCCTAATCTGTGTACAACTATGCTTTTTTTTTTAGCTGTATGCAATGCCATTCTTTTCTTTCTCTCTCCTTCTCCCTAACCTTACTTTTAGAAAGGAATTTAGAGCTAGATATTCCTTTTACCCAGCCTGCTAACAACCTCTGCATTCTTTAACAAGTGCCTGGAGGTTGTGGTAGCATTCATCAGAAGGATGACTATTTTTCATTTTAGCATGTGATGCAGGGGATGGTTCAAGATAAACCATGGTTTTAACCTAAGTATTAGTATTATAAGTAATCTTCATCATTCTTGACCAAGGATAAATGAAGACTAATCCTCTATTTTAATTCTGTTTTCTGTGAGTAACTGCCTCAGATCTGATGTGGTGAAGAATTTGCTTCAAAAACCAGATAGTAAAACTAAAGTAGCAAAGCAGCTTTCATCATGATATTTTTTGAGACTATTTTACAAAGACACATCATCGTGTGTTTTTCCCTACCCCCTATTTATGCCAGCCTGTATTCTTATTTTGAACATGATTAATATTGATCCATATTGCAAAGAGAGATAGCCATGTCTACACAAGTGTCTTCTCAAGCCATTTTGTACAAAAGTCTAAGCCTTCTGTAAGCTGAAAGAAAGCAGCTTATGTGAAGTGTCTGTGGTTTTTGTTTTTGCTTTGAGTGCTAGGAGAAATGGGCCTTTCACCTAAAGCATCCTTGAGTTTGTCTTGGAGTTCCAAGGTGCTCAGATCTGTCTTTTATTGTAGGCAGAGGACATCCTATTAGTCAGGTGGATTGTTTCAGTGGTACTGCGATGTTGCAGAAACAGATGAGCAAGTCAGGCTGTTCTTCTCCAAAATGGATCTGCAATGCAGTTGAGATATGTCATGAAATAACCCCTAAATCTGCCAAGTGATTGTTGCTGTTGAATTCTTCAGCACAGAAGTAGATGAATAAAAGAGAGTCTTTCCTTTAATCAAGAATTTTATACTGAGCCATAACTGTGTCAATTTTCTAAAAGTGGGATACTGGTTTTCATGGTATTGAAACTATTGCTGAAGGGTTTGCCTTCTGAAACATCTATTTAGACTGGCTGAAGGAACACTAAACTTCAAGGTTTACACAGTTTAAATCTGTCCCTGTAAAGTGTCTCAGAAAAATATCATCTAGATCACTATCGTATTGTGCTGGAAGTAAAAGAAAAGCAATTTCTTTTCAAACAGTTCTTATATTATTTCAGGATGACTTAAGGGGGCTAGCTATAACTAATGAAAAACTCTGCTAGAGGTATGGCTTCATAAATGGTTTTCTTCCGAAATGTCCATGTAATTGGACTTTTGTTACAAGCACCATTGAATGTTGTTCTTACTAGCACAGAATAGTTGACAGGCATAAAGCCAATACTTTGTTAATAAAGTACTTGATCAGTAATAATTTGATTTAAAAGTTATCTTGTCAATATCTGGCCCTGATTTACTGACTTAGAAGAGTGACTCACTAAATAAGAAAATTCTGCTTTGCAGTGGCAAAGCAGAGTTTTATCATTTGCAGTCTGTGACCTGTTGTTTTCAAGTGTTAGTCAGCAGCAGCTGCACCAGTGCAGCACTCTGTGATGAAAGCCAGTCTCACAGTAACTCTCTCATGGTGCTGTCTCATGATCTACAGCAGTGGTACAGGGAAAGGGTGAGTGAGCTGTGCTGTGTGTGAATGACCTAGAAGAGCAGCGTTTGTTTTGCTGCTCGGTCAGATCTGTGTGTAGTTGCAGCTGCCGTTTTCTCCTCTCCCACCTTTCCTTTGAAGAAAGTGTCGGCAATACATGTTGCTGCACTATGACTGTCTCTAGCTACTTTGTGGATCATTAGCTTCTCTGACTTGGGAAAAAACCACCTGGGTCCTATAGGCTACTTTGATTCTCATTTTAGGATTAGTTAGCCTGGATAGTTTCAGTGTAATGTACCAGCTTGAAATTGAGGTTTTGTTCTTGCTTGTGTCCCATCTTTAGAAACACTAAATTTCTAAGGTTTTCAAGTCATTATCAGAGAGATGAAGCTTGTCTTAGGTTGAAGGGGGGAGGATGAGAGACCGAAGGGAGAGAGAGGATAAATTAAATTTTCTAGAGGTAGCTTCTTGTTTCTCTCTTCCTTTCCCTAATACGAGAAATTCTGCTGTGTATAAGTGAGGAATAATCTTAGAAACTTTCTGTAGAGTGCTAGATCTGTGCCTGTCTCTATCTTGTTTAATTGTGGCCACACAAATGGGTCTTCTAAAGATGGTCTTCCTGTTTCTGTGGTGTAGCTGATATGGCTACACTTTGCTCTTGCATGTGCCAGTGCTGTTCTTTGGTTACTTTTCCCCATTAGTAATAGAAATTATTTCAGCCCTTTGTTTTACAAATCCTCATGCCTCGAGGTATGCATTTTCATACTTAGCAGTGAGAGGTTTCTTTTCTTTTTATTTTGTGTCCAACCTGTTCATTGGCTCATGTGTTGTAAGAATCCAAACTGTTGTTTCACATGCTTCCTTGACAATTTTGCAGTTTATATAAACAAAGCATATCTGGCAGCTGGTGCTGTTTATAGTTGTTCTTACTTCAACAGTACAGTTGTTCTTACCGCTTTCTCCATAGGGAGAGATTTACTTTATTTAACTTAATTAAAGAAATGCTCATTACAAGAGCGTGGACCAGAACAATTTTTAGGACCTACTTGAATGTTGCGTATGAGAGGGAGAGATACATGTGATACTTATTTCTTTGGCACTTCTAAAGTTCTACTATTTCAAGTGTCAAAGAATGTCAATGATAGACCTCACTCTTTTAATTGTAAACAGCCTTGGTGGTACTCCTGAACCAAAGCACTTGTTTTAGAGTGTCATTTAGATTCCTCACTGTTTTTGACAATCTTGTTTCCTCAGCCTTTATTGGAAGTGTAGCTTGCTCAGTGAAGCATTGAACTGAATAAAAGGAAAGAAAAATGTTACTTGTTAAATGAAACACTTTGGTTTTGATGAGTATAGATCAGAGTGAAAGTATCAACTTTCAAATCCCTTAAAACACAAAGTGACCAGTTTGACATTATTTTCACCCTTTTAAAAAGTTGCCACAAATCTTTAAAAATACAATTAACAAAATTAATCTTCATTGTTTTTCTCCCAAGTGGGACATTACCAGGCAGACCTAAAGTAGTATTTTTAAGGTCCACTCCTGTTTGCTAATGTCCTTTTTAAAGAGGCTCGTAAACAAAAATTGTATACTCAGAACAGACTCTGGAGTCTTCTGAATATTATGAGTAAAATACCTGTCCTGAAAGGACCTCCAAACGACTGAGCCTTTGAAATGCAATTAACTGCATACAGTGAAGTGAAGGTCAGTTTTCTAAGTTTGGAGCAGGCCTCTGCTCTCTGAGTCTTTCACAAAGAAGAAAGTGTTAAACTCCTTGAACCAAATGGACTTTCCTTGAATTGGTGTACAAAATCAGGTGTCTTTTCTGTGCATGCAGTTTTAAACTCTTTGATTTCCAGAGAGATGGAATAATTGCAGAAAGTGCTGTCCTCCTGAGTACTATGCTTAAGCTATAGTGAACAGTAAGCTATATGCTTAAGCTACCCTGTGAGCAGGGTAATGTTGGTCATGATATCTGATTTTACTGTTTGTTTGTAATAATACTGTGACTATGGTAATGAAATGTGGGATTTGGAGTAAGTCTGTTACAAAGGAGATTTGGACTGAAATACCATGTTTAGATTTGGTCACTTTAATTTCTTGTTTACTTTGCAGCTTGAAGATGAAGCTACACAAGCTGTTGATATTTATCAATTATTCTATGGTTTCTGTTTGAAAAGAAAAAATATGCAGAAAACAGACTGCAACAAAATAAATATTGAGTATCTTTACAAAATGAAAAAAAAAATCATTGTAGCAGATTGGGTTTCTTGGAAAATTTTCTTATCGCACTTACAATTGTCTGTACCATTTGTGCTTTTTGAGCTTGCATAAAATATGTTGATATTGATGGAAGTAACTCTATTTGATGGAAAGGTCTCATGAAATGAAGCATGCCCTACTGCGTTGTGCAAAGTGGAATGCAAGCCTCTGAAAACACGGTGGGTTGTGTCAGAGTGTGAAAGACCAAGGCCATTGCATGGACACTTATTTTTTTGAAGGTCCTTGTGATGGAGTGATTCTTGGTGACTGGAAAAAAGGTACATGCAGCCATTTGCAAGGAGTGTCCAGGGGCTGGAGATTGGTCAGCCTAACCTTAGGCGTTGAGAAGATTAGGAAGTATGTCCTGGTAGGATAAGGAGATGTTTGGGATCAGTTGACATGGGTTTATCAGGGACAAACCAACCAGACAGCTTTTGCTGAGAAGTAACTGACTATATGGATAGAGACAGTGGTCGGAATCAATGGACAAAAATTGCAACAAGGGAAATGTTGAGTAGATAACAAGCTAAAATTTTCTAGAAGAATAACTGTCAAATTTTGTGTAATGTCATCTGGAGGGGTTTTGTAATCTGTAGAAATGCTCAAACCTGTGTGTAATCCTGTGCCTTCCCTAATGTTGAAGTACGTGTTTATTTTTCTTTCTTCACTTAGTACATTGAAATATCTTTTAGCTTTCATTTTTGCTGAACAGACTTCAATGGAAGAATGGCAAAACTAGTGTGAATTGCTCCAAAGAAGCCTGTGTGTCTGGGGTGGGGAGCAGTCTGGGATTCCTGGCTTGGGCCCTTTCCTAGGGGAATGGAGCTGACAGTGACCGCTGGGGCTGGTGGCTGTTGCTGCTGCATGGCAAGTGGAGCAATGGAGTCTGTGTGCACGGGATTTCAAAGCCTGGTGCTGCTCCCTCCAGGTGCTTATGCTGACAGCATCTACTGCCCCTTTCCCTGCTTTTGCTGTACTCTGATATAATGTGTTATCCTCGTTTGTTCTCTAAACACAGAAAAGACTCTGTAAGCCATATTATGTCATAAATGTGCTCAGTCCGCAAAGGCTCACTTGTTCCCTGCTGCAGCTAACAATGGGTTTCACGTGCATTACCAAAACATTTCTTATTTACTATAAAACCTTCTCATTCCTGTTCTCTTCAGACATTGATTGTTTGCAAGACATGACTTGGGCTTTTCAAGTCCCAGAAGGGTGATGACTTTTACAGCACTCTTCTGACTAGAGGAAAAACTCAACACATTTCAGTAAAAGAAGTTTAGTGGCTCAGAAAGGTGAGGTAGAGCATTACCGGTTTCTTGAATTTTGGAAGCGTACTGGGTGCAGCTTTGCTGGGCAGCCGGGTATTATGTTGTACCTTCAGGTCTGAGAAGTGGTGGTAAGCTGTAAGAAATGGGGAGAGGGATGAGAAATGGACTGTCATACTGAAGACTCGGGATGGCTGGAGACTTTAAAAGGTCTGAGGGAGATCTACAGAGAATATATGGATGGTGATAAGAGACATAATGAGGGACACATCCAATATCAGTATTCATATATGAAACCAGTTTTTTTGGTGGAGTATCAGAAGTGTATCTTCTGTTCAGAGAAAAGCTTTGGAATCAAATACTGCTTTTTGAGGAGGAAGGGGAGAATACTCACTTGAGGTTAATGTTTTAATTCTTTTTTATCTTAGAACAGAGGAGACATATTCTACAGTGAATCAGGCAGGGAGATGAAAAATTGAAAAGTAAAACAAAATATCACATGATGTGATAAACCTGAGTACTTAATGATGTGTTTGCTTTCATTAGTTTGTGTTTAAAATTCAGGCAATGCTAGTGAAATAAAATTATTTTTAATACTTCCTGTTTTTTTTTTTTTTACAGATGACATGGCAGAACTTCTTCTTGGCGAGTCCAAACTAGAGCAATTTTTGAAGCAGAATACTCTTAAACACAGTAGTAGTCCCCGGGGCCCCCAGCCAAAGCTGACAGAGGTCAGGAAACATCTCACGGCAGCACTTGATAGGGGGAATCTCAAGGTATGTCAGTCGGCCTGAGCAACAATTAGAAAAGTTGAAATGGACTGAAGTATTGAGGAAAAGTTCCTTATATTTGCATGTTCTGAAAGTGAGATTAATAAAAAGAGCATTTTCTGTCAGAACCTTCTTATGTTCATAACCGTTCTGGTCCTTCTTTTACTTAACTATTGTTGTAGTTACTACATCAGCTTACCTCTTCTGTACTCAACATCCATCTTTTCAGAGATCAAAACAAGCTAATTTTACAGTCATCTGTAATATTTTATTTTCGGGGGCTACTGGGAGTATTAATTTCTCTTTCTTTTCTCTCTTCATTCCTCCATTAGTTCTTTTTTTCAAGACATTTATTCTGCCCTGATGCTTTGAAATGGTGTGAATTAAATATGCAGCCTGTGGAACATATATCATTAAGTTTTGATGCTATGTCATTTTCAACTGTGCCTGTGGTGTTAGAAAAAGAAGTCATTGGAGGAGTTGTAATGATAGGCTACCTTTAAATAGTTTTATCACCTGGCAAAACTGGTTTCTAGCTGAGAGGTATTTCTGGTACAAGTGTAAATAGGCATGTGAATATCTAAAATGGCTGGTAATGCTTTTCAGTAGCTTGTTGGAATGAGATTTAGTGAATTCCCCCCTGCTTCAAGCTTCTCAAACATTACACAAGACAGGATTTTGTTCATTTATTGTGCTCGTAGAAGAAATATTCTGGGTGTGACAGAAAACATACCTAATAATTACCAGAAAGAATTAGGTGTGTTTTCTCAGGGAAAACCCTTTCTTATTTCTCTTCCTTCTAGCCAGAATTCCTACAAGAAGCTAACCTAATAATGGCCAAATTAAACTATGTGGAAGGTGATTACAAAGAAGCTTGAACACATATGCCAGAGTTGGTGTTGATGACTTGCAGCTGACTGCAGTGCCACCGTATCGGCTACGTATGATTGCTGAAGCATATTCTACAAAAGGTAAGATTGCTCTTTCAGTATCATCATGTGGAAATAGTTTTTTAAAAGTTAATTTATATCTTGTCCAAAGATAAAGAATTTTTTAGTTTGAATGCCATCTGCACAGTAGTGGAGTGCCATATTTGTAGTTAAATAAGAGGATGGTTTGGGTCCTTTAAATTATTTCGAGTTTGTGATAGGTTGACAAGACAATTTTAGCTCAATTAATATTCTAACTGTGCTGTCACCTGGTCAGATTTTTTGAGTGTGTGTATTTAAAAGTCCTTCCATATATAAATATCACAGTAACTGTGGCTAGATACTAAAAGTATTCACTGTTGATGAAAGTTGAGGGTTACAAAATGAAGTGCAGTTTTGTGGTGGCTGTGGGCAGAATGGAGAACTTTGATTCACAGTGATGCCTCTTACTGAATGTTAAAATGCTCAGTCTAAGCTAGGTTGCATAGCTAAATTGCCACTTAATTGAGAAGAGAATTAATAACATAATTGACTTAAAGCAATGCATCCCTTATGCACTTTTATTTTTGAATTTTTCTAATATGAATATAGTTTTTAAAAAAATTTAGTAAGTGAAGGTAATTAAAAACCATTTTCTTTACTACTCTAGTATAGTGAAAATTGTAATGCTGGCCTTGTGTCTTAAGGTGGCAGTGCCACTTCAGTTTAGATAACTGTAATAGACTTAGGGCTGGTCAGTGTGTTGGGGAAAATGGCAGTTTGTATGCCAGGGGTTTATTAGAGTTTACTGAGTGAAGTGTTTGCTTTGGTCTACTGTGTTTAAGCATGGGTGTGGTTGCATATGTAGTTTTTGTTATGGCAAGAGGAGAGTGTCAAAGGCAGCAAAACATTTGTGAGAGACTTCTATAGCTTTGAGTGACAATTGATCAGGGATTATTTCTTACGTTAGTCATGGAAGAGAGTGACTGTTTTCCTCCAGTAAACGTTAGACGAGCATGAATCATGTCCTGTAGAGATGTCAAGGAAATAAGGGAACTAACTGGTAGCAGAGACAAAAGGTGCTTCATAAGTGTGGTCACTATTTAGATTAAAGTGGGAAGTGGAAGTATAGGGGGAATTCTTGTATATGATGTAAATCTGCCCAGTTTTCTCAAACAGCATCTCTGTGGGCTTTAGAGCAGTGTCTGCTTTGGGTACACTTCCACTCAAGTTTGTGGATTTTGGCTGTTCCTTTTGTTTTGTTTTTTAAATCTATGAGAATGTCTGTTGAATTTGTCATGTTCTTTCCATGGACTTGATCAACTTTTAGAACCTAAATTTGCTTTTGTCTCCAAGGAATTTAATTGAATCTTTTCCCAGAGCTCAACTTTTCTGGCTCTGTTTTATTTGGCCTCGTAAGGATATAAACCAGTTGAAACCATAGTGGCATAAATTTTGCACATAAAATTAGTATTATTAATTTTACTTAATTCAAACATAATGTATTAGAAAATAGAAAAACTCTCTGGCATGTTTTGTAGGTTCAGATTTAAAAAAAAAAGTGAACAGAAACACAGCATATTTTCTGTCTAGATGTGTGGGTTTTTTTTTTCTTCTGATTTAAAATTTTATTCTTAAACATTGAAATCTGTCATATGAGGAGGCCTGATTTGTCTTGATGGGTCTTCATTACTTCTGTCAGTTCTGTTGGATGACTGGCTACAAGTTTTGTTCATGTTCAAGAACATCTTTTTTTGCTGTTGTGTTTCCAGTTTGAATGAAATTGTTGGACAGTTTGGGTTGGAAGGGACCTTAAAAATCATCTCATTCCACTAGACCAGGTTGCTCAAAGCCCCATCCAACCTGGCTGTGAACACTCCCAGGGATGGGGCATCCACAGCTTCTCTGGACAGCCTGTTTCAGTGCCTCACCACCTCACAGTAGACAATTTCTTCCTGACAGCTAATCTAAACCTGCCCCCTTTCAATTTAAAGCCTTTGTGCCTTGTCGTATCCCTACATGCTCTTGTAAAATGTCCCTCTCCAGCTTTCTTGCAGGCCCATTGAGGTGCAGGAAGATATGATTTAAGGTCTGCCTAGAGCCTTTTCTTCTCCAGGTTGAGCAACCTCAGCTCTCTCAGAAGATTAAAAAAAATTTAATTTCCTTTCTTCTCATGGTAGAGGATTGCAAGAATATAGTCTTCTGTGTGTTCTAGAATGAGGTGGTAATCACAGAGCAGTATTAAATTTAATATTCAAAGTCTGGACAGGTTTAGAATAACTGACAACTAAATAGAATAAGTTTCTACCCAGTAATGTACATTTAATTATCACCCTCCCATTTCTGGTTGATGTTTTTCTTTCTCCTTTTAAGAGTGACTGTAAACTTTATGGTCTAAATTTAGAGTATCTTCAGAGGTAACTAAGGCTTGTAAGTATTACCCAACTAAATACAAGTAATTCTTGCAGAGATTTTTTGCTACACTGGGATTTTTATTTCTGCTTGTATGTTCAGGAATAACTGGATTATATAAAGATAAAACTCTTCAGAACATTTAGATTTTATTTCTTTGGCAGTCATAGCACCATGTAAGCAGAGAGGGGCTGTCTGTGCCTGTTTACAAGCATTGGCCCAGCTGCACCATTTAATGCTGCACCATGCAGAGGCAGTGAAAGATACTTGCTGGAATTTCCCCATTTCAATCCAGTTCCAGTGGATTTGCAGTCTTGTATACTATTGTGTAGTGGTCAAATTCTGATGTTCTTACATTGAGAAAGGCAGAGAGCAGATAACAATTGGTAGTTTTTAATTGCCTTAACATTTTTTCATTATTCAATGTGGGACCACCTCCATGTACTTACCTTTTCACTGTGAGGCTTCATTCTGTATTCTCATAGGTGATAGATTGAGAGGGATGCATGAGTTGACATGTTTCTTCTTCTACAGTTATTACAGGATACTTACATGAGCATGTTGCACTGTAACCATAGACAGTTCCACAGCTCACAACAAGCCCTTGGAAATGACCTGCTTTCCAGATGGCTCATCTTACTCCTGCACATGGAACACACAAAGTATGTCTGTCTGTTCTTCTTAGCAAAGGAAGGGTCGGTATGGTTGGATGCAACAAAGTTCCAAATAGATTCAGGGTCAGCTCAACTCATTACATAAATTTGTTAAATGCTTATAAATGTATCTTTAAAATAATATTTTTTCTTAAAAGAATTCTTTATGCTGCTTACAGCTTTAGTTGAGGGCAGCATATTTAAGAAACTGTATATGAGAAGAGGCATAATATGGAGTTACAGTAAGTCAAACCAAGGATTCAAAGACTCTCAAACCCAGCAAGGAAGATTAAATGAGTGCTATTATTTTCTTGGAAATTTCTAGTTAATGAAATGCTGCTTCAGCTCTTCCAAAGAAAGTCTCTTGCTAGATTTGTCAAAATGTAACATTGTAAAATTTCAACAAAATTTTAAGAAAATCGTATCGACTTTCCTTTTGAAATACTTTCTATTTCCATTTCATATGGCTCTTTGCCAGCCTTTGGTGTGCGGGGAATCACAGGCTCTCAGTGCCCAAGAAGTGCTGGAAAGTGGTTCCTTTTCTGTTGCTCCTCCTAGGGAAAATGTGCAAAATCATTAGTGTGCTGATGAAAGCATGGCTGTATTTTATCAGACTGAATAGCTCATGGACAATTTTGTTTGGTTTTAATTTTTCCCTGGCTTCTGGCAACAAAAGTAACTTCTAGTAGTGACGTCTTGTGCTTTATCCTGTCTCAAAGAAGATGCAGGATGATCTGATGAAAAGGTATCTGCTGCTGTGTCCATTGAAACAACAGGGAGCAGACTAACCATGTGAATGCATGAGGCAAATCCTCAGAAACTTGGTTAGTATAATTCCAATATTTTCCTGCCTTTTTTCACACTTTTCCTCAAATTCACATGTTAAAAACAGAGTTGTAGAAGAAGATGATTTTCTTTTATTTACTTCATGGACTAGCAAACCTTTCTGACCTTACACTGATGTTTTTGTGTGGATGCCCATAGAATGTAGTTCTGATTACACCTAGTGGATTTTTTTTGAGGAAGGAGTTAATTTTGATGCTGTGCTTCTGAGTAATGATTCTGTATGGGTATGTAGAAGGTGTTGTGTGGGATAGAGTGTTAATAAAATCATAGTTTTTTGTATTAAATACATAATTTTTTAAAATTCAGATACTTACTTGAAGACATGCAGAGGGACATTTTTAAAATATAGTATAAAACATAAATTGAGAAGATGAAGCTTTTCAAATCAATGGACCACTTAGTATTTGCAAAAACATGAGAATACTTATTTGGTTCTGTTGGTTAGCTTTTCCCCCATCTGCTTGTAAATTCATTTGACACATAAGCAGAAGAGAAGCATCCAATAAAACAATTTTCTGTAGCAAAATGCCTATGGTTGGAGTTGCCAGCTTGTTTCAAGGGGATGTGATGAGGGAGAGAAAAATAGGTGTAAAAGAATGACATTGCTGAAGAGATGGACAGGTTTGCATGACTCTTGTGGCAATGTGTTAGCCTGAGAGCAGACGTATGAAATTGCTGGAGCTGGCTTCCTGAAGCTGTTTGCCTCTTGGTCACAGGAGCATGTCATACCTTTAAAAAAACTGAAATTTTAAGGAGCAGTGCAGGAAGACACAGATTTTTTGTCTTCTGCCACAAGTATAACTTGGATATCATTACCGGTTATTAGAGATGTCTTGTGTGGATTGAGCAAAGCTAAGGAATGAGACTGGGCAGGGGGAGGAGGAAAGAAAGACAGTTTTGAGATTGTGGGGACAAGTCTTGGCTCAAAGTAAAATGTAGAGGTGTTTTGCACATTTCTGGATGTACTAAATAGTTAATATTTAAGTATCTTCACAAGAATACTTTCTGATAGGTAGAGAAGGTTCCCTGTTCAAAAGGTTAAGTTTGTGTCTTTAGGGTCTATTTGTTTTCTTTCTTTACTACATCAGTTTAGTTAGCAGTGCTCATTTCTGAGATTGAGGAGGATCTTAAACTCATGAAGAATTGAAATAAGACAAATTATAAATCCATGAAGAGGTAAAGAGTATGTATGTCTTTTTCTTTTCACATTAATCTTGTGTTACTAGCTCCAGCCTTTCCTATTTTCTTCTCTTACAAGACCAATCAAAAAAAAAATTCACGTGCTGTTGCCATACAGAATCCGTTTTAATATTGGCTGAAGCTAATAATCCCCTAGGGTTGCGACCTCTGAGAACAGAACAATTAAGTTTCTGTGATTTTTCAGCAGTATATAAAGGAGGTAATATACTGGAAAGCATGCATAGGCATTATTCAAATACTGTGCAGGCAGTATCTCCTGTGTTTCTAAGCAATTTTGTTTGCTTATGGAAGCAGAGATTAAATGCATGCAGTGGGATATTGAGGTGTTATTTTGGGGAGGAGCAGCTTGTCAGGAACTCTGAAATAGCAACTATTTATTTAACTAGGAAATAAGCTTATGGAAATTTTAGGTAGTATAATTATGATACTGCTGCCTAAGTCAAAAGACATAATTGAAAAAATGGATTTATAATATTTGGCATTACAAATTATCGACCCCTTCTAAAAATGCATATAGAGGAACATAGCAATTTACAGGTCTGACATTTCTTAAAGTCTGCAACTTTGTAAACTTTTAGTTTACAAATTTTAGTAAAGAAAATGTATTTATAATTAACACAGTGTATAGATTCATAGACTACTTCAGGTATCTGTCAAGATGACTGTTGCATTACAGTAATGAATTATTGTTAAGTGTGTGAGGGTTGTTGTTTAGAAGTTGGATTGTGACATTACAGAATTTTAGCCTTATTGCTGCAGGTTATTTTGCATCTTTACTGCCTATATCTTTATTTGAATAACTCTATTTACATTTAGATTATGTGTGTTGAGAAAGGTGAGGCTGTCTTTACTGCTGCTGACCCATATTCAAATTTAATGTTGTATTTGCCAAGTTAAATGATTGGCTATTAATTAGTTCTGTTTACAGAAACATGGAAATACTCATTAGGTTCAGTGGCAGTGTCAGGTGCATGTGGATTACTACTTTGCAGTTAGGAAAAGATACTGCACTTACAGTTTAATCATATGCAATTGTAATGGAATCTTGTGCACTGCTAGCCAGTGTCAGCAGACACCAAGCAGCTCTGCATGGAAGAATGCTAAATGAAAGCTGGTTTAGTAATTATGCTGGGGATCTCTAGACTCATTAGGCAATGGGTCAGGAACTCAGGTTCCCCGCCCCCCCTCCTGTCTTGCTGTGCAAATGTTGCAGACTGTCAGTGAGCATTTTGCAGACCATGGCTAGGAGGTCTATGCCATAGGGAGTTCAGATTTTCTCCATTAAACCTTTTCTTTCCTCAGACTGCATTTATGATGTCTGCTCTGCTGGAGCAGGGTCTGGAAGGAACTCAGGCATATTGTCCTGCTTCCCTCAGTACTGTTTTTAGCTCTCTTATATGAAAATTAAACACTGAGTGAGAATATTATGTTTCTTATTAAAATAGGATTCTTTAGTACTTGAGCAGTTTGGTGGTGTCTTATTCATTGTTTCTTCCAAATCTTTAGAATTTCTTCAGAATCCTTCCTTTGGCAGAGTGAAGGAAGATTAAAAATGTTGGCCTCCAGTTGAAAAGTAATGATTCTGACCTTTTTTTCTCATGCCACTGGAAGAACGGGAATCACAGTGGAGCTTTGTCGTTTTTCCTTAGATGTGTTTGTAGGAGCAATCCTGACACTTTACAGCAGAACAGTGTAAATTCCATAGTTAAATAATTTCTTTTCCCCTGAGCAAATAGCTTCCTTGATGCCCACTCTATATACTGATGTGCAGCATTTCTGCTTTGGGGGAGCGTTCAGCAGAGATGTTCACTCACTCCAGGATGTGCAACAATAACCAGTCCTTTTTCCAGCTTTTCTCTCTTGTGTGAACCTTTTCAGCCCTGCCACAAAATGCTGGCCTGTTAAAGGGCTATACTGTAGCAAGAATTGGCTAGCACATGGCTATTAAGAAACGAGTGTGTGTGTTTGTTGTGTGTGTGTGTGTGTGTGTGGCGGGAAATACCCATCTCTTTCTGTTATTGTGAAAGTCTGTTTCTTTAAAAAATACAAAGACTGGAATGCACTATATTTAGAGGAAAAGTGTGACAAATTGTTTCACAACAGTTGTCTTAGATGATGTTAAAAGAAATCCCAAATTATTGTTATGATTTTATTGACTGCTTGGAGTAATAAGTAGATATTCAATTCAGAAGAGGTGACTATTTCTGGGTTTTTTTCCCCTTTTTAACTCTGAGAAACTTCAAGACACTTAGAAACACTAACATAACTATGGCATTAGAAAAGCTGTAGTAATGAAATGGCATTGCTGTTTCAGCATGTGTGATAAAATTCTGTGTTCTGCCTGAAAAGTTGTGCTTATGTTACTCTGGGTTTAGTTTAAATAGAATTTAATTCTCTCTAAGTAGTCTGTTTTTTAAAAGAGGGGTAGCCAGAGGATCTTCCCTTAAAATCTAGCGTGCTAAGAGAAGGGGATATTTGGCCTTTTTCCTGGTGCCTTTTCTGGAATGTATGAAACTAGCCGTAAAATAGGAGACCTTGCATTCTGACAGTTGTTGGAGACTTTTTCCCTTGAGTCTTTCTGTAATGGGATGGGCAGTACAAGGTATAAATCAGAGAAATTATTTTAGTTTCTTTAAATTGTCTAAACCAATAAGAAATAGGCAATTCCTACAGTATATCTGGAGTAACTGTAAAAGTAAAAGGTAGTTTTTTATAAGTATATTTGCTTGCTCTTTATTCTGTTTCTCTTTTCCTTTATAATAATTACTTTGCAAATATCAGTAGGGAGTTGAAGACAAAAACACCCCTATGCTTTGCTTTCTGAAATAATCTCTAAAAAAATTCTCAGCAAGCAAGAAAAATCTTTGATTGAGGACTTAATTAGTCCTTCCTTTCAGTGAGATTAGCAGTGTATGTTCTAAGTTCAGAAATAAACTATGGGAGTTCCTTGATAGCAATAACAATATGCTAAATGTGAAATTCCTTTAGAGAGAGGTGAAAGGGGGCTTTTTGTATACAGCATTTGGAACACTTACCATATAATATATCAACACTTTGAATATCATATAGGGAAGACAAAGTTCTGTGTACTCAAATACACTTAATACACTTGGGTTTTACATGTCTATGCAAGGAAAACAGGAAGCAAACCCAGAAATCTTTATGTATTGATGCAACTCTCTCTCTTGAAAAAGCATGTTTATTGACTTTGGTATAAACAGTAGTTCACTGTTTCTCCTCTGTCCTTTGATTTGTCTACTGGAAACAGTAGATGAACACTGGGGTCCATTGTTATTTGTGGTTTCTAAAATTTATACAGATGACGTGCTGGCTGGGATCATGGATAGCCCTCAGATACACAGTGCTAGGAGTGTGATAGGCCTTACCCTTGTGGGTTTGTTGGGGTTTTTTGAATGATCTCAGTAGTGGTCTGTGTGTGAGAGTACTTGGTAAAGATCTGAACTGTACCGTGGGCTCCCTTTTGACCTTAGAGTAACTTCTGGTTTACTCTGCATGGTCAAATGGGAGTGTGGCTTAATTGGGTTTCCTACAGAACTGAAGTCTGGGGGTTTTTTTTGACATAAGAATGGATGATGAACTACTTGTGTAGGAACTTCTTAAAAGTAGTTTGTTACTTGTTCTTGCTGAGGCATCCTCTTTTTTTGGATAGTGGTCAGTTTTTGCAAATAAGGTGGTAGGGCTGGCCTGGTCTTCTGTTTGTAGGAAATGTTTACTTGGCGTAACCTTGGCCACTGATTTGAGAATACAAACACAAGAATGCCACTTATTCCAAGTGATGAAACTGTCTAGTGTTTGCTTTTTGAATATTTTACAAAATATGGGTAACTTTTTTAAAATTTAAGGAAAACCTTTACAAATTACCATATAATTTAAATATCATGAATATTCTTTTGTTGTCCAAATGCTGTTTGTTGCTATTCTGCTCTTTCGACAAACAATTTTAGAGTTACCTTGCAAAACATGTAAACTTAATTAGTATGGACTTGTATTTGTTTCACTGCTTCTCACTTTCTTTTCCCTTGGGAGTCATCTTGCTTGATATCAGGACTAGATATGTATAAGTGTCTTCCCAAATTAAAACTGACACAGTTTGTTGAAAGCTTTTATCTGAAGATGATTTTAACTGGAGGGGATTAAACTTAAAAGCCTTGAATATCAAAGGCAACTTGTGATACTAGTTGTCATGATACTCTTGAATGCAGAATAAAACAAAATAATCAAAAGTCAAATAAAGCAATAGCTATGGCCTTTACAACAAATGCAGTAACATTTTATAGCAATAACCTATACTTTATTTCCAAATATCTCTAAGCAGTGTATAAACAGTTAAAGAAATGCCTACTCTTTTGGGGGAGAACAGCAGATTCCTGCCTGGCAGGTGTGGGAAGAATCACAAAGGGGAGAACTGACTTGTCTGATTCTATGACAAGTCTTCAGTAGATAGTTTAGGGTGATGTGTGTTTTTTTGAACTTCATGTGTTTCTCTATTCTATATGTTACCATGTGCTTGTTCTTGTTTTTGAGGGCCTAATATAATGATCCCTATTTTAATTAACTTCTTATCTCTCAGTATTCTTATAAGGAAGTGGGCAGTTTGCTATGTAATTGTTGTTGCTGTGTATATCTATTTTAAATTAAATAGAACTTTTATATACTTTAATACAATATTTATTAAATGTCATTTGTATTTAAGAAAAAAAGTAGTCTAGAGTGACTTGTTTCAACAAAATCATAATTATGAAAAGCATTATTTTTAAAGGTTTCTCCTCTATCATATGTTTTCATTTTGAATACAGCATTAAATTGCAATTTTTTCATGTGTCATCAAAACAAATACAGCATGCAGACCATTCTTTTAAGTAGTCATTTCAGAATAGCTCTTCAAATAAACTTCCTTCTCCAAAGCATCACATGCTTAAAATTATATATAATTTCCTATATAATTTAATGAACATACCAGAAAAAAAAGTCAATGCTAGTTATATAGTAGTGTTACTCTAAGAATTATTATTTTGTACTTTATCAAAGAACACTTAAAATTTAGTATGTGCCTACTGCATTACTGAAAATTTCTGGCTGAACACTGAGGTGTTTTCTTATCAAAATGAAAATTCTCAGCTAAAATAAGAAAATGTCCTTATAGTGAGTTTTTCAGATTTAAATATTATAGTTATGGCCATAAATTTTAAAAATAGAAAGAATAAATCTGAGTCAGATCTACAAAAAGTCAGTTGAGTAATATGCTTCATATAGGAGATGGTTACTCATGAGCATTGGCTGTTCATAGTATTGGAGGGAAGGAATTGGGTGGAGTGATCCACACACAAATTACCTGGTGCTATCAGTTATTGGATGTGTTTATTGCAGCACATTTATTGTATTCTTTAGTCACCTCTGAGTTTGAAGGTGTTCATAAAGGACTACAAAATATCTCTCTTCAAACCTACTGTAGTACAAGGAGACCTGACTTTTTTCTGTAGTTAAGCCTTGCTGCTTTGGGATCTATGACTTACTGGTACCAAAAAATTTCTTGGATGTTTGTGATTTGATTGAAAAATTGAAAAAAAATGGGTTAGTTGGCTGCTCTAGACTATTTTCAAATATAGTTAAGTTTTAGAGGTATGCTAGGTGAAAACTATGACATGTCAGAAACATCCAGTGTCTACTGTACTCAGGCTCAGTTGGTGTTTTAAGAGAAAGACAATTTGTGTGTTTGCTGTACTTTAGGAATGCGTAGATTTTTTTAAAAGCATATTGGATGTTACTTTAATCTTTAGCAGGGGTCTTAGTACTGGATTCAGGATTTTGTATTAGCTGGATGTAAAGCAGACATAGCCGCAAGATTGGTGTTGTTTGTACTGGTAAAAGGGTGGATTGGAGGGTAAAGGTGGCCAACAAACTGTGATACAGGCTTAAGGCATCCTCTCAAGCCAGAAATCTGGCTTGATGTTTTTTTATACATATAAATTACACTTTTATAGAGATTGAAACTTAATAGATGTTCTGAAATAATCTAGAGGCTACAGATATTTCACAGTTCTGAGTTTATCAATAAACAAACTCCAGGTTATGTCACTGTGTCTTCCCAAGTTGTTTTTTGTTGTTGTGGTTTTTGTTTTTTTTTTTTTTTTTGTAATTTTAATGAAATGCACTATACTGACCATACAGTATTGATTGACAGAAGTCCTTTGACAAACTCTTCTCCAAACTGGATTTGTACTACTTGGCATTCTACAGACATATGCCCAATATATAACTATGTGTTTTGTTGTTGTTTTTTGGTTTTAGTTTCTTCAGCAATGGATTCTCAAAACTTTCAATGATGACTAGAGAATACAGTAATTTAAGTTGTGGATTATATTAATGTGGGAGCAGTTGAAGGCACTTCAGGACTAGCATTTACTGCTGACAAGCTGGAAGAATGACCTGAAATTAATCTCTTTACATGTGGAAAGTGCTACCTCAATTGATTATTCAAATAAATATAAGATGAAATAGTTAGCTTGAAAGGATATGAGCTGGTGGTCTGTTGCAGATCATAAATGGAAGATAATTTTTACTAATAGGTAAGGGAAGGCACTGAAGTTCAGCTGATTTTTAGTTCTTTTTTTAAAAGTATCCCTTATGAAAACCAGGAAATTTTTCATCTTCTATGCTAAGTGCTGTTGAGGCCTCCAAGTGAAGCCATGTCTCCCGTTTTGGCAGTGAGTCAAGGTAGAGGTAACCAGTTGGAGAGTGTCCAGAGAACATAAAAATAATTAGCTGTCATGGAAGCATGAAAAGAGAAATTGGTAAAACATAATATTTTTTGTTGCAAGTATGTCTCTCTCTGTAGATGAATCGAAGAATATTCTGAGTAGGAAGGGACCCAGAAGGATCATGGATTGTAATGAACTCATACAGGAATGGGCCATAAGGAGGTTGAACCCATGACCCAGACGTTATTGGCACCATGCTCTAACTTGCAGTGTTTTGTGAAGAACAGAATAATCTCTCCATGAGGATGAATCAAAGTAATTAATCTAGAGAGGGAGATTTAAGAACTAATTATAAATACTATTTGTGAGAATAGTTGAGCTCCATGTTAATTTGCATAGGAAGTCCAGGGCATCCCTATTGTCAGAAGCTTTTAAGAACAGGTTAGACAAGTGTCAGGGGTTGGTTGATTCCTCCATCAGATAAATGGATTTATATTCTTAAGGTCCTTTCCAGTGCTTTAATTATCTTGAAAGCAGCTGTAATAGAAGTGACTTGTATAGGAGTTAGTATTGATTAATAAGAGTTGCCGGATTTTTATTTGAGACAAACAAAGATTTTTTTTTTTTTTTTTGCTTCAAAGCACCACTTAATGTGTTTGTTGGGAAAGTCCTGAGCAGAAAAAACTTACATGGCCTTGATAAGAGTGAACTATCTCTTCTAAATTTAAATACAAAAATTACACTTGTTACTGTGACGCAGATAGAAACACACAGCAACACACAACAGGTGTTCAGGTAGAGAAGAAGAAAGTTTATTTTTGACCTCGTATATATAAGTTTCTGGACAGTGATCAGAGATTGGACAGAGAGGTTACCACTTCTCCATCTCCACTGGTCACTTGAGAAGTCCATCAGGTGATTTCTTTTCACAGAGGAATGCAAACATGATTCTTGTTTATCTTACAATTCATGAGAACTGACTCCACTATACTAAAACAAATCAGAAGGTTTATTTTCAGGGACAACATTACACTTCCTGACACATTGTGTATATTAAATGTATTTGTTTTGATAGATGCTTTTGTTTTGCACAGTGACTAGGTTAATGTTACCTTGAGTGCCTTTCTCCACTCTACCTTGGTTTCTATGATCATTCTGGAAAAGTGAAGACATAGTAATGTAAACTGGTATAGAAATGCATTATATATTTTTATGGTAGATTGTCATAATGTCTTTTAAATCAAAATTGCTTTAAAAAATTGCTGCTCTTGGATTTATAATTATTAAGGAGGAGTAATTTTTATTTATATATTTATTAGTGTCTGTTTATGGGATCATACCTTAATTTTTTTTGTTTCTGCTCCTGAAGAAAGTGGCTTAACCTGGACTATATTTTAGCTGTTAATATTATATGACATTAGTTTTTAATGCTTCGTTTGAATTTTTTTTGCCTCCCAAGGTCTCTGTCTTGAGAAGCTGCCAATATCTTCCTCAGCAAGCAATCTCCACGTGGACCGTGAACAAGAAGTTGTTACGTGCTATGAGAAGGCTGGGGATATTGCTCTCCTGTATCTTCAGGAGATAGAAAGGGTAAGCTGGAGTGATTTTCTAAATTGAAGATTTAAAGATTGATATAAATCCTTTTCTAAGAAATTTGTGTTACCCTTTATTTCTAGGAGTTATACACTATTGCTTTTGATTTAGACTTTGAGGTACGTTTGGACAAAATGCAATACACTTGGGGCTCTGTTCTTTGGCTTGTGAGTGCTGTTAGAGTGAAGTGAGCTGGCAATATCCATCTGATCCAGTTTTCAGACCCATTGCTTGCAAGCCTCAGGCCTGTCACTTGACAGCTATCTTTGAAGGACTTATAAGACACAGTTAGGGTCATGACAAACAGGAGAAAGGGGAAAGAAAACAGATGTGATGGGGAAAATTAGTATTTCACACGGTTTTTAAAATACATACAGGTTTTTATTTTCTGAGGGTTTTTGCTGTTTCATTATTGTTTCTTAGTGGCTGGTAGACTGAAAGCTGATTACATTTTGATAGCATTTTTAATGCTGATGTAATACAATTATTTCTAAGTTGTTTTTTGGAAAGCACTCTGGAGATAGCTTTTAATCTTCTTACTGCTCTCTGCAGCAGTCTTTTCTAACCTAACAGGAGTTTTAGGTTTTTGAATGCTATCGCCTCCTGCAACTGAATAAGGTTGCAAATATGTTTTTTCATATTCTTCTCTTTCATATACCATTCTTCACAAAAAATTCTGAAAAAGTATTATAAAATTTTGCTTAGCAGTATTTCTGCTTGATAAATAAATTATCTCTAAGAGTATAGCTAAGAGCAAAAAGGTTTATATTTAGGTGACATTGGAGAAAATGCTAGAAATTGTCTACTTGCCACCACCTCAAGTGGCAAAGATTTCTCTAACATTAAATATTAGCTTCCATGTAAAAGTACACAAACCTTGATTTTAAGGTTGGGTTTTTTTTTCCTAAATACACTTCCTCCCCCAACCCCCCTTTTCTTTTATTCTCTTAGGTAATTAATGCCAACATACAAAACAGAAGCCCTAAGCCGGGGCCCACTGCACATGAGCAAGAGCTTGGTTTTTTCCTGGAAACAGGACTTCAAAGAGCACATGTTTTATATTTCAAGAATGGGTGAGATTTGAGTCTTCTTTTATTGTGTTTGCTTTTTTGTTTAGGTTTTGTACTTGTGATTTAACTGGGCATCATTTTTAGCAGTTGTGGGTTCTGTAATTGTAAGGTCTCTTATTAATAAAGTAGTAGCATTTTGATTAAAATAGTAAGGTTTGCCTTTGTATTGTATTTATCTGCATATGGAAAATTGTTTAGTCAAAGTATATTAAACAGAAAGCATTTTAAAGTTTTGCTTACTGAATGTAAGTACCTTAAGCTTTAACTATTTGAAATTTACTTTATTATCAAAAACTGTTAAAGAGTGATTGTCAACATATTGAAACTATTGATTTTTATAATTTTGATTTCATAATTTTTTTCCAAATCTCTTCAGTTATCACTTATTTTAACATTATGCTGCAGGATAAATATGCATGAAGATCAACAGTATGTATACAAATATACAATCTTTATTCTACCTGCTCTGTAGATCCCTTTAGATTCTGCATGGGACTTCCTTTATAATTTATTTTAAATAAGGCTTTGCTTAAAATCCTAAAAATAAATTAAGTTACCACACAGAATGAGAAAAAGAATACATCTCTTCATTTTTAAGAACTTCAAACCTCGGCACAAGTGGGTTTTAAGTACATTTCTGATGTTTGTTGAAATCACGCAGTTTAAAAACTTGTTTCTGGGACTTCTTATTTCATTAGGAAAGTGATTTTATTGAAATACTGGAACACTTGATAGGACTACTGTTTTGCACCAAAAATATTCCTTATTTCAAATATGTAAACTGGAGATGAAGGAAATCATGCAGTGTCTGTAAAGAGTTCGAGATTTTAATGTACTGAAGCTAGGGTAAAAAGAGGCTATGTGAATTTTAAGCTGTTCAGGAATTTCAACATGGAAATGATCACTACACATTTGAAATCTCTTTCTTGAAGTATTGAAGCAGTGGTGCAATAACATGATCTGAGAGTTACTGTTTAGTTTTATTTTCATAATTTAATTTCAGGAGGAATGGAATGTTCTGAAAGCTAATTTTTTTCATTTACCAGAGCTAAAAATAAGATGTATTTTCATGTCTGCACAAAAAATAAATAAAATACAGTTACTGAAAAAATCCCAGTGGCAGACATAAGCTAAGAATTCCACATTTTGAAGAATTTTGATTGAAGGCCAGGGATGTAAATGGTGCATTTAATCTGACATGTTTTGCGTAAAAGCAACCAACAGTAGACATAGCAGATTGCAATTGATTAAGAAAATAAAAAGCAACTGCACAAAAAGAGTCGTGCAATGGATTGATGAGGAATATCCAGACAGGAGTGTTTTTCTTAGATGATATCAGCTGGTCTGGTGTGAGCTTTGAAAGGTGATTTTTATTGCATGTGCATTTTAATTCGTCACAGTGAAATTGTTGATGATCTTGTTAACTCCTACACAAGCCTTTTTTTAAATTTTTTTTTGCAGTCTTTGGTACAGTGATTGCTTGCAGTTTATAAGCTAATTACACATTATATGTAGAATTTTGAATTTCTTCTTCTAGTTCATTTGGCCAGTGGTACGTTTTTTGTGATATGATATGAAGCAAGGTGTTAAGAAAAATAACTCTGTGACAATCACTATTTTACATATTCCTGCTGTTACATCCTTTAGTTACCTTCCTTAATTCAGAGTCAATCACAGTTCTTTCAATATTTCCTAATATGGTCATTGCTCCAGGCTACTCGTTATGTGGCCGTTTTTAGGAATTGCTTTTTTTATTTTTTTTTTTTTTAATTTTTTCACTTGGGTTTACCAGAACTGAAGAGAACTTCAAATATATACCTTTTCTAATAGGGGTAAATTATAACCTGCTTTTTAATTAATCTGTTTTAAGGATGTTTTTGTTTCAGTTTTGAATGTGTCATCCCTCCTGATGTTAGGTTTATAGAAAGTAGATTTGAGAACTTTCCATTAAGCTTTGCAACATATTTCAAGTTTGAATGATATCTAAAATAATTTTTGTACATGTGTGCCAGTTTCAAACCAGAAAAGAAAATAAGATAACTTTTATATGAGCTGGAAGACCATAATTTCAACAGTAACATAGGGAGTATTGCTGCCTGCTCATAAAGTTGGTTGATCTACTTCAAATTTCCTTTTCATTTGTTAACTGTACAGAGATTTTCTTTTAAGTTGAGTAAGATTTAGTAGAGGATTAAGTGATTATCTTTCACATATGCATTATCTTGTATAAAAATCTAGGAAGTGCTTGAAACTTAACTTAGCCTTTCTGCTAAGTGGTGGTATTTTGAAAATACATGGAAATACAATTAGCTAAAAAAAAAAAAAGTTTGAAGTGGAAATAGTCTGAACTAGAAAAGTGTTAGTTTAGTGCTGTTAAGACACATAACTGAAATTAATGGTTTCTTCTGAAGCGCACAGAATTTTATTAAAGAAACAAGCTACATACCCATTTTTCACTTGGGAGATGAGGAACATTTCAGCTTGGAAATGTGTAACAAAGAAGTTGAGGGAGTTCTAAAACTTAAAGTTTGTGTGTTTTTTTAAAAACTTTCTGAAATATGTACATGCCTTCAGGCTGATTACATAACTTGTATAGTAGTTGCTTTGTAATTTCCTATTGAAGGTGTTCGAAGTCTTGATGTTTTTCATGAAAAGCTGTAAGCACAGGAATTTTGGCATTGGTATCAAACATAGCTGTTTTCAAGTTGAATGCCCTTGAGAAATGACAGCTGTTTAGGTACCCAGTGTTTCTTCTATCCTAGTATTTGCTTTGTTGTGAGATTTACAAGTTAATTTTGTCTGGTTTATGTTTTTTATTTTTGAGTTAGTAATGTTGACAAATATTCTGGAAATGTATGCTCTTGAAGCAAAATAGCATTCTGGTTAAAGTCTAAAATCATGTGAAAACCAGACTTACCTAGCTTTCAGAGCTATTTTGCTGGCTTCTCCTTAATTTTACACCCCCTCCAAGGATAATGCTCTAGATCCAAACTGCAGTTTGGTCTAGTCTTCATTGTGGTTCACATACTCAGTCAAAACCTGATCTCAGAGATGATCTGTACTCCTCATGGCCATGACCTGTGCTGGCACAGTCACAGTGAAGCAAGACATTCCTAATCTCCTCCAGCAAGTTGTTGCTTATAGACTGGCTTCTTCTCCACCGAAAATTAGCTCTGAAAAAAAGGAATAAAAAAAAATCAACCAATTTTTCTCATTTTTTCATATAATTGATATAATTTATATTGACTTTAGATGTTTGACAAGGAGAGCAAAAGCTCTCCTTAGAGTATGGGACTTATCTATGCAGAATTTCTTTATCTGTTTTTCTTTTGACTATAGCATGTAACAGATATAGCATGAGAATATTGCTTTCTTTCTGGTAAGAGAGGAGCAGTGGATGGGAGGCACTCTGTAGGTGCTTCTGTTCCACATGTATATCCATACGGTGCTCACAGCTAAGGATTTTACTGTGATGAAATCCATGAGAGAATAATTTATGTAAATGCTTGATATAAATGCACATGAAGGTCCTGTAAGATCAGCTCTCTACTGTATTAGAATATAACGCTAGATACCCATCACTCTGCATCTCTTGAGATCCTGTTGCACATCCTACATCAGTCTCAAAACAAGTTGGTGCTTAAGTAAAGAATAGAAAGTAAGATGAAAACATTGAAATCCTATGATGTATCACGTTTCTTATATGTAAAGCATCACTGCTGTATATTGGAAAGCAAACAAAATCACTTCTATTGCAGTTTTCAGCACAGCTTTGTTCTCTATATACCTCCTTTCATGTTTGTGTGGTTAGGAAGTTAAGGCAAGAATATATGCAAACAAAACAAAAGTAATTTCTCTGTGATTCCTAGCAAAAATAATTTTTCAAAGGATACTTTGTTTTTCATATCAGATGCTTTCCTCATCCTTGTTTCCAATACTGTTCTTACCTGTTAGTTTTCATTGAGAAAACTTTATTTGAACATGAGGAAATTATTATTCCCTCAGATATTCAAGATAAAATCATCCATTATGAATGCTTTGTCTTTCAAACCTTAGTGCATGTTTATTGCTCAGAATTGTGTCTTAACTTCAAGAGTATAAAATAAGATTTCATTGTGACGTTACAGGTAGGAAACCTGACGATGTTACGTGGAAGACTGAGGTGGATGTAAACATGAAGGAATCTCTTTCATTCAAAATCGTATCAACTTTTGTAATAACTAGTTATACAAAGAACCAGTGAACGAGTAATGTTAGTATCTGAGTTGATATTCAAGACTGATGATCTTAATAATTTTAGTTGGAATTCTGACTTACTTTTTCCAAGGAGATACTTAGCATTTTTTAGCCCATGTACCAGCCATGTCTTGCTGACAGTGGCTGTTGATTGCATTTGCAAGCATCAGATTGAAGGTTTTGGTTTTATGTTGAGTTGTGATGGCTGGCAAGCGAAAATGGTCATGGATCCTCAAACAGGGGAGTTCATCCTTCGTACACTTCCCCTGCTCCCTTCAAAATGCTTGTTTTACTGCTCTACTTAATGCTTTTGTTTTTCCACTATACAGAGGAGTTACTATTGTCACTTTCCCTGCACCTACACTCCTCCTACCCTCATAGTGTGCACTTTCCCCGTTTGCCTTTTGCTGATTCAGGTGCTTGTTTGGGTCTTCTGTGGAGTTGTGTTGTTGTCAAAGAAATCATAGTTTTCTGTCATTCTGGTGAGAAGAATTGATTCACTGGAAGGTATAATGGCCGTTGTGTCTCTCAGAACAGAGATAAGACCATGCATTTGAGAGTGGGAAGATACCAAGGAGGAAGAACAGTGGAAAAAGGGAACAAACACTAAGAAATGCCAATGGGGAGGATGAGTTCTTCCTCTTCAGGTCGAGAACCATTAGGTGGACTAACTGCCAGCGGAACTGCAGTCTAGGCAGCAAGTGTTTTCATTTTGAATGCATGAATGCCAGAATTGCTGCTTGATTGGGCCCTTTCAAATACTTAGGCTTGTGTAGCTCTAATGGCACACTGAAGATGTTTTATATGTAAGCCCAAACATCTCTTAAGAACTTTTAGGCATCCAGCAAACATGATCTTTTGTAGCAAATTTGAGATATCTGGGATTTTTCTTTCTGCATGAGGTAACAAGGGATAAAATGAGAAGTATGCCATGATAATTTTTCTAAGTAGCCTTTAAAAAAAATAGTTTAGATTCTGGCAGCAAATTAGGGATTTTCTACATTTTATTCTGAAAATTATGCCCAGTGTTAATTAATGTTTTGTGAAAATTATATTGTATTGTGGGTGTACTGAAAGTGTAAGTGTGAAAGGAATAGACCGTCTGAAGTGGCAACTATGTTTCCTCTCATAGATAGATATCCAAATGCTTTTCAGGATGTGTTTCTAATTGTGGATTAGGTTATACTTCTCCACCTTCTTAAACCTGATGGAAAACAGACACAGGCATTAACAGTCACAATCATTCAAAGCACCATCCATTGTGCAGAGTATGTAGTCTTATCCATTTAGTCAGGCCTGTACTAAAATTATGGAAACAAGCCATAGAATTGCAGACCTTTTTAATTTCTTTTTAATTTCATCTTTGTAGGGTTATATAAAGCATGTAGGGTAAATGGCATCCCTCGGTATTAGGATGTTTTGTTACTGCTTAAGAATTTATCTCTTGATTTGTCACATTTCTTGCTTTTTGCTTATGTAGTAACTTCTTTTAATGTAAAATTGTTTCTGGTCTTAATACTGTGTGAATGACTCTTAATTCTCTAAAAGTAATTAGTTAGAGTGTATGGATTGCAATAGTTACATTTTTTGTAAACATGTAAGTTATACTGAAGTTACTGAAATGTCACTGGTCTGATTGGCATGCATATTAAGAGTTTTGCTTGCCCTTAATCCTTACCTTTAAAATAATTCCTTTCTTTCCTTTCATATTTGAATTTTTGGAGGAAAAAACCAAACTTTAAAACTTGCATGTACCACCTATGAGTTTATAAACATTATATTTCTTTTTCTGTTTATAACTATAGGCAGAAAGAGAGAGAAAGCACAAGAGAAGGTGGAAGTGAGCTCAATTCCAAAAGCAACTTCTATTTCATCACTTTAGTCAAGCCCTGTAGATTTCATTGTTATTGGTTTCTCTCCTTTTAAAAGATGAATATTTTTAAAATGTGATACAGTAACTCAGCAATGAAGTAATAGGGTAGTATAAGTAGCTCAGCCTATTCCCCAGCATGGTTCTGGATGTGCTTTTCTCTCTAAAGTGGGAGAAGTATTTGCAATTTAACCAACAAATTGCAGAGCAGGTGAGGTTTGGTATGGCTCAGTATGCAAAAATTTATTCTAATTATATTTTTAATCATTAAACGGCAGTGGTAGACTAAAAATTTGGGGTTTTTTATTGAGAACCATAAAGGAAATGCTTGACAAACAAAGCCCTTCTCACTAATGGAGAAGATATCACCAAAACATGCTGTAAGTACAGAGTAAATTAATCTTATCAGTCTTTCTAAGGTTAATTTTAAAACATGCATTTTTTTTAGTCTGTTTTGAGTATATTGTGATTAGTTCTCACTAATTTTGTTATAAGGAATACTAATATACTAATATTAATATAATTTAAACATAGACTGCTTCTTGTTGAACAGTGTCTTCCATTCTTTTTTACTTTTTGTGTGTGTTTAAAACCACAAAAATAGGAAGTATTGTTGGGGTGAGGTTTATCTGGGTCAGTAATGCCAAAGCACTGTGTGGTCTGATGCCAGACATGCTTTTTAAAACCAAGAGGCTTCTTGGTGATCATGGTGACAAATATGTTTGTTCCTAAAATTTGCTATTGCTGGCCTTCATGCCTTTATACAGGTTTTATGATCCTGCCTTGAAAGCTAATCCTTGGTGCCCCTTAATTGTCTTCCTGCACTTGGTTGTATCATACCTACAGTTATTAATTTCTGTTTCTGTTTAGGAGCGAGCACCTTTGTAGATGCAGTTAAGATATTTGCATTATTCTAAACAGAAATACTGTCTGAAATTTTTAAAGGAGCCTAAAAGTATATCTTTTATCAGAATAATTCATTAGGTTCTAACATGAATAGTTGGGATTTAGGGTGCAAATATGTAGACACAGGGATGCAAATAGGCCCTAAAGGGCTTGTCCTTATAGACTTTCAGTAGATCTTGGTTCTCAGCCTAACTGGCAGATTGCTACTTAAAGCATCGAAGTAGTTGTGTTATTTTTTTTTTCTTGAAGATTTAAAGCAGCAAACATTCTAATTGCCTTTAAAAATGAGGAAGATACAATTCAGAGGAGTTGATTTGAGCATGTTCTGACAGGAGGCAGTCATATAAACACACATGTATGTAACTATCAGTTGTCCATCTGTCAGCTGTCTTCGTCTTGTCTGAAATCACTGAAAACGTGTCAGTTCCAAGTGAGTGTTAATGTACCTTAAAATTCCTTGTCCCATGAAAGGAAAGGATCTCAAAATCCTTTACAGACACTGTGGGATATTGCTGTCTAAGTTAATATGCCCTTTTGCTCTGGCATTCAATCAGCACAGTGAGAGCTGCTGATATGAAAGCACATCCTAGTGAAAAACAGGTAAAAGCTGTGTGTGTCCCAGGCTAGGAAGGAAAACCATGTGCCAGAATAGCCAGCACTCTTCTCAATGTTACAAACTGTTAACAAATACAGGAAATGTACTTTGCTAAAAGCAGTGTGGAGATCTACCATATTATTCATGGTATATTTTGCTTCATTTCTTGTCTCTAAAAGCATTTAACTCAACTTTAGGGTGATTTAGATTATAGTTTTGAGGTCTGTTTTGTAGTAAATTTCATGTAGAAGATGCTTGACAAATCTGTTTTGTATTTGTGTTGACGTGTGCAGTGGATCACTGTTAAATGCTTTATGAAGCAAAAGCTAATTCGGTATTTTAACTGCTTTTTTTTTCTTGTACAATCTTACTGCTTTTTCCATGATACAGTAGAACTTCAGTCACAAGTTTCAGTCCCTTGCAAATGCTTAAAAAAGTGTAATGGGTAACTGAAAACAACCTGTCATGAAGTGTTCAAAGGCTTGTGAAAGTTGCAAGCATTTTCATGAAGTGTTTTATTATTCTTGTAAGGCATCAAAAGGCATAAACTTCATATGGAAAAAATGCCAATTCCTAAAATTTAATGAAGTTATTGTGATTTGAAGTTCTACTACATAGTATGTGTTTCATCTGCACTGGGAAAATAAGGTTTCAAGCTGACAAGTTCTTGCTTGTAACTCTTTTTCAACAATTTTGCAGGGACTTTTTTGGGAAACCTGCTTTGTTTGGTTGGTTGTTTTTTGAGTTTTTTTTGTTTGTTTTGTTTTGTTTTGTATTTTTTTAAATTTTTTAAATCTTGTTATAAGGACATGTTTGTGACTTTGCAATACAGTCTTTGAGAGAACTCCATTCATGAGAAATACCCACTTAGACCAGAGGACTTAAAGCTGGGATTCCTGTGGACTGGTTTTGGCTCTCTAAAATATTTGGAATGTGGTATTACTGAATGATTTTGGCTTTTCAAAAGTGCTGAATGTATCCAGCCTCAAATGAGTTTGGAGGTTTTCTTGAAATCTGGCCTAATGACTTTCCTTCCTTAGTGTATGAAGTTGGTGTAATAGTCATCAGCTATTGAGGCTGCCTGTTTGAAATGTATGAATTAATATAATTTCTCACACAGTTGTTTCCATGCAGATGTTTGAGAAAGTTGAATTTTCTTTAGTATGTACTAGCTGGTCCTGCTGTAGCACATGGACTTTTTATGAACAATTTTTATTTCTTGTGTGGCTGATGATTATTTCTTTTTAGCCAACTGGTGGCATTCTTTGGCATAACTTTCAACCATTCATACAGGTTTTGTTACTTGGAAATGCCACTTCTTTTAAAATGAGCTTTTATAGAAAACTATTTTAGAAGGTGAACTTGTGGTGATGAAAGATTATGTCCGTGATAGTGAAAGATGTGTGAAAACTGAAGTTTCTGAAATATCCTGATAATCCTTTATTATGTAAAACAGAACAGAGATGAGTGGTGTCATGTAATCTGAAGAGTAAGATAAATGAGTAGGTCCCTAGTTAACATGATAGTTGTGCAGTACTATAGCAAGATCTCTTGCATCAAACACTAGCTTCAGATATTCTGCAACTGAATTGAAAGAAATTATCTATATAAAAATGCTGGCTTTTTTGGAATTTGTATGGAGTTGCAATTCAAAAGCCAGTATTTTAAACATATTTTTAAATAAAGACAGCAGACTAAGGAAGGCAGTTTTAACATCTGATTCACAGCACAGTGCAATAGTGCTTTTACTTACAGAAAGCTTACACAATATGTAATATCTCTTGTCTCTTTTAGCTCTCTCTTAGGTAAATACTACACAACTTACTACATAATACCTTAAGACAACATATGATGTAACACCATTGATTTTTCACAAAATACACTTTTGATCAAATAATTTTGTTTTGTAACTAAATTTGAAATAGTGAAATGGTCGTCCTATCTGTTGTGTTCACATTGTAGAATTCAGTTGTTCAGGACAGCAAAAAGCTAACACGGTCCTTCACCAGTTCAAAGGCAATTTGTATTAATATAAAATAAAGTATTCTCGACTGTTTTTACATACAACAAAACCTCCAAACAACTGATAAAGAGATGAGAAAAAGGTAAAGCTGTAAGACCACTCAATATAATCTATTGTTTGAGAAGAAAGTTCAGATCTGTTTAAGTTGTTAGAGTGAATGATGACTCTGAGGGTCTTGAATCTCTGCAAAAGCTGTTTAGGCAGCAGATGTGGAAGAAGTGTAGATGGAGAAACTTGTGTTGCAGAAGCCACCTGAAAAGTCAGTCAAAGTCAAGAACAGAACACTGATGCCCCAGTTCTCTTCTGGCCACACAGTGGGCCTTAATGTATTCATGCTCTTTCCCTTCTGAAAAGGAGTTAAAAATTTTATGTTTTGTATTGCTTTTAGGGTTACAAGATTTACTAATTTTTAATCTCCGTGTTTTAAGGTATCAAGAGGCAGCTAAAATGGATTTTTTTTCAAAGTTTATACTTAATGTAATACCTAATGTAATTGAAAACTAAAACTACTGTAGCAATGAGAACGACTCTGTTTTGTCTTTTTTCTTTTTGAGGTCGTCACTTGTTACTTTTTTCCTTGCTTTCCCTTGAACTATCTACTGATCACGAAAATGTTTCTTTTTTCAATAAACATTCATAAAGGGAATGGTGTTATAGTAAACAGTGGTGAGGTTCCCAGATGAATATACATATATCTATATATCTATCTCACAGAAAGGCAATGAGGCTATGAAAAGAAAAAAGGTAGCATGCATTTTAACAACTTTATTGAGTAATATTTTAAGGTGTTACTTCATCCGAGTTGGAATACTGTCAAATTCTATGTTTATATACAGGAACTTGACAAGAGGAGTTGGTAGATTTAGAGAGTTACTAAGAGCTGTTGAAACAAGAACTACACAAAACCTGCGAATGGTAAGTTATATTAAACCACTTTCCTATTGTAGCATCTGAATTTTGGTAGGAAGAGAAAGCATAACTATAGTGGATGAGTTAGAGACAAGTAGTTGGATACTTAGAATATTGATAAGGACCTGTTATCTAACACTTTATAAGGTTACGTTTCCTGGCTTAAGGGAATGATTAAAGTAAGGAATGTTTGGTACCCAGTCTCCCACCTATTCCTTTTTCTTGTTTGTGGTTATAATTAGAATCTGACTGGCCTCTGATTGACCATACTTTGAACCTTAATTATAATTTCCCTATTTGTGAGTCAATGTAGTTTCATGTTATTGTAAGACAGAGGGGGTGAGAACACAGTGCATCATTTTTGTGTGGTTTCTATAAAGCTGAAGGCTGTCATGCTATAAAGCCTCTTAAATGAAAACCATAAAAGAAAAATCATGAAGGTTTGTTACTTACCTTGTCAGAAGCTTGAATCTTTTATATAGTTAGAAGTAGAGGTTCATCTCTTTTCCTGTCATGTAATAATTTTCAAAATATCCTAGATTAGTTTCCTAATACTGGGCCTTTAGAACTTCCAAACTGGTAGTAATAAAGGTAAGTGATTTCGTAATTCATTCAATAACTGATTCCTAGTCAATATATGAAAATTATTTAATAATAGACTTTCAATGGAGAGGGATAATATTGCAAATTGAAATAGAAAAGATGAAGGGTTTCATATGGTATAGGAGTTAAGGTAGAAGATGCAGATCTTATGGTGGTGTCTGTGACTTAAACATTACACATCTGTTTTTGGGAAGCATTACTGGGAAATGCTTCCAATTTTGATGCAAATTCAGATCTTGACTTCTTTCTACTGCCCTGCTACAAAATTTTTGAATTTTCATCACCGTGTTATGTAGTTGTGGAGGATCTATGCATGTGTGCAAAACATTAATGAGGAGATAAGCACAGTAATTATGGATTATAGGATGACTTAAAAACTTTTAATTAGTATTATTTAATTAAATAATATTTATGAATATTTATGTAAGCATTTCTGCAGTTAAACATATGGTGACAATAATAGTTGGTCAAAATAAACCTTTCCATGCTGATTTTCAACCTTGTTTCACTCTTACTGAGCTTTAACAGTAGCTAACACCAACACCTTCAAGTACAAGTTGTCAGAAGTCCCATTCAGCCCACAGACCATAACTGTCTGTGGTGGGTTGACCTCATCTGGCTGCTAGATGCTCACCCAGCTGCCCTCAGACTCTCCTGCCTTAACACACTGGGAGGAAATAATCTAGAAAATGTCTGAGATAGGTCCGAGATAAAGGCAGGGAGTTTGCTTACCACTTACCATCACAGGCAAAACTGTCTCTTCTTGGAGGAAATTAATTTATTGTCACTTAAAAGAGAGTGGGATGATGGGAAACAAAGACAAAAACTGAAACACCTTCCTTCCACCCCAATTTCTCAGGTTCACTTCGGTCTTTGACTTCTGACTCTTCTACCTCCTCTCCCTACCCTCCCATTCCCTGAGTTGTGCACAAGGGGTGGAGGGTTGTGCTGAGTTCCTCACTGCTGCTCCTTACTCCTCACACTTTTCCTCTGCTCCAGCATGGGGTCCTTCCATTGGACTGCAGTTCCTTCTGGGAATATCATCCTGTTTTTCATCATGATTCTTTTTGCAGGCTGCAGTTTGGACAACTGCTCCACTGTGGTCTCTCCCATGCAAACAGCTGCTCCTGGTCCAGAGAGGCAGTAGAGGTTATTGACCATCTTAGGTTATTGATTATCTTAGGAGCAGAAGTTGAGTTGTTTATACTTCAGATGTATCTGGATTTAACTCATAAAATTAAAAAATTGTTTGTTATTGCCATTATTTTTCTTTGTGCTTAGAGAATTGAACTGGGCACTTTTACCTTTTAAACAGCATCATGCCTGTTTTTTTGGATGTTGTAGAATAAAAAATGTGTTCTATATAAGTAGTCTTCATTAGAAAAAATCTGAGCATTTTTTAAGAGTTTGTAGTCATAATTTCTAGGGAAAATATTGTTCTTTTGCTTTTACAGACAATAGCAAGACAACTTGCAGAAATTTTGTTACGAGGTATGTGTGAACAGAGTTACTGGAATCCACTTGAAGATCCTCCTCACCAATCACCCCTTGATGATCCACTGCGAAAAGGTTCAAATACTAAGAATTATGCACTCAGTAGAAGACCACGGGTATACACTGGAGAAAAGTATGGCTGAGTTTATACCTCTTATTTCTCTAATTGCAGTTATTACCAAGTGCACTGGGTAATTTAGTTTACATTTTTGAAAATGTAGAAGGAATTTGGCAATGTGTAGATAGATAGATTCTCTGAGGAGAACTAGAGAAGAAACATATTTCTCCAAGTGGAAATTTGCACTGTGTACATCAGATCTTTTGTTCTTTATTGTGGAAATATTTTTTTTTCTATCCTGGTGTATGTGATAGACTCAGTATCTTTTGTTATATGTGGGATACAAAAGAAAACATGAACTGGGTAGCAAATCAGATACTGCACATTTTAAAAGTTGTGTGCTGCTTCTAGACTTCTGTTTTATCATAGAAAGGAAAGTTTCAACAATATGGAGATTCAAGTTGGTCCAGGAAGCATTACGAAAAAACAAAACATACCTAGAAATTTATCAAGTAGTTTCAAGCTAGTTTATTTTCCAAGGGAGCTTTTAGCTAATCATCTTAGATTAGTTTTGGCATTTCTTTATGATGCTACCTTTTTATTCAGTTTTAATCTTTCATTGAGTCAGGTAAATTATGCTTTTTGGTTTGTTTTTTGTCTGGTATATCTCATGGTGAATTCTAGAGTAGCTATGGTATGTTTCTTCCTTGTTGAAAATGCAAATCTTTTTTTATTCCAAGCTAATCACCATTAGGGTTAGTATTAAATATAGATAGGTTTATATATATATATATCTTGGTTATAGAAGTAGCCCTACTTACATAATGGAGGAATGTTTTGTTTTAGTGTTCACAGTACTGTATATTGTAACATAAATGCCACTATATGGCACAATTTGAGTTGCTTAGCTGTATTTATTGCAGAGTTCCATTAATGAATCTTACACAGCAGCAAGCTCACATAATTATGGGGCCTTTGCTATTATTAAGTAGAATGGCCTTCATCTTCAAAGACTTCTAGCAATTCTCCTTCCTGCATCGAGAATAGTTACAGCAGGTTTCTCAGGATTAGTCTTTCAAACGTACATTCTTCATTTTCAATTCATCTTTCATAGCAACATGCTTCCTGCAAAGTGGGGCTTTGTTCAGTTTAGTTCTCTTGTTCTTGGCATGTGCAGTGAGGAGTTCGGTAATTCCAACAGTGCATATAATTCAGTCCTTTCATCATGTCAGACTGGTTAATACATACCACATAAAATATGTCCAGCCATGTATCTCATCTCCAGCAGTGACTGAAAGCAAGTATCAAAGACAATGATATCTAGGAAATTTCTTCCTAGGTATTCTTTTGACCACCAGCTCTGAGTCTGCAATGCACTGGTTTTTTCTGAGTATGTTGCCTGACATTAGATAACTGCATTGTGTTCTTATGAGGATTATGGTTATAATTTGGCTAATAGCATTTATGATTTTTTACATCTCTGTGTTATTGCCTCTTCAGTTTTCTTTAACCAGTTCTTCAACTCCGCATAATTTTTGTGGTTTGCCTTTGGTTGAAAGCCATTTCATGCTCTCAGTTGCCTCTTTTGCCCTGTTACACTGACTTTACTCATGTGCCTGCATCTATCAGGAGGAACAGAAAATACCCGAGTTCAGTCAACTTAACTGAATAGGTCAAAGAAATTTTTCACTAATTTCTGTATGGAGAGGATCTTATTTGATACAAACATCAACATATCTACAAAAATATGTTTAAAATTACAAGAGAAAATAATGTTTGCTTTTGTTTTGATAAGTGACTTTTTAGTTGTTCCCTTTGGGGCAGCATCCTCTGAGAGAGTAATTTCTCCAGCAGCTCTTTCCAGTCATTATTCTACTTTCTGGGTGCTGTTGTCAGCTGGTCAGATTAAATCTTCTTCCAGGTTGTTAAATTCTGCATAGAAGAGTGGATTGTTAAATAAGGAGCACTCTAATGCTTCCTTATCACTCTTCATTCCTTATTGTAGGTGGTTCTTATTCATGACTGTTTTGAAATTTCTTTGTTATGTAACAATAGAAATGTATTCTTATATTTAGAATACTCTTAAAAATCTGGTGAGCAGTTGCATTGACTAAAAAATAAGAATACAACAACAGAACAGCTGCCCTGGGGTCTTAGCTGTTGTATATTACCACAATACATTCACAATGTTGCTTTCAAACTGCCTGGAATTCCAATGTCTTTTAGTTTCTATTTTCTTTCGGGCATTTAATTACTGCTTATATTTCTAGTGCTTTAAAAAAAACCTGAAAAGGTGTTTTAATGTCAGACAAGTTTTGTTTCCTGTCTATAATGTATTGTAGTCTAAACAGCCTCAGAACCATAGGAATTGATTATTAACAGCAACAAGTTATTTTCTGCATTTAAATAGGTAATTGTGGAACTAATGGATTGAATTAACAGGAAATGGTACTTGTGCTAGTTCAGAAATAGTTTAGAGGAAGAAATCTGAAGAGATAAAACATAGTCATTGGTTTGGGGGATGTTTTTGTGCATATGAGAATGGATGAATGAATTCCTTCCAGTCCATTCCAGTACCCAGTGCAGTCTCTTGTTGTCTGTCCACCAGCGTAGGAAGGTGTTCAGACAGCATCCAGGATCCAGAGAAAGCAGTAGAGTCTGGAAACTAGTCCTGTGCAAACCTTCAGCATTAAGTTAGAAGGAAGTGTAGTTCATTACAAAGAATTCTTCTAAGAATTCTACTTGGAACTAAGAGTGATTATGGCAAATGGGTGGAGATTGTCATGGATTTATTTAAAAATATTCATAGCTATTGAAGGCATCATGAAAAAATTCTCAAGTGTATCTCATGAAAGAGTGATAGAAATATTTCTCCACATATTGCCTAAAATACAAACATTCTCCTGTTCTTGTGTGAGTTTCCTCTTGCCAGCACTTGAATCAGTGATGTAGATTCACAGACAGATTAGGTGTAAGAGGCTAATGAAACTATAGGCTTAGTGTTTACAGTTGTCAAATTATATTCAATTTTGGGGTATTTGGATGAGTTCAACTCTGACAGCTGTGGTAGTTTTGGTCTCTTATTGTGTTCAACCAACTTTTCTGAAATGCAAATATAGAGCACTGCAAAGAAGTGCATTTTATCCAATTGAGTTTTCTATCCAAGTTATTTTCTGTTTTCTATTTTGAACATTTTCCAGTTTTTACAGTTTAATATATATGTGTGAACTACTCATAAAAGTAATGTGTTCTGCTTAAATAATTAAATTCTCATTTTCAACAGCATCTTTTGTCCTCAAGAAAATACAGAAGAAGCCTTACTGTTGCTGCTTATTAGTGAATCTATGGTAGGTAAAATAGAGTGAATGTGCATTGCTGTTTATGTGTGCTTTCCTTGTTTTGGTGGGTTTTTTTTGTTTGTTTGGTTTTTTGGGGTTTTTTTTGTTGTTTTTGTTTTGTGGTTTGTTTGTTTTGTTTTATTTAATTAAAATAGGGCTTTTTTCCCCCATACCTTTGCCTTGTCTATCACTTTCTGTTAGGAAAGCAGGCAGTTATTTCTGAAACTCAAATTTTTGTTCCTCTGAGCTAGTGAGATGAGGTCTGCAAGAGTTATAGAGGTTTTCTCCTTTGGACTGACTGTACCTAGCCTTCTTCCAGCCATAGGCAGGTGAACAAGCCAGGTCCTTCATTTTGCATCACTTACCAGTATGAACCACTGTTACACCAGTTGGGAGCTATTCGGACAGACACAAAATCTAAGTTTTTTTTGTTGTAAAAAGCAAATAAAAAACTACTAGAAGAACATAATAAACATCCCCAAAAAGTATCTTCTATTGATTGTGCATTAAACTTCAGTCACTCAAATTTGTAAATGATTTTTGATGATACTGACATTCAGTCTTTGCTACTAGATTATTTTTTTAAATGTCCCCATTACCTCAATAAATTATTTCTTTCAATGGTCTACTTGTGCCCTTTATCAACCTTCCATATTTTCTGCTAATCATCAATCAACTGCCACGTACTGACATTCTCATACCTTATCAGTTTTATGTTCGCAGATAAAATGAAATGCTGGATCTTTTGCTGTTTTTTTAATTGGAGGTGTGAAGCCTCTGCATCATGCAGGCTGTCTCACTGCACATCAGCGAGATGCAGTCTTTTAAGTTCTGCAGGTGATTCAAGCGCTTACATGTTTTGGCATAATTTCTGTTTTGCTACAGTTAAATAGGATCAAAGCATTTTAGTGAACATTGTCCTTGTTTGACTGTTTTAAAGTGGCAGATATTTACATTGTAGTGCTAACTGCTTTCCGCATTCCTAGTGATCTGCCTTGAAATATTCATGATGGAATCTAAAAATTCTGTCTATATTCTCATTCTTATAATATGGAAAAATTGTCTGAGCAAACATTTCCACATATCTTGTGTTGGTTTTGCTACAGTATATACTTAGCACTGAGAGGTGCTGCCTGTGTCTCTGTAATGTGCCCGAGCAGTAGTGAAGATGTAGAGAATTCTGATGTGAACTGTGGTCTTGGTGTGAAATGAAAGCAGTATCAGTTCTGCAAGCTCTGACTATTCATTGCTGTGTTTGCACGTGTAGTTCCTTACATATCATTATTAAGAAGCCAAAAACCAAATTAAAAGCACTGCCTTGTTAAGTGTCATTTCAGGTTACTTGCAGCTTTTCATCTGGGAATTAGATCTACCCAATTATATCAAATGCTGTCACTGTAGAACATATACCTTTAGCAAGCTTTTCAATTTTTTTTACAGTAATTATTGCAGATTATTCCAGGCAAAAGAGTTTGTTTCGGGGGAGTATAAAATCTTTGACATGATTGACTTACTTTGGCTAAGTCAATTGCTCAAATTAGTTTTGGAGGGGGGAAAGGGGAAGATTAAGCATAAAAAAGTTACAGAGTTACCTTTCTGAGAGTTGAGACCTCTTATTTCAGCTTCAGTGCCTGTTAACTTTCTAGCTGTAGTAGTAGTGAAGTAGTATGTGGTTTATGATTCTGAAACCAGTGTTTGGGAAAGAAATACCACTTAGAGAAGACTGAGTAACAGTTGGTGTTTTGATATGCTATTGTGTTACTGAAGTACTATGATCCCTTACTTTCACTGTCTGTGAATTAGTAAGAAAACACCCTAATAAAGGTCAGGTTGGACAGGGCTCTGAGCAATCTCGTCTCGTGGAAAGTGTCCCCACCCATGACAGGATGATTTTTTAAAGGTCCCTTCCAACTTAAACCGTCTGCAGTTCTATGACCTGACATCCTCATGTTGCAGTGCCTGTATGTGTTGGCACATGTCAGCTGCGTTGTGGTAACAGAATCACTGAATAATTATGTTTGGAAGGGACTTCCACAGGTCATTTTGTTGTGAGCTCCCTTGCTCATGCCAGGGCCATCTGGAGCAGGCTGCATCTCTGTCCAGACATCTTTTGAGTACCTCCAAGGAGAGATTTCACAGCCTCCCTGAGCAGCCCATGCTACTGCTCATTAACCCTCACAGCAAGAAAAAAATGGTTCCTGATCTTCAGAGGGACCTTCAGTGTTTCAGTTCATGCTCATTGCCTCTTGTCTTGTCACTGGACACCACTGGAAAGAACCTAGCTCCCTCTTCCTTGTATCCTTCCTTCAGATATTTCTAGCATTGATAAGGCTCCCCTCCTGAGCATTGTCTTTTCCAAGCTGAAGAGTCAGCTTTCTCAGCCTTTTCTCATAGAAGAGGGAATCTGGTGGGCATTTGTTAGGCTCTCTCCAGTAGCTCCATGTCTCTTACACTGGTGAATCCAGCACTGGACCCAGTACTGCAGGTGTGGTCTCACTAGTGCTGAACAGAGGGGAAGGATCACTGCCCTCAACCTGCTGGCAACTCTCCTGCTTCTGCAGCCTGGGCTATCAACTGTTTTTCCATCTGGGGCACCTTGCTGGCTCCTGCTTACCTTAGGTGTCCACCAGGACTCCTAGGTGCATTTGTCAAGCTGCTTTTGAGCTGGGAGGCCCCCAGCATGTATGGTACCTGGGTCTGTTCCCTCCCAGGTGCAGGACTTTGCTGAAGGCCTTGCTGAGGTTCCTGTCAGTTCATTCCTCCAGCCTATCGAGGTCACTCTGGATGGCAGCTCAGCCCTTTGGGATATCTGTTCAGCAAACATGCTTGGTGTACACGCAGATCATGAACAAGATCAGGCCCAGTATCACTCTCTGGGACACACTGCTAGTTACTGGCCTCCTGCTAGACTTTGTGTCCCTGATCACCACCCCGTGGGCTCAATTTTGTGTGAGATTCATAACCAGTGGAAAAATGGCTGAGCAGCATATCCTTCTGCTGAGGCTGCACTGAGTTACACTGCACAACTGTATTGCAGGCTTAAAGTGAGTAAGTGTGGCCAGATGACACTTTGTAGTTTAACTGTCACTGTAGAGTGTCTGAGACCATGGCAGTTCTGAAATACTGAGCACTTAAGTTCCTACATACTTTCTGTTGTATAATTATCAAGAAAATTATTGTTCAAATACACACGATAGCTGTAAAAATTATGAGACATCCTTGTGCTTTGTCAATCTTTGTTTCACAAGAAGTGCTAGTTCACAGCTTGTTCAAAACTTGCAAGTCAAACTGAGTCAAATAGTGTTTAGAGGTGGAGTTAAAAAGAAGATCTTGAAGTTGACTAAATATTTATACGGTGTAAAAAGTAAAAGCCAAAGCCTTCTTGATCAAAAGAAAGCAAAATGTCTGTTGGGGGGGGGGGGGGGGGGTGTGTGTGTAGCATATGTGGGGTTGTTTCAAAGCAAGGTGTTGATTATTCAGTTGATAATTCCTGAGATGTCTGTGCATTTTACATTCCATGTGTCTCTTTGAAAAATTTTCAATATTTAATTATTCTGATTTTAAAGATTTATTGAGTTGTTCAGCGCTTAAAATGTTACCCTGTTTAAAACCAGAAAAAAATATTATCCCTTATTGTGTGCCATTTTTTGCATCTGAAAGAGGGGGAAACAAGCTGCCTATTAAAATTTAGTGGTTTTGACTAAATTTACTATGGGGGCCATGTCCTGTGAAATTAAAAGTTAAGAGGGGAGTGAGGAGAGAGAAGAATCTTTGACTTCTGGTTGCAGACTACCAGATGTACTAGCATTTGTACCAATGGGAATATTAAACATCATGAAAAACTAGGAATAGATAGGATAGCAAGATAATGGGTTTTCAGAGGCTTGATGGTAAAGTGGGAAAAGCACGGGGTAGTTCAGTGAGGTACTAACTAATCTGAGACCTAAATTTCGTTCTTTGTTCTTGAACATTATTTCTCTGTGAACACGGTTGATTAATTTAATCCATTTCTATCTCATCTTTCTTCCTTCCCAAAAGGCACACTTTACTTAAGAATTAGGCTTGCAATGTGCCTTTCACAAAAGAGGTTTGAAAATACAAACCCTTTCTGCAAACACAGCCTGATACCAAAGCTGTGCCCAGAACCAGGATCAGCATTCACTTCTCAGTAGTTAACTCCTGAAGGTGATTGTGGATTATCCTGGGCATGTTACCATTCACAAGTGAGATGGTAGTGTCATAATGTTGTGAAGAGAAAAGAAGTTGGTTGCCTTTATTTTAAGAAAGCTGGAATAGAAGTTTTGAAGGTCCTTTTAATATGTTGCACTAGCGCACAAAAAATAAAAAGAAATTTTTGTAGGTAAATATCCATTATGTTGAAGATATACCTTCTTTTTTTTCTGAGAACTCTTCCATAATTTTAAATATGTTACTTAGATTATGGAATTAGAATGAAGTAATTAAAAATGGGTCCATGTAGAAACATCAGTCTTGCCACTAATTTATAAAATTGGTAATTCTATCTATAAATTACTATCAGATCTCTTTGTATCCCTTATAGCAACTACTGGCTGTGAGGTTGAGTAGAATGGTAGTTTACTTGAGTGAAAATATACATTATTTTGAGTTACAATGACTGACTTGGTTTCTTTCTTCGTGGTGTGTTTCAGGCTAACCGTGATGCTGTACTGAGCAGAATACCAGAACACAAGAATGATCGTATCATCAGTTTGCAAAGTGCATCTGTAGTCTACGATTTACTTACAATAGCCTTGGGAAGAAGAGGCCAATATGAAATGCTTTCAGAGGTTTGTTGATAATAGTGAATATTCATCTGTGTCATTGTTGCTGTTTTCTGTTAATCATGTTAATTGTGGTAGTAAGAAAGGGCTGAAACAAATATAGGACACTGTTATTCTAACTGCTTTTTAAATACAGGAGGTAGTTTCTACCACAAAATGTTTACCGTCTAAATTTATACAGGTGACTTGAGGTAACCAAACAAGAAACACTGTGTGAAAGGTGTGGTAAATGTTTAATGCCACAGAAGTCCACATAATTTTTAGGTGGGGGTGCATGGATCTGCTTAAAAGGGTACACATTAAATGGAGAGAGCAGGGAGGAATGGCAATATTCTGGGTATAGAAATGATAGACATAATTTCCTAGAAAAATATTTGTAATGAATGAAAAAGGATTTCAGAAGAAAACTTTTCTTTTATACTTAATATTTGAGGTGACCTATAGTCCTTACAGTCTGTAATAATTTTGAAGTTAATAAAAAGGAAATTATAAAAAAAATCAGGTCTTTGGGGAATACATTACCTACCTCAGTGTCTGATGTTTCATTGTGTAGCAATGCTTGTGTTTTGTTAGATTGTGTCAACTTCAGGAAACTGCCAGGTGTTTTTTAACAGTTTTATACCTGAGAGACAGCTAAAGCTCTTTGTGGAGAGCAGATCTGTCTGCTGCTCAAGCAGTGCTCACCCAGCAGCAGGGTACTGTTGCCAAACACAGTTAATTATTAGTCTCCTGAAAGAATATGAAGGCATACCCAGGAACTGATTTGTTGAGAAATGGTTTCTCTACTCTACTAGAGGACTTCTGTTAAGAAAAAGATTTAAACAAAGTGCTCTAGTTCTTCTCTGGTGTATGTCGATGGTCACTCCTTTATCTGCATCTCATGTGATGTTAAACCCTCAATTTGGGTATCCTGTTTCCTGAAAATACTTCATAGCTGCCAGTTGGGATACAAATCAGTTTAAATCAGTACAATGGAAGATGTTTTACAGAACAAAGGAGTATGAGCTCACACAGGAGTAGCCCTACAATATAATTTAATCAGGAATATTTCCACTTACTTGCCACTACAGACACTATCACCTTCATGTAGTTTTAGGTGGTTGCACCAAAGGTGCAAGAGACGACCATCCGTATATTTCAGTCTAGAACTTCTGAAACAAGAGACATCAACAAGTATTATATAAAAAAACAAAACAAAAAATGAGAGACCAAAAAACCTTGAAAACTTTGATTTCTTTTTTTCTCTAAGTGACTGGCAGCCTTTCAGTTTTATATAGTAGACTAACAATTAGGCAGGCATAGTCGCCCTGGATTCCAAATCTGATTCTTACATTTTTTCTGGTGTCATGATGGTTTTGTTGTGGGGGTTTTTTGTTGTGGATTTTCTGTCTCTTTTAGAACGTTAAAGAACCATTACATTTATGGGAACATCACAGGTACTTGGAATTCTCTACTGTCTCCTTTGGGACACATAGAATAGTATTTATGTCACAATTGATGCAAATTCTTGCCTTTCTTAACAGGGAGGGGGTTTGGCTTCATCAGACAAGCTAGAGGTCTTAGCCATGTTCTTAGCCAAGTGTCTTGAAGTGTAGGACATTACCCTGAAGGGTAGAAAGAAAGGCTTATAGTTACCTCACACAGAGAAAAAGCATAGCACTTGTTTGACACGCTGTAGCTAACAGATGGTACTGCTTGTTTCTTTTCCTTCTGTGCTTTGAGCACAATTGAATATTCTAAATAGTGGAAAATATTTTAACTTAGATCTTTGATTTCAGTGGCTTTTAGGCACTTTTTATGCTGGTGATGATCTTTGTTGCAGACAAAAGCAGGATCATAAATATCTGAAAAGTAGGAGAGACTCCATGTTTGACAAGCTGCTTAGTTGGGGGTTTCTAGTCATGGCCTTAGGCTTTGAAAGCTGGTGTCTACCTGCAGCTTGTTTTAAGGGCTTTTGTTCTTGGGTTGGTTTTTCTGTTTTCTTGTTTTGAGGTTTTTTTTGGGGGGGTGTTTTAGGTTGTTTTGTTTTGGGTTTTTTTGAGGGGGTAGGGTTTTTTGTTGTTTGTTTGTTTGCTTTGTTTTTTTTTTTAATCTAGCATCTTTTAGTCTAATATCTTTGTAACAATATTCCAACAAAATTGTATGTATATTTCTTTGACATATTCTTTTTGAAAAAAGAAAATAATTCCACTATGTTTGGAAAATACTTTCAGTACAGAATAATTAAAATGTATTTGTCATATGTAAATGAAGTATCTTTACTGAATATGAAAAAAATCATCTTACGAAGACCTGGTATAATAAACAAAACTCATTTTAGCATACAGGATCTTTTCAGGAAATTATTAGAACATCTCATTTCCTCTTATCCTTGTCATCCAAAGCACAGTGGAAAACATAGACTTTAAGAAACTCTTGCAGTTTAGTGAGTAGAAGATATCTGCCCTCAAATCCTGCTGCTGATAGTCTGTAACTTTTATAATTTGAAGTATTATAATAAACATATTCAGATATGTTAAAGCATTCTGTTCAGTTATATAATAAGCATTTAACTTTTTAGGGCTTCATTTTCTTTGAGCTGATTTTGATTGCTCTAGTGGAGCTGTTGTAGATTAAATCAGAAATTGGGAAATTATTCTAACTGTGGAAATGGTATTCACCCACCAGTTCCAGTATCTTATTGCTGCCTTCTGGTTTAGCTATAGCTGATTACTTACAAAAGTAGTTAGTTGTTATATAAGAATATTAAATGATCAAAAATCTGTGTCATCCTTGTTAAACTGTTCTAATGCCAAGTCGTGTTCTTAACTGAAACACGCTCGTGTTTTTATCAAGTTCGTATTTAATGGGCTTTCAGTTTCATAGAGTAGCTTTAATTACATTAAGGAACTTTATACTGTCAATTCTTTCCTAAACAAAAGTACTCTGCTTGTAATCAAGTTTGTTTTTGAGCTTTGTAGGATGCATCCTATTGAGCTTGTAAGTGTCCTACTAGAAGAGATGTCTTCCATAACAGAAATTTTCCTTTATTTTCATAATTTCATCTTCCACCTCTCTAACTTCAAGCATATACTTTTCAGGAGACCATAGTGATAAACAACCAAATTCAACAGTCTGTTCATATAATGATTTGTGATTATTTACAAGGCAATATCAACAGTGTCATTTTCTGTAGGAGAGGGATTGTGCTGAGTGTGTTTTCAAGTAAAGTCAGTTGCCATTATCCTGATCGTTATCTTAACTTCCAGCCTGCCTGGTGACTATTGCTTGCTATGTATTTTCTTGTTAGAGCCTTTGAAATTCCTTGTTGTGACTTGTTTCAGAAGAACCCAGTTTAAGAGGTGTTTGTGTTGTTGCGTAGGTCACAAACACATCCATCCGTTCATCCCTTACCCCCACATATGCTAACAGCCAGTTCTGTCATCTTACAGAGAAAAGAAAAATCACATAACTTGTCGCTTTTCTTGCTGAGCAGTAAATAGAACTTGAAGTTAGGCAAAAGGAATGGTAGATATGTTATTAGTATGTTGAAACTCAAGCCTTTTAGGATAATCTACAGCTGTGTCCTGTGCCCTTTTAATTGCAAAATTATAAAACCCTGAAGTATCAATTTCTTAAACCTCATTTTCTGCAGTTAGAATTGGTAATTAATTTTTAATTGAGCATGGTCTAGAAAAGAAAGTTAACATTTTTTACAGTACAGTAAGCCTTACATATGCATTTCTGTGAAGTATCTAAAATAATAGAAGCAATCACATAACTTACTTGTTTTTCCTGTGCTCTTTTGTTTCCACTTATGAAAATTCCAGTGGGAAAATAAATTCTGTCTTGTTTTTCATAGCAGACATTTAATTAACTTACTGCACATGCAATCTGACTATTAACCTTTAACAGCAATATTAGAAAGTATTTCTAAAATAATGTGAAATCATAAAGAAAATAATTTCTTTACAATAATATAATAAAAATTCTATTAGGTAATAGTCTTGATGCTGGACATCGTGTAGTAGGATAAATTCTAGTATACATTAGTTACATGTAGCAGATAATGCACTTTTGTTTCCTCTTCAGTGCTGCTCTTCAGATTCTGGTGTACTGTGGAAACTGGTTGCTTTCTGTAGTGTTAAGGCTGAGTTTGTATGGGTAAAATAATTCATGTTTTTATGGCTTAGCATATACACTAGCTGTCAGAACAGAAAGCTGCTTTGTGTAATTTGACTCTGCAGACTAGAAAATGAATTCTTAAATCAGTTTATTCCAGAAAAGTGTTTCACCTTTCTATATAGAACTGGGCTGATTAGTTAAAATTAACATAGCAAAATAAAATCATTCTTATTGACAATAGCAGGTATGAAACATTTAAAATTAGCTTGTAATGATAAATTCATTATTTCATCTCAGTGTTTTAATAATGAATTTTCTTTTGACATTCAGTTAGTTCACTTAAAATTTCAGCAGAATATGGAATGTGAAGTTAAAATTTTTGCAAATGGAAGGAATACTTCAATGTGAATCTTTATATACCACCCCTCCTTTTAAATGGTACTTGTAAGTGCTTGTGGTACCACTGCTTATTAAGAATTTACAACTTAGGAAGAGAGTGTGTACAATTTTTCTTTTCACTTAAGACTTATCTCCTACATTTTACAGATGATATCTTCAGTAAGCTGATATTCATCATTCCTTCTTTCAGACTATATAATACAGTACCAGCTGGAGTATTTAAACAAACATAATAAATGGAAATTTTTTTTCTGTTTAATTCTTTTCTATGTAGAATCTAGCAGCTATTTTCATGTATTTGAATAATTTAATTATTTTATTACATGTATGTTAGATAAGAGTCTATAAACAATCTTAATACTAGTATATCTTCTCAATAATTGAAGAATGTGACCTTATATAACAATTTCCCCCATATTTAGTGTTTAGAAAGAGCCATGAAGTTTGCATTTGAAGAGTTCCATCTTTGGTATCAGTTTGCATTGTCCTTAATGGCAGCAGGAAAAGTAAGTCTAATTTTTTTCATATTATTCTTGTATTGATGGCATTTGATAACAATGTTTAGCACTTCCATAATTTACATCTGTAGTGTTTTTGAAAAGAATTCTAATCCTCAAATCAACTAAGTGTGCTGTACTCCTGAATTTATTCCCAGTGCTGTACAAATAATGTTATTATTTGAATAGTTTCTAACTTAGGTGATGATAACAACTATCTTGCCAATAATCTTAAAATAAGCTGATTGAATACAAGCAGATCCTATTATCCTGTAAAGCTTGTTTAAGTGTGCTTTTGATGATTTAATTTATTTTATACTTAGGTACAAATTAATGCTGATTCGTGATGCTCTTCCTTTTTTTTTCCCTTTGGAAATTTCTGACTTTATCTTCTTTAGTATTGCGGCCTTTGAGACTGTGTATTCTGTGCAACTAATGGATTTAAAAAAAAAATTTAGATAAACTAGGAACTTAAGCTTTTAGATGCAATTCTCTGTTTTCAGTTCTTTTTGATTTTTGCTGTCATGTTACAGAAAATGCATTCATTGTGCAATGTAAACTAATATTTTGCGTATTTTCGGAATGGGGGAAAGGGATGTATTTTCCTTAGAAAATATTTTAGTGGCACATGGGTCTGAAGAGACTTGCCTCTCCTTAGAACTCTCTTTACTTTGAGTTATCTCCTAAACTGTGATTGAATGGAGGCAATAAGTTTAAAAAAAGGAGCAGTGCTATTCTAGCTTATCTCCCACCTATTTCTGTGTGCTGTTTTAACTCCCAAAGAACACCAAAATACTGCTTGTTTAGAAAACTGTCCCGTTCCTTCTCTTTCATTTGCCTGGCTCAAATGCTGTGAGTTTACAGGCCTAGCAAAGTTTTAAGTGCATCTCAAAACTGTTCTCTGAAATGTGTATCATTGGAATTAACATTCTTAGCAGACGTTTCTCTGGGGATATTTAATGAAAGTTGGTAGGAGTTAAATAACAATAGCAGTGCCTAAAGTCTTGTCTTTTACTGGCTTGAGGAACTTTGACCAGTTGTCAACAAAATGTGCAGTAATGTCTTCTTCACAAAGGAAAAATAAAGTAAATGGTGGAAACAGGAATCTTCTATCTGTGAAACGTATTTATGTTTTTAGTTATTTAAATGGAAAATATTTTAAACAGTCTGCTCGAGCCGTTAAAGTCTTGAAGGAATGCATACGTTTGAAACCAGATGATGCAACTATTCCACTCCTTGCTGCAAAGCTCTGCATGGGATCTCTGCACTGGGTAAGCTTTGCCCTCTGTCTTCTCAGCAAGAGCTGTATTAAAATCTTTATTTAGAGATGTAGCAAACCCTTTTGCACAGTGACTGCATGCACTTGGACATATCTGCAGATATGTATCTGCACATGTACATCCTTGTTTGAATGGCTAATTTGAAATACTTGACAGTGGTTGTGTTTATCAAGGTAGCATATTCTGATACTGGTCTAAGACATAGCTTAAAATATATGGAAACTGAAACATTGGGGGATAGATCGTAAATGCAACTTCTGTTATTTTCTGCAAGAAGAAAATAACTTTCTGGAAGATAATGAGGCAAATCTCTTATAATCAAGAGACTCTTCTGGTGGTACCAGGTTTGCAGGCAGCTGTGGTTTATGAATTTGTAGTAGGGACAGTTGAGTATTTTAGGTAAACTTGAAATTGGTGTGTCTGTACAAAAAACATCATGTACAAAGATCATCATGTTGTTTTCAAGATAATTGTGTATTTTTTGAAGAATGAGTATATTTAAAAAAGAAGGAAAAGAGAAGAGAAAGATCACATATAAAAATTGAGAAAGTGGTGTAGTAGCACAAACATAACTTGTTGAGGCTGACAAAATACAGCCTTAATTAAGCTATATCCTAGTTCTATAAATTGTTCCCTATGGATTGAGTCTGTATGGAGTAGCTTACTGTACTTAGCATTTACAGTTACTAGAATGGATTCAAATGGCCTTTTTTTTCTTGCTAGATTATTAAATAGTGTGCTAGCATGGCAATTAAACCTTGATTTTTTTTTTATGTTTCTCTGTTTATGAGTTTGCATCCGTTCAGCAATGCAGTATTCAAAGCAGAGTTCTGCGTGGATATACTGGTTTTTTACAGGGTTAGAGCTATAGCTCTTGTGATTGATTTTCCTAAATAAATAGTTCATGGGTCAAGAATTCTATTTATAAAGTGCAAAAATGGTAGACGGCATATATGGACCAGAAACACCCTTTTTATTTAAAAAAATAGAAAAAGAAAAAAGGCAAAAGCACAGTAAGTGTGCTTTGTGCCAGATTTCTCTCAATCATAGGAATAGGTGTTTCAGCTTAAAATCTGTAGTTTTTACTCAGTATTTAGCAAGAAAATTAAGTCTAATGAAAAATTAAATACTCCTTCAAAGCAATCATGGCTGAGATTTTAATAGGTTCAGTGTGCGTAATATAGATTCTGAGCATTCTGAGGATTCTTATCATTATAATCTTAAGTTTAGCTAGATTTAGACTTACATGGATGTTTTGTAATATTTTCAGTTGGAAGAAGCTGAAAGATTTGCCAAAGCAGTTGTTGATCTCGGGGACAAAACATCAGAGTTCAAAGCAAAAGGCTACTTGGCATTGGGATTGACTTACAGTCTGCAGGCTACTGATGGTAAGACAGGAATAAACATTCAGATTTGGAAATTCCCATGCTGCCTGAAAAAGGATACCTGGCAGAATGGTAGATATTAAAGCTTCTGTGTGCAACCATGTTTTTCAGTCAATGTATTAAAGGTTCTTCAATTAGTGTGTGGAACAAAATCTCATCATCATTCATATCACTGATTAAATATATCCTTTTTAGCATCTTTGCGAGGGATGCAAGAGGTCTTGCAGAGAAAGGCTCTTCTTGCATTTCAGAGGTGAGTGGGTGTTGATCTTTCCATTTTGTTCTGCTATATGTAGTGCAAAGATTTTATTATGTGCTAAAAAGAGAGACTTGTTAAAGATAGTGGAATGACAACTTCACCTCTGGGAGTCTCCCATCATGAGAACAGAATGTATTTCTTTAGCATTTATTTCCATCATTTTCTGCCAGCATTATCTAAATTGATTTCTAAGGATTTCCCTTTATTTAAAGACATTTGTATTGCTCTCTAGTATAAAATACTTGCTCAGATATTCTGATCTAGAAGTGGAAAAACCACACAATGTAAGGTTTCAAGTCATGGTTCAACGGGATAGTGTTTTGAAGAGCTGTCCACTGAGCAGATTGTATAGGAGGCCTTTGCAATTATGTCTGTAGCAGAGCAATAATTGAGGCTGTGCTGCTGGGACTAAGGGATGAAGTGCAGGTTTTGAGGTAGTAAGGTAGGGGAAAAATGAAAATTCTATCTGGAAATATAAGTGTAGGCAATGACAGTGCAAATGTCATCTTCCAAGTGCATTACCTGGAAACAGTGCCATTGGGAAGGACACTAGTTCATTCTCTTGGACTCTGCAGACAAAATAACAATAAACAGGCAAATGAGAACATTTCTACCCTAATTATAGAAGAAACAAATCTTGATGACAAAGCTGGCAAAAGTGCTGCAGCATCTAAATATATCTTTTATGTTTATATCCCCTTGAAAACCCTTGGTGAGATAAGCCTAAATGTAGGGAAACAGATTTGTACATTAATGCGAAAATTAAGCCCTGGCTTTTTGTGGTGATTTTGTATCTAAGGGGATAGGGTTGAAAAAGTGTTTTGCTGGTAACTTTAGCGTGAGGCTGATATGTGTTGGTCCTTCTTTTTTCTGTCTTGTCTTAGCAATTCCTCTGTATGTAAATATGTTGTAATTTATCTTTGCTCTTCTGTTCCTTAGTGGTTTTAATTAGTTTTTTTCATACTTCAACATTTTCTCCATGTTGAAACTGAACTTTCTACCTCCTGGTTTTTACCTCAGTTCCTCACCCATCTCTCTTACCACTACTGACTTAATACTCACTTTTTCAAAAATAGTATGCTAACCATTTTTCACTAATTCTATGCATTCAGTACTTTTGAGACCCTAATAGTGAATTGTTTTCTTTTGAGGGTTCTGTGAAACAGCAAGAGATGAAATGGACCATAGTGCAAAGCTAACCCATTCCAGTTCAGTATCTGCTGACCCTATTTTCCAGTTCAGAATAGGGGTTCTCAAAATTCTGAGAGTCAACTTTTTGGATTGCTCAAAGCCACCCCCCTCAGACTGTCCTTGAACACTGCCAGGAATGGGGCATCCACAACTCTGGACGTATTCCAGTGCCTCACCACCCTCATAGTGAAGAATTTCTTCCTAATATCTAAGCTAAAGCTACTCTCTTCCAGTTTGAAGATGCTACCCCTTTTCCTATCCATCCATACCTTTGTGCCTCCTCTCCAGCTCTCCTGTAGGACCCCTTTAGGTACTGGAAGGTGCTGTAGCATCTTCCTGAGCCTTCTGTTCTCCAGGCTGAGCAGTCCCAGCTCTCACAGCTTGTCTCTAAAGGCGAGGTGCTTGAGCCCTCTGGTCATTTTTGTGGCCCTCCTCTGGAATTACTCTGACAGGTCCACGTCCTCCCTGTGCTGGGGACCCCACAGCTGGACACAGTGGGACCTCATGAGTGTGGAGTAGAAGGGGAGAATCACCTCTCTTGCCCTGTGGTCAGACTCTTTTGATGCAGCCCAGCCCATGGCTGGCTCATTGTCATTGGTCATGTCAATGTTCAGCTTCTTATCACTGTGGAATTACTCTGTCTCAATCTTTGTTCAAATATTATTGCTTGGTTGTGTGTTATGTTGTCTTTCATCCAGCATACCAGTCATGCCTACTTTCTCTTACCACATCTGAAAAATAAAAGTCTTCCAGGAGATGGAAATTGAATTCTCTGTCTTCTACTGGTTTGTAAAGCAAGCAGCCTGTCCTGGACTTGGTATTTTGATGTCCCTTTTATTTTCTTTAAATAATTTTTTGTGGATTTTTAAAACCACCTACCTAGAGGGCCATTTCCTGAAGAAATAGAGGTTCTGAAAAAAATGAGTTATATTTTGGACCCTTGCCTGAGCCAGATTTCAAGGCTTACCAATTTGTAATAGTGGCCACTCAAGAAGGTGCTTGTTGCTCTCTTCAGGCAGTACTGAGGGGGCGTTTGTTTCACTAACTTTTTTTTTTTTTTGGAAGACTTTCAGTGCTTTTGCTGTGGTTGGTGTGAACTGAACTACTACAGAACTCACCAAATGGTAGATAGATAGTAGCAGCTTTATATTTTCACTGTCTGAAGCTTGGGTGGCTGAAGAAGCACTCTCTAAAAAATCTCTTGTTCTTGTTTAGTATTGCTTAATTTATGAATTTCAATTAAAAAGGACTTGTCCTGGACCCTGTTAGGCTTTACCTGTGCATCTAGCCTCCAGTTTACAGGTGAAGTTAACAAAATATGGAGCTGTTCCTTAATAACTTAAAACTTTGAAACATATTGGGTGTAGTTACTAAGCTAAAGGACCTGTACAGCTGTTTGGACTTGAGAAAAATGCACAGGTCAGAAGCAGAAGGTTCTCTGTGGTTTTAGAGTGGTTTAAAGGTAAATTTTGATGCTTCCTCCCAACGGAAGCAGCTCACTAGATGTTCACAAGATGATTATTGCACATTATAGTTGTAAATAAGACTCCGTTAAAAGAATGCAACAAATGTAAATAAAAATATAGTTCCAGGTTTCCTGCCCAGTACTTACTACACATCATTTTGGGGTACAGCCATATTTTTTTTTGTCCTTATGCTCGAGCATCCCCCTGCTAAAAAGCTCTTATCTTGCAGCAGAAAGATTGTATTACGGGGGAAATAGACTGTATTTCAAGAACAATTTCCGTAGGATAGTAAAATGACTAAGACTTAGAGTGTGCCTTTGACCAAAATATTAAAAAGAAGAGAACAAACATAATTTTTTTAAAAGGTGGAAACAAGTTGATATAATTCATCTCGTTAACAGCATGGTGTTCTGGGGAATTCATGTTTGGATTTTTTTACCCTTTTTTTCTGTAAACTTAATTTAATTAATTTTTCTTATAAATATTCTAAGTAATGACATCTAGTGTTTGTTTAGGAGTATACCTTATTTGAAGAATCAGTTTGGATTAAAGATTTATTTTTAAGATTTAAACAGAAATTGCATAGTTATTTTCTATTGAAAATGACTTTTCATGTCCCAAAGTGCTTCCTTTAAATCAAGGATGGTTGAGAAGCGTAAAGAAAGTTGCTGAAATGAACACTGTTACTGTGATGTAGATAGAAACACACAGCAACACACACAACAGGTGTTCAGGCAGAGAAGAATAAAGGAAGTCTCAGTTTATTGTTGACCTGTATATATAAGTTTCTGGACAGTGATCAGAGATTGGACAGAGAAGTTACCACCTCTCCATCTCCACTGGTCACTTGAGAAGTCCATCAGGTGATATCTTTTACAAAGGAATGCAAACATGATTCTTGTTTATCTTACAATTCATGAGAACTGACTCCACTATACTAAAACAAATCAGAAGGCTTATTTTCAGGGACAACAGAGCACCACCTATAACAAAATATGGGTGTACACGTAATGAAGAGATCTGAATATGAATAAATTAATATATATGCATTTATGGGTATGTCCAGCCTGTTCGAACAAGGGGAAAATTCACTTTTTGTTTTGTTTCTTTGTTTTCAAGGGCTCACAGTTTGTCTCCAACGGATCATTTGGCAGCGTTTTACTTGGCGCTGCAGCTTGCCATATCCAGGCAGGTGAGTTATGTTTTAGAAGTGCATCATGCTGTCATATGAAGATTAGAATTTGTATCTGTTGATGAATAGAGATGAAGATTTCTTCAATAAAAACTTGGTTTTCCTTGTGCATGTATTAATATATATGGAAAAAAACCTTGAAATACTATCTCCAAACATCCTCAGTCTTATGCAGTTCTCCAGAGTTCTGCCAATATTTCCAGCTCTAGGATCAGAAGTAAGACAGAAGTAATTCCACTTACTTCAGCATTTATGTTGCTAGAAAGAGAGAAAAAAAGTCAGTTTTTAAGGTGTTTTTACCTATTATGTGTAATCTTTGCTCAGATCCTAGCGAGTAGAGCTCTTGAATTTAGTCTTTAATCATCTTTACAGTGCTTAAATCTTGAGTACCTGCTAATATCTGTGACCTTCCTGAATACCTGTGTGAGGCTTGGCTATTGTGGACAAAATTACAAAAAAGTGTTTAAGAAAATTGGAAAATATTTTATTACTATAAAAGATATCAGAGCTTAGTCCTTCTTGTACAGCAGTTATGTTTAAGGCATTCTACCAATACATCACATGAATTTGGATAATGTGGAGCTGCTTTCTGTATGTCATGGTAAGCCTCTTCCTATGTCATGTTTATTTCAAAAAGTAGCCCTGAGCACAATTGTTTACATTCTCTAGTGACTACTTTTCATTGCTAATGAATAGCTCAGAACTTGGACTATGTCATGTTAGAGTGGAATGGATTGTCACTTTACTAGCGCAAAATATTTTTGAGGAGCAGGCTACAACTCTGCATGTTCTGAATTCCAAAATTCTTGTGTTGCTTAATTAAATTTCTCGGATTTAACACTGCTTACTTTGAACAAAAGCTCAGGCAGCTGAAGAGATAATGAAATTCTACATAAAGAAAAGGTACTGTTGCTGTCTAACTGTACATTTCAGTTAAGCATTCCAATTAAAATATTTTCAAAATCGTATAGAAATACAGCCAGGACTTGAAAGAGAATATTTTAAGGGGCTGAAGGTAACTGTTTTATAAAAACTTGTGTCTTACTTTCCAGGTGAATATATTATTTAATTTTCAGTGTTCACTGTAGAGCATCAGGTCCATTTTAAGCTTCTGAGTAGTGTCTTACAGGAGCATTTAAAATTCTACATGTTACCTGGGTGAGCATTTTGAAAATTTTATGGATGTCAGTCAAGTAAAAGGCAATACTTCTAATAGTGGTGCTTTCTTTGTCTGCCTTTTTTTTTTTTTTTTTTTTTTTATTATTTTTTTAAATCAGATACCAGAAGCTTTGGGTTATGTTCGTCAGGCTCTGCAACTACAAGGAGATGATGCCAACTCTCTTCATCTCCTTGCACTCTTGCTATCAGCCCAGAAACACTATCATGATGCTTTGAATATCATTGATATGGCCTTGAGTGAATATCCAGAAAATTTTATGTGAGTGAATGTCATGTTTCCTTTCTATGCTTTCTCTCGTATTTATTTTTCCTGGATTCTCATCTCATTCATTTCAAAAGGGGATGGATTTGAAGATGGGTCTGTTTTTTTTCCGTCATTTTCTTTCCCACCCATTCATCTCAAGTCTGCTCATTAAAGGCTTATTAAACAGTGATAAAAGATTTGTTTTGGAAGGGAGGTTAGAACTGAATCCTTGATCTTATTTTCTACACCATCCATATAGATAAATTCTCCCTGTTGCATGCTTTGTAGTATGTTTGTGTCTTCTATTTTTATGCAATATTCCAAGAAAGATAAACAGGACTTTACTATTAGCTAGGATAGATTTATCCCATCCTACAGATAACTCTATGGATATTGTATGTAATGTATTTAGTAAAATACATCATAAAACAGAGAATGGCCTCATTTGCTTAGATAATAACCAGTCATCTGAAGTTGGCTGATGGACAATTAATAAGTGAACAGGGAAGAAGCATGTTTGCTAAATGTTCTCATGTTTAAGAAAGAAATCATTCCTTCTGGTTTCCTTTTTGTGTTAAGGACATCTTTACATACATTTGGATTTTGTACTTTTATAAAGGGTTTTTTGTTTGGTTTTGTTTATTGGTTTTGCTTTTTTAAACCTATTTTCTTATGAAAATTAATAAAATTCTTTATATGAAAATACCTTGGGGACAACTTCCATTAACTTCCAGTCTTCCACTTTGATGCTTTAACAGCTGTCACTAAGGTTGTAATTCAAAATATTACACATATCCTACGTGCTTATTTTGAATTTTTGTTTAATTACCTCATTCTTAACTTCTAAATGACTGGCCTATATCATAAATTGTTATTATAGCAGCCTACCAGAAAACCATGATTTCTTTAAGGATTATTTGTTGGAAAATAGGAACTATAGTGGTTTTCCTTCCTGTTCCTTGCCATTTCACATCTCCATTCGACTGTCTCTATAAGACACTGTTGCATTTTTCCTCACAAATCTGACCAGGACCTCTGTTGATATCACCTCTTATCAGAACTTCTGTGGCTTGCAGCCAGTTCTGTGCAATGGCTTTTTTTGCCTTTTGCTGTATCTCACTTCCTAGTTTATCTACACACCTATGACTTGTCACAGTTCTTATCAGGAACTTCTATACATGTTTCACAATTTCAGAACTATGTAGCAGTTTCTCTTTCAAATCTGTTCTGCCTTACTCAGGACCAAGGGTTTTGTCAGTAAGTCGAGGTCTGAGAGGCAATTGAAGTATAATCTTCCTAATATTATACCCTATTATTGTTAAAGGCAAATATGTTCAAATCACTTTGACTGTCATCTTCTGTCTGTTCCTGTTTCATCTTCTGTCACTTAGTGGCAATGTAAATACTGTAGCTGCAACTGCTGAGTGTCTCAGAGTAGTAATAGTCCAGAAGTATTTCTGAATCTAGTTTAGAACTTCCTATTGTTATAACAGGACTCTGTATTATATTAATCTCTGTTGCAATGAGAGAACAAGAGTTTATTCAGTCAAATATTTAAAAATACTCTTGTGAGCATGCAAAAGGTTAAGCATGTTGTCTAAATTCATTACAGCACTGATCTTTGTATTAATGTATGTATATGTATTAATTATACAGGTCATAAAGGGGTTCTAAATTGTTGGTCCTGTTGTATGATACACACTCTGGTGATATAGTCTGCTGCGTTACAGTGTACTGGTACAAATCAGGGAATTTCAAAGTAACATCTTGTCAGTAGGGAATCACCATCAGATGCAGCAACAAATGCTGAAGAATCCAAGGTTAAATGTATCTCTAGAAAGTCTTTCAGAGTCTTGTTTTCAGTGTTGTCGACTTCCCAAAGAAGTGGAAAATATGATTGAGATTTCTTGTCTGCTCTCTACAATTGATACTGACAGCCAGACAGGCACATCTGGTCAATAATATAAATTTGGATTGATTCTGTCATGCAACTGGGTTATTTTTGCAAGGATTTATCAGCTTTTGAAAACTATATGTAGTGCTCTTGAAATGGTTGACAACATGTACATGCATATATATAAAATCCAAAACACAACTGCTTAGTGTATTGCTGAATCCATGTTCTTATTTTGCAGTTTCTATAAACAATATAATCTCATGGTATTTCCTAGTAGATTGGAGAGAAATCCTCTTGTGTTCCTCTACAGCTTATTAATTTTTAGATACACTGAAAGATTTCATTATTTGCTTGTGGTGCCTTATTGGGTTTTGTAAACACTTCAGATTATGCTTTATCTTTCTGCAATCCAGTAAGCTAAATTCTATAAGAGTTCTCTTGGTCTTCTCTGTGTTTCTCTCAGGATCCTTTACCCCAGCTTTATACAAATTACTACTGTGATGGCTTTGCAGCTTAATAAATCTCCGTACTTGGAAATATTGAAGCATGGTGCTTGTGATTTATGTTATTCCTTATTTCTTTCATTTCTTGTGCATTATTCCTATCTGCATGCCTCTGTGCTGTAATTGCATTGCTGTACTGAGTGCTGTTCTTGCTCTCTTCATAGCTGTGTGTTCTTTCTGTTTTGCTTTTCTTTAAAAAGAATCTACGTCTTCAGTAGTTTAATACTGCATCTTTGTAAAATGTCAGAGTTTGCAAGGAACTCATAGGATACACTATGAATCATGCAGAGAAGTGGCTACTTTCCAGCACTGTTCTGTTGTAATCAATTAGTAAATGTGTTGTCTGTCAGTTTTTGCCATTTGAAAACCTGGTACATTCCTGGTGTTTCTGTTCAATGTTTGAAGTGTACAGCAAGCCTACCTTTGGATCTACAATCAATCAACCTTCCTGCACTATAAAGATGGAGAGTTGGCCAATCAGATCATGATTTTGCCCTTGGCATCTTAGGTCAATAAATAGAAGGACATTCCTCAGACCTAAATAATACTGTTCCATCATTATCTAAAGCAATGGAAGGAATGAGCAGACACCCTGAGCTGTTAGCAGCAAGGTGTAGCTTTTTCTTTGACTAGAGAGTTGATCGTTCCTCCTGTGTTCATTATATTGGTAGCATAAATGTGCCGTTTGTTCTGAGATGTGAATAGGTATTGGGAAAACTATTGGCAAAAATCTAAAAAACCTGTAAAAGTTAAATAGATATATAGTAATGATTTTTTCAGAGATAATAAAAAGAAAGTTATTTGTTGAATATTTATAACACTATTTTTCAAACTTTTTGTAGGCTTAAATTGCTAGGTTGTAGCCACTCTACTTATGAAAAAAATCAGCTGTGTGAATACAATCAATTTCCTTTTAAATGCTGGCTAATCTTTGAAACCTCCTGCAATCTGAGCATGCTTTAATCTAGGGACAAAAAGATTACTGAAAAGATCATGAATACTGCACTCAGTATCAATACTGAGATGGTTTGGAATAAGGTCCCAGCACTAATAAACCCAAATAGGTAATCCCAATCAGGTGCTACTGTGTTTGAATTAATTGAAAGTTAAGGGTTTTCTCCTTTCATTAGAGAGCTTGACCCAGTAGTAGAAATGTGAAGTTCAGTTCTCCAGTTTGACAGGATTTTAACCCACAAATTATGCAGCTCAGAGTCCTAACCATCAAACTATGTGGGAATCTGAGTGAGATGATACCTTTCTCCTCCTGAAACAGAAGCAAGGACGTGCTGCCCTGAATGCAAGACTAGGCAGGAAGGAGCCACAATATATCCTAAATTGCTGAAGTACTTAGCCATTAGCGGGGGCTTCAGGTCTCAGTTGCTTGGGTTTTCCTTGAGTTTTATTTCTATTAATCCAGTGATTTCCCATTCTGAATGTGTAAGCAGTCCTAGAGGTGTGCATTAGAGTCTGAGGGTGTGTTCAGGGTGATGCAAGGTAATGGTGGTTGCATTGTATTGGTTCATGTTGGCCTTGTATATCTTGTACAATATATATAATACATGTACAATTACCTGAGGAGCCATATTTACAATATTCCCTCTTTTTTTAATTTGCTTGTTACAAGGAATTTATATCTTATTGGTGTATTGAATAATGTGAAATTTTGAAACAACGCTTCTGTCTAATTCATGATTAGTCAAAAGTAAACTCTCCATCAAGGGAGACAGAGTCAAGTTTCTTAGTGAAGTACTTGGGGTATCATTTTCTTAATCTTAACTGTTTGGGGTTCCCTTATTATTTCAAATGCTGGGGCACTTAAAGATTAATATAATGCCTAAAATGAGTGTAATTAGGCAAAATAAATAGTAAATTGCTAATTTTATGCTGAAAATTGGAACTGCAATGGATAGCAGCTGACAAGCTTTTAAAGTAACAGAAGTAGGGAACAGCAGATGGGTTATTTGAGGAGTGCAAGCAAGTTATTTTAATGTTGAGTACACTCAGAAAGGAAAGGCATATGGTAACAGGTTTGAAGACAACTGAAGACTTAGTTCACAGTTTAAACATTTACATTTCTTGAAGTGTGATGAAAATTTTTTTCTTCCAAGAATATTTCACAGAAGCTTCAGGTCAATATGTCATTCCTCTGAAAACTATTAAATCTTTTCCTTCCTGACCCTCAAGGGCTCTTTTGAGCTACATTAGATTTCCCAGAATCACAGGGCCTTTTAACATTCCTCTCAGTTCAGTGAGTAACAAACTTGTTTCCTTCTTGGAGATGTCCAGGTGGGCATAAAAAAAAGAACTGGTTGGTACAGACTGTGTAGGATTATACATATACACTGGTGTTTTGTGCAACAGGAAGATATTTATCAACTGAAGGAAACAGTCTTCCCTATTCTGGTTCCCCAAGGTCAGTTGTAGTTGCACTTAGTGTGTGGTGCTGGTAAAACTTGAGCTTTTGTGGTGTTTTTTCTTTGATAAATAGAGCACTGGGAATTATTTGAGGAAAGGATGATAATATAAGATTGGACAAGAAGTAGTGGTGTGCTATGCTTGCCAAAATCATGTCTTTCAGTTTTGTGTATGCATTCTTGTCAATATTAGACAACATGAATGTTCAAATCCATTTATTTTGATCCTGTTTATATTTGGAGTTAAATGAATTAGTTCTCAGGAATTATTTTTCTGTAAGTCATGAAACACAGTATCTTTGCTTGAGCTTCTTCTTTTTATCCTGGGCTCTTCTACCTCACTCCCCCATCCCTCTTCCCCTTTGATTGTTCTTATATGCTTTTCCTGAATGGTCCATTAAAAGAGACATTGTTGATAGGTAGATATTACTTTATGTAACAAATTGGTCATTGGCCTCAGGGTCTTATCCCTGAATTATGTTGGCTAGGCTGTAGATTCTTTGAAACTTGATTGAAATAGTCCCAGTTTGGGTCATGAGCTGGCCGCTGCAGGGAATTCAAGGCAGGCAAACAAAAAGTTTTCAAGTATAACTAATTTGTTCTGGCTTTAGTCAGAAACTATCTTCATTATAGTTTAGAGATCTACATTTTCTTAAGGACATTGAGTTCATAATATGGAATACAGTATACGTACACATACACCAAAAATCACAGGTCTGATTGCTTTGGGAACAAATATATGGGGAATAATAGGGTGCAAGGAAGGTCATCCAATGGATACCAAATATATCCATCCATGATTTTCACAAAATTGTATTATTTGGGGGCTTGAGAGCTGTTTTTGTTGCTTCTTTTGCTTTTTTGAGAGTCATGCTTCTTAACAGCCTCTTTTTACTTCATCCATGTTTCTGTGTGTATATGGGCTTTCCAGTACTTGGGATCTGTGTGGCTGATGTTGGAGAAGGTTTAGCTATTGATTGAGAAACAGTGTAGGATATATTTATTTTTTATTAAGTTAAATGCTTTTCTGGAGTTTTTACAAAAACTAGATTTGTTGCTTTGACCTCCTATTGCCAGTGTTGAGCACTTAGTGATTTCAAGGTACTTACAAATGATGATTTTTTTCATGGTTTATAATGAACTCTTTATATTTATGACTTTTCTGATAATTCAACTCTCCTTGAATACTCAAAATGGAGTAGCCTGACTGTGCAGGTGCTCACTTTGCAATTGCAGCAGACACCTCTATAAGTTTTTCTGTACTTTTATTATCATGGTTGCATCTAAGATCACCGAATGTGTAAACACATCTTTATAAAACTATATGTCTTTCATAGTCTGTCCAGTTTCATGTTGTCATTCTCCCTGCAGGTTAAATTTTTACAGTTGTGTCATTCTGTGTGTTGGTGATGAGGCAGGTATTTGGGAGTTGAGTAATATTAAGCTAGCTGTAAGCTTTCTACGTAGGTGTTAAAGGGACAACTGTCAAAACTGGATGCTTGAATTAATACTTTGAAGCCAGAGGATCAAACCTTAAACTCCTGGCTGTCTATGTATTAGAAGTTCCTAAATTTACTTTGCTTTTTTTATTAATATAAGCTTAACTAAAGCATACCTTCAGAGAACTTCCAGTCTTGCTAAGAACACGTCAAAACCTGGAGAAACCATTCTAGCATGTGGTAGCTTGTTTCATTGTTGGAGTTGCATTCTTCATTAAGACTGCATTTTTTAAAAAAAAATTTGAATTGATTCCTTATTGATTTCTTTCCAGCCATTGGGTTTTATATCATAATTTGCTAAGCCCTCTGCAATCCTGGCGACTTCATTCTCTTGATGGTAGCTTCTGTAATAAGCACCTCCCAACATCCTTTCTGAAAAGAACATCACAGTAGTTGCTGGCAGTAAGGGCATGCCTTTCAGTTATTCCTTGTGCTGTAGCCAGTTTTCATCACATGTGAGCCAGAACTGTACAAAATATTTCAATAACAATTATTACATCATTATACAGAGAAGCACCTGCATCACACGGAAAGAGTTATGTTAATTATTTTGAGTATAATTGCTTCACTGGGGACTTTTATTCAACTGCCTGTTTGCTGACAGTCTTATTTGCCTCTTGGTTAGTTATTTTTATTATGTGTTTCCACATACAGATTGCAAAGGCTGTATTTGTTCCAATAGCTATATATTTCATTTTTAGAAAGAAATCTGGCCTGAGCGCTATTAAGCTGTGCTGCTGAACCGTTTCTAGATGAAGTTTCCTACCGTGTTTTATAGGGATCTTTTCATTTGGGGGGGTATATTACATGCAAATTAGAGTCCTGTTGGATTCAATTGAAATCCTCAAGTGAAGGATTTTAAGGCAGTCAGCCCTACCTTCTAAAAGAAGTTATCAACTTGCAGACAGTAAACTGTTGTCAAAATCTGGATTGTGAATGAGATAAACGCTGGGAACTTAAGAATTTTCTTCTAATTTTAGCCTTTTTCTTCGAAACTATTTATTTATGAGTAATTACAAGATGTTTAGAAGAGCACTGGCTCACAGCATTTACTGACATCGAGAAAACTAACCATGCCGAGGTTTGGCTTCCCACCTGCTTCTACATTTCTAATGTTTCCTGTCATCATCAGAAGTTTTCCTTTGTATGTCATTGTTGAATGCATGGAGCAACTTGCTAACACTTTATCTAGAAAGGTCAATAGATTTAGAATCTTGCAAATAATCAATTTTGAATATTATTTGTTCCACCTTAATTTTGTGCATTCTGTGTACTGCTTTCCGACTTCAATTATTCTCTGGGGTCTCATAGTAACCTGCTTTAATTTGCACAAGCAGTTGACACTATCACAGTTTGTTACAGAAGTGACATCAAACTGTATGAAGTATGCATATGAATGTAAGCTCTACATCACCATATTTATTTTTCTGTTAAATTCAGATCATCTGAAGTCTACATTGTGTGTTAAAAAGGACTTTATTTTCAGAGTTGAGTATCTTTAGCATTACGTTCTGCATCATCCTTTTTGTGATTTTTTTTTTAGTGCAGAATTATTGTCAAACTAGTTAATCTAAGATTTTGCAAGTCAAATGATTAGACTTCATGAAGATTTTTTTTGTGGGGCTTGGGGGTGTTGTTGGTTTGATAGTTTTGGTGTGGGTTTTTTTTTTGGGGGGGATTTTCTTTGCTTTTTTAATATAGTGCTTGCTTTTAAAATCAGAACAACTTCTTTTTCTAGCATTTGAGGATTTGAAATTGTGGGATGTATCAAATAAGCACTTGAAAGTGAAAAATAAAATGTTGTGTAACTCTATACAGAACTGGTATTTCTCACCTTTATTTTATGCTCTCATAAGTAACAGGCTATATATCAGAATTACTTGTTTAAATAATATTATATTATTTAAAGTTTATTATTCTGGTTAAGCTATTGTAGAAATTGATGTGTTTTTCTGGGAGACCTGGCTGTTGTTTGATACTTTGTGTGGCTTGTTTATGGCTTGTACCCATATTTATGTGGCTTCCAGTATATTAATTATTTCCTAACATTTTTATAATTGATTGTCATGTAAAAGATACTATTAGCTGAAGTTACTCTTAGAAAATGCTTAAATTATTTTAAAAGGTTATCTTAAAACTTAGTAACTTTACTCCAAGGAGGTTAAACATAAACCAAAGCAGTAGCATTTTTAATTCTGCATTCCAAGCAAGCAGATTTGATATGCATCCTTTTAAATTTTATTTTCCTAGGGTGGGTCTTAAGTTTCTCAGCAAGGCTTTTGGTGCTTTACACTATAATTTTTAATGCATGTGCTTTGAAGTATTATGTGTAGCTCTTCCTTATTTTCTTTAAGCCCTGAAAAATATAAATAATTTGACTAATAAGAGAATAATAATTAAGTTTGCTTCCAACACTAACTGAAGATAGAGCATTCTGATCAGTTTTGATCAGGATATAGGGATATGGACCCTTCAGAAGAAGTCTAGTGGAACTATAAGCTTCCTGTAGGATGTTGCTAAGTCTGAGGGACTTTAGGAGATTCCTGATTACTATTGAGTGTTGTAGCAGGCAGGTCTGGGGAAAGCATCATAGTGTGTCATGTTGCTAGATTTGAAGAAAGGATCACAGAATGTAAGTGAGGTCTCATCCATGCAGTAGTGTACAAAATACAGATATCCAACTATGGATGATCCAAGCCATTGTGCTCCTACAGTGCACAGCAACTTGTGGAAATTGCTGATCCCAAAAGCAAAAGAGCTGGTTTTAAAATGATGCTTGAAGTTAGCAATGTCTGTTCACAGAAAGAACTAAGAATTCTTAGTATTAGTAGTGTTACTTGTCACATAGCCGAGCTCAGTCTTCCATACTTCAAATTTTTGCTTCATTCAACAGATTAGAAATACCTTCAATGTCTTAAGCCAGTATTGGACAAATTGACTCCTCTTCATCTCCTGACATTTTAGGAGAGTTGCTATGGAAGAAAATTAGTGGTCGATGCATCTTCAAAAAGTGAAACAGGCTGGATGAGAATTAGGAAAATTTTATTTTGGAGATTCGTAAGTTCTTTGCTACAAATTACACTGGTTGGCTGGTAGAGAAAGCTTCAGATCATGTATTAATAGATTCGTTTGCACTGATTAGGAAATAAAGCAGTAGCAAGAACCTTGGATGGCACAAGGCCCCATTACTATAGTTGTCCTATCTGTAATAATTCTCACGAATTTATCAGTTGTATTTTAAGAAGTTAGGTTATTTGCATCACCTCTTCTGTGGTCTATCCAAAGCAAACTGTGAGGAAGCAGTCTTTTCTATGACCTAATTATAAATTAGGACACCTAATTCCTACCCTTAGTGTTTTAATAGTCTGAATGGCCTTTAGATATACTTGTTTTTGTGGAAACAATTTCCTCTAGATAAATTGATCTTTTCCCTTCCTGCTGCTTGTCTCATCTGTATTTATAGAAAGAATTTGTACCTCTTCTTGGCTTTTTTTTTTTTTCTGCTAGACTGACTAAATTAAGTATTTTTTATACTCTGTAGTTTCCAGTTAATGGATCACCTTTACAGCCTTTCTCTGCAGCTGCTCCAATTTTAACTTTTTAGTTGTTACAATAAGAATTAGATATAACATTCCAGATGTGGTCTCACTGGGTTATTGTACAATCCCACTGTGTCTTTCTCCTTCTGTTCCAGTGAGTAGTCCCTGAATTGCATCTGGCTTCTTCACAGCTGTCTTACCTTGATGAGCCCAGCTGTTAGGCAGCTCTGGTTTGGAATAATGGTTACACGGGTTGTTTGGTGCAATCTCTTTATTAAACTGGAACAATAACCCTTTTATTCATTAATGGTGTTATTTAATACTCCTTCCCTCCAGACAAAATCATTGGCAATATAGATGCTGTCCCCCAGTCGTTACAGAAGTGATATTTTCTTTCAAGTTTTTACTTTAGAAAGGACAATCCTATGTGTCACTGTTTCCATAATTCTGAGAAATAGATTATTTTTCACTGCCTTAACTTTAGTAATTCTAAAAGTGTTCCTATTCTCCATTTGTAATAGTTTTCATATCTCGGATGATATAGGCAAAGATTGTGGTGAAGTTTGGGGTACACTCCTGAATATTCTTAATTTTCATCCCAGTTTAGTAAACACGTTTTCTCTTTTTTCCTGCTTTGATACAAAAAAACCCTTAAAAGACTAATTTTAGTGTATAATTATCTGTTCAGGTGTAGTTTAGCTTTGCTTTTTACTAATGTACATAAGATGCAGCTTTTTGTGTTGCTCTTTTGTCACCTGCCTGTCCCCTGCTGTTCTTGATAGGATCTCTGCACATTTTTGATGACTTATTTGTACAGTCTTATCAATGATTGGCTTGTCACACATGGAGTTTTACCCGTTCAGCTTGAGACACACATCCTTAAGTGTCTGAGCGTCCTTGTGTTAAACATCAGGCTTCTGCTGCATCTTGGATGTCTTTGCAAACCTTTGCTATCAAATTATTTGGCCCTGACATTCAAAGACCTAGTTATAAACCTGTTTGGAATTTTTCATTCTTTATTTAAATAAAAATCCAGTAATATATGGATTAAGTTATGAGCAGCTGGTTTATAATGTCCTCATTAGTTAGTGAGAACAGTCTTCAAGTAATGGAGTCATTTGCTGCTTCAGTAGCTATTTCATAAATTTGTCAGCTATTAGCTCCAAGAATAACTAAGTCTTTCCACTTAAAGAGTTTGATTTGTTCTTCATTTTGTGTCTGGGTAATTAGTCTCCTAAAATGATACAATTCACTTTATTTTTAGCGATGTTAAAGATCTGCATCCATAGAAAACAGTGATGCTGGAACAAATGCCCTATTATTCTATCTTTGAAAGAACCTGTTTTACCTACTTCTCTTCCCCAAAGGATTTGACCCAAACAGATTTCCATTCTTATCTGTTGTATTTATTCCACATCTCCGACACACATTATTCTACTCTTCATTTCTTTTTTGAATATTGTCTTTTCCTCAGTACTTCTGTTCTTAATAGAGTGCTGTTCCACCATGTCAAGGTTACTCTGGCACCATGTACCAGTAATTTAAGCTTCTGACTGTCAAACAGACACAAACAGATGATTAATGATGTCCATAAAATATACAGCTTAATTTTCATCATCCTATCACTTGGTGGTTTTTATCTATTCTTCATCATTTTAGTAGTATATCAAAACTTCTTGTAAGGTTTAAAATTCTCTGTGTCTGTAATGCAGGCTGTATTCCAGAAGAGCTGTTTTCACAGATGCTTGAAGATGACCTTTTAGAAAATCTTTTTTCAGATAACCTACCTCTTGGTTTCTAAAACCTTCCTGGTCCCCGAGCTGCTTATACCTCCGCCATGTTTCCAAGGAACTTGATAAAATTAAGGTAATATGGGAGACTTTTTTGGCACATGGTGTTCCTCCTTTCTCTTCCCTTCCTTTCCCCATTTGTCAAGTATGTGTAGTCGGCAGGTTTTCATTTTATTATTAACATCGCATTTCAGTTTTCTGAGGTGTCTCAGTTCTTTCAAGATTTATGGTCCAAATGTTTCTTGGATCCAGGGAAGCTGCTCTAAGTGGTTTTATAAATGCAACCTTTACTACTCAAGATTATTTTTGCTTTAGTGTGGATAATCCCACACCAGTGTACTTTATTTGATATATTTTCCTAGCCTTTCCTTTATTAGAATTGTGAATATTTTTCTGTCATATACTTTGTTTGTGGTTTGTATTTTTGAAAATATGTGGACCCGCAGTCCTGTTGACTGCTATAATGCACAAGAAACAGGAATGTTGTTGCAACATTTACTAAATGCATCCAAAAGCTAAAAGCAACCAAACCGATGCATTGCTTTCATCCTTACAAGTATATCTGTCTTCTACTGTCTTGACATTGAATCCTATCCTAGTAGCCCAATTCCAACATCTTTGTTGCACAGACTCCTGTTATGTTGTACGCGTGTTTTTAGGTAATTTCTTAATAACCAAATCCTCTCCCTTTCTATCCCCTGCTCTGTTTTTCCTTTTAAATTTTGCTTGCTGAATCTTAGTGTTTTGCTGACCCTGTGCCTTCGCTCTGCTACAAAATCCCTAAAACTCTTAAATGCTTGAATACTGTTAATGGAAACTCAGTCTCTCTGTAAACTGTACATAATAAGGTATGTATTATAATTATTGACTCTAGAATTTCTTGCCAATTCAGTGCTTTTGAACTGATTATGTTGCATAACTTTTGTAAAATGCTTTATGATCACAGATTTTTAGAAATTGAACTTCTATAGGCTCTTCAAACTGTGAAATGTACTATCTTACATACAGAGAAGCAGGAAAGGGATTGTGTGAGATGGATTGCTGTAATTTTGGTTCCAGGTTTTGATGCCTAGGTCTTGCTGTTTGGGTGAGGCATGCATGTGCATGTGTTAAGGGTAGACTAGATGAGGCAAGTATGAAGGAAGGATGTTATTTGTCCTTCTCTCTTCAGTAAAATGATGGACGAACCTGGACATGTTTAAATGTTTTTCTTTCAGTGATATAGTCACTACTATAGTCTCTACTGTGAGATAGGGTTAGGAGAAAATAACAAAGTAGGCCTAAACTTGGGTGGATACAAAGAACAACTTTATTAACAGGACAACAACAAAAAAAAAAAAAATTAGAAATTAGAACACCCTTTTTCTTCCCTCCCCCACATCTTTTTCTCTTTTCAACTATGTACAGAACAACAACTCAGAAAAATCTTAGTCAGTTCTTCACCTCTAAAAATAGTCTTTCTTTAGTTCATTTAGAGAGAAAAGTATTCTTTTCTAATGCTATGGAAAACTCCCCACAAGAAAAGAACTCTTGTGGCTTCATTTCTCTCAAACCGCAGCTGCCCAAGATCTGCCTTTGCGAAGTCTTTCCCATCTTTTACAGTTTTTCCTCACAACTGTGTTCTTGATCCTTATCAGCTTATTGGGGGACATTTTTTTAAGGATGAGCCATTCTAGCATCCTTTCACTCATCTCTAGGAACAGAGGCCTTCCCCTTTTATCCCTGGGGCCGAGGGTTCTCATCAAACTTCTAACACTGGTGCCTCGCTCAGGATTGCGGCTAGAATGCTAACGCCCCCCAAAACATTCCATGAACTTACTGGGGAAAACCCAAAGTCTGATATATCAAGTATATCTTTACCATAACCTCACAAAAGAATTTTACAGCCTAAGCTTAAGACAAACTTTTCAAAATCCCTTCAATCTAAAATCTTAAGTCTTTTCTTACGGATTTCAATTTCATGTCGTTGTTCTTACAAAATTTCACCTCCTTTTTTCCTTCTTACCCCAGAAGATAATTAATGTTCTTTGAGTACAAAGTTTTGTAACGCTGAAAAAAGTCAATTTAGTCAAAGTCTTGTATTAGAAACAAGCTCTCTCTGCTTCTTTCTGCTGGCCACGTGCTCTTTTGCCGACTCCATGTGAGCTGTGCCAGCTGCTCTCAGTGTGGAACCGGGCTCAGGGCTGCTCCTGGCTTGGGGGCCACCTTTAGCACGACCACGGGGGCCACCAGTGCTGGTGCCCATGCTCAGCTCCTTTGGTGCCCGTACAGGTGCTGGTGCCCATGCTCAGCTCCTTTGGTGCCCATACAGGTGCTGGTGCCCATGCTCAGCTCCTTTGGTGCCCATACAGGTGCTGTCCCCATGCTCAGCTCCTTTGGTGCCCATACAGGTGCTGTCCCCATGCTCAGCTCCTTTGGTGCCCGTACAGGTGCTGGTGCCCATGCTCAGCTCCTTTGGTGCCCATACAGGTGCTGTCCCCATGCTCAGCTCCTTTGGTGCCCATACAGGTGCTGTCCCCATGCTCAGCTCCTTGGTGCCCATCAGGTGCTGTCCCCATGCTCAGCTCCTTTGGTGCCCTACCAGGTGCTGTCCCCATGCTCAGCTCCTCTGGTGCCCATACAGGTGCTGTCCCCATGCTCAGCTCCTCTGGTGCCCATACAGGTGCTGTCCCCATGCTCAGCTCCTTTGGTGCCCATACAGGTGCTGTCCCCATGCTCAGCTCCTTTGGTGCCCATACAGGTGCTGTCCCCATGCTCAGCTCCTTTGGTGCCCATCAGGTGCTGTCCCCATGCTCAGCTCCTTTGGTGCCCATACAGGTGCTGTCCCCATGCTCAGCTCCTTTGGTGCCCTACAGGTGCTGTCCCCATGCTCAGCTCCTTTGGTGCCCATCCCGGTGCTGGTGCCCATGCTCAGCCCTTGGTGCCCATACAGGTGCGTCCCCCATGCTCAGCTCCTTTGGTCCCATACAGTGCTGTCCACATGCTCACCTCCTTTGCCCATCAGGTGCGTGTCCCCATGCTCAGCTCCTCTGGTGCCCAGTACAGATCGCTGTCCCCAGTGCTCAGCTCCCTGGTGCCCATACAGGTGCTGGTCCCAGCTCAGCTCCTTTGGTGCCCGTCCAGGTGCTGTCCCCATGCTCAGCTCCTTTGGTGCCCGTGCAGGTGCTGTCCCCATGCTCAGCTCCTTTGGTGCCCATCCAGGTGCTGTCCCCATGCTCAGCCGCTCCCGATGCAGACACAGCCTCAGCCCAGCGTGGTTTGTTGGTTCCACTGGCACAAAAGCTCTGCAGGCTCTGCCGGCTCCTTTGCCCCTCCCGGCCGGGCCCGGTGGGTTCCTCGGGGAGGGCTCGGCAGCCGCTCCCGCCGCTCCAGACGGGAGAATCCCGCCGGGCCGAGCGGACCCAGCCCCGCCGCCGCCTTCCCCACAGGTCAGAGGACAAAGAGAGCGGCTGCCGGGCTCCCTGTCCTTCAGGGGCATTCGCAAAGGCTGTCCACTCTTCACTGGTTACAGCTCGTGTCAGTATCAGAACCTGGCTCCTTAGAGCCAGACACAGGACAGTAGTTTCTGCTGAGGACGTTCAGTGCAGTGCTGAAGATTTAACTACTGTAACTCGATGTAATTTCTTATTCTTGAGAAAACTCTCTGCACTTTTCTGTTACTATTAGCAGCCTCCAAGTTTGTATTTGGGATAAGAAACTTCTGAGCTTTCACACATACCCCACCCCTCGTCACCCTTCTCAGTCTTCCCACGCAAACCATATGAGCAATCATACAAATTTTTCACTTAGTATGATTAAGGTTGCAGTGGGATAAAATGCCAAAGTACACCTGGATTTTAAAACAGAAAGTAGGCTAACAGTTTTACATGCATGCTCTCCTCCTGTTTTGTGCTCTTTAATCTGTGATTTTACTAAAAATTTCTTTTAAATTAGTATTTTTCTAGTGTATTATCTGTTCCTAGGTGCTGTGATTCCTATAAATGTGCCTACCGATGGACTAGCTCCTTTATTTTCACACTGTATTTATATACTTTAAATAACTAGGAAGCTATCTAAGTTAATCTTGGTGGCGAACCTACAACTTGAAACATCCTGTGGAATCCCATGGTACTGCTTATTTCAATAAGCTACATCGTCCTATAACATTTTTTTAAAAAAATTAAAAAAACCTGTCAACTATTGCTTCTGTCCAGTTGAAGAAGGTATCTTGTAAAAAGCACTATTACTTTGATGTCATTAGATATTTATTGCAATTACTTCATTAAACTTAAATTATTACTGTATTTGAAGTTATGTTTTCTCCAGTTTGGTGTGGTGCTGTCTTTAAAAATGTTTTTTCTTGAATTGAAATCTCTTTTAACTTGATTTTCCTTTTCACTAGATTACTGTTTACTAAAGTCAAATTGGAGTCCCTGTGCAGAGGCCCAGATGAAGCACTCCTTACCTGTAAACACATGCTCCAGATTTGGAAATCCTGCTACAATCTAACTAACCCAAGGTAAGATGCTGTAGAGTGCTGGGCTGCTCAGTAGCTTTTCAGGGCAATATTAGGTCAGCAGTCCTGCATTTACTTGTTTTGGTATTTCATATAAACAAACTAATCCTCTGGAAATCTGGAGACTGATGTTCAAAGACACCAGTTGATGCTCATGTGGAACTATCCAGGGTTCTATGAAATAAGGTATGCCAAAGCTACTAAATTCTGCAATGATAAGGTCTGGTTTCACAAATTGGGTAACTCAAATGAGTTACCCAATTCTCAGTGTACTGGTATGGTCTTTTTCTGTTTCCTGATCAGGGTTTTAATTTTTTGTATTGGTTAGTGGAGAGATTGCTATAGTAGGAATTTAGTTCAAGGGCTTTCACTAAATAATATGAAAGAGGACAAGACATTAATTGGAACCATATAAGCATTAGGGATGACATGGATAGAGATTATGTGCTTGCTAGCACATCTAGTCAGCATGGCTGTTTTTTTAAAAGGAGGTCTTGCTTATGAACATATTTATGTTCTTCAAAGGCATTAGTAAATATATAAGTTGTTATAGTCCTCTTTGGGTTTCCAAAATGCTTTTGTGAAGGTTCTTTGTGATATATATTTAGATAAGCTGTGAAACAAATGAGAAGGCTACTTAGTAGAAATCCATGCTGGTGCTATTCAACATGTTCATCAAATACCTGGAGAAGGAGACAAGCAGAATTTCCTGCTATCTGGTTGGTTGAAGGGTTGACAGCTTCTGGAGAAGAGATGCTACAGCAGAAGAGCTTTTTACTAGGTGGCATCAGATACCTGTGTAGCAGTATGATGGATATTCAGTTTTTGCTGTACTTTGATTCCAGTCGTGTAAACACATACATCTCTTTAAGAAGATTGAGAGAGTTGACCTAATGGCAGAAGAGGAAAAACTGCTTCTCTGCTTAGGGAGCTAGTGAGCATTCAGAGTGGCAAAGTTTGGAGGGTGTGGCAGGAGAAGCCTGGGAGGGCGCCTGAGTCAGTCACAGCTTAATGAGAGACCCTGACACTACATTGTGGAGCAGGGAGCATCACTCAGGTTACAGAAAACAAGTAGTCTCCAACTGGAAAGGTTTGAGCTGAATCTTTTCAATTCAAAGTCATTGAATGAGGAGTAGGGGCCAGGGAAAAAATTTCTCTTCTAACCTAGTGGGTGGTGCTTTATTTTAGTTAGCTGGTTGTGTGTGTGGGCAGGCAGGGTTAAGAGTTTAGTATCAGAATGCTGCACTTGGCAGAATAGCTACAGTTCTTGTGCAAGCCTAATTTCAGACTGGGTTTGCATGTACTCCAACACAACTTTTCACCTTCCATCTCTACTGTTATACTCTTTGCACGTATCAGGGCTCTAATCATAGCTTGTTATTACTGTGTTGTTGTTCTTGTTGTGCTAAGAGCTACTGTGCCATGTTAAACACACGTTAAGTAATGCCTCCTTCAGACATCAGCAGTTGACTGAAAACTTACTCTTGGCTGTGTCAGCTTCAAACAGCAGTGGTTGTTAACTCTCCTTGGCACCATTCTCATTCAAGAACATCTAAGTGGAAAAATTAGTGAGGACTACTTTTCATCTGATTTTTTTTTCTTTATACTGTTTTTTTTTTTTTTTTTTAATCTTGACATCTAAGTCTTTTCTTGAAGTTATGGTAGTGCATTAAGACCAAATTTAGAATGGAATGAACAGGAACTGTGGATGAGTGTCATGATGGAAGAAGACAGGTTTCCCAAATCACACGTTCAGAGTTATATCAAGCAGTGAATAAGGATTCTGAGTTGTAGTCTTTCTTTGGCTGGTCTGTGTGAAATGAGAGGACTGAGTACCTACGTATTGTGTCATGGTAAGCCAGATCCATCCAACTCTTATCCAGGGGTAGCAGTTATCACTGAGACTGGAAATGTGACTGGGAAGTTCTCTTCACCCAGTTGCACTCCTCTTGTACTGAAGAGTGATGATGTCGGATTGTTGTGAAAACTTTAATTTTTCAACCTTTGTAGTTTTAACACAGACTTTGTTTTGTTGCAAAGCACCATTTGAAAATTATGTCTCCCACTGGAAATAATTGAAGCCTTTTTTCCAAAAGTTATTTAAGCCAGTAATAAAAGGTCTTGTAATAATTTTAAACCTTCAAATATTGTTTTTCAAAGGTTTAAATATCTTTTATGTTTATTTGAAATATTTTTTCTCTTATGATATAGACTGAAAACTAATTTGGTGTATCATTTTCCCAATGAGATAAAAATTTACTTTTTTGATAAGCTGTGGTTTATATTAAATATTTCTTCTGCAGTGAATCAGATTTTGTGGGAACGTGGGGTTCAGTGTCTTCAATAATCTTTTAATAATAAAAATAAATTATAATAAAAATAAAAAGGTAAAAAATACCTTAAAAAGGGCCAAATGCAATATTGTGAATTACCTTTGTTCAGTTGATACAGAAATTTGTCTTTAATTGACATACAAAATTTTTTCTCATTAGATGATTAATATGAATTTTAAAATAATTTTATGTTGCAAGGCTTGGAAGGTTTAAATGTTGCCTTTAGCCTGCTACTTAAAATGCATTAGAAAATAGTTGAATTCTTTTCTGCTTCATGGTTTGCCTTTGAAAAAGGGCCAAACCACAGTGCCAGTGCTGTGCTTAGAAGATATTGATGGTAGATCTGGCTCTACTTGTCAGCAACATTTGGCATGTGGTTGCATGTGGATTGAGGAAGTAATTACCACAGAAAATTTACACTATGTGATGTAACAACTATAGCTGATAGTGCATGACCCAGAAAGTTCCTTTCTGTTTCCCATAGATTTCTGTAATTATGTAATTTTGTAAGGAACTAATTCAATAATGTCAGGGTAATGTAAAATTTTAATTCTACCATTTTAGTAACAGCTCTAAAAAGAGGGAATGTTGATTCACTGACTTGCAACTATTAAGAACTGTTGGAAGTCTTCTTACCCTTCCTTCAATTCAAATTCAGAAGGAGGCAATTGTAAAATGAAGGCAAATGGAGAGATGGTCTGAATTTCAGGTTTGAAGTTTAGATTAAAGTTTCTCAGGCTTTACTTTAAACTAGGAATTTCATTTAGTTATTTCTCTTCAAGGAGAATCAGACGAAAGATTGTACTCTGCTAAGCTGGGCTAACATTTCAACTGTTTTAAAGCTTAATTGCTTTTAAGTTTGTAGGGTGGTTTGTTTTTTTAATGAAGTTTTAAAGAAAATATTTATTGAAAATGAACGGTACCAGACATAACAATCTTAGAAATGAAATTACTTTATTAACCATAGAATGTTAAAGAAGGAATGCCCATATGTGCTTCCTTACACTTTGCTGACAATGTGTCTCAATGCTTGCCTCATCTTAAAGAGAAAAAACACTTAGTTCTTCAGTCTCTGTTCTTGTGCTGAATCTTTAATAGTAGTTCCAGGAGCAGTTAGTTTTCCAGCAAGCATATCAGCAAGAAGCCTGAGGGGCAGATACTGATTTACTGCTGAAGTAGAAGTTAAGTGCATTTGCCCACAGGTGCAATCAGTAAAAATCACTGCTGCTGCTTAGGCTCCTAAGATCTTAGAAGTGTTCAAAATATTTCTGCTATGCTGTTAGAATCAGGCTCAGCATTAGGCAGTTAATATGTATATGTGCATACATTAAAAAAACCCATAGCAAAACACAAAACCAAAACAGCCCATTATAACATCTTTACCTAAAATGAGGTGTCCTGACTTCAGCGTTTCTATTCAGTCTGGAGAAAGTGGATTTTCAAACTTACAGCTGCCTTCTCAGCTTTCTGTGAAACCTATCATAAAAATATTCAAGGTGCAATAGATTCTTTCTATAGAGGTGTTAGTTATGAATTAAATTAAAAGCCACTCTTCCCTTTTTGGTTGTATCAATTATGAAAACAGAATTGCTGAAGTAAATGAGGATTTATTTTGCTCAGCTTAATTCTGTTTTAATGCAACTGGCTTAATGCGCTGTAAGTAGTTAGTGGTGCTTGGTACTAAATTTGGTCATAGCAGTAACTTTTATAGTAAGAACCTTTGTGGGAGTAGGGCAGCATGCAACTTGTATATCAGGATATAGTTTTGTATTTTAATAGCTTACAATTTCTGTACTTCATTACAGTGATTCTGGACGTGGGAGCAGCTTGTTAGACAGAGCTATTGCTGATAGACGACAACTGAATACGATTACATTACCAGATTTCAGTGATCCTGAAACAGGTAAGAACTGCATATGAACAATAAAATAGATTAAATGATCAGGCCATAGCTAGATTTTTCATTAGTCATTTTTTTGATTTTGCAAAATAGTTATATTTTCATTATTGTCATATAAGTGGAAATAGACATTGTGTGATACAAGATTTCTTTTTCTTCTTTGCAATTAATGGAGTAGTTGCTGACTATGTTCTCTGTAAATTAAAATATCTGTGGTATGGTTCTTGCTAAGTTTAGTAGTATTTCCTAATGCAAGGGCTAAAAATTTGTGTGCTGAACTTGCCTACTTGCCAAAGTCCTGTACTTTTTTGTTTGTTTGGTATTTGCACATTTTTGTTTAAAAGATAAATTAAAAAAAAAAAAATCAGAGAGCTTTTAATCTCAAAAAAAAATAGAAGACATTGGTTTTAATTAATTAAAATCTCAAATATATGTTAAAATAGAATTACATGGGTGGCTAGGTTTACTGTGGACATACTTTAACATTATAAACAACATTTATTTGTTGTAAATCATATATGCTGTGATATTTTATATACATATAAAAATTGTGGTGCACAGGTATGCTACATAAAAGCTAAAATTGTTACATGTCAGTAAATACTGACAATATATAATTTTCCTGTATTAATATATTCAGTTATCCCAATGCAAATTAATATACCTTGGAAGTTACTCAGTCAAAAAGCACATGAGCCATGCATTCTGCAGAGATTGCAGAAGGAATTATGATGCTGCTAATTCCAAAAACTTTTGCCATATCTTACTTGTGTTCTAAATATTGAGAGCTTTCTTTTTTCTGGGTTTTAAAGCAACAGAATGCTTTTCCTGGGACCTTTCAGGGGTGTATTTCTGCTCAATCACTGTTTGACACAAACAGCTTATGGGAAAATTTGCCATCCTATGAATATGAGTATACTTGACCCATAAATTAAGACACATTGAAATGTGTACTGTATGTCTAATAGTAGAATAGTGCAGTAAAGTCCAATTTAGCTATTTAACTTCTGAAAGTTAAAATTGACTTGAATGTTCACTCAGTTTTGAATTTAAAGTAGTGTTCTGTGCTTGCTATAGTGCAAGCAGTTTTGATTGCAAAGATCAGGTCACTTGATTTCAAAGAATAGCAATATGGCGTAATTAGCATGGAATCTTCTGCTTGTATTCGTCCAATTAAAAGGGGAAGGATAACATTATATCAGGCTAAGGTGATCATTCTATATTCTAGTCTAGCAGATTGTTTAATTTTTCAGAACATACCTACATTTTATGGGTTTCATATATATAGATAGATAGATAGACAAAGCTATAGATAAAGTTTTATGCCTTCAAAAAAGTGCTTGTTGGGGATGGGTGTTGTGAAAGTTTTTTTGTGGTTAGTGGTGGTTTTTTGTTTGTTTCTTTTCCAGTGGGGACATAGGGCTCTTGATTTATACCTTCAGGGTGTCCTATTTTATATCTGCCACACTTGAGAGCACAGTGAATTGGTGCTCTTTAAAGACTGCATATTCCTCAATGCTGTAAAGATGAAGCTTGCCCCAAATCCAAATCCTGATCCAAATAGGATCTCTGCATGCATTCTGATTTTTCTAGAAGGTCCAAATTGTATTTTTTTCTGAATTGGAGCTGTATTGTTAGAACTTAACTCTATTGTCAAGGAGAACCAGATGGAAAATGAAAAATACGTGATCAGTTTTTTGTTATTAGTCTTATAAAAGGGAATTGTGGAGGATCAGTGGGGTTTATGTTTTTTTTTAATTGGGAGTTGGAGTTGGTTTTGTTCATTGATGGGATTTTTTTAATTGTTAATTTTAGCAAAAGAAACCTACTTGCAATACCAGTACTCAATTTCTGGCAAGGACTAAAACTTTGTTATCTACTGAATCTATGTAATTATATATAAAAAAAACCTCTTCATCCAGTATTTGTCCAGAATTCTTCATCAGAATATTATTTAAACATTTTACAGGAATGAAAAGATTATGGTACTACAAGAATGAAAGCAGTCAAGCTTGTCATAGTGTTTGAAAAAGCTTAAGCAGACTGCCAATAAAATATTATTCACAACAGGTAGATGATAGAAACAATAGATGGTCAGGATGTTGAAAGGGCTCACCTTCAATGCTGTGGATCCACTGTTTAGAAATGCAGAAGGAATTTGGTAAATAAGTAATCAAATGTTAAAATGCAAGAAAGTTCTGGCTGAAAATCCTCTCAGGATGGAAATATTTGCTCCCCTCCTCCTTAAACTACTTCGTGTAATGCTACTTTGTGAATACATTTATGTGTCTGGATACATGTGAACATTTTGAAATTTTCCCCTTCATAACTTTACTTGCCACCTATAATGATGATGATCCCCTTTGCTTGTCTAGTCTGAACTTAGTCATCTAAGTACCAAGAAATGAGAGCTAAAATTCAAATTTGATGTTTTTGTGAAATCCTTCCCAAAAATCCAGGTGCAACGGGTGTAAATTCTTCTTCTTTTTAAATATGTCAATTAAGCAGAGGCTGACCTTTAAAAAAAAAAGGATTGAAAACTTGCTTTATATGGAGCTCTTTCTGAACCTATAATGATTAAGTGATTCAAGTTGAAATTTGTATAGCCTTTAAAGTATCCAAAGACTGTATTGTGGATTCCTTACAGGCTAGACTGTTGGTTCTAATGACCTGATCAATAACTATGTCAAATTAAGTTTGTCTCTGTGCCATGAGTGGCATGCAGTCATATTGGTATATATCAATGAAGGAAATAAATTCAGAAGGGGAAAAAAGCTTTGATGAAGCAATCAATCTCACAGGGAGACAGACATATTTCTTATCCAAATACAGACAAAAATATGCGAATCTCTACAGCTTAATTGGCTATTTCCTTAAGATAAATTGTGTTCAATCCTTTTAAAAACTTTCTGTTCAGTTTGGTTGCAGTCCACTGAGTTTATCATAGGAAGAAACAATATCACCTGAGTTTTAGATTTTGGCCTTTATTTTCCCTTAAATATATTTGTTTAATTTATGCATTGCAACATAGGGAAAAATATTTTATTTGCTTTTTTAATCTAATTTAATATGAAAGGAGAGCACATATAAATAAAGGGGTATTTTTTTGTCGTAGTTGCTTTCAGAAGAGATATTTATTTTATGTATTTCTTTGATCTTACTGAATAGTGAAACAAATGCTTTGCATTTTTGGCATCCATGAGTCCATTTTACCCTGTTGGATCTTTTCTCTTTCCTGTTCCCCCCCCTCCCCCACACCCCTTACCATTCTCTTTGTTTCACTTTTTAGCCTCTGATACTTCCTCATCTTCTCTCTCAAGAACAGAGTCTCCTCTCCAACTGTTTGTATCTTCTCATCTTCCTCATCCTCATCCTAAACCAGATATCTTTGTCTGGCCCCATGCAGCCTCTCCATACTGTGATCAAGTTCCTGAGCCCTGTTCACCTACTCACTGTAATTTGGCTTTCTATTCCTGATGAGTGTGTTTGTGCTGTATTTTTCTGATAATCTTCGTAGCTGATAAACCGTGGTTGAATAGATTATGTTTCACAGTGTCAGTGAAATCTGGCTTTTCAGCTGCTTTTCATTAAGTACTGCATGGTTTTTAAGAGTTTCATCAAGTCCGTTTTATTCATCCCAAAAGATGTAAAGCTACAGGAAATATTTGATACTCTGTTCTCATGAGTGTTACAGAGAATTATAGGTGTTCAAAGAGATTATTATTATTGGTCAAGGCTGCTTTATAGCTTTTGCTGATGTAAATTATTTCCAGTGCTGGCATCTTTTGCCTAGCAAGACTGTCCCTGCCACAGAATCCCCACTTATCTGGACAGGTTTTAATAACTTAATTTCAGAAAGCCTTTAACTAATTACTTCCAAAACATTCCCTGAAAATTCTCATGAAAGAAATCATTGCCTAAATATCAGTGTGTGTCATGATGCAGGTAGGGCATATTGGAATGATTTGGAGGAGGCATTAGAGTAGTGAAAATCAGCATTCTACTGTTTCAAGTCAAGAGCCTTCCTGTTAATTGAAATTATGTCAATTTAAACCAGGTGTAAGATCAATCTCCATGCTGTTTGAATATAAAATGTACACTAATGCTGCCAGAGTAGTTCAGGTGACAGCGTAAAAGCAAGTTTAGTTTTTCAGCCATTTCCTTTTACCTCTTTTTAATTTCTTTCAAATTCTCCTTCATTCATACCTTTATACATAGCATTGTTTTTGTCACTGAATTTAATATAATCTGATTTTAAGAAGTTAATTTTGACACCTAGTCTTTAGACTGATTTCATGTCAAATATATTAATTCCAAGCAAAGTGTAGCAAATAAATCTTTGCATATTAAGCAAAATTCACTTGATAAATAGCTGACATAAGACCGGTGTTTTGAAAACACTAGCTCATATGTAAGCTTTATCTGGAAGTGCCAGGAAATCTGTGTCCTACAGAAGTTGAAATCTGACTTTCTTGAAGTGTTTGAATAGCTGATTGGCTGCTATTACAGGTAGGGGTGTCACTGAGTTGAACTTCTTCAGAGAACCATGAAAAAGAAGAAAAAAGATACTGGAGTCCTTTGTATGGTGTCAATAATTAATGAAAGTTAAAGCTCTCTGAGTAAGGAGCAGTTTCCCTCGAGGCCTATAGTATGTTAATATAATTTCAGGGACTGAAAATCTCATGTTCTATGTCTTGATCAATTCAATTTTTTTTCTAGTGAAAGAAGCCAAGGGCATTTCGTATTATTAACTTGACTACCAATTTCTGTTGAACAGGATCATGATTTTAGAGGTGTAGCATCTTATTTAATTTCTTTTGAAATCCTGTAAACCCGATTTACAGTTTGAAGATTATCAGAAATCCTTTGGCTTTCTTAGAATTTTTTGGCTTATATATATCTTTTTCTCTTCTTTGGATTTTAATTTGTGGTTTGGTCTATCCAAAGGCACTCCATCAGATGCTTACTTTCATGGGGTTTACTCCCTTTTTTCAGTTTGTAAGTAGTATTCACTGTGCAGTTCTATTAATTTCTGAAAGACTAAACCCACCTTTTCCTTTACCACACGACGGACATGTTTTGTCCATCAGTATTGAAGCCTTGATAGTGTGTCAAGCAAGGCTGATGCTTTTTGCCCATTCAGTCACCCTAAGGGCTGTAATCTTACGAGACCTGAATGCACTCAACTAACACTTGCACTTAATAATTAAAGAGGCAGTATTCATTTCTCGAGGACTGCAAATAAAGATATATTAGGCAGGCCTTGTGTAACACAATGGCCAACTGCCAGTACATTGTATTATACCACTGCTGTTCCTAAAATGTATGCTGATCCAGAGTACAATATTGCAATACTGTCATGACTCATAATAAGCTATTACTTTCTTTCGTTGTACAAGTTTTGCTGTAAAATAAATGAGGAGTACACTTTGAAATAATGAAATTATGAAAACAAGCTAAATAAGAAAGAATGAAGAATATAGATCAATAAAAATAACTGCTGTTTTAATCAGGACATGAAATAATATTTTTTTTCTCTAACCAGTTGCCTTACAAAGCTGTGTTCATAACATTCAGTTATATTTTTTTTTCATCGATTACTTCATCTTTCCATAGATTTTTTGGAGTAGTATAGGAGATCAATTTGGTGGAAGAGAGAAAAGTAAGATACATAAGCTGGCATTTGACAGTAGCTAGGCACAGAAAACCTTTTTCAAAGAGCTGAGAGAATGCTTTGTGAATGATGGTGTCCTTACCTGACTACCATCATCTCCATGCACAGCTTTGTAGTAAAAGACAAGATAGCTTTATAATTTGTGATTGTGAAAGTTATCTCAGACTCTTAATGAATTTTAAATGACAAAAGTTGTGAATTTTGGCTAAATCTGCCAATCTGTCTTATCAAATGCATCGCTTCAGGGATGTATTAGTCCTACAGAAGGTGCTGCCTCTTTGTGTTATGTAATTGCTTTTCTTAGAGTTCTCTGGGTGTCACACCACTAATTTTCTTACTTCCAGCTCCTTCTGTGCATGTAAGGTTGAGTGATGGGGATTTTCCTCTTTTCTCCTGCATGAGCATTGCGGTTAAAGCATTTTTTTCTATATGTAAATATTGAAATGTTTAAAATGGGATGAATGTAAATCTATTGAGTAACATTCTCATTTATGGTATAAAAAGAAATCCTGCCATAGTGCTTTTGTGAGTTGATATGAACATGCTCCATGAAGGATGACAGTCCATTCTATTAATCATTTTCAGAGGGGAAATTGATGTACATAGCAAAGTGGCTTTGGTTTTCTCAAAGCTGTCATGCCATCTAGGTCCTGATAGAGTCCATATATTAGTTTATGTCCATTACACTGCATTGTGAAGAATTTATGTGGAAATGACCAAGAAAAGAAGTGAAGAAGTCCTAACACAGTCATTTACATAGTGTGTATGGTATTTATAAATAGTATTTAACAGATGAATTCATGTAGACTCTCCTGTAACATTTAAGAAAAGCCTGAAGAGAATAAACTGAATACTTTATTCACAAAAATTTAACTGTAGGTGTGACTTGGAAAAGAAAGGTTTCTGTGAGATGACCTAACTTCTTGGCTAAATTGTTGTTCAAGGCTCTTGGTAGGTTTTCTATTTGAGATTTAATTGAAACATTGCAACATGGTTGTTGCAGATAGGATGTTAGTATAATGAGTAGAAACTAGATTCTGGTCAAGTGCCATTAGAGGAAACTTGAGTGGGAGGTTATACCTTTTTGGTTTAGGAACATTTTGTCATGGTTAAGATCGTCTGTCACACTTGGCAATGTGATTGTGATTCCAGATGTTAATCAATTTAAGTAGTGAATTCTAGGTCTTGCAAAGTCAGTCCCTGTTTCACACTTGGCCTTTTTAGTATAAATAAGCTTCAGAACAAAGCTAAGCAGATGAATATGAGTAGCCAGGACCTATTTTGGTGATAAATATTAATTTTTCAGGCCTCATGACTTCCATTTCAAAATAAATACTCTTTGCTGCTTGTGGTATTTGGAGGGAATTTTTTTTGAGTCTTAAGTGTCATGCTATAACAGCAGGGATAGAAGTTGTCTGGGAAGAGCACAGGTATTTTTGTGCGCTAATGATACAGTAAAATTTTAAATGAGAAATTGCTGCAACTCTATCTGAGCATTTGATAGCTTGAAAGAAGCTACAACATAGTGAATTGTAAGTGAAAGTGAGGATATGTTTCTGTTTGGCTGTGGATCCTGACCTCAGACCAAAGAAAGCCAAATGCAGCTAAGATGGAGATGAGAGAGCAGAGTTGGTGACAAAACCAACAGGGAATCTCCAAATAGATTGGCTACATAGGAGCTATAAAGCATGGAGGAGTCTCTAAGACCTACTTGTTACCCTCAGTTTCTCACAAGCCACTTTGTATCTTTACCATTTCTAGGTCAAATTACTATATGTTTTAGAATTGTCTTGTGAATATAAAGATACCTGTTAGGACATTCTGGGTTAACCCAAGGGTACAGATAAGTTAGTTCTAACATGAAAATACTTGAGTAAAATTTGAAGGAAGGTAAGAAAAAACTTTTTAGTACACAAGATTTTAAAATTATTTTCAGTTTATGAAATGAAAAGTTTACTAAATGTGTTTTAACAGAAAGAGCCAGAAATGACAGCTAATTGTGGCAGTACTAAAGAAGTATTTAGGGGTTTATGTGTTAGAGTATTAGCATGAGTGCTATGTCCCTTAAAGATGTCTGACTGGCCATTGCTTTGTATATGTGTGTGTTTACTTCAGAGAAATAATTGATGACATATGTTAAGGTATACCTTTTTCCTAAAGAGGAAATCTAAAATTTTTCTTTGAAGTGGTATTATTCAGATGGTGTATAAGTACTTTTCTTTTATTTTTTTTTTCTTCTTTTCATGCCACTCTGTATAAAGTCCAGGGTAGGAAGCACTTAGTATTCACTCTACTTAATTTTAATACAGATGGCACAGAAGCTCACAAGAATCTTATCACAGTGTAGTTCTTTTTTATAAATAAATTGATGTAATAAAAGTTCTAATAATATATTATCATATGTGCTTTATGGTTAAGTACTGGAGGCTTAAAATCTAACAGCATGCTTTCTATAGAAAATTACTTGTGGCCTGGCTAGCAGCCAGAGTCCTTGCTTTAAATAATAGAAAATATAGGTCCTATTTAATACTAAATTGCATACTTGCTTTTCCAAAGGAAGGGCTTAGATGATTTCCTTTGTGGCAGTGAATTGCACCTTTTCTTTACCAATTGTTCTGGAGAGAAGAAGGTGCTTTCACTATTGGTCCCTGGAAGGCTAACAAGTGCCGGGCTGCAGTGATGTGCTTTACAGAAATGGCTGTCAGACAAGAAGAAGGTTATTCGTGACTAGTGCTTATTTTTATACTTGCTAGTATTTTCCTTATAATACACTCCTTGAGCTTCTTGCTTAGAGTTCGCTTTTAAATTTCTTCAGAATTTAAGCTTTAAAAGAAGAGAGACAGAACTATAGTGAATGTTCAGCTGTGCAAGCTGGACTTTGAGTTGTTTCATCAGCCAGTAGAAAGGAAAGCAAACTCTACTGCCAGATACTGTTTCAGATCTTCAAGGCAATTCGTTGTTCATAATGACATGAAATGCTAATTATGTGCTGTGCTGCTTTTCCTTTGTTTCTTTCAATTAAGGAACCTATGATGCATACTTTCAGACTAACTTCTTCTTCCTATTGATCTGTGTACTAGAAATTTCTGGTGCTTTCTGGTTTGTTGACTTATCTTGTCTCAGTTAAAAATGTATATTTCATGTGACAGATCTCATTAAAATTCTTAGAAAACCTGTGATATTGAGAGTGAAGGTTTTGTTTATTTCTTAACTTGTAATGAAGAGGATGAGTTTTTGGGGTGCAGTTCAACTTGTACAAGATACAATACTTTTGGAGTATCTGCCATTGTTAATCATTGTGGATATGGTGATGGAATTAGACAATTTCTCATCTGATCCAGTATAGAATATTTTACTGCCTTTATTTTTTAATCAGGCCTAATCAGTATAAGATTTTATAATTTTTAATTATAAAACAACTAGAAATATGCTGAGGCTTAGATGACAAGAAGGAGTGTAGTTTAAAATATTCATGGTCTTGATTTAAAAAAAAGTCATGACTAAATATGCTGGCAGTAATTGACTATCCAAAGTACAGTTGCCATTAGATATTCTCTAGTCATAGAAGCATTTGTAATTCCGTACTTTGAAAAGGGTATTATTTGCCAGTGAGATTCTAATCTGACTTGGAAATTATAAATTTTATGAGAATTATCTTTAGTATGCTCTGGGAATGTTTTTAATGCAAAAAAACTTTGTGGAGTTTTTTTGCCACAAGGTTCTTTAGCTCAACCTTCTTGATTATGCAAGTTTTACATTCAGGGCAGTTTAACTGTGTCTTTGTGATAGTGTATGTCATGATCGCTGCGTGTATTTTAGTTCTCTTTTTTTGTTCTGTTATTAGTTGTAAAATAATCCTCTAATTGCGCTCTGTGGAAAGACATAGCTAATACTAACGTCAAAGTGAATGCAGCAACCTGAAGACTACAGTGATACCATCACAAACCTTTTTGGGATTGCACATTGCCAGAAAACAGGTGTCAAGTTTAATAGAGTGTTCATAGTAGCAACCAAAAAAAATGTCAGGTAGAGTTACCAAAGTTTGGTGTGTTCTTTATATAGACTTTCAGACCAACATGAAAGCTTTCATAAGAAAATTAATCTGACATTTAAAAGAATTTCTCCAAAATGTAAATGTAAATTAGATATTGAGTTTGGAGTAAAGCCTCTTATGAAAAGGGTTGCAATTAAATGTTTTATGCAGTGTATTTGGCCTTCATTATTTCTGTGCTGGTAAATTATTTTTATTACTTCTACAGGTTCAGTCCATGCCACATCAATAGCAGCTTCCAGAGTGGAGCAAGCATTGTCTGAGGTTGCTTCTTCTCTGCAAAGCAGTGCCCCTAAACAAGGTCCCCTGCATCCTTGGATGACTCTGGCTCAAATATGGCTTCATGCAGGTATTGTGATAGTAAAATTTATTTTTCTATGCTATCTCCTTTATTGCTAGCCTGAGGACTTACCAAAATCTGTTTGTTTCATTCAGGATCTGTTACCACTTTTCAGATCATATATTTTCCATGTGTGTGGCATCAAAACAAGCCAAGAAATAAAAAGCACACTAGAGTTGTGTAAGATCATTTTTGAAAGATATGGCAGTAGTTTTAGAATGTAGCTGTTACCAGTGGAGTCGTAGCTTCTGTAGAACAAATACAACACTCTCTCCCTTATCCCTGAAGAGTTTAGTGTATGGAGTACCTAGAGTAACTTAGTGCTTGGAAATCTTGGTGTCCTTGCAGAATCACAGGATATACTGATATAAAAGGCACTCACAAGGATCAAGTCCAACTTGTAAGTGAATGATCCATGAGGGAATGGAACCTGTGAAATTGGCATTACTAGCACCATGCTCCAACCAAGCTAATCCCAGGTTGCTGATTCCATTAAATGGAAAAAGCTGTTTGTAAGAATTTTGAATGAAGTTCCTGTAACTACAAATTTTTATAATAGAAGATAAGTAACTCTGCATATGCAGGGAAAGAAACAGTAGTAGTACTATCAAGCAACCTGTCCCTTGCAGCTGTGATAATGAGCCCAAATTCCATTCTTCTCCTGGTTTCATTTATTTAAGACTCAGCCTTGTTTTGTCTAAATGTGGAGTCATCTTGAGTGGATTTAGTATTGTTATGCTTCAAGCCTCAAGCAAACTGTGATATCACGAGTGGCTGTTACATAAAATTTTAACCAGAAAATTATGATCCAGTGTATTTTATACAGTTAAAAATGTATAACATGCAGTTGGTTTTATTGATAGCTGGATCAGAAAGATGTAGTTTGGAAATCAGTCAGCAATTGTTATGATTTGTTCTGCTTTCAGAACATTTTTCAGTGACATATTTTTTTTTCTTTAACGTTTTCAACAAAACAGTGCTTTATTTAGCATTTATATACCATTTTAATTTACCTATTTACATCTACAGTTTTATGGTGTGAAAGTCATTGCAGTGTAATGGATCCCAGTTATAAATGCTTTAGTAGTTTAGAGTAAAAGCCCAGAAGATTGTAAAGAAAACAGTTACAGTGATTAATAATTTTGATCTCATTTGTGCTATTCAAAAGCAACACATATTAGAACAGGGCAAGGTCCAACAGGCTGTATGTAGTGTAGTCACCTGCTCTGCATTGTGGCATCATTGACTTTAAATATTTATAAACTGTCACAGATGACCATCTACAGTAACTCTTAGCATCTATAATGATGAAAATTTATCAGCCTTCTGTGGCAGCTTGTTCCACTACTTATTTTCTGTTTGGTGAGGGGATTTTTTTTGTTTTTTAAAAAATGTTTGTGGGTCACGTTCTGTTGCTGGTTATTCAATTCATGCAAATGACTGCTACTGTTTTGGCCACAGAAGAGGAGTCTGGACACTCTTTGCTGATTCCTTTTTAGTCCACAACTTAGTCAGATTTCCATGCACATTGGTGGTCTGCTGCTACAATCTGCTACACAGGCCACTTTCACTCTTAAAAATGTCTTTAAAATATTCTGACATGGGAAGAACACAGAGACGAAACCGTTGAAGGAAATTTTTCCATAAGCAAGCTCCTTTGAAGACATTCAAATATCAGTCTGATTCAGAGTTTTAGGCATAATCCAAAATCCACTGCTGTAGTGGGAGTTCCTGATCTGAGAGCCTTCAAACCCAAAGATGGGTGGCCTGTACAGTACAGTGAGAAGCATGTCTTGAGCAGTGACAGATCACTTTGCTGTTTTGATGCAGCATCTTGATTTAAACCTTAATCTATAAGCCTCTTGTACAGTGTGACACAAGAGAATGCAGTCATACGATTACTTTAAGGCGCTAGTTTTATTTGGTCTGTACCAATGTAAAGGAAAAGGTCACCCAACCCAGAACCTTAATAGCTTTTTCTTGCATTTAGTGTCTCTTTATTCCTCCCTTCTCCCACTCTTACAGCAAGGGATTAGGATGAACCAGCAAGGTAGTGAAATAGCGGTGTTGAAGTGTGTCATAAGAGCTACTGAAAGCAAATACTTCTATTGCTAGTTGTTAATTACTGAATGAAAATTTTTCCTGCTATAGTCAATCTGATTTATATAAGTTTGTGTTGGGCTACTCAACAGATTTAAAGAGTCCTGGAATACTTGCATGCTCACATCTTAAAAATAAAATTAAAATGAAAAAATCCAAGACTTAAGATGAAAATAGCAAACTAGAGAGAGTATTTTGGGGTTTCAAACAGCCATTTAGAAGTTATAACTCCTGATACCCTTAGAAAAGCAACTTTTCCTGAAAGAATAATTAATTTACAATAATTTGGATAATAATTTCTCTTTTAAGACACAGGTTTTTTAGGAAAATAGTCTTTATCTAAAGTGAAACTATATACAAATACAGCACTTGTGACAATATCTAGTCATGGTATGATGGAGCAAGAATCATTAATTGGTCCTGACATTCCTTCCACAGCTGAAGTCTACATAGGAATTGGGAAGCCTGCTGAGGCCACAGCATGTACCCAGGAAGCAGCTAATCTCTTTCCCATGTCACATTATGTTCTCTACATGAGGGGTCAGGTGGCAGAACTTCGTGGAAATATTGATGAAGCCAAACGCTGGTATGAAGAGGCCTTATCCATTAGTCCTACCCATGTGAAAAGCATGCAGAGGCTGGTGAGTTGAGCCCACGTTCATAAGCAGTGTTGTCTCTGCTGGTAATACTGTACTGTGAAGTCTTGACTTGGTGTAGGTAACCCATAACTTGAGAGTTGGGATCTGTATTCTTACTACAAAATGCTTTGGAAACATTACCTGGCAGTTATTCTGTCTTTTCTGTGTTGGGACATAAAAAGGATTTGCAGGCCATAAGACTATTTCAATCCTAATAAAATTCCTATTCTTCCTATGGAATGGAAGAAGAAGCAATTTGCATCTGCCTAATATTCATGCCATTGGGAAATGAAGGTGGCTTATGGTAAGAGAAGAGTTGGATACTGTAGTTGGATACTGTACAGGAAAGACCAGTCATTTTGGTATTCTGAAATAAAAGTTAAATTCATAAAATCATAGAATATTCTAAGTCGGAAGAGACCTACAAGGATCGTCAAGTTCCACTCCTGGCCCTTCACACTCAAAGAGTCACACCGTGTGTCTGAGAGCATTTCCCAAACACTTCTTGAGCTCTGTCAGGCTGGTGCTGTGACCACTGCGCTGGGGAAGCTGTTCCAGTCCCAACCACCCTCTGGGCTTTCCTAATATCCAGCCTAAACTTCTCCTGTCACAACTTCAGGCCATTCCCTCTGTCCTGTCACTGGTCACAAGAGAGAAATCAGTGTCTGCCCCTCCTCTTCCCCTCACATGAAGTTGTAACTGCAGTGGGGTCTCCCCTCAGTCTCCTCCAGGCTGAGCAGACCAAGTGACCTCAGCCACTCCTTCACCATCCCCATTGCCTTCCTTTGGATGCCTTCCAGTACCTTTATATCTTTCTTACATTGTGGTGCCCAAAACTGCACACAGCACTCGAGGCCACACCAGTGCAGAGTACAGCTGTTTTCTGGATTCTGCATGTTTATTGATTACCATTGTGTGCTGTGTGATTTCTTGGGGTTTTGAAAGGTAGAGAATCAGTCTTACCCTCAAATGAATCTGTAGCTTTAAGTACAAACGTATCTTCCCCAGTATAAATGTATGTTTGTTTATATACTTCATAGATACATACAGGTATATATTGTGTACTTATTATGTTAGGAAAACTACTTTCTTTTAATCCAGTTTTCTTCCAGATAGAGCAGAATAGAACAGCTGAAATCAGCTTCTTACTCAATCTTTTTGTTCAGAAGTAGAAGCTGGTTTCTGCCTAGGTACTTATGAATTATTCAGAGAAATTTCTTGTGCATCCCTGAGGGAAACATATGAGACAAAAGATCAGATAGGAAGGCAACACAGGGAAAGTTTTTTGTTTCACCTTTTCAGCATTTCAGGATATTTGAGCCTGCTGACAAATGCCAAAAGGTTCTCTTTCCTGAAGAAGCAGGCAGTCAGTCTAAAGCAGTGCAACTCAGTGAAAATGAAAGCTCATGTTTTGCTGGGTGTCTTTTGCCTCTCCTCTGAATGCACTTCTGAATAAGTAGTCTGTAAACACACAGAGCTCTTCAGAATGACTGAGAAATTATCTGTCTAAGAGGCATGTGAGATGAAAGCTACTGGGCTTCCAATCCAGGTTTCCTTTTTATGAGATTTTCTGTTTGAGTCTTAGACTCAAGGTAACTGTTCATTTCATTGGATTGAACAGTCCTTTTTAAGGATTCTTATAATTTAAAATTTTGTTTCTAAGAGCTTTTTCTACTGTTCTACACCTTTTCTGTACGAAGATGTTTTATTGAGTAGATTCTGAGAGATTTATATTGCTTAAATACAAATATTCAAGATGTATGCTATAAAAATACTTGTCTATGTAATTTCATGTAGAAGAAAGTACAAGATTCTCTATCCTTCTTGATCTTTTGACTATTGCAAAAAGTAATGTAATGAGGAAGCTTGAGTGTTTACTCTTGCCTGTGTGCATAGATGAATATCTGTACATCCTAACACTGTGTATATTTACCTATTTATTATAAAGAGACAGGATCTCAGTGGCAGGGGACTATAGCAACAGCAATGTGGAGGTACCAGCTTCTATGACAACAGCTGAAACATTAACTTCTAATATTTGTGTTCACAAGTGTGAGCTAACAGTTGGTTTATAAATGAAAGTTCTGTGCACAAACCCCTTATTTTCTGTGATTATTTCAATATTTGATATGGCTTTCTAGCAATGCTTAGAAAGTAATATAAAATGCAATTGTTTCCATATAGAAGTTACCTTAGACCCTATATTTATTTAATAAGTTTTGGTGAATTTCCTTTTGAGGGGCAAATACTGACTATAGATCATAATAACTTTTTGAATAAAGTGCAACAAAAAGCAAGTAAGATTTAAGGATGGCATGAGTTCTAGCACATAGATCTGTATCCAGGCCTGCTTTTCCAAGTGAAACTACTTTAAATAGTTGAACCCAAAATCAGTTTGGAAAGATTTTGTTGGTTTTCATTAAAATTTTAGAATGAGTGACATCTGACACTCAATAAAATTTCCTAATGTTAATGGTTTGGAAATCTGAATCTTTGATTTGAGAGAATCTTTGTAGTTGTCCAGGGGCAGGAAAAGCTAAATAAAATATTTGTTTCAATTTGTATGAACAACAACAGCATTTTGGGGATAGGAGTTTTCTCCTTTTATAATCCATCCTTTTAATGATGTTACATCATTCTTGTAAGAAGGATGGAAAGCTAAACTTGGAAAAATTTACTGTTTTTCATATAACATTTCATACAATATTTTCACCTTATGTAAGTCTCTCTAAGTACCTATTCCTGAATATGATCATCTGTTTCTACACAGAAACAACCTTGCTAATTTAAATTACTGGAGAAATGTGCGAGTAAAGACCAGAAAGGTTAGGTTTTTGGCTTTAGAAGTGTTGTACTTCTTCCTGTGAGTTACAGCATGTACTGTGCTTTGGAGTTTCTACAAAAAGACTCTTCCATTTGTCTCTCATGCAGACTCCACATTCTATTAGTGTGACCATGAAGACTCTGCAGAAGTCTAGTGTATTATCTGAATGAAATTACTTTTTATTGGCTGGCATCATAATTTTTGCAAAATGACAGTTTTTTTTAAAGGAAAAATTTCTTACTCGTTTTGCTTTTGTCTCTAAGGTCTTCACAGATTTACTCCTGTTTCAAGAGATTTACTAAAATGAGAACTGGGAGGTCTTGATGGTGTGAAAATTGGAGCAGTTAAGAGTGATGAAAGAGATCTGTTTTCCAACAAAATAAGAATCATAAATGGGAGGGTCTGATAGGGGAAGGTTTTTACCTTACTAGTGAAATGCCTAAGACAATTTACACGAGGTGTTGGGGACTTGATCCATGAGTAAATGAAAAATGGTTTAGTTGTGTTCTGCTCAGCTAGACTTGGGAAATAAAACTGCTTGGGTCATACTGTTGCATTACTGAAGATGGGAGCTATTCCAACAGAGAGCTGGCTGCAGGGGCAGCATGTTCGTGTTCCTGCTCACTGCTATATCCACCCCTTCTAAGATGTTGGGGGCTTATTAATTAAATCAGCCAAACAACAAAAGTATTTTTTTTTCAAGGAGAAATGCTGATTAAATTCTCTGCAGTTCCTTGGGGAACTAAATTATTATTCCCTGTACAGTTAATGTTTTAATCCTTACATTCGTTCACTCTATTTTGTTGAGCAGTGCTCATTTTAAGCTCTTGTTCTCAGGTGCTATTTTTTACTGTTTGTCACTAATTGAAATTTTCTCTAGGCCAGAGGTTATACCAGTTTACTATTTGGCTAGCTCTGACTGTTTGCAGGATGTCAAGAGGGAAGCAATAACATGTCAGTATTAATTAGGTGTACTTTACAGAATGCAGCAGCAATTCTTTTGAACAAACGCAGTGTCCTTTCTTCTTTTAAAGGTTTGTATAGTGCACTCAGGAAAAACGCATGAGCATGTGTTCTAAAGGTTTGAAATGCTTTGGTTTGTTTTCTGTATTTCAAATAATTTTTTCTCACACCTAATGAAATCTAAAATTTTCTTTAATTACTTAATTTTAAAAAGATGATTTACACTTCAGTGTCATATACCTATGGTTATCACCTGCCTGATTTTGGCCAGAAGGGGTTTATTTATACAACTTTCTCCATTCTCCCTACCCTTTATCACCACTTCCAGATTTCTACATTACTGCTGCCTTCCTGCTTTTGTCATTGTTTTCCTCCTGTGTGAAAAAAAGAATAAACATTCTTTTATCTTCTGCAGTCAGAGGGCTGTTGTGGAAAGTAGCCCTTACTGCTGACGTCTGAAAAGTCCTGAAACAGGCATTTTCAGGCATTTTCATGAAACATTCAGTAATGCTTGAAATGGCAGTGAATATTTCAATCCATTGTCCAGGAAACAAATCTGTGTATTCTCTCTCAGGCTGAAAATTTCCTACTTAAATGTAGCTTTGAGATTAAATAGGTATCCAACATTTGCATGGTGTTATAATCCCAGAAGATTGTAGTATTTTCTGAATATTGAGTAATTCATCACAGCACTTGCCAGTTAATGCTATTAGTAACTTAGGTTCTAAGAGCAGAAAACTAGATCAGAAAGGGGGAAATTACTGAAACGATTTACGCATGTAGAAATTAGTTTTCAAAAAGCAATATCTTAGGGAGCTACATTCTCTACTTCACACTATTAGATACCTGTTAGTTTCCTATAATTATGCATAGTTAAACCAGATCTCTTAAGACTTAGATTAACTGTGTGTTCTTTATCTCTCAGTTATAAATATACCCTTATTTATTTATTACTCTACTATACTGACTTCTTTGGGGTTTTTTTTTTCAACCCAAACACAGTGCCAGAAATAAGTCTGGCAGTATGTATGCGTAGTGTGTGCTTATGAGCCTGTCACAGATGTTGAGTTGACTGAAAGAAAGGAAAAATCAGAGAAGACTTTAGAACATGAATTCAGACCCTGTTTGAAGGGGTAGTGTGAGTTAAGGAAGAGAAACTCTAAACACAGTCACCCAATTAGTTTTTTCTTTCAGTGATTCAGTGTTCTCATCTGGAGAACATTCAGTAACTGATTTGATTTTCATCCTCAAATCCCTACACAGTAAAATGGTGACTTTAAGCTGCATAGGTTTGTCCTAAGCTCATTGTGCTGGTTCTCATGGGTGGTTTGGGTTATAGCTGATTTCCACAGAGCTAAATGATGATGCCAAATCTCAGTGCTCGTTTGACTCACTCTCTAAATGCATCCTTATGCATAGGGTGGTTGAAGAAGAATGTAGAAATAAAGGTCATTGGTTTTATTAAATTTGTTAGCAAAATGTTCTGGGTTTGCCCTTCAGAAACTGCAAGATCATTTCACAACAAGTAGAGAAAGGAAAATATGTGTTTGGCCAATAATCCACTGCTTCTTACAGAAGGCATTTTATTGTGATTTGACCACATCTAAGCATCTAAATACTTCAAGTGATTGCATTCTGTACCCTGAATAAACAGTGGCCATTCTGCTTTACATTTTAACCTGGACACCATTGAGTTCAAGTGACTCAAGGACCATTTTGATACATTTTAAATACTTCATCTGCTGTGAGGCACTCACAGGCTATATTCTTATCTGTCATGAAAATATTATTTCCCCTTTTAGCCTTACAAGAGAAAACCATCAGTGCTTAGTGCAGTAAAAAATTGCATAAAATCAACTTGCATGGTCATTACTGCTTGAAGTTTAATACAGAGGAAATCAAGGTGAAAAATTAGCGAAGTTTTCTTCCCTGTTTCTTTAAAAATAAAAACACATTTATTTTTAAAGTTGTTGAGATCAAATACAGCAGTTAACCACTTCATTCTGACTTGGAGAAAGATTAGTAGAATTTCTTAATTCCTAAAGGCTTTGTCTGAATTTCAAAGTACTCTTTTAAAGCAGATCTATGTTCAGTGTTTGACAACAATAACTGCTACAAATTTGCATTGAAACTAGAACCTAGTTGCCCTTTTGGAAACACAAAGTGACTGTAGGAATGTGTAGGAATACAAATCCCAGGAAAGTTAATCTAAAAAGCAGACAAAAAAACCCCTGAAACACTTAAAGACTCAGGAAGCTGGGGTGGAGGGTTTTTAAATTTGGAAGGATCTTTGTTTGGTTTTTTGGGTTTTTTTTTTTTTTTTTTTTGATTGTTGGGGTTTATTAGCATAAGGATTTTTGCCTGGAATCTCAGCTTTAAATTTCTGTTTTCATGTTATCTATGTGATAGATTTTTCCACAGTTTATCTATTCAGGCACAGCTTGCCAGAAACCATTTTATCACTTCTGTTTGTTCCCATTTAAAAAAGTGGAAAATTAATTAGTGGCAGATGCTGGCAGAAGGAAGGGATGCTTTGGCTAGAGTTACTGCTCTTTATTTGGCAGGTCACGAATCACTCCACTGTTTTTATTGTATTGTGTGGAACTGAAAAGATTTTACCCATCAGATAATTCATGACAATTCACTACTGAAGCAGGTCAGTCTGCAATGTGCACTATTACTTCAAATTTTCTTCTCTATGCTTAGAAGATTTTAAAACTTTGTTTTCAGTTTTTGAAATACCAGTAGTGTTCTCCTCAAGCTTTGATTCACATTTTATAGGATAAAGTCTTTGAATTGGGTTCTATTATCAAAACTGAGCTATTATTAAATCACTTAAAATATACAGCAACTATGGATCAAATATTATAATTCGGAAGTATAACCAAGTATAGTTTCAAGTTCATGGAAAAAATCCAAGGGTCACAATGGCCCAGTCTGGAAGAGTGCTTTGGTTTTCTTGACATCATAACAAAGCATCTGAGGTGGGATTCCCTGCCCTACACTGTTTCTAGTAATTGACAGGAATAGCAGCATGATGAGATAGCATTTGTGTAATGATATCAGTATTTTAGAGACACATGTAAGATGCATCCGCTTGCCAAGAGTTTGTGGGGGTCTCGCATCTTGGAGATACTTAAAATCTGACAGCCCTTGACAACCCACTGTAGGTAACTTTGCTTCAAGTTTGGCTGTAGAGAATCTTAAGTTCCCTTCCTACTTCTGTCATCCTGTGATTCTAGGAATGCAAGCAAGGCAAGCTTTGTAGATAGAGGTTAGGAAACGTGATTTTTGTTAGGAAACATGATGGGAACTCTTGTCTGTGGACAAATTATTGTTACATTTTCCTGTTATGCAAGTCTTGCTTTATTTTTACCAGTGGTAAAAATCTATAAAGCACAGGTTTTATTCTTGCTTCTCTTGTTTCCATGGTACAATACCCATAGCAATCATGGGAGGAAGATGCAAGAGATTAATACCTTTCTCCACTGTTGTCACTCATCTTAACTATGTGCAAATAAAATATATGCATTTGTGTATCTATACATATATTCTGTCCTACAAATCTACATTAATATTTTGGTTGCATCTTACTGTCTTTGTATACAGAAGTGTCAGTAACAAAACAGTGCAACTGAAAAACCCAAGTTAGGATCTCCAGAAATTAGGGTTTGGGGCTTCTGTCTCTCTCAATGGTTTTATAGACAGAGATGTGTCTAAAATATTTATGATTGTTTACTGTTGTTTGCATGGGAAGTATCTCTTTCGTAGTACTAAGTAGAGATAGTAGAGATGATGAAGAGCCAGTAAGATTGTAAAACATCTGATCACAGCATATGAAAAATTTCATTTTTCAGGCTTTTTTTTTTTTTTTTTTTTTTTTTTTTTTTTTTTTTTTTGGTAGGTTTTAGAAAGGGTAATTCCTATTAAAAGTCTCACCAGAATATCTTTCCATCTTCTTATGCCTTTTACCCTCTAAAGGGCTGACTGCATTAAAGTCACTGACAGATGGGTTTTGTTGACATCCCTTTTCCTCTGTGCCTTTTTCTGGGTAACTGGCTGCCTAAAATAGAATTTAAAACATACAGGTTTATACTAATCAAAAAAATATTAACAAGGATGACTAATTTAACAGGAGGAAAATGTCAGTAGTCTTAGTCTTAGTAATTCAGGAAATGGCCAGGAGGCCTCTTGTCAGTATAGTGCTAATAGTTTTTATTGATATTTGAGTTGTCCTTATTTTCAAAAAAAGAACAAAAAGGAAAAGAGAGAAGGCATGGAAAAAATTGAAAATGTGAGCTCTTCCCCGCTGTAGTCTCCTACATCCGTTTCATGGATACTTGCTGGTGCATTTTTGCATGGGTCTCAAAAGTTCTATTTTTATTTTGCTCTGTGTAATTGCCTTTCAATATGAGAATTGCTTTGCAAAAGACTTTTTAAATTAGGTCATTCTGCTGAAGTATGCACTGAGCTAATTATGACTTTTTTGCTTCCCTGGGCATTTTTGTGCTCATTGAATTTATTAAAGTATAGCTGGGGCTGAGAACTTATACAGCAATAAAAGCTATATAGCACCTGGTATGCTTTGCTTGTAGGTAACATCTAATAATTTATAATAAAATTTCATATAATGAATAAAGAAATATTTTTAAGGACTGGGGGAGGGTGGATATAAATAATGTGAAAAAGGCTTTGAGAGAGTAGCCATTCTCAACTTTAAATGAACAAGAGAGATTTCCTTCTCCTGAGAAAGGTTCTGTTGCAGAATTCTGTAGGTGAGATGTCTTTAACTGCAGGACATTTGAAGCCTGCAATCATCTACACGTTGTCTCTTTTTTTTTTTTTTTTCCCTCTTCTTTTCTTGTACTGCATAACTTTGCAAATTGGTGAAATACAATAATACAATTAAGTGCTGCCATCAACAACAATCTGAATGAGATACACCATTCCATGTGGCTTAATTGAGGTGGTGCGTAAATGTGTGTGAGAAACTTGCAGCACCATTGTCAGGTGTCTGAGCCTTGACTCTTTCTCAGTCTCTTGTAGGATAACTTATAAAATGGTGCAGGAGTTATCAGTGCTTGTATTTTGCTATAAATCTCATGCAGCTTTCAGGTGCCTTTCTAGGCACTGGTTAAATGATCTTTTGCTCTTTGCTTTATATTTGTCACAGGAGAGCTTTATTTGCTTTGGCAGAAGCTATTTCCTGAGAAAACAGACTGCTCTTGAGAGGACCAGAAGTTACCTAATCAATTATAATTATTTTTTTCTGACTAGGAACTATAAACAACTTGTTCTTGAAAACTGTGCTTTATCTTATCCTTATCAAGCAGAAAGTAGACTACCTTAATGCAAAATTACAGATCTGGAAGCAACAGAAAATAATTTCAATGCTTGCTTTTGAAGGGTTATGTCAAGCAGCTGTATTCCCCAGATAAGTTTTCTACTCTGGTTCAGAGTTTTTTCTGCAAATCCCCAGTCTGGTGCAGTCTTCTTATGTCTCTCTCTCCCTCTTCAGCTCATCTCATTTTAAATTTTATGTGAAGACCTCTTTTCCATTTGCTGAAGCTTAGCTTCTCTGCTAGCCAGTTTTATACTTAGCTGTAATTCCCCTGCTCATGAGTCTACTGTTTAAAGATGAGTTGCACCTTGCACTTTGGAAGAATTCAACTAAATTACTATGTGTGAATGGCATAATATATTTTCTCCAAGATTAGATTTCTTTAAAAGTAGACTGTGTTTTCTGGTAGCAACTTGTGTTGGAGTTAGGGAATTGGCCTTTAAGGTTAGTGGTGGGTTATTTTTTTAATCTAGATGAACAAATTAATTACAGAGAAAACAGTTATTTCAATGAGCTTTAATTTGTGGGAAGATCTGATGTGGGTTTTGTGCATCTCTGAAAACGGTGTTTATTTTGAAAGTGTGATGGTTATTTTTACATTCTTATTCCTATTAGAGTATATTCTCTTCAACAAGTGGCAACAAATGGCATGAAGAAAATTATGTGGTGATACTATTCAGAAAGCTGCCATCTCTTGATTTCTCAGCAGTAGAGAAGAGACATGCTCTCTGGCCACTTTGTGTACTTCATCTCACTGGAAAAGGCCAGTGTCCTCTCTGAATAAAACTGACTGCAGATTTAGAGTTGTTAATGCTTTTAATGCTGCTTCTATCATGGTAGGCAACCTGGTTAAGCTGAGATGGGTGGGAAAATACATCGTGAATGAGACTAAGTAATGATAAACTTGAAAACAGAAAGCTGTTTTGGGCTTTCATCACTTTTTCAGCCAGCAGTACAGTGTTGATCTGCACTTTTTAAATTTCAATACTAATAAGTGTGTCTCTCTCTTTATAGAGAGCCAAGAGGTAAGAGCTCTTTAGTTTCACCTATTAATCATGACTTTAGTCTGTATGTTTCATTAAGATACTAGCTTTGCAAACAACTCTTGGCATTTGAAAAAAAATACCATTAGTTATAGTTATTGTATTTTTAGGCATGAATATTTAAGGATCTGAGGAAATTAGGAAGAATAAAAAGTAACTGGCTAAGCTGAGCATCTGCAACTGTTATGGCAACTAAGAGTTGGTATGTCAGAGAGTAAGACAATAACTCAAATCTTTTTTACTCTTTTTCTAAATCAAAGATTTAGATATTTTAAAAAGGTTATAGTTGGTGTTTTTTCATAATAATTTTGAGTGCTCAACGTGTTAAGTTTCTAATATGTTTGGCCCTGAAGCATGTATTCCCAGTAAGAAATGGGGAAACTGAAGCGTAGGTGCTGTGACATATCTGGCCCTAAATACAGTACAAGCCTCCTGATTTCTCATTCTGAGCATCACATTCATGGGACTCATATATAATTCTTGTGATTATTCTTTCCAGTGCTTTTGCACTGTGAAGAAAATAATTTTCCCCATAGGCATCTCCAATGTCAATCTTGTTAGGGCAGCAGTATCAGTATTTCCACTGCCTGCTCAAAGGAGCCTGTGGAGTCTTTTGTGGGTTTTGACTTGCAAATGATTGGCAGACTTTAGGAGGACTTCCCCTTATGATATTTAAATTTAGTACTGTCACTGATAGACCTCCTGTTAAAATGTAGATTATTAAATCAGTTCATCATTCATCAGTGAAAATTATATATTTGATAGTTCTTGCCTTTGCATGCAGTTTAAGTGAAGGGATCTGTGGCAGCTCCTTGATAGCCATTCAGTTCAGCCATGTAAAATGAAGTCCTTGTATCATTCACTTTCAACACTTTTTAATATATCATTTCACTTACCTACATCTCTCTTTCTCTCAGTTTCCTTCCTTTATGGATGGTTTGTCAATGTTGCCTGGGATTTGCTCAATGAATATATTATTTCCCAAGTCATTGCAGCTGAGATGCTTGGTGCAGGAGATTATCTGGATAGCAGACTAGTTCAGAAGTACCTGAGGCATCAGTATGTTGTCTCTATGATTACTTTCTGCACTGGTTTTGAGAGCTCAGTTAAACATTGCACTGTTTTTTATTAACATACTTTTGTAGGAGACAAAGCTAAACTACTTCTATAAATCTTTGTTTCTCATCTTACATTTTTACTTGGTAAGATAAAATTCAAGAGAAGTTAACTTCAAACCAGAACTAAATATGAAGTATAAAGATATAGAAATTGAAAGGAAAAAGGATTACTGCTCTTATTATACAATGAGTGGTTAGTTCTTCTTAGGTGTTCTGTTCAGGTTTATGCTTTGATGTATCTTCCTACCTGGAATTGAGAATCCTATCTGGGTTTGAACAAAAAAGAATTAGGTCTTGTTTTATGTCCTTGGGGAAACTGAAGACTTTTATAGTCCCTAACTTGAACTGGTGAGCACAAATGTAACTCTGGAATGTTTATTTACGTGTAACCAGAGTCAGTTTTGGAGAACTAATGTCATAAATCTTCTTTCACTGTTATATTTTTTGTGTGCTTATTATTGTGTAATTACCATTATATGCAATAAATACCATTTTGAGTAAGACATCTCAGGCCAGCTTTTCCCTGAAGAGGGATAATAACTCCCTGGGGAAGATCAGTTGGGTAAGAAATGGCAAACCATAACTCTGTGCTTCTGTTCTGTGATTAGTGGGAGATAAACAAGAGGGCTGCTTAATACTTTGAAATGTGTCACAATGGTTGTAAGTCCAGATGTTGAGGCTGACTGTAATTTTTTAGTAAGATGCACTTATCTGAGTCTTGGGAAATTGAGAAAACTTTCTGCATCACACTGCATTACAGCTTCTTTCTGTTATCTCTGATGTGTAGTTTATACATATGTGGCTTTTTCACACTAGCCTGAGAAATCCTGTGTTGTGGTAGATGCTGTTGTGATGCTTCAAGGAAGCTGGCTTTCAAGAAATAGCCCTTAAATTAGATTTGAAGTTGATTTTAGGAACAGCTTTTCTTTCTTAAGACCTGGTATAAAATTGAAAGAAAAAGAAATACTAGAAAAACACTGTGTTAAAATGGAACGCTCATATTCAAGAGCCATGTAACTATACATAAAGCATTTGACCTGGAAGAAATCTTCAGCCTTTTAGTACTGCTCAGATGAACAAAGCAAAGCATTTCATTAGCAAAGCACTTACTTGGCAGAAATATGAAAACATGAACATTGTTCATGCTGTTGAAAGCAAAGCCCTGCAAGGAGAGACACTACCCAAAACCACTTGAGCAATATAGCGTGCTTTTGTAGGCCCATTAGGATGCAGACATCTAATTATTTCTTTTTTTTTTTTTTCCTAAATACTTTGTTGAAAAATCCAAACGTTTTTAAATGCTTTCCTGTTATTCCAGAAACTAAACTTTGTAAGTGAATTTACAAATGTTTCTTTTATGGGTGTATCTGAAATTAACATGTCAGTTCCATTTTTTTCTGGGTTCTAATTAATTAGTCTTTAATCAGTGATGCTGGTGAAATGGTTTGTTGCAACTCAGTGTGTTTAATCTTCCTCAGCCACTACTAATACACTGCTTACATCTCATACATCCAACTCACTACCTAAGATCAATATCCTTAGGAAATCAGCCATATAAAATCATTCTTTAATACCTTTGTTTCATCTGGACAGAAGGGGAAATGATGAAAAAAAAATAAAGGCTTCTGCAAATATTGCAAAAATAGAGGCAGGAAGAAAGACTACCAAGGCTTTTTCATTATTTCAGATTTTTATTAGGTATCATCAAACACACAAGAGTGAGCATTTATAAATTCTCCACTGCAGTGATGTAAGACAGTCATTAGAAAACCAAACCAGGCTTCAATGCAGTCAGTGCTGTTAAAAGTTGACTTTTTAAAATTATTCCAGAACGTAACATAATGTATTGTGCTACATTAGCTTAGTTAGCAGTATTACTGCATACTATAAGATGTTTAGATGAAAGAGTGAGTTGCAAGTGATATAGAGACCTTATCTGTAAAGGGTTGTAGAAATAACAAAAAAATCATATGTATTCAACATTTCTTCTGTACAATATACAGTGTGAAAATGGCTTCAGAGCTCTAAATCTACATGGACAAAGGTGATGTTAGATAGCACTTTGAAAGAATACTTGCCATCTATTAGAAATGATCTGACATGCTAAAAGAAAGGATTTTGCCCTAGCTTCTGAATTAAAATGTCCCTGATGGTAAGTGGGTTTTGCTACCTTAAAATAAGTATTTTAAAATAAGGACACAGTTTTAAAAGTACATCCTCATTTAAAAACAAACCCCTTATTTTCTAAATGGCTGCAAGTAATAAATTAAGGCAGACAATAAATTGTCATGTGTTTTATGAATGTTCAGAAGATGTGCAGCTCTATCAGCTGCAAAGCCATTTCAATTACCATTTTTCCATGGTCCTTGTTACAGCTTGTCCTGACAGCTGACAAGAGCTTCCTTGGGATTCTGTCTGGTTTTTAATTTATGGCCATTTCAAAAAGTGATAGCCACACTAGCATTGGAACAGATGGTATTGTGAGGGTCATGGGCCCACAGATTTACCAGAGGTCTATGAAATGCTGTGACACAAATGTAGTCTGTGATGATGCTTTGTCATATCAATTGAATGCCTAGCCACAAGTTGGTAGGTTACAGTCGCCAGAAATAACTGATTCTGATATAAAGTAGAAAACAATATAAAATGCTGTCAGATCTCTTAAAGTAATTGACACGTCAAACTTAATTTCCTTTAAAATTGTGATATGATAGTATGAGCAGCTGGTGATCTCTGGAAAATAAATGAGGTAGCTTTAGCTTGGCCATCTAAACTCACCTCATTTGCTGCAGAATCAAAGCCTAAGCTTCAGTAATTAAGGGATGCATTATGAGTAGATGTGGTCTTTCTGCCGTGTGGATTATATTTGATTTAATATAAGATTTATATCTGAATGTTTTTGTGAAGATAAATCCATGGATGTTTAATACAATAGCTGGTAGGAAATGTTTGTATCTCACCTTAGACTCAGCAGCTCACTGAAGTTCCAGAATTCACACCTTCCCCACCAAATCCATGCTCTGCTGCATTTCTTATGCCATGAAAATCCCTTCCTTGAAAAGTGGAAGCTGCTACTCTGCATTTCAGCTCTTTACTCAGAGAGCATTAACTTCCCAGTTCGTTTACTCTGATCAAATCCCAGCTTTGTGGGGGAGTGCCTTTTCTGTCTTTCTTGTTCTCCCTGCCAGCTGTGCTCCAGTGAACTAGAAAAGTGACTCAAATGGACAAGGCTCTTACACTCAGGGAAGCAGGGTTCTGGTTTATTCCAGCTGCCTATCAGCTGACAATAGTATACCAAAGGAGAGGACTGAGGGAGAAACAGCATTTGGAATTAAATTTTCTCTGCAGATCCCAGCCTTGTGCACTAATTTATTATACAGTTTGAAAAATGTCTTTCAAGAGCCATAAACCAACCACAGAATATGATTTAACATGCAATGTCAATCAGAGCAGTGATGGATGTCCACTTACAAAAAGTCCATAGCTGCAAGTCATATTTTGCTTCAGTCTTCAACAGAAATGTGATATTCATCATGGATGGCAAAGGTAAAATTAGCAGTGGAAATGCAAGCATGGAAATGATGGCAAGTACTTGCTGGTGAAAGAGTATGGATGAGTTGACCAGAATTCTGCTAGAGGTAGTTGATGAAATAACTGAGGCTTCACTAAATATTACTTGATTTGTTAACAGAAAATTTTAGAATAGTTCATGCTGTACCTCTACTCAGTGAGAAGAGTTGCATGGCAAAGGCAAAGTTTGATTAAAAGTGAGATTTGGAGACCCTTCAGTGAAAGAAATAAAATAATTTTCAGAAAAGCGAGAGGGAGGCTGTGTATGGAAATGACTGGGGAGGACAAAGAGTTGGGGTAGTATTTGATCAGAGCTTCATCTCCATTGTGTATGAGTTGGCCAGGCACAATGAGACATCATCTCGTTCCCATTATCAGCAGCATCATCTTGTCAAGAGTGTAGTGTCGCCTTTAGTTTTGTAAGCCTATAGATTTTCCTTCCCTTGTGGAATGGTGGTGTTTGTGCTCCACTGGTTGCTTTATGTACCCAGAACAGAGGCTGCCATGCTGGGGCTGGACAACAGGGCAAGAGAAGCCTCAGTGTGCACTAAGGCAGAGTTCCTCGGGTAACTTTGGTTCCTCAGGGGCTGTGGCTGTGAGTCTCTTGTGGTCCTGGGCAATGTGGCTGGATGGCAAAGGCAGCCTGCGCTCACCCTTACACCCGCTCAGTGCCGAGGGGATGGCACGGCAGCGTGGCACTGGAAACTCGGCAGCGTTTCCTGGGAGGAGTAGGAAACTTTAATAATAATATAGGATTCTTGTAAACTCGAGAGGAATATGCATAATCCACATAAGGCTAAGTGGCATTGGCACTGGAGCAAATGAAAACAAACCAGCTAGGGAAAAATTTGGGAAGATGATGTGAAGAGGATTTCTAGCACTTACAGGCTAAACACTGTGAAGCAAGAAATCTTGTCGTAAGGTTGTCTGTAACAACAGGGGATAGAAATGAGTGACCTAAGAGGACTCTTCTGATCTGATGTTGATTAAATGGGAAATTTAACCTTCCTTTTGCAAGTTTTGGATTAACAATTAACAATTAATCCACAAAAAAAACAGTTGAGAGAAAATGTGATAGGCTTAGATGGAATTTAATTATTAATCACCTAGAACTTAGGTGATGCTTCAGTTATGTTAATCTATTTGCTTCCAGATCAGTACTAGAAAAAGCAGATTTGTTGAGGTACATTGACATTATTCTTAGCTCTTTAAGATTTTTTTCCCCAAAATACTTCTGTGTGAACTTCTCTCTTTAGTTGTCAGAAGCTTTTTTTTGTAGTATTCAGTATGTTCAACTTTTTCCGATTTTGTGCAGGGTAAGTCAGTATATAGGGAAGTGTTTGTTTTATTTTCCTGAAAGTGGCAGAAGCCCTTAGCCAATGGTTAGGCTCTGGCTCTTCTGACCTGTGCCTGATGGTGCACAGATGGGAGGGTGTGGGCCCTCCCTTCACACTGAAAATAGCTGTCCCTTAAAGAAGAATCTGCTGGCAGCTGTCCTGGCAGACTGGCAGGTTAACAGCTACCTACAGCTTCTGCCTTGCCTTTCAGAATCCGGGGAGAGGGGGTGCATTCCCTCTCCTGCTGGGGGTGTTCTGCACACTGCCATGAGCCAGGCCCCTTCCAGAGCAGTGTGCTGAGCCCGAGCAGCAGATGGCAGTTCACATCTACTTTGCAGGGGAGGAAGTGGTCTGTTTCCTGGGGACGCTATAAAAATATATATTTATTAATTCTGCATTAAAAATAACTTTTTCTTAGAAGCTGCTGCAGTGCCAGTGTAGTAAGGGCTGCTGTGGTGTCATAACACTTTTGAAACAGTGACATTAGTCATATCATAACATATGTATGTACATACTTTTATACGCAGAAGTCTCTTTGGCTAAGGGCAAAAGGAATAAAAAAGTGAATAATGTGCTTTAATCTATGAATTTCTGTTTTATTTTAGTAATGAAAAGATTGGTCATCTTTTATCTAATATCACAGTTCTGACTTTTAATATTTAATACAGCATTTTTCAGAATAATTGAGAGAAATGCACATGCATAAATGCAAAAAGATACTTCAGAAGAATATCATTCACTTCTGATTCATTTTCCATAGTCTCGAAAGTTTAGTCACGTGCTAATTTCTATAGTACTGAGTGTGTACAAGCATGGACTACAAGTGCTGGCTTTCAGTACAGTGGCAATCTAGCTAAAGATCTCCAAAGCTCGATTTGAACACTCACAGTTCTACTAAGTATAAATTTTACTCACAGAGCTTAGTGCTAGACCTGCAACTCTGATTTCCTTCAATACACAAACTGTTCCTCTGACTTCAGATTGATTTCTTCATTAAGACATTTGATCAATTTCTCTAATTACTATTTCCAGAAACCACATTCAACTAGTATGTTCAATGTGGTTGTATAGAAGAACTGTCATTAATGAAAAACAGCTTCTTGAAAATTCACTGCTTGCATTTCTAATTATTTATTCTTTAATTCTCTCTGTAATTGACCAATAGACATAAAAACATTAATTTCTTGATATAATAGTTTTGCATGGAGCACAAGCTTTCAAAACTTGAAACCTTCAGGTGTTCTAGACTGGATTCTAGTTTTAGACAGTGGAGTAAGGACCCTGAATTCCCGGTATCCTCATTTCTTGTGAAAAATCCAGCTTTTGCTCAAATAATTGAATATTGACTCAGTGGGCTGGCTTTGAGGCTCCTCAGTTCAAAAAACTTGGTCTGAGGTTTTCTGTTTATTCTGTTTGGCACTTGTATAATTTTTGGAGAATTTGGAGGGTTTTTCCCTCTTTTGGATATTGAAACATCTATGTTACTCCTGGGTTTTGATTAACAGAAATACTTTGCTATACTTCTGACTCTTGGACTCGATACTGAAAAAATAATGGCATCAATAACAAACAGTGCTTTGGAGTCTCTGTATGGAGCACAATGATCCAGTGGTAGACTTGGCCCTGCTTTGAACCCAGGCAGTGTTAAAATTCAGGTATATATTAGACTGATAAAGTGGCAGGATTTCTGTAGGGAACACACTGGGATGTGTTTGCATCTATGAACTGTCTACATAGGGGAAGGGGTGAGGTATGAATGACAAAAGACAAGAACATAGCAAATTGCAGAAATTACTATGGCCCCATTTCATAAACAGCACTGGGTGAAGCTGTGATCTCCTGCACCCGTTTTCATCACAGGTGTATGTATTTTCTTCATCTGGGAAATCCTCATTTCTGGTTTGTAGGAAAGGCAAGACAATGGCGTGGCTTCAGTACTGGGAGTGGGGGAATGGAAGATATGGTGGTGCCAAGCTTCCAGATGGAGGGAGGTGATCCAGAGACCTACATACACTTCAGTGTCACCTCATGGTGTCACACCTGGGAAGAAATGTAAAATGCTTGCACCACATGACAAGTACTCCAAGTTTAGGACTGGCCATAATCAGGACTAAGGCTATACTTAATTATTACCTTATGCCAATGGTGATGCAGTACCTGCCAGAGCTGTAGCCATCTGGCTTCTGAAGGGAGAACCATTTTGGAATTACTGTGTTGGTAGCCACAGCATATAAAATAAGAACCTCAATGTAATTTTCAGATGGAGATGAAAAGTTAAATAAGCTCTGGAGTCACTAGCTGCTTCACTTGATCATAAGGTGTTTTATTGTTTCCAGGGTGCTCGCTGTCGTCAAATTAGTTCTTGCAATGTAGCCTGGTAGTCGTGCTATTTTTTAAAAGTTTGATAGGATGTTCACGTAAGGTGTAAATCAAAATTACAGCGGATTATTGCAAGAATATGTTGTCTTAACAGGAAAAGAAGTCCCCCAAGGGCTTCCATCTCAGTGGAAGGCTACAATCAGCAGTTTTTAAAAACAACCTCCAGTTTTAAACCTTTCTGCATTCTAGGCTGTGAGCAGTAAGGAACTAAAAGGCAAGCACATCCTTGTGGGAAGAGGTCAGTCACTTCCAAGGGAGTTATAAGCACAGAGATGCACTCCCTACCACACGGGTTTGTTATTTCATGCTGGTGATGTGAAGTTCAGTGAGTAACAAAGCCAAAGTTGTTGTTTCAAAAATCTGTTGCCAAGCAGTAGGTTTTCTCCTAGCAACAAGTGTTTTGCAGCAGGGGAAGCAATTGGATACCTTAGAGGGTATGTTAGCATTGGGGGAAGGGCAGAGGAGTAACAAACTGGGGCCACAGAGCACCCAGAGGGTGGGCTGGGCATGGAGGATGGCGAGGGAGGGGGCCAGGCAGAGAGGGACCTGTGGCACCGGCGATGAGCTGGGATAGGCTCTGGGCAAAGGCGTTGGCTCAAGGCACAGGTCTGTATTTGTTCATCAGCTGCTTTATTTGGTTCAGTGAGTGATCAAATGTAGTATTATTAGCTGGTTCTAATTTAAAAAAGAAAATCCATACTGAGCTGCTAAGAAGTTTTATTTAGACCATATTTGAAGAAAGACCCTCTTTATTTTTTAAAAGAATTGCCTTGTTAGAGAAAACTAGATAAGTAGTTTTTATTTTGCATTTTGGAAAACAAATTATATACATATTGCAGTTTCTTTTCCAATTACAAAAGAGAAGTATGTATTATCACCTTTACTTGTAAAGGAAGTATAGTGTGCTCAGTCCAGTTGGTTTTAAACCTTGTAATGTGGCCGCTCTTCAAAATCCCTGCATTAAAATGGGATGTCTGCAGATACAGAACTGCATTTTTTATTCATTATTTTTCTGATGGAATGGCTTATTTCTAACTGATGTGCTATGTCACAATCTTTTTGTACTTGCAGAAAATAGTTATTCACAATGACTCAAATGCATGTGCCTTTGAAAGGAGTTTATAAATGATTTCTTATGCAAAGTCATACTTTGACTAGATGGACATGTTTCAGCACAAAGTCATCAGCTAAAATGAAAATAGGAGAGCACAGTATATAAATAATGTTCTGTTTCACTCTATGTAAGTGTAAAATATTGATTAAACTACATTTAAAATGCATATTTTTATCACAGAGGTTGGAAAGTATCAGCTGTAGAATTTTACTTACTTTCCCATGTATCATGCCAAATTCTTCTCATTTTGCCTCACTAACACTTCTGTTTCATTTATTATAGCATAACACTGTCAAGTCTCTGGTAAACCTTCAAGTTTGATAGATTTGTTTAAAAATAGAAGCCACCTTAACACTTGCAAAATAGACTGAAAAAGCAGCATGTAACAAGGGGCAGTTTTGTGATGCTAAAATTACACTGCATATGGATTTGCAATGCATACATTGCACACTGAGTTTTGTAGCTATTTATGGTCATAATCCCTGATTTTGAAGTTTTTAGATAGGATGGGGATGCTTTTAGTGTGTCCTCCTGATATCACAGCTTAAAGTTGATTATTTCTTAGACTGGGACCCACTTAAAAACAGTAAGATAGTGAAGTGGGAAAATTATTGTGAAGTTGGATGTAGTGAGTTCTTTAAATCTTTTGTAGGTTTTAAAAATTATTGTTTTCCACATCTGAATAGCTCTGTCTGCTTATACATTATCAGCTGTTAACTTACTGGGATTCAGCAGGTCATCAGCAAAACAGGCACTGTTCTTGTGTCTCCCTGCTCTTATCATTAAAAGCAAAATCAGTCCATCTTTTATTTTCATATGCTTATAATGTTTTCTTGTAGCTGTTGTTTTTGCAAGGCAAACTTTTAGCTCCGAGGGCTATTTTTTAGCTAAATAAGATTTGTATCATATAAATACAGAAGCTTTTTAGCAAACAAGTCATGTAACAGGCCTGCCAGGAATAAATTAATATGAATATTATGCCTGGTACTACTCAAATCTCCATAGATCAGACTTCTGTAGGTCAACAGACTGCATTTCTTAAACATGGTGAGAATCTCTGACACTTTTTTGCATGTTAAGTCAGCCACGTTTCTTGTTCTTGTTCTGCCCATTTCTCCCATTTCCCAGGTTCCTTCTCTGCAGAGAGGGTTCAGCACCCTCCCTGAAAAAGGCAAGAGTGCAAATGGACTCATGATCTCAGTCCCCCTTTTTTTTCCACTTTTAAATAAATTTCATTGCTTTTGAGAACATCTCGCACTTCTAGTCTATATTTTTCTCAGAGAAAATGAAAATATTCCTCTTGATATCAAGTGAATAAAGGTAAAAATCTCGAGTGGTGCTTCTGTTGAGACTGAGAACTGTTTATTTTACGGCACAGTGGAGAAGTAGTCAGACAGTTAAACCTTAAGGAAACCTCCCGCTCTCTTGAGACAAAATTTTTAGTTACACTGAAGAAACCACAGTGATCTTCATAGTGTTACATTTCTACCTTTTTCCCCCATTAATGCAAATATAGTTAGCACTTTATGATAAAGCTCTGGTTTGATGAGACATATGATGGGCAACAACTATGAGTGTAATTTTTTTCAAAGTTAGTTCCATGGAAAAGAATTTAATGTTAGCTTCTCATTTGCCTAGAAGCAAATTAAAAAGTGACCTTACTAGACTGCTCTAAATGGTGTTAATAATTTTTTTAATAGCTGTTTTTCAAAATTAAAAATTAGTTATTTACAGAATTTTAGTCCTATGTTAATTTATCTAGATAGATGTTTTGCATTGACTGTTTGGTTAATCATTATGACAGGTTAATTTACAAAGAGAGAAAGCCCGTCTGCAGAAAAAAGATGTCTTTGCAGTAAGACTACACTACATGCTTATTTAAGCAATTATGGCTTTATACAGTTGCTTATTATATGATGTTGTTCAGGTTCTGAGTCATGATATTTTATTAATAAATAATAGTGCATTTTCTAACTGGAAATTTTATTTGAAGACTGTAATGCTCCATTTGGAAATCCAAATTCATTTGAATGTTTTCCTTTCAAAAGATGCTTACATTTGTCTAATGAACAAATGAGCCCTGTTTGACTGAGCATTGTAAAAAATAGTCCTTGGAGAGATGTTTGGGTGAAATAAGCAAAGAATAGCAGTTTTGTATGTGGGACATGTAAAATGAAATGTAAAGGAATGACTGAGGGAGGAAACACATGTAAAATCATTGCCCAGCAAGAGGGACACTGTGGCTCCAGACTGGGTGAGGAAAGAATTGGCAAGATCTTGAAAATAACCTGTGGCAAAAGTTGGAATCGCTTTCCTCCCCATTTTGATTAATTCCTAGAGGGTTTTGTTCTGTTAGGATGTGAAGTTTGTGTAGAACCTGTCTGTAGTGACAACAGTACCTCCCTGTCGAGGGCAGCACACAAGTGGTACACAGTGTTGCTCTTTTTGAAGGCCCCTCTGGAGAACTCCTGGAGGCTCTTGGAATTGCAAAATCCTTTTTACTCCCAGCTCTGGCTGGGCACTGTAAAGGGCTGTTGACCTTTTCTTGAGCAGAGAGCATCCGAACTCCTCAGATCTTTGAGATCTTTGAGTACTGTTGATTATTCAAAGTGACTAGAATAAGTATCATCAGACTGGAGACATGAAGCACTAGTTTCATTGGTTGTGATGATGGCACAAAAAAGTCTCTGTTTCTTCAGAGATTCTCTTCACTTTCTGCCTGTGCCATTTCTCATTAGAGTTCTCTCTTGGAGTTTTTTGAGTCACAAAATCAACCCCTACAATGTAGAGATGGCTAAAAGAAAAATGAGGTTTGCCTAGAGAGTTTACAACATACAGACATCCTAAACAGAGAGAAAGAGAAAGCCTTAACACACTTAGTGTGATTTGTCAAATCAGTGATTTGACAGGAAAAAAAATCTACCTCAAAGGAATCCCAAAATTCTCAGCAAACCAAACATGGAGTAAAATAATAAGCAACATTTGTACTGAGCTGCAAAATTAAGAAGTCTGCACACATTAGAGGCTTTTATAACTGTGTTAGAAGCAAATGTCATGCATTTATTGTTCTTTCATGTGAAAGAGATGCAATAGCAGAGAATATCCTCCCTTCTCCTGCTGATGCCAACAGTTGTCTTAAACACCTCTGTCAAGTACTGCAGCATTCTAAAATGTACAAAGAACAAATAGATTGCCTTAGATTTCTGTAATTCCTTTGGAAATTGCGGATTTTATTATATTTGTCGAATGGATGTTTTCCTAATGACAGTTCTTGTTATTTACACAAATTATAATATAGCACTTTTTCTTATTGATTCAGATTCCAAAATCCCTCTCATATTTTATCTTTTTAAAGATTTATAGAGAGGATATACAGAAGAGGCATTCTGCTTAGGTTTTAAGGTAATGTGCCAAGTCTTAAGGTGTGAACCATATGTCACTTAGCTACCCCTCTGTGTTTCTGCAGAGTTGATGTGCTGTTCAGGCCCATCTCCAGCTATAAAGCAAGAGACTCAACATTACTCTGCAGATAAATGTTGTCTGTACATCTGCTGCTAAATAGGTGAAGGCCAGAACTGGTAGCTTCGAGATGTTGTTTCCATTTAGAAAGCAGAGGAATAAACGCAGTGAAGGACATGATAATTTGTGCTGATTTCTGGGAAGACTGAGAGGAGTTTTGGTTTGGGAAGGGGCTTAGTTGGGTAGGTTTTGTTGTTGTTGGTTTGGGTTTTTTTCCTGAAGAGTTAATACAGAAGGCAAGCATATGCTGACAGCTGGTAAACTGAAGTTAGTTTTCTTGGATGAGTGTTGCTGTGAGGTCACCGAAGGATATTACTGTGTGATAGACATGCCTGCTCCTTCTGCCTGTGGTGTGTAATGCTTAATGGAGCAAAGTCAGGCAAGGACTGCAAACACTTTGAAATGTTCTGTGCCTCAGAATTTTAATGAAGTCATCCAGGAAGGTGATTTATAAACTGGACACTTACAGTGAATGACATCTGACCATCATTCTGGGAGAGTTAATGAATCAGAGGGTGTTTTGTGTTCTTTCTCTAGATCACTTATTTGAGTTCAGCCTACAGCTACAGTGATCAAATGTCATTATCCTTTTAATGCTCTGCATGAAACAAGTCTAATTTTCTATTGGTTCTTTGGAAGCAAAGCTTCTTGTCCCAGGGCTACCACCTGAGGCAGGAATCTTCATACCATCCCAGGCTGAGACACCAGTGAAAGACTGACTTTCAGGAGGCACTCCCTTGAGAAAGCTGTGTCCCCAAAACATGAGGGGGCAGGATGCATCCTCATTGCCCACACAACAGTGGTTCCTTCACTAGTACTAGCTGCTAATTTCAACACTAATGCTTGTATTCTTAGACAAGTATAACAACTGGCAAACTGGCAGTATTTGCTCTAGTTCTTCCACCTGGAAAATCTCAGCTATCCTCTTTGCCATACAGAATAGGGCAGATGTGTAATATGTTGATTCTGTGACATCACGGAGAGACACAACAGAGGTGACAACAGAGATTTCTCCTCTCGGAGCGAGAGGAGAAAGAGAACTTTTATTTTTATGACTTTACCTTATATACCTTTCACAGAAAGGGACCACATTGGAAGATAGAAGTTCAACCTCTTCAATTCCACTGGTCTTAGAAAATGTCTATCAATTGTCCCTCCTACTGGAAGGAATGTCAACAATAATATTGTTTATAGAAAATCGTGAGAAACTGACTCCCAAATATGTAAACAATCAGAAGGCTAGAACAAACAGCAAAAGAACAAGGCAACATCATGTGTCTCTTCCTATGACCAGGCTTATATCTGCAAAATTTGGTTTTTATTTGGTCTTGAAAAGAACACCTTGTATCCTTAGCAAGCAGGAAAAATGGTCTGGAATATTTAAGAAAAAGAGTATTACCAATATTCAAATAATTCACATGTTTAATTAGTATAAAATATACATATCTGCACCCCAAAAAAGCAGGGCTTATGAAAACAGAGACTCCTATCTTGAAAAATAAGAACGCTTAAATTTTGTTAAGGTTAGGTGCATTGCAGTGACACCAGCTTCATGTATTCCATCTCCTTGCTTCATTTTTTTGTACTTTCACATCTGATACCTACCAGTCACTGACAATCATTTCACTGTAGGGAAAAAAAGCACTGTCCCTGAGAGTTATCCAGTTTTTGTATTGGAAGTACTGTTCACTTGCTCTGAAAATGCTGACTCAATTGACAGCTCAAAAAAAGTCCAAACCCAGAAAAGCCCTCAAGCACCTTTATGTGAGAACATCTGCCAGGCTGATTGAAATTAGTCTGCATTGCGTTTATTTATTCACTTGCCAATACTGTACAGCACTCTTTATATGGTTCTGCAGAGCAGGGTATACTCAGTTGTTCTGTAGGATGGAGTTAACAGTCTTCCCAAGCTGAAAGTCAGCCAAGTGGGCACAATTCCAGAAATGTATGGTGGATAATTCAGGGGCTGCATAGATTGCCAGTACTTTATAATCATTGGTGCTTAGGTTAATAAGGATTTGAGGGACAGATGTACAGAGAGGTAAAAGAAATTGTGGTCTAAGGAGTGGGGGCTGGAAGGGCAGAAGTCACAAGGTCTCTGTAAGCATGCAATTGGGATGCCTCTGCAAAACAAAGATTTGTGGTCCACATTTGTTTTGCAATACAGAATCGCAATGCAAAAATGCATAATATCGTTAGGATTATTATAATCCCAAAATAAAGCTCTCTTACTGGGTCATTCCATGACTTTTCTGGCACAGTAACATAGCTGAATGTGATGGATGGAGATTTCCATGGCCTCATTCAACCCATATCCTAGTGGATTTGGACGTGCTCTGGATCATGTAGTGTTGAATTGGATCTCATCTTGCAGAGGAGGATAGAGGATCTCTAACAAGAATGCTCATGAGAAAATTCTGTGCTTGCTGGTCCTTTGTGCCTTTCTGGGGCAATATCAGTCCTTGTCCCTGTTCCACAGATTAAATCAAGTGCTGCTGGTGCTGTGCATGGGCTCAGGTGTTGTAGGGCATGAGCTGGGTGCTGAGATGCACAGGAAGGAGGTGAAAACTTCAGGGCACGCACCTTAGGACTTCAGATAACAGGAGCTTGTGCAAAAGCCCAGGGACTTCCTGCTTCTTGGCAAATAGGTGGAGGTTTTGTTATTTAGTCTTTGTTTCCTGTCCAAAGCCACTTGACTTTGTTGGTGTGGAGTAGCTTGCTCCAGTCCTGCATCAGGTAATTTCTTTTCTTAAATTTAAAAATGTAAATAAAAATTACATAGTCTTACACTTTGAGCCCAAGTGTAGCTGCCCAAGAGCTGCTACACTTTGAGTCCTTTTTTCACTGCAGTGACCTTGTTTGAGCTTCAGGAAAGCCCAGTTGGCCAATCTCAGCCATTTTCCCTTTGTTTTCTCACAGGCTCTGATACTTCATCAGCTGGGGCGCTATAGCTTGGCAGAGAAGATCCTCAGAGATGCTGTCCAGGTGAACTCTACAGCCCACGAGGTCTGGAACAGCCTGGGAGAGGTGCTGCAGGCTCAAGGCAATGATGATGCTGCAACCGAATGCTTCCTGACGGCACTGGAGCTTGAAGCCAGCAGTCCCGTGGTCCCTTTCACCATCATTCCCAGAGTCCTGTGACAGCAAATCTCCATCAACCGAGTTTTGGTCCTGGCTTCTGGGTGAGCAAACCCACTGTATGAGACTGAGTGGGAACTGGTTAGTTTGAGAAACTTTAGAGCTACAGGTAACAAACTCCACTCTTCCGTGGGAAAGCGGCCAAAGCAGGGAGGTGCCACCATATGTTAATGTCAGACTGAGAGGACAGAGTGGTGAGCCAGAGCCAAATCACTCATCTCGCCTGCAGTTTTGCCCTGGTAGTTTTAAAACATCATTATATTCATGGATGATGTGCCATATTTTGTTAGTGAAACTTGAGCATTACATAAAATTATAATGGAATCAACTGCCAATTGTAGAATAAGTTAAGATTCAGTGGCAGAGCAGACTATTTTTAACAAGGCTGTTAATAAAACTGTTCTCTTCCTGCCTCTCAACCTCTTTTGGCCCAAAGTCAAAATGTGAATTTTCTGTTTCCATCTCTATTTTAGTCCAGGCCAGAATATCAGTTGAGGTCTTGTTTTTAGTTGTTAATAACTGTGATGTGTGGCTAACTGTTATCTAGAGCAAAGGCTGAGTACAAGGATATTTATATTTTACCAATGTATGCCTGTTACAAAAAAAATACTAGTTATTTAAGTTTAACTTTTTTATGTGAATTCAGAGTTTATTTATCAATGGAAATATGTAAAAAGAAGCCTCAAATGGAGTATTTACCGACATTCCTTATACATGAACCCACACTTGGCTAAATGGGAAGATTATGTTAATAATAAAATGATTTTTAAATGGAATTTTTCCTGTGTCCTGGTTAAGAATCTGGGGGAAATAGATGGCTTGTGAACGCATTTTTATGAGGTGGCTGGCTGGCTTTGAAGATGAACAACACCAAAATTAAATATTCTGAGGCCAGTCTAGAGAAAAGAATCTGCTGTACTCTTTGCCAATGGTACCATTATCATAGATTTCAGGTTTTCTTAAATCTTCACAACTCCTTTTTTATTCCTTCCACTCCAGCTCTTGATGAAGCCAGATTACACTGCCTCTACATAATACATGGACATTTACATACACCTTGGTAGTGCTTGGGAAAAGCAAGTTAAATATTTATCCAATATTCTTTGGGGTTTTTTACTGTCTTCATAGTTCTTTCTCAACATCTCCTGCTCTTTATGTCCCTTGAAAGAAAAGTTGGCTGGTTTAGTAGACAGATACTTGCCAGAGATTCTCTGGGATGTGTGGAGAAGACTCATGGTTGCAGTGACTATTCAGGGTGCATGAGCTGGGGTAGTAGTGTCTGCTCATTTACAGTGTTGGGCACATTTGGAGCCTGGGAAGAGTTTCATGTTCCCCTTTAGACTGGGTGCTCTTTGATACTTGGCTGATTTGTCACAAAAAGTGGTTTTAAAGTGCTTAGCACAGGATAGCAGATGATTCAGGAAAATAACAGCAAATGTTGTTCTTTGTCCCTCACCAGAGCTTACGTGCTTCAAACACATGGAGGATCCTCACTGTGGCAGTGTGGGGCCCCAGTGAGCATCTTCAAATGGTAGAAGACTTAAATCTGGGGAGCTCTTCAGTTTTACTCCTGGCATTTCAAATGCCTGTTAGGCTGAGGCTACTTTGAAATTGTATCTACTTGGTATTTGGACCATATGTTCTCAGTAGAATGGACCAAAATACTGTAATAGGTAGCGTTTTCAAATCTATTTTAAAGGCAGTAGAAATTGTGTCATCTTGCTCACTGTGAAAAACATCAGTTTTGTTTCCCCATTTAAAGTCCCTGTTTGGCATTTTTTCTTCCTACCGTCCTTGGCTTTCTTTTTCTCTTTTCTGTTTGCCAACTGTTCTCTTTTCTAGTCTCAGTTTGTAATTTGTGTTCTGGCCCTGCTGTCTTTTGGCACCCATTACATGATACCAAAAAATAGTGCAAAACCTTTATTTGTTTAATTCAGTTCCTCCTGAGCACTTTTCCTGTCCCAGTTCTATTAGTTAACTTGTGATACCTTTCACAGGAGTGCTCCTTCACAGTATAGACTCACCTTTTACTATAATATCAAAGCTTTTCTATCAAGGTAATTTGCACCTAGATCTGAGGCAGGTGGTCTTTCTCGACAGAGCTTCAGACAAAAGTAGAGAATAGGAGAATTCTGTAACACAATTCAGTTTCAATTTTTCTCATTCCATTTCAAGTTCTGGCCTCTTTTGATAAACTCCCATTGTGGAAAGGTTAGCAATCTAATTGAGTCATGTCTTTTATTAGTAGAGAAGTTGTCACTGGTGTTGTGTATATCAGGTGAACCTGAATATCTGTTTCCTTTTTCTTGCGCTGGAATCAGTTTCACTGTAAATCCACAAGCTTCTACCTCTTGGGAATAGCCTCGGCTACCTATTTTTAAAAATGGATTATCTCTGTAAGGCTGCACATTTAGAAATTTTCAGGCAGAAGTGGAAATCCTTGCAGCATATGAATTAAACAGCATTGCTTGTTTAAACATAGTTTTCAAGTTAAAACAACAAGTTCCTAGGTTTTACAGCTGCATTCTTTTTTTATTTTTTAAAATCGAGCAAGAAGGCCAAGATATTTTTCTATCTGTTTTAGTTGCTATAGAGAGAGGTCTGCCTTTTGCAATCTGCTCTCAGACCACCATAGCTTTTCAGTCACTGGAGTGAAAGAAACAATGTCCATGTGCACAGCCAGTCCCGGGGAAGTGTTCCCTTGGTGCCTGTGGGTTGGTGTCATCCTCGTGAAGGCTGCTCCTGGACTTTGTGGCTGACAAAATCTCCATGTGGACACATAATCTGTGTGCTCTTGCTCCCCCCCAGCCTGTGGCAGGAATAAGAGCTGTTCAAATGATCAGTGAGGTAAGTCAGGGCTGAAAACCACGCCAACCCCTTGCTCCCTTGTCTCAAGGTTTTACTAACCTTTGGGTGGGAGCCAAGTAAAGGACAAGGGTTATTAAAGTGCATTGTTGAGCACTCATATCAATGTAGTGACAAGTTGCACATGCCTGAGATCTCCAGCCTTTCAAGAGAGATTACATGCACTTCCCTTAAATTCCAGTCTTAAAGACAGGAATAGTGGATTTCGGAGGAGACTCCCCTTGTTCTGCAGTGTGCTTGTGCTACTCAAAATAATTAACTTTTGGTTTACTAAGCATGTGCTGAAGTGGAGCAGCACTCTCTGTTGTGCTTGATGAAAGGCCCTGCAATAAGAAAATTTATCATTCGAGTAATTGGTAAAAATTCATCTCTAATTTTGGTGCAGATAACCATTTTTACTCTGCGATTTATTTCATTTCTACTCTTGCTTTCATGATTGATAGAGAATCACAGGAACAAGAGCAACAATCCAAGCAGAACTAATCCAACTGTATCTTTGAAAACTTTTGTCATTAATTATATGCATTTTAAACATCAAAGCTATTTTTAAAATTGCTTTAATTTTCCTTGAAAATCTGTTTTTTCCTGAGTAGACTGTTCTACTGTGGAATGATGGCAGAAACTTGGATATATCGAAGCTCCAGATTTACCTTGCTAATTCTTTGTTTGTTCAGTTGTCAGATGTAATGGTATTTTCCTCACAATCGTTCTTTCTCTCCTCTAGCATCAAGTTAAAAAGCTTATTTGCTAAAATATGCTTTGAGCAAGTACACTTCTCCAGCATTTCATCTATTTAACCTCATCACTTCCAAACTACCTTTTCTGACCTCGCTGATAGGCTGTGCTGGACTGTGTTAACCTTCCACATGCATCTATAGTATCACAAAGACTAGCTGGTAAGGATTCTGCTCATAGACAACTGGAAAGACAAAGAATGTTCAGCTTTTGTCCTGTGTGGCTGTCGTTGGTGATTGTGTGAAACTTTCTGGGAGTCTCTCATGCTTGCAAAGCCAGCAAGTGGGCTCAAAGAAATGGGACAGCAAAGTTAAACCTAAGGAAAATCAGAAAGCTTTTTTGTAAAGAGGAGTGTGTGTGTGGGGGAATATTGGTCAAACTTTGCTTCTCCCCATTGCAGGGACACATGGTACTGGTATGCTGGTTTGTCACCACCCTGGTCACCTGGCCTTTCTGGTTCTCAATTTAAAGCAGCTTTTTAGCCCAAGTGTGTTGTCCCTCCAGTTACTGTTTCAAAGAGAGAATACTGTACCTATTAATTTCTAAGTCCTTTGAAAAGATGTAACTGCTTCTGTCTGGCTCCTGTTCCATGCCCAGTCATGGGACAGAGAAGCACCAGGTGCCACTGCCCTGGCACCGCTTTGGGCTTTCCCAGAGTGCAGCAGCTGCCAGGTGTGCTCTGCTGGATATATCCTGAAGGCTCTGCAGGAGCACACAGTAAAGCTCCCGAAGGCAGGAGGGGGAAGCACTTTGGCCTTTCTAAATATGCCTTCACTTAAAAAACCTCCTTGGATGGACTGAGTGTAAAAATCTATTTTAGACATTAAGGGGTTGATGAAATGTGTCATTGCCATTGCTGTGCTGAATTCCTTTCTTTTGTGTCCTTACATGAGGCAGGGATCTCTGTAGGAGAGATGATCCTTGTCTGCTTCATCCAGTTATAAATCTCTACAGCCTGCTCCCCCTATCCTCATTGGGAGTAGCATGACTGGCTCCTGGCTCCCTCTCTGCCTCTGGAGTTGCTTCCCCAAGGATGTGATGCTCTTCAATATGAAATTACTGAAGGCATCCTGTCTATCTGGCTTGAAAAAATTAATCAAGAGACAATTAAATGAGGTAATTTCTTGGTTATTACCACAGTGATGTGCCTTTAAAAGCATGCAGGGTTCGTGTTTTCCTGTTTGTTTCTATAGCTGAGACCCCTCCTCTGTGAGGATACTGGAAGTCCTTCTGGTGGGTACAGCTGAGGGACTGTAAGTAAACATCTGATCAGCACATGGGCCCCTGGGCTGGCTCCCAAAGAGAAAATTGGACCTACTTACCAATTTTAAAGTGGATGGTTTTTCTACACACACACATGCACATGCTCACAGTTAGAGATCCATGACACAGATGCATTTTACACCTGTGGCAGTTTTGAGAGGAAGTTACTGTACAAGTTCACTTTAGCTCCTGTAAGGCTGTCTCCTCTATAAACAGGCCTCGGGTTTTTTTGTCAGATAGTTGGTTGTGCCAGAAAAGGAAATTCTGTCCCAAATTTTCACTTCCAGTGCATGTTAGATGTGTATCAAATGATGAGCTTGAGACATTGTTATTATTAGTGCAGGCTTTCCTAAGATTGTTGTTTTCCAAACAGCACCAAATACTAATGTAGGACTGGAGGGGGCAACAGAGGCCATAAAACATGCCAAGTTGCTTTCCTTTTGACTCTCTTGCAAAATAGCTCTTTATTGGAAGTAAAACAGCAATCTTCTGATTATTCTTCTTTCTAAGGGTCCCTTGAAAAATGTAGTTATCTCTCTCTTCTTTTTAGTACTGCAATCTTTTAGGATAACTAACTCCTGTGAGCTAGAATGAGAACCCTGCTACCTTCAGGGCAGGTCCTGCGGCCAAAGGACCCAGCAAGTGCCTTCCTTGACACAGGACCTACACACCCTTAGGCTGAAATCACTTCTTCCCAGACGAGTCCTTCAGGAATAAGTCCCATTTGCCTGATGGGACCACTGCCATTGCCCTACAGGTGCAGTGGCTGCCCGCACTGGTGGCCAGCCTGCAGGCGCTCCTGGCCACCGCCCTCCCTCCCCTCGCAGGGCGCATGGGCTGGCAGCACCCCGGGGAGCAGTAAAGCACAATACACTGGTTTGGAAGCAATTGTTTCAGGGTGTGTGCTGAGTCAGCCACACTGCATCTGAGAGATTAAAAACAAAAAGTAAAAGAAGTAGGCACAAGCTCCTCTGGCTTATGAAAAAACCTGCAAGAGGGCCCACCCGCAGATGCAAACAAACAGCTTCCACCTCGTGCTTGCCAGAGAACTCTGGCATCGTCAATGTTTGTTTTAGGTTAGAGGCTTCTCGTGGAGGACCACGTACTGCAAGGCTGAGCTTCAGCAACAGCAAGGGTTAATCAAAACATGTTTTGGATGCCAGGTTATGGTGCAACTTCATCTCCTGCCTGGCCCTAACCAAGAAGCTACTGTTGAACTGGAGACCTCTTCCCTGTGTTTGCTTTGCTCCTGTTATGTCTGATTAGTGTGAGGCTGTAGGGCGAGACAGACCAGCCCACTGTGCTCATGGCCTTTACTTTTATGGGTGTTTTTTCACTGCAGAGGGGGCAGTGGAGTGGGGAGGCATTGTGAGCCCATTTCAGAAATAGATAGCAGTTAGATGAGTTGGATTATGCCTATTGAGAACCTGCACTATTGTTTCCCTCACTGTTTTCATCAAAACAAAGGCTGAAATAGGGTGTCAGTTCCCAGCTGGGTCTCACCTACATGGAAAGTAGCACCACGCTTGCCCTAGGAAACACAATAGGAAAGAGCATGGGAAGTTTCTGTTCCCAGCAGAGATGCCTTTGCTGTGAGTAGTAGCCTGAGGTATTATGCTAATGAAGTCTCTTGTTACATTACAGTTTGAAAAATAGAGACTGGGTGATATTAGAGATGCTCAGGAAAGTTAAAATTAATTCATTACAACTGTGATAATCTAATAATCTGAATTATAAAAATATACTATATGCTGATGTGGATGTTTTTTTCAGAAATAATATGGACTTTTCTCACTGTAGCTTATGAGAATTTGTCAATTGGTGTCTAACAATAGCCTAGACTCATAGCTCCCAGTCTTGCCAGAAGGGCTAGGGGAAAGGAGGCACAGATCATATAGGTCACAGCTGAGAAGACTCAAAACAACTCTCATGGCCAACATACCTCAAAGCATATCAGCCTCACCCTGTGTTTCTTATCTAGGATTCTTATCAGACCTTGATTCCCTCTCTGTAGAGGATTTGAATGGGAAGTGATGCTATTGCGCGACTATTTCCTTTCCTGGCCCCAAAATGGACTTGAGTTGTGATTCTTGGCCATTTTCACCACCAAACATTCAGTGCTGTGTATAGTGGGTTGCAGTTTCTGAATCATTCTCTTGCCATAGGCCCAAATTAGGCCAATGTTAACACAGGGCTCTGGCACACAAAGGACGGACTGTCCCATTAGTCTGGCCATGCTTGTGAGACAACTCTGTCAGCATCCAGCCTTCATAGACATTTCTAAATAGAATTTTCACTGGGAGTGATATTCTGTAATATTGGTGATTCAGCCTTAGCTACATTTTATTTCTCAGTATGCTGATATTGATGTTTTTCCCATGTTCTTATGCTTCAGCCTCCTTTCTGTGCAAAGCCCACCGTGGATCACTGACAAGAGCTGCCTCCATTCTGCTCTCTGCCCCCGATTTCCCATTTCACTGGGACATGCTGAACAATACACTCCAACGGCTTTTGTGTCCTGATTCCTAGAAGAAAGCATCCTCTGGAGAGCAGCTCACTCGGCCTGAGATGCTCAGGCACAGCGACAGCTGCAGCCTACATGGAGCAGGGGTGGTATAAATAGCTTGCAAGAAGAGAGGCAGGAAAAATTACACGGTATGGCACTATGGCCAGAGCTGCAGTATTCAGGTTCAGCCTGGTTCTGCAATAAGCTTTGCTTGAGCCAGCATCAGAGTTATAGTGGGGGGGGGGGGACACACTTAAAATTTCCAGTTTTCCTCATTTGGTAAAATTCATGGTTTTAAATAGTTTGCAGAAATTTTACTGTAGTACCAGTGACTGTGAGTATTTGAGCTTTATGTTAGTAACTGGCTTAGAAAAAAGCCTATGTATTCTGCAAGTCAGGAACCCTGGGCTTGCCCAGTTTCACTCATTAGGCTCTGGCAAGGGCCTTGCTCCATATGCCATGTAGCTTTTGGGAACCCTTCTTCCTCTTTCCAGGACAGCTTCAACAGGAGGTGTTTTCTCCCCAACTCCCCTCCTTACCCTGCTGATTGAGTGCCTGTCTTTGTGCTGAGGGAGATGTAAGTCCAAACACTCCCAGTCCAGATGAGACAAGACAAGACTGAACTATCTTATCAGCTGGGTGGAGGCTGTAATTTATGGGCCGTTGTAGCTGGCATGACCTGGGCACATTTGCACACCAAGCCTGAGAGGACTGCAGCAAAATAGTGCTGAAGTTTCTCAGGCAGGGACCAAGAGTCTAACAAACTCAACGTGAGCATCTCCAGCTGTATGTGATGCTTGGTTTATAGGGCACACAAACTCCCCTGCTGACCAGGAGATGCTCAGTGATTTTTAGTGCTTCAAGCCTAATAACCACTGGAAGTACAGATTGCACTCATGAATAGTCACCTACATTTGCTGGGTTTTCCTGGTGGATTCAGCTGGGTGCCACTGTTGCCTGGAGATTACCATCTGGGAGAGATGAACATTTGTTAACTAAACCCTAAGCCTTGGGCAGGGAGTGGAAGTGGCACTGAATTTCACTGCTTGCAGGAAAAAAATCCACAGGCTGACGGAGTTGAGAGGTTTCATAAGTTGATACTTGGATTTGAGCAATAGTAACCCTCACCCATGACCTCAGCATGGAAATAGAAGCAAACGCTTCCTCCCTAAGGGGAGGCACCTCAGCCTTTGGCTGAGCCACCTCACTGCTCCACAGCCAGAGGCAAACAAGCTGGGGAAGGGTTGCAACCCACTGGTAGCCACAGCTGGTGACAACTCGTGCCTGTCTCTGCTCTGCATAGCTCACTATGTCAGAGACACACCGCTTTTGCAGCCAGAACTATGCTGAGGCCATCCCTTAGCAACAAAGCTCTTACACTGCTTTTGCTGCTGCAATGGCTGGAGACTGGGCACCTTCTCTACCACTGGATCTGCAAAGTGGTACATAGCAAAGCTGTCCCACAGTGGGTACCTGCAGCAAGGCACTGCACCAGGAGTGCTGCTTAATGTGAGCTGACCCTGCTGCTATGAAACACTTTTCTGGGTGTCACTCTATACATACACTTATTCTTGAATAATGTTCTGCAAGACACATCTATGTCCTTCTTGGTTGGCATGGCTTGGCTGCTGGCTGACTGCTGCTGTGGAAATACAAGCTTGATGTCTTAAACTGAATCATTAGAAGCACAACATATAGATAGCATCCTAGAGAAACCAGTGTGACACAGCAAAGCCCATCCACCAACCACACCTGAGGAACTGAATACCTGTGAATGATTATAATCTCATGTGAGAATAAGCAGCTGAATTATTGCCCAGGTCTTATCTGAAAGCCCCAATGACACTGGCAAACTGTGTGAAGGCCATGTTATGATGGTTCCAGTAACTGTCTTCTGATAGTTTCAGATGTGCTCAAGTCTGGAGCAGCCTGAAAGAATACCACCACAATGATTCCAGTTATTCCATAGCATGGCACTATAGCCAGAGCTCCTGAGAGGAGCAGGAGCGAGAAAGTCTTTACACATGAGATGCCACCAGCATCTAGATTTATTTACTGACAATGTACGTGCTCCAGGTTGCTCAGCACCATTTACTCCTACATCACAGGTCTCCACCACATGATGAAACACAAACCAGGAAGCCTGAGGAAATTTTTAAGTGACAAATATAGTACTTCAACTGTATCGACTGTTTCTTGCACACACACAAAGTCCTGTTTCACTGCTGTTATCAGAGCACTTAGGCCTTTATACGCTTGGTATTTACAGTTTTCATGGCTCTAACTAGAAGCTTTATAGGATAAGATGGAAGACACTAACAACCACCTTTGTTCACATTTGACCACATTTGTATATCCATGGACAACTATCTGAGGGAGCTCATGCACAGTATCCAGGCTAATATCCACATATACTCTCTGCCTGTGGATAGAGGATTACCTGGAATCACTGAACAAGAAACATGCAAGAAATTAATTAAGACACCTTTTAGGAAAAAAAGCTTTAATTTCATTAGCCCTGTAGGGTGCAAGTATGCCACACCTGGCACACTGTAAACTCTCCATCTATCTTGGTAATGAAAAGCATTTCTTTGTGGAGAACAGAGCAATCAGCCTGCCTTAATAAATGGAGTGAGATTCCATAGGCCTGCAAGGGAGCCTCCCACTGGCACAGCAGGTGCTGAGGTGCGTTGCCATCCCTGCCCAACATTTCAAACAGCTTTCTGCAATGGCTGTCATTACAGGAGGCCCTCAAAAGCATGTTGTCCTCGCTGCTGACAGCTGAGTATCCAAAGTAGTGAAATGCAGGACATCTGCCAGAGGAGCAAGCCCTTCTGAATAAATTAGCATCCACCTGGGATATGAGCTTGGACCTTTTGACTGGCTAAGGGACCATCAAGAGTACACAGGAGCATCCACACCTCACTTTGCAAAAGGCAGGCAGGAAGGCTGGCTGGCTGTGTAGTGTTTTCCATCACCCTAGGCTGGAAAACAATTCTTCTTGCGTATCATGGAAAGCCACAGGTATTAGTGGGCATGCTGTTGGAAGCAGCCTCTCTTCATGCCCTCACATGCAGATGCCACACTTCTGCATCACTGGAGGATGGGAATAGCAGAAAAACAAGTACCCCATATCCAAGGTCTATGTGAAGAGCTGAGCAACTCCTGGCCCCAGAGGTGATCAGCAGTAGTCCTTATGCACACAATGAAGGTGTTTCAGGAGAGCACAGGCAGGATCTTCTGAGACATAGCTGCCTTTTATTCAGGCTGTTCTCTCTTGAAGTTGTGAGTCTGCTGCTGGGAGAGACCTTGGGGTATTGCATCCCTTTTGTCCATTATGGGGCAGCACTGCCTTTCCTTGCTGAAATAATGCATCGGGGTCCTCTGAGCAACAAGCTCTGCAGACCTTTCTGGAAAACAGTCCTTCCCACAGGCTTGCATCTTCCTTTGCAGAATTCATTGCTCAGGCTATGGTTCAGATCATGTCTGTAGCCAATGGCTGCTTCCACTGGCTCAGTGGGAATGCTCACTGCCAGGGAGAGGAGTGAGCTCGCTGAATTTTAATCACATTTTGGCTGCCAGGGCCATGGCCAGGAAAATACTTGTTTATGTGATTAGAAACAAAATGTGTTACATATATATGGTCTCATCAGCAGTTAGTGCCTGAGTATTGCTGACAATAAACTCCTGGATGAACACAACACAAATCTCTTGGTTATGATCTCCAGGAGTGCCTTTACCTCTAGGATTCTGATGTTCCCAGACCTTCCAGGAGGGAAAGACACCTCAGCCTGGTTCCTGATGTACTGGGGAGCTTACAAGCCCTTGGCAGTAAATGGAGCTGTGAGGAACAGGGAGCCTGTGTGCACCAGGAATAGCTGTGTTTGGTGAGGGAGAGTTCTGCGTATTCATCATGAGCAACTCAGTGGGAGTCAGCAAGCCACAGTGCTTCACAGGAAGGCCAAACTGGGTTCCTTGTATCTGTGCAATAAGTCAGAGAAAAGGGATTCATGACAGCCACAAGCTGGGGTTAGATCACTGTTCCCCTTCGAGGATGCCAGGCCTTAGATGAATGTGAGAGTTCAGTGAAAGCTTCAGGATTGCTCTCTGAGGAGCTCAGACTGAAGCTCTTGGATTGGTGAGGCCAGAGAACAGAGTGAGGCTTAATGGGGTCAGGAAAGGAGCTGGTCCTGGGCAATGTTTTTACCTGGCTGCTTGTAACACAGGAAAACCACCAGTGGCCAGACTCCTGCTGCCAAATTCCCACCAGATCTGTGGGGATCTTTGCAAAGCATACAGTGCAACCTCCCTCTTAAGGGAGAGTTTGGAAATGCATAACACCTATTCAGCTGTGGCCCAGTTCAATAACTTCCGAGAGTTACACAACCCCATCTGCAGAACACAAGTGTTGGGTCGCTGTCCTGCTCTCTTTAATATTATTAACATAGCTTTTACTAAACAAATCTTTAATACAGCCATCTAAAACCAGCCTCCCTTAATGACCCTGCCTGTTTAAATCTTTTGCAGCTCATCATCTGTCACAAGAGATGCAGTACATTTGGGTTTTTTTGCTGCAAGAACTGGCAACACACTCTGCTTCCTAAATCTTCCAAAGTAATGGAGGAATGGAATGCATGCACTCCAGATAAACTGCAGAAAAGCTAAAAATAGGAAAAGCTAACCTCTGAATTTAATTTTTTGCTTTTCATTTTACTTCTTGGATGTGCTCCCTGTTTTGAGCAGTTGTACTTCCTGTTAGATCAGGCACTAGACAATAGTTTTCCAAGAGCCTGGAGATTAGAGAAACTCATAAAACAATTCCACATCCAGCAGCACAAAACTGCTGGCACTCACTGAAAGGTCTGCCCTGGGAGTGGCTTGGGTTGTCTCTCTCCTGTCTGCCTTCTTTACACTGATATATCACTTAAAAAAAAAAATCTTCCAAGCTGTCTGTTTTTATCTGCTCCTGCTACTTACTGAGCCTCCCTGGTTTTCTCAGGCTGTGCATCCCTCAGTGTCTTGCTCCCACTCACTGCTGAGATTAATGCTGCATAATATTCCAGAGCTATCACATTCTGATACTTGGAGTTCATTTCGTTCTTTCTCAAATTCAAATTTATCTTAAAATTAAAAAGGCCCACATAATTGAAAGCCTATGTATCTAAGTGGATACCCATATCCAGCAGCAAGCAGTGGCTGGATGTGATGAAGGGGAGGCCATGTCAGATAAAATGGGTGTTCTTTTTGATGTGAAGAAGGTTCTTCAATTCATTTAGGCGTAGGTATGCAACTCACATGCAGTGAAAAGCCTGCCTAATTTGGAGCACCCAGGAGCTTTGGATTGTCCTCTGCAGGTTTCCTGACCAGGTTAGCAACAGGGCAGGGACTTCACCAGCCCAGAGTCTGCAGGATGTTAGGAGGCAGATCGGAGGAGCCATCCTGCTTCAGGGACTTTATGTTGGCAACGAGTGATCAGCTGAGGGCAGGCCTGGCTGCTGGACAGTGGGACAGTGATTCACCCCTTCAGGCTGGCAGCCAGCTAGGAAACAGTCAGGAAATCAGATTTTCACACTTCTCAGGACACAGGCAGGAGGTGGATGAGAAACTGGGCAAATATCAGCAGTACGGAGTCAACTGCAGAGTCTCTTGACCCATCTGTCTCCAGCACCAGCAGAGCCATGCTGGAAAATGCACCCTGCTCATGTCTGTTGGTAAAGGGGCTGGATCTGCCCTTCTGTGCCCCACAAATGAACTGGAGGATTCACCTCCCTCTGCCCAAGCCAAGGGCCATCTTCAGAGCACAGCAGCTGGTTTCACCACACGTGGATAGAGGAGGCACCTTCTACACACACTAGCACTTCCCTTTGAAACCCATGTTGATCCTTTACCTTTCAATGGAATAAATGCCATGAAGCACTACAATGGTAGTTAAAAATGTACTCACATGCTACATCATGGAGGAGTGGGCTAATAAGGTAATGATGACTAACTCCAGTGTTTCAAACTGGGGGAACTGAGCTTCCTGAAAGAGTAAATGTGGTGGCCTCTTGCTATTGAAAGTTCCTACATCAGCCCACTTGGGTCCATGTCAGACAGGTTCGCCTGACCTACAGAGAAAATGCAGATTTATGTGGTGCAGAACGGCGTTTTTCCTCCTAGAAGGGGCAGTCTCTGTGAGCTGAAGCTGACGAAATCTGCTCTGCTTCATACCTCTTGTGGGCTCTGCTTCATACCTCTTGTGGGCTGTGCTTGCCTGGACAAAACCTCATTTCTGTGCCTTTCTGGGAAAGGAATCAGCCACCTATTCCTGCATGTATTGAACTCAGCTGCCAGCTGCTTTCAGTTTGTTGCAATAAACTCTGGCTGGAGTGAAGTCCAACAGCAACAAGGTCAAAAAGGAGAGAAGCATTCTGCACCTTGAAGAGAGCTGGGATATTTGCCAAGATTAAGCATAGTTTTTTCTCTATTCAGTCAAGGGACACAGAAGCTTTTCCAGATGCTGTTGTCCAATTCAGAGTAGCCTTGCCAAAAGCTGTATTCTGGAGGAATCCACTCTGGGCTGAATTTGGACATTAATTTTAGACAAACATTGCGACCTTCTTTACAAGGAGAAAACCACTGTGCAATCTGTGTTCAGGCACCCACAAATACAGTGCTTTGAGACATACTGCAGTATGAACAACCCCACCACTGATTCTCCTTCATGCTGGTACAGTTGTGGTGCCTTTCACCAACTTGATAGTGTCCAAGTCATTCCAGGGTACAGGAACATCAATGTCCTGTCAGGGGGCTCACTCCACAGTGTTCCTGTCCCAGTCCTGGCTACTGCAGGAGGTCTTTTCTGTGCCACCAGGGCTTTGAGTCAAGGGAAGGCAGCAACAAGCAGCGTGCCTTGCCCTTTGCTCTCATGGTTCAGATGCCAGCCTGGATCATTGGCTTCAGGCTTCTCTGCAGAAACACCTCCTGCTTGTTATGGTGAACAGTTTTGCAGTAAGGCCCTGCCACTCATTACACACTGCAGTCATTTCTGCTACATGCTTCTGATTAACTTCTCCATAGTGGTGAAAATAATGAATGACTCAGAGTAACAGTGAGAGGAAACCAGAAACACTTCTTAGTTTTCTGCATGAAGTCTTCTGGGCCATGTCACATCATCCTGATAAAGCCTACAAACCCAGGACACCCTGGTGGCCACGGGTTTACAGCAATGCAACAACACATCCTGCCCCATTTCCACCTGCATCCACAAATTTGGTCTTTCTTCCTCCCTGCTGCCCACAGTGCCCTGCTCAAGACATTGTTAGGAAAATCATCTGCTGGCTGACAGCACTGCCTGCCTGCTCAAGGCTGCCTGGAAAGGCTGGTGTTGTAGGCCATCTCAGTGTCATTTGGCAAAATAATGAGGTCTCCTCAGAAATGCATTTCAAAAGATTACCTGGGCTCGCAGATGAGCTGCCCTCTGGTCACAAACTAATCCTGCTTAGACAAAATTGGGCATAACAGCAGCGAGAAGGGATATTTCTGATTAAAACTACAGTAAAACCTGATCTGAGAATTCTGTTTTTTACACCTTTTCTAGATACTCGCTTGCTAATTGCTTACTAATTATAGAAGATCTTATCACATGTAGACAACATAGAGAATTACATACTTTTTGTAATCCCCTTGCAGAGACATCCAGCAGCCAGTGGCAGAGTAGCCATTGCCCACACTCAGTGATGCTCAGTGGCAGCTCTCTGTGCCCATTACTCTGAGACATGGTGTCTCACTTGGTAAATCAGACCAAACAGAAATGAAAAAAAGAGGTTTCAGAAGAAGGACCACAAGTGTCCCCTGGATTTTTTTCCCAAAACCTGGGTTACACCCAATCCTTCAGAATGCAAAGAGATATAGTTGATAATAATTTTAATTTTTCTTCAAAATAAGGATTTAGAGCCTCTCTCCTAATAATACATTCACTACACATATAGACATTTGCAGACAATAATAGTGTTTCTACTTTTGATATGTGATAGAATAATAGAAAGGTTTAGCTAGGAGGAGAGTTGACTTCTCCATGTAAAAGCTGTCACAGTGAAAATAAAAATTAATTCAGCAAACAGCACAACTAAACAAATCCTTTGCAGTGGGCTGAGTTGCTTCACTGTGATGACACTTGGGCACCAGTGCCTCTGTGCAGGCAAACTGTTGGGAGCAGCCACAACGAGCCCAGAGGGTGTGCTGCTGCCATGTGCACCCAAGGGGCTGCCATCATTTGCCCAGGACCACCTCATTTTCCACAGTGTCTGCTGCCCATGCTGTGCCTGAGGGGCTGGAGCACCAGTGCTGTCAGTTCACCATGCGCAGGGCTCAGCAGGACAGGAGGCACAAAGCCACCTATAACTAAGAATGAAGATCTGCAGCTAGTGTTATCAGAGCTCCCTGCTAGCCTTTGGTAAATGTGCTCTGCAAACATAAGAAGGAAAATCCATTTTTGTTCCCTTCCCACATCAGTTTAGAGAACCAGTGGTGTTTCAGTGGGTAAAAAATTAACATTTTATACATACATACATACATACATACATACATACATACATACATACATATATATACACACACACACACATATACATATACATACATATATACATATATACATATATATATATATATGTAATCATATGAAACTCATTCCTTATTATCTACATAATTCTGGGAGGCACAAGTTCAGTTCATCAGTTTGGTCGAGGACTGCAGACAGCTTTGGGAACCTTGCATGAAGGGTAACATACAAGGAATTGAGTCTGACAACCAAAAAGCTCATTCAGGGAACATTCAAGGCAGTGAAGATGCATGTTTACAAAGTGAGGTGTGCAGGTGTCCTCCAAATCAACCAGAAAGCTCTGTCTCCTGTCTTTCCACCCCACCTTGACTGGGTAGTGCAGGTCCAGCAGTGGCTTTGTTGACACCATGGCAGCTAAGCCCTTTCTCCTCGTTCAGGGATGGAATGAGGCTGAGTATCCAAGATTTCACAAAAAATCTTAGTGACACCATGTAGCTTCACCAAAAGATGCAGCTAGTGGGGAGAAGCCATTCTAGGGAGCGTTTCACAGGTTCCCAAGGGAGCTGGAGCAGGTTTCAGTTCTCAGGGCAGCTCAGTGACAGAAAGACTGGAGGAGATGATTGCCAAACTCTTTTGGGAAGAGGAAGGAAGTAGGAGTAAAGCTTCCTACTCAGGACAGTGAGACTTGACCCCTGTTCAATTTTCCTATGACTCAAACAGTATTTCTTAAAGCAACCCTCCTTCCAATGACTTAAAAATAGCAACAACTGAAGCAGAGGAGACTGCTGACTAATGCTATACTAGAGAATATATCTTTCTCTGGAGAGTAAGTTGGTATTAGTACCAGTTTTGGATACACTAAGCAGGACTGCCAGGGTTAGCCTGTTGACCTACTCTTCCCATGCAGGCTATCTTCTAAAATATAGAAACGATGACTAAACAGGCCGACTTCAATAAGCAACTTCGGTAACAACTGTATTCCAATCTACGTTAATGACATTTCTAAGGGATCTACATTTTCAGTTGGAAAAATGTATGGAGTTCTCTGATGAAAAGGACATGAAAATTACCACTAGAGACCAGAGGCTCTCCTCGAATCAGCTCTAACTGAACAAGGGCACAGCATTTGGAAGAACACCCTATCGTGATGTTGTGTGCCCAGTGACCACAGCCTTCGGCAAGTCATGGCAAGGAGAGGTTCCCCTGACTGTGAAAAATCTGGACTTTATTTCCAGGCTGAATTTGTTGAGATGGACCTTCCCTGCTTTTGCTGTTCCTGTGCTCTCACTGGCCAGACTGAGGAACCCTACAATGGTGTGCTCCTGTTGGGAGCACCTGTGAGGGAAAGCTTGATTTAAGCAGAGGCAAAGCTTCCACTGTAAGCCATTGCTTCCAGGACATTCACCAAACAGACTTTTCCTGTTGTGCTCATCCTACCAAGCAGTCTTGGATGCACTGTATCAGTAAGCAAATATCCTCCTTCTTCACCAGGTTCCAACTTTTATATTGCCTGCAGATGTGATCAGCACACGGGTCATGTTGATGCCCTTCAGACTGTTGATAAAAATCATTAAAGATGGGGATCAAGGAACAGGCCCTGTGGACAGATGCAAACCCACCAGAAAAAGAGACACCCCCCCCCCCACACACACACACACACACACATACAGAAGCATACACATGCAGAGCTCATGCCACAGTCAATGCAGGAGATGAGGCAAGATTCCTCCTCTTGCAGATGACCCAACAGGAAACAAGGCCCACCCTGAGTATTGGGGTAGTACCAGTGATGTAACTAGTTTTGTCTTGAAAAAAAAATTTTTTTTTTAAGCATGTCTTTTTATCTGTACCTGGGTCTTAGAGAATCACAGAATCATTTCAGTTGGAAAAGATCCTTAAGGTCATTGAGTCCAACAGTTAACCTAATACTATGAAGTCCAACAATAAACCATGTCCCTAAGTGCCACACCTACATCTATTTTAAATATCCCCAGAGATGGCAACTCGACCACTTTCCTGGACGGCCTGTTCCAGTGTTTGACAACCCTTTCTGGGAAGAAATTTTTCCCAATATCCAATGTAAACTTCCCCTGGCACAACTTGGGACCATTTCCTCTTGTCCTATCTCCTGTTACTTGGGAAAAGAGACTGACCCCACATGAACACAACCTCCTTTCAGGTAGTTGTAGATAACAATAAGGTCTCCCCTCAGCATACTTTTCTCAAGACTAATAGAATAATAGAATTATGGTTCAGACTATTTTCTCTCTTTTGAGTTTCCTTAGCATCCTGCTGCTGCTACAGGATGCACCTATTTGTCACATTTCAGGTGTTGCAGGAGACACCTAGGTGTCGTTCATGCATTGTTTTTTTTTCCAAGCAGTCCCCATCCAGCACTTCAGAGATCAACAAGCAAGGGGATGTCTGCACTGGGATCTTGCCAGGAAAGGGAAAAGCCCAGGGGAAGAAAGAGTCAGGCTGAGTCAGCATTCCTCTGTGGAAAAACACTCTTCTGGTTAAAAATAAGCAGATCTCCCTAGGGAGAGCAAATTAGCAACCCATATCTGACACTGTTTGTCTTTGTCCTGATGGATGAACCATTTTTTCTTCTCTTTCAGAGTAATACTTGGCTGTACTTTTCTCTTAATGAGCTTTTGGACCAAAGCCCAAAATGGATCAAAGCCACTGTAGGGACAGGCAGGGAAACACATGACCCAAACCTTTGCCTTTTCTCTCTTTTCCTTTACAAACAGAAGTTGCACCTTTCACTGTTGAGGTTAATGTCAACAAAGGGGGTTGGTGCTTTGGTTCTGGAGCAGTGTGTGACCCATCTGCCAGTTTACCACTGCTGGACATCAAGCAGGAGGCTGTTGCTGCAACCCCATGGGCAGAGCCCTCCAGAGAAGTGCTGGGAGAAGGTGTTCACTGCCAATAGGCAGCACTTGCCTTTCTAAGCAAATGCATCCCTGCCTGAGCAAACACAGCAGCTCCTGGGGGAAAACCAGAAGGAGGATTAATGGATGATTTTCTACTTCTTGTGTGGCACAAGGGCTCTTGTCTCAAGGTGGTGAGAAATTGCAGCTGTTGGGAGAGGCAGGAGCAAGGCAGGGCAGGCAGGAGATCATGTCACGTCTCTCTTCTTCCTTCCCCGTGTCCCTGGAGTGTGATTAGTGAGAGTGTATGACTCTCAGCAGACAACTTTGAGATCACTGGGTGGAAATCATCCCCACTGCCAGGAGCTGTTGCTGCTCTGACAGCCCAGTAAAGGGCCTAAAAATGGGAGAAAAATAGTCCTGCATGGTTACAGCCTTCAGGGCTTGGCTGCACTTTTTGAGCCATTTTTTGCCTTTTCCAATAGACGGCTTTTCCAGGAGCCAGGAAATTTGCCTACACATGCCTGCCATAAAAGAGAGCTGAGCACAATTAGGATGCTGATGAAGCTAGGAAAGGACAGGAGAGACAAAACCCGTATCACCCATCAGAAGCAGAAACAGCAATAGCTGTAAAGAGCCTGCAGATGAACCCTACCCCCCACCAAAAGCCTTGTGGCTGATGAAAAGCTGGGAGAGCAATGTGGGCCCCTGATGCTTGGATGGGGGCAAGGCCCCCCCCTTCTGCAGAGGTGGAGGAATGCCATGGGGCTCTCCAGATGAGCTGCTGGAGCTCTGTTAGAGGCTCTGGGCCAGCACATAGGGTGAAAGAGGATGCCAGGATGCTGCTGTCTGAAATGAGCAGTTGACAGAGACTGTGTGTGATGGGGAGCAATGTGCACTGTGGGGTGGGTAACAGGTCCTCTGGCTGCCACAGGGCCTTTGCCTGGCCTTATTCCTAGCACAGTGGGGACCAAGCATCCTCTCACTGGATTTCAGCATTTTTTGCTTCTTGATGATATTTCTCCTTCTCTCTGAAAGGCTCCCAGGCACAGGGTGCTGATGGTGCCCCAAGCAGTGTGCTGTGTGCCATCCCACTGTAAGGGAAATGCTGCTGATACAACTCAGACCCCTCCCGAGGGGCAGTTGCCCTTCACTGGGTACATTTTGTGTGTTAGGCTAGAAGTGTGACTGAGCAAGAACAGCCCGTGGCTGCTGGCAGCCCCTGGGTGCACTGCCTGGCTTGTTGCAGGCTTGCAACACCTCTGCTCCACAGACCTGCTGGTGGCATATTCCAGATGGCAGCTCGGGACGCGGGGATTAGCTGTGTGGAGCACACTCCTACAGACAGTGAAGATGCTGCCAGGATTATTTGTTGGTGATTGTGTGCAGAACTCTGGAACATGCATGCTGTGCTCTCCTTGTTTCCTACCTTTACAATGCCTCTTCCCAGCAGAAGACAACCATTGTGCTTTGTTTGTTGCCAGTGCTCCTGTTGGAGGGGGCAGGGAGCCACACAGACTCATGTACATAATTCTCTTCCTCTTCATTTAGTTTTCTTTTTCCTAGGGCAGAATAAAAGCCATTTGAGCTGGAAGCATAAAGCTGTTTCTCATTTGCAAATATCCTCCCTCTACCCCAAAATACTGCAATTTAAAAAAATGTTAAAGCCTTGCATCTGTCCTCCTCAAATATTAGCTATGTCAAGCATCTAAATAGAAAAGAAATGTAAAGAGGTTCCATAGGATTCAGAGTGTGAAGCACAACCAAGAGAAGCCCACCGCACACTAATGGGCATTCCCTAGAGTTTCTGACTCATGAATGTGTTCAGCACCATCTCTGTAGGGCAAGGAGCAAGAAGGGGAAGACAGCCACTAGCAGAGGTGTCTGCAAGCTGACTGCAGAAGTCAGTAATGCCAGAAAATTGGAGAGTGGCTAATGAAGCATCTCATTTCAGAAACGACAAGGGGAGACTTTAGGGAAGTGCAGTAGTGACCTATATAGAGCAGAAAGGTACAATAGAAGGGCCTGGAGAGGTGAGGACAGCCAGGAGGAGGCAGAGGAATTGTCAGGGAATGCAGGAAGACTACATAAAATAGGATGTAATGAAGCAAAGTACTGTTTCTACTGTGAAATAAATAAACAAGATGCACTGTGAGATGCGCTAATAAATGATGTTTTGATTCTTTCACATAAAAAAAAAAAAATTGAATCTATGTTGGGAATTCAGGTCAATCACAATCGAATAACACAGACATTTTGTGCAATCAAAAATGTGGGGGAATATTTTTTATCAATTCAAAGAAGCAGAAAAATGACCCAAAATGTTTTGTTTGAGCCTCCAAAACAGTAAGGAAAATTTCTAAATGAAATATTGCTGCTAATTAAGAGAATATTTGAAAGCATCTTAACAAAATACTTTTATGATTTAAAGGGCTTTTTCAGGATTTCTGCTTACAGAAGAAATTTAGTACAATTGAGATTCAGCTACAGAATGTACCACTTTACCTTACTTTATATATTCCAGAGGAGAGGAGAATGAAAAAAAAATAATTCAGCTACAGCAAACAGCTGTTTCTAGAGTTGACATTGCCTATTGTAGTTCCCTAAGCAAAACAAACATATCTTGTCTCTGTTGAGTTAGTTATAGTGAAAAACAAAAACAAAATAGTGACTTATTTCTCAGCAAAGACCTCATCTGCATATGTGGTAGTTCCCTGATGATCACATGTAAGTGTACATGAAAATGTAAGGGAGATCTCGTGGCAGACTAAGCACTTGTTCTGTGACAGGGACAGGAGGAGTGGTCCTGTGTCAGTGGGACCACTGTCTCAACTTTCAGTGCTGGCTGAAGCTGAGGAGGGGAATTAGGACCAGTCAAGGTGGTAGCAACTACTTATTTTCTTCCACTATGAAATAGCAAGTCTCAAAAAAGAGGGAGCTGCAGATGGAAAAGTCTTAAATTGCCATGGCAAGCTTTGCTGGAGATGGTGTCTCTCGTTCCCCCAGATGGATCTGATTCACAGCAGGTCACGGCTTGCCCTGCCCAACTCCTGAGCCTGCTCATCTAGTCAGAACGGCTGACAGGGGTGAAACAGAGGAGCTGGTTGAAAACATTTGATATGGCTCTAGACAGGCAGACTGATTTGCAAATTCAAAGCACAGGAAAGACTGGGAGCTATTGCAATGGATTACAAATGAGCTTGGAAACACAGGCGTGAGGCACAAGGAGGGAATGAGGCTGGTGCTGAGTGGGTGAATAGCCTGACGAGTTTTCCAACTGTCTCTGCCCCTTTGCCCTACCTTTCCCTTTGCCAAGCAGATTTCTCCTTTCTGAAAACCATATTTACTTGGCATGAATGGAGCTGGGGAAGCCAGGGACTGGAAGAACTGCTGAAGGAGAGGTCTCAAGTGTTACAAAAACCAGTAAAGGGAAGCGTGGGTGGATAGGCCAGCAGCAAAAGGGAATGCAAGAAAACTATCTTTTCACTGGTTGGAAATCCTTGCAATATTGTTATGAAACACAACAGTGTAGAGAGAAATCACTGTGAAATGGTTTGGCTGTGGCACTCTGCAGAAAACACAGCAGGATTTTTGTTACAGTGGCAAAATACAGATCACATGCGTGTTTGGTTTCAGACTTCATGCTGATGTTGCCATGAATTTCTGTCTGGGCTATCATGACTGTAACACCTATAGACAGGCTTAACACCATGGGTTGTAAACCCAACACATAACTATAGATAGGGTCTATAGACTATAGGTATATCTACAATCTATCCCTTACAGGCTCCAGCAGAGGATGCTGCTGGGTGAGGATGCTCAGGAAAGAGCAAAAGGAGGTGTGGACAGAATGATCTCTTTGCAGCAGCAGCCTCCAGTCCTCAGTGGGGAGCAGGTTGGGAACTTTGTGAGCTTCAGGCTGCTGCCAGGGTTTGATATCTGATAGGCCCTGACAGACCTAACCTTCCTGAAGCTGTCTTCTCACTTTCTGAACTTTTGCCCTCCACAACTGTTCATAGCAATGAGTCTTATGGTTTTAATATTGTAACTCTTGTGTGAGGGAAACAGACTTCATGTTGTTTGTTTTATATTGGCCAAGAGGTAATATCATTAACTAACTTGTATTGCAAGGGCTAATGAATAATCATTTCCCACTCATTTCCTCCCAAACACCTGTGACCATATTAAATCTGTTAACCCTACCCCAGTCATCTCTGTTGAGTGAAACAGAGGCTATTTTATTCTCCATGCAATGAGCTGTTCCTCCTGCATCATCTCCCCAATCACCCTTGTTAGTGTGCCTCTGGATCCCATTATTCCCCTTCCTAGGTTGAAGAACCACAGCTGCAAGTACATGCTTCTCCACACATCAGCACCTATGAATTTATGCAAAGACTATTGAGATGCAGTTTGAAGAGAAATAACAGGTGTGACCCAAAGATCCCTTTTCATGTCCTAACTCCATATTAAAATATAGCTTAGGCTGATAGCTGAAAGGCATCACTGTTGGTTGTGAAATTAGTTGCTATTTTGAGTCCACTTCAGAACTCCCGTTAGTCCAGCTAAGACTGTGCCAAAGCCCTCAAAAAAAACCCCAAGAATTGAACTGGCAGGGTGAAGAAATTGTCCCTGCCATGCTAAGATTAAATCTCTGAATAAAGGAACCTTGAGTATGGGAGACCGAATGCATGCTGCGTCTGCTTTCTTTGTGGCTAATGGGACCACACCCTCTAATTCCTACACCTTTTCATAGGTGATTTATCCACCAAAACCCATGAAGAGTAGGGCTGAGGTCCCTGAGGATCATACACTTGCTCCTAAACCCCAGCATCCTGTTTATTTTACAAAGCCATGAGGCGCTTCAAAAAATAAGTTTTTCTTCAAAAAATCAAGCCATCATCTCCCTAGATATTAATACTAAACTCACATTTTCCTCTCAGCTTCTGTCCCAGCAGGAATAACATAATCTTCATTGGTTTGCAAATTGCAAACAGCTCTCCAGCACCTACTTGAGCTTCTCAGCCCTGTTTTTCATACTAAAACTCTTCGGGGGAAGGGATGGCAGTGGGGGCTTGTTTCCCTTGAAGAAAAATAAGAAAATGCTTGCATGATAAAGCTGATGCCTGTTGCCTGGTGGTTTAAACAAAAGAACCCTACCATGGACATTTTCTTCTGTAGTGCAGAGCAGTTTGGAAAGCTGTATAATGTGTCTTGACAGCAGTACAAATCACTAAAGGTCAAGGGCTTGGGGATTAACCACATCCCCATATAATAGGCTGATATAGAAAGGGCAGGACCATAAGGGTTCAGATTTAGAATGAAAGGTTTTGAATACAGCTAATGAAAAAAGATTTCTGGAAAGGGGGAACTACTCACACCCTTCCAGCCCTCAGGCATGCTAATAAGATCACAGTGCGAAGGCAAATACCGTGCTGTCCCCATTTTTTATTAATGCAGTCAACATCCGGCTATGGGCACCCCAGTCCTCAGATATCTTTCTCCTTTCTCCTCAAATTTTCTTTAGCTGCAGGTGCCCATCAGTCCAACCACTCTGCTCAAGATGGGTCAGCTACTGTAGGTTGTCCAGGATTGTATCCATTACAGTATTGAGTATTGCCCCAGATGAACGACCCTCAACCTCTCTGAGCAACCTGTGCCAATGCTTGACCACCCTTGCAGTAAAAAAAAAATAAAGTTTTCTTGTGTTTTGAACACCTCATGCAGTTCTCTTTGTGCCCACTGCCACTTGAACTGTCAGTGGGCACTACTGAAAAGGTTCTCCCTTCCCCTGCATCAGGTATCTATCTGTACATGCTAGTAAGATTCCCATAAGCCTTCTTTAAGGCTAAACATGAGTTTAAGGAAGTCCTAATATTTTAAAATCTGATTTAAGATAAGCTGTTGAACTGGAAAACTTGTCACTTCAGACACTGGATCTGAGACGTATATGGAATAATGCTTCCATAGTCAAATTTGTATTTAGGAGGGTTTCAAAAGGGAGCTTTTTTTAGTTCTTTTACTTCAGCTTTGTGATTGCAATGTGTCAACTGCATCATCTGAGTTTTCTCCAGTGTGTGTGCAGAGTGGTCCCTATATACCACAGTTCAAGCCTTTCCTCTTCTACATGAAGGAAAAACACCAGAGATTGTCTCCTGTATTAGAGATCAACTGAAAAGAGTTTGCACCAGAAAAGCCTATTGAAATTACTGTTCCCCCTCCCACTGATAGAAGTATTTTTCCCTGGAATCAGCAATGATGACATTATTTGGCATCATCGGAGCATGGAAGGGACAATGAAGCTTTCAGAGGACACTCTTTTTAACGCTGTACTCACTGTATAATGAATGAGTTAGTGCTCTTTGCCAAAGGGCAGAGCAATTTTTCCACCTCTCCTTTCAGTAATTCTGCTATGATACTTATACTATTAAAAAAAAAAAAAAAATAAAATAAAAGCAAGACAAGCAAAAATACTATATAGGCTACATAAGCCTGATAAGCCTGATGAGGAAAAATGACAAGAAAGTTGTCACTGGATGCCATTATTTATTAACAGCGTGGCTCCATGGAAGAATTATTGTGTAGTATTTTTGTTCACTAATTATGTGCTAAATTACATTAAATTATCACAGTAGTGCCTCATAATTACAGTTATTATGACAAACACCAAACAAATGAGTAAAGAAGTGACCTCTTTCATTTCAAAACATCAACAGAAGTCTCTCACAAATGCCAGCTTTCTGAATATGCAACATTAGTGTCAATTTTCATATGTGATTTGCAATTGGAGGGACTTTTTGATTAGCTTTTTAAAGCCCACTGCTCAGTGAAGATGTCCCCTGTTTACCTTAGACAGAAATGGATAAAACTGTTCCCACTGGCTGTCAGTCGTTTTCCCCTCTACTTTCCAAGGCCTCCTCCTACCAATAAAGTCCAAGGTGCAGCATTCCACAAGCATCCTGGAGACACCTCTCAGAATTTGAAATGTAAAATCTGTATAGAAGTTCTTATTACACACTCTTACACACACACACACACACACACACACACACACACACACACACACACTCTTTAAAATATTTATTTATATTTCATATTAAGTATAAAGAAAATGCTAAGCTGTGTCCAAAATGTAAAGGTAGGATCACTGTGGATTTTTTTTTTTTAAATAACTCACTACTGCAAATCCAGATTAGAATTAAACTCTTCTTTTCTTACAGTACCTTTTTTGCCCTCTTTACCTCTATACAAACTCCCTGATATATGTGTTTGCCAAAAATAGGATGGTAGCTTAGAAGGATTGAAAATATAATCTGTTTTGGTAACAAAACATGTCAACAAGGTTCTCTTATTCCATGCCTCATTCACAGAAAAGTTGACAAGTCACACTTACAAAAAATCAAGGAGCAACTAATCATCACTTCTGTGCAGCTCCCAACATGGACTCACTGGACACACACTGCACTTTCCATTTCCATTCCACTGAATGACTGTTACTAACACAAGGCAGAGTTTACTGGCAGATTTACTGCCAGGGAGTTGTGAAATTCCAGTGAGTAGAATAAGTATTCGTTCTTTCAAACACCCAAACACATACACTGAAATGGCAGTTCTTACATATTAATTCAGTGTAGACACAGAATTGCTATTGCTTATTTGACCATTATTAACAAACACTTTCAACCTCAGCTATCCAGACAGTTGTCACTGGTTGACTAAGAATATAACCTAGAGAAACAGAGAACGCATGCTGACAAAGAGGTGACCTGAACTCATCTGATGACATTTCATAGGAAAGATTTTGCAGAAAGAACCAGCTACATAAAAATATAACTAGATTGACTGATATACTTGGAAATAATATATGGTACACATGGCAGGTCTATTTTGTGTATCAGCTGGGTTTTTTTCTGAGAATCAAAAATGGGATATCTTCTTACGGCTCCTTTGGGATTTTGAAATCGCCAGGTAGGTGTTACTGTTCCTAGCACGGAAGTTTTACTATCTACTATTTATTAGTCTGTCTCAGCTATTTATTTTAGCTATATATTTTATCGTCCTCACTCAGTCCCAGTTGCTACATGTTAAAGACACATTTCTATGGCAAAAAGGTATTTTGCCCTTTTAAGGACAAAGGCAAGGAATCAGACTTGTAAATAACTGCTCAATCCAAGAGCACTCTTCACAGGTATATCGTAAGGTAGTGCACATTAATTCTTAGGTACCTGCACATAGTTTTCAGCTTATTGGTAGTGCCTCAATGCTCTGAACTTGGCACACCAAACCACTTCTCCTTCCAGAGTCAGTCATTGTAATTTCCTATTCAGAGTAATGCATTTAAAGAGATGTTATTCTTGTAATGAAATATGCTACTGAAAGCACACCTGATATTTCATTATCATAATCATGTTATGACCCAGTCATAACCCCTCTAAACTCCACCTGACTCATCACTTTAGTAATTGGTTCCATCTAGTCCACTGCTATTATCAACAACTTTTATGAAGCATGGGTCAGAGCTGCCATGTCTCTCAACATGTACTGCTACAGTATCCTGATCAGAACATGAATAGGTGCATCCTTCATGGCCTCATCGATCTATGTGGTTATTTTAAAGTCATAATCAGATTACTCCAACGTGCTGTTTTGCATAACTTCTTCCAGACTGGAGTGCTGGGCAATTATTCTCCTAACAATCACCTGGAACAGCTTTATACAGGCTTGTTCTTAAGGATTTATAATTTGCAATTCCAGGTTAGTAGAACTTTATGAGATGGAAAAATTCCCCCAAACCTGTATTTTTTCAGCTTGCTGCTGCCTACATCAATTTATCTGCTCAACTTGTGGAAATAAGAAGCTCCAAAACCTTTTCGAAAATTCCTTTTCTACATACTCTGTTTTTTGTGGGGTTTTTGTGGTAGTCTGCCTCAGTCCATCCTGTTTGCTATCAGATATTTTCTAAATTCTTCATACTTTGGTCACAGGTAAGGATAGCATGTCCTGCCCTTGCCCACATGTAGTAACTTGTCAAATTATATTGTAATATTGTTAAGTATTTATTTGCTAGGAATCACCCATCACTACTATCATAAAGAAAGCGGTTTGTTGTTTGAAACATGGCCAGGAATGTATTTTTGACAATCCATTTTGCAAAGACCCCCAAAGACATGACAGCAGCCAAGAGGCAGATCCGTTGGTACTTGGTAGCTGCAGAAACTTAGCACGGGGAAACCAGCTGTCTCCTGCAGCAGAAGCCAGCCCATGAAGTGACCCAGCAGGCTGTGCAACACCCACTGAGGAGGTAACCTGGAAGTAGCACAAGGCAGGTTTGCCAACAGTGTCGAGGTGTGACCGTGCTGTAGTGCTCTGGGCACTGCTCAAGCCCAGAGATGAACACTGCAGGGAAGAGCTGACACATGCCCCAGAGATGAACAGGAAACTCACAGGTGTCTTGCTGCCCTGTACTGCTGGTACACAGCCCCTTTCTGTCACTTGCTATCTTTCAGAGGAGCTGCCTGCTCTTGTTTCTTAGCCATTAGCCACACCAGCAGATATTTTAGCATAAAAGAACTCATTTGAGCTTACTAGAGAAAGACAAACTTCTATGCACCAGGAGCCCTCAAAGCGAAGAAGCAGAAGAGAGAGACTCCATTTTCAGTGATAAGTACTAATATACATATAACTTTTATACATAACTGTGCAGTCAAGGCCAACTGGAAGCTCAAAAAGCAAAAGGTGAGGGCATTGTCTGAAAGCAGTGCAATGACAGCCTGTCAGCTGAAGCATGCTGATGTGTCTGTACTTGTGGACTGACTGATGTTTTCATAGCAGAAATGACTGGCAGAGCATGTCCACAGCTTCAGGCCTCCCAACTGCAGCTTCTGTTCCAATAATTTAACTAGGCTGTTAAAATCCCTGTCTCTCTTTCATTGAGGGAGACACTGATATGCATTTAGCTAGCAGGTTTTAGGCTGCTGTTATACTATATTCAGGGTTGTTTGGGCTTTTTTAAATCAATAGTCCTAAATTCCATGGCTTGGAAATTTTCTTGCCATTCTTTTAAATAATGTCAATATATGAAGTAAGAAAACATCATTAAGAAAAAAGAATCTAAAAACCCTTGAGAACTAGACTTTTGCATAGACTCTTAATTTCCACCTCCCTGCTAAAAGTCCAAAGCAGGTTGAAGGTAATCTTCCTACCCACAGACAAATGGTACGTGAATTGCATAGTAATTAGATGTATTTAAAGTATGGAGCCCATTTGTTCTGGAACATCTCTGTGGACAGCACATTTAGACTAGGCAATTATAATAAAGAAAAAAGTATTCTTCCAATTAAAACTGGTAAGGAGGGTTGTCAGGAAGCAAAATAAAACCAGTCTCAATTTGTCTGAGACTAAGATTTATTGATTTTGTAGCTGTGAACATGCAAAGTCAGAAGCTTAGCAGGTACAAGCAGTCAGTCCTCTGTGCACGGGTGTGTGCACTCACCATTTTAAGTACCACGTCCCAAAGACAGCAGAGTCCTACAGTACAAGGCCCTACAAACGCTGTACACTTACAGTAATGTAGGGCAAGCTCAAAGCAAGGCTGCTAAGGATTTAAACACGGTCTTTCTTTCTTCCAGCCCTGTTCTCACATCCTCCTCTGCCTTCAGCCTTGGATTTTCATTTGTAATTGTGCAAACAGGAGGTTAAAAGCTCTCACACACTGCAGGAGAGATTTATATTCCTTCACAGCACAAGTGGCAGCAGGGGTGCTAAGCAAAGGAACTGGCAGCTCAGGTGGCCACGAACAGGTTGTTACAGGTCAGCTGGTGAGTTAGAAACACGCTGCCTCGCTGAGGGCTTGGGGAGGGAGAGCCTTGCTTCAGCAGGCAGAGATTTGGACTCATTTTGTGCAGCCCCTACCTATTTAATTTCTTCTTACAAAGATCAATTCCCCTTTGGCCTCGCACAGAATGCCAGGGCAGCCATAGAACAGTGTAAGGGACAAAGAGGGACAGCCAGCCCTCACACATCCTCACTGGACTGAGGAGGAAGCACGGGTTTTGACCCGTGGGGTACAGGGCACTACTCCTGTATTATATATTAATAGTTAGTGTTTCTCACTAGTTCTTGTCCCTTCATTCTGCAGGTCTTTTTCCTCCTGTGTTTTGTAGCTTATTCTCACTCTGTTGGACTGATTCCCAAGGAGTGGCCTTTCTGCAAGGTTGTTACAGCTCTGAAATGTTAGTCACCATTTTATCAGTGTTAAAATGTTCTCAAGACAATCCTTTTAAGAGAACTGTCACTCAACACACTCTCTAGTAATTCTCTCTGTTGCAACAAGTCAGAAGAATAAATAAGACCTTCTATTCATGTTACTTATCTCACCTTGTTCTGTACCCAGGGCTGGAGTGAGTCTGAGGGAGCATGCCCCAGTTGTAAGGTGTTTGTGTTTACATTGCACAGTTCAGTAAATCTGTTCAACTTCCTGTAAGAAGCACCTTTGTTTGTGGTTCTTTTACAACTCTCTGAATAATGCTCAAAGCACTCTGCAGAGACATATTTGAAAGGTTAATTTCTGATTTAAATTATGCAATTGTAAATCAAGAATAGTTCCGCTAAGTTGATTTTATGTAAGATCTACACTACATTTGCATGTAGTAGTGATAGGAACCTTATGAGTACTTAAAGGAATTAAGACACATGAAAAGTCCTATACAAATATGATAATTATTTATTGGAAATGCTGACGCCGAGTCTATCTTGACTAAGCTGAGTAGTTCAGATTAGATTATAGCCCCTTGAAATCTCTACAGATATTGCCATCAACACAAACAACTCAGGATTTCACAGCATATATATTTACTAGGGATTGCTTGCTAAGAGAATTCACATGTGTTTTAAATCATTCTGCAGTGGTGAATAATTAATACCCAAAAAAAGGTTCAACATTTCATTCTACAAGGAGGCTGTCAGAAGCCTACTGCATTTGAAGACACTGCTCAAATATGAATAATCTCCTGTTGCAGCAGCATTTGCTACACCTGAAAGAGCAGAACCCACAATCCCTCTTTCCTTCCTTGTTTCTGTGGTATCCTTACCGTGGAAAAGAGTTAATGCTTAATAATGTCACTAACAATGGGAGTTGCAGATACCATATCTTTCTCTACCAGAGGCTGCTGCTGTCAGAGTGGAAGGGGGAGACAGAAAGGAGGTGACAAGATCCTGCACTGCCCCACAGAATACAGATGCCAAGAGGGAATTTTTATCTGGGACAGTTCCTCAAAGAGACAGGCATGGGAAATGCGAAAGGCAAAGAATGGCAACACTTGAGAGAGACAAGAGAATATATTAAATTCAAGCCAAATCTCCAGTAAATACTTTGCATTTAAAACTGTTTTTTGCCCATATCTGCTTTGCCTGTCCTGGAGATACTGTGTGAGTGAGAGGAGACCTAAACTGCATGACTGGGAGCAGAGGCAAGCCATAATATTGCCAGTTCAGATGAGCTTTGTCTTCTGAAGCTGAATAGGGAACCCTTCCTTCAATGGGAAATCTTTTTTAATTAGCCCCTCTCTTTTACACTATTGACATCCAACCTTCGATTCTTCAGGTTAGGAAGTAATGTCTATAGTTTCATGTTGCTCTACAAAGTTAAACACACACTGAAAACATGGTAAAAGCTCCAGAAGAAGAGCAAAAGTCATTGACTGACTTTTCATAAGACCGGAGAGTGATTTTGTAGAGGGCCAATGTGTGATCCAAGGAGACTGCCATGCTATCTTTTAACTGAGGGTTGCCTCACCACAGTCTTATGCTGTAATGAAGCAGCTTTTAATTGATATCTGTTTTGATATCAATTGATATTGTTCAAGGCATTGCCTTTCTGATATGCTGTACAATACACAGCAATGTGATAATCCTTTTGGGACAGTTCACTGATTTGAAGTGTATGCTTTCAAGATATCCAGTGGTTTGCTTCCACTTGTGGCTCAAACAGAACACCAACTTGAATATTTTTAAAAAGCAATCTTTTATGTTTGCGTTTAATGGCATGGGAAACTAACTACATGTGAGAAGACAGAAATGACAGCCTGTCATGGGAATCTCTTTACGGCTATTGAAAACAACAGTGCAGCACAAAATATTAGTTAAGTTTTAGTGTGACAGTTCAATAGTGGATAAATGGTCATGAATGTGCCAGAGCTGGCTCACCCTGATAAACTAGATTGTTTGGATATTGGGTTAGGTGAGTGACTGAGGTATGTGCTTGTTGGAGGGAAGTTTTCCAGTTGCAGCAAGAGCATAAACCTGTTTGAATAGAAACAAGAAAAAAAGTGAATGAAGTCATCTATTAGTTTAATGGGATATCGTGAATATAAAATTACCAAAATATTTTTGCCTGTCAAACCACAAGATATCAGATTATTAAAATAGAGTATACATATTTCTTCACACAGAGGTGTCCTTTAAATACCCTAGATCACAATCACTAGATTTAAACATCCAATTTACTTTGAATGCTTTTAGATAATAAATTCCACAGGACACAGGTTTGCATATGTTTTATAGCTACCTTAACAAAATTAGCTATATATATTGCTTGCCTGCTTGCTTTAATCTGTTTTTGTTATGCCTAAACCACAAAACTAGACTGTTCACTTCCTTTTCCTTTTTCTCATTTGTTACCATGCAGTCATCGTTCAAGCTGTCAATACTCCAGGCATTGAAAAAGCCACAAATCCAGATTTGAACATTGTCCATCTAGATGGACACTAGGGACAGCCTGAAGCATTTGATACCACCCAGGCCCCTCTTGCTTTGTATTTCTTGTACTACCTTTGCAGGTTCAGGACAGTTTGCTGAGACAACAAGGTTTTGGGACACAGTGAGCTGTCCTCTTAGTGCTACAAGCAGTCTGAGTGGCAACGAACAAGTCTTCAAGCAAGGAAATGTTCATTTGGTTTGCAGCTTAAAGATTTTTAATAAAAGCTGAATGATTAAAACAGTCCCACCCTCCCTATGGTACATATTTTATAATAGAAAAACTGTATCAAAGCAAAATTTGAAACCTAGAAAAGAAAGAGGCAAAGTGAATCTATGAAGGAGTTTAGTTTATGTGCTTCACAGCATTAAACTAAATTAGAACTCTGCAGGGAACAGTAACTAACAGAACTATATATTTTAATTATTAGATGCACTGACATTCCAGCTTCATGGGTTTCAAGTGTACTCAGCTTGCCCTGGATGTTTGGAGTTCACTGCTACCTAACTCGCAGATTCAGTGAGAAGAATGAGGTGTTTCTGAAGCAGGTGATAAAGCTCTAGTTAATTTAGACCTTTCTGTACATAAGGTGAGAGAAAACTAAGAAAAAAGGAGAAAAGTATAATGTTAAATTTGGCCAAGCTCTGCAATGGGAACTCTGCACAATGCTAGAGAAATGTATTTTGTCCCAGGTAAATAACAGTCAGTGGTTAAAAAATTTAAAAAGTCATAATTCAGACCCAAGTAATGACTGCCTCCAAAATTGCTATAGTTATGTCAGTTCGATGTGACTACATTTTGGGCAGAATCTGTCTTCTGAATGCTTTGTCTAAACCCCTTGTGCCCTTAATTCTCTGTCAGTCAAGTAATTTAGCAGGTATCAGCTTCCAACCCTGCAAATCCCTCAGATACCCAGTCATCCCTGCCCAGACCTCATCTCTTGTTCTGTCCCCCTCTCTGCCTCTCCAGCAAGAAGCCCTGAGGGCTTTTTCACTGTGTTCTTCAAGCAAGTAAGGGCTCGCTCTGCACACACATCCATGGCATCCTTCCCTAGCAAGGGGGAAGTACTGCACAGGGAACCTGGGATCACAGAAATACCTGTCAAGCAGCTCAATCATTTGGGGTGATGCACTGCCAAAAAGGCAGGGCTGTGCATGCTGAGGGTCACTGCTCAAGCCTACCAGACAAACATCACTTTAGAGGCAGCACTAATGCCCCTTGGGGAAATGGGACAGAGGCTGAAAGAGGACACACATTGTCCTATTTCTTGGCAGTTCTTCTATAGAAGCCAAACCCTCACCTGATCCTACGCAGAAACAGAGCAGAGAGAGGAGTGACAAATGCTCCTCCGATAGTTGGAAAAAATAACTGATGGCTAGTGCAAATGATCACAAGGGCATGCAAAATGAATTTTAGTGGTAATTTAAATATGAAATGACACATTTGCATGGTATTTCAGACACTCCCACAGAAGTGACTCTGACAATTATAAAGCTAGGAAAACATCCGTGATAGAGTGAAATCAAAGATATTCAAATATAAGGCCAAACCAGTAGGGTCTGAGTGCCGCAAATCCAATTTGTTCTAAAGGAGATCCCATGAACACAGCATCTCCTACTGTTCAGACATATCAGCAACATCTGAGAAGCATAATGCAGTGAGTTAGGCCAAAGTAAATCCCTTTTTTCTTTAATTTCCTTTTTTTTCTTAACTTGCTAAATTCTTCGCTTTTTCTGCTACCCATCTTTGCTGAAATTTTGGCTAAATTCCAGTTGAAGAAATCTTTTTTGTGTTTCTGATTTCTTCTTCTATAAACTGAAACAGCTGCAGATTTCTACTAGATAGAAACCTACTGTACTGAGAATGTATCTCAGAGACGTAAGAAAATTACATTTGTAAAGACTGCAAACATGAAGAAAAAAATTTACAACGCATACAGTTTCTTTTTTATTAAGCTTAAATGTATCTCGCCCTTGTGGTCTTGATTACTGTTGTCATAACACCAACTACTTTCTTTCCTACATTATGGTGTGATTTTAGTGGCTTTCAAACTACAAGTAGTCCATAATCCTATGTTAGTTTACTTGGAATCGGTCTACTGAGATATATTAAATGACAAAATATTATGACCTACATCAAAGGTGAATGTTATCAAATAGAAATTGCAAGGATTGGTATTGATTTTGGGGCCAGAAAATCTGGAGAGCTTTATACCAGTAAAACTCCAGCAGGTTCAACAGGATACTCTTGATTTATACTGGAATAAATGGAAAATTATTCACATCTCCAATTTATCACCTGAACAAAAGCAAAAGAAACCATCTTAGAATTCACAATTCACTGTATTCTGGATCAGAGAAATCCTTGGAGCAATCCAGTCTACAGCAAAGCTGAACAGCACAGCATTCCAAAAGGGAAAATATCCCTACACTGCAGACCACCTACTCTTTACTTCAGGATCTCCTTCCTGCTGAAGCACAACTTGCTTTGCTCTGGCAGAGTCACTTGTATATGTGAAAGCTGATATATAGCAATCTTTCAGGAAAAGAATTAACAAGAAAAACTACAAGATCTCACTATATTAATTCTTCAAAAGCAAGTTAAAGGGATGCATAGGTCACATGGATAGTTTATATGCAGTTGCCTGTAGCCAATGTGTTGGAGAAAGGCGCTGTTGGTGCTTTGACCTCACTGTGGTGAGATGTGCCTCCTTGTAACAGCTGAAAGCTCCCTGATCCTATGAGCATAGCAAGGCCAAGCACAAGTGGTGTGGGATCACTGACATGCCAAGGTGTCCTGCATTTCACCTAAAGAGCCCCTCTTGTCTGCAGAGGGCCCTTTCCTCTGCATGGCTAAGGAGCTGCTGGGAGCTCCATGGGGACCCTTTCAGCCTGGGGCTGCCTTCCCACTACCACTGTATTCTTCCATGCTTGTTGCACAGCTGGCAGCACTGGAAAGAGCTAAATGCTGCCTTGTATTGAATGGTGAATGCTGGAGTGGGTGTTTTTTTCCAAAATTAGGATTTCCCCGACATAAGCTGCCTTCTCTATTTTCTGGTTCATATCAATCGTTAACTTACTTCCTCAAACAGGTTCTGTAAGGGCTTTCTAGCAGAAAAAGTGTGTATATATGTATTTATATACACACACACACATATATATATATATGCATATACACGGTTATAGTGAGAGTGTGTGGAGCGGGGCTGACATTCACCCACGCCTTGGCCGCTCCCTTCAGACGCTGCTGCCAAGAGCCTGAAACGGTGCCTGTTTCCCCGTCACCATGGCAACCCTGAGTGGGGAAGCAGCATTTCCTACAAGGCTCTGCACTGAACCTCTGCGAGATGCTGCCAGGCTGCGGGCGACCCGGCCCCAGGAGCAGTGAGCACCACGTGCAAGCGGCCCCCCTCAGCCTCCCGCAGCTGTCCTGCTTGCCAGCCGCTGCCATGGCCTCTCCCGGGGGCTCCTGGCCTCCAGCACTTGCGGGTGCCCCGGGCTGCCCGGCGCGGGGCTGGTGGAAAGCCTGGCAGCTGCCTGTGGAGGCTGCGGGGGCTGGGGGGAGGGACCTCGAGCAGCTGTCCTGCTGCCTCCTACCTGCACTGCCTTCACCCTGACCCACCTCAAGGGGCTTTGTGGTATGGGGAGCAGTACCTTAAAAAAATTCCAAGCAAATATAAAAATCCCAAACCATGCCAAGGTTTTGAACCCACATTCCCAAGCTGAGCAAGACCAGACTTTCTCGGAAATAATTGTTTTCTTTGCTGCAACTCTGGCAGGTAAGACTAGCTATTTTAAGGGTAAGCCATACCTGACCAATCTGTTGGCCTTTTATGATGGAGTGACTTCAAAAGTCAATGAGGGAAGACTGACCCACGTCACCAACCCCGACCTCTGTAAGGTCTTTGAAATGTTCCCATGTGACATCCTTATCTCCTAATTGGGAAGATATAGATTTGATGGCTGGAGTATTCAGTGGATAAGGAATTGGTGGGATGGATGCAGATAGAGTTGTGGTCAATGGCTCTATGTCCAAGTGGAGGCTGATGATGAGTGGTGTTTCTTGGGGCTCTGTCTTGGGACTGGTGCTCTAATATCTTTATCATTATCATAGACAGTGACATTGGGAGCACCCTTAACAAGTTTGCAGATGGCATGAAGCTGAGCAGTGTGATAACACAACAGGAGAATGGTGTGCCATCCAGGAGGATCTGTATAATTCTTAGATAATCCTGGGCCCACAAGAACCTCAGGATGTTCAATAAGCCTAAGTGCAAGATGCACCTGGTCAGAGAAATCCCAGACATCAGCACAGACTGGGAGAAGAACTCATTGAGAGCAGTCCCGTGGAAAAGATTTTGGGGGTCCTGGGGGTTGAAAAGCTGGACACAACCCAGCAATGGGCATTTTCCAGTTGAGAAAGTCAACCACATCCTGGGCTGCATCCAAAGCTGCCTGACCAGCAGGCCAAGAGAGGTGATTCTGCTCCTCTACTCTACTTTTGTAAGAACCCAGCTGGAGTGCTGCATCCAGCACTGGGGTCCACAAGATAAGAAGGATGTGGACTTGTTGAAGTGAGTCTAGAGGAGGGCCACAAAGATGATCAGAGGATTGCTCAGCCTGCAGAAGAGAAAGCTCCATGGAGACTCTAGAGCACCTTCCAGCACCTAAAGGGGATCTGTAAGAAAGGTGGAGAGGGACTCTTTACACAGGCAGATAGTGATAGGGCAAGGGGGAATGGTTAAACTAAGGAGATATTAGGAGATATTAGGAGGAAATTCTTTACTCTGTAAGGGTGGTGAGGCCCTGGCACAGGTTGCCCAGAGAAGTTGTGGATGTCCCATTCTTGAAGCGTTCAAGGCCAGTTGGGATGAGGGCCACATGGTCTGGTGGAAGGTATTCTTGCCCATGGCAGGGGAATTGGAACCAGATGATCTTTAAGGCCTCTTCCAACCCAAATAATTCTATGATTGTGTGATGCTATGATAATGCATTTTAAACAGTATGTAGGTTCACTGAAGTTATTTTTTACTTCCTCCTCTTACTTCTGATTAACATCTAACCACAGTAATGGAAATTTAAAATCCTGTGTTAGCTTTGAAGCACGTGCACAAGTCTAAAATCTGGGTAAACAATTTATAAAATCTCATCTTCTCTCTATTATACCAACCCACATCTGTAGCCTTGAGATGATTACTGTAACTCCATAAGTTTGAAACTCAGTGTGACTAGGTATAAAGACATTTTTTAAAATTTAGATATTTCTTACTGTGTGATTCTGTCTCTGTGTATATAATCTGGTATTAGTGGGCAAAATGAGTGGAGAAAATGAATTCTCACAGATACCTTAGGCACCATTGTAGAAAAAGCACGAATAATGTAAATTGTGGTCTGCAGAAAAATGTCCAAGCCCTCCAGTGACGCAATATAAATTAACTGCTCAAAGAAAAAAACAACACCAGTGTACTACTTGTTCCTATCAATACCCTTCTAAACCTTGTTAGTCTTCCCACAGGGGAGTGCTGAAACCAAAGCTCAGCTCTAACTCAGACACAGTGAATCCATCCAGGAAAGAGATGCTGTGAATTCCCAGCTGCTGGAAAAAATGTTGGTTATCAGGTTGTACTGGAAAATTTGGTATGAGGAAATTCAACTGCAGAACATGGATTGAAAGCATTCCATTAACTCTGTCGCTGGGCAGAATATTTTGTTTCTTTCCTTGAGCCTCTATATTTATTCCTTATTTCATTAAAGTGATTACCTAGATTTCTTGCCTCTCCTTCTCCATACTCTCCCATCTCTTTTTGGCAAGGTCCTTCAGCATGGTCCTGACACCCCTGCAGACCAGGCTCTCATCTCCCCTAGGGTTCTTGCCAGTGGAACATCATGCTCTATTTACACCAGCAATTACTCTCTCCTCAAACACAACTTTGCAAACATTATCTGGAAAAACTCCTTAGAGTGAAGAGAACACTGCAGTAATCTTTGCTTTTCTTCTCAAAACTAAGAGGAATTCTAGAACACAAAAACTAAGGAAACAATTTCCTAGGAAATTGTGCCTTAGGGTTGATGTAAGTCCTGCCTAATAGGCACAAATTCTGAGCAAAGCTGGCTCCAATTGCAGGAAATTCATGGTTGCTTTTTCCTGTGTGAACTCTCTGGTGTAAAAAATTGGGGTTTCACAATGCATTCTTTCTTCTGAGTGGAGACATTACCAGTGTCTCTCCCCCCTACTTGTATGACAAATCACATAAAGAATTCATTATATTTAAATTCAATGTCATCCATGTCATACTGACTTCAGTTATATGTGGATTAAAAAGCTAGACAAGGTGAATAAAAGACAGACACCTACCTGTCTCAACCTTCTTTTAGTTAGGAAATCCAGCTGATACCTAAGTTTGTCAGCTTGCCTAATGCATCCTATAATAGCAAAACCAAAGCTTACTGGAGGTTGATGAAGGGGTTGGAGTAATGGCATTCTTGTGTTAAATTTTACTGATGCCTGAATTGTTAACCTCCTACCAAAAACTATAGCATATTGTTCCCAACTATCACAGTATTCCTTAGAAAAAGATACAAAAATGTGGTTTGCAATAATACAGAGGGCACCAAAATCATCACAATGATTTTTTTGTCAAAATTATCAACATTCAGTTTCTCATGCTATATTTTTATTGGGTTTACATGGCTGTGTTTGGGGTGCTACAGGGGAGGCTTCTGTGAGAAGGTGCTGCAGCTTCCTGCACATCAACAGAGCCAATGCCAGCCAGCTCCAGGAAGGAGCCACCACCAGCCAAGGCTGGGCCAATCAGAACAGTGGGAACACCACTGGGATAACATATTTAAGAAGGAAAAAAGTTAACTTCAAAGGAGAGAGAGAGGAACTCATCATTAATTTGGCTCACAATTCACCTAAAAATCATGTAATTCAACAAATAATACCAATATTTTTATGTTACTTCCTGCATTCTGATACTCCAGCTTTTAGTCTTTTTTTTTTTTTTTTTTTTTTTTTGCTTTTCCCCTCTATAATTTTAACAGCTAAATCGCTGTCTTAAAAAAGAAAAAATCACCAACATTTAATACCCAAGAACTTCATGGATGGTTTTGCCATTTTATATGAAAATGTCATCCTCTTAGAAGTCTAGATACAGCAGAGGGCTTGAGAATCAGAGAGTGATTTGCTGATCAAAGATGCTTCAGTCATTTTTGAAAAAAGATGTCTTAGAAACTATCCTCTGGCAACTAAATTAACTTTCAACTCCTTTCTCAAGCTGGACAAAGCTAAGAACGGACTTTTTAGTCATTTTAAGAAACGTAAGTTTCAAATATTTCATCTTTGTCTTGCTATCACAGAAGATTTGGTCTCACAAATCAGATTTTGGCTTCAGCAAGTTCTAATCATACCCTTCCACTGCCACTTTACAGATGTATTTCCATTTTTCTGGAAATGGGAAATGGAGTTCTCTTGAGAGGACTCCTTTTCTTCATATATTTAAGTCCATTTCATATCTTTCCCAAATAGGGACGGTCAGGATGCACAGAGTCTGAGTAACTCCTTCATTACAAGAGGCTTTAGCACCTTTTGTTTTGGATGTAAAATACAATGAAGCCTGAAAAAGGACCACTGACAACCATATTTCACCAAGGTTTCTGTGATGTAAATACCAAATCTATACATAGAGAATTTTTTCTTTAACCTGAGGATTGATTGCATCTTTTTTAAAAAACCTCGAAACTTCAAAATTATAGATCCCAATTCTTGGCCCTAGAAAAAAAGTTTAATACAGGTAACTGTTTATCACATCTTAACAGTCAAACCACAACTACTTCTGTGAATAGTGCCTGTTTCCTGGTTTCTACCCCAAGTCCATAATATTTCAATTATTTTCATGAGAGAACAAAAAAGCCAAAAGCAAAAGCTGCTTCTCAGGCAGAAGAACAGACCTGACATGCAGTGAAGCACTCATTTGCTTGCCATGATTTACACAAGGCTCATCACAGAAACCATACTTAGAAAGAATCGCAACATTCCTAAAGGCCAATGAGATTATTAGAGCTATCTAAACTTGTCTCCTGACTGGCAGAGAGGATGCAATTCCATCCAGGTTGCAGTCAGATTAGTAGCCCATGGCTACATGGTGTTAAAAACACATCAGATTGTCACCGGGAATCTCTTAATCAAACACATACAATCTTTAGTTATTTCCTGATTCTTCCTAAAAATCACAGATCCCAACCTTGATTCTTGTTTGATGCCACACTCAGAACAAATTGCCCAGCTGTTCAGATCTCTCTCTTTGTGTACTGTTAGGTTTTTGCCTTATGCTCTTTGTAGCAAACCATGTTTATTTGGGTATCAGCAATGACTCCCAAGGGCCATTTAATAACCAGAGGTCAGGTTTCAATCCTTCTTTATCTGGTCAAGGCAAGACACTAGAGCTGTTGCAGATTATACTTGCCTGCTCACGCCTTTGGGTGTTGAGGGATTAAAGGTAATCCTTTGTATCCCAATGAAAGTCCGCATTTGTCTAAACTACAAAAACAATCAGTAATATCTGTTTAAAGTCCTTGCTTGTATAAACAGGCTTTCTGTCTTTCTCCATGCAATATTGAGGAGCGTTGATAACATTACAGTAGTTAGAATAATACAGACTGATGAAAAATGTATCAGAAATCTACTTGATTTTGTTTGCAAGACTCTTAAACAGGTTTCACTGTAAGGTATCAAGCTGTCCACACCACTTTCAAGTAACTGTATCCTTTCAGATGCCACAGTGAAAAGAATCCATGTTTAAAGGGGGGAACTTTTGTAAAAGGGATTTGCTGCAAAAGAGATTATGCAAGTAGGCTAGTCCAGCAGGTCCAACAAGGGAAACAACACACTTGTTTTTCTATCAAAAGGGGCCTCACTTGTAGAACTGATTGAAGATGTCTTAAAGTAACCATTGGTGACAGAAGAGCCATCACTGTGGCATTACGATTTTCCAACATCCCTGGCTCATGTGGCAACCCCTAGTGACAGCTGGACTGGCACAGTGACCTGCTGCAACGGCTTCAGTCTGCACTGTGCTCTAGGCACAAACAAGCAACGCTGGGAATACTGAAGTTTCACTCCCCTTCTCCTTCCTCTCCTCTGCTGCAGAGCCCTGATAACCAGGACCCAGGCCAAAGGAGTCATCTGTATTCAGCAGTAACAAGGACAAACCTTGTCTCCTTTTGCTGACACAGAGTGTGGCCAAGAGCAGCAGTGAGCTTAAGAAAAATCCCCATGAAAGCTGCATAGATTCAAGCAGGAAAATGAAGAGCATTTTTCATCTAGCATGCATTCAGCTCCTTCAGGAGCATAACACCACACTGATGTGTTGTCAAGAGCGTGGCAGCTTCTCTGTAGAGACACTTGAGTAAGCTGAATCAGTAAATTTTATTTAACTGTCAGCCCTTCCTTACAGCACTGTATCAAAGTCAAGAAACAAAGCTTCATCCTCATCTGACTCTGAACAAATACTGGCTGCTGTGGTACTTTGGGCAGACAGAACCTGAGCCAGGGTTTGGTGCAGCTCAAGCAAAATTAGTAGCATATCAACAATGTCTGGTTTCCAGAAAGAGCTGAGAACACCTCTAAGAAAATAAAGCCCCTGCGTGGAGCTGGGCAGGAACAATCGATGGTAGCAACTTTTGGAGTTTTTCAGTCTGGAAGTTTGCATACTGTCAGGTGAATTCTCAATATTTGAATTTGGTCTTGAGACCAAAATATGAACTCACATCATTTTATTCAGTCTAAACTTGCTTTCTGAGCAACCCATTGAGACTCTGTTTCAACAAACAAAATACAGGGCAATGATAGTCCTCCATATCCTCAGCAGGTTATCCTGCTGAGACATAGAAAAACAGACTGCACATTTGCACCAGCACTTGAATCTATTTTTTGTGATTTATTTATAGGCAAAAAGGCAGGAAAACTGTACTCTTAGCTCCATTCAAAAATACCAATTGGCTATAAATGTTCCCAGCTTTCCATCAAGGGATTTTTTCCCCCTCTCCTCCCAACTGCTTGCAGTTAGTGCTATCTTGTACTGTCTCTCTAGATGTACCCACTGGAAGTGTGTGTCGTCAACAATGGAGAAAGCAAACACTCTGACAGGCTCTTCTCCACCCCTTTTATGTATTAGGAGAGAAATTCTGTTTGTAGTTGGGTTAATTATTACATTCAGTGGTATCCTTTGGAGAAGCAATGATAGGTTACTACCAAGACTGTTATTGCAGCTAAACATTTAGGGCTCTTCCACTCACCCTGCAGACAGAAGTCCTAGAGTGGCTCCCCTCCTGAGCAAACTTTCAGAAGAATTTTTCAGAAGTAAATGCCCTCATTTTGGTGAAATCCTTTCCACTTTGGACAGGAAAGTTTTGAATTTGCCTCAGTTTGTTTTCTGTGTTTAGCTGTTTTATGCCTCTGAACTGATGGCTTGTAACAGCCAGTGCCATTTTCATTTTTGAGGTTGGACTCGCATGATACCTTGTAAAACAGAGAATCTTTTCTTCTGAAAATTGTTCCTGCTCACATGTTATTTCTCTTCAGCCAAAAAATAAATTCATCCCACACATCTGCAATTTTTTATATACATGAGATACAGGGTTAATCTTGGCTTGTTTCAGCATCTGGATATGAATAACTTGCCTACCCCTTGAGGTTTCTTGAGGTAGTGCAAATCATATGTATTACCAACATTAAAATCCATTTTAACTTTTATTGTCTCCAGCCCATTCAACCAGCCTGCTATCATAACTAAACCATTCACACACAATCATCTCTTGGCTTCTGTTCCAGCTTTTTAAGTGATCTCTGGGAGATGTATTTAGAGAAGAAGAAAAGCTAAGAATTTAAATCAGTTTTAGGTGTCTATATGTTGATCTGGCACAGGTTCAGTAGCATTTTCCTTAAGAATGACACGGAAATATGTGATTATATACAGAATAATTTATTACTAATAATCAAATACTTTTATGAGGCTTACCTCTAGCAGGTAACAGGCATATGTGTAGTAGCTGCTGTGGCTCCCAGTGCCCTGCACCGTGCCAGGGTGCCACGCCATTCTGCGTGCAGGTCCAGACTCATCAAGCTTTTTTCAGCTAGACCAGAAAATGCTTTTCCTCCTTCCTCCATTTGCTGTTTCAGCCCAGGCAGTAGCTCAGCCCACAGGGCAGACAGCCCCTCCAGACAGACTCCATAGCCATGGCTACTGACGTCCCACTCCAGCCTCTTGTGTCTTGACATAACTCCCCTGTCATCTTTTTTCTTTTTCTTCTACTTTTTCCCTCTTTTTTGATATGTGCCAGCTAAATATCAGCTTTTAACACCTACCTGTGTTTTTTGACAAGAACTATCATGCCTTTTGGTTGTGTGTTGTCCATGGAAACTGAGTTTTGTTTGGTTACAAAACATATCCACAAAATGCCATCACAGTACATTTTAACAAAAAATCAGTTTTATCAGTTTTCTTGCACAAACGACTCCTCGATGGTCCTGGCTTTCTGCCATAGGTAACCATTAATTTGAGGTTTTCAGTGTACGTGGATACACTTGCTCACAGAAATCAAATACTCATCCGTGTTTTCCCCTTAGCCATTGCTTTGGGCAATTGCTTCAGCTACTTAAATAATTTTGCTCAACAAGGGGGCTTTGATGACAAATGCTGGGCAAGAACACAGAGGATGATATAAAAGACCCCTTAGGTTCTTGTGGATATGCAACAGCATAAAGCAGAATTTCAAAGAGAAAATGGTTAGATGGGAACCTTGCTCCCCATGTAGAAAGCTCAAGCACTTTGGTGGGACACAGAGGTCCAGTGGAAGGTCTTTCTATCCTCCTAGACTAGATAAAATTATTAAAGGTTTCTGGTGTGATATTGACAGTTATGAATAGGAAATTCACTTCTGTGGATATGCTGCATCACTTAATTAAAGCAAGCTATTTTTGTGAATGTTTTTTTCCAGGAATCCTTTTCTTGAATATTCATTGATGATGAGAGAATGAACAGAATTTATGGGAATTAATTTAAAATCTGAATGACTATGCCTGAGAATTTTTTTATTATATTCATTACCTATTTGTTATATATTTTTTATTTCTAATGTTGGTTTGAATACCTAAAGATAGAAACAGATACACAGCCACTTGCACAACTTAACAATTGTTCAGTTATTGCTGCAAATAATTATTCATGTTATATGAAATCCCTCTAGGTTTATTTCTATAGTGTGTTTATATCATTGACTTGAAAATAATTGGAAATCCAACTAAACAGGGCCAGATTATTCCCTAGGTCTGGTTGTGGTGTACATTTCTAAAGGGACAGGTGGACCAGAGCTGAGTAACTAAGAGACAAGAACAATCCCTGCTGTGCCTCCAATACTGATGCCTTATGAGGTCTAGAAAAGATGGCAGGGATGAAAGGAAAAGCACTAAGAGCAGAAAATATTATGTAGCATATGCTTCTCTGGAGGCTGTGGGCTGATTTAGGCTGTGGAAGCTACTCTGATGTATGCCAGTAGCTTTTCTTGTCCCTGATATAGCTTGAAATCCTAAGGCAAAATGATGCCTTAAGCTTCCCCCAAATCCCTAGGCAATGAAATGATTACCCTAAAGGTTTTTTGCCTCTGGAGATGAAGCGTGGTCCCAGCTCATGGTCTCTGCTTTTCTTATAGCACTGGAATAATGCTCAAAAGAACTAAGCAAAAGTCCCAGGGCATTTGAACAGATCCTAGAGGATCTCAGACATCAAGTTAGGAGAATTGCAAAGCTTTCTGATCTTCTCACTCTATCAAACTGCACTATTTCAGAGCCTGAAATAGCAGAGCAATGCCTAAGGATACCATGGTGAGGCCTCTGCTGGTATTAAAATGCATCAGTTATTTCAATATTTCTAAAAATATTTAAAAGAAGACTAATCTCAACACAGCTTGGTATGAAACCAAGTAGGAAGAATAAAAAGAGGAAACATTTATATATGTGGTTTTTTCTTATATTTCTATATTGAATTTATCATTTTACATATTGCCTGGTTTTCACTTGTTTCATTGTCTGGAGATGAGATTACTTAGGCCTGGTTACATGAGCCTCAGATCTGGGTTTGTATGAAACACAGTCCAAGGGTACAGCTGCGAGGAGATGAGAGTGCTGTGAGACTTTTTGCATTGCATTAGCAATAGCAGTAGCCAAAGGGAGTCCAGCTTTGGTCTTTGTTCATCTATTTAATTTCCAGAAGAGATTCTTCCTACAGAACAAGAATTCAATAAAAATCTAATAAACCACAGTAAAATACAGGACTAGAAGGGGACTTCATCTGAGAGTATCTGTCTGTTGGTTTCTTTACCATGTAAGGTACAGTAGCATCAGCTCTCCCAGTGCTGGGGAGGTGGCCAAAGCCATTAGAGACTGACAGGTATCCGAGAGAGAGGCCCTGGCAGGGCAAGATGTGCTGCAGACTGCTCCTGCTCTGGTAGCTCAGTGCCAGGGTGCACATGTGGGATGGGAAAGTACCAGGAGCCTGGGCCTGTGTATTTATCACTTCTTCAATTCCTTCCTTGGTTTTGCCACTCCTGGTCCCATTCCCATGCAGGAGAGTTTGTCCTTCCCTGCAGCAAGCAGTCATGCAGTCAGGCTTTCTGCTTTAGTTTCTCAGGGTGGAAAGAAAAGAACATGGCACAGCAAGAATGAGCAGCGGAACACAGGGCAATGCCCCACATTTTCTGGACAGGCAGTAGCATTAACTGTAATGCTAGAAGAATAATTTCATCCTGAAAGGATAGAGAAGATGAATTACATTCTGACATGAATGACAAAAATATCCATGATTCTACTAGACAAGACTAAAAACGTTTTAAAGGGCAATTTCTTTCCATGTTTTTAGTATAGCCTCAATGTTAAACATAGAAGAAACCTCCAGTATTAGCAGATTTTTCCATAGCCTTTCAATACATATTCCTATGGCTTGCCCTAAGGGAATGAGCTTTGAATGGGGCAAAGCCCAGAAGCAGAGTACTGGATAGCACCAGCTCTGCTGGAGAGTGAAAATCTTTATTCCCAAAATCAAGGGGGATCTCATTACTTATCTACTATTTCTGTCTGTATAGTTCTATTCACAAGTCAAAGCACCCAGTTCATCAGGCTGGTGGCCACGTGGTCACATGGGCATATTGGTCACTACTTTTAAGACCTCCATCACCCAGGGATGGACTGGACACGTTTACCAAGGTTAATTTGTCTGACTGCTGTCAGACTGTCTCTAACATGTTACAGGATTGCAAAAACTGCAGAACACATTTTTATGTATTTTAGCACCTTATATATATATATAAAGATAAATATATATATATACATATTCCCAGGCTCCCTAGAGCTTCTCCCAGATGGAAGCATACAAGGAGCAACACACAGAAACGTGAAGCAGCCTTGCACAGTTCCTGCTTTGCACATCTGCAGCTCTAGGGAGAAAAGAGACTGAACTCTGAGTCTGCTTCTGAGTCTGCACGTCCTGCCCTCCTGTACCTGCAGCCTGTGACAGGAACGTCTGAGCGCTGAGGGAGCGCCTCAGAGCTCTCTAGAAATTGAAGCTTCCAAGCTGCATAGACACTTTTAAAAATCCTGGCAGGGAAGGAACGAGAAATACAGAGACACATAAAAGCAGAAAAAGAATATGAGATCTGGCTGCCATACAGAAAGTATCTGGTTCTAGTCTGCAAGGTCCTTTTCTGTCAAGATACTCTCCAAAACAAGTATGGTTAGGACAACTTGCTGTATTCTCAACAAAGTTATGCAGAACATTTTTAATCAGCTCCCTGATTACTTCAGTGTTTGTATGATTAAGCAAACCAAAGTCACCCAAGACCCATGTTTTGTCGATACAAAGATACCTGTCTTAAATGTATATTGTCCACTGTACCATACTGAGTAGTTTTCAATCTTTCATATTCATATTCTAACCAAACCTTATAAGGGAAAGATGTCTTTTAGCAATATATAGTGGTTAAGCAACCTATCCAAGGTCACCCAACTTCATAGCTGGCCAGGAGCATTTTGAGCATCCAAGTCAGTGTTTTAATCAATGAGCAGTTTTACAAAAAGTCATATAGATTCCTAAGCTGTGCAAAACCAGATTTTCAAGAAGTAATAATCTGTAAATGCCTCCACTTGCTGTTCTTTGTCAACAGTAATGAAAGCAGGTAAAGCAGATGTATATTTCCAGCAACTAACTTTCCACAAAATCTGTTTTAGGATAAAGAAGAGCTGTCCAAGGAAAAATGAGACCTATGCAGCTTCTAGGAACCTCTGGAAGCTACGGTTTTGTGCTTATATTATGTGTTGCTGTAGTAATGTTCCTTTCCTATTCAAATCCACCCCTCTGTTGAGACCAACAGCATAATAATGCTATTTTTGAATGCTAACCCTTTGACTTTCCATTTTAGAAATAATCAGGTAGTCCTACATCAGGTGTACTGCACTTGCCATCGAACTTAGGACATACTGAAGGAAAAGGTAAGCTACTTTCCTCACAAACATGGTACTTGGAAAGCAGGGAATTTTGGAAGAGGAAGCAACACCCAATGATCATCACTTACTGGCTCATCCTACCCAGGCAGGCCTTTGGGGCGGTTTCCATTTCTAGGCAACACAACCTGTATCCTGCTACAGAGATGCAATCATGAACACTCCAAATCTCTATAGCTGCCTGGCACAGCCAGCATTCTTACTCATTCTGCTTGCATAATGCATTGCTGTAGTGTTGTCACTGAGCACTGTAATAAATGCCAGAAACAGCCTCTGCTTTGCTGAGCTGCTCTGAGGGAAGAACTTGTCTCCCCAGGCCAGCATGTAGCCATGTGTAGCCAGATCCTCTGACTGCAGGATTTCCACTACGACTTTGATCTTGTTGCAGGCAGTTCTATAATATCTTTTTTTTTTTTTTTTTTTTTTTTTTTTTTAATTAGGCTCTGCCTGAGGTCTCTGTTTAGCTCTAAGGCCTTTTGAGTGATGGGTATCCCTGCTAAGGGGTTTTATGCAGGCACAGGGCTCTTCCCTTGTCATGGTGCACACTTCTCAGTGTGGTGAGATGTGGTGCTGGGCTCAGTGTTAATGTGTGTACTGTCCTTGTGTAGTGGAGGTGGGAATATGGCATAAAAGGATCCTACAAAATTTCACATCATTTTGGTAAGGATAAACCAAATCATTCCCAAAGTAAGCTATCCCTGGTGGGTAAATCTGTAAGTTAAAATACGGAGATTGTCTCAGAAAAGAGAATGGGACCTTCAAGAAGTATGGGATAATTAGCAACTGGGAGCTTATAGACCTCATATACCTTCTATCCAAAACAGCCTAACCTTTTGTGTTCCTTCTGTCTATGGACAGGTTTAGCCTGGATCTCTCATGAACAGCTTGTATCACCAGGGAGCCTTGCATGGAGTGCTAACAGAAGTATTTACGGCGCTTAGCGGCACTGCGCGCACGCTGCCCGTGCACTTTGAAGCTGCTGTGTTAGCTGCAGGATGGACCACGTCCTGTCCACTGCTTCTGAGAGTCTAGTGGACACTAGGATTCACCAGGATTACATTATCAATGTCATTCTTGGATTTTTCTCAGTGGGATATCCAGTGTTTCCACTAACCTTGTCACTAGCAAAAAGCCACAAATATAGGACTTGTTTTCCCATGGAGACACTAGGAAGAAATGGCTGCTGCCAATGCAGGCCATGAACAAACTTGTCAGTCCTTGGTTCTGCTCAATCTCACAATTTCCAGCCCATGGGGACTCATGGATGGGGTCAAGCCCCAGAAGGCCACACCTTCTTCAAAGGAAAGCTTGTATTTGCATTTTTCTGTTCACCACAAATATTTCCTTGTCCGCAAGATGTTGGTATATCTGCCCACTGTGAGACTGTAACTTCTATGCTGAAGAGCAGGAGCTTTTTTTGTCAGTGATGAGCATGTCATGCTGGGACAGAACGTAACAGTGGAGGTGGGTAAAACTGCCATAGGTAGATTATTAACACTTTGATATGTGAGCTGTACACCAAACCAAATTTCTAGACTGAGAAAACTGCATTGGACATTTAATATCCTTGGGTGGTCATGACCTCTGTCATGCATTTCATAGCTTATAAGGCTTTACAGCTGCCCAAATGTTCCTTACAGCTTTTGGTATTTGATTGTAACTGTAAGTTCAGACTCCACCTAGAACTCAGTCTTTCAAGCCACTGTTCACCGTGAATCCCAAATAGCAAAGCTCATCTTCAAGAAGAGGAGTAAAAATTAGAGGATCTAGTATTACAATGTTTTACTTGAGTCAATGGAATTGCTCATGTATGGTATGCAAGAACCCCTGGGTATCTTATTAGTTTTATGGATTTCTTATTAGTTTTAGAGACTATTTAGAGGCTTATTAGCCTCTTTTATGGAGCTTCTTCCTACAAGCCATTTACCTTGCGATCCTGCGTATTGTTAAGAATTAAGTCCAGATAGCACAATCTAATATTTCAGGAAATTTTCTGCTTAAAAATCCAGGTTTGTTGGAAGGACACGGCTAAATTTGAATAAAAGAATAAAATACTGTCAGACCCCCTCAATAACTGGGTATGTCCCTTTCAAGACATTTCTTTCTACTTGTCAGCTGGAAAGGATAAAATATGGCAAGTTTTTCCATTTGACATACAATAGGCTCTAAGTGACTTGTTATGTAAATTATGTTTCATTTAAGTTCAGCTTTGGAGTAAAGAAAGACTAAGTAACTATCTAAATTAAGAAAGACATTTGGAGGGTTGTGGGAAATATTATTTAATGAATAGGACCCCACTAGCAGAGACACTATCGTATCATATAGGTGTAGGGGCTGATTCAGAAATCTGACCAGAAAGTCAATCTCTGTCATGTATTTCTAATTGAAAAACATGAAAACTGGAGAGCAGCAGGGGAAAAATGTCTCCTCTCAAAAAGAGAAGTTTCAGATCCCACAGTCCAACCACAAGCTAAACAGCTTTAGAAATATACCTGAGTCTTTCATAAGGCTGTGTTACTAATAGGGTGTTGAGACAGGCTTTTTTTCTAAAATCTTTTCATGAACCTACAGCACAAGCCCTTTTCAAATAAGAAAGGCTACTTCCCTGAGGACGTAGGTATTAGACAGCACTGTAAAACTGCATGCTTTGCTCAGCATTATCCACAGCCCACCAACACATTCCTCCCCACTTCACATTTACCTGTTTAACATCCTCTCCAGGATGTCCATGCTGACAGTGAGGGATAAGGGCAGGCAGACAGAGGCGGGGTGCGGTGCATGCTCCAAATTTGCTATTGTTTCCACCAAAAGTTCATTCAATGTTTACTGTCAGGTAGTGCTGTGTATGTGAGGCTTTACCATGCAGAGTGGACAAAGCAACCAGTCAGAGCAACCGGCAGAGATTTAGTACCATTTATCATAACTCATTGATGTCAGTGGTGGGACTCTTTCTGACCTCAGTGGAGCCAAGATTTCAATCCAGACAGTCTAAGTCTGATCAAAGGAATTCTACATGAGACAATGCCTGAATTATCTGCAGAAACTACCTATGAATCTTTCTTGAAGAGATGAAAGAAATAGCAAAAATATTTTGATTAATGCCTACAAAGGCAAGGCTTTGGTCTTGCACTCTGCAGACTTGAATTCATGAATTTCCACTCAATCCTGTGAAAATAATCATTGAGTGACATTTGGTAGATTATTTAACCTCCATCTAATACAAGTTTTCCACCAATAAAGTGGGAGTTGTAGAATCCAAGCACATAATCTACAGCTCTGAGGACTAACAACAGGACTTGAACCAGGCCTGGTGTAGGGGAAGGGCTACATGGGATTTCTTCAAGCCATGTCTTTAGTCAGTACCATGTTGTCAAGATGCAAGTTTTGCAGAAGATTTATACATTTCCATTTGTAGAGAAGGCAGCTCTGCCTATACCAAATATTTGAACAGAATTCAGGCACCATTATGTTAGCATCACTATTTAATCTGGTTTTCATTTATCAGTTCATAAAAAGTCAGGCTGGAAAGCTCCACTTTTGCTATCATTTCCTTTCAGACTCTTTTTGGTTCATTTTGCCAGCATAGTCTAAATGTTTGAGATTGTGTATGCCGAAAGGAATTGCAGCTGAGAAAAATATTAAAAACACCTTGACGTGCCCTGATTAATTATTAATTTATTTATTTATTGCCACAGAACTGTCAAAAATTAAAAAAAAAAAAAATACTAGAAGCTAAAGTTATGGTTTTAAACCTCAATTTCAGTCTTTATAGATTTTTGCAAGACAGTGGTCCATGGTCCACTGAAATGAAAACTTCAGTGGGGTTCAGCTGAAGCCCTAAACCATGTATTTTCCATGCTTTGCAATGGACACTTAGAGCTCAACACCAGACATCACTCTTGTCTTCCTAACTGTCTTTGTTTATCAAAGAACCTCTCCCCTTGATAGTTTAAGAATCACTGCAAATCCCACAGTAATTTTCCTTGTAATTTGTTTTTTTTTTTAATCTGGTATGAAATAGACTCAGTTACTCCTGTTACTTACTTATAAATTCTCCATATCTCACTGAAGTATAGGGTCTGGTTTTCGTGCAATTACAGTAGTGTGATTTTACTGATGAAAGTGGAGAACTGCACCTGGATCACCAGTAGCCCTGCAACTGTGGAAAAGGGTTTCTCACTGATCTAAATCAGATGCAGAACCAGATGAACACCACTGAAAACAACTAGGTTATACATGCATAATGACACCCCCGTCAGTCACTCTGATCTACACCCTGCATATAACAATACCTCTCTGTCAATTATCTTTCAGTAATGTATTATTAAAATACTTTCTGTAGTATATAAAGCAGGAATGAAAACAGTATGATGTGTAAGGGAATAAAACTTAAAGATTTTAATTAGCTGAATATTATCATCAATAGTATTGATCCTAGAAAATTATGGAAAGATGCCTTTTTTTCCCCATAAAGCTTTAAGCCCTCCATCTTCCTCCTCTTTTGTCAACAGCAGTGAGTGAATACCCAGAAGTAGGTCAGGATTGCTAATATCCAAGGATACCATGTTTCTGTGGTTACCTTAGCACTCCCTCCCTTTGTCGCCCTCCCTCCCTCCCTGGAACCAAAGCACAGCCCCCGTACCGTCACTCCACACCAGTGCTGCATCACCCACTTCAGAACTGCTGCTCCTCAATTACACCCACGCTGCCACACAGCGTGTGCACCACAGCTCCAGGCTGGCACCAAACCTGTAGTGGCTGTGGAAAGTGCTGTGAGCTGCAGGGTGCCGAGGCCAGGTGCCACACTGTGTCTGTCAGTCTGTCTGTCCTCTGCCATGCTGCATCAGCACCTTCCTCGGGTGATGGACAGGAGGCAGGGCAAGAGCTGCCAGAGATCAGTACCCTGGGATCAACGGCCCAGCTGCACCTCATGGAGTGCTGGATGGAAATAGGTACCCTGGCAAGTAGGAGGACACCCCACTACCCCACAACACCACCCAGACCCCGTCAGAGAAATTAAGTGTGATTCTTCTGTGTCACTGCAGCTCTGATGCCCTCACGTGTGACTGACGGGGATGTTTATCTTCCAGGCATTCCAGTTAGGATGACATAAAATAGGCTGGGCTGTGGACATGGAAACAGAGAGGCAAAGCTTAAGGCATAAACACAAAGCAAATCAAACTGTGACAGCTGTATACGAAATGGGCCAGCTCTGCATTTGAAGGCGTGAGAAAGGAGCAAACAGGCTGTGCTCAGAAAGACACGCTTGTGAGATGTGTCAACTTTAGTCTTGATTCATCATGGGGTAAATTTGCCAAAAGTGAGGCTAGGCTACGGGAACTTAAGGGCTCTGCATTGATTCACATTTGGGCAGGCTTTGTACCAGGCTTTTGTTTGACTGGGATGTTCTTTCCCAGTTTTTTGACAGGACTCATGGAGTGGTAAAAGTAAGACAAGCAGCCTGGCAACTGTGGTTCATTTTCAGTGGTCCTATGAGGTACTGTGTCTATTAAAAATGCTGGCTCTAAATTTGGGACATATTTGCCCGTATTTGTTGTTGACACCAAGGTTCATGTCAACCAGCTCTCTTGTCAGACTATTCAGGGTGCACCCTCAGCAATGAGTGACATGCTGGGCCAAACAGACATATTTGCAGGGTTTGAATTAGAGTTCCTGCTGGTGCATACCTGCACTGCCCAGCAGCAGATATTTTAGGACCATACGACTGGAAGCAATTGAGTTACTGAATTCAGTCCTGATTGCAGATTTCATGTAATACTTGTTTAATCCAGAAGGGTCCAGACAGCATCTACTCTACACGAAGTGGTTCCCAGCACTATCCCAGTCACCCTCTGACAGTCCTTGCCAATAACTGTGTGTCAGTTTTAGCCATTTTAGGTACCTGCTGAGTGCCAGATTTAAGGAACATTCCACTTTGACAAATTAGCACTTCTCTTCTGTCCAATTTTCCCTCAACTCATACAACCTTCATATTTGCTTTCCTGTTGTTGTCAGCTCAAAAGAATACCCTTGGAAGTTAGTCTTGATTGAAACGGATGCTGTAAGCATTTTAAATTTTAGTTAGAGTTATTCGTCCTGTGAATGGGAGGATCTCCAGGATTTGGGCTAACTACTCTGCAAATGAGAAGAGATACATCAGCTTTCTACCTATGAACAGATAACAAAGCATGTAATCAGAAAAAGTGGGTGGAATACAAAGCTTTTAGCTCTGGTGGATACATAAACTGTTCATGGAATTCTAGGCAACAAAACAACACCAAATTATAACACAAAACATCAACTTTCATCCAATACCATCTGCGGCGAATCAGAAAGATTGTGTTTGACTGAACCTTAATGAAAGGAGTTTAATTGTCATCTGACAGAGGTGAACTAGAATTTCATTCAGAAATGATTCCTTCTGATAAAAAGCTAATTATTTTTAGTTTCTCTTTTAATTTTTTCTGGTCAGCTTCATCTTACAACTGTTGTTTCTTACTATGCTTTTCTCCACTAAATTAAAGGGTTCTTTATTACCTGGTATTTTTTCACAGTGAAGTTACAGACACCATAATCAGGACACTTCTCAATTTTCTTTTTGATAAGCATAATAGATTAAGTATTCCATGTTTTTTAATAGAAACTATTATATCAAATTATAATCCTATTTTCCCAAAATCTTTTTGGAACTCTTTCCTGCAACTTTATAATTTTTTCAGTACTCTATTGAAAATATGGATGCTCGAGCATCATCCAGCAACCCACTTGGAGTATCATCAATTCCACTTGCAAAGGAAAAATATGCACTTTATTATTCCACTCTCTACTCATCCAAGAACCACATTCAGATCTCCTTTTATATTAAGGTCTGTTATCTAATGAGTTGCCAAGTCAATTCTTCATGGAGTTTTGTCTATAAATTGTCCAGATACAGTGATTTAAATTGATACTTAAATGACATACACCATTTGGCATCTCCAGCTCCTGAAAGTCCAGTAAGTCAGTTCCAGGGCTCATTTTTCCATCCATATGCCTGTAACATACAGAAATGCAATTATACATGCCTGTCTGTCTGTCCTCTCTCAGGTCATGCAGTCCATTTTCCCCACCATGCCCCAGAACATTCTGTATCTCTGTTTTCCAAATCTGTACATACAATCTGTAGTGCTAATGCAGCTTTTCAGTTTACGTGGTTCTGGCATTACACAGAGTCTGTGTGATTCAGCCAAGATTTCCAGAGAGGATGCTATAGGCTGCCCATACACAGGGCATGGGGTAATCCTCTGAGCCCAGCAGGACACAGTGAGCAGGGAAAGAGGCACCTTTCAGACAGGGAAACACTGTGAGGAAACTGGATAGAGGGCAAAAATGTGTAGCAGCAGCAAAAATGGGTAGGGACAGGCAGACAGGGAGGATTTGCCATGCTGGTTGCTTTTTTGCATAAACTTGTCTTTTTCCCCACCATCAACCTCTGTTCTTCAGCTTGTCACTTACTGTATTACCTTTTTCTCCACCCTACTTTCCCCTACAATGCCCTTTCTCCTGCTGCCTTTTATTCCCAGTTGACTCATTCTGACTTAGACTCACACTCCCCTGCCAAAGCTCTTCATGGAAACAGCATTCCTCCTGCTGCTTTCACACCCCTCTTTTGGGTCACCCCCAAACACCCTATTGTGTCACCCTCGTCCCTAGTCCTTCTCCTTCAGGGGATTAGAGTCTTTCTGAGGCAGGAACTACTTGGATCCGTGTTCACCCAGTCCCTTGTGCAACTGGGCCCCTGTGCTTGCTAATTTTATTTCAGCTGCTCTCCTAATAAATGTGACTAATCGCAATAGCACTGTGATGTCTAGTAGGAGAGACTGATGAAATAATTGTGTAGTGGGGATGAAGCAGCCAGGCTGATGGTGAAGCAGAGCAGGCATTAGCTGTACCAACCTTACATAACATTGCAGGCTGAGTGAGAAGCACCCAGAAGGAACTCACTTCTTATCTCACCCCTTCCTCCCCCTTTATTATGAAAAAGAAAAAAAGGAAAGAAAAAAAAAATTAGTTATATTTCCTTTACTGCTGCCACATGCCAGGGTGCAGGTCCCTGGGCTGGCAGTGGGGCAGCAGGGACAGCTGCCACTCTGCGCCAGCTCAGGACTCGCTCCAGCTCTGATCCCACATGGTTTACTGAGCACAGAGTCAGGTGTCACTGTTAAAAAATGGTTCTCTGCCTTCTGATTCATGATGGCTTTTTTTTCCATCTTGCAATGGTTGTGAAATATAATTTGAGTTTCAATATATGGCTTGGGGGGTGTGATTTCTTCTCTTGTTAATTAGCTATAACCCTTGCCTGTACTGATGCTTTTGTTGCTCTAGATGGTTGGTATCTGCTAACCACCTTTCTGAACGATTACAAAAGACCCATGAAAATGAGAATGAGGAGATCGACGGATGGATGGATGGATGGATGGATGGATGGATGGATGGATGGATGGATGGATGGATGGATGGATGGATGGATGGATGGATGGATGGATGGATGGATGGATGATGGATGGATGAGGGATACCTCTATTACAAGGAATGAGCACAGAAAGCTTGGATTAGGGTGAACAGCTGGTGTGGACTCAATAATCAACTGCTCTGAAAGAAAAGCCTGTTTTTTCTCATCTCATGGTATTAGAGAACAGGATACCAGAGCTGCCAACCTTACAATTGAAATCTGCCCACACAGAATAGCAAATTCCCCTTGGCTTGCATTTAAATGCTCCTGGCTCAATTATAACACCATACAGTCTTTAATACATACATGTGGTCTGCATATTATCCTGCAAACAGAGCACTGCACTGCTTCTCTCAGCATGTCTCTGCCTTCATTTTAACACCAAAGGGAGGGACATGGCAGGGGGAGAGAAAGGAGGACAGAGAGCTTATCGAGTTTACAGCTGCTCCTGAGAATACTGGTTTGATTTTCACTGCAGCTCAGGATTCATTTCCACAACAGGCAGCAGGTTGGGGCGGTGAGTGTCGGTTTAGCAGACTTAGGAGGTCATTCTTCAGGACAGCCCTGTGGGAGTAGCACTCCCCTCCACGGAGCCAGCTGGCAGCTGGGAGCCATCCTGGTGAGCTGCGGCATGAGGAACGGCTTTGGCACTTTCAGCTCTCAGTATCCAGAGGGGAACAGCGGAGCTGGGGCAGAAGTCTCCACGTGAAAAATAGGGAGGCATGTTAGCTGTTGATTTTCGCAGATATTTTGGTGATGCTAAACATGGTAGGGTTACCAAGACTTTCTCTGACCCTATTGGCAGGAGCAGTAGCTACAATGCAGTCCTCCTTCGCTTCATCCCAGGCCAGCAGCTAGCCCTGGGAGGCCAACACAGAGCCCCTTGCTTTGTTTCCACAGCACCTGAGCCCTCTCCTCAAGTTGCAGACCTGCCTAGGTGCCAGGGGTTCAGCTGTGATCTGGAGAGCAGACAGCCACCTGGCCATGAAGGTGACAAATGGGGCAGCAAACGGCTGCCAGGTGTGGCCATTTTTCTCTTCATTCTGTCAGATGTGAACAAGAAGTTAACAGCTTAATACATCACACTTGAGCCCATCAGCCAGTCTCTTGCCTTTTCAGAAAAGTGGAGGAAATAGATTGGTTTTAATACCCTCTTTATTTTGAAGGTTCAGGACACCAACAGTAACCAGAACTCTTGTTATCACATAGTTTCAATCCATAACAGGATACTGGATATTCAAGGGGAAAGAACCCAAAAGCTTGGACTGCAGGTTAGCAGCTGACCCTATTAATAGCTGCATCAAATTCCTGTTTATTTAGTGGCCTTTTTTTTTAAGGGAAAACAGAGCTCATCCCTGCTACCCCAATTGCAAGAAGACTGGAAGGGGCTGCATGAAAATGTGTCAGCCTGGGTCCCTCCTGTGCTTCTTGCAGAAAGGAAAGGAAGATATTAATGCAGATGATTTTGTTACATAAATACATGTTGTATCAGGGCCATTTTTAGCGTTTGTGGGGGTGTGAAGAACTTCTTCAAGCTGCGTATCTATTTCATAGGATTCAGCTGAACTGAGGAAAAGGACATAGAGTTTTAAGGTAAACTATCAAGATACATTTATTTAAGCCCACACAATTCTGTACAGAGCTCCACATGACAGAAACAATATTTCACTAGCATGTCTCTGGCCTCAGTAGTGCTTTTTAATGTTTTGTAACTCAAAGACCTCTTAATATAATTGGATAAAATTAAAGAAAAAATGTGTCATCAAATTTCAAATATTGTGTCTGCCATTTGTCCTCAGAGAGTTTCAGTTTCTTTAAATTCCAAAGGCTACAACACTTAATTAAAATGAAATTTTAAAATCCAAAAATCTAATTTTTAATTTAATCTCAAAGTAATTTAAACTTCAAACAGATAATTTTCTTGCCAGGAAGGAGCCCATTTTTTAACAAAAAATAAAATCTGGGAATAATTTCATGAATCAGGTTCATAAAATACAGAAATGCTCTTGATTTCTGAACAGTTTTCTGTCATCCCTTCCACTTCAGCTCCATGTCCCATTCATCCTTGAGAGGTACATGGGGCTCACTTCCCCCTTCCTGATGTGTTCATACAGATGACAGAGAGTGACCTGTGACTCTCAACAGAGCTGTGACAGCTGGGAACATCTTACACCCAGCCTAAAAATGGGCCCAGGTTTAGCTGTGGATGTAGGCTCAGGGTGGCTGGGGCTGGCATGGGCAGAACCAGATTTTCCCCTCCTTGCACACTGAAAGTGCCCAGCTCCCACCGCAGCAAGGAGATCCTCTCAGGGGCTTTGGCTGCAAATGTTTCCAAAAAAGAATTTTCTCATATTATCTCAGTGGCCACCTGAGAACGTTTTCCTTCTGGAACGCAGTTTTAGGGAACTGTGTTTTACCTACAGGAAGGCATTGCCAAAGGGAAATTTTCATGGGATTAACTAATGCTACATTTTTTGTTTCTCATGCTACAAAAAAATCTGGTAGGTTTTTTAATTAATTTAAATTTATTTTTTTTACAAAAAGGACATAAAAAGCTAAGGTTTATAAATCATCTGATCTTGGTAATATGGTTAATTTCCACACAGTGCCTACACTCTGTTTCTCAGAGCTCGCCACACCTCAGAGCTCTGCAATCCACTCGGCAGATCCCAGACTGGCCACAGTTAGCTACAATGGGTTCAAAAAAGAGAAGAAGGTTAAGGAGGAGAAAGGTTACCTAAATATGCCTTGTTTAATATTTTGCACATCCATGCCAGCCTTGATCCAGAGTACTTTAAAAACATGGTAAAGAATGTCAGTCTTATTTAATAAAATTGGGCAGAGAGAGGAGTCCACATTTTGGGCACTTTGCCATTTTGGAACTCAACTTTTGTGCCACAGGGGTCAAGTTTCTCAAACCAGCATTTTAAATTCATTCTGAATCTGCTGCCACCTGTGAATTACTGTTCTAAAAGATTAATTAAAGTCATCCTCTGAACTGGTGGTTTAAGTGGAAAAGAAGTCTTGAATTAATTTCACTGGTTACAATAGTCCTTTTTGGTGATACAATGACAAGGAAGACTCAGCCTCCCACTGGGCCCCATATTCACTCCTCAATACTTCATTTGCTCATTCTGTTGATGACTTTATCTCAAATATATTTTGAAGACACTAAACTCCATATGAAAATCTATCCTGCTGGGAAGGGAAGAAAGGTTTAACATTATTGCCCAGCATTCATCAAAGACAAGATAAATGCAATACATCATGATGATAAAGATTTCTGGGTGACCTCTTAGGCTTTAGAGTACAACTTTGGTAACAGTGTGGGAGGAGATTCAGGAATTCAGGAAGACTTCAGAGAGGTCAGGTTCTGTGGGGATCAATAAAGTTGCTAAAAGTGTCCTTTACACAGGCTGGCTGCCCACAGCCATGGCCTTTTATTTCTGGAGCAGGAAATAAAAATATTTGGCATATGCACCTTGAGCAAAGAGTAAAATTCATTTGCAGTAATAACGCCTTCAACATGAAAGAAATAAAACAACAGAAGTCTCATCATTAAGAACACTTGAATCTGGTTCAAAATGAGATACACACTGGAAAGAGACATCCAGCACCAGCTACAAGGACAGCTGAATGGAGAAAATAATACAGAGACAGAAACTTTTTGTTTCCATTAGAAACACAGAATATCTCCAAAATGTTTGTTTACTCTAACTGCTCGCAACACGATAATACCACAAAAGAACTTTTCAGTGTATGACAGCTGAGAGTTGAGAAGTTGCAAAACCCAAACCTCACAAAATGACTCACTGGGGCAAGTAGGTTAAAATTAACAAGACCTGTAAACAACGAAACAAATGAAATAATCCTCTTAGGCTGACACTCTGCATTACAAAAGAGAAAGTAAGGAAAATATGGAATGGAAGGAAAATGCAGTTCAATGTCTGCAGCATGAGGCTAGGAAGCAGGAAGAGATCAGCCTGGGATTTTGTGAAGATTTCACTGAATTCGGTATCTGCAGCAGCAGTCCCAGCTCAGACACAATGCCCCTGGTTCTGCTGGGTGCCACCACTGTGGTATCACCAGTGCATCAGGCACCTCACCAAAGTACTTCTGCAGTCACAGCAGTTGTGGACATTCTGAAGGGTAAATCAACACAGCTAAAATCTGCATAAAACTACCTATAAGTGTACAGCCTCTTATCTTCCACCTAACGAAGGTGCTTCAGTTAGAACCTTTGAAGCTTTTGTCCCCTCTCTAAGTAAGAAAGAGAAGTAGAATACTTCAGGAGGTGGCTTTGGCTGTGTTTTCAAGGGGCATTTTTTGCTGGTAGCTAAAGCAATGTAATCTTCACCCCCCTCCCATGCACATCAGCACAGGTAGGTAGTTGGCAGTGGAGTGATGTTGTGAAATGGGTTACAAGAAAACTAAAATAAACCCAACCAGCCAACTAACACACCAACCAAATAAACCCCACAGAAGATAAGCCTACAGTTTAGTGGGAGAAACAGGTAGTGACCTGCTAATGAGACCATTTGATCTCCAGAGACATGCTCATCCTCATGGGATGACCTGTACTCAACTTCCTTCTCTCATCCTTACAAGGAGAGAGAAAAAAAAGGTTGATTTTACTACGTTAGCTCTTTTTCAACAGATGCAGTGGACTATATTTTGTTCCTGTAAAGCTACTGCCAGCCAAGGCTATATTTGTACTAATGTGCTGCTTTGTTCACAGCACTGTACAAGAAGTTACATTATAAGGACAAAGACACAGTATTTATTCAATCACTCTAATACATTGCATTCCTACTCTGTGATGTTTCAATATACTCACACAGAAGTTTAGAACTGAAAGCTTCCTTAGATAAGTATCTTCCATATTCCTTTCCTCATGTAACTATATTAGACCCATACCCTAAATGATTTATAGATATAATACACATTATATATATATATATGTATAAGTATATATATTTATACATATATATATATATGTATAAATATGTATTATGCTTTTTTGCTAGTGCTGTACATGGTTGCATGCACACATCTTTGCCTACTCAAATGGGACCTGCAGCCTATCTGTATTTGTTAAATCTTGCCTAACTCTATTTGATAAATGCTCCCTTTAAAATCTTTCCTCTATAACATGAAAAGTCAATGCCCTAATTTTAAGTTGCCCTTTGAAAGCGAGCCAGTATTCAGATGGATATTGACTCTGGGCCTGCTGGTTGTTCTACAGCAGTGTTTGGAAGGCTGCTGTTCTAATGAATGTGCTAACATTTGATACACACACTAAGAAAATCAATAGCACTATTTTTAAAAAGGCATGTGGCTTTACTAAGTACACTGTCACTACCCCGTTGTGCAAAATTTACTAGAAACCTCCCTATATGACTAAATTGCTGCATCTGGTTCATTTCTCTACTTGCCTGCTAGGATGCATAATATCAGATTTCAAGGACATCCAAAGTCATCCTCTGAAGCAGAAAAAATATGATTATTTAAGTTTGAAGTGTATGTGGCAGTCAGTACCTGAAACTCTCATGCAAGAGTCAGTTTTTCCTCATTTCTGCCCTGCTGTTTGCACATAAGACACCTAGGGGACCCAGCGGTTTTCACATCAGAAATTCCTGCTTCTGTGGTTTCTGAATGAATTGGTTAACTATGGGCAGAGAATAAAATGGTTTTATAATCACTGTTGAATAAATTAGTCCCTGCTCTTTAGTTCCTTGTCTTCACTAGGCAAATGCACTGCAAAATTCTTGACTCTCAGCCTTAGATCTGCTTCAGCCCATTTAAATCACCTTGTTTTTCCAAGCAGCTACTGAAAATATCCAGTCCAGGCGAGTGAATAAGCTAAAAACCTGTAAGGGAAAGGAATATTTTTAAGAAGAAAACTCAGATGAAATCCAAATGCAGTATGTATTCAAGGCCTTCTAGTCACACTGACTTAATTCTAGATCTGGAAATGCATCTTCTCCTTAAGGAACTCATTCATATTTAGTCCACCAAAGAAGCCAAGAGATAAGGCAAGATAGAAGATCAAACAGGTAAAATCTAATAATACATTCAACTATATTTTCAGTCTCTGAAAAGTTTCAAAATTTAGGAATGTAAAAGTATGTGAATCAATCAAAATTATTTACTTTCATCATTTGACTCTTCAAGGCTAGTTAATTGCCAAAACATGGCACCAGCCTCATCAGAAGGAATTGAGATTTCTTCATATGCATTTGTATATGCCTGTAGTAGACATAGGCTAGCTGAGAAAGGAGCCAAGCAACTTCACCAGAGGAAAAATTTAGATTTTTCATGCAGTCCTCATGTGCCAAAAGATGAGCTGGTGACCTTGCTCAAGAGACCTTTCGTTGGAACTCAGGAAAAAAAAAAGGAGAGTTTATGACTTAGGTCTTTCTCAACTTAAATGATTCTATGAGTCTCTGATTTAAAGTAAAAAAAGTTTCTTTTTTCTTCTAGTTTGAGCAAGAAATGACCATGATAGAAAATATATTACTTTTTTTTTTTAAAAAAAAAAAAGTTACCATATATAATTTCAACACTAGGGCTCCAAAGGAAAAAAAAAAGCACTGAAATAGTCATATAGCATATGGTATCCTTCCGAAGTCCTGTAGGACTGATACAGAAAAGATAGAATATTCCTAGCAGAGATTCAGAGGATATTTGCCAAATGGAATATTTGGTAATTCAAAGAATATTTTTCCCCCCAGTGAATAATTAGACAGGGAAACTCATTGTCACAGGTTGTTATTCATGTGGAGAATAGGATCAAAGTGCAGATTCAAGGGAAGAATAGGCACTTTAATGGGTTAAAAGTACATCATAAGTACAAACTCAAATACAAATCATGTTCCATGCAGTATATCACCATGGGGGATTAGAAGTGAGAATTTCTTGGTGGTAGGTTACTACTGTTGCACTTCTGTGTTTCTTCTTGCTTTGTCCTCCTAGATGCCTGGTGGGCATCCTTACCAGTCAAAACACCAGGCTATCTAGGTCACAGGCACCAAGTGATTACAGCAGCTCTACCTCTTCAAGACTTTCCTCTCTCTTTTGAGAAGGGGATAAAAGACAGCATGGGGAGTTTTCACAAGTGGCACTTGCTCCTCTTACCAGAGCACCGAAAAGCTCTGGGCTGCGCTCTTTTGCGCACAGCACCGCAGGAATAGTCACAGCATGTGAGCAAGCCTGGCCACAGCTGCACAGTACCTGTGGCACAGCCCTGCACACAGCCAGCACAGCCAGCACAGCCAGCAGGCACACCTGCAGCCTTGTGGGCAACCCAAAGAGCACCTCTGTGGAAGCCTGGGCTGAAATCTCCTGCCTTGCTGCCAGTGGTGGTGTGCTTAGAGCTGTGATGGCGATGCCCACTGCTGCAGCAGTCAGCTCTGGCCTGCTGTGATTCTGCCTATCTAAATGTCCTTATCACCAGTTTCAAAAGACACCTAGGATAAAAAAGGAAATGAACTGAATTACCCACTTTAGCTGTATATTAGGTGAAGAATTGATCCCAGTGTTCTTAGGCCCCAATGGACTGCTTTAGCTCCACATTCCCTCCTACAGAGACACTATAAAATTAGACTAAAGTTGCCTCTATGCATTTGTAAATGTCTTATACTGGAAATGCAGAGAGGAAAAAGACTATTCTGCCCTTCACGCATAAGCAGAATCATGTAAACAGGAAAGAGTAGGAAGGCAATCTCCGCTACAGGCCTTTCTAATGAAACTGTACTTGTGAAACTACAATCCATAAGAAATAAGCAGAACAGCACAGGAAACCACCTATAGGTCCACATCTCATTCTGAACCCACATTATTCAGACTAAAACAGTAACCTTATGCAAGAAGTCCAGAGGCTGGTGACTGAAAAGGCACCACACACTGCCACCATGTGAGCCATGGTCAATGAAGTGAGGGGAAGCTTGTGGAGGCAGAGCATCCATGAACGTGATGGCAGGATGGAGCAAAAAGGAGGTCTGCAGAAAAATATATCTGTAGTTCACTGAGCTACCACAAACATTTGCTGAATTCTTCCCCACGCTCTTCTGTCTCATAATATTTAATCTGCCTCACCAAACAAAGTTCTTCTCCAAAAAGTCAGGCTGTTACAGATTGTTCTGTGGTCTGGGCATCACACAGGGGTATCTAGCACTCAGGTACTATTTAGCTTCCAGGCAGGTGTTCATCAGGTCTAACCTGGTAGAATACCAGCGGTTTTTTCTCTTCAGCTGACATACCTTCCCACATACGGGAGATTTAAATGCCCACATTTTTGCCTGATCAGTAGACAGTATCACCCCCTGAACATAGGCTCTGCAGACTCTTTGAGATCCTTCTCCTTCCGAGGCAGTTTGTTCAATCATGATTCATTTTAAGCAGATGATTTCCACCATGCTGGACAATTTCTTCTTTTTTTTTTTTATTAAACGATCCCTCCAACTAAAGGGAATATTTTGGCACCATGCAAAATTTCGTTATGTGCATGGCTATGTCCTGAAGGTTGTAACTATCCCTCTGGATTTATGATAATCAAGGATGTTCCAGAAAGGGAAGAACTTCATTATTTATAGGCTCAGATTTTTATGAGAAGTACATTAGTGCTGATAAGTGTTTCTCTAAGATCTGATACTTTACCCATTGCTGCAAGAGAACTAATAATACTGGAAGGCATTGATCTGTCTAACTCAAAATCGTTGATTAAAGCACTAAGAAAATGTCCTTCAGGCTCAGTTAAGACGTTTTGCAGAGTGAAACACCTAATAAACTGTACCTAGAGGAGGCCTACAAGAAAGGTGAAGAGAGACTTTTTACAAATGCATGTCATGATAGGACAAGACTTTTAAAACAAAAAAGGAGAGTTTTAGATTAGATGTTAGGAGGAAATTCTTTACAGTGAGGATGGTAAAACACTTGAAAAGGTTGCCCAGAGAAGCTGTGGATGCCACATCCCTGGAAGTGTTCAAGGCCAGGTTGGATGAGGCTCTGCGCAACCTGGTCTGGTGGAAGGTGTCCCTGTCCATGGCACAGGGGTTAGAACTAGATGATCTTTAAGGTCCCTTTCAACCCAAACCATTCTATAATTCTGTGGTATGAGATAAAAGTAACAGCCATCCAATGCAGTGGGCCAAACTCTGGGCCCAGTGATGGGTTGAGTAGAAGGATTCTTTGGTCAAAACCAACATAAGTTAAATGTTTGTCTGCATGCGGGGAAAAACAGCAAAAACTGACCAAAACAAAAATGGGCCATGTTGCAAGAACACCCCCAAGGAGTCAGCAGGAAGGTCTATGGCTACAGAATACAGGGAAATAGGGGTTGTGAAAATGGCTTGGGTGTTTTTTATTTCTATTGCAATTAGACAAACAAGATTCTGAGGTCATCGGCTGTAAAAAAATGCTTTTTAAAAAGATTGAATCTCATCAGAAACTCCTAAAGTTTCCCCCCAAAATTTAAAGGCTCTGAATATTGCTTAGCAACTCAGAGGTTTTATGGTGCCAAAAGAATACCTGGTCACATACTCCTGCCTATGTTAGAGGTACTTCTAGCTGGCAGCCATTCCCTGGGTATCTGATGGTGAAACAGCTGCCAGTGTAGGATACCAGCCTGTTGTTAGGTCCTGTGGGATTACCAGAGCATGGGCTGCATCAGAGTGAGCAGCATGACAGCACACATCTTGTTCCACAGGCCGGTTGTGGAATACAAAATCTACAGGAAGAAAAGAAAGGCCCTGGGTTTGTTGTATGTGAGATGTTTTAATTTGCTCAAATGTAAGTGACAGACACTTTGGAAGTTTCCACTTTATATTCTGCTTTCATTTAATTAGTATTAATTTATCCTTCTAACAAGGGAAAACACACAGAATGCTGATCAAGAGAAGAAAACTGCAATAGTTCTAATAGTCCCCTTCATTCAGCTGTTAATACTGTACTTAGAAGGGTATGTTTGTAGTGACATATCATCTCTAATGGCCAGGTTTCACAGAAAGAAGTTAAATTCATTATTGTGGCAATTAAGGAAAGCTACAGCAGGATCACACACAAGGTGAATTAAGCCACAGGATGCCTTAAATCTGTTCCCCATAAAATGTAAGCAACACATGGATGCTGGTTCTTCATCAGCCTGAGCCCATCTAACTGCAGAATCCTCAGGCTTGGGTGTTCTCTGGCCAACATTTGTGAATTTGGACATTCCTCTTAGGCCTGCTAAAATTAAAGATGAGTATCTTTCTGCCAGTTAGGCATGCTGAAATGCCAGGCTACTGGAGATGGTTAATGTTGGAACTGTTTGAGGAAGGAAGCAGGGTCCCATGGCCAGGATGTAAGGAAGAGCATGACCAAGGCAACTAGCTGATACATAGCTGAGGTGCTTGTCAAATTACAGCCTAAACAGTGAAAAACAATAGTTTTCTTTCTGTGAAATGAAGGTGCTGATGCCAACTAACAGTGCTGTGGCAACTTTTCAGGTGGCTGCCCATGACCCAAACATCTGCTACAATAGTGTGATAGAAAAAAAAAGTCACTTGGTCTGACTAGCATCTAAATCATTTTTGTATTAACTTGCCAAACTTCTTGCAAGACATGCTCCCTTTTTTCAGAAAAACATTTAGTGGAAGATGAGCAAATCTTTTGCAAGCTGCAAAATACAGTCACTGCAAGGGGACACAAGTGCAGATGAAGTGACCAGCACCAGGAAGCATTATACCCCCTGCCAAAGAACCCTTCTTTGTATTTATTATATGTTAAAACACGTTGCTCTCTGCAAGTTCCATTTCAGAGTCTAGAGGTAGGGGCAGGATTGACTGGCATACTGTTCCAGTGCTGGGGGTATGGTGCAGGAATCCTGACACTGTCTTGCCTCAGACCAGCCCTGCCGAGCATGGGAGGATTGGATTTCAAAAATGATGGGCACTCACAGCTAGTGCCAATTGCAGGTCAAGGTGCAGCTGCCCTGCAGCTCCTGATACTGGGTCAGGAGGCCATCTCCTCCTTCCCTCCAACAAGTGCTATCTGGTCAGCCTCTCCATTTCCAATTAAACAGAATATTCTGTTTACAGTGATGTTCACTACAGCTGCACCTATACTTTGGACCTTTCTGCTCCACAGAAACATGATAGTCATCCCCTAAATGAATCTAACCCCTCAACGGTCTTCCTGGTAGATACAGTATCATCAGCTTTCCCAAGCAGAAATCAGGTGTTTTGAAATGGAATGTGCTGCCAAGGCATGAGCCACAATGTGCCACAGACATAGAGCAAGGGGAACCAGCCATGCACCAGGAGGACAAGGACTCTGCTGTGTCACCAGGGCATCACAGCCTCCTACAGCTCCTGCTGCTGTGCCCCAAGGGTCAGCCTCATGCTGGCTCTGCCTGCAGACTTCAATAAACCTACTGAGATGTTCCAGAATGGGGTTTGCCTTTGATTTGTTCTACCAAATGGATGCAACAGCAACAGAAAAAAATGCACAGAGAGGATTTTCTGGCCTGTCATCCAAGTAGAAAAGAACAGGAAAAAAGAGAAGGAGAAAGTAGAGTAACAGAGAGGGTCAAAATGAAAGCAAGCAGGGAAGATGAAGTGGGAATATACCTTTGATCCTCTGGCCCATGTCCCTCGCTATTTCAGCAACTGTACCATGTAAATCTCAATCTCAGACTTGTCTGACTGCTTCTGAACCCTTCTACTTTCATTGGAAAATTATTTTGAAATCTCTCTCCTTTCATGGCGACAATCCTTTTAATTTCCAGCATAATTTTATTCATGGATATATGTCCACATCTTCATGTGGAACTTAAGCTATAGTCTTAACTACAGCTTAAGTAGTTGTCCCTGAACTTAACTTCACAGTTCTGGTTTTATGCTTAGTTTAAGCTGTCTCTATGTCTGACCTGCTGCCAAACACCTGCTAACAAATATATTTACAGATGTGATGTTCCCTGGTCAGAAAGGTGTGCCTCTGCCTAGCAGCTGAATCACACAAACCCTCTCACAGTCCCTGATTCAGGACCCTGATCCCAAGAACTGGAAGATAGGGCCGTCTTCTGCCAAAGCTTACTCTAGATCACATCCATCCTACCTTAACAACACAACCACCCCCTTCCTTCCCACTCATGACCTGCCTGGTGCACAGAAGGGTATGCAAATGTTGTGCAGGGCTGTTTACAGGACCCAAACTCCCTGTATATGCTGTGACACCAGGGCTGGAGTGATATATACAGCAAAGATACTGCCCAGCCACACACCACCCGGGATCCATGTGTGTGATGAGTCTCACACTGATGAGGAACACCCCAGCCACATGTTCACATGCAGCAAAGCTACTGAGTTTGCCTGCAAACCCCAGTGAATCTTCAAGGGTTTCTGGACAGCTCGCTCTGGATGGAAAAGGAGTGTTTTTCCCTTGAAATATCAGAAATCTTCCTCTTAGACTACCTTTGCTTGGTTACAGAAATAAGTATTTCATATGTAAAAATCAGGAAACAAGTAGGAAGGAAATAATACTGTTTTAGAAAACCCTAAAAATATGAAAATTACTTAATCCTTAGATTCAAGCCATATTAGGGGACCATAAGGATATATAAGTCCTCTGCTGCCTGGATTATCTGACAGAGTAACAGTCACAAGTACTGCTTGCCAACTGCATACATAAACCTGGTTTATCGCATTCCCAACAAAGCAGATTATGTTTTTGTGGTGCCCTTACCCACATGTTCAATCAACAGGACTGCATTACCTTCCTCAGTGACCTTCATATTGCTCTTCCAAATTAAACAGCCGTGCTTTAGTCCCCAGATCTAGCTGAGGTACTGGCTGCAGTGTGAGTGGTGTGACCTGGGGAGGATCTTCATGGTGACATCAAGGTGAATTATCTCAGAAGAGAGAGGAACAGCTCAGCAGAAGAGACCTTCACATTGAACCTGCCATGCATGCCCAGGAAGTCTCAGCCACTCGATGAGCTTTGTGCTGCTACAAGTGGCATCAGGCAACACCAAGAAAGGGAAAACAAAGAGCAGTTTCCACAGTGCTGCTCTAATTAAGCAGTTAATTAGGTGTGAGCTGAGATGCGTGTGTTGCTGCAATCTGTGTTTGAGGTCCTAGTCCTGGTCAAACAAGGGCTAGGGTGCAAATTTTGGCTCAGTTGGAATGAAGCTGAAAATTTATGATTTAATCTCGCAAGACTTTCTCCAGTGCTGAAGGACTTTATCAGTTTCACAGGTGATATGAACCTGTTTTTATAGCAACTCATCTTGTTCTCATTTGGCATTTCAAATGCTGTCAAGTCTGATGGACTTCTGTGTCGCTGTGGGCAATGAACAAACGACATGAGACCTCGTTATAAAAAACTGTATCTGACTCCACTTTATTAAAACAACTGCCCTCCTTATATACCTTTTAGAACAGGCCACTCTCATTGGTTAGGAGGGTGCCAGAACTCTTCTAACCATTGGCCCAAACCAAGGGATAGAGACAAGTCCATCCCACAGAAAAGAATGTAAAACATCACTCTCGTTACAATAACACTTGGGATGTTTATGTCAAGTCTGTGGGAACAAGGTCTTCTGAAACCTAAACACCACGAAGAAACTGAGTTCAGAAACTCAGAAACCTCAGGCCTAGAAAACTAGACTACACTTCTGTCTTCTGCGTTTTAATCCACCTGTCTTTGGCAGCCTGCAGTTTCCCCAAGACAGAGTTTAGTTCCTGGACAGCCCCACTCAGAGACCCTTCCTGCTTACCTGAGTCCTGAAGAAATGCCAAGGGGAAAATGTTCTCTATTTTATGATATTTTATCATGCATTAAATAAAGAGGTATGTATTTTAACTAAGCCAAAAATATTTAATGTTTAAGTTTGCAATTATCAATAACTATCTTAAGATAGAAATCCCTAGGTATTTTAAAACTCTAACCATATTGTCCCAGCTGTGTTATCCATAGAGAATATGATACAGCTATGTAAAGCTGCTATGACTGCTAAGTATATTTAATTATCTCTGCTAGTTTTGTCCCCCCTCCCACACTCTCCATTCATTTCAATGTTCACTAAATATTTTAAGCTTGTTAAGTGAGTTCATGAATGCATTACAAATAAGCACTTTGGGAAAAATTTATGGCTATTTTATCCATCTCAATATATGGGCATGAATGTGCCACTAATCTGCACAGAGCTGTGAGACACTGTCCCTTTTCCTATCACCCTCCCCCTTCAGGAAAGAAAAAACCCAAACTTTGGCAAACGGGTCATGCGAACACAGGGATTTCTAAAGGGAGCCCATGGAACAATGCATGCATTGGCCAGGCATAGTGGGCTCCCATTGTCTGGTCTTTCAGCACATAATAGAGGCTTTGCCAGTGGGGAGGCTAAATGGGGAACAAATGGATGGACAGTAAAGATGATGTCGGCAGAAAGTGCAAGAACCTCCTTCTGCCTCTGTTTCTTTCAAAGGCTTGAAAGTGATAGTGTGCATAGTAATTCCTCTCCATTGTGGTGTATGTAACGTTTATAATCATGCTATGCCTGCTAAAGAAATGCTGGCTGTGGTCAGCAGAGAGGCCTGTACACATGCCGTTATCCCAGCAGCTGCCCGGAGTTCAAACAGTATGGCATCCATGTGTGGGGAGCAAAACACCAACTCTTATGTTAATGAAGATTACAGTGAAGAATAGAGGGATGAAAGCCTGGCTGCTCACCCACGGACAGCGACTGGGGGATTTTCCCTTACAGCAGCAAAGTATCCAACTACACTAAGTTTCATCAAAACTTCTTTATCATCCATTTCAGAAGTTTCACTACTGGGCTGGAAAATTTACATGGAGATAAACCCTTCAGTAAGGCCTCAAGCAAATGTAAAAGTGGCTGTTATCTTTTTGATTGAAAGCCCCAAAGATGGAACTACTAAAGCAGTGCAAATACACGTATGAAAATCTACCTATTTAGAGATGGTGTATATATACAGAATTGCACAGAATTCAGAGAGTTAATTTATCCCAGCTGATAGATTGTGGAAATGAACACATCTTTGAGCACTTTTAAGCCATATTATATCAACTTGAAGCGAAAGAATTATTTTCTGTTAAATTCTGTGAGATGACTCAAGAAGTCTGCAGAGAGGTGATCAGTTCCCATTCACTTCCAGAAGACTCTTCCCCCAAGGATTTGAAGTGGCAATCAGCAGCAATGGCAGCTTTTTCATCCCTTCCTCCATCAGTCTCCCCCACAAACTTCAAGTTGTAAGATTTTGAACTCTGCTATCGCTACAAGTGAAGAAATAAAAGATGTTACTGAAGCATCACTTTTCAGACCATTCATCAGTATATTTTTGGTCTGGGAAAAAAACCCCAGCTACATTAAATCCCTTTTTCCCTAGACCTTTTGTTTTCAAAATGCTTGATAACAAGATCCATTCCAAAATCCATCACAAGAATTCCTTGAAACCTCTAAAAATCATCTTCCTGTATCTAGAGTTGGGCACTAGCAGACGATGGAGTGTTTTTAACCTGTGTATCCTCACTGGCTCCACCCTGGGCTAACAGCGATCTCCTGAGGATGCCATGGTGGCCCTGCATACAGCATCTGAAAACATCTGAAAAACGGCTTCACCGTAGAGAAACCAAAGGTTACAGAGGGGCTGGGATATCTCTTTCCTCATTCCAGTTGGCTCCTCCAGAAAAAAAGGGTAGTCCATGGAGAAACTGACAGCACTGCCAACATGCTACCTAATGTGAGCATTAAACCTGTCTTAAACAGAGGAAATTAATACCAAGCAACTCATTTGAATGGCATCTCGTTTGGGAGAAAGCCAGGAAATATAAAAGGTTGGTTTGCCCTGCTCATCACTCACATGACTGTGCCTTTTGTTTTTCAGCCTGATGAGAGGCAAGGATAGAAAATCAGTCCCAGCTCTGAATTTCCTGGCTTTTGTCAGTTGATGTTACACCCATAATATTATTCAAACGGGGGGTTTTGTGTGTAACAGATAAATGTCGACAAAGCCCTGTCTAATGCCTTTTAGGTTGCTAGGAAACCTGGCTCTGTAGCCACCACAGAAATATCTCTGGCTAGGGGATTAGATAAGCTCTGACTTGTTTTGATTAGGTGAGCTTTATTGCAGAAAAGACAGCAGCATGCTTGACATCGTAAAAATATGACCCACTTACAAACCCAGGGCAAGAAGATCATTTTTTGTTCATGATGGCATCCATAAGAGGACACTTACTGTACTTTTCTAGCCTGCCAAATCACTTCTCCCCAGAAAAAGCCACACCCTCTAATTAAGGTCTCCTCTGGTCCCCTCTGGGTTAGGGTTGCTGCTACTAACACCTCTCTGTTAGACCATACTGAGGTGAAAAGTCATTTTCAGCCTGGCTTAATTTCATGTGTTATGAGAGTGGGGGTATTTGTGGTCTGGTGGGCAGCACAGATAACTAACAACTAGATTACCTGCCCTCTGCTCTCAGCTCTGCAATTTAATGATTGTGCTTCGAAAATAAATTTGAATGAGTTGTACTTGTGGCAGATATTTATGCAACCCCACTACTGGAGGAGCTAGAGGGAGTGGGACTCTCTGCTGTTGCTCGTGGTGACCCGAGATCTGCTCAGGGGTGCTGAGTCTCTTCTCCTTTCTGACCCTGTCTATCTCAGCCTCCTTATGCTGGTCTATGTTCTGCCCTTGCCAATGGCATGCCCAAAAGGCATTTGGGAAAATGGTGGAAGCTCCATGCCCTCCTTCCACCCCTTACCTCTTTACTGACAAGAATTTTTTGCCTTTTTCTACCTTGCTACAATTCAAGAACCTTGCTTCTTTTCTTGTTCACAGCATATATAACAGGTTATCCCTTCCTTTCTGTGGTGCGTTCTTTACATTTGAAAACAGTTCTCCTTTCTTCCTTAGTCAACTTTTCTCTGAACAAAACAACTTAAACATTCTCCATCTATTCTCACAAAGTATATTTTCCCAAACTCTTTAGCTCCACGGTATTTTGTCTCTGAAAGCAGGGCAGAGATTCTGCAAGCTATAAACAAAACCAACAATATTGAGGTGAAAGCACCAGTCTGACCACAGGCTCAGTCATGCTATACCTGTGAGCTATGCAGTTTCTGTCCAGGTTCCTGGCAATAGTTTGGTATCACATTACCTGCTCTTTAATCAGGAAGGTATTGAGATGGGCATCTGGAACAGTCAAAATTACATGACAGAAGTCCTGGGTTCATGCTGAGGTATAAGTAGAACTCAGGACGTTCAGCTTGGTCTAAGGTCATGTTTATATATTTACATTTACTAAAATACACAGCTCAGTGATATCTTCTTGTATGGCAGACATATGTTGTATCAGTCAGAAGAGACAACCAGCTGCATTACTAATGAAATTTAAAAAGGCTCTCCCTCAATTCACACCAAATTATATGAGAAGTTTCATTAACAGAGAATGTGTTAGCTGCCCATAATCATAGCATTTTTAAAGAAATTTCTGCTCATCAATCTATCTCAAGTAAAGCTATTACAGGAGCTAAAATATGATCAAAAAGGTGAAAACAATCAGGCTCTTTCCAGCTAACTGGGAAAGCAAGTTTCACAATAATGAATTCTGTGCTGAGAACTCTGTAGTTGAAATGTTTCAGTTGGTACAAACAGGTACTTTCCAAACTGCTCAGTATATAGGTTAATATTAACATTAGGCACTGCACATTTAACTCAACAGTCTAAGATGCAATGATCTGGTATGCTCCCCTGCACTCATGGCTGAGCCTTGGGTTTGTGTACTGTATTCAAACACACCAGTATGTCCTGTGACACTTCTATGAAGCAGACAAAAACCCTGCTTACACTGTCTTTGCAGCTCACACCTGGAGCAAATTGTGGTTCCCTGGCAGCCTGTACAGCATGGCCTGCGTCCCTCAGGAACACACAAACCACGACCACATTGCAGTGCTCTGGGAACAAACCTGGCATCTTACCAGCCCCCACTGCTGTCTGCAACTGGAGATGAGCATCTCCTTGCTCTCCTAGCACTGATGTCAGAATGCTCTTGCCCTGGGCATGGTGGATGACCACAGCAGCATCCTCCCCAGAAAGAGACCAAGCCAAATAAAGGAGTGCGGTCTGCTTCAAAAACACACTGCTTGCTTCTGCTCTGACCATGTCTGATGCCATTGCTTCCTCAGTACACAATGTCAGACCCACCACAGAAAACCTCATGCACTGGGGTGCTGACAAAGCCAGCTCAAATTAAGGCTATGGATGGCTACACACAGATGCCTGTTAGAGCTGGTCTTGGCCAGATGGTGTTTGTTGCCCCAATTATAATCCTGGCTCTTAACTGTCAGCCAAGCTGTGACATAGCAAATTGTTATATGGAAGTGCTTGCTGGGCCTGGGTGTCATTGTGGGCAAACAAGGGCAGGAAGCTGCTGTTGGAAAAGGCTGCTTGTGTGTGTGTGTGTGTATGTGTAAGTAGTACCCAAGGCCCAGGGTGAGGTGAGTCTCTTGTCCTGATCCCTGAGCTGCCCATCTCTGCTGTAGAATGGCTGAATCACACAGCATATCTTTCCTAAGCACAGTTGTACCTAAACATGTCCTATTGCTCTCAACTCTTCATTAAGTATAACTCAGACAAGACACCTACCAGAGCCACAGGCAATGCCAGAAGCATGGCTTCATGCCTGGGGCCCCTCCACTTGTCCTGAGCATAGCAGTGAAGATGGAAGGGGTAAATGAATAGCCTCAGAAGAGTCTCATCTCTTCCAAGGCTTGTTAAGGTCCCAGACCTCTCAGACCCAACAAGGTGCTCAAGTTGCAGGTGACAGTGCAACACAAAGCTTACTGTTAGGGCACATCAGTCCCGACCTGGTGTAGCTCATGATATATAGAGGCATGTCTGCCAAGCTGCTCCAGCATAATCACTGGCATCACAGCTCTCTACATGCACAGCCTCTGTTTTGATGAATTTGAAGTACTTACTGCTACAGGCAAAACCCATAGCATGAACCAGCCTCGTTATGTGGTATGTGGAGATCCTGGAAGTTGCAGCCTGGAAATACTTTTTCCACCCAAAAACTTTTAGATATTTTTTCCCCAATGTTCAGGAAAAATCCCAAGCAGTCAAATAGTAAGAGGAGTGATATAGAGCTCCCCAGGTTTTTGGGCCAACAGGGAGGCTGGCAAGCACAGCTGTGTGAGATTTGTGTACATAAGTCTATGGGCACTGGAGAACATCCTGGGAGGAGGGAGTGAACGTGTCCTGATCTGTGCAGGCAGTGTCCGTGAAAATCCCTGAGAACCACCCTCTCAAATGCACTTAACTTTCTAAACAGAGGTAGCTATTTAGCTTGCTTCAGCTGGGCCCACATGGTTGCATGTAGATGACTGAGAGAGCAGGGAAACCACCTGACTACACATGGACTGCACGGGTGTGCTCAGAGTTATGGACTGTGTTCCTGAGGTCTGAGAGCACCAAGTACAAATTTTGCAGCCGTACTGTGCGCATTAGCAGTTTTGGCAACCGTGCATGCTCTTACAACTCTACAGATTATAGCAAAATCTGCACCTTGGTGATACAATGGGGTCTTCTGTGTTTGAAAGGATCAACATGACCAACTGACTATACTCTGAAGTACAACATCCTCTGAGAAAATGCAAACTCCTTGGATTCACAGACACACAGAAAATCAGTGTTGCCTGTGTACAGACAATGTGTTGCTGTCATGGCTTCTCTTGAGACTCACCCAAACGAGATGCCAATCACTTGCTCCCCTATTTTCCCTCTCACTTCCTGCTTCAGGGATGAAATTGAGAATTATGTGAAAATTTGAAAAATCATGGGTTGAAATAAGAACAATTTACTGGAAACAGCAATGAGATAAGAAAATGAACAGTAACAGCAACAATATGACTAACAAAAAAGTGTGGAAAAAAAGAGGGTGATTTACATGCAAAATTCTCACTGGGCCCAACCTGATATGACCACAGCCAGTGGCACCTCACCCCAACTTCTCCATCTGCCATACTTGCTCCCAACTGGAAACCACACCCCTTCTTCTCAGAAGTCCGTTCTCAGGGAGTCCTATTCCCCAGCTCATGATATTAGATGGTATCAAATAACACAGAGTCTGGGCCATACCCTCCCACTGATCTGGGCCAGAACCGGGACAGTTTCCCAGAGTCTTTTTGAATCACTTCACCTAAAGAGCTCAGGCAGCAGAGATTAGTTATGAAGAAGATCATAGCATTAAGAAGGGATGTCCCATGCCTACTGTTCAGCACTTCTTTCCCTGAACTGAGTACGTAAACATGACTCACTAACAGAACACATACCTTCCGAAGAGTTTTCACAGCTCTTAAAGATGGCATCTGACACAGAGTAAATGCTGAAGTTCAGCTGGAGTCAGTGAAAAGTTTTCCCAATTTAGAAATGGAGTTCTCCTCAGGGGCACCAGCCAGACACATTCACATTTGTGAAAACATATCTAATTTGCATGCTTTTCGTGTGTCTGCTATTACTTTTGCCATGAGGCTGAAGTTTTTAATGAGATTAATGATCCATGGGTCACTGTGACCAGTGATTGATGAGGTTCTCAGCAAAATCAATTTACTGTTTCTTTCCACCAAGGGTTGCTGCCACCTTTCTGCATCCCAAAATGGTCACAATTAAGACGACGTAGTTTGATCTGGTTTTCCCTGACCAGACACTTCAATTCAGTGCCTGCAGTTCGTTGACTACAGTTTTCCAATAAGTTCAAGGGAGCCTAATGGTAGCAGTGCATTAAACCACCAATGCCAATTTGCAGTATTGGGTATCAGGATATGCAAATGAATTAAATTAGACCTTGTTTTCAGTGGGTATCATAAGGTGTCCCTTGAGCTTTATGGTGTTTGGACAAAATTTGATACATTAACATTTAATTTCTGCCAGGTGGGGTTCACCTTCCTCTGAGGTAAAGAGTGTACAGAATAACACAGATCTTGTACCACCCTCCTTCCTCTGCTAACAAGAAACACAAGATCTGGTTTCTCCCTCCCTTCCCCCACTGCTTTCCTCCCACAATGTTTTAAAAATCTGACAATAATGTGAAAATTAGCTCTGTATGGCTCTGTTTTCACTCAGTGACTCCCAGATTACATTTGCTACCTTGATGTGCTGGTGCAGCTGGGAGCTAAGCAGCAAGGCTGGGTTTACTGCTCTGGGACAGCTGCTTTACCTTGAACTAAACATAAGAACAACTAAAAGGACATTTTTGCCCAGTCGTGGACTTCTGCTGATCCTATCACCTGCTGGAATGGGATTTGGGGATACTGTCCAGCCCAGTGTGAATATTTGCCAAGTGTAGGCCCTCAGGACAGTTCATATCTTTACAGCTTACCACACAATTTGGTTAATGCAGTTAATGACAGGGGACATAACAACTGCCAGTATTTAAGATCACAGGTTTTAAAGGCCAGTAGGCACCACTAGCCTTCATTATACCAGAAGCCAAAATATTTAATCCAGTAAATCCTGCCTCAAATTCCTATCTTGTTGTCAAGATGGAGCATACATTTTCAGGAGCCGCTCCAAACTCAGGCTACAGATTTTATTTTAAAGAGGCATCCCACTTGTGGGAAACAAGGAAATCCTTCTGACTGGGAAGATTTATAAGTCACAAGAATTTAGATAGAATGATAATTAGTATGTCACACAGTGGAAAAGTAGAATTTGTGGATTTTAGATATGAGATCAGGGGGCAAAGATGAAGGAAATGGGGTGTGTCCCTGGGCTTCTTCTTCATCCTCTTGTTCTCCATCTTCTGTGGTGGTGTGGCACATTTGGATTGGTTTGGAACAAAAGAACACTGTACAATATAGTCATGGTTTTATGATGTAAATTAGACAGATAATACTGTCTGTAAACCATACTGCATGATCAGATGGCAGACTAAGCTTAGTGAGATACAGATTTCCTTTTTAATTAAAACTGCAATGCTTCTGTGTGGTGGATTAACACTGAAAGGGTCACTGGAAGAAGTGAATTAAAGTTGGATCCGAACAATGAGGAAAAATTGCTCAAAAATGGCCACTAACAGCATAACAACTATGTCACTTACCAATGTCTTCCTTGCAGGAAGATTATATTATGTTAACTCCTACCATTCCTTAAAGGTAATGAAATGTCATCCTGGTTTCATTGGTATGGAAGTTCTGATAGGGAAGGTTAAAATAATAATGAAACCATATCTGGCTTATTTTGTCTTAACTTTCATCTTGACAATGAGGCTTTGTTTTTGGAAGCACCTGGAAGCCAGGACTCCCACCAGTTCCTGTGGGAGTCAAGAGATTTTTTTCAACAGCTCCAGAAATCCAGTCCCAGTAGATCTTTTTAGGTAAATCATGTTTTTCCTTCAGAACGCCTGCACTCAGCAGTTAAGCTGCCATACGAACTCCAAGCTTTAATTCTCACAATATCCAGTCCTTCTGGCCAGCCTGTCCCAGAAGACTGTCAGTAAGCAGTGCTGCAACAGATGTCACACTTACACAGATATATTCTGGCTTTTCAGTGGAAAAAAAAAATTCCTTTTCCCTAAACTCTACCAAGCTACAACTTCTTGATTCAGTCTGATGCAAGCCTACCTTCACATAGGCCTGAAGATGAATTTCTCCTTATTAGACTATCTTTGTTGTTCAGATGACATCTTCTAACAAAGCTGAGTATAATAGATGGTTAACTCCAAATCTGAAACTTGCACTTGAATTCTTTTGCTAAATACTCTGTAATTAGACATAAGCTGAGTAAAGCAAAGACTGCAGTACTGTATCACCAGGAAACATGAAAGGAGAAGAAATCTGAGCTATCCTTATTTCACAATAAAAAAAAAAAATAAAAAAGGCAGCTGAGATATATACCTGAGAAATACAAGGGGAACGAAGAAATCCTGAAACAGCTGCTCACAAAGAACAAAATTATTACAATCAAAATTCCACATGTATATTTACTGTTTGGAAATACAATGCCTAACGATTCTTAAGCAAATACCAGCTTTCTCCCAGAAAAAAATTATCTATTAGAAATGACAAATCCAATGTAGCTACAGATATTAGAAAACAGAGCAGCTATTTGGTATTAAACCTCAAGAAATAATAAAAGGAAAAAGCATAACTGGGGGGGGAGGGGGAGGGGATAAAGGAAATGAACTGAAATAATCACCTACAATTTCCTCCAAAAGTGACTAAATCCTGCTCAACTTTCTATATGAGTCAATCTATAGGAAAACCAAAAAGCCTCTACTACTCAGGCTGCCAGGACCTTGAAAGGAGGCTGAATTTAATTTGAATACTTCAACAGCACAACAGTATCCTCAGCCTTAGAGAGGGCCTCTAAGCAAAGGCACAGTTAGTTTATAACAATAATAAATAAAATTAAGATTACCCCTTCAATCACCTCAAAAGAAATTAATTTTTAGGTTTTTAGAGTAACTGTGAATGAAGACCACATTAAGCAATATAGAGTACATTTGAAACTAGTACAAGAAATGCAGCAATCCAGATATTCAGGAATTGGATAGAGAACCTTAAAAAGCATGTTTTGCTGCCAGCTCTCCTTGTAACCCCCGTTACAGAAATCCAGGAGACTGCAGATGCAGGCAGGCTGAGGGAGGACCCAAGTCTCCACCTGCGATTACCTACCCCCATCGTTTTCTGCCAGTAAACTCTGCAATGCAGCAGTGAGTACTCTGCACTTGGGTAAGTGTTTGCTTGTCTCTCGATGTCTGTGCCAGTGAACGTGTGCAGGCAGCAGGGAGCTTTAATAAAGCAAACTCTGCAGCAGACTGCAGAACAGGCTGATTAACAGTTTCAGTGGTACAGAGGAGCGTGGCAAAGCACTCTGCCTCCCCTCCTCCACCCAGCCTTAAACCTGATAGATCAAAGCTTTGACCAGCATCAGGTGGTTAAAACACTGTTCATTAACTCGTGGTGCTTGCTGCCTGCTCACCATAGAAAGGCGGCAGGAGTTGCTTAGGATGATCACATACAAAATGTGTTCACTGGAGTTCAAGCCAGCTTGTCTCCTTAGTGCCAAGCCCACCCTTTAAAATGATATCAATTAAGAAAGCAGCTTTAATGCAACAGGCAAACGGCATGTAATCAGTGATTATAGCAGCAGGCAAGGACATGATTTACCAGAGATTTAGTGAGAAGGGGACAAATGCAAGATCTTGTCTTCCCTACACAGCATCACCTGGTGCTTTGATCTGCCCCACTCCTCCTCCCTGTTCTCCAAGTCCCACGGGTGGTGTCTGCCTCGCACTGATGTCTCTGAGGGACATTGAGTTAGGGAGAGAAAAACAGTTTGCTTTCTCCTGTGACAAGTCAGTTGGGGAAGGATATGTGCTTCTCCAGCCCAGTTTCCAGACCAAGGGAAACAGGATGATGCAGCAACACAAGGGTGCTGAGTCACAGTCACCCCATCTGTCCCCATGGACCAAAGCAGGACATCTGGCTGGGCTCAGCACCCTGAGGTGGGAGCAAGCTCTGACAGGATGGAGACGCTGGGTGCAGGCAGGGCAGCAAGGGGCAGCTTACAGCATGGAGCAGGACCTAGGACCTAGTACAGGGAAACACTCAGCAGGCAGAGGGTGATGAACAAGCAGATTCACTCAGCTGTAGGTTGTTTATGAGAATGAGATGGAAACAAAATTAATAAATTGTCCCAACTGCTGTCCCCACACTCCCACTCAGTGTATTTGCTTTTCTACCTTCTGTCTTTGCTCCTGCCCTCCCACATGAAAAAAATAATTTGTTTATATTCTTTCAGCCCTTTATAATACTGTATAAAACCACTACCCAGGTTTCTGGGCCAAAACCCCATTTTGCAGCTGTAGAAAATGCAGCTTGGAGAGGCAGAGTGACTCAGTTGGGATTTTATAGCCAGCCCATCTCAGAAACAGCTTTCAGTACTCATCTTCTTTGGCTCCTAAAATGAACCTTCTTCCACCAGCACCAAAACTTTCCACTGTAGCTAAAGTTACCCATCATACTGAATTCGCTATCTTTAGTCCTTTGGTGGGGTATTTGTTTCTTTGTTCTTCAGAGTCCTGGATGTTGCGGGATGTAAAGCTGAGTGTGTACTATTGTTCACTTCAGCTTTGTGCTGATGAAAGAGCAAGCACAAAGGAAGGAGAGAAGAGGAGAAAAGGGGCACCTTCTTGTGTAAAAGGCTCTGAAATCCCGTATGGAAAATCTCTATAGAAGTGAATAAAAGTGGTTCTAAAAGCCCATTGAATTTAAGAGAGAATGATCTCCTTCCCACATGGTTTTTAAACACCATATAGACTGGTGCAGTCTTTGAGCATCTAGGGAAAAGAGATCAGACTCTTTTCAATGCTATGGATTTATCTATATAAAAATATTGCTTCAATTTCCTCTAGATACCTTATGGAAAAGGCCTAGGAAGAAGGATGAAAAGAGAATTAGGAAAGCAATTTTAGTCAGTTTGTTTTGAATTTTGAAGTGGTTGCAGAATAGCAAGCATCACTATTGCTTCTTCTGATTCTCAGTGATGTTGTATTTGTTTACTTTGTTTATAGTTTGGGATTTTTTGTGGCAATTGCAACTACAGTGTTGGGCAGGGAGTTTTTTAAATAATGTGAATGCTTTCCTAGGCATTTTTTGAGATTAGTGTCTTGTCTAAATCTTTATCTTCACTATATGGAGGAGGCTGTGGTCAGGAGATGGCAAAGTCAGTCTTCATAATAATTTGTCTGCTGAATGAAAAAGGAGCAACTGAAACAATGGTATAAATTATATGATCTAAAGCCTCTTAGGGGAGGGAGAGGGCTGCAGAAGGCAGCATTACAAACAGAACGCCCTTTCCATGTAGCTGTTTTGGGAGGCACAGGCTGCCAGTCTGCCAGAGAGAGCCACAGCTGTGCCAGGTATGTGGTAATATGAGCACAATGAAATTCAACATGGCATTCAGGTAGACTAATTTTTCCACTCAGAATTCAGGGAAACTTCAGGGAAACTATTCCCAAATTCTCCTGCACATATGTGCATGTGTGTAGGTAAGTTACATAAAAGCAGTGCTTATGCTGGATGCCCAGAGGAAACATTAAATGACTGTGTGCACTGTTCATGATGGACACTAGAGAGCCCAAGGGCAACAAAACTGACATAAATTTATGTCAGTTTTTATATGCTACAACATCTGGGTCCAAAACTGGAGCTAGCAATCTAATAAGACAGCTTAGTTATGAGCAGTCACTCCAATGTCTTGACCCTGATCATCTCCCTTTTTTAAATGATGAAAAGCTTGGCCCACTCACTTACAGACTGTTCATTTCAGCCATCCCCAAGTCATGTCATCTCTCTGGCAGGAACGAAGTAAGCCCTGAAAGTCCTGGGTGCAATTTTTCACCCACAAAATAATTCCCTGCTTGTGCCAAACAAACATCTGTCAGGTGGTGTGTGCCTTTTTCTCTGTCCGAGCGAGTGGCCCCTTTGCTCCTGGCATGGGTGTGGTGAAACCCACAATCCCATTCCTCTGGGAAAGTTCCCTTATGTCACACTGACAGGCAGATACATCAGAACTCCCAGGCTCTTTCCTGGTGGGGCAACTGGGCTAGGAAAGGCCATGCAAGAGGAAAGGGGAGGTTTTATGGCTACTGCCTCTTCCCTTGCCCTTTGGACAAGGCCGGGAGCAACCAGCCTTTCATCTCCCCAGGACTTTGTTTGTCCAGCCAAAAATCATGAATAGCAATCACCTTCTAGAGGGATTGGGAAGATTTGTTTGGCAATGCTTATAAAATGTCATGACTGAAAGGTGGGGTAGAAGGGCAATATTTTAATAAATTATTGTTGGTCCTCGAATGTGTGGAGGGAAAGGGCTGCTGCAGAAAGCCTAGCGGCATCTAGGTAGCTTACAGGACTCTCCTGGCTGCTTTGCTCCCATGTACACCAGAAAGCCTTTGTTTTCCTTGGATTCTGGGAAAGCCGTTCCCATACATTGTGTCGCTGTAGGGCAGCCTGCGCTCAGCAGGAAACCGCTGAGTGAGATAACCTACTGAATCATTTGTGGTTTCTGAGCATTTGGATGGCATTTTCCCACACGTTTGTGTGTTGTTTCCATCTATTCCAGGTTTCTGGGTTAATAGAGACTCAGGCTGCTGGACTGGGCTCAGTCCTGCCCCAAGCTGTGGGGCCACGTTGCCATTGCAGGTGTTTGTGTATGGTACTGTGGGTCCTGCCACCATGAGTCACCTTGACAGACACAGACAGAAGGGAGAGAAGTGTTGGTAATAACACTGTAACACAAGTTAGAACATCTTTTGTTTTACTTATGGGGTTTTCTCTACAAATATCTCTGGGTTTTGGTCAGCCCCCAAGGGCAGGTCCTGCTTTTAGGCTGCCCAGATTTCCCAATGGCTTTCAGATCTCTCACAGGCAGCAGGGGCAAACACTCCAGCGGGAGGCATTCCCAGTCCAGGCCCATTCCTGTGCCACAGAGGCTGCACAGATCAACAGCATGCTCAATTAGGTGATTAGGGCACTGTCTCAAGCATCATCATCCACTCTGTGAGTGCCAATATCCTTGGGCTTCAATGAGCCAGTGCTGGTTTTTAATTAATGATGGATTTCTAAGGTTATTAATTAACCCTGTTAGTTTTGCTGTTTCATTTCTTAGACAGAAAATCTGAATTAAAGTCTTTGGACCTTTTCCTGTCTGCAGCAACAAGCAGCTGTGTCCTTGTGGGGTGGAGTCATAGGTTTGTGCTCTGGCTCTTACCAAGGCAAGCATGCTGGTATCCATTGCTTTGGTATTCACCCCTTGTCTTACCTTGACAGGTTTTATGAAAGGCACTGATGAAGCATTCACCAGCACCTTTCATGCACTCTGACAGAGCCACTGTGTGTCAGTGTGAGCTTGTCTTCCCACCTCTTTGCCCCTCTGATGTTTTGCTATCTGCTTGCAAAGGCAAGGGTTTTATTTGGAGCGTGCATATTACTGTCTCATTCTTGGTAAACTCCAAAGGATGTTTATGTATCTCATCATACAACCTGACACAATATCCTTCCCAGATACTGTTCCGTTTCATTAGTGTGTTTCTCACTACTGACGGAGCCCAGTAGAGTTGTAGGAACAGTGGCCAGAGAGTGCAAAAGGCAGTAATGAGATTTATCTTATATGCAACTTTATGGTATTGAAGAGCTTCATGTATCATCTCTCTGTATCGTTTCTTCTCAAGCTGCTGCTGGTTGAACATGTTCTGTCTGACTCCTGCATCAGCCACACTGTGTCTTGATTTCCACTTGAATCAGTCTACTACCACTTTAACCCTGGCAGCCTTTGAAATCAGGAGGCCACTGGAACAATAAGCAGAATTCATAGTGCGATTTTCATCTTCACAGCAATTTTCAAACACAAATGAATCAATCATTAATGGTCCCTTATGTGGGACATGACAAAAGACTGCAAGCATGATTTTACAGCCTGGGCTCAGAAAACCTGAGGGATTTGCTGAAAGTCACAGAAAAAATATGCCCCAAACTTCAAAAGAACAAATGAATTTGTACTACCAATTTTTTACATCCACATCATGTTCCCAGACCTTTAAACTACAAGGCATTTTATTTTCTGGATCCTGTATTGCATTACTAACAGCAGAACCAGGATATTTGCTGCCACCTCACTGTGTCAATGATATTCACTGATGTAACATAGTCTTTCCATGGAAAGGGAAATTAATTATAGGAAGTTATAGGGCATATGATGACCAAATGCCTGGCAATGTGGAGTGCCTTGGTGGAGTGCAGGATGTACTCGAGGCAGTACACTGGGAAAGGTCTTTGTGCGGAAAGCGATACCTCAGGCATTGGAAACACACTCTCTTCCTCCCCCATCATTACAAAATGCTACCAAGTGGTTTCCTCATGGTGCTGAACCTCACTCCTCTGTCTCTCTGCTTCTGGTAACTGAGCTGAATAATTTGTGGTTTCATCACTGAACCACAACGTATCAAGATTTCAGTCTAATATTAGTACATAGCTTTCTCATTCTGCATATCATGGTACATCTGCACCCTAGAGATTACTCTGGAGTTTGGATTATCCTTTCCAAACCCTGTCCACATAATTTCCTCACCAAAAGGGCTATCAAGCATTGGAACAGGCTGCCCAGAGAAGTGATGGAGTCACTATTCCTGGAGTTATTTAAAAGACACCTAGATGTGGTACTCAGGGGCATGGTTTAATGGTGGACATGGTAGAACTGAGTTAATGGTTGGACTTGATGATCTTAGAGGTCTTTTCTAACCCAAATTATTCTATGACTTTGTGATATTTTATATTATTGAGATGAATCTATTGTGCTATGACAATGGGTAGCAAAAATTTGGTTATGCTAATAATGTGGTAATACTAGAAATCAGACTGACTAAAAATGGTTAACAGATGTGAAGGAGTGTTGGAAGTTCTGGAAGGTAAATATGATTTAAATTCAAGGAAGACACTGAGGGAGCTTACTAACTGCAATTCCAGCCTGGAGAACTATATGCTTCTTGAGTTTGGATGAAGAAGTTGTTATGCTTTGCTGTAATAAGCTTCTGAAAAATTAGTTAATTTTTCTATGGTTCAAAGGTGGGTTATGAAATGAAATTAATAACCATGTAGAATATCCTTACTCTGTAAAACAAAAAGCAGAAGATTAAAAAAAAGTTAGCTTTCAGGTCATTGAGAATTCCTACAAAACCAAAAACACCCCCAGTGGAACATCCCCAGAGCAGGCAGAGCTTTGTAACACAGCTTCTGCTTTATCTTGCACATGGAGGGGAAAAAGGACACCTACAGAATAATGCGACGGCCTTTTCCTTACCCCCTATTCCCTGAATACTCCCAAGAGATGAGGGGCAAGGAAGAACAAACATTGAGAAACAGCTGGGTCATCATGTTCTGGCATAAGTGGAAATAGTCTGGAAAGGGCTCTGTCAATACAGTTTTCCCTCAACAGATGTGACTCCATATTTTAATTTGGGCAAAAGAAATCATTCTAGAGAAAGACTGGGAATTCAACAAAAACTTCAGGACAAAACCACATAATTTGGTAGACACTAATGAATCACATACATCATGTTTTCCTTTCATTCTTTTTATTGGTGCCCACACCCGTGATCCACCTCACTTCAGTTTAATAAAGACCAGAGACCCTGTTTAACCTTCCAAGTCAGGCCTATGAGAAAAACCCAAAGCTGTCAGCAAATCCTAAAAGAAACTTAATGCTTTTGTCCATTTAAATGTTTTAATTTGCTTTTCTTGTTTTTCTTATTTTCCATCAAAGCTGTGGGAGGCAGTGATGCCTTTGGACTATTGCCGTATATCTTTTCATCCTGACTTTTACTTTCCTTTCTGGCCCGTTCTGAAACAGGAAAACAATGTGGGTGGCAGAAGGGCAGCTTCCACCACTTCATTAAAACAGCATTTGTTTTTTTTTAATTGAAATGTCTTATGGCATCTCCCATTATAACTATTAATATATTACCTAGCACCATTCTTATCAGATTTTGAATATTACTATTTTAGATTCAAATCCATGTACTTTTGATTTAATACATTAAACTCATATCATTCCCATTTATTTATTTATTTATTTATTTATTTATTTTATTTATTTTATTTATTTATTATACATTTTTTATTATATATTGCCCAAACAATGTCATTGGAAAGGAAGAAGAGACACATAAGAAATGCTAGGTTTTCATTTACCAGTTTCAAAAACACTTTCAATATTCTTAAAACGATAATATCTGACCTAGTCTGAAGTGGAAGAGACATGATACTAAAAGAGAGGTCTGAAGCAGAAATATGAAGTGCAGTCCGGTGGGTCAGAAGGCATCACACAGACTCTTGAGATAAGTCATGTGTCTATTTATGGCAGCAAACAGAAAGAAAGTGGAATGAGGGGGAGCCTAATTTTTTTGTCTTTAAAGTGGTGATACATCTGATTAGCGAGGTGGGGCCTCTTTGGACCCAAGCAGGATGCCTTAGTGGTACAAAGTCCTGCTGATTCCAGCTGTGTGGATCCATGAAATATTTTTTCACTGGAACTGGGGGTGAAAGGAGGTAACATTTTTAATGGGGTATTTATTTTATTTTATTTTCCTAGTCAAGTAATGCTGATCCACCAGAAAACAAAAAAGTTCAACAGAAATATGGCTGTGTTGATGAAGTGTAAGTTCAGGCTAAAGGTTGAATGATATCTGGGGGTAAGACTGGGCAAAATACAGCTGGCTTGATCCAACTCTCCTGCTGTTTGGCTTGGTGCACCCAACTCTGCCCTGATGCACTGCTTGCTTTCTGGAGGTGGGCCTTCCAGCTCTTTTCCTGCTTCACCTCGCAGCTGAAGGCCCAAACCTGTGGTTTGCAGCATGGGCCAGTGGTTTAACCTCTGCTGGAGCAGACACTTGATTGCAGAGCTGCACCCTCTGTGTGCTCGTGCAGACACTGGGCAGCTGCAGTGTGCACAGCTCTGTGGATGAACCTGCTCCTACCACCTGGAGGGAGCAGGATCTCAGCGTGAGGCAGTGGCTTCCAGGAGGAAAGTATTCCAACATGAACGCTGGAGGCTCTGATAACTAGTCACACACAGCAAGAGTGTGCATTGAGACAGCAAAAAGATCAAGGAGAAAGAGGAAACAAAAATGAGAGAGCTGAGCATTAAGCTGGCACAGACAGCAGTGGAGTGAGACACCAGGCTGGATGGGGCTCTTGAGCAACCTGGTCTAGAGAAAGGTCTTCCTGCCCACTGCAGAGAGGTCAAGATGATTTTTAGGTCTCTTGAAACCTAAGCCAGTCTATGATTCTGTGATTCTATATGCCAAGTAGGACTTGTGAAATCTGCCTTTAGTAAAACATTCCTTTCATCCTATAGCTGCTTATACCTTAGTGCACTAAATGAAGATGTTGCAAGACATGAAATCCCATAAGCTACCTAAAAACAAGAGCTAATGTGTAAAAAACCATTTGTTTCTTCTAGAAAAAACACTGCTGCATGTGAAACATGAAGTGCAATGAGTTGGCATCAACTGGAACAGGGAGTGAATAATAAGGAAAAAATAAAATTATTTATATTAAACAAAAAATTCCCTGTTCACTGTTAATATTGAGTTATGTAGTCAACTTCTATCTAATGTAGAAAAAAAGACTAAGCAGATACTGTATTCCAGGCAAAAGATATTAGACTTTATTTAAATGAAGTAAACATCTCATTAAATATCTATATTTATAGACACTAATGAACATTACTGCCATAGGGGCAACAGAAATAAGACAATGAATATGGTAAAATTTATTCCTTTACAATTTTGAGTAGTAAATCTTTCTTGTGATCTAACAAGGTACAATAAGAAATTCTACTATATTAAAATACCTCTAAGGATGTAAGAAAACCGATCTCTGATCAGCTCAGCTAGAAATTACACCACACATTTCCGCCTGGTTTTTTAAAAACTCCTACTCTGATTATAATGCACCATTGGAGAAGATAGCACTATTTATTTTAGGATATTTCACACCAGGAGAGCAGAAGTTTTCAAGGAAACCTTGAAAAAGGTATGGACCTTAAAGCAATAAAGACCTCAGTTTTAGAGGGTTTTTTTAACTTCTGCAGGCTCTTTCAGGCAGAGTAGCACACCTTTATTCCTACGTCTTCTCACAGGTTGCGTGGTGAGAATTGTACTCAGTGTATTCTGTTTGACCTGTGAAATTCAGGGCACAAAATATTTTTGCCCAAGGTCTGCCTGATACAGAGCTGGGTCTTTCAGGGCACTGTTTCCCCATCAGCTGTGGGATAGGGCTTATCCCTCCTCATGTCTGTTGTCTCCACCAAATTTGAGAAGGCTTTGCTCTCCACCCAGGCTCTCTCCTGTCTCTTTCTCCTTTCCCAGTTCCCCTTTCCTACCTTTCCTGCTATCCTGACATGCCATCAGACGAGGAAGCTCTCTGAAGCTGCCCAGTGCGAAGCATAGGTCTGAACTGGAACAGGCTCGTTCCTAGCTGCTGGTACCTTTCCTCCTGCCCTATCTATTTTTGCCTTTATTTTGCTTCTTGGTTGTAGGGAACATGGTTTTTGCTCAGCATATTTTTCCCACATCATACCCAGTACTGTTCTCTGTCAATTTGATATGAGAGTTTCCAAGGAATCAGTGACCTCTGCAAGCCTGAGGAGCCCCAGGAGCAGCATTTATCCCAGTGCCGTGCTGCAGGCAGCCAGCTCTCCTCTCCCTGGCAGGCTGCAGCACCACCAGTTTCAGCCCTGGGTTTTGACCAGCTGTAATATTCTGTACAGGAGAAGACACAGCTTTGTACACAAATCTTGCACAGCTCCTGCAGGATAGCTTGCCTGTGTGGGCAGTGGTTATTCACAGGAGACCCTGCCTTTGTGTCACACCAGTGCTGCTTTTCTCTGAGGTATCAGATGCAAGGCTTTGCTGGAGTCAAGATGCCCAGGGTGGGTGATCTAACCCTCTTCACTTCTGCCTTGGAAATCAAGATCAGCTGTGGCTTATGGGCCTGTGAGCCAGATGGTTAGCAGGGCTGTTGAATTCATTTCTTGTTGTTCCTGTACATAAATCTAACAAAATGGTTTTACCTTCCTACAGCTGGCACATGTGCCTAATGATTTGATCTTTTGCATTTTAAATATTTATTCAGTATTTAATTTACACCCCTGAGACTAATCCTGGTGGTTTAACTTAGCCCTCAACTAGTTTCACTGAATCATCTCTATGACAATTCAGTGATCTTCAACAAATTGTCTTTGTATATTAGCAGGGCCCCATCCTTTCTTTATTGGTATTTTGGGGGTATTTTGGAAGGAGCTACTGGTGATTTTTTTAAGTATTACAAGGCATTAAACTGTTGTTTCTGTCTTTGAAATTATAGATGGTCTCCATAGAGACACTGAAGTTCTACATTGCTCTCTTGAATTGCCTGAAGAAGTGGCACTTAGAATTACATTCAAAACAATGCTAATTAGCAAATGTTGAATTTTAAACAAGCTTCACAGCAAGGTTTTTTGCTTGATAGAAGCAGCAAACCAGCAATCGACTGACCAAACTGACAAAACTGAACTACAGGCAACGTGCTATTTAATTATTCATTAGACATTGTGCAGGGTTAACTACAAGGCACCATTCCCTTTTTGAGGACTCACTGAGCCAAGTGTAAGTGCCTTAGAAATCCAGCATAACAAATAGTCAGAAAAAATCAGCAAAATTAAATCTGCTTCCCAAATTGCAGATTTATTGAGGAGGGGTCAGGCATGAACAAACCTCTGCTGCCATTTGATGAGAGTGATCCAGCATATGCACAGAATGGAAATAAAAAGACATGAGATATTTGGGTGGAGGACAAAACAGACATTCTCAGTCTAGAATTAGGCCTGGACAGTGTAAGGTGAGGAAGATGGAGCAGAGCTCCCCACAGGGCCCTGTGTCCCCTTTCTACCCAGAACCACAGGTGTCTCTGATTCACCTGTGTGTGTGTGGAGGGGCATATACCCCACTGGGATGCTGGAGGTCCTTCAAGGGCTGCCTGGGAGGTAAAACCAGACAGATATTTTGGTCAGAGCAGAGGCTGGAAGCTGGCAGTAGCTGAACACTGATGCCAGATGTTGTTGCTAGAACTCATTAATCTGGCAAGGTGCAAGTAGGGATGAAAAGAAAGCTTTGGAGAAGGCTTTTATATTAGCTAAAATCTTGTCACTTGCAGAATAATCCATAGTCAAAGAAAATATTGCAAGAAGGGGGAAGATTTGTGGACCCATGCAGAAGACACAAAGTGTTGGATAATATTTTGGACAGATACTGATCTAGGCTCAGATACACTTAGAAAAATGGAGACTGGAAACATATGTTTATTCCACTATTTGGTTTGATCTATGTTTTTCTCATATTAGCTAAAGCAAAGTCCGTGTCTGCTGCAACAGAGCCAGTGAATGAGGACAATGTTCTGCCTCTCCCAAGCCAAGGGAAATTGAGGAGGAAACACTGTTCACTCTGAGAAGTACTACCAGAACTACCCCAGGTACTAATTCAGGTGGCTGCAGTTCTCTGCAATTAGATGCATGGCTGTAGTTCTCTGCAATTAGATGCATTACAGACCAGGTAGGTAATTCTGGGCCACACTTTGACAAGGTTTATACCTGGAAGAGGACAGGAGGACTGCTGGCATGCTGTGTTGTTTCTCTGGAAGACAGGGCAGCAAGAACTGCTGGCATCACAGGCAGGACGCATGGTTATACATTGGTTTAACTGATGACTGCAGAGAGCCTTGATCCTTAAACTGAAAAGTATTTGCTAAGAGTACTAACATGACAGTTTGGTTTCACTAGTAATGTAGTGCAATCACTTACCATCCTGTTTCACTCTCTGTTGTGATTTTATTATTTATATGGGAAACAGTGAGAGAATTATCATCTGGGATTATCCCTGATGGTCTTCATTTGTGGATCTAAACCTTCTTCCCTTAAAGCTTTTAATGTTTCTGTAACTCTCTCAAATGCTTCTCATGCATCAGACATGGAAACACTGCTGATGAAGGATTTGGAAATGGAGAAATGAGCAAATCAGTACACCAGACTTCACCTCACAAACACGTCTGTCAGCCCCCCTTGCATACGTTCAGCATTGCAACAGGCATCTACCTGCCACCTGCTCTGTGTGGGGAGAAACACAAGTGCAAAACAGGACAACTTCAAAACAGTTCTGCTCCTTCAGCTGGGATGATGCTTTGTATCAGGTATTTGTATTAGAGGATCATATTTTCTGAGATAAGACAAACAAGTGAGTAGGATGAAATCTCCTATCTAACCAAATGGAATAAAATGTGACTGGTAAAGCCATTCCCAGCTATGGCGATACTTCATCCTGCATACTATAGCTACCTACATATGGGCTAAAACTCAGCATAATAAAATCCTTCTATCTAAAGTGGTTCACAGTCTGTAGTCAGTTATTTTCCTGCTACCACTTTGTGATATCAGTAGTAACTGCACTTGCCATGAGCATTTGAATGACCTGTCATAGGAGAGACTTGCCCTGCAAACAATCTCTGTACTCTGCAGTCTTATTAAATAATGCCTGTACTAAACCTGACTACAAGAATGATCTCATCCCGTGTATTGTTTTCTGTGTAGTGTCCACCGTTATTAAGACTGCATGTCCTAGATCCCAGAGAAAGGCTCATGTAAGGAAACAATTATTTCCCTTTTCTTTTCAGCATGCATATTTTATTCCTGCTAGTTTTGTCAGCAGCATACAAAAGCTGGGTGCTGAAGCCTGCAGATTTCTTGTTCTCCCTTGACACTGAGTCCCACACATATCTCAGTCAGGGAGCAATTGGTCTCTTTTCATGTGTCCACTGTAGGAGTACACATAAGGGAAAGCCTGAAATAGGACCTTTTAATTTGACAAATGGGAAATACAAAAATGCTGGGTTGCCACTGTTGCTGGCTAAGACATCCCCTCTCAGCAGCATCTAGGCTGAGTTCAGCACGTTTATATACTTTTGAGTGAGCACAAAGTTTCTCCTAGACACCAAAAGGTTCACAAATGATCATGCAAAGAGATAAAAAAAAGAACCTAGCATTTAACTGTACCTTTCTCTCTCCATTGTTTGGTGCCAGCTATGTAAGTATCAGCTTCTCCACGATGTGACTGCTGTCTAGTCTAGAGTAAGGTCCTGCTTCATGAATAGCATCCACAAGTGGATTTGCCTCGCTTTCATGAAAAGATAGTCAGACACTGTAATTGCCCCAGGTCACCAGACTCCTAATATTATTTCTCTCATGGAGAAGAAAAGGCCATGTGAAGGAAAAATAGGAATTCTGGACTGGGACTCCTTGCTGAGCCTGCACTGTTCTCACTTTATAGCAGCCTTGGTTGGGGTTATGTTGCCATGTGAAAGACTTGAGCAAAACCACCCTGGTCCATAGGGAGCAAGGGAAGGGCAGGGAATGGAGGAAGGGGTCCCAGGAGGCTGAGGGCAAGCACAGGTGGGGTGTAAAACACAGCCAGAGTGCTCTAAAGGAGCACTCAAGGACTCTAAAGCTCTGAGGATTTTAAGGGTGTAAAACCCCACTGAGGCTCAGCTCCTTCCCGCAGTATTTCCTAGTCTAGGAAAGGAGGGGCATGGAGTTGGACCACTTGGCTGAGTGAAATGAACAGAAATGAAAATGAAATGTTTATTGAATAGTCGTATTCACTTTGGTGTGTTTTCCTGTTACCTAGAAACAAATTAGCAATTACTTCAGATCTGATACCCAAAGAATACACCTCTAAACTGACCTGACTGCACGAGTTCTGGCTGCACCTTTGTCTGAATGTGGGTTTGAGAAGGTTGGTCGGCATTCAAAAGCAATCTGAATCCCAACAGTGCTTGTTGTTTTATAAGAGTGACTCTACTTGCTGAATTGAACAGAAATAAGAAAAAAAATAAAGCATACAAAGAATTTTTTAACTGTAATATAACCTGTTTGATATTTCCATGCTTAGTATTGAAGTGACCCATCTTTCAGATTTGTCATTTCAATCTACTTTGGCCCAGGAACTGTGAAGAAACAATGCTTTTTAACAGAAGCTGTACTACAACGCATTAAAAAAAGAGCTCACTCTCTCAGAGCTGAAGATGTCTCCTTGGACTAATGTTCAGATCCTGTATTTTCTGGCTTTTGGTTGATTTATCCATGCAGCCATAATATCATTTTATGTTTCATTTCCTAGCTTTCTAAAGGAAACAAGAAAAATAAAAATGCAGTTTAATGCACTCCACAATGACTATTTAAGCATTACATCATCAGAAAGGCTGTCACTAACTAGTAAGTGGTCCCAATGATAAGACAGCATCACCTAGCAACTGCAGAGAAGTTATTAACCCTTTTGTGACTACTATATCTACCACCAAAGCTGGAAATCGCTTGTAGGCAACAAAAGCAAATATCCAAATGCATGCAAAAACCTGCAAAGCTCCTTCCATCTTGTGATTATGGTGTGAACATTTTTCTCTGCAATTCTGAAAAGATGCCCAGTTCAGTTCTGCAAAAGGACATATGAGGACCACCCGCCTGTGCAGCCAGCTTCTGAGAAAGAAGGGAAGTGTGATGAATCATTCTAGCGCTACATGTGCAGACATAGGGTGATACAGGGTTTTTTCACTCTCCTGAAGAAGGATGACTGGTTAAAATATTACCAGGACTCTCAGGAGGTTTACAGTTATTATTTAAACAGGTCATGAGTCTTTGCAGCCCTCCTGAATATCATTCAATGTTTTAGAGAACAAGTTATGTTCATCCTATAGCTGCAAAGCAGAAAGAGGCAATTAGCTGTAAGCCTTAAATTTCAGTAAAATTTATGTCAAGAAAGCAAAAATTAAACCTAAACCCTGGTATGATTTACATGGGAATGGGCAGATCCTGAGGGATCAAGCACCTGGGGACTACCTCACAGGCTCACATCCTCTCCTGATGAATGCTACCATTCCCTGAGTTGGTGTAACTTCCAGAAAAGTCCTGGGATGGCTTTTACTGCAGGACTGAAATCCGAAATCCACATTGGGAAACACAGTAAGGACGTCCACTGCAGCTGCAGTACACTGCATGCCAGGAAACCAGCAGCAGAAGCAAGGGCTGCAGACAGGAATAATGTGGGAGAGGCACCAAGAACCAGGTCTGCACACTAAGGACTAGACAGGCTCACAGCAGGACAGCATCTCCATGGACTGTTATCTTCTTAAGATTCAAGAGCATGCCAACTTTTCCTGTGTGATCTTGCAGAAAATGTTCACGTCCAGGAGATTGCCAGACACAGAGAGAGCTCGAACCCCAATGTTTTCGGTGTGAATAAAGAGTGGAGAAAAAAGTGTGTGTCATCCTGTTTCCCATGCCTCATTTGAGAGGTTTCCAGGCCCTCAGAAAGACCTCTATGGTGATGTCAGCAGATTCTCTCTATCTTCAAATGCTGCTTTTTTTTCTTTTTTGTTTGAATACCTATGCATAGTAAAAAATGCAACAGCCCAAGTTGCAGGTCTTTTGTAGCAGTAGCCATGAGCCAAGCAAGCCAAGAGATTAAGCAAGTGCAAGGAGAGCAAAGAAAAATCCAGCAAGAAAAGAACAGCAAGAAGAGCACAGTAATTGCTTTTCAAGTCCCACAAAGATGCTCTGGACAAACATCAGTCTAATTGGAGCAATTCTTCAGTATTTTATTCCAAATAAATAAGCTGTCCAACTCTATTACATATGATGTTGTGTATTTGTTCCAATGATTTTTAAGTGGGTAATGGGACTGCACTGCTTTGTGTGTTTTCATTCCAAATTACTAAAACAAGCTTTGTAAAATCTCCCCAGAAAAACATGATGTCCTGTTAAATCACTACTCCAATATGATTATAAAAAACCTGACTCTTATTACTCTGTTAGTTTGTCATAAGCTGTAATAAAGCAGAGCAATAACTAGCCAGCACGAAAGAGTACACATTTCCAGCTAAAGTGCAGAGAAGTAGATAGGACCTAATTTGTGTTCTGCAAAGCCTCAAGCAAGCCAGAGGCTGACAGTCTCCCTCTCGCCGACTTCACTAGAAATCTCTCAGCACCTCACAGGATTGCAGAGCACCTGCTAATATTGACCTCATCAGTGCAGTTCCAAGTACTCAGTGCTCACATCAGCTATTAATATAAATTATACTTGAGGGGATACAGTAGTTGTAAGAGCTAATCCAAACACCAGTAAACACCATCACTATTTCAGTGAGTCAAAAAGGGTGCTCCCACTCAGCCATCCATGAAGGTGTCATATCACAGCCAAGCCGATCAAGCCATGTAAAATGATTTTGCAATATTTTCATATCATAAAATATGTACATACATTGAATCCACCGATCTTGTGGCCTACAAATACTGCTGATACCTAGGAATTTACTAAGCCATCCACAGAGCTTTTTGAACTCTCTTTAGGACCTGAGCCAAACCCCAGATCCTGAGCCTTCTTTGATGCTATGATCACTTTTATAGCACCCAAATACAGTTGTTTCTCTTATTTTAATTCACCAATTTCTTAATAGCAACAAGATACTTGTTAGACACACATGCATTTCACTGTGAGGATATTATTGCACAGTATATTTTTAAAGTTAATTTGGTCTGTGACCTTGCATCCTCTAACATCATCATCCAAGTAGGCACTGGATTTACAGAATAGCACTGCATTGAAATGAGGCAGGATTTTTTTCCAAAACAGTTGCCATTCTGCAGTTTCTGTTCTCTTTTCAGCTGAGATATTACTGACTTTGAAAACCTGGTCCCTGGACAGTCTGCAAGGTATGAGTTAAACTAGAGAAAATACTTATATAACTTTATATTAAACCTAGTGTTGCACAATGAGGTGATTAGAAATTTCTTGACATATCCTGGAACTTGTCCATTTGAACACTTTGCATTTAATTTATTTGTTAATTTTCTTTTTAAAGGAAAAAACAAACAAACAAACAAACCTCTTATGGGTAAAGGCATAAAGGTGATAGTCAAACTCCTCCATGATATTAATCTTGGAGAGTGACCAACCCAAATATATTTGCTCCAAAACTGATGTTTCTCTTTTCATTTTATTTTCAGAGTTAAAAAGGGGTGAGAAAAGGAGATCGTAATGGAAGCTGGGTTTCATTCTTGACCACAGCAGGTAATGGGAATATCTCACAATAATTTATGTGCATATATCTTATATTTATTTTCTTTATCTCTTTAAATGGTTGTGAATAATTCAGGCAATGACTGATTGGATAACAAAGTTTGCGCACCCTGAAGATTGAAATCCTCTAATTACCCCATAACAGATACAGCTTGGAACTTGTAGCACCAGGTTTCCTTATCCCACCTATCCACAATCTAGGGCTCATCCCTGTGCATGAGCCCTTTGCTATCCAGCTCCCAATTAGGTCTCAGCTTGTCCTTCAAGACATCCAACAAGGCTGACAGTGAAGATAACCTCCATAAGAGGCCACTTGCCCTGGGGGACGTCAACTGTCACTATCAAACTTGTTCCAGCAAAAAATTAAATATTTGGCATATGATAATAGTGTACCGGTCACTATTGCCTCAGATCAGCCTTCAGCCTCACCAGAGAGATGGTCATAAATCCTTATTGAGCTCTTCTTTTTATTTCCCAGTAAGTCCTTCTCATTGAGCATTAGCTCTTGAGATCATTGACCTGAGTACACACCCAAGAAACTCTGTTAGTTATCTAAAAAAAGACAAAATGAAGACAGGCAGAAGCTGAATTAATCACTTGGATGTATGGAAATAATGTGACAATGCTGTTTATATGTAGGCAAGCAGTTCCTTAATAACATCACTGCAAAACACTCAGGGTTTTTAAACTGGGAAAAAAACCCTCAAAACAAAACTGCATAAGGCGGCCAGAATTTGATGGATTTGATTGAAAGCTCTTCTTCTACTTAGTTTGCTGTGGGCATAATGAGCACAGTCTGTACTTGCTATACAATATTTAAAATCTACAGCCAAATTCAAGCCAAAAAATGAGACAACTCTTCAGTTAGGAAAGGGAAACTGGCTGGACAAAGGAAATACAATGATTTTCCCATAAAACTATTGAAACACACTATAATAGACAGTCCTGCTTACTTAACCTCTCTTCAAGTGCCGTAATGGAGATGACACATAGGCTTGGTTTTGGTGTTTAGATCCAGGTCACCACATAGTCTACTCCATTTGGTAAGGCTTGAGCAAAAATTAGCCATTTTTTTTCTCCCATGGCTACTCACAGAGAGGTGGCTCCAGAGCCGTGCTCTTCCAATGCCAGGAAAACTTTTATTTCCAAGGTAGGTTTACCCTGGGACCCTCCTACCCATTTGTCCTTCTAGAATTATCCCTTGATTTAAATGACCGTTCTTTTCTGGCATTTGTTTTCCTGATAATTTTTATACAGACCAATCATAAAAGTACTAGAGATGTTCATATTGATCTAGAAAGGAAAAAACCAGGAACCGTGTGACTGACATGATATAAATAGCTAGGGGATTGGGAGGTTTAAAGGTGTAAGATTTCCCTCTGCACATGAATATCAAATATACTGCATTTGAGGATCAGAGGGAGAAGAGGTGTTTCATTCGATTAACAAGAGAGAGGCCACTAGTAAAGTTTAAACACTCTTTAAACTTTAAAAGTTTGCTAACTGGTGTTGATGGTTCGGCTGCCAAAGTTTCATTCACAAAGTTATGTGCAGCCAGCAACCAGTTGTAAGATGCTTCCTCCCCTGTGTTTCTATCTCAGGCAGCAGCACCGGGAGCTGCTGAGCAGAGACCAGTTCCCTCCAGTCCTTGCCACCTGCCAAGATGCACATGTCCTGTCACATTTCCCTGGGCCAGGCAGTTGGGTGCATGGGCCAGAGAGCCACAAGTGCCGGGCTCGGGGCAGCAAACAGATGGCCACAGGATCCAGTCCAGTGGCTGCTCTGCTCCTGTGGGCACAGGGAAGTTTTGGCTGGGCAGGAAGGAACCAGCTCCATGGCTGACTTCCTTGTGAAGGACAATAAAAGCAGTGAGTGGGGAGCTCACACCAGCCCGTTTGTTTGAATAATGATATCAACAATAACAATAAATCCCTTTTTCCAGTCCAGCCCTGTGGAGCAGCCAGAATGGACTTTGGGTAATTCCCAGCAGCCAGAGCATTGTGTGGGGCTCTCGTGGCTGGTTTAGGCTGGGCTCATCAGCTGCCTGTGCTGATGGGAGCAGCAGAGTGCTTGGCTGCAAAGCCTGCCCAGGAAGCAACTGGCACCTGGCAGGTACCTGAGCCCAAGTCTCCAGCAGGCCAGCATGGGTGTCACCACAGCAGTGGGTCCCTGCCCCCACACAAAGGATGACAATCAGGACACTTGGCCAAACATTGCTGCTGTAGCAGCCCCTGGTCACCACTGCAATACATGCAGCCTTGGGCTCTGTTTGCAGGGCAGCCTGCAGAGCCATGTCATTAAAAGTCACTGCTGCGTCCTCAGCCTGCTGAAAATGAGGACATCTCTTTAGCAGCTGGGAGACAGTAGGCCCCCTGCCATGGCAACACCTGGAAAGGGAAATAGGCAACCATAGGTAAGGTAACATTACAAGGAGGTCTCCTCTGCAGCCTGAGAGCAGATATTTGCTGGCAGTAGCTCAACTTGCAAGTCACATCTGAACTGATGAACTTGGGCTGGATGTTTCTGTACCATATTCCTTTCTCTAGATCATTTCCTAAACTATTCATGATGAGGAAAGTGCTTGCATTTGATTTCACCACTAAGTGTTAATATACTTTCTCTGTAGTTTGTTTCACTAGTTTTAAAACCGGTGAGATGAAATAGAAAAATAGGGCTAGAGGTTAAAAAAGGAACTGGAAAATATAATTCCGTCTTCTTCTTAAACATTCCATATATGTTTTAAGCTCTTATCTGACAGTTTTCAATCAACTAGTTCATCTTCAATTTTAGTCCCTTGTAAGATTTTGGTCCTAAACTGTGGTCTGCTAATACTTTAAAAATTGAGGAGAACTTCATGTGGGCAATAACTGGATATAGAGAAAACACCCTAAAAAATAGTACCCAGCTTGGAAACACAGATTGCAGCGCAGCAGACAGAGTCAGCTTTGAAGACTAGGCAGAAATCCAAGCCATCCCTAGTCATGGCTGGAACTGGAAACACAAAGGATTGCATCCCACTCCTCCCAAGTCACTGTTCCCTAAACCCTTGCTCAGCTTAATGCAGGCTGTGGCAGCTTTGCCTCTGCAGCAGAGCTGCTATCATTTGTAGTAGGTTGCATTCTCAAGGCCATTTGCATGTTTCACATTTTTCATCTATTTTAGCTCTTCCATCACACTTTAGATCTTCTGCCCCCACTTGCCTCTATTCTCTGCAGGGATTCTCCCAGAGCTGGCTCTACAGAAATCCCTCATCATCCGTAGCAGAGCTCTTCTGTGTGAGTGCTTTGCCAAACACACTCGTCTTTTATTCCTCCTAAGTCCATCAGTCAGGCTTTTCTACCTTTGTTTATGTCAGTAACACCTTTTTCCTCTTAAACCTTTCTTGTCTTTTTATAGAAGGTACAATAAAAAATTAAGTTAAACCACAAAGCCTCATTTTTTAAAACTTCATCTGACCTAGATCACCAGAATCACAGGAATTCTGAGGTAATGATGAATCTGCCTTGTTCAGCTAATCATGCCTAATTGCCAGAGTTCATGGGCAATGAGTTGCCAGTGCAGGAACAGAACAAAATGATCACAGAGTGGTGCTTTCAATGGTTTGTGCTGAAAAGAGTGATGAAGTTTTCTTATTTGGAAAACAAAATTGATACAAAATTTGCTGGAAGGTGATATATTTGCAAAATGGGTCAAATCCCAGACTGAAATATTTAACAGCAACCTTTTCACTCAGCAAGAAGTAAACCAAGTTCATTAGAAAATCTGCAGGTAAGAGGACTTTGCCAATCTAATTGAGTAAAACTGAAGAGATGAAATAAATTCCCAAACCAGCAGTCAACAGTGTGCAGCCCGCAATAGCCCTAAAGAAATGGTTTCATTTTCTCACCAATTCAGTTGTGTGACCTAATGCTGGTTCCAATTGTTATTGTATTAACTGTTCATATTATCTTAATCTCGAATTTGGTCAAGAGAATACCTGGCATGTTGTAAATCAATGAAAATACTACATTGCCATACAAGTAGATTATATGACCTCTGGGTAATATCTTAGGAACTAAAGCTGCATGCGATGTTCAGTATTGTTCTAGTAATTAACAATCTGCAAACAGCTTCACATTTCATCCTTGAATTAATAACATTTGACTGGAAGTGTGAAGCAGTTTGCATGTGATGGACATTAATTGTAAGCAATAATCTAAATTCTTCCCTGTCCTATTAAAAAGAGAAACACTAAATTACATTTCATTATATCATAGTAAGAAATGTACTGCAGAAGTCTGAAAAATGTACCTAGCTATATATATTTTATTAGATACTACCTTTTCATTTATACATACTCACTATTTGCAACAGCTTTACTATGAGAGAGTTTTTTGCCACATCAGAGACAGGTTATTTTCCCCCAAATAACACCTATCTACTGTATGGAAACAGGTCTATTGTGTTTAAGTACAGAGTACTAAAACAACATCATTATAAATATTGCTTTATAAAATTTCAAACTACCATACCACAATAATTTAATATCAGTGCAATCAAATTTTACATGACTTTTGTGCAGGCAAACTTCTAGAATTGAGATCTTACTTTACTTTTTCTCGTATGGGTACTCCTGCAGTAGTTTAGCAAGTAATATCCTAATCTAAAGCTGCCTATTAACAGAGTTAGGTTGAATGAGGTGGGCTTTGCAGAATAGGTAAAGTGTGTCATGACATATAAGAAGAGTTGGAGGTTAGGTAAGAAGGGAAAACAAAAGGAGAGAAGAGTTGGGAGGAGAAGAGGGCTGGGAGGGATTTCTATGTCAGTCCCTGGTATCACTTTCCTCCCTGTCTCAGATTTATTCTGCGCCACTTACAGCCCTAAATTCAAAATGTCATGCATTGATCTCTGTTGGGAACAACTCACATGCAAAGACTGTCTCTCATAAATCTCCCACATTTTAGGTTCAAGATGGCTGAATATCAGCGGTGGATGAGGTGACTGCTTAAGCTTACATCTAGTATGATTCTGCTCAAAAGTGGACAGCAAAGCTCCTGTTGAATGCAAGAACGTATGAGAGTGGTGCAGAAGATGAGTGGTGCACTCCATGTTAACAAAAGCAGTCACTGCTGAGACAAAAGCAGTGTTTCAGGAAAGTGGTGAGGCAGAGCACTGAACCCTCACAGGCAGCACTCATGCACTCATGACCAAGGTAGACTTCCAACACCTACCTGCCTCACCCCAGACTAAGTATCTCCAGCTTGAAGCTTGGGGCAGCCTGCACTGTATGGTTTTTTTTGGGGTTTTTTTTTTTTTTTTTTTTTTGCAACCACAGGTCTCTGCTGCTGTGAGTCAGGCAAGTCAGGCAAGGCTCAGATCCACACCTGTGCAATCTGGGGCCTGAGCAAAGCACTGGAGAACTTTCCTCTGTGCCCTGAACTGAGTGGTCACCCCTTCTTAGGCAACATAGAGAATAAAGTTGTTTGGTGAGAAATCACCAGAAGTTGTGGGAATGGAGATCTGGAAGAAGACTGGCAATCCTCATTAGTGAGAGAAATAGATGGATTGGATGTACTGATTTGGGCTGGGGTAGAATTCATTTTTCTTCATAGTTGCTCGTATGGTGCTCGGTTTTGTATTTGTGACAGAAAAAACATTGATAACAAAGGGATGTTTTAGCTATCACTGAGCAGCACAACATCAAGGTTTATTCAGCCTCTCACCCCACCCCACCCCATCAGCAAGCAGGCTGAGGATGCACAGAGACTGCAAGGGAATGCAGCCAGGAGAGCAGACTTCAACTGTCCAAAGCGAACTGCCGTGAAAAACTGTGTATGCCCCATGTCTGGCAGAGTTCAAGGCCAGGCTGGATGGGGCATTGAGCAACCCTGTCTAGTGGAAGAGGGGTTGGAACTAGATGATCTTTTAGATCTCTTCCAACCCAAACCATTCTATGATATTCCATACCATATGCTATCATGCTCAGTTATCAAGTCTGGGGAAGAAGAAGGAAGGGGGGATGTTGTTGGAGTTAGTGTGTTTGTTTTCTCAAATAACCATTATGTGGGATGGAGTCCTGCTTTCCTAGGGATGGCCGAACACCTGCCTTCCATGGGGAATAGTGAATTAATTCTTTGTTTTGCTTTATTTGTGCACGTGCAGGATCTTTCCTGATCAAATTCTCCATATCTCAATCCATGAATTTTCTCACTTTTATTCTTCTGATTCTCTCCCCATCCCACTGGGGAGGGGAGCAAGACAGTGGCTGGTGGGGCTGAGTTCCCAATTGAGGTTAGCCCAAGAGTGCAGAAATTAAAAAGGAGCAAGGACTGTGGGACAAGGAAACCTAGAAAAGTCTGAGAAGTACAAGCTGGGCCTGACATGGGTAGAGAATAAAATGGAGAGGAAGGGAGCAAGCAGGACAGGAAGAGAACAGGAGGCATGGGGTCAGGGTTACAGGGGATGGGTGGAAAAGCTTAGGACCATTAAAACATAGCCACCTGCAGAGCCCTGAGCTGCTCCCACAGTCCTGAATCCACCTCTGATTCCCTCTGCAAATCTGTGGGCAAAGCACTCCTCCCCATGTTGGGTTGGCTGAGGAAGCGGAAGAACTTTGCTTGCTGTTCCTCTGCTACCTCAAGAGGTCACAGAGGTCTGTGCAGCAATGGCAGCAGCTCAGACGATGACTCACTGGGGTGTCACCATGATGCCACACAACCAAGGTTCCTGTGCTGGGGTTGTAGTTCTGCTTTCCCTTTCATGGTAACAAATTACAGGATTGAAACAGCAACAAAAGTACAAGGTTATGCTGGAAAACACCAAGTGCTGCAATTGAGGGTGTTTGCCACTTTTACACCCCTACTCTCCTTTCACAAACCATCACCACCACCCCCCTATTTTGTGGTCTTAGCATGAAATCACCCTGTTGTCTTCAGTTCTCTTCCCTGCTGCTCTGGGCACAAATTGGTGTGGTGCAATGAAAGAAATGCTGCATAGTTGATGTCTTTTCTTTTGCATGAACGAGGCAATGCATAGGAAGTGATCTGGGGGCCGAAAGAGGGAAGCTGACCTCCTGGGCAATGCAGGCCACAGCTGCCCTGGAAAATGAGCTCTCAGTCTCTGCATGGAGCCCTGTGTGGGCGGGATGGACCACTCAGACTCAGCTGTCTACAGGCAGTTGCATCTTCTAAGACCATTGGACAACAATGGTCTGACCCAGAGGCTTAGACTGGTTTTCAGACTTGAAAGATGCTCTTACTGACAAGGTGTCTTCGTACCACACATAAGGCATGATTATGATTCTGACAAATGAAAATGTCTCAGATTGAACTCTCAGAAATACTACTTTGGACTGCAGTGCACCTCGGCTCCTTTTTTTTTGGTGAGGATAAAGCATGTCCTCAATTCACTGTGTGTCCTTAAAAGAACACAGTATTTGTGAAGCACTCAGACACCTAAGTGCCATAGGAAAATAGTCATTCTGACTTTGGAGCAAGAGCTGGCTAGTGGGTAGTGACTAGGGTATGGATGGAATGTTGCATTCCAAAGAAAAATTGCAATGAAATGTTTAATACACTGATGGAAAGATGCTGAGGGAAAGATACTGAGATTCAGTACAGAATGAGATAAGACGATGTCATGATGCTTTGCAATCACACTTGCAATAGGCTAGTCTCAAGTTTCATGGATAACCTTAATTGTTTGGGATTTAATTTTGAGTACTTAGTTTTGTAGTCCTAAGACAATTTTTCTCCATGTGTGCAAGCGTTCAATACATAAAAGAATAATAACCTGATCTACTTAAGAAATTACCTTCCTCTCCAAATTAATTAGATGGAAAATAAATCAGCAAGGCTATTTTCATACTTCAGCTATGCTTTTGTAACTGTACTATAGGGCAAGATATCTTCTTTGGTACTAAAATTCTGTTTTACGTACTGGTTTCATTTACTGATTGAATTTACTTGTCATTTTGTTGAATTCAGCTATGTAAGGTGGACAGCATCATACACACTGATTGTCAGGGCATCTGGCACATTTGTGTAGGAATTTTTACTTATATGTTAAAAAACAAACGAGTAATTAGGAAATTTCTTTCAAATTTTATGTCAAACATACGTTATGTTCACTTTTGAGAAATTAATTTTGTTGATGGTGCACAGAGATTCCTAGACAGCTAAATACTCTGGGCTAAAATTTCACTTCACAAGATAGTCAGTAAAAAACCTTTATGAAATCTTGGCCGTATTTTGTCTCCTAACAGAATGTCTGGAGGAAATTATTCTTTTAAATATATTTTTTTAAAAGCTGAGAATAAGCAGAGCACATTTGGCAAGTTCTGAACAGCAGCAGGCTGGCATCTCTTCCAGGTTGTATATTTTCAGGTAAATGTGAAGTTAGCATGGAGCAGGGGGAGCTTTGGGGAGCCAGGAACACTGGACAAATGGAGTAACAGCATCACTGCTAAAAAACCAGGGAGCCCACAATTAAAGATTTATAGCCTTATGGACAACAAATACTTCACAGGACAAGACTACAAAGCAGTCCCATGCACAGGTATTCTTTTTACTCTCCTTCCATCCATTTCTTTCACCATACCCTTTTACAAAACACTTGCTAGACTGACAGCATTACTATTGCCAGTCCCACTGCAAACTAGTAAAATGGGGAATGCTTTTTAATGCCTTTTTATGGATTTCTCAGTTGATTCAGTTGGTTCCTATTCAAATATTGTGTTTGTTTTAAATGCTGCAAATTTTAGGGCAAGCATGACATTTGTTAAAGAATCTGTTTTTGAAATATATCATATTTAGAGATCTGTAAATAAATAATATTCAAAAATAATTTTTATTAATTTTTAGATTATTAGAACAGTTTTCATATTGAACTTCAACCACTATTTTAGGAGTTGTTTTTGTCAGGGAAAGGCTGCACTATGAATAATTCTCTCAGTATTTCTGTGGATGCTAACTTTTAAAGTAACTGAAACGAAAGCAGCTCTTCAGAGATCTGTGCAAGATTTCCCAGTCAATGAAACTTCCATGAAAGATCAAAAAAAGAAGACACCACGAACGAGGCTGTGGTACCCACTGCCAGGCAGATCTAGCTTTGCCTCTCACCTATAGGGATGCTGGAAAGGACAACTTGGAACCTCTTTTTGAGGGTCACTGGTAATGCTGAGAGACCTGCTTCTCAACCTTGTTTCTGTAGCATTGCTACACGGTGCTGGTCTCCACAGGGATGTGGGAGAAATTTGACCCGTGCTACATTACTACTTTTTGTATTAAATGTTTGTGGGTTTTTCTCCTGGAGTTTGACAGCCTGAGGGCTAAAAGGGCAGTGCTGTCCTCTGAAGCGTGCTCTGCTCCAGGTTACAGTCATCAGTCGGACAGAGAGCAACACGCTCATTAACTGCTAGGTAACAACTGTACCTAATCATCTATGAGGAGGTTTTCTTGGTGTCTATCTAACCAGCAGCTCTACCATTTAATGAGATACTTGTTCACTTCAGTTCAAAACCCTACTTACTACTATTAAAGAAATTACCGACTCTTTCAAATATCCTCTGACTGCTATCCTAGGATACTCACTGATAGGGGTTCTTAGAAAATATAAAATGCACTAAGTACTTGAGCCTTCCTGCAAAGTTTCAATAGCCAAAAACATCAAGAATCTTTGGAACACCAGTTCTTCATACAATTCATCATTTAATTCATTACTTCACAATCTTGTATTTGGATTTTTAAAAAATCAACATCATTAATATTTTGGACTTGCTGTTAGGAAAAAGTCCCCACACAACTTGATATGTTGCTGATTTTAAAGATCCACCCATTCTACTTGAAAATAAAATATTTGGTTTCCTAAATGTCAGTCAGGAGAACCAGGGCATCAGCCTTCATTGCCTATGTTCACTTGACAGCCATATGTCTGTGTACCAGAAGAACATTCTGTGGTTCTACCAGTCCTATGTCAGATTTTACTTAGTAAATTGAAAAAAAATCCTACAATAATAAAACACCATAACCCAAACCAACTAAACAACCCCCGCCCATGAACAAACAAAACAACCAAACCAAAAAAAACCCAAACCAAAACAAAATTATGAAATAAAATGAACCCAAACCCTAACCAGATTGCAGCAAAACAAGTGTTCCGGATATTTTCATGTCAGGGGAAAGGCAAGTTGTATTAACTCTGGTATTTCTAAACCCCAAGACTGTGGGTTTAGCCCAGGATGCTGCCATCTGGGAACAAGACTCCACATTCACATCACACACGTGCTGTAACCTGGGGCCCAGGACGCAGCCTCACCCCGCTCCACACTGCCCTGGGCAGGGCACAGGGACTGGCAGCCACTGCCCACAGATCAGCCCCACACCCACATGTGCATCTAAGGCATCAGTAAGGTATAGGGTCCTTTTGTAAAGTTTTTTATGTCTGTGCTTCTGAAGCCGTGCAAGTGCGACAAATGGCTGGGGGTTAAGAATTTTCTACATCAGTAACCTTCCCCACCCCTCACTCCAGCCACCCCAGCAAACAGAACGAATGCCCCATACCTGGAGATGTTTTGATGCCTGAATTATTAATAAAATAAGCATGATAATGAATAATCTATGTTAAGCATTTTCTTACCCTTTATTTTTTCATTATGATCAGAAAGGAATATGATTAACAGCAGTTTAAACTTTAGCAGTACAATTTCAGTATTAAATATAAAACTACACTGCAAGTTGATGTGGTTTAAAAATGGTTATGTACTCTAGCCTTAAATTTATGTATCAAATACAAGTAACTCAATTGTTTCTTGCCTTGACAATTAACATATCTAACATGTTTCAACAAGCCAGACATCCATCTTTTCCATTAAAAAAAATAAGCAAGCACACCAACTCTTATTCATAGCAATAGGGGATAAAGACTCAACACTTTCCTGAGTGTTGTGCAAATAAGAACAGTTTCAAGAAAGTCAGTTAAATAATTGTAATGATAAATCTAAAGCGAAGCTGGAGGACCTTTTGATTAACTTCATATTTCATATATCATTTGCATCACTTGAGAGCAACATGAGTTACAGAACTTCCATGAAAACAAGCCACTTACAAGCAGGTGTTTAAGCTTGATCAGTTTATTAAAAGGATTATATGACACGGTTGCCTGCAATAGCAGGGGACTGGATCTGATGACCCAGGAAGTTCTTTCCAGTCCCATGTTTCTAAGCCATGCACCAAGTGTATCCAGCCCACACTTTCACATTTGGAAAAAGCCAAAGCCACACACACACACTCACAGAAAAAAAAAAAATAAAAAAAAATAAAATAAAAAAAGACCTTGATGACACCATTTCATTTTTCTAGTTATTCACTATGCAGAAGGGAACAGAGCTTAAGTCCTGTACAGAGGATACATTTACTCGAGGTTGATGTGGTACTGAAGTCAGTTAATAATTAGATACCTCCAGGCAGATTCAGTTACAGGGCATACCAACACTGCACACTGCCAGACAATTTCTAATCAAGCCAAGAACCTCTTGCAGGATGAGGTCTCTGCTAGCAAGCACAGAGCACACTGAGTAAGCTAAAAGCAGCTGTTCTTAGGTGAACTACCCTACCAACCATGAGTGAATGACAGATAGATGGTAAGAAGCATTTACCTACTAGACAAGATCTCTGCACGCCCAGGCAGAAGTAACTAGTTCAGAGCTGCATCCATTGTTCCTACCTTGCCTGCTCTTGAGTAGTTCTCTAAAAGCTGGTCTACAAAATCAGTGCAGCCATTCTCAAGCACTACTACAGTAGCAGTTCACAGCTGCTATGCAAGATTCTACTTTCAAATGGTAGCAAGACTTTCCCATCACTGAGGCTGGTTTGCTAAGACAGCAGTCACAGCCACAGTAATAAGCCATTGCAACAGAGATACTTAAGCAATTGCCTACATTCAGCCCATCTAACTTTTAGGCACTTGGTTATGGTGTCTGGGTCCCTTATCACCCAGAACTCCCCCCACCCCCCAGGGGAAAAAAAATAAAAATCACTGAAGGCAGGTAGTCTCAATTGCCTTCTGGAGGTCTCTCTTGACCCCCCACTGAGCAAACCAAGTTCTTAGCACACGCACCTCAGTTAGACAGGATGAATGGACACTTGCATCTCTTCCTAGAGACAGTATCAAAAATCTCCAAAACCAAATGCAATCAAGCAATTACGGTTTGCAACCCATTACATTTGGAAACAAAAACTTAGTCAGTAATTATGCTATAGTCCCTCCCTCCCAAGCATAAAAGCCTTCCACATGGAGGCTCTGCTTAAAAAAAAAAAAAAGTAAGAAAAAAGAAAGAGAAGAAGCATTCTTCTTTCAGACAAAGAAGAGTGCACACGGCTGCTTTGCCACTCATTCATGGGGAAGCTGAAGGATCAGAGAACACTTATTCAGAGAACTGGAATGACTAAGCACTGCTAGTGCATGCAAAGCAGAAGTAACAAGATTGTTTTTAAATTAACCCTAGTCCTCTTCTCCACCCCACAAAATTCATGCAAGTGTTTGAGAAGTCAAGACATAATAGCCCCAGTTTCTAAAAAGGCTTAATTTGGTTTTTTTAATACATATTGTAAAATGTCCTTGTTTTCTTTCTGCGGGTAGATAAATGCATTTTTGGCATGTTTGAGAACCATAGAGATCTATGAAATCCATGCTGTTTAAATTCTCCAGCTAGTTTTTATAACCTGTCAAAAAAACATAAGCAACCTATACATGTTTCCCCAGTATTGACATGCATGCTCAGAGCTCTCCACTGTAGTGAAATGAGGTGTTACTTCTGTGCTGATAGTTGACGAGTCAGCATTACACGACTTTGAGACCAACTAAATTAACATTGTCGTAATATGAAAGGCAAGCACAAGTTCATTTATTTATAGCAAAGGTCTTGGGTTACAGGAGGTCAGTTCTTGCCATCTTGAAAAGATAGGGGATAACTTATTGCATACATGTGCATTATAATTTAGCAGCAAGTCATTCATAGAAACACTTCCTTCCTACTGCTTTTTTGGTTTATTATCTCAATTATATATATATATTTTAACTTTACAAAGCATTTAACACCACCTTTAAGTTAATGGTCTTTTATTGGAAAAAAAAGACTAGCATTTACAACTTGGAATGGACATAAATTGTAATATCTTGAACAGCAATGTTGATAGTTGTGCTGAAGTCCACAGGCTACTCCGCCAGCTCCAAGTCATGGTACAGAAGGTTTTAAAAATATGAGAGTCCAAAGATGCTCCCTTGGTGAAGGTTTCTTTTAAAAATTTTGTGAACGGTAACAGCCTGACACCCGTTTCACTATAGTGCAATGCAGACAATGTTAAACCAGTATTTTAACACAGACATGCCATCCATAGTTAAGATCATCCTATTTTTGGAGCACACTGCTACGTACAGGAGAACCATTCAACCTTTAGGGCATTTTCCTTAAGTTTTGCATCCTTCAACCATTTTGCTGCATACCATCCTGAGGTATAAACCAATTTTAAAGTAAACCAGCTATGACAATTTATACTACAAATTGAACTAGAATCCACTATTGAACAAGAGAGTGGATCCTTTAGGTTTTTTTTCCTTTTAATACACATGTCTGACTGTGCTCAATTGTCAAGCTGCATGCATGAAAAACTGGCCAGCCCAAACAGTGTAATAGTCATTAGCAAATGGAACTTTCGAGTTCACTAAGTGCTTCCTTTTTTTTTTATTTTCAAGGTAGTACAATTATTTATACTGTAAAATTGATGTTTAACTTTATCTTTTAGGGACAGGACCACCAACCATTACATGCAGTTTGTGGACAGAAGGTAATTTGACATTCAGTTTTGCTATACAGAAACAGAATGAATAAATGAACATTTTTTTTGCAAGAGGTAAGTAAAAGATTCAATTTGATTCTTCTAGAGGAAAAAAGGTGTAAAGGAGGTCTCTTCACTTTGCAGTCATCATCTGTACGAATTCTGAAAAGATAAAAAGTCACTGTGATTTACTGTCTCCAGTATACTTTAAGTCAAAAGTGTCTAAAACACAGTTGGCATAAAAAAAAGCACCTTTCACTGCATCTAAGGTTTTGTCCACAAAAAAAACCCTTTGTTCACAGAAGTGAGCAACCAAATAAACTAGTGTCTGAATTAAAAATTAATGCCCTATGCAACAAGCTTTCCTCAGTCTGAATAATGGTTTTGAGTCAAGACAAGCATCATTTTACCTTCATAGTTGACTTGCCCATCCCCATCAATGTCTGCTTCTCTGATCATTTCATCTACTTTTCATCTGTTAGCTTTTCTCCTAAGTTTGTCATAACATGGCGTAGTTCTGCTGCACTGATATAGCCGTTGCCATCCTATGAGAAAAGAGTTGCACAAGACCATGAACAACAATCCTGACATTGACCAACTTGGAAACTACACCTAGGTTTCCAGTAACTGCTTCTGAAGCAGCCTTATGGCACTTGGGACAGATGTACAGACCTGGCACACTGTACAAACTGTAGTATTAGTCCCATTGCCTTCTGAGGCATGCATGACAACATATCCTTCCATGCAATTATTGTGCTGTAATAACAACTGCATGCCTGACTTGTAGTTGTGATAAGGTATTTTTAATGCTTTTAAAGAGCTTTCAAAAATAAACATAGAAACAAAACCAAAAAAGTTTTTGTTTAGTCTCTGCTGCCTAAGCAAGGCCAAAAAGAGACCCACTTGCCCACCAGCAAGAATTAAGTCAGCTTTCTCTTCTGTGTTAACACTACCTGTATAATCAGACTGCAGCTGGCTATGTTAGGCTTCTCAGATAAGACGATATAGAACAAATCAAATAAAGAATTTAAATTCTACTCATAGGAGTTTTGAGAAGTTTTATGACAACACTAAAAAGAGAAATCAACACTTGTAAGCCACTGTCCCCCATTAGCAACACCCAAAGCTAAAGCTCACTCTGAGCCACTTCAGAAATTCCATAAACTGGAAGAATATACCATCTTAGAGCAAGATGTGGTCATCACCAGTAGATAACCTACCTCAGGGCTTTAAACACTAATCTAGTCTGCAGAAATATCCCCACATTTTAGGCAAAGTAGTAAAGTCTTCTTCCATACATGTGCATAAATTAGCTTTACAGCTGCACCAGCCACTACTCCACACAATTCTTTTATAACATCTGTCATGTACAAACAACCCAAAGAGGGGTAAACCTGTTCTAGAAAACTGACATATGCCTAGGTATTCTTAAACAAGGTCAAGGGAGCTGAGCTTTTAAGTTTTCATGAAAGCAACCTCAAGGTTCACATTTGGATAAGAGAACGTGCAATACCTCATATCCCTCCAAATGCCGATGACATCATCTTGACTTCAAAAGCTTCCACAGGGTAGCATAACCCTGTGCATCCATGCAAATATTTTCCCATTTCCCCCAAAGTCAAAACGTAGAGAAAAATCCCCCTCCTCTACCCACATGTCTCAAAAAAACCCCACCCCTCCCACCAAGCATTAAGTTCTGATAAAATATGTTTCTAAGGAAAGATTCGTCCTCATGGATGAGCCTAAAGCTTCAATCTTGCTGTATGAAGCAAGTAGAAGCAGGGTGGAATAGTCCTGGTTCTGTATTCAGAACAATGTCTGTTATATTTCTAATTCCTCTGCTTCTACTAGAGGACTCTTTCTCCTTCTAGACAAAAAAAAAAAAAAACAGGGAGAAAACACTAAGGAAAATATTGACATCATTACTGCTTTTGAAGAGTAGCTGTGCTTTCAGTAATACCTTGTCAAAGACTCGGAATGCCTCACGGATTTCTTCCTCGCTGTCTGTGTCCTTCATTTTTCTGGCCATCATGGTTAAAAATTCAGGGAAGTCGATAGTGCCATTGCCTTAATAAAAAGAAACTTCCAAAAATTAAACTTCCATGCTTTTCTTCATTAACAAACAAACAAAAAATCTGGCATCTGACTTAGCCAGGGAGAAGACTGCCACATGCTCTGTTAACTGTCCTTATAGATGAACTGGTTCTTCTCTCTAAATTACCACCACTGAGTCTTTTGCTATTACAACATGCAGCAGCCAGAGCAGCCACTCTGTTTCGGCACAAAATCAACTGCTGCCTTCTTTCAAGGACAAGCCACACCATTTGCCACCCAAGCTACAAGTAAAATGTCAGTCTGATGCTTCAAGGTTAACCAATAACGAGACTTATCTTTACTTCAAATAACTCCCACAATATTAACCTTTTAATTTCTTTATAACTTCTCAATTGTTGTGTCTTCCAGAACACAAGTTAAGCTGCCATTACAATTTAAGGTTATCTAATATTTGGGAACATCATACAACTTGACTAAACTGTTCATAAATACTTTTTATTTTTTCTTTCTAAAAATCAGCCAGCTTATCAACCAAAGTTGCACACCACAAAAGCAACAAACCATTCTAAGGGGCAAAAGGGAGTGCAAATTCCAGTGACAGGGGAAAAGCTGACATTATTTGTCATTACTGGTAAGTTTAGCTGTAAGTATTCTTACAGTATTTTACTGCACTAAAAATCCCTGCTGACATCCAGGCCTCACTCTTAAGATTAAGCTTTTCATTCAAAGTAATGATTTAAATTTCAGGCTGCTCAAAGCTAGGAAAAAAAACAAGTGGTATGTTCAAGAAACTAAATTCGTACAGCCAGGATTCAGCTCTACATGCCAAAAAGGCACATTAAGTAGTTCACAAAACCACATTAAACAGACCACTGTGCAACGAAGATCTACCCACTGATTTAAAGAAGCACACAAATTCATTGTGCAACAAATGAAGTTTAAGAAAATCCTCGCATCCTAGGGATTCCAGCCTGAGACATACACAGCTATTTATCATCATGGCCAGCTTTACATACCAGAAAAATATGAACACAGGTCTCATACTCAGTTTTGAAAAAAAAAAAAAAAATCAATGAAAATGCAGAAGAAAAGGAAAGCATTCTGCTGTAACCCAAATTTAAACAGTTGGGCAAGCATACTTATCTGAAGTTCTCAGTCTCCTTCTGTTTTACATCCACCAGAGCAGCATTTGGTCTGCAGCCTAAAGAAGCTACTATACACAAACTCTACATACCACTGCATACACTGAAGCTCTTCAGTTTCTGCAAAGACTTAGCAATTAAGGTCAACTTAACACTTTTTTAAAAAGTAGTTTAATTAATATGGCCTGATAATCTGATAATTATACCCTTGCCAATACACTTTCACTCTTCTTTTGCAAAAAGGTTAGAGAAAAATCCTACCACAACCAACATACAAAACTAAAGGCTTGACATCCCTTAGCCAGGGGAAATATTTCTCCTTTTTAGAACTGTTAGCCTATGTGGAGTTCAGAAACACAGTACGTGTTTCAATATGGGCTTTCCGGTGTTCATTTAAAATAATTCTGTTAGCCTTGATACAGGAAGGGTTTTCTGCCTTTGCCTCCAAAAGCCCCTCTCTTATTAGGGATTTAACATATTAGTTAGACTTTATAGTCTCTTCCTGTTGTGCTAAACTTCCACTGAAAACACTATTACACTTCTAACATATTTTTTGCCTTAGCCAAAGCCACAGACATTGGTAAAGTTACTAAAACCAGCATGGGCTGACAAAACACATACAGAAAAACTGGATGGAAAGACAGGTTAGTGGTAGGTAAAAGCAAGTCAGGCAGCAATAGGAGGCCTGTGACCCATAAAATACTATTAAAGACAAATAGGCATAACTTTGTCTCTGCTCTGTTCTTAGTCTCATGAATATTTGACATACCATCTCTGACATCTTTCTGAGTTTAGAGTCTACCCAGCATTTTGAAACTGCTTTAAGAGCTCTATGTCACAGTCTTCACTACGCAGTTTAAGCCCAGGTATGGGGGTCACACTCACTAAAATGATCACAGCAACTTCCCAAAACTTACCATCAGCATCTACCTCGTTGATCATATCCTGCAATTCTGCTTCTGTTGGATTTTGACCCAGTGACCTCATGACAGTTCCCAGTTCTTTTGTTGTGATAGTACCATCACCATCTTTGTCAAATAGGGAAAAGGCTTCCTTGAATTCTAGAGGCAGAAACAGTCCCAGTGTTTAGAAACATCACCAGCATGACAACACTGCAGACTAAAAATTCACTCTACTGAAAAAGCCTGGTACAGTTCTAAGAAACATTCTCTTTTTATCTAACTGTCCCTGTACTGAGAGAATTAACACTCTCAAATACAAATAAAAAAATTCCTTACAAAACCAACACATAATTTTCACAGTAAATTCAAACTTATTTCATGTGGCTATATATCTACATTACAACTCCGTAATTCATTTCCATGCACCTGCATCTTGCCTGAGGCACAGTTGTTCCTCGAATAGCAGCTGTCTGAAATAAGTGAAAGGAGCAATTGGGTTCCCTTTACAATTAACAGACTTACAGGAATAAAAGCATTGTCATTTACCACTTATTTTTAAGTCAGCAGACAATAAGAATTAGTGTCAGCCAGTAAGAGGGGACTGATCTCCAGAAGGTCAAATAATGCTGCTCCTCCTGACCAGCCTGAATTACAGGCAGTCTATTAAAAGATTTATTTAAAAGACAATGGCTTATTTAAAAGACACTAAACTGAGGTTCGTTTGTTGCCATTTCATTTGTAGTTTACCTTCACTCTATTAAAGAGTACCTAAGTCTGCTTCGACTCTTAAGTAGCTCATTTGAGTCTAGCAATTACTTCTGTTTGCAAGAAATCTAGAACTTGGCTCAAGTCTGAACATCTTAAAAAATATCATTATCTATAGTCCAAGGAATAAGAAGTCTAAATTAAGAGGCAATGAAACAGTAATCTTCGAGAATATTTTTGTCTGGTTTTTTTTTAGTTTGGGATTTTTTTAAGTGAGTGCTTTTCAAAAGTGGTAGTACAGATTTAAAATTGTCAAAGATGTTTTTTTCCACTATGCTTGAGATAATATATTTTCTTTTAGTCACAAGAGCTAGCAAAAAAAAAACCAACAAAAAAACCATCAAAACACTTACCAGCAATCTGTTCTTCAGTCAGCTGATCAGCCTACACGAAGAATAGAACATTTTAGAATACTGTTTACCTCTAGCTCTGTCAAGCCATGAGGCACTTTCTTTAAATTTCAAAAATGATTTATCATTACCTTCACGAAGTCACTTTCAAACCGTGGAATTCTGTCTCTACAAGGTGACTGCACTCACACCATGCAGCTGTTTCCAAAAGCATATAGGCTAACTTGATTTGAAACTGCACATGAAGAACCAAGTGCCATCCTGCAACTTGGCGAATCCAGTTTGGTCCAGTGAAGGACACAGGGCAGGCTCCCTGCAATTGGTCAGAGAGGCACAAAATCCCTAACACCATGTGTGTGGCTTTTCACAGCACATGCCATTCCCAGCAGCGCAGTGCCCAGCACAGCGTGGGGGCACTGCACAGCGTGGGCTGAGTGCTGCCCACTGCTCCAGCCCTGCCCGCCCTCCCCACCTCACAGCAGCAGCCTCCTGCCCTCTGCCAGTCCCACAGAAGGGGCTCTGCTGCAATATTATGAATTACATCTCGGTGTTAGAGAGATTTTTTTGCCACCTCTGACCAAGAAAATCACAGCTTTCACACATCATATTATTTTTTCATTCAGCTATGCATTTTAAGGTGCCTCATCCTGACATGCACGTTGTTTTACATATAATTTTAAGTGGCAAGGTTTAAAATGCCTGCTTATGACCTTCTGTACGTCGAGAGGCCACTGCTGCATATGAAGGCGTACAGCTCAGTGGGCAACCAAAAGGGCTCTCTAGAGCTTAACTGTGACAGCCACATCCTTCCAGAAGCCTCTCCCTATGTACGGATAGAGCATCACAAAAAGCTCCACTGTTTGGATTCAAAGTAGCTAGCTACCTCTTTATGGAAAAATATGTCTTTTCCTAGTAAAAGAAAAAAAAAAAAAAAAGAAGAGGTTTTTACATGCCTAATCATAGATATTGAAGAATACAAGGTACTAACTTGTTTTAAATACATTTTACTGGACTATTTTTACGAATAGAACAGAGAATTTTGCAGGTCAGAGAAGGCAGGCAAAGCCTTCTTGTCTTAAAATATTATTTAAGTATAAAAACCATCTAACTGTAGCAAAGAGTAACAAATACAATGGAGAATTAATCAGCTATACAATGCTAAGCTCTTGCATATGGGACAAGGATAGGGTTGAAAATCTGCTCTATATGTTAAGGGAAATACACAGATCTCATTGGTAATGAGGTAGGGGGTTTGTTTTAAGGTCTGTATGCAATGATTAAACAATTCCCTGCATGCAGGGTGTTGGAGGAGGGAGAAAAGGGTAGAAACGCTAACAGTTAAAGACAGTCTTCTTTAATAACTGCAAAAACCTTGTGTTCAAAATCCAGCTCGACTTCCTGCACTCTTTGTAATTTTCCAGAAAATGCAAGGTTTCACTCTAAAGATTATCTAAGGAATTTACATAACAGACTAACTGCCCTGCAGAACAGGAAATAGAGCCACACCTTGGCAAAAAACCTCAAGCCCACAGCACCAGCTCATTGCCCCGTTAATCGGGGCACGCTGAATGTTTCTAAAAATCGTATTTCAATTGAATAAAAAATAATAACCAACAAAAAACACACAAAACAAAAACCCAAAACCTTTGCACACCCAGTGATGCCCGAGGACACAACCCAACCCTACACTGCCAAGGGGTTCACCTTCCCGAGCAACAGGCACAACCACTATCCCTTTACCACAGCTACAGGACAAAGGTACCCAGCCAAGGCTGGAGCCATCACCCCACCCAGCCAAGTCATCAAATCCTGTCCTGGTGATGTCAGCCTTCTCCTACGGGAAGGGGAGATGGAGAGAGAGTCGAGGAACACCCGGATTGCCAAAAAGCGATTAGAGGTCAGTCTGCAACTGTTTCTCCGCTCCCGTAGGAAGTGAAAAACCGCCGGGAAAATCCCAGCCCTTCCTCTCGCCCTCTTTTACGAGCAGCGCTGGCTGGCCGCGCAGCGCTCGGCAGATGATGCGATGCGTTCCGGCGGGCATCGCCCGGCCGACGAGACGGGAGGCTCGCAGCCCGCCGGCGCAACAGGCGCCCTACCCGGCCAGCAGCCACCCACTGCTGCAGTGCGTCCCCGTCTCCCCTCCCTCCCTCTCCAGCCGGCGGCCACACCACGTCCTCATCATTCAACCGCGAGGGCGCCCGGGCTCCGCGACCGGCCTTCCCTGCCTTCCCTCCGGCGGGCGGCAGGGGCAGAAGCTCTTCCCCCGCAGCCCCCGGGGAGAGGGGAGGCTGCGCCCCTCCCGCCCCGAGCCTCCCATGCAGGAGCTGGGCCGCTTCCAACCGAGCAACACGCACAGCGCCCCGGTCCCCGCGGCCGGGGGGTGCGCGGGGGCCGGGAGGAAGAGGAGGAGACATGATGTAATGCAGACAGCGATGGGCTTCGCCACCGCGGCTGCGTTTTTTTTTTTTTTTTAGGGGGGGGAACTGGGGAGGACGGGGGGGCGCAGTAGCTGCAGCGCGATGCCCTCCCCCGGCCGCCCCCCCGCTCCCTGCGCAGTGCAGCTGGTGCCGGAGCCGAGCGGGATCCTCGCCCGCAAACCCGCGCCCCGCCCCGCAGCGCGCCCTGCCCGGCGCTGGGGCCGTGGCCCCGGGAAGGCGCGCCCGGCCCTTTCCGCAGGGGAGGAAAGGCGAGGCGGGGCGGGAGGGCGCGGGGCCGGGCGCCCACACGGCAGGCCCGGGGAAAGGGGAAGGAAGCGGCGGAAGGGGAAGGGCCGCAGCTCCGCGATCCCGCGCAATGCAGCGGGCGGCAGGGAGAGAAAGAGTCCGCGGCCACCAATCCGCTCACCCCGCGGAGACCCGGGCGGGAAGGGCCCCCGCGAGGCTCCCCCCACCCCCGCTCCTCCCCGGGGACAGCCCGGCTCCACGAACCCGACCGTCCCCAGCTCCGCAGCCAGAGCACCGCACCAGCCCGGGCACCCCGTGCCGCACCCGGCCGGTCGAGCGAGCGAACGAGTCCCCTACCATGGCGCGGCGGCGGCGGGCCCGGCGGCGGCTGCTGCACGAACTGCGCGACCACGAGCGGCGGCGGCGGCTGCTGCCTCCTCCCGGCGCGGCTCACAGAGTGCTGGGGCTGTGAGCCTGCGCCGCCCGCTATATACGTGGGGCTGTATCCCTCCGCCGGAGCGGGGCCCTTTTCCCTCCTCCCGGCGCGGTATGTGCGAGGTGACTGCGGCGGGCGGCCCGGCCCCCTCGGCGGCCCGGCCCCTCCCCCGGCGGGGCCGCTCCCGCGGCCGAGCGCCCCCACAGGGCCGAGGGCAGCCCGGCCGCGGCGGTGGCTCGCTCTGCCGGGCGCTGGTGCCCGCAGGGAGCTGCCTCGCCGCCGGGTCCCCGCCGGGTCCCCGCCGCTCTCCAGGCTGGAACCCCCCGGAGCGAGGGCATCTCGGCCAAGTTGGTGCTTTTTCTTATTTTCCAGACAGCATCCCCGCCGGCGGGGCGGGCCTGCGCTTCCCCGGGGAGCCCGGAGCGGCACCTGGGAGAGGAGGATGGCGCGGGGACGGGGACGGGGGTGGGGGGGAACATTAATAAAGGACTCTTTTTTCGGTGACGAGGCGTGCGCGACGGCGACTGTAAAACTAAAACTAAAGTGTTGAAGCGAGCACAGCTGCCTTTTTATTAATCGTAGGGCTTTTATCAAGAACCAAAATCCAGGCGACGCCGAAATTTAATCCAGAATCGGATGGTCTACTACTGAGGTGTCACTTCAGCCTCTTCAGAAGCCTGCAACTGAGAGGCAGCAAAAGCATGTCCTGATTGTCAAAGTGTTTTCTTCATTTTTTCCCTGTCAGTTCTGAGGATTTTGTCCACGCTGGTAATAACAAAAAAAAAAAAAAAAATTTGTAGAATTCACACTGTACCTCCTTTAACAGGCATGGAAGCACAAAGAAACATGGACCCACTTCGGGATCTAGTAGATTTCGGTGCCATTCGTGACAAGTTCCCTTAGATATTCAGATTTGTTGTAATTCAAGATATTTTTAGTTGAAGGTTTTCGTTCGGGCCTCTCTATGGATTGGGAGGCTTGCAGTATTTTCAGTGTGTTCATAATTCTGATAAATCTGCTTGCAGTATAGCACTAAATCTTTTGAAATTCATTTGTCTATTCTGTTTTCAAAAAATCACGTGTACTTTCAGTGTTTGAAATAAAGACAAAATCAGTTTGGTTCTGTTTGTCTAACAGTTTCAATAACTCTGCCACTGAAGTTACAATTTATTTGCTTACCTTTCTGGAACACAGTGATAGCAAGCACAACAGTTACCTGTTTGCAATGTAGAGGGATTTCTCAGCAAACAAAATAGCACATTTTATGTGTCATAGTTTGGTTCCCAAAACATTCTAACATTTGTATAGCAACTACTGTATGAAATGGCATCAGAAAACAAATTTGCACCTGGCTAGTGTCCAAATGATAGGTTTATAGACAGCTTTCATTTTAGATGTGGAATGCCCAGCCTCCTATTTTTAATATGCCTTTTTTTTTTTTTTTTTTTTTTTAACTACCAAACAGTGATGGTGATTTTTTTTTTCCTGTAGGAAGAACATGCAAATAATTGATCTTTCATTTTCATACCAGCAATTTTACGTTTTTACTTTCCTAGCTTAATTTCTTTCTGGAAAGCAAGGCACAACGTTTGATTGGTGTAAGCTACAGGAGTGTTTGCTTGGGTAAGTGAATCTTGGAACTCTCTGAGACAGGGTTATGTGAAGAACAGTGTCCATTTACAAATTGTTCAGCTTATGTGCTGGTATTACACAGGTGAAAATCTCATTGTTAAAACACTGAATTCTACATATATATTGGACTAATAAATTTGTACAATTATCTTGCAGAGAAAAGGTATTATCAGAAGAATAATCTTACCAACATTTACATGTGACAGTTTAGAATGTGGGTGCTTTATTTCAATTTCCTTAATTTTAAGCACATGTAACACGTTCTTCCATTGATCCAAACACTCACTTGTTAAAACATGAAGGGATTAGATATATCTGTTGAGGAGAGACTCTAAGACAACTAATTAAAATTTATGTAGATTCTCTTACAAACTATCAGCATTACAGCATTTGGACGTACGTGATGAAACTTGGAAATGTGAAGTAGAAAGCCACTCAGTAACATTCAGTGAAGGTTGACAAAGATTAACAGGGCCTTTGAGTAGAAGAATTACTGTGCATTTATTCCTATTTCTTTTTTTCTTTAATTTTTTTGTATCTACTTTTCCTAACTCTTGATGGTTCATGTTAATAATTCATTTATATTTAAAATTAAATTTGAAATCAAGTTACTTTTAAAGTAGTTTGGAATATAGTTATCTTGCTTTATTTAAAAAAATATCAGGATGATCAAGTAAGGTTGAGTTGAGTTCTGCAGTAAATTCTATTTAACTTGCATCATTCTGTATTTGAAAATATTTCACAGCTCATTTTCCAAAATACCATTCTGGTTAAGGGGATTTTTTTTCTTAGTTTGACATATGGCAATGATAAATGTAAACAAAACAGAATGTTAATCTTTTGCTGCTTATTTAATGCAAATTAAAAATAATCTAAATTGACATCTCCCTGCTCCTTGTGAATTTGCTTTCACTCAATTGTACAGCTAGACCTTGATAAGTATTTTTTGTTCTCTTAAAATTTACATTCAGTTGTGGCCAGGCAAGAAATGCCCCTGTCATTCCAATGATATACAATGTCAAATGATTTGCCAGGATCTTCTACAGCCTCATTCAAAATCTCCTGAATCTCAGTGGGAGCTGGACTGGGCCATGGAATTACTCAATGTTTGTGCCTGACAGCAGAGAACTTGGCCATCCCTTTGCCTTAGAGCTTTTCTATGAACTGAGGGCTATGCAACAGCTATTAAGATGAATTTTGACTGGGTAAATTTACTGTTCTAAATTACTTTACTCTCCAAACATGCTCTTGTTGACTTGTGTTTGAACTGTAATAGTAAGAAAATATGATTTCATAAATTTATTTATAAAATAAATAAAATGGTTGCAATGGGAGACTCACAACCCTTCTACCTAGTATTACATTCCTAAATTTTGCCTTGCTGTGATGGTAAGATTACAGTCTTAGAGCTGGTCTTTGTTTCGGCAGAGACTCAACACGTCCATTCCTTGGGAGCCGCCTAAGATAAGGAGGAATTCTGTTGAGAACCTGACAAAATAGTAAACCTCACTACTTATGTACAAGGTGTGCTTTTCAGCTTTGGCTGTTTGTTAACATGAGCACTGAAGAACACAGCCTCACGTGTAGCAACTGTTTCCTTGTATTATTTACGCGTAAGTTTAAAAAAACCCAAAAAATAAATTAAAACATTCCACAGACATCTGTCCTGAGAGAACAGATGTGAGAACAGATGGACAGAAGTTTGTCATATCATTTAATGCACAGCTGGGAGGTTGATATTATGGCAATAAGCATAGATAACCAGTTTACAATAAGTTAGAAGTACAAGAAGTCAAAATCAAGTATATATATGTGCATGCAACATCTGTGCAACTGGAAAAAATGAATTATTAGTTTTCATGGGTATAATATTGCCAGTTACATGTGTAAACTATCCAAACTAAATTTGTTGTACTGTTTTTCAAGTCAACTGGAATTCTGTTGGTACATCAATTTTTTACACCGTCTACAAAATTCTCTTCATATAGGCAATGTTTTTTCAGGACTGTTTTCCACAAAAATTAATGATTTTAAATGCCATTGGCAGCTGTGAAAACCTAAGCAAGTATCTTTATAAACTATAAGCATCACTAAGATTGCAAATAAGTGGGTGGAACTCCATTGAAATAAAAAGCTAGAACAGAACTTATTTTTACAAGAGTTGAAAATAAAAGTTGCTTTCATCTTACCATTTAAAGTTCCAGATCTTGGAGCATTTTTAAATGGGTACATACATATTCCTGTAGGTAACTGTTTCTTTTCTGAGAGAGATTAAAAAAACCCTAAATTCCCCAATCTTTTATATGCTTGTGATTTTATTTGCATTTGCCTCATTCCCACTGGTGTGCATCAATAATCACATACAATTATTGATTTTCACTGAGAATTTAGTGTTCAAAGGCCATCTATGTAATTGAAAAATCAGTGATTGCTACCTACATTGAGTGCCTGTTGTCTTGTAAAGTTTTAGATGTTTATATGAAACTAACCATTAGTTAGAATTAAATTATTTACACATGGTAATTCAATTAGTAAGTCCTTTTTCATGTATCTATGGAAAATGACATCCTTAAGACCAAATAATTTGAAAAAAGTTTCATGTTTTAAACTTAATATATTTTGAGTTGGGAACCTTCAAGATCCCGTCTTAAAAAGACTTGGAAATATGGGAATTACAGACGAATCCACATACAGTCTCACTCATATATCTTGCAGATTAAACATCATAAAACAATTCTTTTAAACCAAAGGGGTTTTCCCTACTTTTTTTTTTTAACACTTGCAATGTAAAATAAATGAAAAAACCCCAAAGTTTTTCACACAGTCTTAAAACCCTCAACCTTTCTTCATAGTCCTATGAAGAGTTCTCTAGAGACATTGGAATATGTGAAAACAGGATTTTCCTTCTCAGTTTTTGCAACTGCCAGTTTCATAGAAAGGTAAACATTGGATGATTCATGATATAAACAATTTACTCACTCCATTTTTCTGTGTTTTGTTACTGTTAGTGTTTTTACAGATAAAAGCCAAATTGTATCCACTATTTTTCAAGAATCAATTGCAGAAGAGAAAAAGACATTTATGTATTGTGTGTTTGCTAAGTATTACATATTTTTACATAATGTTGTCAAGCATACCTAGGTCTTGCTTTTTCTCTGATAGATACACATACACGAACTATATTCCCTGATGATGAATCCAGGTAATACATTTGTCAAAGGAAAGTAACATTTTTACCATAAATATATTTTAAAATATTCTGTATAGAACAATACTTACAGGAATGGTTATTCTAATGATAGGAAAAGCTCTGTAAATGATTTCCTCAAATTTTAAGTGATATAACGTCACAAACAAGCAATTTTTTTGTCAGATTCACCTTATTAGGAATGTCTTGATTTGGCAATTTATTTCTTAAGAATACGCTAGAGAAATGAGTGGGCCAAAAACTAGTTTACTTTATATTTTAAATTTCTGCATTAGAATTGATAAAAGCTGAACAGCTGTTGCCATTAGCTACAGATGTTGAACTAATATATAGCTTATAATGGTACAATAAACAATGGTAAAGGAATATCTTTCACAATTTAAGTGCTGAAGAAAGGCTGGAAATCATTTTGTCCGTCCCCAGTAATCTTGTTCCTCATGTCAGTTTGTCCTGCTTAATATAGGAAAAAAATCTTCACAGATATTTAGGATTGCTTTTTTACATGATGGAAATTATTAAATGAGCTGTTTGCATTGTTTCTTATAACTCTCCTTTGACCATGAGTAATTAATTTTTGTCTGAATACTCCTGTGGGGCAAATTGGGATATCAATTTTGCAATAAAAGTTCAGATAAAATTAATAAATATAAGAATATATATGATATGGGCAGGCGGGTATTTTAAACCCACAGATACCTCCTTCAATGGCCAAGCCTCCTTTACTTAACTCCAAATTGTAATTTCATAGTAGGTCTATGTTAAATGAAATTTCTTTGGGTCAGGTGGAGCTGTTGTAAGTCTTCATGCTACAGCTAATGATAAAAAATTCAACAACTCCACATATGCGGTTCGAGGATGACCATCATTTTAAATGAGAATCATAATTTCTGGTACAGATTTTCAGCAATGTAAACATGCCCTGAAGTCAATAAATCCATGTTAATTTGCATGAGTTAGGGATTTATTTTTCCCTCACACACTTGAATCGAGGTGTTTCAATAAGTTTAGGATAGGATCTTATCTGACGATAAGAAGCTACAAAATCAAAACCACCCGAGTTAATAATGGATGTCAAATACTGTGGTCCAAGACACATCCAGCATTCTAATCTGCCATTCTGCAAAGCTGGCCTGAGGTGGGAAGCATAGATACATCCCAAATTACAGAAGCTGTAAACCAGCACCACTGCCAATAGGCACTTCTTCCTTTGTCTTACATACAGGAAGAACACTGGAAACATGGCACTTCTTTTATGTTGTTTGTGAATGCACCAGTAATAAACCCATTTCATAATGAAATAACTTCTCCAACTTATCAACATTTCTGGGGAGAAAAAACCCCTACGTTTTCCAACAACCTTGGGGAGAAGATGCATTTCTAGTATAAAACTAAAAATTCCAATTTCTGTAACCTATTGTCAGAAAGCCAACAGACTGCCTCTCCCCTAGGAACATTCCATGGCAATACCTCAGAAGTCCTCTCCTGAGGGCTCATCTCTTTTAAAGTCTTTTGGTGAACAGGACATCTGATGCCTCCAGAATGTAGGTTCGGATATCCCCCTTAAGGTTTCTCTTTAATCCAGGTGTTTGTGTAGACCTTTAGATTTTTAGGTTTGGGACACTAGCTTATGTGAAGCTCAGACTCTTAGAATGTCTAACCTTCCGAGTATGCATCTTATCCTAAAGCAACTCCCATAATTGTTGAAACTCCAGAAATTGTACCAAGGAAAGGCATCCTTTTTTTGTAAACTTAAAAAGTAGAGCTGTCCATGTGGCTTCATATTTTTCCCCACATTTTTGTGATGGTACAGTTCAGATCACCTACCTAATTAAATCTCTGTTCTGCCTGCTTTATTCGGAGGCTATCAGCTTCTGTGGAATAAAAATATGCCTAAAATCCGGTCTGTCCCAGGCATGTAGCACTTTGTGCACACCTTTCCTGGCAAGCAGCATTGACCTTCCCCACAGTATGGCTATTTGTTGTTATTTTTGTGGCAGCAGAAGTATTCTAGATGCTAATGAAGTACTTATATTTAGTAAGTGCACTGTTATGTGCTGGCTGTGAAGCTGTCGGCAGCGCTGTTAAAGAGCACAAGCCTAACACAAAGGTACACTGCACTGAGAATGGGGGGGGGGGGGGGGGGTGTTATTCTTTATAGAAGGGAAGTACATTTAATGAGTTTATTTTGGTTAGCCTTTGGTTTAGTTTCGGGTCTGCCAATACTGACATCATTTTTCCAAGCAGGGAGCACCCTCTAAGACTTCTCTGCATCACTATCCTCGGGGTGGGCCTGTGTGTGGGCTGATGCAGTGCTCAGCACTCCAGATCATTTCACTTTGGCAACCATTCTGCTTCTGCTGTCTCTATCTCCATATTCTATTTTAGGGGCTTACGGAGCACAAATCCACTCAACTAAAATATAACTGAAACAAGATATTCAGCATTAAATAAGCAAAAACCAAAAGACTCAAAATAGGCTATTTTGTTATTATTATTATGGGGTTAAATCACTTAAACATAGATATCTTCCTACTCCTCCTCCTACGTCTTTCTTTAGTTTGTCTCCTCTTGTTCTCTCAGGACGCACTGATGGCCCACAGGCTTGTGCAACAAAAAAGATGAACTCTGTTCTGTGATGAGTCCATGGGTGCCAAGTAGTCATCTAGCTTAATTCTTGAAAAAGAAGTTATTGCTAGAATTTTGTCTGTCCTGAGATCATTGCAGCAAACCCTCAGACACCAGTGGGGTCAGGGAGCATCCTTTCGAGAGTGATCTCGCATGGCAGAATCGCGGTAGGGTAAAAGCAGCTACACCCGAACCCGCACATCAGAGTGAAGCGGATTTATTACGTGGTCAGCGGGTATGGGGAAGCAGGTGGATTTTAAAGCAGGTACACATATGTTAAGTATTTGGAAGGATATAGAGGAATAGCTGTCCATATACTGGGGACTTCAGCCTGCCACAGAGGATCCAAGCTATTTGGTAAGACACCAGGCTTCCCTCATGCCCTGCCCCTCGCACCTCTCCCGGAGCCGCTCGGCACTGCAGCTCCTGCCGGTGCTCCCGAAGGCGCCGTGGCCGCATCCGCAATTAACCGAGAGCCACTGCAGGGCTCTCAGCTGTGCCTCTCGCAGATGCCGTTTGCCAGCTTGGCACAGGCAGCTCTGCAGCTCCTCCGGAGTCACTCTGGAATTCGCCTGAACCGAGGCTTTGGCTCGGCTCGGCGCTGGCGATTCTCCCGCTCTCCCCGCAGGAAGTGCCGATGGCGATTAACGTTACAGCCACCAGCAAGGGCCCGGGCGACACAGCGCGCACCGCTTCGCTTTCCCGGAGCCTCCTGTGGCCTCCCGCGGGACCCTGCTTTCCCCCACGGCAACGGGGCCGCAGCGGAAGGGCTCTGTGCCCGACTCGGCGGCCGCTCGCTGCCCGGGGGATGGCGGCTGCCCCCCGCGCGCTGCCAGGTCCTGCACCGCCAGCGAGGAGGAGGCAGCGCTGGAGCAGCCGCTCCGGTCCCGCTCCCTCCGTCCCTCGGCGGGCAGCTCCCGCCAGCGAGCAGCTGGCCGGCGGCGGGACCTATATGCTCTCGCGGAAGGTTACCGCTGCCGGGCCCGGCGGCGCCCGACGGAAGCGGTGCTGAGGCATCTGAGGCAGCACTCTGTCAAGGAGCGCCTGATTGGCTGGCGGAACCCTGCAGTGGTTATCTGTAAGAGTCAAGGCCTCTGATTGGTCGCGCGGTACCTGCAATGCGTCAAGCGAGGATGCTGGGGTGCGCGTGCCAGAGCGCTGCCGGGGGGCGGCCGCGGCCCCGCCGGCAATGGCTGCCCGCCGCCGGCCCTGGCCGCAGCCCCGGCCAGCTCCGGGCGCTCCCGGCCCTTCCCGGCAGCGTCAGCAGCCCCAGCGGAAGATTTCCCGCCTCTTCGTACCGCTGCAGCTTGCAGCAATAGCAATTGCTTGTCTCGTGAGCCAGAGTTGTCAGGAAGAAGCTGTTCCTCAGTCAGTGACCTCTTTAGAGCAGGGTTTCTACGTAAAGAAGCAGCAGAAAGACAAAGCCTCTTTTCTCAATCCTTTTCCACAACACAGGGTGCCAGGGGTGAAAAATGTGGCAGAACAAACCTGCTTACGCTGTCCTTCCACTGCCCGTGTGAGAAGTGTCTCTTGGACCTCTGCTCCAAGTGACAGCTTGAGTGGCAGCTGGGGGAGGATATGCACGGCGAAGTGATGACTGATCGCTGAAATATCTTCCTGAAACACTGCAAAATCTTTCAACACAAAAGAGATGCTGCTGCAAAATTAGCCCCGAACTGCGAAGCTATGCCGAGGCACGCAAGATTAATCTGCATCCGTGTGGGGCTGGTAGCCCGCGAGCCTGGCCGAGACCCATTACAGCCCTGTTGCATGAGGAGGTGCAGAAATACCATAACCACTTGTGCGGGCTTTTTTGTATGTCTCTAATTGAAAGAAGTATAGATAAACCAGGAGCAATGAAATTAGTCTGTGCACCAGTAAGACGCTTACAGGACTGCTTTAAAAACGATGGGGGTTTCAAGACAGCAAGAAATTCCTGGCACATCTATGAAGCTTGGTACAATAAGTGTCTAAAGGTAGAAGTAGGTTACAGACACTCATTATCTAAATTCTTCAGTATTTCTGTTACTGGAGTGTTTTCATTGCTCTTTTTCAAAATCCCATTCTTGAAGAGTGAGTCAGCAAGAAGCCTGTGAATGTGTCAAGGAGCAGTGTTTTAAACAAGGTTTTGCTGCTAAGCAATTATTAAGGTGCATGTTTACATATAAAAAAATTACAAATTTGCATATGAACATAACAGCCCAATTTTTTCACTCTAGTGAAAGTTTTCTTCCTAACTGCAGTTCTCAGGATAACATTCTTGATGGGCTAACATAGTGATTTTGAGTTAAGTTCCTTGGTAATTTGTTTTCTTTGTTCCATTTGGTTACCTGGAAGTAGATCAGTTTTTTATTTAAAATTATTATGATTTCCTTTTCAGAGCCCTACTGAGTACGAACTGCTTTCCTGCTGGCATGAATACTTCTGTCTTTTTTCCAAAGAACTTTTCAAAATGTAAAAGACAATCTAACCACTTTTCCTTGTAATCCTAGCCAAGTGGAACAAGTGCAATAAAACCTTTACGGGAAAATTACATGCCTGTGTAATTATAATGTTTATGAGTCCAAGTTTGCTAAAGTGAAACATAAAAGTGAGACTGCAAACTCATTCTGTTTCTTACCTGGTCATTTAAAGTATGATAATATTTTTGAAAAATTCATGTTTGAACACCTTAGGTCTAAACCAGCTTGACATCTTAACAAATGGAAAGTAAATTGGTATAAAGCATTGCTAAAGGCATCACCTTGTTCTGGAGTATTTTCCAGAACAACCTAATATGACTCATAAAATGAATTTGTGGTATTAATTTACTATAATAATACTATAATGGCTGTACAAATAATAGAACTACATTAATGTCAGAGAACCTGAAAAAAGCTTTTAGAAGTGACATCATCCCGTCATTCAGCAGGAAATAAATATACCAATTTCAGTGTTAACAAGTAAATCATTGTTGCCCCAGTCTCCTGTAAAGCAGTCTATTTAAAAGATAATCTCAAAGGCTTTGGTGTGTTCAGGGCAGCAATATATCCTTAGAGTTAGCTTCCAATGGCCAGAAGTTCTAGAATGGATCAATGGAAATAAAATCAATTACATGTTTATTAGAAAGAACTACATTGATTAAGTCATAGTAATTCCCAATCAATCAGCTCTGAGTGATAATGTTACTTTTTTTTTTTTTTTTTTTACGGGTACTTTATGTAGGCCATGTCCAAAGCCATCACAGTGTATGGCAGAGGCAATATGGAGTAGTAAGCAGAGTTCATTACAGTTCTAAATAGATCACAATCTAAACATTGTGAGTGAAAACACGCCCCATCGATTTAAAGCAACAATTTAAAACCCCATGTATTTACAGCAATGTCATTACACCGACATCTGTTAAATGTATGCAGGTCTGCCATCTTATGGAGCCTGAATGGTACTGCCAAATAACAGAATGTGGAGTTACATATTAGGTGAATAGTTTGAATTTTTCCTTTGTGGGTACAGTGGGCTTTCTTCTAAAACTTGCACCATTTGGATGCACTCTTTATATTTGATTTGTACGTTTGTGGGATTTATGTGTGAATGCAAGTGTACACGTGTAAACAGTCAAATAAAGGTATTACACTGCAAGTTCCAGCTGGGAAGAGTTGAAGTTAAAGTTGGTTGTTTACATTATATAACAGACTGGAACAACATAATCATATACAATTTGGCGGGGGGGAGCTCTGTCTGCTCTGTCTGATTCAGCATTCAGGTTAGATGCTGCTATTTAGTGAGTGACTGTTCAGAATTTTGCTTTAGCCTCTTTGTGTGACTGTGGTATATTTGCTGCAAGCTAGTCAAGTCCTGTTCTAAAGATGAAATTATTAATTCTTCTGTGGGTTTTTCTACAGCTGTTATTATTAGAGTATAATATAAACCGTTTTGAATTAAGTTTGTACAGGCCAAAGCAGACAATTATCATGGCAATTTTCAGCCCAAGTGATTAAATTTTGGCACAGCTGTTAAAGTTGCTAAAATGATGCTTGTTTGTTTGTTTTTATTTTCTATTTTTATAAAAGCTGATGTCAGATAAACTTGATAAGTGACTTTTGGGTCAGCCAAGAACAAATGCACAAGAACACATGAATGTTATAATTAGTACATCAAGTGTTATGATATATTATTTTCTCTTTAACTGGTGCAAATTTATTTTTAGGTGAAAAGGATTCTTCAGGAAGACCTTATTACTTTGTTTTTGAAAAGTTTGAGGTGTGTTAGCAAAGTGGTTGATCTAAGTGATTGCGATACAGTCAGATACTGTAGTGGAACACTTAAGATAAGCAAATTGTCCACCATTCAGTGAAGTTTTGTAGAGTTTTACCAGCTGGTGGAAAATCTAGTAGTGCCTGGAATCTAAACATGTAGAAGGACACCTGATTTTTCCCAGTTGTGCCTGTACTAGAAAATACTCTACATTATACTTTCTCCGTTTAGTGTCATTTGCAAATATTCATATCTACCCCGATAGTCTTGCTGGAAAAAGACAGTAAGCACAAACTGCCATTTAGATTACCATCATCTGTATTTGATGATGTGAAGTACTGCTTACCACCACAAAGAAGTTTTAGCATAATTGTTTTTCACTACTTGAATTAGTTCCTTATTGTTGTATATCAGTTTTTATTTGTTTTTCATCTAAAGGTTTTCCAGTTTCAGACAGATGTTAGGTTACCTTTGCATTTTGTTTGAGGAAGTTATCTTGTGTCTCAAAGGTCATGCCACATGTTACTATCTTAAACAGAACAAAGTAAGACTTTTTATTTCAGGCAACAAGAAGTTAACCTGTAAATCTGTAAACCACATATGTTATATGATAGCAGCAATTTTTTCCGTGTCCAAAATTTACATTATCTTCAAAGTTGATAGTTTTGAAGGTGGATACAGACGACACTCAGTCAAACCCATTGCCAAATACAGTCTCACTGGAGACCTGCTGCCAGATGCAGATACCAGAGGAGTGTTTCATACTGTGTAATTCTGAGCTCGAGGTGTGGTCAGGCAGGTGCATCCTCGGCATGATAGCCAGTGAGCATAGTGTTTGCAAAGTTCATTGATGGCATGTACATTACAATGCAAACAATCTCCTGCTGCTATAGGTATACACATCTTTTTATGAAAGACTTTAGGAATGACAGCAAATTGCCATAAGGGTATGATTTTTATAAAAGTGGCACTCATCTGAAAAATTCCTAACAACTGCAATATTAACTCCTTTGCAGCTACATTATACCACCCTCAATATTATATTAAATAGTTTTAAGCCATCCTCCATTGAATTTGCCTTTTACCAAGTTAGGAAATACAGTTTCTAAGATTTGTCTGAGTAGTTAAAATCCCAGGGTATGTGATAAAAGGTCCATTGTCTTCCACCCTGAGTAAATGCAAACTGTGGTTTCTTTTGCTCTTGTATCAGGATCATAAAGACCATTTCTTATGTAGCTGACACACCCACCCACAGAAGAGCATTTGCTGTGCTGGGAACCAGGGGCTGTTAAAGAGCCAGTTGCTTTATGGAAAGCCCTACAGTTGTGTGCCATATCCTGTCTGATTTCTTAAAAGGGGCGTGTTATACACTGAACTTCTTCTGTAGTACCCTGTTGCTCCAATTGTTTGACTGAATTCCGTCACCGATTTTATGGCAGGGGGTTATGGCTCTGAGCCTTCTTTCATTGTGGTGCTGGTTTGATCAGTCTCAGCATGTGATTGACTTCCTGGATGTAAACTTTGACTTGTTTGTTATCCATTCTAGTATACATTCCCTGACAACAAAACAGACTGATACAGAGCAAGGGCTCTCAGGATTAATCCATTGGACAGGGGCAGACATTTGGTGCAACTGGAAGCATCAAACTTCTGTCCCCAGATTGATATGCTGCATGTGCAGGAAGGTATATGCTTCCACACCAGCTCTCTTATGCCACTTCTGTACCTGTGTCCAGGCATCATATACCAAGGTCCCAAGTTTTAACTTGGCTCCCTCATCTCCAGAAGAAGAAGCTGGTTTCATTTCCTCATATGCCTACACTCCACCCACGTCACATTTCCGAACTTGTCTTGGTACCAGAGTCTTGGAAAGGGTGGCTCTTGGCTAGGTTTCTACTGTGAGGGCAATGGTCGTGCAGAGGCAAGAGCTGCTAACCCACACTGCAGCAAAACACTGCCCATCAGCTGGCTGGTCTTAGCTGCTGGTCATACACAGCTCCAGGTGGAGGAGCTTCCAGGTTGCAGAGAAACTGCTCTGTGCCAGAGCATACTGCAGATACAGGAAGACTTCTCAATATGAATGGTTAGTGACTGCTTGGAACAACTTCTGCAGTGGCAATTCCTCCACAGCTCATGTATATTCTATTTGTGGCTTTCTTTGCAATTAAAAAGAGTGTTAAAAAAGCAAAATAATGTTGTTAATTAATGGGATTATCGATCTTGTCTGAATCAGAGACCACTTTAGCGTCTTAAACTCTCCCTGTGTTTCTCTGCTTAAAGTGGTTAGAAGCTGTCCCCAAATACAGAAAGCAGAAGGTGGATCAAGTTTTTGTGCAGACCTACATTTAAAAAAAAAATCTAACTGCAGAGATGAAAACATAGTTGAGTTACTATGTTGAGAAAAAAAAATCTATAAATTGGTGTCATTATTTATGTGCCGTATTCTTAAAATGGTTGTTACTGATAAAGCAAAATGGCAAAAATTTAACTGAAATTGGCATCCACTCTGCTTTCTTCAGCTCCAAAACAGCAGGGAGATCATAGGAAGCTCAGAGGTTGCTACGTAGAAAATACTGTGCCTCATCAGACTAGAGGTCAGACTGGGTCAGTATTTTTCTACACCTATGGCAAGATGAGGTCCTTGAATGAAGTACTTGCTGCTGGTGAGAGGAATCAGTCCATCCCCATGAAGGATTGTGTGCTAAAGTTTAACAGTAAAAGATTTCCTTAACTTTGAAGCGTAACTTGTTTAAAGGCTTTCAGAAATATTGTGAACAACTGCAGCTCCAGGTAGTTTGGTATTCATGTACATTTTTAGAATTTACTCAGTTCTTGACCCTGGTGGGTTTCTGTAGCAGTATGTTTGACCATGCAATTACTTACTGGTTTGGCAAACAGTAATCAAGCACATTCTTTCTTCTACAAAAAGGATGCAGATTTTATGTACCATTACAAAGGAGGAAACATTTCAGCTCTCTTGTTTTGTCTGAGAAACATACAGCACACTGCCTTCAGCTGGCTGTATCTTTTAGATGGGATTATCTTGAGATGTCATATTGGGATTCTGGTGTTAATTTCCAGTGTCAACATGTTTTAGGGTGGATGCTTAGTGATTTACTGAAACATAATGTTTTCTGGGTTTTCTAATAATTCAAACCAGCTTTACCTAGTTGTTTTCAGCTTTTGTAATTTTTTTCATAATTTTTCATGTATTTTTTACCTTCATGCATAAATCAATGGGTATCATTTAGTCTAACATTTGGTTTACTTCTGTTTAACAGTAGAAGCTTGTACAGATGGCTGCAAAACAGAACCCTCAGACACAGTTGGATTTGTAAATTTGTGCTAATTTCTTGCTTAAGGGAACTCAGTTCAATATGCTGTACTGCCAGATCCATCCCTGCAGTAATTCTCTTGGCTTCAGTGGATGGCCACATGGGATTGCCTGTGCTATCTGGCCAAGCTAAGAGATTCTGTACAATTCCAAAGGGACCTGCTTGACAACATGAAAAAATAAAGCCTGAAGAGCATGCTAACTGTGTTGGGCTTTGGACAGTTCAACAGTTCCATTCAAAGTAGGTCCATGAGAGACACTTTCCATTCTGAGACCACAAGAAACAATTACAACTTTGATTTACATAATGGGCAGTAGAAAATACTGTGCTCACCCTGGATCCTGTGTAGGTGCAGACAATAGGAGGGTCAAAGAGTTCAACTGATTTTCCAAGGATTTAGAAATAATTTCAGAACTGAGGAAGTCATTGGGAAGCTGCTCTAATTCTGTGTGACATCAGAAATGCTGGAAGGAAGATTTTTAGAATACAGCTGCCTATCAAAAGTCTGGGAACTACAGGAAAATAAATTGTTCCTACTCATGTGGATTTCTTTGTACTCCATAAATCAAGTTGTAATGCCCATTATTCCTAAAAAAACAAGGATCATATTAAATTTAATCAATTTCTTTTCCTAATGGAAAAACCCTTAAAAATATAGAAATCTTAGCAACCCTTGGGGCTAAAAGGAATTGACACTTCTAGAGAATATTATAGTCCATAAAATTGCAATGAAGGAACAGGCCAACAGCTTGTTTGGCTTTGTTTGGTATTGCTTATATGGCGCAGGCAAGACACACAGAACTATAAGTCCAGAAGTTAACTTGCTTTTATGAAGTTGTTCACCTTATCTGAATGTATGCAAAGTACGAAAATAATTAGTTGTGAATTTTTGATCATCCACTAAAGGCGAACTGCAATAGTGATTACTTGTAAGTAAAAGTAAAATTACTTGCGCTCACTTTTAAGATGGCTTGCTTTTCTATGGCAAATGATGTTCTTTCAAAATAATCCAAAATAGTAAACACATTTATGGTGCAATACAAATAAAACAGAATAAGTAGCTACAAAAATGTTATCCAGAACTAAAACATACTTCCACACTGAGAGGTGATCATAGTTTGTAGGAAACAACTGTGCTTGTAAACAATGTTAGCACTTAACAACCAAGAAAGAATCACCTTATAACTTCAGCTGAATCCTCAGGGTCATGCAGCTCAATTGGGCTGGAGCCGACCCAAAGATGGAATGCTTCTCAACACCCTACTCCTCCTAATTGTAATGTTCCCCGTGTTCTTTTGCAAGCAGTACTTTGTAATGTAAATGCCTCGCTGGTGGCGTCACCTATGACATTTTGGCCTTTTCATTCTGCTCCCATACTTTCCTCCAGAAACTGGCCAGGTTTCCTGCTGTTGATGTTTCAATGCTATCTCCCCAGTTGCCTGTAGGAGAGTTTGTTGGGTCAGATATCCAAACCGGATCTGTGCATGTGTATCGTATTCACCTGACCTGAAAGGCCTCCCATAATCCTGCCTGCTGGGGATCATTTCCACATGAAGGCGCCTACAGCTGGCCTGAAGCCCAGCTAGGTTTGAGCTGTTCCTGAGGGGAAGCAATGTGGTGTGACTGCAGCATGCTGTCTGTCACTCCTGGTTCTGGGAACACTGTGAGGAAAAACTTCAGCTGTTTTTTCACAGAGGCCACTTTGGTTTGACAGAATTTATGATCTCTGGCTCTGCGGGAAGGTACATGTATTGCTTGCAAGCCAGGCACAGTCTTGCAAGAGATGTTTGTACAGTCATGGGCTTCAGCTAATAGCTATGCTGGATGCAGGATGGTTGGTTTAACATTGGTAGCACAGATAATCTGCAATGAAGATAATCTAATCATAGGTAATTGAGAATTGGCTCAATGGGCATTACAATCCTGTTCTCAGTTTTGATCTTGCACTGTCTCTTATTTTGCTGCTGTCCAGGCACCACTATCAGCATGAGGAATTCCTGCTTCCCTGCTCCTGTTCCCTCTTCTGCCTGTGGCATGCCAGCCATTCAGTTGTGCTAGCAACTGAATGTGCTAGTGATTATCACAATCAATAATTCTTTTCTAACTCCAGTCAGTTCCTTGACTTAGTGCTGACAACTTTTTAATGAACCTGAGTTAAGAAGTCCTGCAAGCAATTTTGTTGGTACAGCTGAGGGGCACAGGGGTATTAAGAAGGTTTTAAGGTACTACTGCAATTTTTTATGAAACAGTAGCCACAGTTCAGTTGTATTTCTGTAATTTCACTAATTTTATTAACTTTACCATTAAAAAAATGGAGTAAATTAGGAGTAATTTCAATTAAAACAATGCTTTCATGATCACCAAACATGTTTTGAGAAGGTGAAATATTAAAAAATAATTTTAAAAAATGATGGTAGGCAGTTGGAGATTTGAGAGAAGGCTTTTTCTTCCTTGCAAATAAACTAATTTAGGAATGCCATCAATAAATAGAATTATTTGATTTCAGCAGATGAAAATTTTAGTACTGAATCACCAGTTAGAAAACTGCAGGGTTATAGAATTAAAAAACACACACAATAGTCTCTGAAAAACTTGATTGCTTCACTGAGCCATGTACCGCTGTGTGCTTCATGGCTTGTTGGGAATGAGAAGCAGCAGAGCCTCGGGTTTGCCACTCATCTTTGTCACTGACTGCAGTGAGGGAAAAGCTACAAATAAAGTTGCTGCGGGGGCCCTCTGCCCGACAGCCGGGTGTGACGGGGCCAGACATCGCAGAGAAAAAAATGACTCTTGTCCTTGGAACTGCCTCTGTCACGCCACCCTGCTTGGTGGGGGAATGTACAGGGTGGAGGGAGACTGGGTGATCATCAGGGCTCAGAAATCCCTTCTAGGAATGCCATCTGATGGGCCTAACTGCGGTTTTTGTTGAGAGGGTGAGAATCCTTGTGTGCAGAAAACCTAATTGAAGAGAAATCCAAACAAAGGTAATAAACGCAGAGCAGGCACTTTGACAAGGAGCAAACAGATTCCCTTTTGACAAGAACGGAACCGATGACTGTCAAGCTCCTTCCTTGACAGGAAAAAAAGATGTCAGAATCTGCTACTGGAGAAATCTCCCATCCAATCTGACTATCAAAACACAGCTGGCAACCCCAGGGGAGAAGATCCCTGAACAACAGAGAAAAACACATGAAAATACTCTATTTCTTTTGACTTGAGAAGAACAAATTCTATCACCAGAAAACTCTGGCTACAGCTGTTAATTGACATTATTGGTATTTTCTAACTCTGGCCTTTCTTACTGCTTTCTTCCCTTTTCTCCTTAGTCTCTCCAAGCACCTCTCCCCATCTTATCTATATTTCTGACAACTCACTAACTCACTGTGCTGATTATCTGAATGTCCTTCTCTCTGGGCTTGTCTGTGACTGCTAATCTTAGTAGTTTACCTTTTAGAAATAGTTATTTACTGAATAACAATAGAAAGTAATTACTTCTAGCAGCCAAAGAAAAATCCTGATCTTAGAATTTTAAAATAGGATACTTTACAGACAAGGTCTTAAAGTCTTCCAGGTTCATATTTCTGTAGTGGTACTCTAGTTCAGGGCCTCAATTAACGATTATGGCTGTTCAAGAATTTCTATAATGTCAACATTGGAGTCTCTTTCCTTTCTAGTACAGTGTTCCTGAATTTTTGCTAACAAATATGGGATACCAACTCACAAACTGAAGATGCAGCGTTCTATAAATGAACTTGGATGAACCTAGCAGAGCCTGCTTTATGTAGCTCTTCCTAAATGAAGGCTGCTCTGACAGTGTTTAGAGATTCCACAGTTCACATGAGGCTACTGTGTGCTTCTGCCAAAGGCCGTAACATAGTTTGGGGTGGAGTGCAGCTTCCATTTCAGAGTGAAGGTGTCAGGAGTTTTTGCTTTATGCATATGGTCTACTTGCTTCATTAAAACAGCAAGGTGCTTAGCTCAGAAGTACTTAATTCTAAAACTCACTGATACCCTTTTGATAGCAGAGTTAGTAGAATGCCTTTTAAGTGTTATTTAGATTTAAGAACTTTGAGCAGCCCTAAATATCAGGAATCAATGGTTGTGATTCCAAGGAAGTACAGCTGCAGCATTACATCGCTTTCAGCACAAGATTGTCTACCATGATTAGCTATACTTTAATGAAGTTCTTCTGGATATACTGATGAACACTAACAATTTCTTAGTAATTAATTAATTGTGTAAATTGTTAACTGCCTTCCTATTTACTTCTATGTGGATTTTTTTGTATTGTTTTTTATATATGCATGATTTCTAGTTCAGAATGGTAACCTGATTGCTAGGCTAAATTATAGAAAGAAGAGCTCATATCTAATGTGGATAATAATGAAAAGAGTAGAAAAGAATTATTTATCAAAGCAAAGTATATGGAATAAGAAACTGTCACTGAAGCATCTTAGAAGTTGTCCATATTTACATGACATTTCATGTAAATTAAGTGAAGTCATGAAAATAAGTGAGAAGTCCTCTGAAAAAACTCATATGGCCAAATGGGTAGAAAATATTTCAGATAATGGCTGCAGTTGAGAAAATGAACTCAGGACTCATGAAAGCCCAACGACTTTGAACAAAATTTATGATCTGAGAGAAAGTAATGAAGAATCTGCAGGGAATTAAAAAAGAAAGTAACATTTAATAAGAGAAGGAAGAGTATTTGGGATAGACAGTGAGATAAATGGTTGGTGCACAATACTGAGTGTCTGGGAAAGGAAAAGGAACAACATATGCCTGGCCATTTGTGACCAGATGATCATGTGTGGTCATGATCATCCTGAGTCTGGGTACCAAAGAGGGAATAAATATGTATGGGAGACAGATCTGTGCTATGAGCTTTTTGACAAAGGGCTGTCATATGCTTTTGTGCATGTCTGGGTATGGAATAGTGGTTGTGAAGAGAGAGAATACGAGAGAGAGAGAATTCCTACAGGATCATAGTATAAGTCAGCTTGGAATAGCATAAGTCAGCCTTCAAAATATCTTCAACCTCCTGCTCACATGGGAATGAAGATGGTTGCAAACATTTTGATAAAGTTGTGCATATTCATGTTTGTGATACAGACTAACAGATTTTTGAAGTACTCAAGTTTCTTGGGAATTTTTAAATTTCAAACTCTTCCACTCCTGAATGTGTCTATAAAGTAAGCTACAGAATATAAAATTGTATATATATTTTCACTCTTACCCTGATGCAGGTATATAGGCATTCAAATTATTTTGGCTTAGTCTATTTTTATTCTTGCACTAAGAACTAGGTTTGAATTGCCATCATCCTTACTTTTCCTCCAAATAGATTTAATGAATGTACAACTGATTCCAGCCTTCTGAGACAAAAGAACTGCTTTTATGCAATTTAATGGGCGTAGCAAAACAGTAAGGGACAGGTAAGGTGAAAAAGAAGTGCACGAAGAAAGCACAGACATACCTTCGAGGACATACCTATCGTTCTTTCAGGAAGAACCATAAAAATAAAATTAATGTTCTTTCTTCTCTACATGAAAATTAAATCTCCAATTGCTGTTATAGAGCTTACCAAGTGTACTTACCTATGCATTCTCCTCTTTTCAAGGTTGTGCATTATAGTGATGCTTCTAGGGTCAAAAGGAACAGCACATCAGCAGAATAACTGCAGACTGTATGATAGGACTTTCACTGCTAGTAAGATAGAGAATTAAATTTTAATAAATATATAATTGATTAGTCTCGGTTAATACAGTATTATGACATAGTGATGGCATCCATAATTTAGGTATATTAGGATGGGGTTTTTATAGGTTTAATAATCTTCAGTGTGCTGAAAGAACAGTGTAATAGTTGAGGACAGCAGGATTTCTGGTCATTATATTGTAGATTTTTTTCACTGTATTTATCAACTAGCTTCAATGCCTGTCATATCAATTGTCTAGTGACAGCAATCAGCATTCTGGCTGAGAGGTGACATTGCATACAACTCAAGCATACAAATGGTCTGGTAATAAACTTTTCAATACCAATAATGGATATCTATGTGATATTATTTACAAATTGAAATTTTCTAGAAAACTGAGGAAAGTTTATGGTCTCAGCTGAATTAATGTAATTTTGCAGCACAAATGGAGGTTGGAGAAAGGAAAATCTGTAGGCATCTCAGCTTAGTTGTTTGCAAAACATGGGGACGAGGAAGATTTCTGACAAGGTTGAAGAGAGATTAAAAATGCAGTTGTACAGTGAAAAATGTGGGCTGCTAATGCCACTACAGTTCAGGTACCTGTGCAAGTGACAACAAATGCTTTTTTATTTTTTCACTGGGTACAATCTGATGCTATTTTAGACTAATTTATGTAGGTAGTAAAGATGGAGAGGAAAGTGGTTGTGTTTAAAGTAAAACCAGAACAGTCTTCTCTCCATCCCCACCTGGCTGAAAAATCCAAATGAAATGGAAGAATAAACAAAACTCTTTTGATAAAGTTTTAGAGGGCTTTTTAATACTATAAGAACAAATATCAATAAATTAGACATAGTAATTGAGGTAATAAATCAGAGGCTTAAACTTGACAGAGATCTGGAATTTATTTAACACAGATACAAAAAAATGTCTGGAATTTACATTCCAAGTATGAAAGAGGGATGAGTAACTACCTTAACAGTCAGAGAAAAAGCAAGGAAAAGCTCTGTGTAGAATGGAGTAAGGGAAATGAATGAATCACAAAAGCTGGGATTTGGAGTCATGGAGGTGCAGACTCAAGGTAGATTTGCCTAACCTTACTCAGAGCTAGATCCTCCAGAAGACTGGAACAGAAAGTAAAAGACTATTTAGCAATACTGGCAGCACATTTGCAATTTGCACATAAAGAAGGGGGAGCCCTAAAGGTTTTGTATAATCTAGTTGCCTGACTCAGCCTAATGAGTAATTTTTGCAGCTCTCAGAACAGACAAAGATGTAGAAAGGAAAGTCAAAGCCAGAAGAGAATATATACAAAGTGAAAAGAACTGTGGGATGGAAGCTAAACTAGGAGAGCTCAACTTGTTCAGAAGGGTGGGAAGGATTACTGACTAGTGAAAAAACTAGGGAATGAAGTTTTATGGCTTGTGGTAAAGATTTTAATCCACCTGTGGTATTGTGGTGGTGCTACATAACAAGCTTCACTTTTATTTTATAAACATTTGCTATTTTTGCAATTATTCCATTAGTCTACAACAACACACAAAGCTTTAAAATAAAGCTTGAAATTAATGATCAGTATTTAAATAAATGGTAAATGGGATAAAATGCAGTTTGAGTTTACCAAAGATGGATCATGCATATATTTTAACAGCAGCAGTATTTTTATGATGGAAACCTGTTAAATACAATTAATTTTTATCTCAGTAAAGCATTTGCCAATGTAGCACTTGTGAGATAATTAGGTGAAATGAGAAATAGCATAAGAAATGTAAATGAGATAAAGAAGAGGCTAAAAGAGGTATGAGAATAGGTTTGTGCTGGAAAGGGGATTGAGACCAAAGAGGGAATCCAGTGGGGGCTCCTTATACCAACATTTGAGCAATATTATTTTACAAAGGCAATGACACAAAATAAGAATGTGGTAATTAAACTTGCTAATGACAAAAACAGAGGCATTGCTCACAGTGAGCCATATCAGAAATTTCAGTCATAAAGAACAGGTGATCTACGGAAGAAAAGTCACATTTAATAGAGAATAGAAGGCCATGTTCTTAGGGATTAATAACAAGATTTTCTGGTATAATAGGGGGAATTCATATAAGGGAAGAAATTGTTTGGAAATGACCAATTTTAGTTATTTATTATGGACATTATGAGCCACTAGTATGATTCAGCCAACTAAATGTTAAATGCAGGGCTGTAGAATATTTCCAGTAGAGACTGAGAAGCACCACTAGGTACGATTCTAGTTCAGAATATGAACTGAGAAAAGTGCAAAAAATTCAGTGGACTGAGCAACAAAATTTTTTAAATTGCTTAATGACAGAAAAGCTGAGTGGCATATGATTGCTGTCTGTGCATAGATTACACCCAGGTTAGCACCCTCATGAAGCAGAGAGCTATTTTAAGCCATAGGAAATTGCTGGCCCAGAAACAGATGGACATAAACATAAATGTAATTAAGGAGGAAGTCAGGATGTTTCTAAGCATTGGAACATCGTGGTTCTGGACTCATCTCTCTACAGGAGTTGTGGGTAGAAGCCTAGCAGATTTTAAATTTGAGTATATGAACACATTCATGTGGTGAGGTTTTCTGCAGAGAAGGCTGAACTCTGACTCAGACCATCCCTTCCAGACATATGTCCACAAAAGGTTAGAAACTAGGAATAAATGGCAAGATCAACTTTATTTTGGGGAAAAGTCTAATGAAAAATTAGCATGGATTTTACATAAGAAATCTTTAAATCCAGGGAAAGTGCAGAATTGCTAAATGCAAGAGCAAAAGGAAAATCCTGAGTGTTGGTGTAGCTTATTTTTTTTAAATGCTGACTATTTAAACATGTTATTTCATAGGCTGCATTTTAAAAGGTTCATTAGGAATATGACTCCACCTCCATATTAACATCTGATCCTATGATCCCAGACACTAAAAAACCCACCTCATTACAGTAATTGGAAGCTTCACCTGTGGCTGCACAATGAAGCCATAAAGTCACCTCAAAATTTTGCAGTAAGTTGAATGTTTTCTGTCAAAATGGCATGCTACACTTGTTTTTATTTGAGAATAAAAGAAGCATGTCAAGTGCATTTTTCTTATAAGAGGATCTATTCCCGTGTACAGGGTACAAAATATAAAAATAGGCCAAAAATAAGGGTGGATGTGGGGTGGGGTATTTTGTGTTTGGTTGATTTGGTTTGCATTGTTTTGAGGACTAAAATTCCTCGCCTCTTTTCTCTTAAAAAAGAACCTGGGTAAAATTGTATGGGTCTGGATATGTACAAAAAGTTCTGATCATTCTGAATTTCTTAAAATTCTCTACTCTTCACCCTGAGGCTTGTATAAAATGCTAGCAGGCCTTTCTAGAAAACAAGATACTGTGCTTTTTTTGTCTACAAAATACCTCCTTCCTCTCCTACTCTGTTTTGTTCACAGTAAATGTACTGGAAACAATATCAAGACCCTAATTTTTTTAGAATCTATATAGAAATACAGACTTATATTCACATATGCATACATGAATACACAGCAGATCTTAAAATACTTTACAAGTCTGGGGTTTATGTCTAAATACCTCATAGACCTATCTAGAATATGGCTTTGATACGGATTTTTCATATTAATTTTGTTGATGTTTCTGTTTCATATAATGGAGCAGTGTATACATATTTCAAAACTTGCCTACAGGATCAGTCTGACCATGCCTTCAATTTGAAGTTCAAGGCCAGCACTGCCATGCAACCTGAAAAAATCAAGTAAAAAAACCCCTTTAGGTTTTTGACGTGCAGCATCAGAAGGTATATGTGAACTGAAACAGTTATCTTTATTATATATGTCCATCACAAATATACCTGTAATAACTGATCTACCCAGCAAGCATTTGATAGCCCAGAAAGCTTTTCAGAAGTGAAGATTTTACAGATAGAACTTGGATCAGTAAATAAACCACCAGATTTATTAAAGCATAAGAAAGATGGCCTGACAGCTTTTGTGAAAATATTTGCAATAAGGCATCAATCAACTCGTATATGTTTATTTTCTGTTTAATTCTGGTTGAAGGAAAAATGTTTGCACCTTTTCCATGTAATTTTATAGCCCTATTTTATTAATAATTTAAACTTCTAAGATTTTATTCAGGTATTGTTTATTACATTGTAAGAAGAAGGCAGTAGAATTGCGTTTTTATAATGTAATTTTCAAAATCTCTGTATAAAACACTCTGGGAAGCATATACATACTGACCTGCAAAGCAGGTCCTTTGAGGAGAAAATACGATACATTAAATGTAATACCAGTATTATATAATATCATCACCCAGAATACATTTGTACGAGTAATATAATAATTAAAACTGAAGAGAACATTGGTAATTGAAATTTGTTGCTAAATATGAGTTAATTCCCTTCAAAAATACAAGAGAAGCCCTTTTGAAAGACAAATGTAAAATTATTATATCTTAGTATCCAACCATGTTTGGTTTTGATCTGTCAGTTTTGAGGATTGGAAGAATAACATAAGACATTTAAGAACTTTTTCCAGAAGACATCTTCTTGAGCTGCCTCTCTCAAACAATGGCAAAGTGTGAAATGAGGGAGAGCTCCACATCTTTTCCTCTGTGAGATGCCCCAGCCATGCCATGCCTGATGCTGGCAGTGTGAATCTGGTTACTTGAGAGAGACGAGAGCTGGTGGAGGTACATCCAGTCTCTGGGGAGGCCAGTCCTCTCCCTCTTGAAGTGACCAGCAGATGTGGGAAGGGTGAAGGGCTGGGAAGTGGAACAGCAGCTTTACAGGGAAAGAGAGCAGGGCCAACCTCCAGCTCCCCACAGCCCTGCCCACCCCATCCACAGGCCCCTCCAGGCAGGGCATACTTAAGGGTCCCTGTCCCAGGCTGTCCTTGTCTCCAGGGTGGTGCTGATGCCAGGGCTAGGGCTGCCCCTGGTGTTCCCAGTGCCCTGCTCCTGACTGGAGAGCTCCTGGCCTGGCTTGCACAGCTCCTGGGCCCCCAGGAGCTGCCAGTCCACACAGCACCCTGACAGCAGGGTAGAAAGAGGAAATGAAATAGCTACAGGGACTTCAACAGCACCATCGAAGACCCAAACATGCCATAACCCTGCAGGAGGTAATTTCTTCTGTGCTGTTCTCCTGGCAAGGCTGACCATGGGATGGTGCTGAGGTTACAGCCCAGCAGCCACATGTCACACCTGGCAGAGCTGAAAACACACTTCTTGTGCTTCTGCATGCTGAGTAGGTGTCAATAAAAAATTAGCCCTTGGCAAAATTACCAAGTAGATCTTAATACATCTGAGTAGTGCTGACATAGACAAAAGGATTTTTTTTTAAGTGAAAGAAACCTGAGGAAGGACAGGGAAAATGTAGAGCAAGGCTGGAAACTTGGCATGCCATCAGAAGAGGAACCTGTGTTATTAGAAATCCTGTTGTGTTCTACAGGACCCACTGCAGGGAGGTACAGCTATAGCCTCCTCCTTTGCCATTTGCCCAGCTCCTCTCAGTCCTGGAACATGCTAAATGCATCATATGAAAGCCACATAGGAGTAAGCTGCATAAGCATTCTCATCGTGATACAAGTGCATTGTCACATGATGCTGGCAGCACTCCGTACATCAGTGAGGTCTGAAAAGGCTGATGGAGCAAAAGCCTGCAGTCCATCACATTAGGGTTGTTCAGGGGAGCCAAAGATGGCACAAGTGAATACCCAACTGTTCCTCTAGCTCTGTGGCCAGAAGGGAGATCTGAATTACTGCTTCACATGGCACCCATTTCACAAATGTCAGATTCACCATTTCCAGATTACAATTTCATTGTAATAAGGAAAATATTGTGGACCTCATGAGAGGGCTTTATTTTGCCCCTAAATATAGTGCTATGCTTTTATCAAAACATTCAAAAGAACTCAAATCCTAAATATACAGACCAGAGTGTTCTTAAGGGACTTGTTAGTTCCTCTAGTTGGTTAGTTTGTTCCTTCTTATTAACAAGGAACTCATGTCACATGCAGCTACTGTGGTTTTGTCTGTAATGTAAAAGGCTTGATTGTTTGCTTTTATTAGGATAGAACTGAAGAAACTGCTGAGTACTTCTTTACTCTAGACATCAAGAGGTCCTTTGGTCAGGCTTTTTAGTAAATCCTAAGGAAAAGCGTGGCTCAACTGCATTGAAGCAACCAATTTATTTAATACATTGGATACATTGCAGAAAACTGCATTTCATCAGCATGCTCACTCAATAATACAAGAAAATGTCAAGGCAGGAGATTTTACTACAGAGCCAACTAATTTATTTAACTAATTTTTTAACTAATGTTAAGTAGTAACTACTTGTGCAATAATCTAAAAGCAACATTCACACAAGTTTAACTTAATTTTTGATAACGGAAGATACTGCTTTCTATTTTGTGGCAGTGTTAAATATGTTTGTTTGGCTGGGGTTTTCTTTGTCACTGTAACAGATGTATGGCAACAACGCTGTTTGTTAATGTATCCTTCTCTTTAGCCATAATTTGGTCTAACTTTCAGGGACACAGCATAAATCTGTGCTTAGGATTCTTATAAACTCACTCTTTGGTCATTGACTTTATTCTCAAAAAGCACATCTTCTGTATTCTCTTTATTGAAAAGCCATTAGCTACCATCACTGTGAGCAGCTCAGAGACAATGCAAAAAATTACATTCTGCAAATAAACAGAATACTTTTTTATTAAATCTATTTAGTTTATCTTGCACTAAAGCATCAAAAGCTTGAAAGGGCTTTGAGTCTCACTCATAAAGAAAGAGGGAAATAATTATTCTTCTACAGCTAGGTGGTAGTTTTCCCATTGCTAAAGTATGTGGAATAAACACATTTACAGATTTTAGATATCCAAAATGATTATATGAAAACATCCAAATCTGATTTAACAAATATTTCCATAAACAGGAGAGTTCTGACTCAACTTTCTCAGTCTCCCAATGTGAACTCCATGCACACTGGAGTTTTGCTCCCACTCAAAATCCTAATCTGAGTTCTGACCTGTTTTCATTTGATTTGCAGTAATGTAATAACCTGTAACTCTCTTTTAAATTTGGTTGATACTGATCATGAGTTCTAAAACTACCTGGAGAAATTATGCCAGCCAGACAGAAAAACAACTGCAGGATGCAAAATTACATATGTTTTCTTTTCTCAGGATAACTAAAAAGTGCATGTGGCAAGGTAATTATTTTTTAATTCTCTCTTCAAAATTGGTAAGGTGCTTCTTTTACAGTTCTTCCCTACCTTCTTATCAGTTCCAGGTAGATACATATTTCTATATATATATATTACATACTACATTTTCTAAATTCTAATGTTTTACTACAAAACTTCATAGATGATAACATACCTGAACAAAAACTTGGCTCCATGTCGGTAGGTGAGTGCATACTTAAAGCCAAACTTGCCAAGTTGTCAATCAGACAGACCCTACTCATTTGATGACTTCCAGACTATCAGTGTCCACAGTCACGGTTTTGTTCTGAAGCCTCTTCTCTCTGTACTTTCACATTTATCTCCTGTTGATGAATAAAATTTTATGGACTAACAATGAATTAAAGGTAGGAAACAAGGATTAAGAAATAGTTTTGGAGTTTTCTAAAGGATGAAGTCATCAACATCTAAAAAAAGGCTGCAAATGCAGTGACTATAGAGTTGACAAAGTGTGCAGATGGTGCAGAGGTATTCACAGCAATCAACTGGAAATGTGACTGAGAAAGGTCACTGAAGTATTTAAAAGATGAATTACAACATGACCAAAAAATCAGTTTGGTAGATGTGAAGCAGTGTGTATAGGGAAGCTAATCCTAGCATCTACACACAGTAATTACCTGTTCTCTTTTGCAGTCACAAATGGTGATTTGATAGATACTGGAGCTCGGGAGAAGACGAAACCCAAACAGAATAATCAGAAGGCATTGGAAAAGGAGCAGAAAACGAACCAATCATCATAATTCCATATAATCCCTAAACTCACTGCACACCTTAATCATTACATGAAATTCTGGCCATGCATTAGTGTTAGCGTAAGAACTAGAAAAACTAAAGAAATTCAAAAAGCAGACTACTATGAAGTGGCTTTAGCACACAAAGGAAAAAGGCAAACTTTTCAGTCCTGGAAGGAGAATACTGAAGTATTATAATAGGGTATAACATTTTTCAGAAAAAGTGATTAGGGTGCTTATTTTTTCCTCACAATGCAAGAATCAGGCATTGGGGCTAGAGAGAAAAAAAGAAGAAAGGAAATACTGTTTCAGACAATACATAATTAGGAACATCCTGTCCAAGAAAGCACGAAGTGTAAAAGCATAAAAAATTATTTTTCCAGTCCCTTTGTGGAGGGCAGGCTCACGGACGCTGAGGGACATGCCGGGTGACTCCCGTGGGGAGGCTGGGCAGGCCCGACTGCAGGAGGGTTTGTGCTGCCCGTGCCCTCTGCCAGCTACGCGGCTCTCCGCTGGTCACCGAGAGAACGGCCGCCCGCCTCTCCCAGCAGCATCTGCCACACAGCCGAGCATTCCCGTCTCTGTCCCGGAGAGCTCCAGGAGCGGTGAGGGTGCTGGGAAGGAAGGGCTGGCTCTGGAAACTGCATCCCACCTTTCCCGCAGCAGGTCGCCGCTCCAGACCCGCAGTGCGGCGGCGGCGGGTGCGCGATCCGCCGCGGCCCACAGAGACCCGCCCGCCAGCAGCCATCGCGGCGCCGACCCGGCCCGCCCCAGCCGCCATCTTGGCTCCGGGCGGAAGAACTACCGCTCCCAGCGCGCTCGGCGCCGCGGCGCCATCTTGCCGCCGGCGGGCCGGGCGGGGGGCGGCGGCCGAGACATGGCGCTGTTCCCGGCCTTCGCCGGGGCCGCGCAGCCCGGAGAGCCCCCCGCCGGCGGTTCCGAGGGCTCCACGAGAGGTAAAGTGCTGGGAGAACCGTCTTTCCCTTAGCAGCTCTCCGGCGGCCCTCGGCGCACGCCGCCGGCCCCGCTCCGGCCGTGCTTCGCCCCGCCGCGGGGCCCACAGCCATCGCCCCCGAGGCGCCGGAGCGCCGCATGGGGGCTCTTGGTTTATTGTTGGGTTTGTTTTGTTTTTTCTTTTCTTTTGTTTTTCTTTTCCTCCCACTAGCTTTAGGTATCTTGAAAAGTGTTTTTTTAATTCCTTGCTTAGTAAGCCAAATTATAGTTGTAAAGGCCATTTTTGGAAGGTTACAAGTGAGTTTATGATTCATTGTATCACGTTGACTGTTGTAGGTGATGTCTGGCGAGTAATACTTTAAATAAAATGAATAATAATATTAAAGTGAATAACACTTTCTGGTTTTAATGATAAGCAGTGAAGTAGGTACTACCTTTTTTAATTCTACTGAACTGTATTTGAACTAAACTTTCCATTTACTTGCCAGGTTCTACCACCCTTAAATCTGCCCGTTCTCTAGACATCACAGCAAAGGGAAACCAAAGAATTATTTGCCTAGGTTAAATTTCTTGTGTGTTTAGTCCAGTCGGTACGGTGCATTTGCTTCTTGTTCTAAGCAGTTGTGCGTTGCCCCGATGGCATAGCAGCGATTGATACTCTGCCGGTGCAGAGATGTTCTAGCTGCGTTAAGGACCCTTTCTGGTAATGACACTTGGTGTCGGGAGTAGTGGACATAATAAAACTACTACTAAACTACAGCTTCTAGGAATAGAGGAGCCGCTCTGTCAGGCAGAGATACAGTAAAGTTATCTGGTAATAGGACTTTGGTTGTATTTTAAAAGTTTAGAAATTTAGCCTTTAAGTTTGTTATGGTAACCTATGTTGCTTCAGGCCACCTGTCTGGAAGATCAGAATAGACATCAAAAGATGTAAGACTAACTTTTGGATCCAGATTTCAGTTGTTAGCATTGCTTGTGACTTAAACTTTGGTACACTGGAAGCTTTTTGTGTGAGAATTATTGACGACACTGGAACATAATTTGTTTGGTTTATGTTTTAATAAATATTGTACTTTGTTGTTGACAACGACATTTTAATGTAAGTTGTAAAAATTAAATATTAACTCAGAGCCACATTTATGGTAGTATATATCAAATTTCACACATTCAGCTTGTGAGAACTTGAGAACTTGACAGGCATCTGTCTCTCTGATAGATGGTTCTCTGCTCAGACATGATATGAAGCCAAAGTGCATCATAATACAGAGACCCCAGAGTGTTTTGGGTTTAATCTTATGTAAAACTAAGGTGCCTTTAGCAGACATTTACAACTGCTTCATAGCTTTATTGTAAAAGTTTTAAGTAATTATGTATATATGTTGGTTGTGTTTCATACAGCCACCCACTCTGCTTCATACTTTTAAAAACCTTCCTAAACCATTTCTAAAGTGAAAGGGCTCTCTGGAACAGAAAGAAAAGCAGTGCTTTCGCATTCTATGCTGCTCCATTGCTGAGGTGCAGCAGCCTCTAGGGCACTGCAATTTTTTCTATGCTTCGTTACAATTATGTTGTCTAGCTTAATTAGTGTTTGGTGGAAGATAAATTGCATATTTATCTGTAGCCATGAAGAGAGCAGCAGTAATAAGTAACCCTGCTGACATTAGTAAGCCTAATGCGCAGCATTATTTGCAGTCTGAACTGTGCTATAGGTCAGACGATGCAGTGAATTTTGCTGAAAGCAGGTTTTCAGGATCCTGAGAGGACCAAAATACTTCATGTAACTCTTAAAAATTGTCTCTGTAGAAATGCACTGTAAATTTTTATTTTTTCTTTTTGCTTGAAAAGGTATAAAGAGAATGTCATTGGATTGCTGCTGCTGTTGTGCTCATAAAAATGTAACAAGTGCATGCATATTTTTGAAAAATAGGTCTTTATCTGCTCTGCCAAAATGATAAACTTCTAAGGCATTCCACAAGAAAAAAGCCTAACAAGTGAAGAGATAGTGTTTTAAAGTTTGGAATGCATCATGGTGATTGTAATGCTTGTGTCCAGCTAACTGATTCACTTGAGATTATTTACAAGCGGTTTGAACTTGCATGTTGCATAATGCAAACATTGCTCATTTCTTTCTGAGTTTGATTAAATTGGTCAGTTTGATTAAATTCTTCAGAAAACACTGTACTTGGAGAATTCTGAACTTCCCTGTTGTAGCCACAGAGGTGTATTGACTGTGCTACAGGGCTTGATTTTCATGGAGTGATTCTTCAATGCATTACAGGTGCAATTTGATCTTACCTGCTCAGGTAGAACCAAGCTACAGGGACAGGCTGGGAAATGGTGCATGGCAGTGTTCTGCAGTGTATTGGTTGGGCTGGTCATGGGAGGTGTGTTTTGGTCTTGACAGTGCCATGAATTGTGGATTCTCCCATGCACAGAGATGGAGGTTCAAGAGCCAGGGAGGTGATCACTCCCTATGGGGCCTTTTGTAAGTGGGTGGACTCCTGGGAAACACAGACTGTAGCTTTGCTTTATTTTATGTATTTCTTGGTGTGTTTAACTTAGGTTAACAAACTGTTTTGCAGCCTACTCTGCTTTAAATCCTTTTGTGGGTGCCAACTCGGGGACATGACAAAGAAGAAAGCTTTTCATACCAATATTCTGTTTCTGAAAGAAATACTTTAGAAGGAAGAGAGGTATATGGCTTGACAGACAATGAGTTCATGCTGTTTAAGGAGTAGAGAGAGGTCAGTGTAGTCAAGAGCACAAAGACAAGATTGTGACAGGAAGAACACTGAGGCAAAAGTGATTGTAAAGAGCATGGAGGAGAGGCAGGGAGACCAAATTTGTTCCTTATGTTATCTCTGTCAGTGTAGCACTGGAAGGGCTGGTGTTAAGTTCTGTATTTACGCAAAATAACTTTTATTGTTAATAGCTAAGAAATTTCACATGTTTAAAAAAAATCTAGAAATGAAAACTCTGTGAAAATCATTACAAAACTTTTAATATAAGTAAAATTGTGACAAAAAAATTCCCTTCCACATCCTCTCAGTGTATGGTATTATCTAGTGACTGAAATGCAGATATATGTAGATACAGAATGCTTAATGCTGACTAATGTATCCAAATTAGCATCAAATATCTTTCTTTCACACTGTTGAAAGGTCTAATAATATTTCAGTGGTTAGAGAACTGAGAATTCAGTGACGTTTTGGCCATGTATAAAACACTTGAGGAGTATTATCAGTAATGGATGTGCCTATCAATAAAATTGTGTTAAGAATATTTTCCACACAGTAAAGTATACATTTGTTAGTTTGTATAAGCTTTATTGCATTAATTAACGATACCTTTTGTTTAATTATACCTTTCTGTAATTTTTTAATTTCACTTTTTAAATATGTAACTATTTCTAGTCTATATTGTATATAGAAATTAATGTTTAATTGATATATGGTAGTAAATATATTATGATACATTAGATTGTCTTATACAAATATAACAATTTTATACAGTCTATAAATATATAAAGTTGGAACTTTTAAATCATAAAAATGAATGTTGAATAACTCTTTTCTTATGTATAGAGCTGTGTTTTAAACATGGAATCTGATTTCCCTATGAGCTAAATGGAAATGGAAATTTCATGGAGTGCTTTCCAATACGCTCAGTTATTGCACATGACTTAGTGACATTTTCTGTGAATTTAACTGTCTGATGACCAGATTAACCCCCACCTTTAAAAAGCACAGCAAGCTAATTTGTACTGATCTCACACCTTTTTTTTACCTACAGAGTTAGACTGGCTTAGTAACCCAAGCTTCTCTGCAGAAGATGCACTATTACTGCACCAGCGCTCTACAGAAGTTGCCCATCTCCCTCGTGAAAAATCACCATTAATAAGGTAGACTTTAATGTCTTTTGAAATAGCCACTTTCTTTTGTTCTGCTTATCCTTTGTTCTATGAGACCAAATTCAGTAGCTAAAAGCTGCTTTTCATTCTACTCTTCAGTGTTTAAAAATGCCTAAACTGAGTCATGTGTAAAAGAATGAATAATGCTTCCATGTCTTTTAACTTAATGAGAAATTGTATGTATGCAGTTGCATTCCCATTTTCTTTTTCTCGGAGCTGCATTTAAATGGTTGTTATTTTGGGATGGAAAGGGAACTGAGCAATCATGATTCTTCATTAGCTTTTGAATGTCTAAAGTGACCCTTGAAATAATGTTAAGATTAAGCATCGTTTTTATGATTTCTCTGTGGAAACCAGAGAAATCAGCGGTTTCACAGTTGAGTTTTGTACTTTTTGAAAAACAGTTGCTGATGTGAACTAATGAAATATTACATGTATTGAGTGTGACTGTAGAATGTGCTGATCATCTGAAGTGGGTGATTATATCCTTTTGCAGAAACGAGCTTTAAGCAGCCGCGTTTGCTGAAGAACTGATTCTAATAATTTCACTGGACTGGTTGCTATACTTGGCTTATCTACTGTGTAACTAGCACTCAATAGTGAATGCAGTCAGGTTGCAGTTATTCAAAACATTTTTTAGTCACTTTGAATTTGATACAGGCTCCCTTGTCTATGATGATTGTTGGTGGTCATGGTAGAGAATATCTTTATAATACCAAACACACTTTGAGTACATCTTTTTCTGTACTTTATCTTGCATTTACATGCCTTGTGTGTTTGAAATGCTATCAATGTTTTGTTTGTCAGTCATATATTCTGCTGTGTTTCTTCAAATCTTTTTAGGGCTTTAATGTCATAAAGCTAAGGATTTGCAAGTTACCGTCAGATAGAATGACATAATAAACCCACCATATTAATTTTATCTTTGAAAAGGACTTTGTCAAAAAACTGTGCAGAAAAATGTTTGGGTGTTTGTTGTTTGGGGTTTTTTTTGCCTATTATTTTTTTGCCTATGGGTACTTGATTTAATAAAAACTAATTTGTTTTATCTCAGTTCATAAAAACTAATTGCTCCAACCTAGTTAGTGGTTTTGAGAGGGTTTGCTTTGTTTGTTTTGCAGAAGTGTGCGTGTTTGTTTTAATGATCTGCTAATGGTTATTTGGTGTCTTTTTCCTTAGTGTCCTTAAAAAAACTGTGTCAGGGCTCTTGCTTGAGGTACCTTGTTTCTGAAATACAGTATTTTCTTTTATTGACATGTTAGGAATTCTGAGAGTTATCACTCCTTTCTTTTATTGAATGATTGCAGAAAAAAAAAAGTTTTAAAAGAGCTTGGGCTTTAATTAAGGGTTAGAGAAGACCTCCATTATTCACTTGATTATTAAGTTTGGGAGTTCTTGTGGTATGTACAGTAATATACATGTGTTTTGCCAGAAATATGTGTCCTTTGTGTGATCGCTCAATAACTCTGTTGTCTGTTGTACACAGTGTTATTTATTACATTACACTCTATTATATGATAGCATTAGTTCAGTAGTCATGATTTGTAGATATGATTTTTTTAATCTGGAAGTGATTTTACAAGTGTGGGTTTGATACTTATATAAGAAGTCATAAAAAATGGGGGAAAAAAAAATCGGACTTTTTTGTCTTGCAGGTCACAGTTTCTCAGTCTTTTAGCTTGACCTAAGTTGTTTAGGAAAGTTAGGAAATTTTATCATCTCAGTCATCTTCTTTAATTTGGCAATGTTGACAAATGGATATTTGTACAGATCACACATCAAAATGCCTTGACAATTAAAACATTAAGACTGGTTGTCAGTAATTCCAGCAGCTGAAAAATATAGTTGTGATTTAATGCAGATGTATATCACTTTTGCTGTATATGTTACTGCTGCCTTCTCAAAAAAAAATACAGGGAGAAAAAAGGTAAAGAGTAAAATGTTCTGAATTTTCTAATGGTGGTATTCTTTAACAGGTTTACTGCTTAGCTGTGTAGATATATGTAAATGCATATACTTTTTTCCAAGCAGGACTTCTTCAAGATCTGAGTTGTCAGAGGAGAGTGATACAGATGAGAGTCTGAAACAGACAAGTAAGAAAAGGAAAAAGAAAAAGAAAAAGCATCACCACAATAAGAAGACAAAAAAGAAAACCAAAGGGGATTCCAGTAGCAGCGAATCAGATGTGGACACTAAGCACATCAAGGACAAAGGAAGTGGCAAAAGTAGTGGAAAGGAAGCAGCAGCACAGTATGTATATATTAACACTCTGCAAGATGTATATTCATTGTGTTCTTGTGCCTCTTCAGGTGAAATTTTTACCACTGGTTGATCACCTTTTTCTAAGTTTTTTATCACTAAACCTGCATTCAAAGCAAGGGAAACAGATTTAGAGCCCCTTGTTTAATCATATCAAAAAACTGTGACTATAATATTCAGTGAAGTGCTCTTGTGCAGTGCAAAGCATGGTATGGTGGTTATGAAATAAAGTCATGTAGAGGCTTATGTTCAGTTTTTGTACGAATCTTGTTTCCTTTCACAGATCTTTTGTGAGGGTTTGGAGAGCAATTGCATTAAACATTCTTAATTAGTGCAAAATCTTAATATGTGTCTGGGTTTGCCTTGCAATGTAACTTCCTCCTCACAGAGTTAACATTTCCTTTTTTTTATTTTAAGACAAAATCTGTTGTATGATCTAATTTTTTTTATATCCATATATTTCGCTTCATACTTTCTGCTTGTAATACTTCTATATGAGTATTTGAACAATTGAAATTGTTTTGTTAAATCTTCTTTGTTAATTCCAGGAGCTCTAAAGTGCTGTGTAATTAGTGGAGATGTCATTTTTTATGGAACAAGAAAATAGACATGCAGTGACTATCATGGCCTTTGAGCAGCGAAATAGGTTCTATGAATGCAGCGAGTCTCCAGCTTTGGCATACCTGGCTGTGCATTTCTCAGGCCGTTGAGTTTTTAACATTTCAATGCAGCCCCATCCAGTTGGCTGTGAGCACCTTCTCCTGGTTCTCACCATGATTGCTAGTTTGAGCAGCCATTTTGCCTCTCTCTAATTCCCTGGTTCATGTGTTTTCTTTGGCATCAGCAGCTCTGGGTCTAAGTCACCACACTGCAGCTATTCCTGTGGATAGTGTGAGGATTTGGTGACATTAAGGAATTGTTGTTACGGTTGATGTAGTCTGGGTAGTCTTTGAATTTCCCCCAATTTGTTACTTTTCTCAAGGGGCTTTAATCAGGAGCTGAAAGCTGGTTTGGGGGATGTGTCTATGCCAAGATAACGCTGTTTCCCTGTGGAAGAGTGGCAGGGGTATTGCAGATGCTGTCTGATACCTCTAGCCACATGTGGCTCCTCCTTTATGAGAACTTTTATTGGCTTGTGGTGGCTAAGGCTTCCTTAACTGTGAGGAAGGACAGTAAAGATTACTTGGGTGCAAAACCCATTCTGCTCAGTCCCATCACTCATCCGTGCTGGAAAGGTGCCTGGGCGAGGTTCATAAGCTTTTTGCTAGGTTGGGCCAGCCAGCCTGTGCTTTGCCCTAATAAGTGTTGAAGTTCTTTCATGGTTTGTTGGGTTTTTTTACTACTTTCCATAAATTGTTCATGCTGAGAAAATACTGAATTTTCAAAAGACTGGTTTTGAAACCTGAACCACAGTATTGCTCTGAATGTGAAAAGTGTGAAATTTTAGAAAACTTTTCAAGACTCTAAAAACCACATATTTGTACCATGAATTCAGACTGGAAATTCATAGTTATCTACAGTTCAGAGGCAGGTGACAATTTCCACTTAAGTTCATTTGTATAACTGTAATCCATAGACCACTTCGATACATACTGTTTTATCAAATGCATGGGTGTAATTACAGTTAGTCAATCTGCTTACAGATTGTATTCTTTTTCTTGATTGTCACATTTTACCAAGACAAAAGTAAATTTTGAAAGTAGTAATACGTGGCTTTTGGATTTTGGATTATAGTGTGCCAAGCAATTGATTGGATTGATTGGTTAAGTCTGGTCATTACCTTTCATAATCATTCGGTTTTTGGAAGTGCAAGGACTTTTGGTGTCTTGATTTGATGGTTCTATTAGTTCTAATTGGTTTTTTCAAAGTGTGGGATTGACTTTGCAAGAGTGGATCATGTACAGTGACTTGGAGTAAGTTAAATTCTTATGAACTACAGAAATGTAATGTTTCTTGGGTTATGTAAATGCTGAATATGTGTACAAATGCCTCCTTCTTGTCTGCAGTCTAGGTAAGAAAGCATCACATGCTACCAGCAGTTGCTCTATTTGGCTTGATGATATCCAGGCCCCCACTGCAGACACCTTCCGGATAGACAAGAAACCAGACCCTGCAAACTGGGCCTACAAATCCCTGTACCGTGGAGACATTGCAAGGTATGGAACCTGGTGCTCTACTGGGATCCAAACCGTCAGAGTCACTGAGTCTGTCTGCAACGTTTTTACATAGAAGATGAGACAGGATCACTAGGTAGCTTATTTCAAAATTTGACTTGGTGTTGGGCCAGTGTCAGTGGCAAGTGGTGTCCCTAGGGGTCTGTACTGGGACAAGTGCTATCTAATGTCTTCTTCACCAATGACAGGGACAGCACGATCAAGTGCACTCTTAGTAAGTTTGACAACACTAAGCTGAGTAGTGCAGTTAATGCTCCTGAAGGACAGGATGACATCCAAAGGGACCTGGGAAGCTCAGCAGGCGGGCTCTCATGAGACTTAGTAATGGCAAAGTGCTGCACCTGGGTCAGGGCAACCCCTGGTATCAACACAGGCTGGGGGATGAACAGATCGAGAACAGTCCTGCTGGGAAGGACTTGGGGCTGCTGGTGGATGATGAGCTGGAAATATGCACTGGCAGCCCAGAAAGCCAGTTGTATCCTGGGCTGCATCCAAAGCAGTGTGGGCAGCAGGGCAAGGGAGGGGATTCTACCTCCCCACTCTGCCTTGGTGAGACCCCACCTGAAGTGCTGTACCCAGCTCTGGAGTCCCCAACACAGGAAGGACATGGACCTATTGGAGCAAGTCCAGAGAAGAGCCACCAGGTTGATTAGAGAGAGCTGGAGCACCCCTCTTATGAGTAAAGGCTGAGAGAATTGGGGTTGTTCAGCCTGGAAAAGGGAGGGCTCCATCCAGTACCTGAAGGGAGCCTAGAACGATGGAGAGGGAGGGACTGCTTGTAAGGGCATGTTGTGACAGGACATGGGGAAATGGTTTTAAACTGAAAAAAATACGTTTTGATTGAATATTAGGAAGAAATTCTTTACTGTGAGGATGGTGAGGCACTGGAATAGGCTGCCAGAGATGTGGATGCCCCATCCCTGGGAGTGTTCAAGGCCAGGGTGGAAGGAGCTTTGAGCAGCCTGATTTAGTGGAATCAGGTGTCTCTGCCCATGGCGTTGGAATGACATCATTTGTAAGGCCCCTTCCAATCCAAGCCATTCTATAATTCTTGGATAAATGTTTTAAAAGGCAAAAGATGGCATGAAATAATAGGTATAATGTGCATGATTTTCATCCTTTTTTAAAACTTCTGTGTGGCAAACTACAGGGCCGTCTGGAGGTGGCAGCTTGAGGCAGATTCAGAGGTATGTTTTTGAGGTCAGAAATCCCAGGTTGTGTTATAAATCATCTTTGGGCAAGTGCTCTTTTTGATCTCTGTTGTTCTATTTTCTGTGTCTGCAAGGGAAGTGGAGTTACTGATTATTTAATATTAGATTTGTCAAGAGGTTTACTTATTTAATTAGTTTGATACCCTTGTTAAAAAACAAAAAAGCTACAGGTATTTTCTTAGCAAAGAGATTTCACCCAGACATTGTACTAAAATATGTCTGCCCTATGCAATGCTACATTTCAAGTTAGTATAGATGAAATTGCACATTCAATATCCTTAGTGAGTTACTGCTACTGTGATGACCCTTCAGAACATTTCCTTGCATTAATACAAAGCCCATCCAAAGGAGCCTATGGTTGGCTTGTGCATTATGTATGTACACTTCTTGATTTTCTCAGGAAAATTGCTTACTGTATATATAATACTGTATATAATTATTTGTGGAGGAGGGAGAATTTATGGGTTATGTCTTTGTAGTATTTTATGCCTCTGCAATAAAATTGCCTGGTTACAATTTGTTTCAATTTTCTATCACCTTTGGATTGTCAGCTATTTTCTGAGATGAAAAGTATTATTTTAGCATTGCATGTCACGATGTCTGCCACTGAAATTACATTCTTGGTAATATTTGAAGATGGTATTTTCCTGTCTTAATCTGTAGGATTATTGTGGCCTTTATGAACATGACCTCTCTTTTTCTCTTCACACCCTTCTCCTCTTTTTGTCTTATAAAATGGACAGAGGCTTAGGATGCAGAAGGAAATTACTGGACTGAACAACTGGTATCTCATTTTCAGTTTAAAATAATCTAGTCTAAGTAACCCTAAATAACTCTATTATTTCTCCAGATTTGTCTACATGGTTTAAAATGATGGAAAGGAAAAAAGGCTTTTCTTCTGCTTAAGTATGACATATATTGTTGAGCTCAGAGGAAGCTTAGTGTCATAGTAAAAGTGTGATGGCACTGAAAGAATTTATAAGTTGAAGTCTTAAATAAGCAGAAAGTTACCAGGTTCTTAAACTTTTGAAGGTCTATGCATACATTATTTGGATTAATTTGATTGAAAGTATTTCTTTCAAAAAGGAGGTGTCTTTTCTAATGTATATTTTAGAAGATGTTTATTGGTATTTTCCCTTCCAAGGTATAAAAGGAAAGGAGAGTCCTGTCTTGGCATAGATGCAAAGAAACATTGTATAACTTGGGACAGCTCTGCATCAAAAAAGAAGCAAGCACAGAGTCGACCTGAGCGCTACTTTACAAAGAACAATGTGAAGATGCTGAACACAGATGGGATTCTTGTTTGTAATAAAAATTCTCCATCTGATCCACCTGCTTTTATACCAGTTTCCCAAGTGGAAACTGATGATTCTTCTGACACAACAGAAGTAAATCCTCTTGGGATTTATGATCCATCAACCACAGTGTGGCTACAAGGAAAGGGATGCAAGAGTGCAGACAGTGATTCTGTAAATACACAGCAAACAATTCAAGAGCCTGGGATAAACATGAACTCTGTTCTAATGACAAAAGTGGAAGAATATAACAAGAAAGTCAGAGAAAACCCAAGAGATATTAGTACTTGGATGGAATTTATTTCCTTTCAGGTATGTATTCTAATGGACCTCGTTGCTTATTATAAGTAATAAATACATGAACATTATATTGTGATTTCATTTGTTTAGAACTGTATGTCTTTTGTTGGTGAAAAATGAGCTGTTAACTCATCTTCACAAATGTCAGCATTCTTGTGATTCTAGTGATCGTTCTTCCTAAGGTTATACTGATGTTTCTTTCTGTTTTAGGATGAATTAATGAGAGGACCTAGCCCTTATGCTAGTAAGGGAGAGCATGAATTAAGGAGAAAATCACTCAAGTTAATCTTGGAAAAGAAACTGGCCATTTTAGAGAGGGCAATTGAAAGCAATCCAAGTAATGTTGATCTGAAACTTGCCAGGCTGAAGCTTTGCACAGAATTCTGGGAACCACCAGCTTTGATCAAAGAATGGCAGAAGCTAATATTTTTGCATCCAAATAATCCAGAGATGTGGAAGAAATACCTTCTTTTCTGTCAAAGTCAGTTCACTACTTTTTCCGTTTCAAAGATCAACAGTCTCTATGGAAAATGTTTGACAACACTGGCAGCTGTACAGGATGGCAGCATGGTCTCCCATCCTCTGCTGCCTGGCACAGAAGAAGCTATGCTGGGTAAGGTTCTTTCTGCATTTTGTGGTCAGGTTGCAGGAGCTAACTGCATTAAGAACAGATTTCCCTATGTATTGCGTGAAGCTTTTCTTCTCTTCAAAATGCCTGGCATCTGGGTTTCTTAGCTGAGAATTAAAGCAGATATTCCAACCAAATATGGATATAGCAGATCCTTCTCTTCCCCAGGAGAGTTTATGATACAACATCCATTAAGTCTCATGTGCTGAATCGTTTATAGTACAGTGTCAAGACTGGAGAATCACAGCCCACAGCAAGGAGATGTGCTTTTATGAAAGGGAGACGTGAAACAAATAATTATCTCTTGTTCAGAAGTTTTACAACTGATTACTTAATCCAGAAAAGAGAATGAACATCACAAGTCTGATGTGAAATTTTGTTGAGAATCCCAGTCTGTAAATGAAGAATTCTAAGCTGTAATACCATGTGATCATGCCTTTTGTATTTCTTCTGTGCATACATCTACCACTTTATAATTTATTATATAATTATCCCTGGAAGAAAAATAAGTCAGATAGTTAGGATGCTGGAGTGGATTCAGGGAAGAAGTCAGTTCATGCTCAGTTCTGGCATGGTCTTTAAATGTACTTGCAGCTAAATGACTTAAGCTATCCATTTTAATTTTAACTTCTCTACCTTGGCATGTCATTGTGACTATTAATCTGTAAATACATTGAGGACAGGAAAATATTAGTGTCACCATGAGTGTTTTTGACTTGCTTTTTTTCTTTTTTAAAATTCGTTTTCAATCTAAAAGAGACTGTTATGGAGGAGTCCCATTTTTTTTCATGTGCATCACAGTCCAAGAAACATCTTGTTTTTATTCAGTCCTGTAATTCCTGTTGGAGCAATGATGTTATGCAATATCCAGTCTGGACTTAGAGATTGAGGTGCTGGGTTACCAGTTTAATTTCAGGTGTTCAGCTCTCATATGGTCTTTGGCTGATTCATCTTGAATCAAGCACTGGAAAAAGTGCTGCAAAAGAAAAATGCTCTGCTGGCCATTGGGTATTGTACAGCCTGATAGCTTCTGATTGCTTCTGTGGTCTTTGATTTCCAATAGTTCAGTCTCTTTTTACACTAACCACAAGGAATGATTCTCAGCACAAAGGTTTTATTTGGAATCTATTTTTGGAAATGAGAAGGTTTTTCTTTCATTTTGTTTTCCTGCACATATTTGAACATACGTGACTCATGAAATACAAACTCATGAAGCAGTTTGTCAACTGCTATGAGAATGTTTTTTTTTAATAGAATTCCTTTAGCAATTTTACTAATATTAGATTGATGTTTTTCTAAATACTTTTTTGCTGGCAGTAATCATAGATAATTTAAAATGAAAATGAACTCAAAGCCACGAGTGGAACAGAAACATAAGTAACTTCTTGTTCTGTCTTAAGCCTATAGTGATTTGTTTATGGACACTCTCAAGTATTTTATTTTTCCTCTTCAGAATTCAAATGATAGGATTAGAGAAATTTCCACTGGGAGACTTCTTGATTTGAGATTTCTTTAGTAGTGACTCAGCTATGTAATTCTTGGTCTGAGTTTTAATTGACAGTGTGCTTATAAGGAAAGTTAGCAAATTGTTCATTAAGATAAATATACAGCAAATTTCACAAACTGATTATGATGGTAACACTGTAGATGTACATTAAGCTTGTATCTTCAACCTTTGACCTTTGCTAAGGACAAAGTGTAAGAGCTCTAGTTTTAAATAGTGGGGGACTGTGCCATCTAGTGTTCAGTTCAGAATGCAATGCTATATGCTTGGAAATAGGTGGGTGTTTTGTTCAAGTATTGAAAAATTTTTAAAAGGTAAAGCTGATTTTAAAATGGTGTATCAGCCTTTATGTAAATTTTGAGATAAGAACTTAAAATACTTTAAATTTGCCAGGAACTGTTAATATAAAGCAGATGAATATAAAGTATTCTTAATTTTTGCTGTGTAAAGGGAGCCCAGTTTTTCAAATTATACTTACTGGCTGGGGAGAAACATCCTTATCTTCTAGATTAGATCAGCTGCAGAAGTATCTTAGCATCGTGGACTGAATTAAGTATGTATTCATGCTGTTCTCAGTTTTTGCCACAAAGAAAATGCTGATCTTTGCATTTCTTCAAATACCTTTTTGTTTTGTAAAATACAGAAAATTTTACACTGTAATTTATTTCTGGCACCAGTTTGGCAGCAAATCCTGATGAGGCATTTTCTACATTCAGAGTATTTTAATCAAAGTTCATCTCTGAAGCTGGGAAAGTAGAAAAGGACAGTTTTGTTCAGTGACAATTTCACGCAGTGCCTAAATTAGTTAAAATACTTGGGAAGACTGTATTATAAATTCAATAATTGTTTCTGTTGTTTAAATATCTTCAGAAATCTCAGAGTCTTTGTTAGTAGGAATAATCATTGACTTTGCAGAAAAAATTGATTAAATGCATAGTTTGCATATTCTAGCTGAATTCAGGTTTTTATGTGTATACATCTGATATATATCTGAATTTCGATAAAAGGAATAAATGATTTCCCATGTATTAAATACAAGATGATAATTAAGAGCAGTTGCTGCTAACCTATATTGTTACATGTGTATACCTAGACATCTGAATATTTGGATTGTTTAAAACCCTCCAAAGCCAATGAGTTTAGTGAAGGAACAGTGGTATTTAAAGAACTGTTATGCTGTTTCCCAAACTGTCAGTGATTTATGTGAGTCTTTATGGGTTTGGGGTTTTTTGCAAGTTGATTACGTCTTGAAGCAATTAGAACAGCTTCTGTTGTGTTCAGACTGGAGTGTAATTTTGAGTGATTGGGTGTCACTGAAATGTCCTTGAGCTGCCCTGTAATGGAGGTGTTTATAATACCTGTTACTGCTCCAAGTCTTTCATTGAAGATACTCGTTGCAAAATATGAAGAGAAACACTGGGACTTTGCTTCCCTTTTCAAGCTGAGACTGAGGCTCAATGTGCAGTAGGGATATGGCAGTGGTTAGACAAGTAATTTGTTGAAGAGCAAGGGATAAGGCTTTTCCCTACTTCTAAGAAGTAATATTTTGACAGAAGACTAGACTTCTCTTAACTCAGGTTTTCCATAAAGAAAAAGGGAATGACAACTGGAATGAAAATTATATATTGCCAACATATTATCAATGTAAATATATCATGCAAAATTGAGGCAAAAAGGACTTTTCTCATTATCACTGCCTGTGTGCATTGTGATAACGCCCAACATCTTCAAAGAGGGCTATGACACACTGACAGATGTTGGATACTGAAGTTCAGACCATTGTGTTTTAACTTTCCATCAGTAAGGACAGTGCATGTATGGCATGAATAAAAAGTCATCCCTTTGGCACATTTTAAGTGAGTAGTCTTAAAGTTCATTAAACTGTGACAATTTTGACAAGCATTTATGCTGGTTACTCTCCATGTTTTGGATTTTTGATACTGTTCCAAAACAGTGATGTTCTATAGCATGTCATGTATGTATTTTTATATTTGTGGGCTGTAATGAAATACTTTGCAACAAAATTTGAAATACTAAAATTTTACCTTCTTTTCTTTACAGCTATATTTATTCAGCAATGCCACTTTCTGAGGCAGGCTGGCCATTCTGAGAAAGCAGTGTCTTTGTTTCAGGCTCTGATTGACTTCACCTTCTTTAAACCTGACACTGTAAAAGATCTGCCAACAAGGGGACAGGTAGCAATTTCCATTTAAATGGGTGTGTGTCTTTATGTATTACAGAAAATGCTGTACCAGAAAATTTTTAAGGACATTGGGAAATATTTTGGATAACAGCTTAGTTAGAGGTTCTTCAGGGTGATGCTTGCACTGAAAAAATGCTTATGGGTCCTCTGGAACTACAGGCCAAATGGCTACTTTTACTGTATATAATAGAAGTGTGATAACCAGTCTTTTAGTATCTTTTTTTAGTAATTAAAAGTGGAAAAAATGGAGCTAGTTGACTGATGTCTGTGTCTAGTTAGCACCTGTCCTGCTTCTTTTCCCACTAAATGTTGTTGTTTTATTACTGGTGATAGAGAGAGCTGATATGACATAAAATCTTTCCATTCATACAGTTTTTCCAAGTTTCTTAGGTTCTCTGTTACCTATTTCCATTAATTTGATAGCTGCATTAGGGACACTCTCCTGCTTTCAAGTGCCTTTTATATTGACCCATGAGATTCTGTTCAGCTTATAATGGTAAATGTTAAAGTACTAAATCACTTTTTCTCTTAATTTGTTCAGGAAAATGTTGCACATGCACCCCACTAATAATGAAGAAGTTAATATTTAGATGCCAGTGGCATCATCCCACTGAACTGTTGGGAACTGTTTCCTTTTTAATGAGTAGTTGAGAGGCCACCATTTAGGCAGCTGGGCTACTGTAGGGGATAAAAATTGAATTTGCTTCAGTTACCTCACTGTCTTGCTCTCTTGATTAATACTGTTACCCACAAATGGAGCAATCTTACAGGTTAAAAAATACTGGTGTCTTCTTTAAAGAGCTAAAATTTAGAGTTCAGTCATAGCTATCATGGAGGATTTGCTGTAGTTGCACAGATACATGTAGTTACAATCATTTGAAAAACTGCATGATTATCTGTAGTGTTTAAAAAATCTTAGAGCAGGATGAAAAGGAACCTCGATTCAAAAGGACCACATTTAGTTGGAAAGTGCAGCTCTTGAAAATAGGAAAATGCCAGATTTACATCTGATCACACATTCTGCTGTCTTACAGAAGTGTTATGACTCAGTCTGGAATTACTTGTTTTAGTACTGTTTTTGCAGTTCACTTTCTCACTTGCAGCAAAGAATAAATCCATAAAGAGCAGAATTATATCTTACAGTTTGCTGTAAGCCTGGAATTTTCTCATGTGTTGATGCTTGGTTTTTCTTGGAGTAAATTTTATTGTTAAAATTTGTATTAACTGTCACATCTCAATGTCCAAGCCAAGGGCTGGTACACAGCAGAAGCATTTAATAGGCGAGAGATTGTCATTAGAGCTTGGGATACACATAGCAGAGGAGGAATTGATGAATCTAGAGATGACTGATTGCATACTGGCAGTAGCAAAGTCACTAGGACTAGAACCCTGAACTTCTGATTCACTGGAAAGTTCCCTGACCTTTGTGGCCACCCTTAAACCTGAAAGATTAAAGTCCTTATGGATCTTTTCCCTCTTGTCTTTGATCTGGTCATATTTATGTGCAGCTGTAACATTTTGATTTTACCATAGGTGTGTGATTGAGTTATCATTCCATCAGCCAAATTCTTCATGGTCCCATAGAAGTTAAAGAGGAGGGGAGTTTTGGGTTCTGATAGCCACACCTTGGGGACTTTGGATCTTTAGCTTTGAAAGAGTTATAAAGGACTGTAGGCACAAAAATATTTTGCTTTCTTTAAAGCCTGTTACCTTTTAAAATAATCTTTAATTTCATGAGAAGAGCTGGTGACAGTCCTTTTGTGCCACAGCCATAACTGAAGTACTCAGTTGTTCCTGCGGAATCTTAAGCAGTATCTAACAAAGTCTTCATATAAAGAAATTATATCCAGATGTGTGCTTGTAGGGCCTGGGAAACCTAGGTAGACAGAGATAATGTCTGTACAACAGCTAAAATTATTTTTCTGTATGTTTTGTTTTGGTTGGTCTGGTTGAAAACAATAGGTGGAATTCTTTGAACCCTTTTGGGATAGTGGAGAACCACGAATTGGAGAAAAAGGAGCAAGAGGCTGGAAAGCATGGATGCATCAACAAGAAAAGGGTGGCTGGGTTGTTCTTAAGCCTGGTATGTGTGTCTCAGTATGTGTAGTTGTATGTCTATGTGTTCTTCTAAACATTTTGATTAGAATGAAATAATCTGATTCTTGTCATGTTTTTGCATACAAGTTAAAAAAAAATTACTGGTATCTGTAAATTTTAAAAATTTACAGATTTTTATAAATCTGTATTTTTTTATTGTTTTTTATTTTATAAAAAAATACCGTGTATCGTACTTCCCAGGGAATAGCATGTGTTGAATGTTCTATGTACGATATTGTTTGGAATGTTGTTGTCCTTCCTACAATGAGAATTAGAGGAGAGAATGGCATATCCTTCACTTCATGTTGAAAAAACTGAAAGTGTGATTACTTGGTAGAGATCCACACCCATCAAAGGTGAAAGGTAGATACTTCCCTTAAGACCCTTTCACCATATTATTAAGGTGAGGTGGCATTATATTATTAGATGACAGTTGCCTCAAGGTTACCTAGATTTGTGATTCTTTTTCTAGAATCAGATTTCAGTTTCTCAAGCAAAGGTACAGCTAAAATAGGAGGAAAACATTTCCTTTCTCTTTGTGATGCAGAAAATGAAGGAATTTTGTCTGAAGTGCTTCTGGATGAGCAGGGATGCAGGAAACACTCCCTGCTGCTTAGTCTCACCTTGTCTTGTGGTCTACAGACCACTCAAGGTCTACTTCCTTTCATGTCAAGGACTACTTCTCCAGCAGATCTAGCCTGCAGGGAAGCAGGAGGTTGGAATGTGTCTGACCAAAGATGAGCGGTCTTTGCTTTTGCAGCTCCTGCTGTAGCAACTCTGATGAAGTGAGTTTGGGCCTGCTTTTAGTAAATAAAGGAAGTGAAAGATAAATATGTACCTCCCTGGTCCCTGGATTAAGATGGAATTTCCTCGGCCCCTAACTGATGTCAGCAGTTATATTTTTGATGGCTGTAGACATTTTGTTCACAAATGGAGAAGACTCAGTATAGAGAAGAGGACACTGCCAGTCTTGGGCAGCTCCAGTATGTGCCAGTGCTTTCCCCGTATGTGTCAACCCCTAAAGTTCACATGCAGTTTTCAGTTAAAGGTGTTCATTATAAACTGTGAGGTTTCTTCAAACTTTGATTAGATTGTGGAAATGCTGTCTTTTTTTCATAGAGTTGCTGACTAAAGGTGATACTATTGATCACAAAAATATAGAGAGAGTTAAAAATCTTGCTTTTAAAAACAGGTTTTAAAAATCTGTTTGTTTTACCTGAAATTTAAGAAGAACTGTGATTGGGAGTGTTTCACCTAATTAATGGAGATGTCAGACTCAAGAATTTGGAGGTGGTGTAGAAATGGCTTGATTTTTATAATGCAGGCAACCAGTAAATTTTGAGGGCTGTTTTTTTCCTCAGCAATAAGAAACATCTCTACAAGCTTTCCCTTTGCCAATAGGTGCTCATCAGTTTCTGCACAGAATTAATATATTGCTGTCAGAGGAAAAATATGGTAATTTTATCCAATAGTCCAGAAAGATTATCGTCAAAGTGGGATGTGGTTAAGCACGTCCTTTTTGTGTGTGTGTGTGTGTGTGTAACTATGTGGGTTGTTTCAATTGCACATTAATTAAAATGTTGAAAATACCACTTATTATAAAGCAGCATGGCCAAACTTGTTTTTTCAATGTTTAATATTAAAGTATCATTTTTTATATACAGTGGTTTTCTCAAAATGTTTTATGCACACTAGTATTCATAGAGCATACTTAAAATTTTATGCCCGGGTGTGAAGTGAAGAATCTAAACTGGACAAAAGGATGACTGACTTTTGGCTGTTGCTTGTAAATTGCTGTTGATAAAAGTTTTGAAACTTTGAAACGTTTTGAGCGCTGACACTGATTCACAGCTTCTAAAAGTTTGGAAGCTTCCTACCTTCCTATTCTTATAGAGTTGGTGTTAAAACCCAGAACTGTGATGTGGAAAATCTCAGCTATGTCTTGTGTGTTTTTTATTAACACTATATTTATTTCCATTGTTAAAGTAGTTAAAGTGTATGTCATGTCTGGCCTTTGGATTTTGTGGAATAATTTTTCTTCAATAATTTTGTGTGTGTGTATATATTGATTTGATTTTAGATGATGAGGATGATGAAGAGATGGATGAGGATCAAGAAATAAAAGATAAAACTCTTCCCAAGTGGCATATTTGGTTGGATATTGAATATTCCCGTGAGGCAAGGCACTGGTTACCTTGGAGGCCAGACAAAACCAAAAAGGAAACTGAAGAAGATTGTGAAGATCCAGAAAGACAGGTCACTGTGATATAATAGAACAAGGGGAGACAATAAGACTAGTTATCCTTTAATTTGAATTCATTGCCATATTTGTGGATATTTTAGAAGAGTCATACTTTGCTTTGTTTGGAAAAATGATTTTTTCTTTGAAATTCAAAATTTGCCTGAGGTTTAGTGCTGAGACTTCTGAAAACCATGGGAAACTCATGATAAACTTTGGAAAGTCTGCAGGCAGATAGTCTGTCTGCTGTTCAGTGATTCCTGTCGTCCATGTGAGGAAATCTCACAGAAATATGTGTTTAAGAAGAGATGTGCATTAAATAAACAATGGTTTCATTGCCTTCAAGTCAGGTAGTTGGATATTTTTTATTCCTTGGGAAATAGGTTAATTCAGACATTGATTTTCAAGTTAGAATGTGTTAAAAGGCCTATGAATAAGGTCTTCCAGACCTTCATTTCATAGGTTTTCTACAGAGGTCTTTGTTGTTCACAGGCAAAGAAATCTCTTGATAGCAAATTTAGAGTCTGCCTGGAAAACCGGATTGCTTGTTTAACTTGTCCATTTTTAATTGGAATGACATTTTGATACCATTTAATGGTAATTTTAAGTCCTATTGATTTGAAAAGGTTCTTTATTTACATAAATTACAGATTGCTGCTTTTGATTGCATAAATTAATGAAATTTGTTTTAATTTGTATTTTTTTAGGTGTTATTTGATGATCTGGGACCATCTTTAATCCGTCTTTCTAATCCAAAGCTTCAACATCAACTATTGTACTCTTTTTTGCAATTCTTGGGAGTTCCATGTACATATAAACTCTTTCCTTCCAGTCTCTATATTGCCATGGATGAAAATAACGTCTTTGACAGTGCGCTTTATGATGATAAACCGCTGACTTCTGTTGATTTTCCACTTTCTGGATTCAACAGTATTGGTCATATGGATACAATGTCACGAGGCAGACATCAGATAGGCCACTATAAAGAAGGAGAGGAGTTCATACAGAATGTCTTCCATGTTCTGTCCCAGATATTTACAGGAAAAGAAAAATCTAACCTGGCCGTTTGCTGGCTACAGTATGAAATATCTAAGGTAATGAGGAATCTGCATATAATCAATTTTGTGATGTGTGGCTTTCTTCTGTATTAATGTTTATATTGAATTTTAAAAATCTTGATGCAAGTTGTCTTGCAGCACTAAGTATTCAAATCAGGAAATGCCAGTTAAGATTGCACAAGGGGAAAAAAAAAGAAAACTAAAAACCCCTTTTTTTCAGTACATGTTACTGTAGCAAACTTTTTGAAGTTTTACATAAATGTTATTAAACAATAATATATAATTTTATAATTATATTATAAAAAATTGCTGTGAGGGTTTTTTCTCCTTTCTGTGTTTATCCCCCTCAAAATATGCTCTGTTTATTTTCCCCTGCAGGTAATTCAGTGTCTCCAAGCAAAAAAGAAAAAGAAGCTAAAAGCACAAGGGAGGAAGAGTAAAAAGTTGGCCAAGAATTTCCTTAAAGCACCTGACAACCGAAACAGCCTTTCTCTCTGGAAACTCTATGCCTACCTAGAATGGCTGCTTGGTAACACAGATGATGCCAGGAAGGTGTTTGACACAGCTCTTTGCACAGCAGGGACAGGAGGATTGAAGAGTGCCCAGCTCTGCAGCCTCAGCCTGCTTTATGCTCAGCTGGAGGTGGAACTGCTGGACAGCATAGAAGGAGCTGTTATGTCACCTGCTGTTCATATATTGACCAAACTGACTGAAAATGGACCATATGTGCCCTATAGTGGACAAGTGTTACCTGTGAATGTCTTGAAAGCTCGTAAAACATATGAGCATGCACTGCAAGATTATTTAAGTAAAACACCAGTTTCTGATCAGGATCAGGTCAATTATACTGATCAGCTGGTTAGCCTGGTTGGTTGTTATGCACTGTTCCAGTATTTGACTGTTGGGATTGATGCTGCAGTATTAATATATACACAGGCTTCAGAAAAACTCGAAGTTTCTGGTTCACAGAAACGTGAAAATACTGGAGAGAATTTTGGCATTCTAAATTTTCCCACTGCTCTTGAAGCTGTCACACTGCTGCATACAAATTTACTGAGATTCCACATGAAAATTAGTGTTTACCCTTTGAATCCCCTGCGAGAGGCACTAACGGAGGCTCTGAAACGGTATCCTAGCAGCCAGGCTCTTTGGAGGTCATACATCCACATCCAAAGGAAGTCTCACAGTGCGAGCAAAGCACGAAGATTTTTTGATAGTGTCACAAGGTCTACTAACTCTTTAGAGCCATGGCTGTTTGCAATCCAAGCAGAGCAGATGAGAAAAAAACTCACAGAGAAGGTCCAGAGGTAACACCTTGCAGCTCCTTAAAATTCAAAAAATACTTTTTTGAATCTGTCTAATCACTTAACAGAGGAGAGAAAATGCTATCACAGTTCTCATTTTGCAGATGAAGAAGCTGTAGCTGGAGGTTTTTTGTTTGAGGCTGAACAGGGAGTCAGTGGCAGAATCTTGAACAGAATAAAAGCCCTGGGTGATAGCTTTATGTCCTTTCTGTTGAGTCAGACTGTGTTTGAATTTGTTTGATTATTTGCTACTAGCAGGAGGATGATACATATTTCTTTAAGGAATTTTTTAATAACTAAGCCTGCTTAGATAGCCAAGATAGACACTGTGAGCTTAGAAACTGCTGCATTTTAGTATTGTAGCAATAAAGAGCATAATACAGAGCTATGCTGCAATTTCTGCCTGAGCTGGCTGCCCTACTTTACTCCTGAATCACAGAATACAGTTGTGGCAGATCTGTTTCCATAGTGAGTCCTTGAGAGTTTAGTTTTCGTATGGGGCTGTTACTAGGTACAAAAGGCTGGAAATTCCATGAATTCGCAGTGGTCTGGGCTCAGATTTTTTGCTCCTGAGAAAGGAGGAAAGGGTAGGAGATATGGGGAGCAAGGTACATGTTCATTCTTAGAGCTTCGTGTCTTAAACTGTTGTCTTCTCATTGTTTTGGAGCTACCTGTCCACTGCTACCTACATACGTCCAGTGGCATCAACAGCTTGGTTGTTTGTGTCTGCACATGGCAACAGATTTCTAGGAAACAGTTACCTGGAAGTTTTACAGAGCTGTAAGCTCACAATATTCACACTTGGTGAAATTACATAATTACCAGTATACTTTGAAATGATGGTGCATCCACTTCTTTGCTGCAGGCTGGCAGCAGGCATTCAGACATGACAGTGACGTTCCTAAGCTGTTAGTCTGTGTCATCCTAAATTGTTATAAAAGTTCTATGGCCACAAAATGTAAAGGAGAATTGTAATTTGATTTACTGTTAATTTCAGATTAACACTATGATAGGTTTTCATTATTGTTACTTGGAACGGAAAATTTCAGAATTATCTTCTCTGTGACGTTGAGTTCTGTTCCAGATTGTTCACTGCTAGCAAAGCCTTTCCTATAGATTATATTTATTAAGGAACAAGTTGGGTGTAGCAAGAGCAGAGCTGAACTACTGCAGCAGGGAGATAAGTGGCCTGTCAGTCATGCATAAAACTAATGTTTTGTGATGTGACAAAATAAGAAAATGTTTGTGCTATGTCTGACTATTTCATATGCTGGTTTGTATTTCTGCTTAAGCACATGGAGTTCAGATGAAGAAATGAACACAAAGGGTAAAACAGGAAGGTTTTAAAGTCCCTGGTAGGTACAAGGCTTCAAATGTTCGACTTCATGCAGAGTACGTTACATAACTTTCCCTCATGGCAAATTGAGGGAAAGGTTAAGATGAGAGGGAAAATTACTTCAAAGACACATGAAGAAAAGAGGTAGATTAGGAGCCAGGTGTTAATGGTGAGTGGAACAAGCTGGCAGGCTAAGAGAACTTGCACAGACAGTGATGTTGCCATCTGTGCTCCAGTCTTTTTCTTCAAGCTCAGGCATCAAAAGAAAGCCAGTCTGTATCAGCTATTGAAGGAAATCAGTGCTTTGGTGAAAACTACATAACTGCTTTTGTGTTCTGCCTGGAACTTACGGGATTTGAATCTCTGGGTGAAAATTACTGTTATAATTGTGGTTGAAATCCAGAGTTGTAATTTTGACCTTGATCAAAGACCAATGTATGGCCTTACAAAAGTGAGGGGTATATTGGAGCAAACTTGCCTGGGCACCAGAAGATGTGCTGATCCAAACTTGAATTTCTTTTGAGCTGCTCTGCCAAGCTTAGAATGATAAATAATCTTGGAGGTAGGCTAAGATGTTTTCAGATCATATGATAGTGGATTATCATGTTCAAAGAGAAGTGATTTTTGAACATGCTACATGAGTTTTCACCAAAATACTTAATTTATGTTTTTTTTCCTAATTTTCCTGTTTAGAAATTTGTTGATTACATTAGCAAGTGCTAAAAATCTGGTTTATGACATTGAGTTTATAGCATGAATTACAAAAACCCGGCAATATATGGTGCTGTGAACAGAGACAGTGCATTACTCTTTACCTTGTTCTTTACCCCTTCTTAGCTGGATGTGGTCCCTCAGCTTGTATTTAAAGGACTTTAGTTTCTTCTCTCCTCTGTGTTTCAGGGCAGATGTTGGTGAAATACATTGTACTATTCCGGAAACTGGATTAACGAATCGGATTGTAGCTCTGTTTGAACATGCAGTTCAGAGTGAAAATGGTACCCATTGTCCACTGCTATGGAGAATGTATTTGAACTTTGTGGTAAGAAGAAGAGTTTTATTTTGTTTTACCATATTTGGAATTCTCATAAACACAGCTGGAATACTGCCTAGAAAAATGAATACTAAATGCTGCCATGCCTCTGATTTGCAAGGTGATATATTTTACTAGTACTGCACCTTATTGTTGGGAACATTAAGGAAAAGGTAATTCACTTGGATTAGGAGTTACAGCTCATGACAGTGTAGCCTTAATATAGATGCAGACATTGTGTCTGTCATCTTACATAGATAAAAAGTATGTCATAAGATACCAGTAGATGTCAAGCTGCTTTCTGGTGGGGTAGACCCAAGAATATATTGATGCAGGAATTTGCACTTTCTGTTGAACTTCGCAGTTCGTGATTTCTTCATCCCATTGTGATCCCTCTGGATGGCAGCCTGACCCTCGAGTGTATCAGTCCCTTCTCTCAGTCTTGTGTGTGGTCTGCAGGCTTGCTGAGGGTGTACTCTGCACCATTAGCCAGATCATTAACAAAGGTGTTAAAAGAGACTGGTCCCAGTAAGTGTCTCCAGGGGTACTGCTAGTCACTGACTGTAACTGGACTTTTTCCACAGATCAGCACCCTCTGGGCCCACACTTTGAGACAGTTTTCTGTCTGTGCATCCAGTTCTTTTGCCAGCTGCTTATTTAGGAGTCTCTCTCACAGGAGACCGTATCAAAGGCCTTACTGAAATCCAGACAGACAATGTCGACTGCTCTCCTCTTAGCCACCAGGCCAGTCATTCCATCATGGCAGTTTATTTAGCTGGTCAGTCATGACTTTTAGTGAATTCACACTGTCTGCTGCTGATTTTCTTTCCACTCATGTGCCTGGGTTAGCTGCTCTGTCACCTTCTCAAGATACAAGGTGAGGCTGACCAGCCTGTAGTTCACTGGGTACATCTTCTTCCCCTTCTTGAAAGCAAGAGTGATGTTTTACTTTCTTCAGTCTTTGGGTCCTTCTCCCAGTTGCTGTGATCAATCAAAGGCTGTCAAGAGTGACCTCTCAGTGACATCTGCCAGCTCCCTCAACACTTGAGGTGCAGTTCATATGCAAAATAAATGCACGTTAGGCAAAAACACGTCTATAGTTTCTATAACTTGCCTTCAATTTTGACAGTCTTTTGAATCTTAAAAGCTGCGTATAAAAGTTACATTAACTAGCATTGCAGTTTAATGCTAAAAAGCTATAATGCTTGTTTCTTACATAGTTCCCCATGGAAGTACATAAATAAAATCAACTTCCTATAGTCAGCTTTGCCATCTTGTTTTTGTTGCTTCTCCGAAGTGCAGTATGGAAGATGAAAACACTCCAGTAATAATGTTCATTCCCCAGTGTTACTCTTCTGTTCACATCCCCTAGTGTAATAAGTTGTCAGAGGGGGATCAGCAGCCAGAACGTGGTGAAATAGAGAGGAGGCAGGGGAAGAAGAGATCGTTTTGTGTTTGAGAACTCTTGTGTGGGACTGTTAATGGTGACCATTTCTACACAAATACATGCTTGTAAATATTTTATACAACTTTGTATGTGGTAATTTACAGCTGAATTACTGTTAATCATTACAAACAAATGACACCCCAATATGCACAAATGCTAAAGATCACCTATTATGTATTTTATCACTAGTGCTTCATTCATGGAAGATACCTTTTTCACAAGAACAAGGAGTATTTGCTAGATGCTAATAAGATGGAGGAAAATACTGTTACAGTAATAGCTTGGAATAACATTGTTTTGAGAAGCAAAATCAATTAGAAACATTAAAATTTTCAGATATAGTCATAGAAGAAGTTGTGATTGTTCAGTATTACCCTAAGTTGTGTAGATCTGTTTTCTCTTTGCTGATGAAGCATGGGATAGGTAAGTGGACAGGGATGTGGGCTGGAATCTGGCTAAACTGCCAGGCTCAAAAGCTTGTTTGTAAGCAACATGAATTCCTGCAGCAGGCCAGCCAGTGGTGCTGCAGGGATTGATACTGGCACCAGTGCCTTGTAACATCTTCGATAAATGATCCTTGTTGAGAGTCTGTACCATCAGCAAGTTTGCAGCTGATACAATATCAAGAGGAGTAGCCAAAGCACCATATTCAGCTCTTGGTCTGTCCAGGTTCCTTTGAATAGCCAAGAATCCTTGTTCTCTTGTCTTACAAGTAAAGCCCTGAAACTCCTTTAAGATATCTGAAGAGTGTACCCTGACAAATTACATAGCTACCACAATGCACAATAAAAAAGATTTCTCAGCAGAAGAACATTGAGCTTTTCAGCAATCATTTCTTTGTCTCAGAAGTAATTGTTTCAGTATTTCACCTATTACTGCACTGAAGTATGTATGTTTTTTTCACACAGGCTTCACTAGGAAAAAAAGAAAAAAGTAAAGGACTGTTTTATAAAGCCCTTCAAAACTGTCCTTGGGCAAAGGTAAGCACATAAAATAGGTAAACTTGTCATCAAACTTAAATTTTTGAAGTTCTGTATTTGAAAAAAAAAAGTTAATCTTTTGTAGTTGTTGTAAGAAGTTATATGCAAATGAAAGGAGAGGTTTCTGAAGTAATGTTAGTATTTTCTGCAAAGAAGAGATGCATCTTAAATGGATTCATGGTCAATAGTCAGTGCCGTTCGTGTTTCAGGACAGAAAGGTGTTGCGTTGAGGTATGGTAGTAAGAAATCCTGTGTGATCCAGAATTATTCTTTTAGACTTTTATCATGAGCATGGTAGTATCAGAAATACATAGCCAAATAAAAATTTATTTATGTAATAATATATAAAAATGATTGAGGAGAACCTGCAACTCTTCAGGTAATGTCTGTATTTGCTGCAAATGCTCCAATGCCTCTTGACCTACATTTTATCTTTTTGAAGAAAATTACTCAGTAAGAGTTGTAAAAGATTTGATTAAACATCTACTAGGCTGACACTGTAGGAGTACTAATTCTGTTTATATTACTTTAAAGAATACATGATATTTCTTGTGTTCTTGCCTCAGAGTTGTTGCTGTCTACTTAGTTATACTGTGTTTCTTCCTAAAAAGGTAGCACAGAAAATATTCTTATTGTCTTTCCAGGTACTGTATATGGATGCAGTAGAGTACTTCCCTGATGATCTGCAAGAGACGCTTGATCTAATGACTGAAAAAGAATTGAGAGTGCGGGTACCTATGGAAGAGCTGGATCTACTACTAGAGATTTAAACGAAGACTCTAGCAGAGTGCAGGAAGTACAGAAGCTGCTTCCAAAGCTAACAATTGGATCCATCTCTTTTCATACAGGAACTCTGTTGGGACTTGGGTACTATGTACTTCATATTTTTTGTTTTTGTCAAATTTTTTATATAAATTCCTATCAAAATGGAGTTCTACTCCCTGCAAGTATTCTGGAATCAAGGACTGTATTTGGCCCACAGTAATGGATCCATATCTCTGAAGTATTGCTGGCTCCCACAGAAGGATACCCTCTTTTAATAGCCTCCTGTTGGAAGTTGCCTGCATTTCTTATTCTATTGTTTGAAATTACATTCCCTAGGGTTCAGTAGAGGTTCAGTACTTGCCAGCTATGGCTTAGTGAGCAGCACAGGAAGTAAACATCTGCCAAATGGATGCTCAAATAGCCTCCAGTTGGCAGACTTCAGCAATTTCCTTCAGCATGGTATGCCTGTGTATATGTAACTACCAAGTCAAACAGCCATTACATCTGTACATACACTGTGAGTAAAAGCTAAATTTTTGTTTGAGCAGGCACCTATTTTGGTATGCTTTGACAGGTGACCAGTTTAATATAAATCTTTCTGAAAAATATACCTGAATATTTGAAAATTCAAAAGTAACTTGTTTTTTATTTATTAATAGAAGTCTTGAGTGTATTAAAATGAAAATGTGTCCATACTGTGTCTCTAAGCAGCTCACTTCTAAACAAATTTTTGTGATTACTTGCTTTGATTCAAATCCAGGCAATTGTAAGAGAAGTAGAGATTTGATCTGTATTTGATTCTCATCAAGAAGGCATTGTCTTCTATGATTATTAAAAAAGTAGCTTATATTGGAAGAGACTTTGAGCAAGCTCCTAGAGCAGTACTCTGAAATATGGTACCAATTTAAAGATAAACAATTATGTTATATATTTATTTTGTAAAACAGACCATGCTGAAACATGGAAAGGATTGTTTAGCATCCCGATTCTTGAGACCCAAGGACTAAGAAACTGGATTTTCATCTGAAACAAGTATACCTGCAGCCACTGAATACCCAAAACTGCTTCAGACATTTTTCATGAGAAAACTAATTGTCGTTAGCAGCACTGAAGCAATTGGGATCATCCTGCTGGTGGATCCTATTACACATGGAAGTATGTCTGGACCAAGACGTACAACTTCTGGCTCAGGTTTGCCACCATGATACAAGATGGAACACATTTTAGTTCAGGCTGCATTTCATTTATTCCTTTCTAAAATTCTTTTAAATATTGCAGGGAATATGTATAATTTTAAATGGCATTACAGCACTTCTGAAGAGCCTTATAATATCGATGTAGTTGCAAGTGATGCTGATTTTGCTGTAATTGATTAGTCTTTCTGAAGAAAGTAGTTTATTTTTTAAACCTTTACTTTTTGCAAAAATGACAGAGCTCCTGAATTGGAGGTAGAAGTTACTCTGTACCCTGAACAGTAAGATGACAAATTATGCCTGTGTTTGTTAACCCTTTGCCATCACAGCAGGATGCCATTTCCTCTAAAGCCCTGAAAGGGCCACGGGAGGGGGAGGAGCTTAATTATGCTCCTGCTTACAGTCACAGAGGAACCCAGGTTGAGAGAGACCTTGAAAGATCACCTGGTCCAACCTTTTGTGGGACAGGGAGCCTAGGTGAGATTAACAAGCTTTCTCTGCAGTCACATTTGAAAACTTCCAGCGATGGCAGCCATGACTTCTGTATCCATCACCTTTCTATTCTTCCACGCATCCTGTCCCAAGTCCTTTCCTTTGCAGTTTCTCCCAAAGCAGCACTTGGGCTACTTCCTTCCTTTTGGTGGTCAGAGGCTTCCTGGAACAAGCAAGTCCTGCCTTTTAATTCAGACCCCAGTAGCTTTCCTGTCCTTGTGTGGAATATGCTTGCTCCTCACTTTCTCCTGATATTTATTACTTTTGTCTTGATCGTCAAGTTCAGAAACTCTGGCAAAAGTGGCAGCAGTTAAATTCTGCTGCAAAAGCTAAGAACTGAATTTTCAAACATGTGTTTTCAGTTCCTGTGGTGGACAGGGTACTGGAACAGAGTCCTTGGGTTAATTTAATGCAATGCAGCTGTTCTTCAGGGAGCTCATCTCTTTGTGGCTGTTGCTTTGAGCCAGTAGTAAACAGCCATGTCCCAAATAAAAATTGCCTTGCTTGTCACACATGTCATAAAGCTCTTCAGCCCCTCAAGCAACAGTGAGATCAACTGCCATGATTAGAAAGTGCTAAAAAATCCCTAGCTTTTTGTGACCTTTCCAAGGAGACAGGTCTCCTAAGGTTTATAAGAATGGATAATAAAACTTGTTTTTCTAGCTCCAGATGAAAAACAATTCTATTTCAGGATTTCTGTCATCCAGATTAAATAAAGGACTCCATTCATCTGTAGGGTTCATTTTTAACAATGACCACATAATTTTTACATAGAAAAAAAATCTCTTGGCCCTGCTGCTGCCATTGTTGTTGGAGCACTGGCAGTGAGCAAAGACATTGCTCTGGGTGTAACTCTCCACCGTCTGTTACTGGCATTAGCTCCCACAGAAAGTTCCCAGAACAAAGACTGCACATTGCATAATTGGTTTGCATGTGGAACTTTATATAAACCTTAAAGATCACATGTGCAACATTTGGAAATTAATTACTTAGAACTTACCAAGCCCTTCACAGAAGTGTACTACACAGGATCCTTCGTAAATAGTATACATGCACGGCTACAACTGAGCCAATAGACACCTAGCCCCCATGGGAATGGAGTAGAGGGGAGGAATTCATGGGTATGCTATAGAACACCAAGCATGGGACATGTAGTTAATCTGATTAATTAATCTCTAATCTAAGTACCCTATCCAAACACGTTTAGACCTTGAAAGTAAGATTACTAATAAGCATCCATCTTGCTCTCTTGTAAGCTGCAAGTGCCAGAGCTGGGTACTGATTTTCATGTATAAATGACTGATGGCACTGAGGTTACTCAAAAGTGACACTTGTCCTAGTTAGCCCCTAAAAAAGATACAAGAAGGTAATCAAGAACAGCAATGTAGAGTAGTTGTAAGAGACTGCCATGCCTAAGGTGGACCAAGAGTTGGGGCACCTGCATTGCTCCCTGCCCACATGGCATGGGTCACTAAGACAAGCACTCGGGGCACCAGCACTTTTCATTAAAGTCAGAGAATGCAACAGGCACTTCCATGTAAATAGCAGGGCTCTGCCACCACAACAGTTCAATTCAAATAAATGTTTTATTGGGAAGTGAAGAGTTACACTGACTGAAAACCCACAACCCACCAGCTTTTAACCTGTTCATGAATGCAAACTAGCTGTGTGGTTTTACATAAGATTCTCATCAACACAGAAAGTTCTGCATAGTTCCCAAAGAGACAGATGACTTAAAGATACAGTCCCTCAGGGGTTCCCTCTTGCTTTTTATAGAGAACATTCTCTTTAGACTTTTTGAAATCTTCATTTGTTACTTTCATTCTCCGTTCCCTCAAAGCCATCAGTCCAGCTTCTGTACAAATTGCCTGCAACACAGGAAGCAAGAACAGTTACACTTTCTGTGCAGCCCCTTCAAACCACACCCTCAAAGGCAGCTGCATTTTCCTACTGCTCCAGTTAACTGTAGAACTGAGGAGTGTTAACAAAATCTACATTCTTAAGTTTGATACTGTTCTGTAGCACTGAAGCAGGCTGGATAAAGCCAGATGAGTGTGTCCAAAAGGACAGAAGTAGTCTAAGAGTTACACTTCCCTGACAGAAAGGCAGCTTTTTAACAACAGCAACTTCCCTCATGCAAGGACAGCAACATCCAGCTGCACGATCCTTCTGCAGGAAGGTGACAGCTGTGTCATGCTGGTTTAAGCTCACGAGTGTGGTAGCAAGGGCTCCATCTGCTTTAAGAAAGCTTCCTGATACACAGTTGCATTTTTATCTGCCCTGCAGCATAGTCCCTAAAAATGCTACTTATCCTGTACTATTTTATGTTTAAGATACCTTGCACAAGATTCCACATTCTCCTTTTAGTTTCTACTTTGCTACTTTAAAATTTCATATTCAGGTAACACAGGTACATACTCTTACCAACACAAGCTACCTCACAATTATGATTTTGATAATTTCCTCTTTGTAAAGCAGAGTACCTGGCACTCATAAAAGGCATTTTAAACCATCCCACTGTCCCTTGGTGATTTAAGCACAGAAAATCGGTGAACAGTTCAAATGACAATAGTTTTGGATACAGAAAAAATGATTTTTGCTTAGAAATATGAACAATGGTGATGTGCACTGACCTTAATATCTGCACCACTGAGATCATCTTTTGCCATAATCAGCTCATCCAAAGTCACGTCATCTGCCAACGTCATCCTGCTTGTGTGAATCTGAAAGATTCGTTTCTTTGTCTTTTCATCAGGTAGAGGGAACTCGATTTTCCTGTCAATACGTCCTGTGCAAAAGAAAAGTTCAGTCTTCAGGTTTTTGCATGCAACTGTTGGAAACAATTGGAAGAACACCTGAAGGGTTTGACTGACAGTAACTCTTAAGCTAGAGCATGTCCAGAGAAGGGCAATAGAGCTGGTATAGGGTCTGGAGCACAAGTCCTATAAGGAGCATCTGAAGGAATATGGGGTGTTTAGTCTGGAGAAAAGGAGGCTCAGGAATGACCTTATTATCCTCTACAACTGCCTGAAAGGAGGTTGGAGCCAGGTGGGGGTTGGTTTCTTCACCAGGTAACAACACCAGAGAAAATGGCTTAAAATTCACATGGGGAGGTTTAGATTGGATATTAGGAAAAAATTCTTAATGGAAAAGGTTGTCAAGTATTGGCATAGGTTGCCTGTGCAAGTGATAGTCACTATCCCTGGAAAAACTCAAAAGAGGTGTACAAGTGGCATTTGGGGAAGTGGCTTAGTAGTGGACTTGGCCATGTTAGCTTAATGGCTTCATGACCTGAAACGTTCTTTCCAACCTAAAAAGTTCATGATTCTTCCTGCCACAATGAAACATGTCTTGGAGTAGAAAGCAAAGTCAGACTCTCAATTCTGGCATAGTATTATCTCCTCTGTACTCTAACAGCACTGGGTTTGAGCTGAAAGGTCTAAAGCTAAATGATGACAAAACCAGACCAAACACATACCTCAGCAACTTCATACCGTGAAGGTATTTCAGCTTATTCCTTTGATCTCTTGTGTTGTTTTCTACCTTCCAGTTTAACAGACACCACAGACAGACACTGGTACATTTTTAGTGGCCATTTAAAAATACTACCTGTGTCTGCTCAAGCTCAACACATGTCCCTCACTCATGCCCCAAATGGCAGGAGTGTGCCAGGTCAGTAAGGAGTTGCTTTCCTTGCACCAGGATCCAGGCTGTCTCTAGGCTCTCACCCCCAAAACACAGGTGGTGCTGCCCTGCCTTCCCCAGCTGCTGCGGGCGTGCTGCTGTTGCACACAGCTTGCTTAACAATTACTTAAAATGTCTGCACCATCTTAATAGAAATAAAGAATATTAAAATTATTTATGTATATGTAAAGGAATTAACATATTTCTTCTTATCCAAAGATTTGTCTCCTATTTAGAAGCTTGTGAATAGGTTCTGATTGCAACAGATGTGCCAGCATAGATGAGATGGTAAGAACAAACTTGCAGCCTTTTTATCAGCCTGTGTTTGTCAAGTTATAACAAATCCTTTCACAAGAAAAGTGGCTTAAGCATACACAGCAGGGAAGTCCCTTACCTGGTCTAATTAAAGCTGGGTCCAGCGTTTCTATTCTGTTTGTAGCCATGATAACTTTAACATCCCCCCGAGAGTCAAACCCATCCAGCTGGTTCAGCAGCTCCAACATTGTGCGCTGGATCTCTCTCTCACCCCCTGAATTTGAGTCATACCTTTTAAGAAAAAAAAGCATAGTCAGAAAAAGCAAGAAGTAACTGCCATAAAGGTATAAACAAAAGGGGCAGAGTGGTATCTTGTCTATAAACATCCAGAACAGATTTAAATAACATTACATTTTTTTATCCATATAAACAAAATATAGGTTTTCAGAATCATGTTGTGAAATCTAGGTTAAGTAAAGAGACACTGAACTGTTCTTGTAATTGGGGAATGTAACAGCCATCATGTGAAGGAAATCTGCGTTTTTTCCATGTCTTTCATATATTTGGAAATATCTTCCCACCTAACAAAATCAACATAAGGAAGGGAAGAAATCTAATTCTTAAAAGCACATAGATCCATACATAAAGCAGCAGCTGGCACTCTGGGCTAGTGGCACTTTGGGCTGGTGGCCATATAGTAAACTTGTATGAGCACCTTTTTATTTATTTAAAAACACTAACTACTTTAAAGACTATTTGCATTGGACAATTCCAACAAACCTACAGAATTTTCAAAGTAATACAGATTGGATATGTATGGAATGAACAACAATTTAGTGTGGCACAAGCAATGCTTCTCCATGACATCCAACTGTGTAACCTTCTGTAAAATACTCTCAGAGCAGAAGTATTTAGCCACCTACTCAAGAGGCAAACAACAAACAGATATATTCTATATAAAATATTCTGCTTTACAAGTGAATCACTAAAGCCAATTACTGTATAAGGACTTGCAGCTAGAGGATCCCATATACAGTGTCTCTGGTTTTGACACTCTCTCCTAGACGCTGCCATGTAGTAAGAGAACACAGGTTATCTCTGGTCATGTCTCTTTTGTAAGACAAGGCTGTGTGATATATCTTGTTTCCACAGAAGTTATTTGAAGTGCTACTTGTTATAAATGCTTACATCAAAACAGTGTATGCAAATGGAGCAGAGCAAAGACACCGAGTCTCAGTACAGCTGCAAAAGCAGCGTTGCTAGTAAAGCTTCTGCTGCCCCTGCAAGCCCTGTGTGTGCAGTGGAGTTCAGCTGCTGTACCTCTTTGTACCGATTGCATCGATCTCATCAATGAAGACGATGGACGGGGCGTGCTCCTCAGCCACACGGAACAGCTCGCGCACGAGCTTCGGGCCATCGCCCAGGTACTTCTGGATGAGCTCTGAACCAACCACTCTCAGGAAGGTTGCTGATGTTTGGTTTGCCACTGCTTTGGCGAGTAAAGTTTTGCCTATTTTTAGTTGGAAAGAAATATTGTAATTAATTTGCAGAGAAGGGAAAGAGAAACAAAGAAGTGCCCTAACAAAACAGCTGTATGCAATTTGTGACAGGCTTGGCAATGCTTTAAATACTAACCAAGCGTAAATTATTTTACTTGTGTTATTTCAGCACAGGTGTTACTGAACTGTAAAATACCTGTGCCAGGTGGGCCATACAGAATGACTCCTTTGGGTGGCTTTATACCCATCTCTTCATAATATTCAGGGTGGGTGAGAGGAAGCTCCACAGACTCCTGAAGCACAAGAAACACAACATGTTTTTATAAGACTGAGTGGTCTCCAATGAAGATCTGTAGGGATTTTCAGAACAGCAAGAATGACAGCAGTGAAGGCAAAAAGAATTGATTTCAAGACAGACACTGAAACACATGGTGCTCTGTTGCCTCCAATTCTAAGGCAGGCAACTACTCTATCTGCACAGGTTCTTCCTGTTGTTTCCATTTGCCATGTGGCAGAGCAGCAGTGAACATTTCCCCCTCCTTCATCCTCAATGCATCATCCCAACTTTAGAACCCTGGAGTTCCTGAACCCCAAACACCCATGGAAGACCTTGGGTCAGGGAGCCCTTTATGAAAGGTGCCTTCTATAGTTACCAGATATCATAGATTTTAAGAGCATTTGTGGTTTTAGACACCTACCCAGAACAAAAGGGTTGAGTTTTAGCAAGGTTCAGACAGACTTCTGCTGGTAGGGAAAAAAACCAACTAACCCACCAACACACCCCAACCAAACAACAAACAAATGCAAAAACAAAACAAACAATTGCACTGAGAGGCTAAATCCTTACATTGGACAGCATCAGATACTCAAAATAACCTCTGCAGCTTTTACAATTAACTCTCATCTTTCAACAACTGATACTTTACATGTTGCAAAGTAATAAGCTATTAGAGAGATTTTATGAGCTCTATAGGTTCCTGAGCAACTGTGAAAGGTTCCTGTGCACACAGCCTCTGGTGATGCACTTAAAAGACTGAGGTACACGAGTCTGCCTAGTGAAATTCAGTGGAGAAATGCACTACAGAAAGATAAAGGACACCACTACAGGAATGGCAGCCAGTCCCTGCTGTTTCCCTTCTCAGCTCCTAGAACAACAGTTACATTGTTTGCTTAACTGTAAATAAGTACAAATAAATACCTTGATTTCTTGAATTTGGTTGTCAAGGCCACCAATGTCAGCATACGTTTCTTGAGGAGCTTTCTCTACTTTCATCACAGTCACTAAAGGGTCTGTGTCATCCATCAGGACTCCTATCACAGCATGAACCTAATTCAAGGATTAAGAGTTGTCAAAAAAGGCAAGCAGCATTTTTAATACAAGCAAAAGTCTAATCCCTATGCAAGCTTCTTTAGGTGTATGAAACGAACAGCATTCTCTTTCCTTGGTCTTCAGAAAAAAAAAGACCAGTTAAAAACAGTACAAGAACTTGTAAGAAACTTGATTTTATATAAACAACTTACCTTATGATTTAGCAAAACAGAGCAGCCTGGCTCTAGCAGGTCCTTGTCCACAAAAGACAGAATACTGACATAGTGCTCTGATCCCACTGATGTGGACACAATGGCATGGTTGTCATCAATGATCTCCTCCAAGGTACCCACTGACATCGGTGTTCCTCTCAGGTCATCCACCTTGGACCTTTCTTCCTGTTGTCAAGAAGAGTCCAAGAGAAAACTGAACAACAGGCAAAAGCATTCTTGTACAACACAGGCTCAACAATTCAGACAGAACACAGCAGAACCAGTCTTTCCTATTGTTCTACTGCCCCAAAAAGACAGAGGTTGGTAAAAAAATCCACTATTAATTTAGTCCTACCTTACAGACACCATTTATATGGATGTGAATAACTAGAATCTTCTTTCTCTGTCGATGGATATCTGTGAGCTGCACTTTGACAGAGCATTAAGAAACAAAAATCTCTCATGGCTTCATCTGTAGTGATCTGTGCTTGGTCTAAAACAATTTAGCCGATTAATGAGGAATTGTGATAAACCTGATATGTTTGTATCAACTTACACACTGGTGGTACTTTATTTCCACTGCTTTGGCATGAAGTAGTTCACATTAATTAAGAGCATTTACTGTAACATTAGAAGTAACAGTTCACTCAAACCTCACCTCCTGTTTTTCTTCCAAAGGTTTCATTTGTTCTTGATTTCTGATAAACTCCTCCTCCATTAAGAGGTAATCTTTAATTCTCTCCAATTTCAACAATTTGAGTCTGCACTGTGTGTGAGGAGTCACTGTAACCAAAGCAGAATCACAACTATTTTAGAATAAGTTTGACATGGTACCAACTAACCACTAATTCACTACTAGAAATCCTGCTTTATTTTCCTGACTGTAACTTGTACCTTACTTGTCCCGTTGTAACTCCAGGCGGAAAATAGATTTAATGTTTCCCCTGCATTTTTCCTCAGTTTAATTTCTCTCTCCCTTACCTGGGAATTCATGGGCCGCATCTTGCAAAACAATAATGTTATTCTGTGGGGGGCTTTTTTATGTTAATAAGAAATAAAATTACATTTGGCATTGTGTTCGTGACCTCCACAGAGGCAGATCTTGAGGAAAGAAGAGCTCTGCACTTCCTGAAGAGCGGAGAGTCCACTGCTCTGCAGGGGAGGCAGAATGCTTACCCAGGGGGAGTTTGCTAGCAGCATCTGGTCCCTTGGTTTTCTTTTTCTTTTTCCCCACTCTGGTTGGAACTGGAGGTTCATACTTCTTCTTCTTATCCTTATTCATAAAAAGAATTCCGTAAGAAGAGAAAAAAAGTGGGATAATAACAATGAAACAATACACGCAGGTGTTAAGTGCACAGACTAAAAAAGCGCTCAAGGTAAAGGATTTCATAACAAAACTTTCTCATGATCTCTACTAAGAAGCCCAAAAGAAACATGACTCTTATTTTCTAAGAATGTTCAAAAATTTTTTCTGTTTATTTTACATCCCTTTTTCTAATTTAATCTTCTATCAGTTTTCAGTGAAGGGAAAGCCTTCAAAGACAGGGAAGCCTCAAACCTGAAGCAAATCTCAAACAAAACTAGTAATTGAAAGGTAGATGAGACAATGAGAAAAAACCCTGCATCTCCACCTTTCTGCTGCACTTCAATCAATAAATCAGACACATTCAGTTTCCCAGCCTAGGCGCTGCTTGCTGTGTACATTGCACTCTCAGCTCCAAAGGGGACCACGGAGGCCCCCGATGTCCGACAATGAAGTACACTCCTACTGCAGATCATTGTGCCGTGTCACTTTCAAGCCAGCAACAGTTCCTGAACTGACAGGTTGAAGGCAACTAGTCTTTCCTAACCCTGACACGTTTATAGTTTTATTAAAAAAACCCCAAGTCACTATCAAGAAATTTCAGTTTTTCTTAAGCTCCCTTTTTCATGTATGAACAACACCTGTTTTCTCCAATGCACACACAGAAAAGACATTCATCAGAGCCAGCAAGAGCATAATTTTAAGCAATTCTAAATACAACAATAATATTTTAAAAGTAAGTTTTAAAAGCCTATTGCAGACAGGGTCTGTAGCAGCACACTTGTAGTTCATTCTGTAAGTATTTATCTGGGTTTCAGTTACCTTGTCGTCCTTCTTGCTACCACCAGGACCATGTCCACCACTCTGACTTTGACCCTAGGCAAAAGGTGAAAAAACAAACGACAAAAACTTAAATATATGTACAGTTCTATGAATCGAGGAGCTTGCGGGCAATTCCACGTATAGAAATCCTGTAACTGAATTTCTCCTGTCTAAACAAAGCGCGACCATATTCCCGCTTATTGTCCGAAAATACAAAGAAGTGTCCCTCCCGCCCGGCCCGGCCCCACCGCCCGTGCTGCCCCCGCCGGGCCGCGGCCTGGAGCGCCCGCGGTGACTCCGCAGAACGCCGGCCGCTGGCGGCGGAGCGCCGAGGGGCGCAGGCAGGGCCGGGCCGGGCCGGGCCGCGAGCGGAGCCGGGCCCGGTGCCCCCGAGGCCGCGCTCGGCCCCGGCCGGAGCCGCGGGGCCGCTCTCACCATCGCGCCGCCAGCGCCCGGAACCGCCCCGGAACCGCCCCGGAACCGCCCGCGCCACGGGCCCGGCGCGTCACTACGGGCGGCGGCGAGGGACAAGCGAGCGGGCGGGGCCGCGCGCGGCTCCGCTGCCGCGCGGGTGCGGGGCCGGCGGCGGCCAGCGGGGGGCGCCGTGTGCCCGCCGTGTGCCCGCCGTGTGTCCTGCGTGTGCCTGCGTGTGCCCGCGTGTGCTCCGCCGTGTGTCTGCGTGTGCCCGCCGTGTGCTCCGCGTGTGCCCGCCGTGTGCCCGCCGTGTGCCCGCGTGTGTCGCGTGTGCCCGCCGTGTGCCGCCGTGTGTTGCGTGTGCCCGCCGTGTGTCTGCGTGTGCCCGCCGTGTGCCCGCCGTGTGCCTGCGTGTGCCCGCCGTGTGCTTGCGTGTGCCCGCCGTGTGTCCGCGTGTGCCCGCCGTGTGTCTGCGTGTGCCCGCCGTGTGCCCGCGTGTGCCCGCGTGTGCCCGCCGTTGTTGCTGTGCCCGCCGTGTGTCGCGGTGTGCCGCCGTGTGTCCGCGTGTGCCCGCCGTGTGCCCGCGTGTGCCGCCGTGTGTCTGCGTGTGCCCGCCGTGTGCCCGCGTGTGTCGCGTGTGCCCGCCGTGTGTCTGCGTGTGCCCGCCGTGTGCCCGCCGTGTGTCTGACGTGTGCCGCGTGGCCCGGCGTAGGACGTTCCGCCGATTGTGCCCGGTTTTTTCTGCTGCCGTTGTGTCTGCTGTGCCCGCACGATTTTTGTGTTGCTGAATGTTGTGCCCGCCGTGTTTGTCCCTCCACCGTTTGTGCCGCTGGTGCCGCGTGATTTCTGGGTGCGCCGAATTTCGTGTGTGTTGTTTCCATGCAGTGTGCCCGCTGGAGCCGCCGTGTGTCCGCCGTGTGTCCGCGTGTGCCCGCGTGTGCCCGCGTGTGTCTGCGTGTGCCCGCGTGTGCCCGCCGTGTGTCTGCGTGTGCCGCCGTGTGCCCGCCGTGTGTTTGCGTGTGCCCGCCGTGTGCCCGCCGTGTGCCCGCGTGTGCCCGCGTGTGCGAGGGGCGCGGAGGGGGAGTAGGAAACGTTCATGCCCTGTATTTAAAGTTACCGGGTTTTTTTCCTAGAACTGATCCTTGCTTCCATGTCTTGCATCACTTAGTCAACATAAAAACATTTCTGTGTGTGCTGTAAAAATTGTTTCTCTTGTGGCAGCACTTGAGGAACACGGCTAAAGTTTTCAGGAAATCCCTCCCTCCACAAAAACATAACTTTTATACCGACATTGAGTTCTGCTGGTCTGTGGTATTGCTGGGGAAATGCGGCAGAAACTTTTCGTGTGTGTTGTTGCCATTGGCAGAGGTAAAGCCCAGCTGGACCTGCAGCACGTGTCCGATCCCGAAGGCAGTTGCGGCTCGGGCCCGTCGGACGCCGTTCCCCGGCCCGCAGGGGCTCCGTGCGTGCCCGCCGGGCAGCGCCCCTGCCGCCTGCTGGGCAGCTCCACGTTCCGCCTCTGCTCGGGGCTGAGACAGCATCGCTGTCGGCAGGAAGGGGACAGTCAGGAGGAGGGCATAGTCTAAAAATACTTACAGCCTCTCACCCAGCATATAGATTATATTCACATCCATCACTGTTTTCAGTGTAGAGATCAGAGCATTTGTGAAAAGAGGCTGCAGTTTACAGCAGACAGTAGGAAGTGGGATTTTTGCTTTGCTTTGATGTTTGTTTTTTTCACACTTTCTCTAGAATTCCTGAGTCGGAAACTTTATTAATTATTAATGTAACTGGCTGAGCTGTGTAGAAAGGTGTGAGATTTTGATCATTTACTTTGGTTTGGTTCCATTTGCTCACAAGGGTTGTTGTTGTGCATTGTGGATTTAATTCGACTTTTCTATTGTTTTCATTGTTTTATGAATTATCCGCCTTTTTGTTACAGTATCACCTTTTCTGTAACATTTAAGAACATTGAAATGAAATTAAATATAACAGGTATTATTTGATTTAATACCATTCACTTTTTTGAGTTTACAGTCTTACAGGATTGCAGCAGAATTTCTTTTAACCTTACAGTGTAAAGATTCTTTTCCCCCCACAATTTTTTCTCCCTTCAACCTCCCTTTAGACTTAGACATACAATTTATTTCAAATCATACCTGTAATTGCTAGTTCTGGTTATGACTGAGAATTCTTATCACCGTTTTCTTTGGAAAGCCTGATTTTAGTGCTGTGTAGCTTTGCAGACATTTTAACTGTGAGGATTATGGCATAAAGTAACCTAAATGGTAAGGGTGTAGGATGAATGTATAAGTTGAACTTTCCATTTATAAGCTGACAAGACAAATCTGTGAAAGCCTGTATGGTTTTGTAGTATTAATAAATATTAGGAAATTATATATGGGAGCAACTATAGAAGGGTGTTGTCAAGATTGTCTCGCAGCTCATTCACTTAAAGACATACTTGACAGGAAACATGAACCACAGAAGGGAAACTGTGTTTGGGGTGATCTGGTTAATGGCTTTCAGTTCTTGGGGTGAATAGGAAGTGAAGTGGAAACATGGTTCTCTAACCTGGCTGTTTGCCTTAACTTTATGCATCCAGAATTTTGGTTTGGTTGCAGAGTACAGATAATGTCAAATTAGGAACTTTAAACAATAAATATTGTATAAACGATAGAAATTATCCAAGTGCCTCTGATTTCTAGGGTTATGCTTACTAGAAAAAAAATAACAAAACACCAAAAGAGTGAGCAGGGGCAACAGGAAGGAACACACAGTCCTTGTTTGTTAAAAATAACAGTCTCAGGGGCATAAGAAAGCTCTTCATATAAAAAAGAAAAAATAATATAAAAATATTTAAAAAGTAAAAAAAAAATCCTAGACTTGTTCACAGAGGGTAAGGGGTTTTGTGCTTTGTTTTTAGTAAGTGTTTTCTACTCCTATTCTTTATTCTGCAGTAAGCTTACTGCTGATCTTGTAGGCATATTTTAAAGCCCCCAGCTCTGTTCCCAGGCCTTTGAGGAGAAAGAGGGCAGCTGAGGGCTGGGGGAATATTTTGCTTGGGATTAGTAAATAGCAAAGAGGTTTATTTTCCTTTTGCACATGCAGGAAATTACTAGGATTGCTTATGTTGTTGATGTTAATTTGTCTTTCTTATTTATATCTATCTGCCTAGAGCTTTTTATGTTTGCATAAAATGAAATAAACATACAAATTGGAAAAATATTAATCTCGCTATTGCAGCTACATATAGTGGGTTGTGTTTTCAAAAGCTGCAATTTGGACTCCCTCTTTCCATAAATGGGCTTTGAACTTACATCACCTTCAATAAATGAATAAAAATGCAAAGCTTAAAGGACCATTTGGGTTGTTTGTTTTTTTTTTTAAGTGTGCATGTGTCAAAGTACCAAATTAACCATTAAGCTTCTCTGCTGCATACAAGTTATTCAAACAGTTTACAAGTGGAAGGTACTCCTACCACCTACTAATTGGCAAGTAACAATGTGGAGGATAATTATTAGCAGAATACTAATCCTTGTGGGCTCCTCACAGAAACAACTCAGCAAAGATTCTCTCCCAAACTCAGAATAAGGCTTCTCACCTTCTGGAAGAGTCTTTTACTTTACATTGTCCATCCACGGAACTATGGACATGACTTTTTAAAATTAAGGTGCTCAAATAAGTGCCTGGTATCAGGCAACATGATTGCTTCCTCCTTCTCCCATTACCAAGACTCAAATATGGTTTTAAAAATAGGAATGTCACCTTCACCTCTGTTTTTCCTGAAGTCTGTGCTGTATATTTGAGCCAGTTCATTTTCAAAAAGGAGTGGAAGTCAACAAGCTTAAGCTTTAACTACATCAGTGGCTCTTAGCTAAAACCCCTTTGATGTGAATCATTGGGTATTCACAAAGATGACGTTCCCTTAGAAAGGATTCACCTGATTTATGACTCGAATCATCAGTCATAAGTTCTCTGGTCTTCCCAGCCACAATGTTGTGTTTCTCAGCTGTGAAGGACTGTGGTCCTTACGCCTTCCTGATGTCCTGTGCCTTGCTCCCAGTGTGGGTGAGAGCAGCTTCAGCCACCTCTGCAGTGACTTTGCTGCATCCTCAAGGTGCAAAGACCCTCATCCTGCCTTTGTTTCCTTGTGAGTGCCAGGCTGCTACCCAAGGGAAGAGAGGAAACTGGAAATGAAGGCATCTTGTTAATTCCTTGTTACACTGGAGAGCCCAGATGGATGCCCAGCTTTAGTGCAGCTTCATGGCTGTGGATTAGCAGCAAACAGCTATAGCAGAGTAGAAGGTAAGAGCTGCAGCCATGAGCTTATCCCTCTAAAACAGCAGTGTGGGTTCCCACCACTGGTGGTACCAAAGATTCCAGTGAAACCCTTCAGCTACTCAGATTGAAGTAATTGCCACAGTGGACAGATTCTCCTGTGCATTGGAAAGGAGATGCTAAAATAAAGGAGGAGTCCTTACACTCTTACTTCCTAAACAATTTGAAAACTACATTTCCTGCATGGCTAGACATAATCTGGACGAACTTCACGTTCTTGGATATGCCACCTCTGTTTACACAATCTGAGTTGGCATTTATTATATTCCTAAACATATCTATGCATAGTTTACTATGTAAACTATGTAAAATTTTATTTCTTGGCAGCAACCACACTAAAGCAACATTTAGGTATACTAAAAATTAATTGTCTTGACAGCATTAGCTACAAAGCTTTGAAGCTTTGATTATTACAGTGTTGTTTAAAATAAGGTCATAAATGAAAGGTTGCTGAGAACATTCTTTAAAAGTAGCTGATGCACTTAATTTTAACAATAACTAGTTTAAGAGATTAATTATTTAAACTTGGAGTACACTGTACCATTTTCTGTGGAAACAGAATGAAGTTTTTTTCATCCACATGGGAAGGCAATATCTTACTGGACACATGAATCTTAACTGTCCAACGAGAGGGAGGGCTATGAAGGGTAATTTAGGAGACTCTTAAGTGTCACAAACCACCTAAAGAGATTGTATAAAAACAGTGGTAGGGCTGCATGCATTCTTTGGTTTTCTTGGCCGTATACATTTGACAACACTATGCCATCAGGTGAACATCCCTGGAAGGCTGCAGGGCTGGGCAGATGGAAGCAGGAAGGACTAATCTCTAAACACAGAGCTTATGCACGGGGTGGACGTCAGCCAGAGTAACCTCCATGCTGCACTGTATAAACCTGTTCCTTGTTATCTGCTGGCTCGTCTCCAAGAGCTACAGGTACAAGCAATTTTTTGTCATTTTAACATATTTATTTGTCACTTTTAAAGTAAACAAGTTGGAGTCATGGTATCATGGTATAGTGGTGAAGGTGGCAGTGCTGGGTTATCAGTTGGACTCAAGGATATCAGAGGTCTTTCCCAACCCTAATGATTCTATGATTCTGTAGCTAAAATTTATAAAGAGTAAGGCATTAATGAAAGTGTCTTTAGTTAAAAAAGCAAGTAGAATGAATTGACAATGTTGAAGGTTTTTCTCAAGCATTCTTTGAATAAAGAAATTTATTGTAACCAACCCTTGCCATAGTCTTACTTTTGGAAAAAAACAACCCCCAGACACTTTGCAAAGAAAATGTGAAAATGTTCAACCACATATCCCTAATTAGCTTTGGGAAGAAGTGACATGCTTGTCCATTTTCCAGATTAACAACTACCTTAAATGAAGTCGAGCAAATCTGAGTTCTGTTGCCAAAAGGATCAAATTTAATATATCAAAGATTTATTTAAAGGGAAAATGATGCCAAGTTGAATGGAGTAGAAAAAACAATTTTTATCTGCAAAAGGCATAGTTCATTCTGACATACTGTTACAGTTGAAGGAAGGTATTACACTAAAATGTTTGTATTTGAAAGGGAGATTGGGAAATAAGGAAAAATGACCAACTGCTGAATAGCAAGAATCATGAAAATGGAAATATATGTTTGTCTCTTAACCAAATAATTATTTACGAGACAGCTGGACAGTACAGCAAGTATTCACTCTCAGAGTTGTATTAATCCCACTGTGCTTAACTACAGCATAAACAGGATGGCATCATTTTTAGTTTACCTTTCTGTTCTGGGGGTTGAGGTGTGCTGGCATATTGTAAAGTATCTGTCCCATCCTCTTTACCTGCTGGCTGTGGTAGGTGTTGATTAATACCACAACTAATGCATTTAATTTTTTTGCAGTATCTATTAATTTGGATAGCTCACCTGAGTTTCCAGCTACTGACTCATCTGCATATCAACTCCCACTGGTATGTGTTGGTGTTGTGGTCTGATTCCCACTGAAAAGCTGACTTCTTGGAACAGGAATTACTCGGAACTAGACAAGCAGAATTCAAAACATCTGAAGAGCATGGATGCTTTCAAAAATTTTGTTAATAAAATTCTTAGGAATCTTTCCATGCTATAGCAAACTCTGACACCTTGAAGATTGTTTCATACATGTTTCCAGAATACTGCAGAACAAGTAATTTTATCAAAAATTATGTTTATAATATCCTATGTCTTTATATGATCTCATTTGGAAGTCTCAGAACAACATACAATTCCCCCAAGTTAGGCCTCATACTCTTGCAGGCAGGCTGGTAGCTGAAGGAGTCTGTCTCACTCTTACCATCCAACAGCTGAAGTGAAACTGCTTCTCCCTTAGTGTGAGAAGTATCAGAGACAACTCATACACCTGATGGCAAATACATTCCCATAAGTGATGGCAAATTTTGGCCCAAAGGATTCCAAGAGTGAGAGCAGAACAAGAGCAAAGTGGAATTCTAAACCAAATGGAAAGAAGAAAATACCTTTCTCACTGTGCAGAGATTAGCAAAATACCAGGCAGTGTGGCTTATTGGTTCTCATAGTTTGGTAAGAGAAGATCCTGTGGTACTTAGCAGTGAGCACAGAATGATGTTCTTGTTGTGTGGCAGGAAAATGTAATAAGAAATTGATTTTTTCATAAAGTCTAGCATATTAGCATGTCCAATTTCTATAGAGCTTTTGGTAGGTTTAGGAAAGCTGGAACAAAAGACTATATGATAAGAAACTTACTACATTTGAGGCAAAGAGAAAAAGGTAAGTGATCAAATATGGAGTTATTATCTAAATGGAATACAGAGTTCTTCACCTGGCTAATTAATGGCTGCTGATGTTATAAGATGCCATCACCCAGTGCTCTTCAGAGCCAACCCATTAATAGCTGATGATGGTATCAACAAACTGAACATTTCTTCAGTAATTACATCAACATTAACATAAATTGCAGGACTCAATCAAATGATGAAGAGATCGTGAAGTAATTTTTATGTAAAGAGAAGAACATGTAACAGGCTTTTCCTTTCATTTCAGAGAAAGCAGTATTTCTAAAGACACAAATGCCTTCTAAATATTATGCTGACTACTACTCAGGCTGTGAGCCTGAAATTCCTAGACGGTAATAAATGTTTGCCAAATCTGTGTGCTCCATTGTTTTATTAACTGCTAATGATTCGTATGTTTTCCATCATGAAAGGGCAGAGTTGTTATAATTATTCATCTAATGCTGCAAGTGTTCCTGCTTTGCAAAACCCAGGAAAGTCATTAAGCCTGTTCCAGGTCCTCTTGTCACAGTGCAGTGCAGAGAGAGGTCAGAGGGCAAAGCACAGCCACACAAATACACCAGCAAAGCCTTCATTAAAGACAGGAGTTTGGAGGAGAGTCTTGAAGTCAGAAAGCATTTAGGGACAGTCCCCAAAGCCAGCTGAGGTGGATGGAAAGAAAGGCTGAGTCTAACGATGAAATGTTAGTGGGCTGAATGTGCTGGAGTATTAAAGGCAGTAGAAATTAGAAAGAAGGGAGAGAATTATCCTCAGTGTAGGCGAATGGGAAGTAGACGTCTGAGACATCAGAAAAACAATCCTGGTAACCTAGGAGCCACTAGCTCTACCACCAGTGGAACTGAATATATGTTGGCTATAATTGCTCCTCTCTGAAGTACTGGTTCTGCAGCAATCTGTTGACTATAAAGTAATGGCTCCTCTGTCATTTCCTGCAGCACTGTAATCTAATACTGTGCAAGTGTCTCACCATGCTCACATTCTCTGTTGAGTAATTGTGGCTTTGATTTCATGATGCATAGTCTGTTCAATCAGCATGTAATTGCAGCACTATCTGGAAGTATTGTTGATAGATCTATGTAGTTATGTTTATTCTTAATAATGCAAATTGAATCTGTTGAGTTAGTCAAGTCAGTCATCCTCAAGAAGCAATTTCTGCAGATGATTTCTTTAGCTGCTGAGGAATGTTTTTTTTTCAGTTCTCCTTTGCTCTTTCACAGAAAATATACTCTTATTGAAAGACAACTTCAAAAGTAAGAACTACAACCCCTTCATGGAAGTTTCAGCATGTACTGTAGAGGCTATGCAGAAATCTTGTCTATCTAAAACATCTGGAGAAGGTCCTGAATTCAGTCTAATGTGTGTGGTACTGGCATGTGGTGTGGTGTGGCAAATAAGAAGAAATGCAGGAATCCCTGTTTTCTTTGGATATTGCTTCATATGGGCTTTTCTAATAATTGGCAGGGTGGTGAATTCCGGAGTATTTGGAGATGCTAGTCTTGTCTGGAAAAGCATAGGAGTCATGCAGGTGCTGTGATTCTGAAGCTGTATCTTATCTTCTCCAAACATGTCTGTTAAAAGAATTTTGTCCCTCCCTGATACAGATTTCTTTCCTCCCAAGTCTCACATAAAGTCAGCCCTGGCAAAGGTTTTCAGATACACATTTATAGTTGATTAAATTGTTTGTATCCCTTGCTGAAAATGCAGTTTTCTGTATTGGTTTCCTTCATGTTACTCAAATGTTACATCTATCAGTATAATATACTTAATATTCTGTTCAAGGCCAGGTTGGATGAGGCCTTGAGCTACCTGATGTAGTGAATGGCATGCCTACCCACAGCAGGGGGGTTGAAACTAGATGATTTTTAAGATCACTTCTAACCCAAAACATTCTATGATTCAATGGTTATAGTGTGAAGTGTTTAGACTGTCTGCTTCCTAGTAGTATGTGGCATATCATTTCCTTGTATTGAAACCTGCTTTCTTGGGAACATTTTTGTTAAAAGGAATTACTCATTTTGTGGTCTTTTTATCTCAGGATGCTCCTTTTGTAAACGAAGAATTGGTCATACAGTATGAGTAACACTTGAAAATGGGTCTCTTGAGCGCATTTAATTGAAACTGAATATAGCACTGTTGCAATAAAATAAATTCAGTTCTGCATCCAACAGCTGGGAACACTGCATTTTACATTATACAGTCACAGAGTTGTCTCCCGTTTTCTGTATTTAGGCGGCTGTTGGAAACCATTTGTTAGTCCTGCATTGTTATTCTCAGCAACTGTATTGCCTGTGGCTCTGTAAACTCCCTGAAAACAACCCTGAGTTCAGCTATTTACATAACTACTGTGGAATTTTCTTAGGAAGTCCCCTCTGAACATGCAAATCTCTCCTCATGTTGCTGGCTCATGTGGTCCCTCAGCTCTGACTGGAAACATCACTTCAGGTTCTTATGTGATGCCAAAAGTGCATAAGACTGTCAAAGATGGAGCATTCAAGGGGTAGTGTTATTTTATTTACATAAAGCTGGTAAGTACCCTCAAGGCACTCTCCCTCCATTCTTCTGTCTCACCACTGGCTATCTGGATGGAGTTGGCCCTGGCCATGCAGCAGCTCTGCAGAGTCTTGATGGCAGTTGTGGGGCAAGGGTTATTGAAAAATTTACAGAAAGCAATCAAGGGGAACCCACCAAATTGGTTCCTTAGCAACACCATCAACATTTTTGTACTTCATTTCCTGTCTTCTACATAAGCTTTGAAGTTTCAGAGTATTCAAAGGGACTTCAGGGTATTTTATCTACCAGTACAGGCTTTTGGCTATTCAGACTGCAGTGTAGTTACTACATGGTAAATTGGAAGCACTTCCAAGCTGGTGTTACTGCAACTCAATGGGAACTCTTGCTGTTTTTCCCTGGAAGGTAGCCAAGAGCCTTCTCCCATTATTTTGACTTCCACTCTTAGTCTGACTCCCTTCTGCTCTAAGGGGAGGACTTTGTAAGGACATGAAACAGTTTCCTTCTCTACAATATGAGTGACAAATAATATTTTTTTTCCTCTTTTTACATTTTCTTGATAATGATATATTACTTTCCTTTTTTGCATAATATAAGCACTATTCCTCTAGAGAAAAAAACGAGGCTTTGAAAGTGAGTATCACAACAAAGGTGAAATCCCCATGCCAGGGCTTTGGCAAATGCAAACCATATTATCTACAAAGTGCTTTTACAAGAAAAGTAGGGCACTCCTCTGAAACCTAGACATCAATGGTGTGGTCCCAGAAAGCTGATAAGTCCCAGGTATCAGCTGTGATCAAGGAAAGTGAAAACAACATTTATTTGGATCCAGGTCTATGTTTTAAAGAATAGACCCATGCTTCTTCTATAGCAGATAATACACGACAAGTCTTAAATACAGCCCAACACTGTGAATCTTGATTTGGAGGGTTTGACTTTTTCTAGGCATTTCCCACAGCCAAGTGAAGGTCATGAAGGTGACAAGAAAGAATTCACAATCATGCAATTCCAGAGGATTTTGGTGGGTTTCTGATGCCAAATTTGACATTTAGTCATCTGAGAATCTAAATTTATGGCCTTTATCTCTATAGTAAATACAAACTCCCTGTACTAGTATGAACCACAGCCAGGCAGATAAGAAGCAGGCATGGTACTGTAAGAAATTATGATAGCTAAGTAGAAATCTTAGTATTAAATATCTCTTCTTCAGACAGAAAAATCTGTAGCATGTATAGTCACAGTATTTTCACTTATGCTAGATTCCAAGCTATGAACATACTGTCTTTAAGATACAAGGAAATAAACATGCTATCTATAAGGAAATTTAAAAAGAATCTGACACATTGCCTTGTAAGAAGACTGTTTCTCTTCTTAGTAACTAACTTCAGTTTGTGTCTCCCCAAGATATTTGGAGCAGCTGAACTGACTTTCACCTCATGGCTGGGTTATTGACTGTACTCCAACGGGACAAATGGAATCAAAACAAATTATACACAAATGATGCATTTGTACAGTCAAATGGAACAATATCAATCATGGCTAGTGTGGACTTCAGCGAAAGTTTTCAAACTGTTCAATATGATAAGCAAGACAAACTAGAAGCAGGAATATCCAGAGTGGGTGCATTTGCTAGTCCAACAGATGCATTTTTCAGAGGTTCTACTGCCCGTTAAAAAGTGATTGGCTGTATAATTCCGGATATGATTACGAATATTAGATCAACAGGCTGACAATGATCACGGCAGCCAAATTTTAGACTCTGGCAGAAATGAGATTAACAATTGAGAAGTTCTTTCATGGAGACTAACCAGATTTCCTGTGCAACACAAGAATTTTTTATTAAGGTTGTCCAATGAAAAAGCCACAAGACATCCTGAAATAGCAGTTTGTTTCATTTTCTTCCTCTGAATAGGTCAATGTCTGACGTTCCTATCAGTTTGTTCTATAGAACACTGACCTGTTCTGATGAGCAACCTAAACACGGCAGGGAAGGCAGCAGAGCTGGATCACTGCTAGGTGAGGTGTTTCACCTGAATCTGAAGCAGTGTGGGTTCTGAACAAGCTGTGGGAGGCTGGTGCATGGGCTGTTTGCAGGCGGTTCAGGGAAGAGGCCGGGTTTGAATTGCAGAGTCAGAAGTCACCGATTCCCACACAAAGCAGGCAAAGGTTTTGGCTGAAGGCAGTGCAGTCCCCAGGTGGGAACCCAGCACCATTTGATTGAATCTGCATGTTCATAGCACTGCGTACCTTCTGTTCCTGCCAGTTTGCAGAGTCCACTAGAGGAGGCTATTGTAAATCCATTGTAAGAATATTTTTTCAGACTTTTCTGCTGCCTCCTCCTGCCAATTTTTCTGTGGGAGTTTCAGAGAATCCTGCCCCATACTAACAATTGTGCACTGCAGGGTTTGTGTATAACATTCACAGCATTTCCAACCCCAAATCCCAAAGTCATCCTGTAAACACTGAAATGAGAACTGCAATATTTTCCATGATTTTTAGAAACACATTTTAATGGTTCCTCTGCCCACAGCTTTATGATTTTACCGTGTGCACCAGGACCTTGTGTTCCAGCTTTCCTTTGTGACCATGACAGAGTATTTTCTTTTATGAAAGCTGAGATTCTCCCAGAAGACAGTGACACGGGGGCTGGGAATTCCACAGAAAGTGTTCAATATGCTCAGTGCATCAATAAAATCATGGTGTTGACAAATCCCATGAATATTGATGATCACTCCAGGATCACAGACCTTGCAAGGCAGTGATGAAACAGTAAAAACTTGTTGGTTAGATAAAGGGCAACAACAGGTGAAGCAATGAAAGGATAGGCAAGGAAGAAGAGTTTTATAGGGCTGTGCTGCCTGGCTGCTGGCTGAAGCACAAAGGGGTTTCAGCTGATTGCTGACACCTATAGCCAGAGAAGGTATTTCTGGAAGAGTAAAATAAGTCTGGAGGAGATGTATAACTGAACGAAAAAAAATGGGAACATCTTTAAATTTTCATCACTAACTTGTGGTAGGAGCACTGGAAAGTCACTGTTTACATATGCCCCAAATAAAAAGGAGCACTGGGCAGGAAGAGGTCTCACATATATCCGGTTAATGTAAAACCAGCAGGAATGTATATCTCCATGCTCTCAAATTCCTTGGAGGAGGCAAAAATTGCAGCAAGAACCCTTAACCACTTACTTGCTTTAATGTTCTGAGTTTGTAATCAATTTGACTTGTGGCTTCTAGCAACTGATTATTATAGCAACTCACTGTGAGAATGTGAAAAACACAATACCTCTTGAGAGCGTGTGAGCTGTTTGGTGACTCTTTGGCCACCTCCATGTTACCTCTGGTGTAGCAAAGAAGTTCTGGAGTCCTTTGACTACACAGCTAATTAAATATCAACCTGCACCTCTCCAAGCATGAATGCAACACTAAGGACCAGAACTGGGTTTGGTCATTAGGTGTATTCAACTCTGTAAAAGTAAGTTTGCATCAGAGCTGACTGTAATAGTCTGCCTGCAGTATAGGCAGTGGCCACAGCTAAGAGCTCTGGTGGAAGTCCAGAAGCAGCAATAACACAAATACCAGAAGTTTTCTCACTAGAAATTGGAGTCCTATTAGAGGCCTGTAAATTCTTTCAGTTAAGCTTAAGTGTATGGGACAAGAAGCATTTCATGCTGCTTGTGGATTATGTCATTGAGCAGCTATAATTACAATTAGCCTTAATGGAAAAATCCTCCTCAAAGAACATTTCAGTTCATTGTCTGAACTCTGCCTTTAGCTCAGCTATTAATTTCCTATCTAGTTACCAAGACATATTTCCTCTTTGCTACAAATCCCTTGCTATTTTATGCCTAATAAAGAGCTAGTCTAAATTTTTACACATTTACTGCTACATAACTAAGAAGTAAATTGCTTCAGGAACTCCCTTGGGACAGTTTGTTAAGCAAAGCTCATTAATTTACTTGCCTGGATTGCCTGCACACTTCTCTGCAGCTGGGAGTGCAGGTGCATGCAAGCACTGGTGACCCCCCCCCCCCCCCCCCCTTACAACCTAATCCTTTCCCTTGCTGGCACTGCTAAGTGAAACATGCTCCCTTAACTCACCAGTCTGTTCAAAGCAGGGCCGTGCTCCTGTCTCCTCGGTTGGCAGCTCCAGCACCCATCTGTCCCGAGACAGGCATGGCCAGGGTTCAGCTGCCTCTGTCCCCAAGACTTTTAGTTCTAGAGTCATGCAAAACTTTTTCTTGTGCATCAGAATGAAAGAGCTAACAAACACATAACATATTTCAACAACTTCAAAAAGCTGGAAGGGGCTGTTGGGGTCATGAAACCCTGTTCCTATGACCTCAGGCAGCCACACAATAGAATGCTCCAAAGCATCCCCTCTGTGCTATAGCTCTGGCCTGGAAATATTTCCTCATTTCCTGTGATAAATATAATTTCTTTTGTACCCGCTACCAAAAGTCCACAAGACTGTAACGTGCCACAGCAAAAAGGCACAGGCAGTATGGAGAGAGTCACCACAGTCCTGGAAGCAATGGGTTTTAATGGGTCAGCATGCCAATCTGATCTAGAAACTGATGGCAGCTCATCTTTCCTTTAGTTTCAGTTTTCCTCTACAGATTCTTCCTTTTGTGACTTGGCGACAAGGAATTCCAGTGAATTTTCTCTGCCTGTAAATTAGATGGTTTTGTTACTGTGCTGCCATCTTTGTGCCTATGTTTCCAAGCTGCCAAACAGCTTTGTAACCAAGAATTTCTGATTGCAAATTCCAGATCATTTACTTACACTTGATTTGGTTTCTCATACAAAGTCAGAAACCATGTTGGCCAATGTGAGAACAGGGCTGTGTTGCTAATTAGTGTCCGGCCAATTTATAATATTTTACTAAGCCTAAGCTCCCAGCATGTGGTCACATGCTACACTCTGCTCTAAATTTGCTCAAAAATATAAAGTGAAAGTACAGTGGTTCTTTTTCAAAAAAGGCAAATTAAAATTAAACTGAGTGTCAAAGATGCTATGAAGCCTTTTGTTTTACTTAACAACATAGGATTCCTACTGATTAATCTGGAGTTCATGGAGCATGTATAGGCCACAGCACGGAGAGAATCTGAAGTCTATCAAGAGGGAACTGGTCTGTAGAAAGACAAAATGATGTCCAGAAGAGTATCAGCCCCCATGTTCCCCAGCACTGCAAGCGAACCTCTGGGACACCTGTTGCCCAGGCAGTGGAGGCTGGTCTTCCAGCAGGGGCTGTGCTAGAAGAATATGCTCTGTGCTTGGAGGGCAGAGACAGTGCCATGAACAGCAGTGTCTGTAGAAACACTCACCCAAAGGAAACTGGAAGGCAATGATAAAGTACAACAAGGGCAGTGCTGATATTCCAAATCTCTCAGCTGCCTTCTTACTTTATACGTTAGTCCTGCAGAGATCAGCCTGACCTACCTTCCCAGGGAATACACTTTTTGCCATAGCTGGGGTCAGGGAAGTCACCAATCTCCCTGCAGCAGCTGGTTGTCTTCTTCTCATTAGGATGGAAAGAACCAACTGTGGTAATACATTTTGTTGACCCCCAAATATGCAGCAGCTGCTACTACTGTCCTCGAGGTACTGGGAGCTAGAGATGCAAGAAGAAGGAATAATTCATTCCCATAGCAGCAACCTCCAAGTCTGCAGTATGGAATGTGACATGAAGGAAGGAGACTGCCACAAGAGAGCATCTCCCAGGATTTTGAAGTATGAGATGTCAGTTCATCCGCCTGTCCATAGGAGGTGTTAGTGGTTTAGTGTGAAGTGCAGTGAGCAACCTTACGTCTTTTTCATACCTCTAGAAATCACTCTGAGAAGTTAGCACAGGTAAATCCTCTCAGGTGTATGTGCCACCACTGCTCAGGGTGCTCAGGGAAAGCATTTGGATTTGAAACATCTAGCAAGGACTAGCTGCTTCACAAAACTGTGACAGCCATGCTGTGAACATCCTGCACTTCAGGTCCCCAGCTGCTCTGCAACATCTGTTAATTCTCACAACATGCCATGGTGTTGATTTTGATTGTTTTGTTTTTACAGGATAAACCAACTTGAAGAATAGGTGACTGATCCCAGAAAGGCTATTTGGATGTGTATAATTTTACCCAGTTTATCTATAAACTTCTTAAATACTGAAGGAAGTTTCACATGCTGGTGCAGAGCTGAAGAGGTGCAGACAACACCAGAACTGATATTAGCAGGGCACAACCACTTCCCCACGTGCAGCAACAGGTACCTGATGGTGTCATACATTGGCACAGTGTGGAAAATGGAGCCTTTTAGAGAGAGGGTTTCCCTACTCCAAGGCAAAAACACTCACACAGATAGATAAAAAGAGCATTCATGTCAATGTGATGTCATTATGTTTAATGGAGCTAAATGTGTGACTTCTGCAAAAACAAAATACTCCTACAGCAGAAGGAGGAGAGAGACACACACATTTTACATAGTAGCAGTTCCATGGGAATGAGAATAAAGGCTATAGATGCAGTGAGCCTAATTACATAGCTGTGATTATTTCGTGCATTGCAAAACATGGGATTGACATTTACATAAATTCTCTGGGAAAGCTGTGTAAAGGCAGAGTGTCTGGCTTCCTGGCTAGCGTGGCCTAACAGGCACAAGTGTCTCTGGCTCCCTATTCTCTGCTTTGTGATTTCTCTTTGCTTCAATGTCAGGCCACTACAGAACTTTTATCATCATGACTAAGGCTTGGTAAAATTAAACTTCCCAGCAGAACTCCCAGCTTCTCTCCTAAAATTTCAGAATTTTAAAAATGGATCAGTTAATAAATGTTTTCTTGTACTCTCTGTGTGCATGGCATCTCACAATGGAGTAATGGCTAACCTGCTAAAGGGTATCTAGCCAACACTGACTCTGGTCCCAGTTTTTCTCTCAATCTTTCTTCATGGTCGAGACTTGCTAGCATGGCAACAAGTTACATCCTGGTTACATCCACCAAGGATTCATATGCCCAAATTGCCACAAAAGACCACAGCAGAAAGTCTGAGATGCTAAAGAGACTTTAGCAAAGTGCCCAGCCCTGGAGGTGCCTGGGGGAAGCTTCATTGTTATATGTCCTCAGAAAGAGTCTGCATAAGGAGCTTTATTTCAGCTGAGCACTTGGTTTACAGTGTGGCATTTAGCTGCTGCTCAAGCTGTTTTCCCTGCAGGTGTTCCTGGAGCATACCTGATTGGGCTGGGGATATAATGGGCTTGGTAGGAGTAGAACCTCTCAGCTACCCTTGCTCTGAATGTGCCAGAATGTAGCACTTTGAACACATGCTATTAACACTGGTTAGCCTTGGATGTCAGACTTCTCTTTTTCTGCCTACGCCCAAAAGCTTAAAAAAAATCTGTACTCATTGAGGAGATGATAAGAACAGACTGTCATGAAAGTTATACAAAATTCTAATGTTTATAGTGTGCAGATTATGGATATGCTGCTACCTCCCTATCAAGGTTCTATTCATATCCCAATTAAAAATTTTGGCCTTGTTTTAGAACCATGTACTTGGGCAGATAAGTAGTGATGTTGGTACAGGCAGGAAGCATTCCAAACTAAATGCAAGATAGATATTAACTCCCAGACATCTTCTAGAGTTGTATACTTGGAATCAAACCACATGATGGGACAATTTCTGGAGGAAATAATGTATCTGCCATCTGGCTTTGTAACATGACCCACTGCAATCACTCTTTCCTCAGTGCATGTTTTCATTGTACCATTCATGCAAATTTTGGAACAAGAGATGACAATGTAACTGGTAGACTGTTTTTTGCTGTAATTATGGGACTCTGTTAAGTTCCTTATTACTTAAGGAATCTTTGGGTTTGCATGACTATTACTTTCCAATCTTCAGTTTCTGCACTTTCCAGGGTGGGAAACTGTTCAATTAGTTTTACAGTACAGAATTCTCTGAAGGTCTGATTATAGATCAGGCTCTCATCAGTGTGTTGCATCTATCACTTGAGGCTCAATCACTACAATAATCAACAGGAAAATGAAGAATTTTGAAATTAAATGTCATTTTGATTCCAGTTCAACCAAGCACTGGGGAGCTGGTTATTCAATGGAAGGGTTAAACAGCCTGCAGGCTGGGCAACTGGGGTGGAAAGCCACATGGCTGAATGTTCATGCCCCAGCATTTTCCCTGGTAACCTGCCTGCTCTGCGCTGGATGACCTGTGAAGGAATAACATTGATGCTCATGTCACAGGAGCAAACCTGGGGATGGACTACCAGATGGCCTACCCAACCCTGCAACACTTCCCTTTGGATCAAAGAGGACAGTTTTCTGAGAGGACATTTTCTTCTGTGAGGATGAGAAAATTTAAAAATTTTTTTCTGTTTTCTTGGGGGTTTTTGTTTTTTTTTTTTTTTTTTTTTTTGGGGGGGGGGTGTGGTTTGTGTGTGTGGGTTTGGGGTTTTATTTCTGTCATTAATACAAAGTTCTATCTTTTTTTTCCCCAAGGAACTCCTCAGTCAGCCTTGACAGGAGATGTATCAGTACAGAATTATACTGATCAACTTGTATTTGATGACTCAGGTTCTTCAAATCATGGGTAAAGGCTCTATCAAGAAAGAAAACAATAATTTTTTCCCCTTGCTTATTTATTAGTGGTATGAGATATCATGGGTATAAAAGCAGAACATTAATTGGCATGAAGGCCAATTTAAACACTTAATTTAATGTTTATTAACATTAGGTTAATACCTAGGTCAGTCAGTGATTTTATCCCTTGGGATCTAGTTTGACCTTTCCTGTGAAATTCTGTCACCTCCAAGGATCACAGTGTGCTTTGTCTGGGAGCTTGTTTCTCCCATGGGGTGCACTTGTGCTTTAAAGATCACAGTAAATGCAGAAAATATACAGTTAACATACTTTATCCTGGGCCAGATCCTACAAGGACACCATATGCTCCCACAGTTTGCTGAGATTCTAATTTTTTAAAACTTTCAACAAAATCATATAACAGCTGGAAATTTAGGGAAAAAATGTCTTACCATTTGGACTCCACTGTAAGCCTTTTGCAGGTCTTGACTTTATTGGTCTGACTTAACTCCCCTGGTTGAATGAATCAAAGCATCCAGATCACAAAGAGAGAAGCCCTGGCACAGTGGCCATGCCAACACAGTCAGATGGATTTGAGATGAACTGGTTGAGAGCAAAGTGCTCTGACTTCTGTTTGGTTGCAGTCAACATGTCAGTGGGGTGAAGGTCCTGCAGACCAAAATAGCCCCTTCTGGAAGGCTTTTGGTTTTGTCCTGGGACTTCCCAAACTGTCAACATTAAAGTAACAGCAGAGAAGAGTTTGTGCATCCCATGCTTCAACAACTAAGCACGTTGATGCCTGAGTAAAAGGCACTCTGCTGTTGAGTCATGCAGTCTTTAATACAGGGTTTCTTCCAGAAGAGGCTGAATTTCCTACTCTCTTCAGGACTATTTTTCAGTCTTAAGAATCTCAGTCTTCAAATTGTCAGGCAAAGGCACAAGAACACACTGGAATGGAGTAGAAGTTAATATACTCTCTCAACAATTAGAGTAATTTGGGAAGAAAATTTGTAATTGCTATCAGGTCCATAAATATAGATCAAAGCCCTTAATGCACAACTGCAGTGCATAAATGCTGTTTACCACTGGTGCTTTCCTTTTATACATCTCAATGCACCCTACAAAAGTGAGCTACTGCAAACTATTACAGAGGTGGGGAAAGTGAACTACAGAGAATTTACCTTTCCAAATCCCTGCTCAGAACCAGCATTATTCAAGCAATGTCCAGCCTTCATAAATCCATATTCATAATGCATGAAGTACTAATCACACATGGAGAAGCAGTAGAGTTGTGCTCCAAGCCACAGATTTCCCAGCTCAGTTTGGAGCCTACTCTATCAATTTCCCAAGCCTTAGGTGTGGGCAGGTGTGCTGGAAGGTGAGGCTTTGAACCTTCCCCTTCTCCTTCCTTCACCATGGCTCTGGCTCCCACAGGGTCTTCTGGTGAGGTCCTGCCAAGATTCCTGCTGCTCTAAGTGAATAGGTTCCTTTCCCCAGTGCTTGGAGTGTGGATGAGTCCTCCCTTCTTCTGGCAGCAAGCTGTTGTTCAGTCTCAGTGATCTTGTCAAGCTGTGTAAGTCACAAATATTCCCAAACAGAGACCCTAAGAAGAGGATTCTAAAGATTATAAAATGAGACCTGGTGACTGGTTGTGTATTTGTTAGAAAAAATTTTTTATCATTTCTGCTTAAAGAACATCCAGTATTATTGGTGTTGCAGGAAATAATTGCCCAGACAGGCCCAGTTGTTTGGATCAATGCAACAGCCATTACATCCCTGGGGACACTGTAAATATTCTATATTTAAACAGTGGATTTAGTCACAACCCCCATCATCCTGATCAAAGCTAGCTGCATATAATGAGGTATCTCAGTCTACCTTCCCCCACCATACGTGCTACCAGCAAGCCTTGTCACTCCATTTCTCACAAGCCTAAGCACACTTGGCTCTCTTGGCATCAAGTAACAGGACACAGCTGCTGCACTGTGGCCTCTCAAGGGAACTCACATGAAGAGCTGGTACTCTCACATCCGTTATCAGTGCTGCGCCATCCAGCCTTTGCTCCTGCTGCCTCCCTCACTGCACTTTGCTCTACCAAACCTGCCCCATGTCACAGGCCAGCTCCATTCCCTGTCTCACACAGCACAGCAGCTCCTGCACTTTTTTGGACGATCAAACTAATTTTTGTTCTAGGAGAGGTGTTCCTCAGCTAAGAGACAAAAGGGACTGAGGCACTTGCTCATGATGCAGAGCCTTCAGCACACGAGAGTTCTCTGAGCAACTGGCAGTGCTGGTATGAGTGATGGATTTCTCCCTCCCTGCCCTGAGCCTTTCAGTGCAGGTCACCCTGCTTGTGTCTCAACACAAAGACCACAGCAGAAGAGGCCATAGTGCTGCTGCTGCTATCACCCTTTCATCTCTCAGGGCAGAAGGAAAGAGAGTAAGAGGCAAAGCAAATACAGCTTTTGCTGTGCCTTACTGAGGAAGCTGTCACCAGGGCATTTTGGTGTATTTGTCTGAGGACAGGACTCCCCCTTTTTCAAATTGCCATAGAAAAAATTGCCTTTACTAAACAAGGGATCATGAAGGCTTTTCTCAGAAGGGGAATACTTGCTTCTTCCCAAGTACACATAGCTTTTACCTGCATCATCTAATTAGCTTCCTGCAATCCAGTCTGCATTGCTTCAGAACCTGATATATCCCATATCCGACAAAGTCATTCCTGTTTCTATGTCATGCTTCAATTGCACCAGTTTGCAGGAAGTATTTGGATGTTAAATTTGATTTAAGCCATTATGTTTCATTTTTATTGAGACTCTTTGACTCACCATTTATTCAGCTACTTCAGTTGCTTGTATGGCAGGTTGCCCACTGCCAAGGCATCTGAGAACCTCATCACCAGTTTAAAAATCAGCAGACTGCCAAGCCCCAAATCCTGAGAGTCTGGGTCAGATTTTACAGGGAATGATTTGTCTTTCAGTTAGTAACTTCCAGCTGCTGATATTGAGAGGTTTAGTCCTCTCCATTCATAGCACAATATCTCAGACTGAAAACTGTTAGAAACATGGTTCACCATCAAAATGCAGAAAAAGAGACTTGGTATAATTCCCCATTTTCACCAGTGAAGAGGTCAGAGCTAATACACTGCGAAGTGTTCTGCACACTATTAAAGTTACATGCACAGTCCTTTCACAGTATATTCAGCAAGCCAAAACCATACTAAGATACTGCTGTATTATCTCCTCTGATTTAAAAATATATTTGAGTAAGTTCTAAACCCTTAAGTATAGGGAATCTAGTTACATAAAATATTAGCTGTTTTTGAAGCCACAGGGAGAAAAGTTAGGTTACATTTTTTTTTTCCATTTTATCAGTAAGCTACTTGTGAGGCTTTGCAATCATTGACCTGACCTCATCATTCATCTAATTGCTGTAATCACTCCTCACACCTGACACACACATTTTCTTGTATTGAAAGAAAAGTATTAAATAGTGGTCTTAGAATTATTTCTGAAATGCTGGTCTGTTCTGTTTGATCAGCTGCTACCTTTACTCTCTGCAAGGCAGAAGGCCTCATGATACTCTTTCCAGAGAATATGGAATTAGGGAGACAGCCTGACCCCTCTCAATGCTTCTGCCCTCAGGTCGTGGCTGCTTCTGCCATACATTCCTCAGAAATATTCTGTGACATCTGTAGCACTCCTCCCAGAGCTTGCCCTAGGCAGCAGAGCTCCTGATTGTTACTGGCACACAGCAAAGACTGCTTTGGAGCCTATGGTGTAAAATAAGGGGTAGAAGTCCAGAGGAGCAGCCTGCAACACTGATGATGCTCATTAACACTCCTCACTTATGATTTTGCCTACAGTAAACTATGACATGCTGCAAACATGGGACTAAGTTTTAATGAACAAGTTCCAAAAACTTCCCTCTTCCTGCATGTTAAAACTGGAAAGCTGAAGTGATAAGCAATGACTGTAGAGTTGCTGGGGCTCAGGGGAACCATATTACTGTATGTTTTCCCCAAGGACTGTCACAGGAACTTAAATTCTTGTTCGACTTAACATTTGTCATCTGCTGATTTCATTACCCATGAACAAAACCTGAAACAGTGTGTTCTGTTGGAGTAGTAATATAAGGAGACTTTATACCACAGAACAAATAATGCAGAACTAAAAATATTTTTACGAAGGACTTTTTAGACCAAGAGCCAAAGCTGAGAAAACTTGCTTGAAACCAAGTACAGATGGCAGACTGACCCAGCACACCAGTGTTGCGAGTGCCTGTGTCTGACACAACTTCCAAAGCTGTGGTACCTTGGAGTGTCTCACACCACAGCGTCAGCCTTTCAGCCCCTAAATTACCCACATGGTGTATGTATGCATGCACACCTGTACTTCTTGACAGTGCTCAAAAGCTACCTATTTTGTTTTTTATTACGCCAGGGTAACATCAAAGAGGAGAAAAGAGGTTCTGTAGCAGGTTACATAGAGGTTGCTTCAAGAGCAATAAACACCTTCCCATCTCTCTAAATGTCACCTGCACTCTTTTTTTTTTTTGTATGTGGAACAACATCCTACTGTTACTTATATATGGTTGTGTCATACAGCTTTGTAATGAATAGCTTTTAAAAAACTTGCAGGTTGAAGATTTTGCAGGGTCAAGTCCCCTTACCCTCAGACTGCATATGACCCTGGGATGCTCATCAGTGCACTGCACTGTTCCCAGCCATAAAGTAGGATCTTTGTTTCTCTTCTCAAATACTGTGGTGGCATTTGTCATCAGGAAACCTGACCAGTGGGAAGTGCATAAACATCAAAATCAAGTTCCAGCTTTCCTTATCCACTTACAAGATTACATCAATCAGTATATTGCTGATAGATGTACACATGAGTCTAATGGTTTCATGCCCACTGTGCTATTAATTTTAAACTTAAGCTAGGATAGAATGGGAACATGCAGAAAAGACTGTTTCAAAGCAATAGATCTGTCCTTTGGATGAAGGATGTGCATCTATTACACTATGAGAAGTCAGAAAGCAATAACAGAAACGCACAGTACTGTCAGACACCTTAAAATGAAATTATTAATAATTTAGTCAGAGTTCATAAAACTTAGGTAGTTTTTTTATATGAAGGATGCCTTAGAAGAAGACAATGAAATATCTTTGTTCTTTTTACTACTGTTGCTAGCAATTATTAAGTAGTAACCATATGTTATCTTGTCTTACTTTTTTACCAACTTGGGGAGTGTTTAGCTGAAAGGGATATAGGTGTTTACATAGGTGTAATAGATAAATATTTACTATAAATATTTGAAACATCCAGTTTTAGAGCACAGGCCTTACTTTGCACTGTTTTTCTCCTGTGTACTCTGTCTAGACGTTTAAAATGTTCCACTCAGCCCAGGAAACTCTGATACAAGGTTTACACAGAGCAAAGTAAAACAGCAACATCCATCTGAACGTGACAATTTGGTATTAGATGGGACAACAATATTCTAAGCAATATACACTGTAATCTTCCTGGAAATAAGCTGCTTTCTAAGTGAAAGATGTTAAAGAGACAGCTCCCAGATAAGCAAATTATTTCATAATTACCAATAAATAGAATTTAGTCACTCTTTTCTAAGGCACCTTGTGCTGGTTACTGCCAGACACAGATTTGATATACCATTCATCTGTATTCCAGTATTGTATTCTTCTCTCCCCATAAAGATAAAATAAAGCCCGAGTTGTTTATTCTGGATTTTTTTAAGGGGTTGACCATATGAAATGGCACAAGAAGTTGAAGAATTTATGTTTTTTAAGTTTTTGTTACAAGATGCTCCCTACCACCTCTTCATTGCATTAAAGTTATTACATTTATGCATTAAAGTTATAATAGAAATAGTTTAACTACACTTCAGGGATTAAAAAAAACCCAAACAATCAGCATATACAAAGAATTTCCACCATTAAAGGCATTGGAAACTGGATTTTAAGTAGAGCAGAAGAAAACTGCAATAAAATTTTCCTATGCAAGTCTTGACATTCTTTAAAATAAAAAAGGCATTATTTTAAGAAAGAGACTGACATGACAACAGATTTTGAAGCCAGACATGCATCTGTTGGAGTTGGATGGGATCATCATGCCCAGGCTGCCTTTATACAGTTTAATTGAATAACAACAGAAGCACAGCTATGACAGGCACCAGCACTAACTGTACAAGCCTGCCGGAAAACTTCAATATTAACTCTTGCATCTAGGGCATGCCACAATGTTTACGCTAAAATTGTCATTCAGTCTCACTTGGCTGAGTGGGAAGGGGGTTGCTACAGTGACCATAATCACAGAACTGATAGCAGAGCTTAGAATCAGTGAACTGTGACCCTTTAAGCAGGATTCCATCATGTCCTGCAGTGAATGAAAGAGAAGACAAAGCACAGACAAAACGTAAACTAACTTCTTTACACCTTTCAATAACTAGCTGAAGAACAATTCACAAAGAAGTGGTGGTTCTGGAAGATCAGAGGCCTGAGATGTCCCATCTGTTGGAGCATTATCTGATTTCCAGAAGGCAGGATACTCTATGGTCAACAGTTTTCTCCCTTTCTTTTACTGCAGCTGTACTAAATCTTAATATTTCTATAGAATATTTGAACAGTCACAGTGCAACAGCTTGGCCTCCTAGGCAACCTAGCAGGTGAAATACAAGGTTTTCATATCCCACTCATGGGGAAAAATTCTGTATATTAAAAAAGGGTTATCAGCAATATTCTCCTTGGGAAAATGAAGAAAGTAATTCGAACGCTTGGTGTACAGGTGCAATGTGAAGTTAGACCTCTTTCAAGAACCATGTATTGCAACCATAGGAACTATAAGGGGAGCAGTAAAAAATTTGGTGGGTTTTATTACTTGGGACCATTTGGTCAATATCTGATTTTTATTACTAAGACAATTAAAATGGTGGGGTGTTTTTCCTTGTCAATGTACTGTTCTGTTAAGCTTGCATTATCTGAGAAGTTAATGAAGAGAAAAAGTAACAAGCCCTACATCACCAGATCAACCAGGAGATATCTCTGAGCAGAGGCAGGATCAGGAAGAGCCCTCCCACCCAGAAGGAGGCGTGTGGGCAGATCACAAACACAGCAGCTGAAGTGTTCAAGTGGGCACTGAAGCTGGTGGGGCTGAAGGCTGCGAATGACAAGCGTTGCCAGCACAACACAAATTAGAGGTGGGAACACGACATTTAAGTCTGGCTTAGCACATTTAGCGACACTTAGCAACATTTAAGTCCTAGCTCATAAAGGGAAGGGATATAGAAAGGATTTGGAACATGTTGAGAATACAGCTGGACTTAAGGGATGCTGGAGGTATGGTCTGCAGTTGGCACAAGTTGAAATGTTGGCACAAATATGGAACAGCTGAAGAAGAGGAGTTGGTACGCCTATCAATTGGAACAAACTGGAACTGAAACAGTCAGCTGCTACTGTTTCACCACACCTAGCAGAAAAAAGTGTCTCCAGCTGACATCACAGAAAAAATATTATTGATCAGTAAATAAGACCTTCAAACTTGTAGTTCCAAGTGGCCTTGGCTAACCATAGACAGTCTAGCACCCACCACCATAGCTCAGCTGCCTCTATATGAACACATATTTGAAAATTCAGTTACTTAATGGAATATCCATAAGGGAGAAGCAGCAGTTTCCTTCTTAAGTGTTTTTCTGAGGAGCATAGAACACAAATGAGTGATTTGGTAAGAGATGAAATTACCGGCCTCCCCTTAGGAGTTCCATTTTGTATTTATCAGAGCCAAGCTGCTGTCTGAAGGCTTGTGTCTTTTTCTCTAGACTCAGATAATTTCCCCGATGAAAATATTCAGCTGGGCCACTTGAGATTGATGAGAATTCTGAGTCTTTTCAGAAAGAGATGTAGCTGCTTTAATTGGTGAACAGAAATTGCAGGATCTTACTTTGATAAGTAAAGTCTGTCCAGGCTACTGGGTAGAAAAATAATTTCTATACCTCGTTGGCTTCAATATAGCTTTGAATTTTCCTTGTTTCATGTTCAGAAGAGGTGGCCTGACAAGACCTAGGGATGTTAACCAATCCCTGCCTTTGCCACATTTGCACTAGTACAATGATTAGCACAGAGCCACTTGGCTATTTCAAGTTCTGATCCTTGCTGACATGATCTTTAATTTTAATGTCTTTGAAGTATTTTCCTATTCTCTCTCCACAGCCCTACACCCACAACCTTGACTAACATTCCTACCCACAACTCATATTCAGTGTGTCTGCTAAAAGTGGAGTTTGATTTAATTTCCCTCGGATCATTTTGGCTTGAGTGAGTCCCTAACAAATAGGACCACAGGTCACTCCAGAGAAATACCATTATGATGCAAATGCAAAACACATAGTACGCTTAATCCAAGTGTGGATTTAATTCATCACTGCCCATGGTTAAACTAAATTCCTCACTCCCTAAGAGGAGTGAGGTAAAGTGGTAAAGAGCCAATGTTATCAGAATTCTGAGATTCATTCATCAAGATAACACCTACTGACAACAAAAGATAAACATCTTTATTAAAACCACCTGAGAACCATGTGCACTGTGGTGCTTTTTAGAGCAGGTGCTAGTCTAAACATTCTTGCAAGAAGCAGAATAGCTACAAATAACCTTGCAGCTTTGTGACATATTCTCAGATTATTAGAACTATTATAGATCAAAGTGATTTTTAAAAAATATGTAGTTAAAGTAGTGCTGTGTTAGTGATAATTGTGTACAAAACGTCTGATTATACATTTAATGACCAGATATAATTCTTTTAATATTCTTTTGATATTGGAAACTGTATTTGAACTTTCTCATTTATTTTTATGGCAAGTGGAATTGCTTGACTTTGTGCTATGTTGCCAGAGCTGGAGAAAATTTAACTCCTATTGCTTGAGCAAAAGGTAAGTCCCAGGTGACTGAGACATTCCCAGTGATGAGCACAAAATGGGTGGACAGGGATTTGTTAAAAAGCTTACAGGAAAGCGACAATGTCATCACTTTTCCGACTACAGATAATTCTGTTACTTCTATCTTCAGGACTTGAAAGTATAAAGTAATTTTAAGTACTTCTACCATCAAACTTGTCTGCTACCAAATCATTAAGAGGTTAAGAATTTGCAGAGTTAGGAAGATAAATACATAACAGTAAATTCAGTGGATGATTGAAAAAAAAAAGATTATGCACAGTGAACATATTAAAATTTGTTTAAAGCTAATATAAATTACACACATATGTGCAAGACATATAATTCTGAAATTTTCAAATGCATATTAGTTGAATATGTCTCTGAGACATATCTCAATTATTCCTCTTGCACAGTCTGGTCTATGAGCTTATACTGGAGATTTCAGTTCTGCCTCATTTCCTAGAATATGAGAAACCTTACATTGTGCTGTTGTTTAATCTATTTAGTACTATTCTCTTAGGATTTGGCTACCATCCCAGGAAGAGCACATAGATAAGGGAAACATTTGCAAAATAAAGGTGAAACATTAGAGGAGTTAATTCGAGTAAGCTAAACAGGACTACTTTCTGCAGGAATCTTAGAAAATTCAGTTGCATAAATTCAAGGAACTTCAACATATAGAAATTGAATTGTTTTTACTGTAGGTATGACTACCACTTGCAAATAAATCCACTGCTAGATGTTAATTAGTTGTCTGGACAATAATAGCAATGAAAACACAACCCATAAACACATTATCAGATTGTCTTTACATAGGGCAACTGCATAGGCAGAATCCCCAGGCACTTCGTGTTTTGGTTCTTGGCTCACAATAAACCCCAGACTGACAGATCTTTATTCTGGTGTTTTCCCTACTACAGACGTTCCTGAACCTTCTTACCCACCCATGCTCCAGATCTCCCTGTGTTGTTTCTTTTACAGTTACTTTCTTCTGGAGGCCGAACAAAAATATTCATATTTTTAAACTGTGTGCATATAGACTTGCAAAGATGTGCACTCAAAAATGGCATAGATATTTATTGGCAACTCCAAAGAAAAGTGCTAAACTTTTGTCTAAGGCAAAAGACTTGAGGTAATATCCCATAACTCAAAATAACTTTTTCTTGTAGCTCTTCCCAGAGGAGACATAATGAAGTATTCTATATTTTCAGCAAATAAAGAATGGAAAGGAGAAACATGTTTCCTTATTCTTTTTGAGGTCATATGTCCCATCACAAAATCCATTTAAACAGGCTACAAGAATCCTGGTGCAATAATCAGGGAGAAATTGTACCTTCTATTATCTCTGTTTCAGTCAAACATTTTAGTTTGGAAGCAGAAGTACAGGAATATATGGAAACTCATTCTGCTCCTGGATATTAGATAACTAATTCATAAGGGTGCCACATCTCCTATATGCAGGAGGAAGACTGAGCATCATAAAGGCAGAGGAAACTGCCAGGGTATTAAGTAGCAAATTTCCATGAATGTCCTTAGATTTCTATCAAACTACATATGTAGACTTCCTCTGAGCACAGCTTCTGACATTCAGATCAAAAATAATGGTTAAGAGAGGTAAATGAGACTGCTTGCATTTATTTTCATCAGTAACAAGTGGTTTTAAATTATCAGTGTCAGGGACATGCTATGAAAACCTCTGAGACAATCAGAAGTAACTGGAAGTAATCAGTAAATTGGGGGAGTCTAAAAAGTAAAAAAGAGGACAACTTTAGCAGGGAGTGTGTGAAACTTGACATGAAGCACAATTCACCCCTCAGATTCTCTCAGTGTTGATATGAAAAGTATCCTATCAAAGGTTAGTTTAATCTATCTGACTATCCCCTTGAGTAAGAATAAGGCTTTCAGGCATAATTAGAGCAACCATACCAACCAGAAAACATATAAACTGAACAAAAAAATCCAAAATTTGCCTCACTACTTTGTTAGGACTTTACTAATAAGCACTAAGAGAAATCAGTCACCCAATAAATGTCAGAAGTAACACTTTGAATAGAAAAAAATGGAAGAACTTGTGATTATTGCATCTGAAGACTGAGATCCTTGGAACTCACAAACTGTAATAAAAACCCCAGCAAAAGAGGTTGCTGACTAAAGGAATATAAGTCAGAATGCGAACAAATGAAGTGTACGAAATCCAGTGTAGCCTCTTCTACTCTCTTCCATTCTCATGGCAGTGCACTGGCCTTGTCTGCAGATCTAAATTGTTTGAACAGGCTTTCAATTCTGCCCCTTTAGTTGGTCAGAACGGATGAATACCCAGCATGTGGATGGCTGGATACTGCTTCGGGTCTGAGCATATCAAAAGGAGTAAAAGAGCAGAGCATGAATCTTCAAAACCTGTAGCTTCCCAGAAGCTCCTCTAGTCTCCTTGGAACTGATATAAAGGAAGGGCAATATTAGGCAGCGTCATGTACTCAAAGCTTTTAACATCAAAGGAGCTTGATGCTCAGGGGAAAGCACAACACTTTCCTAGCAGAGCACCTGGTGGTTGGTATTGATTGCACTGGAAATGAGGAACAGGTATAGTAAAATGAAAATAATATTAAGTTCAAGGGTACTGACAGTCAACAAGCAAAGAACAAGAGGATTTACACTGATATTTACGTATGTTTGTCCTGTTTCAGCTTGGTAAGTACTATCCAGGCCTCCTATATTATCAGTCCGTCATGCCACAGACAGTGTGCAACAGTCAGGATTAAAATGCTACTTTTTTTTTTACCTAACACAGCAGAGTCCTTGAACACCCCACCTATTTATTAAAATTCATCACATAGAATTTTAGGTCCTAGAACAAACTCTCTTTTAGTTAAAAAAAAAAAAAAAAACAACAAAAAACCCCAAAAAAGTACATGGAAACATCCTTAACAGACTTTTCCCCACCAGTTTGCTTAATTTTCCTTTTAAATAATTTGATTTTGTTGCCACTTACTAATTGGAGAAATGTTCTATACTATAATTTTTGCAAGACATAACCTAAAGAAAGAAGATCACGGCCTTGTGACTGGGACACTAACCGGGGGTGTAGCAGACAGCTCTTAAGATGAACAAAAACTAGGTCTGATCATTTGTTTCCAACAGGAATTTCAATCTAAATACTTGTCTGTGTTCACAAAATCAATGCCAGCATTTTTCTGTAGGATTTCTCTTATACTAAGCAAAGCAGGAGGACAGTAAATCCAGTTACAAAGAATCTGTAAAACATAACCCCCAAGTTATGCTCTGAGAAAAACATTATCATTTACTGCCCACGTGGAACATGAGTTCTCCCCTCACTCACCACTGATAGTGTTTATCAGGAGGACAAACTCAGACACAGGAATAGCTTGGGAAAAATAGAACTGGAGGCATAGAAATAATCTTAATTATAGCAGTGGAATTTCAGTGAACAGAGGCATCTGCCTTTGGGCAGCCTGCACAGACGGAGCCTACGCGTGGGTGCAATGCCTCACGTCAGAAGGGACGAGCATCTCAATCAGCCATTTGCTGAGGCCATGGCAGCGCTCAGACAAGCTCCTTACACACCCCAAAAAGGTGTTTGGAAGAAACCCCAATGTGTTTCCTAAAGCCTGCTGGATTGTAGTGTTGAGCAGGTGGTCATTTTGGTCAGTGTTACCTGAAAAAAGACTTCATCCACACACATGAAAACATCACTGCCATTTATTGAATAGAAAAATATCAGTATCTTAATTTTTTATTAACTTTCAAACCATCTCTGGGCAAGAAAATAAATGGATTTCATGCTATTAATTCTCTCATAGCTTCTCTGCTTGTGGGAGACAAATTTGGTGATGATACTGCTTTTATAGGGTCAGATTTTACACTTATGGCTTTCAGTATGCTGCACCAATCTTTCTAGAAAGCTGCTTGATAACATAATATTTCTGAATAAGGAAATGTTATCAAAGGAATAATTCAAGAAATAGTGGAAAGATCACTTTGAAATATTTGGGTCTCACAAAATGTGAGTTTTGTGTGATATATTATCACAGTGGCCTATCTTTGTGAAACAGTTAGCTTAAACTGTGATGCTAAGCTTATGCACCAATTTCCAATTTTTGCATAAAACAAATAGCCATTAATTCAGAGTAAGATGATGGAATACAACATGTAAATTCCATCTAAAAGGTTCATACAGCTGCATACATTAGTCATACTGGTATTCATTTCATCACAGGTCTTTTTAATGTAAATATTCTTTTACACTGTTCTCCTACCGCTATTTGGCAAAGGCCAAATAATTCTTTGGTGTAAATCTGCTAGTTTACCCACACCTCAGAAGGCTTTCTGCTTCATCCTTTAACAGCTCACACTGTTTAGAAAAAGTGGAAACAAACATGGCAGTTGCACCTGATTGCAACAAACCTGTTGCTTTTCTGAGCATTCATCAGAAGAGTAGAAAACTTTTAAATATATGATATGGTTGCAGTATATAAACATGTATTTTGCTTTTTCAACAAATATTGTTATGGGATCCATACAGCTTTTAGCACAGATATATTGCTAAAGTAAATTTACTTTGCTTGTGTATTTGAGCTTGTGCACCTGAGCACTTTAGTAACATGGGAAAAGTGTTTGCTTTGGTTATGAATCCTTAACATAAAGTGCTAAAGAGAAAATCTTCACATGCACTTTTTATTAAGAATTATGTTTTGCAGGAGAGGGCAATTTTTTTTAACATTATCTGCCTGGAAGAATGAAAGTCAGCAGCAATATTTTATATCGGGTATCACACTTCTTACTTCTGTAGACATTAATTTTAAAATTCTGCTGTATTTTTACATGATTATTGCACTGTTCTGACTAAATACAGTCTTAAAAATGCATTTTATTTCCTTTTAATTGCCTTTATTTGTAAATTTTGTACCAAGTTAAATCCTTTTTAAATATCTTCAGAGAAATTTATCTTCACTGAAAGGTTTCAATATTTATCTGTTCTGTTTCTTTCATTCTACACAAGGTAATTTGGTCATTCTGCTGGACACCCTGGGACCTGAGTGAGACACGTGAGCCTTCCTTCTGTTGTACCTGCACAGGAGAGAATAGCTGTCCTCCTGGGCACCTGGTAGAGCTCATGCTGAAGGACTGGCTTTTCTCAGTCATGCTCTCTGCCCATTGCTTTTCCTCTTCTCTCCAGTCACAGTAAAAGCAAGTCTCACATTTATTTTCCTGTTTCAGATCTGGAAATAGTCCTGACTTTTTATATTCCTACATATGTGCCTTGGAACCATTTAGGGATCTCAAATTAGAATGTTTTAAATTGTTTTTCTTTGGAAGTTATTTTTTTTAACCTTTGTAGCTGACCTTTTGTCAAACTATTACAATAACAACCAAGATGAGGACATATATTTGATCTAAACAGCATAATAACGCATTTTCATTGTACAGTACAACTTGTTATTTCTTTTTCAGCTGCTTTGCACCTTGTACAGGTGTCATCATTCAGCTCCCTTTGGAGATACAGACCATAGCTGCTTTATTTGCCTCTATAAATATCATTCATCTCATGCAATTTAATGTTTTCCCTTTAAAACAGAATAAACTCAAGTGGTTTGTGGTATTACATTTGCTAATACCACTGTTTCTGCAGCGTCTCAGTGTTTTCTCTTGTTCTATGAATGTGAAATATTGTTCTTTGTTCAGGTTTTCTACTGACTCTGAAATATTCTGATATTCTCTCTCGAAATACTCTGATTCTAATTAGTTTTTAGACTATTTGTCCTGGCAGCTGGGCTGAGTCAGATTAGATTCCCTTCACAATACCTATTTGGTATCAGACATGTGTCATGGTAACAGTGCCCTGCTTAAAACTTTTGGCTGGTCATGAGCTTGGAATGCAACTGTTTAGGGTCGTTGGAAGCATTTGAAACTCTTGGCCATCTCAAGACGCATTCGATACAGGAGTAGAAGTCGGAAAGATACTAAATTTCTATGAATTTTGTGAAGACAAGTGCCTAGAAGAGAAGTGTGATGAAAGGGCAGGGCTGGCTGTCACCTGGCCTGTTAGCAGCATGCCCAGCCTCCACCAGCTGAGGGTGTGCTGGCCAGGGGGCAGAGGGCAACACAGAAGTCGGGCATTAGGAATGGGGAAAACAGGATATCATAGCAGGTCTGCTACACTGCAGAAAGAAGCTAAATCTATCTGAATGTTGGATATTGGATACCCAGTGAGGTATTTGATTAGGCTGCTGTTGTGAATACAAAGAAAGGGGAGGACAACCCACCCCAGGAAAGTGCAGGGGTCTCAGCATCCAAACTGCTGGTGGGACAGTGAAATCTCTGTCAGACACTGGGCAGACAGCCCAAGGCATGGCCTTTTCTGCCACCATGGTGGGTGGCCATGTGGGCACTTTGGGGTGTGGTGCCAGGGAAGCCCAGGGGACAAGTGGCTGCCTGGCTGGAAATCCTGCTCCTTGGGAAAATCAGGGTTGGATAACCATGAAAACAATTTACAAGAGCGGGGAAAACCCTTGCAATCCTTGTGGGGTGGGCTGGGCATGCCTTGGAACCCTCCAGGTGTGAAAGGGCCCCACCTCTCTGCGCAGAGAGGAAAGCATGTTGTGGCTGTGTTCCTTTCTCAGGAGGCATTTGGGGTGGCATGGGCACATTCCCCACTCTCTGTGGAGCTGTGGTGTAAGAAGACTGTCAAAGTGGGCTGGTGTTGGAAACATAGCTGCTGTTTTAAGGCAACCAATGGAACTCAGCTGAAAATAACTCCATTTTCAAGTTCAAGCACCTAAATTATCTAGATATTTTGGAAATTTTATTTGAGATGAACCTAGTCTGTTTAAGATATTCAAGTTCTTTTCTTTCCTTCAAAAGAATACTCTCTTCCTGTAATAATAACTCAAACACATTGATTATCATGCATTCTCCTGCTGCAGTTTACCACAACAATAGGATTACCATGCATTTGCTTACACACTTCTTAAAAACCAGGCCTAAAAATTTCCACTTTAGCATGCCATCGAAAGGAGATCAGCGCTTCCTGTCTGAAAGTTTCAATGTGTATCTAGTCTTTGATGTCCAGTGTCACTTCCTAATAGTAGTAAGATGAGGAGAATGTTTAGTCAAATCTCATCACTTTCCTTTCTGTGGTGCTGTTCTACATTGTCTCTGTTGTTTGTTATTATTATTAACCTATATTTGCCTCCAGAGGCCCCATTTAGCTCTGTGCTGGAAATTGTTTACTGCAGTTATTGCTGTTGCCAAACAGTTGTGATACAGCTCCTCTCATGAGCCCATTCAAAGTTTATCAAAATCAAGAGAGTGATGACTTTACTGTACTGACCTATTTCATACAAAGATGATCTTGTATGTTTAATGTGTAACTCTCCAGGGTTCAGAGAGGGAGCAGCATAACTTCCCTCCAGCAAGACTTAGCTCAGGCCAGCTTTCCTGCAAGAAGGATTTTCTTATGATGGGTCTCTGATGGCAACTCAAACAAATGTACAAACATATACATTTAACACCTTCTTTTTCCTGTAAGAAGAGCATTTGCTTGGACCATAAGCCAAGATGCCTTAAACTAATGAATAATGAACACCCTCACATTCAGTACATTTATTATAAATCCACAAGGTTTGGTTGGGGATCGATGCAAGGAAGTTTCTGTCATCTGCTCTGGTCACACAGCTCTATTCCTGCTGTCCTTAAGAAGATCAGTGTTTGAAAAAAGGTGATCAACGCCTGACACATCAAGGGAAGAATGTTCTTTAAAAACCTTTTTGTCGCACACATAAAAATAGTTATTTTGTGTTTCAGTACTTGTAGCCAGTAAGGTAAAATATGACTAGCATAATTCCACTTCTTACAGAATTTGATGGATAAACTTAAATTAAAATAATATTTATAGAAAAATATTCCATGCTGATGTTTGACTCTTTTTTTAATGGATTTTAATCAGTAGAATGGAAATACATGATGTGCTTTACACATGTGATAGGGGTTAGGATTTTTCCTTTTGTTTTTCTCTCATGAAATTTTGTCCCATCTGTTGCTAAGAAACTACCAATACTTAAGATAACAAAAGCTGTGGCTGGGAGGAAGAGGAGAGGGAAGGTGCTGCTGGTTAATTGTCTTACCTGGAGCGTTTTCTCTTAGGAAGGGCAAAGATACCACGAGATTTTGGCCAGGTGGTGACAGGCAAGGCTCGGCTCCTTTCCCTCCCTCACTTTCGGCATTTGAGGAGGCACAGACGGTCTGTGGGTGCTGCCAGGAGGATTTGCTGCCACTACAGAGCTTTTGTCGTCCCATTGCTTCTCCTACCATGAGTGGGCCTTTGCTCATTAGAGCAGGTGTTGAACTGGGATGTTACTAACACCCATTCTGACTGGAAGGGACCCTCACCATCTATTCAGGTGCCTCAAGGGAAAAACCCCAACCCGCTCCCCCATCCCAGAGGATGAGTCTCCCCATTTGTGAGCAGCAGCTGCTATGAAAGAGCCTGGCTGCTGCTTCCAAGACCTGCTGCTTTCTGCTGCTGTCTTGGGCTTTTTTGCTACACTCTAATCCACACTCCCTGCCTGCAGGGACACTCCTCAGCTCCTGCTACAGCTGCGGAGTCTCTGATACATTTCCTTTGCCACTCTGGGGTGTGCTCATCCCTGCCTGGTTCCCACTGCAGCCCTTGCGCTCCCCGGCCCGCCCGCCGTTGCCCGTGAGGGAGGCCAAGATGGCGGCGCAGCGCCCCCTGCAGGCGCCCTGCCCTGCCCTGCCCGGAGCCAGCAGCGCCCCTGGTGGCCGTGAGCGGAACTGCACGGCAGAGCAGTGCCCGCCGCGGGAGTGCTGGACCGGCTCCTGCTGCGCCTTGTGGCTGTGCCGTAGTTGTTGTTTGCCTTGTTATCCACATACACACTAGGAAATAACTGTTATTCCTTTCCTTTTGTCTTTGCCTGAGATCCACTTAATTTCAAAGTTATGATAATTTGGAGGGAAGGGGGTCGATTTTTTCCATTCCAAGGGAGGTCCTTGGCAGACACCTGTCTTTCAAATCAAGACTGTATAAAAGTCAACCCAAGTCCTTCCATGTATTGCTGAAGTACTTTTGTATTTTTCAGACCGAATTCTTCCAGGTGAACCTTCTATTAGTTTCATCTATTTCTGTAGCCCTGGGAACACAACTATTTCATAATATGCAACTGTAAAAGGAGTGGAGTTTTATGTTGGAGACTTGGCAAATTGAGATTTACTTTTATATAATTTTAAAATTTAACCACTTTTCCATCAACTAATCAGCTGTGCAAATTCCCTTGGGATTTGAAACCTAAATCTTTTTTTAGCTCATATCTGACAGCCTGGAATAAAAATATTATGATTTCAGTTTACTGTCATTTACACTTGAAACTAACACAAAATTAGTATAAAATTGATTGGGAAACAGTGTTTTGGGTCTGAAGATGATACCAGGCAGTCAGGGCAGCAAAGATACTGAAGGACTAGGATTCAAACCAATATGGATATGGGAAAGAGATCTGAAAAAAAAAAAAAAAAAAGCAATTCAATAGCAATTCATGAAAGATGGTAAATTGGAATAATCACCTGCATAACTGGAGGCACTATAGTTTAGGTAATAGTTTTGAAAAATGGAATTTGGCATTGATATCATATGAAAAAGTGAATATTAATAAAAATAGTAATTAGCAGCCCAGAAATAGGAACAGTATAGGCAGGTAAGATGAGGAAAATAATTGTGCTGCTCCATGCTCTATTGACAATATATTTTCTTTGTCACTGTATCTCATATTGAGCACTGAACTGGAAAGGAAAAGTGACCAAGAGATGAAGCACAATCTGGAGCATGGTAGAGCAATTGTAGAAAGTGTCACATGAGGAAGAGGATACTTCTAGCCTGGGACAGCAAAAACTGAGATGAGATATTGTAAAAAATATCTTCTTTTCAAAAAGGAAGGGAATATTTTGTACTCCATATTCAGCAGGGCTCAAATGCAACCAATGTGCCTCAGCTGTAGCAAGGGAAAGTTAAATTAAGCATCTGGGAAAATGTTTAAAATTAAGATGCTCTGCAATAAGTTTGCAATAGGTTGCCTGGGACAACTGTGAAATCTCTAACACTGAAAATTCATTAGAAGCATGACAAAGTTCTCCATTTTCTTATCATCATGGGCTGTGATTTGTGGATTGTAATTCTTGCTATTGCACAGACCTATTACATGGTAACAAACAAGGACCAAATCTTCTGCAAATAGGGTGAAACATTGTTTATTCATGCACAGGGCCTTAAAGCCTTGGGCATCCAAAGAAGGTAAAAGAGGGAAAGGCAGGGATAGAACCATGAATGAAGAAGTTAAAATCCTGGCAGATTAAAGAGATCATTTTTTTAGAGATGCTAAAATATCACAACACTTGCTGTTTACCCCTTGCATCTATGCTGCAATCTGAGGAGGTGTAAGCTCTGTTTGACACCTTCTCAGCTGATGGGGCATTCAGAACTCTGTGCCTTGCTTGCTTTTCCTCCTGACTTGCTTTATGTGGTATATGCACCATGGTATATTTGGCTAACAGAAGAATTTGATGAGCTAAGAAAAAAGATAAATGGAAAGGAAATAAAAAAGGGAGAAGGGTCCTGCAGGTACGGACTCAGAACAGAAAAGAGAGGGAGGAAGGGAGGGAAAGGAGAGAAAGGACAAGCTGACACAAGCAGTCTGCACATAGCAAAATCAAAACCTGCAGGAATTCTCACGGAGAATGTGCTATTTGTTAGAGTTTTTTCAGCTGAGGAAATGAATGACTACCAAACAATTCTTAGAGATAATAATCTGGGTAGTTTCAATTTTAAATTGGTCATCTTTAGAAATAGATTATTAATTTATAGAACAAAAAATGGTTCCTGGGCAATAACTTATTACAGAATACAGCACTACATGAGTAGAATTAGCATTTTCACAGTTGGTGGTAAAAGCAAAGCAAAAGGCCAGTCACAATTCTTTGGATTATTTTGTAAAATGAAATTAATTCTTGTTCAAAATGCGAGAATCCAGAAGCAAAGTCTCCATTGGTTGCAGTAGAGCAGAATCCATTCCTGAGTGAGAATCCAGCCAAATCCAATGTGTAGAGCCAAAGTGCCATGGCTTGCTTGCCAAAAGAGTCATACCCCTGCCTAGGAGCCTAGGCCAGACAGACTGACCTTTTCAGTCTCTGCCATCTCAAATAAGACTGCTGACAATAATGATACCTAGGGATCAAAATACCCATCTGCTATGCATGATGCTGAGAAAAGCAGCTATCTGGATGCTATTTGCAAAGAAATGTGTTTAACTTAGAGTGAAGTACTTGCCTAAATGCAATAGTTCGGAGGAAGGTCTATCACTTTCTCTTGGTAGGGGTGTTGTTCATTACTTGATGCAAGAAGGCCACTGTCAGTACACTGTGAACAGAGTGCTGAAGAAGCATCACCCAGCAAATTACAGATATATTCACTGAGATAGGCAGGAACTAGCAAGGCCTGCTTTGCGAAAGGGTGACAGGATGGTATCCAGAGGCATCTTCCATAGTAAATTTTTCTGTGAATCTCAGGACTGGTGGCTCTGGACAGAATTCTCTCTGTCTAGTCCTGGCCCTGGACACTAAGTGCAGACCACAGGACACCCAGAGGTTAATGGCCAGCAATTGCTGCTACTGCAGCTCTAAGGACTCTTCTATACACTACTCAATGTCTCCCTGACAATTGCAGAGATGAGAACAATGGTGACTCCAGCCTTTTGAATGCTAACAAACTTAGAACAGCACCCACTGCTCAGATCATCAGCTCATTGCCTCATTTAAACAGATGAACAAATACAACTTTGAAGTTCTTTCATATGAGCTGTGACTACTCACTAATAAGACCAAACCTCTTTGGTGAGCTGGAGAAATTATGCTGATGTAAACTTCAGTTAGGATAAAGAGGAGGATTTCTGCAGCTCCAAGCAATACATGTAAAGGTTATGTAAGGTCATTTTAATTCTTCTTCATGTGCATCTTTTTCTTCTAAAGATATCAAAAAGCAAGGTTAAGTTTTCTCAGATAAGACAAACAGAAAACATTGACTGTGTTCTATGGCTTTGAAAGGGGGAATGGCTTTGAAAAACATTTTGAAAGATAACATTTGTGAAAACTAAGCCATCTTGCCCCTCTGGAGCTTCTGCATGTACCTAACAGGAAATCCGTTTGAGTCCAGAAATTGCATCCTTGCTTGGAAAGAGTTGATTCTGCCTTTCATCAAACTTTCCCTTTATAGAAAGATAGGCAGCATGTGAAAAAAATTATTTCACTTAAAACATATCTCACTATTGTGCCTCTCAAAATCTTTGCAAATTTATGTTTATTCTATTATCACAAATAACTTCAAATAATGAAATGTGAAGGCACATATTAGAGTGAAACTGTAGAAAACCAAAATATAACAGTGTATGTATTCTACAAGGTTGTTCTTAGACTTACTTATGCTCTTAAAAGTCTGCAGTGATGTGGGTTTTGTCTGGTTTGACATAAAACAGCTCTATAAACACAGGCTATATCAAAAAGCTTCTGACTACTAGGATATGAAGTGTCATTCTTTGTGTTCACAGTTCTCTTAAATCTAATAAACAAGACTATGTTGGTCCACCTTGATGAGCAATGGCTTTAATTTTCCTAGTGAAATGTGACTTTTTAAGCAGAGTATTGTGTAGATATTGTTGCAAGTAGATGTTTGGAAAATAAAGAAAATAGGGAGGGGATTGTGTTCTTATTTCCTGGATTAAACAAAAAACTACTGTGAACATTCTCAAACAGATAAATTGTACTCATGTATTTGGCAGTATTTTCTGCCCAGGGGAAAGAAAACACTTGTTAATTCTCCACAGCTTGTACATGAAATTAGATAAAATAACTTTACTACTTCTTGGAGAATCTAAGAAAGTGCTGTGTTAGCCCAGTGTTAGTAGCCTAAATTAAAACAACAGAAGATTGCAACTGTATTGCTTGGAAATGCTGACCCTTCTCTAAGCTGAGGCTCACTCAGCTTCTGTTCCCAGCATGGGGACATCTGGGGGATCACACAAACAGTTCCACTTCCACAGCTGTTGGAGAGGAGTCATCCAAACAACTTAATACTCTTCACCTCCAGAGAAATTTTATTCAAATATAATGTTAATCAAGAAGCTCTTTTCCCAACCTGACCTCTTTCTCTTGATAATTCAGTCAGAGAAATGGAGCTGGTTTATTTTTTATGCCTAGCCCAACCTTCTCTTTGTTCTTCAATTTGTAAATGTGTCAAACATAATTAAAACTGACAGAGGCCAAGACTAAATCAAACAAAACATAAACATTGTTTGTGTTATTCGGTTGATGCAAAGCTTTCACCACAAAGTGCTTTTAGATAAATTAATTCAGCTATAAGAGTGGTGCAGCACTGAAACTTTGCTCCAACTGTTTGAAATTTTCAGGGACACTGTCAGGTCATCTTAGATACAAAATCTAATACATGGCTGAGGGTTCTAAAATTGTCCAAGGGAATCAGGTACCTGACCTCTACTGAAAGTCGGTGTGTGGTGGGAAGTTGACTTTCAGCAGGAATGAAATGCCTTTGAAGAGTCCATTCATGGCCTTGCCAAAAGAGGCCCATGTCCTTCATGGAGATAAATGAATTTAACTGCTTTCACACCTATCTACCAGCAAAGTGCCCGATGCACACATTTTACAAAACCTAAACTAGCAAGAAAACGCTAAGAGTTATCTCTGCTTTTATTTGATTGTATTTTGGTTAGCACTAGGTATTTCCTTTCAATGTAAAATAATTGTACTGTTCAATACAGATATTATTAAGTTGTGGCATAACTATAACGTTACATTTCAGCAGATTACTCCATTAAGGACTTTCAGTTTCAGCCTGGCAGGCTGCAACCTGCAGTTTAACCACTGATTATGGTGGTGCTCCTGACCTTTTAAAGTGCAGATTCAGAATCTCAGTGCATCCAAGGTTTTCCCCCAATCATTTTTGCCTTAAAAACCTCACTCCCATATCTCAGCAGCAACCACAAAAAATCATGGCAGGCAATAGAGAAACTCAGTACTTTTGAAAACAGGTTTCTGTCTTGTTAACTGAGATTTTAGCGTTAAGTAATATGGCATTAAGATTTATGCAGCGTTGATTTTGAAGATAGATCCATGACTATCTCCTTTAATTCTTCATTGCTACTTTAGAAAGTAATGCAAGAAATGTGATGTTACCTCTATTTTTATAGTAATTTACTTTTCATACAGGACAGGCATTTGTCACTCCTGTGTTAAATTCTGCTCTTTTTTTAGTGTGTGTACATTTGTATTTCTACTTGTTTTGCAAATTTAATATCTTGATACTACATTATGAACAGAGCTTTTGGGGATTTCTGTCTTCAATGCCTTTAGAAAAACAACTGTAGTAGTATCATAGGACTGTAGTCAGAAATTTATCTCTTTGATCTCAAAGGTCTTATTTATCCACAGATATTCTCTATGAATTCTACAGTCTCCTTGGCAAAGTTACCTCATTCAATGTTGAGTGTGGCTGATGCAAGGGGACAATGACAAAGTCAGAGGTCTCTTAGGAACAGGATGACATCATGGTACAAGATGGCACTGGTCCTTCAACTCTGGCATCTGAATAGGGATGATTAGTGCAGCTATTCCCTCGTTATCTTCAGGGGACACGAAATCCTACCACAAAACCAGTGCAGAGATCTTGCACCTGGCAGGCTTGAGGAAGGCAGTGCTTGACTGAGCAGAAGATCAGGGCTGATCAATGAAATCAGAGCTAGTGTACACCAAAGATCCCTCACAGCCTTGTCAAGTGTCTTTGATAAAGACTATTTATTAGTCCCTTGCTTTCATAACCAGAGATGTTTTCAGACCGACTGAAAATAGCTGACAAACATTCCTCTGGGGTGATGAGAAACCAAGACTGGTTACCAGAAAGAATGGAACAGAGCAAAACAACTGTCTCATGTCTTGAAACCATCTCAAGACCCTCTTAATGATTGCTGAAGCAAAGGGTTAAGTCCTGTACTACTTCTGCTAGTTGGCAGAGGAATACATCAGCAACAATGAGGATTTAGGGTTACAGGCAGTGAAGAGAGGTGTTTCTGAATGAATTTGGAAAGAAGGCTTCAGAGCAGTACTTCTCTGTTTTTATAGCCAAGTGTTTTTATTCAGTGAGATTGAGTCAAAGAAGGCTTTGGGATTAAAAAATTACAAAAAAAAAAAAAAAAAAAAAGAAAAAGGTGTAACAGTGTATTGGATCTTGGTTATTACAATTTCATCTGAAATAGATCAGTGGCAATTTTTGCTAATATATAACCCCAAAAAACCTAATAAAACTTCTTTTCTCACAGAAGTTAGGGTTGGGAAGCTGATTCAGATTTTACATGGATGCAAATATGAAGGGATACTGTTATGATTATTCCATTGCTGCACAGATGACTTGACAGATACCAGAATTTGGACTGACAACTTCAACTTGAAGCTTTCTTTGTAGCTAAGAGCAGCAGGATTTGACTTTAAATCAGGATTTTTACCCTAATAATGTCAAAAGAGGTTGCAATTTTTTACCAGTTAAGTACATTTGTTGACTATCTGGGGTTAGCTTATCATATGAAAGGATTCCAAGCTTTTGTTTTCCAATTCAAATATTGATAAAATGAGTATAAAAACGTTATTCTACAACATTAAAAACTTAAGTAAAAGAACTTTAGGACAGGATAAAGAAAAAGGCTGTGATATTAATTCCTAGTACAAATTAAACAGAAGGGGCTGTCTGCATTGTTCTGTATGAGAGAACTACATAATGATGTTCTAAATTTCCTAATATTGCAGTATTTTTAAAGGCTTTCCAGCTGTGAGAAAACATTTAGTTTTTATGCATACACTATTCTTTCCAGAGGATGGGGTCCTTTGTGACCAATTCTGCTTATTTACGCTCTCATATATTGTTTAGCTTTAATGTGTTGCATATTTAAAGGAGAATCAGGAATTCAGCCCAGGCTTCCTTAAATTATTACTAAATTTTATGTTAATTTAATCTTTTATTTCTCTAGCTACCTAATACAAAGGATGATTTCACTGTCATTAAATATCAGTTCTCTTCTGTTCTCATGATCTTCTCACTGTTATTATTCTTCTTACTGAATTTTCCTTCCTAGTCATAATGAACACTCAGAGCATTTCATTGAGAAAAAACAAGGAGTTAAAACATCTTCTATTTCCCTAATCAAGACCCTGTCATTATTATCACTGAAAACCAGAGAAACAGATGACAAAGAAGAATGACAGAGTTACACGGAAGAGAAAAAGGACACTGCCAAAGTGATTCTGTGATCACAGTCATTTATAATAACACTCTGGATGCTGGCATAGCAATCTAATTGCCTGTTGTGTAAACAGTTACCAGTTGCATTACACAATGCTGATGCTTCAGTCACAATTGAGGGAAATATAAACAGAAATTTGGGAAGTCTTTGATTGCTATTGTGGAATAATTCATACCACTAATGAGTATGTCAATTTTCAATTTAATTTGACATTTTTGAAACAGAAAGCCACAGTGATTCAATTCTAGGGAAAAAAGGATCCTTGGAAAAGAATCATGTTTTGCAAATGAAGAAAAGAAAACAAAAGTAGTATAAATTTTTATTCTATCACTTTTGACAGTATCCTCTTATAGGAAAGACTAAATAAATTCTAAAGGCAAAATTCTCTCCCCATTCACATTACAATAGCTCCAGAATATACCTACCAACTTTCATACTATTTTCCATTAAATTAGATCCGCACTATCACAAAGACTGATTCATCTTTTGGTCTCAGATAAGTCACTTCTAGGAAACAGGCATGATGAGAGTAAGACAGAAAGCTCCAAACAATCTCTGAATCAAGAATGTGCTCAACAGACACACTTGGTTTCTTCCCATCCCACAGATTTCTTATCCTGAAATCTGTATGTCACATAATGGAGAAAAACAGGACATAGAAATTTTTTCTGAAGGCTAAATTAAAATCCTCCTGCAGTTACCTGCTTGAGGAGCAGAATGATGGGGAAAAAGGAAGGCTGGGACTGGTACAATGCGAAAACATTAAGTGACAGACCCCAAAAATGTCAAGAGGTCTTCCATCTGGAGGTATGCTCTTCAAATCATCTCACCCTCTGGTGGTGCTCTCTCTCTAGCTATTTCACTTGATTCATGTTTCAATACCTGTGGAAATGGTCCACACTGTTTCACTCTTATTCCTGTTACTATTTCACCTATCCACACTTGTCTCCGCCAGTCTGTTATTCATAATTGCTAGGGCTCCAACGCCACCAGAGAATCCATTTTGCTTTGAGTTAGAGCTCATTTGCCTTGGATACCCATTAGCAGTTTCTGACAGCTGTTTCTGCATGATGGCCAGTGAGACTTTATTGGAGGCCAGGAAGTCTTTCATGGAGATCATCTCTCCTGACAGACGGCGTCCATCTGTGTCACTCTCATTGACAGCGTCAGTCTCAATGGAGATGTTTCTCTGACTGCGCACATTTCCTGGCATTACCACATTCCTCCGTGAACGAAATAGTCTTCTTTGGCATCTGTGGCAGCACTTGCAGGCCAGCTTCTTTAATATCCAGTTTATGGACTGCTTGATGACAATAGAGATCACATTAAATAAGGAATAGATGCAGCACACCCCCATGAGTATGAAGACAAAGTTGCCAAAGCGGTAAAGGCCTTGGCTCTCATACCTGATGTTCTGGCTACTGACCAGATCACCAAAACCAATGGTGCTGAAGGCCACAAAGCAGAAGTAAAGTGAGTCAAAGTAACTCCACCCTTCAATTGGTGTGTACATTGCAGAGGCACAGCAGGAAATGATGAGGGATGCTACACATAAAATCAGCATAACATAGTACACAGAGGGCTTCCAGCCCACCAGGCTGTCCACCTCAGAGGTCCCCGAGCCCCGCCGGCCGTTGTGAGGGAGAACGCCTTTCCTCCTCAGCTGTCTCTCGTGACAGGACTTCATGACGTAAGCTATGACAGTGATCAAGCGCTCCAGGAACAGGTTAAAGAACAAAATGGTCCCTGCACATCCTATAAGGCCGTAAAATATCAGAAAAATTTTGCCTCCAACGGTGGCTGGGGTGGTCATACCAAACCCTGGAAGACAAAAAAGAACAGTTGAAAAAAAAAAACCTGTAGGTACCATGTTAGGACTTTAATCATGTGCAAGACTGGTAAACTGGTAGCAATTTGCTGTGGTATAGCTCAGCTTTGAGAAAAACCACTTTCTCCCCAGATGTTACCCTCTTGTGCTTGACTGTATCTGAGCTGTAAGGGGAAGGAACACATGCCAGCATTTCCTCCAGTATCAGAATGAAACAAAAAGCAGAACAAAACACATGGACAGGAAAAGAGAGTTTAGAGGAGGTCTGAATTTTAGTCTGGTTGCTAGGTTCACTCTTTGTGCTTTGGATCTCTTCCAGGTTTTGGGGTTATTGCAGCTGCTTTCTTCTATCTGGTGCTTTTCTGCTGCATGGCTCTGTCCCAGGGGTGGCCCTTGCCTTCCAGAGATCCATCTGCATAAGACCTTTGGAACACAAGGTGAAATTTCTCTGAGGCTCACTTGACTCCTGGTGTTATTGCAGGTGGCACATCACCCAGCACTCAGCAGCCGCTGTAGCCTGGCTGTGGAAGCCCAGGCTGGGAGCACACACCAGATGACATAGTCCCTGACAGGACCAGCAGCCCCTCATGAGTGTCCCAGTAGGAGTTAATGATGCCCTGCATCTGACTCAGTTGTCTGTCACACATTATCAACCCCTTTTTAAATCAGCACGGCTGAAGTTTTTCTATTTCTCTGTGTCCCACCCACAGCTCAAGTTTGCAGACGGATCTTATCAAAAGCCTTCTCTGGTCCGATTACCTGTCATGGGATTTCTCCGGCCAGAGGTGCTTCAGTCTACTCTCAAATATTTCCCACCCTTCAGCCTAGTAATTTTGTTTTGGTTAAAGTTGTTGATAAGACAATCTTGCTTTAATAAGATATTACTAAAGAATAAAAAGATGTCCAGAACATCATTTAGCAAATTGGAGTAACGCTCATGACAAATCTTTGCTGGTGTTTTATTAGTATTATTAAAGGACTGCATAACTGACCAACTAAGCAGAAACATTTTTGCTGACAGGACAGAAAAAAAACAGGAGACACTGGGCTGTCTTCTTTTTCTTTGTAACTATGAGATGCCAATTATGAAATAAAGATATTAGGGTTTGAGAAATAAAGGACAATATAGTCAGTATGATATAATTGTACTTCAAACACAAGAGCAACGTGAAAAGACCATGTTTCCAACAGTGACAAACTGCACCTCTCTTCTCTCCACTGGCAACCTCCGGCCAGCACAGATTCCTAACAATGGTCCTGCTTCACACTTTGAAGTGTCAGCCCTCACCCTCACCACTCCAGCTCAAGCCCCACTAACAACAGCTCTCCAGGGTCACTGCACTTCTGCCTGCATCCACAATCAAACATCAAGTATTCCTACAGGAGGCTCCAGCCTCCTCATTAAATTTCTGTGCTAGAGAGGTGGACTGCAGCTCTGTGTTATGGAAAACAACATGATGACAAACCACAAACAAAGCATTCTTCACGACAAGAACGTTTTCCTGTTGTTGCCTTTGGCACACAAATATTTCTTCTTGCTTCCCACCCTCCCTTTCTGTTCTATGACTTGATCCCTCTATAATAATAGTTTTAATGCTTATTTTCAGTGCAGGCTGGCTTATCTGCAAGTCGTGACCTCCACCCTGTGGACAGACACAAAAAAACCAACAGACAAGAGGAATGTCTCAGCTGCTGGTGAGATCTGCCTGAAGCTGTGGGGAGGGAAGTGAGGGGCTGCCATGTCCCTGCCCTGCTCTGTTCCTTGAAGAAGGGAAGCAGCTGGAGGCTGGGTAGAGATGGAATGGTGGGGAGCCCCTGGGACAGGGTGAATAACTCTTAGGGACTGGTAGGCATCTCCTACAGCATAAAGCAAATGCCCTGGAAAAAGAAAAGCAGTTAAGGCTCACACTCCCAGGGCAGTTTGGTGCCTTTGGGCTGCTTCCACAGGTCCCTCTCGGGATCCTGCCACTGGCATCATGGCCAGAGCCTGAACTCCTCAGGTTGTTTCTTTAGGTGACTGGATTTTGTTACTGGGTTTGTTCTTTGACCCACTAGCAAAGGCTTTACAAAGTCACCCAATAGGCATTCCAGGGAATCATGGTGAACTATGAATAAATGACTTGGGGAACACTTAGAGCACCGATGTGACCCACAGAGCACAACAGCAAGAGAGAAAGAACTTACATTACTTTGGATTACATTAGATCGGGAAACAAATAGAGACTGAAATGATGCAATCATGTAAAAGAGGAAATAAAAGCAGTGACTGGTACTTGGAGACTATTTGAAAATACAAAATTGTTTCTTGTGATGAAGAAAAAAAGGACTGCTGAAAAAAAAAGCCCATGATTTTATGGTATGAGAGAATGCTGATTAAGTTTAGCGAACTTCATTTTATAAATTCGGTGACATTTCTTGAAAGCAAGTAGCAATTCTGATTATAGTTAATCAAGTGGAAATCAGATCATCCTGTGTTTGGAAAATAGAATGTTTTTAAGGTACTAAAAAGCATTTCAGACATATCTGCAGACATGGCATTGGATTATCACCATTGATAGAAATTCATGACAAATCCTAACTTTACCAGCCCAGCAAAAAAGGCGGCATTCTTAGTAAAGATTTCAGGATCCTATTTTGAAAACAGTATAATACTGATTTGCCTATGTCCCATGATTCACTGACTTCTATAAATTAGTGTGATCTTCTTAATATTCAGCTGAGCTGAGCAAGTACATCCCTTATACTTAAATTTTCCTCCAAGTATTGTAGTTTGGTTTTTTCACCTACTGCTTAAGAAAGAATTATGTGTTTTTTTGGTGAATAGTCATATTAATTCTGAATTTCTCTGTAGCAAATCTATTTTTTTAGAAGTTGGAGGAAATTTAAATGCCAATTAGAATAAGAAAAATTTTTCTAAACACCTCCTATGGGAAACAAATTTTGAGATTTTGTTCTGGCAGCAAAATTTTATTATGACATCTGGTACTGCAAAGCATTCTAAAATTCACCTGTGTGTTCAAAAGTATACACTTATATTAAAAAAAGAAACAAAACAAAAAAAAACAAAAAAAAAAAACTAAACTAAAAAGGGAAATCACATCAACAGTATAACATAATTTTTTCTTGAAGTACTGGGTATGAATGGAGAAAGGCAAGCAGCTGTAATTCTTATCAATAGCCAGTTTGATAAGAAAGACTGAGGTCCAACAGGAAGTTCTCCTGAAGCAGAATCCTCTGACAATAAACAGTGAATAGCATCAAGTAAATACTAATCTCAATCCCACAGGAAAGAGATTGTATTGAAATCTAACAAGCGGAAATAGGCATCAACTGCCTATTTCAGGCCAGTATTAGGTAGTTTCATATTTTCTGTTGCAAGTTGCTCCAGTTCTACCAACTGCTGTAAGTGTTTCTCCTGGGTCATTACCCACACTCATCTCCCTCTGCCTGGTGATTCATGGTTTGGCATTTTGTGTTTTAATTCTGGACGTTCTGACATTCACAGGTTACATTAATTAAAACTTCAGTTTTCATTTCCTGGTGCACCTGGTGCCATGAAAAAGTATGAGAAAAAGTTCATCCATATAATATGTGTGTAAGGAGACTTGGACAGACATATAGATTTCACAGTTAATTTTAGGTTATGCAATTGGTTCTTTCTACTGTTCCGAAAAATACCTCTCTTTTCTGAGAGGCCTCGTTTCCTTTCTGAATGTGTGCAGTTCACTGCTCCTGCCCTTCCCACAAAGAGGAAGTTGACAGAAAGAGTATAGTAGTGGGGCAAAACTATAGCAACGAGTCATTGTGATGTTAGAAATATAAATATGAACACAAAACAACATTCCAGTTTAGCCTACAATGAGAGCTCTTTGTGATGTTGTGCCTGTATTCCTAAAGTATTTTATATTTATTTCTTTTTCTCTGTCAGTTAAGTTTAGGCACTCATTGGGGAAATGATGGATTTCCAGTGAAATAGACAATGGATAATAATTGAGGTTCATGAGATGTGAGACAAACTAAATAGGACAAAGACTTTCAACTGCAGTGAAAAAAATCAAGGAAATGCTAATTAGTGAAGAGAAATACAGGGTCTTAGATACCTGCAAAGATGCTGACCCTCCTTTTTTCAGACATATTCTATACCAAACTATCTAAATAAAGATGTTATGTGCTTCTAAAAGGGACAGAAGAAACAACTCTAACAGAAGCTGTACTTCAAAGACTTCATTGCAAAAACATCCTGTACTTCACACTGTTCCAACAGTGTGCAGACACCAATATTTTGGCAAAAATCGCTTCTGCCATAACCTACTCTGGTGCTCTCTGAGCAGGATAAGTACTCCTAAAAATACTACTTCTGCTGGAGTAATTCTCACCTGTAGAGACTTGTAAAAACAGCTAAAGGACTCTCAAATCTTGTCACATCACTGCCCTCATGACACTGCTATGTCAGCTAACTTGTAAATGTGTGCTGCTGTTAGAGGACATTAAGTCCTTCTTTCCATAAAGAGAAGAAAAAGACTAATTACTATGAAGACTTCCACTGTATGAAAGGACACATCGATGGAAGCAGGCATGGTGATGTCACAGCTACCTGACAGCAACAAAACTGCACTTAGGTCCAATTTCTGATATGAAAAATATCTGTAGTGTCATTCATTTTGCTAAGCCTATGCAGAAAAGCACATGCACACAGACACCTCTGATTTCCCATCAGTGGAAGATCAGCATCTGAACTGTGTGGCTGGCTGGCGAGATATATATCCATGCATGTTGTCTTAAACATTAATTTCAACATCTTGATCTTGTCTCTTATGAGGAAGGGAGAATGAGCTAGCCATGAAACTTACCTTTAATGCAACAATTACTTGACAAAATAATATTTCATTTGGACAGTCTGGGGTGTGGTATTATTTATTTAACTGCCAATGCTATTTTCTTGAGCAGATGGCTAAGTGGTTAGGAAAGGCTCAGCCTGCCCAGGGAGGCAGGAATACATGGCTATAACAGCACTCCTTTGTGCCCTATGCTCTTCTGTTTCTGGATTTGTCTGCCTGAGCTACCTCTGCACCTCCTGCCCAGCATCTCCAGCACTCCAGAGCTGTAAAACCTGGGAATGTCTCCAGAGCTATTTGAGCTGAGTCATAAGTGCAGACTGCTATGATGAGTGCATAGCTGCTTGGTGACCTGGGACCTGCCCTGAGTGCTGCTGCTGCTGCTTCCATCTGTGCCAGTGTGCACCTGCTGTGTCATGCACAGGCAGGATGAGAGGGATGTAACCACCTGCAGACCTCCTGGCAGGGCTCAGTCCATTTCAAAAGGCAAGCACTGATGCTGGAATTAATAGTGTAGGATGTCTCGATGAAACAATACATATATGAGATCTTTTTCCCTCTCTAACTTGTTTGGAGACTCGTCACACCTGACAGACAGCACTCTTGGCACTGTTTCAATGAGGCTGAAGGTCTGGTTGGAGATAATGATTTGAGGACTGCAAGGGTGCCATGCTCAGTCCATGCCATAACTGGGACAGAAGACATGTGTAAGAGATTGGCCATAACATTTCTTGCCCTCTGAGGAAAGGCTTCTGTAAGCCCAACCCTGTGACACAGATCTATGTTAGTGTCACACCAAGTGTGTGAATGGGACTTCAAGGTTAGAAATAGCAAAACCTTGGGCTTTCACTGATTTGTTCTGGAAGGCATAAAAAACCTGGTTTTGTGTTAGTGTGTGAGGCAATGTCTCTATTTAACACAGCAAAGTTCGGCTCACAGAGAGTCATTGTTAAACCCTGTCTGGAGAGCTGGATGCCTGTTACTGCCCTTCTCTCAATTCACATATGGAAACTGCCTGTTCTGCCTTGAACAGAAACCTAACTTAAGAAAAGCTTCCAATGCTAAGGAATCTAAAAGTCTTAAGTAGAAGGAATGCTAAAGGGACAACATTAAATGAGCAATGTAATAAAAAATCAGTTTTAATAGACATCTTGAGGGGGTCTGTAATTTTCATTATTGCAAGATTTTCACATAAGATAATTTATGGAAACCCTGCCATTCTGTTTTATATAATTAAGCTTATATTTTTTTTAAAGTTCACACCAGGTCTTCTATAAGAAATGTACACAGTGTTATTACAGCTGCTGTGTGATCATAAATTCAATGTATAAATATTTTATGCCTACCTTCATGTTTCTGTTTATAATTTTTATGTAGTTTTTGAAGCTGGAGGTGCTAGGTCTAGTACCTTTCCATCATCCCTAGATAGATTTGTCCCTCTGTACAGCTTTTGCGTTACTACAGGGATAGAACAAAGTTCAGTTTTGAAATACCTTATTACTAAATTCAAACTTCATAACTTGTTGAAAACTCATTTAAAGGTTTTTATTTATCCTTAAAACATAAATATTTTAAAATTAAACAATATACATTGAATATTAAACACAATGTTTGTATTTACTATTCAATCACATTTTCATTTTGGTATGTTTTATGAAAATGTTCTTGTGTCTACATGTGCCTGGCTCCAAGACATGAAATCTGAAATCCTGTGCTCGAGTGTGCTTAACAGCTTCTGACTTTGTATGGGTACAGTAATACTGATGAGTGGTAGTTCTGTGGACAAGATTTGTATATATATATATACATGTGTAGTGGTTTGAAATATATATATATATGTACAGTGGTTAAACAGAGTTACATCTGAGTCTCATACATCTGATACATATGTATCATGAGATACATATACATATAAAGAAACCTTCCTTTTTGTTGAATAGAAACATTTCTTTTCTGTTGAATAGTCTACCTTACTAACAAATAGCAGTAGCTTCAAAACATAATTCATCTTGGCAGGATAATAGTTTATATGAATTGTGAATCTAATTAACATTGTTTCAAGGGTTTGTTTGCAGTCATTCAGTCTGTGTAAACATAATAACCCCAACTATCATGGAATGGGAACATAATACTGTGAACTCATTAAGCTGTAAGTTCATCTATTCTAAAATGTTCCTTTTTAAATCATACAAAGCTGCCTGTATTTCAAGAATTTTCAAAGGTTACTTTAAAATTGCTTATAGATACTTTATTGCTGGCATAAATAGCTTTTCTCTGGAATAAAGCTTTAGCTTTCCTTCTCATTTACAGGTAAAACCACGGGAAATAAGGCAGAATTTTTGGCCCCCTTAGGAGAAAAAGACTAGTGGTGCCTGCTTGAATCCCCTTGGTAACCTGAGTTTGAGGACATACTGTTAGGGGCATCTCAGTGGAGGGGATTTTGCAAAATAAAGCTCTTCCCTGGCTTTATATACTAACACTTTTAAGCATCAATGTCACTTGTGATTCAACTAAAGCAAAAATAACTTTTAATAAACTCAGCTGTGAGTATTAAGCTCAAAAAAGTACAGTAAAGAAAAAAAATCTGCAGCATTACAGACTGTAAGGAAGCTGGACACAGATAAGAATTATTTTTGATAAGCTGAAGAAATAGTATATGTGCAGGTGTGTTTGTGTGTGATTACATTTTCCTAACCAATTTCAAGCCTTATCTGGATGTCAGACAGGAAGTTTGGTAGCCATTGCTATCAGCACCACCTCAGGTCAAGGGCCTCAGCATCGCTACTTCCCAGGAAACAAAGACCTCACCCAGAAAATTAGGTTGGCCTGATGCTTGGCTACATCAAACTAAAGGACAGATCAAAAGACCATGGCATAAAAGACAGTACACATACTCCTTTAGTTTCTTGGAGACTGACAGAAAGCTACAAAAAGCTAAGAATAAAGCAAAAAACCCCATAGTACTCAAGCAGGTGCTGTAGGGACTACAAATACAAAGCAAAGCCCATGAGGTCACACCATATAGAAAAGGCCGTTGGTATTGTGTGTAATAAGGATTTTGAAATATTCCATATAAAACCAGAAGCAGATATTAATATTGTAATTAAAATTTTAAAAACATGGCAGGTGATGACAGACAACATTATCAGAGATTTCAGTGAATACTCCTCACTGAACAACTGGTGATGGAGAAATGACAAATCTGAGAGTGGTTGTGATGAGCATATGATAATAAACTTCAACTTTGGTTTTATTATAATTATATATTATAGGTCTGAATTTCTTAGCCATTAATCTGTGTCTCAAAAGCCAGAAGTTATGAAGGGGGCAAAGGATATTTCTCTTTTTTTTATATCTTGAAAGCAACCATTTATTCTGTGGTGGGGGGTGCTGATGGGTGGACACTTGGGGAAAAAATCTGAGTTTGTCAAGCAATCATAGAATTACAGAATAGTCCGGGTTGGAAGGGGCCTTCTAAGATCATCTCATCCAACTCTCCTGTCATGGGCAGGGACACCTTCTGCTAGGCCAGGTTGCTCAACCTGAATAATGCTGATCTTCTCCAAAGACTATACCATCTACCAAGAAAAAACATTTCTGGCACCAGGTGCAAAAATGTCAAGACAAACTTAAGATATCGTAACGAAGGAAAAGAAATCAAAGAGATGTGACAACAGTAGAAAGCACATTGAATCTTGGCTCAGTGAAAAGAGTAAGTCATTGCTGAAACCTTGTGCTGTCTTCTATCCACACAACAGCAAGGCGTGTACCTTTGTTTTTGAAATGTCTGGCTTTTTCAAAATGTAAAAGGACTTGCTAAGTCCCTGGCTCATGGATGTCATAAATCTAATGCATATGTCCCATCCCATGAGACCAGAGATTCTCTTTTAGTGACAGCTCTAGTGGCAAATGTCGGTAACACAAGCATAAATTCAGTGATCAAGTCTACTCATACAATTTTAAAGGGTCCAAACATTTATGTAGAACAGGACCCATTAGTAAAATACGACAGGGAGGTTCAACACTCTGCTTCTCCAAATCCTCCACAGTAACTTTGGCTTGCTGTAAAAGTGTTGTGCCATTGCAAATGTAAAAATACCCACAACACAACACCTATTTCAAGGGCTGGAACTCTTCTCACCTATCTGGGTGATGATGAGTCCTGCTCTCTCTGCATCAAGCATATTCAAAGTCTCAGCATTTGCCTTACCCACGCAAACAGGTAACAAGGACAAGACAGGCATGCAGAGGCGGGGAGAACTGAATGAGATTATGAGATTATAGCAAGATGTTAAGGAGTAGTTAAAAGCTACAGAGCTAGGCATTTTCTGATATAACTGAACAAGTGATGTACTGTGGACATCCCAAAATCAGACAGTGGCTAAGGTTGGAAGTGACCTCTGGAGACTGGCCAATCCAGCCCCCATCTCAGCAGCGCCTCCCTAGCATGGTAGGTTCCCTGTTTGATGGGAATTCATCTAGAGGATAGCAGGGATCTCGGGCTTTGTAGTCAGATATTTATAGATTTCTGGAAATAAAAATCATACTTTAATGATGTCCGGAAACAGAAATGTGCAAGGACAAATCTGCAGTGAATCTTTTCAGAGGTAAAATTGTGAAACTTTCTGAAACACTTTTGATTAAAGGTTAAATGGCGCATAATAGCTTTTGACATTTTTATTTAAAGATCTCTATTTAAATTATTTCTTTATTTCAATAAATCTTTCTTTACTTTCTCTCTGCTTTATGAGATTTTTATCTGCAAGTGGGTTAACTGAACCAACAGATAGCAATCACTGCACTGCTGTGGAAGTATGAGCCATTCTAGAGGAGCTTTCCTCTCTGCTCAGAGGTACCTGCAGCTCTCCTCTGATGACAATCCCTGAATGCAAATGATAAGGCTATAAAATATAAGAGTAAAAGTTTTGTGGGTGAAATGCCTGGCTGAACTTTGAAGAGGTTACATGTGCTCTGGAGTGCAACATAGTGTGCTGCTCATTTTCTTGAAGCCTGAAGGCCATGTCCTGGCCATGCTAAGGAACAGGGACTTCAGAAACACCCATCTTTTCAAACATTAGTGTTTAAAGGAGGAAATACATTTAAAAATGCACAAAGAGAAATTTATCACAAGAATCATCCTAGAGATTTCATATTACTATGGAAGATAGCTTTTCCCAGTCTTTGAGAAGCTGTTAATCCTGGAATCAGGAAGGTTCAGTGGTTGGCAGTTTATGTACAATACTCAGCTTTGTAAATAGCCTTTTCACAGATGTGGCATGGTTTACTTGATTCTGTTAATGCTGATCAGTTAAATAACAACATTTAGTTAAATTTAATTAAAACTGTTTTTCACACTCTGCTTATGAAAATAGTGATGTTGAGAAAGCTTTTACTAAATATGTTTCTCCAAAACTATAGCAGTATCATGTGTTTAATTAATGGGGTATTCTTCCAGAGGAAGAAAAAATGCCAAATATAACCTATTTGTAAATTTTAAAACCCTTGAAAAAATTACAAAGTAAAGTCCTGGCTCTTTCTAGAAGTTTTGAAGATGCCACTAGTACTTGTAATAGGTTTAAAGGCTTCTAACCTCATAGTTCACAGTACTTATTCCCCAGCTGAGCAGCACATTCTGCTTTGGAAAAGAAGCACATAATTAAATAACAGGATTTCTTAGGACTCTAAGTGTCCAGTGGCTAACTGTGTGAAAAGAAATCTGAAGGTTTTGAGGCCATTTATCATGTCCTTTCTGCACTAACAGGACTCTGTGCCATCTTTTGTCTCTCTATAATGGCTTCCTGGAAGCCAAGTCCAAAACAGTTTGCCGTATATGAAAAGGCAATAGTGCTTTGATACAGCATATAATGTGCATGCTGAAAAATAGGTACAAAACCCTGTGCCACAAAGGATTCTCTTCTAAAATAAAAAGCCTGTTAGTGAAGTACTTGAAGAGACAGTCTTATCATACTTGTGAAAGAAAGGTTTTTGAACTACACAGAAAAAAATCACCCAGCCAGGAGCTGAAGAAATTAATGCTTTCAAAGTCACAGCAACTTTTCTAACAAGTAGGGAAATAAGTCAAATTATCCAAAAGAGTTTTAAATGAAGTGGAGAAGATTATGCTTTTATGTGGAGTTTTCAAAAAATTCTTAACACGTATGATGAAGAATGATGTAGACAGAGAAAAATTAACCTTGTTTCAGCAGCATAGGCAGACCACAGCTGCCAAACTCCCACAACTGCAAAATGTAGGAATAAGCCCTAAAAACAAAACCACACCAGACTGTTGTCAGGAGTATAATAGGACTTAGGCATATATTAACATTAGAATGTTGAATGACCAAATTAGCTGGTCCAGTGGTCCAGTACAAAAGTATTTTGTGAAATAACAAAAGGACCAAAAAACTGGCTAGTAATTATTCCAAAATACTTTGCTTCATCAAGGCTATTTGAGCTACTGGGGTGCTGATACTTTAATGAAAACTACGGTTGACCTGGTGATGCCATATTTTGCTGTGTGCTGTGTTGCTGCCTTCCAGGATCTTTGGGAACACATGAAAATCTGTATCACACATACTGGACTTGACAAAACCCACCACTGTCCTTTCTTTCTGGCCTCCTATAAAATGAAAATTGGCTAAAGTACATTTTGCTCAGTGTATTTATAAGTGTGTGTATATATATGTGTATATATATATATATATCTTTAAATTATTTAAAATATTAAAAGATGTGATTTTAAAGTTTGACTTTGAATAAAATTTTGCTTTTAAAGTGTCACAATGAATATTTTCTTAAAAAATGGTTAAAGAAAAACTAGCAAAAAAATAAAACCAGCTTCCAGCTGTTTTGGAGTCCGAAAAGTGAAGTTTTGCTTACAAACATGACAATAACATTCTTTTCCAGATGTATGTCTGGGCTTGCTAAATTGTATTTTTATATAATCTTGACATGTTTATGCCTTTATGATTGATCTTTTTCAAAATGCATGGCTAATAGTTCTCCCAACAGAAGAAATGGAATGACAAGCTCTACGTAATTCAAATGACCACTTGAGAGGTGGATCTGTGCAAACTTCATGATGGGCCAGTGCAAGGTCCTGCACATAGGTCCTTGCAGGGAAACCAAGCACAAATACAGCCTGGGCAGAGAATGCATCGAGATTAACACTGGGGAGAAATACCTGGTGGTGTTTGTGGATGAGAAGCTCAGCATTACACAGCAATGTGTCCTTGCAGTCCAGAAAGGCAATCAGATCCCGGGCTGCACCACAACATGAGTAACCAGCAGGGTGAGGGAGGTGCTTTCGCCCCTCTGCTCTTGTGAGACCCCACCTGGAGAGCTGTGTCCTGCTCTGTGGTCCACACACAAGGCACCATTAATCTGGCTTTGCTGGGAATTTTTTTAGTTTTTATAGGAACCCAGCTTTCGCGCTTGCTCTGCCAGGATTTGCATGCTATTCCAGCTCTGCTGCACATTCTGTCCTCCCTCCCATCTTGTCCTTTCATTTTAGGTTAGATGTCATATTTCTGTTGTGTTCCTTAACAAAAATTCAAGCTCATACAATCCTTTTTACCTTGATTCATCACTTAATAAAGCATGTATATTAGAAAATAGCTACTATGAAACTTCTTAGAAACATTCCATTAATCAACTTCCAGCATTTATAGAGATTAAACATGACACACTTACTGACATAATAAAAACCACAGACATGAGGGAGGCTGGGCTAAATGACATCATGCATATGATTGAATTTTGGGTACCTCTTTCCAAACAAGTTTTGATGTGAGAACCAATCTGTTCTCATAAAATTATTAAGGGATATTAGCAAACCAGATTTAGTTTCTGTATGTCAATTTAAATTTGAGAACAAGATTCTGTGGCTAAAAATATATAGTTTGAATGGCAAATTACTATATTTGCTATGTACATTATTAGGGTACATATTTCTCTTCAACACAATCATGACTACATGTATTTCAGTTTTTATTCACAACTCAATTATGAAAGTACACAGTGCTCTGTAGATTACCTCCTCCTACATATCTTGCCACAGCTGAGGCCTTGGAGCTTGTAGGGAATAGAATGTGCAGTTCTTCCACTCTTGTCTTTCTACAAAACATTCACAATTTCAGTTTCAGACTTTGCCATTTTTACTTTGGAACCATTATGTCTGAGGAGATCTCTCTCTGATGAATTCAGGCAATGATGCCATTTGCTTTGTATCCCATTCAGCACATGGAATTATTTTTTTCAGAGATGTTGCTCACCCCAGGTTTACTGAAAACATCAATGCTTATGGTATATTACTTTTGGTACATTAGAAAATGCAACTTTAAAAACCACCAAACTTCCACCTTTTATATATTGCCATAAAAAGCACCCTTTTAAGGAGACTGTACAGTTATGCTTCTTTTAGTACAATTTAATTTTGCTTTATTTGTTCTACCCAGTTAGTAAATTCTGAGGTTTTATTATGGTATCTTCCAATTAATTTTGTTTTAAATAGGCTGAAGTGACTGTTTTTAAAGTCAGCAGCGTGAGGGCAGGTAATTCAGCATAGTCACAACTTACTTATGTGAGCAGGTGTGAGGAAATTACAGATTTATTCCAGTGCTGTAGGAGTAAGCACATGCCAATGCAATCTGCTCAAGGATTAGGTCTTCCTCAATGCAATGATACTGAGTGATAGAGTGTAGATGTCTTTAAAAATGAAACATGCTTTACTGCTTTGGCTTGTAAAATGCAAACACATAATTTTAAAACTTTTGCATTCCCTGTTTTACACAACCCTTTGCAGCAGTGCTGTCTTTGGAGTGAGATGAAGCACAGTGCTGCCTGTACTGATCCCTGAGATCTGCACACAAACAATTTGACAGGCTGAACAAATTTAAAACCTTAAACCCTAGGGTCATTGCTTGGAGTACGAAGGTATCTTGTGAGTAAGCTTTTCTACCCACTGCACTGGCTAAGGAAAATCTAGGTTCCCCTTACTGTTTCCATAAGCTTCTCTTTCAAGATTTACACACCTGGTGTGTATTTTCCAAGTCTCTCTAAAACCCAATCTCTACATTACCAATAGGAATTCATATTCAGTTTGAGAAGCCATAATATACTTCTATTTCACCATGTTTATCAGGGATCTGCCAAGCATACTTCTTTTCTAATTTGTATTTGGTCACAAGGAAAGCAGTAGCTGTAAGAACAGTACCACTATGACTCCCTCCTATTAAGATAAATTAAGGGAAATGCACACCAAATAAAAAAATGAAGGCATTATTACCATTGATGGGGGGCAGGCTTGAGCATTTTGAAGCCTCAGTGCCCAGTTTTGAGCTGCACCGCTATTCTGAGTAACAATATACCAACTTCAGCTGTTCTTGATCAGTGACCTTGCCACATCCAGCCTTGTTAATTGCTGTTGCAGTTCTGCTATTTGGTTAAATAGAATTTGTGTAATCTGATGGGTCAAAAGCTACAGATCTATGGTTTCACAACAACAAGAATATGTTGGGGATGAAGGAAGAAAAGAAAGAACACCGAAGAAGCTTGAAGTGAAGATAAACAACTTAATGTAGAGTGAAGTTCTGAGTCCAAAAATCCCAACAGCAATGTTGAAAGAGCCTAGAATTTGAATCTCTGGGAACAGACTTGAGAGATACTGGCTCTGTATCAGCATTGGGCATCTTATACCAAATCCTTTATACTTTCAGGTGATGTCAAATTTGAGTGCAGAACTCCAGTGGATCTCACTGTAAGTGGATCCCACCTACCAAGTTCTGCTTGAGCCCTGTTGCTGCAGTTATGCCAGCATCACCACATAAATAGAGAAGTTGCCAGCTACACTGATAAAACCCCATAGCTTTCTCAATTTACATTGAAATTTGATAAGAATTTATCTCAGTGGCAATGGCAGCAGAAGCAGCTCTTGCCCACCTGACCCTGGCACTGGCTTTCTTGTGCCAGCGCAGCTGTAGCCTCACATTGATTGAAAGGAGAGATTAAAAATCATAGAATGACTTGGGTTGGAAGGAACCTTAAAGACCGCCTCATTCCAATTCCCCTACCATGGCCAGGGACACCTTTCACTAGACTGGGTTACTCAGAGCCTCATCCAACCTGGCCTCAAATACTTCCTGGGATGGGCCATCCACAATCTCTGGGCAACCTGTTTCGGTGCCTCACCACCTTCACAGTAAAGAATTTATTCCTAATACCTAATCTAAATCTACTCTCTTCCAGTTTAAAAAATGAACTTTTTGTCAGAGTATTTTTAACCAGTTCAGTCTTGATCCAGCTAATTGCACAATCCCATGAGAATCAGGCAGGTGTGAAGAGAGGAGGTGGTTCTGGGTGTAGAGGTCACAATGGGATGCAGCAGTGACTATGAAGAACATCAAGGATAGGGTGTTTCCACCAGACCAGCTCCTAGTAGGTAAGCAATTCATCAAATGCTTTGGTGTTGGATATGCTGCCCTCCCAATCCTGGAAACTGTTGTTTTGTGGAGGTACATATCCTTCAGACCTGCTTACCAGGGGAGGCCCAGAGAGCTGAGCTCTGCAGTGCTGCTGCTGACACTGTCAGAGCTCCTGTCCTGTCCTCCGGGAGAGATCACAGCACCGGGGGCCTTTTCAAATGGGTGTTGCTATGGGCAACTGGGTATAGGAGAACGTAGGCAGAGACTGAGAAACCCAGGGGGATGGAGCAGAGTAGAAACAACAGCCCAGCAGGAGCAGCTCTCAGAGCAGGTTGTAAATGCTGATAAAACATTAGCTCAAGCAGTCTTTAGAAATTAAAAAAAACTACAGCAAGTGTGCCAGCAGTCTAAAAGTTATTTTATTGCTCCTGGAAGTATGAGTTTTCATCCTTCCTAAAATGAGGATGCTAAGGATGTGGAGCAGACGGAGAGGTGCAGAGGCACAGCAAAGCAGTCAGCTCTGCACTTTGCTCTGCCGTCTGGTCTCCTGTTGTGAAGGATAAGGAGGAGCTAACATCTGCAGATGTCAATTTTCTACCTTCCTCACATCTAACAGGGCACCTATTTTTTTTTTTTTTAATTTTCTTTTAATTTTTTTTTTTTTTTTAACCATCAGGGAAATTCACATTTAGATACTTTAGAGAAATTTAGTTTCTCTTCCCGAGTGTGTGGCAGGCATTTGTACAAGCCAGATTAACCTGAACAGTTCAGCTGTCCAGGAAAAGAGCAGGTTGCCCTTCCTTGTAACCCACCATTGAAGAAAAATTTTCATTCCTTCCATTACTACAAAAAGTAGCAGAAACAGCTATTATACACCTGAGTTAAAAAGCTGACTTTTCTCTCCAGTTCTTCTGCAACTGTATTTAGGAGTGTAAGATGGACAGGTCCGTGCATGCCACCATGCCTCAGCTTTGTACCATTTCCATGACTATAGCAGTGAGCCAGAAAGCTGTGTGAAAGCAAGATAACAGGTATGCATGTCAATGCTGCTGCTGGAAACCTGTGACAGTGTTTTTCCTCTGTGTCCCCCAGTTTGCCTTTTCCTGCTATCCTGTGGATACTGGTGCAGGGGAACCAGGAGCACCTGGACAATCAGGTAATTGATTTTTATTTTAATATTCTATCCCATTGCTGTTTCCTTTCTTTTCCCAGATCCAAGATAAAGCTTAGATTAGCTCGCTTGCCTGTTTTATTTTTTCCTTAGGCATTTTGCTGACAGAAGTCCAGGCAGTTCAGGAGGAGGGGGAGGAACTAGGACATTACAGAAATAATCTCCTTTGGGACACACTTGTTCAGATTAGACTCCATCCACCTCTGCTTTATATCATGTCAGTTCAGCTAAATCAACCTTTTTTTTCAAGTATGGAAAATTACTCACTTTTTAACACAAACCCAAGAAAGGCTAAAGTATCCTGGGATATTATTCAGCCAAACCTTATTCATGTGCAGCTTTGAGTTTCATGCTTTATTAATTTATTTCTATTAATTTTATTTCTATTTTATTAATTTAGTCTAACAAGAACTTATCCTGAAATTTGAAAGGAGTAATATAATATAATATAATATAATATAATATAATATAATATAATATAATATAAATACTCCCATATCATATCAATGTTTTATTCTTCTATTCCCCAGGGGATAGAATAAAGCTCTCTGAAGAAGTTATAGTGAAATAGTCATTCACAGTTTATATATCATTGCCATTTTTTCAATAAAGGATGATTTTATCCAAGACAAACTTCAATAAATAGAACTAAATCACGTCAGGAACTGTAACATCTTCAGGTCTCCAAACATTTCCTATCATTATGGAACAGACACAGTAAAAGTCTGCTAGCAGCTCACAGAAACCTGAGACAGCTTCTAAGTAGATGTGATTCTACCTGAAGACAACATTCAGCTCTCCTGCTCCTCTTTTTCCTCTTCTCACATTTGACACAGGCATAATTTGCTAGAAATCAACAGTCTCACATTCTTCACTTTTTAAGATTCTCTTCCCAATGATATATGTGCAGGTAAACTAACTGGAACATTGCAAAGGATAATTACAGCTTTGTACACAGAACAGAACAAGATTTCGCTTGGAAGTAGATGCACAGCACATGCACATCCACTGATGAAGTGCTGTGTTTAGCATACTGGAAAAAGTGCAATATTGACACCAATAATTAAGAAATAATTGCTAACATTTCCCACTGTAGAACAAGTGAACGATTCCATCAATGCAAGCTTGGTCTTGACAATCTAAAGTAAGAAGGAAATTGCCACATTTACTCTTCATAGAAAGTTTAGTATCCTTCATGGGCAATGGATACTTTTGAGTTCTTTTCACACATTCTAAAATTTCTCCTTTTCTGACAAAATTTTCTCTTGCCTTCTAGGATGAATCCCACTGAGTGTCAACAAGCAATATTGTACTGCTATGAAGGGATGCTTCATTTTAGCTTGACAGATAGAAACTAGAGAATTTCAATGAAATGTGCACAGATGGTGTGTGGCTTATGCCTTGAAAAAAGTGAAGTGAAGACAGGAAACATGAACTTCAGCTCTTTTAGAAAGAAAAGCAGTTGTTGATGGCATGTGCAGATAAGAAGCGGGTGTGCAATATGCCCAGTGAGACTGAGTCTCAAAGACACAAACTTCCCCTGGAGCTTTTCACCAAAATGTGAATGACTGAAAATATTGTCACTACTTTCAAAAATTTGCATATTTGCTTAGCTTATGCTATGGTGAGAAATTGCAATCTTGAAGCCATGACAAATTGTCTTTGTCATGTCTTTGCTTCAAGAAATGAATCAACCGATTGATGGCCATTCAATCCCACTGATGATTCTTTTCTGCACTTTCGATTACAATGGATGGATCTGACATTTTCTTTCAGTGATACAGAAGTTTGATCTTCTCTGCTCTTCATATTTTTTAATGGTTTAAACCAATCCTGACAGAGTTATAACTGGTTCTCTCAGAGATACTTTTTTCTCTTCAACACAAATCAAAACCAACTCAAGCATTTCTTTTTCTTCTTCAGTGTTAATTACACAGTGATAGACTACTGAAAGTGAGAAAAACAACAACAAGAAAGCATTTCAGTAATTGCCATCTGTGGCTCTTTGGAGGATTTTTTTAGTTAGTTTGCAGTTAGTGAAATCAAGTGAGTTCTGCTTTTACATCTGGGCGGATTCCTGGGCAGCAATATAAAATGGCATAATATGTTAGCTGCAAACACTACAAAAAAGTGATGATTTAAAAATATTTCCATTAAATAATCACCATGTCTGCGACAATAATGTGTTTATCAGCAGATGGAGTGGTAATTAAAGGCTAGAGTAAAACATTAGACTAACATTCTTTCCATTATTTGGATTTCTATTTTAGAAGCTGGAGACAAATACCTGCCACAGAGCATTTTCTCATGTAGTTTGATGCCTAGAATGCAGATATATGGGTGGAGTCACTTTTTCCCCTATGTATCACAAGAAGTACAGAAAACATGACAAATAAAAAAGCAAAAAACTGTTCATGTCTGAAAGGAAACACATGTAAGAGGGGAGATTATGTTTAAAGCAAAAAACTGTTTAGATTAAGAAAAGTAATAGTCATTTACTTGGAATTATGTCAATATTCTTGCTGTCAATACCTCTTGATGTGGGAAAGTAATGAAATTTTCTGCAGGAAAAAGAACCCTCTTCTTCATAAATTCTAAATGAATGAACCTCTGTCAATGCTGATGGACAAATTCTACCATAAAACCAACAGCTGAAATGAAAGAAACACTGAAAGTCTAAGCTAGTCAAATGATACAAACCCAACTGCTAGACTGGCTGTTTCTAAAATCACTTTTCTGTTTCTCATGCAGGCACAAAAATATCACAGCTTTTTCATAGATTAGAATGACCCCTAGACTTTTCTTAGAAAACAAATCTCATGATACCCTATTATTTCCATGACTTTTTCCTAAAAATTTTTTCTACTCTCTCTACTCTTTGTATGTAGCTTGAAGCAAGGAAGACAAAGCATAAACTTGACCAAGGGAGAGAAAACTGGTCTAATATCCTTCAGGTGTCCTATTAAAGAAAAAAAATACAAAGTGGAAAAAAACAAGCAATGAAGTAGGGTATTAAAGACAGTCTGTCATAACGAATGTTTCAGTGCCCCCATGTTATTTACTCTCAAACCAGGTGAGGCACAGAATTTCCAAAATATCTCCTAATAATTTTAAACCTGTATGGGGTAACTTAAAAACCCATTCCATTGGGTTAAGTTTACAAACCCCCCTGCATTTGGAGAAAAACCTTGGCTTGGCTGAACTCAATGGCAAAGAATTACTTTGAAAACTGCAGAAGCTAGTGAAATGATGATTCACAAGGCTTTCACACTGGTATTTGCTTGTACTTTTCATAACTCATAAACTCAAATATTTTATTCCATTGGAATGGAAATGGAATGTATTTAAATACATTGTGATTAAACTGACTCTTGCTGCAGTTGTATTAGATAATTGTTTGCCTAATTTGGTAGATGTTTAAAACTAAGACATAGGAGAAGCAAAGTCTGTCAGTTAGTGGCAAAACTTTGACTCCCTTTTCATTTAACAACTTACAGCGGTAATTCCTTGACTAAACAGATGTACCAGGAGTATAAAACAAGTGTTTATAGGAAAAGCATATTAAAGTAGTAAAAGCAACAAAAACACTGCCACTCAGGATGTAACAAACCGATCCCATTGGCATAAGGCATGTGCAGGGCTGACCTCTAATGGTCTTCCCATGGACAAGTTGCTCTCCATGTGCCTGCATGTACATTTCCCTAGCTAAAGCTGCCCCGCACTGCTGCTGGCGGGCAGGAAGGGACAACTGCAAAAGGCCATGGGCAGCAACAGCCTCACATCTTCCTGGCCTTTCCCACATTTCCAGCCTCCCTAACAAGGCAGCATGTTAACCTTGCAGCCCATTCCAGGTTTGTTGGCTGCTTTCAGTGTCTGCCCCACACCCTTGTGAGCTGTTCCCCGTGTTAGCACCACCTAAGTAGTTCTGCACTTCTGGCAGAGCCCAGGCACTGGTGGTCGGACGCTGCCTGCTGCACAGTGCAAGGCAATATGCTCAGCACGGGGGGCCCATGTCCAGCTGCAAAAGATTGCAAATGGCATGAAATAAAGGCAAAAGCATGTTTAAAGAATTACATTTACTTCACCACTCCAGTGTTACTGTTTAGTTTCCCAGGGAATACAGATATGGCATTATGGTGTTTGCAATGCCCAACATGGTGCTTCCATCTCTGCAAATAACCAGGTAACTAGTCTTTGTAAAGAAAAGGACTGCTGCCAGTTGCCTATAAGACAATATTGTATCAATTAGAGAGGAGTTTAATCCCCAAAGCATAGCTACTTACACAGCTTATACAATGATTAACTCTATTTGTATTTATTCTCATCCACTGTGCATGGATGTTCACAGAGGAAAATTTTACGCTAGCCAAAGAGTTTGTCTGTGCTATGTCACATCTTTCTTCTGCCTTTGTAACTTCATTACAAAAAATCTCTCTACACTGGGGAAACACAAGGGTGAGTCAGACACCAAGATAGAAAATTTAGTGGCATATAAATGTGCTGTCAACAACAGATGTAAAACTTAGCACAAATGACTCAGTATCTAGAAAACAAAATAAATACTATCTCATAAGGTTGCCAAAAACTGGGGGAAAACACCAAAATCCCCAAATCATTTCAATAGCCTAGTTGAGTAATAAGCTACATAGTATTTCAGCTACATTACTTTTATGTTACATAAAAGAATGAAAAGATTTAATATTCTGAAAGCTACATGTTGGACATAGCTTTTCTGTTAAAATAAAATAACATGATATTCCTGATTTTAAAGTAGGATTCTTATATCAAGATTTCTAACTTACTGAAGTTATTAAATTGGCTGAAATGTAACATGCAGTAGGATCTGCATGACATCTAACAAAATATCCCTCATTGACTCATAACATAATCAAAAATCTTTTCCTGTGCAAGAACTACATCTTACTAGAAGAGATGTTACATAGATGCCTCTTCTGCTTATGACTGAGCAAGTCAGTTCTCTCAGCATCTGCAACTGTAGTTCATCTCACACTCTGCTTGGCACAATTAAAAAGTTGTAAGGAAATAATAGGAAAATATTCACAAAAATTTTAATTGACTTGCACATAACGTAACAGACAATCCACATAGCTGGGACACTTAACACTAAGCATCTTATACACCACTGCTGATTCAAAACCACAGTCTGACATCTAGTGATTAATACAATTTCCAATTTTTCCCTGATATTTATCTTATACTATTTCTTGCTTAATATGAGCCCATTACTATTAATCATGCTTTTTCATGTTAACTAAATCCAATTCTTCCATAAGGTTATGTTTTCAAATACCTGTAGATTGTCACAATTTATCTTGTTCTATCAAATATTTATAGGCTGTTACCAAATGGACTCTTACCATGCAATAAATATTTGCCTTTTTTAAATCCTGTCATCTATTCACACCTTGACCTGCTGGAAATCTGTGTAGCTCTCTTTAAGCTCTCTTTATTTGGTAACAATTCTGTTCACAATAGTAAAAAAAAATTAGTCAGAAAGCTCTGTGTGTTTACCCATATGAAGTTAGGAGAAAGAACTTCAGGGCCCCAAAAGCCTCCTCCACTTTGACCAGGTGTGTGAGGAGCTGGTTGGGGCTGGTTGGGGTGGGGAGCTGCCCCAGGTCATTGCCCACCCTCTGGCACCATTTGTCTCTCCTCTGCCTGGCTCTGGACAGGGATGATGGCAGACGATCTGTTTGCTCCATTGCCAAACCCTGTGCAGCCCTCTGATAACCAAACAAGCTTCTAGGAGGCTTCAAGAGGCATGAACCCGAGGGTTTTCTAGAGAGGCTCTGTGCTAGAGAGCCAGTACAAGAGCTGGCACTACCCCGCAACCTAAATGAGGGAGGCAGAGCTCCTTCCTGCAGACATCTGCAGAGCAAGGAGAAGGAATCTTCCCTCTAGTTCCTTGTCACCTTCACGAAATTCAGTGAACTGACTAAGCAACAACTGAGTTTTCTGGTTTCTAGAAGAACAGTGGAAATACATAACGTGACTTGCAAAAAACAATTGTGTTTTCCTTGCCACTAAAGCATTTGTCATGAGGACATGCCATTAGTGCTTCTAGTGATTATGACTCAGAGAGGGAAGGGAACTGTTTGATTCTATTTTAAAGAAAATACTTTCTGAGAAAAGTGTGGGCTTATTTTTACAAGTCTGTAAAAGCCACTTTGATTCCTCAGAGTTCTTTCAAAATTACCGGAATGTGTGATGTATTCCTACCTACAATAATCACACGAAGATATTTGTTAGGAAACTCATGATCAATATATACTGTTTTTTGTTCTAAAACTCAATTTCCACTGTTATTCATGTTCTGAACAATGATCTGAGTTAACTCAGGGCAGCTCTAACAAGCACTCAGGAGAAAAGGCTGTATGTAGGTCCTTGATAAAGATTGTGGTGACTCTCCAAAATCCAGTTTCAGTGGTTAACAATAAGCAGTAAATTTGTTCCTCCAAATAGCCTGTGTTATAGATTAAATGGAATTTTTTCAGGTTTTTTTTTTTTTTTTTTTTCTGATGAAGACAGACTGAAGACTTTATTGCTAAGCATCTATTCTAAACCACCATTTATATTTTTGTGCTACAATGACTAAGAAGAGCTACTTAGACTGTAGCCTTTCTGATTTCATTATATGTTCTGGCCATGGGCAAAATTAAAAAGGCATAACAAGTGTTAAAATGGCAATAATACAAAGCATAGAGAGGCTGAGTTAATTTTATCACTGGCAATTTTGCTGTTACTATGGCTGTGTGAAAGCATTCCCATTATTTAAGGCAGGATTTTGCATTGCTACAAGTCCTCATCTCAGAGATACTTAAACCCTTTTTTTATATATGAATTACTTCTACTATCCACCTTTAACTTTTCCCTTGTGGTAAAACACTTGCCAGACCATGGTTGCAGGTTTCAAGACAGTTTAAACACAGCATTTGGATCTGAGGCTGTCTAAAACTGCATACATGAACTGGCTCTGCTCCTGATTTTATCCTTGGCCAGGGAGACCACAACTGGACCTTGAATTTTGCCAAGAGAATAGTTCAGTAAACACTGAACACTGAAGAACACTGAACACTGAACACTGAACACTGAAGAAACTATTGTTTCTTCAGTAAACCTGGAGAAACAAAAATCATCAGACCGTTGGGGGGAAAGGAAAACGTATTTGGAAGAAGTAGCATAAATTATAATAAAAAAACTATTAGTGTATCAGTGAATGTATGTCTCTTAACTAGCAAATTGTTTCTTCAGCAAACTACGCCCAGCCATTCCCTGACAATTTAAGTCAATCTCCATGCTTTGTCTTCCAGGAGAACAAACAAAAAATACTTTCCCCCTAATTTTCTGATGCCCTTGCTTGTTTTCAGCGGACAACTTCACACTCTTTCTATTGTCTTTAGTTTCCAAGTGATTAAGTGGTTAATCCCCAAAAAGCAAGCAGCAAAGCCATCACAACAGGTAAGGAGCAAACCTCCTAATGCTCCAATTTATCCTCTTACCTGTTGTTTAAGGGCATACTTTGCATAAAAATGCTTCATCCTTGCATGGGAAGATGTGGTCTGCCAATCTCATGAGGGTGAGCACTTTTCTCCTGATTTCTTATTGCCTTGGCAGAATACCACAAATGATTTCTATTTGTTAGAGAGCTTCTTAGGAAAGCAGGGGAAAAGTAACACCAGCAGAGCATTAATCTTACTGTGGTAAAGGCTGGGGGCTCAAATCAACTGCATTTATACATGTTGCAAAACATGAAGAATACTTGTCTAAAGTAACGTGTCCACCCCTCACAAATACATCATAAACACTATATACACATGCACATATATACTATCTTACGTATCTCTTCTATATTATACCTTAAAATCATACAAGTATTTTACTCCTGCTACATTTCTGTAAGGCCAGAAGGCAGTAAGTGCTTCTCCTCATGTTGAGACATTAAGCCAGGGTTTCTTCTATTCATGCATGGCTGCTGTGGAAGTGGGATGTAAAGATCCCACAGCATTTAAAAGGTGTGGGGAAATCCTGCTGCCCTACCCCTATCCTCACTTTCCTGTCTGCCAAGGTACTCATTCTCACTCTGAGAAGGGTATGCCCAGAAAATCTCTGTAGTATGAGATCAAATTTGGAAATACAGGAAGATCTGCAGGAAAACATCACTTCGGAGATAACTAAACACTAACTTTCAGTAGCTGGCAAATCATTCCTGATTTATATAAACAGGAACTCTAAGGTGACTGAAACTCAGATTATAGCACGGACCACTTTAATTTTAATGTTCAAGACCATCTGTAACAAATTGTCAACAACATCTTGGCTGCCACTTCTGTTCAAGTGTGAGAATTAATTTTAGGGTCTAGTCTCTTGCACTGAGATAATCAAGTCCATATAGTCCAAAAAGGAAATTTTATTCTAATTTTCTACTTAAAATACCTTGTTAAAGGAGGCATCTTTGCAAGATGATACTGTGTGCAGTATTGTAAAGACCTCAATCAAGTCACCTCTTTGAGCAATATCTGGCAAGCATAGCTTGCTGATTTCTTGGCATGTTTCCCATTCCAAAGCACTGAGACAATCTTAAGATATTTCAGGACTAAATACAAGTCATCACAACTAACACAACTGCATGCATCAGCATGAAAATATTAACTTACCCATTCCTTAAATACATTTTTTTCCTTCCAGATATATGTTTATTTTTAAGAACAAAGCACCACATCTCAAGGAATATATCCAGTAATGCAGAGTTTGGGATAAAGAAAAAATACAAAATCCAAACTCATTTAGGTGAGAAACTGGGATATTTCCTTTAGTCCTTACCTGTTCTAAACTGACTACCAAGAAATAAAAGTTTGGCTGAGTTCTCAAATTCAGGACATTCTAGGCTTAGGTAATTACCATCAGGATCCAATCTAAGAAAATACACTTGTGACTCGAAACACACAGTTCCCAGCAGCAATCAGTGGCACTGCCTCTATAAGAGAGGAACTAAAATCACCATTAATAGCAAATTTCATATTCCAATGTGCTTAGCAAAAACATTACTATTGTAAAAGGTTCAATCTCCATTTTTTCCTTAATGGCAGAGCAACTAATTTCATTGCAATATGGCTCCAGAAGTGAAGACAGAAGCCTTAGCATGATTTGCATTTCAATACAGAAACAAAAACCTGTGAGCTGCAAACTCAGCTTCATACACTTATATTATTAGCACTGCATTAGCAGTGATCTTTTCCTAGCAACTGACAAAATTACAAGGACAGTAGGCTTTCTTGCCAATGCCTGCAATACTGCTCTTTCTAGCTGGTATGTTATGTTGGTTCTAAATGGTGGCTCCATATTTTTAAAACTATAAATACCTGGGTGAATCAGTGTATTTTTTCCATTCTTTACATTTCAGGGTTTATTTTTTGCCCTGGATTTTCCCTACTGAGTACTGAAAGTTCTGATAATTTATGAGCCCGAGGTTTATACTGGAGGATGGAACAGTGAGAATCTTCCCCACAGAATCTCCCTCAACTGACCAAAAGACTACTTTCTCTGGTAACTCTTTTCTCACAACGGCTGAGGAAGATCCATCATGCTCTTGATTTTCATTAAATGTGATCATGAGCAATGTGTAAGAGTGAAAGATGATTCACTGGATTTTATGGAGGAGAAAAACACAGCTGTTCCATTTTTACACAGCAAAATTTTTCATAGTCCCTTAACAATGAGGAGAAATTGAATATTTCAGCAGAAAAAAATTATGAAGGTAACAATAAGAATACCATATACTAGTTTCTAAAAATGAATGTAAAATTTAATCTCAGTCATTTTCATAGAATATTTCAGTTTTGTCTTACACATTTCTGCTTCCAGCTCAGAAGTTGCTGAAGTTTTAACCCAAGTATGTGTGAATATCCAGTCTATATCCTCCCTTCTTATCCTTTATATTATAGTATATTTAGATGATTATTATTTACAAAGCAAAAACATTTTTAGACAAAGATCATGGTTTCCCTGACTGATTCTGTCATGAGAAGCCCTCTATAATTCTGTTGAATCTAAGTGTGTACATTAACAGACTACATGTGAATGCATGCCTAGGTTTGTACTAGAAAAAGTAATTACACCCACAAATATGTTGTGAAGCTCAAAGCTTTCAGAAATCCAAAGAAAAGTTTGGCATAGGAGAATCCAGTAGCGATGGCATCTAAGAAAAAAAAAAAAAAGGCATATCTGTAGTATTACTTGGGCTTTGCAATAAAATGGAGCTTATGTGCCCACTTGCCCCCATCTTTCTCATTATCTGTCAGTCATACTCTGCTTCAGTAATTTTTGGAGTTGTTGATCAGTCTTTGTCAAATCTCTAAGATAATTATGATCCTACACATTTTCTGACAATATGAGTTTAGGTGACAGACAGAGATGCTAATTCATGTTGTTCTAAAACAAGAGCAGTCTGATAAAACTTCTATAATGTTTGACAGAGATCAGCATATTCACATTGCCTAGCATTTAGCAATGTAACTTCATAAGACACAGCATGTGCTGACTTTTGTGAAATGAAGGGGATCAGAAGATACTCAACAGTTTCTGTAGAGTGGATTGGCTGAAGATATAAAAGGAATAAATCAAAGGAAACTCAGTTCAAGTAAAAATTAAATATAAAAAGAAATCTGACCTAATTGATACAATCTTAATCAAGTTTCAGTAGATCCCCACAAACACCAGGCCATTTGGGATGCTAACACATCCACAATCCAGTTGAAACGTAAGTTACAACCCTGCTTTTTTCCCTGAGATTATTACCAGATGTGCGAGTGCATCAGGTACAGATAGAACAAAAATCACTCCTAAACTCAGCTCCACTGGTGTCTGTATGACTTTGATCAAGTACACACATTTTGAATGTTCAATACAGGGTATTACTCCTGCATTCTGATTGGTTAACAAACAGAAGTCGGCTACATGATGTATATGGTTTCTACATGAAAACACCCTATCTGAAAACAGAAAATCTCGTATCAAGTGCTGATAAGTTTAAGGGAAGATTTGCAGGTTTGGTTCACTTTTATGTATTATTTCACTTTTTTGTGTAGGTGTGTAAATGAATGCAGGTCTTCTATAGCATAGCATGTGTCAACTACACATTCACAAGAGGTGTGACAACAGCCTGGGCAGCCCTTCTCTCTAACTTCAGCAAGGAAGCAATCTGTAAGTTTAGAAATCTTCATTTCTAAGTGCTGATGCACCGAAAAAAGTAGTTCCTGCCCAGGACTAAGCCAATCACAGCCCTGCACCTGCAGATCAGCACAGTCAGCAGGCATAGTGGCCTTGGCTCTTTGGCTCCTGGTGACACATTCAGGCACCCTTGGCAGTATGTTGCCTGTGACATAAGGGCAGAAAGGCTCCCAGTTTAGGCTTCACACTTTAGGCCTAGACTTTGACTAATGATTATGAAACTGTTATTGCCATGGTTCATTATGTTATGTCGAAGGAGACAATGATGGTTTTTCCAACAAAATGCTCTTATTTTAAAGAAACCAAGCTGGCATCAATGGCAGTCCAGAAAGGTTCAAAGGAGATAATAATCTCTCAAATGCTGCAGGGTTGTTGCTTTAATTGCTAATTTGTGCATGTTTTGACAGTAATCACTGAATCCTGTAATGGTCCCAGAGGTTTCCATGGTGCTGCTATAAGAGATTTTGGCAGATTCCTCAGTCCTCAGATCACTAGAAGGAGTTACTCAAGAGCATATACTGGGGTTTTTCCCTTATTTCACACATCAGAACTTCAAGCCTATATACTTTTGTCACAACACTTTGAAAATTTTAAATGTAAAATTAAATGAACACTAAAGACTTGAAATCTAATAAATCTAAAACATAGCTACTTTTTTCTACTGAGATTGAGGTTTTACAGAACATTTCACTTCCTCTTCTGTTTCACCTTGCGGTAAAAATTACCAGTATGATGAAAATGAGTGATCCTTCATTGTCCTGTGAAGAAATTAATGGATTAAAAAAGGCTAAAAAGAAATTTTAACTACATTTATGTTTTGTGAGTAACTGCAGAAGAAAAAAATAAAACCCATTTCTGCAGAGACCTGTTTATATGTTTTACTTACTCAAGTAAGAAAACAAGCAGTTCTGTTACTTCAGGGTCAGTACTAAGCATAAGATTAAGCATTTGCATAAATTTGGACTCTATTTCGAACATATTTCATCGTTACTCCACAAAGTATCCAAAGTGCCTAAAAGTCACTTGCTGTGAATCAGCTACAGCAATGCAGCTAGACTATCCAAAACTTGCATGCTAGGAGTCATGCAGAGAGGTGTCCAAACTCTCTTTGTATCCTTGACTTATATTTGTTGACTTTACTGGGCACTGGCAATTATGGATTCTGTTCAAAATCACTTAGTGGTGTTACCTGATTTTATTGTATTGCAAGGACTGAAATAACCAAATGCCTGGGAAGTCAGTAAGTCCTATGTGGCCACATGGAGGCTTCAAGCATTGCTTTCATTCTCCAGAGCAGTACCTAAACCAACCAGCTTGAACACAAAGCTGGGACTGAGCCTCTTCTGTTCCTTCTTACGGAACCTGTGCCATGGTGCCAACTTAACAGCAGGAGACAAGGAGCATGGACATAGAGCTGTCAGGGAAGGTAATGATTGTGTTGCCTCCTCTTTCATTTTTACCAGTATAGCAAAGTTCTGAGACTGACAGTAACCACTAACAAATGCTATCAAATGTTCATCTTTCATCCCTGCCCTAGGAAAATTAGGTTCTTCACATGAATCTGCTTCTGGAAAAACCATTCATGTCAGCTTCCTAACTTATTCCACAAGACAGCTGGCTCATGCAAAAGCCTCCAGGCCTCTGTCCTAGAGAAGCACTCTTCAGGGACACCAAGATCCAGTTCAACACAGGCTGAAACCCTCAGTCATGCCTGTGTTGTCATCAGGGGCAAGGTAACGGTAAGGGAAAAATGAACAAGTAAACAAAGAGGGGGAAAAAAGGAAGACTGAATGCAAAGTCTGTGGTTGTTGAAAGCAGTTTCATATAAAGTGGGAAAACCACTCATGGCAGTGTCTGTTGAATTTTGCTGACTTCAGACCCCACAGCTCTACTGAGTCCTGAAACAAAAAACAAGACCCAGGAAGGCTCTGAGAGGGATATGTTTCTCTGAAAAAACTAATGGCAAACACAATATTCTCCAGAATGTTCTCCAGAACATAATTTAGAAATAAAGTTCTGAAATTAAAAACCCTACTGCTATTACTGCTATTTGACACGAAACTGAATTTCATGATTTTCGAAAACAAAACCTAACCAGTTCATGTTATTTCTGAGTCTGATCCAGTGTTTGATTATGCATCTACTCTGCTGAGTATCTTTTTGTTCTACATTGCTTAGTTTTGTGGTGTCTTGCATAGATTTACTTTTTTGAATTTCCTTTGAAAGGGCAAGTGCTAAAGACAGTACATGGCTATAAAATCAGTACTCATATGCTTCAAAAGTATTTGTCATTCTTCTGATATGGCTGTTATTCCAAGTACTTAAAAGCTGTCTTCAATATAATTGAGGCTTTTACTCCTCTCTATCTATAGGGCTTTTGATCACCTCCTAATTAATCAAGTAATGACAACCTGTTGCATCCTGTGTTCAATTACATTTACATCTAGCACAAAGCATATTGTTAAAGTTTGTCATTACCACTTTCCTTTCTTGCATGTTAACACAATGTTGTAACCTTAACATTTTCTGCCTCACTACTGCTGGGAGCACTAATCAGTAAAGTTATTTATTCCATTTTAACATTTTTATTAACTGGCAGTTATACCTGGAGAGATGAAATGTCTGCATAACTCATGACTCTCACGATGCTTCTTTCAAGACAAATAAAGTTATTTCTTCCATTTTAACATTTTTATTAACTGGCAATTATATATGAAGAGATGAAATGTCTGCATAACTCATGACTCCCAGGATGATTCTTACAAGCCAAATTTACAAAATACTTAAAATGTATCAGGATCCTATTGTTTTTCCCTGGACAAAGCCTCATTAAAGCTATGGAAGGGAGCGACACACCTCTCTGCAGGTCTACATCCATGTTTTATCACTGTTTTGAATTATCTAGTGTGAGTTAGAGCTCTGCAAGAGCACAAGTCTCAGAAATCGTGGGGAAGAATGACTTCACTTTCTTATATTCATGTTGATCAGCACTGTTGGTTTTTTTGCCAAGGAGAATTTGAATTTGGCTCTGTATTTAAGGCAGAGGTTTCTGACATCCTCTATGAAACAAAAAAGTTTGTTTGCTTTCTCTGGATTTAAATAGGATTTTGTTGGCCACCAAAGATGACCTTCACCAGGCAGAACAAACTGACATCTTACTAAACCCCATAGTAGTTACATGATGTGAAGAAAAGCCCATGTTGCCAGTGGCTTGATTCATTTCTAGTTTTAAAAATAGAGAATCTTTGAAAAATGGAAAACAATAAGGGAACAAAGAAAGAAAATTACTTACATTGGAATTGTTTCTGTGTAGTAGAATAAGCTAGGAATTTTCTAACAAAACATTTTTTCATGGGATATGAACAAAGCTTCAAACCCAAGTGATTCACAGAAACATTTTGGTTTTTACCTATTTTTCCCAAAACAGAAACAGGATTCTGACAATTGAGAAGCCATCATCTTTAGTGGTCTGCTAAAGAGCCCTGGTTTCCTTGTGTGCCTAAGGGACAGCCCCACTCTGTGGCTTGTCCAGTCACAAGTAACTCAAAACCCCAACACGAGTCGGTCACAGAGCCAAAGGTATAAGACAGCCCAGCTGTGCTGGCAGTTCTCAGACACACAGAACAAGAGGCATAATCCTGAGGCAGTGGGGGAAGAGTGGGCTGGGTACTGAGAGCCCGTAAGACAGACCCCATGTCCCTGATTACAGAAGACTCTTACAGAGACAGTATTAGATAAATGCTTCTACATCCTACTTTGCTGGGAGCAGCTTCCTTCTCGCAAGTCCCAGGCATCAGCCAAGGCATGAGGGTTCCATTTTTCCAGTTATACGGTTTGGGCACAGCTCCAGTTAGTAGATAGGACAAAACAGCAGAGGGTGATGAGAGAGAAAGGCAACTGCATTTCCAATCAAGATGCTATTTAACATGAAAGGTAAATAAATGATGTGATTTTAATGCTTCGGCCCAATTAGAGAAGTATCCTCTGCTACAGATACTCATTGTTTTCCCATAAATTCATCGCCCTTTACATATATTCCTTTCTTCCACAGCTATTTTACCTTAAAGCTCAGTCACCCAACCCTTCTAATATCATAGCAAGGCAAAATCTGGCTTCTGACCCTCAGAACCTCCTCACTGCAGAGAGCTGTACCTCAGACCCTGGCCTGCACTTGGAGCATGTCCTGAGAAGTGCTTATGGAAGTCTGAGCAGCATTTCTGCTCACCCATATTTCTTGCTTTCATTTCTCTTTATGCTGATAAGGTGCTAATTATCTGTCAACTCAAAAATATCTCAAACTAATACTTAAATATATTTCACACTTTTTTTTTTTTTTAATTACTCATTATGTCAGGAGTTGACATGATTTTGTCAAGATTGCAAACACTTGCCAATGCTCCTCTTTTAATCTGCTGGGGAGGTAATTCTAGGTATAAGACTGTTGTAACTCACAGCTCCAGCAGCAAATAAACACAGAAAAATGAGCTCTTATTTTTGTATGGTTTTGAGATGCTAGATTTGGACTATTCCCTATTATTGTGTTCTCATGAAACATGTTCTGTCATGGAAAAAATTATCTGTTTGCAATTAAAGTGCTGCTGATATTGCCCAGGAAAAGAAAAAATTATGAAGAAACACTAAGTAATTTATTCTAACCAGCACTTGACTTACCCTAGTATGGACAGTTACACCCCAGATGGTCAGAGAGATTGCTCGACTGCAAGGGAACTTTCTCCTGAGCAGCTGAGTGGGGTGTGGGTATGAGTGTGTATGGGGGTGTGTTGATGTGTGTGAATGACAGCAGGATCACCCCAGGGATCCCACTGAATCAGAGCAGTTTTAAATTCCAGCTAGGACTGCACAAGAGACTGACAAAGGATGCCTCAAAAGTATGCAGGATCAGTGACAGTTAACACACTTGTGCCCTTTCTTCCTCAGTTTTGGTGACAGCTTAAATACCAATATGGCTGTCTCAAAGTGGCTCCTTAGCCTGGAGGAGAATTTTCTGACATCAAGATAGATCCTACTGGTGTTGCTCATGGTGTAGCTGTAGAAATGTGAGCTGTATCTCTGCAACAAGGATTGTGCAGAAATCTGCATAATTTTCTACATCCTTAGGAAGATTCCCAGAATGTTTGGGACAGCACAGAATAAGGTTCTAAGCAGGAATCCCAGCTGAAGCTGAGACAAGAGGGAAATGATAAATATAGAGAGATCTTTTTAATCCTAAATAGATGTTCCTGGATCATGTTAGTTCCTTGTTCAAGAAATTCTTACAACAGCCATAGGATGGGTCTCTCCCCTATCCATACATGTAGATGAAGTTTTAAGTTCAGATTTCTTGTTTACAATGAGATTATGCCAATTTAAAGCCTTTGCCACTGTCAAAGAAAACACGAGCTGCCTACTTCAAGTGATGATATTTTCTGCAAATGCTCTAAGAGATTAAAACTCTTCCCACTGAAATGGTGAGAGAAAAACCAGGCATTTCCTGTGCGAAATAAATGGACAGACATCATTAATGAATGGGTCCTTTTATTATGTTAAAAGTCTTTTCCTCTTTAGGAAGTTAGCAACAAAGTCTTGAGCTCAAGATCATTAATAAAGGAATTAAATGCTGTAGGAGCAAGCACCTGTGCAATGCCCTAATTGTCATGTGTAAGGGACAAAATCTATCTTAGGACTGATTATAGAATCACAGAACCATTTTGGTTGGAAAAGACCTTTAAGATCATTTGGTCTAATTTTTAACCAAACACTGCCAAGGGCACCACTAAACGATTAAAGCAAGTAGTCCAAGAATACACAAGGCAGAAAGTTTTGGAGCATAACTTCATTGTTGAAAGGCAAGTGTCCACATTGAACATGCTCTTTATCCAGGCCTATGTCTTCAAAATATCTGAAGCTCCTGTGATTGACAGGGACAAAGACATTTTACCTGGATAATATTCAGTGGCACTAAAAGACAGCTAGATCAGTTTGAGAAGAAATAGTGAGTATCTGTGCTGCTGCTGTAGTTCAGCAGGTGACTCTAAGCTTGTGATCCTTGTCCTTAACACCTGCCTGCCTACTGGCCCATGACAGGGGGGTCCTTTCTGTCTGCAGCTGCCTTGATCATCTCGACTGATCCTTCCCTCCTAATTTCTGCCAGCTTGCTGCCCAGGCGTCTGCTTAAAGAGTGATGATATCCAGATGACTGTGTCTCTGCCTCTAATGTAAGATTTAAATGTATTCTTTTAGGATGGGATATTTAGGTTGATAAGCCTCGGTGATAATGGGAAAGAACTTTAGGAAGCAAATATATGACCTAGTATTAATGGATGATATTGGATGTTTTTTATTTAATGGCAACTAAATTAAAAGTGCAAGTTTTTTATAAAACATGACTGTAAAATCACCTAGTAAACAAAGCAGATCCATGTGTGTTTTGAGTCATACTAATATTTTCTTCAGGGTGAGAAGGCTCTGCAGACAGGTTGTATGAAGCAGTATTTATCCCTTTGAATGCTGGTAAGATTTAAAAAAAATCTTAAAATTATATGCAATAACTTCAGTGCAACAGTGTTCTAAGATAAGACATAGACTTGAAGACTAAATAAAATCTTATTTTCAAACTCAGTATTTTGTCCTTGATTTGAATAGTGAAACACTTTACAATCTGTATAGAAGCACAGGGCAATAGATGGCTCTTGGAGTGATTGAAAACTCACCCACTTTGCTATTTACATGTTCAATTTTAAACACATCAGGAAAATGGTTCAGAAGTTTCTAAAATAAAACCTCATTCAGTAAATTTCTTTTTCTAGAACTCTCCTGAATCAGCTCTTGAGGCAGGAGATAACTCATTCTAGGGGAGCAATAGAGAAAAAAGCATCTCTAGTAGGAACTTTTCTTCTTATAAAAGGACAATTTGCAAAGCTTTTTCAAATGCAACTTCAGCTGCATAAATTACAAAATATTTAGTACTTTTTTATGACAAGCCTATTACCTGCTACCTTCTATTGTTCTGTCCTTTCTGGTTCCAGACAAAGAAACTGGAAGGAACAAATGTATGAACATTGAAACTGTCACTAATGGACCTCAAGAGTAACTAAGGACACCCATGAGTAAATATTTTTTTTCTTTTTGCAATACTTCAATACTATAACTTCTGAGAATTGTAACCCATGGGGTGTCAGAGAAATCCAGAATACAGTAACCAGTGAAAACATGGCAAAAATTCACTTTGTGTATCTTTACATGAGGATCAAAATTAAACTATGGGCAAAGCTAAAGTTTTACAGAGGGTGCCAAGGCTCTTCTAATGTTGCAGGGCTTTGGTTTGCAGCTTATCTGAAAGGCAGCATCTCCTTCAGCACAGGGATGTTTAAATTTGTGGTGAAAGAGGAAGGAATGGCCAGTCCTGCTCCCTGGAGCATGCAGACAGTCTTTAGAACCTTCTCATTAAGCCACAATCCAAACTTGGACCTGCTGACTTGATAAACTAGGAATATTGCAGCATGAGAGGAACAAGGCAGACTCTAGCTCTTTGAGCAGATGAGAATTTCTATGCAAAGCATTATACATGAAAAATGAAAGGAAGAAGAGCAGCCTGCATAACAAAATTAACTCCTACTTAGAAAAATAAGAGAAAATGGCCATTACAAAATATTTTTCTTAGAACAAACAGCAAAACAGTGCCAGTACATAACATACAGAGAATGGAAAAGAGATGTTATGTAGGAAGACTACAAAAGGAAGATATATTATAAAAAGGAATTACTCTGCAATATGAAAGAAAAGTTGCATATTTAGAGATGATTTTACCCTAACTGCACTATCCTATTTATATCTTTATGGAAATAACTTCAAAACTAAAAAAACTTCATAACTAAAAAAATATTTCTACCTCTAACTGAACTATAATATTTCTTTATTTTCCATGCCATTAGTGGAACATGCTGGTTTTGCTCTAAGCTGTCTAAAATTTTTGAGCTTGACTATATAAATAACTTTACGTGTGTGCATAAGAATACAGAATTCAGTATTGTGCCTGTTTGGTGGGCATTATCCTCTACCAGAGAGAATCAACAAATCTCAGCCGCCCCTACAGGCAGCTATGGATGAGAGAACCACTAGCACAGAGGTGCATGAGGAACAGTCTATTTTAGCAAGAAGGCTGGGAAGCTGTTGCTGTGAAATTTTGACCAGTTACCACAAAGAGTCTTGTAAAAAAGTACAAAATGGATGCAAATACATGCTTAAAATAGGAAACTGGGTTTTTTAAAGTCTGCACCTGCCTTTCGTACTTTTAAATTCAAAGTTTTGCTACTCAGTTTGAGCTTTTTTACAATGTTACATTTTTACCTGGAAGGAATGCATACTTTCCACTTTAGTTTTCTAATAACTGGTAACTATCAGGTTAACAGCAGAACTACTTTCTATTAAAAGCAGTCACACTTAAAATAGGCATATTAGCTCTGTGTGAATAAAATCACATTTAGAATTATTAATATTCTCACTGTGAGAACAAAACTACCTCAAACTCAAAACTGGTTTGAGATTGCAAAAAGCCCCAGCTATATTTGCAATCAACAGCACCTACTGATACATTGAATTTTCACTTGTTAAGAAGTCTGAAACACTTCCACAAGCCATATTCTGCCTTCAGGGATGGCAGTGTGAAATCAATGGAACACTGAAGTCTCATGAATGCTATAAAAATCTCCATGTTATAATACTAAATATTTTTCCTGACAATTTAAACTGTAGAATAATATTTCACTATTTAGCTACAAAATTATTTTTTAAAAAATCTTTAATATTGAAACAATTCTGGTTTTAAGTATTCTTAATGTCCTGAAAAAGCTTTAATACATTAACTGCTGGTATACCAGTCAACTGAACTTTTAACATCGGAAATAATTCCACTGGACAAAAGTAATATCCATGAATAAACATAAATAGTAACAAAGATTTTATCTTCAGTATTTTATATCCTGACCAAATTATTCTAAAACTCAGTTAAGACAGTCGAAGACAGTCAGCTAATACTGGGATTTAAGTTTGAAGCCTTCCCCCAGCATTTATGATATACTTTAGAACAAATTTATCCCTCTTTGTATATGTGGGCTAATTCGAGTCAAAATTATTATTTTATATGAATAACTATAATATATTACATTATTTAAACTCACTAGCTAATAATCACTAAAGTCAATATAGTCTCTCTCTTTTTTTTTTTTTTTTTTACTAGCCTCACTATTTGGCATACCCAGACCCTCTTTGTTCCTAGAATTCATCCATGGGACAAATTAGGACTGCCCCAGTGACCAGCAAGTAATTTGGTTAAATTAGTGTTTTTCTTTTCTCCATCCAACTTATCCCACTTCATGGCATGTCTAATCTTCTCAGCCTGATTAGGCTTCTGCTTTCAATTAAAAAAGCAAGTTTTCCTCCAGGAAATAGGAAAATTGTGTCACCACTCTAGTCAGAAAACCTTCACATGCTGTGTGCTACAGTCCACAGAACTGATCTCTAGCTCAGCCTGCAGCAGGGTTCTGAGGAAACTTCTGGTTTGGAAAATAAAGAGCTACCTTAGAGTAAGTATTAAGCAGAACGGGTAGGATAGTAGCAGGGCTATCAGTTCATGAGGTGAGTAGGCTGGAGAGCGGCCTGGCTGGGGAGCAGATGCATTCTCCAGTTGACCCATCTGGAGGAAGGCAACACCTCCTGGAGCTTTCCTTGGCCTGGTGTTTGCATGCCCAGGCTGCCAGGGAGCTGCAAAGGCCCTGATCTGCCCCCCTTTCTGGCAAAGACTGCAGTGCAACAGCCTGGGGATGGAGGCTCCTCCCCATGCTCACCCAGAGACCTGGCAACATTTTGTTCAGACACACAGGGCTCCCACGTGCTCCCTGCTGCATGTCATCTGAAGGACTACCTTCCATTATCAGCAGTGTTTTGTGCAAAAAACGGACAATAACAGTACTTTCCTTATGCTCTTTTTCTCCAAATCATATCACTATATCAAAAACAAGCAGAAGGAGGTACAGCTGCCAGAATAGAGACTTCCAGCAAAGTACTTAACTCCTTGCAGGACCAAGTTCTTCAAAGTAACGTTCTGTTTATTTTTAGCTGGTTTTCTTGATGCCTATTTTTCCATCCAGGTTTAGGTTTTTTTTTCATTCCAGCAGTAGTAAAGATATTGTTATATCTGATTTCACTGCTTTAATTAAGTAAGTACTTCTCAGTCCATGATCAGTTCTATTTTGGGCTGGTTTAAAGTTTATTTAATTTGAGACAAATGCCAAGCAGGGTAGCATAATTGCACATCTAAAGGCCTGCTTGATCCTAATATTAAAATCTTGTTTTATTTCCTGAAAGCTTAAAAAAAATCTAACATGTTCAGTGTAAATTTGTCAAAAAATTCTTTTTATCTGCACTCTAAAATACAAGTAAAAAATGGCCAAAGGACAAGACTCTATAAGCTGCGTGATTAACACCTTGCCTTATTTCCGCCCCCCCCCCCCCCCCAAGGATAACAGGAATAATGAGCACAAACTATCACAGAACCTGGGGAAAAAAGCCCTGGCAGAGGCAGAATGAGGTCATCTTACCCATTCACTGTACCATGAGTGAATTAAGGATTCTGTGTAATTCTTGTGGGGTGTCTGGTTAACCTGAGTGTAAAGGACTCTGGTCACTCATTCTGTCATTCCTAGGCAGACTGCACACTTGCTTCACTTCATTTAGAAAACTTCTTTCACATACAACCTGAATCTTTGTTGCAATTTAAGCTCATTCTATTTTATTTCTTTCTGTCATCATTCCTTTTTTAAAGACTGGCAAAATGTTTGTCATTTTAATTTGCCTAGAATTTCAAACCCTTCTATGAGTTGCCAAAGCGCTCATTACCGCTTTAGTAGTTTCTTTGAATATTCTAGAATGCAGTTGAGTTAGCTTAAATGATTTAAAGGGATCTGACAGATTTAGGGATTCCAACCTGTTCTTTTACTTTCCCCTTTCTTGCAAGTGTTAATTGTACTACACAACAGTTCAGAGTTGACCTTTTCAGAAGACTGATACAGAAAAAGCCATTACACATTTCAGCCTTCTTGGAATCATTTGTTGAGAACTCTTCCTTTTTCTATACAGCAGACCAATATTTTTCTTAGTCTTTCTCATCACTATTGTGCTGATGAATCAGTTCACATCAGCCATGACACACCTTGCTAATAGCATAATTTTGTATCTGCTCCTGTATTTCCATTTTATTCCTTTTGTTTGCCTTCACTGATCTAATTTTCTATCTATTTTCTGTATAATTCCTTCTTGTGACAGAAATTAACTTAAAATTTTTATGTTTGTCTTTTACTATAGTTCCTGTCCTCCTTCTGTATTTCACATTTGGATCCCTTTAGCCAGCATCATTCATATATTTTGTCCAGGAAACTGAGTCCCCGTTAAATAATTTTTCTTTAGTTTTGGTTCCTCTGAGATTCCAAACTGCAGATCTGTACTTAAAGGTTTGCTCTCAGAATCCCCTGGTTTTCTATACTTCTTCCTTTCCCTCTAAAGAACAATGAACTCTGACACTCTATGGTCATAGAAGTTGCCTTCTACACTCACTAGGTTAAAGTCAAATCCAGAAAGGTTTTTTAAGTTTCCTATATGTTTTAAAAACCTACTAGGGAATTTGTGCTCAGGTCCCAGCATATTCACCTGGAAACAGAGAAATCCCCATATTATTATAAAGTCATGTCCTGGAAAATGCCAACTCCTCACACAAAACCTGATCTTCTTAAGAGAGCATAACTGTAACATGATTTCCTTTACAGAGTTTGAGTGCTTTTAACTACTTACTGATCTCATTTAAACGAGAGAGAGAACCTGTGGCAGAGAAGTTACAGTCAGTATTGCCAACAGTGGCATGCTGATCTGGTTCTGCTGCTGGCTGGGTGTCCATCAGTAGATTGATAGGGTAGGATTTATTTCACCAAAATTTCAACACTAATAGTAGAATTATGAACCTTTGCACTTGACACATCAGCTATTTTATCCTAGTCAGGGAACAGGCACATTAGGACATATAAATTCATGTGATTTATTTTAGATATCTTCTGTAAAACTGGATTACTGGCACTAACAGAAGTAAGAAAATTTACATGTGAGACTGGACCTGGTCTTTCCCCTAACCTTGTGGATTACAGCCATATGGCTTAACTTTTATTTTAACCAGTGTCCAAGAGAGAACATGCTAGGCTATCACACAAGCCTACATATACATGCACCTTCTTTAGATCTCGCTTATAAAAGCAAGAGTTCCAGGTTGTTTTAATTTTGTACTTTCTTTCTATGACCTGAGTTGCTTTAAGTTTTCTATATTATTCTGCATATAGCAGAGACTGGTGACAATCTTATCATTATAACCATGTTCTCCTTTTCACATTTTCTCTACATCTTTGATAGATCATACAGATCTGTCATATATTATAGAAAGCTTTTTGTAGAGTTAGAATAAACCATCCCCTTGAGCATGTCTTTCAAAGGTGGGCAGTGTTCTAGTTTGTTAACAGATGCAATCCAAGGCTGGTGGCAATTACAACTTCAGTGAGTTGACAAGTACATGGTAGTCTCTGTAAGGCAAGTAAATGGCCTCAGTTTCCCTGCAGCTTCCCTAGAAAGCCTTTTGCTCTAGAGATGCCTTTCTTGCTCTGCTTATGGCTCAATGGCTAAAGCAGGCGGTATTGAATTATACGAGCTGTTTGCAGCTTGTGCGCAGTTTGGGGCACCACAATCAAAAAATGACATTAAGCTGTTAGAGAGGCACCTAAAGGGGGACCATGAATATCATGAAGGGCCTCAAGGGGAACTATATGAGGAGCAACTGAGGTCACTTGGTCTGTTCAGTCTGAACGAGACTGAGGGGAGACCCCACTGCAGTCTACAACTTCCTTGTGAAGGAAAGGGGAGAGTCAGGCACTGATCTCTTCACTCATGACTAGGGACAGGACTGAGGGAATGGCCTGAAGCTGTGTCAGGGAAGAATTAGGTTGGATATTAGAAAAAGGTTCTTCACCCAGAGGGTGCTTGGGCACTGGAACAGGCTCCCCAGAGAAGTAATCACAGCACCAACCTGACAGAGTTCATTAAGTGTGTGGACACTGCTCTCAGGCACAAAAGTGTGATTCTTGGGGCTGTCCTGTGCAGTGTCAGGAGTTGATGATCCTTGTGGACCCCTTTCAACACAGGACATTCTACAATTCTATGATTCTGAATACTTCAGGCATGGTACTGTTAGGTAAGGGTAGATCGTTTGGTATCTGTGACACCAGGAGTAATCTTGGCTGTGGCCCCAGGTGGAGCATTTAGTGTGGCTGCCACTCAGTCTACACACAGGAAAGGCAGCATGATCTTAAGCCTACAAGCAGTAGTCCAGCTGTCTGGGTTTAACGACCTTGGTGGTCTGCTGGGCATTAGCACACACATTTCTCCTTTGCACAGCTGTAACTCCACTTAGCAGGAACTGCACTGACAGGTGAAAATGAGGAAACAGGCACATTCTGACACTTTCCAGAACTCCTTCCTTCACTCCATGACATGGCTGTAACATGGACACTGTGGTTGTTTCACCCTATACAGACCTTCCCATTAGCAAACAACATTTCCATGAGCCTCTTTCTAAGAGGCTGCTTAAAGAAGATGCTATGACTCCTTCTATCCCTTCTGTACAGTACACCACGTGGTTGCACATTGCTGTCTATAGTAAAAATCCCAGGCTTCACTCCAGGTAATTTTACCTTTTGGGCCACAGGTATCGTATCAGTTGACAAATTTCTTTTCTTACCTTGTACCAAGACTTTACACCTCTAGCCCAATTTGCTGCAACTTTTTGCAGAGAGGAAGGATGCAAATTTTAACAATTTCTCCAGAAAATGTATCTCATTTTGTGAAGATGATATAAATTCCTCCTTCACCTCACTGCTCACACAGTTCACACAGACAAGAAGCAAGGCGCAAATTGAAATACAGAAAATTCCATTTGAATAGGAGAAAAAGACCCTCTTTTAATATGAGGTTGGTCAAACACTGGCACAATTTGTCCTGAGAGATTGTGGAGTCTCCACCAAGAGAGATACCCAAACTCCAACAGGATGCAGCCCTGAGCTGTCACTGACCTGCTGGGAGTGGGGGGGTTGGACCAGACAATCTCCAGAGATCCCCTCCAACTTCCAAAGGCCTGTGAAAAGGGCAGGAATATCATAAGTCAGTTTGAGAAGTTGCTTCATGTTATGTGTTTTTAACAAGATACATTTTATTTCAGCTTCCTATTTCTTGGAGGCACTACTGTGCCAAGGTACAACAGAAGTCCTTGGATATCAGAGCACCTGATGATGACTGTGACCCTATAGTCTAATGCTGCTGAACACCCAGAGCCTACCTAACGCTCTATGTCTCTCTATTAAACATAAACATTCACTGAAGTGCAAGTTGAGACTTAGATCTTGTTTTATTTTTCTGGTCTGCAGATATTTTATTAGGCTATGCAAAGTGGAATAGTTTCAACAGAAAACACTGAGAGTCCAACCTTAAAATTATTACCCAGACTGGTGGGCAGGGCACTTGGATGAGACCCAGGAATTGCTTCAAGTTCTGATGGAAAAGAAGTTGCTTTGATCTCTCACATCCTGAAATATTACTACTACCACTTGATTTCTAGGCAAAAGGGACACTACATTATGTGACAAAGGGTTGATTGAAAGCAAAGTGAGCTTTTGGAGGAGCCCACTGGACATGTGTGGATTAAGGCACCTGCCTTAATGGGGTTGAGAGGCTTTGACACCACCTAATTTCTTGGGATGACTTCCTGGACAGTCTAGGTAGTCTCCTAGTTGGGCAAGTATTTGTGGTTATGGTCTTTCATTCCTAATGTTTCCACCTACTGCAAAGGAAACCTTAGTACTGGGTCACTCTGGATATCACTGTGCAAAAGATACATCAAGATTAGGGGTTATAGGCTGAGCATGGACAGGAATAAACACTTTTAGGGAACAAACACTTAAATTACTAACCTGAGGAATTAATTATTTTTTACTAATTCAGTTTAGCTTTGTATTTTCTTGACAAATGAAAATAGGCTGGTTATATTTAATTTTGACTTCTTGGCTTGATGCACCATGTTCCAAAATCCATGTGACAAACATTTTATGCAAATCTTAATTAAAAAGACAGGATTATTCCCTTAGTTACTGCAAAACTCTTTCCTTTCCTCTGAAATACAAGATGGTATTTCTTTCTAGCTAAAGTACAGGAAGTAGTTGATGCTACAAGTAATGTCTGAGTGATATTCCAGCAGTAATTTGCTATGTTCACCTTATTTACTGTGGGAAAAAAAAATATTCTGGTGGAGTAGCAAAACAATTCTTATTATGCAAAAAATTACATAAAGTTTACAAAAAAAAAATATTATTTTACAGCAACTTACCTGCTAAATATAAAGCTTCTATACCAGCGCATTATACTGAGTATAGAAGGTGAGCTGATATTAAGTCATAAGCACTGTTATGACCTAAAAAACCCTGTATTTAACTGAAGACGCCAAATTTTGCTTAGCTGTAGGAATGTGCACAGCCACCAGAAGTATAGACTGAAAAACACATGAAATAAACCTTCATACTTTCCTCAGATCTCACAAGGCTGCAGCTAGAGTAATACATGAATATTGGGGGACTGTGCTAGGGCATGAAGAAGACGTGTGCCATTTGGAAAGGGCTGAGAGACAAAATAATGATTTTACAGGTGTAAAATAAGATCTTTGTTAGGGTGCCAATATTGTTGATACAAATGAGCATGTGGTGGCAGACCCTGCAGGAGAACACTCCTGAGTGGCACATCTGAGGAGACCTGGTCAAAGCACAATCCTGAGAATGCCTGGAGAGCCCAGCCTGCAGCGCAAGCTTAGTTAAAGCACTGCAATGCACAATCAGTCCCACAAAGCAGAAGTTCTACTGAGAAGATTAAAAAGGAGACATGCCATTGATATGATGATAGAGTTGACTGACTAGATTTAGAATGAATGATGCAATTCATAAAACACACTGAGAAAGTGCCATCTCTGATAACACTGAGAAAAGCAATGTCAGGTCAAAAGAAGGGACAGGATGTAAACTGCCAAAGTCTACAGACCAGACACAGTCTGAAGGAAAACAGAGTCTTGAGGACATTTCTGCAGAAACATTAAGGGAGCTCTAAAATGTGGGCAATGGAAATCAGCAAGTCATAGAAATGACCAAAAAGTGTGAGAGGATAAGGGGATACTTGTGTTTATGATCATCTGCAGTTAACAGGATCACAGATACACTTCTCTCCTTAACAATTGTATTTACATAACACCTACATTAATGTAGAAATACTGGCATCAGTTAACACCTGTGAGAAGTAACTGTATCACTGCAAAAGGGGTTATGACACTGTGGCTTTCTGAATTGAGAGGAGGCTAAAGGGACACCTTGACAATGGTCTTTGAGTACCTAAGAGGCCATTCTCTGACTACAGAGGATTGCAAGACAAAAAAAAAAAAAAGTCACTGAACTGCAGTAAGGCAGACAATGGAAAACCTCAGGGTAATAATGCATAAGTCTGGATTCCTTGTTGAAGCTGTGGAATCTTCAACAGTGCAGGTTTGAAATGGCATCATGAACAAACATCACGAAAAAAAAGTCCCATATAACTGACCTCCTCTAGGAATAGAGGCAAAGCAGGTGGACTTTTTACTATGCTTTTATCTGCTCTTTTTACTACGATTTTATGGCTGTAGCAAATGTTAGCATAAACTCTGCTTGTTTATTTTGATCATACAAGAAGCACACTTCAAGGGAGAGGTTACAACGGCAAACAAACTACAGTAATCCACAAAAATGGGCTTAACAATGTTATAAATTACTTTTAATTGCCAGTTTAGCAGAACACTGAAGCGCAGTTCTCCTGTCTTAAAGATTTTAGGTCTAAGGACACAAACCACTCAAATCTTGAAGCCCTGAGGAAATACAAAACCAGCCCAATGACACCTTTAACAGTAGAATAATTCCAGACTTAAAAAAACTTTTAAAAGTATTAGAGAGGGGTGTGCTGCAGGACAGGGTAAACTCATGTACATTCCACATAAAGCAAGGCATCTCTAATCTCCTCCTCAGAAAAAAAAAAAAAAAAGCTGTTAATGAGATTTCCTGAACAATTAAATAACCATACCTCAATGTACATTTCATTTGTGGAAAGAGACTGATGTGAATTGTCTATACCATTACTAAGATTTAGTGATCCCATTTGTGGCAGTGATAATTGCATACAGATTGCCTGTCTTTAACTAAAGAAAGCTCCCTTTCTCCGAGGCTTTTAGCTGTCTGCAGATGCCTAAATGAAGCCTTTCTGTTGACACCCATGGGCTCCCTGGGGTGCTTATGTCAGTTCCTGGTGCTATCCCTTTTCATCTTAATGTACACCTGCCAGACTGCTTGGAATTTCTATTCACTGTCACCTTCGCCTGAATGCTCCTTCAGCCTGAATAAACTTGGGTTTATTCACAAGTGAAATAAGCTGTGCGACTTGATGGCTCTGCCTTGAAAAGCCCAAAGGAGCAAAAAGCCGAGGGGTTTGAAACTAGAAAATTAAATATTTCCAAGTTGTTCACTTTGCAGCTGCACACCAGAAAATCTATTCAATGGTTCTTGTTAAGGCCAGACGATCCTCAGAAAGGTCCCTTCTGAGCGTACAGCCTATGAACCGACAGATCTGAGATTTTCTATAACATTTCCCAGAATTTAAAGACATAAAGGATTGTATAAAGCTTTTGGCTTCCGATGCGACTGGTCTCTCACAAAGTCTACCACCGTATCCCGAGGACAAGTTGATCCCTGCCGGCAAACGACACTCGCGAAGAGCACCCTTGCGTCCGCCGCGCCGCCTGCCCGGAGCTCGGCGCCTAGCGCCGGCCGGGCTGCCCGGGGCTTCTGTGGCGCTCCCTGAGCCGAGCGCCTCCGGCGAGAGGCGCGCCCGCGGCAGCGGCTCTTTGACAGGGAGACGCCAAAAAAAAGGAGCAGCGAAGAGACAGCACCATGCCCGGCCACCGACAGGAGCCCGCTGTGAGCCTGCGAGCCGGCGAGGAGGAGAGAACAGCACATCCCCGGGACCCCAGCCCTGGCCGCGCCGCCGACCCGGTGCCCGCCCGTCCCGCCGCTCACCGATCGTAGAAACGACGGTGCCCACGAAGTAGAAAGCGCCGGTGAAATCCCATCGGGGCCGGATGTCATCGACGCGGATGCCGGCCACGCTCGCCTCCTCGTATTCCCGGAGGAAGTGCCGGAGCTCGGCACGGCTGAGGTTGTGGCGCCGGGTGAAGTTCTCCAGGCGTTCCTCCCAGCGCTCCTTCGCCTCCCGCTCCGTGGGCAGCTCGATGGCCGAGAAGACGGCGGCGCCGCACAGCATGTACAGCACGATGAGCACCGCCAGCAGGAGGAACCGCGCGTTGTCCGCGTTGAGGCGACCCGCGCTGGAGCAGCAGCAGGCGCCGCGACACGCCATCCTCCGCCCGCGGGACCGGGCTGCCGCGCCGCCACGCTACGTCGGGGCCCTGATGCCGCCGCCGGGCATCACGGCGCCGCCCGCCAGCCGTACGCGGGGCTCAGGGCGCCGCGGAGCCCGGCGGCGGCGAGCGGCGCTCCCGGGAGCCGGCCGGCACCTTCACCCCGGGGGCAGGGCGCGGCCCCGGCACGGCCCCGCGGCGGACGCGCTTCGGGCTGCCGAGCATCCTGCGGGCCAGGGAACCGCTCGTCCCGTCCCGTCCCGTCTCGCAGAGCCCCTCAGCCCCAGCGGCCAACGCGCGGGGCTCCCTTCCCCGCCAGTTTCATATCCCCTTCCTGCCCCCGCCCCGAGCACGTCGGAGCGGGGTGCAGGGACAGGCACCGCCAGGCGCCTCCTGCCTGCCGGGGAGGGCGAGGCGGGACCGGCGGCAGCTCGCCCCCCGCCCTCCCCCTTCGCCGCGGAGCTCCGCCGCCCGGTCCCCCGGGCCGCCCGCATCACGACCTCGGGGGAGCCGCGGGCCGGGCCGCGCCCCCGGGGGCAGCTCCCCTCAGCAGAGGCGCGGCCGAAGGTCAGTGCCGGCAGCGGGCAGGGCGGGCTGGCAGAGGAGGCTGCCCCGCGTCCTCCAGCCCTCAGAGGGGCGGGGGGCTGCCCTCCTTCCCGGCCTCAGGTACCCGGCCCCGGGCATGAATGAAACCGTCAGGCGATGGATTATACGCACCCCTATAAAAGCCATAAAGATTAGTGCCCTTTGCCAGAAGAGGGGACCTCCTTCTCCACAGGTCTGGTTAACCAATGCCTTCCCGACAAGGTGTTACATCTCTGTCCTCCAGCGCCTGGTGCTCGAAGAAAATTGTGTAGGGAAGACAGAAACAGCCTCTCCAGCTGCAATGTGGTTTTAAAATGCGTTATTTGCAGGTTCAAAGGGCAGAGCTCTCGGTTCAAATCTTCTGGAAATACCATTCTCACTATAAGAAGAAAAAGCTAAACTCCGCAGTATCTGGGAGTTGCTACAATGCTGAATCTACTTTTAAATAATTGGGGGCTGGAATTCAGCTCTGCTAAACATAGTATAAAAGCACATTCTTTCCAGGGAAGGACAACCTACACATACGTTTTTTAGAAAGCAGGTTAATGAACTGCAACATCCACTTCCCTTTCCCTCTCCCCCTCTCCCCTCCCCCACAATTTTCTAATAATTCTGTTGCAGTCAAAATGCAATGGGAATGAACACCAAGATCTTAGAAATCTCCCTTAATGACAGATAATTGAACGCTCCGTGTAAGAGCCATTGATTGTCTCACAGCCTGAGGTATATTTGAGTATTGGTCTGAGCCCAAAGGTTGAACTGTGGGCAGTTCCAACGCCAATGTTTGAGAGAGGATCAACACCTGTGTGGCAACAACTGCTACAGCAGTAGGCACAGGGAAAAATAAGTAGCTTTTTTTATGTTGCACAGTAAAACAGTAGCCAGATATGAAGAGGAGTCATGTTTAATTTTTTCGTATTTGTTTTTATTCATAGGTGATACATCATGCTGCAGGTTTTTATTCCCTCTTAATTAGTCTTTAGCATGGAAATTAAAATTAGCAGCAGTACTGGAAGACATTAAATAGCTAAAAATAGGAAGATGAGATGCCAGCTAAACTAACCAGACTGTGCCAAGTGCTAAAGGTAACTACATACTTCCATAAAAATTGCTGATATATCTTTAAAATTAGTGGCAGTTCCTACTAGAGGAAAAAAAAACAAACCAAAACCCAACCTATACTTCCCATCTTTGCCGATCTGCCAGAAAGACAGAACTGAACCAGCAAAGGCAGCAGAACTGAGTGAGCAACCTCTGTACACACCAATGGCTCCATCCATCAAACCTGTTCAAGGGTGGCTTGGATTATCACAGTGGGAAAAAGAGCATTTAGGTGCTTGCAACCATGACATCAATGTGATTGCCTAAAGGAATATGAACAACAATAACACTATTCAAAGGAATATCCAAGGCAAATTAATCAAGGTTATTGAGTTCCTTCTTATATACATATTATTTTGTTAGTGTGGAATAGTCATTTTTATGTTTGTCTTGAGCATAGAGATAGTTATTGCATTAAGATAAGGTAAGATCATCTGGCACAGTTTTGAAAGACACATATACTACTGTCACTGATCATCAAAAATTGCAAATTTCCTTAATTTGTCCACTTTGAACTTGGCAGTGATTTAATCACCTCTTGAAAAAGTGTCTTTTTAAGGATGTGCTCCCTATTAAAGGCGAGAACAAGAGCAAGTTGATATTGACTGGAATCTTGAAAAAGAAAATGAGAATATGGCTTATTTTAAAGAATACTTTCTTGTAAAACAGGTAAGCATTCCCACTGCTCTTGGGTAAACAGCTGGAAAAACTGGAGTGTGTGTTTGTGGAGAGCACGAACACTAATCAGTCAGCCATCCAAAATATTTAAGCAAGGCAGAATAAAGAAATGCAGTGTGTTCACTGGCATAAGCAAAAAAAAAAAAAAAAAAAAAGGTAACTTTTTCGTTTCAGGTAAAAGAAAAAGTGGTTAAACATGGTGATGACATTTAAATTAACCCCAAATCAAAGTGAACATCTTGTGAGCCTGAGCCCTGAGTGCAATGCCATTACCCTCAGTACAGTCACCTGTACACCACTATCACACAGCTCCCTAGCATCATCTGTGGGTGCAGCCATTTAGTAACAACAGATCGGTGATGGTGAGGCTTAGCACAAGTGTAAAATTATAGGGAAGAAAAATCAATATATTTATCAATTTTCTTGATAATACTGACTGGCAACCCTGTAATTAAGAAAGCTATCAGTCACTAAGTACCCCAGGAATGATTACTAGTAAGTTTCTAGTAATTCACATTTTGAATCCTTCTGAATGTGAAGTAGGGAATCATAGAAGTATTTACTGTGTCCAGTTCTGGGCCCTCAGTTTTGGAAGGACATGGAGATGCTTGAGTGCATCCAGAGGACAATGAGGCTGGTGAGTGCCTGGGAACACAAGACCTGTGAGGAACGACTGAGGGAGCTGGGGTTGTTTAGCCTGGAGAAAAGGAGACTCAGGGGTGACCTTACCACTCTCTACAACTGACTGAAGGGTGGCTGTAGTCAGGTAGGGGTTGGTCTCTTTCTCCAGGCAGCAACTGACAGAACAAGAGGACAGTCTTAAGCTGTGCCAAGGGAAATATAGGTTGGATATTAGGAAAAAGTTTTTAACAGAAAGAATGATGAAGTACTGGAATGGTCTGCCCAGGGAGGTGGTGGAGGTTTTTTCTTAAATCATCCCTGGGTGTTTAAAAAAGACTGGAAGTAGCACTTGGTGCCAGGATTTAGTTGAGGTGCTAGGGCACGGATTGGACTCAATGATCTTGAAGGTCTCTTCCAACCTAGTGATTCTGTGATTTAAGATCATTTAGTCCAAACATTAACAAAATATTACCACAAGTCTGCCACTAACCCATATCACTAAGTGTTGCATCCACACATCTTTTTAATACCTCCAGGGATAGTAACTCCACCACTTCCCTGAGAAGTCTGTTCCAATGCCTGACAAGCCTCAGTGAAGAATTTTTCCCTAATATCCAATCTAAACCTTCCCTGGTGAAACTTAAGGCACCTCCTTTCCCCTCACTTGTTACCTGGGAGAAGAGGCTGATTCCCACCTGGCTACAATCTCCTTGCAGGTAATTGTAGAGAGCAGTAAGATCTCCACTGAGCCTCCTTTTCTCCATGCTAAATATTCTTAGCTCCTTCAGTTACCCTTTAGAAGACTTGTGCTCCAGACCCTCCGCCAGCTACAGTGCCCTTCTCTGGACACGTTCCAGCCCCTCAATGTCTTTTGTGCCATGAGGGGCTGAAAAATGGATGCAGCACTGGAGGTATGACCTCACGAGTGCTGGGTATGGGGGGACAATCACTGCCCTGGTCCTGCTGGCCATGCTATTTTTGTGCTATTTTTGATACAAGCAATGTGTTCCATTAATGGGATGCTGTTGATTTTATAAAACACCTCGTAGTACACTTATAAAATACAAGTTCCAACCCAATCTGGAATGTACACATTTAGAAGACAGAACAAAGGATATATTAACAAGATAGCATTTATTTTTATTTTAATTTTATATATAATAACTTTTATTCCAGCTACCGAGGTCAACTGAGAGTCTCACAGAACAGTAATTTTTATATTAATTACAGCTATAAATTCACAGAGACTCAGAATGGTTCTCCTCTTGAAAACAATATTAGGAACCACAGTAATGAAAAAGCATATAAAAAAGTATTCAAAAAAGCAGGTAATAATATGGTTATAGAGTCTCCAAGAACCTCTCCCTTATTAACATTTTAAAGTTTCAACTACAAATTAGCCATTAGAGCAGACACTATAGCTTACAGAACAGAAACAAGCAGTATTTGCAAGTAGCAGGGCAGGCTCAGTGTCAGCAAGTGGAACATCACAAGCACTGGAAACATTTAAGATGGAACCCACATATTTCCATGTGTATCAGGGGCATCAGTGTAAGGAATATTCCAAATCCATGGTTGATCTGTAAGCCAAAACAAAAACATACTCATGACAAATTAATTTATCAAATGCAAAATTTGGTTATCTTCCTCTTTCCCCTTTGGAGGAAGAAGGTGGTCAAAATTCCCACTGATTTTCAATCAACATCATGTGCGATTTCAGTTTAGTGGAATTTTTTTTTTTTTAAACTGTAAGATTCAGAGTTTTCAAAAGGCTTTGCTTTTCCCCCCAGATATTGTTTTAAATATAGTTATAACGCAACATGCTCACCAGCTGTTTAAGAATTGTATTTCAGACAACATACAAGTACAGTAATCCAGCCAAATTTGGTTTGGCCTAGTGCCAGCAAGTTTTGTACTGCATCTCTCTTAACCCAATGGAATTATAAATAAGCACTGTAACATATTAATATTTTTCACAGGGACAGTAAGAATTCAGTACCTAAGAATGACACAGCCTGACCCCTGAAAAGTTCACATTTACCCCTCACTTCTTCAAACATTACACCTTGGGATGAGCAACAGGTTTGCACCACACAGTTCCCTCCCTCCCACTTCTCAGAATACAGAGGTTTTTGCCACTCTTGGAAAAGAGAAAAGGCAACACACCAGGAGGTAACTGCTAGCTCTGCAACCTGCTCTGTGCTCTTCCTCCTACCATACATGTGGCAGAAAAGCAGCTGGTGTTCTATGAATGTTCTCTGAATCCAAATCCAAGGTATTATTCTACTTCTTGCAGGTTACTCCTTTTTTAATGAGTTTTCTCAAATTAGAAATTTATATAAATCTAGCCTGCTTCTTCTCTCCATGTACAAAATGAGCCCTGAAGGAATAAAATTACATTAATCTGTAATATGCATATGAATTGTACCAAGGATGACAGGAATAGCTATCGATCCAGATTACTTTTATCCAATTTTAAATTTACAGGATCCAATGACAATATAGGAAGTGAGAATTACTGTAGCAAGGAAAGGAGAGTAAGAAAGTGACAAAAACAGTAATGAAGGTACACAGTAGAAACTACAGTTGTGTAATTATATAAATTACACAACAGCGCCCTGTGACAAGTACCACAGCAATTAAACATGGGGCAGAGGGACCATTGCTACTAAGTACTCATTATTACTTGCAACTAGAGTGTCCTTAATTCTCATACTGTAGTTCCTTATGTTGCACTAAAACATATCCCAGCTATGCAAATGTTTTAAAATGTGTCTGTTTACAGCAGGAAGAGAGCAGTAAGGTACTTGGTTGTTTTTTTGTTACAGTGAACAGGTGATTTTAATTCATATAAAAAATAAAAGGCATCAGAAACCAGAAGAAACTATAGCACTTAACTCACAGTGCACTGCCAAGAATGCTCTCTAGGTTTCTGGCTCAACTGCAGGAAATCTAGACTTTGAGTCATCTCTTAAAAAGAGACAGAAGTAGCACCATTATTTCACTAAGCTTGTTTTATCAGTCTCCTGCTGGAGAGTCATGTGTACCTTTTGCATTTTAGGTGAATACCTTACCAGATACTAAACATTAACAGTTAAAAAAAAATGGGTACAGAATAAAGCAAATGATGGGAAAATCATTAAGGATTTCAAACATGCATTCAGATTTGAACACTGACCTCTATCTATGACATCAGAATAAATCCAGTCCTACTCAAACACTGGAATTTGTCACTCAAGAGTACATTATGCAGCTTAGACCTATCCATCTTCCCTACTTCCCTACCATCTGGCACTTACTCTGCTTAATTCAGCAAAACATGCAGGCAGAAGAAAACTTAAGATGTACAGAAATAACTTCAGTCACCCCTTTAAAGCACGCTGAGAGGCCTCAATACCTTATTTAGTTCTAATTGTAGCGATCAAAATAAAATTTGCTCAAGGTAGCAATTACTGGACTTGGAATTTTGTTGTTAATGGGATGCTGTTGATTTTATAAAACCACTGACAGTATTTTAATAGTCATGTGTAGAACTATTACTGATACAAATTATAATTCAGTTATTTATAAAATGTCAGGTTTAATTTAAAATTATTCATCATTTTTAATAGGATCTGTATCAGCAAGAGAAAGACAATGACTGTGTACAAATACTGTATGATAGTAGCTGCTTACTGTTGCACACGAAAATGACTGCCAAGCTTCTCAGAGTTAATTCTTTTGATCTTCTTGGGGGGGAAGGAAACAAAAGCCCCATTAAATAATTTTTAAAGTGTCCTTAACATACTTCCCTTCCACACATTTCAAGATCATTGCTTCATTTCTGACACTCCAACTTTGTATCAACTGCACTTGACTGGAGTTAGTGTTATCTACTAGGCCAGTACCACAGCTTTGCTCTCTCCTCATTTACAAGCAGCAGAACTCCAGCAGTAGAGTTCAGTAAAATAAACGGGGCCATTCCAGTCCCACTGATACTTAGACATTATCTGAAGCTCAGGTGGAGAACTCTTTCAGTTATACTCAGATTTTTGAACATTGACAACTGAACAGACTACCACATTTTACTTAAAGGTAGAGAGGCTCTAGAGAACAAGACAAGTTCTTTTTGAGTAACAACTAAGTATCACTCAAAGAATCCATGCTATCACTCAAAGAATCCATGCTGGCAGGCCACCCAAGCCTCCATGTTCTCATAAATATGACAAATGACAGTACAGTCAAAACCAGGAACATGCAACTGAATAGTAAAGTATAAAACACAATGAAAGCACCTTTGTGATCCTCCTCCTACAGGTGTCTTTTGTACTGTGGGTGTAGATCTGGATGAGAAAATTCCTGGTTAATTTCTAAACCCAGAGACTGGATTCTTACCTACTTAATCAAAAAAGGTAGCTTCAAAGCAACAAGTATGCATGTATATAGAAAGGTTACGAATAACCAGACTTCTGCGAGTCATTCTAAACATACATGGCAAACTCACTCCCCTCTGCATGAGTCTGGAAAGTTCTTCCTTAAGCATTTGCAAAAGGCGTACACTACACTTCAGGCTCTCTTGTCCCCTCCCTCTGGATGAGCATGGCATTTGAAAAGGAACTAATCTTGTTCCTCTCAATGCAAAAATCATACTTAAAGATCTCAAGAAGGAGGAAAGGCAGATGGGGAATAGATGTGGGATCTATATGAATATTCACAAAGTGATGATTTCTGAAGGCCAGGACAATGACTACTTGTTTGGGGAAAAAAGGAGAAAAAACCCACAACCCAGTATTGCAGTTCCGAACACAGGATTTGCTTTATTTCTCAAAGTGCTGATGTGATGAGGGAAAAAAAAAAAAAGTATTTTGCACTTTCCTGAGACCTCCCCCAAACTGTGATAAAAAAACCCTCTTGATATACTTGTGAATTAGAAGTTTCAAGTTCCCTCCACACAACAGATGATTTCCACAGTCAGTGAACTGTGTAATATCTAAATCACAAATGAAGTGAAATTCCTCGACTGCAGCAAGCAACTTGTATTGGTAAGAGAGATAATAGCAATATTGTAACCGAGATGTGATGATGGGAGCTCAATGAGAAGATAATGTTGTACAGCAAAAATGTTGTACAACAAAAGCGCAGTACTCATTTAAAAGACTCTACAAGAAAATAAAAATCTGAATACTGTTAAGACGCAAAGAAATTTTATTTATAATGATATTTTGCTGAGTAAGATAGGCTATTGCATGCATGATTTCCAAATACCAGACTGGATAATTTTCAGCTTCCCTTCCAAGTAACACCACTGGTCTAAAGGTTTTATTCATCTTAGTATCATCAATACATTGAGCTTTGCAATAGTCTTTTTTATTATGACCTGAACCTGTTTATTACAGCCTGAATCTCTCGGTTAACTACCGAAGCCTTCAGGAGATTAATGCATCTATATGATTTATTTATCTAGATATTGAGTAGTACTGCCAACTACCAGAATTTTTTTTTTAATTCTTTAAATGCTTTGCCCTGAAGATAAATCTGCTGCCCACAAGCGACCTTCTGCTGTTCAGCTGACTATTGGAGGTGACCAACTGCAATTGCTCAAAACAGCAATGAGAAAAGTTTATGTACATGCTGCACACAACAAATGTTATCTGCTAAAAATTAATGAGGTCCTTTGTTATGTCAGAATAGGAATGACCTTATTCTTTATTTTAAAACTGCCAGATGTAAAATATGGGTGTTATTCCCTGCAGCAAGGAAACATGTAAACTATGTATATCACGCATAATATAACTCTTTTGTGCTGATAATTTAAAGCATTTGTGAAGAAATAGTCTAAAGGAAAAATGCCCAGGTAAAAGTCCTCTGTGCAACCTTAACTCTGATCTGTCAGGATGTCATACTATTAATTTCCTCAGACTTCAACTACAAATCTTGCACTCTGCACAAGGTGGCTCAAATCACATGTAAGTTCCAAAACTAGACTGGACATCATACATCTACCCTGAAAAAGAATACTCAAACCAGACTGCATTTTAAAATTCTTCATTTGACCAACCATGAAGCAGAATACTCACCATCTGGTGAATTTGCCATCTCGTGAGAGCACTCTCACCTATTAATCTGAAGCACATCTCCCTTAGCCAAGCATAAGCTTCAAGCTCAAAGAAGTTGGCTAGTAACATGTGGCAAATCAGATAGTCAAGTGGCTCCTTCTGGTCTGCAAGTCCGCAACCTGAGCATAACATTACATAGAAGTGGCCAAACTAAATAGTGACTCTAACTCGAGTTTCTTCTCATGCAGTGTTAATTTCTTCATGATCATTATAAACACCTGGGAGAACAAATGTACTCAAATGTTACACTTGGACTCTGGGAGGTCCTCTGAGGCAGTCTCTGATGTCCAGCTGCATTATGAAAGCTTCAATCTCAAACTGCAGGCTTACCAGTCAATAATAATGTTTTTGGTACTGCTGAGGAAGGAAACTCAGACCAACACAAATGAGATAGATTGGTTCCAATCCTGGCTTCCTCACCCTGGGCTATGATTTACAATGACAATATACACTTGTTGCTTGAAAAATTGAAAACTAAACTTCTAAACATGCTCTGATTTGTATTTGCCATTGCTCTTAATGTTAAATAAGGGAAATATTTTCTGTTCAATGTATTAGAATCACTAGAAACTGGACTAGCTTCTAGTTGTCATCTACTAAGAAGAAAGGATATTCTCTTAGATATTGTACCATATTAGGCACACTGAAAGTACTTGAAGTTCTCTAAAAATTCATACAGGATGTTGCTAGTCTAGTCCTTTCAAACCCTGGAAAGTGCACAGGTTTCAAGCAGCTATGCAATATAAATTAGAAAAAAAAAGTGGTTATTGAAAAATACTAGTTACTTTCCCAGAAGTCTTCTATCTTAATTTCTTCAAAAATATTTTAACCGCTTGACAGAGAAAGTAGTGGAGCATTCTAGAACTTAGAACACGAAACAAAGGTGAGAGAAAGGTAGAGACCACACACAGTGACATTTTTCCAGAACTTATATGATCTCCTGAGGATACAGCAGGTCCCTGTGAGGGAGCTCAGAAAAACAAAGAATTCCTATAGTTTTGCTGGACAAAACACCAATCTCTTCTTTTAAGCACTGTGCCACTAGCACAAAGCAGGATAAATGAAAATTCTTTCAACTCTTTAGGTAACAGGTTAATCACAAACACCTAAGCCAACCAGAGCTGGAGGCAAATATGCTATGAAGTCTTTCTTCCTTTTATCCAGCACAACACGTTATATGTAATAAATGAGATGCAGTGTTATTATAGTTTCCTGAAATCGCTATAAATATTTACCAAATGTAATCTCACCATACTCCCAATTCCCACTCATCGAAAATCAGACAAAATATCAAGCACCGAGTATCTCAAGTTACAAGAAAAAGGTCAATTTGCTTTTCCATGTAAGTGTGGCAATGGAACATTGAACAGTGAGCAGTGCCCTTCACAAGGGAGGGAGCTGTTCTTGAGATATGTTAAAGATCCTTTTGTGCATCCTTAACAAAATCACAGCTGTCAGTGGTTGAAAACTTCAGCTACAGAACTAATGAATTAAGTGGACTGTCAATTTCTGCACAATGCCTGAACTTGTATTAAAGCTAATTTTCATCTCATTTCCCCACCATTTTCCCAGCATGAAATTTGACAGCTTTAGCCCCCATTTACCAAGGGTAAAATAGATTTTTCCACTGAAACATAATTAAATACATCTTAATACATTTTTACAAGTTGTCAGAATTGTTCAGGAAAGAAATCTTCAACAAAGGGCAAAACAACTAAGATAATTCATGTAATTGGCACATAGAGAGACTAATATGGAGCTTCACTCTAAATTAATTTCAACAGTGTTGGAACCTGTCTTATTTTCTTGCATACACATTTATTTTCTATATACTATTAATCAACTAATAGTTTCTGTGCTCTCAATATATACAACACGTAAGAAAACAAAATGAGAAACAACTTGTCTATTAGAATGCATTTACTTCCCTATTTTGTAGGGTTCTCTTCTAGAGTATTTAAGAAGTTTGAGTATTTTGAACTAAGAGGTCAGAAAAAGCTTTTATAAATTCCTGCTTGTACTCCAGTGATAACTCAAAGAACTGCTGATAGATCTATTTTTAGTTAATTCCCTTTTCAATAATGTTTAAGAGTTCTGAAACAAGTACACATGATTAAAAAATCTAAAATCTGGCAGAAAAATAATGCAGAGAAATGATTCACCTGCTGAGGTCTCCTTAAAAAAAGCAAAAAACAGAGCCAATTAAACAGAAATATCATCACACTTACCATAATTACAAAGTTAAGTGCAATTCACTAGGAAAAATTCCAAATGAAGTAGCCCAAAATAGCGTACTATAATACAACAATATATTTTACAATACATATAAACCATAGATACACTATTCATTGAGCTAATTTATTATATAATAATTTTCTAGCTATTTTTAGGTTCAAATATATTTTTCCAAGCATTATAGTGTTTGCTGGTAGCTTTTATTGGGTAGTTGGGTTGGTTTTTTTGTTTTCTTTTTAATCATCCTATCTAGTCAAAATAAGCTACTTAAAATATTTCCAGTATGATTTCTCTCACAGAAGAAATGTTACAAACTCCCCATCACAACTTCAAGTGCCTATGCTGCTACCAGCTATGGTTTGGACTCCAGTAAATTTTATTCTTCCTTTGCTCCAAGGAGATCAAATGATTCTGGCTGTCAGAAGCAGGCAGAGTTTACCTGTTCATGTATTGTACTCTGTTCAAGTCTGAAATACAGCTAGGAATTAAATGAAACCAATGGCAAAATTTTAAATATGTGTCACACTATAATTTTAAATATTATAAATTCCCTACTGGTGACATCTTAACGCACATCAATGAACACTTCAGTGAGTACAACAGCCTATGACTGTGTTTCAGTGAGTGACAATCCATCTCTCTAGGACAGAAAACCAGTACAAATCCAAGAAATTCTGTACCACAATGATCTCAACTTACACTCCTTTGAAATCTTTGGAAGAAAAACAGGAACAAAATCTTTGTGACTATTTTTCCAAGTGATCCTATTTTTCCATTTTGCCTAAAACTTGAGTTTTAGAATGAAACCCACTGACTAATGAGGCAAACCACGCAAAGTAGGACAAGACTTCTTTATCTGTTTCCTCCCTTTAATATTGGTGCAAGAAAAGTAGGACAGAGGCCAAATTATTTCATTATTATTGGACGTAATGGATTTTAAAAGGTTGTGGATCAACTTCATGAATTATTATGGCTGGGACAAATTATTTACATCATTTACTGATAAGTTTATCATTGTACGTCCTGAGATATATTTTACTACTTTTCAAAATGCATTTATTTCACTGTAACCATTGTCATGCTGAAGTCCTGTCCAATATGATAAACATCAATTAGTATGACAGAAAGTCTATGTGACAGAATGACAAAGAATCTCTGCAATTATTTCTACAAACTACAAAACCTCCTTTCTTTCATTTTGTTACATTATATAATAAGAGAATCCTCTAAGTAATCTGATCCATTATTAGAATTTGCACAATACAGGAATAAACAACGTATTTTTAAAAATTCTGGAATCTTCCAAATAGAACTTTATGGCAAATGCATGGCCCTGTTCCTGACCATCTCTTCACTGTTCTAGCCACTTCTCCTTCCTCCTGCCACTAATAGGATTTTTCTGATTATATGAAAGTGATGTGTACTCTGTTTTCCCATGGTTAGAGAATCTGAGTTCATGGAAAATCCCCCAGAGCCTTTTCTCCTTCAATTATAAGGATCAGTCAATATGGTTACTTTGGGGAAAGGATAATTACTTGCATTTTTGCTTCTCAAGACTTTACTAAAATAAATCTATTTATATCACACTCCAGAGAGTTTGGGAGTTGACAACTGTATTGTTTAAGAAGAGATTATTTTATGAGCCCATCCCTCAACATGGGAATTCTTTCAACATCTTTTCCACCAGGAGGCTGATGAACTGAAACAGAATATTCAGGAAAGATGTGAAACAGCATAGGCAGCTGACTTCATTTCCACTGCCAAAGCCTAGACGACCTGAATTCTGACATCTGTGCATATCACCAGAGAAAGCTAAGACCCAAAACCAGAACTATAGTCAAACCAGTTCTCTACAGAAGTAAGTTTTCCATGCAGAAAGTGAAAAAAGTTATTTGGAAAAAAATCTTAACATTTAGTTGAAACATGCATAAAATTCACTGACACAATAAATTAAATGTTGGAATTAAACCAAGAACAATATCAACTATACAAGCACATTTATGCACAATGAAAATAGTATATGAAACATTTGAGAATACACATGGATTCTGTTAATCTTTGCTTTAAAATCTCCAAAAATTTAAGTATGACCTCTTAGAAAAATCTTCCTAAACCCATCAGTTTGGGCATGTGTTAACAGGCAGACAGTGCATAGACATCCCATAGCATAACAGCCAGTCGATGTGGCTGTAGCATATTCTTACTCTGTCATTAGCTTATATGCCCAACACAATCCCTGCCTCTGCTCCCCAACCCAACAGTAACAGTACTCACTGCGTCTTATCCTGAATCAAACAGCGTAACAGCTTGCATTATCATTTCTACACTGGACCACTGTTTTTTCTCTGGGGAAACTGAAACCACTTTAAGAAGTCTTTTAGGTAAGTAGTAAGCTCTTAGAGGAGAACAATCCATCTTTCCAGAAGCTACAGAACATGCCTCATAGTGAGGAGGTGAATGCCTGGCTGTATAGCTGTAGCTGTATCTAAGGTTTGTACTTGTATGACCATGGGTCTACCAGTGAGACGCCAGGCTTGTTGGAAGCTGAAGGGCTTCACTTGACTAAGTGGGGCATGTGCCTCTCTGCCAACAAGCTGGCAAGAATTTCAAGCAAGGGCTTTATTCTAGATAAAGAATAGTAGTGGAAGAGGATGGAGTTTTGAGCAATACATAAGAGCCAAGGGTTGCTGCTGCATTAGGAACCAACAGGAAAATACCTGTGAAATGCTGCAAAGCACTTAGGGCTTGTTCTAAAAGAGTGCCATGGTCAATAACCCAGCTGACATGGCTCTACACCAACACATGCAGCATGGAGAGCAAACAGGAGCTAGGAGACACTGTACAGCTAGAAAGATCTAATCAGTGTCACTGAAACTTGGCCTGAACCACACGATACATCAATGGCTACGAACTGTCAGAAGGAAGGGGTGGGGGGGCTTTCCACCATATAGAAAAAAATGGATCAACTGCACAGAGCTGTGTTTGAAAAGGAGCAACGAGTGAAAGTGTACAGGTAAAAAACAGAGGTTGAGACAACAGAGGAAGCCTCATGGTTGGTATTTACTACAGGTCACCTAACGCAGAATATGCTGGTGAAGCCATCTTACTTCAACTGCAGGAAGAAGCATCAAGCTCACAGTCCAATCCTGCAGCACAGCTTCAATCACCCTGTGCCTTCACTTTTATCTACTATGTGAGACTCTACTATAAAGTCTGTTGACTTCTTAGCTTTTAAATGTTCTTTCTCCCCACATCATTCATTAGTTCAAAAACTTACTGAAACATTTGAGTTTCTATAAACTATCTGCGTAACTCCTATTTCAAGTTCTGTTCCAGATGCTTGATTTCTTAGATCAAGGCTTCTCAAAGAGGAAGTTAGTTACAATTTTTTGACATTCATTTTAAGGACAAAAATATAAAACTTTACTCTTCCCAAATATTGCAGGTTGCACATCAACATTATCCTCAATATATTTTTGTATTTTTCAGCCATCACCCCACAGCCATACTACTCACTTATCACTTTCCTGACTTGCATGTTCTGGAGAGGATCTCAGAAACTGAGACAGTTGAGATTTTGTACACCTCTTCAAGTGTTATGAAATATAACCCATGAAATACAGAATAGAGCAAAAGCAACTCTTCTTTCTTCTGTTTTACAGCAATTCTTTCACATTTGCACTATAGTATTTCTTTCACATTCCACTTTCCTCTGAAGTGGAATGTGAAAGAAATACTTTAGCTCATGCATGCTCTCTTACAAGCATTCCCTTTTCAACACTCCTTTCCCTGTTAGTTCTGCAAAAACCCATTCTGATTCCATAAAGAATATCTATTTTCTTAATGCGTATAAGAATCACAAAAGCCAAAACTTAATAAAGAAAAATATTAGAATAAAAAACCTTATAGTTGCTTTTTTGAAGTCACAAACAGAACATGTAACTGGTATCAAATTGCATACAAACACCACAAAAAAGTTAAAATAAATCTTTGGAACACAACAGTTTCCACAGACTCAGAATTACTCAATTAGCTTTCTTCATGTAGAATACAAGCCTAGTTCTCTTTTGAAGTCACACCTTACCTTTGCTTCCATACTGTTCTGGTGGCAGGTCATAAGGTACAGGAAAATATGTTGCTGAATCTTTCCTTTCTGGAAGACTTTTCCTTCCTACATGAAAGCAACCTTTGTCCAATCCCTATGAAAGAAAGGAACATACAGAAGAAAAGATTCATTAGTTTCTGGGGAAAACGACAAACTTAATCTACAATAGATGCTTTCTCAGTGAGATATTTTAATGAACAAAACCTTTTGCCTCCTTTACTGAGATTAGATACTTCATGAAGCATCTTCATGTCTTAAAAACTCAGCCTCTCTAACTTGTACTATTTCAGCTCTTCTCTTTTTATTACGTCTATTGCCTTGGCCCCACGTGTGGGTCTATATTGGATATATTCTGCCTTCTCTGTCCCTTACACATATACCAATTTATTCCCCATGTTCATTAGGTAAACTCCTTTGGTGTTTAATATTTAACTGAAGTGAAAAGCTTCTAAAAATTTCTCTTTGCTGCTTAGTTTCATCATGACCACATTAACTGGATAGTCAGTATGTTTCCTGCACTAAACTAGAAATTATTTTGCGTTATAGAAGCAAGTCTTCAAATCTGTCCTTTTCAGACATCTTGGGTAACATCATCCATGAACACAAACAAATTTAATCAGGATTTGAAACTGCTTGCACAAAAGCTTGAATGACTACACATATTAGAATGACAGCACTATTGTCAAACAAGGTTAAGGACTATAAAAAGAAAAAATGCAATACAGTACAAAGGCAGAGAGATGAGTGATTCAAATAACTTGGGCAGATGGTACTGCTTAGCTACTTCTCCAGAGAAATTGGATCTCAACTGTAGTGAGATACACAAAAACAGAATCTCTCAGTTCTGAGATTTCAAATAGCTTACTGTCAATCAATTTGTAATGTAATCGGTTTGATTAGAACAGACTAGAAATTTAAAGGCTATCAAGTTTTTTATTTATTTATAAGGTATTACTGACAACTATTTTTCTTTATAAAATCATAGAGTAGTTTGGGTTGGAAGGGGTCTTCAAAGGTCATCTAGTTCAATCTCTGTACACTGGGCAGGGACATCTTCTACTAGCAGGTTGCGCACAGCCCCATCCAACCAAATCCTTCACATTTCCCAGGGATGGGATATCTACCACCTCTCAGGGCAACCTGTACCAATGTTTCACTACCCTGAGTAAAGAATTTCTTCCTTAGATCTAGTCTAAATATACCCTCTTCTAGTTTAGAACCACTGCCCCTTGTCCTGTCCCTACAGTTCCTATTAAAATGTCTGTCCCCACCTTCCTTATACGTCCCCCTTTTAGGTGCTAAAAGGCTTCAATAAAGTTTCCTTGGAGCCTTCTCTTCTCCAGGCTGAACAACCTCAAGCTCTCTGTCTTTCCTCATAGGAGAGGTGCTCCAGCTCAGACCACTTCTGTGTCTTGTCTCTGGGACTCAGTCCAACAGGTCCTTCCTGCACTGCAGACTCCAGAGCTGGATGCAGCATTGCAGGTGGGGTCTCACCAGGGCAGGGTAGAATCCCCTCCCTTGCCCTGCTGCCACACTGCTTTGGATGCAGCCCAGGACACAACTGGCTTTCTGGGCTGTGAGTACACATTGCGAGCTCATATCCAAATATTACCTTCCACTTTATTCAAGCATTACGGTCCATCAGTCTGACTTGTACTGCATTACTGTTTTGTGATAGTACAAGCAAGCAATCCTAATTACCACTAAAAAATCCCATGGTATTCAAACACACACACTGTCTGAATGGAGAGTCCCATCTATATACAATATTCTTTCTTCACTTAAGTTTTACACCATCAAATGTTACAATTCTAAGTTGGAGACAGCAACATCCACATGACCATACAACTCATGGGAATCAATGCAGCCTTGTGACTTTTTCTTTAATATTCAAGAATAGTCCCCTAGAAAAAGTAGAGCTGCCAATGTCAGACAGCAGTTCTAGCAAGTCAGTTCAAGAATCTCCTATAGAATATAATGCATCTTTTGTCCCATGACCCAAAGTAAGAGCAAACTATAGATTACGATGTAAGAAAAACTATACATTCTTTCCAAGGACTAAGCAAAAGCCACTGCCTTTTAAATGAAAGAACAGAGGAGTTAAACAAACAAGGTCCATGCTAAAGGACTGCATGAAAGAAAATCCACTTTGAACTTCTCTTTCCTATACCATGTAAGTAAGATATTTTGATAAGTCTTGACTAAAACCAGGCTACAGCATTTTGTAGAGTTTAGCCTTGAGGTAACAAGTAATAAGTTCAAAACAAACCAATGTAAACATGTAAGATTATTTTTAAAAGCTCGAACATCTAAGAATTTGAAAATGACTGCAAAAAGTTCATAATTACTTAGACAAAATGCAACGATCACGTTGTATAGCCTTACTTCCAGTGAATTTGAATCACCCAGGGATTGGTAGAAATTTCATGTAAAAACTCAAATAACCATACTTTTCTTTGTAGTGGAAAGAATATGAAATATGCCAGGGATTCTACAGCTCACAAACAGGAGCTGTATAAGTGGTGGTGGTGGTGCCATGAGATTTTTTTCATAGCTCACAGCAGTCAGGTTGCAGTTGGTAGAAGGGTCTGGGTGGACATTTAAATTGTCAGCATGTATTTTAATATGTCAGCATGAGATTTGATTGCCCAGACATCCCATGAGTTTCTCTTGTCCTATTCATCACTTATGGAAGAAATGTGGAACAGCAGAGAAGGTTTCTCTGCTGTATTGTGAGATGGTTTTATGCTACAACAAACTTCACATGCCTGATCAACAGCATCAAAAATAAAAAGCTGCTGCCTGGCACCATCTGAGTTGGACAGTTGTGAAACCCTTGCTATCAAAAAGCACAGTGTAAAACACAACTTACTTCAGCCTCTACCTAACAAAGTATGGACATTTTTCATCTGGCTTTTTTTCTTCCCCCTGTTATCCATCATTTCCTTCAACCTGGCAATGTTTTTGTTTCTGCTTAACTTCTTCTACACACCATGTCCTGTTATTTCTTCAGCATCTTTCTTTTCCAGTGTTTTGCTTCCTTGTTCTACAACTTTGCTTTTCTCTGTCTTGTTCTTCCTCAGTACTCAGCAATTAAATTTTCCTTTCCTCTGAAAGACTCTGATGCTGACCTCCAATGCTGCTTGACTCCAGCAGTTCATCCCAAAATGGTCTTATTTGTCTGTCAGAATTTAACCTATAAAGATCTTCCATTCAGGAAATATTCATCTAAGAATTCATCTAAATAAAGACATTTAGTTTTCCTCAAAACACCCTGGAGTAAGCATCTAGTTTGTGGAATACATTCTTTAGCAAGGCTCTCTGAGGAGATTCACATGCTTTTAAAAATAACTCATGTATCTATCTTCACACAAAAATTGAAGTAAGTCACACACTTTGTCTGCTTCGATCATTTCCTGAATGTTGACAGCTCTCATTGCTGTTTCCAAAAAACAAACCAGCAGGATCTTGCCTAAAATAATTTTGCCTGACTTGTACATTTTCCTCAGCCATATTCTATTATTTCAGAATTTTTCCCTCTGCAGCTTTAATTTGCTCTTTGACTGCTGCTTACAACAATAAATTTTGAAATGTTAACAAATACATATCTCAATTGGAAAAGATTGTTTTTGTACTTTTAAAACTTTAAGTGCTGATATGGCTTCCATCAGTGCCTTAGGATCACGCATTGAAAAAGCAGTCACTGGGAAGAATGGGAAAAGGAAGCTTAATAGCTTTTAAAATATTGCCTTCTGGTTATTGAGGGTTTTCTCCCTAAACACAAAGCAGATTGCAGGCTATAAAAAAAAGAGATCACATAAGATAAAGGTAAGAATTGCTAGCACTATTGAAGTGGGAATTCAGTTCTGAAAATCACATGCATAATGCCTGGCTGCTCTCTAAACCAGATTCAGTTTATACACCCAGCCCCAGATTCAACTACAAAACTGTACTTCACTCCAGTGAGTACTCACCATCAAATACAGCATTTCAGAATCTGAAATACTGCTGTTAATTGACTGAGTTTGGTTATCTAGATATAATTGCAGGATTTGATAGCACTAGGTAGGCAATTACAGATAAGTTTTCAGTTTAATAGCATCTGTTATATTTCTCTGAGCTTGTATTTCTAAAATCTGACTGAGCCAGTACCATATCCAACAAACCTCTAAAAAGATTTAAGTATTTCACAAATTTTTATACTATTTTACAGGTCAAGCTCAATTTATCTTAGTATCTTATCAGACAAGCTGTGAGGAAGAACAATTTACTTAAGAGGCTTTCCATTAATCACTTCAAAGATTTTTCAAACAAACCAATTACAGGAACATGCTTCCCAGAACTTTATGCTTTTTGGTAACTGCACTCACTACAAGTTTTACCTGTTAAAGATGTACTTTATCTCAGCCTCTGGAAAGGAATCCCCAGCAGCTGAACAAGCAAGTTGAAAAAGAGAGCGTAGATATAGGAGGTGAGAAATAGAGATGGTGATGGAAAGGGAAATGTAGTTCAAACACAGGACAATCTTTCTTATAAACATTATTTTTTACTCAATAGAAGCTTGTGATCTAATGCCAGCATCAGCTGATTTTTTCCCTAAACACTAAAACTGTAAATGATAACAGCTGTTGCTATATTGAGAACAACCATTCAACATATTTCTGAGAGTCTGTATTAGCAAACCAGGCCAAGACCCAACCTCAAAGCATAATTCTGGAAGCATTTTTTAAATAAGACAAAAACTGGCAGTCAGCTGATAGCAAGTGAGGAACGATCCACTTCCAAATTTGTATTCAGCAGAAAATAGAAGGCACAAACTGCAGAGCTAGAGGAGCTCTTAAGATAAGTGACATTAAGTGTGTGCTATGCAAATTCACCAGGGTAGTGTGGCCGAGTAGTCCCAGGTACTGGATTAAGGCTCCAATCTCTTCTGGGACATGGGTTCAACTTCCATCAATGCCAGGGATATTTTAATGGTTGGATCATACGATCTTAAATGTCTTTTTCCAGCCTAAATGATTCTGTGATTCTACGATACTAAGTCTTAACTTCTACCAGAATACGCATAGTGAACTTTGTGATAAAACTGCATGAAATAACCTAAAGAAACAGAACTCTCAGAAACTGACAGTATTAAATCAGCATTCTTACAGCTAGAGCATGGTGAGTCCCTTGAGGCCTAGGAAAGCTCAGTTATGTTTCAAAGCACTTCATATAGTTTATACCTTGCATAACTTTAGTTGTAAACAAACTTTTCTCTTTCAAAAAAATGCAGTCTATTCCCAGTTCTCTGTTATCTTCACTTAAAACTACTCTGCCACATAGCATTCTAAAACCACAATGAACCAGTGTGACAAGCAGACTAAATTATCAAAGCACTTTTTATGCAGAGTTAACTGCAGGGCATATGCATAAGAAATTAAAAAATTAAGCAGTGCATCTTGAACATCAGATGACTGCAAGTACATAAGCACAGTATCTTTATTTGTCTGACTACCACCTTGTTACCAAGTCTCTGTAGGCACTTACTTCTCAGCAAAGAAAGAAAAGCAGCTGCAGTGTCTCTCTCTGCTTTGCTCCCACATACACCTTATCATGTGACTAATCAGGTGACTTGTTCTCTTCTGTTACCAGTCTTCACAATTAATTATCAGCATGTAAGAAACTGGGAGAAAAAGAACTAAGGATTCTCTTCCAAAATGTGTACTGTTACATATTCTCGCAGGTTTTAAATGAGTTCAATTAAGTTGTGATCTGAGAGGCCTGAAATTCAAACATAGGACTCTTGTGCCCACTGACAGGTTTTAGTATAGCCATCTAAAAGCTGTAGAAATTATAGAAAGCATAGGAGCTTTCTATAATTCACAGAGACAAAAGGTGAGGGCTGTAAAGAAAAAGAATTGTATTTACACCACGGTTAGCTAACCTGTTACACACCACTTCATATAACTACAGCAGGCCAAACAGACCCAGTGAGAAGAACCTTGAGAACATTATTGTGTAACAGTTTTATATCTGGATCTGTTCCTCTGGATTCATATTTGCATTCTGAGTACAACCTTTGTCCTTCTACTTACCACCCTCCCAACCCAAATGATACAGAGGAGAAAAAATGAGAAAAGGGTAAAAGTGATCAGAAAGTATCCCTCTGAGGAACAACTGAGCAGGCTAAGAACTCTTCAGTCTAAACAAAGACAAAGGTGTATGAAAAGAAAGGTGTTTAAATAATGATTAGGGATCACATGGTTCTTGCATCTTTCAATGCAAGAGAAAACCTTAAAATAAGTAACTTTCAGAACACTGCTTCATGCAACATTTTAACATTGTGGAACTCAGCCAGAGCAGATTGTGACTGCCAAAAGCCTCCAGACATTTAAGAGAAGACAAGAGACGCTCACAGAATAGGCCTCTAAGTCATGAAATATGCAGGGACTAACTACTACATAAATGCCTGCCATTATACTTTTCTACAAGCATCTGCTTTTGACCACTGAGTTTTGAGATGCTCCTTTGATATGATAAAAGTAAAGCCTTCTACTCCAAGTGGCTATTTTAAAGTAACCAGAGTGACAAAAAGGGAAAGATCTGGAAACTTGGCTCTACTTCATACTGCACATGGTTTTTCTTACCCAGATCCCAGCCATTTATTCCTATTTTCTATCAAAAACTTCATGGACCATCATTCTCCATAAGCTCTGGTTCCAAAAGAAGGTTACCTCAGTATGATTTCTCCACTCACCTTTCTGCCCTTGAATGTGTCCTTCCTACTTCTTCCTTGCATTAACCCTCACTTGATCATGTTGAGCTAGTTCATGGTATGACTTTGGAAACATGTCCTGTTTTCTTTTGGCCAGTCTGAGTTGTTTAAGGGATAAGGAATCCACTGAGCACTGATGCCATTACAACTAAAAGAATGAAGAGAGCCAGGAAAGTGTGGTCAATGGCTCTATATCCAGGTGGAGGCTGGTGACAAGTGATGACCCTCAGTGCTGTCTTGGGACCGGTGCTCTTCAGCACCTTCACCAATAACACAGGCAGCAGGACTGAGTGCTCCCTCAGCAAGCTTGTCTACGACATCAAGCTGAGTGATGCAGTTGACATACCTGTAGGATGGAATGCCATCCACAGGAAGCTGAACAAGCTCAAGAAATGGGTCCACAAGAACCTCAATAGCTTCTACAAAATCAAGGTGCTGTACCTTGGTCAGCGTAATCCCAGACAGGAGCACAGCCTGAGAGAAGGCAGTGAGAGCAGCCCTGTGGAGCAGGACTTAGGGTACAGGCCAGAGATGACCTGGCAATATGCACTTGCAGCCCAGAAAGCCAATTGTGTCCTGGGCTGCATCCAAAGCAGGGTGGGCAGCAGGGCAAGGGAGGGGATTCTGCCACTCTGCTCTGCTGAGACCTCACCTGCAGTACTGCCTCCATCTCTGGGATCCCCAGCCTGGACCTGTTAGAGCAAGCCCACACACGGGCCACAAAGATCATCAGAGGGCTGGAGCATGCCTCCTACAGAGACATGCTGAGAAAGTTGGGATTATTCAGCCTAGAAAAGAGAAGGCTCCCCATTTCAGTCTTCCAGTACTTAGAAAGAGTTTATAAAAAAGTAGACAGAGAGAATCCTGTCTAGAATGCAAGATTCAGAATAGAATGCAAGCCAAATGTTTCTCATGGGGGTTTGGAAGAGGGGGTAGTAGTGGGTTTTTGGGGTTTTTCAAGTGAAAAGTTTTCAGATTGGCAAGGTCTTAAAAACAGGTATGATCATTCTTGGCAAAAAGACTAACTTAAATATTCCTGATTTTCTACCTATTTGAAGTATACACAGAAAAGCCAGAGCTAGAACAAGAATACTCAAATTACATTACATGACTGTATGACTGTGCCATCTGGTGACCAGTTATGTTCAAAGAAAACCCACCATTTACTAGGTACAAATATACCAGTACCATAAATTCTTTGCTTGGTCACACCTGGAGACAGCCAACTGGAAGCTGGAGTAGTCAACTTCCAAGAACATTAATTTATCCCTTTCAGGTCCGTTGCTGTTAAAAGTAAAATTTTTGCACAAGTTTCTTTGCCCAATGCTTCATTATTCTGTTATTAATGGTTGTTTACACAAATGGTGCTTCCTTTTTTTAGAGCTCATTGTCATAAAAAATAATGTTTCCAACTACAAGAAACTGTAGCATTTGTCTTGTTTCACTCTCTGATAAGAAGGTTTTCTTCCACATAAACCATGCTGGAGAAAAACATCTCTAAGGTTCATGGTATCAGAGACCTCACAACTATGCAAACTCATTATAAATGTCAAGAGTGAGATACTTGGTATTAGGAGACAGTCACATGACTGCAAATGCATTTCAGAGAATGAGCAAGAACAGCAACTGGTGCAACATTAGGAATAGCTTCTCAAGTTACAATGCACACACCTTACTTCAATGTGAATATGCACTCTAAGCCTAGTTTTAAAAAGCACAAAAGAAGAGATTTGATCATCTTTTCCAGTAACATTTAGAGTATATGTTAACATTTTTGCCTGACAGTAAGAGGAAAAAAGTTACAGCAATACCAAATCTATACTGGCTGTGTAGGAAAACAAGACTCTATGAACACCTCACAATTTTATTTCTTATATTAATTTTCTAATCTGATTGGATTATTCAGTTATGCTTGTATTCACAAATATTTGCAGATTTTTGTCATATCCCAGGATTTGTACTTGAATTATGAACTTACAAATGCTGAAGGCAAGAAAAGAACTCCAAGTTCATAAGAACGAATCATCAGTTGGCTGCCATTTTTCTCCAGAGCTCCCCAAGCTGCTTTAGATAGATTGGCACTGTGAAGAGAAACAAAGCATTATTAGAGAGGCACAATCTTGAGGGCAGAAAACATTTAAATAACAGTGTAGCAACGTCCTTCTAGCAGGAGAACTTAATTCCATCAGAAGAGTCTTCTCACAATAAGTGACTGGGTTGCTATTCCTTACTGCTATTTTTACAGCACAGTGGGAGCAACAGAGACAATATGTAGAAAGGCATTCATACAACACATGTGGAAAATTATACAAGCCTATTTCTGTCATACAGATCTACAAGACAAATTCAGCCTTTTGAATCTTCTCTGCACATTTCAGAAAGAAATTTGGTACTGGTAAATAGCTTCAATTTGATGATTTAAGATTAAAGGCTAGCTCAATTAGTACTAGTTACAACACATTTAGTAGAATGGGTTTGCATTTTACATTTTAGTACAGAGTGTTAAATAGTATATTTTGCTCTTGGCATTTTGTTCTTTGATCTATGTATGAAAACAAATACCAAAATGGTTTTGTTTCAATTTGCTATTCATGCTGTAGTTATTCTTTCATCAGTACCTACTATAAAGGAGATCAATTTGGGAGTCAAAAAAGTCATGCAATTCTATTGCCAAAACCTACTTCTACAGCACAAAATTTACATGTTACGTTTCAACTGATGGACATACTGGATGCTGTTTGGTAACAGCAAATGGTGGAACAGAAGAAACATGAGAAGAAAATAAAGCAACCATGAATTACTGTATTAGGTGGAGTGAGCATCACATTTAAATTACTTAAAATCTTCCAAAAAGCACATTAATCACTACCACTATTGCAGGCAAAAGTATCAATGAGTGATAAAATTTAAAGAGACAAAATACAAAGAGAAAAAAATATTAAAGCAACTGAGCATATGTAAGGACAGAACATAATCTGTAGAATATAGGGCAGCACAAAAGTCAGTTTTGGCAAAACAAACTTATCTGTCTTTTTTGTTCACAACAAGACTTTCTACCTTCAAGTCAAGAAATTTCTTGCTTCTGCTTTTGGCTTCTTTAACAACTAAAAACAGAAATATAAAGCTTATACTTCAAGGCAGACTGCTAAACAACTCAATCTGACAAAAGACCAGATTCCAAATTCTAGGTATCTGTATGTTGTATAACAGCAGGGCAGCCCAAGGACAACTTCAGTTAACCCAAACTCTAACTATTTTGTAGAAACCAGCACATTCATACCATAACACAGCATATCTTAAAGAAACTTATCCCAAGACTTAAAAATATTTATCACTTTAGTTGGTGTTGAATCCTAAAACTGGCAGTCACAACTCAGACGAGATTTTAGTGTAACTACCAACAGTTCCTGACATAATCATTTCAATCTGCAGCCTCAAATGGTGCAATGCAATGGAGAAATGTTAAATATGGACAAAAATTCATATCACTAACTGAAGTACTATGAGGGTTATAGAAGTAACACACCTGGGCCTGCAGCTGACCTCATATATAAAGTTCTTAAGTGAGAGCTGTACTGTTAGATATTTACCTTGTTACTAAGAACCATGCAATCTTCTGGAAGTCAGGAGAGAGTCTCATGTATGTCTTAATGTGAGGTATAGCATGAGTTCGACCTGTGACTTCTGCTGACCATTTGCTAGAAAAGCAAAAGGAATTCTTTTCATATATGGTTTTATTTTGAGGTCTAAAAAATACCATACTACAGCACCATGATTTCAGGAACACTACTTATTGTGATACTTATTTCTCCTATAGAAAATCTTAAAATACTATATTTAACTGAACTGTTAACAATTCTACTAGTAGTCAGGAGAGCAGTGTTTTTTTCCTTACAACCAACCCAGAGAGATATTCTCCTCAGTGTCAGGTTCTCCTAAAAAGTTCTTTACATTCCTCTGTTCCAGATAGCACTCAAGGAACTAAGTGTGTCTAAACTTCTGGCCAATGTATCTTCTTTGAAGACTATCAATGGTAACTGATATGCTGAAAGCTGTTACTGAGTTTGACACCAAACTAAACCTCATGGAATTCCCCAAGTTTATTACAATTTATTATCCATGACACAGAGGCAGGGAGCAACTGGTAGATTGCTGCTGCTACTCTTCCTCTTCCCCTTTCTGTGCCTCTAAGCTCTGAGAAATTTGAGGGTTTGAGAGAATAGAGGTCATATCCATGTGTATATAAATAAGCCATTGATGGATTAATACAGCATCAATGTTACAGAACTAAATTCTAAGCAAGCAGTAAATATATGTACATAACAAGGTATGTAGTCATGGCATTAAGAGGCACTTTATGTTCACAGCTGTTAGTCCTCACCCAAATTCAGGAAGAAAGCTCCTTAACACACCTTCCTTCACACAGAGACATTTCTATCCCCAGATCTGAAGGAAGACTCTGGCTTCAGTTGTCACAATCCTGTTTCCCTAACTTAGCATTCTCTTCTAATAGGCATATCAAAAAGAATCAATTAACTCTGAAAAACTTATGTGCATTGTGTTCCTCTAAAAGCCTGAGCAGACTGACGTGGAAGGGCTGGAATTATTTACCTAGGTTGACTTTCAGGACTAACACATACAGTGCGCACTTAAAATTAAGAGGCATTTTATTTCATGGGTGATGACCTAGCTACTTTAACAACCCTATCTCCCCCAATGAAGGAAAAAAAAAAAAACCTCTGGGAATGGGTCTTGTATTCTTAAAGGGCAAGAGCTGAAAGACTCTGCATGTTTGATACAAACTAGACTTCTTTGTATTTTGATGCAACCCACAACAAAGTCTGTTTCTATAGGACAGATTAAGATACATATGATACAGAATTAGCTGACTAAACTTGTCTTCCCCTATAAACTCCACACTTTCCATACATACAGATTGTAAGGCTGAATCATGACTCTACCACCCTGGTTAATAGCTTTTCTCTCACAACTAACAGTTTAGGCAAGCAGCTCTAAGTTGAAGGGACAAAAATTATTAGCTAACTCAAATAAAACTGTAAAAATGAAAACCAGGAAAAATAGTAGAACTATTTTTAGGGAATTTAAAATTGACTTTCTTTACATTTACCTCACTGCTCTACTCCAGGACAGACTTCTTCCCTCATCACTAACTACAGTTATTCTGAGATTCTATCTCAGTCTACTGCCTTTTTGCCTCCTTATCTTAAAGACAGATACAAGTAGTGTGCCTTAGCAAGAGTAATACCACTTCTATTTCCTACAGTACTCTCACTGCAGTTTGATTTAATCAAAAGTGATTGAAACTCCTATTTTAGAAAGGTAAAACCAGAAAGAGGAAGACATTTTTGGCCACATTTTCCCTAGCAGGACAGCACAAACTTGTAAGGATTAAAAGGGGAAAATGCATGTTAGCACATGCTAGTTTTGGCTGGGATAGAGTTAATTTTATTCATACTGGCTAATATAGGGCTATGTTTGGATTTATGCTGGAAACAGCACAAACACACAGATATTTCAGCTGTCACTTAGACACAGCCTTTTTTTGCCTCTCACACCACCCCACCAGCAAATAGGCTGGGAGGGGACAAGGGCAGGACAGCTGACTCCAGCTGACCAAAGAGATACTCCAGACCATACACCGTTATGCTCAGCACATGAGGCTGAGGGAAGAAGGGGGTGACGGGGGGACACTCACAGTGATGGTCTTTATCTTCCCAAGTAACCACTGTTACCAGGGAATAGAGCACTGCTTTCCTGGAGAGAACTGAACACCTGTCTCATCATGGGGTGTGATGTACAAACTAGTTTTGCTTTTCTTGTATGAGCAGTTTTTGCTTTATTAATAAGCTGTCTTTATCTCAACCCACAAGTTTTCCCATTCTACTCTTCGGATTCTCTCCCCTATCCCACCTGGGGAGTGGGAGTGGAAGTGAAAGTGGAAGAGCCCAAGTAAGTGGCTTTGTGGTGCCGAGCTGCAGGCCAGGACTAAACCATCACAAAGTCCTGGAGATTCAACTGTACAGACAGACCCAATTCATAAACAAAGAAAGGAATAATTAACTTTCTACACTACCACCACCTCTTTCAGCATTTAGTTCTCTTACTTCAAATCTATCTTAAGATACAGGCAACAATTGAGCAGAATTAAAACAACTCATATCATTAGTTTTAACCTAAGAACACTATATTCTCTGTGTAAATGCTTTGTCTCTCATCTTTTATGATTTTAGGGGAATAACACTGTACTTTTGCAAACTGAGAAGAAAACTCAAAACTTACTCAAAAATTTATAAATCTAAAGAACACACAAAGCTCTAATAAACAATCATTATGGACTTGTTACGCATATGTCAAACAAACTTTTGTCAAACCAACTTCTTGACTCTTTGAAAATAAAAATTTGACATAGTAACTGCACAAACAGAGTACACAGTATTAAAAGCCAATCAATTAAAAGGAATGTTAAAATACAATACTTTATCTACTATTAAATCTCACTGAATGTTTTGAAAGCAGCAATTAACAAAAATCATTAATCATTGCAAATCTGCTCTCATAAATTAATAATGCTGGAAGGGAAAACAAACAATAACACCAGAGAGAAAACTCTGCAAATTACTCTGCTTACACAGTAGCTAATCTAACAAAGCAGTCTAATAATCATTTGCTTCAATCAGAAAGTAAAACAATACTAAGTTTAGTCACACTATTTTTTGGAAGAATTACAGTTCAGAGCTGCATTATATGTTAAAGACACTCAACTGTCAGAAGAGAGAAAAACAGCCCACAGATATTATAAAAGTTATATGCCTGAGGCAGACATCCTGCCTCTTCAGTTGAGAGGCTACAGGACACCATTTTCCAACTCCATTAATCTCCCTCTACTTGCAAAAGGAGCTATTCATTCTCCTCTATTGTAAAGCATAAAAGATTGGAGGTTTTTCCCTGCAGCTCTGGTAGAATCCCTGGTTTCCTGCTGGTTTCACACTATTTTCCAGTATGAAGAAGAATTTTCTAAATTCCTCTAACCCCTCCACTGCCCAAAGATTTGCATTACAGCAAGTCTTTCAAACAGCTCATATTGTATTTACATCTATTGAAACCTGCTGTTTTCTGTGTGTCCCAGGTTCCACAGATAAAAAGCTGCTGTCTGTCTCCTGCCCTATGCTCTCCTCTAGGTCTACTGTCCTGCCTTATTGCAGGGTAGGGGCCTGCATCTGGGTACTCACTACAGAGCAATTATGCAGGGCCACTGCCATCTGCAGCCAACTCGACAGATGAACTTGAAACAGCTCTTTTGCTGCCAGAGCAGGTCCCTGTATGTCCAAGGAGACAAGCATGTGGGCATTTTCTCATTGAAAAGGAATGAATCAATGAATTATATAATTATTAAGTAACATTCTGTGTACTAAATAAGAGACTAACTGAAAAAAGGTTACATTTTTTTCCAGTAAGATTCTCATGATGTAGGACTACTGAAACTGAATTAAGACTGCACAAACGCCCCCACATTTATGAAATTTTTGCTTTTCAAATCACAGCTGAACAATCTTGAAAGCTTCAAGTTGATTGCAGCTTTCTTCCTTCACTGAATGTATTCAAAGGACACAGTTTAAAGGCAGGAGACAAAGCCTCACATGCTTTCTGCCTGAGTTCCATTCCTTAGACCAGCAAGGTTCACAACAGCAATCACCCTCACTATAGAATGGAGAATGCCCTCTGCCACTAGCAATTCTATTTCAGTCCCCTGAATATATACCCAACTGAAGACAATCTTACTCAGTAAATTTTCTTACCAGAGCAGCTTCCACCTGGAAGAGTTAAAAGTTTTTGATGAAAGGAATGGGAAGTTGTGGTCTTGTAAGAGATTACAAGTTCTATGCATTTTTTTGATCTTTGCAAAACAACTTTTCCCATTGTTCTCTAAACATGCATAAGTTTTTAACGATTCAGCCTGAGGGAGACATCTGGCATGGAATGTGTCAGACTGTTAGAATTTGGCACAACTAGTAGCACATGGAAATAGAAATTCTTAATAGAAAATGTCAGGCAAGTTCAACCAAAGATATTGCCATAAGGGACTGAGAATTTTTGCAGCAGGACTGCTGCACTTAGAAGAAAAAAAAATAAAGCAACCACCAAAAAAAGCCCTCCTAGTCCTTTTGTGGCTCAGTAGAAATCCCATTAATAAAGAGGCACAAGTGAGGAAAGTGAAATACACCTGGAAGTTAAAAAAAAAAGAAAGGAATAACATTATTCCTGTTAAGAGAAGAAAACCTTACATAAAAGTTCACAGAAACCTAAATCCAGTAGCAACATTGTCCCATATAATCTTTATTGGTAAACAGCATGTTTTCTACTAACTGTTGGAGATAAGACCCAGCACATAGAGAACTAAAGGACTTTATTTTAAGGAGTTTAAGAATAACCCTTGTAACCACTTCAACTTATTTGCTTTTTACACTCTAACATTACAGCACTGTAACGTTAAACATATAATCTGAAAAAAAATCCCACAAACAATTGAGTTCTACTTACTGAAAATAGGAATGCAACCACAGCTGTTTCTGGGCTGTCTGTATACTGTACGGAAGTGAGCCACCAGCTTAAGGAAAATAATAGAACATGTATATTTATTTTTTGAAGGACATTCTAAAAGCAGCAAGCATCTTGGGGAATAAGCTATCTGTTCTACCTTAATGACTTACTTTCAGAAAATTGTTAAATGCTCCAGTAATATAAAGTGGTATATACTTGCTGGGATTTTTTCCATTCTCTTAATTTAGGAAGTTCCTAAACACTACACAGCACACTTACCCTAGGAAAAGCAGAAACTGTATATAGGGAGAACTATGGGTAATTTTTTTATATGATAGATACTACTCGATATCAACAGATTGGAATCACTACCCATACAAACGAGAGGAAATAAACCAAGCAGCTTTCAGTAGAGTAAACCTTCCAAATCCCAAACAATGTTATTTTAAAAAGCAAGTACCTCTATGATGAAATTATATTTGTATTGATTTGGCCTTTGGCTAATGCACGTTGTTTCTTGAAAAGGATTTAAGAAGATTCAGCCAGGCATACTGAATTATATTAGTGTCATGTAATAAAAGCATGATGCAAAGACTGCTGTATTTAAAATATCCTAGAAGACACCATATCAGCAGCTCAGCCAGTTTCCAGTCTGTCCCACTTTCCACTCATCCAGCCTGTATTTAATCACATAATTGTAATGATGCTAGAGAAGATAGTGTTTAAAGACAAAGGTAAGCTAAACAACATCTAGGGATACTCCTCATTCATCAAGCCACTTCTCATAGAAGGACATCAGGTTACTTAGGCATACTTTCTCCCCTGAAAATCTATTCTGACTACTCTGAGTCACCTTCTTTTTTCTATCACATGTCTGGAAAATATTTCCAGGATTCCATCACATTCCTAGGGATCAAGGTGAGGCTGGCAGGCCTATGGGTTCCCAGATCCTTCTTCCCACCCTTCCTACAGACAGGAAAGAATTCTTTACTTTCAGTCTTCATGAATCTTTTCCAATTGCCTTGACCTTTCGAAGACTTGATTTTAGGAAAAGAAGCTTCCCTGTATCAGAACACTACAGCACCCATTCCTGTTTCAGGTTGGCTGGGGCTATGCTTTCACAAATATGACTTAATGAAAATAAACATAGGAATAATGAACAGAACAGTTGTATATTACAATATTTAAAAAAAAAAGGGGGGCCAATAGCACCTTAGCCACCACTGTATCTGATGTGCAGAATGACTGCAACCAAAACAGAAGGAGAACGTGACACATTCCAACCTGAATTTTCTGCAAAAATGAAATTATGACTGGATTAAGAGCAGAGGGCAAGAGCTGTTGTTTTTCTATACAGTTACATAGGAACATGGCTAGGACAGAGAAAAGTTACATACTAATGCCCACAGAACTTCTATTCAATCACAACAGGAGAGCCGGAGTCAGAGCTCCAGCAAAAGCAATAAGATTCTACTGCCACCTATCTTATCACATTCTCAGCAAGATGAGAACTTCATGTTCATTTAACATCAACCACTGAAATAATTTTGCAGGACATTATGACCACAAAATGCAAATAAATAAGGATTCATCTGCTTACCAGGATAGCCTTCTAGACTTTGCCTTACATTGTTCACAGTAGGATAAACCTTCAGGGAGGTAGAACAAAAAGTAACTTTAATAACACGGCTCTAAGTAGACAAGCTGTCAATTTTCAAACAAACCCCTTAAAGAAAACTTGAGAAAAAATAACTATTAAAAGATTCATTTTTCAGAACTAATAAATTTACACTGCAGCTTACAACTACAATTGTGCCAGTAACACAGAAAGTCTAATGTTTTTACCACTCTTACAGAGCTAACCAAAATTAGCTAGAGAAAGTCTCCAGTAATACTGCTTCAGGCACTTCCACAGTAGCCAAAGCTAGCTCTTAACATTATTTTATGAGATTTTAGTCTAACACCTCAAGTAAGAGATATGGGGATAAACGGGCAATTAGCACATGGTAAAGACATAGTGTGACCATGATTTTTCCTTGATTTAACAAGATACTGCCATAAACTTTTCTGCTTCTCCCCTTAATTAAGCTAATAACCAAAGGAATTAATGACTAAGGATTCAGTTACATCTCAATAGGAAAAACAGCTGCATCTACAAAACCCAATGTAAGACAAGCTATAGAATGAGAAGACAATTTTGATGACATATAATCTAATGTCATGCAGATGGAAATCATGATACATTTTTACAGCAAACCATACACAACTAAAAGGCATTAAGTGGCATATATATAATTTCATGATGAAAACTCCCTTACTGTCTTCCAAAAGTTAAAAGCAAACCAATAACTAAGATTTCCAAAACAAATGAACAAGTGTTAAATAAAGGTCACCAGCATCTAAAAGACATACCAAATGAATTGGGACATCACATTTACGGAAAGCTGTCACAGTGCTGCCTGCTGCCACCAGGCTCTCCTGGAACTCTGAGCACAGCCATTTGGACCCATCAGCTCCCATTGAACCGATGCTTGAGAACTGCCCAACAAGAGGCCAGGATTCCTCTGCTGCTATTGACAAAGCATGCTCCTTCAAAAGCTGGTGGGGGAATTAAAACACTGTTAGACTTCAACATGCAAAGAATACCTTAATCAGTTTGATACCACTTTTGATATAATAAATCTTCTATAATTAATTTCTGATAATGATGGAGATTAACATTCATACTACATATTTAACTTTGCAATAAAAAAAATCATCAGGCTTTCCAAATAAACTCACTTCAAGAGAAGATTAAACATTCCAAGTTTTATCCAAAAGCACCAAAGCCAACCATTAAATAATGGGTGAAAAGAATGTTAGCAGCTCTTTCTAAAAACATGAAACATTAGCTTCAAAAGTGACAATAAATAAAATAACAAAACATTTTTTATATTTGGTGGTTGTTGGCCATAAAATTTCTCTTGTATACTAAAGCCATGACATCCAACTACAATAGAAGCTCACAATAAGAGGGGAAAAAAGAACAATTGAAGAGAAAACTGAAATGATCCTTTTAGAGAAGTTTTTTAGCTGTGAATGGAATTTAAAGTCACATTAAAAACAGATGGATATAGACAGATATTAACCTGTACGCAGTTGCCACCTTTACCCCACTCTAGAGTAAACACACTATGTAATGGCTTCAATCATCAACGTAGTATCATCAGGTCTATCTGCATTGTCACTAAAATCCTTTTCAAACCACAGAAACATCTGCCACAAGATCATCTTCCTCCCTTACAAGCTTTTTATGCATTGGTTTTTCTTAATTCTATGTCTAACTAGGCAAAAAATGTCAGATAACATGCACCAGAAAGGACAAGCTCTTAATGAGCAAAGGGTTAAGTAACCTCATGTTGAAAAGCAATGTGATACATAAATATTCTGTATGTCACAGAAGTTTGCTACAGACAGCATTAGAATTTCATATAAAATTCATGACAGTGTTTTGAAATAATGCCACTTCAGCAGGAAGTGCAGGTTAAAAATTCTCCAATTATAAGAAGCATTTAAGAGATGACATTAAATACCTGATCAAATTCTGAAAAACAACAAAAAACCCCAACAAAACAAAACCAAGCCAAAAATGGTCTAAACCTAACAAAAAGGGTCCCTACAAACTTGGTATATGCAATCTTGAAGATTTACCATTACATCTTACCTAAATAAACATAAGACCTCTAAAGGCAAGAGAGTTCAAGTATTAACATAATACTGTCACATTCACCCCTAACCATATCCCTAAGTCCCATATCTATACATCTTTTAAGTATCTTCAAGGATGGTGACTCCACCACTTCCCTGGGCAGCCTGTTCTAATACTTAACAGACTTAGAAGGAATTTTTCTTAATATCTAAACTACACCTCCCCTGGCACAACTTGAAGCCATTTCTTCTTGTCCTATCACTTGTTACTGGGGAGAAGAAACCAACCCCTACTCAGATATAACCTCCTTTCAAGTAGCTGTAGAAAGCAATAAAGTCTTCTTGAGCCCTTTTTTCTCCAAGCTGAACACCTCCAACTCCCTCAGCTGCTTCTTGTCAGAACAATGCTCCAGACCCTTCGCCACCTCTGCACCCTTCTGTGGACACACTCCTGCCCCTCAATGTCTTTTCTTGTCATGAGGGGCCCAAAACTGCACACAACACTCAAGGAGTGGCCTCCCCAGTGCTAAGTATAGGGGGAAAATCACTGCCCTGGTCCTGTTGGCCACACTACTGCTGACAGTGGCCAGGATGCCGTTGGCCTTCTTGGCCACACACTGGCTCATGTCCAGCACTCACAGGTCCTTTTCCACTTTCCAGCCACTCTGCCCCCAGCCTGGAGTGCTGCATGGGGTTGCTGTGACTCAAATGCAGCACCTGGCACATGGTCTTGTTGAACCTCATACTGTTGGTCTCCACTCATTGATCCAGCCTCTCCAGATCCTTCTGTAGAACCTTCCTACCCTCCAGCAGACCAACACTCCCCTCCAACAGGGTGGGCTCAATAAGGAGCCCTGGGGAACACCACTTGTGACTGTCTGCCAGCTGGCTGTAACTCCATTCACTGCTCTCCGAGATCAGCCATCCAATTTTCCACCCAGCAATGAGTGCACCCATCCAGACCATGAGCAGCCAGTTTCTCCAGGAGAATTCTGTATGAAACAGTGTCCAAGGTTTTACTAATGTACAGGTAGACAACATCCACAGCCTTTCCCTCACCCACTAAGCTGCCATAGAAGGAGATCAGGCTAGCCAAGCTGAGCTCATGCTGACTGGGCCTAATTACCTGGGGTACCCACTCAACTGGGGCCTTCCCAGTTCACCAGAACAGCTGAAATATGATTGTAAGTGGCTCAACCAGCACTTTTTGCAGCTCCCTCAGGGAATCCCATCTGGTCCCATGGACTTGTGTACATTTCAGTGTTGCAGCAGGTTGTCAACCGGTTCCCCTTGGGTTATGGGGGTTCATTCCACTCTCTGTCCCTGTCTTCCAGCTTAGAGAGCTGGATACATGGAGAACAGGTCCTACTGTTAGAGGCAGAGAAGCTATCAAGCACCTCAGCCTTTGCTGCATCCATTGTCACTACGTTTCCCCTGCATCCAATAAACACTGGAGATTCTTGTTAGTCTCCTTTTATTGCTAATGTACTTACAAAAACATTTTAATTGTGTTTTTCATCAGTAAACAGATTAAGTTCTAAACTGCAAACTAATATGTTATGAATAACTTTAACTGTAACAATGTATTAAAAGACTCATGATGACATCTGGAAAAATTGGAAGGAACTGAAGAATACTCTAAAAAATTCTATTTACAATTTAAAGGCTATTAACAAAAAAGGTTATAGTTTTGGTACCTTTCTGAGCCTAAGATGGCCCCACTTTTCTTTATCATTGCCTTGATATCGTCCAGGGGTAGAACCAAGAAGATACACCCTACAAAAAGAAAAAATCAACAGATTTTTGTAGATCTTGAGTGCTTTGGTTTATAAAGCAGCAAGGTATTTAAGTAAAACTTACCAGAAAGATTGAACACTCAAGTGCAACCATTAAATATTTAATATCTCTCATGGAATTTATAATACAAAGAAAAGTGGTTTCTCAGCTGTGTAATTTATTATCAGCATCGTATATGGCTGTCATGCATCACCATGCTGTTCTACAGCACAGACAAGAACTACATCTTTTTCAGTATACAAAAATGCAGAAGATATTGAGCAATACACACAAATAGCTCATGTGGCACATAACTGGGCATGTAATTTTGAGTAAAGCCGATCTACTGCTACATCCAAATCAGCAGATTCAGATATGAGCTTTCATTTGGGCACTAATAGTTCAGATGCAGCTTTTTCAAGCTGTACTTTTTTTCCAAGTACAGCTTTTTCAACACTTCCTAATAATGGGTTTAGTAACCTACTTGACTTTGCCTTGAAAACAAGGAAGAGACCTGCCTAAAGTCACAACATACAGATGCTTTAAGAAACTGTTCCCTACTGCATACATCTCATGCCCAATTTTATTCATGACTGAATGTACACTACAGCACATCAAATGGCAATCCTTATCCTAAGAAATTACTCTTTCCTATCCCATGCATAAACTCCTATCAGCCACAGCTCAACTCATCTGCTTAAATTCATGCTGATGATCAGAGCAGCTGTTAGCTCACCTGATTATAAAGTACATATCTTTTCTCTACCTTCTCCAATCTTCTAAGACTTCGTGTAAAGATAAAAGCAGTTTTTAATGTATAAACTAGATAAGGTTTCAGTTACTATTTCCACTGCAGTATATGACCATTTTTAGCTTTTCTTTTCAAGAATTTTTGTTCAGATTATAAAACAGCAATTGAGCTGCCAGGGAGACTTACACTTTGTGAAGTAAATGCTCATATTTAAGTGGAGCTACTTATTAGAAGTAAATTAAGCATTCTGAATTATCCTTAATATCAGCAATGTGATATTAGAGACTATTCCAAGACCAGTTAGACACAACATTGCCCTCCAATCCATGCCTATTATAGGCAAAATTCTATAGATATGTGGATTAAACTCTGCCTTACAAACAGAAGCCTACTCTGAATAAAATCCCCATTCCAGTAACCTTTGCTTATATAATCATGCTGATATGACAAACCCTATACAATACAGTTTTTTTCCACTGGTAATATGACTGAAGTAAATAACTGAGCCAGAAGGCTCAAATGAAACCAAGTCTTTATTACTTCATAGCTTCATTCTGTAAAGTTGCTGTTGGTGCACCTTTCTTTCTTCTTTTAAAATGCATGCTTATAAAACTAGAAGTTGGTCAATTTGACAAAAACTATATAAAAATTTTTTTTTTTTAAGCTGCATAGAGTCATGTTTGAACACTCTGAAACAAGACTACCTTGCAAAATAAGCACAAGGTCTAACTGATCCTAACACAGATATTTAATTTTTAGGAAAAAAAAGAAAAAACCCGTATGTGCAAGTTACAAAAAACTTAAGAATATATATACCTTGTTTCTGATAAATCATGTTCTTGAATCAGATCTATCCATTCCTTGAGTGCAGGAGAATTGTAAGCTGCCAAGTAACTTATTAGGTCAGATTTAAAATTAGTTGCAGATTCACCAGCAGAACCAGATGCTCCCTTAGGTAGCCTTGGATATAAAGGGCTTAGCCATATTCTTAAAAGAAAGAAAAAAGAAAAAAATCAGCCATATAAACAAACACATCATATATTAATAACATGTGGGTTTAGTACATGAGTAAAACACATCTGAAGGTCATTAAATAATGCTTGACAGATTACTTGGATACTAGCTATAGATGTTTTGTCTTTACATCTACAGAATCAGCTCATACTCGAAATCATAAAACTAATACTTTCAAATGAAAACAACATTCTCATAATTTATCCACACACACATATACAGCTTTCACTGCTGTTACACTGGTCAGGCTCAGACTTAGTAACCATGAGTTCTTTCATCAACATCTCATATAGGAATAGAACTGCAATGTATTCTGCTAAACCTGATTTGTGCAACTGCATAGAAAACCACCAATTAAAGCATCTGAAAAGTTTATATATAGTTTGAAGAGTAGCTCACAATAATAGATTGCCTCTCGAGAACCTCCATCAGAGTAAAATAAAATGGGTACCACGCAGGGAAAACATTTATCATTTCTTTCCAGTCACACATTATTGCAGCCATGGGAAGCAAAGATTCTGCATTATCAACTTTACAATGTGTTGATACTGTCCTTTGAAATTCAGAACTACCATACTGTGATAACTGTATGATAACTGTGTGATAACACTACAGTATGTAAAAGCTAAAACAGAAAACTATTTCTCATATTAGATAAATAGGGGAACTTGTTAAGTATCCCAACAGGTACTTTCATGCCCTCTTAGCTTTCAGAAAAGCTAACTGCCTTAAAATACTAAAGCCACCCCTAAGATTTAAAGGCAAAAACAAAAATCAGTTGCTATTTTTGCCGCTCAAAGAGCTTGTCTCAGACAAGTAAAGTCCCAAAACCCTGCCACAATTAATGGCAGCAAAATGGATCTCAGAATGACAGTAACTTCTGTCATTCTGAAAGTAAAGCAACTTTCCATAACTTTGAAGGAATTTTATACCCTCATTTATTATGGTCATCTATCTAAAAAAAATGCTCCCATAAAAACAGCCAAAAATTGAAGAGGTTGAGGACCCTCATATTAACATGCCACTGAATCCTGGTTTATGTGCTCTCAACAAAACTATGTCCTAAGGTGGTCATTAAGTTTAAAAACTTCTACCCAAAAAAAATTAAACAGGAAAAAAAATTCCTTCTCAGGAAAGGATACTGGGCAAATACTAGGTCATCTACTGTATTATGGAACTAATAATGTACAACATTTATCAGACTACATTCTAGATACAGTCACAACAAAACCAGAACGTTTGCACATCCGCATTATTCTTGTGCTATTAACATAATTTTTAAATAGCTGCTTCAGATCTAAATATATGGTACTTTATAGCTATGAAGTCTTTTCATGAAGAGACAGCACAGCATAATAAAATTTTGTACCAATCAGACTGTTTTTAAGCTATCAGCCAACTGGGAACACAGTTTTGTTTACAGGAGAAAGCAAGACAGCTACCAACATTCTAAGTCAAAATTTTACAATTTTTGTTTCAGAATAGCTCTATCTTAAGAGTGTCAGGTTTGTAACACTAGATGACCTAATATCCCATCTCCACCAAATAACTATGGAAAGTATTCAGCTGCTAGGGATTGTTGCTTACCCTGAGTTTTCTGATGCCAGTCTTCAGCAATAAGATTGGATGTATGTATCACAACTCGAAGACCTTCTTCATATAGCAACAACATCATTTTCCTTTAAAAAAGATATATAATTCTTCATCTATTTCAAGTACACTGAGAGTAGGAGGTAAATTAGCAATTCATTAAAAAGCTCCAAGGTAATTATTTTCAAAAATTTGTTCTGCATCATGCAAGCACATAGACTTCAATCCATGTGCATGCCAAGTGCACATGGAAGGCATTAGACTATCCCTATATATTTTATTCCAGAGTACAGCTTAACATCTCATGCAGCTAATTACCCACAGCAAGGTGAATACTTGCAGAACACTTCCTATATTTGCACAGTTCTTCAGATAAACTTATCTCTTTGCAGATAGTCAGAAAAAGAACTAAGGAACACTGAAAGGCCTTTACTTATAGCTGAATTTCTTAAAACCTAGTTACTCCCTCTTAAACTGACTTTTACTTTAAAAAAGGCTATGTACACAGCTAACAATCACAATGGCAAAAAAGTTATTTATCATAACTCTTAGCTCAAGCTACAGCAAAAAGGAATTTTAAAACGAGTAACTCAGATAAACATACACATCTGTATCTTTTGTAAAAAATCTACTCAAATTTTCATACTCAAGTTTTCATTAGCTGTGTAAAGACAGAACATCCACATGATCCCAAAGGATGAGATCTCGAACCCAAACTGCACCCAGAAGATCTTTGCTAAAACATAAGATCTGTTCTTATCTGTAGATTTCTATCTATAAAATTCAGTTTGTGACACTTCTATTGTATCCAATTCAAGGTTTTTTTCTTTGAGAAGACCCCCAGATTTATTAGTTATTTCCAGATCCTCCATACAAACTGAAAAACATGGTCAGTAAGTCACTGTTTTGTTGGTCCTGCCTATAACTGATCAAGTTTGCATTACAGTTTTGGTATTAAGGCAGGAGTTAAGAGCCAGGACCTGCAGTCCACCTGTCTTACACCGGTTCAACTTCAACTGTTTAAATTGCTCATCTCATATCTATCTACTCAATAGATAATTTCTTTCATTAAACTACAAAAATCCTAATTTATGTCTAAATAAAAGATGTTTATGGAAGCTTTAAGACTCAACATTTTCTAGGAAACCCAGTTTTGCTGCAGACCTTTCTGCTTCATAGTGTTACTTACGTATGGTGAGTTCCAAATGCAATATCCAGTTTAGCCTACAAAATTAAAAGTTGGTCATTAAAAATTGCTATTGTGTATTGCTTCTTATTTTGTTTAATTTCACTGCTCTCTAGTGGACAGATCACAAAATATATTATCTTCCTTCTCAATAATTCTAATGCACTCTCCACTTTCTACAAGCTAGATTTTAAATGATAATCCAACTCTTTCTGGAACTGTTCCAGAATTTGTGCCTCTCTTACTAGCAGCATTTTCAGAAATAATCAGCAGAAAATAACTCAAGGCTGCTGCCAGACACCAAGCTGAACAGAAGCCAGCGCTGTGCCCTTGCATGAAAGATAACTAACAGAGTCCTGGCCTGCATTAGGAGTGTTGCCAGCAGGTCAAGGGAGTGGATGCTTCCCCACTCCTGAACATCAATGAGGACCTGCAGTACTGGGTCTGCATTCAACAGGAAACTCAGGATTACCACACTGTTTCAGAGACAACAAAATTCCAAGATCATTTTCCTCCTAACAAAGAGCACAGTGTCCCCATGACCATTAATATACTTCACCTGGCAAAATCTTGAAACACCAGCAAGTTGCCATAGCCACACCCTCCTACAGGATGAAGCCAATGGCTTCACCATTTAGGGACAGCAAAACAATGAACATAACATCAGAGATAAAATGGCATGTGCCAGGGAACATGCTCACAGCAATTTTAACAGTATTACAGAGATTACCTGTATCAGCATTTTCTTGTGTAAAACATATTTGGAAAATAACAATTCTTTGAAGATTGTAGTGACACTAGGACTAAATTCTCTGCTTGACACAAAAATAATGCTTCCTTTTCAGCCATTGTAAGAACTTGAGTGTAACATGTTAGTGGAAAACGTGAGCAGCTCTTCTGCGAGTCCTGTGACATTTCTGTGGGCAGCTGTTCTGTACAAACTTTTGTGGCTGAAGCCTCACAATCATATCTGACCAGGATCATTGTTACCATGTTCCTATGGTCCTGGTATGGATATTCCTCAAAGCATAACAAAAAAACTTCCCACATAAGGTGTCTTTTCATCAGTAACAAGACTTTGAGTGTAAGACATGGCTTAACCTCAACCAAAGGATGATACAAATATTAACTACCTGACAAAAGCTAATATTCTCATAAGGCCGAGCTTGTGCAATTAGTTCAGCTTTGGATTCTCTCCTCTCACCGTGAACTATCAGCAATGGCTTCTTCCTTAAACAAAAGGAGATTAGTGTTAAAAAAAATCAAGTGAATCGGCAATTAGCACAAACCATTCCTTCATGTAGCTATGACATCTGGCCCCTAAATCTGATAGGCCAGCAAAAAGATGGCACTGAAATCAATATGCCTTATTAACCAACTCAAAGTAGCACTAACTACAATAGATCCACTGAAGAATAGACTCTGGAAAATTGTAACAGGAAAAAAAAAGGAAAACAGGTAGTGTAGACTAAAGCAGACACCAAAAAAAAAAAAAAAAAAAAAAAAAAAAAAAAAAAAAAAAAAACAAAAAAAACAACTCAATAAACTCAATATAAGATCATGAAAGAAACTCTTGTCCCTATAGCTGGAAACAGACAAGTTCTGGAAACAGAAACACCCAAAAGCACCAATATACACATAAAATACAATATACAGATCTAAGATAATTAAGCAATTATTATCTTACAGAGAAAATGGAAGATTGATAGGGAAAAGGAGAGGGTCTATTCTGGCAGTAATTTGGTGTTCACTTCCTAAAACTAAACTTCTGGTCCTGCCAACTAGATCTAATCCATAGGGAGGTGCGTTGCCTCCCTGGGGTCCAGGTAAGAGATGTCACCAAGAAAATCCCCAGCCTGGCTCAGCCCATTGATTGTTATGGGTTTTTCAAGTGAGTACCAACAAAGTCCTAAGGAGACTACCTAGAGACAAGGAGAGAAGGACCTCAGGGCATTGGGACAACTGGTCAAGACATCTTTAGCACAAGCATTCAAATACTTCTATAAAGCACCTGCATACCATAGTACAAGGAACAAACAGGAGGAACTGGAGATCTGTGTGCAGTCACAGGGCTCTGATCTCATTGCAATTACAGAGGCATGGTGGGATAGCTCACACACCTGGCATACTGTCATGAATGCTGTTTAGGAAAGACAGGAAGGTGCAGCAGTGAAGCTGCCCTCTACATGAGGCAACACTTGGAACATATCAAGATGCTATGGGTTAGGATAAAAGAGCAGATGAGTAAGAGTGCCTGCCATCTGATCAGCAGGACTAAGTGGATGAGGCCTTCCACAAGCAGCCTCAGACCCTGGTTCTTGTGGGGGTCTAAGTATCCTGACATGTGCTGAAGAAGCAACATGGCAAAGCAAGAACAGTACAGGAAGTCCCCTGAAAGCACTGATGACAGCTTTCTGGCATACGTAGTGGAGGATCCCACAAGGAACAGTGTGCTGCTCAATCCAACGGAACCCAATGTGGTCCCTTCTAACCTTACCCACTCTGTGATTTTGTGAACTCTGATTCTACTGCACTTCCAGCAAAATGAAAAAAGAAAAAAAAAAAAAAAAGTCATATTACAAGCTCACTTCATCTGCAATTTTGCCATTTGGAAAAAAAAATGCAAAGAGGAGTTTGCAGTTATCAGAAAGTAATTTCAAGCAAACAAGAACTGCTTTTATGACAATACCCATCAACTTACTATATCACAGCCATGAAATCATCCTGATCCTTTCCACACAGTTTTCTCATGCCCTTCCTACATTCTCTCTCTTGCGTTATCTGGCTCTTAACTCAGTAAAATGTATGGCAATAAGCTTCTTCTTCCATCTTTACAGGTCATCTACTGCCATGTCACTCTGGCCTACAATGGGACCTCCACAGTGTTAACTAAGAAGAATCAGAAACCAACTATCCTGAACTCTGACCATTTACCAGTCTTGAAAAGAGTCAAATCAGAGAACTACAATCGTGGAATAACAGTAGAAAGAAAACTAAGATTCTATGTATATCCAACTGGTAACAATCATCTGCACTGCAAAGAAGTGTTTATCATTCATTTATAACGGGATCTTGTATGAACAGAAATTATGTGGAAATTTCATCTGCAATTGTAAAACAAACATACCTAAATTCCTGCGGGTACTGTCTTACAAGCCATCCCACATCTATACAGTAGTTAAACTTGTATGTAAAAAAAAAAGAAAACAGACTCATTAAAAAGAAAAAAACAGCTAGATCAATGAATAACAGCAAAAAGGCTTTCTATGTAAAGTCAACACACATTACTACTTATATCGCATATAGCATATTCTAAAAACAGGCGTACTTTTAACTTTCACACCCTTTCTTTCATTTCTCTTTAACAACTCAAGAATGAATTTAAGTTGCTCAAAAGTGTGCATTAATACTCATAAAATTTACCTTCCAGGAAAAAAAAAGAATCACATGCACATAATGTAAAAGCTTAGGTTCAAGGATCATCTCTTTGAAATGTGTTTATATCATGTATGATAGCAAAAGCTTCTAGGCAATAACAAAGATCTCACTCCTAGATTGCAAGGTGTTTTCTTTCAAAAAACCCTCATTTATATGAACATAAATACTTTAAATGTGCTTTTCAATGCACATTCCTCAAAAACAGGAGAAAGTAGTCTTATAATTGCCTGAATTCTACAGCAGAACATAGGATGATGTTTATATTTCAATAAATTGTTCAACAGTTGAAAACATTTAGAATTCCTTCTGTATTTTAACAGTTCCCTGTTAATATCAGCTGTGGCACAAACATGGATTATCAAGTTTAAGATTAATGAAGTGAAACATGCAAGTGAAATCAGTTTGGCAAACAGGAAACTCACCTGGGCAGAAGATACCAGAGTTCCAAAAAGAGGAGACAAAATATCTATTAAAAAGATTAAAGTATAAATAAATTAAAAAGACTTCAAGTAAACTTTTTGCATTTTGACAACTACCACAACACAAGGGCCAGATTGTTCACAGACCTGGTGTGACAGAGGCACTCACAAGCTTACTGTCCCAAGTATTCAAGTCATTGACTCCCCTGTGAATCACTTAGGATCATCTGTTTATAAAAATTAATAATCCTCTCAAAGCAGAAAACAAGTTTTAAAAGCTGTTTAGGAAAAACTCCAACATCATATTGAGAAAGAGACATTAAACTACTCCTTCCCCTTCTGAGTGTGCTTGAAGAACTGCGGCAGGGTAGCAGAAGCAAGAACATAGATGATGCTCTTTTATCTGCTGCAGACTCATTGTGAGATATGTGTATCCATAGTTCAATCACAGTAACAGAGGAAACTAATCCAGCTGGGGATTTACAGCCTCAACAACTAAAGCACAGCACCAACCTGAAAATATACCCTACAAGTAATTTCCAGGATGTGCAAATTATTTAATGCCCCAGCTCTTCACAAATCTGTTTTAGAAGGTTAAACAAAGAATACTGCCTGTCCACCAGTTCAACTAATCACCTAGCAGGACTCCCAAGAGAGGACAGGCCAAAAGCCACAAATTCACAAAGCATATAAAAACATCCTGCAATAAAGCAACTGAAGTCTCTGACACCTGCTTGTGCTAAATGGCATGAGGTTGAGGAAAAGTTGCAACTTAATTGTATAGGTCTTGAGCAATTTCTCTCTCAAAGAACTACAATTTTTTTGCCTCATTTTATTGTATTGCTGTACACAATTCTCTTATTAATACTTGTTTCTGATTCTGTCCTGTGATGTACAAGATTTTATTTCTAACCACATGGATGTTTACAGGTGCACAAAGCTCTTCCCCCTTACATCAAATGACAACTAACAGAGCATTCCTGAAGCATCAGTATTGTACACCAAAGACCCCACTCCATCTTGACTGATGGACAGCTCTCTTCCAACTGAATGTGAATGGATCCATGAACTCCAGACACAGAACTTCAGAATACTGCATCTAGTAGCAGTGAATTACTAGGTCCAAACCACTCAGCAGCACAAAGGCAAGTGCAAACTCAGGGATTTATGCACCCAAGAAAAGCACTCCCGTAAGTGCCACAAAGATAAGGTGTTTTCCCTAGATTAGCTTACAGGGAAAGCAGCAATAGAAGCAGCATGACTTGCCTTGGCTAAATACACATTAGATTTCTGCAGCCTAACTCAAGTTACAACAAAGTATCAGCAAATGATGTTTTATACACTATAGTTCTAAAAGAGAAAGGTCCAGATAACAGAACCAATTTCTACAAACCTGCACATTTAGAACATGAAACCTCATGACACCAAGAAATAACATGCATTTAAAAATGCCCACAAACTAAAGTAACCTCTTGCTTTCTCCCAAACGCCCTCTTCTAGTAGAAGCCACTTGTTTACCTTTTATGTGCAGGGCTCCAGAATTATAGTTCTGCTCAATTCCACTGACTTTAGTGAGAAAAAACCTAAAAGGATTGCCCCCAGTCACCAAATCCCAGGTATCTTGGGCTTCGCTGGGTGTTACATCATACTCCTCTTCTTTCAGATTCTCTGAGAGTTTGTCATCTTTGCAAAGATTCAAAGGATGCTCTTCGAGCACATCATGTTTTTCTTCTTTCACTGTTTCTTTATGGGCATGCTTTTGCTGATCCTCAGGCTCCTCATCACTACTAGAAAGACACCAACCTGAGCCTTCTTGGCTTGGTCTCTGTTTTATTGCTGGAGGTGCTTCTGTAGAAAGACTTTTATCAGTGAACTTCAGAGGAGATGCTTTTCTTTTGTGAGCAGCTTTCCTAGCTTCAGAGCACGGATATTGTGGTCCACTTGTTCCGCCACATGCAGCATCTGATAGTGAAGATGTACATGGTTTTTCACTGTCAGAATTTTCCTCGGCACTTTCGTCGCTGCTAGACACTGTCCATTTACCGTGTGCGCCTTCCTGAAGCATGTTCCTAGGCATGAAAAAACACCCAACAAAAAATGTAGGGTTTTGTTATGCTCAAGTCTGTCTCACTTTCTAGTTCCTATTCGTTTATCACTAAGGAACTGTGCTTTGGTATTCAGTAGAATCTCCGGGAAATTTCAGAGCGTACAAGGCTTGTTTCTGTGCCCGGGAAACAAAGAAACACGTGCAATGGGGGCAACCATCAAATGGGAAGCAGCAAATGTGAAAACCTGCGCATGGAAGACGGGCTAAGCTAGAGGCACCTATGGGAAAGCATTCTAAAAATCAGAGGCGTGATTCGCACGATACAGATACATTTCCCCATGGCTGAGCGGATCCAGGAGCACGGGCCCGAGCCGGGGCGGCGCTTTCCGGCAGCCTCCGCGGGAACACGCCGGGACCGCGGCCTCCCTCCGTCACCCCCGTGCCCCCGGAGAGCCCCTCCGACGCGCCGGGCCCCTAAACCGCGGCGGCAGAACCCGGCCACGGCGACGAGAAACCCGGCCACGGCAGAACCGGCCACGGCAGAACCGGCCACCGCCGCCGCCGAGGGCCGTGCGGCCGCGATCGCCCCACAGCGAAGGCAGCGCCCGCGGCCGGGGCAGGCGCCGCGCGGGCCACGGCACCAAAGAGCCCCGGCAGCCGCTCGGGCCCGGCGGCCCGGCAGGCTCCCGGCGGCCCGGCAGGCTCCCGCCGCCCGCCCCGCCCGCCCTGCCCGCCGCGCTCCGCTCACTCACCCACGAACGCGCGGCCCGCACGGCGCCCCGGCAGTGCCCGTGACGGGGCGGAGGCGGGAGCGAGCGCCGGGCCAGGCCCGCCCGCCAGGCCCCGCCCCCCGAGGCTCTGGGGCTGCGGGGCGGGGCGGGCGCGGCTCAGGGGGCGAGCGGCTCTCCCCAGCCTTCAGTTGACCTTCGCAGGGGGTACGGGCAGGTGCGGAGTTTACATCATGGTTCGTTCGGTGCGGTGTTAGTTACTGTGTCTGAAGTGCCCAGCTAATGAGATAACTGCGTGAGGACTTCGGGAAGGACTGGGCGGAAAGCAGGTGTAAAATTAATGAAAGGAGGAGCGAGGCCCGCATCAAAGCGTACTTCGGCCGCTGCAGTGAACTGAGCGCTCGGTTCTCGTTACTCTAATTTATTGCAAACTTGTGGCTATCGTAAACAAATTCTGGAAGTACCAGCGCGCAGTGAAACTGGTAGGCTACTCTTGGAAAAGCTTTCATGAAAATTCAGCTGGTTTGTGTAATTTTCTTAGTGCTTGTCTGCAGAGCTGTGTATAACGTTTTTCCTAAAACGCTCCGTGTATAAACCCTTTGCTACTATACGATATCAACCCTTGCCGAAGGTGTTGTGGTGGAAGAGCTTTTAGGAACGCCGGATGGTTTTTTTACGTTACGTGTGTATTCTCTTCTCTAAGTATGGGCTCTGGAAAGGCTTTTTCGTTTTCTGCAAATATTTCAGAAAATTTGATGGCTACTGACTACGCTTTCATTGTACTTTCTCTTCATAGTTCCTGTCTGTGTGATAACTTACCTGAGAATGAAAGATATCTGGCGTTTTTCAAGAAAACATTTGTGGTCTGGCAGAAGCAAATTTCATGTGATTTGTTTCCTAGAAGTTTCTAAGTTTGCAAAAAGCTTTTCCATCATAAGCGTATAAAATGTAGCAATATGAAAAATTTTATTTTAACCTAAAAATCCCAAACTGAATGGACTCCGCCCATTTTCAGTTTTACTGGGACAGAGTAGATGAATAGAGGTGATTGAGCAAGTGCCTCTTATTTTTCCTGTAACCGTTATGCAAAGTAAAAAATTCTAGGTTAGGTTTATTGTTTTTTTATGCAATCTTTCTGTAGATTTTTGAAGTGTGCAGTGTAGATAGCAAAGTCTATTTAAGCAGGGAAGACTCTAGAGTTGGTCTAGTAATTTTTTTTTGCCAGAAACCCTCAAAGGTATGTATTTTCATTTATCTTCCAAAGATTGAGCTTATAGATGTCTCACTCTTGAGAACACTGTGTACTGACTGGTATGCACTAATTGGAGTGGATTGCTGTAGGTGTGGTAAACAGAAATACCTACAAATCCTAAAAGTAATTTTTTGATTTTTCAGGCATTTATTTCAAAAGAAAATAATCAAACCCCTGCCTTCTCTGCCAAAGACTGGGATGAGCAGAAGGTTGTATTGTATTTCTTATGTGTACAAGACTTATAAAGTAAATTACTTACTGAGCTTATTATTGGTTTTTATTAATGGTACACTCAATTCCTTAATTCAGCGGTTTCAGTAAGTGTGAAACTGCTGCATGTCCCAATAATAAACGTCTATTCTCAAAACTGTATCTGGTTTTACTTTCAAGTAATAGTTGGACATTTTAACCATGACTTCTCACATGTAAATCTACAGAAATCTTAAGAAAATAAAGATTAATTAGAGAAATAATGTGTTTCCATACTTACAGGAAAATACAGGGTATGGCTTGATGTAATTTTGGAAGTAATATTTTTACTCGAGTAAGTACAAGTGAATTAAAAAAGAATATGAGGAATACAAAAGATTTCAGAATGTACACAGTATATTATGTGAGTCTGTCTCATGACATGTCAATAAATGACACCAAAGTACTGTAAAGTATATTTTATATATAAAGTATAGGAAGGATGAATCATCTTTCTTTTCTAGCTTGAGCAGTCTTCTTCCCCACTGACCACTTGCAACTAATTATTATTCTTTTTTAATTAAACACGTATTTTCAAAAACTGTCTTGACAAGGTCATAAACAAAATCGTGTCTATGATAATTTAGAGTAAACCCACAAAAACATTTTAGTAAACTATGAAAGCAGTATTTTCTGATGCATTTCAGCTGTGGGTAAACATTTTCTTAATGAACTATGGCTAGATATAAAAAAGCTTAAGGCTTCTAGCATGAGTCTTTACTGCTGAATTATGAATCTCAAAATACTCAGCTTCTTCCTTATATATCTTCTCCTAGCTATTTTTACCATATAAAAATTAAGTATTCTGTCAAATTCCCTGCATGTTTCTTCCAGCAAGAGTACTCAAAACATGCTTAAGGCATTTGAACAAGAGCAGGCTCAGTGCCTGAGTCACTGATGGCCTCTCCATGGAAGGAAAATAGGAGAGAACTCCTGGGAAGACAGGAGATGCAGATTTAGCTATTTCTTCCTGAAAAGGTGCCAAGTCACACCTGCTGTGGCTTTAGGCACTACTGTGACCACCTGTTAGACCATTTTGTCTGTGCAGCTGCACAAAAATTAATTAAGAAACCTTTGTTCTAGGTCTGATTCTGTCATCTAGTGGTTTTTCTAGCTCCTTAAGTGGGCCCAATTCCAGCAAATGTTGCCCTTTTTCCAATTACTTACTACACATTGTGAAGATCCCTAAAAGGTCCCTGGGGAGTGAGATACTTTTTTTTTTTTTTTGTGGCTTCTGCTAGAGTGCATTAGGTAAGGTTTGTAGCACAGCTGCATGTTTTGCTTTTGCTGATGACTGGATCCTGTGTGTGTTCATGTGTGGTTTTTAATCGGGTTCTGAGGAACAACTTTCTCTGTGCAGTAGAGGGGAACCAAATGCAGATGTTGCAATTCTAAAAGTTAGGATTCAGTTCTTGAGCATATTATTGTGCATATTGCTTTGTTGTTGAAATTCACAAAATCCTAGGCTGTAGGAACAGCCCTTCTATTTTTTTGGAAACTATGAAGAACAGCCCTTGCAAGGAGAGTCCATTTAATTGCTTTTGCAAGACATAATGTGTATGTGTACACATTATTTCTTAAGGTGAAACTGTTTTTCGACTGACCTACATACATACTAGTTTTTTCAGTAGAAGTGGCAGTTGCTTAGCATCAACTGCAGTCAAGTAACTGAACTTTTAGTAAATTGTTGCTGCTTTTTTTTTTTTTTTTTTGGTCACGTTTGCATTTATTCTATAAATTAAAAGTAATGCTAACTTTACCCACTAGATGTCATGAATGAACTCCTCATTGGAAAAGGTGATCTCTAAGAATTTGAATCACATTCCTACTCCACTTGATTTTTCTTAATAATTTGTTATAACAGTGCTATATTATTAGTAAAATATTATTTTAGTTAATAGAAATTTTGAACTTTATGTAATTTTAATGTTTAAAATCAAGCCTTTTGAGGCAAGTAACTGGGAAAAATGTAAACAGAGATTAAATTCATCGTTGAACTGATACTGTATGTATAGTTGCATACAAATACTGTTGTTTCTGGGATCTAGCAACATTATAGGACTCATGTTTGTGTAACTTCTTAGGTTTTTTTTCTTTCTCTGACAATTTGGTTCAGTGATCCTCTTTTCCCCAAAATTATTTGAAGTCATCTAAAATGCTCTTATATTTCAGCAACCATTTAGCTAAATAGCTGCTCGCATTTAATCTTCCAAATGAAAAGGGGACTGCAGGAATTATAGTCATTAAAATACATTTCCCAAGCTGAATTTTCCTTTCTGTTACGTTTAGATCTAACTAAAAGCACTCTCTACGCTGTTCCTGGGAGGCCAGGCCCCCACTGTGCAGTGATTTCCTTGACCCAGTGCTGTACCTTCACAGGAGGACACCAGCAGGTCAACAGCTGCTGCTGAGCGAGATGCCAGCAGCAGGACACCCTGACATCCAGAGCAGAGAAGGGCAATCTGAGCTCAAGGCTGCTGCCAGCTGCTCTCCTGGCACATGTTATCCAAGCTCTCTAAACAGGACTCTCTAGTCTGTCTATATACCTGACATGGTCATGGGAAAAGTGTTGCAGGCCAGGTGGAACATACAGCCTTAGCTTAAGTGGTCTCGTCATGTGTGGGTTGTCCTTTCTCCAGAGTGGAATAGGCTTAGGTTGCTCTGGAATCTGCTCACGTGGTCTCCCCTCAGGTGGCTGTCTCAGTGCTGCAGCTATGTGCAGTCTTATACTCTGATAACACACATGTAGATTTTGACTCACGAGCACTTGGTCATGTCAAAAAACTATATAAATATAGCTCAAAGTGGACCTCTCTGCTTTACTTGGTTCTATACTCCCTTTCTATTCCTTACATTGTTCAAAGAGGTTTTGCGGGGATCTTTCGGTCACCTCCTAAATCAGTTCAGAAAAATCTATTTTTTATTGTTTTCATCATGTAATTAAGCTTATTGCTTTTGTACTATTAATGAATCCTGGTAACACACTAATGTCACCTTAATTTTTACAATCTTCTGATGTTTGGATTTTTGTAGTGCACTTTCCCATAAATTGTAACATAAACAAGTAATTGTTTTTACATTCCTCTCGGAGGAATTAACAATTTGATAAACTTCTACTTTGACCAGTGGAGTCAAAAAAGTTAACAACCTCATTCTCCAATCCCTAGACATTGTCCAGAATCTATATAAACCAAAGACAAAAATAAACTCTCTCTCTCTCTGCTCTGACACTTAACTGTGTGAGTGTCATTCTTTTTGTGTCTTCTAACAACACACTAATATTAGTGAATATTAGTGAATCTTGGAAATTTGCTAATCAACATGTAAGTGTCACTGTAGTGTTCCTGTCAGATAAAGTTGTGAGGTAAGAACCCACTGAAAGACATTAAAGGAAATACATAATACTTAAAATAAGATGGATTTCAGAAAAGCTATAGAAGCATAAATGATGCAAATAGTTTTTGCATTTCCTCATTTTTTCTATATTTTTATTCAAGTTTTTATTTTAGACAGATTTAGAAAATTAATTTTGATCTAGCTAGTCTTCAGTAAATAAGGTCTCCAATCTGTATATCAAAACAGAAATTTCTTTCATTGTTTAGAGGAAATAATAGATGTGGTTGCTGATGCTCCAGAAGTTAGATTTGAATATCACGGTGCCCTTGTGTATAAAGAACTCAAATTTCTATAAAGTTAAGCATCTTTGTTTAAACATACTGAGTTTGAGATTTTTATATTGGTTAGGACTCTATTACGATTACATATATACTTCTATTTGGGATAAAAAGGTGTTTTTAATTAGAATAAAATATTTTTTTACTTAAATGCCATGCTACTGTTGTACAATAGATACGAATCACGAAGCTGGTGAAGGATAATCAGTCATAGGAGGAACATCTGAGGGAACTAGGGTTGTTTAACCTGGAGAAGAGGAAGCTCAGGGAAGACCTTACCATTCTGTACAACCACCTGAGAGGAGGTTGTAGCTGGGTGGGGGTCAGTCCCTTGTCCCAAGAACAAGCAAGGGTCCAAGAGGAAACGGCCTCAAGTTGCACCAGAGGAGGTTTAGACTGGATAATTGGAAAAATTCCTTCACTGAAAGGTCTGTGAAGCATTGGGACAGGCTGCTGGGGAAGTGGTGGAGATTCTGGGGGTATTTAACATATATGTAGATGTGGTACTTGGGGACATGGTTTAGTGGTGAACAAGGCAGTGCTGGGTTAACGGTTTGCCTAAAAGATCTTAGGGGTCTTTTCCTACCTAAATGGTGCTATGATTCTAATCTTTGATTTTATAAATGAGCTGACCATGGCTATTAAAGACATTTCATATAGTTTTGTAATATTTTTAGTGCTTCTCTGTTACATTTAGCTTGAACTTATTCTTGCCACTCAAAGTGGCATTTCTTAATAGCAACATTATATTGATTAATGGTGGAGAAAAATATTTAGTGATTTTTAGTGTTCAAGCTGGTAAGTGGTGAAAATTTCTCTCAGTCTTTTGATAATGGTACACTATTAACTTGGAAAAATACTGGAGTCCTACACCATAATTCAATAAATAAGCTTCTCATTTATTTAGTCCTGCTTGAGTTTTGTTGTCCTTGACTTTACTAATTACACTCAAACTTCTGTTTTGGGATCATGTGGCAAGTCTTATTGGACAAATTATTCATATAAAAAATGAAGCGGCAAAAAACTGAGGTTGCTTTTATCGATAAATTCCATCTTCCCTTTTGCCACGTGGCTCCACAGGTATTTGTATCAATATAATTGAAAGGCATAATGGAAGCTGATTCTCTTTATTCTAATGTTGATGCTAGAACATATGCTCATCAAGCCACACCCTTACTTGTAAATTTTTAATTTAGGCAGCAAATACAAAATAAGGATTATTTCATTTGTTGGGGGTTTTTTTTCCAAGAGCAAAACCACATGAATGTGTGAACCAGAAATGGTGAACTAAGATACAAAGATAGATCGTGGATTTGTTAATACCTAATAGCTTTTATAATTTTTAAGACATCCTTTTTATGTGTTGACATAGCTTTACAGCCTATTCATGTAGCACATGAATCAGCAGCTCTGCGAATCAATGAATAGGCAGGATTCTATTATAGGAGTCATTCTATAAAAGGAAAATTGTATACTGTAATTTTCTGGGCTCTTATGTTACTCTGAAAGAGAAGGAATAAATGGATGGCAAGCTTATACTGCTTTTTATCGTTTCACTTCCATAGTTATCCAATTGAATGGAAAGCTACTCATGCAGGCAAGTTCAGCATTTTTGGGCAACCTCTGTTATTATCGAAATGGTGCGTGTACAGAACCTAGCAGTTGAAAGCAGCAAGACTGTGTAATCCTGGAAACTGAGATGGTAATAGTTCTTCATATATGATTTTCCAAGAAGAAGTAAGCAAAGAGGCATTGGAAACCTATACACTGGTACACCGATTTGATTTGAGACAGCAGGTGGAGCTGAAGGAGTTGTGCTTTTGAACCACTGCAGAAAGAAGAGAATATGAATGAATCAAAAGAAAAAGAAGTGCAGAGCTTTTGTTATATTATTAGATAAAGGAAAAATTCCTTTAGGATACAGTCTTCTTGCCTTCTCAAGAAAACTAATTTGTTTAAAATGAACATAAGTCATATATCAGAAATTATGAGCAAAGTGTATTTACATACTGAGCTGAAGTGGGATCCCTTTCCAAAAAGCATGCATCTGCTAAATTTTTTATATCAGGATTTTGCATGTTTTTGGTGAGGCCTTAACTTTTGGGATATTTTGTTTCTTAATTTTTATGTTTTAATTTGATTTTAGAAGAAATGATCAATTAAGAGCTTACAAATTAGATTTACATTTTAATTTCTTTAACTTTCTGTTCATTAGATAGGTAAGATAAATGTGCAAGTAAAGACTTTCATACAGCATACAGAAGGAATAACCAATTCATTTTTACACTGAATTTTATTATGGGTTTCACTGGTATCTATAGCTGAGGTTATACATTATTTCAGGCTTTGCTTCTGGGAATGATGCCCATAGATTGTTTATGCAGCATGGATCGTTATCCATGGCATTCAAATGCTATTGGCTTAGAAAAGTCCAGGTTTCTCTCCAGTGTAAAGAAACATGAGATGGCAGGTAACAAGAAAAAAGTAGAGGTAAACAGAAGCGTTATACTCAAGTATAAAAATATGTGAGAAAAATTAAACTACATTGAAATGTTTTCATGATTGTGCACTAACTTTGAAGGTTATTATTCAAGTTTTATATTTTTTATATAATTAAAACTATTCATAATCAGTAGACCTTAGTCATAATATTTTTAAGGAGAAAAATGAAACTGGCTTTTTTTTTTTTTTTCCAGGGAGATATATTTAATATTATATTTTTCTAGGTCCATAATTTGAAAAGTTTGTGAAATCTTATGAGTGCAAAGAACTTTGCACTGTTATACAGTAATGAAACAAGTAAACATTTACAGGTCTTGATATGCAGCGTAAGGATTTTTTTTTCTTAGTATTTGCAATATTAATCTAGTTCTGAACAGTTAAGCAGAACAGAACACCTGAACTGAAGGAAATAAAAAGACAAGATGTCCCGGATGCAGCGAAGTTAAATAAAGCAGCACTAGACTAATAAAGATGATGTGACTATAAATAAAGTCAGGGTCAGTGGATTGCGGTGTTCTAGACTATACTGTCTTTGGTTCTAGGGGCTCATCCAGCTGATAAAGGAAATCTCTGACCATCCACCCCACCTATTTGCTGCTACTGCCTCTCATTATGTCTCTATGACTCATATTTCCCCACTTTATTTCATTTATGCCACAGGTTTTACCAGTTTCCTTGGTTGTGGCTATAGATCTCTCTTACTTCTCATAATAGACCGAGGAAGGGAAACCAAAGCAACAAGGGTTTTTCTTCTCACTCTCTTTGGGAAGTAGATGGGGAGATTCTTTCTCATTCCTGTTAAATAGCAGAGGATGTCCCATCACCAAACTGAAAAAGGGAAAACTTTATCAGGAACCTCTGAGCTGCTGGGTTTTCAGATCCTCTACCTTTTTCTTCCTGATCTCAGACAGGACTATGGTCCTTGAAAAGAGGGAAAGTGAAACATATGGCAGATCAGATGTTGGGATGATCTGATAAGCATGCATTCTGCTTTTTGCCATGAACTAAAAGTAGCTTTTCAAGTGTTATTTTTAGTGAGTTATTTCAAAGGACTTAACTGTTTCAAGCACTGTGCTTTTGTTTGTCTTGCTATCTGCTGCACACAGTCTGCAGTAGCCTTGTTTGAGGAGCTTTATTTTCCAGATGACTCTGGAAGTGAATTCATGACCTAAGTGATTGATCAGCTGATATTGCTCTGATATAATGCTTTCACAGGATTAAACTGAACTAATAATTTGAATAAATGGATTGTAACATTTGTGAAATAAAAAATTTGAAACACAATGTTCAAAATACCTAAGTTGTCAATGAAAAGGGTAGGTTTGAAAAGTAATTTTAAGTATCTTATAGTCTATATTTTCAAAGCTTTGTAAATTTGAAATTTTCAATTTGTTTGTTCAGTTTTTCAAAATGTCTACTTTTACAATGAAAACTTAAAGAGTAGAGTTGTAGATATAGGCACATTATTTTTGAACAGAGCTCACAATGGCAAAAGGGAATAGTCAGTATAAAATCTGTTTTAGATTGTTCATCTTTATATTGTAGCCTTTCTAAAACATTTTGCTAATGCAGTAACTTAGAATGTATCATCCTTTCAGAACTGGGAATTGATTAGCTTACATGCAAACATTGTATTAAGTAGTTTCAAAAAACACCATAATTTACATTATTTTTCTCTTGCCTTATCTTGATCAAAAAGATAGGGAATTTTAGGCTTTTGAAGACTTCAAAAGAGCTTTCAATTCTGTTTCTCCTAAGTTATCTGAAAAAAATCATATTTGAAGCCACTAGGTAAGATTAACCAATTGATCCATATTCCTGGATAGCAGTCTTTTTGTTGTTTCAGTTAATTGAAATTATTAGATTCTATCATGCAGCTGAAAATAAAAGCTTCAGCATCATTACTGTTTCAGTGCCTTTATTAATAAAGATTACACACAAATTAATGTGTAAATAATGTAATAATTAATATAAAATTTAGAAATAGGATTTTAAAAAATAATAACTAAATAATAAATATTAACAGGTAACAGATGGTAATTTGCTGCTTGTACTGTTTCTTAAAAAGCTTAAAACTATTTGCTTTTACATTTTCCTCCTCTAATCAGGAAATCCCTGTTCAAGAGCTGTCTCGAAAAAATGTAGTTAAACAGGAGTCCATATTGCAAGGTAGTAGTGGTGAGATTTCTTGCAAGGTGAGATTGGCTCAGATGTATGGATGTTGAGCTTTATTTAGGGAAACAGAGCTGAGACATTTTGTACTAAATTGATCTGTACAATTGCATTAAGACTGTATGAAAAGAAAGTTGTAAGAAATATTTTGGACACAGATATTTGTCAGAAGTTTCATGTATTTGTGACACAGAATCTATATTACAATAGATTGTTGTAACAAATGAAGCATATACATTTTCATATTTGTGGATACATTTCTCATTCTTCACTCTTTTTACTACAGAGCTCAAAATTAAATTTTGGGACTGGACATAATTTAAAATATTTCTTTCATGTTAAGTAAAATAATGTACAATACTTAGAAGATCTTTAGAGTTTTTAAATATGATGACTGATTAAATGTGAGTTGTAAAATTATTATTATTAGCAATTAATACAGAACATAGGTATCAGGTCTGTAGAGCAAGAAGTTTATGATGGGGACTCAATATGTGTATTGAGGGGGTTACTTGGCCTAATTCTAGTCTGGTCAACAGACTGAATGATCCCTAGAAGGTGGAGTCCTTTGGGTGCGTGCCAGGAGATATCCTTCAGTTTAATTTCATCTGGAATAAATGCAGTTTGTATACTGCGAACACTGAGATGTTCCCCATACTACAGTCAGTGATGAAGACTGGGAAATTCAACTTAAAAAAGCATTCCAACTCTAAAGTAAAACATAGGTAAATACTGAGACAAGGAAAAAAGTTTCATTTGTATATTTCAGAGGTCTGTGATATTGTTAAATGAAAAGGGTTTTTTATGTTTATTTATAGAATTTTCTCTTTGGTGGAAATGCTGTCTTCAAACCTTGTCAGCTACTGGTTCCTTTAATTTGGAATTCATTGTTGCATGCATTATTCTCTTATACTTTAAATTAAGTAAAATGTTGCAGAATAAGCAAAGTCTGTAGCCACTGTCACAAAGGCTGGAATGGAAGGGAAGTAGGAAAAAAGTTAAAGGCACATTCATAATGCTTAGCTTGTCTGCTTACTGTGCAGAGCTGGGAATTTTCTGCTATGGAGTGTAATTCTCAACATATCCTGAGATGTAGTATTGAAAACAAGTGTATGCAAGCTATGCAGAGCACAAGGAAGGAATAATACTAGTAACTGATTTGCATGAAGAATGAAGGGCCCCACCAGAGTCATTTAGCTTTCAGAGAAAGTAGACTTGATTTGTAGGCATGCAGAATGCTCATAATAAGGGCATCCATACATGTTGGACTAATTTTAACAAACTTGAGGCTTGAAAATGGAATCCTTTTATTTATCAGTCATATGTATGCATTATTGATATTAAAAAAATCTTTAAATGTTCAATATAATACAGCAAGAAAGAATAATGGATTATTCTTCTATCCTACCTGTAAAGGACTGTATGCTCAAAATCTTTGTATGGCTACAAAGGAGACCCACCTGATACTTAAAGCCAATATTTATCTTTACTATATACCAAAATCTTAGCAATCTAATAAAAGAATTATTTTTAGTAAAGATTTAGTTATTGGGAAAAAAAAAAGTAGGATACAAAAATATTATGCAGCAAAGTGTCTCAATGTAGTTAATTATGCTTTGCACCTCTTACTACCTATCCCTTTCTCTGTAGTTACTCTCAGTCTTCCACTGTCCCTCTCAGTCCTCAAGCTGATGGCTTAGGGCAGGCATGGTAGAGTGAATTACTATTATCCTGACTTCTTCACCAGAAGGAGTATAATATTCATGTTTTCTTCTCTCTCTAGCTTCTACTTGGGTTATTTAAATACGTTTGCCCACTCAGTTTACACCTTCTTCTTTCTTCTGAGGTCTGCAAGCCCACATTGAATCCTAAATGCCAATATATGGCTCATATTATATATTTCAGATATTTGTTCTTTGCTCTGTCATGTATAACAATATTTTTGTCCCATTCCTGTGTCTACATTAACTGACCATAAGTGAGTTTTTAATATTGGTCCTCCAGTGTTAGCCTGGATCTTAGCATCCCACTTCTTTACTATTCCTTATGCCACATCTTTACATCTGCTGTCATGCCAGGCCTATATTTCTCTACATAACTATGTCATTTTACATAGAAGAAATTCTTATTACTCCTATCTGTGTGAAGCTATGTTTATCCTGTATAAAGTTAAGGAGAATAATTAGACATAGCCACTTGGTCCTTGAAAGAACTGTTGTAACAGATAAAACGTAGAATCTCTAGGGCAGGTCAAACAAGTTTAGAGAAAGCCTGATAAGCCTCAGTCCTTACAAACTCACTGCAGAGTTTATGGCCTGTTACTAGCAATGGCTGTACTGAATTTACTGAAATCTCTTGAGGACCATACCTAATCTAATCTCATACTGATAAAATAATATTTAATGTAGATGTTCTTTCTCAGGGGTTGTTTTCATAAAAATGTCAGTAATATACTGCACACAGCTGTTGCTGAAGTTTGGAGAATGTGGACATGTTTTCAGTTTATATTTGATTGTGTTAACTGACTGTAATCTTGCCTGAACAGTAGAGTAGCATTTGTTTCTAACCTGATATTGCAGTCATATTCAACAAAATGATCAAGGGTTTGTTATGCACATGATGTGCACCTGATTAGAATGCCATTGTACCATAAAATCTCAACGTTCTTGACACAGGAGTGCAGAAGTGGCTGCTAAGGTAAATGGTATGTTCTTTCATGGTGGGATTCTCTGTAATGGGTAGCACACAGAAGAATTGCTTTATACAAGTGCTGCTGATCTTCATGTAGCTACATGTATATGAAACATGTCAAGTCCTTTGCAACAATTATTTGTGATAAATGGCCCTCTGTAAGTGAACATGTTGGCTTTTAAAGTGGGATTCACATTCTTGAAAAACTACTTAAAGTACTGTTTTCCTTTTTTGTTATGACTATGAATGTAATATTTTAATTATTCAATATTATTAATTACAGATGCTGAAAAATATTTGTCCAAGCTGTAACATTTGTTCAGAAAAATAGTTTATTTGTGTGCTAAAGCCTCTGAGCAGATAATGGGAATAGTAACAGAAGTAAGCTGAAAACCAACCACATATGAATGTGGATGAACCTATAAATGATGAAAAATGTCTTACAGACCAAAAGTGGATAGAATATTCCATACTGTTTTTAAAGCTAGCAAGCATAACTCAGATCTTAAGGAAGAAAAGAAGGCATTTATGATCAGCTTTTTATGCTACTGTGCCTTTGGATTGATAGTATCTCACAGTAGATGTATATTAGTACTTTTATATGTATTGGTACTTTCCATACAAAAAAATGACCTAATTGTCTCATATTTCTTTCATGTAATTATCTAGTAATGAGAAAATAACCTGTTTTTCAGAGCCACCCCATGGAAGAAATCTTATGCTCTTTTATGCAAGTTTGATTTATAGACATGTGCTGCAGAGCACAGTGAATATGAGACATTCATCTTCCTATGGCTAGTTGCTATGGCAACATAGTACACAGTACAATGTCATTCCAGCTCTGGTGATGCCTGCAGTAGTTTATCCCTTTGTTGTTCTTGTTTCTTAAGCAACTGTCTCACAGCCTTTCATATTATCACACTTCATCACCTATACAAGTCTTTTTTCTTTCTCTTGAGGGCCCTATCTAATAGAAAAGATCCATTTTTTTCTCTACATGTGCATGTCAGTGTATTTTTTTTTTTTTCAATCATGGGTTAAAAGCTTGTCCCGTGCCCCAAAATAATATACCATTGCCCTAACATTGGTTAAAGAAGATGCAAACCAGACTGCACATCAGAATGTAAGGGACCTGTCTCTGCATCTTTATTTACCATTTCCTGTCAGGGATTACAGTTAAGAATTATATGCTCTAAGCAGTATCCCACCCAAGGAAAACAGGAAGGAAAATTAATCAGACTCTTCTACCTGTCCTTAGATGATATTTATGAAGTGGACAAAAATCCAACAGCTGTCTTAAAATACCCACTCTATTTCACCCTTGTGAGGGAAGAATTGGGGAAGAAAAAGGAGATCTTCATAATTTACCTAAAAAAATACTAAGGGTGTTATGGGGATCAAGAAATTGAATGTTTATTATATTGAGAGGCTGTACCCTAATACAAGTTCTTTTTCGAGGCAGTATCTGTTTCATAATTCATTGCACAGGGAACCAGTGCATTAATTAAGAGTGTATGTGTCCCAGGTTCTGTGTAAGTGGGATGATACTTTGCAAAAAAACATTGTGTTAACGCCTAAAGATACATAAATCTTTTGGGTAGTAGTAGTACTAATGAGTTTTGTTTTTCTTTTCCTATCTCTGACTTTGTTGCCAATTCTGTCATCCAATTACTTAGCAACATACTCTGCTATTTGTGATGGGTTGACCCCAGGAGTGACTCACTGACTGCCCCCACAGTGGGGCGGGGGAGAGAATCAGAGGAGTGCGAGCAAGAAAACTTGTGGGTTGTGATGAGGACACCTGAACGAGCGAAGCCAAGCCGCGCATGCGAGCAAAGCAGCATACAGAATTTCTTCACTACTTCTCATCAGCAGGCAGATGTTTAGCTGCTTCCTGGCAAGCAGCACAGCTAATCCTTGGGAGGATAGACACCATAACCACAAACTTCCCTCCCTTCCTTGTCTGTTCCCCAAATTTTAATTGCTGAGCATGATGTCAAAGAATCATAGATTGGTTTAGGATGGAAAGGACCTTTAAGCATTGTCTGGTCCAGCTCCCCAGACGTGGGCAGGGACACCTTCTACTAGACCAGGTTGATCAGAGCCTTGAGTATTTCCAGGTGTGGTGCATCCACAACTTCTCTGAGCAACCTGTTCCAGTGTCCCACAACCCCCACTGTAAAAATTTTTCCTTGATGCAGATTTAAATCTACCCTCTTAATAGTAAAAACTGTTGCCCCTATCCTGTCATTTGTATAGATGAATCTGACACCAAATCATCCTAACAATAATTTGAATAGAATTTTTAGTGGTTGTAACCCAAGTCTGTCTGTTATCCCAATCCTACATAAAATTCATCTAAAAACCTGAACTTTTTTGCTTATCACTTTTTCTGAAGAAAATTTTTCTTAAGTACAGGTATGTATTCTTTCAGGTTTGATAGTTTATTTATTCCTTTCTATTCCTTTAAATAGTTCAACATGCATTTTTCTAATTTTAGGAAATTACTACATTAAATAAATATTTCAATATTTGAAGTTATTAATTTTAAATAAATTCATATTTAAATTTGAAATTTGTGCTTTTTCTACTTTTGAGGATATGTCCAAACAAGTATTTTAAATTATATTAGCAAATTTAAATAGGTCACTGGTTCCTACCTCTTAGTTTTCTCTCCTGCCTTTCACACTGACCTTCTTTCATTGGTCCTTGAGGTTCAGATTAAATTGTTTTAACAGAGACCATTCTTATTTAAAACAAATCCTTTTTTTATTTAGAATTCCTGCAAGTTAGGGATATGCACGTGGTCAGTTGTCATAATACATTCATGGTAATACAATTTAAAATATGTTAATGACATAGGAAGTGCTTAGCTGGTCATATCCTCAGGATTCTTCTTTCAAGCTATTTTCTTTCAGATTCAATAAAACTGTGACATATAATAAAACTATTAGAATGTGGCAGCTATAAAATAGATGTTGAAGATTAACTTTTTTTGTTATGATTAACATTTGTGGTAATAGCAGTACACCTGCCAACATGCCTCAAATGTGAATCAGTTCTTTTAGCAGTAGCTTATATTTATTCCGTTTGGTGATGTCTTTACAGGGACTACCCACACAGATGTTAATGATTTTTTAATTGTATTGGATGACAGAAACTGGAAAAAAGACTGACCCAACCAAACTCATTTCAAATAAATCATTAAACAGCCATTAGATGACAACAATTCAAGCTGATTTTCATCCAAAGCTGAACCTTTACCCTGAATGGAAAATTATTACTTAAGCTCTTTCAGAGCACACATTTTATTAAAAGCAGATTTTTCTCCAGAATTAAGAATAAAAGATTTATTTTCAATATAAACATGTGAGCTTGCACTGACTGATGATTGTGGTATTCTTTAAATACCTTTCAATATCACCCAGTATGATGAGCTCAATAATTTTTCCAAGTACTGAAGTTAAACTAAGTGTCATTTCCTGCATCTTTCCTCACAGCCCTTTTATAGATAGGAATAACTTTGGCTAGCATTCAGTCAGTAGGAACCTCCTCAGACTCCCAAGATCCTTGGCCGATGACAGAGTGGGATCCTGCCATAACATCTGCCAGTTCCTTTAGAACTCTGGGATGAATCCCATCAGGCCGCATAGACCTGCGAACATTCAGCCAATACAGCTGATCCCCTACAATTTTGTGTCCACAAATGGAAAGTCACTGTTGCCACACTCATGGTCATCTGACTCAAGGGCCTAAGCAGCCCAAGATCCACCAGCGTTGTTAAAAGACTGAGGCAAAAACCCACAGAGAATACAGTAGAATAATATAGTACAAGTAGTATGAATAATATAAATAGCAATAACTTCCTTGCAGTGGCAAAGAACTGTTTGCAAAATCCAGGGTCCCTTTATAGTAGCAAAAAAACATGACAAAAATAAAAATGAGCTAGTCTATGGCATAATAAAAGAACAGCCTTATGTCAAATAGTTAACTAGTTTTCTTTGGATTTAGATTTTTTCTCTTCTCTTGCAGTCTCTGCTGCATTTTGAGAAAATGAATGAGCATCAGAAATGTAGCACAGTTAAAAAGGGGATATTGTAATACTACATCCTAACAAAACTTAAGCTAACAAGTAGTTTAAAAAATACCTGATGGCAGCACTTGTTTTTAATGTGAAAAAGTAAGTTATTATTTAGTTTAATAAATTTAAGTGGCAACATGTACTCTTTATAACACAGCTATACAGTGTCCCTTCACCTATAGTATTTTGTTTAAATTAAAGAAAATATGTTATTAATAGCATTTAAATTATGTATGTGCTTTTAGCAAATTATATTCCTGAACTGAACAAAGTTTGTTAAAATATTCTTGTTTAAACCTTACAAGAATTTGTGGGGGATTTTTAACTGTCTTCTTATAAGGCTTATAGAATAATGGGTGTCCACTTACTGATACCTGTGGAGCTTACAGGCTAGTTTCAGTGAGAGCTGAGATCAAAGAAATAAATGTACTTCTGCAAGTTTTATAAAAATAGGTGAGCACAGAAGAAGAGAGAGATGCTACAAGTTCCCCAGTGGAGGAAAGGTATGTTATATTAGTTAATGAATCTTAGCAAGCACCACAGAGTCTTCATGGAAGCAAGACCTCATGAAGACCCAGCTGTGGAGAAGCTTTAGACAAAGATTTCATTGGACTCTATTCTTTGTCAGTCATAATGTACAAATATAAAAGGAATCAAGAACTGTCAGTTCAACTATTCCCAGAACTGTTTTATATGATCTGCAACTTTATATTCTTTTCTTGTAATATTTCCTCAGAAGTTCAAAAAGCATTATGCCATAAGTCCTGAAAGTTTAAGACAATATCTGAATTTTTGAAATGTATCCACTCATTTTTCCTCCAAATTTCTTATACTTTGTGCAGATTCTCTTGAGATAAACTTATTGTCAAGAGGAGATTCCCTTTTAATCATGGATTCCTTCAAAAAATAAGATTACATTTGTGCTAGAGCACATACTGCATCTTGCAGTATGGTACATTGATATTTTGATACATTGATATTACTACAGAAGAGGAGTCTTCAGCTCATGACAATGCACCATGACAAGAGGCAGTGTCCACACATTGGGTCGGGGAAAATTCTGGCTGAATGTGAGAAAAAAAATCATCATCATTGAGAATAGCCCCACTCTAGATTTCCTTCTCTTAGATGGGGCCAGAAATTGGACCAGATTTCTGCGATGTGTTTATACGCTGCAGTCATTGTAGGAAAGGTAGTTGGTTCACACTAAATTCTCTATTCCTTTGCAAAAAAGATCTTTCAGGGCAATTTCTCACCCTATTGGTCTTTGGTTTCTAATGTCTTAATGTTATTTGGTTCTTCATCCCATCTCACCCCCTCCCTATGAATTTACAACTATTGTTTGCAATATTTATTTATTTGTCCATTTGGCTATTAGCTAGAAATAGGAAAAGACTTGTTAGAGACTAGAGTGCTCTATAATTATTCTTTGTTTGGAACATCTGATGATGCCCACTCTGATAGGTGGGTAATGGGGGAGGAAGTTACTTACTCATCTGATATCCTGTTGTTATTGCTACGTTGCTGTTGAAAAACATTCTTTTTCCCTAGTTCCTCAAAATTCTATTTCAGTCAGGAGCTGTCCCTGTTGAGGTTCTGTATCCTAGAATTGAACAACATCTGAAATTGTATTCTCTGCATAGACTCTTCTAAATAAATTCTTTTTATTTATTTATTTTCAGATCTTGCCAATGCTGTTGAAGGTTTAAGTTTCCAATTCTATCATCACATAATATGGCATGGGAATAATCTGATGTGATTATTACTTAAATTTGGACTCAGATAGATATTAACAAAACAAAATGAACCTTTTGTAAAAGTCTTATATACCACCAATGCTCTGGGTCCACTGTCAGGACTACTAGGCATGACATAATCTTTCTATATTGATATGGGATATGCCTTGTATATACTATATGAGTATTTCAGGTGTATTCCTGCAATAGATACGTGTGTTTAACAAACTCTAAATATTGACAAACTCATTCGATAATTTGGATCTGGTTTTTTTCTCTTTCAGGATGTTGTCCTCTAAGATAATAATCAAGTGCCAATAGGTTTAGAGCTTTAAGGCACATTGCTGATACCCAGACTCTAGGTTAACTTAGAAGCAGAGATTCCCCTCTTTTTTTCCTTCTCCAGTTCCAGCTGGCTGCCAGCAATCTAGAATTCACCAAGACTTCCTTGATAAATAGGGTTATGGGTTTTATCCATTGTGGAGTCTCTCATACCAGTTCAAATGTTTTCTTTATAGAATTTGATTATAAGAATTAAAGAGTAATTGGATTGGAAAATTTAAACCAATTTCAAGAAAACAAATATTTTACTTGTCATGTTTCAGTCAATTACTTGATTGACTGTTGAAAGCCTGTTGTCAGAATTAGTAGAAGACATTAGAATATGTGCACACTGCTCAAGCAGTAGAGAGCAACCCTGAGGTTGCTCAGACACATGCAGAGGTTGTATTTCTACACTCAAAAATGCATACGGAGAGAAATTCAGATCTTACTATCAAGACAACCCAACACTTCATATTGCCAAATGGCTGCAGAAACAGGTAAAGTAAAAATCTTCATGATTTAAAGTCTTATTCTCCAAGTGATTTATGGGGTATTGCTGAAAGCAAGCCAATTCCCATATTCAGAATGCAGTTTTGCTGTTGAGAAAGCAATCAATGATCTCTGTAATTTAACTAATAAGTATATTTACCAAAGCAAAATAATGATTTTTTTTGTAACTACCTTATATTAAGGATTTTTATTTTTTACTTTTAGCGTATTCTCAGTCAGTCTGTCTGCTGTGTTATATGTGTGTGTCTTTGTTCCCAGTTTATAAACTCCTAGCACTGTTAATCTCATTTGAAATCAAATAGTTCTAGGAAATGAGCAAATTAACAACCCTTGTTTTCTTGACAGATAGCTTTGATTTGTCTTGTCTACTGCAACTAACTGTGTGTCTTGCTTAATCTAATAAATACTAAGATGTTTGTCTTACACATCTAAATCACAAACTTGGCAGCAAGTCTATTCTTCCTTCTATTGGTTTTTATCTGCTGGGTTTTTCTCCCCTGAGTAACATTAATATGGTATATGCAGTACAATGCCAAATGCAGTATTAATTCTTTACTGAAGTTAGGGAATGTAAATACATAGTGGCATTGTCTTCTTCTTGTGCATAAATATACATAATACACTATGACTAGAATTTTTGTGCATGAGTGTTACTCCCATTTAAGGACCTAATAGATTTTTTAAAATATTAATATTAATTTTATGGTGAAATATAATAATTCTGAAAAAAACAGTAGCATTTTAGTGTAATTTTAAAGGGCATGTTATGATTTATTTGGAAGAAAAAGAACATCTACTCTTTGTTCTTCTCCTCATGGTTTCTTATGTTGCAAGGTTATTACATTCTTCAGACAAACATTTTCATGCTGACAAACTGTACTTCATAAACACTTCAGATGGAGTCATGTCTGGAGTCATCTAGTAATATGGTCAGTAAGGAGTCAAAGATGCATTTCAGTAACAAGATTTAATTAACTAATTTCTTCTCTGGCCCTCACCTTAGTATTCTTTTTTCTATTTATCTTAGCATATGTGTGCTATGCTTGTTTTCAGGGATGTATGTAGTACAGCCATACCATTTTCCAGACTCATTCCTCTGTTTCTCATGCATTTAAAATCCTGACTCTTTGGGACTGCAGGATTTTCACCATCAACCCTCTCTCATAGTGAATTTCCTTTTGCTTATGTCCATCACTTAGAAGAGAGTAAACAATAGTCATAACTCACAAATATGCCTACAGATAACTCAGCAGGGTATGAATTTTAGTGGCTTCTGAAATCAAGTGACTAATATTATCAGTACTCAAAGATCATTGATTTCCCTTGAGCATGTCTGCAGTTAGACTTTAATGGATTTGGAAAATGCTGTTCTTACATGTTAACCATTCTTCATAGAAATGGCATGTAATAATGGACATTTTTGTATTTTATCTTTTACTTTATACTTGCATTTTTAGAAGCAGAATACCTACACACAAGCCGAAAATAACTACTTCTTATTCCTTTGTTAAATTAGTTTTCGATAACAAAAATTCTAATTTAAGTCCAGAACTCAGTGATTAATGTCAAGGAATATGGTGACAATGCCATAAAACTTTATGAAAAGGTTTTTATGAAACTTGATGAGGATTTTTTTGCTGGCATGAATTGAAATGATGTTATCTTGCTGAACTGAATGCATAACAAGGCATACAGAGGCATGGCACTCATATATATTTATTGCTTATTTAGTGCATTCGTTATTTCATTTTCAAATCTTCATGAACTTTCACTGTAACAAGATATCATATACAGTCTCCTAGTCTCATGTGATCTCTTTCATAGTCTTTTGACTTGATAATTGTAATGGTTTAATTCCAGCTGGAAACTAAGTACCCCACAGCTGCTTGGTCATTCCACTCCCACTGGGGAGGTGAATCAGGTTGAGATTAGAACACTTTGATTATTGAAACAAAGTAAAATAATTATAATAAAAAGGAGAAAGAGAGAAACAACACCAGAGAGGAACAAGTGATGCTCAGTACCATTGCTCACCACCCACAGAGTGATGCCAAGCTTGTTCCCAGAAATGATTGGCCCCTCCTGGCCAGTTCCACCAGTTTATATATTGGGCACAATGCTCTATGGTATGGAAAATTCCTTTGGCATATTCAGGTCCTCTGTCCTGGCCATGCTCCTTCCTGGCTTCTTGAGCACTTGCTCATTGTCAGAGCGCAGGAGGCTGAAAAGTCCTTGACTTAGGGCAAGCACTGCACAGCAACAACTAAAACATCACTGTGATATCAACTTAATTCTCATACTAAATCCAAAACAGCACTGTACCAACTACCAAGAAAAAAATTATCTCTACCAAAACCAGGCCAAAACTATAAGGCCTTTTAGATATTCTACAACTGCAATATAGAAGGAAATCATGAGGCAGTCTTGATAGTCTTTAAATTCATTTAGATTAAGTGGGTTTTAAGTTCTGAAAATTCAGGAAAATCCAGCATGATGGCAGATGTCGAGCCACATCCATCTGTGATTTACCTTTGGTGACCAGAGGGTATGGGACCTTTGATTTGGTTGGCCTGTTTGCTGAGGCTGGTGCTGCCGAACCGTCTTCCCATATGAATGATATCATGTATTAGAGAAAATCGTAGGAGAAATTGTTGTATCAACGGAATTTCTGGTTTCTACTACCTTCCTCCTCAGCCCTTTTAATGTTTTAATGCTTCTTAGTCCCAGGAAGACATGTATCAAGTGGAACAAGATTTTTTGAATAATTTTTAGAAAAACTTGGTTGAGATGAAGTTCCATGCAAAAGAATAAAGCTTTCTTCTTTGTGTCAAAAGAATGATTCAAGACTGACATATATAACCACAATTTATTAAAGATCTTGTGCATTGCCTGAGGATGGTGCCATTTGGCATACTTTCACAGAGAGGTACAGAATACTTTTGTCAGGGCTTGAATATAGTATTGATTTAAGAGGTCAATCTTTATTGTATAATTCAGTGCCAAATTAAAGGTAAAGTTAGAAGTCCTGTGAAGGGACTGTGCATGTGCTGACATGTAGAATAAAGACTTAAGAGCAGATAGCTGGAGCAAATTGCAACATGCTGCCTACTCTGGAGTAGGGACACACCTTGGTTTTTCATTCTATATGGTGATTTTTGATCAATACTAACTGTATTTTTTCTTTCACTGTGTATACAATTCTGGTTTTTTAGGGAAGTAATTCTAATGCGTTCACACTTTCTACCTATCTTGTGTAAATTATTTTTAATACATTGTCCAATTTCAAGAGACAAATAGAAGCTAAACCTTCCTAAGTTTCTGTAATTCAGCAACATCTATTGTTTTCCAGCTGAGGCAGAAATTCAGTCTGAGAAATAGAAGCAAATTATTTGTTAAACCTGTATTTACTAATTTCTTACATATATATAATTTTTAAACATAGCTAAAGCTTCAATCAATTATGACACATAGTGTCTCTTACTCAGCCAAACAACAAGGAAAAAACAAGGGGTGAGAAGCATGAAGAGAACCAGAAATATTATAAACTGAAAAGTCACTGAGGAATCGGGTTATTGTGGTAGGTAGACGAAGCAAGTCTGTGGAAGGCTAGATTGATTATTTCTCCATTCATTAAGCAACTTGTTTCTGCTCCTCTAAGTAATTTTTTTCTAGAAGAGAAAATTGGTTTGATGCTGACAGCATCTGCTACTGGCAAGGCTAATTCCTTAGGACCTTATTAACCCCTTTCTAGCCTGCTGTAACCCTGAGTGGCTTTTTGAAGAGAATTTATTAAAATATTCCATGACTCTGAAAGAATGTCAGAGAACAAAAATGAATAGAATTATGTGAGACTGAAAGATGGCAGGTGATTGAATTTCTTTCATATTCTGGAATAGCTTATGGCCAAGACTTTCCAGTTTTTAGTGTTAATATGAATGCTTGAAAGTAGACGCCCATGATAGCTTTGTAGGAAGTCTTAAGAGTCTTCTAGAGAAAGCTTACTGAAGTTAACCTGTTTGCTGTTCTATGTATCTTAGAAGAAACATACCATACCAAAGACTTCTGTTTCCTAATGGATGAAGCAATTGATTCATCCAAGACATCCTGTATTTTAACTCCTACATTTGCTACTGTGTCTTAACTACATCAGATTTACTCTACCCCCATGACCCTGTCATATTTGTGAAACAAGGTCCATCTTGAGTACTAGCTCATGATGTCTTTTACCTTTCCCTCAGGTCTGTTTTTGAAGGTTTACCTCTTTTTTTGTATTCTTGACTTTGCACCTGTGTCCAAGTTAACATATACATTTCTACATACAGAATATTTTTTTCATTATCTTTCTTTTTATTAAAATGAGATAAAAATCAAAGAAATACCATCAACACTGCATACTAAACTATATTGGCTGTGTAGGAACTATTTTTACAATTCTATGGGTATTCTTAGGCAAGTTGCCCTGAAGGAGGTGTGGAAAAATGTGGAAATAACAGCAGGATGGAATGGAATAAAACACTGGAAACAAATGGCACAAACAGGAAGTAGAATGTGTTCAAAGATAAATGAATGAACATCCTAATGTTATTCATGTTGCTTAGCAACAGGCAGTAAAAGTGTGGATGAACAAGTGAGTACAAAAAGTAAAGGAAAAAGGCATGTGCATGGCATGGTATGGATAATAACTAGAAATACAAAAAAGATGAGAAAAGCAAATATGGAGAAAAAAAAGCAGGTTTAAAGAATGTTGAGAGAAATATTGAAACTTTTTTTTTTTTCTGTTCTTTGTAGATGGATTTTTTTCCCTGTAACATTAGCTGAAAAAAAATAGGCAGCAACTTCCTCTCTAATAATGTACTATAATATAGCTTACTCTCAGGAAAAATAAATTGAAAATATTATTGACTATAAAAAAAATGTAAAACACTCCTACATTATATTATTATTATTCCCAAATAATAAATGGGAAATACAATAAAAGTTCATTTGGCAACATAGAATTATCACTGAGTTTTAATTGCTTCTGTTACTTAGGAGATGAGCATTTGAAATAATACCATTCTTTTATAGCAAGAATCCAATTTGCCTGCTGCTGAATTGCTTCTCCAAAGAGCATGTCCATGTTTTTCCTTCTAAAGACTTATTTTGTAATGCTTAGACTAAATATCTTATAGTACCACTGTTCACTTAACTGTCTTCAAATACGGTTAAGAATTTTTTATAAATAGTCTATCAAATAGTAGCCTTTTTTCTTCTCTGTAAACATTAGTGGAAGATAGAGTATTTTTTAATAAAAGGTAGAATAAAATATAGTTCTGGAGACCCTGATCAGTGGAAACTTCATAAAAAATACCTGATTAATATATAGTACTTCTCATCAGCACATCACAGGTCTCTTTGTATAAGAGAGTCATTCTTTCATTTCATGGAAGTAAAATGTGGTGATCTCACAGTAAAATATCTGCCATCATTTAAGTGTTCTTTACATAAAGAATGTATTTTCGTTTGCTTTTTTTTTTGGTTTTTTTTTCTCTTTGCTCTTGTTTGCAGGTTTTGGAATGTTATGCTGTCAATGTTGAAACAAAGTTTCTCCTTATTTAAGGATCACAGAAGGTCTTTTGAGTTGGGAGCTAGCTTTCAGCTTTCCTGGACAGAGTGAGACAATGGCCAAATGTCAGCACTGACATAGGTGAGACAGGGTTGTAAATAATATTTTCTATAGAAAATTTGGTGCAGTTGGAAAACCTGAAGGTTTTCAGATGTAACAGCTTTTATTGAGGTCAGAAAGTCAAGCCTTTCTTTGTCAGACTTGTGTATAAATTCATTCTTTATCTGAATTTGTGCCCAAATTCATCAGTTGTAAGTGGGTATCTAGTTGCTTAAGATGTACCACCAAACCTTAGCCATCTCACAGTGATGTTGTTGCCTAGAGAAAATAGCAAGCAGAAAACTGTTCTACCATAATGACTGTCTAGTTCACATTTGACTTCTGATCTTGACTCTTCAGTCTTTCTCTAAATCTTGTAGAAGTATATATTCTGACTGTAGGCCTGTACATAGATAAATCAGTGGTGCGCTCTTGACTGAGATCCACTGATTTTAACAGCTGCACTGGTACTTCAGCATATGCTGATCAAGAATCAATTGTTTAACAAATGCTGCTCTGACCTGGGCATTAAGAAACATGGGCAAGACTCCATTTTCACAGGTACACAATAAAACACACAGACCTTTGGCTTAGGTTTAAGGTAAAAATTCTGTAAAGTATTAGGTCTTATAAAGTTGATAAGAGGAATTGCGACTTAAAGCACTTCTAAGCCCTCACATTCTCTTTCATTTTACTACCTTGGTAGTATATTTTTTAAATAGTAAAAATCTTTCCAAAAGTAACAAAATTCCTGTTGTAGAAAAAGTTGTTCTAACCTGAGAAAAAAAGAGATTCCTTAAAAATATGTTTGTTAAAGCAGACATAGCCATATGCTTTGCTTGGAGGGAGTAATCAATCTTGTGATAATTGCAGATTATAAAAGTCCTTACCAAAGACAGAATAAGTAGAAATGTGATGCTTCTGTGTCCATTCCTGGACCCCTCTGATGGCTAGTTTTTCTGCTGTTGAATGGGAAAGTAGCCAGTGAAGTGTTGGGTTTTGAATGGGAATCCAATTCTGTATTACTCCCAGAGGGTGATTTCAGTATATTATCTTAAAGAACTCTACCATGTACATAGTGTTCCAGGTTGAAAGGAAACTCAAGGATCACCTGGTCCAGCCTTTATTGGCAAAAGCGTGGTCAAGGTAACATGTTCCAACACACTGTCCATCTGCATCTTTGAAGTATCCATCCAGTGGTGGGGAATCCGCCACTTCCTTGGGAAGATTATTTCAAGGACTGGTTTTTCTGATTGTGCAAAAGTTTCTTTTTGTCACCAATTGGAGTCTTCTTAGTAGTAACTTGTACCCATTACCCTCATATTTTCTGTGTGATTCCTTGTAAAAAGAGTCTCCTCCTTGTTTGCAGCCATCCTGTATATACTGGAACATGATAATAAGGTCTCCTCTAAGCCGCCTTTTTTCAAGACTGAACAAAACCAGTAATCTCAGCCTTTCCTCATGTGGCCAGCAGCTCCAGCAGCAGAAGGCAAGTAATTTGTTCATTTTGCCTTTAGAAACACTTGTCATTGGTCAGATTGACATATTAATCTCTGTATTAACCTTCGGACAGCCTGTGTGGGTGTGTGTAATGAGGTACCCAGCTACTAAGCACAACCATAGGCATGGCTCACCCTTCTCAGGGAATGTCTTCAGGGTACTCCTCAGGCCCTTGTTGTGGGCTCACAGGATGATGTTGACATATAGCCAAGACCTTTCCTAGCAGCAGCACTGTAAATGATGCTAATGAGACAGTCCAGTGAGATGCAAATGTATGATTTCTAGATCTGGGTCAAAACCAACCATGTGCTTTATATTCAAGGTCACATACCAACAATAAAGCATAAGTGCCCTTGAGAGTTTCCATCTCATGTAGCTTGGACAAAAGGAATGACATTTAATTATAGTTTTAATAATGCTCTTTGGTTAACAAGTTTCTGAAGTGTTTGGTATTCATCTTTGGCTCAAAACTGAGTTTTCTGGACCATTATAAAGTACCATTAGTATTTTTCATAAGTTACAGGAAACACCATGCTTTTTACAGCTACCATTTAGAGGCAATATGAAATATGACAATATATCCAGGTTCTTTACATTGTTTTATTCTCAAATGGAATTATGCCAGAGCTGAGGGAAATGAGAAGGAAAATAAATGTGGGGTTTAATTCTCATTTGTCAGATCAAAAACTGAGTCACAGAAATGAGACATACAGAAGATAGCACATAAAATCTGTAGGTGAAACATAAACTGAACACAGAGTATATGAGTGTTGACACATATAGGGACCCCAAAGTCATTCTCTTTTCCTTGGACAGGTCTTTTTCTCCCTGTTTAACCAATCATTACAACATCCATTTTCAAAGACATTTAGTATCATTGTTCTGGTACTCAGCCTACATGAGTCTATGCCCTTAGTGAAAGGAAACAAATTCAGAGGTATTGCATGGTTCCTGCCATATTTTTGAAATAATAGCCTGGGGTTTTGTATTTTGCCTCAGGGTCTGTGTGTGCCTCACCTTCATTAACTCTACTGGGAAAGCAAAGCAAAGTGTAATCTGAAATTACTGCACCAAAAAAATTAGGCAGTTTGCAGTTTTGTCATTGGAAACCTGGTATTAACCTGCAGTTAGTCTTGCTACACAGGCACATAAAAGTGGGCACTGAAAAAACCTAGAAACACTGAAAACCAGCTGAAAAGGAAATAATTCCCCATTTTTTATGCTAACATTGAAGACAAAGTAGAGCTAATGCCAGCTGCCTTCTCCTTCCATCTTCTTCTCTCTACAGCAATTAGTAATAAAAAACAGTTCTCTCCAGAGAGTCCTGAGTCTTAAAACATGTGTTGGCAGGGTTATAGGTGATATGGTAATTATTTAAAGATGAATCAATTATGGACACTGAAGCTGTAGGCAACATGTTACTTTGACTCGTATTTCAGAATTTTCCCAATTTTCGTTATAACAATTGGTCATATAATGCCCATGATATGAATAGATTCCAGAGTTTTTTAACAAGAAGTAAAACAGTGATAACTTGATCTTTGAGCTCTGGAGGTCAAAAATGTAACCTTTTTGTAGAGCTCATTAAAATGAACATGATAGATATATAAAACCATATAAGAAGTTCAGAAGACTCTGTCAGTGAAAAGACTTTCTTTAACTAGAATCCCCTACCTGCCCTATATGTGTATTTTTTAATGATTACCTGACAATACTAATTCTCTTACCCACATCTTCTCTTTCATAATCAGTAGCAGGAGTTCTGCAAGTTACTTAAGAAAAAAATGGAGCCTTAAGCAATTTCTTTTACGTGTGCTGAGGATCTTAAGTTTAATACGTGAAATTTCTTGTCTGCATAAACCCATTAATATCTTGTATTTATGGGTTTTTTTTCCTTTTTTCTGTAAAATAAGTACTGGGAATGTTGTGGTACCCCAGAAGCATTACAATTGAATTCTTTAAGTGGTTAAAACTGTAGAACTTTTATGGACTCTGCTGGTCCTGATAACAGCTTGAAATTCTGTGCTCAAGTTTTGAAAATTAAAACATAATGTTATTAAAGGTCAGAAGAAGGTTTTTCAAAACCATGTTCCTAGTGTTCATTCCTTAGACAGTATATTATAAAAAAAACTTATCGGATAATAATTTTAATTGAGTACTCTTTTATCATAGGAATCACAAAATTATTAGGATTGGAAGGGACCTCTGGCGATCTAATCCAAACAAGGCACTGTCACTTTAGAGCAGGAACTCATCCAAGTGGACTCTGAATGTTTCCAGGGAAGACTCCACAGCCTCCTGGGCAGCTGTTCCAGTGCTCTGCCAACCTCAATGGAAGCAAGTTTTTCCTTGTCTTGAGGTGGAGCTTGTGTCTTAGTTTATGGCCATTGCTTCTTGTTCTCTCACTGGGCACCAATGAAAAGAGTCTGTCACCTGCCTTTGAGATATTTACATGCATTAATGAGATTCCTTCTCTCTCTTCTCCAGACTAAGCAGGCCTCTCTGTCTCTCCTCATGGCAGAGAGGTTCCAGACCCCTCGTTATCTTTGTGGCCCCTGCTGGACCCTCTCCAGTAGCTCCTTCTCTTTGCTCTGAGGAGCCCAGAACTGGACACAGCACAGCAGATGTGGCCTCCCTAGGGCTGAGTAGAAGGGGATGATCAGCTCCCTTCAGCTGCTGGCCACACTCTTCGCAAAGCACCCCTGGATACCATCGGCCCTTCTGGCCACAAGAGCACTGCCAGCTCATGGTCAACTTGTGTAATACAAATCAATGAAAAATAATTAACAGCTCTTGTTTCTTTGTAATCAAATTAAATATTCAAAAGTAATTCCATAATCTCAAATTATCCAAGTCAGGGCATCTATGTCTCTTAGATACTCGAGATTTTGCATGAGCATACAGACACGCCATAAATATATGGCAATACAGAGACCATATCTAAAATTAGATGAAATTTTGTTTTATTTAACTGAATGGTTTACTATAGATATAGGTCCACTGTGTTCTCTTCTAGATTGCCCATTCTTGTGCTTCAGACCTAGGCTGGTGGAGCCCCATTGTAACAGTAAGAAAATAATTCCTTTTTGTGCTGATTTTATCACTTGATTTCCTGTCTTTTCCTGGCTTTTACCCACTAATTTCTTTGCTGAGACTGCACATGGAGCTGTTTTAAGTGGTAGGTTTTTGGTAGAGGCATTAGCTTGTAAGAAACTAGATAAATGCTGTATCTAGGTAATAACTGGTTTAATGGTTTTAAGAATTTTAAAGAACATAGATAAGGTCTGGTAAATTGAAGATGGAGTCCTCTGTCCGATTATAAATCTCTTTGAACAGAGCCCAGTTCCTCCAAATATACAGTTGTTCAAAGTACTTACTAATATGAAGAGTAGGAAAAAAAGGCAGAAATTCTATACTTTGTTGCATTTTTTAAGTTTCTTTGAATAAAACTGTGTTATAATCAGCAGTTTCAGAATTTTTTGCTTTTGGAACAGCTACTATTTTAGTACAATCACAAAAAAGTTGTTACACGTGAAGAAACATGCATGGCTAATTCCACCACAGTTATTAATTCCTGTTGTACTTGTGGGACAAAATTTCATCCATGAAGACATGGAATGGAATCACTTCTCAGTATCCTCTCTTTAGATAAGCTTGGGAAGCTCTTTCCAGTTTGTTTTTGTTTTAATTTCTATGACAGTTTCTAGTGCTTTCGAGGTGAGCTGACAAGAGGGTCTTTCATGCTGGAAGTCCTGATTAATGGAGGCAAAGTGAGCATGTTTTCAACAGGATCTCTTAGGCTCCTGGGTGTTTTCTTGGACTTTCTTTTACTAGAAATGAAAATTATGTTCCCTAAAGTACTTCCTTTTGGTGCAAATTTCACTTAGATATTATGTAAGTCTAGATTCATAAAAGAATCCTACATATTTCTACTATGCAGTTGCAATTATTTGGTCTAGTCTATGCAACCTTTTACTATATTCCCATTCTTCTATTTAATTTTATTTACTTACTGCCATAGATCTTGAGATTTGACAGGTTTTTTAGTTAAAATTTAATCCCAGCAGTTCTTGTATCTTCTTGGTGAGTGGTCTGTCGAAAGCTCTGAACAGCTAAGAATGTATGCCATCCAAAGCAGATTTGCCTGTCCTCCTGTTGAAAGGCAAGAGGCTCCTCACCACATTTACCATAACCCATTTATAAAAATATATCCACAAAACAGGCCCAGTCAGCTATTGCAGCATTCTGTTTCTTCCTTGACTGAACATTTCTCTAAGCACCTGGATTTGTAAAAGACAAGGAATGGTTTTATATACTGTAATACCTAGAATAGTCTATCTAAATGCTTTTCACAAAAACTTGTCCCATCAGTGGTTAAAAAGAGGAAGCGTGCAGTTCCCCAGCATTCCTAAAATCCTTATTGAAAGTATTGCTTTGCTAAAATTGTTGTTTACTATAAAATCAGTGAACTCCTGTTTCTGGTGAAGCACAGCTATTTAAATATAGAGAGACTGGTACATGGTTTATATAGATACTCTACGGTTTGATTCTTTTCCTGAAGAAGCCGCCAATATTAATATAATCAGAATTTACATAAACAGAGACAGGAGTTCTCTTATCCTGTCATGTGTAATCTTGATTATATTTTCTGTTATTTCAAATGTGCATGCGAAAGTAATTTTGAAGTGTTCATTTTATTTGTACATATGTAACTCTGAAAAGCAAAGCTGGAATTCAGTATTTGATACATTAGTAACTTGAAATTATATGTTAACAGATCTTAAGAAGATTAGAACATGTAATTCATTGCCAGTAGTTCGCTGCTTTTCTTCTTGAAACTGTTTTTTACATATTTCTTTAACACATTAAATATATTTTTCAGAGTGTGTGATTCTTGCAACATGCTGCTTTCCATGCCTTCCTCATATCTACATCAAAAGTTTTCCCTGACTTGGGTGTATCAGCTATTTATGACTAGGTTGGGGGACTTTTTTCACTTAGTTGAAAACGCAAGCAACCTGTTTCCCCTGGAAAACATATTTAGTGAAATTACAGTCTCGTTTGCCATATGGTGCATCATACAGATGGATGATTATTATGCAAATCTTTTGATTAGTGAGTTTCTGCCATTCTAGGAATCATTTGCTTTATGTGTGTTGGCTTTGTACACAATTAGTTCCATTCTTAGGATGATCTGGGACTGTGCCAAATCTTTGCTACAGTTTTTTACAACTTTATACTTTTTTCTTGTATTTATGGTTTGTTCTGTTTTCTTTGTTCATCAGGCAGAAGAAGTAACTTTTCCTTCAATTTACCATATGAGAGATATAATGTAATAAATATCATGCCATGCTGAATGAAATCAGTAGCAAAATTTGCATCTTTCCATCATAGACTCTGCCTCCATGGTTATAGGCATGTGAGACTGATAAGGGGAGTAGTCAAATAAAATATTTCATTTTATTTGCAACCAGAATCTAATCTGATGACTCCTACTAGCTTTTTTCCAATAAACAAGTTCTGTAGTTGAACTCTGGACAGTTTGATATATAGATCTAAGAGTCTGGGTTTTTTTCATTTCTACATGGTTCATGAAGATTCTGGGTCGGAATTGCATCTTCACTTCTTCATCTATGACCATGGAATTGTATGTGAAAATAAAATGTTGCTTTTTGTAGCTAGGCCTGCAGCTAACCCTGCTGTTAAATTTTGATTTCTTAGTTACAAGGGGTAAGGTCTGCGAGGGATGGAATTCATTCAGTATATGTGTAAGTCCTTTATTAACTTAATCTACTCTGTATTGCAATTAGTTATAGCTCTTGGAAAAAATCAGAGTTTTTTCTGCTGTCTCAAGCGGGTATAATATTAAAAAAATTAAAAAGCATTCCCAAATGGTACAGTTGATGTGCTTGGACAGGAGTATCTGATTCCTTATTTCTTGTGAGATGTAAAAATTAGTACAGTTGAGACCCAGGGAGGTATGAGTGGTCAAATGGCTTCTCCCACAGAATGGTAAACTTCTCATCACAGGATGTGTTCCAGGAATTAATTTTTGTAAATTAGGCTAATCCTTTATCTTTGTCACAAAACTTTCTTACTAGTAAGTCTCCTAAACTGAAATTTAGGGGTTTAAATGTTTTATTAATTGGAATATATTAATGTGGTGGAAATATATCAAACATAAATAGTATAAAATAATACTGTTGTAACTTAACAGTATAAAATATGAAGTGATATTCCTTAACTATATAATTCAAGATTATAGTGAAGGAGATGGTTTCCAAGAGTAAAACAGTATTTTATGTTCAAAGCCATTGGCTTTCATTCATTTATCTAAATCAGCTCATTAAAACATTTAATGAATATATAGATACCTATCCCATGGAAAGCAGCTCTTTTTTCTTGAAAGCTTGCTGAAAATAAAGCAGTTTTATCTAAGATAAGAACCAAACTTGTCTAGCTGTAAAGCCAAACTGCGTAATTTACTTCATCAGAGGCATTTTGGTTGGAAATTTTGAGGCCTAGATCATTAGAGCAAGCCATTTTAGCTTTAATCTCATTAATCTATTAATAATCTGTCTTGAATCAGTTGAATTTTAGGGGTTTTAAGCCACTGCAAGGTAAAAGAATAATTCCACTGTTGTCAGACAGGGAATAATTTGAAACACTATGTTTCTGCATTTTGAAAAAATGGGTATAGGCAATTATTCTTGTGTGAAATAATACTCTTAATTTAGTTCTGAAAATGTATTTAAATACCTGGTAATATAAATAACGGAAGTGTTCCAGAAGTGGGTCCTATTTTGAGAGACAATAAAACCTTTGGATCTTCTCCTGCAGTCTTGTTTTGTGCATCAAGAATTTTGTCACTTAAATCTGAAGATTTATCACTTTTCTCTCTCTCTTGAATTTTTCACTGCCTCAAAATGTAACTTGTAGTTAAAAAGGACCTTCTAAATATCCTGTCCAGCCAGTAAGCATATAGAGCAACAACTGATAAACAAATACACCAGATTTCTTGCTAAAAGGTTCAATATCAAATCACTTAGAATTCAGAGAATTTCTTCAGTAGGGAAGTACACAGGCTGGATGACTTTCTCTCTCACCTGATGAGTGTCTCAGTTTCTTCTCTGAAGCTTTTAGATCATGATTCCTTATCCATCCTGGTTGCAAATCTCAGTTCTGCTGTCACTTTCTCTTGAATCCTCTTGACAGTCCTATCAGTGAGCATTGTGACCCTCAGTTCTGGTGTGACATGTGTCCTACACTCACATATTATAGCACTACTCTGCAGTGCCTGACAAGGCTTACCTAGAATGCTGTGGAGTGACTGTCCAGTGTGTACTCAGGATTGCAAGGAATTCCATAAGTAACTTTTCTCAGCATTAAGATCCTCATAATAATTTCCTTCATCAGAATCTTCTGATACGGAGGGAGGCAGGCAGGAAGGAAGGAAGGAAATATATTTTCTTTAACAGTACTGAAGATTTAAGCAATGTTCTAGACAGATGAGTACTCATTTAAGTTAACAGTAAAGGACTAACAGTATATTTTCTTATATCTTAGTGAGTATATGAATTTAGTTTCATTGTTCTCGTTCATAGTTATCAGGTTAAATGTTTATTGTGATGCTGCTATCACTAAAGTTTCAATAGGCAGAACTTTTCCTTCGATACAAACAAATTCATTGCTTCATTGGTTTGCATAATAAAAATGTGAGGATCTACAAATTAAAAGCATGACTCACTTCTATAAAAAAGTGGTTGGATGGAATGAAGGTAAACACCATTTACTACAAATGTATAATGTTTATCTTGCATAATTACCCACCTGAATTCAGAGACAGCTATATGCTTCTCAGCACTTCAGTGTTTTGTTCTATTGGACTGATAATCTTTGAAAGTGTAATTTCTAAAACACTTAGTGCACTATGTTCTGCACAAATGGATAAAGCTGGTCAGATGCAATGAACAAAATTACTTTTGTAGAATGAAGGTAAGCAAAGATTTTTCCTTCAAACAATCCACCACTATTTTCAAATGCTAACAAAATAAAAATTCAAATGTAATTTCTTCATAGAAATTGAGAATTAGTATCTTTTTTAGATGTAGTTAGAGTTGAATAAGTCAAATATAGTTGATCTTTTAGAATTCAAACCGTTTTTTCTCATTGTTTTTCACTATAGCTAAGGGTTTTATGTGCCATAGCCGTGTAGATGTGACACTTAAAAGAAGTTTCAGTGGTGGCCTCCAAATGTGCTAAAATCTAACATGTGCTACTTTTAGTTTTAAAATTTGATTTTTTAAAACTCCCTTTTATCTAACTTCTACTTAAATTATTATCTTAAATTTTATGTTTTGTGTGTGTGTATAAAACTGAATTTATTTAAAAAAAAAAAAAAAACAAAACAAACAAACAAGCTTTGGAGAACTTGTATGCCTGAAATCTGGCCTGATTTATCCAGCTGTCTGATGAAAGTTATTATCTTTTCCCATAAAGTTTTCAGGTCTTGGACTATTCCATTTGGGACAATATTACTCTGATTTTATCGTAACTGATAAAATCCTGAAACTAAGAAGTTCTTTGTCTTACAGCAACTGGACATTCCAAAGTAAAAAATTATCTACTCATTTGGAAATGCAGGGGAAACTATTCTTCTACAAACATGACATTCCCTTGTCTAGCTTTCCAGGGAGAATTAGGCAGCCTAGCCTTTCTATATTTACATTTACTGCCTTTTAAGCAGCTGATCAACAATGAAGAAAAAAATTTGAGTTCACAAAAGCTGCATTAATTTTCTATAAATATCTTCCCTTTTGTTATTAAAAACAATGAGTAGTTTCTTCTGTGATCACAAGAAACCCGCCTATGGAATTCAGAAAGTTAGTTTTCTTGCATTTTTAATACTAAGATTAGGCTAATTCAGGCTGTTGAGTTATGAATTACCTTAGGTGTTGAGTGTCATAAATTTCTTAGGAACTTTTATACTAAAAGAGCAGACTGCACATGAAAATTAATATTTGTAGTTGTTCCTTTCTTTTGGTTGCTCCATGTGCTTCAGTGAAAACTGATGTGTCATCTCTCATCTTCTCTTAAGAATTATTTATGGAGAATGATTCATCCCACCTATTGTAGGTGCCTGTAGTGGAATGGGATCATTCCCTCTCTTCAGTGGCTAGGTAAAACCAAGATAACTGGTCTCAACTAGACAAAGCTTTTTGATGACAAATTAGGCCACATAAATTCTACCTCCTGACTTGGAAGGGCTTTGTTTTTAATGGAACAATTACAGAAATAAGCAAAAATTGTTGTAGATAAAGGCAAACTTGCATGTGAAAGAAGTTGGAAAGATTGGGATCTGTCATCATAAATAAGTGATGAATAAGAACAGGCATGATTAAATGAAACAAAAGAGAGAATGTTAAAAAGTCAAGGAACTCCACAGTACTACTTATCTTCTATTGTAATAAAACTACAAACACCTTGTGAAAAAAAATGCAATGAGGCTTGCACAAACACAGAACACGTTATATAAACTCTAAATTCAATTGTAGTTAGACAGGGCTCAGGTCTTTTACTCCTATGAGTACAAGAAGTTATATTAAGTAGACTTTTACTTAGGTGACAAAATAGGAACACTTAGAGTCTAAGGGAGCCACATACTAATGAGCCTGGGAAGAACAGTCCTATCTAAATGCCTGTGTCCATTCTAGAACTATTGACATGTATTGTGCAGGTGTAGAAGAAGGGATTACAGGCAACCTCGCCCCTGATAAGTCACAGCTGTACTAATCACCAAAGAAGAGGAACAGCCTTGCCCTTAGTGGGTCGCAGCTGTGACTAATATAGGTAGTGTGATAAAAGGGGTGGGTTGGGTAGTCAGGAGAGGCTTGAAGAAGAGGAGCCCTGAGGAAGAAGGAACGATCCAGAGAGACAAAAAGAAGAATGAAACAAGGAAGAGAGTTGCTGCTGTAAAAGGTTAGCTGTGAGGTCAGTCTGGATCTGATGGAGTTGGAGCCTGCAGTCATAGTCGAGCTCGGTAAAAGCCTGTGGTTAGAGTCTGCAAACTAATATTTGCATAGTCCAACAAGAAATAACCAGCAGTCAGAGTCTGCAGTTGGACCCTGCAGTAAGAGCTTGCTATAGTCAGTCAGGATGGCTAATCTGTAAAGAAGAATAAACCAGGACCCTTTTTACGCTGTTAAATCAGAGTCTGTCTTGGCTCAGCTCTCCCCCTAACGAGAGGTCTGCTGCAACAATAGTAGTATGTTTTCTTGAATTGTCTGCCAGTGATAACTGTCAAAGGCTGAGTACAAGCTAAAACAGTGATTTGATCTAGTGTGGCAAATTTTGTATTTACATTCTTTGTTTCTAATATAAATACTTAAGGTTAAAGAGAAAGCTAGTACATTTCAGATGCCATGCGAATGGATTAGGTTTTGCATTAAATCCTCTTATGCTGTTAGAGGGTGCAATTGTACCAGAACATCTATCCATGAAACATGAAGGAGCTTTCTGTAGATTGTGGTAGGAAAGTATCAATTTTGCAAAACTCTGAAGTGACAGTGAAACTTTATACTGAGTCTAATCAGATTCTGGTTTTGAAAATATTGTCCTGTTATTTTTACTCTTGCCCACTGTCTTTCTTATCTATTACAGTCATAGTTATTAAAAGCCAAATACATATGAAGTTTCAAAATCTCACATGAATGCTGATGTTTTAAAAAGAGATCTTGTTCCCGTTTTACTTTTTTTGCTAGTGCATGTAAGAAAATGGTCGTATTCTTCTTTTTTCTATAAAGCAAAAGTTCTGTGTCTGAAACGCAAAACCGAATCTTTAAAATAATATTACAGTTCATGTATTATTTAAGAAATCCATGATGTAAATCTGAAGGTAGAAGATGTAAATGTGATAGGTCTACCAAGTGAAGTATTAATAGAAATCTATTATAACTCTGTCTCTGTGCTTCACTCAAGAGGTATGTACTAATTCCAGCTGCTGTTACCACACAGCAGTATTAAGAACCTGAGCTTTATGATGTTTACTGTTTCCTTACTGTAGCACAGTAATTGATACTAGTTCCTATTTCTTTTTTCTATTGGTTTTATTTTGTTCTATAAGGAAATCATGTTATGGTTTGAAAAAGATACCATCTGTTTTATGTTGTCCTCACCAGATCACATATACTATTATAATAAAGAAGTTGCATTAGTTATAAATATTTGGTAACCTGTATACAAAGCAGATCTTAGAAGTCAAGCTTAATCAAATGTTGCTGTGCTGGTTGCTTTAGTGGCATTTTTACGAGTTTTCTTCTTCAGACTGGTCTTTTAGACTGCAGGCAAATCTGATTAAATTGCCACGTTAGTTCTGTGTTTATTCAACCATTAAGAAGCATCTGGCTAAAATATTTTATAACATTTCACAGTAGAAGACAGGTTTCATCAAAGTATTGCAGAATTGAAATTGAAAATGTAAAAGCGATCTCAATAAAAGCTACTTGAGAGGAAGGTTATGCAGTCATTTTCATGGCCTTTGAAATTGTAGAAAAAGGAATTCCCTGTAGTGAGTTATTTCTGAGGTGTGTTCTGCTGCTCACCGTGGAGGAAGTGGTGTTAGTGTTCCCTAGGAACAACACTCGCAGTTCCTGCAGACCTCACGACATGCCAGACCTGCCTTTTCTCTTGGGCTCCATCACAGTCTGTGAGTGGCAAGGAACTCCAACAAGATGACAGGAGAGTTTTGCTTAGCCCAGAATCCTCAGTGGGTCCTTGAAATTCCCTCTTGAGCAACTCCACAGCCTTTTCCTGCAGTCTGAGTCAGAGCTGCTTGGGTATTCCTGTGTCATCTGCTGCACCTTCAGCGTGGGAATCACAGCTAGGATGTAATTTGAACGTGTCAGTGAATGTGCAGCCAGTACCAGTCCTGTGTGCATATACCCTCAGCATCCAGGTCTGGCAAATAGATCTTAATCTCTGTGACATGTGGTCAGAAGCTCCAAATCCTTACCACATCTGATGGTATGAGCCCATCACTGCCAAGGACTGCATTGACATGCTCATCTAGAACTCTGTGATTCATCTGAGATTCTGTGATCTGTTGAAGTGGTCAGTTTTCCTATGTTGGTTCTTTTGTAGGACTTCGTGTTACTGTGAAAGTTCTGTTGCTGGAAACATGACTTTCCTCATTATTATACTTCTTTTCAAGCTGGATTGTAGCATTCTGGAATACTGTTGTGGACAAAATGAAAAGCTCTGAAAATAGCTGTTCTTAAAGGATTAAATGATTATCATCTCTGCTGCGTTTCTTTCATCTTATCAACTTCAAGATGGTACTGGATAACTCAGTTTGAAGTGATTAGGTATTTGAAATAGAAAGTATTTGATCTCCTTTTTAACAGTGTTTAAACAGGTGTACTTCTTTCCATTAATGTTAATATACTTCTGGTTCCTTATAACTGTTCCCTTACTCAAATATTTGAGTGACATTTAGAGTATAAATCTGCCTAACAGGAACTGATATGCTAGGGGTGAAATATCAAAGTCTGTTATTTACATCAATATTAATAAATACAATAAAGAAATTACAAAATATTTCTGTACCTGTGTTAGGTATAGAGAATGGAAGATTAATGCTTCAGAGAAAGCTTAATGGGAGACAAAACCATTCACTTGAATAATTACCAGTTTTCAAAAGGTTTTATTACATTGTGATTATATAATGGTTATTGTTTCTAACATTAATTGGTTACAGAACAGTTTTTATTGATAAAACCAGTATTTCAGTTAATATTGTATGGCTTCCATTTTGGTCATTTGTACAGTGTTGGTAAGATCCATATGTCCCTGAAGAAATTTTCATTTCTATTCATTCTTTGCTGAATGTAGTGTTTCTGTACTTTCAGTCCTTTTAAAAATTTAATCTTTGCACATGAGATGTGGCATAAAAAATTCATTTTTTTATATAATCTTAAATATATTACTGTCTAATAAAAATTAAATTTTATTATTAAAAATGCCTAACACATGCATTACTTGGCCTGTTAGGCATTTACAATTGTGTCTCACTGAAATAAATTGCACTATGGTCCTCAAGCTTTTGAAGTGTTTTGTAAATTTTTACTACACTTCCTAATATTTTTGGGTTTTTACTGGGAGTTTCTTAAATATGTTTCTCTCATTTATAGTTTTTTTAATTTTTTTTTTAATTGATTAATCATCACTGACCTGAAATATCTAGATTCATGTAAGACAGGCAGTGCCACTACAGTTGGAAGAATTCTCTTATGTTAGCTATTTTTATGTACTTTTAAATTTTTGTAGCTGAGTTCTTTTCAGAACAAATAGGGATAACACTTAAGTGTGATTCTATTGTCCTTAGTTGGCTCCTATTACAGCAAGCAGAACCTTGCTGTATTTTTGTGAGTTTGTTTCAAACAAAATAGTATTATTATTACAGAAGAACTAGCTACTGAGATTAAGATCCAAAAATGTACATCTTGTACTCAATAGCAAGAAGTGATGCTTTGCATGTTAGGCATGTTTTCAACATTCACCTGCTTTAACTATTCTCTCTCAAATATCTGTCTACAGTACAAAGTAGGTTTTGTCCTTAATGGAGCTCCAGGTTCTTAGCTGATCCTTTAGGTATTCTGCTCCTGGATTATTGGACACCTTAAAGAAAATGACAGAGACATAAAACTTGGCCCAGTATTTCATAAGAGCCAGTGCAGAAGATGAAAGCAGATTTGAGGTGCTTACAGTACCCTGGGCTGCAGAGGAAATGCACTGCTGTGTTCTGTATTATTTTGAGTTTCCCAAGGGCTAATGGCTTTGTGCCCAAGATATTGCATTGCTGTAGTCCAGCTGAAAGGTGACAAAAGTATGTACTACAGGGGCCAAATCATCAACAGTAAAGATGGGATAAATTCTTGTACCTGTTCCATTGTCAGAGAGAGATGTCCAGGACCAGTTCTAAATTACAAACTGACTTGTCTAAATGGGGGTTTGTAATATCAGCCAGTAGGTACTGTGCCACAAGCTCTTGGAAGTGTTTCTTCCAGCTACCAAGTGTAACCTAACTTTTCCTCAGTTTCTGCTTCCTCTTTCTGCTTTTTATCCATGAGCTCAAGTACTGAGGCAGTCTGCATAGTGTTTTGAGTGTTCGTGACATCTTTCTAGTTCTTTCAGTCTTTGTGTATTTTCAGTAAGTCTGAAGAAAAAGGGAACTACAAGGAACATGTTTCTGCTGCTCCTCTCTGCTTATGACTCTCTTGAAATAAAACTGTTTCAAAATAGTCAGCTTCTTTTACATGCTGTTCATAGTTCATTGGCTATGTCAAATGTTGCAGAAAGACTGAATAAAAAGGAGTGGGGAAGACTCCAGTGCTTGTAATGTGGATTGTCTAACAGTGACAGGAATGCCCTTTCCAGCCCATGTCCTGAAATAAATTCAGATCATGACAGGTGATTAGTAGTACCCAGTTGGAAGTGTAGGCAACAAGAATATAATAATTGAGATCGAGTAAGAATGTATTTTGAATGTGATGTTGGGTTCAGATGTGTGCTTATAGTGCTGTCTGAACTTGTGAAGCTCAAAGCATAAACTCTTCTGTAACATGGCAGCCGCACAGCAATGAGCAGATGTGCATTTGAAAGCATGAGAACCAAGCAGGCTGTTCACAGAAGACCAGCATTTAAGACAGTGAGAAAATTGCAGTGTTTATCAAAGAGGACATTTGCCACTTCTTTCCAAGTTCGTACCATGGGTTTGCAGCCTTGGACAAATAGGAAAATTCAACTCACTGCCTCTCAGCCTATTCATGTGTCTGTGACAGTCAATACTCAACTTTTGATCATTTTATAAAAACAGAATCCTGTGTCCACTTTGAATATCTACATTGTCCAATCTAGAACATTGTCTCAAGAATGACTTAGAGGAATGAGTAATGTACCAGTAGCAGGACTCTGTTCTTCTCCAGAGTACACATTTTATTTGAATCTTTTCAGATCTGATTCTACCTAGCTTGTAAGATCTGAGAGTGTAGCTTCAAATAGTAAGGCAAAACATGAAAAATATATATGCATGTGTGATTATTTTTCCTGAAGTCTGCAAGGTAGCTAGAGAATAGTATTTTTTTTCAGTACTAGAATAAAATATATTAAGATATGGAGGAGGCAAAAATTATATACCATCTAGTGACACTGAATTTAGTTGCTTGATGATGTTTAACTATTTGCATTTTCCAGGGAATGGGGGGAGTTTGCAGGTGATCATCTACTCGAACTGGAGCTTTAGGTGGGTACGAGCCCTCCTGTGTAGCTACAAAGCTGGGTGAGCAAGGTAAACAGCTGCCACCCAGTGGACCCTTGGCTCTGCAAAGTGATGGCTAATGAGCAGTCTTAAAGATCTGGTAGCACTGAAAAGCAGGGTGACCATTTCCCACTTGGAGTTTAAGGAAATTCTAAACTAAGTTCCAATTTAGACAGCACTTCAGTGTACTAATCTACTCATCTATTTTTGATTAGGTTTTTTCATGTCCTTTCTCATAGGTAAGAGCTCATTTCTTTCCCAGATTTTGTCTGTTGTATTTTATAGTTCCTTGTTAAACGTGATCTCAAGCTTGACTGGAACTTTAAGGCAACAGCAGTAGATGAATACTAATGATAAAAATAGTTAAATGTGTAAACCATGAAGTAAAGCATTTCATGTTTTCAAATAAATCTATTCAAAAGAGATAAAAGGATAAAATATAATAAATACTTTATATATATCTAAAGGTTTTATTTTTAAATTCCCTTTTTTTTCCTCATCAGGCAAGTCAGTACCATGGAACAAATAGTCAGTCTGTGAATCAACCTCAGGGCTTTTACTGAGTAATTAAAAGCTCTAAAGTTAGTTAGGCAACTAGTTCTCAGCAAGTATGATGGTTTTAAAGCAGGTACACTTAGTAAAATGGGAAGAGCTGAGGAATTATATGATCTTTTGACCTAAGTGTAGTGATTTTTTAAAAAAAGATATTAGCTTGAATGTTTGTACATTATAGTCTATGTAGTTTAAATAATTTTTCCTAAACATTTTTGGGTTATTCTTCATTTTATCTCTTCTTAACCTTTGTTTCTGGTTCTTGTTCAATAGCTTTTTGCTATTAAGTAGTAACTCCATGGAGCTACACGATGGTCATGTCAGAAGGGCCTGATGGAAATGGGAATTTCTATTTCCAGATGATTTTTTGGCAGGTTAGGTTTCTTCATCACCTAATATTTTAAGTACTCATTTTAAAGAACAGACACCAGGATTGGAAGCAGTATTCTAGTGCTGGTGTTATATAGGGCATTTTGCATCTGTAGCATAAATAACCCTTCTCCCTTATTTGTGTAACTAAAAATGGGCTTATTCTTTACGTCAATTTAAGATTCTTCAAAGCTCACTCCAGGTTGTTTTTCCAGTAAGATTCCAGAGCTCTATATGGTCACCTTTCTATGACAAACCTCCCATGTGGGACACATTTCTTTTTCCCAGGCTTCTAGTTTTGACTCTACAAAAAGTATTTTGTTTTAACAGGCAAGCTTAATGCACAATTCAGCCTATTGTATCCAAGTACCATGCCTTCCATGTTACATGCTATTGCATCATTCTCTATCTAATCTATAATTTTTTTATATAATATGATATAGCATTTTATCATTATACAGTTATTATATTCCATATTGCACATTAAATATTACCTAGTAAGAATTATAGAGTGTATTATAGATTGTGGTGCATAAAATTCTATTATTAGAGATTATTATAATACATATATTATTAGTTCTATGTAATTCCAAATCAGGGATTAAAATATTTATTAATGATACTGTTTCAACAATTGCTCATTAAATAAACCCATGAGAAGCACACATTTGGGGGTGGTTCTAAATGGCAATTCTTTCTTGAGCTCTGCAAGGCATTTCTTATTTTACCTATAAAACCTGGAGATTGTTGTGGATTTCAGTAGATCTAGTCCAAGGGTCAGAAGATTAAATTTACAAGTAGTGAACAAGACTCACATAAGCAAGGGTCATTTATATTCAATGGCAAATAGTTTTTCCTAAGTGAAACAGAATGGGGAGACGTTGAGAAGACAAACTGCAGTGAGCAGTTGCACAACCAAACAATTCAAGATGAGCCAGGAAACAGAGGCTCAGGGGTTCTTCTGTGGAGTTTTCCTTGTCAGAGAAAAAGAATGCAGAAGTTATTGAGAGGAGGGGGTCTGGGGTAGGTTTGGTTGCTGAGAAGGATTCACAGAAAGAAACTGAAGAGTTATCTTCCCAAGTACCACTGCTGGCACAACGGGATAAACTGTAGCAACGGCGATGAGGAATTCAGAAAACAGGACCATTTGAGAAAGAAGGGACAACATTTGGCAGGTCTAGGGTGTCCAAGACTATTTCCAGTGTTCAGAGAGAAGAAAATCTGGGAAAGTACATATCAATGGATAAGGTGTGTTGCAGGTGGAAAATAAGGCATCAAGAACAAAGGGTATTACATTACTGAAAGCAGTAGTCAGGCAGCACACTCATAAAAAAAGGACAGTATTTATTATAGAGAAGAAATAACTGAAGGTAGTATATATTAATGGTGGTGTTCTCCCCTCTGTTAGTAATTCATTTGTTGACAACTTTTTAAAATAATTGCAAAAAACTGAACAGCATTGAAGGTAAAGGGAAATGCATTTCTATTTTAAAAGTAATATAATTCTGTGACAATTTAAATGCTTCCTGGTGCTCTCCTACCTAGCTGAAACTTCTGACTACCATTAATGTGATAGCTGGTGCTGTTTCAGAAGCAAAACCAAGGGGATCTTTGTTGTCCCTGAAAATCAGCCTTCTGATTTGTTTTAGTATAGTGGAGTCAGTTCTCATGAATTGTAAGATAAACAAGAATCATGTTTGCATTCCTCTGTGAAAAGATATCACCTGATGGACTTCTCAAGTGACCAGTGGAGATGGAGAGGTAGTAACCTCTGTCCAATCCCTGATCACTGTCCAGAAACTTATGTATACAAGGTCAACAATAAACTAGAGACTTCCTTTCTTCTTCTCTGCCTGAACACCTGTTGTGTGTGTTGCTGTGTTCCCTCTCTGCATCACAGTGACAGATCTTCACAATTTTTCTATGTTTGCTAGAGATCAGAATGGATTCTCTCAACGTTTAGGTTTTTCAAGAAGTCAAATTAATATACACGTTGATAACAACACAGCTGTGAAGCTCTTCAGGAATCTGATCAACAGGGAAGCAAGCAGGATGGATACAAAGAACCAGCTGGTTAATCAGAAGAAAAAGCAGCTTGTTGAAGAATCTATCATCTCTGAATCTTCAGTTGGTGGGTCATTTGTTTATTGGCAAAGGGACTCCTTACATTGGGTTACTTTTGCTCTCACTGCTCAATCAGTATGACAGCTTTGGTTCTAAATTCAGTAGATGTCTTGGCTATAATTTAAATTATTCCCTGATATTTTTTTTTAGAAATCAAATAAATGGAAAAGCAGTAAAATTTAGATTTACCAGATATAATCAATTTTTAACTCTGGATGTAAACTTTATTGTTAAACCATCAAGATTATACATGTGGTCAATTTTGCAGTCTCTAGCAGTTGTTTTCAGGTTATTTGGTGGTGGTAGTTAATTTCTGAATAGTTTTCATGTCATGAGTTTCTTAGAGTAATTCCAGCTGAAATGCAATATTTCAGGTCTGTGTTATCATGGTATAGTTTAATGCATATTCAAGTGATATTTCTGCTTACTCTCTGAAATTATATTGCAACAATATGGAGTATTTTTTTTTTAATCTGTTTGTTTCACGGGCTGCTGCTTTGAAAGTCCAAGAAAATGTTCTGTTCTTATGTGAAGTTAAATGGGGAGGGGGGTGGGGGTGTGTTTAATATTATTTATTTTAGTGGAAAGGCAGGAAAGCAGTCATCTCTGACTCATGGCAGGCAGACAACATGTTATTCTACAGACCTTTTAGCATTATTCAAGTCACAAGGAATAAATTAAAAGAAGAACCAACAGTAGGAGAGCCAAGTATCATATATCTGTATTACTCTGAAGCTCAGTGCACCAAGGAGAGCTGGGAGAGTGTTGTAACAAGTGGCTCTATAGAGCAAATGAATACTGAAGAAAAATATGTCAGCACGAGGGTTAAATAGAGTTTTCATACAGTAGATAAATATGATTTGGAATATTTTAACACTGGACCACATAAAATGAATGATAAAATTTTAACAGGAAAGTTGGTTCCCTTGGAAATTGAATCCAAACTTTCTCTGACTGAAGTAGAGGAAAGATAGTGTCAGAAATTGTAGAGAAGCGGTAAAGGAAAATTGCTGAATCACAAGTAGTGTTTCTTCACTACTTTGGCTTCCTTGAAAATACAAGTTAGATCAAAATTTAACATAATTTTAAATTATTGAAAAAGGCAGTGGGTTTCTTAGGTCCTTTCTCCCTGTGAAATCACCATGGGTTTTCTGAATAGGCTGCTCCCTATGACATTCAAATTAGATTGTATTAAATTATACAATGAGAAGTTATTTTAATAGAAAATGGGCTTTAGATTATCATGGACAGATCAAAAGAGTGAAAGGGAGACATCATTATACTTGAAATTAGGCATAAAAGAACTATATCCAGAATCATACAATCATAGAAAGGGGTGGGTTGAAAAGAACCTTGAGGATCATGTTCTAACTCTTGGACATGGACAGGGATATCCTCCATTAGACCAAATTTCTCAATGCCCTGACCAACTGGGCCTTGAACATATCCCGAGATGGAACATCCACATCTTCCCTGGGCAACCTATTCCAGTGTCTTGCCACCCTCACAGTAAAGGATTTCTTCCATATATATAAAATTCTAAATTTCCCCTCTTTCAGTTTGAATGCATTACTCCCTGTCCTATCACTACAGTTTCTGGCACAGAGTTCACCTCTGATTCCCTGTAGGTCCCCTCAGACACTGGCAGGTTGCTGTGAGGTCTCCACACAGCCTCTTCTCAGGCTGAACAGCCCCAGCTTTCCCAGCCTGTCTTCGGAGGGGAGATGCTCCAGTCCACTTCTCAGCTTCTCTGGACAGGTGATAACAGTTTCACATCCTTCTTATCTGTGGCCACCAGAACCAGAATCACTCACATGAAGGACCCCAGGCCTAAATCATGCATAGCATTTGAAAGGTGGAAAATATTTAATGAGACAATAAATGTATTGTGGAAGTGGCTGGGCAGCACTGCTGAATGGCTCACAGTACTCAAATGCAGTTCAGATACAATCTACCATGTTAATTCAGGAAACTGCACTCCTTAGCAGTTTCCTAAAATCATTTAAAGAAAATGCACAACTTTACTCACTGTATACACTTAAGTAATGAGATAGCAGGGAACTTGATCTATATAGATTTTGGAGAGTTATGATAGAAATATTTATGAATGCTTAATCTAAATTTGCATGACTACAATAAATAGGGAAAAAACTCTGCTATTCATGGCATGTCCTAAGAGCAGGGAAATGTAAATTGCAGGGAAATCATGATTTGAAGACCCAGCCTGTGTGCCTGGCATCCTTCTGTCTCTAAATCAGGAGGACTAGTATATAATATTGCTAAGTTTTTCACTGTGGAAGAAAAAGTATGGAAAATTAAGAAAATCACTTAGTTCATGGACTACTGCAGAAATAATTTATTTATACATATGGTTTATATCTTGTTATACCTTCCTCTGCTTAAAAAATGGTTGTCAAATAGCAAAGCTTAAAAGGCCAGGTATTATGCTTTCACAAGTAGGCATCTGATAAATTGCAGTGTGTGTGGAAGGTAGGGGCCTTTGTAACTTGTCGTTTCTTGTAATACCTCAGTTAAATAGAAATCAAAAGTTTTTAGAAACAAGCATATTAAATTCTTCAGATCTCAAACTCTCTGACTTTTAAAGAGAAAATACTAATTTGGGATTTAGTTATGGTAACTTTTAATGCTGTTTTACCTAATTTAAATGTATCATTATGGGTTTCAAGTCATAGATTAGACAAGAAATTATTTGGAAAGCTGAGTACCCATTTCTACAACTTTTAAAGAAATAGTCCCTTTGTTTGGTTGGCTTTTTTGAGTAGTAGCCAAAATGAACCCTTACTCATGTAGAAATGCTGTGAGAAAGAACCCTGACATTTTCATTTGTTATATTTGTCTTCCTGTATTTAATTTATGTTATATACCTGACATTTTCCCCTTACTGGTCTCTATAAAAACTTCTGCCTCCATAAAAGAGATTAAACGACAACTTTCTTCCCAAGGTCAGCTTCAGGTTCTTTAAAGTCAAAATGAGGATCATCCATCTTTACTACTAAAATTAATGATTGCTAAGAATGCTTGTGTAGTGCAAAGATCTAAGCTAGTTTGAAGTTACCTTCTTCACTTGTAAATATCTGGGGTGTGTCCATGGTGTTAGAGATCTGTGCACAGTTTAATTTATCCTGGCTCTTATTTGGCTTTAGAGACTTGTCCTACTGAGCAAACCTGTGGAAAGTCAACTCAATGGCAGTCTCTGCTGGCTCTGCAGTGCAATCACTGCTCTCCTTTTAAAGTGTTGGAAAAGATTGCTTAATTCTCTGATTGTCACTTAGGACAGATACTGAATTATCTAGATAAATACAGGGTAGAATTGCAATCTCTACTGTACATTTTGGCATGTTTTATTCTGATATGGATTAATTAAAAAATACTATTTATCAGATAAATACAGTATATTTCCAACTGCATGACTAGGATATTGACTCTCTCATAGGCACTTTCCATACAAAAAGAAGAAATATTATGGCCAAATTCTGTATTTATGCTTTTATTTCAGGAACTTCAAGATCTGACAATATGTAAATTGTTGTGGGGTTAGCTGGAAAAAAGCTGAAGTGACTGATGAATATATGCAGCTGTTTATAAAATAAAAGGCTAGGTTGTATTTGAAAGTGGATTCCTTTCTAATAAGTACTTATTTCAGTGAACTAATAAACATAAAACTTCAAAAGGCAGCTTATATTAAACATCAGTTTTTTAGGTTATTCATTTACTCCATTTGGATTTATGGTTAAAATATTCCTGTCAGAAGTAAAGTGCCATTTATCTAATCCAGTTTCCTACGAAAATACACTTAGGTGGTTTTGGAAGACTTCAATTACCTAATTGTATAAGGGAATAATTTATATATCACAGTCAGTAACTAGACATGCTGATTATTATTCAATTTTCAGTGTAAGATCAGACAACCTACCTGAGGCACTACATACCTTGAAATATCTCTGTATATTTTGCTAAGAGTGTCAAATGAATAGTGACCTGTGAAATAAAGATCAATATGCTGTGACATAGTATTTTCATAATTATAAGGATGAATTTATCATTTGCTTGAGCTAAATGAAAATTTAACACGCCGAGGCCATCTCGCTTTCAGATTACTTTTGGGAAGATTCCAAAAACCCACAACTTTTAAATAAAACACAGCATTTCTTCAGATTACTACAGCTAAATACTTAGCAGTTTATTTGTCATTTACTTATCACCCAACATATTTTGCTAATCTCTTTTGAAAGGCTGTTCAGAAAGTGACTCTTAATTCAAAGACTATGTCAGTGGCTTTCGGGGTGTTGAACGAACACCATGTAAAGTTGAGGGCCATTTTTCAAGAGCACCTTTCAAACATTAAAGGTATGTGCCCTGGGTTATTTATGTCTGTAACTCAGATATTTTGGGTGAAATCTTTGCCTTCTGAAAATTAATGTCAAAACTCCTGTTAACTTCAATTTAGCCAGATTATCAGCATTAACTTCTAAATCACTCATGAAATGATCTTCCGGTGCTAAAATCTGAGAATTCATCATAATATTAAAAAAACAAATTTTGCATTGCAGTTATTATGCAGTCTCTCAGGTATTCTGTAATTTTTCTTTGAATGATCTGAATTACTTGCAAATAACATAGATTATAACGATTTTTTTATTTTTTTTTTTCTAGGAAGTTCTTCAGTGGTTGATCTTTAAACATAGATGTGTTTTATGCACTCTTTGACACATAGTGTCACTGAGAAGGGCACTTCAGCTATAAAGAGCATCAGATCACTTGCAGGTTCAAAACAAATAAGAGGTGGTACTTAATCACAGAGCAGGTGTTCAGGCCGTGGGCTTCACAACAGTTCAAAAAGCTGTTAGACAAATCCATGCAATAAATATACATCATAATGACCTGCAGGCATACATATATGTGGTTTAGAGACTCCTGAATGTACCAAGGATAGGTAAATAAAGAAATAAATAAAGGAATTATCACTTCCTAGGCCCCTTGATAAGTTACCTTCGTAGACCATCAACTTCTTTTTTTAAAAAAATACTGTCTTATTTGAGTTCAGAGTTTTTCTTGCTTTGGCTTCAATTTGCACCTATCCGTATGTCATTCCTTGTAAGCATAGAAAGGTTTTTACTATCCAAAATGCATTTCCTAGAGAGATACTCATAGTCCTGATTTGAATGGATCGGTCCTTCAATATCTTTTGTTTTTTCCCCACAGAGTATTTTAACGTCTTGTTATAAGACATTATAGAATTATATATTCAGAAGTTGTATAGTGACTGTTAATTTTTTTCTCAATTCTTTTAAGCTCCTCAGTGTCCTTCGTGGAGTAAGGGCACCAGAAAATAGATACAGTATTTCCTTTCTAAATTTCCTAACATTGTATTCTGAAATAAAATCAGTCTTGCGTTAGATTTAGATATTATCCTGCTTAATCATTCAAGGATTATATTCAGTCTTAGGTAAGGCATCAGAGTACACGATCTTCATTTGATTACTTTCTATGACTCCTCAGCCTTTTCAGTTCCTGCTTCCAGGACAGCATCTCCATCTTGTAATTATGACCTGAATTCATCCTTCACTAGTGACTAAGCTTACATTTCTTTGTGTTATGCTCTGTGGTATTTAAAAGGATCCTTTTTGTCAAGAAACTGTGTGACTGGTCTATCTCCAGCTATCATGTTTTCCCTGAAGACTCAGGTAAGGGTGACCACACCTCAAGCTTAGCCTTAGCTGAGAAGCAATAGAAAGAATGTCATCATGTTTTATTCTTACACCAGAGCAAACAATGAGCTGAAGAAACTTAATTTCAATATTTCCATAATGTCAGACTGTCATTTCATATGTTTATGCCATGTAAGGTGCATCATTGTACCATGAGACTTCAGTGTCTGATCAAGTCTACTTGATAGAGATTAATAGTTCGTTGGTAGTGAAATTAAGCACTTGTACAGGCTGTTTATAGCCAGCAGATGAGAGGAGTCTTACCAAACAATGTTAAAATTTACAAAAAGGTGAGATTCTTGAAATAAACCAAGATTAATAATATTTATTGAAGGGGAGAATAATGAAATTTTCATCTAAGTAGGACTTCTTCAGGGAAAAGGGAAGGACATTGTGCAAACTGGATTTGTGTATTTTAGGCTGTTGTACATGGATTATTTTCTTTAAATTTTACTAGGTTTTTCTCAAGGGTGTTTTTAGAATATGACAAACAGAACATACGGTCCCTTTGTGTAAGGTTTTGTTGAAAGCTGAATTACTAAACTACTTCTTCAGCATAGAATTTCTTTGAAAATTCCAGAACAACCAAATGATAATAGAATGTGCTTCTGGTAAAAAGCATGGATCATTTTGGAATTTTCAGTTTTGTCTATGTAGAAGTTACATCCCATTTTGCATGCTGCAAGATGGCAGGAATCCTACCATTCAATGCTAATGGTGATGGCAAAGTTTGCAGCACTATAATTCCAGCAATCTTTGTGTTATCTGTAATAGCTGACAGTAATTATAATCAATTTTGAATTAAATTATGAATAAAATAAAATTATTATTTAAATTAATTGAATTATTATTAACTAGATTATTAATAAAGCTGTGGTCTGCTTATTGTTAAAAACCAAATAAATATTTTTCAAAATGATGAATGAATGTTGAGATCCAACAATTAATCAGTTTTTTGATTATTAAACTTTTGTATAAATGTATTTCTAGTAGGAAAGCTATGGAGAACTAAGTCAAATACTTTACAGAATACCATTAATACCATTTTGTCAGCCTAATTTATCACTGCATCAAATAATATTGCTAGGTGTATTTAATAAAATTTAGCCCTGTGTGCTCATGTCATTAATTGAATTGTTGTCTTCTACCAGTTTCCGTCTCAGAAATAAATACTAACAGATTTTACTCTTCAGAGACCTTTTTTGACTATTGGAATATTCACTTTATCACATAATAACATACAAATTAGCTTATTTTTCTTACAGTCACAAGGAATAGATCTTCTGTTAACATCATCTTTGTTTCAACGTAAGCTCGCAACATGTGGAAGGTCATGGAGCACTTGGGGAAATTTTAAATATCAGCTTGACTTATCTCAAGGCCTAGAGGTCTTGAGCTGCATGTTGTACTATGAATCTTGGAGGATCTCTGCCACAGGTGATTGAATTTGGGTAATTAGGCATGAGGTGTAGGATCTAAATCAGTGCTAGAAATGCTAAATTTGCACAGGTCGTACTGTAATTAACTTTTACCTCCTGTTGAATATTTATCATGATACTTGTTCTTTTAAAAAACTGAGTTACTCGTACAGATGCACTACACAAAAAAGTTTTTTCCTTCATTATTTCTTTGTACAGAATTCAAATTTTAGGACTCTTGAGCTCTTAAAAAAACAATATTGGTGCCGGATATCTTCAGTTAAGTATGCCTGTTTTGCATAGTCTTTTGGGTTTTAAATGCCAGATCTCTTCCCTTACAGAGAAGTCGATCAGGATTCTGATGGTTGCATCAGCTTCAAAGACTTTGAATCTGCAATGAAGTATGGACAAGATGAAGTATCACCAGTGTACTTTGCCTAAGGAATATTTTCTAGTAAAAAGACAAACTGAAAACTTCAGATCTCAAGATATTTAAAAATCAATGAAACTTCATTTGTTTCAGCCAGCATTTTAAGAACTTTGACTGTAAGTGTAGCTCTGAAGAACAGCCTTTGAAGATTTACTGTTGACAAGTTGGGTGTATTAATTTACATATGTGTATGTGTGTAGAATGCTTAAAATATTTGAAATCTCAATTGATTCACAATCACCCTACTTAGGAATTGTAACTCTGTACTTTTTCTTTTTGACTTAACAGGCTAAAAAGGAGTAATTATATTTGCAATTACTTTGAAATTTACTTATTCACTTTTTCAATATACCAAAATATCTCACATGCATAGAAACATGTAGATTAAATTTATGGTAGAAAATGCCTGTTGGTTTTGGGGGTTTTTTTATCAGTAATATATATGTCTTCCCTTTACTGTTTTGCATACACATATTGTTCTTTTTTATACATTCCATGTTGCTTTTAATTTAACATTTATTATTTAATTAAGTACATGATTTAGTTCTGAACAATTTCCAAGTACAGTGTATGTAAGGAGACAAGTGTAAATACTTAGTGCTTTTTTTTTTAGTTTTTTAATAGCTTTAAGAATTAATATTTTAAGTGTGGACCTCAGTCCTGCAGGCTGAAAATTCTGTGAATTCTGTGTATTCAAACCTTCAGCTGACTTTTAGGGAAGAATTTGGAGACATAGATATGAATGTACAGTAGCAAGATGACAGAATTTCCCAATAGTTGAGGGACAGTATAAGGTAGAAGCTTTCATTGGCTTTATATACTTTATATATACTTTTTTATATATACTTTATATACATCCATCCAAGCTGTGCTATAATGAGAGAAATCTTTTTTATTCTATTTATTTTATCTGTGATCACTTCCTACTGTTGTCTCATGTTCATATTAATAGTAACAGAAAATAGGGATTTCATTACAGGCACTGTCCCTGATCACATGCCCCATGCCATGGCTTCATTTCTGTTTACCTGACAGTTATAAAATTGCTTATGGTAGAGATTTTTTTTAAAAACTGTCTAGAAGCAATTTTCTCCTCAAGAGAGTCTAGAGTCTGTATCATATGCTTAATACTGCTGAAAATAAATAGCAAAATAACAAATAATAATAATGATCAGTAAGAGGAAGAGAAGTACCAATTTTACCCTTAAGTCAAGAGTCTCCAATTTTTTTCAAATTTCATTCCAGAGGGGAATTCCAGTGTACAATTTACAGGTGAAGTATTTATAAAATGCTATCTATGTTTTCTGTTCCTGTTACATGTATGTTTCTCTCTAGGTACAATGAAACTGGAATCTTTCTCTTTTTTAATTCCAAGGCAGGTAATATGTAAATAATGAGAGGAAGTTGGAGAGACTCAGTATATCAGCAGATATACCTGATTCTGTATATAAACCCCAGGTACCTGCTAGACGAAATGAGCTGTAACTTAAATATCATGCTTTATGTGCTAATCAGTGGGAGCAAACTCGTGTTGCCTTTGAAAGGTGATGGTAAGACATGCTAATAGATTGGAGCTTTGCCTTAGAAATGCCATTTCCCAATAGATGAAGGTTTTTATAAGAGAATCATCACCATAGATGTTAATTAGCAATATCATCACACACTCTTCCGAGATGCAGGAGATTGAATTATCATCCCAGAGGGATAGTTGCTACAGGTCTGTGCATAGTCATGAGAAAATGTCTGGCAGTTTGCTATGTTTTTACTTAAACTGTATTTTTTTTGTTCAGTAGATCTCAGTTTTTTTGGTGCCCAGATCCTGTACCCTTCCTAAACACTAAATCCATGCAGTACTATTTTATCGTGATATATTATTTTATCATTATTTATTTTATTTGTTTGAAAACAAATTATTTAGTTCATAAGGAGCAGTTAAAAATGCTTTGGCCTCCTGTTTATATTCCTAGAATACCTGTGATTTGTTGTCTAAATAGCTGACAATGTATATGCTATATTGTACATGCATAATATTCTGTTAAATATTTTACCAAACAGAAAGATCTTTGTATGCTTTTAATAGTAAGAAATGTATATATGGCAAGAAACTCTAGAGAGGAAAGTGCTCTTACCTCCTTTATTTCCATGTGTTCTCAATCCTCATTTTCTCAAGGACTTGAAAAGGTGCTATGAACTTGAATTGCTGAGTCAACATAAACTACAGCAGAGGCCAATGACATTTTTTTACCATGTTGGAATTTTTTTTTTAGAAAAGAGCAGATCTGTATTAAAGGATGGTAAGTACTCCCATTTCTCTTCCCATGGGGACTGAAAAAGGAACTGCTGATGACCACAGTGAAGTGGAACTGAGTAGGCCATGGTGACACTCTTCCTTTTGAATACTAGAATGGAAACTAATTACTAGCTACTGCTTGTCTGGGTTTTGGCTAGTGAACTGCAGAAACACTTCAGCCTTGGCTAAAACTGGATAAAATTAGGTGGTGGCCTATTCTTACTAATGGCTTGGGGAAAAAACCAAAAGCAATAGCTTCCCAGCTATTTGGGGAAAGGAGGCTACATGCTCCTCAGTTTTTGTTTTCTGCTGCTGGTGTTAGAGCTCAGCATCAAATGTCAGCATGGAAAGACTGGCAGAGCTAAGAGCTATAATCAACCTTAGCCTACAAGCTGCAAATCTGACAACCCCAGAATGACATAAAATGAGACTATTCACTCATTACCAGGTTACATTCTTACCTGTAGCATTTCCAAGAGTGTAAGGACATCAATGATGAAAGTGATACGGGCCAAGATAACAAAATTTTTTTGTTTAATTGCTGCCATCTTTGCCCCTGGGAGCCATAACTGTTTGAACCTCCAGAACTGAAAAAAAAAAAATTAGTTGCAGTAGCTAAAGAGCCTTTTCTCTCTAACACATAGTTATTCATGTACCTTATGGAACAGGGGATGTTCAGGATTTACTTACCAGAATATTATGCTATCTCTTCAAAGTTAATGAGTACATTTGCTTTCTTACTACATAAACTTTTTGTTTTTTTATAACACCACATTTACTTAACATACAGGATTTCCTTGTTAAAAGTATTCATTAAAAAATACTTGCTTTCCCAGTGAGTGATAATCTGTTTAAATTATTTTCAAATGTATCCTTTATATGCTTAGCCAATTGCCACCATTTTATAGCAAATAGATTATATAACTATATGATTATATAATAGATTATATAGAATAGAATATTTCGTTTGTTCCCCTGGGGCTTCTGTAATTCCCTGTAGCTGCTGAAGTCTAGTAATCTGTAATTTCCTTTTAAAGGATTTGGATGGTTCAGATTTTTTACCCTGGTCTGTACAGGCAGCAAAAAGGGCAAACTATCTTAAACTGAAAGAGGGTAGGTTTAGTTTGGACAAGCTGTTCAGAGAAGCTGTGAATGTTCCATCACTGGAACCATTCAAGGTCAGGCTCAGTGGGGCTTTGAGTGTCCTGATCTTGTGAAAGATGTCCCTGCTCATGACAGGGGGATGGACTAGATGACCCTTAAAAATTCTTCCTGACCAATTCCATCCCATGTTTCTATTACTTTATTTAATAAATGAACAATTGTAAAACTAGGGTCTTTGGGCAACATGACATTCCTGACGACCTGGCCAGTGTAATATGCTGAAATCTGGGAGAGTTTTCACCAAAAAAAACTCCAAACAATTAAGTCAAATATCAAGATTGGCCACAAAAATATTTTTTTACTTTTTATTTTTTTCCCCCATCAAATAATATTTCACCCATTTATTCATTAATCAGAAGAATAAAAATAAATTAATACATGCAGTACATAGGCAGCATTTCCCTATAAGATTCCCAAAATAAAACTTTGTGTAAAGATATACATTTAGTTTGTGGCAGTGTTACTGTGTCTTCTATCTTTAACCAGATGTGTGGGTGGTGGCTGACTAGTCAGAGTAACTAGCTGACACATGAAATGTCACAGTTCAAAGAAAAGCTTTGGCATGACTCTCATTTACTATAATATATCAGCTTTACACTTCCCTGGCAATGAAATGCCATCTTAAAATCAGGATGAATTACAACTGCATTCTTCAGTCCTGTTTTGATTCCTTGACACTACTCTTTGGGAAGGCTGCCCAAACGTAAAGAAGAGTCAGGCCTATTTGTTTAACTCTTTGTGTAGAGATTCCCAGTAAAAATCTGAGAAAATACATTGTACTGTTGTCTAAAAGAAAAACAGTAACAGCTGGGGGTTTTAATCATAGTTATTTAAGGATCCATATTTGAGCCTCTTATTTGCAAGAGGTAAAAAATTAGTGATGAATTTTAGAAGAACACAGAGGTTGCACATGCATTAACATTTTGTCTCAAAGCAGTGCAGTTCTGAAGAGAATTTCCTGATCTTCCCCACTTTCTGTGTATTGGTTTGGTTTACAGTCATTCTGGTGCATGCAAAGCAAGATTCATTCTGGAGAAGAATAAACTAGAAGACCATTCTAAGCTCATGTGAAACAATGCAATACCCAATGGAGACATGAGTCTGAATAATGACTATTACACCACCATGAAGTTCTCCAAGCCTTCCTGTGTGTGTCAAGCAGTCCAGCTGGCCATCACCAACAAGGCATCCACTTCTGGTTTTTCAGTTGAGAGAAAAGCCAGTGTCACTGCCCTCAGAGTCCTCTTGGGTTCCTTTCCATGGCTCAAGGCCTTTCTTAGTCCCTTGCCATAGGACCTTTGGATGTTGATCAAAGTTAGAGTGGGGGCAGAGTTTGGCAATCTGTTCCCATGTCTTACCACTCTCACAGTAAGGAATTTCTTCCTAATATCTAATCTAAACTTTCTTTCCATTTGAGACCATTTCCCCTTGTCCTGTCACTACATTCTCTCATAAAAAGTCCCTCTCCAGCTTTCTTTTTGTAGGATCCCCTCAGATACTGGAAGGCAGCAATTAGGTTCCCCCAAAGCCTTCTTTTTTCCAGACTGAACAAACCCAATTCCCTCTTTCCTACTAAATTACTGGTATTGCAATGAAGTATTTGCTAATGTAGAGTTAGTCAGGGAGTCTGGTGTTTAAAATTGCTTTGATACCCATGCTGTGGAGAACATCTCTGCCTTAGTCAAATGATGTCTCTCACTGACACCAGGGGAGTATTTCTTTGTGTGCTCAAGTCAAGTTTCCATTTGTTTACAAAATTCTTTTAAAGAGTCATTCTAATTGGTATAAATTTAATTTACTGTTGGCTTTACTATATGCAACAAAAAGTTAAATAATGAGGACAAAGATGGCTTACAAACTAGCTATGAAAATTGAGACACCTACAATGGTACATCTTATAATGAGTTGCTGTGTTAAAAGATCTGAGATAGGTCTCCTGAGAAAAGCCTAATAGCTGCAGAATATTCATGCTAGAAAGGAAAAAAACTTTTAAATACTTAATCTTTCTCAGAGAAGAAAGCTGTGATAGATGTTAAATAATTGTGAAATATTCAGTGGCATATTGAGATGTAACAGATGCTATGGAATCATGTTATAGTCAAACATTGTACTAATTTGGTAAGTGTCATATATTTGTTAGCATTCCTATTTCTTGCTAAGGGCAATCTTGAGAGTTAGTAATATGAAATCTAGTGATAAAAGAGTACAAATAACAAGTCATTTGAAGTTCTGCTCACCCACTCTGTTGGGAAGGCAGCATACAGACATACATATCTATCTCAAAAGGCCTCAGAAGTTGTATTACATGACATTCTGACTTTCGACAGTACTGTCTTGGAAGAGGAAAACCCTATTCTATTACTGATATTTTGTGCCAAAAGAAAGCCCTGAGATAGGAACACAAGTATCCTAGACTTTTCAAGTCCTCATTTGGAAGACAGCTAAGCCTGACCTGATAAGCTAGTATATATATTAAGAACACGTTTTAAGATTTCTTTTTATTTCTGAGAGGGTCTTGGTCTGAATCAATACATTTAATTAAATGTTTTGAGAGAGGAGGTGCAATTTGTTTTTTTCATAGTTATCTTTGTGAAATGGACACTTTTTATTGGATATTTTAATAATACCTTGAAGCCGTACCTGCAAGGAAAATTACAGAACAATACAAATGATGGAGTGCAAAGCACCTTTCTGGACAGAGACAAAATTTCACCACATTAAAGCTCAAAAGCAGAGTCCTGAAATTTAAGATAAATGCAAGAAAATTGTAATTTTACTATGAGAGAGATCTAGGTTCCACCTCTTCCAAAGTGCAGTCTCTGTTAGTTGGTAGCAGTGGTGATAGCAATTGGATGTAGAAGAGTGATGCCTCCCTAAAATGCTCTGTGTGTCCAGAGATTCACATCTCCCCTCCATCATGTACTGCACTATAGATGTGATTCTGTTCCCAATCACACTTGCTCCTCTCTATGTGTCTTTTTTTCAGTCCTGCTTTTCTTCAGTCTTTTCGAGATGATCAGAACTATGCTCACGACTGAGTTTGTGGAAATAACTGTGGTTTTATATAGCAGCATAATAACATTTCCCATTTTATTGTTCTATAGCTTTCACATTAAGGATTTAAGATTCATTAGTGAAATGGATGTAGAGTTAATTCAGAAATGTTAGGAAGCAGTTAGATTTATCTTTTTTTTTTTTTTGCTATGATCTTCATTCATACACGAGATATAGTTGTACTATCATTAAAAAATACATACATATATATGATATGTATCATGAATAAGAAATAAAAATTAGAAACCGATTACTTATAATATTTAAGCACCTAAACAAATAGGAAGGTGGCTCTTTTAATCTGCAAAATGATTGAGGCAGATAACTGCTAGCTTGTACTGAAATCTAGTTGTACATCACTTTGAAAACCCTGCAGGAATTAGCCTGAAGTTTAAGGGCTTTTTAAACATTAAACTCTTTATATGAATAAAAATCAGACACTTATCATAGAAAGCCTCAGTCACACAGTTTACTGAGAACATGAGGTAGATCCTCAGACTGGTATTTGACCACTGGTGGATTTATAGGCTATAGAGCAATATAATGCAGAATGCTGCCTAGAAACAAGGTTTGAGGTCTATGCTCTGCTGTGGTGATACAGCTGTGCTGTTCTGAGTGGGAGAAGTCCTCCCAGCATCTGCTGAGAACCCTCTGCACTGTTGTCCTATGCTCCATCTGCCCTGTTAGGCAAGGAGTGTTCAAATCTCTGTGCAGTGCCACAACCTGTGTGCATTATGATCAGACAGAGTCAGTTTCATAGAGAGATTTGATCTGTTCAGAATGATCCAGGAGAACAGCTGCAGATTTCTAAACTTAGCAAATCACCTAAATTTACTGGACCTTAAAAGTGAGTCATACAGATTTATTAAAAAAATCATTTAATACTGAAACTTATTAGGTGCTTTGACAAAGACTGGTCAGGAACTATGTTAACATTGTTGCTGTAATTATAATGTTTTGCTCCTAATTGTGTAAACTGTCATGATCTGTCTACAAATTGGGATGATGTGTTAAAATTTAGATCAGGAAAAGACCAGTTTTTAGACATACAGAATGGAAAACTGTAAGTCAAGGGTGAGAAATCATGTTGGATCTCTACCTAAGAGCTCATCATGGCAAAAAGAACAGTAGAATCACAAAAAAAAAAAAAAAAAAAATAAAAAAAAAAAAATTGAAACTCTGATTTGTACCAGTTCTCCATTGCAGTGATTCATCATTGCAGTTCTTTGTTCTCTATGGCAGTTCTCTACCTATAATATGGAACAAAACATTTTAGAAATGGTGTACACAGGGCAAGGGACATAAAGAAATTCAGTCACCTTTGTCCTCCTGAAATAATATGAACTTCAGAAATGCCCTATGGGTCAGGTCTGTGGTCCATTAAGTTCGACAGTCTGCCTCCAACTGTGCTCATGGGAAACACTATCTGGAAAGGGCACAGAAACCAGGGTGTTGCCTGCAGCTCATCCCCTTCATTCTGCTTCAGCATCCACAGACACCAGATCAAGAAAGCTGAAGGGCACTCTGCTAGTCTTAAAGACTTAAGAGGCAAAACCCCCAAACATTTACTTTTACCAGAATTGCTAAACGCAGACTAAGCTAAACTTGTAATGGCTGGTACCCCTCCAATCAGAGTTGAAAAAACAAAAGCTAGACTCTGTCATAACAAAATGTAAACAGTCAAAGACTTTCAAAGTATATTTATGATCTTTTCTATAGATATATCATTCAGTATTCTTTTACTGCATGCTCCTTTCTCCTAGGAAGCATATAAATGAGATTATATTTTAGCTGCTAATTAATAGCGTTCTACAGCCTTCTGAAAACAGAGGAAGTTCTTCAGTGTCAGCTTTGCTCTCCTTGGCACCTACTCTCTTTGAAATTATTTTTATCATGCTTTCAGCAAGTCTATAGCTCTTAACAGGGGCCTTGGTATCAAAGATGGAAAGATTCAAAGATGGACTTGCACATAGAAATCCTTCAGTTATATTTTACTTCAAAACTTCTATCTATTTGGGCTAAAAACAAGAAAATTATTTCTCTCAATGACATACTCCTTTATTTCACAAAGATGTTCCCTAACACATTTAATGCAGTTTGTGTATTGCATTAAATGTGTTCAAAGGTGGTGAAAACAATAAGCGGTCCACTTATTTATTTGCAGGTCTTCAATAGTCTGCAAACTAACATATTCATTAAAAAGTAAGCTAATTTAAAAAACCAAAAAAAAACAAAAACAAACAAAAAAAAAAAACAAAACAAACAAAAAACCAAAAAAAAACCCCCAAAAAACCCAAAAAAAACCCCCAAAAATATGAATCTGTAAAACTGTTCAGGAAAGATTCTTCATGAATTTCTAAATGAAGGTATACTGCATTGCTTTTACCATAATTTCAAAATCCGATGCCACTTAATATGGGATTAAATCCCTCACAGTGGCTCTCATATCAGACCAACATTAATAGTTGGACTTGGTGATCTTAAAGGTCTTTTCCAAAGTAAATACTGCCATGATTCTATGATTAATACAGCAGACTCATAATTCCAAGTTTATTTGACAAGGTCTGATTTTTAAAAATGTGTTGATTGACATAAGTATAGTACCATCCTGTGCTTTCTGACTGGGTGTGGTTTTCTCTCATGCATTATCTGCATTTCTTATTTTTATTTGGTCCTTTTTATGTAATTCTTGCACTGTAAAGAGATGTTAGAATGAGCGTTAATGTGCTTTATACTCCATTTATATTCCTAAAATGGTATAAAATGAACAAATGAAGAACATAAGCAAGGTTATTTTATGTAACTTTGTATGTGTTTAAAGCTATGGGCTTCTCTGTAAGACTGTACAGAGTATCTCAGATTCCAGGAAATATTACATCTTCCCAAGTGAATGGCAATAATTGAAGCACCTATCTTCCATCTCTCACTTTAGAGGTTTTCTTCACTCCCTCTGTTACACAATCGTTATGGATGTGACATCCTGTTATTACATGAAAAAGTAGAGATTTCCAGGAGATAAAATCTCAATTAATACAAGGACCCTTTGAGCGTACATCTCTGGGAAGTCTAGCTAAAAATTCTTCTGAAGGAGAATCTGAAGCCAAGACAAATGTTAAACAGATTGCATTTCAGTGTTTTCCAGAGGTAGCCTGAGTCTTCATATTCTTACATGAATGACTTCAAATTAATTTCTATTTTCTTTTCTATTTACTTTTTGACAGCATGAATTTAGTTTACATTATTTTGACAAGATTTAGACATCTGTTGATAACGTTATATACAAAGAGGAGGTTTAAACATGTTACTGTCTTTAACAGTCCTGCTGATTGTAGGGCAGAAATGCTGATTGAGACTTACTAAAGGCACTGCTTTGAAGAATAGAACTGAAAAGGACCCAGAAACAAAAGTAGACCAGGCCTGTCAGTGTCACATCAGGCTGACCAGAGCATCTCAGGATAATTGAGAAACATTGGACTATGACATTAGAAATGCATTTCAATTATTGAGAGAGAGATACAAATAAACTAATTTGTGGGTTTCATACAAAAGAAGTTATAGTAACATAAAACTATTTTGGGTTTAGACATGATTGTAATAGTAATATTATTTGTGTCTGCTGATTTGCATTCCATTTCACTCAATGTAAATCTAACATTGGCAGGACTACATAGGCACGAGTAGAGGTAATTGTGGAATTTTTAAAAGTATGAAACTTAGAGCCATGTCTCACTGAAGTGTCATACAACACATTTCTAAAGACCTTAGGGCTTGACTTGGGACAAAAAGCTCACATGAGCTAATTCATATCAGTGAAAAGTAGCTGAAACTAAGTTGCTTTCAAATATCACATCTAATTATTCTCTTGCTAGCTGTAGATGACTCCATGTTGTGCTCTACAGCAGAAATACCCCTGCACATTTTTCAATATCTCATCCAAAGTCAGTGGAATCAGAGGTGTCAGAGAAAATTTTATTTTGTTAGTATAATCTTGAATGCTGATGATATGTATGAAAACAGTAATCTAGTTACATGTCAACTGTTGGAAGATTTGCAGCTACACAAAACATCTTTTACTTATAACTTATATTTCATTCAAAAACCATTTCTGCTCAATAAACAAGAAATACCATGATGCCATTTTGTAGTCACTTTTCAGAGCATAGCAGTTAATCTAACTCTACAGTTACACTGTTACTGTATATTAGAAAATATATGCGATATTCAGTTACCTGCAATATAGGGCTAGGGGTATCTTAAGCTTGACATTTTTATGCTGTTTGCAGCCATCATGCTGTAAACTGCATGCAATTCAGTAAAAAATTGGTTTTCTTTCCTTTAAATACAGTTGATCACTATTTCAGGAATATTTACCACATCAGCATCTATCCTTGCACAGGATCCCAGTAGGCAGAGTACTCTGCAACCATGTCTAAGAGGGTCTCTGCCTCTCAGAATAGGGTACATAGTTCGTCTTTCCTGCTGGTGAGATAAAATACTTACTCCACTGTTTTATGACTGATTTTACTTATCTCCAGCTATGCGAATGACACATTTTTGCATGTTTTGCAAAACCTGTTAACACCCCTTCCTGAGTCAATCAACAGCAAACCTGAATATTTCACCTCTGTGAAATAGTCTCTGTTATTATCATAAAAATCACATGGACAACAGTAGGCTGGCAATCTATGTTTGATGTTTCTCCTCCCTGCAGCAGATAATATATGTGCATAATTGCTCAAGTGCCATCTGGATGCAACTTAAGATGTGTTGCTCATTGATAATGAAAGCACTGACTTGGTCCCCATACATAAAATGGAAGTCTGTTTAACACAAGTATGATTTTGTAAAACCCTGATACAAAAAAAGAGCAATGCCTTGTCAAAACCTTTTAAGAAATGTGTATTTAATAATAGGTTTTCTAAATAGACTGAAAACATGGCTGATAGAGACCTGATTGTTTTGGAATTGAAAAGTTTAATTGTTGCTATGAGCATGGAGTGGCAGGGTGAAGCTCTCAGCTCATTTAATTACACTACAGGACACACACAGGCTTTCCCTAGCACAGAGGGGAAGAGAGGGAAGAGTGAGGTTAAAAGGTGGCTGGGCTCAGGCCGGAGTGCACTGTAGTAAAAGGCAAAACTCTCTTTGTCACCTGTGTATATGGAATTGCCCATGTCTGCACAAAACATGGGGTGGTGTCAGAGCAATTGGAAAAAAAAACCAGGAAAAAGTGACAACTGAGCAAAAATATTATTCAAATGTAAAAAAGCCTTGCAGATATGAGAAAAACCCCATAATAATCCTTTTTTTCATGTCCATTGATAGTGCAAAAAGTAATGTGATTAAACTGTGGCAAGTGAGATTTACTTTAAAGGAGGCGAAACTATTTAATGAACAGGGAGTGACTAGCAGAGATCTCTTGCCTGAAGCAGTTGTCAAGTGCCCATTAACAGGGAGGCTCTAGAAGAGGTTGAACACATACCTGCCAAGATAAGCTTAGCCCATTCCGCCATGGGGCAGGGAGATGAAAGAACGACCTCTGAGATCCTTCCAACCCCTGCTGTGGTCCTCTGTATTTTGCATGGAGACTCCTCATCTCTCCTGCCTTTATAGCAACATTTGTGCATAACTTGTCATTTCAAGGAGCAAAGCCCTTAGCAGTTCTTCCTTTTGACTGGTGTTTGAGATGAGACAAAGGTGAAGCATTATGTATTTGGTTTTTTAACATCAGTTTTAAATTTTGCTTGTCTATCTGATAATGTTATTTTAAACACAGACTATTGCCATTTCAAATGTGTGCAAAAGTGATAAGGGAGGTGACTAGCAGCTTATTATTAATTTGCTGCTTTTATTTTCTGGAAATTAACATTCTGGCAAGAAATATAATTGGACTTTTTTTAATTCTCACAGTGATGCTTTGTTTTTTTCTTTTGGGACTGGAGAGAAAAGCCAGCATCTGGTGCTTGAGGATGCTAGGGACTTACACCATATTATGTCTAATATCTCTACTGTAAATAAACAAAATTAGTAATTAAGTGAATAATGAGATGTCCTGAATGAAGACTTCTCTGCAGTATCCATGGAATGTTCGTACTCCTGTCATTTGTTCTCTCTTGGGCATCTTGGGCAGCACCTTGCCCATGTGGTTATTCGCAATGCGTTTTTTTCAAGCAGAACCCAGAAATAATATTAGCAAAGGTTGTCAGATATGCAGAGATGCTTTTGCTCTTCAGAGCTCTTTCTGTCTGTATGAAAGGGGCAGACATAAGAATAGGAGAATTTGTGTCATGTCCCCAGAGACACTGAGAGGTCTGACCGCCCCTGCCTGGCTTCCCCAGGGTTACCCCCGCTGCTTACGGCTCAGGGCCCGTGTCAGCCCCCAGGGCCACCAGCCCCTGCCCCAGCAATGCCACAGCACGGCTGCTCTCAGCGCTCACTGCCCTGCCCAGCCCTGGGCCCCGACGAGCCTGCACACCTCGGGCTCTGTTCCCAGCTGAGCCAGCCTTTTCCCCAGGGACGTGCCCCATGCCCAGGGCTAGTGCAGCCCCCGGTGTCCCGCCTGCCCTGCCGCCCGGGCTGTCCCCGTATCCCCAGCCGCCTGATGCCCCGGCTGTCCCCGGTATCCCCAGCCCGCCCTGATGCCCCGGGGCTGTCCCCGGTGTCCCCAGCCTGCCCTGCCGCCCGGGGCTGTCCCCGGTGTCCCCAGCCCTGCCCTGCCGCCCCGGGCTGTCCCCGGTGTCCCCAGCCTGCCCTGCCGCCCCGGGGCTGTCCCCGGTGTCCCCGGGCCCCGCCCTGATGCCCCGGGCTGTCCCCGGTGTCCCCGCCTGCCCTGCCGCCCGGGGCTGTCCCGGTGTCCCCAGCCCGCCCTGCCGCCCCGGGGCTGTCCCCGGTGTCCCCAGCCTGCCCTGCCCCGGCTGTCCCGGTGTCCCAGCCGCCCGCCGCGCCGGGGCTGTCCCCGGTGTCCCCAGCCCGCCCTGCCGCCCCGGGGCTGTCCCCGGTGTCCCCAGCCGCCTGAGCCCGCTGTCCCGTGCCCACCCGCCTGGCCGGCTGTCCCCGGTGTCCCCAGCCCGCCCTGCCACCCCGGGGCTGTCCCCGGTGTCCCCAGCCCGCCCTGCCGCGCCGGGGCTGTCCCCGGTGTCCCCAGCCTGCCCTGATGCCCCAGTGAGTGCCCGTGGCCCAGAGGGAGCCCCCAGGGCCAGCTGCCCCACAGCTTCTGAGGTGGTTTAAGCTCAGACAAAATGCAGACAAGCTGCATTAGAGGTGTTGTATAGTCTGTCCTGATAGAAAACTATTATGTGAATTGTTGGGATATTTTACTGTTCTTGCTTCAGGGACAGACCTGGGACTTTGTTCACCTCCTGGGTGTAGAGGGTCTCCCCCACTGGGTCTCCATGTCCTGCCTGGCCACCTGAGGCAACACCAGGCCTCCTCTGGGTGGAAAGAGGCAAGTCCCCATCTTTGCATTTTCAGGACTCCTGAGAGAATGCTGCCATTCTCTCATCAGTTCCTCCCAAAACACCAAGACTTGTTGAACTTGGATGTAATACTAGAGGGAACCAAGAGACCATACTTTCGTGAGGAGCAGCAGAGGGAGCTGGCATTGTTTAACCTGGAGAAAAGAAGGCTCAGGGGAGACCTTAGTACTCTCTACGACTATCTGAAAGGAGTTCTATCCAGATGGGTGTTGGTCTCTTCTCTCACGTAACAAACAGGACAATAGGAAATGGCTTCAGTTTGTGCCAGGAGAGGTTAGATTGGATATTAGGAAAGCTTTCTTTATGGAAAGGGTGGTCAGGCATTGAAACAGGTTGTCCAGGGAAGTGGTGGAGTCACCATCCTTGGAAGTGTTCAAAAGGGCATGTGCATGTGGTTTAGTGATGAAGATGGTTATATGAGGTTAATGTTGGACTCGGGGATCTTATAGGTCTTTTCCAGCCATAATGACTCTGTGATTCATGAGTCTCTACTTGTTGGATGCAGATGGTACCTTCCATACATAACAATTTCGCAGTGGATGGAAATGTTCAAATCATTGGTACATCAGCATGTACCTATGTTGGTACATGTAGGCATGGAAGGGCAACTCTTCTAGGGCCCACGCAGCAGCTAAGGACAGAACAAGGGGTAGGCACTGCTGGCTTCAGCCACAGACCTGCTTCAGCCACTGCTGAACAATTGCTTATTTTGTCTGTTTATTGCATTTTAAAAATATAAATTGGAAGTAACCTGGTTTGTTGATTTCATTTGCTTTTACAAAAAGAAAAAACATGACAACACGAGTCACTACTTCATACCTCTGTAAGTGTGAGGTATCCGGCAAAGTGAAGGAATGTTTGGGTATTTTCCCCTTGAATATTTTATTAACATTCCTGTGATTAGCACTGAGCAAGCTGAGACCTGAATTTCTGCTGCTTTGCTGAGGCAACAGAAGACACCTCCCTCAGCCAAATTTCTAGTGAACTTTCTGAATACAGCAATGGAGTAAGAGCCACATGATCCCAAAGGGGAACATCACCATCTCCTGACCATCCTTTTCACAAATTACTCGGGAAGTCTGACACTGAGGCAGCTGGATCTTGTGGAATTAACATTATCTCAACTTCAGTTTTCCACCTTGAATGTAGCTCTGTATAGATAGAATGCAAAGTGATTTTTTTTTTGTATATGTGGTATGATAATTAAAGTTAGCATTTTCTCCACACTTGCTATTCTGAACTGTAAAGGAAAGTTAAATGAATTGTCAAGGAGACATAGTGGAAATTAATGATGGGGATAGAACTCAGAGGGGATCTGGACATCTGGACTCAGTGCTCTGCTGAACACCAGTAATCAGTTAAAATCTGTTAATATCACCTTAAGTGAGTGTCCTAAGCTTTTCCTGACAACTCTGCTGGCTGCTAGCTATGCTTTGGTGCCTTCATTTCCAGCCCAATGCCAGAACATGCTCTTTTCCATCTCCTTGGGAAAAAGACTGAGTGGAATTGGCAGATGACAGCTGCAACCATATCCCCTCTTTGCTCTGTCCCTTGTAGCCTGTACTCACTGCCAGAGGTCAAGTTACCTGGTCACACATATATAGTCCCCCAGCTTCCTATCATCTGTTTAGGGAGGCAACCTTAACACCTGTGCTGGAAAACATGTAAAATTGTAATAAAGATTGCCTGTCAGTGATGGAAAACTGCAAAAATCTCACTCTGAACCACAAATGTAGGAAAACAAGTTAAAAGACACCAGTGCTCTGCCACATCACTAAGATTTGATGAAATGACATTTCTTAAAAAAAAACAAAAAGGATTTTTATGTCTGTCTTCAAACACAATCTTGAATAACAACTCATATTCCCAGTATCATGGCATGAAACCCTAGACATTGCAACTGTAGTATAGCTTCTCCAATGTTAAACCACCAGCAAGGACAAACTATTTTTAGAGTTGTCATATATTATTGCACCTGAGCTTTATTGGTCTTCAGATTAAAAGAGGGTTTTTTTCAGAGAAGTTCACTTGAATTTTACACTCATTTACTAAGCCTTATGTTACTATTCAATTTATTTTAAAGCAGATACTTTGGGGAAAATTAGAAAGCTAATTTGAATTGATTCTTTGGAGATTCAGGCTTAAATGAAGTGCCGTAAAATTGGCAGTCAAAGTGAAAAAATAGAATTGAATTCTATACTTGTACTTCTCAATAGACACGGGCACCTTGCTCTTTGCTGCTGCTGCTGAGGGTTTTGATGCAGTATATTTCAGACAATTTAAACACCTAGGCATGACAGTTCACTGAAGTTTTGGTCACTAAGGAATGACAGAGTATTCCTTGTTCAAATGGGTTTTATCAGATAAATTTATGGCTGGCAGGTTCACAAAATTCATCATTCTCTCCAGGTTTTCAAAACTAACTTTATAAATTCCTAGTAGCATTGATCCTAATATTGGGTAAGTAACAGTACTTTACCATTTAGTTGTGGACTTGTCGGAGCAATGTTCCTCACCAACAACCTCCCTTTTTTGCATTTCTAAGTGCATCAGCCCCTTATTTGGATAAGAATGTTTTGAGTGTCCAGCAGTTTTAACACCCAATTTAAAACATTCTGTGACAGGTTTCAGGCTCAGGTAGCAGATGTGTGTTTTCATTTTTTTCAAAAACAATATAACTTTTAGATTTTACAATCACATATTACAGGGCATCTAAAATGGTTAACATTTTCAGACAATTTAGGCCACCATTGTAATTCACTATGAAATGAGTAAACATTTTTACAGGTCTTTGGTCAATAGGTCAAGTCTGTAGACAGAAACATTTTAGATATCTAGAGACATTTTTCTCTAGAAAAATGAGACCATCTGCTTAACAGAATTTATGCTTTTCTGTAACTGTTTGATGCATTTACAGCTTGGGAAATTCACAGAAATAATGGCTGAGGAGATGGTTCTTCAATTTCCTGTCACATAAATTACTGAGAAGATGTTCATTACTCCATCCCAGTGCTGTGCTTCCAACCTAATCAAAAAAAAGAAGTGAGGATTTGAAAAGACATGCTGGAGAAAACTCCAGTACACTCTATTATTTGCTCTGCACATATGGTCCCATATTAGAAATTACTGTAATTTTGTATGAGTAAACAGGTGAAGAAGTATTTAAACTGAAAAAAATATATATTGCTTTTTTCTTATAAACTTTGTGTGAAAACAATTTTACTGAAAGAAGCCTTCATTCTCAGGATTATTTTCTGATGTGCCTAGCTTTCCAAACAATATTAGTCAGTAGCAGACATGCTTATTTGCTTTAGCTCCCATTGTAAGTGGACACCTGAAGTCAGACACCAAAGTTGATATTTAAATGTGGAAACTAAAATCCCCCAGTCTTTCACACATGCTAAGTTTTGCTACAACCCTCAGTGATCTCAATGGGAGCTGTGGCTGCTCAACATTTTGAAAATTTGGCAGGTTTAAGTGAGGTGCTTTGTGAAGGAGAGAGGTGTCTGTCTGCCTTGATCCAACTCAAATGCTCCTTGGAACCAGCTGGAAATGAGGGGCGTGTGACCCTTCCCTTGTTTGCTGTGCTGCTGAGCTTGTGGAAACCTACAGACTGCTCTCCTCTGTGCCCCTGGCTTTCTGAAAGCAGAGCTTGCTGTTCAGAAACTTTCAGGCACCTGCTATTCAGAAACTTTCTTCTACCCCTTTCTGCTTAAGACATTAAGCAGAATTTGCTAACATGCTGGCAGCCAAAAGCATGTCAAGCTGTTTGGCTCTGGGAAGTGGCATGTGGTGCATTTTCTCATTCGTAGGGCAGAATTTTGACAGAGCTGATCTCTGTATCCCTGGAAATCCTCTAGCATCTGTCATGCTGACATAAAGAATAACATTTGCTCAAAGCCAGAGACCTGTTCTCAGTATATCTCAATGGCTAAGAATCTGAAAATTGCCCTATTGAAAACAGAATTGTTTCTGAATGCGGCATGCAATAAAAGTATAACAACATGAAGAATAAAGAAAAAATAAGAAAAGTAAATTTCATCCAGTTGTCTCTGTTTTGTATTTCTGTTCTTACTCCACCAGAAGCCCGAGTCTTTCCTCTCTGTGCAGAACAGCACGTTGGGAACAAGCACTCACCCATGATGCAAACCTGAGCCAGGCATGTCCCTCTCTTTCTTCCAAGGGAGCGTGTGAAAATACATCACACTGTCTATTCCTTATATCTCTGTCTTATTAATAAGCTATAATATTAAAATAAGCCAGGATAACATTTTCCGTAGATAAACATAGTTTTCTGACCCCAAATGAAGCACAAAGTTTGGAAACCTGCCTCTTACCTGCTCCCATCTCCCTGCAGGGTACTCCCTTCCCCCAAGCCTGGCTTTTCCATCCTGTGGTTACCAGTGGTTTCTTGGGCTGAGTTAGTCCATGAAACTTTTACTGTTCCTTGAAGAAACCTGCTGCTCCCACAACTCCAGGTCTGCTTACTCCTGCCAGCCTCCTGGTGTACCCCAAGGCCTTTCCCATGGCCCCATCCCATGAGTGGTCCCAAGCAGAGGAGGCTCCCAGCAAGCTCTTCTACCAACTTGTATGAGGAATGCAATGATTTGTTAAGAATCCTGTTTTGATGCTGTTAAATTAAGGGTAAACTACAAGCTTTGTGTTAAACCCATTGATCTCATTGGTGATGTTTTTACTGAAGAAGGAAGTTGGCTGGCAGTTTTGGTTGTTACCCAGTTGTAAATAATGATGTAAACTGTTAATTGCATGATATTTGTTTATTTGCTGAAGATTAGTAAAGGCCTTTTAAGAACCCCAGCAGATTTTGGGGGGTTATTAAATCATATGGTAAAAGGATGGATCCATACCCAATTCTAAATGGCAAATTGATTCCAGGTAAGGTCTAAAAAAGTATGCAAAGAAAATGAAAGATGCTTCTTACTTTTTAAGGGAAAAAAAGCTGCACGTGAACAAGAAATCATTGCAAACCATTTAAATAATTTAAGCATTTTTTTCTAATTAGACTTTGATAATTGAAGTGAATTGTCTCTTTTTCATAACTGTGTCTAAGTCCCTTTGCTGTTCTGAGTGCTGTCCCTCAAACAGTGATCTCATTTGTATTAAGATGTATTGTATTAAGGCACAGTCTCTCATTTGTATTAAGATGAAAACTCATCGTTTTCTCAGGTTTACATTAGAGTTTCATTATAATGATCACTATCTTTTAATTATAGTTTTAAATAAACCTGATTTTATTTAGGTATTTATTAGATCTTGTCACCAGAAATAGTAACATAGTAAAACCAGATTTGATTATTGGCTAAAACTTTGACAACATAAACAATAGATAAGTTTGTTCTATGAGTTAAGCAACAGAAGATGCAAATTCCATTCTTTTAGCCAGCACAATAATTTTCTTTAAAAAACCTTTTGGAAACGTTCTTTTGTAAGACTCTGACCTTTTTTATCCTTATATCATTTAGGGGCAGCGTGAAAGAAGTAAAGGAGGAAATTCCAGTGCAGGAAGCAAAAAGAGGATGAAACTCAGGAGAGGGTTTTTTTTCAGAAAAATGAAAATGGAAAAAATCTAAAAATCTTTTTATGGCAAGCTGAGTAAGAAGACATTGTTTATTTCAGAAGTACCTATAGAAATAGTAGTATAAATGGAAATATTTGCCATCATTACAAGCTGCCCATAGGCAGTCTTACTGTAATTATTCTACTCCGTGTCTAATGCTGAAGTGTCACACCGTGGACATAAGTGCTTCAGAGGTGCCAATAGATAGACTTTTGATATTAAATCACACAGTATTATCACACAGTAATCAAAGTGTGAAACAGTACAATGGCAAGGGAATTACCTTTATTCGAGAGCTGGGAGCACATGTCCATAGCAGAGCAGAGGGCAAAGCAGAGCTTGCGCTGCACAGTGCCTTTCTGTCTGTGCTGGCCATGAGCAAAGCAGAGGGCCTGGCTGAGGTGCTGCTGGCACCCAGGGTGCTACCCAGCAGCTGCAGTGCCCCACACCTCTGGTGGGCATCAATAGCTCACATCCTGTGCAGACAGGGCACTTTGGCTCTCTGATACTTTCCAGGTATAATTTCAGTGGGACATCCATACCCAGTTCCAGCCACAGCTGCCTTTGCTCTGCTTTAATTATCTGATGACCATGGTAACTCCATTTATTTCATAATTTTTTCAAGCTATCAGAAAAGTAAAATCTAAAAGATATGTCCAGAGAACCAAAAACTGAACACAGACATCTTTGTAAAGCTGTATTTGTAAAACAATTACAGAAAATTTTCTATCACAACATTTACAAAACAAGACTTAAACCAAGTAAATTAATACTGAAAGACTTTACAAGCCTCACCGTAAATCTTGTTTTTCAATATATATAGGAAACATATAAGAATTGTCATGCCAACTAACAAATTCCCTTTTCCTCATCATGTAACAAGACCTCTCTGACTATCCCCCAGAATAGTCTGACTTTATCTTTGTTTGCTCACATTAAATCCAGTACACTTTTTTTTTTTTTTTTTTTTACTTTTAGAATCAGGTTGACATATTATTATTAGTGTTAGTAAGCAGAAAATATTATCAATAGAGTTTACCTTAACAGTTACTTACATTGTCCCACATGATAATGAAGACAAAAATTTTTAAATATCTATGCCTAAGTGTATTCCAAGAAGCAGAATATTTGTAGTTCCAGAGTCACCAGATGTAGTTGAACAAACTGATCACCAAATAAGCCAAGACACTTCAATAGTTTTACAGTAAAGGTAAGTTACATCTTCTTCTAATCTGATACAGCCTCTAAAAGGCTGAGGAGATGCAACACCATTCACGAGACTGAGGTAAGGGCTCTGAGGAATGCAAAACTCAAAAAACTTACACATTTCTGTGACAAAATGCTACATACTGTGTATTTGCTATATTAACAACACAATTATTAGATTGATTTTATTAGATGCACAACTCTTTTTTAATCATCATTTTAATATGCTTCATTCATAGAACTTAATGTAAACTATGCTTAAGCATGTTTCAAAACTTACCCTGTAATTATAATATATGGAGGATCCAGGTGCCATCCCCTTAAATTGCCTGGCCACTGCACCATGTAATTGAGAGCAGAAATGGACCAGGATCCATCTGCTCATGTATATCAGCAAGGAATTATCTATAACGATTCTGTGCCCATTTATCATTTGGTAGAAGATTTTTAAATCATTTCTTCAGCTTTCATGAATGCCCACTCTACAGCCACATTTGCACTGTGTTTCTGTGGCATGTGTTGAAAACAATTATTAGCACATGCTGAAGACTATCAAATGGGATGTTTGCAGCTGTCATTTCCCAGGATTATCTTTTGCCTCCCATTTGTGTTGATTATGTCTGTTGTCAACAGACTGTTGGAGGATCATGTAACAGGGGCCAAACACAAGATTCTTCTCATTAGACACCACTTAGGGGTAGGAAACCCAAGGGAAATAAATGCAGGGGACATAAAAAAGAAAATAAGCACCAAGAAGGAATAACAGAGTTATAACAGTTAATAACACATAACTGAGTGATGTTTCATAACTTCAGCATTATTTGGCTTTTTGATGCAGCAAAATTATTTTTTCAATGCAATTTTATTCTTAAATTACCTTCAAATTCAAAATGATCTTCTGACTACATCATCTGGTTTGACTCAGACATGGCAAATAAAGTACAAGCAATTCCATGTCACTAAGGCATTGGAGTCTGCAGCTGGGGAAGCCTGAGGCATTTCCTCAAATTCTCATTGAAGTTGCTAGAAGGTTTTCCTAAATAAAGAAAGTGAAGTGCTGGTGATCAGACTACGTTCCTCACAGGATGGGGATGTGCTGGGAAAAATTCCCTGTATCTTAAGTCTTGTCAAAATACAACCCCCAGCACACACAGAATTTCACAGCTTATAGCCAGATGGATGGTGGATACCCTCCACCCAGCCCCTTTTCTCCACCTTTTCTTTTTTCATATGTTTAAGGCAGAGTGAAGTAATTAACAATACGTGGGCTGTGAGAAGTGTAGGTATTACACTCCAAGAGCTAAAATGCTCACAGGCACTTGATGCCTTGCTGCACTGAGAACTACTCACAAGTTGCTGCTCCTAAAGTCCAGCCATATGTGTTAGAAAAACTAGTGTGAAGTTTTAATGTGCAAGTAGATAGTTAGACAGGCACATTAATATTTCATGGAGAATTGTTAGACTCAGATAAATATGCAAGAGGCTTTTATTCAGATCCAAATTTGCCTTTACTCAGGCATTGAATTTGGTAGACAAGGGGTTCAATATTTGGCACTGGAGTGTAGGTATCCATATGAATTGATACCTTCTCAGTTAGATAGTGGGTGTTTCTTTAAAATAAGTTCTCAATCAAATAAAGGTTAAATGAAGTCACTGGCACACATTATGTGCTGCAGGTAGGAGAGCAATAAGACAGGTATGGCTCTGCATAACATGCATTTTTTATATTGTGCTCTTCAGATTTTGTCTGCAAGAGGAGTTTGATGCAATCAGTCACAGCTCTTACAAGAAAACAGAAATTCATTGACACTAATTATCTGCATAAGACAAGCTTTGTACCCCTTCTCCATCATCTCCCCCTCCTTGTCTGGAAAAATGAAAGTGAACATCAGTGCAGGTTCCTGTGGGGAGTTGTTTTGGCTGGAGCCTGGCAGGCACAGATGGACAACAAGCTGCAGTCCCTGGTCCTACTTGGCTGAACAATGCTGGGTCATCTAATGTATGCTCAGAGCCATGAGAGCCCTTGTTTGCTCTGAACTGCAGCTCCCCCACTTTCCTTGGGTTGACAACTTGCACACTGTAGTCCCCCTCATAAACATTTTACTCTGATGCCCATTTTAGGTTTGTGATAAGTCTTGTGGTCTACTTCTTCTCTTCCTTCTCCCACACACAGAGCCATGAGAAAGCCTCTACCCTTTGTACCTACCACTCCAGGTGCTCTATACAGAACGTGGGTCATTAGGCTCATTTCTGGGCCTCCAGCTGATGACAGGACCTGGTCCTAAGGAGCCCAGATTGGCAGCACAGGCACATGACATGGTCAATGTGGGTGTCCCAGGCACTGCTGATGCTTTTGGCCCACCCAATCTCGCTGTTAACACCTGGCTAGGTGAGGGTAGGGAATGTTGGCACTGTGGTGAGGCCTTGAGTATGGGCAGTTGACGACAAGAAGAGGAACAGCTGGAGAGAAGGGCATCAAGGCCATCCAGAGCATGGGACATCGGAGCCCAGGGTAGGCTCTGCTGCAGTGGCTGTATCTGCTCATGGTGCCCTCTGCTGCTGTCCCAACAGCACACAAGCCTTCTGGTGTCCTGCAGGCTCCAGCTGGGTCCCCTTTTTTTCTACGCTTCCTCCTGGTGCTACATCCCTGCTTTGTCCTTTCTCGTAGACGGTCCTTGAACCCTGCTAGTCCAAGCTCTTTTTCTTTTATTCATTTCTGCAATCCCACTTGTTGTATGAACTAAGACTAATTTCCCTGCTAGCCCCAGGAAACCAGCAATGCACCTCTCTCTTCCTTGCAATCTCTGGTCCGCTCCAGATTGACAATATGGCTTCTGCTTATCTGAATTCCTTCTGTGTACTCTGACACCAGGGTGTTAGATGAGTCTCTGAGAAGACAGGCTTCCCACTCCAATGCCCTGAAGGAAGTTGGTCTGAGGGTATTCTTTCAAGCATGCAGTGTGGCTCTTCTCAAACCCATGATAACCATGTGGAGTCAAAGCAATCACATCCAGACAGTGGCTACCACTGCAGACACTTGGGCTCTTTCATGATATTCCTTTTTTTCTCTAAATTTGTTTCCATCCTTCTTCTGTTTTGTACTTCTCTCTCCACCATATCTGGCCTTTCAGTCTCTTTGACCATACTAGAAAAATGGAAGAATGGAGGAATCTATGACAATAATACAAGACAAGAGTGTCTTGTGACTATGACACAGTGGTAGACGGCTCTGACAGCACAATTATGTTGAAGCCAGTGAAACTGAGCCCTTTTTATCCCACAGCTAAGAATCTGACTCCTATTTTCAAAAGATTAATTCTTTTCAGATTTCAGGAATTTCAGATTACAGAAGTCATCCAATGTCTCTTGCTGCTCCTTCTTCTTGTCAAAGCACTTTACGTTTCTGTCCTGACAACAATCTATTTTTTGAAAACAATGAATGAATTTTATAAGAATAATGGTCTTGTGTGTGAAGCTCAATCAATCCAATTTTCAAGCCTTTTCAAAGTTTGCCAAGTTTTACAGCTTAAAAATCCACACTTCAGCTTCTCACACCAAGTGTGAGATGCTTCTTAAATTTCTGGGCAGTTGGAGCATTTGCTCTCCTCAGGCAACATCAGTTTGTACATTACCACAATGAGCCCAAATTGCTCTCCATAGTTTGATTCAGTTCCAGAGGCAAATTATAAGATTTAGGCACAACTGGGAAAATAAAGGTGAGAATTTCAAAAGTTCCTTCCAGCACATACAAGCTCAGCTTCCTTAAAACTGCTAGCACTTGTGCTGCAGGTCAGTCAGTATTCAACGTCTGCTCACATAACACTTTATTATACCTCTGTTAAGGTGCGTTGGGAGAGCCCAGCAGGCATACTTCTTATTTCTGAATTGACTGCAAGCTAGTGAACAGATGTGATTCCCTCCCTCCACCCTCCTGAAGAGCCACGCGGGTAATTTCACCTGCAGACATGCAGATGAATATTTACTCAGTGCAGGCAAGCTACTTACATCTGCTACACTATTTCTCTGGTTATTTTTCTGATATTGTCAGGAAGGCCTTTACACTTCTTGGCTGAAGCTCCCAAAACAATAACTCTGTGAATAAGCTGAGAATGGACAAGGAATTCATGTAAGTGATTTGTGAACGTGGCTTCAGTCAGACTAATGGGAGTGCACATTTCTGCCATGTGGCCATTGCTCATGTATGTACATATTCTTCAGAGGTACTCAAAACCTGGGTTTTGCAATTAAAAAACCCAAAACATTTTGACATAAAACACATTAAAAGGAACAATTCCTTAAGGTTTATGCAATAAAAATAATAAATAAAGAAAAAGATACTAAACAAAAAATAAGAGTATGTGTGAAAAAAAGATAAAAATAATTTGCTACTATTAAGCAGTGGGATGAACTACTGAATTTTAACCTAATGAATTCTAAAAGAGAGATTTCTCTGTATTTCTGTGTTATAAGAAATATTCATATCAGACAACACATTTTAGAGTTTCTATTCTCTTTTTCTTGTGACGCTGCACCTTAGAAAACTGAGATCAGGTCTTTTACTTAACCCTTTTTTTTTTAAATTTTTACATTTTTGCATTTAGTAATATTGCACTTCTGTTGTATCTGTTCCTTGTCAACGTTACTTCTAGGCTTTGATATTTCAATAAAATAATGTTTTCATGTTCAATTAGAAAATGCTATCAGGACATACTTGTGTTTAAACACATTTCAGTGGGAGGAATTATAAAAGAAAGCCCCTAAAAACATGCCTGTTGAGCTCTGATTATGTGAAGCATCTTTTATCTCGATTATTTGCTAGATTTATCTCTTTAACATTGCTTTTACAGGAACAGAAAAGAATGCTATTCAAAACACATTAAAGAATAGAAAAAGAGCTTATATTTCCTCTTATTGTTCAAATGACATCTCAAGCATAAAACAAAACATGAAGAGTCAATATCTTGAAAGCATAAAAACAGGGAATTGATTTTTTTTATTTAAAGTGGTTCCATGTGTTGAGCTGAAGTGGAAGTCCCAGATACTTTCCACTTACGAAAATCAGACCACATCAGTTTGACCTAAATACCCAGAAGTGGATTTGGTAGCTTGACATCTCTGAAAGCTCAGCAGTAAAGTTTCAGCCATTTCTCCAGAAGGTTCCATGGAGGAGCAGCACTAATAAAGGTCTCTCACCCTGTGCTTTTGCTTTTCTTTCTCCTTGTACGTGTCTTTGCTTTGGGACCCAGGCTGAGATTTGGTGCACTGAGCACATTTCCTCCGTTGGCTAGCAGCACCATGGGTCCTCCCTGCTCAGGGTGGGGAGGAAGCAAAGCTGGACATGGCCATGTAGGGACTGAATTGCAGGGCATGCTGCATGGCCTGGGAGCCCCATAGAAGCCTCCCTAGCACCCCAGAACCTAGGAGAGGTCTTTCTCTTTGCCAAGGAAGTCTTGCCATGAGCTCCTCTTTCTAATCTGACTTGTAGATGTTCCCTGTTAGGAAAGGCGTAGGAAAAAGATATTCCAAGACACACCTAACACTAATGGCAGTGATGCTGAGCATGTGAAGCATGATCTAGATGCCCTGCAGAAGCTGTGCTCATGCTTTTAGGGCTGAACAGACTGAAGCAGCTGCCTTGTGATACCGAGAAGCACCAAGCTGGCTTCATCTAACTATCCACACCTTCCAAATGTGCCTTCAGAGGCAACTAGAAACACCTGCCCCATTTGTGAGGTGGTGAGTGTTCTTGCTAACGTGCTGACTTTAGCAGGGCACTCAGGATTGAATTCCAGTTAAGGTAACTATGAGCACCTTGTACACTTTTATTATTAATGCTGTTGCTGTTAGTTTTCTTATTTCACTGTTGGTTTTGGTAATTTTTTTCTTATCTTAACCTGTGATCTTTGCGTTTTGTGATTCCAGTTCTCTCCAGCCCCAATAGGGGAAGGAGGGAGTGAAAGAGCAGCTCATGGTTTGGAGTTTGGATAGGAACTACAAATGGGAGAATACCATTCCTAAACCATGACAGCATAGCACTGGATTCCTCTGGGCAGAATATAACAGGCAAGTGCTAAGTGCATGCTGCTGCTAATGGAGTTTGCAAAGCTGTAATCAGCATTAACACTTCGTGTCTGGCAATTGCCTACACAGGGTGGAATGGCGTGTCCCAGACTTTCAAAAGCATATTTTGCAATTGTAATGGGGCTCTTTTCTCCGTGCTGGGTATTGCCAAGTTGAGGGTACCTGTGTTGTCTAGGGCAATAGAGGAGTCCTGTCTAGAGGAGACACACAGGAATGGCTTGTATGCTGAACCTTGTTCAGGAAAATTGCTCTGAGCTGACCTCTCAGTTGGGCACCTTTGTGTAACAGGGTACCTGTTTGTATGGAAAGGGCCATCTGTGTAATGAGAGCCTAAAGTGAACAGGATGCTTGTCAGAGGCTATGCTGGAGATTTGGAGATTACATATGCTGGCTGCATGTCTTCAAAGGTTCCTGCATGCAGAGACAAGAGGGATGGGAGATGGGAGTCAGGCTGTCAGAATGCTGAATGCACCAGCTGCCAAAGTGTGTGGCTGCCATGGGCTTGGGCCCTGTGATCCAGTGACTGTGAGTCTGAACTTGGATGATTTTTATAGCCAGAAGAGATATAACCTGTGGTGTTTCTGGGCAGAGCTATTTGCTGATTAACCCTGTTGACCTTGGAGTCCAGTAATGCAGTAATTTTAAGGCTAATGCAGCAAATTTAAGCACTGAAGACCTTTCAGGTGACACTTGCGTAAAGATTCCACTTTAAAAATAGAGTAGGATTAGAAAGAACTTATTAGCTAAAACATTTGGCAGCTATTTTGGAAATGGCAATTCTTGTGAATTAATGAGAGTTATCTGTAATACTCTGGCAAACCTTTCCTTCTCTGTTCCTTGTTTATCAACTCTTATTATCCTTTGTTATGTTTTTAGTCTAAGCTAAGAGACTAATCAGAAGCCAGATAAAATAGCCTCTCATAAAAAGATTTCTGCTGATTTCAGACACCTCTGGAGCAGACTCTAATGCCAGTAGTCTCAGAATATGAACCCAATTTTGAAGGCATTTATACTGATAAAATAGCTGCTTGCTCCAGGAAGTTACTCCGCATTTCCATCATTTACGCTCTCCTCCTTTTATTCACCTGTGCACCACCAGACAATGCTACTGAGCTTCAAAAATGAGTAACAGACAGTGATTGTATCCTCATGCCTCTTTCTATTAAGTTCTGAGCAGATTTGGATGGGTAAAAGCTTTATGCTTCAGATTTGCCTTTTATTTGTGCCACTTAAATTTTTCATCTCTGTAAAGTTATTTTCCCTCTTCAGTCCTTCCTTGTCCTCTCCTGCCTCTGGCTGCTCCTCAGTGTTTTAGTCAATAGGAGCTTCAATTGGTGCAAGCACATTAGGAATTAGCCCAAGAGCAAGTGTGTTATGAGAAAGTTTCCTATTATTTCCTAACAGAAGATAAAAGCAAAGGAAAGAACCAAGTATACTGAGCAAAACAAGGACAACAGGCTAGTGCAGGATCAAGGAGGGAAGATCTATTAAACTTGCATTCAACTTGGTGGAAAGAGAAGGGGCCAAGGCATGTAGTGTGTCTGCAATTATCATACAGTGCTTTGGGACAGTGATTTGCAGCATGCTCTTTCCCATTTTGTTTGATTTTTAATTCAAATTGTGTACTAAAAATAGGAAGCATTTTTGAGCTGAAAAGATGTGAATAGCATAGGAATAAAACCCAGAAACTGCAAGAGGAATGCTGCTGTAGCTGAAACAGCCCTGCTGGGATTTTTAGCTTTGTGTCTCAGTCAGTTAGAGCTACAAAATGCAGATTTGCCTTATCTGGGTCATTTTGGCTGAGAGAACACATGGTAGTCCCTTTGTGAAATAAACAATTAGCTAGAGCAAGTGGTCATCTGTCTAACTCTCTTTCTGTAGCTACTGCTATTCCCTTCTCTTGTGTGAATTTATTTGTACAGATGATTATTAATAGCAAGAATTTAATTTAATTTTTGCAAGTTTTATAAAAAATGCTGGAGCCTCTAGTTTTCAATTTGTATCACTGCAACATGGCTTGTCTGTCCAGAACCAGAAGGTCAAAAGACTTTTATCTAGATAAAATTATGAAATTTTTTGTATTAGCCTCCTCTCTAGAGAAGACTGGAGAATCTTTTGCCTGAAGTCCCAATTCAGCAACTGCTCTGAAGAAATTCCTTTTAAAAGCAGATTCCTTCTCTAGGTTAAGCAAAAAGAAAAAAAAAAAAAAAAGAAAAAAAAAAGAAAAAAAAAAAAAGAGGAAAAAAAAAGAAAAAAAAAAAACCCTGAAAAATCAGAAAGTTTCAGTTTCAGCTAATTCTTATGCAGCTGTGCTCCACAAGCCTCAGAAGTGCTCTGCCCTGACTGTATGCATGCGGTGCAGGCCCCGCTCTTTCCAGCAGCCACTGGAGGTGGTGCTGCCACCTCTGCCTTTCGGTGTCCATTACATTGAGACTGGCAACGATGACTTCTCATGAAACAGCCGATTTGGTGTGATAAAGACAAACCAGGAAACTTCCTCAACTCCGGCTTTTGGGTTTTGTCCAAGATACATGTTTTGTGAATTCTAATATTGGTAACATAATCTCATAGTTTTGTCTCGATTTCTGTGGACTTCTGTTTGAAGGATGAAATGCATTTGCAAATGCAAAAGGAGGACAGTGGCAAAACAGCTGAGGTACATCCTTGCTCCCATCTTGCTGTTACCAAAGTGCAAGATTTGCGCTGATGAACCACCTGTGATGGACTTTATTGTAGAGTAGGCAACCAGTCTTCATGGGAATGCACTCCCCAGCATCTACAGCTCATTTTTGGCCATTCACATCCTTGGTAATCAGCACGGGTTAGTCTTTTAGACTCATTTCTAATAGAAATTCCTGTGTGTCAGAGAACTATTTTTAAGTAAACTAGGTTAATCTTAATAAATATGTCACAAATGTTCACACAGATGATAGTCTGAAGCCAGGACCTTGTAACTTGAGAAGTATTTCTCCAGATTCCCAGAACCTCCTAACTCGGCAGAGGCTGCCAGATGGAGAGGATAGGCTGATGCAGCCCAAACACACCTCTCATCCCAGTGGGGAAGGAGATTATTGCTGCCATGGTAGTCACTGTTAGTCTCTGCATAAGACTGGATAAAAAGGGCAGATTTTTATTTTATTTAATAAAGCAATGGCCAAAAATGTAGGCTGGCAACAATGAAAGCTCTTATTAAAAAAAAGACCTATAGGAGAAAAATGCAATTCTGTATTATTATTAAAAACCTTCTTAAATTGTTTCCCCATTTCCTGGCACAGAAGCTTTGCCCCTGCAGCAGCCCACGCTGCCCAAGGACAGGTGTATCCTGGGGCTTTCTCAGGGCCACAGCTTTCCCCTCTGCTGCTGAGGGTACCTCAGCCCAGGCAGGCAGGTGAAGAGCTGTCCCTCTTTTCTCCCCCTCCTGTAGGTCAGGCCATTTTGTCTTTTCTCTAGATTTCCAGGTTTCTTGTGTTAAGGAAACACTGGCAAAACTTTATAAATTGCAGCCCTTGAAAGAAAAGATATTTTATAATCACTTTATTAGAGTCATGCTATCCATCCTACACTGAGCCTTTCTTAAAGATCAAATATGGTGTGGCTGTTGGATTAAGCATCTATCTCTGTATACCTATATAGTTGGTTTTAGGGTGACACCCTTAGTTAGGTTTGTGAGGAGGAAAAGGATAATATACTAAAAAAGTTACAATTACCGTGTTAGGTCCAAAATATAAATCCATGTGCCAGTTTTTACAACTTAGCTAAGGAGGGGGTAGGAATCCGTCAAATTATTTTCCTGTAGTTTTATATTGCTACTCATAAGAGTTAAATTAAATGAATATGTGTGTGTGTGTGTGTGTAGTAGCTAGATTTATAGACTCTCCTTAAAATGTATTTCAGGTCCTGCTGACAGAACACAGAAACAGAAGCCAGGTTTGTTTCACCCACATAGCTGGCTTCAACTCTCATTTATTTAAGTGTATTTGGCAGTACTAGAGGGACTCATGCATGCTTCACATAGCCATTTCTCAGGACACTTGTGAAAATTTGGGGATTTGAGCCTTGAAGCACCATGAAGCAGGAAGGAAGCTAATGCTGCAAGAAGCATTTCCTTTGGCAAGTGCTACCCCTTCCCATGCCAGGACCCCTCAGTGAACCAGAGCCTTCAGGCCGCTTCCTAGCTCCCACACAAAGCTCTGGTTAATATCTTTGTATTTTTCATGTATTTTCTTTCCTGTTAAATATTTTTTGCTAGATCTCTAGCCAGACCAAGCTGATGTAGCTTGGCTGGTTTGGGGTACCTGAGGATGTAACCCTCAGTCAATAGAAATGAAGTCCCTCATTCAGCTGCCAGTACATTATTCAAGCGGTAGGACAGTGCATACCTGTAAGTATGCACAACACGCAAAATAAATTATAAATGCACTAAACTTCATTATCTGGGCTGGTAGACAGGGCAAGGAGAGATTTTGGCTGGGTCTGACCAGGGTCCACAGCAGGGTAGGCATTGCAGAAGCATTTCTGTCTCTTTGCAGGAATGCATGGTGGGCTCTGCAGGGCTTGCAGCTCTGGCTCGGGCACCGCAGCCTCTGTGCCAGGTGCCACCTGCCAGCCTGCACAGCCCCCTCCCGGGGGGCTGCTGCCTGCCATGGTCCTGTGCACCCTCCCTGCAGCCTGGGAAGTCTGCTTGGGCCCAGCAAGACCAGTGGCAGTGAGCCCCATCCTGAAGGGCTTTCCCTGACTCCTAGTCATGCAGCCCTGCTGGGTCTGGGTGTCTTTACCTCCAGCTTTGACCCATGCAGGACTGATTTAATTTAATATAATGGGTTCTTTTAGCACCTTCTTATTTCACTTCCTTGCTGCGTTTGTTCCTCCCAGCCTTGCCTTCCTCTAAGCAAAGCAGTGCCTTCTCTGCTGGACTCCCCGTGCAGGACAGGCAGTCCTGCAGGCCTGGCAGAAATCTTTCCCATCTGTTCAGGTTGGAATTCCTTTTGTGTGACACCCGCCACCTGAACGGTACTGAGCTCCACAGGGGCCCCTTCTCAGTGGCTGCAACGGTGCGGATGTTCCTTCGAGGATGAGAGAAATCTCTGAATTCATTTACCACTGTCTAGGAGTGCGTGTGATCATCTTTTAGAAGTACTCACCCTGCAGCTGAGTACCATGTGATTTTATCTTCTTTAATTAATTTTCAGCTCTCCATCTAACTGCAACAGTTTTGTTACCAGCCTTTGCTTTTCCAGATAAATTCGGCCTCTTTCTCTTTTTCAAAGTAATCTAGGTCTTTCTGCATGACATTCTAAATCTTTGCTGTGCTAGTCTGCTTCCTAAATTTGTGCCGTCAAAACATTTATTGATATAAATATATATTTTAAAATAATATATTGACATAACTTACTTTTTCTGAAAATTCCTCTGATGAAATTATTTTACAAGAACAATCCATGAGCATTACTCTCAGCACTTGCCTTAGCAGAAACCTCTTTCAGCACAGTCCCTCCTCCTTCAGAAGAATATATTATAAGTAAGCTCAGGCTATATTTTATCTCATTTACTTTCATGTCCTCAACTTTTGTTTTATTTAGAAATTGTCCTAACAAATTGTACAGTACCGATCTCAGAAAAAATTACATAAAATTGTCCAGATTACTTTTCATTTCCTTTCTAGAGGTGCTACCAGCGCTGTTATCCAGGGAGACAATGCCCCTTGACAGTGTCATTTGGTGTCCTGGCTACTCAGAACTGAGGAGGGCATCACCTCCTCTTGTTCCCTCCCTCTGCACTGAATACACCTTTAGGTTTGGAACCATCCTTGAATTACCTTTCATGTTCACATCATTCCCATTTCAGAGCAGTTCTGTTTTTTCATTGATCTCTTTTTATTTGTATATCTGAGGAGCTATTTGTTATTTTAATTTTTTTTAAAACTATTTTTCTAAACTCTAGTCTTCAAGTCAGTTTTCTTTGCTGATCTGTCTCTCTCTCTATTTCATCTATGTGCTTTGATTACTTAGACTTCAGGTGATTAATTTTGCTTTAGTAAAAGGGACTTGGGGTCTGTGGCTAGAGATGCATCCCTTGAACTGGGATGTGTAACCTGGCAAGGGGCTGAAGCTGTCCCCATCTTCCTGCTGCAGTGGTTCTGGGATCAGTGTCTCTCTTGCTGCTTGGACTGGGGAGAGGAAAAGTCCAGAGCTCCATTGAGTCTCAGGGAGTTTTTGGCAGGATATATATAGGATGATCTCTGTATTTCAGGATGACTGTGGTAATCTGGAATATCTATCTCCCTATGAGAGACAGCCATTTTGAAGTTATTATTCATCCTGTTAGATCCGAAGCATTTAATTAAATGTTTTTTTCCCCAATTTACTAAATTTCAAACCCTCTCTAAAGTCAAATCCATTAGTTATTTGGTCAGCTTATTATCACTAGTTATTTCCTGGTAGTTCAAGAAATAGTAAGTGGTCCTTTTTGTTCATTATTTGCTTTAATTTTAACTGAGCCAGCCCATGACTGCTCACTGCAAAATTTTGTCTATGATTAGCTCTTGTGTGATGCATTCCCCTGCTCACACTGCATCTTGACTCAGTGTCTCTGAAGAAATCTGTGTCTCCTGATCCACAATTTAGGCCCTAATAATGATGGTGGTGTTTGCTCTGCAGTTGAGGCATGGGATGTGACATTTCTGTGAGAGCATTATTGGGTATTAGAACCTTTCCTGATGCTGTTCCTGGGGGCTGTCAGGGATTCAGCAGAACAAATCTTTACTGTCCTGCCTCAGATTTCCTTTAGTCCCAGCAGATTGCCTCTCATCCATGCTGCCTATTCTCTTTACTTTATGAAACACACATCATGTTTATCTGCCATGATAATCTCTATTTCTGTGTTTTCTGAACAGCATGTACCTTCCAAGGACTTGTGAAATTTAAGTTATTAAATCAAGCCGTTTTAGGACAGGGTTTTCCTTAGGCTTTTCAAGTCCTTTAATCTGCACTAGTAAAGACTAAGTAGCCCTTTCACTAACTTTTCTTAGCCTTATCTTCTGCCTTAGGCTGACAGAGAATAGAGGCACATACTTTCATCTGTGAATCATGCAGTGTTTCAGTTACACCCTTTCATTTTCTTCTTGCAGTGAAGTTTACTGGGAGATCTCAACAAAAACAACATTAATCATTCCCCCACCCCCGCCTCTCTTTAAAGCTTATTTTACAGATATAAAAAAAAATAATAAAAAAAAATGAGTAAAGTCCTCTCTTGGAAACCTGTTTGCCTTGTGGGAGGAACAGGTATTTCTGGGTCTTTATTAGGAATATCTGAGCTGTACAAATACCATGCTAATGATCACCACCCCTTTGGAGGACAGGAGTGCTCTTAGCACCTTTACCACATATCATCCCTGCCTGAGGCATGCCAGAGACACCAGCCTCCCTGGTTTTTCCTTGTCCTTTATTATGTACTCCACTATCCATCTACTGTGAGTCACTCATAAACCTAACCTAATCGTGACAAACATGTGAAGAACTAATCTTGAGTTCATAAGATGAACTAGATTAAATGATGAAGGCATTGATGCCACTTACTTGTTTTGATTTATATATGTTAAGACACATTTTGAAGTCAACAGGGAAGTATACACAACTTGTTGAGCTCAAATATTTCCTAGTTATTAACTTTTCTTCTCTAATAAACAAATTCATTTGCAAGTAACCACAATCAAGCATCCCAAGAAGAAAATGTTTATACCATTTTGGCAGTTGAATTAGGTATTTAATTTGCAATGCATGTCTGTTTTCAGGTAGATCCTCAACAGTGTTTATCATTTCCAGATCTACTTATTTATGTAATCTTTATGATAAACAGTGTCATAGAGAAGAATCCATTACAGTTTCTTCGAGTAAGTGAGATGCTACATTAGATAACCAAGTTTCTTGGAGCTGTTAGCCATATACATTCTAGATAAATTATTTTTCTTCTGTTGTGAATCCAAAATAAACCTGCTAAAACAATAGCAGTATATGTCAACATCCTAAATTTCCTATTAAATTCTCTTTGCCTGTTGCTCCTCCAGCAGGGGGAATAATGGGTTGAATGGCTCAAGAAAGTAACATTTCTAGCACCCCAATACAAAACAGTGCAGGGCCATATTGTGAAAATAAAGCTCGTGTGTCATGAAGTTTTATTGAATCAAAACTTGATGTCAATTGTGCTTTTCAGTTGTGGAAGCCTGTTTATTGCAGCACCACCAGTTCCTTCCTGATTTATAATAATTCACATTGATAGACTTCTAGACTGACACTGCCACCAGAAATGATCATTTACAACAGGTTCTGCTCTGATCTTTTTGTGTTGGTTTTCAAGGACTAGAGCCAAGATCTATTCACCACAAGTAAATCTGGGAGGAAGTTTACTTGCTATGAATATTAATGAATGTTTATCTACTATGGGTTAGTTTGTTAAGCAGCATTTTGGGGCTTTGATAACAGGTCAGTTTACATAACACCAAGCCTACTGGCAATAGAGGGAGTACACCTGTCTCAAAGGGGCAAAAGGACAAGAAAGACATTGAGTTGCTGGAGTGCATCCAGAGAAGGGCAACAGAGCTAGTGAAGGTTCTGGAGCACATAAGGAGTGGCTGATTTAGCCTGGAGAAAAGGAGACTAGGGAGACTTTATCATTCTCTACAACTACTTGGAAGGAGGCGGTAGCCAGGTGGGGGTTGGTCTCTTTTCCCTTGTTACAAATGATAGGACAAGAGAAAATGGCCTAAAATTGTGCCGGGGAGGTTAGATTGGACATTAGGAAACAATTCTTCTCAGAAAGGGTGGCCAAGCATTGGAACAGGCTGTCCAAAGAAGTGCGGAGTCACCATCCCTAGACATGTTCCAAAAAATGTGTAAATGTGTACAAGAACACTTGGGATTTTTGTGGTGAACATAGTAGTATTCAGTTAATGATTGTACTCAAAAATCTTAGAAGGCGTTTTCCAGCCTTAAGGATTCTGTGTTTTAATTCAGAACATTGAAAATGGTGCCATATGGGTGAAAAGAAACAGCAGTCATGTGCTCAATTAATTTCAGAGATAAACTTGGTTCTTTATGGTGAAATGTGAAAACAAGGAAATATGGCAGAATGGAGAGTGCATAAGCGAATGACAAGTGGTGCTTCTCTGTTCTCTCTAATAATGCAATAAAGAGAAGATGTTCAGCTTCACCTTTAAGTCCTTCTCCTGCATTGCTCTTCCTAGGTAATGTAGGGAACCTCTTCAATTCACTACTTCTTTTTTATTCAGTCTAATATGGAGATACTAGTGGAAGTAATTGAGACTAAGGGGTGTAGCAGCCTCTTGTCACTGAAGAGCATTCATGGAAGCTGATTGCATGACTCCCTAGCAGAATGAGAGAATACACAGCAGAATCATATTTTTCTTTGAGTGCAAGAAAAACAGGAATAGCCAAGTTCATTACAGATTGCTAACATTTTCCAAGTTCCAGCATATAAATGTGTACTTTGATTTTCTATTTTGTTAATACAAAGCCTGCACTACTGTTGCTTGTGATCCCTGAAAAATATGTGGTTTGTGAGGTTGTCTCTCAAAAGCACTCACACAAATTCACTATGTGAGCAGCTACACCACTGGTGGAGTGATAGCCTCAACAAGTCTCTTTTCTGGTGCCAGCTCTTCCCTCCCTGAAAGTGTAACCTTAAAGGCCAGTACTCCTTGAAGAGGGCTGAGTGTGAGTGGGTGGTGCTGCTACCCCTCTGCACCAGCTGCCTGTGCTGCCTTTGCAGCTGAGCTGCACTCCCCAGGCAGCACAGCTGGTGCTTCCCTAAACCACTATGGAGAGGGGTGGCAATGCTGCTGGACAGCCTCCCTTTCTTGTGTACCACCTGGTGTGGCTGGCTCTCCCTTTCCTCAAGCTGTTTCACAGAGTCACCTCCTTGCTGGACCAGCACAAAAATTATGCGCTCACAGAATGCAAAAAGGCTTTCAGCCTAGCCCCCGTCCTCCTTCACAAGCCAGCTCCAAGTACAGAGTCTGTACCAGACAGCTCCCCAGGCAGTAGAGCCTGCTGGGCTCAGACCTTCTGCACAAGAGGGTGAAGAAGCTGCCATCCCCAATAGGGGAGGACTGTTGTGCTGGGATGCCTCTCTTCCCACCAGCCCACGTGCAGAGCTCAGTCTCTCCCCAGCCAGCCCTTTACAACTGTTTTTTTCTAAGGGCCTCTTGCTTGCTGCTGCTTTCGTACTGCTGGCTGCTCTCACCCAGCAGGCACAGCAGCCTAGCGAGACCTTTTCTTGCAATTTCCATGCAATGGTATATGTTAGATAAGCCTTAAATAGACTGCACCTACTTCAGTAAGTAGCTCAAAGGTGTAGCATACCACAGAAAAGAAAACCCTTTTTTCCATTAAATTAGATGTTAGGCATAATGCAAGCAGCTTTCTCCTTCATCTACACCCAGATTTTATCACTGAAGTCAATTGGAGCAGCACCTTTACAATTAAGAAAATAATTTGACCCAGTTAGGTGTCACAGAACAGACTTCAGTGGATTGCACAGACTGAAGAGAGAGCAGAATGTTACCCATTGAATTTACTATCATGTTTGTTTTGGGAGCTGAATTATTCTTCCTAATTCTGCTAGCAGTGTAATATGCTGTCTCAGTAATGGAAAGCATATGAAAGCAAGCAGATGGTGAAAGCAGAAAAAAATCTCAGCATGTCCTGATAATGTAGTAAGCAAGTTCATTTTTTTGGCATTAGGCTTTCATAACCAAGGCATGGTGATAACAAGTACAGACACATTTTTAGAGCACAGTTCATCAAAAAATACAGCCAGTTTCATTGCAGGGCAATGGAAGATTACTTTTTGAGACTTCTATATAGATAAAACCTAGATGTGAATGTTGTTGAATTAGACCCATCATTTATTATTGCTAGATGAGTGACAGAACAGATACTGGTCAGAGTGATTCCATCACAACTCCTGTGTTCTCTCATGTCATTGCAAATGTAGAATCTTTTGCCCATTGATTTGCAAATATGCAGCCATCCTGCATTACAGAAATGCCACAGACCCTTCAATATAGGTTGGGATCACAGAGGGCACTATTGGAAATTAAAAATATTTTATTTTCCTTTAAAAGTATGCACACTCCAGGTTGAAATTTTGAAGTATGAGGATTTTGCTTCTTGGATATTTGTGTATTTCTACAGAACATGAAGCTCCCAGTCTGACTCCAGCAGCCTCTTGCTTCTCCTACCCACATGTCCCATTCTTTCAGAACAGAAGGCAGAACAGCATCAGTGGGAAAAACACGCGTTTGTTTAGCAAGTCTAAGAAAATTGAGACAACCTTGACTTGCTGGCTGAGCGAAAGGCCTTGACTGTGGTTTCTGGGGAGGACACTATCCAGCCTGGTGACCTTCAGACTACATTTTTAAGTCTCAGGACAAAACATGGGCAGAAACAATGCCAGATTTAACATTTATCATTTAAAGATTTGTCAAAGAATGGATAAATTAATCTTTGTTATGATTTTTGTTTGAAGCAATGAGACCACATCTTCATGTAGCTGCAACCTGGACCAACCTTCAGCTTCCAGGAGTTTGTTTCAGACAGAACAAGCAAGGAGGAGACATGAAAACCACTGCTGCAGTGCTGACTTCAAATGCCAGTGTACAATTGAAGGGATAAATCCAGATCTGACCTCACTGATCTCTTCTGTTGGGAAAAGGGGTGAAGAGAGGCCAATTTCTCATTAAGGTATCTAGTTGGTTACAATGGGGTTTTTTTCCCACCTTGCACTAATACAGCACACTGAGCAATGTGAAGGTTTCATTTAAAAAAAAAAAATTAATATGCACTGGTTTATTCTTGACTTGAAGAAAAAAGGCAAAAATGTGGTTTTGATTGTTTGATCTAGTTGAGGACCCTCTGTTTTCTGCTTCATGAGGAAATTTTTCTCCCTTTATAATTTTAGCAATGGCTTGCTGATTTTACCTCCCAGGAGATTTTTTCCAGATTGCTTTTAGTATCTTTGGGATGTGGTGGTGACATAATTCAGATTTCTTTGATGTCCCTATGTCCCCTTCATTTCATTACTTGGGCAGGACATAGAGCAGGGAAGAAATGAAATTGAGTCTTGTTCTCAGGTCACAGTTGTTTTCCTGCCCCTCTGCCTGTGGCACAATTTTTCCTGATGTCACCTCCCCTTTCCAGATATCGTAGAGCAGGCAGGTGACCTTTGCTGCCAGGGTCAAGTGGCTTTGACAGCCTAAGCTGGGGCGAAGCCTGAGCATTTCTCCCGGTAGAGCCATGGGCAGGGACTGAGCTGGGGATGGGCCCCAAAACACCTGCTCAGACCCCCATGCCAGGGCAGGGCTGGGCTGGGCAGAGCCCCTGGCTGAAATGGCTGTCGGGCCACTGGCAGCAGGTCATGTCAGAATATCACCTTCCTCTGCTGTGCTGCCATTCTGTAATCCCTGCATCTCTTACAGCACAAGAGCCTGAGGTCCCTCCTGCAGAGAATTGAGACCTTGATCCCAAATTGCTTAGGCTGAGCTCAGCAAGCCTGTTTTCAAAGCAAAGCCTACCCTCCGTGAGTAAATTTCCCTTTCAATTTTTCCTTGAAAATCCTACAGCAAATGGCTTTAAATGCAGTGTCTGTGTGTAACTGCTCTTTTTGGTGTGTTTCCCGTAATGAGCCATAACATATGTGTGTGTCTTTACACACCTCGGAACAATGCTATGCAAGCATTAGGGGATTTTTCTAACAACTAGTGAATGTGCTGCTTTTCACAGCTCACCCAAACACTCCTGCCTGATAAGCCTGTGTTATCGGTATTTCCAGGATCAGTGGAAAAGAGAAGAAAAAAAAAAAAAAAGTGGGAGGCATATCTGAATATTTTAAACTGCTAATTCTGATGCAAGCAAGTGGCATAGAGGACACTTCTTGGATGGGGAAGCCTGAGGAGGTGTGTTTGTGGAGCTGTAACACTGTCCAGAGAAGGAAGTTCAGTGAAAAGTACAGAACCTTGAACTCTCTGCTGTTTCCTATCTCTGTGCGTCCTTGAGTGAACTGTTCTGTTTCTCCCTCTGGCAAGCACAATGCCAGTATATCCTCCAGTACAACCATCCTCAGCCATTCTAATGCACAGTAAGTGAATTCAAACCACAGCAGCACTGTATGTACCTTGCACATGTGTACAACAGTGCAGGAACAGTATTTGCCCCAGTGATGTCCTGTCTTCATTAGCACAGGGAAGTGCAGCACAGAACACTAGAGCCATCACTCACCATGGCACAAGCAGCACCTCCAGAGCTGTGCAGGCAGGGTGCTTTCTCTGAGCCTGACTTCCCCTGAACCCCTGACTCCTGAACTACCCTAGTCAGAAATGTTCTAGCCCTGGGGCTCAGAAAACATCTTTCTCAAGAGTAAGAATTCTGCTGCATTTCTGATTTTTACCTGAAGCAACCCAGCCTGCATTAGCTAACAGGAGTTTTTCAGATGGATCCTTAGGCCAAATCCTTCATATTTCAGTATAGAGCTGCACTATTATTCAAAACATTGCATTTTCCAGGAACAGACATTTCCAGCAAATTGTAGCTGGATGTTTTTGCCCAGTGGTGGTTCTTCCATCTTTGATTACAGTCAAAACCAAAAAATCTTGCTGTAATCCAACTTCCCGGTGAGGATGAGCCTCTGAAACAATGTTCCTGCAGGAGAAGGGAGGCAGGAAGCAACACTTGAGAACAGACGACTGCATGGCTGGAAGGCATGCTTGCTGGGCAAAATACCATGTGCATCTTTTTTAAGAAAAATCATCTAAGTCAAATTCTAGCTTCAGCAGGCACACAGCGCCAGCTTCCTCACCATGCCCAATGCTAGCACCAACTCCACAGCCCTGCCCCACTCTCTCCTGGACCACGTTACTGTGTGCAGAGATTTTTGTCTGCACTGAAGTCAGGAAATTCAGTTATAGTTCCCACAACAACCTTAAATCCAGGTATTCTGAACAAATACTGTAAAACAAGTAGTTGCACAACTGTTTCTCAGTAGATGCATGAGAGATCCAATGGTACAGCAGGCTTGGAGATGCTGTCTGCAACCTCCACATCTGCCCCTTTAAAAACTGAGCAGAGCTGAAAGAGGGGCTTGAGGGTAAAATATTTTCACAGCTGCTGCCAGGCACCAGATGTTCTGGGGTAGCTGTGAAGTTTCTGATGACTTGAGGCTATAATCCTGGTATTGGAGAAGGTGGCAACCACACTGTAAGTCAGAGCCAGTGAGCAGCAGGTGTCTGCTGAACTCCACAGCAATGCAGGCTAATCAGCATCCTCATGCAGCACTGTCTTCTGCTCTATTTACTGCCCTTAAGTGGACTTCATCATTTTTGTTGCTGAGGGCTTCACACTTGTTAACATTTATCTCTGCAGAGGTTCTGTGAAGTAAGGAAGAACTGTTATCCCCATTCACAGGAGAAGACTGAACCAGAAAGAGGCCATACATCCACCCCAGGGACTCAGAGAGTCTGCAGCAGAATCTGTGCCTCCCAAGTCTGAGGGTCATAACCTCATTTTCCAGTAGTGACAGAACAGATATAGAACCAAAATTTCACAAGTAAATAAGTGCCAGGACCTGCTGGCTGGAGTCCACAGACTGTGGCCTCCTATGTCCAGCAGCATTCATATTTTCCTCCGTTATTTAAAATATTTTATTGTAGCGTTATCTTGTCTAGTCTAAGCAATGGTCCCACTTGCTCTTGAGAGTTGTACTCTGTGAGAGAAAATGTTGAAAATTGTTATTATCCCCAGTGTTTGGGCGCAGACACAGAGGGATGGATGCTTCACAGTCAGAAACCTACCATTCCTTTGCTACCCCAGCCTCCACTCTCTGTCTGCAGTTGCACAGTACAAGAACCACCACCAGCCCCCCCGTCCCTCCCTACCTGTTCCAAGGCTGTGCTCCTTTCCCAAGCACGGGGACACTGATATCTCTCGAGTGACAAGGACATGCATGGCGTCAGTGGCATCAGTCCAGATACATATTAATGGCAGAAGAGAGAAAAAGCTCAGAATGTGTCCCACATTCTGAGACGACCCACCATAGAGAAAGATCAGAGCTGTGATGTTCCTGTCTCTGATATGCTGTCTCTTAAAAAAGGCAGTAGTTCAAATCTCCAGCTCTGTTTCAGTTCTATCCACTAATAAAAACCCCAGGTGTTACTGGAACACTGTTGATGTCTGCTTTGGCATGTGAAGTGTGCATCACTTGCCTCATTGTCTTAAAAGCAGTAAATCTCTGTTTATCTTGATGGTTACTTAGTAATGAAAACCAGTGGCCAAATCAGTTATCTGAAAGAAGCTAAATGATGGCTTGCTCCGCACCCTATATAAGTCAGGCAGATAGCTTCAAAGCCGTTATCAGTTCCATGTGCCTGGGTCTCTCCACAGTGGTTGAAACAGGCCAGCATAGAGCACTTTGTCATCTGGGCATGTCCAAGCCATCCTGCTGCTGCCCAGCCAAAGGACACATGGGTATTTCTTAAATTTCCACTGTTACTAGATGTAGCATCCTGTGACAGTTTATGAACAACCAGCAACTATATTTAGTCATGCCTTAGAATTTGGTAAATGTCCTACCCAACTATCTCAAAGCATTTCACAAACCTAGTCCTTCTCTTGACTCAGGAATTCATTGCAGTGGGTAAGATGGATTCACAGGGATTTGTTTTCCACCTGCAAATTGGGAATAAGGCTATTCAGCCATTTTTGTGAAGGGATTTGGGAACTTTGCAAGGAGAGTGCTGTTTAGGTATCAGATATCAGTAGCAGCCTGTCACATTGAATTCAGCAAGGGAATGGCTGGCTCTGCTGTTGCAGAACTCACGGAGGACTCAACTCCCAGATGAATTAAGACTCTGTGACTGTGTCTTTTTGCATATTCCTGCCTCACCTGTAAAATGGAGACAATAATCTTTCCCTGATTGCGTGAATTTTGAGAGATAGTACATTAATGGTACTGAGACCATCACCAAGCAACACCATGCAACAAATAATTCTGCAATAGCCACACACAGAACATTCATTTGAATTTGTATTCAGCAGACTATGGAAGGAACTGGACTATTAACACCTCTACTCTAGGGCAAAATGCTTGGAGACCATATCCAGACATCCAGGGGTCTGCTGAACTTCATGGGGTGTGGTGTCCAAGTTTGAGCTTGAATGTGGTTTGCACAGCTAATTTCTACTTACTTTATAGTAGCCTGAACCTCAACATGAACACCAACTACTGACTTACTAGGAACCTGAATCAGCTGCCCGTTTTGTGCCTTGGGTCTGTGTCTTGAAATTACTCTGTTGTCTGCTGCAATCTACTCTGAAGCAGGAGATTTGTTTCTACAGGAAGCAGGGAAACATTATGTTGCCAAACTACTTCCAGTCTTTTCCAGGATTACAAGTCAGGGAATGGTGGGTAGATCTTGTGATTTCCATGCTACAGTTTAAACCAGATGGGCTAGCCTTGCAGCATAAACATTTAAGCAAGAAAAGCAAAAAATTGGCAGAAGTAGTTCTGTTTCCTGATTAACTCTGTTATTATGACTTACATTTTTAACAAGATGCACATAAAGCTAGTTTACAAGATAACTTGATCACTCTCTTTGATTCATCCCAATAAAATGTGGAGGTTTTGCTTCTGCTGTATGATATTCTAGCCCTCCTGCTTGTAACAGGTACAGGGGCTAATATCTGTGAGCTTTCCCTCTTGAGAAAAAAACAAGGTGAAGACACAAAATGCAGCAGCTGTTGCATAGCCAGAGCCATTGGAATGTGAGTAGGACAGGAATTGTTGCAGACAATAAGAAGGAGGATTTAACCTGAATTAAACCTCAAGACAAAAATTATGAACCCACAAGTCCACACTCTATTTTATTGTTTTGTTGCCACCATGTTGTTTACTTGCAGTTCCTTCATTTTGATACAGGTATCAATACCTGGAAAGTATTGAATGTGTGGCTGGCATACTGAACTAATAGAATAGTGGTAAAAAATCTCTTTCCTGTTAATTTACCCTCTACATACATGAAAGACAAGACAGTATCAGAAGCAGAGGCAAGAAAAAGAGGCACAGATAATTAGATGCCACTCATCTTAGAACTTGAAAGCCAGTGAAATAATTAAGATGCTGTGAAAAAATATCTGCCATAATTAAAATGGCTGTTTGGTGAGAGCTGCAGTGAAGGCCAGTGTATGGGGCCACGCTAAAAACATTGCTGGAAGGAGCCAGATCTGCATACCTGGGGAAACTCAAAACCAGATGAAGTTACATGGGAATTTCAAATCACAGGCTTGCAGGGTGAATGCTTAGCTTCAGTGGCACACAGCAAATTGGCACAACACCATAGCAGACCTGAAGCTCCTCCTCCACAGCCCTGAGCATCAGTAGAGCTAAAATCTTGGGAAGCTGTCAGGAGCAGCCATCATGGCAGGTAAAGCCACAGGTTTTGACAAATCCCAAAGCAATAGAGATGAAGAGATTAATGGTTTGATTTTCACTCTTTTGACTTTAATGCATGTGCTGTTCTACCCAGGTCTGAGGCACTGTAGCAGCCCAAAGCCTCTGAATCAGATTTGGGGATGGAGTGGCTGAATTTGCTGAGTCGGCAAAGATCTCTGGGAGATCAGTCAGGACAGTTGCAGAAGCCACTTGGAGCAGCATCATTGCACTTTCTGCCTGTTCCTCAGCCAGAGTGAACTGGGATGCTCTGTACTTTTATCCATTTCTATGTTAAATATTTGCCTGAACCACCTGAAGAAGTGGTCTGTGCTGAGCAGGGTTACCTTTTGCTGCAGTAGACTGGCACTGTTACACAGGGCATGATGATGGCTCAGCAGTGTCACTTCAGAGGCAGAGCAGAGCTACACCAGGGAGCAAAATCCTTAACCCTGCCTAAGTGAGACGCAGGAAAGTGCAACTGCCTGTGCTCAGCAGCATTGTGGGAGGGCAGCACAGAGGGTGCCACACTGAGAAGGATAAGAAATGGGAGAACCACAGTGAAGGGAAAAGGCCTGGGAAGCAAATGGTGATGTGAATGAGGAGGTATAGTGAGCATCCCTATGTCTCAGGCTAGATCTAGAACAGCCAGAAAAACTGACTGAATTTTTGTGGTTGCAACCAAAGTAACATCCCATAACTGCTGAGTAAATTCCAGGATGACTGATCAAAGATTTGAAAAGAAAAACTAATTTTACAAAACATTGAAGACTACCATGCTTCCTAATGATTCCTTCAGAGAGACAGCAAGGACGAACTTTGGAAGTAGCAGAACAACTTCATAAATGTTTTCTGTTGTTTTATATTATTCTAAATTCTGTTTCTCATTACTTATCAGGGTTTTTTCCCCTTACTAACCATAAAGCATATGCTGTCTTGTATCCTGGTTACATGAGATTAACAGATAACCTTATTTTTCACAGTCAGTTTTTCAGCATTTCTGCCACTGAAGATCCTCTTCTACAGCTTCAAGTTGAAAAAATCTTTGTGGCAGATTTGGCATTGCCTGTAATAATTTATGAATGTGATGTGTTGACATGTTTATTGTGTGCATACATTGAGCTACTTCAATAGCTGGATTGTCAAGATGTGTACCCAGGAGAGAGAAGATGGATCCAGGCATACATTTTTGAGGAAACACTTGGGAAACAAAGCAAGTGCTCCTCACTGTGATGTTTTGGCTGGGCCCCTGTAAGCCTCACTGGAGAGATTTCCCTGGGAGAAATGTAGGCGCCTGCAAGGCAAGACATGAAAGACCCCAGAGAATTTGCAGAGGACCATTTAAACAGACATTTTTGTGAGCAAGATTCCAAAAGGGGTTGAGAGTGCTCAGATCTGTAGATGTTTAATTCAGTAGACGTTGGCAAGATTACAAGAAAAAGTGCATGTGAAATATTTTTTAACCAACGTGCTTTCTTTCACTGGTTAAGTGGCTCTTCTGTTTTAAAAATGTTTCAGTCATGCAGGAAGGCTGGAGGTCTCTCTTCTCATCTATGTGTGTGAGCTAGGAAAATGCATGGGGTACGTAGGCTAGAGCTTGTGTTTAGTATAGTACGTGGGAATCAGATTATCCCATGCATGGAAAGGTTAAAGCTCAAGGCCTGCTATAAGCAGAAGGCAAGCAATAACCATAAGAAGACCATCATCTTTCTTATAAGTCCTTACATATAGTTCTACTAAGGGCTTTTATTAAACATTTAAGCTTTAGCATTCAAGAGATTCATATTTGTTACAGAAAAGCTGTTCCATTAACACAAAGTACAAGCTGAAACAAAGCTAATGAGCCTTGATACTTGCAGGATAATTCAAAGTTTAAAGGTGGTATTAACAAAAAAAAAAAAAAATAATGAAGAGTGGAAAACTCCAGTTTCATTGTCCACTAGAGAACCTGAGGTTTTTTTCCTTTTGGATCATAAAATTAAATCTATTGCTCAACTCTTATACTGTTACTAAAATAGTGCAAAAACACAGGTGCAAAACACAAATATGTGCAAAATTAAATTCCCCATTGTGACCATAAAAGCTTGCTGGCTGTTCAGGGGGAATGCGAGTGGGACTTGATTCAGCAGCACAAAAGAGGGGATGGCATTACTGTAATCTCCCTGGCATTACTTTGCTGGGGCTCAGACTTATGTGGTAGTGTGATGGGGTGTACAGCAGTGGCAACTGTGTTCCAGTGCAGAGCCTGGGCTGTGTGCCCTGTGCATCTGAGACACAACAGCAAACTGACTTGAACTGCACAGGTATTCATCCTGTGGAAATCATACCTCAAATCAGACATGCAAAAAACCTGAGGCACTGGGTATATTAGATACAAGTGAAAAGTTAGATGATTTTTTTATTTATTTGCCCTCTGGTCTTGTAATGTCAGATATGAATGGTAAATGGGTAAGTGGAAAAAAGTCACTGAGTCCTGCCCTTGAAAACGTGATCTAGTTTAAAGTGCTGGCATTTCAATCTTTGTGTTCAAATGAAGAGACCAAGCAAGTTCAAGAAACAAACAGGGTAAACAGCACAGCTATAAAATGACATTTTGGAAGTGACAAGTGAGCAGTTGTAGGGTGACTAATCTCCTACCACAGTTATGCTCAATTTCATGTGGCCCCCATTAGCCACACTACCTGTCCTGGGAGTTCCCCACACATCCCAGTCTTGATAAAAAATTTTGAAAGTAAAAAAAAAAAGGGAGTGGATATCAACATAACAAAATGGAGTTGTGGAGCAGGGCATACACAGCAGCACTGTTCTCATGCAACACCTAGCTCCACTCGTTGATAAATAATCACATCTTGCTACAGTGAAACCTTGAAGAGGCGCAAGGGTTTTATAGATGGACTTAGAGCTACTCAGTAGATGCAGTCAAGCTCTTTTTGAGCTGCTTCCCCTGTGAGACTGGAGCCTTTCCCAAGAGGGATCCCTGTGGCAAAGGGCCTCTCATCTGTTTGACCCTGGAGCAAGCACCACATTGTGCCAGCAGCAGAGAGGAGGCAGCAGAGGCATTTTTTCCTGAGGAAGGAGAAGAGTCACCTGTGCCCTGGGGCTGTTCTGGGGACTTCAAACTCGGGCCAAAAGACAGAAATAACCCCAGAGTTGTTATCTGGAGAGCTTTGATTTACAGACTCTCCAGGAGAACAAGGCTAAATGAAAAACTCCAAGGAAAATTAGATAAAATGGACTGATGTGGACATCAGAAAACTTTTACAGCATAAATCATAAATTCTCCCCAGTTTGGAGAGAGGTAAGAATTTAATCTCCATTAATTTAATCCGGCAGATCGAGATAACAAAGCAGCCTCTACATGGGAGAGTTAACATTGCTTGGATTGATACAGAGAGACAAGATGCACTTGCAGGCATAGGAAAAATGCATCTCTGAGAAAAATTCTACCCTTAGTATGTTTCCCTTGCAAATGTGGGTCTTCTAAAATGCTCTTTTCTTTTGGAAGGATCTAAACAAGGAGGAGGTGGAAATAGAGCTACAAAGCATGTAAGAAAGCCTCAAATACATGAGTGGGAGGAAGGAGTAAGAAATGAAAGAATAATGAAGCTTGCATCACTGAAAGCAAACAACAGAAGAAGGGAAATGCGTGTACTTGTGGCTAAATCTTGAAGGAACTTGGGCTGAGGTTTCAAACGGCTGTGGTTAGCATAGATGCAGGCACAGAGTAATTCAGATGATCTGAACAAAGAACAAAGAAATGTTAAAGCCGATTTCATTAGGAAAAATACCTGCCTTAGAGTTAAGGGGTAAGCACAGGAAAAGATGCCTTGTTTGTATTGTTGAAATGAAGTAGCTCTGAGAGGATTATCAGCATCTGTAGTATCCAGGTTCATTCGGAGACTTGGGCATTGCTTCAATCAGGCCAGGATTTTACCCTTCAAGGAGTCTCTGTTGGCATCTGTGAGATTTCCTAATGTGATGACTTTGCAAAGAGGTATCTATATTTAAAAAAAAAAAAATAATAGAAATCTTGTTATTAATATGATGCCCAGGGTCCCCAGCTCTAGCTGCATCAATAGTTGAGCCCAAATATTCAGCTACTCTTGGAGTGATGTCACTAAAACTAAATCAGGCATTTCTACTCTGAGAGCTCCTCCAGTGACCATCACTCCAATGGTTACCCACCTGAACCAGGAAACAAGCCTGGAAGAGGAGCCTGGGGTTGGGTTCATTCCACACCTTATTATTATTGTCAGTGCTGTGCTGTAAGGGCATTCAGCAAGCCAGGCTGATCTAACCTGGCACAGTCTTTGAAAATTTTGCAGCACTTTTGCAGAGTAGTCAGTAGAAAGCTTTCAACTGAACTGAGCAAGGAACCTGTATGTCTTACACAGGAATCCTGTGGGATGGGATTGTCTCTGTCTCTATGTCACCAAAACCACCTACAAAATGAGAACTGTAACTTTGTTCAGGAAACCCCAAGGCTTTATATTCACTTTGGAATAAACTGAGCCCATCCATCTGTGGTGGTGTCAGTGTGATTTCTGCCTCGGCCAGCCCTGGCACCATGGCAGCGAGGGCACGGCTCAGTAGCGGAACGAACTTTGCCGATCCCGTGAGTCTTGGCTTGTCTGCAGGCAGTGAGCGACGATGGCAGGAACAGAGAGAGGGAGACTCCGCTTGAGCTTAAACCACTGACTTTATTTGTCCTGCTGCGGGAACAGCCTCAGTCAAGATGGCAGCTCAGGCAAAACCCCCCAAGCACCTGAATACAGCAGCTTATAAAGGGGAGAGGAACTGGGAGTGGGGTCTAACCTGGGACCAATTAGGGATAGGCGGGGGATGGCTCTCTAACTTAGTGACATGTAGGGGAACAAACAAGGATACAGTAGGGGGGGAAATAGGAATTCTGTCCAGTCACTCGGTGATCCTGTTAGAACTTTCCAGGCTGAAGGCGAGGTCTCAGAGTGACAGACAGGGTCCGGGAGTTACATAACTTAAGACTGACAAACAACAGTAAACAGGATGAACCAAATAGGGAAAGAACATAGCGGGTACATGGAATGAACCATATAACAATATAATAATTCCAAGAACTTAAAAACACACTGCCACATCCATCCATTGAAGTGGCGAGCATCAGGGAATCAACAGGAGGTTTTGCCATCTGCACAAACCAGCAATGCTCAGGGATATAACTAGGACCAAGATGGGGGCAGGGAGAAGTTTCAAGCCAGCAAGATTTACAAATGGAAAGAGCACACTGCTGCTCCAACCTACACTAGCTTTTCAAAATCAGTGTGGAGACAGCAAGTAAAAAGGGCAGAGGAACAATCTTCCATTTCCTAGTAAAGCTACATTTGATACAGATAGAAAACCCCGTTCCTGTTTTCAAATCTTGTCATCAAAATTCGGAGTTGATACTTTTTGTACATCGTTGTGCAATATGCTGGTGAAAAATCTGGGTCTCCCTGTGTCATGCCCACGGCAAAGACTGTTGATCTAGAGTTGGCAATCCTGTAGAATAGTGGACTTTGGGTAGGCATGAAAAAGAATTGTGAGGATACAGCTGTCATTCTGTCTTATGTCCAAACTTGTGTCCAGGAAAGAATGTATCCCTTATGGGGAAAAAAAAGTCTCATCCCATCTTGAAACAGCCATTCCACATTATGATAAAATAAATCTAAAAGGATAAGCTAGGCTTTTCCTGTAATCACTACAGCAATCGCATATACTTCGAGTTGTCGTGCTACAGGGTTGGTTAGAGAAAGCTAACTTAAAATTAATAATTAAATGGCCACCAAGGCTTGACAGTCTCCAGGCGTGTGGCAGCGCTGATGGCACCAGCTCCCTCTGAGATCCTGCCAGCCTTTGCACTTGCAGACGGGCCTCTGTGCAGCCCAAAGCTCCCCCGCAGCTGCTTTTTTACAGCAGCAAGGTAGGACAAGCAGCAGGAGGAGGCTGGCGGGAACGGCTGCAAAGGCGTGGGCAGGAGGAGGCAGGTGCACCCCTGGCATTGCAAGCTCTTTTGGCATGGGGAGGTTGCTCTGTTTTCAGCCGTAAATATGATGCAAAGAGGTGTCAGGCCTCGTCGAGCCTCCCGGCGGGTAAGTCAGTAAAAAGTAAGAGTTTTAGTTCTGCATGTCTCGTTTTTCACTGTGTAGAAGACGGGCTCCAGTGGCACGAAGGCCGTTTCCAGTCGCAACGCTACGGCCAAGGAAAGGAGCCGAGGCGTGTGTGGGCGCTCACCGGGGCCTGTGCCGCGACAGGCGGACGGGCCGGGCCTGCCCGGCCCCGGTGGGACAGCGGGCCCGAGAGTGTTCCCCTGAAGGAAAAGGGACAGAACGCGTGGGACCTGCATCCTCCGCTCGAGCCCGCTGCATCCCCGCACACCGGCAGGAAAACACCCCCAAGAGAGCGGCACCTCTCTGCCCGCCCCCGCCTGCTTCCCGCTCCCGAAGTTTTCTTCGGGGAAGCCCGGCGCGGGCACCAGCCGCCAGCTCCGGGCCCGGCTCGGCGGGGCGGGGCGGGCGGGCGGCGCTAGGGCCCGGCGGGGCGCGGCGCCGCCGCCGGGGGCGGGGTGGGGGCGGCAGCGGCGGCGCGGGCTGCGGCTGCCTCCGGCTGCCTCCCGCCGCGGGGCGCGGAGCGGGGCGGGCGCGGGGAGCGCCCACCACCCCGCGGGGCGCGGGAGCCCGGGACGCGGACAGAGGTAACGGCGGGGGCGTTTCGCGGTGTCATCGGGTCCCTGCCCGCCTGGGCTCGCCGCTGTCGCCGCGCCCCGTCCCTGCCTGGCCAAGGAGCCGCGGCCAAACTTTTGGGGCCTCTGGGCCGGCGGCTGCCGTGGGCGGGCAGCGGCGCCGCCCCGGAGCATTAGAAGGGGCTGCCTCGCGCTGATGCCGCCGTCCCGCCGCCGAGCAGCCCCGCCGGCGACGGGCGGTGAGGGAGGGAAAGGAAAGGAAGGGAAGGGAAGGGCGCCCTGGGGCGAGCCGGAGCCGCGAGCGGGGTGGCTGCTGGGTCGTATCCCGAGTGGGCTGTGCCCCTGACAGCGCGGCCCGTGGGCTCCGGCCCCGGCTCGGCAGGCGCTGGTGGGGCAGCGGCGCAGCCGGCGGCGGGCAGCCCCCCCGCCGCTCCCTTTTGTTCCTGCGTGCCGCCGGCGCTTGGATCCCCGCCCGGGAAGAAGCCGCTCGGTACTTCCCGGGCTCCGTCTGTGCCTGCACACCCGCCTGAAGGGCATCTTCCTCCGGTAGTGTTGGTCTGTCAGAGCCGCCGGGAAAGGGTTTTATCCCCTTCTCACAACAGCTCCCCATTGCTTGTCGGTCTTCAGTGCCGGCTCTTACTTGCTAACTGGACTTACCGTGTGTTAATTCCTTTACAATGTAATCGGGTGTCCCTGCGCCCTAGAGAAGGATTTCCTTATTGACTTGCCGACTGTGATGCGGCCAGGTATTATTTACATCATCGGAAATACGGCTGTGTAAATCTGCTCGCCTGGTTACAGTGCGGCTGCTCTTAGAGCCCAGTTTGCCGAAACTTTAATTGCAGCAGGCGATGTTGTACCGTGAACCCATTTCCGTCAGGGCGGACCGATACTCCGGTGGGATAACGGCCTCGCCGAGGCAATCGCGTGTCACGCGGGGACAGATCCTGCTGTTTCATGGGATGAATCAGAAACAAAAATCAGCAAACAATGAAAATGAGTTTGTGTGGTTTTTAAAACAATCTGACATGGTAACGTCTGTTAAGGGCACAGTAAACCGGGCAGCAAGCCCTCAATTTTCTCTGGCACAACCCATGAATCAGCCGGTAAACAGCATAAACTGTGATCACTTTGCAGCCGAAAATATAAGGCCTCGCAGCCCTGGCTGCCGGAGCGTTACGTTTCATTAAAGTAGCTCTCTTGGAGGAGAGGGACTGTCCCAGGAGCTACAAAATCTATAAACACTTTTCTGATTGGTTTAAAAATTTAGACACAGGAAGCGGATGGTATCTAATAACAGACAAGTGGAGACACTGTTGTCATGGAAACTGAGAAGACTCCCCCCCCCCCCCCCCAATGTATTTAAAAAAAAAAAATAGGCAGAAGAAAAAAGTCTGCATATCATCAGAAATGCCTGCAGACCGACTTGGCTGTTGTTGCCTTTCCCACAGCATCTGTTGAAACCTGAGAACATGCCTGTCAAATCAAGGTCATTTTACAGTAAAACCCTGCACCACCGTCTCCCTCTCTCCTCGCCGGACGTGTCCCCGCACTTTCCATCCAAGGAGGAGTTGAGATGCAGCCGCCTGCCCCAGCCTGGCCTGCTGCTGGGGAACCTGAGAAAAGGCTCAGAGCAGAATGATCATGGGCTTAAAAGGCAACAGTAACAAGGGATGACTTTTTTACAATTGAATGATCAGGCCATGTTTCTTTCCATGAGCATCTATGGACCTGGGAAATAAAGTTGGGATTGATCTCTCTCTCTTCCTTTGTATTACAAAGTTATATTAAAATGTAATGATTTGGTCTTGCATATTAAGGCCATTTCACAGATCTGCCTCACCCAGTAAAAGAAAGGTGGCAAATGACTCTGGGAAGCCGTTTGCAATGCTTTTAAGAAAAAAAGAAAATAGTTCTGTTATAGCATGCTATGAGGAGAAAACCGGAGATATGAGAATAAAATATACTTCATTGCTGCTGAATGCAGCATGAGAAAATCAAACTATTATTGTCGTAAATGGAAGTTTTACTTTGCTGGACTATTGAAAGTTTATTGTGTGTGAAAGGAGAGAGCTATTTCGCAGCAAACTCACAAGAAAGGTGTTAATGTTTTTGCTTATTTTCTTGGGTAGCACCCGTTGATTTCAGATGTTTGTGGTAGAGCAGATGCCTTTGAGTATTCACAGCATTTTCTCCAAAACATTTCCTTTTGTTGCTCTGTTCAATCTTCATTTTGTAGTGACCAAGCTGTGAAACAGCACTTTAGTGCTTCAACTACTGTATAAATCATCACTTTGAAACCTTAAATGACTGGTTTGCTTGCATATTACACTTTTTGCATTATTATTTCTTAAGAGAACCAGAGACCAGTGATCAGGTCTTGCAGATCAGGAGGGGGACTTGATCTTGCAGGGGACTAAAGTGAAGCTGATCAGTAACCTCTTTTCCCACACCCTTGGATCTTGCTGTCTAAAAAACTCGAGGCCTGACTTTAAAACTTGGTTGCATGCAGAGCGGACTGCAAAGATAGTAGAGCCAGAGAGAGCAGTGCCTGCTTCTGATTGAGGAATCTCTGTAGGCAGCTGGGCTGGCACCAGAATGCAGGAGCTGGGACCCCTCTCCTTGTGTTGGGAAGAGGCTTAGGGAGTCAGGCAGTTGTTTAATCCAGCTCACTTCTAATTAGACAAATGCTGCTTTTAATTGCTGTGAAGTTCAGATGGAGAAAGTTTGGCTTGGTAGCGAAAGTGTGCTTTTGCTTCTAGAGGTGAATTTCCTGTTGTTGGGAGCACCCTTATCAGCAGGAAGGTTCATGGGCAGGAAACGTGTTGGTTACTTGTTTTTACACATTGAAGGAAATGAGCTGGATTAGGTATCTTCTAGGTTGACCCTTCATCACCCTCTGTGTCTGTGCTACTTTATCTCTAGTGATTTTAGTTTGTGGAAGTTTTATGATGTCGGGCATTCCCAAGGGAAATGCAAGAAGTTAAATGCTTGTGTTGTCCTGTAATTTTTTTTGTTGTTGTAAAAACCACCCCACCAGCCTCTCTGTGCTGCATTTTCAGATGTGTCCAATTTGCAATTTTTACCTTTTGAGCCTCATTGCTGATATTCAGCTAGGCTTTTCTTCCCCATTAGAATGAAAGTTCAAAAAATACACCAGTTATTTTACTAATAGGAGCAGTTCTTACAGTTCTGAACTGCCTTTCATCATGGATCATAAATCACTTTACAGAAATTAATGTTCTAATATCCACAGAAGTTGTGGGAGCATAGGAAGCTGAAATGTAACATTTCATATGGACTGCACATTGTTGCAAGGCAAATTAGGAGCAGAGCTGGGAGTCAAATTAATTGCCCCTTAATTAGGAATTGCTAATGGATTAAAACTTTGAAAATATGTTTGCATTTCCCAAGCGTACTCATGCTAATGCACGATGTGGTGTGTATGTGTTTGGGATGTGGGGCTGGCGGGGAGAATATAAGCAAAGGTTCCAGAAAATGCCTGTCATTTTCTGGTCTCTGCCCAGCATGGCTGGGATGCCAGGTTGGAGGCTTGTAAGATTAGACGCTCTTTGGATGAAGGTCCAGAGCAAAGGTGAGGGCTGTGGTTTAGGTCTGCATGTTCTCAAAAGCAGGGAGGCTCAGGGATATAAACATTTCTCTGATGTCAGCTCACAACAGGGTTTTTATGGTGTTAAGCTTTGCAGAGGGTTATGAGATGGAAGCATGAAAAAGTTACATAAACTTTTGAGAAATTGCCTGGCATGCTGAACAGGTTCAAGTGGTGGGTTTTGGTTATAGGCACTGTCTTGGTGTTAGGAGCTGTTCCTGGCAGGAGATGCTACCAGGGCTGTCTGGAAGCCTAAACTGGACTGGAATGGTACTATCATGGTTGAGTCTGGAATTTGCCTGTTCATGACTTCAGATATAACACAATGTAGTGCTACTTTGGTCACAATTTTGACATATTTGTGATGAAACTTCATTTGCCTTGTTACCTTCTCTCATGACCAAGCCAAAGTAAAATTGTAACAAAATAATAATTTAAAAAAAAAAAAAAAACAAAAAAGGAAAGGACTCAAAGGACTCCAGCAGAGCAGTGTTTCAGTTAAGTGTGAAATTACTGCTGTGTACTTTCAGAAGTGATTAGCTCATTCTGGGAAACCAGCCTGAAGGTCTGCAAGGCAGGGCAGTTTTTGGGAAGCGATTCTCTCCTAGAGTTTTGGAAATTCTGCTCCATTTAAAATGCCTCAAGTTGAGCTGCCAAGCATGAGAGCAACTCAAACCCTTCCTAAACTCACTTTAAGATTTTAGGTGCCTTTAGCATCTTTGGGACCTATAGCTGTTCTGAACTGAAGCTGGTTGTCTAGCCAAAAGTTTATATCTTGGGTGTCAGCATAGCCCACGAAGAAGCAAGGCTCACTGTGTCCCGTTTGTTCCCCCTGAAGATGGATGCAGAACAGTGGGATAGCCCTGCTCTGAAGGTGGCCAGTGAAGGGAGCCTGGGGAATGGCTGAAACTTGCCAAGGCTGGACACACAACTTTCAGGTGGGTTTGTAGGACCACCCTGGCACTGGCCCAGGCACTGGTGGCCACTTGCTTGCTGGGGATCACTTTCTCCCCACCACTCTTAGAAAGGTACATGAGGGACACACTATGCTCTTAGAAAACTCTTCATAAAGTGCGTCTATTCCATAATGTTTGTGAAAATTGGACAGACTAAGTCTGTTGGAGGCAATGCTTCTACTTACTATGTTGGGCAATACTTTGTTGCTCTTTTATTTCTCTTGTCTGTAGTCTAAGGGTCTCTGCTGGAGATGGCTTTCTCTGTGTCTGTACTGACTGCAGGAGAGACAAATGGCAAGGCTGTGACCTCTGCTCAGGCTTGGTAGGTCCCACTAAATGGAAAGATCTAGATGTTTGACACTGGGATCTAGATGTTGGACACTAGGATTTTTTTCACTACATTAGCAGGAATTTATATCAATGTTAGCTGATACAATGAAATTTCCAGCACCTAATGTTTTACCTTTTACTGAAAATAGATTAAAGCCAAATAAAGACAGGTATTATTCAGGAGTGGGATGCATTTGGCCTACCCCAGTTTCTTCCTTTGCCCACCTCCCATGTTCTGAGTTGTGGTGGGACCCTGTGGGATCCTGAACTGTTTGCTCAGGAAAAGTGTGAGATTCCCTAGTGGTATGCTAATGACACATTGCTTACCTGCTACCAGCTTGCTGATGGAGCCTGCTCGCCATGTCTGGGCATATTTACTTTTGTTGTAAGGAGAACACTCCAGATTTCCAAACAGATGGGACTTTATGTACAAGGTAGTCCAAGCTAGACCCTGGAAAGCATTTTACAGAATGGCAGTTTGGTTGGAAATTGCTTAATACTATGTGGCAAAGCCCTTGTTCTTTTTAGTGCAGTTCTCTGCCAGACCTTTGCCTGCCCCACTGAAAGCAGTGGCCTCATGTCTCCTCTGGCCCTGCCTCCAGTTCCAGGCTCACCAAGGCTCCCTCTCCACCCCCTGGCACCTCTGCAGGTCCCTGCTACAGAGCATCTTTATGGTTTATCTTTTGGGCTTCACAGTGAGGCCAAACTTTTTCCTGGACCAAACTTCTGGCATAGCACACAGACATGAACTGCCCAGCCCAACCCATCTATGGAGAGCCCTGCTCACTGTTACTTCCCTCAGTGAGATCTTCCTGTGGACAATTTAATTGCTGGCTAGGCTTGCTGTGGAGAGAAGCAGAGGCATTAGTGGGGTTATGAGAGGTTATTAGACATGGGAGGAAGCTGTAGGTCTGACCCATCTAGATTTAACTGAATTATTCTCATTTTACCCCCAACTCATTTTCAACTGGGTTTTACAGTAGATCATTTGTAGAAGCTACTCAATTAATATGTTAATTTTAACACCAGATTTTATAAAGCTTTTATGTTGGAGGTGGTGAAGGGATCCAAATGTTTTGATCCTATTTTTATCATTATCTTCTCTGTGTTTTTCTTACTCTGTGCTTTGCAGAGAGGAGTGAAATTTTAATAATTCACTAATATACTTTCACTTCATTAACATTTTATCATTTTGGCATGGTGCATATGGTGAAGTCCTTAGTACTCTCATTAAAGACCTGATCTTGCCTCCATGTTCTTGCAGCCCTCCAGGTGTGGAAAACCCTAAATGCAGATACTATTCTATGTTTTAGAAAGTACTTTTTTTTTTTTTTTTTTTTTTTTTTTTTTTTTTTTAATTAATTTGTACAAAACATGTAAGGTGTTTTTTTTTAAATTATTTAAATTTTTTTGTTTGTTTTTTTTTAATAAACCGAAAACATTTATACAAAGATAGCTGCAGTGGTTAGGTCAGATCCACTAAGTGCTAAGTCTCCAGCCATTACATAACTTCACTGTGTGGTCTAGAGAGAGTGAAGACGCAGGGTGTTATTGTGGTGTCCATTGCATCATTTTATACCGTGGCATGTTTGGCTTAAGCAGTGATTTATACTGATGTGGTTTTGAATTTTTTAGCTCACCTGTGATAGCGCAGTGCTTGCTGTCAGGGGTCACAAATAACTTAAACACTTCATGTAATCTTGGTGATTCAGTACATACATTTCAAATGTGCCCACCTTGTGTTAAACATGCTTTTTAATTGTGTCTGATTTTGAAATTGGGGTTCAGCTTTCATGGTTGCTCTCCTTCCTTTTTTTAAATTCTTTTTTAAATTATTTTCCCCTCTATTTTATCATAAAATAAATTTGAAAATTAGTGAATGATTTGTTACTCTTAATTAAATATTGTTAGCACACCATATTATTTCAGGTATATTCGGAAGGCTTAAGAAGCCAAGCACTGGCTATAGAGTGGAAGGGAATGTTCTGGGTTGGGAGCAGTGGAGAGCTAAGGGACATGTAAGAATTGCAGAAGGAGTCATGTTTTGAAAAGAATGTGGCTGTTGGGAGTCTAGAGGGCAAGAAAGCACAGTAATAAATATGGCAGATGCTAAGGGAACTGGCTGAAGGTTTTTACTTGTCAAATAGAATATATTTGCTTTTAGATGCACCAGGACAGAAAATCATCTCTTGTAAATTGGTATAATGCCATTTGAGTTAGTGGAATTACACTGACTTACACCACCTGATGGTGTGTCAGGTGGTATTGGCAGAAGAGTGAGGCTGTGGGGAGTGGTGGAACTGGAAGAGGTTATAGGTCTGGGCAACAGGGAGGGTGGAAGTTTGTTCAGAAGGGTTAGAGAGGCTGGGCAAGCAAAGGAAGATCACAAGGTCTGTTACAGCTATATTTGGTTCGATGTGATGATAATGAGATGCCCAGCAAGAGATGTCAGCAAGGCAGGTTGAGAGATGGGCTTGCCTGGAGAGGAGAGTCAGTGACAGAAAGTACATTTCATGTTGGCACAGGAGGAATTGGAGTCAGAATGAGTAAGATCATGCCCAGGATGTGGAGGGTAGACAGAGCAGACCAAGACTAAGGCCACAGCAGGAGCTGGAGGAGAGGACATGGAGGTACAGAACAATTGCTAGACAAGGATGAAGAGAAGACAACATATTACAAAGCCAAGACTGGACAAATATCTGTCTGAAAGGAGGAATAGCAGAACCATAAAATATTACTTAGTGTTAAGAATAGAAAGAGAGTGACACTTTCTTTAAAGACATAAACCATAAATAATCTGTACTAGTTAGTAGACTTTGAAAAGCTGTACCATAAATAAGCTACGTCTTCACTGGTATGTCTAATTTTTCCCCTCCTCACTTCTGTTACTGCAAAGTAGTCTCATGTAATGGTGCAGCAGACCTTAATGTCCTGGGGGTGGTCACGGCGGCGTCACTAATGGGCGCTGCGCTGTGGTGCTGCTGCAGCTGCGCTGTGCCGAGCTCTGCGCCGAGCTCTTCTGGGGTGACGTGGCCTGTCAGCCCCAGCTGACCCAGGGGACCCCCAGCTGGGTGCTGTGCCTGCTGCAGCTGGTATCCCGGGGTGGCTGCAGACGTGTTGTTGCTCAGGAAATTCAAAGAGGTACTGGGAAGTCACAGTGTTCTGATTACATGCAGTGGCATTGTAGCTGCAGTTGCTGCACCCCAGATATTAGACCCCAGGTCAGGGAGTGGTGCAGTGCTGTGGGTATAGGGAGGCAGGGGAGGCAGCAGATGGGTTCGTGCTGATCTGCTCTGTCTGGCAAGAGCAGGGCTGGGTTGTGATGAAGAAGGTCTGAGAGAAACATTGCAGCTTTAGTTTGTGTTGTGGCTGAACAGGAGATCTCACTCGAGACGTAGTAGCTTTGTGCAAGGAGGAAGAAAACAGAGATTGGAAGAAATGAGGTAAAATGTGGGAAAAACGAGATTCAAATATAGGAAAAACGGAAAAATGTAGAAATTAGGCATATGTATTAGGATGATCACCCTTGTTCACAAGCCTGTCTTATTACTGGAGCAACTGTAGCAAGCCATTCACAATCCTGGGGCCCAGTGCAACAACTGGAACCAGCCTGACCAGAAATGGGACCAACTTAATTGTAGCAAAACAAGAAAAAAAAGGCCCTGAACAGTCCAGCATGAATTGTGAAAAGTTAAGTGTGTTGTAAAAATTTTTTGTTTTTGTTAATCTAGGGTATCATTTCTGGCAGGTGATGAAAACCCTGTTCCCTCTTGGTGACTCTGGTGACCTCCAAGACCAGCACCTCAGAAGCAGCCAGCCTGGGTGGAAAAGTCAGTGTTTTTAGAAACAGAAAGCATCTCTGTTTTCCAAGTGGAATGATTTCTTTGTTTCCTAGTTGTATGAAAAGCTGCCATTGCAGCAGTTTGAGAAAAAAGACTGAGCATCTTGAAGCCAAAATGGTTGAGAGATGACTCCTAGAGAAAGCAAGGGAAGATGTGGTGGGCTGAAGGCTTCAGATGTGAAGCCTTTCACTGTGGGTCACTTGTGAGTTTTCCCCAGAAAGCAGTAGTTCCCCTGCTGCAGTGCCTGTCTGAGGGTGGGAATCCAAAGGCCTGCTCCTGTTCCAGTGCAGTTGCCAGGAGGAGGAGGACTGGTGTGTGCTCCCGCAGCAGCCTTGCTCCAATTCCTAGAGGGCTGACAAGGCCATGAGCCCTCAGCTGTCACCCGGGCTGATTAGAGACTGTGGCAATAGGATCAGGTTGTCTGGTGGGTTGTGCCTGTTCCATTGAAGGAATGGAGCAGATGAGAGAGCCAGGCACAAGTATGTAGCCCCCAAGCCCCTTTGTAAGGGTATAATTTTACAATGTTGGTGGCAAAGGCTTTTTTTTTACCAGAAAAGCAGTGTTATCTTTCCTCAAAGAGCTGCATGAAACAGCTTTTGCTGTGCTGATGTTGAGAATAGTATTGGTCTTGCCCACTTGCCCTTTCTTCCTTTGAGGGTTATGTCCCAAGCTGGTGGACTCTGCCCACTCCAAGTATGATCTGTGCTTAGTTTATTTGATACAGGCTTCCTCCTGTCATGCTTTTTTTGCTGTCTGCTCACATGAGGATACCCGATCATGGTGTGATGCTGACAGTTCAGGAAATGCTTTGAAATCTGGAGCAGAATTATTTGGTAGTAATTTTTATTCTGAATTTGTGTTCAATCTTCTGTTCAATCAGTAGCCACTTGCTACTGTTAGCTATTGCTAGTTCTATGGGGGTACAAGCTGGGAGCACAGAGCAGCAGGGTTTCCAAGTACCCTGCTCTCTCAAAGACTTAGCATGGAAAAACAATTTTCTTTCTGACCCCAAAAACATACAGTTGATATAAGATATTTGGAGCAAAAATCTCTTCAGTATAGAAGTCTCTTTACCAATATAATTATTTGTCCTGCTTTCATGTTTCACATGCTTTATTTAAGCTCCTGTCACTCGCTAATAACTTAGGGACATTGGGGAAATTTGGAAGGTATGCACAGTATTATTGGATTTCTCAAGCAGGTGCTACTGGCCTGCTTACATTCAGTGGATTTCTTACTGTCAAAAACACTTTTAGCACATGAATGAATGGGCAGGAAACCACCTAAATATTGATTAATATTGACAGAAACTTCCCTCCCACCTTTCCTCATTCAAAACAACAATGATGAAGGCAGCAGAGTTCAACTCCTGGACTATTGGAAAGATGTGGGTTTATTTCAAAAACAGAGCTCTGCTTTGATGGGGTCTTTTAAGTGCTAGTGCTGGGAATCATAGGAACATTTGAGCCAGAAGGGACCCACAAGGATCACTGGAGTCCAGCTCCTGACCCTGCACAGAATTAGCCCCAAGAGTCACACCATGTGCTTGAGTGTGTTGTCCAAACACTTCTTGAACTCTGTCTGGCTTGGGGTTGTGATGACTTTCCTGGGGAGCCTGTTACATTTCTCAACCACTTCTGTGTGAAGAACCTTTTTTTTATATCCAACCTAAACCTCCCCTGACACAGCTTCAGGCCATTCCCTCAGTCCTCTCACTGTCACCTCAGGGCAGAGATCAGTGCCTGCCCCTCCTCTTCCCCTCACAGGAAATTATAACTGCAAGTGTAACCGCAGCTGAGGGTCTCCCCTCAGTCTTCTCTTCTCCAAGCTGAACCTACCAAATGACCTCAGTTCCTCCTCGTACAGCTTCCCCTCAAGGCCCTTCACCATTGTTGTGGCCCTCCTTTGAACACTCTCTAGCAGCTTCGTGGCTTTTTTATATTGTCGTGCCCAAAACAGGACTCAAGGTGAGGCTGCCCCAGCTCAGAGCAGAGTGGGACAGTCCCCTCCCTTGCCTGGCTGGCAGTGCTGTGTCTGGTGCCCCCCAGGACAGGGTTAACCCTCCTGGTTGCCAGGGCTCTGCTGGCTCCTTCTCAGCTTGCCATCGACCAGGACTCCCAGGTGCCTTTTCACAGCACTGCTCCCCAGCCTCTCATTCCCCAGTCCGTCCATACATCCAGGGTTGCTCCATCCCAGATGCGGAATCCAAATGGATTGATTGTTTCCAAATGCAAGGAGCTAGAGGTTCAGCCTAGGTGGGACATCTGTAGGTGAGGAACTGCCTTGTCTTTTACAAGTTTTGATGTAAGCAGCATGACGCTTTGGAAAATGATGCCTTCTGGTGCCAGTTTGGCATGAATGCTGGCAAAAATTGAAGCTTGTCCCTTTTCATGCCAAAATCTGTTGATTGTGATAGTCCTAGCTGATTTCAGTGAAGATTTTGCCTCAGCAAATAGCTTGACATTTGATCATGTAAGTAGTTTATAATTCAACTCCACCTTTGTGTATTCAGGGGGAGCTCCTTAGGGTTGCAGTGGCAGTGGTTTTATGGGTTTTTTTAGGGATGCAGAATTTGATGCTCCATTGCCGTTGCTGATATGGTGATGGTGATAATGGTTATCATTAACTTGTATCCCAGTGGTAGGTAAAGTGTTAGTATTTGGCTGTTCCTCAGACATTTTTGCTCTGTCAAGTGCATCTTCCAGTGATACCAAAGGTGATTTATGTGACTGTTCCTATTCTGGCAGTGTGAGTGATGCACATATGGCTATTTGGAGCCAGTAGATGAGCAGATCTCATAATACACAGGTGTGCTGCAGCATAGATTTTTGTTGTTGTAACTGTGATATCTTTATTTCATTCTGACCAACATGCAATCCATTACTTGTTTGTGCAAAGTTCGGCATTTTACTGGCTGATGAAGCAAGGAACAGAAGGCCAGACTTGGGCCCCTGGGAGCACTGTATTTGTCTTTATTGCCTTGCAGTCTCTTAAGCCCATGGACTGATCTCAAAGTCTTGTGACAGTACAAGAGCAAGTAAAGATGGGCTGTCAGCACACTTGCCATGTGGTGGGGAACTCTTTTGTGTAACGACTGAACTCAGGTAGCAGCCTTTCCCCGAGTTACTGTCATCAGGTTTCTGTCTTGGCCACCATGCTATACAGAACTGCAAGAACATGGTGGTCATTATATTTGGTTGGCTAAATGTTTTAAGGCGGAAACAGACAGACAGACAGATGTGGACAGCAGGATCATTGAGGACTTTTTTTTAATAGCAAGTACAGCTAACTCCCCTAAAATGCCTAAATATCAGTCTCAAGAACTGCTTTGTCTGTGAACTTCAGAAGAAGGAAGCATGGTTTAGCTATAGAAATGCATATAAGGAGTTTATTACAATATGTTAATTACCACTGCCTTTAGTTATCCATTATTAATAAAGTGATTTCCTTCAAGGTAATGAAATGTACATTTTCATGTATCTTTGTCAGTCAGAAGCACAAGAAGATATTCCTGTTCTAATTCTATCTTGCGGTATAAAATAATACAACTCCATTGAAGTTGGAGCTGGATATCTGGGAAGAAGACAGCTTCCTTTTTTGCTAGAGAGCTTTAATACAACATTGTTTTATTTCTGCACATTAAAGTTAATAACACAGCAAGTGTATTTTGAAGTTAAGTCTTTCTAGGATCTCTATATGTTAAATATCTGCAAACAAACTTTATAGTTGTTCTATAGGCCCTCATGATACATCATTTTGAGCTGCCTTCTATCTATTACATTTTATCTGCCTGCAAAATCCATTTCTAATTCTGGCCATATCTCCTTTGCAATAATTTGCCAGAAATCTATTCCCAGGATTCTCCTTATTTTAGTGAAATATCTCTGCTTCAGCACCTTTCCCAAGGTGGCTGATCTAATCAGGGCACTATCAGTTATCATTTCTCATTTCCTTTGCTAGCTCTGTCAAATGCAATGCACAGCCTACCAGAGTGACATTCAAATACTCTCAGTGACCAAGGCTATTTCCCTTTCTTTTACCCTGTAAAACTCTGTTTGTATGTGGCTTTGTAAGCATATGGCCTTTGCTTTCTGCCTGTGACGTATAAAATGCACTCTGGGAAGAGTTAATGTTAAGCAGATGAAAGAGCTGCCTCTTTATTCATCACAGTTAAGTTCCATTGATAGTGACCATCTGGATTTAAAATCCCACATCTGCAACTTCATCTTTTCAGGTAGAGAAGAGCAATGCTTCATTCCTGCCAGCTGTGTAAGAGAGCCCTGCTTTGCCATCAGAGAATTGAAATTTTTTACCTCCCTATTGCAGAAATTTGTTACCTCCCTGTTGCTAGCCTCTGTTCTTGTCTTTTTCCATATACATGTTTCTCTTGTAAATAGGAGTGTGACCGTGTGCAAAGATCAGCATACACCAAACAGCTCAAATGAAGAGTCACCTGTGTAGCTGGATCTTCTGCTGAGGTTAAATGTGGTTTCTATAGACACAGGTCCAGCAATGCCATCTGGTTTTGGACTCTATTTTTTTTTTTACCTTGGGTGACAAACCTCTTAGTGTTATCTTAGATTGCTATCACAGACTAATGCTTGTTTTAATAAGTGTATGGCTGACTATTCCATCCACTCTGGAAGATGGAGTTATCCATGTGCATCCTCACAGCCCTTCCTCCTTTGCACCATTTAACACTTGCTGTCACAAGCCCTGTTTTCCTGCAGACTGGTTTCTCCAATGGTTTTTGTGAGGGCTGAAGCCTAGATCCTGCTTTTCAGGAGGAGAACAAGGAGCAGACATTCACCAGACTGGCTGGGGGTGGGAAGGGAACTCTCCGTGCACCTGTCCTGTCTGCAAAACACTGTGCAGTGCAACACTTACATGATGTTGGGAACTTACCGTGAGCTCAGCTCTTGATTTCTTTTGAAATTCATAGAACCAGGTTTTTTTGGGTCTTTTTTTCCCCCTACTGTGTGAATGAAACAAACCTGTCTAGCAGCAGACCAACACATGTATTTCCCCTGTAGCCTTTTGCAGGCTTTAAAATTAAATTTATTAGTTTCAGACAGGGAGAGGAAAAATTAGGAAAGTGGGTTTTAAGGTGACAAAAAGAAACAGTGTGATTTGTTACTTATGGCCAGATAAGATACAACACCAACCAGGTGCTCTGTGTTCCAGCTCTTTGTCACATCTTTTGTTGAACCATATCCCAGATGGGTGAGCTTCTGGGGAAGGGTATTTGCAGTCCCTCCAGGCTGTCCCTTGGACACCATCCCTCTGGTTGGCTGAGAAGCTGCAGTCTGGTGGGGCATCTGCCCTAGCAGGGAATGGCAGAGCAAGCATCTGGGTGTCCTTGAATGGTAATTTCCAGTGTGGCTAAGTAACAAGGATGGTGTCTAATGGCTTAAAAAACTGCTCATATCGGCATTCTTTCTAGCTATTTCTTCACTGTAGGAAGGTAGAGAAATCTGTGTTAAAATAATAATTAAATGCTGACAGTACTAAATTTCTACCCAGCATGAGTTGGCAGCAGTTGCAAACCAAAACATTAGGTCATTAAAGAGAAAAGAAAAACCTGATTAAATACCTCTGAATGTTTTTCTGATTAGGTATTCTTAAACAGAACATGTGGCTGTAGGGAAGGGTGTACTTGACAGCAGCAATTGCTTTTGAGGGGAAAGGTAAAATACTCCAGTTTTAATGTGTATATGTGTATTTCAAAGGATTTCTTGCTGATCTTAGCTATGAGCCTCCACAAAATCTCCCTGCCAGGAAATAGTGAAATCACTTCAATGTTATGTTTCTGGAAAGAACAGTTAACAGTGACTAATGTGCTCAGGGTTTTGTTTTGGTCTCTTTTTCCTCCTCTCTGGCTAGACAGAGTTGGTTTTGCACTTGAGAGTCCAGCAGCCACAGTGGACCTTGCCATAGCATCGGTAGTATTGAAGCACTGTGATGCTCAGGACTGGCTGCAGTGTGCATCCTGCAGACACAGAGAGGAGGGTTTCTGCCTCAAGGAACTTGCTGCCATGGGGTGGTATGTGAAATTAGGTGAGGATTCAGAGAGGAGAAAGAGTGATATTTGGTACAGAAACTCCCCTTTACTTCATGGCCACCTCATGGCTAAAGGTCTGCTACACTTATACATGAGCTGAAGGCTTTTTTGTCAAAAAAGCACTTTTATTTAAAGCACTATTAGCTGAGGAGACTGCAAAGTAAAACTTATCAAAAGGTGCATTTATAGGCTGCCACTTTTTACCTCCTGTTTCTTCCTTTGATGCGCTCTGTTATATATTTGCTCCAGTGTACTCTCTAGTGATGTTTTAGGGGCCGATACCTACAGCACGTCTGGCACTCCTTTCAGGTCCTCTTTAAGGAATGTTGATGGAGATAGCAAGGAGGGGAATAATCAGAGTTGTTGGGGAGCTTTGGTCACTGTAGCAGAGTTGTGACTTCTGGCCCTGTGGGAAGCCCTGGAGATGGAGAGGAGTCGGTGGGATGCCAAACATCCCCTCTCCAAGTTCCAGGGGCACCTCTGAAAGCTGTATGACCTCTGTGGCCAAAACACATTTCCTAAGCATAAGCTGTGTGTGAAGGATGTTCTGGCTCTTGTGGCTCTCATTGTATCAGAGCAGCTCATTGTCTGGTGTGTGTTAAGGTGCCAGATGACCACAGGGTCATCCTTCCCTCTCCCTGCCTTCTGGCCTTTCTTTGCATGCTTATGTTTGAGAAACTATATTAGGAACACCTGGTAAAAGAGGGAATTCTCAGATTATTTCACTGTTCTGTTGTTCAAAGATTTAGCATAGGGTAGTACAGCTTTTCCCTGTATTATTATACTCTTGCCTGCACCCAGAACACACATATGAACAATGGTCTCACAAACATAATTTCAGCTACCTCCAGGAGGTAGGGCAAAGGTTCCTCTGAAGGAGTTTGAAGAAGGCTCAGCATCTTGTGCTTAAAATTTTACTCAGCACTTCTGCTGGACTTTTTTAAGGTCAACTGACATACTCATTTTTCCCTTGGGAGCTGTATGAATTATACAGTAATAGTTACACTATTTTTTTTTCTTCACTGTATATTCCAGAAAGCAATTTCTCAGTATGAGTTGTTCTGGTTTAATCTCCAGATTATCTGTGGTTTATTTTTCCTCCTAGATAACGGGGCTAAATAATCTGACCGTAATTAAGGCAGAGCTGTGATCTCTGCGCATATGGGTGTCCAGATTTGAGAACTACTGCTTTTAGTTGCAGTGTTGCAGCTGTATGGCCTAAGCACATTAGTTATTTGGAGGTGAGCACAGGTGCTCCAGTGAGCCTGGCCTCTGCTCAGGAGGCGGGTCCTGAGTCACCTGGAAATACACTGGATTTGGAAAGCAGAGCAAATGTCTTATTTCTGCAAATGTTAGAGCAGTGATTTTTTGCAGTTAAATGCAGTGACCAAGAACAATGGAAGATTTTTGCTATATTTCTCTCCTGTATAAAAATGTGCCAAGCAAAGAACAGATGGGGTCAGGGGACTGCCTGGGGTTGTCTGGGTCTTGGGCTGCCTCCATCCCAGCCCCAGTGGGAGCAGTGACCTGCTCTCATGTCTGCTGCCTTTGTTGCCCTGAAATTCCTGCCTCAGTCACTGCAGAGTGGCACATGCCAGGATATCCATCCACAATGTGCTGTGGGGGAGTTAAATCCCCCTGAATGAGGGCTCTTCCTTATGAGAATTGGCCACCAATAGACCTTAGTGACAGAAAGTGGCTCTGGGAGCTTGGCCCTCATATCTCCAAGTTCATGGGTCTTTGTTGTACTACCACTGGGTTGAGACAAACTATTTCTCTACTGACATTAGTGTACTTGACCCTATAGAGTGCAAGGTAGCCAAGCAGTTACACGCCATTAATCTCCAATTGCTCTTGTCAAGTATTATATTAATTAATCTAGGGCCAAACAGTGGTTTAGTTGTCAGCATGATCTGTGATAAGATTTTTTATCTCCTGGTTAGTGCTGAGTTAGTACCTAGTTAGCAGCTTTTGCAAACCTGTATACAGATGCCCTCAAATTACACCAGTCACTGCACCAAAGCTAAAGCCCAGGTACTGTTTCTTCTACTAAAGGTGCCTTCAGAACCAGGTCCTTTTCCTGTGCTTGCATGGGTAGCTCAGGGAGAGCTGGCTGATGCACAGGTACCTGTGGACAGGGGTTGCCTGCTTTTAGTTCTACATGGTGCATCACTTAGTCTGAGACACCCAAGGGGCAGCTCCTAGATGGGCTGCTTTTTCACTCTGTGACCTCTTTAGGCACAGCTGGAAGGCAGGTGGGTTGTGTCATTTCTGTACACATTCACACACTGATTTTATTGCTTCACTTAGCAGAGGAGGAGCACTCCAGGCATCCCGCAGCAGAAATTCCCCTTATTCTTGGACACTGCCCAAGGGTTACTCGTCAGAACAATAATTGCTAAGAAATAAGGATGCTGAGCAGTAAGACTTGTGAAGTGCTTTTATAAGCCAGGCTGTGATGATTGTGTATAGAGGGGTGTCCTTTTGTTGCTTGAATGGCTATAAAAGGCTTCAATAGCCTTTCTCTGGCAAACTGCTGGTGCGCGTAGTCGGGAGTTTGTCTGAACAAGTTTTGCAAGCTCAGTGCCACCATACACACACTGATCTGCATCTGCTACTGAGGTGAAAACTGTTATGTTTTAATATATTAAGTTCTGCCTGCACCCTTCTGTACAGAAGTCTTGTCTCGAAAGTATAAGAAAAACAGGATGGAAGAATGAGGAGATGTTTTAACATAGCAAAAAGCATTTTCTTCCTACACAGTGCCATTTTGGAGAGGGAACAGCTTCTCCTACAGTTCTGTTTTGGTCTAGGTCTCTCTCTTCAGAGATTTAAACATATGCTTATATCAGTTCCTCAGCTGGTGTGTATCTGTTGACATAGTGTATATACTGACATAAAGTGTGGTCTTCATTTACACCTGATGTGTTTGCCATGTGTCTTCAGATTTAGCAGGGTCCTCAGGTTTTAAACATGGTCCTTTAAGAAAGCTGTAGCATGAGGGCTTTGGGGTTTGTTTTTGTGAGAAGAGCATTCACATTATTCTCAATAGTAGAGGAAAACCATTGGAAGTTGCTTTTCATCCTGATATCTCTAGGATTTTTTTAAGTTTCACAAAGCAGTTGCCCTTATGCGGCAGATGGGGATCATAATGCTCCAGGTGGAACAAGCTGTGACACACCTGGAGCAAAATCCAGATGTGCTGGGTGTATGTGAAAGGTTGTCACTGCAAGACTTGAACTTTCCCTGGGAAGCTGCTTGCAGCTGGAGGCAGGTCCATGTGGGTGGGGCACATAGCATGCTGTGGTTTTGCAGCTGGTGCTGCTTCAGGTCTGGGTCCGAGCAGGGATTTACAGAAATCCATGAGTAAAGCTGGAGCACAAACCCATTGAAAATCCACGTGTGTCCAGTAAGTGGCTGCGATCACTCACAAGCCATTGCTCTACTCAGAGGAAAGGAAATGAGCACATTTGTGAAATGCTGGGACTGCTGTGCCTGGCCATGGGAGGTTTTGCTTTCAGGTTTTGTCTGTGATTCTTTTTCTAGCTGAAGCATTTGAGGAGATATGGAAACGACTTTAACCTCTATTCAGGCCGTCTATAAAGAAGATGGTAATTATTAGAGACTGGGATAAAATCCTGGTCCCAATGAAGGATGTCAATGACTTTTGAAGATGCTGAGATCATCTGTGGTAGATTCCCCTCATCAGCTCTATTAGATAATCTGTAAAAGACTGTCAGGCCATAGGAATGCAATTCTTTAATTTTTGTTCTCTTGATTGCTTCTGTTGCCCTGTTTTTTTTTCTTGTTTTCTCCCCAAATCAAGTATTTTTATGTTTTCATCCTATGTCCCCTGCATGCATTCTTTTAGTAATGAAAGAAAGGAAATGATCTTTCTCAGATTTTAGTCTTTAGAAAACAAAAGCATCAGATTGATTCTGTTTTATTTTTGATCAGGTTACAAGGGATAAAGTTGACCTTGTCTGAAGATAAAGGATACTACTATAGTTTACTAAGTGCAAAGTGATTTGGGAATAAGCTTGGATTTTTTTCCTGTAAAATTTAAAGGCATCACATAAGCTGAAGTGGTTTTGGTACTCCATTTTTCCCTTCAGTTCTTCAGATTTGTGCTACAGAAGAGCAGGTTTCTGAAACTGTTTATTGGAAATAAGTAATGCCTAAACTGTGTTGTCTGGGTGTAAGACTTCAAGCTAATTCAGCTTAGTAGGACCACTCTTAAGTAAGTCCTTTAGGCTGATGTAGGTGACTTCCTGACATAAATACAATGAAGTTTTTATTTTATGTAGTTTGATTTAGTTACAAAATTCTCACTCATTCATCTGCTCTGCTGTGATTTTGTGTATTTTGTAAGCAACATCCATCACAGAGTTTCTGTGGGCCTGTGTGTTGCCAGCTTTCTCAAGACCTGCCCTCGTGCAGCTGTTGTTCCCAGTCACAGGATAAGGCCGTCACAAAGTATTCCCATCCCATGGATGCATTCTCTGCTTCTCCAGCTTTGAGACTGCAGTCAAACAAGGTGATTTTGCCTGCCTGGGTCCCTAAGAGTCAATGCGTTTTGGTTGCAGCACTGAGGACTATGTAATTGGCAACTGTGGTGATGAGACTAAGACTTCAGGTGTTCTGTCAAATCTGGCCGGGAGTTGCCTGCTTGCTTTTGTTTGGCAATTCATTGCAAAACCACAGCTACAAGAGGATGTTCCTTTTCCTTTTTTTTTTTTTTTTTTTCCTCCTATACCCAACCTAGGGAGAATTTGTTAGAGTGTGCTCCTGTCCGTGGCTCATATCTGTCATCATGCTGTAGACAGACATCCTCTCTTCTACCAAAATGTGGAAGATTTACGGTTAATTGTGTGGAAATTGGGGAGGGGGCAGTATTTTTTCCTAGAGTCCTCTTGTTACTCTCTCATGTAAGTTGTTCATTGTTTTATGTTCACTGTTCATGCTTGAAGATTTTTAAGAGGAGGATTGATACTTTGAACCCTTAAAGAACAAAATCAGACAAAGTGGAAATGGCTTTGATTGACAGTTTGGACTATGATGCTGTGCTCTTTTCGCTACACCACAGATGAAAGCCTGTGTTTATTCCTAAAAAAAAAAAATCTGATGCACACCTGAGTTCAGTTATTTATTTGGAGGAAAAAAGTTTCCTTAGACATGAGAAGGCCATTTAAAAATCTGTGTTGGACATTTTAATTGCAGTGAGTGATGAATCCTTTGAAGTTTTATTACCCATTATATACTTGATTCAAAAGTTACCTTTTGCAATAGCGTAAGGTTTTTTATTTGCCTGAGATTATTAACATATCTGTTTCAAGCTTTCAAATAGAAACTTTCTGAGCATGATTATGAACATTAGGTTAATGCATAATCCCCACTCAAAGGTTCTCCTGGATTTCCATGTGCTTGTTTAGAGGCCATTCAAAGGTGCTTAGCTTTAATTGCCATTATGTGAACACACAGAAATAAGGACCCAAGAGTCTTATCAATTATTCTGTTCACAAATTCGTTTTTAGGTTGTCTCAGAGCTGTTCTAAGTTAAATTTGCATTGAAGTTACTGGGACTTTTAAAGTTACTTATCCTATTGGGATGAAGATTCTGTTGTCTCCTTGTTAAATGCTCAGTGATTACACCTTTCTTGGTCTTCATGTAATTGCTGAGGATTTATTTATTATGACATTGTTTTTGGAGGTATTTTACCTGCCTGCAAACTTTTAGCTGCTGACATAGCAATAATACAAGCCAATTTAGAAATGGCACAAGTGTTTGAGTTTTTATGTCTTTCAATGAGCTGCAAGATCTTAAATATATGAGTTAGAAAGGAAAAAAGGAACCTTGTCTTTTAATAGCCTTCTCAAATATTACTTTGAGGACTGTAAATGGGAAATTAAATTGAAAGCTGGACCTACATGTTCCACTATCCAGGAGAAACCTTTTCTGTAGTCACAGCTCCTACTTTAGTGTCTTATCTAAAGATCTGTGAGGTTCACAGGGGAATTCAGAATGAGTTAATGTCAAGTAAAAAACTGGAAATGCATTTCTAGAATGCAGGAAAGGACTGGTGTATGGGGAAGTCTCTTTGGTGCAGCCTGCCCAATACCAAAAGGTCACAATAAGGCTGAGAGAAAAAAAAATAAAATCAGCCTTTCATTACACTGCAAAACAGAGCAGAAAATATATTTTTATGTGCTTATACTGTAAAATCGAGAATAGGCTTGTAGAAATCATACAGAAATACTCTGTACTTCATGCAGTGTGCTACCCAAATTATGAACAGCTTTCTAGCACTGAAGATATCAACACCAGTGTCAATAGCAGTAAAACACAACCGGCTGAATTCTGTCACATCAGAAGATTTCAAGCCTTCCCTGACCTTGTTTTTCCCACCCACGTGCATCACTGAGCATGAGGCACTCCAGAAATTGGGCTCTGTGGGTTAGTGGTCTCTGAGCTATCCATCTTCTCATATGTATGCTGAAACCAAGAACATAGGCTGGTGAGGAGTACAGAAATGCTGTTTTGAGCCCCGTCTCAGCCAGATGTTGGGAGCACAAGAAATGCCCTAGTTAAGTGGAGTTAGTTGAGCTCAACACCCTGGTGTCAGGCAGGCAGTGGGAGATGCCACCCAGCAGTCTCCATCCCTGTCCCACTGGTGGTCCCAGCCTGGGAGGTGGGTGTTCACATCCCCCAGCACAGTCACAGCAGTGCTGTCCCTGCTGCTGCCTGGGCTGAGCTTGCACTGCAAGTGATGATGATCTTGGAGAAATAAATAATGCATGTGTGGAGGGGTATCTTCATCAGTTTCCTTCACTGGCCTTGCAGGTCTGAGTTTCTTGTTTTTAAAGCTACTGTGTTGCGCCGAGCGCTTTATTTGTACCTGCCCAAAGCCTCGTATGTCACTGTATCCTTGGCATGGCATTCACCCGATGGCGTGGCCTGACACCTTAACCTCCGATTCCCATTCAGCTCATCAAGTGTTTTCCATTTTGCCTTTTCATGTTTTTTAAAAGAATATTTTTAAACTCAGGGGTTACTAAAACATTTTGTGTTTTGTCTTTTTAACAGTAATATTTTTTGTTTAGTTAAAATTCTTCTTTTTCTGATAAAATACTTGACAAATTCTGACAAAATAATGTGTGTTTGGTGAAAGAAGGTTGATCAGTTTTTCAGTAAAAAAAAATTCTGTTAGAATAAAGCTTCTCATTTGCAAAAAATACTGAGATTATGATTTTTTGGATCTCAAGCCCAGTTCACATTTCCAGGTTATCATGCAAAGCAGTCCCCCCCAAATTTTCTCCAGGAAAAGTAATCGCAGTTTGTCATGAATCCCAGCTAATTTATTCCCTGTTCCATAAATGTTATCCCCTACCAGTCCAAAGGCTGTCATTATGTTGCTGTCATTAACCATCTGTTTAGCATGTAAAACTCCTCAGGGCAGGGATCACATCTTTGCTTTGTACTGTGTAAAGCTGAGCCTGTGGCTAACACTTGAGAAACAATTAATGATAATGCAGCTCAGTAGGGTACTGGGATACCAAGCTAATAAGAGTGGTATAAATGCCTGGCTGGATGGGATTAGAGGGAACTCCTGTGTCCCAGTGGTGTGTCTCCAGCAGGTGAAGGGAAATAATCTTAAAACATCGTTATGACAAGGAGCAGTGAAAAAATAAACAGCATTTCTGAAGGATATAAAAGAGGAAATGCAAAAGAACCACAGTTTGGACCTATGTTATGCTTTATTATTATTATTATTTTAATGAGATTTTTACTAAATAAATATTTTTTTCTCTACCGTAAAATAAGGGATCACTTCAGAACATTGTATCATTAGTGCCTGCATTGTCCTTTGCGTGGTCTCCTGCATGCATTAGAAGTCGATGCTTTATTGTATTTTCCTTTGTATCTTAATGAACCCTGTGCGTCGGGGAGAGAGAGAGAAGCTCAATAGATTTTCATCTTATGTTAATCCATCAAAATCAAGTTAGTTGCAAGAGCTGGAGGAGGTGCGTGTGTGCGCGCAGACGTCAGCGCCCAGCCCAACGCTTGCCGGTTGCCCAGCAACGTTCCCGGAGGAAGATGGATGTCCTGCCGCCCGCGCGCCTTCGGCTGAGCCGCGGGGCGCTCGCCGCGCAGGGCCCAGGCAGGGCTCAGCTGCCGGGGGCACGCCGCCTCGCCGCGGCTGGCTCTCGTGCCGGGGCTGCAGAAAATGCATTGCATGCCATCTTCGTTAAAACTATGAATCCGGGTGACTACGTCACGTTGGTTTGGGAGCAGGTGCTGTGAGCTCGTTCACATTGATTGTATTGCTCTTCCTCTCCGTCAGGGTCTTAAAGCCATATTGCCAGCAGAATCTCACCCTCCTTTCCAGAAGGGTCCTTCTCTGTAGAAACAAAAAAACCCATGGGTTGTAGGAGCTCAGCAGATGCTGTATGTGTCACTGACCTCTTTCTCTTCGGTATTTTCTTTTGTTCCTGAGTTGGGCTCAGCTGGCATGGCCAGGTCTGACCTCCACATTGGCTGTGCTTGCCTGTCCTGTGCTTGACCAGCGTTAGTACACTGCCACACACACAGTGGACCAGGCACTGTTGGGTTGCAGCCTAAGAAGCCTTTGGAGGAATCAGAGCCCTCTTTCTGTTGAGTGTTGTGCAAAGCCAACAATTTAATGCCAAATAGAACTTGATGGTGTCTCCTTAATTTTATGGAATATTTAATTATTATAGGATGTATTTTTTCGCTATTTGGATTCCATTAAGAGAGGTGTCAGTCTTGTTCTCAAGGGTGAATTTAAAATCCCTGCACATTTACAATGGTTGGGCTAAATCCTGCTGAAAACCTCACACAAAATCCTACCTGTGTAATCGCAGGTATCTTGCATGGTCTGCCTCTGGTGCCTTTATTTATGCTGACAAGCCTTTTACTTAGGGTTTGATTCAGGAAAGCAGTTACAAATGTACTTGACTTTAAATCTTTTTATAGGCCTATTGAAACTAATGAACTTCTTGACAGGTTGAAACTTGAACGTGTGCTCTGCTGGATCTGGACATGTGTGAGTAATGTTGAGAAAGCAGGACCTGGGAGCCTGAGGAAGGCAAAAAGGGCTATGCTGGCATAAGTGCTGTTGTGTCAGGTTCTTTGACCACTGCAAATTAGGGTATAGAAACATAAAAGGGGTATCAGGGAGAGCACTAATTCTCCTCAAGTGAAAACATTTTACAGCCCCTTACACAGAGAAAAATCTGCCCCAACCCAAGAAACACTGCTGTGCTTCCTCTCTGTTGCTCCCGCCATTGCCCCCCCAGCACCTGTTTGTGGGCATGCAGCTGCTGTGAAGCTGCTTCTTGTGCCTGTGTCCTGGGGTGACCCAGTCCATGTGCCCCTGACCTTAGGGAGCAGGGACTGCTTTCAGAGATGGCGTTTGTATGGGCAGGCAGGGAAAACTTGCAGCAGTGTTGAGCTGCATTTGGGAGGGCAACTTGGCTCTTGCTTACTCTGGGCATTTATACATGGCAGTTATGTGTCATTTCAAATGCACTTTCTGGTGGCAAGCTATTTATCAACTGGCTATTGAACTTGTTATTTCCTAAAGCATATAGTGTGTGGCTCTTGATTGAAAAGCTGCTGTTCTGTCTCTTTGTTCTTCCACCTTGCAAGGATTCTTTCTTATTTATTTTGTTAAAGTCCTTCAACTCTAGATTGATAACTTCCATCACCTGGATGGTGGAGCTCTGTTTAATGACAGCTATTGGTTTTGTCTGTGCTGTTTCTAAAATGGCTGTGTAAAGGGTGGCAGAGGAAATTACCTGGAAGTAGGGCATTGGATGGCTGAAGTTCAAAAGAAGGAATGTTTTCTGAATGCTGCTGTGCTTATTTCTTGGGAAATGAATAGGAAGTGTGAAAAAATAACATCGTGTTTACCAGACAGGACCCTGAATAACAGCAAAATGCTATGTATTAAGATTTTAATTGAGTGATTTATGGCTTGTTGGGGAGAAACATTTCTTGCAGTTGAAAGTGCGATCAGGGAACAAGTGATTTGTGTCCCAGTCTCAGCACAACTCTTGTCATATTCATTCCTAATTATGAGATTTGTGTCTTGTCATCTCTTCAGCTAAATTCAGCGGGTGTGGGTCCCACTCCTTTTGATAGAGATAATAGTTTGCTGCTTGTGGGTTCCCATTTCAGGACAGGTCAAAGAAAGACTTTCCTTCTCATGGTTAGATTATTTTTCTTTTCCTGTCTTCACTGAGGAGTCAAATGGGAATGTGCTATAAGCTGCATACTGAGAAGAATAGTAGCTGGGGTCTGGGCAGGGAAGTATGTTTCCCCTTACCAGTGCTGGTCCTAACAAGTGCATCATTAATCTGTACTGTGAGGACTCCTGGTGAACCTGGTTATGACTGTCATCCTGCCTTTGCTCCATGTTCTATAAACACAAAACAAAAAGGACTGTTTCCAGTCTTAAATGGATTTATATTATAAGAAACTACCTTGTAGTAGGGGCAGGTAAACTGTCAGCTTAGAGCCTTTATTACAGATGGTGGAAGTGTTCTAGCGTGGCTGTCTGTCCTGTGCAGTGGGACTCAGCTGGCTGGTGGCTGTGGGTACACACACCCGTGCAGGCAGGCAGGCAGGCAGTACCCCTTCACAGTCCCCACAAAGAAATGAGCATGCAGGGTACCAGCTGGCTCAACCAAAGGAGTGCTTCTAGAGAGATAATTGCCTCTAGGAATGCTGCTCTGTGTCTCCCCTGGAGCCCAGGTGACCAGTGCAGTGATAGACAGAAGTCAGCACTTTGCAGCCTCTTGGATTATGTGATGTAACACCAAAACAGGCTCACAGTGTCGTTTTACTTAGCTAGGATATGTTCAGAGGATATGATTCTGCTCTATGCTGGGTATTTCTACTGTTCCTTAGTATGAAAAGGAATTGAGAGCACTCAGTACAATCCATGATGTCCTAGAGAAGTGTGGAAGGGTAGAGAAGCAATGTAGCTGATCACAAAGAGCCACTAAAGCAGCAACAAGAATATCTTCTCTTTTTTGAGACCACTTAATCTTTTTGAATGAATAATACAATATTTATAATATTATAGTAGCTCTAATAACTTGCTTAAAAATTAAAAATAGTTAATGGGTGAAGTGAAATAAGTGTGGTTAATGCTTCTCACTGATCTGCTGCTATACCTCCTGCTAGAACAGTTTTATTTAAATGTGTAATTTTCTCCCATTTTAATGACACTGACTGGAGCAAACACGCTGGCTCTGTATTGCCTTGGGTGGTATTTATAAAGCTCCCTCTCTGGTGCGTGTCCCAGCTATCTGGAGCACCACATCCTTATGTCAGATGAATTACCCTTCAGCAGAGGAGGGCTTTTCAGTAAAATGCATTCATCTGTAAGGTCTCTTTGAAGATGCAATCTTCAAAAAAGGATCTGTTGTGGTAGGTGAATTTTATGTATTACTTTATGTCTTATTAGATAAGATTCCCTTAATCCTTGGGAGGCTAGGTGCAGACTCCGTCCAGCTCTCAGGAGAGTGCTGTTTCCTGCACTGCTTTCCCAACTCAATAGAAAGCTCTACTGTGCTGGAAGACTCAAACTGCTGATCACAGTCCTCAGCTGGGCAGTGCTGGAGGTATTGTAACAGCTTGGAGCCATTGTGTGTGGACTTGGTTACTTGAAGACACAGGTCTGGATTTGATACAGTTGGGTGGTACAAAACTATAGGACAGCTGTGACATACCTTTCTGAAGATGTGCACCAGAGCGTTTTGTGGCAGTCTCTGTAGCACTGAAAGCTTCATGCCTGGTAGATTGCATGGCTGTTGCTAAATGGGAGGTGATAAAACACAAAAAGTAGCAGCAAGGTCACCATCTGTTAGAACAGGGTGAAGATTCCTACCCAAAGTTGATGGCAATATTTTCTTTCTCAGAAAGAATTCAAATGGATTTCTGTGGGATAATTTAGTGTTTGTGTGAAATGTAAGCCTGGCTGCAGACTGGGTTGATTGATAGGGAAGGATTGGGAGCAAGGCAGAGCATTTCTTAAAATGAAGGGTCTTGCTCAGTGTGAGCAGACTCCTTGGAGCACTGTCCATTTTCCACCAAACTCATCGCAGTCTTTGACTGGTCAGTGTTTGTCTGGTCAGTCTCTGTCCATGGTCTGACCCTGCTGTGTGTGGTGGTGTCCAGGGAGAGCTACATGTTGTGTTACAGCACCCACAGTTCAGTCTGTGCAATATGATGAAGTGAGCTAATGCTTAAACATTTTCTGGTGAGTGACTATAGATAACTTATGGTCAAAAATTCTAATAAAAGTTGATACAGATCTCTGGTCTGCTTCTGTTAACTTCTTAAGCCTCTTGGAAATTCACAATGAGCAAACGTGTGCAAGAGGAAGATCCCGGGTAACTGTCAGCAGCTTAGCCTGACATCAATCCCAGGCAAAAGAATAGAATTTAGAGAGGATTTAGAGAATTAAAGGTAGGGAATATAATTAATGCCATTCAACATTCTTTTTTGGAGAATATGTCTTGTCAAACAAACCTGATTTATCTGATAAGATTGCAAGTTTGGGGGATAAGACAACTGTGTAGATATAATATACTTTAACATCTGTAAGGCGTTTGATTTTATTCCACATGACATTATTATTAAAATATTAGTACTATATACTTTTACTGAAGCATATCTTAAATGTATTAAGAACAAGTTAACTGACAGAGCTCAAAAAGTAGTTGTCAATAGGGAATCTTTACTGAATGTGAACATTTTTTAAAGTAACTCTTCAGGGATCAGTCAGAACCCTCATGCTATTCATCATTTTTGGCAGTGATATGGAAGTAAATATAAAATTATTTCTGATAAAATTTCTGGGTGACACAAAGATTGATGAAGTGAGAATGAGGGCGGTAGGATACATTGCTCTTGGTTAATTGTCCCTACTGAAACAAAATTCCAAAATTCCTTTAAATCTAATTAAATAAGAAAGTTTTCGTGCATCTGGAAAGGAGTGTAGCACAGAGCTGTTGCCCAGCCTGGAAAGCAGGAGGTTTATGAGAAACCTTTCCGTGTGCTGGCCTCTGGAGAAAGGGGGCTTTCCTAGGGAAGAGGCAGTTTGCCTGCAGGATCCCATGGCCTCCATCTCATGGTGGTGGTGGTCCATGGCTTGGCAGAGCTGCTGTTAGAGGAACCTCACTGAGGAAGCTGCTGACAGGTAATGACTCTTTATCCTCAGTGCTGTAGAAGGCCTAAGAGAAATGTGGATGGGACACTGGTTAAGTTTCTGTCTTTGATTGTGTATCTGTGAGGTCTCTGGTATGTTTTCTTATTAGCCTTTGTCCAGTGAAGGTTTTTTGAAGGTGCTCTGCATTTGTATCACAGGAATCAGACTTGGTGGCAGAGTTTAGCCTGAATATAGAGCAGGGTCCATACTAGTGAGACTGGCTTGCAATTCTGTGTTAGCACCTCCAGACATACAGTAGGCTGCAGCAGCAGCACTCAAATGAGAACACAGAGGCATTGCATGCCCATATCATGGCTATATTAATTTAGAGGCTCTTCTTGACTGCACAAGCTCCTTGCACTCACATTACTTGCTCACTGTAGGTGTGATCTTTGACTTGCCAAGGCTTTTCCTGATGGTGAGAAGAAGAGAAAAATTGTGTATTCAGGTGTCATGCTGTGACCCCGTTGGCAACAGGGGCATAAGGTACCCTGTTATGAGGGCCATACCAGTGCCAAGAGCCTTCAGCAGTGGCCATGTGTAAGTTCACAGGAATAAGATTCTGTAAATATCTTCAAGTTTGTTGCATTTTGAAGAAAGAAATTTTGAAAAGCTAGAGGAGGACTACACATTGGCTACTGCTGTTAGCTTTGACTGAGCCAGGTCTGCTTGTGCCTGCAGTGTCAAAACCTTCCTCGTTTCCAAAACCTGACCACAGCATCACAGAGTAATAATTTACATTGGAAAGGACTGCTGGTGGTTATCTGGTCCAACAGTCTGCTAAGGGCCAACAAAAGCCAGCTGCTCCCGGATTGAGATTTCACAGCCTCTCTGGCTCATCTGCTCAAACACTTTGCTACTCTCATTGTAGTTTTCGTGCATGTTTTTTTGTTCATAATCCAACTGGAACTTTCTATGCTCAGCTTGTGTCTGTTGTCTCCTGCCCCGTTCCTATAGTCCTCCAAAGGAAATCCACTCAGCCTCTTACACCCTCCCACACTTGGGTGGTTGTGAACAGCTCTCCCTGGAGCCTTGTCTTATTTTGACTGAAGAAGCCCTGCTCCCTCAGCCTCTCCATACCTGTCCTGTCTTGCAGCTCCCTGACCATAACAGACCTCCACAGGTCTTGCTCCAGTACTTCACTGTCTCTGCACCAGTGCTCCCAGGTTGTCCCACCAGTACTGAGCAGAGGTGATTGGCCATTTCTGTTAGCCTGCTGTTATGATTTAAAAGGAGAGAAATGAAGGGAAAAGATTGGTTTTATTGCTGTAAAGCTTAGGTTTCTCAGCAGGATCTCAGCATGTGACTGTTTTACTACCCATACAGGGAAAGTGGGGGGTGCAGTCAGACCAGAAGAAGGTGCCCTTGAGGCAAACAAACCAGCAGTGAAGTGTCTGCCAGAAACGTCCACCTCAGACTTAGCTATGGCTCAGCCAGCCCTCTGGGATCCTCAGCTGCGTGACTGCCTAGTACCAGAGGTACAGTGAAGATGGAAAACCCTGTGATGGGACTGACAGGAACTTCAGGTCCAAATAGCAAAGTGCACCAGGCCGTGGTCTGTCCTTCCCAGTGCTGCACTACTGCTTGATGTCCAGTGCACACAAACAGCTTCTCCATCACTGCCTGAAGGACCGGGGCCATTCATAAATAGCCAAACTTTCAGCATAGCTTTCCAACCACAAGTTTCCCTAAGCTAAAAGAAAACAGTGTATCTTACTAAATAAATGATTAGATGTCAATGATTTTCTGCCTTCTAGAGCAGAGTTATTTGGAAGCATGAAAGGAAATAGCTGCAGCAGTATAAAACCGCTGCCCTTTGCACTTTCATCTTTCCCACAGAGTAATTCTTCATTCATTGTTTACTTAATGAGAAAAGAAAGAGGTTAATTTATAAAACCAAATAAAAAAGAGACAGAGGACTTTATTTGTGGAACAAAAAAATGAATTAAATGAACAGTCTGTCCATTAATGCTGCTAATTGTGCCATGCTCCACTGTGGAAAATACACAGGTCTGCTAGGATTCTGCTCTTGCTGGTGGAACCCACAGTCAGTCTCCAGTGAGGGTTCAAGACAGCACTCTGTGGCAAGAGTTTCCAAAAAACTTTTCTTGCTTGGTGAATTAATTTAATCTCCCAGTCTGCAACAGGCTCAGCCTCTCAGGGGTTTCTTAAATGTAATAGATAAGTATAGGAATAATTGGTAGGGCTGATCTTGTTGGTGAATGCTGCTGTCTGAATCATTTGCAGATTCTCATGAACGCCTGTTGAGAGCTGTGGCAAGGAAGAGAAAGAGAGATTGCTTAATTCATTTCCCCTGCTCCAGAGAAGTCTGTAGTACCCATGCTAGAATTTAGTAGTTTCTAGGTTATTTCTGTTGTCTGTAGGATGTTGTAGAGGTTGGAATTAAACCCAGGTGGGGGGAAGTTTTGCGTTTCATCTGTGTGTATCCTGGTAGCAATCCCTCTTTGCTAGTCAGTGCATGTCTGAAATCTCCACCATCCCTGCTGGGGGTGGACACAAGGTAGCTGTGCCCTGTGTAAGTAGGAGTGTGTTGAATTTGCATGGATGAGGGTTACTTGATGCTGAGACTGGCTGAAGCTACCCTATCTCCCTCTCTTTCCTCAGTCAGCCTACAGAGGAGAGTGGGGTCAGGGAGAACTGGGCTGCAGCAATCTGTGATGGAAAGAGGGATCAGTATGTGAAGGCATCTAAAATAGTTCATGAAGACTCCTAAGAATAACGTTTGATTCTCTTTGGGAAGCTGAGGATTACGGTGAAGTGTAGATCAGGAAAAACATGTCTGGAAAAAAGAATGTTTTGCTGGAATTCCCTCTGGTGATTTAGAAGATTTTGTGTTGGAAAAGACACTTCTTCTGGGCTGTACCTGAAACAAAAGAAAATACATAAAGAAGGCTAATCTATCAACTGAACTATACCAGCTGCCCTGTGAAAGTTGAGGCTTCATGGAGCTTTAAAGTCTCCACTGCCACCCTGATGAAAGGAGCTTGGGAGAGTTAGTTCTTCACTAGCTTCTCATCACCTTTGTCAGCCAGCTTGATCTTCAGATCGTGATAGCAAGAGTGACATGCTGTTTGTGAAAACAACTACTGAAAATTTAAATCAAACTGACCGCAGACCATGTGAAGATTTTAATGTAAAAGAAAGGCCTGGAGCAGTTTCTCCTGTTCTTACATCAGGCAGATTCATGACTTTTAAATTTAATCTGCAGTTTGGTTTATTTCTGACATTATAGAATTCTACTCATTAACTTTAAGACTTATTTGTATATATGTGTATTTTATGTGTATATAAAATACATGTGTAAAGTGTATGTATTTATGGATATAAATTAATACATACTTATTGTAAGTGTATGTATATGAAAAAATATGTAGTTGTTGTTCCAACATATTTTACTGGCACACAGAATTATACGCAGTCTTTGGGAAGTGGATTTTTTGAAATGCCGCCATCTCTTTGTTGAGTATTTAAAGAACATTGTAATTATTGCTGTCAATATATCTTAAATGCTCAGTGGAAAAAGTTGCAAACATTTTTGTTAGAACATGTATTTGTTTATAACCTGCTCAATACATCACCTGTTTGTATGCCAGCTGGCTTCTTTTCAAAAATGTACTATTGAGAAGATACATAATTTTTTTTATCATTTTTATATATATTTTTTTATGCTGTTGTCACACATTAATAGAGATCCAACCCCTCCATAATACCTTCTGGAAATATTTGGGAGACATTAGGCTATTCCTTTTCTGGGTATATTGGCAAAATTGCTCTTGGCTTCAGTTTGGGAATGCAAGTGATTTTTTTTCAGTTCAAAGTAAACGTAGTTGTTCTTGCCAATGGTTACATCAACATGGCAGTGTTCATTTTGTCTGGAAGGTACTAAGCTGTGATGCCTGCATGTCTGAAACTGTTGCTCTGGAACAGGTCTGGGTCCTAGGGATGGACAGCTGGGCAGATGGAGTCCATGGCTCAGGCGGCTCACAAAGGGATCTTCAGGTCGAGGATGTGCCTCCAGGTGCCGTGTGCTTGCTGGCTTCTTGTTGTCTTCCAGTGGAGCAACTTGTGGTCATGGTTCTTCATCTGATGATGCTGAAGGCTGCTTGTGCCTTGCTTGAGGTTTTGAGCATTTCAGAGTATTATTTTCAATGTTTGTGTTTCAACACAGGGCTGCAAGTTGGGAAAGAAGAGTAATTTTACAGTATAACCGATCTCTGCGAGTGAACGATGCCTCAAAGGAAGCCAAGGGTTGTGTTGCTGAAGCTGAGCCTTCCTCCTGGTTGGTGTCAGCTGCAGCTCCTTTGGCTGCCTTCTGGCTGTGCATGACCCCCTTGTGGGATGGCTGGGCAAGTCCTTCTGGTGAAGGTCAAATTGAAGTTAGGATCTGTAAGAAATCTCTTCTTATTCCCCAGCTTCTGGGTGCAGGCAATCATTACGTTTGTCTGCTCAGTTTTGTGGGTTTTTTCTTGCTTCCTTTCTGAGGGGGTGGTACATTTTTTTAGTGGAAATGGAGGCGATCCAGCACCAGAGGTCATTTGGCTGGTAGATTTTCCCTGCTCACTTAAAAAGTGAAGCTGGCACCTCTTGGAAAATTTCCAGGTTTTCCTATGTGGTAAATGCTTATCTGTGCTTTTGTGCGTGTGTCCTTCACAGTTCTTCAGAGCCATGTGTGAACAAGGATGAGAAACCCATCTCTGTAGTGGGCTCTTTCACACCTAAACTTTCCTTGCACTCTGTTGTGGTCTCAAGGGGAAGGGCTGTGGTGTTCTGTGGATGCATTAAAAGATGCTAATTTTTTGTTGGCTATTCTGCTTAAATCTGTGATAAAACTGTTGTAGGATGATATAGGTAAAACTGGCTGTCTGTAGCTAGCATGGCAAGGGCGGTGGGCTGGATATCTTTGGCCCCCGCTGGCCAGGCTGCGTCATCCTGTCACAGCAAGCAGCCAGAGGGAGAGGAGAAACCTGAGATGCACAACATGTAAATACTCCAGAAATACTAGGAATTTGGCAAGAAGGGCAGCAGTGGCTTCCTCTCTCCCTGAAGATACCGCCATATGCCCAGAGATGAATTCAGTTATTTCAGCAGTGTTGGCAAAACTAGTTTTTGGCTCCCCTCTGCTCCCAGGCTGGCATGAGCACTGCCCTGTCTTCTCTGGTCCAGGAAGCTGCAGGGTGAGGAGGAGACATGGGAGACTGGGGAAAAGCAATGCCATGGGAGTAGCAGGACCTGTGGTAGGGCAGCCAGCATATAAGGCAGCTGCCTTGGGCAGAGGGCCTCACTTGGGCAGTGCATCCTCATGCACGCCATCCCCCTGGCCTGGTTTTGGGGTGCAGGATTGAGGCTGGCATGGGGGGAAGCACTGGAGGCAGAACACACCTCTTGCTTGTGCCCTGTGATGTCTCCTTTGCATTTTGAGGTCTGATGGGATTGTGCCACAATAAGGAATAGCTGCAGGCAGATCACTCTTATGACATATTACTGCAATAAAATTGCAAATTTATGGCAGTCAGAGATCTAGTCTTGTGCCCATAATTTTTCCTTGCTGCTGTGTCTTGTCTGGTTAGTTGGCACATGAGCTGAGCTGATCCATGGGAGAAAGAGATGATGCTGGGAGCACTACCCCTTCCTGCTTAGTGCCTTGGGCCCTGGCATTCCACCCTGGAGTGTGGCACTGCCAGGGGTGCAGGGCTGGCAAAACTCAGCGGGGACTTTTGAGTGGCTTTGGATGGTCAGAAACAATGTACCACTGCAGCACCTCCTTTGAGAGATCTCCCTTAGCAACTTGTGGCAAACCTTGGGCTCCTGCTCCTCAGTGGTACCGCTTTGCTGGCCTTGTTACTGCTACAAATGGAAGGTGCATGGTGGGTTTTGGGGCTTTTTTTGTGGGTTTGTTTGTCTGTTTGAGTTTTTATGTTTTGGAATTTTTTGGTGGGTTGTAGGGTTTGTTTTTGGTTTTTTTCCCTTGGGGTTTTTAAATTTTTTCTTTTAATTTCCTTCATTTCTAATGGGAGGGGGAGATAATTCACTATAGGAATGCCAGGGTCAAAAATTCACATCCAGGTCCTGGTTCCACTCTTCTGTACATAGCCCTTCTCCTGCCATGCCATCTGTCTGTTGAAATTAATGCTTTAATACCCTCTGCAGGGTAGCATTGCTATTTATTTATTCCAATGTTTAAGTTTCTTTTCGACTCTTTGGGATTAAGCTGGAGTGCCCAGGCATCATTGTGAACTGTGAAAATCCCAAGATAGCATGTCACAGGCTCTTGAAAAGGGGGGAAATATGTGAAATGCTGGTTTTGCCTGTGTTTTCCTTGGCTTGCTTTCCTAGATGTGGCTCCTGGGGCAGGAGAGGGGACCAGGACCCTAGTTCCTGTGGTGTGACCCAAAGCAGAGGACATTTGGTGTGCAATGTCCCAGAGTCCTGATGGATACCACCTTGCTGCTTCTCTGCTCTTCGGAGCCCTTCCCTGCTGGCTGTATCCTAGAATTCAGGCACATTCTCCTCAGAATAGTCTTGGAACTGTTAGACTTCTGACTTGCATGGCTTTTTTTCCCTTCAGACCATCCCACAACAGTACTTCTTTAACAGAAGAAAGATTAGATGTATCATAACCTAATTAGCGATCCTACATTTCTCAACTTTATCTGCCACCAGGAGCATCTCCTAGGGTGGGCTCAGGGTTGTTCCCACCTGAACCTGCATCACACCCTGGGAACCCTATTCCTTTCTATTGCTTTCCTTTGTTATATTTTTTTTTTGTCTGTACTTAGAGGGGTGTTGTTTTGATTCTATTTGACTCCAGTTTAGTGTGTGACTCAGCATTGCTGCATGTTTTGTTCTGCTGGTTTCTTTGTTCCCCAAAACCTCCTGGTGCTTTCAGCTGATAACATCAAAGGGTCTTACCCTAAATTTGTGGCTATGATGTCACTACCAGTCACCACCCTCCTTTGTCTGCTGAGATCTTCCCTTGGCCATGCCATCCTATGGTGGGGACTATGTTTACCTGGAGATAGCATGCACATTAGCCAGTGATTGTCAGCTAATTAATTGCTTCGTGAAAGCTGCATGGTATCAAGCAGGGTCCATGCTGACAGATTCCCCTGCTTACCCTTCTGTGGGTGCCCGCTCAGCTGCTGGGGAGCTCACCTCCTGCCGTCAGTATCTGGAGATGGTGCTTTCTTTCCTGTCCTTTTTATTTTGCATCCTGGAGCCTTTAATTACTCTCAACAAGTCCCTTTCACACTTGGAAAATCCTGTAGCAATTTCAGTTTGAATTGCTTTCTCTGAGGCTTTGGTTTAGATGAGTGCACCTGCTCTGGGGTTCCAGTGGTAATTGGGCTGTAATAGTTATGATCCTTTAAATGCACTTAAGGTACCATGAACTTTAAGAACTGATAACAATGCAATCTGGCATCTCAGCTCTAGTTTTGTCTTGTCTCTCAGTATTTTGGTTTAAATTGTATTGTTTTGCCATTTGTGAAGATTACAAGTATTCACAGGTTTTGGGACTTGGATGTATTTAATCAAATGCTGCCCTGTGCTCATGTACCCATCCCACAGATCTGGGTCCTGGGCTGCTCCTCATTTCCCACTCTGCCAAACCCCTGCTGAGCTCAGTGGGAGTTTTGCCAGAGCAGGGCCCTAAAAAAGAAATATGACTCATTTAAGCAGTTGTGCTCATTTGTGCACTAGTCCAGGCTATCCATGTTAAAAGGATATTAAACAAAAAATACTAAAGAACCTACTTGTCTTGTCCTTGCCTAGAGCAAGCATTTATCCTGGGACTGGTCCAGCAGGTTAAAGATGGCTTTTCCTCGTGGTTTGTTTGTTACTTAGGATTTTGTGGTGTGGATACTGTCAGAGCTTTTACAATTCTCTGCTGCCTTGATTCCCCTCTAAGGAGGTAGAACAGGAAGGGGGACAAAGAAAAGAGAAAGAACCTCTCTCTTAGGCATATACAGTAGCAAGAGGTGTGCAGCCTGTAGCCTGCTGCTGTACTCAGAATATAAAATTTCCAAAATTACCCGGTTTGAGTGTGATAATGAACTGAAAGTAAATATGGTTCAGTTTGCTGTGAATCATTCTTGGGGGGTTTAAGTTTAATTGGACTTGGATGAGCTGGCATTGTTGCAGGGTAAGAATAGTGTTTCAGAATTAGACAGGAATATCTGCTTGGCAATGCAGAGCTGCAGCATCCAATGATACTGGGGAAAATTTGCCCTCAAAGAGTCTTCCTAGGATGGCTTAAGGAAGTTCTCTGGGAGGGGAAGGAGCCAACTGCTCCGACAAGGCCCCAGGACCTGGAAATTCACCTGGTGAGTTTAACTGGTGTGTCCTCTCTTTGAATTGTCCTCAGATGAACACTCTGAGTTAAGGTAGTCACTGTGAGATGGAAGATTTTCCTTCACCAGAAAAGCCCTCTAAGCTGTCCTGGCAGGGAAAAGGGGCCGTGAAATGATGATAATGGTAACTGCTATAATGAGATGTTACTGTAAACAAAAATAAGCATTTTTGTGCTCTTCCTTCCAGCAGGAATTTAAATTCCCAAAGCAGAACCACCTGTTCATTATGGCTCAGACAATGTTCTACATCCAGGCAAGGAAAATACTTGCCTTAGAAAAGTGATTTCAGTTTAGCACCATGAGAGGTACAGGTATAGGGTAATGCCCTAACTTGGTGTTTGACTGGTGTAGCTTGACTAACCTGTGATGTACAGAGAACTTGACAATGGGAACTGCCCTGTCCTGTAGTGGGGAGACACAGAAATTGCATATCGCCCTCTTTAAAGCCATGATCGTGATTATGGGATGAGGCAAAGAGATTTATATAAGCCATTCTCATTAATGCCAGTGGGAATTATCCGGAGCTATGCAAGTGCATCACAGTAAGAAATGTGCCTTGGCAGTTCACTATTAATATTTGAAGATAGTGCAAGCAAAGTCTCCTTCTCTGAGTCAAGTGGGCAAAAATTAGAGATTTGGCAGGGGGCGGGGGGGAAGGGAGGGGAAATTCTGTTATTTTAGTCTTTGGAGGGGTTATAGAAAGGTGAACCATTCATACATACGGATCCTCAAATACAAGGAGTTGCATGTATATGTGGCATGTTAACTGTTCCCATGATTATAACTGCAGGTATTTAGCTACTCTCTTCTGGTTACTGATGGGCAAGAGCCCATCTCTCTTTTTAGGAGCTGCTGACCATCTTTGCTGACCCACTCAGTGCTGGTGCTCCTCATGGGGCAAGACAGGCTGCTGCCATTCTGCTTGCAGTTACATGCTGTACTTAAACAAGATGGGGAGACTGTAGGCAGCAGAAGCAACGCATAAGCAAAATCAGAATTTATGATTTTAGTGAAATATCTTAAAGAGCTTGATTTGTTTGAAGCGGACATCGAAGCAGGTAGAATGGACTGTGAGGTACAGTGAAAGGCAGACATTGACCTCTGCTTGATGTTTCTGAGTTAGTCATTATTCCTCGGTTTGGTTTGTATCAGTATCAAGCTTTCACGTTGGTTTCTTCATGTTTTGTCCCCCTTTTTTTTTTTTTTTTTTTTTGCTTAAGTTGGCATGTAGTTTCAGTATTGAAATGTGAGTTCCAGTAGGAAGTGTTACTGTATTTATGGATCCTGTCTTGCAGTTTACCCAGTAAAGCCACACAGCCTTCTTCTCCAATTCACCCCATGGTTGGCAGAGCTGGGGCTGCAGCTGGTAGCAGTGTGGTGCTGTGGTTCTTGTCCAGTCCCTGCAAGAACTGTGGCTAATTGCTGCCATGCTGTTTAAACTAATTTTCTTTATTATTCTTGGCATTATTTGCATAATTTTAAATGGAAACCCATTCCACTCAAACAAGATAAAGTAAAATTTACTATTCCTAACAGATGTTGACAGCTTTGGAACAATGCAGGACACGCTGATTGCATCCATGCAGCGCCACTGGCTTGGAAGAAGGTTCACCAAAGCAGACGAGTCCTGCCTCTCCCCCTGCGGATGATAAATGCCAGAGGTAACCTTTATAGCAGCACGTTTTAGGTGACAGTCCAGCCCAAAGCCCAGGGTTCCCTACTGACAGGTCCTTGCTCATCGCTGCAGAAGTTGAAATTCTTCAGTTTTCAGATTCCCAGCAAATGAACTGGTGAGGTAGAAGTTGGTGCTATGGATGCTTGGTGCAAACCACCATAAGGACTTTTAGTAAAAAGTCCAGGATCTTGGAGTTCCTCAGCTCCTACACATAACACTGAGGATGGTTGTGTGTACCCTCAAGTTGAGAGCAGAGGATTTAACTAAAGGACAGCCACATTTCTTTCACATAGAGAAAGCACATTTCTCTCTTTCAGCTGAGCAGTGGCCAGATCCTGACCCAGTGTCTATACCTCTTACCACCCCTATATGGCTAAACCACTGATAGGGTTTAGCAATACAATGGTATGTGCTGTTTTGATACTTATATATTTTGATACTTGATATTAGGCCTAAAATCCTGTTTGATGCTTAAATAAGGATTTCATCCTGCTTTGTCGGTAGGCAGATACCAAACAGAGTTTGTAATTCACTGTCCAAGAATTTGTTCCTTTCTTTTCTTTTTTTTGCATTCCAGCTTGGAGTGTTTTAACTAGGTAGTAATTATGTAAAGGTAATAAAGAACGTAGTCACATAATAGTCATATGGAATAAAGTTAGCAGATAATTAGGTGTCGGAAACTGTGGACCTAGGAAGGTTCAGTTACTTCCTTAATATTGATATTTAATTGGACATTAAAAAGTAGAAATTCTTGAACATGCCCTGTTTCCTGATGTTAAAAACCAGTCAGACGTGTGGAGGTGCATGTCTCCGGTGCCTTGCTATGTGGCAACAGTTACAGGGTAAAAGTACTTGAACACCCCGCCACTGTTACCGTATCTGCTGCTTAGTAACTGCTAAGCAGCTGGGCCCAGCCAGGAGCACCACACTTCTAAGGCCAGACCAGCTGTTAGACTACAGCTAAAACTTCTGCTTTTACTATTCCTCCTCCTCATACTTTGAGTGGCTGATGCTGAACCTAGCTGCAGGATGGGTAAGTCTGCAGGAGGTTGGCTGAAGTGTGGTTCCTTCCTGAGTGCAGGCATGGGCCAATGGTGGGAGCTGGAGACAGCTGTGAGTACTAGGGAGGGAACCTAGGTGAGGGCAGCTCGGTGGTTGTTGGAAAGGGAAAAAGATATTTTTATTCCAGCAGCTAAAACCCTTTTGTATTTTGGTTTCTTTTAGCAGCTATTTATCCAAAACATTTGGGAGAAAAGCTGTCTCTTTATTAAATATTTAACACCCTTGCCTTCAGCTGTGGGCTGAGAAAGCTCCCAATCCACATGTGAGTCACCAAGAACTCCTCCAACAGAAGCAGAGGAATTTCAGACTGGAGATTGCTAGAGGGGAAAAAAAAAAAAAAATTGCCGATTTGGAAAAAGTCCAAAGTGGTTCAAATCCCTTACATATCATTAAATGAACACTGCAGTCAGTCTGCTGGGTATGTGGACAAGGAGTCCCAGAGTCCCAGATCTGAAGTGGAGGAGCTCTCGTAATGCTAGGGAGCATACGACCCTATATAATACAGATGAGAAGTACACCCAGTAAGTGGTCTTTCATTAAATGCTGTCTGCATTTGGATCCTGACATGTCAGAGGTGACAAGGTGTAGATCACTGCTTCCTGTAATAGTGTGTTCCATTGGTGAGTTAGTGCTAGTTTTAATCTGTTCAGCTTTCACCTTCAGCCATCCACTAGCAGGCGTCTCTTGGCAAAGCCAGGAGATGCATGATTTGGAGGTGCCTCACTCTCTCAGGATGACAGTCTGGGATTCATGTTCAGAGAGCAGGAGTGCAGGCTCCTGCAAAAAGAGTGTATGATAACAAACGTGTGATAAGAATGAGTTGTGATAACAAAAATGGTCATGGCTATCCTAGCACTGCTGGTGGTGACCACTGTGCTTACATGTGCTGTGCAGGCATGGAGCATGTGATCAACTCTATTTCTATTAAAGTGACAGGAGCTGAATGAATAAAATAAGATGAAACTTTTTTGGCATGTTTTTTCCCTTTGGCCAAATTATCTTATCAATTCATCCCAAAGAATTTTTCGGCTGCAGAGGTATATGTCAATCTCTGTCCCATAGCCAATTACAGAGGCATCTCCAGCAGTGGTTTTACACCTCTTTCCACTGCAGACCACTTAAAAATCTTTACTGGCAATGAGGGTTCTTCGTATTGCAAATTTACACCTCCTGACAAGAGGTTTACTCCTCTCATTACTATTCGTAGATACTTAAATGGGGTTCACAGTATATAACAATATTTTCACTGGATGGAAACCATTGGTCTGTGACACAGGTAGTTTCTGTGCACTCTGAGATCACTCCTACAATGAAGACATGGCCATTAAACGTTTTTTTTTAGGCCATGTGCTCTGAGTACTTTAAAGGAATGTCTTGTAACTAATGTGCTTGATTCTGAATTCAAAGCCATGTTTCTATATTGCCGTGTTTTGAGCTTATTCCTGATTTAAGATTATGAAAGAAAGATTCTTTTCTTCTGACTCTTGAGTTTAGAAGTGCAGACCTTATAGCTTCACCACGTAGGCCTAAATGGTGCCTTGCTGGATGGTGAAAGCAGTAGCATGTGTTAATAACACGTCATCAGTTGGGCAGCACTGCCTGGCCAACATATTCTGGTACAAGTCACTTAACTCCCTTGACCAGGACCTCTGGCCTTGTGCAGGTGAGACCTGCCCAGCTACCTTTTATGTGTGTGTGTCTTTTGGGTAGAAAGGGCTAACAAATATGACTCACTCTGGCCTGTGCTGTGTCACCCTATCTGTGAGGATTGGATGAGGTTGTCAAAAGTCAGTTTGAACATTAAAGACTGAAAGCAGTCAGATTTTATGGGAATTCTGCAAATAACTGGAGTCAAGATGACCAAGAGATGTTTTGTATCAGCACTATGGAAAATGTTAAGACCCTTTTTAAAGGTCATTGACCAGATGTGCTGCAATGTGTACCTGGATGAACATGTGTGTCAGGACTCCTCACCAGGAGGAGCTGGTGTGGCCATCCACCTGTGCCTGAGCTGGCTGCTCACATTGCCTAATACTGCAATCACCAGCTCTTTGATGAAAGGCGAGTTCATGTATCAGATTGTTGAGCATTAGGAGCAGGGGATTAGATTTGCAGTGTAATCTTTCTGTAACATGCCTCTTGATCCAGAGACTGTGCTTTATAAAAGAGCTCTTTTCTCTCTGACATTGGGGAAGCCTGCTCAGGGACAACTATCTTCTACCTTCATTTGGAGATAGTAAGGCTGCTACTGACCTGATATTTGTGAAGGTCACAGCTGCACCAGGCAAAATTAGTTCTGTGTAGGACAGTTAAGTAGATTGGATTTTCTCAGTTGTAGCTGATTTGCTTTCATCTGGGTTCCTCTTGCAAAACCATTTAAAGTCCATTCCCCTCTGCCCCCCACTGCCTATTTATGGGAAAAGACTGGAAGGGGGATATTCCTGCCTGGGGTTCAATTCTGCTTCAAGCCCTACTCTTAAATCTTTCTGGGAAAGTATCTACAGAGGCTGGGGCAGGCTGTGTAATCACTCTGGAGCCTTGGTTGTATTTCATCCTCTTGTGAATGTTGTAGGGCCAGTCGGGCTGGTCCTCCCCTGTGCCAGCTAACTGCAGCTTTGCACTGTCTGCTTTGGATCCAAAACCCTTCTGGGACCCTTCTGCAGATTCCTGGTAATGTCACTGCAATTTTAACTGAGCTGCTTTCCAGTCCAGCTTTGCTTCTGAAGCCTGATGAAGCCAGTTAATCTGGGTCAGAATTCATCAAAGCCCATGTCTTCTAATCAAGGAAAAAGACTTCAGATTTGAGTAACAGATTTGGCTGGTTATGTTCTGGCCACTAGGAAACCTGTCAGCTACCTGGCTGTGCTGGCAAAACATGACATATGGTTGTGCGTGGGAAGCCTGTTCCTTGTGAGCATGGTGAGGCCTAAGAGGGAGAGTGGTTTTCACCCGGCCACATTTTTACTTCAGTGACTTTGCCAACAGGATATGATTATGGTGGATCTTTGCCTGCTGCCTCAGGTTGCAAAGCAACCACCATTGGAAAAGACCTCTAGGCATCCCCCTGTTTTCAATCCCTTATATTTTAAGGTGTAGTGAAACCAGAAGTCTGCAGAAATTGTTGCCTGGTGCATTTGGGAAGAGATAACTGGAATTTGTGGCAGACAACTGGCAGAGTGAGGGCTCTGTGACACTGACGATAGACTGCATGGTCCCAGTTCATCTCCATGGTGTGTATGGAAAAAATATCATAGGTAGATTTGTTTGAGGGCCTGGCAGGGGCAGTGTGGTGTGTGAAGGGGCTATTTCCTTCTTTGCAAAGTCACCTTCAGGCTATCAAAAATTTTTGCTGTCTGGGACTAAATGGAAAAAGGGAGTATGATGATAATTGAAGCAAAGGGGAGCTATTCTATACCTCCCCAAAACTGTAGTTGATCTGAGTTTAAAGGAGATGAGCTTTAATTGTTCCTAGAGTTTCATATCTCTCCTCTCTGGATACCAGAACAGTGCTGGCAGCACTTCTGGGTCCTGGGGAGTGGGTTCCAGCCTGCCTGAGGGAACTGAGAAGGTCACAGAGAGTACATTTGTCCCCCAGTCCATGTGTTCCAAGCAGGTCCCCTTGACCTGGTTGCTCTGATGACTTGTATTAACATAGCGCCTGTGTAACTCTGGAACTGTGGCATTCTGCAAACTGGCCTGGAACTGCTGCTGGAATGTCCTAGTGTAGAAAATCTTGGAAAAGAGAACCACTAAACCAAGATTTTTTGTATTTAATTTTCTTTTCTAAAAGCTTTGCTAACTACCCTTGTCCTGTACTACACTGAAAACATGCAATAATTCCCATTTGTCTTTGGCATTTTCTCTTGCTATTTATTGGTACCTCTTCTGATGTTGTGGCAGTACGTCCTGTGCTGGATTACAGGTATAAATACTGATTTGGGGTTGGGCTTTCTGGTCAGCGTGCATTTGGGAAAGGTGTTCGCAGCTCTCGAGGGGACAGTGTGCAGCCTGTGAACATGCAGTAGTTGGAAACATCATCATCCTTTGTGTCTGTGTTTCAGAATGAATCTGAGGCATAAGATTTTTAGGCTTTCTATTCAGACAGTATTACATTAGGAATATGAAGTATTTGACAGTTCTCTTATATTTACTCTTTTAATGTCAAATGTGTCATATCTGGTATTAATTGGTGGAAAATTATGGCTCTAATTTACCAATTTGATTGTCTGGGAAAACTGAATAGAGTGTAACATAATAAATGAATGCCTATTAATCTTTAAAATTTGTCTGTTTACTGTCTGCTAAAACGGCCTGTTATGTGGTGCTGTAAACAGCCTTCTGGAAATTCTGTTATTCATGGAGAGGAATTGCCACCTGGGAGGGCCATGGCCAGAGTGTTCCAGAGTCACTAGGGGAGGACGTGGCCTGCAGAGGTCCTGGGTCAGTGATGGCTTAGACACTCAGGTGAGGAAGGGTGTCCCCCGGGGGGAAGGAGGCAGCCGTTCGCTGCTTACGCTGTGGGGTGCAGGCAGTGTCCCCTGTGCCAGCCCGTTCCGCGCTGTCCGGGCTGGGGGGCGCGAGGAGCAGCACACGGACACGGCCTTTGCTCTTCTCTTTCCCTTCACCCACGCCGTTACCTCCCTTTGGGTTTCTTAGTCTGGGGCACAGACTGCTGCTTCATTGATGCCCAACACAAATAAACATATTTGTCCTCTGTAATTGTTTTAATCATTATTAATGAATGTTAATTTCTAACCAGAGCTCTCCAAAAGCCTGGATTTTTTCAAACTTGCCGACACAAGAGTGTAGGCAAAAGAAGTCGGGTTGTTCTTCCTGGGCTGAAAATGAAGCAGTTTGTCTGGCTGGCAGCGTGTGGATGAAGCCCAGAGTGCAGATACACTTTGGCAAGGCACTGTCACTCTGTCCTGACAATCCCAGCTCTAACGGGACAGGTCTCCACTGCCTCTGCAACCCACAGGCAGGCAAAGCAGAGGAAACTGGTGGCAGCACACTGTTACTTGGTTACTGTGTGTGGATGGTGACAGGCTCAATGGCTTTTCTATCAAAAGACACCCATGTGTTTGTGAAAATACATTTTTGGAGGATCAAATACCAGGTGCTTATTTTAGTAGCAGAAAACCCTGAAACATGCCAACTCTGGAATAAGCTGATTCTGAAAGCTGACATATTCTGTATGATTATTCCAGTATACGCCATCTGTCACTAGCATATCCAAATATTTATGTATTTTGATTATTATGACTGTTACAAGGGTACTGAAGCTCATAAATAATTTCATTTTCAGCAATCATTTTATTACTCTTCCATGGTTTGATAATGACATTTTGCATGTGCCTGTTCAGTCTCTGACACAAGGAAGAGTCACAGCATGGCTGTGCAAGAGACAGCCTTCTCACAAAAAGCCTGTGGCTGGGGGATGCCTGAGCCCATGTCCTGCCTGGGTCTGTGCCAGTTTCTGCTCCCTTCATCTCTTTGGGCTTCAGACTGCACTGTGCTTTCATTCAACTCCATCCTGCCTTGTCAAGTGACTGCGCTTAGATTGGCAAATGATATAATATGACTAATTATGTTTAATGCAGATAATGTCTTATAATCAAAATAAAGAGTGGATTGCAAACAGATCCTTAAAGGGCACCAGGCGTAGAATTGACGCTGTATTTATTACCAATAACATCACTGAAGTGCTAACAGCTGCTCGGCTCCAGCAAGAGCGGCCCCTTTGTGGAGTTTTCCAGAAGAAGGGCTAAGTGTATCAGAAGCACATTACTGCTGATAATAGTAATTAGTTCAGTAGAGCTCAAAATGTTTTGTAAAATATTATTATCTTGATTTTGCTACTCTGCAAACCGTGGCAGAGAAACAGCCTCCTTGGCTCAGAGGAGTCACTGCTGTCTGTGGGGATGGCCCTGGCTCTGGTGCAGGGCTGCTGCCCTCCCCTTTGGACCATATTGCTGTCTCCAGTTGAGTCTAGAAATCTAAGGGATATGCCTTCTCTATCTCTGCCTTCATTTTCACCAGCGTTAGCAAAGAGACTTCAGTAGATGGAGGAGTGCGCTGATGTGGGACTAGATTTGGGTGTTAGATTTTTGAAAAGCCATTGTTAAGCTGAAAAAGGAAACCACAAGCCATAAAGGTTGACAAAGCTCCTCTGTAAGGGACACTTATTTTGCTGTGTACATTTGTTTTCTCTTGCTTACTAAAGGGATAAAGTGCAATCTAGGTTTCAGAGAGAGATGGCTGATTAATCTGTCTGCCAGGTACATATGGAAATAAATTAGCAAATGGTGCATCTGGGATTAGACTACAGCAGGGATGATAAATTATTGCCATCTTCCATGGCTGTGTTACTGAAGCTTCACTGGGTTCCCAGTACTCAGTTACTTGCTATTCACACAGTGTTACTGTGGCTGTGGGTTGGAAAGCCTCTGTATTTGATGCAATTTTCTGTGATATGCTAGTTTGAGAACAGATCTGGCCAGACTCATAAGGATATGCTTTATACTTAAATTAAGTAAAAGCAAAGATATTTGATTTGGTTCTTCTGCTCTGCATGAAATTCTGCTGGTTTCTGAGTACAGGAATGCTCAGGAAGGAGAAAGGCAAGAACCTGCCAGAGGTCTTTCCTCTATCTGCAGTCACCCTCCACCCTTTATCCCAAATGGCAGAGTTATTTATCTATGCTGACACAAAGTTGAGAGGCTCTGGAAGAGAATATTCTTTGACCTGAACCTCTCATACACTCCTGGCTTGACCCAGATGTAGTTCCAGATTGCACAACTCCATCTTATCTCTGAGATCAAGAGTGGAACACCACAAGGGCGGGTGGTATTTGCATTGAGTGCTGATACAGACTTCTCAGCTGTGTATCTGTTTCTGCTGCATTTTTCATGTCTGTTTAAACTGATGAGTAGATGATGGGCTAGCAGCTGAGACATACCAGCAATGCCTACAACAGGACATACAAGTGGAGTAAATGTGTCAGCAGAAACGTGGTGTACTGCCTTTCTGGAGGAAGAAAGGGTCGTGCAGAAGTTCTCATCAAGTCTGTGGCACATAACAGCTGTGGTGCACAGGTACCAGGTCCTGTGGCACACCAGGGAGCTGCGGGAGTGGTGGCAGCGTTGCTGGAAAAGCTACAGGGCATTTAACAGGAGTTTGCAGCCTGGTGTGCAGACCTGGTGTCTCCAGGTTGACCTTCTTGGGCCTTCCAGGACTCTCAAAATCAGTGCTTGTGCAGGAGCTGTGCTGGGGACTGCTCCTGCAGGCTGACTCTGGGGCACAGGGTGGAGATGAACAGGACAGGGTTCTTGTAGAGCTGCTGGGTGCTGGTTGTTATTCATCTCCCACCTGTAGTCCTGGCGAGTGGATGCAAGCCTGTTACAGGGCACGGCCAGCCATGTGCTGCACCTTCAGGCTGGGCAAGGTGAAGTGCTGGGCTTGAGGGGCAGTTACTGGGTGACTGTGGCTGCTGGTTTTCTTCTCCTTGTGGTCCGTGAGTCAAGCACAATTAGGATGTGTGTGTTTGTAATTGAGTAAGGCTAACGAGAACAGTGCCTTTCATTACAAGATGCATGGGTGGGTGCTGAGCTGTAAATCTGAGCTAGTGAGGACTCTCAGAGCTCTGCTCAATTAATCCAAACACAAATGTTTACTAGAAATAGATTTATTTTCCAGTGACTTCATTTGCAAATTTTGGTTAACAACAACAGTTTACTCCTAATACGATCATGTCAAGCAGCAAGTGGGACTTACTGTTGTTCCTGGCCTTTCCCACAAAGTGTTTTGAGCAGAATGTGGAGTGAGTCAAAGGAAGCACTGGCTGATGGATGAACAGATTGCAGCTCAGCCATCTATTCTGTTGTGCACTTCCAGGGAAACCCCGGCAAATTAGATGTGCAGTTTTTAACTATACAGAGAAAACTAAAGAAATTACATTATGAATGAAAAATCAGGTGGAAATGTCTACTGTCTCATAAACAATTCAGGAATAACTCCTCTAGAATATTCAGGTTTATGTATGCATTTAATTTGTGCTCTGGGAGCAAAATAAAGTTGCTGAGATAAAACAGTCTAATAATGATTTATGGAAATTTATTTGAACAGAGCAATGATGTAGTTGTCTATAGTAAATAGTTTGGAATGTGAAATGGTATTTACAAACTGCTTCTCTCTATATGAATACAATAGATGACAGGGGAAGCTACATGAAGAAAACATAATTTTACATTCTAAAGGGACTCTGATGCTGTGTCTAGTGAGCAGAGCAGCCAGTCAAACAGATTGCTGAGTGTCTGATAAAGTAATCTCTAGCTTGATTCTTTCTAGGCTATTTATAGCACGTGTTTAATTTAAAATTCAGGTATGTGCTGCAGATGACCCTAACAATCATACCAGGGCCATGTATGATAATACAAATTGTTTGCCTCAGGTTGCACATATGCCAAAATTTCAAGTTGGCTTTGCACGCAGAAAATCAGACTCCATATCCTCAAAATATGGCTGAAAATAGGAAAACAATTGTAGTCCCCAGCTGCTACGGGCATATGGGGCCAAATTTATCCCATCTGTTGAAGGTTATGGAGTTCTGCCAGGGATGACTTTGATCCCTTATGTCTAGCAAAGTGGAACCAATATGTCAATATAAGACATCTTGCTACTTCTGATGCTCTCCCAATAAAACATCATCATTCACAGTCTCATGAATTGCCCAAGTGCCCAAGTCACAAACACAGTCATGGGGGATATTTCAGAAGTTCTCTGATTCTTGCTGTGTTGATGTTAAAGCATTGAACAGCAAATTGTCTTTTTCCTCAGTGAGGGCTCGAGCCTGGGAGCTGCTGGTGTAAGTGTGTATCAGCCCCCGGCACAGAAACCAAGAGCCATGTGAAACATTTTTAGCAAAACACTGCAGAACAGAAAGCTGTTTCTGCATTCAGGTATTGCAATGCACAGTTCACTTGAAGAGCTTTTTTCAAATCAGGAATGATAATGCCATGTAGAAATAGGAGGATTATTTACTGTATTTGCTTTGGCATACCAGGGCATCTCTAGATATCTGGTGATGAGCAGAGCCACAAAGCCTGCATTGGCTTCAGTTGTTTAGAAGTTTGAGGCATTTGAATCCCTTGCTTTGAAAAGGGCTAATTTCCTAGTCCCTAGCAGCTACCCTCTTGGGGACTAGAAATACTCAAGTAAAACAACGCTTGTCATCTGACTAGGGTTCTGGTGGCATTTTTTGCAGTTAAGTTCCTCCTGGTTTATTCTGGACAAGTTCTAAATGTCACACATAGGAAAGTTGCATCTTCTGCCCAGGACTTCACTGGTGGCAACAGAATGGTCTTTCCAGCACCAGGCTCCTATATTAAAGGCAGTAGTGAACAGAAGGTGACTCTCTTTGGTCTCATTCTTACAATAAGGCTGTTCTCTTGGGCCCTTCATGCATATCTGAGCAAGACTGGGAAGTCATATAAGTGCTGGCATAAGATACCTGCAAATTAGAATCTCTGACCAAGCTAGTGTTTATTTTCAGCCTTGCTACATTGGACTCTGTGAAAGGCAGATCTTGATAAACACTGTTCCTTACTATAGCTGACAAAATTTTACATAAAATTATCCTGGAAGATGATTGTAGAGTTTAAAATGTGACTTCAGACATTTATAATCAAATTACTTTGCCCCCATTCAGTGTATAGTACCTTATAAAGAGGACTTTGAATGGCTGTGGACAGAGTCACTTCAGTCTCTCTTCAGAAAGCACATAGGCACTGTTGTCCTGGAGTGAAGAGGTATGAAAGTACAGTGGACTTGCCCCACAAGCAGCAAATGGAAGATCATCTATTTTGCTCTATTTATTCCTTTGTGATCACTCTCTCTCCCTGAGGCTTTCTCATCTGCACGCTCTGCATTACTTATGGACTGCTAAGCCAAATCTCCAAAGACATCTGAGAAAACCTGACAGGTTCAGTTTCGAATCTTGATCGATGCTGCATTCCCCTCCAGACCAGAATTAGCCCCTGGAAACTGGGGTGAAGGCATATGTGCATTTTGTTTGGCTTTTTGGGTAGCCATTCCTTTGCTGCAGCAGATGAAAATCAGAGAGATCACCAGATCATTTGCTGAGATGGCACATCTTCCTCCAGAAATATGTGGTTAATTTTAATAGCTCAACTATTTAATGTGCCAGGTTATAGCTAACACTGTCTATTACTTGTAATGAGCTAAACTGGGACATCTCTGTCACTTGAGGGTGCTACAGCTGAAAGGAGGGTTTCATAAGAAGCTCTTGATCTGTCAGTGGCGACCACAGCTCTTGCATCTTCAGCTGAGATAAATGCGCTGTTTGCTTAACAGGATTGAATTTTCCTCAAGGAAATAATTGAAACAATAGGAGAATCACCCAAACCTGCACCGAGCATTAGCAGATGGGCTGGTTTAAAATCGATCCATTTGGAAAGGAAATAATGTGCAGATTGGTCAAGGTAATGATGGTATTGGATGATAAAATGCACGCAGGGGTGGAGAAAGCTTGTGAGGGATATAGTGTCACCTAAAAGCTTTGCAGAAGTGCTTTTATTACCCTGAATCAGCTTGGTTTTGCACTGACACTTAGCTGTTTGCAAAGAATTATACCTGCTTCTGAGATAAATACATCTGACAGTGAACTCTTAACCCCTCTTTTTCAGGCCCCTTCTGGGCAGTGGCCATGGAGAACAAGATGCCTTCAGTTTTTCCAAATACAGAGTTAGAGAAAATGGGGTGCAGAACTATGGTACATAATTTGCTAGTGAGCAAAACACTTCAGGAAAATTAGAGTCATTATTGAATGTAATGAAACCTGACAAATTAGAGTTTCATAGGCCCTCCCTGAGATTAGTGTGATCCATTAAACATGCTCTCTGACTGCTAAATGGTGTTGTCCTATTTCCCCATAAGAACTTGAGAAATTCTGAGGTAACTCTGGCTAACAGCTGATTGAAAGCACCCAATCAAGAACTCCTTAAAGTAAGAGGAGAAATTATCCTGATTAACATTATTTCCAAGAAGGTAGTCTCTAAGTAGGCTGTAAATTGTGTTAGAAGCATTTGGGTATTGCAGGGAAGGCTGAATTTGACACTGAAGTGGCCACAAAGTAATGTACAAAGTGGAGTGATCAAGGGAAGAACATTTTGTTGATTGTGGTGGGAAAGTTGAATTACTCTCAGTTGCATAGCTATTCAGAATATGTACATTAAAGTGAGTAATACACAGTTTAAAAGAAGAGCAAGCAAATACAAAGAGCAGAAAAAACCCTTTCACAAATCCTTCTTGCCTCATTATTTATATCTTAAGATTGTTGTCACAGAGCTGGTCATGAATGCCTTATCCGTTTATGCTAAATCACTATGATTTAGTGATGCAAACTAAATCAATAGAAAAGTATTCCTTAAAATAATTGCTTTTTCCTTGACTGATTCTACATTAAAAGCAACCTTTAAATGACAGCCATTAGCATGTGAGACTTGGTCACTGGTACTGACTGAGCTGTTTGAGATAAATGGTGAAGGGTCTGTGTGAAGGAGTTGGTACTGAATTTCACAACAAAGCCTTCAAACTGGGAGTCAGTAAGAGAGTTATATATCTTGTTTTATATATCTTGTGGAAGAGGTAGCACATGGATATTATTAGTGCCTGGTGCTTCAGGGACCACCTTAAGCTTCCTTAAGCTGAGGAGATGGTGTGGATGTAGATGAGCACAGTAACATTTCAGCCCTGATTAGCCTCTCTGTTGGTAAGATGTCTCAAAATCCAAATCCCACATCTAAAAATGTTGTAGAGCGTACGTGTGCTGGAGTGATGAATCTGCAGTTTAGTTTTGCTAGTTCCATGTCTTGATCAAACCCATCACCCATCCTACTTCCCAGTCTGGGAGATCCTGCATACTGCCAGGCACAGTCCATAGTGTCTTGCAGAAGCTTCCAGTGCAATGATGCATGACACATGAAATGCAATAAAAATTAAAACCTGGAATAATGGCAGGCATTAATAGATATTTCTGATATTTCTGCACCAGATATTTAAGTGAAATGCTAAATGGCAAGTTAAAAGAGCCACATGACTACAATTTAATGCTAAGAGCTGTCTAGTATGATAATGTGATCTCATTTCATGGCATCCTCAGAGCTGACCAAAGATGATCTAGAAGATTGATTTGTGGTATTTTTCCAGGATCACTTATTAAAAATGGCTCAGCTAGTGCTGCTTTGTGTGGTGTTTCAGCCAGAGCAATCGGTACTGGTACAGTGTTAAATTGCCATCATGGCATGTAGAGAAGAATTGAAGGAAGAAACTTCGAAAGGTTGGAAACAATCACTTGAAATAGAAATAAGATTCCTATAATCTTACCTCTGCCTCAAAGGAGTCTATCAGCAGGTTGGTATGGTGCAGAGCAAAACCTGATGAATGTGAACGTAGTCTTAGAGAAGTTACATTTATTCCCCCATAATCTAACTGCTTATAAACATTTATGGTGCCCGTCCCTGTAATATCTGAGCTCTCTTTGACATTGTTGTTCAGGACTGGCAGCTCAAGCCTGCTGTCAAAAGGAGATCTTTAAGGAAGATGTCTGTTGGTTATGATGTAGTTTCTAACATAAAAATATTTACTGTAGCTTCGTACATGTATACGCTTCTAAAAGATAAAGCACTTGAGTGCAGGCTGAATGCCTGCTACCTTCTCATCTCCCTGATGTTCATTATAAACCAAGAAGACGAGTTTTTTAAAAGCTATTCAGATGTTTTGTGCTGTAACTTTCTGTAGTGGATATATTCCTATTGATTGCAATGAAACACACAGAGTAGAAGAGAACAGATCAATTGAAAAGTAAAGTTAAGACAGCAAGCACACTTCTTTTCCACTTACAGTAATGGAGGCAGTTAGGGCTGGATCTATCCCAGGTGTAATGCTGCTGAAGTCAATGAAGTAGTACCAGCGATGAATTTGGCTCCCAGTGTTTTGTTTTGACCTTTTTGGAAGGTTGCTCTGCAGGAGTGAAACTATTAAATACAGCCAGTGATACCTTAAGTTGAAATATAGAAAGGCAAAGCTAGTGTGCATAGCACCTTTTTCATTAAAGAAGAGGCCTGACTTTTATAGAGTAAGGGCAAAAGAATTGATTCCAGATAAGTGCTAAAGTTAGTCTCAGGTTTCCTTGGTGAATAACAATCCCAGCTTGGCCTGAGACTTGAATATCTCCACATTTGTGCATGGCTGTCTGGAAGGGGCTGCATTGTCTTTCTGTACATCTGTGCATCAGAATGGGTTTGAGTTGGATATCAGGGCCTGCAGAGACACTATTCATCTACTCACCAGTGATCCATGTAAACCAGCTTTGAACATACTTCTTCATTCAAATTCAAGGGTCCTGAAATTGCCTGGCAGTGTTCAGTGTGACAATCTATATTAGCTGGTATACTTGGATTTCAGTAGACACCACAGGTTCTTCACACACTGCAATCGTCTCAGGAAGGCAGAAACTAGTGCTGTGACTTTGGAGTACTTGCAGTTTCAAACCATTGTTTTACATCTCTGGGTGCACTGATCCAGGCTAAGAGAGAGCAGCATGTTCTATGGCAGCTGACAGGCAGCAGTGCAACTGAAAATGGGCTCTCCTACTGCATTGCCCTCCACCTAAATTTTCAGTGGTCTTTGAGAGCAACAACAGCAAGCACTGTTCACAGGGATGGAGGCTTTGCTAACAAGGATGGAGGTGGAAAAGCTCTGGCTCCTCAGATGGTTAAATTAGCAAGGATGGCAAAAGTCCACAGAGGGGTATCAGAGGTGTGCTGCAGGAGGTCCCCTTGCCTGCAGTAGGATCAGGGTAGTTGGATCAAACACTAGTGCTGCTGCTGTGGGAGGGGTGCCCAGGGATGTGTCACATTGTCACACTGCCTTGGCCTGGAGGTGATGCTCAAAAGGCGCTTCTGAGGTGGCTGGCTGTGTGCTCCTACCCCTCTTCTCATAAATCCTCCTCTTTCTCTTTTCTCATGTCCAGACCTCCCCTGCCCTTTCGTTTTATGACCCCTTCCCTCCTCCTGTCCTTCCCAACAAAGCTCCTCCCCATCTAAGCTTAACACACTGATGGCACCAAACTGACAATGTGCAGCATGTCAGTCTGCTGGCGTCTGCAGCTCTAATGTGGGCTGTGGGCTTTCTGGGGGCAGGGTCTCATCCCACATTGCCTGGCTCAGATAAACCAAGGCTTCCCCTTCCCCTTAGCTACTTGTACTGCACACGCACTGATTTGCAACAAGTTCTGATTTTGCTGGTGGGACAAGGAGAAGTAAGTAGGGCTAAAGATTCTTTGAGCCGCTTGGACCTACCCATCCTGCGCATGCGAGGTGAGAGGATTTCAACACAGACAACTCTGAATAAGACCATTCATGTTGGTGGAAAGTTTTTAGTCAAATACAATCTCAGTATCCTCATTTGCCCTATTTCTTGCTCCTTGTAATTCCTCTGCTAGTTGAGGTTTGAGTCCCTGTCCCAGCAGAGGTTTCTAAGCAGGAGACCATGAAGTAGTCTCCTGCAGTAAGGGCTTTCTTACTTTTGTAGAGTCTAAAGCACTATGTTTACCAGTTTCTTCTAAAGTGTTATCATAAATAATTAAAGCTAAACTGTGCTTGTTAAATAAATGAGGAATGCACATGTTCAGATGCGTTATCTATGTTTTAATTGCACTCATTTGTTGATGCTGTCCTTGGGTAAGGAGGCAGGAGCCTTCCTGAATGAAGGGCTTGGGTGCTGCAGGATCTGGGCTGAAGGATTGGACCCTCATTTGTTTGCCCAGGAGTTTTTAAAATTAGCATAGCGTTGAACATCATCCAGTGCGATGATGTCCTGAGATGTTCCTGGAGACAGGTGCCATGCTTCTGCTATGGGCTTTAAAAGTATGGAGAGACTACTTCCTGGGGTGAAATCTTTACAGAGGTGGTTTCTTACATCCAGGCTGCTCCTCAGGATGTGCAGGACAATCAAGTGAATCCCAGCGTCTGTCATGTTTGCAACCATGTATGTTCATGCTGAGGACTTTGCAGTGGGCACTGCCCACGCCTGCCCCCCACAGCCTGCCGAGGGCTGGGCTGCCCCCAGGGCTCCCCAAGGTGTTCCCTGTGCTGCTTCCTGCACTGGGGGCTCTGGCTGTTTTGTTTCCTCCTGTGATCTTGTCGCGTGCCGTTAGTCCTGCTGTGCCTGTGTGACTCACACGCCAGTGCCTGCGCTGCGAGTGGCCCAGCAGCCTGCGCACACTGAGCCCCGCAGGGTCACTCCTCTGTGGGCTTGTAGCACCCCTCCCTTTCAGAAAGCCATCCAACTTCATCTTAGAACTGGTTTTAAAACTAATTACTGCACAGAGTCTCACCACTGTCCTGATTAGTGATTTGAAATTTCTGGACTTAGTAATTCCATCTTCATTAGAAAGATCTGGTTTTATAATAATTGTCTCTAAAGAGGGCCTGGGGGATGGCATTCATTATCAGTAAAAATACCATAAAGAGATTTCATAGACAAATGTTGATGTTCTGGACGATGTAGATTTTCCTCTGCAAGAAAACAATTTTATCTAAAAAGCATAATTATCTTAATAACTATCTTGAAAACTAATTGGGATTTTGAGGCTTGGTCAGGGTTTTCTAGGTGGTTGACACCTGGAGTTCTGAGCAGCTGGGAAAGGTAAGGCTGATTATTTGGGGAAAAAGCCTGAACACAAACCAACAGAAAAAAGGATGTGTAGAAGAGTAGTAGTAGTGTCACTGGTAAGGAAGTGCTTTGGTAGAATCTGACATTTAGAAAGCAGGCTAAGCTGGAGAGGAATGAACTCAGGCTGCAGACACCAACTTTGGAGCTTGAGGGCTAAATGCTAATAGAATATGGCAGGTGGATAATGAAGGATTTTTGTTTTATTTATTTATTTTTTAAAATTTATTTAACTAGGAGGTTGCAAGAGGGGCTAGTAGCTACAAGATCTGCTGGACAATGTGATGGATCAGTAACCAGCAAAGAGGGCTTGCTGGTGGGAGGTGAAGGTGCAATAAGGCTGCCCTAGATTAGGAAGAGATGCAAGGTGATGAACAAAAGGAGTGGATTGCTTGCTGAATTTCTGGAGGTTTTTAACTACAGAAAGTGAAGTGAATAGCAAAAGCATTTGGTGCATATCAGAAACAAGAACAATACACTTGATAAAAGGCAGCTGTAAGATCAGTCAGATGTCTGTATCTATGGTCACTGAAGGAATGTATGTATCCTTAAGATACTTCCTCACAGCATCTGTACTGTGTTTTATTAAAAGACTTTTGTCTTTAGATAGTAATAATAGAGCAAGAGGGAACAAATTGATTTGCTCTTTTTTTCCGTACCTCATCTTTGCCTTCTTGATGTTTATTTTGGCTATCGTGCTTTCTGAGGCATTTTTAATTAGTACTTCTTTCTTAAACAGAGTGTCTTTGAGTGGGTCAGAATCTCACGTCTGAGGCTGCAGAAAATATTATTTTACTGAAAAGGAATTGGAAAGTGTATTTTCTCTGAGGAGATACGTTTTTGAATGATTGTTTGTGTCTGCATCTAGAAGAAAGGAAATGATTATTTCTTATGGCAGCTGAGAGATGGTCATGAGGAAAAGGAAATTATTATTAATTAATCATCAATTATTATTTTAATATTTATGTAGCACTGTGTGACTGGTGTCCCACAGGGATGGCGGATCATCTCTCTGCCTGAGGAGCCTACATTCTAAATTTAGCCATGGTGATGGCTGCTCATGGCAGATGATGTGTTTTCATCATTCCCTGCTCTGCCTCAGCTTTTCAGTTGAATCCCATTTTAATTCCCCGTCCCCAATAGAGGGGAGCCTGCACTAAGCAGGAATGGTAAGATCAGAGTCTAAAAGAGTACAATCAATGCAGTAAACAGAGAGGCAGGATTAGAGGTCTGATCTCAGAGTTACATCTTGCAATCCTTACCTAGGAATTGCAGTAATGTAAATAAATTCTTTCCCAGAATAAAGAGTGCAGGATTTGGTGCTGATTTGGAAAGACCTGCCCTTTCTGGACCTTCAGCCTGATGTCCAAGTAAAGTTTTGGTGTTTTTTTCAAAGACCTTAAATTGACACACTTAATGGTAAGAGACCTGGCCTCCGTGGAACTGGTGGCAGCCGTACTGGGATGTTTCTCTTACTGGTGTTTTCCCTGACCTTACCTCTTGCTGAAGTCCCATTCCCATTTCTGTGCTTTGAAGCAGGTGTTTCTGGATGCTGCCTGTGCCTGATACTGCACTCCGCTGGCAGCAGTCAGTAGGGTAATAAACTCTGATAGATGCATTCTGATAAAACCCATTTATTTAGATCCTAAGAATTAGATACATCACAAGGTGTAAGGTGGCAGTTCCACAAAGTGTCAAATTGGACTCTGTGATTCAAAGAATACCTTTATGTGGCAGCTGCTTGGAGTGGATTTGAAAAAGCAACTGAGAATATGTAGTACTGAGAGAAACCAGCATTTATGTAAAGTACCTGTCATTGTCAGAGTGTGGTGTAGTGGCTAGAACAGAAAATGCGAGTCAAACAGTCTAGGGTTTATTTTTGGCTCAAGCATATCTGTACTGAAGTCAAATTAATTGGAACTAAATACAGAAGTCTCTCCTTATATAGGATTTTTGATCCACTTTCAGAACTCTGTTAGAGATAAGTACTGTTTTGTTTTTCTAGAGGATGATCTAAAAGCATTGAGGGAAGTTGCTACATTTTCTATTACTGTATGCAAGATTTTTCCCATAAGCATGTGACTTAGCATGAGATGTATGACTTCTATGCTGTGAGGGATAAATATGTGGAAATCTATAGCTATTGCCAGGTGCCATTCTTAATCAGAAATCTGTTGGCTTCACTGAAATTTTGCATAGATATTTTCCCCTGTCAGGCGACCTACTTAAATAGAAAAATACTGTATAACAGTCTTACAGGTGTTTCTGGGCAGAGTCCCTGTTCTGCAGAGTAGAAGTCCAGGACAAAAAACCAAGTTTTCATTTATTGGTACATTTTCATTCATTCAAATAAAAAAAATTGAATAAAGGAAGTTTAAACATTTTGAATGTGACTGTTGCCTGTTAAAAAAGATTCTTTAAAGAACCAAACCAAAACAATCTGATGTCTCCAGGGAAATGCCTGCATAGTGCTCTGCAAAAGGTATCCCAATGAACTCCAGGGGAGTTCTCTTGAAGAAGTTCAGCCTCCTGGACAGTGCGTTTATCTTTGGGACATTGTTTACAGGATGTGTCATGGTTTGACTGGCCCTACACTGTACTGTGCAGGGGGTAGCACATTTATCCTTAGAGATTACCACACGAGAGGATGTTGTGGTTCCCTTTTGTTTCAACTTGCTTCCAAGTCGAGACAGTTGCTCAAATGTACTCCCAGGAGTGAGGCAAGAGACGGTCTAAGCATATGGGCAGTGGATTCTGCAGAGACATGATTTGACAGTGGTTTCACCCCTCTGGGCTGGCTCAGGCCTCTGTTGCACTGAGTGTGCTCTCTGTCTGCACAGAGCTGGGCGTGTTCCCTTTGGGGATCAGTACCTCATAGAAGCAGGACCTAATCAGCTAACCCAGTACTTGCAGTGCATGGTCCTGAAATAATTCACAAGGAAAAGTGTATAACAAGGCATGTTACTATCTTGTTTGTCTGTTTAGAAATAAAAAGCAGAGCTATCAGAGGAGAGAGAAACCCCCGTTTGGTTGCCTGTGTTGCCATCTTCTGCTGGCAGCAGAGCAGGATGGGCACAGGAGTAAGAGCAGCCACAGCTGGTTTGGCCATTCTGGTTTGTGTAACCAATGCAAACCAGCATGAGGGCTGGGGGGGACAGATATACCCAGGACCATGTTCATTTTTGTGCAGGACAGTGCCCCTAGGCAAGACAAGCATCTTGTGAGATGAACATTCTGCTTTAACTGCCCTCCCTTCTCATAAGCATTGTTTCAGTGGGGAAAGAAGCAAACCTTTAGGCAGGGCTATGAGATGGCACTTTTGAAAGTACCTGAAGGCTGAAGCAAAAGTAACTTCACTGAAAGTCATTTAAAAGTCAGTGAGACTTGGGCTTTTAAATCTTTCTAGGTGTTTTTCTTACAAGTTACCATCAGTACTTGAAAATCTAATCTATTAGCTGTGCCTCCATTGCACCATCCAGCTGAGGATCTCTAATCAAAGCTGTTAATATCTATAAATCTGTAATACCTTATGAATTCTCTATATTGACTTGAATTTTGGTATGTTTACAGTATGAGTGTATTGATTTAGGTTAATAGGAAAAATAACCCAGTCAGTAATAAAAGCTGATGATAAATCAGCCTAGTTCAGATGGGTGACAGGCAAGGATGGAGAGACCCAGCAGGCAAAGGCCAGCAAGTCAGCATGAGCAGCTTGTGTGGCCAGTCCATCTTTTCCTTACTGCAACAAGGGAGAGTCCAGGGGACACCTGCTGAGGGGAGAGAGCCGTGTTTCCTGATACATGAATCAGCTGTAATCATGTTACTGTCAGATGACACAAGGTACACCTCTCTGCCCTTCTTTAACTTGCTGTTAAGCAACACCTTGGATTTAAAGGCACTGGCAGAAGTCCAGTGGAGTCCTCACAGTTTGTCAGGCAAATAAGGTTCATTCTCAGGGTCCTGCTTCTCATTTCAGGGCTGCCTGTCCCGGTAGGATAAGCTGCAGGATTGTGCCTGGAAAAGAGTGGTGCCTCACACCTGGGGAGGTGCAGTCAGAACAGTAGAGGTGTTACTGGCCACGGCACCCTTTGGGGGGAAAACAACCATAGGTTATCCAGTTCAACAGCTGACACAGATTTTTGTACCATTTTGCCTGAAGCTGTTCTGTAGACTGCAGGGAAAAATATTAGTGATCTGCAGGAAGCGCCAGCTCCCTGACATGGATGTAACATTAGGCTTAGCTGCAAGACCAGAAGCAGTAGAATTTGTAACCTGAGTATCTTCTTTCCTGGTCGAGCTCCTTGGGATATTAATTTGAGTTGTTCTAACTCAGTCTTTTATCTTTGTGGTTTATAAAGCAAAAGAGCTTTTTTCTCTGTTAATTTCCAGTATATTACTTTCTTGTTTTAAATAAAGGTCCTGCTCTATTTTTGAATAACATAATGAGTGAAAAATTACTTTATTCATCCTGGTGGCAGGACAGCAATTTGTTACAATGCCAGCTAGAGGACCTGGATCAGAAACAAATTTGGGTTCCCAGGCTCTGTGCCAGAAGAGCTGAGACATATTTTTGAGGTGAGGTACTTGGACTCTAGGGGGAGATTGTTGACTGAACTGAGCTGCTTTCACAAACATCCTGCCAGCTGAGCGTTGACACACTGCTGGTCTTTGCCTCAAATGGGCAGGTCCCTGCCCCGCACTGGGCACTGCGGCGAGGAGCTGCTCCCAAGAACTGGAAGCACAGGTGAAGAACTGGGGATGCTTGCAGCGGAAATTAAGTTCCTGCATTCACACTCATCACTTACTATTGCATTGATCCAAGTACAAGGGTCATGTGTAATGATGACTGTGGGTTGTTGGAGGAGGGGAGGGTTGTTGCCCTTTTTGTGTGGGGACAGAGCTGAAACTTGAGCAGAAGATGCTGCAAGTCCATTCCCACTTAACCACCCTGGACCTAGTTGCACATCACCTTTTGAAAGCTCTCTCTCTCTCTCTGTCGCTTTTCTGTAGCCCTTCCCACCATGCTCCGTGACGCTTCCTCACATCCCAGACCATTTCCACCTTGGCCTTGCTCCTGCTGTCTTAAGCAGATGCAAGGTGGAAGCTGGAGGCACAGACTTCTTGTGGAGCAGTCCTGAGAAGTCTGGTAGTTCTGAAGCTGCAGCTTTTTTAAAGGACTGAACATGCATAGGGCCTGTTCTGTTACAGTTATTGTTTGTGTGAGGCAGCATCTTCCAGCTGCTGTTCTCTCCATGGATAAAGATATCGTCAGCTGGAATTATCTGCTTCCACATTTTGTATAAGACATATTAAGTGCTTGGAAAAGCTCCAGATACTTCAAGTGAGTCTGTAAGAGGAAAAACTACAGACTGAGACTACAAGGGAGAACATCTTGTTAGGACCATTTTACTGAAAAATAACTCCCTCTTCTTTTATCTGAGTAGATGAAATACTGGTAATTATGACTGTAGATGGTCATTGATATATATGTTTATGCATTATTTTCTGATGTTTATGTATACCTGTAGTTATTTCAGAGGGTGAAATGCAGGTCATTAGTAGCATTGTTGGAGCAGTAGAAAGGTATTATAAAATCAAGAGATGTCTGCATAGACCTGAGTCATATGTCCTAGATAGATGATAATTACCATAGTGCACAAGAAATAGGGTTTTCAAGCAAAGCTACGAGGTGACATGTTTAAAGCAAAGGAAGATTTTTTTTTTCACACAGTCAATAGTTAAAGTGTGGAACTTCTTGCTACAGGCTGTTGTTGATGCTGAAGCTTACAGGAGCCTTTTTGAAAGTTGATAGGAACAAAATTCTTCTGGTTTACAGCATACCATAACATCTGATTGCATCTTTAGCTTCAGCTTTTAAGCAGCAGGTCTCTGGAAGTACAGGGGAATGCTGCAGAGTATCACTGTGAATTCGCCCTGTTCTTCCTTAGGACATGGCTGGAACGAGGACATGGGCAAGAGGAGCTTTGCTCTGACTGACTTCTTCAACTCTTACAGTAAACATTAAATGGAGTTATGTGACAGGGAGGTAAGGAAGAAATAAAGGTAGAGGATTGGATGCTGATTAGCACTGGCATAAATTCAAGGATGCAATCAAGAAGTGCACAGAGCCACAGAGCAATGGGGTACCTGAGGACAGCTTCAGCCCAGCTCCCCAAGGACTCTGCAGGCGCCAGCATCACACTTCCCGCTCAGTAAGGCAAGCGCAGGCATAAATTTCCACCTGGCCAATTTCAATATTTTATTCCATCTTCCCAACCTATGTGAGAAGAAATGGCTTAAGGGAAACCCATTAACTTCAGTAAGGACCCCTTTTGGGTATACTTGCCATGATGTGCATTCAGACACACAAATATATGTTTCACCAAGGGCCCAGCTGCAGACCCACACTTCAACACATGAATGCAGCATGTCTCTGGCACCCTAAATCTGATGTGTGTATATGGGAATTCTGAGTCAACCCTGGCTCTGTACAAGAAGTGTGCAAGACCAGAGCTGTAGCAGAAGAACAGGTAGGAAGTTACTGATGGCAGTGCTTGTTGATGACATTTGTTTTGCCTTCTCCATTTTTGTAGAGGTTGTGACAATGGACAGAAATACATAAAATAAAGGTGGTGTGTGTATTCTCTGGCCTTGTCTGGTCAGCACTTAGAGATTTTCTCTCTCGGCAAAGTGACTACCCTATAATCACTGATGCATATAAATTTTGGCTTTTTTTTTGATTGGGACCTGTGTATGGTAATGGATGAGCAGAGAGGCAATTTCTTTTATAAGGAGGTGAGCATTATGCAATTTAAAGGGGCCAGGTTTTCCTATTTGTTCAATCTATGAGTTTCTTGCTTCGTGAACATCTGAATCTTCTACTTGCAGGTAAGAAATACCTACAGATTGTTGTAATGATATGTCCAAAGCACAGAGTAGCTCAGCATTCCCCATTGATTGTCATATACTGGGATCTTGAGAGCTAGGAGATTATGTTGTTTGGATAGCCAAGAGGAAGGAGAAGTAGCAGTAGCACGACCAGTTTTCCGGTAGAGGTAACAGCCACAGAGTAGCTTTGGATTGAGCTGGATTTGCCGTGGTACCCAGCATGATCCAGCTGCCTTCGCCTCAGTGGCATCACTGGTCCCAAAGTGGTGTCAGTGTTACCCAGTGCTGGCTGTGTGCCCAGCCCATGGCCTGGCAGTCTCGCAGTTTGCAGAGACCGCTATCTCAGGAGCCCTCTGGTGACCTCCTAGGTCAAAGCCATCCAGGGCACTCTCAGCAAGAGTAGTGGCATTGGCCAGTCTAGAGGTTGACTGACACTTGTAGCCAAGTTTTGACTGTTGCGCACAGTTAAAAGCTGTCCTGCCAGTTTGTTTGCTGATAACTCCCCCAGATCTGGCATTCCTCTGATTCTGTGGCCAAGTGTAGTTTGCTATTATTTAGACCGAATCATGCCTTGGGCAAAACTGACATCACTGCGGGCCTCATTAGGGAAATGAGGAGCAGGGTGTGAGGAGCTGGTTGCGGGAAGTGCCAGTTTCCCACCACTGAACTGGGAGGTGAACGCCCCTTGCCAGGGAGGTTAGTGGGATCTGTTGGTTTCAATGTAGCCCTTTGCCAGCACCCCTCAGTTTCAGGAGCAGTGGGAATCTTACTACATGGAGAGCTTTTGTCCTGGTTTCAGCTGGGATAGAGTTAATTTTTTTCCTAGTAGCTGCTAGAGGTCTGTGTTTTGGATTTTATATGAGAGTAATATTGATAACACACTGATGTTTTAGATGTTGCAGTGCAGTGCTCACCATTAGGACTTTTCAGTTTCTTGTGCTCTGACCGTGATCGGGCCCAGAAATAAACTGGAAGGGAGCACAGCCAGGACAGGTGACCCAAACTGGCCAAAGGGATATTCCATGTCATCGAACATCATGCTCAGTGTGGGGGCAGGTGGCTGCCAGGGGCTGATCACTGCACGTGTATGGGCTGGGCATCAGTCAGCAGGTGGTGAGCAATTGTATTGTGCATCACTTGTTCATCTATTAGTATTACTATTATTATTATTACCACCTTTATTTCAGTCATTAAATTGTTCTTAACTCTTGAGCTTTACCTTTTTCCAGCTTTCCTCCCCATTCCAACTGTGCTGGGGGGCAGTGAGGAAGTGGCTGTGTGGGACTCAGCTGCTGGCTGGGGTTAAAACACAACGGCTTTTGAAAAGTCGACATGCGTGCTATGGGATGTAGGCTGCTCCACTGCTGTCTTGTGTTTGCTTTTTTCTAATCACCATTTTAAAGAGCAGTACTAACAGGGCAACATGGTTTCTATGCATCTCTGGTAATTTCAGAATCATGGATTTAAATAAATGAAGACTAATCACTTAGTTGTTGGTAGGTAGGAAAGTCTTTGTCTTTAAGTAGTGCAGAATTTCTTAGTCTGCTTAGTTACATTGATAGTTTGGAAGAAAGAGAGTGATTAGTGAAATCTGGAATAATTATTTCATTTGCAAACTTCTTTTGCTAGCCATTTTCCTTTTCTTGTGTTTAAATATCACCTTGATGTTGCCTTACGTCTCCCATAATTTACCTTAATTTATACCTTACTGGACTTTAGCTATGTAATTCCTGTCTTTCCCTTTTATCTAGTTGTTCCTGACCTTTGGAGTTGATTGTGTAAGCAGAGGTGCAAGTACTGTTTTCCCACTGAAGATCAGACATGTCATATAAGACACTGTCTTTAATGTCACTCTGTAGTTCACTCCATCTTGCTAGTTCAACCTGCAGCAAGTTACTAAAGTTAGCTTATAAATGGTGTGAATAATTTATCTGATGAAGAAAAGTACTGTTTGAAGAGAGTAAATGCCTGTTCCAGCCACTACAGTGGCAAACTCCACCGCTCGTGCTGCTAACATCCAACCATTATCTCCCTCTTATTTCACACTAAACAGGATAAGAAAAATATTCTTACAAATGGACTGTTTCTAAACATATCAGAAGCTTTTTTGGACCTAAGAAATGAAACTGGTTTTTTAAGACCTCAGTTTTTATTTTGGCACAAATTATAGATGTTCACAAAAGTATCAGTAAGTGCAGGCTCTGGAGATGGGTTGCTTCTCATTAAACATGCATGTGCTATTGTCTTCTTACTTCTTTAGACCTGGCCTTCATTTTGAGGTCAGACTTTAATTTCTGAAGAATGTAATTTAAAGCTATGTATAGTGCTTTGTGATTACCTGGAATTACTAAGGAAAAAGACTTGGCAGTGGCAGAATAAATATGTAGGAACTGTAGCTGCCTTAACTCTGCTAGAGGTAGTAAAAAAAGAAGGTCTAAACATTTGAATGATTTTAACAAGAGGCCAGAAGCAAGTGAAGTGTCTGTTGCATTGCAAAAGCTTTTACAGACAGAAGTTGACTACACAGGAGGCTCCTGCTCCCTGTATTTAAAGTTTACTTTGCCATTTGTCTTGAGTGAGTTCAGTGTTGTAGTGAATAATTTATAGGCAGTATGAATGAGCTCATTAGTCACCTTTTCAGAGCTTAAGTGAGTTTTGTGGTTGTCATTACATGGATCTTCTGTTCACAGGCATGACAGAAGGACAGCTCGGCAGCTGCCTGGTTTGTGCTGGCACAGCCCCGAATGGCTTGTCTGCTGCTGAAACCCCAACTCTGCTGCTCAGCAGTGGGCCAATAACCTGCAGGGGTTTTTCCAGGGATAGTTTATTTCTTTTTTCTCACATGTGGTGTTTGGTTTGGTATTGCGTTGTTTTCATGTTGGGGGTGTTTTTCATTGTGAAAAAGAATATTGAAGATTATGTGACAGGTGATGTGGAATGAGTAAAACCCTCCACTTGCATACAAACAAAAAATGTGACTTTTCTCCTCAAACACTCTTAAAAATTTTGTTATAGCCTGTCTTGATTTTGGCTGTGATGGAGTTAATTTTCTTCCTGGTAGCTGATACAATGCCATGGTTTGGATTTATGAGAATGACATGGGTAACACGCTGCTGGTTTAGTTGTTGCTGTGCAGTGCTTAGCCTAAGTCTAGGGCTTTTCAGTTTCTCATGCTCTGCCAGCAAGCAGGTGCACAAGAATCCAGGAGAGAGCACAGCCAGGACAGCTGACTGCAACTGGCCAAAGGGATATTCCATATCAAAGAGCATCATGCCCACTAGATAAACTGGGGGAGTTGGCTGCGAAGGGCTGATGACTGCAGGGGTACAGGCTGGGCATCACTCAGCTGGTGGTGTGCAATTTTATTGTCCATCATTTTCGTGTCCATCTTTGGATTTATTTCTCTCTCTCTCCCTCTCTCATATCTTCCTTTTCACTACTACTATAATATTGTAATTTATTTCATTTATTAAGCTGTTCTTATCTCAGCTCAGGGGTTTTACCTTTTTGCGATTCTCCTCCCCATCCCACCAGGGGTGGGAGGAGTGAGTAAGCACATGCATAGTTCTTAGTTGCTGGCTGGGATTAAACCACAACATAACCATAACATTTTTTTGTCCTTGAAATGCTTATGGAAATGCTAAATTGTGCTGGGACTAGCTGAACCTAAGAAAAGGGCTTAACTATCAATGTTTACAAGGCTCCAGATTTAAAGAGAAAAACATTCTCAAGATTATTTCATAGTGCTTCAGCAGCCGAAGCCCACCCCGTCCTTGTGGCATCCCTGTGAATGTGAAATTTGCCTGCAAAAAGGCTGTGAGGTACCAGATGCTCTATGCCTCCCAGATCACTGCAGCTGCTCACTGAATTTACCTGTTGCTGGAAAGACTGGGGCAGTGCCAAAAGGCCTGGCAGAAATTAATGTCCCAGTGAATAAGTCAGTCTATTATAATAATGCACTGTTGTCACTGTAGAGAAGCCAAAAACTGCTTGCAGGGAAACCTACCTCACAGGACATGAATGTAGCAGCCAGGGGGGTGGTTCTCTGGCCACAGAAGTTGTTGTTGGGATGTGGCTACTTGATCTGTGCTTTTTTTTGCTCTGCCAGCTTTTCTCCTGCCTCCCAAAATCTTGCTTACCTGCTCTGCCTGATGGCTGCTCTCTGGTTCAGCCTTGGAGGCCACCTCACTTGTGGCTGTGGAGGGGAGCACAGGACAAGACAGGACTTTTCTGCAGATGGTACTGATGCAGTTTTTCATTGCTTTCTATTCCTTGCTCCCTGGCAGTTTTGGTGAGCTGGTCTGTGGCACTAAAAACACACCAAGGCTAGAAGTCTGCTTATTCATTTTATGGCACTTTATGTGTTTCCCACAACCCGCACCCTCTCAGCATCTCTTTGCAGACACAGCTGTAGGTCAGCATGGCCATGCTGGTGCTTCATCCCTGCACCACCTCATACAGGCTCTCATAGTTGTCTCTGTGTTGTTACAATTTGGGAGTCTGCATTTCACAGGATTTCCTCCCAGAACAGTGTTCAAGAAATGTACAGGAAGAGTAGAGCCAAGTAATGAGGAGAGGAAAGGACCCTGGAATATCCTGTGCTACAAAAAGCTGGAAATCAGGCTGGGACTCACAAAAGTTTAGTTGTGGCTAGGAAATGCACCTGACACAAGCAAATGGTCAGAGGAGAATAATTGTCTTGTGGCTCACAGCACTAGTGATGGTAAACTATGGTTAGTGACAGTTGCCGAGAACTTCAGTTGATATGTGAACACAAACTTCACTATTTGTGAGGTCTTAAAACTTAAATTTTGCATGCATAGATACACAAATAAAGGACAATTTTATGAAATAATTGATGAAGTGAACAGTTTGTATTCAAAAAAGCTGAGGCAGAATTTGAGATGTTGACTTGAAATAATTTTGTCTTAGTTTTAGAAATTCCACTTGGCAATGCAGTTTGGGAGTTTTATAAAAAGAGCATGGTTTTCCATTGTATTTTTCCCCAAAACTTCTGATCTTTACTTGTTTGCAGTGTTGGCTGCTGCTTTTCCTCCACGCTTCTTTAGAGAACAAAAATACAGTTGATTTCTGGTTCTGCTGATTATTTGTAAGTTTGACTTCAGCTGCCAAGTGGTGAATACTGATGTTGAGATAACGCCAAGCCACATCTTGTGGCATTATACCTTTACAACAGATAACAGAGTTTGAACACCAAACTCCAGAACACAGTTCTTTCATTTTTCAGCCTCTTTAAACACTGCAGCTGTAGTAGAAATACTGGCTTGTATTACAGTTAATGTACCAACTGAGTTAGGTGGTTTCAAACCTTTATAGCAGAAGACTCCAGTAAAGATATGTTTATCCCAGCAACATTTTGCTTTCCACTGGCTAGGCTACTAAAATTAGCTGCACTGGCAGAAGCTTCCCTTTCCCAGTATAAGTTAGGTTTGTTCTTGGGGTCTTTGTATGTTGGTTAATTACACTGTGAAAGCATCTCTCATATGGACACATTTAACAAATATATGTAGGACAAATGAGCATGCATGATTCTCTCCTCCCACCACACTCATGCACAGAAACACAATTGCTGGTTGCTTCTCAGCTGTATATAATTTTAGCACTAAGTATACTCATTTTCCTAAAAACTGCAAGTGTTACTACAATAACATTGTAAATGTGCATACATTAATTTATATAGGAGCTATTTAATAAAAACTGTGGATTTTATTGGAAGAAATTAATTTTATTTTAGCCTGTGAAACAGAAACGCCATAGATACTTCTGTTTGCTCAGACTTCTGACAAAGCTTTGTATTGGTACTCCTTTTCTCACAGATTCAGTTCTGTTTCTGTTGGGTTTTGCCTGCTGGGGAAAATGAGAACTTGAAGAATAATTAAATGCAAGGTTGGGAAAATGCTTTGTAAACCTGATTCCGTGTTCTCGAGTGAATGAGCAAAAGACAGACCTATTGGTAAGCTGGAGTAAGCTGGGCCTTCACTGCATGTGTAGCCTATGGCTTAGTGCTTGCTGTGGTTGAAGAAAGGGAGGGTGTGCTTGCAAAAGCCATGGGACAGGCAGACAACTGCACTCAGAGCAGTTGCGAAGCCAGAGTTGCTCACTTTCAGGGCAGCAGGGCACTGTTTGTCAGCCCATTAGGTGTGTTACCTCTGTACAGGGCAGAGAACTCTGGCTATTCTGATACTGTTCCAGGAATTCAGACACAGCTGTTTCTCTGCCCCAAAAGCAGTCATAGTGAGTGCAAAAACCAAAACCAGGCTGGTCTTCTGTGGTTAAAAATAAAGAAGTGTTGATACTGCAGGAGAAGAATGCTGAGAACAGGAGTTGTGAAAGAGGAAATGAATAAACATGTACTGTGTTCATGATTTAGTTTTTATAAGTTCTTGAAGATGTCCAATGTGCTTATGCTCTGTACAAGATTAAATCTATTGCCTCAAAGAAAACAGAAGATTAGAATTGTCAAGATTGATGGGGACACACCAGTCATTCTGCATTGAGGAAGAACTGACACAAAACAAGATGGTCTTGTACCCTTGTGTACAGGTGTCAGGGCCTGAGCTGTGTCCCACATTGAGTGATCACAAGAGTCAGCAGCCCTGTCCACACCACTCTTTGCAAAGTACATCAGGACCCTTAAGAATTAGGAGGGGGTTTTGTACAGCTGCGTGTCTAATTCTGAATCCTAATGAGCAAGCTTTGCTGGCAAACTTGCAGGAGATTTCAGGGAAGAAATCTGACTCTGATGTAGAGAGAATAAACATTGACAAGGACACCAGTCAATAAAGTCATGGTAACTGGAGACCAAGTTAGGAAGAGGGGCTTAAAGGTGAGGATAAATAGTGCAGGACTGTTGAAATGTGGCAGGTGAGGCCAGAAGGCAGAAAGTAGAAATATTTGGCAAGTATATGTGATGTGGGGTCCTGCTTTTGACTGAGACAGTGGTGCTGTATTTTTGGATTTAGTATGATAATTAAGTTGATATCACAGTGATGTTTTAGTTGTTGCTGTGCAGTGCTTGCCCTAAGTCAAGGGCAAGTTTTCAGTTTCCTGTGCTCTGACAGTGAGCAGTGCACAAGAAGCTGGGCGGGGGGGGGGGAGCATGGCCAGGACAGGGGACCTGAACTGGCCAAAGGAATGTTCCATACCATGGAGCATTGTGCCCAGTATATAAACTGTGGGGGAATTGGCCAGGAGGGGCCAATTACTTCTTAGGGATGAACAGGGCATCAGTCAGCAGGTGGTAAGCAAATGTATTGTGCATTATTTGTTTCTCTTGGGTGTTACTACTCTTTCTGTCTAATACTATTACTATCAATCATCATCATCATCATCATCTTTTATTTTGTATGAATTATGAAACTATTCCTATCTCAACACTTGAGTCAAGGGTTTGGGGTTTTTTTTGATGTTTTTATTCTGATTCCTCTCCTCACTGTGTGTGTGGTGAGGAAGAGCAAGTGACTGTGTGGTATTTAGTTGCTGTCTGGGGTTAAACCATGACACATGGTCATAATACTAGCAAAGAAAGATGTTCCCAGCAGAGACAGAGATTCGGGGGGGAAGATGAGCCCATGACCCTTGCTGTGCTTATGTGCTTGATGGCTTGTGGGAAATTTTCAGGGATTCCAATCTAGAGGAGGATAAGAGATAAAGGAGTATAGGGAGATGGCTGGAAATCCTCATTAAATAAGATACTGCAACATCTGCAGTTGGTATTCTGAAATCTGAGTGGAAAGATTAGACTGTTGTATATTAGCCCACAAGGCTAAAGTGCAGCTCTGCACTGTTGGAACTTCTAATCAGCCTTCAGTACAGCAAGTACTTTGGTCTTGATGTACAAACAGTTTCATCTGTCAGTGTTTCAAATCTTATGCTGAATGAATTAGTATTATTGCTGTCTCAGAAATGGGGAAACCAACACCCTAATAAATTTGGGGGCTTGCCTGAGATTACAGTGAGTACTTTGTTACTCGATGTCCATACATTCATTAGTTGTTCTGCTGCTGCTGTAGTCTCTAAGCCAGCAGTTAATGTTCTTTCAATAAAGCTGCATGAGACTGAGTGCCCCTTTCTTAAATTAGTTGTATTAGGTATTCCAGCAAAGAGTCAGAAGTTGGGAACAGTCTTCCCAAGAGGCAAGATAGTAGTGTTTACTTTGTTTCTGGTGTTTTACTGTTCTGCAAGTCAGCAGCTCCCGTTGCTGTTGAGCTCAGGGGTAAGTGGGAGCCAGCGAGAGGCTGCCCTGCACTGCTGCCTCTCTTGGGGCACCCAGCGGGCACTCTGGCCCCCTGCTCTCCTCACCTTCTCCGCCACCTGCTGCTGGCCCCTGGGCTTGATCACGACGCCTTTTCTGTCTACACAGTAAATGTCTCAGTGGCCCTTCGGTGCAATCTCTGATGTGCACTCTGGGGAAATTCCTACCTGCCATGGAAAAAAACCAAAACTCTGAAACATCATATTCCACCAGTATTCATGGGGAGTTTGGCCATTAATTGTGAACAGAACTGAGCTGAATAGGATGCATACATAATGTATTCAGGGTATAATTTTCTTTGCATACTACCCTGCATTTCATGAGGCTTCCCCCTTCTCACTTCAGAAATACTTCTCATTAACTGAATTCTTCTTGGTAGTCTTTCAAGACACTTGACTTTTACAAGTGATAATAAATGCAATAAATCTTCTTGCTTGCCAATAAAGAGGCATGTTGATTCACTCAGAAAAATGTCTGAAGCATTTGAAGTAAATTCAGGTGGGTGGAGTTATGACTTGATAATTTAGTTTGGGTTTGAAACCAAACGGCCATGAGATAAGAACTGTGTAAACTGATGGTCTTGCTGACTGTTGGAGTGTTAGGGCTGGTGGAGTCTCAGGGCAGGCTTGCCAGTGGGTAATGATGATACTCTGCTGCCTGATAGGTATTCTTCCCATTCTGCAATTCAGCTGCTGGTGTGTCTGCTTGAAAATATGCAAGAATGTGAAATAGCAGTTCACTGGGTAGGGGAGGGAAAGCTATCGGCAAAAGAAGTCTTAGCTAGTTATGATAGGAATTTCTAGTTCTAGAGAATCAGTGAAATGCTTCTTATCCCTGCACTTTGAGAATGAGGTGCTTGCCACTCTTATCTAAAACTGTGAATTTCATGCGTGTTAAAGAGATTAAAGGAGGTAACCCATCCATTGGGAAATAATGCAGAATTCCCTAAAGGTCTTGAGGCAGCTGTTCTAACTTTTCTAAATAAAACAGCTAAAATGTTTTCCGTCCTGGCTTAGTGACAATTCCTGTGTTTCGGGGGGACTGCTCTGGGAAGGATACCTGTATTTCTCACTTATGTGATATTGTTTATACATTTCTGCAGCAGGCATTTTCTATATTGAAAGGAAAATTTATTTTAAAGTATTCTAAATCTGCAAGCATTGTTTGCCCAGAGCAGAAATGTTTGATTTTTGTGGACTAGCTATGAAACAATCCCATGTACTTGTTTTTGCGGGTAAACAGCCATACTTTAATTTTGTGCTGCAAATCATTGAAGCTACTTGAGATCTGGTATGTAACATATAGGAGACTGTACATTCAGCTAGTGCTGTCCAGACTTGACAACTACTTTATTTTTAAATCAAGTTAGTTCCCTTTAATTAATTCAACTGATGGCAAGGGGTTTTTACTCAAGTTAATACTAGTTATGTCAGAATGTGATACCAGAGGAGAAAATGCACCATTTTTCCTAATTGAGTCAAGCCTTCTTTTAAAGCAGATTTCCGTCAGGAAATCCCCCCCTCCCCCCTTTCGTCGGCAGTTACTGCAGATTACTGCAACACGGTTCTGTGCTGTGCACCGCACACCACAGCAGTGGCCATAGTTCCGCGGTGCCGGCGCCAGCAGCAGAGCCCCGTGCGGGACCCCGCGCCTGTCGCTGCCCGCGCTCCCCCGCAGGGCCCGGCTCCTGCTCACACAGCGGGGCAGGTGCCTGGCTCTGGCCCGCGGACTCGTGCGCGCCGCCGGGCCCGGCGGCTTCGCCCGTTTTCGGCAGGAATTACCTGCCCACTGGAAGGGTGTTGACAGATGCCTCCCCCTCTCCTCTTGCGGGAGAGGTAGAAGCAGGGCTCCGGTATGCTAAGCCGTAGGCTCCTGAGGCTCGTCGGTGCCTTCGGTGTACACCGCGGTTCAGCCGGGGTCGGCCTGGCCGGGCGGGGGGAAAGGAGACTCGCACAAGTGGGAGCGCGGCGGCTGCCGGTTCCCAGCGCATCGGGACTTCCCGAGCGCCTCCGCCCGACTTCGGACACCCGCCCGCCTCCGGCCAGCGCCGCCGGCCCGGCACGACCCCGGCGCCGGGGTGGGCGGGCGCCCTGCAGGAGGGTACGGCCGGGTCCCCGCCGGCGACTGGCAGGAACCACCGCCTTCCCCCCACCGCCGGCGGCCCTCCCTTCCGCGGCTTCTCCCGTCGCGGCTGGCCCAGCCCACGTTTTCCCTCTCTCCCCTCCCTCCGTGGTCATGTGTCGCCTTTTTTGTTTGCAGTGGAAACAATTTCTCGCTCTCGGGCTCGCACCGAGGCGGACCGCTGCCCGTCGGGAGCGCGGGGCGGGCGCGGGGCAGCCGGGCCCCATGCAGGCGGCGGAGCCCCGTGCGCCGGGACCCCCGCGGCACCCCCGGGGCTCGGGCTGAGGCGGGGGCGCGCCATGCCTGGCTCCGTCAGATGAAACTTTGTGCCACTGCCATGAAGGGACCGCGGTGAACCCGCCGCCCCCCGCCAGGTAAGTTGCTGTTGTTGTTGTTGTTGTTGTTGTTGTTGTTGTTGGCGGGGGTTGCGCGGGGCGGCGCGGGCCGGCCGCTGGGAGCGGCGCGGTGCGGTCCCGCCCGGCTCGGCCCGGCCCCGCGCCACAACTTGGTCGGGAGTTGGTGCGCGGCCCGGCGCGCGCGCCGCCGTGACCCCGCCGAGCCCGGCCGTGCCCGCGCCGCGGGGCCGCGCCCGGCGCGAGCTCGTCCCGCCGGGGGTGCCGGCAGCGCCCGGCCGAGGGCCTGGGGGCGCGCGCGCGCACGTGCGGCGGGGGCCGCGGGGCCGCGCGGGCCGGTGACACCTGGCCGGCATTGGCGGGGTGCGCGGCGCGCGCCGCCCGGCCCGAGCAGCCCCGGTCGCCTGGCAACGCCATTGATTGGCTGCGGCCGCGGCCAATGGGCGCCCGCCCCCCCCCCCCCCCCTGCGCGGCGGGTGCGGTGGGAGCGCGGGCGGGGGCCCGCCCCGGTGCGCCCCCCTCCGGCCGCGGCGGGCGCGCGTGCGGGGCGCGTCCGTCGGAGCTCCCGCGCGTTGGACGCGTCCGCCGGGCCGTGGGCTCCCCCCTCACCGGCGTTCCTTTGTCTGCCGGCGGGGCGCCGCTGCAGCCGCCGCGGGCCTCGCTGGCGGGCCCCCCCGCACCCCCCGCGGTGTGGCCCCAGTCGCGCCCCGCCGCCGCGGGGTCTGCCCCGGGCACCCCGCCCGCCCGCGGCGGCCCCGCTGAGAGCCGCTCTTCGGCCGGGCGCCGCGGACTTCCGTGCCGGCTCTCCGTGGCGGCCCGAGGGGGCTGCGCGGGGCAGCGGCCGCCCGGTCACCCCCGCTTCCTGGAGCGGGGAGAGAGAGACGGGAAAAAAAATCATGAAGTGATACGGCCCTTTGGGAGGATACTGGCAAATAAGGAAATTAAACAGAAAGAGAGCAGCATGTTGTCATAGCAACAGTGCAATTAAATTACTTTACTGTCAGCCATCATATAATTTTCCTGTTTAGAAACTCATGGGACGGAACTTCCATTTGGAGTCAAAGTTGAGTATGCGGTTTAGGTAGGCAGTGCCAGTGCCCCTGGACGCTGGTGATTCCCTTGTTTACCTTCTGGTTGCGTTGGATGCAGTTTTGAAAACTAGGAAGTGGGGCCGAGCAAGTTTGGCCTTCTGGTGTTTATCACTGCCTCGGTATTTTTTCCTTTTCCAGATACTTACTCATGTAGAGCTGCACGTTTTCACTGAACATGTTGAGTGTATTGATTGGCTTCTGTGCAGAAAAGTTCTGTGTGTTTCATTTTTAGTAAATGTCTGCTTTGATGTAACTTCTTTATAGAAAGACCCAAAGAACTTAAAAGTTTTCATTTTTGCCCATTTATGACAGCCAAATTTAAGTCCATTATTTGTCTTTTCCATTTTTATTCTATTTTTCTCTGCAGCTAGATAGTTTATTCTGTTGTTACCTGTAGCTTTTTTTGCCTTTCATTTATGGTATTGACTGCATGACTTCAGGTAACTGCTTGGGTTGTGTTTTAGGTACAGAGAATAATTTGGTTCTTATTCAGTGTTTGTGCAGAAAGTTTTATCCATTTTAATTCTGTTATTAACTCTGTCCAGTTTTTGTTCCCCTTCTGTTCACGTTTCCAGACGTAATTCGTGGCAGTTTGGCAGAATGTAGAAGCTAAGGGAGCCTGTCTCCAGCTTCTGAAGCAGGATTGTTTGGATTGTCTGCTTCTCTCCAATTGGGCATGGGCACAACTTCACTTTGCTTCTGAGGTCCTTGGGCCATCCCAAATATTAGTGCTCGCAGGTGTCCCCTCAGGGCCTGCTGGTGCAGTACCCTCAGCAGCTCATCCCACTTCTCACAGGACATTGTTGGGCATCACAGCAGTATTTCTGACTCTTGTTTTCTACTGTGTTTGAAAAAAGTTCAGTTTATGTTCAAGTCTTCTCTGTTTACATACATTTTTAAAGTGTTCTATTGCTCTGGCACTTGCTTCCCCATTTCTTGGCCCTGGGCCCAAAACTACCGGGTGTTGCTTTCCCTCCTACTTTCTCCTGACCTTGTTGGTTTTGAAGTTCTGCTCTTATTTCTGAGTTTTGGTGCAACCAAGGATTATTGTCTGCCTATAGCCAGAGTGATTTTAATCATGGTGCTGTTGTATTGTCCTCAAATGTGAAACAGCTGAAATGAATCTGAAGCTACTGCTCTCTCCTTTTTTTTTTTTTTTTTACTTCACATCCTTATTAAAGTGATACAATTGGGATATTCAATGGTTTGAAAACATTGCTTCCTCTTTAAAGAGACATGGTTTGGAATTTCCTGTGTGGGGGGCTTCATGTGCATGTAGAACTGAGGTGTATCTGGATTATCATCTTATTCCGCCAACTGAAATTTCTTCCCTTGTGCCACCTTTAGATAATTTTACTCAGCAGTTGTGGATGAGTGTTATACAAAACTGTCATGTTTAATAAAGATGGCTAAAGGTGACCAGTTAGGGAAAAGCTGTCAAAATGTTACACAGGACCTTTCTATGAGCTAACTTTTCTTTCTTTCTCCCTTTTCTTTGGATTCACTCTCCCAGGAGCTGCTGTCTAAATGGGTCCAGTCATGCCTCCCAGTAAGAAGCCAGAGGGCTCAGGAATTAGTGTTCCCAGTGGATTGAGCCAGCGTTATCAAGATAGTGATTTATCAAAGGCACTTCATGATGACGAGGACCTAGATTTCTCTTTGCCTGCCATCAGATTAGATAAAGGGGCCATGGAAGATGAAGAACTAACTAATTTGAACTGGTTACATGAGAGCAAGAACTTGCTGAAAAGCTTTGGGGACTCAGTGTTAAGGAGCGTTAGCCCTGTTCAGGACATCGGTGATGACACGCCACCGTCTCCTGCCCACTCTGACATGCCCTACGATGCCAAGCAGAACCCCAACTGCAAACCTCCTTATTCCTTTAGCTGCCTCATATTTATGGCCATTGAGGATTCGCCAACCAAAAGACTGCCTGTAAAGGATATATACAACTGGATCTTGGAACACTTTCCATATTTTGCAAATGCACCCACTGGATGGAAAAATTCTGTGAGACATAATCTGTCCTTGAATAAGTGTTTTAAGAAAGTGGACAAAGACCGAAGTCAGGTGAGTTTGGAACTATGAGAACCTGTCTGGCTCTGAAAATATTCACCTGCTAATCCCAGAATATGTCCATAACAGTGAAATACAGAATGTGCAACCCTGTGCCTGGTTATGTAGTTGATTAAGTTCAGAGAGCCAGCATTTCTTCAGCATTGCTCATTCTGGTTTTATTAAATTCATTGTCTAGACATCTGTAAGAAAGTGTTCGGTGCGTGTGCGTGTGTGTGTGTTTTTTTCCCCCCAGCTGGTGTCTTCATGCATAGTGGTTAAATATTGTTTTTAGTTAACATGCTGTGGTAATGGTTTCCAGCTATACTAGATGAATGTAATCACGTTATAAATAGGCTGCTTGCTGTTCTTGGCTTATACAAATGTATAGTGAAAGGGTATGCCTTATGTAAGAGTCCATCGCTATTGCCACGGTCTGTGTTGCAATCTAAAAAATCTTTTCTTTCTTTTGCACAAGGAGGGGAGTGGTGATGAAGCTTTGTTCCATTTCAAGTGAGTTTTAGAGAAACTCTTCAAAGAGAGGAGACAGGTGAAGTTTGCCATTCACCAAAATTCCTGGCGTTCTCTGGGCTCATGTAACTTCTGCAGCTGATACGGAGCAGAAGCCCTGAGAGCACATCTTGGCTTTCAGATCTCAGTTGTTGTCTCCTGGTTTCATTGCTGATTCCCCAGCAGTGTCTGTAGGAAGAGACTGTGTGCAAGGGAATGGAAAGTGAGCAGAGCGGTGGGGGCAGTCCCTTGCATAGCATAGCCTACTACTGTCAGTCTGCCTGGGAGCAGGAATCAATTTCCAAAGGGGACCTTCTCAAGAAGCAGTGGATGGGATGAATCTTTGGCAAAGTTCGAGTATACTGATAAAAATACCAGCTTGCAGATTAATTTCAGAGGCCGTCTGACAGGTTAGGGAAATAAATAGCAGGTAAAATCACATCACTTGTGGTCTGTCTCTAAAAGTGGCTAAAGATCAGAAGATGAACAATTTCCCCTAGCAGAAACAATAGATGCACTCAGCTTTTGTATTTCAGTGAGTTAAATGCTGTGATTATCTTGTAACTGGTTACCCTGAAACTAGACTTCTCGTGGTGGTGCTGTTCTCCCTATTTTGTGTGCAATTTAACTTTAAAAGCTCTGAAATAGAACTCAAGTAACTATAGAGGAAGAGTCATATACTGTCCTAAACTAGCAACTATTCATGGTTAACTTTCTTTTCTACAGAGCTTTCAAATTTAAAGGATTGACATGTCTATCTTGCTTTTCTTTCTTTTTAAAAGGTATTACTACCTAGAATCCACTGTCCCCATATTGCTGAGCACACACTGTATGTTTGTATTTTTATCAATTAATTGCTGTGAAAACTTTTGTGTGAGATGAAAAAAAAACTGTTTCCAAACTGGATCTTGTTTTGTGTGAGCCAGAGTCTTAAATTCTAGTTTGGAAGCAAGACTATAATAACAAATGCCACAGCAGGCTTTTATGATCCTGTCCTAGACTGTAAGAAATCTTCACACAATGTATTTAAAAAACCCACCAGAATATGGTAATGGGCGAGGCATATGCTTAACTCTGCCAATTGTGTTTTGTTCTGTCCCTCTTCCTCTGTTTACAAGTTGACTATTTAGATTTCAGCTTCCTTCCTATGAGGAATTTGTCTTCATGTCTATCTGTCAAATATCCGGCCATCCACTGAGCTCATCTGAACAGTACCACACTGCGCTGCTGCTCCGTGGGGAGGTGGCGCAGCACAATGCATGACTGGTCACCCACGTTTCAAATTCATTACGGCCATGGTTACATAGCTAGACAACAGGGTGTGGTGGCAGGCCTTGCCTATGAATTGCAAGGTGGAGTTCTATTAATTCCAGAAAAATACCAGATTTTGAGAAAGAATTTCTTCCATTTCTTGAAGATGCTAATAACTGCAGGTAGCCAGCTTTAAGGTGAATGAGATGAGAATCACAAATGTAAAATGCATCACAGCAGGTCATTCAAGTCCCCTGCTCGGTTTTCCCTAGTGTCCTGGCCAAGGGATGTGGCAGACAGAGTCCTGAGTGCAGAATTGGCCCTGGGTCAGAGTTGCTGAATCAGGTGCTTGACGGCTAATTGCGGACTTGGAAAGCAGTAAATGTCAACTGATGGCTTTGGAAATACCTTTGTGTGTGTATGTGTGTGTGTCTGTGTGTACGAGTGCTTGGCCTTGATTCCGTACCTGGAAGCAAATATCTCTGTTGTTCAGAAGGAAGGTGTCCATCTAAAGGGTTCTCTGGTTTTGGTATGGGGCTTGGGGCAGGGAAAAGGGGGGCTTTCATCTGTAAGGAATTGTCTTATGCTACTTTTCCTTTGCAGACAGTTTTGGCAAATGACAAAACTTGCCAATTGCAGGGTTGGGGTCTGCTTGTTTTACTGGTTTTACATGGAAGAAAGAAAGAAGCAGCGTTTAGCAAATGGCATTTTATGAAATGTTAACAAGATGAGTTCTGAAACATGTACAGTATGGGGGGAAGGAGTTAATCAGTGCAGGGAATTGCAGGCATTTGCTGGTTGATATGCGTTGACACATTGTGAAGAGCTAGAAGCTTTTCCTCTCATAGTTGTGCTTTCCAGTGTTTGTTTATGTAGCCTTTCAGTAATCATTTTACTAAAAAAAGTTCTGCTGAACACTTAATTCTTTTTTGAACTCCCTCTGCTTAGTAGTTTTCTCAGTCTTGAGTTCCACTAGTTTATATTCATGGGACTAAATATGCATCTAATAGTCTGCAGCTTTTTCTGCTTACATATGAATGCTTGAATTTCATGAGATCATTGTAATGGAGAGAAAAAAAACCCAAAAAACAAACTTCATCATTTTGTTTTTTGACTTGCCCTGTCGTGGTGCTTTTAGGTCTGGTGTGGAATGCTGGGAAAACAGGATTTGTTTTTACATTGCTGCTATTCCATATCGGCTGCAATGCCATCAGTCGTCCCTGGCAAACCAAAAGCCTGGCTGTTCATGTAACTGTGATGAGGCTGATTTGGATCGGGACAGAGTTGGGCTGAAGAAGGGAAAATGCTGAGTCCTTAATTGTACAAACCTCTTTGCATTGAGCTCAGCAGTTTAGTAATAGTTGGCCAGAGTATGATGTTATCACATGATGGGGAGTAGATGTGGAGTTCCCTGGCTTTGTTTATACTGCCAGACCTATGAATTCACTTGTTCAGATTAATCCTATTGTGATCGAACAGATCTAAATGTCCTGTAGTCTGTGTCCCACTTAGTACAGCCCGTTAGTCCATGACTTCCCTACCATCTGGTCCTTGGCTATAGAGAGGAATTTTTCTTGTATATGTGTCTCCATAGCAACGAGTTTGCAGTTGATATGGAAAGTAAGCAGTTGCCCTAGCAACGGAGTTACTGATGTGGCAGCTTCTCTGCTTGCAGGGAAAGGGCTAAGCTAGTTCAGACCCATTATGTAGGTTTGCTGTGATTATAGCTATGCCCGCTAGTGCTGCCTGAGCTAGGGGGTGGCTGAAAAATTTTGTTACAAGCCCCCTTTCTGCCTCTCTTGGAAATATGATTTATTTGTATAGGGATTCCAGCTTTCAACGAAGGCTGGTAGAATAGTCTTTCCAGGGTATGTGATGTGTCTGTGCTTTTTATGAATTCAAACTTCCTCAGTCATCGTTATCAGATGAAGGAAAATGATATTTGACCTCACTGACTTCGCTGCAGTATTTTTGTCTCAGTGAACAGCCCATGGTTATAAAGGTTGGAGCTTTTGTCTCCGTGCTCTTCTCTGCTATTCTGCTGGTTTTTCCCTGTTCTCTGCTTCTTTGGGCATCCATTCTATAAAGAGGACTCCTCTTTGTGTCTGCTCTGCATTGTCTGAGATAGGGAAACACAAACATGCTTCTGGCTGTGTGCATGCTGAAGAAATTCAAGTATCTGAAAGGTTTATTTAGCACTTATGCTGAGGGATGTCTTAATAAAAATGTAATGAGGGTAAAGGATATGTTTATGGGGATGGGAGAAGAAAATTCTCCTCGCTTGATGTGGAAGTTATTCTTAGAAGTATGTGGTCCATAACTGGGTCACGGAGAGCCAGCCAAGCTCCTCCTCTGTCTGGAGAAGGCTCTGAGATCTGAGGACTCCTGAGTGGTCCTTGAGCTTTACAAGAGCCCATATCCAACCTGTCCTCGTCTGATGCACTGTCTCACACAAGTGCTCTGCTGGGGCATCTTGACAGGAGCCATGGGGAAACCCTTTGGGCATGGGAGACTTTTCAGGAGTGCCTCCTGCAAATGTCTTTCCTCTAATGTGATAATATCTGGGCTTTTGATAGGAAAAATCCTGTGGAAGGATCAGTGCTAGCTGGAATGAGAGGAAAAGGACCCTGCTTGTTCTTTATTACAATCTCCTGATCCGATCTGCATATGCACAAAGGTGAAGGAGACAGGACCCTGTCCTCCCTCTTTTGATGTTGCTGAGGTTTCCTGTGAAAGTTCAGTTTCATACTGGGGATGGAAATAATCTCCTCTGTTTTTAATGTTATCACCTAGAGTGATCCAGCTACAGAAGTATCAGAATTTCACTGCATTTATAACAACTGGGGAAGCTAAAGTGAAAAAATACCAAAAATCAAACCCAATATAGCAACCCCTCAGATTCACATTAAAGGCTTCATGTGATATAAACTCCAGTAACAAATTTATGTCCTAAATAAGCTGGTGGAACTGATAATTTAATTATTAAAAGGCTATTTTGTGGTTTAAAACTGGAATTTGTTTAGTTTAACTTGAAATGCATTTTCTTATACTTCTCTCTGTCATACAAAAATTTTCTCCTCGTTTGTTATGCAGAGAAATAAGGGTCATCTCTTTCTAGAGAAATTGTGAAAGTCTCTAGAACCATACTGTAAATAGACTTGCAAGATATTAGACCATTTATGGAGAACTTTTCTCAAACCTTTTCAGTTTTATTTTTGAATTGCAAACCCAAGAATTATACAGAATATTTAAATAATAGATTTCCTAAAGCTGGGCAGGAAGATAACAGTCTTCATTTCACTGGCTTCCAGCTGCTTGACTTTACATCAGAGCTATCTCTTTACACTGAAATCTGCCTGAATTAACTGTTTTAGAGCTGTACAAAGCACAAGCAGTTCTTTTCAGGTAATGAGGGAGAGCTGGCAATATCCAGGAATCCTCTGAACCTTTTATCTAAGGTATTTGTGTTATCTGCTCCCAGTTAAGATAGCCTGCAGGCAGGTGCCCTTCTACTGTAACTGAGGTGTTGGTTGCACAGTGACAGACCACTGACCTACCAGAGGAGATTGGCCACTTAGGTTAAGTAAACTGGAGTAATAGGCCCTGTCTGTGCTCCTCACCCATAACAAAGATGATGCAAAGTGTATTAAGCAGCACTGAAAGAGTGTAGGAAATCAAGAGTGAGCTGCTCTTTACCCTTTGGGCTTGGGCTGTGGTGAGGTTGATGAGTCCATTTCTCAGTGGTGTTTGCACTCCCTCACTTCCGACTCTTTACTCCATCACCTTCCTGACACATGAACTTCCGTGTTTCTGTGACAAACAACTGATCTGCCTGGGTTTATCTTTCATTCTTCTTTTAATTCTTGTGTTGCTTTTCAGCTTAATTCCCCAATTCAGGTTACAGTGCAGTCCAGGTAACAGTTGTGCAGACATGACAAGGGGATTAGAGATGATGGGGAGGCTGGGAATTGCCAGTTGGGATTGCTGAAACAAGCAAGGGATGGCAGCTGCATGATGCGTGACTGCTTGGTGGGGTAATGGATGTAGTCCCTGTACCAAGGTAAAAGTTAAGGTAAAATGGGAACAGAAGTTTAAATGCAATGGCATGCTTTCTTCTGATGGAGGTGTTTGTTTTGGTTTCCCCTTAGGAGCAGGACTGTGTTGTTTGCTGTTCAAGTGGCCTGTGTTAGTGACTCTTCTTGGTGTTCTACAGCATATTTGAAGTGATCAGAATCTGGGCTGCCATTCTCATGCCGAACCTGGCTGCCTGTTCCCTTTCTTGGGAGGTGGAATTGATCTGGGGATGTATTGTCAGCCCCTTTTCAGCTCAGACTGGCATGTGCCACAATATAATGAGCAGGCTGAAAACTCTTTGTATGATTTTCATTTGGGTTATTTTTCATTGGACTAATTTAGCTGGATTCGTTTTCAGCTCCCTGTTTAGTTCATGGTTACTGTGGTCAGAGGAACACCAGTGTCAGCAGAGGCTGTGGGCTCAGCTCTGTTTAATCTGGCATGAAGTTGTGCCTGCGGCTTCCAGCCATCTCAGAGCTGACCTGGTAACAGCAGAAGATGAGGAAGGGAAAGGGTGAAGGATACTCTTACCTGTGAGAGCACAGTCTGCACTTAAACCACTGGCACTGTTTGTATTCAGTCAGATACATGCTTGGTGCTGGATTGGATCCGTAAAGACATGGGTGAAATGGTCTGACAGAATCTGCATCAGTATGTGCGCACATGTGTTTTTTCCAGATTTGTTTCTGTTGCCCAAGCTTCTTAATTTTGGCAGTAGAGGTGGCTCTGTGGACCTGTGCTGTGCATCCTCTGAAAAGCTGTTATGGAAGAGGAAAGGATGTCTATAAAATCAATTGTCAGGCTTTTCCCATGCCGCTGTCATTACATCCTCATCACCTCCTGTGTTTCTTTCCAATTGTCCTAGAGATACTGAAGAGCCTTGTCACTGCCAACAAAGGAAGCAGAGATCTTGGAGCATCACTCTGGTTTGAGCACAGGAGGCCTCGGCTGATGACGGGCTGAAGGATGTGGGCCCACAGGAACACTTTTACATGTCCATTAGTGAATGTGGCAAGGCATGCCCGTGAGCACCAGGCCCACGATGGTGGCTGTGCTAACTGCAGCTGTAGCTGAATGTCACAGATGAACTGGGCTTGCTGGTGTGGCTGAGTGTATGCATTTCTGTCTTGCACTTCAGTTCTTCAGCAAATGATCAAAGAATCCATTTTAATTACTAAATATGTGTCCCTTAGACTTCCCCTTCCTTTTCTAAAAGGGAAGTGAAGTGTTTTATGTTGTCTGGAAGTGCCCAGCAAATTGTGCTGTGTGTCTTCTTTTCCTGGGTGAAGACTGTGGGAAAAAACGTTTAAAAGTCTCAGTCATAACTGAGCAGTTGAAATTAGTTGAGGAGTTGAGAATACTCTTCAGGCAGCCTGAAGCAGCCTTTGAATTGCTGGAGCATTTCTTTGCTCTGGATTCAGGCAGTTACCATGTCCCCCCTGAACCTTAGTTCAGTCCCGCAGTCATGACCATGTTTCTGGTAGAGTCATTCACATGACTGGCCCAGCGAGGTCTGGGCAGCAGTATGCAAGTTGTTTATACCTGCTCCTTCTGTGTTATTTTCAGCTAATTGCTGTATCTTCATCATAAATCTAGTTAATACAAATGACTGGTATAGAATGACAAAAGCCAACATCCTTTTGAATAAGGAACTGTGTGTGACTGTTTTTAATTTAGCTGGTTGTCATTTGTATGTTGAATGGTGGTGGGTTAGCTTATAAAAGTTGGTGACTTCTGTTATTGCATGACTGGGCAGACTTGCTGGAGGAGGTCATGATGCAAGTGCTGCATGTAGCTGTAACAAAGCAGCATGTCATGAGGTTCAAAAAGTCCAAGTGCAGGGTGCTCCGTCTGGGTTGGGGCAATCCCAGCTACGAGAATAGACTGGGAGATGAAGTCATTCAGAGCAGCCCTGCGGGGAAGGCCTTGGAGGTTCTCATGGCTGAAAAGCTGGACATGCACCAGCAATGCGCGCTTGGAGCCCAGAAAGCCAGCTCTCTGGCTTTCCCGTCCAAAGCAGTGTGGGCAGCAGTGCAAGAGAGGGGATTCTGCCCCTCTGCTCTGCTTTTGTGGGACCCCACCTGCAGTGCTGCATCCAGCTCTGGGGCCCCCAGCATAGGAAGGATATGAACCTGTTGAAGAGGGTCGTGAGGCGGGCTGAAGATGATCAGAGGGCAGAAGCATGTCTCGTGAAGTCAGGCTGAGTGAGCTGGGGTTGTTCAGCCCGGAGGAGAGAAGGCTACAAGGAAGACCTCATTGCAGCCTTCCATTACTTAAAGGGTCTGAGAAAAAAGGGGGAGAGGGACTTTTATACAGGCAGAGAGTGACAGGACAACAGGGAACAGTTTTAAATGAAGAGGAGAGATTTAGATTAGATGTTTGGAAGAAATTCTTTACTATGTGGGTGGTGAGGCACTGGCACATGTTGCCCAGAGAAGCTGTGGGTGCCACATCTCTGGGGGCGTTCACGGCCAGGCTGGATGTGGCTTGAAGCAACCTGGTCTGGTGGATGGCATGCCTGCACTTGGTGGCTGAGTTGGAACTAGATGATCTTTGAGGTCTCTTCCAAACCTAACTGTTCTATGATTCTACTCAGTTACTCTTGTGAACACAGGTTTACTTAAGAAAATGCCCTATGTGGCTACCTCTGGTTAAGTTTCACTTAGCAAGCATCTAGGGAAAAATGGGGTCCATCCTTATATGCATTTTTAAGCTAATAAAGCTCTTTATCTTTAAGTAATTTGCTTTTATCTTTTGATATGTAGTCTGGTATTTTTAATCAGTACAAGTCTGGTAAAGATCTTCTAGTTAAAGAAGATACTGATGAAAATTAATTTTTATGAGATATGTAAGAATCTTGCTGGTTTTGTGATACTTCTAGTTTGTCAGTTTTTAAATAGTTTAGAAACAATGAGATTTTGCTTGCTTCAGTAGTAACAACTGGCTTGTTATGATTCAGTTGTTAAATTTTGGTCTCAAGGAAAGAGCTGTTTAGCTTCCTAACATCTCTCATTCAATCTAATTCCCAGTTAAAGTCCCTTCCCCAACCCTTCCTCAGCTGCTCCAGTGTCTCAGAGCTGGCTTAAAGCAGGCTACCCTCTCAGCTCCAGAGATGAGAAATTGTTATGGGATGGTCTGGGGAAGAGAGGAATTGCCAAATTTGATTGTCTGTCAGTGCTTTGCTGACAAGCAGCAGAGGAATGCAGGTCGTTGGTTTGGGTGTAGTTAGGAGTCACTGTCCCTAACACTTGAACTCTGACATCCTTAAAGGTAAAGTGGACCTCGAATATGTGCTTGCATGATTTTTCAGTCTTATAGCTTAGTTTATTGGACTTAATTCTTGTAAGTCTTTTCTCTGGCTTATAAGAATTCAGGCACAGTAGTAATATCATATGCTTTCTTTGATGGTGTGGGCAAAGGCGGATATTCTGGAGGACCAGGCGTGTTGCTGTTGGAGAGTGGCCCTGTGGATGGTTTCAGCAGTCTGGCTGCCCTAGGAGTAACTGGCCTTGTAGACTGGGGCAAGAAACCCCCACGTTCTCAGGTGTGCTGTTTTTAGTAAGAGCTTCCTGAGATATTTTCGCTTAGGGCAAAATCAGCATCCAGGACTGAAGCTCACAGCAGTTCTTACCTTGAATTACACAAGAGAGCATAGAATACTTTGGCTCTGCCATGCTATGGTATCCATGATTCCTCTTAGACTGCAGCCTTTATATCTCAGTGATCAGGTGGCCAGAGCTGCTGAGTTCTTTGGTAGTTGGGATAGGGCACACGCACGCACTCATGGTCACTGCTGTGTCTGGCCATTTGTTGCAATGGCAATAAAACAGTGGTTATTCTTTCTGGAGAGGAAGCACATTTGTAAAAATCTTGATGCTAACAGTTTATCTATGTGGTGGCAACAAAACTGGCTTTTAAAGAGTCCTAAATTTCTTGTAGCTGTAAGTGGTGTCAAACCCATCAGTGATAGAGTCAGATAAGCAACAGGGGAGGGAAAGAAAGGGAGTGACCTTCCTGTTTTGGCATACAACTTTTTAACCTTCTAAATTTTTTGTGGGTCGTTGTTGGCCCTTCTTAGCCTGAAACATTACTTGTTTTTTTTGTCTGTTCTCCCACCAATTTGGACTTCTGACTTCAGAAAAGCTGCTTTTGATTTTCTCTTGAGTATCAACAACAGAATTGGGACTGAAAGCTGTGAAAAGCAGCTGTCGTGGCCATAAGTGATGCCTCTGGATCCTGCTTAGTTATCCATAATAATAATTTTGGACACAGTATGTGTTAGTTAATTTTGTTAATTTATTTCTCTTTAGTTCTTCACATTTCATTTGTGCTCCTATGGAAAAATTGTCCTGGGAACTAGTGTAGGAATTTGTGGGAGGACTCATTCTAAGGATCTTAAATGTGAGTGGGTTTTTCCTTTTGCAGTAGAAAAGAAACTAAATTGCTGCCCTTAACCAGTGACTTAAGATACCAAAACACTATCTATGGCATGCTGAATTGCTGTATTTCATTGCAGCAGTGAAGAGTAGCAATTTACCACTAGCTGAGGGCTCTCAGGATTTTGAAGCACCAGTGTAACTTGCTGAAAGATGACTGTTGGTAAGCAGAGGGTTGAACAGGCTTCTGTACAGGGAAATCTCAATGGCATGGAGAATCATCTGTGGCAGTACATGCAGCAGAAACTTATTGATGGAGTTTAGCATAAGAGAATCTAGTTGAATGGTGAATTCACACTTATTCAAGCTTTGAGCAGAAAATTAGCATGTGCTCCAGAGCTATGTTTATGAGATCCCACAGCTGCCTACTTGTGGGAAGGTACTCACTGACATGAAGCAACTATTATGAATGTATTTCTGAGTTCAAAAAAAGTGTCTACAGTGCAACTTGGAGGGACTGTGGGGGTTTAATGCAAGACTAGGGTTAGTTGCTGGCATACCTTATCTCAAGCTTTTGTTTACATACTTCTGTCTCTTTTCCTCACCCTGTAGTGGGGAGAGTGGGAACACACATCTTGTAGGTTCTGCATGCTTCAGTAAAAATAAGGAAATCATTCATGAAATGTTTTAGTTTTACATTAGCAGGAGGGATGTTAAACACCACTGTTAAGGATTAGTGGTTCAAAATGTAAAAAAGGTAGCACTTTTGCAATTAGATCTCTTTAAATAGCTGAGAAGAACTAAATAGACCTTGCAATGACAAGATCTTCATCTTTCGGAGTAAAGTCCTTGCCGTGCAGGAAAAGCTGTAGTTGAAGGATTCTCCTCAACACCACTGCTTTGCAGTGCCTGGTTGCATGCAGCCTTCTCAAGCCTCAGAAAAAGACAGAATCACTGCACTTCCTGAGGTCATCACTGCTGCTGGGAGCTCCTTGGAGGCTTTTGGAGAGAATGTTTGACAGGTTTAAGCCTGCTGCTGGTATATATGGAGCTACAATTACACTTCGGCTTTGGGGAGAATACTGTGGGTCAAAAGATATTCAATTCTGCGGGAATTCCCTTCAGATATAATATTTATAAATAAATTTAACTGGAAATAATGATATGATTCTTACATAATTTCAACCTTCTTGAAGTACTTGAGGACTAAGGAGCTGCATATTAATAGAATCATAGAATCATGGAACATTCTGATTTAAAAGGGATCATTTGGTCCAGCTTCTGGCCCTGCATGGGACTCCCCAAGAATCACACTATGTGCTTGAGTGTATTGTCCAGACACTCTTGAACTCTTCAGGCTGGTGCTGTGACCAGTGCCCAGCCACCCTCTGGGTGAAAAAACTTTTTCTGATGTAATGGCGTAAGTAGTTTGCTGGCTTTCCTGCTTAGCTGAAGTAGAGAAGGAATGCATGGTGTGCATGGAAGGTGCAGGTTTTCAATCTTCGGTTAGGGGAGGTGGGAAGTTGGAGAGTCAGGATGTGGCTGAGAATTAGACAAATGTTGGCATTTGTACTGTTGCATGGTTTGCTTTGAAGCAGTAGGATGAACTTGTCTAAAATGGTTTTTCCTGTTTTGGCCATTAATGTAATGCATTTATTTTTATGTAATTGCTCATTATAGTAATTTATTTGTGTTTTTTCTCTCCCACCCTTCTATACAAATGAAGGTTTTTCCCTTCACTGCTCAGGGTTAAATATACGGACCTTGTTTTTGTAAAAGAGTGTAGGTTTGGTTTATATCGATATGTATATATATGACATATCAATTTTATATTGATATGTAATACTTTCTAGGCATCTGGCTGCATGGCAGAAAAAGAGGAAAGAAGCTATCATAGGGACAAATTCCACAGAAGAGTCAGTCCAGTGCTGGCTTCTAGCTCTCGAGGCAAATGCAGTTTTACTTTTCATGATGTATCCCTTTTCTGCTTAAATTCTTTCTTTCTTTTTTTTTTTTTTTTTTAAATTTGTCTCTATATATGTGTGGGTATATAAATACTTTTCATATATAAAAAAGCGTTACAGAGTCACACTGTTTTTTAGATCATCCAAACACTTTAAAGGTAAAATGGGAGCAAAAATTGGGTTGTCAGAGCTTTCTGTCTGCTTGTGTCTGTGCCAGAAAAACAAGATGTTGTCATAGTCATAGTGGTACGTCTTAAATCACGGAATCACAGAATATTCGGTGTTGGAAGGGATGCACAAGTACCTTGAAGCCCAGCTCTTAAGTGAATGGCCCAGACAGGCATTATTAGTACCGTGTTTTAACTACCTGAGCTAATCTCTGCAGAGTTTCCTTGGGAAAGGTGTGTTGCCACAACTGTTTACCAGTTAGTCTAAACAGATTACTAAATTAAGAGTCTTAACTAACCTGAACCATCTCTCTTATTTTTTCCAAAAACAAAACAGCATTTAAAATTTAATAAAACACCTCCACTTTGTCTAATTTTTTGTTGTTTCAGGTTTTGCTAAAACACCTGTAATATTTCACTTCCTCTTGGGCAGTGCTGCATTTGTTCAGAGGGATAAAGTTCCTTGTTCTTGGCTTAACAAATCTGCTTTGATGTGTCATTTGCTGTTAGGTTTTAGAGCTAACTAATTTTGAATTTGGGAAAGGAGAAATGTAATTATGAACCTTTCAATTAAGAGAAAAGGTTTTCAGTCATTCTTGTTTGAAAAAAAAAATCCAGTTTTCATTTAGAAAGCTTTGATTTTAATTTGTAGCAATGAAATTGTAGGAAAGGTTTTGCTTTTTCATCCTTTTCTTCTGTGACTAGGAAAATGTCTTCCACTAGCTAAAGTACTTGCATTATTTTAGTTTCAAAGTAAATATGCATATGATCTAACCATTTTTGCTATTAACCTTCTGCTCTTTCACCAGCACTCAAGTTACATTCACCCTCCAGTAGCATCGAGTATGCCGAAAATGCGTTTGGCTGGCTTGGGCTGATGGGACAAGAGAGTCTGTGTCTTAATTATGGTAGAGTTATCCACTTGAGAGCCACGTCATTTTATATTTATTCCCCTTGCTATTTATAAAACAGGGTTTGCAAATCTGTTGGATTGTCACTTTGAAGCTTTAATTTAGACACAGATTTAAAAGGGGAAGAATTTGCTTCATCAGTGAACTTGCCTTTTTTTGGTTTTGACTATCTGTTGATTCCTCTTGTTTGGCATCAGGTGAAAAATCAAAACAGTTCTAGAGTGATTTAAACAGCTTTTCAGTCCATACCATGTGTAGCTTTGGACTTTTTGCACTGTGTACCAAGACATGCTTTTGTTTGGAAAGGAAGGTAATTTTGCCATTTCTCAAATTTTCTGTGTGTTGCATGGCTTTTAAGTTAGACCAAGTAATGTTATCATCTAAGGGTGTGTTTGTGTGATATGAATGGTGTGGGAGGCTATTTATATAGAGATTTGTATCTTAAAAGTTATTAAATTTGCTTAAAATCACATTGTCATTTAAAACAGTGAAGGGAGGAGCTGTATGTCTTATTTTAAAGTTCTTATTTAAGAACTTTTACAAGCTGATTTACAGAAGCAAAGACGGCTGGAAAGGTTTTTTATTTGCCCCTCTTTTCCCCCCCCCATGATTTTACACCATCTCATGACTTTCTAATAGAAACATGTAGAATACCAACATGCTAAAAATGCTATGAATCAGCAACATTAAAGCCAGATTCTGGAGGTTGCACTAGAGCTATAATCTGTCAAGTTTCTTTCAAACTCTTCTGTTAGTGGTGTATTTAGTATTGCCTGAGAGTCTTTTGCAAGAAAAGCACAGGAATTACAGAAGTCCTTCACCGTTCACTGCAGATGTCAGCATTTGTGGTCATTAGGTCCAACTATGAAGGGAGAAGGACCCTTTGGAGCAGCCAGCCCTTTTTATGGGCTGGTGCTTTGGAGCTGGTGTAACTGGCTTGCTCTTGCAGGGGTAAGCAGTTGTGAATTTTTACACCACCAGTGTCCTCAAAGACTGCTTACTGGTTTCTGGTTTTCAGCAGGGTTTGGTACATTATGCAACTCTGTAAGGTGAGATGACTGCTGTTTAAGTGTTTCAGTATTGGTAGGATGAATGGAATCAATATAAGGCATCCATTTCTTTTCGTTTAATCTTTGGTTAGGGCCTTCAGCAGTTTGGACTTCATTTTCTAGCTATGCATTTTTCTCTGTAGGGGTGTTTGTAGATTAATTTTGGTTGCTTTTCACCTTCAGCTATTCAATTCAAATTGCTCTTTTTGTGGGTTCCCCTTCCCTCCACCCCCCAACACACACACACCTTAGTTCTGTTTTTTTCCCTAACTGCATCATCTCTAAATGTAACTGATCATAAGTGTCTGTCTGAGGAATGCAGGGACGAGTGCTTTCAGTCATCATTGCACTGTACTGAAATCGCACTTGCATTTTGAAAAAGAAGAAAAGTTGCAGCCTTTTTTTGAAGCAGGATTTTCATTTGTAAACCATAAGCTATTTTTGGCGTGTCAGATATGAAGGCTTCCTGTGTGAAACTGATCAAGAAAAAGATCACAGGAGACCTGGAGCAGTGACTCAGGTCACAGCAGGCCTGGTTGCATGACACCTGCGTCATCAAAATAGCCTTGTTTTGGCATCCCTAAATGAGATTTTCTTTTCCTTTAGATGGTAGATCTGTTCAAAGGCATATTTGATCATGAATAATTTGGAGGAAAACAACTTTAAACTTTTTGAGAATATCATACGTTTTCTCTTCCTTGTTACTTCTGAACTCCTCACATCATTATCTGATGTTGGGCAAGTTTTCAATTTTCGTCACTGGAGTCTGCTCAGAAATTGTTTCTCCCTGTTTCCTTCCACTCCAGGCATGTTAAGTCAGATAAATTCATACACTGATTTTTAATCACTGATCACTTATCACTCTTGTACAATATTGATCAGAAGCCTTTTTTTATGCAATGATCAGAATGAGTAATAGCTTCCTAGTAAACACTGAGGAGTGGGAGGGTGAAGATGATGACTTAACCCCATACACAAGTTGACACAGCTTTTTCAGAAGTTTCTAGACTCCATCCAGTTTTTTTCCCCCTCCCCTACTCCAAACTCTCTTTCTTTTCTTGTTCTGTTCAAGCCAAGCATCATTCTTCTTTCTGTAGATGGCGTGTCTTTCAGCAAGTGTCCCAGTCCTCTTCTCAAGGCTTCTGGTGATGCTGAGGTTGTCCAGCATCTTATTTTCTTGAGGAGCCTGTCATTTCTTCTTTCAGTACGCTACAAACACACACAGGCTTCCTATTTCATGGGGGCATCCCGTGAACATAGTGCTGAAAATGAAAAATGACTGCTTGTGAGATAATTCACTTAGAAAGAAGCCAGGGAAAACCCAAATAGGCAGGGCTGTGGTGTGTAGGTTGAAAACTGTTTTTTACCCCTCCTTCCTCCCACTCTTTCCTTACCAGTTAAAAGACTTGGTCTGTGCCTGAACTTGCTATTCTGAATAACCTCTTATCTGCACACAGAGACGGATGCTCACATCCTGTTAAGCTACCAGCTTAGAGCGCCCTAAAGAGGGACATTTCTATTTCTGCTGGGTCTGTTTCAGTGAGTTTGCAGGCTTGCTCTCTGCTGCTGCCTTTCTCATATGCCTTTTGGTTCTCTCCTGTGAATTTGAGGAAACTCACTTTTTCTTTACTGTTTCTATGAGATAGCAAAATCATTGTGGGATTTGGAATGGCATCTGGAAAAATGAGGTAGACTTTCAAACAGAAGAATAATTTATATTGAGTCAGGATTTGGTTAAGGACTTAGACTTTGATTAATGCTCTGCTAATGTAGAACTAGTCTGCCCAGGAAATAACATGAATAAACTTGTGTATTCTGCTCTTGCCAAGATGTAGGTTTTGATTAGGGACTTGCTAGCTTCCTTGGAAAATTGTAGATTTAAATATTCCTTTTTTGCACACCAGTGAGTTCAGATATTATTTCTCTAATGTAATCACTTTGCTGTGTTGCCCAATAAGCTATCTGCACAATTTCAAATCGTTTTTTTCTGATGGAGGTGCTTAGGGAAGCTGATTATCCACTCTAAAATACACTTGATTCAGTGGCTCGTGCTGCAGAAGTTTCCTGTGACAAGCTTTGTTGTTTCTCCCACTTTAAGTATTTTACCAGTTGCAACCTGTGTAGCCGTGCTTGCAAAATGCAGTCACCTAAAAACCCAAGACAAAAAAAAATCCTGTAGTTATCAAGTCTATTTTTGAGATGGCTCTGTGGAGATAAATATTAAAGGGAGTCTTCTTATCGTTTTAATGAAGCTTAATTCAAATGTGAATTAAACTTTGAAAACTAGGCAAGTTCAGCTTCTTGCTCTTTTTACAAGCCTTTGCTTCTGCAGCAGACTTAAAGAAAAAGTGGAAAAAAATATGTCTGAATTAATGGCTCCCATGATGAAAAGTTCCTGCATTGTTCTTTTTAACTTACTTCACTTTGTGGCTGATTTGTATGAGACCTAACAATGTATCTCTCTTACACCCCCTGCCACTGCATGCTTCTGCTTGAAGATGCTTCTCACCTGTTTCTTCCTCTCCAACTTCACGGTAGGCTGCTCTTCTCTTGGGGCTGGGTGCAGGTTCTCCAGCTGTGGCACAGTGGGGGCTGGTGCCCTGCACTTTCAGGGAGGGTGAGGGGAAAGATGCTTGCTGCCGGGGTGAAAATGCTGTGTTTAAACCTGCATGTTAATGTGTCACAGCGTCTCCTGTTTGGCTGTCTCCAGCCATCCATGGGGCTGGAGCTGATGTGGGAAGAAGCTCTGAGCACTCCCACACTTGTGCCAGAGGAGACCAAAGGCACAGCTAGGACTGGGAGAGCATGCTTGTAGTGACATGGCAGTCAGTGGGGACAGATAGGTGGCTTAGCAGCTCGCTTCCTGTCTCTGCTTGCATATATAATTTCCTTTGTATGTTGAGACTGGAGCCCCCCTGTGTTGGAAGGCTCTGGTGCCACTGAAGTGTATTTTTGACTCTCCCGGGAAGGGCATTACAGCCAGCCCTCGAGAAGGTGCAGGAAGAGGTTATTGCCATAGGCAATAGTGCTCTGACTCTGCAGATGGTCCCAGTGAGGGCTTGCTGCTCTCTGGCCGTGTGTAGGTTTCAATGGTGTGCCTCTCATGTGAGATTGTTTGCTCAGTTTGTGTTACAGTAAAAATGAGATGCCAAATCCCACTAGGTGAGGAAAGCCCTCTCCCACAGGCACTGCAGTTCGAGTCCCACCAGGGTGCCCAGTGTCTAAGAGGGAGTGGGCATACTGTAGCCGACGGGTTTTGACTTCCCCACAGGAGGCTATTTTGCTCCTAGAGCTAAACTGGTCTCTCCCTGTTTTGTCTTCATTGGAGAGCCATTGATCTTACTGCTTAATTTGAGAGGCATTTCTCCAGAGGCTTGTAGTGTTTGGGTGGAAGGAGGATTTGTGTAGGCTGATTGCAAAAATACCAGGTCATGGTGAAGTCCCAGATTTTTTTGAGTCCATGAGGTTTCAGCTTATGACACTTGAGCTTTTGAGGCTCCTGAAGCCAGGCTCTGCCCTGACGAGTTTGTGCTGATTTGGGCTGTGTGAACTTCGTGATGAAAACTTCACTGCAGTCATGAATTGCTTCATTTTGGAGGATGTTTGCAGCATGGGGAGGTGTTTTGTTTTCCTCTCTGGGATTTCATTCAGCCATGAGAAAGAGGAGGAGGAAAGAGGAAGATACTAAAAAATAAGTATCTCTGAACATAGCGTAGCAATGGGACACAAGCAGAGTAGAATGTGTATGTAAGTAGCCGAAGTAATGTGTGTGTTGGTGGATGTGGGTAGCACTGAGGTCTCTGTTGCAGGAGGATGGTTATTCTTCAGCGTGTGCCTGCTGGAGGTGAAGGGATCTGTTAAAGCTGCTGAGTGCAACTTGGGATGGAGCACAGCTTTGTTTCTGTAAAGAGCCCAGGAACACTTGGAAACCCCACATCCAGGGGACCTCTCAAACCATTTATCAAAGTGCCTGTTTTTTCTCCTCAATACATCGTGCTAACCAATATTAAATACTAAGCAAGGAAAAACCATACATTAAATAAACAGTTATGAGGGAATTGGTGCAAATCCATTAGCTTTTGTCAAGACTTCTTTATTTCTATTTTTAATTCTTATGGATAATGGATTTAGTATAACCTACTCCCTCTTAAACATTTCTGCTAGCTCTTAACCCCTTTCCCTGGAAATTCACTCACTGGCTTTTTTTGTCATTAATACAGCTGTAGGCAAAAAGTGACCTGTAAACCTTGAGCACAGATATAAGTGTTGAATAATTTTTTTAATATCTGTTCTGTGAAGGGTTGTGTTTTAAAATTGTCCCTGGGTTTTCATATATGATGTAACAATACATTTGTAAGAAAATGTATGTCTTTTCCAATTATAGATAATGTAGATAATATGAAGGGCATGGATAATCAGTGGGTATTTAAATGAGTGCACCTCTGATATGAAATTAGCGCACCCCACAAAATGGACTGTTGGTCTGGAGTCTGGGGTTTTTTTTTCCTTTCTGCCATGGATTTTACAGGTGATCTTGAGGACTTCTGGCTTTTATTCTTTTGTTTCTGCATCTTCTCAATTTTCTTTTCAATATTGTAGGGATAATTACACTTTCCATGTATACGCAGAAATACTACAGGCTGAAACAGCATTATTAATGCTACTTGCTGCCTAATCTCCCTCAAGTATGCCTGTGATGGCCCATCATGATGACAAGCTTATCTCCTGGGCTCTCCTGCTTTCCCACCCCAGTCTCCCTGCATCTGTTTGATTTCGCACTTTGTTCCTCCCTCGCAGTGTCTCAGCCTGTCTTCTTCAGCGCCCGTACTTTGCCTAGCCTGGGGAGACTTTGGGCAATGTCTGGGGTTGCTAGGTACTGGCATGAAACAACATCAACTTTATATGGAAGGCAGGCATTGTTCAAGGGTGGTTAATGACACTGCTTTCTTCAGCTGCTTGCAGGGTTTTTGTGTGGCAGCCTAATGGCTTTATAGGGTGGTTCGAATATAAACTCAACAAGGTGATATCTAACAAGTTAAATATGACTCTTGGAGTTGGGTGATGTAATGCAACACCTCCTGAGCCTGGTGGAGGAATTGGTTTATGATGAGAGCAGTGGGAAACTAATGTGGCGTAGGAGATTGCTGCTGGCCGTTAGCAGTCATTTTGTATGAGCTTACCTGTGCTAATGGGCACGTGCTGGGGGAGCAGCGCACCAGCTGTGCCCATGGGCACTGGGTCACCATGACTGAAATAATGGTAGAAAATCATTCCAGACCTGGTGTTGAAGTGAGTGCCCCTTGCAGGATCAGGAACCTGGACTCTGGAGACATGCTTTTAGTTGGCACTCTTGGCTGCAGCTTAGACTTGCTGGGAGTCTAGGTTATGCACTGGAAGGCATTCCTAACTTCTCTGTACACAGGGAGAAGTGCTGACGTAAAAAAAAATTGCTTAAAAGCCTATGAATGCCTTCATTAGTGTAAAACCCAAATGCAGTCAGTCCCGTGCCCACTGTTTCATCTGTGGCAGATGGACAAGGCCATAGGATTTGTGTCTGTGACACTCCTAATGGGGCTCTCTCTGCAAGTGTGGGAGGTGGGTGGGCAGCCTCAGAAAGCACTGCTGCGAAGGGCAGGGCCTTTCACTCTGATAGCACATAAAAGCCCAGAGAAAATATCAGAAGAAAACTTCTGATATGTCTTGTGCTAGTGAGACTTGAACTCCTTTAATATTAGAAGACCACTGGACAGTGTGTGTTTTGGTAGCACTTTCTTGTGTTGCAGGGCATTTTGCTGCATCTTGCCTCTGAAATAGGTTGAGGTTTTTTGACTGTGGAATACCACCTTTTCTCAACTTTTACTTCTCAGTGCTGACCTAGCCTCTTTATTATTGTATCATTGTTTATTTGTATGCTTGGCTTCCCTTTTGTTTTATTTCATTTCGAGAGAAAGTAGTCCGTTTCTTCTCTAACCGTTCTTCTGTTCTTAGGGAAGTAATATACCCACTCAGCCTCTCCAGTCAGAAAGACAGTGCCCATTTTGTGACTGGAAGAACAGAGAGATGTGGAGGTGGTTCATGTGGCTGCACCACCTGGAGAAGAACCAGGCCACTTTATTAAAGTCAGATCAGGGGAATAAAAGGTTAATGGTTGGTTTGGTGTCTGGGGTAGCTCACTAAGCAAGTGAGCTAGAATACTAAGAGATGAGTGAAAACAAAGACTTGGACTTGCGTGATTTGACGTAATGGGTGTTTTTACTTGGAGCAAAATAAGATTAAAAAAGCCCCAATCTTTTGTTTTCTTGGGAAATGCTGATGATTCTGTGATGCAACTGGCTTACTTGGGTTGAACACTGTACTCAAGCAAGCTTTCAAATCAAAATTTCTTTTCATGCATTAGATGAGCATATGTTTATGGTCATGTAATTGTGTTTTAGCTAGTCTCTTCTCGTCACATGTCTTCACCTTTGTGCTTGAGCTGAGCTGTGACTGCTGCTTTACTGAAAATAGGTTGAACACATGAAGAAGCATTTGTGAGGGCTTTGTTATGCTGCATGCAGATACTACTTTAGATTTACTTCAGCTTGGTGTCAAGCTGTCGCATAACATTGCCAAACTTTCCTTGGAAGAGCAGGGGAAATTTCTAGTTCTCGTAAGTTTGTAGGTTGGGGGATTTTTATGAAAATTGAAGTCTTAGTAAGCAGGTGTCACTGTCATTAAAATGCAGTGGTCTATAATGCAATTCTTTAAAGCTGGACATAGAGAATTTCACTGGTCAGTGCTAGAAATGTTAAAAGAGAATGAAGAAAATATGCCCTTGAACTGCATGAATAGTTATTTGTAATTTTTATGTAAGATTGCAGTGAATCTGAGGAATGTGTTTTGTAATAATAGGAATCACTGGCAGTGGCTTTGTTTTTCTTTCTTTTAGAATTCCTTAGCTGTTGTACTTCTTAATTAAAAAAAACAGCAAAAAACCCAAAACCAAACCAAACAAAGAATAACCCAGAAAAAACCTAGCTGACCTCAGATGACTCAATGCTTTGTTTGTGCGTTTTTGCAAATATGTTCAATTATTTAAAAAAACAAGTAACTAGAGAACCCACCAAACTGATATGCAAGGTATAGGGAAGCTGTTAGAGAGGATAAAGTTTTAGTATTGTCTGTGACCACCCATAAAAAACAGCTTAAAATCAGAGAATCTGTGTAGGAGAGCAGAGCAGGCAACATTATGACTTTCTTGATAACTTGAAATACCAATGAGTACTGATAAGCAATAGAGTTTTAAACAGATCATCAGACCAACTTTGGCATCTAATCTTAAATCTACCTGAGCACTTGCCAGGCAAATAGTTTAAAATTTGTTATGTAATGTACTTTACAAGTTTTGATACTAGTATGTTAATTCTGCCTCATGTAGATGAAGGAACTACAGTTCTGAGTTGGTTCTATTTTAGGAGTGATACCCTTCATTTGGAGGAGCGCGATACTAACATGAGGGATGGGTAGTTGAACTAAAAAAGTAAGGCATGTTCTTGTCACCATTGCCTGCAAGTGAGTGACATAGAACTGGCCTTTGAGCAGTGCTCCTGGTTGCACAGGTTCTCTCTCCTTGGGTATTGAAAGCCATCTCTGCCCTTGCTGTCATAGTGCTGATTCAACACGGCATTAGTGGTCACAACAGGCTTGCGTGTTCTAGTCTTGGTGAGTTTTAGTTTTGCAATCATGAACCACTTCTTTCCCATAGTGCCAGCACAACACTTGCAAACCTTCAAGAGTAGAGGTATATTTTAGTGAAGTATGTGAAATCCGTGTTGTATTGTGGGATGGCTTTGAAGTCAATTGGCAGGTTTCTTTGCTTAGTGCAAGAAAGTTATTTAAGCAGGTCATTCCCTTCTGAGGTGGATTTTGGAGTGATTATTGTGTTCCTCTAGTTGCACTTCAGAGCTGAAGACAGGGTGTCATAAGGTGCAACTTGGAAGGTATTTTTCTTGCCTTCTTTCTGCTTTTTCATTTCCTCATGAAAATACCTCAGTTTTCTTGTTAAATATATTTTTCACAGGGTGAGAAAAGGGGAATTTGTGTTTAGGAGGAATTCCTGATGATAGTTTGCTGTTCCTGGGACCCAACCAGAAACTTGTTTTAGTTGGTTTCCAGAATCATTCTGTCTTCTGGGTGACTGCAGTGTCAGGTGGTGAGTGAAGTACTCTAGTACCCTGCTCTTTTTGTGAATAGACTCTTCCATCATGCCTTGTTCTCTTGGGTGCCTTTGCAGGTCCTTGCTGCCTGACAGCCTTGCTCTCACCACCCTCAGAGGCTTCCTGCATAGGTATGGGCAGTCAACAGTGACAGCAGTGTCACCAAGGTTAGATGTGGTGCAGTCATAGAAGTTGAGAAATATGCTTCTGCTCTGAAACAATTACCTTTTTCAGATTCTGGTCCTGGATGTAGTTACTCAAACAGTTGTTCTAAATTCCATGGTGACATGCATAGTTCTATTACACAATTCTTTTTGCTCCTGTAGAAACCCTTCTGTGCTCATATTGAACACTTGGACCTATAGAAGCTGTTGGGCATTCCCCATTCCCATGGATAAGCTTGGTGGCAAATCTGTGTGAAAGGTTTGCTTCAAGCCTGCTATTGCAGCATAACTGGACACAATGAGCTCAGGATAAATATTTCTTGAAAGTAAGAGCCTTTAATACCAGTAATCTTTCCACTGTTACTTGCAAGGACATCACCTGTTACAACAATCATCCAGGTTTCATCCAGAGAGAAAACCTTTTGATGGTGAATTACTGACAACAAAAGGTTCCTAATCACTGAAGAAGGTGTCCTTAATGATATTCACAGGTCCTGTGTTAACAACTGCAGCAACCAACACTGAATTAGGCAGGGACAGATGTCACAATGATGTGATTTCCGTGATGTGTTTTCAGTATTTGATAGCTTGAGGCTGCAGGTGTTAGTTGGAAATGCCCTTTTTTGAGTAATAGAAAATTTCTGCTTTTTCCTTGCTTTTATGGTTACTGAAGCTATTGTGATATAGATGGTCTCTGTTGGTGACATTTGCGCCCTTTCAGTCTGTGTAGCTGCCTGATTCATATTGCTCATCATTTTGGTTCAAGAAAGCCTAGCCGTGGCCACCCGTCCCGTCCTGATTTAATAGTGGAGAAATAAAGTACAGATCTACTCAGTGGTCAGCTGTTGTTTGGGAGTAGCAAGGTCTGTAACTCAGAGCTGTTTTAAAATTCTCAGCTTGCTGGCATAGCTTAGGTGCCTGAGCAGAATTCTGGAGTCAGTCGTGGGTGTCTTATTTTGGTTTCTCTCCTCCCAGCCTCCAGGCACCTGTGTTGGTGGCTAGCCTCTCAGTGTCTCTGGTTTCCCATGCACAGCCTGGCCTTTCCCTCAGGGCTGTCTGCCAGACTTTCTGCCCAGCTCACCCCAGCTCTCCCCTGTACCTGTGCTCTATGCCACACTGGTTTTGCCATTTGTCTTTCAAGCTGCTTTGTCTCCAGCCAGAGTCCTGGTTTTCCTTTTTCAGTGTGCTGTTTCATGAGGTGCATCAGGAGGGCTCCTACTGCAGAAGGGGAGGGCTCCCATTCCCCTCCCTGGATGGTTCCCCACATCCATCCTCTGCTTTGCCATGGCTCTCTGGATGCTTGTCACACCCTTAATGTGAGCCAGCTTAATGAGTGTAAATTACATCAAATTGTGTGAGAAAAACAGTTTTCTTTGAGGAAAATGACTGAAATGGGTTTATGGAAGAGGGCCCAGTCACATGCAAGGCATCACAGAGGAAAAAAAAAATCTCACTTTTGACAGATTTCACATAGGTTCTGTTCCCTTGGGGACCATCTTGGTGGTGATGCTGCTGTGAAAGGTATGGGTGCCTGGAGCTGCTCCTCCCTGGTGCAGATTCAAAGTGAATGTGTTACCAGAGCTTCAGAAGGTAAAATTTGGAAATGCCATCATCTTCCTGTACCCATGTTTTGTGGTTTCTGTATCTGCTCTCTTCCTAAAGCTTTGTTTTTGTCAGACTTGTTTATATGGCAGTGAAAAGAAAACTTTGTGGAAAAGGTGGTGTTCCTAATACCTTTGAAGTCTGTGCTAAAATGACCAGGGAACAAAATTCTTCAAATAAACACTGTCTGGAATTTTTATATAGATGGATGTAGCCTCTGCAGTACCAAAATTTGGCCATGCAAACCAAATACAATGGATTGTGTGTTTTTTTTCCCAGCCACTGGTCTCAGAAAGAGCTCAACACACAATTCTTTTTAATTGAAATTTGGGCAGACAGTAGCTGGGACATAAGACCAGGCAGTTAGTCGCGAGGTATATGCGGGCAAAATCTTTATAATGAGGAGTTTTACTAGTGGATAATGCTATTAATTCCCAACAATAGCACTGAAAGAGCTGACAGGCAGCATTTTAATTATTTTAAAATTTCAATATTTTTTCAATTCTACTAAAAAATGCCCAAACATAATAGGTTGTGTAAAGTAGTATTTAAAGCCTTTTATATGCAGTCCTTTGGAAGAAAAAACAAGTGAACACTGAAGTGTGTCATGTACCTTTTTGTGGCAATGCACTGACTGTACTGGTTGGGAGGGAATCAGAATTGGATATTTGATATATAAGAAAGAGCATATTTATTAATAAAGTGGGAGTTAGTACACAATATTGTGCACAATCTACATATATATTAAGTGATGTAAAAAGGAGTAGCAATTTCTCCATATAAAAGATAATCAGGATTTTTTAAACATAAAGTATTCAGTCATAAACTTTCATGGGGTAACTCTGTATGTTTCTCTCTCTGCCCATTAACACCTCTGAAACAGTTTACCCTCAACTATAGTTTACTCTTGGACCACATGAAGAGGATTTGTAATGACATTCTCCATTTTTTAATCACTTTAACCAGGAATCAATGCAGAAGCTGTAACCTGTGTTTGGCAGGAAGGAGGTGGCTGTGTCTGGCTCTGGGAGGAGGTGGCATGTCAGAAGGTCTGAAAGCACTCCAAGTGCTGAGGAGATCAGGGGGCTGTTATCCACTCCTCAGTCACTTGTTGCCCAGGAGACAAATGTAATCCAGAGATTTTTTTTTTTTTTTTGACCCTTCCTTGCTGGTTTTTGATTGGGGTCACTATCGACTTTTGGCCTGGAGGAGGTAGTGAAGCAGCACGCCAAGTGTCATAAGATGGAAATTAATCACTAACCGAGGTGTCTGAGCTCCAATGATTTCCTCTCCTGTGATTGCTCTGTATATGGGAAGACTAATGACACATCTGAACAGACAGTAACGAAGCTCTTCACACCTCCCAACAGTCAAGAAGGTTTCTTAACCAGATGTCACTTCAATTTTCCTTTTTATTCATGCTCTCTTACGTGATTGTGGAAAAACAAAAATAACTATCTTAAAAGAGAACTTTGCAAAGTTGGTGAGCCTTGCCTTAAATTACATTTGTTTTTGCTGGTAGATTTTAAGTCAGCTCAGTTGCAGTGAAAATATAGCAAATCTGCCTTCTCAGTGTTTTTTTTTTTTTTTTTTTTTTTTTAACGAGGAGTGAGTGTACTTCTCGATATTTTTTGTGAGTTCCTGTTTTTCAGTGTGATTATTTTTGGCTTTTGGAAGAATATAGGCAAGCCACATAAATTTATCTTAACAGTAATGAAAGGTTTCAAAGTCACTCTTCAGTAGTGACTTCATATTGTAAGGCCTTCAGCTTAAACTCACTGATGGGTTTTGAGGAGTAATCTCTTCCAAGTAGATGAAAAGTCTGTCTTGGAAGTAAATGAAAGAAACAGAAAAGTTTGAAAACAATACATGGTGTTCCAGTAAGTACAAATAAGGTAGATGTTATTTAAGTGTAGCTTTTTTTATATGCTTATCCCATGCTGTAAGAAGTAAGGAATCCACCAAAGGTTTTGTCCTGAAAAATGTTCCTAGTTTTGCTCGTTGCTTGCTTAAAAGGAAATTTTATGTTCTTAGTCTGGGTCTTGGATAGAGCACAGAAGTGGAATTTAGGATGTTTGGATTCTATTTTTCACTCTGTCCTTTGCCTAAAAATCACTTACTGAGCTTATCATGTGTCTGGCTCATTGTCCCATATTTAAGAGGGCTAAACATAACAACCTCCTTACTGCAGCCTGCTTTGAGAAGCGTGGTGCACAGCTTCCACAGCTGACAGCAGCACTGGATTGCTCAGTCACTGGCTGTAGTGCTTTACTGAGATAAGAGCCAAAGAGTCTTGATTGCTGTCTGTCTAGCCCCTCGAGTCTTGGGCTTTTTGGCAGTATCAGGCAGGGCCTTGCTTCACTTCAGGAGCTGGAAAATGTGTCCCCTTAGACTCTTCTGTGGCCTCCTTGTAGGGTACCTTTGGGCAGTAAAAAGGATGGATGGGCTTGGACCCTGGAAGCCATCCTGAAGAGTCTTGACCCCGTGTTCCTGTTCTCCCAGAACATTATGTAGCTGTGCTTCTTTCTGACAGAAAACTGTCACACCTCTGGTGGGTTGTGCTGCCTGCTCTCCTTTTCTTTCAAGCCGAGCCTCACATGATGATGGAAACTTTCTGGGTGCACGTTCAACCATCCAGTGACATCGGGGAAGACTTTTTCATTTATTTTTGTGAATTTAGTGTAGCTTTGCTCTCTGTAAGCACTTTGCATGTTGCACTGTGTATCCTAAAGCAGTCCATGGGCAATGGAGCACTTACGAGGTGGTAGGGCAAAGATACAAGTTTTCAGATGGAAGTAAGTGTCTGGTTTTGGTCTTTAGTATGGTTTAAGAAAATAGTATCCCTCTTCTGATGTGATTCTGTGTGTGTGTGTCTGTGTGTGTGTGTGTTTGTTCTTTAACACATTAACTGAGAGATTTATTTCACTGATAGAAGTTGAAGCAGAGAAAAAGGATGGTCCTCGATTGAAAAACAGCTAGAGGCAGTAACACAGCCTCCTCCATGTCTTCCAGAAAACATCAACATTTACCAAAAATTCTTACCATAATGCCTTGAAAGCCTGCCAGTGAAGTTCAGTCAACAGTTAGGATTGGTGTTTCTTTTTATTTATGTTCAAGCAGAGAAAGACTGCTCCTGAACTATCATTCCATATGCTTTCATAGTGAAGCTGAGGCAAAGTTTTCATATTATTTTGAGAACTCACACAAAAACAATCCAAAATATCCTCAGCCTGAGACTGAGACAAGACATGAAATTGCATTGCTTGTAACTGCAGAATAAACATTGAATTTTAGTGTAATTTTTGTGTTACAGATTGCTTGTGTTGTTCCTTGTGTCCAGAAAGGATAATTACAGTAGCTGTTGTTTTAGCCGATCACAATTTCACAACACCCTTAAATGGTTATACTCTGATTTTACTGTAGGCTTTTTTTGTTTGGTTGGTTTGGTTTGTTGGTTTGTTTTGGGTTTTTTGGGTATTTTTCCCCCTCTGGGGAGAAAAGATGATTAATTTTCTCTTGTAGTATAATGGCATTGATGTCATGTGGGTTGGAGGATTAAGTCCTTTTATTTTTAAAACAGTTGCTAGGGTGTTTAACCCCCTCCTTTTTAGCTTTTTTTCTCTTTGTATAGCAGCAAAAGGAAAAGAAAACCACTTCCAAAAACAAGATACTTTTCTGTTTACCAGTTAACTGTAGCTTCTTATTTTTCCCATATGGGGTGATTGGAAAATTGCCAGATATTATTAAATCATATTAACTAGTAACAAGAGAGAGGGGGAAAAGAGCAACCATTCATTCTTACTTTTTTTTCCTCTCAGGATTGTGATTTCAGTCATACAGTCAATACATTATTAATGGAGCAATAATCTCTGGCAAGCAAGTTATGTTCGCTTCTGTCGGACACAAAACCCAAACCCCACTGCTTTTCCTGACAAAACCTGCTAAATAAATAAGCCTGTGCCATTAGATCAAATATTTGATTTTTTTTTTTAATTCTTTTCTCTTTGCAGAGTATTGGAAAGGGGTCCTTGTGGTGTATAGACCCAGAATATAGACAAAATCTTATTCAGGCTTTGAAAAAGACACCCTATCACCCATATTCCCACGTGTTCAATACACCTCCCACATCTCCTCAGGCATATCAAAGGTAAGAACTAGATGCATTTTACAACTCTAAATGTTTTCCTGCGGTGTTGCGTATGATTCTTGGGTAAGACCCTGAATGCAATCAAGCGGTGTAGTTTGGAATGTGCTCGTGCGGAAAGCCCGGGAGCGCTGGCAGTGGCCTGGCCTTGCTCGGCATGTCCGGGACACCTTTTACCTGCTCAGGCCGCTGCTGGCATCGGCGAGCTCCCCCAGCAGAGCCTGCAGGCTTCCTGCGGTAGCCGCTGGGCAGAGGAGCGCCAGAAATTAAAATGTAGATAAGCAAGTGAAGAGCTCTGAAGTGCCCACTTATCCCATTTGGTGAAGGCATGATTCCCTCACTCACTCAGAGGAGATGGGCTCATTCTTTTCCTGGGAGAGCCCTGGGCCGATGTTGCCTCTGCAGGCACGAGATGTCCACCCGGTGAGCCGGTGCCCAGATGGCTTGACCAGCCCTTGGTGGTGGAGGGGCGCCGGTGGTGGCCCTTAGGATTGGATTAGCCTGGATTTTCTCCTTTGCCGGTGACATAGGGGGTGGGGTTTTTCTGTTTGTTTTGCGGTTTTTGATCTGGTCTTCATTTACTACCAGTGTTAGCAAAGATACATAAATCTGTGGCTGCCATCCGCAAAGCAGGAAAGCAGGCGCTAATGAGGGCCGGGGCTGCTGTGCATGGTCAGGACGGGCAGGGTGTGATGAGCCAGCCGCAGCAAGGCCCGCAGCAGCACCGGGACTGAGCGGTGACGCTGGCGGCTCTCGTGTTGGCCGGCTGAGGTGGTTTTTATTATTTTTCCGCGTTAGCGTTGAGGCTGGCGGCCCGGGAGGGCAGCGTGATGGTCGCCGTGGCGACGAGGCGTCTCCCCGGCAACGCGCGGGCCGGGCCGGCGCTGCCGCGTCACGGGGCCGCGGGGCTCGGCCGCGCCGTTGCCGCGGTAACGGCGATCCCGGCGCGGCGCTGGGAGCGGGGGCCCTGGGCCCGCCGTTGTGGCGGGGGATCGCCCCAGTGGCCGGGGATTCCCCTGGCCCCCTGGATTTGCCTCTGGAAAGCAGGGCATGATGAGGCCGCAGGGTCCGGGGGTGGTGCAGCCCGGCTGTCCTGGTGCTCCGTGGGGTGTTGGGGAAACAGTGTCCCTAGTAACCACCTGTGGAATTACCCGCCACTACTGTGTTCTGCAGAAGGACGGATAAATTATTTAGATAATGGATTAAAACTGTGATTTGTGCATTTGAACAAAGCATGTTTCCTGGCCCTTTATTGTTTCTGCTGCCTTTTTAAGAGTATTTTAATTATGCTCATACAGATTTATTGGTAAATTCTCATAATCAGTAGAAGTGTAATGCACATCTGACATAGAAATAGAGGGATTTTGATCCCTTCTAATCCCCACAAACAAAAAAAATCCAGCATACACATGCAGTTGAAAGCCAGAGGCTCTCCCATTTTTTTATGGCTGAAGTGACTGTTGAGTCAATGGGCCGGGTTTGCCAGAAGCACTGTGCAATTGGGTGGCAGATGTTGCCAGCAAGAGCAACGACGTGGACAGCTCTTCTAGGCTAGGCTGACGGAAGCAATGCAGCAGCACTGCTGTGGGCAGTCCTTGCAGGGAGGAATCCTTAGAGACACCCTGTCATGGTGTCAGGGTGTGCACAGTGGGGTAGCTACCCTGTGTCCTGCACAGCCGTGTGCCCGCTGCTCCCCTGTCCTCATCCTGTACAGCTGTGCACTCGCTGCTGCTCTGTGCTTGCTCTGTGTGGCAAAGGATGCCTGCAGAGTCACAGACCTTGGGCAGAGGTTGCCCTCTCTCAATATGGGGTGTGTGTCCAGAACCTCAAAGCCTGTTTCCATGAGTGGGAGAAGAGAGGAGTACTGACAGGTGCCAGACAGTGTGGGATTTAAGAAACGGGTTTCAATCACTACCTGCTTTCACCACTGTGTAGCTGAGCAGGGGAGAAGGAGGGGTCTGGTGAAATACTGACAAGCTAGTCCCAAAACTGAAAGGGAAGCATTTTCTCCTTGGAAGCCATAGGATGTCCAAGCTGCTGTTCGTGCTGCTGAGTGCTTTGGAGTCTTCCTTGTAATGACTGCATCATAAAACAAAGAGCTCATGTGGTTGAAGGTGCAAATGCCTAGCACTGTTGCTCTTAATTGGCTATCTTTCAGCATTTCCACTGTTAAATAAAACTTAATATCCCCATGGTATTCTAAAATATTTATTCATTCTGGTACTAATGACTGGTGAAACATCAACATGAAGCTGGCCTAGGCTATCAGTGACTTTTGAATTAATTCTGGATTGGCAGTTACATAGTAATTTTCTGAATATATTTCCAATACATTCTCAACAAGTTGAACGTTCCCTGTGCATTTGGAAAAAAAAACCAGTAATTCCATGTGTAAGTGACAGCTTTCTCATGTGTACAAAGACTTCAGTAAGGGTAGAAAATGTAAATCCACTCTACCGTAGTCAGATCTCCAGAGCAATACATAGTCATAGTAACAAGTTCCAAGGGGAGTTTTTCTTATGGTGAGGACAGTACATCTAGAAAAAATCCTTGGGTGGCATAGGTTTTGCTGTCTGTCCATTTTATGTATTGGAAGTCCAGAACTGAGAGAAGCTGTGTTGCTTGATATTGATTAAATGTATCTGGAACCAGATAATTTACCAGTATTATTCCTGTCTCTAGGAACAAGGTTTATAAGGGTCAGTTGGTGAAATTCCACAGGGGTAAATTGACCTATTCTTTGTCTTTATCGGATATTTTAGAAGAATAAAGATGCACAAATGAATCGTGTTCTGTTTAGTATCTGCTTAAGGAGCTTAGGGTTGAATTGAGCACGGAGTGGAGGAATGCATTGTAAAAGTATCTGAAGCAAGGTGATCACTGAATACACAAATTCTCCTTTTCCTGAACAGAGTTAATTACATCAGATAATTCAGTTTCATGACTTCAGTAGGGCATCCTGCATAAATGGGACGGGGTGGACCTTTTATGAAGGAGCTTCAGGTTGTGAACCCATACATTTGAAGGGCTGAGTTAGTGTTATACCAGTACCATTTGAGATAAAACCGACTCAAGCCACTGTATTTGGACTACATTGGGTTCCATGTACAGAAGATACTTTGGGAGAAAAGGCAACCTTGCTGTGTCTGTGCATAAGAAGGAACTTCATACAGCGGTTGTCTGAATTGCTGCTTCAATTCAAGGAAAAGGTGATCTCTAAGTTGTAAGAAAAGAAGTAGAATATCACCAGGCGAATTATTTAATTTTAATTGGCTTGGATGTGTGTTCTTAAAAAGCAATGCTCGCAACAAACAAACAAAATCCCTTGGGTTTTTATCTGCTTCTTCTAATTGAAGCATATGTATTGAAGCATGTAATTTATGATGAATTTCAAGGGTGAGCTAACGCTGATACACATCATTACAAAGGAAAAGCTCTCCTTGGTTTAGAAAAATAGGTATGTTAGACTTAGGTGTTTCTTCTTAAATTTTACAATTATGCTGGCAATAGCAAGTTTGAAATATAGACACACACTTGGTTAAGTAACTGTACTAGTTAGTGCCCTAATAACTTCATCTATGTGTTTCGTTTCCAGTTTTCTGACTCTGACTGAAGTATAGATGGGATTTCTCTTCTTGGAAGAGGTCTTGAAATGGACTTTTTTCCTGTGTATATTACATGGGGCTATTTCTCAATAGTATTTCGTTTTGTACTGCTGAAAACTGTCAGGAAATGTAATCTAAAAGAACAGAAATTATTGTTCTCATAGAGTAATAAAAATACTTGAAAATTTGTGTGACTACCCAGAAATATTGGCTTTATAGACTTGTGAATAATTATTTCATGGCTTTTCATTTTTTCAGAGTGTTTTCCTAATTGTAATTTGTTAGAGCAATGTTAAATGTTGACAGATCTGTTGTGAAACTGATGAAATTGCTAACATGCCCAAGACAGAAACTGAAGAAGTGTTTCTTTCTTGAGCTGCCCCAGATTGCCTGTTCATAAAGGCTTTGTTGGGTTCCTTGTTGGTTTGCTCCTTCCCATTGGAAAAGCTCCTTGGGTGAGCTTGGTTGTGCTTCAGGAAGGTTTGAGACCCTGGACAGACCTCAGCTAGATTTATGCTTGGCTTTGGACATGCAGTCCTCCTGTGCACACCATAGCATTTGTGTCAGAAAAATACACCTTCTGGCATCCATCATTGCATTTCAGCCAGGCTGCCCTCTGTAGGGAGAATTTGAGCCCTTGCAGGGCTGGAGCCAACAGGAAACCCTGTAACAAAAACTAACCTGCAGCACAGTTTTGGTGGTTGTAGGGCCTTTGGTGTTCGTGGCATCTGCTGCTGGTTGTGGAGCACATCCTGCTGCACTGCCAGGCTCCCAGACAGTGCTGCAGCCTTGGTGATGGAGGAGAAATAGGCCCTGCAAGGAGTCAGCAGAAGACCACATCAGCTGCTTGTGTGGAGTCACTTCTCAGAACAGTTTTTCATTTGAGTGTGCATGGCTTCGTCATCTGGTTTTTCATTCAACTTCCCTTGTGAACATGTAGGTTATAGAGGTAGGCCAGTGGATCAGAGGGCCTGCAGGTCCTTGAGTAACCACATGTTTTATGAAACATTGCTAGCCTGGGATTAAAAAAATTTGGAGCGGTTTCTGTTTTATTAAATTTAATGTCTCTTTATGACATTTCTTTTTGCTACTGTTGGATTCCCAGAAAAAGCCATGAGTTTCTTAAACATTAATCACTTCTCCATTGTCTTGTCTCTTGATACCTCTTTCTGATAAAAAAATTCTTTATCCCAAGATTGACATTAGAAAAAGGGACTTTGTGGTTATGAACACTTGTCTAACTTCTGAAATTTATCCGTAGAGAAAGATTTGTGAAACGTAGTGGCTAAAGCTTTGTTCCTGAAAATCCAAGTTTCACAAATCACTGTGAGATAGTGATGGCCATCACTGTGAGCCCCGTGGTAAATGGCAGGAGAGGTGGCCTGGGCATGCTTACATTTACATTTGTGTATTTTAAGACTGAAAGCAAATAGTCTTACCACTCAGTCCTGGCTTTCTGCTTTCATCTCACCAGCAGGAGCCCTCCCCCCTGCAGTGCAGCCCTGTGGTGGGAGCTCCCGGGCAGTGCCCATACCCTGGGTCCCTGAGCACTGCTGCAGCAGCACCTCCAGCAGTCTTGTCGGGACCCACGTGCTGTTGGGATGCAGTTTGCATACGGCCCCCTTAGGATGGGGAGCTTGGAAAGCTGTTCCATGATGTGAAGAGGATACCTGTTCCCCAGAGGGTGGCTGTTAGAGATCAGCTGCTGAGGAAACCGCTGGAACACCTCCTTCAAATATTTTCAGGTTTTGATTTTACTGTCACAGCTTCCACCTTTCACAGTTGTTTATTGAAGCTAAACCAGCACTGAAGTTGTAGGTTATCATATTAGACAAATTATAAGCATCCTTTCTATCTGTACACTTCGTAAGTTAAGATCAAAAATAATCTGTGGCCATTTGGGGAAGCTGGTGAAACAACCTTTTCCCATTCACTAAAAGACTTTACAGGGTGTCTCACTGCAAGAAGGAACGTAGAAAAGACATGATTTAGTTGTCCTTTGCAGTCTGGAAACATGGATTTAATTGTGTGTTACTGTTTTTGCTTTTGATAGGAAATGAAGCTCATCATAGGGTAGTCTGATACTAATTTCTTTGCATGTTACAACCACTTTATCAAGAACAATCTAACTTCCTATTTTACTTCGTAGGCAGAGTTGGAATGAGTTTTCTTCTCTTAGTGTGGTGTTGAGGTGGAGTCTTTGGGGAATTTTTGTTTTGCAGTTTTCATAGTTTTGTGGTTTGTGAGATCACAGAGAATATAAGTTCTAAAGTGTGCCCTCTGCCACTATCACATGCCTTAATTTGAAGAGCATCTATACTTTGGAATTATGCTGCTTTATTTCTGTTTTCTGGCAAGTTAGATTATATTGGTTTGGTTTCAGGTATGAATAGCAAAAAAAACTTTTGCTTGAGTGAATGTACTGGTAAGTGCTTAAATATTTGAGGATTTGCCAATTCAGGTTCTTGGTTTCTAACATATCTTATCAGTTTTCTAACCATTAGACTTTTGTGGTCCCACTGAACATAGTTTCAGGAAACAAAACTGATCAACTCTTCTTACCTTTTAAAAGGCTTTTTTACACTCCTTTTTTACACCTTCCAGTATGATGGATGTGTAGGGAGGAAAGATGGATTCAGAAAGGTGGCCACAGATTGTGGACAGAAAAAGAAGAGCAGAAAGCCTGAATCTGAACTCCCTAACATAATAGTTTCATGCAGGAATGGCTGGTAGAAATACAAATAACCCTCTAATCACATCTTCATTCCTCTCAAAATTAGTGACATGCTTCTAAGCCTTCTCAGCTGAAATGTTTTCATTTCTTTGTCATTCATACCCCCAAAAAGAAGAAATGTCATGTTTTCCATTTGCCAAATACCTGAAGATTTGGTCGAGTCTTTGTTTTGTTTGCATGTGTGTATACTTTTGGTAAAGTACTATAACACAGGGTCCTTAGTCTGTCATCTTTCTCTAGATGCCAGACAAACAGCAGCTCCTTGCTTTATGTTGTTATTTTTCATAGTTGCATTTGTTCAACGGTCTTTGCAGTTACTTGACTTCTTAGGCTCTTTTTCCCCTCATCTCTGCCTTCTGTAGATAAATATAGCCTTATTCCAAAGATAACTTGGAATGGTACCGTAGATGTTTCCACTACGTTCATGGGAAAAAAGAAAGTGTAGGGATATGTTTTGAAATTTTTGTTACTTTGTTTGTAAAACCCTCTGTAGGCCTGGGTGTTTCCCTATGAAATTTTGAGAGTGGCCTCATTGACCTAGCTGTGAGTTGCTGACTGCAGAAACTTGAAGCACGTAGGTGCTGTGCTTCTGAGACTGCTCTTCTGCAGCTCCTCACCCCCCTTGCTCGCTGTCCCTGGAGTGTGTGCTGGTGCAGGTAGGGCAGGGTTGCACAGTGCGTGAGCTGTGTGGTGTAGCAAAAAGCAGAGGGAGTGAGGGACACCTCGCCCTTGATCCCTAGGCAATGTGAGTGGATCAGTCCCCCTGCATCCCATTAACAGCCATTGTGACAACTGCAGCAGTTATGTGGATGGGGGCAGGCCTGTGCAGTGTTCAGTAGCAGTTCACTGAAGTTTTAGTTGTTGAAAATTCAGACTCAGGAAGGAGTGTTTGTGCAATGAACGGTGGTCGACATGAGCATCATGTTTGTTAATCATAGAATATTACAGCTGTGGAAATCATCTGACTTCTGAATTTGAGAACAGACTTGTGAAGCTTGGAAAGCCACAAATAGTATATCATAGTGTGTCACATCTTGCTGCTGTTGGATTAAGAAAAGGGGTTTTTGTGTTTCCATAACTGAAGTGAATTTTTTTAATTTAGTTTTAATCATGCTCTTGTATTTTCTTTCAGATTTTCTTTATTTCTCTATTAGTTATTGGATTTCTCTTTCCTTTGGTGCTTATATAAAGAAAAATTGACATGGAAAGTCACATTATTTGTAGTTCTGTTGTAAGACTGACATTCATAGAATAGTTTCTAATGTTATAGTAATAATGATAAACTATTAATAAAAACTATTAAGATAACTTGCATCTTTCAAACAGTAGGTAAGGGGATGGCTTTACTTGTAATGGTTATGATTTTAGGGCATTCTAAAATTTAACTATTATTTTATTAATATTTTCTTCAACTTAAGGGTCATTGACTATTCCAAGAATTGCAGCTCTGTCTTAAAAAAAAGCCTGTGTGGACCTTTCATCATTTCACCTATCATTTTAATATATTTTAGGGAATAGCGAATATGTCTAAAATGTGAGGCAGCTGTTGTAGTTTATGCAAAAATCCCAATATTTTTGTATTTTTATAAGCTTTCTTTGATAATGTCAGTTTTGCACACAGGTTCAAAGGCCTTGGCAGACTTGGGATAGTCCATTTGAGCCCTAGAGCTGTAGAAACTTTTTGCAGGTGACCCATCTTCTCTGCAGGTCATAACAGAAGGTGACAGGTGTACTGGAAATCCTGGCTGTCCATAGAGAAATGTCCCAGGAGGTGTGAGCATGGCCAGTGAGAATCATTTCCTCTGTTCTCTTTTAGTGAGAAGCAGAGCATAAGAGGGACATATATGGCTGCTCACAGTATGACTGTGGAGAATGCTACCAAGGTGGCATCCAGGTCATCAAGGTGGCCCATCAGGCCTTGTGTTAGCCAGCAGAGGTACAAAACTGGGCTACATGGTAGACCATCAGCCTGGGCTCTTGACCAGCTGGGAAGATTTTCAATTTCAGGGGACAGTAGACTTACATTTGGACCTTGCAGACCAGCTGGTCCTTGTTCTGAACAGAATCCTCTGATTCCCTCATCTCCCATTTACAAGAGTCACCCATGTACTAAGCCAGGCTTGCTCCAATAGTGTTTCCAGTTTTCTTACCCATACAGTTAAAAGAAAGTGCAGTTTTCATTTCATACCTGTGTTGGGTGTATCCATAATCCCTGCCTGTGTATTAGACCCAGTATTCCTCAAAGTATCAGCAGTCTTTCTGTGAATTTTCTTTTTCAAAGCACAGATGTCCTATTTCTTCGATATCTATGTGTTTTTAGATAAAAAGCTTGAAACAAATTTTAGTGGGTTAGCACTTTTGAATCTTTATTGACCAATCCACTTTTTCTGGGATGTGTTGTATCCTTATCCTTATGTGTATATACAGGGTGCTGTGTGGGGGTGGTGTAGGATCTTTGTATCATTTGATATCCTTTCTGGAGAAGGCAGGTTTATTAATTTCTTTAAAGAAAATACATTTTGGCATAATTTGTTCTGTTGAATGCTTGAATCTTTTTTTTTGTCATCATTGGTAATGACTTCTAATGTCAGAAAGCCTCAGCTCAAGGCTGGAGTTGTCTCATGCAGGTTGTGATTAGTGACTGTGTTTTTTCTGGCTTTTGTAGCTCTGTCACCATGACACCTGGATTCCTGATGAATACAGTTTCCAGTGTCTGTGAATCTGCCCTCTGTATGATCCTAAGTAAAAGTGATATTCCTCCTATTTTGATGGAACTGACTTTTGCAAGAGTAAAACTTGTGGGTTTTGCTAGAGTTGTTCCCTTTCACAGGAACCTCCAGGGCTCAGATGAATCAAACCGGAAAGGACTTAAATGGTATTAAAACATCCTTTTCTGAACTTCTGTAACAAAAAGCTCAGAGTCTTTCTTAATACAAAAACTTCTTTACACTTGGATTTTGAATTTTGACTTGGAAAAATCAAGCTGCTTGTTTCATCAGAATAAAGTACTTATATAAAAACTGTTTTTCGGAGGTGTTAGAGGGTCTTTAGTAGAGAAATTTCCATTCTTCTCAAAGTTCTCTGTGCCTGGTAGCACAGATTGTTTTCCTTACCACCAGTTTGTTTTGGAGTTAAAGACAGGAGGGTGAGAGGCATGGCTCTTTGCCTGTCCAGTGCTACAGTGGCTTGATAAAATGGCTGTTCCCCTTTCGCCTTGCTAAACAGAAGTACTCAGCACTTGCACTTCTTGTTCTTTTTCAGTAGAGCTCTGGTGAAACTCTGGAGGTTATATTTGATTATCTGTAGTGTATTTTTTCACAGATGTTTTTGACTTTATTTTGGAAATCCCATAGTTCTTTCAGGCAGTTTTGTTACAGCATAAAAGTAAAATTCAGGGGCCGTGTTTTAGACAGATTTCAAGAAACTCTTGTGGGCTTTCTTTCCATTCCAGGTGTGCCTGAGATCAGTCTGTATGCATGTGGTACTCATCGGTGGCATTTGCGCTATTTCTGAATTTTGAACCTGTTTGTAAAAGCTGCATTTTCCTCTTTGGTGTTTGGGGATTTTTGGTTTTTTTGGGGGGTTTTCCTGGTTTTTTTGGTTTTTGTTTGTTTTGGTTTTGTTGTGTTTTTTTTTTTTTTTTTTTTTTTTTTGCTACTGGTCTATAAAATGGGGATGAGAGACTTAGGCTGGCAGTAAATAGTAGAACCTTGCTGTTTACTACGGGAGAGTGTTGAGGCTACTGACAAAGTGGTAATCCCACAAAAGTTGGAATTTTGTTTAATTACTCTGTCCACAGATAATACAAGTGCATCTGGAAGAAGATTCTAGTCCTTGTAGGATGTTTGGGTTTAAATCGATCTCTCCAGTAGTTCAAGTCCACATGGACTATAGAAGCAGGCACAAATTTACTGTGCTGTTATGTTGCTCTTCCACTTTCTGTGAAAATTTCATCTTTGGCGTTAGGTCATAGAAGCCCTGGACTAAACAGGCTGTGGGTTTCATCCAGTATGGTGGCTTTCATGTTGTTCTTCTTTTGATAAGATTCCCCATCTTGTCTGAGGCTTTTTTCCCTATGACTGCATACGGTTTTAGTAATAAATGTGCAGATCTCCAGGGGCTTCAGTGCGCAGATATGTGTATATACTGCAGTGTACTTTTTATGTCAGAAGACAGCCTGGCTGCCAGGGAAGCTGTTCTCTCTTGCACTTAGAAACAAAATGTACTGTTTTAGGACAGGTGACCTATTTTCTTTACAAAAGAGCAAATACTCAGAGAACAGTGATAGGAGAATTGCTTGAGACAACTAGTCTGAAGTGGGTTTGTGCAAACGGTTTGACTAGCAAACACATTAGGGAGGTTCATTTTGTTGATGAATAACTTGGGGATACCAGATGAGGAACATGGGCAGGACTGGAGCCCAGCTCTCTCTGTGGGGTGAAGTTGTTTGGTTTGTGACATACATCTCTGTATCTGTTTACAAGGGAGCGTGGATTCTACCTTCATCCTTTATTGCTTTGTGAAAGGCAAGTGACTGAAGAGGCTGGTCAGCTCAGATATGAGTATGGATCAGAGCTTTGTAAAAGATCTTTCCTTTCTTTTCATCCTGACTCATTTCTGCTTTGTTGGCAATCCCCTCCTGTTAATTGCCAGTACTCACTCTGTCAGCTCATATGAACAGTGCAGTTATGTATGGTAATTTTTTACTGCTCTGGTCTTAAAGCATCCAGGATGGCACAGCCAGTGGGTCTTGCTAATGCAGCTGTAAATGTATTTCTTTCTTGGCTTGCTGCAGTATGCATGCACTTGTTCAATTTTCCTTTCATTAGCTTGTATGACTTTTTTTGGTATTAAAATCATGACTACATGGACTTTATTTGTTAAAGTAGAATAACTGTAATTTATTATTCTGCCCACTTTTAAAGGTAGTTGTCAGTGTCCAATTTTATGCAGCTGGTGGGGTTTTGCATTTCTTATGGCCCCTTATACCTGACTGCTGTTGTCAGTTGTTCTCTGTGCTGCAGTTTTTAACCTCACTGATGGGTTCTCTGTGTTGTCTGCCTGGGTGATATAAATATTGCAGAGCTCTACGCCTCTCACTGCTTTTTTTTCTGTAACTATTTTTATCACAATTCCATTATATATTCTTCCAAAAGAAATTCTGTTCAAACAGTGGTTACAGGCTTCGTGGAGAATTTCCTAAGGTTAGTTTGAAAAGCTAAGATGCTCAGAACAGACTGTCCTTTTGACACTTCCACTTCAGTGTTTAGAAGTGTGTATAATTCTGTGGTTTAGTCTAGTGTGAGGGTGGTTTGTTTTGTTAAGACAGAATATGTGAAATTTGGAAAAATGAATTGCATAGTAATGCAGATACTGAAGGTTGAGTTATTAAAAATGTAACAGCACTTTCAAATGTCCATGGAGCATTGGGAATTCATAACTGATGGCAGTGCAGGATGCAGGTTCCAGTAAAAGTATGAAAGAGAAATGTAAATTTAGCAAATTTGACATAATTTCTGTTTCATTAATTTTTATTTAATCTGGATAAGCAGATGGAGAAAAAAATACAAACAAAAAGGAATTGGGTTACTTTTAATTATGTAACTTTCCTGAAAAGGCGCTTTTTTTCCAAGCAGCTGTCTGATCAATGGCAAAATTCATAACAGCTCCCCAAGTATTTAAGATCTCTATTAATTGGAGTTCCTTCTCTGTATAAAAAATTGTTCTCTCTTTAGCTGTTTTGCATATGAAAGATTAAGAAGACCATTTTTCTCATGAGATTAAAAATAAATAAAACAATTAATTAGAATGAAATAATTTTTTAAACTTAAGGGAATTAATAACAAACAAAGCTTCTGGAATAGCCATCTTTTTTATTTTGCAGCTTGCAAGTGTAATATAATATAAATGGAAGGCTTTATACAAACACATTTATTCCATGGTAGCTTAAGAGCCACAGTCAGCTACATTGTTGAAGTGATGTAGATCTTTTGATTATTAAGTACATTTTGCCGCTTTTGCCTTCATTTGTAAAAGTAGACTTGGTCAGATCTGGGGGGAGAACAAAACTGGAAATTTCTCCTAGAAGTGTTAGAGCTGGTCTTTTTCTTTCACTCTGGGGATATCACTATCAAAACTCTGCTTTGAAAATGAGGCAGTTTGTATTGATGAGCTCTGTATTTTGTAATTACATGGAATAAGAGCTGTAGGAGTTTGGTTTGTGTTGAGCTTTGAGAATTTTTGGAACAGTATTACCTGTTTGTTCAAATGAGGGTAGCTTTTGGGCTTTGATTTGGAGGTTTGTTGGGGGATTTTTGGGGTGTTTTCTTTGTTTTTTTTCTTTGCAAAGTCATTTTAAGATGCTCTTGCTGCCCTTGTAGAGTAGCAAACTGTCCCTCTTGGTTGTGCTGTGAAGACACATGTAGTTGTGCTGTAAGTGTGATCCTGGTGATTTGTTGTGGGGTTTTTTTAAGGTATTGGGGCTTGTCAAAGACGAGGACTTTGTTAAAACATTCCTACCAGTGAAAACCCGTCATTGAGTCATAGTCTTACTGAGATGGCACTGTGCCGTGCTAGGGAATTTATGGCATGTTTGGCTCCCAAAGGAGATTCTTTCCAGAAGAGCATGGAGGCATCATCGTGCTTAGTATCGACCCCATTATGATCTGGTGGGTGTGTGCTACAAACCTGCCTTAAGGGTTTCTTGTCTTGCAAACCTGTTTTTTCAAGTCACCTAAATGCTATAGAAAAGTCTTCCAGTGCCAGGTAATGCAGGGGAAAAAAATGCTTTACCTCGACTTCATGAATACTTGGTGTTCACAGATTTGGTGAAAAAGGGTCATTTTGCAAGGCACAGCTCAGCATTCTGCTGCAACTTTCAGCCTGATGTTCTAATGCAGAAACAGTGTAGCAGCCTGGGCTGGCATTGGACTGCATTGAATCAGACAAACACTACCCAGGGACTCTGACCGGAGAGAGGGGACTGGCAACAGGAATTGGTCTTCACTTGCGATCTTCTGATTACCAGGATTCAAACTGCATTGTAGACAAGGGAGGTTGCTTTGATGCTATAAACAAGTTAATAATATTTCTCTGTAGACACAGTTTCTTGATTTTCATGGGGATGTCTCTTTGCTGCTGTTGTATTGCTACCCTGAGCAGATTTTGACACTAGGATGAAAAACTTCCCATTTTAATAGCATATGAGAAGGAGACAAGTACACAGACTGGCTTATCTTTCCTTGGTTGTTGACCAGGTGCAAATAATGAACTTACTAGACTGAACTAGTCCCTTAAAGGAAATTGTCTGAAATCCGTCTGGTAGAGTGCTGAAAAGCAGACTCAATAAAATCTGAGAAAATTGACTGTAGGAAAGAGTTTTCTGCTGGCAGAAAGCTGAATTGGATGACCTAGGAGAGCCCTTAGTCTGAAATTTGTGACATGAAGGCAAACAGAAATAAGTGATGGATCCCGAGCACGTTAACAAACTGCATTTTCAAGAAATTTAAATGCCTTTATTCCAACTGATCTATAATGTGAATTCCTTGTGAAGGTGTTGCATCGTGGATGGCTTTAGCATGGTGGGAGAATCTAGCATCCCAAGGATGGTACTATGTGCAGAATTTACTTATTATCCTTAACATATTACCCATCTTATCTGAGCCACCGAGACACCACTTGACCTTAAGCCATGGTACAAACAAAGAAAAATCATCAGTAATTCTAGCTCCGTGTTCATATTTGCTATCAATTTCTGTGACAGGAGATAAATAATGTGTTCTTACTGTCTAACAGTTATAGACCCACACCATTTCAGAAGGTTCTTGCAGTGACAGACTGCTTTTTTCTCCAGTGCTAGAGGGATGTTGGCTGAGCATTCGTTTCTACATACACATCTTTAGTGTTGTCTCTTTGCAATAATGGTAGAGTCCCTAAATCTAGCGAGACTTGAGTGTCTTGTGTGCTGACTTCTGCAGGAGTCTCAACATCTGACAGCTTGTCTCTCACTGGTGCTCCACAAGAAGTGTTGATCTTCCAGGAGAGTGAAGCAAGTTGTATAATTTTCCTTTTTGATGTTAATTTGTTCTTCATAACATTCCTCCTTGTAGATGTCTAAAGACAGTAGTGAATAGGAGTGTGGATTTAGTCCCAGTTGTGGTTAAACTTCAGAGCACTGCTGGGGGGCATGACGAAAGTAGTGTGTATCTCAGATGGAGTTTTTTGTGTTGCCCTTCAGCTTCAGGACAGTAGAAGGCACTATACTATATCAAAGTGTCAAAACTTAATGTGTACACTTGGTGATGTAAAAACTTCAGAAGAAAACTTCAGAAGCTTTTGGCTTATTTTGCCTGAATCCAAACTCAAGGTTAGCCTCAGGTTTGCTGGAAATGAGCATCCATTGGAAACAGCTTTTTTATGGTTTTGTTTTAATGCACTTCTAGATTGAAGTTTCTAAATACAGGAAAACTAATTTTGCTTCCAAGTCTGAGAAAATGTCAGAAAATGGAAAATGGTCAGCACTGCTATTCCCTTGGTAAGAGAAGTAATTGTTCCTTTTTGGCACTACCTGCAAATACAGTCATGAGCTGAAAAGTAGCAGGCTTTCTTAAATCTCTTCTTTGCTTGTTGTACTTCAGGGAATTGTATTCTGGAATATTTCTTAAACATAGACTGTCCTTTCACAGTCCTTTACACCAGCTCAGTCTCATCACGTTGATGCATTCCTTGGCAGCTGCTGTAGGTGATGTGTGCAGGGTGCTCCTTGTTTTCCTCCTTCCTGCCCTGGGGAGCTCTGGAGAGGCCGTGCTGCCTGTGCCACCTTGTGTGCCCAGCTGGGAGGCTTGGCCTGGGCTTGGCAACCTGCACGCTGCCCTCCAGCCTTCACATCATCCACAAACTTGGGGAGCTTCATGAGCAACAGTGGAGCAGTTCTCCAGCTCTCTGAAATAGTGCTACACATGCTGTGCAATTTAAAGACAAAATGCTTCCTGCTAATTATTAACAGTTACTCTGTAGGAACCAGACTCATTACAGGGGTACTGAACCCTGGCCTGCTGTCCTTTCGTCACCTGAACAATGCGGTAGGGAGGGGACAAAATGGTGAGAGAAACTGGAGTGCTGGCACCAATTAGTCCCGAGATTAGTCCTGAAAGAGGATTGCAATTTCAAGGCCAAAAAGAGAAGGGAATGGGTAAAAGGATTTGAAATGAGATTATAGGACCTAAAAGCGCCTTTCTTTTGTTAGGAAAATAATTCAGCAGTTTTGCTCGAGCCAGTGAGACAATCCAGTTTAGTAGTTGAAGCAAGAGATGTGTGTCCTGTTGATTTTTAAGGTTCTTTGGCGAAGTTGATCCCTGGTTGTGTTTGTTACTGCTTCCTGTGAAATCTAAGTGTTTTCAACAAACAAACAAAAACATGGAGGAAAGCTATTACCTCATCAAAAGGCCTGTTGTTTTTCAGGAAGCTTATTTGTATTCTTTAAAAGGGAAGCCAAGAAAATGAGGCAGATTGAACTCCCTCTTTTCCTTTGGGGAAACTTTTTTCCCGGTGGTTACTGTGAAACTGGCACTGAAGTCACCCTTTCATGACCCATCTTACAGATGAATTTCAGTGCCAGTTTCTGTTTGTTGGCCTTCTCAAAGATGCAGATCAGGCAGTTCCTACTTCAGTTAAAAGCACCATCTCCGGTCAGTGCCATAGTGGTGAACATCGTTCTCTTCCTTGGAGAGGGAAGCAGGCACTAAGCCTTGCTGCCCCATTGAAGAGACCACAATAGGCACTCGTAACACCATAATGGTCTGGAACTGGAGACTGGAGCTTGCTTGGAGACAGCAGAAAGAGAGGTCTTCCCTCTTCCTCCCCTCAGAAGGAGAATTACAAAAGGGGGAATTACCAAAAAGAATTACAGACGTTGTGAACTTAATAGGAAATGTTTTGATGCAATCTATTCATACAAGACTGCATTTCTGCCATTCCCAAGAAGCTGTTTGTTTTGGGGTGGCTTAGAGTCAATAGCTGTGTAGGGATCACACAGTTGTTTTGTATTTACCAGCTTTTTTCTTTCTTTACTTTTTCAGTGGAACTTTTAGTTCTTGCAAAACACCTGTGCAGGCAGGCTTTTGAAATCTTTGCTTTCAGTTCACTGTGCCTACAAGTTTAGGGAAGTTTCTCGTCATGAAGTTGTAATGAGTTCTGCCATGCTCTTGATTTTCATTCTGCATTTCACATAAGCCTTTGTTAAGACTACTTTCATGGGTAAGTAACTGAATGATTAAAGTTTGAAAAGACCTCTTAAGTTCTGTGCTTAAAGCTGTTTTCCAGTGTGGCACTGAGAAGTTAGCAAGCATCATCTTGCCACTCAAGCTACTGTAGCCTGAATAATGGGCAAGATCAGATTGTATGGGGAACACACAGAGAATAACCTGTCTTTCAAAAGAGGAAATCTCTAGACAAAGCCATTAAAATAGTGAATTATGCATACCTTTCTTTGAGCTGAGTTGTCATCTTTGGATTTGTTCCTGAGTCCTTTGGATCTTAGTTGCCATCCAGAGCCCTTGTTAAATGCCAGATTTTTGTCCATTTTTTAAAATTCCATTATACTTCTCTCGCATAATCTATTGAATCTCACTTGCCGCTTTCTAGCCTTCACAACCTAGTCTAGAGTTCAAGAAAAGAGGGAAAGAGAGACTGAGAGACAAACTCGTCAGCTGAGTTTCCACACAAGTTGATGAAGAAACACAGGCCCTTGTTCTGTACATAGGAATTGTGTAAATAGCTTTAGTAAGACTTCAGTTGTGAAGTTATCCCATGCTGGGATGCTAAGGGCTGTACAAATGAGCTGTAAAATTTCTGAAATAGAATAAAGGCAATAATAAAACCCAAAAACAGATTCTGCAGAGAAGCTAATGTGGAGGAGGAGATGGTTTATAAACAGGGATTGGTAATGTCAACAAAGAGTTAAGAATGGAATGCGATAACAGCAATTTCTTCTTCAGCAGCTGAAGGTATCCAAGGCTGCTTTGCTTCAAGTCATGTTTCTCTGTGATCTGAAATTTAGATGCAGGGATTTCTAAAAAGGAGCTGTTGCTTGAGCATGTTCCAGTTGAACTGAGAACTGCAGGTGTATTGACCACATCTAGCAGAGGCAGCTATTTGGACGGTTCAGTCCTGCAAATGGCTGAGCTTGCTGCTTTCCAGTTCATGTGTATTTACTGTTAGCCCTTTGTGTGTTGGCTGGAAAATTCAGTGATGTTCTGTACATAACATTATAAAAAAGGCTTAAGTATCAATGAAACTACCAACACGAGAATAAACTGGAGTGGTTTGGCAAAGTAATTTGTTCTACTTTTTCCTTCCCTGATTTGTCAGAATTTACAGTTGACACATGAAGAAGATATTTCTGAAAATATTCAAGAAAATTGGTTGTAGTAAACAGATACTTTATAAATTACTGCTTCTTGAATGTTTAAAAGATTGTCTCCCATTCATTTTATGACTGATTACTATCATTTCAGTAGAAGGAAAAAGCTTGCATCATCTGATGTTTGAAAAGCATAGCTTGATACTTTCTGTGACTTGCAGCTTTAGAGGGCTTAAATGCTGTCACAAGATGTCAGGGTGTCACTGTCTTTTTCTAAACATCAGTGTACCATAAGTAATTGTTTCCTGTATTCTAGCTCACTGATTTTCTATACTTGAGGTGATCCAAGGAACAGCTTTACTACAGGGATTAATTACACAGAGAGTGCATATACATTCTTGGACATATTTTTGCTAGTTTAGTATTAATAAGGGTATTTTGCAACTGCATGGCAGATATCAATTCAATAAATTCAATTGAAAGGAGAATTGCACAGTATCTGATCGGTAACCATGCCCACCCTTAGCAGCTCCTTTTGGTGCCTTCAAAGATTGTGCTCTTCATTAACGAAATACCTCTGGTTTTAGGATTGCCCATCAGCTGATGGACCTCCCAGAACCTCTTGGTTTGTTGAGAACTTGTGGTCTCTTCCACTGGCTGCTAAACCAGAGCTGTTCAGGGAGGGGCACAGAGGATTGCTAAATTGCTATATTTGGGTTTATTCTGTAACTTCCTTGGGCTTTGTCAAGAAGCAGTAGATGGCCTAGATTCTCCTGCTATGGTTTTGTGTTTTGGCACAAGGTTGCTAACAAACTGCTGTAAAGATACACTATGCAGAAAAAAGAAACTCTGATATTTGTGACTTTTTTTCACATTCATAATGATTTTTTTCAACCTTCACCATATGGAGTCTTAGCAGATCAAACAAAAATGTAGAAACAAATATCTCATTGAAAAAGCAATTATAAAACTTCACCTTCTTCCTATATCCTTTATTCCTACGCTTCTGCTTTCTACTGCAAATCCCCAAATGAAGAGCAGTGTTAAAGCCTTGTCTTACTGAGTCCATTCAACTTCCATACAAACAGCTGAGGAGAGCAGCAGAGGGAAACAGACCATTTTATGCATTCCACCAGGGACTCTGAGATTTGCTGAAATTACAGTGTGTTAAGACAATTTTGGTAAAAGTAGTCTCCTTTTTAGTGATACAGCTTCATCAGTCATATGAGAAATCATTGGCCTAAAGGTAGAAGAGAGACTTCTCGCTGTAAATTCTGTGAAGATCAGCTTTTCTTTTCCTCACTGAGTTCTTTCATTCATGTAGATAATATTGTAACTAGAGAGAATTATTAGGATATTATTAAATACAATATTAGTATTCTCAACGGGCTGAATAACTGTTCATAGAGGTGAGGATTAGGGATAAAGATGCACAGTGAATTTTATTTCCCGTTACTGGTGGAGGTTTATTTTTTCTGTTAAATGAAAGTGGCTAAAATGAGTCAAAATTAAGTCCTCTGAGTATTTGTCTACAGTTAGGTGTGCAGAATGTATGAAATTCTTTATTTCACAGCTCTGCTTTGAAAATTTTAAGTAGAAGATACTGGAAGTTGGGTGCTGTAGTTACTGCTCCTGTAAAATTAGCTAGGAGCGGTTTTGTTTCAGAGACCAGGGAAGTCCAAATCACATATGCTTCCCAGCCACAGTTCAGTGAGGTTCTTCATTTTGGTAGAGGCTGCAGAGAGTGTATTTACACTTCTGCAGTGTTAATATCCCTGAAGTCTCATCTGCTCTGCCCCTTAAATTTGAGGCCTTGTTGAGTTGAAGAGTTCTCAAGAATAAGTGGAAAATTTTCATTGTCTCCTGACTGGACTGAGCTGATAGGATAGAATTTGGTCAAATTTGTGCCATTTGCTTTAAATTTGTTGTAAAGTGGAGGGCATATTAGAATTTGGCTTTTAATTTCCTCTGCAGCCAAACTGAAACATTTGGGATATCTTTAGGAAAAAAGCTGAGTTATTGTAGGTGCAGCTAATGTCAGTCAGTGATGAGGATCCTGGCAACAGCAGTGTGGGTTGTCAGCAGGGTCCCGGAGCTGAGGGGACTGTCTGGGGGCTGGTCCTGCTCTGCACTGTTTACTGGGTATTTTTGGAGGTACCCTGTTACCTCTGGGTGTGTTTTCCTTTCTCTGAATGAGGATTATTCCTCTATGGCTCCGTTGGTGGGAGAATTTATATAGGTGGTGTCTCTACAAGCTTCTGAATGCAAAAAAATGCTATATTCTCTTTTGTTAAGTCTGTAGACCCAGACCCTGAGGTGAAACAGCTTATTGCTGGATGCTGTAAGGTTTTTTGTGTGTGTATTGGGATGTCTCTCTCCATCCCTAAAATACAACTCTCAGTTCTTCAAAAGGAGTAATTCTGGGAATATGAATGAGTGTAAACTGACACATTTTGATACTAACTTTTTTATGTTTTAGCAGTTTATTTCTAAAAATGTATCTCTAAGGATAGCATGTTATTTATGCATTAAACTTTTGTGTTGGTGATAACATCCACAAACTATCTGTCACTTATCTTTTGAGCACCTTGCATGCTGTGCAGTATGGTACTCAGGCTCAGGTCTGCTGGGGATAAGAGTATTACCCTTATGAATGCTGCATTCATGTAGTAGATATGCAGGAAGAGGTAGAATTGAGATGATGAAATATGTAATTGGGGCTTTTCAAATATGTGAATAGTTCTGTTTTGATGCTGTTGTTGTCATCATCACCATCGTTGTATTTTCTGCTTTTACACAACTTTCTGACATGTGCATCGAACATTTCAGCGTATGGCCCAGTGAGTACAAATCTCTGCAACCTCTGCAGCACTGTTGCAGATCCTATAAGCACATTAGGCTTCCTAGGGAAAAGTACCCTTGGCATCTGGGAGAGGTTAAATGTTCCAGGGGAGGGGTTAAACGTTTGTTTGTCCTCCACGTTGTAATTCCAGAAGCCAGATTAGTTCTGAATCATCTGAACCACATTCATTCAAGATGAATGAGAAAGACCAAGTATGGAAAATTTCAGCTGGTAAGCGCCTTAGCTTTGAGTAAGTGGTGGAGGGGAGTTCATACTGGCAACAGCCTGCGGGTCATGCTTAGTTTTAAGTTCCCTTAGTTCTTAAATTGGTGAAATGGGGAAACACACCATTCCAGACAAACAAGAATTTCAGCAGGAAACGTGAAGCAGTTGGCAGAGTGCACACAGACACAAACACACACATACCCACACCCCACACACACACCTATATAGACACACACCTCCCTTTAAGGCCTCACCTTCCTTTTTCCCATCTATTTCTGTTTCAAGATCAGATTTACCCTTTTGCATATGCATGTTTATAACTTTGTGCATGTTCAAGGTTCATTGGTGTCTTTAAAATGTACAAGTGGTGTGTTCCCAGGAATGGGTGACAAGCCCCAGGTGGTTAGTATGGATGTTCAATGGAGCCTTGTCTGTGCTGTAGTGTTAACTATCTGAGCAGACTCTTTACATTAAGTTTCAAGTGAAGGTGGGCATTAGCTATAGACAATGTCTAGGACTCATTTGTTTTCCAGACCTGAGATTCGAGAATTTTTTCTCTTCCAGTGCAATTTTAAGCAAGTGAAACCAAACCAGAAATGAAGCTCTTCTTTCCTACTTGTTTTGCAGCAAAACTGAAGTGCTTCATTTCTGATTTTGTAGAAGAGAATCAAACTTCTCCCTGGTAGCCAGGTCAGCATTTGATGCTGCTGTAGCCCAAGAGAGGCCAAAGTCCTCTGTAGTCTCAGAGGCCAGTGGCTGTCTGAAAAGGAATGTTCTGTTCATCTGGCCTTCAGGGCACTGACTTGTGGTTCCTGCTTGAGCTGGCACTGGCATGCTCTGTAGCACAAGAGCAAGTTTAGGTAACTCCAAAGTTTCCCCTGCTTGACAACTGCTAGTTATTCATCCAGTGATAGTCTAGGAACCATTGATAGCAGCTGTGAAATAATGAGAAACACAGTACTTCAACAAGTGAAATAACCTTGTATTTTTCCTTACTTCGAAATAAGGAAAGTGGGAACAAATAACAACTGTACTCTTGAAGTGAGCTATGTTGGTCCCTCCTTAACTACATGCACTTCAAAAGACTATTCCCTCACCTATTGTGTTGTTACTTAGCAATTCTTTATTTTTTTTAGACATATATAGTCTGTGTCAGTAAGCCTGTTTTTTAGTACAAAAGAAAAAAAACTCAGACAGAAAGCATGAAATTACTTGCCTGAAGTCACTGTGTGATTTCAGTGGTAGAGGCAGAATTAGAATTGGAGGCAGATAGGCAGCCTCTCCCAATTCCCAATGGAGACAAATCTTTTTTAATTAAAAGTAACATGGGACAGTTGCCTCACCATGAATTTTCAAATATATCTGGACTTTCTCCTGTTTCAGTATTCAGCCTAGAATTATCTTGTATACAAAATACATCTTAAAATATTTAAACACAGATTAATGAAAGATTTTCAATTTTCACCATGAGGCTGGTGTACCTCAAATAGCCATCTCTCTTGAAACAACTACTCTCTAGAAATTATCTTCTCATTTATTTGAACAAATCCTGTGTTGTTGTCCATAAATATATATTAGGCTCTCAGCAAAGAACAACATTCTGACCAAAGGTTGGAGAGTCTCATACAGGGGAAGAGAAGGCTTCATATATCACACCAGCAGTGAGAGGGGCCTTTTCAGCACCTCAGCAGTCACTGATGGGCTCCAAGGGACATATGACCATGTTTTTCTTGAAATTAGGAATTACCATTTTTATCCCTGATTCTGGAAATTCGAGAAGTTTTCTTTTAACTTTTTTTTTTTTTTTTTTTAATCTGCCCTGCCCACACCTTTCTCTGATGTGTTCTTGCTTAATTACTTAATTACTTAAGTGGCAGGAGAATGGCTTTGGCTATTTGGAGAGCATAAAGATTTGGCCAACTTTTCAGTTCATCCTTGGAAAAGCTTTTAATTTTATTTTCAGGCATTTTGTTCATGAGTGGCTTTCATGAGCAACTTTCCTTTAGTCTTTAATGAAATTTAGATGTAATCCCTCTGGCACTTGTGTCATACAGAAGACTTGTTTAGAGTTCGCAAGGGATTAAAATTTTATTGTTCACTTGAAAATGTGTTAGACACCCTAGAGAAACCAGGAAAGACTCCATCTAGGAGCTTAAAGTCTCGATCTTGCATGTTGCAGTAAGTGAGAGATACCGAGAGACAATAAAATAGGGAATCGCAGAGAAAAGAGAAGCATTGCCAGAATATTAGATTAGCAGTCATAAATTAAAAATCTGTATTGTGAATTCATAAATCTCTTTAACAGTAATGTTTTGTCAGTTACGGAAAATTTGAGAAGATGGAGTAATGGGTTTGTGTATTTAAAATCTCTAAAGTATTCATCAGTTTTCATTGAAGTCAGGAAATACCTTATCACAACCTTTGAGATTTATTTTTTATGTATTGTCATTGGCCCAGGTTAGTAGAAGGTTTTTTGCTTTGCTTGGAGAGGAAGCTTGCTTGTTGTATTGCTGGGTGATGGCTAGTTGTGATATTAACTGCCAGCAAGCTACTGACAAGGATTAGACTTTTTCTTTTCCTCATTAGCAAAACACAAGCATTACGGGTCCAGTAGTATATGAATACTTCTGTATTGCTCAAAAGGTGTAATACAGTGATCATTTCATTAAAACAACTATGGTTATATACCCAGATGGAGAGAATTAACCCCTCTCTGCAGTGCAGTGGTGTTGTTCGCCCCCATGCAGTAATGACATTAAAATTGAGTGTAGAAAAGGAAGCTGATAGGACAGTGGAAGGTTGTGTGGTCTCTGATGCAAGCAGTGAAGAGGTGACAAGTGTTAGAAGAGCCACCAATCAGAAGGAGCTGCTGTCTGTCTTGTGTTCACTCTACGAGCTCGTGGCAGTGTGGTTTGAACCGAGTGACCTCGTCCTGTGCCATTAGCATCCACTCTGCACACCACGTTTGTTCAGCACAGGAGCCCAGAAGACTGCTCACCACTGTAGCTGGAAACATTTCCCATGCCTTACACAGGGTGGTTGCCATAAGGAAGTACTGTTCATCTTCCAGCATCAAGGAATGCTGTATTCCACAAAAACATACTTAACCTTTTTTCTTTAGTTACAGTAGCATCCTAAATTTACTTCTCAAGTAATGGTAAAAACCAAAGTCTTCCAGCTTAGTTGGGCAACCATTTGTGTATACCTTATAGTAGCAGTCTGCATCTTGCATCGGGAGCTGAGTGTGCTTGTCAAGAGCATCATTCCCTGCTGCCTCTGGATACAGAAGGCATCTGCAGCTATTGTTATCAGCAACTTGAACATAAGACTAGCTGTGAATTAGTTTCTTCTCAGAAACTTTTGGAGGTGGGTTTCTATGCCTGCAAGATGCTTCATTGGTTGCTCTTTGAAAAAATGATTTATTGCTTCTAGGTTTGGTGTTCTTGACATTTCCTTCAGTTCACTCTTTATCAGAGGTGTTGGTGAGACTTGGCAGAGAAGTATTTTGCGCTGTGGATGGTTGGTAATGGAATACTTACAGCATGGGTACAACAATGCCTTCTTGCCCTTCGCCTGGCAATGGCAGCTTCTGTTCCCAGAAATTTTCAATTATATAGTTGTCCTCAGAGCTGGTATTGCCCCCGGGCAAAGGCGGGTAATTGCAGTGTATTGGGTTGAGCTGGATGTAGAGGCACTTCAGTCAATCATCTTTTCTTGATCCCATCATTTTTGCCACTGGTAAGGGCTGGAAAGGACATCCTCTGTTTCCTTGCTGCCTATTTGTGGTCTAGCAGCTGTTTGCTTTGCAGACTGTTGGGTATTTTGTGTGCAATTGCTTGTTAGTTTACAGCTGACACAGTTCATATTTCTGTCCTTTACCGAGCTGTCCTGCCCTGTAGTCCAGGCTTTCCTGAAAGCCAGGATGTACTTTGGCACCAGCCATGCCCTATAAGCTAATTCCAGCTCCTCTTGGCCATGGTGGGCTAAGGTGTGTGTGTGGAGCAGTTTCCCTTCCTCTCCACTGAGGTATCCTTCATTGTGCTAGTAAGTGTCAGCTTAAAAGGCCTTTGAAATGTGTGTCCAGGGGCTGCTGTTGGCTTGTATGTTAGCTTTCTCCTCTTTCTGTGTCTTCCTGCTTTACCTTCACTATGTGGACATATTTGGTAACATAGTCATTGGCCTGTATTTATTGCGTGGCTTCTGTGTTTTCATAATCCCTTAATTGTGGTGTGTAGTCCCGTACAATTGAATTTGGTCTGAATTTTTAGTTGTTTGGGTTTTTAAAATCTATTAATCAAGCCTCTCTAACAAAGAGGCCTGTGAGAGCTTTTGGCATAGTTGTGAAATACTGCAACTGTGCAAGAGAATTCTTAACTCTGGCTTTTTTTAGTGCTTGGCTTTAAGACTGCAGTCTCGTTGCTCTAATGTGAATTCCAGAAGACAAAGGATTTATGCTTCCTTTTTTACGTTTCTTGAAGCCTATGCACCTTTTGAAGATTTTTATAAATGTCTGCCATATGCTTTGATAGAAATAATTAACCAAGGACTCACACACATTATTGCTTCTGTATGCCTGGGAGCTCCTGGTTGGGCTGGCCAGCTGCTGTGAAGCCTCACTGGCTGGACAGTCTTCATATTGGCCTGATTTCCAGCAGAAACAGTATTCAAATCAACACATTCCTGTAGAATGTTTTAGATTTCAACAAAGTAACATTTTCCTATGGAAAAGCCTTTCCTCAGCAAAATCCCTGCAGTCAAGAAGCTTCCCATGCCTGGGGCCCAGTGGCACAACAAAGTTTCCTGCTGGTTGTGTCTTCAGAGAAAGAACAGTTCATCATTTGCCTTGAGTGGAAATCAAGTCCCACTTGCCATTAAAAATTGCTATAGCACATCTGTAGGAAAGATGGGCTTTTATCAGAGGTGGCTCCAAATTCCTCAGGGGTTAAACACCGTCCCCCATCAGTTCTCACAGATACAGGTTCAGCAGGCTGTGAATACTTCATTCGCTTTTTCTGGTGGTGCAGAGATGCCACAGTGCCAATGACTGTGCTTTGGAGAGAGGTAGATCCTGCACTGGATACTTGTACCCCTGGATCCTGTTTTATGCCTTTGCTACGATGTTGCACCCTGGATATCCTGTTGGTTGAGTGTATGCTTCAAACGATAGTATTTTTTGAAAATCAAACCAGTGGTCCTTGGCAGGTAATTGTTGATGTTTCATATGTTGTTTAATTCATAAACTATACGAACTGTTCTTTCAAGATGTTTGCTTGAAATATCAGCTTACTGTGGTTGATCAAGGTCCATCTTCCTCCCACCTGGGCAAGTGCCCTGTGCTTATCTGCTTCTCAGTTAGGCCACTCCAAACATGTCCAAAGCAAAAATATATTAGGTCCCATTTCTTTATAGGGAGATAAGAGTTCAAACTACTTACTGCTTTCTTTTCCCAAGAGATATTACTTTAGTCAGTGTGTTTAGTTGGTGAATTTGGGGAAAAACTCTTCCATCAATAGTGCTAATGGCATAAATATTAATTTTATATCAGGTATTGATTACAAAAGAAAATTGTAGACCCAGATTTTGCATTTTTATTTTGCTTAGTTGCAGAATATGCTGTTACTTCTGAGGTGAACCAGCCATTCTTCTCTTGTAGCTTGCAGGCTACACTGAAGAAACAACTTGTTTGGAAAAAAATGCCTGAGAAAGTCCAAATGTTTTGGGTTTTTATTGGTGGTCTTTAGAAAAATGAGCTTCTTCAAATGGTTTCTTAATCTGGAACAGAGAGGAAGCAGCTTTTGAACATTTTAAAGTGAAAGTTTGACTGTCATTTGCCAACTTGAAATATGTTTTAATAATTAATACCCTCTGAGACTTTACATACAAAAGTTTGGGAACAGAACAAAAGTTACCCAGTGCAGATCAGACATAGGTAAACTTCTGCGAAGACCCGCAAACACAAAAGTTTGTTGTTTCAAAAGGCTTGACAGTCACTGCAATACATTATTTACATGCTTTAATTCTTTACTTTCCTTCCCTGGGAAGACAGTTAATTTTTCAGTTCATGTGGGTTTGTGCTCCATCAGATGAAGATTTTTATGAGAGCCTGGGCCTTTTTTCAAATTGAAAATAAGATAAATCACTATGGCTTTGTTTCTCTTGTGGAGATATTTTGTCTATTCAAATATATATGCTTTTCCCACTTCTTTCTTTAGCCCTTTTCCAACGACTTAGGACAGCCTGGGAGTGAGTTTCTTTTGCCGTGTCATTTCAGAATTTCACTCATTTTTTTCTCTTGGGTTTTGAAAGGCATATAGTGTCCATACTGTGATTTCTGATTGGCATATGTCTACAGTGTCAAGACCATGCTATGGCTTTCCATTTGTAGCCTGATGGGTCCTGTTCCAGAGATCCTGCAGGACTCTGATGCACTGTAACATACGTTACAGGAGTGAATCCTGCACGAGTGTGAATGCCCTCAACAGCTCTTGACCTTCTTATGAGTTGAGGAGCTACCCTGAAGAGTGTGCACTTACTATAAGGAAAGCAAACAATTGGTTGCATTCAGCACTATAAAGTGAGCATATATTCAGACAAGTGTGTGCCCCATGCTCTCCAGCACTTAGCATGTAAACCTACTTAACTTCTCTTTGGCCATTTTGTTTTTTCTCTCTCTCTCAATTCCCCTTTTCATTCAGGAGTAATGAAAGTTTTTATTACGCACGTAATTGATTTGCATTTATATACAGTCCTTATTTTAACATGGTGATTTTTTTTTTTTTTATATATATATTAGCACAAGGCTATCTGCAGAATAATTGCGAAGAACTGGTTTTCTTCTGTATTGCATTTTAGCAGAACTTTGCTTAATGCTGTCAATGTAATAGCCAGCACCTATTTTCATTTTGTTGCATTTTGTATACCAATTGTTAACTCAAGAGGAGACAAAAGTGACTTTTGAGTAGAAATGGATTGTAGGGCTTGGCTTACACTTTGTGTGCATAGAGAAAGGATTACCTCCTTAAAAATGAAGAGTGCCTTGCAGCAATCTTATTGAAGGATATTTAGTCTCTTACTTATAAATGGTGCCCAAATTTGGGCATAGGGCAATTATTTATATATTGGTAGAATAGTTTTATGATGCTAATTTCAGTAAAAGTGCAGCATATTTGAACACCTATGATTGTCTTCAAGCTGTAGAGGATTTTGAAACGTGTTTCCTGACTACAGGAAAGACTCTGTGGCAGCCTTGTCTCTACCACCTGCCTTGACAAAGCTGCAACGGTTACTTCCCCCAGGTACTGTGGTTTTAAAATACTGGCTATGCCTGAGCCCTTGGATCCCATCAGTGAAATTCTACAGGCAGTGTCTCCTGCTGAGGATTGCCCACACAGCAGGAGTGAGAGTAGTGGTGGCATTTCTGCTCTGGGCAGCACAACCTGCAGACGGCCATGGAGAGGATGAGCTGTGCCACAGGGGAGGGAGGGGTGCACCTGGGCTACAGTCAGCAGTGCTGTTAGGAAAAAAGTGTGCTGGTTTGTAACACCAGCAAACAAATTAGATTCCAAATAAGCCACTCCCCCTTCCTTCACCCCTTCTCATAAGGGAGGGACAAGAGCAGAGACTGTGAGTTAGCAATTTATTGAAAGCAAAAAAAACCAGAATAAGAAATACACACTAACAACAACAATATTAATACCAGAAGTATACAAAGAGAGAAGGTGTTTTATCCACAATTAAGATATTCACTACCAGAAACAAAACCAAGATTGTGGATGTTCCCTGTAGGTTGTATCCATGTGACTTCCCCAGACGAATGCAATATGGTGATTGTTCCTGTGGTAGCTGAGAACACAGGCAAGATGGTGAGGGGGCTCCTGTGGATAGCATTTTCTGCCACCCAGCCCAAAGCAACTAAAAACAGTGACAAGCAAACCTCCCAAAAGCTAGGTCATATGAATTGGGTTGTGCTGCTGCTTCACTGGGTTCAGTTTCTTGCAGGTGCCTGTGCTGCTGTTTCTACTGCTCTGATGTGCTGGAAGTCAGCCCCAGGGTTGCTGCTGCTTTCCAGCCATTCTGCTGTGCTCCTTTGGGCTTGGTTTGGCTGGGCTCTGTTCAGCTTCACTCAATGGGCTCAACTGGGTTGGGGTCACTCCTACTTCTTTCTCTCCAGCAGCCTCCATGGTAGCACTGTCTGTTCAGCACTACTGTGGATTTGCATTTTTGCTGCTTTTTTTCATCACCGCGTCTTATAAGTGTGTTCCAGCAAAACCAGGACGGAGACCAATGGTGGTGGTAGGGACCGAGGCCTCAGAGGCTGATCCCTACATATTCCCACTGTGGAGGCAAAATGGCGCACTTCCAGTGGGGCGCCCGCCTTTTCCTCCCAGACCATGCTTGCAGTGGTGATGAGAGGGGTGTAGAATAATGACTTGGCCCTGCCACCGCTTGCAGCCAGGGTAGAAGCAGGGTCACCTCACCTCAGTCCTGTCACCAGGAGAGGTGGTGGTGGGTGGCTCCTGTAGGGAAGCTTCCTCAGAGCCTCCCCTCTTCTCCAGCTCGCCAGCACCGCTGCTTGTTGGAGCAGATACTCCACACTCTATTGCCCCCAGCGCTGTGGGGCTACTCCAAGGCATCAAAGGAAACAAAGCTTAAATGATCCTACCAGCTTTTCCCTCTTCCCCTGTCCTGAGTTTGAAATGTTATTGCTTTCAGAGGCCCTTATCATAGGAGTGGCCTCTTGGAGGCCATCGCCTTCAGGCAGCCTCTGTGTGAGCAGGAGGCGAAGCAGAAGAGTGGCCTGAGCCTGTCCGAGTTCAGGGATCAGGCAGGCAGTGACACCCACCAGTCACCCGGTGGCCCCCATGGCCCCTGCCCGTGCACGGCAGAGCCTGCGGTTTGTTGGTGCTGGTGGACAGTGTGTTGAGCTGCCTTTTCTGTGCCTGCGAGGGGCTTCGGTGGGTGAAGCATGGAAACTGCCTGGTGTCTGGCCAGGGCTGTCCTGGGCAGACACATTAGCTGGGGCAGCATGTTGTCACAGCTGAGTGAAAGCCATCAAACATTTGAGTTTTTAGCAGGTATCTTTGGAAAAGGACATGTATTTTGCTGTACTGAGAATTCAGTAAATAATTTTGACATTGATTTGAGGTTTTTTATTATTAATTCAAAATTGCTTTTTTCTCTCTTCCTCCAAGAGAATGTGGGTGTGCTCTGCTGAGGAGGTTTTTCCTTGTGAAGAAAATGTCAATCTTGAATCAAATTAACCTATTTTTAACATGAAATTTTAGACCCTTGCTTGAAGGCAAAATGTCATGATGTTACATTAGCTTTAAGAACAAAACAGAATTCATGTAAATAGTAACTTATATTTGCTACTTATAATGCAAATATGATTTTCTTAACACTTATTTCTTATTCCTTTTAGCACATCAGGTCCACCCATTTGGCCAGGAAGCACCTTTTTCAAGAGAAATGGAGCCCTTCTGCAAGGTAGGTGATAGATGCTACATCTTGGAGTAACTGTTCTACTTGAGAAATAACTTCTGCAAATTGCACAGCTTTTTTGTTACTCACCTGGCAAGAAATAACCAAATGTTTTCTTCTTTCCTTTACCCTTTCTCCTTTATTGCGCATCTGGTGCCTTGAAAATGACGGTTTACCACATACAGTGAGTGTAGTCTGTGAAAGTTGCTGCTTTTTTTCTTTCCTCAGATCATTTAATTGCTTGCTGTAATATATGGTGAAGGGTGGCTTTTTGGTTTTTTCCCTTTGTGTGGATAAAGAGTGCCCAGAAGGAAATGTTCCAGGAATATCGCTTTTAGCTCTGTGGATGAAACAAGGTTGTTCTCTGAGAGAGATCCTTTTCTTTACTCCTTAATTATGCTGATAGCATAAGGTTCCAGAAGGTAGGTACCCATGATGTAGTGGGGAAAACAGTGTCAGAGTGTGTCTCAAAAAGCTACCATGTTTAATAGTGCTTATATTCATAGAACAGTGTTAAATATCTAATTTCCATTGTATGAGCAATATATACAGAAGCTATATGACTGCAGTTTTGATAGCTGAAAATTTTCAGTCTACTTTACCAAACTTAAAATATTTTTTCACTGCTTGTTTATTTCTGCCATTGAGTACATCACTCTTAAAGGTGGTGTCTTAGGAACACAGAAGGCTCTGTCCCCAGACTGCGAGTGTTTTTCTATGGTGCAAAGTAACTTACACCATCGAGGATCATTTTAGGGTCTTTGCAAGGATTTATCCATGAATTGGCTCAGTTTTCTGTTCATTTTCCTGGTGCTGAGACTGTTTTGGTCTTTCTTCTGACAGAAAATGCCATATAATGTTCTCAAGAGCATTTATCCGAATCACCTACAATGGAGCTTTACTCACAATGAGACACACAAGCAAATAATTCATTGTCAGGCAGTATTACCTTCTACACACCAAAGTAATCAAGCATCTGAGGTTTGCCTGAGAATAATTTTCAAATTAATTTCTTGCACATATCTAATAATTTACATAATTCTATTTAATATCTATGCTGAGATTTGTTCAAATCTCAACTGAGATTTGAATTTTAAATACACTAAAACATACAGATTATTTATTAGCACTAGGAGATAAATTAATAAATATAAATTGTAGAGTTTCGCTGCTTTTGGCTTTAGTCTGATCAGACAGATCTACTACCTTTACAGTCTTTCCTAATGAGAAGAACTATATATTTTTTTGTAAGGATAAAGAACTAAGGTTGAAATAGCTTGATTTGTTTCACTTTGTCAGTAATTCTGATTTTAAATGGGTGTCTGCACATATTTAGTCTTCATAGTCTGAGCTGATAAAATGTAAACTTGACAGTTGCTCTGTCAAGTCTGTATGACAGAAATGTTTTACCTTTTCTCAACATGTAAGATACCAGGAATTAATAACAGCTGTTTTTGTAATTCTCCCTATCGCAGTTGTTGCTTAAAGCCTTCTCACAATGAAGAATACATTATTCTCTACCCTTTTCTCCTCTGCCCTCTTTTACCTTCCATATTGGTGTGGAAAATCTAAAAGCCCAAAACATTGTAATATATTAAAGAAATAGTGAAAAGAGATGACTGCCATTTCAAGCAACTAACAAAGCCTAACAGACCTTTGACTGACTTGGCATTCTGTGGAATGGCATTTTCAAGTGGAAAATGCAGTGAGTTTAGACTGTAATATGCATGATACAACTGAGGTTGGAAGGATCAGAGAGTATGAAGACAAACCTTATTAAAGTAATCTTTTAACACTTCCTGGTTATAATTTTAAAGCAAGAAGATAAATCAGTAAAGCCTTTCTTTCTGTCTTCTTGCTTTAATTTCTGTCTTTGGATTTTTCCCTTCAATAGACTCTTTAATATGTAGGCTTTAGCAGGTTGCACGGAAATAGTGCATCCACCACTTTGCTGCTTCTGAGCATCTTTTTCCAGAAGACCCGTGTAGAGAAATGGTAGCAGTGTAGGGAGGTGTGAGATGAGGTGTAGATGTTTCCCAGTACCTATGTTACATGACCATCTGAAGTCTTTTTCCAGTGCTTATAATCAGCTTAATGCAAACAGGAGAATGAAAAATTGACTCAATTATTGGTTCCAGGTTTGATTGGCGAAAGTTAAGGCAACAAAGAGATTTCAAACTATTTTTACTTGATAATTGTTCTACTATGTTTGAAAAGAATGTTCACTGTATTATAGACAATAATGCAGAATAATTTTGTAATTATAGTAAATGTGATATTCACATGCACATGTCACACCTCATTTCTTCTGAGTTGTTAAGAAAAATGCGCTTTTTCTGGTCTGAGGAATGAAGAGAAAAAATTCCACAATGTGAGTAGTGCATTCTTTAGCCAAGTAGACTTGTAGATGCTCCTGGTTTCCATTCATTTTATATCAGAAGTATTTGGCAAAATTATCTTAACCATTGTAAAGAGTTTATACATATTTCTTCTGTGAAAGCGACTGAGAAAACAGTTATCTGTGTGCCTCAAAATAGCAAAGGAAAAGAAAGAGAGGCTAAAATTAATTTTAGGTGTTCTCTGTCCTTAATATTTTTGGCATGAGCCGGATTAATTCTCTGTTACTTTCTGGCTTTGTGTTTTTCGAAGAATTTTGAAATATATTTACGCTGGTCTCTTTGCCTGTGATTTTAATAGATACAAGATGGCTGCCTTAGTGGGTTTTTTTGTGAGGATCATGTTACTATGGTACTTTTGTTCTTAGCGTTAACTCTCTAACCAGTTACTCTGTATTGAGTAAGTCACCTGCATAGGTGCTTTTTTGAAGTTTTGAACTCCGTCTGCTAGGTCACAGTTGCTCCCTCTCTCCTTGAGCTGCTTGGTCTTGTTGAGAAGTCCCATAAGCAGAGCTTAATTTAGGTAGACTTTTCCTGGGTTTTGTGTTGTTGTTGTGACCTGAGATTGTCAAAAGTCTCTGTTCACACCTGTGAACTGGATTGCAGCAGTCAGTGGACTGAATTAGGACAGCATGGCTTTCCTTGGAAGCCATGATTCTCTTTTAATAAGGATGGAAAGAAAGATTGGAAAAATCCATCCCCTTGAGAATGCTGAAGGGCAGCAGTGAGAAGTGGCCTCTGGTCCCTCTTGGCCAAGGGAGCCTGAGAAAGGAGGAATTGCCCTCCCCAGATCTCATGGTCTGCTTAGTTCTTTCTCTACTAGCAGCTGCAGAGAATAGGGCATCCTCATGGTCCAGAACAGAGCAAGAGATAGGATGCTTACCTGGGGATGACTTGTCTTCTTCTCCTCTGGGAAAGCCCTGTATGAGGGAGACACTTTGTTCTCTGATACTTGAAGCAGCCCATATGTGATCTGCCTTGGTCCAGCTGCTATGGCTGTAGCTGCCACCACCTGTGAAAAGCTCTGATGGGAAAGAGTTGGAAGACACTGTCTTCACAGGGTCAGGTGTCACCAAAACCAGCATGAGATGGAGACTCCACAGTTTATTGCAGAGCAGAAATAGAAACTCTGGGCACTGCTGCTCCATTGACCCTTAATGCCCTCAGTTCAGGTTGGTGGCTTTCATGTTTTATTGTGCTGACATCTGGTGCCTGGCCATAATGTGAGACTTTAAGGAAGGTACCAAAGCACATGGATCACTTTATTCTTAGTTGAGAATGGTGAGTTATTTGAGCTGGAAAATTGTGTTCCTAATAAGCAAGTTTATTCTGTATGAACTGTGGATAGACCAGAAATTAGATAAAAAATTTGTACATAAAAAGATGAGGAACCAGTGTATTTTGAACATGTGCATACAGTTGTACAGAGATCTTTTTCTTCTCTAGTAAGCTTGAGAATCCTTGAAATGTCCAAACAAGCCATTAACTCTTTCCCATTAAGTATTTGTAAGAAATGAGAGAGGAGATTTGGGACTTCACCTCTCTAAGCATTAGCTATTGGTAGAAGCAGTTGCTGAGGTGTAAATAAATCATCAGGGAGGAAGCAAAAAAGGGGCATTTATTGCTTATTTCCCTTGAAAACGCTAAATTAGAAACTTTCACTCTTACAAATTAAGGCATCCAGCCTATGTTTTTATGTAAATAGTGGCATTAGGATAAGAATGTAACAACAGGGCCTAGTTTCTATGGACAAGTGTTGCCCACACCTTTACCCTGGAGAAGCTGGGAGGAGTTGGTTTCTTGACATTCAAGAGTAAAGCATTTCAAGAGGGGGCTTGACAGCAGAATCACTAAGAGAAGATGCATGCATGCATGCATGCAGCCACATGTATTTCCTGTCTATTGATGGTAAAATTTGGAATGTTATTGTCAACACCACCAACGAATACCCAGGAGCCCCTGCAAGTACAGTGGGCTTCTTTCTTCTGGTAGAAGTTCAGTTCATCTGCACTTTCCACTGGGCAAGCAGAACAGGTGCAAGTCCTGAGCATGTAGGGGAGAGGTACAGCCCATCCTGGAACACAAGGTATCTGTACCTTCTGTTGCTAACAGGGCTGAGGAGAACTAGGAACAGGGGAGAGCTGGAAGACAAGAAACTTCAGCAAGTCTCACGTGTGTTTAACCTTCAGAATTGCACATCACGCCCCAAAAGGAAACTAACCTTGCAGAGAAATGCTCTCATTTCTTCTACTGCTTAGAGGTGCAAACAAAAAGAACGTGGCAAGGTAGCATATGTATTACAGATAATTTAATATTATATACTACTTAAATGTCATGGTGACCCTAAGAAAAAAGCCAAAAGCAATACAAAATAATCCAGCCTTAGGATTGGTAGATTTAGGTGCTGTGTTCTATAACACAGTCTTGGGCAAAACTCTAAGGCCCAAATCCAACTAAACCTTAATTTCTTAATGTGTATTTGGGCATCTCCTATTCCTGAGAATCTAAATACATTTTCTTGCTTTGGGGTTGTAATTTCTTGATTTTGTGCTCTGTGAGATGAGGATAATAATGGTGCTTTTTACTGCCCAGAGCTGTCAGTCTACAGAATATTGTCTGCATCATATTATGATGCTACACTAATGGAAGAACTTTGAACAGGGGGAACATAACTGTAAAAAGCATCAGAGCTGTCCGTTAGCTTTTGCAGGGAAGTGGATTTTGGGTTTTGGATTGGTTTTATTTCCCCCCAGTTGAACTCTTTACTCTGAGAGATGAACTTGGAAAATGACTGTTCAGTGTAGAGACCTGGTGGGGTTGAGTGTCCAGTTCCAATGTACTTACTTCCATCAGCAGAGCATTAAACCTTTCGACTTCATCATATTTTCTCTTCAACTTTTTTTTTCTCTGAGCTGCCATTCCACTGTCTTTGAAACAGTGGTGACAGTCATGTTCTATTTGCTGGTGACTTGGTTTGGGTGAACGTACTGAATTAACAGCAAAGCTACTATCTCTCCTTGTTAAAATAAATCACTTTCCATTCACACAGCATAATTATTCAAATCAGCTCTTTTTTTTTTTCTTTTTTTTTCTGCTTTTTTTTTTCTTTGGTTCTTTTCCCCCCACATATGTGAAGGATACCTGACAATCTCTTCAGGAGTTTCTTTTCAGGAAGATGATTCACATGGTGCTTCTGTAGAGACTGAATATTTGAATAATTTATTTATTATTAGCATTCAGTGTGTTTGCAATGGCATTATTGAAGAAGAAAAATTAAGTCAGAGGGGTTGTGCAGTGTGTCCCTAAGGGAGTAATTTGAACAGCAGAGCTCTCCTTTGTTTGGGAAAGTGGGTAAACTCCTAGTGGGGCTGCTGGGGTCCTGAGGGTGCTGGTAAGGGCTCCTGTTTGTGAGAGGATTTTGTAATGGCCTTAGCACTGTACAATCAATAATAAAGTCCCAATGAACAACTGAATTTTATGGTGATTCACACAGAAATCATGATGTTGGAGTGACATTTTTAATTCTACATTCTTTGTAGGGTGTGTATATAGCTGTGCAGTTTGTATGTAGTCTTTTCATTCCTATTTTTCTAGTTGCGTGTGTAAAATATCGCAAAAACTATTATTTATTAAGTGCCTGAAGTGTGGTCCTGCTAACATTGATGTTAGAGCCATTAGTATGGAAATGGGTCCTCTAGCTGTTTATGTTCCTTGTGACCAAAAGGTCTGAGCTGCCTTTGGTCTCTGAAGTTGAGAAGGAAGAAACAGAGCTCTGTTAGACAGGTCTTGGTAATGGTAAATCACATTTCAGAGTACACAAAGATAAGTTGAATTCCTAATCTGTTTAAACTCAGTAATTTACGTTTCATATCTGCATGAATGTCTTTACTATCTTTACAGATTACTCTGCTTAATTTGTAACAGCCCTGTGTAGTGACTTTTGAAATTGTTACATCTGAGTGACTCAAGATGAAGTTTACTGACTTTGTTTATTTCCCTTGACAACTGGAGAGTGTGGATGGGTGCTGCAAGGCAAGTCCTACCACAGTATTAACCTTGGGCAGAAGTTCTGGGCATAGGTCTACTCACCTGTTCTGCTTTCAGTCAACTTCTCTGTGAGTGGTGGCAGTAAAACAGCACTTCGCAGAATATACCAGAGAGAGAAGTAATTGGTGCAACTTCCTGCAGTACTGGCCTGGCTGCCTCAGTAACTGCTGTAGTGTAGGAAAGAAAAGATATGGGAGGTTAGCCCCAAAGCATGAAGGAGGTGAGGGGTTGAATGGTCCTTGCCTGGGCAGTTCAGTGCTGAGATAATGTACAGGTACTGTTTTCCAAGGATGCTGCTAAATGGCTTCAGATCTGTTCTTAGTTTATTTTTAGGTTGGTCCTGTAGGTGATGTGGCTATGCCTTTGCAATCTGAACACGAGAATCTACTCCCTTTAAATTGCTAGTAGCTCATCCGAGCGTTTTTAGGAAAGTATTTTCTGTGACTGACCCTTCTGTAGGCATCAGCACAGGTGCTTTTGTCTAGAGACATGTTCCAGTCCCACAAACACACATACAAGACTGACTTCAAAATGGAAAACTGACTATGGTGCTCTTGGGTTTCAGTTAGGTGAAGGAAGATGGAGACTAGATAGAGCAAAAGACACAACAAGTTCCTGTTCAGTGACTTTTTCTTTTACTAGGACTGCCAACCATCCTCCAGTGTTTCCATACCAGGAGTTGTCTGCTCAAAGAGTGAGGGCTGTTTGCCTGTTGTGATTGTTTGCATCCAGGATTGCTGGGTACCTGGTGGCACAGTGAGAGCATCTCCTAAGGGGCTGTCATGTAGCTGGGAGGTGTACTGGCTGTGATCACTGCAGATAAGGAGACAAGTCCAGCAGCAGCTGGTGTCAAACCTTTCCTCTAAGTGAAGTTTGGGGTTAGGCTACTTCTGCCTGGGCTGGGGATTAGAGCAGTAAATTTCAGTGGCCTGTGACAGGAATATAGCACATTACCTGTTAGGTCCCATTTTACAGGAGATGTTATCTGAAAAAGTCACAGTTAGAAATTAGTGGTGAGATTTGTGTAGTATCTTGGAAAATGGTAGAATATGGAAAGATTTATTTTCTGTAACTGTGAAATTATTGTGACTATTGCCATCAAAATCTCTGGGTTGATGAGCTGGAGCATATGCTCCATGCTGAGAGCCTGTGAATGTTTGGCATTCCTAAAATGTGAAGGTGGCTGATATTAGAAGCAATCTTGGCTTTCATAATCCTAGAGTCTGAGAGCACAGCTACAAGAGAGGCATATGCCTGTGTTTTACATGGAGATTACTAAAATAAGAATATTATTGCAGTTTTGTTGCTATGAGCAGTTTTGGTGATGTGCAGATTGCTATGAGCAAGGGAACGCTGTTAAGTTGGGCTTTTCCTTGGACTATGTCAAATTTCTTGAGACAGACCTGTATAAAGAAAATTCAAACAGAAGGTCAAGGAATTTTTAAGATGCTCTTGCTATGACCTGCTTGTGCGATGGGCAGTCACCTGGTTTTGGATCCCTGGGAAAGCCAAAGTTTCCTAACTAGTAAAAAGGAAAATTACGGGACAGGCAGTGATGGTGATCAAGTCTAAGCAATATTTGTGTCTTGTGAGTTTTCTTGTATGCTGTCTGTGTTAATGATGGTCATGGTTAATAATTTTTTGGCAATAATTTTTCCCCTCTAACATGCTAGAAATTTCTTCTGTCAGTCAGAGCAGATTTCTGTTCTGCTGGTAAGTTCTTGATTATATACAAGGCATTTCTTAAACATCAAAAAAGGGCAGATTAACAGAAATTGAATATTACTAGGAGAACTTAATTTTATTTGAAATGTTGAGAAAGGTAGAAGCTATCTTAAATTAAAAATGAGTGGTCAGTGGCTTGCACATTTCACTGCTGTGCCTTATTTAAACTAGATGTGAAAAAATCCATTGGTTTCAGACATTGGGATAAATCTTGCTGCTGGAGATTCTTGAGCTGTACACTTGAGAGTATGCAGAGCTGAGATGGCACAGTTTGTTCTTACAACTATGAATTCATAATTTGGTTTTCTGAAATTGATAACAGACTAGAAAACTAATTTGGACTGCAAGAGAAAAGGAGGCAGGATTTTTTTTCTTTTTCAGGAAAAGTACAGTGTGTTCAGGAACCCAAAAACTAAATCCAGGGCATCTTTTGGGGTAAGTAATGCTTTACACTACAGGTTTCTAACTACTAGAAGTACACCTGCCAAGGTAGTAGACTGTGAACATGAACCTACTGTACACTGCACTTCTTCCTTGCATCTTTTGTAAAAGAAAGCAAAGTTGCACCTGGATCTTGACAGACAAACTTTTACAAAAGAGTCCTCTCTAATCAATAGAGTGGGATAAACTCATTTTCTTACAAATGTAAGGTTCTGTAAGGCTTTTAGACTAGAAAAGAATTTATCCTCTCTTGAATTCTTGCATTTAATACTTATAACAAGTTAGCATAGAAAATGCAACTTTTCTTTAAATTGTTTTAGGACAACCTCTGTCAAATTGGAAATGGGATTATAGGATCTTTGGCTTCATCTACAGGTTATTTCTCTTAGTTTTTTGGGTTTTTAGGGTTTTTTGGTCAGGTCAGAATGTCATAGTGCTTGGAATTGTATACAATAAAAATAATAAATTCTGTTTCTCTCTGACAATATTTATTTCTGTGTCTAACCTGTCATTCTGCTCTCTAGTGCACAAGAAGGATGAGGCAAAATTGAAATTAGAATTACTCAGTGATGGGAAATTCCAGTCCTGATTTTTACATACACTCATATTTTGAATTAAGATATTAACAACACTTCCTGCATATGTTTAATTTTTATATTTCAACATCCATGCTTTGCATCTTTTAAAAACAGTTTTTTTGTTTTGTGTGAATACATACATTGTTTTTTCATTATAATAAAATAGGAAATGCTGCTTTGGGAACCAGAAGTTGAGTTTCAACACTCAGTTTCTGATATTAATACATTAAGTAACTTGTTTCCTGAGAAACAGGAACAATACGTTATTTTTCTTGGAGATGAAAAAGTAGCTAAGGCCAGACTTGGTTAACTGTGTGTGTACAGATACCTCTGTGCCTGTGTGTATATTTAAGTGTATTTAAATATTGATATAGGTAGTTACCTAATGTATTGAACATATACACAGAAGTACATGATTATGTAGAAAACTTTCCTTTCTTGTGCTAAAGATTGGGTGCATCTGCCCCATTCTGATTGTTGTAAATGGTTTGACTACTTAAAGAAACATTGTCAAAGGTATTGGCAAAAGTAGGGTTTAACATGAATTTATGAAAATACAACTTTACAGAGCTGAATGGCAAGGTTCACTCCATTACCTACTACACAGGTTAAAGCTCACAGACTAGGATCAAATGGGAAGCAACTTAGAATGATTTACATGGAAGCCAGGAGTGCAAAAGGGGATAAGAGTGCAAAGAATATGGATGTAAAGGGGTTTGGCAATATTTAATCATTGATGGAGTACTTTAACATGAACAAAGTGATTCAGGTAGGTTTCACTACAATTATAACAGTGACTTAACTGTAGGTTTGGGTTAGTAACATTCATATCATAATCAATTCACACACACAGAAGTAAAATGATAGGTACACCTACTTCTGTGTGTGTAAAGGTATCTATCAATGATTCCTCTCAGGTACAGTGAAATACATTAAATACCTTTGAGGTTTCCGAGCAGGCGAGGACTGCACCTTGAGGGGTGATGATGTGTCTGGGGGATGACTTTCAGCCTGGGCCTCATCATCCATAATGGTGCTTCAAGTATCAAAAGGTTTGCAAGCTCTGTAAACAATTTTTTTTTTGTCTTTATTATTTTGTATTTGTGTCAGTTCTTTCAGTCCTCTGGAGCAAAAATGAAGTTATTCCCTCATGATTTTTCCTCCCCACTCCCATTCAAACAGTACAAGTTTTCATTACTGCAATTGACATTGCTAATGCTTGAGGCAATTTGGAGTTAATAAACAAGGTATATCATAATTCTTATTTTTTTTTTTAAATTTGTTTAATCTTACATGACCATGAGTTAGTGTTGACATTCTGTCCACAACAACTTACTCTATTACCAAATATAGGTTTCTGTCTGTGTCTTAGGAAGCAGACACCTTATTTGCTGCATTAAATCTCTATAGGGAGGTCAAGGTATATATCTAAATCTGTCTCTTGCAGATTTTGCTAATTAGAGAGTTATTTTGTTTTGGGTTTTTTTTAAATAATAATATCATAACATGCCTTGGTCACTGAAAAACCACAAGCTAGGTCTGTGTTTTCAGACTTATTGTAGAAATGAGTTAGTGGCTTAAAAAATAAATTAGCAAATGCTGGCCAAGATGCATGATTGATTAAGAAATTAAAGAATTTCATATATTTATTTATTTTATTGGGGTGTGGTCAGTCGCTGAGGTGTTCTGGCTCTCTGGTTTTCCTGTTTGGCTTTTCAAGATAATTCCTTTTACTGTGTCTGTAGCTTAGCTGCTGCTTTAAGTGGTTTACAGTGTCTTGCACAAATACAGCTCTTTCTACCCTTCCTGTGCAAATGAAGCTGCTATATTATTTGTAAAAAGATGAGGCTTTATACACCTGAATTGTTGTCTGAGTAAAGGCTTTTACATGACTGGTGCAGAATACAGCACTCACACTTATTCCTAGTACTTTGGACAGTATTAATCACTGACAAGGCAGCCTGTGTATGACCCGGGTGCTCAGCAGACAGTTTCATACAGAAGGGTGCTTCTACTCAAACTGATTCTCAAAATACCTAGCAAACCCTTTAATTTCCCCATAACATCTGTTGAACAGCTTAATGCTTGGAGGCAGAAGTGAGACAGGGCAGAACTGGATGGGGACAGAACTGAGTGAACACACAGTACTGCAAGGTCATGACTCCCTGGCTTTTCAGTTGAGTCACGATGGGACTGGCAGGGCTCCAATTACTTCTGAAGGACAGGATCAAAATTTACTGGAAGATTTCTGAAATTAATCCTTCTGAAATTTTGTTCCTAGGATCATCAGTTACTTTTTTGCCAGACTTGCAAGTGCATATAGGTCCATAGAATCATGATTTATTTTGTAAACATTCCATGATTTGACTGCTATCTTTAGAGATGCCAGTCTGTCTACATGGAGATGGTTTTCTTGAAGTGACAGACATTAAACTCTTCCAGGTAGCTCTTAGTTTTTGCTTTTAGTAGGATGGCTAACAAAGATTATAAAACAAATGTTCCTAGGTTTTCACTGATATTTTATTTTTATTTATGTGATCAACTGGAACAAGAAATCTTTTTATTTACCAGAGGAGGAAAATGCAATACAGAGGTCCAGAATGAGACTTGCTAGTACACAAGACCGCTGAACAGCTGTTCAGCAATCTACAGATTGAGTAAAGTAGTTTAAGATGATTCTTGTGAACTGCTAGTCTTCTAAAGACATCTCATTTTTTTCTCAGGGTTTTGTTTTTTGGGGATTTTGGAGGGTTGGGTTTTTGGTGGGTTTTTTTGTAGTTTATCTGAACAAATAAAGGTGTAGGCAGTACTTTGAGTGGAATAAATCTTTTCCACTGAAAATTAGGTTAAAGTAATGAGGAAAAAAATGCAACTTAGAAACAGATATTCACAATTGCATAAAAACAGTTTACAGTTCCTCTAGATGTTTTATTCAGCTGGTAACCCTGTTTCATAAGCTGAAATTTTTTTCCACGTAATATCCTATGGGAGTCTACTCTGTAAGCCTGACAGGAGGAGGGACGGTTTTATAGACACAAGACAATACACAAAAAAAATCTTAAAACTGCTTTTTTGAACAGCCTTTAACTTGCAGTTCAGGCCACACCGAAGTATCTACACTGCTTTTAGGGACTGCCTGATGTGCTCAAGTGCAGCCCCTTACAGACTTGAGACGTTGTATTACAGGTATCTCTTTCAACCTCAGCTTGCCTGGATTCTTCATTTTGGTTGTTTCTCCAGTATTTATTAACAACAAAGAAGGGAAATGCTGTTTTACATAGGAAGCCCACAAGCTGAAACCTGTAATTCTTCTTCCCTGTCGGCATGACATTTTGTCATTCAGAAGCAAATAAAAAAGCCTGTCAAAAGTACCTTCAGAAAAAAAAAAAAAAGCATCAGTACCTTCAGGCATGCAGACCGCATGCAAAATAATAAACAGGCGTTTCCTGCTGACCTTGCTTGCTGGAAGGCAGCAGTTGCCTTTGGCCAGGAGACTGTCCGCTTGGGAAGGCAGTCCTTGGGGAAGGTGGTGATCCTCAGCTGGCCGGCGCCGGGAGGCTCCTTTGAGGGGCAGAGCGAGGTGGCATCTCTAAAAGGAAACGGTCAGTTTGATCCCACAGTTCCTGTGAGCAGCTACTGTTTTGAAAAGAGGCAGTTTAAAAAGCAATGCTGGAGACCTGTAAAAGGAGAATCTAGCTAATGAGGGCTAGTTGGAGTAAACCATGGTTAGTATTAAAGATGTCTTTAGAAGTGCATCTGAGACACCTCTCTGAGAATGTGGATATACTTCTGTGCTTGGATTCCCTGAACTGGCTAGCAGAGAACAGTTTTACATCAAGTACTAAGTTTCTTAAATGACTCAAGATTTAGCTAATTCTCATGAATCTAGAGCAAATGCTGAAGTTTGAAGATTTTGTCATGCTGTTCTTGTTATACCAACACAAAGATTCATCCCGACTTTCACTGCACTGCTTTGTGCTGGTGGTTTCACAAGTCATAATTCTTCTATGCCTTCTGAAGCCTGCCAGGCTGTTGTTCTGCCATAATGCATTCTACCAACAAAGCTGACTGTCAGTTACGTTAATTGGCTATTGGTAGTGATTTGTCTCCTATGAGTCAAATATAGGCTGGAAAAAAATAAGCTTAAATTTTTCCATGCAATTTTATTTCAGCTCTCCTGTTATGTGTACTTTAGGATACGGATCCTCTTATTATATAATTGCTTAACCTGTGGTTTGTTGGGGTTTTTTTCCCATTAGTCTCTTGCTTTATTCAGTGCATTAACTGTGTCAACAGTGATTTGGAGGACTACTTCAATCTACTGAAATGCAGCATTCTCTAATTTTTAAGTGTACCTTAAAAGTCTTTTGGTGGGTGGTGTTGGTTTGGGGTTTTTTGGTTCTGTCACCTTCCTGACTTTCATTTAGGTTTGTCGTTTGTATATGGAAGAAATTCTAGACCAAATTCTATCACACTTCTGCATGCTGCTTCTAAGTTCTATATGAGATAGAATGAGTTCATATATTGCAGTGTCTGTGGGCTCAAAAATAATAACAGTGGAACTCTTTTGCGTACCCATTCTGAAAGTTTAAGTCTACTCAAATTGTACTGAGGTATTCATTAAAAAAAAAAAAATCTTAGTTGTTTAGTTGGGTGTTGTTGCCTTTGCCCATGCAAGTGCTGTTACTTAGTATTTCATTTACTAAAATTGAAGCTCTGGTCAGTTATCAAGGAAAACCATTTCCATTTTTTACGACTTCATAAGCTTGTTACTGTAATAGAAATATATGATAGCTAAGTTTATTCAGGCAGGGCTTTCCTGTAATTGGTATGGCACATGAAAGAAAATCAGAATGAAAGACCTTGGCCCTGTGATACCCAGTGTCTGAATTTAACATGTCTAAACAGGACCCCTTAGATTATTTTTTTCTTTTAATTTTCAAAAACTATAAGAATGTTGAATTACTTGTGTTATGATAATAACTCAGAGCCACATACAGCACCTCTCACTCTCAAAATACTTTCAAGCATTGTCTTATGTCTAATTAAATTACAAAGCATCCCTTCTGGCAGGTTTGGGTGAGCACCAGTACCCCTGGCTTAAATGGAGAGTTTGAGCAACTTCTTCAGTGAGCCTGCACCTGACAGATGTGGCAGGAGCCACAGGATTGCAGAGCCCTCCTTGATTCCTGCATACTTTATAAATACTCACCTTGAGGAAGATTCCCATCATAATCTAGACATGTGCCCCAAAATAGTTATTCATTATCGGCTTGTACATTTTGGACATGGAGTCTCCAATGAATGCAAAATTGCATGGTCTCTCAGTTGGACAGGAAACTTGCCATAGGTTTTCTTTGCTGGTAATGGACATTTACTGCAGGATTGCTTTACAGAAGGCCAGAAATAGGCAGGTATTAGAGGGTGTGAGGGACCTTCTGCACTTGTCCAAATAAGATGCATATCATGACCAAGGAGTGGAGAAAGGAATTGGGGAATAATGGGTTATCTGTGAGAAGTGGTTATAAATCCCATTAGCACTTCCATGACTAGAGTGTATCTCTTTTATCTCCAGTAATCTGTATGAGTCATGGTTACTGTGTAAGAGCTGAGCTAGCTTTCATGTTTCAAGCCCCAGTGACACATTCAGTCGTGGGTTCTCAAACTTTGGCATGTGAATTCTGAAATTTCTGCCAGGACACTACGAATATCTCAGGTGTTGTCCCTTGAGTGTCTGTACTGGCAGCTGGGGCTGCACGTACATGTGCAGATCCCCCTGCCCATACAGCTGTTCGAGCAGTCACATAAGCAAGTATGAGGTCTCTAATTTCCTGCAGTATTTTCTCTATTTAAAGTACTTTAATCACAGAGCTCTCAAATTAAGTAGTTCATGCACTTTGGAATTGAAGAGACTGCCTTGGAGAAACTCTCCAACTGCAGCTGAATTAATGCTAACCAGGCCTGAGGATTGCTAGAAATAAATAATGAGTGGATGAGGGGCTGAGAAACCTGGCAGAGTTTCAGAATGCAGAGGTGGGGTGGCTGGGGAGCATTATCTTATCTAAATGGTAATTTTCATTCTGTACGTTAATTAAAACACATAAGTGTACAAACTAGTATTTAGGAAGTCTTTTGGAGGATCTTTTCCTAAGGGGATGTTTTGCGAGTAAATTGTGAGTTGTACATGCCTGCTAGTGCAGCCTGTTAGAACTGCGCTGAAGCAAATAGTCCAAATTATATTCCCTCTTTAAGCAATGGGATCTTATATATGTTGATAGTTTGGGAGAACTGTTCTTATTTTGTTCATAAATAGTACATTTTGAATATCATCATGTCAGAGTAAGAACAAAACCATGTTCATGAATCAGTAGAGATGAACAATGTGACATTGAGGAATCTGATTCAAGAATACAGAAACAAGTCATCAGTTTCAAAAGAAAATTTTCTGTAGGAATTAAGACATTTTGCATATTTCTTTACTTACCATGAAGACTGCTTAAACAGACTCATGAACCAGTTTGGATGAGTTAAACTAAATATTACTGTCTGTTTATTGTAGGTGTAGAAACAAGATTCCCATTCAGTAATCAGAAAGTATTTACATGACAGGCATGTTTTTTGTTATCTTGTCAGTTGTGGGGCTTTTTGCTGTCTTACTGTACATTCATGACAGATTTGTATTCATTCTTGCTTCTGTGTAACATCCCTTTGTCTGCATTTGAGTGGAATGATCTCCTGCCCTGGAAGAGATAGCTACTGCTGATATTTTACTGGTTACTATGCATTATTATAGAACACAGGTGCATGTCACTTCAAAAAACAAACAAACACAACAAATCCCCCTACAAAATGTTTCTCACTTGAAAAACAGTAGAATTTCTCAGCTTTGTAGTATTTGCAATGACCTCTGGTGCAGCAAGTGAATAACAATGAGAGCCAAAGAACAGTCTTCCACTAGGTTTAGAGGCAGGGATTTTGGTTTTTAAACTTTTGCAAAGGGACAGATATTTCCTGTCATGGGTAGAAGTTACAAGTGCATATGTGGAATTAAAAGGGATTTGGAAATTAAATGCTACCCTCTGCCCCAAATATGAAATTGCGTGTGGCTTGCCTGGGCATTTCAGGAAAATCCACTGATCCACTATCCTAATCTTATCCAAATAATTAGATTTGGATTAAGGTAGGCTATAGTCATCAAAACCAGAACAGGTAGAGATAATTTTTGTCCACTCCGAACCCTCTCTTATTATGCGTAGGGTTTCTTTCCTATTTATAAACCTCTGTATCTTTCACTTCAATGATTAATATACAGGCAGAGACCAAAAGTTATTAAGGCTAGAAACAGACAAAAAGATAAATGCTGACCTATCTAATTGGCTCTTGAAACCTGAAATATTTACCGCTCAAAGGATTTATAATGTTTGTAGAATGATTTGTCATCAAAACTAAGTATTTCTTGCTTCTTCATGAAGCCATGCTAACCTCAGATGAATGAATATCTGTTGGTGCCTCCACATAATGAATTTTTTTGGCATCACAGTAGAAAGAAATTTAACTTCCAACCGATTCACGATAAACTTCAGTAGCCAAGTATACTTTACTGTTGGTGTCCTCGCTTGCTTTGCTAAGTGCAGTCGTGGCTGGAAATGAATGGTTCGCTTCTTTATCTGAAGTCTTTGGCACCAGGAGTCAAGACGTAATCATTCTCTGCATTGATGGGTAGCAGAGCATAATGGATCTCTCAAAGCTGACAGGGTGGTATTTTGTTGTTTGCACATGTTCTCTGGAGTTACTGGAGAGGGCTATAAAACCTGTGATTCTTTGCTCTACTGTGGATTTGGGATTTTCAAGTCTGCCTCTGGGGTGGGTGGAGGTTGTTCTCTGCTGGTTCTGAAGCTGAGCTGTCTGGTAGTACCCTAGAAAGCATGACTGTCACCACCGAGAATGTGCTTGTTTTAACTGTATTCTGCAAAGCAGCTAGGATTAACTCTATGCATCGCATTGTATTACAACACATTTTATTAACAGAGAATAGTAACTTCAGCATTTCACTGACAAATCTGTAGTCTCTCCTCACAGTAAGGACTCAGTAAATGTGATGAAATGGATTGCCTTTGTTGGAGTGTTGGCCTGTGAAAAGAATGCCAGAAAGTACTGTACTTTTACAAAGAGGAGGAAGATAGACAAGCATAAAAACCCAAAAAAGACCTTTCCTATAGCTTTGTTGCTGTGATAAATGCAGTGCATTCCAGGGACTTAGGAAAGTGAGTCTTCAAAACTGGCCTAACACAGAAAAATGTAAAGGCACTGAGCTAAATCCTGAAAAGTGAGTAAAATCACTTCGACTTTAAAAGGAGTGGTAAGCTATCCTACTGGGCCCCTGATTGATTAATGAACATTGATGTTCCAGAATCAAAGTATTCCATGTAAACTCATTCTTCAGTATTATATAACAGCTGAGGATTTTAGGAGAGTTATGACGTAAAAGCCTGATGCCTATTTAATAAACTGATCACTAATTACACTTAATTTACTTCTGGGGTGAAATGAAGAGTGGCTATGCAGCTCTTTTCATTTTAATTGCAGCATCTGTTGCAAGCCCGTGTTTCTCTTCCTTGCTGCAGTGATGCTATAGTGTGTTTTTGGCAGTGCTTTGTCATGGCTTGATTGTATTTTGGAGGAATGATACATGCCCATGCCATGAGGAACTGACTGGTTTGCTCAAGGATAACTGTTTTGGTCATGGTTTCCTAGCTATGCTTTCCCTTTTTTGTCCTGTCATTTCTACCACTTCCAGTTAAATCTCATAGAGGAAAGAATCAGTCATTGTACCAGTCTTATAAAAAAATATGTTTCTAGGTAAATTATGATTAAATTTGCTCAGAACCTCTGGTGTGGCTCGCAAAGGAATCCATCTGTACCTAGCAAATTCCCCAAAAGCTTCAAATAAGGTGCCAGCTACTTAAAGTTTGGGACTAGCTATCAGCTGTGTATTTGAATCTGCCATGTACTATGACAGAGACTTCAACTGTGAACTTGCTCTGAAGTGAGTAGGCTCACACTCAAAATATTTGAACTTCAGAATTGTCTCAATTCCTGCAGCAACCGTTGTCTAGTTAGAAGAATGAGCATTTTATAGTTACACTTTCCAAGGCATGAATGTCTGACCTAAAAGGACAATCGGCACAAGCATTGGTAGAGAAGGAAGAGTTAGTACCTTACCTGCTATCAAGTTAGCAATGACCCAAAGCACTACAAGGAAGTTCAGTTAAAAAGGAAAGAAAGTCAGTATTATCTTGTTGAACTAAAACCAGAACATCTTACAGCTGCATTTCTTCCTGAAAAATCTGGGTTTTTTCCAAGAATAATTAACCCCAAACTTTGCAAAGACCTGAGTTTTTTGTTATTCAAAGGTAAGTATATAAAATTTTCGTTTCCTGAGAGAGTAAACAATTACAAGGTAATGATACTCCAGGTTTGATCGTAATTCCTGCAGTTTTTTTCTCCTGTGGCCATTAGTGGAACAAAAGCAAATACCTTGCTCTTTCTTGAGCTGGTGGTGTGAGACAGTGTGCACAGCAAACATTGCTGGATGTTGGTAAGAGCAGTTTGGGGCAATTTTGACCAGTTCTTTTTAGGTGGAAAACATTATACTTCCTCCTCCACCAACCCTTTGATAGTGTTGCTTTGCTTAGTTTTTTGGGGAGTCCTGGTTTCATACAAAGACACTAAATAAGGAAAACCACATGCACAAGTTTCGCACGTGTCTGTTTGATACAGAGAAGAGTGTTCAGGTGTTGCTGTGTCTAAATACAAGTTTTAATTGTTTTCTTTCTTATATAAAGGGCCTTCAGGAAGTGATATATCAGCTGATAGAGCAGAATGAAAGCTTCACGTACACAGTGTGTGAATACTGGTACTGAAGCCACTTCTTAGTTACCCATTATCATACCAACCTGCATGTCTGGTACACATTGCAATGATCACCCTGGGGTAATTCATGGGTGCTGGAAACACCAGCAGTGATGTTCCTCTGTATCACATGACAAACCAACTGTTCAGTCCCTGGAAGTTTGTGGAGTTACAGGAGCTTTCACCAAAGGATTTAAGACTCTATGTGTTCTCAGTAAAAGAAATTTTAAGAAAACTTTCCCATAAGGACCAAGAATTTGCTGTGGTAGTGCTGACACGTGCCCTTCATGTAGCTGTAGTTTGAACAGGCAAAACTGAGCTTGTTTCATAATACTGGCATTAACTGGGGGCTTTGAGCTTAATTAGGGCATGTATGTTGTAGTATGGATTGCAGGAGGGGAAAAGTTTCCAATATTTAATCATATTTGTACAACTTTTTATACAATAATTACGTGTTTTAGTCTGAACATCAAGTTATATTGGGAAGTAAATGGCATAGGCTGAGTCTGAATTTTAAGTGTGAGCAGTGTTTAGAAAGCAATTAACACAGAGAGGTGTACTGGGTGATAAATGGGGGAGGAGGCAAGCGACTGAAAATGCAGTGATACTGCTGTAAGAGTCTCCTGTTCAGGAGATGCAGTAGGCAAGCGACTCATGCTTTGCCTGCATTTCTGCTGGCCTTTTGCACAAGACAAATCTTGGGGCAGCACAGTGTACACAAGGCTTTGACTGGCAGCCTTGATTTTTCCCAGTGGCTTTCCTTTGCCCGCAGTAAGGATGAGTGTTTAATTACATAAACATAATTTACTGAATGTAACATAATCAGTTATAAAAAGTTTAGGTTTTACTGTGGGTTTGGAAGACATTAAAGAAGTGAGATTCTTACAGGTCTAACTTTTTCCCCCCAGTGACTCATGAACCTGTATGCTGAACTCTGACAGTTGTACAATTTACAGCTGAAAATAAATAGGGTGCAACTTGGAAGAGGTTGCAGCAGTACTGTCAGGTTATCTAAGGGGCCTTTTGACTACTAATCAACTTAAATATTTTCTTTGTATGCACTTCTGTTGCTGGTGCAGGTGTGTCTGATTGCCAGTCAAGTTACAGGGGGCAGCACGTGTACAGGAGCAGAACAGCCCCCCGTGGTTTTTATTTAGTTGGATCTTTCAATCAAGCATTTCCCTTCCCTCTAGAACTGACAGAGCTTGACGTAATAGAATTTGTGAAGTAAATTTAGAGAGATGCAATGTGTGATGAGTCACTACTTCAGTTAATTCAGTAAATCCTTTCTGTATTTTAAAATGTTTATTTTGTCTGTAACCTAAAAACTCTTCCAAAATGCTGGGCTGGTTTTAATCCTTTATGGTGTTCAGGAAAGAGAATGATTTACTGAAAATAGGGAAAGTAAATTATGATTTCATTTGCTAAAAGAAAGAAAACTAAGTTTCTGTATTGTATTGAAAACTAAGTTCTTTAAAGACCTTCCAGATTTTAATGCTTCTTTCTAATTCTTGCAAGTGCAATAGAAATGATTTAATATGTGAAGCACCAATGTTTTGAAATATGAGTCACTTTTAAAAGCATTGCTGCAATTACTGTATTTAAAAGTACTTATTTGGAAATAATTCAGAGCTTTTTATTTCACTTTGTGAATTGTGCTATATTTTGTTCTACAAGAAATGCAGATCTGTAGCTGTACTTCCTGACCACTAGGCTTGGGTAGATTTGTCTCAGTGTTTATCAATGTGGTTTTGCAGTTAAATTCTCCTTCCAGATACACCGTGTACCACCAAAAAAAAAGCGTTTTGCTGGCACAGCTGCATTTACTAAGTAGAGTAACTTACTTCACAAGCATCATCAAATACAAATTGGCATGTGGTGACTCTTCATGTTGCACTGTCCCTCGCTTGAGCCTTGGTAGTTGCTAAGAACTGGCTATGAGCTGGTACCTTGGGACTGTGAGACTGGGATCATGCCCAGCCCTGCTGCATTCTGCTCACCCCTTGCTTCATCCACATGGATTTGTCCCTCACTGGCGATGGGGCAGGATTTTGGTGCACTTAGGGACCCATCAGCAATATGCCAGCTATAACTGTGGAAGTTGAAATTGACAAGTATATTAATGTATTATTTATTAATACTAAAACTGGAAAATATATTAGTTTTTTAACTGCTGAACAGGTAACGGGTATTTGGCTGTGCAGGTAAGACTGCCTTTTAGTGAGGAACTCTCACTATTTAAGCCATTTGAGAGCACAGTGATAAGTATAAGCAATAAGCAAGACTCCATAGCTATAGATTTGATCATATCTGTGATGGAAAGTTATTGCTGGGAAAGACTGTGTCTTCTGACACAGTGCTGCGTACCTTGCCTTTGTTCGTGTGGTTTGTTGGCTCTTTTCTGTCTTGCAACAAAAGCTACTCCAGGCCATTGTTGCTGAAAATGGAACACAAGTTTGAATCCAAAAGCCTTTCTGAACTTGAAGTTCCATCAGTCACCAAGGAGGGCAGAAAATCAGTGCTGCTTGTGGCAGTGTACCAAGAAACAGGGAATAGATTTGACTCAGTGTCAGAAAAGGAGGTTACAAAGATTGCCTATGCCATTAGTTATGGTGGAGTTGATTTAGGAGCAAAGATGCTATATACATTTGTAATCCATTGCTTATATCGTTGAGAAGTACATTTTAAGTTGTCATTTCTCTGCCATAATTAGTTTAGAATACAGGTGTAAAGGAATAAGGCTTGGATTGGATGGTTTTTCAAGTCTTTGCTTATTAATATGTTTTTAAATGTTTTGTTTTACATTGCCAGTCTGAAGGGCAGATAAAGTTAACATTGCAACAGCTACCCTGTATAGGTATATGATGAACATAATTTTGTAAATATCAGGGATCTTCTAGTGTTTTATGGAACTTAACATAAAGACACATTCCTTGCCAAAACTTCCTTTCTGCTGGGCTTCTCTCTAATGCAATTTCCATCAGTGAAAGAATAAAGACACCATGCCATTTTGCTTGGCAGTGCACAAAGGAAAAGAAGGTTGGGTGTGGGGTTGAGAGTATTATTTCTCAGCTACTTCACACAAAGAAATACTGTAGTGCTTTCAGAAATCTCTTGGTACAAATGCCTGCTGTCACAGGCAATCAGTGTTATGCCATTTTGACACAGCTGTATGGAATACTTCGGTATGTTGTAAGATTGTTGCCCTGGACTTAGTACAGGAGGTCTTTAACTGGGCAAGAGATGTGTGTTGGATTTTTCACACTCACATGATTGCTAATAGTGGAGTGAGAATGGTTTCAGTGAGCAGCTCTTGGAAACAGTGTTGTCCAACACAGTGCACTTAAAGAACACTCTCACCTAGTGCAGAGCTGCTTGGAGATAAACTCAGTCTTGGAAGGACTAAGACTGTCTGTCTGTCTGTCTGTCTGTCTTTGGGTCTGTGCAGTCATGGTGTACTGTCATACAGGAGAGGGTAAGAGACAGCCTCTACCATTTGCAGAGCACTCACGTTGGCTTGGCCTTCTGATTTTGTCAGTGTGTCTTACCACAGTCCTGATAGTTTAAAATTGGGTTGGTTGGTCTTCACCTAGTTTCAATTTAAACACAGCAGCATGTTTTGAATGTTGAATGCTCCATCTTAAAAGGGTTACAAACAGCTGGACACTTTGGGAGCTTGTTATTTCAAGCCTTTATGTCCATAACAGATGTCTGTCCTACCAGTGCTTACCAATGCAGTAAGTTTGACTGTAGACCATAGAGTGCATGGCTCTGTGTGGTGCTGGCAGAAGTGTTTCCTTCTAGTTCTCTTAGCAGTAGCCAAGGTTTTACTGTGTAGAAGAACTGAACACTCACTTTGGAGGGGTGAGGAAGGAAGAAGCCAGAGAGCCACAAGCTCTGCCTAGAGCAGGCAGTGCTGCTGCCAAAGAAAGAACAGCCTTGACCACAAGCAATTACCCTGGTTCAGCAGCTGCCTAAAGAGGTCAGGAGGAGAGACTATGCTATGTGCTTGGCATGCACTAAAGTTGTTCTGCTGTTGTAACCCCACACGGAGGAAAAGCAGAAGGTAAAGAGCTGAAGTTCCCCATGGCTGTTGGCATAAACATATGCACATGGACATGCTTCATGCTTGGTGACTTAGATCCCTGTTGCCCTCTTTCAAATGATCTGTGTAATACTGAAAATGAGATAACAGTAAATAAAATGCTCAGCCTATTTTGCAACTGTCAATAAACAAGTGTCTTCATTTTATGTTATGTGCACACATGTGGTTATCAGATGTTTCCTGTAGTCCTGCTGTTTAATGCTTTGGACGCCTATCCTTTTGGGATGAACACATGAATTTTCTCTCCTAATTACAAATTGTATTGCTTAAGCTAGTTTAGTCATTGTAAGAATGGCCATTACTTCATTAATGTGTGAAAAGAAAGAAAGACTCAGCTCACTGTACTTCTGGTCACAAGTATTTTGAGGGCAGGTGACTTTATTCCCACACATAAAATTTGAATACACTGTCTTCTTTATGCTCAAAACATGAAAGTTCTTCCTTGGTTGACTTACTGTGAGAACAACCTCTAGATCTGTCTCTTTGACATAAAAGAGAAACTTAAAATTTTATCCAACTTATTTGTGTTATATTGAATTCCATCAGATTTTATTGGCTTTCTTTCATTTTTCAGTTTTCAGGAAAGTGGTTCATTTAAAATTTATTTTTAAGGTATTTTTTCTTGATGTTGATTCAGTATTGCAGCCTGTTCTATTTGAAGTATGCCTCTGATACATGCCCAATACATCATGTTGTCATGCCGAGAGGGGAGAGAATGTTTGGAGATTCAAGAGGAGGTGCAGGCCCGTCTGTACATTTTCATATTTGTTTGCTTTTTCGTTCATATCAGCCATTCAATGTCCAATGCCAGTTTTGGTTTTTTCATGCATGAAGTTGAGGAAACACATCAATATATGTGATTCTTACGTATTTTGAAACAGAATTGGTGTACTTGCTTGCTAGTATATTCCAGGAAAATTGCATAGGCATTGCTTGATGAAAACAACTGATTTTGCCTCTGGGTATCCCATTTTATTTACAGCAAGAAGGGGAGTTGTGATGTGTGAGTGAAGGGCACTCTATTTGTGTGAACTGTTTCCTTTTTTCGTCTTTCATTCTGGTGTTTCCCTGCTATTTTGTTTGTCCTCTTCATTTATATATGGTCAACTTAACAGTTTTCTTCAACAGAGTCTGAGGTTTTGCACCTCCATTTTTGTGCTTTCTTTTGCATTTCCTATTAAAAGAAGCTCCTCTATGTTTATAGGTAGTTTTGCAGCTTTGCTCGAACTGGGAGGGCACAAATCCTGTACACTGAGGTGAACTGTAACTTTGTGTTTAACCTGGGTCCAGGTTTAACTTTGTTTGCTTTTAAACATGGTTCCTGGTTTACTTTCATAGTAAAGTCTTGCTGGCTATTTCTCTGCAAGTACACCATGTTCATTTATATTTGCTGTTGGCGTGGATGTAGACTACGACTAACACAGTAAGAAGAAAGGTTTTTATCAATATTTATATAAGGTGTGTGGTTTATTTTTCCGCACTGGACGTGTTGTTAAATAAGAACCACTGTAGCTCAGTGTTACTTCTAGGTGAGTTCATAAAAGAATACACGTCACTTAAAGGACCAGGTGGGGTTTTTTTTCCCTAAACTGTTGCAGGGAAAGTATTGTTCAGTATATAATGTGTTAGACTGCAGTGTCTAGATGGAAAGAGAGATATGTATGATACTCTGGAGACATGTATACAATTAGTTCTGGGGATGCAAGAGTGAGTTACAGTTTGTGGTAATCTGTGTATTAAAAGAGGTTTGTGTTATTTTCTTAAACAGATGTAGATTCCTTTAACCAAATCGAAGTATTTCTGGAAGTGCATTTTTCCTCCCCTCGCGTAGAACATCCTGCACTTGCGAGGGCAAAGCAGGCAGGTACAAGTTACCTTAGCATGGCACAAGAAACATTGATTGCTCCTGCATATTACCTATAGCTTTGGTTTTGTTTTGCCTCATACTTGGATTGATGTGGGGGACTTTGGGACTGCCTTCCTGCTTTGGTGGCTAGCTCCTTCCACACAGGCTGGGTCTGAGTTTGCCACCAGCTGGAAGTTCTGTGAGGAAGAGGGATGTGCAATTCCAAGTTGGTTGACAACTGCTTAAAAGGAGAGGTAAATGCTGAAAAAAACAGGGCTGCCTCCTGTCTGGCTAAGCGAAATCAGGCCAGATGGGTATTTCAGTCAAACAGAACACATCCCTCAGAGTGATTTAAAGCACAGTCTGAAGCCAAGTGCAGGGGGTGGAGAAGAGGTCTGTGATGAACAGATTATTTCATCCAGCATCTGCAAGAGTCAGGGCGTCTCACTCTCTTCCGTGTTATTTTGTTTCGTCTTTAAGAAAGGTGTCTTTAAAGTGTGGCAATGCTCTCTGTCCTGCCGGGGTGATGGCTGCAGTCCTCTGTGGTGGTGGACTGCTGCCGGTTGCCATGGTAATAAAAGACCTCCCCAGCCGAGGCAACGCTCCATCGCTCCATCGCTGTGTCTTCCCTGGGAATTGGCTATGGCGGCAGAGACGTCTTTCCCTGCTGGGGAGCTGAGCTGTCTTTGAGTCTCTCATGGGTGATTGAAATGTACTGACCCTACCTGACGCGACTGGGGATTATAGGATGAGGCTGTTTATTTTTAGCCTGAAATGGTATCATGGCATATTGAAATGCATCTCTGCTCTCATGTGGGAAAACATACATTCCTGGAGTAGTGTGCTTCTTCTGCTTAGCAGTGATGCTTTCCGCTTACCTGTTCCCATGTCAGAGCACAAGTACCATACTGGACTTTCTTTGCTGGATCAATCAAATCTTGTATTTATCGTTGTTCTCTTGCTTTGTATGTTACATTTCAGTACTCCATGAGCAAATATAAAGACAGTTCTTGCATAAGCTGCTTTAATTGAGCTTATCGACTTCAATATTCCTTTCTGAACTCATTTGCTGCTCTTCAACTTCAGTGACTTCAGCAGCATTTCTTATGCACGGGATCCTTACAGGAGGTTCACATCTGAAGTGCCAAGGACTGCAGTGAGGGACAGCAGCCGGGAGCACTCCCTTGCATGTTGCTGTTTTTGTGATGTGGCCTTTCCTTCGGGATAATCTTGGTTCGCACATGATTCACATGTCCATTGGTTAGAAGGGAAACTGATAGGTCCTTCTGTCTACAGACAAAACATATCCTGAGTTTCAAAGCTGTTATTTGCTCTCACTCTCTCTGCGCACATAGGAATGTTATACCATGAAGTTTGTAGACTATGGCCCGTATTTTTTTAACGTTTTTACCTCATTTCATCTGCTCTGGGGTTGCCACAATATATAAAGCAAAGAGTGAAGGGAATCTTCAGTAGGGTGTATTTGAAAAGCCTTTATAATAGTTTATTTTAAAATCTTTGCCTCTGTGTGGATAAAATATAATTAAAGCAAGAGATGCATAGTAAATGACACTAATTCAGAAAATACATTAGGTATATATCATCAGAGTTTTATTTCTGAAAGTTCTAATTTTGTAAAAATATGGGAAAGCAATGGAACTAGAAACCTGGTTGCATTATAAGTTGTGCAGAAGTATTTTACTAACTCTAGTACTAATGAGCAGATCATATTTTTTTTCTTATAGTTTTTTTCAGATGGCATTAGTATTCCAAACAGCAAAATCCCTGGCTGGAGAATTGTAGAAATGATGATTGCTCATTAGCAAATAGAATACAGATGTTCTGTTCAGTTTGCCTGAGTGCTTCACATAAACACCTTGGGGAGTGACTGGCACGGAGTACAAAACTTGATAGCTTAACAGCGTGCTAAACGCTTTGGGCTGGCAATAGAAGCAGAAGCATACCATGTAATTTTGTAAATTTTCATGTAATTTTTAATCATTTGTAGTGTTCGTGTAACGCGACAACCTTCGTGTGTGAAGTGCAGGGGGAGAGGTGTTTCTACAGGCCTCTAATGAACACCAGAAACTAGAGCTGGGTCAACTTTTCAGAGGTCTGTTCATGTCTTTTTGGTTGGCTTTCAACCTTTAGCTTACACAAGAGCAAATTTCTATCCTCCCTTGATATCTGTGATTGTCGTATCAGTTGTACATTTTTTTATTTGCCTGACCAGATGCCCAGAATTTCTTGGGCCTCTGAGACAGCATCTTTTCAGTTCTTTAGTCATACATCTTTGTGTCTCCCCTATGTTTCTTTTGTTCCTCCATACTCACCCCCACAACAATAATCCCAACAATGTTTTTTTTTCATTTTAATTAATTTTTAATTGTATACCTGGTTTTGAGGCTATATTAAAGAAAGAGTGGATTCATAAGGCAGCATTAGGAGCTCACTGGTAGTTATGTGTTAGTGCTGTGGGATTTCACATCCCATTGTGATGTTACTAAATTCAGTTTTCTGCCAATGCCAGTAGTGCTTAGGGAACAGCTGGAAGGGGAGATGCCCCATCTCTGCTGAAGGAGCCAAGTGAGTTAAGCCTCTCTGTGTCCCTTGCTCTTGGACTCTGCTCCATGCATGATTTTCTAAGAGAGAGTTCCCTTTGAGTGAAGATGCAGAAATTGTTTCAGTTTTAAAACCCATTTTAGGAATTATTAATTTTATTCATGCAATTGGGTGGACTTCTAAAGAAAAGGAATTCCTAACTGGGATATTACATCAGCCTCTTGCCATGATGTGCATTTGTGTTGCACTTACTTAGTTGTCAGAGCCAGTCTGGAAAGAAGCTGAATGAATTTTGTAAGTTTCAAAATGCATTTATTTTATTAAAGAAGGTGTTGATTCCAGTGGGTTCTTTTGCTTTGTTTTGATTTGGTTGTTGGTTGGTTGATTGGTTTGAGGCTGTTTTTGCTGGGAATTTCTTTTGTTAATTTTGTTTGGTTTTTTTACACTGGGTAAGAAGTCTTCAAATTGCTGCCATGAAGGCATGGAGCAGCAAAATTAACTTGAAAGCACTATCTATTTCAGACTGCAGCTGAACTACCTTAAGCCAGATTGCCTCTTGCAGCTATGCTGCAAAATTATTATGCGTCCTTGGCAAGTAGTTATTAAAAATGGTTATGCGGGGACTTATTAGACCATTCAAAGTAGCTTTTTCACCTTAGGGGGAAAGTCCTCAAAGTATTAAACAATGTCAGCACTAGAAATTGATCACATAATACAAATGAGAAGATGGCATTGGGTACCCAGAAAGCAAGTTATACAGCCTCAGGGTTTGCTCTTGTGAGCTTCCATCTCCTCCTTTTTTAAGAAAATACTCAAAACTTAATGGAACTTATTTACATTCGATTGTACTGCTGAGTTTAAAACAATCTGTCTGAATGTTAAAAACCATGGTAGGTATCAAATTTATACCACTTCTAGAGGCAGAATCATATTAAAGTGAATTGAAACAAGTCAGATCAGCATGAAGTGGTGCTATCTGTGAAGGGTATTTTGCATTTCTTTATCTTTTCACAGCCTTAATTGAGAGAAGAATACAAGACAGCTTCACTTACAAAGCTCCTGTTTGCTTCCTTCTCTTGCCCTAAAGCAAACAAAATTGTCAGGCTCCCAGTTTGGAATTTAATGAATGAACCCAAATCACTTATGTGCTGTTTAGTTGTAGTGGCAGCAAGGCAAATAGATGTGAAAATACTATCCAAACAAAAAGACAAAAACCTTGTAAGCATTTGGAAACTCAGTTAAAATGTTCATCAGTAATTTGGGGTGCAGGATGAAGGCACGTAGGAAGAAGCAAGCTGAAAATAAAATGCCTTAGCTGTGAGATATGTAAGAATACTTGTGATAAAAGTTTCAATTCAAGGGTTATCTCTTCCTTTCTGTCTTATTGCACCCTCAATAAGTATCAAAAAATCACATTAACAAATAGCAAGGGTGTGAAGGAAAGCATGTTAAAGAAGAAAATTAATGATTGTGTTAGGTTGATGATGAAGGCAATGTCCTGTGATGCAAAGAAGGTACATCCAAGGCAGGTGTTAGTGGGGACATAAGGTTTCATATTCAATCACATTTAAAAAATCTGAGGAACTGTAGACCTCAGGCCAACTATAGCAGTTATTGTCAGCCAAGACACTTTGTAGTAAGAGGCAGTCTCTACCTCAAAAAGCTTGCAGAGTGAGTACGCCAGCCAGGCAGCCCGTGCAAAGGAGGAGAATTAAGCTTCATTTATTTGGAAGAGAGGATGAAACCACAGCGTCTGCTTGGAAATAGGATGTGAATTTGAGGCTGTGCTACTCCCAAGGTTTTTCTGGCACAGGTTTACACCTAGTCCTGTTGGTCTTTGATAGACCTAGATACTGGTGAAGAGTAATTGTTCCCATATATCTTACTATAGGGTTCATCCTTGAATAAGGATGCAGGGTTAAACAGAGAATGTCCAGATGAATTGAGCTTTCCCATCACTGCTTGTAGGTCTGATGTACCTTTCTTTGAAATTGATAAATGGAGTGGTAGAGAATTGTTGCTGTGATATGAATTATTCCCACTGTTATTAAATAATAAACATGACCACAGCGACCTACTCACTCTCTAAACTGGATTCCTTCTGTGCTTTAATCTTGGTAATGGCTTCATATTTGTATGACAAAATGTCATGAGTGGGCTTTTGAAGACAGGGGCAGAAGGAAGTTGGTAGATTGATACCATATCATGTGTATCATAAAGTAAGGTAGTAAAAAGCCTCAGGAAATTATATTTCTTAAGTAATGCAATCAGAATTGCACTTAGAGCAGACTGCTTTGTATTTACTAGCTGTGTTTACTGCATTTTCTAATGTGCCTAAGGAAACTGCAGGAAGTAGAAAATGGAGTTCTAGACCTGAATCCATACAGTTACTTTTGGGAATAACAGCAAAATGAGTGAGCTTCATTTGCTACACAGCCGATGCCAGGATTATATGATGTGGAAGGAATTTTTTACTTTTAAACCCTTTCAGTGTTGTGACATGCAGGGGAGAGGAAGGAGGGGCTGACATAAGTGCCCTTATATTTTTTTAACCTCTTCAGTGTTCTGAATCCAGAGATGGCAGTTGATTAATGTAAGCACAGCCTGGCTATATAGGTGGACTCTACCAAAACAATAATTAAATATAGAGTACATTTCTGGATTAGAGCTAAATGGGAACAGAAAATACTACTATTTATTCTGTGGTTTAAAGCCACACTGCTATAAACAGAAAATTCAACACACAGACAGAACTGAGTTTGCATGAAAATGGATGAAAAGTACAGAGTGTGTTTTTTGGTATTTATGTATTATTTAAAACAAGTTTAGCAGACCATAAAGCTTTTTTTTTTATTATTATCATTATAGTCAGCTTGTAAGTGTGTTCTGCTACATTGTGCAGCATCTCAAAATAAAATGGACCAGCAGTTGTTTACAAAAGCTAAAGACTTTCCAAGACAAAGCTCATGGGAGGAGCAGATGGTATTTGGGCATTGTGTTGTGGTCTTGCAATCCACTCAGTGCCATGTTGGGCTGATTCATAGAGTTCAATTTGCAGAGGCATCCTAGTGAGCAGCTTCACCAAGAGAAGAAACATCTGAATGAACTTTTTTTGTCCTTTGTGCTGTTTTCAGTAAATGCCATTGACTGCTGCTATATTTAAAGAAGGTGATAAGAGTGTATCATAGCCTTTATTGAAATGAACTGGTGTCTTTTGCAAGCAGTGATCCTTCTGTTCAGGTTAACTGTGATAAGGTGAGGAGGCCATGCAGGTAAGGTTCAGCCCCAGGTGTTTGGGGTGGGATTGTCGGTGGCCTGTGGAGTGCAGACAACCCAGGTGTGCACCTGAAGGGCAGCTCCTGCCTTGGCACCAGGTTATTCTGGGATCTGCTTTATTGTGCAACTATAGCTGATGCTGCAGCTCCCCACCTCCCCCTTTCCCACACAGTGTGTTGGGGGGCTTGAAAGTTTCAGTTGGACAGGAGGGGAATGTGCAAGAGGTGAAGATACTTTCTTGCCAAAGGGAGAGAAAGGGGAAGAGGTTGGTGGGCTGCAGGAAATGGGGAGGGACAGTGAAACCTCAAGTGACAAGATATTTGTGGTGTTTCCCTTTTAGGTGCTAATAAACCTCAGGATGACTTAATATTCAAAACCCGTTGAACCTGTTGGCAAGAACAGATCCTCATTGCAGAGAGTTCGTTTGTTGCTACCAACTGCATTTCAATTGCCTAGTGATAGTGTTTGTTTTCTTGGAATTTGCTTTCTGGTGCAATGTTCCAGCAGTCCTGACAGCAGCCTTGCAGAGGTGGAGTTGATGTGGTCCAAGGTACAGTGGGACTGCAGGCACCCCATGAGCCCAGTCCTGCTGCCAGGAGGGTAACAGCAGAGAGGTGTCCTGGCTTCAGAGGGGCTGAATGTGAGAAACAGGGGGAAACTGCAGTCTCTTCCTACTCTCACTGGCAGGCACAGTTGGCATTAAACCCATTGCTTTTATAGGAACAGGCTGACCTACTTATTAAGGCATTGTATTTCAGTGTTCAGCTATGGCTGTCTGCCCCAGAAGGGTTGTGTTTCCAACCCTGCTGAAACTCAGCCCCCAGCCATGTCCCAGCCTTCTGGGGAATCTTGGACAGAGCATGTTGATGTGTCTGTCCAGTGTGAGGAGCTCTGGTACCACAGCAATGGGCACCACATCTTATCCTCGTGGATAAAAGGAAAAAGTCTTCTGGAAGAACTGATGCCCAAGAGGAATGGGAAAATAGAAATAACGTTTGGGAGGATGGTGTTTAAACATTATTAAAGGTTTTGACCAGAAAACCAGTGGTTTTGATTGCTTTCTGTGAGTAGAATGGCAAGCCATTTGTGTCAATAGCTGGGGATATGCTTATGGTATCTTAAAAGGAGCACTGTTTTGCCAGCTTGTGAAATTCAAAGGTGATTGTAATTGGCTGCCCTTCCCCAGCCACATTCATAAAGCACAGGGAAGGGTTGGTTTGAGAAGAACAGATGCAAATGAGCAAGCTGGGAGACCACCAAACATCTTTGTGGGTTCTGGGAGGAGCTCCCTCTGCATTTTGGTGGACTGGTGGCTCTGTGTTGATGTCAGATTTGTGCATCTCATGTCATGAAGATGATGGCATCAGGACTATTGGACTATTATAGCAAATCCAGATTTCTATGAGCAGCTGTCAAAAGTGTGGTAGTGGATAAGTTGAGACAGAACTAAGAAATGTCCTTTCTGTGTCAGACCACTGCTTCTACCTCTGCTCTGGGGGCTTTTCATTTTTTCAGAGCTGCTGGATGTCATGTTGCTACACAAGCAAGAAGTATCTGCTCCATCCATCTGTAACAGTGAACTTAGACTCTCTCTGCTGCTCTTACTGGAATATATACACTTAGATGGCTTTAAAATAAAAAAGCAGATTTGTCACTCTGACAGGACCTCCCCAGCTGATTTAAAAGAAATTTTCTGCGGTTTTTATAGAGGCTCTTACAAATATATCTGTTAAGTTTCCATCCTGGAAAATTGAAATCGTTGTCCAAGGAGTCAAAGCTTTCTGAGAGATTTCCTCCAGTTTTGCCCCGAAAAGCTGTGATGTCCTTCAGTATTTGCAATGTAGGCTTGGCTTTAAAACCACAGGAGTTCATGTAGACATGCTCAGCCAGAGTGTTATCACAGATTTCGGAAAATTCACTTTTCTGCCTTTTGTGCTTTTTCTCCAGTACCTTCTACTTACATGCATTCTCTTTTTCTTTGATGTACACATATACCCTTGTCAAACTACTTAATCTAAAAGTTTGGGGAAAAAAGAGAGAATTTCTGTGTTTAAAATCTTAAGAGGCAGTCTGCTATCATAATGATAGAGCTGTAGGATTATTACCCAGAGATACAAAATGACAGACATCATAGTTAATACTCATCAGCATCCTTTATAGCAATCTCAAACAGTCCCATCAATAAAAAGCCTAAGCAAGCTGTGCTGCATTATCATGATTGAGGGCCAGATCATATTGGATGTTGCTGGCTGACAGGCTGACATGAGTAGAAAATACAGGTTTTCCACTTCTAAAAACTAATTTTATAAATAAGCTCTTTGTTACATTGCATATGCATCCTCACCCTTTTGTTAAAATACCCAGTAGTGACATGACAACCAACCTCTCAAACACGTTCCCAGATACTTTGCCTTGAAACTAAAAGGAAGGGAGCAGCTTATCTTCATCTCTGGCAAAGGAAGATGTTGCTCAGTGCATACACAGCACTAAGAGTTTGCGGTTTTAAGAATTCTAGGTCTTTTCCAACCAGTATCAGGTCTAGCAACATTGATTTTTAATCAGGCATAATTACCACTCTTAGTCTTCCTTGAAACAAGTGACTAATGACTTCTCCCCAGCCATTTTAAGGCTTTACACTGTTTACAATGTAACACTTGCTTTCTTACTCTAAGGAGTACTTTAACTATCACATCTGTAACTCTGATTTTAATTCTGATAGCTGGAATTTCTCTGACAGTTTTGCATAAAATAGAAACAGCTTCATTGATATATTCACAAAGGAATAATATTTGTGGGTTTTTATAATAAAAGCGTTAAAATTCTATAGTGTATGCAATTAGCATGTTTGTTGTACTGGATGAAATGTTGTACCAGATTTATGAATAATTGTCTCTAAATCAGGGTATCAGGTATTTATAAGGGGAAGAGGATCCCTATAATGTTTTCAGTTCTGTTCCTGATTGTGTGCAAGACAGCTGTTTGCTGTAAGTGATGGCACTAAAATGAAAAATAAAGTGTTTTTGCTTTTCTGGAGGTTCGCAACACTTATCCTTTGAGATTTCCCTACACCCTGCTGGAGACAGGGAGATGTGGAGTAGGAAGGGAAATTTCAGCAGGCACACTGAGGAGCTTAGCAACTGTTCACCCTCTGGCCGTGCCAGGGAGAAGATGTGTGTTGGGAGGGGTAGTGGGTCCATGTGGCACACACACCCAGGAGAGGGCACTTAGTAAAGATGAGTGCACAGAGACAGGAAAGGGGCAAGGCCAATGTGTTTCTCTTGGTTTGTTTTGTTGTAATTGATCTGATTACCCAACATTATTAAGAGTCATTTGCCCAGAAAGTCCATGTTTTGCTCTCAACAGACACTCAGATCTCATGCGCAGATCATGGTAGTAAATTTATTTTGCACTGGCAGAGGTAGTGCAGACTGTGTGCTGTACGTATATGAAGAAGAATTTTCTGAAAGGCCAGAGAGGTGCCTTGGTGCTGCACTGACAAGGATTGCAGAAACTGCTGCTTAAAATCAGTAGAACAGCTCTCTCTAGAGTTTATTGAAATTTTGGATTACAAAAGGAAATGTGGCACTTTTTCTCTATTTGATTGTAAGCACAAAGATGACAAAATGACTAAATACTTAATAAAAGCTAGCTCCATGTTTCTTCATGGCAGATTTTGCCTTGCCACCCACTTGGCAGGAGCAAGGACTGTTCTTTCCCAGCAGAGAAACAGCTGCCTGGTATCAGGAGCTGCAAAGAAATGAGATCTAACACCATTTAAAAGGTGTTTTCTTCTCTAGCCTCATTGTATGCCCATGAGAATTGTGCAGACCGTGCTTATGATTGTTGTTAGTGAAAGCACTAGTCTTTTACAAAACTCTTCTGAACTATAGCTTAGCTGCCCAGCTGTTCTAGCCCAGGGCTGAGCCCTGCAAGATGCTGGTACCCCCGGATCCTCTTCTGTGGATGTTACTCATTCTCTGGCTTATATATACATATAAGTGTTTTCCTGGATCACTGAGAGACAGCTCTCATTTTCTGGATAAAGCTTCATTTAATTTATTTTTAAAAATTTTTAGTGTCCCACAACTTATTTTAGGCATGGCCTGTATGTGTGATCAGTTGGGTCCTTGTTCAGCATGAAGAGAAGGGGATGAGAGCTTCTTTGCTTACCCACTCTGTTTTACTCTGTGGAATAAATACACTTTACACCTTTCAGCTGATGAGCTTAGAGTCTGCAGAAGAGTCTGATTGTGTTCTGCCTGTTCCTTACTCCTTTGGTAACTTCACCTGTCAGCTAGTGGCCATTCAGAATTCAAGGAGTTTGAAGAGGATCATTCAGAGCAAATCAGAGGTTGGCAGAAGTGGAATCCTATGTGTTTCCTTCATTTTAATTAAATTAGTCAAAATGTAATAGATAATAGTAAGAAGTTATTTCAATCATTTTGGCTAGAAAGGAACTTCGTGATAGCCATTTGGCAAGTTACAAGCATTGAAGGGGGCCTGTAAATGCGACTTAGCAGCAAAGTCTTGTCTTAGTGCTTGCTCTTTAGACTCCAAATGAATTACTCTCTCGACACATTTCAGTTCATAACATTTCATATTTCCTCTGCTTTTGAAATGTGTAAGTAAAAATGCCAGCGATGACAATATTGAATTTACATGTTTACTAGTATATAGCATAGACGGTACCAAATTAGCAAAGTGCTTAGTGGAATATCTGACATATATATGCAGCTGAATTCAAGGAAAATTTAAATGAAAACAAGTTATAAGTTTTTTTCAGGTTTGCAGAATATCTTCCACAAAACCTGTTTTATGAAGTATGAAAGTAAGAAACAAAAAAACTTTGATAATTAGGAAGCAGTGTTTAGTCTAAACAAGTGGTGTTGCAGTTCTGTGAAATAGATCCTATTCTTATGTGTTCCAGCCTAAGGCTGACTAATTTCACTGTAAAGTCTCTTCGGTGTTCAGCCTGTGTTTACCATTGTTGCTTTCACCAGAAGCTTCACGAAAACAGGCCAGTGTGGTTTCATGATACTGACTGTTGTAATTTGAAAGTAATTGTGCTACTCTATAGGTTCATGGAGAAGTCCCTGTGCACAGACCTCCCTAAGTTGTGGGCTAGTGTCCTTTCTCTCTGGTTTTCCTAGTCCCCCATGTACAAGGCTCTGCCTGCTGCCACGTCTCTTCACCTTCCTGTCTGGATCTGCTCTGCTGTCTTGCAGGGGAAAGCAGAAGAGGGAAGGTGAGAGTTTGAACAGGAGTGGAGCAGGCATGGAGTGCTATAGGAGAGGTGATACGACTTGCAAGCCGGATCTCACAGATCTTGCCCACTGACTTTTCTTCATAAGTGCCATGGTTCCAGTGCTACCGGAGTAGCCCCTGGCCAATTCCTCTTCATTGCACCAGGAGTCTTCCTTACATGCTTAAAGCTGCTACCAGGGCTCAGGCTGGCAGCATAGGAGAGCTCCAGGCTCACATCACCATACTGCATTGGTATGAGGCTCCAGCTTGGCAACTGTCTCCTCCAAATGCAGACTGCCACTCATCTTCAGGCATCCTGCCTGAGTTGAGCAGCTCAGAGCATGCTGGAAGCTGAGAGACATGGATTCTCTGTGTCCATAGCACAGCCCCTAAGCTTATTGCAGGTCACCTCTGACATGAAGTGGTGCAAGGTCTAGTCCTGGAATGTCAGACATTATCCTGGTGCTTCTGCAGGTTTATATAGATAAACCTTTGTGCATATAGGTTTTCACTGGCATAATTTCTTCATGACTGTGTTTTGTGTTCTTTCCCTCTCTGTCCTGGTTTTGCAGAGAGCTTACTTGCCCTAGAGAAGCAGTTTGGAGGCAGCTTCGGAAGAGTCCCTTCCCCTGGGTCACATAGTGAGCAGCAACATACTGTAAATACTTCTGAAACTTCACATGCAGACTTTTTGCTTTGTTTCAGCTCCTGTTAGAAGAGTTTACTAGAAGTGTTCTGATTGCCAGTCTTATCTTCAGCCAGTGTTGCTTTACTGAAATTAAATTTAAGTTTTTCTACCTTGCTTTTTAACCCTGCATCCCATGGTTACCTCATATTGATAGTCTTACTTACTGTCTGCTTTGTTTTGCTTAACTGAGCAAGCCAAGCTCTCTGCTTTCTGTGCTAAAGTCAGTTTCCATGTTGGTTCAGTTGTCCGGCTTGTTTTTTTTAAGGTTTTGTTGTTTATTTTCAAAGAGTGCCTCTTCCCTGCTTTTCTCCGGATACAGGTTTGATCTAGATGTTGGTGCAGTGACTTGTGGAAACTGCAGCTTTCCCCAGGCTGAGGTATAGAGTTCCTCAGTCCAGTCTGTTTTCCAGAGGTTCCACAGGAAGCATTTAGTTCATCAGAACTTGCTCTTTCAAAATAATAGATCTTAAACAAAATTAGGCTTGCTGTTATCCTTCCCACTTAATCTAACCTGAATCACTTCATGGTCTCCCGTTCCAAAGTCATCCTCATTATTTAACGTAAAGAGCAGAATAGAATCTATTCTTGTTCAGTCAGCAACATGGATAAAGAAACTTGTCAGCTGTCACATCCAGGAATAACTGGTCTTACCGTGGTTAATAGCATTTGTTCTCCAATCTGTACTGTGAAGTTAGTCTCCCTTGTTGACGTAATTGCCATTTCTTTAATGATGCAGAGCTGTATCCAGATCTATATCTGGTGTAACAAGTCAAGAGTAGACCCAGAGTCTCTCTCTTAGAAATCTTCTTTGACCATCTGCCCACAGCATTTCCAAACATTTTCTTTTTTATTCTATTTCTGAAGTCTGCTCTTTCTTTATTGCATAACACTATCCTACCATATAAAATATGTATTTTCTTTGAAAAGCACAGACCTTTTGACACCTGTTTTACTAATAATTGCTGTTCCACCCTGTTTGTGAATTTTCCTGTAATAGCACTAGTGCTTTGAGTTCCTCTTCCATTATGGCACTCTGCCTGAGTTATTAGCACACAGCTATTTTAGCTGCTGGATTTTTTGTTCATTTTCTCTGTTCTTATTTTGGTTTTAGACTGCATTTGGCTCTTACTCTATATGCATTGATTTCACATGCCTGACCTTTTTCTCATCATTAGCAGCAACATTTTTTCTTCAAATCCCTGAAATACCCTTCTCACTATTGTTTTCATGTTTATCTGATACTTGCCCCTTTGCTTTCTAGATCATGAAGCCAGTGTGGAATTTATGTCCACCTCCCCAGGCCTTCCCTTGTTTTGTTCTTGGTGGATTGTGCCATGGTTGTTCCAATAGTTGGGATGTTTGGGTGACGCCCTCCTGAAGACTCTTCTTGTGGTGGAAGTACCCAGAAGCCACCTCTTGCTGCAGAACTGCCGGAAACTGTAGTGGTTGAGGGAGGCAGGACATTTCCTCAAGGGTCACTCAGGCTAAGGGAAATGCATAGGGTCTTTTCCAGCTGGCACATCCTGTGCTTGCTGGACTGAAAGAGGTACTTGGTTCTCAAGGCCTGGTGGGCACAAATGTATTTTGAAAGAGCGGTGAGAAGGAAATAAGTGCTTAGAAAAACACTGGTATGGGACAATATGGTTTGTTTGGTCTTAAATGATCAGGGTTTTGTAGAGGTTGCCTCCTGGTGACTGCTTCCTCTGCCAGCCATCCTCCCACATTGCTGGAAGAGAAACCTATTGTTAGCAGCAGGGACATTATGAAAGCTTGAGCAATGATGACCTCGACGTCCCAGAGATAACACACATCTGCCTAACTGGGTTCAAAGAGCATGTGTGTTTATGTGTATATGTACTCTTAAGTCAAAAAAATTATGTTTGCACTCTGTAAGGCTGCAAGGAGTTACAGCCCTCATAATCACGTCTTCCACTGTAGAAGCTGAGGCTGCAGCAGTCAGTTAAGAAGATGGTTGAAATTCCTGATCAAAAATTAGGTAAGTACATGATGAAACAGCAAATTGTTTCTCTCTTCTGTGCTAGCTCACTGGCCAGTGTTTTCTCTAGCTTATGTTCTCTGATCAGTTCTCCAAGCCACACAGGCTGTATGGAGTAAAAAAACTTTACTGTTGCCATTGTGATTGGTAAATTTTATTTTCACATTGTTCTGCACTGAAAGTTAAGCTTTCCAGTAATGTGCAAATTAAAATAAAGGAACAAAACCAAAGCAAAAATCTCCACCCTGCTTTTAAGCAATGTGCTATAATACATCATCTTTATGTGTAAGATGTGTATCTCATTTCTCTTTAGTCAGGTGTCTCTTAAAATATTTTTATTTTGCACTGGAAAAATGACTATTAGTATTGTGAGTCTGTCTTTTAACAGTTTAATGGTCTTAATCTTTACTCCTGAAATGAAAATTAGGGTGCTTTGGTTTCCCACAGTTTTCTGAATGATAGGTGAAACTCTTTGAGTTAGTGCATGCATAAGATCTACTGTAACTCTTTCTACTATATTTTTTTTTTTTTTTAAAGCTAGTATTTTTAACAGGAATACATTGTAACTGTATGGTTTACAGTTTTTCAGCTGATAAAATGGTATCATTAGAGAATGGAAATCTTATGTGTTGCTTCATGACAATACAAATGTAACAAAACAGAGGAGCAGGAAGAAGGTTTCTGGTAGAAATTTTCTGTATTTTTTAAAATTAGACCTCTTATGATACTTGTGCCGTAGCTTACGTGGCAGTGCTGGAAATGAACTTAAACAGGAAAAATTATTAGTTCATTTAGACCTGTGCCTTTCTTCTTCTGTGTCTCATACTAGATCTGTGTAAAAGAGTGGGAGATGCTCTACTTGGTATTGCTAATGAAATTGCTTCCTCCTGGCCTCTATTGTATAGCTTCCAGAATTTTCATGCTTGGATTTTCATGCACTGTTTTTGAGATATGAATTTAATTTCTTGTTTCTTCCCAAAATCTTGGTTCTGAATCCTACTGGTTTACTGTATGCTTCCAAAAGTATTCTGTTAATTTTAAGAGAACTTCTCAACCTTATTTAAATATTTCAGAAGTGGACTCAGTGGCATCCCACACCAAGGAGTTTGACAGAGTTACAGTACTTACAATTCTCTTCAGGTATTTCTTTCTGTCTTGCACATTGCAACTTTATTTTAACAGCTATATTCTTATTCCATCATTAGGTAAAATAAATTAAAATTAGAAAATAAAAAAAAAAAAGCAAATGGGAAAAAAAAAAAGCCTCCATTCTATTCATTATTCTGTGGTTTTGACCTGACTCATATCAAGGTTAACCATCATGATGTGGGAAGGGAAAAGGCATGTCTGTTAACATGTTTGCTCTGCTGCAGTTTAATAAGCCTGAAGGTAAAAAATGAAAGTGTTGCTTTTGCACCATTTTCCTACCGATGAAAATAGAAAACATCAAAGTATCAAAGAACAAAAAAAAGTGTAGGAATGGGCTGTGCTAGTAAATGAGGCAGGGAGGGGGTTAAAAGACTGATTTGTAGACAAGGAATAATCTGAACTTCTGCCTTTTGAGTACAGTGGCACTAGGTTTTAGGCATTCCATCTTCACTAGGAACAGTTAAATGGGAAAAAGCAGTGGAGGATGCTGAGGCAGAAATAGAATGGGCCAAAAACTAGCATATTGAATGGTAATACAATACAAAAATAGTTCTATTTTACATGTAGTAACTTTAAATTAAAAGAAGAACTTCTAAATTCCTTCCTGGTGAGATAACATAGCTATGGTTGTATCATAGGCATCTTAAGTGCCTCTCTCTAGGCATCTGTGCTGGAAAATTCAAGCTGTGGTTGCTTTGAACTCCTTTAGCTGCTATTTTCTTTAAAACCTTATAGTATGGCTGTAAAGGTAAATATCCTTTTGCACAACCAAGAGGGCACTATGTTACCCTGATTTTTATTTAATTGGAAGGGGATGGATTTGAAGGGTTTGATGAAACCAGATCAAAGTTGAAAATAATATCAAAATAATATGAATTACTATAAATCACTTTCTCTCTCTCTTAAATGAACTCTTATCAGAGATCACAACATATAGAAGAGCAGCTGGCTTTCTCAGGTACATGACTGATTTTAATTATTTTTTGTGAATTCTAGAATAAAGAGTCTGCTACCTGAAGGCTATCCTCTGCATTGCTTGTATGTAATCTCATGCTAAATATTTCATGCCTACCATTTTGCCACTTCACATGTCTGTGCAAGACAGATTCTGATCTATACAGGTAGCATGCAAAGCAAAATTTGGCTTGAAGTACGTCTTGACAATATGTAATTCCACAAAGTGATAAATTGTAGGTTATTTTTTCACTGAAAGAACTAGGTGCTGTTTACAGATTTGCTGTTCACTGTTGAAGACTCTGCTGACAAGGGGCATGAATCTAAAATGCAGCAAACAGAATTGTCATGAGATTCGTACCACTATTGGTATCATCTTTATGAAAAGAAGTTTTGTATTTGAGAGCAATGCTGGCCAAAACAACAGCAGGCTCACACTGCAAGGGGAGATATTGCAGCTGTAGTAGAATTCCAGGTCCTGTCTGGTACCTCGGGATGGACCCTTGGTGAATGAGAGGCCAAGCGCTGAAACTTCAGACTGTAGGGTGAAGCACCAGATGTGTAGTGAGACCGCAGTTGTTTGTTAGGAGGAACTTTGTCTGCTGGCAATTCTTGTCATTATTTTCTTACCACTCTCCAGTGTTGCCTGTTTGAGACTTTGACTTACTCTTACTTCTTCGTACCACACCTGCAATCCTTCCTTTTCTTCATTGTTTCTTACTTCCCTCTTTCGCAGGGAAGGCTGGATGTCTGATTTCCAGTGATAGAAAATTAACAGTTCATATATGCAGTCAGTTCACGATTTACTTGAGTTATCAGAAAAAGAAAACCAGAATTCATTCATTTAAATACTTAATTTTCTATACTCCAAAACTTTGTACGTAGTTATTTTTAACCTGGTTTCCTAGGGAAAGATGCTCCTGCAATCATGTTTCACTAACCACCCACTGTTAATAACTTCAGGAGCCTTTGTGTTCATCACAGACTTCTGGTGGAGCAGAGATCTCAGTTCTGAAATCCACAGCTTCATGACAGGTCAGGGAGAAGGGACAGGATCCAGTTACCAACTGGCGGGGATGCAGCAGTAAGCAAGGTCAGGCCTTACAGCTGCCAATGAAAGAGATCACCCACATGGAAGAGACTTCAGAAGGACGGCAGTGGGGAAAGGGCCATCAGCATGGGGGCACTGATGGGGACCGACAGACAAAGCCAGAAGTGCCAGTCCCGGCAAAAGCACCCTTCAGTCCCATGCCTTTGGTGCTGCTCCTCATAGCTACTTCTTGGCTCTTCTTGACACACTGTTCATGAGAACACGTCCAAATTGTGGACAGAAATGCTACAAAAGAATGTCACGGCTGTTCAGTATGCCTATTTGTGTGGGCTCAGACAGCTGGCCCTCAGCCCTTGACTCACTTGCACACCAGTCCCTCCTTTTTCTTTTCTTCTTGCAGTAGGAAAACCCAAAGCACATTTTCCTGGATCCTACTGACAGCACCATTCATGGATGCCTCTAAGCTCTCTTACCTCTGCCAAGGCATTATGGAATAAACTGTCTGGTTTCTTCAAGAATATACCAACAGAAACAGAGCCTAGGCACCATAGCAGGAGCGGATGGGCTCGAGACATGGCTATGCTTTGGGAGACAGCTGATGGAGATGCAGTCCTGTGTTGGGAGCAGCTCTTGCTCATGTCTTACATCATTGCAGAAACACTGTGGTACCATTAGCGGTCCAAAGGCTAAGAATGTACCTTTCAACAGAAACTGGTTGCTTCAATTTTATCTCAGTTCACAGAGTTTGTTACACAAACAAAACCCAAAGTCATCAGGAAATGTGCTTTTTGTAGTAGTGTCCTTTTATTCTTTCAGTGGCAAAATTCACATTATACTACAGTGATATCCTCTGAACTAAAACAAAACGAAATACAGGAACAGCCAATAAACAAATGCTGAAGTTGGCTGTATGAATTACGATAACTATATTCAACTTCCAACAATCTCCTGATTTTATGGTATGAAAAAGAGGGAAGAATTTTGATTTGGTTTGTCTTTCTCAGGCTTCTTTATCTTTTGTCTTGCTTTTAACATTAGATGGATTATTCCTCTTTAGTTTGAAAACACACTTGCAGTAGGGTGTGTGGATCCAGTCTTGCAAAAAGGTACATATTTGGGAATGAAGCTGTTGGGAATTGGTACTTTCAGCATACATAAATGCAGCAGAAATGCTGCTATTGAGGTATCTTCAGACTTGAAGATGAACATAAGTTGGTAACTCTGCTTTTTCTTTGGAAAATGTTGACCTGTCCAGAACACACAGGCACCTTTTATACTGTCTGCTGCTGCTTCAGCTTCAGTTTGATGCCCACTACGCTGTTTCTCTGTTTACCGTTTTAGCAATTAAATAATAGAGTAGTAGCCTTTAGAAGAGTGTTTGCAGATATTCACAGAAAAGTAGTACATACTTAAACTAACAGAAAGTCCCTTTTTTAATTCTGAAGTCAGGTGAATTTCTGTTTGGCTTAAGCAGATTTTGAAATCCCGTCTACATCATTTGTATTGTTAATAAATTACAGGGCTTTATGCTACATCTCATTGCTGGGAATAGATTTGAAATATATAAAGATCAAAAATGCAGATTTTTTAACAGTGGTAATTTTCTGTCATAATAGCCAAAATAAAGTGCCATGAAGCTATTAGTAGTAAATTAATTTTTTTTGTATGTAATTTGGTATAAGTACTGACAAGCTGAAAACACCCCCAACCCCAAACAACAAATGCATACTCATTAGTCATTCAGTTTAGCACAGCACAGAGGCAGCAATCAGCCAGGGTGTGCGTTTTTATGTCTGCTTCAATTGCACACTTCATTTATTTGGACATGGCATAGGCGGCTTTCTCTGTCACACGGCATCACTGCACGATTAGCAAGTTGCGCCCCAGGGCAGCTGCGACGCTTTGCTGGGGCAGATGTTCTTTTCAGCTTATTCAGTGGCCGTTGTGGGGTTGTTTACTGTTGTCATAGATACCTGCATTTCCATAGCAGCCGAGCTGTTGTGTGTGAAGCAAGTGAATATAGTTATAAAAGGATGATATTTTGTTCTGTCTCTATAACTTACCATCTGTCAGCTGACTGTTCATGATGAATTCAGAAACCAACTTAAGAATAACAGCAGCCAGCTGATCATTTTTGCTTATATTAAAGTGACAATGGACAAGGATGCAAATAAGTTGGTGCTTCAATGAAATGCTAGTTTCTTTTTTTTTTCCTTAATTGCAGCAGTTTGTCTTCCAACACTTTCTCAAACTTTGCTGCAATCTTTCTTGACAAATAGAAAAAACCAAGTGTCAGCTTCTGTACTTGCTCAGGTATTCCTTGTGCTTTCCCACTCCTCAGCTGTCAGCTCATCCCTCTCTTTTGCTTCCAAATTGTGATGTTGCACCTGCTTTCACAGATCCTTTGTAATGAAATCTAAATACTTTCCACAGAATTAAACAAGGAATTGGTGAGGCTAACAGCAAAGGTATCAAGCACACATGAGTACAAGTATGGCTTGGTGACGTGGATCACTGCTCTGTTTAATAGTAGCAATGGGATCACATGTAAGTTTGGGGATAAATTTAATGCATAGTCAGCGAGCCCTCTGAGTAGTGAACTCTCATACCTTTTCACTTGGAGACGTGGTCAAACCTGTAGTTTAGCAGTGGGGGTGAGAAGATTAGCCCAGTTGTAAATAATGTATTTATTGGTTGATTTTTCCAGATCCTGACATTGATGCTGCCACTGCCATGATGCTTTTGAATACTCCCCCTGAGATACAAGCAGGTTGTGAGTAGATATTTCTATAGCATATAGCAACATAGACGTGTAAAATTAATACTCTCTTTTATAAGTATACAGCATACCAGATAAAAAGGATGTAATAAAGAAATAAAAGTTCCCTTGTAGAGCCTTGCACTTCTTGACGCTTACATGAGTATAATTTTGTGGTTCATATTCCATTCTTTGTTACATGAACAATATTAATCCCTGATCTCTAATGTAAAAGAGAGGTTATTGTTATTCATGACATACATTCAAATGAGTAACATACTATTATCCATACTGATAGAAAGACCTGGGGCAACAGCCAGGAGAAAGGTAGGAAGAGAGAAAGAGAGCAAGAGAGTGAAGGGTACATGGCATATGTTTCTGTTTTCATTTTGTTTTGGTTTGACTCCTATCGTGTAAGTTTCCACAGCCATCTGGATACTTTCCATTCACTTGGGCACTGTTTCAGTTCCTTCCTTGCACACATCCTGCTCGTTTTAGATTTTTTTTTGCTCTGACTGATGCAAGGCAATAGGCAGGCAACAAGCAGCAAAGAGCGGTCTCATTTCCTGCCAGTACTGTCCTCCCTGTTCTGTGATCAGACCTAAGGTTGTAATGCTGTGTAGTAATGGAGCACTGAAGAGACCTGGCCCCCACTGAACTGGGCTGTGCAAATACTGCAGGAACCATCCTGCCCCACAGAGCTTGCAGTGAAGGTATTACAGGAATCCATAGTGGAATACAGCTGCACAAAAACAGGGAATACAAGAAAACAAACATGCTAGTCAGCAAGCATGGTAGAAATGCCAAGTGACAGTCAGCTCTGAAAAATAAAGGCAGAAGTTAAAATAGAAACCATTACGAAGACTGTCTACCATCACTGCTATTGTTCCAGCCTGGGCAACCAACTCCAAATTCCAGGGGAAGCCTTGATTTGCACTTTGATACTCTGCCTGGGGAAGAGAGTCAATTACCATCAAAGCATTTTCCCAAGCAGCTGAGGAAAGCTATTGTCAGCCTGCTTTGTGACCCTGCCAGAAGGAATGCTTCTTGAGAAGCCTCTCTCAGGGGAGCATGATGTACAAAAAACTGTTCTGGAAAGAGAAGAGTGGTCCTTGCCCTCCTCTCCTGAGCAGCTTTCAGGAACTGTGAATGGTAGAAGGGTGATCAACATGCTGCAGATTTTTGTCATGTGCACGTGCTTGCCAACATTGCAGTGCAAGTGATTTGAAGACTTGTGCTCTGTCATTACATGGGCATCATAGTTGAATAGTTTTGGCTTATTACTATTTTACGTTGTAGAGGTCACTCTGAGGAAGGAAATTCTAGCCACCTATGATTTTGGCATATCTCCCCATCCTGTGTCACCTTCCCAGTGGGCTCTTGTTGTGAGGATGTCAAAAGTGACTTGGAGATTAAAGGAAAAAAAATTATTTTTTGTCCTCATTGACAGTGCTCCTTCCTTGATATCCATGAGTAACAAAACCTTCCTCTGTGCCCTTAAACTCAAAGGCAGGGTTTGCTCAGAAGTTCATGAATCACTGATAGAATTGCCAGGAGGAAAGGCCAGAAGTTTTTACCCTCTAAATTACAAAGTAGAAATATTTTGGCAGGGTTATGAAGGGATATCTTAAAGAAGTAAATCACCCTACCCTATCAATTGCAGTTGTGTCTTGGTTATGTGCCACGTTAGGAAAACCTTAGGCAGCTTAAAGCAAATTAATTGCTACTTTACTTTAAGAAGCAAATGCATGAAAAAAAGTCATTAAAACATACAATTAGTTTTCAAATAAAAGGGAGGTCGGCTATAGAAGTTTTGCTGCAATGTTGAACATCATCTGGAAGTTCACAGTTCATTATCTGTTGTCAGTCGCTGCAGTGGTCTGTAAATCAGCCTGGGAATGACTAGGGTGGTAAGTGTGCTGATACTGTTTAATCCCTTGAAGACTGAGAATTCCCTTCTTGATGTTAGACTGTGGTGTCAAGTATGTGCATAAGGGCTGCAAAATGTTCTATCTTCTGAAGACAGTACTTGGAGAGTGAAGGACATAGTTCATAGTTTGGCCGCAGGTTTTAATACCTGTAAGAAACCTTCTTTTGGTCTGAAAGTCTGACTCTGAACATGCCACTTACTGACACGGCAAAGAGTCAGCTGGAGGCAGAACCTGAGGTCATTTCACCTTGTAACAACTTTACAACTCAGAAAGTTTAAAACTCTGGTCCATTAAGACCTTTGGCTGTCCTACAGACATTTAACCATTGTAGTTACAACTGGATACCTCCAAGGCAGGTTGTGACAGTATATGGATTCAATTTCTACGGATGGTTACCTGCTTTTCAAGGAGTGTAAAAATCCATGTTCATCTAGGTAGTGAGGGTACTAAAAGCATCTTTAGATTGAAGTTAGCTCCAGCAATTATTCAACGTCTTATGGAAATTTATACTGTTAATATGGCCTGTCAGAAGGGAATCCCATCTGTGTGATATTAGAAAATCTAGAGTAACCTATTCCTGCTTTGTAACAGATTGATTAATTAGTTTTACAGTTTTAAATGACCATTTGAAATTCCACACCCATATGTGAAACACTGCTAGCATTCGCAAATGAATTCTAAAATCAGCTTTTGCTTTTATATGAAATCTTGAAATGGTGTCTGACAAACATTGCTTACCATTTACTCCAATTCCACCATCCTTTAGTTTTCATATAGAAAAACAAAAAGACATAGTAAAAGAGTAAAATACAGTTATTAAGATTATTTTGTGTTTGTGTAGGTTTTACTGTATAGACATGTAAAACTGATTGTTCACATTGCTGCTAATGGTTAGGAATATGCAATTACAGTTAGAGTGTTATCATCAGAAATCAGTTTCTCAATTATTAACGCTTTGCAGTATATTCACAGACCAAATACTTATTGATTGTAGCTAAGGGCAGAAGTTCGAAGTAGCCAGCTCTGTACAAGTTTCTACTGAAACCTGCAATCAAACTGTCACCAGGAGTTAAAGCATGAAAAATACTGTGATATGCTAAGAGAGGGCATGTAGGAACATAGATTTAAGACTTTTTGCTTCAGTTCATTGAAGTCCTTGTGTTTCATCAGGTTTTGTACATTTGTGTTTGAAAAGAAACAGCAATTGAAACACCTGTTTCCTTTAGAAGCAGCTATCACATGTTACAAATACTAGGGATTTTTATTAGTAGTCGGTTCATGAGTTAATTTCAAAATACTTGACTTGCATTAAAAACTGTATCTTGACCTGCAAGGCACTGAGTTCTGTCTGGGCCATCCAAGTTGCATCAGATTTTTGGACCTGTTTCCCTCATGTGAATCTAATTTGGAGAGAGGACAGAAGAAAACAGGATGGTGAGCAAATGGTAGAGCTCAGTTTAGAACTCAGGGGTGCTAAATCAATGAAGTCCATGAGTTAGTTTTGTACAGTTGCTTTTTTGTACAAAAATTCTTCAATTCTTACCAATGCCTTGAAAGTGAATATTAACTAGCTGTCATTCCAGCCTAGTACTCCCTACTCCTAAGAGTGTGGCGTGCTGGGCATGTCATTGACTTTTGCCAGACCGTGATGTTTTGCCATGATTAAAATGAAGAGAGGTTTTGGTGCTTTTGCAGTGTGTTTGAGTTCCTGAGATTCAAGTCACTGGAAAAATGTAAGTAGCAACACTTCCTTAGTCGGTGAGGTCATTCTGAACTTTGAGCCACTTGCTTTTCTGGAGGAACAAATAAAGAAGGGACTGCATTAGTGTATGGCTGCTACTGCTAGTGAACAGTGCTGTGGTCAGAGGGATTGTCCTGGAAATAGCGACTTAATTCAAGAAATTCCTCTGTGCTATTACACATAGCTTCAAATTCATGCCTAGTGCTTTCCCCTTTGCTGTATAACTTGAGATTTGCACACAAATGCAAGTAGATTGCTCAACCTAAAGCTTAATACTGCAAGCAGCTATTAAAGGGTGCTCACAGAAAGTGTTTGGATAGAAACCGGGGAACAGAGTCTTCCCAGCTCTGACATCCATCTTCTGGTTTCAGTACTGCTCATCACTATTCAGTTTGGGTTGGCTAGAAAGGGGTGGCCTTCAGGAAACTTAGCAACACTGGTTTTGTGGGTGGTTCCTTATAGGAGACTGAAGTGCTATGGTAGAGATTTTTAGGAAGATAGGAGTATGGAGTTTTGCTGGGTGCTTCTTAAAAAATAGGTTTTCCAGATTGAAGCCAGCATCTCTCTGATTTGAAAGTCTTTATTAATCATCTTGAAATATATAAATCCCAGACTAGGTATATATATTGTAAGTTTGGTGGGAGGAGAGGTAGTTCCTTAAAGAGACCTACTTTACCTCTATACTTCTAACATTGTATCCCAATGAAATTCACTTTTTAAACTAATGCGAGTGGATTGTATATGAGCAAGATACATATACAGGAATCAAGACCAAAAAATTGCCTTAATGACAGTCAGAAATTCTCCAAATAGGATAAAATAGAACATGCTGTTTTGTTGGGACATTTTTATTGTACGTGAAACATGATAGCTGTAATGTTCAATTTGTACTGCTTATGGTCAAGTCACTTATTATAACTAAGACAGCTTCCAGCCTAACTTTGAGAAACAGAAAATGATAAATCATTGAGAGTAAAATGTTTCATAAAGCTATATTTGTTTACAATTTTGTATCAAAGCAAAAAATGAGGAAAAGACATTTTCATAATGATCAAACTTCCTGTTGCTAGATTTTGTTTTGGTTTGTTTTACTTTGGTGTTTAATGTTAAGCTATTAAAGAGATTAAATGAATTTGGAAAGAAAGCTTACTTTTATGAAATACTTTCTACTTTATCCATACTCCTCAGAATATTTTTAGAAAAAGTGTGAGTGTGATAGGATTATCAGGATACATTTGTCTCCCCACCTCAGTTTTTGTTTAGAATAAATGGCTTGTTGGATGCATCCTGGATTCGCGATTTGTAAGGACTACAGAGTATGAAATTTAAGAGCTATAAAATTGTCCATGAGCAGTAAAATTCAAGTTGGGCAGATGTCATGAAATTTATGCCTGGGATAAGATAGCTGAATAAAGTTAAACATTTGGCAGAAAACAGTTGCTTTTGGCAACTTTTGATGTCCCCTCCACTATACATCATCAGCAACTTCCTACTTTCAGTTCTTGTAGCCTGATATAAAGAATTCTGCTAAACACTATACTGAGAGAGAGCTTGGCAGAAAAGAGCTGAAGCTGACAGATCTTAGCTGAAACTCAGTACCCTTTGTCTATAATGATTTCTTCTGTGCTACAAAAGCTGGGTCAGGGGAGAGAGCCCTGATATCAATGCATGTGCCATAGGATGACAGAAAAGGCAAAGAACCAGCCTACAGGATACACTCACACATTCCACTTCTTTAAATGCATTTTTCAGTAAATACTATTAATTCTTCCGTACTAAGTATTGGCTACCTTGAGCTAGACAGCTTAATGAAGTGTATGTTTGTTTTCCAGATCACACAAAGAATATGTTTTTTATCCAGTTCATCGTCTTGATTGACAACAAATCTCACTCCTTGCTTATACTTCATTTAACTTTAACGTGCCAACGTTTAACCAAGAAGTTAGTTTCCTTTTTTAGTGAGCTGTTGAGGTGTCAGTGTGTCTGGTGACTGACTATCCATTACTTCCTCCTTCTTTTGTGTTTCAATTTTACCAAGTTACTACATTGTTTGTTTGACAATCAAATCTTCAGGGAAGGACCCAGTCTGACATGTTTTTTCTGACACTGTTATGAAGATCTTGGATGAGGTGGTTATCTCAGCCAGAATCAGACTTGCTTCACCTGCACACACCTGCAAGTAAGAGGTCAGGTATGCAGTCTGTTGAGAGACGTGATGAAAGTCAATAGTTGGAATAGTCTACTCAGCTAATGAGCACACAAGAGCATGCTCTGGATTAAAATAGTCCTTCACTGGCTGTGGAGTGACCACATAGCCCTCTACTTACTTTCCACCTGAGTACAGCCTACAAAACAACACTGGGTTTTTTGAAGGGCTTCTGTTGGATCCTTTTAACACTATGTGAACATAGTGCCGTGATGAATTCAGATTATGGTATGTTCTCCTACATGTCATTCATTTCATTGTCTGTTAAACTATTGCATGAAAGTTCATTACAAAAGGAATTTGGAGAATTTCAGAGGTGTAGTCTTGATTTTTGACCTAGGGGTGCATTGCTTCCTTCCAGAGTCAGCCAGTGGAGACTCAGCTGACTGAGTCTGCTCAGGCTGTGAAATTTCACCATACCAGCGTAAGATGCAAAGAATAATTTCCCCATTCATACAGCAGATTAGGGGCAGATTCTTTGTACACAGTTTAACTCTGCTCCAATGAAAATGTTTCCTGAGAGCAGAGTAGACCCTTGAAAGCATAGCAGTGATGAAAGTTGAAAGGTGAATAATGATTTTGTCATTTCAGTCTCTGTTTCACTGGGAACATTTTGTGAAAAAGGAAACCTTCATCAAAGAGATGCACAGGTCTTGCATGGTTTTCTTCAGCTGAGTTTCTCAGACATAAATGGCTTTTGACACGTGCACAGAAAAGGTGTAAATTACGTTTCACACTTCTGCCTAGGAATTGGGAACCTGTAACCTGTCTGTACTGTTGGTTAAACAAGCATTAGAACAGAGGGGTCAGGACTGTAAGGTGTTAGTCCAGATTGGCATTGATTGATGATATGGTTTGGAGTAAATTATTTTACCTCCACACCTTGACTCTTCAATCTAAAACATAAATATCTCACCTCAAAGTATGGGTTTGAAACGTAATTAAAGTTTACAAGGTGTATACAAATACACAAATACATAAATGTATCTTTGGAATAAAAACACCGTGTAATTTCCAGTAAATAATCCATAACCCTTCAAAAGCACCAAGATGTAGGAATAATTCCTTGAATATAAGTAACTGTCATACAGCCTGCACAAAGGCTGGAAGACTCTGTGGGTGCTGGGGACAGTGTAGTGTAATAGTAGTTTATGTGCATAATCTTTTTTAAATTAAGTAATTAATATTATTTTTTGCAAGGATCAGTTTTGATGCTTTAAATGCTGCAAGTAGAGATGAATGAGCAAGAAACATCAATCTTACCATGACACATTGGTAATGTGGATAACTAGAAACTAATACCTTTTACTACTGAAATATTTTAATCCTGCTTTTCATTTTAGGCTTAGAGTGCTATGGAAGCTGATTTACCAGCAACTTGGGTTGTTGGGGCTTTTTTTCTTTATGGTTCCATGTATTTCCTGAAAGGATACACTACAGTGTCTTTCTTCATTGATCCCTTGCATACAAACTTTCTGTTTGTCTGTCTGAGTGATGTAATGATTTTTCTGAATCATAATTAAGAGAGTCCAAGGAAACGAAACAAAAATCAGTAGCAATAACACTGCTGTTGCAGGCTGAAATAGTTATTGAATCCTGAGTGATGATTTCATTCTACAGAGCTGTGATGTACTTGAAAGAAAAGTTAGAATCACGGAATCATGGTTAAGGCCTCTTCTGGCCTGAAGAGTCTTGTTGAAGCCTTTCAGTGAGTGGTGTCACAAGGCACAGACTGGCCATGATTGAAGTGAATTTCGTAGTCAGGACAAGAGACCAAGTTGTCTTTTAGGGGATATTTTCGTAAGACAGCAAACTTCTGTGTTTTCTTTTTTTACAAATATTTGTTATTTCTTGAAGGGAATATTTGGAGAGAGTGAGAGTGTGTGTGTATTTGTGTTTTTACATGGGAATGTTTTAAATGTGAAGCTTTTGAAGAGAACGTGTCCTGGATAGTACTCCATGGCTTACAAACCTGCAAAGGGTCAAGGAAAATGAAGGATGGGTTCCAGTGAGAGTGTCAATGTATAGAAATCCTAAGTTGTGAGACTTGACAGTGTATTTGATGTGTGTATATATAGGTATAGATACGTACATAGGAGTGCAGGGAAAAAAGGAAACTCAGAAGAGATACAGAAGAAAAGACAGGAAGCTAATTTTTGAGAATTGGTGAGGAAGCAAAAATGATGTTCTAAAGAAGCAATGGGAGTTGTCAATAAGGGAGAGAGTAGGAGAAGAAAAGGAATAAAATAAGCGTCAGTTAACTCTGCTGGCAGACCAGGATAATTATGTAACCGTGGAAAGACGAGTTTTGGCATCAAGGAGCCTGTTGCACTCTTTTTGTTGCGGCACTTTCAGTATGTTTGCTTTGAAGTTTTACAGTGTATATTTAGACAATATCCATAACTAACTGACATCCTTTGCATATGCACAAATGTTTCGTTTCTGTATAAAACTATAGTTTGTATCATAGTGAAGAGAAAATTCCCAGATCCTTCTCAGTCAAAACTCCTGGTTCTTTTCTTTTGGTGGGACTTTGTAAACATAGAGAAACCATACCATGTAGTGCAGTATAAAATCTATCCCTCTTAAAAGTTTGCTGGAATAACCATGCACATTTGAAATTATGTCTTTTTATTGATCTTTCAGTATTCAGCACATTTATCTGTTGCTTTGAATTTACCTGTTACCTTTGCATTTTAGGTTAGTCCTATCTTTGAGCAGACTGCTTTTCTTTTATGACACGGTGGTTCAACCATCTCAAAGTCACACTGTTGAAACACATATACGAAATTCAGCTTTTTGGGTTTTAACATGATAATTTTCCTCTACATTATCTACAAACCAGAACATTGGAGTAGTGAAAGTGTCCTGTGCCTGAAAGAGATTTGATCAATTCCTTATAAACTAGTGATGAAGGCAAAAGTGTATAGAGTAGTGAGGTATAGAGAGCAAACTGGAATTTAAAATTATTCTGGTCATTGAAAGCTGACCCAAGTTGTTATAAACTAGGTTCTGTAATTTTAGCCTTTTGAGGCCGTACTTAAACACCTAAATATAACTGACCTGTTCTTCAAAGGTGCTCAAAAGCAAGAGTGGGTGTAACACAGTGACAGGGTTTGATCAGGGGAGTGTTGTGCTCTCACAGGGAGGAGAAAGAAGATTATTTTCCCAGAACTAATCTGTGTGGTCTGGAGTGAAATAAGGTGAGCACCAGGACAGCAGGAGGGGAGGTGTCGGTCTGTCTTGATCTTTATAGGAAGGTGAGGTGTACCTCAGCAGGTTACAACTACATACTCTTGAGCCTATACTCCTCTGCCTCAGAATACACTAGTATTTTTGTATTTTTGGTGTAAGTATTTGAATTTGGGCATGTAAAGTGTATGTGTTGATTCTGAATAATTTTTCTAGTCTCTGTGTAATTTGTTTAAAAATAAATTCTGTGGCTGTATATAAAGTGATACGGTTTACATTTATCTTATGTGTGTTTATATAATATCTGTATGCTTAAAAATAATACAAAAAGAAACGTGATCATAATTTTCTTTTTGGACATTCCCCATGGGGGAAGTTATGGTATGAATGATGACTTACGCTAAATAGAAGACATGTGAATGGCCATGGATGTGAAAGAAGCGAGTTGGGGTGGAGGCTACAGCAAGGTTACTGTTCCAGCCTGAAGGGACATTATAGCAGTGCAAGCAGATGCCATTACATGCAAGTAGGTCCCTGGTAAAGGACTAGACTAAGAACTGTGTTTGGTAGTACTGCACCTCTCAGTGGAGGAGGAAAATCCTGAGACTTGGTAAGGACACTCTTGCTTTGGTGATGCCCAGGTAGTGCTTCTCTGCTTCTTGTTCGGCTGTCTGCCTTGGACTGAGCAATGGACAGAAACATGCCTGGGTAGAAAACAAGTACTCAGTTGTAGCTTAAAATCTTGTTGGCCAGAGCTACAGTTTTTGATGTAGAGCCAAGTTGAATGGCCCAGTGAAATGTATCATCTGTAGTGGTCAGTACCTATGAGTTTGGTGTCAGTGGCATCAGTATGTGTTGGGCGAGGGAGGCTGGGCTGTGACCCAGCCATGTGCAGAAGGCATGGGACTGCTGCCAGGCTGCATGGCAGGGTCATCGATGGCTGGAGACAGGACCTAATTAGTGCTGGAGATTAATGGAGATGATACCTTTTCAGCCTCTTCTCTTTCTTTTCCGGGTAAAAACATATTTGTAGTTAATATTTTGTTTTGCAGAGATGGGGGGGGGCCAAGATATTGATGCTCAGAAAGTAAACTGGGATGATAAAAAGCTGTCAGCTGTGATCTTGCGGTGAAGTACTTGTGTTTTGTTTATCTGTAAGGGGTCATTGTTTCTTTTTGTAGACAAAATAGTTCCATCTGTGCTCATAGCTGATTTTGACTGTAAGCACATGTATTCGCAGCAGAACAGCAGTTACAAAACAAAAGTGATTCATTTGTACAAGGAATGATCTGCAGCAACTAGGTCAGGCAGTGGCTTTGGCAAGCCATGTTATCATTATTTGCCATGAAAATAGCTTTGGAAATAGAATGGCACTCAGAAGACTCGAGGCTGAGATGTCCAAGGTAAGCAGTGTACAGCATGAGCCTCTCAGTGGTTTTTCTGTACATTGAAAAGCTTAAGTTCCACATTTTGCTCCTGTATTTTTCTAACTTTTCCTTTAGAAGAAAAAATGTTCTGTTTTGTTTTGGTTTTAGTTCCTTCGGGAGTGATACAAAATGGAGCTCGAGTACTGAGTAGAGGAATATTTCCTGGAGCCAGGCCGTTGCCAATCAACCCTATAGGGAGCATGGCTGTCACAGTAAGGTAAGAGGGGATCATTGTGGAATCTGTATGAAATAAATTAGTATTTTGCAGAAAACGTAAAAGTATATGTAAGCTCTGGTAAACGGGTTACCAGTGCTTCTGAGGTTCTAAATGAAATAAAACTCTGCCACCTAAAAATCCTGGGGTATCATCCTTTTCAGGATAGTCATGGTAGATCTGTCTGTTGCCCGGTGGCTTGCAAGAAGCAGTTTTATTTTCACTAGCAAATCGCAGGGAGTTTGTGGTGAGAACCTCCTATAGTGGCCTGGTTTTCTAAGTGTAAATGCTTTTTCCTGCTCCTTCCCTCTCTCCCTTTTCTTAAGACTTTTTCCTTGATTAAGTACCAGAGAGAAGAGTATCAGTAATGTTAAAGCAAATCCTGAAAGCTATTGAATATATAGCTACTATTTTGTTGTTAACTTAGATCTTTGTGAGGCAGTTTCTTTCACTACAGTTTTATTTCAAGGTTATACTGAAACATTCATGGATGAAATGTTGTTTAAGATACTCAACTGTCAGGAAACAGGGCAGTAAGACACGTCTAGTGATGGCAGTAGGAACTGTGGTTCAGTGGTTTGTTTTGCTTAAAGCAGTGTTGGTTTATTGGTGGAAGAACAATTTGCCGCGGGTGTAGCTCCATTTTCAGTCAGTCACCACAGAGATTAATTTGGTCAAGTGTACTGCCAGTGCCCTCATCTTTCAGAACTCTCAGTATCTGCAAAAGCTATTTCAGCTCAGGCAGTTGGGTATTCTGGGTGGGGTTTTGTAATTAGTGCTGACCTCACTTTACTGTTCTGTTCCAATTACACTCTCTTTTCTCAGGAAAGGGCTGCAAGGCAGTGAAATAAAGTACCTTGGTACATCTTATTCCATTACAATTTATGTGGGTTTTTTTATTTTTTATTCCTTTTCAGAGTCAGTGTCTAGCCCTTTGGGTGCAGTATTTCCATCCAGTAAATGGAGGGAAAGACAGAGAGAGCCTATGACATTCATGTACTCTTGATGCTGAAAATGCATTTGAGGGGAAAACACTAATTGGAATAAAATCCATATTATTTGATAAGCAAGTTCTTCAGCTGGTTTTACCATTTGCTACACTGAAGGGATGCAACCCCAAGGGTCATCTTCCAGAATGCTGCAGAGTTCCTCTCCAACTCTCTTTACCACAGCTTGGCCTTGCTAGCAGCAGGGTCTGTTCTCTTCATCAGCTTTGCCGCTGGCTTTACCCAGGACTAGTATTCTGCTCCAGTGGGGATTGCAGAGCTGTGGGACTACTGGATCATTAATTATGTATAAATTTATGAGGTTTTCAACCTAATAGAGGACATCATGGTCTCAATATTCTCCCTAGAGTTTATCTGTATTTCCTGCTTAGACTCTGTTTCATAATCAGAATTGATGCATGGAGGAGATAGAACTGTTTTACTTCCAGGCCACTTGAAAACTTACTTCTGTGTAGGCATCTTCAAATTGCTCTGCTGTAAAGCTGTATATAGTTAAATTTTATACATTTTCAAAGGACTGTTTCTCATGGTTTTTTTCCTAGCAGATAGAGAATGGAATCTTTACCAGCTACCTGTTAATGTAGAGATGAGAAATTAGGGATTTTATCCTTCCTTTGCTTACGTTCTTTTTGCTCTGTGTCACGGAAAAGCATTTATAATTAGTTAATGCAGGCATTTCTAATTCTTTTTGTTCTCTTCTCCAGCCTTAGGCAGTATTAGAAATAGCTTGCTATGAATATATTCCTGGTGTGCATAATGTCTGCTCATATTTAAAATCTCCTGCAATATCCCCTGTTTTAATTTTTGAAAGACAGAGGGAAACAGACAAGATGCTTTGAAAGCTTTTGAGAAGTTAAGGGACTCTCTTCAACAGATCGAATTCAGCAGGCAGTTTTGTCTTGTTTCCCTCAGGGATATTACGATTCAGAATTTCTTTAGGAAAGAGATCAATCTGGATTCACAGTGCCTCTTAGAACATCAACTGTCCTCTAAAAACTGGATACCTCTGTTACCACTTCCTGTTAAAATAACATTTTTTCTTCGTGCCAACCCCTCTTCTCAGATACACAAGACTTAATAGGTTAATAGGACCTTCATGGCATCTCTGTGAGAATAACTTCTGCTTATAATGTGCAGCAGGGGAAATTTACCACAGCATTCATGCAGCCTTCTTTTGCAGTTTAAGACAAGGTGGACTGCTTAGATTGCCATTCCTGCACAGAGAACGATGATCCAGTCATGCTGTCAGGGGATGTTTTCAGACCTGTTCGGGTGCAGAAAGGTTGATTTTCCCCACTAGTTTTTTTTACCAGAAGGGAGGTATGGGCAGCCTGTTGGTGCAGTCTCCTGTTAAGTTTTCTGCTGGAGTTGCGTGCCTCTGCCTATATATTGAGAAGCCAGACAGCTTCTTTCTTAAGACTTTTTAAATCAAATGTCTGTTTTCTTGAGAAGTGTTCCTTTGGTGCTGTAAATTAAAGGCCTGAAGCCACCTGAAGAAGGTTGTTTTCATCATTCTCGTAAGGGACCATTAGCATTTTCATGGTAGCAGATAGTTGCATAATAAATTAAACCTCTTAACTGTTCTTCTTTATCTACCATATGTATGAATCACAGGTTCTGCTGTAAGATGCTGGTCTTCTGTTGGCACTTCCTTGCTATCTGAGCTCTTTATTTCATTTTGTGTTGTGTTTCCTCAATATCTTAATGGTCTTTGGTTTAGTCGTCCCCCAAGCTGGTGCAAATAACTTGAAATATATTGTCCTGTTGTCCAGTGCCATTAGTGCCAAAAAACAGTAAGAAAAATTTTGGTCTAGGTTAAATTTGCAGTTGTAGTGAGGTGACTAATTGTTATTCAGAAAGGAAGCCTGAAGTATAGCATTGGACTAAAGAAGCTGAAATCTGTGATTTCTCAAGTGTTGACTTCTATCAGTAGAAAAGTTTACTGTGGTGTTCATCTTTGGCAGTGTGACTGAATGCATTGGCATAGTTTGTTCCTGCACAAAGTATTGATGTGTTTCTCCTCCCTTGTAATTACATGTAATTGCTTTATATTTTATATATGAAATAAGGTACAATTGAATTAAGTACTTTGGGTTAAATAACCCTCCTGGAAATTATTTAGCAAACATGACTTTCCATGAATAAAGAATTGTAGTTGAGGAGATCATCATTATTTTGTAGTGCATTTGGCTTAAATTGCACAAATAGGCCTTTCATTCCAAACTAAACTGCAAATGGAAAGGCACCCCACACTATTTTTACTTTGAAAATAATCCTCTGGTGTTAAATCTCCACAACAGAGCGTAATTGGATGTGTTTTGACAGTAGCTTTTTATTTACTTTATTCACACCACTTTTAGCTTGTTTACTATCTATATTTTCCATGTTGTGGCTGACAAGTCTAAGACCCACCCAAAAACATCAGGGAAAAAATAACGTTTCAAAGCTGTACAGCATGTGGCATGTCTCTAGCATGATATCCGTCATATTTTCGGGATATTTTTGGCAGACCATATCCCTATGTAGTTCCCTGAGATAATCTAAAAGCAAATGAAGTGATAGTCTGGATGTGTAGAAAAAAAGGTACTGTATGACAGAGGTATTCAGTGAAAGCAGGCGAAGCCAGTAGTGCCTTATATGCAGCAAGGAGTTGGTTGTGAAAGTGAGCTCTTGCTCTTTCTGTCATCATCCATTGGAAAATATCTTTTAAATGTTTTCCTAGGAGGACTTCTGTGTTGCTTTGGTAGGGGCAGCATCTGTCAAAGAGGCCAGTGCCCATGACATTCACGTGTCTTGGCAAGGTGCACGAAGCTCTCACCACGTGTAATCAATCACCTTCCACAGGAGTCAGGTATTACCTGTGACATCAACCCTTGGGAAGAGCACAAGCTTGGAAGTTGATCTGATAGTTGAGATTACGTAACATCAATTTCACCATGATACTTGTGATTTTCTCCAATTATCCATAGTGTGTGGGTGGTTTGTGACAATGTCCAAGTCCTGGTGCCGTGCAGTAGAACTACTGAGTTCTACTAGACCTGTCATCTGCCTAATGTGGACAGATCCACTGAGGTGACGTGGGTGGAAATTCACCCCACAGAGATTCTTACCGGCTGTTTAGCATAGGTCTTGTAATTTGGTTCAGGTTATTTTGCAGATGTTTTACAAAATATCCTTGGTCATTTTTTTAAAAAAACCTTCTAATATGCTACATATGCCTAGGTAATAGGTTACATTACTTTTGGTACTGTTTGTTAGAAGTACCTTGGGGGTTAAATTACTGCAGGTTAATAAAAATTAGTGGGAAATTACATGGGGTTTTTCCCATTTTATCCAATTCTTCTTCACCAAATGTGTAGTTTCTCTCTCCTGTTTTTGGCTGGGATGGAGTTAATTTTCTTCCTAGTAGCCAGTACAGAGGTGCATGTTGGATTTAGTATGAGAATAATGTTGATAATATCTGATGGTTTAGTTGCTGAGCAGAACTTGTCCCAAGTCAAGGACTTTTAAAGTTTCCCGTGCTCTGCCAGTGAGAAGGTGCACAAGAAGCTGAGAGGGAGCATGGGCAGGGCAGGTGACCTGAACTGGCCAAAGGGATATTCCATACCATAGAGCATAAACTGGGAGAGGTGGCAGGGAGGAGCTGATGACTCCTGAGGGATGGGTTGAGTTGGGAGCAGTTGTGTTGCACATCCCTTATCTTTCTTGTGTTTTATTCCCCTTTTTGTTACCTCTCTTTTCATCATCATCATCATCTTTGTTGTTACTGGTTATTATTTACTTTATTTCAAAGTGTTCATATCTCAACTCATGGTTACCTTTTTCCAGTTCTCCTCCCAATCCCACCTGGAGCAGGGAAGAGCAAGCAGCTGCATGGGACATTGTTGCTGGCTGGGATTAAACACAGACATTCTCAAGGAATTTCACATTTACCTGTAAATTGCACAGAGCCTTCCCAAAGAATTTCCCGCATTAAAAAATATGTTTCTATTCATGTTTCCAAGATAAAATTTTTCTTCTTCATAGGGAAAGCAAGTGCACCTGCACTGGCAGAGCTACAGCTCTTCCTTGATATTAAGGAATTAAAAAAGTCAACAAAAAAACAGTAGTAAAACAACAAAACACCCCAGAATGCAACACTAAAAAACCTTACCTACTTCATCATGAGTAGATTTTAAAATACCTGTTCTTCTGCTATTAATGCCACAGTTCCTTATGCACCTCCTGATCATTGGGGCATGACAAAAATTAGTTTTGTGCTTAACTTTATCTGAAGATGGAAAATGGTTATTTAGGATTATTTGCACTTTAAAATTATAGGGCGATTACTAGATTACTCCTTCTGTGTAGCTTTTATTATTGTGACTTTGTTTCTCATGCTGGTTTTATTTTTGCTTTTATTTTCCTCCCTTGAAGCAGCCATTCAAGCAGTGATTTAAGTAAAACAAACATAAGAAGCACGTGCAGAATAGATGCCAAAGCATAAGTAGAATTATTGTCATTCACTTATATTATCTGTGAATTATTATTTTTGCTTAGATAAAGGAATTGGTAGGTATTCCCTTTCATAAATTCTTAATTGTATCTTCATAGTGCTTACCACTGGCGTGATCAGCTTAACAAACCCTGGATCATCCCTGTTGCATAGCATTCCCCTCCCCACCTGTAACAGGCAGGATCATTTCTCCTTTAGGAATCCTTTAGTAACTAAAAGACAGTAATGCTGACTGCCTTGATTATTCTTTCTTTGCAAAATGCATAGGGCCCCATTTGTCTTGATTTCAGATCTGCTGCTGATACTGCTGGCAGTTCATGAATTGTATTTACTGTGGTCCTTTGCTTACAATTTTTCCCTGAAGTGCCTTTGTAAGAGCTTCTGTCACTATTGTGAGCAACTCAGTTAACTCAGTAACCCTGACAGAATCACATCGCAGAGCAAGTGAGCACCACTACTTTGCATATGCTTGCTCATCCTTCTGTCTGCTGGTCTGTAGTGGTTTTAAGAAGCAGTTCAGCTAGCTGTAGCCAAAACTTTTGACTGTCCTGAATTACCCTTTGAAATAAAAAAAGTGATTTTTTTTTTTTTTAGCAAACCTGGAGCTTGTCAAAATCTACAAACCCAGCTTACCTGTACCGTTTTCTTTGTATCTTCTAATGGTGTGTTTCCATACAAAAACCGTCATCCATGGGTACACAGTATCTGTCATCCAGAAGGATCAGAGGTAGATTAAGGTGATATTTAAACTCCACGTAGGTTTTCTTTGTTCATCAAAGGAATATACCTGTCTCAAGTGTGAAATGCAGTAAGCATTCTTCAGCAAAACCTTAGCCATTTTGCAAACAGAATGTGATTACTTACCTTTCTTTCAAGCTAGAGAAATTTAAGGAAGACATGCCTGTACTTGGTAAAGTGACAGACTTACTTTTGTCTCCTCCTGAGGAAGACCTCTTTGAAAGGCAGAGGCACTAACACTGTCCAAAGGACATTATTTCCTCTAATTTGAGACCCTGCTGCTGTGATTCCCATCTGGCTTCTGATTATACTGGTAGCAGAATTTGTATCCATTAACAACTGGAAGGAAGTCAGACTTTCAGAAGTCCAAACTTACATCTGCACTGCTTGAGGATTGTGTCATTGTGCTACAACCAAATGGAAATATTCTAAAAAGAATCTCTGTGTGTTGCTTTAGGCTCAGATCCCGCAAGCAAATAAGCTAGTCCACGTCAGTAGGATGAAAAGCTCTAGAGACTGTTCCATCAACTTTCCTGAAAAGAGCAAGCTACTGCTTTAAAATATGAAAATATGTCAGTTTCTAGAAATTTTGAAATAAAGTTCTGAATAAAAAGTGGGGTGGAGGAAATGAGGTATTACTGAAAATAAATTTCCCCTCATTGTTATAGTAAGCACAGAATTATTAAATACCTTCTCTTCCCCTCTGTAATTTAAAAATACTCAACACAACATCAGAACAAGCGCTTGTTAATCTGTTATTGTTTCAGTAACAAAATGAGAGTTACAACCAGAACTGTGAGTAAAAAATAGATTGAGCTATCCAAAATCTGTGTCCTGAAATCCAGGGGAGTTCTGTCCACTGATGGTCTAGATCGAACTAAGTAGATCACAGATTCCTTTTGTAGTGAATATATGATTGTGTAAGAGCAGTGTAGAGCTTGAGAATGTCTCAGAAGCATGTGTGGAATATGAATTGTTTCAATATTAGTTCATTCAGCTCTTGCTAATCTACTAATATCAGTTATAAGTAATACAGCTAATGTTTGAGCTATTGCATATTAAGATACAGATCAGATTAATTTACTTCTAGGGTACATGACTTTTGATGTGAATATCCTAAAGCACTCTGCCTGTATAACTTTTACTTTTCTGCAAATATCCTTTTCTAATTCTCTCCTTGACCTGCTTTCTCTTCCTTTTGTATTTCCTCAAGCAGAACTGGTTGGAAATCTTTCAAAATGTAAGTGAAACCCAAAGATTTTTCCAAGATGCAAATGCTATCCATTTCCTGACCAGTTCCACCATAGAAGCCTTTCTTCTGAAGTGTATTGGTATTTCCTTTTCTCCCCACCTTTTTTTTTTTTTTTTTTTTTTTTTTTAAGCAATTTTTTTTTTGCACCTATTTGTGAACTTCTGTTTTTCTTTACCAGCATCTCTGTTTGCAGACACTCAATGTGGGATGCTAACCACATAGTACACCCTCCCCTGGGACATCCCTCTGTACTCCCTAAGCATTTCATTCTATTTTTTTTCTGATTTGGAGGAATTTGGATCTGGAGTAAGTCCCATGGGCAGAGCTTTTGAATCCAAATTATAGCACCTTTATGTAAAGACAGCACTAGAGACTCAAGAGCAGGGCACATCAGGGATGTTTCTTTGGCACGTGGTTGTGCTGCTCCATGGGGCTGTGGCTTTCCTTTTATTGACAGTCTTTCAGTACAAACTAACAAGAGTGGATCTGAATAGCATAAAAATGGGCATCTTGATTTACATCACTTCCTTTAGAAGCCTTGTTCACTTGCAGTCGATAGGAATCTCAGTTGAGTTCCCACCTATCCTGTCCTGTATTTGTTTCCTTGCAGCAAGAATTGATTGTTATTTTTTAATGGAAAATTAACAGCGTGTGATTTTTAGTGAGCCATATTGCTCTGACTTTTAGCTGTCTAGTAAAATCAAGTAACTTTAATTTTATGCTAATTTATGATAATTTTTAACATCTTTAAATGTAAATTTACCCTAAAAATGAAGAATCTGTCACTTAAAATGCATCACATGCTTCCTTGGAATGGCTGATCTTAAGGAGTTGGTTATAAATTCACCTTATAACTAGCTTAGTATGGATGATTTCTTCTTCTAAGCATTTGGCATCCTCTAATGACAACCCCTGCAGTTGCAAGCCATCACAGAGTAAACGCAGCTGTCTTGCTGCACAATCGTGAATGACATTGCACTTAGTTATTAATAATTGAAGAAGCTTTGTTTATTCCTTCTGGGTTCTACATGGAATTTATGGATCATACATCTACTCAGAAATCTAAGTGAAAGTAATTTTGTTGAGCAAAAGAGGTTGGCAAGAATCTTTCTTTGCTAATAAGTGTACCTTCTATTCTGTACATTTCTTTGAAAGCACTGTAAATAACATTTGGACTGACTGATGAATTTTCTGCCTTGTAGCATTGTCCTGTCGCTGGTTCATAAATGCAAGGGGGTTTCTTATCTCAACAAACTCTTGCAGACAGGGGCATTCAGATGAACAGGAACTATGGAATTACATACACCACTCTTATTTTTCCCACCTTTCACCCTTACCTTTCAGAAATGTAATACTTTGCTGTTTCTTGTGTAAGGAAATCATACATGAGGTCCATTGCCTAAAACCTAAAGTGCTTTCTCATTTTTTGAAGTAGAAGAACAGTAATACTCTGAACTTGCCACTGTGCCATTCCTCTTAAGAGACATTTGTGTTCAGTATGTGCATTTAAGAATGGGGTTTAATCCTACACTTCCCCGAGTGTGCAAAAGCACTCCAATGGTAGGACAAAGATGGCAAGAGTAGGCTGTAAATCAGTTTATCATGTGATGGTTTAAACAGTCTGGCTTTTTTGTTGGATTTTTTTTAACTGAGAGAGAGGTTCAAGGCTGGTAAACTGGCAGGTGGCAGTGGCGATGGCTTTACTCAATGACGAGCATCCTATTCTCCTTTTCAGCAGGAGTTAAGCATTGCACAGAATCCGTGCCTTCTTTAAAAGTATTTGTAAGTGTCATATTCCGTCTTTTAAAGTCAGTGACAGTGCTCTAATACTTTTCACTCCAGAAAAAATAAAGTATTAGTTTTTAAATACATCATGCTGCAGTAGTTCCCACTGCACAGGGTGCAATAAAACCAAAGGAGGAAATGACAGCTTCTAGAGCAAATCCAGATTTATTTTTTCTACTTCTTGCTTTTGAACATATTCTAATATTTTCTTGGCAGCTAGTGGCTTAAGATTATATTCCTTTTAAGGTTATTTATTAACCGATCAGAATCAGAACTGGACCTGGTTGCTCCTTCTCTTGGAAGGAATCCTAAATAGAAGTTGTGCTACTTCAGGTGAAACATCTCCTGTACTTGGAATGCAAGTTGGAATTAGAGTTGGAAAGTGTCTTTCAGAGGAGGCAAGGAATTGCCCCAGAAAGCTAGCGTCTCTTCCCCACGTTTTTGGTAGTATCACTTTATATGAAAAAGATGGGGGCTATTTATGCAACTTATCAGGGTTTATTTACCAAGTAGATAAAATAACGGTGGGGAGTTTCCTTTTTAATATTTGGAAGTGTAAACTATTAATTGAAATTTAAATTGATACTGTTTACACATCATTTATTTGTAACTATCCCCTACTTGATCCCGCTTCTTGTGCTATTTTGCATTTTTTGGCTTGTTTTGTATGTCAAGTCCAAACCACGAGCAATTAAGGCTTTGAAACCAGCTTGCATGGACTTTACTTTGATAGTCATAGTTTCAGACTGTAATTTCAATTTACCTATCATTTGGCTTTATCATCTTTTGCTTTGAAGCAGGATCACATCTCAGTGGCTTCTAAGACTGCTTGGATTTGTTTTCACAGGAATGGAATAACAAACTGCCGGATGCGGACGGAAAGCGAGCAGTCCTGCGGCTCTCCAGTTGTTAGCGGTGACCCAAAGGAGGATCACAACTACAGCAGTGCCAAATCTTCCAACCACAGGAGCACATCACCTGCTAGTGACTCCGTTTCCTCTTCCTCTGCTGACGACCAGTATGAATTTGCAACTAAAGGTAGCCAAGACAGCAGTGAAGGAAGTGAAGTGAGCTTCCAGAGCCATGAGAGCCATAGTGAAACAGAAGAGGAGGACAAAAAGCAAAGTCGGAAGGAGACCAAGGATTCTTTAGCTGACAGTGGATATGCATCCCAGCACAAGAAAAGGCAACATTTAATGAAGGCGAAAAAAGTACCAAGTGACACACTGCCTCTTAAAAAGAGACGTACAGAAAAGCCCCCTGAGAGTGACGATGAGGAGATGAAAGAAGCAGCAGGATCACTCCTGCATTTAGCAGGAATTCGATCCTGTTTAAACAACATCACCAATCGGACAGCAAAGGGGCAGAAAGAGCAAAAGGAAACCACAAAAAATTAGAACAAATCAATGATTTGTTTGAACTTTAAAAGTTTTGTTTCAGCACGTCAGGTGAATTCTAATGATTTGTGGCAATATCAGCAATTTTTTCCTTTTTTTTTTTTATTCTATTTCTTTTTGGTTTGTTTCTTTGGGTTTGGTTTTTTTTTTCTTGACCCTTAAGATTTTTATTTTTAAAGGAGATTGAAGCCATAGAACTCCTACTGACACTCAGCTAATTTACAAAAGCTTTTTATTACCTGAAGACAAAAAGTTAACAAAAAAAGAAAGCAAAAATCGCCATTGCTTTCTCCTGCTTGTCAAAAATGCATGGTTGAATACGCAGTGATATCAACATTAATGTGATGGGAGTAAAATTGGGCACTTGGAAATCCCTCTTATAGTAGAAGAGCTGTGCATAATTTAGTATTCATTCAGGCCTGGCCCTTAAGAATTTTTTTAATGGCCTTACAATTGGGTTAGAAGTGAATGTGAATAAAGAGATTTGTGGGAAAGAGGAGGCACGTACTTCTCAACCAAGAACTATTTAGTGGCGCTTGAGATGTGCCATACAAGTCTTCGGACAGCCACTGGTGGCAACTGTGCAAGCAGTAATGCACTTCTAATGTGCCACGTATTCTATGTGGCCCATAATGTGAAGACTGATAACTCTAAGTTTGAGGAAATTAGTTAAACTATGTATGCAATGGGTTTCAGTGAAATAATGAAGTGGGAGGGGTGACTGTTAGTAGCATTGTTAACCATTGAATTCTGTCTTCTATATTAAATTGAAAGAATGTTTAAAAAGCCATAAGCCTGAAGATTGGCACTGCGTGCAAAAATAATAGTAATAGGGAAAAACAAACTATGTCTTCTAAACTGCCTGAGTGAAAAGTAATCAAGTCTAAGAAATTAGATACAGTGTACATCAGAATCTTTCTGTGGATCACATCCTTGATCTAACAGGGAAACAAAGCTACAAAACCTGCCATTAGTAGTATTCTGTATTTAAGAACAGAAGGAAAGCATATTGGTGAACAATAAAATTCTGAAGTTCAACAAAAGAGCTCCTACACTGCCCTCAGAAATGAGTGTGCAGCGACCATCAGTCAGGATTCATCAGTGCAAAACTGACAACAAATTTCCAGATTCAACCAGCATAGCCAGCAAAAGAAATTTGATCCACATTGCATGGATTCTTAGGGAAAGGGGGAAAACAAAAAGCAAACAATTTTTTTTATTCAAAGATGACAAAGTTCTTGTAAGGTAAAAAATGTATTTAGCATGAAGCATGAATTATTTTCATATAAATATAGAAAATAGAGAAAAAGGCTATGCCTCTAATTTTTAAGCCCTTAGGCTTAGAGTTTGTTTTTTGGTTGTTTTTTTTTTTTGTTTGTTTTGTTTTATTTTGTTTTTGTTCTGGTTCTTTTTTGTTGTTGTTGGGGTTTTTTTGAAGCAGGTGTTAAAGGTTTAACCTTCTTCAGGGACAAACACTGACTGTTGGGGAACTTACTCTGCAATATTAAAAAAAATCTTCATGCTCTGGTAGGGCTTGGATGGTTGAATTATACTGCCTTGTCTGCACATTCAGCCCCCTCTCCCTACTTCTGTTTAAAAAAAGAAAAAAAAAAAAAAGAAAAAGTGTGTCTTTTCTTCGTCTGTACATGTGTAACATGACGCAATAATCTGAGGGCAAATTTAGTAGTGAGTGTGTATGACAGAATCAAGAGAATAATGGGAGGTTAATTGAGGAAGCCTCTCTGATTTGATTCAGGAATAAGTAGACAAGAAAATAGCTTTGATAATTTGCCATGAAAAATTGAAGTTAGTTAAGAGCCTTATGGAGGTGTCCAGATAAAAACCAGTGTTACAGAGAGTGTGAGTCAGGTACAGTGCTACTCTTCCTGGTAAGGATGACTATGAGACTGAAAATCACTATAGCAGAGAGAAGCTGTGAAATAAACAAAACAGTCTCTCTCACCTGGATTCTTGCATTTGGCATGAAAAATTCTGCACTTAGAATATCCTAGAAGCAAAAAGAAAATCCAGAAACCAACCACTTAAGAGAACAAAATGGTTGGTTTCTTAAAGAGTATAGGTTTAGATTTATCACTAACAGCTGTTTCAGGCAGCAGTTTCATCAAGATGGATCTAGTTTATGAAGAGTGAGTTAGAGAAGGGTTTGACTTCCTATTCAGTGCAGTGAGCTAAAAGTTGTAGTTGGAGATGCCTGTGGTGTGTGCTCAGTTAGGAGGTGGAAGGACTGAAGGACAGGCTGGTCTGGACCTGGTCCTGTGCTCCGCAAGCATTTTGTAAAGAACAGGGCAGCACAGCAAAATTGTGCCTCTCCTCCCAATCTCAGCCAGCATGTCCTGGGATCCAGGAGCTGCTTGACAGCTTTGGAGAAAAGGAAGGAGAGAGCCATGGATAGTGTGAGAAACAGCCTTGTTCCTCTCAGTTTGCTGGGGTTGATGCATGCAGGGTTGACTCCCAGCATCAGTTATGTCAGGAGTACATGGATACTAACTTTTGTTGGCTGCTTGCAGCCCTTTAGATAACATTGGGGAAAACAGCAAGGACCAGTCCCTTGGCCAGGTAGAACAGAGATGAATGAGCCATAACATTTCCTTTGTCTGATCAGACTGGGATGATCTGGTTTTTCCCAGGCCCATGCTCTCTACAGCCAAAGTCTGTAGGCAGTGAACCACACAAGCCTGTACAAGAGAACTTGGTCTTCATCTTTTACAGACTTTTGGGAAAGTCATTTGAAATAGAAACTTTGCCACCACCTTCGCTCACTAACGCATAGTTGTATCAGCTCAGGAGTGGCTTAATATTTACCAAAAAACAGCACTGAAAAATCTAGTGGCAGAAAATACAAACCATGGCTCAGCCATCTCTGTCCTCCAGGGAAAGCAATGTGTTTGTGTGCCAGTGGCCAGATCTTGTCCACAACACTAATTCCAGAGCAACTTCTCTGATTGCAGTGTGTCAGTGCAAATGAGATCAGTATCTGCTGAACAACAAGTACCATTCATTAATGTGGACTCTTGGTGGCTAAATATATAATTACTACTAGTATTACTTACTCATCTTAGAAAACAGTCATTTTGCATAAATATCTAATTAGGCAGGTTATCTTTATACAGATATATATATAGATATATATATATAACATCTATCTAAGACTTCAACAAGTCCTCTGTATACTTGCTGGTAAACCTAAAATGTTGGCAAGCATCCATTTTCATATAAAATTTGTTTCTCCTAATCTGATCTGCTAGGAAGGTATTCTTTGGTAGGATTTTACAAAGTTATGTTCAGGAACCAGCAGTTTGGGCTGCCATCAATGGATTATTTCTGGTGTTTAAAAACAACTTGTCCTTATTGATGCTTACTCTGACTGTTGATGAGAAGTACATGATTTGGATTGTATAAAGTATTTAGTAGTCACCTTTTAAACCATATTTGTGCCTAGCTGACAATGGCAACTTGTCAGAACTGGTTCTACTCCATCAGAGAAGTTCTCTTTTTTGTGTAAGAACTGAAATTGATTTGTTTTCCAAGAAATACGAGTCAGCTTTTAATCAAGTTGTCTTTACTTCAACTGAATGATGTCAAAACGGAGTGGTAATTGCACTGTAATTGCACAGACTCTCTCACTTGCCAGATAGGAGGTGGTGTGATTTTGCTTGTTTGCTTTCCTTCTAAGCCATTTTGGGGTGAGAAGTTGTCAAATCTCTGACTTTCCCTTCTTCTCACTCTATAAGTATTGCCAAATTAGCGTTTCTCCAAGACAGGTGGGGGCGAGGTCAGCAAGTGTTCAGTGGCAAGTTTCACATAGGCATGAGTTGTAAGGGTTGCTGGACTTCATGGCGACTTCCTTTGGAATATGCCTTTTGCAGCAAGAAGCTCTTGCAGGCCAGAGCTAATGCCATAAGCAGATTTCACCAGCATCTCCAGGGAGGTGAAATCTGCTGATTGTGCTTGCATTCTGCAAGCAGTTGGATGTCCTACTGCATTTTGGTGCAGATTCTGCTTGCATTTAAAAATGCAAGCACAGGTCTTGAACAGCTTAAATGTATCACCCCATAGCTGTTTCTGAAAGCAGTCTGCTTCTGATCTTCTCCTGGCAAAACTGGCAGTAGTTCTACAAAGATCACAGGGCATAACAGCTGAAAAGCCAAATGTGAGAGCAAGGTGTACCCTGTAGGACTAGAGAACTGTACTGAGACTGTTCTCTCCAGCAATTGAGTTGACGTTCGTATTCTGGTTCCTCTCCTACCTTAATGGGAGATGGGAATCCAAAAGGAGATGCCTTGGCTCCCAATGTTCAGCTGAATTACTGTCTGCCTGTGGAAAAGATACAGAAAAGAGCTGGAGGCTGCATTCTTCACTGGAGTGAGGTAGAGATACATCAACATATTTTTGCAGAGAATGAAATCCTAAATTGTACACCAAATGGCACCACAGATAAAATTACCAAAACAACAGTTTGTCTGGGTTTCTTAATAGTGGTAATTTATTTTCACTGCGATTTTGGCTCCCATCCCAATCCATCTAAAGGTGTAGATCATAGAATCATAAAATATGCTGAGTTGGAAAGGACCCATGCAACTCCTGGCCCTGCACCAGATGCCCCAAGAATCACACTGTTTGTGTGAGAGTGCACAATCTGAGGTTTTCTAGAAGTTGAAGGTGTCTGGTCTGCTTTGCCGTCAGTGGAGCTATAGATACCAAATGCTCCTGGAAGCCTTTACCATTTCACTATTACTGTTATTACAATTTTTGCTTTAATCTGACCCTTGGGATTTTTGAAAACGTTACTCTCCTGTGCTCCAGGGTCAGAATAAAACTACTGAGAAAAAGCATTTCCAATGCAATTTACTTCACTTCCTGGAGAATGCAAACCCAGCTCCTTCGGCACATCACTACTGCCTGAATAGCTCGTTGGCATATTTTATAGGAAATATTTTGAAACATTTTCTTAACTTTGCCACCAAAAGAGCATTTGAACCATACATCCTCCTGATTGTAACAGAGTATCAGTGTTGACCATCTGACCAGTTAAGTTTTAGTAGTGTTCTTCACAGCCCTCCAGTAATATATCAAACACTGTTATGCACATAATGCAGCACTGTGATCTAATTTAAATAATACTTTTTTATTATTTATACTACTCTATGTAATATACATCAACACTTTGCTATATAACCTAAGTGATAACCCTCTTCTTAGTTACCTGCCAAACTCTGAATTTCTGTTTGATTTATATTGCAATTAGCACAGTTACCAAGTTGTAATGATGTCTCCTTTCCTTTGAAATGGGATGTGTAAGTCAAACTATACATTTTGTGTGTTTCTGTTTTGAGATGAAGTTTATAAGGATTTACACACAACATTCAGTGTTCTGTATAAATCTGCATACGTTTGTAAATTCATCTGTTAATCCCCTTTTATTTAGAAAGTATTAATTGATGGTGGTTTATTAGGGATTTTTATTTTTGCATTTTTATTTTTAGTACTGGTTATTCTTGAATTAAGCAGAGACTTGTCAGCTGGGTTGCTTTATCTTTGATCATCTACATGACCTTATAATTCTTCCACAGTTCAGCAAACAAGTACTAGCTTCACTGACCAAAAACAAAAGTCTCAACCTAATGTGTCTATGGTGCTGTATTTTGCTGGTATACATTTAAAACCAGAAATGATTTAAAGGTCACTTTTGAGTTGTTCTAATAAGTAGCCTTTCCTGGTTTGGGGAGTTTGGGTTTTGTTTTAGCATTGAAAACAAGGTATATTTATCTTTGGCTATATAATGGTTTTTCTACTGTATCACATTTCCTTTTGCAAAGAGGGGAATATTGGCCTGATGAAACATCCTTTCACAAGCAGTGGAAGGGGGTTTTGTTTCACTTTTTTATTTTCCGTGGATTTTGTGAGGCTTTGGATCAGGCCAGCAGTTACAGGAGCTCATCATCCGAGGGTTTTAAGGGATAAATGACAACTTGTGCTGGCCTTTAGTGCTAGAGGGGATTTTACCGAATACTAAAACTACATCCTGGACTCTGGAATGGCTGGCAGTCTAGAAATTGGAATAGTTTTCATTTGTTTACTCTGGCCTGAAATCCCAAGACCTTCTTTTTTTCTTTGGATGACATTGAACTTGAGTAAATTTTTAAGTTACCAGAGCATTGTACATTTCCCGAGTATGTGTGTGGGACAGCAATTGAAAGTCATACCTGTATCTGATAACCAGTTCCATGCCTGCATCATTCACACTCACTACTTAAAACTGCCATGATGTAAAATGTTGGGGGGAATGATTTGTGTGTGTATGAAAAGCATTATGAACTTGTACATTTTTTTATACTCTGATCTGTAATTTCTGAAGTATTTTGTTTTACAGAAAAAGTGATAAAGCAATCAAAAGACCAAGAGATTTAGTATCAATGCTTAAGGGTCACAGGACCTTAACTGGCCAATAAGTTAATTTAGTACAGTGATAAGCCAATTTTTTTTCCTGTACTTGGCGTCTGAAACTGCCAATTTCATCAATATTAAAATATGAACTGTGACGGGGAATGAACAGTGATGTTAAGTTGTATTTGTGTTTACCTAAATGAGCAGTCCGAAGGCAAGTGCAATCAGCTGATCTTTAGGAAATATGAAATTGTTGATTTAGAGGCATACTTGCATTTTACATTTTCTTGATGTGTAATCATATTGCCAAAGACAAACTATTTCATCAATTATTATTGTAAATAACACTTTCCCAAAACCTACCATAAAGTTTCTGTGATGTATTGTCTTCCAGTTGCAATAAAAATTACTGAGTTGCATCAATTGAACAGTTGCATTTGTGTGAATATTACTTTCAGAATATGCCCACCTATTAAGACAGAACAACAGTGGTTGTTTTCTTTGGTTTTTTGGGGGTTTTTTTAACAAATTAATTCCTATATTATTAAGTAGTTCTGGCCTTTGTGGGATGTTACCTGGACCTTCACTGCTGTAGACATCAGCTCGTTAATTTGCTGTCATGTGCAAATGGCTAGACATACTAAACCGATGTTAAGTTAGGGTCTGATCTTCTTTTTTCATCAGTTTTGCAGCCCAGAAACAGCTGATTTCATTGGGATTTGGTTTGTTTTGGTTGTTTGGGTGTTTTTTATTGTTGTTAGTTTGTTTTTTTTTTTAGTTAGCAACAATCAGAAGAGATCCATTAATAAAATGTCTAATGGCATATAAATAACATCCTGAAAAACATACCTTTGTAATCTGTGCATCAATCCTCCCACCTGAGTCTAGAGTTGAAGAAAACAGTGCAAAATTATTCTCTTCAGAGAATGAATAATAAGGAGTATAAAAGTTTGTAATGGCCTCACAGCTTTCTCCAAAATTAATAGTTCAATCTTACAAGTCATAGCATTCCTCAGACCCTGCGTTTTTGAAAGGGTTCTGTTAACAGCCCTAAATATCTATAGGTTAATTTTGGAAAGGACTGAGAAGAAAGCAAGCCCCGCAGTTCTTCCATCAAACTTTCTCACAGGTGGTTTGAAACGCTGCTGAAGCAGAGAGGGTGGTTTCTCAGCCATGTAATGAGAATGTATGGCTGCTGAAGCTGGGACTGAGCTGGCCTTAGAGTGTCCCCCTCTCGTCTGGATGCCATCCAGAGTGGCTGGTGTGGGAGACTACTGCACTAGGCTTCTGAGGGACAAGATGGATGTGAACATCCCAAGAGAAAGCAGAGCAGAAGAAACAACTGTCTGAGGTACACACAAAAGAGCATTAAAGTGCCCAAGCTCAGTATCTCTCCAGGCAGTTGCTATTTCCATGCATTGCCTGGAAAATGGTTGATTGTAACCGATCCTTGGTGCCCACTGCTGCTGCAATTGATTGAACAGGGAGGGAAAAAACCTTGGCCAAGGAGACGAGAGTTGGCTGATGAGAAGGCAAAACCTCTTAACTGTGCTCTGAACCATGTCCTGTAATGAAGGATCCCCCTCCCATCTGCCGCCAGTTAGGCAAGGATCACAGCGGTCAGCAGGTGGATCCGTAGTGTGTGAGGAGGAGTGTGTGTGAGGAGCAAAGAGACCTGCAGTCTCCACAGAACATGTTTTAACCTTTATGTACAAGCCAGCAAGCTTGCCAAGAGCCTGGTTGTGGGCTTGTTTCAGCATAGGGCATTGCAGAAGGGTCTTAAGCCATTTAGCTCAGGCAGGCTGTAAGAGATGTGCTGAATGCCAGCTGCGCTACCAACTTCCCGTGCAACTGCAATTTAAACAATTAAACACTGTATAAACACCTGTTCTACCTCCTCTCCAGACTCAACACCCTTATTTGCACCATGGATTGTGCTTGATTTGTTAAAATGCCTCTGGCAAGCCCTTGGACAGCATGGGCAGGCAAGGTGATTTATGTAGCAGGTCTTCCTGCTGCTCTTTTATCAGGGGTGTCCCTGATCTGGCATGTACTGCCTGCAGCCACTCCAGGAATTCCTGCCCTGGCGTAGGTTCCTCAGGAGCACACAGATTCCTTCTGATCTCAAATTTGACTCCAGCAGCCCTCTGTGTGCCGCTTCATTTGTAAAATCCATCCGAGGAGGAGCACTCCCCACCACTCTGGCTGCCTGCAGCAGTGGCATCCAGTGGCTTGGTCTCTCCTTTTTGTTGACCTGAGCCCTCAGTGGGCTCAGCTGTGACAGCCCTCAGCTGGCCAGCTGTCACACGGGTGATGCTGTCACCCCTGTGCTGAAAGCTCATCTCCCCTGGCCATTGCAGCACCTCGGTCCCTCAGCTCCTCAGCCATCGTGGTGTTCAGCCTGCTCAGGGCCTGCCCTGGCCCTGAGGATCCCTGAGGGGCAGATGCCAGAGCTGGGCTCTGGGAGAGCCCTCGGGGGCTGCATGGGCTGAAAATCCCCCATGGCCAAGGTACGGCGCCCAGCTGCCTCTGTCCTCCCAGCCCTTGCACGGCTTCCTTTAGCAGCCCCGAGGCAGAAGGGGATGGCAGCGCCCCTGCCCCTCTCAGTGCACAGAAGCAGAGGGGGCTGTGGGTGTGACGTGGCCCGTGTGAGGCCGAAGGCGCTTTCACACTGCAAATCTGGGCTAAAGTCCAGAGCCCGGGCAGCCCGGGGCTGTGACGCGTGGCCCCATGCTGGTGTCCCTGCACTCTCGCTGGGGTTCAGCACTGCGGGGCCAGCCCAGGGACCCAGACCCACGAGGGACACCAAGCTCAGGGCACTTGAGGGCAAACATGGCCCCCAGGCTCACCCGCCTTGCTTGCAAGGGCAGGTACTCAATGGGTGTCTCGCCGAAAAGGTTACACACGAAATGCCCGCGGTGGTATGGCCTCCACCTTACAGTCCTGTCCTCACACAACAGCACCTGGTACTACAGACTGCCCTCTGAAGAGGTGGCATTAGACCCCTCTGTTGGCATAATGCACACTGGCTGGGGAAGTTTCCTAGAAAGAAAGAAGAGACTATAAATAAGGACAAAAGGTTCTGTTCTGTGTGCTCCAGATCCTGTGTTGTGGCAGGAAATGAAGGAACAATTGATTCTGTCATGTCTCCTTCTTAAAGAAATATTATAAAGGAATAAATCTTCAACTTTAGCACAGTGCAATACTTTGAGTGGACACATTCAATCCATGTGATAATTAAGGGGGTTTTTAAACTTCATCATGAAGTACAGATGATTAACAATGGTGAGAAACTTCATGGAAAACACTCTACAGCAAACATCTGTCAGACTTAATAACAAGCATACACTCTACTTTTCATCTTTTACTGTTTGACATAATTTTTATTGGCTATAAATCTGCAGGGTTTGTTCATATTTCTGTTTGCATTAGAATTGGTTGCCACTTTATATTTGATCAGCAGAGCTGCTATTCACTGTGGTGTAAGGAATCAAATAATGATTGTGTATATACAGCAATCTGAGCATTTCAGTGCAGGAGACTGTAAACAAAATTTTAAAATCTCTGCTTATCATCATAAGCAATGTTCTCTCCAGGTCTTTAATGACAATCAATTTCTAGAGGCTTTTCCCAAATAACTGTAATTGAAAACAACAGCATATTTTTTGGTATCTTGGTCCTGAAATTCAGCATCTTCCTGCTGCTGAAATCTGTCCTCAATCTGTTAGAAAACACACAAAGGTAGTACCCATATTTTACTTTTCCTTTTTTTTTTTTTTTTTTTTTTTTTTTTCTTGACAACAAATATGAGGAAAACACTCCTGGTAGGTGCACCATAGGAGGCAAAAGCTGTGCATCAGGGACACCCTGTAAAATGGCTACGTACTGGGGGATGATGCAGCAGATCCCTCCTGAGCTGACATTTCTATAGGTACAAACCCAGTCTTAAAAAATAAATGGCTTATTGGCAAAATATGATAGTAAAAGTAGGATGAGTTAGAATGACAATGAAAGCATTGGTAACATGGCTCCTTTTGCCCTTAATTAGGGCAGGAAGAGAACCTTTTAAAATAGTGCAGTCTCCTCGCATTCCTTTGCAGCTTTGTTTTTTCATCTCTAAAACACGGATCTGTGATGCAGGGACCTGGTTTTAATCATCTTACATAATCTCTGCAATCATAGTAAAGTGCAGTGCTGTTCAGTGATTTTAAAAATAGCTTTATTCAGCTATCAGCATACTAATTAATACGCTTGCTTATTCCAACCTGTTTCATTCACCATGTCAGTTACAGAAGGCACGCTACCTGGGATGTAATCAAATACAACTGGCTTTGCCTGTTACACCACTGTAAGAAGCAGATCATCCAACAGGAGGAGAGCCACAGCTCCAGCTCCTTGTGGTCAGTGCCTGCTGTCTGCTCCTGGCTCAGCAGTGAGGAACCATGCTGCAGTGAGATCTAGTGAGTGATCCACCATGCCAAAACAAATGGATTTGGGGAATATTGCCTACAAGGCTGCAAACAGCATTCAGTCAGCCATTTTGGGCTTTGCAAGCAGGGTGGGGGGACAGGAAAAAAAAAAAAGGCAGAGAAAAGCAAAGCTCCTGCAACGAAAGGAAAGCTCCTTCTCTCTGCTGAGAAGAGATGACAGCATGAGAGGCTCCTGGTGGTACCTGAGGCATAAAGGAGTTGTACATAGGGAAAGGGCTGGAGAGAATCCCTGTGAGAAGCAAGTGCTCAGCATCTGATATAGAAGTCAATGTGGCTTTGCTAACACTTTTTCCTCTATGAGGGACTTCTCTCTCAGCACCTTTTAAAGTGTTTTTCCTACTCCAAAGCATTGTGGCTGCCTGTTCTGTGCCACAGCTCCAGCTGTCCCAGCACTGTGTCTGCTCCTCACCATGTGCCCAGCTACCCTGTGTGACTCCTGCACCGAGGTACCAAGCTGAAATGATACTAAAAAACTGCCTGGGGGATTCTGCTGAACCTCAGGCTAAAGGCCATTACCTCTGTGGAATGGATGGAGGACTTGAATGGCTCGGGAGAAAATTATCAACCAGTTCCCAGGTACCATATCAGGATATACTTCTCCTGCTGAAAAGTCATGTCTTCATCCTCCTTTCTTCTCCCTCACTATCCTGCTTGCTTCATTTTGGGCAGTCCTAGGTGTTGGCAGACTGGCTGCCCTAAACACAAAATCTGGGTACTAAGGGCCTTTCACCATTTTTATTATCTCTATTTTTAAAACAGCTATTTGCAAACAGACTCCACTGACTTAACCCAGCAGCATCTGACCTCTGGAACAGCTCTCACCTTACACAGGCATTGTGTTTGCTTTAGTAAACTGGAGAGTAAACAAATGTGACATCGGGGGGCTGCTGAGATTTGGTGAACTAGAATCCTAATTGTTTGGGCACTTAGTACTGCCACACTGACAGGAGCTGTTTGCTTGCCCTGCTGCTTTACCACTCCCTTCCGATGAGGCTGCAGTAAAATTAATAGTCTGTGACAATGTATCTTACTGGAAGCAGATCAGTCACGTCCATGGCACTGGTGCCATCATCTGCACCGACAGGGGCGTTCACAGCGGTCGTGGGACACGTCACTGCTGAGGGCACGGGCTGGGCATGGCCAGGGAGCCATGAGCAGCCAGATGTTGTAGCATCTTTGGGTGGCCTGTGTGAGGGCTAAGTACCAGTGGCCACCAAAAAAAAGGATTAATTATTTTCAAAAGCTGTGAGATTTTTATTTTTATTTTTTTTTTAACAATTCATCTTGAAACAGCTAAGTAATAACTTGTGCCTGGCTGTGTTTGCAAGGTAGAATTATAATAATTTCTTGTTCAGGGACAGAAGAAAAGATTATTTGGCAGACATAGTTTGTATCCCTTCAAGTGCCTCCAGTTGTTTATTCATGCAGACTGTGAATGTCACTAAAATACGAGAGCTCACTATGAGGACAACTGTCTGATGCATATAAAAATGAAAAGACAAACATATTTCATTTGAGACAGAAGACATGTTACTTAAATGTACAGATTTTGAGACAAAAAGAGAAGCTTGAAAGTGGCTGCCAAAGGAAAGGGTGGGTTGCCAGAAGGATTAGCCCCTCAGAAGTTTTGCTCACTGGGTCACAGCCAGGGTTTGCCAGAGAAGACTTGGCCCACTCCTAATGTTGAGGTTAGGGTTAGGAGGGAGAAAAAGCATGTAGCCTCGAGACAACCCAAGCTGCCAAAGGTAAGGGGGTTGTCACCAAGACAGAAACTGTTCTTGCAAGCAAGCACCAGAATTCCAGGGTAAAAGCTCAGTTCACACCTGCACAGGGAGTTAAATAGAGCTGGAGCTGCAGCATGAGCAGGGACGCAAAGGGGCTGCCAAGGGACAGGGTAATAAGCTGAGAGGGTCTTGCACAGAGAACTTTTTTATCTGAACCAGAATGTTTTCTTTGCATCTCCTTACCAGACTGCTGGGTTTCATCTCCTCAGACTGCTGCTGACGTATGAACTCATGAAAGAGACCCCATTCCCAATCCCTAAATTATCCAAGATACCTTACTGCCCATCTATCTTTCAATTTGAAATTTCAAACTGCAAATTTTTGCTCACTCTCTGGCTGTCACAAAAGCAAATGCTGTGTGGATTTATTGTAAAAAATAATTTATTTAAAAAATACACAGCTCATCTGGCTGAGTTTTAGTCAGCTCTGGCAATAAAGGCTTGTGTTTTCTCTTGTACTCTGTAACCTGGAGTCTGGATGTGGAAGTTACATGTCAGAGGAGTGTGGGCAGATGGTGCAACTGATGAGGAAAACCCAGCTTGTGAGAACTAATGCCACTCCAGCTGTGGGGAGGACAAGGCACTTCTTGGTGGGACCCCTGGCTGCGGGTACCCCTGGTGGTTGGTGCCAAATGAACTACCCAGGGGACACGTCAGCACATCCCAGCTGTGCAGAGGTGGATACTTCAGGGCAAAATCCTTTTCAAACCCAAAAATCTCCTGGCATACTCATTTCATTCTCTTTGTAGCTTTTCTGGCACATGTTTATTTCCATAACATGGGCAAACACCAGCTCCACACTGAGGTTCTTGCTGAAATAAAAATGCAAATGTTTGTCTTGGGCAATCAGATTAATGTCAGAGCACCTCCATAGGGCTGACCAGCCTCATCTGGGGTCTCCACCTACACTCCTGCCTGTGGACTCAGCAGCCCCATTTCAGCTGAGCCCTGTGCTGTCAGTCTCTGTCTGAGTGATGCCACAGAAGTGTCAGTCTCTACCTCAGGCAGAGCTGTGCTCTGTGTTGATCCAGACCCTGACTAGCAGACTGACTTCCCGGCTTGACCGCAGACCTGCCTTGTCCCTGGGGACCTGCCCAGCCATCACTGTGCTGTATCCAGCCCTGGGTACCTCACTGAACTTGACTCTGATCTACTGACTGACTTCCCAGCAAGATTTTGGAGCTGCCTTACAAGCACAGTGTTGCCTGACAAGATGTGAATTCTGGGTAGAATCGGGCTGCTGTCTGCAGGTTTTCCTTGCTCACCTTGCTCAGGTGCTGTGGGCTGGGCCTGGCTGGAGAGCTCCCTGACTCTTGGGGAGCAGCTTGGCTTCATGGCACCCAGCTGGGGCCCAGCTCCTGAGGCAGCTGCAGGACACTGGCGCTGCAGATGGGGCACGCTGTGCTGTGAAGGTAGCGCACGATTTGCTTGTCTGATCTGGTCAGTAAGCTGGAAAATACAACTAACTCATTTAAACTGCTACTGCAAAAAAGTTGCCTAAACATCCAATCAAGTCCAATTAGAAATCTAAATGGATTATGTTTTCCATGGGGATACAAGCAACAGCCTGTTCCCACTCCCCAGTGCTGGCCTGGAAGCTGTGGTTTGGCACCCCAGAGCCCTGGAGGTGTGTAACTAACTTGGGAGGTGAAGCAAGAGGAGCAGAACTGAACCTGTAACCTGTGCTCTTCTGCATTACCTGTTTTACCTGTTACATGTTCATATTCTCAGCTGAGAAAAAAATCATGAGCTGATTGTATTTTTGGCTTTTGTCCATTATGACCTTCTGGTCAGGCTTAAGTTTTCTTAATTTTAGTACAAATAATTGTCATTTTGTCAATATTGGCCCACAGATACAATGCTGCTAATCTTGCCAGAGATGATGCCATCCAGGTAACCAGATTAAGGGTCCTCTTCCCACTGGAGACTGCAGGGCAAATTAAAGTGAGCAAAGAGCAGGGCTGTCCATACAATAATTTACCACTGCAGGTATGTCTATTTATATTTGGCCATTTTTTACAACTTTAAACTAATAGAAGATTCGGTCACTTCTTTTCCAAGCCTGTAATTTTTTTGTCAATTCCCTGCTTCCCTTTTCTTTATACAGGCTATTCTGTACCACAGCTGCAAATAATCTCCACAGGCACTCACAAACACATGGCAATGATTTTGCCCCTCTCTCCCCATGCACGTTTTCTCATTTTGCTTTAATGAAGCATCTTCTGGGTGGGGTACTGCAGATCCCATTAAATATTTTCTGTATCAACACTAGTTCTAAGTAAAATATATTGATTGGTGAAGCTTTGGACCTACTTTAATCAAGTAATCTAAATAGGGCTTAAGCTTCAAAACCCTGTTGATGCTCCTAGCTTCAAAGCTTTTACTTACACTGAATTAATTTATCCTGGATGTTCTAATGCTCTCAGCAACCCTATAGACTATAATTTTAGAGGTTGCAATCATGGCTGTGATAATATTCCCTAAACTTGAACTCCATTGATCATAAGGTAAAGTCAGAAGTGGAAGAGAAGAAGAAGGAGAAAACCAAAGAATTTGAGTTGGAGCAGGGGTGAATGTGTTCACACCTCTAAGCAGGCTGCTGGGACAGAGGTGTTAACAACCTCTGAAAGTGTTAACACTTTGGGTTTTTTTGACTGAAGATACATTCTGATATGGACTCAGTGTCAAGTGATCATTTCCATGCTCCTTCTTGCATAATATTGTGGGTGTATTATGTCACAAACATAATTCTTACTCAAAGGGAAGGTTAGTTGGATTTCACATGTTGAACATCAATACAAGTTACAGTATTAGTCTCAGCTCTGCCATGGAAAAGGGAATAATGTCCTTCACAATCCAAGCAAGAGCTAAAACCCATGATGTGTAGCTACCTGATGCTGAATTACGTGCACTGATGATGCAATGGGTATGTGCTGAAGCCCTGATAGTGTTAGGTCAACTGTTGCCTCAGTGATCTTAAGGGTCTTTTCCAAGCTAAATGATCCTGTGATGCTAAGAACATTCTCATCTTTATGAATGAACATGTTCATATTTGTAAGAACCAGCAGGGCTCTTCCATGCATGCTGGTGATGCACTGAGCACCACAGGGAAGTTCCTGATCTGGTGTGTGCTGCAGTCTAAAGATGCCATTAAATCAGCCTGGGCTTGACTGGCGTTAGCGAGAAGCGAAACGTGCTTAAACAAACGTAACTGCACCTACTCCAGTGTTGATGCAGGGTCCCTCTGGGTGGCAGGCATATCAGCCAGGGACATTTTATTGGAAATAATAGGGCTGGCATCCTGTGTTCCCATCCATCCTGTGTTCCTGCCCATCTTGTGGCCTGGCATAGTCTGTGGGTGGCTCCACCCTGGCAGGGCACTGCCTGGTGCAGAGAAGCTCAGCCAGAGGGCAGAGCTATTGTCCATCCTGGAGGGTGGCAGACAGCCTTCTCTAGATAACTCCCAAAATTTCTTCAGAGACTGGGCCCTGGGCCCTGCCTGTTTCCCAGAGATTATCATGAAAACAGTGAATAAATAAAATGATTATTTAAAGCAATGATAACTTTTATGTTTTTATTAGGTAGTCAGGTAAGGCTCATACTATTTTGAATAAAGACTATCTCCTGCTTTATGAATCTCAAAGGCTATGAAGCGATTTCACACAGAGAGCTCTGATTACTTCAGTAATAATTTCTTCTACCATCCTTTCAAACACTTATTAATAGAAAAAAATATCAGTTCAAACTGTCTTCACACAGAAAATATCAGTGTTCACAGTGTGAACTTTAAAATTCTTATCTGATTAGTTAATGTCAACAATTATTAGTATACTGTCAATTTAAATTTCTACTGTCCTCCATTGATCTCAGTCTCTGTATACCATGCAGTGCACAACACTTAAAAAGTGACTTTCCTAACTGGCTAAGGATGACTTTCTGTACTGCTGTCAAGTGGCACGAAGTAAAACAGGAACATGTGGCACATTCTCCTGTGCATACTTCCTTGTGACAGGCTCTCACCTTGCTGCTCAGCATCAGTTGGACAGCATCTTTAAGGATACAGAAAGTCATTCAAGAGGGGAGCTGGGAAGTGATAGCAAGGTGAGCCACTTGGTTTAGTTTTTTATTCTCTCATTTCATAAACCTTTAGGCACACACAGATGGCACTTTTCTATTTTCATCATGACAGTGATGACTGGTGCCTCCTATGAGAAAAGACAGGAAAAAAAAAAAGCAAAAAGGTCAATTGTAGTCTAGGTAAGATGGTGCTGCACTGATAGTGCTGCACCTGGTGTTTGGAAGGCATCAGAGCTTCTAAACTATGTATTTCTTTTAGTCTGCTAGTGTCAGGAATCATATTCCTCCAAGGGGAAACATAAGGCAGCCTCTGGCATTTCCGCATACCTTCTCTCAGCCCTCATTAAGCCTGAATACTGTTTACAATACTATTTAAATTCTGATTGACTATACTGTGACCAATCTAAGCTGGCTTGGTTTTGCACCTAGGTTCCAGAATGGGTTGAATTACTTCATGGCCACTGTTTTCTGAGCAGGGTTAATATGAAATGTAGCTGCCAAAGCCATGAATGAGTGGATACACCAGCCCCTGTTCCCTTACAATTTTCCCACCCTATATTCTCAGATCTCTTAGGAGGGACCAAGACATTTAGACAGCTGCATCCCAGTGGAAAGGAGGGACTGACTTTTATCTTGCAAAATCCATTCTCTTAGGTTCACAGGTGCTAGAAAAGACCAAGGAGACTCAGTCCAGCTGATTAGTTATGCTTAAGGTCACATAACACAACCTCAGTCTTGAGTAAATGTGGATTCCTTGCACACGTATCTGAATTTATGGTACGGCTTATTTCTGTTTTATTTCCAAAACCCTCAGAAACTCTATATACAGAGTAAACATCTGGATTCCTAATTCCTCTCCCCCTGTTCATGCCTGCCTCCCCCCTCAGCAGTAATCCCTTTCTTTGCTGCACGCAGTAGAAAATGAGTGCGCCTGTCCCTCCAGTGCACTGCTGCCAGGCCATTTTACGTAAGCATCCTTCTCTATTCCCCATCACAGGACAGCACGTCCTCTTGGAGCCAGTTCTTGTCTCTAATCTCTGAGCATAAACACATAGATTGCATTCCATTCTGTCACCAGTGTACAGTGGGTAACAGGCATGCTGTCATATCTGTGTTGCTTCCCCTAGGCTGTGCTGATCACTCTCCTACTGGCGCCAGGTCATTTGCCATCAATGATACATAGGCTGGGATAAGGTTTCCTTGCCACCCTCTTCCCAATGCTTTGACAAATGAGGCTGCTTCATTCAACCCTCTACAGGAAGCTTTAGTATCATCCTCCTCTTCATTCAGGGTCATGAGGACATCACAATGGACGAGCTCGGCTCTCTGTGGCTTTGGTCACATTTGGGAGTCTCTCCTCTGCCCTTAGAGTTTTCCAGTGTTTGACCTTCATGGTATCTCCCCCAGAATTACCAAAGGGTGGAGAAGAGGTTTAAAATGAAACCCAGCTGTCACTGAAGTAGTGTGTGGCCTGATTGCTCCAAACAGCTTAATGACAAAGAAATCAAAATGACAGAAACCTCTCTTTTGGGCAATTCCTCCCCCACCCATGTTCTTCCACTAGCAGAGCTGTTTTTAAGACAGAAGAGAACTAGTAGCTTTAGATTAGTCAACAGCTGGATTCTATGCAATGTCTTCACTGCCCGGGGTAGGTGTGGGAGGGGTAGGTGTGTATCCACGTAGATATAGGTAGGGGAATACAAGCTACAACCTGTTAAATTGATGAATGTTCCACTTGCCTGTATCTCTCATGCTGTGGCTGCAAGCTCAAAGTTGGAGTTACAGCACGATCTCAGTACAGGGTAGGTCAAGGGCGTGTATTAGCAGCAGAGGGGGGGATTATCATGGTGATCAAACTGGATCTGCATGGGACTCCTCACTGGGGGAGAGCTGCAGGCAACATGGTTTTTTTAGGTGCAGGGTGCTCCCTTCTACCTTACACCTGAGGCTTTCAGCTGTCACCATGTTTGGCTGAGAAAGACTCACACCTTGCACAGCCATTGAAACCCTTCCTGCTGGTTTCTGGACTGGAGGATTAGCAGCTGCCTGCACAGGACCTTTTTACCTGATGTTCATGGTGTCATCAAGTATCCTAATATTGAGGAGGGAATGGGAATTTACTGAGAAGTTGCAAAGTTTTCCAAATATGATCCCTCATTTTGTATTTATGTGCCCCTTGCAAGCAGAGGGTAGCCAGAGTGGGGAGAAACACCATGGTTCATTCAGTCTTTAAATTAATACAGGGAAAAGGTGGACAAAATGGGCTGATTCCCTTACTTAATGTCTCATCATTTGAGAGTCATCTCAAATTATCTATGCCAGGAGGCAGAGTGGTAATATTATACTTCAGCTGTGCTGGCCACTCTGAACAAACTGAATTTAAAGGGCTCTCATCTGCGAATTTAGGAATCATCTCAAGCTCAAGCTGAGGCACAGGCAACCAAAACATTGCTGCAAGGAACAAACCCACAAATGGGACTTGATGCCCAGGTCTCCCTCACATCACCATTGCACAAGACTGGACAATTGGTTGGCTTTCTGCATGATAGGATCCAACAGTCTGCTTTACTAATTACCAAGCAAATATCTGACACTAGATTAAACTCTAACTCTAACAAAAATCTAACACTAGATTTACTGCTGTGAACAAATTTACCAAAGTTGAGGAGGTTGAAATAATGGGCAGTTGCAACCAATTAGCTGCATTTATTGTATGAGATCTATGTTATCATCTTTATAATTTATGTTGGTCACACCAGATAAAACTCCCTCATAACCAAAGCCCAAGCAACAGAGCAGGCTGCATCCCAGGCTGTGTACTAAACTGCTGTTTGCTTTCTTTTCAAGTCTTTTGTCTTTCTCTCATTTTCTCTCTCTCTCATTCCTTTTTCCCTTTCTTCGTGCAGAGAAGAGAAATGATTGCTAATGAATTGCAAGCATGGGGTATGGAAAGATGAGTTAATATGGCCCAAGTATTCAGTAAAACAAATACATTAAAGTGATCAAGTAATAAATGAAAATAGACCCAAAGAGCAGGTTCCACTGAGAAAACATGTGAGAATGTAAATTAATGTGACTTGATGAAACTTGAAATGTCATAACACAGCAGGGCATATAACACATCAGAGGAAATGTGAAAATTATACTTTTTCCTGAAATCACACTTTTCAAAAATAAGTGGCTTTTAAATTCTTCTAAAAATATAATAAAGGAATTAGTGTCAAGAAAAAGGTTATTCTTGTTTATCAGACTGCAGGCTCATGGTGGCTTTTCACAAATATCCTCTTTTATTTCTCTGACTATACAGTGGGAAAAGAAAAATCCAAAAGTCTTTCTACTTGTTTGGTTCCCTCTTCTTAATTTTGCACAAGGGATTTTTTACAAGTTGTTTGGAGTAAGTGAGTAAACAACATGATAAGCCCATGTGTTGGGAAAACCTTTTCTCTTTTTCCATCATGAGACATTTTAGATTTTTCTGCTGGCCTTGATGCTGGAATGCAGTCCTCACTGGGATCTGAGAAATTAAATAGGAGGGAAAGGATTCCTGCCCTGTACAACACCACAGAGTCAGGAGGTTGTGCAAGAACAGGTCCCTTCTCTTCTGGCACAGAGAGGATTTCTGTAGGAAGAACATCGAGACTGCAGCTGTGCAGAGCGAAAAAAGTTGCCACAGGGCTCAGAATTGTTCATTTCCTGCTCTGACTGCAATGACTGTGTGTGGAAAAGGCAGCCTTGGCCTCCTTCTGTAACTCTCCACGGGGAGCCTGTGCACTGGATTCTGGCTGAAGAGGGGCACCCTCTATGGCATGTGTCCTATCTGTCCCTGTGCCAGCCACCACCTCTCTGCACTGCTCCAGCTTAGAGGCTTTCCCCAGACTATTTCTTGATTTTTTAATTTCCCAGTTTCCCTAATCCTCTTAAATAACCCTCAATGAAATTACTTTTATTCCACAGAAGAGAGTGTCTATAAGCAGGACAGTCTAGGTTACTAGGGGATAAAAGGTATCCTGATGCAACCCAACCCCATCTCTTTTCATGCAGAACTGCAGGAAGGTGGCATGGTACTGTCCAAAGAGAAATCTGGCAGAGTCCTGTGTAACAAAACCTGTTCATAGCAGGTAAATGTGGGGAGGCCTTGTCCCTGGATATGCAGAAACTGTGGTGGGGAGGGAGGGAAACTCCTTTCCAAAAGAGATGTCCTTTGAAGAAGAGGGTTTCTAATTCCTTAAGAATTGGTAGCAGAATATGAAGCAAAACCATAGAAATAGAGCCCCATCCATTTGCCTTTAGTTAAGCTAAAGAAACCAGTTTGGTTTTGCAGGTCTTTGTGTGATTTCTCCAAGATTCCTTTTATTTGCTTATTTGCGTGTATCATTACTGAAGAAGATGATTAAACTTCCCTGTTATTGAGTAAGATGATTAAACTTCCCTGTTATGACCCACATTCGACTCCATATACTACAGTATTACTTTATACATCCTTCACTACCTGCATTTAGACAGGACTTCTGAAATATTTTGCCCGTGTTTCCCAAAGGAGGAGTTGGTGGCCTGGGGAAAACCTTTACTGTTTCAGAAAACCAGGGGAATGCACACAGTGTTTACTCCTGCCTTGTTCTAACTGAACCTTACAAATGATCTTTCCTTGCTGGTAAACTTTCACTGCTGGAATTTATTTCTAAAGCAGTTTTATGCCTTGTCAGTTGGCCTGCATTCACACTGCAGCTTTTCTGTCTGCTTGCATTCAAGCCCCAAGAGTGCGTTGCTGCCTGCCTTAATGTTTTTCCTGGTGGGAGTGAGGTGAACAGTTATTAGGACATTTCCAGAAGGATTTATTCTGGCTAGTTTCTCATAGCTGTGCCCTTTCACTTCCTTGCTACTCTTTACTCTTGTTTTGGGTGTCAGCTTTTATTTTGTTGCTTAGACCCAGCAATGCCAGAGGAAGAGACATTAATATCCCACAGTGAAAGACAGTTTTTAAGAAAGAACTCATTTTATTACAGACAACTGAGAACAACAAGTAGGAATTGAACATCTGGGTGAGCCACACCTCAGAAGAACTTAAGAGGATGAGCCACCATGAAAAATCTGGAGTATAAGTGCTATCCTGTATCATCCCAGGGGTCAGAGTATCAACAGGGGCGCCCATCCTACTGGGATTGCCAGTAGAGACCAGCTCTTTGAAAATTTCTCTCCAGGCTCAAAACTCAGTCACAGCGATTAACTGTACATTGCTGGAGTCCTGGAATTGGTTTTGAATAAGTTTGGGAAAAAATTACGGGCAAAACAAACAAACAGGAAGTGGTTAAAATATTCTACAATCGCTTAATAGAAGATGGGTCATTATAATAGCTTTTCTATTGCAGAACAATTGTGTGTGTCCTTTGGAACACTTACTCGTGGCATACTCTTGAAACAGCTTTTAATATAAATAGTTTTTGCTGTGAGACCAATCCAGTTGCGTGATTTATGCAGTCATATTAAAAATTATCTATCCAGATGATACAAAATTTAGAGTGAAGAGCTGGCATTTTAAGCCCCTGAGAATATTAGTTTCACTAGGATTAGGATTTCACTCTCATTTCTTAATCTCTGACATACCGTGTTAAAATTGTTAATTATTGTATCTGATCACCCTGATCAAACTGTCTTACAGTTTCTCACTCACAGACAGCAGTACAAGTGATTCACTAATTAAAAACTAAAAAACAAAGTCAAAAGATTTTTAAGGCATTTTGGATATTGCAGTAGCCTTTAAAGACCTTAGTGATGATATGGCTGGAATTCTGGTATAAGTCTCAGGTAATATTTCATGGTGTTTGATGCTTGCTGTTATTAGCATGTTTGGTTGCCCTCCTTCTTAGTGAGTCTTTAAGCCATTTGTATTAATCACTGAGGTCTTGTAGTATGGTATTGGAGCATCTCTGTCTAAATCTATACATAAATCCCAATCCTCAAAACCAACAAAATTAAAGGAGGAGATCTCAGTTAAAAAGCTATTTCAAAAAGTGTCATCCACTTTCATTTTGCTATAACCTGCCTGGAAAGTAATGAAGAGAATGGATAAAAGGAATAGGAATTGTAGGAACAAACACAGAGGGAAGGTCAGCCTGGGGTTTTTCCTCAGGTGTGTGGGCTGGTGTCCTTCAGGCCAGATTGTTGAGTAAGGACTCATATCATCAGAAAACACCATGCTCCCACTGCAATCTGTACAAAATGGGATGGACTTAAACCTCTTATTTCTCATTCTCCAGCCATATCTCATTCCCTGCCACTGCTTCATTTCCTTATACCATGCCCCTCACCACCCTGGATTTGCTAACCTCTGCTATCAGCAGCGACAGGACAAGCAGCTCCCTGTCTCTGCCAGGCTGTGTCCCTCTCTGGAGCAGATTTTGTAGTGGTAGTATTCTACGTACCAGAAAGGGAACATCTGCCTCATGCTATTTCTTCCTCCTACAAGCCAGCTCTCTTATTTCCTCCTACTCCCAATCTTCATTTTTTCAACTTAAGTATTTCTTCTACATATAATTTCCACCACTCCTGTTTGCTTTTGCTGCTTCTGAGCACTCAGGAACACTCTTCTTTCTTTTGCATGAGAGGTCAGCAGTGGGGTTTGGGTTTCCAGTATCAGCTATTGAGTGCTACTGTTGTTAAATGAGCTGAGACCTTTCCTTCCTTCCTTTGCATTCTTTCCAAAAGGATTGAGATCGCCTAAGTCATATTGATCATTATCTTGTGACATCCTAAAGGATTTTAAAGTGGCACCAGGCATGTTTAAATACCTAAATGATTTCCCAGCTGTGGTCAGCCAAATTCTTTCCCCAAAATTCTGCATTATCATTTGTTATTGGATCTCATAACTTGGCTGTACCCAGCACTGTTCACAAACAGGCAATGGAGAGTGTCTTAGTAGTAGAAAATCTCATTGCTCACACGAAGTTATAGAAGTTTCCTGGAAGCTGCCAAAGCCAAAGGAACTATGTCATTTATTATGCTGGCTCATAACATGACCTGCTGTTGTAGTCTGTGCATCTTCTTATGCCTTCAGATTTCTTGTGCATGTCTCAAGAACAAAAGCTTGGAATAAGAATGGTTTTCTCAGTACAGAGCTGTACTTCAAGTTGTGAGTAACAGAAAATCAGAAACATAACCCCCAAAGGACTGTCCAGTTACATGACTCAATTTTCAACTCACCTATTTGTCTCTGTCACTTGCTAAACCATTCCATAACATTCTGTTTGCAGGTTCTATTACCCATTTTAAACTGAATGACAGTGTTCACATTGAACACTGAAAGAACACTGAATGGCAGGTGGCCTGGATTTTCACTGGATGTATAAATTAAACAAAACAGTTTAGACAGCCTTCCAAGTTCTTCCGTTCTTTCTAGAACCTAGAGTAGGTTATTATGTATTTTGTCAGAAGGAAAGTACCACATTGCATCAGATTCTACCCATCTTTCCAAATAAAGTGTTGAAATTAAGAATAAATATTGCATCCTTATGTTAACTAGTCAATGCAGATGTTATACAGATAAATATTTTTGTAACACTTATTGTCATAACCTAGTAACAGTTTATTTTAAAAGAATTAATCTATTCCAACACCTACTCATACATTGTGTATTCGCTCCTGTATCTCTCTACACATATCAATATTTACCAGCAAGAACTTGGGGATTAAATTATTGATCAAATGATAAAGAGAGGCATGAGGCAAATAAGCTATCCTGAATGAAGACCAGGAAAGCCATAATGCTGTGCCACCAAAATCTTTTTTCCACATATACCATAGGAAAACTGCTTTTGCCTAATTCCAGATTCTTCCAGTGGTCTCCACTGTATCCTTCCTATGTCTTATGAAGGCAGACTTCTTTATTCATCCTCTAACTATGGCATTATGGAAATTGCCCTCCTTCTGCTCCCCCAGCCTGTCTGTGGCTACAAGTGTCATGGAAACAAAATCTGCTGTTCATCTGTTTGAAGAAAGGGGACCTCTCTGATCAGTAGGAATCTTGTCTCTAGCTCATAAGTTCTTTGAAGAATGGCCTGTCACTCAATAGATGTGTACAGCATTTAGCACATGGGGCTGCCCCACTGGGGGCCTGGAGGTGGGATTGCAGTACAAATGGGTGCAGTGCAGGTTTGTCAAAAAATGATGAACTACACAGCCATGTGGCATCATTTATCACCAGCCCTCACTACAACAAACAAAGCATGGAATATAATAATTCCTAAAGATGTGTATCGCTTTCTTTTTCTCCCTTTTTGTCTTCTTTGGAGGGGAAATTTATTCATCAGTATGCTAAGTTGTGACTAAGAGTGGGTACCATTTGAAAACAGGGCTGCAGAAAAAGATCTGTTTCAAAATAATAAAATGCCTAAGAAAGCTTCACTAGAGAAGACTGAAAATTACTTGTGATAATCTGCTCTCAGTCTAGGAAGAGTCAGATGATGCTGATAAAGACACATTTGAAACTTGAGCATTTGTCAGTGGTGTTAGGGTTTTTTAATTAATCAGCTTTCCAAGTGCACTACAATTTATATCTGCATTTGGCATTTAGTCATTGCAGATAGTAAACTGTACTTAGTAATCTTGCCTGTTCCTCATGAATCTTCTTGACAGACAGATGTGAGCTGCACATCTGCTTGAAGCCAAAGAGGTCTTCTCACACATGAAAAAACTTATCATCAAAGCCTGACCAACAAAAATGACCCCCAAAGTCAGTAGCCACATCATAATAATGCATCAGAGAGCTGGAAAGGGTGGGAAAGAGAGCAGGAGAGCTTGATGGGAAAAAGTATGCAGGGAGGACCAGAACCCACCATCCCCCCAAAGGGATGGAGAAGGCAGGTCTGAGGCCACTGGAAAGGCTCAGGGATAAACGAGGCAGTTTCCCACAGACCTGAACGTGCAAACTGGCCTTTGTCTCTCACTTCATCTGTCTCCCACAGGGAATAGTCTGGCATCTCATCTCCCGGGTTACTGGGAAGGAGGAGGGCTTGCCAGTGCATGTGTGACTGGGAGCTCCCAGCTCCTCCTCACACCTACCACTTGCTCTGCTGCTAAATGCAATATGCTTTGCCATTACCTAGTTGTAATTTGTTAAATCGTTAAAAAGAACTTTATCACTATAAAGGAAAGCTTCAGCTGCAGAGGTAGTTGAAAGGGTTGTTTCAAATGTGAATATTCCACATGAAAGAATTTCTCTTGTTTCAAACCATCTGCATTTTCCTTGCATGTTATTGATCTGATTGAACAGTTCCCAGATCAAAGGCATGCTGGTAAATGAGCAGCCAAGGTGGCAATATGCGAAGTGGACAGCTGTTAAGAGAGCAGCTTAAATAATTGCCCAAGGATTTATTGGGTAACATGATTAATGATTATGGAAATATGATGACATGATACCAAAGAGTAGTGTGCAGTGATTTATGGGGAAGTTGGATAAGGCCAAGCTTAGATATCAGAGTATGGGAAACAGTATTATAGCTTGTAATCATGGTATATATGATGCTTAGTTGTTAAGAAATGTTGGTGTTTAATTTTTCCTTCTGGTAAGAACTTAAACTCCCAAGTTGTATGTAATATTTCTCTTGAAATGAGGTAAGAAAAAAACCCTCCTGCTAACAGTGCATGATAACAACAGAATAGATGCGAATAGACAACCTCATCTTTTTAAAAAATCCCCATAAAACTTACTGGAAGCTCGTGCCGCTGTTTTAATTAACACCTGAGTAAACTATACATAACATATTAAAGGAGAAAAAGATCTATTAGTGGAATGACAATGGTTTGCATATAGACAGCTTTTTTTCCTGGTTGTTTTTTTTTTTTTTTAACCTCAAATTCCAGCAGCCAATAGCAGCATAGTGCAGGAGATGGTACCAAATTTCAGGATAGAGCTACACCATGGCAAAAATATTGCAAACCCTTGCGTTCATTCCCTGTTGAAAGTTATATGGGATTTCTATTCACTCTGTGCTGGTGAGGGATGCAAAGCCTCCTCCTCATTCAGAAATTTTTGTTTAAGCCTCATGAAAAAGAAGGCAATATTTAAAAAATTAATAAAATGCTATTATAAAATGTGAAACACTAGCAGACAATTTTAGAGGTGAGAGTAGGCAGCAAAATCCTCAGGGTGAAACCCCAGTCCAGGAAAATGGAGTGCAAAATTGACTTCAGCTTGGGCAGGATGCCATGCTGGGTTTTTTTGGTTTGGTTTTAAATTCTATTTCCTGTACTGAGTGTATGTGAGTAAGATTCTACTCTGGATCTGAGACACACAACTTCTGTGTGCAGGATCTTGGCTGCTGTAAGTGAGGGGACCTCACTGAAATTTTCAGTTGGGTGGCAGCGGGTGGCAGCAGGTGACAACTATTAGACCCAGAACTCCAGCTCCTGCCATTAGAGAGTTGTGGTATGACAGCAACTGTCATGGCTTTAAAAATGGAGTGATGTGGGTAGAACTATTTAAATAAAAAAAAAACATAGTTCTGCTAGACAATTCTGGAAAGCAATATCCATATATGAAACCTTGGAAATGTTGTTAATCTCTTCAGGGATGTGAGACAACCACAGAGATGGTGTAGGATTTGAGAGAAATACCAGGAAGCCTGGTGCTCTAAAGCCATAGTCTAGTTTGCAAGCCTCAAGAGTGAGTATTAGTGAGATTACAGTTCTGGTGAAGATTTTTCACAGCAGAAGGTGAGAGGTGGAGTTGAAGCATCTGTTGGCATTCAGGGACAGATTTATTTGTAGTCTTACGTGGGAGACCTGACCCTATTCACATGCAAGATTATGTGATGGGTCAAAGCCCCAGTGTTTAGTTATGGTCATGCTCAAACATTCTGAAATATCATTTCTTATTGAATCCATTGCAAATACCATCTGCCCCTTCACTCTTCATCACTGGAAAGCCCACACCTCATTTTATGGCACATACAGGCTTCCCCATGGGAGAAAACAGGGATCTCTGCAGCCCTTTCACACCAGCTAGACTCTGCCTGGCCCTTCTGAGTGCTGTTTTGAGGCAATCACAAATGATGGCTTGCTACAAGGTTTGCATAACAGTTCAGTCATTTCAGTATTTCCAAAGTGTAGCCTGTAACTACTGCATGGCAAGGACTGTGTCTGCCCAAGTGTCTGTGCTGCACTCATGATGTTAGAACAAGAGAAGTATAATTTACAGCCTTGTGCTCACCTGTCGCTGTGGGCAATGAACAAACGACATGAGACCTCGTTATAAAAAACTGCATCTGACTCCACTTTATTAAAACAACTGCCCTCCTTATATACCTTTTGGAACAGGCCACTCTCATTGGTTAGAGAGTGCCAGAACTCTTCTAACCATTGGCCCAAACCAAGGGATAGAGACAAGTCCATCCCACAGAATGCAAAACATCACTCTCGTTACAATAACACTTGGGATGTTTATGTCAAGTCTGTGGGAACAAGGTCTTCTGAAACCTAAACACCACGAAGAAACTGAGTTCAGAAACTCAGAAACCTCAGGCCTAGAAAACTAGACTACACTCACCTGAACTCAAATATGTGGTGTCTTATCTTGTTCCAGAGATTTGTTCTTAGAGAGATCCTCTTCAATATCAGACTGCTGGCACAGAACTGGCTGCTTTTTTAATATTTTTTTTTCCAATTTTTATTATATTTGTAACCAGAGTCAAACCTGGGCTAGCCCCACCTGGCTTCTGCAATGCACCATGGCAAATTCTGTGGTACATTGGGATTCCTGTGGTGGCATTATTTTAAAACAGAAAAACACCAACACCCACCACCACCCCCCCCCACACACCCAAACAAGCAAATCATTAAAAAGATTTGTTACTGATTTAAATGTGTTAGGGACAATCTCGTTTGCCTACAATGCTATAGCATTTTTTTTCAAAAATACTTTGGTGAGTGTTCTCCTGATCATTTAGGTTCTCAGCATTTTTCCAGCTCCAGGTTATACATGCCTATACAAACTTTCCATAGAAGTTTGGAAAGCATGTTAATACCACTGAAACTGTGCGGGGGTGGAAATGCTTGTGATGCCCTTGTTTGAAGGTCTGACTGGCAGGTTCTCTCTTTTTCTTGCCCAGTGCCAAGTCCACAGCTCATTTCTGGCCAGCTCAGCTTTCACATTGACTGGCAACCTTGCTGGTATTCCAGCTCCCTGGGGCTTCCCCCACATACCCCTAACAGGCAGCCCTGCTTTCAGGTCCCCCTCAACACCAGGAGAAGTGGGGACACGACTGTGCCCTTGGACTTCTCCTTCTGCTACCTGGATGTTTGGTGACTTGGCAGACCAAGCCATTTTCCAGCCTGCCCATCTTCCTGCTGAGGTTCTCCCATGAGGATCCTTTATGCCTTTAATAAGAAATTTTGCAGTTCCACTCCATTTCATATCTCTACTCCAGAATTTAATTTTTTCATTTAGTTATCCAAAAGTAGTCATTTAGCTGCAGGACAGGAATTCAGGTAAGAATGAATGATCAAACCTTTCATCTTTGACTCCAGCTTTAAGCTCAGGTTGACCTGCTCTTGCTGTGTCTGGTTATAGCAATCAAATTATTAGTAAAAATATTAACTGGGCTAATCTGAATCAGTGTAAATGACTGATTAATACTGTAGGTATTATAAGAACCCAGTAGCTCCAGCAAGAAATTAATATGGGTTTTTTTCCCATGAAGCACACAGGAAATTTACATGGATTATTAATAAAATAGGGAGCATTTGGCACCTTTCAGAAGGCAGTGAGGATGGTAACAAAGCTCCTTTCACAGAACATGAGATCGATTTGCATTGCAGGAATCAGATTGTGAATGCTTGTTGGCATAGCTTCACACCAGCTTCTGATGGAAAGGTGTGCAGAAGCTGCACTTGGCACACTTGCTGGAAGCTGTACCAAGGGACTGAGGACTGAAAAAGTAAATGAGTGTGAAGGTTCCTTCAGAGAGGAACTAGATTTGCCTGCATGACGCATTCAGAACTGTGTCCAGTTCTGGGCCTCCGTGTACATGACAGACATGGACTTACCAGCCAAGGGCCATGAAGATGGCTCAGGGATTGGAACACCTTCCATAAGAAGGAAGGCTGGGACAGCTAGAACTGGTAAGAGAGAGGCTCAGGGGGAATCCATTTGGTAACAACACTGTTCTCTAGGGTAACCCTGCTTGAGCAGAGAGACTGGACCAGATGACCCCATCTGCAATCCCTTCAACTTGACCCATTCTGTGACTCTGTGATCTTACCAGTGCATATAAACACCTGATGGAAAGGAATGAAGAAAAGGGAGCCAGACTCTTCTCAGTAGTGCTCAGAGACAGAACAGGAGACCATTGGCACAAGTTAAGCCAAATTCAAACTGAATACAGGACTGGTTTGGTTTTTTTTTTATTATTGTGAGGGTAGTCAAACAGCAGCAAAGGTTGCCCAGAGAGGTTATGACACTCTTTTTACGGAGATCTTTGAAACCTAGCTGGACACAGTCCTGGGCAGCTGGTTCCAAGTGACCTTGCTTGAGCAGAGGGGTTGGACTAGATGATGCCAAGAGGCTGCTCCAAACCACAACCATTCTGTGATTCAAAACCTGTATTCAGCTGCTCTTTGAATTCAGCTGGTACCTGCCCTGTCATCCTGTGTACAACAGGAAGCTACAGTCTGAGAACCACTTTGCCTCTTGGTCTCCTTGCAATGCTGCCAGTGGAGTGCCAGGAGCCCAAAGTGTGTTGCTCCACTCTATGCACGGCACCTCAAAAGTACCTAATTCCTACCTCTGCTGGTGCCCAGAAGTGCTTCAGTACTGAGAAGCTTCAGAAGCTGGGTACAGAAGATCACAAACATGGGGTTTACACTGTGCTTCACTCAGGTTTCAGAAACAGGGATTCTTTTGTTAGCCTGTCCTGCTTAAACCTGATAAGTGACCTGAGAACCACTGTAGGGACCAGCTATGAGGGTTCAACAGCAGCTGCTGCTTTCTATGAAATGCAGCTGGAGAAAGAGTAAGCAGTGGTATATTATCTCTGCAGTAGCTTAGTGGTTCTCTCTGTCAGGAAATCCAAAACTTAAATTATTTCCTCAGACAGAGATATTCAAACCCAAACCTTCTGCTGCCCCAAAACGCCAGCTACAAATCTAGTCTATTGCAAAGTAGAAGCACCCTTCAATTTTCCTGTTGAAATTACTTAAGACACTAAAAGTACTTCATACTTCATTTCAACAGACTAGGAGGATGACAAGCTGGCCTAAAATTGGAAATTTTTGCTTGGATGCACAGCCCTTATCTAAGAGTTGTCTAGTAAAACATCTACCTCAAAGTAAGCTTACAGCCAAGTTATTGGGGTATTCCTGTGGGAGGCAGGAGCAGTGTGTATAAATCCTAACTAGAAAGACATAACTAAGACCTTGCAGCACCAGAACTGAACCATACTGCTCTGCTAAGCCTTCCCTACTGTGATGACCATGAAGGTGTGAATGTTGCTACAGATGTTGAATTCTGCAGCTGCAGATACTCCACTGTGCAAAGTGCACACTTAAAAGACAGGAGTTGCAACAGTAAATACAAGTGCCTAAAGTGACCTTCTAGATCTTGGCTTTGGTAGCTTTACCTCCAATATGTTCCTCAGATCAAAGCTGAGGAACTTCATCAGAGATGCCCATGGAGGAATGAGGGAGGAAATTATACTGCAGTGTGGTATTTATTGCTATTATTTATTTGCTTTTTCAATAGGCTCTAGTCATTAGTGTTGTAACAACCCTGGAAATTCACTCAAAGAAGATATCTGAAGGAAAACCTCTTCCTTCCTGCATGCACAAACATACACAAGCAGAGTTTTTTGATGATGCTTTCAGATAAACAGCCATTGCAAAGCCTCAGTTTCATTTTATCTCCATTTTAGCTCCAGGAAAAAAAATGCTGCTTCTGCCTGCAACCTAAACAATTCACTTTGCTGCCAAGTGCCATCTCAAAAAGAGGAACAGTATAAACTAATTTCATACCTACTCAGTTCAATAATAGGTATTGTTCTAACTATGCCGCTAGTGATAAGAGACAGAACAGCTTATTTGCCATTGCTAAGCAACTGTTAAAACAGTGTGTAGAATTCAGTCAGCTCTAATGGGCTGATAGAAATCAGTGTCTGAAGTTCTTGTTTGCATTAGGAAGTCAACAATAATTGTCCTTCTCTATTAACATGCATTTAATCTGGCTCCATCAGATTCAATCAGGATTCTGTCTTAATGGTGTTTGGAATGGTCTGCTCTCCCTTAGAAAAAAATATTTAACCATAATGCATTGACCTGCTTTAATCGTCTTGTTTTGTTTTGATGCAGTGATGAAGGCAACACAGGAAAAATAAAGTAATATGAAACATGCTGCAGAAATAAAAGCTGATGGTGTGAATGGTATCAAGTGGTAAGGCAGAGTTTTAAGTATTTAGATACGATTCCATCAATCACAAGATGGCATTTGTGTCTGAGACGCAAAGACATCTGCAAACCCCCTATACATTTAGAAAAACAGAATCTGAGCAAAACAGATGTGCATAAAACCATGGGAATTTTTTTTCCAAGCTTAATTTATGAGTTCAGATTTTAGTAATTTCTGTACATAATTTAGAAGAAGGGACTTTGGGGGCTCTGATCATGCCTAACTGAGATAAGGAATGAGCAAACGAATAAATGCAAAGGATGAAATGTTACACAAGTGGCTCCTGCATTCATAAGCGCTGCTTTGTAGCTGCAGAATTATTTCTGTGACCTAAAAGGAGAATGCATTATCATGAGAGGATGATACCTCCTCAGATGCTCTCTTCCTTGTGTGAAAATAAAGATGCATGAGTAAGTAAAGATGCATAAGAAGAGGGAGGGTCTGCAGATTGACTGACGCTGGAGCTGGAAATCTTTACTGGTACTCAACACTGCTCCATTGCTTTTACTGGTACATAAACATATGATTAACACTTATGCCTGTCAGCAATCCCGTCACATTCATCAGAACCACCACTGTTTCCTGTTAAGTAAAAGCTTAAATGCTCTTTTGGCACAAGCTGAGAAAATCAGCACTTTGTTCCATGCAGGTGAAACATTGCCTTGCTCAGCCCACTGTGCCTCACACCATGACTTGCAAGAGTCAGATCTTGGTGTTATAACAGAATAATAAGTGCTTTGAAAGGCAGACTTCAGACAGTGCCTGAGTCAGAAAACTAACTTGTCACATAATGATATGAAAATGTGGGGTAAAAAGTTGAGACCGTCCCTCCCGAAGCTTACGGCAGCGTCTGAGTCACCACAGGACATGAGAAAGCTGCCGGCAATGGCATGCAAAGCAGGCTGGATCTGAATTCTCCTGTTATGTAACTCCTACGTTAGCATCTTCTCTGTTCCATATATAAACCCAGAAAACATTAAAAAGCTGTTGCTGAAAGCAGTGCTTTTATTTATTCATTTGAATGAGCCAAATGTGACTTAAAACATTAGATATTTTCCACACAAGCTTTAGTACAGGACCAGGCACTTTCTTTGCCGGTATTGATGAGAACATTTATTTCTGGGCTCATTAAAAGGATGTTTGCACCCCCTAGTGTATAAGAATTTGCAAGAAATCAGGTTCTTCTAATAGCATTAGCTAAATGAGGATGTTTAATATTAAACCATAATAAAATCCCCCTGTTGCAAACTTCAAGGGAAAGAATCATAAATTCAAAGATCATTTTAGGTGTAATCCCTCATGTACCTGACCTCAACAACTGCAGGACCTGAAAATGAGTTCCACAGAGCTGGATTTTATCTCACTGGAAAATATCGGGGATTTACAGTTCAAAAATGAGACTGTACTGAAACCAGAGAATTCAAATCCAGACCTTCCTGAGACTCAGGGATGTTCATCCAGCATCAGCCAATTAGTGAGATAATGTCTGTAGCTGTGTTTCACTGAAGGACAGATTTCTTTGGACTGAACTTTACTCCAGTTAACAGAAACTGTGAAAATGAGAGGCAGGCACTTAACTGTTCTTCAAGAACTACTGCCCAAATTGTCACAGGTATGCAGACCTCTCAATTCTGACAGTGGCCCACATCCCACTGTTTGGAGCTAGTCTTAAAGCACTTTTGAAAGAACCTCTTGTAACTGTGGATTCCTTTCTCATTCTTCAGATGTAACTTCACTTATGGTGTTAAACAAGGTAGAACCAGTCCCTGAGACAAACCAATTGAACTTTCCTTGCTGGGACCTGAAGTGGCAGTTCAGCTCCCTGTGTGAGTCTGGAACCTGAGCAAAGCCCTGGTGCTCCTGGAACCAAACCAAACCCAAATTCTGCTCCTGGCTGTTGAGTGTGGAAAGGGAATGGTTTTTGGGTACATGTTCTGGTGGGACTTGCATTGACTTTTGAAGATCCATTGTGTGACCCAGACCTCTGCAGCATGGCCTGGTATGTGCTGTTTGCTGACTGTCATTCATGTTGGCAGGCTCTGATCTGACCAAACTACACACATGTGTTGTCAAGAATTACCTTGCTCACCCTTTTGCTGAAAATAGGATTTCACTATTTCCCCAGAGGTGTCTGAAACCCAATCACTGCAGCCTTGGCAAGTGTCTGATGGTCTAGAATATGATACTGCCAAGGAAAAAAAGCAATGTGTTTTCATTATCCAAGCAGAATTAAATGTAAAAAGCAAATAAACTGCATAAATGATGAAAATTATATTAGATTTTTAGATTTACTTTCATTATCTAAGTAGTTTCTTATAATAAATGTATTCTAAAATATGACTTTCAGCCAGTGGTATTTGCTACATTAAAAACCGACTGATTTTATTTACTGTACTATGCTTGTTTGCGCCTCCAAGCTACTTTATTCTGTAATTTTAAATTAATTCTTTGGGCTTTCTTTCAAAGAAAAAAAGTTGGCTTTTTGACAGAATAGTCCTTAATAAGTCACAACCAAGATACTGCCAGGAGCTGTGATGATGACTTCTGTCAAGTGTTCTTTTCTTCCAGAGAATGGAGTCATTGTGATATTAATAAAGAGTTCTTCATGTCATTTGTGTAAATAAATAACAATAATAATGTAATATATAAAAAGAGCCAGCATATCACTGCTAAGGGTCCCCAAAGAATTACATTTCAAGGTTCAGTACTACCAGTGTGATATAAACCAGGAAAATGGTCTAATGAGAACATGTTTTAAAAAAGTACATGAACAAAAGGAAAATTATACTGGTATATGCATGTGTCAATTTTAAAAGTGACTCTCCAACAATATTTTGAAAATTAAATTGATCTACTTTAGAAGCTGGACTAGCCTTGCAAATGCCTTTCTTTTTTTTTTTTTTTTTTAATTAAAAGCCTAGATCTTCCCATATAAATTAATATCTTGTTGGAGCCTTTTTTTTTAACTGTCATTACTAGATACTCAGTACTGTGATTTTTGTGGGACAAAATTCCAGCTGGAAAACTACTGAAGTTCACAAATCCTTCATTGTAATTAAGAAAATTCTGGTACCGTGTGTCTCATTTCTAAGAATAGAAAGAAAAATATTTCTTTCTACAGTTTTCACTGAAGTTGGGCTGTGATTTTACTGCTTGGTCCTGCTTCATTCTTTCAGTGGTTCCTGAATATAGGACTGGGGTTCCTGGTCACAGGACACAGAAATGTTGAGAGTCAGGTTGAGGTTCAAATGTTCAGGTTGACTTAGTGATGATGGTCATCACTCTCACAGCTCATCTGAAATGAGTGGGTGCAGAAAATACTGCAGTTTTAATACTGCTGGTAGTGCAATAGATGCTGCTATTGACAGTAAGCAAGCAGGAGGCAGGATACTGCTAGAAGTTTGAACAACTGGTCCAAGTGGACACTTAAATTCTTTTCCCACCTAAAACTGAGATGTTTTAGCAGGACAATATGGTGGTATTGGTACAAAGTCTGTTACTGGGATGTAGAGCTCCTAGGTTTCAACTAGTATAGCCCCAGGGCTCCAAACTAACCACATAAAAACAGTGCAGATAGGAATGAGGAAGAACTTTTATTACACATAAAAAGAAGTCTTGTGCAAGCCAACAAAATCTGCCCATCACACCTGTCATTTTTCACAGGAGGATATCAACATAGAATGTAGGTAGAAAAGTGTGATACATAGCTTTCCAGGGATTCAGCTGAAATCAAACAAAGGAATGGAAGATGTGATACTTCTCCTGCTCCAAATAATGAAAATAACTGAGGAATTTGTAGCTATGACATGCCTTGCCATGAAATCCACTGGTTACATTGAAATTCCATATAAACTGAAATGGGCCTTTGTTCTTGGGGCTCTGAAAGAGATTGTCATACTTCCCTGGTCTTCCTATAATGTCCAGTGTTGTTTACATTGGAATGTCAGAATGAGTTGTTTCTACTCCTTACGACATTGCACTGTGTAAAATTAAAGTAGAGATGAGATAGATCTCTGCATTGATTATATACCCAGGATTGTCTGAGACCATACTCAAGATTTTGATTTTTTTTTTCATTTTTAGGAAACCCCAATCCTACTTGTTGTTGGTGAGATGTTGAATTTCATTTCATAACCTGTTCTTGTCCCTTTCAAATATCTAATACAGTATTCTATATGAATATTAAGGTGTTGTATGAATATCATTCATTTTTTCCTGCTTCAAGAAGACTGAAGGATTCAAACTTTTGCAAAGATGCAAATACTTGGTCATATTTCCCAAAAGCCTCATGCAGCTATTATTCCAAGAGACATCACCTTAAAGCCTTGGAGAGAAAGCACTGTGGTTAATGCAGTTTGGCAAGTCAGTGTAATATTCACTGCATTACCTTGACGTGGTTTAATGGAATGAGAAGCATGCACTCTGTGTCAAGGAAAATTACCTGGTGACCCTCGCTGTAGCTTGATGACTGTTCTTAACTGGATAGCTATGAAATGATGTGGAAAATCTTATATGAACTCCACTCCCCCTGGCTCTGTCCCATAGGAAACTCATTTCCTATCACCTTGTCTATTAAAAAAAAAAAAAAATAGAAGATTGCTTTGGTGTTTTCATTGGCTTCAGTATTATTTCATACACACAACAGAGCTCTCTGTTGAGCCTTCCTCCTGGCCTAAGCCCCTGGTGGAAAAATAAACCAATAATGGAAGTGTATACGGAAAAAATTAAATATAGGGAAATGTAAAGGATACTTTTTTTATTACAATGAGAAGCAAAGAGACTGTTGCAGTCCCTTTTTACAGGAAGCAGTCTTGGTCTGCTTGGAAAGAAATTCCTTCTTTCCTTCAAAAACAGATTTTCAGAGTGAACTTTTTAGCTGTGTAATATGAGGGAACTTAAGTTTACCCCCCCCCCCCCCGCATGAATAAATAGATTAATTGTGACCGACAGCTGGAAAATTAATTTCATGTTCTTGAAAGACACTGGATGACATCAAAATCCTCCATTGGTTCACTTCAGAAGAGGCATGTCCTCTTCCAAGGACCTTATCCCTGACCAAGGGATCAAATCGATAAGCAGTGTTCAAATGATTTTATTCTTTGGCTCATCTGTTCTGACTGCCAGGAAGATTTCCAGTCAGTGCCAGTACCAGTAGAGTGCACACAGAGATGCAACCACCCAACTTAGCACTTAAGAACTGGTTCTTCCCTTGCTTTGGTGGGAAATTGTTGGGGCAGATCTCTGGAGCCCCACATGCTGATCCTGCAAATGCATCCCGTTGGATTTGTGCCAGGAAACTTACAGGCTAGGCATCTGCAGCAGGGCTCCAGCAGGACCCCTGTGCTTTGGTACCTCATCTTCTGTGGGAAAGAGGCAGCTGGGTGAATGTACAGGGGGAATGCACTGTCAGGCACTGCTGCCTCCACCCACAGCCCTGTGCTGTGTTCCCAGCCCAAGCCATGGAGCTCAGGAGCAGAACAGCCCGTGCTGCACGGCACAGGCACTGCAGCCGTGTGGTTGGGTGTGACGAGACCTGGTCTCAAAGCTTCCAAGAGCTGGGAAGCTGCACACTGGCACCTCCGGGCACACAGTAAACTAGCACGCCGCTCATGCACAGGGATGCTATTTCTGCAGCATGTTGGACTCATTAGGTGGGAGTGTCGGTGCCTGAAAAAGGTGGAAAACAATAAAGAGACAGGTCCTCGGTACCGCCCTTTGATGTCTCCGATAAAATGAAAGGCAGCCTATGTCACTGTTCTGGCACAGTGACATTAGAAAAAATCAAAAAAGGAATGGAAATCGTCTACCATAGAGGAGATCCCTGCAATTTGGCTGTGCTCCTGATCCACAAAGCTACTTTTCTGGTTTCTCCCATTAGCCCAGCTGCAATATGTGCAGAGGCAGATTATGTATCAGGCCAAAATATTAATGTTCACAGCATTAATGCTTTGGAGCCTTTAAAATGAAGAGCACTAACAGAAAAATCTTTTCAATCCTTTCATATAAAATCCCATCATTCGGAACTGACAAAAATAAATGCAGTGAACTTTCAGTGATATTGCACCATATAAAAAGGTTATTAAAAATGTATTTGAAGGACTAGCTTTGTCAATACTAACGCACTGAAGAAAGGGAAGGCTTCCCACTTCAAGCACTGACGTACAGACTTAGTGAGGAAATGATTACTGCAACAGCAGATTCTGGTAGCTTTAAGTTAGACAGCATTTTCAGACTTCATATACAAAGAATCGCCTTCAGTTATAAAAAGATGAGCTACTTAGTAATATTGAGGTGAAATAAGAATATGTGTTTAAAGAAATTCTGCCAACTGGCTCTGAAAACGTGTTTGAAAGATGGGGTGGGAAAGAAAACCTAGCAGTGTAGAGGAACTGGTGCTGTCAGGAATGTAAATGATTTATTGGTTTATTTGATGATTCTTAGTAATCAGAAGGGTTTTTAGAGATGATCTATACATACCCTAAAGTGATATGAACATAGTAACAAAGTTCCAGTGCAATGAAAATTTTAAAGCACAATTGTCTCCACTTTGAGAATTGAGTCCACGCTCTTATTTTGAATTCAGACACCTCTGACCTTGCCACTCTTTTTGGACTAAATAACTATTTGATCAAGATTCAGTATTACTGCTATGGGATTTTGGTGCCTGTCTTCCAAGACAAATGAAAACTAGTCAATCTAATTTCATTGATGTAAATGAGCCTAACAAAAACAAGAACAAAACAATAACAGAGAGAAAAAGCCAATATTTCAAACCTTTACATTCAGTCTTTTAAGATGATTATAAAAGGGGTAAAAACTTATTTTTAATTATAATTAATGGTCCCTCCGAAGCATACAGAAAACACTCTACTCCCACTGGTATGTGCTGCCACTTTCAGTTTTGTTATCCTCAGGTATCACAACTGGTGCATTTCTTTCGGTGTTTGAGGGCAGATGAATCATCTTTGACTCCAGGAGTCAGTCCCTGATGAGGTGAGAAGGTAAGTGACAACTGCCTCAGCTGTGCTGATAGCTCTCACACAGGTTTTGTACAATCCTGTCTTTTTGAGTCCCAGCTCCTAAAGGAGCTGTGTTCTGTATTGCTTTCTTTTCAGTGCACAGTAGTCTCCTTTTCCCAGGTTAATTGAATGAATGGAATGCCTATTTGTTCTTGAGGCCTGTGTGTCTTAAGGATGCAAGAGTTTTAAATAATAAACCCAGTACAATTGTTCTTGTTCGAAGAGTATCCCTTCGAACTATAGCTGGAATGTCTGGCACCTCTTGCCCTAGTTGTGAAAGGTCCATCCCCATCAGGACTTAAAAAAACCTTTCTGAAATCTTTTCTGGCTATTCTGCCTTAGCAGTGATGTGAGACACCAGAAGAACACAACAGACATTTAAGAGAACAGTATGGTAACATGCAACAAGTTTTCATAAAGGATATAAAGGACATTTTCTGTTTGGTTTTGGGCTTTTTGGATGTCTGGGACTTTTTAAAAATAATGTTTAAATATGTTCTGTGTTACTGTGGCACAGATAGAAACACACAGCAACACACACAACAGGTGTTCAGGCAGAGAAGAAGAAACGAAGTTTCTAGTTTATTGTTGACCTCGTATATATAAGTTTCTGGACAGTGATCAGAGATTGGACAGAGAAGTTACCACCTCTCCATCTCCACTGGTCACTTGAGAAGTCCATCAGGTGATTTCTTTTCACAGAGGAATGCAAACATGATTCTTGTTTATCTTACAATTCATGAGAACTGACTCTATTATACTAAAACAAATCAGAAGGTTTATTTTCAGGGACAACGGTTCTGGACTTCTGTGCATTGATGCACTTGCATGATAGTCTCCAGCAGGGATTTCACTGACTTTTCCGAGTTCATAGATGGGCATGTGGTAACTAAGGCTGAGCATGGTAAGTGGCACGGGGGAAAAAATTGCATGGTCTTTTGTAAGGCAATGACATTTTCTTGTTTTCCAGGGTGTGACAACTAATCATGACAATATTATCTTAATAGCCAATAATCTGTAGACCTTTAGTCTGCTACAATGCAGTACTCTTAAACTTCCACTGCATTACACATGTGCAGATAGGACACACAGACACCATCTAGAAAAGCATTAAAGCTGCCACTGGCAGTCACCAGTTTTGAGGACTGAAAAGTCTGCAACCTGGCTTAGTATCGAACATATCTCAGAGGACACGTCCCTAAATTAGCATAGCAAATAATGTATGATTAATGCATACATCTGTCATTTTAACCCTAATATCTTTGTCATGATGACTAGAAATACAACTTAGACTTTCTTGTTATTTCCAGAGTTAGCAGAGAATTGAGATGAAGTGCTTGGTGGATTTAAACACTTAATCTTCACTGAATATTTTCACAATACTTCAAATATAGATGAATGTAATGAGTATCATTCAATGGACCTGTTGTTCTGTTGACTGTATCTGTTATCCAGTTGCCGCATGAAGCTTTGTTTTTTTTGAGTCAGCAATAATTTTTCAGTGTTTTCACACAACCTTTGCAGAAAAAACACACCCTTTGTTACGACAGGGTTATTTTACTCCTAGCCGGTACAGACCAGGCTGTATGTCAGGCATTCGCCCACCCCGTATTTCTCCTCCGGTGCCTTTGCTGGCTCGGCCGGACGTGCTCGTTCCAGCAGTTGTATTTCCCGCTACCGCAGCGGGCCCAGGGACCCTCCTGCGGCCCGGGCTCTCCCACGCAACCGCGGCGGCCGCCGGGAGCCGCACGCCGCTGCTGGAGCGGGGAGCGGGGCAGGGCGGCGGGCGGGCACGAGCGGGGAGCGCTCCCGGCCCGCTGCCGGCCCGCTGCCGGCCCGCTCCCGGCCCGCTGCCGGCCCGCTGGTCCGGCCCGCTGCCGGCCCGCTCCGGCCCGCTGCCGGCCCGATCCCGGCCCGTCCCGGCCCGCTCCGGCCCGCTCCGGCCCGCTGCCGGCCCGCTGCCGGCCCGCTGCCGGCCCGCTGCCGGCCCGCTCCCGGCCCGCTGCCGGCCCGCTCCCGGCCCGCTCCCGCCGCGCCGGCCCGCTGCCGGCCCGCTCCCGGCCCGCTCCGGCCCGCTGCCGGCCCGCTCCCGGCCCGCTCCGGCCCGCTGCCGGCCCGCTCCCGGCCCGCTGCCGGCCCGCTCCGGGAGTTTCTCGGCGGGCCTGGAGCGGCTCCCGGCGGGCCGCGGGCGCCCCCCGGCGGCGGCGGCGAGGCCGCTGTGCAGGGCGGGCCCCTCAGGGGCCGGCGGGGGGCGGGGCCGAAGCGCAGGGCCCGGGGCGCCCGATAGGGGGCGGCGGGGAGGGCGGGACCGGTCGTTAGACACAGCCGGGACAGCATTTGAGCGGTGGCTCCATAGCTCAGTGGTTAGAGCACTGGTCTTGTAAACCAGGGGTCGCGAGTTCGATCCTCGCTGGGGCCTAGGTGTGCTGCTTTTCTATTTTCCGGAGTGGCACAGTTTTTGACTGCGCCCACGGGTGACGAGCTTGATTTGGGTTATTTTGGTGGTGGCGGACTAGAGCATGCGTGCAGGCTCCGGGGGCTTCCTGTTAAAAGGAAACGCTTTGGAAGCAAACGCGTTGTGTAAAGCCTGAATGTTAACGCTACTAGCGGTACCCAAATTAACTCATGGCTGTGCTTCGTGCCGACAGGGGAGTGGGGGGGAACAATAACCTCTTTGGGAAGCAGCGTGGGAATAGCTGAGTAAATATTTGCAAAGCTCATGCCACAATTTTCCTGATGGCAGCTTTGGCAAAATGCTGTTAGGGGTTTAAAAGGAACAAATTGCCCCTGAGTGGAGAATAAGCTGGACAGGATTATCTGAATCTTCACAGCTTGTCAGCAAGCCAGGCTGTTGGGTTTATTTCTATGCTGGAGACTGGACAGTGGACATGCAATGATTTTTTGCCACTTCCCTCCCCCGCCCCCACTTTTTAGGTTATAGAAAGAACTAAAGCAGCTCCACACAAATCGCCTTGAGGACAACACTTCAAAGATAAGCATCTGGATTTTTTTCAGATACCCTGTCAGTTGGGTGTTTGGTTTCCAGCACCGCAAGCACGACAGTAACCGCAATCGCCATCAAAGAGGGCAATTAATGCACGCAGTCGAGTGAGGGGGAAGGCGCAAGCCCGCAGAGCCCTGATTGTACTGAGCCCTGTGTGTGCTGAGCCCTGCTTGTGCTGAGCCGTGGTGTGCTGAGCCCTGCGTGTGTGCTGAGCCCTGCTTGTACTGTGCCCTGCGTGTGTGCTGAGCCCTGCGTGTGTGCTGAGCCCTGCGTGTGCTGAGCCCTGCTTGTCGGATGCTGTGCCCTGCGTGTGTGCTGAGCCCTGCGTGTGTGCTGAGCCCTGCGTGTGTGCTGAGCCCTGCTGTGTGCTGAGCCCTGCGTGTGCTGAGCCCTGCTTGTGCTGAGCCCTGGCGGTGTGCTGAGCCCTGCGTTGTGCTGAGCCCTGCGTGTGCTGAGCCCTGCGTGTGCTGAGCCCTGCGTGTGCTGAGCCCTGCGTGTGTGTTGAGCCCTGCTTGTGCTGAGCCCTGCTGTGCTGAGCCCTGCGTGTGCTGAGCCCTGCTTGTGTGAGCCCTGCGTGTGTGTTTGAGCCCTGCGTGTGCTGAGCCCTGCGTGTGCTGAGCCCTGCGTGTGCTTGAGCCCTGCGTGTGTGCTGAGCCCTGCGTGTGTCTGAGCCCTGCGTGTGCTGAGCCCTGCTTGTGCTGAGCCCTGCTTGTGCTGAGCCGTGCGGGGCTGCTGAACACAGGCAGCTGCCGCAGGCTGCGCCTCAGCGCGCCGGAGGTGTCGCGAAGATGCGTGGGCTGCCTCGTAGCACTGCAGCCCGTGTTTTACCCTGGCAGCTCCTATCACAGCTTCTCTCCAGCCTCCTTCCTCTGCTGAGCGGAGGTCAAAGCTGCGAGGTTAGGATGCATGCAGCTGGATAAGTTGCCACTGCCATGGTGAGAGGAGCAAGGAGGTGACCGGCTATTTCTCCCTTATGACTGAAGTTGTGCTATGCCACGAGGCATACATTTGAATTTGCAGTGCTCTGGGGTACTTACACGTAAGAGTTTGCATGGAATGACCCCTCGTTTGCTACACTGCCTCCCTACCCCATATGGGAAAAGTGTTTTATCCTAATCTCAGTTTTACCACCTGACTACCATCCTACACAATTCCTTGGTTTATCAGTCTTCCCAGAGTCCTTCTGACAGATCCATGGTGGTGGTGCAAAAACCCATTCCCTGTGAGGATCTGTTCTCTCCGGGAGTCTGATCGACGCTGGGTACAGCGTTTCTCCGTTGGCAGGGAGCTGGGTCTCGCCATGGCCAACCAGGGCACTAGCAGATCACTGGGATGGTACAGATGGCCTGCAGAAGCACGCGTGCAGGATCCTCCAGCACGAATATGCAGGAGCTCCTCAAGCGCTGAGCCCAGCAGAGCCCAGGGCGTCAGTGTCCGGCTGCAGGGCTTCAGCCCCGGGAGGGAAGGCCACGCACCAGTGCCTGGCTGCAGAGTTCCCCGCCTCCGCGAGGCACCACACGGACAGGGCTCAGCTATTCGCGTTCGCTGGAGCCACACGTGCGAGGCGCCCCGGGCGCTTTCCGGGACGCTCGGCGCGCCCCTCGAGGCGGGGCTCAGCCCCGAGCCAGCACCCGAGCGGCGCCGCTCGCCGGGCCGCCCGCGGCCGGCCCGCGTTACGTAAGCGGCGGAGCGCGGCCGATGCCGCCGGAGGCCTCCAGGGGGAGAGCCCGCTCCTGGGAGCGGCGGCGCGGCCGGAAGCGGGAGCGGGCTCCGCCGGGGGCCGGGCGCGGCTCTGCCGGGCCCGCGGCCCGCAGCGCGGGGCGAACGCAGCGGGGCGAGCCCCGGGGCTCGGGCGCAACCTGACGCGGCCGCCGTCAACCCCGAGGTTTTCGAGGGTGTTTCATTTCCAGAGATGTTTCTTCACAATTAAACAGGCCCTATTATAACATAGCGGACTCGAGAGTGCCGGCGGTAGTTCTGCGGTCCAATGCACACCGCAGGGTGGGTGCCGCGCTCCCGCCCGCAGCCCCGCGGCGCACCGGGCTGCAGCGCTCCGCTCCAGCCTTCCCCTGGGAAGGGCTGCCGCCGGCAAGAACCGCTGGTGCCGCCTCTCCTGCCTCCAGTGCATCCGCGCACGGGCATGAGTGGAAAGCAGGAGATACACCCAGGCCTTCCTCCGAGCTGGTCTTCCCTGCCTTCTCTATCCTCCAAGCGACACCTATATACAGTTCCCTCATCCCAGCATAGGAGAGACCCCAACATTTCCTTCATCCTCTACATGTGGTGTCATCTGCACTTCACTTCTGGCTATAAAGAAAGCTTTATTAGTAGATGTTGCTACTGAGGGTGAGAATTATGTCAAAGCTTTGCTCAAAAACAATGAGATGACCTTCACTAGGTCCAGTGATGCAGTCATCAGTGATGTCATTAGAAAATGTCTGTACAGTTTGTTTTTCCAAGCTGTGGTGAGGAGCCTGGATAGTACTAATTGTGTTTCCATTCTGGACTGCTAGCTGAGCCCCTGAGAATTAGCATGGTGTCTGGAACAATAGATACCTTGCCATTGCTGCGGGGTACTCTGAACTCAAAGGAGATATTTCTCCTTGTTACATTTTTTCCAGGAAATTTATACCCATCTGCTCAGTCCAGCAGCAGGAGGCCATAGACAAGAAGAGACTGTTTGCTTCTCGAGTCTACTATTTTTCTTTCCAGATGTAAAAAAAATATTATATATCTAAGCATATTTTACTGCAGTGTGATATAATTTTTGACACTGAGAATAGGGAATCAATGGCTGTAAAACTGGTTTTGTCAAAATGACATATAATGAAATATAAACACTTTCAATATTCTGTGGGAACCAGGACATCCTTCTGACTGTCCTGGGAAGATTTATAAGTCACAAGAATTCAGACAGAATGATAATTAACATGTCACAGGGTGAAAAAGTAGAATTTTGGTATTTTAGAATGTGAGATTGGGGGACAAAGATGGAGGAAATGGGGTGTATCCCTGAGCTTCTTCTTCGTCCTCTTGTTCTCCATCTTCTGTGGTTGTGTGGCACATTTTGGTTGTCCTAGAACAGAAGTACACTGTACAACATAGTGGATAGATATTGGAGAATTGTTATAAATAAAGCATGAGTTATTTTCAGTATAAAAGATAGTGCTGTCCCAAGGGCGGAGAGAGAGAACACCACAACCTAGCCTGGGGAGACAGCACAGCCTGGCCTGGAGAGAAGATCATGGTGGGCCAGGGCAACAAATGTAAGATAACTAAAGAATAAACAAATTCCTGAACATGAGAACATGACGATCTTGAGCTCTTCTTCAGACACAGGGCTCGGGAAAAACAAAAGCCTTCACAGAGACAGAGACAAGTTAAGTCAAGTGAAAGCCAAGCTCATAGAAGCTGAGAAACCCCAGAGAGAAAAACAAAACAGCAAGGAAAAACATGTATTTATATTTTAAAAACCTAATAATATTCCACATGCTTTAATATTGCACAGATGCTGCCAAAACAACATGAATTTCTAAAGACCCCAAACAACCTCTCTCATACCCTACTTGAAACACTTTCTAAACCTAAGATTAGTAAAGAATGTTTCTATTTGTTTTGTCAGAAAAGAACTGAAGAAATTCCCACTAATGTTTCTGTATTTCCTGCACGTGCTTTAGTTATTTGGATTTGTGCCAGTGAGGTAAAGCAAAAAATGAAGTTCAGGTTTGTTGTTTTGTTTTTTTTTTCTGACCTAATGCAAATACGACCATGAAGAAAGTCTTCAATGAACAGTAAAAAATGTTTATTTCTACTAACCTAAGGTGTTAACAGTAACACCGAAAGGAAAAATGTATTTGTCTTCTAAAGATTCAATGTTTACTTAGACATTGCTCTTTTACTTGTGTTCTAGTTGCTAGAACAGCACAAGCTGTCCTGCTCCTGGGCAGGCTCTTCCAAGATGTTCCACACTTTGATGCCTGATCTCCCATCCTTACAAATTTAACAGCCCTGTTACTTTGTGTGGATTTCCTTTCATAGGGTGTCATTAACAAATTTTCAAGAGTTGTTTGAAGGTCAGTAGAAAGGAATCTGCACACCACAGTCACCAAGTACAATATTGATCCAGAATGGTATCTCCTGACCTCCAGACTGAGCTGTTCCCTTGAGCCTTTTCCTCCTTGTCTGCCAACAGATTTCTCCCTTTTAAAAGGAAGTGACTAAAATAGTGCTGTTCAAGATGAGACAGAACAAATGCGTCCTCAGATGAAGTGGGAGCTAAATGCTATAGGACTTTGAATGATGATGCAAGGCCATCTTCACAGGGGAGTAACATTAAATAAATCTGTGCTTACTGGTATTCTTGGCAAGAGACTGTATTTCTGAGCCAGTTAGCAATGGATGGAGAGACAACTAATGAACCCACCTGGCTTCTAGTACAGACGTTATTTACTGCAATGTTAGCACATGAAGAAGGATGCTTAAAAATAACGGGGGCCCCTCTGGTAATGAAAAAATGCAGATGAATTAAACCATTCACTCTTTGCCAGGGAAGTGACTGCCGTGTTTTAAAGAAAAATAGTGTTTTCTATATTTTCAGGGAGTCTTTCCTAACACTTGAAGAATAGAAGAAAAGCAAACAGAAATGTCTTACTGCAACACCCCGAGATATTTAACTAACTGCACAATATGTGACACTAACCTTGCTTATAACTTTAATATTGGTGTTTGTCTTTAGATTTTGATGGTGCACTTCACTAGAGAGATATTGTCTTAAGATAAAACATGGCTTTTTCCATGTAGTTTATAATCTAATGATGGAAACAACAGGTTCTAGCACTACAGAATGTAGGCATGATACAATAGGTTTGCATATAAAGAAATGCACACAGCAGTAGAGGAGATAGTCCTTTAAAAATCCCATACATGTGGGGTGTGTGTGTGTGTGTGTGTGTGTGTGTGTGTGTGTGTGTGTGTGTGTGTGTGTGTGTGTGTAATTTATTATGACTTGAGAATGGCTGAGAAAGAGCAAGAGAGTTTGAGTTTAGAAAGGATGCAGCACTGTTCATTTATATGTATATATAATACATATGTATGTTATGTACAGACAAAAAGAAATTCCCTCCTGACCTCACAAAACTTAATGGACTCTTCAGATTATTACAAAATTTCTGGCTTTCAGAGGACAAAAGATTTATCATGCAAATAGAATTATTCTTAGGGACAAGCTGAAGTTTAAATAAAATTTAGAACTGAGACTCTATTAGGAAAAAACAGATAATTCAGATCTCTTGCCTGCTTCTCTAAATAGACTGGTTCTCTAAATGTATCCAGTTCCAGCTTACCTTAATATGAACATAAATTAATTCAGAGTTTGTAAATGGAGAACCTTTGCTGTAAAATAAGGCTGATATCAGCTGTGTCAACTTCTGTTTGAAGCAGAGAGGCTGCTCTGCTGTCAGCAGAGCCGTCAGAACACTACCTAATGCTCCATGTATCTGACTGCCAATCTGCACATATCTGATTACCTCTCAGACAGAGCCAGTACTTAGGCTTCTCATAAGTAAAGCATATTTGTTCCTTCTGAAGATAAACACAGGACTTGTTCCTGCTGGTCACCAAGTTACAGTCTATTTTTGGACAAGAATGCTGTTGCCTTCAATCCCCTGCTGTGTTTGTGAGATTTGTTAATGACCATGGTGCCTACACATGTAAACAGGCACAAATCACAATATGTTTGTTCTCTCCTGACAAGAGGTTATGAACACATCTGCTCATTCCTCCCACAGAAAGAACTTTACTCTGTACCAAAAGCCATTTCTAATAGAAATTAGTACAGAGCAAAACCACAAGGATGAGTATTTCTCACTGCATGTAGCAGCTGTATAGAGGTATGTCTCTACCAATATACTAATATTTTGTTTGATTGAAAAAAATACATCACTGAAAACTCATACAGTTGAACTATGCAGTTATATGACTATAAATACAACTATATCCTTCTGAAGAGTCCTCAAGGCAAGAAGATTAAGGCTTTTTTAAAAGTATTTGATTTGCAAATAAATAATAGTATTTGCATCCAGCTGTTGCTGTGGGTGTTATTTGTGGTATAGCTTCTTCACTGCTTTTTGATCATTACTCAGTTAAACTGTATATGTTTTTAGTGACTTAAGAAAGAGTTTTGCTTTCTGGTGCAGAAAACCTTTAGTAACAAACCCTTCAGCCAGAAAGCTTCTAAGAGCAATTTGAGAAAGCTTGCCCTGCTTCTTTTATGTTTTGAACATATGGGAGTTTTCCTATTATTTTTATATTTTCCCTTAAATTTAATGAGTTTTCTGTGCTCTGTAGATCCATTGTGAAGCTGATAGAAATGCTGGTCCTCTTTCAATGAATAATAGCCCTTATTCAGTGTTAAACTTTACAAATGGCAGTAACAGTGCACATGCAGCAGATCTCCAGGGTAATCAGATTTGTGTGTGTGCCAGCAAGCTGTTCACTTCACCTTGCAAGAAAGGGCTGTTTGAGTCTACTAGATTTTTTTTAAACTCCTAGTCTGGATTTATTGGGGGAAATAAAAAGCTTGTTAATAACTTCTTGTTAGCTTCTTAATAACTGCAGGCTTCTTACCAGCAGGACAGCAGGAATAGAACTGGAAAATGCTGTCGTGACTGTTCTAAAATCATTGGGCTGCCCCTGGAAGACATTTCTGTTGAATGCTGGCCTGAGCAGTGTGTCTTTGCTGCCTTCTTTGTGTAATTAGAGGGTAAACCTGTCTGTTTTTTAAAAAACCCCAGACTTTTCTGTTTCTATCCATGTGTATCTCAGAAATGGTGAAATACCTGAGTGAGCTTTAACTTGTTAGCATCAGGTACCAATATCTGGGAAGTGCAGCAATCTGACATCCAAATCAGTGTCCAGCACCATGGACTGCTTTTTTTTCCATTAAGTTCACCCTCTCAACTTTGCTCCAGCTGTAATTTATGGCTATTTTATAGCCATTGGAAGTTTGAACTCACTGAATCCAATGTGCAGCCTCTGAGCCCAAACTGGTCCTTCTGGACTCATGCTTCCCACTTGTTGAAGTGGTTTACTTGTCCAGATCTGAGCCATGGAGAAACCCAAAATGTGATCCTTGTGGATGATAAAGGAGTTAATGTTTGATAGAAAGTCTGAGCTTTTTTTGAGATTCCTGAGCAATCACAGCAACAGAGATGAAACTGGAGACAGTTTGGAAGCTGGGAGATGCTGGAACACAACTGTTGCTTGTTTAGCTTAAAAATGTCACTCAGCTAATTAGTTCAGTGAACCATAGAATCATAGAATGGCTTGGGTTGGAGGGGCCCTTAAAGATCATCTAATTCCACCCCCCATGTCATAAGCAGAAACACCTTTCACTGGGTAGGTTGCTCTCAGGCCCATCAAACTTTGCCTTGAACGTTTCCAGGTGTGGGGCATCCACAGCTTCTCTGGGCAATCTCAGTGTTTTGCTATTCACAAAGGAAAGAATTTCTTCCTAATATTTAATCTAAACAAAACCCTCTTTTAGCTTAAAACCATTACCTGTTGTCCTGTAAAAAGTCCCTTTCCAGCCTTCTTGTAGGACCATTTATGTACTGGAAGGTACAACAAGGGTCCCCACAGCATCCTTTTCTGCAGGCTGGACAACCCCAACTCTCTCAGCCTGTAAAGTTTTTCCAAATGTTGCCTGTGAGATTATTATCATTACAGTGCTAACACAAATAGCCCACATTCCAAGCTCTGAACATCAGAGAAGAAATCTCTATATGGGGCCAAGTCTGGACCTGATAGAAACTGTGGAGATAAACCCTTGACATTAGAATCAGGGATTTTTAATGCCTAGTTTTCAACATGATTTTTATCTCTCTGCCCCATTCTGCATAGCTTGCTTAGCATAACTGCCTGTCTGCTCAATTCCCCTCCAGGCACTTGATGAAAAAGCAGATGGCTGAACATTACAGGTGCCCCTCGTAGACTGAGGGTGTTACAATACAGAGCCTCATAAAGCAAGGACAGGCTGTGTTCCAGCTGTGCTGCAGGGATGGGGGAAGCTTGCTGTGCAGCTGTGCAGAGGGATTAGTAACTGCAGTCAAGCATGGTTGCATCAATCACGAAGAATCAATTCTTGCTCCTCCCCTCAGAGTTGCAAAGTGCCAGGGGCCAGCTGCCCTCAGAGAGGGTTGATAAACACATCTGAGGAAATGTCAGACCGGTTCAGGCAAACCTAATACTCCTAAACCACTACTGACAGAAGCCTGTGTCTCATCCAGCCCTCAGTGATGCTGCTGTAACAGCTGAAAATGTCTGATCCAGCATGTCTTTTATCCATTCTTCCATCCTGCCCTGGGCTTTCCACACATCCTTGCTCTCTTGGCTTCATGCTGCTTTGACCCTTCATTTGCATTTATCTCTTACTGTTCTAATCTGCTTTTTTAAAGCCAGTCTTTAATTTGTACCTCTTTGTTGCTTTATCCCACCACAAAAGCCATTGGATATGCTTTTTCAACACACACTCACAGACAAGTACGATTTTTTTAAATGCCCCCCCCCAAAAGTAGATAGATTTTCCTGTGATGGTTTTTCAGTTTCCTTTCTTCTTCAAGACATTTATGTTCCACTATTCCAGCATTTTCAATGCCATTTAATATTTGGATTGGCTTTTGTTCTTCCTCAGGATTTCAATTTCTTTTTGGCTAAGAGAGAGAAACTAGGTGAAGATGTAATGCAGCTGGACAATTAGCCACTAAAAATAGTTTGCTAAAGGTCTGGGCAATACAGAGACCACTATAAATACCAGATTTGCAGATCATGTGGATTCAGGCTGAGTAGTGTGCTTAATCCTCAGTGCTGTGCTGAATGATTTGCTGTGGCTGCATTTTAATAAACATTCCTAAACCAGATATTGCCTCCTGCTATCCATAATCCCCAAACTTTCAGTTGCCCACCACAGCCTACAGAATTTAAATTAGAAATAACATTTGCCAATTTGCGTCCTAAAACAAGATTATTGTTTCTATTGTTTTGTCTCATAAAAATGATGTCATATTTTCTTAAGCCAAACCAATGTCAGCATCAGTTATGGAATGGTAGTTGAATTAGAGTGTAGTAAAGTTCAAGTCCAGTGGAACTTAGTTACTAGGATTAGAGATCTGTTTTGTTCAGCCCTGCCTCTTGGTTAATTTCATTCAAATGAAGGCCATGACAATTCAATTACACTTCATGCTCTGTGGCAGCACGCTCAGTCAGCATTTTACTCATACATAGCTCAGAACTTCCACTGACATCATCCTGAGGAAAGGCTGGCTAGATGCTAAGAAAGGATTCAGCATTTAGCTCTCAGTGGTGACAAGTCCATTAGGGCATAGGTAAGTATTGTGTGGATAGAACTGCACTGACACCAAATGTCAGTGAAGTGCAAGACTAAGGGCAGGAATTACACTGTAATTCTACCATAGCTCTATACAAGTTTGATCTTTAAGTTAAAAGTTACTGCTTTTTAGCTTGTGACATCAGAGTGGAAAGTGAGAAATTTCTGTTCTACACAGAGTGCTCATCTTTGGTTATTGCATGCCTTGAATTTCTGAGATGTGGTTTTGTCAAAGCTGCAGATGATTTCTGAAATTGTTTGGATTCCTAAAGATGTCAAATAAAAATGATTTAATTAGTGTAATGGTTGGAGTTTTTTTTTAAAGCAAAGTTATTTTATGTTTCTTAATCCATTACCTTTTCAAGCACAATCATTCCTGTTTCACTTAGCATTGCATCTCAACTTCCTCTAAGGTTGATGTGTGCCCAAAAAAACCCACCCCAATATCCCTTAGAACATTTATTTGCCTCCATTTTCTGATCTTGCTATGTGAAATCATGTTTCTAATGGTAGCAAATAGATTTTGTCCTGAAAGAAGGATGAAGTTTCTGACATATCAGAGTTAGCATCAAAGAATTTTGTGATAGGAAAGAATGATAGTAAGAAAAGAGGGAAAACAAAATCTTACAGTGTGTTTGCCCAAACCAGTTTTTTTTTTTTTTTTTTCTTGAGACTTCCAAAGCCCAAAAACAATGGAAGGTGCTACCTAATGCAAAGATCAGATCTATTATCTTGATAAGGCTTACCTATTGAAAAATTAGTGAAGGATCTAATTACAGTGATTGTTAGGTGCATTCCAGATTACTGTCTCTGACAATAAAATTATTGTCAGTTAAGCTTTAAAAAGGCAGTCAACTAATTAGTTCAGGAGAACTATTCAAAACACTGCCCTTCAGGTTGTTAGAATTGAATTCCTAGCATACATAGCCTGCATTTCAAATTTAAATTCTAGAGTATCTAGAATTACTCGACACAAATTGGCAAATGCCAGGACTTTACAGTATTGTAGACCAGACTCTTGCCCTAAAGTTGATGAAAGAGTTCATTGTAATTTTAGCCAGTCACAGGAGGCAACTGAGGTTGGGTGGACAAAGAGAAAGTGCTGGAGAGGAATGATTGATGAATCTATTACATCGAGACATCAGACACACATTCACACTAACACATTTCTGAGCTGCATGTCTTCCCTAATGAGGTCTCAGCAGTGGTGTCATCAATAGTGAGCTCTGTAGTGCCTCAGGGGCTGCATCTCTCTATTGCCTTGACATTCAGTCAGCACATAGCACAGTGGAAAAAAGCTACCTGTCACCTTTATCAACTTAGCCTGTGGTACAAGCACTCACAAGCTGTTTTTACATTAGCACTTGTGTCATTGCTATCAACAAATGAGGGAGAAGACATCAGAGATTTCTTTAAATTTCTAGAAGTAGACAAAAGCAGAGGCTTATTTTTCCCTTTCCCCTGACCTCTTGACTGCTTTCTAATACCTTTGTACTAAGCTACGGCCTTTTCTGGTGCAGTTCCTTTCTAAGAACCATTTTGGCTGGACAATAACCTGGCATAGAAATTTCAGTCTCCTTTCATTACTATTTTTCCCCTCTGAGCCCCAAAGAACCAATTATATTTTATGTAAAGTAGTTTTGATAATGTGGGTGGTACTGCATTGATGAGGGACGCAGAAGCAAGTTTGGTACATCTTGCTGTTGACTCAAATGTAGTGAATATAGGCTGTAGTTTGGACCCAATGATGATGAAGATTCCTATTTTCCCTGCTTTTCACCCTCATCAAGCTGAGAGCAGGAGTCTAAGAAGCAAAAGATGTCAGAATACTAACTCTTTGGCATGGGAACTTAGAATCGTAGAATATGCTGTGTTGGAAGAGACCCATCAGGACCATCAAGTCTAACTCCTGGCCCTGCACAGAACACCCCAAGAGTCACACCATGTCCCTGAGGGCCTTTTCCAAATGCTACTTGAACTCTGTCAGGTTTGGGGCTGTGACCACTTCTCTGGGAATCCTGTTCCACTGCCCAGCCACCCTCTAGGTGAAGTGCTTTTTCCTGATATACAACACAAACTTCCCCCAGCTCACTTTCATGCTGTTTCCTAGAGTCCTTCACTTGTCATCACCACAGAGAACAGATCAGTGTCTGCCCCTCATTTTTCCCCCATGAGGAAGTTCTAGACTGCAATGGGGTCTCCCTTCAGTCTCCTCCAGGTTGAACAGACCAAGTGACCTCAACTGCTCCCCTCTTCCTCCCATGGCTTCCCCTCAAGATCCTTCACTGTCCTCATGGTCCTCCTATGGATGATCTCCAATAACTTAATATTATATCCCTTTCTTATATTTTGGTGTCAAAACTGCACACAGGACTCGAGGAAAGTATCTGCCATGACACTTTCATCTTAACTTATTGTTAATTACAGGCATACTTCCTTTGTGTTGTTCGCTTTTGGGTGAAATCTTGTCCCTTTTTTGGAGTATCCCCAGTATCACCCTTAGGTGACTCTTGCTAATAACCTAATTTCTGTGGCTCCACAAAAGCCCCAAGCAGAACCTGTAGATCAATTTCTACTTGAAGTTAGAACCAATAAGGTAAGTTATAATTTAAAACCCTCCTGAGGGAGAGCTGACTCTTGCATAGTCTAGTAGCTACCCCTGAACTTGCTTATTGAAAGAAAATGACCCATAAAAAAAAAAGCTGATAGAAAAGGAAGCATTTTAGTCACAGAATGTTTATTATTAAAGATGTTAATAAGGCTTTACTTCATGGTAAGAATAGAACATACAATTTTATCTCTTGTTTCTAAATAAGAGAAAAGAAACAGTCTTAACCGTTTTTATTATTAAAAGACCAATATTGTGTAACAATAAAAAAGCTTAGAAAAGTCTAAGAAAAATACATAAAAATATAGCAAACTATATCCAGATGTAATACAGAGCTTAGGCACATGTGAGCCAATCCAATGTGAGCCAATTAACTATGGCAGCCTGTCAGCTGAAGTTACTATAGGGGACTGAATGTATGCCTCAGTTGCTCAGATAATTGCTCAGTTTATGTATGTCAGCTGATAAAGATTCCTAACCTAGGAATATAATAAGTAACTTACTGATATTTTTTTTAAACAAATGTACATCCTTTTTTAAACAAATATACATGTGCAAAGTAATACATGTTGTGTATTCAAAAAATCCCTTCATTCTCCCCAAGTTATCTATTTTATGGTAATTACATATATATAAAAATTTTGGACTTGTAGTTAATGACCTGAAAGTATCAACTCAGTCACTGTGGCTTTGTATAAATTAATTATTGTGCAGTCTGTGAATTGGTGAATATTTTTATAAAATTGCAGCTACTTCAAATTCTAAACTGTAAAGACCAGCTGGGTGAACTTACATCGGCATGTGCCTCTGCCATCTGGGAGTAAGTGTTACCAGACAGTCATCCCAGGGCTGGTACAACCAGATTGAATTTGTTTGCTGTACCTCAAGGACATGTGACAGGTATTTCAAGTATTTTCCCTCCTTTCTACTGACATGTTGAAGAAGATGCTTTCTGAGGTGCCCTCTGAAAAAGGCATTTTTTCCACCTTCCAGAGTCATAGGATCTTCAGGCCAATGGGTACCAGGGAAGAGAAACAAGCACAGCCAGATGCCACAGTGATGTAGCACAATACCAACCACAATTTCCTAGGAACAGTTTGGTTTACAGATGGCATAAAACTGCTAATTGCATTGACAGTCACTGACAATCAGGGTCACTGACAGTCGTGGCTACTTCACTCTGCCCTGACAGCACGTCACCTGCATAGGCAGGGAGCTGGCTTAGTGGCTGCTCTCTGCAGAGATGTTTATTGCTCCCAGGTGAACACTCTGCCTCGAGCTTGCCCGTTTGTCCAGTGCTAAGTGCAGGTGAGGTCTGGCACACTTCCTCTGCACAGGGCTGCTCTCACTGCTGGCAGGAAATCACCCCTTCCCATTACAGGTGTGCCAAGAACAACAAGGATTTCAGTATTTCAAACTGGAATTGAGAATAATATTGACTATTCTGAAGCAGGTATTTTCCACAGCTGATGGGCTTATTTTATGGTGATATGATGAAAGCCATATTCCTTGAGTTTGTTTGTGGAGGAGGTTGTCTGAGACTGCCACAACTTCTATAAGCTGAACATCCATTTTCTCTACTTACCTTCTTCCACCCAAAAAGGCAAGTTATTCTGAAAAGCCAAGTTATTCACTTGGAAAGAACTCAGCTTGGTTTAACACACTTTATTTTGATAAATATTAGCTGACTGTTTCTTTCCATTTTTATGTCTCTAGATGCTTATACACAGATTGTTTCAGATTTTGTTGTGGTATCATTACAGGTGTTAAACTTGGACTGACTAGCCTACAATTTTCCATCTTTTCTTTACCCTTTTTTCTGTGGGAGAGCACTATAGTCATTCTGATAAATCCTTTGTGTGTCCTCAAAGTAGTTTAGATTGTTTCAATTATTTCTTAATCTTCCAAGGTGGATTTCAGCGGGCTCCATTATGATGCACATGCAACAACTAAATATCTGCTATCTGTTCTCTCCTAATTCTAGCTGGTGTTCCACACCTCTGAAATGTGGTAATAATCTGAACACAGATACTATTTTTATGAAGGTTCAGGCACTGAACACTTTGTCCTTTTACATTCCTTCGTAATTTTTTTTCATTATTCCTGCCTAAGACCAGTGAAATCTTCTCAGTCTTTTATCCTGACTGTATTTATAAAGGTTTTTCTTACTTTCTTTTTTGTCCTTTGCTGGTTACATCTCATTTTAGGCCTCAGATTTTCTGATGTTATCTGCAAATCACTTTATGTTCAGTGAGCATTTGTGTTTCCGTTTTTAAACAGTTAATTTTGATTTTCAGGTCATTAGTAAGCTACTGATGTTCTTGATATAGAGCATTTTCAATATATGTTATCTCTCCTCTGCAGAGGAATAACCTGTGATTCTTTCAATATGGAACACTGCTATATTCGATTCCAAAAATGGCAAAAGAGTACTTCAACATTGTCTGAACCTTTTTTCCAATTTTATATTATAAAACAGAAATTGTAGCAAATATATCCAGTTTCAGAAGAATGTAGATTTTGGCAGACTGCATACAAGACTAAAATAAGATTTCATCAAACTTTTTGCAGCCAATTGCTATTTTAATACCAGTGCTTCAAAAATGTACAACATCCGCAGGAACTGGGGAAAGAGGAAATAAACCCAATCTGAATATATCTAACATGACCAGAACAGCAGATAATGCTCCATTACAACAATGCTATTGAAGACTTGCTGACAATAAATATCTGGCAGAGAAAGCCCTTCTTGCCTTCTGCAGGATAAAATTGCATGTGGGAGATCCATATCAAGGAACTATCATTCTGCCCTAAGGCATTTCCATGGGGAATGCAGATCATTAGACTGTGGTACCAGATGGCAAAACTGTAAAACCTCTTCTATATGCCCTAGTTATCCCTGGTAATCTGCCAGGCCAGGTTTATAAGTGAGCTGTGCTCTGTTTTTCTGGACAACTCAGGGTTTTTTGTTTCTAGCTAAGGTGGTGAATTTTCTTATGTGAGGAAGTCCAACTAAGAGCAAATCAGATGATGATGATTGTCAAAATAGTGGAAGATGCTTTTTGTGGAAAGAGTAGAGTTTAGGCCCAGTAGATGTATATCTGATTTTTACATATTAATTATCTGTGGAATTCTTTCCTGATATTCTTTATTTCTTAATTTGGATAGACTTAACTCTAACATATAATCTGTGTTAGACTGCTATTTTAAGGTTTGCTTTACTTCTGAATTTAACCACAGTGATGAAGTAGTCACAGGCTCTGACCCACAACGGACCCTGTGTCTTAATTTGACATGCCAGCATGTTTGCTCATTTTCTTTCCCTTGGGTATGTGGACCCTCACAGTCCAACTGTCCTCAGCCCAGAGAGCTGTGCTGACTCCCCAGCTAGATTAAGATCATCCTCCCACAGAACATCTCTACCCTCACCTTTGCAGATACTCTGATTAATAATTGCATCTTTCAAAGAATGGAAGTTTCATTAGGTTTTGCACATATTTATAAAAGCTCTTTTAAATTCAAACCATTTTGCCAGTATATATAGCACATGAGATGGACAGCTCTAAAGACATTCCATGGCCAAAACTTGCAAAATCACCTCTAAGTTTTGCTGTCTCATTTAAGAGAACTTTTAACTCTAATAATAGTCTTCAACAATTTAGAGCCCTCCTACTCCTTTGGCTAATTCCAGAAGTTTGTCTAAGACTGATTTCCCTGAGGACTTTCTTCTCACCACTCTGCCACTTCCAATTCTCCAGATGGTTACAGCAGATAAGCATCATTAGTAAATCAGTAGAGTTTGGCAGGCTGTCTTCATTTTCCTGCTAGGGCAGCATTATGCTGTCACCAATAGTCCATCAGTTTTCTCAGATTTCACAGCAGACACTGAGGTACAGCTCTCATCCCTTCTAAATGAATTATGTGATCCAGCTGGATCCAGTCTCCTTGGAAGAGCAGATCCTATGGCTCATTTTGGGGACTGGGAGGAGGTGAGCACCACCAACTCTGCTGATGCTACCTCAGTCCTGGCAGTGACAGAAGAAAATGAAATATATATGGGCACTTTTGCTGTGCAGCTTGGCAGGACAGGACGGTGTGAAGGGCCCAGGGCAGTGCACTCTTGAAAACTCTGGCAATGGAGAGCAATACACTCTGAGCAGGCTCCCATGGCTTAGTTCTCCTTGCAGCCTGAACACAGTACGTGAGCCAAATGCTGAGCTCTTCTGATGTAATCAGAAGTATAGAGTAACAAACCTAAGTAAGCTTATAGCCATATGGAGAGTTGATAAAGAGACCAAGTATATTGGTTTATACAGACAGCTCAGACTGTCAGGAGAACACTATATGACTGACAGAAAGCAAACAATATTTTTCTTTCAGAGAATCAGTTGTTTGATAAAAAATAAATACATCCAAAACACACTATATTCCCCATGGAAAATATATTATGTGTCTTGCATTAGTTAAAATGAAGCTAACTTAACAACTGAAAATACTTGTATGAATGAGATGTGAGCAGTAAGTGTTAATGTTACTGATGTTCAGTTGTGTTAGTTCTCAGATTAGTTATATGCTGTGGCTTGTATCTCTAAAAATACAGAAGAGATATTCTCAGCTTGATGAGATGATGTTATATAGCTTCCTGTGATTCTAGCAGGCATTCCAGCACAGGATGTGTTTGAGATGTGCTTTGCTAAGATGCTGGATGAGCCAGAGGAACCTGCAGTTCCTGCCTCCTCTCCCGTGGTGGTCGTGCCTCCCATCAAGGTGGCTGCCCTTCATCCAGCAACAGCAGCAGTGACAGCTCCTCTGGTAACAATGGCTCATCAGACAGCTCCAAGGAGGAACAGTGCAGCAGTTCCTGGAGCTCCAGGAGCAGGTACCACATCTGGTGTGGGGAGTTGGGGATGTCCAGAGGGTCCTTCTGGAGCTTGGTGGCCTTGCAGTTGTGGCTCAAAGTCATGGACTTTCCATCTGTGTAAGAGTGACTGTCAGCTGCCAAGGGCTCCAAAATTGTTTGGTTTCAAGAAAAACTCAAAGAAATTGATGCTTTCTAGGCTGGTCCTTCCTGCTAGGACACAGGAGTTGGTTTCCAATGGCAGAAATCTGCTGGCTGCACTTGGATAATGTCTTAGCAGTTGGACTTGGGGACACAGCTTGGCAGTGATGATGGTGGTGTTGGGTTGATGTTGGACTCCATGGTCTTGAAAGTCTCTTCCAACCCAGATGATTCTGTGATTCTGTGACTCATGTTGTGATAGATATGGTCATTCCTGAGGGAATTTGGTTTTTATTCAGGCACTCAGGTTTGTGGATGCACGTGAGGCAGACTGACATGCGACACAGCTCATGATGTGGTGTGTCTTAACTCTGAACTTTAAACCAGCTGTGTCAGCTCACTGCTCAAAGCAGCTGAAAATGTCACACAGCCTGTTAGTTTAGTCAAGATGGGACTCAGGTGAGCTTCTTAGAACCACTGGCATCTCAATTGAAAAAAAAATCTTGCAGGTAATCAGAAAAAGACTGAAAGATCAAGTTAAAAAATAAATACAGGAAGAAATTTAAGCCTTTTGCATTTCTCTGACTGTAATGTATTTACTTTTCTGAGCTACCTCACATTGGCTGGTCTTTTATTTATTATACTGCATCCCAACTCTACTATTTTTTTAAAATACTTAGCTATAAAAATATATATTTAGATATAAAAGTTATTACACTGTAAGTGCAAAGGAAAAATACCAAGGCTGAATGCAGAAAGATTCTGTCTGATTGCCAGGGTTACACTTTGTGGAAGCAAAGCTAAATTGGGGATTAACATGAGAGGTTACATAAACTTGGAAGATGCTACATTACTGAAAACATTCATTATGCCTGAGTTTTGTTCTAGGTCAGTATCTAGAGCTTATACTGAAGCTGGTCAGTCATCTGACTGTGTGAGTATTGCTCAGTCTTTTCCACTGCTCTTGATACGTTTCTGATTTTGTAGATTATTGACTTTGCTCTTAGTTATGCTTGATTATTTTCTAGGAGAGATTATCTATGGCTGCAAATACAGTTAAGTGCACTGCTGTCAATTTTTTGTGTGCCTCTGCCAAAAACTGCATTGTGCTGATACTAAAATGCCCTTCCCTGGCTCTGTCAAACAGTCTCCACTCTTTGAGTGGGCACTTTGAACTAATTGTATGATATCACTGGACTTTAACTGGAGAATAGCAAAGTGAAGGCAAAGGGTTTAGGTATGGTTAAATACAATGTGCAGAATATGCCACATAATAATATTTTTAATAAAAACATTGGAGTATGAGTCTCCACTGGCTATTGAAAATCAGCTGCAGAAAAACATGAACAGTGTGCATTCTGGCTCTTCCTGGCTGGAGCCATCTGTTCTCCATAGATCTGTATTACCCATCATGGATAGAGCTCCTCAGAATAAAGTCCCACAGGTTGTGCAAGTGTTACATAATGGAACCATAACAGTTCTGTTAAGCCTAAAGGTACTTAACTGTATGACTGAGATGTACTCAGTATTGTATGTACTACTTCCTTGTCCACACATTTCAAAGTCTACTTGTACTTGAAAAGATAAAATGAGTTTTAAGTCTTATGCCTATTGCTGCCACTCATCTTGTTTCATTACTGTCATGTGCAAAGGGAAAGGAACAAATAGCAACTGACCTCAAAAATATCCTTCATGATTTGTACATAAACCCTGTACCTCCTTAGTTATTACTAAGTTTCACAGGGAAAGAAATAAGAATACTTCAAATGGATTTTGTTACTTGAAAGAACCAAACCTCTTGGGACTGTCTAGCTTGGCTGGCTTTCCCTTACTTCAGAATCTCTAGAGCTCTGGTTTTTTTTTCAGTTTGTAGTTGTTAGATGATTAGCCTTGATCACTTTAGAATGCAGTGTGAGACTTTTCACCACAAAGCCTGTCTCCAAATTTTTCATTCTTTTTAATTTATAATAAAAGCTGGTAAAAACTGCAGTTGAAAGGAAGGAAGAAAAATGATGAGAATATCAATAAAATAAAAATTTATTCTTTAGATTTTCTTTGCAACACAAGTTTGAAACAATTTTGACAGAGCATTTAAAGGCATAGGAAGTAAGAACATGGAAAATATTAGAAATATTTTGTCATAAAGTTATTTTTGACACAAATGCAAAAACAAGGAAAAAAATCTTGTTTATAGATTAGAAATTAATTTTTTAACACTCCTATGCATTTCCTGTTTTTTAATAAAATATAATAAGGAAATTATGCTGAGCAAGTGAAAGAACTTGCTTTTGTTTTGTTTTAAAATGCTTCGGTATTTTTTGTTTCCTGTATTCAACATATCACAGAATGGGTCAAGGTGAAAGGTCTGGCCCAACCTCCCTGCTCAGGCAGGGTCATCCCAGAGCTCATAGCACAGGTTGCATCCAGACAGTTCTGGAATCTCTCCAGAGAGGGAGACTCCACAGCCTCTCTGGGCAGCCTGTTCCAGTGCTCAGTCACCTGCACAGCAAAGTTCTTCCTCAGGTTCACTGGAACATCTTGTCCCTCAGTTTCTGCTGCTGCCTTTTGTCCTATTACTTGGCACCACAAGAAGAGTTTGACTCTTAAACAGAAACATAAGGTTGGGAGAAAAGGTCTAATCATTGTTTTCACTGTTAAATGCACACCACTCCACAGCATAAAGGAAATGCTAAAGAATCTCCCCCAGTAGGGACAGTTAATACCTAATATCTTGATATGTTCACAGTAGTAATAATATCTAACACCTTTGGTTTTTTGTTGTGGGAAAATGTTACTCCCTGGTATTTTATCTTTCACACTTTAATATTTGAAAATGGAATTTTTTTTTCTCTTTTACAAATCAGTATAAAAAGCCTGAACTATCCACATTAAAATTACAGCTGTTTACTTGGCTTGTCCTACCCTCTTCGTCACGAATTAGATAAACACGCTGGGTCTGGATTCTTGTTAGATATCACTAGATAAACAAGGTCAGGTATGATTAGCTTTTGATTAAAATGCAGCTAAAGAAAGTGTAGAATACTGCTGAAACTTTACTTTTTTTTCTCTTATCTGCATAGTACCAATTCTCCAGAATACTGGAGAATATACTCCACAAGACCCCAGAATATTGAGGTCAGTAATGGCAGGCTCCAGATGAGCATGAAGATGGGCATGGCCTCATTTTTAATTTCTGTAATTCTGTCCTGCTTCTCTGCACTTCCCACTATTTCAATGGATCACAGTTTTGTTTTCCCTACTATGTGATGCCTTCTGGAGTGGCAGTGTGAGCTCTTAAATGGGCTGTTGCTTTTCTTATCTGTGGGAGCACATACTAGTTAGATGATGTTACTTGTGAATTTATGGAATGCACTGGAATCCTTTGGATGTGTAAAGCTCTCAAACATTATAAATATTTTTGTAACTTTCTTGAGTCTGTTATCTCTGATGCAGTTATGATTATTTACAAAGAATATCTACAAAATAATATTTCTCTGAATTAGTCTTTGCCCTTAGTTCAAGCTTATTAAAATAGTACTTTGTCACAAAATTTTATTTCTAGAATTTCTAGGCTTTTCCTAGGGTGATATCAATTTGTACCTCTGCAGTTTCTAACACTATTGTTGTTTCTCTATCGAATTCCCCTATTTCTCCAGCCTCTGCTAAAACTGCATGCAGGAGACCTTCAAACAAATTACTGACCAGTATATATTACTGACCAATATTTTCTTCCTTAAGTTTACCCCAAAGGATGAATTAATCATTTTTCTTGAGGCTGACTATAATGTGTATTGTATCCTGGTAGGATGGAGTGATGGGAGAAATGCACTGTAAAGTGCAAGATACTAATTTTTTTTAGATCTACCTTGACCGGTGCAAGCAAACAATATTTTTCCCTTCCAGTCACTTCCATCTCATATCCCCTTCCTTACCAGCACTAGGCTTCTTCCTTGGCAGCATGTAAACTGAGCTTCTCCATGGTTGTGAGCAGTTTCAGGCACTCAGTGAAAGCACTGGATAACCTCCCAAAGAGCCTGCACATATCCTGGCCAATCCAGCTGTGGTAGAACTGTTATTTTCAATATTGTCAGCCAATGCTGGGAAGTACTTATTGACTGAGAGAGAGAGTTAAATTGTTCCAAAGCTCTAAAAGCTGTTCAAACCCAACTTCTGACCTGATATTGCTCTGAGTGTGTAAGTCTTGCCAATATGAGTGAAGGCTGAAGTATATGAGCCTGTGAAAAAGCACAAAACCTTATAGGGAACTTCTGTATTTCTAAAATAGACAAAAGTAGCCTGGAACATTTTCTGAAGATGTATCCATAACCCAATGTCTCATCTGTATTGACGTGCATCAGGGGCTGAAGCCATTTTCCTGTGCACTTTGTGCAGTGTGTTAAGGACACTTAGCCAGTGCAAGGAGCTAGGCTGGAGTGAGCTACTGGCCATCAAAAAGATTTAAGTTGCTTTAAATAGACTTGTGGGAATCTGAAATACTTTAATTGCCTAGCTTGAAGCAAAGCTTTTGCAGTGTCTGGATTTATTTATATTCTCCTCACATCCTCTGGAGCCAAAGATAATGATACATTTCCTTCTACCCTACTAACTTTAACAAAAGGTTTTTGCACATATGCCCAGACTTAAAGCATGGTGTCAGGACTGCCTGTGCAGAACAGAGGATCTGTTCACTAGAGTAAATAGGAAGTGAGGAGTCAGGATTAGATACATAGTTTATGAATAAGCAATATGTGGAAAACAATTACTGTTGTGAAAGAGTAGGTTGTTCATTAATTTTTAAAGTTAAAGAATTTGAAAATATCCATTAGCTACAGCATGGTAGGTTTGTCCTGGCCTTTGACAAGGGTAATGGTGAGGTGGAAATCTTCTTTCTGTGAGGAAGGCACCAATGTATTTGATAAACATTATCTAATAACTGCCTCTCTAATATCCACCCCAACCTTTGTTTGGTTATTTCAGTGACCTTGTTGAGATCCCACCTCAGTTGCTTTTGTTGTTACCATGATTTGAACCTGAACTGCCATAAAGAAATAAAGTTTTATATGCACTTGCAACAACAGGAAAGCATGAGAAGAGGCTTCTAAGATTTCCTATGTTTGTTACCCTTTAGCCAAGATTTTTAGAATATGAAGTGCCTATGTGTAAGATACAGCAAGTGGGCTTTGTGATTATCATTAATCCTCTTGAAAGCTGGACATTTGGAGTGTCTGTGATTAAAAACTTTCAGTAATGTCTTGTCTATTATGTTGTTTCTCAAAATGGTAGAGGTTCACAGAATTAGTATAAAGAAAGCAGTCAAACATCTGCTGGTCTGATACAAACTGGGACCAGTAGATCCTTCCCACACTGAGCAGCCAACCCCATTTCTCACAGTTCTGCTCAAAATTCAGATAGTTGTGTCTTTCAATGACAAGTGAAGCTGGAACCAGCAGCAGTCACTCAGTTGCCTGACCCATCTGTTTTGTTCACCATTCAGTGGAAAAAAAATTAAAATGGCATTGAAGAATAAAGAGCTAAGTCATGGCTTAAAAGCTTCACAGTGTGGTGTACACTGCTTTAAAAGGCTCTCTCCGTTTGCTCATTTGACAAAATACTGATGGAAATTCTCAAATGTGATCTGTAATAGAGAGCAGTATTAGGCATATCACTATAAAAGGTAGATTTCTTATGCTACATTTTTATTCATATTTATTAAAAAAGACTGAAAATTTCAAATGCTTCTGCATATGTATTAACTTTTAAGAGCCAGATCAGAATTCTCTCTGGCTGTTCTGACTTAGTGTATTGAATGACTAATGGGATGAAAATCAGGAAATCTGGTCTTTCTCCACATTTTGCTGTTTGTTTGTCTGATTTTTTTAAATTTCTTTGTGCCTTAGTTTCTCCATCTCTAAAAAGAGGAACGTTTCACCTGTCCGTATTTGTAAAGTGTTTCAATACATCAACTAAATTTGGTGCATCAATGGAAGTTTTATTTATCATCTCTTGTTCAGTGCCTGCTGCTCATGGACATTTGGGAAATGGATTAATCAGATGCAGATGCACTGGTGCATTTGTGAAACTATTTATGTGCAAGAACTAATTAAAAAATCTCAAAATATTTCTGAAGATTTTGAAAGAAAAAATAATGTAACATTTAACAGAGGCCTAAAGCCTCAAGAGTGTAATGAGCAAATCTTGATGAATTGAAAAAGTTCAATACACATGATGGAGTTGACCAGCTTTGCACCTCAGTTTCTTTGTCTGCAGAATGGGATTAAAGAAATTATTGGCTTCCCTATTAAGCCGTGAGAATTCAATCATAGCTACCCTGTATGTCAAAGATGTTAAAAAATTGTTTACCACAGCTTTTGGTCTTTTTAAAGTCACAATAAGATGGCAGTAAGAAACTGAGACTTCCTTAAAAAAAAAAAAAAAAAAAAAAAAAAAGGTGGCTTCAAATGCATGCGTATTTATGCGTATTTACAAAATTGTTATTGGCTTCTCCAGGTGATTCAGGTGATTTGTTCCCCTTGATATCCAGGAGAGAAATTAGATAGACTTTTTTGGAAATAGGATCAGATTATTTTTCTGATGCTTCTAAATCTAGTGATGTTGGTTTTTGGAATTCATATGGGTAACAGTTGGCAGTACTCAGACAGATTTATGGAGCCTGACAACACCCAGATGTATACCAGGAACAGCAGAGAAGCAGCAAAGGCTGCAAGTGAGTATATAATGAAAGTCAGAAGATACAGTTCATGAAAGCAATTGAAGATATTTGTATGAAAATCCAGTGACCTTCCTGCTATTGGTTCCTTCTGACAAGTGGCAGACATCTGTCCTACCCCTCCTGCTACCTTGCTGCATGTCTCACAAACAGATCTTGAGCTGTAGAAATGGAAGTGTCAGGGAATTTCAGCCTAATCCATTTTGGATTTAACTCATGGGGCACCTGCATTTTATTACAGCTAGTGTCATATAGTGATAATGAGCAGCCATGTGGCATTGCAACCTACTCCTTATTTAGAGCATAAAACAGCTTTATTCCTGCAAGGGCAGAGCCAAATGTTTTACAGGCAAACAGTCTGCATGTTTCAAATGATCTGTTTCTATGATTCTAGCATTTTATAGTAAGAACCAAATAGCATAATTATAGGTAAGAAAGTGGAGGTGTTGGGAGGAAATGATGGCAGTGTTGTTTGGTAAACAAGCAGAGCTGAGAGCTTGCATCCTCCTGCTGCTGGAGCTCCACCATGTCCCCCGAAGCCACTGAAGGAAATCTTCGAAACTTAACACATGACCAACATATCCTGGACAAAAGCATGTAACATAAAATGGAGTTCGAGTGTGCCTGGCCCATAATTAGCTTAGGAGGTATGGACAGGAGTCCTCTGACTGGAGCACAAGGCTGGCAGATGGCTGCAGCCCTCTGCAGAGTAAGTAGCTCTGAATAGACTGCTTTGGAAAATGAAATAAAAATTAGTAAGAAGTAGGGAGCAACAGTTTTTTTCTTTTTTTTTTTTTTGTTACAGCTGCTCTGGTTTAAATTGATAAGATAGCTATACTGAGCTCTTTTCTTCTTTTCATGCTGAGGAAATTTGAGGAAGGCTGTTCTGTGAGCCTGCACAGGTGCTATGGGGTCTCATCTTGTATCCAATAAGAAATATTTTAACAATGACTTGCTCTTGCACAATGTATAGAAGAGATTTTGGTTTATTTGAAAATACATATTTATATGGAGAGCATGAAACTAGTAACTGTTATGTGGACGCATCTCAAGATATGCTATGTAGACAGACAATATAATATATTGCATTAAATGTTGCACCATTTGCACTGCAACCCATGGTACTCCTCTCTGAAATTATTTTTTTCTTGTCACTATCTCCTGTCTCATTAGTAAGAAGTTAATATGAATATATTTATAATGTGAAGAAGGGGCTTTTCAGTGGTGTGAAACAGTTATGTATAATCCACATTGCACTGGGCATTTATCCAGCCAGGGTTGTAGGCAAGTGCCATATGTCATTTCTCAAGTACATGATACATCATTGCTTGAGACCCAAGCATATTTCACCACACACATTGCCCATCTATTTCTTGTTTTTGTCTGTGTTTTCTGTATGTTTCTCATTGCAAGCTCTCTGCCTTCTGTTCTCTTTGGGAATCACTTTGCTGATTATGGATGGATACTATCAGCACAATCAAGACTGGAAATGATGCCCTATCCTCATTTAATGTAAAATTGAAGGTTATGTTTCTGAGATTGTTCTGTTATTATGGTACCCAGAAGAATTGTGAAAACCCAAGGAACAATACAGCTCCTTCATTAACAGATTAGAATGAATATCCTTCAAAGCAGTTGCTGAAAAGGATATTTTTTTTCCTCTGGTCTGCATTTTCAGGTGTATATTCTATAAGGTAAAGACATAACAGTGCTGATTTATCTGCCTACTTATTCCTGTTGCAAAATTCCTCTTTAAAAAAGCTTTGCAGTTCATTTGAAGGTTTATTACATTATGAATGACCAAGTGATTATTTACTTCTCAGTCACCCAATAAATCCATGAAAATGGACCGAACAAATGGGACTATGACATTTTGAAATGGAATTGTTTCACATTGAAATCACAGTTGGATTTCTACATGGGGTATTCCACTGAATCTTCAATAAAACAAACTTTGTGGATATGCTTGACTGAAAAATGTGCTGAATTACCATTGCAATCTCGGAGACAGAAGCCTTTAAGCCAGTAACTGTGCAGTGAGTATTTTCTGCCAAGGTACTGGAAACTCAGATTCAGTTCTACCCTTTTCATCAGAATCAAACCCCTCTTTTCTGGTTTTCCATCTCTCTGTTCAGGTAAGTCTCTGACTGACCTGTTTCACTTTGCATAAATAATTATCCAGTTCCTGAATCTGGGATTTGAGGTGCTTTCTTGAAGGTAGAATGTGATTCTTACAGTCTGGCTCCACGGCTAGATCTTGTATCATCACTAGCATCACCTTCCCAGCTGTGCTGTGGATGTAGCCAGAGAAATCTGGCCCAAACTAGCAGGTTCACTGGGCATGTAGAGGCAGTTTAGGGAATGGCTGAAAACATGAACTGTCCTTACTAGGTAATTTGTACAGATTTGGTGAGTGCAGGGAGGTACCTATGTTTGAGATTGCTGCTGATGCTGCCAGTTATACCAGTTTGCAAGATGCAAGTTACTTGAATATAAAAAAAGAAATGTTAATGGAGTCTTATTTTGCAGGTTTGAATGGATTTATATTATTCATAATATTGGTTTATAGTGGTTTTCTACTAAAACTCTCTTGTACATCTTTAAAATCAGGATCAAGGAAAGTACAGATACAATTGGAGAAAGAGTATTATAATTACTACCATAGTAATTAAAAGAGGCTATATTTTTGATCTGGAAGTTCCATAGGATACAAATACAACTCACTTTTAGTAGAAAGATAATTAATAGACCTCTGCTTCTCTCCTTTTTAAATCACTGGTCCATGCTTTGCTGTAGGAACTATATATTTGCTGAAACTCTAAAACTGCCCCCAGTCCTGGTTTTGCCAGAGGCTAAATATGTTCACTTTAGAACAGCAGTTTTCCTTGTCGGGGGGTCCTGAGATGTAGTTTGAGAATGATAGCATTCCTTTTTTTCAGTATTACAAAAATACATTCCTCAACATGTTTTGGACTTGGGCTGAAGATACTATAGAAATACAGCCCTTGCCACAGTCATGCTAAGGGATGGATGGTATTTGGTAGTACATATGGTGGATTTTGTGCATTCTTAGGCAGAGTGTGGTTCAAGATCTGTCCTCTCAGCTGGACTTGGCTGTTCTGAATCCCAAGTCACAACTTGGCTGTTGTGATTCCCAGTCTTCACTCCCAGTCTGTATCTCCATTTTCAGCAGAGGAGATGTAGCTCATTGAACTATATGTCTAAACTACTTCACTGAGTGTGCCCTTACTAATTACTAATTAAATAATTACTAATTACAAATTATATTAACTAATTTACTGGTTATTTACCATCAGCTCCTTTTCTGGTGTAGTGTACCGCTGCTAGGGAGGGGAGGGAAGTAGCAAATCTGAGACAATATCAGCCAAAGTCTCCAAATTTTATATTGCTGCTTCACTGCATGGGAGCAAGACACAGCCTTGTTTTAGTCAGTAAAGGTATCTTGCAGATGGAAATTCAGCGCTAATGATATGCTGTATTCCTATCCTTAGCTGACCTATAAATACATAAACTGGCATGTCAAAATGTTAAGTATAAGCAAGATCTGGGACTGCTATTATTAGATTTTTAAGTCTATCTCCCAAGTTTGAGTTCAATGCAGGACAAAAGATATCCAAATCTAAATATATTAGTGTTTTACTTGTCATCAATGTAAACGTTAGATATTTTCTTTTCAGAATATGGGACTGTGCACCAGTACAAGACATTAGCTGTAAACTCCTTTACTTTATGCAGTGTCATTTGCTGCCGGATTTGCATGCATTTTTGTAATGACTCTACCTGTCAGCTGCCATGGTTTCTGCAGTATTTTATATTTCACTGTTCAGAGTTAAGACGGCTTATGAGATCTCGGATCATTTATCAGTATTCAGTGTGGAATTGCATTATTCCAGGATGGATTACAGAGGCACAAACTGTTATTCTAATGGCTTCATTGCAAGTGACTAACAATGTCTGATCAGGGACATTTTGTGTAGCTGTACAGTATGTTTAAAAAAATATGATGTGGGGTGTGCAGGGGACAAGATACCAACATTTGTTTTATTTGTATTCTAGGACACAAGGGTATTAAGGAGAAATGAAATGGCAGCTGCAGCTGTTGTAGGCATTCCCCAAAGGGATAGAGCTAATAGGATATGTCTTCATCCACAGCTGAGTTAATTTTGAAAGCGGAGGATGAAAAATGAAACTAAACACATACAACAAAATCTTGGATAATGGGGGTGGGAGAAAGTAGCCGCCCTCACTAATCTGTGACATCATTGTGATAAAAAAGGAAATCTTTCCACTAGAAATCCTAAAAGAGAAGATTTTGTGAGGCAGCTGAAGTATTAGTCTGTCTGAAAAAAAGAACATTTTGTGGAACTGTATGTCTAATGGACAGTGTTTAAAATCTGTAGATACTGTAATGTAGATTACTGGAAAAGCATTGCTCAAAAACTATAAATCATTTTTAGGCCTGGCATCAAAGGTTGTATTTTCTATGTTTATGCTGAAGATGAAATGTGGTGATAGAAGTACAAAGCCACAAAATCTACAAGATAATTTTATCCTTTAGTCAGTCCCTAACTTCTTTCTGACTTGATATATATTCTGCCTTTCTTCAAATATGGTGTCATTTTTTTGATGGAGAAGAATGTAAGTTTTCATTTTTGTCTTTGAGAAGCTTTCAGTCCATCTCCTAGCTCTCATGGTTTATTTCTCTCTGGAAATTTGCCAGGTGCAATACTGTGGAGAAAAAAGCCTCAAACCTTTCTTTAATCTTTACTTCTCTCTCCCACACAAAAAGCATGATTCACAGCAAAATGTCCTCATGTGCAATGATTTCTCCCCTACACAATGATGGACTAATGTCTTAAAGCTGCTTCTTTGCTGGAAATTCTGAAGAAAAAAAAAAAAAAAATTAGTCTCCCAGAGGAGCAGTGATGATGCAATGGGTGTAACATGGGCAAGACTCTGATTTACTACTTGGTACACTAATACTACACAGAACAAGTCTAGATAAAAGCATGTCCATCTACAGCCTGGCTCTCGGAGGCACAGTCAGCCTAATGCACCATCCAGTTCCTTATGTTCCTCTTTTAAACAGACTAATACTTAAGGAGCACAGCAACCTTGTCTTCTAAGGTTTCTTACTAGAGGATTTCCTTTTTATCTCCATGAACCTATGGAAATGCCATGTTCTGCAACATTCAGGTCTTCACAGAGAGCTGTCCAAGTAGTCTTGGGCAGAATCAAAGCAACATGTGTTTTGTGTGTTTCCTGAATCAAATGATAGTTGATATTGTGAAGTGTCATTCCATTTGTTTCCTACGGTGAACAAGAAATATTTGCTCATGATCATTTGATCAAACTATGGGGTTTGGGTTTTTAATTGCATTTTAATTTACTTTTTTCTGTAATATCAAAAATTAGTCACATTGATTCAGTGGCATTTTGGGTCAGTTCTCTTCTTCTGTTCGGTCTCAGAGGAAATATTGCAGAAACTGGTGCTAAGATCTTATGGAAAGAGAGGTCATGCTGGACCAGGTAGCTCATATTTTCTTTTGGCTCCCCTCCAGTCTTGGGAACATGTCATGTTGGCTAACAGGAAAGTTTTCCATTGATTTAAACATTTTCTGTTCATTTTTTCCCCTATCATTGTCACTTTCCAAATCAGCATAATTCACTGTACTAATTACAATATGCTATCCTAAGTTCCGTATTTAACCCACTTCCTTCTCTTCTTCAGGGGGAAAAAAAGAAAAAAAAAAAAGCACCTTAAAAGTAATCTCTGAAGATCTGAGGCAATGTTCTAATGGATCAGCAGGTACAGCTGCAGAGTGGGACTTACCCAACAGGGAAAAGAGGGGGTGTTTCTGATTTCACTGAGGCATGCGCAGAGCTGCTCTGCACCATGGAAACTCTTATCTCAGTCCCTGCAGTGTAAGCAGTGAAGGATGAGGTTGTTTAAATGACACAAATTATCTCTCCATTGGAGTGTGAGGTTGAGTTTTTCAAGCCCAGTGATCAAAGAAGCTGCAGTAGCTCGGTGTCAGCAGCAGCTCCTGCAGTGGTACTTTACATTGCGCGGATTAAACCCTCCCGCATGTACACACTTTCCAAGGTACACACTTGTCTTTCTTCAGCTGAATCAAAGCTCTTTGTAGGGCAAGAAGGCAAGGGAGAGAAACAACAAAGCAAAGAGAGGGAAAGCAATCAGTAATGCTAAAATACTTTCCTTGTATTCTGGTAAATTGCCTCTTGAGTTTAATGGGGCCAAGTCTGGATTTTGGGTAGCAGGAGAATTGCACCCAGATATCTGAATGCAAAATTCAGTGTCATGAGATACTAAATTGAGAGCAACATTTCTCATCGTGCTCCTATCCCTGTTCTTAAATGTACTTGTTTAAAAGAAAGGTGTTTCAAGACCAGTTACTGATATAGCACCCTGCTTGGTTCAAGGTATTGTTTTATTACTTCACCATAATGAGATAATGGGAAATCATAACAAACCTATCCACTTTTGGCACCTGAGGCGCTTCTCCTGTCCTAGTGGAGCTTCACAGATAATTGATAGTGGCACAATAGTGTCTTCAAACAGTGTCTTTGAACTTGTCTGGGTTAGAAAGCACTTTCAAGAGAAGGAGCCCTTTGATAAAACCTACTAATATTAAGATTTTTTTTTTTTCCCTTGGGGAAATGGAGGAACTCACCTACCTTACTTCATTCCCAGTGCTACTGTCTGTGCTGCAGAGGTCAGGAACTCTGTCAAAAAATATATGCTACAAGATTGGAGGCAGAGAAGCCATTTGGAATGAAGGTGTAGTGCTGGCAGAGAGGAAGGTGAATCCTGCTAGTTACTCATACGATTCTGTAGGAAATGGGAAGAAAAGTAACAGGGCAGAGAGTGATTTAAGCCAGGATGTGATCAGTTCTCTTCTTTTCCCCACTAATTTCTGAATAATTTGAGAAAAGCTTTCAAAGCATGAGGGGTTTGGGGGATTTTGTTGGGGTTTTGACTTTATTTTCATTACCTAGTTACTTTAAAAAATAACATTTATGGTTAAAAAAATCAAAAACTCTTGTCCAAATTTCTCTGCTCTGCTACTGGTTCAGCCATTGGCTTTGTATGTGATGGCGAGCAACAAAACCCATTGAATACTGCAGGTTATTTATAATAATTATACTGTGAATCTGGGAATAATACAGTATAGCTTCTTGGAAATCATTATGACCAGGCTTTACTCAGAATGAGAACTGATTATTTACTCAAACAGCAATGCCTGGTGAAGTAATCTATATGAACCTTTTGTTTTAAAATAGTCTTTATATTATTTTCTGTTTAATGTTTTGGCTCTTTCTTTAGGGAAAATATATGGAAAAAGTGTTTTAAAATTGATGAACTCCTTCTAGTATATTTGGTGATAGCTAAGACTTTCATAGCAAGAAATTATCTTTGTGCTCATAGGCAGAAGAAAACAGGTATAGGGAAGCTCATCAGCTGACAGATTTATCTAGTGCTTTTTTTGTGAATGTTTTTTTAAATGACCTAGCGTTTTAGAGAATTATTGCCTTACCAAATAGTGAAGCAGGAGAATGGAAGTCTAGAATGAAACTGCTGATGCTATGGATCAGCTCTCCAGACTTTAGACCTTCCAGGAGATTTCACTCCAGTCTATTTCTAGATCAGTCTGGAGAAAAGAGTTCCTGTTGGTGGTTCATCCATTGATCTTCCAGATTCCAGGTTGTGTGTGCCAAGACAAATTTATAGTGTGACCGAAACCACAGTAAAGTAAACATTACTAAGAGTTTACTTCCAAAGTGCCCTCCTGAACTTAAAGACTAGTGTAGATACACCCTTCAGTAAGTATTTGTGGAATGTACCCATTAGAGGACTGCGCCTGCTCTGCTAAATGTAGAGGAAGTATCTCCAAAAACAGCCTCTGCACCCTAAACCTCCCCTAAGGCCTCTGAAGCAGAGGAAATCTGCATTTATCTGTCATCTTGGTTAATTCAAACAGCAGTTACTTGGAACAAATTGTAATCACTCCTTCCCGTAATGAACACAGATATTCAGATTGCCAGATGGATCTGAATGAGTGACAGCCTAATTATGGCTTACCAAAATAATAATAAAAAGCTTTAGTGGAAATATTTCTGCCCCTCATCTACAATTAGAGTTAAAAACATAGGGAAATGTTCTGAGGAATGAGACCTCAGACCACTATGTAGCATTTGAGCCATGGATTCTACTACTTGGAGCCTTAATATGGTGTAGCAGAGAAGTGTGATGTTTGCATAGAAGGTGTATGCTGCAGAATTATCTGTCATGTCCATGTATGTTCACTGTTTACACAATTTCCCCAAAAGAACTTTTACTCAGTAGTCTTAATTAGAAGTACCTGCTCATTGGCTAATTGCTAGTATTTATATTTAAAACTCATCAATTCTCATAGTGATAAATAACCAAGACCATTGAACCAAAGGTATTTATGGAGTATGAAACATGATCCTTTCCTAGTAAGTGGAGCTACAACTACAGTAAGCAAAGAAAGCTAGAAATCTGCACAAAATCCAGTATTGCTAATGGCTTTGCATCTTCTGCTTAATTTATCTGATTTGACAGAGAGTTTTTTTTCATTGCAATGATGCAGTTTCTCAGCAGCTTCTGTTTCTGTGTCTGCTTTAGATGAAAAATATCTGGTTTCACTGGAAATTCTTCATCTTCTGTGAGAATTACCACACTCTGAGTCACACCAAGAATGAGGGAAACATTCATACTCACTATGGAACACCATTTGTGAAGTTTTCAGAAGATGAGAGGTGGAGAAAACCACTGCAAAGAAATGGGCCATTGAGTGTCTCTGTGTTGTTGAACTGCAAAGAGCCAATGAGGACTTTAGAGAAATAGGGGTGGGGTTTTGGGGGGAATTTTTGCTAGCTTGATAAGAATATTACTCTGAGAGCAAACTTTCATTCTGATCCAGACACACAGGACAGGCCAATGCATGGAAAAAACAGTCAATGAGACTGACTGAATATTTCAAAGGGTTTGGGTTTTTTTGCAAATTAAATATCTGTATCATGAATCAAAGGCAATAAGTACATCTTCAAGGAACTGATACATAAGAAGGCTGTATCTAAAAGCAGTACTGATGTCCATAGGATGTAACTGTGCATAAATAATTAAATAATCTCTCTGTCTTGTCAAGTGGTGCATGTATTGCTCTTGGCCATATTAACAATACAGAGGGCGTGGGCTAGAGGCTAGAGGAAACTGCTGTTTCTGGATAACCCTGATGTACTTCTGAACAGGGAGAGCTTTCCTCAGAGGAGATATTTTCACATGCTCATCTCAGCAGACTGTCTTTCAAGCTTCAGTGAGCCCTAAGGCTCCTCAACAAGAAGGAGCTGACAATAAAGCACTGGTTTCTTAGGCAAGCTCTCTTTCTGTCTTTGCTATCTTACCTGCACACATTAATTGTCTTGCCATTTTGGGAGTAATTCCTTTTGTATAATTCAATTTCAGGAGCTGTCTAGGTATGGGAAGTTGCTGGTGTATATATAAGGAAAGCAAAATGTCTTCTCTGTTCTAAGATAGTAGAAAGGAATAATAATAAGAGACATCATTTGTCTCTTCTGTTAAATAGAAGTTTAGAACCTCTGACTTCAGGGTTTCACAAAGACAGAAAAGTCCTATTTCTTTGTTTCCTCTTTTTTTTTTAATATTTCTAATTTGTTCTTTTTGTCTTACTTACATGACAGCCACTTTATGCCTCAGGCTCCTTCATGTCTCTGTAAAACAGCTATAAAAAATTGCAGTCTAACTTTTCTCATCAACAAAAGTTCCCTTCATCAGATAAATTACTAACTTGACCAATGTTCTGAGTGAAAGCCAGCATCCTGGGAGCACAGGAAGGGGCTGAGAAACATGGGGACATTTGCAGAGGTTGGGTAGACTCTTCATATAATTAATCTTCCACCTTGCCTGCTGACATTGCCCTCTCCAAACTGCAGTTTGCCTAACATGGGATGGACCATCCTGAGAGCCCCATATCCCAACGTGACAGTAGTAACAGACACAACCCAAGAGCTTCTTTTTTTTCCCTTCTGTGCTTCCCAGGGGTGGTTTGCTAATAGAATTTTTGGTGATACACTAATGTTTCAACATCCTTGGGACAGTGCAAGGAAAAGTGAAAATGCATTGCCTATAGCCATAATCAAAATTCATGTCTCAGAGGAATTCTCAAAAATTATACATTTCACTGAACGATATACTTCACTCTCAGAACAGCTTCAAGTAAGGAGATAATCACTCTCCTCTTGCAGCTCTTCCCAGTTTCCCAGTCCTCAGGCACAGCAGCTCAAGCCCACATATCTGCTTGTCAGCCCTCTTCCATGCTGTTCTGTGCCCCAAGCCTGGAAAAAAAAGGTGCAAAAAAGGGCAAATGAACTAATCATCTCAGTTTCCATAGGGGAGGTAATAGAAGGGCAGAGGAAGGGGAACCCTTATAAGTGAATTGTGGTTGGCAGTGTTTGTGCTGCTGCTGCTGCACAGGGAAAGTTCTGCCAGCCCTTCCCAGGCTTTATAATTCAGTGGTGAAAAATTGCTAGAGATCAAAATATATTATCACAAAGCTAAGCCTGCTGGGGCAGAGGTTTAGTTGTGAGGTGTACTGTGGTATTTGTCCATCAGTACTTTAAGGGTCTCTAGGTTTTGAAAAGCTATAGATCTGATTTCTTCTGATGTTGGACACCCCCACCATATTTAAATGAATTTATAGAAGAGATGTAGCAATCAATACCTTATGACTCTTTCTCCAAGTTTAGGGCAATTTGACCATGATTAATCATTTTCAACACCCTTTACAATGTATACTGTGATGCTTGGTTGCCAGCTGAGGTGAAACCATGACAAAATGTGTCCTCTCTGGTGCCTGAACCAAAGCTTTGTCTCATTCTTTGAATAAGAAAGTTCTTATTCAGTGCTTATTGTCCAACCAGAGCTGTACACCTCAAAATCATGTATTCTGGTGTGTTTGTCATGCTGAAATGTCATAGAAATAAGAATAGTTACTGAATGACAGGTCAGGAGACAGTTATAGACAAACAAAACATTTTTTTCTTTAGAGATGGGACATGCTGAGGCTGTCACTCAAGTCCTTATAAGTAAGGAACACTTAGACAAACTATTTACTGCTTATGTCATGTCTGAATCTTCCCATTCTGATATGATCCTGCTTAAGCATTATGGATCATATGCCAGTTAGTTCTTATACTTTTACTTACCTGGCTGGAAGCACTGTCAACTGACATTATGGATGAATAATATAACAAACTTAAAACCATGCCCTCTGGCAAAAAAACCCAAAACTTTCCAAGGCAAATGGGATGAATCATCAATACAAATGCTTAGAATATTTAAAAGTATGCCTGAAACCACCCCTGCATAAGCTTCCTTTAGCAAATCAGAAACTATGGTAGGATTATGAAAGCTAGGCCATGTGTCTAAGTTCTTCAAAGTCGGTTATGACTGACTACTACTTGACTAGATGACATCAAAATTACTTGTCAAATAGATAGGGAAAGAAACTAAGGAAAAACTGGCATTAACTGAGCTCTTCATGCCTGCAGCCTTGTTCCAAGACAGAAGCTAAACAGCACAGAAATGTGGTAGTTAGTGCTTTTTGGTGTATTTTGAGGGTCATAAGCATTGCCCAGGAACTCTAATGCCCCAATAAGCCTCTCATTCTCATGCACATTTCTACAACTGAGTTCTGCTGGCAAGGGATGAATTCTACCAGGTATCAGACCTCACCCTGAAGAGGCTGAACTAATGTCTTTGATCTTGCTTTGCCTACCATCCTTGCAATACTGCATAAGCTGGTATGTTGTAGTTACATGTAAGATGAGACAAACAGGACTGCATGAGTGGTTAATTCTTTTTAGAATTTCTGTATTTCTGAAAATCAAGAAGAGCATCAAATACCTTCTCTCTGTACTGTGCACACTCCTGCCTTTGAGGAAAGGAGGAAAGAAGAGTCAACACAGCACCCACTTTATTAGGTAAGCTTATTTCACTGTCAAAAATATTCGAGTCATGACAATGTTATACAATCACATTAAGAAAAATATTGTTCCTATTTCAAAGACTGTCTCATGAGGATGATCAATTGTAAAATCCTCCCTGTACTGTTTTAATAGAAACTATCCATTGAAGGAAGGAAGAAGAAAGGAGTTAGCTGTACTAATAGCTGGCTGCAGTCCTCTTTTGGCCCTGTTGTTCTGCAGTAGGTGAAGAGGTTGGCACTGGGGACTGTTCCTTTCTGTGCTCTACAGGGACACTGAGCATGATGTGCTAACCTGGAGAAGCCATACCACCTTTCACATATATTTCGCAGAGGGGTTTTTTTATCAGCAGAAAATTTTGAACAGTTTTCCTGATGTTTGAAATTATGGAAAAAATGTCTTGTTCATTCTGAATCTATGAAACATGCACAGTAATGTGCATATGTTGGCCAGTTCATGGCTGCTACACAAAAGCTCCCTCTTCTCTTTGCAGCACAGTTGCATATGGTGGAAAAAGGCACTGATGTAGATGGAAGTTCCAACAATAAATATTGAATGTTCTTTATACCTTGACCAGAAGATAAGGTGAGTTACAGTGTATTTCTTGAAGCATGTGGAAAACACTTAAGTACAGCACCAGTACCCATCATCATCAAACTGCAGCTTTAGGCAGTACTTTTTTCTTGATGATCATAACTCAAAGCTACAAAGAGTTTTTTATACTATCTGACAACAGTAGCAAAAGCTTAGCAGGAGCAGGAGCTCTTAGATGCCCTAGAGCTTTCTTTTATTCAGGAAATCAAGAAAGGTGTCATGTCCTGAGCTCCTTGTGATTGGTGATTTCCCTGACCTTTCAGCATAGTTCAAGAGAAGAAATATCAGCTGTGTCCATCTGCAAGATAGCATTAAAGGAAATAACAGGAATACATTTTTTTAGCAATGACATATATAGGATGAAAATTATTTTGATACTTATCAGGAGTAATGCTGTGCCCCAGTGATTCCACAATCACTCTTCTGCTTAAGTAAATAGGCATAATTTCTGGACATGTTTTCAGATAGGGACTGATCCTCAGAATGTGGGATAGACCTTGTACCTTCTATAAAGAGATATGTATTTTGCTTGAGTTGATTTGATGGGATTTGCATCAGGGCTTTTGCTGTTGGGTCAGTACTGAAGCAGCGCTGTCCACTTTGATGTCCTCCTACTCTCGCCTCTGGGGTTTCAGAAGAAATTAATGTATCTCATCAGCTAGGAAAGATGTTGGGCCAGAGTTTTGTGTGTGGATTTCCTCCCAGCTGCTCTGGAGCTGATATCTTGTGAAATTTGTTGAGTCTCTGAACTCTGTAAAGTGCTAAGAATGACTAGTAAATTCTAGACAAATGAGAAATCCCCCCCCCCACACTAGTCCCCAGAGTTACAGGGCTGACAGAAATGAGTTTATCATGTCAATGCACTTCATCTAAGCAGAATTTGTTCTTTTTCTCATCTGTGTTTGGGCATGAGAAAGGCTCAGATTTTTTTCTGTTCATATAAAAAGTGTGTCAAAACCAAAAAAATAAAAACTGTACTGCATGTTGAGCATGTTGGGGTGCATGTGGTTGCATTTGGAATGTGACCAAACTGCATTCGTGCTCTGAATTCTACCCAGTGTGCTCCTCCTTCTGCCAAGAAGCAGCTAGAAGTAAATTTTTTCTCAGGTATTGGTTTTGTTAATGATACTGAAGGTATGTGGATGGTTGCTGAAAATATTTATTAAATCCCATTGCAGTAGGACAATGAAGTTGTTTAATGCCAGTGAGATACTGCATGAACGAAGCAGCTGTGATGGAGCAAGGATCAACATTCCCAAAAGCTGGAAGCCCAGGCAGCATTCTGTCCTCTCCAGAATTAAGTTGTACTCCAAATTTCTATACTGAAGGAAGTGGTACTGTACAAATAGGACATCATTCCACATTTTCATAATTTCCCTTCTCGAGCATCTTACAGGTGCTTGTTCTTCAGTCCTAGTTCAAAGCAACATACGTGCAAGACACACCCAAAGAGCAACAGTTGCCATCTCCTAACTGTGCGGTAGCAGATGGCTCCTTTGGGAATTCCATGCACAAAATGCAACTGAATATACTGGGATTCCTATCTCATGTCCCCTACAGATCCACAGTCTAGGAATGAAGAAGGAAGATATTAATGTCATTGCTCTTTGCAGCTCTGACTGCCTTGTGCTTCACTTATGTTGATTCATGAGGTCTCTCTTGGTGGCACAGTTCCAGTCTAGGGGTTCCAGACAAAACCATAAACAGTGGCATTTGGACAACTGCTCTTTCATAAGGGGAGCTCCTCATAAGGGACTGGATAATCTCCAGTCCCATGACAGTAATTCACAGCTACTCCTTTTTTTTTTTTTTTTTTTTTTTTTTTTTTTTTTTTTTTTTTGTGGAAAAGACATGCATATAGACAATGCTTTGATGACAAAAGCATTTAGAAACATGCCCAACATGACAACAGTGTTCAATGTGTTAAAATAATCTCCTTCTATTCAGTAACTTAGCATAGATCTTATTAGCTATCTGCATCAGGTCACATCGCATGTGCTACATGACATGATGTGACACAGCTTGAAAGCAACTGACACAGCATTGCCTCTCCCCACCACAGAGATGTATGTTGGATGCTCAGGCAACAACTGGTGCAGTTATTAAATCCTCTCTGTTACCTGCAGTTAGGCAAATGACCCATGCTATGAAGAATCTTCATTTAATAGCAAATTGTTATTTTTGTGCCAGCTTGAGGACAGGGTTTTCTTGCAGGGCACCTCCACTGCCATTGCATCAGAAACTCACGTTGGGCTGTTGAGAGCTGATGCACAGCTGAGTGCTTCAGAGACAGCCCAGAAACAAGTGTGGGAACCATGTGCATACTGCAGGGTGTGCCAGGCCATTCCTACCGATTTAGGCAGTTATAGTTCTCTACACAAATATCAAAATGAGAGGTATAAAACCAAAAGCTTCATGGCTATTCACATATATTGAGAGATTTGCACTAACTTCTTAACCTATAATGCTTAACCATTGCAAAAAATAAATTTTGTGGAAACTGAGCTAAGAGGACACCTTTCAAAAATAAAAAGCTTGGGAAACTCATTGAGATAATGAGCTGTAGGTGATTAACCCAATCACTGTTGAGGTCAGGAGCAGTATTAGTTAGAGCCATAATTCCACTGATTTAGATTATTGTATAGTTTTGTATTTCAGTAATTTATAGATTGTATGTTTTTATGTTATGTCTTACTCTCATTTGATAGTGTGTAAGACCTCATCAGAAATCAAGGGTGAATATTGTTCAAACGAAGAAGATTGTGCCTACCCTTATCACATGAAGTTATTTCTAGACTCTGTAACATTTAGGAGTCTGGAAACTCTGGAGAAATTGTGGTGAGATTGGAAAATAAAAAGAAGGGGTTCTCCTGCTGTCCTCAGGCCCCATGTATTTGCCTCTCTAGGCAGCATGTGTGCCTCACTGTGCAGCTCCCTCCTACCAGCCCTTGTTTTGTGCTCTGGAGGAAGGAAGGAAGTTGGTGTTTTTCTAATCATGACCAGTAGGTTCAGAGCAGGGGAAGAACAAAGATGGAGAGCCATTGGAGAGCTAATCTTGGGCTACTACAATGGCTTTGATGACTGTTTTACATTGAAGAACAAATTGAAGTTTCATAGTTGAAAGCTGGAACAGGGTTGTGGCAGAATTGCTCTGAAAGGCTGAGACCTAGTGACTGAATGCGCACGTAAAGCAGAGTAATGATGCAGTCTCCATGGCAGCGTCTCAGAATTGTACAGTAATATTTTGAAATGTAATATAGATTCTAATTTTTCAGTCTTAACCCATCAAATCAGTTTTACTATAAATACCCATGCTATCCAGTCTCTGAAGAACTAACGCTGACAGTTATTTTAAGCCTGCCCAACCAAAGACAAGAATGCAATTTACATTCCCTGCCAAAATACACTCCTTCAGTTAGGAGAACGGAAGGATTTTGGTTTTAGGCAGGCAAAATCAAGGAAATGTACAGATTGCAGGAGGAACATGATCTCTACTTCCTCCTACATCTGGATTATGACAACCTTCAATTGCCAACATCTGAAAACACTGAAACTCTGTGAGCATGTACATAAGAAAGCTTCTTCCCATGACTGGCTACACTACCAATCAACTCAGGGCACAAAAGGGCTGCTGAATCTGTCTGAAGCCACCAGTGTTCACCATGATGTATAACTCAGAGCACATCTGAAAAGGCAGTGGCTGCTATTTGCAGACAAAACCGACAGGCTTAAATACACACCTAGTGAAATCAGGGACCCCAAGCACTTGCTGAACCCACTAGTGTGTCAGTATGTGCCTTTTGTCTGAGGAAGCAGGTGTTGCTCCCAGGTAACTGGGAGCATGTGTGAACACCCAAGGGAGCAATTGAATGACCTCAGCGACGGTTGTCTGATCTCCTTAATAACAGCTGGATTCCATTCAGCAAAACAGCTTGATTGAGAAAAGATGCTCTAATGAATAATAGTTGTGATCTGTGTCTTCACCTGACTTCATCCTCTGTTGAGGAAATTTACAATAATCTTATGGGAGCTGCTGAAAAGTTGTCAAAGTTGAAGATTATCAAAGAATGGCAAGGGTGGGGATGGTTAATGAGGTTGTATTGAATGTGTGGGACCCAAGTAGGATGTAAATGGTATGGAATAAGGGGTGGAATGTGCAGGGATTGTCTGGGGTAGAGTTAATTTTCTTCATAATAGCTAATCTGGAGTTGTTTTGGATTTGGCTGTACACAGTGCTAACAATACAAAGATGGTTTTGTTATTATTGAGCAGGGTTTACACAGACCCAAGGCCTTTTGTGCTTTCCTACTGCAACACTGGCAAGGAAGTTGGGTGGCATGGGAGGTTGGGAAGAGACACAGCTGGGATAGGTGACCCAAACTGATGAAAGGGATATTCCAGACCATGTGGCATCATTCTCAGAACATAAAGTGAGGGGAAGAAGAGGGCAGTGGGGGCATTTGAAATAATGGGGTTTGTTTCCCCAAATCACCACTACATGGGATGGGGCTCTGCTCTCCTGGAGATGGCTGAACACCTGCCTGCCCATGGGAAGCTGGAATTAATTCCTTGGTGGGCTTTGCTTGTGTGTGTGGCTTCTGCTTTCTCTAATTAACTGTCTTGATCTCAACCCATGAGTTTTCCAGCTTTTATCCTTCTAATTCTCCCCCAGTCCTGCTGGTGTGGTAGTGAGTGAGTGTGTCTGTGGTGCTTAGTTGCCAGCTGAGGTGAAACCATTACAAAAGTTATCATTGGAAAACATGCCCTTATTCATCCTGTGTAAATGTAATTATTATGCCAAGAGCTATAACTTATTTTGAAGTTACTTGCATTTGTGGTATATCTGTATATACAGATGCTACTGGGTCTGAAATATTTGCTTGATCATCCCAGACTAGATTTTCTACCCCACTCCCATTTTTCACCTTGTGTACAGAGCACTTAGATATCTTAACCCTGGACTGCTCTTGCAGACTGGCTGCTTTGAAGACCAGATATGAAAGGTTTGGACAGATATAAACATCAGAAACCCAGTCTTATTCTCTGATAGAAAGCAATGGGCTACAATCTGCCAGTCAGGCATGATAGCTCTGACCCATGCTAGAATTACTAATTAAAAAAAATTAAGTTACTCATGCTCTTGGCAAGTTACATATATTGCCATCTGTAGTAGCAGTTACATAAGTGGTGCCAGGATTTCTTCAGCAATTGAGAGCATTTTATTCTTTCCAATACCCAGGCAAACATTAAGGTGTTGCTAGCAGCTTTGTTGCTAATTACACTTACAACTAAAGCAAAATGAAATAGATGAATATAGCCTGAAATAATTACGAGGAAAGTGAGATAAATAAGAGAATAATCAATAAACAAGTATTTCTAACAATTGTCTCTGTGGAAACTATAGACTGATTTTCAAACAGAGATACCAACTCTGTGGTGCAGGTGCTGTGCCAGAGCCAGGGATCCACTGAGTACTCACTGCTCCTTTCCAATGCAGTCAGTGGTTGTAGGGTTAGGCCCATTTGTGGAAGGCTTGCAAATAAATGAGAAAGAAGGGTTTGGCAGATGCTTGTCTTGTCTGCTGGGATTCAGTCCATTAGAATCAAGCTGCAGCCATCTGTTGATTAAACATGGCATCTGGATAAGAAAGAGCAGGAAATTGCACAGTTGTTTCAAGATAGCATGGCAATCATTGCCCAAATTCAGGGACCCAGTGGTGGCCATGATGCTTCAGAGGATGCCCCTCAGTCTCCAGGGGTCCCATTTTCTATCTGCTGGCCCTGTGCAGGTGCTCAAACCCACTGGCACCATGTCCCAGGCCCCAGGCAAGGAGGCAAGAGGGGTGAAATGCAAGTGCCTGGTGAAAAGTGAAGAACAGCCTGATAATATGGAGGTCACTGACTGGGATGTGGGGAAAGCACAGATAACTAGCAGCACCAGCTGATAGCTTTTACTTGGGGAGAAAGAGGAGGAGGGAGAGGAGGAGGAAAAGGGAGAAAGTTCACGGTACTGCATTTAAACATGAGCCAAATGCTCACCCACGGTCATTTTCAGGCAGAATATTTAGATGTGGTCTTCAGTCTTTTCTTTTTGTACCACAGATGGTGACTATATTACCCAGCTTGTCCTGTTTTTCAACTGTGACTGTATATTTTCTGCACATATTCCTGCCTTTGCTCCTGGTGCAGGAGTTAATTCTCCCTAAAACCTGAGCTGATTGGGAACTACACTGACACCCATATGGATGGAAAAAGTGAGGCATATTGGAAAGTGGGAAGGTCACAATTTCAAAAACAACTCCATGTCCCTCCTGTTTCTTAATAAGCCCTGTCTTTCAAATCTACAGGGGTTGATTCTACCTTGTTATTTGTACAGCTTCTGGTATCATCAAGTACATGTGTGGAACCCTTGGCATTACCGTTGTATAAATGGTAAAAAAAAACTTAAAAAAATTTCTTAATTAAAGATAAACAAGATATATTTTCTTTCTGTTTATATCTTAATATCATCTCTCTGACATGTTTTATAATTAAAATATATAAATAGCCGAAACAATGATTAATTAGAAAAAAATTACAGGTTTATGCCTTTCTGTATAAAACATTAAAAATTGTGCAAAAAGCAAAGCTGTTTCTCAGTTCTGGAAATATAATTATATATTATTTTTTAATCTTTAGGTCAATCTGGAGCATTAATAAGCTCATTCAGAAAAGTCAGTCAATCGAAGCAAACCTTAGCTCCCACTTTAATATTAAAACCTATAAAAAGAGTATGTTGATTTAAAATAACCCTAGAGGTAAGTATGGTATGCCACAGTTTCATATGGGACTGAATTTAATATGATAATCTCATACGAAATGCAAAGCAGAATATACCATTAATAATAATTTTTTAAACCCTTTTCTAAAAAATACTGCCCAGTTTGTGTTTATGCATATTTTAGGAAGGGTCTTATTGTTCACAAAAGCAAAGCAGAGAAAACGTATTCCAGGTTTTAGTTGTTGAAAGCATAGCGGAGAATTCAAGGGAGAAAAATACATGCTTTTTTGGTTGGCAGGGGCTTTTCTAATGTGTGGTTTGTGAGCCTTCGAGAATTGTTTCTCTCAGGACAAGGCAAGGACAGCCAGCGAGCCGCTTTTAGGCAGTTTTCCTGCGCTCCCCGCTGCAGGGCTGCCCGGCGGGCAGGGCGCCCGGGGCGGGAGCTGCCGGCCGCTGCAGCCGCTCCCTGCGGGCCGGCCGCGGCAGCCTTTGGGCCGTCGGGTTAATTCGGGAGGCTCGATTGTCCTCTTTCCCAGACACCAGCTGTTTCAGGAACTCCTCTGGGCCCCGGGAGGGACGGTGGCGGCGGCGCCGGGCGCTTGCCCGTGCGTGTCCCTCTGTCCTGCCTGCAGAGCCGACGAGACCGTGCTGCCGCCCTCTCCATCCCTCAGCCCCCGTCTGCCCTTGCCAGTACCCCGTGTGTGCCCCTCTCCGCCGTCTTGTCGCGGCAGCCAAGCACCCTTCCTGGCCTGGGGAGGGGTAACACCTTGCCCACAAGAAATTCCTCTTGCTCTCAGATCCATAGGCTTTCCTGGTGAAATCAATCAGTGCCCATTGACCACAAGTTTTCTACAGACCCAGGGTACCTGGCCCAGGTGGGGTTTGCATTTTTGGCTTGCATGCTCCTGCTCTCCCAGGGAGAACTGGATGTGTTTAGAATTCCGTGTCTCTGGTGGAGATGCAGCATTCAAGCATTAATTTGTTCTGCATGAATTTGCACAGGAGGCAAACACAGAGGTCAGATTCTGCCACGTTGAATCATGAGGGCCTCTTAGTTCTGCCTGCCTGCCTGCCTGCTGATCAAGGTTAATAAGAGCTGGCAAGCTCCAGAGGCCCAGCTACACTGCTTTAAAATCTTTCAAAGGCAACACAAAATATCATGAGTAAAATCAACGTCGTTGGTCTTACTGGAGTTACATCTGCTTGCCTCAGTTGTCAGTTTGTCTATTAATATACAGATAAACCTGTTGCTGAAATAAACCACCTTTTGTAGGTCAACCTTGATTTAGGTTGAAACTGCATTTAAATAGGGATCAAAAGCATTTGACTGACAGACTATTGACTTGTGTTGCACTTTCTATATTGCACCTTCAAAATCTGCAGTGCAAGGAAAGTTTTAGAATTGAATTAAATCTCATTCTGCTGTGGGTGACACCAGACACCCTTGTGACATGAGGACTTCAGAGATCAGTCTTCCCTTCACAGTAGAGATGTTGCAAAAAAGAAAAAACTGTTATTAAACAAAATTCTTGCTCCATTGAGTAAGTTTACACAGCAACTTCTGTGATTCAGTATGGCTCAAAAAGACTGCAGTGTGAAGACTGCTTCACACCTGAGCTGAGCTCCTTAAGTCTGCACTACTGAGCTGCAGCCCAGTGACCCAGCCCATATTCTCACAATGACAGCAGCATTCAAGCTCAAGAGCCCCAGAACCTCTGCCTATGTCCTGAACACAAAAATGTCACAAGCCCCTAAGCTCTTGCTACTGAGGTTTTTGATGTTCAGCTACCACCCATGCCTAAAATAGCTTCTTTGGTACATGGCTGTATATCTCCATGCTTATCTCACTTCTGCACTTGGATTAGAAATCATAATCTCTTCACTTTAATCCCCATGAACCATGCATCCACTGCCTGGCAGAGCTAGTACAGATAACTGCTGTCCTGAGGGCAGGATAAAATTTAGATTGATTTAATTTCAAACCAGTAGCAGTATTGCTGAATGAAGAATGGGGAGGAATCATCCACAGTTTCTAGAGATTGTAACAACAATTTTAGTATTGTCCGTGCTTTAAAAGAACAACTCCACTGCCTGTTCTGAAAAGGATGGCTCAGATGTTGGAGTGCAAAGTGGGTGCTGAGCTTTAAATATCAGGTTTGCATTGAAATGCTTTTCAGGGGTGAAAATTAGATTTCTGTCACCCCTTCTCAACATTTCTGCCTTGGAGGATTCTCCTCCTCAACCTACCGTCTAGCAGGAATCCTGTTGGGAGGTGTTTCAGAGTCCCAGTGCACCTCAGCAGAGCCCATCTACGTACAGTCAGTCAGGTCCTGCATCCAGAGGATGGAGAAGAGAGCAAGAAAAATCCCATGTGAGAATTCCTAACAGAGTACTTAAGGGCCAGCTGCCCTCATCCTGACACCAAGACAGGGCAAGACGATAATCCTCTGGGCTACATGAGGCTTCGAGGTGTATTTTCACCTGCTGGACGGAAATAGCAGCACCAAGTAATTGGAGAGCAATGATGCCCTGGGGGAGGGCATTCATACTGCTGGGTTAGCTGCTCACCACTGACCTGACCTCTCAGCCAGTGGGCGGCCTGTTGGCTCTCAGGTACTGATATAAAAGAAGGCATATGAACCCCAAACTATTTCATGTCACAGCATTCACAGGCACTGCCACCACAGCAAAGGCTCTGCAACAATGTCAGGTTCCCGAGAGCCCGTGTGGGAGGGAACAGAGCGCTGCTTTGCTCTCAATGTTAATGCTTGTGCTTAAGCATAATCCAGCCGAAGGTCTTTTCAGTACAGCAGAGTTCAGTGGAGGACTAGCTGAGTGTGCTGGTTCAGAGGGCAGTAATGCAATTGTGTGATTAATTTACGTCTGCGCTTTTGTTTGCTGTGCAGGCTGCAGTCAGTGGCGATGGGCAGTGGGATACAGTCACTCCTCCAGTGCTCCCTGAGCTCTCACAAAGATGACTGCTGGCCTCTGAGAGCTCCTTCGGAGCAGGCATGAGTCACTGCCCAAGGGTAAATAGTGAATACTATGATGACACTCACATTTGAAAGACAGTTGAGGCAGAACAAACAAGGTGATTTCTTAATAAATATCTATTTCAAGGAAACATATTCGGCTTAATGCTTTTTCCACTGATGTTAATAAAAGTTACGCATTGACAAAGGCAATGCAGCATTTGTTATGTATTTTGACATCCCTGGATGAAAGGTTCTAAATAATAGCTAAGGATTATGTATTCCTCAGTGGGAACATGAGTTAGCCTACTGGATAAATTAATAAACACATTGTTATGTAAGTATGGTAAAATGCTGCTGATGCTTCATGATTAAACTTGACAGGATGACAAAAGGAAGCTGAGGATTTGGTTTCTTTTACTTTATTTTATTTTACATTTTTTAAAATTTGAATTTTCAAAAATTTCATATTTGTAAGGGTTGCTTGAAAAATCTTCAAGTACTTTCAGTTTAAAGGCATTAAATTTCCAAATGGACACAACTATATTCAGGCCTGTTTCACAGGCAGAGAAACTGAGGTATGCAGATCACTGAGGCTTCAATGTCATGTGATCCGTGAACTACAGACCGCACCCCTGGTCATTACAATGTAAGGAAAGAGATATTTAATTGTTTTAATCATGCAAAAACATCAAAATGGTCCCATAAAAGAACAGGACCTGGTGTAAAAATGTCAGAAAGCAGATATTCTTTGGGTTTAGATATTTAATAGTGACCAAGAATATTTACCATGCACTCATCGTGGTGTATCTTATATTTTACCCTAGGTATCACCATGAACGCTGCAAGCATGGGAGATCCCAGGAGGCTTTTCCAGCTTTGTGGGTGGGACACAGGTCCCTGGCTCAGGGGGTTTCACCATTTATCCCACCCAGCTGCCTTTGCCCTTGGAGACACTGTGCAGTGTTGCTGGCAGGTGCTAAAGCCTGTCTTGCACTCCAGCCCCAACAGTGCAGGTCTGCTTAGTACTGCTGCAATTGAATCAAAGACCTTTCTTTCTCTCTTCTTTCAATGAGATCCCTGATCTGATCACAAGCATTTGTACAGTGTTCCTCACTCTGGTACTTGAGACTCATTTAAATACCACATGTGATCCCAAAACTGAGATACCTAGCACCTAAAAGTGATAACTAGTGATAACACATTTATAAGCATTAGACTTGGTACATAAGAGATTGGTGTCTGGATAAATGCTGGAGAGTCTAGTATTGAGTATTTATAACAAATTACGGGTTTTTATATTTGTAAATATTATTATATATTTATAAAAAATAAAATTACAATTTTTCATGGAAGTCATTCTTTTATTGGGTGCAGACTACATCATTTCAGCAAAGGAAGCCCAGAGAAATGGCTAAGAGTGAAATTAGTTATCACCAACTTCCAGTGCTTTTGTCTTAGTCTGTATTGTATTTACTGCACTTTCAGCAACTCCAGAATTATTTTCCTGGACTTGGACAAAGTAAAGATTAAAAGATAGTTTTCAGTGAGTGATAGTTTCCTTCAGAGCTGAAGAGGATTTGGAGTTTGTGTTTTGTCCTGTTTTTCCTTCATTTTTCCTTCAAATGTAGTGATCTGTAACTGAAAGAGTTTAGCACTCTGCCCTCTGTTCTGACCTGCTCTGCAAAGGCTACTTTTGGTGTCCATGCAGTAAGTTGACAGCCTCTTTAAAGGGGTTCTTTTTGTGATAGCTTTATACAATGTGGATGCACTTTTGTCTACAAGGTCACCTTGTAGCAGGTGACAAAAACACAGTCACATTAGAAAAATATATCCTTGGGAAGTAAGGTCTGTCTATTACTGTGCTCAGGGATCTGCTTGTTCCCTGTTCTGAACTGTTTTATCCACTTAGATGACTCATGAGGACAAGGAGTGTCTCATAGACAGTCCATACCTAGCACAGGGAGTACCAGTCTCTGCTGAGTCAAGTGCTCTTCCATATTGAAGGAAATTATGTGTTGAAGGAGCCTGCTAGCTATGAAACAATAACACTGAGATCAATCAGGTCAATAACTAATCTTCCTTTTCTTCTCTTAGATACTGATAATGCAGATTCTGCCTCCCATTGCTCCTCTGGTATTAGTAGGAAGATTTATTTAATACCACAGGAAATGAAGCCAAAGATGAGACTAAAATTAATTTCAACATAGTGAAGACTTTGATATTTCTGCAAGTCTTTTATGCTTAAGACTAAAAGCACAAAGAAAGGGTGATATCAGGGGCTGGCACCTCCAGCTTGCACTGCATTTGCTTGGAGGTAAGGAAGCATAAAAACCGAGGGTGGGACAAAACTGGGCATTTCTGCATTGTCTTTTTACAGGAGTGGGAGATGTCTTCCCAAATGCATCTTGCCTTCATCTCACCATTGCAATCAGTGGTGTCAAGTGTGAAGAGAGTGTCTGGCACAGCTGGAGACACCTCCTGGAGGTCACAGCCTGTGGGTTGCTGCAGACAGCCGAGGCCCAGCTGCCCGGTTTTGTCTTAGCATTTAAACACGTACTCTCTTTGGTGTGGGGTGCTTTTCTCTGGACCCCACAGCAACAGAGAACAGTGATTCCCTCATCATCGTACAGCAGCTACTGCACAGCTTGCTTCCCTGCACCATACTCTCTTTATTCCTTTTCAAAATGATTGCAGACCGGAAGCAGTTACTTAAGAAATATTGTTAGTAGGATAACCCCTGTGCTACTGACCTTTTCCTAGTCTTTGGAGACCTATCAAGTCTCCTGCTCAGCCCTGCCAAGATTAACATCTGCCTTCGTGAGACCAATCTATTGTCAACCCAGCCTGTGATGCTCCTCTGCCATTATCGCCTCTCCATTTCCCACCTCCACGTTTTCCCGTCTCCCACCAGCCCCTTTTCCCCAGAAGCCCATCTGGTCTCCCTGCTCGCCACTTCCCGCTCTCTCTCCCCGGTGCCGCTCCCACTCAGCCTTTGCCGCCGGGCCGGCGGCTCAGTGACCTTTGCGGCGCGTGTAGTGCCGTGTGTGCTGCGGGAACGTGCTCCCCTCCACGCGGCAGCGCAGCCACAGCCGCTCATAAACTTTTGACCCTTGCTTAGTCCTCTGCCATCCCCGGCAGAACCACGGGCAGGGTTGTATGCCTGGGTTTAGTTACCGGCGTCTGGAGACTGCCAGGGAACAGTGTTGCAGCTCTGATTACACCTACATGGAAGAAAATTACTCTTAAGGCAACAGCTGCTATTTTCTTTTTCTAGGCTGTTTATCTCTCTCTCTTCTTTTTTTTTTTTTTTTTTTTTTTTTTAATTATCGTTATTATTTTTTGTCTTCAGGTTGCTACTCAGGAGCCAGGTGTGAAAGGCTATATCCCTGGAGTGATACAGCATGGTGCTTCTTGAGCTGTGTGAGAAGTCCCTAGAGAAAGGTGGTTGCAATGCTTTTGGGGAAGAGAATAAAAGGCAGAAGCAGCAAGTCCATATGTCTAAACTTGAGATTTAATGACAGAAGTGATGCCTTTCCTGAGTCCAGTGGAAGAAAAATCCCTCCCCATTCGACAGCTGCACACAACACTGTCCATTGCTTTGCTCTTACTAGTAAATAAATAAAAATTACTTACCAATTACTTCCAGTGCAACGTTCAGTGCTTTGGTCAGTGGTTTGCTTTACCTATTTCCAGCACTGCAGTTGTGCTCTAAACAATTTATAAGCTTCAGAGCCTTGCTTAGAAAAGATTTTTAAAAGCATTATCCTTTCATACAATATATTTGTAACAATAATTTTCTTAACAGCTCCTGTCAGATTATTACATCAACCTCAATAAGTGATTTCTTTGAACAGCTTCTCACACCAACTTGACTAATCTCATGAAGTTTGGCTGTGCTCCTTTATCCTTCTCTCCTTGTTCCTTTTCTGTGTTTAACCACAGCACTAACAAGGAGTTTGAAGCCCAGGTAAGGTGTCTTTCTGCTTCAAAATCTTTGACAGAGGATAGTGAGATACCCTTCCTGCGAACAGCAGTTTGAATATGTGTCTCCCTGTAACAGAAACATCTTTTGGTTACTTCTTTCTTGGACTCTGGCACTGCTTCCCTTAAAAGCTGCAGCTTCTTAGCTATTGTGGGTGCTGTCAAGCAAAAGTCATGGAGAAACAAATACCCCTAGTGAATGCACCTTCTTGGGAAGGCTAAACCCAAGGAAGGCTAAATCAAGAAATGGAACTCATGCTTCTCCTCACCTGGATTTAAAGCCTGGATGGCCACCAGTCTCTCCTATGCTTGTATCAGGAACAGCAGGCCATAGTTCCCTCAAATCCAATGGTATTCTTGGATTTGCCATTTGCCATCAATGAGAGAACAAGCTCAGATTTCATTTGAAACTAAATTTACAGGATCTTTCTTGCTGTTACAGAAGACAGAAATCTCCAAATTACCCAGAATATCATAGATCCAAAAGGCTTTCTATTTACAGTTTCTTGATTTTGGAGGTGAGGCTGGCTCCGGACTTTCTGTGCTTGACTTGGCAAAGCCCACAAGCTTGCACCAGCCTCAGCCTCTAAGTATTTGCCTGCTTCACTTCAGACATATATCCCTGAAATGCAGATTACAGAGAGGACATGGTGTTATTATTTATTTTCTCCTGGAAAAATATTTTCTTTTTGTATAGTTGAATGGCATCTAAATAAATATTTGCTTTATTTTTGTGACATTTTGAAACAATTGATCTGCAGAGAGAGCAGCACACAGCATTCAGTGTTTGAATTGTCTATTTTACTACATCCAGACTCCATAGCCTTGAAACAAATGTGCCACATCCCAGCATAAACTCACTGTGGAGAAATAAGACTAATTCTAGTTACTGGATTGAACAAATTGTGTTTACAATGTAGTTGTTTGATTATTTTAATTTCCTGTCATATCCTGTTTCATGTAAACTTGATATCCTATTTTTTTAACAGAACAGGTGCCACAACTTTAATGACCGTGACACAGTATCTCATTACCCTAAAAAAAAAAATCAGCAAAAAAGTTTGAAGCTTATTGTCAACTTTCATGAGAGAGCTTGCAGACAGAGCAGGAAAGCGCAGTCAGGTTCAGGAACCTGATGAGGAATACAGAGAAATGTTAAATAAATTATTACTTATGCATTATTAAAAATAAGTCACACTTCTATAGCTCCTCTCAGATAATGAACTAAAATCCATTTATTATTAATTTCACAACTCCATGTAGGTGAAGGAACTATACCATACTGGTTTTATGAGCAAAGAGCTAAGACTTTGACATGCGAAGTGTTTAAAAATAATGTAATACCAGGGAATTTTCCCCAGAGGACATTCCAACAGTAAGTGAGGTAGGCAGGCATCTGGGTTGGTTTTCTAAGTTTAGCTTCTGGAGCTGGAACCATGTGTCCGTCTGTCCTGGATTTGGTTGGAGTCTGGTCCAGTGGGGTTTTCAGATTTGCTCAGTGGGGTACTGACCCAGCACCTCTAACTCCATGCTGGGCTGTTGAACTCATCATCCTGAAACTTGGAGTGGCCAAAAAGACATTTTGTAGTGTAATGCTGTGACAGGATGCTGAGGACTCCTGTCACTGTTGTTGAAACCTGAAAAATCATTAGTGCTGCTCTGCAAGGACAAAAACAAGGCCATAACACAAATGCTGATTTAACTCATGGATGGGGGAGCTGCAACTGCTGAGACTGGAAGCTGTTATGCCATGTGCTGATGGGAAGCAGAAGGACGGACTTGTCTGAGCTCCTGACACGTGTCGAGGAAAGCATTCAGCGCTGCTGAATCCAATGGAAAATTAAAATCCTACTCCAAATGATTTTCTGACATGGTATATTCCCAGAAAAAGCAATGACATTTACTGGCGCGTTGACAAAAACATGAGCGTTACACATAACACAACCAAGTGTTCTATCAGAGCTGAAGTCAACTGTGCAGCCCAGATTACTTCCACTTTTACAGACTGCATTGCAGAGTGCTGTGGGAAGCAGTATTTTGGGAAGCGTAATGAGTAGAAAATCTGAGCCCGTGAATGCAGGAGAACGTGACTTGCCCTCCTTTCCTCTGTGCTGCTTGGGTTTGCAAATGGCAGATATTTTCTTTTCCCAGCTTTCAGCCTTATTTTATTTCTCATGAGCAATTGAATCAAGTCACACTGTACCTGGGTATCCTATGACTGTATTCCTTATCAGGCAGTAACAATACTTCTGTGAAAAAACACATCTCAACCTTTCCTTACATTACTGCCCTTGCCCAGAGGAAGGTATTCTGTGGTTGGTACCTTCCTCGTCTTCTCACTGCATTGCACAGGGAGCAGCAGTGAGATCCTGAAGGCAGAGAATGCTATTTTTGGTTCTGCACTTTAAATGTGAGCCTTTCTTCCTTCTCCCAAAATTGTGTTTATTATCAGTTCACGTTTCAAAGAGGCAATGAATTTCTGCATTTAAAACACTTCCCTAGAAAGTGGTGGGCTTTCTTGATAAAGAGGCAGGTAGGATGAACCTGTTCTATTTCAAAGCTCCCTGTCAAATTATGTTGCTTCCTTTTCATGTTGCTGCTATTTAGGCCTCTGTTCCAGAGGCTTGTTCTGACTGTATTCGGTAGGAGATGCATGGAAGTTGTCTCAGCACTGGTCTGTGAGGGGCCCAGGGAGTGTCAAGGGGAGGATGATTATGATGAATGTCCACCTTCTCCTGGGGCCAGCAGGCTTCCTCCAGGAACTGAGATCCAGATGGTGACAACAGGTGATTTGCTATTCATATAGCAGTAGAAAAGCTGTCAGGACCCAAGCTGCTGATGGATGAACTCCAGTTCTCACAAGGGGTTTCCTATTTTCTAACCATAAGTTTTATTTGCGCTAAATAAACAGTTCTCTTTCTCAAAGCATCATCTTTTTCAGAGGAAATTTTTTGTTACCTCTTGTTCTGCAGCCTTCTTTTGACTTTAGGGTTACATACGCTGCAAAATCTGCCCATAAAATGGATTATATGAATCACAGAATCATCAAGGTTGGAAGATATCTTCAAGAACATTGAGTCCAACCATCAACCCAGCACCACCATAATCACCCCTAAACCATGTACCTAAATGCCACACCCAGAGACATCTTGTAAACTTCAAGAGATGGTGACCCCACCACCTCCCTGGGCAACATATTCCAATTCTTAACTAATTTCAGTGACAATTTTTTAAAATATCTAATCTGAACCTCTCCTGGTGCAACTCAAGGCCATACCATCTTGTTATTTCACTTGAAACAAGACAGAAGAGACTATCCCCCAACTCACTACAACCTTCTTCCAGATAGTTATAGAGAGCAGTAAGGTCTCCCCCGAGCCTCCTTTTCTCCAGACTAAACACCCCCATAAGGAAATGAGCCACTCCTCATAAAACATTTTCTAGACCCTTCACCAATTCCAGTGCCCTTCTCTGGGCACACTCTTCAGCACCTCATTGTCTTGGTGTGCGGGGTGCAGAACTGAACACAGTAGCCCCCATGCAGACCCACCAGTGCCATACACAGGGGGACAATCACTGCTCTGCTGGCCACACTATTGCTGATACAGGTCAGAATGCCTCTGGCCTTCTTGGCCACCTGGCTCATGTTCAGCTGCTCTTAACCAGAGACCTCAGGACCCTTTCTGTTGAGCAGCTCTCAAGCCACTCTTCCCTAGCCTGTAGTGCTGTATGGGGTTGTTGTGACGCAAGTGCAGAGCCTGGCACTTGGCCTTACTGAATCTCACCACTTGTCCTCAGCCCATCAATCCAGCCTCTATAAATTCCTCTGCAGACCTTTCCTACCCTCCAGCAAATAAACTTTCCTGCCCACCTCGGTGTTATCTGCAAACCGACTGAGGGTGCACTAGATCTTCTGTGGGAAACAGTGTCAAAAGCTTTGCTGAAGTCCAGGTAAACAGCAATCCACAGCCTTTCCCTCATCTACTGAGTGGGTCACCTTGTCAGGAGACCAGGTTGGTCAAGCAGGACCTGTCTTACTTAAATCCATACTGGTTGGACCTGATCCCTTGATTGTCCTGCATGTGCCTTTGTGATGGCACTAAAGAAGATCTGCTCCATAACCTTCCCTGGCACTGAGGTCAGGCTGACAGACCTGCAGTTCCCCAGATCCTCCTTCCACCCTTTTTATAGATGAGCATCACATTTGCCAACTTCCAGTCAACTGGGGCTCCTCACAGTTGCTTTTTTTTCCCACCAACACTGCTGGTAAATGATTGAAAGTGGCTTGGCAAGCTCTTTTGCCAGCTCCCTCATTCCTCTAGGTTGCATCCTGTCTGGGCCCATAGACTTGTGAGTGTCTAATTAGTATAGAAGGTCACTAACCATTTCCTCTTGGATTATGGGAGCTTCAGCCAGCTCCCCACCACTGACTTCCCCCAGGGTATCCTGAGGACAGCTGGGTTTATATTGAAGACTGAGGCAAAGAAGGCATTAAGTACTTCAGTGTTTTCCTTATCCCCTGACATTATGCTATCCCCTGCATCCAGCAAAGAATGGAGAAGACCATTTTTTTGCTGCCAAGGTATTTGGAGAACCTTTTTTTTTTTTTTTTTTTTTTTTTTTTTTTTTTTGGTGTTTAACAGAAGTGGCCAAATTAAGTTCCAGTTTGGCTTTGGTCCTTCTAGTTTTCTCCCCAATAACCTCACAATAACCTCGTAGTCCCCCTCAGGTTACAAGCCTCTCCTTTCAGAGGTCATACACTCTTTATCTGTCTGAGCTCCAGCCAAAGTTCTCTGAAGATTTAATGAATATTGTGATATTCTTCATAATCTGGTGAAGAGCCAACTCTTATCTCTGGGTGTATGTGGGAGAGCATGAACAGAAGTCTACACCAAGTAATGGCCATACAGATAATGTCTTTGACACAAAATTATTTTGTTTCTTTACAGAGTCTTATATCCCTATGAAAGCAGAAGTTATCCAGGAAGCACATTTTGCCTCTGGGGCAGTATGCTCTTTTCCCATATTTGTTTCTCATTTTCTAGCAACAATCTTATTTACTTTATCAGGATTCATAATTTATAATTACTTTTTAGAAGTTTCCTGACTCCACCAGCAATTATTTTGCCATCCACCACTATACATTTTTAGAGTGAACAATAGACTATGTATTCTGTATTTTGTAATAAAGATATGGCAAGAAAACATTTATGTTTTTTTCAATAAACAGAATGAGGTATGGGTTTGGGATTTGATTGTAATTTGAACAAGTGAAACATGACATTAAGATCAGAAGGGAAATATTTGCTGAAAGTAAGAAAAGGTTACCTCAAGTTTTTGGAATTACAAGATGGTATTCAAAAGAGGTATTTTTATACCCACCAGGGAACCATACAGGGTTTATGCAGATTTGACATTTTCTTCTTTCTTCTCTCTTTATATCTGGAGCCCAGGGTGAACAATCTCCTTTGTGTTTGCTCTCATTAAATATCTTTGTCTGGGAAGCTGTTGATTCAGGCCCTGTGAATAAATAAAATGAAGAGGACCTCCTGCATGATTCAAAAAGAAATGCTATTTTCTGAACCCTGACTTGCCATTTGTGGTGTTAGCATTGTTTTATTAGACAAATAAATGGCCTTATTACCCTCCTCAAGAGCACATTATCTTTGCACTTCCAAAAGCTGCAGCAAGTGAACTTTCCTGACATTAATGAGAGGTGACAGCAGGCGAAGGAAGATGTTGCCTTTGTCCAAGAGGAGGAGAAGCTCCGTGAGCCCAGTGTGCCTGCAGCACTGCAGCTTCATGCACAGATTTTATTCTCAGTGCTTGTGAGTGTTACTGAGGGAAACCAAAGACAAAATCCTTCAATAATTCTGTCCTATCACCCCCTGCACACTGCCTCTCACCATTGCTTAGGGAGGACAATTCATGGGAAAACCTCAGTGGTCACTGGGTGCAAGCACTGAAAAATGGGGTCAGCTGACAGAAAATGCATTCATTAATAACAATTATAATAGCAGCAACAATTCCATTAGCCTTATTTTGTATGTATGGAAATGGAGACATAGAAAAGCACAATGTGCTGAAGCAGATGTCTGTCCTCCTGTTTCCAGATCTCCATTCTAATGACTAGACCAAATTTTGTGATCCAAATGTGTGACTACTCCCTGATAGTCTTTATTAAATATTACTAAAACTTGTTAGGGAAGCCCCACACAGCTCTTCAAGGTTCAGGAGTCCTCACTGACCCTCAGTAATACTTGTGCCACCTCCTGAGAAGCATCAGGCAGTTTGGATGAACGTAGCTCCCCCAGCAGCACAGTGGCTGTGATTATGTCACTGAGCTCACACAAGCCCTGTTTCACATCCCATTAGCATGTTCAAAGGCTACTGTGCTTACCCTATACCAATGTTTTAGCTCCTGTTCCTTTTGGACAGTAGGGAGGAGCGTGACAAAAAGGATAAAATCACAGAGACAATATGCCACAATGTAAGGAGACATGAGAGCCATCAAACAGAAAGTGGAATGGATGCTGTGGCCTCCCCAGACATGGAAGAAGCCTGGGAAACCCTGTGTAAGTCACATATACCAATATGCCCTGTGGAAAATATTGCCCCATGGCTGTAAATCTGAACCACGCGTTGAAGCCCCGGTGCCCATGGCTCGTGCGGGTTGTGGGGGCTCCCTGGCTGGGCGGGTGCTCTCTGCAGTGGATGTGCACTGTGGAGGAGATGGGGCTGGAAAGGGTCCAGAGAGCATGGCTCGTGCTTAGCAGGGCTGATTTGACAGGGCTGTTGTGAACTCAGGGAAGATCAATCTAAGCAATCCTCACCATACATTTTAGGAACTGCAGACTTTGTCAGTGTTCTGGAGTTTCCAGTGTGTTAGATCAGGAGGCAGTTGAGACAGATAAAAGTAAAAGTAAAAGACTGCACTTGTCTTACAGCTGTGGTCTTCTCAACCTCCGGAACACAGGAAAAGGACATCAGATTAAATACAGGTTATCAAGCTGAAAAAGGATGAAATTCCTGTAGTCAGCATGATCAATAAAATGAAATTTAATTTGCTTTCCAAATCTATCCACAGGACAAACCCAAAGCCTCCAGATGACAAGCCCAGAAAAAATGGACTGTTCTCATTTCTCTTCAAGTAAATGGCAAATCTGAACAACATCCAGAGATATTGGTAGTTGTATTGAAAAACTTGCCCTGGCATGGTGACACCTTGAGCAGATGGAGATGAAGCCTGTCTGAGGAGTGCATTTCTTTGGGAAAACCAGGCCTACACATTCAGCAGCTGGAAGAGTAAAAGAATATTTTGGGGTCATACAGACCAAACTGCCTGAAAAGAGAAAGTGAAGTCACAGAGAGTCTAAGTGCAGCAAGGTGGGATGTACACATCTGAGAGAAAAGATAAAACTAGGTCATAAGATCTGAGAAAAGAGGCACACTCACAAATCTATGGGCCCAGACAGGATGCAACCTAGACGAATAAGGGAGGTGGCAAAAGAGCTTGCCAAGCCACTTTCATCATTTACCAACAGTACTGGTGAAAAAAAAGAAAGTAACTGTGAGAAGCTCCAGTTGACTGGAAGTTGGCAAATGTGATGCTCATCTATTAAAAGGGTGGAAGGAGGATCATTCATTAGCAATCCCCAGGTTACTTGGCATCTCAGATCAAGTGTCTGGTCCATCCAAGGATGGATTTCACAGAGACGATAATGATTCCCATTTTTAGGTCACTTTTAAAGGAAACTCGAATTTTGCAAGTATTACTCCAGAAACGGAAGGAATTTCTTACATTAGCTATCTGTCATGTCAGCCTGGTGCAATCACACAGTTGGGCTGTAACTTCCAAGAGAGTGGGACAGCTCTTTCCTCAGTGGCAGCAGTGTGCCAGCCAAGGGAAGTGGCAGCCTCCAAGTCTTTAGGAGATATGCAAAGCCTTGGGGCACCCACATCTTCTTAACAACTTTATTTCAAGGGTAAGACAAGCCTTAAAATAAGGTCCTGGGCTGTTGTTGAGGTTTTTATCATGCATACCTTTAGTGATTTAGGGCATAATCAAACTCTGCAATGAAGCTTATCCATGTAAGTGAGCAGACCTGACTGCAGATGGAGCACCCCAGGGTGGTGGTTGACTTCTCCTTGCCTGGTGAGAGGCACTCAGCCTGAGGGTGCTCGTATTTCTCAGCAGCTATGAGGAGCTATTAAATCTATGGTTTCTCTGCTGTAAGCAGTTTTGTCATCTAAGCAGAGATGAAGATATTGGTACAAACTCCTGAAATCAGGATTGATGAAAAGAATTGTTCTATTATACAGGTATAATCAAGTGATGAGAAGCACACCACTGACACCTGCTATGGATATGCATGGAGAAATGAGCATGAAAGAAGCCCTCATTTTTCTTGTATTTAGCTCCTTTGCTATTGTTAAAACAGATTTGTTATACTCACCATATCTGGTGATATGAATTCCTGAAGGGGCAGAAAAATGTTATGACCATGTCTAGCACTGACTTTCAGATATCCATGGTCACAAAGACAAGGATGGCACTGCTCCCAGGAGCGTGGCACTCTGTGGATCTATTAAAGACAAATAGATTTGTGGTACACTATGAACTATTTGAAGCCTGTCAAAATACTTGCTGTGCTGCTCTGAACCTGAACTAAAGTGGGACTTGCAGAGGAGAAAAAAGAATTTATAGTATGTACATCTTAGAATCCCATGCAACAAGTGTTTGTTTTTCCTCAGGGTGCTTGAACAGACATGTATGAGTAAAGTTTGTCTGTTTGCACATTGCTATAAACAATATTGAGCTGCAACAGAACCTAATCTTGATAAAATTGGCTATGTTGCTATGGGATAAACTCCAAGAGACCCAAAGGTGCCTTTTAGTATTACATGAAAATATTGTTTCAAATCCAAGTAACACTTTTCCAGCTTTCTCTTGCTCTTTCTCATTCAAGAGATTTGTGCCTGAATTATCTTGTTTTCCCAAAAAGGACAGATACTTATCCTGAAGGGATTTTGCTTACAACTTCTGTTACTTTACAACATGTCATTTGCTTCTGTTGCAGCACAGTAGTGCTCACCAAGAAAACATGATATGAAGTTAGAGGTGATGATGTGACATGAGCAGAAGGCTACCCCAAGAAACAACTCTATTTTCCCTTCAGAATCAAATATCTGTCATTACTTAGGCTTTTTTTTCTAAGAATTTAAAGTTTTGATCTAACTGGAAAGGTGTCTATTCTGGTAGTGGTGTTTTTCATTTTAAAGGCATTGAAGCATCTGAAGCTTCAGCTTAATTACTCAGCATCTCTCTTTCTGAGATGGCTGAGTATGACTAACTTTTCCCCTTAAGATGGTGCTGTATTCTGGTAGACTGTATGAGACTTGTCACATAATACCAGTGGTTTAAAAATTTGTGAACTTCGCTTGTAACTGCTTAAAAGTTAATGTTTGATAAATACATACACATTGACTAATAAAGATTATAAAGACTATCAGAGGTGTAGCTAACAAGTGTAAAGAATGTCATTTATAAGTAGCCACATTTTATTTACTGTTATATTAATTATTTTTTGCTAATATGCATATTAGCAAATCCTCTGCAAAACAGGATTTCCCATTCCACTCACCCTTCCAAATGTGCTGTTAGATTGGGGTCTAAGGTCTAATGCTTGGAAAATTATTTCTTTCACTACAGTTTACAGTCCCCATACAGTAACTCCTTGACTTAAAGACACAGGCTATTTGTGGATGTCTTCCACATAAGCACTAATGACAGCCATGTCTATACTGCTGAGATTTTTGATAAATGCAGTTGTTTGCTTATTCGCCTACCTTCCCAGGATTTATACTGAATTTCAAATCTTACATTCATTCAAGCAGCTACCATTTAATACCTTAATAAATGAATACTTAGTAATGACAGCATGTTAAGCCTATCTATCAGACATTGAAGGACTGCAGGCAGAATTCAGGGGCTTTCTAAGTTTTCCTACTGGGTCTTCCCCAACAGTATCTCTGGAAGAAGTTACAATTACATCCTTGAAAACTAAGATAGATATGTGCATCTGTTTTTGTTCTACTGATTCAAAAAAGAGTCAGTGAGCATACACTTTACAACACAGGTTTTATCTGAACCCTGAACTGTTGGTTTATGGCAATTCACAGGAACAAAAATAGTCCAGGGCTACTTTTAAATTGGCTTTTGGGTGGTATTTCATGTATTAGTCCAGTCTCTTGATGGATTACCCTTGGTTAGAATGATCTAAATTTATTGCTGGAAAGAATAATTAGTTAACGTGTAATAGCTTTAAAGGTGCTTAGTATTATTAAAGTATATAGACTTAGAAAAATATGGAACTGATAGTAGTATAAAATGATACCAAAGCTAAAATGTAGAATCTTGGCAATTACTTTATGGTTGTGTAAACTGAATAAGCTGAAAATTAGATGAAACTGTTGGGGTGGTCTACTTGCTGGAAACAAGCTTCCTGGCTCTTAATGACTTTGCCCTTTCCATAGTACTGAGCAAAGTTTACATCCTGCTGTTTCTTCTTGTGTCTCATTTCTAATGGCTTCAAGACTTATCTTTGTCACACTACAATTGGTTTCACTGGAAATAACTGTCAAAATGCAAGCAGGAAATGGGGGAAAACTACCACAATTGTATATGTTCTTATACACAATTAATATAATGCACTATGTGTTGGGAAGAGTTTTACAATGAACTCATTGATTTGAGTTTTTTAATCTATTTTATTCAGATTTAATACCTAAATACAAAATTTTTTCAACTAAATCTTTATGACCTTTTAGTAAACTAAACACAAGGAATAGGCTGTGCACTAAGCAATTGCTGTAAGTAATCAACAGAACAAAAGTACATATAGTACTTGTACAGCTCCTTCAGTTACTCAGCATAATTCAGGGTATATGTACCTAATAATTTTGCAACAAAAATTGCTTTTGTGGCATATCTTCCAGATATAACCTGCTTACAGATGCTTCTGAGCATTTGCAGCTTCTGAGCACTCATTAACTCTAAAACCTCTGCTATTCAGGGAAACTTGCAACACCATCTTACCAGTGCAGGAATTCAAATGCTACTGGAGAGTGACTGGAGATACATGTCTATAAATTACTTGAATATCAAATTCTCTCAGTGTTTGCTTTATTCATCCTCTAAGGCACAAAGAGAAACTTAATTTTGTTTTCATTTGCAGAGAAAGGGGCATTTTGCATTCTACATTTGCCGTCTGCTCTCTTGTTCCCCGTGATGATGGGATAGCAGTACTGTTCTAAACTGTGGCCCACTCTAAATACCCACTGGTTGAAGGTGGGTTAAGCCTGGAAAGATATGAATGAGCTTGAAAGTATAAATCAGAAAGAAGACAGACATGTGGTAGGTAGTGAGAGTGACTAAATACAAACTCTTTCACAACTCTTGATGCTGCTACAGCAGGTAATTGCTACTCAAGTATGAAACAAGTTCATTAGAAGAAGCTCACAGCTTAAAAAGCTTGACTTACATCATACCAGAGGTAAGACTGAATGACCGAAAAATCTCTCTCTCTAGCCTACAAAGACAGGAAGCAATCAAAGAAAAAAATCTATCAGCAGTGGCAATAACAAAATTGGGTCATTATTCAGTCATACATCGACTGAACTGGCACCCAATGGCAAACTCTCTCTGTCCTATAAGACTCCTGAAGCTGCTTTTTGCAGCCAAAATCATCCACAACCCTTAAGTGTGAATTGTGAGTAATTTCAGCCAGTTTTGTAGCTATAACAGCTGTGGCTATAACATCTAGCAGAAGAATCAAATTCCTTTAATAACCTACGCCTACATTATCACCTTTTAATTGGATTCATCCATTAAAAAGACCCCAGCAAGAAGGATGGCCAAAAACAAGGATAAAACTGATAGCTACAACCTTAAAGTGTACAGACCTTTCCTGCAGGGACACAGAAACTTCAGGACCCTCCAGACATCTGCTTTGAGCTTCCTTCCAGGCAGCTTTGTTGTGGAACTATCAGCACTGTGGATTAAAAAATTGTGGGTTTTTAAAATTGTATTCTATTCTCTACTCTGAAGAAGCTTTGCAAATGCTGGCCAGATATGCATGGAGCTGTGCTACAGGTTAGAGGAAAAATGATTTTTGCATTACAGAAATTCTGCTTGCAATACTAAGGTCACAGCCCTTCGACACGATGCCGCTGCAGCCATGAGCCTGGCTCTGATTGTGTCGGGCTGTTGGGCGGTGTTCCCTCCAGTACCCGGAGGCGCTTTGCCCCGGGGGCTGCCAATTCATCTGTTCCCTGCGGCTCACACCGAATAACATATAATGAAATCGAAAGATTCTTCCAGGATGAACAGCCTGCTGATTCATCTGTTGTTGCACTGTGCTGCTGTACTCATTACCACATTTGGTTTCATTTGTACCGTGCTAATTGTGAAAAATATACTGTCAGAGCCTTGCTTTGGGGCATGAAAGATCAACAGAGCAAATTGCTACTGACTTTTGGGGCAATCAAAATACAACACGAAAGATAAATTCAGAATGGCTTGCAGATGCTAAAAGGGTTTTAATCCTTGTTTAGAATTTCGGGGGGAAGGTGAAGGTTTTTTTAACATCTGATTTACACAAGCTTAGTGTGTGAAGCATTCCTTAACATACTTTTCCCTTTCAATCTTCATACATTCCCCAATAAGAAAGGAATAATAAAGTCAGATCCATGTTGTAAGGGGCTCTGTTTGCTACAAGAAAAAGAGTTAGACCATTAATTGAGCAGTGAAAACAGTAAGTGGTATCTTATAAGCATTTATAAGGAACTATCAAGTGGCCACAGTGGATTAAAAACTGAAGTTGCATTACTCATTTCTGCTCTAGTTTATATAGAAATAGGCTAATTTACTATGCAATTTGAAAATTGCTTCAAGTTAATAATATGACATTCAAAAATTCTCAACAGTTGTGTTTAAACTGCTAAGACAATCTTCTTTTCTGGTACCTTTCTAAGTTTAGCAATGACAGCTGGAAAGACATAAATACTGCAGATCAAAGGATGGAACTTCCCTCTAAATTCTTGCACTTTGGCACCAAGTAAAATCTTAACTAATGAGAATTACTGGTAACTAAGATTCCCTTTTAAATAGTTTGTGATGAATTTACAATAATATAAAATGAAAATAGATGAAATAAAATTCCATAAAAGATGCTGCATCTACTCAGCCAATACACACCATGTGACAACAATTAATGAGTGTTTCTGTCACCTACAGAATGCTCTGTGGGGAACCTGTGGGCACACTTCTCTAAGCTCCCCAGCATCCACCTTCACCAGCTACAACAGGCAAAGATGAGGGTGGAGAAGTAACAAATACTGAAAAAAAAAATACATGAGATTCATAAGCATGTTTAGGGTTGCCCCTTAAGCTAAGACATTCCCCTAATATATCAGAGAAACATGAAAAGATTTTGAAGGTCTGTTTCAGGACATGCCATTTCAGATTGCCTTAACATCCCACATTTCTTAAAGGTCTTTTAAAAAGGTCAGGTTCAGAATACATGCAAATTTATTCCTTTTAGCTAAAACACTAAGTATGACAGAAAGTTCTCATTTGTGGTTAGTAGTAGGATTCCTGTAATTAGATAGATCCAAATATTTATTTAGCAACAGTGTTTATGTGGTAGCACATGTAATCACGCCATCAATGCCTTGTTCTCAACTATTAGTTCTTAATTCTGCAAGCTTCTAAATACCCTTCTCCCTCACTGAGATCCAGAATATACTCCCTCCTGGGTAGAGAGGAACACACGCATTTATGCAATTTTGTACCAGTTCTGTGGAGTCTCTCAAAATGTTAAGACTATCAACCCGTATTTTCATGGCAATAAGGATATAATTTAACTTACATAAACAAATGAGACAAACTGTACGAACTGAATTTATTTAACTCATACAGTACAAGGAATAGAAGAACTTTTGCTTTATATATGTATTTTAATTTTAAAACCTAACATTCAGTAAGAAAGTATACTATCAAAAGCCAACTTGAAAACCAGTTATGAAGTATTTTTACTCTGTTTCTTCACAGATTGTCACATGGGAATGTTTAAAACCAATTTTTTTCTGCATAAAAGTCAGAATAAAATCCGTTGTCTGTAATCTCTTGTGGACATAGTTGCACAGTTTTCTAGCTGTATTTGAATAAGTGGTATCTTTTAAGATGATAAGAAATTGAAATTCAATCTTTTCTTGCTACTCAAAGTAACACAAGCTTTGCCACAGGAATGCATTATGTATAGTGAGCTGGTGTTCTCAAAATGTGTATGGGACATTTGCTCTGGCTAACTTCTTACATAATAAAATAATCTGCTCATCAGAGCATAGTAAAGTGCTCTTTTAACTGTTTGAGGAGCTGCTGTGTATCAACATGGCCTGGAAATGCTTCTTCAGACTTCTGAGCCGCTGTGTAACTTCTCTGAAGATCTCCAACCTGTAAGAAACACACAAACTAATTTTGAAAATCCAAGCACTGCAATATTTGCATCATGTATTCTTTGCATTCTGTACATTTCTGGTGCTTGCAAATTTTAAACACAGCTGGTCCAAAGAGAGAACAGTCAGCATGAAGACATCTGGACACAGGAGTATGTTGCACTTACATCAAGGGATAAGAAAGTCAGAAATGTGATTTTAATGGGAGGAATGCTTCAAGACATCAACTTAACATATTCCATTTCACCCAACTTCTTGGAGAATGGACAAGGTACACATCATGCCCAGTGCTTGAAGTAAGGAGGAATAAAAAATAGAAGCTTTGCTTTTAAACTCCATAGAAGTGGTATTATATATACAAGCAAAACACAACCCATCAAGACTCTGTAAAAAACACAATTGTGATTTCCTGCTTCCTCACAGAGATGTACAACAATGTTGGAGAACTAATGATGCTCCTCTGTTGCTTTTAGAAGAAATTGTTCCCTACTTAGAGAACTTCGTATTTTTCCTAAATAGCCAGCATTTTTTGGAAGGACTAAAACAAAAGCATCTCAGAAAGTGGGTTCAGCAAAAAAGAACCCAAATATTTGGGAACACATCTAGTAAAAGTGATTACTCCCAAATGGAAAGGGAGGAGCTATGGACAGCCAGGAGGCCTTTTTTGCCTGTGCATCACTCAACACAGAGCTTCAGTGCAGCAAAAATACTCTGAAGGAGAAAAAGGAAAGGTCTTGGCCACAGAAGTCATGTTTTGTAAACCATGGCCTTTCATGGAATGTGAGGATTGCATTACCCCACTGCACCAACACCTGGCTGATGTGGCCATCTGTCTTCTCCCGTAACCTGTGAGGGTTCCTTGTGCAAAATCTACATAACAAGACATTTGCAGACTAGGATTTACACCCCAATCAGAAAAAAATGCAATTATTCAACACCCTCTGTTTCACAATGGAGAGGATATGCTTAAAAATTAATGGTTATTCTCATCTTGATGTGTGTACTTCAGCATCTGTAGGAGTGGAGCTGCCCACACAACACAGAATCATAACAGAATCATGAAGGTGTAGGCACAAGCAAAGGAGCAAATTTTTTCTTGTGAGGAAACAAGAAAAATATTTGTAAAAGTTTTTCTTATTAACAGGAATGTTGGACACTGTTAATACAGCATCTTAGACAGTCTGGATGAAATAGATTATTGACACAAAAATTCAGAGGTTATAAAGCCAAATAGCAGATTTTCCTTTCGAGATCAGTAAGATATCAGTAACGGATATTCTTTCTATCATTACTAATAAATCATATGATATTATTACACTTCACATTCTGAAAAAGCTTATGACTGTAAAGACTAAATAGAATTGTTAACAAATTGTTCATGTTGCAAGCATTTGGACAATTATAAAGTTACTTCATAGCCAATTGGCCTCATTTTTTATTCTCAAAAGCAAACATTGGAATGGCTACTTTGCAGACATCTAGGTTTTAAAATGAAAACATAATTCAGAATTTTCTTTGAGTTTATGCACTCTGTGTTCTTTTGTCTTATCTATCTGGAATTCTCAGTAGTAACAATAAAAAGCCACCTGCCTCACCAAGGCTCACTTTTTAGATTACAAGACCAGGATAATGCATTACCTTCTCTGAGAGTAGGGCAACATTGAAATGGGGCTCATACATGTGAGGTGCTAAAGATGAAGCAGTCTGCAGCAAAGCTCTTGCCTATACAAAGAAATAAAAAAGTAATATAGTGAAATCTGTGACAGAGAGTTGCAAGAATCGAATCCAATATTCATAATGCTTAAAAGAAATCATCCTAGGTTTACTAAGTCTTTACTAAGAAAGCCATTTTCAAAAAGGTTACATCAATAGTGTAGGCATAACATTGAAATGATTAAAAGGTAAAACAAACTAAGTGTCAGAGTTTATAATTTCATGCTGCAAATCCAATGCAGAATTAAGGTCCACTTGTGAAAGCTTTTACTAAAAAATGGAGAACTTAATGGGGAAACCTCCAAAATGTTTAAAAACAAAAGTAACTGTAAACTGTGACAAGACTGAGGTAGGAACTTATTAAAATTTCCTACATCTGAAAAATCTGATTACGTGCAACAGTACACATGAAAGAACACTGTGAAATAAAATACAAGATAAGCAAAATATCATACCCTTTTTTATTCTTCTGTGCATATTTTTATTGCCAAGATGATCCAAATTTTTAATTATACATGTGGTACAAGAAGAAAACTGAAAATTTTAAGCTCAAATCTAAAGTAGACAGGAAGCTATTCTAATGGAAAAGCTCTGCAGTACTAGTTATGAGCAATCACAACTTCCACAACAAGGGTATGCTCTGCTAGGGAATTAAATGCCTGAAAATTTACTGATTATGAAACTGAAACTAAACCCAAAGTTTATTTGTCACTGGAAACATCCAGCACTGGGTTCATTTCAGTGTTTCCATGGCAATTGCTAGGTTATCTGAATAAAGTTAACTTTTGTCTAACAGAATTTGCTCTTAAAAAAGATATTTATAATTTATTTTAGCTCTGTGATATATATATATGAATCCATGAAATTAGCTTGCTTTCATGAGGTTTAAAAGAAGCCCACAGTAGTTCTGTCCAAAACTGTCCAAAAAACATATTCATTTTCCCTGCATGTGTATAAAAATGGTTACATTTATTCCACCTTTCATGTCTATTATACATTTAAGCTTAATACACTTAGTATACTCACATTAGGTAAGATGAAACATCAAGCTTATTGATGTAAAATTATCAAGAACCTGTGCTTTCTGACAAAATTCTAATGCATTCTCCCTGCTAAAAAAAGCTCCAGTTTTCAAGAGATAATCCGATTGTTCTTTTCTGCCACCCAACAAAAGTATGTTATCTACATTTATAAACTGAATATACAGTCAAAGTTGTCTTTTGAGTGATGATTACAAAGTCACGGGGTTTGCTTTGGATATCAATTTAAAAAAAACAAAACAACTCGACAACTGCAAAACTACCGGCAACCTTGCTTGTCTTTGATGACTCATTTGGATATGCCAAAGAAAAAGCAGTTTACTGGGAGATGGCATGACAATACGGAGCTTTCACTGAAACATGTATAATAGTTATCCATGTTTTCTGCCTGTAACAGAAAGTTAGACATTCATATGATCTCTCCACCTTAGAGAAATGACAAGTTTGTTAAATACAAAATGCCTAAATGAAGCATTCTGCTTAGGCTGAGATTTAGCACTGACCTGTTCAGTGTGACCTTTTCGCATTTCCAGCACAGCCAAGTTGTTGTAAGCTTCTGCGTAGTCGTTATTGTTGACTAATGTAAGCTTGAAACACTGGTAAGCCAGATTCAGGTCTCCTATGCCCTAAAAGTAAGACTGTGTTTTCATTTGTGAAAAGACTAGAAACAACATGCATCTGTTTTGGGTTTTGGAATATCTTTTCTCCCATACCATAAGTACTACAATGGAATGCAAATTACAATAAAAACATGCTGATCAGAAATGTATGTGCTTTCTTCCCAGATCCTCTCATTTTTCCTTATTTTTTCCACAGACAGATGCATTTCTCTCCAGCACAAACTTCCATGCTTTAAGTGCTATTCGCGTCATCTGATTTAACTTTTATTTGATTAAAGTGTCATCTAAAGATCATGCTATCTGCTATAACAGAGTAAGAAAAACAGATGTCTCCAGAGAGGAAGTCATCTTGCTCTCTGTCTCTACACATATTTAAGGGAGATTCACTTCTCAGATGGAGCAGTTGACTACTACAGCTCTAGTGTTAAGACTGACACTGACACAGCATCAGGTTAAACATCAAAAGTGACAAATACTGATAAATACAGGCACATCAGTTCAAATTTCAATCTTTAAGGCAGTATAAACTACTGTGTTTATCCTAGCTGCAGCACAAGACAAACAGTTGTGTTTCTGATTCAAATCATTATCAGCAATTGAAGACAACTCATGTTAGATTTATTCAGCAAACTTATTCTGGGCATGTAGCTAAACAGAAATACAACACAATTTCTTGAAAAACATCTGCAGAAGTGGGCAAGACTATAAGAAAATCTGTGTTTTCTACACACACAACTACACAATATTTCTATAGCTGCTTTTAAGACAGAAGAACACACCTTCTCATCTACGACCTACTTAGTGCTTTAGTATTGTCTACTTAGTGTTGAATGCATATTTTTATGACAAGAGAATCAGTCTAATTCTCCATGTAAAACAAATAACAGTTCCTAGAAAACTATTTTGAATTCCACTCTTTTTTTTGGTTCAGATTAGCTTGTTTTGCAACCAAGCCCTCAAGGGCTGGTACATGTTGCAATTTTTTTATAAAGACGGGAAGGTTAATACAAGTGGGGAGCGAGCACCTTTTAGCAGGAGAAAGCCACATTCTGTAGCCACTTCTTCCCTGCTGAATTGCAAATAAACATTCCATCTGTACTGGACTTTATCCTGTACACTATCAGGTTTTGTATTTCCAAGAAGGGAAATTACTCCTTCCTAGTTATTTTTTTTTACATTTTTTATAAATTGTATTTATTCAGAAAGATGGTTAATATTTTTCATACCACAGCCACGTGTCCCAAGTTGTACCACACATCTGCTGTCTCCTCCTCATTTTCAGCCAAAAACAGTGCCCGTTCAAATGAAGATAGTGTCATATCATATTGCTGGGCATAGAAGCAACAGAGGCCCAGATTGTTGAAGAGCTGGCAGTTATAAACACCCATCTGCAGGAGCCGTCTAGATTGAAAGAAAACATTTGTTTCTTTTTCTTTTTTTTATTAATTTCAAGTGGGAGTTCTACTCTAAAAGACAAAGTTCTCTCCTCATTTCTCCCTATTCTAAGAGTGTATGAAAATCAAATGTTATAGTCTTATACTTGTTAGTTTCATGAAGGGCGGTGCAAAGTATTTTTATTAGAATAACAACTGTGCAAAAGTCTGTGTAAATTAGTAACTTCTCTCTTCTTGACTGGGTCACATGATCTGATTTTACTGTAAGACAGAGATGTAGCAAACTCTCTGTTTCCTCTTTCCAGTCCCTCAACATCAATCAAGCTATAGTTTGTTACAGTTACTTGATATAACTCTTAAGACTTCCATTTTTTGCTTGATTCCCATCCGTCAGTACTACTCTAATTAGTAATAGCATATTTAGATGTGAATCTATATTAATCTTACACATCAAGCATAACTCAGATTTTGATTCACATTGATATTGTTTAATGTGTCTTTTAAAATGAAGATGATTATAAAAATTAATATTTATAGGAAAACCTACGAGGGGCAGGGAAAAAAGAGGGCTGCAGTCTGCAGCATGACTGTGAATTTCTGAACCTAAAGCATAAAAGAGCTCAAGTCCAATAGAAATGTGATGATAGTGCTCTTGCTGACTTAATCTGCTCTTAGTGAGAGAACCTTAGGCTCCTTTGCACTCTGTGTTGAAATAACAATCAAGCAGCAGTGTTTAACACTATCTGTTCATTGCTTTCAGTAAAACACACAGCCCACACTCCAAGTCAGGGATTTTTTGGTCACAATTCCTGGTCACTTCAGGTGGAGTAAGGGCTAAAAAGGAAGTCCTTGTGCCTCCTGCAACTGAAGTTGAGGGTAAGATCCACTGTTCCCAAACTGCCTCATGCTGTGAAAGAACTTTCCCTGTTTATTGGTTGAATGGTAACTATTTTGATAATCTTTGCTGATACTTCCTACTGATGCTGAGGGTCTGGAGGGAGCCTGGCTGACTTTGTCCACTGGCAATGCGGCCAGGGAAAAGCCGTTCCCAGGCTGAGAACAGTCTAGGAATGATAGAAAGCGGATGGCTCTCTGCTTCCCACAGGTCTGATCCCTTGCGCCGAGGTTTGAAGTAAAGATCAGAGAAGGCACTTTTGCACAGAAGTTTATTCTTCTGAAGGGAGTGCAAAAGAGGAAACAGGACCCAATGCCCAAGCTTTTTTTGAGTCATCCTGGGGGTGTTCCCATCGGGGGACAGGTACAATGGGACAGGGTGTGGCCAGCCAGGGATAAACCAAGCCCATTGGGGGGGTTAACAGGGAGAGACCCCTAGAGGGTAAACAGCTTACCCAACTCAATATTCATAACCACACTCTATATACTCCTCATGCAATGATTACAAGTTTGTAGTGATGTACTTATCACTGTATAAAAAGATACAAAAGTTGGTAAACTGATTTTACGGCAATATTTGGCAAATGCTCATTCATACTCCCATGCCAGTCTCCTAATTAATTTTTTTCCCCGCATTACAAAAATCAACCCTTTATATTACCTTCTCACATATTCTATTCCCCCTCCCTCCCTCTCCATAAGTACAGATACCTGTAAAACCGCAGAGCTATCTCAGGTTGGTCTGAATAAAAATGGTTACTGCCAATGCATGCAATAGCTTCCACATGAGTATTGTCTTGTTTTAAGACATCTTTATAGTACTCTGCAGCCGAGGAGATATTGTTCATTTCCTGTACAATTGGATAGAAATTCCAATTACTTCTATTGTTTATCACCTATTTTTAATGTGGAACTTATTAAAATATCAATCTACTGAGTGCTTTATCTATGCCCTGTGTCTAATTGAGATTAATCATATATGCTCTTAAAGTTCTCCAATCGTACCATTCAACACAACTGTTTGGCATCTTCACAAGCAACACACACATCCATGAGGTGAATGCATACTGATTTATTAGTAATATCTTTACCTGAAATTAACTCTATGCCACAGCTACAAAAAGAGATTTACATGGGTTTTATATTTTAGATAAAGAGACAGCCTGTTGTATTGAGTTTGGAAGTTAAAGGGGGACTACAGGGGTGGCTTCTGTGAGAAGCTGCCAAAGCTTCCTCCACATCCAACAGAGCCAATGATAGCCGGTTCTGGGATGGACCCACCACTGGCCTCAAGGCTGTGCCCATCAGAGAAGGTAGTTACATCTCTGCAATAACATATTTTAAAAGGAATAAAAAGCTATTGCACGATGTAATTGTGGCCAGGAAGAGAGAAGTGAGAATATGTGAAAGGAACAGCTCTGCAGACATCAAGGTCAGTGCAGAAGGAGGGGCAGGAGGTGCTCCAGGCACCAGAGTTGAGATTCCCCTGCAGCCTGTGGAGGAGCCCTGTGCTGGAGGAGGTGACTCTGCTGGGGGCTGTGACCCTGTGCTGGAAAAGGCTCCTGGCAGGACCTGTGGCCCCATGAGGAGAGGAGCCCACACTGGATCAGGTTCACTGATAGGACTTGTGACCCTGTGGGGGACCTTTGCTGGAGTAGCACCATGTGCAATAGACATTTGCCTCTTCTTGCACACTGTCTTGTGATACCCAGAACTGTGCAGTCAGTTTCCCAGCATGGTAACACAGAACAGACTGACTTGCCCAGACAATGTCTCAAGCATTTTCAGTGCTTTTTAAATTAATTCAGTAATTGCTCTGAACACAAACAAGAATATAATCGCCTATGAAAATCTATTATGTGCCTTTGAAAACAGGAATCACGAATTTACCAAAACTGGTACTACATAGGATATGACAGTTAAGACAATTGTATTGTATATAAATATATACTTGGGTGTGTGCTACTTGGAAGATGAATTAGAATAAACTTGCTGCTATAAATGTCAGTTCACTAGTCCTGAGGGGTGCAAGGCCCTGAGAACCCCATTCCATGCAAAAAAATCCCCAAAAAACAAACAAACAAACAAACAAAAAACCAGCAACAACAAAAAAACCCCCACAAAACCAAAACAAACTCACTTCTGTGTTTATATAGGAACAATTTCTACCTGTGTGCTGTAGATACAATGTGCTCCCAACATAACTAAAGAATAAACTTTTATATAACCTCATCAGTGTATTTAGCTACAAAAAACCCAGGATTTCTTGTGAGCAAAGGAAATAGTAATAAAGCAGTCCCTTTAAAAATTATGCGTATTTTTTAAATGAAAAATGTTCTAGAACTCTTTGTACTGTCAAAAGTTAGTGACTGAGAAGAAAAGCTCTGATTAAGATGCCTGATACATATATTCCACTTGTGAGTCTATGTAATGAAAGCAGCCTGGTGTTACAGTACAAATCTTTGCTAATGAAGCTATAATCCTGCACTTAAGTGTCAGTGCAAAACTAGATCCTATCAAATATATGCTGCTCTTTAATAATTCCTTAAAGGGTTATGCAATGTTATGTATGGTTCTGCAAAATAATATCCATATTAAAAACCATTCAATAATTCAGAACGAAAAGCCTCCAAAAATGATGCAGCTGTTTTCTTCTTGCTGAAGGACAAAAAGGATTTCGTATGAAAATGGATTAAGGCTTAGAGGTTAGATGAGAATGATGAGAACAGGATAGAATGCCAATGAATATAGGAAAAAAAAAAACATTACTTTGATTTTAACATTTGTTCCGGAATAGCACATTACCAACTTTCAGTGAAAAACAATATAAAGTCTACTCTTTGACATGAAAATACAATATTTTAAAATACAAAATACATTGTTACCAATGCTAAAGTTCAACTACTTTATAACTAGTCCTGCTTAATACAACATTTACTTCCTAACTAAGAAACATTCACATTCTAACTGTTCTCAGAGCATTAAGAAACTAATGGTACCACATAGTGCTAATAAAACACAGATAAATTAACGATTTTGCTGTTTAATTTTGCTAATTGGTGACTTGAGCAGTTTTAGTATGATGAAATACATATAAACTAGCAAGGACAACATCTGGACAACTTGACTTAATATGGACTTGCTACTGTATGCCAAGGGCAAATGGGATCTCCCTGGTGTGATTAATCATTGAAACAAATAAGCCTGCAGGGCTCCCCTGACATTACTTTGTTACCTTTGTGGAAAGTTACCTGGTTTGCATTAGTGACACTGAAAATCAGCACAGTTGGGTTTTGTTGACCTTACCGTTATATTCAACTATTGACTGATTTTTCTTGCTCAAGCAGCTAAATTTGGCCACTATAAGATTGCATAGTGAGTGCATACCTCATAGATTCTGGCAATTCCACAAATAAGAGTCACTTCTCCAGGAAATCTCTCTAACCCTTCCTTGAAAAGGTTCAAAGCAGTTACAGGCTGATCCAAGCGCAAATATACCTAAGAAAATAAAAAAAATTTATATAGATGTCAAATGTCTGACTTTTATACATGTTCTGCTGTCTTACAAGGGAGATAAAAGGGATAACACATATAAAATAATGAGTGAAAATAATAAATATGGTTCTAAACTTATGAAGATAAAATAAAGGCTACTTAAGATAATTAAATTATCCTCATAACCCATTGATACATTATTAATTTGAATATTACTAATTTAAAATGTCTTGTTATTTATTATCATATATTATATTCTTTGAATCTGAGGTAAAGGTATCACCTTGAATATTTCCCGGTTTAATGTATTTTCAAAAACTTGTGTTTAGGCTTGAAAGAACTGGATTTTCAGGTTGATAATGCTGGAATATCAAAATGTTTTACTTAGTCAAATAAGACTGCACTGCACTGAGCAGTGGCACTTTCAAGTTTCCTTACTGCTCAACCAACCTCCCCTGTCACAAACAATAAAATCCTGTAGAAAGAGGGCAGTTTTGCCTCTGTGATTTTGGCTTCTGTGTTGATTATAAAAATGTGCAATGCAGATAATAGTTGTGTGAGAACTGGACATCTAATATGTCCAGTGTTGACAGGGACCACGTCAGCAGCTGTCTGAGAGTACAACTGTAAAGCCCTCCTGCTGCGGAGTATGATAAACACAGCGACAGCAAAGGGAAAAACGCTGCACACATGCTTTGAGAAACTAGATGGCTAGAATGATTTATCTATCTCCCACTGAGTGAAAAAGGATTTTGTTGGAGAAATAGTATATTAATCAGTGCTAACACTTGATACTAAAAGAGAGAAAAAGTCTGTGAGTGGTATCCTGATACAACCTTTTTGTGATGAAACGTAAGACAAATATCAATGTTAACTGAACACCTGAGAAACCTCCAATCATGATTTCTGCTTTTGCCCTTGAACTTCACAGACTTCTGACTGCCAACAATCACAACTGTAATTGTCTTTTTGCAATCCCATAGATATACACTGCTGTAGACATTTGCAAATAATTCTTTTCTATGACCACTCAATGACATTCTTAATTGTTGAAGAGCTGACAACTGTGACTGTCTTCTATGAAAGGGACTGCCATTCCAAGTTGGTCATTGGCAAAACGAAAAAAATACAGGCATTTTTACACTCATTCTGCTAATGTCACTCACATTTCCTGTATTAAGGTAGAAAACTAATGCTTTCTTGAGAAAATCTATAAAAAAAGCAAGGGTTTTGGAGGGCATGGTACTTACTAGATTAGAACTGCACTAATTACATCATTAACCTTGAATGATGCATCCAATTTAAAAAAGGGACAGTATGAAACTCCCCTAGATCTGCCCCTTTTTTATATTTTTATCTTTGTTTATGCAGTATGTTTTCTGAGCATTAATGAACTATATCTGGTCTATTGCTTTATCTGGAGGTTGACTCCAAAGATGAACTCACTACAGATGCTAAAACCACAGTACTCTACTATGTAATTTCCATATCTAGTGTGATATCACACTGTCCAACAGCTCTGTAGACAGTAGAGCTTCTCTCTGGATAAAAAGAAAAAGAAATTAAAAAACAGGTGAGGCAATTTCCATCTACTCGCAGTTGCTTTGGGGAGATCTGCTCTTTAAAAGTACTACAGCTATAGTAATTATGGTCTATATACTAAAAGCAGAATATCTCCATTCCCTTTTTCGTCTCTCACTTATCTCTTGTAAAAATATCCCATTTCTAGCTCTTCTAGGTCATGAAATACTTTGTAACTTCACAGCAGGTCCTGACTGCTTTAGACTTCTAATTTTTTTTTTTTTTCTTTTGGTCCTTTAAATTTTTGCAAACTACATTTCAAGGGAGAGATCACTTTCAAGAAAATATTATTAAAACCCAGATAGCTGTTGCAATAATGAATATAAACAAAACTAACTAGTATTGTAGTATCAGTATATTTCCACAGAACTTTACGCAATCTTATTATTTTTTAATGGCTGCTTAACTCAAGCCTGATTTTTTCAGTTCTGTTAAACAGAGCCATATCTCAGTGCCTTACTCTATTGCCTGTCCACTGACTGTCACTAAATCATGCTGTGCAATATTTTATACTTGAATGAGCTGGTCTGTAGAGTGGGAGGTGAAATTCAAATGCAGCTCTTGCCTGAGCTAGTCCTGATGTTGGGGGATGCAAATCTCATGTAATAAATCACTGTTTGTTAATCCAGTTACTCTGCCAATTTAATAATTCCGTGTAGATCATGGAGCGAGTCCAGAGAAGGGCCAGCAAGATGATTAGAAGGGACACCTCTACTGGGAGGAAAGGCTGAGAGAGTTGAGTCAGCCTGGACAAGGATGTGGAGGTCACCTAATTGTAGCCTTCCAGTACCTGACAGGACCCTACAAGAAAGCTGAAGTGGAACTTTTTACAGGGACATGTAGTGACAGGACAAGGAGGAATGGCTTTGACCTGAAAGATGGTATGTTTATATTAGTAGGAAGACATTCTTCACTATGAGGGTGGTGAAGCACTGGAACAGGTTGCCCAGACAAGCTATGGATGCCCCATCCCTGACAGTGTTCAAGGCCAGGCTGGATGGGGCTCTGAGCAGCCTGGTTTGGTGGAAGACATCCCTGTCCATGGTGGGGGGAGGGGAGTGGATTGGAACTGGATGATCTTTGGCATCCCTTCCAAGCCAAACCATTTTGTGATCCTATGTATTTTGTAGAATTACTTGAGAATAGAGACAGGAAAATTAATAAGCTTCAATGAATTTCAAACACAGTATTGAAGACATGTCTCTAGATAGCAATGATGATCATTTAAATACAGAACATAAATTTCTCAAGAAATGTAAAGCACATATGAGTATCTGAATTATCCACTAGCAGTGATGACTTTTGGACAAGCCTGTGACAACTGGCTTAAGGGGAACTGACAAAGAGCAACTGGTTTCATCTCCTTCTAGGACACAATGAAGAAAAATGCAATTTTAGTTTCTCACAGGCCACCTTTTCTTGAATGTCTTAGAAAACGTTTAGAATCTAATATGTATCCTGGTAAACAAGTAGTTCTGAGACTCAGCTGTGCCACTTGTTCTTTCAAAGCTTTTAATGCCTTTATTTTGACAGAACATTCCCTGTTTCAAGGCCTCCAATTGCTTCCTTTAAGCTCACTTTGTTTGGATTTTGCTTGTGAAACTAGGATTTTGAGCTTTTCTCTTTATTTACAGATTTATTGCATTCGTTTCCTAGGAGACCATATATAGTCACATTGTTCTTCATACTGGAACTCCAATAATTTTTTTAGCTACATAATCCTCATTGGGGTTTAGAACAAAGAATCGAGTAACATGGGAGATTTTTTTTATCTTGTTTGTGAAATCTGGGAGCTCTAAAATAATTTCATAAACTATTGACTTCCATTGCAACTGCTAGCATGTATTGCCTCAGGCATGGAGACAATACACTTTTAAGCACAATGATGTATCTGTGACTTACTTTTGCCAAATACAAGATTGTATCAACCATGTCCTGCTGCTTAAGGGCTGACTTAAATTGTTTTTCGGCTTCACGATATAATCCCAACCTGAAGAGACAACAGATACATATATAAGGCACTTGTTTATTGGGATTTTTTAGTATTTTTTTTAAACATTAAATAATGAAGCAGTTCAAAATAAATCAAATATAAACTGCCTGAAAAGCACACTTTATGACCACATATTTGTGTGCATGTTAACAAAAAACATGTCATTATATAAAGATAACAAAACAACAATTCAAAACTATAAAAAAGATAAATCCATGACATTTGGCCCACTCTTATACATGCAGCCCTCTGGAATGGCTGAATGGTGAATGGTGATGTACTCATATTCATAGAGCCTCCTGCTCTTAGACCAGACAGTAGAAAATGAGCAATTAATGTCTCAACTCTACCCCAACTGTTTCAGACCAGAATTTCCTCACCCATGGCAAAGATCACACAGATAATCTCCACTGTGAAAGAACATCACTGAAGTCTGTTTCCTCTCAAAGGCATTTATTTTGCATAATTACAGTCAAATGTTTTGCACTAATCTATAAAAGGTGGATGCCTGAAGGGGGCTGTGACCCATGGGATGCCCATGCAGGCACATGCTCCTGGCAAGATGTGTGGCCCTGTGGAGAGATGAGCCCACACTGGAGAAGGTCTACTAGCAGGACTAGACCCTAGGGGGGACTCATGCTGGAGCAAGGGAAGAGTGTGAGGAGTCCTTCTCCTGAGGAGGAAGGAGCAGCAAAGACAAACTGACAGCAACCTCCATTCCCTGCCCCGCTGTGTTGCTGGGAAGGGAGGAGGCAGAGAAAATAAGGAGGGAAGTTGAGCCCAGGAAGAAGGAAAGGGTGAGTAGTGTTACTGTGACACAGAGAGGGAACACAGTAACACACACACAACAGGTGTTCAGGCAGAGAAGAAGAAAAGAAGTCTTTCTTTTATTGTTGACTTTGTATATGTAAGTCTTTGGACAGTGACTAGAGACTGGACAGAGAAGTTACCACTTCTCCATCTCTACTGGTCACTTGAGAAGTCTATTAGGTGCTTTCTTTTTATAAAGGAATGCAAACATGATTCTTGTTTACCTTACAATTTATGAGAACTGACTCTATTATACTAAAACAAATCAGAAGGCTTATTTTCAGGGACAACAGGGTAGTTGTTTTAAGAATTGATACTATTTCTCATCATCCTACTCTGATTTGATGCTTGTGTATGGGGTCCCAGCCTGAGGCTTTGGCATATTTTTAACTGGTACTTCTTGGGCAACGTAATTCTGGCAGAAATTGTCTAACATGAATATTTAATTCTGTATTATTTCATCAATCTGAAGCCCTCATTGGCAGGTCATTTTGCAAACTAATACTATAGTATTTATTTTATATGGTCTGTTTTAACAGTAGTTATTTGCATTTATTGACTGACTTTTCAAATGATTATTTTAAAATCCATTAACAAAGGCAAAATTGCAAGTAATTCAGTTACTCAATATGAATGCCTTTATCTCAAGCAGTGGTCTCTGTACATTACAGGAGATTTAACTATAAGCACAGCACTCTTCAACAAAACACTTTTTGAACTATTTCTCAATGTTCAGCATTGCCCAACACACCCAGTAGTACAGGTCCTGCAGTCACAATCACTCACAGAAGAAATGAACAATGGCTTACCTATAGTAACACTTTCCAATTTGGACTTTCCACCACCAGTCCTTGAATTGTGCGTGCTCAGTGGCGAGGGCTGCCAAATCTAGAGCCTTCCAAAACAAACACATCATCTTAAAATTAATGTTTACACAAAGAAAATACAGTGAAGATTTTTGCAAAGAGAAAATTTTGAACAGAAGTCCAGTTAATTTGAGGTGGAGGCACTGCTTTTTGTTTGTTACTTTTATAGTTCAGTGCATAAAATAGCTGAAAGGATTATTTGACCCTATAAAAATAAGCAATCCAAACAGTTTCTTCCAAATCAAAGAGAAAATAGAAAATTAATTTGATCAGATTTCTGCAGTGGCTCTTCAGAATATACTATTTGTTTAAGCACAAACACTTTTTCCAACATTCCCATCCTTTTCCAGTAAAAGCTGTTAAAACCAAGTAAAAATAAACTGAAATAAAGAAATAAGTTCAGTGAGTTTGAAGTACTGTAGAAATTTTCATCTCATTGCTAATATCAGGTTGCCATCACTTCTGGAAACTCTCAAATGTGTACAATAAGAAATATTTCTTCCTTCAGAAAGTCTATAATGTAAACAGTTATTTTATTACAGGAAAAACAGAGAAATATTCTAAGAAACAGACATGGTGGAGGTCTGAAATCTCTTTTGTCTCATGTACTGGAAAAGTGGGTAAGCTAATCAATGTGCTCTGATCAGCCACCACAGCCAGAATATATGGCCTTTCATGTTTTAGCTATAATTTCAAAATTCTGTTAAAACAAATATATGCCTTTTCTGTACCACAACCCACCATAGAAGAACTCGTTTCCTTTTTTTTTTTTAAATTTCATTTTGTCGCAGAACATATTAAAGCCATATTATATTTGTAATATTTGTTATGTTTGTTATATTTTCAAGATTTCATCAGAAGTAGGGTAAAAAGCTCTAACACAGTGATTTATAACAAAGAACTGACCCTTCTTGCCTGCTTTTCTTGGTAAACTTTTTGCAGACCCCAGAAATCAGAAACAAGTTATCTATTAGGAACAATATGTAGAAGTTCTGTGCACCAGTCACTCAGTAACAGAGAAACAAATAATTACAGGAAAAATTAATCTGAATACTAAAATGCTGTAAGAGCCAAATTTAGTGACATTTACGCCTACACTGGATTTCTGCTAACAAAATGAGGCTGCAAGTAGTCAATGGGTTTAGATCTGACATGAACAAGACAGTTGAGCTATGACAATTTAGACAAGTTGCTCTCTTTTGGCTTTGGGAGAATGAATAATTTGTTTTCTGTAGCAATTCAGGATAAGTAGTTGCATAACTGCTGTCCCTAAGTGAAAGAGAGAGCTGTCATTCCCTGCCTCTGTGACAGGAGAGAGAAAACTCAGGTAAACCTACAACTCTGAATTCACTGTTTCCTCAAGTTAGGTGGAATCCTTGAAGGCCTTAGATGGAAGCTCTTATCTTGGTTTCCCTTTGTTTCTTAATATCTTTTCAAATTACCCAACAGGGCCTTTGGATGCTACAACTATAATGGGGAATAAGTTTGTTTCAAAATAGAAATTATCTAGATACCCTTCCACACAGATTTGTCCTTTCATGATGAGTGAAGGTACATAAGCAATTTTGTCCCAGTACTCGAAAATCTTCGAAAGTAGTTGATGTTAAAACATTGGTTACTTTTGTTGCATTTACAAATCTATAAACAATGTGGGCAACCGTCAAACACCACACTTGCCTCTAATGCAGCAGGAGCAGCCACTTCAGAGGAGTAAGGATCACACTGCAAATACCATGCTCCAAGGAGCTCTCCTCCAAGTTCTCTGATGGCAAGGGCTTAAGAAGGAGTGAGTCTCAGAAAATGATCCCTTCTGTAGCTACACATTGAGGTTTCTTTCTAGTACCCTAATTGCTTCTGAAAACTATTTTATGCAAGACTAACAATTTTGTCTGTGATTGGAAAGTGGGAACTAAGACTGCTTCAGGCTTAGTATCAGCTATTAGTCAGCAATTTATCTGTCAGTGTAGATCTTGAACTCTTTCTGGGATCTTCTACTAACATCAAGAAACACAGCATGACTTAATTTTGAAGTTAGTTTATGAAATTTAATCTTGTTTTTTTTTTATTTTCCAATTAATGAAAAAGGAAAGGAGTAAAAAGTTCTTGTTTCTGATACTTCACAAGTGATTACAATAACTTCAGTCAGAAAATACTACTAAAGTTACAAATACTTCTAAAAAGTGTTTGCCTGAGAAGGCTTTGTGCATGCTAATATTTAAAAATTTATGTTGGTATTACAAAAAAAGTGTGACAATGACAAAGTGGCCCTTGGTATGTTAGTAAATGGATTAAAATGGCCTTTTAAAAGTAAAAGCTTTCAACTTGCCATGTCAATACCAACTGCTAGCATATTTAAATTTTAGTTTGCTGCAAACTTTGGGGTTTTAATTGAACGGTTTGGGTACAAATCAATGTTCAATCTGTACAACATGTTAATTTAAAACCAATCTATAAGAGCAGTAGTGATATGCCTGTCCTGCATTCCTGTGTGTTCCTGGACATTGGTGTAGTCATAATAATAACTGATAGGGAAAAACAGGATGAATTTGGAATTGGCAGATACTGATATATCCTTTTAAGGATTTTTGATTATAATTCATATATCAGTTCGAAACCTACACTGCTTGTCCTGAAAGTTTTAATAAACTTTAGGATATAACTCATCTGGACATACTGATGAGCTGAAGCTGTTATTGTCTAGAGCACTTAGCACACTCAAGAATGCAGAGTCCATTTCAACAACAGTCTCAACCCTGTGAAGCTTTTCAGAACAAATTTCTTTTACTCTCGGTTCTTTTGTTTGTGCAAATAAAAATGTTAAAAATCCCTGATACTTGGTGGATTTTCTGTTTCTTTTTAAAATAAAGTTTTTCTTAAAGAGTGAAAACTAATGTAGATTCTTTAATTGTATTTAACATAATCCTGAGTTTCTCTTTTTACCATTACTTTCCTTAGCTAAATTGTACTATAACTAAGACTTCCAAACCATCTACCAGCTGTAATACAGCCTGTAGGGTTGTGGCAATTTACTGTTATATTGCAAAATTAAATTGGCAGATGTACAGTTGTTTGAAACAGTAATTTCATACAGAGTATTATATCGCCTAGAAATTAGATAGATGGAAACAATAGTGAACATCTGCTACTTCTTTCATGTGCTTTTGAATGGCAGTAATTTTCCCAGCAACAATTATTGACTAAAATCTTATTTGTAGACAAATCAACACCAGATAGTCTATAAGATAGCTGAGGAAATAACATTAGCCACAGTCAATTTAGCACAATTTATTTTGGTGAGTGTCTTCTGGATTTCCCTGTTTTGTAGATTAACATAATTCCATTTTAAATAAATTTCTATCAGAGAGTATAAACTACAAAGTATTAAGAAAAACTAAGGAAAAATGAGAGGTCGTGATTACTGGCCACAAATATATATTGGACAATCTTTGTGCTTCCTTGGGACAAAGTGTTTTGTCATCATTACCCACCTGTGAATAATGGCAAAATATGAGTGTCACGGTCTACCAAAAAAAAGGAGCAGCAGAACTATTTCTGGACAAGTCTTTGAAACTGCCCTTCTCTTACAGCATTTAGCCATAAAATGGCTTTTAGATATAGCTCAAGGAGTACAGAAAGTCAGCTATTAAGTATGTGTTGTTCGAAAGGAAACAAGTCAAGAACAATAATGGATACAGAAATAGTATTTTCTTCAGACAAGTGTTTAATTTTTCATTACATAAGACAAAAGACTTTTGAATATATTTTCAAGTGCTGAAAAGCTCAGTGCTTCTCTGTTCTTCTTGCATCTCCACATTTCTGATAATTGATAGATTACAGATATATTTAGTTTTAATTTGAACCAATTTCCTCACACTATTTATCCAGTTGAATGCACACTGATTAATGGCATTTCTCAACTGAAATTGCTGAGTCTTTTTTTTAAATTTCTATAAACTGGATGAATATGAAACAGAAGATAAATAATAAAACTGCCTTTGTTTTGGAAATAATAATGCAAATGAGAACAGCACAGACTGTCCAGTTCAGCACAGTGACAAAGAAAGGATATTGTCACTACTGCTTTGTGCTGTATTTGCAAAACTGCAGGAAGTGGTATTCTACCCATGTAGGAAATCCAAAGTAAAGACTTTTCAAACTTAAGTCAATTTCCCAGTCTTCCAAGCCTTTCGAGCTCTTTCATCTCATCTCATGCAGAAAGGTGTTGGGTTTTAAGAATGTCCATCTCCCACAATAGCAGGAAATACAAAGACATAAGAGCTGTCAGCGAATGTTCTAGCAAGTGATCGAGCAAGAGCCAGATTCACTTTTAGAAGTTAACATATGTCCTGTTTCTCTGATGAACCCTAAGTGACCAAATTTTTTCAGGGAGATGCAAGATATTGAATTTGTGAAATGCCATTACTAGAAGAGGTGAATAAACAGTGATGCAGCCACATTTCATCAGACATTAAACTGTTTCTTTCTTTTTAAGAAAAGTTAATGCAAATGAGGCTGAAAAGGAAGGGAGAACAGTTTGAAGAATGGAGTTATATTGCAAATGGTGTAGAAAGAACAGAAAAAAAGAGTCAGTGAAAGCAAATGAGAGAAAGCAAACTGAACAGCTAAAAATATCTCTTTAGAGGTGTATATTACATTATAAAGACACCTCATTCCATGATGTGTGAATTCAATTCACAACAGTATTTTTTTCCAAGAAGATGCAATCATTAACCAAACACTGATCTCTCTTTCATTACACAGTAAATGGTGGTGATTAAGCTGACACCTCTTTGCTTACAAGAATTTATTCAAATGGGTCAGGTGGGTAAAAAATATAGACAGAACTTTTACTGCAAGACAGTGATATAGGATTCTCAGCAAGGATTTCAAAATACATGCAGTACAGTACAAAAACATCTTCCAGTTTTTTCTGGAGTTGTTGGAAATTACTCACATTATATGAACCTATGTCTAGCCTACAGATCCTGCATGTCCTTAAAGTGTAGGCATTTGTAGCATCATATCAAGTGACCCTTTTATTAGTGAACTGGATTTTCAGTAACAAACATCAATTTTTAATTACTAGTGAGCTAAAACCCAGGCACTTCCTTCATATTCAGTACTGGATATGTAAATGTTAGTTTCTATTTTTCTCTGACATTTCTGACACTTGCACTTACTGTTTCAATGATATTTTGGATTAATAGTGCATTACAACTCAATCCTCTTAGAAGAATGCTATGCAATAAATTGAGAGTGTAAAACTATAATCATTTGATAGTAGATTAAAAAGCTTCACATAGCAGTACATTTGGAAATTATTAGGAGCTATGTCAAAACCAGCAAAATGTTTTTGATGTGTGTTATTGATTAACTGGAGAGTTTAACTCCAGATCTAATTGCACACCAGCTAGTAGTGTTGCAGAAAGTTCAGTAACTGTTTAGTCAACTACGCATTATTGACATAAACTTCTTTCAAACAAACTTGAACATTTTGATTCCATTTCAACTGGGTGCATGTATCAAAAATAGGAATGAAATATATTGACACTTTATTAATTCCATAAGAGATTCTTTCTCAGAGTGAACTGCCAAAAACACTCTGCAACCTTTATATCTTTCTGAAAGCTTAAACAATATATACCCAAACTTGATCTTTCCCATTCAGTGCAGTAACATAAGAGCCACGGCAAAAAAATTTTAGATAGATTAAGAGTTTATATAATTGAATAAATGTTACAGACAATCCTATGGACAATGTAATCTTTCTCTTCATATCACAAAACACCTCAGTACCATGGATTTACATTTCTAGAAAAAGTATCCAAAATCCGATTGATTTTTTTTTTTTATGTAGTTTCACCAAATACATTTTCTTTCTATTCACCCAAATGCACAGGCAATCATCTCAGGATATAAAATGTCAAGTGATGTTCAACAATACCTGTTTTGTCAGGTATTTTCACCTTCCTCTGTTAATGGACAGTCTTTTGCAACTTATACTCAAGCCTCAGGACTCTGAACTTTCTAGGCAGTTCAGCTACCACTCAGGCTCCAATAAATTCTGTTAACATGAATTCATTAGATTCAGAGACCTTGTCATATTGATAGCTGAGAGACCCAGTTTTAAGAATTAGAATGTTTCTCCTCTCAAAAAAAATAGCAATCCATTGGTACTTGCCAATTATCATTCCTGATTATCCCTGTAAGAAAGGATTTCTTCCTCTTGAACAGCTTTTAATGCTTCACTTTTGTATTTGTGACGTTCTACCTGGATCCTTAGTTTAGCAGAATACTGACAGAAATAACTGAATCATATATAATAAAATCTGAAAAAGGAACATGAGTTACTTACATTTTTTATGTCGTTTTCATGGTGAAAGATATATTCAAACAATGCCTGTCAGAAGAATATTTAAAACATTGTCATATTTGAAGAGAAAAATTTGTAATATTCTTTTAGAGGAATACAGAATCTTGATTATGCTAAGCAGAAATTAATTCTTTGGAAAAGCAATCACATTCACACATAACAAGTGCTGACGTTTACATTTATTTAAGACTCCAACAGACAAAATCTATATATGTGCTACATTGTCATCACAGGAAAGCATCTTAATTCCTAATTTGTTGCAAAAGATTAGTGGAATTGCCTCTTATCTTTGGTGCTTAACATCACTTAAAAACAAAAAAGGCAGCTATAACTTGAAAGTGGATATATATTTGAGAATCTGGTACCATTTTAATGACTGTAAAATCAACCAGTGATCTAAAAAAAGTTTTTTGCAATGGACACTCAGTTGCTTACGTAGTTCTAAGCCTACTTAAATTAAACACAGGTTTACTAAGAATGCAAGCTGAGCAAACTGCCTTCGGAGAAAATTTTTTTTAAGATCTACAATATTTTGGGATCTGTAAAGGAAAAAAAAATTAAAAATGGTTAATAAATGATAAAAAAATGCTAATAATATTGTGCTTCTGAAACTCAAACACACCATCATAACACCAAAGCTTAAGGAAGTCACATTCATCAGCTGTGCTGTGGTTAACTGTTTATAAGCCCACAACAATTACACAGCAGAATAACTGCAGCTTTGTTTCCTCCTATATAAAGCTAATTAAGTCATACTACCTTGCAGCTGTTCTGCACTAGACTATTAGATGAGTATGTATCAGGTAATGGGGGTGGCATTTTCAGTGAGTAAAATGACATTGAAAGATACTGGATAACTAAATGGAGACTGGAAACCTCTGTTGCCAAAAATGTATTATGGGTGCTAGCAAGACAAGGTTCGATTGAGTTGACCTTCTTCTGCATCCAAATCCCAGGTCTTAATTGTTTCAAAAGAACAGAACATTTTCCCAAACTTGTTTAATTTACTCTAAAAAAAACAAGGAGAAAATATTGCCCCATGAGGAAAGAAATACAGAACAAGACCTCAGTCTCTTAAGGGCTTTCATGACCCTTCTGCCAGATTTTCTTAAACAAAATTCTTAAAATATTTACTTTCAGAAAACTAGAGAAATACTAATGAATTGTCATATCTTGTGAGGAAAATAAACCACAACCTAATTCTAGTTTCAGTCAGAAAAGACTGAACAGATGATTTAAAGACATTACAGAATTATAAATAGTAACACATTTATAAGGCGCTTCGAATAGGTAGATAAAAAAAGAAATAACAAAAAAGAAGTAGTGGAACATTTTCTCCTCTTGTTCAGTAACAGAGAAGCATTCAGTAAAAGTGTGTAAATCTAAAGTGACAAAAAAGATGTTTTCTTGCACGGATGGCATGAGGAATTTACTGCTGTTATGCACAGACTCTGACCTTCAAAAGGATTTAAGTGACTGAACATTCACTTGGATAAAAATATCTAGAGTTATTTTAATAAGTCTATTAAAAATCCACAAGCTAAAAGGGATAAAACTTTCTGTTTCATACCAGAGAACAGTTGCTAACTGGGATTTACCAGAGGTTTTCTCTGGTGATAGGTGATACCTTTTACATCTACTATGGTGTTTCCTAGGATAGTCTTTAACATGGTTAATGTGAGTCAAAGAGAAGCCACGTTTCTGTATACTTCAAAATATTTGAAAGCCTTAGAAAGATAATCTAACATCAAAAAAGATACAGTGAGGCTACTTCGCAAACACATAAGGAAGAAGTATGTGGGAGGTATTCGTATACAAACATGAATAGACTGGCTAATTATGTGAATTCAATGGCTGCAAGGTTTATCACCTCTATGCACTGGGAGAGGTGACAGCTCAAAAAGTTTTAAAACTTAAATCGATTATTCTTAACAGAGAGTGCAGTCTGCATTCTCACCTCCTGCTCTGGCTTTAGCCTTAAAGCTGTTTTGTTTTAAAAAAGTTATCCATGTAGCTACAAATTTAAACTTAGATCTTACATTCTGTGTGAAACGTTAATGTCATAATGTATTAGCTTCATAATACTGACAAGTACACTCGCTGCCTATGGATGTTTCTATGACTGTTGATTTACAATTTTTGGCTTAAGCTTCTTTTCATATGAAACTGAAGGAAGACAAATCTGCCACAGAAAATGCTAATTAAACCCCAAAATTGTTAAAAATATGTATGTTTCTCATTCCTGAGAGCTGTAGATGAGAATATTTCCTCTGAAAGCTAACCTACCTACTCAAATAGCATGTAGTTAGCAATCACAATTAAAAGCTAACTGTCCTCAAGCAGAAGAACTAGGCCTAGTTTTTATAGATGTCTTGTGCTTCTTTTCCCAGGTTTCTTACATTCCCCCTGTTTTCCAGATTGTAATGGATTTATAATAATATGTCTGCTGGCTGATTGCCAGCAAGGACATTATTGGACAAAAAGCATGCAGTATTTTTTCAGCACTGATAAGGAACTGATTTATAACTGCCCTTAGACATTAGTCTGGAAGTCTTTGATTACTTCACCAGATGAGAACTTAACTACATGTGATACCTGTTCTTCTGCCTGGTTTGGTTAAGAGGCTAAGGGACAATGATGAAACCAGTGGGTGAAGGACACAGTGCAATTACACAAGATTTACTTCCTTTGAAAACCACACTGAAATGCAATGCCCTACACCAGTCTGGATCAGGCTTTAAAAAGCAAATAAATTTCCTGGTTGCTTATGAAAAACTGTTAACCAAAGTTTTGGACTGGAAGAGCTATTTCCACTAGCACATTATCAGACACTGCCAGTTTTCTTAAGAGTGTTCACCATTATGTTTCTCAAAATAGACTAAATTCATACTGGTTTGTTCACCTTCAGGCTGATAGCCAAATACAGCTCCCTAGAATGTCTTTGATACCTTGTGCTCCCTAGAGATAATTTCTTGATACATTGTGCAAAACGAGCTGTTGGCTTCAACTCAACAAGTGTTTTTTATGAACACTCCGTGCATGTGTTCAACCATACAGCTAACTGGTTGTGTTGGAGAAAGTTTCAACTGAAAGGCAACAGAATGATAAATCTTCACATAACTTTCAGCTCCCTGCCACTCAAGAGATGAAACCTGTAAGTTGAGCAGGCAACCTGCAAAAATGTGTTCTATTGTTAGATAGTTTCAATGACCCTCAATCAGATGATCTTAACTGAAAATTAAGTATTCTGAACAAAAAAAAAAAAAAAAAAAAAAAAGGTACCTTTTACATAGAAAGCATTAACTAGTGCCATAAAAGCAAAGGAAAAAATCCAAACATTTTTAAGCCAGGATTGCTGTCTATTTGTACCAAGAACCACATTTCCAGACATTAAGGAAGGTTCTGCTTGTTTTTTGCTCCTCGCTTCTTTTTTCTTTTTTTTTTAGTTGCCCTTCATCACTCCTAGATGCACAGCTCATAGTTATTTACCAGTGGAATATTTTTTCCTATACGAATGTATATTTTCCTAGATTATACTTTCACCATAACCCCCTTAGACATACCTTCAATTTCAAGTCTGGTAAACACTGTCAAAAGGTGAGTAAAACACTACTTTTCTGAAGTTAATATCTAAACCACTGTTCAACATTGTTTTTATCCCCAATCCCATTTACAGTTACATTAGAATGACACCAGAAAAAAAGAAAAACATATCACAACATTAACTAAAATTGTTACATACCTTTGCCAGTTTGGGTTTCTGAGCATATTTTGTTAAATTCAGTCGAGACAGATTTATGAAAGGGCCATCTGGATTTGTTAGCATTGAAGCCTGAGGGGGAAAAAGAAGCTTTTTAAGTGGGAAGATCCCCTACACTTTTCCAGAAGATTTTCAAAATATTATTAGCATACAAAAAAAAGCCAGAATTCCAAACAAAACATTTGTAGATTCACTGCTCCACTGTGAAGTACGGACTCTTCGTTTTTCTTCTGTCTCTCCCCACTATTTCCATACAGTGCCTAAGCATGTAGCTTGGTAGTTAGGATACACAACAAAAAAAAAAAAAAAGCTTAAAGAAGTACTTAGATTAATTCTTACCTGCAATAGTGAGAAGATGCCGCATTTTTCCATTAATGTGATTTTAATATGTATTACACATTCATGCTGGTTGCGGTTTATTAATTTTGCCAATAGAAAAATTAGTAGAGACTATTCTCCTTATCTTTTGAAGTGACAGATACTGAGTGCTTAGCAATAGTTTTATAGCAGACACTTATGGTGAAACCATGTCAGTCTTTGCAAGGCCTTCCATGAATAAAAACATGTCTCAAGTAGCCTGTGAATTTGGAATTTATATGAATCCTGGTGAACTTGTGAATTTATGTACATGTTTTTTATATAAACAGACTAGCAAATGCACAAGAAGTTACATTTTCAAACTCTATTTTGAAAATAATTTAAAAAATTATAATTACTCTCCTCCTTGAAACTTGAGTTTAGATGCAGCTTTTAAGTAAACTACAGTGTCACTGTGCCAGATACTGTGACCAAGAAAACTTCCATTCTGGGAACAGAGGCAAGCAACTCACCGTGCCTGTCCTGACGTATCCCCCGGCAGCACTGGTGATTGGGCGAGCTGTGAGCGCTGTTCGAGGGGTTCTTATGGCCTGTTCCATGGTACTCGGCCGTCCACTTTGCGTGCTGGGTCTCACAAATCCTGTAATAGGTCTTCCTGATTGAGTCACTGGCCTGAAGATGTTAAGTACATTATCCTTACGTTAAGTGGTATTTCTCGATAGAGAATTTAAACAGTAATACTTGAAGCATTTCATTTTCTGAAGGTAAGTTTATGATCTGTTCCTTTTTAACTTGTCACATTTTTAAAAATAAACAATCACATACCTAACAGCTGGGCTGGGGCCTCCCCCTTGGCTAGTTCCAGGAAGTTTCAAAGATGTCCCCGGTCCTATGAAATAAGAGCATTTTTTCACTTGACTTAGAGGTATCGCTCCCTTGTCCAGAGGACTTCAAACATGATTGTGTTTTATGATAAACAGTTAGCCAGAAATTTATTTACTCAAACTGAGGAGACAAAGAACTAAACAAAGAAGACAAACCCCAAATATTGCATTCTACTACTGATAAATTGATAGACTATTGCAAGAAACCAATGCATATTGGTTTTCTTTCTTTCACCCTCTCCATTCTCTTCTCCATCCCACCTGAGGGGAGCAAACAAGTGCCTGTGTGGATGCCTACTGGGATTGACCCAAACAATTGTCGAGAACATCTCAGAAACACCACACAGCGCTAAACTGAGAAGGCTACTGAAACAATGAGACCAGGCTAACTTGAAATGGTATATTTTCTATCTGGCACCCAGACTTGAGTCAGTAAATCTAAACCTTCACGTACAGAGCAGATGGACAATGGTATCTCATGACATTAGACCCTGGTAAGATACCCACCTACAATTTAGAGCACTGTATAGTGCGAACTTATCCATATCCAAAGACCATCAATGAAAACCCCAAACCAGCTTGGGCCCAGGTGAAATAATGAAGGGTCCCCCTTTTCACATATTTCTGCTTTGACAGTGGATCATTAAGAATTCCTAGTTCCTGCGGGTAGATTTTTATTCACTGACATTTGATTAGGCACTTTTTCTAACCTGCTAAGTGAATGCCTATAAGATGGTTTTAAACACTTGGTTAAAAACGACATATGACATCTATACTTTGCAGTCTCTCCACTGCTTGTTACTATGTACAGAAAGAAATGAGATTCAAGTTGACATAGACAATTCTTGAAAAATCACGGTTACTCATCTACGTATTTTCTATATACTTATGAACTGCTTTTATTGCAAATATTTATAAGAACTAAAGATAAACTGAAAGGCAGCAGTTTCCTTCCTTCTTTTTTCCCCCAAGATAAACCCTAAGTAGCCATCTGACTACGGCTGTATTCAAAGTTAAATAATACAAAAGAAGGTATTAACCATGATCCCCTTGGTAAAACCAACTAAATATGCAATTGGTGCTAAAATAAACAAAAAACTCTAGGTCTTTCTCTCTTTTGGCTGGAGACACTTAGAATTTCTATTGCTTGTTTTCCTTTTATAGTCTTGTGAATCCTGAAGTTTTTACTCGACTACAGAAAGAGTGAATAGTTCACTCAACAGAGTTTCTAACACGAGAACTAGGGCACTCTTCAGTGAAATGGGGAAAGTGGCTTTAAACTTTTCAGACTAGCAGACAAATGTATTACTTCTTCCACCTTCTGAACTCTTTTTAAAACTATTGCTGTAATATAAAAGAGGCAAGACATTAAAATTCCTTTTTTCCTTTTTTTATAATTACAATTGTTTTGAGTTTTCGGTGTACTGGGAGAATGCTTACAGGGTATAGTTCCTTTGACCTCACCCCAGGCAACTCAGTCCTTACTTTGAGAATCCCAAGCCAACTAGCTATGAATAGATATAAAAGGCCACAGCAATGCATGTGGCCACTAGAGGTGTCAGAATTTAAGACTGAAATTTCAGTAGCTAGTGATGATTGCAGATGACTCCTTTATCTCCCCAGTTAATGAAATAGCTGTGATTATCCGTAATGCCAATTAGTACAAGTTTCTGAAAAACATGCTGTCAAGGCAACACTTTTAAACAAGATTACAATATTAACTGAGAAAATTAATGGATTTAATAGTCCAAAAGAAACATAATGGATTTTTCTGTAAAACAATGCTATAGGACATTTTGCTAATAAACAAGACTGATGAAAAATTAACACAGCAAAGCTATAAAAAATTAAAAATTGGTGGAAGAAAGATTTCATTACATATGTGTGAAGAGGAACCACAGAAAAGTAGTTTTCTTCCCATGGATCCTATACAATTTAGTAATTATTTAATACACAACTGACAGCAAAGTCATTATTAACAGAGTTTAACCTCAAAACTAAGATAAGGGCAGATATAAAACTGAAATGGATACGTAACCGACGTAGAAAGATTTAAACTTCTTAGTAGGCAAAGTATAGGCAATACCAATTGTAATATGAGAGGTGTGGTTACACGGTTTTCTGTTTATGAACTATGACTTTAGTCATAGTAGAGGAGGATATCCTGAAAGATCTGCCACAATGAAAGACCCGAGTTAAGACCAACTATGGCTAACAAACTTTAACAGCAAAAGAAAAAAAGCCCACAGTCAGTAAGGACCCATTTTTATTATGTCATGTGTACACATGGAGAAATCACAGAACCACAGAATGGCAGAGGTTTGAAGGGACCTCTGGAGGTCATCTGGTCCAACCATGCTCAAGCAGGAACACTTGAAGCCAGTTGCCTAGGACCCTATTTAGATGGTTTCTGGATAGCTCTATGGAGGTAGACTCCCTGGGCAGCCTGTGCCAGCTCTCAGTCACCCCCACAGTTAAATGCTTCCTGGTGTTCAGAAGAAATCTCCTGAGTTTCAGTTTGTGCCCATTGCCTCTGGTCCTGTCACTAGGCACCGACTCTGTCCTCCTTGCACTCTGTTTAGCGATTTCTGTGCTTACCTTTCATGCAAGAGCGCAACATTAGAACACCTCAGATGTATATAGAAAGTAAAATCAAGGTGTAGAAGAAAAACATGTTTTCTGTGTGCTAGTGGACCATTGTCTGGTTTGGTGACTACAAAAGACGAGTGAGTAACTAGAAAAGTTTAAGAAAAGAGTTAAAAGTCTCAACATAAAAATTAAAAGATTTAGCTCAGAATGAGAAGATTGTTTAGCTTATCAAAGAAAAGATCACTGAATGATTTAATGACAGATTTAACTGTAGTCTGGTTTTCTAGGCCTGAGGTTTCTGAGTTTCTGAACTCAGTTTCTTCGTGGTGTTTAGGTTTCAGAAGACCTTGTTCCCACAGACTTGACATAAACATCCCAAGTGTTATTGTAACGAGAGTGATGTTTTGCATTCTTTTCTGTGGGATGGACTTGTCTCTATCCATCGGTTTGGGCCAATGGGAAGAAGAGTTCTGGCACCCTTCTAACCAATGAGAGTGGCCTGTTCTGAAGAGTATATAAGGAGGGCAATTATTTTAATAAAGTAGAGTCAGATACAGTTTTTTATAACGAAGTCTCATGTCGTTTGTTCATCACCCACAGTGACATTTAACTACTTACTTTGGAAAATAGCTTTGAAAATAACTTCATATCAGGCATAAAATGTTTTCGAAGAAGCAACAGGTAGAGTTGTAGTTGATAATTCCCACTAAAGATATGGCACACTGATAAATGTAAATTTACATTTACATAGTAAATGTAGTAATTTATAAAAGACTGCAGGGGGTTCTCTTTGGAAAGTCTTTGTACTTTTCAAAAATTATATACTAACTCAGGCACACCTCGTAGATTCAAAGCACGAATAGCAAAGTCTTCTCTCAATGATTCATAAGTGCAGGTTACACTATTGTAATCTTTTTCTTTGTTTTTTAAACCTGTGACACACTACCCAGAAATGCACCTTTTTTTCAGTTTCAACATAGAATGAATATATTTTTCCAGAATGCGTTATTTCAAAATAGTATTCATGAAATTATTTTTCTTGTAAAATATTCTTTCTTTACCACAGGGGGCACGAAATCAAATAAAACTCTACATTTTATTCCTATGGTTTTTATTACTGTGTTTTAAGACATATATATTTAATTAGTTGATCACAATGTATAAACACATCTCCAGTACTGCTTGACTGTGGCCAAGCATGTAATGAAAATTTTAAAAAATGTAATCAGATAGCTACGCAATTGCCTACATCTATACAGACAAGAAAAGCTTTTAACACTTCAAGTGTTAAAGTGTCAGTTCTGGCCTATGTCCAGTTCGTCCCTTGAATTCCTTGACATGGTATGTGGTTGAAAGCCATGTTTAATAAGTTACATAAAAACTTCTATGTGGACTGTACTAAAGAAAGAGAGAAAAACACAAATAATGCCCAAAAAGTAGTGGAAGACAACTAATTATTTTCCACTTGGAAGGGAATTGATGAAGCTGAAAAAGAATTGCATAGATGAAACAATTGCAGAGTTGAAGAACTGCTCTGTGAACGAAGAGAAAAATGAAGCAGAGAAGAGCAGAAGAAAGAAAATCAGTTCAGATAATGTTTGCAGGACATGATGCCAAAAGGTGATGTCTGACTGTTGTCCACACTGCAGGCATATGGATAAAATTCACAGTACACCAAGGGCAGATTTTTTCTCTAGTTTTCCCACAGTGCCTAAAGAAGCCAGAAAGGAGTAAAAGAAATCAACATACTAATGAAAAAAGCAAGTGACCACTTGTATGCTCACTACATCTCCTCAAATGTAAAGCTGACAAAACATAATTGAACAAGGTCTGAACTCCTGTCTGACAGGCCTAAGTACGACACCAAGAACACATGGTGGATCTCTGCATTGCCATGCAACTATCAAACAATCTAAAACACTTTTTTACCAATACTAAATGCTGCATCAGGTCACCTCAATTTGTACTATTCTATGGTAAGTGACGTAAGAGATGGCCAAAAGAGCTCTTGTTGAGTCAAGTATTTAAGTAAAAGTCAATCTTACGTGCAACTTGAGCAATGGCATTTTCATCCAGGATCATCTCTGCGATTCCTTCTTGATCCATATCAATTTCATCTACATACACCATTTCTGTCAAAGCTCGTGTTTTCAGGTTCCAGGCAGCCTGAATAAGGATAAGCAAAAATTAAAATAACTTAAAGACCCTAAGTAAATAATCTAATCAGCAATTTTATCATTTCTTTATTATTCACTTCAGTTTTATTAGGCTTGAATAAGGAAGGTATTGACTTAAACAGCTGAGTATATCCATCTGTCTGATGGAGGTATAAAAGGGGACTAAGTCCTTTGTTCAAAGCATTAGCTGTAAAACACTATAAATACATACTGTAGGCATTTCATACTATGAGAATATTGGAATACATTTTAGTGACCTGGAGTGACAAATTACTACACTGTAAGTCTTGGAGGATAATCTGAGCAGCATGGAAAGGCAAGCATAACTCTAGCCTATGTAACAAGCTTTGTGTAGACTGTGAAGACACCAAATCAGTGGGGAGAAAAAGAAAACAAGAAAAATCAGTAGCAGGCATATAGAAATACCAATAAAGTAAGTGCAGGTGAAACCACTTTGGTAATTTGATATGCTTGTAATGTACTCATAGAACTGGCATGATAAAGGAAATCACAAGACCAATCCCTGATCTTCCATCAGATATTCAATAGATCATCATAAATTTTCCAGAGTAAAAACCACTGCCAAAATAATTAGATTTCTGTCCTTTCTAACACAGAGTACAGCAATCTGGTGGAAAAGCATATTTAATGCTGTCCAAGAAGACCTTTCAAAATAAAAACAGACTTACTATCTTACTGGAAATAAAGATTAAACACAGAGAAACATTTGTTCCTTAAGAGATATGAGAAGATCTGAAACTCAGGCTTATTTAATAATTTAAGTAATCATTTAATGAGATACTTCTCATTCATCCTGTCTTTTCATCTAGACTTCCCTTATACTTCTATGCAAATTTGTGTCAATCAAAAAGAAAGGGTATCTAAAGATGCTGACATACTTAACTATTCCTTTAAAAAGTGCTTTCTTCCAAGCAGAAGGAGGGCTTCAGCCAGCTGATTCAACCACAATTAGAAATCTTTGTTCAAGAATGAAGAGAAGGGAATTCAGCAGGATCATCTGAATCTAGGCCAGACAGTCATAATCCAAATCTGCTTTATTTTCTTTTAGTTTCTTATGCAGTAGGATGACAGCCTTTAATTAATGTTGAGATTTCTTTTAGATGTTCAACACCTTTAACGGTTTTTCATGATTCTATGAAGTATTTAGTTTGTTGAACACCTTGATGGCAGTCTGTTCTTTTGCAAGATATGTATAGCTACAGTCAACAGAACCACGCCTATACAGGCAATATGCTCCAATTAGAGCTCTTGTATAGCCAAGCACAGGCTAATTTCTTACTAGAAATAAGAAAATCTGCCCATCTTTTTCTTGAAATTAGAAGTAGTAATTCCTCTACACTAAATGCTAAAACTGAAGACAGTTGTATTCTTTATATAGGCAAAAGTGTATTATTGTGATTTTTCCACTAAGTAATATGTGAAAATGTGTTTTTAAAATCAACATGTCTCTTTGTCATTACTGGGCAAACATCTGTCATAAAAAAATAGATTCCTCAGGCATCTCTTCCAGTCTAAAGCTCCTAATCCAAGGCTTCACAGCCAACAAAGAAACCCCCACAAATATCACACAGTATTCCTTAATTAAACATCTGTCTGTAGTTTACAGATTATCTGCTTTCCCTTTGTGGGTCTGATAATTTTGTTTTGTGATAAGCACCATGTCTGGAGTTTATGAAGATATACAGCATTTTTATGAAACAGCATTTTTATGATAGGAAAAAGAAAGGGAAGCTCATTTCAGACAACCTACATATGCACAACATAACAAATTTAGCTTGCTTAACTCATAATCAGAACAAAAATTACAATACCTAATAGCAATTAAAGAGGTACAGAAATGTGAGACACTTTATGTGTTCAGTATACAGTATGTAAGTCTAAACTCCAGAAAGAAAAGTGACAAACTGTTTTTCACTCAGTTTATGAGAAGTTTGTAACTGAATCAAGTATTTTCTTCTTGTTCCTGAGAAGTCCAAAAACTAAATTAAAAATATAAATGTAATATTTAAATTTAAATGTTTTTTTTCTGAACATGATAACACACTTTTCTAAGAGCTTGTATTCCCCAATAATCCCTTCCATTATGATAGATTTTATTCCATACACATTGAAAACCCCAGAACACAACAACTTTGTGAAGGGTAATAATTACACTCAAGTAGATATCCAGTAGTGTTTCAGTGAAACCATTCTCTATGTACACAACTTGTATGAATACATGGATTATAATTAAAGACCTGTTAAATATGTTATGGAGCTGTATTTAAAGATGCCATTTCACACTGCATTTAATCTCTTCTGACTGTGGGCTGGACACAAAAGATGCCATCACCTGCACAATACTATTCTTGCCATTGCAATAATCTAGAGCTAATGTGGGCAGAGTGAAAATTAATTAATTATTCTCAGTCTTCCATCACTTATGCAAATCATCATCATTCACCTACAACGCTACCAGACTCAACACAAGGTAGGCAGTTTGCCTGAGCTGCAAGAGCAGGAAGAGCATGGGTAAGAGCCCACCATTACATGCATTAAATAAAACATGAATGTGAGCCCTAAGAGCACAAAAGTTGTTCTGTCTGTGAATATATGTTGTTTCTTCCTATCTACCTAATCTCATCTTGAGATGAAGGTCATTCAGTTCAAGGTAGAGTCAATTTAGCTTTTATAAAGCACTGAACTGCTGAATAAAGATACAGGAAAAATATGAGAAAATTAAAATTCTATCAAATATAAAAGCTGCCTGCTTAAAATATCAAAAATCTTCCCCTTATCAAATGTAATGCCTTACCAATAACAAAACAAAAAACCCAAAACTATTAACGACTTATTAAAACAATTATTATTCAGCGTATCAGAAATTCTTACCAATGATTGCATCTATTATTGTATTTAGGGAAAGAACTTTACCTGAAACACAGTGTATTCAGAATCAAGCTCCTGAAAAGAGAGAAAATAGAAACTGAAGAATGGAAATGTCAAACAATAAAAACAACACAAGTGCATTTATGCTCTGTACCGTATTTTGCACAAACGTTTTCTCTCTGACACATATATCCACATTCCTATTTTATTACATTATCTCCACCTATACACATTATGAAGCTAATTGATGTTTTGCACAGTGAAAGCAAATTTGCACTAAGTGTACCTTTCTGATACCTTTGCTTTCTTGCTCCTGCTGGATCATTCTAGTCAAATCTTAGATTAACATTCAAGCATTATGACGATGAAAAATGAGAGATTAAAAGAAAATTAACTTGGAAGATGTATGCACATCTCCTAAAAATTAACCAGATTATCACACCATGGTTTTTAGAATGTCTACTTAATAAAATCAATTTTTCCACATTTATTTTAGCTGCTGCTGGTGACCATAATGATACCACTCAAGACAAAAGAAAATTTCAGCACTTTTTCATGGTACTTTTATGATGAAAATGATGTTTTCATTGCACTCGGACAGTAATATTGGAAGTGGAATAGATGTCAAATTAACAGCCTATTGCACTACCTAAAAAACAAAAGAAAAGCTACCAGATTAAGTTTACTATAAGTGAAAAAGCTGGAACTTACATCTACCTGAAAAATTCTAGCAAAATTGAGTAAAAACTTACAGGAAAAAGAGTAGGTTTATCACCAATTAATGTGTAACTATCATGTTAACATAATATTTAAACTACCCTTCAGGGCTTTTACTGTTCACTTCCAGGAACCGGGGATGAGTTTTTCCTAATGTATTATTTTGGCTTTAGACAAGGAAGGTGGGAGATAGACATTATTTTCTCTAAATGAATATTAGTCTTTTGTAGTGTTAGATCATTTCTGCTTCTACGGGCAGTGAAAAATTTCTTGCATATTGTTGCATTGTGTAAATCTATCACAGTTAAACCAGCTGTATCAGACTGAATATACAATCTTCAAGAAATTCAGACTATAAAGGGACTTCTGAAGGTCTCTACTCCAAAGTCCTCAAAGCAAGGCCAGCTATGAGGTCAGCTGAGGTTGCTCAAAGTCTTGTCCAATTGGATCTTGAAAACTTGCAAGGATGGAGACTGCACAATGCCACAGGGCAAGCTGTTCCACTGCTGACTATCCTTATCATGAAATGTTTTTCTTTACATACATACATACATACATACATACATACATATATATATATATATATATATATATATATATATACACACACACACACATCCAAGGCCTCCTTCATTTCCCTGCATAATTGCAAGTGGTCCCTGGCTGCATTTTCTTGATAACCTCCTTGTGTGTATTAGAAGGTTGCTATTAGATCACACCAATGTCTTCTCCCAGCTCAAGCTGCCCTGCTGCTGGCTTGCTTTGCAGCCAAGACATAGAGATGGCTTCTGTTCCACCAGCAGAATGGCAATGTCAAGATCACAACTCTGTAGTATGAGAAATGGTCTGCTTCTTTCAATTTGAACATTTTTACTCAGTAAATTCTGTAACAGCAGAGACCTGGAATACTCAGGAAGGACATCTTCCTTCTGTAGTGTACTGGAATTTGTGGCCTTTACAGGATTGTATTTGGAGCAAAAATAATGTTCACTAGTGTTAAAATGCCTAACACATCTTACACATTGAGTATTCTGTGGAACTCAACATTAATTCAGGGATTAATCTCAGTGAAGTACCTCAGCTTGACTAAGGCATTGAACCTGGCTTTGAATTTTAGTGAACTAAAATTACTAGTTCATTACTAGTGCAATGAACTACTACAATTCTTTTATGTATAGCAGATGATTTCTAAAAAAAGAAACTATTCAGCTTTCTAAGTAAAAAAGGACATTGAGATATTTCAGCTTGCATTTTATTCACCCCATTGCGTCTGAGTATTACAGCACGTATGAAGATGGTTTTAAGAACAGTAGGTGGTCTTCCATACCATATGTACTACAGTAACTAATGAGGACAAGTTAGGAATATTATGTCAACTCTAATACAGAAGTGCCTCAATGTTACAGATGTGAATCTTATTTTAGGCACTGTTCATTAGTTTAAAAAATAATCTAAAAAGCAAACAAATTTGCTTATGTAGGAGCACTTATACTACTATAAAATTCAGAAATTACATCACACACAATTTTGGCAAAAAGTAGTTGATCGATAATACTAAAACTATTGCACTCTCATATTTGTAGGTGAGAGTATACGTACTCATTGTTCATACGTACTAACATATTTTTTCAGCTTTTGACAATAACTGACTTTAGATTTTAAATAATCCTGAAGCAGGTAACAGGACCCTCAGATCATACAAAAGTGTGGAATAATAAAAATTACATTAAAATACAATTTACTTTAACATGGGTGGATCCAGCAGTTGCTACACACGCAAGTAATCCACGGGAACTAGATTTCAAATAAAGAATTCTTTGAGAGGATTAACAAATAGCATTGCCCAGTAAGCTTGTCTCTCAAAACAAAAGCTCAAATTTATTCTTCACTTACACATATAAAGCTCCCTTGAAAGTCAAAAGATTGTAAAAGCAATGAAGGAACTATTTAATCCAGATCCCTAAATCCACTGAGGGCACTTTAATACTAAAATGTAAAGTCAGTTTTATTTCTGCCTGGTTTTGCTTTGAACTAAAACTGCCACAATACCAAAAATATTTTAAATAATTATGGTTTTTTGAAGCTTATAGTCTGGAAGAGGGAATATATTACATACCTTATAATATGGCTTCACTCTACAATTAGTTTCAGGTGAGTATAATTTAATACATGAAAAATATTAAAATTATTATATTCTGAAAATGCTCTTCAAATGATTAAGAGCACTGACACAGAACACCCCCCTCAACCCTTACCCAGGAACAATGACTTCACTCTAAGTGTCACTATTTTCATGCATAAACTTACAGTCTCTTGCACCGATAAGTGATTTCAGTTGAAGATGCTTTTTAAAATCAAATTCAATGCCCATAAACATAACTATGATAACTTTATTATGGCCTTACAAAAACAAGTATGCAAATTATAGCAGATGAAAAGTTCAACATGGGAGAAGAAAGGATGAATGACCAAAAGCAAATCCTCATAGAAGACCATTAACCAAGTTAAAGGAAGAACATTCACTATATGTCTATTAATTATATTAGGCAATTTTTTTTCTACTGTTAAACTAGAGCAGGCCTCATACATGGGTTCTGTTTATTGCCTTGAATCTGACATATGGAACAGAAAGAGTAATCAGATTAGGTGACTAATCAGGATGATAAACAGAGACAGTTCTGGATTGTATTTCCTCTAGGTCATGTTATTACTACAAACACCGAAGACAAGGCCTGTTTGCTTACAATAGGAAATAATGAAAGTGAACACCAGTATGTTACATGTTTCTATGCCCAAATGCTAGTCACACAAAATACAGTTTTTATTTATCCTGAGATATGAATGTCAGCATAGAAGTGAATCCATCAATATCATTTATATTCCTAATCCTTACCTGAAGAAATGCACAGGATGTTTTATAGAAAAAAAAAAAGTCAATCTTCCACAAAATATAACTCGGTAGTACCTAATTATTCTTCTATCACAATGTTATTTATTAAGAACTCTTCAGAAAACTTCACTGATTTAAAAACATTTCAGTTTTGTAGTTGTGCTCTTTAAAAATTCAAGATTTATGATGGCACAGTATTTGATACTGCTATGTAAGAAAATTTCTGATTCATGCTCAGTTAGCTAAAAGGTCAACAAAGTACTTAAAAAACCTCCTAGGGCTTACTGCATCTGGTGACAGGGTACAAAGAGAGTTCTGCACCAATTAAGATTGCCTCTAAATGTACGTACATGTGACTATTGACTGGATCATCAGTAAACTTATTTTTAAGATCTTTATATCATCTTTTGCCATGTTCTTAAAGAAGAATTGTAATTATACTTCTGATACAAACACATCCAGAATACTAAGCTATATGTACAGGGAGTGGTAAATCAAGACATAGGTCAAGATATACTGGTCAAGAAAATTCCTTACTACATATTTAAGTGTGGTGGCAAAAATGCACCTACTTCTAAGGCTATTGTAGAAAGCTGGAGTCAGCAGCCCATAGTTCTAGGACAGTGCTGCAGATGCAATGGAACAGGACTGGTGCTATCATTTAGCAGATGAACTGGCAAAGAAGTGCAAGCTTTCACACAGGAAAGGCCATCTCTTTCAGGCATGAAAACACGCTCCAGTTAGGCATAGTTAGTCTCCTCCTTTACAAATCTGCTGTTACATTACACGTCTTAGAAGGAAGAAGGCCAGTTGCCTGAGCATGAGAAAGTTCTGACCTGCAAGAGTCACTGTTTAACTCAACCCAGGCATATCTTTAAAGGACACCAGCGGGTCCCTGAACAGTGACAGAGGCTACTGTTCCCACAAGACCCCTCTTTCCCTGGTTGCAGAGGTTGGGAAGCACATGCTTAGCAGAATATGGGACAAGAGGATAAGAACAGATGGCACAGTGATTACAGCCATTGAGTATTCCCTCGTGCTGTACAGCAGCTCACTTAATCCAAACTTTCTGCAAGTGTTGTCATTTGTCTTTTCCTGGTACCCAACATGACATATCTTGGGTTTGATTTGCAGAAGTGCAACCATTAAGAATCTGACCATTAAATCTGCTAGAATTGATGTGGTTTTTAAGCATTATAAAGCACACTTACTGGGTTAGGTACCAGAAATGATACCAACTTCATTTTAGATAATTTGCCAGCTTATATTAAAATACTACTAATGTAATTCACACAGATGGAAAACAGCACCATTTTCTGGTAGGTGGCTAAAGACAACAGAATTAAAGTTCAGACAAAATATTTAGGAACTACTGATTTCATTAACATGCCATTTCAAAAATAACAAAGATACCAGAAATAAAACTGCCTGAGAATGATCCTGGATTCTCAATTAATGTGGAAATAAAATAATCATAGATCACTTTTCCAATATTCACAACTACAGCAAATTAGCTGATACACTACTATTGGAATAAATTCAGAATAATGTAAAATAGGACTAGACTAGGCAAGACAGGAGAGTTAAGTAATGTATGTCACTTATTTGAGTTCTAATTACCTCAGTGTTCAGCCTTGGATCTCAGTACCTTTCAAAGGTTTTAGAAAAATAATGACTTTATTAAATGCAAAGTATATAAGCTACAATCCATGAACGTGATTCGATTTTTCATTGTGTTGTACTAAGTAAGCTCAAAATAGTATGTAACATTTCAAGGACATATGAAACATATTCTTGAGGCATGTTACCACTTCCTTTACTCCACATCTGAAGTTTAGCAGGGTGAAGAGGACAGACTGGTACCTGAAAGCAGCAAGTGTTAGAAAGTAATGAGCTGGAAGTGCAACAACACGGTAAGGAAAACACCCTTACAAATGAGAAGCAGAAAAATAAAATAAAAATATGCTTATTTGGACAGATAACCTGAAAATATTAAGATATTAAGTTGATTACAATAAAAAGGGTAAAATCTAAATATTATGAACATAATTGACTGACAAAGAGAAATGCCATTCCATGTTAAGTATGCCATGAATGTTAAAGTTATATTCTAATTAGACAATAAAAAAATGTTTTGTTGAAGAGATTTTAGGTGTAACATTTTGTATGTTGAACTGGTTTGATTTTGGTTCAAGTTGCACTCTTCTAAGTTATTTAACCAGTATTCTGGTTTCTGCATCCTCCTGTACCATAATGGTATAAATAATGCTACAGCTTCTGTCTGACCTTTTTGTCTGGAATAACAGAGAGGAATAAGGGAAAAGAGCTGTGTAACCAATCCATTACATACCCTGAATGCAGTATACTCCATGATCCTTCTGAAACAACATGTTGAATTTCCATTTATTTATCATTTCTCCACTTATTTTATTTTTAAAAAAATCTCTAAATTGTTATTCCTTACATGAAATACTTATATAGAGTAAAATCTACTTTGTGTCTGCAAACTTTACTTGAACACTGCTGCATGAAATCTTTCCAGACAAAGACTGAAACATCCTGCCATACATTTTTAAAAGCTATATAGAAAGACTGATATTTCCCAATCTCAAATAGATATACTTTCAAATACTTTCAGAAGTCATTCATTCCTGCTTAAAATGAACTTTTAATAAAGATTCCTTAAGAAGATTACATGAGGTAAGAACCAAAGTAATCTTATTTCAAGTTTGCCTCTCTTCCATCTGAACTTTCCAGTAGATTTTAAAAGCGCTGCTGCTGAAGAGTACCTTTTTCACACAAAACTGTGAACAGGAACACAGTTTTGAAATTAACATACTGAAGTTATAAAGTGTCATTTGCGTGCAACTGTGGCCTGAAAGTTTTTTCAAAACAGTGATGAAACTTGATCTTAAAATTTAGAGACTTCATGTAAGACTTCTAAGAGCTTATGATTTGATCTGGTATAGACAATGTTCACAACCCCACCCTCTGCCACTTCTCAAAGGAAATTAACTTAAAGTTTTTTTCCTCTTTCATTCTTATAAAAGATGAAGCATATAGGCTGGTGTGAAGATTTCAAATATTAAATTAGGTGATCAATTGTTTGTCACAACTTAATACAAAATTTGGAAAAACTCTCATATTGCTGGCATATAAGGTCCTTGTTCTCTAAGGAAAATGTGTCCTTGTCAAAGAAAACAATTTAATTTATGTACTTAAATGTTTCACTGTGTGTAATTTAAATTTGGAAGAAGGAAAACCAATTAGCATCTACATCAGAGAGTCACAGAATGTGAAGGATTTGAAATGGACCTTAAAGATCACATAGTCCCATCCTGCCCTTGCCACTGACAGAGATACCTCCCACCAGAGCAAGTTGCTGAAGGCCTTATCCAACTACATCCTCTCATTGCTGCTTTGCTAATTTCCTCCTAAGCATTCTTTCTCAGCCTCATACATCTTCTGTTCCTTACTAGTGGTACTGGAAAGAGCCCAGTGGAAGTCTGGAGTTGAGAGGTGTAACAATACCAATTTATACTTGAGCTTAAGCAAAGAGTATAAATGAAGTTGTCTTTACATTCCCATGTTGAGATCATAGATTGAAAAATGTTTTACCCATTAAAAACTTTATAAATTAAGAGCAGCAGAAGCATTATGATCTTTACAACTTTTATTTCCTGTTATCTGTGCTACTTCAAGAGTTTCTTTCATAAATCAAGTGTTGCACTTTCATATCCAAAGATCACATGTATAAAGACCCAATAATGTAAATACACATAAATAATACAGCACTAGCATGGAACTAATACTGAGTCCCATTTAGGGTTCAGGAATAATGTTCTTGGAATACTTTCTCCATTAAAAATGTTTCTGCTGATGGCTACTTGTTGGTGCCTTACAGTATAAAACATAAAAGAAGAATCTTTTAAATATCTATCCTAAACTAGTTCAAACAATAACTGTGCTTTATATTTACACTATTGTGTGACCATGCAGTTTTCTTTAAAGACTCGTCCTTTGTGATAAAAAGAACTTCATTCACGATTCTTAAAACATGTTTATAGGATGTTTTGAAAGACTTACAAATTTACTGTAAAGTGTTTAAAATGAAGTCTGTCCAATTACCGGTTTTAAAATGGCATTAAAAATGTTTACATGCATGTAAACGTTAATCCAGAAACAATTTTCCCAAATCCTTTGCTCTTACAGAAGGGTGAGAAAATATGTTGGTATTCAAAAACATGTCCTACGTTTCCAGAGACTCTGCAGCTGGAAAAAGAGAACAGAGAGAGATATGCAAACGCCTCGTGTGCCAAGGTAGGGCTCGTAGGTAAGCGGAGCTAAAATGCACGTCTCTTAACCTTATGTGATTTGGTCCACACAGCAGCTACGACACCTAAACATCAGTATAAAATCAACAGAAACATCCCTAGCAGACCTGATTTTTAATCTCAGCTTTTCTTCCTTTAACTCCACAAAATCCCGAGTATCTTAATGCTCTCCTTGCCAAGAGCCTGCCCCCACAGCCGCCCCGGCAGCCCTCGGGCAGCACCACGAGCCGCAGCCGCGCTCCTCTCCCGGCTCCGGGGCGCTCCCGGGGCGTGGCTGAGGCGGAGCCGCAGCTCCGGCTCACCGCCTCCAGGCCCGCCGAGCCGGGCGGAGCCGGCGCTGCCCGGCCTCCTGCCCGGGGAGCAGGCCGCGGCCCGGCGCTCGCTGCCGGCGGTCGCGCCCGGCCCCTCCGGCGGCTGCAGCGGGCACACAGGGGTCCCGTGGTGCTCAGGCAGCCGGGACGCGGCCGCTGCCGCCCCTCACCGCCGCCACGGCCCGGCCCCGCTACCTGCTCGCCGGGCGGCCTCTCCAGCAGCTGCGAACAGACATCCGCGCACTCCCGGAACTTCCTCCGCCTGAAGTAGCTCCAGGCCTGGAAGAGCGGCTCCAGCCCCATGTCGCCGTTGGCGGCGCCGCAGGAGGCCCGGCCGGGCCCCGGCCCTGCCGCCGCGATGCCGCCGAGCGGGGCCGCGCCGGAGGTGCCGCGGAGCCGCCGGGCCCCGCCTCGGCCGGCCGGGGCGGAGCGCCGGCGCCGCGGGGGAGGCGGCTCGGGGCGGCCCGCGGGCCCGGCCAGCCCGGCACGGTCCGGCCACGCCGCTCGTGGGCTCGTCACACTGGCGTCTGAAAGCACAGTCTGCTCTGTCACACTGCCATCAGCCGACTTCCAATAGCCCCCCTGCTCTAAACTGCTGTCGTTTTCTGTCCCGTTATCTAGAGGAGTTAGAATAAATGCCTAAATAAGAATAATAAAGTCCGTTAATCCATATTGGGGTAAAATGTCCTTTAGAGCCCTGGAGCCCTGTTGAGAAAAGAAGAGATTCCAGAGAACAACACTTTCCAGTTTCGCAGACTCCATCGGTTCTTTAAGCTCATTAGTTTTTGCAGGGAAATTATTGGACCAAGATATTTAGAGATTTAAAAGTTGGAATATAAGTGCTACTAGTTTATATGTACTATAAAATGGTGACTGCAACCATCAACCAAAGTAAAAGAAAATACTCCTAGGGATGCTTGAAGCAGTAGCTGCATTTGTGGGGTGAAAATCTTTGAGGGCTGAACACTAACAAGATTGCTAAAATCACATTGTTGCCATTTAAAGATATCATTCTGGGTATTTTGCTTTCGTCTCTCCTAAACTACCAGTTTGTCTAAGATGCATGAAATTAATATCCAGGCTAGCAAGATCAATGTCAGGTGTAAAGATGGAGAAGCAGAAGTGGCAGTCCCAGGACTATCACTTATTCAAATATGGGAGTAAGTGGCTTGAACTGAAGTAGCAGTTACAGACAGCGTTGCTCTGGTTGTCCGGTGAACAGTGCACAGGTCTATTGGGTTTGCATGGCAAGGCTTTGGATCAGAGCCCATACTAGTGGCTTCTATGACAGGATGCCGGAAGCTTCCTCTATGTCCGGTAGAGCTGCTGGTGAAGGCCAATGGTGGCAGCACCTCTGGGATAACAATTTAAAAAGGGGAGAAAAAACTTGCACAACTGCAGCTCAAGACAGGACTGAGAACATGTGAAACAACTGTGAAGACACCAAAGTCAGTAAGGAAGGGGAAGCAGTGCTCCAGGCACTGGAGCAGAGATCCTGCAGCCTGTGATGAAGACCATGGTGAGGCAGCTGTGCCTCTGCAGCCCATGGAGGCTGGCGGGGGAGCAGAGAATGCTTGAAGGAGGCAGCTCAAAGGAAGCTGGGGCCCCGTGGAAAGTTCAGAGCCTTCCAAAGTCAGATGGGATGCCATATAGCTTCTTAGCAAAAAGAAGCAGAAGATGGTTCTGCAGCAATTTTTGTTTGTTATGCTGCTGGGAAAGGTATTTATTGCACTTAGTGATCAAGCTGAACTTATGTTGTCCAATGGTAGCAAGTAGATGAAGATGCATCTTCAGCTTTTTTGCAATGAAATTTTGCAGTGTTGCAAATGACAGGAAAATCAATTTTCTTTCTTTCCAACCACCCCTACAAGGGATTTTTGTTCTCTGGTTGCAGATAAGGAGGTTTTTTTCAGTTTCTGCAGGATATATGAAGCAAAAAAAATTTTTTGTGGTATTGGCACACAGGTCATCTATGTATATCATCTCTCAGGTATTTTCCACTGATAATACTGCTTTTCACTTCCTGTGTGGAGGAATATTCTGAGCTTTCTAATATGGGGATTCTCATTTATATTGATTATCGAAATCCCCAAATTCGAACTTTTAACCAGTATTTTCTCCAAATATTAATCTCTGTGGGTGGCCACATTCCACTTCTTTAACTTAGTAAAATCCTAGAGTACAACACAGAGAGTCCCAGTGGCTGTCTTTTGGTGCTTTGTAGAGCCCTGTATGTCAGTCCCCCTCCAGTGTAACTGCATGGAAGCTAAACAGCCAGGAATTATATTCAGGTCCTTCTGGAACAGTCTGCTCCAGTGTGGGCCCCCCATGGGGTCACCAGTCCTACCATGGACCTGTTCCAGCATGGGCTCCTTTCTCCATGAGGCCACAGGTCCTGCAAGAAGCCTGCTCCAGCACCGATTTACCACGTGGCTGGAAGTGTTATCTATAATAAGATAGCTTTTCAGTGGCTTGTGGGAAACCAGTGGTTGTTCTCAGTACCATTAGTAGTGCTTAAATCTCAGGAATTACTTTTGAACATACTTGTGTGTAGAGTGTGGAAAAAAAATTATTTTGAATATGCTTTGTTTCTTTCCCAGAGCTCAGGGCTAAGAGCTCTGGCAAACTACTGTTTGTAGTTTGCTAAAGCTATCCACTTCTTTCACCCAACCTCTCAAAATGAGGAAAATTAATTTTGTGGGAAGTTCAACAAAATTACTTTGGGGAATTACACCTGAGATGTACCTGATTTGTAGGAGAAGAACAAATTGTAATTTTTCTGTTTAACACTGACAGAAAAAAAAAAATCAGAATTTAGTAATAGCAGCATCCTGGGAGAGATTGTCTAGGTGGAAAAAACGTTGTGCAATAAGAAATGTTACAAGTAGTGTCTGATGGTGTGATATTATGAAAGGTGGAATTTGCCTGGCTTTAGTGCAATGTAGGCTTGTCTGCATTTTTTTACCAAAAGTTTTGTAGTCTAGTGGTTAGTCCTTTCCATTACCTTAGATAAAAATGCTTAATTGATCATAATAGTCTAATGTTCTCCAACTATAATGAGTTGTCCACGTTTATTGAGTCAGTGCTATACTGGGACAATGACAGGTATGTGACATAACTACAGAAATCACTAGGGTTTATTAACGAAAAGTCATGTGCTTGTCTTGTATAACTATGCACATTCACTGTATTAGAGGTGACCTGACCTTAGCTGGGATGTTTTGAGTGACTATTCTCATTCTCTGCAAATGTACAGGAAATTTAGTGGTGCTGCTTTATTTACAGCTTGAGTATTGCAATGCTATCACTGCCACATAGGTAATTTGAACCCCGGCTTCATTTATTTGAACCAAGAACAAAAAATTCAGGAATCAGAAGTAAGGGTCAGTTCCTCTTCTGTGTATTATTTATTATTAATTTGAAAGCTAGTTGTCCCTGAGATAGGCTGCAATTAAAACTGTCACTATAGTTACTTATAGATGAAAATATCAGGAAGCTCTACTGAACAGAATTAATTATTATTTATCTTTATTCAGCAAACACATAGGTTTGTATAATTGCTTTTTAAAAAACATAGGTTTTGTGACAACTATAACTGTATACTGGATTTTAGTCATGTTTCAATTAACTGTTCAATACCTTGTCACAATTAAACGTTGTTTAGAGATTTAAATCTGCTTCACATTTTCACCTTTTATTTCAATAGTATTTTCCTTTGTTCTGAGAATGACACTTTAAACTGATACTGAATACTGTCTCTGAAGGGATAGAGGCCTTTAATGGTTTTTGTCTATACATTCCTCCAGAATAAATGATTGAGATGTCTAAAATGTTTTGCATTTTCCAGATGTTTTTATAACTTTTCTTTGCCAGTCTCTTAATATTTAGAGTCTGAGTTTAAATGTATCTCATGTATTATATGATATATGAATTAGTTTCTTACAAAGTATATACAGAAGAGAGTAGGACAAGACCCATCGACACTTAATATACCTTTCATTTTAAAGACATAGATGCTGTAGGTTGACTTTGTCTCTCATGACTGTAAGTCTCCCATGGGAGCGAGTCTTCTGTGCATCAATCAATCATACTTATTTCTTGAATTAGGAATGCTAATACTCAGCCTTATCTCTTTCATGAATGTGCATTCTTACAATAAAACCAGAAATAGAACCTAAAAATAGATTCTAAATTCTGTTGATATCTTAAAATTTCTTAGGCCACTCTGAGGAAAAATGTCCTGTATCCCTTAGTAGCTAACTCATTTGGATGCAGGCTACTGCTTCTGTCAGTGACTCATCTCTCTTCAGATACAAGATTACAGAAGAAAGATGTAGTTTGCAGCTCAATACAATTAACAAGGACTTGAAAACGAATATTGAAGTTGTGACACGTTAACCTGCAGATTGCCTCAGCTGGAAATGTCTAGCTCACCTTTGACCAAGAGCTGGCATCATCAAAGTTGACATGCAAAAAAGGTTCATTCTGATGAGTCAGGTACCTTTACTATCAGGAGAATTGAGAACAAGAGCATAGAGCAGATTTTGTTTTGTGTTCTTTGAAGAAACCCAAAAACGATTACAGGTCAGGCCATGCCAGGGGAAGGCACACAGATGTGGCAGAAGGGCACAAATAGGAAGTTCCCTCTTTATGTGCTGTTTTCAGCAAGCACTCTGACATCTGAAGCTGACTTCACATATTTGCTTCTAGAACCCGTTTCTTGCTGACTGTAGAAAATTAAGAAATGTCATGCAAATGAAATTGCATTAAGAGTAGAATTTTGTTCTAAGTCATGGATTCACCATCCAGGAAAGTAATTTGTAGTAACAGCTTCAGGTTTTATTCTGTGACCAGCCAAGACAAAAACATGCATCAATAGGAATTATTGCAATCATAAATAAGAATTCTGCTGTTTCTTTCTTACCATACGTGATATCCTAATCATGGTTACCATGGCCTAGCTGAAAAGGGACCATCTAGAGTTTGATAACAGAAATGAGATGGCAATAATGTTCAGGTCCTAAACATCATCCTTCTTTCATCGGACTTTATGTCTCTCCTCTGTTATTTGTGCATTGACTGGACCCACTCTTTGTGACCACACCCATACCTCCTTCTGTGTACAGGATGAATGGGATGCTTTTCAAGTGAGATTATTACCTTTGTTTTTATCTGTAATGCTTCATATGAGGCACTGTTTCTTGTTTGATGCAGATGCTCTGTACGCTGTGCTGAATATGGATTGCTGTTCATAACACTAGAAGAAATCAATGCAGCTATAAAAAAACAAACAGTGGCCTATGAAAAAGGCTGGCATATTATTTCCATTTAAAGATAGGTTGCAAAAAATAGCGAAAGATCCACTGATGACTGGATGTTGAGCTTAAAAATACTTGGACTTTGCTATTTTTCTTCCTTTTCAAGTTTAGAGTAGCTAGACTAACACACTTATATGCAGTGGATCCTAAGTACCAAAGTAGGAAACCTGGTAATAATACCAGGTTAACAGTCATATCTGGAAATCTTGATGTAAATGGTTTTGGTGGTACATATCTGTATATATTAAATGCAGGGGAGAGAGAATACGGATCTGGTCCTCAGCCTACTGTATTAATTACAAAACCATTCCAGTATCATCATTTGTTATATACCTCTTAGCTCCCACAAAAAAAAAATATGTAGGTGTCCTACAAATCTACTTTCTTCCTTTTAGGAGTCTTAGCCAGTTTTATTATTAGTTTATCATTTTTAGAGCAAAAATGTGGGGAAAAGATCTATTTTGAGGATGAGAGGGGTTTCATGAAGAGTGGCTGTTTTATAAAGCCTTTATAAAGGCTTGTGCACAGTGGGTTACACTAGAAAATTATATCATGTAGCAGATAATGGCCCCTATTTTCTTTTACAATTGGAAGCACTTGAAAAGAACTATTTGCTGTCCTAAAAGTCGGCTTACTTTACTTCAGTTGACAGACTTACTTAAATGCATTGTGACTCTGTTCCAGTCCTTAACTGTTCCAGTGCATAGTTAAATCTGGTAGTATAAAGTCACACAATGAAATTAATTAATTAATTCAATGTCTGCATTCCATTGCTTAATGTATTATGTTACTTCATAAATTCTTGGCATTATGAGAGTTAATACTATTACTTTATTTAATGTTTAAATATGTTATTTCCTTCAGTTCCTCTGAAAATTTATATCATTGCTAGTAAATTATGTCATATTTGATAAACCTCCAGTGTTGTACGTTGATGCTATGTAGTGACTTATGGTTAAGATGTTTCATGATTCCTTTTGACAGCGAAGCTTTTTGAGACCTTTTGCAAAGTCAGTACTGTGCATTGTATTTTAAAAACCTTGTCAATTACTGTGTAAAAGGAGGTCAGCTTGACCTCACAGTTTTAATCTAATAATTATCATTGGCCAGCTGAAATTTTGATTCCATTCCCCAAACAATATTAACAGTGTATTTTGGGATTTATCATTCTACACTATTTAGTTGTAAAGAAAGGATTTAAAACAGGAACAAAAGTTATGACTGTGTGCAGAAGTGTTGTTTCACATTGGTTTTGATCCTATCATAAAATGGAGCCTAAGATAGCCATCACATAAGTAGAATTTAAAATAAATTACATTCTATATTTAGTCATTAGTCAACAGTTGAAATTGATTTTAAGAATTCAGAGTCAGATTTTTATCAGAAGTCTATTGATAATAAATGCCTCGGGATTTAACCACCATCCCTTTATGTGCTGCATTTAAACCTGTTGAGGTTGTCATATGTTATGTCAAGTCTGGTCTTGATACAATTTCTTCAAATCACCTAGATGAATAATTTCAGTATACATATAATTTTACCTAAAATGCACACTGAAGAGAGCTGTTTAGATCCAAGTTGTGTGTGTGTTGATTAGATCCATGGTGTGTAAATAGTGTCATTGCAGAAAGAAACTGAGTGCTCCACTGAGGGTCACCACAATGTGTCCTGGTGTCAGTTTGTTGACAGTCAGAAACACAGTAGTATTTTCATCATCTGTGGACTAAAGAGAATTATTTTAGTGGACTGTTCCCCTGTGCTACTACAGATTTTAGGGCCAAAGCTCATGATAGACATTTTAAGAAAGAATATAAATGTTAGCACCTAACTTCTGAGACTAATATTAAATGCTGTTTTGCTACAGCAACTTCAGATTGAACTAAATGTATAAGTTCGTTTGCATTTATTTGAGGAAAAATATATGCTGTGATGGAAGTTCTTAGACTGAGATTTTTTGCTGTTGGGATCAGAAACACTTCTTTCACTTTGAAAAGAGAGGATTTGAACTCTGGATTACCCTAAAACAAGATCTTATGGTAAAAAATGTCATAGCTAAGGAAGGCACCATGCAGCTCTCAGTATTTGTGTTCCCTCTGCTCTGTTCCCTCTCTGTTGTTTGCTGATGTACTTGCATCACTTCCAAATGCCCAGTAATTATTGCTTTCTACACTAATTATGGATTAATTTAATTTCAATAATTTTTAAAATCTTATTCATCCCTTTTCCTGACCTAACTTGGGAAACTATTACCTGAAGACGTTTCTAAATCAAACTTCTGTGAATAAATGTATTGTGGCCTTGGTTGCTGTCTGTACTGTGGCATGTTCATTGTCTTTTCAATAGGGTGCCTGTTTCTTCCAGTGCCTAGCATGAACGTTTACCATATTAATACAATTCCTGTAAGTATCAAGGTGTAATTAACTTGCAGAAACAGAAAAAAAAAGTCTGTATTATTTAATTTTATACATATATAATTATTATATTTTAATGTCGACCATTATATAGAGTTCATCAATCAGTACCAAAAGAAAACGTGGATTCAGAGTTACCAAAATTATAATAGAACTTGCTTTTAAAATGCTTACAGAATTGGATGATGCTTTGACATAGCACATGATTTTAAAAAGCAGTTGCATTTTTCTCTTCAAAGCATGTCAGCTATACCATTTTGAAATTGTCAGAACTTTTGTAATTTCAGTATAATGTACTCATGGCTTGTTGTTCTTTAGCTTATAATTTCCTACACTTTGTTATAAAGAATCCTCCTTATGTGACCATACCCTGTACATGCTCCCATCCTGTATTTCCCAGATTCTTCTGTGTTGAGATGAGATGTGAAGATATTAGTAACTTTTCCTGTGCCATTTTCTTATCCTTAATTCATTCCTTTGCTTTTTGGTGATGCAGTAGAGCTACTGATAATGTCAAGCCTTCTTGTTTCTAATGATACTCTTTAAAAAAATCTCTGTTGTTAATTTAATAAAATATTTTAGTTCTTGAAAAATTTTTAATAATTTGCATCTAGTATGCTGCTGAAATGGTATAAAATATCTCATTAAACTTTGATTTTCTGAAGGAGAATTAAGTCACCTAGTGTTTGATTTTGTGATGCTGTCTTTTTTCCTTGACTTCTTATTTTTATGCAATAGTAAACAGGCCTTTGTGATCCTACATGTTGGCCTCAGTGCCATTAAATGGTAGCAGGTAATTCTTATTACTCTCTCTTAAGTAGGTTTCTTAGTTTTGCAAGATATTATTTTCAGACATGGTGTTCCTATAGTAGACTGAGACCTTTTAATCCCCAGGAATGTTGAAATTTATGTTGTCACTGTTGTTCATCTCCTTCATATTATGTAATTACTGCTTGAACCAGCTACTCTGTATTACTTAGGACTTAACAGAGAATAATCCCTCATCTTGTGTGCTCTGGAATTAGCTGTTCCAAGAGCATTTGTTTAAGAAATCGCTTCTCTAAGCCTTGTTACATTTAGCAGAACACGAGATACATTGTAAATATACTTGCAATATGCTAAGAGGTATGTTTTCTTAGAAGTATGATACCCTGTGAAACATAAAAATACCATTTATGGGATTTCATTTAGGGAGGTGATGTACCTGTGTCACTGTATGCTAATGAAATATAATTTGCAGTGATGTATATATAGGAATATATAAAATATAATAGGAAATATATAAACTCCACCACAGGCAGCTAAGGAAAAACAGCCAAACTCTTGTGAAATACCTTATCGGAAGAACATAAAATATCTTATTTATCTAAAAGGTCATTTGTTTCCCACTGCAGCTGTCGTGGCAATAAGGCATACCTGACCCTGCCATTGCCCCGGTCGTCAGACCGTGGTGTTGATAACAACAAGGTCGTGGGTGTAAACCCTGGATAGGCCATCCATATAAGAGCTGGACTCGATGATACTTGAGGGTCGCTTCCAACGCAGAACGCTCCGTGAAATCTGAGATTTCCCCGCCAGGCCCCGCGTGTTGTGCCTGCCGCGACCAGCACCGTGGACAGCGCCGTGCCCGTCCCGCTCCAGCGCCGCTCGGAGCGGTCCGGCCGCGCTCGGTTTCTGCATCGGCCGACAAGGAGAAACGACAGGCGCTGGTGTCTGAGTTCTGGGGTTAATGTGCAACGTATACAGTGATGGAAGGGTACTGTGGGGCCTTGTGGCTCCCAAAGCGTTGACTGCGCTGGAAGGGAGTGATACGGGTGGAGACATCCAGAGGCTAAGGGAAGATGTGTGTCCGAGTGGGAACGCTAGACAGGGCAAGGAGAGAGGAAGAGGTTGTTACGCTACGCTGCTTCCTATTCCTGTCAAGAATAGATGTCAAGAGTGTAGAATTCTACTTGCACCCCTTGTGCATCAGCATAAGGTTAGTAAACTATGACAATGAATTATTTTCCTCTTGTAATTTTCTCTCAGGCATTGGCCCATTTTAGAGATAGCAGTAAATTCCTGAAAAATCTAAAGAAAATGCTGACTGTGTACTGCATGTGATATGCAGTAGTTCCCCTCCTCACACTGCATGTATGCAGTTTTCCTGAGTATGGTTGTGGATTCTTCTATTCATTACACAGTATATGATTTGCAACTTCCAGTTAAAGACGATATTGGTACATATTAAATTTTCTTTCTGATTGCTGGTTGTTTTGGTTTTTTCCTCTTAAGTTTTAATTTTGGAACAAGTGACTGAAAACAGCCTATTCATTTTCACCTACCAAATACTCTTTTCTAATTTCTGAGTTGCAAGTAAAACAACAAGATTAATAAATTTAGCTTCACTGAAGTTAATGCTACATGTTAGGATTGATCTCAGGAGATTCAGAATTTCACTTTAAGTACAAACCTAAGAAAAATATGTATTTATAGAGAGTGGAAGAAAGTAAAGACGCCATAATTATTGTTCTTGTACATTCATGTTTAAATATACATTATATGGGAGTTAAATAGAAAATTAATATATTCTTAATTTATACCATAAAAATACTCCCACTTTCAAATGAGCTTTTGCAACATCAGAAGTAAAATATAACAGATGCCTATGTCTGCTGATAATCAATCCAATTTCCAGAATGAGATTAGGCATCATTATAGACTTTTTCTCTAACCGCCTTTCCCATGGGATAGCAACACAGAACAGCCATGCAGAGTCAACATCTGATTAGAAAGAATAATACCTTTCACAGTTCTAAGACAAGCTAGTTGGGAATTGTCCAGTCCATTTCCCTGGCTAGTTCCCCCTCCTGAGACTTCCTTAGAAATTATGACTGCCCAAGTTCTAAGGCACCCCAGCTGTTTAGGAAGCAAATAGAAGGAGAAAAAACTGGTTTTTTTTTTTTTTTTTTTTTTTTTTTTTTTTTTTTTTTTTTGTTTTTTTTTTTTTTAATTCAAAAAGTTATATGTTTTATGGAAGGGTAAGTTTCCCTGGGTGTAAGTTTTGGGCTATAGTAATTTGTCTGCAAATTTTTCAAATTTCCATGCTGTGTTGTTTTCATTAAATGTGTGGGACAGAAAGCAGCATCTGAGCCTGGCATCACAAACACTTTCATTGTAAGAGCTTGAGAAAAATATTGTCTCTCAGTGTTTTACACTGTGAAAACATGTTAATGTTATGTTAATATAAAGTTAATTGACAGGAATGCTTAAATGCTTGCATTTTTACAAAAGAATTATTTTTCTAAAACTAAAATGAAAGGACCAATAAAATACTAGGGTTATGCAAGAAAGATTTAAGAGAAAAAACTCCTTCTAATTAAAATGAAAATAAAGTAGCAAAGAAAAATGTCTCCAGTACGAACTACTAGTTAAGACTGAATGCTTTGTGGGAAAACAGTCAGTTTAAGTAATAATATAGTGGAAGAGCAAAAGAAGATAAAGAAATAGAGATTTAAAAATAAATCCTAAAAAAATAAATGCACTTGGAAAGCCAAAACTGCTGAAAGTAATAGGGAAAAATTGGTTTTAAATTGTAAAACCAGACAGTTACCCAGGAGCTTTTAGAACAGGTATTCAGCTCTACAGCACAAAGCTGATCGCATGATTAATTTACTTTACATTTATTTAGCCAACGAGGTCCTCTATAGAGTGACAAAGCTGGCGAGGGAGCACGTTTTCCTGACCAAAACTCTCTATGTGGCCCGGGGGTTCCCCGGCACTGCTGCCTCATGCAGCACGGAGAAATCGCTTCCACGTCTGTGAGGTCGGAAAGCAGTGACTTTGCCATGTAAAACGCTTCGAGAACTGAGACTGGAAAGCCGTGTATGGGGGAATTAGGGCTTGAAGGGGGAAATAACTTTTGTGTGGTGCGTGACTCAGACGGTGGGCTGAAAGGATTAACTATTCGTCATTAAAAATTACAGCTGACATTTTCTACTCGGATGGCAGGGAGCTGGCGTGCCGCCGGTTCCCGGTGAGAGCGGGGGGCGGCTTCCAGGCACGGCTCGGAAGGGGCTGTGACTCTGCCAGAGAGCCGGCGGCCGTGCGGCGGGGGAAAGGCAAGGGATGGAGATGTTCCCCGAAGGGGCAGTATAAACAAAAAAACACCCTAAACTTTGGGAAAGGGGAGAAGACACAGCCTCGCTTGAGGAGGGAAAAAAGGGAAAAAAGAAAAAAACCCAAAAAGGTAAATATAAAAAAAGCTCCGCGACACGCCACAGCGCGCGGCGGCGAAGCGCGTTCCCGCCCGCCGCAGCACTCGGTGGCCGGCCCCCGCTGGGTCCCCGCCCGGTCCCCGCCGGGTCTCCGCCCGGTCCCCGCTCGGTCCCTGCCCGGTCCCCGCGGGTCTCCGCGCCGCCCGCCGGGCCCGCCCGGCCGCTGACGGCGCCGCCCTCGGCGCAGGCGCACGCGGGGCGCGGGGGGGCCGGAGCGGCGCCGCGCCCTCGCTCCGCGTCCCGGGCGGTGTCTCAGCGCAGCCATGTCTGGCGGCGCGGGGCGGCGGGGCGCGCTCGGGCGGCGGCGCCCTCTGTGAGGCGGCGGGGGCGGCGGACGAGCGGCGGCGGCGGGCATCCATGTCGGCGGGCAGGGATTAGCGCGGCGGGCACCCAGCCGAGCGGAGGGGGCGGCCGGCCCGTCGCCCCCTTCCCGCGGGGTCTCCGGCGGGAGCGAGCCATTCCCGGCTGGCGGGGGCGGGTGGACATGGCTGACCGGAGCGCGCCGAGCTGCCACCTGCGGCTGGAATGGGTCTACGGCTACCGGGGTCATCAGTGCCGCAACAACCTCTACTACACGGCGGCCAAGGAGATCGTCTACTTCGTGGCGGGGGTCGGTGTGGTCTACAGTCCCCGGGAGCACCGGCAGAAATTCTACCTGGGGCACCAGGACGACATCATCAGGTACCGCTGGCGCCGCGCGTCCCCGGGCCGCTTCCCGCCGCGGGCTCCGACCCCCTCCGTCCGTCCCGGCCCCACAGCCCGACTCGTCCCCTGCCCGCTCCTCCCTTCCCCTGGAGCGGGGCGCGAGTATGCCCCCGCCCCAGGTGCCGTCCCGGGCAGCGCCGGTGCCGCGCGTCCCGCCGGTGCTGTGGGGAGCCGGGGAGCGCACCGAAATACATCAAGGACAGTCAGCGCTTCCTCACCGCTCCCCCCCCGCCCCCCCGCCCGGGCTTCGCCGTGGGTAGAAACAGCCTGGGAATGGCTTTTAGCTGTCGGATTTGATCAGCCGTGTTGTGTGTCCCCCGCTGCCGCCGGTGTGCGGTGCCGAAACTCGTACCGGCCGCTCCTGAATGTCAGGGGGCCGGCGGGAGGAGAAGCAGTAATCGCGTGTGTGCCCCGGGGCACTTGGGCTGCGGAGGAGGTTAATCTGTAGCAGGTAGACCTTTGTCTGGCGTTTAAAAGGCGACGATTACATGGGTAATTAGTGGCATGCCTGCAACTCACGCAACTTTAAGAGTAATCTTAAAAGAACAGCCTTTCTTGAGAAGTTGAGGCATCCGTAGTTCAGTACTTCACTTGACAAGGAATGTTACCAGGTACTGAGTCCATAAAAATTTAATTAAGAATTGATGTTGCAATATAAGTCTGCTAGTATAATTTCTTACATGACTTTCCACTCCAAGAATGCTTTTGTAAGCCTAGTGGTGTTGTGAGATCAGTGAGAGAATTTGAGGAGTATGAAGGGCAGATGTGAGCCTGAGTCATCAATCTTTTCCCTTACAGTAAGTGTCATTGTAGATGGATTTTAAATTCTGATTGCTTTTGGTCTTCCTGTTGGGGCAAGAGCTAGTAGTAGATACTTTTGTAGGTCTTTTGTATGTTTTGAAACACAAAATTTGTTTTTATGGTGCTTAGTGTGCTCCAAGGCATACCTCTGTTTGTGTTACTCATGAGTAACAGGTATTGCCTGTAGAGAGCAGAATAGATGCTATGTCTTTCATTTAAGCTTTTAGACACGTTAGAAAACTTGGTCACAATGGCCACTTTTTTCCTTTGTTTAAATCTTCTTGAGGAAATTTAAATAGTTCTGAAGTATGGCTGTGAATGTTCCTAAGAAGGGTTTCACTTCTGTAGTATATTTCTCCTTGGTGCTAAATATGTGAAGAAAACCTAGTCAGTGTACCATGGCAGAGTGTTGTACTAGGGGCATTGAATGTAATGTGTTGTACTAAGAGTTTGAATTTGCATTTCTTAATGTTTTAACATTCTCACTTTGATCCACGAAAAACTGTTTTCTTAAGAACTGCTATCCACCTATGACGTCAGGTGCTGCGGGAAATCCAGAAATCCAGAGCTGCAACTTGCTACTGTGCTAAGGAAGCGGTGGCTCACTGCTAGTTCTAAGGTCCTGGCAGTGTAACATTGCACATTTAATACCATGAATTCATGATTGCTTCTGAATTACACTGTTTTCTTTCAGTAGCACTTCTTGTAGCATAAGAATTAAATGGTTTGAGCTACAACTGGGCAAGTTTTTTGTTTGTGTGTGGTAACAGTTTCTTGCTCAGTCTCTCTCAGTTTTGGTACAGTGTGCTACACTTGGTTAAAATGTGACAGAATTGTTTAGAATAGTACTAAACAAAAAACCCACAAAACCCAAAAAACAAACAAACAAATTCTGCTCTAAGTCAGCTAACTGGAGAGAAAGAGTATGTCTGGTTTGTGTGAGTATATATACTTTGAGCTGAATGGTACCATGGCCCAGCACAGCAGAGTTTTTCCTGCTCTGAATGGTATTCATGTGAGAATATAATTCTAAGTATGATAAAGCATTACAGGTTTATGAAGTTAGAATTTTGCATGCTTGTTAAATGCAAAAGCTATACAAAAATACTAGTGTGCATAAAGAAGAATGTTTGATTTAAAAGCAGCGTGGCTATTTCTAATAACAATTAAACTTGCATTGATAAGTCTTTTACTTGCTACTTTTTCCAAAATGCAGCTCGTACCATTTAAATGCCATCTCACACTTTTCCTGGCTAAACTTAGGTATCTAAACATGTTAGTTCTTAATATTTAAAGGAGTCATTGGAAGGTCAAATATAAAATAACTCAAACAAAAACAACAACAAAAACAAACAAAACCCCACTGAAAACCAAAAAAAACCCCAGCCCAACACTCAAAAAGCAGGTGCAAAAGTGGGATTATATAATACAGTAATTAGTGTTACTAAATTTCCTCTCTGAAGATAAATTCAACTGTTTTATTGCAAAAGAATTAATATATTTTGTGCTCTAATAGTCTCAGCAAGTACTGTCTGAATGCTGAGATATTTGGGATTTTTTAGTGAAAGCAATGGGAGGATTAAGTGTCTTTTTGCAAGTATGGGATCTAATTTGTGAAAGCAATTCTGGAATCTGAAAATCTTATGTATTTAAAGAATCAAACTTTCATGAGCCTAGCTCCATAGCTACAAGGACTAAGCATAAATATTGCTCACTACATTGTGATATTATTAGTACTCTTCATTATGAGAACTTTTATCTTGTTGGCATTCTTTGGATGACATTAAAATTGTAAACATCAATCAGGAGAGAGGAGCTGCAGTTCTTAAGTCAGAGACCATTTCTTTAGTAGTAGAAAACAGTATTGTAGTAATGGACATAGAACATTTTCCATTGGAAATTTCTAACACTAGCAGTTAGTTTTTGTTCTGCTTTGAAGTTTTACTTGTTTTTATTAAACGAAACCCTGTAAACCTGCTGTAAGATTTTTTATATGATTAGGTGTTTTAACCTAATTTGTTTTCAGTATGACTGTCTAATCTTAATTTTAATCGTAGTGTCCACACCCCAAACTCCTCAGCCTCAGTTAACTGTGTAGTAAAAGAAAGAGAACTGTCTTTCAGTGTTTTGTTCCTCAGATCTATTGAAAACTCTTTTGGACTAGAAGAGGGTAATTCGGATAATTTCAAGCATCTTTTATTAGTCTGTTTTGTTTTGGTTTGGTTTTTTTATTATTTTTTTTTCTTTCTTATTTGAAAAATCTCAGTTGTAATCCATTTTTAAAATGACTTTCCTTGCTTGCTGGTGAGCTTTTGCTTTTTATGTTTGTTTTTAATTTTTTCTGATAATTACTTTCCAGAAATCAGCTCACTATTCTGGAGGATACAGTTACATGTTTTCAATCTTTCTCGTCTCCCATTTCTTATGCATTTGCATATTTTTATTGTTGAGTTCAGGATGTATGTGAACACTTGTGGAAAGTGTCAGATGTAGAAATGCTTTGGAAATTTGCATCTTTTGGGAGTACTGAGTTTCTTACATTTTCAGGAGTAAATAAGGAGAAAAATCAGGTACATGAAATCTCAGGTGACTTGCTTTGATCAGTTGCTGGCAGCATAACTTGGATGTCTGCTGTGTTTGTGGAAGATAAGTTCCCCTGTCCAACCTCATCTGTGTATGCGTAGGAGATATTAACACTGAATGAAAAGCTACTGGTTTCAAATGTGTGTTCTCTAGGACTTCATATATCACCAAACTACCTTGTGGTCTGTAGAATGGCTTGCTTTCTGGTAGCTGAGGAAGAAACAGTATCTTGGTGTGTTCAGGATAGACCTTAACTTTGTTCTTGCCATAATTTTATTGGTTCAGAAGATCATAGGTTATTTAATGTTGACTGATCTTCTCATGTCAGAGAGGCCTTAGGGGGATTGTATTTAAATCTGATCTGTATCAAGATTTCAGAAGATGCCCCCTCAGACTTGTCATACTGTAAAACTCAGGCTCATGTTGAGGCTCCTTATTTGTCTGGGCTAGCTAAAGCATATTTATATATTTTTTTTTTTTTTTGATATGAGAAAATTGGAAACACTGAACTTATCCACCTTTTTAGATGCTGTCTACTGGCAAAAGCCTTTGATGTCACTAGGATAATTTTTTGATGCATTATTTTTTTGCTTTTTTTTTTTTTTGTTTTTTTTTTTTTTTTTTTGGGCTTCAAGGTACTGGAATTTTACTGGGAATTAACTTTTCATCTGACATTGGTGATGTTATTGAAAAATAGAATCAAAACATAAGGTTAAGCCAGTGCATCTTTTTGAGAGCTTTAGTAGACTCGGGAAAGGTTTATACTCTGCTTTCCATGATGTCTGTTCTTGATTTCAAACTTTAGCACTTATTTGTAATTCTCCTTTTGCACCATTATCTTTATGCTGACACAAACCAACCACACAACTGTGCCAGTCACAGAAAGAAGAAGAATTATGTTTCTCTGTCAGAAGGAGACAAATGAGGAAGAGTTGTTATCCTACTTTTTTAATATCCATTATGTGAGCTAGCTGGCAAATAATAGTGCTTTTGTATATTCTTCCTAGAACTTTATCACTGTGACTACTTGATGAAGATGTGTGTGGTACATTAAGGTTTTATTGCTGAAGGTAGTAGCTGGCACATTTTGTGCTAGTAAGGACTCTTGAATCTCTGCTGATAATGGCATTTATGGCTCTGCTGTTGAGCAACCATAGGCTGTGTCTAATAAGTTAATTTTCCTTCTTGTCTGAAGTCTGTATATTTTTCCTTGTCTTAGACTAAATTGGGGAAAGAAATCAGTCATCATCTGCCCTAGGACTCATGCAGTGTTCTGCTTTTAGGGCAAACGTAACTAAAAATTATTCAGAAAACATTGAACTTCTTTACTATTAAAAGTTCTAGTACCAAAAACTGACCAATACTACAAAGACAGAGGAGAAATAAATGGTTCTACTTTCTGTTTGTTTAAAACGTGGTTCTTTTCCCCCTTTGTGCCCCTCTGTATCCAAGAATGTAGAGAGGTAAATTGTATGTTTACAGGCAGCAGAGGTGTATGCAAGACAGGTAGAAAGAATGGCAAATCATTTGTCTCTATTCTCACAGAAACAGGATTTGTCTGTTTCCAACAACAAAAAAAAAATTTCTTGTCTAAATCACAGCTTTTCTTAAGACAATTTTTCTTGTTGCTGTGAACTCTGTAGGATTTACTCAAACTTTGTTTCCCAAGGAATAAAAATAAGCAGCCAAACCTCTGGCCACTAAACTGTGATCTTTCTAGGCACTTTATTTAAAACTGTCATCTTTTTATAGTTCAGATTTCAACTTAATCTACAAGAGATTGTCCTGCTGAGATACTATGATTTTGTTCCTGTACACCAAGATAAAATAAACCATTTCATTTTAGTGTCAGTATTTCTTAGGTTCTAGTGAAAATTAAACCCACTAAAATCATCTCTGCTCTCTGGTGTTAGTGCTGTCTGCCAACTCTGATTTATCTATTTTTTGTTGCACTCTGAGTGTTAGTTTAACCATCAGGAGCTAAGAAATGGTTGGACTCTGTCAGCTGCTAAGACTGCTCCTAGATAATGCTCTCTGGGAGGCAGGTCCAGCCTTCCTCTGTGTGGCTGTCAGCTGTGGTTTGCAAGCAGAAATTCTAGCAGTGCAGTGATTAGTCACATTCTAGTTTTGAATGGCAACAGATCTTTTCCTCACCCCCTCTTTTCATTAACTGCATCGTTATGACTTTGCTGATGACCTGCTGTTGGACATTTTTAGTAAAGATACCATGTATTTCTACCACCTCATTGTACCATTCTGCCTCTCTTTGATTCCTTTTCATTAGATTCTAGTAATCAAAAAAAAGAAAAAAATGAACAAGAGAAAATATCTTCTCAGAAAAGAGCCAAACAGGTTTCACAAGAACATAGACTGAAGTTTTGTTTCCATGTTTTTTGTTCCCTCAGTTGTCCGACTCCTTAAAAGTTCTCAAAAAACCTCAACAAACAGTTGAATCAATTGAAAGTTGGGGTATCTGTTGTCAGGTTTGTCTTGTTTTTGTCTAGAATAAATGGCGTATGTTTCTGACCTAACTCCAGATGACAGTCAAACACAAATGTTAAGCAGTGGATACTAAGTACAGCTACAAAATTTTGTCTGGTGAAATTCTGTTAATTGATTTGGCAGCAGATCTATGAATTTTCACTAAGAATTTAATGACTAGTTGTTTATTTTGGATTTCAGGGAATGTAACTGAATGAATATTATGGTTGCCACATAAGGACAAATTTCTAATTAATCATGTGCAACCTCTTGTGTCTTTTGAATTATGAATGTGACAGAGCAAAAAATTGTTTCAGCATGTTCTGGTGAGGAATTCTTTGTATGCACTTGAATTCTATCCAGTCCAGATATTTCTTTCTAGAAAAGAACTCTATTGTTTATTCATTTGTAGAAAGGTAATCTCCCAAACTATTTCAATAATTACAGCCATTGAAGAAAACCAGTCATCCCCTTTGTAGCCTCTAATAACTGTAGGAAAACAAGAGTAAAATCCTTTTTATAGTTATGCCTGAAATGTGAAATGGATCATGCATAGAAATACTTCAAAATGTAGCTTGTCTAATGCTTAGGAAACATACAAGGAGCATACAGCCTGGATTATTAGGTATGGATTATTAGGAAACCAGTCTTTGTTCTTGAGTCCCAAAGAAGCTGCTTGGTAGGAGTGTTTGCCCTTGACTCAGTGCGGTGAGGCTGCCCTGCAGTACTGTGTGCAGCTCTGGGCTCCTCATGCAAGAGACATGAGAAACTACTGAAGAGAGTCCTTTGAAGGGCCACAAAGATGTCAGTAAGAGTCTTGACCATCTCTCCTGGGGAAAGGCTGAGAGAGCTGGGACCATTTAGCCCAGAGAGGAGAAGTCTGAGTGCATCTGATCAAGGTATATAAATACCTGAAGTGAAAGCGTAAAGGAGATGGATCCAAACTCTTCTCAGTGGTGCTCAGTGACAAGTCAAGTGACTTTCTAACCAAAAATAAAACCTGTAGGCCCATGCTAAATAGTAGGAGTTTCCAGAATTGGTGGTTCAGTTTGAACGTTTTGGTGTTTTTACTACAAACATTATTTATTATTTTCTTCCCGTATACAAATTCAAATAAAAATCATTTCATGTAAATCTAGTAAAGGAAATAATTTTTCAAATTATTTTTTCTTGAAGAAAATTAGATATTAATTATAGATTGTGGAGTTTTAGTATGCAGTAGAATGTTTACTGTGAAACGGAATACCTCTAATAGTATTTTCTGTAACAAAGAGCAGGCTTTTAGGTGTGTGCTGGTAGGTTCTTGCTCAGTTGTGGCACCTGGGGTTCATTCTCCCTTCGCACTTGATGAGGAAATGACGTTCTTGCTTCCAAGGATGAAGGCAATGTAATGCTGAAGTCATGTGGCGTACCATTCAGAGAGGTCAAATACTGGCACTTGAGGAGGTAAATTCCGAGCTATTGGTTAATAAGCCATTAAGGCATTTTTCTTTTTTGAATATATTTTGAGGAATTGATTTTTTATTTTCCCCAGAAAGTTTATATTTCCAGCTGAAACATCATGTCTTCTCCTTAGCTTATTCTTTGGGCCCTTATTCTTTTGGGCCTATGCTTTGGGCCTATAGTGTCATGGGGTTTTTTTTGTTTTGTTTTTGTTTATACTAAAGATAAATCAACTCATTTTATCGTTTCCAGATGATCTTTCTGAACATACTCAGTTTATTTCCCTCCATGAAAGAAGTTATGACTTAAACCCTAAATTATCTCATAATTAAACTAAGCAGTCCTCCTTTAATCCTGTAGCTCAGTATCTTTTGTCTGTCACTCAAAGTGGCATTTCTTACAGCAGAAGCAATTGCTAGGACAGGGTGAGATAATTATCCTGCTGACCATTTTATACTGTTGTTCACAAGGGCAAAGTCCCAGTTTAGCTCTTTACAACTTTTCATGCTAAGTGGTCTCAAATTGTCAAGTGTGTCAAAGTCTGAAGGGAGGATTTGTGTTCCTAACTTAAACAGATCAGTGGGAGAGATGAAAGACAATGATGTGCCTTCTCCCTCAGGAAAACCAAGTTTTCTCAGTAGTTCTAGACACTTTCTGGAACATGTTACACTGTCTGAAAGATGTTTTTTGAGGGATTTAGTGTTGAATCTTCATTCCATTTTTAAATTTTTTTTTTTTACCTAAAGTTTTGTACATCATCCCTTAATTTTTTTTTTTTTAAATTTAATTTCATAAAATGGAAATATTTTAGGAATACAGAATAAAAACTTTTTTTCAGTTTGAAGTGAGACTAGAATAATAAGCCTGTTGTTTAATACACCTGCGTACCATTCAAAACTTTTTTTTTCCTAATTAAAACTACACGAATAGAAATACCAAAAATATCCAACCAGGACTGAACATTTAAAACATACTAGAAGTTGATGAAAGTAGATCAACACAGCAAGGAGCTACAGGCTTAGGAGCTTGCCTTCATGCATTGTGCTTTTCATAGCCAGCAGTCACATCACCTTCTGATCTGATTCTGTCAGCGCTCACAGGCAAGGTCAGGTCAGGTCAATACTTAAATGGGAAAATGTCTTGGTGCTGTAGAAAATGCTTTTCTTGATTTGGTAGTTGGGTCTTTTTCTCAGAACTATTGCAACAACATGAGGGTCTAGGACAATGTCTGACAAGAACAGGAAATGTTACCAAAAGCTTAGTAATATCTGATTCTTAAAGATTTTGAAGTATTTCTGCAGAAATTTTGAGGTCTGCCCTAATATTTTAATTTTTCCAAATTGCAGCCAAAGAAGTTCTATTTCTGCTTACCTGTGTTTTCAATGGTTCCATATGTTAGTCATTCTCTTGTTATAGGGAGGAAAGTAGATTATGTTCCTGGTTGATTTTTTAACAGCATTATGGTTAACAGATTGTGTTTGCAGTGTTACTGTAGTAGTGATAGGCCATAACTTAGCATGTTTCAATAAAACTGAACTATTAATTTTTTTTATCCCTCTCTAATTTTTTTAGATTGAAAACCATAGTATATGTGTTCTGTATGAAATATCAAAAAATTAGTTTAGATTTTACTGTAATTAATAGCACAAGCATTGTAGGCTTTTTTAAAAGGATGTTTGCTTGAAACAGAACCTGAAAAAATGACAAAAAGATGTTTGTAGTTTTGTCATCTACATTCAGGGGTTTGTGAAGTTTAAGTTGACACCGACATTAAGCTAAAAAATCCGTAGAATTTAGTCTTACCTTTTATATCTCAACAGGTTTTTTTTTTTTTTACTTCAAAGTGTAGTTTGTAAAGTTTTTCAAAATATTATTATACAACTTACAGAGTAGTATTTGTGATTTTGGACAGCACTTATGTTTAGCATCAATGACTTTAATGGAAAAATAATTTATTATTCATAGAAGCGGCAAAGGTGTCTAATCTGTACTGATAAAGATTAGTCATATGCTCAAATTAAAATTTAGATTTGCTAAGACACTTGAATTATATTTATATTATAAAGGAAATTGGTTTATTCACAGTATAGTTAAATTTAACTTGAAATAAACTATTGGTTTTGTTACATTCACATGGTAAGCAAAGATACTGAGCATTTGAAATACCTTGAAAAGAAAAATAAAGCTGTAATTTTCCTTGAATTTAGGTAGCAGAGTGTGAAAGCTCCCATAATCATCTTAATTATTTGGTTGAATGTTTAACCTAGATGGTGTTGAATGTTCTGTTCAAAATACATGTAGTGAAGATTTTTTGCTCAGTGAGATTCTGGTGTGTCATCTGGTGTTCCTCTGTATGAATTTCCCCTGGTGTAACAGTGAAGCACCTTACAGAATGTTATGGATATACACAAATCACCTTCATTAGGGCAGAGATTACTCTGATTACTCCATTGGCTGAAAAAGACTTCCATTTCTACAAGAAATACTCAGTATCATTATTTGCATTGCTGTTGTAGCTATTACCATAATAATAGGATTTGAAAATGCAGTGCTTGATTTGCACAAAAAAGGTCAGAATCAGCCAAGATTGCCTTAACTCTTGGTAGCAAAAGCTATGATTGAATTTTTAAGCCAGGTTTATGATGCCTATCAGTTTTATATTGCAAAAGATAGAGACCATGAAGATTTCCAGTGTGTGCACCATCTGATAACACCACTGCTACTCTGCATTTAAAGCAAGATGTCTTTGTGAGACCACTTCTGTTAGAAAAACAGTTCTCCTTGTTATTTTATCTAGCTACTAGAGGACACCTGCATTATTAAATCTCAAAAGAAATACTTTATCTTTTCTTCAGAGTAGCTGTCCTTAGCCTAGTTGCCAAAGACTTTCCTTTAACTGAGAATCCTCATTACTATTGAGAAGCTTCCTGCTGGACTCCTTTTCTTTTGAATAAGTTCTGTAAGATGGTGCCTGATGCTTATTCTTCTATGAATGCCCTGAGTATTCAGATATTACTTCAGAAAATACAGTGAACAATCTTTCAACCGTTTTTCATAGGTTTCTGATTTCATTTCACTGCTTGATCTTCCAAGCTTTTTCAGAGGAATTCCTTTATAGTGCCTATTGCTTAGGGCTGCAGACAGGATGGATCAAGACTCATAAGTCTATGCAAAGGTCAGTTTGATTCTTTTGCTTTAAAAGCACATAATTTTAGCAGAAAACTCCAGAAAAATCCCAAACCCCCCAAAAACTCCAAAACTAAACCTTCTAGTCTAACAGCAACATCCAACTTCTAATTGCTCAAATATTTATGGAGTCATCTTTGATAAATATTTTTAGAGGCTCCTTTTTTTGGGATTTGAATTCAAGAATTGAGAGAAATGTGTCCAGAGAGTGAGTGGTGTAACTGGAGAGAATAATATCTCTGAACAAAATTATCAGCTTTAGTGGAACCTGCAGTAGTACTTCCACTGGTGGTTTAGCCAGATTGGTAACAGATTACACTTAGGGAAATCATTCATTTGCCTTTTACGCTGTGTTGACTATAGGAAGTATTACACCTTAAACTTCCTTTGGTTTCTTATGAAGTATACTGATAAGATATTTGACATAAAATTACATGTAAATAAAATACTTGATTCAGGTGAAAAATTCAAGTGAAAGAAAACCAAAATTGAGGCAAAGGACCAGACCTAGTAATAAAGAAAATGTGTCCAAGCTGAAAATCATGTTTAGAAATTGCTCATAGTTACATTAAAATCATTGTGTTCTCACAATGCTCATACATTTCACTCCTGATTATTTAATATATTTTTACTTTACCCCAACTGAGAATGAAATTTGTAGATATGACATATTTTTATAACAGTATTCTAAAAGAGTGTTTTATTGTTTTGATTCTTTCTATTTGTTTGGTACATTTCTTGTGACTGAATCTAGTTTGATATTTTAAAAATAACAGTGGCCCTTCAATTTGCAGAACCATAGGGTAACTTATTTCAAGAGCAAAGCTCCTGTAGATGTCAGACTGTGATACAGGTGCATGCAAATACTGTATATACATGTCATTGGGGGAAAAAACACAAAATGTAATTAAAGGTAAAATCACTTTTTTAAAATTATGCATTTTAATTGTGGTAGATGTCTCTATTTTATCAAGACAGCTTGCATGCAGAATGAGTGGATTAATTCTATGTTTTGGTTAGCTGACAACAGTATAAACCTTCTCCTGACTTTTAGAACTATGCTAATCCCTGTTCCCTGCTTATAATCCCTCTACAAGAGCAAGCAAGGTGAATGATGGTTTATCTTAAATGAAAACAAGGCATCTGACAACATTTGGAAATTGCCTGAAGATTTATTGTGGCAAATGCGACATTTTAATTGAAATAGCCTTTTAGAATACTTGGGGAAATAAAAGGAATATTTGGAGGACTGGTAAATGTTTGGTTTGGGTTTTTTTTTTTTTTTTTAGATCAAGGTTGCACATTAGATGATATTTGTATTTTTTTTAGTTACAGATTCCTGTTTTGTTTACTGTTTTTCAATTGCTGTTTCTTCTGCCATGTAAATTAATACCACAAAAATGAATAGCCTTTGAAACATTATTCAGTAATAATTTATAAATAATCATGATTTTGTCTTTGGCAGGTTTGAGCATATGCTTATGAGTATTACATTACTTTACTTTCCTTACTGGGATTAGTCAACTGGATCAGTATTCTTGAGATAAACACAATTTTTAAGCAGATGATTTGTATTTTCTTGAAAGTGTTACACATGAATGCTCTTTATCCATCTTCTCCTTTGTATTGGTTTTCAGTAATTAAGTTTGTGAGCCCACATGGGCTATATCTTTCATTGCCTACCAGCTACATGTTGACTTCTGAGTCTCTTTAATATTCTCTAGTTTTCCTGTGCTTCTTTCATGTTTTATTATGGTTCTGGTACATGTGGGGATTTTGTTTTAAGATATGGTCTTTTGTGTAAATAATTTTGTGGCTTCTATAGCATTTTTATATTATTTTTCTAAACAGTTCAGGCGTTGTCCCAATTTCAAGTGATATCCCAGTTCCTTTCACTTTTCTGGGTGCAAGGTTAGTTTCTGGGATGGTCAATTTGTGACAAGAGTTAGAGATACCCTTGACTTTTTTTTCTGTAGCAAAACACCTCTGTTGAACACCTGTAGGCCTGATACTAAAGAACTCCTGAAGAAATCTAGTCTATCTGCAGTGTCCAGGGCTGGCAAGATAGTGTTCTCTTCTGCTCTAAACCTCCTTTGGTTGGTAATGAAATACAGTCAATTGAAGCACCAAATGAATGTTGTGCTTAGCTCAGCTTTTATCAATAGCAGCTCTGCCACTGCCTTCTTCCCACCATTCCTTACATTAAGCCAACTGCTAATTTTATCAAGATAACCTTTCTGTGTAAAAGAAGAACTCTTCAAAAATTATCACTAGTTATTCTGTGACTGCACTCAAATATTCAGATGATATATTCTTGCACATTCAGAGATTTTCATGAATATATCCCATAGGCGAAAAGACTGGATTTCTGTTTAATATACTTGTTCATAAAATATGAAAGAAAATTATACATTCTGTGATTTTTTTTTTCCGTGTGGTGCTAGAAGCTCTAGTATAAATTTTAAAAAATAATAGATGGAAGATTAATCTAGTGATTAAAAACTGGTCTAAATCTTGTAGAGAAGAAGGAAATAGTAATGATTGTTTAAAGGGTTGTTCAGAGGGTTTTAGTAGTAGTGAAAGATTTCAATACAAGAAAATTTTGTATGTCAGGCAAGTTTATTTAGTTAACCTGTATGGTCAGAAGCATCCAAAATAACCTTGCTTTGAAAAGAAACTTCTGAAATTGTCTTGGCTAAAAAAATTGGAGTAAATGCTTCTTTGACCTTAAATAATTCATTCTGTAGATTTCTAACTCAGCAATGGAATTAGTCTGTGCACTGAAAAATGAAAAATTTTAAATGTGATAAGAACTTTTGCCATTTAGTTTCACTTTCTAGACTGTATTTCATTTAAAAAAAATATTTGAAATGAATTCTGTTCATATTTTATAGCCATGTTTGTCTCAGTTTCCCCATAATTAAGTGGCTATGGCATGCTAATCTTCACTAAAGTTGTTTCTTATCAACTGTCTAGAATGGGAAATTGATGTTTCCACTTCAATTTTAAACCATATTGTTTTTTTAATTTGTGATTATTTTTAGGTTTGTATGCTTTTTGCCACATGTCTTCAGGAGCAAAGGACTGCTTTCTAACTTTGTGGCTGACAAATCCTAACTAAATCATTTACCAGTGCTTCCTGATTTGTTAAGAGATCTCTTTTAGATTATCAAATCTAGTGACCCAAAGGAGTTGAACAGCTGCACTGTCCCCCTCCTGAGTTGCCAACAGGTGATTGCACTGTCTTCTCTCTGCAGATCCTGCACTTCTGTTTTCCTCTTTCCTTTTTTTTCCCTCTCTCTCTCTTTTTTGTTTTGTTTTTGTTTTGTTTTATTTTTGTTTTTGTTTTGTTTTGTTTCCTTGCTACTAGTTCTAGGGGAGTCACGTTTGACACTTCACATGTAATAATGGTTTAAATAATTGGTCTTAAGCCTGCTCATTGCCTTGTGAGGAAAGAAGGCAGTTGGATATTTTGTAGGTGGGATTCTAACTTACCTTCAGGCTCTAGTATGTCCCATTATTGTACCACCATTATTGTTCTCTAATATGAACAGCTATTAAAGAATAACAGGACATTATCTTAGCAAATTTATCTCCAAGTGATTCTGGAGTATATGATATTTCTAACTTTGATATGAGAAGACTTTTTAGTTAGGAACATATAAGTAATTTTGCTGTTTCTTTTTCAAAGGGCATATTAGAAAAGAATTTTTTTCCTCAGATTGTGAAAACCTGGTGATTAAATTGTCAATATCAAGCAGAATTTGTAAAAATCCAGCAACCCAACTCAGTCAAACTATGAGTTCTCGTATTGTGCTGGCAAAATATTTGAAAAGGATGGGAATATATTTTAATTTGATATTAATATTTTTAATTTTTAATCAGTTTTCCAGAGATGATAACTTACTAGAAAGCCAAAGTCGATCCCTTCCTCAGCAGTGAAGGCTATGACAATGCAAGACAAAAATGGACATCTTCATATAGGAGCATATAGTTCCCAGAATAATTTACTCAGTTCTCATATTGGATGAGTTGGGAACATTGCATCAGTGTTGCTTTACTCACTCTCTAACTCTTCCCTTCTCTTTGAAGTACATCTGGTTTCTTTTCTTGCCCCCTCCTTAGAATTCAGGAACAAACAGAAGCCCAAAGCAATCTTTAGGATTCTCTGGGTTGTTTATAAATATTTCGTGTTAATCTAAAGACATTCAGATCCAAAAGGAGAAATTGTGGAATGGTAATGAGAGAAACTGCAGCTGGGAATAACCAAAGTACAGTTTGAGTTCACCGTCCGTGTCTCCACTTCAGACTCTCTTACTTTGAAGTTGTGCAATTTAAGGAAGCTTCAGAAAGCTCTATTTGACATTATTGGCTCTGGAGCAATAACTGTATGGAAGGCCGGTAGTGCTGCTCCATGATGAATACTGCTTTGTTTTGTCTGTGGAAAATAAGTGTGCTCTGATTCGATCTGTTTAAACTTTGATGAGAGATGTTTGCTGATTACAGCTCTTTCTGCTTCAAGATCTTAAATTGTATGACAGAAATGTTTTGTAGCTTCCCCTGTTAATCTTTCTGGGAAATATGGATAAATGACAGCAAATAAGAAAATATTCTCAACTGTATGTAAAATGTCTGTAAACATACCATGAAAATATTTTGCTTTATTTAAGCCTAGAAACAATTTCACGTTTGAAATTAACTCTTAATTAATAGATGTCTAAGATGCTGTTATTTTCCTGCAGTATTCTTTTGTGCATTTTTACTGGTGCCCTAGTTTTATGAAGCTCAGGAGTAGTCACATGAATATATTCTTGGATTTTCATCCAATATTGTTGCTAAGGAAACATCATCTTTAATACTGTATCCTTGTCTGCAGCTTGTCTGTATTAATCAATGCCTGCTAATGCTTAGCACAAACCAAGTAAAGATGAAAAATAAAAATCTTAATTTCTTTTATTACCAAGTAGTTTATTTTTGACTGTTCTCCTTCAGGATCCCCTGTCTCTACAAACCTCACACAAATTGGAGGGTCTTGTCCATGTCTCTAGTCTTGTTCCACTTAGACACAACATGGAGAGGTTTTATTTTTTTTTAATTGGCTGCCATTAGTATTTAATATAATAATCTAATGTTGGTCTTATACAGTGCATGGATCTTGTCAAAATGTTGGGAAATGCTTACATATTGCTCGAAAAGGGAGAAAGAACCTTTTCTGTATGCGTTAAAAAGAGGAGCTTGAATGTACTAAAGTGAGAAACATATCCCTTTTCAGTATGCTGTTAAAACTCTACTGCTTCATTTTGGCCCAATTTGAGTATCTGGCTAGGAATCTGGCTAGTTCTCTGTCATTCAGAAATATCAGTGAAAAATCACTACAAGTCCAGCTATTTGGTTTGTTTCAATAGTGACAGGCAAGTGTTTTGAATATTCTATTTCTGACTCTTCAGAGAAGTACCAAGTTCTAGAGCCAATTTAAAAATTTATTTGACTTAGCAGTTTGTTAGCTTAGTACCTGCTTTTTTTCATGATCATGTTTGTCTTTTGAACATGTTCTTACATATCTACTTCTTCAGAGACACTACAGATCTGTAACATCTGTTGTGGAAAAGCCCGGGTCAGAAAGGCCAGAGGCAAACAAGAAGGCCTGAGGAACTTGTCTCATTAGGAATATCTGTTTCCTTTTTTGGACGAGCAGCAGTATCTCATTCATCAGCTTAGTCATCCTGCAAGGACGAGGAAAGAAATCAAGCACCAGTTTACAGTCTAGCAGTGTGGGCTAGATGCAAGCACAGTTTCAGCAGTCTAACCTGGATAGGTCATATCAGCTCTCATTACCAGGACAGTAAAGGGAACATGAGTTCTTTCCTTCTAAGTGCAGTAAAGGGAACATGTGTCGTTTTCTTCTAAGTGCAGAGCTTCTTATGCCACTAAGACATTTCTTCCTTCTCCCAAAGAAAAATGAAAAGCAAGAAAATATTTGTGAGGGACAAAAAAAAAAAAAATCGAAAGCTGCCTTTAGAGCTGAGCCATACCCATATTTTTCTGCCTAATCTCAGGAACTGAATGGATGAATGGCAAGCACCTATTGCAGATACCATCCCAATAGCTGTCTGATTTTGACATTTCAGTAGAGGTGTGTTGAAGATCATACCCAAAGTATCCAGAGAGAGCTCGAACTCATTGTTTGATCCTCTTTGATTTCTGCATCACACCCATGAGTTTGTATAGTCCGTGTGTGGAAAGCATTTTATTATTACTTGTTTCTGGGCACCCATTCTAGTTAAACTGTTTCTTTCTGCACTAGGAAGCTGTTTCAAGTCTTTTGCCCAGGGCTGTTCTAACAATGAATGTGCCCAAGTATGTGAGTTAGATCACTGCTTCTACTCTAGGGGTTAGTTCAAGGTATTTTTGTATTAATTGCAATGCTTTTAGGGATGGCTTGATCACTCGTAGTCCAATGAAAGAACTGAGAAGAGTCACCATATTGTGTAAAATTGGAATCTAATCCTTGAGTTTTGATGAGAACCTGAAATATCAGATCCGTAATTCTGCATGGTGCCCCATGGGATTAATTATAGCCAAGAAATGTTTTTTAATGGAAAAAGCATTGTCTTATTATTCATGGCTCATATGAAAATCATGTAAATATGTGTAGCAGTTACTTTGTTTAGTGTTGGTAATAGAAACTGTAGATCCTTGATTTTTTCCATGCTTTTCTTTTTCATCTGCTCCAATAACCTGTGAGATAGAATACTTAAAGGAGTACTTTAAGTTGTCCTTCACTCTTTAGTCTCTAAGATGAGGAAAGGAATTTTCAGGTAGGTGTTTCTTCAGCCACTGCTAACAGCTTTGCTAAATAGTTTCCCTTAAACTCACCATATTTGAATTTTTTAAAAAAGTTTGCTATCTTAAAATACTTACTGTACATTTATTTTCTTCATATTTCAATGACTGTCTAAAAAAGTTATTAGCAGTTTAATATAGTGACTGAAGTGATAGGGAAAGGGTGTTGGTAATTCTACAATGTTGTCCATTGTGATTAAAATACAGACTCTGGATCTGAATTCGTGCTTCATTGTTAACCTATGTCGAGGCAGAATTTGAGATTAGTTGTTTAAAGCCAGTATTTTGTATTGTGATGTAGAAAGAACTAATACTGTGATACTGCTATTAGTTGTTATTTGCCATTTATTAATTAGAAATAGAGGAAACCTTCTCTGTATTCAACTGATATTCTTTGTATTAAGTTATTTGGCATGCTTGGGCTAAGGGCAATGTTCTCCTTTCCCTTGGTAGTGGGTTTACTGTTGTCCCTTCCATCTCTGATGCATTCTGTTTCTCTAAAGACCCTAGACTTTAGTTAAAAACATACAGAGCTAATTTTTGGTTGCTATAAATTGTTTTGTGAGGTGTGGTGTGGGGATGCTTTCGCATGTAAGTATGTCCATGGTGCTGTCTGAGTGTTTTGTTGTACTTGTGGTGTAGTTTTTGTTTGTCTAAAACTGCACTATGCACTTGTAGCACAGATCAGAACAGGACTGAAGAGGTGGTGAATCAGACATGAAACTGCTGTGTTTTCTCTATTTTCCTCTTAGTTTCTGTCTCTTTTTTCTTGCTTGTTCTTTAAACTTCCTCTTTCTAATTTCTTTATTGTCCATTTGGTCTAATCTCTCCTTTTCTGTGGTGCCATTCTAAAATCCCAGATCATTTTGGATGCATCATTTTCTCTCCCACCAGACCTTTTCCTTTGTCCTGTGAGTGCACCACCTGCCTTTGTGTCCTCTGGGAGATGTGCAGGTGTTAGTCAGGATTAGGTGGCAGAACTGAATTGAAATGTACTAGGTTTTGCTGCCAGCTCCTTTCTGCAATGTTTTTTAATTGTGAAGCTGCTCTGTCAAATAAACAAGAAGGGAAGAACTAAAGAAACAACTTTGGATGTGTTATGAAGCCCAGTGGGGAAATATTAGTTATTGATGCTGAGGATAACAGCAAGTAGCCAAGAACAGAAATTTCCATTGCAAAATGGAATGGTTCAGGGCTTTTTACCTTTTCAGTTTTGAAGTTAGAAGTTCTGTTCAGTTTTGCATGTGGAATTCATCAAGCAGTATCAACCAACTGAACTACTATTTTAAACCAGAAAAAATATGGAAGTGTATTGTGTACTGTAGTGTAACTTCATAAAATATTAATCATTTTCTAACGTAGTTTTCTCTTGCTCTTTCTGTATACAGAAAATGTATACATTTTTTGTGGTAATTTCCTGGTTAGATTTAACTTTGCATTTTTTGTTTATATTTATAGACTTTCCTTGTCTCTATCCTTTGAACTTTACTTACCAAAACCTGTGTTCAAGTTAAAGATCTTCTTACCTTTGCAAAGTGCTCAACCTTTCTCCTTTCAAAATAATTTTGAGAAGATAAATATACTTACTGTGTGTTGTTAGAGGTTCTGTCCACCAGTCTCTGAAGATAATTCATTACCTTGGGATTCATCAGGCTAGGAAAATATTTAGCCAAATTAAACAGCCAGCTTTGGAAATTATGTTTTCCTGACTTCTATGTGATATTTCTACATTATTCTGGACTACGGTACCTATTATGTGTGGAATGTGATCAAGTGGTTTGTTTGGGTTGCTGTTAGAGTATATTCTTATTTTTCTGTATTATGAAATCTGAATCCTCAGACCTCATGTTCTGCCTTACAGCTTGCTGGCATAAACAAAATGAAGAAATATCTTGCTGACTAGAATGTTTTCTAGCTTGGTCCCATATTTGGCAAAACAGTTCTGATGATCCTCAAGTGCACTCTGAAAGACTGAAATGCAAGCTATAAGAAAATTCTCTACAATATTAGAAATCTGGAGAGTTAATAATTATTCAAAACCAGCTATTCCCAATTGCTCTTAATTTTAATAAGACATTTAAGATAATCTCTCAAGTTTAGTTATCTGAAATGCAGTCCTTGCCTTCATCTAAGCTAAGCAACCTTGGGTTGCTGTACAATCAGCAGACAGCTCCAGAAAGCTGTCCTCTCCTAAAGAGGACATCAAATACTGTGAGGGATAAAGAACTTCTGGAGATGTGCATCTCTCTCTGTCCATGACTGAGGTATTGATAGTTAAACACTAACTTCTGTTTTCCATTTTTTGTGATTTTAACTTTTAAGAAATAGAAAGAAAGGAAAGAAGTTATTTTTCTCAGCATATGAAAACCTGACCAAATTTAGTAAACGCTTTTGGAACAGAGGATTATTGACTATTTTGCAATTAATTTAAATGTAGAAGGCTTTTGAAGGCTAAATTCAAGGTGTTGGTATGTACTATATTTAGAATTTCACAGCTGTTCTGGAATCTGTGATACAAAATGACTTTTTATTATCTAGTATCCATGGGAAAATATTGTAAAAAAATTTTTAAGGAAAAAAAAATTAATGCAACTAAGTAGGAAAATACAAAAGTTTCATGCGGAATTTTTTTTTTTCTTGGCAGCCTTGCTTTGCACCCCGAACGTGTGTTGGTGGCAACAGGTCAAGTTGGGAAGGAACCATACATCTGCGTGTGGGATTCATACACTGTGCAAACTGTATCTGTTCTGAAAGATGTTCACACACATGGTATAGCTTGCTTGGCCTTTGATTTAGATGGTCAGGTATGTAATTAATATTCTTTTTTCAAACACTTGAATAAATTGTTTACCTATTAGAAATCTTGTCACATAATTTTTCTTAAAAAAAGAAAGTGTATTGTCTCTTTTTTTTTTTCTGCTTATTCTCAAGTTGAGGAGAATAAAATTGCATTACTAATGAATGCCGAATATTTACATTTGGCCAGAAAATTATAACTTCCAAAGCTTTTTATATGGAGATGAGGTGTTAGGGAGGTTTTTATGGTCTGTGGGCCACAGTTCAGGGTTAGACCAAATGACTGGGGACAGTGGACCTCCCCTGTGCAGAGACTTCTTGTGCCCAGAGTGATGGCAGCCCCATTGTGTTACTCATCTTGGGCTCCTTCAGGCAGTATCCCCTTTTCTGTCATGCGTTTTGCATTCACTGGTGGCTCTCCACGTTTTCATTGTTTGTTCAGACTCATGTATCCTGTATCTGAGAGTCAAGAAAAAGGTTTCATTGGTTTATATTTTGTTGCTTTTGAACATTCTCTGAATAGTTAATTTGTTCTCAGAGCTGCTACCTAGAACAGAGACTGTTTTTACCAGATACTTGCTCCTCTGGTAAAGGGACTTTCTTGACTGATGTACTAGAAATGGAAAATGTAATGGTTATATTTACACGTTAGGTAGAGCTGAAAAGGTATTAACTGAGAAAATCTTTTCTGGAGATGTGCTTTCCTGGTCTATGAAACACTTCTTTCTCTCCCACTCAGCCTTGCAATGCAATACTCAGATTTAGCTATATTCTCAGTTCCTTTTGCCTGCTAAAAAGGTCAGTGTCTGTTAGTTACTGATTTTTTTCTCAAGGGAGGATGTATTGTACAGAGCAGTTGCTGTCCTTAAGAGAACATCAAACGGAGCTGTGCTGAACACCAGAGGAAAGCCTACCTGCACTTGTTTCTGTTAAGATGTGTTTTAATTGTTGTAGCAAAGTTCTGAGTTTGTTGAAATGACCTCTCATTGTTTAGGAAGTCAGCTTCTAGAGTCAGCTTCTTTCTAGAACGTCATTTCTTCTTCACAGCAGTATCTTTTCTCTATATTGTTCTTGTGTAAACTTGTGTCACTCCCTCACTTGAATGGCCTTCATAATTTAAGGTCAAGATACATCAAATTAGGATTGAAATACCCTCACTTTTCAAAGGTGGAAAGGTTAGATTTTATAGTATTAATAAAAAGGAAGCATGGATAGAAATTGTGTTTAACTTGTTAATTTTTCTTCTCATAATCTTGGTGTTTTTCAGACAGTAAAGGAATTATGTTATTTGGAACAGGTTTCTGTCATTGGGAAAAAGAGTATGATTCAAGGTTGAAATTTGTTTTTGCTTTTACAAACTCATTGAATAATCTATGTAGAAATTGAAGCTAAATTTGTCTTTAATGTGTGTAAGTGTTAACTGCCAAACAGTGAAAAAAGCTTTGCCTGAAAGATTTGAAAAACTTTAATTTATCAACATCAAGTTAGTACAATTCATGCAAAAACTGAACAAATACACTTACTTTTTAAAAAAGTTTACCAAATCACTCAGCTTTTATTTTTTTTTTTTTAAATTCAATCCTGTTAGTCTTTCTGTCAAGAATTTCTATAGGAAAAAATAGTATTTTGACCAGTTAACAGATATAAGTGGCTAATTTAGTCAATCATTTTTGTCAGGAAATCTGTGCAAGGTCTCTTCACAGACAAGACAGGCTGCAAAGCACAGGAGTATCTCAAAATTTTATTTTTCTTGATATTTTTTGAATAATCTTTTTGCCCATACTAGATTTACACTATAAATGGCTTCAAACTCTTTCTGAATAATAAGGACCTCATGAAATTATGTTTAGGGCCTTTTTAAATTTTAGTTCGAGAAAGGATTCGGAAAGAAATATTTGTTCATATGTGTCTTGAAGAATCAAGCAAAAGACACTTAAAGCATTTAACTGTTTTTAATCTTTTGGTTTTTTCCAAGGAGACTGAAGAAAATATTTTTTTTCTTTGTATGTCTTGTAAAACAAATCCTAAATTTTGCAAGTTACATGTAATTAAAGGTAAACACATATGGTTTCATTAACTCCATTGATTATTCCTTTTTTGCAAATGTCTCCTACTGCAGCTTGCCATGTGTGCTATATATAATTATATATACTAAACTTTATAAATCAGAAATATTTTGTTATCTAAGAAGATATTTATGGTCATCATGTTGTACCTGAAAAAATGCATCTATGTGAGCTTTGCTGTAAGATACAGCTTATGTTTTCTTCTATATCAAAATGGAGTTATTGTTTCTATCTCAAATATGTTACACATTTTTTGCAACTCATTCAAAATAATGACTTTAGGTTTTGTTAATATATTAAGTTATTTTAATTTGTTTAATTTGGACACTTCTAGCGTTTGGTCTCGGTTGGTTTGGATTCAAAAAACACAGTTTGTGTATGGGACTGGAGAAAAGGAAAATTGTTATCAATGGCTCCTGGTCATACAGACAGAGTAAGTATAACTAAATAGTCTGAGCATCAGTATAATTTTAGTTTGTTAAAACATGTCTGTATATACGTATTCAACCTATGTCTGAACAAAAACCGTTTTGTTTTAAAAACTGAATTTGCCTAAAGGTTGATATGCATAAAGATGTGAAGATATTTAAGATGTGTGCATTTCTTTCTAGAATAAAATGTGTAACCCAATATTTATTTGTGTATGGTTTGTTGAGAGTCAAAACATGTAAGGGAAGTTAGTGCAGAATTAATGCACTTCTTAGACCCTAATCCCCATATGGGAAATCAAAATGCAAATAATTGCTTAAATTTTTCTAGTGTGTAAATGAACCTTAATGTTGTTTTACCATGTTTTTTAATTACTCTAGGGGAAAAAAAGACAGAACTATATTGGGTATATATTGGAATTTCAGTATGGAATGAGAGGATGAAAAAGTTTTTCCAACAGATCCATTTAAAGCATTTCAGACTGCCTTTTAGTTTGAGAAAATTTTTTACTGTTTTAACTATCCTGTGCTAAAAAGACTATCTCTGCTGACATCCTTGGTTTTTTTTTCACGCAGATATTTGATATTTCTTGGGATTTATACCAGCCAAACAAGCTCGTTAGCTGTGGTGTAAAACACATCAAGGTAATGAAATAACTCTTCATTTATAAAATATTTAAGCTGCAATAATATATGCTCTATAAAATATGTAAGAATAGAATCTAAAATTAATATAGAATGATAATATGGAAGGTATTGTGTAAGAATAATATTAGTTCTTAGAACTGCAATCATGAATAACACCCGGCTACACTAGATATGTTAAAAGATTTGTATAGTGAAAAACAGACCCTCTCTGCTCAAAAGACTTAATGCCCTGGCAGAAGTTATGTAATAGGAATGAAGCAGTTGCCAGTAGCATTGTATATAATGACTGCAATATAATTTAAAATTTAGGCTCTCTAAAACATGCTGTTTGAAATCCAAAGGAGTGTAAGACAGGATGCACACATTTAAACTGACTGCAGGTACTCAAGTTTCTGAATCTTGAACAGTGACTGAATCAGTGCACTACAGAGGTGAAATGAATTGAAAAAAAAACGTTCCTTACCATTTAGAGAGTATGGGAAGACAATGGAAGAGAAAGGAAGAGAAGACACATTTTTCTTTCTTTTAATTATTTTCCCTGCTTATATTCATACCTTTGTCATTTGGAACACTCTGTACCTGTTACAGGATTCATAATTTGGACAGTTCATGTCTTTTTCAAGCACGCTCTACTTGATCCATGTAGCAAATGCTGTGAAACAACTTGTTTTTCAGGTTTAATTTTGTCAGTAGGATTATCAATGATTAGGAACCATGTTTCAGGCAGTCAAAAGTCACTGTCTTCCCCCATGCACGGTTTTCTGTGTTACCACATAACAGCAGTAGATGGCAGCTTGAAAGTTCTGTATTGCTGTTGTGTGTATGTTCCTATGGTGGGGCAAGCGTGTTGCTTTTTATACAATGAACTTTTAGAGTAGTATATATTAATGGCCTGCTAGGAAAAGTCTTAAATCTGTTGGCTAGATTTCATAAGTCTGATTTGGCATAGTGTTTAGCATGTCAGTTACAGAATTCCATGAACTTGCTTAATAATGATTTTTTTTTCTACTTCTCTAAGAGGACGTTTATGCCAGTAGTAAGCTGAAATTTGCCAGCAGCGATTTAGTATATTTAAGACGGCTTTATGATGTCAAAACATATTTATTTAAGTAAGCAAAAGTTTGAGGAATGTTTAAGGCTCTACAAAGCCTTTCTAAATAGCAACATAATTTAAAAAATAAATGCCGTTTCCTTAGATATGGAAAATCAGAATTCTAGAGGTATTTACGCTTTTGGATCAGGCAAGAGATTTTTGTTGATGTATTTTTCTTAAACGACACCTTCTTCTTTCAGATATCAAGAATTACTTCCATGTTTTTAATACTATTGTGTTTTTTCTCAGATAATATTTTCTGCAAATTTTAATGGTACTTAATCAAGTTATGTAGATAATTCCAAGTGAACTGATACTGAGGAATTACTTTTCTTAGGCACCTTACCCTCTTCTACATTGGAGATAGGTGTTCGATTTATGCAGTAATTGTGTAGTTGCTTCTCAAGCAATGACATGGTATGTCTTGAAATCTGTACTTTAGTTAAAGAAATACTACTGTCGTGGTTTCACCCTAGCCAGCAGCTAAGCTCCGACCAGGTGCTTGCTTGCTCCACCACCAGCAGGACTGTCGAGAAAATTGGAAGGGTAAAAACTGGAAAACTCCCAGGTTGAGGTAAAGACAGTTAGTTAGAGAAAGCAAAACCTGCACATGGAAGCAAAGGAATTAATTCCCACCAAGGAATTAATTCCTCCTTCCCATGGGCAGGCAGGTGTTCAGCCATCTCCAGGAGAACAGGGCCCTGTCAGGTGTAATGGTGACTTGGGAAGACAAACCCCATCACTCCAAATGTCCCCCACTGCCGTCCTTCCTCCTCTCTCTCTTTATGTTCTGAGCATGATGCCATATGGTCTGGAATTTCTGGAATGAAACCCTTTGCTCAGTTTGTGTCACCTGTCCCAGCTATGTCTCTTCCCAACCTCCCATGCATGCCCAGCTTCCTCACTAGCATCACAGTAGATAACCCTGGCTGTGCAAGGTGTGCTCAGCAATAACAAAACCCTCTCTGTATTATCAACCCTGCATTCAGCCAAATCCAAAACACAGCCCCGTACCAGCCTTTGTGAAGAAAATTAACTATCCCAGCCCAAACCAGCACAACTACTTAAGATACTGGGATTTGTCTAGTCAGTACTAGTCATTCTCATCAGTTATGGCAATTTCTGGTTATTTCTGAATTACAGTATTGCAGGTACAAAAATCTATTCATGGTAACTTCTTACATTATCCATATTAATTGAAATCTGCTCAAGATTATGAGTTGATTATAGGTAACAGAGTGCCTTGCTGTGAAATACAGTTACATAAACACATATGCAAGAAACTCTATATGAGACAATGTAAGAGTAATCTGTCAGCAGTGATGCTTTCATATTTTGCTTTGGATTACTTCAGCAGCTTTACTTTCCAGTGCACATTTACGTATTTGGACAGGAGGGTTTGAAAAGTATATGCAAGTGCTTCTTTTTTGCAGAGATCTCAGAAACTACAGTATTTGTCTGAGACTTAGTTGGCAAGTATTGTGCTCTGACAAGAGACTTTTCATGTGTTTAGTTCAGCATTCATTGGTACATGTTGGGTGACCTAGGAGAGAATTCACACTTGTGTGATTGCTGCAATTGCGTACAATGGTTTATTAGAAAGTTCTTAAAAATCTCTTGCTCAGATGGCTACTTTGTGTGATCCATGGTTCTGATGAGAAATGCATCTATAATGAAAACCAGCTGCCTTCAAATGGAGCAGATTGACTTTTATCAGAAATCTACGTGCTTAGGTGGCATCTTTAAATGTATAAAGTAACATAAAGTGCAAATGCAGCATTTTCAGCATAAAAGTCTTACATCAAAGAAAGATAGCATAATTTTATGAAATGCTTTTCAAAAATAGCTAAAAACATAACTGTCTCACAAGTTATTATTTGAAAGAATTTTAGTTCAATTTAATACTGATATCCCAAACTACTTGGTTATGATGATTTTTTTTGAAGATTAAGTTGGCTAATAATATAAATCATTGTTAAACTGAGGAACTGAGACATGGAAAAGGAGGTGAACGGTGATGTCTTTGGCAGGCAAGGTGCTTCTCATTTAGATGTACATATATAATGTATTAGCAAAATAGCCATCTTTCTAAATCACTTTGTGTTGCAGTTCTGGAGCTTGTGTGGCAATTCATTGACACCAAAACGTGGTGTCTTTGGCAAGACTGGTGATCTCCAGACTATCCTGTGCCTTGCCTGTGCAAGGGATGAAGTGACGTATTCTGGTGCACTGAATGGAGATATTTACGTCTGGAAAGGAATCAACCTTGTACGGACAATACAGGGAGCACACGCTGTAAGTGTATCTCTAAATTAATATTAAATGTTAAGGAGATTTCTGAAAGTCAGAAAGAGCAAGGTCACCTTGTCTGTCTTCCTAAATGGTTACAATGATACTCAGGATGTCTTATTTGGATATTTTTTTAGAACAGTAAACAGCTTTGAAGAGTGAAGATATCTCAGTGAAATTTTAATAAAAATTTTGTGTATCCAAAGTGCTAGGTAATATCTTATTTTAATTGAAAATTTTAATATGAATATAATATGTTTATAATTTTGCTATGCAAGTTTTAATTACATTTTCCATGTTATTTCAAAGCATATGGGTTTGTGATTAAAGTAGGCAGCAAAAAAACCCCACTTTTGCAATCTGATTTGTGCATACTGTACTGTGAAAATTATCATTTGGTAATATGCAGGATTCGACTTCTATTTGTCCAAGTATCACTTAAAACTAAAGCCAACCAGTTTCTGGTTGGGTTAACCTATGAACCATGATGCTAAGGTCACTTTATGAAGCTATATGATTTGCTGGTTGAATGTTAATTTTTGTTTTGAAAATCATTGTACCTTCTTGAAAATATTTGAAGTTCCCATATTAAGAATTTAACATGGTGTGAAAAAACAAGCATATGATATTGCAGTTTCAGAATTCTAGGTAAAAATCAGTAACAGTGATTCTGGCTCGTAAGAATGTGTTTGTTTTAACTGGCCTGTGGGACTGGGTGGCCTGACATTTGTAACTGAAGTATGAGTCACTCTGATTTAATCAGGTAGAATGGAGGGGACAAAGGAATGTTATGTGTGTGGGAGAGGTTGCAGTCAGAGGTGGTAGTAAGGAGACTCTTGGTTTACCAAATATTTAGAAATACACATTCAGAATGATTGCAGGTCATTGAATGAACTAATAATTCAAAAGTGATTGGAGTGTTTATTCAGACAGTTCTATAATGACAGTCTCTGGCTATGTACAAAGATAAAGTTGTGAAGAACATCTCTGTGTGAAATGTAATCCAGACTATATTTTGCATTTGAGATTTCTTTATATACCTAGAAGTGTATGTGTATATATATATATAAAATATTACAGATAAACACATAAGCATATTGTCTTGTATGCATCTGTAGAAATATTAAATGTATTCAAGAAGGCCCAAATTATAAATGAGGAAATATGAGGGGGCATTTACGGTGTGGAGTTATCCCTGATTCTTGCTCTAGAACTTCAGATCTGGTTTCAGTCTTCATAGTAAATGTTTAATAACGTTTTGTTCTTTTCTGTGTTTTCCCAAGATGACTGGACATGTCATATTGCAGACCTCGATTCCCAGAGGAAAGAGTGCACTTATTCTCCTGTCAAAAACTTATGCCAAAATATTCTTCCATCCTGTTTGTGCTGTAGGAGACAGCTGTTCTGCATATTAACATACTTTTTACTTGGACTACTTAGACTTGCAACAGTTTATTTCTCAGAATAAAGCAGTGCTTTTCAGCTATTTAAGCGTGAAATGGCGCAACTGATAAACATAAGATGGTGAGAGCTTATTGCTCCATTCTCTTATGTGTTGTGTCAGTTCTTAGCTGACCATAAGATCAAATTTGAAGTGCAGTAACGAACATCTTTATCTTCATCAATGGACAGAGCTCAGGTGACCTTGGAGTAGGTCTCATCTAGCCTTCTATTTTTGGCTCTGTCATCTAGGCTCTATGGAATTGTACTTCGCAGTACTGAAAATGAAGTAGGGACACTAGTTTCTGTCTTTGAAATTCATTTTTACAAGAGATTAGAGTCACTACAAATCTCACCAATTTCAGGGGAAAAAACCCCAGTAGAATATCGAAACTTCTTTCCAACAAAATAAAACCTTGTTTTTCAATAAAAATTACTTTAAAGGATAATATTTACAGACTAATATAAGCCAAACATAGGGAAACTTGGAACAACAGTATCTCTTCAGCCATACTAAAATATTATCATTATATTTTATGGCTTTTATTTAATAAATTAATGTACTTAATTTTATAAATTATAAATTATGTCCTTGTTGTCCAAAGAAAATGCAACTGTAAATAGCAAGATTTATGGCGTATGTATATTGATGAAGGGACAGTGTGCACATAGGAGGGAATTGATACAAATTTCTCTTTAGTATGCTAGTGTTGGAATTGTCATCCTGCATACCTGTTCATCTTCCTGCATCATTACTCCTCATCAGTTGTGATGTAAACAGAACCTCATTGAAGGAAGATGTCTCATAAATACCATCTAGCAGCATAAACAGCAGATATCTGAGATACTGGAAAACAGTTTCTAAAGCACATTAATGATGTGGATAAATAGTCCAGCCCCAGAATTATTAAGTTATTATTAAGACATTGTCTGCATTAATATAGAAAACCTGTTCTTTTCAAAGGTTGGTTCTCTTTGTTGGGGTTGCCCTAGCTGAAAAGACATTTTTCATTTTAAGAATAATACAATGTGAAAAATAAACCATGGTCTCCCAGTATGAGCAAGCAAGGAAACAGCAACTTTAACACTAACAAGCAAAATAAGAATTCTTCATTCAGACAGATTATCTGTTTTCTGTCATAACAATACTAGAAGAGAGAGAAGTAGAGTTTCCTCCAGATTTCTGTCTCAGTTTGAGTAGAAACAAAAAGTTGAAAGCACATAAGTTGAGGTGACTGGAGAATTAGTTGGAAGAGGATTAGTGAGTTCACTTAAAATAGAAGTAGGAATGAAAAGTAGGAAAAGATGGAAATGAACAGGGTTTTGGAGTAAAGGCACAGAGTTCATTTGCAGGGAACAATGAATAACAGTGGGAAACTCCAATTCTAGATTTTCTTCCTAAATAATAATCCTAATAATGAAAATTTTAAAGGGAAGAAAAAACGATTGCATGAAAAGTGTGTGTAAATTCACTGGCAATGGTAATACTCCATGAGGTTATTTGTTGTTGATGGATCTGAGTCTGGAAAGTTAATAAATGCCTTGACTAATTAAAAAAAATCTTTTAATAGATGTCTCATTTGTGTACCAGTGCAAAGAACAGATTATAGAATCTTCCACTTATCATCTTATATATTTTAAATTCAAGGTAATACATGACTATTAAGATACAGACAAGATGTTACTTGGATATTAAAATTTTATGCTTAGTTAAAACACTCTATGTTTTAAAGATTCTTGTGTGCTGTGCTTTTGCCTTGCATAGTAAATGTACATAAGACGCTTCCTCAGCAGATGAATAATTAATTTTGAGATAGTCTTTCAGTGGTACACATTAAAGTTGTGTGGATTGATGTCAGAAACTGAGGTTAAATAACAAGCTCGAGGTTAAATAACAGGCACTCTGTTAAAACTATTGCAGGCCTATGTCAGTTGGCTGGATACTAATTAAATATAGATGGAAACAATATAATGAACTTAAATGAATGGTTTTAAGTTGGTATCATGTACCAACACATTAAGTCATGCAGTATTTTCTACAGCTGCTTAGACTAGTCATTGGTTTCAAAGGTAACTGTCCACTTGTTTTAGCCAATGAGAGGTATTTGGACAACTACTTTAAATTTTTATAGTAGTATGCACATTTTTCAACTGTTTTCTGGATGACTTGTTAGACAGGAAAATCACATTTCACAGTAGTGTCTCTCCACTGTCCACTGACACCTATCTTAAATGTTTGCAATCCCCTTTCCTCCTGTGCAGTATGTATTGGGAGAGGCAGGGCCCAACGTGTGCTGCTTTACATGCTTTACATTTCTGTGTCCTGTAGTGTATCTGGGAGTACAAAGGAGGCACTGGAGTCGTTGGTGTGTTGGTATGGTGTCTCTGTTCTCCATCCTGCTCAGTAGTAGTCAATTGCTTCTGCAGTTTCCATATGATCTTCTAAGCTTGGCCCTAATTACAGCTAGCTGCAATCATCGTGTGTTTTAGGAATTTCATAGTCAGAGTGGTGGATTTTATAAAAACAACTGCATTTTGATAATCTTACACTTGATTTTTGTCCACTGGGGTCAAGATAGGTCCAGCAGCAATAGAAAACCATAAACAGCTTCAGTATTGGAAACTTCTTGGATTCAAGTAGTATCTAAGTATTCATGAGGGAGGGACATCTTTGTCAAATTTCTTCTGTCTCTCTCCAGCTTCCAACTATAATTTCTGGTAGATCTGGGCTTTTATTTTTTTATTTGCTCTCATTCAACTATATTTTTTTGAATTTGAGGGAACACAGATGTGATACCAGCTGTTTATGTTGGAAAAAGAGGAAACATTCAGCATTCTGAGAAAATGTTGATCAATTTGAGGTATTACTTCCAGAATTTTCATGTTCATTAAGAAGTGCAATGAAGGATTCATAAAAGAAGAATGCAGTCTGTATGCCTAGCTTCATAAATTTTAAGATGGAAGTCTTGGATTTACACCTTTTATTTTCATTCAGAAGAAGCACAGTCTTTGCGGCTCACATACAATTGGATCTAACAAAGTCGGTGCAATTGTTTACCTCTCGTTACTGCTGGAGGGTTTTTAACCATCAAGAATCAAATTATGTTAATGACAGTTTCAGGCTGAAAGACTAAAGAAGCATGAAGACTCCAAAGTTAACAATCTTGTCAGCTTTTAAAAGGAGGGCTTTAGTGGAGGATTTACTGGCCAAGCTACCCCAGAAAAGCATCTGTCTTTTCCTCTTTAAGTGTGAGCCTAACAATTGTATAAAATATAGCAAAGCTCAGGTTTTTCATTAGATACTTACAGTCCCCATTAATGAAGGACATTTTTATAGTTTTCATCTCGTCTCTTATTCCAGTGGCACAAAGACTGAAATGAGAGTGTCCTATTGCATTTCAAGCGATTGAGCTAGCACATCTGCCAAGTCTCCTTGACAACCAGTACGTCCTTTTCAAGATAAGGATATTCTGTGGAATGGAAAACAGATTAATACTGGATCCATTTGATCTTGTCTTCAGAGCATTCCGTCAGCTCCCACATTGCCAAATGTCTGATTATTTTTTTAATACTGACTAATTTAATAATGGATTTTGGAAAGAGTTAATTGGAGAGAAGAAAATAATTCTGTTATCAAGATTGCATTCCAAAAAGAATTTTTAAATACTTAAACTTGGTCAGAATTCAGCATATGCTGCAAAATGAGCTGAAATTCCTCTAAACTTTTATTTATTCCATGGCACCTAGAACCATAGAATCATAAGGTTGGAAAAGGCCTCCAAGATTAGAGTCCAGCTGTTAGCCTGGCACTGCTGTGTTCACCACTTAACCCAATCCACAAGTGCCACATCCACTTGTCTTTGAACACTTCTAGGGATTATTCCTCTAGGACTTCCCTGGGCAGCCTTTTCCACTAACTGGCAACCTTTTCAGTGAAGATAGTTTTACTAGTGTCCAGTCTACACCTTCTCTGGTGCCACTTGAGACCATTTCCTCTCATCTGTCGCTGGAAGAAGAGACCGCCCCCACCCTGGCTCCAGCCTCCTGTCAGGCAGTTGTAGAAATTGATAAGGTCTCCCCTGAACCTCCTTTTCTCCAGGCTAAACAATTCCAGCTCCCTCAGCTGCTCCTCGTAAGACTTCTTCTCACAATATTAAAGATTAATGTAGTAAAATGGATAGACACACATGGAGAAAAACAAATACGGTTTGTGCTGTATTTTCAAAAACCTCAAGGCTCCTAAAGAAACAGAGGATTTTCAAGATGTTAGAGATAATGAGAGTTAGCCTTCTAATCTGCTTATGACTTAAAAATCCCACTACATTTCTGTTTAGACACATACTGCTCCTGAACTTGTGGCTTGTCATAAAAGTCTCTTGAAAATGAACATGACATGCCAAAAAATTTGAGTTCTGTCACCCTAGTCTTTCAGTTTTGATTGTCATTTGATAGTCTAGCAGGCTTTTTTTTTTTTTTTTTTTTTTTTTTTGGGAAAGCTGAGAGGTTTCTTTTTTCTTAGCATGAAAAATTATATCCTTGATACCTGCTCCTAGAGAAGAAAACACAATCCATATTTCATTATGACCAGTCCATTATGATATTTTTCTTATTTGTAATTTAAGTAGAAAAAGCATATTGGTAGGAGATAGTAGTCAGGAGTACCCCAGATTTCTCACAAATATCCTCATTTGTTCTGTGAGTGTACAGCATTTTTCACCCTAAAGGCCAATCTCTCCTTTGCCAATTGTTTTCATCTTTGCAGTTAACGTGCTTCATTACTGTAAAATCTGGACCCTATCTAAAGAACTGCTGGGACTTCTTTACAAAACTGAAATTTCAGATCAATATTATAGATGATATGTGTACATTATTGGCTGTTCTACTTTCTTTTGGATGGGAGTTAGAGACATTTTCTCTTTCACTGTTTCTAATGTTCTCTTGTTACTTTTGTCATAGCTGACTGTTACATACTTTAAATACATATAGAGCAAATATTTTAACTTGTCATGGGCTTATCAGCTTAAGTTGCCTTTCAGTAGCTTTGTTTACTGAAATGTATGAGTTATTTCTGAACATAAGGCTAGTGAGTTTTGTAGGTAATTAAATAAAAACCAATAGTGTGTATGACATTTAGATATGTATCATGTTAAATCAAATATAGTGGCTATGTGACTATCATATCTTTATTTTAATACTGTGTATATCATCCTTGCTTCTTTGTTATCCTGAGAAGAACATACATCAAGTGAGTTGAAGAAAATGGGTTAGGTTTTGTTTCCTGGTGTTCACTTTTAAAATAAGAATTTATATTAATTTTTCAATGGTGTAGCATGTCATTGTTTTTCTTAACCTTTATTTCTAAACTTAAATTTTAAATCAATCTTCCTTGGTTTAAGAAATAAAAAGATCCCAGATGTTTTTTGCTACTTTTGTTGTTATATAGCAACTGAGTACTAGCAACAAAAGCCCTAAAGGAAGCCCAACAGAGATCATGGGAAATCTTCATGCTGACATTTATTAGTTCGACCAGGTCCTAAGGCAAGAGGATATGAAACTAAGCTCTTTTCAGGGATAAGAAGCAGCATCACTGTGATGATCATCAGAAGGAAAACATTCTTGCAGCAATTCACCTACTGTCTATCACTTGTTATTCTGCTTGTTCTGTTTCTGTTTCTGACTTTCTCGTATTTGGAGCTTGTATTAGTTGCATACTGGTTTTCTCTAATCTATGTTTGTTGTTAAAAGTAATTTTCTTCTCTCTTTAGGCGGGAATTTTCAGCATGAATGCATGTGAAGAGGGATTTGCCACTGGTGGCAGGGATGGCTGTGTTCGCTTGTGGGACTTAAATTTTAAACCAATTACTGTGATTGATCTCAGGGAAACAGACCAGGGATATAAAGGTAAAGAGAAGTCTGTCACTTTCAATATACCAATAAGATAGGACATTTATCAGGGTTTTGAACAAGAAAAGACTTGTAAACCAAAAATGTTGTTTTATGTATATGTTGCTATGAACTGTTTGCTAGAAATAGAGTAGATCATGCCCATTAGTATGAGGGTCACAGTTACTTTTACAAACAGTATGTATGATGAGGATGCAGACACATTTAATTTTTTTATGCACATTGTTTCAAGAGCACAGCAGTTTTTTACAAGGAACAGTCATGCTTTAAGAGAACTTGAGGCAGTGAGATCTCTAGCATAAAACAATGCACTACAACAATTTCATTTGCTAGTTATCCATATTTTCGTTAAAACTATTTGGGTGTTATCTACAGTTTTTTGGAAGTTAGAACATGGCTTACTTGTAACTGTGACTTCAGTTATAGTTCATGTCATGCTAAAATTTTACATAGAGTGTTTCAGATATCGTTGCTGTAATGATTTAGGATAAGAATACAAACATGTACTAAAACACTACTGTCACAATATTGGTTTTCTTGGCATTTGGTTTTCTTTGCCCCCGATCACTTTGCTTATTTTTCAATATCTTGATGCTTATTTTTTAATATCTTGTCAAGAATTTGAAAATGTGCTAGAATATCTGATGAGATACTCAGGATCAATACATAGCTGATTACAAGTGAAGTTTGCATGGCATAATTGACATGGCATTCCCACCAAAATTGCGAAGCATTGCAACAAGATGGAATACATTTCTTTTTAAATATGCCCTGCAGTTGAGTGGCTCTGTTTTAAATCTAAATTTACTCAGCTGATGCCTCTCAGTTCTGGTACATATAGCTGAAAGCCGATTAATTCCTTGTTTCATTCTTTCAGACTTGTTCTCACTTCCAGTTTGCCTCCTTTACTTCTGATGTAACAGACTCAGACCATAAACTTTTTCCTTGTCAAATGCCCATTTAAAAAAAATCTTACCTGGAATAAAATGAGTTTCCTGATTCTTTTCCCTTCACTCTTTTTTCATATATACTTCTGAGGATTGCCTTTATAACCTGTCTTCTTGCTCATTTTCTTAATTGTATTTTCTGCTACTCCACTGTCTTACTGCTTGGTATAATCTATATGTATCTTCCAAGTAGTCATGATAAAGTTTATGTTCCAAGGGCAAGTATGCTACTATCTATGAAATAGATAAAAAGAATAAAAGAAGTAAATCCAGGAATAAGAGAAGGGATATGGATGCTTGACTTTTTGTTGCTTTTATGCTTTGTATTTTGCTACTTTACCTTTGTTTTACAAGTTCTGAGGATGTCTCTCAGTAACAATCTCTTCTACAGGTCTCTCTGTAAGAAGTGTTTGCTGGAGAGGAGACCATATACTCGTTGGGACACAAGATAGTGAAATTTTTGAAATTGTGGTGCATGAGCGTAATAAGCCTTTCCTGATAATGCAGGGACACTGTGAAGGAGAGCTGTGGGCTTTGGCTGTCCATCCTACAAAACCCCTGGCCATGACTGGAAGCGATGATCGATCAGTCAGGTTAAATTTTCTTTCTTTGTTAAAGTGCATACAGTTTTATACAATCGGCTCATTTTGTAGGTAACCTAATTGAAATGTATACATTTTAAAGTTAGTAAAATGTGGCATTGATACTTCTAGAGTTAAGTTACGCAGGAAATTTAGTAATAAAATATATATTTCCCAAAACCCCCTATATATGAAATTCGAAAACATTTTGTTTAGGCTAACATTGAGCACTCAGAGACAAGTATCCTTTAAGTCTTTCCTTTTCAGGAGTTAGGTTAATCATGCACAGCTTGCGGTAAAAAAAACTGTGATAAGATTTGCACATTTTACTCTTAGCATATTTACTTTTCCAAATGCTGTAAATTAACTTTTAATGTGTGAATTTCATCAAACCTAGTCCGTGCATTGTAAATGGAATATAAATTCTCAGAAAGCCTACCATATTACTCTTTCTTACATGCTAATCTCTACTTTCTTGGTCAAAACCACCTTTTCTTTCTTATGAGTTAAATGTGTTGGCATTTTTCTTAAATATCTGAAGTGTAACACAGTTAAGCAAATCAATAATTCAATTATTAATATTGAAATATTATTCTCAAATTCCAGATATGATTGTAAAAAATAGATGAAATCTATCTTATTATAAGAATTTACATATTTTGATATTATTAGTTTAAAGGAGTTATCAATAATGACTTTTTAATAGGAAAAGTTGTTTATACTGATTAAAGTCTTTAATTGTTATTCGATATTTCTGGCTCAAATGATTAGCAAAATAGTGAATTTTTGCAGAAGTGGTCTAAAAGTACGTATTGTCATATGCTATAATTTTTTACATTCAGAGAATCAAAATTAATCTGTCCCCATGTTTTCTCATTAGAGATATTCCCACCTTTTAAAATATAAGAAAATTTCTTGCTGTATGTAAAATACACACTTGTGTCTTAGATTTTCCTTGTGGAAAATGATTTTAAAATAGGGACACTGCCATGTCCAGAATTGTGTGGAAATTGAGGGCTTCACCTTAGCTATGACAAAGCTGCGCACCCATTTTTTTAAATCATTACTTTATTTTAGAATCTGGAGTTTGATAGACCATGCTCTGATTGCCCGGTGCAACATGGAGGAACCCATTCGCTGTGCTGCGGTTAGTACTGATGGAATCCATCTTGCTCTTGGAATGAAGGATGGCTCTTTCACTGTGCTTCGAGTCAGGTATGTTACAAAACTTAAAAATAGATATGTTATTAATATTTTGGCCATGCATATGGTCATTTGTATTTTTGTTTTAAATTGCGGAGGTGCTCAGATTTTTTAAAAGTATGCGACGTATGTTCATGTTGTTCAATAACAACCCATTTTAAAAAGTATATTGGTCTACTTGCAGAGAGTGGCAGTGTTCTAGGAAATGCTTTACTTTAGGTTTTAGATTTATGAATTATCCTTGAATTACTAAGAAATAAATTTTCATTACTTCCTAAATTGTTGCCATGTGTAGGAATGCTGCTGTCAGCATATCATGCATACAAAAACAGTACTGCCTTGTGCTGCTGTGATCCCAGAGTTTTAAAGGGAAAATGAGATTTGTGTCTCATGTCAGTGAAGTTTCCTTCCCTGGGTGAATAAAGATATCATAATCTACCTGATGAAATTTTCTTGTGGACGCAGTTTGAGCCGTTCCTTTTGTTCACTGTCCCTCAGCCAGTGAAGCACCTTCTTGTGTCACTGTTTCCTTCTTTTTTTTCTCCGTGAAGCCCTAACTAACTCCAAAAACAGCAGTGTTGTGTTTGCACACAGGATAGTTACATTCAGTATATAATTTCACAATCTTGTTCGTTTTTTAGACTGGGAACTTGACAGTGTGATGAGGCTCTTCTCTACTTATGACATGCTTTCTTTCATACTACAGAGATATGACTGAGGTTGTTCATATCAAAGACAGGAAAGAAGCTATTCATGAACTCAAATATTCTCCAGATGGGAATTTCCTAGCTGTTGGTTCCAATGACAGCTCTGTGGATATTTATGGTGTTGTTCAGCGATACAAGAAAGTTGGGGAGTGTATTGGATCCTTAAGCTTCATCACACATATGGATTGGTCTTCAGACAGTAAATACTTACAGACCAATGATGGCAATGGAAGGAGACTTTTTTACAGAATGCCAGGTAAGATTCTGAGTTGCTTTCATGTTATTTGTTACTTATAACAGAAATAACATACAGTGGTCTTGTAAAAAAAGCCAAATGTAAATCCTGGTTCAAAGCATGGGGGTATAGAGGAAGCTTTTTGTAATTCTGAAGAGTATTTGCCACATTTGAATAAATACAGCATTTTTCTGGCAAAGTTACTGAAATATTTTTATCCTTATTTGTTTACTCTTCTTTCCAATGCATCTTTTTATACTAGACGTGGTGCCTTATAATTTGTTTTGTTTCTCAAAAATACATTTTTGCTCCCACTTTTTTTTAGAAGAATTAAAATGCAGCATTTAAATTAAATTTTGCAATAGCTTAATAGATTTGTTCTTATGGCACTTGGATATTAAATGAATTATCATTTGACTGTACTGAATGGTTTTTTAAATATGTGGAATAATCAGTACATTGCAGCTCAGAAGAGGCATTTGGTTTTCTAGAACATTTGGTTTTGCAGCAGACTAAGGAATTCTACTTAGAAGAGCTTTTACAGTGAGGAACTTTGTGGCAGCCCCGTTATTGCAAGTGTTTTCAAGACAATTTTCTTGAAAACTTGACTGAAGTGTCCCATAGTCTTTAAATAATTTCTATCAAGGTAGTTCCCTCTGTAGAGGACATATGCACATATTACTATCTTAAAGCTTGAAATTTAAGTAGTCCTTACTGGAATATGCCAATGGCAGTGTTTATCATAAGGCTTTACTTCTCGTCTGTTGCAAACACTCTTTACATAATATTCTGCATTCTTTCCACTCATCTTTGTAGTATTCGTATTTGTAGTAACTGTGTATTATCACCACTTTTTATATTGCTCATTCTTATACAAGATTTACGCTTTGCACTGTACATTATTCAAAGATCCTTGGAGCTTTTTATGACTCTCTGCTGAAGCATCTGATTTATTCTATGCACAACTTTGATTCTGTGCACTGAATGCAACAGAAGATGTGTAAGAGAAGATAGTGAGAATGTAATTAGTCAGTAACAGATAGACACAGGAGGAGTAATTTGAAGCAATATAGGTAGATTTCAACCTGGAGTTTCTTCATATGTTAGAATGTGGGATTGTGAATCCTTGTTTATGAAAAAGAGCTTATCAAAGTCAGTGGAGTTAGAGGAATCTCCCAAATATTTCAAAATACTGATCAAATTGTATAACACTTGAAATTCCACTATGAATTAAGGAACTTACCGTTGTCTGGCGCAAGATCTGCAGGACTTAGTTATGGATATAAGCAGTATTGTTAATCACTGTTTACATGGATTAGCAATTGAAAGGCTGAGAGGTGAATTGTTGTCCTGCTCACCCTCTGCAGGTGTGGGATCAGTCTGACTCAGATTTACCTTTGCTTGTGCCTTTCTGGCATTGCTCCAGCCCTTGGCTTCTGGCCCTTCCAGAAGACACAGGACTTGTTATTTAATGGGCCTTTGGTCCGACTCAGTTGCTCAGCTCTTACCTTGTGCAAGTCGATCAATCTCATTACAGATAGAGCTGGTGTGAAGTAATGTACTAAGGATCTGAGCACAAAATTGGTGGGTTTAGTAATTTGCAGTGGCCAGATAGGAGTTCTTCAGTTCTTGCTCTAAAAATTCAAGTTTCTACAATCATTCAGCAACAGAATTTTTTATGAACTTTATCTTAGAATGATTACATGTATTTTTGATAAACATTTAAAAAATAACACAGCTTCAAGCAGATACCAAGAAATAACAAAACCTATAAAGTACCCAACCTACGATCTGTTAATTATCCTTGAGAAGCCTTCTTACTGATACTGTTGGCCATAGTGGGGAATACTAGATCAGGACAGTTTCAGAAGTCAGTTTTTAATTCTGTTGCACTTGGATTCGATTTTTAGGGAATTTTTTTAAATGTTACATTCTTTAAAATTGCATAAGTGAATATTGAAAAATGGCTCTTTATATTTTGCTTAGGTGGAAAAGAAGTAACAAACAAGGAGGAATTGAAAGGGATTCAGTGGGCATCATGGACCTGTGTTTCTGGCCTTGAAGTGAATGGAATCTGGCCCAAATATTCAGATATAAATGATATAAATTCTGTGGATGCGAATTTTATTGGTCAAGTTATGGTTACTGCTGATGATTATGGAATAGTAAAGCTCTTTCGATACCCATGTCTAAGAAAAGGTAGTGCTTTTTAAATTCAATTATATTAATATTTTTAATTTGTGACTATTTAAGAAAAATGTATTAGAAGACCGGAAAGCAAAATGTTTTTTAATATCACTTTTTTCAAAAAGACTTTAAAAAAATGGGGAAATACCAGTCTTCAAAAACAACACCCAAAGCATTTCATTAAGTACATAAACCTTCCATTCATATCCTAAGACCTATCCATGCAGTTGTAGCCAGCATTAAACTTGAATGGTGTCTGGAATGAAGTTCTTGAAACAGTTTTGAAACAACGAAGCCTTTCTGGTCTAAAGATATTATTTATAATGGAGTGCTGTTAAGAACTTCATTTCAGTAACTCATCCAATGATTGTGTTGTAGTTATGTAGCCATCAAAACATTAACTGGATATAGCTGTACTACTACTACCAGTTCTACTGCTAAACGTGGGAGGAGATGAATTGCTAGAATCTCTGAGATTGTACATTGGGAACCTATGCTACAAGCATGAATATAGGGGTGTTTTCACAGACCTAAATCTACATGATTTAAATAACTATTTCTTCAAAGTAGAAGTAATAATTGCCAAAATGTTAGTTTGTAAAAAGTAAAATTAACACAGTGAAATTTTAAGAATCTCTGGTACACCTCTTACAGCATTATCATGAATCTTCTGTTCTTGTTTTTAACTTGATTAAGTTATTATATTTTGCAACCTAAACTTAAAAATGCATCTTATACACAGATTACAATTTGTGAAAACTGCAAAAAGTTGTTGCTATTGATTAAAATACCAGTAGTAAATAGAATACCTTTGTTAAGCAGTATTTTTTCTATGGGTTCCTTAATATGATTTTCTGAGGTGCTTCTGGAACACTTATTTCACAAATATTGGGAGAGATTTTTATTCTTGTTCTAGGAGCAAAGTTTAAGAAATATCTTGGTCATTCTGCTCACGTGACAAATGTCAGATGGTCTCACGATCACCAGTGGGTTGTTTCCATTGGGGGAGCTGATCATTCTGTCTTTCAGTGGAAGTTTGTCCCCGACCGCAAGTTGAAGGACACTCTTCATATAGCACCCCAAGGTAAGTCACTAGCTGAAAAAACAACAGCAAAAGGCTGGAAGGCAGGGAGGCTAAAAAAGAGGGGAAATTCTTTGGCGCCAGTATTGAAGTAAATATCTAAAATTGTCAGTGTGCACAATTACAACAGCTGTTGTTCTTTAAACTTTGCGGATGCCTGAAGCCCCTGATAGAGTTGCCCAAGACTTGCCAGTACCCTGTTCTCCTGGTTTGGCATTAATTGATCTTTGGTGAAAATGAAAAAAAATCTCTGTGCTGGCATTTGGCCGAGGGTCAAACCATCACACCTGTGTGTTCCAGCTAGCAAGGGAATGAAAAACCCTTCACTGCTGTGCTTCCTTTGCAAAGGAAAATTTTATAAGTTCAAATCGTACATACAAATTTCTGAATTGTGTATATATCACCCTTTACTAAATTGACAACAACTGGGTGCTCAGGTGTTACTGGAAAAATAGTTTTGTATACTAATTTGTTTGAAATTTTGAAGCATTTAGATGATAATTGAAGTATTTTAACTGATAATTTTTTTCTGTTTTAAGAAAGCAGAATATAGTTGTTTAGTGTTTGGGAAAAAATGAAGATCATATTTCCACTAGTGACTAATTAAACAATTATTCTCATGAGTTTCCTAAAATCAAAACAGTTTACTGAGTGCCTCCCTTGGAAATTCCTGAAAGAATTTAGAGAATTCTTTGGGGACATGATAATGCAGAGTTACAATAACATGGGCTGTTTCACCATTTAATTGCCCAGATCTGATGAATATGTATCAGTGTGGATCCAACAGCCAGGTAAATACAGATGCAATACTGAACTTGTCAGTGACCAGTGTAGAAGGAAACAATAATAGGCTTTTCCTACATGTCAAACTTTACATGACTACCCTTTTTCTCTGCAGTCACAAAAATATTTTGCCTCTTTCTTCTCACCTATAATTTTTTGTTTTCCTCCTAACCTACTTGAAGAATTTCTACTCGCATCAGTGTCTTACTTTAAAATAAGTTTCTCTTTGGATCCTTTGTTAATTTTGTGCAAGTCTTACCTTCTTCTTTATACTGATTATTTCATTATCTTCTTCTTTCCTCTCCTCCTGGCATTAAAGCTGATGAAATAATTTTAGTTAATAAAAACTAACTCACACCAGCAGTCAAAATTATCATATTTATGGCTTATTTCTTATGTAGCAGCAGAGTTGCTCCTGTCACTTAGCAGTTTATGTTGTAGTTAACATCAGCATTGATTATCATATCAGAAACTTTAGGGAGTTAGTTTAAATTTTCTGGCTTGTAATTTAGGTTACTTAATTTTTTTATTTCTGTTTTCATGGTGGCAGAGAGTCTGGTTGATTCTAATAGTGATGAATCAGATTCAGATCAGTCTGATGTTCCAGAGCTGGACTCTGAAATTGAACAAGAGACACAGATCACCTATCGTCGACAGGTAAAGATTTTAGTTTTAATGGCAGTTGGAAGCTTCCTAGGATTTAAGTTGGTCATTTATGAAGACTATTGAAATTTCAAAACTGGGGAGACTGCAGGGGAACAGACCAAAACCTTTAGAATTTTTGTTACCTCATGCATTCCAAAGATCAAGGTTATTAAAATATAATGATTAATTAATAATTACAAGTAAGATATTAATTAACATTAATATTAACAGAGAGAGAAATTATTACATATAATCCTAGAATGCAATTTAAAACCAAGTTGCACTTTACAGTCACTAGCTACAGGTATTGGAGGGGTTTTTTCAGTTATGTCAGAATAACATTTTCATGAGTGATAACAGCAACTGAAAACTCAGAAACGTGTTTTTCTGATGAGTCTTTTAATTGTTAAGTGTGCTTTTTCTTTAAGGTTTACAAAGAAGATCTACCTCAACTTAAAGAGCAATGCAAAGAAAAAAGAAAAAGTGCAGCTTCTAAGAGACGTGAGCGAGCTCCGGGGAACAGTATAAGACTACATTTTGTTCATGGGTATGCAAACTGGGATTCTTTAAAATATACAAGCAGACTTTTTGATTTTGTAGACTGGTGTTTATAATTTAATAATCTGACTAAAGACTTTTATGTCTGTTTCTTTATGATTTGCTATTTTTATTTATAGAAATATCTGTAGAAGTAAATTTACACTAAATAAATAGAAAGCTTTGATGCCAGCATACTAATTCTATACATGAATTCTGAACTGAATTTGCACTCAAACCTGGAAAGCAGTAGCTCTCTTTGATTTATGATTTTATAGCTAGAACAGAAACTTTATGTAGTTGAAGATGACTGGCTTCTGGACAAAGTGGTGTTTCTAGCAGTGATTTATTAAAAAAAAAAAGTATAAACTGTTTGTACCTAGTCTGAAACAACTTACACGCTCCTCTCCTAGTTTAGGAATTAAATGTAATTCTTAATAGGTCTTGTAAGTTTGTTAAAAATGAGTTTATTCTCTTTTTGGTGTTAATTTGAGTCGCAGAATGACTTTTGGATGCATCCTTGAAAACTTACGATTTCATCATTAGGATAAGTAGTTTCCCATAATTCTTCATAAGTGAAGAATTTTTATCAGAAAAAAGATGTGGTGTTTTAAAGCAAACTGGTGCTAGTTGTTACTGCATTAGAATAATGATCAGAAATATAAAGTCTCTTGATATAAAGCAAAACCAAAGCCTTTATTCAAGTAAGATGTTGCAAGTCAAGTTTTCCTTTCAAAAGATACCGCTTTGCAGGAATACAGCTTTTTTTCAGATATAATGAAATGCAGGGAGAAGTTACTGATACTGTCTGTCTTTATAATGGCACTTAAACAATTTTAGTAGGGCTCCACATGGAATGCTAATAAATTAATTGGCTAAGAATAGTAATTATTCAAATCAGCAATTTTCTCTGCAGAAGACATGTAGTCTGAGTAGTAGCTTTGGAAATAATGACAAGTGGGAAGCTTGGTACCGTGTTCTACTCCAGAATTCTCAGTTGAAGATTTTTATGTCTCTATAGAAAATGCATTAAGGTGGGTAGCTGCTGTATGTAGTCTTTAAAATTTGGTCTAAAAATAAAACCAAATGATCCTGAAGAAGATGCAGCACAAGCAAGGGCCCTGGATCTTTGGTATTATTGTTATTTCCTTCACAACAGAAGTGAAGCTTGACCAGAATATCCAGGAATGACCAGAAGTAGAATGTCCTGTTGAGTTCTGTCTGGTTACCCAATGGGCATCAAGAAAACTAATGAAGAATCCATGCTGAACAACAGATTTTTCTCAATGTCCAGGCTGTTAACTTTAAAGTGACCCACATCCAAGTGAGTAATAGGCATATTCTCTGATTCAGGAAGTCTGCTTTGCTTCATCTTTCTTTAGCTGCAATGGAAATGTCTTGGATGTTCCTTAAAAAATGTAAGAAGTGGTGCTTTTTTTTAATTAGGGGAATTGGAAGCTCTTTTTCTTTTCTTTGTTTTTGAGCTTGTTGGTCTTGTGTTTTGAATATGTCAGCTGCCTTGAAAGACAAACTTTTAAAAATCTCTTGATAACCTGTAAGAAATTTCTTAAATCTCTGGTTACTTCCTGTTTTAGAAGAGAATAGAATTCAGAGTATGTGAGCCAGCTTCTGACTAAGATGAATGAGGAGAGAACTTCTGTTAAGAGGTTTAAGTGTGTCTTTCTCTAAGAGATCTGATGCAGTCATGATCAGAAACATGTTGTTAAAGTGGTGTACAAATTTGGCCTCTTTTTTGCTATTCCTGTATTTTAATTCTGCCATGTCTTTGGCAGGGTGGTGGTTCAGAAACATGAACTATTCAGAAGAACCTTTTTCTTGGACTCATATGCTTATTATGCTTTCTTTTTGCTGACAGGAAATAAGGATGCTCATGTAATACTCATGGCCCATATTCTCTCAGAGCTAGGCTGTTGATTTCACAAGAATTATTTTTTGTATTTCTGAATATTCATAAAATCATAGAATGATTTTTCAATATTCAAAGTATTTAAGTACAAACTAGTTTGAGTGTCTGGATATTCACTGAACTAACCTTACCATAAGATGAAATTTGGTAAAAGTTTCAAGATGACATGGGAATGCTCTGTAAGAAGAGCCTTATAACACCTTGCATGGATTCCTACAAGTACCTGCAAAGAGCATCTGAAGGGAATAACCTATGAGTGAGTCCTCTTGAGAAAACTACTGCTGTGCAGAATATTTAAAAAAACCAGAACATCTCCACCTTTGTGCTGGAGACTGTTCTCAGTCATGTTAGTATTGACATCTGGTTCTTCTAGAGGTTTCGGGGCGAGGGTTGGACTACATGTGGAAGCTTCCCCCATATACTTTGAAAAGTAACATACGAATTTTTAAGCTCTGACAGCATTAGACAAGTTATGGACATTGACTCTTTTCCCAGAGAGGACAGTACTTGTGAAGTTGCCTGTCAGTTGGATATAGATGTGCAACTTGCAAATGTGGGTAGGATCCAGCTTCAGGTTACAGAATTCACAGTAATGTGCCCAAAGGAGATGGTTTCATGTGTATAACTAGACTTCCATTGCAGTCATTGGAGACCCAGTTAGTAGTCAGTGGAGCATAAGCAGTGATTTGGCTCAGGTAAAATGAAATGCTAATGGCTGGCCAGCTAAGCAGCCCTGCAGGTTCAGCTGACTATTGACTACAACACTCTTGATTAAAATGTAGGAGTTAATGTACCTAACAAGCATGTGAGCACCTATTTTTGCATGTCTTAATCTCAAATTGAATGCAGCCCCTGTTATTCATGACTCTGGTAATGACATTTTTTTTCCCTATGTAGCAGTGAGGAAGCTACATCTTCTTCTGATAGTTACTGTCATATTAACTTGAATCAATCCTGGATAATTAACTATGGCAGAATGCAGTCTTATTTTTATTGTGCCTTGTTATATATTTTCCTGTAACTACAATACAGAACTTGCTTTCATCATTATTTAATTTATAGTTGCTAATCAAGATGCCTTATAAATTTCTTTGGTTTGTTTTCTGCATGTGAATAAATTATTTCTCTTTGTAATTCTTTGGCTAGTGACCTCAGTTCTAACTTGGTTTAATAATATGGAGTTATAAGTATTTTTGAACTGTGTAGAATATTCTTAGGGAATGATTATCTACATTGAAATATCCTTGTTTTCATTGCTGTTTAACCTAGGCCTATTACTTTCACTCTGGTGAAAAGTACTTGTGTTGTCAAGGAGTTAGTAAACTGGCACATGGGAAGGACCAAATGTGTTTAATTTGGTGGCAAAAAGTCTTTGTTGACGCTGCTTCATATTTTGGCAAAATATGTTGTATTTTAATTGTAAACAATTGATTTTACTCATTTTTGTAATAACTAGAAGATATTAACTAAAATTAGCTTCTATCACAAGAAGTTATGACTAATAAGAACTATTTTCCTCCATCCTAGATACATTTCTGATGTTTTGAGTAGTCCTGTGCTACATGGCATTAATGCACTCTGTTTCATTATGTTTAATTTAGGGTATATAGGCAATTGTTTTGATGAGCTGGGAAAATTCTGAGTTTCTGGGTTGCATGTAGGAGGACCTGAAACACTTTTGCTGTCTTCACACCTTTTTCTTTTATAGGTGACTGCTAAGCTTGCAAGAAATTGCTCAATGTCCATTATTTCTTTCAGCATGCATATTTTCATAGATGTTGGTTTTTGTTTGGTTTGGGTTTTTTTTGTTTTTTTTTAATATTCTCCTTTAGAGTGCATATTTTGCCTTTTTTTTTTTTTTTTTTTTTTTTTTTAATTTTTTATTTTATTTTATTTTATTTTTTTAATTACTCTGTGCTTCCAAAGGAAATCCAGTATGTTTAGCAGAGCACGGTGCAGAGTGAAGCACAGGAAAATGATGTCTGAACAATAATAGGTTCAGGTATCTTTTGCACCGTGCCTGCCATTATAATTAATCCCTGCCCCTCATCAAGTGTTGACATGTACTTAAAATGGTGATGTTACATACTGTGAGAGGTTATTTTTGTTTTCTTTCTTCAGACTGTAGGTCATTGTATATTCTGTTCCTTAAAAACCTTAAAAGCCTAGTGGCTGTACATCTACAAAGGGTGCAAGCAGACAGCACTTTGGGTTAGGCAGAAATCAGCTACAAAACATCTTCACATGCTGCTGCAGAGGAGGGTTGTTAGTGAAGGATGCGGGTGCAGGGAGAGCAAAGCAGGACTGAAGGGCCTGCGCTTGTGTTGTGGGTCTAAACCCTTGGTCACTTTCAGAAGAGCAGAGAGCAGACATAGCTGAGCCTCTGATCAAATGTGAGGAGAGATTCGGCTAGAGACCTTGAAGGGGCAGTAACTCAGGAGACACTGAAAAGTTGCTGGACTAGGACCAAATCTGAAGTTCAGGATCTACCTGTGAATGCTAATCTAAAAAGTGAGTTGAAGGGAGCTGTTGCTGTGTGTTTCTATCTGCGTCACAGTAATAGGGAACCTTATTTCAAATCTTTATTTCTGTGCTATCACAATTTTTGCTGATTTAAAAAGTTCACTTCTCTTTTTTTTTGTGATCTAATGAGACCCAGCTTGTTACTTCACAGTATGGCAGACAGTACAAAGCTGGGAGGAGAGGCTGGCAGACCCAATGGCTGTGCTGCCATCTGGAGAGACGCAGACAGGTTAGCGAACTGGGCAGGGAGGAATTTCATGATCTTCCAAAAGGTTGAGATGCAAGTTCATGAAATAAAATATTCTTCTTCTGGGGAGCAGGGGATGTGGATTATCTGCTTGCTGGTCTGTTTAAAAACTTTATGTGGTGATGTTAGTAATTTTTCTCTAATCACGTATAATGACATAAGTACCATTACCAATGTAATGTAGGTGAGGCAGCAGAAATATAAATTCAAGCTCCAAGTATGTGCTCTGTTGTTTTCCAGTAATGCATAAACATGGAGGCATGGTTTTTAGAATATACATTAAACTAAAGCTGATCAGCTGCCTTACCGATTCATTACTTCCCCAATGCATATAGTTGTACTGCATACATAAGGAAAGATGTATATAACTTCATGATCTTAGTCATACCTAGGAAGAAATGAATGTACTGAGATAGTGCATACAGACCTCAGCTGGGAATTGGCCTAGTCATGTCAGTTGCTGTATCACTAAGGTTTTCCTTCAAAAGGTTTTCCTTCAAAAAAAGAAACTGTTCTAGAAAAAAAATTATGCATTTGTTTTCTGTTGACAAGTTTCCAGAAGCTATCGTGTTTTGCTGCCTGATTTTTGAGCAGTAGGAAATAGCCAAAACTAACACTTTGCACATTTTCTACTTCACTTTACTACAAGTTGCATGCCAAACTTCTCCATGTGGTCTGAAAAAATTACTAGCTATTATTTTCTCTTCTAAACTAGCTGTGGAAAGTAACAATTAAGTGCCACTTTTAAACTAGTGCTTGTAGTACTGATGTCTGAGTAGTAAATTAGGTTGATAAATTTGAGTTCTTTTAAGAATGGGAAAGTATATTCGAAACTTTATAGCACCAAAACAGTAATTGGTAAATAATGTTTTAAGTGCACAAAATTCATCCAGCATAATTTTATCTTCGTTTCAGTCTATATGTTTATGACTTTGGTGAACAAGCCTCTTTTGTTTAATTAGTTACAGAGGTTACGACTGCCGGAGCAATCTCTTTTACACCAGACGGGTGAAATTGTATACCATGTGGCAGCGGTGGGAGTGGTGTACAACCGGCAGCAGAACACACAGCGCTTCTATCTGGGTCATGATGATGACATTCTCTGCCTTGCTATTCACCCCTTAAAGGACTACGTGGCAACAGGCCAGGTAGGATTCATGGTTATCTGCAATAACAATCGGAAGTTGTTACTACTGGATTTAGGAAGGCCTTGGAGGTTTTGGGGGAAGAGCATGCCATCTACATTTATTCAGGTGAAGGACTGCATTTCTGTTGCAGAGGGAATCATGGTAAAAAACTGACACAGAAGTGTTTTTTACAGTTATTTCTATTATGGTAAGAATCTATAGTCCATAGTTTTTCTGAACCTCATTTAAAACTAAGAATAGATTAGTATTTTTTATTCAGCATTATGTTGCAGGTTCTTGGTGGAAGAAATGTGCAGATAAAATATACTTTTTTAATATCTTGCGTGTGAAGTTAGCCATATTAGCATTGCATTAATTTACTATTTCATAGTATGGAAGTGAGCAGTTGTTGTTACAGTCTGGCATTCCATTTTCATGCATTATGTTTTTCATCATCACATAAACGCAAACTATGTACTGTTTGTGCATACAACAAAGGGATGTATGCTGCTCGAGTTCATTTTATAATATTAATAGTCAATTTTACCTTATGCCAGACATTTATTTTAGGTAAATTATTTTCACTCATGTTTTCAGACAAACAAGTCTTCTAGTAAATATTTATACACTAGGACTTGAAGGTTTGAGCTGATGTTTCAGGGTTTTTTATTTATGCTTATCATTTTTATCATTGTTGCTTTTGTTATTGTATAATAAATTGGAAAACATGTGAACTGAATTTTTCAATAGAAATAAACTTTTGTTTATTATACTCTTGTTTTCTATGTTGAGATTAGCATAAGTCTGTAGGTCAATTGAGAAATTAACCCTAAATATAAGAATTGAGTTGATTTAATTTTGGAGTAAAGGCTATGAATAAAAATGTCCCTGAATTTACAATAACTTATGCTATCAGAAGAAAGATACACTCCATTATATAGTGTTTTATATATACACATTACATATTATTGTATTGTAATGTATTGTTATTGTGTACTATGTTACATGAAGAAATTAAGTAATGCAGTAATCAAATTCCTTATCTCACCCTGGTTCAGATCTTCCTGATAGTGGATGATCTGAAAAGCTTTACAAATATCTTATGCTATGTTTGTGACAAAACCAGAAATAGATCCTAGTTTTTCTAAGCCTTAAATGGAAGAGAGTTTTTTTCTGCTTTTGCAACCTTTTTATTTCTGCACTGAGGTACAAAACCCTTGGAATAGGTATTAATTAGGAATTAAAATAATCTTTTAATTGACTAATAGTGCCCTTGTACATAGTTTAAAAGAATAAGCTATAATCTCTTTCTTACCAGGTTTGTTACCTACATTAGTGCATTCTAGTGGAAATTACTTCACAGGTATCAGTGTATTAGAGTCTGCCTTGTAATGACACCAGAAAGTAGCAGAAGTCACCTTGATTTCTGAAACGTAGAGAAGCTGACATACTAGCAATAAAAATAACCTTTTATTTTTAGACAGGGGGAATGATTGATGAAAAATTGATGGAATAAATATGCTACAGTGCAATCAATGAAGGACTTTTTTTTTTCCTCCACAAAGGAGGACTTTAGTTAATTGTGATTAAGTCAGCTGGCAAGTGGTATTTGGGAAGCAGCAAAAGGAATAATGTTCTGCCAGCCAGACAGAAGTAATACTAAGAAAATTATATCACTGTAATTTTTTTCCCAGTATTTTTTGAAACATTCTTAATACTTTTTAAACAACTGTGTAAAATAACTGAGAAATGAAAAAAAATTGCTATGAATATGTATACTTTCAGGTTGGTCGAGATTCCTCAATACACATTTGGGATACAGAAACAATAAAGCCACTCTCAGTATTAAAGGGCTATCACCAGTATGGTGTTTGTGCTGTTGATTTTTCAGGTAATAAGTATTTATTTATTTATTTACACTTTTCCTTTTCTGTGTGACAGTACAAGATAATCAATTCTTCTGAGAAACTGGGGGTTCCTTTACACTGAAAATTTAGTGTTAAAAATATTCTCCAGTGTTCAATGTCAAATGAGAGACAGTGTCTTAAAATGTACATTCATTAGAAAGACCTTCTTTGGAGTCTTGCACATAGGAAATGCACGAATAGCTACTGTCCTGTTTAACAGCTGAACTGAGCACTTGAGAATTTCTTTTGCTCGTAAGAGGCAGGTGCACAGATCTGGAGTGTAGTGTCTGATTTACAACTGTGTAAGAAGTTTTTTTGAGCAAATTGATCAGGTGTGCAGTTTTTTCTTTTTAGAATTAAATCCTGAAAGCCATGTGGGTAGCATATTGATACAATCAGGGCGCTGTTCTGGTCAGAAACACAGGCTCTCTCTCCACATTAAACTAACATAAGACTGTGTGTTAAATCCCTTGAGATTTTTACAGCCCATACATTGAATTCATGTACCAATATCAAATTTCCTCTGCTCCACTAGCTTCTATTCATTCTTTAAATGTTTGGATGTACTAGATAAGATCTCTGAACTCACAGTGAAGATGTGTGATCACAAAGATGAATGGTTTGTGGTCTTCGATATTTCTTACTTTTGTTTCTCTTTTTTCAAGATATGAATCTCCTTTCTCAAATTCTGGCATGGATACATAGCAGTTCCAAAAATGATACATGTCAGAAAGTCATTGATCTTGAGTGAGCACACACAACTTGTTTATTGAAGGTTAATGTGGAATATGTGTTAAAACTTTTCCATGAGTTCATAGTACTGCTAAGTTGAAGGGCATTTCACAAATTTCATGGTATGGCTTCAGTGCTTTCCTGTTCAGAAATGAACCGAGATTTTTAGCATGAACATAAAATGTTCACAGGAACAACCTGTGGTGAATGTTTCTGTGGAACTACGTCAGCAGCTAACTGAACAAGGGATTTAATATGAACAGAGAGCATCTAAGTTCAAATTTGAGACAGGAAAATTTCAAGTCCTATACTTTATCCAAGTTTAAAAGCAAACAAATGAAAAAACATGCCTCTAAACCCATCATATGCTTCTTTACTGCTTTGTACATTCTTCTTGTAATATTTATGAAGTTATATTATTTTGAATATTGTTTCTTATTATTGCAACATAGTTATCTATCTACTCTCTTAATAATAAATTTATTATTCTAGCGGATGGGAAACGATTGGCTTCTGTTGGAATAGATGACAATCACACTATTGTACTCTGGGATTGGAAGAAAGGAGAAAAGCTTTCAGCAGTAAGGTAGGAATTCAACTACGTTTTAAAATGTGTACCTAGATTTACTATCAAATGACAGTAAGGGAAATATATTAATTAAACAATAAGAGTTCACTAATAAATTAGTAGTTTATATTATGTAAGTGATACAGGCAATAACATTTATGTTGTGTTCAAAACTTTCTGTGGAAGAAGGTCTGATAGTAAACAGTAAATGATAGGTCTGATAGGAAACAGTGAAGGTCTGATAGTAAACAAGAACTATTACAGTTACTGCTCAACTGGTGAAGAAAGATGGCATAGGAGACATTGATGTGTTCTGAAATATTTTCTTTAAAACTCTATGCACTTCTGTTTGCCCTCTTAAAGATGGTGATATATGGTATGTTCAAATCTTTTTCACCAGCGGTCACACCTTTCTTGGGGTAGTTGTTTTGCAGCGTTCTTATTTCTTCAGGGTTCTTTCCTTTTCCTTTCTGAGTCCTGAGCAGCCTAATCTAACTTTGAAGTCAGCTCTGCTTTGAACAAGAAATTGGACTAAGTAACATCCGAAGGTTCAATATTTTGGAAGTTTCTTTGTGTCTGCACACATTATTTAATATATGTTTATTAAATAATTTTAATCTACAAGACAGAATCCTACTTCTAATTTTGAGTAATGTTATTTAAACCTTTGACTTTTTTCCTAAGGATCTATCACTTTAAATAGAGCAGTAGTGAGTGGATTTTGTCCCATTCTGTCTGGATTCAGTGCTAGTACTCCAAACATTGTTTTAGGTAGATTTTAAAAAGATTTATTACCCTCCACAGTACAATTAAAAAAGTGTCAGCTTCCCTTTCATCCATTAACTCATTATTGCTCTTTAATTTAATTTACTCTCACTTTATTTTTAAACACATGTTGAATTTCTTATTCATTGAAGAATGAAAATTCTGGATGGATTATGTAGATAAAGAAAGGTACTCCCTTCCCAGTTACTTGTCAACAGCCCAGTCAACTTGGCTTCTCTGAAGACATTTGTCTGCCTTTCACCTATTTTTTTTGTTGCTTGTTTGTTTTGTTTCGTTTCTGTTTTGTTTTTTTGTTTTTTTGTTTTTCCCACCCATCCAAAGGAATTGATTAGAATTTTTGAGGGCAGCATCTGTACTTTGAAGATGACTGAGTTGGGAAAGAAACTGTTTCATGCTTTCAGCCACCATCTAGTGGTCTGAAATGACAGAAAATAAAATATTATTGCCACTTTTGAACAAGGAGCAAAATTTAGGGATAGGGGGCTCTTCTGCATTTTAACTAAAGAAAAACAACCTGTAAGCATTCCTTTGCAAAGATAGCAAACATAGTTGAAAGCTGATTTTCAAACTGCAGGACTGAAGCAAAGCATTATTTTTATAGAAGCATAGTAAGAAATCTAAAACACCAGAGATTTTAATGTTTTTAGAACAATTTCCATCAAAGAGGCAATAGCAGCATAAATTTTCTAACAAAGACAGAAAAATCAGCTAAATGGTGAATGAAAATCCCAGTTTATTTTCAAAATAAGTGAATTTAAAAGTAAGATTTATGACTTTACTTCTTTAAGTGTCATTATGAGCTGCCAAAGATCTAAATACCATATACCCAACTTAATGCAAATATATTTTCTTTTGCGAAGAAAATGCCTCCTAGTGCCTCTTTGAAGTAACACAATTACTCACCTGCCTTGGAAACTGAAGGGTAATGAAAGTACAACAGGACTCAGTATGTTGCCTTTTAGCTTTCTACTTCCTCATAATAAACTATTAGTAATGATTTGAAAGTATATGCTAGCAAGATAGAGCAGGTATGCATAAAAATAAAACCAAAAAACCCTCCTACCAAACCTATTTAATTAGTTATAATTTTATTTAATTTTATAATAATAGTTATATTTTTATTTAAATTATTTTGCTTTGCATTTCAGGGGAAGCAAAGATAAGATTTTTGTTGTTAAGACTAATCCTTACATGCCTGATAAATTGATTACAGTTGGAATTAAGCACATGAAATTCTGGCGGAGAGCAGGTAAGAACACTTTTAAGAATGAGAGCGTTTTCTGTTACTGACAGTACAACTATTGCATCTCTTACTGTACATTTAGTGCATGAAAGGCAAATGTTTTCTCTGTATATCTCTTAGTTAGTGTTGCCCTAGCAGTAATAATGTTATTGGCATTATGGCAGTAGTGAAATTTTTTTTAATATCAATCTGCCATGGAGCATTTTAAAATGAAAATTTTAAAATGTTGCTCTAAAATCATAGAATAGTTTTTGGAAGAACCTTTACAGCATGTATGCTGTAAAAAATGCACAAGTATAAATAATACTAATATTATAAAAAATTAATGTACAAAATTCAAAAGACAAAATACTTGAAGAGGACACATCTACCAGCTGAGAGCTTTTTGTCTAGGTACCTCTGTTGATCTTGAGAATTAAAAACCAAGGTTATTTCTGCTTGAGAAATTTTGAACAGTGAAAACTCCATTCCCTGTCGCTTGTGGGAACATCATTATTTCACACCTCAAACCATATATAAAGACATATGTGCTACTGAAGACTAGCTTATCTGCTAAGAATGTTCTAATTATTCATGCAGAATTTATGTACATTAATTCACTTGACTCCTGATAAAGATTAATTGTGTAGAGGGAACTCTGTGATGAAGAAAATTACACTGTTTTACTCAGTTCTAGCTCAAAGAGAAATTAATGAAGATTGCCTGAGCTCAAGGTATTGAAGTCTACGTAAATTATTAATCTTCACAATTGAGCTTGCTATCTATGGAAAGAACAAAGTGTCTCAGATATCTGCTAAAAGAGCTACTATAAGTTCTTTAGAAAGAAATCTTAACTATGATAAAAGCTTGGAGATGGTGATATTGAAGAAAGAAAGGAAATGGTTTAAAATGCCACTTTGCTCTCTGGCACTGCTCAGTCAGGGGAATCAGATTCCTCTAATGCTGCAGCCCATCTGTGTGAAACTTCAATGGCACACTGGCAAGGCAGTCAGCCCCCAGGAAACACACTGAGCAGCGTTAGTGTGAGGAGTAGAGTATCAGTGCCCCTGGACAAATGCAGCTTTCCGGAATCTCCGACTTGGTTGAGAAGTGACATGAAGTACTTGCTCTGGACTAGCTTGTCATCACTGCCTAGTGAGGGCACAGGGCTTCCAGGACCCGGCGAATCAGGACAAAGAGCAAGTACAAGAACAACACGAAGTGTCAGATCCTGATATAAATCTTTCTTTCTAGCCAGAAGTTACCCTGTGCTATAACTGCCAAATTATTTTAGATATAAAAGAATTATAAAATTTATATATCTATAACATTTCTGCTATCCATAGGCTACTGTAAGTAAACCTCTAAAATAAAGTTAGAAATCCTCTCACTGAACATCCTGAAAAGAGTGGGATATGAAGGTGTAAATTCTTTTTTTCTTTCTGCACAATTCATTAGTAGTTTCTGTGAACTGTTTATGGTAGTTGTTAATTTTTTTTTTGTTCAGATGCAAGTTTACAAATACATTTTGTCTATATATGTCTATATGGGTATATTTACATATTCAAATCCAGATTCAAGTATTAAGTTAAAAAATAATAAAATTTATTTTGTGAGATCTCTTTTCAAACTCACTTTTTTGGAGAACATGGGTGGACTAAAAGAAAAGGACTTGTTGCTCTGGGTATGGTTATATAGTTCTTGTAGTGTAGTTCCAAGCATCTGTCTAATGACTTGTTTTTGGTCTGAACCAGGAGGAGGACTAATTGGGAGAAAAGGCTGCACAGGTGCATTGGGAAGAACTGACACAATGATGTGTGCAGTATATGGCTGGACGGAAGAGATGGCGTTCTCTGGAACCTCCACGGGGGATGTGTGTATTTGGAGAGATGTGTTTCTCATAAAAACTGTCAAAGCACATGATGGTCCTGTGTTCAGCATGCACGCATTGGAAAAAGTAAATAAACTGCTCATTGCTTTTTTTATGTCTGGACAAAAAAGTCTATGATAAAGCTAAACCTTTCCCAGACTCAGGAATCCATGTCCTTATTTTCATTACAGGAAAGCCTTGTGTGCTCCGAATTTAAAATAGTGTTTATGCAGCCTCTTATTCTTGTTATGTAGAATGCTGTTTCTCAAACTCTTGTGGTCAGTGACATCTTATTCCTCTTACTAAAGAAGTAACAGAAACTGATTTAAGCATCAGTAAGTTCAGTGGAATATGTGAGCTTGCACGGGAGGAAGAAGACCATACTTGTACTATTTTGTGCTGTAATTGCTGTCTACCCATAGATGAATTCAATCTATAGATCATTAAGTACTTCAGATTCTTGGCTTCTTTTTAGCCCAGGAAAGCCTTTAAACATGTGCTTAAATATAGATGAGTGTTCCAGTTGGATTATTTGTGTCTTTAAAGTTATGTACATGTTGGTGTTTTGCTAGGTTAGACCAAATCACTCCACCTCCCAATATTTGTGTTTCAGAAAAGTAGCACTGGACAACACATGTGTTATCCATACTGCAAGAACTAGGTGCTCCAAAGAAGGAAAGAACTAATGAATTAAATATTAACCACACCTGTTGATTCATTAAATACGTGTATTTAATTTTAAAAGACAGAATGGCACAAATGTGCATATATTTGAAAAATATAAGCCCGTATCAAATTTTTGCAGTACTAAGTCTGGTTTCAAGTAATGAGAAGAAATGCTGAAGGGATATGGAGGCTAAATATCAAGGAAAAACACTATAGTGTGTTGGTATTTTTCTAGAAGCATACAGGTTAGAACTTCTGAAGTCCAGCCTGTGTACATGCACTGTACAGACCTGCACTGCCTTCATCAGGAGGAGAAATCACTCATTTTGTTGCTCCTGTTCTTTTCATCTCTAACATCTGTAGCTCTGTGCATTACAGTGTTTCATACAGTCCATTTTCAGTATTGGCAGAAATCACTGAAAAATTAAGGAAAGATAATAATGAATTATAACCAGTGTTTTTTATTTCTTTTCCCCCAGGGATTTGTCACTGGAGGAAAGGATGGGGTAGTAGCTCTCTGGGATGATACCTTTGAACGTTGTCTCAAAACCTATGCCATCAAAAGGGCTGCTCTGGCTCCTGGATCCAAAGGTAACACAGACTTTATTCTATGTTTTGTTCTATTTTTAAAGTACCTTTGTGAAATTGCTTTCCTCAGTAAGAAGAAATCCATATTTGATATAATGAATACTAAAATATTTTTTTTTACACTTTATTGATTCTAAATAAGTATTTTTTCTATTGGTACAGGAGTCATGTTGTAGAGTCTGTTTGCACTTTTGGTGGGTGCAGTTCCTAATATTTAGTTTACTATTAGCCTAAATTAATTGATCTAGCTGTAAGTTTCTTATCATCCAGGTGTCTTCTTGCTTTTTTTTGTTTTTATTAAAGCTAAAAGCCCATTATATTTCTGATCATGAAGTCTCTTATCTGATCTTTTTTCAGAGAAAGGAAGGAATTCAGAATTGTGGTTAGTTTTGTCAGGTATTAGTAGTTAATTTTCTGTAAATGCATATTCTTTTGAAATAATTAAATAACATTTTCATTCCTATTTTTTCTGTTTCTATCACTTTTTACTTTTAATCTTAATTCTAATTTACAGTTCCCTGTATTTTCATTCTGGATAGCTTTTTCTCTTCCATCCCCTTTCATTAAAATTATGTTTGCTGTGTTCTAAAGTACATGATTTGATTTTCAAACATGATGAATGTAAATAGTTATTAATGAAAACATTGTACTCCAGAAAACAATGACATTTCATTCTCATAGCTTCTTTACAAGAAGCTAGAATTGGAGGTACCATTATTGTTAGCATAATACAGTGTTGTAGTTGATACTTCACGTGCGCAAAGTCAGGCTGATTAGACCTCTTGATAAATTGCTAAATCCTCCCAGATGAATCCAGACATGTTGTTTTGCACAGGAATGTTTTCACTGTTTATTGCCAAGTAGATTTTTCTACAGTGAGAATGTAATGTGCATAAGCGTGAAAAATCCTCTTTAAGGCATACTTGAGAATCCTATCTTCTAACATTTTAACATTCTAGGTCTCCTCTTAGAAGATAATCCTTCTATACGTGCCATATCGTTAGGACATGGTCATATTCTAGTGGGCACAAAGAATGGTGAAATATTGGAGGTAGATAAAAGTGGACCAATAACTCTGCTGGTTCAGGTATGTGTTAGATATCAGTAAAATATGTCATACCACAAACATAATTTGATTTTTCAGGTAAAGACTTCTCAATAAGAAGCACTTTAACCGCTAATGAAGTTAGTTACTACCACTTTTAGTTAGACCAGACCTTTATGACTCCTTAATGAGCAAGATCAAACATAGATTTTCATTACTAGTTTTTTCAATGAGTTCATCCTGCCAAACAGACCAAGATGATAGATCTGTTTCGAAAAAAATAAGAAAAGTGTGTGAAATAGTGGCTCCTCCTCCAAATTCCTTATTAACTTCTCTTGAGTACTAATTATTTTCAGAAGTTGTCTCCTTGGCATTTGCTTTGAGATGTTACTTGTAATTATGTAAAAAATTTTGCCATACCAATTGCATCTTTTTTAGCTTGACTACTGAACAGATTTTTACATTGCATCAACATACTATTTTCTTTCATAGTTAAGTACCTATCTCTAGATTCTCTTCTTTCTGAGTGACCAGTGCAACAGATAAAGAACTATATTTGTTAAAAGAAAATATTAGAACCTAAGGTAAAAAAAGCCCCATTATTTCATAGAATAGTTTGGGTTGGAAGGGACCTTTAAAGGTCATCTTGTCCAAATCCTCTGCAGTAAGCAAGGACATCTTCAAAAAGATCAGATCATTCAGAGCTCCATCAATCTGACCTTGGATGTTTCTGGGGATGGGACATCTGCAACATCTCTGGCAAGCTCTCCCAGTGTTTTACCTCCCTTGTTATAAAAAATTTCTCTCTTCTATCTAGTCTTAATCTACCCTCTTTTACCTTAAACCCATTACCCCTTGTCCTGTCACTATAAGCTTTACAAAAAGGTGTCCCCAAATACCTCATAAGCCCCCTTTAAGTACTGAGATGCTGCAACAAGACCTCTCTGAAGCCTCCTCTTCTCTAGACTGAGCACCTCCTCCTTTCTCAGCCCAGCTTCATAGGAGAGGTGCTCCAGCCTTTTGTGGCCCTCATCTGGACCCATTCCAACAGGTCTATGTTCTCTAATGCTGCGGACTCCAGACACAGACACAGTATTGGAGTCTGACCAGAGTGGAATAAAGGGGCAGAATCACCTCCCTGGAGCTGCTCGTCACGTTTCCTTTGATGCAGCCCAGGATACAGTTTTCTTTCTGGATTGCAAGTGCACATTGCCAACTCACATGCAGTTTGTTGTCTACCAGAACCTGAAGAGAACTCTCTTCAGGGCTGCTCTAAGTCCATTCTCTGCCCAGCCTGTGTTTGTGCTTGGGGTTGCCCTGAGCACTTGCAGGACCTTGCCTTGTTGAGCCTCCTTGCTTGGGTCCACCTGCCAGGCCTGTCCAGGTCCCTCTGGGTGGGGTCCCCTCCCTGCAGTGTGCTGAGCACACCACTCAGTGTGCTGTCACTGCAAACTTGCTGAGGGTGCACTCAGCCCCACTGCCCATGCATTCCCATTGACATACATGCGTTGTGAGGATTATTTCGCAGAAGTTTTCTGTAGGCAAAATTACTGTAATTTTGCATAAGTAGCAGAGTGAATTTTTTCAGTTGTTCTGTGTTTTTTTCAGATATTTATTATTCTCTAAATAATGCATGTTTTCTCTTTTTTAAATTTTACTTTCTTAAATGTATTATTTCATATTTCAATTTAAAATTAGAAGGAATCTGATTCGTTGTGTTTTTTCAGGGTCACATGGAGGGGGAAGTTTGGGGTCTAGCTACTCATCCTCATTTACCTATTTGTGCCACTGTAAGTGATGACAAAACCTTAAGAATATGGGATTTATCTCCTAGCCATTGTATGTTAGCTGTTCGCAAATTGAAAAAGGGTAAGATGCTTAGTATGAAAAAATATTTACTGATGCAATTGACATTTACAGGCGTTATGAATCTTTTGAAAGCAGGACTTGAAAGTAGAATAAATTCCTTTCTTTGTTTGAATTATTTTCTTAATGCTGTGTTCATGAGTTACGTAGCCATTAAGCTAACGAATCTGTACAAAAAATTCTGTGTAGCACTGTTCTGAAGATTATTTGCAATTGTAACTTATTTAAGTCAGCGAATTAACAATAAAAGTTGAGTCAATTATATAAATGCTGTGTTGCTTATAATATTGCAAGGCTTTTTTCAGACTTTGAATCTAGAAGTTTTTGTAAGAAATCTTAGAGGAAATGTTGACATTTTCTTCTTTGTGAATGTTTGAAGGATCTAGAATGTCAAGCAAAGAGAAGTCATAAAATTTTTACTTGTTGTTTAGGATATAATTAATAATATAATATAATATAATATAATATAATATAATATAATATAATATAATATAATATAATATAATATAATATAATATAATATAATTATTTGACAGATAGAAGATCTGTTTTAAGTGATGTCATATCAGGTGATTTTTTTAGGATTACATGAGAATGGCCCTGACAAGCTTCTAAGGCTGTATATGCTTTGCTAGATAGAAGAATACGGTAGGCTTTACCTGTTTGGCATTCAGTAATGCAGTTTGATTCAAACATAATGGAAAGCTTAATTGGAAATGATTTAGATTGACAAAGTAAATGTAGAAGAGTTACAAACTCACACAAAGAGGGGTCAAACAAGAAAGCTTTCAGTCAGTGAAGTCTGCTCAAGTCTTAAAGCTGATATTTCTTAATATTTTTAAGAGTACATCTGACAAAAAAAGTCTCTGATAGCTATTTGCTGATGAGACACATTTTGGGATGCTTTGGCAATCTTAAAAAGTTCCTGTGTACTGTACAGGAAGAGATGGATACTTCTGCAGACTGAATAATAGAATTGAAATAATATGTGTTAATGATAAAATGCAAGATCCAGTGACTGTGAGAAAAATGTATGTGTAGGTCAGGAGTAACTTAAAGAGCAGAAGACACAGGATGTTGTTGAATGAATTACATGTGGTAGTGAGGTAGCTTTCCCAAGACATATTGCAGTATTCATGTAAATTACAAGACAAAAATCAGGATATTTTTGGTGTTTTCTCATCTGTGTTCAGCTGAATGCAATTAAAGTAAAAGCTAAGAATGGAGAAAGGAACTACAGGATAGTGAATGGAAAGCCGTGTGTGAAGCCATCCAAGTAAAGGATTACTGTCTACAAGTTAATCAGAGGAACAAATAGTAGGGGAAAATATTTATGTTAACAGAAAATTCTGGCATGAAAATAAATCTGTATAAGTTGACCATATATAAATTTAAATTGGAAATTAAACTGTTTTTCAAACAGCACTTGGTATGTCTATTAGAAGGATTCTATGACTTAGTGTCTTGTTGTTTGTGATAGCAAATGATTGAATTCTGTGAATCCAGAGGGTCTTTTCCAGCTGTGTTCTCCTTATCAGAGCAAATGCTAACAAACAGGCAGCACCAGGTACAAAGAAGGAGATCAAGTTAAAAATACACAGACAATAGTTACTAATCTGTATTACTAATGTAGAACAGATATCAATTAATATGCAAATTCTAAGATTCTGGGCCTCTGTGAGTACCTGTTTGTATGCTATTGCAGCTTGGATATTATTTGGCAGCATCTGGAAAACTTCCTTGAAAGTTTTATAGTATAAGAATAGCTTTCCTTTACTAATGGAAAGATAGATCTGAAAGAAGGGTAATGCACTGTAAATGTATCTGAATGCAATTTCTTTATTTCTTATAGGAGGCAGATGTTGCTGCTTTTCTCCTGATGGAAAAGCATTAGCTGTTGGTCTCAATGATGGAAGTTTTTTGATAGTTAATGCAGATACTCTGGAGGATTTGGTCTCTTTCCAGCACAGGAAAGATGTTATTTCAGAAATCAGATTTTCTCCTGGTAAGTGATTTTTTTTTTTTAATGAAAATTTTAATGTCAATGTTGTTCAAGTAAGGCTTATCACATTTAAGGGATAAAAGTAGTAAAGATTTGTCGTACTTTTAGATGTAAAAAATGTAAAAAGGTCAGCAAAACTAATGCTAACATTTTGAAAGACCATGGTGTGAAGTCCTGTGTTGCTTGTTTAAGGATGAGAGTATTGGAATAGCTTTGCTCGTAGTAACCTCCTGAATACAACAGCCAGCTTTAAATCATGAATATCCAGCAGCTCCCTAGGGTTCCACTTTGAGCTGCCTTAGTTTGGCACATCACTGAAGTTACTGTTAGCTATTAAGAATACTTGAAACTGATGTGTCAGAAACTTCTGGCAACTTTTTTTTTTTTTTCTTATTTTCCCCCCCTTAGCACTCCCAGTGCAGCTAGGGTTTTTCCCCAGTATTATAGCTCGTATTTTAGGAACTCAAAATGCATAGCCTACTTCAGTTAAAATTCTCATCTGTTGGAGAAATTTGATGGAAATTACTGAAACCAATTCTCGTACAGCATTACTTTCTGGTTCCCTAAGCCTTACCATTCTCTGATTGCCATAAAAGCTTAAAATTTCAGCAAATGATTTTTGTTTGAAAATTTAATGATATCATAATTGTATGTTTTATGCTGATTGTATGATATGAAGATCAGTTTGTCGGGGAATATGTATAAATTAGCAAGCTGATAAAAAAAGAATTTGAAGTTGCATATAGTGAAATTTCAGAATTTACTTGTTTAATATGAAGAGCACTAAAATTTTTTGAAAATGTTTAGTGTTTGTACTGATGTGCTTTAGGGGCTGGAAAATACTTAGCTGTGGCATCCTGTGACAACTTCGTAGATATATACAATGTAATGAGCAGTAAAAGAGTCGGAATCTGCAAGGGAGCCTCCAGCTATATCACACACATGGACTGGGACATAAGAGGTAAGCAACATTCATTGTAAAAGTGTACTGGAACATTAATTACATTATAGGCTAAGTACATGTATAGTATGGATTTGTGGTATCACTGGCAAATTTGATTCTTCAGCTTATGAATATGCTCTCACAGCATCTGAATAAATATTAGCCCCATGATTTTAACTGCCACATACATTTTTATGTTGTGCAATTTGAAGTAAAATAGATTGTTTGTTTGGATTTTTTAAAAATCTTTCCTGTTTATCATTTGACTTCGTAAGGGCAGTTAGTGATAGTACAAGGGGAAGGGCCTTAAACTGAAGGAGGTTAATTTTAGATTAGACACTAGGAAGAAATTGTTTACAATAAGTGTGGTGAAGCACTAGATACGGCTGCTCAGAGAGGTTGTGGATGCCCCACCCCTGAAGGTGGTCAAGGTCAGGCTGGATGGGGCTCAGAGAAGCCTGGTCTAGTGGCAGAGGGTTGGAACTAGATGGTCTCTAGGGACCCTTCCAACCCCAAACATTCTATAATTCTATGTTTCTACTTCTTTAATAATATACTGTACAATGTGGTTGCATCTGTAGCTCAGGATACATATCCTTGTTGTCACACATAGCAGAAACACTGGATTTCCTGTGTTCTGGGGTATCAATATGTGATTAATTAAATTACTTAATTTAGTCCTGTTTCATTACAAAACAAGGCTGTGCAATTGTGCGATCAATTTGTTCATGTTCTTATTCCTCTACATAATCCCTTTTGAAACAGTCTGTTTTATTTTGAAAGTGCTGTTAGTTAGCTTCCTTTGAGAATTTTGTAAAGGAAGAGAACAGAAACATTGGTGAGAATTTCCCTCAGAGATGAAGTAGTATAAAGGTGTAAAGATGCCCCTGTTTGGGATCAGCTGGTGGCCAGGCAGCCCCTGTGCTTCTCCATCCCAGGAGCACATGCAGCAATAGCCAGTTATCATAAACAAGCTTTGAATTACACCCAGTACATTTTGTCTGCCATCTGATGGGACAGCCATAATAAGGAGAGAAAAGTGATGCATAAGTAGAGTTTTCAAAGAGAGGAGAAAGGGTTGTGAATTTAAGGGGTCAAAGGACTTAGATCTCTTTAGAAGACCATACTTCCAGATCCATTGCTTATGTATGCGTTTTTTTCCAGTAGAAACAGATAATTGATGCAGTGCTGTTAGCAGTAAAAAATTCAAACTGACCTTTCTTTTTTCCTTCTGTAAAATTAAATCTTCTATGTTAACATACAAAATATATGTCATATGTTTTAAAGGAAAACTTTTGCAAGTCAACACTGGTGCTAAAGAGCAGTTGTTTTTTGAAGCCCCTCGAGGGAAAAAACAAACTATTCCGAGTTTGGAGGTGAGGAACTGTATTGCCTTCTTAACTTGTTTGCAAATTAGAGTTATGATACAGCCATCTATACTATGTAAGAGAGAATGATGTATAAACCTGTCATTTAAAACTTTTTAAATTATAAAATATGTAGGGGATTTTGCATTTTTTTTCTTCTATTAAGAAACAGACGTTCGGTTGATTTAGTAATGAAAATCTCACTAGACTTCTGTGTGTCTTTTCTGGTACCTATTGCAGATTACTTAACCCTACCTTGTTTTGGAAAACCTCATGTTTGTGTTTATATAGCAATGTAATACAGTTTACATAATACATATAGGCAAGAGTAGTATATTGTAGCTATAATGTTGTTTTGTTTTCTCAGATATAGAGCATTGCCATAGAGCAAAAAGCAAAAATGGATCATTTCCAAATGATATTTTCCATGGTATTGAAAGGCAGTGTTGGTAAATATGATTTGTTTTCTTTAGTCTGAAAGGGCAGCTAAGGTAAAAATTTTTAAGATACCTCTTTAGGTTTTGGAGTTGAAAGTTCATAAAGGTAAAATTACAGGTCTCAAATGAAATTCTGAATGGTAAAAAATAAGTGATTAATATATTAGAATATTATAATATTATTTCAGGTGTGATGTATCTTTCAGTGCAAGGACTTTTTCTTGAAACTGGGTATGGAAGAAAAATGCCTAAGAACCATGGTCTGTCTCAAATGGGGTTTTTTTTGTAGGTAGAAAAGATTGGCTGGGCATCATGGACAAGTGTTTTGGGCTCTTGCTGTGAAGGGATCTGGCCAATAATTGGTGAAGTCACAGATGTAACTGCTTCATGCCTCACTAGTGATAGTAAAGTATTGGCCACAGGAGATGATTTTGGATTTGTGAAACTGTTTCGATACCCTGCTAAAGTAAGTAATTTTCAGCTGTTTATGGAAAATATTTATTAATAAATCTGCCTTTTCAAAACTGTAAAAATTCATCACTCAGAAGAAAATAATGCTTTTATATTTTTCTCATTTTGATCAAAGAAAGCATTCAGTATTACATTGCAGTTTGCAGTGCATTAAACTTACAATGAGTAAGAATGGTTATTCCAGGTCAGACTATAGAGCCATCTCATACAGTGTCCAGCTGCTGACTGTGGCAGATGAATAGTAGGAACTTTGAGAATGCTTTGGAAGGCAATAAACTTGTCTCTCCCACCTAGATTTCATTCACAATTTTAAGGACCTTCATTCTGTCCAATATTAGGGGTTTTTCTTCTAAGATGCGGACCTTTAATATTATTTAATCACACACCATAGAAAAGCCATTCCAGAAGCCATTCCACATTGTATACTTCTCTTCAAGTATCTCTAGTTTTCCTGTCTATTTGTGGTAAATATGTCTTATATTTTGAAATGTTGCCATGCTAAGGATGGTAACAGTGCACAAGTACTGACTCCAAATATTCTATGTGAATTTTATTCCGACTCAGTTAGATTATTGTTTCTCTTAGGAAAAGTGATCCTGTGTTTATTGCTGGAATCTGTTTATAAACTAACTCTTTCATGCTTGATATGAAGATAAGGTTAACATTTCATGAAGTTACTATAGGAGGGCACTTGACAAATCATGTGTTACGATCATACAAAATACAAAACAGCTGAAGCATGAACTGTAAAGAAGTTAAGATGATGTCATTGTGCACTGGCAACTCATTTCAGTTTTGTCTAGCAGACTGGATAAATCTGATCTTCGCCTTCTTTTTCCCTTTCTTAGGGAAAGTTTGGAAAATTTAAGAGGTATGTTGCTCACAGCACCCATGTGACTAATGTCCGCTGGACCTACGATGACAGTTTGCTGGTCACTGTTGGAGGAGCAGACACCTCCTTAATGCTGTGGACTTACGAGATGGAAGGACATCGGGATAGCAGGCAGTGTGACAGCGAAGAGTCTGATCTAGATTCTGAAGAAGATGGAGGTCAGTAATAATTTATACAATAACTGGATTATGCTATTTCAAGAAGACTTTATTAATGGAAAACTGCAAATTTAGAAATAATTTATGGATTGTTTCTATCTTCAGTAGCAAAGACTCTTCAAAAATGTTAAATAAAATTTGGTTTTGGGGAAAGGACTGTTAAACTGCTGTGAAGAGAATGATAATGAAGTGTTTGAGTTACTGCTTGGGGTCAGAGTATATAAAGAGACTCTTGATATCTTCTAAATGAAAAATATTAAGTATCCTCTGTATTTAAAATAGAATCATCAGTTTAAATTTGGTCAGACTAATTCTAAAGAAATTATGTTGGAATCTGTATAATGTGAGATCATAGTTATCTTGTTGTTATAGCATCTGCATTCCTATGGCATGGAAGCATAGGAGACTGAAGTAGACTGATGTTTATATATCTATTTCAGGGTCACAATATCAGTAGTTTTAAAAGTGTTAATTATATTTTGTAGCATTTTGTAGCTTCTGTTGTTTTCCATACTTACATTTTCTTTTTAATGTTATAATTCCAAGGGTTTATGAACCTCCAGACTTGTTTTCTCCCAAGTGCAGTTTTTCCTCCCTGTCAGTTCTTCAGTATTCAGGCATTTTTAAACTGTCACAGCTACTCATTAAATAATTCTGTGTAATAAATTAACTTCAGTTGTCATTAAAACAAGCTAAGTGACCAAAGAAATACATTAAATATGAAAGACATATTAGACATTCATTGGAAAAGTATTTTTAATCACTGTCTTTCTTCTTAAAAGTACCAAAGCATACATCCACAAAGTAATTTAATTGCCTATGGGAGGACTTGTCAGCATTAACTTTCTTAGCCAAAGAATTGCAGTCTTCAGAGTTTCTGTTCAGCCTCTGCTTGTGACCTGTTAGAGTATCTTAGCCCTATAATCTTCCCTAGGCTCTGCTGCTTTACACAGAACCCTCTTAAGTGTGTTCAAAAGTACTCTAAAAGAGAGTGTGGTCTGTGAAGATTTACAAGAAAAGACATTTGCATCTTTGCCCAAAAAAGTTTCTCTTGATCAGGTCCTATTAATTCCAGTTGGAGTTAAGAACTATTCACCATCACATTGATGGCATTAGTAGTCTCTGTCTTTGATAAAAACAGAATAATGGAGAGTAAGTAACAACCCTGTCACAACTTAGCTTTTCCAGCGTGTTTATTTTATTATAGTAAACATTATCTTGATGTGCCATATTGTCCCTAAACATTGTGTAGGAACTTGGTGCAGACCTATAGATTCCATGGTAATGGATGGACCCTGGAGCTGAGAACAACCAGGCACTGAATCTTACAGGTCTTAAGAGCAGGTGTCAGGTGGAGAGGTTCTTTGTTAGTGGTTGTAGTTAAGGCCAACCAAGCAGAAATAGGGCAGCTTTTAAAGTCCCTTGACTCTTTAATAATTTTTTTCTGCAAAGATATTTTGGGGAATTCTTTTTCTTTGAATGTCTTTTATTAAGAATATTCTCGATTCCCAGCTACTTTATTTCTGTTGTGTATTTATGTTACTAATATTCCATGTTATAATTGTTTTTGTAATCTAGTTCATTGTTGAAATCTGCACAAATTTAGATTAAATTGTTGTTCTTGTACCTTATTTTAGTTTGATATTATTCCCTCTGGTTTTGTTAGGTTATGACAGTGATGTGACAAGGGAAAATGAAATTAATTACACCATCAAAGCCTTATCAACAAACATTAGACCAATGTTTGGAATTAAGCCTCATCTGCAACAAAAGGAGCCGACCTTAGATGAAAGGTAATTACTAAATAACAATTCTAGCCAAGAAATCAACCTGAAAAGATAATAGTAGAACAAAATTATATTGGAATATATAATTAATTTAAAAGGATATGTATAAAAAGAATCTAAATACTTCTTTGAAGAAATAAAGAAAGGTTACCCAAAGGACTAGGCTGTGTCTACTTTCAGAGAGCACAAAAGACTACAAATTATGTATGCATATTTTTACGTTTGGGGAGTTCCTTGAGATGATTGAGTTATTTGCTGGTGTTTAATAATATGATTTTTTGAAACTTAAATACTGACTGGTAGTTAGTGATGGCATTATAGTCATGAGCCTCTACTATTGTTTTAGTGAAGGACAGCTCTCTGTTTTTTTGTTCTGCTGACAAACTGCTCCAACTAATTCAGCTCTAATTGCCCCCTCTATTTAACTTCCACCTTTGAAAAATTCTGTTCACAGTGGTTATGCAGTTTTTGTTAATGAATCTCAGAAAATGAAGCTGGTTGCTTTGCAGTGTTTTATATCTTGGTTCACTATTGTATGCTTTAGAAGGGAATGGGATGGGGAGCAGACTACAATAAACCCAGAAGATAAAGTAGATGCAAAATAACAAAACCAGTTTATAAGCTCTAAAACATTATCTGTTGTAGAATCTGCAGTTGAGCACGGAACCCTGAAAGTTGTTTGTTGTCCACAAAATAGATGTGGACAGTATATGTGAGGAAAAAGGCAGGAGGGCTTCCTAATACAGCACTTGGGGAACACTAGTACTAAAGGAGCAAAGCAAGGGAAACAACAGCATAGAACAGGGTGTAAGCATACGGTGAAATAGGAGAGTAGGAAGTGTTGCAGGAGCAAGAGGAGTTCTGTGGCAATGCTCACGCTGCTTTCCCCCATGAAGCTGGACAGGTCTGTGATGCCCTTGTTGAGAAATGCAGTGTGACTTTTGTGGGAGTTTCATATCATCTTTTGTTCTTAAGTTGTGTTGCTGTAGGAGGGAGTGGGATGCCTGTGTATAAAGCTGTGGTTCACTGGCTTTCATTTATGAGAAATGGTCTTTCTCTCTTTTAATTAGATGTATTTGATGTGAAAATCAAAAAGAAATAATGTGCATGGTATGAAAGCTTTGATTAAAGATTTTATTTTTCTTTTTAATGAAATTGTAAATCTCTAGTGTTTATTTCAATAACTGTTTCTGGAAGTTGAGTGAATTGTGTTTTTCAGTTTCAGATAAATTACTAAGAGAATTAATTCTGTAGTAGGGCAATTAAATTGTGATTCAGAATGCAAAAGTAATCATGAAAGAGTTCATGATCATTGTTGAAAAGTTTGAGGCCCTAAAAAGTCAATTTTTTTTTGTGAAGAATAAAACCTGACTGTGGTTACTGTATGTATTTTAACATTCTGTTCTGGTGTTAATATTGTGTAAAATTGGTAAATGTTTTAGAAATGTTCCTAGTCTACTTTCATAGATACTAATTTTTATTTTATTTTTATTACTCTTTATTTTTGCTTCCTATGAAGGCAGGGGGTAGTAAGGTAAGTTTATGTACATGAAGTCAAGGATTAAATAAGTTTTAATAATTTAAGCTGGGAAAGTAGTTACAATTTGCAACAGAAGTGAGGGATTTACCTCTTTAGTATTATATAGTAGCTTGTTAATGGGTAGAAAAGGGTTAAGGGACAAAACATAAGTGCAGTTCTCACTCTGGGTTGACATGAGTGAGAACTAGAGTATTTGGGAGGAGGTGATCGAACCTCATCCTCCTTTCCTCAATACTTGGGAGGGGCTGAGGAGCAGCTTGCCTTCACTGAGTCAGCGGGCTTGCCTAAGTGCTCGTGGCTGTCTGCAGCGCAGTCTCAGTGTTGTTGTGGAGGTCCACGTGGAACAGAGTGCGGTGCACACAGTGCACGGGTGCCCGAGGAGGCTCTGAGAGCAGCACCCGGCTGGAGCTCATCATCTGCTGGGGCAGCCATCCCTGCCCACGTGAAGGGAGCATCACTGCCTCGGCTGCAGCATTTTGCCAGTGCACCTGTACTGCTTGAGGGTCTGAGCTGCTGGGTCCATGTGGTGTTCCTGCTGGAGTCTCTAGTGTAGGTGCCTCCATTAGGTTATGAACTTCTGCACCTACTCTGTTCAGAATATATGCATATGCTAAAACTTGCTGTTAAATTTGCAGCACAACAGATCCTTACACTTAGGCCACCCTCCGGACTTGTAGACTGAGTTGTCTCTGTGACTGGAACTCAAGATTTCATTCAGATTCAATTGGTCTAAGGTTTGCTTGCAGTGTTAAAACACCAGCTCTACTAATGATATAGTATTCTCTAGCAGTGAAATTACCATGCTGTATCATTGAAATTGAGGTACTTATTTTAACTTCTATTGGAAACACAAAATGGCACTGCTGTGAGGCAGTACTTAGGTCTGTAATTTGAATTATTTATATTTTCCGAATAATAATGTTTATAGATAATATTTTATATGAAAAGATGTGTACTGTGTGTCTAATTTGGTTGTGTTAGAGCATTATGGATACTTAGCAGCACAAAATACATTTGAAAACTGTTTCTGTCCTTTACTAAGAGTTCTTTCCTAGTATGTTTTTGTGCCAGGTAAATTACTCAGAAAAAAAGTCTGTTATGGTTGATTTTGAAAACGCTTCTAACTCAGCTGCTCCCTGAACTTCACAGCGCTGAAGGGAGATGCCTCTGGACAATAATGCTCCATTCTTATTCTGTTCTTATACTCACCAAAGTTGGCTATTTGTGGCTGTAAAAGGGGCAGTGCTGTAGTTAATGTACCTCACAGACTAATGGCTGTACCAAGAGATCTCAAAATTAAACAACCAGGAATTTCAATTAAAACTTTCACCATAAGTTTTAAAGATTTGCAAGAGATTAAGCCATTACTTAGTCCATGTGCTGAGATCTCTTGCATGAAAAGATCCCAGCAGCTTATATCTTCTGAAAATTCTTTTGGTGTTCTGCATACTCTCCAAGATAATTCACCACCAGGTGTTGCAGCAAAACTGCCTCAAATTTTTTTTTTCTTTTTCTGGAGGATTTTTCTGTGTGCATAGAGACATATAGATAGATACCAAAATAGGTAATCTATTTTAGATCCATATGTATCCAAAATGGGAAGCAACCTAAAAAAGGATTTATGAATTAGTCCTTTACAGATTGAGAAGTGAAGAATTATTTTTTGTCTTCAATACAGACAGTAAATAAATCTAAACTGTGCTTCCAAGGGAGTGAGAGAGGAAGGAACCTATTGAAATGAAATGTTTTTAATCCAAAGCTCACAACTGTCACCTTGTAATTGCCACTGAAGGAGAAATGCTGAGATTTTATACAGACATCTTCCATATATGTTTTGGATAAATGAACAGAATGCAATTACGTTTTTTCTGTTTGCCAGTCTAGTGACTCGTGATATGAATGTAAATAATACAAATTCTAGAGCTCTTTTTGTAAAAAATCATTTTTACCATCTCCTTGCATTTTGTCAACTTGTGTGATTTGGGAGAGGGGAGAAGACAGGAGTAAAAATGAAAAACTATAGAAAGGGACTTTTCACTAGCAGCTTCTTCTCTCTGTTTACCATATTTGCAGGATAAATTAGATTACAGGTAAATTTAAATTTACATTAATTAAAAACCCCCCAATTTTAGAAAACAGGACTTTTTTAAGCCAACCTTTTTGCCCATTGGAATGTGCATTAATGCAGGGCATTAACCTTGGGACTGAATATCCTGAAATCCCAGACTTCATTCTTCCCAGTCATAAATTTAGTTATTATTAGTTATTTATATTACAAGCTGTGGACTGGAACAACATGAAAAGAATGGCCTTCCTTTGCCAGTTTCAGGTAATTACTTTTTCCTTTCAGAGGTGAGCTAAAACCCATGTCTATGAAGTGAAAAAGCCAATTACCAAAGTATCAAGGTCTCCTAAATTATGTCAATTTTGAATGAAATAAAAAAAACTATTCTCTTTGCAACAAAAAAGGGAGTGTCTAGAGAAATGATTGCATGGCCCAGTGATGAGAGTTGGAAGATTTGATTTGGTTTATGATCTGTGTAGATTGATTATATCAACAGAATCCAAGTAGTCCTTGCTTTACCGTGGAAAATATCTGGAGGTATTTGATTTTTGTACTACTTGAAGTATTGCATGCTATTGACTGCAAAACCTGTTCAAGCTACATTTGGATTTTATTGTGGGAAAGGTTCAGCTGTTTCCTGTATGAATAAATAGTGTGTCAGTGTTGCACTGCAAAATAAAGCTAAAACTAATTAGAAGATACTCAGTAAAACTCATTGTTTTCAGTAGGGGAAAAAAATCAGTCTGTGAATTGGTCAGTTGTTAACATTGTGTTCTTAATTTTCAGGATTTTTTTTTCCTAAATTATTTTGCTTAACTTACAAGTGGAAAAAACCTAACTAGTGTTCACCTTGCCACAGTGAAGTTGCTTAGTGGTTCTTAAAAGACCTTTTCAAATCAGTGGAAGTGTACCATCTAACCAAACTAATGTAATGTGCCCATGCATACTACAAATGTTAGGAAATAATCTGTACATGCCCATATGCTTTAATTATTAATAATGGCTTTTGGCTAGCCAAAAGTATAGGAGTATTCCATCATACATGGCTGAGGAAACCCAACTGGTGCAAAGTATCTTCAATCAACATAAACTGAGTTAAATAGTCATGTAAAAAATAGTACTTATCAGTAGTGCTCAGTACCCCACACATTCTGATTAGCTGAGATAATTTTATTTTAGTATAAATGAATGCATTTTTGTGACCGAACTAGAACATCTCTCTTTAATAGCGAGTTGACTGTTCCATCCATCAGCTTATTTCAGGAAGTTAAACCTGCACAACCTTTCTTTGAGTAATTCAGGTGTTGTGTTTGCTGACTCTAAACACTTGGTATAGTTCAGAGGGTTTTGGTTCTGCTTCTGCTTTATTTCTCTGTTTACAGTAGAGTTATTCCAAAGAATTATATTATCATATCAACACATGTTCATAATTCCCATTTAGTGAATGGGAGTTTTCTATACAAATAGATTTATGTAGTCTATGAAGTGACTAATCCCCTTTTAAAAAGAAGTATACAAACCAGGAAGTCAGTGATAATTATCTATATGATTAATTCACAGACACCTAACTTTTAGCCAAACTTGTATAAGTAATCCTTTTCTCTTTCCCATCTGCTGCTGAAAAGAGGTTCCAGGTAATGCTTTTATTTTCCTATCTAGTGCATCTTTTACTGCCACCTCCCATTTTCCTTAAAAAGCCATCTGTCATGTTGGGTGCATGCACCTGTCACTCTTCAGAATATTGCTGTATGAAAAATATGAAGTTTATATATATTCATTGTAGTTCTGTTTCATACAATAAGGTAGATACTGTTTTACCTACCAGTATGAACTCCCAACTCCATGAACTAGTATACTTTCCTATGTTTCACAAGTAGTATTTTGCAGTAATATTTATTAAAATATAACGATTAGAACTCCTTCCAGCCCCTGCTGGACAGCTGTTTTACATGTGGTAGTTTGACAGTCTCACCTGACATATCAAGGTGTATATGTTACTAAGTTATTTAAGCATTAGATTCCCTTTATCTCATTAGTGAGTATAAAATGGCACTTAACTACTCATAGGACACATGAAAATAATTATAAGTAATTTTTGTCAAGAAGTAGTATTTAGAAACTACCAGCCTTCATTATCTTCTAATGAAAACCAGACCATTTGTGAAGTTTCACAAATGACTTTGAAGAACTTGTCAAGAGTAAATGGAAATAAGTCCTCCTTACTTTTAAAATTAATTCTATACTTCATGCTTTCCAGCACCTTTTGGGGAGGGCAGTGCAAGGGACTTCATGCTGAAGATTAGTGCGAAATCAATTGCTAAGTTCTCTGCAAGTCCCCCTAAGTATGAAGTGCAACTTTGGTGCCCCACACAGGAAGGAACTTTTCCATTTTTACCAACTACTGTAATTTATTCTAAGAAATCCTGATCAAAATAATACTTGTATTTTTAAAACACACACAGAAAAAATTGTAGATCACACTGTTATAAGTTACCACAGAACTCAAAGAATTGGTGGTAATTTACGTATGCTATATGACAGAGAATCATTCCTTGGTCTGTTAGTAACTTTAGATACTCAGTAACAATGAAGAAAATATGGAAGGAAATACATCATACAAAAATGGCTAGTAATATTTAAGCTACGTCTAAAACTGTGAACAAGGTATTTTTCTGAAATTACTTCAAAATGCTTGTACTCTATGGTTTCATAGAAAAAATACATATACCAAATCTATTTTAATTTTGAAAATAATGTGCCAATATTGAGGTATTTATTTCCCTTATGATAGATGGCTGGAACTCTCCCTCCCCATGCTTAAACTGACCTTATCCATAGATGAAATCACCCCAACATTCTGTTCATGCTCTCCTTCCCATTTTTTCCACACAGTTGTTGAGCATGCAGTGAGTTATGCATACAGGTGTATGACCACTGTGTGTTGTATACGCCATTAGTCACTTTGCTGCACAGTACATAGCAAATTAAAAAAATTTTCAGTTTCCACACATTTAAAAAAAGAGTTGGAAAATGTATTCTCATATCCTTCAGCATTCCTGTTTTTAAATGCTCAATTTGTTATTTTGAAACTTAGTTGGGAAGAGCATACGTATGTGCTTGTAACTTGTGTTCCAGTTCCACTGCTCTGGATCAATATAGAATTAGTCTTTCCTGGACAGATACTTAGATAAATTGTTTACATGACCTGTGAGATAACACAGCTGAGTAAAAGTTGTTAAGTTTTCCTGACCAATATATGTTCACTTTATTCTGTTGTAGGGTAATGTATGAATATAAATTTACTCTCGTGATTACTTAAGGATGGTATCAATCTGTATTTGTATCTGTAGAGCCTTTAAGTATAGATGGTCTTCTCAAGCAGTTGTAAAATGTGAGATTGTTTTACTTCTTCTCCCATTTTATGACAAGGGATTAACAGGCAGTGACTGTTACAAAAACATCACATTCTAGAACCAAGCAGCAGAGAAATATTCAGTTCCAGTAACGTAAACCTCTGTCAGGACCATGTCTTTTCAATTTTTTACTTATTTACTTATCAAACTTCAAATATGTTCTGCTATATTTAATTTTTTTCCTTTCTTCCTCCTCCAACTAATTTTTCCCTCTGTGTTTCAGGGACATAAGTGAATTAGGCCCAGGGTAGGAGGGGAGGAAAGAGATGAGGTTTGAGTGCTCTGTGTCAAATACGAGGCTGATGAGTGGAAGAAGGGCTTTTTATGTTGTGTTTTGGTAATTTCTAGAGGAGTAGTAATGAGACTGTTGCAGAATTGTCCATGACAAATGAGAAATTAAAAATATAAAATCTTTTGAAACATTCTGGAGCGAGCTGTTTTGTACTAAAATTTGGCAGGGAAAAGGAAGAAATAAATATAAGAAAATGGTATTTTATTTGAGTAACCAAAAAAATGCTTTTCACCTGTCCTCCAAAATACAGTGTACAAACAAATCAACTTCTATCATTCTGAGAAAAGACAGTCATTATTTTGTATCAAAATCATTACTCAAGAGCAGAGATGAAATTAGTAGTACTTCATACTAAAAAGGAATATGAAAGAGACCTGTTGCTTCATGTTTGATATTAGTGTATTACACTGCCTACTGGATTTAATCATCTGGATATCACTGAATTTATACATAGAATTTATTCTTAAGTGAATTGTTCCTCTTAAAGATCAATCTTAAAGGACTGTTATCACAGCCAGAAATGCTGATTCTATAGAATCACTAATCAATGCTCCTGCAAATTACTAGGAATAGTTACATATATTTAATAAATAAAGCTGATTGGTTTGTGTGGGCTATTAAATCTGGGCTATTCAGAACAGTGGAACAAAAGTTATGGCTGTTACTCCTGCATTTGCATGGTCTTGGTATACTTCCACATAAGCTTTGATCAGTATCTCATTTCAATTTTTTGTAAGAGTGAGTGGGCAGGTGCATCTGGAGTTCTTTACAAACTATTACAAAAATTGGAAAAGTTAGGGGTCTGCTGGAGGCATGGGAGAACAGGCGTTATTAGATTAATCAGGTAAGCCTCTCTTCAATAAAATTGTTACAGAGAAGATGAAAGTATCTTGAAAACATAGCTGGAAAAAGCTAAGAATATTTTTTAAATGCTCAGTCATTTCAAAACAAGCTTTTGCATTAACCCATGGATTGTTGAAGAATTAGAGAACCTAGCATGTTAAACAAAGGATTTTTAGGTTTTGTCTTTCTCCTTTGACAGAGGTCTTTCTTTTAAAGATGAATCTGAGTATCAGTTGAGTAGGACAGGGCTGTAGGATTTCCCTGTGCATTAGCAGGTTGGAAGGTACTGTTAGTATGGAATGGGTGACGGACAGCCTTCTCTTATTCACAGTTCTTTATTTCAGACCACCAGTTAGTAGGGCATTGCCACAGCCGGAGAAGCTTCAGACAAATAATGTGGGGAAAAAAAAGAGACCTATAGAGGTAAGAAAAGTGCTGCTCTTCTCTTCTTTTAGGATTTTGTTTTGCCAGAAACTGACACACCTGTAAACACATTAAATTATTGTTTTATTCTAAATGTATCAAAGGTAGAAATAGTGAATAGTGGGTAAACAGCAGAAAAAGTGGGAGAGAAATTTTTCTTGTAAATAACAAAAAAAAGGCTATATTCCTTTTTCTTGCAAATGAAATGGAGTATAACTCAGTTCTTAGTAATCATGAAACCTTAGAACTGGCTGTAGAGAGCAGGATGTCTTGTTTAGATAACTGGATTGTTAGCGGGTATATTGTTGCTAATAAAACTAAGCATTTTTTCATTCCAATCTTCTTAGAATTTATTTTAAATTCATCACTGATAAGAGTTTAAAAAATAATTTAAAAAATTCTATTAATGATTATTTTAGCTTTGGCACCCGTTTTCTCATTATATGGCAATTGCAAATAAATATACCAATTTCTGGTTAATCTGAAGTGAAAACTTCATCTAACCTTGGAACATGCAGTTCTTTACCAACCCAAATATTGTTGATTCTGCAAAATATTTGGTGTAGCATAATAAACAGCTTTTTGACATCAGCGCTCTACAAGTTTTAGGCTGTAATTTAGGTTTCTAGTTGCTGGAATCAAGTCATGGACCAGCGTTTGTCAGTCTTTGTTTCTTCATGTCTTCTGCATTAAAGGAACTTTAATCTTCACTGCACTTTATTTATTTATGTGCATGTGTATCAGTGTCTCTTTCAGTGTATATGCATGTCTGTGTGTATTTTATGCAAATTCTGCAGCATGCCCTGAGAGATGTGAAAGGGTGACACAGCTGGGTGTGACAGAATGAGCAGCTGTGTAAACTGGCAGGGGAGGCATGAGCTCAGTTTCTGCTGGTTTGAGATGTCATTAAACTACTGCATAAGGACATAATTACAAAATAAAATCCTACAGAAGATTGTAAAGTTCATAACTGCTTTAAGGTTTTGTATGTCTATTGATGTGAGTATCTTTTTCAGGACCTAATTTTGGAGCTGGTATTTGGGTATCGAGGCAAGGACTGCAGAAACAATGTGCACTATTTGAATGATGGTGCTGATGTAATTTATCACACTGCATCTATTGGGATCTTGTATAATGTGGCAACAGGTAGGAGAAAACCCACTGGAGGGAAAATGTTTCTTCACACATGGGGAGTTACAGTTTATAAAGTAATTAATATGCTTTAAGTATTGTAAAAGTATGTGGAAAAATATTATTTGTTGCTAAAATTTCAGTCCAGAGAATATTCATAGTAGCTGCATAAGCAAACAAGTGTACTGAAATGTTCCTGGTGAGTGAGTTTTAAAGGAAGTAAAGATTTGTTTTTTTGGTATTAGCTTTCTGAAATCTCCATGTTGAAATGATCACAGAAACTAAAAGAGCTGAACAATGGGGTAATTTTAATTTAATTTCTAAGAATAAGTTAATATTTTTATTTGGTGTACTTTTTAGTCATCTGTATCACATACGTTCCTTCCCAATAACCCTGAGAGTTTACATAACTTAGACCTTTAAAGTACACAATGCCATTTGCTTCTGAGATAGTTAACTTGGTGTGGAAAACTTGAGGGAAAAAGTTGGAGTTACTGAGTGCTGTGTGTTGAAGTCAAGATAAAAAATTAGGAGTTTCTGTTTTCTGGTTTTACGCTTCAAAATGCAACATGATCATAATGCTGTTTTCTAAAAAATATAAAATTTTCAAACATTAGCCATGTCTAGGTGTGTATAAATGTTTTAATTAAAGTTGAAGTAGGGTTTGATTTTTTTTTTTTCTTATTTTTAGGCTCTCAGTCGTTTTACCAGGAACACAATGATGATATTTTGTGCCTCACTGTGAATCAGCACCCCAAGTTTACCAACATAGTGGCAACTGGCCAAGTAGGTATGTTTGTATTTTTGTAAAAAAAATTAACATAACAGCATGCAATCAGGGCCTTGTAAATTCATAATAAATCATAAAAATATTTGATTATGCTATCTCCGTTTGTATGAGTGTTACTCAGTTACCTGTCCTCTTTATATGTTTCTTCGAGTGTAATTGAATAAAGTCGACAAAAATATTGAGGCATGAAAGATTAAACTTACTGTTTGGAGTATTATTAAAACTGTTTTTTCAGAAATCTTAAGCCCCATTAAATTAGTCTGGTTGTATTGAACTTGTGTTAGACCTTCCAAAGAGTCATAGCCCTTCCAAAGAAGCTGAATAGAGTTAACCTTCATTGCTTAAAATACATGTCAATCTCATGTAGGTTTTACCTCATCAGGTAGATTCATTATTAACTACTTGGTGGTTGGATATGATATAGTTGTAATATTTCAGGAAGAACCAAAACCCTAATGGTGTTCCCTACAGTTAAACTGAAATTTAGATGGAAAACATAGATATATTTCAAATATATATTTCACAGTGACATTAAGATCTATGAACTAAACAGGTTTAAAAAATAAAATAAAATAAAAGCCCATTTTGCAGTGGCATAGCTGGTAGAAATTGCTGTTTCTAGATTTTGTAGAGTAGTGATTTTTGTAGCCCTACAATTTGGTTGTAGTTTTCATATCTTTTGCTGGTTCTCAGCAGATTCAAGCCTACATTATTTTCTTCAGTGCATAGAATACAAAAAAAAAAAGCCCCCTTATTTGATTTCAGAAAAAATAGCTTTTTTTTTTCTGTAGGTTTGTTTTAGAAGTTTCATGTAAATCCAATCAGTTCTGCAGAGTTTATTACCTGCTTTCCTGTGTCTTTTGGATTTTTAGGTGCATGTCTCATTAAAATTGACTTACTGACATTAAAATTGACTTTAGCTGCTTAGCTAAAATAGCTTCCTTTCTTGGTGAGTTTCTTGCCTCACATAATTTTAAACAATTTTTTAATGGAAATTATTTAAATGGAAAAAATTATCAGGAGATTTTTGTCTATGGTTTGATTGCAAAGAACATTTGCAGGAATTACAAACCTTGTATTGTCTTTGAGAATTTGCTTTTTCATCATATTTCTTAATGTGGCCCTGTTTGCCTTTCTGTAGGGGAGGTTTTTCTTCTACAAGATTTTTCTTTTACAGTGTTCATCTTACCCAAGACAAAACACAGGACTTAATACTTTTTTAATTTTCATAATCATTTCTACATCAACTAGCAGTAACACAATTTTAACTGTTTTGTAATGTGAATTAAGGCATACAAATCAGGGACAGATGACACTTTAAAGTTACATATGCTTTTAAGAAGAGGATGAAAAATAAGCTGGAAGTGAAATATCTTAAAACAGCACTTCTTTTTGATTTCAAAGTGATGTTGAGGATTGTATATACTCTATAAAGGACATACTTAACTGCTGCTACTCTTCCTACTGATATGGTTGGCACAAATAGTGTCATCATCTTGATTTCAGTTTTCAAAAGACTTATTGACTCTTTAGGTATTCAAATGCTACATCTTAGCATTTCTTCCCACTTAATTGGTTATAATATCAATGACATGAAAAAAATTATGTTTTTCATTTACTTCGGCTGAGAGAGACCTAACATACACCAAAATTAGATTTTTGTGTTGTAGCTCAAAGTGGAAACCAAAGTATATTCATTCATTCAATATATTCATTCTATGATTTACTTCTGGTGTGACCTCCTTTTGTCAGTAATTACTCATCTTTAGCAGTAAGGATTGGTGCTGCTGCAATGCAAAAAGATGACATTAAGGTGTGTGTTAAGAAATTACACTGAATGTGGCATATATTTTCTTTAGCACTTAATCTTATTACTGATCTAATTATTTTTCTGCTGCTTTTCCATTACAGGAGACTCAGCAGATATGTCAGGTAAGGGAAACAAAATTTTAACATCTTCAGGTGTAGTTAGTCTATCTAGTAGCCACCTGCAGCTTTATAGAGCCATAAGTGATGTGAATTCATTTTTAGTTTATTAAACCCCATGTATCAGTCATATTACTGTCAGCACTGAATGTAAGTCAAAACAGCTCAGCTTACTGTAAATATAGAAAAATAAAAAATGTTAGAACACACTTAAAAACTACTCTTGGTGAAACATATTCCCTTCTTGCTTCTTAGTGATTAGTGAGTTCTAATACATACTGCTACTGTAGCATTCCTGTGTATGCTTGCCAGTTTTGTAGACATGTTGGGGCTGACAACATTTGGTTTCGATCTTCAATTGATTGTAATTTTAAATATGCATTTCCAAAGTAAATTCTATTGAGGAGGCCTAGGTGACTGAGTGAAAAAACTAATCACCTTTCACATTTATGTACAATTGTCATGCAGTTATTACCACTGATCCAAAATGCTTTTTATTATGTCAGTTTAATTTTTCCTCTGTCATCTTGGGTCTTTGGCATTTTGACAGTCTTGACTGAGGTATTTTTTATTAAAGTTTTTTTTTTTTTTTTTTCAACTGTAATTGTAAAAACTCATCACCATCATGTGCGAGTGAGTTCATTGTTAAATAGCCATAATTGTCTTGTGAAGAATCTTCAGAGATTCATAAATCTGTGGTCATGTGTACTAGAAAGTGTAGTAATCTTCATGTGGGTCTAAAGCTTCTTCTGTAAGAACCAATGTACATTGATATCTTTAATGTGTGTTGACTTCTCTTAAATATGCCAAATGGTGCTTGCTCTAAGGACAGGAGGAAGAATATAGGTACCTTTTACCACACTTTCAACCTGTATTTAAAAAAAAAAAAAAAAAGCAAAGATTATATGGATATTTATATGAAAGAACATCTTTAGTCCTCATATGGTGCCTGGACACTTTCCCTGTCTCGTGTACCTTTTTCCTACTGCAACTTTAGTCTGGGGATTCAGTGTCAGGACAGAGACTTTCAGAAGGACTCCATCACACTCACACAGAAGGACCTAAGAGTCCATGTTTTCTGTCTTGTAGATCTTGCTTTGAAAGATTTTGTCAGTTCTTATTCAGGAAAACTAGGTGAGAGTTTCTGTCTGCCGCCCAAAAGAAAACTTCTGGCCAAGGTTATAGGGCAGGTGCACAATTCAAAGGTAATACAGAGTTTTACCAAGGTGTTGAAGAGTGAGAAATGGAGCCATTGTAAAGCTTTCCCTTCCCTCATCTTCCTGTAAGAACAGCAAGGAGTTTGCTGACAATTTTTGGGAAGTCAGCTGCTCTCAGCTCCTGCCCTTTCTGTTTTAATGGCATGTCCATACTATGCTGTAGTACCTCTCAAAAGGTAATGGTAACATCATGTTTCCTCCATGAGAGGAAATTACAATGGGAAATAAAAGAAATGAGGAAGTATGTTCTAAAGACTGTTTTGGAACATCTGTGGTATTGTGCTCAAAAACTGAGTTTCATGTGGCTTAAATTTTCCCTAAGTCCCTGTGCCTACTGTTTCCCGTCACATGCATGCCTTTGAGGGCTTAGATTTATCTGATGAGAAACACAAAGCATGAATCCAAAAGAGAATTTAGTTTATGTGAATCTGGGTCTATGACAAGAACCAGTAACCTTCAGACTCTACAGTCAAATTTATAAGAGATCAGAAGTGAAGAAGCTTGAGAATCTTACTGTCCTGTAGATGCCTTAAATGCTGCTCAGAGATTGTAAACCATATGTGGATTGCAAGATCTTTTGAGAAGGCATTGCATTTGGGGAAAAAAAGCTGTCATCACATTAGAGATAATCACATACATTAGTAGCATGGAGAGACAGTTTTTATGGCAGAGAGCTTGCAGTCTAAGCAATGCAGACCAAATGCCGTAGTTCTTCTCCATCGGTAAGCAAGCCAACAATTCGGCTGATGTTCTCCTGAGAGGACCAGCACTTCACACAGGTGGCCATTTTGTAGAAAGGGAATTTTGGCCCTGCATTGTAAACTGATATCTCAACTATCATTTGTCCAAAAGCCCCATGTACAAGTTACATTCTTGATGAACATCTTTATTTCTGAAGGTTTTTGAGTTAGCATACTGCTCTATGTTTTACTAAGAGAAAAACAGGAGAAGACATCTTGCTTTTAGAACTTCTCTTGTGCTTCACAAGTCCCATAACAAATGAAGCAACAAACTAGTATCTCTGGCAGTGTAATGAGGCCAACTTGTTTATCCTACCTAATGATCCTGTTTGTCATAAATTTGTTTCCAAGGGGAGGCCAAAATCTCTTTCCTTTTCTTTCTTTTTCTCCTCCATCTGAGCACAGCAATTTTGTCTTATTTTAAAAAGTATTTACTGCTGCAGTAAGCAAATTATTACATATTTTCAAAATTAATACTAATGGCATATTTTATGTTTGTGTAGCTACAGCTCCTTCTATTCATGTGTGGGATGCAATGAACAAGCAGACGCTGTCGGTACTGAGGTGCTACCATTCCAAGGGCGTTTGCTCAGTCAGTTTCAGTGCCACTGGCAAACTGCTGCTGTCCATAGGGCTGGATCCTGAACATACCATTACCATTTGGAAGTGGCAGGAAGGTAGGAAAGAGACTGGTTCTGTAGAAGGTGTTTACATTGTTAGAGATATGTTGGCTTGAGTCAAGAGCAATTAAACTTATTGAACATGAACATTAAAGCATCGTAACGTTAAAGCATCAGCTGATCGAAAATTATTACAATAAATGTTGTGCACTATGCTCTGTACAACAAGATCTAAAATAGAGGTGTTTACCCATTCTAGTGACTGCTAAATGTATCTCCATTGAAACTATTGTGTAAAGATCAAGATGGTTCACTGATTTCCAGTTATAATAACATGGGGTTTTCTTTTTTAAAATTTGTCATTGTCATTATTATTATTATTACTTTATTTTTCTCTAAACTCTGATTGCTGACTAGGTTGTCATATTCCTAAAATTATTCCCAGAAGTTGCAAATTGCAGAAATGGGGTGCCAGGATAACTCCTCTCTGCATCTTATACAGTTGGTGCCTTAAGCTATGCTGCATGTTTTCAGATCAGCTTTGATCTGTATTCCTGATTTAGGCTAAAGAGATTTGAGCTCCTTTCCTCATCCTCCTTTTCTGCCCGGCAAAGCTATACCCAGATTATTGATCCGATTCTCTAGTCTTGGAGGTTTACTTCCTCTCTTTTTGGGGATTGCTGTTGATAACTGTCAAATCAGAGTTTTAAAGATCAGCTATTAAGTTAATAAAAATTGATCTTTCAGAGTTTGTCTGATAAATCTGTGGGGATGGATGCAATATCAGATGTGTATTTATACAATCTTAGGTAGGTTGAAGGATGTGTGGTCAGAATATGCATGTGTTCATCTTAAGGGTTGATACACATTCAGAATGGCAGCTAAGGATCCCAACTGAGGAATCTTCATATGGGTCAAAATTATTTTAACTTTTTTTAACCAGAAATTAGTATTTTTCTCACCAAATTCAAAATGTCCATTTTCTTTCTGCCAGGTGCCAAAATTGCCAGCCGAGCTGGTCATAACCAGCGTATATTTGTAGCAGAATTCAGGCCAGATTCAGATACACAGTTTGTTTCTGTGGGAGTAAAGCATGTAAGGTTCTGGACACTGGCTGGAAGAGCTCTTCTCAGTAAGAAAGGGCTGCTGAGCTCCATAGAAGATGCCCGCATGCAGACGATGCTTTCTGTGGCTTTTGGAGCGGTATGTACTTCAACAAATCACCTGAAAATGCATAAAAACAAGATTTGTTTACCCTTCTGCCTTTATTCAGTTCAGTGAGACTTTTATAACCTGCTAGTGATTATATCAGTTGTTTTATTAAACTCAGTTTAGCATTCCCAATACTTACCTGCTAGTTAGAACTAGTACCAGGTTTCTTTAGAACAGAAAGGATGTCTATGGGTTTGTATGTTTTCTGGAGAAATAAACATAGATGCTTTGAACTGAGAACACACTGCTTGTCATTTAATCCAGGTAGAACAAAACTAAGTCTATACTGCAGGAACCAAGCAGTAGAAATGAGGCTGATTTTGTGCCCTCCTGGAGGTGATTGTTTTGTAATCTGCATGTGCTACTGCTCATGGATGATCAGAGAGCAGTGTTGTCCTGGGGCATCCGTTAATGTTGGATGCTGTTAGACAACTGCAGTAGGGGTTTCTTTTGCTATGGGGGTTTTTGGACATGGTCAGGCCATCTTGCTGAGTTCCACAGCACTGCTGGGTCTGGAGTTGCTCTGCATGAGCAGTACTCATATCTTCACCTGGAGAGAAAGCCACAGATACCTTTTGTGAAGTGGTCCTTTGCTTTGATTGCCTGCATTTCTTTCCCGTTTGACCATCTGACTGTTTGGTCCAGGCTGAAGTTACACCAATTTTGATTTTTGAAACTCTAACTGGGCTGTGGTTTCCATTTTTTTCTACACTATCTCTTACACAGTGGTGTCTGCCTCAGTTAGAAGAAAGTCTTACAAAAGACCAAGATATTTTCCAAATGATAGCTATTATTGATGCCCAGCCCAGGCATTAATCAGGGGTTTGGGAAATCTCTGTAAATCTTCTTACAAAGAGACAGGTTCTTAGTGTGAGAATCAGGCTGTATGCTGCATGGCCTGAAGTTTGGTATGAGGTTTGAAGATGCAGAGCTTTCAGGAGTTTTGTGAAAAGCTGTGCAAACTGAATAAAGCCAAACCTGGTGTGTTCTCCATACTTCTGTAGGGAGCAGTTCTGGGTGTGCTCTTGATTTTGTCTCAGAAGGAGCAGGTTCAGCTCTCCCTAAACAGAAACTGGAAACAGCCCAACAGTTATGCTGTGAGGATGATCTGAGGATGTGCTCTCACATTAATTTCCAGACCTCTTTTACTTTATTGGAGCCACACACAGGCATCCTTAAAATAAAGGACGTAGAGCACTAACCCACTTCAGTCAAGGAAAGTGTTTGTGCCACATGTGTACTGATACTCTTGAAACATGATAGTATTACATGATACTGAATTTGAGGATTCATCTAAGTTACTAAACCAGTTTTTCTCAACAACCAGTTCCTGTTAGAATTCTAATAAATAGCCCTTTAATTTCAGAGGTAACTAAATTTATTATTATCTTTCAAGAGCAGGAAGCAGAAGTAAAGAAAAGGCAGCCTTTAATTTTAAGTCAAACTGTTTTCTTCCTGAACTAAAGGTTATTGTAGACATGTGCGTCTCTCACCTAACCACAAAAATTACTGCAAGCATAATATATAGCAAGGGGGGTGTAAATTGCCTGTGTGCTTATGTAGAATGTCAGTACTTACTGTGGTATTCTACCTTTTTTGCCCCACGTTGCACACCTGATAGGCTGAAAGCATAGATAACCATTTGACTGAAGCTTAAGTCATTGCATTTCTTCTTGCAAAAAGAAATGCAGTGATTTTCTTCAAGCTACAAGAAAGCATCTTCAGACTTCAAGAAGGAATATAGCAGCTCATTGTTTTGTCCCTAGAGGTCTTTATTGCCTCTTCCACAGTTTCCTCTTCTGCAACAGCAAATAAAGGCAATTTAGCCTCTAAATGCAAATGGTGTTTATTTCTGAATGTTTTTCTTCCTACCTTACTCAGAATCAGATGATGAGTATATTTTTCCCCTTTTCAGAATAACTTGACATTTACAGGTACTATCAGTGGAGATGTTTGTGTTTGGAAAGACCATGTGTTGATACGAATTGTGGCCAAAGCTCACAACGGACCTGTTTTCACAATGTATACCACACTAAGGGATGGTTTGATTGTTACAGGAGGCAAAGAAAGGCCGTGAGTCTTCTTTCTTTTTCTTCTGCATGCATGTGTACTCTTTAAAAATGTTTTGGATTCATCCCATCAACACTAGTTGAGACATTAAAGATAGATGAGTAGTCCCTTTCAGATCCCTGATAGGTGTTAAGGAAAAGAGCAGGTAACCCCATGGGAGCTTCAACTAGCTATTTTTCCCATTTATTATAAGACAAAACATTTAGTCTGAAATTTAGAATTTAGAATGGTTAGGGTTGGAAGGAGCCGTATGGATTTTCTGGCTCCAACACCCATTTAGCTTTAAGCACTAAAAGGTTACCTAGTCTGTGGGGGTTACTTCTTTCCCTGAAGATGTACTAAGGTTGTTAACCCAGGTAATTTGCATGGTTGTGATTGAATCCATGAATGATAAATTTTATAGCAGTATGATGCACAACTTTCAAAGGAAGGATCTGCTTAATTATGATGGCAGAGGCAAGCTGTCTTCTCTCAAATCTCAGGTGCAGCAAGGTTCTTTGTTTCTGGGGTTGCTAGCAAGATACCTCTTCAAGCATTTTAGGTTTTTTTGGTGCCTTCCTAGTGATAAGAAAATGCTTCAGCTGTAATACAGTCCATCTGATGACATGTTAGTGTCCCATTTTGCAGGATACAGGCCACTTATCTTTTCAGACCCAACTGAAAACTTACTTCTGTGCTTGGAAGTATTTCCTTCTACTCTTTATAAATGTTGTTGTGAATTTATTTGGAGGATGTTCTCTACCACTTAGCTTCAGAGACTCTTAATAATTAGTATCTGACCTGAAACAAATAGTAATGAAAAACAATAAGAACACAGAATTCATCTCCTGTGGGAAAATGAGTATTGGCAGTATGCAAACCAAATTTTCATTTAGGGAGACTGCATGCTTTTTTCTGCCTTAGTTGCAGTTCACCAGCCTGTTTTGGTAAAATCTTGCTGTGTATAATGATCAGTCATATGTCAAAACATTGCTAGTGGAAAGCAAAGAATATACTATTGCAAGGAGTGTAAATTTATAATTCATTATAGTTCTTTTAATAATAATAATAATACTACAAATCTAATTGTGATTAAATATTCTGAAGTTCTTTGTAAGATTATACAGTAATCAAAGCTGTAACAGAAGCAACTCAATATTGTAGAACATTATTTTTGTTTCTGTTAGGGGAGATTGAAGACAGATATGATATGTCCCAGCTCAACCAGAAATGCCAGATTTATCACTGTTCCAATAAACATTATCTTCTTTTCAGAAGTTTTGGTGGTTTTTTTTATTTTGATGTGTTCTGTACTGAAATACCAGGGTTTTTAGCAAGTGGGAGGGAAATACTTAGTGTTTGCATAGCTAATACCTATTAGTTGTGTGGGTTTGATGCTGTATCTGTATAATTTATTTTACAGCAGTGAAAACAGTGACATTTTCACAAAAGTGAAAGTCTTCTGTCACTTATTTCACTGAAGTAAAATTTTCTGTTTCTCTCAACTATAATTTGAAAATCTCTGCCTGTCTGATTAAGGTGGTGGCTTGCATGCTTAACGGTTCTTTTGACTAGACAAATTCCCTCAGAGCTACTCATTCAGACTAAGCCTAGCAGCACCCATCTTTCAACTTGTCTGTGAAGTAGAACAATGAGGACTTGGAATCAGTTTGTCTTGCTGGGCTGTGAAGCTCAGTATGTTAACATCGTGTTCAGTCAAATTGAAGCTTTAACAATTTAAAGCATACTAAAATGCCTCATTTGCAGTACAGTACATTAAATAATGTAGTTCTTTCATCCATTAGTTGCCCTTTTTGTGCCAGCTGTTATACTCATGATTCTTCCTGATCTCTTCCTAGTTCAAAGGAAGGAGGAGCAGTTAAGTTATGGGACCAGGAGCTGAAACGATGTCGTGCCTTCAGACTAGAGACAGGACAAATGACAGACTGTGTTCGCTCTGTTTGTAGAGGCAAGGTAAACAAAGCTGCCTGTTGGGAAAATAAAGCTTATAATCTGTGGCTTGATCTCTAAATATCAGATAAATTAGTTCTGCTTTCTCTTATAGCTAGTGTTTGAAATTAAGGGCTAAGCTAGAAGGTGTCTACAACTGATATTGTGGCAGTAAAACATCTGCTTTCTGAGATCTCAGCCTTTCTTATGATAATATTCCATGTATATTTTTATTAAAGACTAATTAAGGATTTCTTTTCTATTTTCTTTTCACACTTCAAATATCAAATATCACATGACAAGCAGTAACTCAGCCAGTATCATGATATCTACAGAGCTTTGTACTTTAATAAATCAGAGGAGTTAAAAAAAAAATAAATTTCTTTATTTAATAACTTGACTTAAGCAAACTTTCTTGACAGAACTGTAGCTCTAGATGATATTTTAGTTACTGTTCATAATGAGAAGTTAATGAATTTTATCAGAGATAATTCTTTCCCTATTGTTCAAGGGGAAAATTCTCGTTGGGACAAGAAATGCTGAAATAATTGAAGTTGGAGAGAAAAATGCTGCATGTAACATTCTAATTAATGGTCATATGGATGGACCAATCTGGGGCCTGGCGACGCATCCATCCAGGGATTTTTTCCTTTCTGCTGCAGAAGATGGCACAGTAAGACTCTGGGATATTGGTGAAAAGGTAGGTTTTGGAGAATACTTGTTTAGGAAAAAAAATAGACTTGTGGTGGTGTTGCAGACTTGAAACTTGCTTTTTACTGTATTCTGAAAAGAATCCATCTGATGCTGTTAGCATGTAAATGAACTATTAGCATAAGGTGCTTTTAAAATATGGAAAAATAGTAACCATTACTATTCTGGGGTTTTATTTCTTCACAGAAGATGCTGAACAAAGTCAGCTTAGGACATGCAGCTCGTACTGTTTGTTACAGCCCAGAAGGTGATATGGTAGCTATTGGTATGAAAAATGGAGAATTTATTATCCTGCTTGTGACATCTCTAAAAATTTGGGGGAAAAAAAGGGACAGAAGATCAGCAATTCAAGATATCAGGTCAGAAAATATAATGCCTTGTCTATTGTAGTGTGCTAGAAATCTCTAATATTTTGGTTTTTAAAAATACAATTCTGTGTTCTGAGGAACATTGCCATGCTATTTCAGAGAGCTGGAATCAGTGAGTGGATTGTGGAGTTTGTGTGATTACACTGATAGCAGGAATAAAAAAGAAAGAGGAGGCACATGGAGATAAGGGGTCACATCAGACGAAACAACTGCTGGTGTGGAAACCAGTGATGAGGGGTGTTCCCTGAGGGCAGGTGTTGGGATTGGCACTGTTTAACATCTTGGTGGCAGCAGGCACAGTGGGGTGGAGTGCCCTCACCCCCACCCACCGAGTGCGTGGTGTGGTTGACACGCTCGAGGGAAGGGACTCGGATGAGGTAAAATGAGAACCTTAGAGAGATGAAGACTGGATTGTGAGAGATAATGGAAATGCCAGTCTGTCAGTTTGTTGTGTTTGTTAAAAAGGAGTTAGAAGTAAAATTTTGCTTCTGTTTCCTAAGTGGAGGAACAGACTGTTTCTTCTGTGAGATAAATTGGTTGTAATCAGCTAAGGCAAATTTGGAGAGCAAAGTGTGATGAAAGAGAAATATAAGCAAAGAGAGACCTTGCAGGAGAGCACTGCTAGGAGTTAGTGCTGCTGGAGTTGGAAAGCTGTCCCAAGGTATGTTTCAGAGAGAACAGAAATAATGAAGCTTCCCCAGTAATACAGAAGTGGCTGTGAGGGCTTTGTTCAGCTCAGGAAGCTACTGAGTTTCAAGACTATAAAGGAAAATTGGAAGAGAGAAACCAATGTGTAATACACTGGGCAAATAAAAGATTTGGTTTACATCTTTTTGTTCAGTACATTTCATCTAGAAGTTCTGGCTTTTCTCCAGTTACAGCACTTCAGTTTTCCAGTTTTTAACCTTGTAATTATAGCATCATGGAGTCAGAGTGTCATGTCACAAGTTGTTAGACCATGAGATGGTCATGAAATCAGATAATAAACAGTTATTCAAGAGATGTTCCCAGTTCACTTATATGTGTAATCTGTGCCAAAATTACTGCCACCTTCTCCTGGATATGCATTCCCTGAAAATTAAATTTCAAAAGTTATTTTGCTTAGCAGACTGAATACTCTGCCTCCCTCCAGTCCTGGATAGCAGATACTTGAAATGCAAATTCTGTACTTCTCAAATATTAGGATCTGTTGTAAGTGCCAACCTGTGTTCATGAAATCCTTTTATCTGTTCAGGTTTAGCCCAGATTCTCGTTACCTAGCAGTTGGTTCCAGTGAGAATGCAGTGGATTTTTATGATCTGACTTTGGGTCCCACACTAAATCGAATCAGCTATTGCAAAGATATCCCAAGCTTTGTGATCCAGATGGACTTCTCTGCTGATAGCTCTTATCTCCAGGTATCAGTCATTAATTGTTCAAGGTACTGAATGAAAAACATACTCATGACAGATACTCTGCAAGTATTCTCCATTGACAACTTCGAAGTTTTGTAGCTAAGTGTTGGAGTATGTTGCTGTCGTTAGACTTTTTTTTGTTGTAGTGGTGGCTGTCATTAGTTTTTAATAGTTTCCCTGGAGATTAAATACAGAAAATAAGCAAAGAAATGAGAGACAGATTTCAAACCTCCTGTGATGTGTCTCCCTGCCTTTTTACCTCTGATGCTGATGGTCTGTCTTAAAAAAGGAAAGAGTACAGTCTGTCATTCTGCAGGACCTGGGGACCTATGAATTCTTTGTCTCTCTGACCAGCATGATGGCATTACATGTCTTTTTAGTGCTAGCCTTTGTGGAGCAGCACCAAAATCATGGTGTTGCAACTTCCAGCTATAGAAGGGCTTAAGACATTTCTTAAAATAAAAATAAAGTAAATATAATATGCTTTCTATATTTTATTTGCATCTGAGAGGGGAAATAAGCTTCTCTCATTATCAGATCAATATTTACAGTACAAGAGGAACACCTTTATGTCAGACTTAAAGATAGGAACTTATTTGAGCTTATTTGTATATACTCACACACTAACACATACATGCAGAATGTGAGTTGTTTCAGTTATTTTTAATAGTTAGAAATTTAAATGCTAAGATTTCTTATGCTTTCTCACTATTGCTTTATGCTTTTATAGATTTTTGGGAATTTTCATCTCATTGTCTGAGTTTTCTTATTAGCTGTTACTTTATGGAGTAAAAAGTAACTGTCACAAAAATGCTTTTCAAAGCCCTCTGGAATTACACTTTCATCTTTTGAAAGAAGTTAATGTATTGTAAATTCTCTGTGGTCAACTCAAAGGTCTCTACGGGGTCTTACAAAAGGCAGGTGTATGAAGTGCCTTCAGGGAAGCAGCTTGTGGACCAGGCTGTGATTGACAGAATAACGTGGGCTACTTGGACAAGGTAAATGATTCCTGTGTTTACACCCTTATTAAAAGACCTGGAACTTCCAGGAGAAGCACCTATTCTTTAAAAGCATATTGAATCCCTTCAGTCAGGTATTTTCTTTTAACACCCCCATCTGCTCTGGCAGCAGCTCCCCTAAATGCAGCCCAGCAGAAGGCAAGGCACAGCAGATTCCCTCAGCACACAGGGGCTGTTTGACCCGTGAGGAATCTGATAAAAACCCTTGTCTCACATGTGTCCTTGTACTCACTGGGTATCTCTAGGTCCTTTGACACAGCTCTAACAGCCTATTTGTTTTATTCCACTCTGGAAATTATCTGGAATAGTGCACTATATTTTTTTTCAAAATACGATGAAAGTACAGGGCCAATTAAAGCAGATCAAAACATGAAAAGACAATATGTGACATGGGTAATTCAAGTTTATTTATGGTACTACACTGATGGTATCTGCGCAAATTCCTATTAACATTTGCATGTTAGAAGGTATACAAAAATTCTTTTAAATATCTTAAATTTATTATATGTCTTTCAAGATATTATGTGAAATATAATACCATATTTTATTTTTATTTTACAGTTAAATAACTTGTTTTCTATTCTATGAAAATCTGACTTTTCTGTGCCTTTTTTCAGTCTCTGTTGCCTGCTTTTAATTATTGTTCTCTAATTATCACCCTTGGACAAAAATTGAGAATAAGTACTTGAAATTTTTCCACATTTGAACCGCTTTAAACAAGAAGAATCCTGACTATTTGCTGCAGTACACAACTAAAACTAAGCTTTAAGAGGGCTCTGCAATGCTTATTTTGATAGATTTCTGGTTTTTGTTTGGGTTGTCATTTTTTGTCACCTTTTTGAGACAAAATCAAGAAACTAGTATTTCCTGATCCAATTCAGTATGTCTGATGTAAATCATACCTTGTAGTGTACTGTAGTAGTGTACTGTGCTCTGAACTTGGGGGAAAGAGTCATAGAAAAATTCCCAAATCATTCACTTTTTAAAAAATGATAAATTCCTCATTTCTGTGCATTCATGGAAGTATGCATTTACCTTGTGAGCTGAGTAAAACCCTTGAACAAGGCTTTGCAAAGGAAGTTTTTTTGACTCTTAAAATAATTATGTTTTCAAGGCAGGGCAATTTTTCTCTCTCTAATTATAATGAAGAGTATTCATTGGACTCAGAGAAACTTTTCTTTAGATTGATATGAAAACACTACAGAATCAACAAAATATAGTTATATGTAATAGAGAATATAACAATTTTTATTTTCCAAAAGCTGAAGCTTATTCATCTAAGGTCTGTAGTGTTCTATTTCCAATTGTCCTTTCTTTACTCTTTTTTTGGTTTTCTTTTTTACTCTCAAATGCCTCACTGGACAATAGTAGTACTATTGATTTTACCTCTGGTTCTCTCACATTGCAGTGGCCAAGTTATTTTGGGAATTATATCCCTGAATCAGCTTCAGGGGCAATTATGGAATGATTCAAGAATTAATTGCAGAATAAAAGCTACATAAGGTGTGCATGTGTGAAAATAAAATGTAAACATTGCATTTTTATAGAAGCAGTTAGAATATGAGATCTGCTTTCTATTTCCTGACTCTTGGTTTTGCAGTGGTTTTCGAAAGAATTTCTGGTCTTCTTTTTCAGTGTTCTAGGGGATGAAGTTATTGGAATCTGGTCCAGGCATGCTGAAAAAGCTGATGTGAACTGTGCTTGTGTCTCTCACTCGGGAATCAATCTCGTAACAGGCGATGATTTTGGCATGGTCAAACTGTTTGACTTTCCGTGTCCTGAAAAATTTGTAAGAACTTGTTTTTGCATGGTTACAACAAGAAGTACTGTTGTTATTACAGTCTTGTCTTGTTTCTCTAGAAGACATATGATGGAACTATTTTCTTCTCTAAATTTGTAGCTTTTTAATACCTCCTTAGCTCTGTTGTCTCATATGCATGCTCCACATCAGAGTTTCCCTACCATTTTGTGCAAGAGTTCTTGCTATAACCTCTTGTAGGTTTTGATATTGTCTGCAGTGTGCTTTAGCATAGCGCCTGCCTGATGAAAATCTCAAAGCCCTTACTAGTTTCCACATCTCTGATCCATTCCACAGATAAGGAAGATAGCTGGTGATTTTAGTCCCATCTTTGTATCTTCATGGATGAAGAGTTTACAGATTTTTCAATAACACTCTTAACTATTTTCACTGTTTTTTATAATTTTAATTTATGTTTTTTGAAAACTTGTTTTTTCTGTTCATATTTAAGATTTGAGGCTGCACAGGGTAAATTGTTCACGCAATTGCAATGAAAATATTTTTTTTCAGTGTGAGGAATTTTACACAAAACTTGGAAGTTAGTTATGTGACAAGATGTGTTTAATATTATTGCATTAGCTGAAGCATTCTTTCCAATTTGCAAGTGCTCATTTATTGGCTGACAATTTAATCTGCATTGCAGCTCAATAGTAGCTCTCCTTCAGGAGATCTTTCACATTTGATAACCTATATAACTTTCGAACGTTATAAATATCTGATGCAATAAAAAGGTAGATAAAAACATGCACGCCTTTTTTGATTTAGGACGGTACAGAACATTTAGACTCTCTAATTCTCTTGTTGCTTGGGTTTTTTTCCAGGCAAAACACAAACGATTTTTAGGTCACTCTGCCCACTTAACTAATATTCGATTCACAAGTGGAGACAGATACGTGGTCAGTGCCGGAGGGGACGACTGCAGGTAGGTGTCCTTGCCATGACTGTCAGAATCTGCACACACTGGACATGGACAATCCATAACAATGTAAAGCCCAAGTTCAGCCTCCAGCCTTTTATTCCTGTGCTTGCTTTCCTGTTCGTACACAGAGAAAAAGATATTTGTGACAAAACAAATATTCCAAATGTTAATGGGTACGGCTAATATTTAATAAGATAAAGGGTTCACATGAATATTCAGTAAATCATACTTTTAACGGGAATTTCTTTTGGCTATGTTAGCCATTTCTTTTAACAACATTGTAGTCTTCTTTATCTCATATTTAATATCTTTTTGAAAACACAGCTTATTTGTTTGGAAGTGTGTGCATATGCCTCATTGAGAGAGACATGGAGATTTGCAAGGAGGAAACTGCATGAAGTGCCAGGCATGAAATACCCAGGATTGCAATGTGACATTCTACTGTGCCCTGCATGCCTAAGAAATGACCCAAGACACAGAGAGCAATCTGTCTCTGGAAGACAGGACCTGGAGTCTATCAGAAGGATGGACTGTCACTAACACACTGAGCCTGCTAGGTTTGCTTCAGTGTCAGATAATCTGGGTTTGTATTCCACTCACTGCCAGATGTTGAAATCAAAATATGTGGATGAAAGGAAAAGTGAATTGTTAATCAATGTACAGTTCCACAGCAAGTTCTTGGGATTTTAATCAAGAGATGCTATTTCTGACCTAGTGCTGTACATTGATCTATTTTCAGCATGAATGTTTTTCCTTTAAGTTTTGAGGTCTAAATAGCATAGATAAAAAGAGTATTCCATATTTTATTACTGAGAGAGACCATATATTAACTCTTAAATATATAGTATTTTAATAAATGTTTAATAATTATAATGGAAATTATATTTCTATGGCTGGTCAAAAGGAAACATCTTATCTGATGAAGCAGAAAATAATGGAGTTGATTCCTTATGACTGAAATATTTCTGTATTTAGAGGCCTGGGTCACAGTCATGTCTGGTGAAAGCCGTTGGATATGCATGATCTTCATGGCTAATTTAGTGTTTTTGTTGCACTTAAACATTAAATTAGTTCTATGAGCAAAAATAGATTTGCTCACTTTGCGAGTGCCTTGCCCACTACCTAGAAGTCTAACTCCAATTTTTGCCTTGTGAATAAAAGTATTCTCAGTGGAAGAGAGATTATTGCTGTGTTACTTGACTGGGCTGTGAGCCTCTCTGCTGGAAATGAGGACCAGGGTGAGGATTTTGTAGCCTTCTTGTCGATAAAGTTTGGGATGTCAGCAGTGGCAAAAATAGAATTTCAGAGCAATATGAATTGATTTTATTTTCTCAGCATCATCGGGGAGATTCAGAGAGAACTTTCTGAGCATTATATTTTATACATTTGAACTTTTTAATAGAGTTAGGACTAGCTGGGAGATGTCTCTATTCAGATTTCTCTTCTGATTGTAAAAAATGTCCAACCATCTGCTTCTTTGAATGGACCTGCTATCACCTCGAGCATTTATTCTATCCTGCAACATAGCTGAGATTCTAAGTTGGAAAAGAATTTCAATGATAATAAAATCCTGAACAAAGCTATGTTTTGGGTACAAGTGAGGAAGATTTTGTCCGTTTGTCTAAATCATGTCATAGAGAAGCATTACAGACAGGTAATTTTCATGCAATATAGCAGGGATCAAAAATTACTGATTATCAGCACTGCTCTCATTGTGGCATTCTGCTGTGAACAGAAAACTCTCTTTCTGTATAAGCCACCATTGCTTTGACAGTGGCACTTGTTTAGGTCAGCCAAGAGGCTTTGGTATTTTTCATCTCTTGCAATTTCTTATGCCAGATGAAAAAGAAAGAAACCTCATCTCTTCTTGTGATCATCTCGTGTGTGTGTTGGTTACAAAGGGAATGGGAGGGCTTGCAGGTAGAAGAGAAGGAGGAGAAAAGTTACAGAGCCAAACTTTTGTGCTCTCCTTGTTATGTGCTGTACAAAACTAGTTTCCTGACTTAGGTAATACATTTCATATATCAAACTATAATAAATATTTATTTTAAAGAAGTTGATGAGCTAAACAGTTATCAGGTTTCTCAGCATGATGGTTCTTAGCAAAGTCTACAGCAGCATACAGCTGCTATTCTACAGGAGCAAAAACTGACGATTTGGTCATGAGTGAACAGGGAGATCTTGCCAGTAATGTTTTTGAGTTTAGGGGACTTGCATATGAGAATTGTGATTATACCTGATGTATCTCATAACCTTGTTTCCTGTCTGTCTGTTATACATGAAAATTAGTCTCTGGTGTTTATATCTTCTCTTTACCAGAGAAATGGTTTGTAGTGTGCTCTTTTATGGCTGTGATTCTATCCCTTATTAAAACATCTGTGCAGGGCTTTTGGACTTGAAGTGAGATTTGTCCTGCCTCTATTTTAACGTTGCCTTTCATTGGATCAAGATGGATGACTGTTAAGAGCTCACTCATAGTCTGTCCTACTCAGACTGCCAGATCAAAGTCCGTATTTTTCTCTCTCAGTTTTTCCCACAAAATCCTAGGCTCTGTGAGCTCTTCTGTAGGCCTTCACTCAGTGAAGGAGATATGTGGATCAAGAGGGTTTGTTCCTCGAATCCCTGTCACTGATCCCCTTTCTCTTCTCCTCCCTCCTTCTACCCCCTTCATTAATACTGTGCCTCTCCACTGATAATTTGTCTGTTGGTGCTTTTCCCCTGAGGAATCCCAAAGGCCAGAACTGAAGGATGAGCAAAAAGGGGTGGGAGGGACTAGGCTGAGGGCTGCAGCCTCCAGGTCTCCCTGCTTCTTCACTCTTCCAAACCTCACTGCTACTGTAAAGGGCTGGGATGGGAGCTGGAAGCTAAGGAGCTCTTTAAAAACTAAACTGTTCCTTCTCTTGCACCCCATATTGGTAGCCAGTGTTTTCCCTGGTGAAACTGCTCTGTGGTTTTCCAGGCAAAATGGGGGCAGCCAGCTGGGAATGATCACAAATGTGAAGGAGAAGAGTGAGCAGCACCTCAGTTGCAGTTTGGAGCATAATGTAGCTGTGATTCTCTGCTGAAGTGAAGAGCTGGCTGTCAGCATGGTCCAAGCTGGAAGCTTTATGATGTTTTTGGTCTTTTTGTCTGTGATGGTGCTTGCTACTGTGCCTCATTTCTTGTTTACATTAAATGCTACTGTAGTAACTTGCTAATTGTTGCCACCCATGCCTGAAGCATGGAAACAGGCTGTCTGTCTGATAGGCACTGGCAGCTTGAGGCTGGATGCTCCACGGACAAGTCAGAGGATGGCAGAACCCTGTAGGATAGGGTCAGGGAATGTGGAGGGACTAGTGACAACCTTTCACTTGGAAGCATCAGAGAGAACTGAGAGCAGGAGAGCTTTGCCTGAAACTGGAGAAAACCTCTTCTGGGGTTCTACAGCACGAAGGGAGGGGAGGCAAAAGTTCTTTGTATAATTTAATCACTCATAGTGGATGATTTTTTTACTGTAGCTTGTCTTTTTGGTTAGCAGCAAACATACATCTTTGAGATCTTATAGTCATCAATATTTTTGGTAATAAAAAAAATTAACCGGAGAACTGAGTAAAAATAAAATGACATTTCAAGTAATAAAATAAATATGCCTTTGAATGAAAGCTAATAAGCATACTTAGAACAAAGAGAATAAGGAAAATCCAGTTCCTAGGAGCAAGGAAATATAAAAAATAAACATGTTTAGAACTGACATTTGCCATAGTGCAGGAACTGAGGAACACAATTGGGAATTAAGTCAGAGAGAGCAAATCAGCCAAATATGTCAACTCATTTAGACTTGATTTTTTTTTTTTTTTATTCTCAAGAAGGCAGTCAGCATATATGACTTCCTGATTTTGCTAGAGAAAGGAAGAAATGCTGTGAAACTAAAGGATAGGATTTCAGAAAATTAAGGCTTTTCCATCACTTGGTGACAGCTGAGGAAAAACACACATTCAGAACAACTTCTGACTTTGCTCTGTGCCAGGGTTTCAATGTTAGCAAGATTAGTTTCAGCATAACTGAACTTTCTAGCAGTCAGGTTAATGCTGACCTGGAATTGCAGTCAGGTACACTGCAGGTGAGACATCTCAGTCTAAAACAAGACCAAAATTAAGGACTTCAGTACCAAGAGCAGGACTTTGATAGCATTCAGGAGTGGCTTAGTTTAAACCCATGATCCAGTTCTCTCAGCTGCTGCCTGAACCACCTCAGCCCCACTGTTTGAGCTGCCAGTTTGCCCCGAGCCACCCTAAGCACCAGCTGGATGTGCTGGGCAAGGTGTGAGAGTGTCACAAGCAAAGGACCTTGGCTTCAAATACAGCATTTAATTAGGCAAGGTGGCATATTCCCTGTTTCATTATCAGTGTCAGAGCTGTGACCAGCCTTAATCCTGATAGTGTTTTGGGTTTTTTAAATTCTGTTAATGTAAGCTACAGATGGATGTCATCTTGGCAATGTTTTGGACAAAGTGGAGTGTCCTGTAGACTCTAAAGAAGGGACAGTAAGACTGCAAATCACAACATGAATTGCCACATCAGTGATGTAAACATCCCTAGTTGCATTGCATTTGTGTGTTTTTTTGTTCTAATTGGTTTTTATGCTTCCTTGCAATCTGCTCTGTTTTTCTAAAATTTTTAGTAGCATTTGATTTCTGCTCATGTGGACAGATCCATGTGCTTGCCAAAGCCTGCTGTCATTCTTCATACCACTCACTGTTGGGTGATTACACCAAGCCCATTTATTTTGTTGGCCCTGGCTTCTGCTCTTCACCTAACTTTGACTTCAGACTTGAATTCTGCATTCTGTCCTTTCCAACATAAAAACAGAATAAAGTGTCTAGCATGCATAATAGACACAATAGGTTTCCTTGCCAAAATCATTTGCATCTAAGAAGTACTAGGTGGTTTTCTTAGTCAATTTAATGCTAGAACAGGTAAACACTCACCATCTTTTTCTCAGTTTATTATCAGCAAACTACTTGAAACCTTGATACCTTGGTTGTTTTTTTGTTAACTGTGCAATCAGCAATCCAACCCACTCACTACTTCTTTGGAACGAGGAAAAAAAGCATGGAACATGTTCTCTTCTCCACCCCTTTGTTTAAAACAAAACAATAAAAGGTGTAAGGTCTTAGCATGATGACAGTAGGCATTTCTTCTAATTTACATAATGCTTATAATTGCCTGTTCTTTTTGGAATTATGGAACATTGGGTGGAAGAAGCAGTAACAGGAAACCAGTAAACAAACATGGAGAAAAGGCAGAAGAAAGGAAAGCAGAGAAAGGAACACTCAAAAATAGGCAAAGACAACACAAAAGAACTGACAAGGGCGGTGGTGAGTGGCAAACATCTTGTTTCAAGTGGGAAATATTCAGTGGCTGCTTGGGAAGTGTAAGGACTGGAGAGCAGCAGAGTGCTCAAGGAAAGGCTGCAGGCAACTTCGGTTGCTCTGTTTCTGGGAAGATGCAGCCACTGCCACTCACTGCTGTCTCCACTCCTGTACCTGTGGGACACCAGTGTAGAGCTGAGGTGTAGCAGCAAACAGCAGGTTATCCACAAATTCAGTGGATGCTGTGGAACAAAGAAAGTGCTATAAAGATAGAAGTGCTCTGTAGTACTGAGAGCTCAGGCAAAAGAGTTTAAGGATGTGCTTTAAAAGGCTACTTTCCACCTAAACTAAATGTGGATTATTTTAATAATAATATTTTAATATTTTAATATTTTAAAATATTCTTCTGAAAATGTTCTTTAAACAAAAATATTAAACCAAAGAAATATTCTATTTCAGCAAACTCTTCATAACCAAGATGTAGCAGTTACTGCCTCTTGTTTCTCTCCTATTCAGCAGTTCTCAGTTCTGTTCCCAGGCATTCACATTTAAGATGACAGACATGAAAGCTGTGGGCTCTGTTGCACTTAACTCGAGGTGTGACAGCGAGAGGAATCTGCAGAGGGCAATTCAGATCCTACTTGAGCCAAGTTTTCCTTCAGCGGTTCCATGCCATGGGACTTCAAATATACAGGAAGTCAGGTGAATGTAATTGGAACCTGTGAATACATCTGAGTAGAAATAAATCAGTGTAAAGTTCTTGATTTTATCCCATAGTAAACCATTACTAAACAAGGAAATAATTATGCTAAACTTTATGTAAAAAACAATCCAAAGTCATTATAGGTGCTGGTCAGACCACTGGACTTTTACTTGTAGCAACTCTTTGAAAGAAACACAAAATGTGTGCATGAGTAGCTGGACTGATCCTTCTCCACTTGCTAGAGGGCAGTTGAGTTTGGGACATGAGAGGCAGGATGTTCCTATTGCTTGGTATGTTCAGATTTCTCCCAAAATAGGTGTTTCCTTAGTTTCTGTTGCTGTTTGTGGGGATTCCTTCAAGACCCTACAAAGTGATTTTGCCCTTAGCAACAGATATCTCACTTAGTTTGGGCACAGATGTCATGTGAGTTTATTGAAAAACAGAAAGAAACCAAAACCAACAAGCCTTTGTTTTGTTTTGTTTTTTAATGATATCTCCCTGAATAATTGTCATGTTAGTTCCAGTGATGTGAAGATCTGTGTGACTTGCACTGTAAAGGAAAGCAGGCTGTATCCACTTAACTAAGCATCCTGCACATAATGGGTGTTTGAAACCAGAGGATTAAGGCCAGCTGTGCTTTACCAGTTTTCTAAGATGAAGGGACAATTGCCACTGTCCCATTGTGTGTGGTGCTGCAGAGCTCATGGTGGTGCTGCCTTCAGCTGCTCTCAGTGGGGCTGAGGTAGAAGACGAGGCTGCAAGGACAAAATGTGAATTATTGCAACAATCGTTGCATTGGTGGGTTCTGAAAAGGGGCCGTAATAGAGGGATATTTTAGTTTCAGTCCTCTGCAGGAATGTAAGGCTTTAGGGGAAACAAAGACATGTTCATGTAATATCCTCCATTATTCCTTCATTAGCTTTGGCTCATACTACTCTTCCTCCTTCCCACAGAAGCCCCTATCCCAGCTCCCCCCTCTCAGCCACCAAGTAAGTTTATTTTTCCAATGTAGTGGCTGAGATGGCCAACTTTAACCATAGCTTTGCTGTTACTGTGGTCATTTGTAATGCAAAGCCAATCCCAAGCATTCTGGTGCTGAAAATTAATTTTCTATTAACTCAGTTGCAAATTCTTGAGATGGGGGAGAAGGGGGGGGAATCTTTCCATGCAATGGAGTTGGAAGATATTGCACCATGATTGTTTCAACCACGGGTTGCACCCAGGATATGTGCTACACTGTATTCTTTTGGAATCCAGTAAAAACCCTTTCTAAAGGAACTCCAGGCATGAACACACACACACATTGCATGAAATAAAAATGGTTTCCTGTACTTTTGTGAAATGTTGGTGCTGTTAGGTAGTACTTTATACATTTCTTGTCTCTTTTTCCTTTTCTTGCTACTCTGAACCCTGGTGGGCGTGGTTTCAGGTGCAAAATAGCTTGATTTTCTTTTTAAGCAGTACCTGGTAATTAGCTTCATTTCTGCTTTTTAGTTCAGTTATGGGTATACAGCATAAAGTAATGGAAAAGCTGTATTACTGATCTGTGAAGCAAGTTAAGACATTTCTAATGTCAAATTTCATACTAAAATATACTCAAGCCCAAAAAGATAACTTGAAAATGTAACAAACTAAGTAAATGCATTAGAACCATTTCCTTTAAAAAAAAAAAAAATGCATTTTTAGCTTTGTAGCTTGGCTTCTTCACTGTTTTTAGCAGAGGAAAAGCTCTTCTCATGCTGAACACTGTGCAGTTGGTGACAGCCCAGCACAGCAGTGGAAATGCAGCAATGGAGATGGCCCTGGTCTTCTGCTGCCCTTACAAATTCTTGTCTCCTCATCTCACATGGAAAACAGCTTCATAGTGGCAGCTATTTCTGCAAGGGACAGCTAATGAAGGCATTGGGAAATTCTGTAGAAAAATAATGTTCTTTGCAGTCTTTCATCTGGAAACCCATTCCAGCAGTGCTCTGTGCAACACCAGAGTGCATCGTCTCCTCTCCAGTCCCCCCTCAGGTCACCTTACAAAAATATTTTACTGTAGTTCTTTAAGCTTAAAATGCAGTTGTCTGTTCAGATTTGTTGTTTCATTATGGGGTGTGTCAGATAATCCCTCTTGCTTTAACAAAAAAAAAAAAAAAAAGAAAAAAAAAAAAAAAAAAAAAAAGATAAAAAAAAAAAAAAAAGGTATTTTAAACTAGTCCAAAGGTATGGTCATGTATTACTGTAATAAAGACCATGGGTTTAAGTGTACTCCATTTTGGTTTCCACCACGACCATCTAATTCCTGTAACAATGTTGTATGTTTATTTAAAATATATATATATATATCTATTTTATATATATATATATATATATAAAATGTCAGATTTTTGCATTAAGATTTTTTTAAATTTGAATATGAACTTTGAGTACTTTATTTAAAAAAAATTAAAAATACTTTTCCTGGAGTGTTACATTTCAGAATTCAAAATTATATTTGTCAAACCTAAGTTTAAATATGTAGCTATCATTGTTTTCTGATATTGAATGTAAATATTTGTAAAAAGAAATTCTTTTGTATATTTTTGTGAAAATGTAGTTCCCCAAAATATAAAAAAGATTTAATAAAAAAGTGCATTTATGTTACTGTTCAACACTTTTATCATTTTAATATCACTTAACCATATTTATGGGCATGTGTGCATTAGTTTTTTGCCATGTAAGTCACAAGAGCCTTCTTGAAGGAGAAAACCACGGTGTGCCCACTAGGAAAAAAGAATTCTTTAGAAGTTCAGTGGTATGGTCTTTCTTCTTGGTATAAATGGAGACACCTCAGATATCCATTTTCAAGTGATGTGGCAGTTCATAGGTTTTTTAAGTGGAGACCGTATCAGTAACTGTAATTGTTCTGGCTTTGAAGCAGTTTGTTTCCTTTGTCTTTTTTTCCCCATTTCGTGGAAACACAAAAACACCCAACGACAAAGCATTTGCTTTGTGCCTGTGCTGGGGTAGAGCCATGGGCACTGGACCAAAAGCTGCTGGACCAAAAGTACTTCTAGAACGATCCCAACATGGGAATAAGCTTTCTAAGCACTTCTGCTGCCATACTTTCTTCTTCAACACACCGACTCTTAAACAAGGAACATTACTCAAACAGAACAAAAATGTGCTTTGAAGGTTTTTAATGGAATTTAAAGAAAAACTTTTCTTACACAGATGTTTTTTCTTACAGTGTAAAAAAAATGTAAAATTGCCCAAACTTACAAACTTGGAAAATTAGAGACATTTCAAGTATGCAGTCAACCTCGTTTTATGAAAACAATGTCTATTCAAAGTCCAAAATGTAGGAGTCTTTCCTTGCATCCTGTGTCTTGGTGGTTCGTCTTCCTCTCGCTCTACTGTCCAGAGGATGCAAAGCTCAGTCCCAGGTTTTATCATATTCATTCACTGAGAAGGAAAAAACAATTCCATAAGGAGCAATTCTACCCCTCTGTAAAGATGATTTGAGAAGTGCTCTGTGCCCTACCCCTGCAATGGTTAAAACTTTTACAGAGGGGATTAGTTGGATTGAAAAGACCATTAAATCACGTGAGTATTAAGGTAGGCCCGTAGCTGCAGCTTTGGGAAGTTTGCTACTGGTTTATGAATTCATGGGTAGATGACAGGAAGGAGCTGCTCTGTCAGAAACACTCAAAAAAACCCAGCTGCATGCACCTATTGTGGAAAAGACAGCTTAGACACAAGATAAAACAATGGTAAAATGATTTTCAGCTTTATTCAAATACAACTCAGAAAACGGCACCTGTCCAGGTCAGGCTTCCACTGATCCCAGCTGCAGGGCACTTGTTTATCAGCTTTGCATCACATTAGTTAATGTTTATACAACTACTACCAAACAACAGCACACAGCTCTCTTTAAAAGAAAGCTGCCCAAAACTGGTGCCTTTCTTCATACATCTTAGTTCCTCATACACACATTACTTCTGCGATTAAAACTACACTAGTAATGTCACAACATACTTTTTATTTTTCTTGGTTAGGTTTAGAGTGTTTCTCACCTGGTTTGAGTTCGAGTCCATTTCAAGGCGTGGCGTGGAGGTACAGCAACAGTGGGATGGTAGAAAGTGCAGTCTGGTCTTGTACACTGTGTATTAAACCTACAATGCTAAAACCAAAAGTATTTCAGAAGAGGCTGCTCAGTGCTGGCTGCACTGTGACACATCTCACCTGCAAATGAGCCCCCCTCCACCAGCTCAACCCAGTGACAACAGCATGCCACTGCAATGACTGCTGGAAATTCCTTTTGCTTACGAGAGTTTACAGAGCTCAGTTTGAACTGACCTTAGTATACAAGCTGGGAGCATGACACAGCATTACCTGAGGGGGGAGAAAAGCCAGAGTATCTGGCTAATAATATCTGAGCACAGGTATTTCAGCACTGTTAGGGCTTAAAAAAGCACTGAACATCCTGGCATTAGATGCAGGGACACAATTCTATAGAAGTACACAATAGACTCCTTCAGTATATAGATTACATTAATACATTTTAGGGTAACTGAGCAATCTTTAACGTTTTTGTATGTTGCAGCATATCTGTAGGAAGAGTCAAGAGTCTTAAGATACATTCCTTCCCAAAAGGCTCCTCTCTGCCCCCAGCATCCTGGCTGGGTATATTTTGAAAAGAGATATGGGCTGGTTGAAGCTCACCAGCAACATTTGGTAGAAAGATTACTTCCAAATTCCTTGGGTCACTACTTTTGTGTATTCTGCTTATAAGGTAAAGTTAAAATGTGAACAGTAAAAGCAAAAAGTGTTAAATCCTAATAATATTCCCTACCCCAAAGTAGCATGTTTCAAGTCTCTTTCTAGAAAGAAGGAAGATAGGAGATATATCTTACTTTTGGGTGGTAAAATGGACACTCCATTTTCTTACAAGCTGGAAAAAACTTGCACAGCGGACTACTGGAGGATATGTACAGTGTGGGCAGGGGTGCTAACAGTAGAAACAAAAAGAACAGGAAGTGAGTCTGGATCAGAATAAAATGCCTTTTTAAGACAGCTCAACACAACCTTAAATACATCAATCCTGCTAGAAATTCCATTTTATAGTACTCCAAAGTTCAGCAAGAAATATAGACAGCATTTCCCAGTGCAATTGGATCCTGGAGCAGAACAATCGGGTAGTCATTTAACTTGGTTCTTCACCATTTCAGGTCAGGAAGTACCATGGTCAAAGCAAAATTTCCAACAAATGACACAGAGATTCTGGTAAGCAGAGAATCTCAAATGTTAAATTTAGACTGCAGCAAGCCTGTTAGAGTTTCAACTGACCGGACTGAGAAGCACAGGCATTGCACTTTCCAGGAATACAGAGGAGCTGCTGGAAATGATATGGGAGACAAGCACATTGTACTTGGTTTCTGGCAAGGTAACAAAACAGCACTGAACTGTGACTAGGGGCTAAATTACTTCCAAAAGATCATGCAGCAAAGGCCCTGCACCTTGGTACAGTTCAAAGGCTTGGCAACACCAACCCGTGTCAAACACAGCTACTGCCTTCACTGAGTAACCTCACACTGAAAGTCATCTCGTCATTACACCTACTTCACTCCTGCACTGGCATTTAAAAAAATAATGTTCAAAGGCAGAAAGCCTCTGTTTTCAGTGTGTGTCACACGCCACCCTTGGTAGGAGTGCCCAATTTAAGAAAAAAATCTGAGCAACACTGCAATGCTGGCTAATCCCTTCAGAAAAAACAGAACTTGTACAGGTCACCACTTTGGCCTTGCACAGCCTTCATATGGATTCTTGCATGACAGCATTGGGCATTTTTCTGGTAACAGTTTTTGCAGTACCACTGGATTATTATTCTTCATCTTGCGTTAAGAGTTGTAAGAAAATTAGGTTAACTCAAGCAAAAAAAACAAACAATTAATCACTGTCTGTTTCCAAAAATACTGTTGTCCCTTCAGCACTTTCATTTAAAGTTCAGAAAACAAGATTGTGCTTACCTGGTTTAGGAGATGGATGGGGGGTTCGTCGACTGGCGTGAGTGTAAGGACAGTCTGGCTTAGTGCACTTTGCATCATATTTACAGTTTGGATGGATGAACAGGCATTTATCAGCAAATTTGCAATTAGGAAAAACTCTGAGGGAAAAGAAATTGAGTCAAAAGCTCATACTTGGACAAAATCCCCAAATACCTGTTGCACAAGACAGACAGAGGTGCAGAGGGCTGGTGCATGTCTTGGTTCCTTCCCAAGCGGGGCACACGGTGTGGTGCACGAGCTGTGCACCCACACACCTGCACTCAGCTTCCCTTCCTGCAGAACCTTCTCTCTGTGCAGTGAACAACTAAACCACTTCACTCCCAGAGCAGTTTGGTCCCAAACTCCTTGGTGCAAGCCAAGACATGTGTGTGGCACAGAGAGGCAAAGGTAATGTGAAATCAGACCTTCCCCAGAGAGGGGTGCAGTATTCCCTAAGTAACACGATTTTCTCTGAAGAGTTTTATTTAGAAGAATTTCATTACACCAGATTTTATAAGATAATTCAAATGTCTGAGTAACTGAGTTACCCAATGTGGTAAGAGTTACCGCAAAACAGACAGTTTTTCTGGACTGTTCCTGCTTATGGAAGGTCAAAGGCACAGGACATGTTCAAGGGTTCGCCTTTCCTTTCAAATTTAAAACCCACTCCTTTAGTATGTAATGATAACCTAGCCTTCAAAAGCACGGTGACAGCTGGCAAAAGAGGGCCTATTCTTCTAAGACGCTAATTCCTGCATCTTTAAGTGACTGAGGAACACCAGCATGTACTCTATAAAACTTTCTTCTGCAGGATGTGGCTGCCATCCCTGTGTTATGACACTTGGGAGAGGGGTGGAAACAGAAGGAATTACAATGCGATAATCTGGCTCTGATCCTGCCCTGACAGGTTTGTGCTGCCTTGGAATATTTACTGACACAGAGCAGAAGTTTGCAGCACTGGAATAAAAATGAAAATAGCACGTCAATGGAGGAGCTCTGTAGTACTCACTTGCAAGGTAGTGTGGGGTGATGATACACACATTCATCTCCATTTTTACAGGCAGGCCAGTACTTGCAGCGCTCCAGCACCTTCTCCTGCTTTTGTAGCACACTTAAGTCTTCCATTTCCACTGGATGTTAAGAAAGAAATAAAAAAAACAATCCCAAGCTGGGACCTTTATGATTTTATATGCAATTGGTGTAAGCAATCTTATGTGTAGCATAATCAAAATTCACTGTACTTCTATTCTCTCTTAATCAAAAAAGTCATGACAGTAGAAGTTTATGTACAATCATATTTTCTGAAGAAAATTTCCAAAACCATAAAGTAAAAAAGCCATAATGCTGGACTGACAGCTGGCTTTTGGTGATAAAAATATCAAATTTGCACTGTTTACAAGCAAAATAAATCAGTTTTCTTTCCACATCCGAATTAAAGACTTGAACAGACAAGACAATGACTCCAGCTGAAGCAGAGTTATGACTGTTTGGCTGAGCCATGAGTTAATTATAGCCATGTTTCCTTTCTCCAAGATATTTTTTGCTCTAGAAAATTATTTCAAGAGATGAATGTTAAAAATTGATTTTTACGCTAATGAGATTTGTTACTATGGGGGCATATACTGAAAAAGAACCACTTTCATGTAATTTGATCAGACACTTCAGTTACCTGAACCCAGACTCTACTCCAAAAATACCAAAAAGTATTTTAAGAGATTCTAAGCTGAAACATTCCATACCTACACTACTCCTATGGAAACAGCATTTCTCCTTTTAATATTGCTGGTAAAACCTTATTCTCCAAATTCAGACAATTGTACATATGTTGCTGTTGTCTTATTTTTCTAAATCTACCTAAACCTTTGGCTTTTCAAAGTTTTCCAGCACTGCTTAGACTTCCCACTCTGATCCTACTAATGACAGAAACTGCTCCAGCTCCATTCTATCCTTAGCCTCATTTATGCCTTCTCCTTGCAACACACCAAAGCCAAACAATGCCATCCTGTTGTAAGACCACACTGGTTTGTACGGATCACTTCCACATGGATTTGACTGTGTGAGAGCTTCAGTCCCATCCCTGCTACTTCACAGGAATCCTTAACAGAGCTGCTACTATACTGGCAACACTCTCCTGTACCAAACAGCTTTGGTGAGGAGTGTGAGGCTATACACAGAAAAGCATGGATTTGCAAGGAAGTACTCTAATGAGCATTTCCCTGTGCTAGTAAAGTGCATGGATACACAGCATTCCCTTAATCTTTAAGACTGCCCAGTATGTGCAGCACTTCTGCAGTTAGGCGATTGAAAGGATGTGGACTTAAAGCATCTTCTGGTACAGTGCTCTCATAAATGCATTACACATTTACTGCTGGATCCATGAAATTTAAAGGTTCTCAGTATAGCATCAAATAGTATTCTTTATTTAGTTCAGAAATTTGCATACACTGCTACTACAGAAAATAAAGATCTTAATTTTCTTAAGAAAGCTAAGTAAAAAACTTGAATCCAAGCACAGCCCTCAGGCAAGTATTCAACAGGCCTATGACAAAACATTAGCCTCTGTGTTTTCCATCACCATGTCAGCATTCTAAACAATTCAAACATGTGGTTCAGCAGGCAATTTCTCTCATTATTCAAAAGAAACAGAGACTATAGAAACCTTCATGTAAAATCATGCACTGTTAAGTTCTACTTTCAGGTGCTAGCCACTGGACTCTACCAACACCTTATACTTAACAGGCTCCTTTTGGTGTCACAGCCCTTGATGGAAACAGTAATACTGTCTGATAAATTTTGAGAAGTTCAAGCCATGCCAATATGTTAACCATAACATCTCCTGTCCATCAGCACAGGGACAAATCATAACAGGTCAACCAGAAGGGCAGATTTCTGGCAATGAAGACCAACTACATTTGCAAAAAAAAAAAAAAAACAAAACAAAAAAATCCAAATCCCAACCAAATTTTACCAATACTGAGATGTGTGGAGAACTACCATGTGCCATGTTGTTCTAATATACCAAGACAAAGGCTCTGAAGAGGTGGTCCCACTGAACTCCCACATTTCTTTTGCCTAAAGAATGCTCTAATTTGAAGAACAAACGCCATCACTTTGGTTTCTTAAGAATGATAAATCCAGGAGGTGTAGCACAAAGCAGCACACCAAGGTTAGATCCTGTTGGTCAGTATAATTACCGTCACAGCTCTCCAGCTGCCTGGTTACAATTTGCATCTGCTGTGCTCGAAGACCTTTTAATCCTTTGCCAGCACACATGTGCTGGGTAACTGGTTTTAATCCTTCCATTATACACATATCTTCCTCTTCCTGATCAGACAGGTATCCTGGTGGACTGGGCACGCCATCCAGTGTCACAATGAACTTGGGACTAGCAGGTTTCTCTGGCTGTGCAAGTTGGTCTCTACCAAAAAAAGAAATGCAGTAAACTTATATTTTCTGACTCAAGAGGTTTGCTGTTAGTAAATCAAAGTAGTACAAGCTCCATCGTTGATAAAATAGAGAGTCTAGCAGTAGCAGGCCTTCTTTTAGTAATTATTGGTAATACAAGCCAGTTTGCCTTCTAGTCTCCCCGAGGCACTAATAAGAACTACAGCTCTTAGGTACAGTTCAGTTTGTTGCATTCTGCTCAACAGACAGATCCAAAAGCTCATTTACAAACAGTCAATCCTGTGGAATTTGCAGTTTTGAGGCAGAAAAAGAGAGCAAATACCATTCTTGGAATTACAAACCTTTTAACACACAAAACGTGTCGCTCAAACGTACTGAAAAGCACATTATGAAACAGTGGTGTTAAAGTTTTTAGAACTAGGATGAGAGAATTGAAATACTGATACTAAGAACTCTGATACTCAGCCTGACTAAAAGGTCAGTCTAGACTAGTGTCCTGTATCTGACAGCTGTCAGCATGGATAAGAGGGAGCATTAAAACAGGGGACACATACATTTTCTCCAGCCTTTCACCATCCCATCTATTTCACCTGAGGGATTTCCTGAATGACAGGTGATTCTAAGGATTTGGAGAACTGTGGAGTTCTCATCTTTGACAAACAGCAATGGGATAAACTTTGCTTCTTATGCAATGAAGCTAAAAACAACTACACTTCTAGAAAGCCTTTAAGAGGACTGAAACCAGAACATTAAGAACATAACAAGTTAGAAGTTTACTTTCAGGCTGAAACAGTCAGAAACTGACCTATTCACATGCAGAAATTTACCTGTAGCACAGTCACAGCTTTTTTTTTTTTTTTTTTTTTTTTGTGATATTGCCAGGTTATCCTTTTACGTTTGTTTACTCAGTGTTGGTTTTGTTTTCAATTAAGACAGGCTGCTGAAAGCCACTCACAGAAAAGAAACACCAGCAGTTCCTCAAGCACCATGGGCTCAAGCAGCCCATGTGATGAAGTTCATCACACTGTTCACAGTGTGGTTTTAACTCATAACAGGTAGGACTATTTGTTACCTTCATTTGAAGCTAACATGAACTTTAAACCTCTACTGGTCAAACTCTCCAGTAAGAAGCCTTGAATCATTGTTCAGGATTCGCCACACTCAAAACTGTGTTAAAAGACGTTCCTTAAGAAATATAATCCAAGGGTGAAACAGGTATAAAACTAAAGGCAATTTCAGCAAATGATTACTGACTAAGACTTCACAAATCAGAAGAGCAGTACTTTTCAGTTCCTTCTTCTTTCTTGCAAATCAAAGACAGGCTCAAGCTACAGTTGCCTCTAGGATTATTTTCCATTTAGAAGGATTTCTGGGAGGCTTTTTGTCCCTGCTTTTTTTTCTCCTGCTATTCAAAGTCAGTCAATTTTGCTTGATTTCACACCTCCTGACTGAACTGACAAAGCACAAGACCAATGGCTCCATCCAAACCACAAAGAAGCAATTTGACTAGTAACCGTCCTAAATGAAGCAGCTTTTTACCGTGTCTGTATTAGACGTGCTGAGTGAACGCGCACTGCCTCTGTGCCCTTCTTTCCCAGCTGCTGATTCTGTGGCACCATTTCCTCTGATAACTTGGGCTTCTTCAGGATAAATGACCGAGTATCTGAGTGAACCATAGATTCTGGGTCACTGTAATCTGCATTGGCAGAAAAATCACATAGAAAAGAGTAAAATAAGGTGGTAGCTGTACTCTTATAGCATATTTCTAGTATCAATTTACATGGTCAAGAAGCTAATCTTACTTATGTTTCAATTTCTTCCTAGTAGTTTCCAGAACATTTTTACTTCCTTGTTAATTCCACAGAGGTAGATCAACAGAAGCCATAAGCCATATTAAGTCAGATGAGGAATTTTATAAATGGAATGGCTATGCTGAAACAGCATTGAAGAGGGTCCACCTCCCCCCCACCCCGCAAATCTCTCATCCTCTGAACAGCTACTAATGTTAGCAATGTAGAAACTAGGAATTTGTAGAAATCAGTATAATTATTTGAAAAGGAGTATCTTAACATTCACTGGCCTGTAATGTTAGATTTGAAAATAAAAGATCACAAGACTTAACCCTGAGTCAGTTGCAAGGCATCTTCAGTCATAGGATCAATCTGAAGCCGACAAGAGAGCTCCTTTTGTTCAATTCCTAAAAAAAAGCAGTAAGAAGCATATTTTACAGCATGTCAACATGAAACTATAGATAAGAAAACTGAGGCACACTCTCTAATTCTTTTGATTAAAAAAAATCAACAACAAAAACATTCACACTTTTAACAGAGAAAAAAAGCCATACTCATTATTATCACACTTTCTCATTGTTTCAGGAACAGTAACATGGCAAAATCTAAGTACTGTAGGACACTACTCATTCCCATAATCACTGCTAAGTACAAATGAGGTCTGCAGGCACAGCAACTGATGGAGGCCAAGTTATTCCTCCACATTTGTAGAGGAGTTGGCCATTCAGAGAACACACACAGAGGAAAGCAGTTAACAAGGGACTACTTCACAGTCTTGAAAGAGCTGAAACAAAACAGAGCAGCTCTGTTCTATATTTGAGATACCGTTTAAAAATTTATTTTTGCTTTCTCCAGATTTCCTAAGCAAGCTGTCATTTCCATGTCAATGGAAAAAGAATGAAAATATTTAGCATAATTATTTTCTGTGCATTAATTCAAAGGCTGATAAAGCTTTTTCTCACACACTTTACAGATATAATTTCAACTACTTTAGAGTGGCAGAAAGATTCCAAATACATCTATATGAGGAATAAACATCAGCAAAAATCTTTTTAAAATAATGAATGTTTACCATTCCTTAACAATGACCATGGGATGATGTAACAAAAAGCTTACTCAAAACCAAATTTTATGCATTATCTAAATATCTAAACACTTAGCAAGTATAAACTAAGTACTTATTATAGAAATATTTTTCCCCTGCCTTACTTCTATGATTCCTTGTGACTAACAAAGACAATCTCCCATCCTCTACAAGAAAACCATGCTGAAAAGGCACTTTGTCTGCCTTTAAATGTTACGCCCTTTAGGAGATTCAAAACAGACATAAAAACCAAAGCTGACACAGTTAGTCAGGTACCAGCTGTCCTCTAAGAGCAAACAGAGTATTCTTATATTTAAACTGAAAAATACCCCACTAGAAATATTTGTGTGGAAACCATGTGTTGGAAAGAATCTTTTAATACTTCATATGCTGAAAAACTGTTCTAAATGCTCTAGAGCATCTTCACTCTCACTTAAGCTTCATGACAGAATTAGTTCTACAAAATACTAAGGAAAACATACAAAGAATGGGGAATAGAGAAGCCATTCAAATATAAGTGCTTATGCAAAACTATTCTTGTGACATTGTGACATGTCACAATGCTCTAATATTCTTTGCTTATTGATTAATTCCTCTGAGGTTGTCTGTGTGTGTGTTTGGATACATGTGACAGCCATACTTTAGAAAGCTGCATGGTCTTCAGGACAGTTCTGCATGCAACTTTTGATGCAGACTTAAAAATTAAAAGCATTCCTTTCCTTTTCTCTGCTCAGCCTGTAAAATGATATCATAAATATAAATTTATAAATGTATAAATTCTTAAAGAATATTATCAGATGACCTTGAATTTCTTCAACTGTCTGCTCCTTTGACTCTTCTACTTGAAGCTGAGAACTCAGAACAGGCAGTCTGCTTTGCAAGTGAATTACTTCTAACTGTGATTCTTCTGGGCTAATTCGAGTTCTTGGCGCAACTGGAACAGTCTGTTTCTGTGGAACTTTAAATAGAGAAACAATGCCAAATCATCTACATACTACCCAATCACAATACAGTACTGTTTTTAAATATATTGTGCTAAAATAACTCTCACAAATTCCTACACACACACACATAAACATCCCAAGCATCTGTCTCCACAAAAAGCGCATTTAAGCTACCTGTAGAATTCTTAGTGTGCAAGCATATTTGTGCATGTGCACAGAGCACCCTGAGTAGCACCTCAGAACACCTACCTGTAGTGACAAAACAGCATGAGAAAGATTAGAGTGACAACAGCAAAGTACTCATTCACCCACTTCTACATGTAATTAAGGTGGTACTTTCTGAAAATTTGAAATCACTTTTCATTCCATCTCTCATATAAATAATCATGGATCATCACTGTGTCTCTTCATATGATGCTAGCTGAAGTGCTTGAAAATAGAATACAAAACTTAATGGCAGCAGAATCACTTAGGTTCAAAAAGATCCTTAAGATCACCAAGCCTGACTGTAAACCTAGTCCACCACTGCCAAGTGCACCACTAAGCCATGCCCCTAAGTGCCACATCTACACATCCTTTAAATACCTTCAGGGATGGTGACTCCACCACTTCTCTGGACATCCTGTTCCAAGGCCTGACCCTCTCCATGAAAACTTCTTTCTTAATATCCAATCTTAACCTCCATCAGCACCACCTGAGGCCATTTCCCCTGGTCCTATAACTTATTATTTGGGAAGAGACTGACCCTGACTGAACTACAACCTCCTTTCACACAGTTTAAATCTCTGTACTGATAGTTGTAATTAAGGGGTAGCAGGACAATAGGTTGACTTCTTTACTTGGCTTCTGCTAAGACTGTCAGACCTGATTGTGAGAAGCTAAACTATTCCCTTGGCTGAGTATCAGATCAGCATTTAACAAACAACTAAAAGGTACCACTCAAGTACTGGATTCATTATTTATGAATTTACTCTTTTTGTTTTACCTATGTTTTAAATTAGCTTACTTCCATATTCCATTCAAAATACTTTAAAAAATATGTCAAAGATTACTTCTGAAGTGGAAGAACATGCATGATACTTCATGATAGATAAACTTCACGAATCACCTCTGTATTAAAGAACAAAGTGGTGCCTTCTAGTCTCTCCTCTGCAATATTCTCATGTTGGTAAGTCAAACTACAAGATCACCACTATTACTAAGAGCAATAGTTTTAATTAATTTAGACTTTTCTAGCTATGTCTTATTTCCTGCCATACTGCTTTATACACAGGGAAGAGCTTCCTGCATTACCTCGAAGTACTGTTTCTTACAGTTTGCAGAATTTGAGAGAGAGCAGGCAAGAGACTTCAGATGTTATAAAAGTCATGGTTTAAATAGTTTAGTGAATGCTCCTTCCCTGGAAGGTGCAATGCGTCCTGCTGACAACATGTGGATTTATCAACATCCAGTGAAATGAAAGCACGAGACAACAGCTGGATTTGCCCTTCTTCAGAAGTCTCTCCTAGCTAGGAGAACTGAATACCTACACACAGACAACTGCTCAACTGCTGTATCAACTGCAACTAAAACCACTGAACAGAAATTGCAGCCTTGCTGTTAAAGGACAATATACATCATCATACACATCCTGATACCTACATCATACTCTGATATACATCGATCACTTTGTTCCTTGTTATTTTTCACTTCTATTATGTACAGCCACTGCATTTTCATTTTTTGCTGTTTGGCTTTTTTCTCCTCCCCTCTGAGAAGGAAGGAGAGTGAAGAAAGGGAAAAGAGATCAAGTAAACAGCTGAAACCACCTGGCGTATTCTGATTAATTTCCCCTTGGCAACTATTGACTTCAGAATACTCTGGCACTTCCATTTAGTATCTATACACTTCACAGACTTGCTATCTTGATTAATTTGTTTTAAATACCACTTCTCTCCTTCATTTATGTTTTCATAATTCATCACTGAACATCAACTTAATGAAACAGGACATGATAAACCCCTCATGTATAACTGACTTGCTACTTAGCATTCTGTCTTATTTCTAAGCACTTTGTTCAGCTTGGATTTATACAACAGAGTTTGAAAATATTACAGATTAGCACAAGCAAAATCAATGCTAGTTACCAGTGGAATAATTGGTTGTTTTTGTAACTGATTCCTGTGCTTCGGAGATTGCTTTCAGTATTAAATTCTTATTGGCCTGTTTTGAAGGTGGCAATGAAGGTCTAAATAAAATAAAGAAAAAAATAAATTAATTGTACATGGATTGTCCAGCAACCATATCCACGTTAAAGACAGTTGTTTCAACAGGTTAACACAGGAGTAGTATTAACAGAAATCATCATCTACAATTATTTTATCCAAACCAGTTTTCAGTTACCTATTCTCTCAGTGGATGGAGATCCACAAAATGCTCTAAAAAATGGAAGTCCAGATATGGGATTTCAACTCTCAACTTAAGCTGCATGTGAAAGGCACTCTCTGCCATTAATTTCTTACTACCTCTGCCCACTACTTATCTCTTTCTATGTTTGTGCTGGCACCAGTAATTATGCAGCCATCCAGAGAAATATCATCCAGCTGCATAATTAGACTGACTCTATCAAAAACATATTTATTTGTAAAAAAAGGCTTTCTGCTTGTCTTTAACACCAACAATAAGGAAGCTTAAATCAGATAACTGTGCTTTGGTGCTGAAGATAAATTCAATACAGTGCAGTAGCTTAAAATAAATCTTATACAAGCTAGCACTGTAGGCCAGTAGAACCATTTCTTCTGTAGTTTAAATGTTCTTCCTCTATTTTTAAAAATCAGGTACAAAAGACATGTATTTTGACTAATGCCTAACACTTAGAATTAGGGAGCAGAGAAAAAGGAAAACCTCTGAAGACCACTCGAAAAGTTAAAATCACCTTAAAGAACAAATGATAACAGGTTTGAAAACAATTCCTGAAGATGAATCAAATTACTGGAAAATTATTTTACCACAATAAATACCTGGTCTGAAACATGTCAACATTAACATTCTTTTGTCAGTAAACTTAACCCTAATAATGTAAAAATTCACATTCCATTGCATCTTACATGCAATAATGAAAACAGGTTACAAAATCCAAGGTAAAAGGGTGGCATAAACAGGCATCTCATCCACAGAGTTGTGAAATAGTACAGAAAATATTAAAACAGTTTACTAAATTTTGTCTGTCAATTTCTGAAAGTGCAAACTGATTCTCCTCACTTCCAAAGTTTTTCTTCATTATATTAACTCTTGAAAACTTAGAATTACTGAGCTCTCCGGTACCTTCTTTCTGGCTTTGCAGGTACAGACACACTGCTGGAGATGCTTCCTGTTCGCAGCCCATAGTCTTCCTCTTCCTCTTCATCTTCTCCATCGTTACAGAACTTTTTCACTTTGACTACCGAGCTCACAATAGGCAGCCGTCTCTTCCTGGAGCTTTCCTCCTACAACATACAGAGCAGGCAAAGCAGCTCATTTAGCGTAAACCGTGGATCCATAAGCCAGCAAAGAAAGCTGTAATTCCACCTGGAGCCAGGAGATGGAGAACTTCCATTCCACTTCTACAAGTGACTGCACTGGATATTATGAAAAACAGACTGAAACATCTCACTGGAAATGGAATTGTAAACAGTATTTAGGGAAAAAAAAAATTCTCAAGAACAGAAAAATTATCCAACACCTACAGAAAACCAGGGGTTTCCAAAGAAATTTATAGTATTCTTCAAGAGGACTATGGTGATAGTCAGAGAGAAGTGAAATCAGTATAAACTACTTTCTTCCTCTGTAACAACTCTAATTTGAGCTAAACTTAAGGATCCATTTCTAGTAAGGAAATGACATAATCAAAAGGATGCTAACTGTTACGCACAATCAGGATGGTCCAGTATAGACAGTGCAAGGTCCCTGCTGCCTCTTCTGGACATTATTCATGAAACAGTAATAGAAGAAAAGTACCACAATACCTTTTCCAAACATTTCCAAGGAGAGACGCTCCTGACATTCATCAATTATTTATGTACACATTAAATAAATCACTATATTCTTATTTGCAATTCTCCATTCTCAAAAACTAAGACACCAGCACATATCTTTGTAAAGCATTCTAGATTTCCAAATAAAATTCATTATCCTTTATACAGAATGAAGGAGTGGCAAAGACAGAGAACTTTATAAGCAGCAATAAACATAGACACACTTGCAATACAAGGTATGTATTACATTAGCAGCCTAATAACTATCTTCATTCCTCTCAAGAAAGGCTCTTCATTCATTCATATGGATAGTCTATCAGCTAGGACTACCACCCCACCTGGCTTAGATTTGACTCCAAAGTACTTAGGGTAGCAATCATCTTTTAGTTTGTCCTTACCCAACATCCATCCCAAAGAATTCTTAACTGACACAGTTCCAAATAGAATAGTAATAAACATCATCATCATCAGTACATCTGAGCTAATAAACAGCATGCCAAAAATCCTGATTTACAGGACTGTGTAAACCTGGGGGTATGCATAGCACTAAGGGGAGATCATGCTGATTCAATGATCTTAAGATCAGAATTACAATTTCTCATTCATCATATGCAGCTCAATAATGTGCTAACCTGCAGATCCAAGTCAATATGATATGAAGATGTACATGGGAATTAACTCTGAGATGCAGCAAGCTCTGATAATGATGTCAAATTATGCAATCTTGTTTTTACCAGTGAACCCAAAGGATGAAATCTCAAACCTACTGGTACCAGTGACAGAAGACATTTTGATTTCTCTGAGGTCAAGATTTTACTGAAGTGTACATAGCAATTTAGGTTCCTAACAAGAATAAACTTTTGCAATAGTTTAGGTTGTACCAACCTCACTGCCCACTTTATCAGCACTGAGTTTGGAGGTGGGTCTGTGACCTTCTGCTAAGCTGCCAAATGCTTCTGGATTGCACAGCTGGCCTGTTTCCAAAGACCTGCAGCCTTGTGCTTCTAACTGCCGGCTCCCCTGCAAGCTGCCCTGCTGTGACAGTCTGGGCACGTGTGCGTTGCCATCGGCACTCCTGACAGCCGGTGGCCGGTAGATCTCGGCCGACGGACGAGAGGAACCGTAGGTTACAGTCACAATAGGTTTTTTCCGTGACAAAGGATTCTCCTGCACGAAGTTTAGGTCTTCATCAATTAGATCATCTGGCTCAGGTTTAATGTCAATTACAGCTTCAGAAGGTGACAATTCCCTCAAAGGCTTGACAGTAGATGTTAAGCGGGATGCAGACCCATCTTCACAAGACTGCCTGATAAAAACAGAAATTGCCAACTGTTATCTGCAAGTCAAGCCTGGAAAATGAGAACTGTCTTTTAATCAAAGCCAGGAGGGGAGAATCATTGTTTATACGAATTTAACACACTGATTGATATTTTCAATTTGGTTAATTAATCTAAGCCCATATGTTGCTTAAAGGCCTGAGTTCTGATTTAATGTTTTTTATACAACAGATTGTAGCAATGCTTTACTCTTCAAAAGTACTTGTATCTTTCCAAGTGTCTGTACTCTTTAGAATGGCTACAACACTTACACAACTACTGATGTCTGAAGGTGTGTTAGGAAGTAGCTGGCAGCCTTACCTGGAAGGAGTGCTCCTCTGCTCCTGTGAGCTGGTTGAAACTCTGGAGTCGTTTCTTTCAGTCCGAGTGCTTGACACTGCAAGAGGTGGCAAGATATCCTCACGCCTTCTCTCATCACTAACACATGAACTGCTTTTGTTGGAAGGCAGGTTGCTCTCAAAAATAGCAGATTCTGAAGATTTTACACTGGTTGGCTCTGTGGAGACAGATACCTTTCACTTTTACATTACAGGACAGCAATACAGGTTTTACAGTAAGAGTAGCTATGAAACGGCAAAGAAGATATTGCACAAGCCTGAAAATACAACGAGCTGAAAGCTGTTTCAGCTGAATACATCAGCAAGAAACACAGAAAACACACAGCGACTGTACTCAAAAAAAAATTCTCTTTCTCAAAGTATAAAGGACTTTTCTTAACAGTCTGGATCCAAAAGACCACATAAACAAAAAATTAATGAAACAGCCAAGATATTTTTGCAACTCATTATACATGTAACACTACACAGAAAAGAATAAGCCTACCTTCACTTAAAATTAATCTTCTTACTTACCAGTAGTCACAGATCGCAGCTTATCCAAAACGCCATGGAGCCTGAAATTGACAGTGGACAGGAAAGGAAGCAAAAGAGAAAAAGGAGAAATAAAAAAATTTAACTTACATTCAGACCAATCATTTTTCAGAAACCCACTGCCTTTCCACCCCTATGACAAGCACCTCTTTTATCTAAGACTTCGCTTTCCATCAACCAGGTATGTTTAGCCTCAAAAGGAGGCATAAAGTATCTTGACTCCAGTATGTCTTGCACATACAGGTATTCATCACATCATATACTTTTAGCATTTAGTTTGTTTACAAAATCAAAGCCAATACTACCACCTTTCACTACAACTAATGGAGTTAAGTATCAAAAAGACTGATTCAAAAAACCTAAGTTGGAAACCTAAAGCATAGCCTAAAGTTTTACTTGGTATATGAAACTTTAATTACACAGTAGAGTTAAATATAATTATAAGTACAAACTCAAACAGCATATAACTCATAGCACGTAAGATTCAGGATTCTTCCAGCATGCTTTGTATGTACCAGCAAAGCTCTCTGAGATGTGCTGGTGAGCAAAAATATTTCAATGAAGTACCAAATCTGCCCTTTGCCCATGAAAAATGCAGTAAGCTGAAGTAACAAAGAAAATTACAGAGCTTTAATACAATAAGGCTGCTTAAAATAAACACATATTACAGTGAGAAGAACAAAAAAAGAACCAAACACTTAAATTCCTATCTTACTTGGAATTCAAACCTGATAATGGGCAAATCCATAATTTAGGCTGAGTATTGTAAAGGAGCTAAGGAATAAGAACATATTGAAAATACTGCATGTAGGTATAATGGAGGTTTATACTCGTCCTCCTTGTGAGCTTTCACTAGAACACTTGTCAGCTGAGCTCTGGTGATGTAGATCAGTTTTCACACTGACCTCAGGATAACTGATCTGACACGTGGTTCACAGTAAGAACTGGTGGCCACCCAGCAGGATTGCCAGGTCTGTCACAATTGCTGCAAAACTTTTGCCAGAAGGCCCAAAATTACCAGCTAGAGACAAACCAAGGAAGGCAGATCTTGCTTAGTACTGTATTTAACCAACATTTAAGAACATAAACATTCTGGGTTGTCTTTAGAAGTAAAAGCATATAAAACTCCCAGCTACAATGCTACGTAACACTTTTCCACCAGTCCCCTTACAGTTTATTCATAGGCTTCATCTTGTCTTCTTTTCCAGCCTTCTTTTAATCAATACCTACTTTGGTATCTGATAAAGCACTCTAACATTGAATTTGTGTTTGTGTATATATATATATATATATATATATATATATATATATATAATGAGAATACTGACTCAGGGTTAAAACAGTCACTATGTTTAAAATTTAAGCAGATGTCAAAACCAGCTGGTGGTATTGTATCTGCATACAGTTAATATACCATCTTAAATACAAATATATAAAATTATCTTGATTTATTTGCTGAAATTTGCTTTCTCTGCATACTTATTATTTTTTCAATAAAGTTTTAGTTTCATTTACAAAGTCATGGAAGTGTTTTCTGCTACACTATTTCTTACTGTATATCAGGATTCAGTCAAAACCACACTACAGGAGCTACATTCTCATCCAGTTGTAAACTTCATTGATTTGTCTGACTCCTAAAACTACTACGAGAAAGAACTGCATGACTTCCTGATACACCGAAACCCAAAAGTTTCGCCTAAGCAGGCCACAAAAGAGAGCAAAGAAATGCCTGTGCAGTTTCCAAAAAAGAGGTCCATGCTTAATTGTACTCCTTTATTATATTTTTGACAAATGCCAGGTGAAAAATGAAACCTGTGTAAGTAAACTCAAACTACAGCCACACAAGTTACAGTATCACCTGGAAATCCATCAGTTTAAATGGTTAATACAGGGAATTGTAATTGCTGGAATTATTTTTCATTTTTTGTCAGCGTTTATAATTTCATAATATGAAATTAGAATTCATTAGAAGCCAACTTCTAAAATGTTTCTCTCTGCTATTTAATAATAGAAAAGCTCCTAGCCACTAATTACATAGAAGAAATATTGAAAGTTAATGTAGACTGTCAGTATGAAAATGTCAAAGAAAGCAAACTGAAAAAGAAAAAAAATTGTAGTATTTCTCTCACCTATACGAAACAAAATATTGTTCCTAGGTAGAAGATTCAGAAAAAGGAGTAACTTGAAAAAATGCACAACTCTACAAGCAACAAAATCTCTAGTCAAATGTCTGAAATGCAGATTTACTTACTGGTTTCTACTGTAAAATAAATTCAGTATTAGAAAATGCATGAGAAATATAATGGTTAAGTTTGTAATGCAGCATGGAAAAAATGAACCTACATTGTCAGGAACTGACAATAGAGAAGAAGTGTTGCAAAGTTGTCCTGTTCACAGTAATTCTGAGGTTCTACTTTTGATTTTTAGAGTTGCGTGGTAGTAATAAATAAATAGCCTGAGAGGTGGGAATACATAAGCATTTGGTGCTAAGCCTTGTCAAAGACAGTACACAGAATTAGATCCACTGCTCATCTGCCCTGATATAGTAATTCCCATGTACAGCAATCTGAAGGACTGTTAGCATAAAAGCAAACAGATTGGTCCTTTACATCTAATTGCAGTGAACAATGCTCTCATGCTCACAGTGGGTTTTACAGGAATAATTTTAAGTCAGCATACAGCCCTCACTTACCTGAGCACTTACAAATCTGCCTGGCTTATAAACAAATATGTCCTCCAGTTCTTTACCATCTATCACCTCAAAAAAGCCTCAAAAGCCTAAATGCTGACAGACTAAAACTAATTTACTTATTAGACATGCAAAACAGAGCATTTTATTAACGCAAATTACATAATGGGAGGATAAGTAACATTTTAAAATGTCAGGTGTCACTTACAGAAAGCAGTCCTGCACTACTGATAAGAAGTGTGACAATTAGCTTGCAAACATACCAGACAGTAAACCTGACAGTATTGTTTCCAAGGAAAAGGGAAAGGTCTTCTGTCATCTGCTCTTGACTCTTCTTATTGGCCACCATAACCATAATATAATCAGGGAGCTCTTCATCTAATAGAAAGAGAAATATGTTGTTTTAAATTTGCTGTTGATTTAAATAATAAATCATGGAAGACATAGAAAACATCTTTAAACAAGTAACTTATTTTTCTTCTGTCTTACTATAAAGACTATGCAGGCAGAGGATTAGGTAAACAAGTTAACAAGACTTCCATTTCCTCTGAGGTTCAATACCAGTCTCAACTACATGCAAAGAATAAAAGATCAACAACTTCGGAAGAGCATAAGCCAAAGATCAGTGAATTAAAAAGTGAGTAACAGAAGAGAAGGAAGGACAAGGCAAAAGAAAGCCACTCTGCTACCTATATCCTTTTTCCTGAATACTAGCAAACATCTACAATATTCATCACCTCAAATATTACCAAATACGGCACCTTATCCTTGTCAAATTTCCTTTACCTACAAAAACTTAACAAATAAATATTCATTTCTGATCTGTGCATTAAACAAATCAAAACGGTATTAACTTCCAGATTTTCTACCTACAAAAATAAAACAAATCCCAGCAACCTCATGACTGAATTTCTATTCTGCAATGCATGCAATTTCAAACACAGTGAGAAACCCATTCCCTTGCATACAAGGTATTCCCACTCATCAGAATACACAGGCAGGTGTTTAGAGCCCAACATTACCAAATTAAGGGTTTGGGGAGTTTGGTGTTTGGCTTTTCACTTCAGCCTAGCTCTAGTCTCTGCTGAAGGTCTGACTGGCACAATTGTTGCTCAATTAGTTGTGCTTCTTGAGTACAGACTTCAATTTAGTTTAATCAAACATCTTATGCTCTCCAATTCCACTCCAGGGCATGACATGAACATAACAATAATAAGTGCAAGCAACTGGGAAATACTGTCCAAATTATGAATTTGAATCAAGGCACTAATACAACTGTGATTATTTAATCAAGCTAAGACAGTACACAAGGCTAAAAAGACTTAGAAAAAGAAAATTAGAAATCAAAATCCAAATGTAAGGAATTGGCTTTCTTCTATGTCCATGTCTCTACCCTAGACAACAGAAACAACATTCACACATTGTACCTGCACTACCACTACTCAGCTGTCCCAACATAATCCATTCCTAGCTTAAACCCTCACTTCTTTTTGGTGGCTTTTTATTTCAGTTTTTGTCGTTGCTGCTTTGTGTTTGGGGTTTTTTTCACTGCAAACTACGAGTTGCACAAGATGGACTGGCGTTCAGACCTAGGAACTTATAATTGATTTTATTTATTGGCCAAGCTACTTTTAAACATGATAAGCTCTTCATGTGGTTCAACACATGATAAAATAAAGAAGACATTTTAAGTACAGATAAAAATGTATGTTAGCACAATTACCTGTAACAGTATGATAGAACAAGGAAAGAAACTTTCTCGGTAACTGTGTTGGCTTATGCCAACTTAAACCCCATGTGGAACTACAGCCTTTTGAAAAATTTCCTAGCTGATGAATAATTAACTGACTTTATCTTGCTTCAAATATACGAATATTTCCTTTGTAAGCTTTACACAACAAGTAAGTTTCAACATATCTTGTTGTAGAAGACTTTTCAAGAGAAAAGAACCAGCAGTTACAGAAAGAAACAAAGCACGGTTCTTGTGCAGAGGCTAGAATGAGGAAGAACCAACTTACTATGAGTTACCTGAAAGAAGAAATTGAGAAGTTTTGAAAAACATTACTTAAAAAGTTGTCCAAAATACTCTAGCCAAGAAAAGAAACCTGAAAATTCACAGAAATCTGGAAACAGAGGTTTAAAAAGAAAAAAGAGGCCATGGCAAGGCAGACTTAGCAATAAAGAATACAAAGTTGTTTAAAGAAGTTCAGAAGATGACTGAAAAGAAACTGCAGACACTGTCAGCTGATCCTGGGAATACAGAAAACCTGTCCTCTAAATACAAGAGACAGAAGGAAAACAAAGAAAGAATAATCAGTCATAGCTGGAATCAAAGATGGCTAGTATTCAACCAGCAGCTTAGTATTAGAGACAAGAAAGACTTTTATCTCAGAAATACAGGAGAAAGGAAAGAATCAAGGATTGAGAAACTGAAACCTGGAATGATGGTAAAAAACCCAACTAAACAAATAAAAAAATAAGTTAATTAAAAAGACAAGCTTTGAGATGGCGAAATAGATGATTTTACAATTAAAAAGTTCTAAACATGGCTCCTAGGCACCAGCTGAGTTCAGAATGTCAGCTCAGGGGTAACTCCCTTCTATGGAGCCAATACATTTTCCCATACAGCGCCTCCCTTGATACAGGAAAGGAGATGAATTCAGGCTAAAACTACAAACTTTGAACTTGGCCCTGCAACTCACAGGATCTCCAAACTATGCTCTCAATTCCTTTTCTTCACCTGAAATCCAAGAAGCATCACAGATAACAACAATGCAGTTTCAGGACTGAGATATTTTGTTTCCAACAGAATGCTGTGTTAAATTACCAGAAAACAGCTGCTCTGAAGTGTAATATCCATTTCTTCCTGGATTCAGAAAAAACTAACAAACCCAGAAGACCACAGATATTCACACAGCTCACCCCTCCAGTCACAAACAAAATAAAATCTACCCCACCTCTAAGATTCAGATACATGTATTTCATCATCATTAGCTCATCATAGCTCTTAAGTCTTCTCCTCAGTGGTCAAGCTCTTACATTTTAAAGGTTTGTCCCACACAAAGTTTCTGATGTGGCCTTTTAATTTCTTAATCCACTCATTCATCTTTATCCTCTCTCCTAATTTTGACAGACACCTCATCCTGAATTCAAGAGCTGTTAAAAATATGCCTAAGAATGACTGATTCCACCTCAGAGTGGGCTCAGCTAACTGCTGCTGTATTTCTAAGGCTCTTGCTTGATATAATGTTTCTCCTAATGCTTCAAATAAATTTAGTTTTCCTTTCAAATCCCTTGCCACCATTTCTAAAGGGGAAGACTATTAGACTGACTTCTCAGTTACTTTCACATACTGCTTCCTCTTATGCTTAGACTATAATATTTTGTGAAGTACATCTCTTTCTTTCTTACTAGTCCAGCACTTCAGGTAATTCTTCTCATGCTTAAGGCTTCTGTATGCAGTAACAGAGATAATAGTAAGTTCCATTAGCTAAGCTGTTTTTTTCCTACATAACAAAAATAATCTAGAGAAGATTGCTGAACACATGGCAAAACTTACCAACATAAGCCCCCAGCTCCTGCAACTTTCCTTTTATAGCACCCTAAAAAAATAATGAAATATTATTTAAGGGATGGATCAACAAAGTATTTCTTACTGCAAAGAGGTGGGAGGCTTAGCAAAGTTTCCCTCATTCACCATTTGAACACATTGGTTTAACACGTTAAACTTTTCCTATTTCTACTGCTCAGGACAGTAACGTTCTAACAGCGAGGGGCTGACCGCAGTGTAACGTAATCTCACTCTATCGTATTTCCGAAACCCCAGTTCCTGGCGCTACCATTCAACCTCCAAGTCCCAGCAGTCCTTTTCTAAACAGAGACCACCCGGACTCATAAGGTGAAAAGAAATCGAATCTACGATGGTTTGATAAAAGGCCATTCCCGACTCAGCAGGGAAAGAGAAGCCTGTCGGGATTTCCAGACTGCGAGTGCCGAGTGGGAGCCGTTGAGAGGCCCTGCCGGTACCGGGGGCTCACACCCGGCCAAGTCGGCCAGCGCCGGGCCCGGGCGGGCTCTACAGGGCGAGAGCCGCAGCCCCGGGACAGGGAGACGGCACCTGGCAGCTGCCCATCGGGGGACAGGGGTGCCCCGACTCCACTTCCCACAAAAACAACTCTCCTGCTCCCGCCCTCTCCGGGGACCCCCGAGGCCGAAGGAACCCCGCCGCCGCCGGCAGCTGTGACGGGGGGGCCGGCCGGAGCACGGTGCCTCAGCCGCCGGCTGGGCCTGCCCCCACAAGCGGGCCCGGCCTCCTGCCGCGGGCGGAGGGCGCGACCCGGCTGCTTCTGTCTCACCCGGATCTTGCGGCTGATCTCGGTGCCGATCTCCATGGCCGCGCCGAGCCGCCCGCGGGCCGCCCCGTCCCCCGCGCCCCGGGCCCGGCTCCCACCGCCGCCCGCGCGGGTACCGAGCGCCGCTCGGGCACAGCGCGCGGCCTCCGCCGGCACCGCCCCCTGGCGGGCGGCGGCCGCAGCGCGCCGGGCCCCGGGCGAGGCGGGCGGCGGCGGGCGGGTGCATGGGCGGCGGGCGCGGGCCGCAGGGACCGCTCCCGACGGCCCGGGCGGGGAGCCGCGCCGCTGCAGCGCCAGAGCCGCGGCCACGGGCTTGTTTCAGTACTAATGCTCTTTCTCGAGAACTACACAAATTGAATATTCCGTTATCTGTTCAAAACCAAAAAAGTTATGGTATAGCCATACACAAAGTATTCAAGTAACTTTTAATGCCACGCTACAGCTGTATAGGTTTCCTGGTGCACAGCACAGCCTCTCTATCACCTCCTTTTCTCAGCAGGGCAGGAGAAAGACAATATAACAAAAAGGCTCGTGTTGAGAACAAGGACAGACCTCACTTACTGATTACTGTCGTGGATAAAACAGACTTGGGGAAATTAGTTTAATTAATTATCAAATAATGAGAAATAAACCCAAATCATAAAACACCTTCCCCGCAGCCCTTCCTTCTTCCTGGGTTTAATTCTCCTCCTGATTCCGTACCTGTATCCCCCCAACACTGGGGAACAGGAATGCGGTTACGATGAGTTCATCATCTGTTTTCTCTCACACTGTTTCCTTCTCTCCCGCCCCCAGTAGAAAGAGTCTACCGCAAAGGCTGCATACTCACTCCTGCCATGTGAATCCTTTCCATGGGCTGCAGTTCCTCACGAACCGCCCCGCCGTGGGTCCCTTCCCTGGGGTGCAGTCAGTCCTTCAGGAACAGGCTGCTCCAGTGTGGAGCACTGCTCCCCCACAGGGTCACTAGTCCCGACGGCAAACCTGCTCCTGCATGGGCTCATCTCTTCACAAGGACACGGGTCCTGCCAGGAAACTTTTCCAGCATGGGCTTCCCACACATTCACAGCCTCCAGGCATCCATGTGCTCCAGCGTGGGGTCTTCCACAGGCTGCAGGTTGATCTCTGCTCCCCTTTTGACCTCCATAGGTTGCAGGGGCACAGCTGCCTCACCGTGGTCTTCACCATGGGGTGCAGTGGGATCTCCACTTCGGTGCCTGGAGCACCTCCTCCGCCTCCTTCTGCCCTGACCTTGGCTCCTGCAGAGCTATTCCTATCACATATTTTCATTCCTCCCTCTGGCTGAAATTTGCTTGTGCGCAATAACTTTTCTACCCTTCTTAAAAATGTCATCCCAGATGTGCTATCAGTTCCACTGATGGGCTTGGCCTTGGCCAATGGAGGGTCCATCCTGGAGCTGACTGGCATTTTCTTTACCAGACATGGAGGAAGCTTCCAGCAGCTTCTCACAGAAGTCCCCCCTGTAGCCCCTCCACTACCAAAACCAGCCACACACCCCACCCCAGTACAAGCATCTACTCAGTTACTGCTAGAAGGGATTAGTCGCAGAGGGAGGAAGAATAATGTGGAGAAAAGCCTTCAAGGTGAGCATAATAAGCAAAAAAGAAGTAATGTTTGAGGCAAACGATTTATCTTTTGCACCAATGCCCCAGATTCACTTAAGCTGATTTAATGAGTAGTATTATTATAGAAACCCAGCCTACAGATAAAGGGTCTTTTACAAGTAATGCCACTGATTAAAATAAACTCCAGGCATTGTAGTTAACAGCTGTATTAATCCCTTTCTGCATCACTGTTCCTAATATAAATCAAACATCATACAGAGATAGCTTAGACTAATTATTGCTAATGATCTGAGCTGTTTGCCTGACTCCACTTATCATATATTGGTGTTACACTGAGAGGGAACCAATAACAAATTAGTTTAATTACACCATTCAATTTTAACCTTTTAGAGAAACATTTTGCTTTCTTAAGATTTTAATTATGTTGTATTATTGGAAAAAGAAAAATTATTGCAGTACAGAAACAAGAATGAAGTTTATCTCATAAGTAAAGGATTTACTTTAGGAAAAGATACTGTGTTTGAGAAATGTTTCCTTTGCCAATAACAGCAGGAGCTCATTGCTTCAGTTCAGTACTACATTCTCTGTAGAAAAACTGTGTTTTCTTCTAATAGGAAAATTCTATAACCTGAATTAATTACTTAGTAGAACATGTTCAACACTTTACAGCACCTTATAAGTAAAAATGAATCTTGCACACATGAAATAGCAGGCTTCAAGCATGTAATAGACACATGGTATGGTCATTTTTTCTAACACTCTACTACTGCGAAAAATATATAACAATGCATGAAGACCCAGCCATCTCTTGCTGTCTTGCAAATAAATAGAATCATGAAAAACCAGGAAGGCTTCAGAATCAAAATGTGATGAATAAAGTGAATTTGTTTAGAGAACAGCTTTCAGGTTTATATTTACAGGTATTCTGACTTTTCACTTCATGAAGTTACTATTTTGCATGGTGTAAATTAAGATATTTTTCCACATGACTTCTTTCAGCACTGTGGGAAAGCCCCTTTAACTAGCAGTTTCCTGGTTATCCTGCCTGTGTTTTTATCACAAATGAATGCAACTCCACTAGGCTGAGGAGTATATATACTTGCACACCACTTTTCTGCCTGGAGGGTGCCTGATTCTGCTTCCTGTTCGGCTTGCTTCCAACTTTCTGTTTTACCTTTAGTCAGTACAAAGACCAGATGCTGGAGAGTTCCTCCAAAATGAAAATAAGGTGAAAATTTGCATCAACTTCCTTTGTATCAGCTATAGGCTGATACACTCAAACTGCAATCACATATTTGGACCAAGATTAAAAAACCCCCCAAACAACACCCCTCCAAAAACCTGTCTCAAAAGGGAGGATGTCTCCCTTTTCCTGAGAAAAAGTAGGTTTATCCCTGTTCCACTATGGTCAGGCCATATTCAACCCAGTGGTCAGAAACTTTCCTTTGTACCTACAGAACAAGGGGTGCAAAATTCAGCTCTGGGTTCTGTTTCCTCATATGAACTTAAAAAAAAACAGAATAAAGAGTATGGCAAAATTGAGGTAAAGACCCATGAATGTCGTGAGTGTTGACTTAAAGTGGGAAGCAGAAGCTCAGTATTGTGCCCTCAGGTAATCACTTCACATCTCAGTGATTGGTGTGTTTTTATCAGAGTCCATCACATGTTCATGGGTGCCCTTGTCTCTTTTGTCCCTTTTATTAGAATTGGTAGTTGGAGCAAAGCAGGTAATACAGAGGTAGTGAGATAAAAAAATTAGGTGGGGCAATGTGGAGAAAGTGCAGAAAAACACCAAGTTTGGTCACAGACTGGGGTTATAGGAAGGAAAAAGTAGAAGAAAAAAAATGTTTGTGAATACAAATGCGATGAGCTTCAAAAGATGTAAGCTGAAGAGAAGCATATTGATAATGTCCTAGCTGTCTTTTTTTAAGATGAGGTGGCGTCTTTTATGTAAATAAAAAGAAGGAAAATGCAGCAAGAACTAGCTATGGAAAGCAAGGAAAGTCTAATAAATGCAAGTTCTAGGCAGGGAATCAGGCAGGAAAAGGGTGTGATGAAGAATTAGAATAGGAAATGTGACAGATAAGAGAATTCAGACTTTGTTTCCAGTATAAATTGTTTAGAAATAGGAGGGGTTTCCTCTGTAACCTGGAATTTTCGTGGCTTGGATTTTTCATACATTGTATGAATCAGTTTTCTCCAGCAAGTAACTGCAGTTCTGTCCTCTAGCAGACACCTTTAGTAAAGGGTATCCATTTAGGCTACTTCATGGTAGTTTATTTTACTCAATATAAGATTACCCCAGAGTATGTTTTATATATTGCTTATGGACTGCTCATCATAATTATGGCTGATGTATGGAGGGGAAAAAAAGAGATACTCCTCTGGTCTCAGGGAAGGTGATTGTGTCTAGGAGAAATAACTCAGAAGAATTCATTATAGTACAAAATTACCTGCATATTTCAGCTGAGATTAGTGTCCTCGTGAGCAACTTGCTATTTACATAGTTGACCTGCAGGTTAGACCTGCTCAGACAGTAGCATGTTTGTGCACTTCACATTACCAAAACACTTTCTAGGTTTTACAGTTTATTAGTCAGCAATCACATACTCACTTTACCTTTTTCCTCATCCCTGACTGGTTCCAAGTTTGTATATACTTTGTCTGGTACACTGAATGTGGAGGGCCAATATTCCAAATTGCACACAACGATTGTTGATTTCACATGCACACAAACACATGGAGGTCTTTATATACTTGTGAGACTGGAGCACAGCCCCTCTTATGGTGTTTGCATTAGTTAAACACTGTTAATATTGCTGAATTTATGTGCATTTAAAGCTTGCTAAGACAGTTGTTATTAAGGGTATAATTTCTACTGACATGTTTGAGAGTTTTTAAGTCCAGACAGGCTGAACTATCAGCCTTTAGTCTGCATTTTTTTGCTGTGTATCTCACCAACAGCTGAAACTTTGCAAGCACGTAAATGCATGTGCATAGGTCATTTGGTAAAGCACACAGGGATTAAACCTTGGAAATATTTCCATGCTGCATGAAAACAAGACCAACAGAATTTTGGTAAGATATTTGCCTTAATTGGAAAGGCTTAAAATAAATGATCATATGATTAAAAAAAAGCAAGGATTGCCTGCTATTTGTTGTAACCCCTATTTCTGTAGTGCCCCTGTAGCCAGAGAAGCAGCTGTTCATTGCTGACATTCTCCCTGCCAGGCATTCCAACTCTCTGAGGTAATGGGCTACAAGCATACGGGCCTTCGCTTTAATTCTTTCAGCGTATCCTTCCGCATGGATAGAGCGAGGGGAACGCCTCCAGGAAAAGAAATTAAATGCACACACACAGAGGCACCCACGGACGGCCGATTTGAAAATATTCCTGAGAACGCAGTTTGCGCTCATGCGGCACAGCGTCACATGAAGGAGGGCCCCTGAAGAGCTGGCTGGCACAGGTTTATTTTGTTGTAGTATTTTCTTCCACCCCCCCGCTCTTTACCCAGTGGAATGATATCCAGAGCAAGTTTTTTGAGACAGGAAGTGAGGAATGTTTTCACTATGAGTGATCTGAGAAGAAGGTGGGTTAGCCGAGATAGCAGCTGTTTGGGAGCAGAGGAGCACAGTAAGTCAGTTCCCGAGGAATACAGATGAGATGGCTCCGGGAGAAGAAGTCTGGGAGCGCTGCGGGTTTCTTCGGCCGCACGTATGTGAAAGGAGACCCAGTGTCTTTGGCTCGCTGCGCAAGGTAAGGGGGAAACAGCGGGCACAGTAAAAACATAGCGGGTGATCTCTGCTGTGTACCGTAAGGCCGAAAAGTTTCAGCCACTTACTGTTTGAAAAGTAAATTTTGAAATGGTTGTGGGACCGTGTTTCTGGAGGTGGGTGAAGTTTGAGATAGGCACTTACTGCTGTTCTCTCAGTCCAAGAGTCATGTCAAAGATTAACTGGTAAAACAAGGAGAGGATGGAGTATTTTGATTACTTTTTTGGCTGCCCAAATACCTCTGAAATAAAAATATATGTATTTCAAGAATGTGAAGTAATAGGAATCCTTTTTCATTATGATATATTGCAGTTGTATTTTGGTTACTGACATTTATGCAGCCTATTGAAAAATATTTGTAAAGTAAAATGCTAAGAGTTGAGGGGGGAATGGGAGGAGAAAGTAAAGGAGAAAGATACCACAGTGCTCAGTAATCACATGTTAGTCACGGCCATGTTGCTGAAATTCTAATATAGCATTTTTGAAACTACAGCTTTCTGTTGAAATATAAAGGTACAAAGTTTGGCCACTAAAGATATTTTTAGCTGTTGCATGAAAATTCCAGGCTTGGTAAATAAAGTCTTGTTATTGTAAAGGTCATCAGTTGGATTTGTAACTCCTGGCAGTACGTAGCCATGAGTTTTGGCTAAAGCAGCTTAAAACACTGCAGGTAGGTCTGAATTTAAAGTAACACAGCAAACAAATTTGAGAACACCTAGGACTGCAGAATGCACAGCTGCTGAGTAAAACTAGCCCAGCTATGCTTGCAATAACTACACATGGCTAGCAGGAGAAGATACTGAATGATACTCTAGTGTTTTTCAGCAAACTTCTTTTAATTCTACAATATTTGTTACTGTTAAGAATCTTTTTTTTAGTCGGTCTTTTGTGACATGGTCTGGAAGTTAATGACTTGAGTTTTTCTTGTTATAAATGGGTTTCAGAAGTCATGAAGACTATGTCAGGTGTGCAAAAAAGAAATACTTTAGGGTAACTGCTCAGTGGAGCGTTTAATGTAAACAACCAATCATAACCTGCAGAATGTTCCTGGCTGGCACATTCTGAAATTTCTGCTCTAAACTTCCTTCCTATGTTTGCATTGCTACCTGTTTGCATAGTGAAATAACTGAAAGTCTGAGGCTGCCTCGTGTCAGATGGTTTGGAAACTTCACCTGTCAGGTTAACCTCTGGTTAGTGATTTTTGGGTTTGTGGGTTTTTTCCCATGCTCTTAGAATACTTTTCTAATTCTTGGTATGGGCACAAAAGATTGAGAGTCTTTCATACTCAGTGGTACTCCATAAAACCTGAGATTAAAACACTTCTGCATTTCTGACTGTAGCTTTCAGAGACGAGTAAATTTGTTTCTCTCATTGCTGTAGCACCAAAGAAGACACCTAACTGCAAAGAATGTATTGGAAAATGGGCCTCGGGTACATGAGCTAAGGTCAGCCAGCTAAAAGTTACTCTGTCAGGAATAAATCCAGTGCAAGATTCTAAAGGCAGTGGACAGGGGACTAAAAGCTTCTGTCTGTAGAGCATTCCCTGCATACTGTTCAAGCAGAACTGGATTTGGAGGATCAAAGTGCAGAGGGAGTAATAAAGTGAGGATTCCCTCTGTATCCCTAAGTTTTTCAGGGAAACCTGTTATCTGTTGTTACTTACTCTACAGCTACACCCAAAAATAAATTTGTTTGTGTTTGGGTGAGGATTGTTTTCTCATTCAGCCAAGATTTTAGGCGGCATCTGTTGAGTACAGGGATTGTATAGAATGGTAGAACTGCTTCAAGATTATCATAAAAGAGGTAATGAAATATGCTTCTGGTCATTCTTTGGAGTAGGGTTACAAAGATGTCATTGAGAAAAAATGCCATGCTGCCTCCTCTTTCTCCCCATTGTAGGCCTTTAATGTCTTTCCACCTTCCTTTCTTCTTTGCAGCGCTGCTGGCTGGGGAGCAGGGAGTCTGATAGGGTGTTTTTAGCCTAAAGAGATTGTGGTTATATTGGCTAAGTTTCTAGGTGGGTATATCAATGTCCAAGGAGAATGTGGTGTCTGTTTGTTTAGAGATATACCTTTGAATTTAAAAGCAGGTGTGTTAGGTAGACTACTTCTTCCAGTTCCTCCATTCCAAAAAAATGCATATCGTTTCTCTTGTCTGGTCATCCTGAAAGTCCTCCGAAATCAAATTGTGACTTTTAATATGTGCTACTAACATGCCAGTCTGTAAAAAAAGAATTTAAAAAAAAAAAAAAAAAAAGGGTATGCGTTTGTTTTCATGTTTTTACTCCCCTTCCGTCCGAGTGGTACTGCCGCTGGAGGTGTGGCGTTGTCCGGGCAGCGCTGCCGGCCCAGGGCAACCTGGCCCGGCCCAGCCCAGCCCAGCCCAGCCCAGCCCAGCCCGGCCCTGCCCGGCCCAGCCCTGCCCTGCCCGGCCCAGCCCAGCCCGGCCCAGCCCTGCCCAGCCCAGCCCTGCCCAGCCCAGCCCTGCCCAGCCCGGCCCGGCCCTGCCCAGCCGGCCCTGCCCAGCCCGGCCCAGCCCTGCCCGGCCCGGCCCAGCCCAGCCCGGCCCAGCCCAGCCCAGCCCAGCCTGGCCCAGCCCAGCCCAGCCCAGCCCAGCCCAGCCCAGCCCAGCCCTGCCCGGCCCAGCCCAGCCCAGCCCAGCCCAGCCCTGCCCGGCCCAGCCCAGCCCAGCCCAGCCCAGCCCAGCCCAGCCCAGCCCTGCCCGGCCCTGCCCAGCCCAGCCAGCCCAGCCCAGCCCGCCCAGCCCTGCCCTGCCCAGCCCTGCCCAGCCCAGCCCAGCCCAGCACAGCCCAGCCCTGCCCAGCCCAGCCCAGCCCGGCCCAGCCCAGCCCTGCCCGGCCCAGCCCAGCCCAGCCCAGCCCTGCCCAGCCCTGCCCAGCCCGGCCCAGCCCGGCCCAGCCCAGCCCTGCCCAGCCCTGCCCAGCCCTGCCCAGCCCGGCCCAGCCCAGCCCTGCCCGGCCCAGCCCAGCCCAGCCCAGCCCTGCCCAGCCCAGCCCAGCCCAGCCCAGCCCTGCCCGGCCCAGCCCAGCCCGCCCAGCCCTGCCCAGCCCAGCCCAGCCCAGCCCTGCCCAGCCCGGCCCAGCCCAGCCAGCCCAGCCCGGCCTAGCCCAGCCCAGCCCAGCCCAGCCCAGCCCAGCCCAGCCCAGCCCAGCCCAGCCCTGCCCAGCCCTGCCCAGCCCGGCCCAGCCCAGCCCAGCCCTGCCCAGCCCAGCCCAGCCCAGCCCAGCCCAGCCCAGCCCGGCCCAGCCCAGCCCGGCCCAGCCCAGCCCAGCCCGGCCCGGCCCGGCCCAGCCCGGCCCAGCCCAGCCCAGCCTGCCCAGCCCTGCCCAGCCCTGCCCAGCCCGGCCCAGCCCAGCCCAGCCCGGCCCAGCCAGCCCAGCCCAGCCCTGCCCAGCCCAGCCCAGCCCGGCCCAGCCCAGCCCAGCCCGGCCCAGCCCAGCCCAGCCCGGCCCTGCCCAGCCCGGCCCAGCCCAGCCCAGCCCTGCCCAGCCCTGCCCGGCCCAGCCCGGCCCTGCCCAGCCCTGCCCGGCCCAGCCCAGCCCAGCCCAGCTCAGCCCAGCCCAGCCCAGCCCGGCCCTGCCCAGCCCAGCCCAGCCCAGCCCAGCCCAGCCCAGCCCAGCCCAGCCCAGCCCAGCCCGGCCCGGCCCGGCCCGGCCCAGCCCAGCCCGGCCCGGCCCGGCCCAGCCCAGCCCGGCCCAGCCCGGCCCGGCCCGGCCCAGCCCAGCCGGCCCGGCCCAGCCCGGCCCGGCCCAGCCCAGCCCTGCCCAGCCCAGCCCGGCCCAGCCCAGCCCAGCCCAGCCCAGCCCAGCCCGGCCCAGCCCAGCCCAGCCCGGCCCAGCCCAGCCCGGCCCGGCCCAGCCCAGCCCAGCCCAGCCCGGCCCAGCCCAGCCCAGCCCGGCCCAGCCCAGCCCGGCCCAGCCCAGCCCAGCCCAGCCCAGCCCAGCCCGGCCCAGCCCAGCCCAGCCCGGCCCAGCCCAGCCCAGCCCTGCCCGGCCCAGCCCGGCCCAGCCCCTCCCAGGGCACCGCAGCCTCCCCGGGGTCCAGCATCCCTTCCCAGGGCACCGGCGTGCTCCGGAGCGTCTCTAAGGCGCCTTCCAGCTCAGACCGTTCGTGCCGCTACCTTAAATTTCATAGACTAGGGTGCGAGCGCTAAGGAAACACATGGAAAAGGAGAAAGGCAACGCATGGAATGGAGTTGACAGGAGAGGAGGCGTGAAGGTGTTTGTAGAAGGTGGGGAGATAGGCGGCTATTCGTAGTCTGGGTAAGAGTATGTTTTTCAAGGAAAAATTAGAAAATAAATACTTCTCAGAATTCACATCCTCACTTGGTGAGGCAAAGCGTAACCTGAAGCATCATACAGCAGTTTACCATAAGGAATAATGGTACGACTTGCTGTAATCCATGGAAGATTAGAGGAATTGCACTTTAATTGTCTCGTAGGGAATGGCTAAGGTGTGAGTTTAATGCCTCCCTTGCCTTTCTTTTCTTCCCCTTTATCATTTATGGGCCTTGGTTTTGTGTTTAATCCAACAACAGATAGTGTCTGAGTCTGCACGACACTCTGAAAAACAAGCCAGATTGCTGGATTTGCTCTTACAGAAAATGTCTTTGTTCAGTATTACAAATACCTTAGGCAACTCAGATTTCATAGACATATTTAAATACCAATTCAGTTTATAAATACTTATTTATAATACTTATATAGTTTATAGTACTTACACAGTTGTGACACTGCAGTCGCACCTGATTAAGACATTATTCACTTGTGAATTTAAAAAAAAGAGATCAACTTGCCAAAACCTAGTGTCGTCTGTGGAAAAACCAGAAACTCTGGTACTTATTTCATTATTTCAATACATAACAGCCCTGCATTTTGGAAAGGTAGACTGATTATTTAGATGTAGAAAAAATATACATGTTATTTTTCCCATGTTACCATTCCCCTTTCAGTCAAGGTATTTCTGATTCTTGTATTGCTTCTCTTTTGTTCCTTACTAGGACTCCAGTGGATGTCTCTTCTCCTTGTCTCTTGGTGGAAAACTTGCTTGGCTTTAATGGATACTGCTGCTGCTGGTTGATCTCTGGAGACTTTACAGCTCTTTACCTTTTGAGAGAGGTGACTTCTTGTCACCTCTCAAGTCTCAGCGGTGGTAGCTCTTTATCACTAACCATCTCTGGGGGAGAAAGAAGATGCCTCTCCCTTTTGGGTTGAAATTGAAACGAACTCGACGTTACACAGTATCCAGCAAGAGTTGCTTGGTGGCTCGTATCCAGCTGCTCAACAATGAATTTGTGGAGTTCACACTGTCAGTGGAAAGCACGGGCCAGGAAAGTCTGGAAGCAGTGGCTCAGAGGCTGGAATTGCGGGAGGTGAGTGAGTTGTCAAGGGAAAGCATACTTTAGTTTTTGATGCTAGATGACCAATGTGCTGAATCCTTGCCATGTAGGGTAATCGGCTACTGGAACAGCTATCCTGTGTTCCCATTGTTTCTTCACCTTCTGGTATTTATGGGGACTTGGATTGCTCCTAAACAGTTGGAAAAGTTGTTACAGAGTTTGCGGAATGTCCAAGGGAAGAAAGTGTGAGAAGTGTCAGTGAATAAAAGCTTAGAATGATAAAGCAAAATATTTTTTTTAAATGTGACAGTGCTGAAAATTCTGCTTTAAAAAGCCCATGAAGGAAGAAAATAATTTCTACCTAAGCAACATGGTTAAAAACTACAGTAAGACTTGAGTCATAAGACAGCATATTGTGTGCATGCATTTTTTTTTTTCTGATGAATTAATGCTATTAAAAGAATCTAAAGCACAAAATGTGATGTGTACCAGTTACCAACTGTTTGTCTTGCTTATTTAAATACCACAAATATATTTGGAGACACTGTCTTGGAGTTCATATATAGTCATATAGATTGAGTGCATGCCTTATGATGAGATTTGGTTTATGCTAGTTGAATATGTAAATAACTGTAAAACCTGACTTTTTCCCCAAAATCTCCATACTTGGTATTCTTTTGGAACTGAAATTTACTCTTCCACACATTTAGTGATTATTCCTACATCTCCTGTGTTGGATGAATTCCTTCTGAAATGCTAAGTTCTGACATGTTAATAGAAATCTACATAGATGACCAGCACATGAACCAATGTTATAAAATTGTTGAGTACAGGTGGTTTGAATGCAGTATTTGAATGCTCTCAGTCATGGGTGAACTGACATTTCCCCCTACCGTCTGGAAGGTTTAGTTTAGTTGACTTTGGAGTCATTGAACTGTGACAGTACGTGCACTTCTGGGGGGCAGGAGAGATAAAACTAGTGATATGAGTTTAGTGTTGCTAACATTGTTCTGAAAAATATGCTTTTGTTCTGTTATGTGGTCTGCCATAGAATGACCTTTAGATTATGGGATTCAAATACAGGATGAAAACCCTGGACTTAGGTAACCAAAATATGAGTAATTGTGAAAATAATTAATAATAAATATTTGCATTTATAACTATGATTTTAAAAAAAATATTATCTTTGTATTGTCAAGCAATGGCAACTGCTGGTAACATTGATCAAATATTGAGGAAATATATTTAGAACTCAATTCTGCAGACATTTATTTAATTTTAGAAAGCATGCATTACTGTAGGATTCCTCAGTGGGAAATATTATATATAGTCATTTGTTTCCAGAAATGCTTTTTATTTTTTCTGTTTAAAGAATAATAAAAAGTGAAATAGACATGAAGCCATTAATCTCTAAGGGTTTGTTTATTGTGGTTGTTTTCAATTGCAGTATGCTTTCTTGTATAGTCTCCCAAGTATTTTTTTAGTGTACAGTTATTTTGGAAAATGCAATTCTTTGCAAGGCTGTGCCTTCTTTTTTTAATCTTTTCTAGCAAAAGGAGAATCCAGCTCTGCTTATAGCCTTAGTGTTTACTTAGAACACATTGGTTATCATATATTTAGGATTCAATTATTGTGTGAATTGAGTTTGTCAATTTTATCTGTCCACTTTCAGATATAACTTCTAAGTCACAGAAAGTATAGAATTTTTACTGTTTGCAAAATGCAAAGGCTTTGTCCTCCTGAATGATGGCTACTAGCTTCTATTTAACTAGTCACAGAGTGCTGGAGATGCAGTTTTTTTCAGCTGTTCTTCATTATCTCTGTCTTTGGAACCACTCCTAAAAACCTTTTTCAAAACAAAACAAAAAACCAAAACAAACAAAAAACAAACAAACAAAAAACCCAGAAAAAAAAAAAAAAAGACAGCAAGAGATGCAATTCCCTCAATTAAGAGTCATATATCAGAATAAGGGAGTTGACAGTACACCATTGAACTCTGAGCAGAATCCTTCAGTCATGCATTCTTGCATGGATTATTTTGGCAGGAAAATGTGTTGCAATACAAGGGAATGGAAAATAGGGATATAAATTACTTTCCAGAGCTTGCATTCAAAAAAAGTTGTTCTGCCTTTAAATAGTCAGATTTGCCAAGCAGATACTGGATCATTCCTGACGGCTGGGTTAGTAGAAAGTTTTCAGAAAGAAAAATGTGTTCAGCACTTTTCTTAAATCTGCAAAAACAATTTTAGTCTTCGATACAATAAAATACAAAGTGTTTCTGTAAGAAGTTGCATATTTTTAGTGCACTGAGCAGCCTTAAAGCATGAAGTGGAATTCCAAGTCTTAAGCATGAAAGTATGACTGGTTTTTTTTTTTTGAATATTGAGACTCGGGACCATGCTCAAATCCAAGGTATCAGTTTCAGATTACTGTATATGGCCTACACAGCTAGGACAAGCAGTTCCCAAGCATCTTCAAAACAGTTTATTGTATGAGGCATTAGGGGAATCTCTACCATTTTTTACATGTTCAGTGGTAACATTTGTAAATACCTCCTTCTGTCTGGCGTAGTCTGGAATGACTGAATTTGGACAGTGAACTGAACTATTTTTGATGGTGTGCCATCTTTTAAGATAGTTTTAACAAATCTTCATGTAAATGAGTAATCTTCAAAGTATGCATTGCATAGCTAAACACTGTTTTTCTTTTGATTTTCCAATTAGTACTTCTCAATTTTCAAGTTGCACACTAGTGTGGACACATAGTTAGCATTTAGGAGGATTTTACCTATGTTGACATTTTTATTTTTTTACTGAATGGTAAACTTTATAGAAAAATGAAATTAATTCATTAAACTGAGTGTGTTCTGGTATTCCTAGAATGTGACTCATCAGGAATGAATATGGAATCCAGCTCTCTTAAACTGAGGAATGGGGAAAGAAGCCAAAGGGAACAGTGAACATAAGTTACTTACACTTTGTAGCACAGTCTGTCTTTTATCCTGTGAGAGAACTATAACCAAACATGATTTATGCAAAAAGCTATTACAGAAAACCATTCTGGAATCACAAGTTTGGAAAAACTGCTGAAAACTCTGCTGGTTAACTACCTTAAAAAGTGCATACAGCAATGCTAACCTTGCATCCAGGGCATGACTAGGCAAATGAAATCCCTGAAAATATGGAGATTTTTAAAACATTGTAATGTAGCTAGGTATATTAGGTAGCTAGGTTTGGCAGGAGATGTTATGACTGGTGTCTTTCTTGTTGATTTGTTGTTGTTTTCTAATAGCACTTCTAAATCAGAGAGTAGGGGTAAATTCTGCTACTGTGTACAAGCAGAGTCTGGATAAACTGCAGATATGTGGTAAAATACAAGTATAAGAACCAGTGGCAGGGAACTTCTGTGGAGTGTATGTGTTTTTCATATGGAAGTTCCTGTGTTTGTTTTGGACGTGCAGAGGAAAAGGAACCAAGGTTATCTGGATCCTGAATAACTTCAAAGTTCTGAAACAGTGCTTCAGAAATGCTTGAATTATGCTGTAAAACTTTGCTCTGAATTCTAAAACATCAATTCTCTTTTGGAGAAAGCACCAAAAATACTTTTAATTCATTGTGGTCATTACTTAAATGTGTTTTGCATGAGAAGAGTGCTTTTAAAATCAGACTAAGTGCAACCATAAATATTCTTATGTCTATGTGTATCAGTAACCATATTGACTGACAAATAAGAATTAGGCCACATCATGACAGAGGAATCAGTAACATAATTATGTTTATGTCTTGTATCAAAGTCTGACAACATTTTAGCTGATGCTTGCAGAAATAAGAGATGCAGTGCTTGTAGTTGAATGGCTGTGGTTGCCTCTGGACCGAATTTTCCTTATAATTAGGAAAGGAGAAACTGTCATGGAGGAACGTATATAAGAATGCAGACCTTCCATGTGTAATCTGATTAGTTTAAAAGATGCTGCTTTATTGAAAGGCAAATTTGAATCCATCTAAACCAAATATCAATTATAAGAGTGTGATAATTGTAATTTAGAAACCAAGATAAGTTGAAGGACAGAGCAGTCAGGCAAAAATCAGTAACTGCCTCAGTTCAATTATTTTTGTTCTTCCTTTCTCAGAAGAGAAAAAGATATACATTCAGGTAAAGGGTTTGCACTCAGTCTTATTATACTCAGCAGCACAAAATTGAGGTTTTTCCATGAAAACAATAGTGGCAGTTAGGAAGCCTTGCATCTGATTTCTTTAGCATTTTTATAAAGTTAAGTCAGAATTTGAATATACCACTTAATTGCATTTTGTTTACCATTATGTCAGTGAATTCCTGTACAGTTTTATGCCAATTTTGATAGAAGAGGTTTTCTTTACTTCTGAAACAAAGGCATTAGCTTATTGTTTAGTATTTTTAGGCTGCTTTGAATTTTGGCTTTTCCCTTTAGTAAAGCAATCCGAACTTAAGCCTCTGATGAATCAGATGATACTTCTAATGTCAGTGATGTTTAAGGTGGAAGTCAAAAGCAGTTATATGAGTTCATCCTTCTCAGAGCCTAGAACAGTGGTGGGAAAAAGTAACATTTTTTTCAAAAAAAAGTATATTTCTACATTTCTTGGTCATGTTGATAACTGACCTATCTCTGCCAGAGGTTAAAATATGCCTCGAATATAATGTTTGTGCACTATGAAGGTATGGGTCTTTAGCTTGTAAATGAGTCAGCTTAGCTTTGTCACATGTTCTGATGAGTAGAATCTTCCTTGCCTGTTAGGAGATTGTTTATTCATTATATTTGAAGGGTGTGAAACACAGTGTATTGTGATTTGTACAGCGTTTTGTTTGAATAAACTAGAATACATCAGATTACCTTGCAACATATTGATTTACTTTTTTGTTTCTTATCCCTTCTGTTTTGCTTTAAACTGGAGTTGGCAATTGCTTTGTTTAAATAGCATTTGTGAATTCCATATTAGAGTAGTAAGGAGAAAATAATTGTGTGTGTGAGTGTTGGAAAAAACGTTTCCATTATGAAAGAACTAAGATTTAAGAATAAATTGTCTCTTTGTTCATATAGCTACTCTGCTAAATATTCCCTCCTGTAGCTACAGTTGAAGAGCTTGTCAATGCTAGAGCAACAAAAGCAGTATAGACAAGAGTACCCTACAGTAAATAGCTTCAATATGGGGGAGAAGGGAGGGGTTTTTGTCAGTGATCCTCCTATTTCTGCAAGAAAAATTGATCATGGTATTATATAGAGAAGTGCAACTTTCTACTTGGTAGCTGGTACATGACGAGAGTCACAAAGGTTTTTTTCTCCACCACTTCCAGGAAGTCTTGGATATTGTACACTGGCCAGTCGAGGCTGCTCCAAGTCCTTTCTCAGCTAGAGATTGGGAAGTTTTGAGGAGGAGGTTGTCTGCTGTGATAAGAATGGAGTTTCTGGAGAATTTTCAAGACCTGTTGTCTCTTTCTGTAGCTCTTAACATCGGGCGTAGGGAAGAGCTTTCATTTGGTATCTGCCAGTTGTGCTTAGTACAGGATTATTGACCTGGTTCTCCTGCACGTGGTTTGTTTAAACTGTGCTATCCTGATGGCAGGAGCTGTTCTTATCCAAGCACATAATAAAGCTAGACGTGGTGGAGCCCTTGGGCTAACTGGGATTTTGCGATTTTGACTGCGGTGCTTATCCTGCAATAATGAGAAAATGTTTTCAGCATTCTGATCAGGGAAGTCTTATGGTTTGTTTTATTTGTATGAACCAGTGTAAAAGAGGAAAAGTCTGAAAATATATTTTGACTGTATTCTTCTGCTTTTGTTTTCTCTTTTCTGATTTTTTGCCTCAGATCTTAGAATGGTGATTCTCGGGCACCCTTGAGGCAGGTAGCTAAATGCATTAATTAGAAGGCACTGTATTAACCATTAGAAAACAATTCTCCTTTCCAGCCTATTTATAATCTATGACATATTTTGTAGGATTTATAGTAAAGGATATGGAAATTAACTGGAAAACATATTACTAAATATATAAGGTTGAAGTAAATTTTGAACACTACCTCAGAGGACCTCCAACGGTTGCATGGTCCTACCCTCTGGTCAGGAGGATCAGGTGGTTCAGGGGTTGCCTGGGTGAGTTTACCACCCAGGTGCCTCCAAGGATAGAGATTTGACACCTCTTTGGGCTATCTATTCCAGTGTTTGGCTAGTCTTGTTGTGAAATTTTTCTCCTGATCTAATTGGAATTTCCCACATTGCAGTTTGTCCCAGTGCTTCTCATACTTGCAGTGATTACTTCCAAGAAGACACTGGCTTCTATCTTCTCTGTCTGTGTCCTGATCTTAGGCAATTGAAGTCCACACTTAGATTTTACTTTGTCTCTTCTTTAGGCTGATCAGTCCCACTTCTCTGATTTTCACTGTACATCATGCCAAAAGATCTAATACAGTTACCTGCAGTAACATAGTTATGTGGCACTCATACATGGTGAAACTCCTCTGCTTAGCATAGGAAGTCTGGGTGACTTCAGTGATGAAGTTGCTCCCACCAACTTGTGAGCTGTAAATGTTGCGTGGGGCTTTTGGTACCTTTGTGTTCTGGACAGCTCTTGAAATTTTATGCAAAAATATTTATCATCTCTTGTGTCAGAAAGCAAATAGATAGAAATTAACTGTGCAGAAATTATATGTTCATTTTATTTCTATTTTATTTGCTTCAGAGGGGGTGGGTCATGAATAAGTCACTAAAATAAACAAACCTCAAAGTAGTATTAATCTTAACAGCTTAACATATTTTAAGAATTATGTCATGCCATTCTTTTTAGCACTGGATGTTGTCCTGAGCTGCTAATAATAAAATGTTTTAGCAATGAATAAAAGTGGGTTCTATTTTAATCAGTGTGACTATTCCAGGGTGCATAAGCTCCTCTGAAAACTCACAGGATCAAATTCTGCCCTTGAAGTGAAGTGAAAGGTTTGCATAGAAGTCAGAAGACCAACTTTGGTCATTAGTATTTTGCATGGCTTGTTTAAAGATATGCAGGATTCCAGAGGATATTTAAAATGTCGAAACATTTTCCTTAGTCAGTTATGCCAGTAACTCCTCAGTTCTGTGTGTAGGCAAGAAAAAGCAGTCAGTTTTTCAAAGAAATAGGTCTACTCAAGTGATAATCATGCCTTAAATATAGTGTATACATTCAGTTTAAATTCAGGGTGTAGAACCAAGAGTATTTTACATCAGAGAGTTTGAAACAGTGGCACTGTTGTGGTCTCTTTCTCCTTACCTTTGTTATACATGTGTGCTTCTGTGAGGTTTAAGTACACCAAGGCTGCAAGTGAGTTTATTCAAACCATTTCTGTGCTTTTTTGGGGTGTATTTTTAGTTGGTTTACAAATGCGTTTGTGCGATATCATCTACAGAAGTCTTTCAGCTGTAGCCCTTTCCCGTTGTTTTCAGTCTCTGCCAGGGCCATTGCCCTTGCCCAGGGTGTTGTGGTGCCGCGTTCCAGGTAGTGCTCAGCCCGAAGCTGATGTGGTTGTCCTGTCAGGGAAGTGGGCTGGGTCACAGCAGAATGTCAGCATCATAGTCTGACTTGGCTCCTGTGACTGCATACGTGGTGTTAAGAGTCTTGTGATGAGAGAGAAATACACCTTTTTACACGCATTCCTTTCCTTACTCAGTCTGCAGGAAGGATTAAGGAGTAGTCAGTCATTCAGTACATTTTATCCCTTTTAACATGTGATGTTGCAGTGAATGTGGTATTTCTTTTGCAACTGAATTTCTGTGGTACTACTGTTTGGATTATTTTCCCTAACATCTTATGGAGTTTAAGATACTTCTTCACAATATCCTTGTGGGGTGGTGGTCATCACCTAATGATGGGGGGATTGAGGAATAGAAATAAAATATCATTTAAGGTATCAGTACACTTTGTGTGCCTGGACTGGGAAATGAGAAAGGTCTTGTTTATATTATTTATATTCAGAGCCATATTTCTTTTGTCGTCTTGAAACTCAAATTATTTATGACTTCCTAAATTTGATTCTTGGCTTTCAGAATTTAGACGTGATGAGGACACTGTGTCCACCTGTGAAAATTTTGGTTTGTAGAATTTGCTTTATGGAGAACTCTGCTTCTAATTTGGGAATAGTCTGGTTCTCTATTGAGATTTTTAAACTTCCCCCTCTGCACTTTCTCTAGATATCTTCCTCTATACAGAAAAAAAATGCTTTTTTCGTCTATGAACAATTCTAATTCAATTGATTTTCTGTATTTTAGGCTTTTTATCAGAGGGCCAGAGTTGTTTTAGAATTTATAGGAAGCATCTCAAGGTTAAATAGGCAGATTTTGTTTGAACATACTTATTTTTTATCTTATGAATAATAATTTTGCAATTACATGGTTGCTAGCACTAGTTTTGACTTAAAGGATTTTTTTTAAACCTTGGGAAAAAAATGCCCCAAACACCAAAACCCACCAACATTCATTTAGAACTGTGTTTATGCTCATTTAGAGAGGAGCAAAGAAGTACACTTTGTCAGTATGCAGTGCCAAAGAAACATTATGCCTTAGAACTGGATCTAATTTCCTACTTTTGCTAATATCCCAGACAAAATAGTTTTACGGAATGGATAGTTTTATTAATTTAATGCTACACCTTGGCTTTTGTGCCTCCAGTTATTTGATGATCTGTGCTGATACAGAGCATGGATTCAGTTGCTGCCCATGAAGTTTGGATGGGGTAATATCTGCTTTTTACGGTAAATGTCTCTGCAGTTCGCTGAAGTTTTCAATCACCCATAGCCTTACTCAGTGTTTTAAAACATTTATTTCTATATAGCAAGACTTTCATATGATATATCTTATCTAATATCACAGTATTAAGTTTTTCCATCATTGAAATGCCTCTTTTTCAGATAACATATTTCAGTCTCTGGTATTATAATAAGCAGAATCAACGCAGATGGGTAGATTTGGACAAGCCTCTGAAAAAGCAGCTGGACAAATATGCCTTGGAGCCAACTGTATATTTTGGAGTAGTGTTCTATGTGCCTACTGTTTCTCAGCTTCAGCAGGAGATTACCAGGTAAACCTCTTAGTATAAACTTTTATGTGTTTATAAATTTGCTCTCAGCATTCTGAAATGTATAGTTTATTCAAAAATTGCATGCTTTCCACTTGCCTACCTTTATAGAAATGAAAACTATTTTAGGCAGAATTTATGTTCAAACCGTATGCTAATTTATCTTTGGAATAATTGAAATATGTGATAAACTAAGCAAGCAACTAACTTTTTTGTGACCTTAGGAATCTGCTCAAACCTTTTTAAGTAACAGGCATACCTGCATGGTCAGACTTTTAATTGTTTTAGTCCCTTCATGTTTGACTTCTTAATTTGTTTGTGTGTTTGTTTGTTTTTTTCTTTGGGTTTTTGGTTGGGGTTTTTTTGTTACTTTCGTAGACATCTCTCTTGCACAAAGCACTTTCAGTTTTTATTAAGCTATGCTTTCTTTGTTTTGCTTTCAGTACTTTCCGTTCTTTTAGTACAGTACATTGGCCAGCTACAGGATAGATTTTAGCTTGTGATTTTTCTTTTTGTGTATCACTGAGCCGTAAATATGAATGTTAGATCTGATGTTACATGTATGCTTCGACTGTGAAACTGGGTAACATCACATAATTGTTGCTGACTGCAGGGGGAAAAGTGAAATAGAGCATATATTATTATAAAATAATATATACTAGCCAGTTATTCCTGTGGGCCTTTACATTGCCTTCTAATGGTTTAACATGTATACTTCTGATTTAATGATTATTTTTAATTGGCAATTGAGTGCAAAACCCGTAACTGGATTACGAACACATATTGTTATTTCAAAAATATGTGCTTGTATTAACTAACCCATTTAAGCTAAAAACTTTAAGTTGGCCCTGCTTTGAGTGGGAAGTTGAAGCAGATGATCACTCAGAGGTCATTTTCATCTTTATTTATTCTGTGGTTACTTGGAACTCTCTGTTCCTAAGATATCCTGCCAGACACCTTTCCTGCTAATTGTGATGTGAAAGCTTTGCAGGGTCACCAGGTGCAGACCTCTTGGTGAAGACACTGGTGCTGTTGTGTACTTCTCAGTGCTTAGTAGATTTAGTTTTTGGGTTTATGTGTAATTTCTGAAAGATTTTTTTTTTTTTGAAAACTCTAAAGTTTTGTCCTGTTTCTCAGCAATTTTGGTGGCTTAAAAATCTTTGGTTCAGATTCTGTGTTGGTGTACTAGAATACATTAGAATAAGAGAAATACTGTGGTATTGCATTGTAAAGCCAAATTGCCTGAAAAACTTGAATATTCTTCTCTAGCATTTATTTAAAGAGTATGTTTATGCTGGAGGTTTAACAAAAATTTGGCAGTGAAAAGAAAGCAGGAATCTACGTGCCAGCCTTTTTCTTGTGTCTTAGAGGATGGTACTTACTTGGATAGTAAGAGTCTGCGTTAGTTTCAGAAATCTGTGGGTTTTTTCATGCCAATTTGATATAAATGAGATTGGACACGTTCAAGCAAATTATGTGTTTAGTGTACACCAGGAAGTGGAAATGCTATAGATAAAAAGAGATGTGCTCTGTCAAGGTAGTGTTAAGATTCTTTATTTATATGTTTACTTTTAATAGCAGTTCTGTGGAAAGAGCTCACCTTCTGCTTCTTAAATTCGAAGACTCCCAGTTCCCCAAATGCCTTGGGCTTTTTCTTTTCTGTTTTTTTTTTAAACCTGGGTTTAGTCCCAACTGTTCTTGTGTGTGTTGTATAGGGATGTTATGTACTGTCATATGATATACTGGGTTTTTGTAGTGGGACCCCTAAGAGTCTAAACAATATTCATAAATTTCCACTGTATTTAACAGGGCAGTAAACAGTGATGGAAGAGAGCTGTCCATTAACATGAAAAAAATTTACATGGAGGTTACCTCACCTTTCTAATCCCTGAATGAATTATAGCACATACTTCCATGTTCTCAGTATTAATACCTTACTTCACTAGAATTAATGTACAATATGAGGAAGAGCTTTTTAAATCTATACTTAGAGAAGACAAATGTCCTCCTTGGCCAAGTCTGTGTAGTTGTAATGGCAATTTTGAGGTGTTTTGGGCTCCAGATGGAAAGTTCCATGGGTGGCTGAAAGAGGCAGAAAAATTCAGGCAAATAGTGGCTCAGACTGTGGACAAACAGTGCAGCTAGTAGTGGTTGCATGTACAAGAGATGATGCAGGAAAAGTGTAGATTAAAAGAAAAAAAAAGGTGTTGAAAGTGAGAACAAAATTTACTCAGAAGTTGTAATGCAGAAATGAAAATCACAAGTGGGGTTGAGGGAATGTACGTTGTTAGATCTGTTGGAAGAAAATGCAGCAACTCAGCAGCAGTTTACTGAACATTGTAAAGAGAAAATAACAACAATATTAAGGAATAGGAAAAAAAAAAAAAGAGGGTTTGGTAGTAGATAGAAATTGTTGAGGTTCTTTAAGATCACTGATTCTAGGATGATATGTGAAAGTAAAGGGAGGCTGGAGTTTTAAAAGGCCTTGATGTAGTGGGTCCAAATGATGAGGAAGACTACCCTCTACTCAAACTGGGGAATGCAGAGAGGAATAGGATATGCAGGCATAGTCTTCTACTCTCTCTTAAAAATTAGGAAGCCCATGTTAGCTTTTTCTTTTCTTCCCCCCCCCATAGGTATCAGTATTACTTGCAATTAAAGAAAGATATCTTGGAGGGCAGCATTCCTTGCACACTGGAACAAGCAATACATCTGGCTGGTTTGGCAGTTCAGGGTAAGTAAGAAATTGTGCCAACTAGCTAATGTTGCATTAGAAACTTTGGTGATATATTTCCTGTTGCCTGTTTTCCATTTGTCACTCAAGAAACCCAGTTCAGTAAGTTATGAAAGGGGCTTGCTCCTCCGGACTTTGTCATACAGCCTGAGGAAGAGGAACTGTTGGATCAGTGGCCCTGATCTTGCTTCTGTGCAGTCCACAGAGGCATACCTGGGCATCTAACATAGTTTCTGGAGCTGGATTTGAATTAGATATTGGAGTTCCTTTGGGGGCAAAGGCTTCAGTTGCCTGCCTACATCAACAGAACCTTCCTCTGTTTCTGTTAATGAAGACTCTTTATTCTGGCATATCTTCATAAATAAGCGACTTGGAATGTACTTGTATTTCCACTTTTTATCCAAAATTTCCTATCACATAAGATTATTTCAAATTAGTGTGCAAGACTGTTAACAGTTCTTGTGTTCAAATCACTCCTGAATACACATTTCTGTGATACCTATATGAAAAAGGCAGCTTTATTTTTCCTAGCTAGGGTCAGATGGAATAGAGTATATACCAGTCCTGAGTCTGTCTGCACTGATCATGGTCAGTGTTCTTTGCAATGTGCTTGTAAATCTCTCAAAAGTTTGTAATGGCAACAGCTGTGTTTAGTGTGTTTGTATATTGTTATTTATATATGGTTCATAGTGAATGCCACTTCAGTACATCTAACAGCAATTGTAAAATTTCCAAATTTGAGCAGGACTTAAAATCACTGGCAATATATGCAATCAAAGATTTATTTTTTGTGTTTCGTTAGTTATATACATTGGTTGTATCACAACAAAGATGATGATTGTGGGGTTTTTTTTGTAAATGTGGTTACCAGTGGAGTAGGATAAATGGTTGTAATGCCTTGTTTATATAACAGTGAATCTGTTTAATCCAAGCCAGGTTTTAATGGTCTTCAACTGAAAAAATCTTGTTGTGTTATTTCCATGTATTTGGACAGTGTAAATGTCTCTCTGCTCAGTGAGTTGTTTTTAGAAATCTTTCATTATAACCCTCTTTCCCGATGTAAAATATTCATCCTTTTAGCTTTCACTTTTCTTTTTTATTCATGTATAAGAGATGAACTGTATGTGTTGATAACACAATGAAAATAACTCAGAAAAAGCACAGGTTCTAAATTAACATGCTCCCATGACTGAAATAGCTTATACCAGGTAGGTTAGTAATTTTAGCTGGCAAATGAACAGAAGCAGTGCTTGCTGTTTCAAGTCAACTAGTTTCAAGTATGATCTGTATTTAAAATCAGTAGAATAGGATAATTCTAAACACTGCTTTATCTCAAGAGGTGTATTGGTGTAGTGTGTCAGAGGTACTCCCCTTCCATATAAATAACTTCCATATTAAGTGTTTTATCATTTCTTCCTCTCAGTCCACAAGGAGTGTTACCAGTTTTTCTGACCATGGTAAAAAGATGGGACTTTTTTTACCTTTTCTCTTTATAAACATTATTGATTAGTTTGTTCTGTTGTTTTGCTTTCATACCGTAGTTCAATAGGATGGAGATTGCTGCTTGGAGGTCTTGCTCCAATTAATTGGGTTTTGAATCACTTTATTAAAAGTGTTTGAATCCAAGATTTTTTTTTTTATTTTTTAGCGGATTTTGGAGACTATGATCAGTATGAATCTCAGGAGTTTCTACAAAGATTTGCTTTGTTTCCAGTGGTAAGTACTTTCATTAAATTAATGCATTTAAATTATTAAATTGACAAATTTAAATCCTTCATAAAATTATTAAATGCAGATCATTTTTAGGAAGCCTCCATGATCCATCTGTCTTACTGCTCCCTAGACTGTCAAATTTAGTAAAGGCTTTCTTTGAGATTGGAGCGAGATATGACACCTTATATTACACAGAAACAGTGCCTTTTCAATTTTATTTTATATTACAATGAAAAGAAGGTTGATGTACAGATGGGAAAGTGAGTAAAATCACTTCAAAATAGTGTTGGGGTTTATTTGTGCACATTACAGCATCTAAGCTCCAAGACTAGAGTCAAGGGTTGATTCACATGTGTAAAGAAACTATAACCACTTGATTTTTTAGTTTTTTTTTTTTTTTTTTTTTTTTGTATTTAATTCCACAAATGCTATTTTACGTTAAGGGTTGGCTACAAGAAGAAAAAATATTGGAAGAAGCAACACAGAAAGTTGCCTTGCTACATCAGAAGTACAGGTAACATATCTAAAGCTCTTCAATGCTTAATTTTGGTCTTACTAGCTTCTGTAGCTCAGAATGTTGTGAATCTTGAAATACAGTTGGACTAATTTCACTTCTCATTTAAATGATTTTTTTTCTCTAATACATCTGTATTAAAGTTACAAGAGTTTTTGCTGAATGAAAATGAAAATGTTAACAAAATATTTAGTAAAATAAATTATAGGATTCAGCTTGAAAAGAAGAGAGGACACAATTAAATAATGTGGCTTCACCTCTATAATGTTTCTGACTCTTGTTCCTGTGAAGTTCTGACCCCAGTAAAGATGTTTCTTGATAAACAACATTGGGAGGTATTAAGGACAGGAGAAATGTAGAGACAGTAACTGTGCCAGAATGCTTATGATCTTTCATAGAAGGGAGCTAAGGTGCAGTAGTCCTGGACAAAGGAAATTTAAGTTCTCTTTGTTAGTTCATTAGTGAAAAATGTTTGTGACTATGTGAGTAATACTGAATATTTTCCCCTGTATTATTTTAAAACAACAGTTTGAAAATTGCAGTTTCGCTTATATTTGAAATGCACTTGTAATAAGATTGCATGGTTCAGGTTCAACAAAGAAAACTTAATCTTCATGATGTTTGGAAAAAGTGAAGAAACTGAGTGATTTATGATTGAAAAAGTGTTGATAGACAACATGAGCATGACAGGGTTTTTCAGGTAGAAATTATGTCTTTTATGAGGTGACTGAGGTATGTTGGTTGGTAGGTAAACACAAGCTTTTAAGCCCTGTGATACTACTGCAAATCTGTGAGAAAACTTTCAGTTGGTATAATTATAAAGAGTTCTGCCTTTACCTACAGATCTTGTCCTCATATTTTCACAGTATTACAGTAAAATAGTATTTAGAAGGTGAAATGTCTTTTCTGAAATGTAAAATGCCAGACTTCGTTTTTCCCCTTTAGCAGTATAGCGGGCATTCATGTCTTGAGCATGTGTGCCTCTGATAAAGTGAGGAAATGTGTGGACAGTGCTGGATTTGATCAAGAATGTGATAATTGTCTGCCATTAGTAGAGATAGTAATTTTAACTGGTCTTTGTTGCCATTTACCCCTAAAGATGCCAGAGAGAAAAAAGTTACTAGAATGAAAGTGTAAATATCAACTATATCAGCCTTTTCTACAGATAGAAACAGCACGATTTGATGGTTGCCTGGGTGCTCTAGGGGTGCTTTTCAAGCTTTGACAGTGTCATTCAGAGTAAAACAAAGATGATTGTTTCTTATTGGCAGTATTAGATGATCACTGTTTTATTTGTAGAGGCCTTACTCCTCCTGATGCAGAAATGTTATATATGCAAGAAGTAGAACGAATGGAGGGCTATGGTGAAGAGACTTACCCTGCAAAGGTAAATGAGGTTTTGATCTTTGTCTAATTGCCCTTTTCTCCCTGTTTAGAGTGGCTACTACTTACCATAAGTAAACAAAACCAAACCCCAAACCACCTAGAATTTTCTCCTCCAGAATTATTAAAGCAGTTGTTTATTTTGTAACTTTGCTTTCAAATTCTTTTTTCTGTACTTGCATAATTTTTTGCAACTTCTAACAGGACAGCCAAGGAAGTGACATATTCATTGGAGCATGTCTTGATGGTGTCTTTGTGAAACACAAAAATGGTCGTCCTCCTGTTGTATTTAGGTTAGTATTATTCTTTCATGAAATAGTGAACTTCACATTTTAAGTGTGTGCCTTCAATACATCAGTAACTCTTAGATATGTGTGTTTATGCATTTGATAAATCTGAACATAGTCTCGTAGTCATCATGCTATAGTGAATACTGAAACCAGTGGGAATTTCTCAATGTATTAACTGCAAAATGAATGTTTTTGAGACAGATTAATTCTAAGACATGAATATTTAATATACAATTGCATTGCAAAACATTTATTGAATCAAAAAGGAACAATTCTCTGCCCATAGGGCATCTTAAATCCTGAGATTGTCACATCTATCCATATAGAAATATTCGCTTGTAAAATTATCCAGGAGTTCCTTTCATATATTATAAATATATGTGGAGAGTTACACGATAACATCAGTTTTACTATTTTGGATTCATACATCGTTTTAGTTTATTATTGAATGATCTTGTAAATTGTAAATAGAGCTCTGACTTACCTAAACACTTAAAATTCAGTCTTCACATGAAATGGCTTCCCACTGACTTTAAGAGGTGTTGCTTGGGCATCTTTGGGCAGAATTCAGAATACATTTTTAAAAACATTTTGGGATTTTTTATAAAATGAGTCTTGGCAATTTAGTTTTTACTAAAGCAAGAAAGGGTTTATTCTTAGTGAACGTTAATCTTCTAGAATTGAATTTTTGACTGAATATGAACAGAAATTGTGAAATCCTGTGGTCCAACAGTTACTGGAACTTCACTACTGATGAATTTCTGGGCTTAGAGAAAACAGCCAACTATGCTCCTTTTTGTTTGTAGTTTTGTTTAACAGAATTTAGACATTCACTACTGTTAAATGTCCTTCAAAAAAATTCCTGTCTCTACTGTGATAGGGGAGCTGATGCTGAGCTCTTCTTAATTGTCTGGAGTCATCCAAGTGCCCTGCTCTGCTTTCTGACAGCATTAAACAACAGCTGTAATTACCAAACACACAGGGAGAGGAATAAAGTTTTTTCCATGCATTTCACATAAATTCTTAAAGAATTGTGGATGCAATGCCTGTAAACATAGGAAAAAAGTTGCACATTGGAAAGCATCAGAAAGTATTTATATTCCAATTTCAGGATCCATTTTTCTGCTCTTTTGCTTGTTTGTTGTATGACTATGGGCAATTCCAACACAGATAGCAATATCATGCTATTTGGGTGGCAATAAAGCATAGGCAAATGACCCATTAGTATAATTTACAAAGACTGGGCTCTGCCTGAGATTGGTTCAGGTAATTTCATAGTTGTGCCCACAAAGGCTTATAAGCCAAAGCCTTAATTTTGAGGGATTTTTATTCTGCATCAGAATGGAAACATTAATGTTCCTTTACCTCATATACATGAGGCAGTAATGGAAAATGCTAACAGACCTCCTCTATGTAATGAAAATGGGAGCCATATAAACGCCTCTAGAGAGAACCATATATGCAGGTCGCATTTTTTGTGGTTTGAAAATCAGAGCTTGTCCAGTCATATCCTGTGCCTTTTGTCTGCAGGTGGCATGATATTGCCAACATGTCCCACAATAAATCCTTTTTTGCATTAGAATTGGCAAACAAAGAAGAGACAATTCAGTTCCAAACTGTGAGTACATTTTAATTTTTTTCACTAAGTCATCAGAAACTAGAAATAAATTAAAACTGATAATTTAACTCAAAGGTTAAAACCTGCTATCTGTATATTTAGCAGCTTTGAACTGTATGAGTGAGTCAAAAGTAATAACACTGTCTTTAGCCAGCTTTCTATGGGAAGGCATTAAAAATTGGACCTTTTCTGTTGAGTGCATTGAAATGTTTGGTTATGTGGTCATAAAAATTTTCGTTCATTTCAGTAAAATTTCTAGCATGCTTTTTCACCTTGAATCAGTGTCAATTAAAGATGAATATAGCTTTAGAGCTTTGCTATAATGGGTCTTGGCATTCCTTGCAGAATTAATTTTATTCAGCATCTACCAGTTGCTTTTGTCAAAAGGCAGCTGTTGACAATCTTATGGCAATCTTAACTATAAATCGTGTTAGTATTACACCTGGTAAGTGTCATGAGCAAAAGGTGTCTACTTTCAAATTTCATAAGTCTAAGAAAATTACTAGGCTACCTGGTGACATTAGTGAAGTTACATTAAAATTAAATTGGTCATTGGTAGTTTAATCTTAAAAATTTCAGTGGCTTGTCTGAAAGCAAGTGAAGAGTATGAATGTTTGACTTAATGCAAATGTTGGGTTTTGTTTTTTTGACAGGAAGATATGGAAACAGCAAAATATGTGTGGAGGATGTGTGTGGCTAGACACAAATTTTACAGACTAAATAAGTGCAGCCTGTAAGTAGAATACATTAGCAGAACTCTTGGTGCCCTTGCAGCTTCCATCAGGAAGTGAAATCTCCCACTTCCTCTGTGAAGTCTTTACTGTCCTTTTTAGATGGTAGTAATTAATGACTTGCGTTTGTTTACTTAATCTTTTTTGAGAAAATACTTACCACCAGTTTTTGAAATATGTCTTGCTTTATAACAGAGAACAATATTAAGTGCTGAAATCTTACCCATCTTACCATAAGTAATAATGTTTGGCCTTTGCTTCTGGATCACAGTGCTTTGAGAGACTTCAATTGCTCTGGGGTCTAATATTGCTAGTGTTTGTGAGCTACTGGAACCACCAGGGTTTTGGCCTGTGTTTGGGTGAAGTGCCCTGAAAGGACACTAGAGGCTTTAAATGGGCGGGCAGTGTATGTGAAGCACTCCAGAAATGTGCTGGATTGACAGCTAAGAGGTATGTGGTTCTTTAGATATCCATGGAATCTGTATAGCTCAAGTAGCACCAGTGCAAAGTAAATTTAATACAATTCATCAAATTAAATTTTAATGGGCTGGTCTCCAGCTTGTAAATCAGTGGCTGGAATTTGAGCTAATTTACTGGAACAGCTTTCCTTCAGTTACATTTCTTCAGTCAAAGAACAGAGAATTAGACACAATGAATAGTCTATCATTGGAAAAGCATGATTCTCATATGTTTCACTCCTCTTCGTATATCAGAAGATAGATGTTTATATCTACTGAGGCCAGTGGAAAGATAATCAAGTGTTTTGTGCCACAGGTGATTCACTAGTGTGTTTAATGCTAATTTATTTGAGAAGTAAGATAAATTTGAAATAGAGTAAACCTCATACCTCAAAGCTTGTAAATGTGTCTGTCTTTTGAGAGTGATAAGAAGCATTGGTAGAGGTAATGCATTTGTGGGACTTGTGCACTTCTGTCTAAATAATGTCAGATCTGTAGTTCTAAACGTCAGTCTCTAGGATTATTTTAATTGTTTCACCACAACGTGGTTTTACATGAGGTTAACTCCTCAAAAAAACTTCTTATTATCCTCTACTCTTAAGATTCCTTGTCATCTGGTCCTGCAGCTGAAAACCCTCTTATGCATGCCTGTATCAACTTCAAGGTTCTTTTTTGTAAATCTGTACATACCTTGTCTTTAGAGACTCCTTGGACTCTCCACCTGAGGAGGGCTCTCAGAAATCTTCCCTCATTCTTTCCCTTCCACGCTTTCCAATCCTTTCTCGTCCTTCACTTCCCAAAGGGTGAGCTTAAAAACATCTTTCTCACTAAAAACCAGCAGTTCCTGCATTTGTATCCTGCTGTCTTTTGACCTGTCTTGTTATGAGATGCAGAGCACAGGTGCAGTGTAGGGTGGGGGGGAAAAGGACTTTAAGACTTCTGAACTTTGTCCTGGAGCCAATCCAACAAATTACGAAAATTCATTACCATTAGCATCAATGTTAGTAAATGCTAATGCAGTATAGTAATGCTTTCCAGTTCCTGTAATATCTGTAACTTTACAGTCCTCATACAGTTTTTTGTCTGACTTGTAGAACAGGCAACTTGTAGAACAGGAGATTAACTGAGGTATTTTGATCTTGGGGTTTTGATTTTTGCTTTGTGATGGTGGCTAATGCACAGGGCTCTTTCCTTTTGAGATTCTTGTGGAAGATTTCTCTTGGAAATGTAGAATGATTTTTAATTGAACTTGGGAGTGCTTTCTGATGTTTGAAATGGGTCTTGCTGTTGTTAAGAATAATTTCTTACCATTAAATTTCTTCTGTAGACAAACTCAGCCAGTTACAGTGAATCCTGTTAGAAGACGATCTTCATCCAGAATGTCCATGGTAAGGAAAGCAAATAGTTTTATATTTGCATTTTTATAAATTTCAGTTGACTTTGAATCAAATATTAGTTCCCTTCAGTGAAATGAAATGAGCAGTGAAAAAGATGAGTCTAGTATGTGAGGAACTGTTTATGACTTGTAGGAAGAGCTGCTATGTAAGACCTAAATAGTGGAATTAAAACAATTGCAATGAAAAATATTTTAAACACTTCTGTTAACAGTTTGAACACTGTCTCTAGGAGGCTCTCCTATATGTCAAATGGCAAGATACAGGCTTGGGTTAATGGAGTGTGATTTTTTAATTAACTCAAAGGACAAATGTACATTGCGGATTTAGAGAAATGGTTTAAGACTAAGGCTTTGTATGTGTTTATTTGTAAAATTACACACATTATAATATAACATATAATGCATATTATTACTATGTGTACAATATTATATATAAGATGTATAATATTGTACATATATATGTATATAATGGTATTCATTATGTATTTAAAATTTTCGATAATTATTTTAAAAATGAATAATCAGTTTTTAAGTAACAGTAAGATGTTTGCTGTCTTAGCCCAAGCCTCAGCCTTATATGATGCCTCCACCACCTCAGCTGCATTACAATGGTCATTATAGTGAACCATATGCATCTTCCCAAGGTAAGATCATTAAATCTGTGGACACACTACACAATTTTTGAAGGTAAAAACTATAATTTATATTTGTAGCTATTGTAGCTATAGCTGAATAAATTAACGGATGAACATGGAGTAGGTTTATACTAGAACAGTCATTGAAGTGGTTGCTGCTACTCTAGACACATAGGCTAATGCGAAGTATAAACATGGAATCACAGAATTGTTTAGGTTGGAAAAGACCTCTAGGATCATCAAGTCAGCCATCAGCACAGCACTGTCAAATCCATCACTAAACCATGTCCCCAGGTGCCACATCTACATGTCTGTTAAATACCTCCAGGCATGGTGACTCCACTACTTCCCTGGACAAACCTATTCCTGTGCTTCACCACTTTCCAAGCAGAAATTTCCTAATATCCAATCTAAACCTCCCCTGGTGCAACTTGAGGCCATTCTCTCTTGTCCTGCTGCTTGTTACCTGGGAGGACACAAAACACACCTCACTGCCACCTTCTTTCAGGGAGTTGTAGAGAGCAGTAAGGTTCTCCCTTTTTCTCCAGGCCAAACAACCCGTTTTTTCCACTGTTCCTCCTCCATATCCTCTCCTATGGGAGATGAGAAATTCTAGTTAGAATAGCAGGTATAGAAATTGTAGACCGAGGTGTCTCGTGTGAGTTTAAGCTGACCTTCACTTTTTTTGGTTCATGTATCAAACTGGTATGTTTTGGCATTGTGAGATCCTTGTCAATATTGCAGCTTATTAGCTGCAAAGAGATTGCCCCAAGACAATTCACACAACTAAAAAATTAAAAACTAAAAAATTAAACCCAGAATGCAGGAAGAAAGGCATTTGTCTAAGTTTGCTAGACTACACCAAGTTGAGGAATTCAAAGGCTAAAAAGTTTGCAGGTATATATTTCGACTTGGTATATATTTGATTAAAATAAATAAAGAAAAAAAAACCAAACAAACCCTAACTAATATTCTCAAGCAATGTAGACTCCTTATCTTAGCAGTTTACAGTGGAGTCGTAGCTGCTTACTCTCATTATTTTGATTGTTACACATTGTGTCTTTAGTTAACAAAGTTGCTGCTGCCCTGGGGGGTTGGAATAAGCTTTTGCAATGTCTCCTCAAGTTTGATAGGAACTTTCCATATCTACAAATCTGCTGGATAAATAGTACTCTAAAAAGCAGCTCACTGGGAAGGGAATAAGCACATTTTCTATCAAAACAGAGTTACACAAATCTGAATGAAATACAGTTTCTGAAATACATTCAGAATGTAACTGAATTCTTTGCAGTTTAGTGTTGTAAATATTGCTGGGTGCCTGCTACTACAGGTGTCCTATTTTTGAAAATTTTTTTCATAGAAGAGTTTTTGATCATCAGCAAATTCATTAACATAAGCATGGCAATTATTTTGGCAAACCCAAGCAGTTAAATCATGAGGGCACCTACAGCAATGACTGAATTGTTCTCCTCTGGAGACTAGCAAATTGTACATTCAAGTAGTAATTAAAATAATTAAGTATGTCTTGGATGTATAAACTGTTAGACCATTTTCTTTACAGTGTAGGTATATATGTACGTGTGAGCAAGATATGGTGGTAATTTAAATCGCTTCCAAAATGTCTGGAGAAAAGTTAATTCGATTTTTTTTTGAGGTCTTGTGGTGCTGTATCTACATACATCCTGAAGGAGTAGAAGAGAGAAGAGCAAGAGTTTTTGTTTGCTTGATATGGGACTCGTTTTAGGGTTTTGGTGGTATTTTTGGTTTGGTTTGGTTTTTTGATTTTTTTTTTCTTTTCTTTCTTTCTTTGCTGTTCAAACTGAGTACATTCGTGCAAATCCTAGTGTAGACATACATTTTTTCAGTGGTGTGGTTGAAGATTGATATGGACTTTGTTTTTCTTGGACTGCAAATTAGGAAACTTAGCCTAAACAGAAGAAAGTAATTCATAAACAGATGGTGTTTTCCCATAGGGATTTGCATGGTTGAAATAAATGTAATACATTATTCTGGTGTATATACCTCGGGTATCAACAGCAACAGAAAAGCTGGGATTTTAGTTTGTGTTTCTTTCCTTCCCATTTTGCTGCATAGCTAAGAGTAACTGAGGTTTTGAAAATCTCAAACATTGCCTTAGCTACATCTTAATAGAGGATAACTTTGTTTAGTGTCCTGGACATAAAGATTGTTCTTAAACTTTACTTTCAGATAACCTCTTTGTGAGCAATCAGAATGGATACTACTGCCACTCTCAGACTAGCTTGGACAGAACCCCTCATGACTACAGTGGTCGGATCCGCAATGGGAGTGTCTATAGTGCACACAGCACAAACTCCTTGAACAATCCACAGCATTACTTGCAGCCATCCCCCATGTCCTCTAACCCAAGCATTACTGGAAGTGATGTCCTCAGAACTGATTATGTCCCATCACACAGACATAGTGCACTAATACCACCTTCCTATCGTCCCACACCAGACTATGAGACTGTGATGAGACAGCTCAACAGGGGGATGGTGCACACAGATAGGCAGAGTCATTCAATGAGAAATCTTAACATCAGCAACTCATATGCTTACAGCAGGCCTGATGCCTTAGTTTACAGTCAGCCTGAAATTCGAGAGCATGCCCACTTTGCTGCCCCACAGTCTAACCATTATCCATTTAACCTGAACTACAGCTTCCATAGCCAATCCCCCTATCCCTATCCTGCTGAAAAGCGCCCAGTTGTTGGGGCAGTCAGTGTGCCTGAGTTGACAAATGTGCAGCTCCAGTCTCAGGATTACCCAGCACCGAATATAATGAAGACTCAAGTCTATCGACCACCTCCCCCATACCCGTACCCAAGACCTGCAAATAGTACTCCAGACCTTTCACGACACATCTACATCAGCAGCAGCAATCCAGATCTTATCACAAGGCGAGTGCACCATTCTGTCCAGACATTTCAGGAAGACAGCCTGCCTGTGGCACATTCTCTTCAGGAGGTCAGTGAACCTCTAACATCAGCACGCCATGCTCAGCTGCAGAAAAGGAACAGTATTGAAATAGCAGGCTTGACTCCCAGCTTTGAAGGAATAAGAATTAAAGAGAGGACCATGTCAGCTTCTGCAGCAGATGTGGCTCTTCCAAGAGTTATCTCAGAAGGATCACAGCCCAACATTCTGATGGAGAGAACAAAGCAAAAAGAAGGTGAGCAAGAATGCGTGAACTGTGATCACAAGAAAACCCTTTCAGATGCCACTATGCTGATTCACAGTAGTGAGGAAGAAGAAGAATTTGAAGAAGAGAATAAGGCCAGTACAAGTCTTTCTCCTCTCCCTGAAGATCAAACCCAACTTTCATCTGTTATGGGAGGTTTTTCTCATGATTCAGTACTAAACTACCCTTATAGCTCTGTTGCTTCATCTGCTGGCCCTTTGCATATTCTTGAGCCTAAATTACATATCACAGAGGCAGAAAAGAGAATTAAAGATATGAGTCCTGTTCATTTACTAGTAGAAAGCCAGGTACAGAGAAGAGGGAAGGACTGCTTACTCCATCTATGTCAGAATCTGATCTTACAACATCAGGGAGATACAGAGTAAGGAAAGATTCAGTAAAGAAGAGACCCGTGTCCGATCTTTTGTCTGGGAAGAAGAATATTGTGGAAGGCCTTCCCCCTCTAGGTGTAAGTGGATACTATTTGTCTTGTTTTGGGTTGTCTGTAGCAGTTGATTGTTGTTTTTGTTTGAGGTTCGGGGTTCTTTTAATCAGCCTGAGATGCTTTGAAAATATATGAATTAAAAGCTACCTTAACCTTGACCTTTATATTTCTATGTTTCCCTGGTTAACTTTGCTTAGATATCTTTTATCCCTTTCTCTGCCATGTCTGAGTTCTGTTTGTTTAGTCCACCCACACAAATCCAGCTGTGCAGTCTCCATCCATCTGGAAACGTAACCTGGATTGGAACTTTAGAAGGAGCTAATTTAAAATCAGTTCTAGATCCCTATTCTGCCCTACTTCTTATCTGAAGCAGAAGCAACTCTTCCCATTCAGCTTTCTCATCTTCCTCTCACTGAAAAATTATATGTAGCCAAAATGTTTACTTTAAAAAAAACTGGTTTGTCTGCTTCTTCTGACCTAAGAAGAAACCTGACACCTTAAGGAATAAATTCTTTCCTTGCATTCTCTTCTTTACTTCATGCCTTCCCTTTTTCACGTCCTTTCCCTTTTGCCTTCTCTTCAAGCTGTTTTTATCGCACTGAAGGTATTTCTTGCTTGCCATATCTCTTTCTCCTACTCCAATCTTAGGACACTGCAAATAGTGAAAAACTGCAAGTTTCACCTTTCCTGTAATTCCCACCTCATAGAAGCGTCAAGGTCTATGTGGACTGCACAATGTCACTGGCACTCCTTAGTGCCCACTTTACTTTAAATTTTGTTCAGTTTTATGTAGTTTGTGACACATTTCAGGTGCTAATAGAGGAAGACCATTTTTTATTATTATTTTGCCTTTTAAAATTGATTGATACCTGAGTTAGTGTCAAATAGTTTTCTGCACAAATTGGACTGCAGGGGAACTTCTATATAACTTGTACTGCTGTGGTAACAGCAGATACTGCTGAAACTAACCTGTGCAAAAGCTACGTATTAAAATAGTTGCTTCTCTCACAAGTTTTTGTCTGTCAGATGTGCTATACATGCAACTGAACACAATGAAATGAACCTCCATTAGCTTAAATTAATTTTATAATTGTGTATGTTTTTCTACATCTTCTTTCTCCTGTTTTTTTTTTTTAGGTGAATGTTGGGGGAAAAAAGGGATACCTTCCTCCTTGTGTTCACATTTAGATAGTTACTTAGTATTTCTTCTCCAAAAAATACATTTTCAGACAGTATTCTGTCTGCCAAAATCATACCCTGCTATTCCTTTTGACAGTTATGTAGTTATGACATGTTCCTTTCAACCTTAAATTAATATTATAAATTTTTTGTTGAAAGTGTCTGTAACTTGGTTTCTATTTCAGAAACATTTAAGTGTTGTTGCATAATACAGAATATTACCTTTCTGTGTTCATAATTGAGATGAATACCCTAGTTACAAAGCTAGCCCCTACCAGTGCTTGCACATTTTGCTTTTCAGTGAACTTTTACTGTTGTGTTTGTGTTCACTTCACTTTTAAATGCAGTCTCATCCTCTGAGCTTTGACTTCCTATTTCTTACCATCACTTAACTTTTGAAAGCATTGATTATCATTCAAGCAGCATATGTGCTCATATTTTCAGTGTATTTTTGTTAACAATTAAACTTAGCAACGGCAGGAATGATGAAGTTTCCTCTTACACTTTTTAAAAGAATAATTTGAATTTATTCTTTCATAGAAATCCCCCTTTGATATTTTTCATGAAATAATGGATGGTAATTCCATAATTTAATTTATGGCTCGGTCCAGGACTCAACTCTGTCTGCAGTTCTGTGTTCATGTTTTGTATGTCAAGTTTGTTGCAAACTTAGTAGAACACTTAGCTATATCCACGTATCTTAAAGGTATATGGTCATTGCCTGATTGTAGGGAAGAAAAGTGCCTGCAAACTGAATAGTCTAGTAAGGAATCGTTTTTATATATTTTTGGGGTTGAGAAGTGATCCCAGGTCTGCTCAAGAATGTTAATTATCCAGAGTTGCCATCTCACACCCTCAGTCATGAGCTTTGTAGAGAACAATATTTGTCATTCTCATGCAGTTTCATTAACCTGTCTGGAATGAAGACAGACCTGTGTTGTGTCCTGGGAGGAATGTAGTCCCCCCACCCTAATCTGTCACTGCAGTGCTTATCAGAGAAAAAGGTCAGAGCTGTTCACAGAAGGGGCCAGAGTTGCTTAGTTGAATTCATCTGGTTTCTGCTTTATAATTTCATCAGATATTTAAGAACATTTACAAGTTTTAGCTTTTCTTTTGCAGGGTATGAAAAAGAATAAAAATGATGCAAAAAAAATGGGGCCTCTGAAGCTAGCTGCCCTAAATGGACTGGCATTGACTAGAATGCCTCTGCCAGATGAGGGGAAGGAAGAATCAACAAGAGCAACAAATGATGAACGAGTATGTTGAAGTTCTTTAATGCTTGATTTATACTAGCAATTTTTCAAAATTACATGATTATGAATGGTACATTTTATTGACTTCAATAAAATGTAAAATGCTTCATATTAACACAACTCAAATGCTGACAATAGAAACAAAATAAAATATGCCTGATTGACACATCATTGCTAGAAGTATTTGGTGTAACTTTTCTTTAAGATGACAGTGATTCAACTATAGTTTACCCTTTGAACATACTGGAAGCGAATTAGCTAGTACCTACTGATATATTTTTGTGTAACTCATACCGTTTACTTTCTTAATTTTGGGTTTTCCAAAGTGGAAAGATGTGGAACGAAAAATTCTGAGTGTGAGATTTATTTTATTTGCAATTATTAGTAATTCATATGGTGTTTAGAGTAAGTTTTGCAGTTGAATTTCATCTCCAGAACACAATTTGTGCAGATTGTATTTATCTGTTTTCTTCAGGTAGGGCCCATAGATGGGACTTGTTTGATCCCCATATAAATGGGACTTGTTTGATCTGCTGAAATTTTTAACTCAGTAAAAGATGTCAGATCAATGAGAGGACATCGGGTTCTAGAATTTGAGGATCATTCTTTGAGAAATTTAAGACTCCATCAGCTTGTGTCAGGATAAAAAACATCAGTAAATCTCCTTCAGCCTCTCTCATATATCATTAAAGAAGCAAGGAAAGTGAAATACAGTCAATATTCAGGCTGTGAGGGCTATGAGGAACAGTGGTGCCATCACACATCTGACCAGGGAGCAACTACATACACCAAATTCTACAGTGGTTTTGGCCATTTTGCAGCCAGTGGTCTATAAAACCCGATTCTGAACATGGTTGGGCATCCTCAGCTGCAGGTCCCCTCTAGCTCGATTTTGTTTCTAGTCACTAGGGATCTAATCTAGGGATTAGAATCTGAAGGAATAGTTGTGCTCTCACCAGCTGCAGTTTAAATGAACAGACCAAGAAAATTAATTGCAAATTACTCAGTAAAAATTGTGTTGAACTACATACATGTTGCTTAAGATGCTAAAGGACAAAAATTAACATTGTGTTACTGAGTTACAGGTTTAGTACCTGTATTGGTGATTTCCTCTTACCTAGAACCATCATCTCTTCCTGGGTTGAGCTTTACTGGATTCAGCTGTGTTTGCATTCAGCTGGCTCTGCCCAAAGAGTTGTGGCAAAGAAGAAATCATAAAGTCATGACAAAGTTCTGACACTTTCTCTTCAGGCAGTCGCGTAGAGGTAGAACAAATACCGTGAAATGGGAGTAGTTCCTAAAACAGTCAAGAAGAAGCAATGCAAAGTAGATAGGACATAAAAAGAAGTCCAGAGTGCAGGTATTGTAGAAGATAAGTTTAGTGTTGATTCAGTGCCTGTTTGATTGCTCAGCTTCATGTTATTATCAGTTTAAATATGTGAATTTAGCCTAAAGATAATAAAGGAGTTTGTACAATTGATGTATTGGTGTGCAAATTATATCTGATGGAAGTTTACAGCTTCCTCTGCACCAGTTGGCATACTTACTTGATGTAAGACATTCTATGACGTGATACTACAGAGCAGTTGCTGTAAGAATCTGGGGACATGTGACATAGATGAAATTTTCTGGCTGAAATCTTACATATTATTCCTCCTTATTGTTGGCAAAGAGATGCAGAAATTCCAGAAGCGTCTTATGATTTAGAAACAACTTGGTTTCAAAAGAATAAAGGGAAGGAGGGAGCAGTTTATTAAACAAAAAAGATTGAATTATATGATTAGAAAAAAGTCTGGATTTATACTTTAACTGCAGCAAGTTTCTAAGGCAGCTTCCAGCTTTAAACAAAATATTTTTTCCATCCAAACAACTAAGTTTGAGGGTGTTTTATTACTATTACTGGGATTTTTTATTATAAGGTTAAAGGAGACCTTTCAAATTATGTCATCTAGCTGCTGTATTGAGCACATTGTTCAAAGGTAATTGAAGCAGTATGCAGTATGGCATAGCTGTCTGGTTGGCCATTTTTTTCTCCCCAGTTGGGCTGTCTTTACAGAAACTATGAAGTAATTTTTCCCTTACCAGCAGTTCATCCAAACAAATCTTTGTGTCCAGGTGAAGTATAATAGGCTGCTTAATTTTCACTTGAACAAAATTCCTGCTGGTTAGGATTGCCTCTAATTTATTCTGGTATGTTTGTGGACACAATAATAGCTGGAAAAGCATTGAAGAATTATGTAGGAGAAGGAAAGGCATACATTTTTCCCTTCATGAATTCTGTGCTAGAATAGACTCAGCTCAGAATGTGGCTTTGTATGGTTCGTGTGCTCTGTCCTGCAGTGTAAAATGCTGGAGCAGCGCTTGGAGCAGGGGATGGTGTTCACCGAGTACGAGCGCATTCAGAAGAAAAGGCTGATGGATGGAGAGTGCTCCATAGCTCGGCTGCCTGAAAACGCTGAGAGAAACCGCTTCCAGGACGTCCTTCCTTACGATGATACCAGAGTAGAGCTGGTCCCAACCAAAGAAAACAACACAGGTTACATCAATGCATCTCATATCAAGGTGAGAGAAATACTCCTTGAGAAAAATTTTGCAGTTCGTGTGGTAACTAAAAATCCATTTGGCTATCAGTTTTGGTTTGATAAGATGAGTGACGATCCCTCCATCTCTCTCTCTCTCTTTTCTTCACCAGAGGTTTCTTTGGGGAAAGCAGGAACCTGTTTTCCTAATCACCTAGAATAATGGAGGGTTAATTATTGGAGGGATCTTTTGCATCTTGCCTCTGTGTCAATTTGATCTGCTGTCTCCTTTCTGTGGTCCCTCCCTGGGGAATGCTGCTAACAAAAGGAATGTCCATTCTTCCCAGAAATAAGGAGGCAAATAGGTTTACTGGGATCCTCTGCAATGACTATGATATTTTTGAGCTGCAGTGACAATTATTATTTCTTCTTTTTCTATACTCTCTCAGACTGTGTCTTCAATGGGCAGTAAACTAGCTCCTAGCTTAAGCTTTTTTGGATGGTTAGAGGAACTGCCAGAGCCAGGGGGAAATAGGCTTTTTCAAAACTTTCATCTTTCCTCTTTCTCCTTCCTTAACTCTTTAAACTCTGTTTAAAATAATTTGAAGGGTAACTTCAAGAACCTGGAAGGCAGTTAATTTTTAATACATTTATTGTGCAACTAATTAAGTGCACTAAGTGCAACTACAGTTGGCTTCATGCTTTTTCTGAAAAGAGTTGAGATTGTTAAAGCAGCACTCATAGTTGTGTTGCTGTCCTTTTTTAATAAATCTGTTTGTATCTGATATGACATCATAGTTTCTCTGCTTCATTCACAAGCAAGATAATATTTTTTCAGGAAATAACAACTAGTACTATAATAATATTTACACCACCAGACTACAAAAGCTTCTCTAAACCTGAGTTTGCTAAAATACTTTAGATTCATAAAAGAGAAATACAGTTTTGTGTTCTCAGTTTTACCTGATGCTTATGATATAAAATACATTTATTTAGCTATAAACCTATACATTTGTGTCTCTTGCATCTAACAAGATGCAGCTAAAAAATGGGGCAGATATAACTGACAATGGGCTCCTACTTCTGTCATGTTGCAGTCTTTTTGCATTTTGCATCTTCAAATGGCTAACATTAAATTAAAGGTTTTCTGTAATTATTAATCTAATGTCTTTTTTTACAGATCTCTGTTGGTGGCATAGAGTGGGATTACATTGCCACGCAGGGCCCTTTGCAAAATACATGTCAGGATTTCTGGCAGATGATCTGGGAACAAGGGATTGCCATCATAGCTATGGTGACGGCAGAGGAAGTGAGTATAAATTGAGTCAGGATTCTCACAGAAATTCCACAATGTTTTTTTTTTTTTATAATTTGTTAGAGGAAGGGGATCTTTGCTCCAACAAATAGACTGATAAAAGATAATTTTATAGTGACCTCTTTCTGTCTTGATTTCTTTGGCAGAAGAATGAATTTGCAAACTCTTTCTGCTGGAAAGTTGGTTTTCTCAGTAAGAGGCCATAACACGCTAGTACTGCTTAGTAGAGGAGAGAGAGAGTTGTAACTTCAGGAACATTAGTTGTGTGAATGTTCTTGGGTTTCTTGTTAAGCAAGTGTTCTACTTTTAAGGAAAGTGGCAGAGAAAAAAGCTTCAGATACTGGCCACGTCTTGGTTCAAGACACAACACTGTGACATATGGAAGGTTTAAGATTACCACACGATTCCGTACCGACTCAGGCTGCTATGCAACTACAGGTTTGAAGATTAAACATCTTCTCACAGGACAGGAGAGAACCGTTTGGCATTTGCAGTATACTGACTGGCCAGAGCATGGCTGTCCAGAAGATTTAAAGGGATTTCTATGTAAGTTGTATTTTATAGCTTTGTTTTGGGGTGTGGTTTGTGTGTGTTTTTTAATACCTTCTAAAATGGCTTCTATACATGAAGTAACTTTTGACAAGCATGCCAAGCGTTCCATTGTAAAAGGTTTCTTCACACTAGCAAGAGATACTGGATTATATTTTTTGCAGGAATATACCTGACAGTTTATTAAAGTGACTCCTTCTGTCTAAAGCAAATAATTTACCAGAAGTCCATATAGAATAAAACATAATTATGCCCCATACTACATGTTTGAGTATGTTGCAGCAGTAGCAAGACAGCCACAAGCCGTCTTTAGTAGGAACAGAGGAACAAGGCAAGGAAATCCTTACAAAAGTTACATGATCATTATAGCTTTGTATTGCTGTGGTTGGGGTATGACTTCTAAAAAAATGTAAAATACAGAAAAATCTATCATTTTCCTGTGGCACGCCAATTGTTAAGTTACTACTTTCTGGTGGTCATACAGCATATTAGCATAGCTGATGTGGCTTCACCTCCTAAATGAATTATTCCTACCATGTTGAACTTACCAGCGTACTTGGAGGAGATCCAGTCGGTGCGGCGCCACACCAACAGCACAGCAGAGCCCAGGAGCTCCAACCCGCCCCTGCTGGTGCACTGCAGTGCGGGCGTGGGACGCACAGGAGTGGTCATACTGGCAGAGATCATGATCGCCTGCTTGGAACACAACGAGGTGAGCTCCTTTCCTTTCCTGTGCTTCAAACAGTGTTAGGCAGTAGGAGAGTAAATAACCTCCTAAAACGTGTTATGGCTGTTCATCTGAGCAGCCGTTGGGAGAGGCTTTACTCTGTGCTTGAAATGGCTCTTGGGAATTCAACAGAAGTTAATAATCTCCTACAGCTGCCCACATGCACACCAGGCACTGGAATGCTCATTTGGATTCTTGACACCCTAAGATGTTGAGTCATTGAATGAAGCAAGGTATGCCCTAGGCCACTGAACATATTTCAGGATTTCATCCTGACTTTATCGCTTCTTGCCTTAATTGGAATGGATAATATTCAAGAACACGCTTTGTAGCCAGTCTCTGTACTTGTTATTAATTTATTCCTAAGTGCAGTGTATTTGCAGTATCAGTCTGAGTAGAGGACAAAGTGGTAGAATTAAATCAGTCCTATCAACTTGTAGCCAGAAGTGGACAGCTGTGAAATGTTCATTAATAATATAATGTGTCAACTGAAACTCAACAAGCTTATTGTTTCATTGTGCATCCCTCTCTTAACACCGTGACAGACTTTTTCAGCCATTAGATTTGTGAAGACCAATACCCCATGAGATAGATAACTTTACCATTATGCATATTTACCAGATGATCAGTGGCATAGTGCAGTCTTTACTTCAGGCATGGGCAATGAATTGTCAGAGCTGAAATCAGAAAGCTGATTCTGTCCTTAGATCACTAAGGTACTCCTCTTAATCTCCTGCTGGGAAAATGCAAGCCAGTTTCCTTGCTCACCAGTCACTTGTAATGTTTTGTTCTCTTCTTCCAGATGCTGGACATCCCACGAGTGCTGGATATGTTGAGGCAGCAGAGAATGATGATGGTGCAGACTCTTTCACAGTACACTTTTGTCTATGGAGTTCTTATCCAGTTTCTCAAAAGTTCTAGACTTATCTAACCCCTGCCACTTCCTAAGACACTGCAAGAGTTTACAGAAACAAAATCAGAGTTGTCCAGACATGCTCTCACTGGTGTTTTCTTCATATGGTGAATCACAGAGTTACCATTTAGGGCTGCCGTGTGACTGTTGAATGCCAGTTAGTGTAACAGTCCCTGCACAGCAGGATCTTCGCTGGTCTGGATTCTTCCCCTGTTCAGCCACAGTCACATTAAGGAATAATTTTACTTGTACTGGTCTGTAGTACTCGCACACATTCTTTAGAGTGGTGTCACTCTGAGCAAAATAAGTATCTTATGGAATGGAGGTACACAGTACAATTTTACTAACATTATCTTTTGAAACATTGTTGACTGTGCAAAAGCTAAAATCTGTAGCTGCACATGGGGTCAGAAACCTGCCCCTTGGGAATGTCAAGGTCTTATGCAGTTTGATTCTGCTTTCAATTTTATATTTAGAACAATACATTTGTATTTTTTAAAATGAACATTTGGTTTCCTCTGGTTTACTTACCCAAAATTAGCAGGTCTTAGACATTTTAAGCTGTTGTTTTAAGGGCAGTTATTTTTATATTTGGGATTTTTAAATTAAAAATGAAATGAACCACCACAACAGAAACCTTTCTAAACATGACAATATATTCAGAGAAGACTGACAATGTTTGAACCAACTATTCAGAAATCATTCATAAAGTCCTAGGGAGGATGTTGGTAGTTAGTTGTAGTGTCATGTAATAGAACAGACAAGTGAAAGATAACCGTAACTGTTGATAACTTTCATTTGAGAGGTGGCATATTTACCTGCAATGGGCAGGGGAAAAATATTTTAAGTATCTACAAGGTTATTGGAAACAAATGGATGAGGGAAATTACATATTCAGTATTATTCATATATTTAGAGGACAGTTTGATTTTACTGGCTGAAATCAAAGTGGATGCAAATGTTTTAAGCACTTTTTTTTTGCTGTTATTTATGTAGCTAAATATAGAGACTGTAATCATGCATTGTTTCATTTGGTAATGTACCATTACTAACCTGTTATTTTAAGAAGAGCTTTTAAGTTGATGAAGTGAAAGAACCAAAATGGGAGTAGGAAGGTGCAGAGTGGTGAAGTGGAAATGATTATATGAAGCATAATGGAAGAGGTATGGCAGCTATGATTGCTGGTTTACACAGTGCAAAGATGACCTTAAAAATGTTAATGTTCCCAGCCAAGAAAGCCAGTAAAGCACTGGAAGTTTCTATAGAATCCTCCAGATTGTTAGTGCTATAGCAGATTTTGCTAATGCTGGGCAGCCTTGCAATAAGAACATTTGAGAACTTGCAGAAGAGGAGCTCTTAGAGGAAGCACTGGAGATGTGGGTAATTTAGTAGCTGTGTAGGTGGCTGAGTCAGTGGCTGTGACGTGGACCTGAAGCAGGCAGGTACAGCCTGTACCATTTTGTCCCATGGGGCTGGTCAAATGACAATATCCCTAAATACTTCTCTGTGGTTTTCAGTGGGGACAGTGTGGTTTAAGCTGCTTTTCCAAGTGTTCTGAGATGCTGAGTTGAAACTCCCTATCCCAAATTGAGCTATAGATTTTAGATATCTGGTTTAATTTTAGAAAAAAACCCTATAGTAGACCAGTTTGCAGGCATGGTTAAGTGTAAATTTCCCTTGATACCTTAGTGAAATGAAGTGAAACTGAAAGTCAGGTATATTAGTGCTGAAATTGTTATTTTTCTGAGCTCTAACAAGGGTTTGGAAACTAGTAAACCCCCTTCAAAACAATAGTTGTGTCCCAAAATTAAGAAATATAAATAAGTTGCCTCAATTTCCTCTATAATAAGCTGCTTCCATGAAGTTAAACACATGGTCCAAATTACATTGTGCTAGTATGTCATTTTATACAAATTATATTACTTTTAGGTATGTGATATTGATCTGGTGCTTTCAGTTCTGCTTGGAAGCAGTCTGATTTGTTGTACTCTCAGTCTAAGTTAGACTGAATATTTCAGACTAGGGAAGAGCAGTGTTGTTCTTATTTAAAATTCCTAGGAATTATTAATTGCCAAATATAAAACTGGAAGTCCAGAGGAAACCAGTTACTGAAGACTGATTCTTTATATATAAGCCTTGCAAACATACCAATCTGACAATGTTGACAGAAGTATTGAAAGAAGCAAACATACTTAGCTATTTGTATCATGATGTGTTTTAAAAACATTGCTAATTTTTGCTACAGTTCACTTCAATCTGCAGAAATCTTTTTGAATAGGAGGGCAGGCTCCAAAATGTAGCTTGTACCTTTTCCATTTCTAAACTTTGCATTGTGATCTTTGTAACCTGATAGATGCAGTTTTAATGACATGATGGACAACCAGAACTTCAAGCAGCAGTTTCTGAGACAGAACATCAGCTGTGAGGCATTAAAAGGAGCAGTTATAACAAGCAATTTAATCCAGTATTTATGGGATTATCTGAGGTGGGTGAGGGAATGTGTGTCTTTTGGCTTAATTTTCTGTTTAGCTAAAAGAAGTTGTGTTCACTTTTAGAGGCTGTTGTGCTCAAATCTGGTAGTCACAGTCTTGGTGTTTAGCATGACACTGCTACCTCCTCTCCTTCAGCTTCCAGTTCTGTTCATCAGCAGTCTATTTTGTCTATTTTGCAGTAATAGACTTGACCTTATTGGACTTGACTTTTTGTGAGTTTTTCTACTGAACACTGTAGGATTGCTTTTGTTAGTAAGCATATGGTTCTGAGTGGGCTTTGAAAATGAGCAATTTCTCTTCTAGATACCAAATGAAATTAAACTTCATAACCTTCTTTAAAAATTATTTTTTAAACCATTGTTTAGATTTTCAGTTAATTTATAAAAGACAATTCAGTTTTTAGCACTTTTATTCTGAGCCTTGAAAAGGGATGCATTTTTACATGTAGTTGTCCAGGATGCTTCTTGAAGTTTTGGATGTTATAAGAATATCCACTGTCCAAATCCAGTCACAGCATGAGTCAGAGGTGGATTTGTCAAAGAACTTAAAATTTCTCTAAAAGCCTGTCTAATTTTGCCAAATGTATGTCTGTTTTTATGGGGATGAAAACAGATGATTATGCAAGATTTGAACAGTTTGTTTAGTAAGAAAAGTTGTATGAAGAATTCTTGCAGCAAATGGCAATGATGCTGATCTCTAGGGATGTCAGAGCTCTCAGGGACAAATAAAGGTGCTATATACTGTCAAGAGACAGATTTGGTGGTCTTGTTGACTAGGTAGAAGATGCTTCCTAGGATCAAATTATATAAAGAGACAGGAGAAGAACATGCAAACTGTAGTAAGGACTTCTGCACATTTGATTTTTTTCTTGGTTGCTCCGGTGAGAGATTTTTTTTGCCAGTGAATCTTTGTAGTCTTGGGCTAAGAAACAAAGTTAGAGCCCTGTCCATTACAGAGATGTCACAGGCTTAGCTGGGTTAGCTTTAGGCTGCAGGTCCCTCCTGGCCCTGTTCAGTGAGGAAGAAGCTCTGAGGTGCACAGGGGAGTTTTGCATAGTCTCTGCAGCCTGCACAGCAGTGCCCTCCTTTTCTGCTGTCCCTCAGGAAGAGCAGAAAAGTTTCATGCCTTAGTATTTCTCTCATTGGAATACCTTTCACACAAGTGAACAATGAAAGTGCAGGATGCTATGGTGTATACATAGAAATACATTTAATTCAAAGCAGGTGACCAAGGCAGTGCTCCTGTATTTCTATGGATGAAAAGCTGCTCTAAGTTATCACCAGCATTTAGGGAAAAAAAAAAAAAAGTAGAATACAGTAATAACAAATAAAAGTAAAATAAACTTACAAAAATGGAAAAGATTCTTGACATTATATGTTTGACTCCTCTTGTAATCCTGCGTATCTCTTTTTGAAGTGAGCAACACTTGGAGCAGTTTTCTCCAAAATGGCTCCTTTAAATTGAGTAAGACTGAGGCTGCTGCTCCTGCTGCTGCAGCTGCATATTTTGTGTTGGATCAGCTGTTAAAGTTGAGTGGCTCATAGATTTCGATGACTTCTGGACCAAACCTGGAAACTGCAGGATTGTTTATCCTTGCTGTGTAATGAGACCTCAGTTTTAATATCAATAGCATTACTGTATCCCTGGACTTAAGCACAGTGAACCCATTACTCTATTTCAGCAGTTCAAATTATCAGTTTAAAAGAATCAATGCTTCAGTTGCTTTGAATTCAGTGCTTTGGTGTTTAGGGTTGGGTTTTTTCCTGATAGTGCAAAGTCATGGCAAGCCAGAGTCCAGCCCTGCAAGATGCAAAATTCCTGCAGTTCTTCATGATACTGTAGGAATGAAGATGGGCTTACTGCCAGTGAAAGCTCGAGCCCTTGAAGCACGAATACGCACGTCTGCTTTAAATTTAAATACAGATTACAAGAATTAACCAAAAGAATGCAGCAGGAATGTGCATACAGGAAAGTACAGCAGAGGAAAAGGAGATGAGAGCTCAAAAGGAATTCTCTTATGCAAGTACAAAATTTTGGACATAGAGAGTGAGGATTCGAGGAGTGTCAGAAGGCATTTGGAGAAGGATTTGGAATGTTTTGTGTCCAAAGTAGAGCTGTTAGTAGGATTTGAGTCATATGGTATGTTTTTCATGGCATGGGAGGGTAAGCGAATATGTAGTCAAAGGTGTTATTTTTACTGGCTTTTTTAAATGTGATTTTTTAAACTCCAAATATTTTTTCAGAGGCTCTGTTATTTTTACATATCTTCCTTTCCAAATGTATTGAATGCAATCTGTCAGCTCAATTTCTGTTTACTTATTAAAGGCCAGATTTTTCAAACCACAGTCTCTTGTTTTACAGATACAAAATACAGGGGGGGATAGGCATACTTGGAATTTTGCAGTGATAATTTTTAATGGATGCAGGTGAGATGATTCCAAAGTCTAACTATGTTTTGAATGAAGCCAGGTGTTTACAGTTGTGTGATTTGCACCAAGTTAAGGCTGGGCTAACAATGAGACTCTTGAAATGTGGAATTTACTGTGTACTGAGAAGGTCTGTTGCAGTGCAGCATTTGCAATGCAGTGACGTTAAAACAGTGTAATAATGTGTTAAGGTAAGGGGAAAAAATCTTAAACTTTTAACTGCTGTTGCAAATGTGTCTGTAAAAAGAGAAGTTAAAGAAAAAATATTCTTAGTGCAATCTTGCTTGGGACCAGCTAACTTGGTGCACTCTGTTGGCATCACATGTTACTTTAAGGTCTAACTGGGCTGAATAAAAGGATTAACTTCAGTGAGCATTGAGCAGTTTAAAAAACCCTGTTGCTAAATAGCCTTTGGTTCTATTCTTTGCTGTTTTCCACATCATGCTGCATTCAGTGGTGAAGAACAACCTTCAGTGTGTTTGTTTTCTTGAAGTCTATTCTTCAGCTCTACTTAGGGAATGAAGATAGAAATAAAATGTAAAGACTCTAATGAACAGAGTTTACAGATCCATCCTGTGGCAAGTCAAAGAGCAAGTCTGTAGATGTTGTAATGTTCTTTTGGTTCAGATATGCAGCTATCAAAACTACCAAATTGTTAATTTTATGAGCACAATTTCAGAAGGTGCATAACTTTTATAAAGGGAATTAAATGCTGTTTTTCCACTTGGAAATATTTAGGTAAAATTAGGAGACTTTCTTTTAATATACTTTAAAGACTTTGTAAATGCCATTAATTTTTAGAGTGGTAGGAAATTTGAAGGAGGAAAAACCCCTGTAAAATCCACCTTGCTAATCCTGGATAATTCTGACAGACAAGGCGTGTATGCTCTTTACAAAGATATTTGTTTAAATTGCTTTGAAATACCTAACTTATCTGTCCTCTTTGTGGATGGAAATTTAAGAGGCTTTACCTGGCAAATCAACAAGTATGTACACTCCTGCACACTGCTGAAATCTCTTCATTCATTAAAAGCAAACAGGCGTTTTGTATCAGCAGCTTTGTAGGATTGAGTCCTTAGTGTCAGGGAAACACAGGATCTGGCTCCATTTTCTTCAGTTTTCACTTGAGCCAGTACGCAAGGATTTAAATGGGACTTTGTTTAAAAGTAGCAAACATTAAGTATTATTTTCTAGTACTAAGCTAGTGGTTAACATGTCTATTTTTTGCTGTCTTGCCTCCAATACTGTAAAAATGTATAATCAAACCAGCTTTAATTCTTGTAAAACTGAAATTTGTTTGTAAAACAATGTATAAATTGTGTTTCATAGACAGAAAAGCTTGTATTACTGAATGTAATATATGTGAAATGAATATATTATAGTCTATTTTTGCCATGGAAATAAATATTTGAAGCAATTATGAATTTTTATTGTCCCATTATTAAAGGAAAAATCCAAGAACTTACTCTTCGTGTGCAGTCCTAGGCTGGGACTTTGCCTTCAGTTCACAAAGGTGTGATCCCTCTTCTAATTTGCTGCAAGTACTGGGTATAAAATTTGTGCTGTCAATTACTAATAGGTGTCATCTTTATGTCAGGAAAATCTTGTGCCTGCTGCCCTGTCATAATTTTTCCCAATGTTTTGCATTTTCTAATGCTGTTTTTGGTACTGAACTTGCAGTTTCCCTCTAACATTTAAGTGTTGGAGGGAGTAAAAACTTTTGAAAGTTGGAGAACCCTCTCCAAAAGCATGTGAGAGAAGAAACAGTTAATTGTATGCTTGCTCTCATTGGAGCTGCTGCCAACAATTAGTACTGAAGCTGTTATCATTCTAGAATTAGCATTGAGTTAAAAGGGAAGTGGTGCAACAGCTTGATCTGCACACCTGGTACAGCATGAGGCTTTGTGAGGTGAATGCAAGAATTGCACACTGGACATTATAGTCTCACACTGGACAGTTGCATTTCCTTTGTCTTTGCTAAATGTCTAAAGCATTGTCCACCTAGCTACATCTGAAACAATCAGCCTTTTAACTCAGAGTTTGTCTTCTAGGTGCACTGAGTTTGAAGGCATTGATCAGCTTAAGGAACAGTTACATACCATAGATACATCTGTACTTGTCTGATCAGTTCCTGAGTCCTGGGGAATGTCCTGTGCGATGCTCAGTGTAAGCAAAGCTCTTTCATTGGACACGGATTCAAAATCAGAAGAGGAGAATAGGACTTCCTGGGACCTGAGTCTCGTGGTAAAGCATTTAGCAGTTGTGATCACACTCATTATTTATACTGGTTTTAGACCTCTGGCAAAGGTATCTTCAGGAACCTAAATTTCCTCTAAATCCAAATGGGTTTAAACTGCAGCTGTTATTTTCCAGCCACTGTAAAATGCCCTTTAGAGACTTCTGGTAGCTAGAGTTGGCTGACAGGGACGTGACTTGATGCTTGGATTTGGCACATCTGGCCAGAAGCTTTCTTGGGCAAGAGCTCCAGGATTTGGTACACGAGAAACTTAGAGAAGCTGGTAAGAGAAGTTTTTTAGCTCAACCAGAACATTAGGAATCTAAATAACAGGTATCAGATGCAGTAGCTTTGATGCACTGCAAAAAAACCTCAATCTACCCAAAATAAGGAAAATAGCTGAGTGTGTGCACTCCCTGCAGTCAGAACAAATTTGTCCTTAGTGCTATGATCTTGGAGGGCTGCCATGGTGAGTTTGGCATTTTCAGTGCATATATGCCATCAAGCTGGAAGTATAATGCTCTATTTGAGCCTGTTTCCAGGACAAAAGGTCAGCCTTATCCCTCTGCACAGTGCTGCTGTTTAAATAATGACTGTTTAAATAAGCAGAACTAAGGGTAATGGACATTCTGGAAATGTTGCACAAATACTACAGGTTGAATTTACTGATGTTTGTGAAGGTAACTTTGGCTACAGGCTGGCCCATCCTGTGACTCACCTGCCCCTCAGCTTTGTTATGCCTGAGAGTGCACCATGGGTATTTTATGGCAGGGCTGTGCTATCACCTGCCAGCTGCTTCCTCAGGTATAGGGAGGAACAGCCTCTGGCTGGGGAGACATGCCCAAGAACCCTTTGGGGAGCTCTGATAGCACCATAAAGTGAATTGAACAGAGGCTCTGAGATGTTCAAATAGTGAGGGGGAGCCATGGAGGAAACACACCCTATGGAAAACCATAAGTAAGGGCCTTTAAGGACTGATGTTTAGGCTGAAACTCCCTGTATAAGGCAAAAAAATGTCAGGGTGGGATGGGAGTAGCCATTAAGCGTGCCTGTGTCTGGGGAGGGGAAAACCAAGATAAAAGCTTTAGGAGCTCTTCTATCTTTTTATTACTATCTATTGTTGTCTTAGATGGTTGTGCCCAGCTTTTGGGAAGCCTCATAACCAGCTTTCAAACCTGTACTACCTGTGTCATCTCTGGTTTCACTTGTGTCAAACACTGGGAAAAAGCAGGATGCCAAATGCCTCTGAGCTGAATTTCTGACTGGAGAGGCTACACCTCTGAGGTCCTGCAAGGAATTCTCAGGCTCACAGGAGAGCTGATGGCCTTTTAACAAGTTGCTTCAGTTCTTTGGCATGTGAGCATGCTTATGAGTGAGAGAAATGGATACTGGGAAGAGCTGGGGTCACCTCATAGATGTGTTACTCATCTGGAACCAGTCTCTGGCTGCTGTGAGATGTAAGGTATGCTTCAGCCCTCACACAGATACTGTAAGGGGAGTCCTACGGGCTTGCTGAATTCTTGGGATAACTGCAGAGAGCTCTGCACCTCGTGCTACAGATCACGCTGCCTGTCCTCTACGAGAATGGGCAGCACAGCTCTGTTGCCTGCCAGCTTGAGGCTCTGTTCGAGTTTCTCTCTCAGGTTTCAGAGGCCTCCCTACTCCATTTGTGTAGCCTTTCCTTGCCCTTGTCAAGGTCTGATTTCATTCCCCCAATGAGGCAGGGCTGGGAGGATTGCAGGGGAACCTGTGTGTGCTTGAAGCCTGTGATCTGCAAGAGCAGCAAGGGCACAGCAGCAGTGGCCTGTGTTGGTCCCTGTGGAGATATTTGGCATTCCTCCACCCCAAAATGTGGTGATGGTTGAGAGCCTATGCTTTTTGCAAGCCAGTGTAATGGTTTCAAAAATGAATGCAAGTGAAGTTTTGTGTGTTGTCACCTGGATATCAGGCACACCTCCTGCTCTTTGCTGTCAGCTAGAATTAGCTTAGTGGGTGAGCTGAAAGATACCATTAGGAACCCAGCTACTCTGGAGACTTTCTACAGAGAACAGAAAGTCCCATGCACAGTAGACACGTTATCCTTAATTTTGGTACCCATCACTTGAATTAACAATTCTTGTTGCTACTCCTCAACTTCTAGACATCCTGGAGTCCTCCTAGGATTTCAAGGTGGCTGAAATGGAGATGAGCTATGGGTGCTCTACAGCTCAGTTGTCACGCCAGTGGTAACTGCTGATTCTTCTTTGCCCTTCCCAGTGACGCTTTCTCCCTGTGACATCTGCATTTCAACTTCCACTGGCCCACGACCTGCTGCAGGTTTTGAAACTGGATCCCTTGACTGGCTGTGACCCGTGCTGGGGCAGATTAATGTACTGCTCACCTGTTTGCATATCACTTGCTTTACTACTGGAATACCAACTGAAGGTGGTGGTTTCTGAACGACTGGACTGCTTGTATCTGTTCTGGTGGTTTTGGAGAGTAAGAAATTATTATTGTTAAAACTGTTCATTGCTGTTCTGTTCCTTGTAGTCTGTGTCCGTACCAGGTGTCAGTTCTTGAGAACAGCAGGTTAAATGCCTGGGAAGTGCCAGAGAAAAAAGGTTGATGGCTTTGGAGACATCACACAGCTGCAGTGCCCTGCATTTGCTTATCAATGTATGCTCCTGTCTTGGGTGGTCAAAAATTAAAGTAGGATACTGGACTTTCCCATAGCTTTCTGAAGTAGACCTTGAGTTCCAGTTTTGTTTTTTTTTTTTCTCCCTTTGCATAAATTTTTAGGTCTCAAATACAAGCACTATGATACAAAGGTAGAGAAATTGAGGGAGCTCTAAAATACCTTTGAAGGCCAATGTTAACAAGTAGCACCTAAACTTCTCTGCACCTGTGCTCTACCCAATAATTGGTCTCACCATTTAAAAAAAGATGCAATCAGTAACAATTTCCCTTTTGCCAGTCCTTTCTTCCTGTATTCTCTTTAACATTCACTTTTCATTGCTATTTCTACCTGCCCCAATCTGTGGCTTAGGGCTGCTGCCTCTCCCAGGTACTCAGACACAGGAACAGTAGTCGTGCACTAAAGGGCATCATTAAAATGTCTTCTTGGTTAGAAACTGTGCTCTCACCACAATGGAAAAGCCTGCATTAGGGGCTACAGATGAAACTCCTGGGCTTAGTTTTTATTTATGCTGATGTTTTAGTTCTTTATTCATAAATGCTGCACAAAACATTGCTGTGGAAAAAAGTAGTCCTTTTTACCCCACTGTCTGACGGAGCCATTTGTACTTGAATGATGAAATGCTGTCAGTTGAGTTGCATCATTGTTACAACTACTCTTGCATACCTAGAAATGATAAAGTGTACAGAAATGCAGAGAAAAAAGAACATGAAGTCCTTCTGCAGCTAAGCTTAGATGAAAACTCTGCAGGAGCTTTAGACACTAGGTGGATCAAGGATAAAAGAATGGCTTGAAGATTGTTGTCTTCTGGCCAGCCCTAAGACATGTAAGCACCTTTTTCTTTGATCCCATTAATCTTTACTTCAAATGACCAAAAGTCCCACTTTGCTTTGTAAATAAACAGAATCCTACCTTTGAGAGAAAGAGGAGTGATGACAAAACTGTAGCTTTAAAGATAAGAGGCCGTTTTGTTAGAGCAAAGTAACACTAGCAGGCTTTTGTCTATTTGAAAAAAAAATTGATGTTATGATGCATGTACTCATGCCCCACATGGTCAGAAAAGTCTTTAAGCTGGAGATCACCACTGCTGACTGCTCCCAGGTTTGTTACATCTAAAGGTGTAACATACTTAATGGTGCATGACTGCCTTGTTCTGCTGCTGCTTGTGCCAAGACTCAAGCCTAGCACAAAGTAAAATGTGACGAGAGAAAAAAATTCTATCAGAACTAAACCCTCAGAAAAAGTCCCCAAACCTTGCAGTGTTGATTTATCTTATCAGTGATGTGGGTCAGGCTTGCATATCAAGGTCTTTAAACAACTTACAATTTAAGCACCACCTTAAAGTAAATGTGAATAGAAGAGAGAAAGCCTGAAGTCCAAGGCAACCTGAATTTGCTCTTGGATGTGCAGATAAACTGATTTTATATATATAATATAGGTAACATTTATCTAGAATGTTTTTTTCCCCACTATCTGATAGGAGTGCCTGCACAATGAGAGAAACCAGTTCTGTGGACTGGACTGACTGCTCCAGTTGCTGCATACTGGAGTGTGTGATTCTCTGGTTCTTTACCAGACATTTCACTGTGGATCCACACAAACTTATGGTTTAGGCAGACAAGTGCTTTCTTTGTGAAAGGTCTGTTTTAATCCGTTTATTTCCTTTTTCAAGTTGCATCTACTCAGAAAAAAAGTCACTGATGTTGAGACAGTTCATCAACAGGAAGTATGGTCAAGGAACTGTTTTTATTTATTTCTCCATTACTTGTATTACAGAAAAAGAGCAGGTCATTACTTATGCCTTTCTGTGAGGTTCACTGCTGTGGTGTTTTCCTACAGTATTTTTTCATTTACAGAATCTGAAGGTGAAATTCTTATTAACCTTTAATCAGGCTCCTGTTGACAAGAAGCCAAAGTTTGCTGAGTGACTTTTTTTACAATGTACAAGTCACAAGTGTAGAGATAGGTAGGGAAAAAGAACCCTAAATTCCCATTATTGGCCAAGAATGGAGAACTTGGAATGGAGGGCCCCAAGAGTGGGTGAAGTTCTGTCTGAGGAGCAAGTTTTCATACCAGTCCCTCTGCGTCAGAATTCCTCATAAAGCAGAAACAACAGTTCCCTAGGACATACTTTCTGTTCAGCTCTCTGCTGTATGATTGGAGAGGGAGTTTCCCTGAGGATGGGAGAAGGTCTGTGATCACCTGTGATTGAGGACAAACCCTCCCTGCACTGTGGCCACATCTGGCTCAGCCCTGTGGCCACATCTTTTCAACAAGACAGGCTCTGATGGGGGGATGAAGAATTCCTCACATTCTCACCTGCTTTTCAGTGAGCCAGAGAACTCATGCTGCATACCAGATTTATAAGGCAGCCAACGGAGTGTGGCAGATGAAAGGCTGGTGCATCTGCCCAGCCACATGTACGTGGCTAAAATAAACTCTGGTCTCCTGTCGTAATCAATAAATGAAATTTATTATTGTGGATAAGGCACCCAGTAAAGTGCCTTTTGCTTTCTTTGGGAATTGTGTTCTGTACAGCAGTGCTGTGATTGTGTCAGACGTGTTTTTCTCTGACTGGCTTCCTCTAGCTGTTTTCTGACATTTCTTTTTGTCTAAATGTTTATGCTTCACAAGTGAAGCAGTGCTCTGTGTCTATAGGGGGTACCTGAAGCTGCAGTGGGCCATCTGGCTGATGGAGTTGGTCGATGCTCACGAGGCACAGGGGAGGCAGGTGGTGGCAGTTGTCATGTAAGAACGGGTGAGCTTGGGCTTGTCTTTGGAGGAAGAAGGTTAAAAACTGACCCTAGGAGATATTAGGTGACAGATTAGATTCCTAAGACTTCTTCTAGTTCCTCACCTAGAGCAAGACAATGTAACTTGCCACCCTTTCCTCAGAACCTGTTGAGCTCATTCTGCAGCAATGGGAATGTCAGGCAATAGCTGTACTCTGATTATACAATCACATTGGGGATGATTTCGTGCAATGCACGTGCTAACTTAAATTTAAACTTTAACCAGAAGATACCCCACCTCTTTTCCATTTGCTGTACAAGGTGCCTTATGTGTCTTCTAGATAGTCCTAGTCATCAAACAGTAAGGAACTCAGTCCTTTTCCAGAACCAAAGCTTGATGCACAATGCTATGCCATGGTTGTCATCAGTGCAAGAAATTGAACTTTGCAGTCTCATTCAGTTAAGAACTGAAAATAAACTACGACAGTCATTAATCTACACAGGTTTGATAGAAGTTGGATTTTCTTCTTGTGAAATAGTTTGATTTTTCATTTGTGGCCTTCTGCGAGTAGTAACATAGTACACTACATGGTGAAACTCTTTGTCCATTCTGGAAGAGGACATTGTTTGATGTTAAATTTATGTTAAGTTGTTGAATTCTTGCTGACTACAAAATCTCAGATCTTTATCGCAGAATGACAACTACACTATCAATTAATTTATTTAAAGCAATAAATATTTCATAACTTATTATTACAGCTCTAAAAAATATAAATCTAATTTTAATATTCTCAAGTTTGTTTCACGTTATCCAGTTATAGGCAAAATACACAAAATTCTTCTGATAACTAACCCTTTATCCTTTAAGGTCTAATTTACACAGAGGTTAATGCCCAATTAATGGTATACTGCTAGAGAGATCTTAGCAATATTTAAACAGAAATAACTGAAAATAAACTGAAGAATTTACTACCGGTTGACAAATAGCACAGAAGGAGCTCTATCCCTGTTTAACAAGTAAGTTTTGGTTACAGTTACGAATAGTTACGTGAGATGTGAAGGGTATCTGCAAAGTCTTCCTCAAGTTCACCAAGTTCCTTATTGACTTCCAAATCACTGTCACAAGCAATCAAGTTTTCACAGGAGGATGAAGTGTCTAGGTGTTCTTCAAATTCCTCATCACAGAAATTGCACTCTGTCCCAGCATCTGTAATTTCTGTGGTATCTCCTGAAGAGTCCTCCCTGCTCTGTATCTCTCTTGACCTTTGGCTCCATGACCGTGATTGACATTTGTTTGGTTCCTTTAATGACAACTCCATGGTCTCAAGGAATTCTTCACTTTTTGTAGCTTTCCTCAGCCTATGATCTTTAGCGGTAAACTCAAGCTCTTCCATCTTATCAAACTTCTGCAGATCCAGGGGGTCCAAGGCTTCCTGGCCTGCGTGGATTAGCTCTGTCTCGCTGTCCTGGCCACAGCCCAGGTCTGCTTTCAGCACCTCCAACATCTGGCGCATTTTGCCCTAAGGGGTGAAGGAAGCAAAGGGTGACACTCCTCCAGCCCCATGGCACCTGAGCACTGCTCAGACTCAGGGCTCAACTCTGACAGAAGGAAAGGGAGGCTGCCTGCAATCAAGTGACTAAATTAAATAAACACTGAGTGTCACCAAACTGAATTGACTGTTGTCCATTCTTTGTCACTGTACCTGTGACTCCTGATCTGCCATGATCCATGAGTGAGAGGCTCCCCACTGAGTATTCTGGTTACCTTTACCCTCAAATATACCAGTGCATTTGGCCTGCTCCTTGGAAACGTCACCTAAATCATATGCAGAGACTATTATAAGGGCCGCACAAACCTCATCAAGGCGGTTCTTATTTTCTTCTATATGGCACTCAAACAGTTGATCCAGAACCCTACAAATAAAAAATCAAATTATTTCACAGGACGAGAAACAGCTTTTACCAGATGCACATAACCTAATGACCATAGGCTTTTATTTTTCTCTCCTACCGGAATGGCACCTCTAAGACTGTTTCAATTCCACTCTGTCACAGAGAGGGCTACCTATAGTTAGCAACCCACTGGAAACATGCTCAGCAGGCAGACCTGGCTTTGGGCAGCACATGGTAACCGTGGGGTCACTTGTAGCAGAACTATGTGTGTGTGTGTGTGTGTGATCTGCTGGGCCTATGTGCTGGGAGAAATCGACAATCCAGGGGTGATTCTACTGGTGTGCTGAAGTATCCAAAATCTCTTGGATGCACCATAATGGCTGCTATACACAAGAATAAATAAAGAGAAGAAATAAAGTACAGCTTCAGTAAAAAAAAAATCTAGAGAAAAGTCCTCAGTCCTGAGAGCTCTCTACCATTTCTTAGGCTCAATGAGAAAAAAAAATTCTGTAAAGAAAGTGGTCTGTGACAACTAAAGTACACAGTCACTGGAACAAAATTCCAGAAAGTCAAGTGAATTTAAACCAGCTTACATGAGAAATTATTAAAAAAAAAAAAAAAAAGTGCAAGAAGGTTTCTAATAGAAGAAAACATTACTGTAGAAGAGCCATAGGGAGACTGCTCTCAAAAATGAAGATTAATTTTTTTACTTGGTGTATTTTGTATTTTCATTAACAGCCTTGACATAAAAAGGAAAAAAAAAATTAGCGCATAGAAAAGGAAAAACAGTTGGGGACATTATCAACCCAGAGCAAGATCAGAATATTATGAAATTAGACTGCCTTGATGCATTTCAAAAATGAATTAAGATTCTGTATATATATTCTGTATATGTACAGAAATACTGCAATGATTTTTGCATAAATTGATTGATCTTTATTAGAAAGAACCAGTATCATATTGAAAAAAAATATGATTTAGAAGCTGGTGAACATTTATCTGAGAGGGAATGTAACCCTTGCAACCCATGTTGAAGACTGAATTCAGAAAGAACAGAAAGAAGGACAGAAGGGGGTCAAAGGACCTGTTGTGTAAAAGATAAGTAACTCGGTTTATTTAGCAAAACAGATGTTGCAGACTAAAATGAATTCTTAGTATTATTCCACCTAGGGGTCCAGGCCAGTTTTTAACTGAAGCTTTTATCTCATGGTACACAGCAGCAGATCAAAGTCGATGACCCACAGGTATTTCCTACTTCCCCTTTCTTACATAAAGCAAAAAAGAAGGGGAAACAAAACAAAAGCAAGGGCTAACTGTGTGTATTCATGCATAAAGAAATTATTACTAATCACTACTTCCCTTACTTATGGAGTTCATGGGTTTCTGACATAGCATTTAAAAATTGAAAACAACTGTAACTTACCTGTTAGAAAATAACCCAAGTCTAAGAATTTCATTTGTTACATCTTCAATGAAATTTAAATATAAAAGCTTCTCTTCTCTGCAGGGAGAACAGAAATCCCAATGTTAAATGCTTTACCATAGAAACACATATGACGTATTTTAGTAGGTTTAATCACCTTCACAGGAAAGGCCACTAAGAAGATTTAGTAGTTCTTGTATCAGCAGTTATTTTTCATAAAAGGTAAGGTTATCATGACAAACTAAGCCTTTTGTTCAATCTGGATAATAAATAAAAAACTGCAAAGTATGAGACTGTTAGAAAGGCGGTCACAGTGCTTTGTCTTTACGCTACCTTTCTGTTGTGGTATAAATTAGCACAGAGATCCCAAGTGAGGGAATCAGTGAAACCTGGCAAGTGTTCAGAACCTGCATTGCACTCAAAGGGGAGCTAATTGGGAAGAAAGTGCACAACTGGAGTTTAATGCTCTGGGAAAAGGCTTCCAAAGGAGCTTCTAGAGAACCTGACTGCAGCTGAAAATTGCTGGTCCTAAATGGAAGCTGAGAAGGATTTAACTGCCTATTTGGCAGCATCCACTAATTTCAACATATCTCCTTGGTGTACAAAATTTCCTGTGAGATGTGACTTTTATCTCTATTTTAATACCTATAAAAGAGCTGTTGATGCCAATTACTCTAAATCAGACACTCTCCAAAAGTCTGGAGTTCTGCTTGAAAGACAACAGGAAAGAAACCCCACAAAAAATGTTACAGTGCTGTTTCTCTTTCAAAGCATCTTTCTAAGTCTCCTGAAGCATCCAGTAAAACTCTATTGAGTCATTCTTCAGTCTTAATAAACATAATATAAAAAATGGAGTACCTTTTGCATGATTTTCATTACATAAAATTTGTTGTCGTGCCTAAAAATTACAATTTTGGTTCCCTCTATCGTCAAGAAAGTTACCTACAGCTGGTATTTGAGACCTCTATTATAAGCTTTAAGTTAGGCAAACACAAACCTGTCTTAAAGCACAAAGAATTAAATGAATTTTCCAAGGCCACTTGATGAAGCATTAGTACTGTTTCTGAATATAAATCAAAACTCTTCTAATTTTCACCAAATTTCAGTGCAGAAATGTGGTAAGAATGCCTTTCAATTTGGTGTTTCATTTGCCAATATTTGCTTCAGAGATTACAGACCTAAAAAGAAATGGAAACAAACTATAGGCACTGAACAATCTTCTGAAGTTATAATGAATTTTCTTTGTTTTTAAATTCACATAAAATTATTAAAGTATTGTATGTTTCAAGTCCATCTGTTTTGCGGAAGCTTTCTAGTTTGATGTTGTACATGAGCAGAAAAATGGTTTAAGCATACTTACTCATTATCGACAGTCCTCATTGGTGAAGACTCCTGAGAACACCTTGATGTCTCTCTAATCATAAAATCAGAGGGCAAGAAAAAGAACAGCATTCTAAACACCTTGCACGTAATTTTCTTCTCAACCCATGGAGTGCCATTACATGATTTTCTTTTGAAAAAAACCAAACCCATCATAACACCCCTAAACCCTGCTCCAGTAGCAAAATCCCCTGCTGGCACTGAAACCTGAAAGACTATGGTTCAAGAGTATTACACCACCTCACTTGATGCAGTGCTCAGAAGACCTCGGTGTTACTTCAGATGGTGTCCAATTCCATAAGAATGCTTTTTTAACTCTGTCGTGGTTTCAATTCAAAACTAGGCAGAAACACTAATTTTTGTTTTGGATTGATTTTTGCCAATTTCAAAGTTTCTAATCAAGAGCAAAGCAGGCTTAAGTTTAAAAGTAATAAGACTTTATTAACTAACACTAAAAGAAAGAAAAACAACAAGCATGAGGATGGAACTTTTAAAACACTCTTCCTCTCTCCCCACACTTTCTTTTCTCTTAACCAACAATGTAAAGAAAACAACACTTAGAAATCTTAGTTAGTTTTCTACTTCTAAAATAGTATTTTTTAGTTTATTTAGGGAGGGAAGCACCTCTCGTTCACTATGGTCAATTTCCCCACAAGAAAACAGTTCTCTTGTGAATCCATTTTTCATGAACATGAAACTGCCCAAATCCTTTTGTGTTCATGAAACTCCTCCCATGTTCACAGTTGTGTCTCTGGGCCACATCGATGTATGGGGGCTTATTTTAAAGATAAACACGTTCAAAACAAAGGTTCTCTTTGTCTTTGGGACCACCTTCACCTCTAAGGAAAAGAGATTCACTTTTTCTTCGAGGGCAAAGAGTCTTTATCACTTCATCTCTCTGTTCAACTCTGTTCATGAAATCAACAGTCCCCTCAACATTTCATTCCTTTGCTCAGGTCTACAATTTGAACTCTTTTATCTCCCCCATACTTTATGGTTTAAAGGAAACATTTCAGTATGTTATAACCAACAGTATGTTATAGCTTGCAAGAGTCTTTTACAGCTCAAAAGCAACTTTCCACCCTCTTTCCACCTGGACTTTCACTCTTTCTTGACTGACTTTGATACTTCATATGGCCTTTACACATCTACATTCTAATTTTCTCTCACTGGAGAGAGGATGGAGGCTTTCCGAGTCTTATCTGTGTACTGGTGCACTGAAGAGAGTTTAACAAGAGACAGTGTCTGGCCACGACAGTCCATGGTGTTATATATCACAGCTGTGCTGGGGGGGCTCTCAGAGGGTTCAGACCCAGAAGGCAGCCGCAGAAAAGTTGGACAGATTCCCAAAATTTCTTTTCTACCCCACGGTCTCATCAGGTGCTCCAGGCTGCCTCATTGTGCCTCCCCCTCTCTCCCCAGGCTCCCAGAGGCAGGTTCAGCCCGGGCCAGCAGCAGAGCAGACTCTGTGCTGGCAGATGTTCCCAGATCAGCTGCCCCTGCCTGGCCCCCGTGGCCTCCCCCTCTCCCCCACTCAGCCAGGGCAGAGAGGGCAGAGGTGTGTGCTCTGACAGCCGGGAGGAAAGAGACCTGCCCGGGCTGCTTTCAGAGGGAATAACAACTAGAAAATGCTTTCCCATTGGTCCAATAAAATGTCAATCTCAAACCCAGTCAGCTCACTTCCCTGGGCTGGTCAAACCAACACAAACTCAAGAGTACATTTTTTTTTCCTCAGACAGAAATGCCTTTGTATGAAAAGGCCAGAGAGCAAATCAGCGAGTCATGCATGATGCTTAGGTCAGCAATGAGGAGAATCAACCTGGAGCCCTTGGGTTCTGGCCTGATTTCCAACACTGCTCTTGTATGGTAGCAATCACAGTTATTAAGTTTTCAGAAAAAGATGTGGGAAATGCTCCTGCAATGCAGTGTTTAGTTATAGCACTATATAGTCTGTGAGTTCAGATGTACAGAACTAACAACGGTATTAATGTGTCATCACCTAATTCTGACATAAATACTCATATATGTCAGAGCTCTCTTTCTTAATTGGCTTCCCAGTAGTGCTTATCACAAGAAAATAATGAATTTTGAAGTTGGGAAAGGCCATTGATATAAAAAACCCAACAAAAGTCCTGTGAGAGGAAGACTTATAAAGCGAAATGCTAGTGAAGACTTATGGCCTACGGACCAGCTGTATAGAATGGAACATTTCAAATATTCCCACCTGCTGTAAATCACGCACCTTAGGATGGAGCATTGAAAATCATCTATTCCTCTCTCAGGCTCATCCAAAATATATCCTTCATCTTCAACCTACAACACAGAAATAAAAATCCTTGTTATCAGTGCAAATACACAGCAAATTTTACCATTAAAATGAATCTAGTAACTCTCTGTGATTAAGCAGCCCTAGAAATTCCATGTCTTTTCTGAGAAACTCTGGGTAAACAGACAAAAGGGATACCTTCTTCTGCTGGAAAGTCATGTACAAATTATCTATGACCCCAGCAGATAATAGTGCACTTATAGAAACAATTAAAAAAATTTAAAGCGATCTCTTCATGTGCCTCAGTGGGTTTTTTTATAGTTTCTACTGAATGTTCTGAAATTTTCTCCCCTCTATGGAACTAATTCATGTCATGGCAATAGAGAGAACACCAAAATCAGCTGTTCACTGCTGTGACAGTGATGAAGTGATTACCCCATAGTGATGGTGGCAGGTGTGGGAAGAGTACCCATGTTACAGACACGTTACCTTTGATGTGATCGTCTGCTCGTCACACGTAACTTTTCTCACACACACTTTGTCCGCAGATGGACAGCTACAAAATGTAGAGAGAGATTAGATTTCCAAGTAGACTACTTTCAGTATATGCAGGATGAAAATACCAGTGCAACTATGGAAATGTCTCATTGGCCTGAACAGAATGCAGTACCAAACAGCAGAAAATTTCTGTCAGATATGCAAGTGATCCAAATTAATTATTTAGCTGCATATTAGCAGGGGATATCTAAATTATTCAAAATAATCATCCAGAATTAAGAATGGAGATGATCCTAAAATTAAAAGTGCACCAGGGAAAACAGACGACCCAGAAAATCAACAGTTGCAATACAGAGACAAAGCTATAATTCCAGACTGGAGCTGGACATGCAGGCATGGAGGACACAAAAGGGAAAAGATTTCTCTTTACAAGGTAGTAAACCAAAACTAAACCAGAACTGTTCGATTTGCTAAGAAGTTCAGTGCAAGAGAAGGACACTAATTTTGTTTAAAATATTTTATACAGGGTATATCTGAAGGTATTTAAACTCAAGTGATAAAAAACAATGAAGATCTGCATTCAAGAGTTAAAAAAGGATATTTGCAAGATGTATTAATTAAAAGACTGGAAAGTATGAGACTACAGGGGCAATAGTGGGGAACTACTTGCATGCTTATATTGGTTAATTCTTTACAAAACAGAACTATAAATCAGAGAGCATAGGGAAGAGAGAGGGAATGATTATCATCAGCAGATGTGAGATTCCACAGTTTGAATTTAGTGGCACTTCATATCCAATCTGTAAAAATTAAACCAGTTGTTCCAGAAAGAAGACAGCAAAATATGACAGTGAAAAAAAGGATACTAATATTCTCATCTAGCTTTTGCTAAGGTATATCCAGAATAACAGAATAATTATTCTGGTCTTATACAAATGTAATGAGAGCAAAACATCTTGCTTTAATGAAGATACTGTTATGATAACATCTAAATCCCAGAGTTTCAAAATAAAGTTTCAATCTCTGTACCTGGTCATATCAGTCTGTGTTTCAGCTTCCACACGGTGCTTGTGGTGAATTTTATTCCTCCATCGAGGAGGAGTGTAATACCTGTAGTCTGACAGGAAAGATTTAGCCTCTGATACTAAGGTGCGTGGAGTAAAAGGTTTTCGGCTTTTAGTGAAGCATTCAGAGTGCCTCTCTAGAAGATCCCCGCTGCTCGCTCTGGGGTTGTTTCCTTGAGACCTCTGGGAACAACCAACGCTCACAAAACTCTCGGTGGAGTGGCTGCGTGGAAGTCCAGCACTTTTGCATGGTGGCCTGGACACAGAGATATTTGAGTTTGAGGATGATGTCTTGTGTGTATTTGGAGAACATTTCCTGGTGCATTTTACTGGATGGCAGTGAACCAAGCAGTGCTCGCCATGAGGACATGGTGCTCTTGACAGGCACTGTGCGTGCCTAGCACAGGGGAAGAGACTGTCTTCTACTTCCAGGAAACTCTAGAAAAAATAAAACAACATCTGATTGCTTTGCAAGTTACCTCCTTTGCTTATGATGGTACTCCCAGCTACTACTGTTACCACCTTGGAGGTTATTTTCTATGTAAAAAAATTCAATTTTTTGTAAAATCAAACTGGTTTCACAGCAGCCTCAGTGCTAACAGATTTTAATACCTAGTCACTGGAAATAAGTAATAAGCAAATGGTTTGCTTCAGTAGCAAAACATTGGTGCTCTGCTACAGAATATTGATGGCTACATCAAACCAAGAGTTCAGTAAGTCAAGAAATCATTGCCCTGAGGCAAGCTAAGGTAGACATTATGCATAATTATCCCATGCTTAAAAATTCAAGATTATCCCTGAATTGTGACACTGTGGCAAAGACAAATAAGACAGAAACACAGCTAAATTCAAGTGACAATTAAAGTTGGAGGTTTTGGTTGGTTTGGTTGTTTGGTTTTTTTAAATTAGAAAGATCAATTAAATAGAAATTTTATTTCAGTCACAGAGAGAGTTTTGAAAAATTTGCAATATCAAAGCATAAATACCTGGACAGGGTATGCACACTCATAAATTTACTTTACAATGTGTCTGAAACACCTTATGACAACAGCTGTTGTATGTTCTTTTCCCACCTAGGATACAGCCACCCACTGAATATTCTGTCAATCAGTGAAAATTATGTATGACACTTTACAATCTCCATGGGGAGGCATACTGCAGAACTGGAAGATTAAACCAGAAGCATATCAGCAAACAAAATTTTGTATAAACCCATTTATTGCATCCACACATGTAATTATTTATGAAATTCAAGTTCTGTTACACACACCTGTATGTTGAATACATCCTCAACTGTATGTTGAGGATGCAGAAGAGATGACTCCCACTGTGTGTACTCAAACTATCTAGCAGCACAACTCCCAGAGACAGTGCTTACAGTGCAACAGTGAGGGAGACAAGCTCAGGATAGTGTTATTCTGGAAAATCTCACTGCTGTACCATGCAATCAACAAGGCAAAATAACAGCTGAATTATAACAACAGAGAAAACCCAATTCAAAACCAACAGCTAACTTTATAAAATTACTATCATACTTTCCTAACCCTAGGGCCGTTCACGCAAGTCCACATCATCAGCAACAAAGCGCTGCAAGATTTTAAGAGAATGTATACAACTAAAAGTGTTTCCTAGGAAGAAAATTAAATTTCTAGGGCCATTTGAAGTTTTTAACAAACTTGAAGTTTATTTCAGATGTGTTAACAAGGAAATTAACTAGTCCATGTACCTCCACCACCTGAGCAAAGAACAGGAAGATGAAGAGACACCAGTAGAGACCACAAGCTCTGCAGTGACAAAAGGAAGAAAAGGAACATGATTTCCATATGTGTTTCATTCATCTCTATTATACTTCTGTCAAACAAGTAAAAACGATTAAGCAGAAGCATTACATTACTGAAGTTACTGAAGGAACGTGTGCCTTATGGGAAGCCTGAGAAAGACTGGATGCAGTATGGTATTACTCATACATACGCTGTGAGGTATGTATTTATATATTATTATTTAAGATGCATTTATTTATGACATACAACCATGATTCCAGTTGAGAAGATTCACAGATTCACCATGTAGCCTATCCTGACCTCACAATTAAACCATGTGGAAGCTACTTTGAGAGAGTAACACTAAAACACAGATCCAGTGCATTTCCAATGGGGCTTCATTGCCTGAGCACAAAATAAACCTTGAGAAAATCCTCAAGAACATTTCAGTTTTTGAAAATTATCAGCTGATTAAGACGTGGACTGAAGGCTGGATGTGTGATTTTCCCCACCAGGAAGTGACAATGCCAACAAATTCACAAGAACAACTGTAAAAGAAAGTGCCTGTGGGATTCTGCAAGACAGCCAATACTTGTCCTGAGACTTCTGAGATCTCCTACTGGGGTGGGTGCAGAGAGAAAAAAACCCCCAGTGATCAAAACTGAAAATCTTTATAAATTTATTGAAAATTCATGACATTCTAATCTACAAATATATTGTATAAGATGGTAATATATTACTAGTAAACCAGTAAGATATAGTGTAGTACATTAACCTATATAATTGGTAGTATAGCTTGTAAATATACACAGATTTTCTATTCTATCATTCAACGCTAAAAAAGGTGTTTTTAAAAATTCTAAGCAATAGGCTCTTACTGTATAAATGCTCCATTTTCTCATAAAACTGCTATTGTTTTGCTTAGAATCTACATTATTTCATTCTTTTTCCTTTCAAACACAACATTTTAAAATAAAGCTCAATTATGACGAATATACATTTTGTAGCATGCAGTAAATGCTATTTAGAGGAATATTAAAAATGCAGGTATTTTATAATGAAAATTAAGTCACAGATCACACATACTGCTGTCATACCATATACTTCCTTCACAAAAATTTTCTCTCACATCAGTAAGACCTATCTAAACTATTCCAGTACCCCAAAATATTCAGAGTTGCTGGTGCCTAATGCAAAGAGGTTTTTTTCAGTTAGCTGATGCAAAATAAGCTCTTCTTGATGATGTCTCATGAGTCAACTGTATTTTACTACTACAGCATAATTAAATGCTGAACTGATAACATTCAGTTACAATGCCAAACAAATGCCTGTGTTAGCAAGCAGAATAATGAGGCTTACCAGTGTGATTGTCTGCATATAAAGTAGTTACAGTGGTAGCTCAGCACTATAGAAAACAGATAAGACTGGAAAGTTTCAGCATCCACCTATATAGATAAAAGCTAATTCCATACCCTTCAGCATATATTATAAACAGCTTAATTCTTGTAAATGCTTTACTCTCAGTGGCTAAATCAGTTCATTGAGCTGCAATATAAACTGGATTGTAGAAGCATTCGTGACCATATGAGGACTGGTTCCCTGCATTATGCAAAATAGTTATTAAGAAAAGATACCAAATTATATTAGCCAATTATTTATCTACACCTCATGAAAATGACATGTTCTGTTCCTCAGAAGCAAGAGCTGATCCAAAACAAGACAAAGGGACAAGGCTGACATGGCAATATCCTAAATTTAAGCACTCCTTATATATGAGGAAGCCTAGGGCAGTTATCTTCTTCTCTGTCTCAAATATTTCATAAGTAGAACAGACCAAGTATCTCGCTAGTGACTAGAGAATTGCAACCCAAAAGTGCATCTGTGTCAGCTGTGAGACATACTCTTTCAAATACTGAGAAAAGAATGTCCTTCAAAGCCCTTATCTTGAGGCAAAACTTTACTACTCAAACAGGGAGAAGCACTTCAAGTAGACGAACTGTGTCACTTCACAAGATTTTTAAGGAGTGTCAGAGAATGCTGTTTGTCTGCAATTTGTCTCTATTGAACTTTCAGAAAATTATCCTGTGTTGCAAGTAAACTGTAAGCAAGTAGGCTCACTTTCTGCTCTAGTCTGTTCTCTATGAAAAACATCAGGTGTTTAAGTAGGAAACAAAAAAGAGACAAAAACATGCCTATGAATAGCATACTTATTAAAATATATTTAGTTCTATTCTTCAAACAAAATTAAAAAAAATCCATTATAGTATCTGAACTCTAGCTATTAGAAGTATCAAGAACTATAACTAATGTAATTTGGAGTAAAAAGTCTTGATGTATATCTTGCTTATCAATATATGTTTCTATTCTGTTGATTCAACCAAGTATAAACTGTTTTGAAAGATACAAGTCTATTCAATGACACATTTCAGCAACTCTTTAAAAAAGTTTCATAAAGTAAGTATGTTATTTATACTTCAATTTTATTAGTCACAAAACTGGGTAAACTGAACAGTACTTTGCACCAAGCATGTAGAGGGAGGACCTCTGAATTTTCATGGACTCTGTAGAAGAGAAAATTCAGTAAAAAGAGATCAAAGCATACTACTGTCATCTGACAGGCAAAAGTAGCACCACAGAGAAAGAATCCAGATTCCTCTAAGTTACTTTTACTTTCTACAAGAAGTTTAGTTTCCCAGCTCAAAAGACACTGAAGTATCAGCTGCCTTATAAAAACCAAACTTTGAAAAGAAAGGCTGCTAAATACTTTTTCACATAAAAGGTCCAAGGTAGCTTTCACTGGGGTCACTGAAATTACAGTAAGATTAATTTGATCTTGAAATTAACTTGTTCTTGTATGAAAAGGTCTTCCAATAGAATAGTTCATCTACCATCATAAAATGAGATCAAAGAGATGTTTAACTGCACTGTCAGGATACAGAAGATGCAAATTTGCAATAAATAAGTGTATGATTCTTTTAACTTGAGAAAACCATTTAAATTTGCTCTAAGTCAGCTGAGCACCTGCTCTCTGCCATCTGGACAGAGCAAAGGTCTCCTATAGGAAGTGACAATCTGCCTTTAGAGGAAAATTCATACAAATATGTGAACAAATTGGACCTTCTATGAATATATTCAGTTTGTATCCTGGTATCATTATTTTTCAAAACTGTGTTCCTGGTACACTTTCATTTTGTGCATGTATGTGTGTGCGTATCAATTCTATAATGTGGTAGGTTCCTACTTTTATCAAATACTGTGATGTTTTATTAATAATGGGTATTACTGAGCACACATTAATTCAAACAACCAGCACAAGAGGTGACTGTCACTATGAAGCCTAAGAGAAGCCATTCCTAATGAAAACAACTTTATTTGATGCTCAGAAGGTTCTGCTTTGTTTAGTCACTGACATCTCCCATTATGACAGAACTAATTTAAGCACAATACATGTTCAGACTGCTGGTATCATAAAAGTATAATAAATCTTTAAATATAAAGCATTTGTGTAGGCATTTCACACAGCTACACATGTGTTGCATACAAAATTAACAAGAGACTAGAACCAGTTAATGGTGTTTCCCAATCTTTATTTCATATGCACAAGCAGATGGCCACAACTTTCATTCTTAAGAAAATAAAATCTCAAAAAAACAGGCTGAAAATATCAAGGCAATGGCATACTTCAAATGGTTAAAAGAGAAAATTTAACCTCCTGTGAAGCAGCCTCCCTTCAACGGACTTCTGGCATGGATTAATTTATTTAAAAAAATTCATTAGCAGCCAGAAATGCCTATTAATAGGATTACTTGAACACAAGATAGGAAACACCTATTTGTTGTTCAAATCAGAGATCTCACATATGATCAGCTCAATTTAGGCAGAATTTTAGAAAATCTTATTTTGAAAAACAAAGGAAAAAACTGCATTTTGTTATAATGCATCCTTTCATTTTAAAGCTGGGAGTTCATGCAGTAATTAGAAACACATTACTTGGTTTTGCTATGAAACAATTTAAGGAACTGCCCCAAGTTTGCAAAAAAGAACATGGAAGGACAAAAATGGTATTAATAAAAAATAAAATTTAGGTTTTAAATATCACATTTCCTCCCTTTTCTTATTCATGCCTGTGCTTTCGTCCATAACTAAGAGCCATGTATTGAATTTCAAAGCATTATTTCTCTGCATTGCAATAAGGTCACACACAGGCTGCCTGCTACAAAAATCAGTCACACAGAAAGAAACAGGTTTTAGACAGTGTTTGCTGAACTACTTGGAAATGTCCTCTAGCTTTACAGATATTAAACATTGTATAAAGCTTATACTGTTAGAATCACAGAGTCAAATCATTATTCTAAGCTGCAATTGCTCATTTACAACAATGAAAAAGAATGTAATTTATTGGGCTATTTACATATTTATTTATTAGTTAGAAATACACATCACTTATCTTGATGAAATTCCAGCCAAACAAAGTGAGCCTATGCATATAAGCAGAATAGATACATATAGAGTAGTATATTTTGGTGTAAGCACAACTTGGCTTTCAAGAAATGCAACTGAATGATTTAGTATAATATTAGATAAAACCAACTAGGACTTTTCATTAAGGAAAAAATGGAAGATTCCTGATTCTTCTGCTTGGAAGGGTAGAGGTAACAGAGTATTGCCTTAGGAAATGGTACAAAGCTCTGGAGTGACAAAAGACAGGAATTGCAGCTGAGGTGAAAGCAGGAAAATTCAAGGGTAATTAGAGCTTGTGTTTACTGCTAGCACTCTTCAACCAGATACCTGACATCTGTATCAGAAGGTCAAGACATGCATTTGGTGTTGGGCACATGCCAGGAAGACCCTTGTCTACTTTCTGCTGCTTGAAAAATGCCAGTCCTCACTGCTTGCACAGCAGTGATAGCTGTTACTATGGGAGGCAAGTATATGATAGTATTTACTAAACAGGATTAAAATACATACGTTCTTAAAAGAGCAGGGCAGCAGCCTTCCGTTGTCTCTTGAACAGCATCCAGGGACAGCTTCACACACTCTCATTTTCTCTTCACACTTGGTTACCTTCTTTTTCAGTTTCTCTCTTCTTTGCTGGTCAGCAACTTAGGGAAGAGACAAAGTTGGTCAGTTCCAAAATGAAATATTCTTTGTTCCCCTAAGTGATTTGAAAACATTGTAGTGGTTTCCAATTGCTCAGTAAAGTCAGACTACTGAGATACATTCCACTTCCAACATACAGCAGTTATAAAATTTATGTCTACTCTTAGAAGAAAAGTTATTAATAGAGTATGCTGGCAGCTGAATCTGTGTCTTAACTTTCCTGAAATTTTCTTACCTCACAACAAACACCAGCATACAGGACTTCCAAGATCAGTATTGCTAACAGAGCATTTTGCTCCAGAAGTTACACGCCTTCTATCAGTTTTTTACAGCTAGAACTCCTTTGATTGAACTCTCATCCAGTTTTTCAGAAAAAAACCCTGTGTCTACTGTTAGCAAATCTGACATTAAAAAAATCCGTGCTTACAATATGGAGTTTCCTAAATACGGAAATCCAAGGCAGAACAAGCAAGTTTTTGTCAAGAACACAAAAAAATGAAGGTCAGCTCTGAGAGGGCAATTGTCAGATCAGTAGTGGGGGATTCTTATCTGTCCACACCAGTCCGCAGTCCAAGACCTCATCAGCAGTGCAAAAAGTTGAGTCAGGCATCTATGTCATCAGATAAAGAAGCCCAAAAGAAAGGCAAATTTTCTGTGTACAAGTTTGTCATCGGTCTCGTAAATTTTACATAATACAGTACAAAGCTTTTGAATACTGTGAGCCACCAGGTTTCACAGAACAAACACGAAAATCATTTAGGTTGGAAGAAACCTCCAAGAACGAGTCTTTGATCAATTACCACCTCCCCGACTAAATCATAGCAGCAAGTGCCACATCGAGTTGCTTTTTAAACATTTTCAGAGGTGGTGACTCCACCACCTTCCTGGGCAGGCCATTCCTATGCTTGACGACCCTTTCCATGAAGAAAGTCTTCCTGATTTCCAACCTACATCTCCACTGGCACGGCTTAAGACTGTGCCCTCTTGTCCAGTGGCTGGCTGCCTGGCAGAAGAGGCTCACCATCACCTGGCTACAGCTGCCTTTCAGGCAGTTGTACAGTGTGATAAGGTTTCCCCTGGCCTTCTCTTCTCCAGGCTAAACAACTCCAGCTCCCTCAGACACTCCTCACAAGACCTGTGCTCCAGACCCCTAACCAGTCTTGTTGCCCTTGTCTGGATACACTCCAGCACCTCAATGTCTTCCTTGAAGTGAGAGGCCCAGAACAGGACACGATAGTCAAGGTTCACAAAGTTGAAAAATCAAAATGGGGCTGATAAAAAAGTTAACAATTTCATTTCCAAACAAGGAAAAAATAAGAAAACACACTTTTGAAGTCTGTATACCAAATGAAAATTTTCTCATTCACTTAACACATACCCGAGTGTATGAATAATTGTTTGACAGAGACTCAAAAAGGCCTTTGAGATTCTTCTCTGGTTTCATAATATATTTATATCATACTCTGTGAGACCCCAATCTCCACATGCACTGCTATATTTAATGCATGGAAATGTAAAAAACTCCAGGGATTGGTGTGGTACATTCTTCTACACAGCTGAGACCTATAGCAATCTGAGGACATTTAATCAACCTTTAAAATGCATTCATCTGTGTACATGTACCCTACATACATGTTAATCTCCAAGAAATACTTACGTAAGTACATTAATTGCATTAAACATTTTAGTCCCCTTTTAAGATAGAATTTATCAGATGTGAAATCTTTGCTCTCATTGATCAAGAAAATCCCTCTTTCTTTTAATTCTTACAATTGATATGTAAAATACAGAGTATATGTCCTGGGTTGATGCTGAATTGTATCCCCATTTGTCTGTTTAGCTCAGAAATAAGTTTTCTAGAGGAGTCTCTTTGGAGGTTTTCTCCCAAATTTACCCAAAACCAGGACAACTCCTCATAGAGAGATACCTATAAAACACTGATCAATCTGTCACTTTTGCATAGGCAAACACTCTTCGCAGAGTTCACCACACTTCAATCAGCACACACACTGATCAGCAGTGATCATATCACTTTATTTTACTTTTAGAATACTCCCTCTATAGGCTTAAATATTTTTTCTAAGTCTAGACTGCAGCAGCATTTCAAGACATGTTTAGAGTTATAAAACACATGTCATAAATCTGGAAGAAACAAACTAATCATATATTTCACAGTCCTAGTCAGCTTGAATGCTCTGCACTTAGAAGGACAGTATGATCTGGAATGCCAGTGTTTGTCCTTTGCTCTGAATTTCCAATTGCTAAATTTATTACATGTCACATCACTAAACAGTTGGCAGTTAAACTTCAAGTTATTTAATTTTTGATGTCAATAATTAATGGCAGAAAATGAAATATAAGGTTAGATTTAAACTGAGTTCAGCTTGCAGAACAGTGTACCTTAAAGGAATTATCCAACACTCAGAATTTCTCCACTGTGTTTTTATATACGCTATTTTTGTAATAAACATTTGGAGTTATTATTTCTCTTTTGAATTCTTTTTAGATAAATCATATAAACATCATTTCGGCTGAGTTTGAAGTACTTAGAGACCATAAATAAACTGTCCAGTGATATCACTTCTGCAAGCAAGCTCTTCCTTCTCCGAGACGTTTTATTGGTTTTACTCTAAACTGCAGAGTTTCCTAGCTCTACATAAATTTCCAGTATACCATGTTTTATGCACCTGGGGTGAGATCTCATCAAATGCAAACTGAATTTTGCCATTAGCTATAAAGTTCAGGTATCTTATAAGTCTAAATCTAAATTCCTTAATTCAGAAATTTTACTTTTCATAACTCTAAGAGATGATTTCACAGTCCTTCTTCGCATCCGGTATCAGTAGCACTGTTTCATCAAATAAGGGAGGAATCATCATAAAAAAGGGTGACAAAGTATTTATTAAGGGCTGATAGTAAAGCTTTGCTTGTATCAAATACAAAGTAATGGCTATATGAGGGTATGTACTTCAAAATTTGGTCATTGGTAAGACTTGGAAATAAAGCCTAACAGTGAGATATAAATCCTTCAAAGGCATTTCAGAAGAGGCTAGAAACACTGGGTTATCTCAAATCCATCCACCTCTGATGCTCATATGGGGTCCTCATCCAGCAGACATCTCCTACATACATCTGTCAGCTATATGAAGAACACAGCAGCCTGCCAACAGTAACTGCACAGAACCTGTGGAGTGCTGCACCAGCCCCGAAGGAAACATCTAAGCCTGCCCAGGTAAACCTCCACTTGTGCACCCTAGAGAGAGGTCCATCGGGCTTCTAAGTGGCCCTTGACCATGGTGGTTTTTTTCAAGGTACCACTGGGGAAGCCCCCAAGGACAATTTAGACAGAGACAGCTGAGATAACACTGAAAATAAACGGAATGCGTAATTTTATTCTTGTTCTTTGGTATGATACGGCTATTTTGTAATCTTGAGTAATGTTGGACAATTGTATAAAACCAACAGTCCTCCCCACCAGCAGACAGATGGTAAAGCTGTCTTTAGACTAAAAATCAGGGACATATTTTCAGTAATAATGATGAATAACTACACCTTTACAAGCCAAGACTTCATGTTTAAGTGCTCTATTTACCACATTCAATATGGCTGTTAAGTTCCATATTAGCACAGCTGGATGGAACTTTTGGTGCGCTTAACTCATGATGTCAGACTAGATGACTGTGAAAGTTGTGAAAAATGTGTTTTGATGTGCATATCTAAAATTAATTACCTCTCATACAAAAACCCAACACCTTTTATTATAGAAGAAACTTTACAGTAAGTAATTTCTAGAGAAAAAAAAGTAACATCACTACACTTAAAAGTACAGATTCATAAAGATTTTTTACCCGTAAGTCTTCCCACTCACCAAATTTCAGACTTGATAAATATATTAGAGCACCCTTCCAAATATATAACACAGGCATTATAATTACCTGAGTGTTTGAATTTAAAGAGCTTACATTAGTTTCATATAACTTTCATTTTCAGAAATACATACTTAAGGACAAGATTTAACAGAAAAAAAAATAGGGTGATTTTGTGAAAGCTTCCTGTAAAATGACAGCAACAACAAAACATGTAAGACAGCTTTTCATAGATCTCTTCTTTTTCACAATGCAAAGTGTAGACACATATATGTGTTCACTGGGAAGATTAAGATTTAAAAATAGAATTATGTAACAATACTTATTTCTTGATATTTTTGCTTGAATTTAACCCCTTTAAAGGGTAGAAAACAAACATTACTATCAGTCTGAATTGTTGCCTCTCCCCATCTCTCACTGTTCTCCCTCCAAGAATTCAAGTTCCACCAGGCTAAAACAGATCTATGGAAGGTAACTTCTCAGAATATTTGTTTTCCTTTTTCTCCCCTTGTCCCATTATCAGAGACCTGCATTCCTAAGCCCACTAATCACTGGGTTCAAGCTGTACTATCAGTATGCTTTGTGGAAAACCCTCTAAATATATGGGTTGAAAAGTTACTACTGTTAGAAACCAGGCATGTGTAGCAGCAGCTGTCTTACTTGGCATAGCCTTTGTCAAGTTTTCTGGCACAAGTTTCACAACCACAGACTTCTAATGGCCACTGGTATCAATCAACATGCTTGGACTAATTCTGAACATAGAAGTTTCACATTTCAAGAAGTTTCACATTTTAACAACTATTTTAAGTCAGTAAGCCTGATCTAATACACAGGAACATGCTCACTGCTGGCCCAGGGGCATGGCACCTTGCCTGCTTTGCTGCTAGCTAAGATACCAGAAAAGAACAGTGGAAACTAAATCCACTTTAAGGACAGAACATATTTGGTTGGTCAGGGAGAATGCCAACTACAGTATCATGTTTAATTCTTAACGCTAATGACTGATTCATGGCAACAACCCCAAAGGGAAATAGTCACCTGCTATTCTAGCAGTACATGAAGAACATTTTCAGGAGATGTTTTTAACACTACCTGCAGGAATTCTGTTTTGTAACTCTATGCTGTTAATAAATCTTATAATTTTAAACTAAATTTACCCCCCTGCCCAAATCTTGAAATAGAGGGGGAATGGAAACTTTATTTGGAATGCAATAACTAGGAAGACAAGGAACACAAAGACAAAAAAGTAATAATATGCTTCGGTTGAAGCAATGACAGGCAGAGAACTATTGTGAGAATAAAGGTACAAACCCCTCATCCTCAGTGACACTATAGAGATACTGTCCATATTCAACTATATTGAAGTTAAAATTGTGCCTGGATAAATCATATGTCTCATCTTGAGCAAGAAAGAAGAAATTGTTTTGAAATTATAGTATTCTAAAACCCCTTTTTCCATTACTTTTCTTTCTCAGAACATTTTCAACATTCTTACTGTCTGAGCTACTGGCTATCATCTCCACATAATCTGTTTCACAAAAGGACAGAGGAAGAAAAATGATTCTCCAGTGGTTTATCAAGAGACTCTTGCACTGAAGCTTAACACGTGAACATCACACTTGGTTACATGGTTATTACAGTACAGAAATGTGTATTTCCTGATGGACAGTGCATAGAACTGCAGGAAAAAAATGCAACCACTCTAATTTTAGGTACAAAATAAAATTTAAGTAATTTTTAATTCCATCCTAAAAATCTACAATTTATAAGGACAGTGCTGAAACTGAACAAGATATGCTTGTATAGTCTTAACTTTAAATATCTTGAAGTCAGTGAGACCAATAATGATGAATTTGAAAGTAGGTGTTTCCCATGGAATTCACCTCTTTGATAACTGCAAAACTTTCAGACTAAACGGCAGTTTCTTATCTGTAAAGGGATCTCAATCAGATGGAACAGCATATAAAGGAAAGCAGGTCAGAAAAAAAAAATCAGTTACATGCACATATTAAGCAGTGAGAGAAATCATCAAAGGCTTTTATTAAGAAAGGTCTAGGATTTTTGTGTATGTGTTTGTACCAGATACTTAAGATTACAACACCTCTTACAGTTGAGACACTTTTGCCATGGACAAATGAACTGTCATGCTAAGCACAACTAATCAGTGACAGCCCAGATCCATCTCTCAGCATTCCATTTGATGTATATCGAATGCATCTACAAGTAGTTGAAGAAGGATGTGAGAGCTGAATGTACAAGCAGACACAGGAATGCTCATTTAAGGGGTATATGCTATTGTTACTCTTCACTGGCTCTTTTGCTAAGTTAGTTTTACAGAGCATTTGCAGAATCAACATTTAACAAATACTTACGTTTGATGCTGCATAACCTACTTTTGGGCACTGAACAGTCTACAGCAGCTGAAAATAAGAAAAACAACAAATGTGAGTGATCCAGTATTTACTCAGTATATGCAATAGCTAGGAAAATGTAGTAATAAACCAAGTAACAAAGACTAATTTAATCCTTCTCTATTTTAAAATATATTACTATATATATATATTAGTATATATTAGTATATGTTATTTTAAAATATACTAGTTACTATGTACTTAAAGTATTAAGTTGTTATTAATATGGTCACAGGATTTGAGAGATAAAGCTCTCTGAATAAAATACATATTTAGAGGAAGAATCATCACATAAAAAGACTCCTTTCACAAGGTTTCTGTACATTTTGTTCTGGTGGCATTTATCTGTGTATTGGAGGTTACTGAGTATGTCACATGAGAGATAACACTGTGAGTATTGTATTTGTGAGTATGGACTCTGTCAGTAACATGATTTTCTCATCTGCAAACACACAGGGCAATCTGCACAGTCTTAGAACTTGCTATTACTATTCATTACTATTTATTGCAAGATGAACAAAAGATTATGAAGTTTTAAAAATAAAAACCAAAAGACATCGTGATCTGAGTTTAATCAGAAATGTTCTGCCTTCATTCTTAAAATAATTTCTGTATGTTTGCTGTTACGACTATCACTTTGACTTTCAGTTCAGCATATTATTTCATAATTCATTTATTCATCAAAAGCATCACAAACTTCATGGTATGAAGCCAATATAGCCCAAAGTGTAAAATTAAGGTAGGATCTTTGGTAACACTGAAGGAAAATGTTTTCATACAAAACTTGCCATCTCAATAATACAAAAATATCATTAAGTAGGAGGCACATCTTGTTGCTGATGTGTTTGGGTAAGAAACAGATTCAGTTCCTTACTTCTTGGTATGATCCTATTCTGAGAGATTGAGCTAAATTTAGGGGAGACAGTTCATTCATACAAGCACATTTTTACCTTTGGCTTTAAGAATTTTGTTATAATGAAACACCATGTGATTTCTGATCAGGTATTGGTTACTTAGATGTTGAGTGGAGTCAATGTAGAAAGCTGTAAGATTAAAATATATTTGAACATTAGAAAGGTAAGCAAAAATACACTAAAATTGTAAACAGTTATTAACTGCAATTCAAAGTCACAAACTTTAAAACACTGTTTGACTTCTTTGCTCAGAGGCAGTATTTTTTTACCAGTTATTATCACATGGAATCATCCTGCCTCCTTTTTCTTTCCCCAATGAGCCACTAATTCAATAAATAGCTGCAAAAGTGGCTGATACTGTACTGTGAAAATGTTAACATGGAAACTTCCTGTTTCTTCACTCTATGTATTCTTTTGGGAAAAAAAAAGTATCTGAGGTGTCAGTTACAGCACAGAAACATACACTAGCCCATGTAAACTACTGACTCTAAAGGAATGTGTTTAACCTCAGGGGGTCTTTAATGTGGTAAACATATATATTTATATTACAGCTAATAAAGATGGGACATATTTATATATTTGTTCATCTTGCTACCAATTTGTAGCTAGCAGTACAGTCACGGCAAAACTTACTCCTTGGAAGTATTTTCAGTAATTCATACAAAATATAAGTACTATTAAACGTCTCCAAATAAGCTAGATGCAAAAGTTTTAATAAAAACATTTTAAGCATAAAATCAATGAATTCACATAAAAGGAATCAGGTTGACCTTCTGATGAAAGTACACATTACTTACCATTACTCTTAGTACTTAAGTGTCCTTTACATGTACTTGCTGGACAACATGTGGGAAAGACAACTGCTGAGTATTCACTTGCTAACAAAACATCAAACAAAACCCAGAAGTTAGAGAAAAATCACCACACATATTTTTACAGACAAGATAAAGTCTTTCTCCAAAGAATGCGTGAATGGTTCTTCTAATGCATCTTTTTCAAAATCTTATTCAATCATTTTATAATCACTGAACTACAAGTGTAGTAAAATAACTTAATCTAAACACCAAGATACAATGATAGTGCTCTCAGTGGTTCAGGGAGCTAAACAGCAGAACAGATGAGTAGAACACTTTAGTCTGAACTTTACACTGGTCATTAAACTGTACAAAGATTCGGCCATAATTCTGTTTTTATGCTAACCTCCAATTTGTTTCAAAGTTTCATTCATGGCGCTTTGATAGACTGGGAACTCCACAGACAAGTGGAGATGCTGAAAAATCTCAAACAACCAGTTGTTCTGAAAAATGAAAGAATGTGGATTAAAAGATCTGCATGTCCTCTTTGAAAACCACTGGCTGTCATGCAACCTAAGATTTAAAAATTGGCACAAGAACTAATTAAGAATCTGCTACACTTTAAGAATAAATTTGAACAGGAGCTATGCTAGGACTACAAATACTAGTTATACAGAGCATAAAAAAGAGTATATAAAATGTAAACCAAAACAAACAAGATTTTGTAACAGGGTAAATATATTAAGCACACTTACCTAACATTAATTCTAAAATTGTACAGACAAGTTCTACAAATTTATTACTATCAACTACCAAGGTCCACACGGTCTCCCCATTCCCATGTTACTTTCTCAGCTGTCAGTTCAAGAGTCTGCAACCACCAGGCAGGTGAAGTGGGTAACTCGACTGCTCTGCTGCTCCCGCTGAGCTCCAGCTTTCCCCCTTTTCTTACATGAGGAAGCACACTGGACCTTACCCAGTATGAACAGGAATCTCTTCCCAGTGACCTTAGCTGGGTGATAAAGGCTGACACCATTGCAAACTGACTGGGGCAGCAGGAAGCCACGATGACAGCCATGCCTCACATGGTAAAAACTCTTAATCCTACCTCTCATAGCTTACCTCCTGCATGCACAGCACCTGGCCATCCAGGGCTTCTTTTTCATTTCCCACTGTTATGTAATGACTGGTAAAGTACTATTGCAATTACATATATAACTACTGTAGTATATAGTTCTGGTTTTAAGTTCAACAGCATGTTGCACAAGATGGTTAAGATGGTGTCTTAAATATTAATTAGTAGAGATGTCAGCAAAACAAATAATTCATTTAACAATGTTTTTAACATTATTTCTCCAAAGGCCTTATAAAAAAGCCATACTGTACTAAATTCTGAATGACTAGGACTAGTATAGGAGACCCTAAAAAGTATTTTAAGAAAAAAATAAACTGAAAATAATTTTACCCTGTTGTGAAATTACACTAAATCTAGATCAATAGACTCAACCTCCTTTCTTACAAAGCACAAAAATACCAGCGCAATCTTGAATTACTTTCATACTTTGAAAAGCCAGCCTTTATACAGTACAGGCTTCTGTGGATTTACAGTATTAGCCGTGGTGTTTGCAATAACAGTGCTCCCACTCATTTTGCTGTGAAGTTGCCAGATCAGCAGTTGAAAAGGGACAAAGAAAAAAAAAAGAAGAAAACGCTATTGAAGATTTTCCCAACAATATCCCACAATTGTTTTAACTTTATACTGTTTTCTATAAAGCCAAAGGATGACATTCCTGCTCATCTGTATCAATTTCAAATGGCTCATTCCCCTCACAGTACAATTCTTCCTTATCTCTGTTTGTGATTTAAACATACATAGGGACAAGCGATAAATTATTTTTCAAATATTAAAATTCCAAACATGAATTTATTAGATTTATTAGAGTCAGAATGTTTCCACAATGACTACAAAACTTTTCCAATAAAGCCTTTCTTTCTTGTTAAAATATTATATTTCTCTACCATACATTATTACATACAAGTGGTATTCAGAGTCTAGCTGGACCTACCCTGAAACCCATGAATTCTGGAATTTACAATATGCAAGTGCTGGAAGAATGCAAGTCTTTGGGAGGACTTAAATGTTAGATTATAAATTTCAGTTGATAGAATTTTCTCTAATGATAAAACCTGCATGAATATATACCTGCAATCCAGATTACAGCAGACAACTGAGAATCAGAAGTGTTTCATTCACAATTGTTCAAGTAACCTAAGTATTCCATTGCTTTCTGTTCTTCAGTGCTAGGCTATAATTCCAGGGAGAAGCACCTGTGGTATTGTTAGGTAAATGGTTACGGTACCACCTGTAACTCACCCGTATGAGCCAGAATCCTAAAAGGGCAAGCACGATCACTTTAAGAAAACAGACATTGTTCTCTCTACAATTGATTCTCTTCAAGTCAGCTAAATGATTTTGTCCCGCGTTAAACACCATCCGGGACACTCAGAAACCTGTTGCCTTTACTGTCCTCAGCTGGAGACACAATTGTCAGCACTGCACGAAGAACGGACTTTACGATGTTCCCTTGCTCTGCATCACCGGCAGATGGCACAGTGGAAATTCTATCGGAAAAACTACCGTCTGCTGGTTTCGTCCTTTACCATTAATTTGTATCCGGCTTCCGGGGAAGGAAAAGGGACAAAAAAAGAAATCGGCATCAGTATTTCATAGGCAAGAAAAGCTGTCAAAAAGTGTCAGCTGGGATAAATAAAAAAATTTCTGTGCCCTCTATCTTGACTATGGACATATGGATGGCATAGAAATCACTCTTAACATGAAGAAATATGTTGCTAATGTCAGAGAAGAAACTGGAGAATTCGGTATGTGCAGGTTCTTTCTACCTTACTGAAGGTAGAAAGTGCTAACAGTCAAAAGTTTCACAACTATAATTTCAGGTTGTCTTTTGACTTGAATGGGTATTTATTTGTTTTCAGGGTGTGTTTTCACTGTTATTTTCACAACAGCAGAAACAAACTGAAGGTTGGATACATGAAGAGAATTTTAAAGGAGAAGGTGGGATTTTCAGTAATTTACAGTTAATCAAATATAAACGAAACAATGGGAGGATAACTACGAAAATCTCTTTGATATATGACACATGTAACTATCTGATCTAAACGTAAATTTCCTTATAGAGTTAAGTGGACTGTCCACACTGAATATCAAATCAGGATTTTCACACTGAGTATTCTCCTAAAGTACAGAGAGCAAACAAATTAAATACTTCTAAAAATGTATTTGATCTTTTAGTTCCTTCTATTACAGTAAGAAACTATGAAGAAAAAAAGAAAAGCTTTCTCTGAATTTTTTTCCAGGTGGCATCTAACACAAGTAATAACTACATTATTCAAAAAATAATTGAAAGCTATTTTGTTTAAATTGTTTTAATTTTAATTGAAAATGAATACTATCTTAATTTCTGATTTTACAGTATTAAAAATTATAAAAATTGATGGTTTACTTTGTTTCCTGCTTGTTAGTGGATATGCAGAATTTATGGAAATGATTCTTCTACAGAGCCATTTTGGAACGTGAATATGTACTGGAAAGAAGCCAAGTCTTCCATATTTTCCCAGAGAAAATTTTAAACACAAGTATTAGACTTACTATTTTTATAATAAGCATGTACTTTAGTCATAGCAAATAAAAATAATTAAATAAATAAATCTATCACACTACCCTTATCCATCAAGACTTGCTACTTGAAGAATAACCTACAAAAGTAAGGAGACCTTAGGTGGGATATTGGATATAGGCATCCAAATCTAGCACTACAAGACATGAAACCTTAACTGTGTAGAGACCTGTGAACACTGTAATTTCCAAAGGGCAGCTCCAGGGCCTCAGGTCTCCCCAGCTGTTCCAGAAGAATACACTTATCACTGTCAACATTGACCTTTTGTGCAGTGGTTTGGTTTTCTGGTAGCTCCAGGACTTGTGTATTCCTAGCTTTATAGTGGCCTCCTCTCAGCTGACGATGCAGAAAGCACCACTGTCTCTTAACGGACTAGAATTGCATCATTTGCATGAGATTTGGGCATTTGATCCCTCTGAACTTGATAAGGACCCAAGCTGACAAATGCTTTGCAAACACTCTAGCCACTACAGTGATTTATAAACATTTGGTATTCTTGCTTCTTTCACTGCCAACTCTTTTGCTTCCTTTTTTTCTTCCCTAATATCTCAATGCTCTAAACCAGAAATAGTTAGAGACAACTTTGTACAAGTGGATAATTCAGGCAACAACATGCAGAAGTTTTGTGCTGTGAAATTTCATACAAGTCAAGGATGTCTATCACTACTACCCTTATTCTACCAACCAGATTTACGATCTTTTCAGTGGGCTTCCTGCTATGAATTAACTGTTCTAAGTCTATACAACAAACAGTACACTACAGCACTAATGCTGTACACATGCTGAGGAAAGAACAAAACTAGTTTAAATAATCTCTGTAAAATCCCAAATGACTTCAAGCAGTGATGGAAACTCCTTTAAGCATCTTCTCTAATCTCTGACAAAGTCATACTTAAAGGAATTAAATTATAACCTGAAATACATGCTCCTTTCCTTTTGGTACTAGGAGAATTTTCAAACCAGAGTATCCATTAATTCTTCATGCTACAGAAATTGTTGTATATATGAATACAACAGAGAAATACACAGAGTAAAGACTAATAGCTCAGGGCACATTGAAAGATTAACCTAGTTATGAAAATCCAGATTGGATTTAAACTTTATTTAAACAAGAAACTAATTTTTCTATTTTTAACTATTTTCCCTTCATATTAGCATGATACACTTAACTCCGCCCCCCCCCCCCCCCCCCCCCCCGCCATGTTCTATTAGCAGTACTATTACTGAGGCCAGCTCTCCTATTCTTGTAGCTTACATCTTTGCACCATCCCCTCTAAACTCCTTTCAATGCCCCAGTTTCTGTCTTCCTTACCTGTGGTCATTGGTCCCCTCAAGCACCCCCTACTTGCTTAGCTGTGGCTGATGAGGTACTATAGGAACTACACTTGGTCACCTAGCTTAAGCTTCTCTGGCTTGGCTGCCTAGTTCTTACCCTCTACTTTCATATCTGGGAATGAACACAGAACAGAATGAGTTTCTCTAAAAAATGTGTATTAATTTGCTGGGTTTTCTCCTACCCCGCCACTGGGTAATACTAATGCTCCTAGCTCTTACTCACAGATGGGTGAAGTTGGGAAATAGATGCAGAACTGGATAGACTAAAAGGCCACGCACAGATTCCTTCTTTAGGTGAAGAACACAGGTGAAAACCTGGCAAGTCTCCACTACTTTTCTGCAGCACCTATGCAATCACGAGAGACCTTCAAACATAGCTTTAGATTTAGCCACTTACTGAATGTAGATAGTGCTCCATTTTATTTGAAAGTTACAGTGAGGCAAAACAAGCACATCATAATCACACCTGTATTTTCTTGCCTGTTCTTGGAAGTGAAACAGAAGCATCTTGGACCCCTTTCTGGTTTCACTGATAACAAAACTCTTTTCAACCCTGGGAGTATAAAGCCTCACATATGAAGGCATCTTTAAAAGAATCACATTTAAGATTTGCTAATAAACAGCAGAATTCACCATCAGAAAGAATAGTCATTATTATCTAAGCTTCCTGAAGCAAAACTCAATGAATAGAGATCCAGGAAATCACACTACTCCAATTTTGAAATAAAGTCCAAAATGTTCCATCTGAATTTTGCATGTTATTATTTGTGTCAGAGGCAAAATATGATGAAAATGATGCACTCTCTGACATGCACTATACATGACCTCCTAAGCCATTAATTAGATGGTGCTATTTATATGCTTACTATGCTGGATTACACAAAAGCTCTTTGCACATACTCTCAATGCATAAGAATTAAGTCTCTTGGACCTTTAGAAGTAATAATCTTGCAGTATCCTATATAAATTAAAACCATGCAACCAAAATTGCATTTCAGTCTCAAGAGTCAAACCCTCCTCTGAAAATTTAAGGAATCTAATGAAATAGTGCAGCATCCTTGAGACATATCTGATTAAATAACTCTTGAAAAATATTTGTTAAAATTTTTCTAGCTACAGGCTAAGTCTTGGATGCAAGCTATTGCTCTATTCATACTCCAAAAGCAAACAAATTTATGTCAGTTTGCTACATCTACCTGAAAGGAGTCTGTGATGAGGTGGGTCTGATACCCACTTCTCACAGGTAGCAAGTGACAGGATGAGAGGAGACAGCCTCAAGTTTTGCCAGGGGAGGTTTACATTACATATTTGGATTTATTTTTTCATGGAAAGAGTTGCAAAGCACTGGAACTGACTGGCTGAGGAAGATGTGGTGTCACCATCCCTGGAAGTGTTCAAAAATGTGTGGGTATGGCACCAGAGGAGATGCTTTAACAGTGAACATAGTGGTGGTGCTAGGTTGATGGTAGGACTTGATGAACTCATAGGTATTTTCCAACGTTAACAATTCTGTGATCACTGGCTTGGGCAGCACCTCTAGAATCAGCAGTGGCACCAAAAGTTTTTGACTTTCTAGGAGGGTGTGTGAGGGGTGGTATTCCAGGAGAGACTGTGTGCTGCTACTCAGTGATATATGAACAATCAATATTCATATCACAGTTCAGGAACTTCTGTCTTACAAGGTTACTAACCTGAGTTCCCTGGACAGCTGTGCCTGCACAAGACACTCACGGTAATGCAGGAGCAGATGCTGCCAGGTGCTGTAACAACTCCCTGGTGGGAATGATGCTATTAATCCAGGGAGTGGAACTGGCTTATGAGCATTACCTACATAACAAATGTATGTGCTGGCTACATGAAAACTCTACATTACGTCATCCCATGAAGTTTAAAGTTGTTTCAATATCTACTGTCAAACTGGCCAATAGAGAAAACATATATTTAATACTAAATGTACAGACACACTATATATAGATTCTCCTACCATATATGGAAAAAAAATCTGTTTTGCTAGTATAATCTGCACCTACAAGGATGCCTCCTCTCTTATCCACGAGCACCTATTTCTACCTGGAAATACATTACCAAAACTCTAATGCACAGCCAGCCTCACCCAGAATGGAGAGCAGAGAAACCCTGATCCACTGTCCTTCAGAGACAATTGCAGGATATAATCTGGAGCAAAGAAGCTACTAGGGTTAATGGTTTGAAAACTGTTCACTTTTAACAGGTATTTCACTTGAAGCATGCAGGAAATCCTCGATAAAATGGGATCAATTAGGCATTTAAGTAATTATAAAAATGTACATTATTTGCTGAAAGGAGTCAGGATTTTAAACACATTAAGTGACTAAAACTCATTTAACAGACTATTTGACTATAGGATTTATTAATAATATCCTAATAATATCCTAAATTAAGGATAGGTTTTAAGAGATTTACTGAGAGAAAAGTTTCAATTTGGTAAAAAGTTAAAAACAGTGATTAACATTTCCTAATTTCAGTTAAAATTATTATGATTCAAATAAAACTTCTAAACGTCCCTCCTTCTTTGAAGACATAACTAGATTAGTTTTCATCTTTCTTGTTGGTCAAAGATAACTTCAGCTTCTAAAAAACTGGTGCTACCAAACTAATAATTCATCGAGTGTAATAAGCTGTTTGTTCAAGTGGCAAATGAAGGAATAATGATAATAAAAAGTAATTCAAAAGTCTCTGTGTTAACACCCTTTCAGGTCTAGTCAGATTAATGCAAGGACTTCCTACAGGAAAAATATAAATAAAATGGTGTTGTCTATAGACATGTGAAGCATTTAAATTTTGTTTTAAAATCCTGGAAGCCTGTGCAAATTGCCTAAACCTAACATCAGCCTCCATGCAGCAGTAATGATGGGCTCCCCACTGCTGTACGATAGAAGTGGCACAAATGTGTAATTGATTAACATTAAGTGCATGATGCTGATAGGTATTACTGTTCAGGTAGGTGTTCCCACTGACTGTGGGAATTAAAGAGCCCAATGTAGAAGACTGGATTTAAAAACAAAGCTGGTTTAAAATTACAGTATTCAGATTATTTGAGGTCATACTAAAAGTCTGTGAGTATATTAACTGACTCCTGAAATTACTATAGCAAATAACTTCAAGGTTTATATCTGGAATTAGGGAAAAACATAGCAGATTAATTCTTTGATATTTCTAGGAGGGTAAAAAAAATCTCAGCCTTATTTGAACTTTGACAAGACCTACAGGCAAATCCTATATACTCCAATATATTAAAATATATATATATGTATTTTCTCAGTATTCTCACTAGACAAAACACAGCCTGATACAAACAAGTGTAAAATATTGATTCTTCCTTTAAAATCATGAGGATAAGTCTGAACAAGAAACCTTGCACAGCATACAACCAGGACATGGAATAGATAAAACTCTTTTGAAAAACCATAAATATGACAGCTTCTCCCCCTCTCATGGACTGCAAGCAACCCAGTGACTGTTCTGCCAAGTGTGCTCAGGCACACAGATTTCCAGCTCAGCTTGGTGTATTAGTCTCTCTGCTGGTGCTAATCCTTGCTCTCTGTACGGAACCTTCCAGAGTGCCTGATAGCCCCCACATTGGACTGTTCAGTAAAACATTTCTGCCTCCTCTGTAACCTCCTATGCAGACAAGCAATTTCACAGACACACAGTAATTCTTCCCTAATTTCGAGCTTTTTTGCTAAACAGAAGTCGTTTAAGCAAAGTTTTTGGCAACCTGAATGAAATTTAAACACTGTATCCTATTTGCTCCCTTTTTATGGTTAACAATCAGCATGCTTCCCTATTGTCTATAAAAGTACTTTGACAAACCTAAGAATAGTCAGAAAAAGGATGTATTTGTCATAGAACTACCATCACACTACATAAGACAACAAAAATTGAGTGCTCAAGATACGAGTTTTTGCTCTGAATTTCTTATTTCCATACACTATAAGAATTTATGTTCAGACTGTACTTTGATATCAGACATCTGAAGTGGCATCTGTCACTGTCTCCAAAGATTGGAACTGACACTGAGATGCAACACAACAGCCTAATGTTATTTCAAATGGCTCTGATTTTATGCGGCGATATATGATCTTGACGTTACAGTGCAGCACTGCATAATTTCTACCATTGTCTTACATTATGCATGTAATCCAGTTCATACCTAAAAATATTTTAGGTATTTTCCAAGATCCACAGTTGGCTCACGCAAGCATTTTTGCACGTTCATGCCTTTTTTTATCATGAGTGACGAGTGCCCCTAGGACTATTCATAGGAAGAGGGCACCAGAGCAGCTCGCAGATGGTTAAATGTGGGTAAGGAATCACTTTATAAGACCTTTAAAACTTTTGAGTCTTTATTTTTTAACTACACTTGCATTAAAATCCCATCAAACCAAAACACTTGGATCTACAGCCGAAACGCCGTAGGATGTTGTACACACATGCTACAATCCATTATAATTCATAAATAACAATTTTGGAGAAGATGACTCCAGAATACGAAAGCTGACTACAATAAGAAGCGGGCACAGGAATCGGCCTCGCAAACCGGACGATCCCAGCAGCCTGAAGCGCTGCCCATAGGAGCGCTGGATGCCGGTACAATAAGGAGGCACGGTGCGATGGCTGTAGGACGCACAGTCCCAGGCCCGCCTCTCGGACGATTAAAGCCCGTCGCAGGCGGTACGAGCCCCCTCTCACAGCGGCGGCCCGCGGCTCTTTCCAGCGCCGGGCCCGCTCCCCGCGCGGGCCGGACGGGCCGGCAGGGCTCGGGGCGGCCGCGAGGGCAGCAGCGAGGCGCGACCCCCGGCCCGCAGGAGCCACGGAGGCTCGGGCGGCTCCCGGGCCCCGAGCCGGCTCCGGGCCCGCCCACACACGCCAGCGGGGAAGGCGGACGCCCCGCCTGCCCCCAGCCTCACGCGAGACGGCCGCGCCCCGCGCCCCCACGGCAGGCAGGGACAGCGGAGGCCGGAAGGCAACACGTCCCCCCGGCTGTAGCCGCCGCCCAGCCGCGGCCACCGCTCCCCGCTCCTCCCGCAGCCGCCACCGAGCCCCCGCACCTTTGTTCCGCCTGCCGCCGCCCTGCGTCCGCAGCCCCATGCTGCCGGCCGGGCCGAAGGGCTGGCGCCGGCCGGCGCCGGGCTCGGCGGCTGCGGCCGTTCGTCCCGCGGGCCGGGCCCGCCGGGAGCCGCTCGGCGTTGCCATGGCGGCGGGCGGCGCGGGGCCTCGCCGGGCGGTGCCCGCCCCAGCCCGGGCCGGCGGAGGGGAGGGGCCCGGGGCCTCGGGCCCGAGCCCGCTGCCAGCGGGGCATGGCGGCGCCGGCAGCGCCTGTCCCCGGCGGCGAACGGGCCCCATTCCCTGTGCCGTTTGACTGTAACTTGACAGGAAGTTGAAGAATAATGAATGCCCGGAGAAATTTACAGCAAATTGCTGATATTTCAGGGAACGAGTGACAAAACGAGAGACTAGAGCGTTCCCAGTGCGTTACACTGAAGAAATTAATGTCTTCGAAAACGAACAGCACCCTAAAAGTGAACCACAAAATAACCTTTTGAAAAACAGCCTTTGATCTCATCACTGATGAATATGGGCATGCCAATGTGCTGGATTTGAACTTTCTGGAGAAGCAATAGGGTGGTATTTACAATTTGTCTGACAGGTTGTTATTTTCCATAATGTGAAATCTATGAGGGCTTTTGTACTTTTTGTCTCACTGACCGGCCAGGAGTACTGCAGTCCACTCCATACCCTGACACATCACTAAAAGGTACATGTTCTCCCAGATGGGGGGACATTCCCCTTCACTATCTAGAAATAAGTATTAATTACAGGCTAAATACAGTCCTTTATGTGATTTGCTACACCTCCTTACATGCTAGAAAAATTAATTTGAATGTAGTTCAAAATTATAGCAAAATCAAGGTGTTACTTAAAAACAACTTTTCTTCCATATTTCTGTCTCAGTCAATGCTCCCACTTGATCACACAAACATAAATGCTGCATGAAACCAGTAGTTTATCTACCCCAGTATTTTGTGTAAACTCTACCAAATACTATAAAAAGCTTTTCAGTAGTATTCTGACTATTGAATGTTGTAATGCCCCTTTTAATTTTAGATATACCAATTCGCTATATGAACTACTCCTTCAATGTGGCCTTAGTTTCTGTGCTTCATGTTGTAGTGATCATTTTGGCAGTCTAATTCTGTTTTCTGTAAAATCATCCTTAAATGTAGTTGGTGTCAAATTTGTCTGGAGGAGGTCCGGGGAGGGAATATATGCCTTGGATACTCATCGGTCCTCCATTTTCTGATGGTTCTCTGCCTTTCCGACAGCTTTTTATATAAAAGCATCAGTTGCTGTAGTGTTTCAACTACTGTAAACCATAAGGTCACAAACCTTCTTGTCAAATCAAAATAATTTTATAGCATTTTGTCATTTTCCTTTATGTCTCTTGGATTTGAGGTCAATGTCTTGGAAAATATCTGCCAGGAAAAATCTACAAAACCAAAAAATCACAATCCAAGAGTTTGCTTTTAAAAGAAAATGCTGCTCAGAGTTACCTTTCTATAATTTTTAAAGACTTTATTTTTTGTTTCTTTTTCTGAATTCTGAATATCAAGTTCCCAAATACTCCGTTTGTAGTACTCAACATACGGTGTTAAACTGTTCTGTACAAACCCGTATGACAGATTTCTCATAGTCTCTTCCTTATTGTTCCTATGCTTTTTTTCCCCCCAAGTAGATCATTAAAACACATAAGTGTAAGTAAGCATTTTTAGAACTATTCCCCTGGTTTCTAGGCAACGCTGAGGGAATGTAGAGATATCCATTTTTTCCCTCACAGTCAGTCACAGCGTCATAGAGATGACCTGCCCCTGAAACTTTTGACCATCAGTGGCAACACATAGCAAAGCTTTATGTATTTCTAATTGGTCTCTCTTATGGATCTTAGGCCTTTGGTGGCTTTTGGTCCCCTTTGGTCTTTAAGAGTATATATATCTTGAATGTAATTAAAAATTACCGCAATTTTATAAGGGTGTGCACATTAAGTGCCATAACATGCATTAAACTAAAAAAAAAAAAAAAAAAAAAAAAAAAAAAAAAAAAAAGAGAAAGCCTTAACAAAAATTGAATCAGTTCTGGATTTTGATCCACTCAAAAAAGTACAGAAATAAGTTACAGATTACTGCAGAGTTGAAGAAGCGATAACATGTCAAAACCAGTAAGATTTGGCCTTTCCCGATCTGAAAAGAGGAAACACAGCAATCACTGTTGCTGTCTGTCCTTTTCAGCAGGCATTTTCTCCTTTTCCTTAGAATGCATTACAACAGAACATGGTTTTAAGATGTGTCTTCACTGGGAGGGAAGGAAAGCAGCAGGAATATGAGAGTCACATTTGCAAGTGTAGGTGGGCATCTGTCCCCGCCCTGGCAGGGATTTAGGGAACAATTGCCTTCTTGACTGTTACCTCTGTCCTTACTATCATCCAATGTAGACACCTAACTGCTGTGAAAATGAACAGTATAGTATTCAGCAACAAACTAACACAGAGAGAAATATATAGAAATATATCCAAAAAAGAGGAAATACCCCATAAGATGTTCACTTTCTTTTGCATGCTTAGCCCAGACAAGTTTCCATTACTCTGAAAAAGATTGTGTTACTGGCAGGACCTCAAATGGTTACCTGCTCATTTGGGACAGAGGTCTGTTCATAACATCAGAACTTTGCTTTTATAGGATTTGGCTTTCTTGGGAAAATAGTTTGTGTGTACCCTGGAAAATTAAAATCTGCAGTTCTTTGGAGAGTCTTGTCCTCTTTCAAGCAGTCAAGTGAGCATATATAAGCAGACAGGAAACAGCCCAGCAACCAGATCTGCACGCTCTACCCACATAGTATTCTAGAAAAGTCCTAAATTCATCACAATATGTACTTGATCATGGAAATAAATCTCCTGGGTTTATTGGAGTATTTATTTGGCATAAATGCCCTATTACAGTGCAGATTGTCCTCTGCCTGTGCCTCTGTGTGTCAGTGTTCCAAATCCCTCGTTGAAGTTCTCAGAGGGCTATCACTGAGTTGCAGCGGTTCCCACCTGGTGCGTTCAGACCATCAGCCTTGCAGTCTGTTTCCCTACAATATGTGGAAATAAAAAAAAAACATTTACCTGAAAGATTAGAGGACATGGTATCTTCCAAGAGCATTTAGACTAGCTGAGCCCTTTTCCTTTGCTGCCTACTTAGGAAATTCTTTTTTGAAACAACTGAAGTAGCTTTCAGACTGCTGGTGTGAGGTGGAAAAAAAAAAGGATTTTTTTACAATAGCTACTGAAATACGTTGTTTGCTTGTTTTGGTTTGTTTTGGATTTTTTTAAAGGATTACTTTTCCAGGAGGGATGGTAGGTTCTTTTCTGCCTTGTGTTTGCTTCATGTTCTTTGGTCATAAGGTTCTTCAAGTTATTTAAAATCACGTGCAGTCTTGAAATATCATTGCAACTTTCTAAATGATGGAAAGTTATGTGTTTTGGCAGGGCTGCAGACTGTTTTGCTTTCTTCATGGCAATGCATTTAGTTGTTCTGTTATTGTCTGTATGGCAGCAGTAGTCATGGATTGTAAAGCTAGGGCTCCAGTGGGAAAGATGATGCAAAAAAACTTCAGAGGAGATGATTTGTATATTAAAAACTGTAGTTTTTAATACCTTGTAATTTAGAATGCAATAAGAGAGCTAACATAAAATAAGAGAGAATGTGATAAGGAAGATAAGGGCAACTATTGGAATATATAATGATAAAAAGTTTCTATGAATACAGTATTAAACTTCTATAAAATTTATCAGCTTAGAATAAAAAGTCTCCCCTGCAGCATATATAGGATAACTACTACAAAAATCCCTTCAGGAAGCTGCTGTGCAGATGTACACTATACAACTCTTCTTTCTTTTTAGATCTATACGGAGTTTTGTTATTCATCTATACTGCGATACAAGACTATTTTTAGATGTGTCAAAGAAGAAACCTGTATAAATTGTATGAGATGTTATTTTCAGTTGTAGTGTAATATCTAGTATCTGGGGTGACTCAAGATCTGCTTTTATTTCTCCTTATATTGTGTCATTTTCTGTTTACCTACTGTTCCCATGCAAGTTTGCAGACAAGAGGTTTGTAGGTGAAAAACTGTCCTTTAGTAGGGCTGATTGCTGATGACTGTTCTTTTCTCATTACTTTAATTGAACTATTAGGTATTAAAGAATGTAGACTGGAATAACTAGTGAAATATATTCGATTTTTAAAGGGAAAAAAAGCCCGTGTAAATGTCATAGCTGTTTTCTAGACCATAAGAAATTCTTTATTTTCTAATTGATTTACCTACTGTGATACATAGAAATTCTTACTCAGTTAATGAGAAACAAAATATTTCAATGAAGATCAGAAACTTATGACTCAGATTAGACATATATAAATGATGCAACTCCAGTAAATTCAGTGAAGCTATTCCTGCTTAGACTGGATGGGTCATCTGTGTCTACCTAGCCCATCCTAATTGTAATGTTGGGCAGACAGAAAAATGTCATTAAGGCATTCTGTGTGGTCCATCCACTTTCTACACAGCTACTACAGCATGCTAAGGCTGACCAAGCAATGTATTAATCCATGCACATGCTTGAATAAATGGGATCTTCTGTGCTAAAGAGAGTTCTTCCGGATTTGTCAAGCTCAAGAAGAGAAATTCTCAAGGGTATCTTTAGAATTGCCTTACAAAAGGAGATACAAATATACTGTGATTTTCCAAAGCACATTGATACATTTTCAATGTCTGCATGAATGCGAAAACCAGTTTTACTAGAAATGGGCTTAAATTCCCACTCAGGAGTGTGAGGGTACTATTTATCCTTAAAATGGTACTGTAATATTTATATATTAACTTCATAAAAGCCTGTGTGTTTATACAAACTAGAAGATGAAGGAAACAGACTGAGAAAATAGCTGGCGTGCAAAGTTTCATAAGTAATAGCAATTTTGGTCACATTAACCACTTCTAAATATGTGTGAAAGAAAGCAATAACCAAGAAAATGGCCATAATCAAAATGGCCATAATCAAAATGGAGTGTGTGGAGTTTAACTATTGCAATGAAATACTTCATGTGTAATTTTTCTGTGGAATCATTTTATTAATACTTAGGAAAATAATCTTTGCAAGAATCACTGTAAGTGCTCCCTGTTATATTCTTTAGGACTTCCTTTCATCTTAAAGTTATGTTCCAAGGAAAACATCTACTACACACTAAATTTTCTTGCTTTTACTGACATCATAAAATTTCAGGAATATCCAGTCTTCCAATTTAGACAGAACTTGAAATTTATTGGTTTAAAATTTGATATACACCATTTTTGCCCTCTCTGTCCATTAGCATGTTAAATGTATCAGAAAAGAAAGGAGCTTTGGTTTGATGGGTGTTTCACAGGCCCAAGGGCCAGGATGCTCAGGGTCTATTTATAGCTTTGTCGGTGACACGTGTGACCTCCTGTACAGCAATTTGGGTGTCTCAATAGGTTGCAGTCTGAATCACCTTAATTCATAGTTGGTAGTAAAAATGGAGACATTTAGAGTTAGTGCATTTGTCTGCATATAAGAGATGAGCTTTTTTACTCTGTGCTTATGATCAATAGGAACAGAAATTACATTTCTCCTTTGAATAATAAATATCAGAACTGCAGATTACATTATATGGATGAGACCTAATTGTAGAATAATATTTATTCCTAAGATAATGTCACAGAAGCCAGTAGGACCTGTGATTTTTAATATTAAACATGAATATCTGTAATGGAGTCTAGCAATTTCACACAAGACTAGAAGCTGAATTTACTTTGAGTAAGCAGATAGTTATACAATGTAGAAAAAAAAATACAATTAGGATTGAAAGTCTTATGTGTTATAATGGTTTATTTAATAAAAGACAACATCATCATATAAATCTCTTTCATAAGATGTTCAATCTCTGTCTTGAAATTTGCATATATTTCTTCTTGCAGCCCTCTTTAAGTTTGCTCAACAATTCAGTTCCATGGAGGAATACAAAACCTTTACATTCATGATCAGTGTATGTGCAGTTAATGTTGTCTATTAGTCTCAGGTGGAATTAGTCCCATGCTCTTCTGTTTTTTCAGAAGTCAGCATTCCCATTCCCCCCATTTCATGTTTTCCTTTGTATGTTCTAATAAGATCTGTGCTAGAAACCTCAACCTGGTCGATATGAATTTTATTTTCTAGGACTTTCCATGCTCATTTAATATTCCTCTGTCTCAGTCTTCCTGTGTCATTTGCTTTTCATAATGACAATTCTTTCTCTTTCAGGGCATGTCTCTGCTCTTGGTACTGCTAATACCAATTGTGTTCTAATCTGTACCACACAAATCTGCAGTATTAGTAAATGCTCTTCAAATTATAATATATATCGGCAATATCTTTCAGTTTCTAATGTCCCCACATCCCATATATTTGCACAACTTGGTATTTTACAGAATTTACTATGATAGTGTCAAAAGTTTTTCAATACTGTTTTTCCAGGATCTTCACTAGTAATTTCAATCCTTGTAGTTTATCTAGAGTTTTGTCTCCGTTTTAGCTAAGTGCATCTAAAAAACCCTCAGGTTGTATTTGATTAATAAACATATTGGGTTTTATTTAATTTACTGATTACTTCTTCAAGTCCTTTGTTTTTGCTTTCTTTTAAACATATCCTTGAAGAATGCTGAGGTCAAACCAGCAGGCCTTTCCCTACCTGGATAATTTTTCTCCTTTCTAAAGTATACTGTGTTCACAGTTCTCCAGCTATTTAGTATCCTCTTGAGCTTGATTATTTGTTTGGCAGGCCATGTTTCTCTTCCAGGTTTTCTTTTTTTAGTTTGCTCAGAACTATGGAAGGATTTCTGGAGAATCTTCTTTGTGTTATGAAACTTTAAAATCTTGCTGTGTCTGATAGATAAGGACCTTCATCTGTGAAGGGCTAAGACATCCGACAACCATAAGGCAACACACTCTTCAGTAAGTACCCAGTAAATTATACGTTAATACCATGGATTAGAAAATATTAGGGGGTTCTTTCCACCTCAAGGAAAGTTATGGGAAAAGAAATTCCGTTCACTTTACTAAAAGTGTGGTAATTTCATTCTTAACAATGTGTTCTAATCACATATCATAAGTAAAGGGGTTTAAGAGCAATTTAAGATACAAGTTGCTTGAATGATTAAAGCTTAATGCAAGTTTTAAGTAGCCCTAGTTGGTCTTGGTCTTAGTGACAATAGCAATTTTTGAGGTGGAATAAAATGTCTGAGAAGGAAGATAACATAAAACAAAGCAATCATGATCAAAATAAAGGAAGTGAATGCAAGGCTCATTATAAGACTTTACAATATATAAAAACATTTAATTTTCAATTAAACTAATGTTAAAATAAAGTAAGATAGCCTTTTGTGGGGGGCAGGGGCTGGCAGTACAGGTAATTTTCATTGAAGATTTCACTGGCCATTTCTGTTGAATTCTAGAAGATTTTGAGGAATACCTTACTGGTAACTAACACATTTTGCTGTGTTACTGATTTGAAAACTCATTTGTCATATAATAAAATGCATAGCTATATTGGTTTGCTGTTGTCAGTTCCCACGGCACCCTCTCCAGCTCTGAAGATGGTATCAGCTGGCAGACTGTTATGTATCCAATGGTTGCAATAGCTGGATTTCCTCCTACCGCTATGTGTTTGTTTTAATGACATCATCCCAAAAGCCAAAACTGAAATATTACTCATTTTGGAAAGCTTCATGACAAAGAGCTACAATCTTAGAGAATATTCATGCACAAAATCCTAGTTCCTGTATCTCAAAATCTGTTGGCTGTTTTCATTGCATAACCAAAGAAAAAAACCCACTTGTTTAAATATCCATCCTGAGTCAGTGAAGCAGAACAAGGTTTTATGTGCCAGGAATATGCTACAACTCTGAAGAAGAAAAAAATATGTTTAAAAGACAAATGCTAAATATCACCTCATTTATTTTAGAGCTTCTCACAACTTAAGTGATTACTGCTTTCAGTGTTTCTGACAATTTCCTACAAGAAATGGGCAAGCAATTAGTTCTCAGCATTTCTGTAGTTTACTTTGAGTGAATGTATTTACCCAGTTATCTGAGAAGCAAAAAGAATTGTGATGTTTAAAAGCACTGAGCATAATGCAAAAAAAGTTTGCTTTCTAATTAGATAAAGTTGAAATAGATCTTTAATAAATATACCTGTGTTTAATTCAGTTTTGACCACTGCTTCTCAAGACAGTGGAATAAAGATCAAAAAGACAAAGAGCATTATGGGAGTCAGAAAAAGGATGTTGAGGCACAAGGTTAAAATGACAGGTATAAATTTCTGTTCTTACACAAAATGTAAACTTAATGAGCCTTTGTGATTTATTATTTTTGGACTGTTAAAAATCAAGAATGAGATATTTATTATAATTAAAAGATGATGTTATAATGCCAGAAAGTGATATGAAATTGCCAGCATGTATAATTTATAGAGGTTTATGATAATTGAGGGAGAGGGTGGTTTTATGCAAAGATTTAGTATTGAATAAACTGCTGGAATAATAGGTATAATATTATTAAGCAAAATGATAATTAGAATTATGTGTATGTCTTGGTTCTTGTACGGTTTCTTTAACAACACTGTTTTTTAGTCTACCAGTTTGGGTTCTTAGGTCATAAAATTACCTTTTCTTTTTCTGATTAAGTGGTTGGATTTTGTAAAACCTCATTTTCACTTTTCACTGTAATGAGAATTCTCATGAAATTAGATGATGTGCTAGACCCTTCCATATAGCAATCAGATAATCTGTAAATGACTATAATAATATTTATTCTAAAGGGTTTTCATAATTCACTTCAGCTAGTGGACTGTTTTCAGATACTGAACTAGAAGCTGCTAAAGAAAATAAAATTAGTTGCATTATTTTTCTCCTTGAAATATCATATACAGGCACTGGTTACAGCAAATTATTGATCTATCTAGCAAGGACCTCTAATAGCAAACTTCCATGCCTCTTTATATATTTAGCAGCATCTAATGTTAGTTGAGTCTAAGCAAACAGTTTTATAACCACAGCTGCTCTGAGTTCCAACTCAGCATTCAGAAAACTTGTGCCATAAATGTACACCTGTACACTACTTCTGAACTCGTTGATAGTGAAGTCCACCATTACAGCTTGGTAGAGATAGAAAATTATAATGGTGACAGTGCCTTCATTCCATCACCTGTCTTTACTCAAAATGGGGGCTAAAAGAATGCTGTGCTAAATTCTTTCTTTCTTTAATTCCATTATCATGGTTACAGTAATGATGCATTAGGTGATGTGGGCTTAAGAGTTCTGCAAGATGTTTAGATTCCTACCTGTCATTGACTCAGAGTTGTTTGCTTAAATACCTTTGGGAACTTGTGACACTATTTCTCTGAGGTAATGAAAAAGAAAAAAAAAAAATATCCAGAGTACTTTCAGGCTGCTCATCTGAGTTGTACACACCTTTTGTAATACAAGCAATTTTGATTCGACTGTTCAATAATGTTAAGTCACTGGGATGTAGGTATTGCCTACATCACATTATTTTATATAGAAAAAAGGCAGATTAGAATTACTAAATGGTATATTTATAGACAAATACAATGTAAAGATGTAAAAATACATACTGATTTATATTGTTCCTTTTAAACAGAAGATCTCAAGGCTTTTCTATGCATTACATACAGAAGTAGCTGCAGCTGGTTTACAACTGTAGGGGTCCATTCCTGAGTTACACCATAAGAGGCTTAAAGGAAGTGTTCATTCAAAATGTAAATGTATAAAGGAGGCTGCCTGCGGACAACCTGCAAATGTTAGCTTAGGAAATTAATACACATTACATTTTTCTGTTCTTCAACATGAGGATATGTTATCTTCAAAGATAGATTATAATTCCCAAATCACATAAATTATTTTTTGCCTTTATATTACCAGAATACAAATGGTCCAGAACTTTTTTATAATTATATACAGTGATATATTTCTTTTGATGGGTAGCTGAATGAAATGCATGTCACCTCTTGGTCTGTAGGCTTAGCAGATCTGCAAACTATGAAGTCACTGCCTATGGGTTGATTCACAGTGAGGTTCTCACTTTGCTGAGGATATGCCACGTGTGAATAACACTGCATTCTCTTGCCATGTTGCATCAAAACTGTTTTAATTCCACTGTATCTTCTCCTGCAAAATACTTTGAAACAGTTAATGAAATGGAGAATGGTAGTTGTTCTAGAAGGTGACGTTATGCACTAGGACGAATCTAATCTTTTCAGTGCTTCTTTTTGCCCAATCCACTGGATTCCCCTCATGGGTTTGTATTGGGGGTTTTTGGTTGGTTGGTTGGTTGGTTTTGGGTCTTTTTTTATGACTCTAGATGCATGTGTATGCACAATTTGTGCAGAAACGTAAATTGAGATGCACCTACTGTTAGGCTATGCATTTTCAGAAATGCAGAAATAGCTTTTTCCTTGTGAGTATATTAAGACAGTCATGAGCTGTTTTGATGATTGTTATACTGCCTGACACACTGTTCCTACTATTAATATTGATGATTTCTAACTTACACTCAGAACACAGCCCTCACGCTTCCTACAACAGAATAATAATTTATTGATTTGCTTTTGCTTGAAATATCATCCTCTTTCAAATTAATTTTCCCCTGAGAGCTCCTGCACTGAAGGTAGTAATGGTGTGCAGATAAAGGGACACAGGCAATTCCCAGTGTTAGCCTTCCAAACAATGGCTAAACTAGTGATTGGAAAAGTTCTATAACTGGCTGAAAAAATGCATGTCCAGGACTACAAGGTTGAGGAAAAACGTGGAAAGTGCTGGGAGTGAAACTCAATAGAAAGCCTCATCTCATTTCTCATTCCACAGCTCCAATCTCAAATCCATTGCTTTCACATTATGGGAACTGCTTCTAACTACTCGAGCCATGTGAGAAATATGTTACTGAATTTAGAAAGTAGTAAAGCTCTTCTGAGTACTGTAAAAGTGACGATGATTAATGCAAGAGTTGTAGTCAGCCCTTCAAATGCTCACTATAGCATCTTTCTTCCCATTCTCTTCAGAACAGAAAAGAAATAGGCACAACTGAAAGCTATAGGAGGACTGGTCACAGTGAATGGTGTTTGTACAGACTGTTCCTCCATACTTTAACTGTTCTATAGCTGCATTAATCCCCACATTTAATAGGCTGCTGATATGATATACTGCATTGCAAAACCCTGAAAGGAACAGCTGCTGTTAGTGGAATACTCATTTCTAAGAAATGTGGAAATTTTCAGTCAAAATGGGTGGTAAGACCATTCTCATTTCTGAGACCAGCATCAATGTCTTTGGTGTGTATGGCCCCTGATCCTGCTCCACTGACTGATGGGGCCACTGTCATGTCTGTGGGAGGTAAGGTCAGAGTGCAGGATAAGCATTCTTCCATGCAGCTGCATTAGTTCTACTGGTCTTGCTGAGTAACAAGCAAATATGCAGGCAAGGCAACAACACAGAAGATTATCTGAACTCTTGCCCGAGATCTCTGTGTCTTCTAAGTGCAAAGCTTTGTAGGTTTATTTCTTCTGTCTGGAGGCTTTAAGAAAGAAACATTAGTGCAACAGCACATGCGTAAAACTCCGTGTGTGTGTGTGTGTGTGTGTGTGTGTGTGTGTGTGTGTGTGTGTGTGTGTGTGTGTGTTTGTGTGGGTTGGGTCTGTTTCCCTTTCCTTTCTACTCAAGCAGTGCAATTTTGCACCTTGCATGTGAAAGTGTGGTTTAATATATTTCTTCCACTCATTTATCCCTTCCACTCATTTATCCCTCATTCTGTATTCAAGCTGGGGAGTCTGTCCCGCCTATTTATCCCTACCCTTCTCATGTCAAAGCCATCTATTCTTCAATCTTTCATTTGTATTTCAAGTGTTGGGGTTTTCCTGTTTCCTTCTGGCCTCATCACTAACATGGTTGTCCATACTTCTGTCACTATGCTCCTGATATTTATCAGCCTTCATCTGTTGCCTTTCATTTTCCGTTTCTGGATATTTTGTGTGCTACTCTTCCTCCGTGTCTGCTGCTGCGTTCTTTCACAAAGCGAAAGTGCCATTGCGGTGGCCCTGCCTTGCCTTGGCAGGCGGGACTCTCACACGGGGCCGGGACGCTCGTGCCCGGCGGGGCTCCCTGCCCTGTTTCCCCAGCCAGCCGCGGTGCCGTGGCACCCGGGGGTGACAGACGGCCCCGGTGCAGAGCGTCTCGCTGTCCAGGGTCCTGAAAGCTGGCTGGGCTGCCTCCTGGCACCGGCCGCTGCCCTTCCTTTCGTGGCTCAGCTACTGGTGTTAATGGAAACGAACCGGAGGTATATTCGAAAGCTAACTCCCAAATTTCCTGTTTAATATGGAGGAAAATTATCATCTGGTTACGATAGAGTTTCATGTATCTGTCATGTAAGAATCTTAGAAAAATGACATGAGGGAAGAGAATAGTGCTTAAAATGAATTTGGTGGCTTGTTTTTTTTTTTTTAATCAGGCTTGCTATTTTTGTGAGATATCAGCCTTTGATCTTATGAGTATTCTTCAGGGACATAATGGAAAAACTGAGAGGCAGATTGTAATTCTCTCATGAGTATGATATTGGAGTAATTGAACTGAAGTTAAATTAAACTAATGTGAAACAGATGTAAGTGGGTTCAGACAGACTCAGTACTCTGCAGCTTTAGTTAATATTTTCTTACGTGTAAAAAAAAATATACAATATACTAATACACTAATAACGTACATGTACTTTTTCAAATAGAACAAAAAAACTGAGGAAACTACTATGCTATAGTCCCTGCTGGTTATACAAAGGCACTGACATAAAAGGTGTCTGAAAGCTGGAGTCTGGCTAATGAGGAATGGGCATCAGAAAAGAGCTGACAATGGTGAAGATGATTACAAACGGTGAACCAGGTACCCCTGTCCTCTTCTGGCATATAGATGATTGACATGTTAGGATGTGAGAAGCAGGATCATAGTGTATTCTGTTTAGTGTCATTGGCCAAAGGAACTGCAGACAGGCTGTGGTACCATCCCAGTATAGTTTATTGCTGATGTGTAGCTGCCTCAGGCAGATTCTCTGTTTTCACTGAAGCCATTTCTGCCAAACAGTAAATTTGCTGTTCTGTGGATTAATCCATGAAATAAGGAAAACATGGCACTGCATGCTAAAACATAAAAAGTGACAAGAAAATCTATTCAATAGAAGACAATAAAAATAACAGGTTGCCTTTCCTTGCACAGTCCTGATTCTTAGTTAACTCCCTGATTCCTAATGATGCTAAACCTTCTGAAAACTATTTGAACAAGAAGTTTTCAGGTTATCCTAAAGAGAAGGCTTTAAACGTTCTCCCTGACAGAAAGCTTCCTTGAGAATAAAGAAATTATAAAAGGATTCTGGACTGGATCTTGTCCAAATTAATACTACTGCAGAATGGATCAAGAGAATAAAGAGAACAGGATGCAATTCACTTGAGTTGCTCTCTTGGTCTCAGTGTAAATAACAGCACTCCTGTGGCAATAAACTAAATGAAGAATAATCTTCACAATTAGAAATACCAGATTTCAAACAACTATATAGTTAACCATAAACTGAATAGTTATATACACAAATGAGTACATTGTTAAGTGATTACACAAAGACTAGACTTCCATCTAACCCTGTCTCATTCCTTCAGAGCATCTAAGAAATGGAACATACAAGCTACAGATGATTTCTATCTATTATCAAGGATCAAGTCATTTTTCCATTCCTGCTCGCTAGATTTAAGTAGGTATAAGAGGTACTTATTAATCTGTTTTTCTATGGCTTTCTTTGAATTACATCAAATTCACTTCTAAATCACTCATGCCATATTACTAATGAACAGTAAAAGGACACTTAGAATTTTATTCTTTTTTCAATGTATTTTCTTGTATTAGAAAGCCTTTATTCTATTGTGTTGTGACTGTCACAGGCCCTGTCCTGTAAGGCACTGATTCTCAACTCAGCTCTGAGGACATTAAGTCTGATCAATAAACCTTGAATGAATGAAGAAAACCCTGAATGAAGTAAGAATTTATGAAGACCAGACAAATCCTAAAAACCAGGTACAAAAATAGGTTTCTTGGTGATCTTTCATTTAAACATTAGACATTACTGAATCCACTTAGCTTACAAAAGTTGACAGAGTAACAGCTTGAAACACTGTAGCTTCAAGGCACCAGTTCTCCCTGTCATAAGAACATGACATCACTGATGGGTGAAAGGCCTTTTATTTGCATAAGATAATAGTTACGTTTCTCTGCAGCAGCTGTGCTGTCAGTGAAAGATGCCAAATCTATCTCTGGAGTAGCCCTATTGATTTTAAATGAGTTACTTTGGGAATAAATTGGCCCACTCAATAAAATTACAGGTTTGATGCATTGAAATAATTGAGCAAGTTTTCCACGATCATAACCCGGTTAAAAAACAATTGCAAAACAATCATATGATGTCATGCATTTATGTACTTGATAGACCACAGCTGATTTGCCACAAGATTTTTCAGTCATACACTAGAACAAGTATGTAGAGCCTACTGACATTTTTTTTGGAATATAGGAACATTAAGGGGATACAAGAAACATGAATATGGTATTGTGTCATTATTATCTGTTTAGTGTTACAGTAAGTCAAATATATGAGATGTCTCCATCATGTCAATTTCATGACAATTTATCTTCTTTAGACAGTAACAATCAGGATGTGTTTCTGGTAATGAACTTGAAGAATTCACCTCCAGACTATAGACTTCTTGCATGTCTTTGCAGGAATTTAATGCTGTCAGCTTATCAGTGGACTGTTTCAGTTTGACTGTCTTAGGTGAATTCTCAGTGGACAGGTGTCTGTGGCAGAATACACACTTCATCTGCTGATAGTTATGGCGGAGGGACAGGGTAGTGCTTGGGTTAGGGTGGACACAATTAAGTAATAGTTGTTTATATGTTAGATTTTCCCTGGTAATGTACAAGGAAGATACCAGTAAGCTGGAATCTTTTGCATGCTAAGGAAAAGTCATTTACACGCATATATATATTATACCTACATGGTATAAATACATTAATTCTTCTTTATTGATACATATTTGAGAACTAATCTTCTTGGGGGTTCAGAAGGCTTCTGAAGCCTTTTAGATTACTGAAACTATAATTCAAACAATTCCACAGCACAATTAGCAAAGCCTACCCTCACTTTTGCTCCCACTCAGTTTGTAGAAGTAATGTCAACAGAAATCCCGAAGCATGTTCACAATGCATCATGGTTTGCTTGCAAAGGAAATACCTTGTGCTCCTGATGTCATCATTGCAATCATCTCAAATTCAAGTCTGAATGAGCAGGCTCATTATCATTCTCACCATGTCCTCCCTTAGAGCAGCCTCTCCCTCCTCCTCCTGTACAGCACAAAACAAGAGCCACAGGGGTGCTCAGATTAGAGGAAGGAGAGACTCCTAGCACCTCTCCCAAGAAAACTTGCTGCATTATTTCCATATAGTTTCTTCAAACTACATGCTGCTTCTTTACAGGACCTTGCACACCACCACTAAATGAAAGTGTGGATCCCCAGACTGGGAAGTAAAAACCATGGACTTAGTTTCACAATGTGGTTGTGAAAAGAGTGTGCCAACCTTCACAGTAAGAGTTTCCTGAGGAGTCACATATTTTGGACTGCTTTGGGTTTGGTGTTTTTGGGTTTTTTTTTTTTTTTTTTTTTTTTTTTTTTTTTTTTTTTTTTTTTTTGTTTTTTTTTTTTTTTTTCTTCACCAGGGCAGATTTCTCCTTTTTGGTCTTATAAGGTTAGCTAACATTCAAGCAACAGAAAGAAAAGAAAAACAGAAAAAGGACAGTTGAGAAAAAAATGTATAGGGAAAAAAAGCAGGGCACAAATCGCAGGCACCAGGTTTAGATCCCAACCACATTTCCTGAAAATTCAAAAAGTCTATGGACCTCTGGTCTGATTCTGGTATGGGTCTCTGACCATGACATATGAGAATTTGTGGATCTCTCCACTAAACCATCCCCCATGGATGATCCCCTTCACACAAAGAGTTGATTTTCGCTGTGGAAGAGAATAGGCAGGACAGGGTTAACCTCACACAGTTTTTCTTCAGGCCCCCAGAGGGGCTGGGGTTTTGTTTTCCTGGCTAAGGGAGGGGAGCTGGGACATGTATTGTAATTGGAACTGGAGACCCTTCTGGTGTTACTACCCTGTTTGGGGTTTGAGGGAAAGCCTGGAGAACGAGCAAGAGGAGGGAGAATGCAGATCTGGAAAGAAGCAAGTGCCTGGTAATTACACAAGTGTCCTCCGTTTCCCCGAAGCCCCCTGAGAGCTTAGGGGGGGCCTCGAGGGGTCTCCTGCAGCCTCCCTGCAGCTTGGCCAGGATTTACAGCCCCGCTGTGCCAGGCACTGCTTTGAAGTGAAGTCCACAGTGCGGGTCGGGGACAGAAAGGGCAACAGGGCTCTTCTGCTTTCGGGGTAGCGGTCCTGGTCCCCAGAGCCTGCTGGGTCTCGGACGATCCCCTGCCCTTCCCCTCCCCCTGCGCTGCAGAGCCTCTGGATGCTGCCGTACTCCTGCCATGTGCTGCCGCCGCCGCGACTGCTGCTCGTAGCTTAGTCGAGCGTGTCTCCGGCTGCAAACTCCGCCAAACAAGCCTGCATTCCCCTCTCGGGAAGGATACCTCGTGAGTACCAGCCGGAGCCTGCCCCCTCCCTAGGCACCCGCCACTGCCTCTTACAAAGGCACTCCAGGCTCTCCCCACCCCCTTTTTATGCCAGTGCAGCGAGGGGCTCCGTGAATTCCCTCCAAAGCTATAGGGTGGCTCCCTCCTCCTCCTTCTCTTTTTCCTGCTCCGGCTCTCCTGGGCGAGCCAGGCTGCTGCTGCATTGAGCCGGGGTGGTCCCCAGCCTCGCCCCTGCCTCGCCCCAGCCATGCTGCTGCGGCTCACGCCCCATGGCTGACTTTTGCTACCCCTCTAGTGCCGGGGCTGAACTGAGGTGCGCTCATTTTTGGGGGGATGGCTGAGGCTAGGGAGCTTGTGCACGTGTGGGAGGTGTCTCTAGGGGCGTAGGGGGCTGGACGAGGACGACTCCCCGATCCTTGCAAGCCTGCGTTCTCTCCTGCCCGGGTCCCCCTCGGGTGGGCGCAGCAGAGGGATCGCGCTGCAGCGGGGACCCCGCCACCCTGACATCTGCAGGTGGACGGGGCGAAACAGCTGCGGGAGCCTCCCCAGGAGCCAGCAGCACCCTGGACCCGCTGCCTACCTCAGTCTGCTCCGTTCTTGCTCCTCCAGATTCTCTCCGGTCCTCAGTCCACCCCTTATGCCCCTCTCTGTGCTGGGGTGCCTGCAAGCCCCTCCACTCCCCTGCCCGCCCCTCCCCATCTTCTTCGATTTATTTGTGTACTTCTTTCCTTGGCAACCACCAGTTTCCTTCTGTCAAACAGCGCAGGCTCCCTATAATTTGAAATTAATTTGTTTGACTGCAGCATCGAGACAGGAAGGTTGGGAATTTATTTAATTCTTTTTACTCCTTTGCAAAAAGGAAGCGATGAAATTTCCAATTGAGACTCCAAGAAAACAGGTGAACTGGGATCCTCAAGGTTGGTGATTCTCTATTACTATCATTACTACCGTGATAACAATTATTATTATTCCTTGTGTCTATTGACTCGTAGAAGACTATGTGACTCCAAATGGGAGGAGACGTTGGATGTTTGTCTGCTTCCCATGAGCACTGCTCAGTCTTTCTTGCTCAATGCTATTAGAAAATGCTACTCAGATATGGGGTTGGGTGGCTGCATGGCTTAAACCTCTTCTAGGTGTAAGTTTTACAGTTTTATATTTGATATCTTTCTTGCCTCACCCTCTCCCTTTTTCTTGAGTATTTTCAAGGCAAACTTGGTTGGCATGGCAGAGATCTCTGGCTCACAGCATTGTTTGTTTTTTCAGTGGCTCCTTTGTTGTTTCTAGTGATCATTGTCTCTGCTAAATGGGTGGTACAGGAGTGGACACAGATGTGAGTTCTTGTTCAGGGCTCCTCGATGGCACATGTTTGTTGGCAGGAGCAGAATGCTGCAGCAATATAACCTTTAGTGTGGACAGACCTTTAGTCTGGATGGTATAAAAAGACACGTTAAATAAGGGAGCCCAAAGGGACCTTTACACTCTTTACTGTGTCCTATTAACAACTGATTAGCCCAAGTGGATAGTTTGATTAACTACATAGGTAGGTTTGGACTCAATCTTAGGGAATGTGTTTATGTGATGGTAGAATGAGATTTACGCCAGTGCAGTGGTTTTAAGATGATCCAAGCAGTATTTAAAAATAAACCATAGTCAAATACTCTCCTTGCCTGACATGGGGAGGAGGTTCATCTGCATCCTACAGAAGTGACTGAAAAAACTCTGTTGGTTATTTGTACACTAGTGTGTCATATTTCAGTACATTGGTACAGGAGCAGAGCAACTTGAAGCCATTACTCAGGTTTGCAGCAGAACTGCTGGCAGCCAGTTGCTGTACAGCAGTGGTTGCAGGAATTATGAAGTGATAACACGGGCTTTGATTATTCCTCTTTATTCCACAGGTTTGGTTTTAGTGGTCAATTTGCTTGTCATCCTCCATGCCCTCACATTTACAAAATGAAACATTAGAAACAGTTTCTCATGTTATAGAAGGAATACAGCAGAACAATCTGCTGTACACACAATTCAGGTTTAGTTTAAGCCTTAGTGCATCTTTAATTAGGTGAAGGCTGAAATCGACACATCAGCTTCCTTTGCCCTCATCTTCCTAATGAGTGCATGGATAGTAGTGCAAACAGATTTGATTATTTAAATAACAGTATATTTCTTATCCTAGGGTCTAAATTCTTTGTGGTGAAAACTTGCTCTACCCAGGTGCTTTTCTAAATGTGTGTTTTCTGTGGCTTAATTTAAATCCATTTTATGAATTGCAAAACGTATTTTAATGCAAAAATCTCTTTCCTTCTTTTCTCTGACAAGACACACAGAAGGATGTGTGGATGACATTCTGTGTGCAGCTCCTTTGCTTGGCAATCAGCTTTAAAGCATATCGATCCAACAGGTGGTTGGCCACAATTTACTGATGTGACAAAACCATAGAGTACTGTAGCAGTTAAAAGACCCCAAACGCAGCAGGTTTTCTCCACCAATGCCTGCTAATGCCTGCTAAAAACTGCCTGAATGCCTGCTAAAACTTCAGAATCCTAGCAGTTATTTCCCCTCAGTGTGTTGACTTTGTTAGGCAGAGAGAAAGGATGCTGATATATTGCCAAGGAGGAAACACAAAAGTTATTTTCTAATTTTCCAAGAGAGTCAGAAAATAGACAAAATTTGGTGGAATGGAAAAAAGGCAATTTGGCAAGGAAAAGCTGTCTAAATCCCAATCCTTTCATCAACAGAGGAACAGTGCAGTTACATTGTACTTACATAGTCCCACTGAAGAATTATGTGTGTAGAAGACAAGGTAGATCAGAGATGTATTATTTTTGAAACAAAATTACATTTATGTAGATATAAATGTTAACAATGATCTGTGTTAAATAACTAAAAGCTCTAAAATTAATTTGATTTACAATCACATATGTAATCTGTTCTCTGCATGTACAAGAATGATGTTATGTTTTGCATCCTATGTGATATCTCTGGAGTTAAGAGCTGAAGTAGCTTTTCTCAGATAGAAAGATCAATGCGTAGAAAGTTGGTGGTGAAGGGATGCAAAGAGTCCTAAGTATCAGGGCACAGCTCATGACCAGTTAGTATTCACACTCTAATACTGGGCTCATTTCAGAGTGTATTTTATGACTGTGCAATGTTCTGGTTGTCAGCCAGAGGACATGCAGTTTCCATAGTTTTGTCTAGTACGAATTGTGATGACTTCTGCTAACAGTACCTGGAATATATCAACTGATGCTCCCGGCAAGCAAGCTAGCAGCCCAAGGACATAAGTGAGAGCTATGGCATCTCTAAGATTGTTTAGACCTGGTTATTCCAGGCAGTATTTTATAGAAACATTTCTAAAGGCTGGGACCCTTTTTGTGGAGATATGGTTGGCTTGGAATTGATGATATTGCTGGTTTGAACCCAGGTCAGAATGACAGTCATTGAAATGAATTAATGCTCAACTCCATATTGCTGACGAAATTATAAATATTTACACAGATAAATAGATTAGGGGCTTCTGGTAACTTTCCTCTGGCATAGAACTGGTGTTCTCAGTAAACATCAGCAAAGATCAATATAGCATAGAAAGACTGTGGAGAGAAGATATTTAAAATAATAGAATTGACCTGAAGAATGGCCTGACAAAACAGGTAATGGGACACTGATTTCTTAGCCATTTAACTGGTAGAAGCAGGCCTTGGAGACGAAACTGATTTTATTGTTTTGTGTATTATTTTCATATGTCTTGGGCATAAAGTATATCTCTGTGTTACATGTAAATGCTGAGTGTGTTTTCTAGATAAACCAAATATTTCATAAATCTGGAAATGTGTAGATTCCAGATTCCTACGGTGAAATCCCCTTATTACATCAGACAATCAAACCATATGAACCCCTTAACAAACAGATCAAACTCAATCATGGAAGTCATTGGGACTTGGCCTTAACAATCCAGTGTGAAATGTGCCCTAGAATTTGATATATATTAATTAAAACCCATGCAATTTATATTAAGTGAATGAATAGGGTAAGAAATTACTAAAGAAAATCCCACGCAGGTAATTCAAGAATGTTTTAGGGAGCACTGGACATGTTGATTAGGAGTAAAGGATATCACAGTACCTGGTTTTACATTTTAAAAAATGAGCTTGCTATTTTGTGTTGCTGGTGGAACCAGTATGTAAGTACTTAATCAAGAAACATTTGATCTGCCAGTCTCTTATTGTTGCTTCTCACATTTGGTGCAAATCAGGTAAAGCAACTGAAATTAGGGAAAGACCAGATTTTCAGTTTCGTACTTCATGCAACCTCTCAGCTATACTTTACAGAGTATAAGACTGGATTTTTAGCAGCATGTGAAGACTTTAATTATCATAATTGTTGTTCATATCTCTCCTTTCTTGCAGTCCTCCTGCTTTTTGTTACACTCACTTGTTTTCTGTGCTTGAATTAGCTCATAATGTCTTCACACATATATTTTTATATAGTACCTAAATTGGAATGTGTCCCTTATCCTGTGTAAGACATCTGGATGTTACAGCAATATCAACTTTTTTTGTAAAATTATCTGCTCAAAAATTAATGTTTCTTTGTAGAAAAAAAAAAAAAGAAAAAAAGAAAAAAAAAAAAAAAAAAAGAAGATGAGACAGTTTCAAATATACTTAGAAATTATTCCCAAGTGTGATTGTCTTTAGGGTGAGGGTAAGATGTCTTTTTCAAGGAAAGGATGTCTTGTGATGCTCTTAGCAGGGGGCAAATGGAATTCAATCTTTGTTCCTTTGTGCCTGCAATTTCTGCAGTTATTGCAGTGATATGGATTGTCAGAGTCTTTTGGCTATCCAGCTCAATGTTTACCTCAACACTAAACAAAACTAAAGTTTTGGAACTCTGAAGTTTTCATTCAAGTTCCTGCATCCTTTCACAAATGCACTGTTTGCAGTTTGAAATGCTAAAATCACATATTTATTATCATCCTTACATTTAACATGGGAATTAATGGTCTGTGGGAAATTCAAACTGTGGTTGAGAGTCTGGAGTTCCTCTCCAAGTTTTGCTACTAGCTTACTGTTTAACCTTCATGAAGCCGCTTATTCTTTCTTGTCTTCCCTTTTTCCTAGATGGAAAACAGGAATATTAATACTTCCCTAATGCACAAGGGTGTTGTGAAATATAATTAACTTGTTTAGAACAATCTAAAATCTGCTATTGAAAGAAGAGCTTATGCATTGCAATTAAATGCTAAAACAATTAGGAGGGAGCAAAACAGCCTGTCATCATACACAGATCGCATCAATTAAGAAATAAGGTTGTCTCTGCACTTTACAACTAGAGGAAACTTGTATTACATACGCTTCTTTACAAGCACTGAACAGTCAGTTGAATTTCCTATTAGAAGTATCTAAACACCTTTGATATTCCTCAGCTGCTGCTTCAGAGAGGCTCAAATCTTCTATAGGTCCTTTGTCACTGGCCTTGGGATTTCTCACTTCACCTGAGACATCTCAAGCAGCACTCAATGCCCATGTGTGGGACAATGAGCTGAGTCAAATGCCTTCATGCTGCTATCAGGATTGGACCATCCCTTGATTACTGTTTGAAAAATCTTCAACATCAGTATTCAGTACAAATTAAGTTGCTGCTGCTGCTGAAGTGTTACAAATTGCTGAAGTAGCTACTTTTTCTGTTCTTTTGTTTGAAGAGACCAATGCAGAAGATAAACTCAATGACAAAGGCTTAGATGAGTAGAATAAAGGTGTTAGTTTCTGTCCTCTGTTTTCAAGAAGATATGTAAAGAGGAGTGGAATGCAACTGTGAGTTAGACAATATCTTTCTGCACTAGCAAGTTGGTTGTTACTAGCTCAGTAGATGAAGGCTGTTCTGGGAAGCCGTAATGTGTGAAAAAGTAGGTTTGATCCCTGTCAATGACCCATGGTCAGAGACTACTGACCCTATGCCACAAAGTCATATTGGCTACTTACCCACACATCTGATAGACTGGGACCTTGCTGTGCCTAGTAAGTATGGATTGTAGAATACTGCAGAGAGTTTATTTAAATGAGATATCTTAAGTAGGATATAAATTGGACAAACAGGAGGACACTCCTGGAAGTGCATGGTGTAGGCACAATAGTGCCAAATAAAGTAAGGTGGAAAATTTGAAGAGTTGGAAAACAAATAGAAGAGCATGAAAAAATCAGAACTTTACTAAAGGCTATGTGGAGCCTCCAGAGAAGACAGATGAGTATTGCGGACACCCCTGTGGTAAGAGAAAGACACATTGAATTAGGAGGAGGAAAGAAACTAATAGCAGACAGCTATTAGTTTTGTCATTGTTGTCTTTAGGATGCCCTGGTAATGGTAAAACAAAGGATTCAGAAAAGTAAAATTAGCAGTAAGAAAGTGGCAGAGCAAAATACTTGACAGCAGCTTTCTTCGAATAGTGAAGGAAGACTGAACTCTAGTCAAGGTAAGAAAGATAGAGGGTAGGGTACATTAAGATGTCATCTGTAGTGTGAGGAAAAGGGAATGAAAAAATCAAAGGTAATAGGAACCTGTAAGTTTAAGATAGGAAGAGCAATAGAATTGTCATCAGTGGGACAGGATTATGATTCCAGTGAAGAATACCAATGCTCTTTTTTGCCGTGTATGTACAAGAGTAATCCATTAACAGCTTTTGGGCAGAAAAGTCCCTTGAGCAACTCTTGAAAAAACGCATGCTACCTGAAGTGATGGAGTTTGCTCTTGGCATGAAGATACCAGTTGTAATTGGGCAGGTTTTGGTTCAGCTTCTGGCATTTTTTTTGGATTTATGTAGCTAGTGAGTGGACTATATCAGCTTCAGACAGAAGAGTGCATATAGGTGGCAATACAGTTTAATTCTTACCCTTGTTATTTAATCCAGTGCTAGGACTTCTACCACTCACCTCAGTGTGAGCAAAATGAAATTCTTAATTTTAAAAGAACTGTGTTGTTGCTGCAGGGTTTACTGAGTTAAGAGTAAGGGAGTGTCTGGAATTACTGGAAAAACAGAGGCCCTAGTTTTTGTGTTCTAAACAGGGTAAGCACCTGGAGTGAAATGGGAAGGGAAAAATGGGGAGGTTGATAACAGAAAGGGATAAGCAACACACTAGTATTCAAGGCAGAGTATTAAAGAGCTCAGTGTGATGAAAGTACCTAACCTTTATTTTATAATAATCTCAGTGTAATAGCAAAGGCAGAAGCGGAGATGAATGCTGAACAGTTATCTGGTTTTTATATAGAAGTTTTATGTAAAAGAAGTGACGTTTATCAAAAGGCTAAATAATACCTTTTTAAATACCTTTTTTTCATAGGAATATCTCTGGTCTTTGTTTTCTGTAGGAGTTAAAAATCCTGGGACCTGGTCTTTGTCAAACAGAGGCTGCTTTTATCCCAATTCCTGAGACATTGGTTATACTTCTGTTGTTTGTCTGTAATATAATGGGAAACATGCTCTAAGATGAACCTGCTGACTTTCATAAATGATGTGCCATGCAGTTCTCACTGGTTACCCCAATGAGATAAGACCTAACAAAAAGTTACAAAATAAGTTGCTTCAGGAAATATGGATTACAAAAGAGTGGGTCCAAGGTGCGACAGGGTCAGATCTGCTGACAGAAGTGTGTAAAATGTAAAATGAACAATGTACCTATGGTAAGGCTGAAAATGCTGTGAAAAGAAAATAAATGTGTGGACATAAAAATGAGTTTGGCTGCCTTCAACTAGAATTCACTGTTTTCAAGCACATCATGTTATTTCTGACTTTTAAAAGTAAGCATGTATCATAGTTCATATTTTAAAAGTCCCTGAAATATGTTTGTGTTCTCTATTGGTGCCTCAGGCATGTATCAAGGTCTTCCACTATGAGCAAAACTAAATCACATTATAAATAATCTCATGGACATATTACAAAATATTTTTATCTGATGAGTTAAGTATCCGTCATAGATGATGATCTGTTTATTTGAGTAGTCTTTCACTGGAGAAACATGCTTAATATTTCTTCCATTTTTTCCTCTATTTTATCCCCAAATGGATGCATTTAGCAGATCTTTAAATTGCTTCAGTTCTTTTTCTGGTAATCTGTGTATTATGCATGACTGTGTGATATGGGTTTTTTTTTGCTGAAGACAATAGACTGTTTTGCTAGCAAGGGGTGACAAAAGACAACACCCTAAAAAATCTTCTTAGAAAGCAATACAAGTTATTATGGTATCACTGTCCTACAAGATCATCACACTGCTTTAAGCACCAGGCTTTGAGTACCTAGGTTTGTTAGAGCCATATGTTCATATCTCAGCAGGACTGACTCATCTTTTCTTCCCTAGGAAGAAAAAACAACATGCCACTGACTTTACTGGATGAGGATTTGGGATTTTTGCACCTTAAACTTGTGCAACTGAGTTTTTGAAGATTCAGTGATATGTTGTTGAAGGGTCTTTGGATTATTTCTTACTTGGTACTGTAATATAATTATATCAGCATGATTTGAAAAGAGAAAATACATACTGACAGCTTGTCCAGGGCTTTTAACCTCTCAAATTTCAGCTTTTCATCTTAGAGAAACAAAAGACAGTCACTAGCTATGGTGTGTGAAAGACCTCATTGATGAAAGTATTATGAAAGAAATGGTACTGCAGAAGCTCACAGCTGAAATGCAGGAAGCAGAGGAACATCTCAAAGATGTTCTTCTAGGTTAACCCAGATCTATCACTGATTACTTAAATGTTAACATTGCTAAGTTTGGATTCCACTCAAGGCAGAGAGGCTTTGAGTAGCAGCAATCGTGACAACTGCAGAAACAATTCCAGTTTAAACAACTCTTCATGATCCTACAGCCTAATTTGTCTTCATAGGAAATAGTCTGTTTATTGGGTTATAATGATATGCTGACATGTAACTTTATGATGTGAATTTCTCATTGTAACCAGGAATTTTTTGTTGATTCAATTTTCTAAAAATAGGCATCTGCTGACATTGAAGCTGAGATATTTGTAAAGGCCTGATATATGTTATAATAAAAAGACCTAGGGGAGACTTCTGCCCTTCTAGAGCACAGTGTAAGGTCAATTAGGTTATCCCATAACCTCTCACTTGGTAGTGGGATAGGCAACTGAATTACACCATTTGAATGTTAGTTGGAGAATAAAAGAGCTAAATATAAGTAGGTATCTGAAATTCCATGGTATTCTAAGAACCTGCTATGGTTAAGGAAGGTACAGTCAAATATGGTTTTTGGAGCCAGGAGAATTTTCAGTAAACATCTGGTTTAGGGTCAGCGGAATCTCTCTAGGCTGCAGTGATCAATTTTACCACATCTGTTATGACAGATTAATGGCATGTGTTCCAAGTTACAGCCAAGCAAGGCCTTTGGGCCTTCTTATGCTAAATTCCAAGACTTAGGTTTCCTAAACTGTGTGGTATGGCCATGTGACTCCTGGCTGAATTTCTTTTCTGAATCTGTGAGATAGGATATTGGGAAGATCCCAGCAAAACCCCTGACTCTGCATCATCCTGTGAGTACTTTGAAGGTGAAGACACTGAAAACCTGTGATGAGAGATTCAGACCCTTCCTAAATGTTGTTGCAATCCTGGGACACTTCCTATTGAGGAAGACTAAACAGCTTGATTCATACAAAGCACATAATGATGTAATGAAAAATTATGGTATAGTCTGTAAAGGGAAGATTATGGATAAATAGCAGCATCACTGTTCATTGTGTCTGTTGTTCACTGAAGGGTGAAATCTGCAGAGAACCAGAGAGCAGCTGTTTATTCCTTGTTGCTTTTACCATACTGACAAAAAAATCCTTTTTTCTATATGTTACTTAATAAGGGAAAACAATGGTATGGTCATTTCTTCTGACAGGAACTCTTTTTCATGGAATCATCTCTACACCTCAGTATCTTGAGCCAAAAGCACTTGCTTCCTATTTGGCAGAACAGAGACCTGCATGAACTATAAATCTCAATTTTAGCAGAAGCAAGAATTACCAATCTATTGCTAGGGAAACAGGTTTTAGTATGATCTATTGGTTTTAGTCTTATTTCAGGAAGAGAAAGGTGAGAATTTTTCATTAGTTTCTCCGTATTCAGTTTCTCTATAAATAGCCTCATAAAGCTGATGGTAGCTCTGCTGCCAATGAGTGTATTGGAACAAACACAGTCACCAATCTTGAAGCAGGAGGGTTCCATATTTGGGACTTGTCGCTGTCAATCACTTCTAATCTCCCCTCAGTACTTCCTGCTCCTCACTAATGCTCTCTGCTCGATTTTTCATTCTGCTGAAGTTCATTGATGAGTCCTGTCACACATGAACATGGGCTCAGGTATTGGGGGACATGGGAAGGGTAGTACTGAGAAGAGACACTGAACAAGGAGTTAGGAGTGTGCTACCTCCCACGCTGCCAGCACAACTGGAGAGAAGTGAGGGACAAGAGCAGATGGATGGATTGGGAGGAGGGCAGGGGGAAGAGAGGTCAGGAGAGAGAGAAGACAAAATCAAGAGAAACAAAATCCAAACTGCCCTCCAGCAGTGAATGTACAGTTTCACTCCAGCACAAGACAAACATCTATCAAGTATTCGTCCGGACTTGGCAGCTCTGTAAGTAGTGCTACAAATGGTGTCAGCAGCAGTGCATCTTCATGCGAATGCTAGTGTTAGCTAGGAACCCCCCCTGAGCACTGCTGTCCTGAAGCCAGTCTAGAAAAAAACCCTGATGCTTCTAGCTATTCCTGGAGTTCATGTCCTGCCTTAGCACATCCATTCTTTTGACCAGTGAGCTGTCACGTATGCATTAGAATAGTGCAGTGCCTGGGAGAGGGAGGAGGGAAGGGAAAGTATCCCAGCATCCCATGACCATGGCTTTTGCAGAGATTGTTTTTAATGTCAGTGGATAAGAGCTGGCAGATACCTGCTCAAGCCAGCCTTGGGCTTCCTGTTGCTTCACTCACATTTGCATAGCCTCAGTAGCAGGAGCGCTAAGGCTGTGTTTGCAAGAGAGTAACTCATGGGCAGTCCATTTTAAGTTCATGGGCACGCTCAGACTGCAATTCTGACAGAGGAGAGGCTAGGTCAGAATCTGGAAGTTGTAAATAATCATCTAGGGCAGTTTACATGTGTTTATTATTTTTCCTTTATAACCAACAAAAGAAAGGAATCTGATTTATGTTCGTCTGTTGATTTTGTACACATAGAACGGCATTCTGTAATGTATAGTGGAAAAGAGCTTGTTCCCTAAAAGAACTTGAAAATTTGCTAATACATTGATGAAAAATCATTGTACCTTCTTGATGCACATATGACAAAGAGCTTGTTTAATTAACTTTTGAAATTACTCTTGAATTTAATTAATTTGCTATGTTTTTTTATGGTAGCATTTACATGAGGCAAACTGTGAAGATGTAAGTGCTGTTTCTTCTCAGTGTGACAGGGGTTTATCTTTTATTTGTGAAATGCTAAGAGATTTGGCACAACTGATACAAAAAGGAATGTTGAGGTGTGATTGACTATCTTACATTGAAGGGGAGGAAAAGCATTTCAAGATAATTTTCCTGCTAGGAGTTGAGATCTGATTGTCAAGATGAATGTGGTTTTTTATAATTTTTAATATATCTTTAACATTTCAATAGGGTTTTTTTACAGATTCTGGATGTTGAATACAACAACATTAGGCTATTTTTCTCTGTTGTCTTTCACTGGTAGTTTTTCTTCTTGAATTCACAGGGATATGCAGGACATGGATAATACTGACACTTTCTGGTGGGTGATTTTATGCCCTGTTCTTAGATACTTCCAATAAACGACACTTCAGTATATTGATGGCTGTTCCCATGCTTAGTTCTCCTTGTAGCTAGACTTTTTCCTACTATATATTTCCCTACTTCCTTGATACAAATTAATCAGTTATTTCCTGCGCTGTTCTTAAGAGATCTAGGAAAGAATTCATTGTTTTTAGTTACTCAGTGTCTTATTTTCATTTCTGTGATTACACTTCACCCTTTTACATATAATATAAACAGCATTTTCATTTATATTAAGCAAATGCTTTGGAAGCTGCAATGGAAATTGATGTGGGATGTTGAAAAGATGACTATTAATATGAACATATACAAAAACTAATTTAGGAAAAAACATAACTTACTGGCATAGTGAGAGTTTCCTGGGTTTATACGGTTAAGAGCACTTAGATTTTAGCTCTTCAGACTTCTTATTTTCGTAGGGTGGCATCGTGAGTTTTCTGTTTCCTTGCTTTGAAAGTTCCTATGAGATGTTTGCTGCCATTCTTCTTTGCTTTAAAACATTCACAATTAGAAATGGCACTGTCTTTCCAAAATAGAATAGCATGAAAATGGTATTCAGACTCTCCTCTCTCACTATACTTTCTTGATTAAAATTAAATTTGCTGATGCATACATTTTTCTATCTCTTTAGGGACAGTAGGTTCAGAATTGTTAAATTATAGAATAGCAGAGAGTTTTACAACAGCCTCACAAAGCAAAGGGACATGGCATAGCTCAGGGGAATGATAATTGCATAGACTTTTTAATCATTGGCATATTTGTTAAACTGATTACAACTAGATTAATAAGTAATCCAACCTGTCAGGTTTACCCAACACCCAGTTTCAAGCCATTTAGCATCTACAAGAAGATCGAGGTTTTCTTATACTTTTTTAGAATTGTCAGAGACATCACATTGTATTACTACTTCATTAGTTACGTATGCATACACTTCCTTCCAGTATGGAATATTTAATCAATCTGACATTTAGCTTTATGTGAAAATATATGCGGCTGGCATCCATTTTTTAAAATTTGTGTAGAAAGTGAGTGAAATAAAATGTTTATGTTTGAGAAGGGAAAATTGGAATGAAAGGTGATAAAAAGTGAAAAAATCAAATCCACTCAACAAGACAAATGAATGTTTTTGTTCCAATTGACCCAGCTCCAGTAGAGAATGACAAAAATGCATTATTGTTGGAAGGATGTTTGCTGCCTCTGTATCTAACTCCTGTTAATTGTAGTTTAAATCCTGATCTAGAAATCGGTATTCTTAACTCTTGGACTGATGACTTTTCACCAAATCCATATGCAAGTAACTGGTGAGACTCAGAGGAAAAGCATTGCTGAACAATACAGTTTGAATTGTGTCTTCATCTTTATTGCACCTGAGAAAACTCTCTGTGGTGGGTTGTCCTTGGTTGGCTGCCAGATGCCCATCCAGCCACTCTCACTCCTCCTCCTCAACAGGAGAGGGGGAGAAAATAAGACTGGAAACGTTTCTGGGTTGAGATAAAGCCAGGGAGACCAGTTAGAGATTGCCATCACAGAGTTGCCAACAAGAGTTTACTTGGGGAAAATTTAATTGATTTATAGCTAATTAAAATAGATTTGGGTGGTAAGAAATAAAAATGAAGGTTAAAATACCTTCTCCTGCTTTTCTTTTTCCTAGCAACATAATTGCTTTGTTCCTGACTCTTCTTTTTCCTCCCCACCTCACATGGTACAGGGGGGATGGGGAGTGGGGGTTTTTGGTGGGTCTAGCTCCTCTAGACTGCACCTTTCTCCTTATACTTTTTCCTTGCTCCTGCATGAGTCCATACTCTGGGCTGCAGTCCTTTAGGATAAACCTCCTCCAGCATGGTCTCTCCACAGGTAGCAGCACTTCAGGAAATATCAACCTGCCCTGGACTGGGATCCTCCACATACTGCAGTGTGAATATCTGCTCTGGTGTGATCCTCTCCATGAGCTCCAGGGAAATACCACATCCATCATGATCTCTTCCAAAACTCAGAGACTGCAGGAGAATCTCTCCTACAGCTCCTGGAGTGCTTCTTTCTCCTTCACTGACCTTGGTGTTCTTAGGATTCTTTCTCATACTTTTTTCCTCATTCTTCAAAGTCTGCACAATATTTTCCTTTTCTAAAGTATGCTTTCACAGCAGTGCTACCAGCTTCCCTGATGGGCTCAGCTATGTGCAGTTGTGGGTCTGTTGGAATCAGGAACTGTCTGTGTCCAGGAAGGGGTAGGCCCAGGCCTTCCACCACTGTAGCCACCCTGCTCCCATCAGCTTGCCACCTAAGTGAAATACACTGTCATGCAGACCAGATAGCCAGGTACTTGTTTCTGTCAACCACTTGCTGCACAGATAAATGGAAACAGTATAGTCTGGTAGTATGGACAAGAGAAACTGGAGAAGATTCCCTCAAGATCTGTTCTTTGGAAAAAACTGGTTTCAGATAGGAGAGATATTGTTCTTCATTGGAAGGTAAAATTAATTCTAATTACTTACTGCATAACTAAATTCTGTCTGACTCTAAAGAAGCTCTTTGCAAAGAGGCAAGAGGCTTCGGTTCTTCTTAGTTCTGATGATTTACAGTGCTACCAGCAGCACCACTATGTGAAGACTGTCATCACTGGAAAGCTCTTTCTAAAGAGACACCTTAACTCAGACTATACTGATTTCTACCATGTTCCAATTTAGGCTGTTTAAGATTTTTAATTTTGCCTAAACTATAGTTTTTTGATGAAAAAGAATGAAAAACATAAAACAGTGCCTTTTTGTTTTCTCATAACAACTGTGTTCCAGATTAATTAAGTAGCTGGGGTATTCCAAGAGCTATTAATTAGTATGTTTCAATTAGAACTTATGAAGCAGAATTATGTAGATTTTTTTTTGAAGCTCACTGAGAATCATTATTTTGAGCACTAGGTGGGAATATATGACAAATAGTACAGAAATTGCAGAAACCTTTTGGTATGACATACTTCCCAAAGCTGCTGCCAAGGGTGGCAAAACAGTGGTCAGGTATAATTCCTTCTGATATGTATTGCTGACATTTCTCTCCCCAACAACAGAGACAACTCAGTATTATGAACTTTTACTCTATTTCATTAACATTACCCTTTAATAGGAAGCAAACAGTGCCTTTATTCCTTATGCAGATTTGGAACCTAACATACTCCTCCCTTCTCACCACCCCACACAGGGAAAGGAGCAATTGGGAGGAATCGACGCTACTTTTCTAACAGCACATCCAATCTATTTTGTTTAATGTGTACTGCCCTTTCTGCCTGTACCTATCTCTCATACTTTATGGAATGCCTTGCTGCTGCTGCTGACTGCATTTGCAGCAGACAGCTGAGATGTTGATAAAGTCAGCAGCACTAATGCTGCATTAGAGAATCCTCTTCAGGGAAAACAGTTAGATTTAACCCAGGGGGTGCTGCTGCAGTGAAGAGCTCTATACTCAGAGGCACTCTGTGTTTTCCTAACAATATGTCAAGCTTTGCTTTCATGAGCAGTAAATGCAATAGTAATGCTTCTCACTTCAATGACAGTTCTCAGCAGAACACTGAAGAAGCAGTAGGGTGAAATTCCCCTTGTGTGGCAAGCTTGCAATGACTTTCACTGCTCAGTTTGTGTGCCTTGGGATAGGCAGAAGGACCAGGGCCAAACTGGTGTAAAACATGTCAACACTGATAACAGTTTTCTTGATCCATGACTATATGAAACCTGTGGTCCCCAGAGAGCAATTCTTATTATTCTTATTTCTCAATCCAGAACAACTGCCACAGGGATACTAGTGTTCTGCCCCATACATAATCGTAGCCTGCAGGCAGGATTTTCAGGATTTCAGGATCACAGCTGTAATGTCACCTGTTAATTAGCCCACATCATGCAAAGATGCTGCACAAACACAAAGGCAAACATGACTATTGTCCACTGGGATTTTTGTTCCAAAATACAGACTTTCTAAACCAGCATCAGATTTTTGAATGCCCAGTTAAAAAAATTAGGCATTCATTGTGCTGGTTAAATGAATGTTCTCTACAAAACTTGTTAAAAACCACAACAGAAAGAGATGAATAGCAGGTGAGGGGAAGTGGAATAAGAAGCAAATCAGGTAGTGGAAATGATTTGCCATGTCCTCAAAATGCAAAATTTGGATGGTTTAATGATTTTTTGGTAACATATGGACAAAAACTTCAGTTTTTCATTACTTTCACCTGGTTCCTGTTAGACCATCCAATTCCCTTTATTCATAGATCTGCATGAATTTTCTATTCCTGACGTATTCTTGAGAAGTTCATATAGGTGATAGCTTAATACACTGATTGCCTCCACTATTTCTCTAACATACCTCTTGTACTAGCTACGACTTCCAGGCACAGCTGTGCTATCCTAAGTCCTCATCTGAAAGAACCTGGGGAGTCTGTGGGAAAGATTTGAGGTTGGAAGCAAATGCTAGATACCCACATCCCTTAGAAACATCTGTTTGGAGATGAGCAAGTACTTTGGAGTGAAAGATTAATACGTTATCCACTGGTGGGCTGCTCATTTCCCTGCCTTTCTATGTTTTTCAGTCAGGAAGCCTTTTAATGTTAAATTCAGCATGTGGCTATTTCAGAAGAGGGACTTGGGGAGGAAAAAACGTGTTCAGTTAAATTAAAATAAATAACTTTAAAACAATTATGGTCAATGAAGTCCCTTCATCTCCCAGTCCTTTATGATCCATTCTAAAGAAGGTAGATCCACCTACTCTTAGTGGTCAGTTCAGGGAAGCTGTAGTGGACTTTGTTAACACCTCACAGGCATTTCTGAGCTTTGGTGCGTGAGAGCTCTGTCCTGCAACTTCTTATGCTTGACAAAAAAAATCATATATTACTTCAGGAAGGAATGCTGGCTTATTAAGTAGTTCTACAGGAAGGATGTAGAGGTGCCAATAACCCAATGTAGGATCTCGTAAAAGCTGTAGAGAAGACTGTTTGCTCCTGTATTTTCTCAGTGACACTACACTACATGATGAGATTACTTTATAATTCTATCTAAATTTCTAGTTTAATATAAACATAAGAAAGACTTCATGGGAAATTTTGGATGTTTGACTATGAATGTGTCTGAAGAATGCATAATTTCCTTTCTTTAAAGAAACCTCCTCTTGTGTTGTGAGGATTTTGGGAAAAAATACTGGTAGGTACCTTTGTACATGCATCAATAAACCTTTTTATTTGAGCTGAAATTATTTTGTTTCCTTCTTTTGATGGCACCACTAAAATGGGAGAGGAAATGTCCAGTTTCATTTTTGATCAACTCATGTTTAAAACTTAAAGCCTATCGCTGAGTTTATGAATGTGTAAGTGCATATGTCTTCTATGTAATTCTGTGTTGAATCCTGTGAAAGCAGCATTTTTATTAGATGTGTCTAGTATTCTCTCATTAAAATGTAGATACATTGCTGTGTGCTTGTGTAACACAGGAATGTGGAAGAAAATGAAGTACTAAATAAGACACTATTAAATCTGACTTACATTTTTTCACAATAGATATTGTGACATCAGTAACACAGAGAAGGGAATGTTTATTTTACAAAAATTTGTTTGGTTTAAACCATTTAAGAAACTTTCCTCCAAAACCAGGTTTCTTTGTATCTCCTGTTCTTAACATATTAAGTAAGATAGTTGCCAATGCACAGGTCACTGTGGTGAAGCCACATTTTGATGTTTTCATAGTCAAAAGTCAGTTGAACACAGGCTATCAATGAAGACTGAGGTAAAAAATGTTGTTGAGTACCCCAGACTTCTCCTCATCTGTTGTTTCCAATTTACCAGTGTTGTTTATTGGGGGCTACTGTTTATCAGGGGGCTTGTTTGACTTTCCTTTTCTGGTTAACATACCAGTAGAAGCCCTTAGTGTCCCTTGTGAGGTTCAGTTTCAGGTTTTCCTGAGCCTTCCTTACCCCATCCCTTCATCTCTATACTCTTCCCAGGTTACATGTCCTTGTCTCCACTGTGTGCATTTGTCTCTTTACCTTTAGTTCGACTAGCAGTTCACTACTCAGCCTCAGCTATACCGGTCTCTTGCCTTCCTTATCCAATTTCTTGCTCCTGGAGATTGCCAGGCTGCCTTCCTAGAGGAACACCCCATTATTTCTTTCAGAGATTTCCCTGGTGTTTTCCTGTGGCTTCTGTTAGGACTCCCTGGCTCATCTCCCTAAGACTGCAGGTTATTGTCCAGGGTGGCTAGCACAGTTCAGAGTCACTGCAAAGAACCCTCACTAGCACCCTGTCCCTCTATGTGTCTATTTTCATATCTTCTCACATTTGACAGAGACAAGCCTCATATTGCCTCTCTACCCCATCACTCCTAGTTCAAAGTCCTGCCAGTGATTCCCACTAGTTCCCGAGCAAAGACTCTCCTCCACTGCTGAGAAAGTCTGATGCCAGCATGCGTGGGGCTGCGTAGAACCATTCCATTGTCAAAACCGCCAAAATTTTGATGATGACACTGGCCGTGGAACCGTAGCCTCAGTTTGTCCATTTCTTCCCACTCTGCTGCCTTCTAGAGAGGAGAAAATAACCCACACCTCGGGTTCCCTTATCCAGGGAAGGCCCTGAAGTCCTCTTTGATCACCCTTGGTCTCTGTGCTGCCGTTTCCTCGGCCCCTTAGGCGGCCGATGAGGGCAGGCAGTGGTCTGAGGGCCGGGCAGGCCGGGAAGCGCCCTGGCGAGGTGTGAGGGCTGGGCAGGCTGGGAAGCGCCCTGGAGAGGTGTGAGGGCGGCAGGCTGGAAGCGCCCTGGAGAGGTTGAGGGCCGGGCAGGCTGGGAAGCGCCCTGGCGAGGTGTGAGGGCCGGGCAGGCTGGGAACGCCCTGGCGAGGTGTGAGGGCTGGGCAGGCTGGGAACGCCCTGGCGAGGTGTGAGGGCTGGGCAGGCTGGGAAGCGCCCTGGCGAGGTGTGAGGGCTGGGCAGGCTGGGAACGCCCTGGCGAGGTGTGAGGGCCGGGCAGGCTGGGAACGCCCTGGAGAGGTGTGAGGGCTGGGCAGGCTGGGAACGCCCTGGCGAGGTGTGAGGGCTGGGAACGCCCTGGAGAGGTGTGAGGGCTGGGCAGGCTGGGAACGCCCTGGCGAGGTGTGAGGGCTGGGCAGGCTGGGAACGCCCTGGCGAGGTGTGAGGGCTGGGAACGCCCTGGAGAGGTGTGAGGGCTGGGCAGGCCGGGAATGCCCTGGCGAGGTGTGAGGGCCGGGCCTGGGAGGCAGCACAGGGCCCTCTGCCCCACACATGAGGCCTGGTCAGCACGTGGGGCCTGCTGCTCTGCGGAGGAGGGAATTGCCTGCAACTTTAACCAGTTAAACTTTATCCCATCATCTTGATGGTGAGTGAGAGTTTTGCTTCCTGAATTCTCATCAATATTAGGAGAAATCTGAGGTATTTAAGCTCCTCACATGTTAGTAGGAGGAGCCAGCGATCATCATGCCAGCGAAGTTCACCGGTAAGAGCAGGTAATATGGTGATCTCCGATGTGAACAACTGTACAGGTCTAACATTGCAGTTTCACTTGTAACAATATCTTCAGTTGTTTCATTTTGAAGGTTATCCACACAATCAGGAGTTTACTTTTCTTTGCTCTCTGGCATCATTTTACTGGGATAAAGCCTGTTTTGAAACATTGGAGTGTTATTTTGAGGGTTCCTGTACCTATGAGATTAGCTGTCAACTAATATAGTACATGCATGTGAATAGATATCTATTATTGCTTTCACTGAGGCCGATTAAGTCTTCTTCGATATGATTCAACAAACATATGGATGAGTCTCTGTTTGCGGAAAAGACTGTTCTGACAACAGCTTGTTTTAAAAAACATGAACAAATGAAATAGGGATTGTTCTGCATTTATTGTATTTTGCTCTATGTCCTAAACTATGGTCTAAACTGTCTCTACAAATGCTAGAATTTATGTAGTCCATTTTTTTTTAAGCTCAATACCCCTGCACATTGTTGAATTGCCAATGTAGTTCATCCTTTGATTTTAGTGAAACTACTTGTTAAACTTCTGGAATTTTATGTTGCACTTATTTTCAGAAATGGACTCTCTCAGGGTGCTACTTTCTCTTTTTGCAGTTGATGAAACCATGGTTCCAAGGGAAATGGCAGCACTTTTGTGAGGATACAGATTCACAGAGATGGTGTTCCAATTAGAAATCAGTATTTCTGACTTCTTACCATGTGCTTAAGTCACTAACTGTGACTTAAGTCACTGTGTTGTAAAGAGTGGGATAGCTCCTAGATGGAGTATCTACACTGTTCTTCCAATACCTAACTTCTTAAGATCTCTGCAGTATTGACTGCAGTTGTGCTTTGTGCATTTGCTTTGTAAGACCATTTCTATTACACGTCAGTAGCTTAACTAGCTACTTCAGTACAGTCTTCCTGTGAATTTATTTGTATAATCTAAAATACTTTAGGATCAATAGTTCTACATTAATTTAGGATAGCTATTACTAATAGTAGAAAATTAAAAACTAAGACAGTTCTTCTCTTCTTTTTAGAGATAAGCAAGCTGAGCGCAGTAATCCACTAAGCTGTATAAGTGACAAAATATTTATAAGAACATTTTATGTTCTCTACTGTGCACTTCCTATTTTGTTCTTAAATCAGTACAACACATTTTCCTTAGAAGACAGAATCAAACAGGCCATGATTTTACTGTAAGGCTGTTACCAACTCTTCACCAGAAACATTATTTGAATAAAAAAAAAAAATTATACTAGCAGAGAGGAAAAGAAAACTCAAAAATGCTGTTTTAATGACACCAGCTCTTGACTTCCATCTTCTTGACTTATTTGTGTGATATCAAAGGGAGGCATTGTTTTCCACTGAGAGACTCACCCTGTCTACACTGGACTATGCCAGCTGTGGTAAGGTGGATACCTGTTTCAAAAACCCTAGCATTCTGTCACATGAATTCTGCTCTCTTCTTACCATGTGAGCCTTGGGTCCTGATGCTAGGTAATCTGAAGTGTGAAAAATCAGTCCTCAGGCTCGCAGATTTTGTGTTGGTTTACAATATACACAGTAGTTATGGGCTCTAACTAAAATTGTATGAATTCTGTGGAATCTATGGAAGCTATGTTATGTGGAGTTACATCAGCTGAACCACTTCTGTGTGTACTCCAATTTAGTTCAGTAAGGAGATGTTGTGGCTCAGGTTGAAGATACTTGCCTGTAGAGAAAGGGAAGTTCTAACAGTTACATACAACCTCAATATTTTATGTTTCTTCTGCATGATTTTCTGCTGTTTCATGCTGAAATTGACTTTATTTATTACAATAATACTTTCAGAATATTTAGAGAATAAATATACTGATATGTAACTAAAAGTGTGACTTCTTTCTAATACTGTCACTCTTCTTCCTATTGTCACATAAAGTTTTTAATAGTCACATGAAATATATCTGGAGGTAAGAGAAAATATCCTTTTAAGTTTGATGTCACCTCATCCTGTTTAGTAAGTGTTGGGAACCATAAGGATCTTTTTATGGTCAAACTGAACAGCTACGCCTCAGGGTGTTGCAAAACAAACACAAAAGGAATCAACCACAAAGACTTTTGCTCTGATCCTACATTCTTTCTAATCTATTTGGTATCTGGAACCTCTAAATCATATATGAAATGAAATATTAACTGTAAGTGTAAAGCAACTATAGATTTTTGTAGTTTATTGATTATCTATTAAGGCAGAAGCTCTATCCTCCATGCAATGCTTCAGAGTTGTATTGCTTGTAGGAAAACCTGACTGTATTAAACACTCGAGTTCTGAAATTATTCAGTATTATAAAATGGTTTCTGTTGGGAAAGAGTTGTGGCCCACTTGAGACTCACAATATAATCATATTGTATGTTTAAATTTTAGAGAATTTAGAGAAACAATGCTACTCTGATGGGATGTTGTAAGTCTTTCTGCTTTAATTTCTAAGCAAAACAGCAAAGACACATTGTGAATAAGTTCAGAGAACGCACCTAAAGTAGCTGTATTTTAACTGTAATCTGATTTAGTTCTGATATGCAAAAAAAATTAATCTGTTTTCAGAGAAATTACAGGCCAGTAATTACAGTGGCAGCTGCATCATGGAAAGATTACACAGGAATTTGGTTTAAAATGAATCCAGACTCTTCAAATCCTACATATGGTACCATTATATCAGTGGAGGCTGAGGAATCTGGCCTCATCTTGCCATTGGTAACACTAGCAACAAAGAGTAGGGAATAGTGATGATGAGACAGTTGAATTATTTGGAGCTGACCTAGCTTTGATTTACATGCCTTGGTAGCTTGACACTGTGGTTGAGCTATTAAGTCCAACTGGAGGTCAGGACTTGTTAGCTCTGATGTACTACAAAGGTCTTCTGGGCTATACAGTGTCTGTGTCCCAAGGTGAGAGGTCCACAGTTGCACTTGGCATGTAACATTGACCTCAGACATCTTGTATAATCTGGCTGACATATGATTTATGCTAAACTTCATGAAGCTTCTAGACTTTAGGGACGTTTTCATCAGTGATGGATTTGTGAATCCAGGTAAATAAATGGGCCAGTTTATGTTAGTGAGCCAAATAGCACTGTGGTTTGCAAAGCATTTTCTGTTTCTGTTAATACCAGCGATCAGTGATCAGTGATCAGTGTTCATTAACAGTTAATTACTTATCACTACTAATAATGTTAGTATTATGATTTAAGGACATAAATCACTGCCAGAGTCCTTCACCAAACGCCACCATGTATAATTTATATCCTAGCTGGTCAGAATTTTCATGTTAATTTTGCATAAATGGTTTTCTGGTATTTCTGAACTTTTTGCACATGTAACTGGCCTGTCCAGTTCTAGAGGTAATGGATGAAGTTCTAGAGGTAATGGGCAAAGCAAACCCTGAGGGTGACCACTGCATGTGGATGGACAAAGCAGACATAGAACCTACCAGATGAGAAGAATCATATCTATGTGGAGAACATGATTGATGTAAAAGTCTTGATAATGTTATTTAGGAAAGTTTTTATGAAAATCAAGGTCATACCCTAAGAGATTTGATTTTGAATAAGTGTTTTGCTTTGTGTTTCAGTGGCTGTTCCCACCCCAGTGGCAGCTTGTGAGCCTGAGCCCAAAACTAACAGGCATTACCCATCTCCACAATTCGCCGTTCCCTCCCGAGCCACTGTTGTTGCTGCCATGGAAGCCCCTTCTCAAGGCCGGCAGAAAGTCATGGATTGGAGAGCAGTGGTGGCCATCTTTATCGTGGTGGTAGTTTACTTGGTGGCTGGAGGACTCGTGTTCCGTGCCCTGGAGCAGCCCTTCGAAAGCAGGCAGAAGAACACGATCGCGTCAGAGAAGGCTGACTTTCTTCGGGAGCACGTCTGTGTAACTGAGCTGGAGCTGGAGACACTGATTCAGGTAGGCCGTGTGAAGACAGTATTTCATGGAATTTAGGAGAAACAGCTCAGTGGGTTATTGACCAGCTGAGTTGGTGGGGAACAAAATTGTTCACAGAGGCCTTCGAATGGGCAGCGTGAAGGGCAGGCTCTTTCACGGTCACTTTAAGCTCTCAGAAGCCGAAACTATATCTCCAAAATATTGTAAATATAGAACCATGGAATCATAGAATAAGCTTGAGTTGGAGGGGACCCATCAGGATCCTTTAGTCCTACTCCTGACCCTATGCAGGATACCCTAAGAGTCACACCAAGTGTGCGAGAGCATTATCCAAATGCTTTTTGAGCTCTGTTAGACTTGGTGCTGCAACCACTTCCCTGGGGATCCTCTTCCAGGGCCCAGCTACACTCTGGGTGAAAAGTTTTCTCCAGATATCCAACCTAGATCTCTTCTGAGTCAGATTCAGGCCATTTCCTTGAGTCCTGTCACTGGTCATGGGAATGAAGAGGTTGGTACTTGTATTCACTAGAATAATGAAAGATCTGTGCAAAGAAAAGGAGAACCTAATATCTGGAAAAAAATTTTGAGAGAGGTGACAGATTTGCAAGACATATGCCCTCATCTCTACAAATTTTCAAGTGGTCTTAAGTTCTTAATTCTTTCCTCAAAACTTAACACAGCAACCAGGAAGGCACATAGAACATCTTAGGTGGGATTTTTGAAATAAATATTCAGCCAAGAATTCTGAACTTACAGGTTTCCTGTTGTAATTTTAAATAAATGGTCGAGGATGAAGTATACAAATCCAAACAGAAAGTAATTGTCATTTGAAAGCTTTGGAATTTTTAGTCTGATGTAGTATGAAAAGTTTTAGAATCAATTTTGAAGGAAATGATTCTCAAGTATGCACAGATAAGTGCAAAATTTAATAACATGCAAGAAAGGTCTATCAAAGATAGATTTAGTTCTCACTGATGAAAACTCTAGACAATGATAGTATTATGGATCTTTCAAGACTTCTGTAGAGTATCTTCTGAGATTCCATGTAGAAGCCTATCACTTAGCCCAAAGAAAACAAAGATTAGATAAGAAATGTGATATACCTAAGGAATATATTCAAACTTCAGCCTCATATTTCAGATCTGAATTTGTGTCAGCCTTCCAAGAGCTCAGTGTTTCCCTTTGGGGTGTTGCACCAGAGCTCTGTTGTTGATTTCAGGCTGTTTGAAAAAACACAGAGCTGTCCCCTGAATTATTGTGTCCATCTAGTCAGCTGTGTTAAAAAACCCTTTCTGTAGGTGAATCAAATTTATAAGCTTATTAGATATTTTTAAAACCAAATAATATCAAATATTTAATAATATTCAATACTAATTAATTTAATAATCAATATTCTAAACTTAAAATATTTAATACTTTAAATATTATTAAAATATAAAAAAACTAAATATTAAAAATATTTTAAAATAATATCAAGTACTTTTATTTACTTCAGTAGTTTTGTCATTCTCTTCTTCTACCTGCCTGTTTGCTTTATCATACATCCATTACTTGAACATCCAGAGAGACAATTTCAGCCCTTTGAGGTATTTCAAATTATTACTTTCCCTGAAATTGGTGGCATTTCAAAAGAAAATATTACCATAGGTTGGTAGTTATTCAATAAAGAAAACTGCGCTTTAAAATTAAAAAAATTAAAAACTATAACAATTAAAAAACTAAACTGAAAAAATACTGTGTATACTGTGTAGCTCCTCTAGAGAGGGAAAAAGGGATCAGGAAAGAAGCAAGTGTGAAACAGCTTTGTGTACTTTCATGACCTGTTACTTTCAACAGTACTGCAACTATAAAAGTAGCTGAAACTACTAGTTTAAAATATCTTAAATATGTGAGGTTTGTTAACATAGTATTTAGCACTCTGGAAATTAGTTTTTTTCCTACACTGAGATAACCTGAGGATGTGGCTCTTCAGGTTGTTGCTGCAAAGCCTATCTGAAGTTTCAGATGGGAAATTTGTAAAATTTCACTGTCTGTGTGAACTGGGAGAGTCTTACCAGTAATAGTATGATTTGAATTTTGTCAGTTTTCATCTAGCAGGATAGTTCTGTGTAGGTGGACTTGTGGTGGTAGTCGTAAGGCATCCTTTTCTCATGCACGAGCTGAAATTGGTTGTTTAAATGCTGTTAGCTGCAGGTTGCTGGCAGTTTTTGTTTTCCTGCTCTCTTTATGTCCTCCATCGCTGTATGCAAAATACTATGTATTAAAAGACAACATTTGAATAGTTGGATATTTATAAATGAATGATGTCAGTGAAGCTTTAAGAAAAAAATGAATTTGTTTTTGATTGGAAGGGAGCCTGAGAATCTCAAAGCTAACTAAGGCAACAGGATACTCCTTCACTTCAGTAGTTAGTGCTTGGCCCTGAAAGACTTGCTAAACTGTGTAAACTCAAGTGTGAACTAAGTGTAATTAGCTTGCTGACATTCACACACTCAAGGGGAGGGCAGGCAGTGTTCCTTGGCAGAAGTAACTGGGGTAGCTGACAGTGTGTCATGGCCTATTTAAATAGGCAACCTGTCTGTTATGCTGATTTATGCTGTTCTGCATAAACCAACAAATGATCTCTGCTTTCACACCACCTGCAATATGCCAGCAACTGGTTCAGAAGTCCTTCCAAAGGGTTTGGTCCGAAATACATCCCTTCTTTATATCCCAGTTTCTTGAGGTATGGACATGTGCTGAGGAGCCCTGGCTTTCTGCCCACATGAAACGAAACCAATCCAGCCTGGAGCTTGCTCATACTATAGTTTCTCAATCAGATTAGCCTGGCATGTTGTAGTTCTGCTTTTAAAAAAGGCTGTCCTGTACTGATCCCTTTAGATGTAGTTCTTGCCCATACACCTCTCCTCCCACTCCTTTCCCTTTTTGGGAGGCAATCTGATGAATAACTAAAAGCTGGGAAGAAGCTTAGCTGAAACTTGTCCAGACTGAAAAAGCAGTAGAGGAACATTTATGACCATGAAGTCAGTTGGAAACATAGGCAAAAAATGAGTGAGAAAAATGGAAGTGGAAGAAAAGAAAGTATGTGGTAAATAAGCCATTGGTGGAAAGAGATTAATGAGGAGAAAAGTGTATCATGAAGACTAGGGAGAGAAGCAGTGTTAAATGGATGTGTTTAAAAGTCAGTGCTAAATCCACAAGAGAATGCGAGGTTATAGAGAACATCAAGAGAGAACTCATAGACATGCTCAGGTAAGAAGTGGGACAATGGTAAAATAGAATTGCTAACCTTGTTTTGCACATGGACTATATAGGAAAAGGTGAAATAGAAAACCACCATGGCAATTTATAGATCATAAATCAGAGGGAAAAGAGAACTAGATAAAGAAATGGAGTAAGAAAAGTCAAACCTGTTCTGATAGGTGGGAATTCCATGTTGAACAAAACCATAGAAAAAGAGAATGCAAGGAGGTAGCACTTCGCTTCACTTGTTGAGCCCAGCAATAAGTTCACTGAAACTATCAAGATTGGTGGCAATATTTAGGAGGGGCAAACAACAGAAAGAGAAGGAGAAGGTCTGGCAGTAGTGTGACCAGCTGATAACAGCAACATGAAGTAAGGTTGGAATAGAATGGGAGGAAAAAAAACCAGCTGGAAATGTTAGGAGGCAGAAAAAGAGACACTTGGTTCCTTGACAGTGGTTTTATGGAACTTAGACTCAGTTGGGAGCATTTGGAAGGGAGAAAGGCAGTCATTTCAGCTGCTGTTCTAGAGTGAGGTCTGAATTTCTCTATAATAAGGAATAGCTTGTGCAAGATATAAAAGCAACTTGAAAATAAATACTGAACGGTATCTCAGAAGTCAACTTAGAGCAATTCAGGTGAATATAACCAGATGCTGATGAGAGATTTATTCCTGTGCTTTGTAGGCTGATGTATTCAGTTCTTTCTTCCTTTGGACTGTGAGGCTGCAATGAAAAGTGAATGTGCATGTTTCCATGATAAAATACGGTGCATTTTTAGAAAATCCAAACAAACATTCTGGGGACATATCAGCCTGGTTTGATTCAGTACTATGTGGAACACAGGACAGTCACCAGGAAGCAGTATAGCTACCTCAGCTTCTATCCAGGATATACTTCATTCAAGCACTGTCTGGGAGTCTCTGTGTCATGCTGTATTTGTGGACATGAGATCATGTATAGAGTGGCAACTAGGAAGTTTGATCACAAAGTTTTTTATGATGTTTCCATGGGTGTTTTATTTATTAATTTCGAATGGGGTATATATATGCCATATTTTTCCTTTAGTTAGCATAAAATATAAATTACTTAATCAATTACTGATTGTCTGGGAATTTAAATACTTGGCTTATTAGCTTCAGTTGATTTCACAAACATTATTTGTATTTACCTCCTTTCTAGCTGCTTCTAACACAAGCTGTTCCTATTGAGGAATTTTTTCTTTGGCAGTAGTTGCTACAAGAATGATATTTATGGATGAAGTTGTGGTGTTGGTCCTCTACTTCTCGATTGTTTTTTTACCTTTTTTCATTTGCTTATGCATTGTATCTTTCTTCCACTGTAATGATATTCAGTTCAGTCATATATTCAACTTACGTGTACAAAAGAGGCTACTATACTTTGAGCACATCTTAAAAGCTTAAGTTGAAGCTGTTTCCATGCTTCTAGAAAGTTCCCTTTGGAGCCTATACCAACCTGCATAGGATACAGTAAGGCATGCATAATGCTAATTCTTTGTATTTTCTTTGCAGCATGCTGTTGAAGCTGATAATGCAGGAGTCAGTCCCATCGGAAATTCCTCTAACAACAGCAGTCATTGGGACCTTGGAGGTGCCTTTTTCTTCGCTGGAACAGTCATCACAACTATAGGTCTGTTTATTGTTTATTTTTTAAAATACATAGTTACCCTGATTCATGGATAATGAAACAAATTTGAGGAAGGTAGACAACTAAGAAAATAAAGTAGCTGAAGTGTATTTCTCTGTTAGCAGAAGACATGACTCCAGCATGTGTCAAGGTCACTGAGTCTGGGTATGTGTCAGAAGCTGTTTACATAATGAGGGTAGAAGAGCAAATCTGAGCTAAAAACAGGTAACACACATGCAGGCTTTATAACCCTGTTCCTGATGTAGATGTAGATAGTCTCAATTTTCACCAAAAAGATCATGAAGCTGTACCAAATGAAATATTTTATGGTTGTTGAGAACTTGGATTTTAGTATTATAGATGAATTTGCCCAGAAGTGTAACTGGCTTCCTAAGTACATCAATAAATTTTGGCTTATGTTATGAAGTCTGATAGAAGCAATTCTTCTCATACCCTACTCCTTGTAACTGGAAATGTCTTCTCATAACTATTACATCCTTTTTAAAATTCTTACTTGCTTTCATACTAACAATTGAAAGGAATTCCAGAAACAATACATTGTGTAAAATACCCACTTTTTTTTTTTTTCCTTTCTAGATATCATGGCCTTGATTATTGACACATTTCTCTGTATTAAATGAAGAGTATACTGAACTGCTCCATTCACTTTTCTTGAACCACTAATTTTAATAAGATCATTATTCAGGCTCTTATCATCTCTCTCCCCATGCATTGTATCCAATGTGCTTAGTATTTGATCTCTGAATGTTGGCCTTAGATAGCTAAGGTTTTCAATCTCTCTTTTCTGAAGAATGTTCAAGAAGCTTGGATTTCAGAGGATAGTCTGAAGGAAAAACAAAATAAACTAATAGCATTGTTGATAAAGTTAATCTGCTGACAATTATGCAGTAGTTTTTTAATTTGAAGCTTGATTTCAGTGCTGTCATAGTAATCAGATCAAGAGATCTAATTATTGGGAAATCACTGGCAAATGGTTGATTTTTATTTGCATTTTCTGTGAGTATTATTCGCTTTAAATATTGTATAAAGTTCTTCTCCACATTACAGCTGTGATGCACACACTGGTGACTGTACAGACAAATAACTTGATAACCACATAGCCCTTCAATAAAGTGTGAGAATCTGACTAAATTCTGTAGTATTTTCCTGAAGGTAATACAGCAACAAAAATCCTCTGGCAGTTAAGAGACTTGCTGTGGTGATCATCTCTAACAATAGAGTCTGTGCCTTTGGCTCTGCCTTCGCTGTCATAGTGAGGGGGAAAGAGTGATTGTATAGAGTGTACAATCTGTATTCCTTTATATTAAGCTACATTACCGTGTATTTTTGATGGTAGCATAAAACCAGTGGGTGGCAAGAAATAAAACATTTCTGATTCATACGTAAGAAAACCCTCCCTTAGTATTTGTTTACTCAATAGACCCAAGTGAAAAGCTTTTAAATTACTCATTAAATAAATGCCACTATGTAGGCATAGTTTATGCAGGCATATTCACTGACACCTGCTCTTTAAATAACTTATTGAAAGGACCTTGTATTTTTGCCCATATTTGTTTTAAATTCTCCATGAATGAGATTTTTATAGGCTGCATAAAGTCTATGTATTGTGTCAGATCATGAAAATGGTTTTAGTTTATCCACCAGAGACCTGTTAGTGCTCCTCTTAGGCAGAAACTCAGCAGATTACCTGGTCAACCTCAGTCCAGTGGCCCATGGACCCTGGACTTCCTTGGAATTTTAGGAGAAATCTGGTGTGATGGACGCAGCTATGAAAAGGACAGTAGGTTATGGGGCATGAATTATTGTGTGTCGGCATAGTTCTTTCAGCATCTCATGACAGAGAGATATATCCGATGCCAGTGTCATCAATCCAACAGGAATAGGACCTGACACTTTCTTAGATTTCCTCCTCTCTGGATGCTTTTTTGATGTCTTAAGTTTTAGCTTTCATATTTTCCAGATTCTGTACTTCATTGGTATATAACTCTGAACTTCATATAAAGTGTTAGCAAATTCTCTTCACAGTTTAGTTAGACAAAACAATCCTTTTCCAGCCTGAGAACCAAGGAAACCATTGCAGCTTCAGGGCCAAAAAGTATAAACAGCAGTGAATTGGGGAGAGCAATCTGGGAGGGTGGGACTTCATAACCTGAAGCTGTAATTGAACAATTAACCCCAATATGTAAATGGACCAAAGCTTATAAAAGTTTGAAAACATGTCACCTGTCATCCATCTTGTGTGTAGCCTTGGCCGGGCTCTTGTACTGCCCAAGGTGTCTCCTTTGAAAGCCTTTTAATAAATACCTACTTTATTCCTTTAACACTGTCTAGCCTCTAGCCTCTCAAGGCATCATTATTGCATCAGTGTTTTGTGATTATGTGTTAATTTTTAAGTAATTATGTATAGTTAAAATCAAAATCTCTATGACATTTCAATTAAAATATCTGATCTTAAATAAAAAGGTGCAAATATTACTGTCACAATTCTTGGGGTTTTTTTCCTCTAATATTTTACAGAAATACTATGTCTACTGGAGTCATAATGCTTTACTGAAAAAAGAGTTCAAGGGCAGATTTATATTGTGTGGGTACAGTTTGGAGGCTGCAGTGTAACTAGTCAGTATGATGAGGGGCTGAGGAAAGTATGAGCTACCCACTGAAAATGAGCCTTGTCAGGTGAATCACACTTCTGTCAGGAAACCATTGGCACAGGCCAAGAGGAAAAACAGCACACAGGCACCAGGCCAGCATGGAGGGATTTTTGTGCCATGACATCAGCTAGATCAATTAAGCAAAAAGCAATTTTAGATAGACTGAATCTACAGAAAATATAGGTAACAGAGGCTTCAAGAAAAATGGAATAACAGAAGGTGGCTTGCCCAGGAAATGGCATCATGTCATTGAACGTCTATAAATACAAATTATAGTTGGAACAAAGGTATGTCTGCAGGAAGAGCAGTTTTTAAAAACCTGTTAATTTGTTTTCTAAAAAGCTGTGTATATGTTCTGGGAGTCTGACATTTGTTTTTCTCCTCAGGGTATGGAAAGATGGCCCCAAGCACTGTTGGTGGCAAGGTTTTCTGCATCTTGTATGCCCTATTTGGTATTCCACTGTTTGGCTTCTTGCTGGCTGGGATTGGAGACCAACTTGGAACCATCTTTGGGAAGGGTATTGCAAGGGTGGAAAAGGTTTTCAGAGTAAGTTCACTGACAGTTTTTTGCTTGTGTTGTATAGCTGTATAGCCTGCTCTTAATTTTGTTGTTATTACCTGCAGCATTTTTTCCATGTTGGACACCATGAAACATTTACATGTTTGGTTGAGATGATAGTTAATGTCTGTAAGGATCTCTGTAGTCAGTGGAGAGAAACAAACTTCTCTAGATGATGATGCAGGGATTATAGACCTGACTGAATTTCCTTATCGAGGGTGTTGCTGGGGAATGTATCTCCTAAGTTAGTTGCCTTACAAGGAATTGTTCAAAACACAAGTTGCTTTAGATATGTACATCTGTTCACTGAATATGGAGAGAAGGTAATGGTTCCCTGAAGCAACAGGGACGTGGAGTAGGTCCTGTCTGTGTTACTGATACAGCCTAAAAGACTTGGAAAGCAGGGTTGCTGTTGACTATGTGAACCTGGGAAGAGAGAGATGCTTGAGTGATATGCCTTCACTGCAGGGCAACAGATGTGTTGGAGTGCATTGCAGCTCTACTACAAAAACTGCTGTAATGCCACTGGCTGAAATCATGATCATTCTCTGCCCTGCCTACCATGAAGACATCCTACCCTAAATTTTTCTGTAGACTTCCTCATATGTAATTTCCCTTTATGTTGCCAGTACCCTCTATTTTTGAGTCTGAATTGCTGTAAGCAGTTCTTTCGCAAGCAGTGCCACAGACCTGGCCAATGCTGTTTTGCTAACTTGCTAGTGGTTCACTTCAGGGATTCTTTTGAGGCAGAACTTCTAGAGGTGACCTGTGTGACACTTCCCTTGGAAGTGGCATAACCAAAGGTAAGTCTTTCCAGGGATGGAGTGGATGAGAAGCTGCCCAGTTAGTTTAATAGACATCTATTTCTAAAACATTCCCACAGGTGAGAGCAAATTAGTTGTAACTGGTTTTGAAAGGAAGTAATTAAGTATTAGACTGAAGAATGAGCACTTCCATTTTGATTAAATGACTTTCAGGTGTCCCAGACCAGACATAAATAGTATATAAGAATAAATGTAGAAAGAGGTGACTAGTGATTATGGGTGAGTAAGCATGTACATGCCTGTCTGGAGAGCACTTCAAAAGGCTTTTTTTTTTTTTTTTTTTCATTTAATGAAAATAATGTTATGAAAAGTGTCTCAGTTCACTTTGGCAAAAATGCAGCTAAGATCCCTAGTTTTTTTTTGTCTACCTTTTTATTACACCTTCTCTTCAATGGAATCTCTGAACATTCCAGCCTGCCTCTGCCCAAGAAAAACGACAATCTTGAAGTTATGATATGGATTGAGAGTCAGAAAATCTTTGATTAATTGTCAGCTGAGTATTGTATTTCTGAGTGAAATGGACAAGACCATTAAAGTCTTGATATGATAGTTTATGATTAAAATAGTCAGAGAATCACAGGATAACTGGGGCTGGAAGGGATGTCTTGAGATTATCTCGTGCAGCCTCCTTGCTAAAGCATAATACAAAATCTATTTGAAGTATTTTAAGATTCACAGATGAATGCTGATAATAATGTTTCATACAGCCCTTTGTCACATACTGTGAATTCTTTTGGTATTCAAAATGTTCCTTCATTTTCTTGAGTTAATGCAGTTGCTTGTTGCTTATAGCCATCCAAAGTATTTGTTTTATTCCTTGGTATTTTGTCAGCTTCCAAAGGAACTCAGAGATTTTGATATTCTTGTTTAACCAAGATGTGTGTTTATTCATTTTATTTTGATTGTTATAAATCCATTCCATTCCATCTATTATTTTGTGATTTGGTGAAAAGAGTTATACATTATTTCCCTCATTACTCTTAGTAATGAGTTTCAGCTATTTGAAGTATTTCTGATAGAGTTTAGAATTCACATGAATCTTACTAACTAGTCTTAGTACCAGTGGTTTGACTTTAAGTGAGTATTTACATAACATTTGGCATATGTGGAATATAATAATCATATTTTTAGTAATTATGTAATTTATCATCACATTATATTTACACTGTTAATCTGCATAAATGTTTGGACCTAATCAGATGAAGTCTCAAGTAGAGTAACAGTTCTTGATTTAATCCTGAGCACTGATCAGATTTTAATTCAATGTGTAACTCTTGTTTCTTATTTTGTAACTGTCTCCTTAATGAACTGAAATTCAGCATGTTTGTAGGTGTAAACCAACCTGTTATCACTTTTAAAGAGAGGACATAAAAATTAGGAAAGTAGTTACCAAGAAAGTAAAAGAAAAAAATATAGGCCTAAAAGACTGAAAAACATAATAAAATGTAGGGCGGTGTGCCTGACAAATCTTCTGGAGGAAGCTGAGAAGTCACTGAGTGCATCAATGCTCTAGAGACAGTCCAAACTAGCTACCCATATTATTTGTCCTCACATGCAATTTGGGTTAGTTCAGTTTCTTGTTGAAAGAATGGGAAGAAATTTAGCATATGTATAATGCATCAGATTTCCATGTTCATATGCCTCAGCACTCTGCTTTTGTATGTGTCCAGTTGCCTCTGTTTATGCCCTTCACTCTTACCAAAGTTGCAAAGCTGATGTCAGGGCAACAGAGAGTTCTGGAAATCCTTGCAACTTTGTCATTGCCTGTACAGGTGGAAGGGACTTGAAGGCAATTTGATCTTGCATTGTGGTTATGACCATTTTTGAAGCTAGGTAAGACACATTACGCACACACTTGCAGGTGGGAAAGAGAGAGAAGAATTTTTTGTTGTCACTGTAGCCCTTTCAACCAAAGCATTTCCCTGACAGTCTCTTGCTCCATCCAACAGTGTATTTGTGAACATGGAGCCCATGCCACACTAGGGACAGCTTGCCTCTGGCATTCCTCAGCGTATCTGGAAAGATGAAAGGAGGATTCCTCCCAGAGGACTTGTGCTAGTGCATTTCTGCTGCCTCTGACATGACCTGTGCAGAGCCCCGCCAACCCTACCTTAATTAACACCACAAATTAGAGCCTGGGTATCACACATTTAGCTCCTGCAGTAATCAGCCCACACATTCTGTGGGAATTTTAAGAACAATTTGAACTACATAAAGTGAGAAAGAAATCTGCTCTTATCAAGTACACACTCCCCCAACAGTATTGACAGAATATTTCCTCAGAGGAGCTGGGCACATGCCACCACTCATCTTCTAATCCAAAATGTTACCATTACTTCAGTGTGTAGCTAGCCAGGAAAACAACTACTCATTTATGAATAGGTAGGGCTGGAGGTATTTAATTGCAAAATAATGCTTTGTCAAAAATAGAACTTTTCATATGCCATTTTGGGAAACAGAGGTACTGGCAGGATGATGCTATCCCAAACACCATGCATTGAATAGTTTATGCCACCTGTCCCACTGGAATGATTATATTTGGTACAAGTAAATAAGCATCAACCAGGTCAGAGATGTAAACCAAAGCTTCCCCACAAAAGTCCTGTCTTCTCAGCTCCTGGTCATTCCTGCATATTTCATCTTCAGTAACCTAGGGCAGAGCCTGGGTCTCAGTCTGTTTTTACATGCATGCATGCATGCATGTGTGATTCCCCAGAAAATGAATATGTACAAGGCCACCAGATTCGCTATATGCACTGGTCACAAGCATCCAATTTCTGGGTCCAGTGATGAATCAGCCCTCCCAGAGCACCTTGAAAAAACACATACATACTCAAAATTTAGTTTAAAAGTTGGTAATTCTTTTAAACAGATTTTCACCCAGTGAAACTCCAGACACAACAGAAATGAAATATGCATTTCAAGGTGACATAATGCCATCAAAGTAGTATTTTTATCTCACATACAGGAGGGATCTTATGAACAACCTGTGAATATTTCTATGATAAACAGTAGAACAAAGCCCTATTCTTTTGGCTTGCTCTGTACACACAGTGTCTGCAAGCTCCTAAAGATAGAAAGCACTCCACAGACAGAGTACACTGTTACAGAACATAGCAGCTGCCATTATCATGAGTTAAATATAGGCTAATTCAGATAGTCCTTTTTCAAATCTTGGAAAAGTGTTTAGATTCTTACCCGTAGATGTGTTTAGCGTAACCTGAATGATCTTACCTTACCTTGCAGTTTAGTACACATGCAGGAATTCAGCCTGGGCACAATGTGTTTCTGAGAGTGCTCCAGGATTTTCTGGTTTCTGAGGTGAAGCCACTGTGAGCAGTTCCCGGGGTTGCTTGCTGCTTTCACTCCTCTGGTTTCCAGCAGGACACAGAGGACAGGTCACAGCTGGTAGACTGTGAATTGCAATACCAGGCTGTGAGCAAGCAGCCAGAGACATGAGTGGTGGCAAGGCCACCACTGAAAATACACTGCTTTGCGCAGAAGGCAATGCCTCTGTAAGCAACTTGTGCTTCACTGAACCAGGGACTTGTCAGAACACACACATCTGCTACTTGTCTTACAGGTTTTCAGCTTAGAGGACATGTTTTGCTCTAGTTTTCAGAGACATGCTATGAAAGCGATCTACACAATATTTTTCTGAGAGATAGCAGTGCACATCACCTAACCTTGGAAATGTCCTAGGAGAAGTATTTCTTAGCTGGCAGATAGGGATAGGGCTGGTGTAGCAGTAAGGGTAGTCCCGTTGAACTGGTGGAAAGTGTTCTTTTAGCACTCATCAAAGCTCTACCTTTCCTAAACTTTATTGTTTGTCTTTTTGAATACATCTGATCAACTCTAGCTATTCTGTCACTTAAAGATTCAACTTCTTCTAAGAGATTTTTGGCTTCTCTAATCTCTTACTGCAAAACTGACAGAAATTGTTTGTACAAATTCCTTCCCTGAAAATGAATGGAAAACAGAATCTGAGAAAGAAACTTAAAATAAGACATTAACTGTTTAGAGGAGAAGCACTTAAAAATACAGTATTTTTTCATAGTCTCCTCTCTGTTCATGGATTTGTTATGTTCAAGACAATCTCTTTTATTTTGTTTAATTACATTGCATTACTAGCCAGCATCAGTGTGTTATTACATCAGCTGCTAAAAACCCACTGAGGATATTAATAATTTATATTTTTTTATTATTATTATAATGTTATTCACTGAGATTTTCTGTAATAAAAAAAGTAAAATTTAAAAAAAATTATATTCATTCAACAACTTCCATAGAGTAACTGTCTGAGGCAGTGATCCATCTGCCATCTGCTGGCATTCTGTCTCTGGACAAAGCTGTCAGGACAGGGTGTGAAATTTAACCTACTGTGGCACATTCACAGTATTATTCCAAAATTATTCAGGATTTATGAGCTGAAAGTTCAGGGTTCAGACCTCAGCCTAACAATTTGCTGAATCATTTCCACCAAAGCAAAATGGCAAAGAAATATAAAAAATCAGTGATGAGAAAAGCATTTTACAAACCCAGAACAAATGCATGTAAACAATTTCAGCTCATGATTTGTTCTTTTGCCTGTCACACCTTAAAGGTCCTTCTAAAAGTTACATGTCCCTCAGAAGGGTTAAAATACGGCTTCTTGTAGGCTTGATGGTAAGGGCTGTGACTTCATTCCAGGTGGTAACTCCTCATCAATCAGAGCCAAATTTGTCTCTGAATTCTGTTTTAGGTTAAACTGCTGTCTTGAATATGTTGACTTTATCCTTTGGATCACTTACCCTCTCCATTATATTTGAGCTGCAGAAAAGTATCTTTTTCTGAAGAGAACTAAGATAGTAAGCTAGTACTCAAAAATTAATTAGAACTTCTATGGATCCCAGATTTTGACATTTTAGGCCCTCTAACTGGGTATTTAATTTAGTTAGTGATGCTTACTGCTATTCCACTTCAAGGAAAGCACCTTAAGTGTAGTAGGCATTTTGCTAATTTTGTTCTTAGCCTCTGGTCTTTGATGGTGTGTAGGTTATACCAGAAATGGCAAGATCAAATCCCTTCAGGTACAGGGAAGCTATGTGGAACAATCGTTATTAACCCATTCTTGCACTCTGGGTGAGGGGATATAGGTGTAACTCAGATGTGAGATGTGAAGGAGGGAAAGAAGGAGCAACACATTACAAATTCATCCTCTGTAAAATTTCTTAAGTCTATGCCATCAACCTCTGTTGTCCTTTGTCTGCTCCAGTGTTTGAGAAAAGCATATGTATATTCCTTTTACTCAATTTGGTTTTTTGCTGCTTTTTTTTCCCTTGGGCTGAGTACAGCTTGGCCATAACAGAGGTTTGGGATCATAATTTTTATTTTTGTAATATGCAACATGGAGAAATTAGTGTGTCAATATCAGTCAGCCCTCTGTGTACTTTCTAGTGAGAGGGAAAAGATTGGAAAGGGGTATATCAAGCCTAGAAAATATCTGAGACAGTGTTTCTGTATTTTCATGACACAGTACTTACATTATGCAGCAAGGTCCATTCACAGAGGTTTACAAAAATGACATTAGAGAAAGCTGCTGCTCTGTGAGAAGCTTGATATTCCACCTAGGTCTAGACAAACACCCCAGAGAAATGTGGTTCTATGGAAAAAAAATTACTTAAAAAGAAATAGAAGAAAACCTTCTTTACTCTGACCTGTGTCTTGGATGAGTTCAGGCTTGTCTCTTCCAAGCTTAGTAATAAATGTTACTGCTTACTATTTTTAGTGTCTGTCTACCCTCTGGGACTTACTACAGTTAAAAAGCAGAGGATGGATTCTGCACCTTCTTGTGCAGCCATAGCAGCATTCTTTATAAAACATGAGAACTAAAATAATACTGAGGCACTGTGAGGTTAGAGTGTAGGGGAAGCCCATATCTAGTAGAATGGCTCAACCCCCTTTTCATAACCCCTGGAGGTGTCTGAAATGTCATTTGTATTTTAATATATATTATAATTCTGCTGGTTGTTTTCAAGGAGTGTTGTCTTCTTCACTGATGTGGTGAGTAGGTCCTGGCTGGCAGGAAGCACCCACACAGCCATTTGCTAACTTGCCTATAATGATGGAGAGAACATGGGAAGAACAATAGAATGTTCTCTAAAAAATCTCGTGGGTCAAAATAAAGACAGCAAAGTCACTTACTGTGTACTCTCAGATGCCAAACAAACTTGACTTGTGGAATTTAAATTAATTTATTGACAATTACCAAAAAAAAAAAAAATTACTGAACTGAGTGTTTGGAAACAAAATCCCCACAAACATTCAAAATGCCTTTCTTCCCCATTTTTCAAGCTCAGCTTCACTCCTAGGCTCACTTAACTCCAGACACCTCTCCTCCACCCATGTTGTTACTGTGGGTCACATTCAGTCCCTCTGGTGTAGCAGCAAATGGCACAGGGGTTGGGGTCAGAACACAGTGATTTCTCTGCTGTTTGTAATTCTTTTTCCCTGTTCCTCTGTTGGTCCTTCTTGGGTTCAGACCCTGCCGTACCTGCATTGCCATGGAGAAGCTCCCACTCACCTGATGTTGTTATTCCTTTGTTCTCTCCTCTATTCCCTTATCTTCTGCCTGTCCAGCGTTCCTGCCCTTTCTTAAACACACTTTCACAGAGGTGCCACCGTGTTGTCTCAGTGGCTCAGCAGTGCCCTGAGGTGGGTCTGTTAGAGCTGACAGGAACCAGCAGTGTCAGAGAACAGAGAAGAACGAAACATAATGTTGTTCTTAGTTGTTACGTCCAAGTCAGTGATATTTAAAATTAATTTAGTTTCAGTCTCATTTTGAATGGGAAGGAGCTAGGATAAGTTATGATGAAATTGTAAAAAGTGACTGTTACAAGCAGCAAAGACATTGATGTGACCAAATCACTGATGACCAAGGAGCTCTGCGAGCCAGTGCTGTGTCAGTCTTTCCATAACCTGTTGAGAAGGACATCACGCCTTACTGAGGTGTGTGCCAGGCTCTGGACCTGGACTGGCTTGCTTTTGGCTAAACTGAAAGACAAGCCGTGTGAATCTATGACTGCCTGCACCATCAACCCTAGCTTTGCAAACATGCTTTGACTGAGGACATATCAAATGTTTGTGAGCTAATACATGTGATATTCTGGTTTATGGCTTTAGTACAAAGACTCTCATTCCTAGTGTTAAAATATTTTGGTCTGGAGAAAGTGATTTAGAAGATAAGCTGTTTAATTAGTGCTTGGGCAGAGACAATGTTCTGAGAATAGTTGGCTGCATGGGAAAGAGTACAAAGTTAAGAATAAGTGAAGGGAACAAAAGAAATATTAAAGAAATGTGTTTTATTTGAAATGTGTTTTCTCTACTTCAAAATACAGAGCCTTTTGGAGAGATGAGGACAGCATTTTCCATGCAGGTATATTACATTATCTCTAAAAATATGCCATTGGTCATCTAGCAAAAAAGGTAGCCAGCTTGCCCAGAGCCTTGGGGAGATTTGTCAGGAATTCAGAAAAGGAAAAGTTTGGAAGATGTAAAAACCATCTGAGCTCACTGTGAAGCAGCAAGTGTTCCAATGCTATTTTTGGTTTAGTAGTACTGTATTCTGGAGGAGCTTTCTATGAAATGAGAGGTGACACTACAGAATCTTGGAATAAGCTTATATGAAATATGCTGTTCATTTAAATATATATGTTCCTCATATTTATCATTTAGTCTAGTCTGATAAATGACTGTAGCTTCTTTTGATCCCCTACATAATGCCTCCTACTCCTTTTTCATAGGAATATATATCAACCCTGTGATCTCAGTTTGAAAACATAAAAACACTGGTGATTTTATTGTCAACCATCAGATCAGAAAAATTCTACCTCAGTTAATTCACCTAAAGAAAGCAGGAGACATAAAATAATCCACTACACTGGCTTTGTTCTATTGGGCCAGAGAGAGAGAAAAGAAATTAAGAAACTCAAGGTTTATTTTAACTCCTGAAATTGTTAGATAAGACCAAAACTACTAAAACTACTAGGTATAATAGAAAATGAGGAAAAAGCAAAGCTGCAGTTATTGATGGAAAAGATGGATAATAATTATATTCCACTGATAAGGGTGTTTTCATTGCTCTGTCTGTCCTTACCCCTCTTGGCACTAGAGCAGATTGACAGTAGGCCATTTGAATTCATGTGAGCAAGATGACATCTGTAATGTTGCCAGTTTAAGCACTTAGCCACTTTAAGAATAAAATCAGCACTGTCACTGGAAAATGGAAATGACCCTGATGAGTGCACAGAAAACTCACAGTTCTTAGATTCTTAGATTACTTCTTTGATGTTTTCCAGATTCGTTCTAGGTGGATTTAAATTGGTCTCATTAGCAGGCACTAATTTATTTATATTTCAAGAATGTCTTACAAATTATCTTCATCACTGTGGCAGGAACTTGTGGGTAAACAAACTTAAAAGGAGTGGAAAACATCTCTTTTAAAAGGGTTTTAATTTCATTTAAACAGCTGTAAGATTAGCTACCTTTCCTGGAGGAAGGGGTTTGTTATTATTTCTTTTTGACACCTATTGAAAATTCTGTATTCGTGCAACAAAATGGGTTCAGATGATTTCTTAGCATGGCAGAAGTTGCTCAACTATTTGACAATGCTTGGCTCCAAGCTGAAAATGCTGTTTAAAGAGAAATTTGAACTTATTCAGACTTCCCAATCTTTAGTGTTATATAAAGTGATTATTCATTTATTTATTTGTTTATTTTAATAATGACTTGGTGTAACACTGCAGTGAATGACATTTTTGTAGAATGTCATTATTACAATGTACATATTCCATTAGTAACTATAATTATGCCTTAGAATTGTTTTCATCTGTAGCAGTTAGACTCTACTGTGAATTTCCTCTGAATGCATGCCTAAGTGTAAGAAGACTCCCCTTTCATGTCTATCCTGCATTTCATATGTTATTGTTCATTAAGTAATTATTTTTCTGAGTCCTGCTTTTGTGCTCTTTTCAGCAGCTCTAAAAATGCTGTGCTTGATACACCATTGCTTTCTGCCTTTTTTGTACCCTCAGCTGCTCTGCTTCTGTGTGAGTGACAAAGGTGCAAAGTAACCATGAGTCAGGCCTTTTACAGATCATTTCATTAACACTGTTACCATTTTTACTTGAAAAAAAAAACCACCTTTGGCTGAGTTTATCGCTCATGAACAAGGGGATGTCCTGAACATTTGTTACTGATTTGAAGGCCATTCTTTTCATTCATGTCTCTCTCATGAGACAATTCTGACACATACTGAAATGCATTTTAATTTTTGCTATGTGGGGACTGGAGGAAGAATACTATGTGTAACTTTGATGCTGGGCAGCCCCAAATATCTTTATGTTCAAGGATTCCCAAGAGGCACTTGTCTCCTAGCTTCCACAAGGCAAGGTTTCTGACATTTCATTTTTACGTATCAGGAAGCTAAATCATTTAGTACAAGTAAACAAATCACCTTGGTCAAACTAGAAAATAAATATCATTTTGGTTAAATCCTTATTCTCAATGACAAAAGGCTAGGGTGCCAATGTAGCTATGTAACATCCATGTGATCTTTTCCTCTCACTACTCATTCAATAAGTCTGAAATCTTGCTGTTGTGAATATGTGTCCACACCTCTTAAGGAAGATAGATCATCTTTTGGTATTTTAACAAAATACTCAAAATGGCTCTTTGGAAAAAGAGGCAATAAGTAATTAATTCAGATTTTATATTTTTGTATTGCTTTTCCCCTTGGTACTTAGTGGTTTCTTCCATGTCTTATATTTGGCATTATATTACTAACCTTATTGAACTATTTCTGTTCATCCAGACACAGAAAATTGAGCACACACACACACAAATAAAATTAGTGTAGGAATCATCTTAAACAGTTTCAGAACTAAAAGTATCTATGAAACATGACATATTTATGCTACCTGGTTCTGAATGCATCCCAGATCAGAGGAGTACTTAATGAGGGTCTGACACTGCACCTCTAAAAGAAATGCTCCTGTTTTAGGGGAAGAACAGTATTGCTCACAAGCTGGTTAGATATTAACCAGTTCAGGCAATATCCCTTCTGTATATTATAAAGATAACTTCTGAGATCTTATTTCCTGTCTAGGCAATGCCTTAATCTGAAATGAGATCTCATTTCTGGGTTAAGGGAGATGCTTGATTTGGAAAACTAATTTGGAAATATGACTTACAGTGACCTCCACATTGCTTTTCCAGGATAAATAGAGCATTTACACTAACACTGAAATTAATCCATGGTAGGGTTTTTAGTAATTTACAGGTTTCTTATGAAACTGTATTGGATGCTGAGTTTATTCACAGCAGAGAAAATCTGAAATAAATCTGCCAGAGTCAATTGTGTTAATCCAGGCTTGCATCAATATTAATAGAAACAAAATCTAAGTATATATTAAATAAATTGAGAGTTTATATGATTTAGTAGTGTAAAATATTACAATTACGCTGACTATATTTGAATTCAGTTTATAGAAGCCAGTAACACACACTCTTTGTTCAAGAGCTTTCCAGTGTGGATTTACATAGGTAATTTTATCTCAGGCTGTTTGGTATTTGACATAAATCCTTTTTTTTCTGGAGTAAACCAATAATACAGCTTTCTATTTTTGAAAAGGAGATTTAACTTTCATATTTGTGAATGAAAGCTGGAAATCCTGAGTCTAGAAAACCCAAAACATTAATTATTTGTACGTAAAATTTCAGCTTTTCAGTGGGGGAAAAGGGGTTTATTTTCATTTTAATCTTGGTCCTGTTTGTTGAATGCTTGGTGCTGTTGAGGCAATGTGGGCGTACACATACTTGTATGGAGGTGTGAATGTGCATTTTTTCTACACATTGAACCTGATATGGAGGGTATTGATGTCTTTCTGTAGCTCAGGAATGTCTTTCCAGGTGGTGCTTCTCATAAATTAGTCACTTTCTAATGCATAGTATATGGGAGTCATGATAAACTGGGGACAGACATTGGGGTTTGTTATTACCTGGGCAGGACTCTTGCTAACAGGGAACGACAATTGTATTCCACCCAACAAGCTCACAAAAGGCAGAAAGAGACATACCAGATCACACCAGCATAATTATTGTGTCATTCACAAAGAATTCAGTTCCAGAAACCCACTCAAACATTTTTTTTCCTGTTATTTCCTTTTTCTAGAATAAACAAGTGAGTCAAACAAAGATCCGGGTGATTTCCACCATCGTCTTCATCCTGGCAGGCTGCATTGTCTTTGTGACCATTCCTGCTTTTATCTTCAAATACATCGAGGGATGGACAGCCTTGGAGTCCATTTACTTTGTAGTTGTTACTCTGACCACTGTTGGCTTTGGTGACTTTGTAGCAGGTGAGCAGTTTTGAGTGCTGTGCACAAGAGCCTTGGCTCTTAGAATTTTTTTTTTTTTTCTGGTCTAGATAGGAGGCTCTTCACAATAAGTCATGTTCCAGTGAAATGATGCCAGGTGTTCCTGTTGGGATTACTGTGCAGTATGACACCAGGCTGATTTAAGGTCCAGGTGCCTTGCCTTTTATAGATTGTGAGCCTTCAGCAATGTAGATAACGGGAGCCTGGAAAGTCCTGATTATCCTTTATCATGCAATGAATTATGCAAAAGTAAAATTACTTTCCCATTGAATTAAAGATTTGTATTAGTCCATTAGCACTCAATCTGAGGCTGACTGCAGAAGCAAGTGAAGCCCAAATGATGAATGGAGGAAGTTTTTACAAAGGACAACTGAGCTGTAGGTCTGTAGAATTCTCTAGTCAAATGCAGCAGTGGGCTGCAGCATTTCAAAACCTGCATTCTGTTTCCTAACCTTGGCAGAAATTTTGACATTGCTGTTGCATGTTAAGGAAAATTCTTGTAGGAGAGAAGGACTAATGGGGTATCTATCTCAGTGCTTGGCAGAGACTCTCCAAGATTAATACAGTATGAGCAGGGACTATAAATGTCTACCCATATACAATTTCCGAAGAGGAAATTGAGGTAGTTTGCTGGAAAGATGCGAGATACATTTTTTTTCACACAACTGCTTTGCTAATAAAAAGGTAGTTAAAATATGTGGATTTTTTTCTCATCTGTGTATGACCTCTACTCATCATTCCTGTTAGTGGTCCTAATTAAAGGTATTAAGTTTCCTGTGTTAAAAACAGTCGTATTGTGCTTCTTAGTCCCTATAAACAGAATTAGTTCAAAACATCAAATAAAACTACAAAATTTTCCTTGCTGAATAACAGTAGACAAGTCTTTTTTGTAGAGAAGACTCTAATCCTCCTTTTCATGACATACTGGCATAGAAGACAAATTATTGAGAAAAAAAAAAGTCACTGAACAAAGAAAGATCCAGACATAAAAAAAAAAAGTTTTACGAGCATTCAGTTACAGAAGTGATTGTGTGAACCTTGTCCATTTTAACTACTTAGACGTGTAAAGGAATTCTTTGAGGTATCACAGTGTGAAATAAAAATAATTTACAATATTTTTTCTAATAACAATACCAATTTCAGTATTGTTTAATAATGTGATAGCAAAAAAGCTTTGAATATTACAATGTTCTATATGCTCGTGGTTAAGAGAATGCAATCCACAGCTGGGTGGCTACTAACAAGCAGGATTTTTCAAAAATCATATGGAATACCCTGAATAAGAGAACTTCAGAGGCATTTTTATAAGAGTTTAAGGCAGGTGATCACCAGGAGATTTGGGATTTATTGCTGGTTTTGAGAGATTTTCTGTCCCTTTTATTTTCTGCCACTTTAATCTCTCAGTATCTCTGTTCCTTCAACAGCAAATCAAAAATACTATATTTTAATGGTTAAAACAGCATCAATAGAGCTATGCTGGCTTATTCCACCTAGAACAAATCCCAGCTCTTGGGAAACTGTGAGGTTTTTGTACTACAGTTGGAAATAAAATTGTGCACATAGCCTGAAAAAACGGCGTATCTGATAGGCTGAAAAAAGTGGTCTCATACTTTCTCGGTCACCTGATTACTCTGCAAGATAGATCTAGACAATCTGTTTCCTAGTGAGCTTCCTCAGGGACATGTATGATCAGAAGAGGCTTCTTGTACCATAGCAACAACAGTCCCTACTTCCCATTGTTTCAGACTCTTAAAGACTGGAAAAAAAGTGTGATTCATGCAGTCTATGGGAAGAGATTAGCATCAAAACCAATGTTTGGGTCCCTGCCAATTCTCAAATGTCTGACCTTCCACAGGGGTGTTCAAACACTGTAAATACACTTATACTGAGTCATGATAAACTTATAGTCATAGAAATGTCTCAGATTGTGAAAAGCAAAAGGGAAAATGCTGAACTATGTTGTCTGATGATTTTAATGGGGAAAAAACCCCTAAAATCCCTCTGCAGTTGTACAGAGATATAGGTGTCTAGCTCTTTATAACCAAGGCTGAAGACCAGGAAATACACAGATCTCTGCCTGAGTCTCCTGGTAGGCTTGCTCTTCGTGCAGGGATTTATACAGGTGCCACCAAGGTGATGTTCACTTGCATTGAAGGATATGGTGGTGTCCGTGGTTCTCTGCAGACTCTTTGCTGCTCACTCTCTTCCACTCAGGGCTGTGCCTGCCTCTCACTGGCTCTCATTCTCGCAGTGGGATGGGACTGAGAGTCTCGAAAGTGAGGTTGTGGGAGCTTTCTTTTGTAAAAATTTCTGTATTTTACTCTGTAGTAGGCAGCAACCTGGCTGCTACTGCACTTATTTGAGGGTCTTTGTAGTCCATTAGGTTTGCCAAATGTCTCACTCCTTGTTTTGTCTGCTCATCCAGAGACTCGCAGGAAGAATTATATTATTTGTTGCTTGATTTGATCCATATCTTCTATGGAGTCACTGGCCAGAGAAATCATCCCTCTGAATGACACCCAGGCAGACTGTATAGCCTTATTTTCAGGGCTAATGCATGGCAGGCTTCCTGTCAGATACCCTGATTTGGAAGACAAAGCTACATTTCTTTTTTCTGTACACAGATCTCTCAATCCTATAGCTAAACACAAAAAAGTCTGAAAACTCTATAACTTAAGGGGTTGATCTGTAAATTTCCTCAACTATGAGGCTGCAGGCAGTTCAGAATGAGGAGGACTAGCTGTATTAAACCTTTTTCTTGGATATGTGTTTATGCTGTTGCAAGTATAACCAAAGTAGAATTTCTAAGGGAAGTGTTTACTTGGTGCTCTGGCAGGTCACATAGCAGCAGAACACTAGATAATTTTGAAGACTTTTAAATTAAAACAGACTGGGTTCCTCCCACCTGACAGGCTTCTTCTCTTATAATCAGAAGTACAGTGCTGTTGACAAGATTTTAGGCATTTTTCAGAATTGCAGATGTTTTGTAATAATTTTGGTACCTCATGATTTGTAGACATAAGTATATGCTTATTTCAGGAGGAAATGCTGACATCAAATACATGGAGTGGTATAAACCCTTAGTGTGGTTCTGGATCCTTGTTGGCCTTGCCTACTTTGCTGCTGTCCTGAGTATGATTGGAGACTGGTTAAGAGTCCTGTCCAAGAAGACACAAGAAGAGGTATGATCAGTAAATTCTCAGTCATTTTACAAGAGAGATTAAAGTGCCTCATTCCTGCTTGTCTAAATAAGGATGGTGCTCTGCATGACCATTGTTCAATATGCCCTGTGGTTTACTTCACTGTGTGCCTTTGGTATACAGCTAGCTCTGATCTTTAGCTCTTTCACAAAGGAAGAGAAAAAAGCAACACAAGCAACCAAGGTTGTTATACCTTTATCAGTACTCAAAAATATGCAGAACACATGAGTAGGATTGCAATTATGGAATGAGATGCCAGCCTTTACTCTGAAACTAGCCATGAAATTGTACTAAAAATTTCAATGTTTTCTCCTTAAAAATTAGGAGATTTTCCTGTCCTTTCCTATGCTGGGGAGTATGGTTCTGAATAGCATTTCAGATTCAGGTCCCTTACTGTGTACTCTGTTTTTAAAAATTGAAGAAACTTAGTAGCCCTCCATGATTCAAAGAGGATACTGCTAATGCTTTACTCAAATAAGTGTGGAAAATAGAAAGGCAATTGTCATGCCTCTAGAGCTGAAGCCTGTGGTGGAGGATGTTAGCAATATAATTTCAAATTTTAAGGCACTCTCCTGCTTTACTAGCAGAGCTTACCTGGCAGTGTTAACCAAAAAACAGGCAAAATTTGGCAGGGGTGTAGTGCTGTTTCTAATTTTTGAAGGCATCTGCACCACCCAAGGCCTGATGCATCCCCCAAGCACCTCCATTAATAAAGAGGACTGCAGAGTGTGTGGTTGTTCTGTTGATCATCAGGGACCTGCAGCACGGAATCTGGTCTCCCACATGAATGCAAGATTCCTTCACCACAGTGCTAAATGGACACCTGCACATCTGGCCTGCAGAAAAAAAGATAACTCCTTGTGGGTTATTGGATGCAAAAGCTTGAGGTCAGGCTGCAGCAGCACAAGCAAACCATTGACCGTGGTGGGCTCCTGCAGACACTGTACTCCTGAATCTGTTCTTTTTAGCTGAACTTCGAGAAAAGTCTGTTTTAATTGAAATATTACTTGGTCATTTATCTTGATTTTTCACATTTTGGAAGGCATATTTATTGACTGTAGCTGTCACTTGGTACTTAATTCTTAGCCATTATTCCAGCCTCCAGTGCAAAGGAGTAAAACAAGGGAAAGACAGTAGGGCATTCAAGATTATGCTCATAGTGCCCATACAGAATGTGTGTTGAAAACTCCTCCAGTTGGCTTGACAGTGTGGTATTTGGACAGTTGTGCAATGGAAACCTCCATTAAAGAGAGCTACATTTGTGTCTAGACTGGAGAAGTCAGAGGGCCACTTGAAATTATCTAATGGGTATTTAACATTAACTGGTCAGTGACTCTGTGGCTCTGAACAGAACCTTCAGTGGGACTAAACAGATGCGTCCATGAGCAATACAGGAAAACACATTCCTGTACTGCTGCACTGGTTGCTGTGCTGCTCTGAAGCATATTGGTTTAACTATATGCAACTAACTTTGCCCACTTTGACCATCTACTGCTGACATTATGAGTCAGGATTTTTGTTCTTAATCAAGGATGGATTAGCATGAACATGTCACATCACGAAACACAGCTATAAAATGTGTGGGATTGGAAAGCGACAGGGGCAGATGAGTTCTATGTCACAAAAGCCATCGGTTGGTGTGTTTAGTGTTTAGAGTTTGCCCAGTGATAGCCCTTTGCTACTGAAGTTTGGGTCCAGATGGATGCAGTGCAGATGGGACCGCTCCCCAATTTCATGCCAGAGAAGAAAGTGCTTGTGCTACAGGAAAGATTTTCCTTTATTTTTTTTTTTTAATTGATTTCTCTTTCTTCGTGTTGCAAAGGTTGGAGAAATAAAAGCCCATGCAGCAGAGTGGAAAGCAAATGTGACAGCTGAGTTCAGAGAGACACGGAGGCGACTCAGCGTGGAGATCCATGACAAACTCCAACGGGCAGCCACCATCCGGAGCATGGAGCGCAGGCGCCTGGGCCTGGAGCAGCGAGCCCACTCCTTAGACATGCTCTCTCCAGAGAAGCGCTCCGTCTTTGCTACCTTGGAAACAGGACGCTTCAAGGCCTCCTCTCAGGAAAGCATCAACAACAGGCCTAACAACCTGCGCCTTAAAGGGTCAGAGAAGCTCAACAAGCATGGGCAGGGGGCATCTGAGGACAACATCATTAACAAATTTGGATCATCTGCTAAGATGACCAAAAGGAAAAACAAAGACCTCAAAAAGACCATGCCCGAGGATATGCATAAAATTTATGAGACCTTCAGAAACTATTCCTTGGATGAAGAAAAAAAGGAAGAGGGGACAGAGAAGATGTGTAATTCCAAGAACACTTCTAGCACTGCAGTTCTGACCAACTGCATCCAGCAGCACTCAGACCTGGAAAACGGAGTGATTCCCAATGAAACCAAAGAAAGGGAGCATAAAAACAAAGTATTACCGTAAGACAAAATTTAAATGTAAGAGATGCTTGACTCCAATTAGCAATGTTGGTGTTTTTATATACATGTATATTGAGACACGTGCCTTAGACAGACTCCTTATTCAGTCTGAATGATACAGCATCGAAGAACATTTCACTGTGCCATAAAGACTCAAGCTTGCTCTGCCAAAACAAATCAGGAACACAGCACTGCAGAATGGCAACAGAAAGCTACGCACATGGAAATTTCAGCCTGTATAAGATTACCAGGGCAAGACACAAAGGAAGGGATTGAACCATGGCAGTATCACCAGAGGGCTTCTACCATGGTGTGATTAGACAAAGCGCAGCTATGCAAGAACAGCCTATGAAAGGGATGAAAAACAGTGTATCTTTTTAATGGAGTGTGCATCCATAAAGCCTTCCCCTGGTGATTAAAAAGAGGAGAAATGATTGGAATGAACTAAAAACTTTCAGTAAGGCTTAGTTTACGTTTTGGCACGTGATCCAAGCTAGATTTTTTTTTCCCTGTATTTGAGTCAGATGCATTACCTTTCTAAATGCCAAAAGAATGTACATGGACACAGCCAGCAGCTGGGTGCTTGTTGGAAAATTAACACAGAATGAAATTGCTCTTTTCATTAAAAAGAAAAAAAAAAAAAAAAGAAAAAACAAAACAAGACAAAAAAACCTTCTGTGGGTATTTATCTTAAGCAATGAAAAAAAAAAAACAAAAAAAAAAGAAAAGAAACAAATGGAATTTTTTCTCATGTAGAAAAATTCAATGTAAACTCACAGCAAAAAAGTACATATGAAGGAAAACACAACATCTCATGTTATGTTGTTTAAAAGGAGAGAAACATCGATTTAATGATATTTGGAAAAAAGTCAGCTTTTTTTTTTTTCTTAAAAATTTCTCTCACACTTTCTACTGAAAAATACCCTTCTATTTTAATGCTGTAAGACTATAAGGACAGAAGGGAAGCTATACTTTTTGCATGTCAGCAAATGGCTGTTCTCTAGCTGAATCTGAATTTAAAAAAATAGACATAAATAAAATAAATAGCATATACGCGATTCAAATGAGGGCCAGGGCTACCATAGAATCTCAGGGCTCTCTGCTCCCTTTTGCTGGGTTTGGCTTAGACATAAGCTGCTGTCATAATCTCAGAAAAAAAAGAAATTTAGGAAAAAAGATATTGTGGTAATCTTTTAAGTGCTTATAGCTTTAAGTGCCATTAATGTTGTCATATTTTGTAACTTTTTAAACAAGTATTTTGAATTATTTGGTTTATTTACTTTTAAGTACTATCTTTGTTGGAAATTTGCTATCCTTTTTATTGATAAAAACTAAACATGAGCTCTCTGCATTTCTAGGCTAAAGTGAAATGTAACTAAAATGTGGGCATTTTTAAAAAATCCTTTGTGCTGTCCGGGCATATGGATATAAAAATAGAATTGTGTCTAGACTTCACAGTAAATTTTCAAAGAAAATGCTGCAAAATAATTAATGTGAATTGCAAAACATACTAAATTTTTTATAGAATCAGCCTGTGGGCTACTGGGTAGGCCATTGCAGATAGAAGATTTTGCATGCTGGAAATGAGATACACATGATTCTACCTGCAATGCTTTCCCTGACCTTTCACAAAATCCTAAATATTCTTGCAATTCAAACTGTAGGTTTATAGGTAAGGTAAACATGGATGTTGATTGCAGAGACTCTTGCAAGCTAGTCAAACGTAGATATCCACAGGTCATGCAGACATGGACTTTTGGAATTGCATGCCGATGTCTACATACATAAAAATGCATGTATCATTCCCTGATACTTTCTGAGATGTATGCACAATAAGACAATTCAAAATCAAACTGGCCACCAGAATTCAAGATCGCCATGGCTATGAATGGAAGTATGGCAGTGTGAATGCAGATTTTGAGTAGACATATTTGCATATCTAATGATTCTGCTGGATTTGCAGGAGTGAGGAAAAATCCACTAGTGCAGAGGAGGAAAGAAGTTTTTAGTTTGTTGTGTGTGCTGGTTCACTTATCTTGAAATGTCTTATCGTCTTTCTAATTTCATTATCTGTCTGAAAATCAAGGATGAAAAAGCAAAGCTTGAGAAATTTCAGGTCATTTGGGATTGCTCTAACTCAATAAGATCCAGGAGAAATTGAATTCTGCTTACATCACCAGTGAATCTCTTAAGGTGCAGGGCTGCACTCTGGCTTCACCTTACAGAGGCAGGGCAGTAAGCCCAGTCCCTGGGGAAGGTTCCACTTAACACAAGAACTACTGTGGCTTATGGAGACTTTTTGTGCCAGACACACAGATGGCAGCTTGTGACCATCTCCAGATCCCATCCTGGGGCAGACACCACCATGGTGCAGGTCTCTTCAAGCACTGGAGTTCTTTAGCCTGCCTGTTACTGCTGGTTTTGGGAAGGCCTTGAGTGCTGCATAGGAGCAAATGTTCTGAAGTCTCATCCATGAGCATCACTAATTCTTTAGTGCCAGGATGGATGAAGCATATCTGGATGAACCAAGGCTGTTTAGATCTAGTATTTTATTGGTAGGAGGTTAGGAGTGAAAGCCACCATTTAGATTTGCATTTGAATTCCAGAGAAGGTTCAGAAGGACTGAGACATACAATTTGGGTCTGAGAATTGAAGTAATTCCTTGTTACATCATCCTGTGCTTTGCATCTATGAAGGATCTGGCACCCAGAAGCATCTCATCTGACTCTGAAAGCATGCAATACATTCAGCTTTGCAACTAATTCTCCTTGGTTACCAAATGCCAAGATCAACATGCATGCAGAGTTTTCTGTTCCTCAGATGAGTTCTTCTCACAAGAAATGCCTGCCTGCAATAGAAAAGCTCTACATAGTCACAAAGACATCTGTAAGGATATGGGAGATGCATTTTCTGTGCATGAAACATAAAGTTTAGCCATAGCCAGGGCATTTCTTCTGATTAGGATCAGGGAAAATAAAGTCTGCCTTATAGGAATTGTCTGTGTGAGCAGGGAGTTGGACAACAAGCAAACCACAGAAAATAAGTCAACATGGAGAAGAGAGGAGGCAAAATTTATTGGGCAAATTCAGGACTGTTTTCTCTGATGCAAGAGGAAAACAACATCTTGGCATAGTTTTAATCTTAACTTTCTGAGTTCTCAGTCTGTCCCCTGTCCAGATTTTAGGTGATGGTATGTGTCTCATTCTAGTTTCTGTGTGGCCATGCCATGCAGGAACCCCTGGCTGACATTTTATCACCTGTTTCTTCCCCATCTCCTAGTTTGGGATATAATAGTTCAGGGAAAAAACATGATGCTCAGTAAACTCTCAGTGAGATATTGAGCAGAGCATTTGATGGCCTTTCATATGAAAGCAAAATGTTCTCTTTCATTCCTCTCCATTCTGTGGAACTTGCTGAGAAAGTTGCCAGGCTATGACAGGAGTAAATATTTTCTGCTAGATGATTGTCTATTAAATACCTCAATATATTTAATTTTTATTATAATATGGGAAGTGCAAATTGTGTATTTCATAGGGGGCCAGACAGAAACCTTGACACCTAAAATGACATTTTAATGAGCTAAATTGGTTTTCCCCTTTTAAAGGGTATCCCTTGGTTTTAATTGTCTGCAACAGCTTGAGAGAGAATCTCAGTTCAAACATCAAGTGTTTTTATGGCTAAAATTCTCATCCTCTGGCATTTAGTAACACCTACAAAAGACTTATCATGTTATTTCTAGTGAGGCTGTTCCACCGTTATTTTTTTTTTAGCAAAAGGAGTAGTCTGGACCATATCCAAAACTTCTTTCTCTAAATTAGGCCCTTTCCCAGCAGCCTGAAAATAAGAACCAAACAAAAGGGTTACCTACTTTAACTCTCTGATCCTGAGCATAACATGACTTGACATGGGAATTGGGACTGGAAAGAACAAAGGAAGCATGGATTTTCTGTAGCTGCAGCCCTCACACATAGAGGACGTTTCAGCTGCTGTATCCCTACATCTTTCAGCTCTGCAGTCCCACAAGTCCCAAACTTGTGCAGGAGAATTCTGCTGTGCCATTTTGGGAATCTTTCTAAACCATTAACCCTCACAAGCATCACTTGATCATATATTGGTTTTGAAAAGATTTGTAATTTCATTACCTCTTAAGAGGGAACGTTATTCCTAATTGATACTAGAAATATAGTAAATAAAATACAATAATTCTCCCCCTCTGCCCCCCAGTGATCTATATTCATGAAACATGATTTGGACTGTGGCCATGAAATCATAAAAGACCTGAGCTTCTGCTGTCTGGCTTTAGGATGTCACTAGTTCCAGTCTGCTTCCTCCAAAGCCATTAATGGACTACGCCAGAGACTTTCTGCAAAAAACTCTAACCCATAATAAATGAAATTATGTCTGAGTTCAGGTTATTAAAACCTTGTCCTTAAATGCCCTTCATTTTTCTGAAGTATTTGTATTTATGCTGTACATGGGCTGTCTGTTTGCCAGCTTTGATTTTCTCAGGGGTTTATTTGTCTTGTCAGGTTGCATGATGTCTGCTACTCTCACTTTTCCCACTGTCCACTAGAAATAAATTACAGGTAAAGACCAAACATCATGTTATGTTGCATACTAACCTAGAGCAGGAAGTCTGTTACTAAAAAGAAATTAATTTGAAAGGTGGCTGGGGACTGTTTCAGTTCCCCCTGTACATTTACTTATTCTGAGCTATGTTTTGTCTAATCTAGGCCAAAATCTGCCCCTGTATGTCTGTGCAGTAAAGTGAAGCTTGCTTGTTATTTTTAAGCTTTTTATAGCAAAGGCCTGCTGTTATAACTCATCTCTATTTTGCAATTTATACTTATGGAATGGCATTATATCAATACTAAACACAAATAAGCTCAGCTTCAGAAGCAGTTCCCTAGGCATTTAAATATCAATGAAAACACAAGGCAAATCAACACAGATCTGTGAAATTAAAATAAAGGCTTGTAGACTAATGTGTGAAACTGGTTGGCTGAAATGTATCACCAAAAAATGTATATCTGAAAATTCCTTTGGGTTGCTGAAATTTTCCCAAGGTTCCCATCTCCTTTAGTATCAGTTACTCTGTTTAATACCATTGCTAAACTGTACTGTATTTTTTCTCCTGCCACTGCACCTGCAGTTCATAGCATTGTTAGTCTCTGTTGACTTGTGCTGTTGAAATCACTGAGGAAGCAGTTGCAAAAGCTGATTTGGAGTTGTCCTGATGTAGCCAGTGCATAGTCTGTGAGCTGGATCATGCTGGGATGGGAGAGTCGCTCTAAAGGCGAGCCTTATCCACCGCACTGTTGAGTTCTCAGGAACCAGCTGAAGAGTGGCCCCATGCTGACACCCCTCACGTGGCACACATAACTGGTTCTTACACACAGATTTACTGGTGATGCCTCCTTGCTCCGAGCAGGTAGATGTGAACTTCTTGTGCTCCCTCCTCTCTGGTTACTGGTCATATCTGAGCTACATCTTATCACCAGGAAACAACAGGGCTGCTGCTTTTGGGGGAAAGTAGACATATCTATAGAATTTAGCCTTTAGTGCTTTCCCTCACTGATCTTGAGAGCAAAGCAAATGCAGGTGATACTTAGCATGGAGAGAGAATACTTTTGTCTCTCAGATGCATTCTATCCCCAAAGTCCTTTCATTTGGAGAGCTGGATGCTCTCAAGAGGAAAGCTTATGGTTCCTGTTGTGAGATGTAAGCCAAACATACCACCTTTCAGCCTACCATTTAGCAGTTTCTGAGATCCTGGCTTCATATAGTAGCTTTAATTAGAAAAAAACAGAGTTTGTGTCCTAGATCATATCTTCCCAACAATTTAAATTTATTCAAGGCAGTGTATCAATGCAGTTTTAGAGTGATTTTTTCCAAGTTCTAATAGACCTTGATCTGGACTTTGGACAGTACTGAGAAACCATTGTTAGTCACTTTTAGCTTTGTGTTTAAAAAAGAAGTTTCTAAATTTGCGGAAACATTTTTTTGGGATGCTGTTCTACTATTTTTTCCTGATCAGCTTCAAATTGTATTATAAACAATCAGTAAAACCACTTGCAAGGATATTCTATCTACATTGTTGTCTCTATCCCTGTTTCATTTTTTCTGTAAGATTCAATGGTGCTTTAGAAGGGCATTCTCAGAAAAATGAAAATTTCGGAAATGTCATTACCAGGGTACAGAGCAGAATGTGCTTGTACCAACTTGATAAGTTTTGCTGCTATTGTCTTTGTTTTATGATGTAATGTTTTAAAATATTTAAAAAATTTGCAACAAAGACCATCCAGATGAAAACACTTTTCCTGTTGTTTTATTTTTGTTTCTTTCTGTTGTCTTATCATCCAGCAAGAGGAGAAGAACTGTAATTAGCCTCCGCTTTTGTGTATCTCTAGAAAACTGTGCATTGCTGGTAATATCACTTTTGCTGGACCTTTGAGCTTGTTTTTGCCCCTTCTACATTTTCTCCCTGATCCAGATTTCTGTATTTCCTGGGTGTCTAATTTGGGAAGCCATGGTGCTGGGCTGCTTTCAAAAGAGAGACACAAATTTCCATCCATACCTCTACTCATACTTAGCCATTTCTGCATTTAGTGACCAGTCAATAGGTCACTATTGAAGCAAGAATCAGGACTTTGAGGAAGCTCTATTTCTCTTTCCTAGTTTCTTTACATAGAAATTATTTGCCAGGATGACTAGAAGAAGTTATGGATGGAGAGATGAGGTAAAGCTTTTTGAACTTGGGAAGCACAGACAAGGCTGGGTTGTCTTTTACTGTGAATGTGTAAATGTTATTACTGAACCCAGTTTAAACAGGATGGGTGGACACCATAGATTTGACTTGAAGCAATTAGCTAAATGGACCTGTGCCACTATTTCCTTCTAAGTACAATTATCTGACTGGGAAGAATAAAGCAGTAAATTAAGATTGTATTACATTCCAAAGCATGTGGTGACTGCGAATCTTGGCTGAGCATAGGAAGAACTTGCTTCCTCCCTGCCTGAATATCTGGATAGAAAGAAACAAAAAAATTTAACAAAGGAAAGAGGCTGGGCCTGCACATCTCTTCTTCCTACAAGGGTTTGTGGGAAAGAAACACCCAGTGTGTTCCAGGGCACAATCTGAGAACACTATCATTGAAAAGAAAACAAAACAGCTCATAAACTGAGGCTGTTTTGCAAAGAGTCATCAAATACAGTCAGGAACCTCATGAGATCATTTTTATGATATCAAATTACAGACCTGGGAGTGACTTTTAAGATGTCACAGCAGGAAAAAGAAGAGCCCTGGTAATCATTGCCACATCTGTTGGAGTGTGGAGAGGCTGGAGCAGGGCTAATCAATAACTCCTCCACAGTGAATAGAGTAGCAGGCGTTTGAGGGATTAAGCACAAACAAATGATGACTTGTGTGTTTTGTAACAAGGGAAATAATAGGCACGATCTGAGTAACAGCAAGATTTCAGGTGTGCCTTAGGTACAAAAAGATACAAGTTGAGCTGTCAGATTTACACCAAAGTGTTTAATCCTCCAACCTTGGGTGTCTGTAAGGCAACAACCTATTTAAATGTTTATCCCTGACTCTATCCTAGAGCAGGTCCATCTTGTGAGGAATTCATGCTGTGCTGTGAAGCCAGTTATATTCTTTAATTTCCCTTTCTCAGTCTGATGTAGCTCAATTTGACAAACTAGACATATTTTGTCAAGCTAAGGAAAAAAAACCCAAAACCAACTAAATACAAAATAGCAACAAATTTCCCCTTAAAGGCTGCAGTTGTCACTTTTTTCTGCTTGGATTCCTTCAGCACAGCTGCCTGCTGAGAATGATTTATAACAGCATTTGTAGCGTTGTTTAGAAACAGCAAGACTTGCTGTTTGAAGAAAGGTGTATGACTGCTTTTCTCATGAGAAGGAAAAGAAGAGGAATCTTTCTGAAATCTGGACTTGTCTTAAACTGGAAAATAAAATTTTTACTATCTCATCCTGCAACTATGATTTCCTTTTTAGCAGGAAGTTATTTTATATTTCACAGCTTAACAAGAGCTTTAAATGAATAATTTCATTCCTGCTTTTGATTGCTTACATTTCCTGCCTTGCTAAGCCTCTGCTAATCTATAAAAACAGGTGGCTTCCTCTCTGTAGAATGGACCTCCCTCCCTCAGGCTGAGTTCTAATAAATTAGACCTGCCTGCTCGCAATCCTGTATGAAGCAATCCAAGCTTGTTGGCTCTTATGTGGCAGTTCCCAAATAAGGCAATTTAATGCAACAGCAAAAGAGGCTCAGGCTGTGCTCAGCAATTTCTTGTGCCCATCATTAGTCACACTCCTCCCTGGGTTTCTGATTCCTGCTTGTCTGCTCCTCAATAACACCCATGGTAAGGTGTTTGCCTACAGTAAGTTTAATCTAAGTTCTCTGTAAGGGGGTTGCTGCTGTATGGTTTTTTCATGTGTAAGGTCAAGTTGTGAAGGCCAAGAAAATGGAGGTACTTGCTACAAATATGATAGTGACCATCATATTTGTGGTCCTCAGGCTCCTTGTCTTAAGCAATGACCGTCTCTGGTGTGTGGATGTCTGTATATCAGTCTAGGCACACTTATCTGCTATTATCATGTAAAGTACTCTTCCATTAATCATCCGGATGATGGGAAAATAAGTACACTGGGGATGCTCTCAGGTGCTGAAAGAACTACCAAAGAAATAAATTGTTATATGTCAGACCTTGTAGCTTAATAAGAGGAAATAGTTAAGTCTTTTCCTCTCTGTGTCTGTGGTATTGCTTAGTTATTCAATCAGTTTGTTGGTCAGTCTGTACAAAGTATTAAAAGAAGACCTACAGGTGCTTATGGGACCCAGAAAAGGGACTTTGTTTTACAGTGCAGAGTGGTTTGGAAAGGAAAACTGTCTTATAGGGAGAAAGTGAAGACTCTTTGGAGGAGGTTTTCATGTCCATTAATGTAACCATCAATAACTTGCATCACAATCAATGTGTATCTGCAATGCAGAAAGTCAGAAAATGTTGGTTGAAATGTCAGCCTGTCAAGCCACCAATCTGGCTGTGTCAGGGTCCCTCGGTGAACGTGTTGCCAGCTGTGACGCGGGCAGGTGTGGGGACACTGCAGGGCCAGCCTCACACCAGGGGTACTGCAGAGCAGGCAGAAGGGGGGGGTTCTTCTGCTGGGATCAGGGCCCTTTTTTGGCATCTCTGGTCCATTTAGAGACAGAAGCACTCACTTTGTTTCCGAGTATTTTAAGTATTTTAATTTTTATTATTTTATTTTATTTACAGCAAAAGTCTTACCTCTTCATTGTAACAGAATTCTGTTGTATCTTGACAGGTACTTGGAGTGGTTTTCCAGAGAAGCAAACTCTGCTAAATAATAAGATTTGTTTTTTTAAATTTATTTAGGAAAGTAAAATAAGAATGGATTGGATTAAGGGATGCTCTGTTTGGATCAGACTTGAAACAGGGATTTGATCAAACATTAGATGCAAAATTGCACAAGGCTAGCAAAATACAATCCTGGGCTAAAGACTGAAAAAGAGATGAAATCTTCATAAAACTGGAGCTCAGAATTACTGATTTTCAGTTCAAAGATATCCTCTGGAAGACAAAAAAATAAAAGGGCCATTTGTGGGTCAAACCAAATTGAAGTAACATCTCAGTGAAATACGAAAGCAGTAAAAAATCTCCAGTCAAATTCAATTGGAATTAATTATCTTTTCAATTCGAAAGCTTATGTCACATTTCCATTTAAAATGAACTTTTCCCTGAAAATTAGAGGAGCCATCTATTACTTCAAAGGAAAAAAAAAAAGGCTTATAAAGGAAAAAGAAATGCTTAGTCTTTTTTTAAATTTTATTTTATTTATTTATTTCAGATGAATAACCAACATATAATTCAACTGAATTTGGTTTGTCAACCCAAATGAGAAATCAGATGGTTTAGTCAGCAGGAGGAGTATATGGCTCAAGTAGGAGCAGGCTGGTTCTTTCCTGTTATAGACTAAATCTCTGGGCAGCTCTGAAGCCTACTCTCACCAGTGTGCATTGAACACAATCACTAAATCACTAGAAGAAACTAGCTCATGTTTTGGAAACATAGACTTTTCCCATTAGGAGTTTAACATACAATTAACAATTAATTGAGCAGCCAATGCTAAGGTTATGGCATGTATGAAAATTAATTCTAGACAGAGGATGTTTTCTTCCTTGTGGCTCTTCTTTCAGCTTCATATTTAATGTACTGTGTTGGATTTTTAAAGTTGCAGAATTTACATGAAGCACTAGGAAGATAGGTGAATGTGAAGTGCAGAAAAATGGTAGTGTTGTTAGTGATGTGATGTAAGTAATATTTACTTACTTTTTTTTTTCCCCAGTGGAACACTTCCTTGCCAGATCTCATGTGCTAGGAAATAAAAATTAATTAATGTCAAAATACCTTGGAAATATCCTTGTTCCTACTGTGTAGCACTGGAAATGAATTAGATAATTCAGGTTACACAGAAACCTGTGTCCAAGCAAGGGTTTTAACTCTAACTTGTTACAATGTGCTCTAGTAGCTGACCAGCCATACTTTCTTAACTGTACCATGGCTCAGTTGCAGCTTTTCCTATAAATAAATTATTGGATTAAGCTTTGAGAGTACTCCATGTACTTTTTTTAAAAAAATTAATTGCTATGTTGTAGTCAGGGTTTCACCAAACTGGTAGATGCCAGAATTGAGATTGTCTTTGCACCCTAATTCCTCTTATGTCTGCTTTATGGGACAGTCTTTGATTTACATCACCTCATCCTTGTCATGGGGTTTCTGTCTCATGCTGTGTGTTCTGATCAGTTATCGAGTACTTTATCTGTTCCTTTATGCTCACCACATAAACCCTGGCCTTATTTACTGGAAGCTCTTCCACTTGCACTCTGTAGATAGGTCTTTTCACATGTGCTTTTCAGTAGAGTTTATCAGGAGTGCATCAGGAATGATTCACAAGCACTGACTACCCTTCAGGGTGCTGCAGGCAGGGAAGGCAGTGCTCTTCCTCCACTCAGAGGGCAGAATGAAGGACAAAGAGTGTCTTTTCTTTAACACCATGGGTTCAGTCTGAGGAGTTTGGAACCTGAGATTTTACTGTAGTACCATGTAGCACCTTGGGATATAACAGCTCCAGGGATAAATGTCCAGAAAATGAGGATGAAACAGATTCTGATAACCTTAGAAAATCTTGGTTATATGTCTTTTTCAGCATTTTCAAGGAGAGATAGGAGAAAGAATGTAGTTTTCTATAGTGACATTTAATTTCCTAAACCAAGGGACCTTTCCTAGTTTCTGTATCAGAGTTTTTGAAGACATATCACATCCTGAAAGAATACAAGTGTTTTCATTAAAGCCTAAGCAAAATGATTGAGAATGACACTTGAGACGTACTCTTTCCTTCATTCAACACAAAAGCTAGTATTAGGTAAGGCATCAAGAATGTCTGCTATTACAGCAACAACTTTCTAGATGCCAAAGAGGTTACTGGATTTGTCCTGAAGTTCTTTCCAAGTTCTGAAAAGGTTTTCAGATAAAAAGCCTTGCATATTTTGACCCATGTTGGAGCAATGGCAAAAGAGGAATGTGAAGATATTAGTCCATCTGTAAAAAGGAAATACAGCATAGAGAGTTAAAGAAAAAGAGTAGCATAATGCAAAATTTTCTCTGGTAAGAGAGAGAACTTCTGGTGATGCATTATGGATAGCCAGCCTTTCTGTGCCCTGGGTGTAGTGCATACTGATGCTTTGTTTTCAAGCTTTTGGGAAAAGTGAAGGGTACAAAGTGAGAAGACCATGGATGTTTCAGAAAATATTTCATGCGTTCATTTAAATTTAAATCCTTGTATAAGATCTTAAATTTGCAGTAGGTAGTACACAAAATACAAAATTCTCCACAAACATAAACTAAAAAAAAAAAACTAAACTAAACTGTTTTGTAGTTAATCAAAAGCTCAATAAAAGGGTAATATTCCAGTTGAAGTGTTCCAGAATATCATGGGGTTCCAGGTTTCTAAAAAGGCATTAAAGGGAGCACCCACATACATCTGTGACAATCAGATTCAGAAATAGCACAATTTGCACTCTTGCTTCAGGCAGAATTTTTATTTTGGCTTTGCAACTACGAGACACCATAATTTGCTTTTTTTATTTTTTTTTTCCACTTTAAATATTTCATAAATTGCTAATGGATTTTGAGTAACTCTTTGATCAAAGATGGAAACAATGGCTCAGTTTTGGAACTGCCTGTTGAACTGCCTTCCACATGGACAATGCACTGAGACCTCACATTTCTTTACATTCTGTCTTCACTTCCATCAGTTAAAGAGAAACAAGAGAGTAGTTAGTGAGGGAGATCCTGAAACAGGACACTTCTCCAGAGAGTCCTACTACACCAGCATCCAGTCTCCTTTATTCCATCACTTTTTTTATCTTGCCAAGTGCAATTATTTTTTGCAGTACCCCTTTTTTCCCTCCCCCAAGTCTTGTGAGCATCAGATGTTACCAATGCAGATGTTCTCAGTCCTTTCATCGGTGCCATCTTGTGAAGCTGATACTTAGATGGTGAGGGGTCTCTTGGTATTATATAGTCAGTTGTCCTGGCAAGGTGCAAAGAACGGGCGCCTCTGGCAGAGGAGAGAATAACAGGAGGGTATGAGGAATGCGCTCCCAAGACAGTCTGGCCTGTCAGGAGCTAGGGAGTGGGCTCTTCAGTGCACCCCAGTGCCTCTTCTGCTGGTCATGGAACAATCTTGCAGAAAGTGGGGACTCTCATGTTTGTCTCCCATGCTGTCCTATACACACTTAGCGTGTTCTCTGTAGTACATTTTCCTCTAAGCTTGACGCTTAAAGCTGTCCTGGAAGCCTCTCCTGTGTACTAGACATACCCTTATGCATTTTCATCCATCCCAGAGAAGTCCTCTGTGAGCAGATACCCTTACGGAAACAGCTTTACTCTGAGCAGCAATCTCCTTTCTCTCCTTTTGTTGTAGTTAGTTATAAGCTCAAGAAGATTTCACCCTATACCTTTTCTTCTTTTCATTCTACAAAGGAAGAAAAAAATGGTGTTGAAGTTTCAGGGAAAGTATCTTTTTTTCTTTTTTCAAAATCAATTCCCATCACAGATTTTAGTGGGAACTGAATTTGGTTTGCATTTTGTAATCTTCATTAAAAACCTAAAATAGTGCAGCACATTTTGCTTTGAAACTGGGAATCTGTTTCTTGACCTCACTTGTTTATACTTCACTGTATCTCCTTCAAGTTGTACATAATTATTTCTAAATAGAGTGGCAATCTGTGCTTTTTCCTTAGCACATCTATTCTTTTATGGCCTGTGATAAGTTATTCTTTTGTTATATGATTATTTGATTTTTCGCTTTTTTGTTTTAAATGGCCATAATAATGCCCCATTTCATCCTCTGGCAATCCTATAAAAATGCTACTTTTTTTAATGGCTCTGGCAGACTGAGGTCTTGAAGTCTTTCATCTGGAACATCACACAGTCATTTATTTATTTCAATATCTTATTGAAGGTCTGCTTGTTAGAGGTCTATCAGCCTTAATAAGCTGTTTCTAGCTAAGCTTCCTGTCATGGCTGAGCCACTGCATTATCCCAGAGAGGCCCAAGTAAAATGCAAAAAAGCCTTAGTGCAGTTCCTTCTGCCTCGGTTGCATTAATTTTTTGGCTAATAGGGATAAGAAGTAGAAAGTATTTAGTTTTGCCACTGCTTTGCTATGGCTTGGAATACACACCACAAAATGGATAGGTTTAATTACCAGTTTCATATAGCAACTTGCCAGAGTAGAACACACTATCAGCCTAATGTTTATCAGCTGCTTTAGAAATTGAGTCACTTTTACAGCAACTTAGTCCTTTCTAGGGCAAAAATATAATTTCCTAAAATGAAGAAGGCAGAACATTTAAGTTCATCCTGTAACTTTTTCGAGGTCTATTACAAGTATTGTAACTGGAAGGATTTGGAATGAAAAAATAATGCCTTTTTTCCCAGCTCTAAAAAAACTATGTTAGAAAACTTTTATTTCTGAATTCAGTAGCCTATTAATCATGAAACTAAAGTTTTTCAAAGAGTCCTAATTGTTGTTCCATGATTTTTATACAGTAAATGTTTAGTTCAGTTTTGGATTGAGGAAGTGGCTTGGACACAGTATTATCAAAGGATATTCCAATCCTTTATAAAAATGTGGAGGAAGCAGGGGAATAAATTTGGAATTTTACTTCTTACAGAAGTCATTTAGATTTAATGTAAACATTTGTGAACCTCTGTGAGCAAAGAGGAATGGAGACACCGTTCACCCTTCATTCCCATGAGGAAATATTTACAGCCATAAATTGCAAAGACATTGAAGCAGCATTTTCAAAGACCTCTTTATGCACTGAATTTTCATGTTTAGCTGATAACTGAGCATGGCAGAGCTTGTGTGACACTTGTCAGGGATGGGGACTGGTCTTGGGTAGGATGGGGACTTCATTACAATATGGCAATATGTCTCAGAGGACCCTTGCTAATGGTGGTAGATAAATAGGGCTATACATGTCCAGTATCATAAACACATGTTATCATGCCATGCCACTTCAATGAGTTTATCTGTTTATATACACATCAAAGGGAGCAAAAAATGTGTAACTTGCTTCAGTGAGCTGTAAGCAGAAAGAGAATAGATGAGAGCTGAGAGTTTGAAGCACACTGAATCATATCTCATTCAGGAAATCTTCTGAATTATTGATTACATTTTTCTTTCATTTTTTCATTTTTGAGTCACCACATTTGTGTTAGCCAGCCATAGTCTTCTGAGGTTATCTGCACTAATTCACAAGTGGCTTCTAATCATCATGCTAGTTCAAAGTGGGGTGTGCCCTTTTTGTCTGAGATGGTCAGCAGGCAGAATGGAATGATTAATGTGGATTCCTGCCTGTGCTTAATGGCTTGACAGCAATGCCTCCTTTTGACTGTCTCCTAAGCAGGTACAAAGGCAACAAAGACCTTTGCTTAATGAATCAAATTCACATATGTCATTTAGAGGTATTCACATCTGCCTCTTTCAAACAGACCCAAGAGGCTTCCTGTCTCCCTCCCCCTCTTAGGGCTTCATACATTTTTACTGAGCTCTAACTTCAAAAAGGCTTGTGCTGTTTCACCCAGAGGGTTGTAATGTCACTGTGCCTGGAAGGTGCTGATTTTCTGTCATCGGGACCAAAGCATCCAGAAAGTGAGGTCTGAAGTCAGTAACAAGGCAGGAGAGGGAATGACCTCTCCAGTTGAATGTGGACTTGTCACAGGACCTAGAACCTGCTGTCCTTTGTGGCAATGCTATTGTGCATTCCAGCTGCTTTGTGGGAAAGTGGTTTTAGGCAAGCAAGGAGATGACAGACCTGTTCTGCCTTCCATTACTTAGTGTAGTACATGGCTACTGGTACCCCTTTCAGTTCTCAGTGCTGCTGAGCTGTGGCTCTGAAGTGTGAGCTTGCCCAATACTGATGAAATAAATGCTGGGCTTCCTTCTAAGATCAGGGGATCCACAGGAGAGAGACAGAGAGACAGAGAGAGAGAGAAGGAATTATTTCCATGCAAGTGTCACTGGCTCTGTGAGGTCTTAGTGTTCACCTAGACAGTTAAGTGATTCCTGATGAGCCTGCAGATGATTCAAAGGACTCTGGAACCCATAAGGCTTGGTCTTTTATTTACTTATTCTAATGAATTTCAGTCTTTACTGTACAGTAAACATAGAACAAACAGATGGTAGGAAAACAGAATCGACTCCCCAAGGTGACATGAGAATTTTTGCATGAATACGCCTTTCCGTGATGCTGGGATGGTTCTGGGCTTTATTGCTAACCCTTGGTGAGAGCAGTCTTGGGTGACTACTGGACTACTGGGTGTTTCTCCTCTGACCCACCTTGGGGTGGCAGCTCCTTCCCACCACAGGGTGTTCCACCTGCCCTTTCCATGCTGCATCCTCATGGCTCCCATAATAAGGACATAGAGGATAACAGATACTTTTCCAGTCACTTGAAAAATACCTCTTTTTTCAATGTGGGGAAAACCACAGCAATTTTCTGAACTCAACAAAAACACAGCAATGAAGTAATTGTTCCTTGAACCACACCTTTTAAGTATTTATTTACCCCCTTTTATTTATTTATTTACCTCCTTTAGCTTTTCAACTATTCTGTTATCAAAGTGTCTAGTCAACACAGGTCAGATTGTGTCGGTTTTTATACACAAGTTTTTGATATTATTTAATCTTGCTTATGATCAACTTATTTCAAAAGAAGCCCCTGGGAACTTATTATATCTCTTTATTGTTTTTATCCTCAGATGAAATGAGAAAAAATTTCCTTCTCTTATACTCTAAATACTTTCTAGAGCCCAGAATCACTTATTTAAGAATTTGTAAGTTACTCAACCCACCAGCTGATGGACAAAAACCTTTTGTCTTAGGCTCCCAAACCATCTCTGCGTAGTATATTCTGCTCCTTCCTCCTAATTACATCACAGCTAATTGCCATGCCTGGTGCTGCGTAAAGTGCAGCTGGAGGGAGCTGCCACCTGATCCTGGGGAAGGTCACTGATCACCCAATTGGCTTCTGAGCAGACATCCTGCTGGGGTTGGAAGGAGAGGGGGCATTGCCAGGATGAACTTGTGGGCATCCTCCTGGGTAAAACCCGCTGTGCTGCTGACAGTCACCCCGTTTAATTCAGGGAGAGAGAAAACCTTGGTATCACAAGGCAATATTGTCAAGATTTTCTATTCCAGGAGGGAAAGAAGTGATAAATGTCTCTCTCAGGCATTTAGTGGATTCCTTCAGAGAGCAGACAGAATTGCAAGTGATGAGCATCTATCAATTGATGGCCCCCTCTCAAAGGGCCTAGTGCGGTTTATGCTGTCCAATCAAAGAGTTAACTAATGCTGAGGGAGCAGGATTAGCACTTCAAATCAAGCCACATGCTTTGTCTGCTAAAAATTATGAAGACTGAATTAATGAAAACCCTTGTCTGGAAAATCCAACCCTCAACGTTCAGCTGAGTATATTTAACTACTGCCAAGTGTCTCAGACCCACTGCAGCACCACCGAGCGTCTATGCCAGCTGTGAGTGTGCTGCTGTACTTGCTCCCCAAAGTTGCTGTGCTTGGATCACCTTGGATGGTCCATCCGATACATGCCAGGCTAGTCGAGGTGCTCCTCCTTGAGTTTAGAGAGGAAGAGGGGAATGGCCATGAGAAGAATCTCTCCATGCTCTGGGTTGGGAGAGCTGTGTGCTGAAGAATTGAACAAGCCAGGGGAAGGAAGGATGAGAGATACTCTAACCGTGGGTGGTAAAAGACTCAAGCACCCTGGGTGCTGTTTTCAGCACAGCTATTTATAACAGTGGTGTTACTGGTAGCAACAAAACCAATGCATCTCAGCAAGAGAACAGAAACTTTTCCACAACTCAGTAAATAAACCCTAATTAACCTCACTGTATTTCGCCCAGTACACTGCCAGTCTTGCACTAAAATTCTGTAACAGAAGGCTTGGAACATATGTTGAAAATCCTGGTGATCTTACATTGTTCTGTGTTTGAGCTACCAGGGCTCCATGCACCGGGAAGCAAAGCTTTGTCTTTACCCTACTGTTCAGGATGAGTGCATGGAAATCACCCAAGCCACTGCTGCTCCAGCCAGCACACAGGACTTCATCCATGAGTGACAGCACTACAGAAATATCTCCACTTGAGAAAATCACCATTAACTACTGTCATATTCCCTGGGGAAACTATGTGGCTGAAACTGACAGAACTGGAGAACAACCACATGCTAAAATTGCTATGTTCTTTGGGTAGGGGAAGCAGCTTCTCTGCCTGAGCATCTTGCCATATTGGGCTCCTGTTTTACTAATCTTCACTCTCTGGAGTTTTTTGGACTGTTCCCTGACTGAGATTAAGACAGACCTACAATATTCACCCCAAAGTGGAGTGAACGTATTTAGATATGGGATGGAGACCTGCTGTTCTCTCTGTGCTATCTCCCTCACCTGCCACTCAGCATAGGGATTGCAATCGGACGAAGACAGGGAACTCTGCACGTTGCATAGACCAAGGTCATCATTCCCATGTTGAGAAGATTGCTTACCTATTCAGTCCCTTGCCCAAGAAAGGATTTATTGTCATAAATCCAAACACTTGAAAAAAGATGGCAAAACCCAAGTGGTTTATAATGGTGTGTGATCCTCAGAGGTTCAATCCAGGGAAAATAAACACTGAAGATCACTACCCAAAGAGCTAGTTGTTCATTTGGGAATCACAGCATATAGAGCATTTTAGAAATGTGCTTCAGCTCTCCTAATCAAGTAAGAATATTGTGCTGGGTCAGACCAAGTATCTCTCTTGGGCTTCATGTCTCACTAAATTCTCTGTAATATTTTAGATGACAGTACCATGGGATACAGAGGTAGAAGTGGAATATGCATCAAATCCTTCTCCTGCTTTCTGCTTTACTCTGCCTCTTTGAACTGCCAGAAGAGTTCCAAAAGTAACTCCATGTTTTTCCTTTCCCACTGAGACCTCCTGCTGATTTTTAGTATTAGCAAAGCACCCTGACTATATGTTTCTCCTCCTTGCTGAATTTTAGCAAAGGTCACCAGTGTTAGTAATTGAAGCAATCACTTATATTAGTGTTTATCATCTAGATGGCTCAAGGCAGTAGAGTAAAAAGACAATGGAAAAGAATTAAAATTTTTACTCTGATGCTGCAAGTAGCAGGAGCTGGAATTTTGGAAGACAACACAGTGACAGTGAACATTTTACTGTTAAAAATATGTCAGAAGCAATTCTGGGAGAGCTAGGCAACCCACTAGCAGCTTTATAATACCTAGGATGGGTAAATAGGAGCAGACCTAGAAAATGAGGATGAGGGCTCTGTTACAGGTACAGAAGACTCCAGTATGTACGCCAGCTAGTGCCAAGGAGAATGCTCCTGGAAACCTGAAGTGTGCTTGGCTTGCAAAGCTGTGTGGGAGTTCATGTGTCTGCACTGTCCCTGTGCCTGCTCTTACCTGTGATGCCAGGAGAGAGCAGCAGGACACGTGTCCCTGCTGCCACGAACATGCACTCGTGTGCACGGACATGCTCAGGCAGGTCCCAATCTACATGTCTCACACGAGCTTCTTATGAAGATACATTCCCTTATTCTTTATTTAAATCACTTATGGGGTCAATTTTAATGCTTCTTTTTCCTCGGCCAGAGTTTTAGCAGGGATAGATGCATCTGGTTCCTTGGGAAGTGAAACAAATGACGAGATAAACGTGCTGCTCTGTGGAAATTGCCTTCCCTATGAGAAGTTGTCTCTGAGTGCAATGATCCTATCTCAAGCCAGATAAGGTCAAAACCACAAAATGCTCTTGAAATCTCAGCCTTTATCATTCCGGAATGTCATCTAAATATCTAAAATATCTAAAAAATATCTAAAATTATCTAAAATATCTAAAAATTCTGGGTGTATTCTTTATGTTATGTCTTGCCCAGACTCTGAAGGAACTGCCTGTTCTGCAGACTCCAGCCTGAAAAGCCTACAGTGGCCAAATGAGAGTCCTCAGAGCTGAACATTGACCATAGCACTGGGTAAATCTGCAATTCCTTGCCTTGTCACAACTTTGTTTGCTTTGCTTTTTAATGGCTTAAAAATGAATTATTCTAAAAAAAGCATAATTCTCAAAAATTCAGTCATGGGTAAGTGATTTCTGCTTGAATATGATCATTATAAGGAAGGAAAAATTATTTGTATTTGGTTTTAATTTAAGCCACTTAAGAAAAAAGCTTTCATGTTCAAAGGTATGTGCATATCCCCGATTTTGTTCAGGTAACCTGCCCAAAGAAATTGATGGCCTATAGTTTCAGATTCATGTTCATAGCTGTGATGTTCAGGGGTTTCTTTGTCTCATGGCTGCTAAACAGCTTATTTAAAGACCTTGACTTCATTAATTTTTTCCTAATCTGAAGGCAGTTATTAATCCAGTTACAAGCTTCTTCTATTTGTCAAAGTTGAAATATTGTGCTGATCCCAGACATGAGCTGGGGACACAAAAGGAAAGGAATCAATGTGTCTTCTCCTCCCAAGAATTCCACAGAAATTATTTTCTGTCAAATTTATGGGAAAATGTTAATATCTGAAAACAGCGAATTGAAATACTGTAGAACTGTGCACGCTCTTAGCACACTGAATACAAGCATCTTCATGCTGGAACCCTTATAAATTTTATGGTACTGAGAAGTACTAATACATGTCTAGGCCTCTAGTGCCAAACCTCAGCCAAGCTGCTGGGCTTGCAGAGTTGAGGGTAGCCAGGGCAGGAGCCTCAGCATGACTGACCACGAGTCCAAGGCAACGGGGTGCTGCGCCTGGGCACAGCCCATCACAGCCCACTCATGGGCACTTTTGTCTTTACAGGTATCAGAGGGTCAGCTGAGCTGTCAAAGTGTTGATAAGCAAACTAGTCCTAATCTTCAGGCTTACTTTTGAGTCTATGAGGATCTCATTCTGGGATCCTCTCTAATGTATAGGTGAAAACCTTACTTCTAGTACTTCCTCTGGCTTGAGAAAATTTCCCTTTGTCCTGGGTCAAAAGGAGGTGATAGGGCTTAAACTTAACAGTCTTAATAAGCCTTTAGTTTATAAAGCACCCCCCCCTCCAAAAAAAAAAAAAAAAAAAAAAAAAAAGGACTTTAGGAACTCTGAACCTGTCAGTGCTAGCTACTCTGTGGCATTTCCTATTGGGTGTTTCTATTAGCAGCAGAACTCTGCTGGGTAGGTGCTGCACAAAGCACCTGCCTGTGACCTGGGCTCCTCATTTCTGCCTAAAGTATAGAGCAGATGGACAAGGCAGACCCCGGGGCTTTATTTCTGATAATACTGCTCAGGACATCTCTTCATAGTACAGGCATAGTCTGTTTAGGCAAGAAGGTATCTGATCTATAAAAAGCTGGGTCTATGCTGGGAAGCAATTTCAGAAGCTGTGGGAATTTAAATCTATGTAATGATGCAGGAAAATCAAACATACTGCCAAAAAAGAAAAAAAAATTGAGATTTTAAAAATTGAGTTAAAAATCTGAGACCTACTTTTTTTTTTCTTTTTTTTTTTTTTTTTTTTTTGAGAATTAATGGAATATCTGTGCAGGTGAAATTCATCTAGCTTCAGTCTCAGCTATGGAGCATCAAATACTATTTCATATTGCATGCAAACTCCCAGCCTACTGAAACCAAAGCACTACATTTGCAAAAAACCAGGCTACTAACGTATTTTAGCCAAAGTGTAGGGAGAGAAAGGAATGACTCATATTAGGCTGTATTATAATACTACAGCATTAGACATATATGCAGAACTAATGCTCCATATATATGTAATAAATTACATTAAAACAAATTTATTATTTTTTTGATTAATGTGTGTATACAATGTTCCAAATCAGGCCTTGGTGTCATTTCCCCTTTAGTCTCATCAATTGCTTAAAAAAAAAGACAATTATTGCAAAACTAACAAAAGTTTTGACCAAATTCTTATGAAATGTGCTTGAATGGCCACAGTCAAATATTCAGTCAAATAAAAATTCTTTCTCCCCAAGGCTTTCCTTAGTAATTAATGGTAATTAATTGCATTATTTACTTTGATGAATTTTGCAGATGTATTCTGCTTTCAGTAATGACCAGGAAAGTGAAAATTTGGGGGGAATTAATTATTTTGTGGAGATAATAATTTGTCCATTCATCTAAACTGGTAATTAATTCACAGGAAGTGTATCCATAGTATTTAAGCAGTAGTCATATAAATTTAAATTAAATTTCCTTTGGGAAACCTACTTCAACATGAGTGACTGTGGGAATATGTTACCCCTAGCTCAAGTCCTGCTGAACTGCATTCCAAGGATTCATTTGGAAGGTCCTGTTATGGGCACATGCTCCTGGCATACCTGCAAAGCCACAGATTTATTGTTGTGGCTGACATTTTCACGAATTTAAGAACTTGGGAAAAACAGGCCCAGCCAGTTCTGGAATGATGTAAGAGCTCAAATACAGGTTATGCTTGTCTGAGTGAAGCAACAGGAACTGTGTAGGGCAGACACTTCAGTGATGACCTTGCTAATGCTCCTCTGTGTCATGCACAGCTTTTTAGCTGTATCAAAAGCACCACATCAGATTTATATTTTGAGGTGATATGGTAAAGGAGCCTTTGTCTTAAGTGGTATGTGTTATATAGAAGTTCTTGGAAACTGCCTCTGAAATGTGTATAGTTTTTATGGATATATCTTTTTTTTTTTATCCCCAAGAAGCCTATTTTCTCATCTTTAAAAGAAAAGTTTCCAGAAGTTGGATGCTTATTCTTTCTCCCTTCTTCAAAAAGTTTGCTCTTTGTTGCTTGTACAGTTTCTTTTTTCCCCTCCACCCCCACAAAACAGCAGCACAGTTCTTCCCCCATTTTTCTTTATATAATCCTTTCTTTTCTCCTCTCCTCATGATATGATGTTGAGTAGTTCAAAACCCAGACAAAATATAGCTTGTGCCCCCACTCCAGCAGAACAGAGTGACATTGTTGCAGAATGGAGTAAAGGTAAATCCCATTTCAGTTCTGGACCACCAGTGCTGACACAACGTTGATTGAGAAAGGCACTGCAGAACTATAGATATTTCTGTCTGCACAGGAAGAGAAAAGGAGCCAACTGAAAAACTACAGAGGGTGGTGAAAACCCTGCTCATATTGACTTGCTTGGGGCCCAAAAGGACTGAGAACAGGGTCTGCTGCTTTGTTCCCTAAGAAATTTTGCACTTAGCTGCAGGGAAGGATAGGCTGTCCAGCACAGCCACTCCACTGGGTAAAGGAGCTGGCTGCTTGTGTTCTTTCTCTGACCACCATCAGTTGCTGGCTTTCTCTCATCAAGGCTCCAAATGTGTAGCAGGCAAGGTTCTCCAATCAGATTTGAGGGAGGCTCTTTAACAAGCCCTGCTAAGTTTTATCCTTTAGAAACTATTTCACATGTGTTCTAAGTCAACATTGAAGGAGCCTAAAAAATCAGCCTAAAGGTCAATAAGGAATGCTACTGTCTTATTGTAAATATTTTAAAATCCCATTAAAATAACAGGTAAAGTCGGGTAAATTTTGCCAAAGTTCAGGTTTTCTGCCATAGAATTCAACTTCTCAAATTTTAAATAGCCTTCTTGAGCAGCCTTTTTCACCCAGATTGGAAGCAGAAACATAGGAGAAGGTGTTTCTCAAAGTGAGGTGAACCTGAGCTGTGCATTTTGTAGCAAAGCAGTGACTGGCAAATGTCCTCTGAGGCCAGGCATGTTTGAGTCTTGTTTTTATTAGTGCCGTTTTTGCATGCAATCTTCTCTGTACTTAGCTTTTCATTGAAGGCTTCTGACATTCTCTCCTACATTTCACCTTTTCTCACGTGTTCCAACCCTGTTCAAAGTTGGCTGTTTCAGCAGGCCACAGTACTGGCATGGCAGACGTGTTAAGCGTGGTTATTCACTACCCCATCCTGCAGAGCTCTGCCTGGGCAGCACCAGGCAAGCCAGATTGGAAAGGTTTGCTCTTGGATTGAGTGTATGCCAACACTTTACAAGGGCCAAGCTGCAGAGGATTTGGGTACCACTGTGACAGCAAGTTTAGAGATGCTTGGTTTTCTGGTTTTCTACAGTGACGTTCAAACCTCAAAAGCTCCCCATTTACACATCAAACATGAATACATACTGTGTGATTTTCTTGTGAATAATAATCATTGTTGCACAAGTCATGCTGTTCTTGTTTGAAGGATTTAATTCTGTGACAAGCAGAAGGAAAAGAAGGAAAGACGAAAATATTCTTAAATATCTGTAGCTAGCATAAAAAGATAAAAGATCAAGGAGATTTCAGTGAAGTTTCATATTTAAATAGCTTATGAAATCCAATACATTGCTTGTTAGAAAGTGTCACTAAGATTTATAAATGCCAGCTGACATGGACAGATTCTTAAACATAGACTGAACTCAGTCTATGTATGAAATATATGTATTTCATATATATATGAAAAATATATTAGTAAAGTTTGAATTTAAATTCAATATTGCAGGTGTTTACATGATACATAAAGCAGGGAAATGGGAAGTGCATGCCCCAAAGTCACTCTTACAGTTTTGGGATGAAAGATCATTGAGAAATAATCAGTGTTTCAGGTGTAAGTGGCTACCTCAGGTACATGATGATCTTCTGCTCTGGCTGGCTGTGCATTACAGAAATACTCAGACATTATTTTAATGGGAATTCTGCATTAGTAGCAGAAAATAGTGTTAATTTTTGGTTGTCTGTTGAGGATTTTCCTCTTCATTACCAAAACTGATTTATATTGGCAGTGTGTATTTGCTTTCTCAGCAAGGAGGGTGTGGCTTACTGCTGGAGAACTGGTGTAGTCAAAACAGCTTTTAACAGTACTGAAGAATAAGTACATTGCTGAACAAAGTTTTCACATCTTTACCAATGTTAAATGTAAGTATACATTCTTAATATTTTGCAGAGTTAAATACTACATCAACCTTTTCCAGCTATGCAGAATATAAAATTATGCTCACCTATATCATATATGCTACTCTGCACTTACAGTATCTGACAGCATCTTATAAGTGCAGGGAAATATTTAAGGTGAAATCCTGTCTTTCTGATGGAAAACACTACAAATAATAGCTATTTCATGAAGTTATTCCTCAGTGTAAAAATTTTTATGATCTTCATTTCTCTGCTCATCATGAACTGGTGGATTTCATTATGGCATCAATTCCCATGCCTCCCTGCAATCAGTAAAAATCATATTCCAAATGTCCCAGCAGAAACTATGTGAAAGTGAATATGGTTTTGTCTTGCCTGCTTGGAGTGTTGGTGCAGAACTCTAATAAGTGTGTGGTTAATTTCATAATTTAAACATCATTCAGTTGGTCAGAAATTTGCATCCTGAAGTCCTCCTTAATGCCATTTGATTGCAGTAGTGTACCAGGTAAATTAAAACAAATGAAAAAGTCCCAAAGGTATCTCATTAAGGCAAATCATAGGTCCTTCTGGATCATGTAAATGAGTTAATATACTACTTTATGCCTCCAAATGTATTTATTAGCAGTTCACTTTCAATATGTTCTTCAGTGAGCTGTTTTCTTTACTAGCCAGCTGTTTAACTATATATTTTCTGTATGTCAGCAAGTGATATCTTCTGTTGCTCGAAATGTTAATGGGTAACACAGGACTGATAGATCTGTTTCAATTGGCATGAATGTAGGAAAAATCCTGTAACATGCTGGTAAGTTACTTCACATGATTTTTCCCACTTCTTTAGTGCAAAGATACTGTACTAATTTAAAAGATTTGTTATTATACAAGTCAATCTAGATGAATCAGAGAATTGCAGCTTTAAAAAACTGTAATGGCACTGTAGAATAAAATATATGTAGAATAAAAGTCATTTGGGTTAGGTACTCTTTGAAGCCTAGATGATGTTGAAAGCTGTATCCACACTGCCTAGGGGAAGGCTGCCTTGTGCCTGCTTGCCTTGGGTTTGCAAGCTGTGCACAAGTGTTGTATCCACCACCCATTCTAGTGCAGCCTATTCCACCGAGCCTTGCATTTCCTGGGACTCAGCTGTGCCTTGTCTGCCTGCTTTGAGTGAAGCTGGTTGCTGTCTGTCTGTCTGCAGGAGGCTGGATAAGGCAGGCAGCCCCTCTCAGGGATGGACTGGCCCATCCCAGCGCCTGCGTGGACCAGGAGGCCCCACGGTGTTCAACTCCTCAGCCTCTACCACACCTTTCCTTCCAGGAGGTAGGACAGATATTTTCCTGGAATATAATTACTTTCATCTTCCAGCACTTGCCTGAAGTTTGACTTAGTCCAGATTCTCTTTTAGAAAGTTTTGGTTTTGGAGACAGTCTGCCAATATCCACAGAAAGGAGCCTCTTTTCTAGTTGAGCATGCAGTGACAGAGAAAAAGTCTGGATGGGGTAGGTCATGCCAGGCATGGCATGAGCCATTGACCTGTGCTGCAGATATAGCATTTTGTATGTCTGGAACAATTGCCCCAGTTGTGGGTTCCCACAGAAAGAATTATCCGTTGATAGGAGTGACAACCAAATTCCAAAAAAATACACTTGACTGTTTAAAGCACACTTTCCACAGCTGGGTCCAGTCTGAAAATGGTGGAAGGCCAGAACAGGCACTGAGAGGAGAAGGATATCTTTTCATCTGTCTGTCTTCTTTACATTGCTGTCAAAGGGAAATGAAATGAGCAACAGAAGTCACGAATCTGAACTTGTTGCACAACTAAAGCAGTTGGGTCATGACTAAGGCTGTTGTGAGACTCCACATACCAAACTGCCAACAATTAGTAGAAGGCTGAACTGTGTTCCTAACAAATACTAAACCCACAAATGTGCAGTTACCAAATATGGCTGGCTTGGAAAGTTCTTTCTGTTTTATTCTAGCTGTTTTGTCCCCATCCTGCCCACTCACATCCTCTGCAATCAGTAACCCGTCTGGTGTCTAGAATGATGACGGTTCTGCATGACTTTTGAGATAACAAAATCCTGATTAACAACAAAATTATTATGAGGATTTATTTTATAGCAGATGGCTGTGGAAATAGCCCACACGTGCTTGCTTCTTCCAGATAGAAAGTAGTCACTTGAGAAACTCCTGAGTGCTGGGCAAAAAGATAACTGGAGAATTGACCCAAGGGAAACTTAGAATGGTTTTGATCTACAAATGGGCATGTTGAAAAAGCACTTGCTCTCTTGCTCATTTTGCCAAACCTTAGTTCTGGCTTCCATAATTTCATTTTTTACTCAATGAGTGTTTAAAATGTTTTTTTTTTCTCCCATTTTGTATAGTGTGTAGCAGATCTGGTGCTCTCTTGGTGTTCAGAGACTGAACTGTGGACAGAATGCTTCAGATGAAAAATCCTCATGGCATGGTTCATAAGGTAGAGCAGAATTCTGATGAAAAGTAATTTGAAGAAAATTAAATCTAGTTAAAGAATGGTAAGCATGCAGGAAATCCTATTACTGGCTTCTACTGCACAAGTGGATATAGACAGGCATCTCATGGAGATCAAGACCAAAATCAAGACTCCAGTATCTTGAAATCGTGAAGCAAATATGCCTGAAGTCAGAAGGGAGTGAAATGAAAGCTATGTTTATTTTAAAGCTATGTTTATTTACATTTATTTTAAAGCCATGCTAATTTCAAGTTGAGTTTGGTGCAGCAAGCAGGAGTTAGCTGTTGTTCTGAAAGGAAGTGCCAAACAACATTTGTGTTTAGACAAGATGTACTGGATTCAGGTAATGAAAGACCCAAAAGACAGTCCATATGAATGTGTTGACTTTATGAATGAATCATGCAATATGTTTCAACACTACATTAAACACAGATATCCTGTGACAGACACATTAAATTGTTCATGGGTGTTCTCACCAGAGAAAACAAAAAAACCTCTTAACCTGGGGTTAGATATGCTGTAAAACCTTTCTTTTGCTTATGGATATTTTCACCAAATAACTTTTCTCAATGGAAAAGACCAGTAGAAAAAGAAAGACTTAGGATAATTCCTATTTATAAAGATTAGGAACCTACATATTTTTTACGTGCTGTTTTTCTCAGTTTTTACTCTCATCTACCCTTCCCACCGTCACCTCCAGGCTATTTTTGCAGAGTCTTAAAGCAAAATATTGGTATGGAAGAAACACTTTTCCTGCAGATGTTTGGAGAATGGCTTGCAGAGGTGCCTAGTGAATGGGTACAGGAGAAGAATCTGTGTAAGGAGTAAGAGTGGCTGCTGCTCTATAAAAGCTGTGTGACACTAAAATATTCCTGTATGCAGTGGAGGAAACAGGACTTTCATTATATAATAATTTGAAGATTTCTGCTTTTCCTGAATTGTTGCTTGTCAGATTGCAAAGCTTTGGATCTGTTAATTATGAGATTTGTGATTTTCCTTACTGAATAATTCTTAGGATGCAACTTCTGTGTAATGTAATAAATAAGCAGCTAAGTGTGTGAATTTAGTTATGGGAGTCATGTTCTGTACTTACATGAGGTTTATAATATATCCTGCCACTGACTGCAAGCAAAAGCAGCAATATATGAAATATTTCCTTGGAGAATTCTTGGGCTAAGACTGATCTTTTATCTTTTAACAAATGCACTACTAGAGGTCAAGACTACAGCCTGCCCAAAAAAGGGTTCACCATCAAAAACTCTTTGGGAATAGTAGGTATACTTAAACCAGCAAATTACAACAGTTGGATTATTTGATGCATGATCAAGCATGAGCTTTTGTCTTCTGTCTTCCTTTCTCTCATCCTAACTACAGTAGAGTGGGGAAATGTTCTGCCTCAGTGAATGCGAGAAAGTCATTACAGTGAACACAGCTGCATTGTGCAGGCTATACATGTGGAAAAGTGTGAAGGATGGGGCCCAGATCTCCTTAGACTCTCAGTGTCAAAGACCCCTGAAATCAGGGTCTCTTTATCTCTCAGATGGATGAATATTATTTCTTGGCATCCTTACTTTTGGAGTCTATGAAGGTCATGACAGAAATCAAGCTTGATGGGTCTGTAATGGCAGGTGATGCTGTGAAATGTGGTCTCTCAAAACCCTACAACTGAGTTTCATTCTGGACCCATGTTCAGATTATTTCTGGAATTATGATGAAGAGCCACATGGCCTAATACCAGGCAGGCTGTGAGCAAGGAGACAACTGTTTTTTGACTGCAAGGGGGAATCTTAGGATATATAAGGTCATTAAAGGGGAAGCGTGCTCCAGGCATTGAGCTTGTTATTCTGGCTTATGCAATTTACAGGCATGTCCACAGGTACACCCATGTTTCTGTGAAAAATGCATGAGAGAGTAGATGAAAAAAACTTTGGTGAAAACCAAGGCCCTCACACCTCAGTATCACCTTATACCCATCACCACCAGAGCTTCATAAACCTCAGGTTTGAAATCCTCAGCAATGTGGTGATGACACACAGGCTAGTACCAAATCATGTCATGCCAAGACATCCAAGCACACCATGCCCCCACAGTACCCCTGTCAGCCAAAAGGCTTCATGACATCATTAGAAGTGACTTACTGACCCAGGTTCTGCACAAGAGCCTACAGCACCAGAGTTTATCACCTCTGGCTGCAATGGCTGTAACAGCTGTGACATCCGAACTGACCTAGCTCAAGCTTTAACTTCATATTTATTCCATCAGTCTTGCACCATACTAAGGCATTTGTTTTGTGGTGCTTTAGAGGGAAGCTGCTGACATCTGACTCACCATTTCCTGCAGCATGTAGGTGTTTCTTGGAGCTCCATCAAACAGGAGCCCATCCTGACGTTGCTCACCATGATAGTTGGCTCTGAATCACAGCCACAGCATCGAGTGCTGCTTAGAGCTGGAGCATCCAGGTTACTTGTACAGACTAACAAAGGCTCTTTATAGTGGCTAAATGCATCTCCTATATGTCTCCTGCTCTGTAATATCTTTGGTTTTGTTTTGCACCTTGAAAACAAAGAATAAAATATAATTTCTGGTACAACCAGAGTTGTTGCAGTGGAGATGTACTAAAATGGAAACAGCCACAGAATTTTGATTCATTGTCTACAAAACTGAATAGAAAAAGGATTAAATAAATTGTATAATGCAAATGAAGCTTTTCCTGCCCATCACAAAAAGTTAAAATCATTGCAATAAGTAACATGGTTGTCATGGTGATCAAGTGCTTGTTTATGATAAAATACATCAGGCAAAGCTAAAATGTTTTTAATTTAAAGCTCAGATGACAAGAAACTGAGTAATGTAAGCAAGAGCAGAAATATATTTTGGTGGATACATACAGTTAATTATTTTTCTATGAAAAGTCATGTCACTTTTCAGTGTTTTTTTCTGCCCCTTTCTTATCTTCATTCAAGTTCTGAATATGTTTGTCTTTCAACAGTGCAATGAGCCAGCAAGACAGGTTTCAAGGAAAATGGAAATGGGCACTACTTACAGGCACACTCCTGGTAGTAAACAGACAATGGGCTCTCTTATAGTAATGTTTCAGAGAAGAACAGTTCTTAAATCTGAATGCTGCACTGTATATTCTGTGGCCCTGGCACCTGCAAATACGTAAGCACTCAGCTGAATAATCTGCTGCATTGCATTAGTTCAGCATTTCTTTCTCCTGAAATTGTCAGATGATTCAATTGTCTGAGCACCAGAGACTAAAATTCAGTTTTATTTGCCTAAAAATAGCAGTCATTAAAAAAAAAAGAAAAAAAAAAAAAAAGTAATGAAATATTCAATTTGCTTCTATTTAAAATGAGGGGAAAATCCTGTTAGGGGAGGAAGTGTCTGACAGACTAGAAGATAGTTTGCCACATGATTACAAATTAGTTGCATGTAAATTACTCTTGTTAAGCTGCAATAGGTCCTAGTTCTGCACGGAAGTTTATGAGAACACTGGGGCAAAGCTGCTTACTTGAATTTGATGGCAAATTTCCCAGAGACTTCAGCACCTCTGGGCTCAGTTGAAGATGACTGAAAACCAGCTTCTTCACCTACAGCTGTGTAATTCCAGATGGTATTTCACGCCTATGTCAGGATCTCCAATGGACTGTAATAAGAGATTTCAATGAGGTCTGTGAAGCAGAGCTCAGGTGTTGAAGTGTAGGAAGCAGGGATTTTGCAGAGAGCCTAAAGAACATCACAGACATCACTTTGTCTCTCCTTCTCTCCACCTCTCTCTGATTGGAGGCAATGAATGTATAAGCAGAGATGAGTATCTGAATGAATCGTGTGTAAGGACTGCTGGCTCACAGGGGAGGCTTTGGTGGTAACAGTAGGGAGTTAGTGTTTCTTTTGCATTTCATGATTTTTTTTTTGCAACGTGACATTTTAAATGGACTGGTAAAAAGTAAGCTAGTAACAATCATTACAGATTAATGATCAGAGATAAACCTCATTGAATTCAGTAGTAAGGCATATTAATTTTAACAGTCTTGAGATCAAGACATTAATGGTACAATACAAACTAGGTACCTTTTGAAGATGTCTCTTCAGAGTAAAAAAAGAAATATGCTTAAAGTTCTCATCCTATCAAAGAGGGAAAGATGTGGGTTTAAGCTGAAAAACCTATCAGAATATTTTGCTAAATAATTTCATTTGTTAGCTAATTAGATTTGCAGATACCTATATAGATCATAGGAATCGTTTTCATAGCATCAATAGTAACCACGGCATTATTATTATCATAATGAAAATAGCTTTTGGATGAAATTTCCATCTCTTAATGCTTCATCAAGGCAGTATCAATTTCACATTTATTGAAAAACAGTCCTTAGGCATGGATGAAAGCAAAGGTAAAACTTATTATTTGCCTACGCAGATATATTAAATCAGTGTAGCTTAAATTATTTCAACAGTTCTATATTTCTTGCAAGCTGAAGCGTGTGCCTTTTGAAAGAGCTGAAAGTCCCTCAAGGTCTCTGTTTTACAGAGCGCAATGTCTTTGAGATACAAAACTAGAAAGTAATATGTAATAAGACTAAGGCTAAAATTCATCCAAAGAGAAATATCTGACTGGTGAAAGCTTGGTTTTGGTAAAAGCAGTGAGAAGTAAGATAGGAGACCTGTGTGAGCATTTTAATCTGGAAAATTTTAAGCTGACTTTCTTGGAAGATGATACAGAAGTCAACAGACCTGAGAACTAATACTAGTTCTTCTGGCTACTCACAGTCCAGGCAGGACACGTACAGGTAAACGTGGAAAACAGCAAGACATCTGCTTTCTTCCACTGGGCTTACCTTTGAAGCAGAAGAAATATTTACAGTAATAAAATGTTTGTCCTTTCGTCTTGGTCTAAATGTTACTGAATGATGCAACGAGCTCTTGTCATGAGGATATCTGCTAGAAGGTGAACTCTTCTTTCATCATCCATAAAACCTTCTATTGCACTAAGCAGGAATTGCCTGCATATTCTTTGCAGCACTGCAGTCCATTTTTACCCCCTTCTCTTACAGATTTCCTCCCATGTTCACCACTGTAATATTTGATCATATTATCCACATCCCAGTCGGACACCAGTGGCAGCATTGTGGAGAAAAGAAATGGTTGAATAAACATAATTTTCTTTGTGTTTTGCTGTGTTTGAGGCTGCTATCTTGTTATAACCATTTAATTTCATTATGCAATTCAGAGCTGAAACACTAGCCTGAGAGTTTTCACTGGAGTGTGCTAAAAGGGTATCTGATTTCCCTTCTGTTTCCCCTGCCTGCTTTATAATTTTTTCCACAGAAATAGATAAGGGTATAGATTTTCAGCAAAATGGCAAGGAGAAACCTAAAAGTGAATGTGCCAAGGCTCCTTTGCTAACGTGAAGTCAGGCATGTTCCTGCCTGTTGGCATGGGCTGGGGTGTGGAGCAGCTGCTCAGCCCCACAGTCACTCACCCTGAACAACCAGCACTAACATGTTGTGGGGCACAGGAGAAACAGGAGACCTTTTCTTCCTAATCCAGGGTAAATTACCTTTCCAATAAAAACTGGGCACAGCCTTCAGAGTGCCAGAGCTTAACCATAAAGGTTAGGTTATTCAGAAATGACACAAGTAAATTACACAGCTCATTGAAATATGTACTTGTTTTCTAAGAAGGATGAATGTTGAACCTCTTTGGAGCCCAGATGGAGTCCTGGGCACTCCTGGAAATCAGGATTTTTATGCTGAAAGCTTAATCACAAATCAAACCCAGAAATATTAAGCAAAAATGTTACTTTGTAAAGAAATTAAAAAATAGACTGGAATTTCAACAACTCACGAATGAGTTATTGTTTTGATGGAATCCTGGCTTTCAGCCACTTTTCTTAGTGGCTTTCTGCCTCAGACCTAAAGTAAGGAAGACTGTATTTAAATTTAACTAGATGTCTTCTGTTTATTCTTTAGAAAGGTAAATAAAATGCATAAAAAGTGGTAGCACATGTACAAAACAAGATTACAAATACTAAAAAGGCCAGATACTCTTTGTTTAAGCACTATTTTTTTTTTTGTGATGAGATTTTGATGTGTTAAAAATGATTCCTTAGCCTTTCTATTCTGAAGAATACTGGTCTAGAAAGGCATAGTATTTCTCAGTAATTTCAGAATGCTTGAGCTCCTCAGAAAATTTAATGTATTCTTTTGGCAGCAGGTAACATATAGGCAAGTAAGTCCCATTGTCTTATTTATTGAAGTAGTATACAGTTTTGAATAATCCTTTCATTATAGTAAAGGTTACAGCACAGGGAATTTCACAATTTGTGTGGGGTGTTTATCTGTACCTAGAAAGTCCCAGACCATCTGCCAGGATTGTTTTTTCTTGATTATGGATCAGAAAAATTATAGTGACAATGAATAATTATTTTCTGTGATAAACCAGGAGGCAGATGAATCAAAAGACTAGTAATGCCTAGAAAACAAGCCTCTGTCTTCCAGTTCAGTGGTTCAAATGCAGTTTGAGCCATAATAGACCAGAAATCAGGCCCAAATAATTTTGGGGATACCTTATGGAATAAACTCAGTCATATTATTTTGACTATTATGGCACTTCATGAGAAATTGTGTAAGAGCCTCTGGACAGGCTGAGTCTATACTACTGTAACATTAAACATCTAACTCCATGGCAGCAATATGATGCACCAAGAAAAGGTCCATGGAAAAATGAAAAATGTGCAGTGTTTGGGTGTCTCTCATAGACTCATGAGAACCTGGTAATCAGGCTGAGACTGCAGCTGCTGAGGGCCATCAGCAAAACCACTGAAACACAAAGGTAATAGAAGAGAAAGTGGGAAATCAGTCCTTGATAGTGGTTTCAAATATAGTAACTATTTACACATTTAATGCATAGGCTGTCATCTGCAGGTCTCAAATTGTTTTACAGACACTGAAGAATTAAGTTTCAATACACCCTTATAAGTTATTTTATTCCCATTTTGCTCTCCTAATTAATGTATGAATAAATGCACAGGGACATGAGGTGATATGGTGCTGAGCCCACTGTAGGTTTATGTGACGTAGTATAAAAATTTGGCCTCGTGGTTCCAGCTGCCTACACCACAGCCATTAGGAACTTCAGTTTCCAGCTGAATATATATCAGTTAATATGCTCAGGGCTTGTTAGACTGTTCAGCTGCCCTCTTCATAAAGAATAGAAAGAAGCAAGGGAAACTATTAGAACTTCTGTGCAATAATTACAGATTAATCCTGTTGATTAACTGAGGGCTAGCTAGGTTCATTTGTTTTACTGGTTAAAGTGATGTTTCCTCATGTACAATGATCTCTCTTATCCCATTAAAAACAGAGGCAGTGATACTACTCTGAAATTGTTTAAAAAATACACAAAGGTTAGAGAAAATTGTTATATGCAATACCAACAGGGATTATGGAAAGAAAAAATTCAGAGATTTATACTGAACTGGGTTTTTTTTTGGAATTTGTACTGTCTCCAATGTATTTTAGGTTTGGAATAGTTACAGAGAAAATGTATTATAGGATATACAAATCTTTATGATCTTCCAAAGAGGAAAGATTCTTATTCTTTGAAAAAATGAATACTTTATAAAATTAAGATCAGCTGTCTTCCTGTGATCAAAATGCCTTTTCCAGTTAATGATCACTGTATGTATAAGGAAACTGTTATATCTTCTGGTTTTGATTTTTAATTCAGAGCTCTGGTTCACTTTAACTGGCTTTGGTAAAAACAAGCCTGTTGCTATCTTTCTTCCTTTTTTTTTTTTTTAGTAATTGAACTTTCAAAATATCTTTTCATATTATAGCAAGTTTAGAAAATAGGTAATTTTACAGAGAGAGAAATGTGTTTTTTTCTGTGGTTTACTTTGTTCCCTCTATTATTGCTGAAGGTTTTGTTCTTTTTCACCTTACATGCTGCAGTTCAGTGTCGCTGTCTTTCCAGAGCAGCCCTTTGAAAGACAGGTCTGATTGTCCATACCATTATTCTTGCATTGACTTTCCTGCAGTTTACCTGATTCCAGGCCAGTACTCCCGATGTACCTCACTCCGGAAGGAGGAGTGGCTGGAAATGAGAGCAGTGAGTTAGATGGCATGATCGGCAGCTCAGGAGCCCTTAACAACAGCTCTGCATCTCACTGACAGCCATCTCTGAGTGCTTGATTCTGCACTTCAGCCCTGATCACTTAGAGCCTTCCTTGAGTGTGCAGGTAATTAACAGCAAGCACTGACTCAGGTCCGAGGGGGACGAAGCTCAGCCTTCTGCACAGGTCCTGTCCATGAGGAGAGTTTATGCACAGTTTAGGTGAAAACACTGGATTTCTCTCTTCCTTCTCATAGTAAGACAAGGATGATGTTAACAATTATAGTTTTATTTTTCTTTAGTTACACTTTCAGATTATTAGCTGCCCTGTGCCTCTAGAAGCGTGATCAAACCTAGAGAGAAACACATAGCTATTTCTAGAAATGCCAAGTGCCTTTTGGGAAAGTTTTTCAAAGGCACATAAAGGAAGCAGGAACACAAATTTTTGGGCTTTTGAAACTTTTGACTCCTGTTTTAACCCTTTTTACCTAGATATCTGACAGTTTTAAACAAGGCAGTACTTTTATTTCAGTTTCTTCATAGCTTGGCAGGCTGGCCACTGAGAGAGCTGTCAGCCAGCTCTCAGAAGGCACAAATGGCAGACAAGTTAGTGTGTTTGAAACAGAGAGCCATCTCAGGTCTTTCCTATATTAATATTTTTCCACTCTTTTAGCCACTCTTGTCATTGAATACCTTCCTCCCCTTTCTTCTTCAGCTATGAGGGCCACTGTCATGGGTGCAGGATTTGAAAAACAAGCTCTTAGCTGCTGTGCTAAAGGATGTATTAGTAAGCTGGATTTACTTGGTAAGATCGTAACATGTTTAAGTGGAGAGCAAGCGTGCACTGGCCTCACATGGTTCTTTGACTATCTCCTGTGCAGCTCACTCAGTGACCATGTCTGTATTTCTATCCGCTTCTCTGTGCTGATTTATTCTCCCTTGACCAGTTGTGTTACTAGGTGGAGAAGCTATCACTCAGGGAGAAAATGGGGGATGCAATGCACAGTGAAAGGATTTCAAAGTCAGCTTACCTTCATCACCTCAGCAAACCAGACTAGTTCTGAATGAAGGCAGCCCTGTTTGCCCCGTGGGGAAGCAGCCCTGCAGCACAGCTTGAACCTTCTCCTTCAGTCAGGTAAATTAGCCTGGGCCATGTGTTTTCCACATATGTACCAAGGGATTAAAGTTTTTTCCATAGGAAAAGGTTTTAAAGTTTTTTCCTTTTAAACTGTATATTAATAAAATAAACCTTCAATGAAAGGAATATTGCAGGATAATTAGACTTGTATGATACAGTAGTCTTTACACTGCCTGCAGGGTAATTAGACTTCATGTGATGCATCACACAACCTGATGAAGTTTTCTAATTAGTAAATTTCACACACACAATTAGAAGTACAATGTGAACCTGAAAAAAAAAAAAAAAACTGATTAAAAAATTCTTTTCATGATTGGAGCTTGGCAGGAAGTTTTCTCCATCTCATAGTGGCAGTAACTGGCCAGTCTATGCTTGATGTCTTCATGGTTTTCTCCATGGCTGTGTAAGATGAGATTGCAGCCTTGGATCTCTTTTGTTGTACAGATTCTCTGTGGGAAAGAACCTGGAGCATTAACAGTCTCTTGGAGTTCGCCTGCTCTCTCCATTTTTTATTTGTGCCTGTATGTATTTTATTAAAGGTTTAAGGTTGTTAGGGAGGTTTGGGGAAATGTTTTATGGTGTGTGGGAGTAAGGGGGAATCGATACCCGTGTATGGGGCAGTGCATACCATTGTGCAGTCACGTTTTTGAAGCTCATGCATTCACTTTCAGTCTTACATTTCTACTGTCTCAGTATCTTTTTAATTGATCCGGAAAGATTTTCACATCTTTATGTATCACAGAAAGCTCATTTTGAAAGTAGAGTCTTTATAGAGGTTTCAAGGATTTGAAAGGGAGAATACAAACCAAAAAGAGAATGTGAATGGTGAAATGTACAGCTAAGACAATTTTAGATATCAGGCACAAACCTTTCTGAGATGCCATGGTATGGGGAATGTTGTGGTAAAAAAAAAATAGTACCCAGGACAATAAAGAAAACAGCCATTCTCAAGTAACTGTTGGAACTGGACTTAGGAAGTGAAGTAATTGAAATGAAACACTATTAGCCAGAAGGGGAAACATAAAGCACTAGCTGGAGGAAAATGAAATGACAAATGGAGACCGTGCTGGGCAATAGGCACTAGTGCAACTAAAATGACAACAATAACAAAAGATAAAATCTATAGCTGTTCTACAGAGCCAGTTTTGTGGGTAGATAGAACCTAAATATCCTGGATTATGTATTTTTATTAATACTTTATTTTGCTAGTGATTACTCTCAATTGTGGATAGATCATGGAGAACGTATTTGGAAAGCCTCTCCTGATGTCAGCAGTTTCTTCGATTTCATGGGCAAGGTGTATAATTACATAACCTCTAGTATTTCCCATACATGTAATAATTTCATTGTCTTGAAGACAGTGGCTGTTATTGTGGTAGATTCAATTGCTGTGTGCTCCAAACTTATATCTATTCTTCAAGCTGACGCTCTCATGGAAACTGGACCCAGACTTTTAAACTGCTTTTGATCTGAAATTACTTCAGTTTAGATTGTAAAATTCCATTCATGAAAAGGGAATGTGAAACAACAGAAGGCAAACTTCTTAAAGGTAATTCTTATCTACAGATTGCTGTACTGACATTACAGAATGTAAATCTGTAAATTTGTAAATATGTCATAGATTTAAAAATAAAAAAAAGACAAAGCAACAAACAAATCCAACAATATTCACACATTCAAAGGGTATTATTGAAATACAGAAAGATTAACCTGACACAGCACAGCTCTTTCTACTAAAAGATTTTTCTATTGCATGTTTTAAACACAATGTCACATAAGAACAAAACCATTTTTCCTTCCTCACAGGAGGCTGCACAAAGCATTAAAGCATTTAGTATCTGCTTCAATATCCTTTACTGTGCAGAGCGTCCTGAATCTCAGGTGAATATCCCATTTCATTCACAGCCAGCAATCATGCTGGGGAAACCAGCTCATCTATGCTTTGGACCTCTGACTCCTGCTGTAACTCTTCAATCTGTCTTTCTGTTTCTGTGTGTGACATTTTATGCCCTTTCATTCATTCCAAATAGGTTTTCTCTTTAACCTTGTGGTAGCAAAATATTTCATTGTATTTGAAACAAATGGCATTTGGTAATTGGCAATGCACTAAGTGGCAAAGGGCACCTCCAGTAATTTACTTGAATGCTGTTTGAAGCTGAAATAATTTGATTTCAGAAAAGGGTTATAAGCATACTAACAGTGTCTTCTGAGCCATTAGTGTAAAGAGGCTGTCTTGGCTCTGCACTTTGCTTTAAAATTAATAATCAACACCTATTGATAAGTAGAATAAGTATTAAAGGCTTAAGGGGGTTTGGAAGTATTTTTCATAGCTGTTTTTCTTGTCTAGGTTATATAGTCACTTTATTGTAACTTTAAATTTCAGTTTTTAATAAAAAATTCAAAAGATTTCTCGTGCTGAAATTGTAGTTTTCTGCCAATCCTAAGTATTATCTGTATGCACACATGACAGAGAAAGAAAATGAAGTATAAGTATACATTTATGTGTGAACCAAAAGGGCATATGTACAAGATTCACTGTGGATGAAAAGGCAATGTGAGCCCTGAGGCTGTGTATAGGGCTCAGAGTTGGACAGTAAACCTTACGATGCTTGAACAAAAGCATTGAAAGATATGATTGACTATATGAACTTTACATGAAGTGAACTGTGTGTCCTAAGTTTCTCCTTCTTCAAAGTGGAAATGAAGAATTCATTCCATGGAGCATTTTGTAGCCTTTAAATACGTATTTCAGACAAGGAGGACAAGCAGAACAGGGCGTCTTGCTAGCTTCTATTATTTTCTTCTGTTTACATAAAAATGTAAAGATTTGTTTTGGCCAAGTCTATCGTATTTAAGCTGGTCTTATTCATCTAAGCTGGCATTATTATCTAATAATTACCAAAACATAGGTTATGTATGCTTACATAAGCAAACATTTTGTTAAGTTACAGGTGGGAATTACTTGCCTAAGCAGAAAACGAAGGGAATAAGGAGAAAGGCATATGTACCTGAAGTGAATTGCAAAAAGATCTGACTGACAAACCCCCCCAGAAATAGAAGAACTTTCTAGATGTATATTTTGATATGTAGCTCAAATTTTCTTTTGCCTCCTAATTCTCAAACCATTTAATTTTCATTCACAACAATTCTAATTAATTTACATGTCATTATACAATGCTGATGGTATGTTTAGTGACAAGAATCACATAAGCCTGCAGGTTCAGCAACAGTTCAACTAACAGATAGATGTTTCTTCCTTCTTAATGGCATTAATTTGGGTGACATTTGGCTTTTAGTGCACATTATTCATGCTCAATTATGGTGGAGTAGATAAAGAATTGAAAGACACAATCACATCTGTGCTCCTGAATGAAAAGGCTTTGCGACACGCTTGTAGAGACTGAAGTGTCATCTAAGTGAATTAATTATAACAATATGTTTCCCAATTCAATCTGGCAATTATTTCCTTTTCAGAATAGCCAGCTTTGATTTTGTTTACAGATTTTATACAAACTTTGCAACAGACCCATAACCATGTCACCAATTCATTGCTTGTCTGAAGATCTAGGGAGACAGCTGTGCAGCTGCAGAGGTTACAGCAGAATTGAGCCTGGGGAGGGAGTGGGGTGGTCTCCATTCTCTGCCATTGCTGGAGAACATTAGGACAAGTCTATCTGAATTGTGGATCATATTTCTGAATATGGATCATGAATGAGGGACCCCTCATGACTCTGGTACTCAGTCATTCCAGTTCTGAACTCTTAGTACATCACAGAATCTCAGAATCACGGAATAAACTGAGCAGGAAGGGACCCACAAGGATCATCGAGTCCAACTGCTGGCCCTGCACAGCACCACCCCTAGGAGTCTCACATGTCGGCCAATAGCACATAAGATTTGTGTGGTAAGCCACAGTTTGATTGATTTTCATAAAGGATTTTGATCATGTTGAAGTCTTTAGAACAAAAAAAGGCTGAACTTGGCTCATGTTTGTCAGTAATGATTTTTTGTTAGACTGTTAGACTTTTTAAACTTAACTCCATTTTAAACTCCATTAAAGAATGGAGAAATGCAGGTTGAGGGTGGAATTTTTTAATTGAAATGTTAGGTGTCTCATAGTTATTCAATAAATGAATCTATCATGATAGTGCTGTTTCCAGAGAAACTTTGGAAGTTGTTCCGTAGAAACAAGATGAAGATCAATTATTTCCTGCAAAAGTAGAATACACTTACAGAGTGGCAATGGCACGCAAAGGAGTAGTGGCAAGGATAGGATTTTTTCCCTTTTGTATATCATTCATAGTAATCAGCTGCTTCTTTCTTTCTCCTAATAGATGGATTATGAGGAGAAAGTGCTATTTATATAAGAAGAGATGTTTTCTTGCAAGTATATGCCCTTTTCCTATATGGTGTGGAAATATCTTTAAAAAAGGTGTACTCTCTGTGCCAGTGTGACATCAAGAACAATCTCACAGCAAAGGAGGTCCCTTTCTAGATGGTTCCTACCACAGGGCAGACTTCCTCTGATGACTCAGCCAAAAGTTGTGGGTTTGCTTTATCTGTAAACACTGCTAATGGCCATCAATAGCAAATCCCAGGGGAATTCAGAGCCCTTCCTTCAGCAACATAAGAAAAAAATAGATTTTTACAGGTGAAAGAACAGCATGAAATGCTGCAGAAATTACTGCTTTAATGATTCATGAATCTAATTATTATTGTTATTAATGATGATACCGTGCTTAGAGCCATTAGTACACATCTTAAATAAATGCAGGGAAAGCACTATTTTATATCCTGGAATTACACAGTCTAAGGGATATTCATAAGTAGAAAGCTGCATTATAATAATATGCATTTTGGTTGTTATATCAAATATAACATCAAATTCTGCTGAATTTGTCTAATTTTTGGATTTGCTTATAAATCTTAATTAGCCACTGCGGAATTGAATGCAAATAAAAGATTACTGAAAACAAAATAAAATGTTTCGATAAAACCTGTAAAATTATGAGAATGAATTCTGTCACTTATTAAGAATAATAGATTAATTGCCTTTAGGTTTCACTACAGTCATAGCACAAAAGCACATTTTATTCCTGGTTTTCAATATTAAGAGCAAGTTGGCTTTGTATTTGCCTGCGAGCAAGGGCCTATGACCCTTGACTCTTATGGAGATGTCATCAGTACATATTAGTCAAGGAAGCTTCTCATTTGGCAATGCCCTCCATGCTCTGAAGATGGATGGGCAATTGTCTTCAAAAATTATGTGTTTATGTAAAATGCAGCCTGGCTTTGTCACTTTCACCACCAACGTGTCATATGCATCACCAATTACACATATACAGGAACTGTTTCCTTTGGAGGTGTTGAGGTCTTGATGAAAAACATCCCATCACCAATGAAGAGAGCTACAAAGCAGCTGAAGAAATGTTTATCCTCAACAGAACTGGAAACCATTTGCTGTATTCTAGTGACCTATCTGAATACCTCCACACCCCACACCCCTCATCCCTCACCTCCAGTGGAAACAATAAGTCTAAGAGAAAACCTGATAGCCCAATGGGAACCAGTCCCTGCTACTGTTGCTGGACAAATGGAAACTCAGAGATTTTCATAGTGAGAGGCCTGAAGATCCCTCTGTGCTCTTTCATTCTGAAATACCTCAGTAATTCTATGTGTTAACCAATAATGTGTTACAAAAAAAAAAACCCAAAACCTCACAGCTGTTAAAATATTAAAATAATGTTTTTCCAATTATCTCCTATCATAAATATTCAGTTTTAAATCACACACAACACACACTGAGCCTCATGCTCCTGTGTATTTTTGTCCCAGTCCTTGGTGTTGAGTTACTGATTTCAGCATTAGTGGCTGTAGCTGTGATACTGAGGGAGCAGCAGGAATGAAACTTCAAGGCACAGCGTGTTCCCCCCTTCATGTTGCACAGAGCAGATAAAGCATGCTCCTGTACTAGCTGTGCAGGAGAAGGGGCAGCTACAGCTCCTTCGGCCACTGTAGAAAATCTCTGCTTACATTCAGGATAAGTGGCAAGGATTCAGTCACTCATGGGTCATCACAATCTATCCTCCTTGTCTATCCTGCATTCTTTGAATGCAGAATATTTATGGGGAAAAATAGATTATAGGTTTTTGGAAATTACCTTACCTCATTTTAGAGACTCCAAGTGACAATGTTGCTGCCAAGGAGCTAACCAATGTTTAAATACCATTGTTGTAAGGAAATGGCCTTTTCCACATGTCAAAGTGCACCTTCTAAGCCACTTGGACCTGTGATCCTTTCTGGGGAGTCAGGCAGATAAGCTTCTCCTGTCACGCACACCTTTTCAATGTCTAAACATGTAAGAAAGTGATCAAATTACTTCTCAGCTTTCCTCTTGGGTGATCAAATATCTTGAATCCTTGAGACACGCAATATGTTTTTCTAGTCCCTGGATCTTCTTTTGTGAAATTTAGACTGTGCAGCAGAAAGCAATTCACATCTTTTAAAAATTGGCATGCACATAAGATTTTATCATACAAAATAACCAGCAGAGAGATGCTTCTCTCCTATTGGGGAGTCATCTGTGCTTCAGTTCTAATAAATATTTCTCTTCACTGATGTATTGCCAAAATGTCATAAGTGTTGAACACTACATTTATTTAGCCTTAGAGGCGCATATAAAAGAGTTTTAATTCTTTCTGGGAATGACTCTGCCATAGTTTGTGGTACTAACAAAGATTTGGATTATACCTCATGTATTCATTTCCAGTCAAACCAAGAAGAAATGCATTATTTCACAGGTGTGCCTTCTCTGGGTTACTAACACAGGACTTCAGCTTTTTCTACCTGAAAGGTCAGTAATTTAGCAATGCCAGCTAGCTGGCTCTTTGCTTTTAACTCATTAATGTAATACAGGGCAGCTATATCCAGAATGGCTATTATGGAATATATATGTCATGCCCATCTGTTACAGTAGGATATTGAGAGCCTAGAGAGGATGATTCACAGTTCTGAGGCAATGTCCTATGGAAAGTATACAGCATGGTGGCAGATGGGAAGAGATGGATCTGAGCAGATGGATCTGGGTGTGGTTTATGTCTCACGTGCTGGTTAACACTGGGACAGAGCACTGGGGATAATTTCTTGCCAGCAGGAACAGCCTGCAATGTGCACTTGTAGCAATCACCAGCAGATACCAAAATAATTCTGCTGAGGAGGCAGGCGTGCTCACAGTGCTGCTCACCCCAGCACGAGCACTGGCACAGCAGCTGCACAGGAATAGCCAGGGGCAGTATTTTGCTTTCAGAATAGAATGACAGAGTGAGAAACCACATAACACGTTCAGCTATGACTGCTGATAGTATCTGAGTGTATTCTGGATTGACTGACAGGGCTCTCCAGATGTCCACAGTTACTAGACAGTGACAGTGAGGTGACAAGTACATTGACAGCAGAATGCACTGTACCATGTCATCTCCTGAAATGATGATAAGTACAGGAGTGCCAGAACTTGATTGAAGAAAGCAGTTCTTGGTAATTAGAGATCATAGTTTCACTTGCATTACAATATTTTCAAACAATATATTAATACTTGTGATGCTCCATAAAAGCATACGGCCTGACCAAATGAAATGTTTAGCAATGACACTGCTATGGAAAAATTAATCACACTGATTAAATACTACTTTCTATTTAAAATTTGAACTTGCCATTACTAATATCACACGTGCTACTCATTTGATGGAATAGAGCACAGCTCAAAGCTCAGCAAACTCCCCAGGAATCTTTCCTCACAATCTGGCAGGAGCTAGTTTATGCCTTTTGTACACTCATACTGACTTTGGAAAGAAAGTGCATGAAAAATACGTTAACAAGGTGAGACAAGATGATGAGAAAGAGAAATAAGTAATATACCTTGCCACAGGTGCTTCCCTTCACTGCTGCTATACCTAAGGGAAACAATTTTATTTTTACACCTAGCTGAATTAATTTACTGAATTGGTGTATGCTATAGTTAAAAGTCATCATGTACATGTAATTTCTAGTAGCTGCATATTTTGTGTGAATTCTTAAGTCCCATAGATAAAAAATGAGAGCCATGTTGGAGACAAAGGGGTTCTTCCATTCTGGGCTGAGATGATGACTTCTTTAATATCCTCTTTATAGGAATCTTTGTGGTTTAGCACCTCATATGAAATTTAATACTTTTTCACAAATAGCTGACAGCAAAGAAGAAATACAATTATCTCAGGACAAAGAAGTTATTTTTAGAGCTCTGTATTGTCTGCCAGACATCAGTCTTTTATAATACTTGATATATGCATGACATATATAACACATATATAATTGGACTGCTTGCTGCACTTGTATTCAGACTCTGATCTTATTTATATCTTTGTTGTGGGAGATTTATATCCAGGTGTGGTGGCTGATGAGCTCAGCCATAGCCTTTTTTGTCTGACACAGTCACTGGTAAGGCAAATCCTATTGGTAGGAGCAGTTTGCTAGTCGTTAATATAGGGAAAAAAAGTGTATTTGGAAAATAACAGCCATTAAATCTCTGCTTTAAAATTAATTAGAAAACAGGGACTGTGTTGGTGATGTATGTTTAAGATGACATAATACTGGTTAGGTAGGAGTGGCCATACAATACAGGACGATGGCTTCCCATAATTCAGGGAAGGACATTTCCTTGGCTACAGTGTCTCTCTGCAAAGCCATTTTCCAGCAGTCTTAGATATCTGTGACTGCATGAGTATACCTGCACACATGCTGCTCCCCTGCTGTCTGCATGCACTGTGCCCTCAAGGAGAAGTGATGCCCAAAAGGAGAAAAGAGAAAAACAACATCCCAGGATGGCAACGTGGCAGGAGAGGGGAGAGTGTGGGCATAGTGACTCTAGCCCAGCAGACACTCAGCACAGCATCAGGGCTCTCTGTTCCTTTAGTATCTATCATCATGTTCCCACAGAACCAAATTTTTCAGATACCTTCCTTATTGATAAAGCTTTTGGGCACATATTTTCTTGTTCTGTCTTGAATGGCATAGAGTGAAAATTATCAGGATGTGTTTTTTCTTTTGGTAAATTACACAACCATTTATTCTTGAAAAAATATTGTGTAAGTGGGAAATAATAATTATTAATATTACTATTATTAACAATAATAATAGTAATAATGTTGGTGGGAGCTACTGAGAACATTACCAAAATATATTCCGAGATTAAAAACTAAATCTGTTTCCAACACTTGAACAATTCCTGAAGCTGAAATCATGTTTTCTTGATAAGTATTTATACTTCCAGCATCTGAACACACCACTGGTCCTCCTGACACATAATTGATTAGTTCTACTTTTGTTGTTGATAAGCATTGCTGGAATTCTTGACAACTACAGACCCCAACACAGTCAATACTGATTGAGGTGAGAGCAGGAATCCTCCCTGCATTCAGATCTGCATTCATAACTATTCCAAGGTTGTAAAAGAAAGGAATGGAAAGGCTTTTTGTGTGTCTTGTATGAAGCTCCATGGTCACTAGCTAGGAGACCATTTAAATGGGTAAAGCACATACAGTTATTTGAACACCTCAAATGAACAACACTGCAATGCTTATATATCTACAAAACATTTCAAAGGAAATAAAGACATTTAATACTTTTCTCATTGCTACTCACATCTGAAAATATGGAGAAAATTTATTTTTTCCCTGCTTTTCATTGTAAGACGAAAAATCTTGTTTAAATAAGTAGTTGTTGTTCCTGCCCAACATAGCACTCTACAGTTATTCTGTGTTTATGCACATATAATTTTTATATGTTGTAAGAGATCAGCAAGATTCTTCTTCTTATCTTTTCTGATCAAGCTGATTTATTTATGTGTAGTAATTTCTTGAAATTCAGTATGAATTTAGATCATCCTCATAGTATTCTAAAGCACAGACATGATGTTTATTGTAGTAAACAACTTTTAATTTTAAAATTGCACTTTCCAAATTACTTCAGTTGCATATTAAAGATCTTTTCAGAGAAATAACTAACAGAGACAAAACTAGTCCAAATAAAAGTAAAATAAAAAGAGGGAAAAGCACAGAAAATTGCAGTAACAAGGAACCTGGGTTGCCTGACATTCATTTATTTTGCCATCACATTCATATGAAACTTCATGGTTGTTGGCCCTGGAGTTCATTTAAGCTCTAAAAAAATTTTCCTGAATCCTGCATGTGGCTGCCATTGTGGTAAATATGTCATTTCTGACCTAGCCAAAATACTGATACCTAGTGAGCATTTTTTTTTTTTTTCCCCAACAACTGGACAGCTCCATGTACTGTGCCATGGCTCAGGGCTACTTATGTTAGTAGTAAAGATGTGAGGAGTTAAGCAGAGATTTTTTAATAAATATTCTTCAGGACATATAAATGAAATAATTCATTTCCAGAGAATGAACTCTGGAAAAAGGAAAAGGAAGCAAATGTACATAAGGGCTAGTGAAATGCAGGCAGAAGAAAAAGGAAGAGAAGCCTAAGGCTTCATATCATTTGGACTTGCACAGCATAACACTGAAGATTTTTCTTTGTTAAATATAATGTTTAGATACACATGACAGAACTAGAAAACTGAGAGCCGATGGTGTGCTGCTGTAGACAGCTCTCAAGGCTCACTGTTGGGCCCATTGTTTTTTGCTCCTGGGTCTGATGACTGACAGCCTGGCAGCTGGCTGGAGGTTGGGAGGACCACGGTGGCTCACCGCAGCCCATGTGAACTCGGGGCACTGGCTGGCTCTGTCCCCCAACTTCCTTTACTTCTGTTTAAGAAACACAGCTTTAAACTAGGAATGCTTTTTTTGCTTTTCCATAAAGCCTAAACAGAGCAAAATCGCCATCTAGTGAGGATACTCTCTCAGCTCACTCATTTTACACAAGGCTTTTGTAAGTACAACTGAGATAATATTGCACTGCATTTCATTTTGAGTGACAACAATAAACGATATCTTGCAAGAAAAAACCCCAAGAATTTAAGGAAAAATGCATTTGCTTAAGTGACAGGAATACAGGCAATTTCTATAAAATAATATGTATCCAAGCACAGGTGTTCCTACCACCTCTCTCTGCAATCTTTAAGTTGCTAACTTTATTGTCTTCAGAATGTATTTACAGGAATCTTGAGCGGAGAGCCAGATTTAATGTCTGCATTGAGTGTCTTATGCCTCCTGCATAGGTAGTGCTCCAAAGAAGTGTCCAAGTTCTTGATCCTTTTTTCTCTGAATGAATTGTTAAAAATAAACTAACTGTATAATTGGCTAAAACCTGAAGAAGTATCCAGAAATGGTTTCACTTTTAGTAGTCTGTAACGAATTGAAGTGAATCTGCAACAAAGAAAAGATAAACCTGTATGTACTACATTAGCAAGTGTTTGAGAGGCTTCCAGCTAAATCCATTTTGCAGGTTCCTTTTGCTTGATCTGATTGCTTATTTCCACCTTGACACACCATATGTAAGTTGTTTCCTGTTACATTGAAGAAATAAACTGACTATTAAGGTTTAAAAAAATGCATAGCAAATCACTCTTTAAGATTTTATTTAAAAATCAATTACAGTTAAATATACTATATTTTAGATTCTCCTTTCCTGTTCTACATGTAGTCTTTTAAATTTAACTTTATAAAACTGTACAGTTATGAACATAAAACACAAGAAAAAGTAAGGGAAAATATACACAAACCTCCAAATACAAGAGCTGTGACTTTCAGATAACCACATGAAAGAATTCTGAAGAAATCATGAGTATAAACAACAGTGAGATAGGAAGAATCAGTATTTTTTCCCCTCAGATAAAGTTGTTTTTCTTGACTTGCCTTGGTAGAGATAGAGTTCTGGTGCTTACTGCTGATGAATATTTCTAGATCTTTTTGAAACTGCATATGTCAGCTTTATATAAAATTAAAATTTGAATCTACTAGCAGTTTACTAGGGATCAAAAAAAACCTATAGGATTTTTTTTTCCCTCTCCAAACAGAGGTATAATTTTGAACTGCTAAATGATACTGCCTAAATTTATTTCCTACTTTCCACAGAAGTAAATCATCCTCTGAGTTTGAACATTAGACTTCATGATGAAATGGTCTTCTCAAACAGAGCACGGGGATTATTCATAGCTGCAAAATTCAATGCAAAGTTGCACATGGAGTCACAGGCAATACACAATACATTTCACAATATACTGTAGTATCTTACTCCTTCTGTTATGTTATGAGGTCCAAGTCATACGTGAACAGGGTTGAGATCCTACATTGTGAGCCAGCAGCCATCAGATGGGGAAGGAAGACTGGCACTGATCACATCAGAACAGCTGTCCAAGAAATTATATCCTGCATTTCACACATTTCTGGCACAAACTCTGCAACAAATGTGACTGCAGCATTGTTTCCACGTATAATATCTCAGGATGAAGCTTTTTCCTATGTTGGTTGTGCTCCACAGAACCTATATTAGGTTCATGGACACTGAGCTGCCAGACAGTGACATGCGCTTTCTTGTTCTCTGCATGCCAAAGAGAGCTGGACATGTTTGCATGGGGTTACCATGAAAACATCAGCAGTCCTCAATAGTTTGACCTTTTCCAGGTATTTTCCTGCTGCAATACATTCTGAGAAAGAGTGGAAACTTTGGTTTACTGTGGATTATTTATTGGGTTGCACTGCATGAGGATAAGCAAAGACAGTGAAGCAATGTGTTTTATGCTCCCATTCTGGGTATACAATGAATCTCAGGAAAGGCTTGGTAGGTATTTGGCAGAGTTAAGAGTTCCTTTTGCCCCTAAGATCTTCCTTTTTATTTTAGAGTTTTTGGGTCTCCTGTGGTGAAATGATAACTAGGAAGATGAATTGCCATAGGCCAGACTACTTGTTCAGACATAGGAGACCTGGTACCTCAAATTAGGATACTCATCTCAGTCTCACCAGTTGATTTCATTTAAGGATGTGAGCCTAAGGATGTGAGTCTAAGGAATTCCTGATTTACAGGATCAACAGCATATTCCTCACAGTGTTTCCTCTTGCATATAAGTAATTATGTAAAACAGAACACAGCATATGGATCTCTCCTTTAGACTGCAGCTTTCTGGATTTAGTACTTGTTGGGACATCTGGTAAGGTACCAGCTATCAGATAAAGGAAACTGTGGTGATTGAATGATATATATATCATTCAATATATACCTGAGATATGCCTAGGATTGAGATGCAAAAACCTCTGTGCTAAAATGCTAGAAATTTGAAATAAGGTTGGTCCTGGGTGTAGTTCTTCATGTGGGGTCAGAAAGACAGCCATTACTTTGTCCCCCTGTTGTTAAAAGGAAGTTTTTTTTTTAAACAGGGAGAAATGGCAGGTAAGGCCAAGATTCTACAAGAAATCAAAATAAGGCTGCAGCTGGTATGAAATATAGCACAAATTTAGGGATAATAGGACCATCTCTCATGAAAAACTTGTGCAAGTCATTGTTTATGTTAAGTGAACTTCAGTAAGTAATTTGAAAGGCAACATGCCATATCTAAATGATCTGAAGAATCATCATAGAATCACAGAATGGCTTGGGCTTGAAGGCACCTCAGAGATCACCTGGTTCCAAGCCCCCTGCCATGGGCAGGGAAAGCTTCCAGCAGATTAAGTTGCTCCAAGCTCCATTCAACCTGGCCTTGAACACCTCCAGAGATGGGGCATCGACCACTTATTTGGGCAACTTGTTCCAGTGCATCACCACCCTCACAGGAAAGAGTTTCTTCCCAGTATCTAACTTAAACCTACTTTCTCTCTGTTTGAAGCCCTTCCCCCTTGTCCTATCTCTACATGCCCTTACAGAGAGTCCCTCTCCATCTTTCTCACAGGCCTCCTTCAGGTACTGGAAGGTCACAATTAGGTCATCCCAAAGCCTTCTCTTTGCCAGGCTGAGAAAACGCAAACCTCTCAGCCTTTCTTCATAGGAGAGCTGCTCTATTCCACTAATCACCTTGGTGCCCCTCCTCTGGCCTCCCTCTGACAGGGCCATGTCCTTCCTGTGCTGGGGACTCCAGAGCTGGGTACAGCACTGCAGGTGGGGTCTCACCGGAGCAGAGCAGAGCAGAGCAGAGGGAGGAATCCCCTCCCTTGCCCCGCTGCCCACACTGCTTTGGATGCAGGACAGGATTGGCTTTCTGAGCTGTGAGTGCACATTGCAGGGTTGTGTCCAGTCTCTTATCCATCAGCACCCCACAAAGGTTATGTGATTGGGATTTTACCCAATCTGTCATCAGCTCTGTTTTTCATCCAGATCTTGACTTCACCAGGAAAATTAAACAAAAGAAAATTAAAAAAAAAAAAATATCTTTTATCTGTCTATTTAACCTTTAGCAGTTGCTATAGCAATAACATTTCTCAAAATGCTAAATTCAAAAGAACAGCTACCTTTGTTCTTGAGACATCATCTTTTAATTTTCCAATTTCTCTCACACTCCATTTAAAGAAGCTGTGAGTCTGTGCTCCCATCACCAAAATATACAAAGTATATTTTTGAAAAGAAAACAAAAAAGGGATTGACCTATTTTCCCACTTTTTTTTGCACCTCCCACTGTTTCAGCACTTCCATGCCACATTAGTGATATGATGTGTGCGCTCTGATATTCAGCTAGAGATGCTATAGGACACACACTCTGCTGTACAGAGGCTGGTACAGGCTTTAAGTGATACTCTGCTGACAATACTTCTAGGTTGGCATAGATGAGAATCTATCTATCTTGTGCAGTATCTTTGTAATTTACCTGGATCGGGCTTTTTACATATCATCTGATGCAGTCTTCTTCTTAATGTTTTCTATTTTTTTTTGTTGTTTGTTTTTTTTATTGTTTTGATTTGTGCTTCTCTTTTCTGAAGTTCCAGTCCAGACCACACTTTATGTCTTTCTAGGGTATTAGAGGGTTTAGGTGAAATACCTTGGTTACTTTTAATTCATAGCTGAACAGCAAAAACTTCCCTGTGTCAGCTTAGGCTAGCAGTTTGTTAGTAACACAGACATTGTAGTGCAGCAATAAAAGAAAAAACTTTATGAAAAACACATGCACAATGTGTTTTGCTCTTTCCCCTTGTCAGTTGTAGAGCATCACTTATCAGATGCTGCCTTGGATCAGCCCCACTGGGACCCTGCAGGTGCAGAGGGGATGGTGGCCTCGGGCAGGGGCAAGCTGCCATGTCGCAGGGCTTGGGGACCACCAGCAGCTGCTCTCTGAGGCAGAAGCATTTTCTTGAGAAATCTAAGGAATTAGGTACCTACATTTTATTATCATAAAGGGTTAGGACCCTGGACTTACCTGAGATTTTTTTATGAAGCCCAGCCTATGGGCCAGGCACTGTCATGCCTTTATCTTGAAGTGAATCTTCAGCAATGCAGAGAGGTACCATAGGAAATGATGCTACAAAAAACATCCGCAGATACCCATGTAAGCTGGCCCATGCTATGGCTTTCATGAGCATTGGTGGAATGCTAAAGAATATAAAATCTCAGGGTGAAATTTTGTGGAAATTAAGCTTTTTGCAGAGGCTCAGGGTCACTTTACCAACAGTCTGTGGTCTCTTCTCCTACTACATTAGGTATTAACTGCCTGTGCACAGACTAATGCTGATATGGTGCTGCCACGTTCAGCCTTGAACCTTGCCAATCCCAACCTTGCCTTCCTGACTTGGCTTCCCAGCTTGACCTCTGACCTGCCTTGCCACCCATGATTTGTCTGCTGATCAGAGAACAGTTGGCCAGGCCTGCTCTTCTGCCTTGCTGGGGTGCCATGGGACTGTGGCTTGTCGGTGACTGTCAAGCCAGTGCCTGGCTGTCACCCTCAGCTCCTGGCTCACTGCCCCTTGCAGAGCTGCCAGCTCTCACTACTCCTTGACACAGAGGTTAAATTTGACTCAGTTTTGTTGCTTAGCTTCAGTTTTCACTATTCTTTAAATGAATGCTTAAATTTTTTAAATTAAAAGCCCAAATAGAATAACTTTCCAACTGTTATGGCATATGAAGGATTTAAAAATGAACCGGAGTTCTTTTTTCCATGAAGTTACAGTGGAGTTTGGTTCTGCTTTTATTTCAATGCTACTGTGAAATTTCACATTCTGTTGCAAAATGCATAGGTCAGCAGCTGAAAAAACTCATGATGAAGTAACTTTCACCGCTGCTTGCATAATTCTTCCTTCATAATATATAAGAAGGAACTACAGAAAAAAAACCCCAACCCAACAAATCAGAAATACAAATCCACATCAAAGCAAAATCCAGTAAATGGAAACAAAAAAGAGAAGGGAATGTGATTTTCTAGAGAGGAAAGCAACAGCCAGAATAGTGACTAGCCACAGGATCACAGGCCAATTGTGGTTTGAAGGTGTGTTAGTTTGAAAGACAGGTGTCTGCTATGGAAAAGCAGGAGCCTCTCTTGGAACAGAGAATGCAAACTTCCTCTCTCAGAACTGTCATAATTTTGAAATTAAGGGACTCTCAGGCAAAGATATGAGGATAACACTTCTTTACCAGTGTGTTTAACAAGGCAAACAGAACAACAATAACTATGGCATTAACAACAAACAAAAACCAGGGAAATGGTCACAGTTTTCTCTGCTGCTGGTGCCTTCCCACTTTGGTGCAGTTAACGTCACAAGCTGCCAGAGTGAGGAGGAGTCCCGGGATGCTGGAGATGTATCAGAACCAGGCTCACGGCATGGAGAAACCCAGAACAAACTGAAGAAACAACGGGCGTGGGGCAGCAGCTCCCAGCAGGGCAGGGAGAGGCGAGGTCCTGAACTCCCAGGGTAGCAGATTAAGAGAAGCTGGCAGGCCACCCCAAGCTGAGCTCCAGCGACGCCTGTGAAAATCTCCCTGCAGCAAAACCCACAGCCTCACTGTTCCCTCCAAGAGCCAAACTTGTCCAGAGTGAAGTGAAGTCCAGGTGCCACCCTGTCCCCCGACTTCAGCCACATTTTTTTGCCCTAAGTACACTTAAGCACCCAGTAATTAGTTCCTTAGCAACTTATGGGAAAAAATTCTATAAGAAAGAAACCCAACCCCCAAGAGAAGGGACCTCAGGGAATCTCAAGTGCAAGCGTCTGCTAAAGGGAAGGTCAGCTACACGGTCAGATGTTGCTCAAGCTTTGTTGAGTTGGGTGTTGGAAACCGCTGAGGATGGAGCACATGGAACACCTTGGTGCAACCTGCTCCACTGCTTGTCAGTTCTTCACCACTCAGAAACTCTTCCTTATATTAACTCTGACCCTTCTTGCTTCAAGTTATACACATGATTTCTTGTCCCTCCTTGTCATGGTTTCAGCTCAGGCAGAGTTAAGTTCCTTTCATAGCTGTTTCAGTGCTGTGTTTTGAATTCAGAATGAGAATGGTGTTGATAGCACACTGATGTGCTTTGGGTTTTGTTAAGTGTTTATCCTAAGTAAAGGACTTTTTCCTTGTCTCATACTCTGCCTGTGAGGAGGTTTGCAAAAGAAATTGGGAGGGGCCATAACTGGGACAGGTGACCCGAACTGGCCAAAGGGATATTCCACACAATAGAATGTCATGGCCAGTATATAACCTGGGTGAGGTTACCCAGAAGGGTGGATGATCTGGATTTGGGAGTAGGGTCTGGCATTGGTCAGTGGGTGGTGAGCAATTGTGTTACATGTCACTTGGTTTTCCCCTTATTTCATTATTATTATAATTGACCATTAATACTAGATTTTAATTTTTTTTAAATTATAAAACTGTTCTTATGTCGATCTACAAGTTTTACTATGATTCTCCTTTCCATTCCACCTGTCTGTGGAGTGACAGAAGGGGGTTGAGTGAGTGGCTGTGTCATCCCTAATTTCCAGCCAGGCTTAAAACACACCACTCCTGCTAGGAGTGAAGAGCTTGGCTCCATCTTCTCAATACCCTCTTTGCAGGACTGCAAAACTGCCATTAGGTCCCCCAAAGTCATCTCTTCTCCAGGCTGAACAAGACCAGCTTGCACAGCCTGGCAAGGTCCCATTTCAGAATGTGCAATTAACAGAAAACACAGACACGCACAGCAACTCATGAAAACAATGGAAATGTTCTTTTCAATTGAGAAGTTTTTAATTTACACATAGAGGGATATTCTCAATAGAAATATCTTATTGTTTTATGCACATCCTCCATACATAATGTCAGACCTAAAAGGGTGCTGAAAAGTGCTGGTGAAAATCTTTCCACCACACAAATTTGCTAGAGGACAATTTTTTTCTTTTGATGGAAAGAAAAATTCTTTCCCTATGAAATAAAAACACCATAACCAAATATTTTTCCTGGGAAATGAGCAAAAATAAAAAAAATGTGAGAGAAGAAAAAAAAGCAATGTTTTAACTCTTTTCAGAGGGTCAGGTGTCTGGATGGGACAGGGAACCAAGCAGCCAGGCAGCTGTTTCTGGGGCCTGCACATGAACAGGTCCCTGAATTAACAGCTGTACTTCTGATTTGTGCTAACATCAACTCTTTCAAAATGTGGGTTCTTTTGCTTCCATTCTTACTGTTTGTTGGTACATTCATGTTCTTTGCTGGTTTGCCAGTATTTCTGTCTGGCTTGTAATTTTTAAATTTTTTTTTAAACTGGCAACTGAGAGCCCTGGAACCTCGAGCTGAGGCCTCCAGGTGCAGTTAAGTAAATGGATGTAAACCTTCCTCTACTGAGTCTGAAAATGGAACCACACTCCAGATTTCAGTCATAATAAGCAACTCTAAAGGCTGGTCTTTACATTGCTGATGTGAAACCTCACATTTCTATCTTTCTCTTCCTCCCCTGCACGTATCAGGAAAAGTTTCATCCAAGTTAAAACACTGGTGGCTAGAATTTTCTTCTTTATAGGCACTTGAATTAATGAATCTTCAACTATCTGAAACCCAAAACAGGCATTGTAATGAAACTGCATGACATACAGTTATACATTAGAACATATATTTTTCAAGGAAAACAAAAGCTTAAGGGCAGGAGGTAAACAATTTTAAGAAGTGTCTGATCTCAGGGGTAAGGGGTATGCTAAAGAAGAATTTGAGTCTTTAATGAAACACAAGAACCATCATAGCAGCTTAAATAACACCATGAAATTACAGATAAATTGACCACACTCCCTTTGTCTGTCTGTTCCCTTGCTAATGATGACAAAGAGGACTTGAATTTCATTGACCCTATAGTAAGTTCTTACTGTCTCCAGATGCTGGTTTTGCTTAGACTGGTATCTCTGACTTTAGGGGCATTTCCTAGGTACAGACTGGAGATGAATTTTTCTTTCTTTTCCTTTTCTGTTATCTAGTTTTCCTTTGCACATGCTCATTCAGGAAATTTTGACAGTTTGTCTTTCACAGGAAGTCCTGTAGGTGATCAGTGCAGTGTTTTTTGTAGCAGAACTGCACAGAGCATGTTCTTTCACTTGGTCTTCCTCACGCTTTCGTAGGCAGAAGCAACACCTGAGCAAATTCACTATCTCTGTTCGTGCAGTTTCACTCACAAAGCAGTACAGAATGGGATCCGCAATGCAATTCAAACTTGTTAAGGCCTGTGTGACTCTGTAAACCTTATACATCAACAACAAAAGATGTGGGTCAGAGGTGGAAGGTTCTTTGATGCTGCGGATAAGCAATACAACATGATAAGGAGTGAAGCAAACAATGAAGCTTACTGTGATGTTCAAAATAAGTTTCCTCACTTTTTTCTTTTCTTCATCTACTGTGGCTTGGTTATATCTCACTACTTGGTAGATTTTGTGGTAGCAAAACACAATGATTATCAAAGGGACCAAGTACCCTGAGCATATCCGGAATAAATTTATGTTCGCCTGCCACCTTTCCAGGGGGTAGTTATCATAGCATAATGTATGATTAGTGAAATTGCAAGGATCATTGAATACTTCTTTGTACACCAATATGACTGAATTAAAGATGCTTTCCAGAAGCCAAACAATTATGCTGACAATCAATGAAAATCTTCTTGTGCGCAAGTACTGGAGCTTCAAGGGGTGAACTAATGCTAGGTACCTGTCAAGAGAGATGCAGGCAAGGAACGCAGTGCTGGTGTAGAAATTCATATACATAAGGAAGGCAAAAATCTGACAAAGCAAGGAAGAGAGCCTCCAGTCATCTCCATGCCAGGCATAATCAATCCACAGGGGCAGAATCAAAGAGTACAAAAGGTCAGCCAGGGACAGGCTAAAGATGTAGACTGCTAACTCATTCTTTTTCCTCACCTGAATGCAAGATGCATAGAGGGATATGCAGTTGATGGGAACACTGATCATCATCACAGTGCTGTACACAAATGGAAACAAATACTTATCCAGGGTGTGATCATCATGACACTCAGTTTTGTTGTTCATTGTCCACCCCAGTAGTATTCTTGAGATAATTCCAGCCTGGGTGCAATAAAACCCCCTCTTGTAGTCTGATGGGTTGTCATCTGCTAGTTCTTCAGGACCTGATTGACAAGATTCCAGCCCTCTGTTACCAAAAAGGAAAAATGTCAGCTATAACATTTCTGCTGCTTTTATGGGATTCTTGGTGTGTGTTTTTTGTTTGGTATTTTTTTTTTTTAAAGAAGAAAGAAACTGTGTTCGTAGGAGATCAGAGGATGTTAGTTCTCCTGGAGTTAGGAATGCATAGGAAGAGGAACCCAAAATCTAAGGCTGTCAAGACCAGTTAGATGGAAGCTTCTACAGCAGAAGCAGGATGAGTAGTTAAGACACTTCTTCTAGGAGTGGGGTGGTGTCTTGCAGTCCTGGGTCTCTCTTGTGGGAGAGTTAAAGGAGATCAGAAAGTGGACCACAAATAAAATAAGAGATGTGCACTTTCTATTATTCTGGTAAGCACTGTTTTGAGAACATGAATAAGGCAGATTTCTTATCCCAAATAACCTCCTCCCCTCTAAGGCAATGGAGAGACAAGGATAGAAATACAAAGGTTCAGGTACTGCTGGATGTTGGGATCTGCTCAGAAGAGGAAAATGTGTCTGGTATATTTCCCTATTGCAAATCACTCTTGTCTTGTCTGCATCTTCACACATCCCTGCTTCCTCTCTACTCCCTAGTATGCGTTCCCACATGAACTTGCCATCAACTGTGCTGTTCCAGCAAGACTTACTGCATGCACCAGAAACCCTCGTGTGAAACCTGTCAGACTACTAGGCTCTGGCATGCACACGACAGACAATCTGCTGGGTGTCCCTTTGAACATGTGAGGTGGAAACTGAATACAGTTTCTCATTTACACTCTGTCTAAAAACTGCAGCTGTGATGCATGAGCTTATAAAGCCATTAGAAATTAAATTTTCTTAGTCACTTCCAGGACTGTGGTTATCAACAGCTTCAACACGAAAAGATCAGTAAAATGTCAGCCCTGACTAAAGCAGTGGGACTGGAGGAGTTACGTGTGTGAGCCTTAGAAACACATAAAAGAGCTGCCCTTCCAGTAAGAAAGGGTGTACAATCATAGTTGTGAGACAGCTGGTACTCACTGATTGTATCACAGCTCTGACACTCAACAGTTCCCTTCTCTAGAGAACTAATTGTTACATTCTGGAAGTACAAGAATGGAAAATATTGGTTGCAGTCTCCAGTTATACTGCCAAATATACTAACTACTTGAGAGACTGCTGTGATAGCTCATCTGTGCTTTGAGTCTGGACTGCAGCACAGGTGGTGAAGAGGCTGAAGAATGAGTAGGTTGCAAGATAGTACATCTACAACTATTCTCACATGGGAAAGAAGTCCAATGGAATACATCTTGTGTGCAGAAACTTTCCCACGTGGTAAGAAAAATTCAGCCTTTTATATGTTTGATGTGTATGGGGGTTTATCATAAAAACAGGTTTATTGCCTGTGCTGAGGAGTTATTATATGACTCTCTTATCCCCTTTCATTATTATTCATAAAAAAAAGGAGCAATGACAAAACTACCCAGAAAGCACATATTCAATTTTACCTGCCACTGCCTTATTTAATCAAGTTGCCTAACTTATCAGCTAGAGCTAAACTCATTCACAAGATATTGAAAGCCAAGGAAAATTCTTGAGGAGGACTTGTCAATTTCGTCCATTGAGAAACTTTATCAACATGATGACTAGTTTAAAAAAATACAGTGTCTATATTTAAGACAAACATAAGATGTCTGCATTTCAGCTTGCTTTCATAAAACCACACAGTAAATAGGGCATTGTAAGGTTATCAATATAGATAAGTATCACAAAGATCTAGCTCTAAAAATTGGATCTCAGGGTTATGGGACCCACTTCTCATCAAAAAAGAAATCAAATGTATGCAGACAGACCAGATGAATCAAAGATAAAATACCTACCTCTTCTCCTAATCACACTTTAGCATCTCTTTTTGTATGACAGGTCTCTTCATGTCTAAGAGGGAAACGTGCCCTTTCAGAAGCATGGGTGTAGTGCAGCAAGTGTATGAGGCAGTGTTTCCTAGTCTCGTGACTGAGAAACTGGAATTCCTTCTCCCTCCCCCAAAATTCTTTCTCTTTTGTTAATTAACTTCTTGTATTATAGACTTGCCATCCTTATAAGCTCCCAGCTTCTCTCTTATTACTCACAACAGCTTCTTTTGCATCTACTCTTAGACCAACATGCCAATTTCCTCATACCACCTGGGTTTTTTTCAGCTTTTTCATTTTAGCTGATTGTTTCTAAGAATTTTGCTCTGTTGATCTTACTGATCGTAAGGTAAAACTCATCCTTATATTGCTCTTATCTGAATAAACCACATGTTCTTTGGGGCAAGACTTTGCTTTTCTGTCATCCACCTTAAAGAACTTTTATCTGAAGGAGTAATTGGCTAATGGCAGCTGGGACACTAAAAATGAAATTCAAAGAAGTGAGTAGAGACCACATGAAAATTGTCACCTCAGAAATAATTTTCTGTTCTTCATATTCACAAGTCACTGTACCCCACTGCTTTCTTCTTACCCAGTACATCCATTAGTTGCTATGAACGCAGCCCTGGAGGCTGCGTAGCATTCCCCAGGTAATCCATGTCTGAACTTTGATGACACATTGATGGTACTCACATGAGGACATGCTTTCAATGATGGTAATAACGAGAAGTGTGTCATTCTGGCACATACTGATGACCTATACTTAAGTGTGTCAAAGAGCCAGCAAACGAAGCTTACCACAATGCATGCTGCATTTTCTTGCTCAGAAGTATAAAAGCAGAAAGCACCACTTTGCCCTGATTACAACACATTTCATTCAAATTGCTTGGGGCCTTATTTCAGAGGAAGTAGTCCATATCACACTTTCTTGCTGAGTTCTTTTTCTGATAATTAGGACTTTGTAATGCAAGATGACTTTTCTTACCTGAATGCATGATCTGAAGCATTCCCAGGTTTTCCCTCTGCTGCTGAGCAGGTTTATCTAGGAGTCCTAGGTATCCTAAAACCCAATATTTGATAATTTTACCCAATGATACATTTTTTTAAACCATGAAGGAATTTTGGTCTAATGATATGGTCTAATGGTTTGACTTTCATGGTCCAAATCTACTGTGACTAATTCCATATACTTGTGACTTATTTTATAGTCTTGTTTTGGTAACAGATGTTTCAAATTAAAAAAAAAATAAAATCTTAACAGTAATTTTTTCTTTTAGATACATTATTCGATTATTCTCATAGTTCCTGCCTCCATCATTTTGCTACAGAAGATGCACTGTACAAGAATTCTGAAGAGTCAATAACACATAAAACTTAGCGAAATGGAGTAGCAAATGTTATGCTTCAAGTACTGTATGCAAACAAGCCTGTAAAGGAACCTTGTGAGATTTACTAGAGAAAAGTAGTCACTATATACTGTATTTTTATCAATATATTTCTACAGCATCTTCAGGTTCATAGAGAGCTTTATGTGGTGTCTCCATTTATGACATTTTGAAAGTCACAAAGTACAAAGTGAAATTTTCGTAAGCATAAATACAAAAAGGCATTCCATACTCTTATCTGTAAAAAACTTTGTAAGGGAAGAAAGGAACAATGCTGTGCAAGCTAGTGCAGTAGCTGCTGTACTGGTGATACTGTACATCAATCATAAGATGGAAACACAGATTGTTTTCCCTTTTCTCTTTAAGCAATTTCAACAAAGTAGATTGCTTTGTGTTCTCAAAGTAAGTTCTATTGCCAAGGTGAGTTCTTCAAGTACAGAGGACATTCTATAGCTAATTTTTTTACCTAACAAGCAGATCTCAAAAAATTCTGAAATGCTTCACAGTTTAGGAGAGTTGAAATACACCTTTCAGAAACATGGGCTTTTTTTCTTAAAATTAACAGCATTTTTCCTCATGCAACATTAAATTTCACCCACAGGTCTCCATTAGATTCTGTAGAGACTCAAACAGGTCTAAAAGAGCTCAGCCTTTTTAACGTGAAGACATACTTTACAGACTGTTTCACTGAGCATATACATTCACTTAATGTGAGGAAATAGGAAAAAAAAAGTGGTTTTGGAATGTAGGCCATGCAGGCAAGTATCATTTTACTATATCAAGTCCATAATATTTTCCTCTACACATACAGAAAGATGTACATTATATCTTCACATTCATGATACTTGGCATTCTAAGAAGCTACTTTTACCAGAGCTTATTTTTCTGCTAAGTTTTAAGCACTATGCATATTCATATAAACAGTACTGGATATCTTAATAGTGTCTGAAAGTACTGAAGAACACTAATAGAAGAGTTACTGGAAACCTCTGTGAGGCCTGAGTCACTTTTTGCAGGGATGGAACAGCTCAGAATGTCAAAAATTCACTCCCAAATACAGTTCTCCATTCTTGTTGTTGATTAACAGTATCCTGATCATATCAAGGCCATTACAACAAACAATGAATCAAGCTTTCATTCCCAATCCTAGGCATGTCTTTCCTAATTCAATCTTTTGATGTCTTTTGCCTTAGTCTCATGTTTTGGTTGTGCTGGGATTGCAATAATCCTTCTCCCAAAGCAATCTTTTCCAGCCCCTTTTGTGTCCCTTCTTTCAGATGGATGATACCAGCATCCATTAGGGAGAGCTAGGTTGAAACCTGTCCCAGAATGGAGTTGTGTCCCTGGCTCCTTGGAACCTGAGCACTTACCTTGGCAGCCACGTGTCCCCGTGCAGTGGTGCCTGTTATGCCAGTGGCAGTGTAACCCGTATCTGCTTCTGAAAGTGTCTGCTTCTGCTTGATCAGATACAGAGACAGGAAGCTACTCTGAGATAAACAGGCAGCAGTTCACACCATCTCTTGGTTTTGCTTCCTTTTCTTTTTTTCTGTCCCCAATTCCTTGTTAATCTAATCTTATCCATGAGAAAAAAGATGATGAACAAAGGATGGAAGCAACCTCAGTAGATATAGGAATACTTTTAGACTTTATAGAAGTTTAATCTAAAATATTGCCTAATCATATGAGCATAGTATATTACACACACCTTATCTAGGAGACTTCACGTTTTGCAGAGAAACCAAACCACAGAAATAAAATGCTGTGTTTCTTTTGTGTTTACTTGTAAAAGTTCAAAATTTGTATGTTTTTTGTTAACTGAAGGACCTCACCTGCTTTCCCCCACGAATTCATCACAGAACGAAGTAAGAATCCACCTGAGAAGAGCTCAAAAATGTTTTACAATAACTTTAGGAGTTTGTGGAAAAAGAATTAAGTATTTTCAGAATTTATGAGAATTTCATGAATAGTTCTAGTTAACAAAGGATAACAGCATTTTATGCATTATGACAGGTTACATATTTATGTATTTTTACATAAACTGAATCTGAGGTTGGATACAGTTTTCAGAGGAGTGATTCTTTCAACAGGTAATTCTATTCAATTAGACTGGTGGAAAGTTGCTACATAAGCATAGTTCTTTTCCTCCTCTGTGATCAGAGTAATTAATTGTGTGTATTTTTTCTTAAATTCTGTTTGGAATTAAATTCTGCTTTAAGAAAGTGGGCACAATTTCACTTGAAATGTCTGTCTGTTGGGCAACACCAAAGCTGTCGGGTTTGATGATTCAGATGCTAAGGAGAAATGAAAGAGAACAATTTGAAAAGTTCTAAAATAGGGGCATACTGACTTCCTTGAGAATAGCAGGCAGCTCTACAATATTTAACCATTGTATACAGAGATTTGGTTCCTTATTTTTCAGTCAGCATGACCTTTTCATCCACAGTTTTTTACTGATCTGATTGTTACATGAAGCCTAAACTATCAAATACTTGTGGCCATTTTCAAACTGTTCAAACAGGACCTCTTCCTATTTGGTGAATGGAAGACCAATTGCTTAGATAAATTTCTAAAATAAATTTCAGTCACACCATCATTTTCACTTGAGAGATAAGTCATTAGACAAAGATCTGTTTCATCACTTTCCACGTGCCTTTTCCTAACATGGTACCTACCAAGTATGCTGGTTCTGGTGTTTTGTTGAGCATTCCTATACTTTGCTGTAGAAAAAACAGTTCTTATCATTATTAGAAACAGAAATATAGTTGAAACATTTCTACAGTTCTTTGCTGTGATGACAGCAGAACTGAAAGATCAAAGGAAGCAAGAGAGGAGATGATGCCTTTTATGCATTCTGGAAGTAAAGCTGTATGTTAAAATAAATTCTTAATTGTGTCCATATGCAAAAATTTAATTTCTGATGTAAGCAGCACAATTTTCCAGGGTTTTTGTGAGATCTGGACATACGCAGTATCTCAGATCAGTCATCCGAGAACAACAGGTGTTATTAGTGTTTGCTGAGAAAAAAAACCAAAACAAAACCCAACAGTGAAACAGAAAAGCATTAACAGTGGAAAACAACGTTATCTAGAAAAGAAGCAGTAAGTTTATTGTTAAATTTGGATTTACAAAGGATCCATAAATTTTCCTGTCAGGAAAATTAATTCACAAACACCAGAGGCTTATGTCCAAAAAGGATACAGAGGAGTCCTGTAACTTTATTTGAATAAAGGGAGAGGTCATGGGGCATTCCCCATGGGGTCTCTCAAAAGTTTTAGGGGATGCAGCCTCCTTTTTATCCTCATTTCCTGACAGCATTTCCTTCTCTTTTTCCCCACTGGCTGGGGTACTTGAGAGGTAGACTTCCTGAAATGCCTAAATATCCCCTTCTAATGTATACCCTCTCATTTTTCATTTTCCTTGTGTCGCTGTTCTTTTTCTCTAAATCCAGAGATTTAGCAGTCTTGAGTGAATAACAGTCTGTGTCAATTAGTGGAATTTCTATGGAATTTATGGTTCTCCCCACTGCTTCTTTCACCTCTCCATATCTGGTCTTATCTATAATCAGGCCCACGGTTTGTTGGTAAAGACACCTCCTTCTCATTCCTTTCAGTGTAAAGAAAAAATTGGACCAACACAAGGTCAAGATACAGAACGAAAGGTGAAAAGAGTCACACCAAAATATCCTTTTCTTTCCACCAAAACAGATTCTGAGAATGTTTTTCTGTACCAACTGAAAAGGGCAGACACTCAGCACATCACAGAATTGCAAATATGTTTTGAAAACTGACAGTTTTAGGACCTCATGAATAAGAGACTGAATTTCACAGCTGAAGCCTTTTTCATGAAATAAATGGATGCATTAACCAATGGAACTATAAAAATGAACCAATGAATAATTTGTAATAGTTTTACAAACCTTCCAGGTGTGCAAAGCTGTACAGTCTGCTGGAATGAATGCAAAATGGGACCAGGAGCATAATGCTACCTCTGGCACTGACTCACGGTAGCCCTGAGGAAGTCACTCTGACCGTCTGCCGTGTAATAAGGGTATCATATAGCTCATTTGGGTGTGAGCATGTTCATTAGTTAATTCGTGATATTGCTGTAAAGTGCAAAATGTTTTGTGAGTGCTTGGTATTGTTATTTAAAAAGAAATAAACAGGAAACGTCAGTCAGGTAATGTCATCACTGAGACATTAGATCCCTCAATGACAATGGCAGAGACACAATGATAACGAGAGTGACCGAGGCTCGAATAACAGCATTCTTTATGGTTAGAAACATGCAAAACCGGGGCTTTTTCACAGCTCTTACACAACGCAGGACATTAGCCACTGCATCTCCTCAGGGCTCATTCTTCCTCTGGGCACATGAAACATCTCTGTGAAACACTGAGGTCAACAGGCAAGACGGTTCCCCATTACGAATTTTTATAGGACAATCAAGATTGCCGATCTCCGGATTACTTTTCCTCCGAGCCGAATGCTTGTATGAGCTGGACTCTGAGGGAACACCCCGGCAATCCTCAAGGAAATATTTGGCCTGCTGCTCAGCACCACCTCGGCTGCTCTCATTCTGATGCGGCTGCCCTACCGCGCACCCCTGAAGGTGTAAACAAGCTCGTTCAGCCCATCATAATTTAAACCGCATTTTCAGCATCCCTCTCTGAGGTCCTGCTGACGCAGCTGCGGATCTAACCGGGACCAAGTGGGATTCCCCGGGAAGGCCGCGGGGCTTCCAGCACCCTCTGCGGGCATGGCCCGTGCGGGCAGGGCCCGGGGCCGCTCCCAGCACCCGCCCTGAGGCCACTCAGAGCTTTCTCCCGGCGCGGGGACGCTGCGCGGCTGCAATGCGCTCCTTCAAAGCGCCGCTTCGTGCCGACTCCTCAGGGGATTTGGCAGCAGCCCGAGAGCGGCGCAAAACCAGGAAACCGGCTACGAGGTGCTGGGAGGGCCTGGAAATGAAAGACGCAATAGCAAACGCCGTTCTTCGCCGGAGACAAGTATCGTGCCTTGCCAGAGGCCCCAAACGGGAGAGTCAGAGGCCTCGAAAAGGACAGCTTGACTGCCCCTACGCGCGGCGACCCACGCTGCACTGAACGCAGTTCCCGTCGCACACCCACACAAACCCCTCCTTCCCTCACGGCCATGCGGCTTTCCGGCACTCAAGACGGCAACAGCTTCACTGGCGGCTCAGTGCTCAACTCCAGCATGGCGACGAGCACCCCACCAGCGTGCCTTGCCGTCTCTCAACACGGCAGCCGTTGACTTCAGCCGGGCGGGGCTGCCCGTGAAGGCCGAGCCCCTCCTGCCCCGTTCCCTTGAGCAGGATGGCGGCGCCGGGCGCTGCCGCCCCGCCCTGGGGCTGGCGGCGACGCGGTCACGTGCCGCGCGTTGCCGGGCAGTGCGGAGGCGCGGCGGGGACGGGGCGGCCGCGGGGCGCGGCGGCAGCGGGGCTGGAGCTGGACCGGGAGCTGGACCGGGATCTGGACCGGGATGGGCTGCGCGGCTCTGCTCTGGGGCACGATACTGCTTGCCTGCAGCTGCAGCCCGGGGCCCCCCAGGGTCGGTGCCGCTCCGTTCTTGGCGGCCACCTACGTGCTGGACGATGCCAACGGGCTGGGCAGGGAGTTCGACGGGATCGGGGCTGTCAGCGGCGGCGGGGTGAGTGGCTTCTCCGGGGCTGCGGCGCTGGTACCCTTCACGGCGCGTCAAGGGACACTGGGCTGGCATCCGTCGGTGGGAGCGTGTGGCGGCTTCGGCGGGGCCTGGGCCGGGGGTGTCGCGAAGGGGAGCGCTGGGGCCTGGCGGGGTGCGGGCACAGCCGCGGGGCTCGGCGGGGCAGGCCCGGCCGCGCTGAGCGGAGCGGTGCGGCGCGGTCCGGCTGCGGCGGAGAGGGAGCCGGGCCCCGCTTTGCCCTCCGGCCACCTGCCCTGTGGCTTTTCGGGGTGCCCAGGGCCAGCCGTGTCCTGGGTGCTGGTGGAGGAGAGCTAAGCTAGCGTGGGTTTTTATGTGGAGGGTTTCAGTAGTCCCTGCGTTTTAATATGCTGGACGAGCCACAGCCGCTCGTGGTCTTTGGTGCGGTGTAGGCAGCAGAGCCGTGACATTCCCGGAGCTTTTACCCTCCCTTCGACCTGCTGAGATGCTTTCTCTGGCCTCCTGCCTGGATGCCCTGCGAGCTCCCCTTGCTTTGGCATATGGTGAGCCAAAGCAGGGAGAGTCGAGTAGAGCGGGAGAAATGGTGCTGGAGGGAGCTGCCTTTTGCTTGTCATAAAAGCCGTGTGGTCTCTGTTTCTCTGTTCTCTGTTTGCAGTAAATTCCAGGTAACTGGCACTTGCAACCTGTGAAATAGAAATGCACATCTGACGGTTTAGAAACAAATTAAGGGGGCTTAGCTGAGTTCCTGTTGCTATAATTATCTTCATAGGTTTGTTAGCTCTGTGAAAGGCATACACTGAAAAACTGGGGTGTAATTAAACGTTTGAAGTATTGTTTTTGCATTTTCACATTTTCTTTCCACTTTAGGCCACATCTAGACTCCTGGTGAATTACCAAGAACCTTATCGCTCCCAGATTTTAGATTACCTCTTCAAGGTAAAGTTGGTTTCACTGCTCCAATAATGTTTAATTTCATACTGTATAATATTTGAATTCCTATAGTATATTCAATGCTGCTTCAAGTTAGACAAAATCCCATCTTGTAAAGTGCATCTATTTTAATGTTGATTGTTATAAGAACCTTAAATATTAAGTGTTGTTTTTGTTCAGGACTTTGTTCAGGAGACTGTTTCTTCATATTGCTGTGAAAATTCCTTTTGTGTTTTCACAATGTGTTTTGAAAATATGTTTTCAAAAATGTGTTTAACCATATATTTGGTCATCTGTGTGGACTAAATCATAAGTCACTTCTGTGGCTAAAAGGGGGATTAGCTGTTCATAGTGATTGAAGCAAGGGGGTCTTAGAGACAGTTTGGATTTTTTTTGAGTACAGATAAATTAACACAGCACGAAAATGACTGTGCAGACTGCAGGTTTGTAACAGCGTATCTCTTCCAAACTAGTTTCAAGTACAACTGCAGTGGCCCTAGAAGGTGTAGGAAGTTCATTGGTTTGTAAGCTGTGTTCATTAGCAAGTGTAACCCGTGGAGTTACCCAACTTAATATATGGTAAGATTATTGCACTGGACATTAATAGCTTGTTTTGCTTTTGGCACTGTAAATTACTCTGCTGGAAGAGGATGTCATGTCACTTTCAAGTAATGCAATCCAGATGGCTGGAGGGGAATAATTTACCATGCAGTTTAAAGAATTAATTTTCAAGGATAGAGTAAGGCCTAATATGTGCCTGGGGAATCAAAGCTGATGGTTTTTTTTGGACTAAAGCTGTGTGTTATTAATATGAATGTTCTGATTAGGCATGTGGTAAAAGAAAATCTGGAAAGATAATTGATTTTCAAAGAATTTTTGATGTGCTCTTTTACTAAAACCTCTTGAACTGTCATGTCTGGGAGGGGTGTACTTTGCCTCATTTTCCTTGTCTTTTAGTGTCAGTCAACTTTCATGATGGGAATGGGAGAGAAAATGTGTTAGAAGTTTAAAACAATGTCAAAAAGAGAAATGGTAAATTGGAAATACTTACTTTGCTGTTAAAAGCAAAAAAAAAAAAAAAAATCCCAAACTTGTAAGCCAAAAGACATGCCATCTATGCAGCATGTTTTTTAAAATCAAATTGCATTCTTATGTCTTGAAACATTTTTTTAGGCACTAAAATTATACTTGGGTCATTCCATGGAGGAAGCCAGCTTATTAGTGGTTATTAAAATAATGATTAATTATAACTTCTGGGTTGAGCAACTCCTCTTAAGCTACTAGTGGCTGGAAGGACATACTGGCAGTAGAATCTACCTGTATGAACTTGAATTTTATATTTGGCTCCACCAGTCATGCCAGTGGAGGGGGATAGTGGACTAGCCAATTGTTTTCCAGTGTGGTGAGTTTTCTCCTTTCTTGCTTATCTGTCTGTAATTTCCAGATTATTCCTGACCTGTATGTATGCTCTTTTACATAAACAGCCTAACACTTTACAAAAAAGAATAAAAAATACTGACTTGAATAATTTGATTTTAAAAGAAAACAAGTTTGACTTCTAATGACATTAAAATACTGCTGCATTTCTCATATATTCTGTGTTCTGCTTTAATAGTGCTTTAGTATTTTCTTGAGCATAACCTGTTTAAAATCTTAATGGTTGTGGAGAAGTGTTGTTTATGGTGCAAGAGTCAATGAAATTGTTTAAAGATCAGTGTACTATTTACCTTGGTGGATTTTTGTTTGAAAAGCAGAAATTTATATAATCTTTCATTACATTTTATAATGAGTACTTAAACAAGTAAAATGCATTTTCAGTGTGCTCAAAATTCTACACTGCCTTATCTCATTCTTCTTGTTAACATCAGGATTATACTTGTTTTTCTGTCTCTTTTTTCCACAGCCAAATTTTGGTGCTTCTTTACATATTCTCAAGGTAGAGATTGGAGGTGATGCACAGTCAACAGGTATGGATTTTGCATGAGCAGCATTTAACTTCTCATTTCAGTGCTGCTATAAGTAACATGAGCTGCACATGGAGCTGAGGCATGGAGATAGCTGAACCTGAGTTGCAATAAACCGTAATGGGTTGTACAAGAGAGATTTACACCAACATTCTGGAAGCAGTTCTCACTATCATAGTAATCACTATGATTAATAGGTTGCATTCTAGAGCAAATGAGTTCTTTTCTTTTCCCCCTATAGTAGGTTTCGGAGTTGCAGAGCATTTCTCACACATGAGTTTTGCAATACCAGCTAGTTTATGTCTTAAACGCATGAAATGCAAAGGCATCTATCTGATCAGAAGCAGTTACATTTCTTTAGTTTAGTTAGCTGCAGCATTTCACTGGAGTGGCATTGGCTGTCAGTAGGCAGTATTTTTTTTCTTCCTGGGAAGAGTTGCAAATGCAAATGTCCTGATGTAATTTGCCTAGCCTAACTACTACATTTACATACAGGAGAAACTGTTTAGTAACTGGTTGTGGCCAAAAGCTGAGAAGCAGAGACTGCAGCTTGATCTTTTTTTTTTCCTTTCTTTTTCTTTTTTTTTTTTTTTTTTTTGTATTTCTCTCAAAGTAAATCTGGCCACATCAGGAATAGACTTAAAACCAGACACAGTTAATAAATAAAAAGCATAGAATTTGGTTTTGAGGTGTTATATATGTGTATGTGTACATATATATATATATATTCATGTATAAATACTTGTATGTATATATACACATTTTTTTCATAATGTCTGTGTTTTGCGTAATTAGATACTGTTTTTTGTTCTTGTGTTTACAAAAATTAACATGCTGAAAAGTACTATACTGGTTTTAAGAGCTTGGTAATGAATTGCTGGGTGGGGGAAATGGAATCATCTTCAGGCATGCACAGACCTTCTCTCCAAACACTCTTACTGCTGGCTAAGGAGAATGTCACATATGTGTGTGATGATTTCCAGTTTTGAGGAGAACAATAAGATTCATATATCTCAATGCACTGGACTGCAGCTCTTCTTCCGTCCTCAGAGGTGTGATCAGGAGTTCATTTGAAAGGTGATATGAAGCCTAAATGTGGAATCTAATTGTTCTGTGTCCCTGACAAACTTATGTATATAGCCAAGTAAGGTAAAAAAATCAGTCGGGTTTTCTGTGATGAAATGTGCTGTTTCAGCAGGCTTCATTTAAAACAAAGGCTCATTAGAAGACGTCTCTGCATACAACTTAACATCAGTTGCATAACTGTTTCAGTCATGTGCTTGACTTTTGTGTGTAATAACTTCCAATGCAACACTGATTCTTTTGCACCTTTCTAGTCTGTTTACCTTTGCCTGAGGAAATTCAGCACATAGCATTCAATTCCAAAAACATTTCCTGCAGTCACAGAGCACCGTGAAAGTTATAAACAAGATTTTTACTGTAAAAACAAAAAAAACGACAGCTTTTTCCCTGTAGTTAAAAAAAATCATGGTAGTTCCTTTCTTTTCTCTCCCTGGCCTTGCCTTGTACAGAAGAAACAAACTATAACCTTCCTTTGTTTGTTTTTTTGGTTTAGAGATAACTTGTATTTATAATGATTTTTTTCCTCTTAATCTTAATGCTTTAATATTCCTAGTGGTTGTTAATATCAAGATATGAGACAATAGCAAATATAGATTTAGTGTTATCATAGTGAGGTATAAAAATGCCTAGTAGTTAACCACATCTGATGTTAAAAGCAGGCAAAACCCCTTCAAAATAAAAATACTAAAATTATCCTAAGTTAATATGCTAAGAACGAAGGGTAGCAAATCTTGCATTTACTTCCCACTATTCCTTTGGCTTTGAAATGCATACCAAGGAACTGGTGAACCATGTTGGAGATATGTGCTTTCATACTATGTTAATGAGCAATGCAGCAAACTTTATGATGTGTAACAGCTTATGACACAGAAGATAATTGTGTGCTACCTGTCTCTTTCCTTCCTAGACGGTACTGAACCCTCCCATATGCACTATGAAAATGATGAGAACTACTTCCGGGGCTATGAATGGTGGCTGATGAAAGAAGCTAAAAAGAGGAACCCCAACATTAAACTGATTGGTAAACTGCTTTGAGCTTTTAGATTTAAACACCTTTTTATTCCCCTGACTAAATTACCTATCTCACCCTTAAGTAACATTTTCATGGGGAGATGTTTTGATGTTGCAGTAGAAAAAGTAGAATCTCCTATATTTGGTAAGCTTGTCTTGATGCATACTGTGTTTTACCTTGTTACTGTTGCACACCATGCTGACAAGAAGCATAAGATAACAAATCTCTAATAGTTTGCTTGTATTAAGTACCTAATGCTTTTATCGCAGCAATGAACATTACTGATTTATCATGAGAGCTGAATTTCTGAATAATTGAGTAAAAAAAATCGGAAGGATAAAGTAAAATTACTGCAAGTATAAATATGTAAATCTTACACACACTGCATTTGATTAAATGTTCTTATTACAAACCAATCACACACCTCTTCTCCCCTGTAGTGATTCTGGTCTTCTGATTTGTCCTACATGTGTAGTTGAGTCGTAAGAGGAGTTTCCTTTCTTCCTGTTTTGATTGTGAATTGTGTGTGTGCTGTGACAGTACAAATGTGGAACCCTAGGTTGTATTTCTGTATTTTGTAAATACAAAATGTATTTCACACAAAACAAGGTAAGAAGTCTGTTGGTTAAAAGATACCTACTTCTCACACCTTCCAGGGGGTGTTACCATATCCAGCCATGAAGCAAGGCTTGGTGCAGGATTTCCCAGTCAGGTTCTGTTAAGCCTACTATTTATGACTAATTGTAATTATTAGTAATATCCCTCTTCCCTCACATCAAGCTCTCAACAAAGGAAGGAGGATTTACTTTTAATTTTAAGTTAGCCTATGGTATCTTACACAAGTTGGCTAGACACTTAGCATCTGGTTTGATCAATTTGTTTTTCTTATTTACTACAAGATCCAGTGAACAGCTGAGACTTGGAAATGCTTTTTCATGATCCTAAGCTTCCTTGCTCTGTTATGATCCGATTGTTATGTCTTCTGAAACTCATGTTCAGGAGAGAAAGCAATTTTTCATGTTCTGTATTGACCCTTTGCCTATAGCTTTGTAAATTTTTTATCCTAAAATCTTTGTGTTTTTAAACCTGTTAGAGCTACTACCATAAAATTGACAGATTATATATAGTCAGTTTTTCTCTGGTAATGAATGCTTCCTAGCTCATTAAAAAAAAATACAGCTATTAATTGCTTGATCGTAATTTGTATTACACCATACTCTGCAGTTAGATAAGTTATGTTTCATTGTCTTCACTGGAACCAAGCAAGTTTCAAGTGCCTATCTGTTTCTTCATTTTATGTAGAGCAAATTACAACTTGCTCTTGAAGCTTCTTTAGTAATGTATACCAACCACTTACCTTATTCATTTGTTTTTCTTCTCTCTTTCCAGGATTACCTTGGGCATTTCCAGGATGGATAGGGAAGGGTGAAAATTGGCCCTATGACTATCCAGATATCACTGCTTACTATATTATTTCTTGGATATTAGGAGCAAAACAGTATCATGATTTGGACATTGATTATATTGGGGTCAGTAGAGCAAAATCTCCTGTATATTTTATGTATCCTGTATATTTTATGTATCTATCTTCACTCCTGAAATCTTGGTCTTGCCACTCTTTGTTGATGACTGGAGGAGGAGGATGGCAAGAGAATTTTTTTTTTTTTCGCAATTGCAATTTTGGCTTGTACTGTTGCCAGGGGAAAGGCAGTAGTTGTGTTAGTATAGTCTTCCTGAAATGATGGCTGTTCATGCAGTGCAAGTATCAAATTGTTCCTGCCTTCCCAGTTCTGAAACAAAGTTACCAAAGAATTTGAGCTTTCTTTTTCCTTTTCTGCCTTGTTTGTTCTGCTTGCCTTTCAGCAGTTACCAGATAACAAAAAGCATCAGTTAATGCAGTTTGAAAGTCAGCTAATGACTTAGTATAAAATATCATTGTTATTTGCAGAGGAGCAATCCTCTACAACTTTTTCATTTTTACCTGCATTATTCATAGTAGATAAAAGTGCCTGTTTTACAGTACAAGTACTATGTTGTTATTTAGTGCAGTATATGGAAGTAGTAAATGGATGTCTGAGAAAGATATGTCATAAATTGGAGATGAGAGAGAAAAGCAGATAATCTGAAAAGACCCTTCAAGTTCACTATTTGAGCAAGAAAGTGTGTCTAGGATTCCTCTAAAATCAATCCTATACTTACTGGACACTTATTTTGAATTCTTAAATGTTTTGATGTGAGAAATTTTATTGCAGAAAAGCTGAAAATTACTTTAGCTGTCCAGAACAAAGCTTCTAAAACTGTGGTTCCCATCCCTCAGAAGTCTGACCTTTCTGCTGCAGTGTGGGAAGGTCTATCTCACAAATATCTCCTTGGGAATGCATCCCCTTCGTGTTGCTGGCTTATTTCAGTTGGGTCAGTCTTGCACTGTGGGCAACGTAGTGATACTTCAGCAATTCAGTTGTGGAGACAGGGAGGAGAATAATTGCTGTTACATTTTGCTCTGCCCTGTGTTTTTGGATTAGAAGTTAAGTTCTACGCTTCATGTATTTGAGTAATGTTGACTTCAGTGTTGTTACTTCACAGTGATTAGCCTTCTAAATTCTCTCCTTCTGAGAAAGGGGAATTTCTGCTTATCCAGACAATGTGGTGATATTGCATATTGTCTCATTTCTCTGTGGGTATAATCTGAAATACAGGGAATCAGTGAGAGGTCTGTGAAGGCTCAGAAATTGTCAAAACAATTGTCAAAACAATTTCAATGCTATTATGATTGTACATGGTTAGCTTTTACCACTCTTTTTTGCTGTAAGTACATGTTCTGTATCATTATTTGCTTTATGATGAGATGAGCCTTTCACTAATTAATGTTTTGATTGGCTCGTTTCTGAAGTTTCATGTTAGCACTTATAGAAAGATGTAGAAATATCAAAATCATTTGTACTTACCCTATCTGCAGGAAAGTGATTGTACATTGCTGGGTAATCTAAACCAGGTGAATGTGAATCACAGTGTTCATGTTGTGGCTAGAAAAGAAAGAAAGAAGGTTTTTGCCTATGTGTTTTATAGGCCAGGGGGTTTGGTAAAGAGGAAGATCAGTGGTTCCTGCTTTTGAATTTTGAGCTTGTTTAGCTTAAACTCGCTTTCCATAAAACATGGAAAATATAGAAATTTTGTAGTTTTCTGTCTGTTTACTTAAAATATGCTGGATCTCTTTTGTGTTCAGGCTTGGATGTAGTCCTGTGTAAATTAGAAAGAACAGTAAGCTTCATCGATTTGTTCAATACGTGTGTTATTCTCGGTCTCGCTCTCCTGTGTCCATGTATTGCAACAGGGGCCCATTCATTAGGCCACACCTTGAAGCCACAACGTGTTTCTCAGTGATTCCTAGCAAACTGTAGAGCTATTGGTAATGTAACACAGCTGCCATTGTAGAGCTCAAGCAACTCTAGTGTTCTTGTCAATGAGAAGGCAATCAGGGGACCTTAGAGAAAAATAAACAAGCGGCTACTATGAACTTTCATGCAGAATTTTCCCCAGAAGAGCTGATAACAGAACCAACCAGCACTTCCTGCTAGCCCATGGAAACCATGGAGCTGATTAATGGATTGTATAATCTTACATATATATAAATAAAATCCTTAATTCTCCATTGACATATCCTGATTTTTCTAAATGGATTTTACTTTTTCTTTATAGATATGGAATGAAAGGGCATTTAGTAGCAAATACATTAAGGTATGTATTCTTATTTCTGTGAAGTGTTGTCATGTTGTATGCAAACAATTAGCTTTTCTGAATTTGCATAGGAAAAGTACCTTAATTCTGCAACTATGTCACTTACTGAACTCTGTTTCTTGTAGTGGTGTGCTTGGAAAGATAGCATGTTCAGATATCTAGATTGTGTATTTTGTGTGTTTGAAACTGTTATTTTGAACTTTGGGCATGTCAGTGTATGCTAAATGTTAGGACTTTGTCATTTTAATGGAAGCTTCAGTTAATGCTACTGTCATACAAACTTAAATCATCTTTACACTCACTTGGATATAGCTAGAAGTCCAAGATCTAGAATTAGATCTTAAAATTCTGTAGCTAAGTTCCATGATTGCCCTACCCTTAAGTGTTGCTATTGGGGCTCTGTAAAGGCTCTGTTTTTAACTTTGCAAAATTCAGTACCTTTTGTTCTAAAAAGTTGGAAGAACACAGTATTTCACATAACCAACCTTGAGACAGCTCTACTATTTCTCACTACTGAATGCTCCTACAGCTCTCCTGCCCTGCTTTGAAAACTCTCTTCTGTTTGTTACAGTCTTGCAGTGAAATCTTAAGCACAGTCTCCATGCTTTATTCCTTTCCTTGTTGTTGCTTTGAGGCTAAGACACAATGGCATTACCTCTTCTTAAAAGCAAACAAGACTCAGGAATCATAGAATGGCTTGAGTTGGAAGGGACCTTAAAGACTGTCCAGTTCCAATCCTCCTGCCATGCTCAGGCAGACCACTAGACCATGTTGCTCAAAACCTTATCCAGCCTAGCCTTGAACACTTACAGGGATGAGGCATTCCCATCCATTCCCCCTTGTCCTGTACATGGTTTTGAAAAAAGTCCTTATCCATCTTTTCTTGTAGGCTTCTTTTAGGTACTGGAAAGCAGCAATTAGGTCACCTCAAAACCTTCTCCATGCTGTACAATCCCAAATCTGTGTCATGTCACCTTGAGGCTTTCTCATCTTGCTTGTCTTGGCTTCCTCATGTGGGGAGAAAGAATAAGAACAAACTCTTAAGAGGCAACATTCTACTTTATAGCTTTTTGAATACTGTTGAATTGGGACTGAGAATTTGGCTTCTAGAACTGAATATTTAGTTTAAAAATTGACCTTAAAATCACCCAAATATTTACTGAAAAGTTCTGGCTTTCCTTCTACTGTATGTTAGATGATAAGAGGTTTTTTATTAAACACCTCTTTTACCACTCATTCTTTTACAGTGTCACTTGGCACCGCTTCTCTTGTCAGCACAATAGTTCTGTTTGCAGTCTGCCATTTCACAATAGGTCAATATACTGAAATGTACTGCTGGACACCAAACATTTTCTATAATTCCTGTAAATACATCACAGATAAGCTCTTAGTTATCTGGCTAAATTTTTACTTGTAAGATGTTATTCTAGTACTTCATCCACTAAGGCACTAGTTATGTTTCTTAATAAGTAGGAAAAAAAAGAAAAAAAAATGAAGATTCTAATGCTTCTAAATTCTTGTTCAAGAAGACCCTGTTCTTTCAGTTATATGAATACTGCATGTGAGGGAGCTGTTCTGCATATGTGATTGCGGGGTGCATTTTGGGTGCATGCAGTTTTGTGCCCTGGTACTTCTCTTTCAGCATGGAAATTCTGCAGCTGTTCATTTTATTCTTCTGAGCTGTCTTCTGTGGGTAGGTGATTTTGCTGAGTATCTAGGTAGCTGGAATGGTTTAAATTGCACGGACCTTCTATGAATTTTGAATTTTTCTTTTGGTAGACTTTGTGTTTCAAAGGTTTCAAACAGCTGAATGGAACTTCATTGTTACTTTTCTTCCTAGTAAATTTTATGACTTAATTTGTTTTAGATCTAGGCTTTGATTGTCATCAACTTAGACTTTGATTTCTGTCCTTATTTGACTACATGAAAGATAGAAATGCTCCCTATTCTTATTCACATTGCCAGAGGGCTAATACAAGAAATTATTTTAAGTGTTCATGTCTACTGATCTTTGAATCAAGTTGCAAAATATTTTTTGTGCATGCATGCCCACAGTGCATCATTCTTTTATATCTAAAATTGCAAAAAACATTTTAGACCATGGACTGGTTTTTTTTTTTTTTTTTCAGATGCAGCTGTATGTGCAAGCTGCTGAAAATAGGTTTTTAATTTTTATTCTTTTTTTTTTTTTAATTTCTGGTTTTAGTTTTTAGATAGTACCAGCCCTCTTTAAGTGTGGTTCATTCTTAACTATTAAGGCTGAGTATATTTTTTGTGGGTATATTTTACTTAAGAAGTTCCACAGACAAATGGTGAGGTGTTTATCATCTTTAACAGTGAAACAGTAAAGAGAAGCTGGAAAGACAGAATAGGAATTCTTTTCTTTTGAAATGTTTGAATTCAAAATTTGTTGCCCTCAGTTTTGTTGTAAATATGCAATTCTAGGTTTATTCATTGCTTTCCCTGAAAGTTAGTGAAACATGAGAACTAAGAAGTGGGTAAACTTAAATATTTAGCACTTAAAACATCAAGGAGTTTTTCTTTTTGTTCAGTGAAATGGTCAGTGAAAAAATGATTAGGTGCTCTTTAGTTGAACAGGACAGGTGTTTGGCAGAGACTTCTGTTCTTGTAGAGAGCTGCATGGATAGGTCTTTTCCATTTTAAAACTTCAATCCCTGTTTTTTCAGCATTTTTTGGGGATCATGTTAGCTTTTGCTTCTGATCACTTGGGAAGGTATGTCCACATTTCAGCCAGCTGTTATTTTTAGATTAGCTTAACATGACTTACTTTATGATAAATCCATTACTTTTGTGTAATGAATTATACATGCCAGGGAGTCAGTACATGGGAGAGTGTCCAAGTGGAGTGAGTATATGTGTGCACATGTGGTGTCAAAAGTTATCCAAGTGATGGGAAGCTCATTTTTGTGTAATGACTGTGTCAGTGATAACCCTTCAGTTTTTAAAAGTACTTACCATTAACTTTGTCTAGTTGCCACCATAGCTCTTGTTTGAGAAGTGAGAACTTTTCTTATCCATCCTGGTCTGTAAATAGAGACTTCCACTTAACCTTCAAAAGTTCTTGTTTTCAGTCTTAAATTTCGTGTTGCCTCATTGATGAAGGCTTTACTTTAAGTGGTGTTATCTGTTACTAAGGTGCTTCGACATTCTTTGGACAGACTGGGTCTGTGGAACGTTGGCATCATCGCTGCGGATGGAGATTGGAATGTCTCAAATGAGATGATAGTTGATCCCTATCTTAATGATGCTATTGAGGTAGTCGGGTAAGTGTGGGAGAAGGGAGGCATTTTAAACGTTGTTGCTTCTAATCTGTAAGTCTTCATCTCCATTTTCAAGAGTTGTATATTCTTATTTCATACTTCCTAGCTGTTTCCATTTTTTCCATCATTGTGTGCAGTGGTGATGTATTATTCTTTCTTGTCTTTGTCTCTTCTTTCAGTTTAGTACACGTGTAAGCTGACCTTATCACTCTTCCATCATTTCTTTCAAGTGTCCATTTAGGAGCCGTTTCAGGCTTCTTAGCACTAGCAAATGATAGGAAACTTCTAACTAATCTGCATGTGCATGTTCCAAGTCAGAAAAACCTTAGGACTGAATTCTTGGTCTGCAACTGGTTTTCACTTCTGGTGATCTTGAACTTTCAGAGTGGAACTTATCACCCTGGGACTTTCTGTGACTGCAGCTGAGATTTTTCTGGTCATATCCTAGAGCTAGAAGTTTCTGTTTCTTGCTTATATTTGATAACGGATAATATTAGAAATGCATGCACTGACAGTAACATAGAAGTAAAAACAAGCACACAAAGTTTGTAAACTAATACAGACCATCTCAATTTTGACAGCTGGGAATGCCTTCTGTTGGTGTTTCAGCAAATGTCAACTGTTTGTCTTCACTCTTGTTCCATAATACACTTTCTTATTTGCTGCTGTTATTCCGCTGCTCTTGCTCTTTTTGTAATCTCTGGTTTCTCAAAATTATACATATTTTTTAAAAAAATTATATATTCCCAGTGGAAATTACCTATAAGGGTACAAATTGCTTACATTTGTTAACTTGTTTGTCTCTGTTGTTAATCTTAATGTGTTAAGAACGTTCTTGTGGTCACTCATGTACATTTATCCTCTGTACATAAGGAAATATGATATGCTCATCATAGTTTAAATGAATGCATGGTTCAGGGGTTATAGTGAATCAGTTAAGCATGGATTTTATCAAGAAACTGCTTTCATATGTGTTGTACTTTTTAACACCAATCACCTGAAAATGGCTGCCTGAAAAATACCAATTAGAGTGTCAGCATTGAGTGACTCATTTGGTTTAAAATATATTTTCTTAGGTTAGGCAAGACTTGCAGCTCAGTAGGTGCATTAGGAAATGTTTTAGTAATGATTTCCAACACAATACAGCTTGAAGAATGAATGCACCAACTGTGTACAGCTCTTGTTTCTGTAAGAGTGGCAGAATCAAGGATAGGAGTACTTGTTTTTGTTTGTGCCTTTAAAACCAAGGATGTGTTTTATTTGTTCTTTAAAATGGAATTTCTTTTTGTCAGAGGTTTTTCTTGAATGTCATACAGATTTTTCTCCAGCTCCACCCCCCCCGCCCCCGCCACTGATCACAAAAAATGAAGAGTTAGGTTTTGTTATCTGTTAAGAAATTAAGGTTAGTACAAAATGAGAACACTGTGTTTCTCAAACAATGCTGACTCCAAGGTATTAACTACCATAGAGAGTTCTTGCTGACCTGGTGCAAGATAATAGTATTTAGGTGTCTGTCCTTCAAATGCTCAGGTTCAGAAAGTTCATACACATTTGTAGTTCAACCATCAGCGCTGTAACATCTAAGTGGCTAATCTGCTGCTTAGAGTATCTTGCATGAAATGTGATATACTTTGTCGTTATCTGTACTTTTGTCTGTAAGAGCAAAACGTTTTTAATTTTTCCTTTTATCATGTATTTTGGAATACAGTATGGTGGAAGAAGAACATGTCCTTTTAAAGTCACGTTGTGCCTGACAGTCTTGTACGTTTTGTTTGGTATAACAGTTGTCCAAGTTGCAAAAACATGAATTGAAGTATAGTAATTTTTTCAGCTAGTGCTGAAGAAGATGCTGCCTTTCCCAATATAAAGTTTTGATTATTTGAAAAACATTTTTTTCATTTGTCCCTTCTCTCTGTTCTTTGCTCTCCTTTTTTTTCCAAGCTGTTGAGGTACACATTGGATAAGCATGGTCTGGAGCAGGTGAGGATCATAGCCAGCGATAGACTGTGGGAGCCTATTTCCTTGGTCATGATGATTGATTCTGAGCTCCACGGAGTGGTCGATGTGATTGGGTAGGGGGTTCTCTCTGTTCTCCTTTCTTGGTGGTTTGTTTATCGTTTGTCTTCATCTTATTTATAACTAACACAGCCAAAGCTTTACCTCTCTGTACTCTTACCTGCAAGGAAAGGATTGATGCTATAAAATTTTCTTACTAACCCACATCAAATCACACAGCTCTTGTCCAAGTAACAGCCTCAGCCTTTAATTGAATCAGGAATCTTCTATTATGTTGAAGATTCCTGTTGGGCATGGTTGCAGTTTTGATGGATTGAAGATTTTTTGGACAACACTGTTTATTCTGAGAGTTTTGATTACTCTAACTGGTTTGCAAAAAGTGTTTTAGCTTTATAACTTAGTACATAGCCTTGTTATTTCCATTGGTTTGTTACTGAAATGTTTGTGATCCAGAAATTAGTTTGGGCTGTGACTCTTTGAGTTACAATGGCTTAATTCTTAGTTCCCATTTTGTTTTGATGACAAATTTGTATTTGGAAAGCATGCAACCAGCTGACTTGTTTTACTAGTACTGCGTTTTGTCATAATAATATTTTACTAGTAGACTAAATTGGAGATTGATTACTGACTTGATGGCTGAATGGAAAAGTGTGTATGAAATGTTCATTAACTTTTTTTTTTTACAGGAGCTCTAAACTTTACTTACTAGGTACCATAAACTTGCCTGGCCCAATCACATGCTTCGAATGTGTCAGTTCCTTGCTTCAATTTGAATCTTTTCCTTTCATTTTTATATATCTGACCCATAGGAGGTGTAGAAATGAAGGCTTTTTCTGCAAGTGCAGAAGGAAGTCAATGTCATCTACTCTTGCAATCAATCAATCAATAAATCAATTAATCAATCAATCCATCCCTCCCCTCATTCTGAACATGAACAGTATCCTGGTAGTTTTTCATAGGTGGAGTCTAGGGTCATGTCTGGATGAAGCTTAATGGTTTTTACACTGTCTAAGTAAGCTGTATTTGTTTGTCTCTGTGAGTGTAAGTTTTACATCCCTACTCTGATTCAGTCTTAACAGAGAACTTAAATGCCCACTTGTGTATTTTGGGCAGGATATCGACACTTAAGAGACACCTTTTCAGAAGTGTAGAAGTACAAATTATTCCTTCTCTGCATTATTTTTGCAAACTATGCACTTTATGCTGTTACAAATACCTTTTGCTTGGTACTAAAGCAACACTTAGGTTTCCAAGCAAAAGGGGCAGTACACAGTAATCTGTGCAACAGAGCATAATGTAGCTAAAATTCCTGCTGTCTGTTACATTACCATTAGCGAAGCTACGTATGAAGGACTACAACACTGGAAAATGGCTCATTGTCCACTAGAGGGAAAACAATGAAAAAAACCCCAATAGTCAGCCTAGAAAAACTGGTGTTTCTTGTATTTCTGCCACAAATGTATCAATTTGTCAAGTTGCAGGGTAATAGTAAAGGAAATAGTTTCATTCTAGTGTATATATTTAGTGTGTTCAATGAATGTGCTGAGTGAGGAAAATCACAACCCTGTTTTCTGCAAGTGGTTTGAAAGGTTTTATTTCAGTCAGCAAACCTGGCACGGTGGGTCAGTGTTCTGACTGAGTATGATCAAAGTCTCCATTGGGAGAAAGGATCTCTCCTAATACTAAGGAAGATCTTGAAAAGAAAATCAGCTATCATTATATGTTTCAACTATTAGAGTTTATATCTCTATAACTTCTCCAGTCTTAACTAGCATGTTTTTTAAAATCCTGAGTTTATTAAAAAAGATGTACAAAATCAGTCAAGTTCATGTTTAGTTCTAAGATATTCATGCAGCTAAATTCTTAGCATAATGCCTAGTGCTGTATCTTACTGTTGGTTTTACATTATTTATGGTTTTGTTTATGATGGCATGAGTAGCATGTATTTTCTCTATTAAACACATTATGGTAATGACCATCTTCAAGCTCAATTTCAGGACAGAGATTTGCTTTAGCAAGCTATGAAAATTGCATGATATCTAAATCTAAGTTTATCTATATGCTATCATGTAGAAGAAGAAATAATCTATTGATGTAAATGCAATAAGCTCTGTAATGTTACAGCTCTCCCTTGTTCAATTTTCTTGTATTCCACTTGTGGTATTCCAAAGAAATTTTATTTTTCATTTTCAGTTTGAAGGAAGTGAATCATTGCTGCTGTATGTTCTTCCAAATGTTGATTTTCTTTTTGTACTAAGTGCTCTTTCTTTTCAAAATATTGTGTAGGGCTCATTATCCTGGGACAAAAACAGTGCAAAATGCCATATTAACTGGGAAGAAACTGTGGTCATCAGAAGATTACAGTACTTTCAATAATGATGTTGGTGCAGGCTGCTGGGCTCGGATCCTGAACCAAAACTACGTGAATGGAAACATGACCTCGTAAGTGCTGGGCACTGTTGCTCTCCTTCACAACTTGGGGTGTAAGAATTATTTAAAATACTGTATAACACATCCATCTGCTCTCGTGAGAAAACGGTAAACTGAAGGTCACCCCAATGTGGTCTGAATTCAAATATAGTGAGATAGGAAGTCTGCTGTTCTGACCTCTTTCTGAGGTAGAAGTCTCACAAGTTTCAATGTATTCTTGTTCCCCAGTACTCAGTTAATTTCAGATGCCTTTGAGACTGATGATAATTATTAAAGAGACAATATTCTTAAGAAGAGCTAAAATTACTCTAATAAGAGTTTCACTCTAATAAGAGTGAAAAACATTGGAGCAAAATAACAATAAAGCTAATTTATCGTATTTTTCTTAAGGTCTTTATCAGATTGTTTGTCTTCAGTTAAACAGATAACTACAGATGTAATTATCTAGTTTTTCCATACAACTTCTTCCTCAGAATTCATTCTTAAACATGCTGTAGTCTTTCGACAAATTTACTGTTTCCTGCACATTTTCTTTCCAAACTGAAAACTGTAAAAAAATGTTCTCTTTACTGGGAAATTACATAACTCAGTTTTAGAAAAGAATAGAAAATATAGTTTGATTTTTCTAGTGCAACAACTGGTAATCTGAAAGAAAAAGTTTGTTTAATGAAAATTTAGGCATCAAGATGTAAGCAAAATTGTTCAAAGCCTTTAGATTCTTCGTAACTTCATTTTGGAAAAATAAAGAGAAATCTTGCCTGTTGCTTCAAGTGGAGTGCAGGAAAAACCACTGATGCTTGTAAATGGAAATTTCTTTTGTCTGGTCTTTACAAATCTTTTGTCTTCTCTGCAAGCTGAAATTTTCAAACAGGTGACTGTTTCCTACATGAATTCCTGATCATACTACTTGCTTTTTAATCCTCATATACTTTAATATCTTAATTTGGGGTCTTTCTTTTCCTATCGTTTTTCTGTTTTTCCAAGCTCTTTCAAATTATATATGCCCCATTTCTTTCACAGCCTAACAGCCAGGCATATATGTTGTATTTATAAATTATTGTAGAATAGTTCCAAGTACAGATATCCAACAGTGAAGTTATCTTGGCTTCTGTATTGAAAACAAAATCTTTCTGACAAAAGGCAGCTTATCTTTCTAAGTTTGTTTCCTTTGAAGTTGAGTTTCCTACTTTTCTTTCTAAGTTTGAAATCAACAGAACAAGTTTGATGTGAGCAAGCTGAGTTTACAATTCAGGAGTTGTTTATTTTATGATCACTTTTTGTAGAATTCCAGGATCTCTTCTGTTTGTACGTATAGTGTGATAAGTCTGTGGCAGTGACTTTAGAATGAAGCCTTTGTACTCACCTGTATGCAGCAGCAAAACAGATTGACAGCTTTTGCCTTCTGCTTAACTGCTCTGTTAAGCTGTATTTCCATACTTAAAGCCCGCAGGTCTTAAGTTTAAAGTCCTTGCGAAACATTTTCGGTGAAGCCCAAATCAAAGTTCATGATTATCCTTGCCAGGATAGAGCAACAGCTCCTCGAGGATGGCTGGTTAAAGTTGTTTTCTGTTTGTTACTTAGATGGATAAAGGTAAGTTGTTTTGTTTTTTTGGTTTTTTTTTGGTGGTACTTAATTTCCCTAAAAAAGTCCACCCAAAACAACTACCACCATGCACAGAAATAACCAAGCCATCACAAAAACCTCAACCAAAGAGCACCCAGCAAAAAGCTATAGTCTTTGCTAACAAAATTTTTTCTTTTCAGAACATGAAAGAACTCCAAACAAATGGAGTCTTTACCCTGAATACATGTTTCTTTTAATGTACAATTTTTTGTGGTTCTATAGCCAGAGAATTCATCACCAATTTTGGAAGATTGATTTTCAATACTGGAATCTGATTTGTTTTATTTTCCTCTCTTGTGGGTTTTCTTTTTCCTTTTAGCTAGAAAAATATTCCCTCCACCTCCCAAATTGTTTTCATTGAATGCTGGAGAAAAAGGAGGAATGGATTCTTGTACTAAGTTAATCTAATACTATCCATATGAATGGAGAAAACACCTGTTTCTTTCAGAACAATTGCATGGAACCTGGTGGCTAGTTACTATGAGGAATTGCCCTTTGGTCGGTGTGGATTAATGACAGCACAGGAGCCATGGAGTGGCCACTATAAAGTTGAATCTCCTATCTGGATGACAGGTGAAAATTTTGCAGTTATAAGTTGGTGATCTAAAACAAAACATCGCTGTATTTTCTGAGGCCTTTGTTTATTTAGTGGTTTTACGTGTACTATTTTTTGTACCAAATTGAGGTAGATTTGTCAAACATTTTGTGAATACATTAAGAAGAAAGAAAATAATCTTATTTCAGTAGAAAGCAGGAAGATATAATAGTAAGGGAAATATTTATACTTCACCTTTAGCTGTATCAGAAATCAGTAAGCTACTGCATTTATAGCTGTTACTGTTAAAATGTTTTAATCTGAAGTGCCCATAAAGGTTAATGTGCTTTCCTGTTTCCTTTCCCTTTTTTACTTTTAATCTTTGAGTACCAATCGATTCCACTTGGTACTTCTCAATTTGAGAAAAGGGAACAAAGAACCTCTGTATTCTTTTCCTGCTTGACATTCTTGGCTTGTGTAAATCAGCATTTCCTTGAGCTTGGGGAAAGGGAAGCATGTTCATGTAGTGTCTGTGGATACACAGATTCACTGGCTACTCTCTAGTCCTGTGATATTTTACTGTCTTTGCTGCAGTTCTGTAGAGCAGCTATGCAGTGTCATAAATGAGGAGCAAGACAAATGCTTTAATTTTTGTTCTTCTGGTAGTAACCTATAAATGTAAAAGCATTAAAGGAAAAATGGCCACAGTTTCCCATGAACAGAACAGCTGAGCACTTGTTCCTGTGTCCGTGTTGCTCAGGATTTTTCATCATGATCTGGGTCATATTCATCTTTCATAGTTTCACTTTTTGAAAACCCTTCTTATTTAGTTATTCCTCATGGAGTTGCCTATCTGTGCTTTCTCTGCCTCAAATGTTTACTTTTTAAAAAAAAAAAAAAAAAAAAGATTTGGAAAAATCTAAACAATGATGAATATTCAAATTGAACAGACGTGATTAACATATGTAGTTTGTACTTAATATCTAAATAATTGCTATCATTTTGACTATTTTGTCTGCCACAGTGTTGACATTTTTAATTTTGGGCCGTAGTATAATTCTTTAATCTTTCCTCTTATATAGGAAAATTTTGTTTTGAAAGTTCTGTTACTTTCTTCCCCAAATCAGGTTTCAGTTTCATCAGTATGTATGAGAGAGAAATTTAATTAAACCTTCGAATGGTACCATTTTTATTAAGTCTTAATTATCGTATTCTGATTTTTATCTCAGCACACACCACACAGTTCACTCAGCCAGGCTGGTCATACTTGCAAGTGGATGGACACTTAGAAGGAGGTGGCAGTTTTGTAGCTCTGACAGATGGCCTAGGGAACCTTACCATCATCATTGAAACTATGGTATGTGCATCAGCAATTCCAGTGGACTAGAAAAGTTACAGGAAATGTTTTATTATGAAGAACCTACCTTGATTTATGTAGTTTGGTATCTGTGAATGTTCTTTGATACTTGTTGCTTTATTAGTGGGTTCACTAGAGGTAATTTTTTTCCATCTGAACTTTAAATACCTAGTGGAGAATTCCTGGAAGCCAATAAGTATGCCATCTTTATCTTTTTATTACACATTAGCTTTAATTGGATGACACACTGGGAGGAAGTTACATTATTTGCTCTCTTAAAATCTGTATTCAAAATAAAATTATTAAACTACTGTAATTGCAACTATTAAGATAACAGTGAAATAAATTATTGCTCTTTTAATTTCACTTATATGCTTTAGGTTTTTCATGAATGTTGCCATGTGTTGCATTCCAGTAATATGTCTCTTCTGTTACATGTTTTTTTTTTTCTTCAGAGTCATAATCACTCTAAATGTATCAGGCCTCCATTGCCAAATTTCAGTGTCATACCTCAGAGAGCAACTTTCTACCTCAGAGGGTCATTTGTAAGTAGATCTTGAATACATTTGATCAGCTTTGTAAAATGAATTGCCGTTCATAATCAAATACATGCAAGTCAGTATCACAGGTTAGCAAGAAATTAAGTCTCGAGTATTGGAGGTTGTTTCACACCTGGCAGCTTTAAGTATTTTGGTTCTGATTTACCATGAGATGCAATGTCATAACTGAAATTGTAGAATTGCTGCTTCCCAGTCTAATTGTCTGTATATTGAAGAATAAATTTCACAGGCCAGAAAGTTTTTCTTTAGGATTTATTCCAAGGCTGGGTGCTCTGACATGCTGACATACTTTGTTGGGCCAGCGCAGCCATGGCCTTTCTAGTTGCCAGTTCGTTTTCAAGGGAATAGCTGTAGTTTATTTTATAGTGTAGGTTTTGTTGTTGCATCCTGTGAAGAGATGTTCTGAGAATCTCCCAGTTGTTGATTTGTTTGTTCTCTTTTTTAATCTTGCTGAAGTAAATTCCCCTCTGAAATGTGAACAATACATTCACAGTGTAAACTGGAGGGAGTCGTTCGTTGATTCAGATGATTCCTTCTCAGAAGTTGACAGTAACTTACTTGGAATTTGATTTTGATTTTTTGGCAGCAATAATTTCCTTTAGGAGGAGATAATTTGGATGACACTTTTGGCAATAAAATGGATCACTTGGGAAAAGTAGTTGAGTGTCAGTTTGGATACACAGCTCCCTTTTGGTGAAGTATCAGGTGGCTTATCCAAACCAAGCTCTAGGTCGCTTGCTTTGTTGTTGATGTCGGTAACTGAAAAGAAATTGTAGGGATTAGGTGTGATGAAAATCTGATAACTAGTATAGTTGATATGCTGTAGTATTGCAGAAGGCTGGAGACATGTAACCAAAATACTTTGCTCAAAAATTAAAATCAAAGAACTAGCAACTAGACTGAAGGCCTCATAAAAGTGAAACTAGCAGGTTATTTTTTCATTCCAGTTACTTTTTGGAAGAGAGCTGGTATCCAGGGTGTGTTGTTGTTGCTAGAGAAGCTAAAGATTGTGTCTGTGTTTGCAGTGCTTTCTGCCTTAATAAGCAACATTAGGGCATGTTAGGACAAAGTCTTATTATAGATGTGTACTCTATAAAAATGTAAAGCATATATAAGGATTAGCTGAATAGAGTTGTGGCCTCTAATGTGATCAATAGCTTTAAAATAACAAAAATTAGACACCCATAGAAGACTGGAATTTCTCAAGTTGAATATTCAAGGTTGTTTATTTTGCTGTTGTTGTGTTTTAAATTGTATGATGTGTTCCATTGTAGTATAAGGTGAAAACCCTTCAAGTGTGGCATTCTAGACTTGATTTTGAATCTGGAAACTCCAGTCTTTTCCAGCAACTCTATCCTGTGGAGGTAAGTTGATCAGTTTTAATTACAGTCCCTCTGCAGTTTCAGGTGTGTCTTCCTCTTTGGTGAAAATCCTTAATTTTCAGTTTAATCTGCATATTTTAAGGCTGTTTGACTGCAGTTCTATTGGCTATTTACAAGCTTACTTGGAGGTAATAAAAAGTTTGGGGAAAAGGGGTTTTAAAAATAGCCCAGGGATATTTAAATGCTGAGGCAAGAAGATGGGATTTTTGCCTTAAATCATGACTTCAGAGGATTTTCTTTACTTCAGGAAATGGGTATTTTGTCATATAGTTGTTAATTTTGCAGCTTGAGCTTTCTTCAATTCCAGGTGTGGAAGGGAAGATTTTCTTTAGATCTAAATGTGGATGAGGTCTACACTTTAACCACACTCAAGACGGGACAGAAATGTGGTTTCCCAGAACCACCTCCTCCTCAGCCCTTTCCTTCAAGTTACAAAGATGATTTCAATATACGTAAGCCAGAATTCTCTTATCCAAGAACTTAATTCACACACAGATGTAATTGTAATAGAGGAAGGTAGTAAGTTATGTTATTTGAATCCTTTACATGAGGTAGCCTGGAGATTTATTTGGTTTTTATTTATTTATACCTGTTTTTCACCTGTATGAGTGTACACCTTACACTTGCAACGATGTGTGTTTAATTTAGTGTCTTACCTGGTGTTCATGTGTTTGCAAAAAACAGTGTCTGCTTAAAAACTTCCATTTTGGGGACTGCTTTGGTATAGCAAGTCAAAAATCTGGAGAAAATTTTCAGGGGAAATTTCTGAAAACAAGTACACTGAAGAAGAATAATGTTTTAGAGTTGATGTGTATTTTATTTTCTGAACAGGTAATCCACCTTTCAGTGAAGCCCCAAATTTTGCAGATCAGACAGGTGTATTTGAATACTTTGTAAACGCTTCTGACCCAGGAGATCATGTGTTCACACTCCGCCAGGTGGTGGTTCAGCGGCCCATCACTTGGGTTTCTGATGCAGACCAGACCATCAGTGTCATAGGAAATTTTAAGTGGTATGTAAATACTATTTTGTAGTGGCATTTGGGGAAATGTCCTTCTCACCAGTGCGAGTGATGATCAGTTCATCTTTCTCAAGCCTCATTTCTCTTGGACAGAGGGCTTTTGCTTTTGCCTTCAGATTCTCTGTAGGCATGCAGGAATGATGATTCAGGCACTTCTAAAAGTCAATGAGCCCTGCTCAGGGTCAACTGTGTATGTCTAAATGACTCTTAGAGGATGGGGAGTCCACCACATTTCTTGGTTGCTTAGCGTAATGCTGCACTGTTTTAGAATGTTTTGGGTTTTTTTGATTATGTCCTGCTGGGCATATTTGTTCAAGCTAATTTTTTACACTAATGGACCTGAGTTGGCATACTAGAAACACCAATGTGTGCCCTGAGTTTCTTATTTCTTAAATTGGACCAAGAAAAGGATTAATTTTTAATTACATAATTTTGAGTTTTTTGTTAGCAGTTTGATCAGTCTCATAACTCTCAGACTATTTAATTGATAATTCAGTTGTATTTGTTGCAGACTGCCATCTTCTGATCAGTTCCTAGAATTGTGTGACTATGATGCCAATGCTATTTCAACCACTTTGATTTCTGGGTGAAAGTAACTGCTTTGATAAAAGTGTGGTTACACTTGGAATTCTTTCTAGGAGCTAAAAAATTGCTAGGAGGTATGGTGATGGTAATTCATAATCAAGCAGCAAATTTTAGAATAATGTTTATTTAAAATTAATAAGTGTTTGGGAAAGAGCCTGTTAACTAATTATGCTTTTAATATTAATGATAAACTTTGTGCTTAAAACCTTCTCTGCATAGAAGCCTAGCTTAAATTCTTTTGATATGTTCTTTAAAATAGCCATTCTGTCTGTTTTTTTTTTTTTTTTTTTCATTTTAATTAGATCATTGATCTGGCAAATGCTTTTTCAGAACATGCTTCACACTTCTAATTTCAGGCCTGGAGATATGATTGAATCACTTTGATCCAAAACCTGGAAGAATAACACTCTCTTGTACTTAGAGGTTGTTCTTCAGTCATCTGATGTTTTGTCTTGCAGCCCTCTGTTAAGAAAAATCTCATATTTCCCCTATAATCAACTTTCACTCATGGAGTAAATCATACTCGGTGATTCCTATAACAGCTACATAAGTCATAATCTTAAATGACTGTACTGAGATTCCTGAAAACTTGCTATTATTTTTTTTTGGTTCAGTTTCTTTCTGAGTCTTCATTTTGCTTTCAAAACCAAGCTTGCTTCCTGAATATTCAGTTTATTCAAGTTTTACTGGTCTGTAACTTTCATAATGCTAGTCCTCAATTTCAGGCTCTCAAGTTTGTTTGCTTCATCCTCAGTTTAAGACTCAGCTTGTCCTTGGCAGATATTTTCAACAGTGAGCACCTGCTTTGAAATTCTGAGCCAATCTTGCATTAAATTTCACTGTGGGATGATACTTTATTTCAGTTGTCAATGGCAATTTATCGTGATTCAATTTCAGGATTGTTTGGTTCATTTTACTTTGGATTTTAAACTTGTGCATGTGAAAGCTTTTTGCTCTTGTATCCTGAATTTGTTAGTGTTTTTCTCTGATGATTTTATTGAACTTAGGTGTATTCTGAAAGTATGACTGTGTAATTATTTCCTTATTGCTTTGAATCACTTTATAATAGCTTAAGGAAAATGTGTGTGGGGTCTCTTTTTTGATAAATGGGCAGGCAGGAAAATAATCTTGTTTATGTAATGACTATATATTCAAGAATCTGGAGCATTACATTAGAATGAAAACTCAGGTGGTGCTTACTACTGTGTTAGAAGTGAGAAGAAAAGTTGCAAGAACAGATTGTCTCTGATTCAGTTATCAGTTGAGCTTCTGTCACAGAGAGTCTTTTCACATTCTGTAAATAATTAGGAATAATTATTACTTCTTAAGTAAGTGACCTTGTGGTTGTATCTATATTACAAGTGCTCTCAGAAGTGGGTTGTAGATCCATTAACAGAGGAAAAGAATTTTTATGGTTGAGAGTCTTGTAGTGCAGCTTTAGGGAGAAGGAAGTTGTGTAAATTTTCTAGGTGCTATTTGATGGTTCTGGTGTTACTTTATCTTTACAGCTCTCATTGCATGCATAACACAGTGCTTTACTGTTGAGTTGGAGTACAATCTCAGGAAATCAAATAATTTCTACATACTGCCTACTCAAAAAAATAGTTTCCTTCCTTGTTAAAACACTAAATTTCTCTTACAGGGTAAACATGACAGTCACTTGTGACATCTACATAGAAAAGCCTCGTGATGGGGGCGTGTTTATTGCAGGAAGAGTTGACAATGGTGGGATATATGTGCGAAGTACCAAAGGAGTTTTCTTCTGGGTTTTTGCAGATGGCACCTACAGAGTCACTGGTGACCTAGGTAAGCAGCTCTTTGCAAAAGTGAATGATGGCATATGGACATGTCATTATGATAACTTTGATAAAAATGGGTAGCATTCAGATTTTATAGATCATTTGTCATTACTATGAATTTAACCTGTTATGTTCTAAAGATAGGCACTTTTCATATGTGGAAAAAGCATCTGAGGGCTACTGGCTAGCCCATTTCTCAGGCTTAGCTTTCTGGAGTTTTCATTTTTCCACTGACAAAGTCTGTTTTACACTAGCAAATATGAACGGTTTTTCTTTTCATAAATACTCTGATACAATATTAATTATGGAAAGATTTGATCTGTATTCTTAAACTACACATAAAAAAATCCTGATTGACATGAAATAGCTTTTCTTAGCAGTTCAAGTCACTGTATTTACATCTGGCTTAAGTGGTGATCATAAGTGGGCTCCTGTTTCCTCAAATCATGCATCCTCCTGTTAGTGTAGCTCAGTGGAGGGAGCACATACTCTGTTTGTGATGCTAGGATTCATGTGTGTTCATCTGTAGAGCACTTGACAGGCACATGGAAGAGTGTATGATATTTCTTCATCAATAGCTAAAAGTTCTTTCCATTTTGCTTTGAAATAGTGGCATATTTAGTTATTTAAATGCATTTCCTATCACTACATGAGTATAAATTAAAATTTTCAATAGTTTCTGATGAGTCAAATGGAGTTTCTAGATCTGCAGTATATCTGATAAGGTATATATTGTGTGTGTTTTCCTTTCCACTTTTACCATGGACAGGTAGCATAAAGAAGGTTTTACATAGCTTCTCTTAATGTACCGGTGCTCCCCAGGGAAGCTTTGCAATTTGTAATTCCATAAAAACTGAAGTTTCAGCTGTATGGAAATACATACTTGTGTTTAGGACCCACTCAATGCTTTATTTGTTATAAGACCTATCAACACTACCTGATTAGTTTCTCAGGCTGTCAGAAATAATTTTTCCTAGATGAATTGAGTGGATTTTGATCAACCACCCCATTATTTCAGGCTAAGACTCTTGTTACACAATCTGATTTTTTTTCTGTACAGCTATTTTCAGTAATCTTTATATTTTTCTAGAAGGGAGCCTGAATGTTAAATTATCTTGCAGCAAAAACTGTCTACTAAATGAAGACTTGTAGCATTTAATTTTTTTCAAGTCTTCATTCTTCCCTCCAGGTGTCATTCACTCCCCAATTTTGTTTAGTGTGGCAACTCAAACCCTGTGATTTAAAATAGTTACAAATGATACATAAACAAGAAGATCTATAGAATGAGCACACGATAGCTACTGCCACACTTTGTGAACCTGTACTCTCCATAGAGTGAATCCTCATCTCATGCCAAATTACCAAGAGCATTGAGGATTTCAGTGAGAAAACAGTTCTGGCAAAGCACGAGAATATACTGATAACGTAGAGTCCAGGTTTGCATATTAAGCCTTCCATGCTGCAACTGAAATTGGTAAAATGTCAATCCTGAACACTTCTTAAAAATAGATATTATTATCCTTTTGCTGGCTTGTTATTCATCAGTTTCAGCAGAGGGCTGAAGTAACACTTTGCTAACTTAAGCATGTTTTGCAGCTGGGAAAGAAATATTAATGAAAGGACTTGCTGGTGTCCGGGAGAATGCATGGCACACACTTACTCTCAACATTCAGGTAAGGACACAGGCAAAAAGCTAGAAAACCTGTTATGAAACTTCCAATCTTGAATGGTTATACAAAACTGTGCTATACTATTGATGGTATACTTGCATTAGTTTACCCTATCAAAAACATAAACAATATAAATAAATGTTATATTAAACCAATATTAAAATACCATGCCAAGTTCTGCTGCCTGCATTTTAAAAGAGATCTTGAGGATCTGTAGAAGGTACAGAAAATAACTGAAAAGCTGAATTGAAAGCTGGAGGTAGAAAGGTCAGAGAGGTCTCTTATTTAATCTGATGGAAAGATGATGGCCTGGCTTCCTGTTCTTAAGACAGTAAGTAAAATACTATCTGCATTATTTTGTACCTAGTATGCCTTTGATGTAATGATAGAAGTACAGAGCCACCTCTAAATAATTCTCACACTGACTCCTTGAAAGACATTCTTTGTCTTTCAGATTAATAAATACAAGTAAACTGAAGTACTTTTTTCTAAATTTAGTGGAACACATGAAAGATAAATTGTAATTTTTCCTAAAACTGCTTTTAATTTCAAAGTCTTGAAGTGGCTTGGGTGATACTTGAAAGTTCTGCTGTCTCCTCTTTCTTTCGGCTTAATGAAATTATGTCTTTCTTTACTTTTGACTTCCTCCTAATTCTGCAGAATCAGTGCCAGGTGTATCATATCACCTTAAGAAAGTTGGGCTGTTTGTAGGAGTCTGATACAAAGAAGAGGAAAACCAGTTTACCCTTTAGGTTCTACAGTGAGTTAGCAAAGCTGTGAAAAGGAGAAGAAGAGCCTTTGATGTATTCTCTGTAAAGGCATTAGATCTATTTCACAGATCTTTTAGACCCCAGAGGATTCTATGCAATATTTAGATGCATCTTTGCATGAAAAATGTGTGAAATGTAGTTGAAGGTTGTCTTGACATCCTTCTGCTTTGTCTTGTCTCCCATGTGAGCAGGCTCAGTGTCTACCCAGACCCTGGATTTTACAAAGCTAACATTTTCCTTTTGACAGGGCAACTCCGCCTCAGGACTGTTAAACGGTTATCCGCTCTGGGAGAACGTCACCATTTCCAAACCGCGGAACGGCTGGGCCGCTCTCGGAACTCGCTCCTTTGAGTTTGCACAGTTTGACAACTTTCACATTGAAGCTTGCTGAGGTGGCTTTGGCATTTGGAGAACCTGGTTCTCCTGTTACTTTGATTAAGAGCCAAGTCAAACTTGGAGGAGAGCTGAGTGCTAAACTGTGATTGATCTCTTGGCAAAGAGTCTGGATTCAGTCCGTGTTATTTGTTAAAGGTTTACTTGAGTAGATATCAACGTGATTGTAGCTTTATCCCCTATTGATGTGGGATTTTTGCCCTTCAGTTTTTGGGGTAAATTTTAGTTCAGTGTAATGATGAAAACAAATTCTTGGATTTAAATATCTTTTAATAATAACATCTTAACTTACCAGCTTACTTCCAAGATAACTTTAGAAGTTAACAGAAGACAGATGCATCTTAAGCTGCATTTTTTAACACTTCCACTACTATGTCCATTGCTTTCACTGTGAAAGAAATAATTAAATGCCAGTAAGCCTTATGAGCCAGTGGGCCCCATGCTTTTGTAGGCCTATCCTTCTCAAATTTCATTTGGATAAAGTACCTAGATTTCCTGTAGTAAAAAAAAGATGTTTTGTCTGGTTTTTTGCTACAGTCTGTGACCAGACATTACAGTACAGCAAGTGCATTTGATTACTTCTTTCAGCTTTCATTGCCAGCCCAAAAATATATCCTCTTTTCAGTGGAATGGAAATGTGCCTTATGACTGATCAGGGAGTGCAGGATGTGGCTTATTTCTAATCTACCTCCTCTTTCCACTGAAAGGGTTGAAACGGATTGAAAGGTACTATAACTTGAAGTTTGTTGATAATAATATTGTGGGGGTTTTTGTATAGTGCAAAGAGTTAAAACATTGCATCATGGATATGTTCATGTCACTCCACATGTGAAACCTGGCCTTTTGTTCCTAGAAACTTGGGCAAACATCTCTCTTTTGATGGATTTAGAGCTTCGAATAGAAAAAAAATTGAAGCCTAACAATAATATTTAGTTTATTATATTACTGTGGCACAGAGGAGATATGGATATTATCACTTCCTGGTATAAAAGAAATGAAAAAAAAATCAGTCTTTACCTTTAAGAGTTTGCAATCTGATAATAAGGTAAGTGACAGTAGGTGGACACAGAGGGAATTGTTTTGTGCTGCAAGCAGTGGTAATGACACAAGTGTCTGTTTTAAACTTTTCCTAGCTATCATGGAGTGAAGTTCAGAGGATAATTCAGATCCTTGGGAATGGAAGGATTCTGTTTAGCTGTTGCTTCATTTTATTTTTTCCCAAGTTACTGTGTTAAAAAAAACAAAAACAATTAATTGCAAATATGAGGTACTGAATGGGTTTTTCCTCACCCACGTTTGCAGTTCAATTGGCTTCAGAATTTTTCTTGTTTCTTGCTGGTCAGTTTGAATGAAGATGATGTCTATTCCCATAATGAAATGTGCCTCCTGTGTCCATCTACTTTTCACATTCACATCCTGTTTAACTGACAAGCAAGTTGTTCCACATACTTGATAGGGTTCTAGTAGCTGTATGAGGCCATTTGTAGCAGGCAATGTATGGAGAAAGAGATTTGCAGTGTACTTTGATTTATCGAGATTATTCTTCTGATCCCCTTTATTTTAAAGGCTGATTCTAGTAATTGTTAACTTCAGTCTTTGATGTTGTCTGGCTAATATAAAGTTAATGTTGTACCGATCATTCCTGGAAAATTTTTGTAAAGTTGATCTTCCATTTTCATTTTTGGAGAAGGGTTCTTAAAATTCATCTCTAGTAAGTAAAAATGTTAAAAATGTTGTGTCTTTTAGCTATTACATTGATACTACTTATTCATACTTGGAAATTCCATACATTCCAGTAACCTTGAAAAATGGTTTAAACCACTAAGCTTTAAAAATCTAGTAGAAGGCTTTGAAATGTTAAGTAACTGTTTACTTAAGTGGGTGAAAAATGAAAGGCTAGTTTCCATGTCATTTTCAAGTATGGATGCAGTTCTCTTCATTACTTGCTTGATTTCCTAAGGAATGTCACTGGTCATTACACATGTGAAGGAATCTAATTTTAGGTCCTCATATTCAAGTAATATGAGTTTAATAATCTCAGCATAAATTTATTTTAGCTGTGTTGGATTTTTGTAGTTGGATGCTTCTTGGAGACTTCCTGGTAGCTTCTGTATTGGCAAGCAGAGAGAGATCAGCAATGATGCAGTTATTCCAAAGGAGCTGTCCATTTTTAACCTTCTAATGCACTAAGTGTAATAAGCTGTACTGTGTTATATTGTGTACTAAACACAATGTATTTTATCACTGGAAATGTTAATTTTTTTTCCCTAATTTTAATTTACAATGCGGATTAAAGTGTTATGAACAGAGTAAATGATTTAATGGTGACATAATGTTATTCATCTTTATATGTCTGTAATTCTTCACCCTTCAGTAGACTGTAATATGTTTGGCAATAACAAGCTGTCTGGTTTTTCACCGAGGGGTGGATTTATGTTGTTGATTATAAATGCTAATCATTCTGAATGGACAAATAAAACACTTAAAAATGCTTTATTTGTGCAGAATGCTTCTGTAAAATGTGTCTTGGTTTTCTCCAGCAAGAAAGCTGACAATTTTTCCATTGTGATTTCTGATAAATATGCTTGACGTTAACTTAATTGGATTAGAAGAGTACAGCCAACCAGTCCTTATTAAAAAGACCTCAAAATCCATATGCATTAGGACTTGGGCTATTGATAAAATTATTTCCTTATAGCACTCAATATACATTTTGCTTCTTTCTGGCTTTTTGATTTGAATTTTTTTTTCTAATTTAGTGAAGGGAATTAAATTGTATTTGGGGACCAGGATGCAAAACTGGTGATTACTAAGGTCTTGTGAGATTTAGCTGAAAGTCAGTTTCTAGGTTTGGAAACAGACAGTGTTGTAGGGATCCTCTTCTATGGTTTAAAGGCATTGTTATTTCAAATATCCTTTTGAATCTATCCTCAAACCTGCTATTTTTATTTTTTTAAGCCAAACTTTAGGGTTTGATTTTACAAGGAAGGGAGAAATTCCATAGAGCTAGTTATGTTTCCCAGTCCATCATGCCAATAGATATGACTTACCCTGGAATTATTGCCTTCCAGTAACCAGGTATGTGCTGCCACCTACACAAACACTGCATCAATATCAATTCTGTCCCTTCTCTGCCACCCCACCTTTGAGGTTAAACATGAAAAGTTCTTGGGATTTCAAACTCCTGCAAAGCACTAGGACTCCTTTGCTTTAAAATTAAAGGAGACTTTTACTTAAGGCTCTTTTTGCAGCTGCCTCCTTGTATCTCTGTATGAAAAATAAATTTCTACTTCCAGATTTGATTTGGAGTGGTAGTGGTTTGCTTTAGCTTTTGTAGAATCAGTTTTACTACCTTGTATATCAGCAGGTTGTTTTCACTTAATAAATTTTCATTGGTTTACCTGAAATTTCTATCCAAAGTCCATTTTCTGAAGGGGAGTGGGTATTATGAAGATAATAATCATAATTATAGTTGTCTTTGATTTCAGCAGTATGGCCAAAGAGGAACAGTGTTTGGCGACTTTATTTTCCTCTCTTTGGTGTTTTGGTCTTTTGTTTGTTTGTTTGTTTTATTTGGATGGGTTTTTGTTTAGGTTTTTTGTTTGTGTTTTGGTTTTGATTGTTTCTGTTTCTTTTTAAACCCTTTATATGTACTACATTCATACAAGTCTAGTACATGCTGGGAGTGGCAGACAGGCAGGTTGTAAAAGCCCTCTAATTTCAAAGATGTCCTAGGCTGGTAGTGGAACCATCAAGTAGCCTTTTTAGAATTCTGAGAGTAGTGTGCATTGAAAAGTCAGCATGAGCAAATTCCTCTTGCTGTGCTCCTTCCATTTATTTCCAAGTGTCGCTGAAACAATAAAGGTTGTGTTTCTAGAACTTGTGCTCTAAAAAAAGCCCAAAACGCCCACTGGTAATTGAGCACAGGAAAATGCGTGCTGCAGCAGTGTTGCCAAGCTTTTGCTGTGTGCCAGATACTTCTCTGCGGTTTTCATGGTGGCTAAGACAAACAACTGTGAAACTGTGTTTTTCCCCTCAAGGAATTATGTTTGGATAAGGTTAGGAACAGACACTCAACCCAACACCAGTTTTGTCAGGGGCTCCTGGTAACTTTGCAATGAGCGCATTAAACTGACTCTTAACTTTTGTGTACTCCAGGCTAAATCTAGACTTGTCTCTGGAAAGCAAGAGATGAAAGCATACTAAAAGTATTTGTTGGAGTGTTGACTTTTTAATTTTTTTAAAATGTCTTTTCTGTTGGTATCAAGTGTACCTGACTGAGTTTGACTAACTTAGTGCAGGAAAATAGTAATTTTTGGTTTTACTGTCCTCACAGATGCACTTCAAAGACAGTAAGTACTGTAGTAGAGGGTGGCTCAGTACACAATTAACTTGAGGGTATGTAAGAGGAAACTGAACCTAGTGTGTGGTATTATTCTAATGCTATGCAGCCATAGTCTAGGAATCCTTCATGGTCTCAAACAGGAGGTAACACCAAAATGACTATAAAAAAACTCAAAACAACATCACCAACAAAAAACCACCAAACTGCACACATGTTCCCAAATAGTACAGAGAAAAGCAAAGAACAATATGGATTTAACTTCCTTTGTTCAGTTTATGCTGGAAAATACAGCCATCTTCCTTACTGTTTTCCATGGACAGTGATTCAGTTAAAATGTCTGTAGAGAATGCATACAAGACTTCCTTGTTGCTAAAAAGCAAATGTTTAGCTAATTATAGGCACTGCTGTTTCCCAAAAACAGTGGAATCAAAAAGGGTTAGAAAACATGAGAACAGTTATGGGACTGAAAGGCACATGTGATGTGTGAATCAGTCCTGCTCCTGGTTGCAGAAGATTCCTTCCTTGTGAACATAGCAGCAGAGCTTTATGGAAAGGGCAAATATTCCTCTGTTACTGCCACTCCCCCTTCCAAGTTTTTGGCAAGTTTTGTGTATGTTGGCCAATCTGAGATCACACAGGAGTGATGCTGTAGCCTCTTAGCTTGATTGTACAGTGTTAACGGAGTCATTTGAAAGAGCAGCTGGCAATGGCTAGCAGCAAATCCTGTTAAGGATGTCCATATTCCCTTCTGATGTGATTGCTCTTGTAGTGAGAGCAATAAATATTAGTGTTCACTGGCAAGAGATCAGGCAGGTTTTGTCTGAACGGAGGTGCGCACAAAGGGCTGGATGTAGAAATCTATAAAGCTTCACTGGGATGCACAATGTCTCTGGCATAAGCTGCCTATTTCCTGTTCAGTCTAAGATTGCTGTTTAATGATTCAGCTTAATTTTTTTTCTTGCAGCTCAGCTGATAACTTTGTCCTAAACAAATTGTTTTACCAGCATTATACGAAACATGCTCAGTGCCGCAGGGCAAGCCTGTACCAGAAGGAAGAGACTGAGAATACCCTGTTGGTCATTCAGCCCATCTCCTTGCTAGATAGACTGTACATTTTTAGGGCCTGCCTTAGCAGAGTGCTGAGACAAAATGAGAGAGAGCTTCCACTTCTCTGTTGTAGGCAGCTATTCTATGGATTTGGAAACAAACAGCATCATTGCTTTTGTTTATGATCTGTGTAAAGGATGCAGGGAGATCATTCAACTTCCCAGTTCAGGATAAAAGCAAATGAATCTTGTATTTATTGAGCTCTAGTATTTACTTGTGGCATGGATTGAATCCTTCATGAAACACTTGTGATTCTACCTTGAGAGACAAAATACTTTGATTAGATGATTGCTTTCATACAGATATATCAACTGTGAACACTCACTTCCCAAGGCAATGCAAGTTTCTCTTATGGTATTACTTCACGTGGGAGACTCATTTCAAGTACCATAGTATGACATAAATATTTTTTTCTAAATATGAGTTCTAGTAGGTATCCACAACAAAAATTCCAGCCTCCCCATATGTAAATACGTTCAGTACATACCTTGGTTTCATTCTCCTTTCCTGTTTGCACTTTAAAAAGGATGAATATCTAGAGATATCTGTCACCCTTCTCAAACAAGTACTTAGCCACATGAAAATACAACAATCTTCATCTTTTGAATAATTGAATCCTTTTACCACTGTATTGCAGGTAATTATATTTTTCTTGTGCTGAGTCTGAATATTGTCACTTCACTTGATTTTTATAATAAGTAAAATTCATCTGTACCAGGCTCTGCAAGGAGGCCCCAGAAGGGCCATGTAGGCATCTAAAATTTCTTGTGTTTTAGCTGCCAAGGCACAATTCACGTTACCTGGGGTTTTCCTTTCTCCCATACACACTCCAGTGCCATATAGGGTGGCTACTTGGGTAACATTCTCCATGGTTGAAGGTGGGTGTTTTTCTTGTGTGTGAATTAGGAATGGTAGATTCCAAGCTTCTATACCTTCTCTGTGCAACTCAACCTTCTGGAAGCCAGGCACGTTTTTGATCACTATTATACAATCAGGCACTGGAATATAATAGTCTAGATAATTTTATTTTCCTTTGAACCTTGGGAGTTTTTTTGTTTGTTTGTTTAGGTTTTTTTTTTGTTTGTTTGTTTGTTTTTTTTTTTTTTTTCCCCAAGAAGCCTGATGCAGAAAGGGTGCTTGGTTGCTTTTAGTACATCAAACCCTCATTACAGTAATTCTGTGTTTAGCAACCTCCCTGATGAGCATATACTGCATCCTCAGATGCCTTTGAAGACTTATGCTGGGTTTAGTTGTCTGTACTAATTTATTTCAGAAAGCAGTTTCTCTGAAAAAGTAGCTAGTTTCTTCTACAGTAATGTGCTGGTTGTAAATGTGGTGGTGTTTTCTGCCCTTTGATCTTTTAGCTTTGCATTTTGTAACTGAAATGTCTTTCTCTCCCCATTTCTACCACTTCAAAAGATGGTGATCTTTAATCTGCAAGGACCTCAGCACCATGAAAATATTACCAGTGTCCTCTACTGCAAATGAGAGAAATGCATGCTGCATTTTTCTGATCCTCTAGAGACTCTCTATTTAGGTTTCTCTCTGTTGGGACAGTGCTCTGAAATCAGAATATAATGAATTTGCGTATGAACCTGTACTGAGTTCAAAATGTACTCTTCTGATTTTAAGTGTTTACGTAGCACTGTGTATAGTCCCGGATTTGTTATGACTTTTAAATTCGCTACAGTTACCAGAGCTTTAAATGAGTGGTGGATGGAGGTCTGGAGTACATTCCTGGGTTCACTTCACATGCCTCAGTTTCCTCATGAGGAAACACACAAGGATACCATGGCATGGAGCACCCTTGAAGTAGACCTGAAACAGCTACTGCTTTGACTTCCTACAAAGACCTAATGCATTAGTGGGGTCAACATTGATTAGAAGCTCATTTGTCACCTCCTGTTGAAATTGTGAGGAAATGACTGCCCTGAGAACAAGCCACTGTTAGGTGTGCCTCAGCTCTCTGTTAGAGGTGTTGGGGGACTGGAAGGGATGACTTTATTTTCATTTGAATCTGCCACTGAACATGCTGCTTTTTTTATTCTTTGTGTCTGCATAGAACGGGGATAATGCTCTACCTCTAATGATAGTCAGACTATGAGTGGGGGTCTCCACAAAGTTTTGGGAAGGACTCCATTAATTCTGCCTACATTAGAATCCTGTGGGTTCACAGTCTAACAGTCTCACAGTAGAGATAAAAACAGGCAAGAATGGTGGAGCCAGTGAGCTGAAACATAACATCACTAACAGCTGCCCACTACCTTTAAGGAGATCTGGAAAAGGTAAGGGAGAATGCTGTGCTTCAAAGAGTTGCGTTTCTAGTGAAGCGAATAGAATGGAGATGAGTAGGATAGGTTGGAAATGGCTTTGATATAGAAACACAGTGGAATGATGTAAAGCTTACATAGTGTCTACTCAGACTTGGATCAGTCCCTGCATATTTAACATGACTTAAAAAGGTAGGAGGAGTGTTATTCCATCTGTAAAAGCCTGATAATATGCTCTCATGCCCAGGCTCTTTTCTTTTTTTTTTTTTTTTACTGAAAAAAATGAGGTAAGTTGTACCCAGCAAAAGAGCAGAACAGTATGAGAGAAAAACAAGGCAAAGTCCACTTTTCTATCTGCAGTCACCTTTCCTCAGTGTTGTTTTCCTGAAGCTAATGAGCACTGCTCACATTATTGTGTGACTATAGCTACTTTGTCTCCTTTGGAGACTCAAGTCCCTGTGAAAAGTCTCTCGGTCCTAACCAAAACCGGATAAACAGCAATGCTATTCCAGTTCACTGAGTGTGACTGACATGGTATTTGAAATCACCACTCAGCCCAGACAGTCAGGAGGGGTAGCTCATACTTCAGGGTGCAAAAAAAACTCCACCTCATTACAGCAAGTCTGATCTGTTCTCAGAAAAAAAAAAAAAAAAAAAAATCTATAGTGGTATCACAAAGATTGGTTTCCGAATGAAAAATTGAGGTTTGACATGAACCTTAGGACTTTTTATCTTTTGTGACAAGTTCGTAAAGCGAAAGAGGCCCTTGCAGTCTGTGCTGGAGGCACTAGAGGGCAGTGGAAGCACGGCTGGGAAAATAACTGTCTTGCTGGCTTTGGGGCCAGCTTCTCTGAGCCATGAAAAACAAGGAACGAAGGCAGCTTTACTTGAGAAGAAAGATAAGGTTGAGACTACGGGCGGCCTTCTATGTACAAAATTCAAGTCTTCCCTTACAAGGAATATTAATTCCTCCTTTAGTAATTTTGCATCTCCTTAAAGCAGATTAACCTATAAAACCCCAAATGCTTTGTAAAGCATCTATTACCTACAGTGGTTTGTCTGGATCAAAACCATTAAATGAAAAAAAAGCCAATTTCCAACTGCTGCCAGTGGCACAGCTTTTGGGTAAGTCTTGGTAATTTTTAACTCCTGTTCAAGCTAAGAAGGGATCTGCAGTGATTATTTTTAGAGTACAATGACTTTGCTCTTCACTGCTACAGCCTGTATCCTAAAAGCCTCCAACATGCCACAGCCCCACTATCAGGTGTCCCTGTGAGCTGTGTGCAGCTGGGTCTGCTCTGAGACTGTCTGGGAGAGCTGTGCTCGTGCACATGTGGGATCACAGGTGAAACCCCAGACTCGAGTGAAGGAGAATGCTGTGCAGGAGCTTTTCACAGTTTAGAGCTGCAAAATGGTTATTTCCCAGCAGTTTGAGGTTTTCTGAGGTGCTGGGCTCATGCTTTCTGCTGAAGTATTAAAATATGAAATTGATAGCCTGGGAAGCTGCAAGGGACGGAGACACTGTGAGAAAAAGCAGTGTATTTGTACTAAAACGAATTGTCATCCAGCTTAGACCTAAGCAAGGCAGTTCTTTGCTCAAAGGGGTCTGGAGAAAAGGAAAGGGAGCAGCCCTGTGAACATGTGAAGGGGGGACAGAAAGATCACATCTGAAATTGGAACTGGCTGACTTTGGGGTGATTGAGAAACTTAATGGAAAGACAGAGGTCAACAGTGTGAAGGCAAAAAGGGAGGATGGGTTTGTCCATTATCAATTGTCTCAGAACATCATAATCTGAAATATGGGAGAGGTAAATGAGCAGTGATTACCGGGAAAGCAATTCACTGCCTCATGCCAGGTTTTCAAAAGCTTTATGTGCTGTAAGTTAATAGCCAGCTATTTGCTTTCACTCTGGATTAAGCCCCAGGCTTCCTGAGGTGATGTCCTTCCCTGTCCCTCACAGACTCCCACGGACAGGCAGTTCAACTCTGTACATCAGTACGGGCTATCTCAGCTCAGCCTCTCTAGCAATACCTTACTCAAGGAAATCCTTAGTTATGGGTTCCCTGGCTTTCTTTCTGTACCTTTTGCATTATCCTAGAAAGAGCCTACCTGGATGTATATAGGGACTAGGAAGCAGATGGTGTTTCTGTAAATTAAAACAAAGATACAAGATCCTGACATGAGAGAGTATACCTTGTCTTCTGGAACACAAAGTGAGAAATGTTTCTGATTTGGACAGAGATTATTGCAATACCTAGAGGATGTGTGAAACTGAAATGGGGACTGTTCTTTAGTCCTGCTTTTATGTGAGGCATTCATGAGGCTTGCTGTTTAAACGGTGGGTATATTGTTTGTGGGGTGAGGAGAATGCACAAGGCAAGGAACTTGGTGCTTATTTGTCTTATGTGGCTCCTAAGACCAGTATTTCATGTGAGTTTCTGTGGGAGAAGAAGATAGTTTTCTGTGGGAGTGTCATGCCCCTCTGTCTAATGAGAGGTAATTTTTTTTTTTTTTTAAAAACTACAGAAATTTTGATTATTGGTTTGTAATCTTAATACTGTCCGTGTAGTTTTTTGTCAGTTTTTGTTGTGAAATTCCTCTGAGTGCTGGTTATTTTTATAGGCCTTTAGGTGCTCTGTGCTTCTGGGTCATGGCTCTTTTCCTTGTTTGCTCTGACAGAAAGAGATCTTCACAAACATCTCAGGTTTTCATTTTGCTTTTCCTTGCTATAACTTCAGTCTCTTGTGCAAAAGTGAGAAAGAAATGTGGTTACTGAACTTTGACGGGTTTTCCATTTCACCCACAGTGCTTTGAAGGCAAACTGCTTACAATAAACATGCTCGAATAAGTGAAGGATATGCAGGGAACTGAAAAAGAGATCCCAAGATATCATGTGGCCTGTTGAGGACAGTGGTTATTTGCAAGTATCTTTGGAGCAGGTGAGTAATAGGGCCTTGTCTCAGCCAGCAGGATAACTAACACCAGGATGACTGTGCTTTGTATAACCAGTGCAGGCATGCATCTTGGCAGCCTGTTAGCAATGTTTTGAGTAATTTTGAAAAGCTCCTTCTGCATTATTTAGCGAGTGAATTTTTTAAGACAGAGCCTTTAGCTCCTGAGAGAGAAGGAAGCCCCTGGGTGAGATGCTGTTATAAACCTGTTCTTGCCAGTTGCTGGTGAGAGCTCCCGTTGCTGGATTCCCCAGCCATGGTGAGGGCAATGCAGCTGTTGGGGCGCTGCTGCAGAACTGGCGGGTGCTGGGGCTGCCCTGTGCTGCCATGCAGAGCACAGGGCAGTGAAGCTGCAGAGGAGGAGTTCTAGTAGGAGAACAGAGGCCAGTGCCTCAGACCCAACGCTCGGCAGAGCACAGGCTTCTGAGGGCTGTAATGTGACAAACACCACACCAAGAGCAGGGCTTGTGTCAGCCCCTGGGCCAAGGGAGTGAGGCAGGGTCCCTGGAAGTAGGTGGCTGAGGAGCAATCCTTTACTAGCTGTAGGGTGTTTTAAGAGAGGGAATGGAGCTAACTCCCAGGTGGGAGTGAAGATGGGTGACCTTCAGGAGGAGCTGAGGGTAGTGAGCCCTTCTGCAGATCAGTTTCATGATTTCTGGTTAGGCTTCATTTGTGCGTTCTGTCCTTACAACTCTCGGTGAAGAATTCAGACTGAGAAGCTGCACTAGTTCACAAAAATTGTGTAAAAGTCAGATGAAAGATCTAATAATTTCCCTGGACTTTCTTATGCTTGATGAGAATAAGAACTTAAAAAGATGAACCTTATTCAGTGTGATTCTTTGTTGAATCCACTGGGTGCATCTGGCATATCTCCCTGTCTTAGGTTTGACCAAAAGGACCAAAACTGATTTCCTGTGAGTATTTCATGGTAGACGTGGGCAGCCCATCGTAATGCTTATTTTAAAAGTACGTATTACCATTCCAGAGTGGAGCAGGTTTTTTTGGATAGAGGAAAGAAGAACTCAGACCAGAGCAACACACAGCCTGGCAGTCGAGTCAGTGGGTCTGGATCTGGACCCTTGTTCTCTGTGCTGTAGTCTAGAAGTTAAACTGACAGTCTGTTTTTCCATAATGTTGAGGCTGATTGCTATTTTGGGGGGGATACATGAGGCTTGACTCAGGACTCAGCCTCATCTTATGCTAGTTTACAATTGTTGTCAGATGAGTTATGATATTTGAGATGAGCTGTTGTAAAGACATATGTATGCTCTTAGCTGGCAACAAATTTTAGTATTTTAATGATGCTTGAGACAGCTCCAGCATAGAGAAGACACCCTATTAAAAACAGTAAATCAAGCTCTGCAAACATGATAGCTGAATTAGAATTTGAGCTATTCCAATGTCTTTGCATTCTGCTTTGTTGCTGATGTGTACACTCACAGATGTATAAACTATTTGCAGTTATAGTTTTGCAATTCAGCGTGTTGCTTACAGCAACAATACATTTTAAGCAAACAGCACAATATTGGATCAGCTATCACCAATAAAGCTAGTTTTGCTTCATAAAATCCTCAGTACATTCCTTCTGTTCCAAACTGAGTACCTTTTAAGCCACAATTGGAAGAAGCACCTTGTAGAAAGACTAAATACCTGAATAATGGCAAAATATGTTTTCCATTTACCACTGTCTGATAGGGATGAGGGGCTGGGGAGGGAGATTGAGTAGCAGGGGTAAAAACATTTTTGCCTGGTCCTGCACTGAATGATTGTGGCAGTATCCATAACCTAATAGACTGGACAAAGGAGAAATCTCAGGTACTCTGACATGAGAAGGCATCTTGAACTGTGCTTAACCTTAAATTCTTCTTTTATGGAATATGAATATTAAACATCACCCCTAGCTTACTCTGACAGGGTATAACTGATGGTCTCTCTGCTCTCTGTGTCAGAGACATAAACCCATGTTATCTCTGGCTGGAGAACAAGCTCAGTAGTTACTTCTCCTCCACTTGCAGCTTCTCATAATCTCCCTGCATCTAGACAAGAGGTAAACAAAGTCCATCCAATTTTTGCCTTTCAACTACACAAGGCAACAATGCTTAAAATTTTGGTCTTTCATATTCCATGAGCTCCTGGGAAGTCAATAAATGTCAAAGAGACATTGGATTATTTATGTATTTATTAGGTCTATGCTACATTTCTGAGAAGGCCTTGTGGCCTTTGATCATCACACTCTTGGAAGACATATCACAGGGTAAAAGCACTGTATGTATATAAAAAAAAATTAGATTTTCCCCACATTACAATGAATCTGTATTGTTCTTGAGATATTACTGTTTGAAAAAATACTTTTTTCTTCATTATATCTGTTGCCAAATGACTTCCTCAGTTCTCCATTTTTTGATTTTTTTTGTTTGCTTTTTTAAATGATTCATAAGTAAATTTAAGTGCAAGAAGGAATCAGGCTGGTCTTAGAATTTGTGCATTTCATGCAATAATTTTTCTCTGAATCAGTTTCAAGTCATGAGTGCTCTCTCATAGAAAAGATAAAAAAGAAGAATCTCATCAGGATGATGCTTAAGCCTTTTGGTAGGGTTCAGGTAAAGATTTATGGCTCTAGCATTGGTGGTAGCATCTTTCTGGCTGCACAGTTGGTACCCTGTGATGAATTGCAGTCTCCCCTTATACAGTTTGACCTGGCATACTCTGGCACTCAGCTTTGGCTAGTTCCAGATAGGGTTAGCACTGCCTGCCCCACTGAGTTGGAATCAAATGGTGCAGACAGCAGCTTTGTCTTCAATCTGTATGTCCCACCCACAGATGTGATAAGCACTCTCTTTTCATACCCTGCTGCAATCTCTCTGAAAATCACACAGTGCCAACAGCCTTTGAAATAGAAGTTATTTGTGGAGACTAGAGACTCCAACCATGATGGCAGAGGGTCCTAGGGCTCCCCTCTCCCCCTCCCACTGCACCCCGACCCATAATTTCTGTGTTTTCCTTGTTCTGGCTGTGGGTTGTGAGTTTGGCTTATGGCTCATCTTTTGATTTGGATAGCAATAGCAAACTAACTCTGTCTCCATTAGTGATGTTACTAATGGAAAGTTAGAACCTGTAGCTTCTATGGTCTGCATTAAGCTTTCAGAGCAGTGCTACAAGGCAAGGGACTACACAGAAATGGAAATGTTTGGCTTGTGTAAAATAATAAGCCACTCTCCATAGCTTTGCAATGAGCAGAAAGATGTGAGACGTAGCATGCTTGTGCTGGACTTGAGAAGATTGGCCAAAGACACTGTTGACTGATTCTATTCCTTTAATGAAAAGCTAATATGTGATTGTTATTATCCCAGCAGGAGAGACTGCTTTCTAAGTCTTATCTACATTCAGTAAAAACCCAGTATGTGCCTTATCATCCATAAAGGGACAAAATGTTATGCCTTATGCCTGGATTCAAACCAGTAGTTCTTGGGCATTCGAATACTTCAAATACGTTCTGCTCTGACTACTGAGCCATGTCTTCTGAAATCCATCGTCTGCTGTGGTGTGATAGTTAAAGATGATAAACTGGTAATGCTTACTTAATGAATTCTAATAGCTTGGTTTTATGTGTAATCTGTCAGGAGGCTCCATTCTCTTTATGTGTTTGTCCATTGATCTGTTTACATTAACAGCTTTCGCTCTATTATTTACAAATTACTCTCTGGTTGTGTTGTTTTCCATTTAGAAAGTGCTGACAGTTGAGTGGACAAGATGATGTTTTTGATCAGATAATCAATGTCCAGATCATTTATGACTAACAGGAAGTAAACCAGAGGCCTTTCAAAATGGTCCCATGGATATTAGTGGCCATTGGCACGTGTGGTGACATGTTTTCTCTCCCAAATCACACCCATGTACACAAATACATCATTTATGACTATTTTTAAAATAGGAAAAACTGACATCATGCTTAAAGTAGAAGAAATATCAGCTAATGTTTTTTGGTATCGTTTTTAAGCCTTCTGGATGTGTGTTGGTTACTTTGTAAGCCAGGCAGGGATGCAGGAACAGATTCCCCAGGTGATTCTGCAATAAGACAAAGTGTAAGTTACATCTGGGGCAACAAGGAAGAGAAATGTAAAAGAGAATAAAGGTTACCTCCAAGATATTAAATACAGGCAGATCTTGATGGCACACTTACTTAGATGGAAACACATTCACCTAAGTGTGCATAAAATATTATTACTTTTTTAATGGGTCAGTTTAGCAGTAAGCCCAAGAATTCCAAGGTCAATTATTTGTATTTTTCATTACTGTAGATAATAAATAATATGGCTACCAATGTCATTGGGGTACCATTTTACTGAGTATGAAGGTGGAGTGCTATAGGACCTGCAAGGAGGTGATAATTTTTGGCAGCACAAGACTGCAGTCAACAGGGAAAGGAGTTTATTACTGACAGGATTTTTACTATGCTGGCTGGAAGTTTATTAAGCAGTATACTGTATAATTTCTGTCAGCATATTGTGTCATTTTCTGAGCTATATAATAATATTGCTTTGAACTTCTAAGTGCCTTCCATTTCTGTAGCTTCCTAAAAAGTTATACCCATCTTAATTGCAATGGCACCTCAGAGAGGCAAAGAAATATTTTCTTCCTCCTGGGAGATCAATACTACTTTTAGCAGTGAAAGTGAAGTGAAATGAAAAGCTCAAAATCAAGCTAAAGGTTTGTCAGGACTGGGCTTGCAAAGGAAGCAGCATCTTGTGTCTTAGCTGTTGGATTGACAGGTCTCAAAGCAGCTGGTCTTGGCCACAGACTTTCTGCACAACACTTAAGTAAATTCCTTTGGCTTCACTTCTTCACAGATGTGATTGTATTTCCTGCTCCTAGTCTTGGCTTCAGTAGGAATGGGTTCTTTGGGGCAGTATGCTTTTTGGAGTATGCTTTGCTCAGTGAAATGGCTGGGTTCTTTGAACACTAATAACCAAAAAATCTCCCCCCAGAATAACAGTTTGTATTTACAGGAGTGTCATTTATCCTTAGACAGTGATAGAATGGCTTTCCTTGTACAGTGCAGCACAACCACAGTTTCTCCTGTGACAGCTGGTTGGGTCATCTGAGGGAGAAAGCAGGTGCCTGTGGCTCTCAGAACATGCCTAGAGCACATTCTCTTGGGCACCCTCAGGTCATCAATGTTCATCAGTTGGACAGAACTTGAGCAGAAAACCTCTGAGGGAAACCCAGAATGCTGCAGGCCACTGAGTGGGAGATTTCTCTCTCGGACTACGTACCAGCCAAAGGTGCAGAGAGATGTTAGGATGCAAGGTACCTCCTCAGTAACTGTCTGTCAGATTTGGTATTAGATAAGTCCTCAGGATTTGTAGGACTTGATACATCAGTGTCAGGCTTTGCAACACTCAGGCTTTGAGCCCTGTAACCTGTAATAATGTTCCCTGTGCTCTGTTTACCTGCTCTTGATCATGGGTACACAATCTTCATTGTTATCTCTGTGGTGTGGCTGTGTTCCAGCCATGGGTATGGCCTCTTATACAGAGTACTGGGATTACAGTTTGATATGCACTAAATTATTTGTGATGCTTCATTCCAAACTACAGAAATGACCCACTCACTTTAGAGTGAAACAATCTCACTTTCTCTCCATGGCAGAGCAGGTGACTCAGGACACAGAGAGAAAAATAATGTCCACCTTCTCTATCCTTCTTATCCTTTTGCTATAGAACGTTTGAGTATATTATTTAGTCAGGACTGTAAGGGTGACCTGCAGAATCAGGTTTCTCCTCTTTTTTAATATCTTTATCTGAGGGCAGAAATGAAAGGTTTTTATCAAGAAAAAATAAAAGTAGCATTTTCCCTATTTTTTTTTCCATCCCTGTCAATGCTGGGAATGTTAAGATTAGGTTTTCTGGTTTGGCTGGAGACTTCCTTCAAGAAAATGGCTAAAGAAGGGATGAGCAGGCTATAGTGGTTCTAGAACAGTCATAATTGAAGAGGTAAGGTCTGGTTCTCTAATGAAGCTTTCTTCATTTTCAGGATTTCTGCATCAAGACACTTTTTCTCAAGAGTGTTTTTGGCCTCCCTTTTACAGGAACTGAGCAGCAGTTGCTGTTCTGCTCTGTAATATCAGAGTGATAGGAAAATCTTGAGCACTTTAAAAAACTTGGTCAAGCTTGATTCAGGAGATATTTTTACTATTAATTAAATATATAGATTGAGCATCCACAACTCATGGATTTGAGGAAGAGATTTGGGATGAAAAGCACCTGAGTCCTTGTCAAGCTGTAGCAACTAAATTTCATCAGACTGATGCCTTCCACTTTTGTGTCCTTTAGCTTGTTTATTCTACCTATTCATCTATTTTTATTCTAAATAGGACTATTGCAAAACCTGTAGGAATTTTTTTTTTACTTTTGATAGGTCTTGTAAAAGCACTTCATGTGTTTTATATCAACACAGAAGAGAGGGGAAAAAGTCACTGGGACTTGGTGTTTACCCATCAAAACAAGGAACAGAAATAAATCCCAGAAAGAGTTATTCTATTCAATAGTCCTGCTTTTTACAGAAGAGAGAATTCAGCAGCTTTGCAAAGGGGGAAATACTCTTGGCTGATCACAAGTGGAAAAAGTGAGGGAAGGATTGAACTTGAAGATAAAACACCTACATCGATGAGAAATAGGTTAAGTAATGCTCTGCTTTTCAATTATGTTAGAGCAGTAGGTACTGAAGCCTGCTCATTAGCTGAGGCTATAAAATACCACATTTATTGAGTCATTTTTCTTTCAAATATTTGCCCGATTGGCTTGTGAAACGTTTAGTTCTCACTGCCTGAAATTCCCTCTGGCTGTCCAAAAGAAAGCTTCTCTTCCCAGCTTTATACTCAGAAATGTCAAATCCACACCTGCTAGCTCTCCCTTTATTAAAACAGTGCTCAGTACTAACATTTTTCACATAATCCTTGTGAAGAGCAACATCATGTCCTACTCACCCTCCTGCTGACCATCAAATCCGAGCTGACTCTGTGGGTTCATTGCCTGACATCCCTCTGGGTCAGTCTGTCCTGGTGTCTTACTCCTCACTGAACTCTCCAGCCCCCTGAAGCTGTTATTAACTCAGTTTTTCTCCACTTAACAGCTCGGGCTTTTTTTGAGGGCCTGAGCTATTGCTTTATTAATCAAACAGTAACTATTTGCCTTTTATTTAGTACTTGTCTAAGTCAATCACCATCAGCCTTCCATCACCTTTCTTACCCCAAACTATCCTCAAAGTGTGGCATTTTACTTTGCTAGACACAAGATATCAAAACTTCTTGTCATGGTACTTGGGAGCCTCAAACAAAAGTAAATCTCCTTACTGGTCTGTGCCTCTATCCCTTTTCCAGGTGTGCATCCTTTCTTTGATGTCATAAGATTAATTCTCTTGGGGGGATCATGTTTAATTCAGCTATTGAGATGCAAGGATTTAACTGTTTTTGCTTTTTGCAAACAATCCCTTAGAGTTTCCACACAAATAACAATGTGTTTCCACAACAATCTGCATGACATGCTAACTGCTATACAGGATATGTGTACTGCATCTTCAATGTATTCCCAGTTCTATTAAACTGGTAATCAGTTTGATAGTAAAGATACATGTTCTTTCTGCTGATATTTTCACTTGTTGTGGACTATAGAGTAGCAGAATATTATCCTTTAGCCCTTAACTGATGACTTCTGTTTGCTAAATAATAACTGACTGAATTCAGACAACCCAATGGAGTAAAAAGCAAAGAGCTGTGAGCATTGCATTGCCTCCTTTGTGTGTTACTTGATGATTTTGCTGGTCTGATAATTATCTAATGCAGTAATAGAGAAAAGGTCAGAGTTATTGTGAGGCTGCTTCTGAAGGTAATTTTTCAGCTCGTTTTTGGCATGTCATGTATATAATCTCCCAGTGATGAATATTTGCATTCCATTGCCATGATTTAGGAGGGTTATTTTTGCCTGTGCTTCAAATTGCTTTCAGTGCTCTCTGCAAAATGTGCTTTGCAGCCATGCAATGTACTTTCTGAGTTCATCTTAGAAATTTGATTTTGTTCTTCCTCTTCGCTTCTGGTGTCAGTCTTTTGTAGGGGCAGCATGAAGGAGGTTGGAGAGTAGGAAAGGAATATGTAGAAGATTTGTAACTAAATAAGAATAAAGAATATATAGTTCAGTTTATAATATCGTCCAAAAATTTACTTCTATACAGAGATTAATGTTGAGAGTTTTTTTAACCTATGTGCTTTTACATGCTCACAGTGAATTACTATTATTATTACATCTAAAGAGAGGAGGGAAGCACTGGGGAGGAAACACAATGTTTCCCTGACTTCTCCAGATCCCTGCAAATACAAAGAAGCTTGTAGGATAGACAGCACATGGCATAAGAGGTGCTCAGAGGTATTTTTTTGATAGTGCTTGCAGTGTTTTTGTCTCAGAAGCAGTGTTAATATGCAGGGCAAACCATACATCTGGTTTCACTCATCTTGCCTGAGAGCCAGTTCAGTGCCTTGTGGGGAAAGGTTTAGAGTAGTGGAGGTGGTAACAGCTTTTATAAGTTAAAGATAGGGTTTAAATGTATCTTCAGGGACATCTGTATGCCAAGCATGTGCCACTTTGGATTCAGGCAATGGACTAATTTCCAGAGTGGTGAGCACACACACAGGGCTGTGAAGACATCAAGTGCTTTAAGGGGTTGCATCTTCTTGCAGACAGATCTTATATCATCTGTCTAAAGTGTGGGCACCTTTGGTCCCATAATTCAGGAGTTTGGAGCCTAAAGCATTGACAGTATTTAAGAGGCATTTGGACAATACCCTTAAAATTTACTTTAACTTTTTACCAGCCCTAAATTGGGTAGAGAGTTGGACTAGATGATTATTGTAGGTAGCTTCCAAATGAAATATTCTATTATAATCTGAGGTCCCTTCCGACTGAAATGATTGTATTGTATTCTTATTCTTATTTTTATTCTTTTTCTCTATTCTATTATTCTTTATTCTTTATTCTATTCATTCTATTTATTCTTTATTCTATTCTATTCTATTCTATCTATTCTATTCTATGGCTATAAGTAAAATATCTCATAGTTTTTTTTTTTTTCATATTTAGAGAGTTCTCATGTGGCTCTCTCTCCTTCAGATGAATTTTTTATGTAATAGTTCAAGAGGAGTCCAGAGAGGTTTTTTATATATGTTTACATCTATTGACAGTAGAAACAGTTCCAACCTTTAAAATCTGTTGTCTAAGTATCAATTCAGTCTTTTTTGAGAGCTGTTCTCTTTCTTCAGTTTGGAGTGTTTGGTCATCCCAGTCCTAATTGAAGAGGTAAGAGATCTGGTTATTATTAGTGTAAATTGTATGTTTGCTAAGAAATATGTGAATGTAATTGAAAAGCAATGAGACTAATCAAAAGCCTAGAGAAACATGGTTTGTGAGAAAAGCAAATTAATGCATGGCTGTTTGATCTTCTAATATGTATAAAAGACTGCTGCAAGAGGAAGGCAATAATTCATTTTCCATGGCCAGGGCACAAGTAATTATGGCTTTAAACTGCAATTCTGAATTTCTCTGAGCATTCTCCATCAGCCTGTATTTCTTTCAAGTGACTGATTCCTCACCTACTTGGTGTGTCATGAAACATGCTCTAGTCACAGCTATGCAGTGTGATCCACCCATGAACTCACTGTGACTTGCAGACAGGCTGCTCTGGGGCAGCTCTCTGACCTGAGTGCAGGTGGGGCAGAAGTCTGGTGTAGGTTGAGCAGGGAGGCCAATAGCAGAGCAGAGGGAGACTTTGGATCTGGGACTCTGTCATGAGACTGATACAGGAGAGGGCCAAATGTGAGCCTGCAAATGAAATCACCATTCAGGATTCTGTCACCTCTGTGAGCTTGACCTTAGCATCTCTCTCTTTCCCTCTTCATGACTTCACTGATAACTATCATATGGCCCAACCCTAATCATGACATGTGTACCCCTGTTCAGCAGTCTGTAATGGGTCAGAAAGCAGTTGGGTCTCTCTGCCTCATAGTGATATAAGTGCTACCTGTGACCGAGGGAAATTTTATACTGTTTTTTAATCTATTGGATATCCTACTTGGAAGGAGGAGTAATTTTTCAGCCATGGGAAAACCATGAAAAGGAAATCTTTTGTTACTGTTTGACTGATTTTCACACTGATAAATGGAAGCAATCAGTGGGAGTTACCAGCCTGGGAAGCTACCTTCCCTTTTTCCCATGTGAAAATCTCCAGTCTAAAATGAGATTAACTTTATTGGGAAACTGAACTAGAATTCAGATATTTGCACTGATATGGTAGTCTACTTCATACTGCTTACAAGACTTACAACAACAGCTGTCTGGATAATGCTGGTTTCAGTTTGAGTCTTTGAGGACCTTCTCAGTGTGACAGACTACCTGTTGATTCGTGTAGTCAATCTGCCATACCTGCAATCCTGATTTGAATCTTTTTCTTTTCCATTCAAAAAGGTGGAGTTAATTTTGGTTGTGTATTTAGTGGCCCTGCTACTTCACATTCATCTGGTAACCTTTATAAACAAAAGCTATGACAGAAAAGGAACTAAAGGTGTGTGACGGCTTCTTTTAGTAATGTCATCCTGAAAACACAGTATCTCCCATAACAATTATTCCATCTGCTGTATGAAAAATAATCTCTTAGGCTGCATTTCCCTCATAAGAATGATACAGCTGTAGGTAGCACTTCTTGGCTGAGTATTTGGCTCACATTACATTTTCTCTCCGTTCCAGTCCCTGGATCTTTCCCCATATGGATCACATTCCGGCATGTCTGGCACTGGTGTATGTCTGTTGCTCTCTCCTTTCTCAGTCAAAGGACTGGGACATGAGGGTGTCTGTTCTAAATTATAATTCTTTTTGCTTTATTCTTGATCTAAAAAGGAGGCTGTATTTGTTCAGAATCCAGCAGGAATTGAAGACTCTTTCTGAGATGGAGAATAATATCCAGGAAGAATTTAAAGTATAAGGAACTAGGCAGGAGTCTCAGCTCCTTTGTCACACAGTGGGTAGTCAAATTTTTGAACTCACTGTTAGCACTCAGAAACTATGTTTGATCTTGCTATGCTGTTACATAGATAATGCAGCTCACCAAACTGTGATTGCTGTTGGTTTTATGCTGTAAGTAACAAAAAGCTTGATGCAGCCCAATTGCCCATAGCCTTTAGGCCAACTTGTCATAGCTTCTCATACACTAACTGGGGAGGTAGAAGAGAACAGTACTGAAGGGTCCTGAAAAACAGCCCAGTGGAAATACAGGCTGAGATTGACTACAGGCCAGTGCTCTGTAGCTTTTGATTCGACTGAATCCTCTCACTGAGAGATCAGGGTCCAGGCTCAGCTGGAGAAGATCTGAGTTCTGCATACAGGGACTAGAGAAAGCAGATGGGCATACATCATATCCATGGAATCTTACAAACCCAGCTTTACAGGATTTGCATATAGCTGATGGGGGATTTGAAGCTTAAACCCAAAAGGATCATGGGGAAAATCCCCCTTACTACATGCAATAATAGCTTTCCAAACCTAGAGCTTCTAGCACAACTGCTTCCCTGCTCTGTCCCTTGCCTAAATTTTTTTTTTTTTTTTTTTTTTTTTTTTTTTTTTAGAGAAATGGCTCATTCTACAGTTTGGTGCTAAATAGAGCTGATGACTGAAACCAGGATGTTTTTAGCCAAAGTAACAACATTGTTAAAAGTATGGTCCACAGGAACAACTTTGGTTACTGTAATTCAGAGTCCTGCAGCATGTAAAGAAATTAATTTTGGGAATTCCTTTGCAAACAGACAGACCTGCCACAAGCCTCAACCAGAATCTGCACTAGTTTTGCTAGTTTTTTTCACAACAGTTTGCTTATCTTTTTCTGATTCATCTTTTCCTGTTTTGCATTTGGAATTTCTGCACCTGTGCTGATGCAGAAAGCACCAAACTGCTGCAAATGGATCCTGATATTTTCATTCTGAGCAGAGGCAGTGAAAGGGGGAAATCTCATATAACTTCCCTGAAGATCCAGAAAAGGCCTCAAAGCCCAGAGACAGACATGAGTAGCCATACATACTCACACTAGGCACCACCCTGACATGAAGGAAAGCCCTGCAAAGAATTACTCTGATGCTTTTGCCACAATAAGAAGGATTGAAAAGCTTTTATCAGAGAGTTTTTTTCAGGCACAGCTCTAGGTATTGAAGAAATGTGTGTCTCTGCTTGTTCCAGGACTTTAGGAGGTTTAGTGGTTGTGAAGCCATGAGAAAGAGCACCTTGACTCTGTGTGCTGCTCTTCCCTCCCTGTATGCCCCACCTAAACTGGAAAGCAGCTGACAATCAAGCTCAGTCTTACAAAATCCTATGTGACAATTCCCACATAGATGTTGAAAGAAAACTTCTGCTTTGCATCTCTGCTTAAAGTAGCCTTAGAGGATCACTGTCCATCTTTGTATTCAGTTTACTCTTTTTCCATCAGTAAAATTGTCCGACTGTTTTGTGTTTGAATGTACTGAGTCCAAATGAGAATGTATTCTTGGCGATACAGATAAGTAACTAACTTAATTGCATTTCATATATTTACTTCAGATCAACTTCAGTGAAATAAATGCACAACAAACCCTTCTGACATGAACATGAGTACAGACACCTTTGTGATCAGAAAACACCTGCTCACAGAGAGCTAGTGCTCCTTTACACTCACCTAGAGCCATGCAAGCTGTACCAAAGAGGCACAATTATGTTAGACTTTGGGCAGTAGAAGCATCCTGCTAAGCTTCACCTCTGCTCCATCTAATTTTCCTGGTCTTCAGTAACCTGTATTATTTTTGTAAGTAAGAGGAAACAATTTGCTTGCTAACATTACGGTGTTTGAAATAGACTTGCAGGTATAGATTTTCTATAAACCTAGAAAGCAGCCCAGCCTATCTGTTGGCTTTTAATCCTCAAATTTATTAGCTCTCCACATCCATTTTAGATACAAGCACAGTCTTAATTGCTCCATTTTTATTCTCACAGAAGATGCAGTAAATCTTAATGGTTATGCTTCAAACATTAAGAAGCAATGTAGGGTTGTAGGAGAAAAGTATTCAAAACACATAAAATTAAGAAGTACTTAATAACATTTAATTTTCAAGCTGTTCATCAGAATTTGTTTCAAGTTTGAAAGGGTAAATGTTGCAAGATTTCTTTAAAGAGAAATCCAACTGGAACACTTTTTCCCCCAAACTTAAGATCTACTTGTAACATTTTCCTAATTCCTCCTCCCCTTCTGAGATTTTCAGAGCTGTGAAACCAATATTTTTTTGCCTTAATTATAATGCTAGTTGAGAATGTGTTATTTTGGCTACATTACCAGCTCACATACAGTTTGTTTATAGCTCTCTGCAAAGCCATTTTAATAAGGTCAGATTTGCAATTTAAATTAACTTTAATATTTCTTGCAAACTCCAGTTCTGTTTGTTTATGCAAGGGGTAAACATACTGGAAATTTATTGTTTTAAAAATACATTCCTTTGTTTCATTTTCAAATTGGTACATCAGGTAGTAAACAACCTTGACTTTATATATTTTCTTGTGTGAAAGGAAGAAGAATTATTTTTTTGCAGGAAGAGAAGAAAAGAATGTGGAAAAATGAGAAAGAATGAAAACAGTTATTCAAAATGGAAATTTCTTCTGAAGAAACAATACACAATGAACAATTTATTTTACAAGTTAAGACCTTTTCCCACTTGCAATTTTTTTTCCTAGGGATTGCTTCTTTCAAGGTTTGTTAAATCATGTGTAAAAAAAAATACCTACATATGAATATCTTAGGACTCTTCACTGGTAATTTTTATTCCTATACAGAAACGGAATCTTAAAATTGGGCAGTCGGTCATGACACTATCATGCCATCTTTTTTTCTTTCAATTTGATGACCTTTTTCCTTCATGAGAAAATTTTCTTTCATCCCTATGTACATCAACTACAGATATTTTCAAAGCCTAGAATTTTAGCAGCTAATGCTACACTCCTCACAGAAGACAGCATTGTGAAGCCTGAAAATGAAACACATTCAGTTTTGCAATTAAAAAGATTTAGAAATTAAAATTGTTTTTTCCCAGACATTGATTTGAATATAAAACACCTATCATGTGGTAGTCTGCCAACAGGAGCACAATCCTTATCAGATGAATTTCTGATAAAAGGCTCCTGAAACAGTGTGAAATAATTGTAGTCATTTTCCACTATCTTTGTTGACTAGTTAATGTTTCATATTGTCTTATTTCTATAAAAGCTATGTAACTGTTTCATAAATCATATGCCTGGATTGATTCTTATCACTTTGGGCTAGGGGAGTAATCACTCTATTGTCTCACTAGTTGCAAAATATTTTATTTTCTGAGTGCTAGAAAAAAATGTGAAATATTCTTGGCTGGAAGAGCAGTTTGCCAGCAGACTCCTAGGTCTTCTGTTATAGTATGTTGGTGCCTCACACCTGACTAACCCACCCAAGAGCCTGTTCCTTCAGCCCAGAGCCAAAGTTTCTGCAGAATAACTGGTTTACAGATCTGAAATGTATTATGGATAGATTTGAAGTGATGGGTCTCAGTACCCTGGCAGTGGCAGGCAGGCAGGTGTGACAAATGTGCTTGGAGGAGTTCTGCCATTGCTGCAGTCTGTTGGATCCGGGGTCTCTGTATTTTTCCCAGCTCTTTGCATCCCTGCACAGACACGTAAGGTCCTCCCTCCTTTTCTGCTTCCTGCCTGATGGAAGGCCAGGGTGACAGTCGGGTCTGTGGGCTCGGAAGCTTTTTGATTTTCAGAGACAGCCAGTGGAGAGGCCATGCAGCATTGTGAGCTTGTGCCTGTGGACAAGGGTTTGCTGAGGAGAGAGGTTGCTAACCAACCTAGCTATGAAAGATGCTGTGTTGCTTGGATATTTCAGAAATTCTATCTTATGTTGCAGTTTGTTTGTTTTGTTTGCATTTTGTTTTTTGTTTTTGTTTTTGTTTTTTTTTTTTGCCAGCTTGCTAGCCATTTTTTAAAACAGGGATAAACATAGCTTTCTTGTGAGGCTAAATGCATAAGGGTGTGAAAAATACAGCTATTTTTCAGGCGGGTGTAGGAAAGAGAGGGCAAAGTTTGGGAAGCTCAAAGGAAGAAATTGGAAGATGTTAAAGGAGGTGACACAGAGGTTATGTTCAGGATTTATTTCCCTTAAAAGTTATTCTGCTTTGTTGTTTTTAAGAAGATAATTTCATCCTGCTTTGAAGAAATACAGCTCTTGAGATCATTTGTCTTGAGCAGCAACAGCAGGAAGAAATAAAGGCATGGATACAAATTTTCAAGGCTGTGATAGCCTTTGCCCTTCTTTGTTCTGATTTGCCTGGAAATAGCTTGGCAGAAACATGGATATTAGTGAGGATAGAGATTTATCTTGTAGCTATTAAAAAGGAAGAATTTTGGTTCATGAAAAGACTGTTTATGAAAAGAAGTTTTCATCAAAACATCTTTTCTTAAAATGAACTCAGTGAAAAATTGAAGTTCATAAAACTATGTGTGTTTTGACCAACTTCTTTTCTCAAGAAAATTTCTGATGTGAAATTGGGTCAGACCTCCACAAAACAGTGAATGACCAATTCTTGACAAAGTAGCCAGTAGCTTGATCCTTAGGACATTCAATTAAACCCTGAAGTTTGCACAAATCCATGGAGCTAACCTATCCTATGAACAGCTGGATGTTCTGAGGAAGTACAATGTTTTCCATTAAAAAAGTAAAAACAAGAAAATGTAGAATGCAAACCCTCTCCCTTCCTAAAAGGATTAAAACCCCACATCTCTTGATGTACAAGGAAAATTCCTTTTAAAACCTTGGTTGTTTGACATAGAATAAATATTGTTTTCTGATCAATCTTAAATACTAGTTGGTTCCAAAGAGTTTCCTTCTACTGTCACAAGAAAGAAAAATTAGATGCATAGGAAAGATTAATTTTCCATCAGACTGTCTGTGTTTCTAACACAAGTTTATGGGAGAAGAAGCTGATTTCTTCCCTGGGGCTTCTTCTCTTGAAGAAATATCACTCTTCTAGTTTTCCCATGCTACACCTGGCACATTAGAGCTTGCCATGTGTCATTGCGTCTTCTCAGGGTAGCATGGTGATTTTATTTCTGGTTAAGTCTATTAATTAATTTCATAATTATGCATGTATTTTTCTTCTCTGCTCCCTGTCTACCTGTGCATTGCTTAAGGCTACAGCACTGAAGTTTTCACCTGGTGGATTCTAACTGTTTGTTGTTGATAATATTGTAGGATATATTTAATAATTTGTTCAGACTTTGGAGGTTGAAGAGAGAGGTTAATCCCATTTAAAATGTAATATCTGTCAAAGCATTTAAAATCTAATTTAACAGCTCCAAAACCTGAATCTTACTGTGTACACAAATAAGAAAATATCTATGCCACGCAAGATGTCTTGATGAAACATGACCTACACTCCTCTTCACCCTTAGTAAGTCAGTGGGAAGAGATAGGTTTGTCCCTGGGATACTGTTACAGTGTAGACATCATTAAGGAGGTAAAATTGCTTCAACCATTGCTACTGAAGGTTTCTGAAATGTGGAGAAATAAGAAACGATTGAAATTACTCCTTGGTCAGGTTAAAAATCAAAAAACTCACAGCACAGAATTTCAATCCACATCCAGATTCTCGAAAAATATTAGGGCAAAAATTTCCATTTGGAATAGCATGTTTCTGGGTTTCTGGGTGTTTAAGAATAGTTTCCCCATTCTGTTTTGTTTTGTTTTGTTTTTTGTTTTGTTTGTTTGTTTGTTTTAATTAAAATTGTTTTTATTTTTTGTCTTTCATTTCCTACAGCCTGACTTTCACATAATCACAGGATGGTCAGGATTGGGAGTGACCTCTGGAGATCATCCACTCCAACCCCCATGCTAAAGCCAGTTCACCTATAGCAGGTTGCACAGGACTGTGCCCAGAGAGGATTTGAATGTGTCCACAGAAGGAGACTCCACAGTCTCTCTGGGCTACCTGTCCCAGTGCTCAGTCACGCACACACTAAAGATGTTTTTCCTCATATTTAGGTAGGACTTCCTGTACCTGTTTGTGCCCCTGCTCCTTGTCCTGCTACTGGACATCACTGAAAGGAGTCTGACCCCTTCTGCTGGACATCTTCCTTTGAGATATTTGTAAACATTCCTAAGGTTCCCTCTCAGTCATCTCTCAATCTAAACAGGCACAGCTCTCTCAGCCACTCCTCATAAGGGTGAGACTCCAATCCCTTAATCATGTTTATGCCCTCCTGCTGGACTTTCTCCTGTAGTTCCTTGTCTTGTACTGAGGAGCCCAGAATTTGACACAGCGCTCCAGATGTGGCCTCGCCAATGCAGAACAGAGGGCCAGAATCACTTCCCTTACTCAGCCACACTTTTCCTAATGCATCCCAGGATACCACTGGGTTCTTGGCCACCAGGGCACACTGCTGGGTCATGGTTATCTTGTCCAAAAAAAAGTTGTCTTTGCCTGTCTCTCATCTATGCTGTCAAGAAGGAGAACTGAGGCTGATTGGAAATAAAATTATTTTGCAGGACTTTCCTGGGAAACTCATGCTGTGGAAATATGGTACATATAAGGTACATTTCTTCCTTCTGAATTACTAGTTGAGAACCAAGACCCTCCATGATTTTCTCCGCATCTGTGCTGTTTAGATTTTGATGCTTTGTTTACCTTAAAATCTCCTGTTTATATCAACTTCAGAGTCTGTTGATGACTTTAATCTGAACTTGGACTTAAAATTAGTTTGGAGGGCCATATTTTCAAAATGAAATATGCTGGAAAAATTTCAAGAGTGTGTTCCTCCCTTGACTCAGAGAGATGAACTATCATCACATGCCAGTGAGAATTCTCAATGGCTGTGTGTATTACATCTTCTTTTCTTTTGCTAATAAAGTGAGCGCTCAGGAATGGCTACTGCTGAGGGCAAAATGCCAATCTTGATCAACCAGTATAGCCATTCACCTGAGGAAATGTCGTATTTCTATGAAGATAATAACCCATCTGTTCGGGTATCCATTATTGCTCATATTTTTTCATCTCACTTCTCACAAAGGGTGAGTGATGTAGGATTTTCAATCCATTTACTGCTGCTTCTTCTCCCCTTCCACTAATATATTACTAGTACTAATTCTTTTTATGTGATTCTTCTCTCTTATGAGATAGGAAGACTGAGTGATATTGGTTGGCTGTATAACAGTAGTAGAGGTTACATGGAGAAAACATCTTTGTTGTTTGACTGTATAATGTCCCAGTAAAAAAACCCCACAAGTTTTCCACATTTTGAAATGTATAGTACAACTATATTTATAATCCCTAAAGCAATAATTATCAGGCTGAAGAATGAAAGGTGAGGAAACAAGTGGTCATGACCTCTGCAATAGTTGTGGGGCAGGAGCAGGGGTTGATGTGAACCACCTCTTGCACTGAAATGCACACTCCAAACTCTGCTTATGGGATGTTTTAATTCCTATCAGGTTGGAGACTCTTATTATCTTAGGCCTGTGTCCCAGTGATAAGAACACTAGGTGTAGAGTAAGGAATCTGATATTGTATTCTTGGCTCCGCCACTGACTTGCTACATCATCTTACTTGATTTATTTAACCTCTATGTCTTAAATTGTCTTCAAAATGAAGACAATTTTACCCTCTTTACACGGATGTTGAGATTTATCTCTTTTTTTAAAAATGACAGTACGGTGTGATCTCTAATGACCAGGCTGCTTGTCATTATGCTCTTGGACTCTATTTCATAAGTCTTCAGTGATAAAAACTATTGTATTTAGTCTTAAACTGGTGGATATGCTGGCCTTCCTTTCCCAGACATTAATTCATTTGCTATTCATCTCGCTGTCATAGTGCTACAGCAGTACACAATGATCAGTCACTGCAATGAAACATGTGCCAGCTCCAAAAGGACTTGAGCCAACAGCACTCAGAATAAGTGAGTTTCTTAATGTAACACACGGCTGATAAAAAGAGAAAGATAAATTAAGGCCATAATTCATTCACTATTTGCACTTTCTGGTAATGAGACATACCAGGTTGCTGAGTAGGATTTTAAGTGCAACCCCCTTACTATTTGTCATTAAAAACCTCCCCAACCAGTTATATAAAATGAAGTGAAAGCAACCTTTAAAAATGAAGTGTAACCAAGCACTACAGTTAAATGAGATCACTTTCCTTTTAGGTTTGTTATTTTCAATCAGACCTTATATAATGAGAACTGAAATTAAATTTAAAAATTCCCTGGTACAATAAAATATAAATGCAAAATGCTGTTAATTGCTCCTTCACTACACAGCGGCTATCATCATAGCTGTCATTTGGGTTGCTCAAAAACTGATTAGATGAAGCATTGTATCTAGAAGGCCTATGCACACGTTAATGGATTTTTGTGCATTCTGTGGTTAACCGATTAAAATTCACCTAAGTACTGTGGATTTGAAAATCTGATAGAAGCACAGAATTTATTGGTTTCCTGTTTCAATCTAGGTTGTCTACCATGAGACAGCAGAGGGAAAAGCTGTTACAGGTGACATGGAAAACTGGTGATAGGACAGCAAGTGCAAACAATTGAGTAAGATGCCACTATGCATAGAGAAAGATGGGTGGGGAAAAGGGATGTGTTCAGAGACATTTCCACTATCTTCTACAAACTGTTCTTGAAAACTTTTGGCCTTATTTTTCTGCTCTAACATAGAATGCAGCCCTCATGAGGAAAGAAGACAAACAGACACTAATCTGTTCTCTGTGGTGTGCAGGAGAGGACTGAGGGAATAGCCTGAAGTGGTGTCAGGGAAGGTTTAGGTTGGATATTAGATGAAAGTTCTACACCCAGAGGGTGCTTGGGCACTGGAACAGGCTCCCCAGGGAAGTGGTCACAGCACCAACCTGACAGAGTTCAAGTGCTTGGACAATGCTCTTGGACACATGGTGTGACTCTTAGAGAGGATCCTGTGCAGGGCCTGGAGTTGGTCTCAATGATCCTCGAGAGACCCTTCCAGCTCAGCTGATCCTCTGACTCTGTGATTCTTATGTTAATTTAAGAAATATGATATTTTGACTTCACAGATAAGTGATTTTGGGAACCTTGTGTTATTTAGTAAATCCATGAACAGTGTGAGAGGTTTGCATGACTTCAGAAGAAGTGCCCTTTGCCTATGATATCATCAGGTAGGAACAAACATTATACATTTCCCAGTAAGCTGCAAGCATCTGGGAAATTTCACGTAGCAGATTATTTTTCATTTACGCTTTCATGTATATAGTACAATATTAAGGGTACTGATTTATGAATATTGAGGATTAAATTGGGAGAGATATTTTATAAGGTGAATAAAATTTTAAAATAAAGGACATTTCTATTTCTGTCCATAGATATATTCTTTTATGGAGTTATTCTGTAAGATTGTGTTGAAGTATTTTACGTAACAGAACCTGATAATTGATCTTAATGCACACCATAAGAGAGAAGACAGAGTTTAATTAAAATTCATTTTTATTAAAAATTAGTAAGTTTTTAAGGCAGGATCATCAAATCTGATTTATAGCAGGCCACCAAATTTTAGTCAGTAATTACCATTTTAAGGCTGATATCTAATTTTAAATTACAGACAGTCTTAATTTAAAGCAAACATGGGATGGAGATGCTGATACTGAACATATTTCAGTATCACTGTTGAAGCAGTTCTATTAATAACAGTGTGGTTTGGTGGGGTCATGACTGATACAGCCAGTAACAGAAGGCCTTGGGTTAGCAGTGGTCTCCTGCCTGATGCATGGCTTACATTTATATGTGTGTATCTGGACTTGCTGTGACCCCACTTTGCTGCTAACCAAGCATATTCTCCATTTACTGAACTCCTGGAGCTAAAGGTGCTAAAAACACTTCATCAGGGCTGATGAATATACATGTATGAATGCATGAAGCATGGTGGGTCAAAAAATGCCGAAGGTCTTGCTAAAAGGTAAACCTTCTTCCCAGAAGAGATTTCTGTCAGCAAATTAGTGAATTTAGTGTTGATTTTGTGCTTAAATCTGTCTTCACAAGCCATTTCCTTTAAGGGTAAATGCTTGTGTCTCGCTGTGTGTAATAATAGTTTTCTTAGGACATTTGACCTACTGTTGGCACCGTTCTGAAGGTGTCAGTGTTTATACCATCATGTTTCCAAATCAAACTTAGGTTGTGATTGAAAGATTGCTTTGGGAAGAGGGATAATTTTTATCAAAAAATCCATACTATCCCATATACCTTTGTAGCTCATACAAAGCCTTGATGGTTAAGATGTAGTTCAGGCTATGAGTTTTTATTCATTTTTTATGGCTATCAGCTGGTTTCTCTCTGATATTTAGGATCTTCAGATGCCAGCCACTTTAGTTGTGATCTGCAGTGGTTCACTCTGTTGAACACAGCTGCACATACCAAGCTGTATCAAAACACTTATTTATCATATTATTTATTGTATGTGTTGGTTGGGAAGTACAAGGAACTCTTTCCCCCTGCTTTTTTCTTCTGAAGTATGGAGAACACACAGTTTTCCTACCAACTGTTTCATTTCTCTCCTCTTTATCTCCTGTCAGGATGAACTTGTGCTTTGAGGACCAAGCTGACAAATAAGTACAGTAACTAGGAAGGCACTGAGGAAGTCCACTGTTACCATTATATGACAGTAAGGATGTTTGAAAGCTCCTGGAGGTACTTGGTGTAGAATTCTCACTTTCAATTTGCAAAAATGCAACAGATTGTCAAATCTAAGAGTTTGCCTGCTAGGAAGTCAGAGAAATTAGAACTCCTGAATTTTTCCCTGTTTAGAATAGGAAGCATCTGTGCATGTGTTCATATGCCAGGTATAGTTTTGATGGCTGCATTATATGTGTAAGGGCCTTCTACCCCCTTCACTGCTTTTTTTTTCTTCAGTAAATTTGACTAGTATGGTCATGAAAAAATAGGGTATAAGTCTGAAATGTCATTTTTTTTGTTTCCATCTGTTCAGATATTCCTAGACACCTGATATGTTTCGATTATCTAAATTCCAAATTGAGGACCTAATTCAATTTTAATGCCTGTTTTGTTATAGACATAAAGCCCTTTGCCTTCACGAGTGGTGTATTTTACATGAGTGAAGGTGAGAAGAAGGCAAGTTTTCTAAATCTAGTCAGAAATGTTTGCTGTTTAGACACTGATTGGACACTTGCAATGAGTGTAACACAAGGAATTAGAGTTTTGTAGCTGTGTGAAGAATGTGTGTTAATAAATTCAGTGGGTGTCACCCACCCACAGTCTGTGGAGATAAATCCAACTTTCTAACTTGACAGAAACTTCCCAAACAAAGCATATCTCTATGGCTATCCAAAGCTACAAAATGACTGAAGCAGGAGAGAATGATTTTCTATTTCTTCCTTCCCATTTCTCATAGAAGAGGTGCATTGCTCTATAAGTTACTGAATTAGAGGATAACTGTTCTTGAGAGTTATATCAAAGGGTGTCAGAGCAGTTCCACTAATGACAATGGCAATCTGAGGGAATTCTGTAGCCAGGGCACCACATTGATAATGAAGTAGTCAGAAGTACTTTTAAATGATATTTCTGCTGACTCTAGTTGAAAATCCATGTCATGTAATAGAGCTGTAAGTGCTATTCTAAAGGTTCTTGTCAAGACAGTATTCTCTGTAAGTGAGCAAATAATTCTGAAGGGTGCTCTACTAAATGGATTTATAATGTATTGTTGTCTTAATGTGCATGTCTTCTGACTAACACATTCTGATCTGATTAAGTGCTGATTTTCACTTGCTTTTAGATTACAGAGCAATGATGGCTCTTTGGAATAAGATTTCTGTAACTTGCTGAAGAATGTCAGTGTAGGAGCACTACAGTTTTAAAGATCTCTGTCTTGGTAGATCTTGTTGGCACAGTTTTCTTCAGTTAAAACACCTTTTGCTAATTTTTCGCTTATTATGCTACTTTCAAAGCTGGTCTTCTGAAGTCAAGGCAAAGTTTTTTATTGGTGATAATGTGTAAAGTCTCAGGTATGGTGTGTGGCAATGGATTATCATTACAAGAGAAAGTAAGATTGATTTACCTGTGAAGCTGTTTGTGAGCTTTCCATTAGGATCACCTTCTTCATAAACTCCAGGTCTTGCACCACTCTGTAGTAGTATCATGGATGTTTTTCTTTTCTGCATGTTTAAACTCTTATTATACTTAGAAAAAAACCTCCTTGATTTGGCTTTTGGCAAGCTATAGAGGGTTCTCATATACAACTACTGATTTAAAATTTTGCAGTCAGAAAAAGGACACTCCAGATGGCACTTTTTTGTGTATAAAGAGTACAATATGCTTTTTGATTGTATGGAAGTGTACTTTTCTGTCTTTATTTTCTTATAGCATTGTGTCATTTTCTGTATAACCCTGGAGTATGTTCAAATACTGCTCTACCAATTCTAGCAATGGAATAACTATTTTTTGTTTGTTTTTTTTTTTTAACTGCAGCTCCTTTCAAAATTAACAATTCTTTTCATAGATAATTGTTAATTTACTTCTAAAGGAGGATTAATTCGATTAATTAATTTCCTGAGAACCTACAACTGGTCAGCTTCACCTCTATGCCTGGGAAAATCATGGAATAGATCCTCCTAGGAGCTGTGCTAAGGCACAATGGGGGACAGGGACATGATTAAGGAAAATCAGCACAGCTTTACTGTGGGAAATCCTGCCTGGCCAAGGGTAATCCTTGGTATCAGCACAGCCTGGGGATGAACAGATCAGAGCAGCCTAGTTGAGAAAGACTTGGGGGTGCTGGTGGATGAGAGGCTGGACATGACCAGCCACGTGCACTCACAGCCCAGAAAGCCAAATGTGCCCTGGGCTGCATCCAAAGCAGTGTGGGCAGCAGGGAAAGGAAGGGGATTCTGCCCCTCCACTCTGCCCTGGTGAGACCCCACCTGCAGTGCTGCATCCAGCTCTGGAGTCCCCAACAGGGAAAGGACATGGACCTGTTGGAGGGAGGCCTGAGGAGGGGCACCGAGGGTATTAGAGGGATGGAGCACCTCTCCTGTGAGGAAAGGCTGACAGAACTGGGTTTATTCATCCTGGAGAAGGCTTCTGGATGACCTAAGTATGGTCTTCCAGTAGCTGAAGAGAGCTTACAAGAAAGATAGGGAGAGACTTTTTACAGGGTCAGTCATGTAGTGAGAGGAGACAGGGCAATTGCTTCAAACTGAAAGAGTGTGGGTTTAGATTAGTTATTAGGAAGAAATTATATCTGTGAGGTTGATGAGGCACAGGAACAGGTTGCCCAGAGAAGTTGTGAATGTCCCATCCCTGGAAGTGCTCAAACCAAGTTTGCTGTTGTCTGAGCAACCTGGCCTGGTGCCAGGAGGGTTGGAACCAGATAACCTTTAAGGGTCCTTCCAACCCAAATCATTCTATGATTTTGTGATTTATAAATAATCCCGTAATATGAAGTTTTATTGTTATCCCCTTTTCACAGATGAAGTGGTTCACAGTGAAGGAGAGATACACTGAAATTTTGGTCAAAGTACATGTGTGTAGTACAGTAACAGTATGTTAATATGTATGTGTGATTTAAGAAACTCAAGGCTCGTTTTTTTAAGGACAGGAAGAGAGGTCAAGGTGAGTGATGACCTGTTGGCCAGTGTGCCTCATCCCCTTTCATAGGCTGGAGTGATAAATTCATGGCAGGCAGAGAAGGGCTCTGCCATAGCAGCCTTGATTTCAACAGCCTTAGCCAGGGGACCAGATAACATCTCTTCCAGCATTCCCTGCCTGATAGCACTTTCAGCTTCTGTCAAAAGTTTGACAAGACCTCTTACACACCGTGCCCCACAGAGATCTTATTCCTGCATAGAATTTATTTTTGAGAAACAAATGAGGTAGATACAGTCCTGTAGAAAAAAGCCCTTCTACATGAAAGTCAATAATAATACCAACAGAAAGGCTGAGTTCAGATTCAGAAGGTGAATAAAAGTCTTCTGTTTGGCAGACAGAGTAGATGTGAAACAAAGGGTGTACGACAATACTGTAACAAATCATTTCTCATTCTTTCTGCTGCTACAAATCTTATGTTTTGGGAAACTAGATTTGGCAGCATTTTCCATCTGTATACTGTGGCTTCAGGTGCCTTTTTCCTTAGTGCTAATTCTGTTTCTTGTGCCAGTTGAGCTTGTTTTCACTTTTAGCCTAGGCTGGGTGCAGTAGTGCACGTGGTAACTACTTCATGTGACCCATTGGGAATGCAGGAGTGTGCATGTCTGTCTGTCTGTCTGTGTGTCTGTGTGTGTAAGGGCAGCTGCTCTACAGGTGACCTCCTGGGTAAATCTGACTAGTGATTGTTTGCTGGATTATGGTTGCCCAGTCATCTGAACTGTGATTGTGTCGCTAGTGCCGTGCCCTCCTAAAACTAAAAAACTATATGTGACTCTCTCCTTGGGGACACAGGGCAAGCCAAGAGAAGGATCAAGAGGTGGACACTGTAATGCTGAGGGAGCTGTTTTGATCTGCTGTTCTGCCTTGCAGATCCAGCAATGTTTTTTCCTCTTTCTCCATCCTCAGTCTGCGTCAAGAGAATACTCTAGTGTCTTAGCCTTAGAAAATACCCTCAAGGACACCTTCATCTAGATTTCAATAACTTAACAAAAGAAGATGACCAGAAGTCCTAAAGCCACTTATTGCTTTCTTTAATGTTTTGGAAATATAACTGCAACTTTTTTTATCATTTATTTAAAATATTCCTGTGAGTTAATAGAGTGACAGCTCAGGAAAAGAATAAAGAAGCAGTTGTTCAAACTTTCTTGAAATAGTGTTTTGTGTCTGAGTTTGACAGGACCTCCTTTAGGGATGAAAGTTTAGAGGGAGAAAGGATTGGTGTGACATAACAAAAAGGGACTTGAATACACTTTGTGCCTATGCAACATTTACAAAATGCCTCCCTGATAGGAAAAGCTCGCAGTTGTAATAAGGAGACTGGAAATAACCAGGATGATCTCCTTTAGGTATCTACCATGGACAAAAGAACATGCCATTCCCATGGGGCTTGGCTGACTCTGAAGATGGGCTTTTGTCTGCTTGTCTCTGTGCATGTGTACTGAGGCTCTTTTGGCTCTGTTAAACTGGTGGAAATTAGGGACTTGATTACCAAATAGCTCTGAACTCCTAGAGATTGTCAGTAATTCTCTTTCATGTTGTGACTTTCACTACTGTCAGAGAAGACTCAGCAAAGGTGAGTCTGCAGTGAAGGGTTTTAGGGTTTTGCCTGCTTTGACTCCATTTGGAGCCCTGCAGCACATAGGACAAGTTCTTTCAGGGTTTTGGAGGCTGAGATCATGAGGATCATACTAGGTTTTAGATTCAAGTCAGATGTGCAAATTCATATTTGCCTTGCAGAAAAAAAGTTCAGGATCCAGTTTAATCATAAAATAGGTTGAAAATTTAACTGAAACTTTTTTGCTTCACAAAGGATATGTAAACAAGACAAAGCCCAGATTTCACTTAAATCATGTGACCAGGCTTGCCTTTTGAGCTAGGATATCTTGGAAATATCAGTGCTTACTGACAGGATATTGCCACTATTTAAATATGGTAAATGGCTTGAAGTCAGACCACAGATTCCTTCTTTTTATCCCAAAAGCCTCTTAAGGTGCTGAAGTTTCACTTCAATTAAATTTACACCTTAAGCATGTTTATAGGATGCAGAAGAGTCTCGTAGAAATCTAATCTGCTTTTATCTTGTTGCCTTCTTACCATCTTCTACTATAAGGCACCACATAATGATGTCTGACCCCTGAGCTAGGATGCAAACACAAATTTCTGGAGTGACATATACTAAGATCTGCCCTGGCCCTTGAAGCAAATTAAGTGCTGGGCACTCACTCCATTTTCCCAGGAAAAAGTTTTACAGAAATAATGTTTTCTATTGAAAAATCATTTTGACAGCAATGTCCCAAAGAGCCTCACCAGCCAGCTTTATGTGCAGGAAAATGAAGTTAATAACAGGGAAAAGCTTATCTAGTACACAGGAGAAAGAACTGTAAGCAGGGTGTCTCAGGACAGGCTGCCAAGTATTGATTGTTTGGGATAAGAAACAAATAATAATAACCTGTTAGTCACAAGTGGAATAGATAGAATGCTCTGTTTCTGTAAGCATGTTTCCTGGAGCTGAGACATAAAGCAGAGAAACTTTACAAGTGTCTGTCAAATCAGCTCAACTGAAATAAGATGTATTTCCTGATAGCAGCAGCAGGCTGTCAGCTGTGTGACAGATCTGAATAAAATGCTATTTTCCAAAGATTTCTTTCTTCAAGAACAGAAACATAAAAGCAAAAGGGAAGAATACAAACAAAAATCCTCCACACACAGTCTCTTTACTACCAGTGCCTGAATTTTAAGTGAGAAACACTGCTACTACTTCTGAACAGATATACTTATCTGTTTGATGTCTCTTAGAATCACTGAATTTGTCATCAGTTTCTTTTCAAGATGACCAAGCCCAACAGCAAAGGCTGGATCCTATTCTCCACTGTTGGATAGATGTCCTTTTTTCTGGGTCATCCTCAGCATGGGGGAAAGAATAAACTGGAAACAGCCTAAGCCCTGGAAGGAGTGCAAAGCTGACCTCATTTCTGCAAAATTTATTTTTCACTAGACCTCCAAGGGGGTTAAAAGGATGCATAAATTACAAAGTTGTTGGCTCCCATGTGAGGAAATACTGGAAGAACAGCAAGTGTGGGATCATAACTCACATTTTCCCTGCTCTGTTTCTATAACCAGGCTCTTTCTTAGATATTCCCTCTGATCTTTTTCCCTACCTCCTCATCTAGTTATTATCTCTCTGCCTGTGGCCTACTGTTTCACTCTCCCAATTTGTCCCCAACATTTCTCACTTCCAGACTTCAAACTCCTTGTACAGTTTCCACCCTTTCCACAAACTTCTTGTCTTGAGATCATCAATTACCTAATGTATACCAGAAATCCAGGTTAAATATCTAGTTTCTCTTCCTTGTCGTCACTCATGCTGATCTTCTCACCCAGTCTTTTCTAGTGTCTCCTCCCTCATGCACATTCCAGTCCCAGTCTGCTTGTCCTCTGCTCCACTTGCTGGTTCCTGTGCTGGACGTTAAATATACCACATGTGAGTTACGAGCTGTAGCGCCGGTCATGGAGAGCTGCTTCCAGAACTGCTTCCCACGTGCTTCCCACGTGCTGCAAGAGAACACGATGATCTTGTGCCGCCTCCTCCACTTCTTACTTCCAGTAACAGAGATGTTCAGATTTAGAGCTATTCCTGAGGAACTCATTTCGATATCAAATCCAGTTTAATCACTTTAAAAAGCTTTTTCCCCAGCTTTATCAGACTGCCTGTTAGTCTAGACAGACTGTCAGGCCATAGAATAGAGCAATACTGCTTCACTCTCCTGAGCTGGGCTGCTAAGAGCTAGCTCAGATATGCCCACAAGGGGATTTATTCAGACCACAACACCAACTCTGCCTTCTGGTCTGGACAATATGTTTTCCATCCATTATACCTGAAAAGGGCATGTACAGCATAGCAGTGACTCCCCGGTTTAGTCTCTGTATTATCCCAGAGCAATAGCTGAAGGACCAATTTTCCTTATTTCATCATTTTAGGAAGGCAAGAAATCTCTCCTCTTCTTTGGCCTTTTTCTCCAGAGCTTATTATATTAAGCATGACCTGTGTTTTGCTCTGCAGCTGTAAGTGCTGCTTATGCTGGTTGTAGGCAAATTTCTCAATGACCATGTTAATTTCTCATCTTCTGAATTCTGTAGGGCACGAGCTGACTGACAGTGCTGTGACAATAATAATCACAAGTGAATTAGGTTCCCTGCATTGAGTCACCAAGATGCTTTCAGATTTTGTAATCAGAAAACATTTGTGACTTCAGTTATAAAAAGAAAGGAGGGAGAAAAGGAAATAAGACTGTAGGGAGTCTTAAAAACTTTTATCCTCTTAATCATTTGCATGATGGCATGTACATCCTTTTCCAGCTTTTTAAAATTAATTATGATAGTGAAAGTTGCTTTATTTTTCTTCTGTGCACAGACTCGAAAAGGGCACTAGAACCTCCTAATGTGACAGTGAGATCAATGTCTTGTTCGTTTGGCTTTTGTGTGCATGTGTGTGTGCGCTGAAATCAAACAAAACTATTTAAAAGACAAAACCCATCAGTTATGAGTGTATTACTATATTAGCTAACAGTCTGTTTGGATTAGAGGAATCTGATGAATTGCACCATAAGCCTTTTTACTCTGATTGCTATTAGAGTTGTTATCCATCCTCAGCCTCTAAAATGAAATGGTTTCACAACTTGTGTGTTTCCTAGGGTTCTGTCCAATTTTGGTTTTCAATGTTTTTTTTTGAGCTACTGCTTTATTGCCTATTTTTATGAGAAAGAATGACAAGATTGCCTAAACAGTGATCAGTGGCAAGACTCTTAGTGATTTCAAGTTGCAACAGAATTTAGCTTAATGAATTCAATAACTTTTAACATATCTGAGATGTCTACTAGTGCTATTATTAATCAATCTGCTGCCAGCTGCTTGGACAATAGCTTCTTGTACTTCATAGCCTTGCTTAATCAAGAAAGTATTGTTGCCTGAGAACTTGGCAAGGACTTTAATCCAGATTCATTTTTCATTTACTTTTGTGAACTTTGGGAAATGGTGTGGACATCAGTGGTGTTTTCCTCGTTTTGCCTCTATATAAATGTGATCAGTATATGGCTCTTTAGTTCTTAAATTTGTCCTAAGAGATTTATCACATTCACATGGAGCTTTTATAACAAGCTCTTTATCTGTGAAAACCCCTTTGCTATGGATGTGTGCATATGTGTGGATGTGCATGTGTTTATTATGCATGTTGCATAGAGCATTAAATCTTACCCTTTTCATTTGCCTGGTCCCTGCAGGCCAGCACAATACTAATTACCTTGGAAAATGATTGATGTTTGTGTTAAAGCCAATATGCAGGTGGAATGTGTTATAATTTTCCATTCTTTCATTTATCTGCTTTTAACAGCTGATTGCTTCCTTGCACAGGGGACTGTGAAAGCTTTACCAAAGGAAATATTTGGATACATGCAAATTTAAATCACAATTGCATGATGAAAAGGTCTTTTATTTTCAGCTTTTTGTTTTTGATTTTTCCCCCATATGATTTGATTGCATTCAGGTTGGCCATTCTGAGAGAGACCTTTCAGAGAGCTGACAAGCAGATGGAAAAGGCTATGAAAGTGCAACCAAGCAAAGAGGTGAATTAAGCTTGTTCAAACATTTAAACAGACTGTGGTGAAATAAAACAACTTTCTATTTAATCCTTCGTGCCAGTGATCAGTCTTTGCGGGTCAAATAATATTAAAAAACAAAGTTCAATAGGCTTACAGGAATATATTCTTTCTAGCTTTAGTATCCAGAATAACTCTGTAAAATTTTGATTCTAAAGGAGGTGGTAGAAGAAGGAGAAGGAGAAGAAGAAGGAGAAGAAGAAGAAGAAGGAGAAGAAGTGAGTTAGTGGGACTCTGTCACGTCAGACTTCTAAACATTGCAAGGTCACATCAGTCTTCCAAGCATTGCATGGTTCCCCTTGCTTCCTAAGCCCACTAGCTTCCTGTTTCCTTACCTATCTGGACATTGCTCTTCTGGCATCTGTAACTTCTCACAAGATGCTTCTTTTATCTCACAGAAACAAAACTTAAGTTCATAGAAGAAATTTACATACCAGAGAACTTAGATGCATTCAAATTCATGCCTCTCTGCCTGTCAGAAAATCCATTACTTCTCAGACTGTCTCTAGCATTAGGATTTAGCTCTGGTTTTACCAAGTAAGGCTGTAGTCAGGCTTGGGTGATACAGTATCTTTCTAATGAAGTAAAGCCTCAAATACATTTTGGTCTCCACACAAGAGGAGATCTGGGTCATTCTGTTTGGTTGCCACTTATGTGGTATTTTTTTGAAGGGTGAGAAGAAAAGAGCAGATAATATTTTTCTTTTAGTGGTTTGCTCTATTTCAAAGCATCAATACAGCAGTCTCTTCGTTCTTCATCTATTCAATGAACAACACAGAACTTCTTTCATCATTCCTCTCTCTCAAGCAATTGATCCAAAATTATATTGGTTCACAGAAAAGAATTACAGATGACATGTAGTATGACTGAATAATCCAATGGTAAAACTTACAGCCTTATTCCCAGTTCACCTGATTGTAAATGGATCATTTGAGCAGAGGAATCAAGGGTGTCTAAAATTTTGGATGTTGGAAACCGAATTCCAAAATTCAGCTCCAGTAGCTGATGTGGATAGCTTCACCTGTCCAGGGAGCCAGCTAGACTCAAATATATTTTGGATAGCGACCAGAGCTACTTGCTTCCACATCAAATATACCAATAATTACTTTATAGTACAACAATATTAAAGAAGAAATTTATTATTGCTACTGACAGTGGTACATGCTACACTTTAGCCATTAGACTGAAACCTGTAAATGTTCCACATGAGAGAATCTCATTAAAATTAATGTCAATCTTTTTGGTACAAGCATATTTACTATCCTTTGTGGCTGGCATTTTAAGAAGTATTTTGCTTAGGTTTTCCTATTTTTACTGTATTTCTGTAGTAAGGAACCTTTTCCAAAACTGTTCTCATGAAGGGGGTGGGGAGTTGCACAAAATTTTTATATAAATAAGCTTAGCAACAGAGCAGTGTAGAGGTAAAAACCCCAAATGGTGGCTGCTTTGTGGATTTAACAGCTAATGTAATTCTTGTCCTTGTTCACTGAGCTGGCATCTATCTCTTCTCTCACTTTCAGTTATTCGTACTAATTTGTTTTTGCCCCTGCTTTGTTTGCCCTTGCTACCTTTGAGTGTTTCTTTTGCAGTGCATGGCAGAGTTCAGGGTTGGGTGTGTGATTCTTACACCTCTGGAATCCAGCTAACTGAGAATGAATTTCACTTTCGGAAAATGCCAATTAGCTTTAGTGAAGCTGCTCTTGAGGAAATGAATTTACTGTCCTCACTTAAACAATAAACAATTCTGAAATGGACCCAGGTTCTTTTTTTTTCAGATTTCTTTTAAATGAAGAAGTTCAATGCTTTGGGTCAAAATGGTATTTCTTTGATTTTTTCACTTAATATAAAAAAGAAAAGATAAATCTTAAAATTCCAGATTGAGCAGAACCTTTTATCAGTTTTTAATTGAGTTGATCCAATTTAACAATTTTGCTGCATCATCACTGTAGCAAATTTTTTTTTGCTTTTTCAATTTTAGAGTAATATAATGCTATGCATTTTTATTATTATGTATTTCAGTAATAGCAAGAATTCAGTTCTGACTAATTACAGGGTTATTGTGCTCTGACAGTACAAAAGTTCAATTGCAATTTCTCAGTGCTTCGGTCTTTAATTTTATTTTTGTTTTAGGAATGATAATAAGTTACAAGTATCTGGTTTGCTTTCTCAAATGCATCGTCTTGTACTTTTTCCTACCTGGGCAATTAGGATATTTGATTAGTGTCAATGACTTTGATATGAAAGAGCTTATATCTCCTGCAGAACAGACACATTACTCAGCTACAAAACCAAGTGACTTCAGGAGGATACAAAAGTAGGAAATGAACATTCCAATAGATACAAAGCCAAACATTTAAGTGAAACCAATACAAGGCCTCCAGAGAGTTGTTTATATTATAGCTATAGGAGAAAAAAGCAATAAAGTGAACACTTTAGCTGTGCCAAAACAATCTGTCACACAACAGACGCAAGGATGTTGACATACCTGCAGATATCTATTTTTCAAATCTACTCATAGAATTCCCAGGATCAGCCTCCTTTATGCTATTGATTTTTCTGCTATTTCTTTGATAGATACAGATGTCTCATGATGTTCTATTATTGTGTGTTTATAACCTTGCCATTTCAACAAGGCAGAGTGCTGTATTAATGATGAGGGTGGAATGAAAGGTAAATGTTTAATTGTAGCTAGTGGAATCCATCCAGTGTCTGATAACATGATGCACCCCTCATGCCATTTAATCACAGTAGAGGGATATTTCCTAACTTTAACAGATGTTAGCTGAGTTTCTTCAGCTTGTCTTTCTACACAATAGAAAATTGCTATTCACTCCACTGTGTGAGTTTCAACATTTAAAAAATATTGTGCATATTTCAACCAGGTCTTTATCTCTTTTCCTAACCACCCACAGCTACATTTTTTTCACCAGCTCATTTGAGTAGAAATGGGAAGGTAAATCAATTGTGGCAACAAGCATTTCTGTCTTGTTACTATAAAAGGTGTTATGTTTTTTTTTAGGAGAATTTAAAACCTCCTGTATGCTTCAAAAACTGTTCTCTTTTTTCCCAAAGACCTGATGCATGGGAAATGTAAAAGCATTTGCTACTTTTAACAAGCTCATAAAATATTTTGTTTTGCTGATAAAGAAGTCAAAGCAAATAAGTTCCAAAAGGCTATATGCTTCACTATGCATGGGAGAAGTAGTAAACTTCAGCAAGACCAATCCAGGTTAGCCATCAGGTTAAAATAAGCCCAAATCAAATCAGTAGAGGTAGTGAAGCACTGGAATGGATTGCCTAAAGTTGTAGTGCTCACATCGTTAGAGGTCTTGATTAGACAAGCATCTGTCAGAAATAATGCAAATACTCCTATTCAAAATCCCTCTGTGAGTAGGGGAATACATGGTCTTATGAGTATATAGTAGTATTTTTTCTGTAATCTATGGTAAGTATTTGTATTCTTAACTGTTAGGTAGATTACAAACGGCAAAACCCAGAGAAGTGGGCACAAAGAAATCTAAGGTTTTTGAGGTAGATTTTTCTTTTAAAGCCCAGGTCTAGGCTTTAGAGTTACTGAAAGCAATTCAGGTCTATGAGCCAAAATTATGTTTTTCAGATATCTACTTCAGTTGCAGCCTGCCTTTAGAGTACCTAACCAAAGAATCCCTGGAGCACCTCAATTTTAGCTGCTGTGCATGCTCAGTTGCTCAGTTTCTGCCCTGGTGGAGTGTGGCAGCGTTGTGCTGGTGCTCCCTCTCAGCACGTGTGAGTGGTACCATCATGCTGCGCTTACCAGCCCAGGCTCAGCAAGACATACAGTGGTACATGCTGGTGCTGTGCAAAGCCTAGTGGACACAAGGATGTGTTGTTGCTCTGTTGAGAGATTCAAAGACAATGCTTATGGCTTGAATAGCATAGCAAAGACAGTGTAAGGTCAAGCCATTGTCAGGGAAAGCATGAAAGGAGTCAGTGCTCTACATATTCTTCTCAGAATATGACATGTTTATACATCAGATACCAAAAATATGTGACTTGACAGTTGTAAGACTAGTGCCACTTTCCATGGGCAACACTCTGAAGGATCAGGCCATATTTGCTGATCCTTAGTGCTCCCTGCTGAGAGGTGGAGCTGATTGGAGACCTGGCAGGTGCTGGAGATGCTGGTGGGAGGGCAGGGCCGGGGAGCATGCGATGCACAGCGGGCATGGGGCTGTGACAGTGATTGCCAGGTCCGTGTAGGTGGGAGTGTAGTTTGTGAGAGTGCCATGAAGAGGAATGTATTAGAAGAGAGAGAAACAACCATCCCCTGCTGCAGCTTTTGGCATGAGATATTTTTATCATACATCCCTAAATTACCAGAGTAAGACTTAAGAGGATCTTTTTTCTCCAAGTGGAAATTCTTCACAAAACTAACTAATGCAATTTCTGTACTTGTTAAAGGATGAGAGGGACTTCTGAACAGGACAGGTGTCTAATAATGCCAGTACAGTGCAGCTGTAGTGATTCATTTTCAGGTAACTAGCTCCAACACCAAAAGCCGTGACAGCCTTAATCTTAATGGGAAACATTCCTGCAGGGCAAGTGGCTGAGTTCCACACTGTTGCTGGTACACTGCTGCCAGCTCCTGAACTGACTAATTTAAGGCAAGCTTGGACACTGCTGCTCTTGGCCATGGTGCAGTGACCAGCATCTGGATGTACATTGCAAGGTACATTCTCTTGCCAAATGACAATAGGATCAGTCGACTGCTAAGTGGAAAACAATGAATGACACATTTATTAAATATGTGCATACCTCTTTAAACATTACACTGGGCATTATTACCTTATTAGAGCAAGTACTGTGTACTGCAAGAGGAGAAAGAAAGAAGATGCAATTTTCCATTCTGTTGAGAAAATCAAGTAATTATTTGAACTTTTTAGTTCCTTATATTATTAAAATCTCCTTGATTTGACAGGACCCAGGGAAATGATAGGTATCAGAAGATTTATTTTGGGAAAATACTGCTCAGCTCCTTCGTTGCTTTGCAAACATGCAGTTGGCTCCTAAAGACACGTAAGGCTGATACTTTTCCTTAGCAATATAAGGTTATGCTGTCCATAATATACTGAAGACACCTTATTTTATCTGTCAGTTGGTAAATTTAACTTTTAAATTAAAATAATGCATTAGCATAAAATCTTGACCTTCTGCCTCAAAATCTATGATCTCAAAAATCTGATTGCACTAATATCTTTTAAGGACATTGGCTACTTAAAAAATTTTATTATCCTGTCTGTGCATACTTCAAAATAACATATTAACACATTACTCATTTTGCTGTTCTATTATCCCATTAATAAAACTATAAGCCCTCACATGTTAAAGTTTTCTATTTATTTCTGGTACAAAACCCCACTAAACTTAACAAGACAAGCCTTTCAGGAGCTAATTGGTCTTTTATTTAGAATGATAAGACTGGCATTTGCTTGCCCAAGCTTCATAGCTGGGATTCATCTCCCAGACATTTTAGACTGTTCTACACAATCAGGTGCCCATCAAAGATCCTGCATATATATAACATATATAACAAATATAACATATGTGTTGTCTGTATCTTTCAGGTTTTTGAAGGCCCTAAAGTTGATGGCCTCTTTTGCACCTGTGACATTTTTCACACGTCATGGTTCCACCAGGATGTCTAAGCTTTAACCCTTGCCCCAGTCACAATGCAAAATGACTGCCTCAGTTTGAGACAAGTTAGGAGGAGAAGTCCTGAAAGGAGTCTCCTCTAAAAAATTCTTTTTTCCTTTTTTTTTAACTGAATATAAGGACTACTTTCCTTTTATGTCCTCTACAGCCTTAGTGCATAGAGTGGCATCTCTGAAGGACAGTGCATGTCACCTGCCTGAGATGAGAAACCTAGTCTGTAGCTGCCCTGCATTCCTGGAACGTGCTGTTCTGAGACGCCAGATATTCCATTTGTCCACCTGCCTGCAGTGCAGGCTGTCTTCTGAAAAGCAAGCAGTTCAAATTGGATCTCAGTATCCTAAATGCTTAAGTCATGGATCTGCAAGGTCTACAATGTTATTTGATATTTGTAAGAACAACAGCTTTGATAATGTATAATAACTTGTCTCTGTAGCAAACAGAGTTCCTTTCACAGGAACTTGCAGGAAAGAATGGAATTATCTCAAAACATGAGCTGATACTGAAACAAAGCAGCCCAGGAACTTGGGGAGCATCTCAAAATTATAAGAAGTTATATTAAAACAATAATATATATTCAAATCTTTCTGGTTTGTTTGTTAAATGTTATACTTTTTCAACATGTCAAGAATAGCAGGTTTTCTTTCAAAATAGAAAAAAATCTATTTTGAAGCAACAACCAAAAATGTAGGAGATTCAAGTTTTTTGACCTGATTGCCCCTGTGGTGTGTTTTTGGACAATTACTGTAGCAGGGGTTAGATTACTTGTCAGATGAATAGCTTCATATCCAGGCACTTTTTAGGCCTGCATCATTTGAATAATTACTAAGTTTGTAAATAAGCAGCAAGATAAAAAAAATATAAATTGGAGAGAAAAACAAGATATATCACAAAGATAAAATCACAAAACTTTTAGTCCCTTTTAAGGAGGAGTTTCTCTTGAAGATTTAATCTTTAATTAAATTTATGTATTTTATTTATAGTTCCTTTTATTATATTTTCCAGAACTTGCTGACACAGCAGCAGTTTTGCTAACAGAATCTGTGGTATTACTATAATAAATATTATGACAAAACCCCCCTCTGGACTATTTTCCTAAGCGTTAGCATTTTGAGAGTACATTTGGGTTTGACCACCATGAATTCATGCATTGTATATTTGACCATAAAATCATCATTGTTAAAATATATGGTCTTAATGGATCTGAACTGGCACAGGAAAGCCAAAGACAGAGCTAACAAACAAGGAGAGAATTGTAAGGATTTTGGCATAGAGCTGAGCTGCTGTTAGCAGCTCACTAAACTTACATTGTCCAGTGACTGGAATGATGCTGCTTAGTTTTGTTTGCTGGGTTTTTGTTGTCCTTGTAGTTGTGGTTTTGTTTGTTTTGGTTTTTTTTTTTTTTTTTTTTTTTTAATTTATTTTTTTCTGTAATAAACTCCATTGTTGTCTCACTTTTGTTTCTGCCAGGTCTGCCACTGTTACCTCTTTCCCACCATTAGCTATGAAGATACTTAAATGAAGCAAGGTTTGAGACTGAGCAGGTTCAGGAAGAGGGTGTGTCAGCAAGCAGATAAACAAACAGACAAACAGACAAACCCCGGAGAGGCCAAGCACGAGAAAGAAATGCTCCCTTGGTGCCAGACAGTAGTCTAAGCTGAGGTTCAGGAGCAGCTTTATACACTGACTCATTCAGTAAACAACTGTGCATAAACAGGCTCAGTTTATGACTAAGTTTAAGTATCTTTAGTCTTCATGTAACTATTTCCTTCTCTGTTGGGGACCTTCTCTCTAAGGTCCCAGACAACTACTTGAATAGAAGGATGATGAGGGTGGCAGAATGTGACACATCTGTAGGAGAAAGGGCAGATTTATCTTGTGTGTAGTTAAGATGCATCCCTCTTTACAGAATAAACATATTTAACAAATGAAATATAAGAGAATGAAGACAAATGATAATGGCAGGAAAAAAGGAGTATGTTTCACAGTGATGCTGAGAATAGAAGGGAATCTAGATACAGGAAAGTACAGATAGACTCTTTTGGGGAGAATTTATCACAACAGAATAGAGGGTAAGAGGCAGTAACAAAAGGCTAGAAATGTCTCAGATTGGAAAGAATCCATGGAGAACATTATTTAACTTCTCTTTCCTTCCCCAAAACAGCACTACCAAGGGCAGTTTTAGAATAGAGCCCAAAATGAATGAGGAAATGGTACAGTTGAATAAGGGCACCATGTAAAGATTTTTTGTACAGAGATAGAAGAGAGACAGTCTCACTGTGTCTTGATAGGATGTGTAAGTGATGAGCATGTGGTGATCAGGGTTGTGAGATCAAGAGATTTTATGAGTAGGTTTCAAGTACAATCAAAATACTGACACACTTCTCAAAATTACATAGTTTAAATTCAGGCTTGTCTCTTCTGCGTGGTAGCAAAAAGGAGAATTGCTCTGGATATCTGGATAAGCAAGTTTTTCAGGTAAACAAAAGCCTTTCTAAGGCTTCAAAAAAAAAACCAAAACCAAAACCAAACAAAACAAAACCCAAAGCAGTTTCTTAAGAGCTATTTCAACTCTTCAGATGACTAGATGACTAGGACTACCAAAACTGGTATTGTATCCCTGCACTCAAGGCAAAGAGCTGTGACTTTACTGTAAAAGTAAGAGAGAAAAGGGAAAAATAAAGAAAGCGAACTGATGTTGTCTTATTTCAGGTGACATGAAATCTGTACAACTGAAATTTAAGGAAGTTAAAGAAAAAGCGATGGAAGATTTCAATATGGTTGATCTTGACATGAGGGCCTATTTTCTACAGTTCTACAAAATTGTGGTGAAATATAGATATGTGCTTGGAAACTTTGAAACTCTGACAAGATGCCAATGCAATTGAGGGGAGCGGCTATTTTGATTGTTGGTTTGGTGGTGGGGTTTTTTTGTCTGTTTGGTTTCTTTTGTTTCTTTTTTTTGTTGTCTGCTTATACTTACCAATTGTAAACATACAAAGCTAGATGCAATAGCTTTAGAAGTGTTTTATGATACTGTAGGATAAGTTTTTAATACTTCTGAAAATATAACAGGGAAGAGGAAAATACTGACTTTCTTGAAACTGAAAATTCTGGGAGCATGTGAGGAAAGCAATAGGTGATAGTGCAGTAATTAGAGATAGACCTGTCTAGAGATGTTTTTTCCTCCACTACTGGTATAATTTCTGAATTTATGATATTTTCCTGCCTGTATCTCAGAAGAAAATTTAAGTACTCTCTGTCAAGACAGAAGCAGCACCTGGAGAGATTATTAAAACTATGTCCAAGTACAGTTGTATAATATCAGGATCAAAGGAAGAGACAAATGGACAAAAGGATGAGCCAGAAAACTGAGGGAAAAAGCAGTAAGATTTCATTCTTAATGATTTTTTCCACAGGGAACACTCCCTGTAATAGACCATGGATAGACCATATGAATAGAGATAGGATGATTAAACAGATGTTACATTCAGAACCAAACTTGCCTCATTTAGGTACACAAAACAAAGGGTCACATTCAGCGCCCTGGAGGGAATTTTTGGGACACAATTCTCCAGCCCAGGTGTGAACCACCAGCTAACTTATCTCCCGTTGAAGGAGCTCCTGTTCCCCGGGTCCTTCCAGCAAAGCCCCGTGTCACTGGCATCTGCAGGAGCCAGAGTGCACAAAGTCCCCTCAGGGAAAGCAGAACATCGCAAACATCTGTCAGGCTGCGCTGCTCGGCTCGGAGGAATTCACCGTGCCTTGGGCTGTGCTCTCCAGGAGGCCTCTGCCTGGTCCTTCCCAGCACACAGCCAGGCAGGTGTCAGTAAGGTCTTACTGAGTGTCCTCTATGGGATGTGGGGTACCCGAGTGGCCAGAAAAGTAAAAATGCGATGAAAAACATTGCTTTGGAGAAAATAGAGATAGCAAAATTTACTTATGCAAGGAGAAAATGGAGCTGCTAACAGCCTTTACCTTGCCTTGACTCATTATACTGTCCTGTGTGCTTCGGTCAAAGTTCATGGAAATGGATATATTTCTGGAGTGTTTGGATAGATTGCCATTTTCCAATGTAAAGAAAAACCTAATTAATTTTATCAGGGGTGCCATCAACTTGTGGGAAAATTTTAAATTTTTTCTACAGAGTGGGGATTTTATTATGTGTTTTACTGCTATTTAGAAACAATAGCAAAACTTTAAATGTTTTCACTTGAGAGTGCTGGCCTCCACACTTTCTTTTTAAATCCAGTCTACCACAGACTGCTTGTCTGAAACCTTGTGCTTGGGTTTTTTGCCTTATTTAGGTCTAAAAAGCATTTGTCAAGTAGGCAGCTTAACTCTACCTCTTGCTGATGGCAAGTATTTTCTGCAGGTTTTGATTTCCTGCTGTGCACAGTGAATGATACTGCACCTTCACCCCATTACTACCTTGACTGACAGCAATGGAGAAAAAGATCTGTACAACTAAATAAAATATTTGAAAAGAAATACACCCACATTTGGGTGCTTGAGAAGGGGAAGAAACAGCAAAACATTCCAGATTTATGAGGGGCCTTTAAAGTTATTGTATAGGTTTGCATGAGCAGTTATATAATTTAGTTGCTCTCATGTGATATTCTGGTTTATATTTACAGTACAGAGAGAGCGAACTGCACCCAACTGTATTAAAAGATCTACTTTTTATCATGAATTTCTAGTGACAATATTACTCTAACAGCTTGTGCATGTCATCAGAAACCAGAGGTAAAAAAATATAGCACTTTTTGGGCGTATTTTATTATTTCACAATAACTGGATAGCATGATACCTGATGAAAATTTACATTGGGCAGACACAGTGTAAATTTCACCTCTTTTTAGTCTCACAGCTTCTCTAGGCTGGCTAATATACCTGTTCTGATATTTTAGAAAAGATTTTTTTTTATTAATTCTTCTGAAATTAAAATAGCTAGAGAGATTAGAAGTATTTTTTCAGCAGGAAAATAATGAATAACACTACTGAGAATTAGTTGTTTACTTTAAAGTCAGCAGGAGCCTGTTATTATTGGCAGTTTTGGAGCAATAATTCAGAGAAATGGTAAAAAATGGTTTCTTAGACTCTGAGTCTACAAACAGGAATGCACTTGCTTAAGTTTATACAAGCAAGTTGTTTCACTGGAAACCCTCCTAAACCTGAGCACACATGTAAGCATTTGTAGAAGAGGCCCTCATTTTGGTTATATCAGACTGAAATGAAATAAACCCAAAAATCTTTATTAAACTTTTTTTTTTTTTTTTTTTTTTTTTTTAAATTAAAAATGCCTGTGAGTGCTGAATAAAATTTAAGGTCAGTTCTCATTTTAGCTGAAAGCAGATTTACCTTCCTTAATGACAACAGTGTTGAGTTTTGAGGGGGTGGGGTGGTGTTTGTGTGTTGTTTTGTTGGTTTTTTTTTTTAAATAATAGCTTTAATTGAAAAGTGTTGGGGAGTTTTAATGGAATGTGCTTTCTAATAAAAAGCAGTAACACTCTCTGATTTTATGGCACCTTTCATTGTAAATCCTGATAGTGTCTTGTGAATGTTTTAGTCTCACATAACCCTAAGTAAAATGATTTTTTTGTATTTGTTTTGCAGGAGGCTAAATGAGAGATGGTGAGTTGTACAAATGAAAATACTGGAGTCCCCAGTGCTAATTGCTACTCACAAACTTATACATATAGCCCTTCTACCATGCTTAGAAACCAAGTTTCTTTGGATATACTTTCATGACTGACAACTAATACCGGTGATGACGATAAGTCTAGCTTTAATTTGGCAAACTATTCTTGGTTGGAGAATTCTTTCTCACAGCCTCAATTTCTCATTGTTTTAAAGAGATGACTATAATAACTATGCTCAAAGCCAGCCCAACACTTCAGAGGTTTTTGATTCAGTCCCTGTTTAAGTGCTGGAGATGAAATCTGGTAGAAAAAGGGATAGGTCTTGTTTTCTGGATGGAGGCTAACAAGCCCCGTATTTATCTAAGCACTGATGTTTGCCAGAGAGATTAATGTAAATGTGTGGAAAATAATTATTTAAGTATTTTCTTTAGCACAGTAATACTAACAACAGAATTCATATCTCCTGCCATTCTGTTTAAGAGAAAAAGCATTTCTGTGGTCTTAACTTAATGTGTTTTGTTTTAAAATACTGGTAAATTGTGCATCTATTTTTCATGCTTGTTTTCAAAATCTGAAATCACTACAAGCCAAAGCCTAAATTGAGAATTCTGAAAAGTGCTTATAATTTCTTGCCTCCCACAAAAGTTTCATTATAGTGTATGAGATTTTGTAATGAAAATTATCTATCTGTACATGAATTTGATTTCCATTTCTAACAGACTTTGTTACAAAATGACCAAACTTGGGTGAAATATCATAATTATACAAATAATACATATTAGTTATTTCCCAATGACTCTATTCTAGACTTGTACAGTTATGCTGATGAAAAAATAAATAAAACCACATCAGATAACTTGGAGATAAATGTATCCACAGACTGGTTTTTATTTCCAGTGAAGACTTCAAATAAATAGAAATTTAGAATAATTTTTGGCATGCTTGACCAATGTTAAAATTAACAGATGTTTATTACACCAAAAGAGAGCATTTCAAGCAAATAATTCCACTTAAAATATTAAGCACATTTTCCAGTTTATACTGCTGGAAGTTATGGTGGCATTTTTGATTAATGGGCTGTTTTATTGGTGATGCAAATAATGTGCAATATCATATGACCCATATGTTGTAGATTAGAAAAGTATTAAACTTACCTTGGCACTAAGTGAAAAATCTGAAATATCCCTCTGGTAAAATATATCATTTTAGAGGAAAAAGACAGGTTGGCATTGCTTGTATTTATGCTTTTGATAAATCGACATGTCACGTTTACTTAGTTTTAGTATCAAAATTTATTCTCTTTCAAACTTTTGCGTCTCTTAATTTGCCAGGTTTCTCTGGAAAGTGGTGTGTACAATGGACAGCAACAGTGAGTGAAGCCCAACTGTATGTCACCTGTGAACACACAACATGGAGGAAGGTGATGTCTAATTTTTCATAAAATAATCTCAGTATTTATTGACATTTATTTAGATTGGTGCAAGCTACAACAAAATAAGGAAGGCAGGCATGTGCATGAAGGAAACACTTTGAGATGGATCCTCAGCAAAGCCCCAAGCCACAGACTGGAAATTCACCTTGTTCCATATTGCACAGGAAACTCAAACAACAGGGTGGGGTCTATTTAAAGATTCATTGAGGTTCTGGGACCTTTAGGTAAAGTTTATTGGGATATGATGGCCTGACTTATGCCTTTATCTGGAAATTGTATATATAAAAACAGTTAAACCCAGGAATGGAAAAAACTCTGTGCCTCAGGATGAATTTCAGTTTATGCTGAACAGTAGACTGGGAAGCAGAAGGTACACTGGAGCTTTGCATGCACAGCAATGCAATGAAACTGCTAGGATTCAAGTTATTTGCTCCAAGTCTCTACTTGACCTGGAGCATAATCTGGCTTTCAGAAGTATTTGTTCTAGGGCCAAAAATGGTTATTTTTTCTGGTGGTGAAATTCCAAATCAGAACTATCCCTCAGAAGCACACAGCAGGCTCCTCAAATTTCATCTTTTCCTGCCAGTAAAGTAGACCTGATGCTTCTTTTTGTTTTACTCCTGAATTTCTGTTGGGTTTGGTAACCTGGGATATGCTTCCTTACTGGTTGTGAACACCCCATATAGGGATATCTTCTGACAATACACTGAGGCTTTCAACTAACAAAGATAAAATGCGCCAGCACATGGGGCAGTGCAGCCCACGTCTGGAATTTTGCTCAGGCATAGGTGAAAACCTGACAACTTGCCTTATTTAGAGCAAAATGTAAACAGTTGTGATTTCCCACAGAAGAAGTCACTTTTGAATGAAAAGAAAATAAGCATGAAATCATGTGCCCCATCAATAATTTTTATGTTATTCTCCAGTATTATCATCAGGCAAAAGAGTGCCTGAAAAGCTGATTTGATCCAGTAACTGCAGCTGAGGGCAAGAACACCATGCCAAAATTTAGCCTGTGAATTCTGCTAAAAATGAACTCTTCGATAAAGCCTGGAGTCACAGCTCATACCACAGAGACATAAATCATCTCTGCTTTGCCATCTTGGTCAGCAGCATCCTAAGGAAGCAATCCCTTCATGGTCTGTACCCCTTTGAGACCACTGCTCTTGTCTCTCTCAGACTCCCTTTGAGATGTGTAGCATTAGCTTCTCCTGAGAGTTACTGGAGAAAATCGTCCTGTGCTTGAGCTGTTCCAGGCAAAAGAAATGACTGAGGGCCTTAACTTGGGCTGAATTCAGTTCCTTGAAATTTCATTCTTCAAGCTGTGCTTGTTCTACCACTCTCTTTGCAGCACACTTCATCTGGAAATAATTATCTGGGCCCTGCTCCTGCAAATACTGTCCATGTGCTGCACTACATTCAGTAGAGTGCTTCAAGGAAATCAGTGGGTGTGTTTGAAAGGTTAAATTTGTAGGTGCTGACAGAATTTGGACGCTAGTCACCACAAGAGGATGTTAAAATACCAAGGAGGAGGGGGAATCCAAAGGGCATCCTTAGCCAGAGATCCTGCTTTCATGCAAATGTGCTTCAAAAAATAAAATTTAAAAACAAAAAGGAGGAGAAATATATGGAGAATGTATTTTATGGTAAGTAGTCCTTTCTCCCTAGGATGTCTCTCCTTATTTTCCAGAAGGATCCAGCCATGCATTAAACACAGTATTAGTTTTCTCATCTTGGTAGTGTTGTGACAATTTAAAAAAACCCTCTGATAACTCATGTAGTCTCCATACATTACAGACTGATCGTGTCCAAAGAAGAGACATTGACAGATTTGAAATAATTATGTAAATTTTTTCTTGAGTTCTATTTAAAAGCACATTTTTCAGGCGTAAAAGAAAAAAAGCGCCCTCATCCAAACCTTAGTGATTGCTGAGGAAGCTGTACCTACATGCCTACACTAAACCTAGCACAATATGCTATAAAATCCTCATTACACATCCAAGCTGTCTTTGTATCAGCATTAAATGCGCTTCCATACACATTCTGTAAATTACACACTTATAAATTACCCATTTATAATAGCTGCAGGCTGACGGCTACAGTGAAAATTATGGTTTTTTTTAAACTTGGCTTCTTCTGGTGTGTTTTTCACTTATCTGAGCACCTGATGATCCTGCCATGCCTGTCAATGGAAATCAAAAAAGGAAAAGATACAAGGAGATTTTCTTGATACATCCTTTCCCCTCCCACCCCACCATGATTACAATAATCAACTATTTCTCATACTGGAAATTTTTAACGGTAGACATGGTTGTATTTTTATCCTGTGTATTTCTGCTGAAGTTAGTGTTGAACAGTTATGAATAATTCAGTAATATAACATTCAGAAATCTATTACAATAACTTAGAAGAGCAAAAGATATTAAATTGCTTACTTTTTCTCCCTGAGGAATCATAGCATGTATCTAACTCTTTGCCACAGTTAGGATCAGGTTCCCTCACAACAAACTGTGTGCACTTTAGCAGGCATATTAATCTTAACTATCACACCTTGCTGTGTGCCTCAGCATTGTTCACTCAGATCCTCTGATGCACCTGTAAAAGAGTCTCTCGAAATGACCCATCTTTCAGGAGATGCCACTCTGCAGCTACCCTTAAGGCAGGCTGAGGGGAACCCTATCAAACCTCTTGGAGAAACCCAGGAAGACAGTGTCCACTGCTTGCACCACATCAGACAAGAGGGTTTCTTAGCAGACAATCATGTTTGTCAAGCAATATTTGCCCTTGTTGAATCTGTGCTGGATTTTCCCAATCACATGTTTCATCTGATTTGGGATGGCCCCCAGGAGGAGCCATTCCATAATTTTCCCAGGGACTGAAGACTGATGGGACTATAATTTCCTTGGTCCTCCTTTAGCCCTTTATGTAGGTGGTATGATAGATGGTAGGATATCAGCCTTCTTCCAGCCGTCTGCTCAAAGGTTATGGAAAGCAGCCTCATGAGGATGTCAGCCAGCTCTTTTAATATCCTTGGGTGGACATTGTCTGGGCCCATCAACTTGTAAAGGTCAGGCTCCTGTAATAGTTCACATCCCAATTTTTCTTCACTGATAGTGGGTTTGTGTTTGCGAATGAATGATAGAAGTTGAAAAAGCTTGTATGTGAAGCAGGACTTTTTTTCAAGGACCAGGTCTACTTGTGTGGACATATGAAGTAGGCAGAGAAATTATTCCACTTATTTTCTGTGTGTATTTTTAATAGTTTCAGTTTTTATTAGGTATGCTGATACCCTGTTCATACCACACAGGAATTTGTAATCCATAAATACTCTAATTTTAGTGGGAGGCACTTCTGAAAATGACCTTTCTTTTCCTCATTATTTTCATTCTCCAAATACTTGAAAATGTCAAATTCAAATGAATATTTGACTCTTAGACTTGGAAATCAGCTTTAAAATTGTATGTATTCACTAGAAAAATAAAAATGTACAGTGTGATTTAAGGTTCTCATCTGAAGCCTTGAACTGTCTTTTCAGAATTCAAATACTCATGGAAAGAGTTCAGAAAGCAAAGGTGCACCAAACCAACAAAAGCTCCAAGGTAGCAAGAAAGTTTTGGACACATCAAAAGGTAACCTGCAGTTAGAGTTACAAATTGAGGGAAATAGTGAGTTTTTCATCTGGCCCTTGTGTCCACCAATAATGAACTGCAGCTTTTGGAAACAAGCCCCAAAATTCATTTGGCTATTTGTGTAAAATCTGAGATTGCTTATCTAGGGTTATATTTTTTTGAGTTATTTCCCTCTTGTGATCATGCACTGTTAAGTAATATTTTCTTACTTTATATTTATCGTACAGACAAGGGTTCATGAAAGAGCAAGCTGGTGCTTAGATCCAGGACTGTCCCAGACAGACCTTTACAGTTTGATGTTTGCACTGTAAAATCCAGGTGCCTGAATTTTATTCTGTAATTTATATCGGATGTTTGCTGCAATGAACTCTCACACACTCCACTCCTACTTTTATGTTCATATTGAGAAGGATTCTATTTTTGCTTTAAATATATCCAGCTACCAGCCTCTCCTTACTGTCTTCGTTCTCTCTTTATTGCTGCATTTGATCATTCCTTCTCACAAACATTCTCATTTGCAACCTAACTTTAAAATGCATCTCTCTTCCCCAGTTGTTGAGGCTGATTTTCTACCACAGTTTAGTTAATTGTAACCTAGTAGGTATCAGTAACTTAATATTTAATAATTTTTCCCTCTATCTCTGTGCATATGGTGGTGGGCATAGGGAGGGATAGTGTATTACTTTTTAAGGTGCTTTTGTAAAAGGAATGGATTCTTCTAGCTCCTCCAGTGGGGGTACTTTTGATTCTGAGGTCACCAATGAAGAGTCTGGAAGAAACTTATTGCAAAACAAATTCAAAAGCTCTCCAGTCTCCAGTCTCTATAAGAACAGCAATCACTTTACAGACAGTAGGTGATGCTATCTGATGATCTGTTTGAATGGAGACTGATGATAATACTTTTGCACATTGACTACTCTTCTATGATTTTATCACATGAGAACATAAGAAAAAAATATTTTTTTCAAGTAAACCAAGACAGTGAAATGTGTGTTTTCATCCTTGTTTCATGTTCTTCATATTAAAGCCAAACCACAATTTTTGTGCATGTTTTCTCCAAGAACCAGACACAACCACTTTCCCCTCTGAGCAGTGAAATACCTTTGTGACACCCAGTCCCCAATCCATGTTAGCTCCATTTGCTATAGTCTGTGACTAATGAAGCCTTATGAAATGTAGAACCATTTCATTATGAAATGTGAAGCACTGATTTCAACTAATGAAAATGAGGCCAGCATAAGTTGTGTGGCGCTATCTCAATCTTTCATTGAAGGTGAAAATGGAAGAATCATTATACCTTCATGGATGAAGGAATTCATGGAGGAAGGGACTGAGGTCATGATCCTGATGAGACATGAGTCTCAGTACAGGACAACTCTAATCTACCCAGTCAGGACAAAATGCTTGTGGATCAAGGGAGGAACCAGGTTCAATTCCTGACTGTCAGAGGGTGTTGGATTCTCCATTCTACACTAGTTAAATCCTTGCATTTGTCTAGTCCTAGATCTAGGTAACTTTAACATCTAAGCCTGGGTTGCCATCAACTGGCAGAATATTCAGCCCCAAGTCAGAAATATTGCATAACAATTCATTGCACAAGGAAAACAAAGTGCCTGTGAACAGGAGTGACAAATCACACAGAAGTATGCGCAGATGCTGTTTAGGAGACAATCTTTGTCTCATAAAGAAAAGTTACTGGAAGATGGAAAATATCTATTAAAATCTGGGCTACCTCAAAATTTTTCCCCAAAAGAGACAAAATGAGATATGTTCTTTCCATTAGTCACCTTAATCTTTGAATTCCAGAACTTTTATTTCCGTTTCCTCTATTCCAATGAATAATTAAGCATCTAGTGGAATAGGAAAGATTGAAGGAGGCTGACCTGGCACATGATCTATGAGTCAATGGTACCTTATTTCCTAAGAAACGTAGAAGCAATTTTTTTCTGATTCTTCTCCATTAACATCTTAATTTCCCAGTACAATTCTAAGAGAATCAGATTAATCACTCTCACCACTCTGCCAATTTTAATCAGAAACAATGACTGCCTGTGAATAATAATTTTTTTTCTTTACAGCTCCAGATGTTTGTAGAATAAACCACCACTTTCTTTGCCTACACTTAGCACCTATAAGAGGTTTAGTTTTAACTTTTTGACTTAACAGTCTTGGGGCTGAGAAGAACTTGGGATTTGGAAAATAGTAGGTCTTCTGCTTCCCTTAATTGTGAATATTTACATTCACTTCTGCCAAAACCTTTTCTCAAAGGGTTTTAGTCTCTGGCTCTTCTGGAGACATGATAAAACAGGTGAGCAATTTCTAGGTTGGGAACTCCTGCAAAATTTACAGCTCTGAACATGGGGACAGCTCCCAGGAAGGATGGATTTTGAGGAGAGATGTGAAGAACTATAGTAGCCAATTCAGTCTCAGAAATATCAAGGCCATTCTCACAAAAAGCAATTCAAAGAGTATCAAACCTGCTGTTGCACCTTCCAAATCTTTTTGGCACAGGCTCTTTATCTTGGTATCATTTTACAGCTGGTTTTCTTAACTGGCTCCTATAGAGTCCTTCCACCACCTGCATATATTCATATTTTCCTTCAGCACCTCTGTCTGTTCTTTTTTTTTTTTTTTTTTAACTCTCCATATAGCTTATTCCAGCACTCAGCTATGCTCCCTTCTTTTGGCAGCACGGGAGAATGCAACTCGGGGTCAAAATTGTTGATTGCCAGACTCTTATGCTGTTATATTTTTTTCTCTATGTTTTTTCTGTTTTAAAAAAGTAAATTTTAAAGCAAAAGATACGTATAAGTCAGTACCTGAAAAATTGCAGCATAAGAGGAGATTCATTTATAGCTAGTTTTATGCTGAGGAAGTAATTTTGTGATTCTGCTACCATTCAGCACATCTACCAAAGTGTGTATAGAATAGCACATACATCTGCCCTGTCCTTTGGAAGCAGATCCTTGTTTGATGTTCCAGACTCTTCTGGAATAATATTAGTCTTGTCCCTTAAGTATCATCAAGTATATTTTATATTATCAACAAAATTTTTCAATTTATGCATTCTTGAGTGGTGGGCGTTCTAGAATACGATCTTGAACCTTTTCTTTTTTACATTTTAATATCTTGGATGTAAAAGAAGCAGTTCTGTTCTAACAGTAATTACTGCCAGTAACTAAATGTATTATCTTCTGTTTTGAAATTCTTCCTTTACCTTTGTATTTGAAAGTTCTGTACATTAATAAGAAAAAATCTGACACCATACCTTGAAGCAAGGGAACATGAATTTTGAAAAAATGATTAGATCATTAGTTTTAGCTGCAAGCTTGTTATCCCCATGACCTATTGTATTAATAAAGCTCCAGAATGCTTGTTGGCACTGACAGACAGAGAAATGTACTGCATGCTTTATGAACTATGTATGCAGCTTCTGATTGCTACAGAGACACAAATTCATACAATTTCCTATCAAGAACCCATTCTCAATCATAAGATAGCATCCATTACAATTAAAGAAGTTTGCCCTTCTTAGAAAGAGAATGGAGTCTCACAGCTTCTAACAGTTTGATTTATTTTAACATTAAAATATTGAGAACATTAATATCAGTGCTGTCACTTTATTCATAAGGTAGGTACAATTCTTACACTCAAGAGCTCAAAAATTACTTTATTTTCAGAGGGAAATTTATTGCTCTCTATAGGAAGGTATGCAATTCCTTCTTTCAGAGAACTTGTGGATCATATTCTTTCAGAAGAGGCTGATCTTGAGATTCTTGTTTGCTCTATCTTCTTTCTTTTTTTTTTTTTTTTTTTTTTTCCTAAATAATCTCTCATTTATTTATTCTTCTTTCACTTTTTAGCAGCAGGGAACTGAACGCTTCTTTACTGTCGTGCTAATAATAATTAGAAATAGAAAACTAATTTATGCAAGAAAATAAAAATCATCTAGAAATTCAACCCAGACCTCATCAAAGCAAAAATGCTTTTTTCTCTTTATAACAATCAAAACTGTTTTCTTCTGTTCATGTCCCTATACTCTACCTAGTGTCTCTATATCCCTTGCTAGCACTTTTATTTGTAGACAGTAGGAATTTCTGGGCTTCAATAAATTCCTGTGTTCCTAGTTTATAAGACTGCACAGAGCTCATTCAACAGATCAAGCTCTCTCACTAGACAAGATCATCAAAGGATAATAAGGAGCAATATTATCATTATCTTTCAACAGCTGGGAAATCGAGATTTCATTTGAGTACATTATTCATCAAGGACTCTGTTGGGTCTTTTGTCATTCTTCAAGAGACATTATATTGAAAAGGTAGCTACAAGTCCAAGTAAACTTAAATTTACTCTGTAGAGGCTACTTATGTATGAGTACTGATGGTCTAATTAAGATCTGACATTATCATGAAGACAGAGCATGCTTTCATTTGGAAGCAGATAAACTAATTAGAGGTATTAAGCTATTCTTGCTCTACTTCTCAATTCAGGAGATTGTTGCAGCTAGGAAAGTTGAGAGCTTACTTGTCCTTCGTAATCTGGTTTATAGGATAAAATTTGTCTAGGTCTGCAGCAGTGGTCCAATCTACTATGTTTCTTCATAAAAATCATCAAAGCAGTTAAATAAAACTGATAGACTCTCATTTAAAAAACTGGAAGAAGAAGGTGGGACCTTTGTTTTTACACAAGGTAAGCCTGAAGAAGAGCCTGTCTAGAGGGAAAAATGCCTTAAGTAAGAAAAAGGTTAGAAAGATTGTGATGTATGCAGCGAGAAAAATGTCAGATTACGGTGAAAGAAATAATGGAGTTGCCAAAATAAGGGAAGATCTCAGGATATCTGAATGAACTGTAGTGATGCAACAGATCAGTTCCGTCATAGCGAAAATGCTCAAGTAAATTCTTCACTGCTGTTAAATCAGACCCACTACAAGGGTGCATACCAGATGCTTAAACTTGTCTACTTTTGGTTTCTAGGGCTGGAGGTACCAGCTGGATCCAATTCTCATTACAGCTGACAGCTGGGACATAGAGTGTCTTAAGCCAGATCTCAAAAGCCAGTAAGATAAAAATAGCTCTATATGTTCTGCTTTTAGAAGGACAACAGAGAGATTTTCATAGGACATTAGAAAAACAAAATCAGAAAAGGAAATAATCCTATTAACCAGATAGGAAAGACGGAGGGGGAGTTAATAGCTGGCAGATACAGAGTATCCATTTCTCATCTGCTAAGGAACTGAGGTTGGTATTTTTCCATAGTTAAAGGGCCAAATGTCAGAAGTTTATAGGAAGAACCAGTATCTATTTTGCAAATATCTCTACTCCTAACAAACAGAAGAACTATATGTGTTTCTGTATGGGAACTGTTCAAAATTCACTGCTGTTAAACTTAAAAGTCATATGAAAGGGAGTTTTGTCCATTTCCATGCTCCATCATTCCCTTTAACTGCAAATGCATAAGATAGGAGAAAAACAGAAAATTCCTTTGGAATCCTCTGAACTGAGGTAGAGTGTGATACAACACAGAGGTTGTATTAAATATAAGAAATTTCTAAAGCAGATAACTTTTCATTCAGTTTACAAAAATTAAACAGTAGAGCAGTTATCCTTTTTCAGTCATAAGGATTATTTATAATATATTTTCTTTTCCAAATGCTTACTCTCCTTGAAAATGTGTTCACCAGTTTGCCTTGACAAATCCATAAATTCTAAATAAATTTTTATTTAGAAATAAGTCAGGACTGTAATTAAAATGAACTGATACTTAGTATTTATCTCTTTTCTCTTACAGTGATGGATTGAGGGGTGGGTAGGAAAATACATATTTGTATCTCTGTAAATAAAAATAATATTACCTGGACTTTAGTTGGTGATAATAGTAAACCACAATGTGCTTTACAGCTAAGATATTGTTCTCTAGATGTACACAGACCTCAGAAAAGAGGACTTAACAACATTTCAGATCTCTGTTTGTTGACGACAGCTGTGACAAAAATATAAAAGATTGATTCTGCAAATGTTGCCTGTCAACATTTTCCACTTTTTCTGTCAAGAGTGTTGTATTGCATGTATTGTTTCTGTTTCAGAAGCACTGCAGATTCTGAGTGGACAGGCTCACTGTTTCTATGGGAGTGCAGTGTATTGCATAGTAGCCTCTACTCTGATGCTATGTGCACTCATCCATACCTGCCTTCATGTTTTCCTAGGGCTTACATTGTGCTCTTGATGTATAGGATTCCTGAAAATATTTCAGAAGAGGAATTTCAAGAGAATACTATAACTCTGCAAAATACTAGTTCACCCTTTTAATGGTGCTACGTGTTGTTGTTGTACTGCTCTTGTACCGAACACTGAGAAATTATTTGTTTGGTTTTACAGCAAGATACTTAAATATGTAGATGCTCCACATTGGAAGGACAGTGTAGACTGTTTGACCTTGTTGTGTAGCCTAAGTGTGGAGGCACCACTCAATCCTAAGAAAAATAATAGATTCTGTAGAAATAACCTATAGAAGATAAGCCACAAGTCTTGCTGCACACCTTAACTGCTAGAAAAGGATTTTGGATCTTCATGACAGATAGGTTTTACTCCACAGACCAAAGACCACATTCTTTGTATCAGCATGCATGGACATGAAAATCTATCCACAGAGACACTACAATCTGGAAAAAAGGAAAAAAAAAGAATATGTCCTGGACAACAAAATGAAGGAAAAATCTCCAGGTCCCTGGAGATCCCAGTTGGTTAGGGTTTTCTAAATGACACTTAATGCACCATGGAAGTACTGTGCTTTTCATTTAAAAAATCCAGTCAAGTAAAATTAAAATATGTTTGTGAGAGGAAATACTCATAGTAGAAGTATCTTTTGATTAGAAAACATGTAAAGGAAGTTCAAATTCACCTCAGCTTCAGGCAATTTGAATCTGCTCTTCTGTTTTACCATAGGATGCCTTTATCATTAATCTGCTGCCTCTTTCATATCTTCTGTTGGATCGGGACCACCAGATGCAAGAAAAAGTGCAGCATATCTGGTCATTAAATCTGATCTTATTTATTGTGTTTTCTCTCTAGATTAAGTATTTGCTGCACCAAGACCACAGACTGGAAAAAAGAAGCAGACAAAAAACCAAACTCAACACAAAGCCTAATGTAACTTCAGATCTCTGGGATACTTAGTTCTCGTTCCTAGGTCGTTTCCCTGCTCCCATAACCTTGCTCTCAGCAGTAAGTAGATTACTAACTACTCTTTTCTGATAGTTTAAGTCTTCACTTTGCAATCTTTGCCTCTGTTTGATTTACTTTGATTTCCCTTTCCCTTCCTTCCTTTCCCTTTCCCTTTCCCTTTCCTTTCCTTTTCCATTGTGGGGCCATGTAAGGGTCCAGAGAGGCACACAGCTACAAAGGCAGACAGTAAGAAAGGGAAAATGGAAATGGTAACCTCCAGTGTGAGAGTAGATGCCGTGTGTAATACAAGGAGCCAGGTGACTTGACAGTGACTTCCGTGTAACCTTGAGCAGCAGCTGCTGAGTTAGTTCACCTCCTTGGTCCCAAGAAGGTAAATGGTCTTCACTTGGAAAGATGAGCAAGGACTATTAATATCCACTTACCAAGACTTCCTTGTTCACTCTTAGTTTATTGCTTGTGTAATGCTTTCTGCTAAGTCTTTGAAACATGAGACTCTGGCATATGCTTCACTGAAGAGTTAAATGATGTATAGAAGGACAAAGGAGGATTTCATAATATGGGCTATAGAATCTCCATGCGCCATTTCATTGCAACTGAAGCACAGGACTTATAGGATATATATCTAATTTGAAAGGCTGTCCTGTTAGCCTCTCATGCATTTGCTCACTGTGAAGGTATGCTGCTCTATTCTACTGAAGTATTTACGCTAAACCAAACCTTTGAGCATCTTAAAAGTTCTGTCTAGCCAGGAAAAAGGGTATTTTTCAAGCTTCTTACACCTGTATCAGAGTGACCATAAAACCCTTCGTGGCCATCACTACGTGTCTTGTCATTTCTAAGTTCTACCACAAAAAATAGAAGAACAAGGGTAGAAGTCTTCATTGGTAAAGTGCTTAAAGCCTGACAACCTTACAAGAAGTTGACCAGAGCCAGCTTCTTTGTTTTGACAAGGTTTTCCTCCAGGATGATCAATGAGAAAGCTGCATTAAATGATGACCCTTTCCACTCTCATGTGTTTCCTCTGTCACCCTCAGAGCATTGGAAAGCCCTCTTCCCAACTTGCCATTTTGCAAGTAACCTGGCAGTCAGATCTAGGCTCTCTGCCAAAGATGGTCCTTGGCTTTACTCTACTATTGGTTCAAATAGAACTTTTGTTTCATAAAGGGAATCCAGTGTCTAGAATAAAAACATTCAAAAATTTAGACTTCAGTTTTGCATTATCATGTGTGAAAAAGGTTTGATGAGTTAGAAAACAGCTGAACAGCCTTCCCATGTGTGGAAAGGTATTAAACAGGCAGGTCACAAATCCTTTTGTTCTTTTCACAAACACATATTAAACAAGTTTCCAAAACTAATGGTGCAATTGTGCAATGGTTGACATATTTCTCATATCTCATGAAATAGAAGTCAGCCAGCTGACTTCTGAAGCTTTCAAAACCATTCATCTATCATTCTGGGTATTGATCTTTGTGCATTGTAGGGAGGTTTCCATCATGGAAATATAGCATAAAACATTATTTCAATTACTTGCCGTAAGCTACACCAACCTTTTGGTTTGTTGTTAGATTTCAAGGGTTGATGTATTAGTCAATCAATTAAGATGGATTACCAGCATTTGCCTTTGCAGTTCATTTCAGTTTTACCAGTGTTTGAGGATACAAACCAGAGTGAACCCTAATATGATATACTTTCTTTTAAAGGCTGCAAACACACAAAATAATATTGCTATCTTCATTCAATTCATCTGGAAAGGAATGGAAAATAAGTATTGCAATAAGTCTCTCAGGTGTCTTGTGTTCCTCTGCTGGTGACTGAAGGACATTTTACATTTTGCACTTTTGCACTGACTCTGGCTACCAGCTATCCTATAATCTTCCAGTTGCAAGTTGCTGTTGTCATATTGTCAGAATCAGTGAATCTTCAGTGATGGCAAATTATTGTTTGTAGCCATGCCTGTAGGTATTAAAGTCTTCACGAGGTTCTGGATAGAAACTAAACCTAATCTAAATGGGAAACTTCACTATAAAAATTTTAGCGCCAGTGGAAGAAGAAGGAGTCAGTGTCTGCCTCCTGCTGTTCACTCTTGCCCTTGGAATGGCCCACTGGGCTGGCTTGGCAGAAATGTTTGTACTAGCTGCTGTGTGGTGGGCTGAACTGGGGAAGGAAGAAGGTGGCAGAAGGCCAAAAAAGAAAAACGTCTGGGATGCTGGTGGTGTCAGTTACCCAGGGTAGTTCAAGAAGTTTCACTGCTGAAGTTTTAGCCACAGCCTTAGAGTTCAGCATTTAGGTTTTCTGGGAGATCAGGTTTCAGGTTTTCCTTCAAGATACAATCAGATGTATCTGGGGCAGAGCCTGGAAACAGTTCATGTCTGGGTCGGGTTTGACTTGGCCGTGACTAAAACCACAGGAGCTCTTTCATAGAACCAAGCAATTGGAAAGGAATCAGACTGAGGTTCAAATCTTGGCTTATCTTAAAGTGATGTTATCTTTAGTATAAGCTTATTTTTTTGTGTTGCATTTTGCATGTGCCCCACTGATTATGGGGTTATACAAGAGTAGAGTTAAAAGAAAAAATGTTCTCCTGCTATTTACAGGATGCAAAACCTATTCCAAAACCAAATCAGTTGTACTTGCAGTGCTACTAGGAAAGCCAAACTGTGCAGCAGGATGCACAAGATAACTTACTGTCACTCTGTATAAACTTGGCAATTTACTTAAAAGAATGTAATTCAAACTATTCATTTAGTAAATACCACAGATTTCCATTGAATATTAGTGAGTTGATGAGCCCGATTTAGTTGGACATTATAATTAATTGTTCCAAAAATGCCGAAGCAAAGGGGTATAATCAAATAATCAATTATCCAGTGGCTTTTAATTGAGATAGCTACTTCTATTTTTTATTGTCAGCCCTTCAGAAGTTTAGAAATCCATTTTAATGATCAGAAAATTGTATCCATGTTTATGGAGATACAGATAGTTTAAAACAAGGACAAAATTCATGCCTGGTTCAAATGTATGTCAAAGACTGGCACATATAAGAAAAAACTCCATTTACTCTACTTTCTAAAGTTAATGATGTGTGTATATAATAATTTAGAATCTAATGTCTTCAAGTGCTAGCTATGGATTTTCCAGAACAGCTGGATACAAGATGCATGCTAATTCAGAGAGCAGCTGGGCTTTCCTCTGCTGTTGTGAATAGATGGGATTTAAATGGAAGGGTGCTACCTACTGCCAAACATAATTTTCAAGTGTTGTGCTCTCCTGGGATGTTTTGATTGAATTAAGAGGTTTCAGCCAGTTCAATCAGTGAGATGCAATGGGTAGCAAAAGGTTCTGTTCTCCACACATTATTGAACACAATATGTAAGTCTTGCTCATTTTTATGTCTGCAAGTGTAAATTCAAAAAGTACTATAAGGATTGTCTGAGCTTTTAAAGTAATAGTAGACATATCCATACATTAAAAAGACATCCAAATATTGGACCATCCCCACATACTACATTATGTATTTTTCTAACCCCAAATTAGAATGTTTTTTCAAGAAAAAAATTCAGTATGACAAAAAGCAAGAAAAATATGTTACTTATAATGACTGCAAGTGTCTGGAGGAAAACATCCTGTACTTTTAAAATCTTTTATTTTTGCCTCCCATCTTTGCTGCGGGACTTCACTGTCTTTATTCTTTCCAGATTGCTTTATCCCCAGAGAAAGTATGACTTTATTATTCCAATTTTCACAAGCTTGAGTTCATGTCATTTTTTGAGCAGAAATCTTTACTATCTCTTCTGTTTGCTCAGCATGAATATCTGGTACATGCAGTAATTCAGTTTAGCCTTATCAGACATGGGGTCCCATGGTAACAGTGGGGAATATCTTCATTATTAATAATATTATGAGAACAGAATATGACTTATGGAAGTCGTGTCTGTATATTTGTGGAGTTTCTCTAGTGTTATCTGTCCTCTGCTAATTAGAATTTAACTGACAAAAACATGAAGTGAAAAGGAGGAGAGGACATTTTTGTTTTGACTGTTAATTAGTCAGCTCTTCTAATGTGTCCATACTGGACATTGCAGCATAGAAGAGATACATGGAAGCTCAGCTTTAAATTAATGTGCTAAGATAATAAAAACAAATTTAGCCATTGAAATATGGAACTTCATGTAAGATTCCCAAAGATGATGAACTGGAAAGGCTAAGAAAAGTGAAAAATTAATCTTATCAAAATTGGATAAATTCTGTGGGATATACTGGGTGATTTGCTGTCACATGGTGTTATCATTGCTCCATATCATCACAGTCTGGAGGAGAGTAACATAAATCTTCTATGAATTCAATTGAACTACTTTCCTATGGTACCAACCTACAAGAAGCTTGGAAATGGATTTAGTGCAATGAGTTGAAATTTTGGTCATCTGCCTCATAACAGAAATCATCAGGAGTATTGAGAGCTCAGCTTCTCTTGGGCCAGTATGAAGAAGGAGCTGAAATTACACAGCACAAGCATTGGGTGGTGAACTGCATGTGTTCCTGCCATGCGTTTTACATGTAGCAGTGTCTACGAGGGAGTGGAAAGTATTTTGTCAGTTATTTTGTTTTATTTGACTGCTCTTTTGACTGTTATATTACAGGAGAGAGAAATTAGATGTAACATATCTTCAGCCATGGGTAGGAATTCCTCCATGTCAATGCTGCATTTATACTAGGCACAATGTGCTCTTCCATCTCACAGAGTGGAATATGTTTCACTTGTGTGTTGGGGCTCTGGCACCACTTGATAGAAAAACGACATATGTCAAGGCTGCAGGTGGAAAGTGTTGCTTTCAACAGCTCTTCTTGGAGAGAGAGCCATTTGGGAAACTCTTTTCTTCATATGTTCCACACTGGGGAGCCTCACTGCTGTGCTGGGACCTTTCTACTGTTCCATGATTCAAGACAGCTGTGAAGTAGAGAAGCTGTGTGATGCACTCTAATGATGGGTGATATGCTGGTGATGAGCAAATGTGAGGCAGAAGTCAGCTATGGGTTTTTGTTGCAATGAAAGAGGCTTTCTAGACCTGAAACAGTGTACAAAAACGTTTCTTTCCCCCAACAATCTAAGTAGCTGGAGATTTTTTAAGATCCATATTATTTTTATAGAAAATTGGAAAAAATCTGAGTGTAACTGTTTTTCTCTAGTGTCTTTTACTTAACAGATGTCCTAGTTCTGTTACACATTTTTCCATTCAGATACTCAATATTTGCCTGGAAGAAGCTTCTACATCTGAAGTAAATAGAGAAAGTGGGTTTCCACTATTCATTTATCTCTATCTAGAAGAAACAGCCACAGAGGCACCCCAAAAGATATTCACATCCTGAGTCTGGTATGAAGTTTGGAAAGTACACCTTACAGACAAACTCTGAGCCACAGCTTGTGCTGCTGGCATTTATTAAAAAAAGTCTATGTCAAATAATAAAAGAGTCCAGCAAAATAAAAAGAATAGGCTGTGAGAAGACCTCAAGAAAAGATACAGCACAGCTTGTTGATATCATCAATTTGTAGAGGTGTTCCCACCATCAGTCTCTGGGGCTGCCCAGGGAAACTTTCTTTTCCCAGTATTGAGAGGATCTCAATAGGGAATGAAAACAGTTGTTTCTCATCTATTCCTGGTAAAATTTCAGAATGTTATATGACCCCTTGGTTAAATGATTCCTAGAGCTAATGCTTATAATTTCCCCCCTTTTTTAAAACAAAATCTTTTCGGTATCTCTCAGGCTAGAATGAATTTATGCTCAGCATGAACACTATTCCCTACCCCTTACAGCAGTGGGAGCAGGAGCAGAGATCGTTTTGGAACCAGTGGAAATATTGGCAGGGACCTTGGAATTTGTGCATAGCTTTGAATCCTACAGGCAAATAATAGCATGCAGCAGAAACACCTGCTGAGCTGGTGTAGTGGGTTGACACTGGCCCAATTCCTGGCACCCACCAAAGCTGCTCATTCACTCCCCTCTGCAAACTGGACAGAGGAGAAAAAATTTAAGCAAGGGTTCAAGAGTTAACATAAGGACAAGAAGAAATTGCACATCAAATACCATTATGGGCAAAACAGACTCCTACTTAGAAATACAGAATGAATTTATTACTAACAGCATTAGAGCAGGATAATGAGAAAAAAATAGGCCCTTAAAAACACCTTCCCTTTCCCCTTCCTATTTCCCAGCTCTACCACCTACCCCAGCATGCAGGGAGACAGGGAATGAGGGTTATCACCTGTGCTTTCTCCCACTGCTCAGGGAGAGGAGTCCTTCCCTGCTGCACCATGGGGTCCCTCCCGTGGGGAGCACAAGCAGCAGCTCCCTGCAACCCGCTGAACATGAGTCCATCCCATGGGAAAGAGTCCCCCTCAAACTCCTGCAGTGTGTGTCACTCTTGCATGGGGTTCAGGCCTTCAAGGACAGGCTGCTCCAGCTGAGGATCCTCTCTCCATGGGCCTCCCACAGGCTCACAGCCTCCTCTCAGGCATCCACCCTCTCCAGCGTGGGCTCCTCCAAGGGCTGCAGGTGGATCTCTGCATCCCCTGTGGGCCCCATGGGCTGCAGGGGCAGCTTCACCATGGGCTGCACCATGTAATGCCTTCAGTTTTAGCTTTCATATTTTCCAGATTCTGTACTGCATTGGTATATAACTCTGAACTTCATATAAAGTGTTAGCAAATTCTCTTCACAGTTTAGTTAGACAAAACAATCCTTTTCCAGCCTGAGAACCAAGGAAACCATTGCAGATTCAAGGCCAAAAAGTATAAACAACAGTGAATTGGGGAGAGCAATCTGGGAGGGTGGGACTTCATAACCTGAAGCTGTAATTGAACAATTAACCCCAATATGTAAATGGACCAAAGCTTATAAAAGTTTGAAAACTTGTGAGTTGGTGTCCAACTTGGGTCCATCTTGTGTGTAGCCTTGTCCGGGCTCCTGTACTGCCCAAGGTGTCTCCTTTGAAAGCCTTTTAATAAATACCTACTTTATTTCTTTAACACTATCTAAACTCTTTTCTAGGTGGTCTCTCCCCCTATATGGGCTGCAGAGGGAATCTCAGTTCCAGTTTTTCAAGCACCTCCTTCCCCTCCTTCTGCACTGACCTTGAGCAAATAGAGCAAAATTAACAAATTCAACTTCTAGGATTAAAAACACTGTGATACTGGTTATTTCTTAATAGTTCAGGTACAGTCAGTGAATGCAACATTAATAGAAGCAGGATTTGTAGGTCTGTAAACAGTTTTGGAAATATAACTAATGCCAGTGTTTACCTAATATTAATTGTCATTACCAAGTGGTTGATGGTTAGAAAGGACTTGAAAGAAAATGATGACACTCCTTCATTGGTCTAAAGGGGCAAGGATTACAAAGACCCTCCTTCTCCAAAGATGTTAGCTGGCTGTGCCTTCCAGCTCCAGGGATGCTGGAGAAGCCCTCAGGAGGATACAGACATGGCACTTGTGACCCTCAGGCCAAGTCACAACTGCCCATAAAGCAGAGGAATTTGTTATCCTAAATGCATGTCCAGGCCTTTTTCTGATGCAACACAGTGCATTACTTATGCCTCAGATGTCTTTTGTCCAAGTCTCGAACAAACAAATTCCTTATTAGAGAAAGAGGTATCTCACAGACAGATCCAAGTAAAAATGGCTGCCAGAGCCTTTGAAATAAATGTGAAAAGAAACAGCTGGCATTTCAAAACTGGATTGCAAGTCTTGTAGCCCTGCAAAGTTACAAATATACAAATCTTATTACACATCTCCCGAGTGACTACATTAAAGAGATTCATGAAGATACAGAAAATTCATCCCTGTCAGCTGGGGCCAAGAAGGACAAATTGCCCAGGAACAGCCTATTATGCTTGTTCTTAGTATTTTTAAAATGACAGCTGACATTTATTTCTAAGATGTTATAATGCACAAGGGAAGATAACATTCTCTGCTACTATTGAGCTGTGAACACCTGCATTCAATGAACATTTGCATATCTCCTCTTTAATTTGAGGATTTTGATTCCCTTTATAAATATTTACCAATTATGCAGCTCAACAAACTAAGCAGTGGGAATATATTGTTATATTTTATAGTTGTGCAAAGACTTCTGGTAAGTTAAAGGATTCATCCATAGTTTCATCAAAGGTCAAAGGAAAGCAAAATGTCAGGACTTGGGTGTTTAGCTGTATATAGGCTTCAGTCCATCCATTTATTACATGCATATTTCTCCATGAGTGATATACTCATCAAAATGGAGAAGTCACTTTCAGGGCAATTCTTACATGGTCATAGATTTTTTTAATAGAGAGATGTTGCTATTTTGACCCTCTACTCTGACCTCTTGTGGAATACAATACTTCAGGAGGAAAACAAAAACAACAATAAAAATTACAACTCCCTTAAAACTCAGTGATTTTTTGAAGATTCTGACAATGGAGAATCCATTATACTCCTGCTAGAATTGTGGCACTGTTGAGGACCAGTACTGTTAAAGCATTTGCCTTTTTTCATTTAACTTTCATTTCTAAACAATATCTGCTTCTTTACCAACAGAATAAATTTAATGGGTTTAGAGTTCCTGAATGTAATTGATACTGAACTTATCTGCAATTTTATTCCTTAAGGAAAATTGATAAGTATTCATTTTTATGTCTGTGGATATTTTTATTATATTTCCAAATGTCTGATCTCCTTATTAAATCACATTAAATTCTGACACAGATCTGTTGGTAAAGATGTGTTAAGTTACACAGGATGGATATTTCCTTTGACATTTGCTTATATATTTTATTATCCTCCTGTTCATGAATCTTGAGAAAAAGATTACGGATGATGATTCCCCTTCTCAGATTTAGTCATTGATTTGGATACTTTGTCAAATCCTTTTAGAGTTCTCTCAACTCAGATAAACAGTGTCAGGATTGAGTTTCTCTTCAGTGAAGACATTTGAGCAATTAATTCTTATTGTTTTTATGAAATGTCTTCTTGTTTGTGTCTTGTTATTATTTTTCCCATGAGGACATTAACTAGGCCTCAGTGAACAATGGGAAAAAAACCCCATCAATTGTAAATTATTCTGTCCTGTAACATCTTATATTTCCTTCTGAGATTGTTAGAATGTAAATATTTGAAGAAAAAAGATACTGAGAGGAGTGATTCAGGACCAGCAAGATTTCAGTTGTGAATCTTGGAATTTAGAATTGGTATGATGGTAAGCTGCATAAACAATGTTCTTTGATTTCTATTGCTTTACTTGACAGTGTACGCAGCTCTTCCGCACCATGAACTAGAAATAATACCAGTGAATAAATTTGGATGTTGTTAAAGGATGGTCATTACTCACAACTGACAGCTAAGTGAAATACACGTTATTGTGAAATTTTGTGTTCAGTGGCACTACTATTCAGATTTAAAGCTCAGGTGCTGATATAGTTCCATGTAAGAAATATGTTTGTGACATTGCTCTGTTTGTTGCTAAAAACAATAGTAAAGTAAAGTAGTCAAAGGTCACAGAAGAAATACAGATAATTTTCTACCTGCTTGTCCATGCTTACTTGCTTCAGTTGTGTCTGAGTATCACCAGTGAGGGTATTAAAATACAGAGAATACAGAGCACACTTATGGAGGAAAGAACTGACATCATTATTATTATTATTCTTTTGTATTTTAATAATCATGACCACCTGGACATATGTTAGAGAGAACAGCCTATCTTTTTCTGTGCCATTATCAGGGATGAGGATCAGCACTTAACTCTTTTGTTTGAGAAGTTCAAATCTGTTTAAGAGTATTACATTTTTTTTTACAACACAACTATTTCATAGGATGAGATGGTTCCTTGAAATTTTTTTTGAGAAAGGAAATGTGTTTGGTTAGATAGCTGTTGAGACAGTACAATACATGTAGCCTCATCCACACTTTTCTCTGTCCTAACTCGAAGTTCAAACATTTTCCCTCATGCTGCTTATGAAATAAAATGGCCCAGGACAAATTCTTATATTAGCTCTTGTCTTGTTACATCATAAGATTAATGCTCTTAAAAGAACTGTGATCTTAAAACAAATGTGATTCAAAACAACATGGGCATGGACACTTCTGCTCAGTCATTCCCACATGAAGCTAATGCTTCTTATTTGAGTAGAGGAGATTACATGGAAGTGTACACACTCTTCTTCTCTCAATCTTGTCTGTTGAGCTTTAATGCATTTTTAATATGCAGTGGTTGTGTATGTGGTTTCTGTGGCTGCACAAGGGTTTTGCCAAGAAGCTGGCAAAGTTCTGTGTGACTGACTTATGGATGAATGGTGAATTACTTTGATTTTTACCACCTGTTTTAAGCTTTACGTCAGTTTTTCAGCCAGGGGGTAGAGAAGGACAAAGAGGTCAAATTTCTTATGCAGTATGCTGCAAAGTTTAGACAACAGATACCCCCTCAATGCACATTTCACTGTCTGAGTAACCTTGCAGTGTTCTGCAGTCACAGCATCCAGCATAAAAGCTCAGGTGGACATATACTTGAGTAATGGTAGAAGACCAAAATTTATTTTTTTTTAACGGAGAATTCATGTATTTTCTGCAGTACCTCCTCCAAGAGCTGCATGAAGCAGCCTGAAAAAACTCAGCTGAGGTCTGTAAAGACATCTGGAGATGGAAAAGTGTTTATGAAAGCTAAATTTTATGAAGATTATGGCAACGTTTCATCGATAGGATACATAAACAGGTGCAAAAGCTGAAAATGGAACTGCAAGAGTGGTAGCAATGGCTCTAAGTGCATAGTGCATTTTTATCCAGGACATACAGAGACATCTAACATAGAGTTAGGTTCCCATCTCCTTTTCCCAGTGTATTTTTAAAGAAAGTTAATATTTCCAACCAAGATATTCTGGGATTCATAGAATGGAGTTACCCATGAATTAGCTGATACACAAGAGAGGAGTGAAAAAAAATTACTGAAAGGATGGAGTAACATGTGTATGGAGTGATGAGAATTGAGTAAGACTAGAAACATTAATGAATGTTAGGAATTATGGATGAAGTAATGGTAAGTGGAAAGTGGAAAGGGACAAGATAAATATTACTTTCCAGGGAATTTTAATCTTCACCAAAACACTGGGTTTTATATCTGTGGTATTAGACAAATTATTGAGCTTTGTTTCCTGTGTTTTTTTTTGATGAACTGGCCAAAATAAACAATCAAATGCCTCTAACTCCCTCTCTGAGAAAGGTAACAGTATTTGCTAAGTGTTTGAGGGAGACATTGGGATTGCAGTAGGTGCAGGTGTGGGTCCTAGGGAATGTCCTCATGGGAAGCAACCTCTGTCACTCACCATGGGTCTACAGAGTTAAGTGCAGAAGAGGTACCTAGGGCTAGCACTTGAGCCAAAGTCAGTGCTTACACAACAGGACTGGGTGCATCCACCTGGGGGACATGATGGCCTTTCCAAGATGGAAAGAAGACTTGGAGACTTCAGCAGAGTATTGTGGATCAGGATTACCCAAATTATTTCAAGGATAATATATGCTGGTGGATTTTTATTTAAACTCCTATCTTCTGGTGAAATGCAGAGGGGAATGTCAACCACGGTTTTCTAGGGGGCCTAATAAAAACTTTTCTCGTGCTAGCTCATTTGTTCAATTGCCCTAACTTTCCTGCAAGCCTGCCCTTCCCTGGTGAGGGAACATCATCCATGAGCCCTGCCGCAGCTCTAGGAACAGTGGGCAACAGAGCCTGGGACAGCAGCACACATTCAGAGCTCCCACCCCAGCATTGCTTTATGCCTGACTCTGCTCCTGCTGGAGCCTCCCAGCAAGTGGGGCTGCTCCAGGACAAGGCTCCTGCCCAATCCCAAGTGCACCCCAGGGCTGCTCACAAAGGTGAGCCCTGGTGCAGAGGGCAGGGGTTTGGATCAACCAGGGCCATGCTGAGCCCCCAGGCCCCTCAGCAGAACATGGCTGGGCACTCAGGAATGGCCTCTGCAATGAGGATGCCAAGTGGCTGGCAGTCAGCACCAGCTGGGAAGGGATGGGTTCTTTCAAGGAAAAATGTCTTGGAGAGAAGTGAGTGTAATGCCTAGACTTGCTCCTTCTCCTGGGTTCTGTAGATGATTTTGGCTCCTGCTGGTGCATGTGAGAAGTGCTGTGTACCAGGAGGTGCATGGAGCCATTCAGGGACAGCAAATCTGGTGCTCAGTCTGTGACAGCTGGAGCTCTTTGGCTGCAAAGGGTGCTCCAAGATCCCTTTGGAAGTGAAAATAGGACCTTCTTTGTTGGCAGAGTGAGGAGCACCTCGGGGCTTTTTTTAACAAAATAGGTGAGGATTGTGTGGATAATTTTTTTGGATCTAGACCTCCATACTGCACTTGAAAAGGAGGACTCTATCTGCTGTGCTGAGACCTCTTATGCTGCTCTTGTAAAATGGACACACTGTCGGGCTGGTCATCTGGGCACAGCAGATCCCCTTGGGGCTGGATACAGGTTCATTCTGGAAACAGAATGGGTGACTATTTTGAAGCAAACTTTTTAAGAATTGTGAGCTTTTTCACAGCTCAATAAGCGTATTGAGAAGCTTATTAAAATAATAACAGCACATTTGTTAATAATTTATCACTGGCATTAATAGAGGGATTTTCAGCCAAAGATGCTAAAGTTCTTTCCAAATTTCACTGACCAAAATTGCCAACAGTAAGGAATTGCCAAAATTGCCTAATCCATCATCATGCATTGCAACCTCTGACAGCTATTTAATTGTTCACCACATAGTTGCAATCTCAGTTGCAATTCTCAGTTGCAATTGGATTGGTGCAGAAAGCAAGGAGTTTGCTGTATGTCCAAGAAAAGGTTGAAAAGAAGTAGGTGAAGGGGTTTGGATATCACTACAAGATGAACTTGGTCATGTAATAGCATCCCCACCTTTTATTTGGGTTCATTCATGAATCTCAGCTTAAAAGCTGTGATTTTACATGCCACTTGAGTTGGATGGTCCCTGCTAGCACAGTGTTGCAGAAAGATGTGATGTGCTCAGAACTACCATTGTCTTAATTTCCTGCTGAAGGTTGGCATTCACACTGACCCTGAGAATCCTTTGGGTTCTTCCTGGTGTTTAAATGCATTGATCACTATGATAAAACAAAGCCTTGACCTACACCCTGAATATTTAATTTCAGCTCTGTTCTCAGATTTTATTGCCTATTTCTCATAGCCTAAATTGTCTTATATTCATCTCTGCTGACTGTGGAACAAGACCAGATGTCTAATTTATGTGCCTCAGTTAAATGCCTAAAAGGTAGTTGATACAAATCCAGCCAAAATGCTTGTGAGTTTTTTATTGCATCTGTCTGCCTTAGTGATGTTACACCTGTTTGCATCTGAATATATCTGCAGCCTCTCCATATTAAATACAGGAAATTTATCCTCATTATGAAATGTCTCTTGAGAGTCCATTGCTAATGAAATTGCTTCATATTTATTTTTGAAGTTGTATATAAACAACTAGCATTATTAGTATACAATTACCAGAGACTAATCACAGAATTACTGTAAACATAGTCTACAAAACATACTGCAAATTAATATTCATGCATTTCTTAATCTGCCATTTGGAGCAAAAGAATAAATCCAATCTAGACTTCATCACAAAGGAATAATATCACCAGGGGAAACTAGGATGTTTTGTGCTTTATAGTAATTAAAGGGAAAAGTTCTGTGACTCTTTTCACAGTTCTGGGGGTGCAGCTGCTGTAGCTGTTGATGCACAATTTGGCAGCACATCGTGTCAGTGATAAGGAAGAAAAGAAAAGCAGTATTTATACATGGCTTCGTGCAGAGATATTGCAGCATTCAATCAAATGTGTGCAGCTGACTCTAGCAATGTTGTTTGACAGCCTGGTATTTGCAGGTAGTCTAAGGTTAAGGATAGCTAAAGGAATGTGTTTGAATTGTCCCATTAACAAACAACCATCTTTTGTTGTCTTCTGTTGTCTAAGGCAGAAAGAAATAAGTGAACTAGTAAAAGCAGTGGCTCAGAAATCCATTTTGTGCAGCTCATTCATGTTTGCTCTGCTTATATTATGTTTTTACACATTCTTCACACAACTAGAAATAGACTAGTACTGTAAAATAATGGGAATGATTAAAGAGTCATGAAGTACTTTCTATTTCATGAATATGATGTTTGAGGATGATTATTAATTACTCATTTTTAGATGTCCAGAAATCAGTTTTGCAAGGGCTAAACTAACATAAGTATGCAAATAATAGAAGATGTAAAAAATGTAAGTCTTCCATAACCGAGAAGTAGAAAACTGAAAATTTGGAATTCAAATTGAAACTAATGAAACTAGGAGTCACTTTTGAAAATTTAACTCATACATAGTCAAATAGAAAGAGTGGTAAAGCAGACTTTTGTGATGCTACTAAAGTTTTGGGAGAGTTTAGAAGAAACAGGAGGAGAAAAAAGTGATTATTCTTCTGCTTTTTAAAATGATGTTGCTCTAAGTTTCATCATCACTCTTCTGTACCCATTTCTGCAGAGGTCTAAGTATTTAAGTATTTAAGGAATGGCGGATGACAAGCTGTTCAGGACCAAAGATATTTCAGGAACAAAAGTCTGTTTACCACAAAACTACAATTGTAAGGTAAGGACTTGCTTGCAAGTGAGGCCTGAGCATGCACTTATGTGGTGATGGGACCACAAGATGTGCTGACACAAATGACCATGATGTACCATGCTCTGCACTCCCTGGTTATTGCAGGCCACACACACTCTTGTACTTCCAACTCCGACTCTTATTTCTCTTACAGACAAGAAACAAACTGTGGTGTTGAGCAGATGCTAATAAACTGTGCTTATGTTTTGTTTCTCTTTTACTTGCTTTCTCATTGTATTGTTTCTCATGCTACTCTGGATGCAGAACTTATGTTGCCTTGTGGTTTGGGAATGTGTTTGAAAGAATGTGTCATTTTTGCAGAAATTCTAACAAAATTAAATGCAATCATGACAAAGCCCTTCTTTCTTCCTGCCCACAAAAGACAGCATTCTTCCATTTCTTATTACTTCTGCCTGTCTCTTAATCTATGCCCAACAAATGAAGCAGAATGTTCCCACTGAAGAATGTCTCCATACACAGATAAGGCTTGTAGTTTGGAACATTTTAATAGAGTTCAGATTTAAAGAGAAAAAAATAGAGATTAAGCAAGTAATACAAATACATATTTTCCAAACATATTTTAAATGACAATGTTACAATGAAGCAGAATGATGCTGCATATAAGATAGTAAGAAAAGCAAAGCATTTTCAGGTACCAAGAGTTTTACAAGGGGGAGGTTCTTGCTGAAGTAATTGTGATGGAACAAAAAGAAAGGTCTGACCAAAAAACTATTTTGAATAACAAGATCATAGAAACCATCATGGACCACATTTCTAAAAAAAAAAAAATGTCCAGTGAAAGGGTGAAATTGTTTAATATGTAGTCTGAGGCATTAAGGAGAAGGGAGGAATATTTGCTTATAATGCTAATAAAAAGTGATATGTGGCTTTTCATTAACTTGTGTTTCTTTATGCAAACCCTTTGGGGATACTTTATGCTTGATGATATAGAATTTTATCCTTTTTATCTCTAAAGATGTGGTCACAAAGGTTCTATAGCTTATGTGGCAGAAATAGTTTAGATGTGAATTATGAAAATGAGATAACACAGGAAAGATAAAAAACTTAAGAGTGATGGAATACAACAACCAACTGACAAAGTCTAATGAGAAATGTTTGTTTTGAAACACAGCATGGTAATAAGAAAGGACACAGTAAAGAGAGGGGGAAAATTTATGAAACGACATTATTTTTATAATGCTTGTCATAGTGTAAGAGTTGAGGAGAGTGGCTCTATTTAGAATGTCCCTAAAATCTGTCATGAAATCTCTGCACTGCATGTGGCAACAATCAAGGTTTTTCCTCTAGGACATAGACTGCAATTTGTATATTAACTTTTTGCTGGACTGAAGACTTAGTTTGGTACTCATTTCCTGTCTGCATCTGAAAAAAAAAAAGTGCATCAAGGTCAGTCAGTTCTGGGTACTTGAGGAAGGATAAAAATGAAAGCTGAAACATTTAAATTTTAATCCCCTGATGGGAAATGTGTAGATCTATATATAGAGGAAGAAAAAGAAGAGGACTAAAAATCTAGGAGTAACAGAATAACACTGAGAAAAAAATCAAAGGAAAATTACTAACTTATTATTGATTGTTGTGTTATTCTTACTATATTAATGTTCTAAGTATTTTTTCCATTGCATAAGGAGGCATGTTGTAAAAAATTTTGTGCTTTTTTTCCCTTCAGATTTAAAAGGGCATGTGATGATGTATCATCTGCACTCAAAAATCAAAAAACTTTGGAATCTTTAATAAAAGTCTTAGGAAGATAAGCTGTCTGATAGCTCTGACATTGCAGGTAGGCAGCAGATATTTTCCCTTTTATTTCTTGGTAAGGCTATTAGAAAAGTTGAGCAGTTGATGCAAATCCCTGTTGAATATGCTGAAGATTTCATTGCAGAAGATGTAGTGCAATAGATGACTGAGATTTGATGGAAAAAGGAAACAAATGGGATTTAGTGAAGTGAATGAAGATAAATTACTCGTGGTTATAAATCAGCAGAAATGGTCTGGATGAGTTTACACAGAAGCTTACAATCACAAACATCAAAAGACCATAGAAAAAGACTTCATGGCAATGTGGGAGGGGATAAGGACTTAAGCACAAAATACAGATACATATAAAGGGTAAAAGTAAAGGTAGTTTAGTTAACCCATATTCAGGAGATAGGTCAAGAATTTAGGACAGGGGGAGGTAAAACAAGCTACATCTCTCAGAAGAGATCATTCTGATGGTGTTAACCTGTCACCACACATTGAGAAGATGAAGGAGTAATAAACATGTTGGAGGAAATTGCTACTGGAGGGGGTAATATTCTATTGTTACAATGACTGTGCCCCGACACCGACATTGTTTCAAAAACTGGACCGAGCGGTTAAAATAATATGAGGTACTTACGGCGGGAATCTCTACCCTGTGACAAAAGGCAGCAGTCTCTGAATCTAAGGAAATTCTAGGAGAAAGAAGCTTTTGTGGAGAATATAAAACTTCTTATGAGAGATATTAGAGCTTCAGTTAGATGGGAGCACATATCATAATGAATAATTCTGTGCTATAAACGTGATTGAGTGTGATTCAGAGACATTTTCTTCACAAATTTCTGTGATTGTGTGACAGAGCTTTGTTTATTGATTTATAGCCTTTCATTTGTAACACTCACTTTCAGAAAGCATGAGATTTCAATATTTCTGTCCCTTGTTCTCTGGTTGCATGGAAAGTAACAGCAGAAGATGGCAGCAGAGATTGCTGACTCTCTCTCATCTCTTTATATGTGCAGCAGAGTACGGATGCTTTGTGAAAGAACACAGGGTGAACTTTTCTTTAAAAATATAGAGATTTAGTTCTGGGAAGATAAATTCCTTGACTCTTAAGAACACATTCATCAGTTCTTTTTTTTATGGAAATGATGTGGGAGTTATGAAAGAAAAAACATACTCCTTGTATCTTTCCATATGTCTTAATGGCAACGCTTGCAAGCAAATGAAATAGTCCTTGCAAAAGATCATGGGCACATTCACTTTACATGTTTCTCATGCCTTAGCAATAACTCATCAATGGCAGGTGCCCCACACTCTGTGTAAAAAATAAAATAGATTGAACATTATAAAGAAGTGCTGAAAAATTTCACATAAAGTTGCATAAATTTCAATAGGTGACTAAAAGAATGAATAAGGCCAAAACTATTATTCATCTAATAGCAAGCCATTGTAAAGATCTGCCTGTAGGTTATCTCCACCCTCTGATCAGAGGCAGTGCATGTAGGTGTAAGCTTAAGCATGCAGAAAGAGCAATGTACTTTAGTAGATCAAGTGATAGAGTTGTAAACCAAACACTTGTGGATATTCAACTTCTTTCTCATATCACAGAGAGACACACACCCACAGACTCTGTCTGTGCTCTCTGGCTAATCCTGCCTCAGGGAAAGCCAGAGCATCATTCCTCAGAGGCAGGGGAATACCAGGATGGATGTATTTATAAAGGATGGGGAAGTAGTGCCACTGCTGCCTTGCTGCCTAAAGTGTATTTGAAGCAGCTGTCTCTGCTTCTACTCTGGCTGCTGCACATTAATGTTTTTGTATTTTTGCCTGTGCATAAGGGAGCATGCTTGAAATCTGTCTGTGCTTCTGCTGCTTTTCTAATAGCTATAGGAGAATCAAGATGCTCTTGGGTGGTTTTTTTGGTTTTTTTTCCCATCCAGCATCTCTACTCCTGTGCTGAATATTAACTATTTGTAGAACTGTATAACTGAGGCTGACAGACAACTTAATAGCTTGAGTGAAGAGAGAAGCATGACTCAGGTCTGCATATTCAAGTCCTCATTAGTCTTTAGAACCTTTCAAATCAAAGAAAATCGGTGGGTACATAATATGCTCCCTGGAGGTGACATTTCTAGAGCATCCTTTAATTCTGACAGAAATTTTCCATGATGTCTGTTGAAGCATGTTTGCTGTCTTTCTTTCCAGTTGTTAATGACTGCCACTTGTCAAATGTGAGACCTGGAATAAGGAGACTTTAGCTAATAGCTCCATAGTATTATATTTTCTGTCTCTCATACGTGCATTTGCTTATCTTTCTAGTGAATGTAAATCAGCTCTTTTACTCTGGTATTTTCCTTATAATCATACTGGAGGTCAAAGCATTCATGACTACTATATTAACTAGAATAAGTTTCCAAGGGAGTAAATTCAGGTATGGACATAATATCTTAATGCAATATTGTTTTATTATTTAGGCTGAAGTCAGAACACTTATTATTCCTCATAATACATATATTCCTAGCATTTTCCTCCTTAATAATGAAAAATGGAAAAAAAAAAAAAAAAGAAATGTACTCCAGAATGAAATCTGGTAAACTCTGATGGCTTACAGGCGTGGCAGCGTATAAGGAATTTTCCTTTCTGCCACAGAATGCAGAGTGTTGCAACACAAGGAAGCCATAATTGATTACATCTTTCTCATTTCCTTTATACATTTGTGATTTTATATTTTTAGTGATTCTTTCTGAGAGAATGGTACTTTTTAGGTTCAGGTTGTATTGGGGTTTTGAAATGATGGATGGGTTTTTCAGAACTTATAAAAATATTTTGTATGGCTCTTGCTACATTCAGAAGGTAGACATGGGAGTACTGGTCCTACCCTGAAACTGAGAATAGTTGTGATGTATTTTCCATTTCCTGGTGATGCCTTTAGTTTTAGTTTTTATATTTTCCAGATTCTGTACTGCATTAGTGTAAAACTCTGAACTTCATATAAAGTGTTAGCATGTTCTCAAAACAATCCTTTTCCAGCCTGAGAACCAAGGAAACCATTGCAGCTTCAGGGCCAAAAAGTATAAACAACAGTGAATTGGGGAGAACAATCTGGGAGGGTGGGACTTCATAACCTGAAGCTGTAATTGAACAATTAACCCCAATATGTAAATGGACCAAAGCTGATAAAAGTTTGAAAACATGTCACCTGTCATCCATCTTGTGTGTAGCCTTGGCCGGGCTCTTGTACTGCCCAAGGTGTCTCCTTTGAAAGCCTTTTAATAAATACCTACTTTATTCCTTTAACACTGTCTAGCCTCTGTCCTAGGTAGCCTCTTTAGGCATTGCTGGAGCTTCCCTTCACACTTAATTTGGATCTTTTGTACCAGTCTTTTGGAAATAAAGTGTATAAAAGTTCTGATGATGAACTGCTATATTGTTTTTATATAAACCTTGTCTCCTGTGATTGCAGGAGCTGGTCCTTGACCAGATGCAAGAGACTTTCAGATCAGTGTTTGAATATGAGTGTTCCATATTTAACTTTTAAAAGTACGGAAAAAGCCACAGGGAGAGACTTTTTATATCCTAATATATAGCCATCTCAACTAGCTCTGTGATGTCTTCTTGATTTTTCATTGGTAAAAAATTCAATTCAGTAGTAGCTTCTTTTGAAGATGCAGACCTCAAGTATTTGGCCTGCATAATTATTCTTGTGAGGATAAAATTAGCTGGACTTACATCAACAGAAACTGATATGTTTAAAATTATAAAAAAAAAAAAAAAAAAAAAAAAAAAGAAAAATTATAAAGAAAACTACCCCAAACCACAGGATTGTTAGGTTATACTGGGAAAACGATTATTCCCAATGGGAAGCTATTACCTAGTGTCTTTGAAGATGTTAAAACCATGTAATTGTAGTTAATTTAAGCACCAGACCCTTAATCATATAAAAAAAGAAATATATGCTGTTATTTTTTTCTCTTCTATTTTTTTCTGCAAAGGTTTAAAAAGTTTATTGGGCTTCACTGATGGAAGATATACAGGTATCACTGAAATGGATTGAAAGAAAGGCCTAGTATTCAGCTGAAACAGATATATTGTTTTTCTTTTATTTTCCCTTTTCTTGGTTCCAATTTTACCAATCAGCTAAGTTTTTTTTGGAGGTTAAACAAAAATATGGAAAATACTAATGTTGAATATTTTACAGTTACTCCTTTAAAAATGAATCGTTTTGGTTTTAAGTCATTTAAGATATTACTGTTAACATAATATCTAGTATTTCACAGAAGGATTTGATACAATAATCTGCCATCTTCTTTGTATTATATATTATATTTTTGGGGGAGAACTCTAAGTTCTTAGAGTTCTTTTTCATGACTTTTAAAATTCTTATATTCTTCATGAATGTAAATTCTTTTATGACATTGAGAGACAGTCTTTCAAAAATGTATCTTAATTTTTAAAGTATTCCACTAAAAGGTGGTCTAGAATGAATTGAAATCTGGGAGGGGAGTTTCCCTGGTGACCTTGATTGTCTATGCTTCACTTTTTGAGGTAGAGAGAGAGGGAAAATGACACCTTCATGCATCACTTTGTAGTGAGTCACAGTAAAAAGTTCTGTACTATGAATTGGTTACTTGGGTTTTTAACTAACTGAGAAATAAAAGAATCATTATGTGACTTTCATAAAGAAGTAGACAAGAAAAGCATTTAAATACTGTGTTATATCTCTTTCTGTGCATCTATGCACATAGCACCTATCACAACTATATGTTGAAATGCTGTGGTAAATCATATATACATTTTATCTCCTTTTGGTTGCTGTAGAAACAGAAGCAGGTACTCAATTTGTCTGAAATCACTCAGAGAACTAATATTAGAATTATGACAGTCTGGGAGTTGCCAATTCCAGAATTACTCCCTACATCACATTACAAATGTGATGCAGTTCAGAAATTTAATGTTGATATGACTTTGTCAGAGCAAGTACAGAAAAAGGAAAATTTTTGAAATTTAAAATACCTGTAGTATCTAAGAAATTGGCAGATAAAAATGTGATAAAAACACTAAGCATATGGTAAATGCAAAATAGAGATAAAGATGAAAATGTTATGATGTTCATCAGAGGTAAACAAAAAGCTTTCTTAGGATAAATGGTTGATTATTCAGAAAAAATAATGTTAGAAAACTCCATAACAGTGTGTCGAATTGGAAAAAGGTATGTCAACAATTATGCAGACTCCTATTGACAGGCTCCTCTTTGTTCCCTTTTTCATATGGAAATCTATGCACATCACCAATACGGGGTTATAGTCACAGAGAAACTGAGTTGGTGACATCTGACTTCCCTTTCTGGTTCTGAGTCTGGTTTTCTAGCTCTGGGAAAAGCCCTCAGCTTATCTTTGTGAGTTGTGATCCCCTCTTACACATCGTCAAACTTTTTTTGGGAGAAGCTTCACGTAGATGGTCTCATTCCATGCAGGATGTGGAAAAAAGAAAAGATCTTGTGTGTTCCTTCCCACGTGCTTATTCTGAGAGAGAGGACCTTGGCAGCAGCCACGTGTCTCTGTTGTCCCCTAACCAGTGACATTGGCAGCACGGCTTCGTGGCACTGGTCAAGGTGCCACTGAATTTACACGTGTCAAAGGGAGGTCAGGTGTCAAAGGTGTCAGGACATGGAGGTGGGTCTGCTGTGTTCTGACACCAAGAAAGAAATGGCTCCTACAGGGCACCTTTACATGCTTTTCCTTCTAAATTTGCATTGTTTCAGGTTAAAAATGAAATATTCCTTTCGTGTATCTTGGCAAATAATGTCTGAACATCAGACTAAATCTAACTTGGAAAACTCAATACTAACAGCTCATCTGGCCACTTAATAATTTCAGTCTATGAAAATAGGAGTTTTATGTGCCCTACAGGGAAATAAGAAAGAAAGGAATTGGAAGCATCTAGGCAACCTGTTTATTTGCATCACATAGGTGAATAAACTCAGTTAACAGCAAGTACAAAGTAAAAGCTATAGATATGATGGAAAAAGAATTATTTTATAGCCCATCTGTTCTGAATTTTCTGTGTATTTTCAAAGTACGATAATCCCTTGAATGTTGTTAATGAACTTTTTTTAACTAATACTGAAATATGTCATCCGCATTCTGCAGGTCTATATTCATATTATTTTTTATATATATAATTTCAGCTTGGATAGTGTGATTATATGCTATATAGGACTTGCAACAGAGAAGTATCTTTCTACTTTGTATTCTCACATAGTCTGCAAGTACATAGAATATATTTATTTAATTTTTTTCTCAGCATTTTTTTTTTTCCTAAAACTTAGGAATTCAATATTTTTCAGTGGAATAACTGAAATGGAGACAACACCCTTCAAGCTCCTAAGGTGAAAGAAAGAGGTTCTGTGAAAAACACTAGATTTTTCCAAAAACTGATCAGCAGCTTTGGATTTAAATGTTGTTCAAGAAGCAGTTGTCTTAATTAATTTAGTGACAGCAGGTTCCTTTCTGGGACATATGGATTTCTTATGCAGTATGTCTCAATACATCTTTCTATGAATCGTGATTAGATGGACTATAAGGAAACTGAGACACTGTTCCTTAGGTACCCTTTGCAACAAAAATTTCAGCCCATCTGTCTGGCATTGACATTTGAGGTTGAAAAGGCAGTATAAGTGTTTAAAGATTAATCTCCCTAATGGTTCAGTTAATCTTCCCAAAACCTTAAGGGATTTGACTGACAACTCCATGAATTTCCTCCTCAAGTGTGCATTTATAAGAACAAAAGGATAAGTAGAAAAAAAATCTATATCCTAAACCCACAGGTGCTTCAATGGGCTCAGAAATATTAGACACTTTGTCATTCACTTCTTGTAGATTCTCAGCCTACTCTCTACTAATCAGGTTCTTCTACAAACTACACGACATCCCTCATTTTGTGGGCTAGAGAAGTCAAGTTTTATTCTTCAGTAATGGTAAGAAAGATGGTTTATTAAGAGGCTTCCCAATGTACAATATATGTAAGACATTTAGGATGAGGCATAGAGAGTCAGTGATTAATTTTTATTTCTATGGTCAAATTGTTGTTCACTGCTATGCAAATATAAATCTGGAAATTGACAGTTTCTGTGGAGCACATCCTTGGGTAAGAATGTCTTGGAATTCAATTTAAAAAAAGGAAGGGACTGTACTGTAGCAGATAATAGAGATTATATTCAATCTAATCTAGAATAATTTTAAGGTTGACTAGTCATCTCAACAAAAAAATATTTGGTGATATTAATAACCTCTTGGAGATAGAGTCTGTTTTTTCAATCTGTTTACTCTAGGTAATTCTTGCTTTGCAATTTTGGCAAAACATGAAAAGCTTGAAGTAAAAAGAAACAGACCAAACATATAGAAAAACTGTCAGATTGTAGAGACTTTCATAAGTTTTGCTTAAGCTGGTTCTAACAAAGAGTGTCAAATATTCCAAGTAAATAGTTGGAACTGCTTTGTTCTTCCTTTTTATGGCTCAGGGTTATGAGCTGCTGGAAAGTCTATGTAGATGTCCCCTGATTTGGACAACTAAACACTAAGTAGCAAAATCATCTATCTCTTGTGCTTTGGTGTTCTCATGATTTGAAAAATAATTTGCTAGCTTCTAAATGCTCCTTCAAGATGCACAAACTGAATATACAGAAAAGAAAAAGAAGTTTCATGCTATTTCTTCACATGAATGCCACTATGATTGATTTCAGAAGAAAGGAAATTATTTCCCTTGAGAAGTAAATTATAATTTTCTTGTATTTCATGCCTTCCTGCCTGAATGTGAAGAACAAAGAGACCTCCTCCTGGGGTTTAATGCTTAAAAACTTAGAGATATATCTGGATAAACTGTTCTGTGGCCAGAAAGACTTGAGTTGGGTCATATATATTATACTCAAACTGACATTTAAAAATGACATTATCTGTTGACTAAAACTGTAGAGCACATACAAAACAGAGATACATTGGGACAGGGTAGGAATTCTTTGCTGCAATGAAGGTTTAACCTTGCTCAGAGTCTGATTAAGTGTAAAGCAACCAGACAGTTGGTCAGATTTACAGTTTTATTCAGTATTATGATAAGATACAATTACTTTAAGGGAAACCATCACCACAATACAGGAGAAATAGCCAGGTTTATTTAAAACTGGTGAAAATAGAGGTTTTTTCAATCTCAGGAGAACAAACATTGTCAACAGATATGCATTAAAGACCCAGAGTACTGGATTAATTTCAGCTAGTCATTGTTTCACATACAGTGATGTTACACTTTGAAAACAGAAAAGAATGGAAGTTAAGCTAATGAGCCTGGCTTGCCTGAGCAGAGCGGAATACTGAAAGAAAATATGACCTCAAAACTATACCATCTTGATGCTGGACAGAGATGGGACAAATGCCAAGCAATTGGGATAGAATATTCTGATTTAACTGAAGAGCCTTGATCAGGCCAGTTGAAAAAGGAAAGCTCAGAAGGTTGTATTTCAGAAGGCTATCAAACTCCAGTTTGCTTAGCATGGTCTGAATGTTAAAAGGAAAGTGGGTAAATAAATATCTGCAGATTACATAAGGTAAAGGATATAGATATAGAAATGAGATGGCTAAATGATTGAAATAGTCAGATAGGGCTGGTCCTGCCTTGAGGCAGAGCTGTAACTAGATGACCTCTTTCTGTGACCACTTTTCCTCTTTTGATTATGTTGTCCTTTCTCTGGCAATGGATTTGAAAGTGGCAGGAGTTTTCACAAGACCAGAGCCAAAGAGACAGCTGAGACATATCCCTATTCTTTTCCAGTGACGGGATCTTCTGGATCTGAACATAACACATAGGTGACAGGAGCAAGAACTCATAGGACAAATGGAGAATTACCACTTTCAGAACTTCTGCTGCTCTGGACACTCTTGTCCTGTGATGGGTCAGTGGATGACGAATGGGCTGAAGCCCAAAGAAGAGCAGCTATTAGCTTAAACACAGGAAAACCAGGTATGGAAATCAAGTGATTTCTTTAAATCTCTGATCTTGTGTGATGTCCACACTGAATCCCTCCTCAACAACCTTCTGAGAACTGTAAATGACTCCATGTATTAAGTTAGAAAATTCTAACAGTCATGCTGTTGCAACACTGACGGACATAAATTATAAGATATTGCCTTCCTTTACCAAGCAAGAATGAGTGCAGATTGCCTTTTCTTATAAACATGGAATAATTGCAGGAGTAATTGCCCTTTGCTGTAAAAACTAGTAAACCTATAGTCACAAAGGAAATTATGGGAGTTTAAACAAAGCAAAATAGTGAAGGCCTCAACAAGGTTCCCGTTTCCCTTAATTTTGTTCTGCATTCTGTGACACTTGGCACTACATCACAGTATTGGCTTGAGAATTTTAGCCACTGTTCAGAGCAAATAAGCTTCCAGCTTCTGTGGACAGGCAAACAGTTTCAAACATGATGTTACAGTATGGTAGGAGATAGCCTCAAGGGCTCTTTGAATTTACTGAAGGCAGTTGTCGCTTTGTTAGCTTTCATTTTAAAGCATTTTGATTTGTTCTCCCCACTCCCATTGCTATATTGCAAAGTGATTGTTAAAGATTAAGAGATCAGAAAGAAACCACCTTCATATTTTTTTTCTTTTTAGAAATATGATTTTCAGAATATTTATGACCTGGCTCATAACCTCTAAATACTGCTTCATTTTACATTTTATTTAAAGCACAGTCTCTCCACTAGATCATAAAATTTCAGCATTCTCATAAGGTGGTTCAATATTGATTTAAAGGTGAAAATCTGTCTGCAGAGATACCAATTTTTTTCCTCCCTTGAATGTCTTGTAGTAATGCCACAATAATCTGCTTCCTTGAAAAGTTTAAAAGCAGTTGATAGGGTTGGATAAAAACCCCCAAACTCGGTTAGAAGGGACGTTAAAGATCATCTGGTTCCAACTTTGCTGCCATGGGCAGGGACTTCCTCCAGACCAGGTTGCTCAAAGCCCCATCCAGCCTGGCTTTGAACACTGTCAGGGATGGGGCATCCACAAATTCTCAAGGCAATTGTTTCAGTGCCTCAGCACCACAGTAAAGAATTTTTTCCATATATTTGATCTAAACTCTCCTTCTTTCACTTTGAATCCATTCTCCCTTGTCCAATCACTACACGATCTCGTAAACAGTTTCTCTCCATCTTGCTTTACAGCTTCTTCATTGAAGATCAATTCAATAGATGGTTTCTAATTTTTGCAGGTAGATATACCATTGAAATTCCCCAAAGGACAAGAGAAATCAGTTAAGCAAGGCAGAATGGAATATGTGGCTGCAGAATCCAATGACAATTATCATGTTTTTTTGACAACTGGTCTTGCAGTTACCTGCAATTAAGGTTTCTATACAGTAGCTAGGTAATCTCTCAGTAAAGATGAAATTATGTTTTTGAAGTGAGGATCGGAGAACAGAAAGGGTACACATGGTAGTTCTAGAGACAGGGGGGCATTGACATAGCTTGTGAAGGTAGGCAGCTGAAAAGTATTGTAAGAATTGTACAGTGGAATAACCTGAAAATATTCTGCAAATGTTTCAAATTGTTGTCCTTTCATGTTAGTGCTGTAGATGAAAAGATAATCTAACTGATAACAGTACAGTGGTTTAGGATCAGTGTGCAGAAGCATGACAGTACTGCACATTTATTTGGCCTTTTGCAATTTTTTAGGAGGTCCAGTTTTCATTTCTGAACAGAACTGGTTTTGTTAGAGCCTGTCTAGAATCAGAGGTAAATTTTTAGTTAATTTTTTTTTTTTGTTACAGTTTCAAGAGAAGTACCTAATAAGAAAAATATTCTAGAATATTTTCCTGGCTGAAATGAGTACTTTTTGTTTGCTATTGTAAATGATGTGCATAGATCCCAAAGAAAACGTTATATCTCAGTGACCTGATCCATACATAGCAATGTTTACTAGTGCCAACAGACTTTCCAGGTATGTTCTATTCCTCTGTCAAGAGGGATCTATGCTAAAGAAGACATTTAGCTGCCACAGGATCTTTCTTCTAAATTAAGTTTTCCTTTAAAGTTGTAGTTGTGGTATCTTCATTTACTTTGGTGCAGCTTTCTAAGCAGTGCGGTGGCCAAATATGTCAATGCTAAAAACTAAGAATTGGCTTGTGGGTAGTTACTGCTGAACTTGAAACTTCTCTATGCCTTTGATAACAATCGCTGATAAAAAAGGAAGCAAGAAGGAGTTGGGGCTGGCTGGGGAAGCTGGGCCAGCTGTAGCTGAGCTGGCTGATCTTTAGCACACAAGAGGCTCTGCAGTCCTTGGAGAAGAGCCCTGCATGCCTTCCTTTGTAATGGCATTCGTGAGGTTTTGGTTTAGCTGTCTTTAAATTAAATATCTAATGCTCATATCAAGTTTCAGTGGAGGAAAGAAAAACAGATTCAATAAAACTTTTTGTGTTTCTATCAGAGTCAGTGAGTCTTTCTGTAGCATTGCTTCAGGATTTCTACAAGACTGTGTGTTGTAATATATGCAACTCATATTGGGGTTAAAAGATTTTAATCTCACATGTAACTAGGACAACTTTTCTGTCTGAGCTAGAAAAGATAGTTTTCTAACTGATGGAACTGAAAAGATGTAAAAGATTCCTTTGTTAAACATAAAGTTCATGATCATATGCACTACTGAGAGGTAAGTTAGAAGAACATATTTAAGCACAAGTGTATAAAGCATATGTCTAATATTTGATTGTTTAGAAAAATAAAATCCAAAGGTTCCAATGGTTTGAATCCCCATTGCCTGAAAAGCTATGAATTTTGCTTAAAAACACTTTGCCTTGGGTGATAGATTTTTATTTACATGCATATACGTGTGTGTGAGACTTATGCATATTTTGATAATATACATAATGCAGAAATGATTATATAATTAAAATAAAGAGGAAGTGGTGGAGGTATAACTAGAGAAACATAATCATAGCCACAAAGCCTGTGTAAGTTATTTCTATGTGCATGTAACTATGATTTGAGAGATTTTTCAAGCTTACCCTGAGCTCTCTAATATTTGTCCCTTCATTTTCAGGTGCTCTGGATCTGTAAATAGCACTGCTTATGAGTAACAGGTCTCTGCAAGTTATCTATGCATCTGGGACAAGCAAAGCTGCTTCACAGAAATGTAGTTATGGTATTGGCACAGTGCTATGAGCAGTGTAGACAAGAAAAAAACACAACCTGCTACAGAGAGGCCTTCTCCCCAGTGACATAGTTATCTGACACCATAGAATAATTTTTCTTCTTCTAAAAGAAAAACAATTCCAAGAGATAGAATGAGTTTTCATTCTACTAACACCGTGGAGTGAAATGTTTTATTTCTAGAGTCTCTCTTGGCAGAGGATATCCTGGCAGAGTAACTGAGTGAACTGAGTGAGTGCTTAAATCCCTAGAAAAATATCTGTAATGAGAAATTCTGACTGCAGAATGTTCGCTCACTGCATTTAGCTGAGATTGTGATTGAACCAAGGGCTAGATGACATGAAAACATGTATGCACTTTGTGTTAACCTTTTGTGAAGGACAGATGATAAGCCCTTTACCCTACTGACAAACTGAAGAGGGATTCAATGTCTCCACTTGTTCCACTCTAATTAAATGTGGATATGATGTAAACAGCAACCCAAACTGTTTTATGAATTCAGAAAATGCTAGCTTAATTTTTCTTGTCAGGCTGCAAAACTAGACCATGACAGATGACTTTGAGCATTTGCTGATCATTCATCTACAAAACAGGAGTTTGATTCTTTCACTCATGGCTGTTTGCAGACACAAAAGTTAATTAATTGAAACATTGGTGCTCAGCAAATTATTTTTATTTTCCCCCCTTTAGCCAGATTTCATTGTATCCTAAGCAAAATCTTTAATAACATGATACAAATGAAAGATCACGGACACCATTTCGTATTGAAACACTGCATTTATTTAGCCTTAATATAAGAATAATTACACTGGCTGCACGTAACCACACAAATATAATGTAACTCAATCAAGAATGCAATCAACTGGTTTGGTTCTATTCATGCAACACCTAAATAATTCAAATGAATCATATTCCCTAGAATCAAATGTAGGAGCCACAGCTATGCAGAGCTAGTGCAAAAATCAATTTGTACTAATCTGCCTTTGAGAGCAAAATCACAAAATATAGTACAATACTGGCATCACTTGTCTGTTGTGCAGTTAATTTATCTTTTTTTTTTCTTTCTCTTAATTTCTCTGCATCTTATAAACATGAACATATTTAAAGTAATTTGATTTTAAAATTATTGTTTACATTCCAGAAGAGTAAAAAAGTCCTTATTTAAAATAGTTTTTTTCTTTTCACTATTCCATTAAGGGCTTACTGTGTTACAGGAATACAAGAAAAAGAAAATTATTTATTCACAAGAAATAAAATTAAGAAGCCTGTCTTTATCTTTTTATAAGAATGAAATCCAAAACCCAAATTAATAAACAGAAAAGTTTTAACTGTTTTCTTGAGTGATCCAAAATCAATGCAAATATAAATGTAAATTTCAGGTATAAATTTAGCACTAGATTACTTTATTTCTCATGTTCCTGTTCCCTGAAATGGGGAAAGGATATACCCACAACAATTCAATAAGCATACTGATCCTCATGGGATATTGAAGGCACAGTATGAGTTAGAAGATGCAGAGCCATGCCATTTTTGTACAGGTTCAAATCTGCATGCAGCTTTTACACGAGTGCTCAGTTCAAGGCTGATTGGCTAACTGTCGCTGTGAATTCTTTTGCTTTAATAAGCAGCGATTCTCTATTAAGAGCAATTTTTCCTTTTCAGCTTATGGGTGAAGTCATTACATATTTCAACAGACTGAAACGTAGTAAATGCATGCTGTTATTCCCCTGAGAAGCAAGGGCCTGCACAGCTTGGCTTAGACATGTAGGATGCACAGGGAAAGAGAAGAGTTGCTCCTAGAAGAGCAGTGGAGCCCAGTGGAGGATCTGTTTGACAGTCTCCAGCCAGGAGCTGGTGTTGGGATTCCTGCAGAGTCCTTTGCTCTCAGGCTGATGCTCCAAAAGGCTGTCATGCAAAGGGCCTTTGTGATAGAAGAATCGGGTCAGTGTAAATACTGGCTGACACGAGTGACCACGTGGCTTTGCCACAAGGAGCCGATTGAAGGAGGGCTGCCATCAGCAAGGCTTGCCCCGATTTGAGCAGTGGGGAAAGGCTCACTGTGTGCTTCACTGTGAGAGCTGTCTGACACTGCAAGCCCACTCGGCCTCCTGTGTGAAATAAAACTCTGTTTCTGTGTAGTCCATGGTAATTAAAGGAGGAAAACAAACTGAAATTTGGTGTTGAATTGATTTATTTGAAATGGTGAGTGATATTCTCTACACCAGTTGGCTGGCAAATGTATTGCCTCCCTTGGGGTGAGGGACAGGTTTGAAGAACACCTGCAAAGGTGGGTGATTTCTGCTTCACCTGCGAGTAGTAATGTGGAAGAGGGGAACAAGGCACAAATGTGTATCATATAAGTATGACATCGCAGGAAATGAGTCTGGGATTGGAGACTGATATGTAACAAGCTCTAGAAATTAAAGAAGAAATGGGCTGTGAGATGCCATATCTGTGAAAAAGATAGAAGGGTAATCAGTAGAGAAATAACCAAATTACAAAGCTGAAGTAACACTCTTTGCAGTACTGTTCCAAGTGCCTGTAAGGGAGGAAAGACTGTCTTTAACAAGACAAGAAATAATATATCTTGAAGAGAATTTGGACAGAATCTTTTTGTGTGTGCAGAGAATAAATAGGAAAGGCTGGATAATAGAAACATTACTTAGAACATAAATGTAGGATTTTTAGTGTGTTAATGGTGGGTTTGAAAAATTCTGGCAAAAAATGAAAGATTGGGATGGGAATTAATGTCACCATCTACTTCTACAAGTTTTATAGGAAGGTGTTGATTCATCCTAAGCCACAATGACACCTTTTTTTGTGTGTGTGTAATTGCAGTGGTCTTCCCACCTGCAGCCTCAGGGACATAAAAACCACAAGAACATGCTTAGTCATCTAAAATATTTGGGCTAAGTTTTGCTTGAACAAATATGCTTGTTGATTTATTTCTTATTTCTCTTTTGCATATTAATAGTTACCAAAGGCAATTACAAGATATTTGAAAAGAAAGATTCTCAAATACCACTGTGTCACGAGAGAATAGAAGCTTATTCTGAAAGCATTGATTTTTTTTTGGTTCTAAAAATACACAAGCCAAACTGCCAGCTGCTATATATCAGGCCCCTGGCAGCAGCTTTACACCAAAGGAGAGTTTGGCTCTTCTTCCCTGAATTTTGCTTAATTCCATCCTATTTTCATTTGAGTGTGTGCTTCTGAGAGGATAAGCACTATAGTTCTTAAGGGCTGCAGTCTCTTAAAATATAAAATAAATAAGTGGCTTTGGGATAAATATTTTCTCTCTGCCAGTGACATAATACTTGGGCTTGAAATGTTATCATCTAAGAAAGTTTTATCTTGAAAAACTCTGCTCTCTGGCTTTCTGGCTCTGAATATCAAGCCAGGTAAGATTCTGAAAAAAAACCCACCAAAACCCCAAAAACCTGAAAAGTAGCAAGGATTCAAACCTTTCCCTAAACATTGCTTTGAACAACGGCAGTGTAAGGTTTTCTATATCTTTAATTTGAATGGGCTAATCTGAGACATTCCTGCAGCTGAGACCTGGCTGTGTGCTCTGCCTCGTTCCGTTTGTAATATTACAAATCTTTACAAGCAGAAATAATTTGGGATTTGATGTGTTATCATTAGAATTCTGATTATGGGAACAGAAGTGACACTGCAGATAATGTTGCAAAACTACTTCTACTCCAACATTTCAAATTCACTTGCTCAGTAGTGGGAAAAGTTACTCCTTCTAAGCTAAAATTTTAAGGCTTTAGCACAGCTGGGAATTTATTTATTTATTTTATTCTCCTTGGAAATGAAGAAAGAAAGATCAATGGTTTTGAAGAGGAGTAAAAGAATGTATATTTGCTGTACATTGTGGTGGGGTGCTTCTGGCTGCATGTCAGGTGCCCACCAAAGCCAGTCCATCAGTATGGAGCATAGGTCTTGTGAAGAGCAGCTGAGAGCTGGGAGTGTTCAGCCTGGACAAAAGAAAGCTCATGGGAGATCTCATTGTTCTGAGCAAGCACCTGAAAGGAGGCTGTAGCCAGGCTCTTCACCCACGTAACACGTGACAAGAGGAAATAGCCTTAAGTTGCACCAGGGAAGGCTTAGGCTGGTTATTAGAAAAAAATTCTTCAGTTAAATGCTTTTCAGGCATTGGAACAGGTGTCCCAGGGAAGCGGTGGAACCAAGATCCCCAGAAGTGTTCAAAAGTCATCTGTGTGTGGCTCTTGGGAACATGGTTAAGTGGTGAACTCAGTGGTAATATGACAACAGTAACAGAGGACCTGATGATCTTGGAGGTCTCTTCCAACCTTAACAATTCAAATGCCTCTATGATTTTGTTATGATGCAACCATTTCTGTGCAACCGTTTCAGTTGCATTTAGTTACACTGAAAGGCAGACACTTGATCATTTAAATCACATCAGGAATTTGCAATAAATGTTCACACTGGATAAAACAAATCAAAAATTACAAACAAAACAAGACCTGCTTTGGACTAAGGCAAGTTTTATTTCTAGTACTGCCAATGAAATGTCTTATGTCAAAGGAAAAAAGGATAAAAGCAACCCAAATCTGTGTAACTCTGAGCCTTTGAGGTATTTTTAAACAATTTGATCTCTTTAGAATAATAAGGATGCATTTTATTTCAGTGGCTTTGCTCACATAAAATAATGGTTCAATTTTAGTGTCCTAATTATGAAATTAAATGGAAGAGGATTGAATGCTACCAAGTTATTCAATAAGCATAACCAGTGTTTAGCTGTGTATACTGCACAGTTGTTGCATATGTAAGACCCTGTATGGTGGCCCACCAAGTGTTCTGCTTGCATCCAGAAAAGTACAAATTCTCCCTCATATTATACAAGCACTTACAGCTCATTTAAGGACAGAAAAATTATCAAAGGTATCTTGTTATGTATTTTATGACAGATTATATCAAAGTCTGTAGACCTTATATCACTATAATACCTGAGCACTGCATTAATGACATGTTGACATTTTCAGTTTGTGGTGCTTATTGCTATCCCTGCTGTTTTCAGCTAGAAAGTAAATAATAAGTCTTAGAGGATAGTGGATTGATATTTTAGGCTGATCTCTGGGGGTTTCTGTGTGCTTTTCCTGTGGGGCAAGCCCTACTAAGAAGGCAGCTGAGTGGTGGCCCCAGATGTGCCCAGCCCTTAGACATGTCACGCTGCCTTGGCTGTGGGGGGCTGAAGGGTCTTTGGGGGCTGTGCCTCTGTGCTTCAGGCTGGCAGTGGGCACTCAGGCTGAGCTGTATATTGAAGGGATAGCTGCTTTTAGTAGTTTGAGTCAGTTTTTAATGTTGCTTCTTATCTATGGATGTAAAAAATTTGTTATAACATCGTATTTGTTTCGTTACAATTTATGTTATGCAATTTTGAAATCCGAAGAGATTTTAATGGAGGAGGTTAAATTTTCTAAGAGATGGGAAGGAACAAATTTTCTTTGCATTTCTTTATCTTTATTGGTGAGGTGGTAGATTGATTCCTGTTGTGAACTAGGTGGCCTTAAGACAGCTTACATTTATAGCCGTAATATTTAACCCTAAAGGATGTTTGAGAAGTGCAGTTTCCACCTGTGCCAGTCAACGTCACAACTGTGTAAAGGACAATAACAGCACACCTGTCCAGCTTGTCCTGCTTAGAGACAGGTGTGAATCTCTTTTGTTGGGGGAGCCCTTATTGTCTAATTAGGAGAGCTCAAGGAGAGAAATTGTAAGGATGGCCTAGCTCCCAGGACCTAGATTTCCTGTGCATAGTTGGAGAGATGAAGGAAAACAGATCTCCAAGAGACCAGGCTTTGCCTCAGAATAATACATTCCAGGTATGAGCATTTTCCACTGCCTATGTTTATCCCTTCTAGAGGAGATTTGAATTAGTAACTGTGTAATTCAAATGATAGATATCAATTTTTTTTATCTGTGGTACTCTCTGGGAATGTAATTACAGCTGTGCTTCATTTGATCCATGTGTTAAAAAGAAAGAAACCATTACAGTCTAGTTTCTTTATTTTATTCTTTGTGCAGCTGTGACGTTTGCATAAACAGTCCTGAACTGCTACTTATATTTCTGCCAGACAGTAAAGATACTTTTGAAACTTACCCAGAAGATGGCATGAAGAATTCTCACAGCACGTTTATGAATGAATGTTTCTGAGCAAAAGTCAATATTTTCTTTTTGTGTTTGCCTTTCAAAATGCCTTCATTTTTTTTGCATATTGAAAGTAACTTAGCAAACTTTCAGTAGGATTAATTTGTTTAATGGCTTATATGAAAGACTGTATCTGTTGTGATGTATCTAAGTGATATTTGTCTAGAATACAAGTGATGACCTTAATAGGATCACAAAATAATCCAGGGAGTGAGGTACACAGGAGACCTGTTTTCGGAACCCAGGATGTCTCTGTGACACTCTTGGATGATCCCATTCCAGCCAGGGGGCTTCTAAGCCCTGGCAGGGGGCAGTCAGAGACCCTGGCAGGCAGCCAGGGACTCCTGAGGCTTTGAGTTTGATCCATGGAACAAATTTCCACCTGTGAATGAAGAACTAAAAGTCACAAGGTTCTAGATAGCATGATATTAGTAGTTATAGAGTGAAAAGGGAATTTTTGGAGATCTTACCATAGGGGCTTATAGGGCAAGATGGAGGAATTTGGGCATTGTCCTTTTCCTCCTTCCTTCTTCTTCCTAACCCCATCTTCTTGGGGATGTTGGCACTTGGGGATTGGATTAGAGTAGAATGTAACTGTCTAACATAGGTGATAGGCATTGGATCATAACTGTAAATAACTAACACGTAATTTATAATATAATAAACAGCCCCTGCCCCAGGGGAGTGCAGTGTGCCTCAGACTGCCCGGCTCAACAGACCTCGGCACACCAGACAGAAAATATTTTAGATAAGAAACAATAAAGCAACCTTGAGAGCATCAGCCAAGGACTTTCGACTCATTCTTTCAGCAGGAGGGTTTAGAGACAGCGGAATTTATATATCTGGGGGTCATCCTGACCTAAGCAACCCCCGAGATTTTGGCATCCCTGGGTGGGCCCCCCAGGAGTGAGTGGCTGGTAAGCAGCCAAGCCACCAGACGCTGAACTCCAACCCAGAACCTGTAGTCTAACCTGGTGCTCAAATCAGAGCCAGCTATGTTGTCAGATCAGATTGCTGACTTGGTTTAAATACCTTAATGGAAATAACTTGAATAGGTTTTAATATTAAATTTTTTAAACCTTTAGAAATGTTGGAGTTTTACAAAAGGGGTATTATTCAACAAGATTTCATACCTTTTTAATGAGTGTTTGTGTGTTTGACATCCAGTTCTGGGAATGAAGCATGTATTTTAGTAATTAATCTCTAATGTATTGGAAAGAATTTAACACTTAATATTGTCAGATTTTTGACATCTGAAATAAAATTATTGCTTTGAAGTGGTCAGAGTAGAAGTAGATTTGGTTAGAAAGGGTATATATTATGCTGATAAAAATTCTGGTGACAAACTTCATGTCATGTGTACATTATTAAATTAGAAAAAAAAAATTTGCAAAACTGAAATCTGGTCTGTTGAAAGTTTAAAAACTATTTAAGGGTCATTCTAGCTTCAAAGCATCCTACATTTTTCATTTCTGAAATATTTTTGTTCTCCATACGGCTGTATGAAAAATCCCCTGTCTCAGATCACAGATGTTGTCACCTATCAGTGACCTGAAGCACTCCTGCAGCACATGAGTTAAGGAAAACAGGGAGAAATTCCAGCTGTTAACTATCCAGGGGTGCTGGACACAGCATCCTTAGGCAGTTAATGGGGAGAGGTGAGATGTCACATAAGTTCACTGAAATTAAGTGGTTTCTCTACAAAAGATGATGTGAACTCAGTTCTAATTTTCTTTCTTTCTTTCAGTATTTTTCCCCAGTGCAAGCCACTGTCCAGCAGTCCTGATGGTAGGAGGCTTAAATTGCTATTGTGCTCTTGAAGTCAGCCCTGATGGCAAAATGATGGCAAAATTGCGAGTGAGTTTCTGTGCCAGATGGGACCTTACTGAACATATAATTGAAACAGTGAGACCACCTGGATACACAAGGCTGTCAACTATAAAAAAGGCATAATCCTAATAGTTACTGGTAAAAACAGACCAAACCACTTTTACAGGCAGCATGGTGAGTGCTAGGGAGAGTTTTCTTCCTTTATGGCCTGTGCAAATTCCAGTTGTGGCTGTAGGTTATTGCTTCCTCTGGAAAGATGACTCTGTGGGTTCTTGGTATAGCTTCTGGTCCTCCATTTATTCAAACACCACCCAGTCATCATGACATAGCTTCCATTTTCTCTGAGATTTGAAGAACCTAAGCATAATCCACCCCTTCTTAATAATCCAATCCTCTGAGGTATCCTTGCCCATTCATTTCTTATTTTACAGGGCCCTAAAAGTTGATGTAAAGGAAATACATTTTGGAACACCTATGTAGGTATTATAATCTTTTTTCTAAAAAAGTAGATAAATTGGGCCCATAAGGTTTATTGTGATTAAAAGCTTCACTGCTTATGGTGAAATTCTAGAGCTACACATATTGCTCTTATTAGCATATAAATGCTCTTATCTGCCAGAGTTGGACATAATCATGAAATATGCCATCATTCCAGGATGAGGTTGGTTGCTGCCTGGGGTCCCATAACATTATGAGAATGAAGTAGCAATAGTATTGTCATGGTTGAAGAAGCACATTCATTTCCACCCCCTCTTTTTTGAAACTGGTAATTTTACAGCAAAAATGGCTTATGTGTTATGTAAAATTGCTGAGATTTATTTTAATGTCAAAGGTGACTCCTTTTTTCTTCCTTCCTAGATCAGTGACTTTAATATTGATGGTCTCTTCTTCCTTTTTTTTTTTTTTTTTTTTTTTTTTTTTTTGAGTAGCTAGAAAAATCTGTTAAAACTTTAATTATTTTTAGATATTTAGCATGTGCATGGAAGACAAATAGCTTAATAATGGTCAAATTTTCAGGGATTTAATCTAAATGTAAAACAACACCTCTGGAAAACATTAAGAAATTTATACCATATCTTAGCTTTGAGGTGAGTTTTTCTCTGAAGCTTTTTAGAATCCACTTTGTTCTTATTTGCTCCTTATTTGTGTGGTTTTTGACTACTGAAGCACAAGGATGATTGGCTGGGACCAGCTGCAGGGTTTTGCAGGGAGGCAGGATCTGAAATGGTCTTCAGCCTGCCTCTTTGTCTGTAAATATGTGGAACACAGCTGAGAACACCCTTTCTGTGGGCTGGAAGAAAGGTAAAATAAGAGAAGCATCCTTCCACTCAGCTTTATTTTCTAGAATCTCTGAGTAGGTACATTCTTCCTATAATATTTCAATATCAGGCCTTTTACTGAGATCTTAACTGTGCTAGTATGTATAAAAAGTTAAGTAAAAAAAATCTGTATGAACTAAACGTCAACTGTAAAACTCCCCCAAGTTTCTTTTATTTTCTTATGGTTAGAATAAAACCTTTTACTGTGTATGTTTTTGTTGTCACCAAAGGCTTATAATGGGATGACAGAAGCTATTTTTGTAAGGCATGTGTACTGTGTGAAATTTCAATAGAAATCTTACAAGAGAGTCTGATCTTGAAAGGTTTCCACTCAGTTTGCAGATAAAACTGGCTATAAAACAGATAAGCATCCAATCTTTGAATTCTTATCTAAGAGGAAGCTTTTGAGGTTCTGTCCTCACCATTTTTCTAAGGGATGATAGTATCAGTTCCATCACTTGCCACTCCCGATCAGTCAGTGTCAAGCTGGATTTATTTTTATCAGGTTATGGAGAATCACTTGATAGTGTGCATCCTGTTCATTATTTTTGACCCACACTATTGAGATTGAATCCATATGTCTATTAATTCCACAAGAAATCTGACTGAAATATAAGGTGAATAATTTACAAGCTCTGGTTATATTATAGGAACATTTCTGTAAGAAAATACAGTATTCTAAAAAATATATTGCTCACTTATCTTCATAATCATAACTTATCTCATACCTAATTACAAACAGACAGAATGAATAATTATCTTCATTGAGAACGGTTTGACACTGAGAATATACTGCTTATTTTATAAATTTCTTAATGCACAGCCCATAAATATGTCACAGCTAAGGAGTACTGCATCTTTAAGTATATTAAATGCAGTCTTGTGTAACCAAACATAATAGGATTTTTAAAAGAATTATAACTGAAGAATTTAGCAAACAACTTTTTAAACTTTCTACATGTCTGAAGCTTCTTTAAACTGACTAATTTGAATTACATACCCAAAAAGAAACTTTGACTGTATTGAAACACATTACTGTCTTGTTTCATGTGTATTTAGAAACAATGTGAGAGTTCCAGTGAAAATTGTTTTAATTAATTCATTTAAAAAGGACCTGTTAATGGGTTTTAGAGCAATACCAAAGTCAAAGAAATGTGAGGAATGAGAATGCATATGCTTTGTTTCAGTAAAGGTCATGCTGACACCTTTATAGCTGCTGCAGGTCTGAACCTGAAATACGTTGTATTAATTTGAACTAGGCTTAATTTTTTATCAAACATTCTCATCTATTATATTGAAAATCTTCTAATTCAAAACTTCATCTTGAGCTGATATGTATTCATTAATAATTCACCTCTTTTAAGGGATGGAATTTCATATAAAAGATATGGTGGCATAAACCATGTAGGACATACTAATCCAAACACTTGGAAAACTGTAGAGGGGGCAAGGAATGGAAAGAGAGTCAATAAAAGAAAGAAATATTAAATTTACTGGGATAAAAAAGGAATCCGTACTCAAGTACTAACAACTCAGACTAAATGATGTATGCAAATATATTCTGCTTTAATCACTCAGCCATGGTTTGATTTCTAGACTGTTTTACTTTGGAAGACAACAAGTTTTCATGCAAGTTGCATTCTTCCAGTAAGTAATTTTTGCTCATTTCTAATCTAAATTTGCCAAACTTCACTGTTTGGCTGCCCCCAGTTATAAACCAGCAGTTTTAGGAGAATAATCCTTTCTTGTCTGTTTCACGTGCATGTAAAACACTGTGGAAAAGTTTTCACAACTGGCATTAGGTTTTCTCTGTGGTTTCAAACCATACCTGAAGCAGATGTGTGCAGTTGTGAAAGCCAATAAGTAGAGAAATGATGTATAAGTAAAATATATTTCTTACCCAAATTAATACAATTCCACACAAAATAGTGACATAATATGTTAAAATAATCAATTTACATGCCTACAATTGTAACTTTTCTAAATCATTATCTAACCAGATTTGGACTACATTTCAGAGACAAACGGCAAATTTCAATTTAGTCAAAAACTTATTTGAAGATTTCCGTTACCTTTGATTAACAGTTGGGAAGAAAAGAAGGAAATTCCTGAAAACATTGAAGCATTTAATTTTCTTATACTTGAAAGGATAATTTACTTTGGAAATGCAAGCTATTTCGGGTTTTTTTTTACATTTTGCTACCACAAAATTCCTTAATATATCATTTTGAAATTGAAACAACATTTCATTTAAAAATGTGATATGATCAAAAAAGAAGGTAAAATAAAAGTATCAAATGAAACAACTCTATGAGATCAGCAGACATGAAATAGAATGGAGTTAAACAGATATTGCATAGAATGGTGTTTACTATGTTTTTATTACTTTTTTCAGCATTGTTAAAACCTAAGTTCTGTTTCAATTGACTTGGCAGAAAATGCTGGGGAGATTGTTCTAAAAGAACCAAACCCAAAAATCAAACCCAAATAGCCACTCTACACAGTCTTTGCAGTCCCTATATTGTAATTCTCTTTCTGTTTTTTGTTTTATTACCTGAAAATTTAGGCCTCCATCCATTGGACATCTTAAAACTATATAAGACTTAGTAAGATATTTGCTTTAAGAAAGTGCTGACGTCTAGTGTGCTGTGACCTTAATCTACACCCAGAATTTTAGGCTCAATTTTGAAGACTTTCAGAAGGAGGGAAGTAAATTGTAGTTGTAAACCCAAGGGTAGACTATGTAAGAACCTGGTTGATTGTGTCAAATATGTTGAGTACCTGGTAGCTCTGTGAACTATGATCTATGTTTCTAAAAACATTGTTAGTAGCTAAAGTTGAGACAGCCTTGTTTAAAAAACAAGATAAACCAAATCAATTAAAATTAGATTTTCTTTTGTGCTTTTGTGACACAGCCCACCAGGCATAGGCATTAAAAGAGAGATTAATATAATGATTAAGTACAGTAAATAACATACCAAAGAAAACAAATATACCTTCATCTTCCTCTGAGCCCTGCAATTCTGTCATTGTAAATGTTGATAGATTATGGCAAAATAGGTGTGGTGTGAATTGACCAACGCTGTTTCAATTTTTCCACCAAAATTCCAAACCCAGAGACAACATTTTGTCTGCTTACATCTCGCTTTCTAGCCTGCACGGTTTCTCAGTTAGGTATGTGGAAAATGAGAGTCTGGTGGTGACACACAGCTGGACTCCATGGCTGTGACAAAAGGCAGTTCAATTTGAAATTCTTTATGCCTGGCTGAAGCTGAAAGAGAATGGTGCTGGCTAATGTCTGGTGCTAGATGGCTTTCTGCCTGTTTCCAGTGAGAGCTCAGATGCTAGACCACATTTTAAAATGATACTTCTGGTTATGATCAGTTTTGGATTCATATGGCAGTTCTTTAATGCATCTCAATCATTATATATTTTATTTCCATGAAAACCTGTTTCACTTTGGTTACAAAAGGGTCACATCCAGTAAGCCATCATAGCATTCAAATTCCATTGTCATGGGGTGTTTGAAAATATTTCTAATTTCATAACTTCTTGAATCATGTATCTTCAAAACAGTCCCTTTTAAAATGTTTGAACTGGAAAGATCAGAGATAAACTCTAACTCTTCTCAACATGATTTAAGTAGTGTGGTCCATGAGCTCCACTGGATTCAACTGACTGTGGTGGTGGTCTGCCTGAAAGCGATTAGCATATTGTTCATGGTAATGGGGGTAAAGAGGGAAACATGCAACTTCCCGTGTCTCCAAAGGGCTGTGGAATTCAGCCAGGCAGTTGCCGGAGTTGTTTATCTGTCTGCCTGCCTCCTTTGAAGTACTGTCATAGAAGCAACAAGAATTGCAGTCTTTTTAGGTTATATTCAGAATTTCCCATTGCCCTATTTTTATTTGAATAAAAGACATGATATCCATAAACACTGCATTCTACCAAATATTAATCCTCTCATCAGGCCACTACGTATCTTGCATATCTGTACTGAAAGGTTCACAGTAATATTGCCCTGATATTTCTTATGTCAGTACTAAACATTGGAGATGTCAAGGCAAAATGAACCGTATGTTAAGGCTATACTAGAAGCAAATTAAACATATGCTCAAGATTAGGTTTGTCAAGGAAGAGAGTATCGACTGTGTTCTGAACTTCATAAAACTTCTACTTTAGCACTGAATATACTATTTTCCCAGAGATGACAGGTGTTCTCCTGTTAACAATAAATATCAATAAATTTTTTTTCTACAAATCTGATGTCTAATTTTATATTATAGCATCTTTACTTCCTAAATGTCAGGCCTATTTAAGTAAGTGTATGTTTGCAAATGAAAGTAGCATTCGTGGTGGCGTGTTCCAAAGTCTTGTAATGACCAGTTTCAAGTTTGCCTCTGTAAACAAGAATGAACTCTATTTTCATGGCTGCCACCATCTTCAGCTCATAAATATATTGACTGATCTGAGATAACTGGAGTAGAAATTCAGCAATATAAAGCTGTGAGATGTGGGTAAAACAGAGATGGCTAAATGAAATCAGCGGTAAAGGGGATCTCCTTTTAGATGTCTCTTTCTTTGAATTCTGTTTGCATTGGTACAAAGAAGAGCATGTGGTTGATAAGGTCCATCTTTTAAAACAGAGGCCATATTCTTTAGCCCCTTATGAGACCAACACAGGAAGTGGGGACAGCACACACTGACAAGAAAATTTCTAGAAACAGAAGTAGAACAGGCCAGGGTGTGAGAATTGCAGGGACCAAATTCTCCTTAGAGGGCAGTTAATACAAGTCCAGCACTTTTATGAATACTGCAGATGGAAAATTAGGCTGAGAAAAAATATGTGAAAGTACTATCCATTTTAGGGAAAGTGTTTTACTCTTTGACAAGGAGCTCAGGCAAAATTTTACTGGAGCAGAGAAAACATGAAAACCTGTCTACTGAGACTTGCTCATTCACTGGAATAGGTTTAATTCCTCCAATCCCTTCTTATGCATGTTATTAAATGAGGAATATTCACATACACCAGGTCTATAAATGTTAGGACAGCTAAGATGTAAGCCATATAGCTGTCTTCTTTTGATGGCTTTTGGTGCTTTTTGGACTGCTGGCCCAAGGTGGCTCAGTGTCCCTGTATACTGAATGTCACGGGTGCAGCAGTCACCTGCAAAACTTCCTTTGTAGTAGTTACACAGGATGCTTATGATTTTTATCAATTTCTGTTCTATATAATTCATACACCCATGTATTTTTGGACATGTGGGTCTTGGAATTCAAATGAGTGCAAATATCTTGTGTCTGTATGAGCAGAAAGTTTGGCAGTTGTTTTATAGTGAAAGAGAACATTAGAGAAGTGTTGAAAAAGTCTCTGGTCAGGGTTGGTATTCTTGTCTTTATTTTGGTTGTTTTGAAGCCTTAGCTGGAATAAAATAGAGAAATATACTTGTTGCTTGTAAGCTGCATCCCAAGTAGATCTGAAGACAAAGGTAGAGACCTGGTGGATGTAGGTGAGCTATGTTTATTATGAAGACAGACTTAAATTTATACATAATGGATCTATAAATTAGCATTGATATATACTGTACTTTCTCATATAAATCTCAGGTGATCTCAGGCAGCAGTTTAAGCAATTTAGGGCTTAAGAATAGGAAATCAAAAGATATTGGTTAATTTCTTCTTGTATGCCAACACAGAAATATCTCTGTTCATACTGTTTTTTTGAATATAAGGGGACTGTTTGTAATGCACTGAAATGAAAATGAAAACCTATTGGGTTGTACAATTTTTTTCATAAATATTGTACTAATTTGTGCCAATTTCTTAGTACAAAACTATCCCATAATATTATGTTTCTCTAAAAATAGAAAAACTACTTTGTAATGTACTAGCTGTTCTAGAAGTGCCACATATTTTAACAATAGTTAATACATTTTTGTTTTAATGAATACTGTATCATGTGTATCCTGTAAAATTTGCCTGCCAAATAACTGTGTATCCAGCAAAGAACCCTGTATAGTTTTTACTGTTCCAAAAAAGCAAAATGGAAGAAGAACCATCTGTGCTGAGGGACATCCAGGTGTAAAGCAACTCTTGCAAAGGCAAGGATTTCAGCAACATGCATTTAGAATATGGGAGTGGTTTCTGGGAAATTTTATGTGTTTACAGCTGGAAATAAATCTCGTGGAAGGAAATTGGACTTAAAGATGTTTGAGCACAACACACATCTTAAATTGTTTTTTAAAAAAGTTTTCCAAAATCATCTATGCACGATGCATCTGCTATAGAATGTGTTACTGATATCTTAATGGCTGATTTTAGTGGAATTAATTTTAAAATGGAGTTTATGCTGGAGGTATTCTTAGAGAGAGAAACAGGAGCAAAAAGCACAGCAGATGTTGGAAGTCAAGCTAAGTGACACCACGGCTAAAGGGTTGTAGACTACTGATTACTTCTTTGTTTGAAAACCTTATGACCATTATTAGAATACAAAAATGCTTCCTTTAATTTAGGAGAATAGGAACTGTGGCAAAATAACTATTCCATGAATCATAAATATAATTAAAGTGTTTTGCAACGCATTTGAACCCCTAAATATGGGAAGTCTTTCCACACTGCCCTTGTTGACTTTGTATGGTCGTTTAAAAACACCCCATGCTGAGACCCAAATAACATGGTAAGGGAAATTTGATGAGACAAAGTGTTTACTGAGCCTTCAATAAGTGTAGGTAGTGACTAATAGTGTTGATTAAAGCTGGCTCACTTTCCTTGGGCTGAAGCACAAATGCCTTGAAAAGGCTGATTAGAAGCATTTGGATTTCATCTCTAGGGAAAATACTGGAAGATTAAAAAATCTTAGGTACACAGGGGTTTGTGTTTTGTTGTAGAATAAGCAAAACGCTTTGTGTCTAAAACATTGAGCTTCTCTGGACTAGAGGGATTGCATTTATAGCTGTCGAAGGATCCACAAGTACCAAATCCTTCCCTGAAACTAAGTGTATATAATGTTTTTTGACAGACCTTTTTTTTTTAAATTTCAGTTGTAATTGACATCATCTTCTACATCCTGCCCAAATGGTTATGCTAGTGAAAAGTGGAGACTCACATGTCATTCAAACTTCATACTGCAAGAGGTTTCTCATGAAAGCCATTCTACCATCCCTCTTTTAATGTGAATGTTTTTGCAGCTACCCAACACTTTTACTGATCAATAGTCAGGGACTCTATGCACTTTCTTAGGATGTTTTCTTTCTGTTGTCAAACATAAATCTCAAATTATGCACTAATCAAGGAGAGGTGTTTTCTGAAAGTTCTGTTAGCCTTTCAGTACGTTTCTAGATGCAGGGATACTTTAATTTCTTTAGTTTCTGGCAATCTGTTTCTTTCAAAATTAGACTCGCTTGGCAATACACAAGAGACACCTCAAAGTCCTGTGTTGAAACTGGTATATAAGTTTTGTTACTACCAATTTTCTTGGACTCTGATTCCACTGAACACGGCCCTCTCTAAGAATATTCCTAGTTGTGCAGAACTATGTTATACTTGTGCACGCTGGGAAAATGCCACAGCACTGAGATGTTCTCTAAAGAGCAGCCACAGACAGCAGCATCAGCAGACAGTGCTGCAGTGCCCATCTGCAAGAGACCTTACGGGAAAAGGCTGGCTGATTCAGACTCACAGGCTGATAAAGGAAGGATTTTCAAAGTTGTTCTATGCCTTGTGTGAGGAACGACTATGAGATAGCAGGTTGGGGTCCAAGAGATGTACTTCTAAATCAAAGTGAAATGTTGTGCTGGAAATCCCTTAGGTAGCTTTTGCTGAGTGGTTATGCTGGCACTGTGTAAATTAGTGTGTAGCTGTGTTAGTTCTGGAAAGGCACCGTGCTGAAACTTCCACTTGTTAATAGGGCTAACAAGAAGAGGAGCAGTGCATCAGCAATGTGTGTTTCCAGTTCCAGAGGCAGCTCGGTCAGCAGCTGACCAGGAATGGTAACTACAGGGCAAGGAGACTGGGGAAATATTGGCCTTGAGGTTTTCTTACTAAGAAAAGTACAATAAAAATAGACCAGTTCTACACTATGAAAAATGTTAAAGTGATTGCACTGAAGGAAGACCACATATTGGGTTTGATTTCTCTAGTTCATTCATAGCCAAATAACAGCTGAGCACTGAATGGGAGCAAATAATCCTTTGAATATACCCTATAATTCTGTAGCAAATTACCAGGTATGTGTTAGTATGTATTTAACTAACGTGCATATGCAAGTTCACATCATTCATATGAATTTTTCATATTTTTCTTTTCTTCTCTTCCCCTCCCCCCAGCCCATATCTTCCATATTAAAAATGCCTTGGATTTAATCTGGATAAATGTCAGATACTTTTAATTTAATCCCACATTAGATCTACCCATCTGCTGAACCCTTGGTTTGTACTGTGGAAGCAAAAGAGATGAGATGGACTTCCAAGGACTTGTTTAATCTATCTCCCTAAAAAATTACTGCAAAAATCTAATGTGTGTCTATGGATATTAGGGGACCTCTCATTTCTTTCTGATGACTATATCAGAATCAGTATGTATATCAGGATGTCTTTATTGACATTTTAAAACAAAATAAAGAAAAACAACAAACCCAAAAAATAAACAAAAAACTATAACCCAAACCAAACAAAAAATCCCCAAAACACCACCTAAAAGCCCCAGAACACCCCTTTCTCCCCTGACACTCCCGGCACCCAAAAAAAAAAAAAAAAAAAAAAAAAAAGGACCAAAATTGTATAGAAAAAATTAGTTTCTGTAGAACTCTGTTATGAAAATATCTCAAACTCAGGCATCTTAATACCCTACAAAACACCTAAGAAAAGAGAAAAAAAAAAGCAAAACAGGAAAAGAAGAGCTTTAGTTATTAACTAATAGAAACATTTAGAGTCTAATTCTGTGCCTGTTGAAAGAGTCAGTGGTGCTGGTATTGCACAGGTAAGGGCTGTAGGGGTTTTGTCATCACTGACTGGGGTGCAGTAATTAAGGTATCTTATTAATGACAGTGCTCCAGCACACCACTGCTCACCACCATTTCAGTATGGCAAAACCTTAACCGCAGCAAATTCAATAATTAACTGGTATGGAAAATGTCATTATGGCATGGCATGCAGCACCTGGTTGTCTCGTTTCTTTTAGTGCAAAGCAGCAATGAATGTACAGCAGCATGTACAAGTAATGAAAGGAATATTGCCATTTCATGCCACGTAGCTTTGGAAAACAACATGTTCTGTGAACAGGGAAAATGCAGTTCAGGGCTGTACTTGCTGGGAAAAGTCACAGCACATACTTTGAACAGAAAGCAAGGTATGGTCTATTATGATCACATTAAAGGCTCACAATCTTCCCATTTTCACACGAATTGACAAAGCTTGCCTGTTGATTTATTATTTATGTACAGAGTGCTGCTTTGTCAAGAAGATCATAAATACAGTTTCTGGCCCAATCAGTTTCTCTAGGTTCCTGAGGAAGTAATAAACTCAATAAAATTCAGGAAAATTAAGTTGTGTGGTGAAAAAGGAAAGCTAAGGTGTGTTTATGTATGCTGCCTTGTGTAAAACAGCGACAGAGAGATAAGGGCCATATAGTAGAAAACTGTCTGTATAAACCCCCTCGTAAAGGAAGCTTGGGGTTGTATCAAAACTCCCTTTCCAGGGTAAATGATTAAGATTCTTAGTTGCACAGATTTGAGAAGTTAATATTTTCTTGCAGAATTCTTCCAATTATACTTATTTAGAGAGTATGATCACTATGCTGTGAAAAAGAAATTGAAATCCTCTTCAGATTAGGCTATTTATTTATTATCTCTGGAATTATTTGGACTATTACTTTTATATGTATTAACTCTCTGTTTTTAATGTAGCTCTTGACTGAAAATTTTTATTAAGTGCTTTGGAAGATGATTTAGCTGAGTAGGAGAATGGATCTGAGGACCAGGACAATTTGGTCCTCTGTTCATCTTCTGTGTACTTACTGTGTGATTTTGTCATGTTAGCTATTGTTGGGTTTTGTTTTTGTTGTGACCCAAGATTCCAAAAGTCTCTTGTTTCCCCAGCCCAGCCTCAGAAGAAGAGTCCGAGATCTCTCTGTTCTCATTTTCAGGGTTGCTTATTTTCTGTTATCTAGTACATTCATGCTCTGGCCTGCTGAGGTCTTTCTTGCAGGTCAGGTTAAGACAGACTCACCTGCCTTGGGGCAGCGTTATCTTTTATACTAAAAACTACGTATACTTTATTTGCAATAATTTTCCAATACCTATCAGCTAGTTTGGACAGTGTATCTCTACTCTAAACCAGTCAAAAGTGCCACCATCACAGCAGAAGATGGAGGGCAAAAGATGAAGAAGGACAGGGACATGCCCAGATTCCTCCATCTTTGTCCCTTGAACCCCATTCTAAAAACTCCAAATTCTACATTTTCACCCTGTGAGAAGTTAACTATCACTCTACTTAAATTCTCGTGGCTTATAAATTTTCCAGGACAGTCAGAGGAATGTCCTGGGTCCTGACAAGCTATATGTGCCTCTGTTTACACATGTGCAGAATAGGCATAACATATTTCAGGGATTTGGTGAGAACAATTTATGCTGAACATTCCTTTCAGATAAAGGGCTGCTAAAAATAATTGTAACCATTTTTATCAAGCAGCCTTCATTGGCTGTGATGTGGTTGCTTGGTTTCATAACTCACCCTATATGAAATCTAAAGCACTGTTGGGGTGGGGCTCTGTTATATTGTCATTACTGCTCTACAGTACAGTTTTCAAAGTCTCCAAAATATCTGCAATTGAAAATCTGAGAGATGGTTGATGTTGATGGTTATTTGTGAAAAGGTGCTTAAGTATGACATCCAGATTATATTAATTCTTCCATCAGAGTGTCAAACCTACAGAATGAAGATTTTTTTAAAGCATTGATCTATTTTTAAGTTTACCAAGCCTATGAAAAAATCTCAGCAAATCACTCCTCTTCTAACTCCAATTATGCCTATCATATTTGATTCCAAGTCCTCTTGTTTCATTGTAGTCTGAATTAAGGGTGCATTTTATCCTTAGCAAGTAAATATTGAAATCCAGATGGAAGAGCATGCAGGAGAAGTGCCCAGAGGAGGCCCTGGGCAGCAGTTCTCTTGGCTGGGAAGTTTGCAACATCTTCAGAAAATAATCCTGTTAGAGACCCTAGGGAATTAATCATAACTCCTCAGGTTTCACTGCAGTACAACATCCGGTTTGCCTTGCAAGTGTTGGTAACAAGGAGACAACAACATGCTGATAGAAAAATGATCTCTTATTACCACTGTCCTGTACCCACAAATCTCCTTGAATAAGATTTCTGTTTGATTTTTGAGACATTGCTAAGATCATAACTCACAAGGGCTTATCTCCATTCTCATATCTGGGAACATTGCTGGCTCAAGTTTTGTTGGTAACTGTGTGCTTGTGTTTTGTTACCAGTAAGCAGCATAAAAGGAGATGAAAATTGAAAGAGGCATTCCATACTTATATTTTATTAAGACCTAGCTAAACACCATCGCAAACTACTTCTCAAAATTGTAAATTATGTAAAGAACTCACAATCTCATGTGGTAGTCTGCTATCTCTTTTCCATGGCCTAATACCCTTTCTAATAAAGCCAATGCCAAAATTTCAATTGGCATCATTGGTAGAAGGAAAAATTTTGGTTTTATTTGGACTGATATTAAAAAAAAAGGAAGTTTGAGGGAGATTGAACATGTTCATAAGCACAGAAGTTTTACTGTAACAATTCCATCACTTTTTCTGAAAGTGCTGCACACCTTGCTGGAGTTGGTGTTAAAGAGGACCTTTGTTTTCAGTCCTGGCAGAAGTAATAGAAACAGACAAGGCAATTTTTACTTTTAAACAAATACTGTTTCTAAGAGGGGAAACCAAGGGAACCTTGACATGCCACTCAGAGAAGGGAACTATTTTCCTCAGCTCATAAACTAGCCTTGCACTTCTGCAAAGAGCAGTCACTTTTCAGGAGAATTCTTGACTAACTTTAGTGCATACCATGCTATTCTTTTAGTTCAGTGAAGGGTGCATTTTCTGGACATCTTAACAAGAATCAGTTCAATGAGGTAAGACATTTGCTGAAAGGTACATAAATTCCAGTCCACTTTAGTAGAAACAAAACTAGATATAGCATGAGGACTCAACATAAGTAAAGCAACAGGTCAAAAAATGTAAAAGGGGAGTGTATATTTACATGGGCATATAAAGTATGTGTTTTATATTGTCATTTTATGTTGTCTTATTTAAGGACTTCTGATAAAGAGTATTGTGCCTGGTGACATGCTTCAGGCCAAGTTCAGACACAGAAAACTACTCTTGCACCCAGGTGCTTACTCTCTCATTAGATTAATTTTTGTTCCTGAATGTCTGACTAAATGTACAACTATTAGATGTAAAATTATATTAACCTGCTGTTCTCTGTCTCTTTCCTGTGTGTTGAAGTTCAGTGCTAATACTTGTTTATTTTCTCATATTAAAAAGCTACAAGTGTGGTGTGATAACAGACAAATTCCAAAAATTCTTTTCTTGATAAAGCACTGCTATCTACTTTCATACAGTTCGGTGAACAACTGGAGAAAGGACAAGAACTGAGCAATTTTTCTTAGGAAGAGAGATGCCTGTGAAGCCATGTTTTTATTGAAATATTGGAAGAGTCTGTGGAAAGATTTGAGAATTCCAGTTCAGCCAGGAAAAACATTTTTTTAGGCATGTCCTTCATGCCATGAGTATAGCTTGTCAGTCACTCTTAGCTGGATGATTGTAATGAAGATGATTATTTTTCTCAAAGTCAGCTGCTTATTTGATCTTTGTTACAAAGAGCTCTCCTGTGATTTTTAAACAGAGATGACAAGACTCGACCCTCTGAAAGATGAGGTGCCAGAGAGAGCTGTCCATGGGGGAGAAAACACCACAGCTTTCAGGAACCAAAAGTCTCTGCCCCAGCCAGACTTTTGAAGGAAAAGGTCTCTCCTAGAGTGTCTTTGAGAGGTCTGTGTTCTCTGCCTACCAGAACGTGGGATTGCAAAACTAACATTTAAACCATTGTTTTTCAGTTTTTTAGAAACTGAGAAAGCTTTGGTTAGAATTTGGAAAATACTTTGGTTTTGTTTCTGTTAAATGAAGCACAATTTACCCCAGGGCTGTGATAGCTGGTGAAAAATGCTTAATGCAGAAAGATGATGGGGGATATCAAGGGAATCTCTTTTCTTCCTCCTATTTATGTAAACTAGTAGGACACTTAAATCTTTACAGTTATGTTACTGCAACAGAATGAACAAAGGAACAGCTTCCCCAGAAGATACTAGTAACTCTGATGTGGGTAAAAATTTGAAATTGAAAGTTGGAAGTATCCCTGTAAACATTCAAAACTTTAGCAGATGAGGAAAGTTTAGGGAAAAAAGCTGAAACCACTGTTAAAGCAGCAATCACAACTGGGTGGTATCTGTAAAATGATCTGCTCTCTGGAACCAAAAGAGGAGGAAGTTTACCAGTCACTTCAAGGGGAATGACTTTGGCTCTCAGATGTGATCACTGCCCCCTGTACTTGTGACTGATCTCTGCAATTCACCACAGCATTTTGGGCTTGTCTGACATTTTTCATATGAACCTTGGTTTTACAGAATAGATAGCTTTCCTTGCAAGATCTCTTTTGCAAAAATGAATGTAACCTTCTCTTTTGTTTAAATTTTATTATTTTATTATAGAGAGTGATGAAATATCATTAGTTGTTGTGAGGTTTTTTTGTTTGGCTTTGTTTCTTAATTGCCAGTGGAATTCTGAAACTCCTTCCCCTTCATTTCATCTGGACATTACCTGTATACCTGCACAAACCCTCTTGTATATTATGATTAAGTGGTGAGTCTGGTTATTCCTGTTTAAAAGAAATAAATTTGGGGTCACATTGAATTTGATTTCAAATCTTCTGGAGATCATGTATGACATTGGTTGCCTTAATAAAGTGTGGGCATAATTTCAGGGGGAAAGCATCTGCAAGGATAGTCTGCATATATATATCTGGATGGACATTTGTCTCAGTATTTTAATCATACCTGCAGAAGACTTAAGTGCTCTAAGTGCTCTAACTTTTAGTTACATGTCATTCCAGATAAGAATAACCAGCTAGACATGTGGTATAATCAAGCAACTTAAATTAAGAGTTAATCAATTAGAATCAATGCTTATGTTCAAAAATAAAGCATCTTACAAATTTTCCTCAAAGGTCTCAACAATGTAATATATAAAGCTCTTTCTTCTTCCTTGCAGCATGTCCTACATATGTATGTATATAAATGAGTCATCCAAGTACTGTATTCTGAATATGTAAATAGTGTCACCTGAATGCATATTTTATGACAAAATATGGTTGTTTCTCAAAATCAGCCCATTGCACTGTTTTTTATTGCAATGACTAATAAATAAGTAATCCATTTAATAGGAAGCATAACACAAATAAAACTACTATGGAAGTATTTTTCTTTTGTGTTGATATAGCATTTCACACAAATGAGTCTTTTTTGTAGGTGTTATATTCATGCAGTTAGTAAATATGTGGCATAAAAGTGTTTTGCATTAACTTTATGTAAATTTGATATAACTGCCCATTATTGCAGCCTTTAGGAGATCTCATGGTAACTTACTATTACCAATAAAATCAGCAATGATGAATTTTTGAAAATTATGCTTAAGTCTGTGCTGTTAAAGCTGTCATGAAAATTCAAAGTGAAATTTCAAAGTTCTGTACTTTGAAACACTCTAGAACTCCCACTAGTGTTAAACCAGCATTTTTTAAAAACGAAACATTTAATCGTAGGGAATAAATCTTAAAAAATTTGGTTGTTTCAAAGTTAACTCTATTCCTAATCCTGTACTTATATCTATATAATGGAAGACTAGAGAGAAGATCAAATTAAATAAACTCCAAAGAGTTTCTGTATGTGTAGACTGCATATACATACTTTTTTTTACTTAATTTCTGAGGAAAAAATTACAGAAAGAAGCTGATTCACATTCCACTCAACTCTAAGAACCTGTGTAGAAAACAAACTGCTTAAGTAAGTTCTGTGATTTAAGAGAATAAGAATAAGCAAACAAAATAAATATACTACTGTAGCCACATATCTCCCTTAGTTTTATTTTAAAATTAGTTTTATTTTAAAAACTTTTTTTCCTTCATGTGAAAATAAAATGAAAGTGAATTGTCTAGAACATTAACAACTAGCTAATATCTGCATGTGGAGCAAGATGACAATTATAAACTTCTTTGGGTGGCCCTGAATATAGGGCTTATATTACCTCAAGTGGCAAAGCTGTACCATTGCCTTAATTTATGTGTACCTTGTCTGCAGGTGTAGAGCCCTTCTGGTGATCACGTTGTGCAGAGCCATATGAAGATGGGTGTCCCTTCTCAGGGAACTTCTCATGAGACTCAAGTTAATTGATACCAGAAGCATGTGGAAAGGACTAAGGAAGATAATAAGTCATTCATATTACTGAAAAAGAGCTGGTCTGCTGATAAAGAGAAGGTTTTTTTTGTGACAAAACCTTAACTAGACTTCAACAATCTCAGAATGTTCTGTGAGCACACTCACTATAGAGACACAATCCCATACATGTGCATGTGTTTAGCCATTGAGAACACATGTAGAAAATGAAGCACAGTTACTTGTGCTGCTTTAAGGATATTTTTATGTGGGAAAAGTTATAACCATACTACCTCTACTATAAGATAGTTGGTGAAATGCACTGTGAGTCATCAGATTCTGAAACACAAACTTGCTTATTTTGTGAGATGTACAGCAAATATCTATGCAATTTAGACATTTTGAAATTCCAACCGCTGACTGGAAGCTTTAAATTTTCATATAGTGTCACTATAAACAAAATACAATATTAAGTTACTGATATATTCTGCACTGATTTATGTTTTGTGTAGCTCTGCTGCAGTTAATGTGCCCAATTCATTTCTAGTGTAATTTCAATACAGCTAGAATGCTAATGACAGTGTAGATACACTAGGGATGAACTAAATCCAGTAAGATTACATTAAATGCATAAGATTACTGAAATAAATACTCATTAGTGCATTATATCATCATTTTAAAAAATAAAATCAAGACTTGATTCTGCAGTTTTTCTCCTTAAAAGAACAGCTGAAGATGTCTCAGATGACTGAGTGCAGCAGTGTGGACACTGATCTTACTAAAAATAATAGATTTATGTTGTTCCCCAGATTCAGAAATTTTATAGCAGTGTATACTTGACAGAGGAGCAAAAAAATTGCATGGTCCTACTGGCTGTAACAAGACTAAGATTTGACTCTGAAGACACTCATAAATAATAATGTTCATTTGGGTGTTGTATGCCCATATCTTCAGAATACTTGCCAAAAATAAATGAAGACAGATTGCTACAGGCAATTCAAAGGAGAGACGATGCCATTGTGGATCTACGTGCCGCGTTATGTGGACTTCATTGGTCTGTGTTTAGAATCATAGAATAGCTTGGCTTGGAAGGTACCACTAAAGGACATTTAGTACAATCCCCATGCAATAAGCAGGGGCAAGTTCAACTGAAGCAGGCTGCTCAGAGCTCTGTCCAACTTGTCCTTGGAAGTTCCCAGGGATGAGGCATCTGCCATCTCTCTTGGAAACCTGTGACAGTGTTTTAACACTCTCATTTAAAAAAATTTTCTTTCCTATATCTGGTTTGAATCTACACTCCTTTAGTGTGAAACCATTGACCTTTATCTTGTTGCAACAGGCCCTGCTAAAAAAAAAAAAAAATATCCCCATCTTACTTATAAGCTCTCTTTAGGTACTGGAAGAAGCTCTAAGGTCTTCCCAGGGACTTCTCCAGACTGAACAAGATCAACACTCTCATGTCTTCACTGGAGTGGTACTCCAGCCTTTGGATGATCTCTGTGATTTCTGTAGATACTTCTGCATAACTCTTTCTGCTGAGGAGTTTAGTCTGTTTAGATTCAGAGCCTGTTACTAGCTTTACAACCCAGTTTGTTCTCTTTGTTTTCTTACAGCTAAACATTAAACAAACCATTGACACAGTATACAATCCAGCAGGTTGCAGTAATTCCAAAACAGGAAAATCCTTTCTTGTAGTGTGACAACTTTCCTCATTTTGGTGTCTGGCTGTAAATGAAACCAACCAGATGGTCCTCACTGATCTGTATTGTGTGTGAGACATCTCAGTGCTTTTATGTCAGGGCACAAATTTGTTTCATCTAACATTGGAGAAAAGCAGCTCTTTTGTGTGTTTATTTGATGTTTGTGGTTCAGATGGCTGGCAGCATGCACAGTCCAAGAATGGCAGTCCTCCAGATTTAATATGATGCTGGGGATGACTAGCAGAGGGAGTTGAGATGAGATGAGGAAGAAACATGAAAGTTGTGTTGTGATATTCTGTTAAAATATTTTTTTCATCCAGAGCCTTGCCAGACTTAGGAAAGAAAATAAATGATCTGTCAACTGTTTTGTCAAGATCCCAAGCTAGGAAAAGACTGCTAAGTGGAAAAGGCTGAATGCCTTGTGACCAAGTGTTCTCCATTCCTGGCAAAAATGAGTGGACTTGAAAGACTTTCAAAGGACTGCTGAGCACATTTGCTTTGTCAAACAAATTACCTATTAAGACCTCTAAAACATCCATATAGGTTAAGTAACTTTTAATTCAGGCACATAAGACACATTGTCAACAGAATTAAGCTTATATTTTAGGAAGAAATAATCAAAGACATAATAAATAGTTAAGATCAATATAACTTTTTAACCCCAGGTTTCCAGGTTTATAAAAGAAGTTGGTTGCCATTATCCTTATTTTAAAAATGAGGAAACTGAGTTATTGGAAAGTATTGTTCTTCCCAAGAGCCTATTTGAAATATAACATAAGTTATTAAATTTATATGACTTGATTTAATATTATCATCTTAAGATCAGAAAACAGAGCTTTCCTTCTGTAGTTAGCAATAGATATTAAAAAAATTATGTTTCATTATGTGATTTGGAACACACTGACAGCTTCATCCCAAACTCAACTAATTCTAACAAAGACAACTACTGGTCAGAACATCTATCATAGAATATCATGAACTGGAAGGAAACCACAAGGACCATCCAAATCCTGGCCTTGCACAGGAGCACCCCAATAACCACAAGACATCACAACTATAACTGTTTGCATTGTTCATCTATAATTACTGTAAATTCTGTCAGTAAAAAATATACATGTAGTTCACTGAATCACATAAAATTCTGTGGTAGATCTCTTTGCAGTACAATGGACTGACTTAATCTTGGTAGAAAAAAAGAAAAGAGAAAATTTTGGCTTTAAAACTGATTTTTGAAACCAATAGGTGTTTTCCCTACTACACATTTTGTATTTGGAGTATGGCTAACTGCATGCAAATAGCACTTGAAGGAGTGTGTTAATGAAATGTGGTCATGTCTTTCAGCAAGAAGAACAGAAAGCAGAAAGGCTTTGTGTGATCCAGGCTGGGGTAATGAAGGCAAGAATGAGCCTGAGCAGAGTAGAAAACTCCTGAAACCTCTCATGTCATGAACATTCTTCTTCACACTTGTTTAAATGAATAAAATGAAAAAAATCCTATGTCTTCATTAATAATCCAACTGATGTATTTTTCCTGCCAAGATGATGCCTTCTTAAGTAGCATCTTTGTTGCATATTTTTGCCTGGATTTCTAGGCACAAATTGCCTTTTATGTCCAGAATAGACTATTGTCCTGCTGGCCAGCTACTCCTTTAGTAAGTAAATGATCTGGTAAGTATTCATTTGAAACAACTTCTGATTTTTTCAATATTTTCCCACATAGCCTGAGTTTCTGCTTGTCTGCTGCATTCTTCACAAATATCAGTTAATGTCTGCACATTGAATCACTTACCTGAATTATTCATGGTATGCAAGTGGTATTTGCTACTTTATTCCCAGTTTATTGCAGAGATACTTGAGAAGATTCAAAGGAAATAGCTTAATTTGAGTTCAGCATAGAGTTCTTCCAATTCTGATCTGGATTCTCATGAAGAAGGAAGGAAGAATACCTCTATTTCTTTCTTAGTAGTCTATCAAAATGACAGATTTTTCATGTGTTTGCTGGCATACAAAGTTCACAGTTACGTGTTTTCAAGTTCCAGTCAGTGAATTATCAAGCCTAACTGAGAAGGCAGAAAATGGAGATGGATGACATTTTTTTAATAATTCAAATTCTTTTTATCTTGCTTTGAGTCACCTTCAGCTGTCTTGCCAGTGTGATCCTGAGGCACAGATTGAGGTTGTGCCTGCTGCACTACGTCAGCCGGAGATCCACGCAGCAGCGTGGTTTTACTTCAGTGCACCAGCAAGAGTAAAGATCCTGCCAGGATTGTTATAAATGCCAGGGTAACAAGGGAGTTACATTTGGGAAATTATCTCTATTCAGTGCCTAGAGATTTTTGGAGCATTATTGCATTTTAGAGTTAATGCCAATGTTAGGAATAAGCCCCACAGTTTGTAGAGAGGAAGAAGATCATGAACTATGAACTATTTTACTATTCTACTACAGTCTATGCAAGGATATTTCTGAAGGATGGTAGTTTTTGGTTTGCATTCCACAATGAGAAGGTGAGAAAAATCTCAATGACTTTAATTTCTAGGGGAAATGCTATAAATGACACATAAAAGTTTAGATCCTCTAATAAAGGGTAAAAATGAAGTTATTAGAATGTCTTGCAGGAGAGTAGAAGACATTTTTACAGGTGGGATGGAGAGATTTTCACCTAATAAAAGAAATCCCTTTTAGTTTTCACACTCCCTGAGCGTTCTCCAAATTTGCATTGGCATTTCTTTCACAGGCACTAATGTGCTGGTTGAGAGAGTATTCTTGGTAATGAATGACATTGAAATGATGACAAAGCAGAAAGTGAGTACTGAAAGGGAAGAAAATAAAAAGGCTAGCACAGTTGTTAAGATGAAACACCTGCTGTGAGTGTCATTAAAGGCTGCTGGGGAACAGGCAACTTCTGAACAAATAATTTCTGAGGAAAGATAAAATATCCTTGTCTGTCGACAAGGCCACCTTTCCTTCCTCTCCTCAGTCTCTTTCTTATGGATTACTGTTTTCATGTTAATCTTTTTTTGGCATATTATTAACAGCTTGTAATACAGAGGTTGCACATAAATGGGTTTTGTTTCAGAATGGTACCTAACTAAGATTTCTTATTTTTTGTGTCTCACTAGTTTTTGAGCTTATGTATTCTGTCTGAACACATGGTATAAAATTCCAGCAAGCCATTTTGTAACTCTCTAAAATGTGTTAAGAGTCTAACCACAGTTTCAAGAGATTTCTCCAAAGGTCATTGCTGCACTGTCTCACTAGTATCACAAAAGGTCTTTTCCTAGAAAGACAAAAATGGCGTTCCTGAATCTTGTCTTTAGCACTCCATTGTATCTCAGAATATAATTTACCCCTTTTACAAGAAATAGGACTTTTTCCTTTCCAAATGCAAAAAAATTTTGACAAAAGCCATCCTCCGAAACCTGTCCCCATAAAACTTATCCTTGGCTGGCACTTTAAACCCAGATGCTACTGGCATAGCCTTTCCTAAGTGTATGGGATGACACCAACCTAACAGATTGGCCTACGCAGAGCAGCCATGTGCCTCAATATTAAGTATTTCAGGCAGAGAGTTCCACTAAGGAGAGTTTGGACTGCAATCTGCTCAGAGAAACATTGGCAAAATCAAGGACATGAGCAATCTATGGTATTCTGTCATCAGCAGTATCTGGTTATTTGGCTTCTGCTATAATGTAAAGCATACTTTGGCTCTCACCAGTGATAACCAGTATTTTGCTTACAAATGAAAGAGTGAGAAGTGACATTTTGACTGCTCTGCTGTTGATTTGAAGATCATGCCCATGGAACTTGGTCTAAGGGCCACTGGAAATTTACTGGAGTGACTTCACGTTGCTCTGAGCCGTTGTTTTTCCCAAGGACTCAAACTCTGTCAGGATCTCAGAACTCTTTACCTAGAAGTGCTGCTATCCTCTCATTAAGTTCACCAGCCAGACTGAATTTCTTTTTAGTCATAACCAGGGCAGCAGTAGATATCACCTAGACAGAATATTTGGTAAATTTTTGACTTATTTTCCCCAATATATTTAAGTACAGCGGGAAATATCTTATTAGTAAAAATTACATGTAGATTTATATTTTCAAAAGAACTGAAAGAGAATCATTCCTGAACCATTGTGAGCTAACAATAAGAAATGGAGATAACAATAAGAAATGGATCTAACAATAAGAAATGCTGTTTCAATATGGTAGCAAAGGCCTTATAGTGTAACAACAGGTGGTCTCCCTCAGGCGTCTCTATTAAGACCAGTGCTGTTTAATATCTTCTTCAGTGACATAAGTAGTGAGATTGACTGCACCAGCAGAAAACTTGCAGAGAAAACCAAGCTGAGGGGTGGGTGTGATGGACATGTCTGAGGAACAGGATGTCATCCAAAAGGACCTGGACAAGAATTGAACCCTGAGGTTCAACAATGCCAAGTGAAAAATCCTGTACCTGTATCAGGTGTCAATTCATGGTGAGAGATGAGTGGATGGAGAGAAGATGTGTGGAGAAGGACTCGGAGATACTGGTGGAATAAATACTGGCCATGAAATGACAATGTGCACTTGCACAACTGTGTCCTGGGCCGTGTCAAAATAAGAGTGACTGGCTCGAGGGAGGGGATTCTGCCCTTCTCCTCTGCTCTGGTGAGACCCCACCTGTAGTGTTGCATCCAGTTCTGGGCTCCTCTCAGTACAGGAAGGATGTGGACCTTTTGCAGTGCGTCCAGATAAGGGCCATGAAGATGGTTCGAGGGCTGAAGCACTTCTCCCTTGAAGGCAGGCTGGGAGAGCTGGGTTTGCTCAGCCTGGACAAGAGAAGGCTCCAGGGAGAGATTTTTGTGGCTATTCAGTACTTAAAGGAATCTTGTAAGAAAGATGGGGACGGGCTTTTCACTACAGTCTATTGCAGTAGGACAAGGGGTAATGGCTTTAAACTAAAAGAGAGGAGATTCAAATTAGATATAGGGTAGACAGGGATATTTTACAACAAAGGTGGTGAAATATTGACACAGGTTTCCCAGAGATGTGGTAGATGTCCCAACCCTGAAAACATTCAGAGCTCTGTGCAACCTGTTCTAGTTGAAGGTGTATTTGGGATGAGGTGAACTTGTGAGGTTCTGTTCAATCCAAAGCATTCTATGATTCTATGACTTGATAAAATACCTCTCACATAAGTATATCTGGTGATTTTAATAGATCTATTAAATTAAAAGATATGCTTTAATGCCATAAATAATGGCTTACAGTGCTGAACTATTGTAAATTGTTCATGAAAGAGAATCTGTATTTCGTTTCAAGAATTCTTTTAATATTAGAAGTCCTATACAACATTCTTGACAGAATTTTGTAAAAAAGTGGATTCATATTCATTGCTGGTGTAATTCCAGCAAAGCTGCATTATGTATTAATTTATTCTAAAAATAATTTCAGCACATTCAGAGTTGACCTATTTTGGCTAGATAATTTCAGAGTTATCATTATTTAATTCCTCTCTTTCTTAGCTCCTGAATTGGAAAAGATTTGTATCCTTGTATCATCCTTATTTGCAACAGATAACTAAGATGGTTTGTCTGTGCTTTCTTGTCCACTACAAATCACTGAATAGTTTCATTTTGTGAAAATTTTCGTTTTCACTTGCATCAACTGTGTATTTTTAACCTGCCACCTGAGGTCATTTCAATTACATCTGACAAATGAGTAACCAAATGAATTGCATTCTTTTTGTAAGTAATAACAATGCAAATTTTGAGTATTATACTCAGTTTTCTGGAAATAAATTGGACAGACCTTTCTCTATTCTTGAAATCCTTATTGCAGGAAATATACAAATGATTATATCGAAACTAAAAGTAAGTTGATGACAGAAAATTGCAGTTGAAGAGCACATTTGTTCCATGCAGCACTGAGCTTTAGAAGTGACTGTGCATGTTTTCAGCAGCTCAAACTGAGAAAACAAAACAAATCTTTCAAAGAACGTTTTATAATCTAACAAAAAGATACAAACAACCGCCCACTTGCAGAAAGAAGAATTCATTTATCCTTAGTAAAACCCTCTTGTGTTCATGACAGTGACCTAGAAGTATAATTTTTCCTTCCTCTCTTTAAATTTGTGTAAAAAACTGTCATCCCATGTTTAGGCCTTGGCAAGTTGGGAATATGCATGTAGTACTCAAGTTTGTTATTTGAAACTTGTCATAAATTTCACTGATGAAGACAAAACTAAACTCATTTCTGAGAGAAAAATAAATCTTGCACACTCCAAAATAATTTCACTAGCCAATACCTTCCTCCACCTCGAAAGCCACAGATCCCTTTTTCTCTGTTTTCTCTTTTACCCAACCTTATAGGAAGATTGGAGGAAGAAGCTATTTGTGGAATTGTACAGATTCCTGTATTACCATGATGACAATCCAGAGAAATAGGCTTCCCTCAGTAAGTATTTAGAAATTTATAATTTTAAAATTTTATCTTTTGTAATACACTTATTAAAAATATTGTATGTAATAGATTAATAATTGCAATCAAAGACAGTAAGGCCACAAAGATCATAAAATGAGCTAGAACCAGACTTTAGGGTTTTTCAGTCTTGGAAAATCACTTAATCACTGAACCATTGCTTTTAAGACTGTTAGCTTCCACATAAGTGTATGGGCTAATGTCAGTCTTTGGCATATTGGCACTTAAAATGTTTATCATGATCCTAAATAGTAAAAAGCTTTCTGAAATGAATCTGCTAACAAATAGGATTGCATAATCAAACTAAGGCAATTTTTTATCTGCTTTTATGTAATCAAAATAACAGCTCTTCTCTAGGCCCAGCTAGGATTCTAAAATTCATATGATTCATTTAGTTGAAAAAACACCTTGCCTTTTTTTTCCTGTGGAATCTCAATGTAAATGGCTACTTCACCAGCATAGCATGTGCCTCTTTGGCAGGACCACTGTGACCTTGCTCAAAGCAAATCTGAAAGGTTTCTACAACATGACGTTCTATCATATCAAAAATGGTCTGTGACAACAGGAAAATTATCCTTAACATCAGGGTGATTCAGAAGCCTGTCTCACTAAATTGACTACAGAATAAGAGGCAACCTCCTCACGTGGGTGTCTGCATGTGAATAGTTTTCCTAAATGTCCAAGGTACTTTTGTAAAACAGAACTGAATATGTAAACACTCCCAGAGTTAGTGTTGATAAATTACTTGGAATATTTATTCTGAGGAACTTCAGACTTTTAATGTTAATAGGTAGAAAATCAAAGATGTCACCTCTTAATAACCAAATTCATCAATTGAAACCTGAATATGATTTCAGGTGTAGGGGAATATTGCCACAGTTCCAGTGAAAGCTCATTTTAAACTCTCAATTTAGATCTGTACTTTACCTCTGCTGGATTATTCTTGACCTATAAAGCAGAAAGTAGATAAAAAAAATGACCAGCATAGTTCTGTATAATTTCAGTATTATGAAACATTTCAAATATTGGAAGGAAAAAAAAAATCCATGTATGGGACTTGTAATAGGAAGTTTATGAAATAATTTGTGAGTGCTTTTGTTAAAACTGAACTTTCTAAGAATATGTTGGTTTTGCTTTATCACTCTCATTCTTGGTTATGGATAATGCTGCTAAAAGAATTAATTTTCCTAATATATACTTGTTCATGCAGGTAATTGCTAATATATTGGTTTTGTATTTACATTCCTCTTTCCTAGCAGGAGGGCAACTGTAAAACATTTTCCTTCATACCAGCTATTACAAGTTAAAATTAGAACTAAAGAAAATACCCAGTTCAGGAAAATAATTTAAAGCTTATGTTTGTTTTTCAGAAGCACACATTTTTCTTCTTAAAAATACTGAATAAAAAGTTAATGTATTAATTAGAATAGTATATGATCTTCTAACTTCCAGTTGAACAACTTTGTCTTTCACACTTTGGGTTGTATCAATTGATCAGAGTTTGCTTATGCCACTGTTTAAAGCCATCTTGCCAAGGCCTGTGACAAAATTTTGTTCTTTAGAGCTTTTAATGTGCAGCTTACTGTTCCTGGGTGACATCCAAAACCATAAAGTGACAGTTGTTTTCCAAGTTATGAATGCAGCTTTGAATCCATTAATGACTCCTCTGCTGTTTCTTCTGTGACTTCAGCTGTTGTACCACAGAGAGAACCAGGCAGAGCTCCTTTGCTCCTCGAGAATGTAATGCGCCACGGCTCATTTGGAGCAGCATCTCCACAAAGTAAACCTTTATAGCAGGAGCTAAGTGTAGCATCCACGAGTGGCATCTGGCAGTTTGTGATACAGAGCAAAAAAGGTTGAAGATTGTTATTCCCCAGAGCATTTTACGCAAAGGAGATTAGACTGTGCAAGAATGACTTAAAGTACCCCAGGTTTCATGCTGGAGAAGCCTGGCTTTAAGTACTGTATATCTGTAGCCAAGTTAAAATGCATGACATTCTTTTAATCTCTTCCTATTGGTAAAAGAAGAAGATATCAGCAAGGAAAATAATTTTACATGTGGTTAAACAGTACAGAGTACTGCTGGAAAGTGCAAGGAGACCTAGTCTCTGGAGACCAGTAATACTGCATTTCTGTATGCCTCTTGATCAGGTCTCTGAGTTGGTGAGAAACCAGTCCATCTTCTATTTTATTAAAGCAGAACAAATAGAATTAAATAGAAAAGCTGTCAGTGACATGTGGAGCTGGATGACTATGAGTAATCAGAAAAAAGAAACTCAGAAAAGAAAACCACCAAAAAACAGGTTAAGTAAATCAGGCAAAGACTCATTGTTGGTAATAATTCTGTTTTGAGAAAGAAAATTCAGTAAAATATGATTATTTTCTACTTTGGTAAATGAAATAAAATGGCAAGTACTGCATAGTGCAAATACATTAGTTATTGTCCAAGCAGTCATTCTCAAACTGGAGTTGGAAATAATCTTTTCTTTCCCTTGTAATGAGCAAGTAATGACAATAACTATCCCAGAGATTTATATTGCTAGCCCCTGAAAGTAAAATTAACCCAGACAGTACTTGATCTTAACTTTTTGACATTAGCAATTTTAAGTTATAAAACTAACTTAACATGAGCCGGTTTCTTCTCTGCTGCAAAGGGATCTTTGGGTCTGGCTGGGACAGAGTAAATTTTCATTGTAGGAGACCATATGTGGCTGTGTTTTAGATTTATGACTAAACCAGTATTGATAACTACACAATGTTTTGACTGTTACAGAGCATCAAACAGCCTTCCCTGTTTCTCACTCTGTGCCCCACAAGCAGAAATGTAGAGAGCAAGGTGTTGTGAGGGAGCTCACCTGGGGCAGGTGACCCCACCTGACCAAAGGAATATCCCATATAACGTCACGCTTTGCAATGAAACCTGAGGGTGTAGTTTTAACCAACTAGTCTTTGCTCAGAGACAAGCTGGACATCAGACTGTTTGTGGGTGGAGCTGAGTGATTGCTTTTGCACTTGTGGTGGTTTTTTTTTTTTTTTTTTCCTCTTTCCTTATTAAACTTGCTTTAACTGGACCCACAAGTTTTTCTCACTTTTGTTCATCATATTCAGTTCCCTATCTCGCAGTAAGCAGGGGAGTAAGTAAGTGGCTGTGCTGAATTATAGTATTTACTCTCTTTTAGTTAAAAAAACTCAAAAATTATGGCCAGAAAAAATAACAGTAACTTTCTGAAAATAATTGCATGATTTTGTGGATAACTGCAGTGCACCACTTTTACACAGCCCAGGCAGTTTTCTCTTTTGCATAAGAATCCCATTAATTCTGTGCAATAGTGTGCAGGTGGTCTGGAAAGGGTGGGAATCCAAAGTGTGACATTGTTTTTTATATAGAGATATAAAACCTTTCCTCTAAAAGGAAATAATGAGTTAAAAGGCAAAGTCAGATGCAAACTAGTAGAAAACTAACTCTTGCTCTGCCTGTTAAAATAAACTTAGTAAAAGGTCATTGGTATAAACATTGTTAACCAAGAGAACTGTTTAAGCATTCTGTTTCCAAAAAAACTCCAAACCCCCCCAAAAATAAACAAACCCCAACACCCCTCAGGCAAAACAAATGGAAAAAAAGACCTAAATGTACCAGAATTGAGTTACCTCATATTTTTTGATTTCATATCTCATAACCTGAAGGAAACAGAATTAGAGAAAGATTAGCACTTGGTAAAACAAACATATAAAGAAACCAAGAATCAGTGAGCTTTTTCTCCAGGTTTGCAATTCATCTGAAGAACCACCTTTTCTGTAGCACAATACTAAAGAAAAAACTATTGGTATTTACCCGAATACTGCACAGAGCCCTTTTAATGTGTGCAGTTACTTAATGATTGTGCTCCATTTTGAATTAGTACGATTTTTCCTGAAATGGAAAACAAAATCTATGAAAATGGTGCTTTTCTCCAGAGGAATAAAAGCAGGACTGAAGCAAGGATTTCAGCTTTATACTGAATATAATCTGAATATAAATTTTTTTTTGTGAGACGGAGTGAGAAATTATATGGCAGAGTGGATCATCTGCATTTACTAAAAATAGACAGCCATTCCCCCAAAGCAGTGTCTTTACTTAAGTAATTCTAAAAGTTGTTTAGAATTACCCCACAGAATGGAAGCTATTACTGTTTCAGAGGCAAGTTATGCTTTTCCAGTGTATATTTCAGTAGAATTCCTTGGCTGGGTAGTATAATCTTATGAATCTTTTTCAATAATGTGGTTGGAATTTTGTTTAGCATCTCTATTTTATAACTGCATTGATGAGGCACTCTGCATAATTGTCGAGTATTTTCACAAAGAGAGGAAGTTTGACTGTGTACTGTTAGAATAATTGTAAAGCATAAATCATTATTTATTTGTCACCTGTGTGGAAATTGTATTTCATTTACCTACAGTGTGGTGTTGGACACAGGAAATGGTGCAGCATATTAACAGCTTATGGAAACTGATTATTTGCAGCACCTGAGTGAACTGTACAAGTCACTCAAGGGTAAAAAAAAATCTTAGAAGTCTGGACTTTGTGTTGAGGAACGCATGTTGGTATAACATAAAGCTGAAAATATGGAACCTGATCTGATATTCAAGGACCTCATAGTCTGCTGATGCCAAGAGTTCTTCTTATAGAAATACAGGACTGAAAGAAGCCTTCTAAGACAGTGTCACGCTAGGCTAGGTGGAAAAATAGGCAAAACCCCCACTAGTACTTGTTTGTGCTTTCACACCTGGTATGTCTGAGTTGCTGTATTAATAAAAGTGAATATATTTTATTACTTCATAGTAATAGATATTCTCTCCCTCATTAGGTCTGTTGTGAAAAAAAGGTTCAAAATGCCTTTGATTTTGAATGACTGCAATTTGCTACCTTGCTCCACAGACTGTTTGAATTTAACTTATCTAGTATCATGGTAAGAAACAAAGGAATGATTCATAATGTTGCAGACATTGTTTTTTCAAAAGGGAAAAAGAAGCCTAAATTATTAATACAGCTGTCAGATACCTTGAAATACTTTATCTCTTGTAACTCTTAAATAAAACAGCCATTTTCTTGCACTGAATAATTTCTCTACTTTGTACCAGTAAACAAACAACATTTTGTGAGATATAAGACTTTTTAAAAGATTGGAGTTTACTTACTGCAAGGATATTGACAAAAATAGTCTTTGCTATTTTTTAAAAGACAAATATATGTAAAATCAAATGTATGCTCTTCCATAGAAACTAAATTGTTAGAGAATTGTTTCACTGTGCACTATTCAGTACCTAGCTAAGCTTTATATCTTACAAAAATAATATCTTTGGAGAAATAAATCTCATGCAGCATTACTATGGTGATTGTCTTAAGATGCTATTTCACTTCAGCCAGGCAAAAACCTATCAAATAGGGTTGGGGTATTCAGTGCAAAGAACGAAATTACGAAAGTATTTGGATGCCAAAAGATGCACCAAGGATGAAAATCCGTGGATATTTTGCACAACTGATGGTTGTATTGCCTAGCTCAGTGAAGTTAGTTCTGGCTGCAGAACTGCATTCATTAAATATGATGGTGAAAGTGCACCATCACTTTCTTTTGCCATCAGTGATCTTTGGTTGCTGTCAGAGCCAGCTGTTTTGGAACCAGCAGGATCACAAACTCAGGGTGATTTTGGATCTGGATCTGCGGTTTGCTTTCTTCTTTAAGAATAATAAGCAACAGTGAATGTTAAAATCTCTGAACTGTTTAGGAAGCATGGTTGAAAGAGATTGACAAAGGAGAAAATTGTCAGTCCAGACTGCTTAAACAGGTACTGTAATTCTGTATAGACTGTGTGAACAGCTGCAGTTTGAATGAGTGAAAAAGTTCTAAAAGCACTAGGCATTACTCAAGACAGTAAGAAACTCCTGAATCTCCTGAATCAGAAACATGAATATTGCACAAACCACTTGTGGGATTTATTATGGTGGCACTACTATAAAATATCTTTTTGCTTGTGTCTCCAAAATGACCATTTATTATTAAGTTTATTGATTTAATTAAAACAAAACATCTCTGCTTAAATTTAGATGCAGCGAGTGCATAGTTTTTCAGAGTAATTTTTTCAGAGTAAAACCTATGAAGACAGGAAATATTTTAATGAAATTTATATTTAAATTAATGGGAAAAATATACTACCTTAAATACACTGTGCTTCCTTCAGACATTTGTCTTGGACAGTCGATGATAAGAAAAAAAAAACAGACAAGTAAACTGAAAAACTAGTTACTCTTCATCTTTTATATAACCAGCTCATTACAGAAGTTTTATTTTTCCAAAGTTACTTCATGTTTAATCACAATAAATTTTTGTTTGCTGGCACTTTAGCTAACAACCAAGGGCAAGTTAACAGCTTTATTTATCGAATAATTTAGAAGACCCCAAAAGTATTACTTTATGTTGAATGAAGTATTCAACCTCCAGTAAGAGCTGTCATTTGGATTTCAGCACGTTTTTTCTGGTATAGATTTCCTTGTGGGTTTTCTTGATTACTGCATTGAAAGAAATATTAGAAGTGTAGTTCAAACTGAAACTTAGAAAATACTCAAAATTCTAGGACAATATTTTGTTGTCTTAATTTTGTTTTCTCCCTTTCAGCTTTTTGACAAAATTCAAGAAAAATGAGAGAAACATGTTGATGGTTCTCGTGTTTTTTTATAAAATAAGATATTTGAACCAGAAGCTTCCACTCAGGGTCTCTGTTACTTCTGTAGATTAGTCAAGCAACTGTGTCTTTGAATAATGGTTTTCTTTTACTTTCCCTTCATGCATCAAAAAAAATGAGTTGTGGGCCATCATGTTTTTGTTTGACTGTTGTGCGACTGCTTTCAGGCCAAGAAATGGACCCTTGAGCAGCAGAGTTTGGACAGTATCTGTGGGACAAAGGCAGGGGTAAAGATGCTCTTTTGAAAATCAAGAAGTAAATTAAATTAGTTTTTGCTTCACCTCAATTGTTTTACTTCCTTACTCTTTGTTTTGGTTCTGAAGCCTGGAAGAAAAGAGAGGAAGAAAAAGTCAAGCGTTTATGAATATTATTGCCTATTAATAGTTCAACCTAAATAATGTGCAGCAATGGCTGACAAACTTTTAAACATGGATGTTTAAAGTGAAAAATAAAACAACACAGCATCAGTGGCAGCAGCTTATGACAAACTTTGAAATATCTAATAAGCTGCTATCAAATCAGAAACTCAAAGCAAACAATTGCCTGTGCACAAAAATGATTGTGAAAGAGAAGAGGGTTTGTGTGGATGTTTCAGAGTTAACAAACAAACCAAAGCAGAGGAAAAGAAAATATTCACTTTGAAAAAGAGGAAGATTAGCCACGTTTAAAGAGGAGGTTATATGAGAAACACCCTTTGCCTTCAGCCCTCATCTGTCCTTACACCGCTACCATAACCAAACTGGTGGATGTTGGCAATACAGGTCCTGCACATAGGTGATTAGTTTTTTCAAAAGCTATTTGAGTTGTGTGATTCATGTTTGCAATGATATCTTGCCTGGATTTTCAGAGGGCTATGTAGCTGAGTCAACCAGAAAGCTGAGGCAAAGTGTCCTGAAACTAAATGGAGTTTTTCTGTTGCCTTGAGATTAGCTATAGATAAGCTACTGGGGATGTAAATCCAATACAGTTTTTAAGAGGTTTGGCTGTAAACTAATTAGTTTGCCTAACTTGTCTAAACATCTTTGTGACTCAGTTCAGTGCTTTTGCTTCAGCCATGGAGGGCTTTGGCTTTGGCTGATCTTGGAGGTTTGTCTTGAGTCATACTCACAATGCATGACTTCCTGACTGCTGTGCAGCCCAAATGAAGGAGAACTGTACTTTCATCTGCTGAAAACAATTTAGAAAAAATAATGGAAAAGCTTGCAAGTCACAGAGTGGTTGAGATTGGGAGTGACCTCTCGAGGTTATCCTGGTACAAGATTCCTGCTCTAGCAGGGCCCCCTAGACTCTGTTGCCAGGGAAAATGCCCAGGTGGCTTTTAAATATCGCCAAGGAGCTAGACTCCACATCTCTAGGTGACCTGTGCCAGTGCTTGGTCACCTGCTTGATGTAAAAGTGTCACATCTTCTTTTCCATGGAGAAGAACTGCTGCAAGTGATTGCGTGTGACATCGTAAACATTGTAATGTGAAGAGGAATCTGTGATAAAATACCAGCTGTTTACTGAGAAAAAGTCTTAGATATTAGTATTGCTGAAAAAGAACATCTGCTTTTGAAAAATTGAGTACTGAAAAGTTTGATTCTTGTCAGTGACAGTAACTGAACAGGTGCTGCAGCTGCTGATGTGCCTCTGTTGTGGGGTTTTAATCATGTTGTGTTTTACATCATGTGTTTTTTATCATGTTGTAGGCATGTAAGTGTCCTCACATTTGAAAGCATCATTAAGAGTAAAAAAAATGAATAATGCACTTCCTCCGCCTGGGAGTTAGTATCTGTGTAAAAGCAAAGACAGGAATCAAAACACTCATTTGTCAGCAAAATTGCTTCCTGCTAAAAATGGTAGGTAGGTGAAGTAAAGAACAGTAAAACACGTTATTTTCCCTCAGAAAATTCAGGATTTAATAAGCAAAGGCAATCATGCTAAGGGAAAAGTTTAATGCTGCCATTTCTGGTAAGATTAAAAGAGATGCTGTAAACCTATTAATTTTCTGTGATGTAGTATGGTGCAAGGATCTAAACAGAACAGATTTTTCAGGCTTATACAGGCTCTAGTCTCACAGATTCTTGGGCTATTTGGAGACAAATGATAGCCCAATTGTTTTTAAGGATTATCAGAGCATAAAAGAATCAGGAATTTTAAGGCCAAAAATGAGAAATATTTTTATATATTCAAATGCATTAAACTGAAATTCTATCATGAGAAAATTTAAAATTCTCTGTTGTTCTCATATTGTTGAATAGAAATAACTTTTTTATAAGATTATTAGCAAAAGGCTAGCTCTAATCTTGAAATGACTATTTTTAATAAATAGGCTTTTATTTTAGGTATTTAATAAAGACTATCAACTACCTACAGCTTTCAGTAAGAGACTGTTTTGAGTAGAGGAACTATAATTACAAAAGAAGCCATTGCATCATCTTCATACAAAATGATACTCTGGAAGGCACTGTGGTCATGATTTATGACCCTAATCTTTCAATTACATCTGCATGGATTGGGTCTAGGCCTTCTAGATTAAATTCTCAACGAGTGCAGTTCAATCTGCACTCTTTATCCACCAAAAAGCTGGTTTTCATTTAAAGAAAGGTGATCGACAGCTAGATATATGTGAAGAGAGCTTTGTTCATAGGGAAGTACAATTCATGGTTCACCTCGTGCTAGAAGAGACATTGAATGAAATTCTCAGTATGTATGAAGTTGAGAGCCATGTAGGAACTACATCAGTGTGTGGAATTTGAATAGCCTGTGGTGGTTCTTATATACACATTTTTGGGGCAGGCTAGTGGCAGATGCTGAGATACAGGCAACAAAAACCAACCCCCCATTGTAGCTTGTCTTTATGCTTAAATTGTGGAAGAAACCCCTTATGAATTATTATCTCTGCAGCTATACTTTCTGTATATCTTGTCTTTAGAACAGAGTTAAAAGGGTTTTGACTCTGAATTCTCTCTGAAAAAGACTCTCCCTGCCTCAAGTTGACAGCTGTTTTACTCCCTGCACTGGTAATTTGGGATCCCTCCAGGTTGACCACTCCTATTTGTGTATCTATCCATTTGTCATGTCTTGCAGTTTTCAATGGTGATTTCTCCTATTTGATGCTATTCATGAAATGGCAAGACAGTGGTTCTGAGTTGACTCACAGCCACAAGGGCTTAGCTGTGGCACAAGGATAGATGCATGATTACACCTCAGGGTTCAACAGCTTCCAAAGATTTGTCTGCCCTGGTTTCAGCTGGGATAGAGTTCATTTTCTCCTTAGCAGCTGGTACAGAGCTGAGTTTTGGGTCTGGTATGAGAATAATGTTGATGACATACTGATGTTTTGGTTGTGGCTAAGTAGAGCCACAACCAAAGTCCTTTCCTTAAGTCAAGGTTCTTTCCAGGGTCTCAGGTTCTGCCAGTGAAAAGGTGCATGAGAAGAGCAAGGTGATCTGAACTGGCCAAGGGATATACAGTACCATAGATTGTCATGTTCAGTATAAAAGGTGGAGGGAATTGGATGGGAGGGTCCCATTGCTGCTATGAGACAGCTTGGGCACTGGTCAGTGGTACTGAGCAATGGCATTTTTAGGTAATGTTCTGGGGGGAATTCTTTCAAAAAGAACAAAAGAACATGGAAATGTTAAATATTTATACAGATAAGTCCATGGCTAATGTAGTTCTCATTCAAACAGTGCATATTGCATGATGTTGGAAAAGTATGTACTCAAAACAAAAAGAACTGAAGAACAGAATACAGTTTGAAAATCATTCTTTCATATTTTTAATGTGATTCTTTCCTTAATCTATTGCAACAAACAACTTTGTAGGCTAACAAAACCCAGTCTGGTTTATTGCTGAATTTAGAGGTCAAGTTGCATTTCTTGCCTCAGAACCTTAAGCACATGCAATTCTGTCCAAGTGTCTAAAACTTAAAATGTGCTAAGTTTCCATGAAGACAAAAAAGAGCTTTTAGTATACTATTTATACAATGTATGCTGCCTTCCTGAAATATTTCTGAGCTAGAAGCTTCTGGTAATGGCTCTGTAGCAGCATAGCTATTGTTAATTTCTTGCAAGGTAACATGAAATGTAATAAATTATTGTTCTCTTCTTCACAAAAGAAGGAAGAAACACAACCAAATAAACCCCCCCAAAAGAAGGGGAAAAATGTAGTTTATGTCAGACAGGAAAAGGATTTATTAACTTCCCACAGTTTAAATTACTGAGTCATTGAAGCTTCTGAATCAGAATACCTCACCATTTTTAAGAAATTTAAGAAAATGTATTTTCCATGCTAAAAATGTCTTGCTGGCAAAAAAGGCATCATTCTCTGTGTCTCTTTCCTCCCTGGGAGTAAGAAAGCATTTAGTGTGAGTTATTACAACTCTACATCAGGAAATGGCTCCCCAGCTGCAGTCTTAGTCAAGAGATTCTTCTTCTTAAAATGAAATAATTTGGGATTCATGAACTACCTCAACCCTATCAGACTGGCTACAGATAAACTCGAGCTTTTTTTTTCCTATTCTATCTAATTCTCACAATGGTCAAAACTCCATGAGATGATGCCTGTGTCTGTAGGCAGCTCTGAAGAGCTGGACCATACCTGTCCTGCCAGGTTAAGGACATATTGTAGATTTTGGCTGTGGAAGACATTAAACTTTCTCTGTTTAAAACTAGCCTGGTTATACTATAGGAAAAATGTGAGCTCAGGATGTCTGCTGTAGACAGGATTTCACCATAGTTGGCTTTGCTCATGTACTGTATGAGAACTCTGTCAAGGTGCCAAGTGTGAATGGGCATTTTCTTTTTGACAGAATTTCAGAATCTGATTAAAAACACTTATTGAACACACAGGTGTCTCGTAGTCTAAGCAGTCTGCCTGGTTTAAGAATTTTGGGGCTGGATACAAGAGCGGGGATTTTTTTTTTTTTATTCTTCAGGGCACATTTCAGCTACTTTTACCTTCAGTTTGCTGGCAGGAGTCTTATCACTGCTTTTAGCAGGAAGCCCTGTGTGACAAGATGGAGAAAGAGAGAGAGATTTGTGATTCCTGGGGGGGGGACAGGGGAGAAAGTGACTATAGGGAAGAGATCTCAACACACAGAGACAGATTTACTCTAATAAAATAGATTCCCAAATTCTTGTTTGAACTGCTGATGTTTAAGGCCACAACACATAGACTGCAACTTGGGTGTTTTGTATAAGGATTGCTTTCCATCATTTACTTTGCAGTTAAAGATACATGACAGGCCACAGGAGGCGTGAAGTCTGACAGGAGTTTTTTTTTTCAAAAGTAAAAAAGAACCAATGCACTATATAATACACTGACATTAGTCGAGATAGAGTGCAAATATCTCTCCAGAGAAATACTTTCGTTTATAGCAGGATCTGATTTTGACTTCCACAGAATATAAAGCTGGTGTGAATTGCATGTGTTTTGCACACCCAATAAATGTCAAGGCACTAGATATTATACTGCTTTGTAGTCACTTGTAGCCACTTCTCAATTTATTAATTTTCAGACCACCCTGAACTGCATATATTCCTGAGTTTTCTCACCATATGATGGGAATAAATCCTTACTAACCTATTGTACCTCACAGTGTGTTTCAGTTTTTTCATTAATGTTTGGAAAGACCACTGAGACCATTTAATATGTGCATAACAGAAGGAAAAAGTCTTAATTATTGTTAGATGGCTACAGGTTTAATTATCCCCACTCTACTACCTGAGAGTAGTAGAATTAAACTTTAGAGGCTCTAATAATTGGGCTGGGGTTATGTCATTTATAACTCAGTGTGGGATAATTTTTCATGCAACAAGCTTTACTTTCTTCACTTTCAAATTTAAATCTAGCTTTCTTTAATTCAAATTTTCCTGAAAAAAGCCATATTGCTACTAGCATAAATTATGGTAGATGAACATTAATGATGTCTGTTCACAGCTGTTCTTAGCTTAAGTAATTACCTCTCACTCCCTATGATCAATATTTTAAATGCCTGAACTATTCAATTAGGAGCACAAACCACTTCCTTCTGTTATTACTATTAAAATCAAGTCTAAACTGACATACCTGCAACATTCATGTTATAGAAAAATATGTTCGAGGTTGTTGATTTATTAAGCAAATTGGTTTTGTGTGTGATGAGAGATCTGAATATGTGTAGCATTGCAAGTGCACTTAAAAACCCATTGAAATTAATGCTACATTAATTACTGATTCCATGAACACTCTAGCATATGCTGGTATTAATTGCATCCATTATCACAAAATAAACATCTCTTTATAAAAACAAATGATGCTTCATTTTAATATTCTTGATTTTGATATCCTCCTTCACAGCTGTTGCTACTTCTGTTTCAGTGTTTTTGCTATAAAGAGCCACCTGTTAATTATAACAGATATTTTGGTTATTTTTATCCTTCACAGAAAAAAACCCCAACACCTAAAGCAAAAATATAACAGAATCTTAACCCTCTGAATTATTAAATAAAATTGTATTAAGTTTGTTTGCAAGAATTTCCTCACTTAAAACATTTTTTATCCTTTTATTCATATATACAATACATAATGAAATGAAGTACACACTTTTTAATATTTTTACTACAATCTTAATGTTTGTGTTCATGAAACTGTTTAGACAGCTACTAAGAGAAACATTTCCTTTGAGTGCATTTCTGTGCACAAGAATACACTTGATAAGAAGCCACAAAAACTTGTTTCAAATGGGTTATATAAAAATCTGAGAAAGTAATTTTGGATTAAATTTTGCTTTCACCTAATGAGCAATTGCTGCTTACCCTGTAAATCTGCCATTTCTTAGCCAGACATTTTTGTGGTGAAAACCTTCAATCAGAGAGAACAGCCTGGCTTTTAAAGTGCCAGTTTCCTTTGAAAAGTGTCTCATAAATCACACTATAAGGTTGTATTGATTTTGTTTCAGATTAATTGTCTTGCAGTTTAGATTTTCTCAATTACAAGCAGAAAGTTTCTGCTGCGGGAGAGAGTGATTTTTTAAAATTTTCATCTTTGCAAACTGAACCTGGGTTGTACAATTTTCGGTTTTTTTCTGCCCTGACTTTTATCCGTCTGCACCAAACCTAGTCGTGAGTCCCTGTATTGTTATTAACTCCTCTCCACAAACATTTTAATTAGTTGTATCTGAGGGCAGGATTCCTGGCAATGAGAATGTAATTGCCAATTACTGTAGTGCAGCAAGAGAGACTATCTCCTGTCATTTGGCCATTACCTAGGGTGAGATTTCAGCATAAGTTGAAGTAAAGACCTTGGAATTAAGGCAGAGAGAAATGTTTCATGTGACATTCAATGGTGCTTTATTTTTTAGCTGTTTCTCAGAGTGGCACCCACAGGCCTGAGCAAAATGCCTAAATGGTACAGTTTATGAGCTAAGTCAGGTCCTTCAGATGGGATTCATGGAAGTTTACAATTTTGGGTGAGCCACCCATGACATGTATTTTGAAATGTGAAGTACAAGCGTAGCTCTCTGATGAGAGTACATGGCCTTCATCTGAGATGGGGATATAAGCTCAAAAGGAGATCAAGACTTTTTTCCTGGGTGGGATCACAATTAGAGTCAGCTCTCACTGGATTTTGAAAGCAGAATGACCTGCTTTGCTTGTACTATTTCCTTTGACATTGAATAAGGACAATGTATGTATTTCTTACAGTAATCTTAATGCCTAGATCTTTATATTCACAGGTTTTAGTCTTTTTTTGTTTGTTGTTGGGGATAGAATCTTTTACTTCAGAAATTAAATACAATAAAATTGATTGGCAAAAAAGATCATTAAAATTTATTGACATACCTAAAAAAAAAAAGAAAATCACAGCTACTATTATGTAATCTGGTTTTCCTACCACCCTCAATCCCCTTCCCCCCATTTTTCACTATTTCATATTTCAGAAAAGTGCTGCCACTGTCTTCTTCCATTCTGCTTTCCATTCTCTCTTTACATCTAAAGTAATTCCACATTCTATAAAGATCTCTAACTTATGGTCATAAGCACCTATATTGCCGATTTTTTTTATCCAATAGCATAGCAATTACAGCAGTCATTCAGGTATTCAGCTTCAAAGCTTGTTCAGAAAGGTTAAAAATAATTTCTGATCTCCGGAAAAATGTTGTAGTCAGACATTTCTGTATGTTGGTCTAAATATGCTTTTCATGTTAGGGATGAATTTAAAAGGTCTAAGGGCTATGAATCTGTTATAGACTTTCATGGAAAATCACTGGATAGAGGAGGGTGGCTGACTTTAACCCTTGCTCCCAGGACAGCTTTAGGCATCTTATGTTAAGCAATGATTGGTGTTATGATTGAAATATGTTTTGGTGCTATGATGAAGGCCAAAGACCTCTCTCTTGAGTGTTTGGACCTCTGTGAAGAGATTTATGGCTTCTACTAAGCTATTTTTCTAGTCCAGCAAATCAGCAAATAAAGCTCTATGCCTTCATGGACAGATCTGGAGCATCCTTTGTCCCACATGAGCCTCTACCACTGTGCATGGGGATGTATTTTGTAAGAGGGGGAAGAGTGGAGTCTGAATTTTCTCACATGAGGATACCCAGGTGCTGTGCTTGCCTTTTGCTTTCCTGATTGGGTGCCAAAATAATATTTTAGCCAGGTTGTTCAGGGAACGTAGACATTTTTGGGATATCATGGGAGATAAGGACTGAAAGGGGAAGGAAACCAGTAAGCAGAATCCAAAACCTTCCATCAAAAGCTTGTATTCCTAAGAATTTTGCCATTTAAGGTGTTAAGTGAGGGTTATGAAACTTGCATATTTTAATGAGTTAGATATGTTTATAATTTCAATTACTTATGTTCTTTTAGGGGTTTAGATCTTTTCCAGAAAGATAACTCTTGGACTGTACACAAGAGAATCTTACTAGGGGAACACCATTTGTCAAAGTTACTTCTCAGGTTTAAGATATATGTCTGTTCTAATGAGAGTTTTTGGCTAGTCAATTTTAGTTTGTTGCCTGGGAGAATAGTTCTGATCTTTCCCTTTTCATTACAGCTCCCTCATTTAATGCTATTTTTAATTTCCTTTAAAATAATTGTACCCAAACTGTGTTGTTTTCTGTAAAAACTTTTTTTTTTTTTCATCATGAGTTAAGGTCTTTGAATTATGCTCTCTTTGTGGAGAATCTAGCTAAAGGAGTAGAGCTTATTTGTAAGACAGATGCTCATCTGATTGCAATTTCAACATCCTTGCCAGTAATTTAGAGAAAAAAAAATCTGTATCTGTGTCATTGATATATTTTAACTACTATTTTTATATACGAAAAAATAGGACAAAAACCCAGGATTGATTTGGTGAAATTGTTGCTATCTATTAATACCTAAGGATTATAAATGGAACACCACTAATGTCTTAGGTTAGTTCAGTTAACAATCATTTGAAAAAAAAGTTTTTCTTGGAAAGATTTGATAAGTTTTGTAGAAAAGCAATGAAAGCATCATTATTAGAAACATTTAAAATTGAGATAGACAAAAATTTTGAAATATATCCTGAGATAAAATATGCATTAATAGATAGATATACTGGATAAAATATGTCTTTTTCTCTCTGATGTGCGAGATTCTGTGAATCAAGTCTTTTCTGTACCAAACTGACTAATTTAATCAGCCAATATTATTATTATTATGTGCTACTGCATGCATGAAACATAGATTTTTAATGTATGTCTAATAAGTCCTTCTGCTATATTATGAAATACAAATTGGTTGCCGTGAGAACAACTAAGTGTATGTTCACTGTAGGAAGAGATATCTAAGTGAGATGTTAAGTAATTAATAAAAAATTAGAACCCCTAAAAGTGCAGATATTTTTGGTAACTGTCAACATGTTTTAGTGTAATGGAAGAACATACAAATTTAATCATGTATCAGTTACCTATGATAGTATGGTTTTGCTTTCTAACTATATTAATGTCTAACTTTATACATCCAATTTGTTATATGTAAATTAAGAGGTAAATAGTCTCTTTCAGTGAAGCCATATTTCATTTAATTTGAATTATTGTGCTTTAGTTTTTTTTTTCATCTGCTGCCATTTATGAATAATACTGTATTTAACCACGGTATTTCTTGAATTGCGGTCATAATTTGGGTGCTGACATCACCTCTCCATATTGGGGTTGCCATTAGGAAGTCAGTGCTTAACCTGAATGTTGTTGCCAGATCTGAGATCAGATTATATCCTATTCTGTTCAGGGTTGGAAAGTGAAAATAATTGGTGGCAGAAAACATTATCCAGGACAGCTGAGAGGACTAGTAATAGCTTTCAAATATAGATTAGATGTTGTCCCTGAAAATAAGCCTTCTGATTTGTTTTAGCATAGTGGAATCAGTTCTCATGAATTGTAAGATAAACAAGAATCATGCTTGCATTCCTTTGTAAAAGATATCACCTGATGGACTTCTCAAGTGACCAGTGGAGATGGAGAGGTGGTAACTTCTCTGTCCAATCTCTGATCACTGTCCAGAAACTTATATATACGAAGTCAGCAATAAACTAGAGAATTCCTTTCATCTTCTCTGCCTGAACACCCGTTGTGTGTTGCAGTGTGTTTCTATCTGTGTCACAGTAACAATTATATACGAAGAGAATCTGCTCTTCCTACTAGCCATTCAATGTCCAAAGCTGTGTTCATTCATTTCTAGATTTAACAGCTCTACATTTACACACACACTATATATATATATATATATATAAACATATATATAAACATATATATTTAAAACTATTGCATTGATTCAGGTACTGACAATATTGATGGTGGTTTGGTGTTTCCTTTTAAGAATTTTTACTTTTGCCATATTTCTGCTGCAGTCATGTGTAGTACTGCCTTTGTGTTTGGCTAAAACCTCAAAATCATTAATCCTAACTCTACAAACAAGTGGAAGAAAGAATTTTGCTTTCAGTGTTTTTCACTGCTTCAAATGTGTTTTTTCTTTGTTTTTCATAGAAGAACCCTTATTCCTGGGCCAGAGAACATATTCATTCTTATTTCACTCTCCTGTAATATCCAGGTTTTCCTTGAGATGAACAACTAGTTTTCTTTATATTGACTTTAAAGGCAATTTCAATTATGCTTCAACATTATGTTACATATACACCACTCTTTACACTTTAGAAAGACCAGAGTGCCATCTCATTTTTTAAATTTATATCTTACTAAACTGGTTACGAGCCAAAGTTTTATATAATCAACATTTAATTGAACATATTAGAAACAGTAATATATACACGTCTTCCCTCAGGGCTTGGCTTTCCTGCAATGCAACTGTTAATAGATGAGGTGGTGATACGGGGAATGTCAATATTATAGTTTTCAGAATAAAATAAAAGGCCATTAGCAGCATTTAATTTGCATTATTCCCATTCATTCATGAAGAGGGCGCAAGGGCAGAAAGGCAGTTGCCTGATGTCAGCCAGTCAGGTGTGAGTTTGAGTTTGTTCACTGGAGATTGCGCACTCCCAGTGAATCCTGATACTTTGCTGAGCTCATGCTGTGACAGTCTGAAAGCACCATGTGACTGTACCTCATAATGACTAGAAGGTACCTTGAATGTCCAGAATGGATGGTAGAGTGATTAATAAACATGTAGCATTTGCTACTGATTTGTCTTTTATATCTTAAAAGATATCTTTGTGACACTTGCTCGAAGCTCTGTCAATTCACAATATCTTTCTTTCAAAGATTTAAGCACAATTCAGTGTATTATTGAAGATACTTTTTGAACGGAGTGTTAAATTGATTCCTTTTTGCATTTTTCTCTGTTTTCACAGGTGCAAGGTGTGAGCTTACACTGTTTGTGTTACTCTAAAAACTCACCTAGTTCACCTTCTGTTAGTTTCATCTGAGTACATTTAGAATTTAAAATGTATTTGCTAATGTGTATTTGATTCAGTCATTTAAAGCTCTCACCAAGATTTTTGTGAGGTTGAAATACTTAGTATTTTTTATTCAAGGAAAGGCTAAGTCTGTGGAAGGAGGTAATGACTATTATACAAACAGGTGCAGCTGTAAAAAGAGCCCTTCTTCCACTCTGAAACAAAAGAAGCAACATTTAAGGCATTATGAATTCAAAATCAGAAAAGTGTTTTCAGCATGTGTGGGCCTGTGACAAACCTCTTTCTCAGGCTTCCAGATAGAGTATCAGGGAACCTTACACATATTCAAAAAACAATGTGATAGTAAAGTATGAGAAGCAGAAGAAAAAGCCATGTAAAGCAAACATCCAGAACCCTGAACAGAGTGGGAACTTAGTCTGCTCTTATTTGAGCTGTAAGGCCAATTGTGTCTCATTATTCCTGCCAGATGCAGTAGATAGCAGGCCTAGATAAATTGTTGGTGGAGAGGTTGTTTTGTTGGTGGATTTAATAGATGTTTATAGCAAGCTGCAAAATAACTGCCTAGAGAATGGTTGACAATGAGCCTGCTGGTATATCAATAAATAATAGCATGTTTTTTTGTTAAAACAGGGTTCTAACACTGGTGCCTAGATAGGCTGGAAGGATGAGCTTCCTGATGGTGATTGATGGTCTGGGGAAATCAGCAGGCACTGCTCTAAGAGGTGAGCATACTAGAAGACCTTGCTGAGAGAGATGGCACAGGTAGGGGGTATGGGATGGGAGGGAAAAAGCACAACAGCAAACAGCTCAAACTGGGAGATGGGAACTGTAATATTAGTCTCCTTCAGGACACTAAGTCACAGGAGTAGCTACCTCAGACACTACCAAAGAGCATAAGTTTACCATTTTTGTTGTGTGTTCTGAGAGGGTTGTACTTGGCTGATGAAAGTTAAACATAGAGATGTAGCCTCTTTGTGTGAACTATTACAGTTTCTACAGATAAAAGGAGTTGCCAAACACTGAGTGAAGAATATGAATATGCATGTATTTTAAAGTGTGAAAGAGACTAATGAATCATGTAGTCTGACCTATCCTGGGCTTTCAAGTTTTTCAAGTTTTGAGCTCCTTACCTTAGATTTAAGAACTGTAGCACCTAGGAAATTAAACTTAACATTAGAGTCTTTAAGTCCTTTTAATGGCAGGAATAATAAGAGTGAAATATGTCTAGATAACTCTTGCTGTTAATCTGTTGAAGAAAGTAGTTTCTCCCACTCCCTCTCTAGCCTTGGTGGAGTACGTATTGTCGTATTGCATCTGGCACTGTGGAGTAAGTCACAAGTATTGACCATTTTGGCATGTTTTATTTGTAAGTTTCTAGAAACTTCTGAAAAGTAGAGGTCATTGTAGGAAGTTTGCATGGTTCACTTAGAAAACCATGCAACCCCCCTAAATCACTGAAATCCAGGCTTCTCTGGTTAATTTATCCTGCTTCTTCGCCATCAGCTAAAGAGATGTTTCAGTTCATCCTGATCCTGAGTTTATCTAAACTACATTTAAATGAGCTAATTCAGCTGTACGAAGGGGAATTTTATGGATGGTGAACTGTGAACTCCATGCTTCTCTAATTAGACTGCTGCCAGTAACTGAGTTAGCTCAAGAAGTCATACAAAACCTGTCTGTGTGTTAGTGTATATAATGCGTTCCTCAAAGAGCACAGAGATCTGGACTTTCAGTAACTTTCAGTTTTCCCCTAGTGTGCTATGCTGAAACCTAGGTAGAAGTTTTTTAATCCCTTCATTCTCTGCTGTTTTTAAAGTTCATTTTTCTATGGCTACGTGATTTTAAACAGTCTGACTCTCCATGTATGTGAATTTGAACAGGCAGAACTGGTTAGGACTCATGCCTCTGACTGGGTGTTTGTGTATGCATATACACACTTAATCTGAAATAATAGGAAAGCAATATTCCTCTGAAATCACTATCCTGTTCATCTAGGAATCTTCATACAATTTCCACAGAATCAGGTGTTTTAAAACAAATCCTTTTCTTACATTCTCTCAGTGTTTTGGATTTTATGGAGTTTCAGGTCTAATATTACAGTAGAACACCTTCCATCATTGCCTAGGCCACATTTAATGAGAGTTTGCCAATAAAGTGAAATGTTAGTTTCTCTTGACAACTTTTTGATGTACCTAGATGAAGATAAATTTATTATGTTTGCCTGCAAAACCAAGTTTCATAGCGCCTTGTGATTAAATACGTTTATCATCCTAGGACAGCTTTTGTTGGTCTGGCTTCTCTTCTGCCCTGTATGATACAGATATATGTCCCACTGCTGCAAGCTTCAGGAAATCAACATGGAAGAAAAAGATCCTATTTGTACTTTCCTAACCTCCTCAAAATGTTTATTTTGTTTAATTTGTTACATTTTTGAGACTTTTAGGTGGCCAGAATTTTCCTTTGTTTTCTAAACATGACATGAAGGTATCTGCAAATTCCAGTGAGGTAGGCAAGCAAAAGACACAATAATTACAACAACAAAAGTTTGATTTAGGGTAGCAAGGATCAAATTTACTGGGGGAAGAGTATGAGTAAGGAAAAAAGGCATAACTAAATTAAACCTATAGTACCTGTCAGAGGCAGTCATGTCTCAGAACTTGCTCGTAATTGGGATCTATTAGAACAATAATTCTGTAAGAGGAAGACATGCTAAACACTGGTCCAGAGGACACTGCTGTAATGTAACTGTGTGTAGTGATAGATGACAGCTTAGTAAAGCTACCTCTCTGTCAGATTCCCAAAACTTTGATTTCTGTAAATGACCAGGTCAAATGGGATTTAAAATTAAAATATTGCTTCTTCGCTTGAAACTGTCTAGGGACCAGAAAAATGTGAACAAAAATAAAAGCTTGGCTGCTGGCTTTCTTTATTGTGCTTTTCTCTTCCTGTATGTCCCAATATAGTGTGTGATATTTTATCTGAATTCAGATTCTATCTGAATTTGTGCAGATGGACCACCCTGCCAACCCTGAAAACGCTGAATTTATGAAATTGCAGACAATGATTTTCCACGATGAGTGTTGAATCTTGATGTAGCAGAATAAATCAAGCTGATTCTTAACTCAAAGTGTTATGCAAAGGTTGAGACTTTCCTTTTGATGTATCATAGAATTGCTCAGAGTCTTAGAATCTCTTGGTGGTTTTGGTGTAAATGGGTGACATTTGCTTTGGCTGTCTGTTAAATGCCTGTGTATTCATGCCCTGGAAGGTACATTTGCAGCAAAATAGAAAACAGTGATGACTGAAAATAGTAATGGCAATTGGTAAATGTTCACTTTACTAAATGTCCAAAAATCCATAGCATAATATAAGTCACACTGATTAGAAAGTGACTCTGCAGGGATGCAAATGTTATTATGAATTATAACTGTATGTAAAAAATAGATGAAAGAAGACTTTAATAATGTAAATCGAAAACTGGAAATTGCACAGAACTGATAAAGGAAGGACAGAAGGTGACATATGTAGTCAGCAGAAATAAGAAAAATAAGAGGATTAAATATAGGAAGAAAAAAATAAATCCTGACAATTTTATCAGTGTGTTTCTGGATGGCAGTAGTGGAATTGATCATATGAATGTGGGAATGGCAGAGATGTTCAATAAATATTGAATATTGAAATACACTGAATAAGTATTTGGTGAAGAGGGGGAAGGAACTCGATGATGTAGTATGCTTTGCTATCCTGCATTTTTAAGGAGATTAAGTAACAGCTACTAAACTAGAAATCCTTAAATCAGCAGGTCCAAATAACTTCCTTATTACAACCTGGCAGAACTGCTCTCTCTGGCAGTTTGACAATTAAGCCTTTTTTTCCAGTCACTTCATAGTTTTTCATCTTTTCATGCAATATTGCAGATCCTTAGTAAGTTCTCAGCAGTTCTCTAGACATTGTACTTAACCCATTTGAATTTCCTATTGGGGTACGACATAATTCCTTCATATGTTGTTTAGCACATCTCATACTGAGCTGTAAAATTAATGTTTCTCCTCATCTATAACATTTCCTTTGAGCTACAAAATTGCATGACAGTAGTCTTTGCATCTGGTGTAGAAAAACATGCAAATATATTTTTTTTTGTTTCACCATGTTAAATGTACTACGTTTTTTGCTGAGACCTTCACTGAGAATGATGACATCTGCCTTTAACTCAAAGGAAAATTTGATAGCTATCTTGTCCATCTGACTTTATGATCTACTAACACTCCCAGTAAGATGAGAGTTTGTAGTAATTGTGCTGACCCTATTCACGCTCCAAGATAAAAGAGAAGATCTGTTGGTAAGAGAATAAGGTTTTGTGTGTCAGTATCATTGCTGCTGTGATTTTTATCCTTCATACTTTCTACACACCATTTTGAGCAGTGTTATTTTTTTCTCCCTAGCATGTTACTGGTAGTGTGTAATGATGATATTAAGACATCTAGAATAATATTTAAAATTACTATGCTGCCTGTTTGGAACTTTTGCTAGGCAAGTATCAGCCACTGAAGACTGCTCTTTAGATAAGATCTCTTCAACATAGTCTATTGAACCAAGCATAGTATATCATATTGACCTGTCAAAATCAGAAGGAAGAATCCTTGTTGTTAAATTTTGGAAAATGTTATGAAACCTTAAAAAAATAGCATTTGGTGTTTACTAATATTAGAAACTATTCTTAACATAAGTTTGTCTTGGATATTGTAACTAGCTGGCAAGAAAGTTTTAAAAAAAATTATGGAAACAGGTGAGTAGAAGTGGAATTAAAAATCAAAATAATACCTCAAAACAAATATGGCCAAGACCAGAAGCTCTAAGGAGGTCATAGCAAAATTATTTGTATAGGTCTTATGCAGTTGTATTTCTGCATGCTGGACTCACTGAGAAGTGTGTTCATCAGCTGCTAATTTTGGCCTTAGAAATATTTCACATGGAAAATGTTTTTCTTCACTATTTCTTTTTCCATTTCTCTAGCCTTCCCTCATCCCTGTTGTCCCATTTTCTTAATCATTGATTCCTCCAAAAGGAGGACCTCTGACTGTTCGCTGCTGTTTAAATATCCATGGAACTTGCATATGATCACTCTCCTGCTGGGGTGATAAATCAGAATCAGATGATGACTTCTGTATGACTAGAATCCAAACTGTAGACTTTTAGTCATTGAGAGGCACAGTGCTTTTTTGGGCTGGGATGAAAAATATGAAATCATAGCCACATATATGATATTAATTTTGACTGCACATTACTAAGTGCTGCTGAATTTAGATGTCATGGTACTTGTTTTAGAGGAGGGAAGGAAGGTAAATTATCCACAAGCTCTCTTTTACATCACTTTAGACAACCCTTACTTTGCTTCTCTAACTTACAACATCCTGATAGGTATACAATTTTTTTGATAGTATTTAATCACAGGCTTCTTGTCTCACCCATTCATTTACTCTGGTTTATGGCTGTCACCAAGAGGAAGATGATACTCTGACAGAATTAATAAAGAGAAAATCAATAACAAATTATAAAAGTGCAAAACAGAAGTACCAGAGCTAGAACTTGGATAAAGTCATTTGGGCAATAATGTAGAGGGTAAGTTAGATATATACTAAAACAATATATTTCCATAATTTAAAAAAAAAAAAAAAAAAAAATCTTTTTTAGATGTAGCATTTTAATTCAAAGAGAAATTAACTCTGGTCAGTATTTGGGTGGAGGTCAGACTAGAGGATATTAATATTTAGCCTTACCCGTGAATATACTTCAGGATCTCTATTTCCTTAATGTTATGGTGATGCTACTTACTACAATATTTACACAAGCAGTTTCCTTCTGCTTGCAAGAGACACAAGTGTCTTTCTTGTTTTCTGCATCCCAGAAGAATGTAATAAGTCTCAACATGTCCAAGTGCAGGGTGCTGCACCTGGGTCAGGGCAATTCCAGGCATGAGCACAGACTGGGAGAAGTAGTCACTGAGAGCAGCCCTGAGAAGAAGGACTTGGGGGTTCTGGTGAATGAAAAGCTGGACATGACCTGTCAATGCATGCTCACAGCCCAGAATGCTGCCTCTGTGCTGGGCTGCTCTAAAGAAGCATTGCTGCTGGGTTGAGGGAAGTGATCCTGCCACTTACTCTGCTCTGGTAAATTCTGTGTACAGCCCTGGGATGTTCAGAACAGGAAAAACATGATGTAGCTGCTGGAATGGGTCCTGAGGAGGGCTGTGAATATGCAGCCTCAAAGGAGCTCAGGCTAAGAGACATCAGGTTGTTTAGACAGGAGAAGGGGTTGAAGGCTCCAGACTTCAAAGCTGCTTTCCAGTACCTATCAGGGGTTTGTAGAAAAGAGGGAGAACAACTTTTTATGCATGCAATGATAGAGCAAGGGGGAATGTTTTTAAACTAAAATAGGAGGCATTTAGATGACATACCAGGAGGAAATTTTCAATGTCAGGGTAGTGAGGCACCAGTAGAGGTTGCCCAAAGAGGAGTTGGTGCCCCATGTGGATGGAATTGTTCAAGGCCAGGTGAGATGGGACTTTTAGCAGCCTGATGTAGGGGATGGCATCTTTGCCCATGGCAGGTGAATTAGAACTAGATGATCTTGAAGGCCCTTCCAAGCCAAGCCTTTTTATGACTCTATGATACCCTAATTTTTAAAAATTAGTTTTGTTTGCCTCACCTAAATATTAGTGTGTAATTATTGCCTCCAAATGATGTATTCATTTTTCATTATGCTGGCTACTTGTAGATAATGGAACGTTAGTCCTAAATATTCAAATAAAAGTAATATCTTGTTTTGTGTCTAATGAAATACCTGTTTGAATCTTATTTGTGTAGAATATTTACTCCTCTCCCTGTCATGTTTTCTTCTTTCAGTCACATGAAAATGTAGCTCAAAATAGTCCTTATTGTCTCTTGGCTACTAGACTTACATTCTTGGTGGTATGCAGATGAAGAGATTTGCATTGGTCTCTTTTAAATAGCATCACTACAATGAGATCAGGAATTCTACAAGGTTTTGGCAGTAGAATGAGAAAATACACGGGTAAATATATCAGTGTTTGCTAATGTAAAACCTCTCCAGTATTTATTCATCTAGTGAATCCTTTTTCTTTTATAGAATGAATAGAGAAGGATTTTTGGCTTTTGTTTGCACTGCAGATCTGTTGTACAAATGAGATCTGTCATGCACTCTGTATTAGTTCTGTGTTCACGATACCCACTCTTCCAGAAAGCTTATTAGCAGGGAAGGCAAAAGAAACGATCACTAGAATATCAACCATGCTTTAAATTGAAAGTCTGGAGTGAGGTGCACAAGAATGAAGTTTTATCCATGTTGTAAACTTTATTTTAAACATCTGGTGTCTTTCAAGGATGATGCAGAACCCACTTTTGTCATTAAATTCTAGGGATGATGTTAAAGATATCTAATACATTATAGCCCACTTGATGTGAAGCATTACCACAGCTACTTGAAAGATGGATTCAGTAGCATAATTTAGTTTTAGACAGCTCTAGATTAGAATATTTTACATTTCTGCACTGGTGGTATCTTGAATAGAATTTGGTTTCTTTTATCAGGCATATTATCTGGTAATATTAAGTAAAAGTGTATTAAGTATAGCTGACACTTTACTGCATGTTTGTTCTCATATTTTTGCTGGTTTAGAATGAAGGAATGGCCTACAGGTCTTGTTGCCATCTGTGGTGCTAAGGATGGGGTTTAGATCCCTACTATGTTTGGGATTTCCGCATACCCTGTTTTGTAGACATGGATATTTGAATATAACCTGTAATATATTGCAGTTTTCCAATCAGAAGGTCTTGAAGTCATGAAAAAACAGTCACCTGTCTTTTTCTATGAGTATGGGGTTGAGTGGTGAAAGCTATTGCTACCAGACTTCAGAGCAGAAGTGGTGACTGGTAGCAGGGATTAAGTGACTAATTGTAGACATTTAGTTTTAACCAAAGTACTTTGAGCCACATGTGCCCTTCCAAAGGCTTTCATCTGCTCTGTCTTGCTTGGTTTCATTTATTCATTTATTAATTAATTCCATCTGGGCACTGGAAGCTGTGCAGGTTGTTGAACCTGTGTTGGTGAATACGTGGAGTTGTGCATCACCACTTGCACTTGGATCTTCAATGTCTAACAGATTTACTCTAATTTAAATTGCCTGGGCAGAGAATGAGTTCAAGGCTAGTGTGCTCCCTCATCCATCTTTTCATGTCCATATTGTTCTTAAGACTCTGCCTATAATTTATCTGCTGCCATCCCCAGTGAACTTGGAACACCTACACATCCCTTTTGATCTTGCAGTGGATTACATTGAGCCATTTGTAACAAGGATTCATGCAGCAAGGGATGATTCTGTGGGGCAGATAGACTACAAATCAACACTGTGCACCTGGGCGCACGCTAATCTTTCTTCTAAGGTCACCTCAAGATGGTGCTTGAATGCAGGATTGCATCTGTAAACTGTTCATTTGAACCAAATTTAACTTTGGTTGCAAAAGCTAAGACTAATCTTGATCCTTTCTGAGAGGGACTGTAACAAAAAAAAAAAAAAAATCCATTCAGAGAGCCTTTAGAGAGGTGATTAGGTATGAAGACACTCTTGGACATAGAGGAACTAACTCCAAGAGATTAAAGGAGCTTCATGGACTTTCTGTGAGGCTGTGTCATCAGATCCACATTTATATGCAGGACTCTAGTGCAATATGGCCACTTCCTTCATCTGAATCTCAGCTTTGTGGAAATGAGGATGTTGCTTCCCTTGTTTATATCTCCTTTACTCTCACTGCAGTATGACCTGCTTCTCAACAAAGAATTGTGACACCAGTTGATTCAGGCTATTAGAGGGTTACAGTTTTGGAAGAGGCATACGTCTGGAACAGCCTTTGAAAGTACTGTCCAAATGCACACTTAAAATTTTTCACCATTTTTATAGCTTTGGCTGCTCATGTGCACACAGACAACCAAAAAGATTAATGTTGTTGGATTAATCTGTTATTATTATGTATGCCTTATTTATTTATTTATTTATTTAGAACTTTAGAAATTATTATATGAGAAGAAAGGAAATGTATGGAAAATTGGTTAAGAAAATTAGTAAATTGTCATTTTGAATAACCTGAATAGGAGATACTATAGTATTATTGTAGTTCAGCATTTTTATCCTCCAGGACACAAAAAAAATTATCCCTAATGGAGAAAGAACACTCTGCACTCAAAATGCTTGTTAAGTATTTTTCCGAAGAGAATAATCTGAGCCTTATTTGAATAAAGCCTATACAACTCTATGTGAATAGAACCCAACATTAATGCATAATAAGTTTGTCTCTACAGAGTGTAAATGAGTTGGGAACACTCTTATGGTATTAAGATTTCAACTTTTGAAAAGTCTGTGCTGAAGCAGCCTTCTGGCAGCACCTGTGGACCCCTGGAGAGAGAAGCCCACACTGGAGCAGGTTTGCTGGCAGGAATTGTATCCTTATGGGGGACCCACAACAGAGCCCCTGTTCCTGAAGGACTGCATCCTGTGGAAGGGACACGTGCTGGGACAGTTCCTGAAGTGTGGCCTGTGGGAAGGAGTCACGCTGGAGAAGTTGCCTGTGGGGGGGACTTCTGCTTAAGTAAGGGGAATACTCCTGCCCCTGACAAAGAAGAAAGGGCAGAGACAACGTGTGAGGAAGTGACTGTCAGTCGCATTAATGCAACATCCCATTTCCTGTCCCCTTGCTGCTTGTAGGGAGGAGATAGAGAATCAGGAATAAAACCTGGGAAGAAGGGGGAAAAGGTTTGGGGTTTATTTCTCCTTATCCTGTCCTGGTCCGATTGGTTATAAATTATACTAATTTCCCCAAGTGGTTTTGTGTTGAATTATCCCTGTCCAGGTGCAGCGTAATGAAACACCTTTAGCAGTTGGACTGCATCAGGTATGCTGCAGGAAACTGGTTTTTGGGTTTACTTTCATCTCAAACAAGTGTATGTAGTTTGAATGTCATGATGTAAATAAAGGCACTACCTGTAGGGTGTTAATTTCAAAAAGATAACTATGGATTTGAACTAAAAATCTAATGCTTCTACACCCTGGGACTGCCTAATATACATTCTGGAAGGAATTCTCTAAAGCAATACCCTTTTCCTAACAAAGTTCTTTAGCAGCTGTAACATGTTAAAGCAAATCTCAAAGTAAAGTAAAATAGCCCAAAGTAAAGAGAACGCATGGGAAATATTGAGTCCAAACAATTATGAGAAGTAATAAACAGCTGCAAAAAGGGCTTAAAATTGAGAGAATTAGACATGCCTCTCTGTTTTGCTATGAGTGCCACTGTATCATGATGTCTGCTTTAATGTAAAAAATTCTTGCGGGTGTTCTGGTACAATGGTTGGGTTGCTTTATCTGTTAAGCTTCTATTAAATTTGAGAAGTTTTTAAAATCCTGGCTTAGATTGTAAAGCCAGTGAATTCCTGCTGCTCCTAACCTGACACAGGATTCACAGCCACTCAAGAGCAGGCTGTCAAGCAGACAATTTTTTACTGTGCTATTGTACATGGAACCCCTCTTTGTTTAGAACACTTTCAGCTCTGCCCAAGAGTGGGCCACTAAAAATGGCTAATTCTTGACAATTATGATTTTAGTGCCTTTTCTACTGCCACAAAGAAATTTTTCAGAAAGCAATTGCTTGGATGTTCTTTATCTGAAGCACTAAAAGGATGTTTCCTCTCCCATTATTACATTAAATATTTATATCTTTATTAGAAAATGCACAGTATATTACTTCATTTTCATGCAACGTATTTTCTAGATAAATAAAATTTATCTAGAAATTTCATTTTATGAAAATGGATGTAAAAATGAAAATGGATGTAAATAGAATTGACAATTTAAAAATTTTTAGAGGGAATTAATATTTTAAATCTGACCTTCCTGGTCCCTATGCCTAATTTGCCATGTACCCTGAAACTTTCACTCAGGTCAAAACAGTCAGGTTCTGATTTATTTCTGACAGGGATCTGGTCCACTTCTCACATATTTATCTTTGTGCTGCTGCAATCCAGTGACACTCGGGAGTGCCAAGCTGATCCCAGGAGCAGAAAGCTTTATGCTTTCTCAAACTACTTAATTATGTATCTTTCTTCAGATTTGAAATCTCATACTGAAGTGGAGAACAATGGACAGATGTTGCTGCATTTTACCCAGCCACAAAGTTCTTCCCCCTCACATTGTTCCCCTGCTTCTCTGTGCTCTTCTGTTCAAATCAGGCATGTTCAGTAGCACAATGCACAAGGCAGGGTAAATGTATGACTTGATTTTGTAAGAGAAAGAGATTTTCATCTTGTTTTGACTTTGAACTAGGCAAACTGAAGTGTTCAGAAACTAGCAAACAGGAGAATCCTGTGTAGTGGTGTTTTTTGAAAAGAGGTCATCCACAGCATGGCATCACTCTGTGACATTTAGATATGGAAGTGGTAGTTCTAAATTCCTTTAAGGGCATGGTGAATGCCCCTGCCCAAAGGCAGCAGGACTAATGCCTTGCTGTAGATCTTGGATGCTGCCTCCATTGCTGGAAAGTATACGCAATTTTTTTTTTTCTGGACAATTTATTTTATGATTTATGTTTCCAGGCAGTATCTGTTACCAAAACCAGAGATATCTGGAAGATGGGGCTGTGTTTATACAGTTGTATTATCTGCTAGCTAATAGTAACTATAGGTCTTAATAAAATATCTCATCATGATATAGAAAGTATTGTCCAAACCTCAGTCTGGACAGTTTCTCGTATGAGTCATATGAAAGAAATGTTTCAGAAACAGAAAGCATTTTATAGGGAACAGGTCTTAGTAAGACTAGAAAAGGAGCTGGATCATCTTCTTTATATTGATTTTCAAGACCAAGTTATCAAATTTTTAGTTTCTTTTGACTGCTGCCTTTGTGGTGTGTCATTTTCTTTTTTCCCTTCAGAATTACTACTGGACATATTGACACTTTTGGAGTGAGAAGTGAGTATATATGAGTGATATTAAATTGTAACTTGAATCTAGTAAATTATATTTTTGAAAATATTCCTGTTTTGTAGTTTATGATTAAGGAAAAAATATATACTCTAATTACTCTAAGGCTGGACTAAGAACCTGTTCATGCTAAGTTTCTAAGCTTCCTTTTGGACCCCGCACTGATACTGGGGACAGTTAAATTTCCTTAATCAATGCAGTATTTTCCAAGATGCCTAATGATATGCTGCTCAGCATACTCAGAATAGCTGATCTTGAATCCCACTAAATCATGACTGGGATTCAGAGAAAATATATTCTGCCTACATTTTCTGGAGTGCTTGAGTTCTCCATGTACTCTATAATAAATGCTGGTATCAGCCCTAAAATTCTCACTTCTCTAGGTTAGTCATCAGTACCTAAACATTTCTGATTCCTTGCTCATTTATTAAGCAGTGATAGAACACACTAAATGCTCCATCAAAAAAGGGAAATTATCATTATTTGCCTGTTATTATGCTTCTAAATTCTCAAGGGAACAAAAAAAGCCTTAAGAAAATGGTTAAGAAAGTTATTTAAAAAACTGTTTTAATTAGTTTGCCTTCAGAATTTCTTGCTGTGTTGTCTTGTGTGTTTCATCAGCTTTTCATAAGTTAGAGACAACTCTCACTCCATGCAAGTACTAAAGAAGCTTTAATGGTCTGGATAATTTTCAGAAGAAAATTAATTAAAGCTACTATTTTCCTGGTGGCTATCAATCTCATGGCTCTCCAAGCCCAAGCAGTACTTTCTTTCTCCCTTTCAGCATACTAATGTGCTACCAATTTACAGGATAGTAATTGCATTTTCATGCCCATGGCTTTTTCATGCATTCCATTTTAAAAAGCTGAATAGCTATTTTTATTGATAAGGCAACAGTTAGAGATGTTTTTAAAAATCCCCCTGTTGACCTTTTATCTTCCATCCTTCTTCTAAACCGTTGAACTAAAGAGCCACCAGAAGTGTATTTTCTAACAAATTTTTAAGTGTGGTGACATTGCTAGGCCTTTGAGTTTAAGGGCTCTGAGTTTTAATTAAATGTCAAATACCATTGAATTTTGACAAAAAAACCCAGAGTGCTATTTGCAAAACAACCTTGGCATGTCACCTTTTTATCTTGCTTGCTTTTTTCTCTACAAAACCACCATACTGCTGCTATGCAATGGCACACCACAGAATAATTTTTTTCAGAGTAATAGAAGCAAAACTATTGCTTTTATCAGGGTGTTGTGCACCCTGATACCTCTTGGACATCATAAGTGAGTTAGAAGCTGTTTAGCTTTGTATCACTTAGTTAAAACTGATTTTTTTTTTCTTTATTTGTGGTATCAAGCATCATAAATCTTTGCTGTTGTGTAATTGATCCCCTTTCAGGTAGATTTTAAATACAGTTTCCATGCTGGATGATATAGTCTCCTAAAAGAATGGAAGTGACTCCCATCTTACCATGCTTTGAGCACTCTGTAAGATAGTTGCCACCACCTCACTGTTTAGATCTTCGCTTTTTGTTTCTTTGTGTTTACTTAGGTAATGATTTTTTTTTTTTTTCCTCATAAGGAGTAATACTGTGTTGCTTTTGGAATCATCTGGGGGTGCCATCCTTTACCTGTCTGGCTCAACAGCATTAGAATCATGAACAAGTGCAAACCATATAAGCTTAGTAAAGCTTAAAAATTGCTTGGGGTCAGTTATGTCTCACATGATCAATTATGTTAATTTCTGAAGGCCATTTAATGGATGTATTTGATTCCTGTATTTCACTGCTTGGCTAATCTATACAAAATGAGATGCAGAGAAGGCAATTTTTGGCAGTAATTATTGAAAGCATGCTTCAGTTTTCAGTTGCTCTGGTATAGTGATATTAATTTTAGTGCATTTACTTCCAAATCTTGCCAGTTTAATTAAGATTTATTTAATATTCTGATGGTATCTGAATTTCAAGTATCCTATCTCATTTGTATGTCTCTAAGCTCATTAAAACAGATGAGCCTCACATTCCCTAAATGTAGGTTAAAAAGTGTAGCTTTTCAGGGCTTTTGCTATTAGAGGGTTATTTGGGATTCTTCTCTTCTCTCACAGATAAAGGGTATCATATTCTCCTATATCAACCCTGGGAATATTCCCTGTACTTAATTCTCTGAGTAGACAACAACAATATTGGAGGATAAAAGATTAGTTGCAGCAGGTAAGCAAATAAGCTAAGTCCTAAATAACAAATAGTTCAGTGGGAGAAAAATGGACAATGGGGAGAATTACAGAGTTGTACCTTCAGGGACTAGCAAAGACAATAACCAATCTTGTCTTTTGGATTGAGTTTCTACATCCTTAGGAACCACCCACAGTACTGCGAGAAGGATCTCTGAGCTTCTTGAGTTCCACCAATCTAGTTCAGTTACATTTCTTGAAGGGATAGGGATCTTATTACAATGAATTTCCACACTTGTTATATCAGCAGATGACTGGACAGAGGAGGAAGGCCATACTCATATATTCATGTTGCAGCTTTTCCCATTTTCTCTTCTTTTTCTTGGAGATGCTGCTCCTTTCACATCCACACAGTAGAGACTGTGCAGGCTGGTTGGCTGGTTCACTTTCTTGTTCACCTGAAGTCCTTCATGCAGTAATTCCCTAGGCTTTGTTTGGGGTTTTTGTTTTTTTTTTTTTTTTTTTTTTTTTATCTCCCTTTTTTGTCTGGAACTGTTCTGAGAAGACGGTTGGAGGTTTTTGCTTGTTTCTTTTCATGAAGGTCCACAGAGACCGTAGTTGGGAGAATGTGCAAATGAAGATCATAACCTTGTTTCTACAAATGGGGAAGAGGAGTTCCAATGAAAGGAAGCCCAAGATACAGATCTGTGCTACAGAACATTTCCCCAAGGCCACTTTTGGCAACAGCCATTGTCTGAAAGGAACGTTGTACAGTACTAGAAGGTTGTACAGTTGTACAATGCTAGAAGGCTTCATTTTCTGGCCTACAGGATAGGAAGGGTAGCAACCTCACTTGTTTTAATTTCTGTGAACATGGTGTATCTCATGACTGAAAAGTTATATCTGAGTTAGTTTTAAACAAGCAGAACCTAATTAATTTTGCAAAGAATGGCTAATAAGTTGAATAAATGCATACATTATGTGCCTCGCTCTGGGACAGAAAATAAGTACCTTTAATGTCAGACTAATATTAAAAAAAACCCACCACCTTACTAAAAGATTCCTCAGGTTTGAAGTACTGTTTCATTATTTGGGGCACTTTGAAGTGGAAAATAACCAAAAAAGTAATTGTTTCAAAGGCCCAGAGGAAAGTTGGATCAAGCATTTTGCAGTTGCTCTACTTCAGAGTGCGTGAGTCCTGGGGAGCCTGCAGCCAGCCCTCTGCTGCTGCTGCCACTATCCAAAGTGTGGGCAGACATGGACTGCTCCTCCCCTGCATGAATTAATCCCAAGGAACACAGAGTACTGATTAGATACGAATTTACTAACTTTGCTTCGGAAAGTATCGACCACCATGTTTATGAGTGTGTATAGGCATATACAGGATTCAGAGAGATGTTCAGGTGGCTGTGCAGAGGATTTTCCCCAGTGGCTACCCTTTCCTTCAATAGGTGGAACAAGCTTAAAAGATTAACTCACATTTTCAACAAGCTTTTAAAAGACTTGATGTCTTCTTGATTCCCATTATAATTCACTTACTGCAGAAGGGCTGAATTGGATAACTCATAACAAAACATATTGACATTTCAAGCTTTTTTCACCCGTTATTTGCAGTTTCTTGCCTTACTGAGTTTTATTGAAACTCTTATTTTGCTCCTTTGTTGAGCATCTGAAAATTACTGGACTGAAAAATACACTGTCTGTGCTGTCTGTAATTAGCTCATAAATTATTCCAATTCCCAATGAAATGTTTTTTCCATGTGGGAGGTAAATTTATTAAAAATTTAATAGAAGCTATGTAAGTATATTCCCCTTTGAAAAATCAGGAAGGGAATTATGGCATAAAAGCTTTGAAAAATTAATTTTCCCTTTTAAAATGAAGTCTAAACCTTATATAAAAAGTAACTACAGCCTATTCATTGGACAGTTTTCTACAGCTAATAGAATTAGAAGTTAGAAAGGTTAGAGAATAAACGTGTAATGGAGGGCTGGAAAGAGTGGTTAATTTGGTGAACTGGAAATATATGTATTTTTGCTACATTCCACTTCAATTTAGCTCAGTCTGAGTTAATAAAATATTGAATACTGTTCCCATTTCAGAGCCATGGTTACAGGCTGGTCTCAGTTTGGTACCTAATGGCCAGCTTTGTGTTTACAAAATCACCACTGCATTTTGCACTATTGTTAATAATGTTGGTAGAAAGTAGAAGGATAAAGAGGCTGTAAATAATCCTATAAGCCTGATATTTCTTCTGATTTAGGCCTGACAGTGGCTCTGAAATGTTGACACTGCCAGCAGTGAATATGGGGGATTAATTGAAGCTTTTTCTCTTGGAAAACCGACCTTAATTAACTGTGAAAGTAATGCTAGTATGGTGATAATTTTTTTGACTAAATAGAAGGAGACAAATAATTCTGTGTAACATTGCTGAGATTAACCTTGAGACAAATCAAAATAACACAGTGTGTTAAAAAAACCCAAACACCCAAACTACTGATGTAGCTGAAGACTAAATAATTTAGGTACGCTTGCTATAGAAACAAAATTTTAACCAAATCGTGTGCCAGAAATTGTAATCAGTAATTTTTTTAGGACTGTATTTTTCTTACATGTCTGCATTTACTCTTCATTGCCTCAAGATTCTATCTGCAAAACATCACAGTGAACAGAGATAAATGCTAAGAAAGTTTCCAGAGATTTATAACATTTTTATAGTGCTAGTAATCATAAATTGCACTGAAGTAAGCAGCTAACACTTGTCTGGACTGATGTTAATACAGATACGGAGAGTGTGCTACTTTATATGAACGTCTGCTTTGAAACTGATGCTGGGGAGGCATTAGATGTGAGAAAGGCCCCTGTTGACCAGTGGTGCTTGGGCTGTGCTGAAGTGTTGCTCGAGTCTGGCTGGGAGGCTATCCTCAGTGATGGGTGTTGAGCTGGGTGCAGGTTTATTGTGATCCTCAGTGATGGGTGTTGAGCTGGGTGCAGGTTTATTGTGATCCTCAGTGATGGTGTTGAGCTGGGTGCAGGTTTATTGTGATCCTCAGTGATGGGTGTTGAGCTGGGTGCAGGTTTATTGTGATCCTCAGTGATGGATTTGAGCTGGGTGCAGGTTTATTGTGATCCTCAGTGATGGGTGTTGAGCTGGGTGCAGGTTTATTGTGATCCTCAGTGATGGGTGTTGAGCTGGGTGCAGGTTTATTGTGATCCTCAGTGATGGGTGTTGAGCTGGGTGCAGGATTACTGACTCCCTAGGGCCATGGTCCTTTAGTAGGGTCCTGGGTCCTGAGGCCTCAGCAGAATTTGGATCCTGGTTTAAAACACCAGGGCTGAAGTTCTTCTCTAGAAATAATTTGTTATTGATGTCAGAATAACACCTGAAACATTGCAAACTTAATATTAGACAAATTCATCTTGTAGTGTATATGTAGGAAAACAAATGGATGCATGCCCATGAAAGGTTTGAAAAGTGCCTTGCACCTGGACTTGCAAATGAAATGTAATACGTGCAGAGGAATATTGCAGTTGCATTTGAGTCGTTGTTCACTGAAGCTGTAAGTGAAAGACTGCCATCAAACAAATTATTTTAAGTCTTGCCTTTGGCTGTACAGGGCCTGTTTTACTGCAGATTATTTTCAGAGTTATGATGCTAAATATAGGTTTTATACCCTTAGAAGGCATTTGGAGATTTTCTTTATTTTTTGTTAGAGGGCTATATTTTTGGGATTTTTTAACTGATGAAAAATGTTGGGAATAAAATAGAAGATTTTACAGCTGTAAATATTTCATGACCTATCAGCAGCAGGTATTCCACAGTGCTTTCTGCAAGCTAGTTTCTAAAAAGTTATAACTGCCCAAGTAATATCTCTCTTTGAGAGTGTCTTCAACTTTATGGTGAATATTAATTTGCTGTTCTGTACCTATCACAAAGGATTTAATAATTGAATGAGTTTGGATTTTTCAACATCTGAAAAATTTTCAGCATTTTTTTGTGGCCTCTCACTGTAGTTCAAAATCCCTTTCTCTAACAATAGAAAGATAAAATCCCCAATTGACAATAAGCAGCAAGAAATGTATGAATTGTACATTGTTTTTAATGTTAACCATTGACCATGCTTTTAAATCATCTACGTATTTTGTCACTGGCAGCCGTTTTCTCTTCAACACATCAATTGTGTAATTTTTTATCTGAGATAATCTGCCAAGTTTTTGCTTATTACCATATTGTATAGATGGTGTCATGGTTAATCTACTAGTTTGGCATAAAGAAGGTTGAAGTTCAATCCTAAATTTGCCACATACAACATGACCTGGGCAGACCATTTAATTTTGATGCCCATTAGTTTTCTTGCTTCTGAATGTTCTCAAAGCACAGGTCTATTCCTCCATAAACTTCCAGAGCAGAAAGGAATCCTTCCCAAAGGTTGTAAATTCTGTCTCTGCTAATTTTAACTTGGTCACAGGTTCTTATGTGCTCTACACTTAGATATCTAAGAGCCAGATATTTTTAATTTATACACACTGGTGCTGAAAGAAAATTTTAGTCTAAAAAAGTTAGTTCAGACTTCAGAACTTTTTGGGAAAGGAATAAAGAAAAACTTGTATCAGTCTTTGGTCTTCTGGTGTTTTCAGAAGTGTTTATGGTATTCATTAAGCTATTTGAAAAAAAAAAGAAAGTTATGGATAAAGGAAATAAGAATTATCAGAGAGGTTAAACGATTTCTGTTTAAGGATTAATTAAATAAACTAGTGTACCTCAGGCTCAGAGAGAAAGTATTGAGTGGATATGAAGGCTTATAAAATCTGGAGCAATTGGGAATGATTGTTCTCTGTCTTTTTCAATACATACCCCTATTATCATCCAGGGAAACTAGCAGCTGGTAAATTAAAAAAAAAAAAAAAAGTGACAAAAAAAGAATAAGCCAGTATATAATGTTGCATACACCTAAAAGTGATCGGGCAGACTTGTGGAAAAAAAGCTATTAAGGTCTGCTTAGGACAAGGATGTCAGCTCTACTTTGAGAAATTCTTGTGCTATAGACCTTTAGAATTAAAAATTATTCTGAAAAATAATCACATGATGCCTGGTATCTCTTACTGGTCAACTTTTTTTTGTCAACTGAAAAATTTGTCCAACTTTTCAGTTTTTTAAATCACGCTTTCTTTCCATGTTGAAGCATGGAAATAAAGAACACAAATCGCATTTGTATATGTGGGAGGTAAAAAAAAAAAAAAAAAAAATTAAAAGTACTTTTGCTTCATTTAATTACTGGCAAAATGTATGTGCATGTATACATATATTTTTTTTCCAGAATAATCTCAAAAGCTGACCACAGGTATTTGTGACTTACATTGTTATAACAGATATTGGCTGCTTTAGGTGTGTAAACATATTAGGCTTTCTTTCACAGAAGATGTTAAAGCAGCAATAGTGATGTTCAGTATGAACACAGAATATATGTTGATGTTCAACAAGAGATACTTTCACAATGAATTGGGAACTTATGGCATATCAGATTTAGAGGGATATTCAATTTGGCATCAGTCAGACACTGTGGAAATGCTAACCATTATATAAATGCAGTAATACATTATTACCGTGTTAACATATTATTACCAGGAAAAAAACAATGTGGCTTTTTGCAACAGCTGTCATCATAAGTTCTGTGAATGTTTATAAAATAAAATAAATAATTTTAACATGAGGAGAGAGTGTAAGCTGCCAAAGCTTTGACAGGTTTCACAAATATATTTTGATCTGTGTTGCTATCTCACCAGCAGGGTGAATTGGGGAACAAAAAAAACCCCATTACACTATAGGTTTAAGGCAGCCAAAATGCCAGAAATTAAAAGAAGGGAATGCTAACTGACATCAATCAGACTGCAGGTGATGCTCAGTGCAGCTGACAGAGCCTTGTGTTTGATGGGCAAAATTATTATTGTGGAGTGGCTTCTCTGGCTGTGAGGGTTTGGCTTCCTCCGTTGAGTGCTCCTTCATAAATGGAAGGACCTTCTGTGCTAGGAAGTGCAATTTATCAAAATCACAGTAATGGCTTTTGTACCTGCAGGATGATATTAGGCAGGAAATGTAGTAATCTATGCTGCTCTTTTCCTTATGATTTACTTTTTAAAAAATAATCTTTTTTCTGCCTTTACCTAGAAATCTACCTAGTGATTTCAGTCAGCTTGAGATATAAAGTTGGGGGAGTTGGTTATGCATAAAAAAGGAAGCTTCTGTGAGGATAAGTTTCTCTTACCAATATAAACTGAATATTTTATATACCTGTTGTGGATGTTTGCTGTTTCTAGTGTTATGGTAAATCATAGCAGTTACAAGGTTTCACCCTTTGGACTGAGGATACTGATGAGTACAAGGTTTGTTTCAACAGGTGTACAACATAGGTTAGAAAATTTTGCCTTTTATCATGCTTTTATCTTCAACCATTTCAAAGAGAACACTTTAAAAAAAAGATAAGAAAGATAAAATAACACTTAAAAAGATAATATATTTCTAAATATGTATTTAGAAATATATATTTGATAATAAATTACTAAAAAGATAATAAGAATGTACTGATTCACATAAAATCAGTAGATATATCTTAAATGTGCCTGGGTCACTTTAGAAGGTGGCTTTTAATCTTTCTATTAATAAGAATTTTGTTCCCTGTTGTAATTTTTTTTCTTTCACATATTCCTTCCTTATTTAATTATTATTTTCTGGCAGAGTAGCCCATGAGACCATGTATAACTGATGTTTTCATAAGGCTTGACACTTAAAAGTGACCTCTCTGATTTTAGTTGCTTACAGTGAGCAATACAAGATGAAGAAAGAAACCCTATGAAAAACCCCCCCGAATTTGTTTCTGAGTGTTCCTTGGATATCATGTATCAGAGAAAGATGCAATCTGAAATGTCCCAGGGACTATGTGAGTTAGGATTTCTGGCAGTAGCACCAGTTCAATCTGAACCCGAATATTGGTAATGTCTCCCTTCTAATAAAGATTTTACTGTAATAGAATAATATTTCAAGGTTACAATGATACAAAAATACCTTTAATGTTGAACCATGGTTGGGTCTGGCAGAAAAAAGAAATCTTGAATTCCAAGATATGTGTTTATTATCTGCAGACTTCAGGAAAATCTAATTTTCCCAAGGATCTCCAGTTTTCATGTGTAGCTGCACATTTGCGGTCTTTCCTGGGATCTGACATTATGATACCCTAAGCTTCTGAGGGCTGAGAACTGTCTCACACAAATGGATTATTATGTCTGCTAGTATTGGAGATAAAAAACAGTCAAGGGAGAAATGACTGCAATTTACAATTAATTTTATTTTGTCCCCTGGAGCATGCCTTGCAGCAAAAGTCCTCCTGGTGGGAGAAGAGTATCAGATTGTAGCACAGGTTTTGAAAGATGTATTCCTTATTCTGAGAACTCTATTCTTACCCCATATCTAGCAACTAAAATGCCTCAACAGTAGCTTTCAAGAAACTTCCTCTGGAAAAATACTTGCCAAAAAATAAAATTTACTGGATGTTGTGTTGGATGTTGCAACAGTTGAAGCCTGGTTTGATTTCCATGGCACTCAGGATGGTTGTAATTTCCTCCGTTATTGAAGATGGATTTTGAATTGCACAGACCATACCTTTCAAGTTCATCTATTTCTTTCCCAGGGATGCATATGGCCAAATGAAGTTCCTCACTGAACTCAGTAGCAACAGCAGAACATTGCATAATTTGGAGCATGTTTGCAAGAAGTGTCTGGGGGTGAGGCACAGAGGTATCTGAAAGAGCTGGTGTCTTGGAGTGTGCCCCTGCAAAGGAAAAGGTACTAAAGGTCTGGGTGGACAAACGTGCACTTTGTGATATGCACAGTCCAGTAGAAACACAAGTACTCATACAGTACAGATATAGCCTCTGAGGTTATGCTTGAATTAGTTTTTTACATCAACACCTTCCCATTAAAAGCTTCTCAAATTCGGTCAGTGTTTTGGTATTCAAACCATTTTAATAGATATTATGTTAATTCCATGTAGGTTTTTAAAATCAAGATTCATATGATAATAATAAAATCGCTTGTAGAAATCTGCCACAACCAAAGAGATGTAAGCAATCAAATCCCTTTCAGTACCTAAAGGGAGCTTACAAGAAAGCTGTGGAGACTTTTCCTTTTACAAGGACATGTAGTGATAGGATGAGCAGAAATGGCTTCAAACTGAAAGAGAGTAGGTTTAGATTAGAAAGCAGGATGAAATTCTTTACTGTGAGGGTGGTGAGGCACTGCAAAAGGTTACCCAGAAGGATTGTGAACTCCCCATTCCTGGAGTTGTTTAAGACCAGGTGTGATGGAGCTCTGAGTAACCTGGTTTAGTGAAGGGTGCCATGACAAGGGGGTTTGAAACAAATTATTTAAAAATTTAAAAGTCCCTTCCAAACTAAGCCCTTCTATATTTTTTTTTTTTTATTCTAAATCATGAATCAGTAATCTTTTGGGCAGTAATCCTTAAAAAACGCCATCAATGTTTGATTTGATTTATTTCTATGAGACAATGCTAACTGATATTCATTGCTTCCTAATACTCTTACACCTTTTACAAATGGAGCTCCTGCAATTTTCTGGACCTGTCCCCATTTTCCATGATTACTTAAAAGATATATTAGTGGTATACAAAGTTCCTGGCTAAAACAATTATATCAATTGATGACAAAATATCCAACCCTCTTGTATTTTTCATTCTTTCTGTGAAATATGTTTAAAATGCTTCCTACCAAGTACAGTGACAGATAGTAATCTGTTAGTGCTGTTGCTGATAGCACGAGTTGGATACAGACTCCTATCTTGTTCCAAGAAGAAAAAAACAAACCAGCAAATCAAGATCTTTTGGTTGTTCCTTAATTATTGAAACTGTTACTTTTTACTCTAAGGAGCTAACCTACACATAACCAATATAGACTCTTTTGTTCTTAATCATTTCAAAAGTGCCTTTTGATATTTTAGATTTATTTAGCATTAAAATTTCAATTATTTCTTTATGCTCCTTTATTAGTCTCATGGGTTTATTTTTGTCTGTTCTGTTCACCATTGACTTGTTTTTTCTGCTTCTCTCTGAAGAAATGTTTTTTAATTCTTTGTTGCTGTTGCATCTTTATTTTTGCTGAGCAAAACTGCTTGGCTGCAGTAAATTTTTCTGTTTGTTTGAAAGACATGATTTCACAGTTTCTCCTGGAATGGCTTCAGATAGTCCCCAGATTTTTTTAACATTTCCCTTTATAGATTTCCTGACAGTTATGCTGACAGTAGGTTTGAGCTAATGGGGACAAAATCAAATTGTGAAATACCAAGTTCCTCCATAAAATGGATTTATCTTTCTCAACAGAGATCTAGTGTGAAACCAAGATTTTATTAGAAAATAGATGCATCATAATCTTAGGCACAATTCTGGACATAAGTTAAGGAGTAGTGGAGCTGCTGTAGCTAATTCCTAGTTCAGTCATTTATGATTAACTTTCGAGTGAGTGGCTTTCTTCAAGAAGTTTGTGTTTCTAAGTAATTTGTGTTTTCAGAAATCCGATCATGAAATATAGTGAAGCCTTTATACTGATAATCTGATTTTCTAATTTGAATATCAAGGAATTACTGTTTTATAGGATTAGTTCTTGAGGGAATTTTACTCAGTGTTGTAGGAATAGAAACACCTTTCCTTGGCCATTCCTTATTAAAAGTGCATGGGGAAATAACATCATGCAAAACCCAGTCAATTACCTCTGTTTTACTAATTATTATTGCCTTAAAAACATCTGCCTATTCTATAACATCTAATTTAATTATATTGTAGACCAATATCCTCTGCTTCTATGGATCCAGAAGCAGAGTTCAGCAGTTTTCATGTTTAATTACTGAGGGGACATCAGATTTCTTGGTCCCTAGATACAAGACTGAAGTAAAGAATGCAAGAAAGGGCTTGTAAAAAAAAGCAAGAAGTAAGTATGATAATGTAGTCTTAGATACAACATACTGTATGTCTAGATCATCAAGAAAATAGAATATAAAAGAACTAGTAAGAGATGTATTAAAAGTATAGAAGCCCCAAATGTTGCAGTTTAAAGAATGTGGCACCATTCTCCTGCTGGAATTTTCTACGACTATTTCCCAAAGAACAACCAGTTGAATTTTGTTGATTCTGTCATAGGCTGTCTCTCCCACTCTACTGAAAAAATATTAAGCTGGGAGAGGTGCATATGGAACTCTTTCCCACGGCTTGAAGGGAAATGTTACAAAGGGGAAGACCTGGGCTTGTCAGAAAATTTTTTGAAATAATTCTCCATAAAATGATAACTTCAGGTTTTATAATCAGAAAATTTTCCTTCTCAGAGAGTACAGAAATGCTGAATGCTGTTCCTACTGCCTGACCTAGTGAGGGACTAGTGAGGACACTTTGAGTCCTCCTCTTTCTGTACATCCACTTTTGGGCAATGTTCAATCACACCTTCTTTTTCCTTTCCTCTAACGCTATACAATGCTTTCAAACTCTTCTTTTGTTTCCACAGTCTCGTCTGCATCTTGAAGATAAGTAGCAGAAATTCTTAATTCCAAAAATGAATTTCATACTCCATTTAGAAGTTGGCGAAGCAATGTGCTTTAAGCTTTGTTCTAATTCTGAGAGAAGCCTTGTCCCTCTGCAGCTGACAGCATGACTTTCCCTATGATGTTAGGATTTGGTAGGCATTTTCCAAGTGAAGGGAATACTGCTAGTTTAGAATAAATGCCAAGACTTTGAGGTTGGCCTGGGAAAACAGTAAAAACTGGTCTGGTGAGTTAGTGGTGGGATGGCCTGTTCCAACCACACAATAGCAATAACAGTGCAGGCAATAGGAAGCAATGAAAGCTATTAAAGCTCCTCATTGTAAGAGTGTTGTCACCAGGGTGAGCAGGGATGCAGTAGTCTCCAGGTTGTAATATTCCATCTGTGTGCACAAGGTCATCATGTCACAAACCTGTTTCTTTCAAGTTAAGAGTTCTTGACTAGGTTTGTCTCCTATTCATCAAGTGATTTTTTGGCATGCATTTGCTGTCATCTTGCACTATATTAAAGCTTTACGCCCTTTTGTCCCATACACACTGACTACCTGGATTCACAAATAACTGCTGAACATGGGTGATCTTTTGTTGTCTTTTGACGTCCATTTGTTGCTACACAAGGAACAGAACTTCATGGTACCATGAACTTTGTACAAAGCAACTAACCTTTCCAAGATAATGCATTTGGCTCTCTGATTTGCTCTCTTGTCAGTCCATCACAGAAAATTATATTTTTCCAGTTAAACACCTTGTTTTGTTTTGTATTTGTTTGTTTTTGTTTTTGTTTTTTTTTTGCATATTTGGGTTTTTTGCTGCAAATGCATATTTCTTCTGTGTAGTATTTAGTTGTGAATCCCAGAATTTCAAGGTGTTTTCAAGTTATATGAATGCTGTTGTTTTTTATACAAGAACAATAAGAAAAGTAGAAAAGTCTGTTATTTGCAAATTTAGCTAAGTGTGGAAAAAGCATGATGACCTACTGAATTTCCTAAATTGCTGATACTGATCAAAGATTTTGCTGGGAATTTGCCTGAAGCAATACACTGTGTCTGTCACCTCACCCAATGTAGTCATGTAAGAGTTATGTTTTCAGCAAGTCCATCCTGTGTTTTCTGCTGTCTGTTCTTAGTTTGAGAGTATATTTTTTTGATTTCTGCTGTGCAGTACAAAGCTATCTCAGCATTCTGGTTGATTTGCAGTATATGGTAGCATTTCAATGCTAACATAAAAATAGAGCAAGTAAACAAAACAAAAATATTATCATCATCTTTGCTGCAGCATTATGATTGTGTTTTTGCAAATAGTGAACTTGAATTTTTGCTAGAAAGGGAAATTCAAAACTTACTATCATTATATGATTATCAAAAGGAGATAACACTCATAAAATATGAGAACTTTTATAATTTCTTACATAATAAATCAGTCTTGCCTTATAGCACTGCAGTGTGCTCATAGCATTTCCTTTATCTTTTTGATGGTAAGCTTCTTGATAGAAGAGAAATCCAGAAAGGGGTGAGAAAACCACCTGGAGCATCCTGTCTGCTTCACTGTTTATTCTTACTTAGCATAAAACTTGTTTGCAGCCTTGGGCTTTGGCACCCAGACATGTTACAGCTGCTAATCCTAAGCAAATTTTTAGGAAAACCAACCAGCCACTAAAGTTCCTTTAGTGGCCTTAGTTCGCTGGCCTGGCCATCTGCTAGAGAGCTGGAGGGTGAACACAGAGAGGCTGGGATGGGACTTAAAACTTTCAGGAAGTCATAGAGAGAGACATCATGGGTTAGGTCAAAGAGAGGTGTGATTTCTCACAAAATCTGTTATTAAGACTAGAGCAGTTTGTAGGGGACAGGATGGCTGTGGGATTTTTTGCTCATAGTATGAATATTAATCGTTATTCCAGGGACAATCTGGAGAAGAGAAAGTCCTTTCAGTGCTCAACTTCTGGCTGAGATGGTTTTTTACCCCACGAGATCAGAAATTTAACATTTTGAAGGTTTTGCTGAGCAACCAGGCAAAAAAACTCAGCTACCATACAATTTTATTCACCTCCTGCTTCTCCCATCGCAGCATAACAAAATGTGGATTATATGAACCTGTGTTACTAAGAAGTCATTCTCTGTAATAAATCTTGAATGGGTTTCTGTTTCTTTGCTGAAAACAATCTGTTTCTGCCCAAGAAAGTCCTGACTGCAAGAATGTCCCATAAACAAATGAACTCATGTTACACAGGAGTACACATGTTGTACACCCTGGGTTTATTTTTTAAAGCTGAAAGAGTAACATAGTCTAAATAGTCTTTATCCTTTTCAAGTCCCATCTTCCTTGTTCAAAATGAAACAACTGGCATTAAGCTGGAATGTACCTAGTCAGGAAAAAGAAGATAAGAACCAGACATCATTACCTTTCCATGAGGTGGCAGAATAACAAGCTCCTATGAACCACACAGAGCAAGCTAAACCACAAGGCCATTACAGTTCACTGCAGTGAAGATAAATTAACTAATTGCCTCTTTACTACTTTATTTATAGGTACATAATATTTGTTATCTATGTCTCTTATCCTTCGTGCAAAGAACTGAACACTTCTGTTCTACTTAGGTGTTTAATTCAGGAAAGAAAGTGAAACGTAATCTGTAATAGGCTAAAGGAGAAGATTTCATCAGTTTCTACTTTGTTAGCATGACAGTTTTTCACTATATGGTGTTTCTGAGTAAGGATTTTTACTGGATCAGATGTCCCACTGCAATGTCTGTGGCATGATCTGATCCCTCATGCTTTTATAAGATTTTGTTTTAAGATATAGACATGGAATTATTTTTCAGCAAAATTTAATGTCCGAAGAGACACATCAGTAGTATTACTAAACTGGAAAAATTAAGGAGGCCTCTAAATTTTAAATGTCTCAATAATCTTAAAGTGAGTAACCCTAACGACTGTTCACATGTATTTAAGAATGGTCATTAATCTTGCAGGACTAGGGCCTGCTTTTATTCCTGTATTCAGTTTGTTTAATGTTTAATTGCATTATGAAATAAGTGAATATTTTAGCCATCAGTAAGGTTTTTGTCCCTTATCCGAGGTCATTGTTGCTGCATAGAGTTGACAATTTTTACAAGAACAAGAAAAAAAACAAATCTATTTTAGACATTATTAAGAAAAGAGAAAGTCTGTAATATTTTCTGAACATTAGAACATTCTGAACATTTTCTAAAAAATCTCACCCAAACAAATTGGTTACGTAGGTTGATATTTACCATAGTGTTATACTTTTCCATATATGCACCTGTATGTTGTCAAGCAACAGATGATTCGGAGAGAGTTGTGGGTTTTTTAATTCCCATCTGCGTATCTCAGTTTCATCTTTTCAGCTTGCTTACTGTCTAACATGATGCCATATAAACATTAAAGAGTATTGCTGTTAATTTTAACTCACTTTGCATGTTTGAGAGATGCTTGAGGAAATTATATATAAAATGGTGTAGAAGGACTTGGGGGTTCCCACAGATGAAAAGCTGGGAATGACCTGGCAATGTGCACTCACATCCCAGAAGGCCAGGTATGTCCAAAAGCAGTGTGGGCAGTAGGGTGAGAGAGTCATTCTGCCCCTCAGCTCTGTCCCTGTGGGACCCCTCCTGCACTGCTGCATCCAGCTCTGGGATCCCAAGCACAGGAAAGATTTGGACCTGTTGGTGCAAGTCCAGAGGAGGCCTGGAAGAAGATGAGGGTCCTGGAGCACTTCTCCAACAAAGATAGGATGAGACAGCACTAGGGTTCAGTCTAGAGAATAGAATCTTTTGGGGAGACCTCACTGAGGTCTTCCCATGCTGAGAGGGGCCTTATCAAAACATGAGAGGGGAACTTTTTCTATGGGCCAATAGTGATACACAAGAGTGATGGACAAGGGGAATGGTTTTAAACTAAAAGAGGGCAGATTTGTATTAGTCCAGGAAGAAATTCTTTTCTTGGTGGTGAAACACTAGAACAGGTTGTCCTGTAAATTGATGGATGCTCCATACTTGGAGGTGTTCAAGGCCAGGTTGGATGAGGATTTGAGCACCCTGCTCTAGTGGAAAGTGTCCCTGTCCACAGAGAGGGATTTGAACTAGATGATCTTTAAATCACTTACAACCCAACCCATTGTACGATTTTGTTATATTCACTGAGTGTCTATAATAAAATCTTTTCTGCAGGCTGAACTGCACATGCAAAAACTGGGAATTTTAAAATTTTATTGTCAGAATCATACATTGTGACTGAATATATTCCAAAGCTCTGTAACCAATAGCAGATTTTAGTGTCTGTGTGCCATACAGGCTGTGAATAGGGGATACAAGGGATTGAAAAATATGCCAGATTCAGGTGTGAAGTCAAGCAATTATTCCTGAAAAAATCAATGTCTCTGAGAGACCAAATATCATGTGCAAGGCACATAAGCAATTTAACGTAATTTCTTTTAAAAAAAGAAATTGTAAGTGTAAAATGTAAAAAATAGTCTTGTAGTGAGCCAAAGAATAGGTTTTGTATGTTTGAATAATAGGCAATGTGACTTCACCAAAAAACAAAATAAAATGAAAAGAGCAACATCACCCTCAGGGCCCATATTAATAGGTGAAGCTGATACTACAAATTTGATTTGCTAGAATGGCAGACAGAAAGATCTACCTTTCAATCTGATTGATGAGGAAATTATATTCTCCTGGTATGATATTAGAGTTGTATAATTTTGGAACATGTCATAGAGAATAAATTGTTAATAGAATAAGGCAGGTAAGGCACAACAGCATATCCCCTTTTCTTGGGAAGGAAGTGAAAGAAAGAGATAAATGGAAATATTGTAAAGGGATAATTGCATATAATTTTAATTTTGACCTTACATTTATTTAAAAGGAATTTCTCATACGGCCTCATGTTATGAGCTTATAATGGAGCTTTTATCTCTCAAGATTAAAAAAAAAAAAAAAAGAAAAAAAAATAAGGTGTATGATTCATAGCTAATTTTGTGACTATAAGATTTCCAAAAATCATTTTGCTGATTGCTATGTCAGCATGAGATGTACAGGTCTATACTTTAGGTTGCTGTTGTATTAGTGCTGAATGATTGACTGGTTTAGAGTGGTTGTGTTGTAAATATCTATGCTACCTACTCTTTAAGTTTCAGAGATCAAAATCTGTTAGCTCCTTGACATATTACTAGTTTTTAACAAGAAAAAGACCATGTCAGTCGTTCAGATATGGTTTCAAATTCCAGATTTTAGAAGATAAAACACAGATTATATGTCTACAGATATTGAAAGTTTATATACTAAGGTAATTAAGGTTTTTTTTCCCCCTAACTGGCTCTAGTTAAGGATGACATGCCTCTGATTTCAGTAAGTCACAACAGAAGGTTCAAAATCAGCTTTTTCACTTGCTTATGGCTGTAGAATTTTGAAATAGTTGTCTAACTCATAAACACAAGGTAAAACAGGATAAAATTTCTTTCAGATTAGTATGGCAAGTCATTCTGTTATCCAATACTTTATATTTTGTGTTTAGAAGTACCTTTCTGCTTTGAAAGTGCTTTCCAGTAATTTACTGGAGGAGAAATGATTACCTTGTCTGACTTAGTTTGCATCAAAATGTCTAGGTTCACTTTGATACCTGGGGTCAGTCTGGCACTCTGGCTCAAGTACATAGTGACCCCTAGGAGGGCAGCACTGGATTGGTGTTTCAGGTGGGGCAGTTTGAATGCAAATGCTGTTGGCAGCATGGAAGCAAGAATCTTGTGTGGGACTGAGAACTTCATCGACATTCACAGAATTTTGGCTACCTCAGTCATGCTCCAAATTCTTATGCAGTGTCCTTACATTCCCTTATACAGGTTTCTGCAGCTTCTCAGGAAACATGAAGACCTTTTATTTCCAGCAGGTTACTTTTGACAAAAAGTTGGAGAGCCATTTAAGATGTGCATGGCACTAATTTGCTCATTTGATGAAGAAATTACATGCCTTGAAGTACTTTTTGGTAAGTCAATTCAGCAGCCAGAGCTCTAAAATCATGAGACTCATATTTCTCTTCCACAGAGACTTTCAGTCTGTTTTTAGTTTGGAAGGTATGGGAGAAGATCCCTTGCCTTGACCGAGCGCTGTTTTCATATATAACTGTCAATCCCATTTTCATGAAAGAATTCATATTGTATGGAAAATGAGAATTATTGGAGTCAACCAGGTTTTAAGGTTGACTTTGGACATCTAAAGTATTTGTATTCTCAAAATTAGATGTTTTTATATGGTGGGTGTTAAGTCTGTATATGCCTAGGAGCGCTATCTTATGGAAAGACTGGCATGGTGAATTCACCCTGACAAGAGTGCAGTGCAGACACAACTGTAGTGAGCATAACTCTGAGTGGTAAGATACTACATATTAACTTATTCTGAAGAAAAATGTTTGATCTGTCTCAAATCCTGAATTTCATTATGTTTGGTATCACATCTTCGTTAGGGCTTTTAACCAACCATTTCTTTTACAGCTGTCTATGAAAATCCAGCAGTATTTTTTTACATTAATTTAATTATTTAACCGATTTAAAGATGAAACTATTTCAGTCATTGAAATTTCATCTTATTTTAAAAGCTGTGCTTTTTCTTTTAAGTAAAATATTTAAATATGATTCAGATTTGAAGTTTTCTTTATCTCTTTGCATATTAGAATAATTTTTATAAAACTGATAAATAGGATGTAGTATTTCAGTAAGTGAAAAGAATGGAATGAATATTTATTGCTTACTTAAAATGCCTAACCAGCTTTTCATAATTGCCTTTGGTTTTCAAAACATAAGCTTTCTGATATAATAAAAAGTTAGCCTTTGTGAATACTAAGCAGTGGTGCATGAGCTTGTTTAACTTCATTGTGTGCTTCAAGCTCGTATTTATGTTGAATGCTGAATATGTGAATCCTTCCGAATGTAGTGTAAGGTTACACAGCATTTAGGAATAGATCTGTGAATTTCTGTCTTCCTGGTTGTCACCAAGTTTTCCTGCATTATTTCCTTTCGTGCTGATCAAATACAGTGAGAACATTCTATTTAGGTGAGGTATCAAAGAGGGAGTAAATTTCTGTCATGACAAATTATTGCTTCCACCATAACATTCTCTTTGATTGATCTTACATTGATATGTTTCTGATTCATGAAGTTCCTTCTCTAAATTATAAAGCAATTTGGGAAAGCCTTTTGACTTTATGGAATTGTATCAAAGACTTTATTAATGTTGTAATACCTGTCCATTAAGAGTCTTTAAGCAGAATTTAAATTGTTGAGGTTGAAGAATATATACAGGCTGCTATTAAAATAAATAAAATCAGTAAAACTGTCCAAAAATAAATCATTAGAACTCAGAGTAAGTGTAGTATGTTCTCAAAACCTGACTGTCTTGCATATTAATGAATTATGCCTTGATGGTCTATCAAAAAGAAAAAGACACTATGATTTGCAGCAAAGGTATGGTATGTAAACTAGTTACAGCAACACTTCCTGCGCCACAACTCCTCGGAAAATGTTGGTCATTTCCCAGCCATATAAAATCATCATCAGATGAGACAAGCTAGGAATTCTCAATATTTCTATGAAGAAAAAGAGAAGGTAGCGGTCTGTCTTAAGCAACCGGCCTTCTGAACACTTGCTAAATTCACCAAACTTGAATTTCTGAAAAGATATTGTTTTGCATCTTTTTATTTAAAGGACAAATCAGAACTATGGTGTCAGGAAATGTTTTTTGGTTTTGTTTTTTTTCCTTCTATTTCATAAGCCTACATGAATCATTAGGTGTAAATTTTATACTCCTAATCTTTCAAAAAAAGTCTTCTGAAGTTTCATTGTATAGACTCCTCAGGGAGTTAAGATGAAGACTGTAGTCTTAAAGGTTTCTGAACTACTGCTCTTTTTTCAAAAACAAAGAAAGAGAAAAGGTTTATCGTAATTGAAATTAATGGAATCTAAGAAAAAATTTTATAATCATAAAATAACAATGGACAACTTTGAAACACTGTATTATATCGGATAGACAAATAGACATCTCTGTTCAATGAACTAAAGTATATGAATAGCAGTGAATGATGCCTCTGAAGTTAAAAGAACTGTACAAACTTCCTGGGAAAATCTGGTAACACTATAGGTGTCATTATATATTACTGCAAATAGTGATGCTAGTTCCCCCTTTTTAACATTCACATTCATTACATTTACAGTCAACTATCTCTGCAGAATAATTACCTGCTAAATTCTGGATAAATCAACCTGAGGGCTGGGTTGGTTTTGGTTTTTTCTTTTCTTTTTATCATGAAGGCTGTTCAATGTTGGAAATGAGTGCAAAAGTGTTTTTTCTTCCTAAACATACACATATGCCTTGTATAAAATATTTTAATAAAAAAATAAGGACAGACAGCTCTTTACACACTTCTAAAGTTTGACTTTCAGGGAGTAGGAAGAGCAGCAAGAGGTAGCAAGCCATCTGTAAAATTTGCTTTTCTCTCAGAGTGAGTTTCCATCTGAAGAGGAACATTGCCTTGACTGTACAAAGTTAACAACACCCCCTATGGGGTCTGGGGAAACTGCTGAGTTGCTTTGTTGGTTGCACTGCTCTCAGGCTTTATTTTTGTCTAGTTCTTCGTGTAGCTAGAACTGTTGAGCATTTGGGGGTTTATGCAGGTTCCTTAATGCATAGCTCACCAATAAAAATACCGATGAAGTTGCAGTCTACAATGTTTTTCCACTTAAGTTCATACAAGTACAGCCAAATCATAATGTACTAAAGCCTTAGCTCAGTCTTATTATTTTGACTTCAGAATTTTTCTTTTGCCTTCAGGCAGTCCATTATCCGTGGACATTATCTGTGTGGATCTTATACTCCTAATATCTAGTGAAGTAAAAAGAACAGCATTAATTTGTGCTTGACAGGTTCCTTCTGTGTTTCTATCTAGAGGGTATAAACTAGCACAGTACTAATTCCAGTTTAATTTTTATAACAAAATTTCATTCTCAGGGCTTGACATAATTATTGTAGACTGACAAAACCTGAGGTTAGTAAACTTTACTCCTTTGAAGATTTTAGATTTATTATACTAGAATAATTATATTTTAGCTGACCTTGTGAGCTGATTACCACAAGTCCTATTCCAGCAAAATGCTGTGAAATGTTCTCAGTGAAAATGATGACAACACCTACTGTGGGGTATAATGTGTGGGCATCTCTTTAAACAGACTGCCATGAAATGTGGATTTTGTGAGCTGCCCATGCTTTATGGGGATGATCTTGGCCTGTGAGACCACCAGTCACACCAAAAGTTTCATGAGATAAAGTTCTGTAGTTGTAAGAATTCTTATCTTGGATGAGCTCAAAATTTGAAAAAGGTCATGATTCATTCTGATACCAAGGGAAGAGGGAAAAGGGATATCAATCTTCGCTTTTTGCAATGTTTTTTATGACAAGAAGTTGGCCAAAAAAATCTAGTGCACAGCACAGTGAGAAGGAAGAGATTTATTCATTACTTGATAATCATAGTTTTGGCAGTGTATTACAGTATACATGCTTCTGGGCTTCTGCTGATCATTCAGGGAAGTATGAAAATAATTACTTTTTCTTCCTTGAAGCTTGGAAAAATGTTGCCAAACCAGTTTTCAAAACTCCCATAAATTTTGGAGAGAAAGCTAGGACATTTGGAAGACTGCCTGCAAATTAAATAAAAGCACAAATTCCTGGTACATAAACCACATAATCAAATATTAATTTATAGTGCTGAAGCTTTTCTGAACACACTTGCACATCCTTATGACTTAGTCACTGACAATTTTAGGTGGAAGTGAGCTAAAAACACAGAGCTTAAAATATCATTTAAGAACTATTTGGAGATGTAACCTGGTTCTTCCCCCAGGAATGGAAGGAAAACACAGGTAAAATCAGCAGGACATTTTGGATGTTGTAAATTCAGACCCACATATCATGTCTTGGCTCTAGGAGCTGATAAGGAGTCTTGACCTGCAATAGTGATCTTCATATTTGGCATAGTTGATAAATCCATATTGCTCTTAAAACAAAATAAAAATATGAACAGTCTTCAGATGAACAATTAAAAATATTTTGCAGTTATCTCAAAGGATTCATAAGGGACTGTACAAATCTGGCAGCAGCCACTCCTGGGACCCTTCACCTCTCCATGGTCCCCCCTGGTGGGAAAGCACAAGCAGTCTCTCCCACTCCAGGTAATTGTGTTTTTAGAAAGTTTCACAAGTAATTTTGCTTTCATAAATAGAGCCCTCTCTGATCAAGAGATGAAGCAAACTCCCAAGCACTATCTAAGACTTTGCATACTGTATTATATGTGTCTGTCATTATTGACACTTGCTGGCATTTTAATTAGTGTCTCACACAGCAGTATAATTGACTTTGTCTCTGAGGAAGACAGAAGACTGTGCATAGGATTTCCGAGCTAATTTAAACACTTGGAAGCAAGAAAGTATTTGTTTCTTGGTTTTCTGCAAATAATAGCCTTAGGGAAAATATTCCTTCCACCATCTTTCATACATCAAATGAGGTTTTCCATACCAGAGACTGTTCACTACATGTATTTAGTATAGATAAAACAATATGTTTTGAAAAATTTGACAAACTTATTTTTGTGAAGGTGATGACATTGGAGCTCATCTTCCTCTTTGGTAATGCAGTCTTGCTTCAGTTTGTCTTTGGATAAATACTTAAGCACTTTATTGATCTTCAGAACAGCTTTGCATATTTTATGAAATGTTTGTTGTTTTTTTCTTTTTTAATAAAATTACTTAGAAACAACATACAGACATGTAAGGAGATAAGCAGTCATTAAGATCAAGTACAAACTTACGAATACACAGTGCTTCCAAATAAATTCATATAGTGAGGTTGAAAGATGCTTGTACTGTCCTTTAGCAGAAGTCAAAACAATAGAGGCTGTATTAATGATTTATGAATAAGAATTAAAGAGGAAAATTTAAGAAATAAAAATAATAAAATTAGCAATCCATACCAAATTAGAAAGTTTGCTTTTTAGGCATTCAACTAAACAAACAGCTGCAATCTAAATCCTGAAGGGAGAGGGGAAACCCCCAACTCTATCAATCTGTTAGAAAGCTAAATAAATCAGTGCTGCTTCATTCACTCTCAATCTTACTCTACTAGACCTATACATTTCTTTCTTTCCCTCTTTTCTCAATTGAGCCTGGATAGTGAAGCTGATCTGGCAGTGAACCAGTTGTTCCTCCTATGCCCAAGATTTAGAGAGTTTAAAAGTCTTTATAATTTGTGAATTTGTTGTTTTACCACCCTAGGTTATTTCGTGTTAGCCCAGAGCACTTCCCTTCACATCCTGGAACCCTTTTCACCCAGGAAAAGAAAGCAGAACTTTTCAAAAGTGGCAAGCACTCAAGTTAGCAAAGTTCCTCTGTGATTACAAGCTTCTTTCATTGGTGATTAAAGTCCCTGAAATAGTATCCCACTATCACAAGCACTAAATAAGGGTCTAAATATGCCTATTTTCTTCTTGTGTTACTTCCCTTCTTCTATAGTCTTATGACTATTTGTCTTTTGCTTTTGTGTTTTGTTTTGCACAGCAGTGTGTTCATCTACCTGCTGTTCATTTGGTTATCTCATCCAGCTGAATCCTATGCCATTGGCCTCCTGATGTGCTGCTTGCTCTCAGGCCAAGAGCACAGGGTCTTTAGAAAGTGGATACTTTCCATTTGGCAGGTGCATCCAAACAGATGGAGTTTCCTTTAATTTCTTCTGGTAGTGCTAGACCTGCATCAATTTTTTCTTTGGATCATTTTGGTTTTGATGGGTCTTGGAAGCTAACCTTAACTGCTGGTAGAAACTGACTGTGTTTTTCTGCCTTTTTGATGGTCCAGAGCAGGACTGAGAACTCTAAAGAGTTATCCTCTGGCAAAATATTCAGAGGATCATAGTGTGCAACCACATTTGAATTTAGGAATTTCTCTGGACTTGGTAATTTAGTGCAATAGGCACAATCTGTTTTTGCCTTGATGTTTATTTGAGATCTGGACTCCATCTGTATTAGAATATTACCACAACATAAGCAGAAGCTTTTGTACCAGAGGGAATATATACATTGCATAAGAAAGGCAAACAGACATTCAGTGACTTCCTCGAAGTACATAGTAATCACAGAGGTATGAAATCCTACCTTAACTGTAAGTAAGTTCTGCTATTGATTCATTGGGGTTAGAAATTCACTCCATGTACTCACATCTTAGTTCAGTGGCCCTCAATGTCATACTGCCAGATCCATCAATGGCAACCTGCCTGGAATGAAATGCAGCAGCTGCTTAACACTATTCAGTTTAACTCTGCATGTGGCTCATATTAGAAAGAAAGAAAAGTCCCAGCCAACTGAAACTGAAGAAATTTAGCTAAAAAATTTAATAATCTAAATTAGAGCTCTAGCCAGGATTACTACACAAAGGCTGTCAAGGGAAGCATGACAAACAAGACCAGTCACAGCCTTGGTTCCACATTTTCACTGTGCCATTGCTTCTGATCTCACCCAAACCCTTTCTACTTTTATTTTCCTTAAACCTTGCAAAATGTTCCAATTTTACTAAGACTGAGGTAATTGAAAGCTTCCATTTCAAATTTTTTCCTCAAACTGGGCCGGCATCCTCCGGTGTTACTGTAACATCCTGTGAAACAGAACAAGTACTGAAAACTGATTTTCTGGGGAATAAATGTCTTCTAGCTGCATCTAGAAAAGTGCTTGTGCTGTCTTCTCAATAAGTCATTACTCATAGTTGATGGATTCATTGCTCCAGGATATCTTTTTTTGATATTTATGTTCCTCTTCTGAATGTTATTTTTTTCCTGTAAGACACATGTTTAAAAATCACCATCTTGCTTCTGAAGTTGATGGGAATGAAACTAGAATTCTTCTAAAGAGGTGCTGTTTAAGGTCTAGGAATCTTTATTTGTTGAATGACCAATGGGGACAATGGCCATGGAGCTTTATCTTTCCATGCCTTATTCCCCTACCTTTAGAATGGCCATAAAAGTAATGATCTTTGTAACAACCTTTGAGAAAACATTTGTACGAAAGCACTTAAAGGAAAAAGTTGTTACAATTGAAGCCTAAATATGTTGTTCGCAGAAGTAATGCAATTTTTTGTTAAGAGCAACCCATATGAAAGACTGTATTTCACCTGCAAGGATTAAACAACATTTTTTAAAAAAAAATTCTTCCTCCATTTCCATTGTTAACAAGGATTGACTGGTGAGTACAATGATAGTACACTAATTTTTAGCATTAGCAATTTTGCTGTATCTGTTCACCAAATACTGTTTTGCTTTTCTGTTACAGAAGTCAGTATATACTGAGGACATGTTATCTCTTTCTTACTCTATTTAACTGTTATAGATTGCACTTTCAACTTCCTGTATTGACTTTTCTAGCTAAATGCCTCTTGAATGATAACTTGATTGATACTCATGAAACTCAATCCATGTCAGAAAATTCATATAGTCTTCTCTAGTAATCTCATTTTTAGTTGTTGTCTTGGGTTTTTTTTTGTTTGGTTTTGTGTCGGTGTGTGTGTGACTAAGACAATTTGTTCACTGATTCTGTACTTTTAAAAAGGATGAGGTTAAGGCTGCTTCTAATCTGCTTTCAAACAGTTGTGTACAGTAAGAGTGTACTATTCCTGTGCTTATGGGGAACAAAAACAATGTAACTAAAGGGTTACAGAACAAATATATTCGAATTTCAGTGTTATAATGATTTGCAGGGAAAATACCTAGCTGAAAATTTAGGAATAAAGATGAATTTATGAAAAATTGTCATGCAAATAGATGAGTAAGTACAAGCAGATTTGAGAACAGGCTTTCTGGATTATTCTTCTCCCTAAGCTTGCTATGTGGTTTTATGCAGTGCTCTCCTCTTGTGATTCTGCCACACAGCATTTGTCTACCTGTAATTACTTTCCCAACTTTATCTGATGTTCTCTTTAAAGACCTCTCTATATGTACCAAGGACTTTGGTATTAACTGATAGTTGTCATGGTGTTGCCTTGTGTTGCAATGAGAGCTTTTTATACTTTTACTAAAAATTACTACAAAAGAGTTGGGTCAAAGATTTCAGACCATCAGCTGTTGTGAATAATGCTTTTATATTAAAAAAAATACAACATCGATGACACTGGTTTAATCACATACTGCCTGAGTGTCCCTCATCCTATTTTGCAAAGTTGTTTAATTTCCTTTTCCATTTAGCAAGGCTCTTTCATTGTGAAAATACAATTAACTTGATCTGTGTGGCTAGTTTTTATTCAGCTGATCTTGGTATGATTAAAAATTTTGTTCAGACTTTCAGCAAGAGGTCTGACTAAGCAGAACACTTCTGATCTGCACTGAATTATTCCTCCATCATCTTTGTGAACACCCGAAATCACTGACTTGTTATGCAAAGACCAGTTTTCAGTCATTGGTGACCTATAATGGACATGACCCAGCAACCAAGTAGAGAGTTTTATCCAATTAAAATTCCCCTGAGTCATGCAGTCTCTTTAAAATGAAGAATATAAATAATAGATTGCATGAAGATAGATAACATTCTCAGCATTCACTTTGTTTCAGTCTTCAACACAAAGGGAGAAGAGAAAGAGTATGGGAGTCAGCTAAGTGAGATAAATGGGAATGAGGGTCTGGGAATATGAGGAAATAGACTTAATAAGCAGCAAGTAAAAGAATGCTTCAATAATTTAAAGTATCTATAAATCAGTGAGGACCCAGTGACATTTAACCAACAGTTCATGAGGAACAGCAGCAAGAACTGTCGTGATATGTTAGCTGTATTGGTGGATGGATCGAGTACAAATGAGCCATCAAGGAGAAGTGGAGTAAGTAGCAACTATAATGAAAAAAAGGATTTTGAAGTGCATGAGGCAGAAGGATCCCCAAATTAGTGAAAGAAAGCAAGCCATTTCTTTTACATTAAGAAATAATATATTTTGCTTATGTAAGAAACTTCAGTTACTACACCAATTACAGAAACTATCTCTAAACAGCTCTTAGTACAGACTAAAGGTTTTTTTATGTACACCCTTAAGTTTCTCTTATAGTTGTTGTAATGTTTTTTCCTGAAGAAGTGACAAATATGCTCATGTAACTTTTTAATATCACTTTTGTGTGTACCAAATTGCATGATTGTTCTTAATCGCCCTCTACTTTACTTCTAGAATGTACATATCTGCATGTACGTACAGCATCTCCCCCTTCTCATAAGGAAAATCTGTAGACAAGTTCTTATTTGGTTTGTTGAAGGATTAGTAAGAATGGTTCCCTTCTCTGGGGAAGATATTCATTGCTGAGTGAGTTTGCTTCTCACTGAAGAAGCAGCCTTTGAAGACATTAAAATTGAGAATTGGGGAGATAATTTCAGAAAGACAGGCTGTTGACTTAAATACAAGTTACTGGCTGGGTATATGACAGGCAGTGTTTTTGTACAGTTCACCTGTAAACGACTTCATATACCAGAATTAGCTGCCCTGTTTAGAAGAAAACACAGCATTTCTGATGTAACATATGACTCTAAGAAAAATATATGAAGACTGAAGTAGCTGAGAAATTTAGTTTAAGTGGCTAAGGCTTTTAATGTAGTAGTGGTATTCTTTTCACAATCTTAGCACGTTGTGTGTGGCACAGATGAACTGAATGGAGAAGTTGAAGTTGGATTTCTCCCTTGATATGAAAAAAATAAAGTAGTACCAAATACAGATGGGTCTGCTGTCTCTGGAAGACTTTCCTCTTTTAACTGGAAATAGCCTCAATCTTATGACCTTAATGTCATACTGCAGAAACTACATACTGCTGCAGTGATACATCATAAGGTTCTGGGAACAGTTTAATAGAATTGTGTCTTAAGTCTGTGAATATATTCTAAAATAAGAAAGTGAAGTAAGTTAGCTTTGTTAGCTAAATATGTATAATATACTTATTTCATAACAGGATAAAAAATATTGTTCTGGAAATTAGGTGAAAATCTGCAGTGCCATTTTTAGAGATTTCTTAAGCATTAAACATGAAAAAAATCATAAGACTGGAGCTATATATCTCTAGAAGCTACTAATTGTAACTATGATACTTATACATTCATGATATTGCTATTCTGAATTATGTAGTTATGGCAGGACTATAATAATAGAAAGAAAGGTGAGTATACTTAATTTCCAAATTATCAAGTATGTTTTAGTTCAAATGTACTTGGGCCTTAAATAGCTAAGTCTCCTTCTAAAAATTAATATCTTTGAATTGGAAAGGAAGAATTTCTTTTGGAACTTAACCACTCTGAGAAGGTATACAGGACAAAATGGACATAGACTAGAGTCAGACTCAGAAACAGAATGGGACATAATGGGATTAGTTTTGTGCTCCACTGAATTTGGAGATGCTGGTGTGAACATTTAAAATTAAGGGGGTTCCAGTGCTTTGCTGAATTTGATCTTGATACATAACCTGAGTTAGTGAACTATGTGTAAAGTGTTATCAGTATGAAACACTCATCCAGTGTTTGGGACAATGGCCTGCTACCCCCTAACTGTGACCAATAAAATTCTACTTTCATGGTGGTAATGGTCAACAGGCAGGAATAGATTCCTTGATGGCGTTTTTAGGAAAACATATTAAAGGTCACTATTTTTTTAAAAATAAAATATCCTCTTTCAGATAAATGCATCAATTTATAATGCTTAAATCTTAGATGCATTTCTCTAATGAAACAAAGTCTCAGCCAATTTCTTTCTTTTCTTGAAGTGCATTATAACTCTCATTTAAACCTTTCTGCACATGACTCATAATTACTTCAGTTTCAGGAGTAATCATTCTTTACCTGGCTTAGGATTACAATAAAACCTTTGGAATTTTTTTGTATTAAGAAGAAATTAATTTTTTCCTGTCGATCAAGTGCATTAAATTTCAAATCATTTATTGCAGTTGCTTTTACAAATTAAGGCACAGCTTCCATGATTCAATTTCTGAGACAAGGAAAATGATTGTAGTATTATTCATTCTACAAATAGTATTTGCCCTAATAAATTTCTCCATTTGGTCTTTTGATCACAAGTGACAAATTAGAGAGGGATATTTTTTTTTATTTATTTCTTTATTCATATTTTCTATAGGACAAAAGAACCTTTAAAACATTTGTATTTGTGATTCACAATTTAACAGGGCAAAGAATTGTATAGCAGTTAAAATTCCTATTTTTTCCTTAGTAGTCAGTATGTAATAACAAGTGCTGAATTAGAAGTGGAAATATGAAGACCTGCAAAACTCTACCTGGTAGGTGACTTCTTTTTTGCTTAAAGATTCAAAAATTATGAAAAAAAGGGGAGGGTGGAGAAGGCCATTTTACAGATTGTTAGTATGCCAAATTTTGCTCCTCATGTACATTCACTTGGACTTTTCAACAGGGCTGTGGCTTCTGCCTTGTGTCTTCTTGCTGAAGAAGTAACAGTTTCTGTTTCCACAGAAGTGGCTTTGATGTGGTTCTTGTGTTTTCCCATCTTTGACTGCTTTTCTTAAAATTTCTTTATCCTGGACAGTATTTTCTCCAACATTGAATCATAAGGACCAAATAGAACATATATGCATTCTTGAATTAAACATTAATTGAAGCTTCTACCAAGACAGGAAAATGTTATCCCATGATAGAAATCTTTTGTCATGGAACTGACAGCAAAATTATCCTGCCCAAGTGGGGGCTGCAGATATCCAGGTGATCTTAAGAGCATGTCAAAGACAGACTCTCATTGGGCTGGACTGAATCTCACCAGTGTTACATTTAAAATCAGATTACCTTGTCTGCCTCACTTCATCTCTTACCATAGGAACATTTTATTTCCAGGGAGAATATGCTTAGGAAGCAATCTTGCAGCTGTATCTGCAATACTTGTGTTGTAGAAACACTGCTTAAGATCAAATAAATTTTGTGATTTTTTAAAAATTTTATAATCTGCAGGTCTGAAGATATAAAATTTTTTGCATATCATCCTGCTTCTATCTCCCTGTTCCTCACTGTGAGAGTCTGCTTTAGTTCCTCTCTTTTCTTAATTGTCTTCCTTGCTGTGATTTATGCTCCCTGGAAAAGACATTAACATGCTGTGGCTCTAATGACTGTACTAAGTCCTGTATATGCATATTCCAGGACTGGAATGCTCTCTCTCTCCCGTGTGACCCACCACACTTACTGTTGTACTTTGGCTCTGCTCTCAGAGCTGACCAACTCTCCAGTCTGGGAGACTGCAGAAGGATGTGCCCTAGCTCAGACTCAAGATTTTCCCATGAGACAATACAAATGCATCAGGGTTCATTGTCAGAGCTGAAGCCTCCAAGTCAAGCTTGGCTAGGCAGGAGACAGGTTAAATATAGTCTTACAATTCCTTCTGCAACTTGGACACACAAATAGCCAAAGGAAAGATTAAGGAATCTACATGTGATCTCTTCAGAAGTGCATATACAGAGAAAAGAGCTGATGGTGGAACAATGGTTTTGAGTATTTGTAAGCAGAGTGCACTCATTATCATCCCTGATGTCACCTCATCACCGGATGGAATTAGGGCATTACTTCATGTAGGTAAAGACTTACCGTTTGAATCTTTGGATTCAGCTTGAATTCCACTTTGAATCCCCTCTGACAAGACCCCTTCAGCAATTGTAGTATATTTTTATTCTTCAAAATCTTTCAGTTTTAAGAATTATTTTTCCAGGTAGATATACTTCACCCATTGTGTTAATTATTTATTGCTCTTTATGAAGCAAGAGTATGCTTGAAGCTGGTCTCTCTGCAGACAGCTGCAAAGGGAAGGACTTGAACTGCCTTCTGCAGCTCACAGTGTGAGGTCAGCTTGGTGAATATTTGATTTGCTGAGGGAAATAAAAGTGCTCTCTTAGACGTTTTAATTAGAGTCAGTAAAGGCAGACATGTCTGCATTTAAAGTTGCCCAGCAGATAAACCTACATTTATCAAAACTTATTCTTTAACATTAATGGCAAACATAGTGATTTTTTGCTGTTTCTGAATTTGTGAGAAATGAACTTCCAAGAAGATAGGAATTCATGTCTTTTTCATGCTTGTTAGAGGGTATTTTTCTTTTAGATATTCTGAGTCAGGTTGTCACGGGTGGTCATTGGCACTGAGCTAGATACTCACAAGACCTTGCACTGTCCAGTGATAGTAGTTACTTCTCAGCTAGCAAAGTGGCATGGTTAAAAGAATAGAGGTTCTATGTCAATTGTAAATTTGGTTCCTAGATCTGTAAGTACAGTGGAAATTCAAATATAAAATGTAAAAAGCACATAAGGAATTTGCAAGATTTCTTGTTGAGTTAGAAAACTGTATTTAAATATTCACATGAACAATTCAGACATCCCCACATCTTAGAATGACATGATGCACAAGGCACCTGGATGCACTAGAAATCCCTGAAAGTGCATTTACTACAGGATTTAGACCATTGTAGTGATAAGAAGTCCAATGCACCCTAGAACATAGTTATACATGATGAGTATATAGTATTTAATAAAATGAATGATTGAGACAGGAAGGGACCTCTGGGGGTCATCTGGTCCAATGCTCCTGGATGGACTTGTGGCTGAACCCTCTAGTGTTTTATATCCTCCTAGTTTTGTATCATCAGCAAACACTCTGAGGTATAGTTTGCTTTGTTGTCCAGTTCATTAAGGAAGGTGTTTAACAGGATCAGACCTTGTATTGACCCCTGGGTTATACTGCTGGTTAGCAGCCTCCAACTAGGATTCATGCCACTGATCACTCTTTGGGCCCAGCTGTTCAGCCAGTTTTCTGTCCACCTCACTCAGTATCTGCTCATCTAGCTCACACTTCATCAGCTTCTGTGTGAGGATACAATGGGAAACAATGTCAAAGGCCTTACTGAAACTGATGTGGGCAATACCCACACTTCTTCCATTATTTACCAAGCCAACCAATGCAGGGGAAGGTTATTGGGCTGGTAAAACATGAATGAGTGCTATTGCCTAGACAATTGTATTTCCAGCAAGTAGAATTATCAGCAGCGTGCATGAAAATAGACTTAAGGTACTGTGGCAGAAGGCTGAGACAAGATATGACCTGGGGTTTTCTGTCTCTTAATAAATGCCATTTCCCCCATTGAGTGTGTTTTTTTCTTGATGTCAATACCATTTAGATCAAATCATCATTTTTCTGAAAAAAATGAAAAAGTAGAAAATTTCTTTCTTATCTCTGACTTAAGCCTCCACTTATGTTGTAGGATACCATAATTTTTACCATTTTTGGCTAGATTATAACAAAGAGATTAAGCATCTGTTTTCTTAAACAATTGTAGCTTTGGGGCCATGAGGGCTTTAGGATCAGGCTCTTTTAGCCTTTCTTGTTGGAAATATTCTGCTTTGGATAAGCAGTCAGCTACTTACTGGTCTGAAGAGAGAACACTGCTTCAGTTGTTGATAAGGGCAGTTGAGATACTCTGATACCCATCCCAATTCAAATAATACTTAAGGATTTTATACCAAGTAGAAAAGACTCAATAAGAGAGAGAAAATCCTGAAATATTTATCAGAACAGGGATTAGTGCTTGAGTCTCTCTGGTGAATGCCCTAACAACAAGTCTACAGAATTCTCCTTTTGCTTTCTCTATACCTCCCTGAGTAGCCATGTGTTTCCTACAAAACAAAACAACTTCAGAGGCAGACCATGAGAGAGCTTTTCTTCAATGCACTGACACAGACCTAAGTACAGACTTCTGTCACAGATCAAGCAGAAAAAGGAATTAGTATGTTGGCCTCTGATGTGCCAAGCAAATGCTCAGATAAAATAATAAGATTTCTGTATGTGAAAGGAAGCATCTTTTTTTCTGGTGCTTTGTGTGAATATGTGACTTGACAGTACTGTACAGTCAAATTGCACCAGAAGTCTAGAAATGTCTAAGATGTGCATCCCATAGGCCTGAGGAATTACTAAATCTTAGGTAGTACTCAGGCAATGAGCACTGATAATACTGGGAAATTAAAAGGGAAAGAAACAGTAGATTCTCAAAAGAGTGACTTCACAAATGATAGCTTTTAGAACCCAAAGTGATTTTTGGGTCTTCATACCCTGGCAAACTGTCCCTCACATGTCTGGTCTCCTTAATGGAAGGTGTTCTTAAGAGTGTTATAGGGCATTCAACTTTTGTGGGAAAAAAATAAAAAAAGAAAAGAAAAAAAGAGGGTTGTGTTTTTTTCCTGTTAGTGACATGTTTATCATATTTCTAGGAGAAGTTTTTGGTCAATTGCTCATTAAAAACTGTGTCTAGCACACTGAGACTTTCTTGAAGTTGCAATGTTTCCCTTTTTTTTCAGGTTTCTAGCTAATCATTATTTCTGAGAAAGTGATAATCAGAAAGTATCTGTATAGAGATTTTTTGAAAGAGTGGTAACAGTGAGTAGAAAATGAAATGTCAAATTGACCCAGCTCTTTCTTCTCTTTTTTTTTTTTTTTTCTTATTAAATATATCTTCTTACAGTCACATTAGTCAAGATAACGTTGATAACAAGAATCCTTATTAAACTTTGTTAAAAACGTACACTTAGCAGACAATTTTGTTGAAGGTTGCTGGCATGAAAGCACAAATCTTTCTCAATATCAGCAAGCAAATTTCCACAGAAATTTTATAAAAACAAAAAAAAAAAAAAAAAAAAAAAAGAAGAAAAGAGAAAAAAAAGGAAAAAGTAACAGAAAATAGCAGCATCTTAATTGTTTTGTTGTGCATAGCTATTCTTTGACAGAGGTGAAGAAATCAGCAGCTTTAAGTCATTCATACAGCAAACTCTTACATCTGTAGTTATAATTCTACCTTCATATGATTTTGAAGCATTTATCTTTGTTCATATTGTCTTTAGTTAGATTGAAAACTGTGTGGATCAGAGGCTACGTCCCATATGTGTCTGTGGAAGTATGCAACAGAATTTGACTGTTATGTAAATTGGCTTCTGATAACCTTCATGATGACATGGCAGAGTGGGTTGATGAGAGCAGTGGATGTTGTGGATGTTAGCTACCTCGTCTTCTGACACTGTGTCCCACAACATCCTCATAGGTCAGGTCAGGAAATGTAGGGTAGATGAATGGACCCCACAGTGGGGTGGATCACGAACTGAATGGCAGAGCTCAGAGGGTCACACTCAGAGAAGTAGAATTTATTTGGAAGGTTGTTGTCAGTGGTGCTCCCCAGGGAACAAGACTGAGTCTGGTCTTATTCAACTTGTTTACCAAAAACCTGAAGGATGGCAAGTTTCTGCTGATATGAAAAGGGTGAGTGGCTGATCCACCTGAAGGCTCTGATGCCATTCAGTGGGAACTTGCTCAGCTGGAGACTTGGGCTGGGAGAAACCAAATAAGGCTCAGTGAGGGAAAGTGCAGGGTCCTGCGCCTGGGGAAGAGGAACCCCAAACACCAGCACAATCTGGGAGCTGTCATACTAGAGAGCTGCTCCACTGGGAAGGACCTGGGAGTCCTGAGGCATGACAAGCTGAGCATGAGCTGGCAGTGCCCCTGCAGCCAGAAGGGACAATGATATCCCGGAATGCATCGGGAAGAGCATGGCCAGCAGGTGAAGGGCGATGACCCCCGAGTCAGCCGTGGTGAAATCACATCCGGCATGCCATGAGCAGTTCTGGGCTCCTCAGTACAGCAAAGACAAGGAGCTGCTGGAGAGGGGCCAGCAGTGACCACAAAGATGGTGAGGGGTCTGGAACATCTCCCCCATGAGGACAGATAGAGGGAGCTTGGCCTGCTTAGTCTGGAGAAGACAGAAAGAGAAACTCATTAATGCGTGTAAATATCTCAAAGGCAGGTGCCAGACTCTTTTCATTGGTGCCCACTGACAGAACAAGAAGCAATGGCCATAAACTAAAACACCAGTAGTTCCACCTCAATATGAGGAGGAACTTCTATCCATTGAGATTGTGCTAGATTACTGGAACAGGTTGACCAGGAAGGTTGTAGAGTCTCCCTCGCTGGAGACATTCAGAACCTGCCTGGATGAGTTCCTATGTTGCCTGTTTTAGGTGACTGTGCCTTGGCAGGGGAGTTGGACTTGATCTCCAAAGGTCCCTTCCAACCCTATCAATTCTGTGATTCTGTGATTTGAATTGTACCATATGGTGCATAGGTAATGTTCATCAAAGACAAAATATTGAAACCAGTCCTTGGCTTTTAGGCAGTCTGGTTAGGCAAAACTTCTCATATACTGAAAGTTTTACATGAGTAAAGGTGAAATGAAAATTTGATTAATAAAATTATTCTTCTTCTGTGTTCTGGAAGTACATCAATTTCCTTCTTACACCCTTGGGCCCAGGAATATATAATGAAAGCAGTGGTAAAATTAGGTGTTCCTTGTATTACTGTAGCAATTCCCACTTGTTCCTATATTTGTGTTTGAGGGAAAAGAAAAAGGTCTGTCAAGAAATAGTGCTACCTTTGTGTGTCTGTTTTATATCAGTTGTTAGAAAAAGACTATTGTACAGGGAAACATGAAAACAAAGTTTTGCAAAGCAAAAAAAAAATAAGAAAAATTTCTTATATATTTTCATAGAAAGCAACTGTATCCTCATGCTCAAGAGAAGACAGCTTAACACTGTTCTCTTTGTATAATTTAGTTTTTAATTAGCATATATTCCATATGAATGATAAGGCAGTATTTGGACTACTAAAAAACCCCAACAGTCTGTGTACTGGTGCATTTTGTGAAAACTGTGGTTGCAATGAGTTAAAATGGTAAAAGAAGTGCACAGGTAAAACACATTTCTGTGTGGATTTTGCTGTGTTTTCCTGTCCTCTGAAAAATTTGGATGACATTGGTCCTTGGCACACCTATTTTTGCATGTTTCTTAGGTTCACAGCTGTATTTTTCCTGCAAGTCTCCTGATTGCTCCTGTTTACTGTGCCCTGGTAATCACTGAAGGGTCTCCTTGGACTCTTGCTCTCTGTCCCTCCTCGCCCATCCTATCTGTCAGTGCAGGGGCTGCATTCACAGCCAGGAATACATAGCCAGGACATCCTTGTTTCTTGAAACCTTTAGCTGAACTGAAACCTTTGAATATAGGAGAATACATTACAGCTCTCTGCCTTCTCATCAGAAAGCCCAGAGGATTTAGAACTACTTTAGGTCCAGTACATCACTAAGCAGTACTACTTGCACCTAGCATCTGGGTGAAATCTGATTTAAACTGTGAAATACCAAAGAGATTTTCCACAGTTTCTGAGTTACTGCTTACTATGTGTTGACTGTTTTTAATATCATGTGTTACTAATCCATTGGTTCAGCTGTAACAGAGAAAAATCCCAAAAGTTTTACCTATAGCAATTTGTTTGCACAAAGTATGAGGAAATGGAATCGACTTCTCTTTGCTTGGACATCTGGTTATTCTAAATATTTCTTCACCCTTGCCAATATATCAGCAAAAATAATTTCAAGTAATCTGTTGAAAATAATAATAAAATCCCCATTTAACTGTTAAGCTATAAACACATTACAGACTCTCTTGTTATGGTTCTAAAATCATTTGGGCTTGAAATTAAGATTGGCAGGCCATGACTGCATTTAGTAAAGAGAAAATAAAGTATTAATTGTTCTATTTTGCAGTATCCATTCTGCAATTTGAATATCTAATCCATTTCTCTGTAACCTCTAAGTGATATAAGATTTAACTGCCTGGGAATTGTTCAAGTGGAGTTACAAACATGCTCTAGTTCTTGTGCTGTTTTGTTTGTGGTTCATTTGGGGTTTTTGGGTTTTTTTTGGTTTTGTTTTTAATTGGCATTGAACATTCCAGCTTTTTCAGCTTTGCTGCTTCTATCATGGACAGAGAAATAATATTAATAAACTGAAATTTTCAGTGTTTCACTTCCTTTAAAGTTCTGAATAACTGAAATTTTGAGCGAAGCTGCTATTCAGGGACTTTTTAAAATGAAATGTGATAAGATGTAAATAAGGCTTTGGGTTTGCTGGCCTACTTCTGAGATCTAGGGTTTGAGTCTGATCATTGTGTGAGCAGTAGGCAAGTTAAATGTGATGGTATTCCATTGGTAGAAACTTAGTGTTCCTTCAGATTAAATATCTTCTGCCTTGCTTAAAGCTTTATTTACTACTTGTCAAATTATGAATGTTACTGTAAAAAGTCTGTTGAGGCTTGTAACTACACCTTTGTTCCATATGCCTGTTGTTTAAACAGATGTCTCACACTTCAGACTGAATGGAAATAAATTAAAAGCAATAAAATGAATCCTGTTCTATTTTGAACCCTGATCTAAAATGAACCCTGAAAGTCACTAGGTGAAAAGGCAAAATGTAGGCTTTCTTTGTTAATAGATCAGGCATCTGCATCACCGAGTACTTAAATATAAACCTATTATCTGTAGTGATTCATTAATTAATGATCTGCTCAAGCAGACACAAGGGAGAAGAAAACATGGGTAGAACTCTTGGAAAGGGAATTAATATTCAAATACTACAGACAGTTTTCAAGAGGGCAGCCAAGTGACTCAAATGAATAATGAAGTGTGTCTTAAAATTGCACAGAAAGTGATGAACATGTGGATAAGTGCATCAGGTGCATCAGGTCAGTTTCATTTCATGGAAATGAAAGAATGCCTCTGTGGAAGGAAGGGGGAAGGAAACATCTTGATGTATTTGCTACGTTATTACCTTTTCCCTCTACTTTCACAGCCTTACATCTACAATATTTGTAAGACACAATGTGATGACAATTAATCTAGTGAAAAAGGGTTTTGAGATACTGCTGAAAATGTGGGGTGACCCCAGAATAACAAATGACAGCCTGGAGCATTAATGGGAAGGGACGTTCTTGATGTTAAAGCACCAGCAAAGGGGTTTTTAGAGGTCTGGTTTCACCTCCCAAAGCTATTGGGTGCTGTATGTGATGTTGAGCAAGCCACTCCAGCATGGGCTCTTTCCTCAGCATCTGGAGTTATTTAACCCTTGGGAGGTTTTGAAAATTACTTTCCATAAACTGTCAGCACTACCTTTGTATTTGTCATAGTTTTCACTCACACTTTTAAGTTTCATCTCTATCACAACAAAGATGGATGTCTCCTGGTTGCATTGTAGAGCATCTAGTGAATGGAGGTCCTTCATGTGAGTTTCTAGGCACGCTGTGATGGTGAATATGTATTTCCACATCCTGGAAGACCAAATTACTATGTAATGATAACCTGAACCTGAAGTGCACTGTGGCTTCTTACAGTAGAAAAATAATTCCTATACTTATACTACTAATTTAGGATTACTAGTTCTTATTACACACTTCCTTGAGTGAGCACCAAGGATTGTGTTGAGGCTTCAGACTTATACATCAGTACTCTGGCCAATCAGGAGAATGCAGCATATTTTTTTGGAAAGGATTTGGAGAGCTGTCAAGTTTTCCAGTCTTGTTTTGTGTTGGCTCAATGTTTTATATGTACCTCTTGGTGAAAATTATCATAAACCCATAGGAAACTCTTCTGAGGCTTGAATTTATAACTATGTGTAATATGAATTTAGATGTTTTCTCCAGGAACACAGGTGCTCTATAAGTAGTAGAGTCTGCATTCTCAAGAGTGTTACTATTATTACTACTATATTGTACTGTCATGAGTAAAACCTGGAGACCATTAGAAGTGAAGAGATTGTTGTTCTAAGGCAAAGAGGAATATTTCAATTATTTGGGCTTGTATAAAGACAGTGTGACAATTCTGAAAAATACAATAAATAAAATAAAATAAAATATGTTATAAAACCCAAAGGGTTTAACTAATGGATATCTAATGTGATCAAAATCTTGACTTTGAGTCTTGCTCCCTACAGGATTCATGGAGAGAGGCACCAAAGATTAGAATCAGTATAACACTCTTCTGGCTCTAGGCATTTTGAGCACACTTCAATTATGTGCAACAATGGGAATGGGCTACTGCTGAAGGGCTTATCAGGTTGACAGTGATAAAGAGAAGGTACTCCTTTTATATATCTGATAAAGTGTAGGTCTGTGCACCTGTGTAAGCGTGCATCCTACAGTTTTTTGAAACCTTATAAAGCTTCCTGTTCTTAAGGGCTTCCACAGCTGTAGGGATTGCATATTTTTGTATGAGTTACGAAGAAATTTTCCTTGCCACAAAGAATGCTAGAGGTTTGTTTATGAAACTTAGAAGTAGCAACAATGTTAGACATGTGCCAGAAAAGAAATACACAGCCTATTTCAGAAGTAAGAGCTCTTTCTGCTCTGTTAATCTCTGAGAAGCATATTCTTGGTACTCAGGATGCATTTACATAAGGTGTGTTTTTATTGGGAGAGGTATATTGGCACAAGTCATACCATAAATATCAGCAGGTTTCATTCAGACTTAAGCCTTAGTTCTGAATTCCAGAAAGGTAATTTCTGTTGATCCTTTTACCTTGGCCTTTGACAAATCCTTGTGACTCACTCTCTCAGTTTTGAGTACACTTTCAGCAAGTTGCTGAACACCTTGTAAGACAGATCTCTTTCCTTCCCCTGGAAGTCATTCACAAGTTGTGATGGCTTGGTGTTAATTGGCTTATACAGAGATATGGTTTATACAAGTACTTGTAAATGCTGACACAAAGGGTTTGCCTGAGGTCAGATATGCTGTATGTTGCAGTATACTGTGTAGAAAGGGCCAATAGAACACTTAACACAAATTATTTTAAGTAGTATATCAGTAAAAATTAGTCTGTGTAATAAATCAGTAAGCTGTGTTTTATATATATATATATATATATGGGAGAAATTCTTTACTGTGAGGGTGGTTGTTTTGGTTTGATTTTGCCAATTTCAAAGTTTCTAATAAAGAGCAAAGTAGGTTTAAGTTTAAAAGTAATAAGACTTTATTAATTAACACCAAAAGATAGAAAAACAACAAGAATGAGGATGGAACCGTCAAAACACTTTTCCTCCTTCCCCCACCTTATTTTCTCTTAACCAACAATGTAAAGAAAACAAAACTCAGAAATCTCAGTCAGTTTTCCACCTCTAAACCAGTCTTTTTTCAGGGAAGAAAAAAGACTTTTTTCTCTCATTTAGGGAGGGAAGCACCTCTCGTTCACTATGGTCAATTTCCCCACAAGAAAACAGGTCTCTTGTAGATCCATTCTTCATGAACAGCAACCGCTGGGATCCTTTTGTGTTTATGAAACTCCTCCCATGTTCACAGTTGTGTCTCTGGGCCACATCGATGCATGGAGGCTTATTTTAAAGATAAACATGTTCAAAACAAAGGTTCTCTTTGTCTTTGAGACCACCTTTTCCTCCAAGGAACAGAGATTCACTTCTTCTTCGAGGGCAGAGTCTTTATCACTTTATCTCTCTGTTCAACTTCTCATGAAATCAACAGTCTTCTCAACATTTCATTCCTTTGCTCAGGTCTACAATTTGAACTCTTTTATCTCCCCCATACTATATGGTTTAAAGGAAACATTTCAATATGTTATAAACAACTACCATAGCTTGCAAGAGTCTTTTACATCTCAAAAGCAACTTCCCACACTCCTTCCACCTGGACTTTCACTCTTTCTTGACTGACTTTGATACTTCATATGGTCTTTACACATCTATATTCTAATTTTCTCTCACTGGAGAGAGGATGGAGGCTTTCCAGGTCCCGTCTGTGCACTGATGCACTGAAAGAGTTAACAAGAGACAGTGTCTGACGGGGCCAGCAGTGCTGGAGGTGCTGGAGCTGTGCCAGGAGCTTGGCCAGGCTGGGCAGTCCATGGTGTCACATTTCTAAGCTGTGCTGGGGGGTGGCAGCTCTCAGAGGGTCCAGGCCCAAAGGCAGTCGCTCCCTGGTTGCCTGCAGCCAGGGGGGAGAGTTGGACAGATCCCAAAATTCCTTTTCCACCCCTCGGTCTCATCAAGGTGTTCCAGCCTGCATCATCTCTGCCCAGGCTCCCAGAGGCAGGTTCAGCCCGGGCCAGCAGCAGAGCAGACTCTGTGCTGGCAGATGTTCCCAGATCAGCTGCCCCTGCCTGGCCCCCGTGGCCTCCCCCTCTCCCCCACTCAGCCAGGGCAGAGAGGGCAGAGGTGTGTGCTCTGACAGCCGGGAGAAAGAGACCTGCCCGGCTGCTTTCAGAGGGAATAACAACTAGAAAATGCTTTCCCATTGGTCCAATAAAATGTCAATGTCAAACCCAGTCAGCTCACTTCCCTGGACTGGTCAAACCAAGATAGTGGTGAGATGCTGGAACAGGTTGATTGGAGAAGTTGTGGATGCCCCATCTCTACAAGTGTTCAAGGTCAGGTTGGAGGAGTTTTTGAGCACCCTGGTCTAGTGTCTCTGGCCATGGCCAGGGGATTGAAACTAGATGTTCCTTTTAATCCAAACCATGATTTTATTCTATAACTTAATCTTGTTACACTTTGAAACTCTTGAAAATCTTCCTGTAAGGAAATACATGCTTTTGTATGGAAGTATGAAATGATTTGTCACCACAGCATGGCCTGAACTGTCTGAGGCAAAGTTTTCATGTGAACTTTTCGTGCAAAGTTTTCTGTGGAGCTGGTTTCCTGTGATGTAATGGCTCTGGCTAAAGGGTTACTTTGTGTGCCTACTGCTCACTTCTGCCCGACACGAGCATTTTGTCTGTCACTTGGTTTGACAAAACACTTCACAGAGCCTCACTTACAACAGGAACCCGCTCTTTTTAATAAAAAAAACACCCTTGGAGACCAAGGTCTACAGATGGTTGAGATGTTGATTGTTTAGACTTTATATAATAAACCCATGCTGCCTCTAGACTATGCAGGTTAGCAATAAAACTTAAATAAAATAATTAAATAAATAAAATTTAAAGTCTGATATGGAATTAACATGGGCTTTCTTTACACCGTAATTTAAGGAATTGGATGTTGTCATGGTTTCAGTTTTTTCTAGAGAATGGTCTATGGTTTTTTTCATGTTACTTCTTGAATCTCCTTCCACCCTCTTAGTAAAATGTCATTTTTTTCTATATGTAGAATATTAAAGACAATTCATAAAGGCTATCTCTATGACTTCATTTTATACAGTCCATATAATTCAAATAGGCAAATTTGATGTTAGAATACTAAAGTTGTGTTTCTGACACCACGATCCAATAGCAGAGGAATAATTATTTTGTCACAAGATTGGCATTATGTTTCTCAAGATTAAATATTGAGAGTAAAGGCTGAGATAAATATGAGAAAAAGAAGTAAACTTTTTTAAACATGCACTTGTATAGCAGGACTGTCAAAGCGTTATTGTCAGAAGCTGGGACATAAAATGAAAATAGAATTTCCAATTTGAATGGTTTGTCTGGATTGGTTTAGTATTCAGTCTTGCCTAAATATTCTTGCTGAATAGTCTTTATTTTCTCAATAGACTAGGATAACATATCACTTCTCTTAGGTAGTGCCTCTTTTAATCCATACGATGATAAAGTAAGAGAAACAAATTGGTTTTGCAATATGGTTGACTATTATTCTGAATTTCTTCTTTATGAAGAAATAGAGAGCCAATATAATGATTCTTTTCACATTCTCTTGCCTCTTTTCCCTTCAGAGTAAAAAGAAAATGTCTTGAAAGTCTAACATTCTCATGAAAAAGTTAAATTGTTAAATTATATCTTTTTTTGCTCTGTGGGGAAAAAAGCTGACTTCTCAGCAAATTGTATCTCTCTAGAGCTGATTTTCTTACTAAACATTTTGTCAATTTATTATTTAAAAAAATTAAAAGAGGAAGTCCACAATCCATACCCTCTTAAAATGTAATGCAAGAGAAGAGTTATGATTATTCATAATAATAGAATAATTTCAGCTGCTGACTTGTGAATGCCATTGCAGTTACCCATCTTTGCCCTACCACCTGTATGTGGGCACTTTTTTGAATGTGTGGTAACTCAAGAAACAACTGAATTTGCTGCTTAGTTTCATGGTTAACTTGACATGGTGATGATTGGTCAAAGGTTGCACTGGGGATTGTGAAGGTCTATTCCAACCTGTATGATTCTGTGGTTCAAGAACTGGCTAGGAAAGATGAACATACAGTCTAGTATCATTTGCAGACACAGTGGCTTTAATGTCTGGGAAGGGAGGACTTTCCTGTCTTTGGAGCTTGCTGTGGAGCTGCTCCTGAGCAGGTGCAGATTGGAGCCCTATTTAACCTATTCAGAAATGACAGAACTTTTGAAGTTCCCCATAACTCGTGGTTATATAGAGATATCTTAGATGTGTTCACCACATAGCAAAGAAGATTGTATTTCCCCCCTCCCTGTGTTATTGGTGGGTATTTGGGAACTGTGGAGGTGAAAGGGTGTGTGCACAGCTTTAAACAACTCTATTTTGGTAAGATGCTATTAGTGAAAGTGTATGGATCTGCTAGATGTATCACAAGTCTCAAGGAAAACTCAGGAGAGTTTTTCTACTTTCTGCTCCTGCACCTCCCATACTTTGAGAGATCTTTTAACAAAAATTAGAAATTCTCTTTCATTTTGGAATGTACAGTGCCTTGTCTAGAATCTGACCTGATGGCCAAATCTCTGTAATGTCTTACTGTACACAACACACAGGAACTCTTTTCTTGTAGCACCTTTTGTGAGTTAGGAATGAGGGTGTATCCCCCACACAGCTACGTGTCAGTGCAACCAATGTCACTGAACCTTTCTCCCTGGAGAGATAAGGAAACCTCTGCCTTTTCTGGAGTCAAAGGACAAATATTATCCAGGTCACCTTGCTCTTTGAGAATAATTTTTAAAGATTTAATTACACAGCTCTGAAGTGGAAAAGGAAAAAAGAATTTCTCAATAATCAGTAGGTTTGTAAAATCCAAGGCAATTTAACATAAGAGTGAGCAAGGAGTTAACATAATGCAAGTCACAGAATCTCATTGAACCATACTGTGACTATTTGCACCTTTTAAAACAAAATGCATTACAAATCCCTGACATTCAACTGTGGTCTGTAGCATTAATAAAAAACCACATCTCTGCCTGATTCTATTTCTAAGTTGCAATGATTAATCTTTAGGACATGCGAAAAAATGTGTAAACCTAGGCAGTATAATTTTACATTTGGAACAGAAAGAAATGTGTTTAAGAAGTAAGATGTGTTATTGGAGATTGCTTTTTCTGCAACTTTCTGATAATCTAAGATTCTTTTAGGGAAAGAGAGGAGAAATATATTTATCTGAACCTACTGTTAAATAGGTTAAGAAATATAGTAATTAGTTACCAGAGCAATTTTAACTGAAATTGACTTTCCTTTTTTCCCAAGAGAATCATGCTGTGATCCATGATTTTTAAACCCCTGTTTATGTTTCACTGCCTCCAGGCATTAAATATGGGCTTAATAGAGCTTGTGGTAGGCAGAATGACTAATTACTTGAGCTTCTGACCCTGTTCTTCTCTGGAAAGATTTAGTATCTATTGACATGGGTGAACCCACCCCTGAGTTTTGACTATTGATCATCTCTGGCTGATGCAAGCACTGTAATTATAAAAATTATGCAATTTTGTGTTCTGAAATTATGCATCAGTGAGGAGCTAAACTAAATGCATACTTTTCCAAGAGTCTTGGGATGCAAGTTTGTCCTTCATTTGGGCTACAATTCTCTATATGCTAATATTACCCAAGGTAATCTTGTCCACTTGCACACAATCAGGACAGGTGCACTTACCCTCTCCCGTCCTGCCCCACCTTTAGATTTCTCTTCGCTATTAATGGTGAATTTTGAGGGGTTTGGCTTTTATCATGAGTCTCATCCATCTGAGATGTCAGCAAACTGAAATGAACACCATGGGGGGATTTTTCAGAAGTTTTGGAAAAAAAACCCCTGTCTTATCTCAAGTCTTTTGGGAAAAAAAAAAAAAAAAAGCCACACCTAGTTAAAAATTTAAACTTTTTATATATTTAAAAAAGAGACGTCTTTATATCTTTGTATTGCTACATTACTGTAAACATCAAACTGGCCATGCAAGGTTGTTGTTGTAGGGTTGTTCATGATTAGCAGGCTGTGTGGAACATGAATTGCAGAAATTTTGAATAATTTTAGTCCTGTGTCCATCTCCTTGACTAATTATTTTTTTTTTTTTTGTCGGAGAAGTGTCTATCGGAAAAGAGGAAAACTACATGTCATGTAAGACATATCTGTCTTGGAGAAAAGTACATTGTCTCTCTTTCAGTATATGCAGGATTATCTTTGATGTTTTCAGTAAGGGGTTGCTACAATTACCCAAGGAGTTAACAAACATACAGTGCATGCTTCCAGAACATTATTAGACCCTTCAAAAAAAAAGAAAAAATGCAAGGGGCAAAAGTTTTGCAAATCCTCTTCTAATGAATTCAGAGACAAATGGAGCAATGTTTTGTCCCTTTGTGAGCCTTGAAGGAGCATCCTGCAAAATAAATGGATCCTTGGCAACATGTATCATTCTTCTTTTTTATTTGTGGGGTTTTTTTCCTAATTGACATACTTTCACACATTTTGCACTTACATGATAAATCCTGAGTAACTGCTACCAGAGATTGTATCCTATATTCTAGAGGTCAGGCCAGCCATTTGTATAGAGCCAGACAGGCTGTAAGAATGGTCTGTCAGGACCTTGGGAAATCTATCAAGGTCGAGGATAAAGCCCTGTATCTGGAAAGAAATTATCACTTGCACCTATGCAGGCTAGAAACTGACTGGCTCAGGAACAGTTGAAAAGGACCTGGGAATTTGGGTGGACAGCAATCTGCACAGCTTGGTAGGTGATGAGAGACTACAACATGGGAGGATAAGATTTCAGTGCATGCATCGGAGCAAGGAAGATTATGTCTGGATAGATAGAAAACCTTTTTCAATATGAAGAAAGTGACGCATTGAAAAAAGCTGCCTAAATACACTGTATTCTCACCATCCTTGGAGGTTCGAAGACCAAACTGGATGAAACCTTGAATTACATGGTCTAGTCTCATAATTGACCCTGCTGTGAGCAGGAAGTTGGACTTGAGACTTCAGCAGTTTCTTCCAAGCTGAGTTATCCTACCATTCTATTTTAAATATCAAAAAGTTCCTGGATGCTTATACACTGGATAAGATACCTTTTTTTTTTCACTTTTATTATTAAATTTCTTGTTCTGCTAAATAAAATATATTACAATAAGCAATACTATCACTTGTCTGTTGAGTGTCCAGCAGTTGGTCAAGATTGGCAGTGATTAGTTCATGAGGCACCTTATAGTCTTTTGTTAGTTTTGCAAAGCTTTGTATATTCTTACCTAGCAAAAAGAATAAAAGAAGCTATTAACTCTACTTTTTTCCATTATTTTAAGAACTTAAATATGTTTCAGTTTTCCTGAAGACGTATAGCTGAAGATTTGGTGCTTATTTTATAGTCTTGTAAAGACTTTATTAATGCATTTCACTCAGTGAAAAATTGAAGCAAGAAAGCATAACTTGCAGGTAAAAAATTTAAAATGAAGAGAATGAAATGGAAGACTGGTCTCTTCTGTAATCCAATATTTATGCATAGGTTTTGAATATGGAGAATTTTTTTCCACTCTTGTGCATTTACTCTCTTCAGCACTTCTTTTACTATTTTTGGCACTTCACTTTTGCTTTCACATGCTTTTATTTCATATTTTGGTATAGAGTTCCAATGGAAGGAATGGTGTCAGTGTCTGATATGAATATGGGCCAAAAATATTTTTCCAGTGGTCCAAAGTCAGTGGCTTCTCCCAGGCAGAACAAATGAGTTATTTAAAAAAAAAAAAAAAATTACTTTAATAGTTTCTGTTCAAAAATTTTCAGAAGTAAGCACAGACAAGTTTATTTTAAAATTATACGAGTTAGAAGACAATTTCCTAATACAACTGACAGTTCAAAATCATAGTATCTCATGACAGTTTGCACCTGGACGAGACCTTAAAGATCATTTATTTCCAGCTCTGCTTCCATGAGCAGGGACACCTTACACCAGACAAGGTTGCTCCAACCTGGTCTTGAACACTTCCAGGGATGAGGCATCCACTTCTCTCAGCAACCCATGTCTAACCCTCACAGTAAAGAACTTAGTCGTCATATCTAATCTAAACTTATCCTCTTGCTGTTTAAAACCATTATCGTTTATCCTATCAGTTCTAGAACTGTGTACAATTTAGTCCAGGAAATAATGTTGCCCTACTGAAATACTAGTTTTGTCTTTTATTTCATATTTGTAATGAAAGTGACTCCATTGTAGAAAAGTCAGAAATAGGTCCTTTAGACATGATTTCTGCTAGTGCATCAAACAATCATTGGAAGACATCAGACAATCTGTTTGAAGATTGTATGGACTCATTTAGTCTGTGTGCATAGGACTTTTCATTGAAAATAAAAGTTCACTGAAAATTTTATGTTACAATGTGAGTAATTTTCAATGGATTGACTTCTGTCCACTTCCTGATTTAGCAGGTTCTACTTTCTGGGAATGTTCTTAAAGCTGAAATAATGAAGTTATCTTTCTGTTTTATTCCCCTTGTTACATCTCTTCTTTTTGTTATATCTCTGATCTTTTAGCTTGTATGTCTATGTATGTACACTAAGTTTGGCCTAACAGAGTCAGCAGTAATTTTTTAGTACTCTTCTGTGTTTTGTAAAGAAACTTTTTTTATAACCCAGACCTTCAAGCTCTGAAAATTAAGTTTCCTTTTAGCATATTAAATATACTTAGTGACAGAGAATCTTACAATGAAACAGAAACAGTTTCAAGGGATTTGGTTTGCGGTTCTCAGATGAAGGACAGAGATTTTGACTGGTGAAATATTTTCTTATTTCAAAAATAATTTACTTATATTTCATTATTTCCACAGTATAAGAAGAAAACTATTGTAAGAAAACTAGTTTAGTTAAGGAATGGTCTCTTAATCTCCTATAACTCCAAAAAGATGTGTTTGTTGAGATACTTAATTTCTCTTAATTCCCAATTAAATATTTCTGTTGAATAAAATACTAACATTGTTACTTCTTGAATTACAATCCCTGTTTTAATGAATGGCTGGTCTAAGAATGCTGGAGGCCTGGATGGCTCTGGACTGTTTACTTAAGTCTTTTGCTATAGCTGGAGGCACAAAAGATGTCCAACTACAATGAATTTATGGAACTATTTCAAAAGGCCCAAGACTTTCACATAAACTTTTGACTTTTACTATCACCTTGCAAGCAACAGGTATTGTAACTGTCAGGAAGAAACCAGGGAGTCCTCAGAGAAAATATTTTTCTTCCCTGGAAGCTATTTCTTTATAGAAAACCCCAGAGGACTCAAGAGAGCAAAACTTATGTTATTTTACAGTATTTAATAATGCCACATGAGTGAAATATTTCTGCCAGATGCTGAGTGATGTTATTTTAAAATCATACCTGAGTAAAAAAATCTTAACTTTGTTTCCAAGAAGTTAATGTTTCTAGGCTTACCAGTAAGCATTTTATCCTCTGGCATTCATTCATAGACTAGTAAAAAATCATGCAGACCAGTAGTAATCCAAAGATAAAACAGGCATTAAAAGAAGTAAATGTCCCCTTTTGTTCTTACTGGGACATTAGAGAAAGTTTGAGGTATGAGATTAATTCAATGTGCAATTTTCTGTTATTTTTGTTGATAGTAGTTTTAGTGGTCTGTTTTCCCTGTTTACATAGTATCATAACCCCAAAAATTTCTACCACAGACTTGATTTGTATTTCTTGGGTAATTTCTCTGCTCTCATAGTTCAATTTTGGAAAGATTCACTTCTCCTTGGAACAGAATAAATTGTGGTTTACCTCTTGTTAAAAGCAAATGACTAATATCTATATTGCAAGGGTGTTTATTTAGGAGGGACTTAGCATGGTAGTTGAATTGTTGAGAAATACTTGTGTCAACAACCCAGACTTTTCTCAATATGACATTTAGTTAATGCTTCTGATATTGCTCTTAGTACCAGCCTGTGTCCCACATTTATCCTTTCTCTCTCTTTTGAGTTTACCTCCAGCCCGTGTCCCACATTTATCCTTTTTCTCTCTTTTGAGTTTTCCAAACTTTGTGTCCCTTTTTCTATTCTGCTTTTATTTTAATTGGGCCTCAGCTGTGTCTTCATGCTGTCAGTTCTGAAATGTACACCCACCTTTATCTGATGCTGCTCTTTATAGATGTTTTCAGCCTTATCATCTGTGCCTGATAAGGCAGTGAATAATAACTAATTCCTCTTCTCGTGCAAGCTCTCTTGCAGGTATTATTTCTGGGATCTTCAGACATATTATGGAAGGGAAAATTACACCTTGGCTCTCCTTTTCATATTTAATAATATATTTGAAAAACTGATTGTTAGATTGAAAGTAAAATTTTGACTGCATTAATGGAAAAGATATAGCACTTAGTAAAAAGTAGATCTCCCAGTGAGCAGCAGGACCTAAGGTCCTCTGAGTCTTTACCAAGTAAACCTTCTGTCAAAGTTACATTTTTAAGAAGTGAAAGGTGTTGCATATTCTTATTCTGCCTATTAGGATAGGATGGTATTTTTTGCAGGTTACTATGCCACTCTAAGCCTACATATTTATCATCATTAAAGACATTGTAGTTTCCTTGGACTTACAACACTTAATTTAATTAAAGAAGGCTAATTTTTCTCTTTACTTCAGAGACATTAATAACCTGTATAACTTTGCTCTTTAGCTAAACATTTTTGGGACTCAGGAGCTGGAAGCATCAGCATTTGGATTTACACACGTTATAATCCTTGGAATCAAAGAGGGGTGAAAAGTACTCAACAAATCAAACATATGGGTATGTTTAGTGGTGATCACCTTGTAAAAACCATGCTGTGGGTAGCCAAAGAGATAGAAAGAATTTTAAAATCTTTTCATCCAGAGACTTCTCCTGTGGGTCAAACTGGAAATTGTTAATGGCACATTTTTGGAAGGCTCTGTTGCCTCCATCTCTTTCTTACCTTTGCTGTGCCAAGGCTCCAGGAGCTGTCAGATTTGTCACTTTCATAAACAGCAAAACTAATATATATCACTGTAAATAAAATACGAAGTATAGCAATGCTCAGAGAGGGTGCCTGGTGAGCTACAGCAACAATTTAAATATAGATGCTTTCATAAATACAAAAGGTTTAATAAACTTCTGTAAAGATGTTTTTTTTTTTTTTCTACAGTACTGTCTGTAGAAAGCAAAGTCATACCAAAATTCTAGCTAAGAGCTTATGGCAAAGGACTTTAGAGCATTGGTAAAAAAATAGCTTTAGGTGCCTAAATTCATGTCTGACAGAACTCAACAATGCTGAGCCAGAAATGATTTCACATCAACGTAGGCGTTTGGCTTTGGTCTTGTTATTCCAAAGAAGGGCTTGTATGTCTTCATTAAGAGTATTGGGGAAAAGGGGTGCCAGAAGATGTGGTTGCAAGGCTTCTTGTCTTTGGCAGAGGCCATCCCAAAGGCTCCTTCCCAGTGCTTGTTTCCATCTCAATTCCATGCAGGGCTGCATGGAGCATCCTTGTGTTACAGCACTGCTGGAGCACCAAGCAGGCCCTCAAGGTGGGGGCTCAGTAAGCTAACTGTGCCACCAAAACACCCAAACTCTGGCTGAGTGGAGTTAATACCTCCCCCTGGGAGTTTTGAAAGACTGAAAGGAGTCCAAGCTGAACTATTTCAGTTATTAGTCTGTAAATACTATTGATGTATTAAATCCTACCATGTTCCAAGCTGGAAGAGTTTGTGCTGATCTGAGAGGAGAGGGACCTTCCACTCAACTTGGATGTTTTGAGTGAGGGCTCTGGACATGAGGGGATAGGCAAGGTCTGATCCAAGCACATCATCAGTGTTGCCTTGATACCAAGGAAGGCTTTTCAATCAAGCAGATGCTGGAAGTTTAGGAGACCCTGGTGATCTCATTGGAAGTTTGAATCCGTCTCTGATTGAAAAGAGAAAGTGTTCACAGATGCTGTACTGTGGTAGCCTGAATATTTGGTAAAGTGCTGGTGATGGGTTGCTCCATCCTTCTAATATGTTCACAAAACCTGAGCAGCTGTGACATCACTGCTCTAATTAGGGAACAGGGTTTAGGTTCACCTTTTCCTGTCTAGAATTTTTTTTATTACGTGTTTTAACGTTATTCCTTCTTCTTTTTCTGTGAGGGAGAGGGTGTCCTGGAGTTCCCAGGGGCATGGTCACTTTTACAGACATTCAATGTACCTTCCATCTGGACTAGCAAACAAGATATTTCAGCTGCTTCTGGAGAAAAAAAGAATGGTATAAAATAGAGAGTTGGGATTGATAATTTGTTTTCGACACCATAGCAGAGCTTAGATGATGTACAAAATGCAGAAAACCAAAGAAGACTCAAAAGTATTTTGTTAAGTAAATCCATCTTTTTGAATCTTTTTTTTTTTTTTTTTTTTTTTTTAATTCACATTTAACCCAGTATGATAATGTCCCTATTAAGGCATCCAGGCCTGTGCACAAAGATTTGTTGTCACCCATGGGATTTCCCTGCTTGTGTAAAGCTGAACATTCCCTTTAATGTTTTTCTTTTTCTGTCACTTGATATGGAATTAACTAGAAACTCATCTCTATTAGTTTCACAATCTGTTTCTTTCCCCTTCCCTGAATTTTATTCTGATTTTATTCAATGATTTGATGTACATTTTACTTCTGTACAGAAATATGGCATGACTCAAGAACCTAATTTCTTCAAGTGACTCATCCTCTTGTGTAACATATCTATTGATAGTTTCTCTGAATGCTTTTGTGTCTTTCAAAAAATGCTTTGTGGGCTTAAATTCCAATGATTTCCCAAAACAATCACATCTCTGAACTTTATATATTCTTCAAAAATTTATTGTGCTTCCTGATAAAAAAACACTGCAAAAATCACACCTGTTTAATAAATCCCTTTTACCAAAACTGTATGTCTTGGATTTGTGTATTTTTTCTTTAATGACAAAAATAAAATGAATTCTAATAAAACATGATAATTGTTATTATCATCAAAATTCCAAACTAAATTTGTGTGAAAGCATTCAGACATTTTGTTGTCAGACTTATTTACATTTTTTCAGAATTCAATCAATTATATCAAGTTTTCTTACTGACATGCTCTGATTTTTCCATTTTGCTCACACTCTTTATTCAGAATTAATTTTTAAGAGATAGTGTTTTGTCCCACCACAAAGTTTCTGAGTTGCTTTGTTGAAACAAGCAAGAAAGATAAAAATCCTTTGATCTGATCCCAGAGAGTTTTTCAATACCTTTGCTGTATGTATGTCTAGACACAATGTGGAAACTGGGTAATAAATTTGATGGTCATGAGCATTTTCTTTACTTGGCTGTACTGTAATTCCCAATTAATCTGTGACAGGATTTCTTCACAAATGCACCACCAAAGTGTTATAAAACTATTGTCTCTCTTCTGAATGAGAGGTAAGCTGGTAAGAACATAGAGCTCCAGAGAGTCATGAGCATCTCTGGAGGTCAAAAGTGGCAAAATTAGAAATAAATCAGGTGTTTGGTTGTTTGAATGGTAAAGCTGTGCTCCTTTGAATCATGAATTAATGAACTATTTTCCATAATATTATGTCAAGAGACCTTGCTTTGCTTAGATAAGCAATTAGATAAGCACTTTAAGTTTCAGAATAACGAAGTTACCTGTCATGACCACAAATAGATGCACGTGGTTCTTTAAATATACATTTTGTCTCCCTAAGTAATTTCAGTTTAGGTATATCCCTGGTTTTAGGACTTATTGAAGGCAAGTTACTATGCCATAGAATTTACAGGTAAGGTTCTAATGTCTACATGACATGGAATGAGCACAAGTAGCACAGCAGAAAAATGAAGAGTTCTGTGGGTGACTGTGGAGAGGTCAGTCTGGATTTCACTATCAGAATGAGGTAATGAGATTTCCACAGCATGCCCGTTTTTTTTTCTGCTGATCTTTATCTGACTGTAATTAGACATATTGTTCAGGTGAGCAAACCCTATGTACTTCCACTGTGAACAATACTAAACTTGATTCACTTCCTTCTGACTGATTTGAACACAAAGCAGGTGAGTTTTTAAATTTACTGCTACACAGATGATGCATCATCTGCTGTTTGGTTTTTTTTCCTATTAATTTTTGTGGAGCTTTCACTAATGTTTCAGGGCATTTTAGGGTGTTTTTTTGTTGTTTCTTTTAAAAACATTTTTCCTTTATAAAGTTTTTTGTTTTCTTGGGTGATTTTTTTTTTTTGTTGGGAGGTTTGTTTGTTTGGCTTTTTTAGCTTTTACAGCTCTTCGTGTAACACCTTAAGTAATTGCTGTAGTCTATTTAATTGGAATGACAAACAATAGAAAGTTAATTAACAAAAAAAATTCCACTGGAGGGCAAGTTAGTAGAATGGCAAAGAAGCCGTGATTTACAGTATTTGCACAACTTTCTTTATAAAGCAATTGCTCTTCATTATAATAATGCCAGGAGAGCAAATAGAAAAAAAAAAAGTGTTGCATTAGCAAACAATTAATGAGCATTTGTAGCTGAATGGAACCCACTTTTATGTATTATTTCATTAAAAGTTTACAGGATCCATGAAACCAGAGAATAAATAAAGGTAATGATTTCAAGGTAATGGTCTCCTGGGGGACATGAATATTGAACAATATGTTAGTCTTGCCTACTTACTTAAGCCTTAAAACCAGGGGCTTTTTATACCTTAATTTTTCTATTCTTTCTTTGAAAGATCAAAGTGTGCTATTAGATAAAAGAGAAATGGGCACAGGTATTTCAAATTTATCATTAGTGCTATACTCTTTATTGAGGCTTAACAAACGCTCACTTTTTCTGTTAAATCCCCCACAATTTAAATCCTTTTTTCCATTGTGAAGGATAGTGCTTTGTGTCCTTGAAGAAAGTAGGAAATCTTTGTCGAAGTTGATGACTTCTGAAAGAGTGATCAGCATTTTCTTGGCTGTGCATCAAACTACACTTTTATTTGGCAGTTTTCCATCAAGGCTGTACCTCCAGCCTTGGTGCTTGCATGCACAGTTAGGTGACAGGAAACCTTTTCACGCTCTTCATCATTTTTTCACATACTTCGCATTCTTAGGCAGACCTAGTGAGCAGTTTCATCATTTCAGCTGCCAGAAAGGTTTGATAATGTTGATAGTTTCAACAAAATGCTGCTTTTTTTTTCCTTACGTTGTGAAAATGTCATGTAACTGATGGGTACAGAGGCTGTCTGAAAGGACAACTGGAGTCTGTGTAAAGAAAAGTTCATATGAGGACCTTTACAATTTCAGGGTGCTCCTTTAATTCAGCATTCTACATACAGAAGCAGCCACTGATGCTCATTTTCTTGTGTCCTTTTATTCCCGGTTGTCTGCCTGTATTCATCTGTTGGTTCTTGTGTCATATTTAGATCCTAAATGTTTTGGGAACCAAACTGCCTCAGCTGTGTGTTATGGTCTAGTGCAAAGGAGTGCCGGTTCTTGGCTGAGCTTTTTAGAAACAAGAACTATGAGAATATAATTGTCAGGTTTTTAGTAAACCTCTGCTACCGCTTTACCATTCTCTTTTCTAAGTACATCCGACACAGTCTAAGATTTCAATTTTTTTAATAGGCTACAAACTATCAATTGCTTTATCATTTTTATCAAAGTTTCACTTGGATTTGATAAAAATTGTTTTAATGAATGTGAGGGTGGTCAAGACAAGGGTTCAGGTAGAGCACTCTGAACATATGAGTGTTATTTTGGCCTTACAACCCAGTTTAGATGTCTTGCACATCTGTGAAATGAATATATACACAAATGAGTAATGGGGTGCTACTCAAGGGCATACTAGGCTGAGCAACCATCTGAAAGGAAGTTTGAACAAGGGATATAGAAGATCTGGACAATCCTTTGAATACTCAGAGAGGAAATTCCAGTGATGATTGAAAGTTAATTCAAATCTAGACCAAACTTCTGGGTTAATTAAATTGAGCTGGAGGCTTAGTGTGGATTTTTTATCAAGACAGATCCTTCTGAAGAAGATCTAATGCATTAAAAACATTAAAGGAAACTAACAGGAAGGTGATGAACTTCCCAAAACCACAAAGACTGCCTTTAATATTTTGAAATGAGGAATCACCTTATGCACACTGATTCATTCTATATGATCTGGTTTGCACTTTATTTTTAATTTAGTTGTTGGATCAATCTGAAGGGGAAGCTCTTTGCCAACTCTTCTACATCTAGATTTGTATCCAAAGAAAGTGAATGAAAATCGTTTCTGTTTCTATGAAAAGAAAGTAGCTCTTGAGAGGATCCATAAACAAGTGCTGCTCATCTGAAATGCTGGAATCGTGCCAAAATATAGCTTTAATTTTATAGAGTTTAGGAGATTTTTTTGTTTGTCTTTAGGCAGAGACATGGAGTTTCTTGTGGAGAGGCAGGATTTCTTTGCACACTTGTCTATCTGATTACTTTTCCCTACTGGAAGTGTGGCTAGCTCGCTACCTGGAAGAAAGAGTAATGGAATCGGAAAGGCATGAACATGTTAAAGTATCTTTGTTTTATCTGAAATTGAAGCCCCCTGATATTTCTTGATGAAGCATATGAAAGTATAAAGTAAATTCAAACAGAGACCAATGTGGACAAGTATCAGACATGATTCATTTGAAAATCATTAATGAGGAGTGTCAGTTCTTTCTTCACTTTCTTTTATCCAATTAATCAGGGCAAACCAGCCCACAGATCTTTGTAGTAACGTACAAAATAATTTCTAACCCCACAGACTGTGTCAATTCAAACAGCACTTTTACAAGCACAGTGACAATCTATTGCACTTCTTTAGAGAGTTCATTTTTGGTGTCAGTTACAGCATCATAATGTGCACTGTATTATTGTTCTACTTAGTGAATTGCTGATGTGTATAATGATGCACCTGTTAGTCAAGAAATCCCTCAGAAGCCAAATGATGCTATTAAATTGACATACTCACACAGAGCCAGAACTGTCGGGATGTTTCCTCTGCGTTATGCAATATTTTCTGCTTTATGTCCATTAAAGACAATAATAAAACAGCTGTTGCTGAGTGTATGTTGTCAAATATCAGTGAAAAGCTCTAAGATGATGATAGCAATGTGATGTACAGTGCAATAGCTAAGGATGGGTCAGTGTTTTTATTATCAACCCCGTTTTTTTCCCTGAGTATATATGTCTTTGCCCTAGGCAGGAACTTTCCAGTCAACAGATAAGCCCTGGAGCAGTAACCAACTTTGCACTTGCAAAATTTTCAATAAATATAACCATACACCTTGACTTATTTTCTGGAAATAAAATTTAATGACAAGCTGCCAATGAATTTTGCAGTTTTGTGGGTCTGCCACTGGTGATGAGAAATGTTCTGACTTTGTCTTTTTGATTGTTCAACTGGACTGCATTTATTACCATGGAAAAAAGGTGAAGAGAGAGGGTAGGCAGACATTCAGTATATCTTGAGTTGCAATGTCATAAAGAAATTATTTAATACATGTTTTTCTAAGAACACTCAAATACTAGGGAACCTTGAAACTGTTTCCCAAACTCCTGCATATCTCTTGGCCACCTAAGTTTGGAATGAGCCAGCCTAACCTTCTAAGGAAGATATCAGTATCTCTGCCAGCTGTCTGGGTCTGTTTGGAAACTTTTCCACTGACAGGGCAAGGGGAATAAATTATCCTCTGAGACGTGTTCACTGCACAGGTCGCAGTATGATGAAGGGTGTGCTTCAAGTACCAGAGGTATGAAAGCCTGGTCTCCACAGATGGCCCAGGAGCAGTCCTATGGAGAAATGTCAGTAGGAAATATCATGGCCTTGAATGCCATTCTGTGGAGCTGTGGTGTTTATCACCAGCATAATCTCAGGTTTACAAGTATTATTTTGAGATAACCCAAAGAGATATAAATATATTATTTCATTGCATGAGTAATGGTATTAACAGTTTTCCTTGTGTAGCAGATGCATAAAAAAAATATTGCCCTTCAGAAATGTTTTGAAACTTTCTCCTGCCCTTACAGATATGTCATACAGATACATAGTATATTACAAAATATTGATGGACATCAGTTATGCTAAGTTCTGCTTCAGGGCTCTAGAACATGACCAGGTCTCTTTCTTTAGATCATGAGTCACCATCCTGATTGTTTTAATGATCCCTTCTTAACATAAAAACCAGGTTATAACTAGAATAAGACCAGACAACAGAGAAGAACAAAGGATTAAATATTATTTTACTTCCGCTTGTTTTAAAAAACAAACAAAGGAGGGAAAAAATTTACATGAATTTCATTGACATGAAAGCCCTTGGAGAGATTTTCTAGATAAACAAAACCAAGGTCTATTACCACAACTGTTTAATCTGTCTTCAGATTCATAAAAAAAAGGTTTCTGAAATACACAAGACCCTGCATGTGGTCTCATTTGCACCTTGATTTGGGAAGAGGCATCTCTTGTTATCAAACCATAACATAGATGTAATAGCAAACATGTCTAATTCACCTGACCGACAGTATCTGTGACAAATTAACCCATGACACATAGTCCAGATGATATTCTAATGTTTAAAAGGAAAAGACAGGAAGAGCACAACATGAGTTACATTATATATCAGAAAACATGGAGATATGTTGTATTGTGATTTGTGAAGTTAGCTGTGATGATTGGTGAAGCTGAGAAGCCACTGTGATGAGCTTTCTCTTGGATTATATGTCACAGGTCAGCTGTATAAAACACAGTTTGAAATTAGTTTTAATGTTTCAGGGCAAATATTAGAAAGATACAATTTCAGTGATTGCATTGAACATGCTGTAGAATAAGAAAAGGGTGCTGAACTTCTAGGGAAAAGAAATTCAGTGTAAATTATTTCAGTTCGACTATACTTTGCATAATGAAGCAGCCAGTTATATATTATGCTGAATCTTCTCTTTATTTCCATCTTCAAAATAAGATAGGAACTCACTGGAAATACGAATTGACATTTGTTAAATATTGATGTTGGCCTCTAAATGAGTTGTCAGGGGTGAATAATCTGATGAAATGGTTAGAAAAGATTTTGTCAGGAATTTAGCGTTAAAACACATATATTAGACTGTCTTTTCTGATTACCGCAATTTTGCAGTTTTAGATTTCTGAAAACATCAAGTAGATAATCCAGCATTTTCCAGCTTTTATCTCTGCCTGAAGGGGAATGGATAAAATTTATTAGCAAGGTTGTATTGCTAGCTACAACCCTCCCCCAAGTCTTCCTGTAAATCTTAACCTGAGGATTTATTGACAGAAGATGACGTTACTTGAGAAAACAGACTCAAACGTCATGAACTCAAGAAAATCCTAAAAGCAGAATAAGATGCAAGGAGATACTGTTTGAAGCAGTCAGTGATTCAAGACATGATGTCCTGAGCAGCGACAGCTGGGTATTTGTAGAAGTCAAATGTCATCATGACAGGTAGGAAAATTATTTGGTCAGCTCTGACCCAGGTTCTATATTTCTCCAGTAAATTAAAACTTATTCTTCATGTGCATGTTTTGTAATATTTGGTGCAGAGGGTGATATTCTTCAATGACAGATATTTCCTCTTTTAATTTTGCTTTCATTCCAACACTTGTAAATAGATGGAGTTGCTGAATGCACCCTCCTTGCTCTCAACCTGGAATTAAGTGTGAAATTGTCATCTTACAGAGAGAGCTTTCTTTGCCCTTAGAGGCTTGCTTCCTTTTCCTTTGAAGTACCTCTAGCAAAACATGTCTCTTTCAATAGCTCCTGTTCTCATCTGACTCTCTCAAAATACCTCACAATACAATTTTTTATCCTCACAGTGTGATATTGCCTTTGTAGTCCTTTTCAACCTACAATGAAATATTTGTTATTCAATAAACTGTTTTCTGAATTTCTAGATACTGTTCAATTCCATATTGTGTTCACTTGAAATTAAATTCTTGCTTGGAAATGTAATTAATAGCCTATGATTTCTATGAATAAAAAGGGGAAAATAAATAAAGTAGTTAGTGATTTAACTGGTTTACATAACTTGTTAAATTACATTCATCACATCAGGACAGCAACAACTGAGCTGATGTCAGAAATGTGGACAAAACAAAACCTCCACTTCCTTTCAGTCCTACAGAGTAGATTTGGCCTCAGGCTGGATGACATCCAGTGCATCTCCCAGCCTCCCTAAGTTCACCACCTAAATCTACAAGGACTGTGAATATTTACCTCCAGAAGCTCTACTATTCAGCGAAAAGGGTGTATTTCTAACTAAAAGTTAGAAATAACCAGCAAAGAAACTGTCTCTGTCTGAAAAAAAAAAAGTAATTTTAATTGTTTTCAGTGAGAACCCATTTCAAAAGCCTGTAAAACCAATAAGAAAGAATTTTGGCCAGAATGGATTTAGCAGTGGAGTGCCAATGCCTGTTCTTGTGAGGTTGCTCTGAAGGGCTGTCTGATGCTCTTAGCACAGACACAGAACTCTTCCAAATCTAAGGCTTGGAGTTCAGGAGCCCAAGACATCTCCTTGTCTCCTAGTGGGGGCAGAATTTGCCTCATCCTGATCCATGTATCATGGATGTGTCCCAGGCAAAGGACATGTGACATACACACGTCCAGAGGTAGGGACAATCATTTCCCATACACTCACTAGCCTGGAAGCCCTTCTTTGGCTGTTGAGCCTGTCCCACAGAGGAAAGAATTGGAGAGGAGCCTATGATGTGGAAAATACAGCTTCCAGCACTATTTCAGGGCCATGGAAAGGCTGAGAAAGAAGGAGAAAAAAGAAATTTAAAGGTAGTCTTTCCCTTACAGTGGAGTGGAGCCTAGTAAATCTATTCAGGCTGCCTATATATATACATACACACTTATATATAACTACATATATATATATATACACACATATAATATGTATATATATATATATATATAAATATATCTTCAATACAATATTATTAATGGTTGTTTTAGCTGTCTTTATAAATGCAATGTATATACTGAGAACTCACATTTTATTCCACTCTGAAGCCCATTTTCTCCTTGCTGACTGCCAGCTTCAGGACTCCAATTGCTTTATTGCAGTCGCACACCATTTTTACTACACCGACAAAAGCAAAGATTTTATAATTTCCTCTTAGCAGGGTCAGGTTCAGATATGCCTGTATGCAAGGTTAGAGGTATGCCTGTATTAAGTGGGAAATCTTACTCTCCCTTTTATTAATAACCAATATATTAGTCTGTAATAAATGGAAAATTATTCCTGTTGTTAACCTTAATTTTTTTTAAAAAATAATAAATTAGAAAATAAATGTTAGACTCTTAAATAAGAGTACAAATGTTAGTTCTGGTACATTTTTTTAAGGGAAATGGTCAAGAGATCTTTTTCAGGTCTTATAATACATAGAATTAAATTTTTAACATGTTACTGAATGCTCTATGTTAAATTTTGTTGCTTAAAAATGATGTCTGAAAGATTCAGCTAAAGTGGCACTACAGAAAATGTTGGAAATTTCTGTATTTTGCAGGGAAATTTGCATGACTTATTAAATCTGCCTGTTCTTTTGCAATTTTCTACCCAGTTCCTTCTAAAGTTATAGCATAGGGTAAGAAATGAATAATTGGCAGATATGTTTATTAATAGTATTTTGTTTGGAATCGATGAGTGTTAAAATACTTGATAAAATAAATCTGGGTGGTGGAACACTTAGAGAGGGTGTTCACACATCAGATCAGTTTGCTCTGTAGAGCTACTCTATATATCTACAGATGACTGAAACATGGAGAAGTTAGTGAAGACAAGAAATTCTGGAAGGGTAAAAGCAGGAAAAGGAGAAGTATTATAGTGCTAAAATGTATAGAAACTTAGGTGAACTGGGGACCTTGGAGACAAACGATGGTTTTCCTTGTGCGCAGAGATTTTTTTCCAAAAGCTTGGTAAAAAAGGTAACGTAGACAGTGTAACATCAAATTCAAGATTTCTTTAAGTGTTTTGTGTATTTTTTGCTAGCTTTCTATTTTAAAAGTATATTCAGAAACTTGGCAGAGACTTCTTCTAGCCTATCAATTGTGTGACTGTGTCCCAGAGGATGATACACATGAGAAGAGACCTGCCTTCCCCACATGCTGTGTGCCACAGTGTCGGTGGTCCAGCGCCAGGGGTTCCTGAAAGCAGCCTAGTTAGTGGGCCTGTCTTGTTCTGCTCCAGTAATACATCTCGAGATTAAACTGTAAGCATCAACAAGCGTATAGTTTTATCTTTCTGTTGCTTCATGCAATTTGATAAAGAAACTTGGCAAGTCACTCCTCGTTCTTCTTAACTTGGCTTACTGACTCTTATCTGTGTCAGGCAACCACAGTAGTACTTTGTTTCTGAAAGTGGAAAAGATTGGATATGGATTATTTTAATAGTTGTTTTTCTTGTTTTGTTTCTATGCAAATCTTTTATTCTCACTAGCACTGACAAAACCTAGAGGAGATTTATTCCTGCTTTGGAGTTCACTGGTCATATTTGATCACATCTGCACAAGGTATGTGTGAAAACTTTAACTTTTAAAATGTATTTCAGTGATGTACATCAGTAACATGTCCTGATATAATAAACCTTGTTTAGGTTTTGCTTCTAGCAGCAAGTTAAATCAGAGTTGCTATTGCCAAGGAGTCAACTATTGAGTGAATTTTTTCATTTCAACATAATCTTTTTCATAGTTTGTATACTCAAGTAAATATGACTATTTTTGCTCTCAGGCAACTGAAAACATTCATAAGGTCAAATCTAGAGTAAATAAAGACCTGTATCCTGAAGTACAGAAAAAACACACAACATTTTTTCAACATGTTTTGACTTCTGATTTTTTCTCACAGCTTTATACGTTCTATATAGGAAAGCCTCATATTACTGTTGCTATTCCTGCTGTCAAGTGGAATTTTAAACTCCTTTTCCTCACAGGACTTGCTATTTAGGAGAAAAGCTTGGTGCAATGGAGTTCAATAGTTGCCCTTTCCTTCAGACAACTGAGCTTTCTCTGTTGACAAGTGTGCTGGGAACTCTTTAACCTCATCTTTCACATTCCCTGTTGCACAAATAATGGAGTTGTGACTTCAACACATAACTCGGTGCTGACTTCACCAGTTGCTGAGGCTTCCATTATGCCTTTGAGCAAAACCAAAAAGCACAGTTAGTTGGAATCCTGGAAATTAAAAATTTGATTTTCAGCTGTAAAGGCTAGCACAGCCCTTGCTAAGGCTTATGCCAGTTTACAACAATTGAGATGTTCAACCTAGAGGGGAAGAAAGGAATTTAGAGCTTTAAAATCCATCTTAGACATTAAAATACAATTAAGGATAACATAATATAGTTTGTCTTAGAGAGGGACTCTGACAGGATTAAAATTCTGTGTTGGTGAGATTCAAAAAATGCTCCGTGTTTTTCCTTCTTTTTCTGCACTCAGGCCATGGCACATCTGTAGTGTTTGTGCTATTGAACAGATGGAAAGACTTGCAACATATCTAGTTTTAATTTGAGCCATATTTTGGGGAAGGATTGTTTTTTATTGATCTGCACTAGTTGCATCTTCATTTTGAATGCAACTATATTTCCAGATGGAAAATATTTTAGCCTTGTAGCTACAATATTGTAGTGTTGTAGCTTTTCAGCAACTTCTGAGCTAAGTAAGTGTTATTGAGGTTATTTAACCTAGCAGGCATTGCAGTCTAGAAAATATTAGAGTATGGATTTTCTATTTTCCCCCAGAATTCCACAGAAAAGGAACCTTGAAATAGCTATTAGCCTTGTGAGAAGGGCACTAGTCTTATGGATAAGAAACTGCTCTCCTAATATTTAGGTGTAGATCCTAATGACCTCCTTTTAATAGTGAAAAGCATCTAAAGGACTTTGAGCCTTGGTCTGTAGATTGCCCGAATTTTACCACAGGGGCCCAGCATTATCTAATGAAATCTCTAATTCTGCAGCTTTATAGTGGCAATCCAATTCCATAGTAAATACATGAGTTTCAGTCTGATTCTTTTCATCCCAAAAGTGCCATCTTTCTCTATCAATATTCTATTTCACAACTTCTGCAAAGTGTTTCTTCCCAGAAATGTGTATTTTTGTCTTTTGTTTGTATCAGTATCACTGTAATGATTGTCTGATTTTCTCCTAAGTTAGAACATCAAAAAATAATACAGCTGTTAGAAGATTAATAGGATGGCTAACCCTAAGGTGCTTCCTGTATAAGATGAATGGATGTAGGTGTGTATACTTTGGATGGTGCATTGAAACTGAAAAAAATGCTGTGCTACAACTGGCTTATGTGTACATAATGATGGATGTTAACAGAGGTAAAGTTGAAACCCTGGATTACCATGGAGTCAAGTTGCTGTCACTGGCAGCACTGGAGGAACCTGGAGTAAACAATGTGATGAATGTGTTCTTCTAATGTAAAAGTAACAGGAAAAAGGAATGAACTGGAGCATATTGAAGCCATAGCTCTTTAGAAACTCCCCCCTGCTACATTCAGCAACAGCCATTGCCCAAATGTGTCAGTAGACAATGAAACTTCACAGAGCTGGGTTACTGCCTGCTGAAAGCAAGACTTAAATGAACAGGAAGAAGTAGAGAGGGGATGAGAGACAATGTTTGAGACAACAGCCAGAGCTCTTTGTTCAGTTACTCGCCTGCTATGATGGTTGTCTATGAGACTTGGCAAACTCCTAATTTACGGCCTTCTTTTTGCTTGCAACACCTTTAAAGTTAGCCTGCAAGAAGTTTCTAGGGAGCACAGAAGGGAATAAAAAATAATTGCCTATAGAAAATCAGTGCTGTGCTGAGTTAATGAAGACCATTCTGACCACAGAGTGAAAATTATTCTAATTGAAGGAAGAAATAAAAGTATTCATGTCATTTTGAAAGACTGGGATATAGAATAACAGTAAAAATGAAGAGGCTGAACACACCACCAGCTAAAAAAGGTGAGGAGTAACCAGAAGCTGAAGATACTAATGGCTGAAAAGGTAAGGCATAACTTTTAATAAGCTGAATTCCTTATGATGTTTTTAATTCTCCGCTCCAGTTCCCAATAATGACTAGGATTGTTGGTGTATGATTCCTGCAAAGCTTAAGACAATAGCTCTGTTAAGAATTTATTCTCTTTTGCACAGGTTTTATTTAAGCATGTAAACAGCTTTGAAAAGCAGAGCATTGGCCAAAATGTAGGAGGAAACAAAGAAGAAAGAAAAGAGCCACAGGCAAAAAAGGATGAAAACAGCAGAGAGCTGATGATGAAAGTTCAGACTGAATCTCACTGGAGAGGTTCAGTCGGGTTATTTCCAAAGGCTCTCTCTCCAAAAAAGCACATTGAGGTAATTTGCTAACAGTCTGCCACTGGCTTTGATGGCATTCAGGTACTTCAGTCCCACAGCTGGCAAATCTGTGAACTTAAATAGGGCAGGCTAGTAAAGAGGGGAATAATAGCTTTGTCAGAAGGCAAATTGTGTTACTTAGTTCGTCATTGTAATTAACTTCATTTGTTTAAGTGTTCCACACTGTCTGAACCAAGCACATGTGAGCTGCCCTTCAGCTTGATACTATATGAACAAATCTATTCTGAGGACATGTGATATGAAATTATGTAACATTTTAGAAGTGACTTAAGAAGAATTTGGACATTTAGATGCTTTGGAAACTGCAATGAGTCCCAGGCTGTGTTTTCACTAAGATCTAGAAATAAATGAAAGATTTTCACATTCACTGATTTTCACTGTCAAAGTGAGTGGGCAATAGGAGTTTGAGGTCTCTGTCATTTGATGGGTTTGATCAATTTATCTTTCTGATAACGAGCAGCTGTCTCACAACTGTCTCTCACTCACTAGGGGCATCATCCACATTTGCATATAGGTTTCTAATGTTTGTCTTATGTCTGAGATTTGGACACCTTTTATCTCAGGAATGAAATATCCATTTAACTTTGAAAATAAACCCCAACCCTTCCAGATTGTGATTGATGCTTCTGCATGCTTCTAACCTTAGACAGTAGGTGAAATACAATTCCTACTGGACAGTTTAGACTTTTCTTTTTTTTTTTTTAATTTCTCATTGCTGCAAGTGATGAGGGGTTCCATGTTGTTTATTGATTTTTTAAAAATAAATTATTACTGTGGACTTTTCCATGATTTCTGCTTTGCAGACTTAGCCATCAAAGACTTGAGCCATCTAAAACAATCTTCTGACTTTGTGATGTCACAGATTGAGTAGTAGTTCTCAATCTTTGCTTTCAGTTTTATGAGTGGTTGAATATACACAGATGAGGGAACAACATGAGGTCTAAGACTTGCAGTAAAAAGAAGGTAAGCCAATAATATGGGCCTGTGGTTTATGAGAAGAGCCTTTTTCTATATACATAAACTTTTAGTTAAAACTAACTATTTAGAGAGGAATATTTTTTCTCTGATTTTTGAATGTGTAATTACAGAAACCCTGGGATTTGGACAACTATTTTCTCATCAGAACCTTGGCTTGTGCTGTGCATTACTGACATTTATATTAAACCTTAGTACATGGGTATTTCATTTTTTTGGCAAAGCAGCAGGTGGAATATTTGAACATCTGCCCATCAGCCATAGAATCACACCTCATTTATTGAGAGAATTTGCCCCATTAATTTGAGCTTGTCCTTTTATACACTGTGCTGGTACTTGATTTAAGTCTATTTATCAAAATTTGCACCACTGAACATTTTTACAGTGCAGATTTCACCAACCTGGTTTTATAAATGTCACTATGCTAAGAAATTCATTCATTGCCTTGACTTGGAAAATTAGTTTTGAACACCAGGTGCATATAATGCATACTAAACTGAGTACTCTTATACAACTTTATTGATTAACTGCTAGTGTTACTTAGCAACTACAAATATAAAAGTGGTATTGAGTGTGACTAACTAATATGACTAATGACTTTTTAAGTTTTATGAAACCAGCAAACATTAACTATAGAAACTAGGATGAGTAGAAAAGGTGAAGAACTGATTTTGTTTCAACAAGAAACTAATATGTATCCTGCATTGAATAGCTCTGGCTAACTCCTGAATCCCAAGTATGGTCTAGAAACAATATCTCCTGATTAAAGCTGCATCTTCTGATCTGTTGTGAACCTACATCTTTGGGGAAGAGTGTTTGCTGAAGGGCAAATTACTGTGGTGTTTTGAAGGAGATGGTTCTGTGAAGAAGAGCAAAAGGTGAACATTGCAAACTGCCAAGATTCTTGTGAAAGTGTATTTGTGTTGAAATGATCAAATAATCTATTGAAAGGGTTCTTCTTTTCAGCATAGGTGTTTTAGAGTTTTCCTGTTTTGCTCAAAAATTTTACTGAACCTGAAACTTTTTGTATAAAAATGATTTTAACGCAGGCCATTTCTATGGTAAAAGTCAGATACGTGGGAGCACTGACATGTGGTTACTGAGTATGACAGGATGCAGAGACCCTAGTACTGTAATACTCTGGCTGTTGCAGTTGTGGGCTAAGGAACCAGATTAGTTTCACTATGCAATTCATCTGACATTAATAAAAAGGTGTGTAAAAATGGGTTGTTTATGGGTACCTTAGTTTCTGTAACTTAAAGGGATCTTGAGTACACACAAAGATCTAAGTTCTCAGTTTCTTGGCAGTGGAGGTAATAAAAAAGGTTGCAAAGTATGCACAGTGTAAGTATTCTGGTTTGGGTCCACAAAGCAGAATGAAGCCCCAGGTCAACCCTGAACTGGTACAGGTTTTGGCTTTATTTACCTACTGTTGTCTGCAAGTCAGCAAGCTCTGATTATCCACTTGGCCAGACTTAGCTGGGGCACAGCTCCTCGTAAGCTTCCCCTGATATCTCACAGCACTGTGATGGCTTGTGTCCATCTGTCTCAGGCGTCTCTGCTCCTTTCTTGCCCACACTCTGGTCTGGGGTTAGAGCTGGCAGAGCCAGATTAGGTCTCACATGTTTGGCAGCAGAAAAAATCCTTTTCTTCTGCCTCCGCTTCTTTTGTCATTGTGTGTTGTCCCAGGACTGGTGCCCAAAGGGACCTCTCATTACTGTTCTATTTTGGTCCCTGGTACAGATTCTGTGGATAAAAGAGTACAGTGAAAATCTTTATCAGAAGCTTGCTAGCTTTGCTACACAGAAACATCCTTCCAGACCCTTCCAAGACTTTGGCTTCACAGCAAATAAAATGACCTTCAGTAGAGACAGCAAAATGATTGTGCTTTAACACACTTTCAGAAATGTGAAGGTCTTAAAAAAGTCTCTCAAATCTTAAGAAATTTGGAAGGAATATTAACAATATTCACAAAATCTGGTTGTTTGGTTTTATAAATTTCTGTGTTCATTTACTGTTTTAAAGGGGAGTGAGGAGTGTATTTACAATATAACTATGGATTCTTTGCTTGTGAATAATGCTACATATGCTTTTCATTAGAGATGAAGTTGTTCTGAATGCTGAATGCTGATGTTCAGTGGTATCTCTAAAATAAGGAGAGCTGAAATGTTCAGTATAGAAAATACCCATGCTGTTTACTTGCAGACATAAATCCAGATTATATTACAGGCTTCAAATATAGGACTTTAATAGAAATGTAGGAATTCAGGTAAATAAACATTTTAAATTCTAGTTAAAGTTTGGAAAGCAAGCAGACTGCTTCTATTTCTTTAGGATCCTCACACTAGTAGATAAGTTTACAAGGCAATACACTCATTCACCCTCATCTTATGCAGTAGATTGCAGGGAAGTAGAAAAAGGTATCTTCTACATGTATATTGTGAAGGTGATTCAAATGCAAAAAGGAAAATGTGGCATCTTGTCTTTTGCTGAGTCTGGTTAAGATATTACTTTTTTCCAGGTTCAATTAGTGCCCTTGGGTATCATTTAAGGATCATTCCCCACGAAAAGAGCTGGATAGAAACAATTGCAACCACTGCAAAACAGAAGTTGGATTCTGGACTTGATGATATGCTAACCCTTGGAGTGTTAAAGCAACACCTCTAACCCTCCTTTTTCATGGACACTCACAGCACAATTGATGCAAAGACATGCAAAGTCAGTGCCAGTGATAGCCCCTCGCTGTTTTTGTAGTCAGGGTTAGTAGGGAGGAGCAGGTGCACGGAGGCGTGTATGCTCCCTTCTCATAAGTGAGAATGTGGATGTGATTTTTCTGGCTCCCCAGTGTGTGCCTGTTTGAGATGCAGCAGCTGGAAGCCCAGTGCTTAACTGAGAGGCCCAAGCCATAAGCAGGGATCATTGTTCCTCCTCCTTTGTGAACACTGCATGAATTTGCATGATTGCAAGTACCCTTGCTGTGGGGTTGGCATGCTGTGAGATTTTAATGCTTCACTAAAATTAGAACACTAACTCTGATACTGTTTTGATGCTTTTAAATTATTCTCTTCAGAACTAATAACATTTAGCTCTAACAATCCGTAATTTGAAACTATTTAAAATCAAATAGTTTCAAATTTGTTTTAAATTTTGAAGTAAAATTTGCCTTTCAGAACTTTTCTCTTTCCTATATTTTAGGGCCAAAAATCTGCATTAGATTACAGAGCTTGTGGTCTCTGTGCTCTTACCTTTGTACAGAGTTCAGCAGTGATTTGTGCCTGACTGAACCGTCTTTTTCTAAAGAGTATCTGATCTTGGTTACAACAATGATGGAGAATCCATACCTGTGTTTGGTAGTGTTACAGTGATCATTAATTTTTGCTGGTGAAAATACAAGCCCGGTTTAAAATGAGAAATTGTCAGGCTTCAGCTCCTATCTCTTGATTTTTTTCCTGTATTTCTCCAATAAATTACTAAGACCATTCACTATATCATTTTATATATTTGTTAAAGAAAAAAATATACTTCCATATTATGAACAAAGTATTTTTTTAAACCAAGACACTGGTAACCTCTTGCATGTAATGTCACACAGTGGTAACACCGGTGACTTAACTGGCAAACAAAATCTTTGTGTTGCTGGTGGAACAGCAGAAAAAAACCCCAGCAGATTTGCTAGATTCAATATCAATGACTTGTATGTCTCCTTTGTCATCTCTTAAAAGTCCTTTGGTTCAAGTTAATTGGACCTGCTGATTATACAATGATGGTTGCTTTTATACTGAAATCTCTCACCCAAACCTGGGAGAGCAGGACAACCTCAAACATCTTTTCAAATAGAGCAGAAGTTGTGAAAAACCATCTGACATCAGATTAGCAGTTAAAATCTCCATATTTTAATGAGGCTGCATGACTTCCTTTTGTTTTTTGTTTTTCATAATATTTTTATTCTTAATTATGCCATCCATAAGTCCTCTAATTCCCTCAGTTTCTCTGCCAACATCAAGAAGTCTAGCTGATTGATTACTGACCTCTTTTTCCCCAATGTGCATTTTTTATTGCATATTTTGCCTTCCCTCCCCACCTTTTTTTTTTTTTATGAATTCTTTTGATACAACTTAAAAATGTCACATTCTCCTGTCTGATCTTTTCTGTCAAAGAACTTTGGCTGAAGTTTTACTTCAGCTTTGTGGGAATTTAAATAATCCAGTAAAAACCTTACTTCTTCTATCTCTTCAAAATAAGATTTTAAAAATGGCTTTTCATAGAAACTTCTATCTGTTCCCACTCATTAGCACCATAACTGGTTGTGTTTTCTGAGATTTTGACTTTGACTCTTTGACTTAACTTGAAGGGACACTCATTCAAAGATGCAGTTTTTTACTAAATAATGTACAATAATCTGCATTTTAAAGTATATGTGTAATATATATATATATATATATATATATATACATACACGCCTACACATATGATTAGAAGACAATAATAAAAATGTAATACAATATAGAGTTTGCAAATGGAAGCCTTGATTTGAAACACAAAATTCTCTGCAGCTGCAGATTTGATTGTCAGCTGCGAGAGCAACCACAATGGAAATTCACTGTCATTATGGGAACTGAAACAAAAGCACTAAAAATAAATTAACTTTAAATTTTATTCAAAGAAGCCAAGGGGAATGTTGCAATAAATTAAACAATCCATGTTCTGTGGGGTTTAACCATGCCTGCTACTGATGGCTAAACTGGAATAGACCAGCTACAGTGCATGACCTGGGCCTCTTTCTCTACTTAGTGCTGCCCCTGCAGTCTATTAACTAACATTTTGACTAATATATTTTCAAGTAAATCCCTTCTGGGACTTTTGTATCTTCTTCTGGGAACCTAACACTTGCTGTCTTTAACATCCTTCCTTTGCTTAAGTTATTCTCTCTACTCCATTTCTATTGCTTCCACCCAATTTACGAAGTTTATTCCTTCCCTTAAATATTCATGTCCTAAAGTTCTACATGCAGTGTCTTCATCACACAGATTAATTACAGTAATTTTCTCAGAAACAAATGGGATTTTTTTAACTAAAATTTCTGGCTCTGTAGATATGTGTTGGCCAATATTGATACAATTTACACCCAGCCTTTATTTATTTATTTTTAAACTAATTTTTGAAGAACTCAGTATTTATTCATTTGCTTGTGTTTCTCACATTTATGTCAAGTTATAATCTCCAACAAACAGCACTGGTCTCTCTCATTATTTATTGTTTTGATGCAGAGAGCAATTAAATATAATTAACTGGCTGATTATCATTTGCTGGTAGAATTTGCTAAGAATGCATATGCTACTGCAGGGAGTTGCTTGCTATTTCCTGCACCACTGATCTGATGCTGTTTGGAGAGAACCTTTTTTTCCCCTCTCTATTTACTGCTTCACTGATCTGGGGAAGGAAGAAAGTAAGTGTATGAAAATAAGTCATGCTCTAGCCTGTGAATAGCTATCTTATGGAGAGTGAAGGGATAGAGTTTCACATTGGTTTTGGTTGCAGTGTTGAGATGCAGAAGCACTGAATTATTCATAATTGGACCATGAAAAAAGGTAATGGTGAAAGCTTTTTCACTGCCATGTGATGCTGGGGAACTCACTTAAGCCAAAAGGTTTTGGGTTATTTTTTATTTATTTTCCAAAATTTCTTTTCAGTTATGTTTCTATGTCAGTAAAATTCTATTTGTGTGTAGAACTGTTAAATTTCCTGCATTAGGAAAATAAATAATTATTTTTCACAAAACCGTCTGGTTAGCATGCCAGGAAACCTTTGCATAAGCCTTAAGACATTCTATACATGAATTCAAGTGAAGGTTAGCTGGGAAAGAGGTATTCTGCACTGTGATTTTGTAATTGCCACTGTTAAACTGATCTGCCAAAACTGAAGTTGATATACTGTTGTTTGCTATCATACAAGGTGGTAATTTGAGCTGCTGATCATGAGATATTCAGCAGCTCATCTCATCTGAAGGTAAAATTCCTTTCATTAACTTGCCACTTGGTCCTCCCTGTTGGAATTCACACCTGGGTCCCATTTAACAGTTAATGCTTTGCCTCATTATTCAAGGGTTATAAAGCATTTTCTCTGCACTTAAGTTGTGGCCTGATACAAGAAATATTTTTTAGTCAAACTCAGTTTAGATAAGTAATGAATTAAGGGTCCTTTTTACTGTACTACAGAAATACTTTCAATTATTTTTCTTTACATTTAGGACTTTGATGAACTGTTGTTCTACCAAGTTTTTGCTTGTTAGATTGGCATTTTCAGTAAACAATAAACCTTTTTCTCCCCATGTGTTAGAAGCTCATCCATTTCTCTTAGGATGTTGCTTCAGTGAGATTTCTCTGATGGCTTCTCGTATTTATGCGATGCAAACTTATCTGTACAATATTTTTCCGCCTTTGCTTTAGAGAATGTCTGACTTCTTTCTTGCAAACTTTCAGGGATTTTTAAACTTCTGTTTCTCTTCCTTTATTTTGAACAACATTATTTTAAAAATCCCTTCGGACATGCTGGCAAGCACCACACTTAGACAGAACTTTGAGATGACTGAAAATGTTAACTGACTATGTCTGCTGTCATTCTGTGGGATAGGCTAGTTTTATCATCTGCATTTGCACAGATGGGAAACTCAAACTGAAATTTTCAAGTAATTTGCTTTCAATCAAGCCAGATAAAACAGTCCCAGAGCTGAAAATGGAGCCTTGGACTCATCTCCCACAACCCAGAGCAATTCACCTAGGATTTGGACACTAACAGGCTCTGAATAAATATATCAGTTGAAAGTGCTGCAGCTTCATTTTCTCTCTTTCTGTCAAAAGCAACAGCTACCTGGAAAGAACTTGAGATGCAGTTATCTTCATGCTGTAAGGGACAGCTATGATAACCCAAATTGTTGTGTAACGTAGCTTATGCATTTCACCAAAATTATGCATGGCCAGCAAACATGGAAGATGAGTCACAGTTCAAAATGGACATTTTTGGCATGGAGGTTTTATGGAGTTTTTTGCAATCCTCTCTGTGTCTTATTTATGTCAATATGCAAATAAGCACACTACTTTTTTAATGAAAAGTTACTGAGAGGAATTTTCATGCTACTTTTTTTTCCTCTTGTTTTAGTAACTATATGTGCACAACATTATATCAGTATATTATATATATTCAATGCATATATGTAAAGAATTATAATAGTCATTAATTCATGTTGCAGATCTGAGAGAGCAGGGATGCTCCATGTCAGTATAATAAGAAAAGGCTCAGGGCCTCATGTCAGGATTCCAGTATTTTAAGGGTGGCTTCAAAGAGGATGGAAGCTCTCTCTCCACAAGAAGCCACACAGAGGACAGGTGGCAATGGGTACCAGCTGTACTGGGAGAAGTTTCATCTTGATATAAGAAAGATCTTTTCACAGTGAAAGCAACCATTCGCTGGAGCAACCCCACCCTGAGATGTGGTAGAGGCCCCATCAGGAGAGGTTTCCAGAATGCCATTAGAGAGTGTGATAGATAATCTCATCTAGACTCTCATTAATGGGATCTTCAGACATCTCTTTGAACCTGGGTTATTCTGGATTAAGAATCAGAATTTCATGGGGAACTGTACAAATGCAGAAAGGCTGAGTTTTACTACATTTCTTGCCCAGACACAATATTTAAATGGCCCAGATGTGCTAGTCAGCTCTTGTGGAGTTCCTTCAGAGACATTTTCAACAGCATTTCACAGAAAGTTGCTTAAAGTCTTTTATTCATCAAAAAATTAACACTTACTCTAAGTTTTTACATGTGCTAAAACCTTTATACCAAAATACTAACTAGTATTCTGTTATATCTTGTCCAGATAAATTGTGGACATCCCATCTCTGGCAGTGTTTAAAGGCCAAGTTCTATGGAGCCTTGAGCAATTTGGTTTAGTGGGAGATGTCCCTGTGAGGTTGAAACAAGACAGTCTTTAAAGTCATTTCCAAATCAAACTATTCTATGATTCTATAACTTCTAGTCGTTCCACTTTTTTTTTTTTTTTTCAAGATTAACTTGGATTAGACAATTATGAAAATCAAAAACAAATCTAGGATTTAAAATTTTTGAAATAACATGCCTGGTGCAGAATTGCATCAGAAAAATACCAATAGCAGACATGATATGCATAGAGTCTACTTGGAAAGTAACCAGTTTTTCATCTGTGTTTGTTTTATATTGTAGGGTTTTCTAGATCTGAATTCCCAGATCACTGACAGGCTGTGAGAAGCCAACTCTGATCTGGGTGACTTCATACAGAACTTGAAGGTTACTTGTTCCCAGTTTCATGAAACTGCTCAATTACTGTCTTCATAGCCAACCTACACAAAATGCCAATGTAACTGCTAGTTTAGAAATATAGTCAGCTAAAACTAATGCTTTTCTCTATATATTTTTTCCAGCTGACATCTCTGTTATTCTTTTATCACTTTTTGCTGCTTCACATTGTTCATCATTCTGACCATATCTTACTCTCTGTAACTCTCCCATATTAATAGTGTGGCAAACGAGGTAGACAGAAGTACATCTATTATCTGCAAGATGATAAGCCAGCTGTCCACTTGCTGACCTCAACAATATTTAATCTGCTAGTTTTTTCTGATATCATCCTGATATTTATCTTGGGAAGTGTATTCATACTTTGTAATGAAAAATACACTTTCAATTCAAGTAATTGAAGAAAGCAGTTTATTCTCATTACTTGAGGGCATAAATCAAATTCAAGTGTGAGATATCCCTGTCAATGCTTTCATGAGGAATCTGCTATTCTAAAGGGAAATATTTGGTAAACCTCTAATTGAATCCTCTGGTTTCTTAGGGTTACACTTATAAAAGAGACACAAAGGTGTGTCTTTTAAGTGTGTGTTCCATACATTTAAACACTCCTAATCTGCTTATAAATGTGACGGTGGACATTTTTAGATGGACTAGCTCTATCTAAAATGTAATAAAATTTTACCCATTTGTTTTGGTTTAACCCAAGCCAGTAGCCAAGCCCCACATAGCTGGTCAGTCACTCCCCCAGCAGGACTGGGGAGAGAATTGGAAGGACAAAAGTTGGAGAAGTCCTGAGTTGAGGTAAAGACAGTTTAATAGAGAAAACAAAAGCCATGCAAGCTAAGCAAAATACGGAATTAATTCACTGTTTCCCATAGACAGGCAGGTGTTCAGACATGTCCAGGAGAGCAGCGTCCCATCCCATGTAATGATGATTTGGGAAGACAAAGTCCATCACTCCAAACATGACCCTGCTTCCTCCTCCTACCCTCCATTCTATATGCTGAGCATGATGCCATGTGATCTGGAATATCCCTTTGGTCAGTTTGGGTCACCTGTCCCAGACATGTCTCCTCCCAACCTCCCATGCACACCCAGGTCAGTATGTAAATAGGAAAAGTAGAAAAGGCCTTGGCTCTGTGCAAGGTGTTCTCAGCAATAACAAAAGCAACTCTTATTATCAATCCTCTGTTCAGCCAAATCCAAAACACAGCCCCATACTAGCCACTGTGAAGAAAGTTTACTCTACCCCAACCAAAATCAACATTCCATTTGAGTCTTATTTTGACTGTGAGAATTACTCTCTTTTTCTCTCTGTTATCCTTCTTGGCCCTTTTCTGCTTTGACTGATAAGCTGTGAAATCTTAGAGGCAGTCTCTGTAAGGGACCTACTGGAAGCCTGGCTCCTGCAGGAGGTACTCAGAGCAGAAATATAGCTTAACCAGAGAAAAATTTTTCTTCAAAGAATACATATTGAGGTAGGAAGGGTGCACATTCTCAGTCCATCAAAATAAGTTTTGAAAAACATTCCTCAGCTGAATTACAATGAAATGTTGTAATTTATTAATGAAAAGAATATCACTCCTATACAGGATAATGTTTTTGTTCAGAGAAGTGTACAGGTTTTATTAAAAATTAAAATTAGAACTTTCTTGTTTGAAAGTGTCAGGTAAAGTCTTGACAAGCACTTTGAGACAGTACTCCAAAAGATGATGGATTAAATTTGAACTTCAAAGAACATACAAAACTTAAACCTGTGTTTTTGAATGAAAAACACATTTTCATGAAACTTTTCCAGACCAGTTATGTCCCATACAGTATTCAACTCTCTGTGTACTTATGAAGTATAGAGTAATGTGGTAGTTTAATATTACAATAATGCCTGTTAAAGAACAGTAAGAAAAACAATTTGAGAGAAAAAGTGAAAAAGAAAGTGAAGGGGTAGTAGTATAGTGATATTAATCATGCTTATCCTGTGAGGAGCTCCCACGTAGCACTTTAGTTGCTATAACCATGAAAAAATATTTTACTTCTACATTATTAAGCATACATTTGTAAGGCTTCCATTACGTAGAGTATCTGTCAGCTCTGGTGAAATATATTACCACTATTCACTTTTCACTTATATGTGCACAGTCTTTGTTCTAGAAGAACTACATTATTGCAACAGAAGATTCTAACTATATATTTCAATTTTTCACATTTATAAACCAATCTAAATATAAAGACAGAATATGTAATCCATGTGTGACTCCAAATCTTTCCAGAAAGTATTTGACTTGGAAAAATAACAGCTTGTCAGATTTCAGGTGCATTCATTATTAGTATTTGAAAGTTTCAAATATTACTCAGTGATTTTCATGTCCGTCAGACCTGCAACAATTTCTATATATCTCATTCCAATTGCTGCTCTGTCATTTTTGATAATGGGCTTTGAACTATCAGACATAATCAATCAGAGAATTATTTCAAACTACTGCATTATCTGCTTTAATGAAAGGAGTCAGATGTGGATCTTAATGCCATCCACATTAGGCCTAAAGGATGATGTTTTGAGTTATCCTTCTTCATAGGACACAGTTGTAATGGAGAATTTTCAGTATTAAAACTGAAGTCTAGAAAACCTCAGGAGTCAAAATACCATGTGTGGGACAGCTATTTTCATTTGTTGTTTTACTAACAACCATTACACACCTATCACTTTTTTTTTTTTTTTTTCATTCATAGATGGTTTTGTATCTTTTAATGGTTTTTAGTACTGTGTAGATTGTGATACTGGTCAGGCAAAATTGAATTCCCCAGCTGACACTGGGGCTACAATGACAATGACACTGCAGCCATTTTTTATTCTATGCAGCAAGACGTTACCTTAGCACTGAATGTACTTTTCTTCTCTGTTCTGTGAATGTATGTCTGTCTACTTATTTTACAACTCTGTACTTTTCTATGCTTTTACTTCCCTGTATGTTCTCTGTAGACATAAATCCCTTTCTATGCTTTTTCAATATATTTGTTTTGTCAGCACATGCTTATTTCTTAAGGTGATATCTTTGTGAAAAAAATAAATCTTTCTTCTCTCCCATCTGTGAACACTTGCCAAAATGCACAGTGAATTGCTTACTGCTGTTTTAAAGACAAGATCTTACTTGACTCCACTATTCTCTTTCTAGCTCTCTGTTCACCGTGTTTTTCTCCCTCTATTTACCATGAGGTTTTCAAGTATTTTTGCCAGTTAAAATCATAAATGTCAGAATATTCATAGTTAAACACTGAAACGAAATAGACCTTTACTGATTTTTTGGTCAGATTGGTCAGAAAAACATTCTGAAATATTCAAAAAATATTAAAAAATATTAAAAAATATTGAGTGCTCTTCATTGTTTGTCAAATCTTAATCCCTGTCCAAAGGGGAAGCCTTATCAAATCCAAGTATGTCCAAGGTTAAGTAACAAACTTAGAAATGTTACAGCCCAGAAGCAGGAAAAAGCATGATTACAAATGTGCTTCATAAAATCAGTGGGAAGCCTTGCTATTCCAACATTATTTATGACCTCTACAACCAGCTTACTAAAAGGATTGAAAATGAAGGAGCATGACCTTTTAGCAGAGAATGTGCTTCTTGCCTTTAGCCTGTCTGATGATCCCATGGTCTTGATTGAGATAGTTTTCAAGGTTGAAATAAGCAGAAGGTAATCACTGAGCTGAAGGTCACCTATGTTTAATGAACATGACAAAGCTTCTGATTGCACATGATAAATTAGTTCTGCATAGAACCAAATAGTTTAGAAAGACTGGAAAGGGAGAGAAGAAGAAAATAGGGAAAAAAATGTACCTATCAAACAAGGTCAAGGAGCAACTTGTATTAGTATGTGGCCTTTCCTGCTGTTACATGGAAAATACCCAAAACTCACCTAACAGGAGCTTTTCCAGTTTCTAGCAGACAGGCAGTGAATATGATGTATTCTGCAGTGGCTTATAATGGAGTTGCACCTTAGGTGACACAGTGTGTCACTGTGCTCTGAAGGTGTATGTTAAGCTGCAAAGCTATTTTAAGTTCCAACTAGTGACTAGTGCTTTAAGTGGACTGAAAAACAGACTCTTGAGTAGCAGAGCCAACTTTTTGCAAGCAGCCATCCATTGCTTCAGCCAGGACCCCAGCTTGCCCAGAGCACTGATAGCAGGTGCCTCAGGGCTATTCTGGTCTGGAGTGCAGTCCATGGAAGTGCTGCTGGATAGACAGTGTGCAGTCCACACTCATGAGTAATGGGGCAAGCACTAACCTACCTTTGCATTCAGTTGATTTACCTGCAGGAAAAGTTTTACTTACCCAGGAAACAAAAATCTGTGAGGGAGTAAAGAACTCCTGTGTAGTGCCTTGTTAGTTTACTTTCCCTTCCCCTCTTGCAGTGATGTCCCACTGGTACTTGGAGTCCCTTTATGTTTTTAGCATTTAGGGCAGGAGTTACATCTCTCTAAACATAATGAACTCCCAAGTGGGAAAATATATGCTCACTTCTCAAACCATCAGTACTCATATGTGAACAGAGATAGATTCAAGAGATTTGTAACTCATTCATGCATAAAAATGGAGAACAGCTAATTCTGATATGCTAGAGGAAACTGCTGCAGGATTATTGCATTTATAAGAAAAATTATCAAATTTGTGCAGTCTGTATTCAATATTTACAAAGATAACAGAGATGGAACATTTGATCATCTGGCAGTAGTCCAAAAACTCTCCCTCCAGACCTGTGAGGTAGGGTATCTTGAGGACAATCAAATAAGCCAGAAGCTTGCAGAAGGGATTACAGTTAATGAAATTATATGGACATATGTAGTGGGCTTTGTCTACAAACGCATTAATAAAACGCATAAGGAAGTATAACAATCAGGGAAAACTGACTGGTAATTTTCAGGTAGTCCTGTTGAAATGAAATGATAAGACTGTTGGGTCAATAATAAAAATCCAGATGCAAAAAAGCCTCTTTATGTTTTAGTAGGTGGGCAAGGTTTGTAATTAACCCTGAATCTTTTTGGAGATGATTAACAAAAAGTGGTCTGTGTGATGGGTGGGTAACTGGATGACAGGCAGCACCCACAGTGGAGTAGTATGTAGCTCCCTTTCAAACTGGCAGCCTGCCAGGTAGATAGATATCTGCTATTCTAATATCAATCTAGCCTGTTAGATATCGATATTAGGCCCAACATTGTTCAATACCTTAAGAAATTTGCTTGGTGTGATCAAGTGTGTGCTGACCAAGTTTATCAGTGGGCCCAGACTGTGTGGGGAAATGGACATTTCAGAAGTGAGAGCCACCCTGTGAGAAAACCTGAAGAGACTGGAAGAGCAGGCCAACAAGAATCTTATCATTAAATTTAACAATGACAAGTATAAAGTCATATACCTGGGAAAACATAATAAAGGATTATTTATACAGGAGGTCTGGTGGGCAAGCAGCTCAGTATGAGAGAACACCACAGTTCTGTGGCAAAGAGAACAAAAAAAAGGCTGGGCTGCATCAACAACATCACCAGCAGATTATGGTCATCAAAGATGTCATTATCACATCCTACTCCATGCTTATCAGGCCACAGCTGGAATAGTGTTTTCAGTTTTGGTCCCCACTATACAAAAAATCTGTGCATAGGTTGGAAATACTCCAGAGAAGGGCCACAAGATGGATCTGAGGACTGGGATGCTGAAGGAAAGGCTGAGAGAACTGGATTTGTTCAGCCTTGAGAAAAGAAGGCTTAGATCAGACATTATCACCGTGCCCCTGTATTTAAAGGGTGACTACAAAGAAGGTGGAGACTCCCTTTTCACAACGAGTGACATGGAAAAGGTGAGGGGTAATGGTCTCCTGTTACTCCTGGGCAGATTCCAATTGGACACTAGAGGAAACATTTTCACAGTGAGAGCAATCAGCCGTTGGAATAATCTTCCCATTGGTCAATTCCCTAGTGTTGGACACCTTTAAGATCTAGATAGACAGGGTGCCAGGCCATCTTGTCAAAGACAAAAAAAGGGTTGGATCAGTTGATCCTTGAGGTCCCTTTCAACCTGGTATGCTATGATTCTGTGAAAATAAAGAACAGATCCCACTATTAAAAGTCAAGATCATACAAAAAGTGTCAGATAGCAATGCAAAAAGCTCTGTGGAATGAGAGACATGCAGAAGGTACTGTGTATATAGATAATAAAAAAAGTGAACTAAAGAGCTTTGTATTGGGATTCAATTGATTCAGACTGATTTAAATGCTAAGATGTGTTTGTGACAGCGAGAATAAAATTATGTGTGCAGTTGTTCATAATAAAACCTTTAAACAGGGTTTGTTCTGAGATATATTTGACAATTAATTTTGCATAACATTTTCCATTTTAATTATTGTTTTTCCTTATATTCTGACTGTGGTCTAATGACTTGTAGGCTAATGAAAACTGCCAGGAAGAACAAAAATAAAGCCTACAAAGGAACTTGCTGCATGTCTTTATCTCCAGAAGCTTTGACAACATTTGCATATAATTGTACTTCTGGAAAACACAGAGACTCTTCAGCGGCAGTCTGAAGAGCTACCTGAAGGATGGTTAATCACTGGTTGTTTTAAAATGATGGGATTAATAGAAAAGAGTTTCAGTGATAGCAAAGTCTACCTTTTCTCCTCCTTTTCTAGCTCACTTGTGATTTTTCCCTTTTCTATTTTACAATGGTATTTAGGGTCTTTGGCTGGCTCAGAGTGAGCACAGGAGAGTGGAGAAGGCAGTGTGGAAGGTGAGTTCTGAAAAACAGATCAAGAAAACAGCCATGCATTCATGTATATGTCTAGCACTGAGGACTGGGAACTAGTGATAATTTCAGCGGTTCATCACTGAATTTGCCAGATGTATTCTCTCTTCTGTGTCAGACTTCCCTCTATTTGTTAAGTTAGACTCTAAGAGAGAGAAAAAAAAAAAAAAAAAAGATTCAGCAATTATTTGTCTAGCTGCAGTTTAGGTAGGATTTTAAAAATTGACAAAGTGTATTACTAGTCATAATAAAGTCCTATTTGAGAAACAGCATATGCCAAAGCAATTGATTTCATTAAAGGCACTCAAGACATTTTCAAAATTGGCCTTTGACATGTCTCCCTCAAGATCAACTGGTCCTGTGATGGCAGCACTTAAAGCTTCACTCTTTTCTGTGCCCTGCAGCTCTTGCTTTGTTTTTAAGCTACTTTCTAGGAATTTATTCATGCATTGGAGTAAAAGAGAATTCTCTGCCATGCCTTTTCACTTCGAGGGCTAACTGTGCTTGATTTGTCCTTTAAGGTTTTCTTAATGGCATCTGTTGATTTGCCTTTGTGGGAATTGGGTCTAAACAGATCAACTCTGTTCATAATAAATTTAGAGTATCTCAAAAGATTTAATGATTGGAAATGGATGTTAGTGGCATTTTTTTCTAATAGGGATATTGATTTCACTCTGCTTTAATGATAAGACTCCCAAAATTTCAAAGGCTGAGCAAACTGCAACCTATATGTATGTTATAAATATGTGCATCATGTGCAAGTGCTCTGCGCTTTGGATTCCAAGATGGAAATTAAAAGTTACATCCTTTATGGTCAGGGCATTTATCTTATTGTAAACCACAGATTTTTTTGATCTTTAGGACCCTTTGTACAGGATAAGGCAACAATAGCATTTAATATATGGCATGAAAAGTTATGATTGAAAATTACAGTGTGTAAATTTTTTTAATCAAGACGTGAAAACTTCTAGCATAGTACATGGTGCATAGTACATGGTACATAGTACACAGTACAAAAACAGCGTAAGTAAAACTGCAAATTAAACAGTGATGGTGGACTAACTTTATGTTTTCTTGTGAAAATTTGGACTGAAAGCCTCATTTTAGCCCAAACTGATGAATTTAACAGACTGAACAAAAAAAGTAGGAAGGGCAATGTTTACATAGATATGTCAATACATGATCCAGCTGAACATGACTTTGTAGAGCATTTATAATTTCACCAAAAATCCTTCTACTTTACTTTGAAAGTGGAGGGGAAAAAAAAATGTTTTCTGGGATAGTTCTTTAAAAAAAGAAATTTTCTATGTATCTGTAACAGGAGAAGTTATAAATTTGGCCTAGGATCAAGACATACACATCTTTAGTGTCTTTGTGTCCTGCCTGTGTATTCCTGCCGTACACACCTGTGGAGGCGAAGGGGATGTCCTACTCCTTGTGAAATAAAGTCCCAGCTTGTTGCATGTGGATCAGGTTGAGGTCATCAGGTGGTGTAGAGGGAAATATACAGCTGAATTACTTCTTTATTTGATTTGAGACATGCTTGTGGTGCCTTCTGGGTGATAAATATCTTTTCAGATTTCACAATTTCCTTTCTCCTATTAATTTCCTTTTGTAGGTAATCACTTGTGATTTTTAATATTCAAGACAATATTATCCTGGCAGTTGCAGTCAAACAGAAGGAGGGAAAATTTAAACACATTTCTGATACTACATCTCACTTACAATTTTCTGTTTATGCAGCCAGATATTCATGTGTCGAACCTTGATTAATTATGGTCATATCAGCTGAAATTAAATGACAATATTTATAGGAAGATCTAAAACTTCATGATTTATCATCACAGAAAAGTATTATGGCAATTCCATAATTTCATGTAGTAAAGCAACATCTGTCTCTTGATTTGGTAAGTCCAAGAAGTTTGCTCTGTCTGTGCTGTTGACCAGCTCACATGAAGTTGGCTTTTAACCAGCAGAACACGCTTAACACCAACAAGACACATTGGGATTAAACAACAGTTTAATAATGTTTCTTGAGACTGAATTGTTTAACCAAAATTCAAACTAAAATGTGTAAGATCCAATGAATGAATGCAAGCAAATAATTAATTTCTGAGCCTGTGTCCTGCTTGCCAAAGCAGGGAGCCTAACACTGTAAAAAAGTCAGATAGCTCTGTAAGGCATAACACAAGCTCCTTGTCACATCTGGACTAGTCTACCTTATGGTAGTGTTTCTGTACCTTCCCAAATCTAATGGTGGGCCTATGAGGATCTAATAAAGTCCAAGAAGACCAAGTGCAAGGTGCTGTAGCTGAGTCAGGGCAATCCTAAACAAGGAAACAGGCTGGGAGAAGAACTCATTGAGAGCAGTCCTGTGGAGAAGTATTTTGGGGTTCTGGTGGATGAAAAGCGGACAGAGTGTAATTGCAGCCCACAAAGTCAATTGAAACCTGGACTGCATTGAAAGCAGTGTGAACAGCAGGGTGAGGGAGGTCACTCTGCCCCCCTACCCTGCTCTCTAGTGAGACCCCAGAGGGAGTGTTGCAGCCTGACATGGAGTCCCCGACATAAGAAGGATATGGACCTGTTGGAGAGAGTCCAAAGAGTAACAAAGATAGTCAGAGGGCTGAAGCACCTCTTCTATGAAGATAGGCTAAGAGAGCTGGGGTTGTTCAGCTCTCCTGGAGAAGACACCTTCTTTCAGAGGTAAAGCTCTTTGCAACATTCCAGTACTTAAATGGGGTTTATAAAAAGATGCACAGCCACTTTTATCATGAGCACATAATGGTAGGACAAAGGAATACTTTTAAAGTAAGATAAGAGAGGTTTTGGTTAGATGTTAGGATGATATTCTGTCAGGGTAGTGAGGTGCTAGAAGAGGTTGCCCAGAGAAGTTGTGGATGCCCAGTCTCTGGAAGTCTTCCAGGCCAGGCTGGATGGGGCCCTGAGCAACTGAATTTAGTGTGTATGATAGCCATCCCACAGCAGAGGGGTTGGAAGTAAATGATCTTCAAGGTCCCTTCCAACCCAAAACATTCTATGATTCTGTGATTCTATGATAATAAGTTCATCATTAATTCTATGAAAATGGAGCTTCAACTGTTATGAAATGTGTAAATTGTTTAAAAACTGTACTCGAGTTGCTAAAGATATTTTACATTAAAACAAGACTGACAAATTTGATCAGATGCCTCCGTGTTTTCACATCAGTTTTCACTGGTAGTAGGTAGAGTAATAAATAATACATAATTATTAAAATATACTGTCGAGAGCTTTCAGGAGAGTAGACCACCAAAGATTTATATATGCATATCTGCCATTTTATTTTGGTTCGCAGTGCATAAATAAAGGTGCATAAAATGCAAGGGATATAACATGAGTAAATGAAAAGAAGGATTCTCATAGGTAAAGACTCCTCTTTTGATCCTGCAGTGTTATGTATATCTCCTCTGGGCTGTATATATAAGTCTTACATAGGCATCTCATGTGTAATCATACCAAATGAGGCCTTCAGAGGGAAAAGCTTTTCCCAGAGAAGAAAATTCCACAACAAATTGTTATTCTGCAGTGAATAGTGTTCAGCTATCTGCATTGTAGAATGAGCACACTTTAGTAGGTGTATTGACATATTCATATTTATGAAAACCAACACCTAACAAACTGGAATCTTCTCTTTATGTTTTTCTCATAATTTTCATCTGAGGGAATACGCAGGATTGCATCATTCTAGTAACTAAATCTAATAAGGGTGGTAGCAGAAGCTGACTTCTGGGTAGGCAAATGTCAAAGGCATTGAAAGAAGTAGACTGAGTTACTTGTATTTTGCTGCTATTTAGTGAGACGACTAAAATAGCAAAATATTTATTACAAATCACAGAAAAGTATTTTCATGTGTGCACATTTAAGGAAGGAATTGCAACTACTGAAAAAGTACAGTTCACGCAATCCTAATTTTCCATGCTGCAAATATGAGTAATGAGTAGAACTCAAATGCAGTTATTAGGTTCGGTTTGCTTAGTTTTGTTTTTCTTTGCTTCAACAACAAAATATAAGGTCTGATATTTGGCTCATTAAGTGTTCAGATTTTCTATTGAAAAGGGAGATGAAGCACTATGCAGCTCAAATTTCAAAGCTGTTCTCCTGTTTTACGTTTTTAGCCTCCTCAGTTCATCCTTCTCCTTCCGTAGCTATCAGGAGTTAAGACGAACCTGGGTGAATAGTTTTATCTGAGTAGAGATGATTTAAGGTCAGATTAGCTTGAGGGAAGCAGGGAGAAATACAGCAACTGAATGAACAGCTTCTGTTAAATATTTTTTCTAATTTTATTTTTAGTGTTTTCAGTACTAAATGAAGTCGCCCAATTAAATTAGTAAATGGCTTGTTGGAAAACAATGTCTACTTCTATGAGCTATATCTATGCTGTTATCTAGAGAGATCTTTATGAGGAAAGTTATGTCTATTCTGGGTGCTGCAGTACGATGGGAAACGCCTAAGCTTGCTTGGTTCTAGTTAGGGTGATATTAGAAACCAGCCACAGTAATCCATGGCTCAGTGAAAGTGCTTTCAAATTGCATAAATCTGGCTATATAAATTTTTCCCAGGTCTTGATCAGAATATATCTTTACATTGTAAGAAGATAATATGAAAGTACTGCAGATATTGCAAGGGTAGAGACTATATTAACCAGAAACATAGGCTGATTGATGTTAGCTAGGACCAGTTTTTAGGGACTCCATAGTAACCAGTGTAAAAAACCTCACTTAAATCAAAGGTCTCAGACAGTCAAAAATGGAAAAAGTTTTGAGATAACAAATGAAATCTTTAAAGGCTTTTATTTTAAAAATATCACTTATCCATGTTCGGTAGCTGCCAAAATTTTTGTAGGAAATCCTTTCTCTTTTACCATTTCAAAATATTTTTAAAGATTACAATGGCTATCCTTTTTGGAGGAAAACAAAAAAAGATTCCTTTTAGAGGGCTAGAAGAGTCTCTTGTTTATGCATTTTGCTAACTTTAACAGGACTCCATTTTCACGAAGAAGGCAAGTGTAAAAACAGTTTTAGAAGACAGCTGAAAAGATGAAAAAACAGCTTCTGTCTCAGTGACTTTTTCCAAATTTTACTGTTAAGGTGTCACAAGTTTAAAACATGACTTTTCCATTCAATTGGAAATGGGACAAACCTGTGCTCAGCAAAGTTATTTGCACTGTTGTTTTCATTTGGCACATGTTTTTGAGAGGAAAGTTGCAGGAGATACAATACTGGTCAGTTCAATCAAGTCTTTAATAAAGTGCAGGGAAAACAGAAGACAGAAACAAGTAGGTATGGCAAAACAGTCAGAAAGTCAGTGTTGGTGAGAAAAGGCTCCAGATTTCCTTACTTAGCAGGGGATTTAGTCAAAACCTGGACTGGTGATGAGATCATATAAGCCTGACTCCTTTGTCTCATCTGCCCAGGCCATCATGAGGGTGTTAAAAGTTCACCAGTATTAGAGTGGCTTGTGAGGTCTCAAAGGAAGTTTGCTGACAGCTGTCGTAGAGGAACTAGTTCCTTTCAGCTCCTTTCTGGTGACAGTGTACGAGTATTATAACTCCTTGCTGGCTGGTTAAACTAAAGAGCCTGCCAAGTAGTTGTGGGTGGAATTATACATTTTCTTTGTGTTTTTTTCCATGATGTTAGAATAAAATAATATCCCTTTGCACTTGTTGCTCATGTGTTTAACTGGAAAATATCTTGCAAAATTTCTTCTCAATATAGTTGTGAGATTTTAGAGCATATTTAATGGATTTATAGCACTGAAGGAATATAAAGATCTGGTTAGCTCAGAAAAGTGTTTGCACCTTGGCGTGTACTTGGATGTCAAGAAGCATTGTATTAGTACTCTGAATCTAGAGAAGGAGATTTTACCACTTTTATTTTAAATAAAAATGAACTTAGCAAAACTTAAAAGAACAGAGAATGGCATGCTAAATAGATTGCAAGCAGAGGTCTGGATCAGAACCTTAAATAAATTAATCAGAACCTTAAAACTCAGTAAGGCGTGTTAAGAGGACTGTCAATATCAAATCAACGTGAAAAGAAAGTAGTTTTATAATACCTTTCATGGTATACTCTTTAATATGTGATAACCATTTTGGAAATTCATTAGTATGCAGAAAACCAAGAGAAGCATATGGAAATACATCCTTCAAAGGACTAGCACACAATAAATTTTACAAAAGGCATAAAATATCTTTAGGATGAATGATCACTATGAAGGTAATGTGCACTAAAATTGTAGGAGTGGTGTTCACTCATTAGTTGTATGAAGCCATTAACTGCACAAAATCATTCTATTTTGCATAACCATTTGTCATATAAAATCATTAGCTCCCTCCTAAAATTGTTAGAAATGTGAAATGATTTTTCAAAAAAACCCATTAGTTACAGGGTATTACACTATAAAAATCAGTGGCATATTACTTCATCATTTTCTGCATAAAAATGTCTCGTTTATGTAAAATCATTTATGTTGATAAATAACTTTTTAAGTAGCCTTATTGTTCGATAGTCAGGCTGTTAGCTGTTCAGTTTCAATAGTAATTTTATGGTCAGGACATTTATTAGTTATGAAAAACTCTGAAATGAACTAGAACAAACATTACTTTCTACCCTGCTAAAACTGACAATTTTAAAAAGCAATCTTGTTTGCCATAAATGTGCTCTTAGGGGTTTAAATAGTGGCAGCTGTTCCCATTTATTTACCATCATTTTTTCGCTATTTGAATTCTGTTCACTACATCTTTACATGTTCTCATTCTCAGATTCTAAGGTAAAATAAGGGAAACACTCTCATAGCAGTGTTTTTGATCATATCACACATAGTTTTATATAATTGTACTAGGAAGAGTAATTTGCACATCAAAATGGAACACATTGTCTTGTTCTCTTGCACAGCAATCAGAAAACTTTTAACCACAGCAGGATCAGTTAATTTCTGGAAGTGAAATATTTGAAAATTCAAACTTGTGCTCTAGCATGAAGGGGTCCCTGTGAGAAGCACATGAAGATGTCTGGGGACAGTGCTGTGGTGTAACAACCACAAATTTCTAACTCATAAAACCTCTGCTGAGGAAAGGAGCCCTCTTGAGCAAAGTTTGCTAAAGGCCAGTGATTTTTGCTATTGTATTATCCGGTTATATCTTCAAACATCATTGTGTACAGTTCTATAGGAAGAAGAAAACTTTTTCTTCCCAGGAGTCCTTAGGCTAAGCCTTGCCTACTGTTGCCAACCTATGTACAAGGGACAAAAGAGAAACAGGTAACATAATGTATATTACCTCTTTGTTACAGAAGTAATCCATATCTTGTCAGAATCAGTGACATTCCTTGAATATCACTTGTGTGTTTTCCTTGGTCAGAAACTTGCAGCCACCCAGCTGCTTGTTCACTCACTTCTCCAGCGGGGTGGGAAGAAAATCAGATGGCTGAAAATGAGAAACAATTCAACAGGTTGAGATTAAGACAATGTAATAAATGAAAGAAAGAAAGGAGGAAAGTAATAAAAAGGAAATTGTCTATCATGCCCCACAAGAAAGACCAATGCCCAGGTGGTGTCTGAGCAAAGACTACTTTGGGCAAGATACATCCACAGCTTCTGTTGCTGAGCACACATTACATGTAGAGAGTACCCCTTTGGTCAGTTTGGGTCAGGTCTTCTGGCTTCTGGTTGTCCCTTCCCAAACTCTTGTCTACTTCCTGCCTACTCACTGAGGGGTAGGAGTAACAAACTTGGTCAAAGAAAGACTTGTCCTTGAGTATGTATTGTTCAGCTGTAGCTAAAATATCTGTATGTCATCAACACTTTTATTCACAAGTCCAAAACACACCAACATATGGGCTGCTTCGAAATAAGCTAGCTCCAATCCAGCTTGACAGAATACATCACTACATCAGCTATCTAGCAAAACTGTGCTTAAAGAGACAACACACAAACCAATAAAGAAATAAAACACTCATCAAAGCCAGGAAAACCTGCCCCAAATCCCCACCCCCAAAGCTAGGCTGCAGTGTTTTCAGGAGGCATGGCCATTGACTCAATAAAAATGGTAAAAATGAAGAGACTAAGACAATGGTTTTCTCCATATCATTTGGTGTGGCTTTAACATAGAAAATAGTAAATCAACTAAAAGTCTGTCTTCCAGAAATGTTTAAAATGGACACAGAAGTACTGGTAGTGTGCTCTAGGTGAGTAATTTCTGATTAAGGCCTAGGATGTGGATTGATTTTGGTTTCTAAGGTTAAGAAAACAGGAATTTAATCGGAGTGATAAAGTGATTTTTAAGTTGATCAGAAGAATATTTTCTTTCAAAACCTATAATATGTTCTCTTCCATCCTGTTTCTTTCAACAAATTTGTTGTTCTCTTTAGGTCTTGATGCTGTATCCATTCTCTAGGATTTCTGAATTAGTGGAATTAGTGTCAAGAGCCAAAATGGTGTTAGGATATGGACATGGACATCATCTTCATGGACATCATCTATCTACACAAAAGTGGAGCAGAGATGGCCTCTAGCCCTTCATACCTGTCTGTTTGGAGTCTTTTCATTTCTGCATGCTCTTTTATGAGTTTACTTTGTCCTAAATCCTCCAATCCTGGATTGCTGATTCTGTGAACAATCCTCCATGTATTGTGAAGGCAATGAGTTACTGGTCACAGCATGACTATGGTCTTTCTGGCTTTTTGGAAGACAGGTATCTGCTAAGGACAAACAGGACCCTCGCTTGAAATGGAGAATGCAAAACTCCTCTCTCCAAATTTTTATAATTTTAGGATTAAGGGGCTCTCAGATGAAGATATGAGGATATGGATAACAGTTTTTAACTTGTGTTTAGCAAGGCAAAACAGAACAACAATAACTAAGATAACCACAAACAGAACCAGGGAAACAAACAGAAACAGCCGGCACCCTTCCCCTGTGGGCAGTTCCTGACACAGGCAGTTGTGGTGCAGAGTCCCGGGATGCTGGAGATGGATCAGGAGCTCCCCGGAGGTGGCTGGAGCTGCAGCACGAGTCCCGGCAGGCAGGGGGTGCGGGCTGAGGCGTGGAGAACACTCGGAGCAGGATCAAAGGAACAGCGAGGGGGGCAGGAACTGCAGCGGCTCCCGGCCAGGCAGACAGGGGCAGGGTCAGGATTGCCGGGGCACACACGGAGAGACCATGGCAGGAAAACCCCAAACTCCGCTCCAGTGGGGCCAGTGAAAGAAAAACCTCTCCCGAAGTCTGGAAACCACAGCCTGCTGTTTCCTTCTCCCGACAAGCACCGCACCCCATCCCCCCCAAAGAGAAGTGAAGTCCACGTGCTCCTCCCCTCCCTCCACCTCAGCCACTTCTTTTGTCTTTCTTAACTATCCATAAGTACCCAGTGATCAGTTCCCTGCCAACTTATGGGAAAAAAATTCTACAAGAGGTCCCAACCCCCAACAGTAACAAAAAAGGTCTGACCCTGAAGAGCAATCCCAAGGCAAAGCTTTCCTCTTATAATAGCAACTAACTGGAACTTAAGTTTTCTTTTTATTGCTACAATTATTTCTGGTGTAAGGAGGATTTCAAACAGAGATATGGCAAACCTGCTTACACGATTGCTTCAGAAAGTGGAGAGGAAAAAACTTGGGAGAGAGCTAGAGAGTGAGAGAACAGAAACAGAAAGCCTGAGAGTCAGTTCCTCAGAGGCTCTCAACAATTCATCCTAAACAGGTACATCACTCTGGTGTGCAGAGCAGCTGAGCAATTCAAAGTAGAAAGCATAAAAATCAATATGCCTTCCCCAATCCATTATAAGCACTGTAGTTATCCCCCTCTATGTAGCAAACAGGAACCAGGTTTTTCAATTAGAAACCTGCAATACCAAACAAACATATTACCTTATTTCAGTGCTTGAAAAGATATCCTACTTTTTAAACTTTTGTGTTATGTCTCTAGCCAAACTCCTGGCTTTTGGAATAAGCAGACATGTTACTACATTCTCCAGATGAACTCACTTTTTTCACCTTGATATTAGTGATAAATTTTACAATTTTTATTGTCTCCTTTAGCCTCATTCCAGAGGTCTACATCTTTAAAGAGTCTTTCAAGTGACACTAATAATTGCAGTTTTTCTCCTCAAGTGTCATCTATACTGCCTAAAATCCACTCCTAATTAAATGACTTTCCTCACTAAAACCTGACGCTAATATTATAAATGTGATTTGATTTCCTGGTTCTTCACTCTTCCTGAATTTTTGCAATCTGGTACTTTATCAGGTTATACAGAAACTTATACATTGTCTGAGAAGCCCTAATGATGTCCATGAGGACAGAAAATGCTTTGAAAGAACACCTGAAATATGTTCCTCAGAACTACCAAATTATAAATAGTACAGAACATCAATCTTAATTGTGATTTCATAAAGAAAATAGGGCTACAAAAGATCTTGAAAGGACGTTTTAATACATTCACCACTATTGCTGATACATGTTTGTCTACATTCTTCCTAACTCAAAAATTTTCTTCACTGAAAGTGTTGCAAAGCATTGGAACAGGATGACCAGGCAAGTGCTTCAGTTACAATCCCTGAAGATATTTGAAAGAGGTATAGATGTGGCAACTGGGGACATGGTTTGGTGGTGCATGTGGCAGTGTTAGGCTAATGATTTGGCTTGGAGCTACCAGAGGTCTTTTCCTAAATCATTCTGTGATTGTATGATTATAATCTTCCTCTTTTCCTTTCTGATAGTTATTCTGTTACATTCTTCAGACATTTTCCCAGTGTTTGAATCTTTATTGTTACTGAATTCCCCCGTTTTGCACAATTTAAGCTTGTCATTTCTTGCCTTGTCATAAAAGATCCATAGTCTCTATGTTCTTATCCTTTGTCATAAAAAGTAGCTGTCCCACGTGGGTCTCCAGAGTAGGTGAACAACAATTACAGATTTTGAAATTTCACATTTCAATTCTTTCTCGCTATTCATTTTCTGATGCTTATCACAAGACAATTGTAACTCAACTAGATAAGGCTGCTTGCAGTGGAGTGACTGCTCTAAGCTGGCCCTCCTTTGAAGGAGGGATTGAAGTTCCTGACTTTTGGAAGTGTTATCCAAAATTATTCTTTATTTTTTATAGGAGCAGCACACCCCTAGCATATATGACAGCCACGAGTCAAATTTGAAGATCTTGCTCCAAAACCCAAGAGTACTGAGGTTTTTTGAAGTATTTATGTCTTTGTGCCATGAACAAACTATTATGTGGGAGTTTTGCCTTTAAAAGGCTCTCTCTAAATGGATAAATATATCTCATTTAAAAACAAAAAATAGCAAACAAAAACTTATAATTTCGATCTTTCTAAGCATGAAAATTTCAGCTCAAATTCTCACAGTCCAGGAAAATTGCAAGCAGCTAAATATGGGTGCCTATAAAGAGAAAGTGATGTATAACTTAAGTAATAAATAATAAGTCTCCACCACTATTTTGAACATATTATTTTAAAGAAAAATGGTATTATCTAAATCTAAAGAAAACCAAATATCTGTCCTCACCTTCCAACAATAACATAGTCAGAACATGTAACATCATATTTTAAATGCATTCTTCCATGTTATGTGCAGGTTATCAACTGAGTCCTGCATTATTCCCAGTAGCTTAGGCTGAATTTAATGATTGTCTGATGTTGCTGTGGTTGAATGCCCCGATGTCATATGTGTGCATGTGATAGAAGCTGTGATGAACTAGTTATATTTTTATTGTCTTATGTGTCAATGTTCTAAGTGCATTTTTTATAGCTGAAGAGGGTCCCGCAATGTGTCTGGAGTGTAAAACTTTTCCAAGTTTCCCATCCTGCCCAGAGGAGACACCCATCAATCACATCTGATAGAATTGTGTCAATAGCTCATGGCTTATATATTGGTAATATCCCGAGTTATATTTTGAAATAAATGCCAAGAACTTTTCAGTCACTTTTATTTTGGGAATTGAACTGTGTTTATAATCAGCCTAGTACGCATCATGATCGTCATTAAAAATGCTCTGTCATCCTGCAGCAATGCACTGATGATTGATTTAGGTAAAATGCAAATCCTCCCCCAAAATACAGGTTTTGGTAAATTTACTGTGTTTTCATGGGAAAACCAGACATAGACCTGTGGGCCAAGATCAGTATCCCATTCTGCAATATACTCAGATTCTCTCTAATTCATAGGGTGTAGTTATGGTCACATATATTACAGGGGTTTTAAGGCGCCTGTAGAACACGGCTATATGCGTGTTCTAATAATTTTTCTACAGCCTTTCCCTAGTTAAACTTTAGGTTTTTATTCTATCAATCCTGGATCTATAATGCACAAAAGCAAAAAACTGAAGCTATCCTTTTATATATCCTAGAGCCATTGATCCACAAAGTACAGAGGAATGAAAGGCATCTTTATAATGAAGAAATTTTATCCTTATGAGCTTTAAAGGGATTTCATCCCTTGCTTTGGTAGTCTAACATTTGTTTCTTAATGTTACTTGAGCTAGATTAATACCACTTAGCTAGGGATTTGGTTATTAGCATGCATGAGTGGAATTAAAGATTTTGCCATACCTTAGGCATCCATATCAAAGAATAAGTCCAATGACTGTTCTTATAAGCTGCAATTCTTGTAATTCTTTCCTCTTGCTAAAGTAGATGATGATGAAATCTCTGTGAAAAGACATGAGAAGCTCCCTGCCAGTAAAATCAAATTTTCTGAGGCAATAGGTCCTCAGTTGCAGGTCTCATGTAAGTTTCTTGTATTTATGTAATGATGCTGTGTACATTTAAATTCTAGGGGTCAGTGTCACAGGTTCTCGAGATATTGAGTGCTTCCACTGACATCAGATGCAAAGCATTAAAATAGGTTTCCATTCAGTCTCATCTCGAGATAACTTGACACTTTTTGGGTAATGTGGTTTGAAGGTTGTGAAGATCAATCTGGTCTCTACCAGCAGAAGTAGCACGTTTGAGAAAGATAAGCAGTACTATTCATGAGACAGTCAATTGAAATGTTGAGAAAGGGAAGGTCAACGAAGCTTTCAATGAGACTCAAAGTTTTGCTTCTTCAGTATGTGAGAGATGCACATATTTATGTTTTTTGGCCCAGCTGCACACAGATAGCAATTTAGATTGTTTTTCAGAATGTTTAGCCCTTCAGTGAACAGCTTGGACATCATTGTGCTTATATAGGCATCAGTGAAGTTTTAAGTCCTTAGCAAATGATGGTGTGCTTAAAAGAATATTATTTTAGTACTCCATGTTACGTATTTGAACTCTAATCTAGCCTGTAGTATGATGGGAGGCTGTGATGTCAGTGATATTAACTGGATCCTGGGACCTGCTTGGTCTTTTAAGTCCAAGTGGGTTAAGGACAGTCAGCAAAAGGAATGCCTCTTCCATGTATTTCAGTAACTTATCTCTGCTTGACTTCTAAAGATCTGTATTTCTATGACATCTGATTAAGCTTCTTAATTTGCAAATGAGTCCTGCAAGAGCTGACTATTTGTCTATAGACAATCCCAGCCAAATGCAAATGCTGATATTTGGTTTGGAGATGTGAGCACATTCAACAGCTAGTAGGGACAACACCCACTCATGGACAATAGCTCTGTTGTCATGCAAATCAAGAGTTGCCAAAAGCCCCACTTTGGCTGCCAGAAAGATATGGCAACTATCTTAGCAAAAGTTCTTTAGACTTAAAAAGAAGTGATTTTAGACATTTATTAGAAATATGTGGATCCAGGATCCCTGCTCAGCTATTGGGTTTTCTTTTGTTCCTAGTGTAAAAGCAGGAAACCCATAGGTAGTGTCTTTAAATAACTTTTTGGAAAAGTGCATCTGTTGCCAGAGATGAAGTTTTAGGAGGACATTAGCTCCTGTCAACCTCTCTCGAAATTTGCGAAATAAATATCATCGTTCCAGGACACTAAGGTTTAACAGTATATACAATATGTTTCACATTTGGAAGCGTATACTTGCTTCATATGTGCCTTTAACATACAGTAAATATATATGAAGTCACTGTATATAATTGCAGAAACAATCTGCAAAAGTTGTCTGTACAAGCCAAAAGGATTTAAAGTATGAATATGGATTGCTGTGTTTTGTTTACAAGTGTGTAGTGTCAGCAATTAGTTTAATACTCCTTATGTTTAGCCTTTCTCTGTCATGGGATTCTTGATTCAAACAGTAAAAACCTGCCAGTTCAAGATCTATGAGGTCCATTTGGGATCAGAATGCTGGATAATGATATTTGTTCTTAGTGTTTGTCACTTTTTGTGAGCCTGCTTGAGCAATTTCTCTGGGAATGCAAATTATATTGGTTGTGCACTTTGCCAGCAGCATCCTGTGCATAATAATGATATGCAAAAAAGTTAGTAGAAGCACAAACCAAAGATGTAAATGGCCCATGTTATATGACTCCTGTTTGCAAAACACATTCTCTGTATTAGGATGCCAGCAGTCCTACATGTACCAATCATGGCATGCATTTTCTAGTCTTCCCTGTGTAGTGCAAAAAACACTATTTTATTCAGAAAAAAAATCTTTTGGATAAAATAGTGTTTTCTTAAAGAAAAACTTCATCAAATTTGGGTACAAATACATAATTACATAGAAAGCAATTAACACATTGTCAAATGGCTGGTGGGAGGACAACGCTTTCTTGGTGACATTAATAAAGAGAAGAACCATTACCTAAAACAATAAAATAGAAAAATTTAAACATTGCTGGTTTGTGAGCTTTAATAACACTAAATGTTGGTAATGGAGTATTCATTCTAATAATGGATATATACAGTGACAAGCCAAGGGCACTGTGGAGAGGTGGCAATTCCAGCTTCTTCCAGCTCTTACCTTGTATTATGCCATCTTTCACAGAAGAGTTAAAAATCTGCTGCTGAATGAGGATTACAAAAAGATAGCAAGATTCCCAAGGTTTAGAAAACAGTCCCAATCCTATACATGACAGGATATTGCAACTTTAGTAATTATGATTTTCTTTCTTTAGAGATTGAATTCTGCTATCCCTGTTCACAATGACATATGCAGACTGTTTAGCTCAGTCCCACTTTTCAAGTCCTATTAATGGCATTTTATGTAGCTGGTTTAGACAATTGGCAGAGGTTAACTTTAAGTGACACAATCTCTGAGGTTAATAATGGTGATCAGTGTTTTCATCTATGGTTTGGTCGATGAGGTTCATTAGCAGAAATATTTTTCTAGTTTACTTAGCTGCTATAGCTATGGATAAGCATTTGGGTATAGTTTATGTCCTCCCTCCATTAACAGATTTATCCTGCAACTGTGTGCTGTGTCCAAGTTTAATTCCAACTGGCACAGGAAAGTGCAAGAATCAAGGGACTGGTGGTGATGAAAATTATTAGTGACTGGAAACACTTCTGATTTTCATGAGGAAATTGAGCAGTTTGCCACTCCTCCTTAAGAAAATAAATGAGAGAGTATAGAAAGCAATAAATTAAAAGGTGCATTGCTGCTCCTCATAGGAAATTCCCATTATCTCACCAGATTAGCCCAACACACTGTTGGCCAATGAAGGTTAGAATCTACAGGGGTGATTTCAACCAACATTTCTATGAATTAAAGTAGTGCATGTACAGATTTCCAGCATAATTTCCAGAGAAACTGCCTGGTTTTATCCCTGTGTACTTTAATACTCTTTCATTGTAAGGCATGTATGTAGCTAATATACATAATAATGATTTGCATGTACAATTTTATACTCGTGCACCTGCTGCACTGAATCAGAACTGCCATCAGCTAGACTTTCTTAAAGATCTGAATCTGACATAATCAGGCATTGGTAAATTTTGCCTATGTATTTTGTAACATTCACTTTATTACCTTGTACAAAGAAAAGAGTTATAAGGTTCTGCTATTCACCCAGAAATGTAATGCAGTCCTTTCATTGCTCCCTGAACCCTGCTTTTCCCTACCATTCTTTCCCTCACATTGATCAAACTTGGAATGCTCTGATGTTTCTCACCTACCTTAACCATTTTTTTTAGCTCAGTGGAAAAGGCTCAAATCGAGATCTTTGCTACTAGTGGTTGATAAAAGAGAGGTTTGGTGGTGGCCCTACCTGTCACATTCCTATAGGTCAGGTGGAAAATCTCCATCCAAGAATAAATCTCATTTTGTGCTTTGTGGCAGCACAAAATGGGTTGGAGACAAGGGAGCTCAAAACATACCTAATTTCAGACCGAATATATTTGAGTTTGATAGTTACATTCAATAAGTCATAGAGAATTTTCTAGGTATTTTTCCACTGAAAATTTTCTATTGAAAATTTTTATTAGGAATTAGTATTCTATTAAATGCTTTAAATACTTGTTAAACAAAATGTGATCAGATCTTCCTGTAACACATTTTTGCTGCCCATATAAGTCCAACTTACCTGTTCTCAAACAGCTGAATATTCTTGCTGGGTTACTGTCTCCTCTACTTATTATTTGAATAACTAAGCCTAAAGTTTTCCCAATGTCTGAATGGACCATTATTATGATACCTGTATAGTGTCTGGAGGTGCCCACCTGAGGGGGAAGGCAGGAAAGCACAAGAGGCTGGATATAGGCTGTCAGAAGACAAAGGAGGCCTGGCCAGCTTTCAGCTGTTCCTATCGAGTCTCTCCAGAATTAAGCAGCATGTGAGCCAGTTTCTGGCAGTGTGGATGACTGAAATTCAACCACTGAACAAAATGATAAATACATATAACCCTCACTGCTAATTTTTCATATTTTTCAGCCTGTTAGTGAAATACTTCTTTTATATTGGAGGAAAAAAAAGTTAAGAAGGCTACCATGTGTGTTTTAAAATGAAAAAGAAAAAAAACATTTACTAACTAGTTCAGAAACAAAAAACATAGCAAATGTTAATTTGAAGTTCTGTTTCTCTTTTCGATGAGATGCTAATGACTATTTATTTCCTTTGTTGCTTCCTCTCTTGGAATCTCCTGCCTTTTTCTCATTTATCTCTTCTGCTCTTCAATTTTTCTTGCTCCTTTTCTCATCTTTCTATGAATCCTGTTATTTCAGATGATTAGGGCCACTTTTTTCCATCTCTGAAATATTGTTTTTGAAAGTACATTACAGGTATGAAGTCTACAGCTGTTCTTGAGTCCTTCCATTTTCTTTTCAACTCATCCATATTCATCTTCAGTCTCAGACTCAAATATGCATAGGGAAAGTAAAAAATTCTAGAAGAAACAAACTTTTAAATGACAACCCCCAAAAAATTTGCATTAGTAGCAAACAACTTGTGCCCCAGAATAAAAAAAAAAACCCAATCAAGTAAAAAAGGGAATACTAATAACAAACAAGTTAATGAAACAGAAGAAGAAAGGGAAAAATACCTGGAAATAATGATCAGTTTTTGAAGAGCTTTGATCTCTCTGTCTCCATCTGCAGCTTGCAACATAAACAGTCTTCATTTTTGTAAACATGATGCATCAAAGGCAAAACTCTCACCTAGATGTATTGACTTTTTCAGTGGTCCAAAATACCAAGATACTCCCTCCTCCACCTAGGTCACAACATCTGTGGATGTCATAAGGTTTTTAAAATTTCTTTTAAATTTTGTGGTGTCTAGATGGGTTTTTTTAAAAAGTTTTTCCTTGTGATTAAAGCAGCTGTTCAACAGGTTTTTATACTTCTTTTGGAATTTATTATACTGTATTTAAAAAGCTAAGTAGAAAGCTTTAAATCTGTTCTTAATCACAGGTACTCCAAGAAAAGACATTAATGGTTTTGAAACATTTTACATTATAGAATACTGTATTATTTACAGCAAACTAATGCCTTACAGCAGAAATATATGAGAAAAAATGTACATTAAATATTTTTATGAAAATAAGCTTAACTCAGAGATCTTGATAGGAATCTCAAATGTAGGATAATAACAGAACTGATATTTATGAATTCATTGCATATTTAAACATAAATATTGAGTAAGAAGCCATTTATTTTAGGCACTTACCAGTCTGGGATATTAATATGGATGAATAAATCTGCGTACTAAATGTTAACCCTATCTGTGTTGTATTGCCTGTGTACCCTAAAGATTATCTTTGGCTACCTTACCAAGCAGGGAGCATCTAACACCCTGGTGGAAACACACACAACATGAACAGGTCTAAAGTCTGGCTTGAACATGAAAGATTTTGGATCTGGAGCTTTAGCTCTGATTGTCATGGAGACTGTAGGTAAACCAGCCCTAATTAGCTGAGCTCTCTCCAAACCCTGCAGAGCAGCAGGATAGCTGCACAAAAAGCTTTTGTTTGGAAGAAAAATTTCAAGTTAGCTTAATCCCTAAAGGAAGAAAAAAATTACTAATTACATGATTTTTTTATTTTATTTTTAATCAATTTACTCATACAATCTGTGGAAGCAGTAAGCCTAATTTAAAACAAAGATCAGTAACTTGTTTTCTTAGGCATTCAGTTTAAGGTATAATGACTGCATGTATTGGTGTGCAAGCTAAATGAATAGAACAGAATAAGGAAAACTGAAAGAACCTAAGTATCCTGAGTTGTATTGATGGGAAGTATACAGACATTAAAGTATTTGCCTAAGGACATATTAGGAAATGATGATTGTTAGTTTAATGAATGCCTTTGCTTTTGTGTAACTCAGTCACTTTATACTGCAGTCTGCTTTGATCAGTGGATATCAATATTACTTTTTAAGACATTTGAAAATAACTCATACAGGAGATCTTCTGAGAACATCAGACAGGTCTGATGGAGGAACAAAAAAAGTCCTAGTTTGGAGTTTGTCAGAGTCCACAGTGCTAAAAATAACCTCTTGCGCTTTTTTCCTCTTAACTTGAACTATTGCAATCATTACTGTGATTCCTGGGAGTATGAGTGGATTTTGTATTTTTGTATTTTGGCTCCTAGTCTATCTAAACAATATCCCTAAGCAGATATTTCCTACAGAACTTGGTCTGCTCAGCCTGGAGGAAAGGAGACTGAGGAGAGACCTCACTGCAGTTACAACTTCCTCATGAGTGGAAGAGGAGCAGTAGATGCTGATCTCTCCTCTTTGGTGCCCAGTGACAGAACCTGAAGGAATGACCTGAAGTTGTCAGGGGAGGATAGGTTGGATATTAGGAAAAGGTTCTTCACCCAGAGGGCTCTGGAAAGGGCTCCCCAGGGAAGTGGTCACAGCACCAGCCTGACAGAGTTGAAGATGTGTTTGGACAATGCTCTCAATCACATGGTGTGGCTCTTGGGGCTGTTCTGTGCAGGACAAAGAGTAGGACTCAATGATTCTGATGTGTGTCTTCCAACTCAGCATATTCTGTGATTCAGTGATTCATAATTTTGTGTTCAAGAAAAACTGAGATTAAGTCCTTTCACTTTTTTTTTGTCATAGGAGAACATAGGAGGGAAAAGAGGCAGACCTGCAGCAGCCATGGGTAAGGCAGAGGTGGTTTCTTTGAGGTTCCACTTTGTGAGATGTAAACACACCATGAAGGCATATATTGGCCAGTCCCAGCAAGGAGCTCATGAACCTTCTCCCTGGGAATCTCTGCCTATCTGTTACTGTCTTTGTGCTGCCCCATGCTGCCCATTAAATATGATGTGTGTTTCTTTTACAGATTCTACTAAAGTTGCTTGTCTTTTCCTCTCATCACCTCTTCCCCATTGCAACACCTGAAGAGTGACTTTTGAAGGGAAGAGAAAAATGGGCTTAATTTTCAAATAATCAATTGTTCATAAATGGGAAATATTCAGGGGTCCAGATGCTACTCATGTGCAGCTGTAATCTGTTGCAGAGCGATAACTGCACAAAATTCATTTGCAAATGAATGTCATCTTCCAAAAGATTCTGTTGACTGTCAGCTGCAAATGACTTTTTCCAGCTTTACAACTTTCCATCCATAATTTTGTAATCTTGTGATTTGACAGGACTGCAATGGCCAGATATGTCAGATGGTCAGATGTAATAAGTAGTGATTTGAAGAATGTTATGCTAGTGGAAGAGGCAGATGTAGACAGTCAGATCCTAACCAGGAGCCTACTTGACCCATGAGCCTCTTTACTATCCATACATATTTTTACATAGTAAAATTTTCCTTGAAATATGGTGTTTCATGACAGAAAAGGAGAAAAACCAAGCCAGAAGGGTCATCAGTGACCACAAGAAATTCATTGTAGCTGATGTAGAATAAGCTGCTTTGCACTCCTGAAGGAAAAGAAGGAAAATTCAAACTTCCAGAAAGGTTCCTTTCACATCTGTATGAGTAGAAAGAAATAATAGTTCAAAATGCTTGTTAGAAGAACCTCATCTCAGCACATTTCACAGGGAGATCTGTCTGCTGAAAGGAATTACAGTTATCTGCTTTGTCATAGTTTGCAGGAAACAAGATTGCAGTGAAGGGATTTATGTTTTCAGTGGATTTCAGGACATCAAGAAGCAAATAAATTTGGGCTTTTTAGAGGCTAGAGTCAGCTATTTCCACATAGACAGTGGTTCTACAAGCCCAAAATAATTTTTCCAGCCTACTGTAGAAGTTATTTGAAGAGCATACATCTGTCAGAAGGAAATATTCAGCCCTTAGTAGATCATGGGAATATTTTCTTGTTTTGCACCGGAAATATCTACTTTTGGAAATGCCTCACTAACAGGAATTTGTGAACAGTTTGGATATATTGGTACCGATTTCTTGGGTCAAACAGGAAAAAAAGAATTTTCAAGGAGTTGTGCAAACTTTAAGAATTCACCTCCATTTTAGAAGCAAAAGCAGAAAGCTGCAAAGAAGAAACATCTCAAAAGGACCTCTAACAGCCTCAGGCAGTTCAACATCAGCAGCTTGTGAAGTTGTCTTATTAGTCAGTGGCAAATGATGACATTTCTGCTCTAGGTCTAGTGTCAAACTGTCAGCAGGCTGACATCTTAACTTCATGACAAAAATAAGTATTAAAGGTAAAAAAAAATCCTTCTCGTTTTTTCCTGTAGATTTTACAGACTTTCAGGTTACAAAACTGATTGAAGATAAAATGAAGCAAATGACTACAAAATCCCAGTATTCGATCAAATTGATATAGGCCCATAACAAAACAAGAGGAAGGCATTATTTCAAATGAGAGGTTTCTGTAAGGCTATCAGTAACTTTACCTGTGTACAAAAAATGTACAGTAAATAAGACAGATATAAATGTTTTCTGCATTTCTGTTAGTTAAGTGTTTTTGACTAGGAATGCTGATGAGAAAGCTAAGCAGAGGCTGATCTACATTTGGAGATAGTTAACAGACATAAATACCTGAAATGGAGAGCAATTGTCTAGACTGGCAAAAGTAATGTAAATAAACACAGTTTATTGAATTTAACAGATAAAAGTGAAGAGTGAGTTTTAATACCTAGTAATCGATGAGGTAAGGCTGCAAAAGAGAATGGCTTTGTTGTTTGTTTGTGTTTCTTTTGTGAAACTGGAGGTATAACTTATGACATTAGAGACCCAATTACAACTCCGTGGAAAAGGACCAAACCTCTGAGTTGAGTTTTTGTACTAATCTCTTCACCACAAAAACAATCTTTTGCAATGCATGCCCCTAAATAACCCATAACCCCCCTTTTCTTTCTCCTGCTGTTTGTATTTGTCTTGAAACATAAGTAATAATAACATGCATTATGCCAAAACTCTGTTTTTGAGAAAGATCTAGGAAGTGCCATTGTTTGGTCTGAAAATTAGCTCTTTTACCCAATTACCAAAATTACCCAAGGCAGAGTAAGAAATATTGCCTTCTCATGTCTTTTATGTCATTCCCCATAGCTTTAGACTCAAAAATTTCAGACTTTCTCTTCTGTTTTGAACAGAACAGACTGAATCAAGGACATGCACAGCATAAAGGTGCATTATGATCTAATAAATATTCAGACATATTTAAATAGTACACATGAGGGTCTTGTTGAAAGTCTATCAAGCCTAAATCTTTATTTGATCAAAATATCCTCTTTTGCAATATAAAGGGGAAAATGGTTCCTACCAGTAATACTGATTCCCGTCTCACTTGTAATTGTTAGGTTGATCTAAAATGCCATTAATTTTCCAGATTTGTGCTAATAAAAAAGAGAGCAGAAGAGAGATGAGAACTAGCCCCAGCTGGTGCTCAGTACCTCTTAGCAATATAATTTCGATTCGTAAGTGCATTTGTAACTTTCATATTATTCTTTCTCTACAAAAGGGATATTTAAAATTATCTGCTTATGTTTATTCATAAATAGATTACTCCCCTCCCCCACTGTACAGAAACACAGTGAAACACAGGGAAAACCAAAATATACCACAATTAATAGAATTGCAGAGCCATGGAACAGACCATGTCTAGACTGTTTTTGAATATCTGCAAAGAGGGATACTCTGTCTCTTGAAAACCTTTGTCAGTGCTCCTCATATTCAGACAGAGCTTTCTGTGTTTCAGTTTGTCCCCTTGTCCTGTCACTGGAAACTGGAAAGAACCTGATTCCATCTTCTTTGCATCTTCCCCTCAAGTGGGCGTGCACATCGATTTGATCCCTGAGCCCTTCTCATCTCCAGGCTGAACAGCTCCTGCTCTCTCAGCTGCTCCTGACAGAAAATATGGTCCAGTGCCTTAATCATCTTATTGGCTTTTATCTCAGGCCTCTTGTGAACTTACAAATATCAACAGTTTAATTCTTTAAGCATCAAGTTCAACTGTCCCCTAAGATAAAACAATGTTTGGTTTTTTTTGATACATGGGGAGAAAAAAATAATCATAATTTGGAATATGTTTTACAGTGATGAAGTCTAATATTCTGAGAGAATAACATTGCTTTTTCAATATTCCATCCAGGGCAATTAAAGGAATCTCAGAGAGTTATGTGTTATGGACAATTATTATTTTATTACTACTATTACTACTACTACTACTACTATTATTATCTTATTACTCCCATTACTTTTCACCATAGGTATGGCAAATGATCATTATTGCTATTATTAATATTATTATCATCATCATCATCTGATTACTCCCATTGCTTTTCACCATGACTATATTAGATTGACCCTCAACTTACAGATTTTTTTGATAAATCAAATATCAAATTACAAAATTTGATAAATCAAATATCAAATTACAAAATACAGAGACATATTTGAGTGCCTGTATCCAGTACTGTGGGAAAGATGAGGAATATGAAAGGTTAGGTTTCTCAGTAATGGAAAGGATTGAAAAGATTTCTCATACATGTGTATTAACAGCCCGGATTTCTAAATGACAGCCTGCTCTGAAGGCTGCTGCTTTGTTTATGGTCCTGACTAGCTATTTATCCTCATCCCCTCAACAGTGGGAATGGGCAAGTCTACTCAGTGTCCATTGTCACCCAAAACTGTGTAATAAACTCTCCAGCCAATTTACTAGATCAGAAAGCCAACATTACTTTATTGGCAATGCTGGATGCAAGGGGAATTCTACTTATGAATGCCCAGTATCCTAACAGACCAGGTTACACTCCTGAAATTAATAAATATTCATCATATTTCCTGAATACATGCATATTTGCTAATTATTTCCATGGATATTTTGGATATGGTTCTTGATCTTCTAAATAATCTTTTCTCCTTGGGAATATTTCAAATAAGCCAACAGGTCATAATGTAGTTCTGTTATCATTCTTTGTTCTGACATACAATCCTTGTTCTCAAAACTAGGATATCTTTGAGTACATATAAAACACTAAAATAAATGAGGAAACATTAGCTGGCACAGATGTAAGGCTTTAACACAAGGCTACAATAAACCCTGGTATTCATACTCAGCACTGTAGAGTACAAAACTAAGAATTAACCACGAATATAGGGGTCATACACTCTTGCACTAAAAATAAAAGAGTTTTCCAACATTTTCCCCAATTTCTGCCTAGACTTCTTACATAAATATAATTTGTTTAGTAACACACCTTCAGACTCTGGTTTAAGTAGCAGACCATGCTACTTCTCAGGACTGAATTGATGTCAGATATTATAAAGGCATATTGAAGGAAGGAGAAGCCAATGCTAGAATCTATTCTTGTATTTTCTTTGGTAATAGACATGTTTTGGTGACCGTTCTCTTCCATTCTGATATTTCCATCAGTGCTGAAGTTACCTGTTCTGAAAAGTGAATGGCCACAGTCTGAGCAGCAGCATGGCTACTATGAATACTTTCAATGAGAGCTGAGAACACAAACAAGCACTAAATATTTCTTCCTACATGTGTCACATTGTAAAACAACATTGAATTTTAAAAATACTCTATTCACCTTAAATACAAATACCATATGAAGTTGTGATATGAACTGTCTCTTTATATAAGTGTCAAACTAGGTTTCCATTAGCAAACTGAATTTTGATTGCAGAGGTAGTGAACAATCTGTCTCTCTGACTTATAAATAAAAGAGAGCAATTAATTCTTATTTTTCTAGGAATCATTATGGAAGATATGGAAGAAAAGTCTTTAAAATTAGCAAAATATAAACTAAAAGTTGTTGTATAAATATGTGACACATTAGTACTGTAAAAGAATACATGTAATGAATCTAAAATTCACAAGGGAGATGTGAAATGATCATGTTACCATTTCTTTCTGCAATGATCATTAAGAAAGATGATTGTCTTTCACAGTTCAGAGAAAGGATACAAATACAGAGGCCAATTTAAATTATAAATCAAATCTCTGTCCTGTAGTTTCAGTGTAAAGTAGTCAAAACACTCATTGATGAAGTACTTAAGAGTTGTGAAGTAGAATTCTGGAAGGAGAACTTAGTCATGTTAGAAATACATTGCTAAACAACAGGTTTCTTTTTCAACACATTGACAAAAAAGAAAATAAAAAGAAATGTTGAACCTCAGGCTACAAAGAAAAAGCAGTCTCCAAGTGAAAACAAAACAATACCTAATACACAGATTCAGAAATGTTCAGTGTTACTTAAGCTTACCATCCCTAAAGGGAATGGGCAGTCCTTGGTTTCGAGCTTCTGGCTCAATTTGTAGAGGTTTGGTTTCTTTACAAAGCCTTAAGTTATTTGTTTTTAAAAGTGAAAAACATGTTTTTCACCAAGATAAAAGCTGTTGCATGTGAGAAGATGGAATCAGAAAGGCTTTTACCACACATTAAAATATTTCCAGAAGGGTGGGTAGTTTTTTGTGAGTCCAAGGATTTTTTTTTTTTTTTCTGCAGTTACTCTTAAAAATTTGTGTACTCCTTAGCCTTTTCTTGTACTCTTTCCATGAGACCACACTGATACAGAAAGACACAAGAAAAAGACAGCTTTTAGGTCTAGTGTCCTAGTAAGATTTTAGTGTTCCATGAAATCTAAAAAGAACCGTACAAACCACAGTCAGTGTCTACTGGAAGCTTTGTAGCAAGGGACAGTCTCTTTCTTTTGAAAGGATTTTGTGTTGCACTTTTAGTGAATAATTTTAATTAAACTTTGTCTTTAAAAGTACATGAAAACTTCACATCATTCAGTCCTGTGGCTTTTGAGGCTGTAATGCAGGCAAGTGTACTGCATCAGCTTCAGACATAAATAAAATTTTGTGAGGAGGTATGGGGTTTTTTTTGTTTGTTTGGTTGGTTGGGTTTTTTTCCGTTGGGTTTTTGTTTGTTTGTTTGGTTGGTTTGGTTTTGTGGTTTTTTTCCTCCTTGTCTTTTGCATTTTATAAAGCAGTTAGAGGTTGAGGGCTACAACAAGGCTTCTCTGAACTTTAAATGTTCACCAATAATAGGGCCCATTATCACAAATGGCAGATAAGAACATATTCCAATTTTCTCAGTCAGAATTTTCTGTTTTATTCTATTATTTATTTATGGAAATTGGTCAGCCTTAGAACAACCTCTGAGGGCTGTAAAGACATCTAGGTTTTTATGGTATTTGGCAAAATTAGTGTTGGGTAACCTGTTTCTAGAGAAAAAACATGGTTATAAGGGAAAGTGCTTTGTTTGTTCCATATTGCTAGTCTGAAATTTAGTCAAAGTTTAAGATTTAGGCTAGAATTCTGGACCAGTATTTCTGTCTTGTATAACATACTGGTTTGTTTTTTCATTAGTGAATTGCTGCTTTCTCTGGTGTCCGGAGTAGCAGATGTCTCATTAGCACCTGAGCTATGCCAGCTTCTGTGGAAGGCTACAAACTGATTAAACACATGCTCCATTTTTATCTCTTTATGAGTCATTATTTAAAGGTTTTATCACCAGATTGCCACACTTAATTACATGTAGCCATAATTAAATATGAATATCTGCAGATCTGGATTGTTATTTTTGCTATAGGTTCAATAAAATATTTTCCTCTTTGCTAATTAAGTGCTATGGAGAAGGAGAGAAATAAAAAAAGGAAAGAAGAACCCAGCCAGAATTATCAAGTATATTTGTAAAATCTATCAAATATCCTTCTTAAAAAGGGCACTTTTTCTAAACAAGTATGACATCTAATGATAAAGATATAAGGCAAAAAGCACTGTTTTGATACTTAAAAGTGTCATCTGTTATCCAGCAGATTTAATAATTCAAAAAAAACTCCAGTCCTTACAAATATACAGACTGAGTTCTTTTGGAACACAGTTTTGGGTGCTTGAAGAAGAAGTCTTTGGAAACTGTCAGGATGTATTTATTGAGTACAAACAATGCTAAACAAGTATCTTTGTCTTCTATGATAAAATTACTCAATTGGTAGATGGGTAGAGAGCAATCTACCTTGACTTCTACATGATTTTTGATCTCATATGTAAGCTGAGATGTTATGATTTGGCTGAGTAGAAAAATCACTGAGTAAAAAAGTAAACGATTTGCATTAAAGATTTAATTTGTTATATTGAACCTGGTTCCATGTGACAGATGGAGCACCAGAATCTGGGGACTGTCCTGGGACCTGTTCCATTCAACAGCTTCATCAGTGACATGGGGGAAGTAAGGGAGTGCTTGTTCATAAAGTTTTCAAATGACACCAAACTGGGACTGCCATCCAGAGATACATGTGTGGGTTGCATGAAAGGGGTCAGCAGGAATCAAGGACATGCATAAGACTTTTGCACAAGGTCAGTTGTGCAATTTAGAAGGAGGAAATCCTTGAAGCCATATAGGCTGGGAAAAAGCTTTCCTGAAAAGGTCCTTGATCCAGTAGCAGTGCTTGTGTTTGCATATCTTCCATTCTTGCAGATTTTCAAGAGAAGACTGGATAACATTCTGAACAGTCTTGTCTGATCTTATAGCTGACCCTTTTAGAAGCAAGAAATAGTACTGGAGACTTCCTGACGTTCCTTTCAACATGAATTTCAGTGTGATCCTAATCTTACACCGTTTTGGAACCTGTCAGGATCTGTACTGATACAAGATTTTGCTCATAGAAAGCTATGGAACTATTTGTTGCCTTAAAAATGTTAGTCAGAGTGGTTTGTGAGGTATAGAAAAAAAATCAGGTTAGATTTTGGGGTATGAAAAATTATTCAATTCAAATAACTTGATTTAGGTACATTACAGACATAATTATTCTTAACTATATAAAAAAAATGTTTCTTTAAAGTATTATGAAGAAGGGAAGGCATTTGTAGACCGTTTCCAGTTTTCATAAGTTCCACAGATAAATATTGTACTTAAAAATAATTTTTGAATTTTTAAGGTAAGAGGACATTATTTTGTTGAATTTATTTAATGAAAACCATTGATAAGGCAAGAGCTGTGCTACTGTTTTATGAGTGCTTATAGGCTCAGAAGGCTCAACCTGAGCTGAGTGTTGCACAGTTCATTAAATATGCCCTGCTGTCTTTTCTAGCTGACCTGACTCCTGAGTAGTTCCCAAATATACTAATAACATTGCTAATTTTTTAAAATCAGGCGCTTTTTCTAGCTGATAATACCTCTTTTGGTAATATAATATGCCTATTGTATGTGATTTGTAGAGTGTGCTCTTATTCCTTACTTTTTATGTGGGTAAAGGTCTGAGAAATTTTCTGAGTTTTAGACCAACTTCTGTCCCATAAAGCTGAAGTAAATTTATATCTAAAACAGCTTATTTCTTTTCAAATTTTACTCCTAGTCCATGAAAGCTGTCATTCTAATCTCTGTGCATTCCTTTTTCCATCTCCTCTTGTTATGTGGGTTAAAATAAATCAACAGTCTCAAAATTGTGTATTAGCTTTGAATTGCCTCATTATAACAATGTTAAAACGGAATATTCAAAAAAGAAGAAGAGAAAAAAACCCTGAAAACCTTTCCATCACTGTTCAGTCATGATTTAGACAGACCTTTAATCTAAAGCCTCTAGAGAAACTCTAAACTACAGGAGGTTTCTGCAGTGGATGGAATAATATAATGCATGATGGAATGTCATAGTGTATAAAAACTGGAGTTTGGGGAAACTAGAAAGAAAGTTAAAATTTCATTAAATCTCTGTCTGTTGAAAGCAATGGGGAATTTGTCTCTGAGGTTTTATTCATTGTGGGTTAATATTTTTTTAACCTCTTTAGTTAGTTCGTGGTTTTGACTTGATATTTCAAGTGAAGAAATGTATCCTGGTCCCCACAGCCCGGAATGCTTTGGCAGCAGTGAGGCTGCAGTTTGGTGGGAGATGCAGTCCTGGGTTAGGAGTGCTGTGTAAACTGGACTGTGTCAGGAACGGGGGGAGCAGAGTACTGGGCACCCTGCCTCAGAGTTCATGTCCACCCTGAAGCATGAATGTGTTTGCTTCTGCGGGTCTTATTAGCCACAGGGATGCTCACTTGTGTGATTTTGAATGTAGGAAGCTTACCCTGGTAAGTACAAATTATTGAAACTTGTGCTAACAATCTCCATTAATACATTTTAAAAAAAAAGGCAAAATATCCTTTCCATTACTTCACAAGAGATCTGAGACCTGATAATGATTAATTCATGTTAGTTGTGTAAGAGAGAAGGATTGTATTATGCTAAAACCTGTAATAATTTTCCAAAACAATTTCAATACCGTATAAATAAAAATAACTCTTGTGCAGTAGGCAGATGAAGATACTGTTAAGTATTAAATGGTTTAATATAATCTCATTTTTAATTCTAGCAAAAATAAAATATAGGATTTCTTTTTAGTGTACTAATTTTAATGATACACTTTTCCACACAATGGCTTTGAGTTCATCAATGCAGAAATACTTCTTTGAAATGATAGTGGTAATTAATGTGGGTGAATTCATATGTAAACTAGTGTTTTCTAGGGAGCTTTTAAATAAGTATCTTTGACATCTTTGCAAGCTCTTTAAACTTTCCCTGGAAAATATCAGTGTTTCAGATGACATTGATACAGGCTGTTAAAGACAGACTGAGTATAATTAAAGACACCTGACAACATTTCCTTTTTAAGTGTTTGAAGATGGGAAGGAAAGAGCTGATTCAAAACATCTGGGAAGAAGGAAGGGCAAGAAGAAAAAAGAGAGAAAGTGAAAAGCAGGCCACATCACCCCATCACTCTTTGTGGACTGGCTATCAGACTGGTAGCATGTCCTCCCATGGAGCCTGGGAGTTGCAGGCTTCCCCTGCTCCCCTTGAGGGCAACTCAGGTTTCAGAAGGTGAAGGGAGTTGTTTTTGTTTCCTGGACCTTTCCCTTTCTGTGCATATAAAGCATTTTTCTTCTCTAAACCACAGAATCAGCAAGGATGTCTTCAAAAAGAGGATTAAGAGCTTTTCCCCTGATTTTACTACACTGGGACTTCTTAGCACAGTGCATTGATTTTATTTAACACCTTTATGGGCACAGATAGTAGCTTTATTCTGAAACCCTTAGAGCTTCATAGCTCTGCCTCAGTATCTAACAAACTTCTATTGGCACTAGCACCATGGCAGTTATACAAGTGAGATGAGTAGGGCATAAATTATATAATGAAACTAATGAATATATGGTGGATAATAATTTAAAGCATCTGTAAAACTGCAAGACTTGACAGCATAGATATCTAAATGCTAGAAATTGCATTCCATATATATGATTTCTGAGAATGCTTTCTCATGCCTGTGGAGTAGAAGAGATTCTGAAGCTGAATCCTGCAGTTCAAATTATAGAGGGAAAATACTTGCAGCTTAGAAAATATGTGGTTATCATATTGGATTAAGTGAAAATATCCACTAAATATCAGAGAAAATGTACTTCAAGAGTTATTCGAAATATAAATAAATAAAAAAAATGTCAGGAGGTTAGAGAACATAAATTCCATATTTTCATACCTGGGACTAATGCAAGATTTTGTGGAGTCATATAAATAGACATTTTAGACACATGTAACCATATCCTAAGTGACTGCAGTGACAACTTCATATTCTCATGGAGAGGTACTCTGCCATCATGTGGTTCTAGGCTGGTCTTTGTATACTCAACAGGAGTTTTAACTTGGCAGGATCTCCAGTCTTCCCAGACTGCTTCTAGTGCCTGAAGTAGATTAAGCAGAACTATAGCAACTTGGATGGATTTCAGGCTCTCTGCCTTTAGGTAAGACTATGCAACATTTATGAGGTTATGATGATGATCAATTGATTATGTGACCAATGAAAAACAAAAAACCCCAAAACATTGGTGCATGAAAGATAGAAAGCAACAAAGTGTATGTGTCCAAGAGATACTTTAAAAGCCTTTCCCCCCTAGTACTGCAAAACCTAAGCCAGTGAATTATCACTCTCCTATCAAAGTAAAGCAATCCTGCTTTTTGAAATCCATTCTTGTGAACATATATTACAGATATGTTTCCAAATGAATGCTTGTGTTGTAGACAAATTTCCCTCCAAGAGCTGAGAAAGTTTAATGGTGTCCTGTAGCTAAAACAATTCCTCTTCTGTGGTGTAATCAGTGTTATCAGTTTCAGAAAACTGCCCAGCATTTAAAAAGCCTGTTTTCTTTGATGGGATAATTTATTTGCAAATATGCAATAAATACAGGTTTCTCTAATGTAAAAAAAAATGCATATTTAAAAAACATTTTAAAAAAAGGATATTCTGCTTTTAAAGCTGTGCCATCAATCTGAGGGTGAGTATTTAGGTATTTTTCATAAAATATTGGTGTTCAGGATGGCTTGGTTTTGGGGAAAAGGTTTTATTGTCTTCTCTTTGTTGTCCCACAGTTTTCATTTTGAAGCTACCTTTCACAGAACACTTACATATGCTGAAATGAAAGTTAAAAAGAGTCATGCTCACCCATTCTTCCTGGTATAAATATTAATAGTGTTGAGCTCATCCCACTGGAGCACAAAGAACACCTTTAATAGTGACATTTACAAATCAGATAAAGTGTCAGCTAAGGTGAGGTGGTACAGAGTAGTACAGAGGAAAAGTCGAAGACCAAACTCAGTGTTAACCAGGAGCAGAGCCATGCTGAGGTTACATTCCCAGGTGTGGGTAGCAGGACTCTTTTTTTGTTCCTTACTTCAATGTTTTGAAGTTAATTTTCCTTTTCATGGAAATTCAGTGTTGTACAGAGGAAATAAGGATACTATAACTCCTTCAGTCAGAATAGACTGGGATTTTACTCCTGTGATTTGGTGTCAGAACCATCAAAGCAAGTGTATCAAGCTCTAGTCTGTGTTTGCACACCTCACTTTGCACTGGATCATACCCTCTTTTTCACAGATGATAATGGAATCAATGTATTGGGGAAAAGTCCCTTTCCTTCAGTTTGTGTCAGTTGTGTTAGGAAACTTCATTCATAAGGGAGCCATCAGAATGCAGCTGTCCAATGTTGCTATTTTAGGTTATAAATTATGATGGAAAAACAGATGATAACTGAACCCTCCACTAAAGATGGGGTAACTGCTGGAATTTACTGGTGTTGCTCCCAACTAGAACCAGTGGGGACACAAAAACAACATAATGAAGTTCTAGTTAATTAAGAAAATCTGGTTATCATAGGTAGTAAGAACTGCATGAGAGTTGATTTTAACCCATGGATCAAAATCTGTAACTCCAAGCAGAAATGTGCAGACAAATGATTCAGCCAAACAGTGAAAGAAAGAGCAGGTACTGCTGTGGAAGTAAAACCTCACAGAATAGACTGATCTATTAACCTGTTCGTATTAAATCAAATTGAAAAAAGTTTTTAACAAAATAACTTCTGGGGCTCATTGTTGGTGACTTTGTTTCCATTGGTATGCATACCTGGTGTGGCTCTTCATCCTGGACCTGAATAAGTGCTAATATCAAGGTAGTAAATGCATCTGACCTGGGATGAGAATACATGAAGAAATCCTGACATGTAGTGATGGCTGAGTAAATGCAATCAGGACACGGCTTCAGTGATGAAATTTATTTGTTATGATTAACTCACATATGGTTAGACCTAATATTCAGTTTATATGGCACAGTTGGCAAGGGCCATAAGATCAGAAATAAATATGGATCCTTTATCTGGGCAATGACCTGGGCCAAACTCTATTTCTTCACCTTTGCAACATAACCACTAGATTTTCCTACTCTTCATCTGACTATACAATTTATGAATTACCCTAATGAGATTTAACCTAATGAAAGATTAAAAAGGATGGAAGTCATGACTAGAAAAATAAAGGATGAAATTATTTATTAAATAAGAACACTATAATCCAGAAGTAGAACATCCAGTCACTACTCATTGTGCAATCAAATGCAAAACTTTACATGAATACTCCCTGCTCTTCATCACCATTCTAGTGGCTGGTTTCTTCAAAGCAATGACAAATCTGCAGGTGAACATGCAGTATTGCATTTCTGCATAAAATTATTTCATGGTTGTTGGAACGCTTAAAAAAAAAATGCTGTGTCACAATTGTTTGATTTTGTAGGAGGTGTCAATAAAAATTGCTGGAGAAGGAAGAAACTGAATAATCATTATAAGAATGGGAGAAGAAACTTTGAACAAGTTGTGTTAATGCCAAGCATCTCCATGTCCGAAGCTATTAAATAAAAATAACACTGCCTTTCTTTGTGAATACAGTGAGATCTACTGATTAGAAGAATACATTAAGCTAAATGAAAGGATATCAGTACTATTAGTTCTGAACCTGTGGTCATGACAATAATGTATACAAACAGCTACATTCATGCTTCTTCAGATACTATGGTAAATAGTGCTTTACATAATATTACAGATTGGCAAATGCACTAGTAATTTTTCTAGGAGTGGTTTTGTTTCATCATTTGTTCAAAAACTATTCTGGGTGATTAACTGACCATTCACAATTGAACACTTGTTTTCATTCTGTTCATTAAAAAACCCCACAAATACAACAATACTTATCATATTTATTCAAATAACCAGCACATTCAATAACGATTTGTTGTGCCACCGGCTATTTGGCAACAGAGTACAAGAATAAATGGATTACTCAATGTATTATTCAATGAAAATTTTTCTGCTCTAAAGAAAATTTATTGAAAAAGTTACAACTGTATAAATTTGAAGCATGAATGATATTGAAATAGGTAGAAAAAAAAGCATTATTTGTTTATGAAGCAGAAAGGAATAATATACTTTCACTGGTTTGCAAATTAGGCCCAAGATTGACCAACTATTTATCCAACTGTAGGGAACAGGGGCAAAACCTGTGTAAGGGAAGACTTCCTAGTCTATCACAATTAGTGATAACAAGGCAACAAATAATAACAAGGTTGTCAATTTACTTCTATTCTTTGGTCATTCAGACTTTTTTGATTTTAAGGAAAGGAAATGGAATGATTTTGGAACATGGATTCCCTCTATTCATTAGTTTTTTTCTTTGTCCTTATTTAACTTCAATGAAACACAAAATGAAAAAAACAAAAACCAAACCAAACCAAAAAAATACCAAAAAACAAACAAACAAAAAACCAACACAAAAAAAAAAAAAAAAAGAGAAACAAGACAATAAAAATGTTGAATATCTAAAATGAATGTTTAGAAATAGAAATGTTTCGGGACCAATGTGATAAGAATTTAGACATAAAGGTTTAGTGTTTTACAAAAAAAATTGTCATAAAAATTGTCACACTCATAAAAATCAAGCTTTTTCTTAAAATCACAGTGGTCTGTGTACTGTGATTATGTGAGGGTCCTAGCTTTTCTTGTTTTGACATTGTATTTACCAAATACATCTTAATACATATACATATTATACACCAGATGACTAAGCATTCAAAAAGAAAATAAAAATAAACAAGCAGATCTAGATTTTTAAAGCTTATATTTTTAAAATCTGATAATTAATTAAAATCTTTGAATTAACAATATTAATTTAAATCCTTACTGAAATCTACCTATTTCTATTTTATAAACATTAAGGCTTTATTGCATGTGGTCCAGGGATATAGAATTTTTGAGTCCATCACATTAACTAAATCCAAAGAGTTGGGGGTGTAAAATGCAATGGAATATGTGAAAATGTTTTTTAAAATTTACTATGTTTAACAATGTTTTAAGTAGCCTCTTAATTCTCTTGTTATGAAGTGTAATTTGTCTCTGAAAAAACTTTTACATAAACCCACTGGGGTTAATTTGACTCAAAACAGTAGTTCTTTTGTACAATGAAGAAGACTCCGAGGGAACAGAAGCAGTAAAACAAAGTTCTCCTCAAACAAGTTTTTTTCAATCTTCACAGCTGCATAGCTACAGAAGAAAAATTTCAGACCTTTGGGGACTCAAATTTTCATAACAGATGGTCCAATAACAAGCAGCAATTCACCTCAATACCTTGATTTTTGCTTCTTTTTGTACTCTGGTGTCAGTTGGGATCAAATTCATGTCTTGCTAGTAGCTGGTACAGAGCTGTATTTTGAATTTAGGATGAGAAAAATATTGATATCATGCTGCTAGTTTAGTTGTGCTGTTCAGTGCTTACTCTAAGTCAAGGGCTTTTCAGCTTCTCATGCTTCCCTGCCAGTAAAGGAAGGTGGCAGGACTCAAAGGGGACACAAGCAGGATAGTTGACCTCAACTGATTTAAGGGATATTTCATACAATATAGCATCATGTTAAACAATGAAACTGTGAGGAGTTAGCTGTGAGGGGCTGGTACTGGTGAGAGGATGCTGAGCAGTTGCACTGTGCATCATTTGTTCTGTAGATTCTTTTATCATAATTACTATTTTTCCTTACTTTTTTGTACTATTTTTTTTAATTCCACCCATGAATTCTACCTTTTTCCCAACTCTCTCCCATATCCCTCTGCTGGGGAGCAAGCAAACAGCTGTGTGGTGTTTAGCTGCATTCTGGGTTAAACCACAACACCTGGACTGTGATTTCCTCAAACATAATCATTGTTTCAAAGATGTGGCATTTTTATTTTTCAAGAAGATATCAAAGTTCATTAGCTTTACATAGCTGGATTCCTGTCTGGACTGTGCTCTTTTGTTATTAACTTAACCAAGCCATACAACATCTCTTTCTGGATTTGAATAAGCATACATATTTTGCTGTTGTATATAGGTAGAATAAGTATCTTAGGTATCTGTTCTCTGAATTTGAGTGCACTAAAACTTCATCTCTTCTGCATGCAAAGGACAGATTTATAAATTTGTGGATGTCAAAACAACCCAAAACCCAAATCCAACAAAATCACAACACACCTTTTATTTTGCTTTATTTATGGTTTTGAAGCCTTATGTCCAGGTGCAGCATTTTTTTTAGTGTTCTTAGCAGAGAAGCAGACATAAAGCAGATCTAGAATGTGACAGTACTTAATGCATGATTCATCAAGAATAGAGAGGGGCAGATGGAAACTTGTACACAAATTCCCACTGCCTATTGGCTGCCTGGACTCACATATCTACTGGGAGTCATGCAAGAAAGTTACAGGGAGTTCAAAGTCCAAAAGATGTATATATCCATGAGAGATGAGAGACCCTGCTCTGGCCAGGGCTAACAATTGGTGCTTTCTCTAGGATTGTACTGTGAATCTCACACATCTACAGCATTTTTATAATAGGGCTAACATTGTTCTAACAGGCTTCCTCCATTCCTGAGTTTATTAACCTGATCCAAAGATTGTGTGGATTAAAAGAAAATGCTCCTTGATGTGGTACTGCCCTAATTATGCCATGGTGAAAGATCCTGCTATGCTGATTACAGTCCCTTTGCGTGACTCTGGTACTCTGGTACTGAGCAGGTGAGCTCAGAGCCGCCTTCAGGGCAACAGCTTGGCTTTTGGAGCAGCTGTGCAAGATAAACCATTTTGTCTCTCTAAAGGCTTGTTTTAAAGTCCTTTCCAGACAACAGGAATCCTCCTCTGGATCAGGTCCAATAACCAAATTCTGCAGTTCCCATTCAGGTTAGTGTCATGAATGGAATGACACACCTGAGTAAGAGTAGCAGGTTTAGGGCCCCAAACAGTGTAATTTAAACTGTGCCAAAACCACCCCTCATGAAACAATGAATAGAAACCTCCAAATAACCAAACCAGATGCTGCAGCTTGTCTTTGGATTCACTTATTATCCTGCTTTCTCTGGGAGGATTTGGATTCACCCTTTTTTAATGTCATTTAATACAGCAGAGATTGTATTTAGTCAGTAAATTTAATAATAATCTGCACATGTTTATGACAAGTTGAGATCCAATCTTATAAGATATAAAAAATTCATTACATTTAAATATTCATTGTTAGAAGAAGCTGTATTACTGTTTGTGATAACAGAAGTCAGTATGCGTAGGCAGACAAAATATATTAGGAAGCTAAATCAGAAGAAAAAAGAAAAACAGTGCAAAGTCTTTACATGTATCTCATTTACAAAAAATGCATAAGGACAAGGGTATGAATCTGGCTTTGAGAAAATGTGTTAGTTCTCTCTAGAAATCAGTCACACCCAATTAGAAACACCTCCCTTTTAAGCACAAAGATCACCAACTTGTAAATGAATCCTCGGTGTTGTTTCCTAAGTAGTCCACATCTGCCAGTTACCTCTGCAGTGCCCCCTCAAAGACTGCAGCTGTGCTCTCATGCAGCTGCACTCCCTACAGCATCCTGTGCTCCTGGTTCCCCACTGCTGAAGCACAGATCCCTCCTTTTCAGACACTTGAGTTTCTTTTCATGGAAAATCAGGGCAAATGGTGGATGGGAAACATTCCTGTTTCTTCCTCTTATGCAGATGGGTGGGACACAGCAGAGAGGAACATCTGGATAACAGAACCACGGAGGAAATAGACCCCACAATATTGACAAGCTGTAACTGTTAATTAGGATGTAGCATAAACATTCTCTAATATTAAGAAAAAAGTCTGGTTAAAATTCCTGGAAACAAGATAATAAAGACATAATTTATCTCATGAATGAAGGTTGAAATCCAGAGGCTCAGGGTGGAGAATGAGACATAGAAATTTTCACCATTCTGCACTCAAGTTTATGCTTAATGATAAAGTCTCTTAAGTGATGGTTGTGGAGTTACTTCAGTTCAGACTCTGGCAGAAGCACAAGAACATCCTCTAGCCTTCTGGCTCAGAACCTAGGGTAGTCTCAAAACAGACAATTACAGGATGGAGAGAGACATGAAAAATAAGATGTATTTCTAATGATGTTTCTCCAGAACAATACTGAACTGTATTTGGAGGACAATATGAGAAAACGTGTTCAGCTCCAATTTCTATAATTTGCAGCTAGAACCACAACACTTGTTTGGCATTTTTCAGCAGTGCTGGTGATAATAAATACTAAGCATTTTATCTGCTTTTACTCTTGCAATCTTTCTTTCACCAGCTTAAGCTTCACCACTGCTCTCTCCCTTGGATGATAACGTGGACATGGGCTTATGGAAAATATAGTGTGACTCACTGCACATATGCTGAGCCTTAGTCCTTCAGAACACCACCAGTGTGGACTAATTAAGCTTAGTGGAGTCCACTTTCACTGTGAACTAAGCTGATTTTAATCACAGTTGCCTTTTCAGTTAAAATTACCATTGTTCAGGCAGTGCAGCCGACAGATTCAAGCTGGCTGATCACTTTTCCAAGTGTACCAGTGCTTTTTAGCATGCAGATTAAGTTTAGTGTAATATCTGCCATTTAGTTTTGGATTTATGATGAGACTTTGCTATTTATATTTCAACCACTGTAAATACCATATTTTAATGAACAGTCTTGATGCACAATGGGTGCTATTTCAGAATATAGTCTAAACGAAACCAAAATATGGCAGGACTGATAAATGCCTTTCTTGGAATGTAAATGAAACAAGGAAGTATTTTCTACTCCTTCTTTGAGGAATTCACATGCAAATGGTGAGGCATCATTATCTTTTAGCCTAGAAACTTAATAAACAATACATGGAGAAAAAAAATGTTGTCTATGACTGTAGGAGGGACAAAAAGTTAACCAGTGATATGCTACTATATTGTAGCTGTAATGGAAAAATGCCAGTAATCATTGATGATGTTTGAAAAAATTCTCTCTGCCAAGAAAATCCAATTGCATTGCCTCTCCTGGCAAAAATTCATCCTTTTATCTTTTAACGAAATGAATTCCTAGTCAGTACGGTAAAAAACACATTGATGGACTTCTTTTTACCCAGAAAAAAAGAAAGAAAAATAAAGATTGTCAGCTGAAATAAAAGAAAAAAAATATTTTTCTTATTTTTTATTAATGGTACATGTTTTTCTTAGAACATTGGAGTATCAAAACCATATACTTGTATATTGGTAGTTTGAAAGAGTTTTAACACCATGGTGAGACACCAGAAAAGGTGGCACAGAGAAGCTGTGGATACCTAATCCCTAGAAGTGTTAAAGACCCTGCTAGGTGAGGTTTGAGAAACCTGGTCTACTGGAAGGTGTCTCTGTCTATTATGGGGAGGTTGGAACGAGATGTTTTTAGGGTCTCTTCCAACTCCTTAACATTTTGTGATTCTATAATTGCATGATGCTATGATATCATCTTGGGATTGAAAAGCAGTAGAAAGGTCTCAAGGCAAGAAGTAGGAGTATGTTACACAAAACACAAAGGTTAGAGATATCTGAGGGAGAAGGGCTGAAGATCTAGGCAAATACCTGAGGCAAAATTATGTGCTCATAATTCATAATTGTATCTTTCAGCAAATCTCCACAGCTGGCGTTTAGAGGTATTTCTCTGTTTAATGGGTCAGTTGTGTGGGGGGTTTCCAGTTTTGCTTGTTTATTTTTTTGGTTGGTTGGTTTTATTTTCTTTCCTATATTGTTTTTAATTATCATTACGTAGATCTGAGTCTTATGGAAGTTTTGGATGGTGTTTTTGTTTGGTTGGTTGGTTCATTGGTGTTTTTTGTTTACTTTTATTCTGTTGTTTTTTTTTCCCCAGGAAACATGGGTATCATTTCTTCCCTTGTTGAATGAAAGCAGGTAGGGCATCATCCATATGTGCAGAAACCCATGCTAATGGGTGAAGTGGCTGATGCGGGGCAGCAAAGCAACCCTGAGCGCATATGGAACCCAAGGCCATGCCACAGAGCCCAGCTGCTCTCAAGGTCACATATGGCAACAGTAGAGATGGTAACACCTAGGTTATTGATGCATGCAGGTTATCATCACTAATACGACCAATACCTGCTTTCTAAAGCAGCTATTTCATGAATAGTCAATGAGGGAGCTGTGAATAAGCAGATGGATTGTGGCTGATGAGTTCCCTCTGGGCAGGCAGAACACAGCAAGTGTTAGCAAGTAACACATAGTACAGGAATCCCACACTACAGACACAGGCACTAAAGAAAAAAGACATTGCCAAGGGCAGCCCTGCATGGGCTATAAAAATGTGTATAAAAAAGAAGGGTGACTCAGAAATGTGAAACACAGATGTGACTTTATGTAAGTGTGTGTTTATGTATGGGTATTTTAAAGAAGTAATGCACCATGTATAGAAAGGGATAAGTCCCCCTCTTCTTCCCCACCCCACAAAGGAATCAGAAAACACATTGCATTAAGTGTTATAGATTTATTGGAAAACAGTTTCCTGTAAGGATTGCAGGTATTAACATGGCTAATATGTTCGTTTTGGACAAGATTTTCAAACTAAAAAGCAAAATGAAAAAACAGTGGTGAGTTGTTTCATTCATTTTATCTTCATCAGTGAATATGAATATATATATATATATATAACAATTTAATAATTTTTGTACCACAGTAGCCAGAATAACCCTAGCCATTTTAAATAAACTAGTTAATTAGTCTTTTATAAAAGTGATACAATCAACAAGATAAATATCTAAGTAGAAATGCTTCCAGGATCTAAAAAGTTCATTGGAATTGATTTACTCTCCTCATCTTTTGCTGAAGTAGATGGAGAATGTATCAGATCAAATAAAAATGGCTGCTGAAGAGTCATGGCTTGAGAAGGCAGAAATGGTTTGAGGACATTTATTATAGATTACTTCAGGAATATAAGTTAAGAATAGTTCATCCAAATTGAAAGAAAGAAAAAAATTCTACACAGACAGTGATTAAATAAGATGGGCTTTGACAAAGGTACTCTGTTAACTTCAAATTTTAAAGGAAAGCACCACAAAACTTATAATGCTTAGAACTGATTGAGGAGGGAAGTCTAGAATTGATGGCTACATGGAGTACCTCTTGAGAGAATGACACGATGCAGAGAGCTGATCAAGAGCTAGCTTTTCTAGTTATGGGCAATTTCATTTTTCAAAAATGCTGTAAGAAAAAATTATGAACAGTATCCTCTAGTGAAAAATATTTTCTCTAACATGATTTTATTCATCATAGCTCTCCCAGTGACCAGATCCAGTTTTATAAAATACAAAATATCTCCCAAGGTGTAGTGTCTTCTGTTGTCATCATGTACTTCACAGGTAGCATGGCATATTTTTCATCTTTTAATAGTTAGAAATCATGGAACTACTATATTACAATGACAACACTCCTATGTCATAGATATAATCTTCTTATGTGTATTTGGTGGAAGTGGAAGAGAAATTTTTTTTTTGTAGTGAGTCTGACATAATAAGAGTAAGAATGAGAACAAAAATAATTATGAAATTCCAGAGTCAGGCAAAAGACTGTCTATTTTAAAAAAACCCATTTCTTATACAATTATCATTTTCTGTGAACTCATGCAGGATTTTATTATTTATGTCTAACATTGGTTATGGTTTTCATTTTTGATTCCTGCATCATCATTGAAAATAGATAATACCAAATGACTCAGCCTGGCTACTCACTACCCCTATCTCTTATATATAAAGCAGATATATTAAATGTTATCCTTGAAGGGGGCTCAAAAATGTTGCCAGTAAAAAGTGCTATACAGCTTAAATGTGACTTAACCTGACCATCTTAAATGAACACACATTTAAATTTTTTCCAGCACTACTGCTGGCTTAAGTGCTCCATTCCTCTCATGCTATAAGTGCAGGACTAGAAAAAGTGTCCATCCTTCTTGAACAGAGGCCAAAGATGAAAGCTGCTTTCATCTTTCCTTCTGATTCCCTTCATCTGTTTTTAGAGTGCAAGGCAAATGTAGGTTTTAGAAAATTCTGTAGATTGAATGCAGTGAGATACTGTATGTCATCTTTACTGAAAAAAAATAAAGAGCAATGTAAATCCATTTGTTATTGCCCAGATGAGTGGGAAATTATCTGGGTCAGAAGCATTGTGAGCATAAGTGTCCTTAATTACCCTAAAACAAAGAAAGAATTTCTGCAAGTAAATTACAGCTGAATATAGGAAAAGGGAAGAAAAAACATGCAGTGAAGAACCTGGAAGTGTCCATAAATGGATCTTATGAACAAGATAATAATTACTTTGAGTTTTATCTTTAAACACAGAGTTCTTTTATTTATTGGAGGAAATGCTGCCTGGGAGATAATGTGATGATAAGAATTATCCAAATGTTTCCAGGAGATGGTATAGATACTATCTGACATACTCCTGCCTGCTAAAAATTGATACAAAATGCTGCAGTCACTCTTTTAATTTTTAAGTTACTGCCTTTCTGACCCTTTCCCCCTCCTCATTCCATTTTCTCATACATTTTGAATAGTTTATAAACACGAGAACCACACTGAGGTCTCTGTGGAAAATGTAATTGCTGGTAAATAGCTGTCTCTATCACTGTCTGTATAAATAAGGCACATACCCAGACACACAGAAGCACAAATGCATATTTTGACACAAACATGAGCTTGAGCTTCAAGACATATCATCTTTTTGCTGTACCATTTTTCACATTTTGTCAAAATTTTGCTCTCTAGCCATGAGGCTGATTAGTTATTGTTAAATTGTTCTAAAAAATGGAGCAGAGGCTTTAAGGCTAACTTCAGAAATCTTTCTCACACTCTTCAAATTTTAACATACTTTAGTTAAAGTATGAACACGCTTGAACTGGAATGCAGTTCTTATGAATCAGATACAGTCCTGAGTGACAGTAATCAGCGACTTTTTATCACCCACAATATATGTAGAATAAGCCATTGTTCACTGTATTGTTTTAAGAAGCTGCTTTTATTTATAGCCTGAGTGTGTAAAACGGAAAAGCAATTTGTCAGTATTTTTAACTTCTCTGTTTCAATGCTGTTGAGCTGTGATAACTTAAAACTCCTTTCATTACAGGCTAACATACAATTTGCATGGGTTCTACATAGGAAATTTGGTCCTTAAAATGCAAAATTCACTCCTTCAAGTATGACGCTCACTGCTCTAATACTTAAAGAAATTCTCTACTGAACCGTTGCTGGACATGTTGAGAATATGAAATTTTTTTGTGTGACAGACATACAAACAATATATATGGTGATGTCTTTCAGTTTTGAAGATGAGTTTTAAATGCACCGTGACTTCAAAATCATTATCAGTTATTGAATATATTAAATATTCCAAAGTATGACCATTCCTCTTTGTTCACCCAAGGCATATGAGCAAGTCTTGCAAATCACCAATCATAGAATGGACATTTTCTTGAGTCAGCATTTCTATTTACATTGATGAAATGGCTTTTGCCACTGAAAGCTTTCCATAATGATATATAATATCCGGATTTAAAATCATATTTGCACCTAAGTACAGCTGATAGGACACAGAATGGTAAATGAGACAGTCCTTTCCCCCAGCTGAGCCCATCACTCCTCCTGGCAGCCCTGACACGGGTATGCCATCACCACTGCCTACAGTGGGACACCTGTGTTTGTGCCTCTGCTGGGCTGAGCCTTTGCACACACCCAGGAGCCAAGGAAATCATCACCATCCATGGGAACCCTCACAGTGCCGTGCTTTCCTCAGCCCAGCACCATTGCAAACGGGGAAAACTGTCTCCGTGCCTTCCCACATAAAACAGATGAGGCAAATATAGCCCTAAATGCTGATGAGGGAAGAGTGGAAATGGTGAAACCCTTTTTAATGGGTTTCAAAAAGTGAATATTTATTTTAGTTGTAAAAAGCTACCTTTTATAGGATTTAGAGAGCAGTGACAAAGTAAACAGACAATCCATTAGAGGCCAACCATTCCTGTGTCTGAAGTAGGTGTGTTAATCTCACAGTTTTCAGGAAGTAATGCATGACCTTTAAAGCATCCTTCCACAAGCTCTGCTGACCACCTGCCATTTCTTTGTGCAGCTGTTAATGGGTGTGACATTACAAATCATGAGAAATCAAATTACAAGACAGTGAGGTTATCAGTACGTCAGTGCTTCATTATAGGAGAAAACAGTAACAGCCTATACATTTTTAATTAGTTATTCACTTGGATCTATTTCATCTCCCAGAACAGTTGGTGATATTGCAGATAACTCTAACTGAAACTAACCAAAATAGAGGAATTTCCCTGGAAAAAAAAATAGCTGAACAGCACTAGAAATATTTAATAGCTGACTTTTAGAAGTAGAAATCCTATAAAAGGTCAGATAGAAGATATTGTATTGGATTTACTAGACGTCTAACAGAGCAGCATATTTACTGCTTGAGCAGAAGAGGTCATTAAAATATTATAAATACCTTCCCTGGAAGTTAAGGAGGGACAGACCAGTGCAGCAAGGTTCATGTGGAGGAGACAAAGCAGCAGTTAAACATAGATGAAAGTGATTGCCTCTGGTGTGCTGAATGCTTGGGGTCTGTTGGAGGAAGGAGCTTCCTGGTGCTCAGAGCAGAAGGGCAGCAGCTGATTAGCTTGAGGGAGGAGGGTGGTTTTGGAGAAGCATGATGGGATGGTTTGGGGAATTTAAGATAGTATCTGAATAATAATGAAGCCTGAAAATTATGGTAACACTGGTGAGTTGAATACTGTTTTCATGTTACCTGCCTTATAACAGATGAAATTATAGTAGTGTCAGAAGAGATATAAACAGATACCATACAGACAGAGACCGGTAGAGTTCCTTTTCCAAAGAAGAAAATATATTAGATAAGAATAACCTTTTCATAAAGAACTGGACATTTACTTTTGAATGCAAAATAATGCAGGTCATTGTGTTGTTTCTTTTGAAAAGAGAACACATGTGTCACTACCTGTTCTGTTTAAATATGTGAGAAAAGAGACGCAGATTGGACAGGGCACTATAGTGCTATTTAGGGAAGATTACAGAATGTACAAGGAGTTAGATTTTATTAGGTTTCTTCAACTTCACTTTGCAGGTAATGGCTTTTCTCATTGCAGCCATCAGGATGATTATACTGATATCACATCATTTAGTCATGGTCAGCTTCTCTTAGTATGGACATGCCCGGGTGTTCTTGTGGCATATTTCTTCCAGACCAAAGAAATATACATATTACTTTGCTTCTAGCATTTGTGTGGGTTTTTTGCTTTTGTTTTTGTTTTTTGTTTGTTTTTTCTGACTGTAAGCAGAATTTTACAGTTATAATTTACTGTTTGCATAACAGAAGACTCTATAATCCTATTTTCATCACCAGTGCTGTTATCGTTTCTTGCCATAAAATAATCAGTCTAAGGAAGACCTATGATCAGATGTTTAAAATGAGCTCCCTACTGTGTGCCACAAGTATTTGAAAAGAAAGTCACTTATTTAAAGATGACTCTGAACATTTCTTTCCAAGATATGACATTGACATGACTTAAAGAGAATATAAAACAAAACCGCAAATAAAATAGCTGCTGCGTTGTTCTGGAAGCTTTCCAACCCAATTCATGGAGGAATTTTTGTTATAGTTGCTGCTGTCAGATAAATATTTTATTATTCTTATGGAGTATCAGGTAGAAAATCAAATGCATATATCTATACATATGTATGTGTATATATCATCTGAATTTCTAACATTTACAAGAACGTAGATGAGGGCTTTATAGCCTTGTCATGTTTTTATTTCACTTAGACACATTGTCAATCCTGATGCTCCAAAGTCCATCTTCATATTTCTTTTTGTGGTGTCAAGAGGGCTGAGGCGCCACTGTTAGATGTAGTTTGTATGGTATAGAGGGTTACTTCCTAATGGTAGGGGTAGACTCTGAGGCTCCAGATGATTAATGTGGTTCTTCAAGAGACACAAAGTTTCTTCCTGTATCACAGTGTTTAAAATATTAAGCCAAAAAGAACAATCATGGTTCAGAGAAAAAGTGTCATCTCTCTTCTATAGATAGGGATCTACAACCTGAATTGTTGAGTGTTATCCTAAAATAGGCAGAAAGAGCTCTGCTTTCTTCAGAACCTGTTGCACAGTCATATTCAAAGCAGATCTAAGGAAAGACATTGAATTTCCTGTTTTTTTCACAAGCTGCTTTAGCTTGAATCTATTTTTAATTCATAATTATTAGGAGTCCATAGTGTACTCCCACTTAGACATGAGTTTTAATGAATAGGATAAAAAGATCCAATATATGCACAGTTGTGTCATCATGTATATTTTTTTTTTTTAATTTAGAATGGAGTGATTACTTTATTCATTTATCTAGACACCTTTTAATAAGTGTTATATATGCAGAAAGTTGTCAACAGTTATTTTTTAGGAAAATCTCAAAGACTTTTCTAATACTGTACTTTGGAGATATTATGTGCAACTGTACTTTCAGTAAGGAAACTAAAGCTTATGCAGTTCTTATGTTCTTTCCAAAAATTTTGCATTCTTTTTCTGCCCCGTGTTCTTTAAATATTTTTCCCATTTAGAGAGCATTGGGAACGTAGCCCTTTCCTTGTAATGCTAATTAAGTTCACTCATTCATTGCAACAATAGCAGCAAAGAAAGATGAAAAAGCTGAAATAAATTGTCCCCTGGCAGAGAAACTAATGTGTTGCTATGCTCAAAAATAACTCTTCTCCTCATCTCTCCCATTCTTTCTTATTGTAAGAACCTAAATTTACTTTGTGAAAGAAATACAATTCTATCAATACTACAATCTGGACAGCATGTAGACCATTAATATCATTGTGCAGTATATTCTAATGTTAAATTCAGATTCACAAAAGCTTTCCATGAGTTAATAATTAGATTAAAATTATACCAGCAAAGCCCCACTTTTTACCTATTAATACATGAAATTTAATTTTTCTGCTGGAAATCCATCAGTTCCAGGACATAGCCCTTATATACCTTTTGACAGTAAAATTAAAGACATGGAAAATTGCTGCAACTTTACTTCTTGCTACTTGAAAGACTGCTATAATTCATGAAAATGTCAGTTTTGCAATCCATTTATGATGAGCTGCATGGTTAATGGATTATTGTCTCAGGGACTAGGGATAGTTTGACAAAATGGCACTCTCTAGTTTCTGTTTTATGTACCAATGGAGACAGGAGAATGAATTTATTCTGAAATAATAAAACCTCCTTTTCTTCCTATTTCTATATAAATTACGTTGTTTAAAATTGGAAAATAAGCATGCTGGCTTATCTTATCACTAACAAACTGTTACTCTAAGACCATATTTTCTACCAGAGACAGTATTTTAGGGAAGTCTGGGTTTTTTGTTTATTTTTTTTTTTTTTGTTGTTGTTGTGTTTTTTGGTTTTTTTTTTTTTTTTTTTTTTTTTTTTTTTTTTTGATCTGCACATAAAACAATACGAGAATAATAATTTGAGATTGACCAGCAGATGACAGGCACCATACAAGTCATTCTCTAGGTTGTTCTGTAACATGTCAGAAGGCAATAATCTGACATTTTAAAGTTAGGCGACTTTCACCAGTATATCCCGTTAAGACATAACTATCATTAGTACATTTTCTCTACTCCAGATGCTTTTACAAATCTTGTAGCATAAGTGCAGATATTTAATAGGATTCCACTCCTTTGCTCATGCAGCATTCTCGTAGGTGTTATGTACTCCTAGATGTTGTGTAATCCATGCCGGTTTTGGGGTTGGCTTTCCATGGAGATTCCTTACTGGTTTCCCTGAACACTTTTGTGTCATGAAGAATTCTGTCTGCTTAAATGCTTCTCTCTCATCTAAGTGGAAGTAAAATAACATGCATTGATGTAGATGTACAAATTTTTCAAGTTTTATTCTCCAAACTATATAAAGATTGTTCTACTTGACTGGTACCCACACTTTCCTGTGATCATTCCAGTAGTGAGTGGAAAAAAATAGCTTGACTGGAGTCTGAGTGGATAACACTGATGAACATCACAGGTACATAAAATACTCCAAAGGCTATTGGTTTTCTTGCAATGACAGTCTCTCCAAATGACTGAATTCAGTCTGGTTTTGCAGTGAAATTTTACCTTGTTCCTGAATAAATGGCTAGGATCTTTTCCATCATCTATGGAAGACATGAACAGTAAAAAAATAAATTATGCAACTGATTAGTTTGCATTATTTTTTTTCTTTTTCTAAATGGTAAAAATGCAATATTGTTTTACTCAGGACTTTGACTTAAAGCAGGTGTTTTGGAGATAACAATGGCTAATGTCTCCAGCTGAAAATGCACAGGGGCTAAGAGAGAGGACAGACAAAAGAGCCACAAAAATTCAGACAATTTAAAGACCTGAAAATAAGCCTTCTATGTAGTTGTCTGTAATGTCAGACACAGTATCATAGTGAACCTGAGTGAGCAAACACCCTGCAATGTGATACCTGTAAAGCAATCTGTAGAAATAAAAATATACCAGTCTTTTGGTTTTAAAATTCCTTGAAAGGAGAGCATAGGTGTTAAAGGTTTGACGTTGGTACAAGGCCAGTGCCCCTATAACGATATACTGTTCCTGGTATCTGTTGTGAGATGTGACTAAAAACAGAGTAAAACAGTTTCTAATTTAGAAAGTAAGAGAAAAAACTTTATTACTAATAATAGGTAAAGAAAACACATACAGAAGAACATGGAAACTTTTAAAAAAACACTCTTCCTCTCCCCCCCCCCCAGTTCTTAACTTAACAGAACAAACTGAAAATTCCTCATCATGTTACCACTTTTTAAATAATTAATCTTCAGTCTATTACCACCCTTCTGATAATCAGTACTCAGTTCGTTGAGGAGAGATAGGAGTTTTTCTTGCACCACATCGTGGCCTCTTCCTCCATGTCCAGTGTTCTCACCACTGTGCATGGACCAGAGCTGCTTCTAGGGTTTCTCTTTTCAAAGATGCTTTGGTTAGTTCCAAGAAACGACAGCTTCTCAAATTTTGGGGACACTTCTCATCTCTGTTCATACTACTGTCCACTCTTGGCTCCAAGCCAATGCTTCTCCCCAGATACAGCTTCTATGTTATAGAAAAAAAAAATGAGTCTGTCCATGGCTATACAAAAGAGTCCAGCTAAAGCCACTCTATCATCTCTTCCCACCTAGGATTCTTTTCAGCATTCTTACTCCATCATCTTTGCTTAATTCTTCTTATCTTTTTTCTTCAAATTCAGGAGGATTAGCATTTATAAAGTTTCCATCATTTACGAAAAGGGTTAAAATCTTGGGTTTTGTTTCCCCAGGACTCTCACGGTATCTTTGCTGTTAGGCACTCTTCTCACGCCACCCCCCCATACTCCTTCGGCTGTGCTGTCTAGTTGTTGATATCAAATTTCAAGGTGACGAAGATCACACACACGGTTTCTCAGTCTCCCTCCGGGGGGGGGAAGGGGGGGGGGAAGGGGAAAAGAAGGCTGTCTGCCACCCTTCCATCTTGTAGGATTTTTCCTCTCCCCCTCTGTGCCCGAGGTTCCAGGCCTACCTCACCCAGGCCGCATGGCTTCCCCTCCCCCGCCCAGCCAGCCGCTGGGCAGGGGAGATCCCTCCGTCCTCAGGGACCGGAACCAAGAGAGAGCTTTCCGGGGAGCCCTCTGCTTTTAACCCCTTGTGTTCTCAGAGGCGGATCCTTGTCCTCAGTGGCCACACCAGGTGCCAGTCTTTAAACCTGAGCACTCATTGGTTTGACCACTGAAGTTCAGAAAAAACTCATTTTTTCCAAACTACGACAATAGGAAAGTCTTTCCTATGCCCTTCTTTCAAAGAATAACAAAATAATCAACACCCAGTGTGAATTGTCCTTTACTTACTCCACTTTGTGATTTACATTATAAAGGTGGCTCAAGGAGTTTACATCAGAACTGTTCCTGAAGAGTTATATTTGAGATTGACATAAGCTAGAAATTTAGACCTAACAGACCAAGAGCAGCTTTCAATTGCTGATGATAGGTATTTAAGATCTGCAATGTTAGACTGATTTGCTATTGATATCTGAACAAAAGCAGGTCAAACAACACGTCTAGTTTGTGTCCATTAGCTATGTGTTTGCTGTTCAGAGGGTTCAAGAAGAAATAAAGAAGCAGAAAGATGGAGCATATATGCTAATACTAATTTTTGTAGCAAAATTAATGGTTCCAATCCCATAAGAAGCTCAGCATAAATAGACGTCTGCATTTATGGAAACATCTACCAAAGTCAGTGGAATAGCCAGGGGAACCTTCGTCTCAGGATCAGGGCCAGAGTGAGCTGCTGGTAAGAACAGGTGGTATAAAAACAAACATGCGTAATATGGAAAATAGGAGAATCAATGACACCAATTTATCATACAGAATATGTATGATAATACATACTCTGTATGATAGAATTGGTAAATCTTTTGACTGCAATTAGTGTGTCAGCACAACTATCAGTGTGTCAGCAATAACATCTTTGAAGTTTCATTCAGACTTGTTATTTAAATAGAAATAAAAATCTTTGAGTTCTGACCAGTGTCAGCATTGGAGCATTTGTGAGCATGAGTCAGATGTGGAAGTGGGGAAGACTTTTATGTGCTGCAGGGAAGGATACTCTTGAAGCTAGATGTATGCAGACAGTTTTGTTTATATTTTTTTACTAAATTCTGCCAAATGCAGAGTGCACTACAAGAACTGTAGTTGGGAATCTTCTATGCTATTGCTGTGTGTTTTTTGTCACATAGAAAGTTGTGGCTTTGGCAAGCCCACAGCATTCATCAGTGAAGGATGGCTATGCTATGTGCTACTCATCTATCCAGAACTAAGGACAAGCATTGCTTCTGCTTTTCTTTCAGCAGATTAAACCACTGCAGTCATGCCTCTGTAGCATTGAATTTATAGCCCTCCTGTGACATAGGCTACATTTTAGGTAGCAAGGTGACCACTGTCAGGTATAGTTTCCAAAATATTTCTGCTTTTCCAATGCTTCTTTCTCCTGCTTACAGGCAACACCTCTGCGATGAAGTTCAATTGAATGGGAACCCTGCAGACCTATTGCCACACTGACACTTACACACCCTTCTCTAGAAGTGGCACATTTCTTACATTATTATTTTATCTGTGCTAGGAGAGACTGTCTTAAGCCTGAATCCCCATGACAGGGGAATGAGACAAACACTGGAGGCAGGAGTTACAGCCTGCCCCATACCTGCTACTGGGAGAGATCAAGGCCAGAGGAGGTAGAGACCAAACTCAAACAGACTCTGATATTGTCCGGAGAGAATCTGATGCACATCTGAGAAGTGTCTGAGGCACTGTCCCTTGAGGTGCTTTGTCAATGTTTGCATATGCTGACTACCCTGCAACAGGGTCTGGTTTAAATGCTCCATCCCCCATGCAGGTCTGCCCTCTGAGCAGTGAATTTCCAGTCCTGGCTACAGGGAAATAGGAGGAAGAGGAGGAAAGGCAAGGAAGCAATCAATGAGCTTTCTCTCATTCCCTCTTCTAGCATTCTGAAATGGCCAGAGACAGATGGATACAGCAAAGCTGCTTTCAGCATGGAACATGATGTTCAGTTGGGGAAATTGAAGCAGATCTGTAACCACTTTGTTTTCTGATACAAACACTGCTATGTGTGCATGTGAGATGGATGAATGAGGAGAATAAGTGCAGGATACAGCTTTTCAGCTCTATTGCTTTTCAGTGAGGGAAAAGAAAGAACAACAGCCAGGTAGAGTACAAGGTATCCTCATCGATACTGATTCCTTCTAATTACAGGATACAGGATGATATCTCTGCATATGGATAATTCTAATTTTAAAATAAAATAAGATGCAGAGTCTTACATTCTTTTAAGGATTACTTGCAAGAGAAGACAAGGAAAGAGAAAATGCCATTTAGAACTTGCTGATGAGTTTATTTACATAGAAATTCCTTTATTTAAACTAAAGGCAATTCCATTTATGTCATTAGTTTATGCAGTGTGCCAGCATCAAGATAGGAGTAATGTTTGTGGCTAGATGGTGTACAGCTGGAAGATGGTGATATTTGTTGAAAGTCCCAGGATACCAGGCTTATTTATTTTAAATGAAAGAGAAGACAAAAGTGTATGAGCAGAAAACCATGGTAAAAGGAATGGTTTCACAAAAAACATTGTCTAGTACTTTTTCTAGAAACACTAATTGCTTCACTGGAGTCACATGTTCTGGAACAGGTTATGTAACTCAGTGAAGTGAAATTTCAAGATGTCTGTTACTAGTGGGATGACAACTTATAATTATTATCACAGAAGAGAAATAAATCAATTTCAAAGACCATAGGAAGTCAGTGGCAGTCAGGAGCAGTCCAAAGTTCAACAAGCAACCAAATACTGTGCCTCTCAGGATTTTGGTCCAAGTATGAGATGCTGCTTTTCCTCAGATGTATTTTCTGTTTGCTTACTCTGTGTATGTCTGCAGCAAAAATAACAAGATATTGTCTCCTAACTTATAGTCATCTGACTTATTGTCATCTAACTAAAATAGTTTTCCAAAATATATGAAGACTTACAAGGCCTATCAGCCTTATCAATAATTTCTGAATTCAATGTATGATGGTGTCAAAGTGAGGTCCCCAAACAGTCTCAAGGTAACACATGTTTGGTCATTTTAAAAATTAATTTTCAGGTGATAGAAATCATTGATTATACATAAAGTCCATGATGTCCTATAGGCATGGCTGCAAGATTTTCTTTAAGGTATTTTAAGGTTCACTAATGTCTAATACATTCATTTGGAATATAAGAGGAAAATAAGTAAAAGGTATTAATAAATGAGTTCGGTTGTCATGGGAACCAATTGTCTCAGGTGCTCTGTTCCAATACAGCTATTAACCCCTAGTCCATATTTATTATTCAAGGGAAATAACTGACTCGAAAAAGGAAGATTGGTTGTCACATAAAAGAGAAGCCAGTGTGCTAAAGTTGAGTCATTTGCATGTAATAAAAATGAATTAAAGAGGATGAATCTTCTTCAGCCCTAAAATGATTTGCATTTGGGTTATTGCTCTATTTTTCTCAGTTCTCAATATTATAGGATGTCAAAAAGAACTAGGAACAGCAGATCTGGAATGAAATACAGTACCCTACAGCTACTGTGTTCTGACTTAGATCTTTATCATGCTCTTTAAGACTTTCATCCTACCATTACAGCTTGTTCAAGTACATATCTGGTGGCAAAACTCATAGGAAGAGCTCATATTATTAATAATCAGATGACTTATTTTTTCTTTTGTAACAGCCACTATTATTCAAGTTTGTAATTGAGATTTTACCCCACTTAACTGGACAGAACAGACTGAAGGGGATGGATAAATGGACATTAAAAAAAGAATTTGCACAAAGGCAGTTTCTCAATGCAATAACATCTGTTTCCAAGGAATCTACAGATGCGTTTCTATTTTTAAAATATCAGAAATCCAAGACTTAAAAGCATTTTTAAAAAAATCATTCTAGCTATTATTTGTTGAAATTTGTCATGAATTATCTCAGGAATTTACTATATGAATTCTTCTCTAGAAAGAGTTTGTCTTTCTTTGCTTTTCTGTTTTCCAGTACCCAACATGTTCTGACACAACATCTACCACATCTACAGTTACCAATTTTGTCACAGGTTCCCTTACTGATCCAATTCGATTCAGACTGGCATAAGATTTACATTTTGGATTATAGCTCTTACTCTGCTGCCTTTTTTTTTTTTTTTTTTTTTTTTTTTTTTTCAAACTAATAATAATAAAAAGAAATTTTAGGAACTGTTAATGAAAAGCATAAAAAAACCCCAAAAGTCTTCGTGTAGGTTTTTTTTTTCTTACCCTAAACTAAAGGCCTTTTACTTGCCAGTTTTGGTTTGATGTTTTACCAATCACAAAATAGCCATAAGAATGCTTTTATTTAGGTTACCAGAAACTGGCATAAAATGATCTCCTCGTTGCTTGAAATAGAAGATTTTGAAGTAATTAGTGAGGTGCTTCATTTTTTTGCCTTTAATTCCTGTTAATGTAATTCTTTAGTAGATTAAAAGTAAGACTTGATTATCTCATGGTTATAAATATCGATAACTCTGAGTATCGTGATTAAGATGTTGTCAAACTTGGTCTGTCAGAAACTTTCTAATCAGAGAATAACTACAATATATAATTAATAAAACCTAAGAATCTTTTGTTTTCAAAGTTGTCTGATGCATTTGAAGTCTTGGGATGATACAAGTAAAAATGCTGCTAAAGGAAGATGAAGAAAACTTTGGCATATAGCCTTTGCTATCACATTCCCTATTCTGTCCTGTCTTCTTTTGCTGTCCCCAGTTAAAAATGTATGTATGCTGGATAACCTTTGATGTGAACTTGCTGTTTCTGAGAGAGAAAACAATAATCACATCCCTAAAACATGGCCTCCTCTCTTTCTTCTCTGTTTTTACTTACTCTTTTCCTATTGCACGTTATCACTACTATTCTCCAGTGGTACCTACCATTGACATAGTAGGCACACTCATTTATCAACCCAAGAACTGATAACGCTTTGTACAGTGTTCCCAGCAGGGCAGTCAACCACTAGTTTTTCTGTCACAGAAGGTCCCTATAGCAGCAGTACTGCTCCCCTGGCAGTCTTTTTCAAATGATACATCACATCTGCTTGCAAAAATTGTGATTTATCTATAGGTGGCAGCAGACTTACACTGTAAGGCCAGAGCAAGACCTGTCAATTACTTTCAATTATTTGTGCATAATCACTTTATCTCTGTAAAGACAGTGTAGAGGACAAAAGTCCTGTAGAGGCAAATACATGCGTGGATTAGGCCATAATTTCAGCAGTTGAGAAAAAAATAGAAAAAGAATAAGATAGAAAAATATTTGAAAGTAGGAAGAATGTTCATTCAATAATAAAGTTTACTTTGCAGATGATAATAATTTACTGTCTCCTCTGTACGAAGCTATCATTTGGGAGCTAACCTACATACTTGAATACCATCTCTCTGCAGCTGGACTCAACAGAGTTGGAACAGAGTTCTGCTGTTGAATCTGTATTGTTTTTTCATTGTAACATAATTATGGCAAAGCTTTTCTTAATCCTACAACTAGAAAACCACCTGAGGATATTTATGATGTGTCCATGATAGATAGGTGGACATGCTTCAAGGGATCAGTTAGCCTCTGTATTAGGTTTCAGTGGCTGAAAATTATCAGTGATTGTTCTATTCTCATGGTCTTATTATCTTCTGGTCCTTCCAAAGAATCATAAAGGAGATTAAATTCAATTGTTCAAAGGGCAGACCATTAAACCCTTGATATGTGCTTCATTGCATGCCTCAGATATCATAGTGGAAAATGGATTTCTTATGGGATATAATAGAAGCTAATGGAGGTAAAAACAATTATAAAATGTAGGGCCCAGTGATTATCGGCACTATCAATATTTGCATATTAGTCCCTAAGGACTAATTTGTAGCACATCTGGTTTATTAGTGAACTTACATGGACCAAAGAGTTTTGCTCTGCATTTGTCATTGTTTTTAAAAACCTATATGAAACAAGAAAACTGCGCCTTGAAATTTTTAAGTTTTCTGCAATTCAATCAAAATCCATACTAGGTGTCTGGCAAGGTAAAAATAACCAATATGTCATGAAATTATCTGAGACAAGAACAGCATAAGAATAAAATATTCACCTTTTATTTCTCAGGTAATTTGTTGACAGCAAATTGACCACAAAGAATTGGAAAGCCTTGGTTTTCTAGCCATGTGTGCACACAAAAGAAAAAGGTCAGAGGCATAACCAGCCTAATTTTCATTTTCAAAATAGTTTACACTGCTTTTAGTCTGGTAAAGTAAGACTCACCATTCAAGATTCATAAATTCATAAATCTATGGGACCAGAAGGAATCTATCCCAAGGTGATGAGGGGGCTGGCAGATGAGCTTGTGAAGCCGCTCTCCATCATTTACCAACAGTCCTGGCTCACTGGGGAGGTTCCAGATGATTGGAAGCTGGCAAATGTTACACCTATTCACAAAAAGGGTGGGAAGGAGGATCCTGGTAATTATAGGCCAGTTAGCCTGACCTCAGTACCCGGTAAGGTGATGGAACAGTTTATACTGAGTGTCATCATGAGCACTTACAGGATGGCCAGGGTATCAGGCTGAGCCAGCATGGGTTCAGGAGGGGGAGGTCCTGGTTGACCTGCCTGGTCTCCTTTTTGTCACCAGGTGACCACCCAGTGGATGTGGGAAAGGCTGTGGACGTTGTCTATTGAGGCTTCAGGCCTTTGACACTTTCTCCCACAGCACACTCCTGGAAAAGCTGGCAGCCCGTGGCTTGGACAGGAGCACTCTGTGCTGGGTTAGGAAGTGGCTGGATGGCCAGGCCCAGAGAGTGGTGTTGAATGGTGCTGCATCCAGCTGGTGCCCAGGCACCAGTGGTGTTGCTCAAGGATCTGTGTTAGGGTCAGTCCTGTTCAATATTTTTATTGATGACATGGATGAAGGTACTGAATCTCTCATTAGTAAATTTGCAGATGACACGAAGCTGGAATTGTGTCTATCTGCTGGAAGATAGAAGAGCTCTGCAGAAGGACCTGGAATGGTTGGATGGATGGGCAGAGTCCAGTAGGATGAAGTTTAATAAGTTTAAGTGCTGAGTCCTGCACTTTGACCACAATAACCCCCTGCAGCACTATAGGCTGGGGTCAGTGTGGCTGGACAGTGCCCGGGCAGAAAGGCACCTGGGGGTGCTGGTGGCAGCAGCTCAACATGAGCCAGCTCTGTGCCCTGGTGGCCAAGAAGGCCAATGGCCCCTGGCCTGTGTCGGGAATGGTGTGGCCAGCAGGAGCAGGGAGGTCATTCTGCCCCTGTGTTCAGCACTGGTGAGGGCACACCTCGAGTGCTGTGTCCAGTTCTGGGCCCTCAGTTTGGGAAGGACGTGGGGACGCTGGAGCGCGTCCAGAGGAGGCGAGGCTGGAGAGGAGCTGGGAACACAAACTGTGAGGAACGACTGAGGGAGCTGGGGTTGTTTAGCCTGGAGGAGCTGAACAGAGACTAAAGGAGACTCAGGGGTGACTTTATCACCCTCCTCAACTGACTGAAGGGTGGCTGTAGTCAGGTGGGGACTGGTCTCTTTCTCCAGGCAGCAACTGACAGAACCACAGGACACAGTCTTAAGCGGCACCAAGGGAAATATAGGCTGGATATGAGGAAAAAGTTTTTACAGAAATAGTGATGAAGTACTGGAATGGTCTGCCCAGGGAGGTGATGGAATCACCATCCCTGGATGTTTAAAAGAAGACTGGATGTGGCACTTGGTGCCATGGTTTAGCTCAGGTGTTAGGGCATGGGTTGGACTCAACGCTCTTGTAAGTCTCTTCAAACCTAGTGATTCTGTAAAAATCAGTCATATCATTACTCCTGACAATTGTAATCTCTTTTTCCTCATGGTTCATGTGGAGAAGACCAGGTTGCTGGTATGAGCATATCCACTGGCAGGTTCAGTCAATGCTCCTGACTTGCTCTTGTTTGTTATTCTGCTTGTACAAACAAGTCAGGCCTGCTCATCAAGGAGTTATAGGGGTATGGGACAACAGGGCAAGAGCATGTGAGAATTACCACTTCTCTAAGAACTGAGACACCTCATGGGCACACAGAAGTGACATCTGAAGGTGCTGAGAACCTTGAATTTCACAACCAAAAGGTGACAGCTGAGGGTCACAACTCTAGGTGTAATTAACAATATTCCCAATTTAGTACCTAAACCTATTTGTGTTTGTGATCCTAGATTACATAACCGACATTAGATTGGCTAGCATTGAGTTCTTCTGTTTGATTTATTTTACTATATTGAAAGTTTTTGTTTGGACTTCTTAGGTATTTATGTGGAACAGGTATAAAATATTATATACACTATCAAATATATTGTGCTTTAACAATAGCAACAGGAGACTTTGTAGGCTATGACTCTGCCATTAAATGTATGTGTGTAAAAGTACAAAGGTATTTTTGTTCCTTTTTTGAACAGGTTTTCCTCCTTAATATCATAACCAGAGCAGAAGTAAGATAACTTATAGGTTAACACAAAGAATTGAAGGTCGAATGAGGGTAGGTCAGATCAGCTAACAATATCTACAAGTCCTTGTGGACTGCTGTTTCAACTGCTTACCCTCTGCAGTATTTCTGTGTGATTCTGTCTTCTAGTTCTTGACTTAAAAAAAAAAAAAATAGGGTGATCTACTTCCAGTGCAACTTTTTTCATGATTTGGTATGATATTCATCCAATTTAAATTACAGTGATAGGACAAATACACTTTCCACATTCTCCACTGGAAAGAAATTTTCCTTTTGAGAAATCTAAGAAATGTCATGGTCTGCAGAGATTAAACTTCTTAGAGTAATGCACTTAATTTCATTTTATGTCTGCTATGTAACAAAAAATGTATTAAGTTTTACCCAAGAGCATGAGCCCATTGAAAACTTCTACTTTACCCTGAGAAGTATCTTGGTTCGATGGCCAAAACCCCTGCAGAAAACCAGTGAATAAATCTTTGTCATTGAAACAATAATGGATTTTTAGTAGTTTAATTTTTAGAAAGCCTTCACCTTTATGGCATAGGCATAAATGCCTGTAGTGGTTAGAGGGGAGTTCTGAATAGTCATTAACACTGGGAAATGCAGTCTGTAGCCAGTAGGATGTAGCTTCTTTAGATGAAGTTGTGTTTACCACATAGCATATGTCTTGAAGATATAACATATGCTAGCAAGATTGTGCCCTTACTCTTCTGATATGTTTTTCTCTCCATTTCATTCCTCTTTGGGAATATCCAGAAAATTCAGAGAAATAAAAAATTAGGGATTAAAAAAACCAGATAGAATAAAGATGTTGAGCTTCTAGAACTTAGTTGCTGGGGTATCTCATCTGTAGGTGTTTAGAGCCCGAGGTGCTGTGTAGAATCATGAGCCTAGTGATTCTACTTTACTATATTTTCTTTACTATATAAAAGTGCTCAGATCCTGCTTCCCTGCTGTATAAGAGTCCCAGAAGACTATTAGAGAGGGAAAATCAAGTTCACTTCTCTGCTCGGGCTGAAAAATTTTGACTTACTACTGTCACTTCTAAAGGAGTGTTTTAACTACCATGCTAGGTTTTCAGTTTTCTTCTGCACAAGCAACACACAAAGCCCTGGCACTGCTGGGAGTATGCTTCTTCTTACAGCCAGAGATAGAGATGACATCCTTTGCACCCCTGTTGAAAGGCTGACAATTCCTCCAGAATTTTCTTGCTTCTTTCCAGTTGGATGCCAGCTCAGCAAGTTCATTTAAAGCATCAATTCAAATGAACAATCTACCACACCTCATTTTAATTGAAGGCACTCATGCAAATTTGCTTGCAACAAGCTCTGTGGGGAATAACGATTGGAGGACAGGAAATGCAGCAAATAAGTAGCTGACTGTAACATCACAAAGCCGCACGGCTGTTTATTAGGTGAATGTCTAGTTTAGTCTCAATCTTCCTCTCCTAATACAGAGAGGACTTCGGCAGACTCATAGGCAGATTCAGCTTTCTTGCACTTTTATGCTCCAATTAGACTGACAAATATCACCTGCCATCCTCAAGGCACTCAGCTTCTCCTTGCAAAATCTGATAGTTCTAGTTGATTGATTTAAAGTCTTATACTAGAACTAGATGACAGTGTCTAGAAAGAAAAGGTTGAAAAAAATTGCTCAGCAGAGAGAAGAAAACCTAAGATGGGATAGAGTGGATAGAATGAAAGACAATGCACAATAGTGTAACTATTTTTAAATAGAGGTTTATCAGATGAGTGTTTTGGCAAATAATTACTTGAAATTAGTGATATTCACATATTATAGCAAAACCCATTTATTTTAGGGATTTTATCAGTTTCAAAATAATAAAACAAAGAGTACTTTACAGTCAGAAATTATTTAGCACATTAAATGACAAAATGTATCACAGTCACCTCTTCCTGTGTGAAATCCACAGGATATGTTTCTTGCATGGTTGACTTTGTTACTTCAGAATAGCTAGTAGCATGTAAGGCAAAATCTTAAAAAACACACTATTTTTGTTGATGCTTTTTGCCTTTGTAAAAATCCTTTAGTAATATTTTCATATTTCATTACTGAAGATGATTTTTTGGTAACTTTTCATCTCGTAATGAAAAGCAGAAAAAAATGTTTCCAGACACAGAGATAGGGACATATTTTGTATTTACAGCGAAATTAAAAAAAAGGTTAAGTCTTCATTTCTTCTGTCAGGCTTCATTTCCATACCATTTGGGAGTGAAAAAAAACCCAAACCAACACAAACTATAATAAGATAATCTGTAGTCTTGGGAGAAGAAGAATTAGAAGCATTGATTTCTTTATTCAAAAGATATTTCTTTCTTTAAATATTCAAACAAGTTTTGTAGTGCTGTTACCAGGGTGAAGAGTAAAGGATATAAAATATCAGGAAAAATTAGAGTGAAAGAAGGTAAACCTAGGAAATCAGACCGTAATTTTAAATGTTACATCAGATAATCAGTTCCTTCTTTCTCCAAGCACAGGATGGAAAGAGATTCTAGTGAAAGAGAAAACCTACATTTCATATGCAGATCATGCAGCTCAGCTATTATAGGGGATCCAGAGATTTCAGACTCCACTCTAATCATCATGGCCTCCCTTGCTGAGTGAGGCTGTCAGCATACTGGCTGGAGTTTATACCCACAATTTAACAGAGTGCTCTTTTTGTCTGCAGCACACTGACGAAACAAAAATTGTAAAGGTCAGGAGCTGTGGAATCATAAGTACTCACTTTTCTTAAAGAGTGTAGGTAGGAGTAATTGCAATAACTCTGATATAAAGAGCATAAAAGTGAGAAAAGGAACACTCTGATTAGCAAAGCAATGGCAAACTCTGTGCTTCTGTAACATGCACAGAACTTTATAAGCATGGGGTTTTTGATCAGAAGCAATGCAGAAATTTGGGTCTGGGCTGTAAAGAAGTGGTGAACAATCCCAGAGAAATCAGTGCAGCTAAACATTCATTCCTTCAGACCTTCTGGATTAGGCCGATAATAGCAAAAAATCTATCTCTTGTAATCCGTGGAGCCTCTTATGATCAGAAATATTTCTAAAACTCTTATGAAACCTAAACCTCACTTGTAACATTCTGTCTAGATTTCATCTGACAAGGAAATCTTGTCTAATTTATTAAATCACGTTTTTTTGTGTTAAATGGTCATTATTAAAATTCACTAACTTTGATAGTGTGCATGCTAGAAAGCTTTTCTGAATTTTTAGAAAGCATGTTAAAGTCCTCTAGATAAGCAATTCATAGAACCAAACTTACAAACTTACAATATATCTGAACCATCCATAATTGCCTGATATAAACTGAAATCTTACTGAGCATTTGTTCCAGTTGTTATTGGAATCTTAATTCAAACAATTTTTGAAATACTCCAAATATTTTCATACTTGAAATGAGACACACACTACTGGAATTTGAGCCAAGCTCATTGCGTTTCCCTTCTCTCTTAATTTCATCATGTCAAAGACTGTAATAATTGCCAGAGCAACTGTGAGAGATATCCTACATCTCTTTTTCATCTCTTAGAATTTGAACTCTATCCTCAAACTGCTGTTCTCTATCCTCTGATGCATCTCCTTATAAAACCTTTCTTAGCTTTCAAGTTTGTTTTCTCTCTAAACAGCTGAATCTGGTTCATCTATATTAAACAAGATCCATGATCCTTTTTATGTCCTGAGACAAAATCTTGTTAAAAATAATCCCTTAATTTTATTTCATTAAGAAAATAAACTTTTTTTCTTGGATATGCCTGGAGTGATCTATTTTGGAAAACTAATTTTAAAGCAGAGGATAGAAATCATCTACCTCACTGATACTCTTAATCGTGAATTACCCTTATACCAAAAATCCAGAATGTTGCTTAAATCAATTGTAATCATCATTAATAAAGACTGAGAAAGTTCAGCTCCTGTAAAATGACCAGAATGTGTTTTGGGGTTTTTTTTGTTTGTTGTTTTTTTTTTTTTTTTTTTTTTGAAAGACTTGCTTGGAAATGTAGTATTTTATTTTGCCTTTGAAAACTTTTTTTGAGAGCTGTCTAAAATGAGTCATAGGTAACTGGGAATTGGACTAACTCTAAACTGCATACCTGTTAGAGGAACAGAGGAAAACTCAAACAATAATGGGTTTCATCCTCTTTCTTTTTATTAAAAAACAAAATGGAAACATAAAAATTGGAGGAATAGTCCATATATCCTGTATCAGACAAAACAAACAAAGAGAAAAACAAACTATCCTAAAACCACCACAAAAAATGATCCAGTTTATTTACCCTGATAATTGACTAAAGTAGATGGCTAGAGAAGAGTACAAACACAGCACTCAGAGATGATCCATCCATATATTTTCCAGACTTCAGGTATTTTCAGTTGTGGGGCTCTCTGAGCTCTAGCATGACTATTGTGCTCAAAACCCTTTAAGAAAGGAGATATGTTTGCCATTTGTTACCAAAATAGACCTTTAGCTCCCAACATTTTTTTTTGGAAAGGAGCTAGATAACTCATTGACCTGTTATAGCTCAATGGCCTGTTATATGAAGAATCATTTCTATTGGAAATTGCTTTCCATCAGCTTCATCCGATGCTCCATTGCTCCAAATTTGCAAGAGAGTACAAACACCATCGATTGTGTCATTCATGATTTTGAAGACCTACACAATTTCCATTTTGGTTTTTTAATTTTAGAAATTGAATCTTTGCTTTTTTATGAACTTTTTTTTTTTTTGACTGTCACTACTGTTCTACTTAAACTTTCTTCAGTTCTACTCTCTTCTACTAGTTTCTCATGAGATGGAGAATAGCAACAGAAAGTATTCAAAATGCTATGAATTGATGCATTAGTGAAATAAAGGCACAAGCAAACACTGTTCAAGGAAAATATCTACCAGAAATTATTAGAAACTTTTTGTTATCTTAGCACTGTATCTTTAAGCCTTTCTCATATGTGGGTGTACCTCTTTGGAGTCTTGGGAACCAAAACATTCGGATTAGTTTCTCTGTCAGTCAAAATGCTAAACCAAGCCTTTGAACATTTTTTTAAATTATTTTTTTATTCATTTATAGAACTGAAATTGTTTTCTCTGCATCAGAAGTCATACAAAATCGCTTCCTTTGCGTGCCATCTGTGAAGGTGTGATTTCTGGAGTAGTCACACATGTAGCAAGCTGTACCCGCCTCCCACTGCCCATTTCCTCATGCTGCTTCCACCTGCAAAGGCCCAGATGGCCTGCTGAGAGGTTACTTAGGTGTGCCCAGCTACACAAATAATATATAAATAGAGGCAAAGCATTTTAAACTGCAGGCCAAAAAATGTGTATGACTTGAAACCGTGTCAAAAAGAAACAGCATGCCCTTTTCAGTAGTATCAGTATGTGCCTCATATCTGAGGATTCACTGGACATTTTCTTTCTCACTGAAAATATTCCTGAAAGATGAACTGAATAAAGATAAGTATGCCTGTTCTTTCTTCTGCTGTTTCTCTGTATGGGAAGACATTGGCCTAATGTCTTACCATTGGCATCTTCTCTTCTGCTGGTTTTGACACATATCCTCTTGTAGGCTTGATGAATAGAAATGTCTGAAAATGGTGTCATATGGCCTAAAAGTGGAATAACATCAGGCTGTAAACAACAGCATAAAGTGCTATTAAGTCTGTAGAACAAAAGCAGTCAACATGACAAAATGAGACAACTGATGATATTTCATGGATTTATGCTAGCTGAAGTGAACTGATCCTCCTCCAAACTCATTCAATCACAGTTCTCTTCAGAGCTCTTTATAACATCACTAAGTTCTAGAGAAATATAGATAAAAGTCTGAGTTATGTTTTCAAGTAGATAGTGTCTTTAAAATGAAACTTAAATATAGTAAATAACATGTATTTTCAAAACAAAACTTATAATGAGCTTTGAAAGTAAACTTCCCACTACAATATGCAATTTTATGGTGATTGTAGGGCTAATTCCTAATGTGTCAAAAATAATGACAAAATACATTATAGGAGCCTTTCATTATAGAACACTTATCAGTAAGGTGAAGATATTTATATACAGTGATGGCTATAGGAATGTTTTATAATCTTTATGGCATACAGTGTGATAAGTTTTTGTTATATTAAATTATAAACAGGAGATATATTTTTAGAAATTGTCATCATAATATTTGATTACAAGATACATGTGTTTTATATGAAAGACAAATATAGTAATCCCTAGTGAAAAATCTACATGAAGGAAGAGGTGATTGTGATTTTTTCTTTTAAAGAGAATTGGGTCATTATGATCATTTTATGGAGAAACTAGGCCATAACTCACTAAACCAAGGAGCTGTGCCTTACTTATTAGTGTGATTTGATTTTCTAAAAACTTCCTGAAGTGCAAATGTTCATGAATGTGCAGAAGTATAAATTGAACAATTTTTGCTGCAATGACTATTAATATGGACTGGCTATTAAGATAACTGGGGCAGAGAATTTAATCTAAAAGTCACTTATTATAACTTGATCTCAGAGTGAAGTGTTTGTTTGAATTTATAATTTTGATGAAAGTTTTTTGCCACTGCGTAGGCTAACAATCACATTGGTCCTTTTTATTCAGTGTAAATGTGTAAGACTTCCTAACATTCTGATGATGCTCAATAAAATGAGGAAGAAAAAACAGTGGGCTATTAAATACATTTTAGTTTATCTGCCATTCTTAACCAGACTGGGAAAACATGCAAAAATTGAAGAAGATATTTTAAAAAATGAAATACTATAGTGGTGTAATAGTATGTATATGATTTAATTGTTTACACATATGAAACATTCTCATTGAAGGAAATAGATCATCCTGCAAACTCGTAATGATAGAAGTTCAACTTTTCCTGAGTAAAGTGTTGGATTGCATGAAGGATTTGCATTCACTTTGTTAAATGCTCTGGTATTTTCCAGCATATTTTAAAGCACTGCCACCTTAAATACAGCTTGAAATGATCCTTATTTATTAAAGAATATTAAAGCACTAAAGACTGGTGGAAGTCCGAGACCAACCTTTTCCCAGAAGAATGCTGTGAAACTTCAAATTTTGGCACAGTAAAACTTGGCATTTATTATTCTCCTATTTTCTTGGCACTCTTCTTAATAATGTGACCTCTGAACATACCATTAATGATGGATTAATGACTCTGCCAAGTCTGCTTAAAAATGAAAGATGGGTGGGTGGAACTACTAGAATTTGATTTTCCTTTTTTTTTTTTTTTTTTTTTTTTTTTATCTTTTGAGGAAAAACTTAGGTTTTCATTAAAACATTGACTTGTGGGCTCATTTTTTTTCATACTTTTATTTTAAAAAATCAATATGATTTTACAATTTCTCTAGAGGGAAAGACAAAAACTAGTTTAAATCATCATTCATCATTAAATGTCACCATTCTTCTGTTAATTCTATTTCCATGGGATGAGATCTGAGTATGTTCTTGCTGTATCATCCACTAAAACTCCACAGTGCTTCTATCAGCTGCTGCATAATACAATAACTTTCCTCATGCACAGAGTAGTTGTTTCCATCCTTAAGGATGACAGGATTAAATTAAATTAAATCTAATTTAATTTGCTTAATTTCTACTATGGTGTCTTCTGCTTTGTTTTGGGATTTATAGATAAGTCCCAACTCAGAATACCAGCCAGTAGACTTGAAATCCTTTAAACACATGTATAATCTTTCCATATACTTTATATATAATTTACCTGAAATTCCCTATACTAATCCCAAGGTATTGCCTGTAGTGAGTAAAGTGGAATATCTGCTTCTGCAATGTGACTCAGATCCTGGGAGGACTAAATTGCTTTTTGTAGGTACCTGTCTGATTCATTAGTAAAGATAAAAGTGAGGGCAAGTAAATTCTGAATTTATACATTATGTATTTTACATCAAATTAGCCTCATCTTTTATAAACTAACTTTAGGCTGTGGATGTCATCACAGGATTGAAGAAATTTATTTCCAATGCAAGTTAATTTTTAGCACTTAAAAATGATATTAGATTTGGTCTTTGGTAAGCTATATGAAAATCACTCATAAGATATTGCAGAAAATTGTGTTTGTTTGTTTTTTCAGTAAACGTCTATGATAGGGTCTGAGCCAAGCATTTCCCTGTGGCAGTCAATTCAATGTCAGATGAATGGCAATCTGCTGTTTCTTCCCTAGAGAATTCTCTGATTCCTCAAGCCAAGCACATTTGTCTTGCATACCTCGTGTCTCCAACACCTGGCCCTGTTAATGCAAACACATTTAACATACCAAGAAATGCATGATCATCTATTACACTATTAAATTTTGTCCCTTTCATTTTTCTGTTTCTTCCTTTGGAAAGTTCATCCTGGTTTTCTGAGTCATTTATTAAGATCCCTAAAAGATGAGACATGGGAGGCATTAGGATGAGTACTGTAGACTTCATGGCCAGAAATGCAATGAGGCTCTTGAGAATATTTCAGGGCATTAGTTTATTCATGAGCTAAAGACAGTGACTGCTGAGTGAACAGTGATCATCATAGTATACCCAATGGGTTTGAAGCTTCTTACAAGGATATGCTAAAAGCTTTTAATATTCTCTCAGCTTGTAGAAAATCCCTCCATTATTTTGCGTGTTAAACGAATGTAAAGTGCACTCATCTAAAAATCTGTCTGTCTAAAAATAATATTTTTTGGACCAGCTACTTGGAGAATAGAAAAGAGGAAGAAAAAAGGCTTCTCATGCTTTAACAGAAAGTTATTTTATTTTATGTGCATTAGCAAAACTGGAGTCAGCATAGGGTTTGGGGTTTTTTTATTTCATATTTTTAGCATAAGGGAATAGTGTTGAAGTTAGAGATGCTGTCAGAGGATATGGTGAAAGAGAAAAGCAGTTACCATAGTACAACTTTGAATGAAAGGAAACTACTGAAAATGGTCTCTTGAAGTAACCCTTGTTGGGTGTGGGCTGTCAACACAAAGTTGTATGCCATCTGGAAATTTATAGAGTTTAAAATACATTTATGCAGTAAGTTCCTTCAGCTGATCTCAGAGGATTTTACTACATCACTGTAATGCAGACAAAATGAAATGTAAACTGAAGAGAAGATGCTTCCTTTGCTTTTGAAAGAACATTAAATGGCAATTGTGTTAGTGGAGTAAATCTAGATATGTGGTCGGTTTTCGTTCCTTCAAAATCAGCCGGGAGACCTCAGCTGTAATTTACTTCTTGTGAATGCAAAGGACGTTTGTTGCAATTCATCTGTGCAGTGGGTTTGCAGCGTTGGGGTGCAGGTGCACCGCTGGGCAGTGGCAGCAGAGTGCTGGCCGCTGGTGTGCAGCTGTCAGCACGGCCCCTCTGCAGCTGGCACGGCGCCTCAGGCACCGCAGGGTGCAGCCAGGCTGGTGCACGCAGGATCCTGGCTTTTAGGGGACGTGTACTGCCCACTCTGATGTCAAAATAATGCCAGTCTCAACAGCTGGGCTGTGTGCCAAGATACAACATGACACAATAACTTTCTACCAATCTTAGACATGACATGGGGAAAGAATGGTGCAAAAAGTTTGATTTCAGTCCAAGAAAAGTAGGGGTATTAAGTCCTGTATGTATACACGGAAGGGTTGTGGTTTTGTTCCAGAGTACTGTGTGGCCATCTGTAACACAGTTCTTGTCTTAATTGTTCCAGCATGTTCCTTCATGTAGCCACACTGTGAGGGTGTGAGAAGTTCTTCAAAACCAGCACGTGTATGAATTTAGAACCAGATCAGCAAAGATATTCAAGTGACAAATTCTGACTAATTCCCGCCAAAATATATGTTAGCTGGATGCCTCGTGCCATTCCTGCGTTTGATGCTCCTATGAACTTCAGTAAGGACAGCATTAAAGTATAATACTGATTTTCAATTTACATTGTTTACAGAATGGATCTTAATACACCTGACAATTAATAATAACAGCTCTAGATAAGAAATGAAAAGGTTATATATCTACAATATCTTTGTCCCTCTATAGTTACAAAGAATGAAAGTAGTGGATGCTGTGAATTTCAGCTTGACTACATAATATATTAGTGCCTGCTTGCAAGCCAAACAACTAGAAAACTGGAAAGGAAGTTTTATATCCTTGCTTGAAGGTCACTGAGAAATACAATTCCTATCTCTCAGGAAATTCTATCATTTACAAAAGATTTGGTTTGAACCCAACCCAAGCTCAAACCTTCACATTTCAGTAGCAGCAAAAATGGATTATTTCTGATTCTATTTCTGATACTCCTAAGCCTTTTAAATTTGTTATTCATAAAAAACATTGTAAAATTAAGCCATTCTCATCAAAAGGAAAGAATTTTTTATATCCATAAATCAGAGTATTTTCAAACTGTATTATTGAAACTCAGGAAGAATTTGAATTTCATGTGGGACAAAATATGGATTGTGATTAGGATAAACGTATTTTTCACCTCTGATGCTGTAATTTGGAACCCCACAGATGAAAAAAGAGATCTCTTCAATTAGTTACTATTAAAATAGACTCCATCAGTTAGTCATCCTGATACCCTTCAGGCCTGCACCCCTGAAGAATTTGATAGTGTTGGTTTGGGGTTTTTTTAAAGCATGGTAGATTTAATTTAAAATAAGCCTTTATAGGGAAGATAGAAAAGACCAAACCTTTCAGTGACTTGCATCCCTATGCACTTCTGTATATTGGAGTTTTCTGAGGTGACAATTGCCTCTAGAAATGTCAACTCATTTACATTGATGTTGGACCATTACAAATAGAGACATACCAATGTTAGATGAGATTACAACATTTGTTATTGGCCAAAACATAAATGAAAACTTGGCCAAAAAAGTGCTGATTCCTGAGTGACAAACTGAAATCCAGATAATGACTTCCTTGGGATAGCAGAAGTCAGGGAGCATGAAAATGATAGTCAATATCATAGTCAATATATGAAGTCAAAGGAGCATCTTTGAGGAAACCACTTGATTTTTCATTTCTCCTTGTAATTACCTAGTGTACATCTAGGAAAAACCTCACTTCTTTCTAAAAATTCCAGAGGATATCCATATTTTAATATACCAGATTTGTCACTGGTTAAACAAACTAGCCTAAAGCAAGTCTCTGTGTTCTTAGACTCTAATAATATGAGGGAAGTATAAAATATTAAATGCACCCCACTATTAATCTGCAAGTGAATGAGTATTTCCAACTGATGTCAAAATGTTAAAAACACACATTGAACAAACTATCATTAGTTAGTAAAATTTCAATGCATTATTTACTTAATAAAATACTTTTCAGTGTCAGTCAATGTTTTTGAAATGTCTCTTATCTAGCTTGATGAACTTAAAGGATAACTTTCAAGAACAGTGTTCCCATTAGCCACCAACATTTGCTTTAGGCTTTGGAGTAACCTTAGTTCGGATATTATATATAAGGAAACAAGAATAAATGCTTTTATAAGCTTACTGGAGAGTAAAGAAGGGTCTCTTGGCATTACAGGCAAAAATACAAATACAATAAGTATTAAAATAAATATTAAAGACCAAGACAGATTTATTTAGATCAGTTTGGTTGTAAACTTGATATTTGCAAAAATTAATATAGAAGTTTTAGAAGACTGATGGGATTCAAAGAAATTCTGAAACCTTTATGCTGCAGAAGCCTTGGAGAAACAAGAGTTCTGTGCCCTAACTGAGGAATGGAGGTAACCACAAAGTGCCACAAAATTTTTATTGGTTCTTTCACAAGAAAGTCTCTTGTGAGTCAAAATTCCACAATAAGGTTCAGGTTAATATCAGAATATTGTGGAAAATACAGAACTGCTGCTGATTCTCAAGAAAGCTCTCACAGACTCTATGCTGCCATATCAGAATCTGAATCTGTATACTTACAAGACATCAGCTCTTGCTCCTTGAGGTCGAGTGGAAAATTCTGGGTAGGAACCTACTATTTCTAGAACACTGAAATTACTATATTGTTTCCCTCATGCCTCAGTTATTCTTATAAATGGATATTTTTACCTTTTTCTGTCCTGAAAATTATCCCTACAGGCTTGTTAATTGAGAGCGGATGGAAGATTTCCATTACAATATATTTGATGTACCTACCCCTGAAGAAATGGCAATTTAAAGTAGCACTTGTGCAGATGTCAGCCAAATTGAATATTTCAATATACTAAAGAGCTTGAATCTGTGAATATCCAAATAATGTTGGAAAAATGGAAAAAGGCCTCGTCTGCCAACCTTGTGTTGCTGCTGCCTGCCTGCCTGTACAGCAGAAATGTTTTCTAGTACACTGTTCAATTTCCAAATGATCAGGTTTATAGGAATAAAAAAAGTGTGAAAGTGAGAGAGTGTAGATAATGATCAATTAAAAGTATTTAGAATTTATCTTATCTTACATTGGATCTGCAAAGGGAAGCAATTATGCTAAGTAAGTACTTTGCTTAGAAGCACATTAGACAAAGATGGTGGGATTTGTCTGCTGAAATGAGAGAGTGCACATTTGAGTAATCACACTTAAATTTTGATTCATCCTGCAGTATATGCCTGCTTTGGACAGACAAGTAGTTCCTTAAACTCCTCTGACTGTATTAACTGGAACTTCTTGACTCTAATGGGAACCTCTGTAGCCAGTGTAGCTATGGATAGATATGGCATAATAGATAAATTAAAAGTGATTAATCCCTTTAGATAAAAACAAACAAACAAACAAACAAAAAAACTTTCACCATCTAAACACTGTTTAAAGTGCAAAAGTAGAGACTGGGGAGTGTACTAAAGATCTGACTGAAGACTCTTGTCCAAATGGGAGTTCATAATCTTAAAACTGGAGCTGGTACATATATACATACATAAAAAAAGAAGGTAGAACATACTGTAGAGAGGGAAAAGAACAGAACTTGACTGTCCTTTACAGAAGGATACTCTTTCCTGTCCTATATTGAAGCAAATCTGGAGAAATTGGTTCAGAATTTCAGTATAAATATTCATATAAGCATAAGTGAAAGCCCTCTTCCATAATTATACAAAACTTGTTATTTACAGTGAAAGAAATTCCTGCAAATAACTTTAGAACAAGAATATACTAATAATGTAAATGTAATGCTACAATGAAACCAGTGAATGCTATATTTTGTCCTAGCTAATATGCATGGTACAGCACTTTTTAAAGATATTAATTGTTATTTTAGGTGTGCATTAGTTGTCTCCCCTTATAATTTTTATCCTAATTGTTGCTTTTCATTCCTTGTAAGAGCTTTTCAGATAACAAAAAAATACCTCATGACTATTTTAATTATTAATAGAGTTTCTATGCTGTTACTCTGTATACCTTATTGTATATTTTTTACAGTATTCTGACAATTGACACTTTGTTCATGAAAATGAGTGCAAATCCCACAAGCACACACCAGTATTGCTCTTCCAAAAGCCCATAACAGTAATATATTCCAAGGCTTTCTGTAGCTGTCACTTCTTACATGTCCGTTTAAAAAGAATCACATATCCACCAACTCCAAAAACAATGCTATAAGATTTAAGTAAAGGATTAAATATAATGAAGATATGCCCCAACTAAGGGATTGTTCTGAAATGTGGAAGGCTACAATTCATTTAAATAATCTGATCAATGATTAAGTATTTATAGTGAAAATAATTAAGGCTACAATTAAACCACAAAGAATCATTAAAGACATAAAAGAACTTGCATGGTTAGAAAGAAGCACATTTTTAAACTCTTTGCTGGTTTGTAATAAAATGTTTGTTTACAGATTGTGGTGTTGGTTGTCAAGATGCTAGAATTAACAAACAAGGCAGAGGGAAGAGGAGAGAAGCTGACAATGTTTCCTTTTGCTCTGGTTTAATATAGACCTCACCTCTACTGATTGTACTGGGACATGATGGGAGCCCCATCATAACTGAAAAACTCTCAATTAAATGTAGTAGATAGAACAACATGGTATTTTGTGGAAGGAGGAAAATTTACAAGGTAAGAAAAAAGAAAGTATAGTGAGATGTCTGATAAACTAACCCTGCTGAGCAAGCAGGGAAGATGTTTGGTGAAAACAGAACAAGTCCTGTCCATCCCCAAAAAGAAAAACTATGTCAAAAGCAGGTGAGACCACTCCCTTTATTTTGTAGAAAGCATTGGGCAGAACAAAAAATGAGTAAGGAAAATGAAGAAATAAAAACGTCCATACTTGGGCAACAGTTTTCTTCATCAAAATGTTCTGAGTTCTGAATCCTGGCTACCTCCATCTTGGTGACTGGGTAGCTTGGTCATCAGCCCTAACTTGCCTTAACTAGAGGTGTGTAGTATTGTTCACCTTCAGCTGATTTAAAATAACTGTTTGCGTATGCACTGCTAATGATTATATTGGCCATGTGATTTGCATTTATGTCAGTGAATGTCTGTCCAATAAACTGTTGGATTGAAACAGATTTCTCAGTTATTTAAGCCCTTCCATCAGAATGCTTTTTACAAAATGCAATGTACAAATATATTCACTTTGTGGCACAGGTAATCTCTCTGTCTTGTCAGTTTACTCAGCAGTGGAAGAATTATTTCTTAATGTGCATTCATAGCATGCAAAAAGCTTTTCTCTGTTCATGCTTTTCAGTGTTACTGTAGTAAAATTAAATAAAAGTTGTTTATTATTATATTAAGAAAATATTGAAATTTCACCCAGGGAAATTATTTTGTAGATTTGAATTTTATTATATGAACAAATAAATAGCTCCTGTTAACACAACTACAGACCTAAATGGTTCATTAAAAGAAGTCTTTAAGATGGAGCTTTATTCCCCTTCTTTCTCTTTTAATTATATATTATGCTCTGTCAACAGCAATAAAGTACATGGATGTGTTTTAGCTGTGCTGCAGATATCAACATATGGGTATATTTAGCAAAGCAAATAACACTTCACCACTCACTCTCACAACATTTAAAAGTGCATAAAAGTGTGAAGATAAACCCCCTTAGAGAGCCTCTTGACTCTAGTGGCGTGTAGTAGCAGTTCTTTAGCAGTCTCAGCATGGTCCTTATAGTTTTCAGATCAATTTGTCTAATAAAATCCAGAAAATTACATATTTTTAAAAGTGAAGTATAAAAGAATAAAAAGCTCAAGACAATTTTAATTTTTTTTAAATAAAAATTATATATATGTTTTGGAATCTACAAAAAGGTGAAATCAGTGCTAAACCCTTTGAAATCCATTGTGGTCAAGTAGGAGAGAGCTTCATCTGCATGTTTTCCCCAGGAAAGAATGGTCAGCAGGTAAGGTGCTGATGGAGACCATGTGTGGAAGAACCTGGCATCTCTGTAGTGTCTAATGTCTTCTGACACTACAGAACAAAGAATGGGTGAAAGGAGGTATAAAAAAGGGACTGGTGACTCTCCAGTGCAATCCCACCTCCTCCTCAGCCCTTGCTTGCTATGCTGGCAGCACAGTGCTGTTGAAAGAGCATTAGAGGAACACAGAGGGTCTCCGAGAAGGCAGTCCTCCAGCCCTCTCTGATCTGAGTGGAAGCTGCATGATGCTAATTGGACCTTCCAATCTCTGCTTAAATAATGTGGTAGATTTTGGATTCAGAGATACAGGGACTAAGTTACAAAGAGCCATGTACACGTTTAAAGGTCCCATCCAAGGAAAATGCATAGGTACAACTTTAAATGAAACACATAGCTGGGATGAAACTCCTTAGCATGAAAATTCTTATGTCTGTGTCTAAAATAAACAAGTGATTAAATATTTTGCCAATAGATAGATTATTTGCATTGGCATGATGAAGAGCTTTGCTGCAAAAGCACTTGTAGAAAGAAAATTTAATAATTTCTAACATATCTAATGTGCCATGATTTGTTTTTGAGAATATTTATCCTGAAGGTAGGAAAAGTCTTTTTAGAACTACTGTTAAATGAAACAAATATCTCTGTTCTAGTAAGGATTAGAGTTTATCATTATGAAAGACCATAGGAATTAGGGAAATGCCTAGAGAGCACATTCTTGGCTAGAGATTTCTGTATGATGAGTTCAGTTAGGTCCCTTCTGTTTCCTCTGTCAGTTCTTGTCTTACCCATGTCATTTTTCTTCTATTTCCTCATTTTTGTCTGTGTAAGCCCCTGATTATGTCCTTTCTAGTCTTATAATTGGTAGCTACTTTTTCTTAATTTTTTCTTTCACCTTTCACTGCAATTTTTCTGACTCTGTTCCAAATTACTTACACTCTCCACTCTATATTTCACTTCTTTTCTTGTCATTTACAACCAATGTCTGACCTACTTTTGCTCCAGCAATTCTGCCTGCCCATAATAACAAAGCAAAAAACCCCCACGCATCATGCGCCCAAACCCTGATCCACAATCCTCAGAACAGTTTAACAGCCACCAAGCTCTCAAAAGCAGTTGTTTTGCTCATCCCTGCTCATTCTGTGTGGAGGGCAGTATGCAGGCATGGTTCAAGCCACAGCAAATGCCAAAGATATTCTCCACATGCAGAAAAACTGAGGTCAGACCAGTTTGATTCTCATGTCCTACAGTCATTCAGGACTGTGATTTTGACCCCTCAAACACCTCCATGCACTCTCACAACAAAGATCAGGGAATGCTCATTGGTTACTGTACAGATCATACATGATTTCAGGTCTGAACTGAGCAAAATATATATTTTTATTTCACAATACCTTAGGATTTTGGCAGTAATCTGAGAGAAGGCCCAGGGACAAGTTATTTGTAATGTATATTTCAATACTCTGCTTTAGAAAGTGTATTTTTGCTGTGAGCTTGTCTGTATCACTTGGTCTCAAATAAGAAATAATCTTCCACTTGTTTTATATACTGCTGTAGGTTTATCCAAAGGACAGACAAGGACTGGCTTTGGAAATATCTCCAGTTTCTTTAGCTGCATTCCTTATTATGGCATCCTTATCAGGAGAGATTTGCAGAGGGTCTCCAAGGAGAAAGTGGCCTGGAGGAAGCTGTCTCCCAGGTGCCTTGAATTAGAAATCCCTCATGGTGTTCATAACTAGTCACCCTCATGTTAAACTTCACAAATGTAGGTAGAGCTTTCACTAAACTGGCCCTGACACCTGCATGTGGGGTTACAATCAGACCTACCAGAGTGCAGCTGTGCAATAGGCACAGAAAAACAACCCTGAAATTGCAGCGATGCTTATTTAAAGGTGTGAAGCTGGTTATTAGTGGAAACTTAATCTATGTGTAGATTGCCTTACTTTTGTGCCTAAAAGACAGCCTATCTTCCAATGAAGACCCTCAAGTTTTATTACTTTTGTTTCAGTAAGGAATAACAGAAATAGCAGAATTGGTTGGCAAGGAGTCTATATTTACAATATTTTAAGACAGCAGCTATTTTGCCTAATAAGAATATCTGTCATTAGCAGTCACCACACACATACACACACACACAGAGGATTTTGAAGCCCTTTAAGCCTCCAGTGAAGCTTTACTATTTCACTGTTATGACTCTCTAACCTGTCCTTATTTTATCAGGTTGCTTATTATTGTTTTGAATTTTGACAGGTGAAGCATGGTTGCCCCATCATCCTTGTTTTTCACCTTCAAATTGCAATCACAAAGGAAAAATTTACTAATTTAACTTGACTTAACCTTCTTATAGATTTAAGACTCATTGATCTTGTTCCCAAATGCCTTAAAGCTGTACCTAAAGGTACAAAAAGCACCAGTAGATGGCTCTGTAGTTCCTGAATTATAAGCAAGGAAAAAAGGGAGGCTTTGATAGCTTTGACTTTTGCGAGTAAATTTGATTTGGTGACACCAATGACAGGAATAAACTTCATGCCGACTTGCTGAAATGGGACACTTCCATTTGTTATGCCACACCGTTTCAAAATGGCCCATCTGTCCTCGACTCACATCGACCTTGAAGATTTCTGAGGGAGCAACAGGATGCTGTTGTCCTGTATAGGCAATGGCTCCAAATAAATCAGCAGCAGCATGACACGCAGCTTATGGGAGAGGGCAGAATTACTAAGCACTGCCATGTGCTGCTCCTGGCAGTGATGATCATGAAGGTGTAGAGGCTGCAACAGATGCCCGAGCCCAGTGGTGCTGTCCCATGGTAAATGGGATTAAAACTGAGCATGCTGAACATATGCTTGCACTGAATTTAACTACCAAACACTCAGAAAAGGTTGTTTCTGTTTTTCTTCAAAATAGAACTGACGGAGGAAAGATAAAATGAAGGAAATGCACTGTAAAGAAACCCACGACCCTGCTTTTATATAAATCAAGGAATTTAACAAATTTTTAGGGGCAATTTAGAGGAAGTAGTAGGATTTCCTCTCTGCACCCTCATGTTTGAGTGCAGGAGCTGGGTGGGCTTTCAAAGTCAAAGGAGATTTTAAGCATGGCACAGGTCAGCAGAGTCCCCTTGGTGTATTCCTCCACAGCGTAAACACCTTTGAATATGTGCAAAAATTATTGCAGGAAAAGGGTATTTTGAAAATTCTGCACCGAGTATAGATTCTGGCTGTATCTAAATGTGAATTAATCTATCTAAGTTAAAAGCATGGGAATAGTGCAAAACTCTCTAGAGTTTGAAAATGAGCAGGGAGCAATTAAATTTCTTACAAAGCAAGGTAGTTGCAGAGTAGTTGCACCTGTACCAACTGAGGTGGTTATCTGTGTGCTTTAACTAAATCCAAACCCTTATGAAAACAATATAAGGTTTGGGCTGACTGTATTCTGTGACAGGACACACAGAATTGTTGAGGCTCAATATATTAACCTATATACGTTATATTTATATATGTTTATTTTCCTCCGAAAGTAGATCTTCTACCTGAAAAAATATTTAATTTCATATTTCATAATGAAAAATATTATTACAAAACTCTCAGAAAAATTTCCTAACTGTACTTCTGAAGGAAATACATTTTACAGACATTTTCCAGATAGTCTTAGTGTGTTTTGATGGCACACAGATAATGTCTCTATTATTTAACTGCTTTAAAAACAGATGCAAGCTGTTTTAAAAAGAGAGACGAATCCATTCTATGTAAATGGCAAAGTTTTGCAAGGATGTTGATATTCAAGCATCAGCATGAAAAATCAACATTGAACTTTATGTGTTTATTTCAAAACCTCTCCCTCCAATCCAAAGTATTCTATGATTCTATAAGCAAAAAAATTATCTGCTATGCTATTTTTATAAATACAAGACACTCCCTAAGCACCTTAATAACTTCCTTTGCCACTGGCAATGATTTTCAGAATAAGGAAAGTAAAATTACAATGGAGAAAACTCAGCTAACACTATTCTTTATTTCGCTGCAGAGAAGCTGCATATGGAGAGATCATTGCATTTATATAATGCAGTAAATTTCTGTGACCTTTCCCTTCCTTAGAAACGGCTAAAGCATCTCACAGAATTCTGCATTAGGCACTAGTATTATCTTGGAAACAAAACTCTTCAAGTAGTCTGAGAAACGAATACTACTATATTTTATAATGGACCAGTGCAGTCATATTTGCCTGGGTAAAAGACAAATCTGAGTTTAAGGCAACCCATACCTTCTATATTTAAAAAAGCTCAAACATATTTTAAATTTCCCTTATTAATGAAAATTAAATTTATTTTGCTTTTATTGAGAATAATAATAATTTTAGGGTAAGCTAGTTTGAATTACATTACATTCACTAGCTAAGTGAGCTAAAGAGTGTTAACAGAGTAGCTGATATGTGGCAAAGTGCTTCCCTGATAGCTATATTCAACTTCTACCCTTAGTTAGGTCTGAGAAAATTCAATTGCAATATGTGAACACATGACCCTTGGATTAAAATGCCTAAAGAACTGTGAGGGAAAAAGTCCTCTCAGGTTTAGTTAAATACAACAGTTTAGCTGCTTATGGTGGTGATCTTATTATTTGGTAATACTAACTTATTAGTAAAATTTGATTTCACCAACCTTTGACTTTTTTGTCATCATTTTGTCACATGTGAGATTGGTATCTCTCTGAACCAGACTGCTTCTGAACTCCCAGATTTAACGGGCATCACAGAACTGACAGAGGCTGATGGAGAGATGCTCCTTCATTTCAGATTTACAGAATTATCCTTATCCCCTTTCCTGTGTGGGATTGAAAGCATGTTTGACCACTGCAGACATATTATACTTAATCGGAATTCAAAGTTTTATCTAAAAGCTGTTAAAACTTTTCTCAGAAAGTTACAGGGAGAGAACAGATAAAGCAATTCATATATAGTGCAGAAAAAAAAAAATATTACTCTAGACACACTTTATGGTTTGTTTTCATTTTTCCCCCAATCTATCTACTGTTGGGAAGTGACTGTGTATGTTCAGTTTTCATTCCAACCACTGTCAGATTACCGCAATGTGAACTGTACAATTCATATTATGTGGGATAAATGCAATAATTATACTGAAGCTGAGAGAGAAATTCTAGCATACTGAATTTACAGTAAGTGCTTGAAAATAACATACATTCTTCTCTGCAAGAACCCAGATTTTTTCAGGGTTCTGAATGACTACTTGAAGCCACTTAACCATATTGATATAATAACTGCTGGAGAAGTCAAAGCATGGATGCTTATAAATTTGTATGTTGTACATTTGAAATAAAATATGCATAGTATATATTTGATTCAAACTAACATATAATTTCCACTATGGATATAGAAGAATAAGAAAAAAATTATATGGTCTCAATGGAGATTTTTCAAAGGTTTTTGGAAGTGTTTATGGGTACAAAAAGAACATTGGTATGTGCTGGTGTCAAAAAAATCCCAAGCCCCATGTGCATGGATGCATTTGTGCTCAAGCTACTGTTATACTTTAGGGGACTGTTTGCCCTCATTAGTCTGGGATTTTGGTGTGGGTTTTTTTTTTAACATAGGAAAGATTTGGGGGTTGCCATTTTTCTTCTTCCAAAAATGGCTATACCCTTATCCTCTATCAAGCAAGGTTGGAAAGAACTGAAAGCAGATGGTATAATGTAACCAGAGTGAGAGATGAAGCAAATACTTCAGAAAGAATAGTGAGAAAGCTGTTCTATCTGCATCATGCCAGGACACTTCTCAGCCCACGTCCACACTATAATTAGTTAGCACATGGGATCTATGGGTAGTAATGCTTTCACACAACAAGCTCAGAATGGTTTAGCACAAAATTTAGAAAATGTGCAGGTTGAAAAATGACATCTTTATTTTTTGACACATTAAGGAGTCTTTATTTGAAAAATGTTTTGATATATATTTTTAAAAGCTTTTAAATGTATAAACATAAAATAGAATAAAGTCATAAATATCTATTCATTTTCCTTAGATTTATTTCCTTAAATATCTATTTTTCACTGCTGTGTCCATGTGATCTGTCACCCTGAGATTCAAAGCCTTCTGATTTGTTTTCATAATTGTAATGTAGTTTCCCATGATTTGTAAGATAAACAAGCTCGTGTTTGCATTCCTTTGCAAAAGATATCACCTGATGGACGTCTCAAGTGACCAGTGGAGATACAGAGATAGTAACTTCTTTGTCCAATCTCTGGTCACTGTCCAGAAACTTACATATACGAGGTCATCAATAAACTTTAGTGTTCTTTTCTTCTTTGCCTGAACACCTGTTGTGTGTGTTACTGTGTTCCCTCTGTGTGTCACAGTAACAGTGCTCCACTTTAAATAAAATCAAGTTCATGTGGTATACATCTCTTAAGACAATTCTTGATGGCAATATTGGGGAAGACATCAGCCTTTTCCCATACAAGTTCTCTGTAGAAATTCTTTAGGGAACACTCCTATTTCTGTAAATGAAAACTAAATATCTCTAGGGAACTGTTTGTGCCAATGACCGAAGGAAGAAAGCCCTGGAATCCACAAATGCTGCTAATGACATATCCCTTCGTGAGCCAGAGGGAATTATATTCTCTATCCAGAGCTCTCCAACAAGGATTATTTTATTGATTTCAGAAAGCTGAGTGAATTGAATGTCACAAATAAATTGATTATTACCACGCAACAACTTCAAAAATATAGGTTTCGATCAGGTCTCAATATTTGCCCAGCTGAAGGATGCATTGGCACCTTACCAAGAACCCAGAGGTTGCATTTAATTTACATAAAGGAGATCAGATATCTCCTTCCCTCTCATCTGTTTAAAGGCAGGATAAGATTTGCAGATTCATTTATTCAAGCAGATGTTGGTTAGACAAATATATACAGGAAAGTCCTTGGGTGATTGATAATGGACTACTCTAACAGCTCAAAGTAGTGTGACCTTGAAATACAGGGATTTTGCCTCTCCTTAGAAACAGGTATCTGAACAGTAATTAGGTGTATTGCTCTCCTTTTGTTCCCCATTTGCTATTTAAAATACTGCTATCTTTCTCTATGGAAAAAAAAAAAATCAATGAATCTAGAACCTCTGAATTAGGAATGAAAAATCTGTCATACATTAATTAAATACTCCAATTCTCTAGTGAATTCTAGAGAATTCTAGAGAGAGACTAGAGACTCATACTCTTGTCCAACTGGGCTTTGGTGGAGAGACATTATTATGAAGACTATCAATCCATTTGACAGCAACAAGGATATGGAAACTCACTCTTAATTGTCACTGGTATGAATTAAGGAAAGACATAAGGAGAGCAAGACCAAAAATTCATTAACAGTATAAGCAGAGTTAAAAAGATGTGCAATTTTTTATGAACTTTTAATAAATGGTAACTGTTTTGGAGGTTTAAGTGATAACTTTTAAAAACTGACCTTCTTTAAAAGAAATACGAAAAGATGTAATATTGTAGAAAATTGTTCTTTTAAAAATGATTGGTTGGAGTGTTTCTAACTCCTAATATAAACAACACAGTTACTTGAAAATACATGATTTTATGTTTATTCATGGATTAAGCACTCAAAATGTCAGAAAGACAGATTGCATTCCTTGTACAAAACTAAATGATTGAATCCTTACTATAAGTAAACTGCTGAACACAACATTAATTATTAATTAGGAATCAGCTGAACCTAGGTTTAATTATAGAACAGCTGCTGTTGCAGACCCATGATCAAGTATCTGCTCTTGAGTGAGCAAGGATACTTGCTGTGGGAATTCAGGGCGAGAAATTCTTCTGTGTTACTAAGGTGAATCATTTGAAGATCTCCCCAGAAAATACTTTTGAAAATGTCAAATGACAGCTCTAGTAAGAGCCTATTGCTGCTAACCCAGATTTAATAAAGGGATTGAGAGGCAGACAAGGAGCTGGTGTAACAGTAAGAGCATGCATCTTTGCAAGGACAGAAACAGCCCTTGACTACTCTAGTGCAATTTATCCAGCCATGCTGAAAGAGATAAGGAATGTTTCCTAGTAGCAGACAACAGTTATTTGAAGTAATTGCATGTCCAGAACAACTTCTATCCAAAACCACATGAGCACTATGGGTTTTTCTTTACATCTTCACTTTTACCAAAGTGGTGTCGAATAACCAACCACAATTCGCTGCAGGGGAATGTCAACAGCTTGTAAAGCTCCACAGGAGGAAATCACAGACTCATAGACAGCTACCCTATCTTAAAAGCATCAGAGACAGCATGTAAAATAAATGCAGAGTCTTAAGGGGAAAAAAAAAAAGATCCTTCTCTATGCCTGGTAAATATTGCACTATATAAGAGTGTACTTAAAGTTCTTATAGCTGGAGATCTTATCAAGGATTTTGTTTCTTAAATATGCCTTCCCTCTTCATTATGTTTTTGATGAGGAGATCAAAAGACCAATTTCGTAAAGTTCATGATAAACCTTAAAAATGGAAACTGTTGGAAAGAGAGAATCATGCCAGCTTTTGCTTGGGCAATTTGGTGAGGGTTTGTGTTTAAAACTCACAAAATCTGTATGTATTTTACTCTAAGAAGAGGGATGCAAATCCAGAACAATAAAAAATCAAATATAATTAAGAACTATTTTCTTAATAGAAATTAGAAATTAAGAATTAGAAATTCTTAATTAGAAGTTCAATTAGAATTGAAACTTTTGATGACCATAGAACCAACTAGTACCAAACAAGAAACAAATAGATTTGCCACTGTATGTGTTTCAGTGTACTTTTCCAACAAATAACCATGCTAAATTGAAACCTATTACATGAGTGGCAACTGAAGCAAAATAAGATGAATATTCCAAAGTGACTGCAAGTGCAATGCAGGTGGGATTGCATGTGGTTAAATTTAGTGAGTGAAGGTTAAACAAAATACCTGCAAAGGAGGGTGTGAAATGAATTTTAAGCTCCTCCTTATATGTTTACAACATCCAGGGATCTTTCTTTATTGTCTTTGCAGAAATCTATACAATTTATCATCTTGGTGCTCTGCATAGCAAATAGAAATTCTTAAAATTCAAGACAAGATTTATTACACTCACGTTCTCTGCAAAAAACAGTATTAGTTTTTGGATTAAGTGACATTACCCCCTACTCTCTGTAAAGTTGCTCTCTGTTAAAACCAGATCCTGTTTTTAAGAGCAAATCAAAGCATTTCAAGTACATTTAGAATTTCTCTTTGGAATGAGGAACAGTTTTTATTTTTGGAGACCTCAGAAATAAATCAGATGTGTGAATTCTACTCTAAACTGCACAGGAGGACACAGATTGATAACTCAAAATTGGAAAACTTCATGAAAAAAATATTCTTCTTGGTGCCACAGAATCCCTTTATAGGTTTATTTGTTTGCTTGCAATGGTAGCTACTATATAGTACTTCATAAAATGACATCTGTTGTATGATTTCTCATCTCAATAGCTTACTTTCATTAGTAGCAGGGTTGCTGCTGTATATCTAAATAAGAATTTCTTTTCTCAGCCCTGTTCACATAAATATTTCTTCTCAAAGAAGAAAGATTTTCAAAGGCTCTTTCAGTTCCTTTCCAAAGGACAACATGAACAGCACTGAGGTGATGGATTATTTGAAAGTCTCTCACAGCTCTGGGACCCAGCTCCTCTTCTGCTATGAAGTATCATAACAGAAGCACTGTGAAGAGCTTTTCTTGAATTCAGAGGAGTCAAGATTTCACTCATGGAGACCACTGACATGAAGTCCCAATGGAAAATGTTTTTGCCTGACATACTACAGTTCATTTAGCCTTTTGCAAAAATTGTAATTCAGACTGCTTGTATGATTTACAGGTTTAGAATATTCAGTATAACAAATGTTTCGGTGTTATGCAGGGTATTTGTCACTGCATTTATTTCTGTGTGTTTTATTACCTTCTCATATAATCTGTGTATTGTGTCAATAATTTTGAGTATAATACTTCTGTCTTTGAAGAGAGAAAGTGTGTATATGAATGTTTGCACTAAATATGTGCATTTATACAAGATATACAAGATATCTGTGGAAATTTTGGACTGTAAAATCAAATATAATATTGGATGAAAAAGATTTGATCATTTCAACTTTGAAATTTTCACTGCCTCCATACATTCTGCTGACTTATCTTTCATTAATTTACATATCTCTGTCTAATGTCAGAAAGAAAACCACTTCCTTAGGAAAAATCTGTTTGAGATTAACAATTACATCAGCTCTAAGCAGTTTCAAAATAAAGTTCCATTTGCTGTGATTTCAAAGCAAGAAAGAATGTGGTAAAAAAAATAGCAATAGTAACAATAATAAAAAAAATTAAAATAGCAATAATATAATAACAAAAATAAGTATCGTAATGAAAATATTTACTTTTACTCCAGCAGAAGATGTGCATTCCAATAAGAACTCATGAAGTACTGAGTTAGACAGTATTTAAATACAGCAGGACAATATCTGAACAAAATTTGATAAGATTCAATTTCACAAACATTCATAGCTAACATCAACCAAAAACTGGACAGTTGCATATAATAAGGCTGAAACGGTATTTAAGGGTCGGAGCCTTCTGCATATTTGCTGTCTATTGCTGGAGGATCTTAAGTTTTGTATTTTTTAATCAGGAAGTAAAAGAGAGACCTATTTTTTTCCTTGCTGTCATATACAGAAGAACATTAACTGGGCAGCACAGAGACAGGTGGCGTAGCTTGTGACTCAAAGTGAAATAGACAATCATTTGTTTTTATACCAACTTGATATCATAGGTATTTTACAAACAATTTTCTGATCGATTTCTGAATTTAGGAACAAAACTCTGTAAGGAGAAACCTACAACTTGTTAGCAGCTTTTGCTTTAAAATGGTATTAATACTGATACATCTTTCTGAGAAGTGATTCTAGAATTCTGCACAGGCTCTAGATTAGCAGGGTTCAGTTTTCCCATCAAGATTTAGAAGACTGAAAGTTGCATTACTTCAGGTTCCACAATAGCATTGTAAAACAAGAAGAAGAAATTCATGGATTAGTGCACACAGTAGCACAGAGAAACATGATCTCAACTGATCATACCATTTTTTGTTTTCAGACCTAAAATCTTGATTTAATTTCCTCACTATGATACACCTGTAACTGAAATGGAGGATAACTTGATTATGTTTACTGAGCCAGTGATGAAAGCACACACATACTGTTACTCTTTACACCTATGGCCTTACTGAATATAAGAATTTGAATCTCTGTCTTCCAGATCTCTTGAAAAGGCTTTAAACCCCAGATGACTGTGATAGGAATTGGGTATCTAAATTACGGGTTCCTCTAAGAACTAAATAATATGCCCAATTTACTTAATATTTGCACTTAAAAATCTCATTTCCATGCAAAATATTAAAATATTAAAATATATCCATGCAAAATGCTAAAACCACACAATGAAATATTATTTTTCTTCCCCCTTTGGTGCAAAAATTCAGTAAAAGGAAAAAGAGTCCAATGCACTGAACTAATAAGCTTGGCAGATACAAAATTAGTAGGCATGGGATTGGGAAAAAAGTAGAATTTTAAAAATTAATTTCTTTATCAGAAACATTTTGTTTTATTTTTACTTTCTGTTTCAGACTCATCTGGCTGGAAAGCTGAAGATTTTGGGTTCACTCCGTAAGTGAATAAATTACTGCTGAGCTCTCAAGGAGCTGTGGCTTCTGAAAGGTTGAAAATCTGGTAGACCAGCTGCCAGAAAGCAGTCTCAGCAAAGGTGAATTGGCAAGTAACCAGAGAAATTTTGAGAATTTAATCAATAGAGACTTATCTCTATGAAAATCCCCTAATTTGATGATTAAGCAGAGTCTAGTGACCCTTAAGCTCAGTTACTTCCTTTGTCCGTGGTGCTTCCCTTGTACGAGTGATTCTGTGACAAGCAGCTGCTAAGAGCACTCATTCCAGGTACTTGCCAGGTATGTGAAAAAGCATGTTGCCCTGCTGCATGGGGGATACTGGAAACCGAAATGCTCTCAAACTCCTGGCCTGAATCAGGCTCTAACCACAGCTTTCACAACATGAACCACACGCTTACTTGCTTTGTGTGAATGTGTCAAGAAAAAAATGAATGTTAAGTATCTCAGACAACCAGTACATCTGGCTTTTATCCTGCTCACTGCCTCACTCAGGAAGGAATAGGTTTATTTTTAAATCTAAGGTCCTTGTGTTGAGCCAAATGAACATAATTCCCCAGCAGATTCAAAGATGATAGGAAAAGATTTTAAATGCTTTAAATTCTATAGACTCATTTATCATCTGCTAAATCCTCTCCCCCCCAAAGAAAAAAAAAAATCAAAGGCCTCATTTGTTCTTTAAGCACTCATTACAGCTTTTGCCCCCATATAAATCCTCAAAAAAACCCACCCCAAAACGTGACCGGAATACAAATAGCAAATTACAAAAATTCTTCATTAGCAGCTCATCAACCCTTTATGAAACATAATTTATTAATTGATTAGGACTTTTCTAACAGCTCTAACATTCAAACAATTGAATACAATTTCCACCACAATGGTGTTACTAAATTATGACCAAAAAAATCTCAAGACTGCTGTTGATTAGTTGTCCAGCAGCTTATTCTGAGTCCATGGTTTCTACTGCTTTTTATCTCATCTACTCAAATATTTTGGGTGTGGGTTTTCTCAAGCTACAGCTACTGTTGAAAATAATTTCTTATACTGCATTTGGCTAATGGATATAATATTTTAGCGTACACTCTGGAACCACATTTACCAGGATTTTTATACATAGCAATCAAGTCCCTCATAACCCCATGTCCTGCAGATTCTATAAATATTACTTCCCCATGAATTGACTGTGAATGATTCATTTGCAGCTAATTATGAGTGACTCACTTGGATATATGTTTATATAAGTTCATGTTTATATATTTTTGCCAGTCTATTTAATGATTGACACTAAATAAATGGCATTTACAGTCCTCTTAAACAGATAAAAGAGTTTATCTAGGAATATTTTGTACATTTGCAAAATGAGGCTTGGTCAGTACTTTGAATAGCTGAAACACTTAAGGTTAGACTAACTATTTTAAATATGTACACTTTAGAGGATATTAGTACTTAAGTATAGGAAACTAGTGATTCAATTTTTTCATCTTATTTCTTGACAATTTTGGTTAGTGTTCTGTTTTTTATCTAGCCTTAACAGAGTTATTAACTTTAGCAGCTATAACAGAGAAACCACATAGCACACTAAGATCTTCTTTAAACATAGTTTTCGCAAAATAAACCCAGACAATTATATTCATGTTATTTAAGTGATTGTAACATTTAATGCGTTTAACAATTCTTTCTGGGTCTGCCCAGATGAGATTTTCAAGGTAAAAAACAGATGAAAGCAAAATGCAATATAAGAATTGGAAGTTAAAAGTAAAATCAAGAGTCAAAAAAAATGAGTTCTGTTTGTATTTTTTATTGTATGGAAAGTATGTAACTAACTTTACCACTGTTTGAAAATGCCACAGTGGGGATAGAGTTGTTATTTTCTTTTTCCTTTTCTTTAACTGTGAAATTATAAACAGGGTCAGAGGCATGTAAATGCTTTGCCCTCTGTTAATTTGAAATGGAATCTGTGGCGGTTTGACTGTTTGATGGTATAGAGATTTAAAGTATATATTGTAAATCCCATTAACTTGTCCTTAAATACTTAGCCATATCTGCATCAGGCATATCTGATGCTGGTTATCAAAATGTTTTGCTTAAATTCAGACTTCTTATTCCCCTCTTCCCTTTCTGCTCCTGTTGACTTCTTGATCATGTCTTTGTTATGTTGTTCTTTCCATGTACATCAGAAATCTAGGATTTTTATTTTCATGCTGCATATTATTCCTTCTGGTTCTCAACAGTGGTCACAGTTATTTAAGTGAAAACAGGTGAGCTCTTTTTGGGAAAGAAGAGGAAAAATCAGTGAGGCAAACAGCTAATGAACTTATTTTTCTTTGTTTGAATAAGCTATTTGTTTCTGAGATTCTAATGATCAGATCATCAGCTCAAGTCCCTTTCTGCTACTATAGTTGTGCACAGGGTAAATGAGCCCCACCCGAAGGACCAAGTGGAGGTATTATTTTCTTCTCATCTAAATCTCCTTCCCATGTGGTATTAATCCTGAACTCCTACTATCCCCCCAGTTTTGGCCCAGGCCAGGATGAAGCTTTTTGTCCCCTTCACTTCTGTTCCTCCTTGCTCCCTCTCCAGTTTGAGCACTAGCCCCGCAGTACTGTTCACTGAGCTCTCACAGCTCAGTAATGGAAGAGCTATCCTTGTCCTACGGAGAACAAGCTTTTTTGTACATGGACTGATTTCTCATGTACAACTGTACTTGTAGTTTCTTCACAAAAATAAAGTCACCTACTATGCTCACACACTGGTACAAGGGAAAGATTTTCATTGATAACACCTAGGTGATCCCTAATTAATAAATAAATAATAATTATAATAATAACAATAATATTAAACACAGGATGTGCAAAAGAATTGGGTTGCTTCTGAGTCTGTGGATGCTGCATGACAAGCTCAGAAGGGATTCATATGCTTAGGTTTTTGGAGATTGTTAGGATTTTAGGTGGGAAATAAAACAGATATATGGAGACTGTAATCTCCATACATGAGGCACCTGCTTTAGTTAATGGGATTGTTTTTATATATCAAGAAAGCAGTAACCATTACATTAAAAAGCTTTGTAAAAGTTCTGAGATAGCCTAAGTGAAAGACATTACTTAAAAAAAAAAAAACAAAAGGAAATAAAAAAAATAATTCTCAAGCTTTGTGAATCCCCTAGAGAGCTGAAAGTTCTTGTTGCAAGAAAATCCCAACCTCTATCCCAGAAGAAACTGGATTCTTCTATAGATTACTGGCAAAAAATAAGCATATTTTTCTGTGGAGCTTTTCAGTGAAGATCTGCTCTTGGAATGTGAAAGGTAGTGATGGAGGGAGAAGTTAATTATCAAAATCTGAATGAAATACTCAGAAAAGCATAATGCAATTCATCATGTGTATCTCTCTGACACATATATGGTCTTTATTTATATATGAGCATCTATCATACAACATCTTTTCCAAATCCAAGTACCTTTTGTAGATACAGATTTTACACAGATGATTCTTGTGCTTGTTACTCTTTCACAAGTGCCTTGCTCTCTTAAATGCACATATCTCTTTTATGACTGTAGTTAGTGCTACAATTGAAAGGACTGGACTATATCAAATGAGAAGCCATATACTCTAAAATAATTAGTGGAACCTTCTTTCACTGTCTTCCTCAAACACATACTAGACTATGGTCAATGGTAACTTCTAAAATATCTGCAGTGTTTCTCTGCTTGTACTGCATAATATAAATAACAGTAATATTTATAACAATATTTTCCTGTTACTGATGAAGAATAGAATCCTAGACCTAAATAAGGTTCCCATTTGTTTTATGATAGGTCCAGATTTAGCTAAAGAATGCTACAATCTGGTAGACTTCGAAAATAAAGTCTGAGCCTCATTCTTCTGCTGTCAGGGAAGGCTTTTCCATGCAGCAGCCTACACAGTGATGCAGTGAGTCTTTGTCAAGCCAACTGGCTCTGCCTGAAAACTTGCTTGTGGTGCTAAGATAAAGCTTGTCTCTATGTCTCAAAGGGATAGAAGCTTCTTCGCTTTTAAACAGCTTTTTTCTTCCTGCATTGAAGTGTGTTTACATTTCTTTGTCCAAGTGCTGGTTCTGTTTCATTGCTGGTTTCCCTATTTCTGACTCATAGATGATGTTCATAGTTATAAATTGTGGACAACAATGTGATCAAGCCTCATACTATGAACATTCCTTGGCAGAGCTTTTCTGACAGGTGATTTTTCCATTAGGGGATTTTTCTTCTTTTTGACTTTGCTCCTAAACCCTCCACTCAGTCTATCTGGATGCTGGGAACCCATGTCAGACTGCAAAAAACCCCTCAGATTTATGCTCGCTTCTCCTTAGTGAAGTACTCAGAAATATAGTGATGTTTTCTAATGTGAACTCATAGTAAAGTTCACACATTTCTTCAGTAAGATTGAAGGCAAGTGTTGAGCAAAACATAATGTGAATGTATGCGTGAGATATTAGAAAGGAACTAAGGCTTGCTGTGAAATTGCTTTTATATTACAGGGAGGCTCAAAAACTGGATTCTCCTCAGTTCTAAACTTAAGTACTTGAATTCTTTCTAAAAAAGACCAACATGTGGCAAAATAAAATATTTGGATTTTTGTTTCCTGCCTGATTTTAAGACTGATCTGAAAATCATCTCAATATTTTTTACTGACTGAGACTTTAAGGATTTGGATTTTTTTTACATAACAAAATGCATCGTTGAAACTAATTTTGTCTCAAGATAATAAACTAATCCTTAGTTAGACAGCCTCCCAAAATAAAGTGTTTAAAATGTTTTTACTATTTCACAGAAATAAATTGGGCTGTAATCAGAACTCTGATGTTACTTCGGTACAAAACCAACATGTTTTGTGATTCACTTTCTTCTGGAGGAAGACCAAAAACTGCTTTAGAGCATTGGTTAAGACACTTATCCAAGGTGACATAAACAATGTGTTCACACAGGGTTTGAAAGATTTCTTCTTATGTTTAATGTCCTTATTCTAATCCCTGGGATAAGTGCTTATTCAGATGTCAAGCAAGGGTAAGAAATGATTGCACTCCTACTTCCAATCTGAAATTGAATTCCAGATCAATGTTTTTCAGAAACTGATACATCTGAGAAGATAGAAGAATGAATTTTTGATACATCATCACTTTCTGAGGGAAAAAAACCCTCTTTGATTCTACACAATGTTCCAGAATTCAACAGTAATTACAAATTACCAAAAGAATGTGGTGTTCATAGAATGAGTTGTAAGACAGACGAAAAGGCTAGTATGAGAACAATTTCATGTTCTCTGTATTATCTTCTATGAAAACAATTCAGTTTCATTAATCATTCTCAATGTATGTCTGTTCCATAATAATTTATGAACACAATACCTAGTTATTGAGATACTTGCCATATGAAAATAGTTAAATTTCATGGAGGGTAAGCAAAATATCAAGACAAGCTTTGTCTTGGTGAATGTTTTTGGACTGGAATGAGATGATAGCTGAGTGACTACGATGAAGGTTTTGCTCTTTGCCTTTTGCCACTGCCACTTAAGAAACTTCTTTCCCATTTAAAATCCAGCATCAGGGAACCAGCAGAACTAAAGAACTATAGCACTTACAAAAGAGGATACTTAAAAAAAAATCTAATCATATAAACCCCAATTTTTCTCATATAAGAAGCTTCCAGACCTGATTGGTCTATACCTATACCTTTTACAGGTGAGAGGAGTATGTATGTTTTATCCTTTAAAGTGAAACAATATTTTTAAAATCCTGTGCTTACAATTAATTCACCTCTGGTCACAGACTACTTAAAGGAAGAACCATCAAATCACATTGTTTTTGTTGGTAAACAATAAAAGATACAGAGTACTGTGGACAAGAGCCTATTTTAAAAGTGAGAAAATCATGTAATTGTTCCCCAAGACAGGTTAAAATTTTTTCGATAAGGACCAGATGAAGGAGAATGATACAATCATTCTTTTAATCCTGAAGGAAGGATTTACCTCATTTTTTGAAAAAAAAAAATGTACTGCCAGACAGCGCAATTTAAATCAAATCAACCTTGCTCCACTGAAAACCTGAAGCAAACCTCAATTAAATTGTCAAAATACCCCAGATATTCTGTCTTTGGTATCTCCAGCCTGACTCATCTAGAACTGTGGAAAAAGGTTAATGATTTTTTCCAACCCAACTCTGTAGAGTCAAAAAGCTTCATTTGCCTCCTTTACCTTAATCAATGGAAGCCATATTACAACCATGGAAAAATCTTGTTCAAAGAGTTGAAACAATTTTAGGCCCCTTCTAATTCTTAATTCCTGTGAAACATGCTGTGTGTCCTACTTAGGAAGAAAAAAATTGCACCTTAGCACTCTGCATAGCTGCTGCTAATTGTCACAGGTTTGTTAGCTGTTATATACTGCTTTAGGTTGATTTTTTGTAATTAAAACTCTACTGCTGCTTCATAAAGAGCATAGCTGTTATTTTCAAGATCTCTACCTGGATGCTGCTTCTAAATCATTCAAGTGAAACTGAAGTCATTTGCACTTACACTTGAAGTGGAATATGACATGTCAGATTAAAGCTCTCCATCTAAACATTATTTTTAGTAAACTACTACTTCAGCTCATAAGCTAATTTTTACTCATTATGATAGAAGTACTGCAGGAATTCTCTGCCAAAGTTCATTTAATTTGTATTTTAATATACTAAATCTTCTTTTCATTAATAATGCCGATACAGGAGTTTAAGAGACAAAATAAAGATGTGGGTGTGTTTGTGGACATCCTGAAATCCATTGTGGCATATAAAAGAAAATGGCACCATTATTGAAATTCTTCTCCACCTTTTTTCTGTGCGAGCCGAAGGCTGTGCAGATGGTTTGGCATAATTCACTCAACAAAATGATTCAGAGTCAGGAAGGTAAAGCCCATGTTACCCATGTTACCTGAAACTTCATCTCTCTCTCTCTCTTTTTTTTTTTTTTTTTTTTTTTTTTATAGTGTATTGCAGAAATTTACTACCGGAAGACTTTCTTTGTTAGAATTTTAACAACTTAGTCTAATAAGAGAGCAGCAATACAGGTCTTAAAATGTCATTGACAGCAGCACATTTGTAAACTTTGTACGTGCCACTTTAGTATTAAAGCCACCTAATGAAAGCACAAATGAAAATAAAGACTTACCAGAAAGCAATAACTACCTGTGTTAGGAGGCTTGTTTGAATCCTTTGTGAGAGGTATATTTTCTAAAGAGCCATAATTGGAGATGAAAATCAATTTGTCACAAAGTCCCCTTTTTCACTCTTTCCTTAAGTGCTATCCCTTTATCTGTCTTGTCTGATAAAGATAGCTTACCCAGCTGTTTTCTTGTGTATCCTAGATAAAATGACCATATCTTCAAACTGCCACCAAACAGAACAATTTTCTGATGGCATTTTTATAGTTACAAAAGATTCTCACAAAATGTATGATGCTGTGCTTTTAAAGTTTACCTTAGCCTCAGTATTAACAGCTTACGTTACAGTAGTGACATATGTGCATCTCTCATGGGAACAGAGCACTAGGTGATTTTTTTATTAAAAACTTTGGATTTTGAATAGTAATCTCACATTTTACAGAAAGCTTTGTGATTCACCCTAAGCAAAAGAACAACTTTCGTTATGAGTCTCTTTTCTTACAAGCCAGTGTTCTGCCTCATTTATTTCTCTGAATTGTTTTACTCTGCAAGTAGTGCCATTAAAAGTAATGTTAGAGACAATCTGAATCTTGAAAATAGAAGGGAAAATATGTTGTAGTTTTTAGGAAACAAAGCAAAGAGTTCAGACAGAAAAGACAAACCCCAGAGAGCTCAAAATCTGCCATCAATCCTTTGTATAATATATTATTTAGCTCAGGATGTATAATTTTGTTTAGATCATATGCTTCCTCCAGCTACCTTTATATATTCCATGACCCCACCCACGTGTCTGCCTGATGATTTTTAGTGTTTCTATTGCTTCATAAAGAATTGCTTTAAACCCAGTTGGTTTAAAGTTAGATATCAGTTGAAGAACTGAGGCACAGAGAAAGTTATGACCTAGGGGAACTATAAGCATCACAATCATGGCCTGTAAGTAATGTTGCCTAACATTATGTTGCTTGATTTAATTTTTTTCCTCACATTAATGTCCATTAACATTTGGGTTGTCCTTGGGTATTCTACTTAACCTCCTTTTGTCACTCCCTTGAAAGTGCCTATCTCTTCCATAGGTTCTGTAACAGTTCTGTTATAAAAACGCCAAGAATATGTCCTAAATACTTCAGATGATGCCAAGTGGCACTGGACAACAAGCTGTACACAGGTGAATCAAGCCTTAGAAGTTTAAGTCTGATCACAGCATCAGACCTGTCAGGATCAATTGAAAGCTAATCAGCATCAGGATTGCAATTCTTCTTCCCAAATGTTCAGCCTACAAATCTACTTTAAGATGAGGTATATGGCAGTGTGAATCACATTGAATTCATTGACTTGGCATTCCCTAAGTAAGATGAAAACTTAGGTCACAATGGAGATACAGATTAGGTGAATGCTGACATGAAGACCTTGATTGCTGATCTTTGTATCTCGACTGGTTTGCGTTTAGTAATTTATTCCTTTTTATTTTTTCAGTGTGCTTCATAAAAATATATATAGTCTGCTGTAATCAGTGGAATTTAATGTTGTTCCCATTAATATTTTGAGCATGGAAGCTCTTGGTTTACACATCTTCTTTCTAATGAGATTAAAAAATCTAAGACTGACCATTACAGGGGAGACAGATTATCATTGAATTCAGTGTTGAATGTAATGGTTAGTGAAGGTGAATTTCCCCTCCATTATTTCAAAAAGCCATTTTTCGGTTTATATTAATTGATAAATGTGTGGCCCTGTTATAGTCAAGACATGCCATGGAGCAGTGGGTCCATGCCTTCTCATCCCTCAGCCAAACTGAGAAAGGGACATATGATTCTAAAGCAGTGCTATGGAGTTGGAGTTATGAGATACAGAAAGGTGTTTAAAAAGGATATATGTGACCACAGTAAATGACCAAGGGAAAATACTATCTTTTTCTGTTTGTCAGAGATTATGAGGAGTCTGAAGGGCCAAGTCACTGAGTCAAGCAACACATCTCATTTTGTTCCAAAATGTTTTTTCTGTCTTTTGTGAGCTTTCCCCAGATGACTCACTAATCCAGTCAGGATCAGCACCTAATGATTCAAAGTCCCTCAAAACTATGCTAGTTATTTCAGATGAATCTTCATATATATGACCATGCAAATTCTTCATGTTGTTCTTGTGAAAAATTGCCTTATAAATAGTTCTAGTAAGTGAGGCAGCAGACAACTTAAGTGAAACATATCATGACAAGTATGCAAATAATGTCATCAGGCCCAGCCAATATAGTGTCTGATTATGAAGCAGATCCAGCATCTTTGCTGCCACATGGTGATTCAATGTTTCTGGACTTTGTCAGCAAAACATAAATCATGGGTCTGAAAAACTTGATGCTATTTTTCAGACATGGCAAGCAGATACATACAAAAATGTCTTCAGATCTGATTTATTAAGATTACCTTTTTGTCTCCAGAGAATAACTGGAAAACATGCATTTTTTATTTTTTCCTCCAAAATGCTCATTTATGGAAGAACATGTTTCAGCCCCTAAATGATTATTCTATGCTTGTCAGTTTTAGATTGCAGCGCCAGTTCCGTTAATGATTTCTGAGGAGATGCTGATGCCTCTGAGGCTGCCTGGCAGAATTGCTAGCATAAAACTAATGAGTATCTCGGCACAACCCTGCACTGTTAGGACATGAAGGCAAAGGGGGAAATAAATTAGAAACCTGGGTGTGTAGAAAGAATATCTGTAAAGGCACTTAATGGAGTCTAGAATAGAAAATTAATCACCCATAATAATTAGGGTTTGTGAGACTATTTAATTTAATTCCATTTACACATATTTTCCACCCAATGATTAATGAACTCTGGGATAGCTTGTAAGCAAAAACTGAACCTGATATAAGCTTTAGAAGTGTGTAGAGCAGAGAGTTATTAGACCACAACAGCTTTTATCTGCTGTTTTCATTCTATATCTATCAGGTTTCACATAATCTTTGGGTACAAAATGACGTGGCACCAGTTTAAAGTGCTATTGGAACATACATAACCTGAAAGCGCTTGATATAATCTAAGTGAAAAATGGTAAATTGAACAACATCAGTGTGAAGCAGAACTATTATTAAACTATTAGAAAGCTGAAGCCAGTACAGTTTATTGTTTCTAATTCCTCAGCCTCTAAAGTCTTATTTAGCATTTCACTTTTTGAGGGTCAGTAATATGTTGATTTTTTTTTAATACAGTCATTAACTTTGAGCTCTTCTTGTGAAGATAATTTACCATACTTTAAAACCCTGGAAATGTTTGTCTTAAAAGTAACTATCAAACAAACAACAAAAAAGAGGCATTAAAGATTTTGTATGTTTTGACTTTTGAGTGCAGAAGTTAATGACAAGTCATTTTTGTAATTTGTGGCACAAATTTCTGAAATTCAGTGTAGTGGGGTATGCAGTCAGTGAAACCTCATGGTCATACTCATTTCTTCTGGTGTTCACACCTGTGCATGTGTGAAATGGTTTTAGATGAAATATGACAGAATTGTTCCAAAGATTGAAATAAGTTCCTAATAATATAAGAAGCATAAACTCAAACCTCTTGGGTAGCATTTCAGAGTTTGACACCTCTCTCTGACAGCAACAGCTACTAATCTTGTATAACTCTTCTTTAGAGCTGAATATTCCTATTAAATGAAGTGGTAAATGCATAGTATTTTAGATCTGTATTTGAGGCGTGAGAAAGGGAAAAAAAGAGGGAATGTAACCAAATGTGTGGAAAGGAGATAGATTATAAAAAATATTAACTTTTTTTAATCAACAGATGAAAAATTGAAACCTTCTGGAGATGTAGTCATAAAACCATTGAGTAAATGAAGAATGTAAAACATAACAAAAATATGTGAGTTATATTTCCCAGGGTGTGAAGAAGGTCAGAACAGTCAATTCTTTTTATTTTCCAAAATGGTATCAAAAGACAGAAAAAAACCCATAGTATTTTCAATAAAAGAATATTATGAAGAGGTTTTGTTTAGTTTTGTTTTGACTTATTTAATTTATCATATTTCTTTACTTTCATAGTTTTGTTCTAAAACTGTCTGGGCTTTTCAGTTCGACAGCAAATTTAATTCTAATTTAAAATAGTTACATCAAAAGTTCTGGAAATTTATGCAGTGTAACTAGACTAAAAAAAAAAATTAAATCAATGTGTCATTTAATCTCACAGTGATTTTGGTTCACCAGTTCAGATATTTTATATTTAAATAATTTAATTATATTGAAATAGTTATGAGGGTAAGAACACTTTCAGAAAATATGTGGATTTTTTCTATCACATTCTTTTAAAATTAAAAGTAAAAAGCTTATGCATGTCTCCTGCTAATATTCATTCCTCTGGGCTTTGGGTATCCTGGATTTGAGTTGAGACATAAGTACTTAAATACTGACACTTTTTAAGGCAAATCTGTAGTGAACATTTTAAGAAATCTAATTTTTTTTTAAATTCCTTTAATCCTCTCTAGTGTGTGTATCAATGTATCTTTATTCAATCACTTAAGTGGAGCTAAATGTAAGCTCATATGATAGCTTGCTTTGGTGAAGCATAGCTGCAATGAATTTGTATCTGGGTAACATTTCATGAGTTAGCAAAGTCTATCAAAAGTAGAGTGGAAGAGGTTAAGTGTTTAAACATAGAAGTAAGAATAGAGTAGGAAAGTGAATAGTTTTCAGTGGAAATGGGGTTTGATTAAGTAGAAAGACTGAAGGTCCCTGGGTGAAATTGGAGACAGTTGGAAAATAAGATACTGATCCACAGCTTGTAAGTTTTACCTTTGTCTTCAATGCGTGCATGCTACTGAAAGCTTGTTTAACTATCTAAGACTTCTGGAATGAACACTCTTGTAGAAAAAGTGAATCATAGGGAACACTCAAAAATATTAATTCTCAAAAGAATGGCTGACTCGTTAGACCTAAATTTATCTTCTCTTTAGCTGTATACAAGTTTAACATTTGGTAGCTATCAAGTAGCTGGTCATTTGGCTTTCAACACATCCAAAGAGGTAACAAGTATGAGTATGAAAATAACAGCTCATTCCAAGTATTTGTATTTGTGAGATAATTCTCCCTGGAAGTACCTTCCAGAAGTTCTCCACAGAGAAAATGTAGATGCCTTACTGTTGATACAAAACAGGGTGAAGTGACGGAAAATCCAGCATATTGTACTAACATCTAAAAGGACCTTAGGCTGAATAAAGGGGCTGCCAAATACCTCATGAAGCTCAGCAAAAGAAATTGCCAATTCTACATCAGAGGAGGAGGAACCCCATGAACCAGCACATGTTGGGAGCCATCTGGCTAGAAAACATCTTGGCAGAAAAGGCCTAGGGGACTGGTAGACACCAAACTGAAAATTCGGAAGCATTAGGGGGAGTGCTTTAAAAAATGAAAGTATTTTGAAAATTCCTTCAGTTTTCTATCCAGTACCAGAAGTTCCTATTGTATTAAGCCCTGCTGTTTCCACTGGCTACTGAAGAGTTAGTTACCAATGCACACACATTTAGATATGTGATGATTTACTTATGATTTTTCACACTCTACCAACTGATAACTTTACCTTGCAGTTCTTATCCAGCCCTGTCACAGTTGAATGCAGCCATCTGTAAGCTTATGTGGAGGAAAGAGTCTTAGCAGAATAAAGAAAGGGAGCTCAAACACAGTCCCACCTAAAAAGCGATTGGAAAAGTAAAGCTGTAATGCGCTGAATGGATAAAGGGAGCTTACCTTGAATTTCACTTACTTCAACCCTTCCTTATATAATGATAAAATCAGTGTTTATGCTTTAGCTTGACAGTTGAGTGAAAGTGTGCCCGATATGGCAAATACATAAAAAGTTTTTTGCAATAGAGAAAGTTTTCTGTCTTGCAAGTAACAAGTTCTTTGGAATTACAATCCTGACAGGAATGTGTGTAAATATTCCTGTACAAAAACATACTGTGTCTGTGAATGCAACTCTGCTAAATAAACCAAACAGACTCTATATGCGTTTATTTAAATTGAGTAGACTAGAAGCTGAAGCGTTTTTTTAGCTGTATTTTTAAATTCAAATAGTGGGGACAGAACTTTTCACAGCTTGTCAAAAAGTACTTAAAACATCCGCTAGAAAGTTATCAAAGTAGAATTGCACTGTGAGGGGTCACTTTGCAAGATCTAACTTTAATTTATTATTTTTGAAATGTATTTCCTTATAAATAATCACTAGGAATAATACACTTTTAAAAAGCAAAAGTTCTTGTATACATCTTAGAACCACTGCTGAGTTAGAAATTCTCACTGACTCAGATAGCATTTGTGAGTACTGGTTAAGTTAGATATTAAATAATGTCAAGTACCAAGAATGTGTGCCAGACAAGGTATGTTAAAATTATTAACAATATAATGAGAGAATTCCTCAGAATACATTACATAATCATAATGGTTTATGTTATTAAAAGTTAGTTGCTTCAGGGGACTGTTCTGGTTTATTTAACACACACATAAATATAGCTCTGGCTTCTTTAAATATAATATGTATATGTATATGTATATGTATATGTATATGTAGATGTAGTGTAGATGTAGATGTATATGTATATGTATATGTATATGTATATGTATATGTATATGTATATGTATATGTATATGTATATGTGTATGCATATGTGTATGTATATGTGTATGTATATGTATGTATATGTATGTATATATATATAGTTTGAGCTATGGATGTATTTCCACCTGTAGTAAGCAATGGCACTAAGTATAGCAGAGGAATACCCACAGGAGTCAAAATCTGCAAAATCTTACTCTAAAAAAAGGATATGGTTTTTGATCTCCTGCCTAATTAGGTCAAAATAGTTCTGTGGCAGGAATGAAGTCCCTGTCTAGTAAAGAATGTAAATACTGGTTCTACCATAATTCAGCAAAGTCATGTCCTAATTTCCTGGTCACTCCACAAAGACATTGGAAACTCCACAGTAAGTCATGTCATCAAAAACTGGCATCACCTTGTCAGAAAACAAACCTGTGATCTTTTGCTTAGTAAAGAAAGTGGGATGTAAAGCTACTGAAAAAAAAATACATACTAATCTACAACTGAAACTGTATGATAGCAGAATGGTACACAGAGTGAATTCAAGATAAAGTGTGGTACCAGTAAATGTGACATTGGATGGTAATGTGTTTGAACTAGGTCATATTTTCCTTTTAATTAACAGAGTGCAACAGAAGTAATTAAAAACTAGTTTTATGCAAATATATTTATGCTCTTGCTTAAAAATGCTCCCTAATGTGTTGGTTTTTGCTAGGATAGAGTTCATTTTCTTCATGGTAGCTAGTATGATGCTAAGTTTTTGATTTTTGCAGGAAACTACTGATAATTCATGAATGTTTTAGCTGTCACTGAACAGTGCTTGAGAGTTAAGGCATTTCCCCATGCCCCTCCACCAGTAAGTAGGCTGGGGGTGTACAGTATTTTGGGAGGGAACACAGCCAAGACAGCTGACCCCAACTGACCAAAGACATATTCCATACCATTACAAGAGATGGAATCCTCAGTCCCTGGGGATGGTCAAATACCTGCCTGACCATGTGAAGTATTTAACAAATTCCTTTATTTTGTGTGCCCAGCTTTTCTTTTGGTTATTTAGCTGTCTTTGTCTCAACCCATGATTTTTCCCACTTTTATCTTCTGATTCTTCCCTCCATCCCACCCAGGGGATAGAGAGTGAGCAGCTGTGGGCCTTGGTTACTGGCTGGGGTTAAATCACCTAGGAAGAAAGTGGGCATAGGAATTATTCTATGTTCATACTGTCATGCTGTCTTTCCAGCAAGATTCCATGTACCTTTAAGTTTGTTCCACACCTATGAGTCACTAAATTCTTCTTTTTTGTTATTGTTGTTCTATTGCTTTTGAATAAGGTGATGGGTTACATAAGCAATGTGTGTTTTGGGATTCAGAACTGAAGAGTATAGTGATGTGAATGTCTCCCTTTTCATATACACTGTTATCTAAATTCTCTGAGAGTTAAGTCCCGTGTTTCTAAACAATAATAATTGTGTGATAAATTAATGGTGGAAGATGAAAGAGCACCATGAAGGACAAGAAGAATGGTGTAAAAAATGTTATACAATAGTTATCTCTCAATGCAAGAACCAGGAAAATAAAATTCAGTGGAAAGCATACAAGGATAAGCACACAATTGCTTGGGTAGCTGAAGAGTGAAACTTTTGAAATATAATGAAGCCAAGAATCACTAAAACTTAGAAAAATAGGACACATTTAAAAGACATATAATATCCAGCACTTTATAGGTTAAAAAATAAGCAGCAAATTCTTCTTTAACTGTCAGCAAAAGATTCTTCCAGAATCCTCTAAAAAATCTCTACTCAACTTGGTTAGAAAATATGAGAGTAAATGGACCATGTTGCCTAGCCTAAGTGCTTCAGTGAAATTATAGGTTTTTATTTGGGATTTCTGTTTTTGGAAATTACCTAGCACAGCATATTTCTTCTGCACCTTCCTTGTCTTTCAAAACTCCATGCAAAAAGACCATCAAGTATGCTTTCTAAATTAAAAATAATGACAGTCACCTTACATTAGGTGTTACAGAAAACACCATGATTTAAAAAAAAAAAAAAAAAGAAAAATTGCAGTGTCTTATATCCCATTATTTCAGTATGTTTTTGCTTAAACAGCAATCTGATATGCCCAAGGGTAACTTTCTCTGACCTCAGTGAAATATGTTTCCAGACTGGTACCTTTTAGCAAACATACATTATAGACATGCATCAACACATGAGTTTCAGTCTAAAGCCTGCAAAAATAGCTGGAAAAGCACCTAACTCACCCTAAATTTTCCACATCTCAACTTCCTCATAATCAAAGTGAAGGATTTTTTTTATGATTCATTCAGCAATAAGTCAGAAAATACCTACTGGCAAGAAATAGCCTTTTTTTAATTCATTAATCCAAAGTATTAGCAACTGTAAATCTTAATTGGACAGACAGTGCATGTTTTTTTTTTTTAAAAAAAGCCCAGTCATGAGTATTCAAACATTCTCAGTTTTGTACTCATCTCTAGGAGGCTAAGAAATTAGCCACTGGATCATGAGCTCCTCTACCTGTCCTGAAAATCTCTCTTTACCTACTCTGCCTGGTCTCCTTGGCTTTGCCAGAGCCCAAGATAATATTTGTCCTCAATATTTCTAAAAGGAAGAAAAAAATTACTCATAGAAGACTCCAGAGTATCAACTCTGAAAAAATGGGAGCAGAGAAGGGCTCATCCTTACATTCATGCAGTTTTTCTTTTACTTCAGATTGTAATGTCTCACTTGGATTTCATCTGTATAGAACAGTGGCTTAGAACATATATCTAGAAATGCCTAGAGCATTCTGTTGAACTCATAAGAAAATCATAAGAGTATCATATCATGGATAAAAGGATTTCTCATTCCAAAATCATTCTAATAATTTTCAGTCTCATGATTTCACCCATGCTGGCCAGTTCCTGAAGATACATATTAATGTGCATACACAAAATTTTATGTTTCATCTGAACTAACTCCTGCCATGCATGTTACTGCATGTTATGCTAAAAGAGTAGAGGAAAGAAGGGCAAAGAAGGCTCAGTGTCCTGCAGATGGTAGGTGCTGCCCATGAGAACTCTCTTTAACTCTCTAGAGATTTGCAGGTGCAAGCCCATGAAAGCAACCATATGAGAAAAATAACATGAATACAGTAAAGAAAAATTACAGCCAAAGTGGAAAATTGCCTCAGTGGCCAACCTTGGAGAGTTACTGAGTGCTGTAGCATGCCATGTTAAGACATGCTGAGGCGCTGGGGCACGTAGGGTACTGTGAAACCACTTCCATGTATAAAGTGACAACAAATGCTTTGCTCCACTGTAGTAGAAACCTCAGAGCAATGACTTTATCAGGGATAATAAGGAATTAGAATTTTTCAAACTTATTGGCTCCATTTCAGACAAACCACACAGACCCAGAGATTTTCAGGTCTGTAGCTTTTCCACTAACATGAAAAGTCTTGTGGAATGTCAATAAATGGCCTATGAGCTGACAAAGAACATGTGTTTCTGTCTACTGAGGGAACTAGCTTTCTTAGTGAAATTCCGGATGATCAATTCCTGTATATCCCCGAGGAGAGAAAAGCTCTTATTGCTAGGATCACAACAAATTAACCATTGAACAAAGTATTATATTGCAAAGGAAGGTTCTTGCACTTATTGACCAGCACTGGAAAAAAAGAAAGGCCAGTGTGACTGAGTGATACCAAATAGAGATAATACATCTGCATGAAAGCTTCTTGGAAAGAGTCTTCTTTCTTACTCATGCTGTGTGCAAGACCTCAAAATTCACTTGCATTGTTAAGAACAGCACCTTCATTTACATCCTAGTACACGGAGCCTAATCAACACCACCAGAGCACAGGTGTTCTCTTACTCCCTTCCTACCCACCTGAAGACCAAGAGAAGAAACTCAGAAATGATGATCCATTGTAGGTTAGTGTTCTCTCTTCTTTCTTCCCATGCACTGATGCTTTCTTCTGCAGACAGACCTCATGTGTGCACTTTTCAGGGACGTTGTGCTGCAAGATAACCATTTATTTTGGGTATTGAAACCACTAAGGAGGAAAATTTTTTCCTTGTCTACTTTATATAAAATAAGCACCTGGAATGAAGAACATAATTTTCTGGTCATTTACACATTTAAATACTGAAGAATCAAGTACGCAAATAATAGCCTGAGAAGCCTATAAAGTGGAATTAAGCCACTAAGCACACATGTATTTTTCGATGGTAAGAATATAACTCTGGGCTTGAAACTGAAATTCTTGCTTATGACAATGCCCATTGGTCTTGATTTCTCAAACTCCTTATCCAAAACCAAGGTCTTAATGCCTTGTCAGGTATCTATCTTTCCCTCTTTGGTGCAGAAGCCTGTTGTGAAGATATACATTTTTTCTTCAGCAACCTGTGACCTAATTTAATTTTTTCTGATGCAAGAAAAATGATGAGCTTTAGAGATATATCTCCATGTACATGCAAAGCATAAGCATCTTTTCATCATAAAGAGCTTAATTCTGTATTCTGGAAAGATCTTTTTGTCTTAATATTAGTACAGAAAATAATCCTTTTTCATTTTCAGACTAAAAATAGTGAACTTTTTTCTCTAGTACAAGCACATTGCAAAACTGTTACTTTTTCTGGATTGTGAGAAATTACCAAATATCCCTACACACTTTTTCTGAAATTAGTTTTACATTGGTATTTTTTTAGAAGACAAAGTACATGCATGAGTGCCTGTTTAATAGGTGTTGATGTGACTGCTTGTGTGTGTGTTCATGACACATTGATAGCTGCACATGACATCTCCTGCAAGTACTCTGAGGATTTCAAATGTAGCATTCATTAAAATGTTGCAACATTGTTGTCAAAGGCAAATTAATATTCTTCTCTATGAAAAAATATGTATTTATATATATTCACACACCTTTTTAAAAGCCTAGTTTCATCTAGCAAACTTAGGAAATTCATGTTGGAAAATCAGTAACTAAGTATATGTCTGTTGTCATGTTCTTAAAGGAGTTGCTCTTGCTATACAAGATATTCATATGTACATTTTGATGAAAATGTAATTTCTGCGACTCAGCATTGTGATAAGAAATACTACTACTAATAAATTTTTTAATTAAATAGTAAGAAAATAATATTAAAAGTCAGGTTAGCTGGCACACAAAAGGTTTAAGAGGCTACCTCTGCCCCATAAAAGCAATGTTTACATATCCTCCTGTAATCCAGTGATCAGATGTGAGTCCTGAATTATAAGGGCCTGCACTCTATTAAGAAGCAGAGGCAAACAACAAGATTCCTTTTTAAGGAGTGGGCATTTGTAACACAGATTTGACCTGATGTGACAGGGTCACAAGAGAAACATAGCACTACTGAGATTAACTCAAGTATTTGTGAAAAATTTATCTGAAATGTATTCTCACAAAAGTCTGTACACCCATTCATCATCTGCTCATCAGGGGCTAGCGTGGGTGTCTCAGTGAAAGAAATAATCAACAAGAATGATTGACTCAGTTATTCACCAAGTGCCTGTGCTAGGCTGAATGCTCAGAGAGTGTCCTGGACACATGATGCATCTGATGCTACGTCACATAAGGAGCTCTAATGGGAAACCACACCAAATATGAGGAGGCTTGGCATATTCACTGTTTCACTCTCCCAGAAACCCACCAAGACAAGCACCATGTACTTGCAATGGTGGAAGTCAGCACCACGTGTCTGGGAACATATCCTGCATCCCACGCCACCACCTGGAATACTATCCTGGGCCTTGAACATAAGTCATATTGTGACATGGCAGCCCAGAAATAATTGTTAGGCACCTTTCCAAAACCTCACACACACTTGAACCAAAGAACACGGCATCGAGTAGGTATATCAAAACCCCTATCATACACCATTCTCTGGGAAAAGCAAATGATAGAATGGACTAGTAAAGACTACACTAATAGCAATGTGTGGTTGGACCTTCAAACACTGGGAGATGCACTTAGTAAAAAGCACTGTTTAGTTAACACTAGAGGGTCTGGTCCTCTCCAATCAAAACTTACGTACTTTAGAAGGGATAAAGTAGTGCACATAAAAAACTGTGCTGGGGCAAGCAACATGGGTTATTCCTGCTTCAGGCAATGGCAAACCCATTTGTGCAATTGCTTTTGGTCAGGGACCTGGGTGCACTTGATGGGTAATGCGGAAGGCTGGGTAAGTAAGAAGTGTACCTAGTGGCTAGAATAATCAATAAATTAGATTGCATAATATTAATTATCGTATAACACTGTATATTATCACTTCTAGGTGGCTAGATGTCCACCAGCTCATTAAGTGCATCATGGAGCCCTCATCTTTGCCACTGAATTTGGAGATTTGAACTGACTCTGTTTTGATTGCCATATCAAAATTATTACTGCGAAAATCACCCACTGCGAAAATGTAATTTAATTAAAAAATTAAATGTGATGAAATCAGAAAAGTGCATTGGTGATGAAATCACAACTGGCTTCAGCAAGGAAGAATCCAACACTGCACTCCATCTTTCCTGCTCTGAGACACTTTATGATAGATAAAGGCTAAAGTCACCGACTAGATAAACTCAATGGACATTTTATGGCAAATGGACTAAGGGAACAATGTCTGTTTGTGCGTATCAAACGACAGGAAAAGTGACAGTGTATTGGAAAGTATGGGAGCTGGGCACAGCATAAGTGTTATAGAAAAAGGTGTTGATACTGTCCTGGTTTGGGGAGGGATAGAACTAATTTTTTTCCTACTATCTGGCACAGAGGTGTGTTTTGGATTTAGTAGGAGAATGATGTTGATAACACTTGATAAAGCACTGATGTTTTTAGTTGCTGCTAAGCAGTGACAGTAATAGTGAGGTCCTAGTAAGGGATGGCAAACCCCATGCCTTTCCAGTGAGGAGAGGTGCATGAGAGGTGGTGAGGGAGCAAAGCCAGGACAGCAAACTGAGGTGGCCAAAGGGATATTCCATATCATGCCCAGTATGTAAACTGATGGAGTTGGCTGAGAGTGGGCTGAATGCTGTGGGGGGCTGGAATAGAAAGTGTCAGATGAAGATACCTGTCATTGAGCACTTCTGATTATCATTGGCATTTCTTAGGTCAGTTTTCCATATGGGATATCATTTATGGCAAGGATTTGCATGGAATATAGACTCTGATTAGCTCATAAGAGACCATATTCAATATGGTAAAAATCTTTAATGGTTGAGATACTGCTGTTATGTTAAGGACTTTATTAAAAAACTTTTCACACTGGTTTCTATCTCTAACCCAGAACTATCCCAAAAGCAAATAAATTTAAGAATACCTTTTTTTTTCTTGAGAGGGTCTAAAAACCAAAGTAAAGCAAAAAACCTCACAAGGGTTCTTTTTCATATATTAAAGATAAAAAGTTAGAGGAATACTAAAATGTAGAAACCATGTACATTCATTCTTGTTTCCACAAAAAGACAATATTCCCTCATGAATTCATGAATTGCTTTCCATTGCTATTCTTATAATCTGACAACTAATGTCACTGTTTGCCAAGTTAATCTAATTCTAAAATGCCAGACAATGAGCAATAGCAAAAAAAAAAAAAAAAAAAAAAAAAAAAAAAAAAAAAAAAAAAAAAAAAAATATATATAAAATATAGAGAGTGGCAAAACTACAGATCAGACAGCTACTGCTGATTAATTTTTCCCCAGATTTTCCCAAAGGTAGTCTGTAAAAAAAGAGGAAAAATTCAAGGTATTTCTATCATTTCTATAGAGACCAAAAGAGTTAATAAATGAGTAAATAGAAATCAATAAATTTAATTATTTCATGTATTGGTTTGTAAAATGCACTATAGTTTTCACTACCTGATTATCATTGATCTGTTAGGGTATAGGGGAAGGGAAAGAAGTAATCAACCAAGACAATTCCAGGCACAGCTTCTTTCCTTTTTTCAATCTGGCATTGCAGTTTCTGTGTGTCAAAGGATCATGCTTAGGAATTATAAATTAGCGATTTGATCTTGAAAGTCTTAAATAAATACTTTAGAAGAGAATATTTTGTGCTCAAATAGGGTTTGTTTTCTTTTGTATCATGCCTGGAGTCATTAGCAGCCTGTAATATTAATCTCACAGATCACATCTAAGACCTTAATGTCATTTTCAGAGAAACTGCTTTCTGAAGGCTAATTGGAACAAACTTCTACTCTTAATTATCTAGGAGGAGCTCTCAATCCAAGTATCCATTCATTCACATGCCCCAAATGATGAATATGATAATGAAGAACGAAAGAGAAGTGAACATAGCCTGTCCTTACACAGATTTCATACCATCTTCATAAGTCTGTGCAGGGAGAAAAATGCTGATGTTTACAATTAACTAGGCTGACTTTAAAAAAAAAATAAATTCTTCCCTTTTACTATTTTAGAATTTCTTGAACTTTCCACAAAGCAAGCTGCCTTGTCTCTGAATTTGCCCCCTGCAATTTATAATTAAATAGTTACATTTTGAAAGAGGAAGCATAAAAATTTATATTACTAAGAACTAAGACTTAAAAACTTTCCTTAAATTTCTAGAAAAACAATCAAAACATTCTACTACTTCCTGATAGTGGTGGCCTACTACATGTTTTACCTATTACATTTGCCTGACCTATTAGCACATATTCAGTGCATGTAAATGGGAACAAGGATCCTAATTCCTCATAAGAATTATTCATCTGAGTTTCCAACGCTAATGAAAGCATTGTTAAGTCACCTCTGATGGTGTTTATTTTGGTGTGTTGTGCTGTGATAAGACGTGCACTGTCAATCTGAAATGACCAAAAATGGCGGATAAACAGCTACGAAACAAAATATATTTAATTCACAAGCTCCACGTTGGTGGAGTTTGTCATGTAATCTGATTAAACTGCCAGGAACTGGACTACCTAAACACTTGGTTCCTCCCAAGAAATGTACCCTGGGGACCAAAGTAGGTCTCTATACAAATTGTGATCTATTACTAAACTCAAGAATCAAGTCATCTTAACAAATCTCTCAGGTCAAAGCCCTCTTGAAAGACCTAAACATACTTATCATTTTGTGTGTCTTCCCTAAGACAAGAAATGTAGTTCACTAAGTTAAAGAAACAGAAGTACTTGACAGGAGTTCTTCAAATAATTGTAGACACATGGTCAGAGATATTAATTAGTGTTCTCCTACACAGTGGAGTGTTCACACTCCCACTACAAAAAGCAGTTTCGAACTATAATCACTGGAATTAAGGGGCTGTTCATGAAGCATGTTTAGAAACTGAAGAAATCATGAATCAAAATATAACATTAAGTCCCAGAAGAAGATGTGCTAACAAAAAATTCAGGAATTAAAGAAAAAACGGTGTATAGTGTGAGTGAAATCTTCACCTTCATTAAAAGACTCCCTGTAGTGTGCTAAAATTTGTTTGATCTCTTGATAACAAGAGTAAACAATTTATGTATCTTGAAATATAGAAGATATATATCTAGAACTACAATAGACATCTGGAGAAATGAGTGATTTTACTCAAAATTGTTCAGGAAAATTGGAATAATTCTATTGTATTTCTTCACTTCTAGTAAAAAAAAAGTGGAATTTGGACTATTATTAAATATATGTACTTTGCTAAAGAAATAGCATCAGTTGATGAGGACCTCAAATAATAAAAATGTAGCAGGCTGTGGAACAGAAATTGACTTTCTAAATTTAGCAAACTGTTTAAAGTCTTATCAAGTATTCATGTCTTCTTAATTCATTTCATAAATTCCTGTCACAAAATGGTGTTTTTTCCCAAACAATCTTGTCAGTACAGAGTAAAATTAACTAACACAACTAAAATGATGAATGTTTTGAATGCTGATCATTGCTTAATACTGAACTGCTTTCTGTTACGATTATGATTTAACAAGAATCACGAAATCTTGCTAAAGGTCTCAATGGCCTGCAAAGGCAAAAGACTTAGAAGGTTACTGGAAACACTTTAATTATACATGGACATCTTCATTCCACTTAGACTTGAAGATAATATCTTCAGAAACTAAAGAGAGCTTCAGGATCATATTGAGTTTAATATTAAAAATTCTTTGCTTTAAAAGCCCTATTCTAAATTTAACTTTCACACTAATCAAATAGCACACCTTAATGCAACTTTTAAGCTTTTTCTTTTGAATTATATTCAGCAGTCATCATACAATTAAAACAATAATTCAAAATCCTTTTACAAGTAGAGGCATTATAAATTCACAGAGTCACAGACTGGAAGAGATAGGAACACAGATCTGAAGGTCATCTTTTCCAACCCTTGTGCTCAAGCACAGGACTTAGAACAGACTGCCCAGGAGCACATTTGGATGGCTTTTGAAAAATCTAATTAGCTCTCTGGGGAAAACCATTTCAGTGTTTGACCATCCTTACACTTAAAAGGCTGTTTCCTGATGTTCAGATAGAACATCCTGTGTTTCATTTGTACCCACTGGCTGTTGTCCTATCACTGGGAATTAATGGAAAAAGCCTGGCTCATTTTTTGCAGCATCTTTTCAGGCATTTATATAGAATGAAGAAATCCTCCTGAGCCTGTCCTTCTTCGGGAAGAAGTCTCATCTCTCTTAACTTTTCCTCATAGGCTCTTGGTACTTAACCATCTTCATGTCCCTGAGCTGAACTCTCTTGAATATGTCCTTGTCCTGTTCTGGGGTGCCTGGTGCTGCAGGTGTGACATCCCTAGAGCTGAAGAAGGAAAAGGATCACCTCCCTCAAACTGTTGGCAGGACTTGTAATGCAGCCTCCTGACACAATAGCTGTGCACTTCTCTGACAGGGGCACTCTACTGGTCCCTGTTCAGCTTCTATGTTGTCCTTGAGAATATGCCTAAAATATTTAATTATAGATGAAGATGTGAAGCTATTAATAAAATGATTTTGACATAGTGTCCAAGTTGAATAGACATTAGAATTGTGATCCAATGACCATTAGAAAGAACATTTTAAAGCAGAGATAAAATCTGTAGAGAACTTTATTACAAAAATAAAAATGAGACTTTCCAATATTTCAATGAATATTTTAACTTCGAACATTGAACACTAAACAGGAACATGAGAGTTTATTTACAGAGTATTCTGAAGGGGAATACCAAATGAAAAAGTAATGTTGCCAAATATGTTAATTTTTCTTTCCTTAAAAGCCTTTCGGGGTTTAAAAAATCATTTTTAACGTCACTGATATATTGTCCACAATGAAAACACTGCAGTCATTTTTAAATCTCCTTTCAATATGTGTATCATTGTCTATAATAACAAGTAAAAAAGCTTTTGTAAGAGGAAAATCCATTGGCCCTGCTTGTGTTAAGTTTTCATTTTTAAAGGGACTCCTGCTGTAGCATTTTGATGTCAAACATAAGTGAATTGATGGAGATCACCCAGCAAAATAGGATCTTTCTATTCCCATACTAAACTTTGGGAAAATATGAAACAATTGCTACCTGGTGGTTGATGCACAGAATGAACACATCTGAAACTGTGTAATATTTGTCAGTGACTTGTTTGGAAACCACAGCGCCCTACAGCCTGGTGTCAAAAAGGATTATTACTTAGTTCATCAAAGTCTCAGTAAGGTTTAATGAGTACATATAATGAGTCCTAGGAGCTCCTAGGAGCTCTGAACATCCTTGTATAGAAGAGAAAAATGTTATTGTAGATGAGACTTTGTGAAGTGCAAGAAGGCTTTGCCCCAGAGCAAGGGAGTGGCACCAGGAACAGACAAACCAGACTGGAAGCCAAAGTCAACTGTCACTTAATATTTTTATGTCTGGACTTCATTGATAGACAGCTGATTCCCTGCTTTACCAGGATCACAGCTCTCTACCTTCCCCCTCATCTTCAGACCTCCTCTGTCCTTCAGGTATCTTCCCCACACTAAATAACAACAGATAGGAGAAGATCACTTGTTTCTGGGTTAAAACCCTCATCACATTGTGTTAGGCAGAAAATATTCTCTCAAGAAAATTTTTAATCCGGTTCCCATAAAGGAATTTCAATCATACTTTGTCTAAATCTGTTGTTCCCAGGTCAAGCTGTTTCTGTTCCTTTTCTTCTGTCCTTCCTTCTGTTCTTTTTCTCCCATTGCATGGAGAAAAGCTTATTTGCCAAGGACCTATTGTGGCTTGTGCTCTTTATGGAAGATTTAAGCTTGTGCTCTGAATGCAATAAAAAGGACTGTGTAGAAGCAGAAAGTGTCATCTTTAAAGAAGGATGAGCTATTTCTGCAGTCAGTGAGGGCCATAAGATGATCTCTGTGGAGGGATCTTGACATAAGTTTCTTCTTCACCTGGATACACACTCATTTCCAGTGAGTTTGCATTTCCTTGTCGTGCAGTTGTTTAATATTGCTTTCCTTTGACAAATGGTGCCTTTTCAAATAAATAAAAAAGTTAGAATTAATTGTGTGAGTAGCTCAAAGCTAAAGTAATAGAAAATAACTCAGAAAAGCTAAATAAGTGAAGCTGAAATTTACAGCAAAAGATGTTTTGAAGATGTCAGTATATCATTACTGGTATGCTATATGTTTACAAGAATGTTTATTTAAATTGCTTCTGCTATATAATTCATTTGAGATGACAGTCAAATCTTTGGGAGAACAAAGGTCAAATTGTGTCTTCAGAAAGGCATGTTCAGTTTTTGCTTGCTTAATGAGAGCTGAACTTTCAGGGCAGTGTGGCTTCCCAAGTGTTGTCAATGCAGCTGAAGTCATGAAGTAATAGAGTCTCAGTGGAGGATTTGTTCCTCTGAAAATTTCACATAAAATTCATCAGAGGTGAATTCAGAAGCTAAATCAAGTTTATAAAAGATATATATTTTATATCTAAAACAATAATAAAATAGATATTTACATAAAAATACTTATTTTAAAGCAGGCAGGGTTACTCTTTTTTTTCTTTTTTTTTTTTTTTTGGTTATTAGTTTGGAATAGTGAGCCTCAAGGATATGTTCAATATTGCTGAACTGTTTGACTATACTGGATTTTATAAACATAAGCAAGGGGTCAGCCCTCAAAGTAGAAAAAAAATCATAATAGGTTGGGCTATAAAAAATCAAGATAGTAAGATGTAACATTTTTCATCATAACACCCCTTTTTGTTTTGAACTGTTGAACCTATGACTGAAAATGTCTCTGTCAGAACAGGCTGAATTATATTTGAGTGGGAGAAAACACTTTCAAGATCCTTGGGAAACTCTTTTGTTTACAATGCAGTGTCCAAAGTATCGTTTGATAGACATTTAATGCTGGTGGATTTTCTCCTGTATAAACTGTGTGACTGGAGGAACCTTTAAATGTGAAGTTAGCAAACACTAAGGGAGACCACATCAGTCTTGAAGATTATTATTCTGTTCAGAGAAATCCTCACCAAGCACTCTCCAGTCCTGCACATCTCCTGTGTGACAACGTGTCAGCAGGACTTTGTATTCTTCATCCCAAGGCAGCAAGCAGGAGGCCTCACTCTCCTTCACGGTCTCATCCTGCCAGAATTGTCAGGGGACAAGAAGTTTCTTCCACACTCTGAGTAGCCTACTGCTGGCATCAGATGTTTAAGAGAGGAAACTGCTTTTTTGGCATGAAGAGAGAGAAACATGAGAATGGGTGAGACAAGAGACAAGAATGTGAGATGGAGAGAACTAGGCTTGGGCTTTGAGGCTGGTATGTTGGGAAGCAATGGATAGCAAGATCTGCAGGGGTAAAAGATGAAAAGAGTAAAGGGATAAGCAGTGGAACAAATGCTTTATCTTCTCAGAAGTAATTGTTATAGATACAGATTTCATGAAAATGTTATAGCTATGGTCCTTAAAAAACAGGAAGTGGCACAGATCTTTCCTGTTTGAGTGATCATGAGACAAACATTCGTTGGAGGAAAAATGTGTGTAGTATTCTTAGAGTTGTTTTACTGTAGGCCTTCCTATGATTTCAGGTGAGTTATCTTGGTTAATACATTCTTCTATTGAGAAATCGAGACTCTAAAATTGATAAAACTTTTTGTTCCTTTTTTTTATTTTTTTTTTTTTTTTAGGACAGCCATGTCCTGAACCCCTTTCTAATTATAAATAAGATGCATGTGAAAGGCTGACAAATTCACCATGAAGAGCATCTGCTTTGTCCCCTCACAAAACTCATTGGAGGGTGTTTCAAAAACAATCCCCTAATCTTTAAGAACTCTTTTGAAATTAAAACATCAATTCTTGGGCATTTATAACTGTGCAGATCTGTGTAAGATGGAGATCTTCTCCCACCTTATTCACTAGTACATCTTCATGACCTTTTATACCAGGCAGACATAATTTTGCTGACTTAAGTGTTGTGAACATGGAAAAGATTTTGCCATCTGGAGAATTTTTTCAGGAGTTTATAGATTTGCTCAGATATGGAAAAAATATTTCTAATCTCCCAATTACTCTGGAAATACTGAATAAAGGAAAAGAACCCCAAAAAACAAACAGGCATTTGTTAAGTAAATAATAACAAGCTGAACCAGTCATTTTGGATAATTTATTTTTTGTTTGATCTTTCAGTATATTTTTTTTGGGTAATAGGTAGGCTAAAACTAGCAATAACTATGAACAGGACTATTTTTGTTGAACCTGAAACTTGGATTTTTCAGAAATTTCAGGGCTCTAGACAGCTGTAATTTTCAATAATAAAATAAAAACCTAGCTTTTTAAAAGGTCACATTATTCCAAATTTAACTTGATCTTCAAATCAATTTCCACTAAAGAGGAATTATTTGTGGATTTTAAGTTTCAAACATATTCCTCCCTTACCCTTGTTCATTTAGTCAGGCAGTTCCCTGTCTGACTTAGGCAATCTATATAAAGGGAGAATTGAGTTAGAATTTAGTGAGTTTTTAAAGAAATTATATGACAAGTTAATAATTGAGGATTTTTAATCACAATTCAGTTGTGGATCAAAAAATAAAAACAATTAATATTTTATATGTTTTGTTTTTCTTTAGATTCACTATTAGTCTCAGACTAGCCATAGTAATCTCAACATATCTCCTGTGTTCATTCACAACAAGGGCAAGAAAGGGTTACAACCAAACTCCTGGAAGAAAAGGCAATATTGTAATAAAACATTAAAAGAAAAAGAGAAATAAAAGAATAAGTAGGCATGGTGTCCAACGAACACTTATGAATCACTCACCTCCGATACTAATTTATATTTATTTTAGGTTCAGTGGCTTCTAATTCTGAAAGCAGTTTGTTCTTCAAAATTTCCTATTTTATTCTCCACAAGGAATGAGAAGTGTGGTGCCAACCAGTAGCTTCATTGCTTCAGTTCCTGAAAAACAGTCAGGCATTTAAGAAATTTTTACTCCCATAAAATATAGCTGTATTACCTTCATCAGGTGTCAATGACCACCGAAATATTAACAGCTAATTAATTCAAGTCACTTCTCACTTCCACAAATATAGATGACATGGCATTTACAGAGGATTGTAAAAACAGGAAGGCAGATGAAGCCTGAAAGCTCATAACAGCCCTTTTGGAGAACTTCTTAAGTTCAATAAATGTTCTCAAATGCTGAGTTTAAAAAACGACATTAGTAAGGAGAGAGAGAGTCATTTGTTAAAAAATGCATGTCCCTTTTGCTTTCCCTTGACATTTATAACATACAAAATAATTGAAACTGCAGTCGGGGCAGTTAGAGTATCTCAATAAACAGCAGTAGTTTGGCAGGTGGTAACAGCAGTAATTTGGAAACGAACAAAACTGACCTCTACACTTTTCCTTTTTTAACGCGGGATTTTGTTTCATTTCAGAAAATTTCAAAGAGACTGTAAAAAAGCCTTTATATACTTTGTGAAATATAAAATTAATTCTCTTATCACCCAGATGCAGCCTTGATATGAGAGTAATGAATGCTTTAGAAATACAAAGAGATTAATTTTTCTTTATATTTCTAATCAGAGACATTTTATTTAGGTACCTTAGATCCACAGTTTTGGATTTGTGGAAAACAAACAGCTTATGTATTCAAAAAGATCTTATAAAAACAAAACCCAAATGAGGTTTTCTTTTGACTTAGAAATGTAGGAGGACTCAATCTCAAACATTATACATCTCAGCAAACACCAGCAACTCATTTTAACTCATTTGACAGCACACACAGCTGCACTTAGGTGCATGAAGCACTTTTCGAGACATAACAGAAATGTATCACCAGAAGGTAGGAGTACAGATTTTCTTCAATTCTGTAGAAATAAAGGCTTAGCAGGCATTTGTAAAAAATTTATTTAACACCAGAAATCTAGTATTATTTTGGAAAGTTAAATCTGTAATTTTGAGTCTGAGTCATACTCTTGGTTTATTTGACATCTTTATAGCACGAATCACTCTGAGTACCTCTCCATAAATCCAGTATAATTCAGCAAGTCTTATGTGATAACCACATTGGAGATTCAAAGACTGAGCACAAGGAAGTCAAGAGAGCCTCTGTCCACAAAGACTAAAAACATCATGACCAGTTGAAAGACTGTTCAAAATTTTGTAATCTCTGCCTGCTTTGCTCTAAACCTAGACATCAAACTTTGCTGTAAGTCCACAGTCTACATCAGCATTCATACCTTAACTACACTTATCAATATAGGATGATAATAGATAATTTAATAGTTGGATGTAGTGGTCTTATCAATAATTTCAAATAGGGTTGTTTTGTTGAATGTTGCTGCTGGGGCTCTTTTTTTGTTTTCTTTCTTTCTTTTCCTTTTTTTTTTTTTTTTTTTTTTTTCTCATCACTGCCATTAATGTACTACCAAAATATTTTTCTCCTGTTCTGATTTTTTTGTTGCCGTTGCATTGCTTTTTTTTTTGTTTTGTTTTGTGGGACCACTTTCTCTTTTGATATTATCTGTATTTACAGTGATTTTTTTCTTCTCTTTTCCCAGAGGATAACTATGTTTATCACTGATACAAATAATAAATCCATGTATGGGCATATAATCATCTGGTTTTGACATTTCTACTTCTGGATGTTTGTGATCCAATTGCTCTGGATTGATATATACATCCTAAATTAGTTGAACATAAAGTGAACAACGGTCTACACTTCTTCCCAGTTTTGATATTTCCACTTCCATGGTTAATTTGCAGCTGCAATTGTAAGCTCTTGCTGTAATGTAATTTTGTCGTTGCAATTGCTTCTTCAGAAATCAATATTGCTGCCATGATAAATAATAAAACCCTAACAAAGGGGATAAAAGTATAGGGCATTTCCTCAGGTGAGAAACGCTCAGCCTGTGTTTGCCTTGACAAATGTCATGAGTGATAGAATAAGAGAATTTCAATGAGATATAGCTCTAGAAGTGTGAGGGAGGAGAGAATATTACCAAATGTTTTACAACAACATATGTTCATTACTAATGGTGTTACTCAAAATCATAAATAATGAAAGAAATTGATACCATGAGTGCAGTTTTTCTAGTATGTCTCAATTATACAAGCACGGGGTATGTATCAAGTTTATGGTATTGCGTAAATCTTTATTAAACACTATAAAAGGTTTACACTTTTGTAACAATATGCAAATAGACCATTTAATTTACTTACAGACCTATCAAAATAAAATCCCCATAGGGTATCTAGACAACTGTAAACAAAATCCTTTCAGGAGTTTGCTACCGACCTTTTCACAGCTGCTAAGCTTCCAGGTACTGCAGGGAATACAAAACTTGCTGCTGTAGCTTCTCTACAGCAGTAGAAAATGACAGATGATGGGAGTACTGTCTACTTTCCTATAGGATGGGTTAATTCACGACGGACATATTGTACATGTGAAATTTTTTTTCTAAACTCGCAAATGGGATACGGGTTGTTCTAAAAAAGCATCAGGAACTGAAGGTGCAGATTGCTCTCCAAATCTCCCACTTTAGTGTCATAGGTTCAGCTGAAGCTTTCATAGATTATTCCCTATTTGTTTGGTGAATCAACTGATGAAAATAATTTTTTGTCTTCGCAAGGAGCTTCAGCCAACTAAACATCTCCTCTGTGAGGTATGCTGCGGCGGTGTGTGCGTGTGCCCCGCCCGGGCCAGCCCCGGCCCCGCAGCAGCGCGGGCACGGCTCCGCAGACACACGGACTCTGCCCGACCCGGGGGCTCGGCTGCGCTGCGGGCAGCGATGGCAGCACAGAGAGAGGGACACTCCGCTTGGGCTGAAATCATGGATTTTATTCGTCCAACAGTCACAGGCGGCAGCCCAGACGAAACCTCGGCGCAAACCTGCATACAGCAGCTGATAAAGGGGGGACTTGGGGCAGGGTCAGACTTGGGACCAGTTAGGGACAAGCGGGGAATGGCTCTGGAACTGAGTGACATGGAGGGGAACGAACCCGAATACAGTGGGGGGAAAAGCGGGAATTCCGTCCAATCACTCTGTGATCCTGTCAGAACTTTCTAGGCTGAAGGTGAGGTCTCAGAATGACAGGCAGGGTCCTGGGGGTTACATAACTCCAGATTGACAGGGAACAGAAACCGGGGGTGATTCAAATAGGGGAAGAACATAGGGGTACATAGAAGTAACCACATAACAATACAAAAATCCCAAAAACTTAAAAAGCACACTGCTACAGTGTGCCACAGAATATTATCTGCTTTTCTTCTTACAGGGGATTAAAAAAACCAAATAAGAGCTGAATTCAAGAGAAGCTAAGGCATTTTCTATCAGAAAAAGAAGTTATGTTTCTCTGGAAAATAGAAAAAATCAGGACAGCGTCAGAAAGACTATGCTAATAATCTGCAATGTGTTTGTATTTATCCAATGACTGTAAATTTCCACTTTCAGAGAAACATCCTAACCCAAAGTACCCAGCAATTACTGTTTCCTCTGCCTATACTTTAGACTTTAGTTCAATTCAATATTTGCACTTATTTTAAGAGATGCTATTAAGAGGGCAGGCTGCAGATACCTAGTACTCAACACCGCTTGTGGGCTGGTTGTATATAAGTTAAGTACAAAGTGGGAAGACTGCATGGAAATGAATTTTAAATAGGGCATCTTGGATCCTGAGAGAGTTGTTAATTTGAATCACTCATTTCTAGACTGAGCACTGTTTCCTCTAGGCAAGCTGTTGTGAAATCGAAATTGAAATGCTGAAGGCCAGGATAGTGTTTCCTGTTGTGAGTCTTGTGAAGAGTGTGACACCTTTAAGAACCTCTGAGTCAGATGCCTAAACCCCAAAGAGAAATGGAATTTAAAAAAGGTTTCCTCATGTCAGTTACATGTTTTCTTGGTCTAGTTAATGTATTGGACAGCACTGCATATTTTTTTATTTCTTTCTGGGGCACCTCAGAAGTACCCATATTTCACCTGTGTTATTTTTCTGTTTCTAATCCAATTCTAGTCAAGAATGACTTAAACAAATCTCCACTGCAATTATCATTATTATTATTAATCAAAACTGAACAGCATCATCCAAGTCAGGTGTCTCATTTTGTTACTCTAAGAGGACAATTACTCTATCCCTCCTCCCACTAAAAAACTAGAGATGTGCAGTACTATCAGCCTAATGCTTCAATTCAAATAGAGGTCTAAAATCTGAAGTGATTCCAGAATTGCTACATAAGGCACTTCAAGATGGAAGTGCCACAGAAATGGAAAGGATTGTATCTACTGCCATTGAGCAAGTAGGTTTTGTTCCATTACTAATGTATTTAGGTTTATAATTTTTAATGCCATTTTCCTCAATTATCTTATTAATGTGATAGAAATGTTTGTGGAAATAGATGATAGACTGAAAAATACTGCTTTATGTATTAATTAACATTCATAAAGTCTACACCCAGACTTTTAAAGAATATATTATTATATAAAGCAATTTGCCAATGGGTAACTTTGTTTTCTCCTCTAAATATATCCAGAAAATATTAAACCTTTGTTATTTACAATCCACTGGTAATACATAATTAATGCAACAGCATTTATTTTGCTACTGCTGATAGCACATTGTTTCTCCTTAGCTGCACACAGCTCAATTTTGCATTTCAGGTTCTATGTCTTAATTTTTAGTCATTCATGACCTTTTTTACTCTTATGTGTGAACCAATGTTTGTGAGTGCACATGTATACATATAACAATGTGAACAATTTTTTTCAGATTTTTTTTTTAATTGGCTGTAGAATATAACTTTTGGTCTCTGTGCAATACAGACATTTTATTTTCTTTCAATGCTGTCAAAGCATACTTGCAAGCAATTCTGTAACAAAGGTTTATTGTGCGATAAGAATGGCAATAATGTTTTACATTTAGATGAGATTTGTCAAAGCATATCACAAGTTACGTACTTATAAGATTAGTGATGAATTGCAGCTCCCTCTGAGCTGTGTGCTTAAAGAAGATGGTTGGCAAGCAGTAGAGACTTGTCTAAAAAAATCACATATTTAAAGAGTTTTGGGGGTTTTTAGCTACTTTTATTGTATAGACTTTGTGTATTTTTTTTTCTTTATTACTCAGATACATAGATGCTGGACTAACACTTCTCTGTTTTCCACCATTAAAAACTTTGAATTCTTCTTCCAGATGCAACAATTTAATATCTAATGGTCTTCCTGTTGAAATATTCATTTTCTTTAAAAAGATTTGCAGACTAAATAGGAATAATATATAACGAGACAGAAAATATCATAACATGAAGACAGTAATATAACTTGGAAAATTTGGAGAGAAGAGATAACAGTCTGGGAATGACAGAAAGTAATATTTTTTTTTTTATTCCAAAACAGTCCATATGTTTATGGTTGTCTCCTTTTATGTTTATTCATGGAGATTGTCCTACAGGAATACTTTGTATAGTTGCATTATGATGATCTTGAATGCACACTATGAAACTTATGACTGAGTCATGAGTTTTTCCTAAAAAATATTCCATTTCCTTTTAAGTGAGTTGCTTCCATGAACAGGAAAAAAACAAGCAAGCAAGCAAGCAAAATTCCCCCCCCAAAATATGTTCTCTCAAAATAAATTCAAACTGAGATTTGAGGTACCAATGAAGAGATCCAATAAAATCCTGAGATGATTATCACAGAATCAACTAGGTTGGAAAAGACGTCTGAGATCATCAAGCCCAACCTATGGCTGAACACCACTGTATCAAGCAGACCATGATACTGAGTGCCATGTCCAGTCTTTCCTTAGACACCACCAGTGACTCCACCAGCTCCCTGGGCAGCCCATTCCTATCCAGACATTCTTTCTGTGAAGATAATGTGTAGCCTAAACCTCTTCTGGCACAGCACAAGACCATCTTCTCCTGCCTTGTTTCTAGTTACCTGGGAGAAGAGAATGATAAAGTCCTTCCTGAGCCTCCTTTCCCCCAGACGAAACACCCTCAGCTCCCTCAGCTGCTCCTCCCAGGGCTTGGGCTCCAGACCCATCGCCAGCTTTGTTGCCTTTCTCTGGACACACTCCAGCACCCCAATCCCTTCCTGGATTGAGGGGTCCAGAACTGGCCGCAGTGCTTGAGGTGCATATGGATCTGTCTGTATGCATTTGAGAGACCTGCAAGCTGGGCTAAGACTTCATGAATTAGATATTTAATTCTTTTGAAGGGTATGAGTAAGGGAAGAAAACATCAGAAGTAAACAATAGGGTTTCATACAGTTGCCCACTCCCAACACCAATGAGCACTTTTTCTTCCAGAACATTCAACTCATTCTCTAAAATTAGAGAGTAGCAAGATCATCTGGAATGCAGAAGCAATAAAGGATTTGATTGTGGTTAATGGGATGTAGCTGAAATTTGGGCTTTTAAGCCTGGATTCTAATTATTCTTCACTCCAATTCAGTCTTATTCTAGCAGCTACTAAATTCCTCAAGTGTCTTCAAATTTATCTCACCAAATGTGGGTATTTTTGTCTGCATTTTGTCTAGGCTTGCTACTAGGATTGTTGAAATAAACAGATCATTCTAGGTCACAATTATCTGTTATAAGCCTTGTGTTTAAAATAGATCAGATGATTCACACTCCAGACAGGTCCATTTCTCTTCATTGATTATAAAAGGAGCCTTAATGTCTAATGTTAGGGAAAATGGAGTCTATGCCTCAGGTTCTTGGAGCAAAGGGTCGTGCCATGCAGACACTACTCAGCAGGCTCTGGGATAATTCCTTTGTCTACCAAAGAAGATTCTAACTGTTCTGGAAACCAAGGAATCATATTATTGTATTCTCCTGACTACACTCTTTTACTTGCTGCTGTTTCCACATTTGGAGCTAATGTTTGGCCTTGGCTTGGTCCCCACCTGTAACTGCAGTGCTGTTAGGGAAATAACCTCCAGTTTTCCCTTGCAGGTTCTCCAGCTGTTGGAAGAAATGCTGCCATTCATCCTGGACTGATTTTGACATCTGGTTTGCAGGTTCATATCTTGACAATCAATGTAGTCTTTCAGGCTTCTTTCACAGGAACCTTAGGCACCAAAACACTTTCCATCCTAAGTAAGTTATAAGGGTGTCAGAAATCACCTGCACACCAAACTTAGGCCATAAAAACACATTGAAGTTGAAGGTAAATGTCAGAAAGACCTTTTTCCAAAGAAAACGGAGCTTGCATAAATGCTCTGTAGAGCACTTGCCCAGAAACCATTGCAGAATAAGCACAGCAGCCGAACTGTCTCAGGACAGAATGACGAACAACTGCAGGGCTAGAATGAAAGAGCTGCAGATAGAAAAGGTGAGGGAAAAGAAAAATGGATCTGTATTTACATAGAGACAGGCCAGATTCCCTTCTCCACTGCTGGCCACAAAACATTCCTAAAGAATTTATAGCAGTCCAGCACACACAAGCATGTCCTGCACCTCTCTTATGTGGTGATTACACATTTGCTCCTGGAATTGATCAAATATCTCTGAATTGAAACTTTTCAAGGAAAGATACCTAGAGGCTGTGTCCCAGCTATAAGGACATTACTTAGTTTTGAGGTCATGAAAATTTATAAAATAGAACTATTTAAAACAAAATGTTTAGAATTCTATGAGTCAGTATTTTCCTCTTGATGGACCTGTGGTGAGGGGATTATTCTTCAAGCACAGTAACTCATTCACCTTTATATTCATGTTTGTGGAAGAAATAAAGTCTGAATTGTATTTTCCATTCTTTGAGATGCATATTATTTTCTTCTGTACTTTGGGTGATGAAATTTGAACTATGGCAAATTGTTATCTGAAACCGCATTGCAAGGAAAATTCCAACTAAGACAAAAAAAAAAAAAAGTTTATTTTTAAATGCATTGCTTCTAAGCTTTCTTCATAGGTATAAGTAGTTTCTCAGTACAAAACTTCAAGACATAATTTACTCTACTGTGATTTACTTTTTCCTGAAGGAAAATACTTTTACCCTAATTTATCAAACTCTTTATTCAAAGGCTAATGCAAAATATATTTCCATATTAAACCTTAGAGTCTAATAATAGTGATACATACTTGAGTAATATAGAAGGATTTAGGCTTGCTCATCTAGAGTTAGATGGCAATTAAACTACACGTGTGTAACATGACTTTAACAACATGCTCTGACTTGGCAAGAAGAATAGTCATAGTACAAAGATGTATCAGGATAAATTTTAATTTTTCAGGATAAATTTTAAAATTTATCAGGATAAATTTTAAAAAGCCTCATTGCAAAAAGAATACATCAATTGACAAGGTAACTGCAGAGGTACAGAGTGAGATGAAAGACAGACTCCAGGAGGTTAATAGATGCATTTTTATATAAAGGATTAGATCACTTTCCCCTAGAAAAATCCATGTGAGAATACAGTCATCTTTCTTTAATACTTATGAAATAACAACTGAAAAAGCAACATTTTTTGGAGGTTGTTTAATCACATTTGGGTTTGATAAGTTAATATTTGCATGCTTTTTCTTATAGATTTGGGTGTCTACTAATAAAATCTATGACTTCTTACAAATAGTGCCAGTTTTGAAACAAATCATTATGAGATGGAGCGACAACTCTTTTTTCAAAACAAATGGTTAAACCTGTCTTTGGTTGTCTGAATTTTTCTGATTTTATAATTCTTTGCTCTCATGCTGGTGGTACATTTTCATTGCCAAGAAGTTCTCTCTTGTAATTATTTTTGAGAATTTATACACATTTAGTTATTAAACTTTCAGTCCACAGAATAATTTTGTAACTCCTGCACTTGTTCTTCCACTTTTAAACATCTGATACAAAACACTGACAGGAATATTCTTCTGAACGTGTTAGCTGTGATTAATTCCTTGCTTTTCTGTATGAAAATTTCAGATGATTTTTGGCCATAGCACCATTTCACTTTGACCTGATTTTCCATTACTGCCTTCATAATTTTCTGGCATCAGGGTTTTCTTAGATAATCTTTATGTAGCAGTAAAGAATGGAGCAGTGACATGAATCCCTCTAGAAATTCACAGCTTTGTCATTCTAGTAACCCCAGGCTCCTCAGTGGAACACCTCTCTAGGAAGCCTGTCTCTCACTGTTTGCAATTCTTCTTATTATACTATAACATAATTCTTCTTATGTACTAAATTATTTTCAGCAGCAATTTCATATTTATTCCTAGATCCTGGATAAAGTAAAAAAAAAACTGAGTGTCAGATTCAATGTCAGCTCCTCTGACAATATTCTCATTTGGTGATGAGCCTTCACTGACAGCTACTTTTAGAGACCCATCAACTTTTATTCTGTTTGGCATGTGCTTTATTTTGATTGAGTCTAAAGGTAATGTTTAAAAATCTGAATCTCAGATGGTTAAAGTAAAAAGCTTTACAGAAATCTAAACATATTCAGTTTGCAGTGATATCTTTAGCTGCTAAATATGTAAACCCATTAAAAAAATTAGGTTTGTCTGGCAAGCTTTATTTTCATAAAGCCATTTTGACTAGTATTAATCACACTTATTTCTCTCATTCTCTAATAACTGGTTGTTATATTACCTCTTCTATTATTTCATCCAGATGGGCATCACACCAAGCAGCCTGCTAATACCCGGGTTATCCTGCCTGCCCTTACTGCAGTTTGTCTCATCCATGGTGTTGTTCTTTTATTCTGAAATATTCCAAATACTTGATGAATATTAAAAATTAACATGACTTAGATATTTTAAAGTTGAATCTCATGCTTGGCAGCTGTTAAACCCTCTTCAGTTTCTAATAGGTTGAAATATAGTTCATCATCCCCTTAAGGTTAAATAAAACATACTTTTTTTTTTTTATGTAGTGCAGATGTAGTTAATGAAATATATCTGCCAGCTCTGCATCAATTTTTAACGAATTTACCCTTTCCAATTAGTATACCTACATCAATGCAGGATTATTATCTATCCACTCTTCTTTAAAGAACAACTTTTATTTGTGGTTAAGTATCAGCAATGTGATTAGTGTTTTAAATTTTTTACTCAGCTTTCTACAGTTCATGACGTTTAAAGTTTTTTCCTTCTACTTCCCAGTTGCTCCTTGCATTTTTAATTGCTTATAAATTCTCTAGCATCATCAAATTAAGTTAAAATGCACTAGAAAATGGCCCTTTTTGTCATTGTGTTTCTGTATTTCTGGCTGCATTCAGTGTGTCTCTGCAGGGACGACTGCTTGGGAAGTGTCATTTAGCAAATGGCAGAGAACAGGATGGAGATGTGTCAAGACTGACTTTGTAGAAAACATGATATTACTCAGATTTTTTTAACCCATCAGCTAATTAAAATGAGAATCTTTTGTCAGTCTAAGTTGATCATGTCATAACCTTTCTTATTTAAATGACAATGTGCAAAAATTTGAAAAAAGACATTGTTCTTTCTAGAATACTGGGAGTACTTAGTTCAAACTTGGTTTTGTAATATATATTTCCTTATGATCAGGAATATGAGAATCTTTGATACTTCAAATGTTTATGATTAAGTAATTACTGAATATTATTACTTTTATTTATATACTTATTATTACTATTATTATTATTTTACATAAATTTATGTAAAAATTCCAAACACCCAAGAAGTCACCTGGGATAAAAGTGTGTCAGCCTGGACATCTCTTACCATAAATTTGAATCTTCCCCTGGGAACTTCAGTCATCTATCAAACAAACCTGATCATGTTTAGAGGTTTGTTGTTCATAAAATAAGAAGCTGTAATTTTTTTAGGCTCATCAGCCTTCCTAAAAAGTACAAGAAAGCCTATTTTGACAAGTTTAAGTCTCTTTACTGGTCGCATGTGTTCCTACTTTTGTCATGTACCACAGAATTGTAACAAATGCTCATTTTAGCCCAAGCTAAGTCTCATAGAATCCTGCAGAAGGTAGATTCTGATCATTTTCATGGTGTTATACCAGACTTGTAGGGGAATCAGACCTCAGCATGTGCTCAGACATATGCACTGCAGTAATGGCTAATATATAGAAACAAATCAATTTATGATTAGGAAATGAAACTGTAAAATCTAAGTGCAAAATAAATAGCTTTTTCCTGCTCAGCATTATATCATTGATAGTTGCTAGTAATCCTATTAATTTTTCATTAGAGAAAGAATCTATTCAATACATATTATCAAATGGGAAGCATCGCTAGTCTTAGAAAAGTGAGAAATGTGAAGTATAAAACCTTTGTTGCACAGTTAAAAAAGGTATCAAACACATAGAAAGGTTAGCAGAATCTTTTCATGGAAAATTTACTCTTGTTAACTTGATGAAGTTATCCCAAACCCAAAATCATCCAGGCTTTCTCAAGTTCAGGAAATCTAGAAGTGAATTACTATGATAGAAAATAGAATAAAAGCAAATAAAAAAAAATTAAACAGGAGAAAAGCTACAAAACAATTTTCATGAGGAACAAGGAAATAATTGCTCATGGTCTACAAAGCAAATGTTGAGACTGAAGGCTGTATAGCTGTCAGTTGTTAAATAAAATTTCTTTAGCGTATGGACAACTGCAGCAAGGTTCTGCTTTGGATACAGGAAATCTTACCAAGATTTAGTACTTGTACCTGTGAATTTTAAAGATGGTTTCAAGAAAGAAACCCTTGGCAGAGGATACCAAAAGGACATTAATCTACTACTGTTTCTTTTTAAACAGCATTTAAGTATTGAGGAAAAGTATAAAATTTGCATTTTCAGTTCTATCAGTAAAAGAAGACTTCATCTTTATGACAAAGTTTCTTGAATTTGTCACTCTAAATTTGTTAAACTTGAGAGTTCATCCTCATGAGCACCAGGACTCCTATACAGAGTCATGCTTGTATGCACATTCAGAAAGTCTAGAACATACAGTCATAGACAAAGGAGACATTTCTTTTTTTGAAAGAAATGATGGTGTAGACAATTTTGCATGGAAAACATGCTATGGGTGTCCTGAAGAAGTCCTGAAACAGCAAGGGTAATGCAATTGATTTGGTAGGAATGTCTGGTTAATTTTTCACAAGGCGTAGAGTCCTCAAAAATCAATAACTTTCTGCTGTATCTTTATTCTTCCGAATAAACTGTGTCTGTCTAAGAAACTTGATTCCTAAGCACAGTTAGGTTCATAAAACATTCACAGACATACACAGCAGAAAAGAAACACAAGCTTTCCCAAGCAACAGCAAGCATTTAACCCCAAGGTAGGACAAAGTGAATTATTCTTCTTTGATAGAGTATTGTCCTTGCGCAGAGGTGATTTCTCGTTTCTCTTTAGTGCTATATTTTTCTTTTTTTGTTGGCAATACATAGGCATCTACACAGAAATTCTTTTAAAATTTCCATTTTCCCTATGAATATTACATTTATCACATTTTAATTTTTTAAAGCATTCAAAAGAAAGATGACGACTATTACAAATGATACAAGCAGGGATACACAAGGTATTTCTGCTAGAGTAGACTAGCAAACACCCTTTGAAGAAGGGATACACACACAGAAGGAAAAAAATTACAGAAACTGTGAGAGATCAATATAAAACCAGGGAATTTTACCTAGAGGATCTGGAGCAAAGTCCACCTAGAATAACAGCCTGTGAAATCTAGCTGTCCTGTGTTAACAACTAAGTTAATCTTTCTGCATCTGACTGGTTTAGGTCCATTGATTATAGAGCATCTAGGGAAATAAATGTCTTGAAATAAATGCCTGTATTTATCTGTCTGAAACTAAACTATGTAAATATCTTTGAAAATGTACTGACCCACGACTACACAACCATATTACTCCTGACCTCAGTTACAGTTTTTCAAGTGTTTTAAATTTGCCTATTGCATCATACAGTTTACTCTGTGCTAAGATGGTCTCCAGGAAGATTTTACATCATGCCAGATGGACACAGAAAATAATCAAGACATATTGAAGGCCAGAATCTCTTCTGCTTATATGACATTCCAAAGAGCTGCATCTTAAGTAGGAACCTGCTTTAAACACATGAAATCAGTTAAGCAACAGTAATTTCTGTCCCTGTTCCTAGAGACAATTAAATTCTTAGAATTCTTAGAGTTAATTAAATGACTTTCAAACAGCTGCGGTGGGCTGATGCAGGGTGGATGACCTAGAAGAAAAACAATTTTGAGGAAAGCCTTGGCACAGCATCAGGACTGTCTTTCATTCCCACCCCCATCAAGGTGATGGGAGTGGGAAAGACCCTGGGAAGGGACACAACCAGGCCAGCTGACCCAAATTAACCACGGAGATATTCCATTCTAGGTGATGTCAGCTCAGCTATAAAAGCTGAGGGAGAGGGCAGGTGGGGGGTGGGGTATGTTATTTTGCAGTGTTTCTGACCTAAAGTCACTGCTAGCATGCTGAAGCCCTGGTTTCTGGGAAGTGTGTGAACATTGCTCACTAATGGGAAGTAAAGGTTAATTTTTTCCCTTTTGTTCCTGTGCAGGTGAACTTTTTTTTGGGTTTTTTTTGGTTTTGTTTGTTTATTGGGTTTTTTTGTTTGGTTTTTTTTGTTTGTTTTGTTGGGGTTTTTTTGTTTTGTTTTTTTTTTTTTTCCACTTTAGCAAACTGCCTTATCTCAACGTACTCATTGTTTTCCATCTTATTTTCTTTCCTCTGTCCCAATGGAGAGTGATACAGTGGCTTGGTGGGCACCTGCTGTCCAGCCAAGGTCAACCCGCTACAACAGCACTCACCTCTCCTCAGTCTGCCTGTCCTTTCTACCTCAGAGTCAGTCAATTGCAGGCAGTGAGTGCTGGCAGATGTGAAAACTTCACACAAATGAAACCCATTTTCTTAATAGTCTTCCCTTCAAAACTTATACTATAAGTGTTTTGTAGACACAGGTTTTTTGCAACTTTTGTTATAGAAAGATTATTTAGAAGGTCTGTAACCAATTTGTTGAGACAATAAGGAGCGAACAATAATTAGTTAATTAGAACTAAAATAACAATTACTCCTCCAGACACTGTACAATGAAGTACATGACTGGGATGCAAACCTGCAGTAGTAGATGTCATCTTGAGTACTGTTATGGTCATGTCTTCACAGGTACAAATACCTCCTTACAGGTAGATGCAAGACATTTTACAATACACATTTAAGTTTGGGTGTGAAGTCAAAGGTTTATGTAGCTACAACAAGCTTGCAGAATGCAAAACAATTGTGAACTTCAGTGGAATTTTTTTTTTTTCCACAGAGGAGAATTTTTTTCCACAATGAGCTGGAGGATGTAAAAACTTGGATTCATCCTTGAACTTTTCTGTCATAAAGTTACTTCTGATGAAACGTTGCAGCAGTAAGTGAAGAAAAGTAACCTTGGCAGCAGAGGTTACTCTGGTTACAGAAATTTCCATTATTGTAGGCAACTGGCCATAGTGTTGGACAGAAATTATTTCTAGAAAATAAACCTCTAGATTCTAAACTATGTAGTTTTATTTTTTCTTATTAATTCAGTGTAGTACCATATTGAGGTTTGGGGTTGTTTTTTTTTTTGTTTTGTTTTGTTTTTTTTTTTTTGTTTTTTTTTTTTTTTTTTGTTTTGTTTTGTTTTGTTTTTCAGGAAACTTATAGAGGCATGCAGGTGAAAAAGATACCATTAATTTTGCTTGGACTGACATATCTCTTTCCTGGTTCCTGATTTTTCAAATTTCACTTCACAGATTTTAATAACCTTTTAAAAAATTCTCTGCATATGTGGTACAAAGAAATATAACCTTAATGCTCATTGCTCCAATACAGTTATCCTTCTTAGGCATCATCTCAAGGGCAAACTCTAATTGGTTGGGAGCAGGCGTGTGCATGAGCACTGAAGTATGTCAGTGTCTGACTGGAGTACATTTGTATTTAAGTAGATTCTATAACACTGCAAAGGTTGTTTGAAATCTTACAATAGATTTTCCTACGAGTTATTGCAATCACCTAAACATGTTATAATTTGACTTATACTGGGAAACACCCTTTTTCAAAGTTGCATAGTATTCCAATCCATATCCATGTATAGGGCAGTAAACAGATTTTTTATTCTACTGCATTCATTAGAGAAGAGCTCTCCCACAGATAAGCCATTCTGACAAATTTTTATTTCGTCTTACAGGAACAAACATTTCATGACAGTTTCTAATTCTGATTCTTAAGACAAGTATAAGATATTTTACTGATTGTGGGAAAAAAATGAATTCTTTCTTTTGAATGTAAGAATGATAGAAGCAGCTTGATAGTCATTCCCTGTGGAATTATATGAATAAGATCCTAGTTATCTGATGTCTTCAAGAAAAGATCCCTGGCATTCATAGATCTGCAATAAGGATGAATTTGGATTTAGGATTAGAATTGTCATAAATTTACCTTAAGTTTCTTGATTCTAGATGGAATGAAACCAAGGTGGGTCAGTATCTACAAATTTCCCTTGGTTTAATGTCAAGTCCTTAAACTATCTGTGTTTTTCATAAGAGCACACACATTAGCCTGGGATTAGTAAAAAGTGTATCTGTACTTTTGCCATTTTATACTTCCTGATGCATTTTAGTCTAGAGCAAAATTCATGTTATGCTAAGGTTACGTTACAGGAATTTTGCAGTAATCTATTGAAAATAACCAAAGTATATAAATAAATAAAACCATAGTATGGTACTTTTATAACTCTTTATTTTTCCTATGCTTTTTTCCAAGTACCATTTGAAATTTCTCACTGCATGAAAAATTGTGTCTTGGAATCTCAAGTGCAAGACAAAAATGCATTTCCAACCTCTAATTTGTCCATAACCATTGTCATTGAACAAAGACAAAGCTAGTTTTTAAACCATGCTCTATAATAACAAGAGGAATGATAATAACACATGCTGAATGCATAAGTAAAATGCCAATGACTGGAAGATTAAGGCTTTCTCTTCACTTCATGGAACACATTTCACAGCTGGTATTTCAGCAGAAGCACACTTTGTGCAAAAACTTGTTGCCAAGGAAAATATTTCATTTTAAAACCTTTTTTTTTTTTTTTATTGGTTGTTTGTTTCAGAGTACCGAAAGGCTTTTGGAGAATATTTTGGTTTAAAGTTATAAAAAACAAACTGATTCCTTTAACAGACTTGCTAAATTAATATTTTTCTTTCCTCAAGTAAATAGATATTATTTTCTAAAAGCATGTTGTGTGTAGAGGCACATTGGGTGTAGAAGTTGAAGGACATAGAAAAGTTCAATTTCTGTTATTCATTCCCAGACTCATAAAAGTTTCCTGGACTTGGAAATCAATAACCCACTTCTTCCTCTTCCATCTTTCCTTCCATCTCTTTCCCTGATGCTCTCCTTTCCAAGTACTCTACAGTCTTGTAACTCTTATCTCCTATTTGCCAATCAAAAGTAAACGCAAATTATTCTTTAAATCTTTCTCAAGTTGAAGCTAAGTGATGCTTCAGAACAGTAGATGGGGTGAGATCTTAGAAAGCTTTCACCCAAATTAACATTTAGCCAGTGCTCCAACATAGCAGCTCCAGATTTCAGAGTACCAGCTCTTGGACCTACAGAGGCCAGGGTTAGAACTTTATTTTCTACAGGGTCAGTATTTAATCTTGAGTTTATGGCCAAATAGGAAATATACCAAAACTGTTTTTCTCAATACATGCAGAGAATTTCTCAAGCTTTTTTGGTAGAAAAATCAAAATAGTGTTTTTCTATGAACTCCTTCATTTAGGGTATGTTATTCATTTTGAGGAATGTGAAAAATTAGTTTCTACAAGTATTTATTCACAGGCTGGTTTTTGCCTAGTTAAGAGTTCTTTGCAAGCCACGCATATAAACTCAAGATGAGACATAATAGTAGCAGGAACTTGCTATAGTTCTCCCTGTTTCCCTTTGTGGTCCACCATGAATAATTTTCTAGCTGATGTAAGACACATTGCTGGACTTGAGAGGGACATTCAGTGCTTCACTGCTGCAGTTTTGACCAGAAGACCTTTTATGCAGCTTCCAAAAAGTCCTTTAGTCACAGAAAAGTGAGTAACTGACAAACCACAGGTAGTATTACAAAGTTGCTCTTGTTGACAATGTCAGTTTTAATAATTTTTTCTATTCCCTTTAGATGCATGCAATGTGAGATGGTCTCTCAGGCAACACAGTACCAGCAACATCCAAGGTACTAGTTTAGAGGCAATTGCTTTAAAAAAACGCCTCTGGGAATTCCTGAAATTATATTCATAAATTGATCAACTCTATCATTTAGAAGTTTCCAAATGAAGCGAGAGTTAATGTGATTGTAAAGGACAAGTACATGAGTTATTATCTGAAGAACAAAAGATACAACTCATGGGAATGAAAAGCCTGGTACAAGGAGATTAGACTTGAGCTAAATGCTGAGACAAAAAAAAAAAAAGGAAAAAAATGCTCCAAACCCACTCTGAGATGCATAAAACACTGACCAAGAATATAACACTAAAAATGGTTTGGATTATTACCTCTGATAAGTCAAGCTAGTCTTCATGTTTATGAGCCTCAAGTTTGTACAGCTTCCATAAAAAATACTGAATAAACTTTACAAGCATATTAGTTTACTATTATTATTGCAGTGTTTCTAAAATGCAGTCTACTGTTGTTTTTATTACACTTTTAGATCAGGAAAAGTGAAAAGTTTTCTCTTCTTTTTTTTATTTGCAGCACCCAGCCTAGTAAGAGATAAACTACTACAGACTCCCAATCTTCAGATATGTATTAATATATTATAATTAATAACTATACTGATAAAAACGGTGTTCATGAAGCTAAGGCCTGAATACCAGCACTATTGTGCAGAGAGAGGTCACTCAGAGTTCTCAATAGCCCCTTTCACTGCACCTTAATCCGTACTTAATCCCCTGGCTATTATGGGCCCACAGTTTTCACACATTGCTTTGCCAACATACATCAATCCTGGTCTGTGAAGTATCCCCTGTTATTCCTGTTCCACATCTTTCTTTAGGAGAAAAATATATGTCATTCTTAATGGTACAGTGAAATCTGTAATGTGGATAAACTGCACCCAGGGGATCAGATTGAAGCCATTAAAATTATTTTCACTATGGGTCCTAATGCAGAATTGGAAGACTAATCTCCAGAGATAAAGGGCATCTAGCTGATTTACCACTTCAGTCCCCACTTTTAGCTTTGATTTTATTATTTGTTTGCTCTGTAACTTTCATCTATATTCTAGACCCCTGAGAATTAAGAAGATCTTGGCAACATAACTGTATCAAACATGCTGTGTCTGACTGATAGCTCTGAAGTGGTTCAGAGCATACCTTCATTATCCAAACTGGAACTAGCTGACTTTTTGTAGCTCAGATTATATTGATACAAAATACACTATTATAAAGTAGGAATGCAGCATTTAAAAAACTTGTGGAAGGGACACGATGCTTACTAGCTTTGTATTGATTTCTCCAAGCAGGAATTATGATCAAAAACTAATTTCAAGCTGGGTTAAGTTTCTCTAAGATTGAATAAAACATTCTATTAGTTCAATTACTACACACCAAAGAGTGAGATAGCATTCAAAGAATAGCACCTTGTTCAGAGAGATTTCTAGATCACTGAGATTCTCTTAAGAACAGTTTCTAGGATTTACAATATGCATTCAAAAAACCCTCAAAGCTTGGTGCATCACTTTAAAATTATTCCTTTTCTCCTTATAGTTAGTAACTTTGATTTTCGTTTCTTCTTGTCAGTGGAATAGTTGAAAGAATACAGATATTACATGCTTTTCTTTGTATGTCTGTATGGTTTCTTCTACATAGAAATAAAGAGATTTTAAATATTTGGAATATCTAAATTAGAGAGGTAATTAAAAGAAAAAAAGTGTAATTTTTCTTATGGTTGAAATCTGGCAATGAATTCAATGACTTCACTACATCCTAAAGGGATACTGAGTGTGAAGAACAACACTTCTGGAGACAGGTTTTGAAACATTCCATAAATCATGGTCTCCTGAAACAGTGGATGTAAACTGTTTTGATGGTTCACTGAAAAGTCTTTCAGTGGCCATTTGGTATAAAAAATGCTATTTTCCTCCCTTTCTATTTGTCTTGGATGAAACATGTAAGGACTGAGACATTGATTAGCAATTTGGGAGAACTCGCAAGAAGAAAGTAAAAAAGAGAAAATATACAGCAAAGGAACTGCAGTTTCTAAGACACTTCAAGAGACAAGCTATGATCCATTTGTCTTTGTCATTTTTCCGTCAGTTATTTTCAGCTATCTCAATAGCATGATCTTATTGTCAACAAATATCAGTACCTAAAGTATTGCATGTGTTTATGAGCACAAACCCCTGTAACGATTAGAAGAGTTATTTTTGGTACAGGAATGTTTGGATAAATTCTATAATTTTGTGCTTGTAATTGTATCACAAAATATGCACTGAATGTAAAATATTTCTTCAATAAATTTCTCCTTTGGACTAAATCAATTTATTCTTCTGAAGCATAGGTATCATACCCAGAGTTTTGATTCTTACTGTAAACAAGGTTACTGCTAGTCAGAACATGCCAATCTTTTATCAATAGCATTTACATTCCAAAGGCTGCAACAAGTCACAGCTCTTTTCCAGTCTTTGAATCAATTAAAGTTGCAACAACAGAAAGATAATTATATACATCTAAAATCCTAAAAATACTCATGCTATTAACTATGCTTAAGGTCTTGTTCCCTACAGTTTCCTGCAGAGGGGAGGTGGAGAGGGAGGTGCTCATTAACTCTCTGGGATCCAGTGATGAGATGTATGGGAATTGTTTTAAGTGTCACCAGTTGAAATTCAAATTGGACTTATGGAAGCATTCCTTTACCAAGAGGGTGGTCAAACCCTGCAGCAGGATTCCTAGAGAGGTGACAAGCCTGTCAGAGTTTAAGACACATGGGGATGATGCCCTTAACAACACTTATAACTTTTGGTCACGCCTTAATTAGTCAGGCAGTTTGATTAGATGATGGTTACAAGTCCCTTTCAAATGAAATAGTCTAGTCTAGTCAATTCTAGTCAAGTCTTTTCTATAGATCTGTTGGAAGTGTTCACAATTAATCCATATTTCTTTAAGTATTAAAAAATGTTAATGTGAATGAAATTCTTTATGTGTATTATTGACTGAAGCCCTCTAGTTTACTTATGTACATAAAAGTTACAGACTCAAGAAGAGTCAAAGCAGGTTTTTTCACCTGTCAGACAACTCATGCTCTCTTTCCTAGGGACATAAGATGCATCTTCAGTTGGAAAATGGCTGGTTTTTTTGCTGCGATTTTTAAAGGAAACTTAATGGATGAAAACTGAACAAGAGAAATAAAAATACTTAAAAAACCCATGCCAAATAACCTAAACACATCCCCAGCTAATAAAAACACAAAAAAAGCTTCACCCCATAACAAGCCAAGAAACCAAATTTCAGTTTATAAAAATCACTGTGATGGGATAAAGGTAATGAGCAAGGTAACTGTGAAGTTGTTATCACAGCTCCTTGTGCTATTTCAAGTCTACTTTCCGTACAATTGTTGCTACTGAGCTGATCCATGGGAAAAGTGAAAACAGGCCAGAAGAGACCACTGCAGAGTCTAATGGGATTACCCCTCCACTCAGTCTGCAGGTCTACATTGATATTCCTTGACACAGACCCTTGTGCACTGTTTACTGAACTGAAAGTAGCATTTCTCTGAGGACCTAGAAATTTTTGGAGGGACTGAAATGAATATATTTAAGATACTAATTGGGAGTTGTTTGTAGACACAAAAGATAGGAAAGAATACTGAGAACAAATCCCTCCCCAAGCCATCTGTAGGTAATGTACTGTCTTATGATTACATGTAAAAGACACTATGAAATAATTATCTGCTTTTATGAGAATTCAATTCACTGACCTTGGTTGTCCTTGTGAGTCTATATTTGGTGTCTGTCTTTTTGCTCACAAAAGGGCGTTCCTGTCTTTGGCCCTTGTCTGAGACTGAAACTCAGTTTATCTTCATTACATAATCGTCTAACCTTAAAATTTGATTTTTTTCTTTTTTTTCTCTCTTTTACTTCTTTTTTAAAATTTGTGACTTAAAACATGTTTTATAACAATTCCATGTTTTTCACACAAGATTTTCATGGGTTTTATATCAAATTAAATTTTAATTTTATTTGAGTCAAATCTAAACTCAGCATAAGGAGATTCAAAATCCATCAAGATATTTCTTCATCCCTTATTTAACACTGGATATTATAATAATAGGTGAGCAATTTGGCAAGTCTAGAAATTCTGTTGTACAACTGTGCATTTTGACCAAGTCTGAGACACAAAAGTAATATGATATGACAAAAGGGTTTCACATAATAACTTTGCTATGTCATGTTGGTAGCACAGTAGCAGCTAAGTAAATACGGATGCTTAATGGAGTATACTGCTAGAGCATTTTATATCAAATTAATGGCCCTATTTATAACTTGCATTAAATTTTCCATCATCTTGTCTTAAGACCAGAGGCTATTTTTTTAAGTTGATATGAAGTATTCTTTTTTTCACCTTCCTCTCTCAGTACCAAGATTAAGCACCACATTCTGAGCTGGCATAAATTGCTATCTCTCTTAAGAAGGCAATGAAGCAATTCAAATTTACACTAACTGAAGATTTGTCCAAATAATATGAAGATCCTGATCTCTAAAGGGAAGTGGGTACAGTTTCTCTGACTACAGCTATAGTTGGGAGTGTGAGAACATTTTAGGATTTAGGAAAAGGTGACTTATTTGTACAACTAATTTCTCTAATTGAGAAATTTTATTTCCTTATTAGGGAAAGCAATTCCTGTTGGATCTTACACAGGTTGTCAGGCTGTAAAAGATAGGATACAAGTAATTATAAATAAGCCTCTTTTGTATATTGATAGTAAAAAGGAAAAGAAAGCAAAACAAAAAAAAAAAATGACCAGACCAAAAAAAAAACCACAAAAAGAACCACACAAAACCCAAAAAAACCACCATACAGAAATCCTCAGTTTTAAGCTCAAAAAAAGTGTCTACTTGTATGCAGTATTCACATTATGTATCAACGTAAATAGCCATGCCTAGGACAAATACAATTTAATCATTCATTATATCATACTATGACATTACTATACAAAGTTCTGCATAGTTCTGAACTGCAAAGTTCTAGGCATCAGCACTGGAAATACAATGTACTGTTAGTGATCAACTCTATTTCTTAAGTAATAAAAAAAGGCATATGAGAGCAGTTCTGGACTCTTATTTGACTTCTTTACTAAATAATCAGAATGGGTTTATAAGCCCTGAATGAAGACATGAAATCCCAGAGTCATTTGTCTACAACCTAACAATGTGACCTTTACATAAACTTGAAGTCCTGACAGTCACAATGACTGCAGATCAGTTTATGGCATTGCTGTGCTGTAGTAGCAGATGTTAGCAATTGTACTTGTCCCACCACCTCTCTAATGATGTGCAAATGTCTTGAGGGAAAAACGAAAAGCCAACTTAATTTAAGGATCAAAAAAGTGTTTGTTTGAACAAATTAAAGGATAGACAAAGCAGACAGTATGAAATCTCTAAATAAGGCAAACCTTTAGGGATGAATTAGTTTGACTATATCTTTCATTAAGCTTACAGAAAAATAGAGCTACCGAAAGTACATAATAATATGAATGAGTGTATCTCTTCATGTTTTGCTGTTTCATCTCAGTCAATATTAACTTAATGTTAACTCAACATAAATCTAGCTATTCCTAAACGTGTTTCAGATTCACTTCCCTGCAATGAAAGATGTTTTCATTTTCTGCTTCACATAGCACAAAGTAATGTATTTGCATCATACCTTCCTCATTTCACCTCACCTTCCAACACTGTTTCCAGTGATACACAGCCCATAATTGTACTCATGGGACAGAAGGAAAGGAAAATACATCAAGTTAACAGCAATTTTGTTACTGACCTTTAAGAAATTAAAGAAATGAGGGCAAAAGTTAAAAGAAGATCGTCTTAAAATAATTTCAGTATTATTTTTCTGAATTTAATATTTTTTAATTTATTTCAACAGGAAATAATTTGCTGTATAGTGAAGTAAAATATCTATTTATAGAGTTATATTTTAAAATAATTTAAATTTAGTGGTTTTAGTTTCATATTTCATTCCCTCCCCCCCCCCTTTCCCCATTACTTCCCTTTACTATGCTAAATTAGGACTGTTTTGAAAGCAGATAAGTCAACACATCCTCATATTTTGATCTCTCATCAAGGTGTAACATAACATTTGCTGGTATCAATGTTAAAAATAAAAGACTTTTTAAACACAGATGTTTCTTTTTCAGAAAGTCTTAAAAACACAGCAGAAACAAAGTCAACTAGCAAAAGAGAACACTTAAAACAGACAACCTATTTTCTTAGCCTCACAAGTCCAAGAGCCCTCTTTCCTTCTCTTCATTGTAGAGCATAAACCTGCAAAGAGCAAATGCCATAAATTCCATGCAGCAGCATTTCACCTATGTGGGCTTCTGAGGACTGGAAATTCCACAAGAATCCTTCCAGTACTCAGAAATATTTCCTTCTGCAATTTCTAAGTGGGAATTTGATGTCAATTCTTTTTTTCTTTTTAATACTAAAAAGTCAAACCAATGTTTAAAAGAAGAACAGGTGTTGACATGATTTTCAAATCCAAAGACTGTTGACACATTTTCTGAGCTTGTACCTCAAATATGAAACATCCTTCTACCAAGTGATCTACATAACTCCTTCGCACCCCCACCTCCGAGAAATGAATATACTTAAAAGTGTGTGTGCATACACACATGCAGACACACGCTCACATACAAATTTATGATGTTTCAATCATCATTCTTTAAGTCTCTTTTAGCTGTTGTGTTCTAGGTAGAAAAATCTATGAAACAGTAGCCTAGCTAGGCCCCTCTGGACACTGAATTAACATCAGGCCACCAAGTAAAAACTTCATCTCCTCTGTTTCACTTCCACATCTCTACAATAACTGAATCACTTCTTCAAAAAGTCTTTTATATTAAATACATTTAATACATGAAAGCAAAGATTTTGAATAACTTAACGTGCCCCAGAAAATAATGCTGGCAATGGAATAGCCTCCTGGAACAGTAGACACTGACAGAAAATGCCACACTAGGAAGTGGACTTCACTGTCTGCTACAGGGAAAAAGTCCATAATGCCATTGTCATTCTAACCAGGGAAAGGGAAAATAGTAAAATAGGACTATTTCCTGACATATTATTGGCTTAAGAAAAGCAGACTTAACCATAGTATAATATAACATCACAAGCAAAGCACACTAATCAGTCCAGCTAACATTTTTCATTACTAGTAGATTCACAGAAGTCTCTTATCTATGGACTGACTGGGATTCTTGAAATACCTACCGCACAGTGTTTAAGACTCAGGGTAAACATTTCTTGCACTTTAGCTCATTTACACAAACAGCCTTCTCCAATAATAATAAGTCACCAAGGACATCGGTTTCTTCTTTCAGTGGCAAAACAGGGTCCTCCTTCCAGTAACACATAATTCAGTACAATTATAAAGCTGATCCAGGGTATTTGATTTTTTACCTGCGCCAAACTTAAACAGATCATTTATAAAGCAAGCCTGTGGTTATAAGAAAGGACACCACATTCTCCTTTGTCTTTACATTGGACATTTGGGTGTTGTACTGAGTTCATGAAGAGCCCAGCATTTCCTCACAATGTTGACTGTGTGTGTCAAGGTATTAAACCACTACAATGCGTAAATATGACTGAACATGCGATTTGACTCTTTGACGACATGTTAAGCAGGACTGGTCAGAAAATAAAGTTTCCTATGACTAGTTACTATTGAAACACCAGACATATCACTAAGACAAAAAGGCTCCACAGCTGCATGGAAGGCTGTTGTTTTTGATGGGTATTTAACTTTCTTCATATTCAAGTGCAACAAATTACTCAAAGTCCATATTCTCATCAGACTGATCTAAACTCAGCAATTTAGACTTGTGGATACTGATATGTAAAAAGAAAAAAAAATCCTCTTTTGGCTCAAGGTGTTCATCTGCCATCTGAAACAGCTTCCCCAGTCTCATCCATTATGTAAATGAGATGTAGTATTCATTATGTTTCATCTACTGATACTAATACATTAATGTAAATCTTACAGCTTAAACCCCGAGAAGGAATTGGCTTCACATTGCTCACTGGCTTGAGATCATATCCCATTACTTTTAATGGCCCTGTGGCATTTAAGGTCACTTGATTTTTAATAAAGCAGATTTCTGTGATGTCAGTAAAATGGTAGCTACCCTTACATTTTTTTATCTTCCTTTTATCTTCCCAAAAGGTTATAGCATTTTCAGACTATTGCATATCTTATTTATTCTACAAAACTAGTTTCTTCATTTACCTTCATGTCTTTTTACTCTTTCAGAATAAAATAGATGAAAAGTATTTTTTTTTTTTCTATCCTTAGGCTAAAGGGGGTGAAAGTGTCAGGGAAATTGTTAACAGAATTAGTAAGGAGATATAGACTGGAGATGAAAACCAGTTCTGTTCAATGTTTCATTTGTCTTTGATTTTTGATATGTTAAATGAGAAAAATTCAATCTGGTAATGCAATACCTGTGTAAACAGCCCTAGTCACTCAAGTGAGTAAGTTGAAATCAATGTGTAAATAAGCATTATAGCTATGTCCTTGAAAGACATACTGTGAAAATGTTCCCATAGCAGTCAGTCATATTTATAGCTACGAAGTACTATCCACGATAGAGCCCTGACAGAATAGGACAGCACACTTTGATGGAACCAGTAAACATATTCCATTCCAGTACCGTTTACCTTTTAAATGAATACTCTCTACATGCCAGGGATTTAACACGCTTGCTCAATATTGTGAATCACTATAGTGTAAAAGAGGAAAGAAAAGTATGAATTGCAATTAAAATCTGTCATTTAGCATGGATAATTTAAATATGATTCTTCTGTATTAAAAGACCGCTTGCCAAAATCAGGGTAGAAATTAACTTTAAATGCTATATGAGCTTTCACTGAGCTTTATGAAGAGAACTATCTGACTAGAAAATATAAGCAAATTGGTTTTTTAAGTTCCAGAAATGCATTGCAATCAGTAAAAGTAAAATAGTAGAAGATGCAGCTGCATCGAATGAGGCAAACATGTATGTTAATAATAAATAATTTCAAAACTCTATTTTTTTCCTAGTCAGTCCTTGACTACTTAATCAAAGCCAGGGTCTCCAGCAGGACTTCTTAAATGAGAAAAGACAACCAGGTGTGATTCTAGAAACTCTTCCTTTGAAGATGATGGGTTTAATAGAACAAAACAGTTCGTAATTCTTAGCATTACATGAGGATGCAGCATTACATGCATTTAATAAAAATACACAAATAACTTTCAAAGTGAAGGAAATAGTGGATCTCAATTTTTCCATGTAGATGTCAGTTCATCAGATCATAAATGAGAAGATGTAATAATACACATTTTGGTATTAAGAAAGATATAACCGTATTATTTTCCTCTTTTGGATTATTCTTCCATTTTATGTATTTACCATGTTAAAATAAATCATAATTTTTTGCCTAAAAATTGAATTGGGAGAAAAATACTTTTTACATTCTCCCTGTTATTATAAAACAATATTAGCAGAAATTAATTTTCATTTTTAGTTCAAAGTAAAAATGACAATGATAGATAGAAATTATTTTTCTGAAGGAATTATCTCTTTTCACATCCTAAAAGAGCAAATTCTCCTCACTGATATCAGGAACTGTAAACAGACTACATTATACTATTCTGTAGGACTACCTTTCACATGCTCTACAGCTGACTTAAGGATGATTTAATAGACATTTTTTTGCATATTCAGCACAACCATATTTTTTACACCATGTTTTAGTTTAGCTGGGAGAGGGAGATTTTAGCAAATGGTATTTTTTCTTGTTTGGTAAAGATATGTTTTCTTGAATTTTAGATCTGCTATTCTTTACCTGCTTTTCCACATTTTTGCTGCACTTTTTTTCATGCTTTCTGAATTCAGTCACGGGGGTGGCATTTTTCTTCATGGCTAAACTGACAAATACAATATTGTTCATTACTCCACATAGCCTATTTGAAGATTGTTTGGTGATAGTATATGAAGTGCACTTGCTACCTTCAGCAATACCTAATTACAAACACAGTTCTCCAGCCAAGAGCTGGAGACTTTTGAACAAATTATGATATAACATTGTTATCAAATGAGCATGTGAAATTTAAAGCAGAATTGGATTCAGAGTTTTGCAAGGGAAAAATAATGCTGTTTTATTGCTTCTGCTTACTATGTTGTTATTCACTAATGCTAAATGGAAGACATGAAAAGTCACCAGTACCAATTAACTGTTTAATTAGAACTGCAAAGATATCTTATAATTGTAGTCCTCTTTCAATCAGCTGCAAAAGTCTGCTACAGACCCAAATAAAATAAAAAGTAAAGTAAAACCAAACTATTTGAAATACATTCTTTGAAGCTGTCATGTTTTAGTTAAAATATACTGATTAATTCTTGACTGGAATGTTTTACCGAATAATACAAGCATAGAAACAGAAGATTATCAAACATCATGGCACAGCTGGAAAGAAATGGGCTAGTAACACACTGGTTTCAAAACAGGTTAATTTGATCAGAACTAAAGTAACAGCTTTGAATTTTTGCAGCAAATGCAGTTTGTAAAGTCTGATTAGTCTCACTGAATTCAAGCTTGTATTGCACTTGTTCACAAAGAGACACGTTCACTAACTCAGATTCAGCTTGTAAATTAGGAATAGAATCCAAATATTTGAGACCTGGGACATTATTTTAGTTTTGCAAAAGGAGTAGACTTTCCATTCTGCAATATACGGTGAAATAGATTGCATCCATAGCAATAAATATAGTGAACACAGGAAATCAAACCTTCATTTTGTATATCTCAGTTTTGTACATCTCCCTGTTTTCCATCTGCTCACAGTGCAGGATGGGCTATTTTGGTCTATATTTATAGAGAATTGAGTATCAGCATGCTCCCAATCTTGAGCATTCTCCATGCCAAAATGTAGTTTCTTCTCCAGGCACTGTGGGTGCTGAACAAGTCCAGACTTGAGAATGGGCTTAGAGTTGTGCTGGAAAGCCTTGTAGGCAATCAGAAGTGGGCTGCTTTGGTTCCTCAGGTAAGCGAATTAGTATTATATAATTTCTAGTGTTCTAGTGTATATATTTTTATTTGTTCTTTCAGGTTATAAACACTACCCTGCAGTGAGCCATATGTGAAGCACTGCACTATCTGTGCTTTGAGATCACAGTATGATTTTAATTATCAGTGTTAACAGATTTGAATGAAGAGGGACAGTTTTTCAACTGGTTACAGACACGAGTTGTCTATGTAAGATGGATTAATGAAAGATAATTTTACAGTATGAACATAAAAGAGCTTGGTGATTCTAAAACAGGCTTAAAAATTTATAAAAAATCCAGATTCTCTTTCTATGCACACAATCATGGTATGACTCTTCAATTATAAAAAAAAAAAAATTAAAAAAGATGCAATCAGGTTATAAAGATCTCTGAATAATTGTTCTGAATTACTGGTTCTATCTAAAGAAAGGGAAGATAGTGAAAATGATCTGTGAAAGAAGCAAATCCTGAAGGATATCTTAACCTCTGCTTGCAAACTGAGGAGACAGTTTCCAGTGAAAGAAACAAGGTTGTCTGTCTGCAGAGCAACTTAGGGGGAGATTGTGAAAAATTCTCAGAGCATACACACTGAAGAAACCAGCCTGAAATCACATTGAAGCCTTTCTGGATGGATGGGACAAGGCAGATTCTACATATTCACACCTGTCAGTCAGCTCAGAACAGTGCTGTACCAAAGCCCAATGTGTGATAAACACATCGCTATTACGTGAAAAAGGGTCCCTACTCTCTGAGAAAATGGGTCTCTATCTTGTTTTTTTGCCCTCATCTTGCTTTTCTGTCTTACATACAGCTCTTTAATGAGGTTGACATATGTTGTATTTGCTGTACTTGCTCCTAGTAACAAATTTTAAAACTTTCTGGTCTTTTTCCAACAAACAAATTTTAAAGAAACTACTGGGAAAAAGCTAATGGCTCATGGAGCAGAATTTTAGTATAGGGAAGGGCAGGGCTGGCTTCTCTTTCCAATGAAAAGAGCCATTCAAAGTCATTTGTCCAAGAATCATCTGTGACTGGTAAGTCTCTTATTACAAAAACACAGATGTTGGGGCTGGAAATTAATTTACTGGCTTTGTTTGTCACCTTCTGGAATGGAATGAAACCATCCACTTCAGTGCCCTGAAGACTGCTCTCTGTAAAGACTACTCTGTTTTATATTTTGCTGGTTTGTTCTGCCCTCTTCAACATCCACACAGTGTGAAAATGAAAGACATCCTCCCTACTTCTGTAATGCTGAAATCCACTGGTGCTCTTCCTTTCAGAGAGCAGGAGGAGGCAAAGATCTGTGTCTGTAGAAATCTTTGGCATACCAGTTTACTTGATGCGACCTTTTGTTCAAACAAAGCCATGTACTGAATACAAAGGCAATTGCAAATGTCTGCAGTCTTTTAATCAGCATCAGTACACACCACAGTAGTTTCAGCAAATTGTTTATTTCATTACATGACTCATTGCTGCAGGTGAGCAGTGCCTGAGAACTTACTGTCAGGATTGCCCCCAGACAGAGTTGTAGAGAATACCTCTACTTTGAAAACACTTCATTCTCATTCTCTTTCTTTGCAAACAGTTCCAAATTGAAGATTATCAGCTGTGTAAAATCCAGACGGAATTTCAAGCTGCTGACATTGTGGCATTGAATATACAGAGCTCAGCAGCAAGACGCCAGTAGCAATCTGAAACAACCTTCACTAGACCCCCATCTAATAACTACAGATTCAGAATGTCATTGGATGTGCAGGCTCACAAGGTTATTGAATAACAATCCTATTTCTGCTAATAGTAGGTGCTCCTAGTTCGCTTATAATTAGTCACTTTGGAGGTTTTATACAGGGTATTGAATTTAAAGTTTTCAGTGTGAATGAAAACGAACACAACACAGAGCAGAGAGAATTATTCTACCACTCATTAACGACAGTCACAGCTACCTCTGGCACTTTCTGTGTACACTGAGGGCCATTTATGTTCTGCATCCTCTGAGTGATTACTGTTCTGGGAGAGGCTGGGACTTGAACATCTGCAGCTCCCCTACAGCCTGTTAGGTCAGTTCCCTCTGCATGATCTGCAATGGTCACCTAACTGAAACAGAACAGATATTCCTGGTTCTAGCAGGGAGAACAATAAATCTTTCCTCCAGCTGACAACACAACTGCTTCCCACTCTGGGTGACTGAGTTTGTTCTCTTTACAGTGTAAACTGCAAATGGCTGGAAAGCACAGAGAACCTCCTTAATCAACGAGGATCTTTATCATTTTTGCTGTTTAAAATAGAAGTTTCCCAACTTTGACAGGTGATTCAACAACAATGTGGCCAGCAGGTCGGCATGACATCAGATTGGTGCCATGAACATCAGTCTGTTTCAGACTTTCCCCTAAAGGTCAAAGGCATGGAGCGTGAATAGAAAACAGGCTCATCAATAATAATATCTTTTATTTTCCAGACTGATGAGCCGTAAGTTAGATCGTTAGCACACTGTGATGTGTGGGTGCTGGCAGGTTTTAATACCCATAAAGACAGCTGTATCTGCAACATGGGAAACTTAAATTTTAGTGTAAATATTTGAAGGATGGTGAAATGTCAGATTCCATAGTGCTTCCATCATAATAAGCACTGAATGTCCTAACCAGACTAGCACGAACTGGATTTGGGTCCTAACTGGTCTTTCATTGCTGAAGAACCCAGTTCTGGCGCTCTGCAAAAATCTGACAAAAAAGGTGTTGCCTGGGGTGAATGCATGGGCATGTGCATGTTCAGTGCTGCAATAATGAGTGGTCTGCACAATCTTGGGGATATGTGTTTGCTTTGAATGTTCAGATCTATGCAAACACATCAGCACCCATCTGCCACTGCCCTTGATGTCATCAGTGACTGCGTCATTTGCATTTTAATGCAGAGGTTCTCAGTAGAGTTTGCCTAAGCAGCACATTTGTGGAAATGAGTTAAATTACTCTCTTTTCTTAGTTATTCCAAAGTCTCAGAGAGAACCATAAAGTAAGATTACTGGCTGCATATCAGGAAACACACAAGTTCTTTTTTTCCAGTCACGTAAGGCTCAGTGCTTTCAACATTTTCTGTTTGCAGGGGTCTGTGTTGTGTGAATAACCACAAAGCTATCCAAACATGAACGATTCATTGCTCTGTAATAATATAATTTGTTTCCTAAAACAACGAGAAAGTATCACACATTTTCCCAGGAGATAACTCAAGCTTCTTTTCCTATAGTATTTCATTATTAACAAGATTTCTTCCCTAAACCACAGAAATAAAATGATTTGTATATTCTGCAAATTTCTCAGCTCACAATTTGCTAAAATAACCAAGTGTATTTATAAATATCAAATGAAAAACCTCTTAAAGCCACTTTTACAACCTATATATTTCTGTCACCTGGGACCCAAATTTTTCTGATTGCCTCCATCTACATTTTAACTTCAAAGGCTGCTGTGTTGTATTCAGCTGCAGCACACAGCTATTGTTTCCCCTATTGCTCTGCTATCAGGGGTTCTGCAGGTGGACAGTTATTATCCCGGGCCAAGACAAAATGCAGTCAGCAGTTACATGTGTTTTTTCTGTGACTGGCATGAATGGTATCATCCTAAATAGTTATCATTCAATGGTCCTCTCACCTTCTTTCCAGGCTTGGTTTTAGATACTTTTTGAAAGCACAAAATCAGTACGTGTGACATACTGTCCTATATCTATTCTGTTCTTTATCTCTTTCTAGTTCTGAAATAAGTTTAAAAGTTACATATTGCTGAGGCTACCTGTGATTCATTAAATTAATGTTCTGCTCCTGGTCAATAACCTGTGTCCTATGAAAGGATGTAAAACAAGAGGAAATTAGACTTGAAAATTTCTTTCTTTTAAGTGACACTGGAAAGATAAAATTTGTGTATGAAATGTGAGGAAAACATATTGCTAATACATAACAGTATTTTGTTATTCATAAACATACCTTTATATTTCATCTCTTTAGACAATGTCACTAGAATTCTTTCATCTTTCTTTAACTCTGTTTTTTCCTTTGGTGATTTTTTTTTTTCTCTGACATAATATTGCAGTGTTCTGGAATACCAATATGCATACTTTTTAAATTTAAATGCAATATTAAATTTAAATAAAAATGGAAATTTCTTTTAAGCTAGTAAATATTTCTGAAATGGAGTATTAAGAATTTACAATGTTGACAAAGAAACTTCAGATATTGGATTTTGTTCCCCATTTTTTTTTTTACAAAAGAGTCAATAATTGTTTCTCCAAAGACCCTTTTTCTAAGTTTTTAAATAACAAAATTTGGCTTCAACTTATGCAAGTTAAAAAATGAAAAATAAAGCCTTTTGAAGAAAAGAAAAATATGATTAATAAACTACCATGTACTATCAGGTTTTATTTGAATGTCACTTAATAAAGAAACCTGACAACAGGAAGTTTCTCCTTCTGAAAAAAACAAAGTAAAACTATACAGCCCCCCTGACCTTGCGGCTAAAAAAGCAACAGATCTTCTTATGAGCTGGCTTTCATCTGCAGAAAATTAAAAACCTTAATGAAGAAAAAAAATATGTTCCTCAAAGCAAGAAAAGCTGGAAAGTAAGAGTTTCTTACCCTGTTATTTATTTTACAGCTCTTTTGATCTGATTACCAGCTCAAAGGTCAAAACCAACTTGTGGCCCATAAGGAGAGTCTTCGCAATGTACTAGGAATCTCAGGGCCCTATATCCTCTTCTTATCACAGATCAAATCATCAGGGAAAATTCAACCACCCCAAACGTATCTAAGAAAAAAATGATAAAAACCTTATAGCGCATATTCCTGGGCAATGCGGGTGGCAGAGAGAAAGGGAGCTCCTCTGGGTCCTGACTGCGGGCCCGGTCCCAGGAGGCCGAACTGCCCTGGCACGGAGCCCGGCGCTCTGCCCGGCCCAGCGCTCCGCCGGCCGCGGCGGGCAATGCCGGCAGGGTCCGAGGGACGGCCGGGCCATGGCGGGCAATGCCGGCAGGGTCCCAGGGACGGCCGGGCCATGGCGGGCAATGCCGGCAGGGTCCAGGGACGGCCGGGCCATGGCGGGCAATGCCGGCAGGGTCCCAGGGACGGCCGGGCCATGGCGGGCAATGCCGGCAGGGTCCCAGGGGCGGGCAATGCCGGCAGGGTCCCAGGGCGGGCAATGCCGGCAGGGTCCCAGGGACGGGCAATGCCGGCAGGGTCGAGGGACGCCGGGCCGCGGCGGCAATGCCGGCAGGGTCCGAGGGGCGGGCAATGCCGGCAGGGTCCCAGGGACGGCCGGGCCATGGCGGGCAATGCCGGCAGGGTCCGAGGGAGGCGGGCGCGGCGGCATGCCGGCAGGGTCCAGGGACGGCCGGGCCGCGGCGGGCAATGCCGGCGGGTCCCGGGACGCGGCGCGGCGGGAATGCCGGCAGGGTCCGAGGGACGGCCGGGCCATGGCGGGCAATGCCGGCAGGGTCCAGGGACGGCCGGGCCATGGCGGGCAATGCCGGCAGGGTCCCGGCGGCGGCGCTGGGCACGGCCTCAGCCGGGAAACGCACGGAGGGGAATGGCCCCACTGCAGACCTGGGGCTGCGTGCTTTGCCTTCGGGCACAGGGAACAGGCTTCAGGCTATTTCATTTATCAGTGTGGCACTGGCCTGAGGACACTGGTTCTCTTGGGCTATTTCTTTAGGGCACTGTGAAGAATAAATACTACTGGGTACGTGGCAGTCGGGCAATTCTCATTAGGAATCAATGACTTTCAAGAGAACAGTGAGAAATCTCACAAACCTCAAGTCTAAGGTCTCACTTCTGGGCTAGAGATTAGCTAAATAAAATAAGCTGAGTGCCTCTTGCCATTTAGGATTCATCAGCACATGTAGTTTTCCTGGCTTCATTTTGGCATAGTTTTAAATGAGCTATTCTGTAGTCCCTCATGTAGACTCCAGGTTGCTGTACTTGGTTGTATTTAAGGTGGGAACCAAGAGCACCACAGATCATTGCTTTCTCATGGAATTTGTTTATCAGAAACATACAAGAAGAGCCACAGGCTCGCTGTGGAAAAAGAGACTAGAAGAAAGAAAACATATATTTCTGGTATTTCACAGTTACTCTTATCAAACGCTCTTCAAAATACGTAACAAAACCAATCAACTTCTGCTGTGATACTCCCTTGAAAACACTTCAGAAACCAACATGATTTGCACATTTTAAAGCAAAGTGCAACTTTGTAAGAGCTTGTCTATGAAACACTCCAGTGTTTGTCACCATTCTCCTACAAAACTGCTCCTTCTGGAATCGTTGTAATATGGGACAGTTTGTATTTGAGAATGCAGCACTGCAGAGAGGCAAAGGCAGGATGTACTTTACTCATCAACATAGTTTATTTTACTATTGTGCATTTGTTGAGAATTAATCCCAAACTAAGTGATGTCTACTATAGTTCTAAACCTACAGAAATCAATGTGATATGACAGTATTTGCTTGCCTAAAATCTTCAGAGAAGTTCTGCTGTTTGTTCTAAGATATGACTGCTATATTTGGGTGAAAGTGGGCATAGAGAGAATGTCTATATGACAGATTTTTAAATTACCTCACCTTTTCAACCATGCAAATAAGAAATCAGTACTGGCGTAAGTGACATTTTCATATATTTACTATCAATTCAGTGCCCATTATTCGTTTTCTGCTTTTCTCCTCAATACAAATCAAACCTCAAAAAATTTAGACCTTCTTTTATATATTTCATCTGTCAATACTTACAAATAGTGAAAGATAAAGAACATGAGGTAAAAAGTAAGGATGTACTTCAGCACACTGCAATGTATTCTGGGAATAAAAAACCCATGAGAAATTAAAATAATGGTAAAAGTTGAATTTTTTAAGGTATCTCACTAAAAAAAATTTGCCTTAAATAAATAGAAATATTTCTGAGAGCACAGTTTTATGGCCCCAAGACCCAGAATAATCCTGACAAATATTCATCGTTTAAGTGTACTGTTTAGCTTTAGCAACTTGGTAGATTCTTGTAAGCAATCAGAAAAAATGGGTCCTCTAGAGTTTGAAATGACCTTTAGAATCCCTTTGTGCTAGACTGTGAATCCATTGTACCTCCACTATTGGCTGATGAAAGTGTGTTCAATGAGGTGCATTATTAAACAGTCCTTTCTGGAAGAGTAGTAGGCTACTTTGTTTAGCCTCACAGATTCTTTGCATTGAGTATGGGTCTAAAAACTCCTTTTAAGCATTTATTTTCATACTACATTTCCTAATTTCTTTGTTCAATAAAGAATTCAAAGTTGGTATTTGCTGCATTGTGATCTATGCTTCACGGCAATTTTTTTGTCAGCCCTCAGTTCCTTTCTTGGCTTTGAATAAGAAATGCAGACTATATTTATCCATAGACATGGTCTGTCATACCGAGTTCATAAAACACTTCAGATGCCATTCTGTAGTCAGTTTTTTTACTCTCTTACCCTTATTAAGGTAAAAATGATAGGGGCATGCTAAACTGAGGATTTTCAAAATGCCTTTTGTTCTTGTTTAAGACTTGTCTAACTTTTTTATGATCTTTAGCAGAAGCAACTGCTTTTGATTCTTTAAACCTCAGAACTATTCTTTGACTACTCCTATTCTGACCTAGTAAATAGAAAAGCATTTAAGACTTACACCTTAGCACAAATGTTAATTGGTTATAACATTTTTACAATGGGTCTACTGAAATTACGTTTTGGGAAGATTTTTCAAAATTAGAATTATAGGATACTATAGTGAAGTCTACAGTTGGAGGCAGTAAACAACAGATTTAAAGTGCAGTTAAGTATGTATGACTGAATCATATTCTCTTTTTGTCTTACAGCAAATACAGAAATAAAGGTAAATACAGTAAATCAGGTTATGCAGGTAAGCTGATTAAAATGATTGCATTCTCCTTCAGTCTCACAACACAGTCACTGGCACCATAAAGAGAACTAAGAAGTGCCAACCCTTTCTGTCATCGTGTAAATCACTTTGAGGGAATTAATTTCCTTGAGCTTCATGCAAACTGCCTAGCTCTTAAAAGGCTAAAGTAGTCATTCAAGCACCTTTAATAGGGGATAAAAATGACCATACTCAAAGGCAATTACCCTTTTTTAAAGCCAGAAATGCAATGCTGTAGTTTTACAATCAATTTAAGCCAGATTAAGCTGTCAGGGTTCTAATTCTCCCTTGTGTCAGCACAAGCATTTACCTTCTGGTCAAAACTAAACAGATGATTTTTTGCTATGTTAGTTTTAAGCAAGATCAATTCACCAACCTGGCTCACTGTACAGCTAAACAAAGCTTTCCCAGGAGGGGAAAGATGGCAGGGAAGTGAAGGCAGGTGATAGAAACACTTCTCTTGGAATCAGTGCCAGATGCTGCTGCTGATGATGATTTAGAAGTTACAGCATTAGAAGCAAAAGGTTTCTGTCTCTATTGGTTACAGATGGGACCTCAGGGCAGATGGGCTACAGGGCAGTAGGAAACACCCCAAAGATACATGTGTAGAGTAGCTGAAAAGACTAACTTTAAGGCATTAAATTTTTCATGTAAAAATATGTTTCCTAATGAAATAGAAAAGGATTTTCTCTTTTCTTTTCATCTTAGAACACTTCCAAACATGCTGTGTGCATAAAACCAAAGAGAGTAGTTTTTTACAGAACAAAACAAATTTATTTTCAGAATACTACATGGACATATATTGTACTTATATTTTAATTTAACTATGCACAGGGGAACTAAATACACAGTCTGAGTCAAATAGAAATATGGGAGAACTAGACCCACAATATATCTTGACTGCAGTTTCTATCAAAGGCTGAAGTCCTTTGGGATTCATATGGATTGACAAAACAATTAAAAAGGGAAAAAACCAATAAACTCTAATGGAAACCATGTTTCTCTTCTGTTGCCAGCAGGGATTATAATATTCTTAGTAGTACATATCTCTCAGAATGAAAAGTGGGTGCGAAAAAAAAAAGGGGGGGAAGACGCAGCATGAGGGAAGGGAAGGAAAACAAGCATACATTTGTTTTTATATCTTTCAGTGTTAATGATTTGAAGGGGATCATTTGATAAGACAAATAGGTCTTTCAGCTTTTAGCCCACCAAAAGTGAAAAAACTCAGACCAGTGGCACAATATTTTTAGAAGAGAGTAATGGAGTAAAAGGTTCCACATAGTTTGGAAATGGCATTTAGATGCATTTTCCAGAGATAGAGGATGGTGTTTGTAAGAATGACTAGCTTCTAAAGACAGCAATAAATTTCTCCTGCTCATGAGAAATAGTCTAGCCTTAAGTGCAGTAGACCTGATCCAGATCCTGGATTTCCAGATCCAGGGACAGAATTTCTTCACTGTTTAAGGGACTGAAGACTAAGTTGTGCAGGAGCCTTTGGCTTAAGCAGTCTTTTGTGATGCTGAATTTTGTTGTTATTTGTAATTTAGCTACTATTTAAGGACAAAATCTGCTATGGGAAACTCCTGTCCCATCACGGAATTAGGGTTTCCATGGAACATCGTCTTCAACATACCAGATGTTTAGTGAAATTGTAAGTTTGCTACACATGTAAAACTCAAAGCTTTCTGAGCTCATATCTTAAATAAAATTTATCTGGAAGCTATAGATAAAGGCAAACAGTTAGCTGGACTAGCAGAAAGGTGCTGAAAGATGCCACAGTAGAGACAGTAGTCTTCTTTTCCTCATTAGAACTCAATTTTTAGATTATCCTGAATCATGAGCTTCAGGTAGAATGTCAGATATAAGGTTCATTGAACTAGCTTGGATAAGATCTGAATTAATTTGTCTTTTTAGTCCAGTTGCCCCATGCTGTAGTTGATCCTCTTCTGGTTGTAGGTACCAACATTCCTCATGATCTGTGGTTCCGCCTCTCTGCTCTGCTCGGGCGAGACCCCACCTGCAGTGCTGCATCCAGCTCTGGGGTGACAACACGGGAAGGGGACCTGCTGGAGTGAGTCCAGAGGAGGCCAAGAAGATGATCAGAGGGATGGAGCACCTCTCCTATGAGGACAGGCTGAGACAATTGGGATTGTTCAGCCTGCAATAGAGAAGGCTTTGGGGTGATCTAACTGTGGCCTTCCAGTGCCTGATGGGAACTTGAAGGAAAGATGGGGCAAGACTATTGAACAATTTTCATTAGATAAGAGAATACTACAATTGTTTTTGATTGCAATTTTACATTATTCTCTCTACCTAAATACCAAAATATAGAGTAGCAATGAAAATTTATATTTGTTGAGCTGCGATTATTGTGATTATACAGATGAGAAATGAAGAAATGCTAAAATACTCCCTTTTAAAAAGTAGCTGGGACAATGATCGACAAAAGGGGACTATGCACATCCAAAGTCTGATGCTGTGATTAATTATCTTACTTAAAAGGGAAAGAAAACAACTATTACCATGGTAAAATAAGATATTATTTGGTGGGAAATTATATCAACAGAAGCTTCAGGAAAAGAAAAGAAAGCTTTTGTGTGGTCTTTGGCATGAAAACAAAACAAAATCTGGATCAACTTATTATAGTTGATATAAACAATAGAATCTGAGTTTTTATGACATCATTTATGAAATTTTAATTAGTACAGAGACTCATGAACCTGTCAGACTACAGAAAGTGAAGCAGAAAATTAAGAGTATGGAACTGCAATGCATACAACTCAGTTTTATGTCATCTATTTTGAATGCTATGCTTTTCCTTTACATATATAAAAAAAATACTATAAAATTAATGTTTCACTGCCTCTTGTTCTTTTCACAGTGTTGCAATGGTTTCTTAAATGTTAATTTAGAGTGCAATGTGTCCAACACATAAAAGAAAAACGTAATTTAAAAAATGTTGAATTATCCAATGTTATTAGATTTCTTAAAAAATTATTATTGTAAACTGATATTATGCCATTTGTTTTATTCTACAGAAACCTTTAGCACTTTTAAGGATTTTTAACATCTGGAAGACTCTAAGATAGCCTCTGTGACTTTAAAAAGTCAAAAAATAATAGGAAAACAAGGAAAATAACTCAAAAAGTCAGACCCAACTCTCATTTATGTTAATGTGAATAGAGCCTACAATGATATGATTAGAAAGGGAAAAAATAAAACCCCAAGGAATAAAATCAAATACCCACATAAGTTCAAGTAACTAATGAGATCAAATACTGATTTCTTTTTTTCTTATTTTCTTTCTAAACTGAGGATGTTCAGTCTGTGTAGTATGTCAGCCCCTCAAACAGAAACAGTGCCTGACATTAAAATGTATTTTTCCTGAAGAGCAGTGCTATCTCCTTTTCAAAGGCAGGAAACTGCAAAGTATTGTGTCTTCTCAAGTTCAAAAGTAAATTTGAGGTTGAGGCTATGCCTGAGTAGAAACCAAAGTCTTCTGATCTAATCCTTAGTAAAGTGTAATCTTGACAGAAAAATTTGCCTCTCCCTCCATCAATCAAACTGTGTTGTCTTCTGTCAGCAGGGTATCTATCCTTATTTAGGTATCTTTGGGACACACACACTTGTTCTTGAGAAGATGCTAAATTGCACCAGTCTGACTGGGAGCAAGCCAGAAATACAATTTATTTCTTGTCTTTTAATTACACTCTGCTCCTTATAACGTCATAAAAACCTAATGCACCTTATTTGCTCTTTAAATAATTCTCCAATGCCAACTCAATGGTTGTGGGAAACGACCCACAAATTAATTTTCTTTTCTGTCTTTTAAATCTATGAACCTAGGAAAAAAAAACTCGTTTTATAATGGCATATGAAGTCTCTAAAGTAAAAGAAGATGGGGATGCAGTTTGAATCAAAATTAGTCAACTAGCATGATGAAGTTAACCAGCCTGAACATTTTTCTAAGAAAATTAGGGACAATTAAGTGATAAAAGGTGAAAAAAATAAAGAAATAATTATAAATTAAAAAGAGTGTGGGGATTTTCTAAAAGAAAATTCAAAGGCAGAAACATAAAACACACAATGAAGGGAAAATAAACAAAAGTTTTGAATCATGTGACAGCACACTGAAATTAGAGCCACATGTGATAAATGAATGGAACAAACATAAGTTAAAGGAACCCTGTTAAGTAAGAGTTTGGATATATGTGAAACTTTGTCTTACAGCTAAAAACAGGACAGAGTGGGACAGAAGGACAAGAAAGGGTGAATACAGAAATTACAGGTCAAAAGTTCTGCTTTTGGTTGGTTAGTGTCAGCACATGGTGTTAGATTGCAATAAAATAGAACAGCACACGTCACTATCATATGAATACACTTTATCAGCACAAAAAAGGAAAATATTCAAAGGCACACAACCTGCACGTAGATATACACAAAGCCAAAAGCCAACAACAACAGAATTATGGACAGGAAAAAAAAAAAAATAGATATTTTCAGATTCTGTGTCATTTATTGCTTATTACAGGGATTATATATGGAGTAGAAGGCTTCTTTTTGATGTTAGATGACATCGCTTTTTGCAAAGAGCATGCTTTCATCTATTTCTATCCAGCAAGCAGGACAGCTGAAGCATCATTTGAAATAAGTAAGTGACCAAAATATGGAAGGAGGTGGTATTCAATGAATAGGAACTAAAATAAACAACTTTAATAATTGCAAACAAACATAGAAGAAAGGACCTGGAGAAAATAAGTAAAATCCTGAAACTGCAAATTACAAAAGCTGTGGAATTCACCAGAGTTTTCTCAGTGATTCCAGATGTCATCCATAATTAACTCAGAAAAATCCCCTGTTCTATAAAAGACAAATTTAAAGAGGAAAAGCTTTTTAGACATCTGAGCTAAATGAAAGTAATGGAAAATGCCATGGTAGAAAAGGAATGGAAAAGTACAAGACTAAATAGAGATTAAACACAGATATGATAACTCATGTACAGAACAAATAACGAGTTCTCATCATCATTCATGATCTCTTTTGAAGAGAGGTCATGAATGTACAGACACAGAAAAAATGAGAAAGTGCTATTTTATGCATGTAGATGGCATTCACAATTCACAGGGCAGGGAGCAGGAGATGCTAGAACAGGCAAAGGAGAATACTGGGAATTCAGATAGACATCGTGAAATGAACCATGTCAGAAACAATAAAAAAGTTTCAGGTATGGTTTGCTTTTCTTCTCCAACATGACAATAAAATGAAAAGCTTGCATTTTCAGAAATTGGAGAGAGCAACAAGAACTGTCAAGATGATAATGTCTCTTTAAAAATCTTTACTGCATCTTCTGTTTTTGAGTATGCTCTGGTTATGTATTAGAGGTAATATGTATATTATGTAAATTAATTCTTGAATCTGCATGTTCAAAGGATGAGAATACCTTAGAAGGCAAATCACCACTCCCACTTGTATAATTGTTTTATCTCTGCCACAGACATTTAGCATCTGTTTTTGCTAACACTTGTGAAGTTTTCTGGGAGCTTTGACTCAGCTCATTAGCAGGTTTACTGCAGCCAAGAAGTCAGTGGACCACAGAGCAAACTGTCCTTTTCAGAGGCAAAAGGGAAACAGGCATGTGAAAACTGGCTAATTCATACACCACTAGAAAATTTCAGTGTCACCACTCTATAATACCTGCACTGCTTGTCAATGGATTAATGATGTATTAGTGTGTTAATGAGGACCAAACACAGACAACAGGAGTTGCATCATCAGAGTCCCTGTATAAACTCAACCCTGGCAATGAACTAGGTCAACAGCAATAACCATCCAAATTGTAACTTATCTCTGCATTGGACCTCAACCCATATTTATTGTGTCTGTTCCACCCAGTAGGAGGCTGGTACACACATACTGGCTGACAGGCAGTAGGCTTTTTCTAGTCTATGGAGAGAAAAAAGTCTTGATCTTAAAATTAGTTTAATAACATATATTTTTATTTCATGTGGAAAGAATTTGTAGCACTGCAGCTAAACTGTTCTTGGGCCTTACGTTCCAGCCAGAGCTGAAGGCACATTTGCAGATAACACCAAGTGAATGACATTAAAATCTTCCAGAGGAAAAGGAATAGCAGAGAAAAACACAGAATTATTTCTTGTCAGCACTTGCTGGAGACCTACCTCATATTAGGTATCCTAATCGGGCTGAAGCAAATTTAATTGCAGTATGTTCTATATATTCTTGGTGTTTTATAATATTGTTAATGCTATACATACTTCTTGCTCAAGTGGTCATGACCAGTTGCAAACCTCTTTTGTCTTGGAATCTTTTTGGTCATTAATTTTTATAATTTAAAATCACTGGACAGCTATTTTCATACTGGAAATAAAAAGTTTAATTATTGATACCATGGGAGCCAGGATATTAAAGTATAATTTTCAATACTTTACTATTTATTTTTACAACATTAAGCTAAAACATGGACATATCTTTTTAAGTACTGTTTAAAGACTGCCTTGACTTTTTATAGTAAAATTTGTTGCTTACACAACACTGTCACATTCAAACAAAGAGAAAAAACATTGTGTAGGTTTTTTTCCTCCAGAATCACGAAGAGTAGAGTCAAATAGAACATTTTCCTGGAAAAACTGCCGTGAGGTGCAGGGTAGAACTGAATCCAGCTTGCTTTTGGGCAGGTGATGTGCATGTCTGAATGCTCGCAGCAGCAGTCTTTCAAGTTGAAAGTGAAGTAAAGAGCTCAAAAATGGACGCAGTAGATATGAACTAAGAAGAAACTGCTCTGGAATACTTCTATGAGCATATAATTCAGCATTATGTGAAGCTAAATTATCCCTCCCCGTAGTTTATATTTAGAGGTCATCTACTTCTAAGAATGACGTGAAACTTAAACTTTGTGGTAGAATCTACCAAGATCAATTTCTGTGTAGTACAGTTCACACAGCTGTATTGAACAATAACTTTCAAAAATAGACCTCAGGCATAGATATAGATAAAAAAAATATGCTCCTTGCTCTAATAGAAACAGTGCGGGCCATACAACAGACAAATACACAGCTTGGGAAACAGGCAGGGCTGCTGAACACTTACAAGTTAGATAGCTGTTCCTGATAGTTACTTTTTAGTTATTTTTTAATTATTTTTTTCCCTTGCAGTTTCCTCTGAAAGAGTTGAATGCGACACTTTCCCATTTTACAGATGAGGAAATGCAACATAAAATCAAACCACTTGTCCAAGATCAAACAGGCAGCCTTTGACAAAAGTATGAACTCTAAATCCCAGGATACCAGTGTAGTCATTGGACCACTCTTCTGCTTTTACAAAACTACCCTTTCTGTCAAATATCATCTTTAAGCTTGTTGACTTTTGAAATTACTTGTCCCTTGAAAATGGCAAAGTTGTGTTAAATGATTTACAATATTGGGAAAATTAAATGTTATTCAATTTTCATCAGAGCTAGATGAAAGCCCTGAAATACGAAAATGACAGAATTTCCCTCTAGTGGCTTTCTCAATATTTCATAGTGTCAGGAAGACAAATTTTTTTCTTCAGTTTTTATTTTTTAATTTATTCCTTACATACAGTCTTTTTTGTCTCACTGAGTAATTCAGTTTTATAAATTTCTTTCAAATAAATCTTATTTCTTGAACCTTTACTTGCACCAAAAGGAAATTAAGATAAAATGTTTTAACTCAAACACTTTTGAATAAATTAATTTCCATGCCACACACAGTTTAAAAAAAAAAAATATCCTTTCCCCTCCAACTTGGTGAGGAGTAGGGTTCTAACAACAGATCTTTCCATTCCTCTTCTGATTTCATTCTTTCTTGCTTTGTTGTTAATCACTATTATTTTGTATTAAATACAAAAATATTTGATCATCCCTAATGCATCCTAACATTCAGGGAAAAAAATTGCAATCAATCAATAAACAGAATCAGACTTTTTCAAGGGCATGAAGTTGTAAAACGAATTGAAAAAATTATATCCATATGTGTTGGTAAATCAAGTCTTCAAATTGTGTTTTATGAAATGAGAAATATACCAATGAAAATATAAAATAAGTTTGTTTTTACCTAAAACACATGTTGAATAAAGTAGAGGGCTATTTTTTACATTTCAGGATATTGAAACATAAAATTCTAAAAAACTTTACAAAAAGTTATATTGTCAGTTGTTGCCGAATTTTTTGGTTGGATTTGTGTGTGTGTGTGCTTATTTTTTACTGTTACTTAAAAATTTCAAAATGGATTACTTCCTGATCAATATGAAATTGGTAAGCATCAACAGTTAAAGATCTCAGAAACTTTATCCACCTTGACTCCTGTTTAATCTATAGATCTCTAACTCATCCCAAAGTTATCCTCTAAATGCATAACACTGCTTTCTGATGCAGATCAGCCACCTAACAATGCTTTTTCCCTCTGATTTTTCAGTACAGAGAGGAGTGCTGGGCTAAACCATAACTTGATGCCTTCTCCACGGGCTCTGCATACCAGTGTATTGTAATGTATTTCTTCTTCATGCTCTTTACTCTGTATGGAGTGCTCTGTTAAAGAGCTCTAGTATGGCACTGAGCTTGGTCAGTTTTCAGCATCAGACAGGAATATCAGTAGCTTCAGAAGCATAAGATAAACAGCCAAGTGCTTCTCTAAAAGGCCTGTGAGGAATTTTGGCTTCTATGTATAGTTTTTAATTCCTTTTCTACAGAGACCACACATATATTTGGCATATTGCAGAGTATATGGGGGGAAGGGAGTTCAAGCTCTTTAGTATATATGTAACTTTTTATTTTGGCTTTTGAAACTTATGAAGTGAAGCAAGAAATGAATCAATGACAAAAACAAAGATAGGAAATCATTCCACAAGTATCAGCCATATGAATAATCTGATAATGACCATCCATATTTAAATATAGATGACTGGTGGAATGAGAAACTCTCTGTAATTTAATGTTATTTCTTAACAGTACTATTCTCAGGAATACCAATGCATCTGCCACTAATTTCATGTAACATTCAAGGTGGCTCTGGGAAAAGTCAGACACAGGGATCAAGTGAATTACTGATATTAGTATAGCATAGAAGACTATTCCAATAATCAGCTCTTCACCAAGTAAAAGTAATTTATCTACAGCTCCTTGTACATTGCAATACAAACTAATAACCAAGTTTTTTCAAACCAGGCCTCATTGAAAAAGGAACCTGGCAAATGATTGAAGTGATCTGTACTCATTACCAACCAAGGTGTCATGGACTGTTTATTGAAAATAGTGTTTTAAAGACAACAAAGCAGCTTTCTATGGTTCATCATCTAAATAAAACATTGTCTAAGATATTATGGATAATGTCAACCATATTATTTTAGTGAGTGACTCCTTGGAGTTATTTGAACATTTCTTTGTAAAAACAGGTATAATTTTAATTAGGCATGGTTATTATTTTAGATGGCCCAAAACATTTAAGGTTATATAAGAGAAGAAAAAATTTTTGAATCCTCTTTAATTCTGACATCTGACTGCATTCCAATGTATTTCTTACTTTGTAGCTGTGAATATTTTATAATTTTGTTCTCCTATCTAAAGGGAGAATGCATAATCCTTTTTTTGTTGAGATACTGTTCTTTCAATTAGCCTTTGGTGATAGATTCAAATTTAAAAGGTATTTGTTCTTTTTCAGAGAATTTGCTCCTACTGCTTAAAGTGAAATGGAGAAAAGACAGGATGAGATGAAGGTGCCTGAAGCTATCACAGACTCCTGTTGGCTTGTTTGACAAGATCTTACTAGTACAGATGGGAAACAGGCTATTACAGAGATGGATATTAGTACAAGAATCAGAGAAGAAGCACATTTCATACTGAGCCTGATCAAAGATCAAGAGTAAAGGTATGAAACAAGGATAGTCTTTTAAAAAAATCATGCCACTGGTTGTCATGAAACATGAGAAAAACAGAGAAAAAGCTCACACTAGGCCTGCTCTAAGATAAAGAATGTAAATATAAAGCAAGAATTGCCTTAAAAAAAATTATTTTGTACCAAGATAGTCTGGTTCTTATAAAACTATAAAAGCTACGGAAATGGATTTTTTTTTTTTTTAAATCCAAGGGAAAGTAAAACTTCTGTGTTAATGAAGTAAGTCTAGAAAATCTTCAAGCTGCTGAAGGAACTGGCCAAATAAATTAGAATAAAATTTCATGGTTCCTGCTACATGTCATTGAGAGGCTGGTGGTGCAATTCATGCTTAGCATTAAGAAGCTATGCAGAATAAAAATCACTGACTGCATATCTATATCACTGACTGATATCCATATCATATGGTCTACTTTTGTTAAAACTCCTTTTGGGGCAATGGACAATTACTTAAATAAAAAAGATGAAAGGATTTGTAATGAATTAAGTCATGCTGTCAATAGTTCAAAAAGTGAACAGCATTTTGAAGATTCCTAGGGGTAGAATAATGCTGACTACTGTCATTTTACTAAACCCTATCAGAAAACAGGGGTTAGGCAAAGCATCAAAGCAATTTCTGACTTGAAGAGCTGTCTTTTCTAATGATTAAACTTCTTAGCAATTAAAATATATTTTCTTACACCTTATATTCTGGGCAATGTGGTTGAAATTTGTGAGTAATTTTAGACAAACTTTTGATAGACAAATTGTATTGGTTCTGTAGTCCACTGATATATAATGGATCCTTTGAGTGGTCCTAAGCACAGGTATCAGCATCTGCACATATATGAGGAACAAATTCCTTGTTACACACAGACTTCCAAAGGTAACTGTATGTACTGGAGTATTCTCAATAGCCCAAGTTTTATTCTGGTATAACAGAAATATTTAGTTACCATCAGTTAAACCTACCATTTTTATACTCAGATTTAAAGGACAAATTTATAAGAGATGCCAATAATCACAGATCTTTTTAAGATGTAGGTTTAAATATTCTCTTCTTGCTCTTCTTTGTCTATCTTCATTGCATGAAATACATTTCTTTCTTCTTATTTTATCAAGATCTTTTAGGTCAAGGCTTGTGCTGTATCAGAAAACAACATAATGGCAAAGGGAGAGAAAAACAGATAAAATAAACTTTTCATAAGGAGCTTCCTTGATGTACTTATACAAGCAAGTAAATGAAATATTTAGAAACTGGGGACTCAAGAGGACATTTGGTAGTGAGAAAAATCTTTATAAAATAATTTGCCACACTGTATTTTCTTATTCCAAAATGTCAAGTTTCTTAAGATCTGTATCTTGATCTTCATTTCCTTCTGTACTGGTGAGGGAAAAATATTTCTTTTATCAGCTCTTAAAGAGAAAGAAAAGGAAGATCTTGAAAGTTTCAGTAGGTTCATAAGGAAAAAGAGAACCTGAAGGTCTTTTTATACTAATGAAATTCTAGAGTTCAGGTCAGTACAGAAAGCAGTTTGGAATGGGAATTGAAATAGTTTTGAAAAAAGTCTTATCCTTCTGTGTTTTAAAGGAGTTATTGTTACTTTATTTGGTCTAAAACATATTAATCATTTACCTCTTAATCTTTTAGTTATTTGGTGAGAGACCAAACAAGGTTCTTTTCAAATTACAAGGATCTCCATGAGACTTCATAAATTAAATTTTTTTTTTACCATTCCCTTTTCTGTTTTCCTGTCATTTGCTTAGTATATATTGAAGCAGCCCTTATGATCTGTTATCTATACCTCTAATTTCTTTACTAAAGTGAAGAGGTTTTTCTTTTACTCAATGATTTTAGTATGGAGCAGTTTTGGCCTCTGCAAAAACTTGTGAAGTAGTTGGGTAGAACAATTATCTTCATGATTTTCATAAATTCTTTTTAACCAGCTGCTTTCTCTGTGGTTGAGGGAAGCTGGGTTTTGCTGAGAGTTGTCAGATATTTTCTACATCTGATAGAAAGGCCCTCTGTGTAGCAAATTTGTAACATGTGTAAACCTCTAATATTCGAACAGCCTTCCTGTTTTTTCCATTCTTTCTATTTCTTTTAATTATAATTAATGTTTGAGTATTTCTCACAGACAATGACAATGAGAGAAACATTAAATATCCTGAGGAAACAGCATGAGAGGGGAGAGTTTATGAGATCTGCTTTTGTCTCTTAGTAACAGTGGAGAGTAAAAATATGTTTTTCTCTCTGGAAAAAGCACACAAAGATTCAGAGATAGCTATGCAATTCCAAGGACAAACTTGAAATGTCTTTCCTCTATTGATGGATTACATAAAAATGGTAATTTCAAATCAGTGAAACCTGCATTTCCATATCCTGGTGCTGATACTTGATTCTAGTTTTAATGTTTATCAATACAGTGAAGAATGTTAAAAATATAAGGGCCCTTTATTTCCCATAACTTATTTAATTTCAATTATTATTCCTATAGTGGTCTTCAGAATTTTAAATTTACAGTAATTATAATATTGATAGCCAACAATGCAACACTTCGAATATTCAGATTTAAATGGAGATATATTAGACAAGTATTTTAAAATTGTTGCCTAATGCCTAAAGGATTCAGAACTAATATTGAATTAAGTCGGTATACTCGTCACTTCCATCTGTTATTGTAATGAAATGTGTATTTTTTCAATATCAGGGAAAAGAATATTTATCAAAATATGTCAGAATTCAAGGAAGTACAGATGTCTGTGGATGTTGTACATGTAGTTCAGGGCAACTGTGTATGGAAAAACACGTTAACTTCTGGAAGATTTTTTAACAGAAATGTTCAATAATAATTAAGGTACTAGAAAAATGCAGTGCTGGAGTCGATAAAAGTATAGCCATCGAACTTTTCCATTTAGTTATTGTTCATCAAGGTCTTTGTAAGCGAGGTCTGAAGATTTGTTATCTGGCAGAAGAGTTGTGTCAGTTCAGTAGCAGTGCTGTGGAAGTTTGCAGACATTGACCAAAGCTTCTGCATTCTCCCTGCATCAGAGAGTCCACAATAGAGACCTTGACAGAGCAAAACAAAAAAATCAGTTGTGTATTGCCATTAATGTGGGCCAAAGAGGGATGACAGTAGACAAGTGCCTGTGTCTGTCTGAAATGCAGTGATAGGTCTATAACTACCTTAGGAAAAAAAATTTAAACAGAAACAAAGAAATGTAAGTTTTCCCACAAAAGGAGGAAGACTGCAATCTCCCTTGTGGGTTTACAAATAACCCTGCCTCATGCTCCATATCCTCCTTTTCTGTCTGCATTTCAACACTGAACATTCAGTTGCCCTCCCCATCTATAAGTTTTAATTGTTTTGAAATACCTTTATTCACTGTTTCCATTTTGTTAGAATTTGATTACAACTACTGACTGAAGTCATTCAACTTTTATTTTTCAAGCAAGTGATGCAGTTCTAAAACATACTCAAAATCTGCTATCAATTTGTCCTTGCTTTTCCTAGTATCTAAGGAACAGGCATTCAGGAAAACAAAAGCACTTAGTAGGACCTAAATAATTTATCAAGTCCTTTGTAATTCCTAAGAGACATAGGAGAGAAGCAATAACAGAAATAAAAAAGGCAGCATCGAAGAGATGGGCAGGGGGTGGGTGGATAGAAATGAGAAAAAACAATTAAGACAAAAGGTAGAGATTTTGTATTTATGAATAAATTTGTGCATGTCCCAACACATGCCCACATGTGCACAAAAGATTTGAGGAGAAAAGAAAGAAAGCAATGTCTTATTTTTGGCTATTTCCAATGGAGGAGGAAAAAAAAATGTTAGGGTTAAAAATAATTAAATTAAAAAAAAAAAACCTAGAACCTACACGCAATTTGCCCCTAAAACAATTTTTAAAAGTACAAACTGAACCAAGAAAATAGATGCTTGGGCAACTTTTTGATTTTTCCATACGAACTATATTTGTCTGCTGCAAAATAAAGTTTCATTTTTTTTTACTCTTTGATAGAAGCAAATGTCAGAGAGGTGTGTGTTGTTTCCGTGCAGTGCAGCTGAGGAGTGGGTAAAAGGGCTTTTTGTCCTTCAATTGATATATTAAAAAAAACCAAAAAAACAAACAAAAAAACAGTAACGAATAAGATCTCAGTTTTTGTTAGTACTTCCAGCTGTTCAACAAACAAAGATAACTGAGAGCTTAGCATTTACTCTTCAGATTTTATTGCTGAGAGTTTCTGATTCGGCATTCCAGGTACCAGTGGTTAAAGAGCAGCATGCACACAGCTCTGTGTGCAGCAAGCAGACCACAGGCACTGCACCCAAATGTGAGAGCCAAGTTGACTCCACTACTAGCTCATTGACTTTAAATCATTTTAAGGGCCACTACATTTTGAAATTATTCATTTAAACCATGATAGATTGCATCAGTTTATATTCAGAGAAGCAATAAAGAGGAAACCTACGTTCACCTCTCAACAATGCATCCTCTCCCAATGCTGGGCCTCAATGATAATAGGAATACTATCCCTTATGGCTTTTCTGGTAGTTAAAGACCATTAGAGCTCGACAGCATGCCATGCACTGATAAACACCGTTTGACTGATGAGTCCACTTTTTTGAGGAGTGACTGTAGCAATATGAATTCAGGTAATAAAGAGTTCAGGCACTACAGGTTTGCACTTCAGTTTATTATATTCTAAGAGTGATTCAATAGTGTTGAAAAGATACAGTGTAATTCAAGTGCTTCCCTTTCAGCACACAGTCACTGCTACAAAAAAAACCTCTTTTTGCAGAGATAGAAAAATGAAAAAGGCTTTTGGAGGTCAGGCAGTCTGACCTCCTGCTCAAAGTAGGGGTGACTTCAAATGTAAACCCAACATACTCAGATTCTTTTCCAACCAGTTTTAGAGGCTCCAAGGGGGAAGATTTCATGATTTCTCTGAACTATCCTTTCTAGTGCTTAACCACTCTAGTTGTGAAGATTTTATTCTTTTGTTCAAAGTAAGGTTATCTGACTCAAGACTAATCAGATTAAATAAAACTACTCAGTGTGGGTCAGAGGAACAAAGATATGATGAAAATAACCCCTGAGTCTTAAATTCTACCAGAGCTGGCTTAAGATGTCTGGGAAGAATTCTTCTGTCTCCAGATTTCCACCAAATTTAGCCATATATAACTTTCTGTTATTGCAACTGGTTTTGTCATTTCATTATGCACCTTTTGTCCTCTCGCTTCCCAGGAAAAGGTTTTCTCTTCCTTTCCATCTTCTCTGCAACCTTTCTGTAGTGCTTTTTTCTTGCTTACATAAACCCAGTAACTCTAGCTCCTAAACATTTTATGACCCTCCATTTGATTGTCCCTAGAATTCATGCACAATTTGGCAGAAGACTAAATAGAATTACCAGTGTGAAGGCAAGCAGCAAGCCTATTAGGACAGCAGCTTTTATTGGCAGATGACTGTATCAGGTCCTTTAACAGAAGATTTTTCTTGACTATTTTTACTCGTGACTTCTCCTGTGGAGCTGGAATAGATTTATCAGATAGGCATAGCTCCTCCAGAGGCCTGCCCTGACAGAGCTCACTCTTTCACTGCTGTTGACAAAGACTTGTATTTTTTCCACATCTGCAGACACAGAAAGAATCATCTAGTTGTCAGAACACATCATCTTTCAGCTTCCATCATTGAGGAAATCCACCTATGTTGATTGCAGGTTTTGTGAGTCCCTACTGTTGTGGGAGGTAGAGCTTGAATTCCTCCTCTCCCTTCCCTATCTTGGAGGCTTTATAAAACCCCACTTGATCTGTCATTCCTTCCTCCTTTGCTATGCAGCATGCTCACTCCCTCTCTCACCTAGTAACTCAGTGATTTAAGCAGATCACACACCTATCACTGATGAGACTGTCACTGTCACCAGTTAAAGCTTCAGGGAAGAGCTATGAAATCAAGTTGCTGCTGAATAGTCACTTTTTAGCTAAGCTCTCCTCCCACTGATGTATCTTTTCAGCCCTTAAGTAGCTTTTGCTTTTTTATTCCCCCAAGTATACTAAGATGTACTACATGTAGGACATTCTTGTAGTATAAATGCACCATTAAACTAAGAGCAAAGGGATATTATTAGCTCTGCCTCTTCATTTCCAAACACATAAACAGGGAGTGAATATTTTTCTTCCACACATTCAGTCTTATGATGATTTGGTTTTAGTATGTCTCAGCAAGTCTTCTAGCCCTCTGGCACTTCTTTCTTAGAGCTGAACTTCAGCATGTGTCTGCTTCAAGCACCTGTTTATGAATGCAGCTAATTGCCACCTCTTTAACACTAATACATGACATCATCATCATCTAACATACAGTGAAGAATAAGTAACAGAATCTGCAGATGATCACCAGCCAGTTTACTTTAACATTTAGCTGATGAATCTTTGAGTATGTTTCCCATCAGGGTAAGTCTCTAAGGAAGGTCTGCACAATTTCATTATTGGTGAGAGAAAAGACAGCACCTGCATTTCATTAAAAATTCGTAGTAGCTTTGGTTGTAGACAGTCTCTATTTTACTTGGTTGTATCTTTTGTCCCCAGGGTTCTTGACCAAATCTGAGTTTATTTGGGAAGACCAAATGCAAATGGCCCAACCATTTTTGCACATGATGAGGATTAAAAGATTTTTTTGTTGTTGTTGTAGAAATATTATTCTATTGCTTAAATATTTTGTTCAACAGATATATGTCTAGAAAAGCCATTAATAGAAAATCGAGATTTTATTTGGTGTTGGAATGGTCTATTTTAAAGAGACGTGACTGTCTCTTTAATAAATCCTGTGTTCCAGGATTAATTAAGCTGAAGTGGGACTGAAAAATGGAGGTTTGCCTGTAAACACCTGTTCCTCAGAAATAGCTTATTCTACATTTATAAAGTTTTACTTAAACAGTAGTTGTTTTTTATATCCAGGTACAACTTAGCTTGAAAATTAGAAGTTGTCTGGGCTGAATAAATGCTATTTGTTTGGAATATGGAGACCCTGAGAAATGGAAATGTTTGATGGAAACAAACTACAAGATAACCCATTCTTATGGTCATACAAAGCAAAGAAAACACTGGTGAATAAGTTTCTGTTTTCAATTGAGTGCAACAAACAGTTTTTAAACACGATATGCAGTTAAATAAAGTAGAAAAGAGTCAGAAATTGTGCTTGTTAACAATATAAATATAATCTGTGAAGTATTCTACACTCACATTCACTTCAAAGAGAGGATGCAGCACAGAATTGACTTTTCCATTTTTTTTTCTGTTTTGATAGCTTATGCTATCACTAAATAAAATTTATCTTCACATGCACTGTCTCTCCCAGAGAAAATAAAGACACTTCTTTGGAAACAAGGCTATTTGATATTCAGCATGATCTTTATTGTCATTTTATATAAAGTTTACATAATCCACCATAAAAAGGAGAAGAAATCCAAGAGGAAAAAAAAAAAAATTAATGCCTTATCAGTTTATATATTTCATCCATTTTATATCTCTTCTTCAGCATCATATGAGTCCCTCTTTCTTGCTTTTTGCTCAATAAAACTGTAGGCTGTCTCTCTTGGATAGAATGTGCAATAAAGATGCAATAAATTCACATTAACAAAACCCAGTAAGTCTGAGGAGACAAGTCAAGGTCCAGAACTTGGAGATGAGTGTTTACTACACATACCTTTGCAGAGTGTGGATGTAACACTCAGCAACACTTGAAAGAAATCATTTCTCATTCAAAATTCATTGTATTGTAACTACAGATTTAGTAACATACTGGCAGTTTCTATTGATTAACTCAGGGAAATTGTGGAAACTTGAAGCATGATGAAAGTGCCTTTAAAAGGAAATACTGATTTTATCCAGGGAGGGTGGTATACAAGCCTGCTAAAAAGAGGTGAGCAGTGTAATTCTTATAGAGTAGTAACAGCAGATGACCTGGAGTCTTCCTAGTGTATGTGTTCTTCTATGTGAAAACCACTTCTGTTACAAAACCAACGTTTTCCTTTATTGCAAGTTACAATGATAAAGATTGTATTTTATACTGATGAAGGTTAAAAAGACAGAGATTCGTATTTTTGACTGAACAACTAGAACTTGAGCAGTGCTCCATGAATCCAGCAGTTGATCAGAGAACATTTTCAAGCATATCCTACTAAAAACTCACCCTGAACTTTTTTGATAGTTATTACTTGCTGAGTCTTTAAAATATATGGATTTAGCAAAAACTTAGTGACCTGCTGCACATCACGGAACAAAAATATTGTCAAACATATCAACTACATTTGATATCTTATAAAGTAGATTGGTATTTCAGGACAAATTTTAATATTATTTAATCTAAAAAAGGCTATTCGGAGGTGTTTTGAATATCTCATCGTTGGAAGTGGTCAAGTCATGTTGCATGGAACTTTGTAGAACCAGGTCTGCAGAAAGATGTCCCTGTCCATAGCAGGTGGATTGGATCAGATGAGCTTAAAATGTCCCTTTTAACCAAAACAATCCTGTGATTTTGTAATTCTCTTCTGCAACTTACCTTATGAATAATTTATTCCCTATATCATTATCTGGTTTGATATAGTAATGGATTTTCTTGAAATTAATTAAAAGCAAGAAACTTGAGAGTCATTTTACAGAATTGAACCACCATAACTTGATGATTTCTTTTTTCATATAATATATTGCAAAATCCATCTTTGTTTTTGTTACACTGCTGAAATTTCTGTAATTTATTAGAAAAGGGTATTATTTACTCTATTGAGAATATGCACATGAAATTCAGATGGTAAAGACTTATACCAATGATGAGCATGCTCAAATGAACCACTGTCATTATCTTCAGTGTTTCTGTCATTAGTAAAATCACTGTATGACTACAGATTTCCTGCACAATTTTCACATATGCATAGTGTCTTGGTTGCAGCCAGGAGAGGGTTAATTTTTGCAGCAGCCAGGAGGGGCATGGCCAACACCCTGGGTGTTTCCATATCACCTGGGGACCCTTGTGCTGTGGCCACTGATGGCCTGGGTGGTGGTCGTGTTCCACACAGGGAGCAATCACGGGTGAATCGGCCACCGGTGTGCCCTGCTGTTAGTATTGTAGCTGTAACCTTTAGTTTTCTTATTTCTATTTTCTTATTTTCTTTTTCTATGCTGTTTCTAGTAAAATGTTCTTATCTCAACCTGTGATCTTTACCTTTTGTGCCTCCATGTCTCCTCTCCATCGAACCAGGTGGAGGAGAGTGAGGAAGAAACACATGGTTTCAGGGGGATACTAGATTGGGAAGCACCATTTCTAAACAGTGACAGACATATAAAGATTTGGTATGTAAATACACCAACAAAGGTGAAAACAAAAGCTTAAAAATTAGGTTAATCACTAGAGATAAATTACCTTATTTCATAAAGATTCTTCAGTGGTTTGCATTGCACAAAATTTTAACATAAATTTTCTTTTTTTGAAACAAGCACGGCTTTGAAAGTTAAAGATAAGACTCAATTTTGTTGGCCTGTCTGGTGTAATTTAACTAGACTTCTCCCTCCACCTACTGTCTTCTTAATGTGATTTGGTAATTTCATGTCTCTGGAATGTCAGCAAGAGTAATAAAATAGCAATTTAAGAACACGTTAAAAGCCAATCTGAATGGCACTTTTCTTTTTAAGCTATTAAAATCAGGACTCACAGCAAGTCCTCATACTAGACAGCTCTGAAACTTCCATGCATAAAAAGAGTAGTTGTTTGGGCTCAGGGGATATGCTATAAAATGAGGTGCCAAATCAGAATTTACAGATTAATGTCATCTCAATGCAGCTTATGCAATTCACCTTTTTGCGCTCCTCTAAAAAATGTCCTCCCCATTACTTGTCTTCATCTCACCCTGATTTTTTTACAGCACAGCTCTTCTATTCTGTGATTCAAAAGTAAATATTACCAAAGAAGGAGGAAGCCTATACAGTTCAGAGTTCCGGCATAACAGCCAAAGACACATGGGCTGATTTCAGGTTCTGGATCTCCTTAAGTGATTTCCCTGTCTTGAAAGAGATCTCTTATTTTGGGTTTTTTTTTTTGCTTTAGTATCCAGAAGGGAAAGTGAAATGATGAAGCAGGAAAAAAAAAAAACAGGAGAAGGAAGGCTATAATTAGGATCTTTCATCACTGAGAATCAGGTGAGGAAAACAATAAGTCAAGAAATTAAGTTTTTAATGCATGTCACTCCTTCCTCTACTTTGGAACCTTCAGTTGAGTCAGATTACTAAGAAATATGCATTTTCTTCGTAATTAAGTGAAATGTTATTTCTCTGAAAAAAGAAAAAGGTATCTCTGAAAATAGATACTCTTTCAGAACTTCATTGTGATTTGGATTTTTGTGGTTGCATCTATAAAACAATTGACATTTGAGCTAAAATGTGCTGAAACTACCTCCTGACCAAAGGCTGTAGCTTTAACCCAGGGAGCATTTTACATCACAGACATATCATACTCTAGGAGAAGAACATAACACTTTTTTGTCTTGCCACCAATCAATCGTGCACAGCACCTACCTTGTACACCCATCATAGCAGGTGTACAAACACAGCAGTTTGTCCAGAGCTCAGTGTCTCTGTCCTTGTTTAATAAACACACGACCCTGGGGCAGCATCTGGATCAAAGAGTTAGAAGCCAAGGCACAGACATGACATTAATGTAATTGTCCTGTGCCTCAGGTGAGGATTTAGAGAGGGTCCCAGTTTAAATGAAGCTTAAAAGAAAGGGACAAGTGAGTCCCATCTTCCATCATTTTTCTCATGTGTCTCTTCTCACCAGCTCTTCTTACAGTTATACTTCTAAAGGAAGAAGAAAAGACGCTTCATTCAGAAAATTCCCTGACAATGGTTTGAGCTGTACTGAGCTAGATGAGAATTATATCAGATCCTCTTTCCAGCAGGCCACCCAAAATCAAGGGAAAGGAGAATACATGACTCCTCATCATTTGACAGCCACTAGCTACCCAAGTACCAAACCTTTCCACTTCAAATGAGTAGCTCATCCTCCTCTTCTAAAAAGAGTGATGTCCTTTTGCTTCTCAAGGCAACAGGATATTGCTAATAAAACAATACTTATCATTGTCATGTCCCAGATGTCCCAAAATCATCCTTAGTAGGGAAAAAAATACATATGCTCATGACACATTTGTGGGGCTCATTGACCCTTTCCACTGACACTTGCCTACTTTCCCCAATTGTCTGTCTTTCAGACAGTCCTGAGGTGAAAAATCCACTGCAAATTGTGGTCTTGGGTGCTGCCTTTTTATTAGAAGCTAAGTAGTTTGGAAAAAAAAAAAAAAAAAGAAAAGAAGAAGATGTGGACCAATGGAGATACTATAATTAGAGTGCCTACCAGCACTGAATCCTCCTGCCTGGATCTGAATAAGATTGTTCACATCCTGGCCTGAGCAAATTTAACACTGCATGTCTTGGAAGACAGGAAAGCTGTGAAATGTCTTATGTAATATTGTCCCACAGGAAAGCATCTAGCAATCATGCCCTGTTTAATTTTATTTTCTTTCTTTTCCTTCTCTGGATGATCCTATTCATTTAAACTACTTTCTGCTATGCCAAATCTTTTCTTAAGAGAGTATTATATCAAACAAGGAATGACCTTAAAATGCAGTTGAAATTTTGAATAGATTTTCAAGAGTTTGAAAAGATGGGACAATGTAGATGAAAGAGGGGAAAGACCAGGACCAGTAAAGCCATCACAGGCTTTGGTTTGCTTATACTTTGTAAGCAAGTCTTCTGCTGTAAAGGTCACTGTTAAACTAAACAATAATTCCAACAAAGTAATTACTTTTTTTTTTTTTTCACAAAAAAATCCATTGTGTAGCATTCACAGTATGTGTAGCAGTTTTGAAATTTCTGCTACAGAAGTTGCTCTAATTACATGGCAGTTATGCTTGTGGCTGGGTATGGATGGAAAAGGTTTGGTATGGGTTAGGAAAGGTCTTCACTCCAAGTGAGGCAAATGCAAACACTCAGATTACTTTTTCTGGTTTTGATGGTCCCACAGAATCTACAGGTCTGCATCAAGTACAGAATAAAGTCAGCTTTTCCTGCTGGCCATTGCTACTGCCCAACAGTGTGGGACCTACTCTGTGTGCAACTCAGAGATCAGATCACAGGCTGTTCTGCTTTAGAAATTTGTTTCTTGTTCCAAAGTCTACATCTGGTGATGTCATCTACTGCCAAAGACAGCATACGGGGCACAAGTATGCATAAAACACCTGGCACTTGGCTTTTTACAGTCCCTTGGAGACTGATGTGGTCCAATTTATCTTTTCTCAGTGGCCAAGACACTGAAAGCTCACACCGACTGATAAATCTGAAATATTGGCACTGACCATAAAAGCTAGTAAAACACTAAAGCTGGATGGGTGCTTTGCATCTATATGTTGCATCCATGATATTATTTATAATTGTGATATATATATATAACAACCACTCTTGAACCAGGTGTTTTCTCCATGGCATAGACAGAAAGCTTTTAATCCAAGTTTAAGTTGGCACTGGCTAATGATAACACCTTTTGGAAATGTATAAACCCCCAAATTTTCAACAGTACCTTATTAATCCCCTCTGAGTTCCTGCCAGGGTGGCAAGCACAGTGCTAAAAATGGTTGGCACTTTCTCACATGAAGTTTTATGTACAGAGGTGAAGGTAAGTGAAATGTCTCTGTGTTGATTTGTAGCTGACAGAAAGTTATGAAGAAAAGATACACGAAAAGTGAGTTGGAGCTAGAGCTGGCAGCTTTGTGTCTGTATTGCATGGAAGAGGAGGATCCAAGTAAGCAGCAGCTTTAAGAGTTAGATCACAGGTGGCAATACCAGACTGAACTAAGAGGGCAGACCAGTATGTAGACTGGTGAAATAGGATGTCACAACACACCTATAATAGTATTTACATCTTCATTATGTCATGAAATAAAAAAATGCATAATGAGTTTTCAAACTGTGCTATTTTTGGACAGCATTTCCAAAGCAGGTCCAAGTTATAAACCATATTCTGAAGAGAAAAATCTCCAGAACTTAAATTTGATGAAGACACACAACTGAGAAGTCACAGGATTCTCTTTGCAGGTACTTTCTACAATGAATGAGTTGCAATAATACGTGTTTATAAGGGTGTCAGTTTTCAACAATAGGAGAAAATTTAGTTGATTTTTTTCTAACAAGTTTTAATTTTTTTCTTAAATTTCATTTAAAGAAAAATAGATACACTTCTGCACTACTTTATATTTATTGACACATTTCATCCAGCAGTTTCAATAAACTTTTCATAATCAAAGTTTTAGAAATGCATATGCACGAGACAATCAATTAAACTGACTGAAAAGAGTATTAAAATGAACAACAGGTATGTTTGTAACGTTTTATTAGATCCCCACTAATAGAGGCAGTTAATTGTTTTTGTGAAGCTTTGAAATGTATGACTTTAAATAAATCTTACTCTTTTCAAGTAATATAATTTTAATGACGCTAAATATAAAAGAAACTATATAAAATAAATATAACTTCTTTTAGCTAGGAAAAAAAAAGTCTTACCTGGTGATGTAAGAAAAAGTCTTTCTTTTGAGTTCCATTTGCAATTTTATTTCCTTTTCTTGCTGTTTTTTTTACTTTTCTGCCGTTCTTGTCTGCGGATGGATTTTTATAAGATTTTCAACTGACATACAAAGTCAATAAGACACTCTTTATATAAACCAAAACTCTCCATTCTCTAGCCCAGGTGTTTAGAAATAAGAGACAGGGTACAGTTTTGAACCGCAACTCATAATTTTGTATAAATGCTGGTTGATATTAATAGCATATTCAACTTTCTCCTACAACATCTCTTATTTTCTTCAGCAGATCAATAGGAAAACCTAGTATCTGTAGCAACATTAGCTTTGTCCTGTCCCAAAAATACTATTTTGGCACCATATCTTGTGAACTGCATGCAGAGATAATGTCTATGGAGGGTGAAAAAGTATAAGAAAAGGAAGAGGTACCAAATCTACCTTAGAGCTTAGAACCTTGACCAAGTTATCTTATAGCATAGAAAGGGTTAATCAGTCAATTTCAAATATCCTACACCCAAAGGTTTCTTCTTTCTTTCAAAAGTTTATCACCTCTTTCATTTTAGTGGTGAGAGCAGGAACATTATGTCACAGAGAGGTTTTCTGTTGATAGAAGTATTCAGGGTCAGGCTGGACAGGGCTCTGAACAACCTGATCCAGCTGAAAATATCCATGATCATTGTAGCTTTGGCTAGGTGACTTTTAAAAGGTCACTTACAACTCAAACTATTCTAGCATTCTATTTATTCATCAGAAATACAGTTTCTGGACTTCTATCATATTTGGGTGTGGCGATTTTGCCACAATTACTTCTTTATTTAGGAGAATATAAAATTTTAGTAGACCAAGGAAACTCCTTTAAATGTGTTTCTTATAGATTCAAGAGGTAGAAAAAGAGACAACTTCACATCCAGGGAGAAGTTTCAGGAAGTAGAGTTTGCTAAATGTGAAAGTCTTAACCACCACTTGCCACAACTGTGACCCCCCAAGCCCAGTCATAGCATCTGCCTATGTGAACATTTGCACTGCTTAAAGTCTGCCACTTATTCCTGTGCACCACACTGGTCACCTGCCTGGGATCACATTAAACACAGCTAAGCATAACATGTAAAGAGAAAGTGACCCTGAAAGATCACTTTGAAGTGCCCCTCCCTTCTCTGCTTCATTTTAATATGGCTGCCATATGGTTCAGGGGCCATTATAAGCCCTGTGTTTATCTAGTGCTGCTGTAAATGTTTCATTTCTCACAGGAAGATAAAAAGACTGTTCCCATATATTAAATGCAAAATTATCTTTTTTGATCATAAATACCAAGCTCAAAGAATTGTCCTGGTCTCACCTGGGTTAATTTTCTTCACAGTGGCTGGTATGGGGCTATGTTTTTTGGCCCCTTGCACAGGGTCAAAGCTTTTCCCGCTTCTCATATTGTCAGGTTGGCAGGTTGGGAGTGTATGAGGGTTTGGGAGGAGACAGAGACAAGACAGGTGACCCCAAGTGACCAAAAGGATATTCCAGACCATGTGATGTCATACTCGGTGTATCAAGTGGGAGGGAGAAGGAGGAGGAAGGAACATTTAGAGTGATGCTGTTTGTCTTCCCAAATCACCATTGCACATGATGGGGTCCTGCTCTTCCAGAGATGGATGAAAACCTGCCTTCCATGGGAAGTAGCGAATTAATTCCTTTGTTTGCTTTGCTTTTGTGTGCAACTTATGCTTTCCCTTTAAACTTTTAAATGGCCTTTATTTCAATGCAGGGATTTTCCAGCTTTTACTTTTCTGATTCTCTCCACAATCTTTGCTGGTGGGGTATGAATAAATGGCTGAAGAGGCTTGCCTGCTGGCTGGGGTTAAACATCAAGAAGAATGAAGACAACAGCAATCCAAATGAGGGTTTTTTTTTTTGTTTATTTGGGTTTTTTTTGTGGCAGTGTGTGGCAAAACCACAATGAAAAGCACTGTTACAGAAGTAATGTAACTGTTTCATATCAGTACGGAGCCACATTGATCAAATGCTCAGGTTCCAGAGCCAAAGGGGAGGCTGGAAATTAGTTTCTAAGAATATTTCTTCTTTCTGTTGAGCTTAGATACATTTGGAGGGTACTTTTATATGAAGTAATAAATACATGCAAGTCGCTTATATCTGCAGAAATGTTATGCTATATTGTAGAATTTGAGGAAAACAAAGCATTAGCTCAACAAGATACTAGAAAAGGGATTAGGGAATTGCTGTCTTTCAACTATTTGCTTTAATTTGCATGCTCATTAACTATGTAATAGAATGGAAGGCCTTAATTACCTCATTTATAAAAACAACATCACTGACAATTTAATTGCAATGATAGTTCTTCTAAAAATTTTTTGTTAACTTGCAGTGACAAATACATGATAAAATGAAGTTGTTATACTGCCAGAAAGAAAATATAAAATGCTGATATCTGGCAGTACTGGAATAACCTGATTATTATCTATCTATGAAATAGATGAGAACTAACAGCATGTCAAAGAAGGGAGTTAAATTATGCTTTTCATCACAAACACAGGATTGCTAAAATTATACATTTTGTATGCATCACAAACCTTAGACTTTGCTGCTAAGTAAAAATTCATTAAACTATCGTTACTACAGTGGACTATAAACAGTTTTATTCAAGGATATATATACTATAAGTATGCTGACAATAAAAATAACTCTTTTAAACAAGTCAATAGAGCCATGTTTTTTATCATAGCATCTCCATTTCTTGAAGTGCCTTTTTATGCACCCTTTTGCAATGAATTTGAAAGGCATAGTCAGAAAATAATATATAAATTTTTTAAACACTTGGGATTTCCTAATGTCCAATTTGGCATACCATGGTTTGGACTATATAAAAAGAGACAAAAATCAAATAAGACTTGCTAAAAGAAATTTTATTTGTTCCTGGTACATTAAAGGATGAGGAAGGGAACGATAACAATATTCAGCAGCTTGAGAAAGTAGTTGGAAAATCAGAGGATCTGATAGTCAAACCCTGTCACAGAGTACAAATAATAAGAGATTTAAAACTGAGAGGAGGAAAATGTAGGTTCCTGATACAAATGTGGATGTCAATGTGTTGGCATTGGTATGGCTACAGGGTGACCTCCATGAGAAGAGTCCAGAGACTGCCCCGTGACAGACACTGCTCCAATCAACCCACTGCAGCAGAGCATATCTGCACTGAACAGCATCTGTAAGTGTGAAATACCTGTCCTACAAAGCCTTACACAAATTTTGGAATGAACTAGTCAGGATGCATTATGTATCACTCAAACATATCAATGCTTCATTGATCATGTACCTCACAAAATACTGTTGCAGCCAATGCCTATGTCTACATGTCTGAATATAGGCGGTTCAGAGAGGACGGGAAACCCAAAATGGAAAAATGGGGGTGTCACTGCAATCTACCACTTTGGGAGGAAGTGAGTTTGGGTAGTGCTGTGGGAGCACCACACCCCTGTGTGGTGCTTTATTAAAAGCTGAGAAACTGCACACAGGGGGCTCCAAGGCTGCAAACAGGGAGTTTTATTGGCAGCCTCTGTAGACATCTGGCTATAAACTCCCCAGGAACTGGAAGATATCCTCCAGGGTGCAGAAGAGGAGGACAGGTGTATGTCAAGCTACTGCACAGAGCAGGTCTGGCAGTCCCATGTCTGCCTGAGTGGTATTTGGTGTTCCATCCCTTTGACGACAAGCTCTAGTCCCTGCTCTTGGCACTTTTCTTCACAGCTGGTCTAAGCCACTGCTTAATATAGGCACAGATTTTCCTCCATGTGTGTCCTTGCTGACTGTCAGCTGCTGAACCATTAAATGTTATTAAAAAAAAAGAAGTAATGAGCTTTTTCTTTCCTATCTAAGACCTTTTTCTTGGAAACTGGTGATTTATTTTCGTAGCCATTGTTAATTTTTGCATGATGCTCACTCAACATGTCATCATCTGTTTTGCAATACTGGCTATTAGGTTGAAAACAAATCATCCTCTGTATTTTAATACCTTGGCTTGCATCTATATTTTTGATCACTGCTCCAGAAATGTGTCCTTCTTCTATCCTATTTGCTTTCTTCAAAGTGACTTCAATTTTGACTGAATTCTTCAGGGACATTTTGAGGGCAATGTTTTTTAAATCTCTTTTGGGGTCATTATGCTTCAGCACTTCTCTATTCAGCAGCAACCTATTTTATTATTTGTCGAGAAAATTTCTTTTTCTCCTACCTTTACTGAGCTGCTTTCAGCATCTATTACGTTGGCTGCTTCAACTAATCATGGGCAGCAGTTCTGTGATGGTGGTCCAGCACATGCCCTCGTGGCAAACTGCTGTAGACCAAAAATAGACCATTTAAAGACTGTGCTCTTAGATAAAGATAACAAGCACATGTATGCTCTTCAGCAGTCCTTTAATTTTTAATAATGTATGTATATGCTTCAGCTGTGCAAATCTCTGGCCTTTATCTGACTGCAGAGACAGGAGGATTCCATTCTCCTGGATCTCTAAAATAAACAAATATATGATCTTACTTGGATAAAGCCCCTTCTTGCCCCTTCTTAAGTGTGTGGTCTGTTTCTCAATCTGACTTTTCTTTTCTTTCAAATATTTAAAATTTCTGACTGTAAGTGAGCTGCTTATCCTTCCATTTACTGGTTTCACAGTACAATATTGCAAAAGTAGTTTTACGTTTCTCTTAGTAGGAATTTTTTCTCTAAAATGTAATTATTTTCTTAAGTAGATATAGCTTATGCACCACAAAAAAGTAGTTTTAAGTGCATGTAGTTTAAGGTGCTTTAAATTATTAAGTCACTGCTCTTTCACAAAAATATTTCCTTTTCCTGTTTATTATAGGGCACCTGCAACTGCCTCTAGGAAATGCTGTAAATCTTTAAGTGTAGAAATCTGAAAAGACTAGAAATATGCATAATAATTAAAGAATAAAAAAAAGTATTTGCCCAGAAGAGGCTGAAGTGTAAGTTATATGAAACAACAGATATGCAGTACAGAATATTCTTATTTAGGCATACATCTTACCTCCTTTATTTCCTAGTTAATATTAAACAAACTCATTCAAATTATTTCACATTTTATTGTGCTAATTTTACTACTGCAGTTGAGTTATCCCTTTGTATTGACATATGCAGAAATATCATCAGTCGTATGAATTTTACAAGTTGAATTTTGGTCATTAAGAAGCAGGAGAGAAAATAAATGGCAGACACTATTTAAAATTTGAAAAAAAAAAAAAAAAGCCTAGATAACTATAATTAAGTACTACTTGATCTACTTTTCTGAATATTTATCTTTGATCTTATTAATAAAATCACTCCGTCTGCTGATTTGGAGCAGGAATCAATGACAAATACAGAACTAATTTTATATAAAAAATAAAAATCACAGAGATGTCTGCAAATTTTTTTATTCTTTTATACCATAATTAAAAATTTATTACTTCAGGGTGAAAAATATCAGAGTTACATGCATAATGAAAGAAGTTCATTAAGCTTATATGGAAAGAAAAAATAAGTCAAGGTTGTGGTATCCAATAGAAAAATTCCTTTGAATGGCCATTCAGAGGACCTCAAAGAAGAAAAGAACAAGAGGACACTTAGAAATAGAGGAGACCTTTATTACAGACAGAAGCTAAAGTGCTAACATTGCTACATATTAATATTTTATGACAAAATAACATTCCACAGTTTTGGGTTTTGTTTGGTTGGGTTTGGTTTTTTTTTTTGTTGGTTGGTTTTGGTTTTTGTTTTGTTTGTTGTTTTTTTTACTTTTAGTCATATAAAGGTGATTAATAGTATTACTGTTCTTATTAACTGAGGCAACTTCAAATACCTCCCAGTGGTACAGGCTTAACTCATCCAGCCTGTGTCTGTCCTGTATTGGTTATTGATACAAAGCAGAGTGCCTCTGAGCCAGCTGTATTTACTGTTTGTTTCATGCAAACCTTCCAGAACATGCAAAGTGATTTTCTCAGTCTGATCTTGGGAGTACCCTGAAGAAGACAACCTATCATACTCAAAGCCTGAGAATGAATGTATCCTACTCTTTACAGAATCTGAACAATCTGAGCACTCACAGGGCTGGCCAGAAATAGAACTGAAGATAAAAAAATTTAAAAATGCAATATAATAAAGCATTGTATCATAATTAATGATTAATCGACACATGCTTTCTAAGGAATTGGTAATGTATTCAGTAGTTCTGATTTCATGCTCTTCTGGGTTACAAGTTTAAGTTATGAAAATAGTTGGTTGTACAATAATTTTGGAACTCAATTCGGTATAGAGTTTTTTTCCTAATCTTATGCTATACTAGGACAAGAACATGTATTCAACTGAAACAATACAGCCTGTCTGAGGTGAAAAATAAGGACAGAAAGTCATACTAAACAGGCAATATGATACAGTTATCCAAGTCAGACAAACTGTGTTGTTACATAACTGAAGCATGACCACATAACTAAAAGGTAAAATCTACTAAATCCATTTTGTATGGCAATCTGTACCCTAGGAAGTAATCACCTTGAATGTATTTTGCGCTGTTTGGCAAGAAAGCTGAAAATCCCAGGCAATACAGTAACTAAAATGTTCTAATATGAATCTTGTGTAAATCACGGAGGTTCTGAGTGAGACTGATTTAACTCTGTGTATAGAATTATAGAAAAAGTCTAATTGCAAAATATCTCATTTTGACTCTCAGGTTTTTAAAGGATGATGAAAACTTTCAGATGATACAGGATTAAAAAATTCTAGGGAAAATTGTTTGCAATGAAGTACTGCAAAGGAATGGTCTGATCAAAAAAAGATGTTAGTTGATCAGACAGTGAATTTACATAACTGGGAAAAACATGTTAAACATTTTCTGTGGGGAAAATAACCCCACAGAAATTCACATACATGCAAAAAAACTATTTTTGGTCACCAAGGCAAGAGAAAGGAAAAAAAATAATCTAGCAATGAGGAAGGAAGTGAAAGTCCTGTTGAAGTTCAAATAATGGACAAAAAACTGGTCAAGTCCTTATATATTTGTCTATTCTTCACCTAAACAAAAAACTAAAATGTACTTAGAGTACAAAGGTGTTTGGAACTGGATGTTCTTTAAGGTCCCATTCAACCCAAACTCTTCTGTGATTCTGTAACTCTTGTAGTTCTTCCCAGGAAGAACAGGAGCTCAATGGAAAGCTCTATGTCAACTGTCATCTCTTTTAGTACTGTTTTGAACAGTTAACATATTGAATTTAGTTTGTATGGAAATGCAAAAACATCTTTTTTGGTATGATGATATCAAATGTGTTAAATCGAAAAGTGCTGAAAAAAAAAAAGACATTTTTAAAATAGCATTGAAAAAATAAGAATTGTAGAAAAATACTCAATGTATATGGTAAATATATGCATATGCTAGTAAATATTATGAAACATAAGAATAATTTTAATATTTTTTTCCTTTTAAATTGTCAGTGGCACTGATGTTACCACAAATATAGTTTTGTCTCAGTCACTTTATCTTCAATTTTTTATTTTGATTACATTTATTTGCCTATTCAGATTTTTACTTTTCCTAATTGCAAGCTACCAATCAAAACATCTCCTACAAGATTTTGATAAAAGAGCTCCTTACAGTCCTTAAAAGAAATTCAACAACTAGAATAAAGTAATAGCAAAATGTTTTTTTATACTTTTTTAAATATGAGCATGAATTAGTTAGTTTATCACCTATTTGAAAGAATCTAAGAAAACTTTATTTGTCCATTGTTGGAATGACTACAATTTATTAAATTCACTTGAAAGGGGGCAAACAATAGGTCAAATCTCTTGGAGCTCTGAGAAACCAATTAATTCTATAAAAAAGAAGGAAACAGCAACCTTCACTTCATTAGACACTACCCAAGAGGGTCAGTCACTGACAGATAATACAGAGTATGAATAATAAGAGAAGGATTTATTTTAATGAAGATATTTTTCCAGCTTAAAAAAAGTTAATATGAGATGTAAAATTGAACAGCTCTTTCATGTTTCTTGAAATTAAGTGGATTAAAATGAAATTTCAGGATCTAAATGTAAAATAACTAAATAACTTTACTTTTATAAAATACCAGAGACCACTCAATACCTTTTCTAAAAGAGGATAAGACTTGGAAAAATAGGTCATTTGGAAATCAATGCTCTCTGCTCCTTCCAAACTACATTAATTTCCCTAGGTTCAGAGACTAATAAAACATGATTATCTCCATTCAAGTTTGTCAGAAGCTCTTTACTCTCAGTTCCTGTGAAGTCCATCCACACAAAACAGATGAATGATTTTTCTGCTTCCAAGAACAGGGGTGTGGGGGTGAGTATAAAACATCCAGCTAGTGCACATTTGAACTGACTAATAAAACCTCTGTTTAACTACTAAAACCCCTCTTTAATTATGTAACCTGGGAAAGAGGATTGCATGTGCAGTACTCCTCAGAAACCATGACTTTTCTTTCACAGCAGGTGCGTTTTCTGCCCAGGGGGAGCTGACTGAGGCAGCCCAGCCCGGCAGCAGCGCTCAGGGCGCTCTCCTGCCTCTGGGGAGGTGCAGCTGCAATCCTTTCCTAACCAGCTCACTGAGGGCTCCCACAACTTGGGACCACACTTTAACCACCAGTTTACTTTAGATTGATATTGGTAACCCCAAAACTAGACGGATGTGAAGGGACAGATGGGTCTTTTTGATTTTCTGCCACAACTTCTTTGCTGGCTTGGACTAAAGCAATAAAAACACAGCAGGATGTGGAGACAAGTGAGGGGACCTCCTCCAATGCAGGATACCTGTATATACCTATAAATTCCACTTTTCCTTTCATTGTGTGACCAGAACTGCATCTTGATGTCTTGGTGGAACACATGTATTCTATCAGCTGTCAGAAGGACCACTAATTTTGAGCTTCCTTCAGGGAAAACTTCAACGGAACATGGATAGCTTACCTTTAAGAGACTGAAATCAAACTGAGTGAAATGATCATAATGCTGCTGAGTAGAAATGATGATGTATGAAAGCTATAGCCAGAATATTCTAATTTTCAGTGGGACTTGGAAGAAGGGCAGGCTACAAAATAATTTTCTAGCTATTAATCTAATTTTATTAATTAGGTTTCTCTTATTCTTTAAATGGACTATCTAGCTGTAGGGGGCATTCCCCAGAACTGGATCTAAGAATAGTCTCAACTTAGCAGGTGTGAACTTATAACTGCTCCACAGGAATTAAGAATGGTTATTTAAAATTTACATTATGAGCAATACGTGATTTACTGAGTTCCACTCATGTGACACAAATACAACTGCAAAAGAGCCAAAAAAGGTGGAGCTAGAGCAGCAGAAGCATGGCTCGGTAGATATACTGTTATAGTCCTTTATTAATTTTCATTTTTAAGCATTTGATTCTTCTATTGGAAGGATCATGCAATGAAACAACTGATTTAGGAGTGAAAAAAAATCTCACTTTTCAGTACAAAACACAAAGACTTTTTACCTCTACAGCAACACAACAGAAAAAACAAACAAAGCAGCTTCACAATGTCTACAGAAGATGTAGAAAATGAAGCAATTGTAAGGAATAATGTGATTTATGTCAGAATAATTAATCCTAATATACAGTTCTTCCAGTTTCACAAAATATGGACCTGCCTTGTAACACAGAAATTATTTTTGTTCTTCAGTTCTAAAAGTTGATTTATTTAATTAATTCATTCATTCATAATGTTGTGTAAGGTGGAATGGAGGCTGGAGACTTTCACTCCATGTGAAATTGATTGCCTTTCCTTAGCAGTGTCTTAAACACACCCTTCCACTGAAATTGTTTGAACTGTCTCTGTTATTCCTTGATAACCCCTAGAAATATATGCACATAGATCTCATCAGCCTTGTATGCTCAGAAGAAAGCAGAACAACCACAGCAATCTGCAAAGACTTTTATTCTTCAATAATAAGAAATCTTCCCAACTGTTTCTTATCTATACATCCAAATAAAGCACAATTTTCAAAGAAGTTCTTCAGTGAATATTTCTTTTCTTAGTGTGGGACTTTTAGGATGGTGAAGGCAAAGAGGGGGAACCAAAAATGAAGGAAGGTTTGTGAAATATTAAACTCAGAATATTCACATAACATATATGTTCTACTGGAGGATGAATTTGAGATTTAAATTGCCTGTAAGAAAAGGTAAATCCCATAGCTAGTAGATGGCATTTTACAGGAAAGAGATAGAGGTGCCTTTTCACATACATCTGTGACTGCCTCTGTGCCCTGTGAAGAGGAGAGAGCAAAGGAACAGCTTCATAGTTTCTGCTTTGAAAAGAATTTCTACTTAGAGGTCTTTCCTTTAGAAAAATATTGTGCAAATAGTTACATTTGCAGGAAAAAATGAGTTATAATGGAGGAGCACATCCTACAGAAACTTCTTCATAAAACCACTTTAACACAGTATCTCACAGAAACATTGCAGTGTATTATGTACATGAAAATTTTTATGTTTTAAGTTGAGATGATAAGGTTCATAAGCTGGGACAAAAATCTCTGCAGGGATGATACACAAGTTTAACTGTAAATGCAAATTTTTGTATACATGAATAAAAATCTATTTTTTATTATGACTGATGGAATTACGTGGCTGATGCTTACAATAATAGGAAAATAATATCAGAAAATAAACAGTTTTTCATTCCACATCAAGCAATCAATGAAAGCTCCACAGGAAAGCTTCTATCAAAATTCTGTCTCAGGATGTGTATAACTTAAGAATGAATTTTTGACTTCATATTAGTCCAATCCATGATCCAAGTCATTCTGTGGAAGGTGATTTAAAAAAAAAAATGAAAGTCCATGGAAAATTTGTGTAAGTTTCTCAAATTAGAAAATAACATCAGAATCAAGGAACATATCCTAATAATGCTAATTTCCCAATTAAAATAGAGCAAAAGAATGGATTAAAACAAAAAAATGAGGTTGCATTTACATTAACTTTAATTGAAAACAAGTCAAAGTTCTTTTGTGTTCTCTTGGTGTTCAGATAGCCTGTTCTTCTGCATGGCCATCACTTGTCTTGGACAAGTCTTTTTTAGAGGAAGATGGCAGCAGATTTCCTGCTGAAGGATCTAATTCCCAACACTATTGTTTAAACGTGCCAACTAGGCTTTACAGTACACAGCGGCATAAAACAAACTGTCAAAGCAGTGTTTCCTCTAAAGAAAGATTTCCACCTACTAGAAGGCCTATAGTCTTGGAGAAAATTGATTGGTCAACACTCACAGTAAAAAGAGAAAGTAAATCACTTTCAATTTCATTCATCAAGGACAAAACCAGACAATTTTGTTGCATCACTTCAATTTAGCTAGAGAAGATAAATCCTTTGCACTCCTGTCACTCACAATTTCCTGTGAATAAAAACAGTGAAGGAGCTAAGTACCTTCATTTGAAGCTGGAGAGGCCATCATTTTAGTTCTTTCATATGAAGAGGAACCCTGAGCTCTGTTCTACAGCAGCAATGCTTTTAATTTCAAGAGCTACACTGTGTTTACTCATGTACAAAGTTATTTCCCTTTGAGGATGCCTTGGCTTTAATCCGTTTGCACAAGAAAACTCCCCACGTGAATAGTGTCCCTTGAATCTAATAATTTTCCCTGCCTCTCCCTGTAGTGTTCATCTTGCTGGTGTATTCCTTCATAGTTAGGTGATCGCATTTATATTATGTGAGGCATTGTACAAGTGTGCAGTATTAGAGTGGCTTTATTACAGCCACAAATAGCCACTGGAGCTCACTGATCATTCCTCAGCTCTTTCCAGTTCAATTTACACTACATAAAACTGAAATATGTTTATGAACATTTCAGTAGAAGATGTTACATTTTGTGTTGTGAGTAAATGGTGGAGGACTCCTTAAAAGGCTGAAACAGATAAAATGTACATTTTTGAGTCCCAAAGGAAGGTGTCGAGATGTGATAATATAATACTTAAACAACTTGCTGGGAAGTAAAAAACCTAAACTTTGAATCTAGGAGATTTTGATGTATCACAGGCATTTTATACACCCTTCATGAGCTCAAACTTGAATTAGAATTTTGAACTGTTGTATTTTTTTTTTTTTTTTTGAGCTGATAATGCAAGCCATCTACTGTGCTCAGTAGATGGTCCTTTTTTATACAAAGGGAATAATAATAAAAATCTACAGTAAACATGCCACACAAACTGCATTTGCAAGAATACTTCCTTTATTGCTCCTGTGCTGATTGTTTCCAAGAAGAATGGATCAATTAAATTGTCCTCACCAGCTGACCTGCAACTTTCCAAATACCATAGAAGAGGTATCTTTGAAATGTAATGCATTACTTCATAATTCCTGTTTTACACTATTCCTGTGTAACAATTAATCGATCAAAAAAAAAAAATTGGAAGAACATATACAAAATTAGAAAGTTTTCCAGGTTCTGTGAAGATACTATTGTTTCAACATCTTGCAGAACAATGTTTCTAGGTTCAGGAAGTTAGCATTAAGCATTTCTCAAAATGCCTGTAAGTTTTAAATTTTGAAAGGCAAATCCAGGGTGACATCCAAGGAATGCATTACTTACAGGTTTAGAAGGCAAATCTTCCTCAAGACAGATGGTCACACTCCAGGCCTTTCTTCTGTATCCTGACTTTTCCACTGTATTATCATTCTATAAGAATGAATAAATTATTATCCTGTTCATTTGCTGCTACAGACCTAGAAATAAATTTATAAAGACATATTACCTTCTTAAGAGATTAAACAGAAAATCAAGGTACAATATAAGCACCTTTGTATGGAGACTAGATGATCAGAATTTTATTTAATCAGTTTTCTTCTGTAATTACTCTATCCATCATTTCGTTCCCACTAAAAATAAAGCACAACTAAAAAGAAAAATTCCTTTGTGAACTGCAGTGACATAAGACTGACAAAGCCCAAGCAGTCTCAGTACAGTAACACTGTTAGAGGAAGAAAACTTTATTTTACTAATTATTTTACAAATATAATATATAAAATGCCTGCTTATGAAACACTGACTATATCTAGTATACCAACACTTGCAACAGTTTGCAGAGTAACCTATGGAAAACAGAGTGAGTCTGGCAGGTTAATGGTAGAGCTACTTGAGCTGTACTTTTACTGGGAGAGATCTGCATCGATCATTATTCTCTTCACATCTGTTGCTGTTCTCAGCAGTGAGACCTGATGACCCAGCAAGCAGCCTCCTTCAGATGCCTTGAAAATTGGCCATTGCTTCAGAACTCGCCCTTTAAATTTAGAGTGAGCAGACTATATCTTACCACTAAGCTCACTGATTTAAAATGATGGGTTTATGGTACTGGAGAATACAAAAGAACCAAAGAGCTCTGTAATATTTGAGATCTAATTCTTGGGTTAGTCAGGATGTTGAGATATTTAGAAGTCAGCTTCAGTTTCTAATAGAAATTCCTGAGAGGCTTGCTAAACTGCCCATGATTTGGAGCATTTTCTCTCTTTCTGGTATCTTTTCATTAGAATTCTGTCAGCAAAATATATCCTCCAACCCAGGTAATCCACAGCAGTTATTACTTAATCAGGTTGACAAAGTGAGTAACATTCCCTCATAGTATAATCTGTCACCCTTTAAACTCCCTTTCCCCTTTTGACTCAGCTATCATTCCAACATACAGGACTAGAACTTTCTGCTAGGAAAAATAAAGATGTAAAAAATTATGAACTTTTCCATCTAGTTAAAAAAAAAAAAAAAAAAAAAGAGTAAAATGAGCCTTTTCACTAATGGCAGCAGAGAGGATTCTCTTCTCTTCTCTCCCCTCCCCTCCAGCCAGGGTAAACCCACGACACCAAATATGATACGGTACATCTCAGTGTCAAGTAGTCAGCCTGCATGGCACTTGCCATGTCCTCCTATAGGATATAACCAGCTAAAGGGTTTTGGTCCAACACAATTCTTTACCAATGTCTCCTGTACTATTAATCCATGCAATTCACATTCATTTCAGACTTCTCTATATAAAGAAGAAGTCTGCCTATCTAAAGATCTTAATCTTCTGTGCAATAAAATGATATTATGTTTCACTGTGATTGAAAAGTTTTGCTATCTAGGGGATTACAGAAGTACTGCAAGTGGCACCAATCATCAAGTAAACTCCAAGGGGGAAGTGGAGGATTTGTCCTTTTTCCTCCTGTATGAAATATGAAATAAAAAAAAGAATATTTTGGTTTGTCCCCTCCCCCACCTATGTCATTCACAAGCATTAATCCTCTCTTGAGTTTTCTCTAAAGGTTTTATGGACCACTGTATTAAACATGCCATCATACTGATCATTGCAAGATGACACTTTAAAAATATAAATCCAGGATGAGTAAGATAACCTTTATTGTCAAATGGAAGGCAAAAAGACAGCAAACGCACTCAAGTGTTTTTAAAGCTAAGTACAAAGGTGACAGAAAGACTGAAGAGCTAGTCAGCCTGGCTATGTCTGGAGGTTGGAAGAAGTAAAAGAAACCTAATATCGTTATTTTCAGAATATAAAATATTGCAAATGATGATAGTGTGTCTAAAGGAAATATTCAAGAACATCCTGCATTTAACAAGAAATGAACAAAGAAGAACAACTCAAACCAGTATAAAATGCCACTTGCCACCACCACTCTCAAAGAGCTGTCTGGCTTAAGAGGTGAAAACATCAGACTCTTCAGAGTAGTTTTTAATAATAAAAGCAACACAGTTATGTCAGAGACAGGAAGAAGCCCAGAAGGCAAAGCAAACAAATGGATCATACCCTCTTTTAGAGTGTGCCGGACCAGAGCAAAAGTCACGTAACAAAAGAGAAATAGAATCAGCCTATGATGTATGAACATCGGAACAGTGTTTATGTGAACTGGAAAAATGCTAAAAAAAAAAAAAGGAATGAAAAATATACACCAGTTTTTGTGAAACTAATCAGTTTACTTATTTTCCATTAGTTTTCTTTGTTTCCCTTTTCTCTTTCTTAATTTAGACCCTCTAGCCCAGTAATACATAATATTTAATAGGATCTGAGTTAATGCTAATTGTTTTCAAAGCAATTGTGATCTTTAAACTGATTTGATTTCTATTACCTGCTTTATTAGTTTGAGTTAATTGTCCTTTTGGGTGTTTCTGTCAAACTACATAATCCTTAGCTAAATGAAGTAATGTCTTTTGAAGCTGAAAATCTAAAACCAAGAAAATGAGGAAGCTAAGTTTTATTCAGTAGTTGTAGGTGATTTTTGTCCCAGCTTTATTCACAATAGTGGAGATAGAAAGGAGTAGTTATTTTGCAGGATGGCGTATCAGTTTTAAACTCAAGGGGAAAAAATGTACAGCCACAAACAATGGTGAAAAGCAGTCTTCATCCACCTATCAATAAATATATTTTCATCTGAGCACCTTGCCAAGGCTGGACACAGCTGCCCTGACAGCAGGCAGCTTCTTCCCTAGCATATGATTAATAGTGCTCTTCAGGAAAGGGGAAGAGCCGCCCCACATCACAGTCCCAGATAAACCTCAGGTCTTCCAGACACTTATATACAGTGTCATTCTTTCCCCCAGTTTTCAATTTTTTTTTCTCTTCTGTGGCCATATTGGGCTACTGGTCTGTAATGCATTTGTAAAGACAAACATGAGGGTGTGTGTATTCCAGTAATAAGTACATATTCTGGTTTTTGTTTTTTTAACAGATAACAGACTCTGACAAGGGCCTGTCAAAATGATGATCCTACTCAAACCTCCTCCAGTCCCTTGCCCTGAATCAAACCAGTGAACCTTGGTAGTTCAGACTACAGAAATACATTGAAACATTATGAGATAAGACAGAAATTTTATGTCTTTCCCTGAAATATGTCTCCCATACAGTCAATGTATTTATCATGCATCACTAACTTTGTATCATCAGATGGATATCAGATTCCAGATACATCAAAAAGAATAACCTCGGAGTATTTGAGTGGGTTTTTTTATGTCAACTTTTAGCTAAATTAAAACCATCACAAATAATGGCTGTTGTAACAATAAAAATATTAATAAAAATAATAGCTGACTTTTTAGTAGTCTTTTTTGACTAAAGTTTAAGCAAAGATGAAATTGTAGAGAACTTCAGACTAAGAAAAAAATCACACTTGATTCAAGTGTTGCTATCTGTGTTTAAAAGTATACTTGGAAAACAAATTTCACACATCTGAATTGAACTTGTTTTATAAAAACTGTGCTTAAGGGGCTGGAAGAGGGGGTGTGTTATTCTGTTTTGTTTATCAACATTGTAAATGCATGCAGAAGGCACAAGCTTTGCTCCCTTTTTCTGCTCTCACAAAGTTTTTTCTAATTTTGTTCAAAGGGTGGAAAAGGGAGGAAAAGGTAAACTTTAAGACAGTCTTAAAAGAAAAACTATAATTTCAATAACCATGCCCCAATTTTTTTTTTTTATTTGAAGTAGAATTAAGTTTCAGTTACAATGAAAACTGTATCTTTAAAAATAACCATTCAGGATTTTACAGTGTAACAGTTTTAACTAAAATCTATGTGGATCAAGCTTTTCTCCCTCCTCCATAAACCAAATTAGCTGTGTCCCACTGTAAGACAAGCATTTGAAATTAAGTTGAATTCTTTGTTTCCTAGTTTCTGTGTTCTTTATGAGGATCAACGAGGAACAACAGAGGAGGTGATATCTCAATCTGTAAAGCTGCAGGAGTAGATAGCATTCCTTAGCATCACTGATTTAGCATTGCATTTACAAATTATTGTTTCACTCCCTGGACATACATCGCTGTCCAATTCAGTTTTGCTCATCAAGAATGTCAGACATCAAGCAACTAATGCACGAAGGCACAGATTTTTCAGTTTACAAACTAATTCAACATCACTGATCCATCTAAAAAATAAAATAAAAATGAAAGATTAGCACTCTTCCCCCCACAAAGCAGGAGATGCCACGTGCCTCACACAAATATTGCTACTTAGTACATTTGGAGGTTCTAGTGAACAAGTATGAAACTCTATCTACTTTTCCCCAGTCCTTTAAAGCAGAACAAAAGGAAAACTACCTGTTCAATCATCCTTTGTTTCTATTCTTCAAAAAAATATTTTTTGTTGTATAAAACTTCAGTAGTCTTTCCGTTTCTTTTCCATACAGATGTCCTACAAGAACTGCGTTTCTAATACAAACCAATCACCAAAAGAATGCCTACAAGCAGCATGGTGGATCTTCTCCATGCACTGAATACACAATAGAAAGTTTAACTGATAATAGGATTTTAAAATAAACCTTATTAATTTCACACTCATATATCCAGCAAATATTTTATTTTCACAGACTAACTAGTTATTAAGGTACTAGCATCATTAAAGTGTTATAAAAACGTCTAATATTTCTTTTAAATTCCAAACCTCATGCAGACCTCTAATATATATAGTTGTCTTGTAACTTTGTACCAGTACATGAATCATGGTATTGGATTTTAAACTATGCCCATTCTCTGCTTCTCAATCTTTATCTTGTGCTTGGTCATTCTGCATGATCACTTTTGAAACTTTCTGACATTTTCATCAAAGTATCTTCAGATTTGTCAAGATGGTCTGGGAAGAAGTGCTATATTCCTTACCATATTAAAATTCTTCAGGATTTTTACAGACATCAAAACAGCCATTTCAAGCCTTTGCTTCAAGTGATTAAATAAAAATATTACTAAAATGACTTCTCTCTCAATAAAAACTCAGCATGCTTTTGAGAATTCACTTCTCTATGGCATGCAACTGAATTTCTAGAAAATACACAAAGAGACTTCACATTCAGCACCTGTCTGACACGGTTGACTGGAACCCAGGCTAGCTCACGGCACCACACCAGGTGTGGGGAGCAGCTGAGGTGTGGGGTTTGTGCCCTCAGCTGAACCTTAGGAGCAGAGGCTCCTAAGCACGGACAGTCTCACTGCATCCAGGGCTCAGGCAAAGAAGAAAGAGGGAGGCTCTCTAAGGCTGAAGTTCCAACCAGAATGATCAACTACAGCCAAAGGGCGCAGACAAAAAGAGAACACCACGCAGCGCTGTGCACGGGCTTTTATAGGGGTACAAAACAAGGGGCGGGTACAACACATCATCCAATGGGGTTAGGTCGGGGCAGAGTTGAAGGGTTGGGTCACGGGTCTCAGGATGAATCAGGGTAAGAGGGAGGAGGGAAGGGGTCACGGGATTGGTTCTGGGGAGGATTGACAGAGAAGGAGCTGGAACAGAGGCGGAACGAGGGGTTGGGTAACTGGGATTGACAGGGAAGGGACTGGAACATAGGCGGGGAAAAGCTATAGAGGGAAACAAGGGGAGGACACAACTTCGGGAATAAATCAATTTGGGAATACTCGTTGGGGCGCAGGCTCCGCCGAGCAGCAGGACGGCCGCGAGGGCCAGCAGGGCACAGCCGCCCGCACACAGCACAGCACTCGTCTGCCAGGAGCCGGAGGGGAGAGGAAGGCGGTGGCACAGGCGGCCATGTGGCCGGCGGAGAGCATCGCCCAGCAGCAGCAGCCGCCGCTGCACATGCTGTGCCGGCGGGGCAGGGAGCGCCCGCCCCGCGCCCGGTACCGGCACCGGCAGCGGCAGCACCGGCGGCGCGGGGCCGGCAGCGCTGCGCGCCCCCAGCGCGCTCCCTGCGCGCTCCCTGCGCGCCCCCTGCCGCCCCTAGCGCGCCCCCTGCGCGCCCCCTGCGCGCCCCCTGCCCCGCCCCAGACGCGGCCCCCGCGCGCCCCCTGCCCGCCCCCTGCGCGCCCCTGCGCGCCCCCTGCCCGCCCCCTGCCCGCCCCAGCGCGCCCCCAGCGCGCCCCTGCCTGCCCGCCCCCAGCGCGCCCCCTCGCCCCGCCCCCCGCGCGCCCCCTGCCCGCCCCCTGCGCGCCCCTGCGCGCCCCTGCCCGCCCCCTGCCCCGCCCCCCAGCGCGCCCCCAGCGCGCCCCCTGCCCGCCCCCAGCGCGCCCCCTGCCCGCCCCCCAGCGCGCCCCCTGCCCGCCCCCTGCCCGCCCCCAGCCCGCGCCCCTGCCCCGCCCCCTGCGCGCCCCCTGCGCGCCCCCTGCGCGCCCCCTGCCCGGGCCCCCTGCCCGCCGCCCCCTGCGCGCCCCTGCCCGCCCCCCTGCGCGCCCCCTGCCCGCCCCCAGCGCGCCCCCTGCGCGCTCTCTCCGGAGCTGCCGAGCCCGCGGAGCCGGGGCAGCCGCGGGGCGGCACGGTGCAGCGCCAGAGCAAGAAACTAAGACAAACATAACTTGTAATATCTGTCATCTATTTCCTAACTAATTTTGGACCAGAGAAAATAAAGTAAACGGGAAGACCATATATTAAATATTGTTCTAATAATACTGTCTTTTGTGACATTTTTGTACGTCAGAGGTTTACACCTTAGCAAACCCCCTGCATAATTTATTTTTAGAATCCAGGTGTGTGACATGATGGCCACAGGTTACCTTCTGTGAACTGCGCTGCCTCTGAGACTGTCTCTGAAAGCTAAAGCAGTTGGTAGCTTGACCTGTGCTATGTATGGACACGATCCTCTATTTCTATGCATTATGAATAGCAGCTGGTATATTTGGGGTAAGAGTTACAGCAAACTCTAATAATTAGTTCCTTAAAGGAAGTACTAGAAATGTGTCAAACTTGTGTGCAAGCTTCATACTTTATTGATGAGGGCATTTTTCTGGATATAACAGACTTGGTGGTTATGTATCCAAAGACTTAATGACTGTCAAACCAAGTCATAAAACCAAAATTATTGTTGAGGGAACAATCAAGCCTACTGTTTCTGTAATTTCAATAGTTTTGCAACCTGTAAACTTCTACTAAATGGGTTAGATAAACCACACTAGCAATTTGGTTTGATATCATACTTTTCTATATATGTTCATATTTCTTCTATATATATATTCTTTCTACACAGTCATCAAATACCTTCATACGCATTAATTCCCCTCCCATTTTTTTAACTGATATTGGCAACTAGATTTCCATTAAGAAGGCAAGGGATATGATTATAGGTTTTATGGAGGGTCATATAAAAGGATACTATTAACTTTTGTTTTGCAGATTGCATGAGGGTCGTTTTAAAGTTCTGTATTTATCAAATGTTTTCATAAGTACTTGGAGATTGTTTCTGAAGTTAAGGACTTGCCATTAAAACCATTGATTTCGTAGACATTTTTCATGAAATTACATGTTCATATTTACTGCTTTAGGTCTTAGAGGAGATACACATTTAAAAAAAAAAAAAAAATCACTTAATAACATATAGAACTGTCTATTTCTGTTGTCATTCTGGTTTACTCATACAGAATGTGTTAGTGTTTACAGACCAGACAGTCCATTTTCAGCGCTTTTCATCTTCCACACATTTGACCATGAATTGATCCTGGCTGTGAAAGTATTAACCTAGTTGAGCATGTGAGGTCAGAAATATAATGGAATAAACAACAGTCAAAGCTTGAGAGACAAAATAGATGTTCCTAAAACTTCACTCTCTTTTTATAAAATTTTGAACTTTGACCAAAAAAACCAACAGCAGCCAAAAAGGAAGAAAGATATTGGTCATCGGTACTTGTTGGGAAACTTGAATAAGAAATTAAGAAAAAAAATGTCAGTCCAATGACATTTAATTTGTCTTCTCAGACATAAGGAGGGAGACAAATGCCTGGAAGGATTTAGTGAATACGTTCCATAGAAAATCAAGGGAATTTAAAATTTTTTTATGAGATTATGATTGGGGTAAGAGACAAACTGATGTGTAGATGAAAACCGAGAAGCAATTTTAAAGAACTGATTATCATTAATGCAAGCAAAATAGATATTATGTAATATTAAGTATTAATAGATATTCCAGTTTTTTTCAGAATTTATTGCTGAAAATCTCTGTTCAGGAGTTAAAAAAAAACCCAGAATTTTTAGGAAAAAAAAAATTCTGTAATTATGGAATTTGACATTAGATAACAACTATATTATTCTGGAAATGCAATTATTCTAAAATTCCTCATGCAGTAACAAGCTCTTGTTATGCCCTTCTAGTCACCATGGGATCAGTGGAAAGTCTTTGCCTCGATGCTGTCTTCCAGAGAGCCATACCAGCTGCTCCTCTCCCCTATTCTCATCCAGCCTACTTTCTCAGGAGGAATTCACTTATTTTTAAAGAGATTGGTATTGTTAACATCCATACTTCATACATTATAACATGTTTAATTGAGCTCTTTTAAAACATGATGACCTTCCTGCAAAATCTCTTATAAAAAAGCATTTCTCTTCCAAACCCTTTGTAACACTTAACAGCTGATTCCTGCCCATTCTTATTCACTGGGTGACATGAAGGATTCTGTTGTGTGCCTTAGAGACCATGCTTTATTGGACAGCAGAGTTACAGAAAACAGATGAGTATCTCATGGGAAAATATGTATACAATAACAGTGGAGGTTTTTCCTCAACAGTAAAATATTATATTTTCCAATAATACTGAGACCAGACATGTATTAAGAAAAATGGAACAATGTAACTAGAGTCAGTAAAGCTTAAGATTTTTGGTAGGGTGGCTAGACTAGAAGGCAGAAAAGGCAGTAGGAGTTAGGGAGTGATAAAACCATTTGTCTGGGTGCAAGGAATTGATACTGATAATGTGTTAAATTGAACCAAAATATTGCTGTATAAATGAACTCAGAAGTTTTTGTGGATTAATCTTTGAGCTGCATGTGTGGTTGGATAAATCAGGACTGTAATTTATACTAAATAGTTGGCTTGTGGTTTTTTACATGAACTTCATATTTCAGGACAGAGCAGCTAGAGAATTGGTGAAAGAAATGTTTAAAGCAGGCTTCAGCTTTCTCAGCTCTGCTACTGAAAGGCTGTATAAAATTTAGAAGTCATTAAATCCATCACCCATCTCAGTTTATGTATCCAATAGTTAGTGTATTAACGTAGTCTCATCTTTTCCTTTCCTCCTGATGACAAATGAGGTGAAGAAGAAACACCACAACATCTAAAGTGTGATGTGGATTTTGAGTACCGTGAGCTTCCCTGTCTGATAGTTGTTCACATGAAAAAGAATTGCAGCTTCCAAAAATATTAATGGATAAACCTCTGTAAAATGTATAGGTTATGTATTGCTGATTTATTTTCTTTTTTTATTCTGCAGGATATCAAAGCTTTATGGCAGCAATACCAAGTTTTCATTGTTTCACAAAACCCTAAAAAATAATCAGCTTCTCTCGTTTATGTCACCAGTGAAAATATTGACAATTATAGACTGTTTGTTCAAGATGTCCTGTTACACCAACTGGATTTTATTGTTTGTTTGCCAAGAACAAACAGTACAGAGGCCTGAATGCATGATGCATGAACAGTCTTTTGAGTTTAGTGCAGATATGCACAAAAGATCAAAGCTGCTGCTTTGCTAAAAGTGAAAGCCTGTGCTAGCGACTCATTTGTTTCATGAGAAAGTCATTCTGGAAAAATCCTGTACTCTGAAAAATTTCAATTAGGTTAATTACATTCTGCTTCCCTAAATTTCCCCTGCAGCTTCAGATGGAGACAGCTTTCTTAATTTCCTTTCTTAGCATGTTGAGAGAGCTGCTGTGTTTTGGTTAGTAGCTGCTGCATTCCACCCATCATGTGGCTGATCAAATGCCTTTTTCTGCAGCACTTTCACGATGTGAATTTTGCCTTATTACACTGGAAAATCTTTTTTTTCAGAAAGAGTAAGGGACAGGTTCCCTTGGTGGTTTACATTTTGGGTGTTGTGTAAAGCAGCTTAAATGAAATAGGAATCCTGTTCCGCACCTTTTTTCCTGGATTAACTGAGTTTAGGAGAAAAGCTTTCCGTGTGTGTTTGTGGTGACAATGAAGGAACAATACGAGCTCAGTCAAATAATTTGACTCACACTTCCTTCAATTTTATCTTTAATTGATATGCATTTTCTCTGTCTTTTGCTCCTAAAAAGGAATTAATCTTGATTGTGGTTACAGAAAGTGGACTCATATTTCTCTCTACTTCTTTAGCTCTCAGTCATATTATTTGATATAGGTATTACAATTCTTTTAAGTTTTTCTACTATATCTGTCTGGCAAGAACCCGATTTTAACCCAGAGTGTATATTTATCAACTTGCTAAAAAGAGCTGCTAAATCCTCTTTCAACTATTCTGTCTTAACTTTGTCCTCTGTGTGTTTTGGCAACACCTACGCTATGCAAGGACTCTTCCTTCCCTACCAACACCTTTTGTGGATAACATGATATCACTGGGACCAAGGTTTAGGATATGTGAAAATAAAGTAGGATTGCACATTATTATTCACACCAAAATTTGATATGTTTTCTAACAAGGTTAATTCAGGAGTGCAAACAGCAGTTCATGATCTTGATCCTGTGTGCTAAAGTGAAAGAGTTCCTTTGAGCATTATGTTTCATAATCAGACCTTCTTCCCAGAAAATCAGACCTTCTTCCTCAATCTACTCTATCCTGAATTTAGAGAATTATATGTTCTACTGGATTTTTTTTAATCTGTAAATAACTGTTTCAATAATAATCAAACTAAAAGTACAGGTAGACATTGACATTACCTTTTGAAATTAGAAAATATGGTAGAAAATGTAGTCTGAGATATTTCATAATATATGATAAATAAGAATATTGGATTTTTTGATGGTTGAAATTTCCAAGTTATTTTAGCAACCATTCAAAATATCAGTATACCAACTTGTACATGGTGACAGATAGTAATATGGTTTGATGATTTCTGCAATGTAATGAGCATTGCATATTGCTACACTTCCAAAAAGAACCTTAAAAGTGTCTTGGGAGGCTCAAATACAGTAGTTCAGATACTAGGTGAGATGTTTTTCTTTGTATTTAAAATGCTGGGGCAGAGCACACACCTATATGTCTCAATTAATTTTCCTTCTTTTTTTTTTTTTTTTTTTTTTTTTTTTTTTTTTTTTTTTTTTCCCCTTCACTTAAAACACAATTAATTAAACATTTGTGCTTTCTTTGCATTACATCTGACATTTTCCCTAGTACCACACCCTGTTAATCATTAGTACAACTAAAGTTGTTGAATAATCACATTTGGAATGCTGCATTTCAAGACCACTGAGAGTGAAAAAAGGATCAGGTACCTACACTACAAATTGGAAACTTAGAGTAAATGGAATAATTTCTGAGCACGTAGGTCCATGTATTCCAGGAACAAAATAGGTAAACTTTGTAATCGTCTACTTTATATGAGTCGCATCAGGAAATAAAATTTGCATTTAACCTATTAAAGAAACACAATTGTAATGAATGGGGACAGTACCTCTCTATCATATTTTGTTTGGAACTTGAAATTTATCTCTTAGCTCAGTAACTGAGTGTGGGTCATGGATGTTACAGAGCACCAGAGACAATTAGCTGTCCTAGCATGAGTTCTGAATGGAAATTAAACCTATAGTACACTGGCTGCTGTTTATCCTGTTAATGGACACACTGCTCTGCTTTTTCTTGGGTTCTTAATCTCATTCTACAAGATAATCTGTTTAAGCAGCAGTATTTGCATTTTTAGGTAGAAAATTTGTGAAGATGATAAGAAAAATATGCATGGAAAGTCAAAATCAGGTTTTTAAAAAAAGAGAAGGTGGTAAAAATAAGCACAAAAAATTTTCATTCCATTTCTCATTTTGTTCTGCAGGATAGCTGGCAGCAGAATTTGCTTTTCAGGCAAAGGTCATCATATATAGTATCTTTCGCATGCTGTCTTGATGAAACATAAAAATATTTTGCACAGTAGCAAAACCAGGAATATAGGATTCTGTCAATTCCTAGTGGAAACATTTCTTACAAAATTCTACAGATAATGTATGCTCTTTATTTTTGATTATAACACATCAAAGAGTGCCCTAAGAACAGTCTGCATTTAATATATCTCCATTAACTCTCTGCTATAATTATTGACTAAATTTAAAAAAAGTAAAAAAACCCCAAACTTTTGATTCAAATCTCGATTGGTATAATAGGAAAGTGGTACTGTCTGGCAATCAGATTTGTTCAGGAGTAAATGCATGCTATAAAATAGCAGCAGTAGGTAAACAAGTCTGTAGATACATGAATAAGACTCACATGTACACAGATAAGAGTCAAAAAGCTGAGAGATGAAAATCAACTGAGAAGACTAAGAAAAAGAGCACAGTTAGAAAGATGGTGTGGGGGGGAAGCGTTTAGCTCTCCCTTGTTTTTTTCTCTTGTTTACATTATAGTTATCATGCTATATTTTTGCATTGATTTTTACTGCTCACTGTAAAAACATTCATCCAGTGCCCTGGGAACTCTCAATATAATTAAATATATACTAAATAACATTTCTGTCAATTATCCGTGTGTTAAAGCTCACTTCTTGTCAGTGTAAATACAGCAAACAAGTTCAATAATCTCCTGAAAAACTCCTCTGGAGGATTCTAAACTATGAACTATGTGAGGCTGGATGACATGTGCCTCTTTATGTGACAGAATCCTAGAATCCTCAAATCCCCCGGGTTGAAAGAGACCCACAAGGATCATCGAGGTCCAGCTTCTCAAGAGAAAGAGCAAGATGGGTTCTGAAGGAAATGTACAGTGGGCAGGATGTTCCTGAAGGCTCACTGGATTGGATTATAGCACACTGCCAATAAAACCCTGACACAACTGACAATTTTTCAGTCGTTGGTCTGGGGAAACTGAGACAACTTGGATGCCTATGGTAGCCTAAAATCTTTCTACATAATTTTTTCAGTGAAATGAGTAGAATCAAATTAAGATGAAATAAGGAGCACTGAAAAAAACTACTCCACTATATCCAGTTGTCCTTTTCTAGCTTGAAGACAAACACAAACAAGGAGGATTTTTTTAATCTGTAATGGGCTGAGAGTAAGGTCTTGCTTGAAGAACATAGTTTTTTACTTCTTTAAATTTTTTTCAGACTTCGTCATAATTGCCATCAGCTTCATAAAGGAAATCATATTGTTATATTGATTAACAGTGGTTGCATTTTCCAATTATTTCTATAATGAGTTTAGTGGCAATGACCCAGAAAATGGACAAAGACCTCACATTAGATTAATGTTGATTTAATGTAAATTGTTAATTTTTTCCCTTCTCCCCAGCAGATGATGATGATAGATCCCCACTGTTAATTAATCAAAACCTCTCAAAATAGAGTTCACCAGGTGGAAATAATTAGCAGTTAATTGTCTCCTGTTTATTACTCTTCAGAGACGTAAACAACAGCCTGGTTTTATTTGACAGCATTTACTAAAAAACCTTTAATAAATAAATTAGTGGCACAAATGTTGTAGTTGTGGAATGAATACTTGTGGTTGTGCATTTGCTTTATGAGACCATTCAATGTACAAAGAGCAATTGTCCCTCCAGAAAAGCAACATTTCAGCAGGTACAAACATTTGTCATTTGTTTCATATGCAAAATTTATTTTTGCTTGTGGTTTCTTGACTGGATAGTTAAGTGGCAGAAAAACGAGCAGAGTGTGTTAATGTGGAGTCACACATGAGGAGGCTTTTTCTTGTTTGCACTTTGATGGCTACAGAGGTTTTGTGGTTTAGAAAAAAACATGCTCTACTCAATCAGAGTAGGAATTTATTAACAGATGGATTGTTATCATGATGGCAATGGTGATAATGGTGATTATTCTTTTTTAGAATTAGTGGTCAAATGTTGGCTAAGGTGCCCAAATCCTGTTATGAATTTACATCCACAAATTAGGCACCTTACCCAATTCAGAGGAATCTTTAGAATCCAGATTGTTGTTATACTTAAAATAAAATATATTAGTCATCAGATTAATAAAAGAAGTTGTTGGTAAGCTCTCTTTTTAAAAACAAAGAAGAGAGAGAAATTAACAAAAATATTAGAGTAAGATTAAGATAATCAGCAATCATCAATCTGCAGTTTATTTTAAAAGAGTGCTGCTCTTTAAAGCTACTTATTGAGACCCATTCCCCTTAAAGCTTGGTTTGATCCTCAGATGAAATCTGGTTGTGGCTTCTGGTCAGGCTATAGCCAGTTTTTAAATTCAAAATCTGTGTTACCAAACTTTTTTTCCAGGCAGGGACTCCTTTATTGATCTCATGACTGATGGCCATAGAGTAAAAAAACCAATATTGTTTCATTTCCACTGTGCTGCTATTTCACAGACAGTAATTCAGTTTTTCCATTTTCTACAACAAACTATGATTTCTAAAACACGAATGTGAAAACTCATGAAGAATTAAACTTTGGCAATTTTACTGCAAGTAGTATGGATCTTTCTGCTTGATTTTTCCTATTGTTCATGAATTCTATGAATTTAATAATAGTAATAATAATAAAAAGATATATATTTTGCATGTTGTGTATGCAACTTAGTAGAAAAGTTTCCAGTTCTGCAAATTCTGTCATATCCTTGCCATGTAGAGAAAGCAGTTGATATTAACAGGAAAATGCAATCAAACTTTAAAATATTTCTTAATTTCTGTTTTTAAGCTGTCACATTTCATTCAGAAAATGCATTGTTTTCTGGAATGTCTTGCAGTCAAATAGCTGCCTGGTGCAGACATCATTTTCTATCAAATATCATTTGATAAGGTTCATTGACTTATTTCTCTTTTCAGTATGACAATTTAATATTGATTTCATTTTCACTTATAAAGAAAAAACCCACGCACTTGTGTTTTCTTTATCAAACCTTACGGTAAAAACAAAACTATATACTTCAGCTACCACTTCAAGAACTCAATTTTCATGTGCTGATAAGCTAGTGTCAGGGCTAGGTTAGCATTCTGTAGGAGGAAGATTTAAACTGCTTTGCCCTTCTGGATGAAGGCAGTCAACTTTTGGCTCAATATTAATCTAGAAAATTAGAAACACTATGGCCTACCCTAAACATATTCTTTTCTATAATAATTCTTGTTCACTGTTCAAATTGGAGTTTTTCTGCGATTTTGTCTGTCAGGACAAATTTTATTGAACTTTATCTTCCGTTTATGCCATTCATTATTTTGAGAAGATCTTTGAAAAAAATCTCCTTTCATTAAGAAAGAATATATTTATCTATTGAAAAGTCCATAGTTCTTCCATTTAGGTGGGGTAACATTCTAGAAATAGATCAGTCTGAATTCCCTAAAATTAATTGTTATTTTTTTCTTGAAATTAAAAAATTGCATTATTTTTAGCTTTACAATTTTCAAAAAAGGCCATTTAACACCATTTTCTTTGAATTTCTCTTTATTACTTTAGAATGTCCTGGCTGTGATCATGTATTAATAGTACATGTAGCTACAGGACTGTTTTGTTAATGTAATGATTTAAATAGGAGGGAGTGACAGCTGATTGCCTTGTTTTTATATATGTGTGTGCTTTGGTACACTCCTACAAACTCCCACACACAGGCTCATACACTCACACACACACATGTAAACTGCTAGGTTAGGCTTTAAGGTTACAATTTCATCTCTAGGTTTGTGTTCAAAGTCGAAGATAATCAGTCCCCTTATATTGAAATTAGAGTGTGAAACCCCTGCAGTAGTTCAATTTATTTTCCTGCCCAAATTTAACATAGATAATACTGAAATATATATCAAAAGCTGTTTTAAAAAGCATGACTGGTGTCTAAGTGGTACAGGTATATATATTATTCCCTGTAATGGCATTCCATATCATAATTTAATAATAAGATCACTCCAGGTTTATTATTTGCTCCTTGATTTTTCTTTCTCTCATTTTATGCTTTCATCAATCTAAGCTACAGAGGAGGAACAGAACACCCATGTGGATTTGCAAGTTTTTTTGGATTATACCAGAACATGTAATATTCAAATGGCTTTTTTTCAGCCTTAGAATTACAGACCTTGAAATTGGAACTGATTTTACGCTTTCCTAAAATAATATTTTTATGAGGAAATTGGAAGAGCACTACTCAATGGGAGAAGAGGGAAAATTGACCTGGCTGCTGCTACAGCGGGGTTTGAAGTTTTGCTTGGAAAATAAAGGAGAGCTTTACTGCAAACCTCCACAAAGGGAGTTTTATTCTGAAGAACTCATTCTTCTGACCTTCCTTCTTGCCTGTTTTCTCCTCCCCTTCTACTAAACAGGAAAAAAAGAGGCTTACATTTTTTAGGGATAAAGCTGACCAGTTTTAAACATTGGCATTGACATTAGCTGAATAAATGGAAACCTTTTCCTTTTATATGCACACTAATAACATAAAACATTTTATATGGAGATTTCTGAAACTTGCAGAGGTGATAGGTAATGTATTCCATACTTAGTAGGTAAGGAATTGAAACAAAGCACCAAGGTTAGTCTACATGTTAATAACAGTCTGTACCCTTACACTTCTCATCTATCAGGCAGTGTGCGGGAAAGGGCAGATAGGTTATCCCAGAATATTGGCCAGGGAAGATTCTGTATGAGCCATTGATTGCATGTTATTCTGTTTCATATAAAAAAACTAAAAAAACCAAAAAAACCCACCCACACCACAACAAACACAAAAGAAAAAGCCCCCCCCCAAAAAAAACAAAAAAACAAAAACCAAAAAACCAAAAACATAAAAATGGCACAACTAGTGAAATTTCTTGTCAGTGTAAAGGGTTCAAGACCATCTGCCAGCCTCTGTCAGCTTTGCATTTCAAAAGACCAAGATTTCACTGTTGCATCATTTTTGGAAATTGGAAAACAAATGCTGACTTCTATGAAGTTAAGAGAAGCCTTTGTGTTCCTATTGATAGGGACCAGGGAAGTGATCATAGTACCAAGCCAGACAGAATTCAAGAAGTGTTTGGACACTGCTCTCACCCCAAGGCACACGGTGTGACTCTCGGGGTGTCTGTACAGTGCAAGGAGCTGGGCTTCAATGATCTCTGTGGGACCCTTCCAACTCAAGATATTCTGTGATTCTCCCATTCTATTATGGAAAATCTGTGACTGCAATATCCAATAAAAATAACCAACTATCCAACTTCAGTAACTGAGCATCAGTTACTTTATATTTACTTGAATAGTAAATACTTTGGACTAAGACACAGTAATATATACATACAAATCACTAGAAGAATGAACAAATGAATGAGTAAACACTCCTTCCACATTTGACAGACCAAGGGGATTCATTACACTTAAGATGAGATTGTTATTTTGCTTGTGCAAATGTAACAAAGTGATAAGCTTTTGCCAAAGTATAAATGAATTCAGCAGATGACCCAGCTGTTTCAATGCACCGGAAGCACCCCAAAATAAGTAAAGAAGGAAGTGTTTCCCTGTGAAACACAGGACTTGTTGCCCTGTGCCTGTGTGCTCCTCCATGGCTTTAGCTTTTCTTCCTCAAAAGCCATGAAACTCCAGTAGATTATAAGAGGTCAAGAGGTGAGTTGACATGGAGGTTCATAGATATAACTCATCAACACCAAGTGAAATGTATTTTGTGTGAGTTCTAAATAGATCAAGAGTGGTGGCTTTTAAGCTGTTTCTACCCTTTTCTAAACATCAGGAGAAAATAGTTGGTGAGAAAATGTGCTGTGACTTTAAAAGCTGAAAGATATTGGGGTAGGCAGGCAAGAAGTCAAAGACACATCATCATCATCAATGTTGTGTCAAAGCTAGGATAAGGAAACCTTATGTGAAGAGTAAAACAGAAATTGTTTTCATCAGATGAAGTAAAAACAGAATAGTAAGAAGACACCTGATCCTACAGCACGTTGCTTTCTCATAGCACTAAGTGAGCCCTCCATAATTTTAGCTAGACCTGTATCTGTATGTAACATATCAGACTGCACTTCTGTGCACCCTGTTTATTTCTTTATTTTGGCCTGACAATTTTCTGTGCCTGGTAAAAAGTGAATTTGGCTAGGTTCTTGGGTGTCTAGCATTCCTGCAGAAACAGTACCAGTAGCTCCAATAAAAACAGCAGATGTCTGAAAGTCCTGGGGAAATGACCTGTCTCTGTGGGTATCTTGGACATGCCGACCTCACCACATGTGTGATGTAGAGTTCAGAGACTTTTCAGAATCTGCAGCCTATTCAGAATACCCCTGCCACCTGTGCAGATCCACACCATATTCTTTTCCAAAGAATAGGAAATCTTTTGCTAGGAAAATGATAATGAAACTTTATGAAAGAAAAACAATTAAATAAGAAACAGGTGTTCAGTAAAATTTAAGGTGAAAATTTGGGGTGAGGAACTAGAGAGCTGACTGGGATAAAATGTTTTATCACTGTTAATTAATCAATTCTAGCCTGGATTGTTAATGATTAAACAAAATTTCTATCAACCTCACTGTGTAGTGGACTGTGTTGAACGATGCAGGGGCTTAGCTCACAGATGTGAAGCTCTATCTCTATCACGTTGAAAAAAGGAGCCTGTCAAACAGGCAGAGTTCGGTTGCCTCAGAAGAGAGAACACAGTACTAAGGTGATCTTGAGCAGATCCCATGCGAGCTGTTCTGGTAGGAGAGCTTGTGGAGAGCCATGCGTTACTTCTTCAATGCTGTAAATACTCTTATTTATTCTTCCCCAAAGTTTTATAAATCTTGGATTTTTGCTGAATAAATCTGCTATAAAGCAAAAAAGAAAAGAAAAAAAAAAAAGAAATAAAGTGGAATAATGGCTTAATAAGAGGAAGAAATTCAGTAGAGTTAAAAATTTAAAAATTCAAACCCCAGTTACAGGTAGTTAAAACTCTTATTAAAGTGTGGCTGATTTGTATTCATAATGCAATCTTTTAATCAGAGATAGAAACTTTATTTTGATGAGAAGGGGGATGAAACCATGAAGATATTAGATTCATGAATTTATTAAATGCATAAAAATCTGTTTAAAAAGATTCTGGAAAGCAAAAAATATACATGGAGGTCTCAAGTTTTCTTACACAGAAAGAAGTTGGATGTGATTCTTCTTTTCGTTTCCTTCAGATGTGGGACTTTGAATTACATATTTAACCTGAAAAGTATAGGCGTACCCCTTTTATGATTCATTTGCTTTGGGAGTCTACTAGCTCCTTCATCATACAGACTGGGCTGGGTGGTGCTAGAAGAAAGAAGCCAAAGACAACAGGGTATGGATTTAGCAGCTCCATGTTCAAAACAGAGTTAGCCGTTACCAACACAATTTTTAAAAATTGCTTAAATAGCCTGGCAGGTATCATAGACCCATTCACAACAATTTTAATCTACAGAATGACAGATTATGTGGATTTTCACATGTTAATTTACCAGTTCAATAAAAAAAAAATAACTGAATAACGCAGTGTGTATCCTTGTCTAATTCCTGAGCAACTTAACTTACACTGACAAGTTTTGCAGTTTCACCAAACTTATTTACCACTTAAAATGTATCTACCATAGTAGCTCCTGTATTAAATTACATGAAGAATGTGCTTCTTGTAACACTCAATAAATGATCTCATATGTGTCCCACAAACCTTCACTCGTTTGCCAAAACTGTAGAAAAAGAGAAACAGTGCAGAAACTGATCCTTAACATTAATATTAAACAAAAGGCATAGATAGAGAATGGCAAAAACAGTTCTACCTAGCTCCAAGGAGCTATGTACACCAGCATGACCTCATAACAACAACAGTTTGAGTCTCTGCAGATTTCTCAATCAGACACATCAGAGACTCTTTCAAAGAAGTGTGTGCAAATATAACCTCATTCATGCAAAATACTTCTGGATTAAGGAAAAAGAAAGACTAAAAGCAGTTTTTTTAAAATTAGACCCTGGGTTTTATTTTTGTGTTTTTACAAGTTAAAAGCATAAAAAGTATTTAAAAAAAAAACCAAACCAAAACAAACAAACAAACAAAAAAACACACAACCAAACCCTTTCTCGCCAAACAGCAACAACAAAAAAATCCATAACAATTTTAAAATAATATTGTCCTAAAATACTTTTGATAATCAAGCAAACCACTATTATTTTTAGGACAGAATGCAGCTAGTAAGATTTTTTTCACAACTACTAGTAATGCCAGAACCCATAATGACAGTGAAATGATACGTGAGTTCATTGATTTGAGTGAAAGGAACCAGATCTCCTTTGAGATGAAGAATCTGCTTAAATGGAAAGGAAATAATCATCTCCATTCTCCTGCTTCCAAAAATGAAAAAGAAAAAATGAAAATAAAAAGTCAACTGTTAATATCTGGCATAATACAGAGTCCCATCTGTTTTTAAACATATATGTTTCTCAGCAACTTTTGGACAGTGAAATGTAGCAGCAACACTGACTCACGAAATCAGCATGAAAGCTTGACATAGTCAAATATTCATCTATTCTGATTTTAGGAGTCTTGGAAATAATAAAGACCTGTTTAGCTGATTAAATAGTGAAACAGTGTTTCCTTCTAAGCAAGGAAACTTATTTACTTACCCTATTTTTGCATGAGATATTGGTTACTTTGTTGAAAGACAATGTTCTTAAAAAATTTTTGTTATTTCCATTCAGATTCTACTTCCTGTAATAAATTTTCAAGGTCCACCATGTATTGTAGTCCTATCAAGACTATGATATGTGTGTGGCTGGAATATACACAATGAAACAAAATTCCCTCTAAAAGTAGTCTATTATTCTAGGAGACTTTCAAGTTAGAATGTACTATGCAAATAAAAAAAGAAAGCCAGCATAGTATATAAAAACTAATTTTGCAGCTGGTACCAGTCTTCATCTATAAATAAATCAGAAAGAATATTAACTGAAAAACCATCCAGATAATGAAAAGGGTGAACATCACAACTTAAAAAAGTAAATGCAAGATTTCTTTTTCTTCCAAAAGCTTTCCCTGGCCAAAGCAAAACCAGCGTGATCCTGATTCTAAAAGAAGCTTGACTCTCCTTTTCCTGATGTTGCCTAAAATTGCAATAAAAGCAATTTAACTGTTCTTTCAATACTGTAAAATTTTGGAAGAGGAGGCTATAGGAAGATAAGCTGGTTGAAAATATTAACAACCTTCATCTTGGCATAAATCCCTTTGTGAGAAACTCTTTCTCCCACACTATTGCTCATGGAGACATGTGTGAACAACACCGCTTAAAGCCAAATCTGAGTTTTTAACTTAGTGTAATAACAAGGCTTGAGTTATACATCTGTTTCTACTTACCCAAAATTTTCCAAGTTGCTAACTGCTCCAGGAAGAGGTCTCTGAACTGACCTAGAGTTGTGACAGTGGCTGCTACATTTACCTGTCCCCTCTCATTATGCCAGTTCTGCTTCTACCATGGTTTTTTAATTTCAGTGTTGGATACTATAGATGTAAGTCAAACCTGCACTCAACTCATTCCAAGAGTATCAGTAAATATATATGAAATTCAGTATCTGTGATGATGTATTTAAAGAATATTTGTAATCTGTAACTCTTTTCCTGTTAAATATAATTCAGAGCATCTTACTGAATGTACCCTAATTCTTTCTTATGCTACTCTAAGAAAAATAAGGCTGTACTAAAATCAATAATATAATGTTACTGACTCATTCTATCCTATACCATTTCATGGCATTCCAAAGTGACATTGAAATACCACTAATGGAACAGTGAATCTATTTTTCGATTATACTAATAGTAACAGCTACTGGTTGGAACAATCTGTGAGAGAATTTGGAAAGCACTACTGCAGTTATTAAGCACAGCCAAATTCTTTCCAAGCACCAGTGATGGTATTAATATAGTTTGATTCACCTTACAATAATATTTTCCAGATAAGCCATTTTCAAACCTAATGGTTCAGGCTCAGCATTTCTGAAAGTAACATAAAAGTGCAGTACTCTGATGGAGCTGGTCTTGAAAGACCTGTACAGAGAAGTAGTTCCATGAATAGTTCTTTAAAAAACAACATGCCCACATGCTAAACAGATTATCATCCAGAAATGTACATGGGAAGAATGCATTCGAACTGTCATTTTGACTCCATTTTGGGATAATGTTTTTTCCTTCTGGACTAATTTCTCCTTCTAGAAGTATCTGTGGTTCAATAAACACACGTCTCCTAGCTGAAAGGTCAGTGAAAACACAAGAAATGAGCAGAGGTCAATGTTTTCTGCAGTAGGGGCCAAGTTCTAGCCCTATCTTTGCTGTTTCTGTGTGGCCATTTCAAATTGCTTTTCTTGTGCAGTGGCTGGCATATTTTTACCTGCAAAAGGGATTTATGACCTTGCCATTTTTTGTAAAAAATTCAATGTTTTTTTCATAGAAATAAGTATTTGCAAGTTGAATATAATTATTAATAAGTACTAGGAAATAGCCTGTAGTCACTGGTGCCCTATTAGAAGATAGAAAAATGTCCTTAGACAAGTTAATCTATCAAGAACTGACATTCACTGTGCATTAAAACTGTCTGAGGTTTTTTAGGCATTCTGCTCTTTTCAACATGAGAAATAAGAATTTAAGACCAGTTCTTGCAATGGAAAGCTATCATCACATTTCACAGAAAACCCTTGACTTATAAACATATGACTCTAACATGCCAATTTAACTGGTAATTTTTAGCTTTACTATTGCAATGTTTCCTGGGATGCCATTGTCTGTAATCTGCTTATATTGTTCTGGCAAGGGACAATTTTGTGATGAATTATGTATCCAAGATGCTCATGCAGTAGGAACATAGATGTTACTGAGGTTAATGAAAATTATATAAGCGTGCATCACAGGATTTCAAAATGAACACAGTTGAATCCTAGTACAGTCATGTTGTTGGGCAAACTTCTGCACTCTACAGGTAGGTTTCAGCTTCAAATCAGTCAAGTTCCACAGTTCTTTTATCCATTACTGAATTTGTTACCTCTCTTAGTATATCCTTATGATTCCGACTCCAAAAGTAAAAAAAAAACAAACAAAAAAACCAAACCAACCAACCAAACAAACAAAACCGCAAACACCTACCACAAAACCACAACAATCAACAAGAAGAAATAAGAACATTTTCCCCAAAGGTCCTTAAAGTTATTTTTATAAGAAGACCAGGTTCAAAAAGAAGCTGACTTTTAAATGTTTTTAAATGGGAGTTCCATGCAAAATAAGATTATTGGTCTACAATGCCATCAAAATGTAATGCTAGTAAACTTTTCCATAAATATTTAGGCATCATTCACAGCTTCTTAACACTTCACTAGCTTGATTTTACAGTGGATCATATGCACTACAATATGTGTACATTGTTGAAAATAATGAATCAGGTGTATCTACAACATAGCATTTAATTTGCATTTTTGCATTGTCCTATGCATGCATGGTCATTATTTTTAGGATAATGATGTCTTTGAGTGTGTATTTTTTCCTGAGAAAGTGATATTGTACTTGTGTGTTCTCATGCAGATTAAAGACAAACATACTACTTATATTGATTCTAGAAGAAGAAAACAGAAATCTTTTTCTTTTAGTATTTAAATCAGAAAATATTTGAGTAGAGTTTGACTTCTCACTACATGATCTTGGTACAAAGTTGAAACATTTGTGTTTCACCCACTCCCGTCAGAGTTCTAGTTGTTCATTTACATAAGGTCACATGCTAAACTACTTGTGAGGGCGGTGTAGTGACTGTCAAAAGGGTCACTGTAAACAATACAACTGTTCTAAATAGATGCCATTCCTTTGAATGCGGTAAGGTAGCAAAATTCAGTCCTTATTTAAAATACTGTCTAGATCTGGTTTTAGCATGTTCTACTGCCAAGCCAATCAAACAGATAAGAGTTGTCAAAATAGGTGTAATAAGCCATTTAATAAAATGAATTATTTCCTCTGTCCCTGAAGAAATTAGCATTTATTCCTTTATAAAATCTGCCTTCATAGTGATTATGTCATGTGCCATGTTCATGGCATAATGAATTTTATAAAAAATTACTTCACATTCCGTCATGCTTATTTGAGAATGGTCAGTGGTTATGAACTACTACATGCACAGGCAATGAATAAGCAGCATTCATTTTAAGTATTGATAGGTATGGTAGTCATAGCCAAATAGATTATGTGTGCTCAGCCTTTGGTAAACCCAGGAATTCCAAGGCACCGAGCTTACTCAATGTCCTAAAATATGTTGTTCCCTAGATATGCAGGCCAGCCATGCAAGAGCCTATTTACATCTTCATGCAGTTACCATTTTTCCTACTAGCTACTGAGCATTTTTAAAACAGAAAGTTGTCATGGTTATAGAGGCACAGCCACATTCTATCAGGCATTCATGTAGGTTTATGGCAGCAACCATATATGTTCAGTCTGCACTGACAAATAATTTCTCTCTTTGCTCCCTCCATGATGATGTCCAGAGGGTGACAAACTAGAGATTTCTCCAAGAGCCTGCATAAATGTCATATCAAGTTTGATTTCCTCTGCCACAGAGAAGCCTTCAGAACAAATCTAAAATGCCATGAAAATTAAATAGACCCCGTGAGCCTGTTACTGTGCTTGAGGCCACACAGCAAAGATATAATATTCCATACTCTCATCTGAGGAAGGCACTTTACATGTGTGAAAACAGCACCAGGAAAATACAATTTATAGTATCTGAGCTATCTGGAAACCCTAGTTGGCACAGAGTTTTCCAGAGACACCTTTGAAAGTGAAGAACATTCTGGCTCTTCTATCTAATGCTAGGACACATAAAAAGCAATACCTGAGTAAATATGTACTGACTCCATCCTACCTGTCTTCTCAGGAGATCTTTGAAGCTGGCAGTATGAATCTACAGAAACAGAATTCTGTAGCTAGCTTTGTAATTTATTAATTATGCAGTGACGTATTTTCTTGCATTTGTGTGGCCTGAAGATAAAGTTACTTTTTTGTCAATACTAATGTAATTTAATTTAAGGATTCCCATTGTCCCCTGCTTTATAAATGAGAAACTCAAGACACTTTCTTCTATCATTTTGCTTGCTCTGTTTTCATAGATATCATTATTTGAGTCTGGAGCTAAAAATTATTCTAATTCTCCACATCAAGTACAAAGAAAATATATTACTTTATAAACTCATGTTTTTGGAGTTACTTTAACAATTGCAATCAATTAAAAATTACGTAATTATAAACAGTGCCTATTTGAGTAATAAAAGCTAAAGGGAAAAAATGAAAGGCTTTGTCAGAGAGGTATAGAAACTGAGATACAATTAACTGACATTTTAATGGTTTTTACAGCTAGACATAAACACAAATATATTTTATAAAACAGATGACTGGACTCTGCTTAGTTAAAGATTGACACACATAATAATACAAGAAGGAAGGAAGGAAGGAAATGTCGGAAGAAAGTGTTGGAAGGCAGGAAGGAAGGTTGGTTATTGTTGGTCTTTCACCCTTCTAATTTTCTCCTTGCATAACCACAATATTCTCATAGTCCTCCTGAGTCGCCTGCCCTTCTTTCAGGGCTGATAAATTCTTTTTTTCCAGGCTGACAGATACCACACATGCTATCCATTTTGCTACATGGGGACAACATGCTTCCACATTTTTAAGATTTTTTCTTGAAGAATATCCAGCTTTCCTGGACTTTGCCTCCTTTCAGTACACCCTTCCAAGGAGCCCTGCCAACCAGACCTCTAAACAGGCTACAGTCTGCCCTCCACACTAGTACTGTCTTGCATTAGTATTGACTACCTTCTCTACTGTTGCAGCAGCTCTTTCTATTCTTTTGTTATACATTTAGCAGTTTTTTTAAGACAAGTTTTGGAAATCAACACTCAGGGCACTGACAACTTTGCACAAGCAAAGTATATAGGTATATTGTAAATGATGGCACCAAAATCTGTTCAGTTTTCCTTCAGCAAATTGATGAAGGTTATCTTTATAATAAATAAGTTATTATAAATCACATTTGTCTTTCAATTTCCACACTCTCTACAGAACAAGACAGCAGGATTGATTCTCAGCCAAAAGGTACTTAGTTATATTATATATGGCGGGAAGAAATAAAAACCTAAACACTATTATAAATCCTCCCCAAAAAGTTCATTCTCCAGATGAAGATTAGGCCTGTACTTAAAGCCTGAAGGAGCTGACACAAATTTTCAATAAATTGCCTTTTATGAGGGAAGATAACAGTTTCTGTGTCATTCAGGTGTATCTGTCTCTTAAACCAGTGTTCCTCTTACACATTAATTACAAAAAAATTGATCCCCTGGCCCATTTATAAGGAGTCTCTTCATCCGCAGTTAAATCTGAATCCAAGTCTTTTTTCATCGCCCTTGGAAAATGTGTAGCTGAGTTGTATTGGGTGGTCAGGTAGGAAAAAATGCTCAACATCAGTGGTAGTCTCCCCTTCTCACCCTTCACCCTAAAAAATTATAGGCCACCCAAGTTGAAGAATGAAATGCAATGAGCTAGCAATGAAAAGGCTCTTTGAAGATCAGTAGCCATGACCTATTTTGAATTACACTGCATAAGTATGTAAATGTGAAATAGGCACTCAAGGGTTAGAAAAATATTGAATCATTTCAGAAGAGCTTTTAAAATTCAGTTTCATGTTTGTCAAAACAGCTCTGAAGACCAAAGTAATTTTCTGAATTGCTGCCACCAGAGGAGCCTCCTACTTCTGATGAAATGTCCCCATCTGAAACTGAGTGGGTTGTTTTGTCAAGGACAAGCATTAGATTAAACATATAATGTATGGCTGAGACTTCTTTACACAGATTGCCAAACCTGTGGCAAACCTGGTATGTGCTGTTTATCTGGAAATGACTGGGAAAAAAAATCTTGATAAATCTTGAAGGCTTAAACTTTGGGACTTAGTCTTGATGAGTGGTGGAGAATAATGAATGATTATTCAGTAAATGATGACTTGCCAAGGGCAACGAGAAAAATATGGGATGAAATAAATGGTGCTATTTATACTGTGAAATGTAGATACAATATTTCTTAGATTTACAATGTTCGTTCAAATATCTAAAACAGCTCTACCTTATATGTGATTTTTATATATGTATTCATTTGGAGGGAGGAGCATAGGAATATTTAAGTGAGCAGCTTCAGGTACTTCAAGCAGCTACATTTTTCCCACAACTATTATCACTTTCTTGTCAGTAAGAGGGAATTTGTAGAGACCTGGGGCAAACTTTTACAGTCACCTTCTGAGATCTGAGAATGGGAACATCCTCTTGTGATATGACAAGGATAAGGATCACCAGAAATGGTCACAGAGACCTTTCTTTGTAGTCAGAAGGAAGGTGTTGGACAAGAGCCATCAGCACAGAATGAAAATCTTGTGACTTTTTATTTTTTTTAACAGCTTGCTAGACAAATTCTCAGTGATTGATCAAGTGGAAATATGGGATGCCTGTTCAGCTTAAAATCCATTCTGCTCTATTAATCTATAGAAGATAGAAGACTAAAGGTACCTGGTTTTTAATTAATTTAAATTTCTTCCTGGAGAGTAAGCCTGAAGAAACAAAGTTCTGAATAATTAGAGAGGCATACCAAAATAGGAACAAAATGGAAGGAGTGAGTAAAACTAATTAAATATTGCTCCTCTTCAGTGGATTCTTGGGATGCACATATCTAAATGACAGTTATTGTTATCTTCCAGTTTCTTCTTCTCAAGCATGCAGAAGTGGGAAATAGGAGCAGAACACAAACCTGCAGCTGTAATTCTCAAGTAGTTTTCCTCATTTTATCATATTCAGGAGAATATCTTTAATGATACCCCACCTAGCTTAGGTATAAGAAGAGAGACAACCCAGACGAATATGGTTTAGCCCTGTCTGATAGTTTGTTTCCTCACAATTTTTCCATACTATATAGATGATGACATGAGAACAGCTGGGTGATCACAAAACAAACAGCTGTATCAAGCCCTAAATGGAGTCACAAAGTATATTTTTTATCTGTAAGGCAACAAAAAGAGTGGCACAAATTTCTTGAGAAGCATGTCTGTGGGTAATCCTTCATTGTTGTTAAAATCTGCAGTCTGAGCAGATCCTGTGATGATTACTCAGTGGGGAGAATCTGTCTTTATGTTAAAGGGGGAAAAAACGTTTACCTAAACATTCACATTTGGAATTTATTGTGAAATCTCTGCAACTACACATCACCAATTCCATGACAGCTAAGAACAACAGAAGCACATTAACAAGACTGTACAAGCTGAGTGGAGAATAGGAATGCTGTCTAGAATCCCAAGGGAGATAGTATAGCTGTACCACTGTGATACATCAGGGATTTATGAAAGAAAACCCTTCCCTCCTTTGAAAAAACTTTGATGTCATATGCTTGACATGGTGCTCTGCTGTTCAGATACAGATGTGTATGTTTGTAGCCTTGCCAGTATGAACTGTGACCTTTCAAACATGCTGGCAGTGCTGAAAGAGCCAGTTTTGCTGAAGGAGTCAACAACATGGCAAAAAGGAGAGCAAGTATTGGGGTTTTTTTTTAGTTGTTTCTGAAAGATAGAAAAGGTATCATGGCTTACATTTGGTGTCACCAGTGAACTAAATATAACATAAACAACATTTTATCTACTTTTTCCCCACAAGCAAAAATAGTACTATACTTTTTAAAATGCTGAAATCTATAAGAGTTAGTAGAGTGTTTGGCACAATTGATGTGTTAGAAAGAAAAAGATTAACAGCTTTTGACCATAAATAGATAAGACTCAGACCTCAGTGGTGGATTCATCTACCAGTAAATTTTTTAATTTATTTAATTGATTTGACAGTGTGAGTCCAACAACAAAGCTCAAGCTAAGTTTAAAAATCTATTAAGACTACTTTCTCCCTTAGTAGATTTTGGGTTCAGGTTTGGTTTTTTTCAATTACTCAAGTGAGGTATTAAAGATGAGATTTTAAATTTAAAAATATCTTGGCCTCGCTTTCCTTATTACAAACATCTGCCTTTCCTAGACTTTATCAAAGAAAATTGCTACAATTAACAGGAGAGGAAGAAGCATGACAGAAGCATGCATACATGTCTCGTTAGAGCTTAAAAACTAGCTAATAGAAGTCAGCTTAGGTACTTCATAAATATGCACACTATATTTTTGCATGGAATATCAGACACCTAAATCTTTGTTTCAAATACCAGTTGCTACAGACCTGCTGTTGAGACAAAAACAGGAAATAACATAGTTTTAATATATTGCATATAAAAATAGAGTTACTTTACAACTATTTGCTTTATGCATGGATTATATCACACTTTTGTCACTGTCTGAAAGAAAAGCTCATATCATTTCGAGGAATAATTGGTTGCACATAGCAAAGAGAGAAGAAAAAAGTTTAACACTTATTTATGTCTCAACCTGACAGAAGTGGAATGTTAATTTAAAAAACTCAGGAAATAATACTAATTCTCTTTCTTTAATACTAGATCAACATTTCTGCCTCAAAGAACACTTTTTACAAGACGGACATCATGTGGAAAATACCCACACAGGAATTAGGAAAAAAAAACAGAATGAAATTTGTAAAATTGTCTTGAGAATTGACTCCAACAAGAAATCAAGATGAAGTAAAAATCATCACCTCCTTACAGGCCTTTTCTTCAAAATCTTCTTCTTCATCACTAAAACTAATAAAATGAAAAGTTCTTTCCAACACACACCACTCATATTCTTTTGGCTCCTTCACTGCCTCCAGGGGTTCTAGAGAAGTCTCAGCCTATGCCCATTTTATCCTCAAATGCACACTGGCTCTGGCTGAGCTGGAGTTCATTTTCCCATAGAGCCCTCACAGTGCTGGGCTCTGCAGTGGTAGCTGGAAGGGTGTGCATAAAAGGTGTTTTGGCTCCAGGTGAGCAGTGCTGGCACACAATCAGGTCTCTCTCTAATTTTCCCACCCCGTCAAGGTGCTGGGAGTGGGCAGGACCCGATGAGGGGACACAACCAGGCCAGCTGACCCAAATTAACCACGGAGATATTCCATTCCAGGTGATGTCAGCTCAGATAGAAAAGGTAAAGGGTATATTGGTATTTGCTTGTGATGTTTGCTTTCTGCAGTAGCTGCTGTGTGTGTTGAGGCTCTGCTTCCCAGGATGTGGCTGAACATTACTTGCTGATGGGCTGTAGATAATAGACCTTTTTATTTCCCTCTTTGCCTGTGCATGTGCAAACCTTTGCCTTAGTAAACTGCCTCAGCTCAACCTCTGAATCATCTTCCATTTTATTTTTTCTCTTCTGTCCAGTGGGGAAGGAGTATTTCAGGAAAACTACTTGAAAATCTTACTTTCATCATTTTTTCCTTTATCTAGAATGTTTTCAGGGATTATAGACATCTCAATTGGGGACTTGATATTGAATATGGAATAGGTAATATAGAACATCAGCAAGAGAGAAAAAAGAGTATTAATCTAGCTCAAATCAAATTATTGATAAATATAACATCCTACAGAGCAATTTGGAAAGACAATTTTTACAAGTGCCATAAGTAGTAAGAATTGTGACTTTGCATTAAGCCTTTCTCCTGACTTCTGTATTGAGTATCTGTGAGAATTTGAGATTGCAGTCTGATGTATAACCTCATCCCCTCTACAGTTTGTGTTCTGCCCTTAGATCTAATTTTGCATGTAAAAAACTTGATATTTTTTCAAATTTAAACATGTTTAAATCTAAAAAAATAAGTATTTCAAGGACAGAGGTTTTTAAATAAGTTAATTTAGCTGACAATCAGAAGTCTTGTGAGTTACCTTTTCAGAATATCTGTGGCTCTCTATGTATACACACAATTCTGCAATGGCATAAAATGGGATTTTAGGAAAGGGTTAGTTTTTTTTACCACAAAGCAAGAGGCAAGTTGCTTCCTTTGGCTAAGGTATTTTACAATATGATCAAATCTTTGATATATTTTCAAAATGCATGTTTAATCATAGTTGGGGAGATTTGAACAGAACTTGAAGAAAATTTAAGATGGGTGGTAAAAAAAGGCTTAGATAAATACTGTAGTAGATAATAAACAAGTTTATCAAAATAGAAAAAGAATATTTTCATTTCAGTAAAGAGATGATGAATGAGTAACCATCGGCAAAATATTAATTTCCTCTTACTTTAAATGAGCTGACTAAAACTTTGAGAAGTAAAAAGTTATGCTCATGTTGACTGGTTTTAGAAATCTAGCTAAAAGCTTGCCTGCTCTTAGGAAAATTGCATGGAGGTAAGACAAAGAAGGGTGTCTCATTGAGTTTATGCACAGTGAAAGATACAGGAACATAGTCTCTGCATTAATTATTTACATTAGATAAATATAGAGTCACTAGATATGTCTACTTACCTATGTTTCATATTCTTCAAAACATCTTTGAAAATTAAGTGAGAACATGATAAATCAGTCTTCCTGACCCTGCCCTCCCATGATTTATGTTATTGTCAGAAATGAAACAAACCAACACAAACAAAAGTCCTAGCACAATAGTGATGAATATACAGCTTGGAGATCAGCAGTCAGGACTGAATTGAGTTGTACATCAAGGTTTAGGCCAGAAACCTAGCAGTTTTTGGTTTCTAAGTGTCATTAATTTTTAAAGTATAATGCAAGCCAAAGTATTTTGAATCTTAAATAAGACTGCAGGTGTTAGATTTTCTCAAGATTGAGAAAAATTAAAAAGCAAGATAGTTTTAGATAAGAAAGAAAATCATAAGAATTTCTAGGAAATCCCTATTGTATTCAAATGTGCTTTTCACATGAGTATGCAAAAGATGTCAATTTAAAATACAGACAAGCTTGAGAACAGTCTAATATAATCTCTTTCATTTTCAGAAGAGCCTCTGGGATCCAAAATTTTTTATTCATTTTAATTCACTATGAATTAAGGAAAAAGTTCATCACAAATAGTTTTCTAATCTATGAGCCAGTTTTTGATCTGTGAACCATGAGGAATAGAAATCTTTTATGAAAATCAAGAAGCAGTCAAAGATTTTAAGTGCTAAAATAAATCTTAAAAACTTTTTGAGGGCTAAGTATTTAAATGAGACCATGTTTTTATATGTAGAAACAAAGTAGAAAGAGTGTAAGTCTTGCAGACTTGGAATCCCTTTGATTACTTTTAGTGACTTAAAGACAGACAATATTCAAGTCTTCATTCATTGTCTGATATTTCTGATTAAAATTCAGTATTTTATGTTAAATTTTAACACTAGTGTAAGTCTCCTGCTTCAAGACTTCTAAAAACATTTCACTTTACTTTCAAGTGCGTTTGCTGCTAGAAAACTGTACTAGTGCCATGATTCAGGAATTTATAATTCTCTGGGTAGCTGAACTGTGAGTACCTACCCTGGATTTCCAACCACCTTGTTTTCTCCCCCATTCAGAAGTAATATTGGTGCCATAAATATACACATGAGAGTGAGCACATAAGGGGGTGTGTGCATGTGAGAAACAGGGGAAGAGAGAAAAATATAGAAAGAAGAGAGGTGTGAAATGTAAGGCAGTGGAGCACAGTGGATTAATTTATATCATACACAGCATATATCATGCACATTAATTTATATCATATACAGATATATGAACATACGTCTGTGTTTTTAATAAAATTGTTTTGCTAAATTATTATTTATTAATTTGACAAAACTCAGGGCTATATGTCTGAACTAGGTTGTTGATTGGAGCACATTTTCTTCTGTGGCAATACACTGATTTACACTGAATGATATCATCAACTGCACTATCATTCACATATCACCAATGAAATGACTACTCATTTTTAAGCCTTTTACTCTCACAATTTCCATGCATTTTACTCATATATGGCTTTGTTCTAGCATTTCAGAATTCAATTATTGACAGATACTGCCTTAGAATTGATTTTGATACAAAACTAATGATACGCTTCTAGCAGAGAAATTAGAATTTTAATCTTGGACTCTCCAGCTTTAATAGAAGAACAAACCAGGGCACAATATAGAGTAATCTGCCTTCTAGATGCATAAAAATTGAGAGATTAATTCTTATTTAAATCAATAAAATTGTTTTATCAAGAACTTCAGGATTAGAAAATAACATCAATTTTGTTTTCTAATCCTGAAATTATTAGGATTGTAGAACCTAGTGAGAGAACTTAAATGTTAAAAAGATATTCTAAGGTCTTATTAATACCTAACTGATTAACTAACATCTGAATCTTCCCATCACATGCTGAACACTTAACTTTTTAGTTTACTCTTTGTAGACTTGAAAAGGAAGTCATACACATAATAAAAAAAAAAAAAAAAGTTTTCAAAGATCTAACTACTCTTTACTAGTTTATTTTCTATTTGACTCATTCAATTTCATAAGTCTAACTTGTAAGCTATTCATCACTTGTTTTTCTCCTTTGTGCTTTTTTCCAATTTATCTGCTTGTTATAAAATCACATCCCACTCTTAGAGTCCTGATTTATAGTCTCATTGTGTACTAATATTGCCATTATAAATAATGTCATACTTAATATTATTTCCTTCCTCTCTTTAGAAAACCTTTCTATGGAAGTCCATCTTCCTGGCTAAAGTTTGCATTTTTAATCTATTGCTATGTTTTTGCTCTACTTTTACATTAATTTGCATAGAATTATTAATTTGAAGATTTTTGACAGTTTCACGTATATACCACATTTCCAAAAGTGTTTTTTTTTCTCTTTTATCAGATGCATCTTTCACATAGCATGGCCTATGTTGTCTCAACATTTGTAAAAAAATATATGCTTCAACATTATCCTCAATAATTTATTGATAGACTGGGTCTATTTATAATGCCTATGCAGCAGGCATTCTCCTTTCACCAGAAGGCCACATCCTTCAGTTATTAGGTACCTGAAATAAGGTGCATCAGTCTTGTTCTCACTTCCTCTGATTCTACTTTGTTTTATTCCCCTTTTTATCTTTTTTGAAGGCTTTTAGCAGGTCTGCTTCTCTCTTCCTTCTGAGCTACAGAAAAAGCATAAATATTTTCATCACACAGTAAAAAGCTTTATTTTCTCCCTACTTGTCTTTTCTTAATCTCTGATTTAAGCCATCAGGTCTCTGAGAGGCCAATTAAGCTTTGTTTGTGCATTAAGATTTCTAGTCGTTGTTTTGTTCTTGTATGTATGGATGTCTAATATATTTGATAAATTCCCCTATTATTTTCTTATATAATAATGTAAAAATTATTGTCTTTGTCTGATGCAGCTAAAATTCTTCATATCTGGCTTTATCTTTTGCTCTTTGCGCTATTCTATTGCAACTTTTAATCATAAATTTCTTTATTTGAATTATACTACTGCAATCCTCTACATACCAGTCTCATTGAAACAGCTCAAACCCCAAAATGTTACCTTTTTAGGACAGCAAAATGTATATGTGCTTAATCATGCTTATATTTCTATTTATATAATTTTCAGAGATATTAATTAGTACCTTGCAAAAATCTTAGTTTTTCTAAGAGTATATCTTAATTACCTTTTACTCACCTTAGCTCCTTTAAGAAATATTTATCTAGTGAAACAGGAATATGGTCTCAACTCAGGCCTAAAAATATGTATGTCATTCATAAATTTGGTTTGATATAGTTGAGCATCCCAAATATAAAAACTATCTTTTCTATCTCAGTGTGTCTTTTGAACATCTTTTGTTTTCAAGTATTACATTTGTCTGAACTTCTGTCCATTTTTTACCTTAAAATTTTCAATTTATGTCTTGTGTTTATCATCCGTCATCTCTGTTCTGTGCTTTTGTGTAGACTCTGTACAATTCTGTTTCTGTAGTAAATTAACTCTGGAAAAAAAAAAAAAAAAGGTTTTTTTTTTCACTAGAACAGGATGAATGCTGAAAAGCATTTTCTAGAGATACTCTTTTGTATAGAAGTTTTATTTGACTGTACTTCTACTTGTTCCCCACAAGTATTCCTGGAAAATCTTGGCACTTGTAAAATAACCAATCATAAACCCCAGATATTAACTGAGTATGGGATGAAAAGATTTTATAAAGCAGTGTATGAGTGCAGTGATACAGTGATGAGATTCTGCAGACAACTGGGAATAATTGATGTCCCTTCCGCCAGGACCCGGAGGGCACAGATGGGTCTGAGTGCCCCTTGCCACAGGCCCAGGACCCCTCTCATCCAGCCAGAGCCATCATCCCCTGCCCCAGTGATTCCCCAGCAGGGACTGCCTCCAGCTCACCACCCTGCCCACCCGTGGGATTTGCTGAGTGGGGCCATCAGCCCGTTCTGGCCTCGTCCCATCACCACCCCCAGGGAGGTGCCCACCCCTGGGGTGGGGGCTGCTCTTGGTGTTCCCAAATGATATTCTCATGGCTGGACAGGGCTGGGGCAGGCTGGGCCTGGGCTGCCTCATGGAAATCCCTATGGAGGCCCACAGAGAGCCTCAGGTGCTGTCTAAGGCTCTGGAGTGGGGCTGTGCAGATTCTTTTATGTTGCTTCATCACTGTGCTGGTACTTACATGTTTGCATATGGTTTTTGACATTGGGATGAACTGAGCTGTATCTTCCTAAGGCTAGAGAAAAAATGTGTTCATGTGAAAGAAATTGTTTCAGTCCTCAGGATCTAAGCATGCAAATTTTGCAGAAAACATTTTTCATGGATTTTCTAATCCACAACAAGGAGTCCATGCTAAGGATTTGCCATCTGGATGAGAGGTTGATGCAGACAGGTTTCTGGAAAGCCACAAAAGTACTTCAAGGCCACTTCAATTCTTCTGCACCGTCCTGAAGATCTGCCTGGTCTGTGGCATTTTAATGTGGCTGTTCTTATAATTCCAAACACAAGCTGTGAACAGCATCTCTAATGTTCTTTTCTAGAAAGCTAATAAAGCAGACGATGAATATTTTTTCAGCAGCAGTCATAAGTTCTGCAGCAGGCCCATAGTTTCCCTGGCATTAGCACTATTATAGGTGATCCTAATTTTACATGAACGGATTGACCTAAAGCAGTTTCTGTTTCATCAGACCTTTGAAAGTTTCCTTTCACATTGGATACGAGAGTGAATTACTTTTTCCACCCATTTTTCAAAGAGCATAATGAACACCATGCAAACAAAAATGGGAGGAGGGAATGAAAGCTTCTGTTTGTGTTTTTCATGACAACTTTATAGCAGCAGAGATTTTCTATCTCATCTCTGTCTTGTTTATTAAAGAGGAGAAATAGTGGCTGGAGAGAAAAAATTGCTAAAGAGGAGCTGCACTTACTGCTTTCTTCTAACAGAGCAGTTTGGAAGCAAGAGTCAGCAGCATGTGCAGACACTCATAACCTGCTCTTTTGCCTTTCCAAGAGCTCAGGAGGAGCTTTAGCTGGAGACCCGGGCAGGTCCCAGTACAGAGACCAATTTGCACAGCCAAAGGCAAGTTTAGATGGAAGGTAGCCCATTCAAGCCCACTTGTCAAATTAATAATCTGCTTTTCATTATCACATGTGCATCCTGTTCTGCTTGTACATTCCCACTAGGTCTCTTTCATGTTGTAATATTTCTATTGCAAACTGGCAGCCTTTCCTTGTGAATTAACCCTTTACCCACTAATATTTCACAGTCTCCTGTCACCCTTGTTCTCTTTTTTTAAGTTTTCACTGTGATAAAATAACTGTTTTTCCATAATTAACCAGTTAGAGTTTCAGAACTAGCTATATTTGGAAATTCTGTATACAGTGTGGAGGAAGTGCTACATCCATCAGAATTTAATATGAAATTACTTATTTCCCAGAAGAAGACAAGGCTTATACTTGCTTTGTGATTGTTTCCAAGCCTTCCTACGTTCCAGCTATTGGGGCCCAGAACTCATACCGCTTTTAGGAATTCAACTGCAAAAGCTACAGAGTTCAGGTGTCTGAGTCCAAGTTTGACTTTGGTGATAGGAACTCCTCTGAGGAAAGCTGGGATAAAGGTTCTGCCCCTCCTTTCCTTTCAGAGCTGCTTGTGAACTGAGACTTAACACTGCCCCAGCCCGCTGCCCTTCTGCAGTGTAGCTGTGTGGAAGTGCAGTCTGTGCCTGAGCTCGTACCTCTGTGAATCCCATCCAGACCCGCTGGGCTGCCTTGGCCTCGGCCCCACCTCGCTGCTGCAGACTTGATGATCAGTCTCTCAGCTCCCTTCTCACCCACACGAGCGGTTTTGTCAGCGAGGTTACTGCTCCCTTCTGTGCTACTGTTGTGCTCAGCTCACAGCTCACCTTCCCTTGCAGTGCAGGACTATAATTTCTATCTTCTAAAGCAGAATTAGGATGAGGATTCCTTCATGTGACTTCTACATTGGGCTTAAATTAATTTCTGAAAGTGGCATACTATCAGTTTGTCAAGTAAAGTGTCCACTACCTTCAGTTCTTTTCTGTAAAGCAGATATTTAATTAAGAGATAGTAAATCCCCCAAGAACTTAGAGGAAACAAACCCCTCATTGTAGGTAGCTTTATTTTAACAAATTAAAATTTTATTGTTATAAATATATCAGTCTGGAGATGTTCACCCAAGTAAATAATGGGAGTTTAATAATTTAGAATAGAACAGGTGCAAGTCAGTAAAAAAAATAAAAAAAATAAAATATGTTTTCCTTCATATCACAGTCAGTATGGTTAATGAAAACATATGATTTCTAAGTCTGATCTTTTTTTATTATATTTTTGTTGTCTATTTTCCAATATCTAAGCGTCCTTGTTCTACAAGAGAAAAGAATTATCTCAAATACTTTTCTGAAGTCAAAAAAATTAGAGCTGCCTCATTTCACTTGTCTGGAGAATCCTTTATCTCATCAAATCATCTTATTTGAGGAAGCACCTTATGATATTTTAGTCCTCCAGAGCATAGTTCTGCTTGCTCATGAGCTATTAAAAAAGACTGCAATGTTCTTGTACTTCCCCCAGTCACATTTAAGAAATCCTAACCGCTTTAATAATTCTGGGAGACACTATAAAAAAGCAAAGGCTCAGAAGTGGAATGAAGAAAGCTCGCATAGAGGCATGAAAACCAGAAGAGTTTCAATCTTTACAAAGTTGGTACCATTATTCGATTGCATGATTATGCCATTAAATATCTTCTAGTAAAGATGTACTTTATATTTGGTTATCAATGGAAGCTAATTTTATTGTTGATTTTGGATTTATTACAACTTGGGAGTGACATTTTTGGAAAATATTTATGTCTTATACCTTCAAAATCAGTAATGCTTGAGAAAAACAAATAATTTCTCTAACTTTTTCTACAAGTACTTCAAACACCTTACAGTGTTTCATAGGTCTTCAAAAAAGCTCAATATTGGAATTGTCCCAGTGGCTCCAAGAACTGTGTGGTAGGAAACACTTCTCTCAACATTGCTCATTCTGGCCTAAATTGTCCACAACAAAAATGTTAAACCTATCTGTACCATCACCACAGTTTCTGAATTTCAGCCCTGAGTTTGGATTTTTCTCCATCATTCTTATTAATACTGATTAGGATCTATCCTGCGCCTGTCATACTAATGTTATTGATCTGTGGAATTTATGGAAAAAGTGGTTCATGATCTTTCTTCCAGAGAAACCATCTTCAAGTAAATACAGAATAATAAATAATGAATCTTGTAAGAAGATAGCTAAACAGAGGCAGACAATCATGTAGGTGCCTGATCCTGTTAGGGCTCTGGTTGAGCAGCAGACTGTAAATCTGATCTTGTAAAAAGGGGGTATCTCATCTGCAAGGTGAAGACAACAGTAATTCTCTAGCTCACAGAGGCACGGAGTTTTGATACATTAAAATTATTATTATACTACTTATAATAGTTATTATTATATAATAAGTATAATATGTACCTAATACTTATTATAGTTGTAAGGGTATTATAAGCAAGAAAGATATTAGCCCCTTGCACCTTGTAAATTATTGCATATGTAGGAACAATCTTGACTGAACTGAGCAATGAAGCTGATTATTGCAATCACAACAGAGAAGTCCTTTTGGTTTTTCTGTCATTCTCCTTTGCATTACCTTCTTTACCCAGAGTTACTTACATGAGGGCACTGAGAAGAGAGGGCAATAACATCAGTCCAGATGTGCAAAATAATAAATTAGTTATGATTGAAACCACCTATGGATAACTGAAATTATTGACCAGCAGTGGTTGCCTGACCTGTATCCATCAAAATGTCAAACCACGTAGAGGTAGACAGCAGGTATGCACCCTAGGAAGAGAAAGGACTGCATAAATCTCTGATGCTGTTCCATGCTGCTTCAGGTAATTTTGACACAGGATAAATTACAATAATGTTCACTCACAAAAATATGATTAAAAGCAGCACTAGCACTGGCTTGTTTGTTTTTGAAGCACCTGTAGTATTAGTCATTAGATTAACTATCATTCTATTGAAAATAGTTTTGAGTAAATGAGTGTGTTATGACATATGTTCTTCTGCAAAGTCTTCTTGAATAGTTCTGTAGAATTTAAACATGGATAGTACTGAATAAAGAATTTTTAACAAACCTTAAAAAATTACAGTGACAGCCATATCCCAAAAGTGTAAAATGTGGTACAAAATTTAATTTAAATTAAATTTATTTTTTTCTAAATGTATTTTATAAATTATTCCTGTAATAATCTATTAACATTTGTGATGTTATGTTGGTTTAATCTATATTGTATTCCAAACATTAGTGCTATTAACACAAAATATTGATAGTTATAGGTCATAATATTAGCTTTTTACTTTCACGAAAAAATATTGAAAAAACACTGCATAGCTCAGGCTTAACTACATCCTCGTTGTCTTTTGGTAACTCAAAATACAATTGCCAGAGATCATATAAAGTTCTGAGTCTTTTTCTGGAACATACCTCTTAAATATCATTATCAGAATTTGTTTCCATCTGCTCTGTAAGTAGCAAGCATTTGCAAAGTTCTTTAATCTACCATCTTAGAATATAGAATCTTAAATTTATGAATTTTTGAAGATATTCCTGATGTTCCAATCCTTTATTTAAGAGACCATGGAATTCTACAGAAAATTTTCCACTAGCTTCAATGAAGCAGGTCTCACAGTTCTTGTTTTGTTTGTTATCATCCCTGACACACAGTAGAATAAATTTATGTAGAAAGGAAGAGAATTTTAAACTTTATAAGATTTTTCATTTGGTTAAATCTGGAATAACGGAGTTTAACTATAGGAGATCCATGGGAATTTTTGAGGTGTGCAAAGGAAAATACCATTGAAATTTTAGTTCTGCGTACTTTTGGAGCATGTCCATCTTCAATTGATAAATCTGACTTCATTGGATTAACTGCCCTTGGAAATAAATTTTAAAATATTTCCAGTTACTGTGTAACTTTAATCAAGTAAAGTACTAGACAACTCTCCTGTCTCCTTTACTACCTCCATCCCCAGAGGGATGGGGAGGAGAATCAGAAAAAGAAAAACCTGGGGGTTAAGATAAAATCTTTTTAGTAACTGAAAAATATAATAGTGAAACAAAAAAAAAGATGGAGGGGAATAAAACCCAAAAGAAAAATTAATGGCCTTGTTGTGATCCGCCCTTCGCAGCCAACTCCCCCAGTTTATCTAGTGGGCATGATGCTCTTTGATATGGAATATCCCTTTGGCCAGTTGCAGTCAGCTGTCCTGGCTGTGCTCTCTCCTGGATTCTTGTGCACCTGCTTGCTGGCAGAGCATGAGAAACTGAAAAGCCCTAGACTTAGGCTAAGCACTGCACAGCAGCAACTAAACCAGCAGTGTGTTATCAACACTTTTCTTCCACTAAATACAAAACACTTTGCCAGCCACTAGGAAGAAAATTAATTCTATTACACCTGAAACCAGAATACCAATTCTAAAATATTTGTGCATAGAATATTGATTTAATTATCTACTTTAAAATTGTTAGTTTTGTTTTATGGTTCTACTTTTTATATTTTCTACTTTTATATTTTAGCCTGATATTCTTGTATCAAGACAATGGAAAGATGGATAGAGAAACACTGAAAAAATAAAATTATTACTACCTCAATTTGGACTTGTATAGTTATTTAAAAACATGTCTCCATAAAAATAAATTCTAAATATTGTCTGGTAGATGTACAGTAAACTATGCAAATTACATTACTAAATTTTCTTCCCAGTGTCTTTGCCCGATTTTTAACCATATTCCTTTAATATCAGTAATCAGAGACTGAAATTAACTGACACAATTTCAGTTACTTAAAAGCCATTTTGAGAATAAAGTATAATGTGATTGAGAAGGTTGTATTTGTTTTTGACCTGTTTAGGTGTCTTTGTCACTCCATGAGTAACTGTATATCACTCTTGTATTCACAGAGAGTGTACTGAAAGTTTCTTGAATTTCTGCTTGATTTAGCTTGGTAGGAAAATCTCATTATATTGCCTTGGTTAGTCCTCTTCTTATAAATTTGTAGTCATATAGTGAGGATGCAGAAACAACAGCATTAGGCTTAGGTGATCTGCTGCATGCTGTGAATAGCAAACACCAAACAGTGAATACATAAAGCCAGCAGTTTACAAGTAAGCTCCAGTGAAAATTATTCTTTCATTTTTCGCAGTGAGTACCTCTGTATGTCAAAGATAATAGAATAAAAATGCTCCAAATCAGCTCATGAATGATGGAATAACATAATTATCATGGAATAAGAGAAATTAATAATGGATAATACTGATATTAAATGCTTTAAACATTCCTAGTTATCTTCTGCACACCTACAAATCAAAGATGGTTTCAGTCTGTCACCTCCATGCTCTCTGACTGTAGTCCTCTATTTCATCCAGTCTGAAGTAAGACTGCAGTAATCAAAGTAATGCTCTTTCAGTTGGTCCCAGTGATAGAGTGCCATATGGGAGAATTTAGTAAATCTCATGGGGATTCTCACTCTTACAGAACATTTTTTCCCAGGAGCTATGATCAAAAAAGTCTTGCACTGCATGACAGGGGATGGAGTGGAACAAAGAGAATAATTTTGTGTGGAAAATGACCTAAAGCCCTCTCTAGTAGCCAAAAGAAATGGATGAACCAAAGAACATATCAAAGGAAGAACAGGTTCAAGTCAGAAACAGAGAAGAGGGCAGATGTCTATGGGAAGAACTTTGGCAGAAATGGATGCAGGAAACAAGGTGTCTGAGATGAATTAGGACTAAAGCAGCACTAAAGAATACTAGGAAATTTAACAAACTATTTTTTTTAAATAATGTGGATGAGCAAAACACAAAAAAATTAAAGGACGGGGTGTTCTTTCTAATTTAGTATGAAATGAATGTGTACAAAGCCCTGACTTCTCCAATGTCCATACAGATTCAGTTCAGTTTGTTTCTTAAGAGTCTGCTCACCATCCATCCTTCAGCTGCTGTTCTCTTATATTTCCTAATTTCTGCTTCCCATCTATAACAGGGCTTCAATTTATAAGCCAGGTCATTAAATGTGGAGAAGTTAAAGGTAAATCTCATGCCTTGCGGAACCTGAACTGCCTCTTTAAGCTTGTAAATAAACCATTGTCCCTGCTCTGAAAGGACTTTCTGCTTGAATTAGCTGTCTTGTAATCTGTAGGAAAAACACAACTATAATAATCAGGCAAGCAAATAGACCATATAATATTAATAAACTATTACAGACATCTCACACATTCTTCACACTTGGCTGTCTAAACAAATCAATACAAAAGGAAAGATCTAGTTAAGACTGGTTTAAAAATCTAGCGTTTTATCTTTAAAGCAAGTCAAAACATAACAATTCAACTTTATTACGTATGGTGTAGTTTGTACAGATTGCATCCCAAAGGCTTTATGGAGGTAGATAATGCTCTTCCAGGGTAAGACAACAATATTAACAATGGAAAGAGAGAAATTATATCCACAGTCACATCCCTATACCAATGGTGTAAATTGAAACTAGCACTACTAAAATCAATATGTTTTACACTGATACAGAATTGCTCACAGATTGGAATCAGGCCCTGGTTAGGTAGCAGAGAAACAATTTCTTTTCAGTTGAAAATTGCAATGGAGTGGTAAGTCAATGAAGCAGAGACACGGGATAGTGGTTTTCAGACAGCATGAAACTTAAGTGAGGAAAGAAAACATAAAGAAGCAGCAAAGCAATATGGGTGAAATCTATCAGTGTTTTTAAATTTAAGAGGAAAATGTGGAAATGCTAAATAAAACAATTGTTGGAAGAATATATGTGATTTTTCTCACTGTCATGCTGTGGAACTCAATGGGAGTTTTTCATCAGCTTCCAAAATTAGCTTTGTAAAACAAACTATGGACATACAGGGAACACTAGGCAGCAGAAACAGAAATAAACAAATGAGATACAGTGGTTTACTGAGAGACAAGACAAAATTATGGAAGCATATTTCTTCACTAGATAAGAGCAACAATAAACTTCTCAATTCTATGGGTTTTCTTTATCAAAAAAGAGCAATAAACAAAAAGAAAAATAATATTTTTAGTGATCCTGAAAGAGCAGGGTAAAGTTGGAGGTTGAAGTAGCACCACCTTCTCTTTGGAGCTGGAAGATTTCTTGCTAATACCAACATATTCTCTTTTGCAGCCCTCTATTCTGGGCTGCATATGAAAGTATGATGTGGACACCAGAAAGCATCCATCAGGCCCAATGTCAGATTCTGATTCACCACATTGTATTTACACAATTGAATACAAAACACAAAAAAAATACCAAGCGTCCTCCCCTGCCAGCCTGTGACACACACCCACAGAATCCCAACCCAAATAAAATCTGTAACTACCTGCAGAATACTGTGAACTTCGGTAAGTTTGTTGTCTTTCTGGAGATATGACACAATTGAAATTTGTCTGTCTGACATGTCTAAGAAGCACCCCTTAAACAGGGGAGAGAAATTTCCAGATTTGTGTTTATTCAAGATACTTTTTATTATTTTTTTTTTTTTTTCAAGGGTAATTTCTACACTGTTTAGACAGTAGCTGGTTTTTAATTCCAGAATAGTTGATTATTTCTATAACCATTTACCAAGAAAAGAAAACATTATCAAATTAAAATAAAGTAATTGACATTTTTTTTCTTTAAAGAATTTCATGCTACTTTTTTTCTTGTGAGCTTATAAATACTCTCTTTTCCTTGCTCAAGGTGGAAAGGACACTCTTTATAGAGTTAAAAGTTAACAACTAACCCTCTTGCTTTTTGCACAGAATCTGCCATTCTAGCAGTGTGCTAGCTCTGTCTCTGATGAGTTTATAATTCTAAAAAGTCCAAACATCATTCCCTGAAGAAAGAATGCATTCGAGAGATCAATACTTTTGCCTGTTGGCCTTGTTGAACAAAGATCAATGCATGTACAGAAATCAGCCCAGCAGATGTGATTGTGCAGACTACCAGGCCCCAGAGAGAGGAATGCCTAATGGGGACAGCTATCTGTACAGTTCTGAAGTGTTCCATTAAGCACTGCACTTCACTTGGCTCATGTAGGGGTTGTGATACCTCAAACTGTGCAGTGGTAATCTGTGTTGTGTTTTAGCCAATTTATGCTGCTCATGTGAAGTTAGGGGTACTTTAGCTATTAGATTTATTCCTTGTCCAACATGGGGCATTACTCCAGGGAAAATGACAGCTATGCTTAGCTCAGAGAATTCTCTTGGCAGTCTCCAGAAGCCCTGTAGAGAAAGCACTAAGGTATGACAAGCCTTTGCCAACATTTGGTACCTTGAGGTTGTCGCATGTCCTGTTTTCTTGTGTAGTTGATATTTGTCAGCTTTCTTGATGGACTCAGAGATGCTATTTAATTTCACAGCATAAGGGAGAGAGAAACCCATTGGCAGTCGAGGCCTGTCAATGAAGATTGTGTCACTAGCTAGTAGAAACTGCACATGTGTCAGATTGTTCAGCAGAAACTGAAAGGGCCAGAGACTGCAAGTAATACATCAAAAGAAATTTATCCTCTTTATTTTTCTCAATTTTTTTTTTTTCCTTTCAGAAAAGCTCACAAAAGGCAAAAATTTTCCCTAACAATCATTGAATACATAGGGAAAGATGATGGTGAAATAAAGCAAAATATAAAATAAAAAATATATAAACAAACTGGATTCTTGAAGGGAACTTAAGCGTCAAACTGTCTTTTTAAAAGCCAAAATGCCTAACATGTCAAAACCTTGTAAAGGCTACTTCCCTCGGAACCTGCATTTCTGCTGAATTGTGTAATACCTAAGACCTGAATTAAATTGTGTCTTGGAAAAATGTACAAAGCAGGAATTTTCCTGCTACAGTCAAACTAGTACTAACACTGAGAAAACACATGATGATGTGTGAAGAGCAGTTGGTTTTGCCCAGCTTGTTCTCCTGGGCTTTTGAGAACAAAATTCTAGCTTCTCCATATATTGCATGAAGTGAGGGTTTCAGCTGTGCTCTTCCATGTTTTCAAGAAAGATCTTTAACAATGAAACAGCTGAAATCCTGAGCTATATGTCTTTTTCTATTTCTTCCCTAGTGAAACAATTCTCTTTTGTGAAAATTATTTACGTACTCAATACACAGTGGTAAAAAGAAAATACCAACTGCATGATTTGGCAGCATTCATATGTGAGAGCCAGGCTCAGATCCTTTCTCTGGTGATCGTTCTATCTGTTAGAGAAAGCAAAGCAGCTTAAGTGAGACATAGTTCTCCTAGAAGAACCAACAGAAGAAAGCAAAAGACACAGCAAATGTGTGAAAAAATTAGGGCACCAAAACACAGTGGTCTAGTTATGGCTCACTGTTACATAGCTGGAATCCCTGTATTAAAGAAAAAAGGAAGAAAATATTTTTTTTTAGATTTCACTGTGCTTACATGGGGTAATGAGATAAATTAAAAAAAAAAAAAAAAAGATGAACAGAAATAAGAGTTCTGTCATATTGGAACAAGTTCTAATATGATATTCTCTGTCAGACAAATCACAATACAGTCCTGTTATTTTCTTTTTATTAGGGAGAGAAGATCTGTAATGAAAGTGTTGGTGGGAGCAGCTGATAATGCAGGAGACTCTTAACCTTGAAACTTTTCCAAATAATTTGCTTTTCACCCTTGGCTGCTCAACATTAGTGCAGTACAATTATGAAGACATAAACATCACAAGGACATCTGGCACACAGCCTGTCACAAAACTTGGGTATTCAATACCCTGAGCAACCATGGAAGGAGAATGAGCCACCTCATCAGGAATTCAAGTGTGTCAGTTTAGGAGGAGGTGAGGATGGGAGGAGTTGATCCATCAAACTCAGACAAGACCCAGCCAACCTTCTACTTTATTCAGGCAGTAGAAGCAGATCATAAAGGGACCTGTCAATCCACAGTCAAATGAACTGTAAGAGAGAACCTGGAAGGTACCTCAGCTTGTACCTAAATACTCCTGAAATACCATTTATTTCCCTCCAGTGCAAATGCTGCCATTTGCTTGTTTTAAATGGTTATAAATCATATAAAGAAGCAAATTGGCTAGGGAATAGAGCATTTTTTTTTCCACACCATTAGCAAATTTGAGTTGAGCTATACTGCAATTTTGATAGACCACTAAGCTGCATCCATTCAGGGTCCTTCATTATCTTGATAACCTTGCTTCCCATTTTTCTCAGACATAAAGATTTTTAATTGAAGGAATAGTTGTTACTGATTAGTAAATTAAATTTGGATTTTCAGTGATATTTTCATATTATTATAATTTAATAATTTATGAAGTGAGAACTTCACTGAATATAACTAAGTACTTAGAACCAGTACTAGAGATTTTGGGCAATTATTTTAGTTTCATTCTTAATTATTAAATATGTTATGTTTTCAAGTACTTAGAAGAAATAAGGCTTTTCTTACCACATTTTGGGAAAATCTATTTTCATCTCATTTAATGATTGTGCCATATCAAGGTAACTTCACTGACTTCATTAAAGACTCAGTATTATCAAAATCATTAAAATTATTAAAAACATTAGCAAAAATAGAAAACCTGCGGGGGAGACAATATATATTTTTTATCACTGTTTTTCCAATGCTTTTCTCCATCCAAATTGTTTTAGCTTAGCATATATACACTCCTTATTTCTCTTTCCATTTGCTTCTTTCTCTCTGTGCATTCTTTTACATATATTTTCATCCTGTATATATATATTGTCAGCATATACATATCCTGGATAACTATAGCTTAAAATTACTCTGTTGCCTAAGCTATCCAACCCACAAAATAACAATGAATCTTACATAAACATGCCATTCAAATATTCAGTCATATGGTAAGGTTCTTTGTAAAGTATGCTTAAATTTTATGTTGCATCTACTGTTACTATTGCTCTGATATTTACATTGTATTGACATATAATGTAAAGTAATATTTTAAACTATAATTGTCAAAATTCAGCCATAATTTCTGAATAAATGGGTGCTTCTTAGTTTAGTAATTTTCAAGATAATCACATTTATGTTTGAAGATGTTTAAGAAGTGACAAAATGAGACAGCAAAGTTTCTCAAAATAGTAAATAATCACACTTAAGGACTGTGTTCCTCCATAAATTAACAGGTATTGTCTTTATTGCACTTAGTTGTTCTTTTTGCAATTCGACTCTGCATCTGTTGCAAGAATGAAAAGGATAGTGGTGCTGGTGAGGGTGAATATGGAACACAATATAGGTAGAAAAAAGAGAGGAGAGGAGAGGAGAGGAGAGGAGAGGAGAGGAGAGGAGAGGAGAGGAGAGGAGGAGGAGAGGAGAGGGAGGAGAGGAGAGGAGAGGAGAGGAGAGAGAGGAGAGGAGAGGAGAGGAGGAGGAGGAGGAGGAGGGGAGAGAGGAGAGGAGAGGAAGAGAGGAGGAGGAAGGAGAGGAGAGGAGAGGAGAGGAGAATCTCAATGTTTAGGTATAGTACTAAAAGAAACTAAGAACAGAGAAAAATAAAACTAACCACCTGAACAGTTCTTGGGTTTTGATTGACTGGCATATATAGTTGTTTGCTGAAGGAAAATAATATTATCATAGTGGGTTGTAGAAATTGTCTTTTACCTTAGCTTCATTGCTGTAATTAGAATCTATGGTTTATTTTCTGTGAAAATGAATTTTCATCTCAAAACCAACCATGTTGTTTAAAGATATCTTGAGACCACCAAGTTTATGTTCACTTCCAGGTTGGTTTCCAAAGTGTCACAGTTTCCCATCCTGGTAGTCCATGCCAAGGGGTTTGTTCTCTATGCCAGAGCACAGTGTTTCTAAGGTCACTGGATCTGGAAGGGAGCTAACAGATGTATGGGGGAAGGAAATCAAGGGTCCTTCATGGAGTAGATACATTGAACAAATTGTCAAATGGGTATAGAGTAAATCTAGGGACCACAGAAGGGCTGAAAAAATCAGAGTCTGAGAGGCTCATGTGTCAGCTGTTTAATTTCATGCACAGTGATAGGAGAAGAGGGCAGGGAAGCAGGGAATGGTGATGCACAGTGAAATTGGTCTGTCACTTTAAAAGCATGTCAAACAGGATACTGAAGAGAAAATCTGTTTCACTGAAAGCAGTACAGACTGGGGAGCCCATTACTGCCTGGGACCTTCCAGTTCTGATGAGATTATGCAAGTTTTCATCAGCCTTTCTATCAATGAGGAACTATAACTTTGGAGTTTTCTTCTTATGGGGACTAATATGAGTTCCCCTGTTTCTTTCATGAACTGAACATTGCATGTTTTAACCAGCTACAGTTATGATTTCTCTATGGCTATGACGGTTCTGATATATATTTTGTCTATCTTCCCCAAAAAAATCTTTCCTACAGAGACAGGAAAAAAAAGACTATTTTCCAGGAAATTACTGGTGTTCAGTGTTCAGTGACAAAACAAACAAACAAACAAACAAACAAACAAAACAGATACAGTGCAGTGGTGAGGAAAATCCATGTGATTTTTATCATTAAATATTATTTGCATAGATGCATTTCTTGTAGAACACTAATTTATATATACACATGTATAAAACTAAACTTTTGCTTCTGTTTTGTGATAATTTTCTAAATATCCTGTCTTCCAGGTCTGATGTACTTACAACTAATACAGCCCTTTCTTGTGCTTCTCTGCTATGCTGTTACTCTTTTAAATACTTGCTTTTAAACACTTCTATCTCCAGCACTTGCCAACCATGGTGATGAGCACAGTGGAACTATGACAAGCAAAGAATTACTAATATGCTCTTTTACAGTTAGTGGAGGTTGAATCATGATTTACAAATACTAAGTGACACCAAAATTAATTGTATTTTTAGGAGGAGTTTTCTTTATCCCAAATATTGATTGCCTTAGAATTTATTGGAAAGTATCTCCTTTGGTTTTCTAATGTGAAATGTTTGGCTGTTTTTTTTTTTTAATTTTCATCAATGGGGATAGTAAGAACATTCACTGTTTTCTGTCTTAAAGAAATGTGCCATCACTTCCATTTGATATTTAATTATGTTCATTGAACTTTTTATTCACAGCCCAAAATTATGTAATGGGGTGCTAGGCACTATCAGAGTGTGCTTTTTACTCTTATTTTAGGCTTATCATCATTTTGTGGTATGCTTTGATGTTTCCTAGCCAAAGCATTCGCTATGCAAGTTGCATTAAAATTCTTACAAAATCAGTCAGTAAATTATACAAAGAGATTTCATATTAACTGTTACAAAAGTCTATAAAAATATCATTTAAAGAAAAGTAAGCAAGCTCCATGTTGTCTACTTATCTCAAAACAAGGTACTCAAAATATCCACATTTTTCTATATGACTCATCAATGTCCAGCTAAACCAGGAGTTTGATATACCTCATATCTTACATTTAAAAGAAAGAACAAGCTGGACTACAAATCAGCTGTTCTATCCCATCACATCCTTATCATAACTGTACTTCTTTGGGGTATAATATATTTTAAAATTCTTTCTTCCCTATCAGCATTATCAGCTTTTAATGTATTTGCTGTTCCTTGGGCTTATCCTGTTTACTTTTCTATCACCTTCATGATTTGTATCTGCAAGTACTCATCCTTTTGCCCTCTCAGGTGCAATGGCTCTCCTATGCCATCACATGATAGAGAAATGGGTAACCTCATCCATAACTTGTTTTGGAAAATGGAGACGTTGGAGTAGTGATGGCTGTAAAACAGAGCATCTCTGTATAATAGGGGCTGTGGCGTATAGCTAGAAGAGAATTAAATCTTTGCTGTGATCACAATTTCTATGAAAATAAATTTCACTTTCTTTGATAACAGTGAACTTATGCATGGCACTTTACATAGCTAACATAAAATCAGCAAGAATCAAAACATCTATAAACAGATTATATGGGACAGTAGGTCATATTGTTCACAGTATGTGTTTGACCTGGTAATTGATAGAGATTCCACAGTAATTTACCATTAGTCACTCTATTCAATTATTCTAATAGTTTATTCAATAATAAGTGTGGAACTTTTATGAAAAATAAGATATCCAATTTTAAGTAGAAAAGATTTCACGAATAAATTAATGGTTTGATTTTCCAGAACATTTGCATTAGTGAAAGTAAGAGACTATTTTCTGCTTTTAAAATAATGTTCATTTTTAGTCAGAAATCTACTTGAGGAATAAATTGATGTATACAGATTGCTTTAAATATAACTTTTTATAGTTTGAATTTTACCATAATATACTTAACATTTCAATTTTGAAAACCTTGAACTGTAATTCTGAGACCATTTCCTTTTTAAAAATGGTCTCCTTTTTAAAAAATAATTTTGTGTGTTCAGTATGAGAAAAGAGGGTATACAGATGTGTTGGGTTTGTGTGGCAAAGTTATTGGTAGTGGAGCTCTGCAAACATGTCCTTGACAAGCTGCCAGAAGCTTCACCTACATACAAGAGAATTGATGCAAGATGACGCTGATGGATTCACAATTAGCCAAGGCTGAACTCTTCAGTAATGGTGGTAGAACCTCTGGGATAATATATATAAGAATTAAAAAAAAAAACAAACAACAAAAACAACTTAGTGCACAGAAAAAAATATAGCCTAAGAAAAGAGTAAAAATATGTGGGAAATAACTCTGAAGACACAAGGTCAAGTGCAGAACAAGGGGAAGAGGTGCTCCAGGTGCTGGAGCTGAGTCCCTTCAGCCCACGGTGAAGACCATGGTGAGGCAGCTGTGCCATGCAGCCCATGGGGGTACATGCAGGAGCAGAGATCCACCTGAAGCCTGTGGAGGAGCAGGGGAAGGCCTGAAGGACATTGTGGCACTCTGGGAAGCCTGTGATGGATCAGGCTCATCACAGGACCTGTGGCCATAGGGAGAGGATCCCACGCTGGAGGAGGCTTGCTGGGATGACTGTAAAACCCAGGGGACTCCTCCTGCAGCAGTCTGTGCCTGAAAGACTACAACCTGTGGAAGGGACCCAGGCTGAAGCAGTTCACAAGGAACTGCAGCCTGGGGGAAGGACTCATGTTGGAGAAGGTGATAGAACCATAGAATCATTAAGGCTGGAAAAGACCTCTGAGTCAAGTTCAACCATTGACCAAACACCATTATGACAACTAAACCTTAGCACACAGTTTCTTATTGAGCACTTCCATAGATTGTGACTTCACCAGTCTTCTGAGCAGCCTGTTCCAAAGCTTTGAAATCCTTTCAGTGAACAAACGTTTCCTGATAGCCAAGCTGAGCTCCCTAGCTTGAAGCTTGGTCCTCTCATCCAGTTGTCTGGCATTAGAGGCCAATCCCACCCACTTTCTTTCAGGTAGTTGCAGAGGGTGATAAAGTTTCCCCTCAGCCTCCTTTTCTCCAGGCAAAACACACCCAGTTCCCTCAGCTGCTCCTCCTATGATTTTCACTCCAGATCCTTCATGACCTTTGTTGCTCTTCTCTGGACTCACTCCAGCCTTTTTGGCCACTTGGGCACATGCTGGCTCATTTTTGTCAACCAGCATCCTCGAATCCTTTTCTGCTGCGACACTTTCCGTCACCCTTCCCCAAGCCTGCAACATTGCACGGAGTTGTTGTGACCCAAGTGCAGGACTGGGCACTTTTCTGACCCAGGGATCCAGCCTGCCCAGATCCCTCTGTAGGGCCCACCTACTCTCTAGCAAATCAGCACTCCAGCCTAACAAAATGCTGGCTGTGAGCTCTCTGAGGGAACACTCAATCCCCTTGTCCAAATCTTTGATAAAGATATTAAATGGGACCAATACTCAGCCTTGGGGAACCCCACTCCACAATGGAGCAGGGGAGTAGGGTGAGGAGGAGCTGTGGCAGACATGAATGACAAACTGACCAGAACCCTCATTCTACATTTCCCTTTCACCTGTACCACTGGAGGGGAGGAGGTAGAGAAATTTGGAATCAAGCTGAGCCAGGAATAAAAGAGAAGGCTGTTTTTATGATCTTCTTTTATTTCCATTATCCTACTCTGCTTTGATAGCTATGGTAGTAGATTAAATTCTTTTATCCTGGGTCAAATCTGTTTAGCCCATGACTATAATGTCAACCCACAATTCTTTTGTTGTATTTCTCTCCGCTGGCAAGCTGAGGATGGGAAAGTGATAGAGCAGCTTTGGTGGACACCTGGACTACAGCCAAGGTCAAACCACTACAAAAGTATAGAAAAAGTGACCTTTATAATTTAGTAATAAAATGTATTAAATTCAATTTATAAACTGGTTTAAGTTTTGTGCCTTTCTAGAAGACCAGACACAAGCAATGCTTTTTTAATAACTTTCTTCCTTTGATGTGATCCTCTATATTTCAACTTTTATGCTTATTTTTTACATTTCTCACCTCCCTCCCACACACCAAATGGAGCAAAAAGTATCCTTAAGGTATATCAGAAACCACAAAAACATATTTAGCCTTGGAGTAATTTGAAAAAAAATCTGTACAGGGTTCCAACAGGGCAGGTCTCAAGCCAAAGCTTGAATAGTATGCATTTAAATTACCTAATGAAATATACTGTGGTCTTATTATTTTTACTGAAATAATTATGCAGTGCTCAATTCCACTGCCTCTCTAGCATATCCATTCTGCTTCATGTATAAAAGTTGTTGGCATAGAGTCTTCTAATGTCTATTTATTCATAATTCACTGATTTTGACCACTCCCTTCTAGTTCTAACCTGAAAGTCTAATTTTGAAATTTAACTCAGACTAGTCTTGTCATCTTTTAGTCATAAGGAGCCTATTCCTGATAAGATGGTAGGTTAAAGGTCAAAACCTCAATGCCAATTCAAATAAACATGCAATTAGAGCAAAGACACAATTTTGAGGTTCTAACTGCTTTGGGATTATCTCATGAAGTCTTGATTTTACCCTCAGTGAAAAAAAAAAATCAAAGGGAAGGACTTTTGTATTTCATAGAGCACGTAACACTTGGTCTGGAAACTGTCACAGTGGAGTGACAGCTCTTGCCCTGCAGCTGCCAGGATCTAATTACACCTAGGCTCAAAAAAGGAATTGTGCAGCTGTGTGGAATTAGGAAGACTCAAACTGTACCCCACATAGACCTGAAGGCTTGTGGGGGTATCAAGGAGTGATTATTGTAGTTTTCTAATGGTATTGGAGCAGGGATAAAGTAAGGAGTGTGTGTCTGAATGCAGCTGTTTCAACTGACTTCCAGTGACAAATCATCCTGTGCCTACACTATCATGGCGGGAGCTGACCAGATCCAGGGTAGACTGCCAAAGCAGCGTGCAGTCCTCCCAAGCCATGTTCCTAAAGGGAAGGAAGTATTTTGTGCAGTGATATTGTAATGGAGAGTATATGGAGCATGCAGTGGGAAGACAAGGATTAGAGTCAGAATCCCTGCTTCACAGAGAAGCTGCAGGATGTAGCAAGATTCCTTATTCTTCATTTTGTCACTGGCCTCCCCACACTGCACAGGTTGAAACAGAGAAATGATGAGATCTTTCATACTTCTGGTTTTAACTGGGTAGGCAGAGCATGCTCTTCTTTAAAACTGAAATCATGGATATAAGTTCCAGAGCTTAAGGACTTTTTTCTCATTTGTTGGATCAATAAATGTATGCTAACCAGCAGGAGGCAAAAGATCATCTCCTTTTAGAAGGACTCATCAGCCTGGACATCATTGTATATTAACATTGCTGTATGACTTTGAGATTAAAACTGCTGTCATGTCTAATCAGCTCGAAATGAAGGTAGGGAGTTTGCTTCGAGATATTTGCATATCCTAGTGCTAAACGGAAGAGATTTAGTCCAGACAGCTATCCCTTACCTAAGAGTGAAAAAAGTATATGCTTTACTTTTCCTTGAACTGTGTATTGTATGAAATCTTTTTTGTGTATAATTTCTTACACTTAGAAAAATTTTTGCTCTGTAGTCCAGGTGGGCTTCCAAACAGAAGCTATAATTTTTCAGTTTAAACTTCATTACTTTTGAACTTTATCATAATAAAAAAACAACAAAAAAAGAAAAAAAAACCACAAAAACTGTCTCCAAGCTGAATTGTTTCTTTCAGTTTTTTTTCCTCTACAGTTAAGTGTTACAGTTTTCTTGACAGGAAAGCATTACCATGTAAATGATTTTAAAAGCTCCCATTACTTGAAAAAATGTTTAATTTTTAAGGGGTTTGTGTATTTAGGTACCATACAATCTAGCAAATGGCCTTTTTAGAGTTTCTGGATTGATTACAAATATTTTGTTATCTGAAAGATCTTTTACCCTTTTGCCAGGAAGCTCTTCCTCTGTGCTTATCTTTATTTAAAGGTTAACACCAAAACCCAGAGAGGTTAATCCTTTCCAAAAATAGATTCTTGCTTTTAGCTTTTCATTCCCAGGAATGTTCCTAGGCAGAATATGTGTTTGCAGGAAGAAAGCACAGGAGAACTCAAGCTTGTTACTGCAAAAGTGTTATAAAAGTTACTGACTCTTGCCCAGTTTCTGCAGTTGGGTTATTTCATGCAGTGAAGGCTGTCTTTAAATACAGTCAGATGCAAATAGAATTGCCAAACGAGCTATTGTATAAATCAGTGCTTTGAACTTCCTTCTCTCATTGTTCACTAGCAATGTAACATTACTAATGTAACAGTAACTGAGACCAGATGCTCAAGGAGACAAGCGACAAATAAGAGCTCATATGTTATTTCAGAGTTGATTAGTTAACATTTATCTTCTTGCAAAAATCCTTTGGGCTTTGTCTGTTTATATCTAATTGAAGAAAAAGGAATTCACTGAGAGAATGAGACTGGCAGGTGGTTAGGTTTAAAATCATAGCTACTGCCAATACTGGCTTCATATTGCTTAGTTGAGATCAATTTGCTTTTCCTGCAGCATTTACATCACAGGTTTATTTCTGATACTAGTTTTCTCTCAAAAATTATTTCTAATTTTCAGAAATGATCCTGTTTTCTATTCAAATTCAGGATACTTCTTTATAATTATGATTATGATTATCTCGGTACCAAATTTCATCCAGGTAAAGATGTCAGTTTCAAATCACAAACAACTTTCCTCCAGTGTTTGATATGCACGATTTATTTAAAAGAATGTCTAGGTAATACTGAAAATGGTGAAAAACTTTTCGATGTAAAAGTTTCTGAATTGTTATACAGTTTGTCACAGCTTAATTTGCAAAAGAAATAATTACTTTGACACCTAATAACTTTCTAAAAAGATCAGATTGCATATTTGGTTAGAATAGTGTACAATTAAGCAATAATTTGAAATATAATGCTTTATGGAGTAAAAAATTCTGTCTAAAATTCCACACTTCATGAAAAACCTCTTGATTTTATGTAGCCATTTTACCTGAAGAACTCTGAGATTACTAAATTATTTTTGAAAAAAAAAAAAAGAGTTTCAATTTTCTTTATGATTTTCAATATTTTTCTTAGGATTAGGGGTCCAGGTCCAAATTAAGCCACCCTGAATATAGTGAGAATAATACCCTGACTGGATTCCAGGAATTAACCTAACTAAAGGATGTTCATCGATATATAAATAAGACTTTGGTCTTCAAATTCAGAAATTTGTAAGTATTTAATAGGTAGTCTAATATCTTTTGTTGTTATCACTCTTTTCAATGATTAATCAATGTGATGAGTGATCAGTAATATGAAGCAGTAGCGGTAATATGAATACTTGTAGTAACATTTCTGTAAAATACATTTCTTTTCTGAGTATGATCTTTTCAAAAGGGAGCTGCTGAGAAAATTCTGTGCAGTAAATTACAGTTTCTGCAAGCAGAAATTCCTTTATAAACACTAAAAAAATAACCAGTAACAGGTGAAGAGACTATGTCATAATTCCCTTCTGCTATGAGTTATAATAGAAATTATTTCTTAAGATATAATATCGGAGTGTAATCACGAGATTTTCAACATCAGTGCCATTAGTGAACCTGGTTTTGTCAATTCAGCCTTTCAAACAATGAAAAACTGTGCTAATAGTAGCTGAGAGATAGAATCCAAATGTTACAGTGAATTTTATTTACCTTAGTATTTCACATTGTTTATGATAATATTTTTCTCAATTCATATCCTCATAAAATAATAAAATTTAAAATATATTTATTGATATAAATAAATGCGGGTGGGTTATTTATATAAATATGTGGGTGTTTGGACAGAAAAATCTTAGCTCAGGAGTAACACAGTACACTCCTAAATAACCAGAATTAGAGCAGAGGGTTTGACTGGAACAAAAAAGGGAATAAAATTTAAACAAGCTGTAAAATCAGAAGGAGTCTTGATAGCAGAAAAGTATAAGAGCATAGGGTATGCACACCCAGAGGTAAAGAATAACGACCAAGAGTTGTGAAGAAAGCAGCTTTAGCAAAGGGATACCATACTTCTACACATTTCAAACCTTACTATGTTATCAAAGCATGGAAAATAATTTTTAGTAAATGGATCTAAATTTTCTTATATTGTTTCTCAACAGATGTTTGCATAAAATCTCAGACTGTGATGTATTAATTTGATTATTTCCACATTCTCTCTGCTTTCCAAAGAGGTAGAAATAAAAAAAAAAATTAAAAAAAATTCTTTTTTTCTCCTATTTCTTTATCTATAGCCTCCCAGCAATTCATCTTAATGCATTCAGCAACATTTCATTGACAAACCATGTGCTAAATGACATGTATCATTTCAGCCTTGAAGGCTTGGGAAAGATTTTTTTGGTTGGTTTGGTTTGCAGTTTTTTTGTTAGCTGGTATGTTATTTTTTAAAAAATAAAAACTCTTTCTATATCACAGACCTTTTCTTCTCTTAATTTTTTTAAACTGTCTCAGTGATAGTCATCAGGGGATGGAAAGGTAATTTCAAATCCTAACTGTGCAGAAGTTTGGAGAAAAAATACTTTTGCCTATATGTTTAAATTTTAAATCCTTGGGCCATTCAATTGTTTTCTTATCACAAATGAAAAGGCTTGTGTTTAGTTAAGGTCATCTGGCTTACATCTCTACATCAGGGAAAGTCTGTTTGAAATGTAATATCAAGTTTCTGGATCCACTTGAGTTGCCTTAGGACAAAAAGTTTCTGCAACACTAATGATCTCTAAAAAGGTAGTGTTATACACATACTAAATAATGGATTATTTTAGATTTGACATCAGTATGACAAACCATTGTTCGGAGTGCTCTGAGGTGTGCCGATGTTCTCTTCGTTTACTGCTAGTTTTCGTAATGTAGCATATCTCTTCGCAGGTTTAACATTTCTAAAGTCATAGTTTTAAAACATCTTGACAGGCAGCATGTGAAGGGATGAGTCTTGCAGATATGTTTCCTTTTCTGAGTGCATTTCCCATATAGTTGCATAAATATCCTTCTTCCTTCTAGCCCAGTTCATGAGCTGCATTTAAGTCATCTCCCCATTATAAACACAGCTACTTAATTATTGTTGTTGCCATTCTCTGCCATTCCCTAATTTAGTATTTAAATTCCTAGCTCTAAATGCAGTGGTTTCAGTGATATCAGCAGGGCCAAAGCTAGGCTCAAACAAAACAAAGAACTCTGCAATATTCAATTAGTTTTCTCCCAGATGCTGCAGTTCATCTCCCACACTGTTAAAAATCTTCTCAGCTCATTGATTATAGCTGGCACTATCTTGTTGAAGGCGAGATGCATTTGTGCAGAAATTGTATGCTCTACTGCATGGGATTGCACGGGTCATTCTGTATCCATGTGTATTCTTTCAGCAGCTGGGAAAATGTGGAGGAATGGACTGCACAAGCTACAGCCTAGGATGACAGAATGTTTAAAACAAAGATTGTTTTCAAAAGAAAGGGGAGAAAAAAAATGAAGATCGAGTTTCAACCTGTGGGAGCCAGGAGCTCCAAGTACCTCTCTTAAATAAAAGAGAAAAGCTGAAGCGATTGTTATTTCATTGATTGGAAACACAGCTAAGCTGTACTGCTGGTATTGATTTCTTTAGGAAATACCACTCAAATCTGTCTATGAGTGGTATGATATCTTCTTTTCCGCTGACTATGGAACAGCTGGAGATGTCGGCAAAATTGCATAGTCTTCTCTAGAAGATCACAAAATTAATGAGCTCAATGTGTGTGTATTCTTGTGTGCCTCATGATAACCACAAGAAACTTTATTCTAAAGGAGGAAAGGGTCTGAGGACCATTTAAAATTCCTAGTTAAAGTCTTGAAGAGTATTAAAGGAACCCAAAAACATAGCCTTTCCAACTTGTCTCATAAATCTTTGGCTTTTGAAATACTTCTAGCTAATCAGTTTCTTTAAAAGGACTGGAGATATTTTGTTCATCTGGTGAATCTGATGAATTGAAAAATGCATGGTTTTATCACACAGATCATGTCTCTGTAAGATACTTTTATCCAAAATAAAATAAAATTCATTTAAAATAAAATCAAGTGTTTAAAGCCCCAGCTGTCTGCTAGAATGTATGATCACTGACATGAAAGGAAGCAATGGTGAAAATAAATAGTTTAAAACAAATGTTAAAAACACAGATTATGACCTTATTGGTAAGAAGTTTATCTTTAAATCAATAACACACTGAATTTATACATCTGAACAAAAGCAAGCACTGTCAATTTGGCAACTCACAGGGGAGACAAGATGGCTTTCAAACTCCTCCAAAACTGTGATGCTTATGTGTACTGAGAACCTTGCTGAGAATATATCCTCCTGAGCATATATACACAATCTCACTTTGATGGTATCAAGTATGACTGTTTTGGATTACTTAAAATAAGCGTCTGCCAACATTCTATTTACAAATATCTCAAATCTAAGAAAGGTTTAAAGATGTGTGGGCATAAGTTTTTTCTGTAGTCTGAAATCAGAGCCAGAACCCAAATGCCGTGACTTAGAGAGCTTTTTATCTATCTACAATTAATCACAGACAGATGCTTATGTCCTGTTGAAATCTATATTTATACCACCCCTAAAGAGGACCTGTAAGAAAGCTCCCTCCCACTTACCTTCCATCTGCAGAACTATAATGCTGATACTGTCTCCCATGAGGCCCGTTGACATTGCTTGCAGCCACAGCACATTAAAAAATCAGTAATAACTTTGGCTATTCCTGTTTGGCTTGACATGATGGCAAAGTATGTTGCTGTTTTGATACTCATCAATTATTTGAGGGAAAAGAGACATAAATCCATGTACTGTGAAGACGCCATCTAAAATTTCACAAGCAGAATGGGTCTGCGTACTGGGAAATCCTAAGGTCAGAAAGAGAGATTTTCCAGCAGACTACTAAATCCTGAGAATTCAAAGACTGCACAGAACCTGTGTAGCAGATGGAGAAAGATTGCTGCTTGCTTCTCATTACCTTGTATAGGAAGAGAGGAATTGCTACTAGCCAGCTACTGGGAACCATCATTGTTTTTAGTTTCTGGAAGATTAGCCACACAACAGCTGCCAAAATTAAAAAAAAAAAAAAAAAAAAAAATTCTAAATTTATTAGACTGCAGACCACTGTGCTTATTGAACCTCAGTGTCTGGCAATGCCATGAATAAGAAATTCTAAAACATAGGGAAGACATACGAGGAGCTACTTGAGGCCACTTGCTTTGTTCAGCCTAAAGAAGAGGACACTTAGAGGACATCACATCACAGAAGTACAGAACAAGCTGAGTTGGAAGGGACCCACAAGAATCACTGAGTCCAACTCCTCTTCCTGCACAGAAGAGCCCCAAGAGTCACACCATGTTCCTGAGAGCATTGTCCAAATGTTTATTGAACTCTGTCAGGCTGGCGCTGTGACCACTTCCCTGGGGAGCCTCTTCCAGTGCCCAGCCACCTGCTGGGTGAAGAACCTTTTTCTAATAGACAACCTAAGCCTCCCCTGACAACTCCAGGCCATTCTCTTGAGTCCTACAACTTTTCACCAGAGAGAAATCAGTACCTCCCCCTCTGTTTCCCCTCATGAGGAAGCTGTGGGGATCCAGAGAGGTCCTAGCTGACTGGAAGCTGGTGAACATTGTCCTGATTTTCAAGAAGGTCAAGAAGGAGGACTCTGGAAACCACAAGCCTGTTAGTCTCATTCAGCACCTGGTAAAGTTATCCCTTAATACTGAGGATATTCTATAAAATAATATACTTTTAAAATTGATATAAATTATGAAAGATGTTCTAAAGAAAGACCAGAGATGTACTGATGAATGCTTACACTTGATCCACAGCTTCATGGAAAATATGGAGTTTAGTCATATATTTTCTGTATAATATCATATGTTAATATATTTCAGTTGTGTTATTTCTCATCTGATCTGTTTAAAGTACATCAGCATATATCCTCATCTTCACTGCTAGTTAGGACTAACATAATTATCTTTTCCTTTCTTTCAAAACAGGTTTTTCTTATAACAATTTTGTTTGTTAGTTTGAAGGAAGTCCTAGGCTTCTCAGATATGTAAAACTGACATTTTCATGATAAGACAGGAAGTCGGTTTCATGATTTTTAATGATTTATTTTCAACCTAGCAAATACAATTTCCTGTTCTCAGCAAGTCTGCATTTATTGAACAACTCCTGCCTAAATCCCTGCCATTAAATTCCTGCCTGCATCTCCCACATTTTATAGTAAGGCCATACCTGAAGATCATTCTTACTTCCATTTTATAATAGTGCTTAAGATCACTGGTAATGGATAAAACCTCTCTACATTTGTGTCTAGACAAACAGAAAAAAAGGAATTTTATTTCATAGAAAGCTTATGCCTTGACATATGTGTCCTTACATCGAACACTGACTAAATTTCTGGTTTTCCCTAGTCAAAATACCCCAAAAAATTCTCCAGTGTAGAAAGGAAGAGTTAAGTAGGGAAGAGATTTCTAATTCATATAGACCAACACTTGCCTTTTGAATAAAATGATGAGGGTATGATGAAAATAAAAGCCGATGGTCTGAAAAAGATAAAATGATATGTGATGTGTACAGTTAGTCTTTGACTGATACAAGAATTTGTGGAGGATAAAAATTTCAAAATTATCTAAACATATTTCTGAGGAAAAAAACCCTCATCTAAGGTTATTAAATACAACAGTGGTTAACTGTGAGGGATGTGACATTCCACCTACCTTGTGGAACTCCAACTCACTACTGTGGGGAGAATTGAAGAAAATACTGCTGCAACCTCTCTATCTTCTCCCATTATGAATTATTATCCATTCCCCTATTGTAAAAAGGAGAGTCGAATAGATGGTCCCTTTCAGTCTGACCTGGAAAAGTCATCCTTTCATCTTATTTTCCTTTTATAACATGCTATGTCATCACATATGTAGAGTGCAATACCACATTTGCTAGCATCATGCACCTATGAGTAGATGTCACTAGTCTGTTGTTCAGGTAGATATATGGGCACACCAATAGAGTTCTAGTTCCCAACTGTCTAGAAGATCATGGGAAAAAGAAATAGCTGCTCTGCAGTGCAGTTTGTATATCCATATTGTCACTATATCCAGACAGAGAAGCATCTTACTTCAACTAAAATATTGAAGGATTTCTATTTCTTCTCACCATTCGACCAATATCATTTAAATTCAGTCATATTACTATGAAAATCAGACTAGCCTTTAAGAGGCACAATATCTCTCGGATAGTCCTATGGTTATCCTATGTTTCTCATACAGATCTAGAGGAGAGATAGCTTGGAAGGAAGCTCTGCCTACAATGACAATTGTTCTCTCAGTATATATAGCCAATTGTAGCTGATTGAATTGTGTCTGGGTTAGTGATGAACTGCTTTAGATGCCTGCAGGTCTACTTGCTAAACATCTCTGAAATTTATGAAGTTTTCATAGCATAAAGATAATTACAATTATTTTCTTTTACAGACTTGTGTTAAATGGTAGTGATTCTCAATATATTCCAGAGCAGAAATAAAATGTGAGTTTCGTTCAGATACATATTATTAAGAAGCCATATTCTAAAGTACATATTTTCAAGTTAATATCTACAAAGAATGCACGTAACTACGTTTGTAAAGACCTTATCACCCACCTCTTTTGCATAGTCAATACTTATATATGTATTAATATAAGATATATATATATATATATATATATATATATATATTATATATATATATATATATATATATATATATAATATATCACAGGAATTTTTCAGAATAATGAGCTATTCTAGGTGTTTGATTTATGAACTTGGTATAGTTTGCTCTGGTGCTAAGAGATGGTATGTATTAAAATCATGCCATGTGTTTCAAATAAACTTATTACAGTAACTGGAACATTTTTCATGGCACCTATCTAGCCATAAATATTTTAATTTGTCATGTCTTTTCCCACAGCTGGACTGAAATAACTTAAACCAGAGAGCTCTGTTCCTTTCTGAAGTTTAAAATACTTGATTATGGAGGTAGAAAGTGATCAGGGAGTTCGGATTCTAATATCCAGTCAAAATTGTATATTTCCACATCCAATTAATACGCATTATATAAATAAATAAAAATTAAATTGGCACAGGACTTAGTGGTAAACCTTCTAAATTCATTCACAGCAGTGTTAGTGAATTTCTTGTGGCTTGTTGGTTTGCAGAAATGGGAGGGCTTTCCAAATATGACTGCATTTGTTCCACCTATTTGCAGTAATATTGCCTCATAGCATAACACAGATAATTAATCACATGGGAACAGTAAAGCAAAAAGGAAAAGTGTCTCTGTGTTTGCCTATATTTTATCCTCTGAGGACGAGTTCAGTTGCATGTACATCAATATATCCATTGACATACAACAGAATAGTCATAAATACTCAGACAAGAATAATAATGTTCTAAGCAGGAAGGAAACATGAAATTCCAAAAGAAAGAATTTTTTTTCACAGACCTGTGTTCGTTTTTGGCATGGACTAAATTTATTTATGGCCCTTCGGGCCATGTTACTCCTGCATTAGTACCTTAAAAGCCTTGCCATTTGTGTTATCATAGAATTTGATTTGGCTAATATGATATAAAAAAATCCTGTAATGATTTACAGATCTGAAAGATTTTGTCCAGCCAAAATATGAAGAAAGTATAGCCAGACAAAAGATTAATATGAACCCTCCCTTTGTGGCTTCAACACTGTTCTGTTTTAAAAGCTATTTTAACTTTTCCCATACTTCAAGAAAGTTTGTCTGAAATTATTGTTATGGTCTAAATAAGGAGAAATCCCTAATGGGAGTATGTAATGTTTGGCATAGTCTTCTACTTTTATGTTATAAAAACAAGTTCAGGGGTTGAGTTTTTGGGTTTGGGTGTTTTGCAGGTTTGGGTTTTTTTAACTGCTTTGGTGTTTTGAGAAGGAACTAAGTGATTTAGGAGCAAAGGATAGGCATTTGAATTCTAAAAAAAAAAAATTAGAAACCAGTTTAAATCTCATTTTGTCTCATGTTTCTGTTCTACAAGTAAATATGAATGAAAGAAGGCACTGTATAGGGATGCAAGGGAAAATGTGAACTATATTGTTGATTCTCTAAACAACCAAGGCAAAATATTGTTTGACTATGACTGGGAAATAAAGATTAGATTGTCTTTGAATTTTGAAGCTAAAACTATCAGTCCAGCCTTGATCCCCTATCCGTTTGATGATATTCCAGCAATAAAACTCATTCAGAATTAGTTTGGTGGCACAGAAATTTTAGTCTGATGTAAACCTTGGCAGAATTAGCTCTGGCACCATCAGACAATCTTTCCCCTGGTAACAGTGGAGGAAAAATGACATATAAGAAGCATAAGCATGATTATACAAGTGACTAAATGTAAGTTAAAAATGTGTGTCAATTATTGGCATCTTGTCACTTGAAAAGTTGTGCCACTGACAGTACAAGTCCTATACATGAGCTAAATTTCATTTATCATGGATATGGTTATGAATCATAAAATTCAGCATCCTTGGATTTTAACCAAAACTAGTTTTATCATGAATATTAGCCAGATATTGTACCTGTTTTCAAGAATATCTTTCATCTGGAGATGGAAGTTCATATATATGTCTATAAATGTGTGTATGCATGCATGCATAATATTTAAGGAAAAAAATATTCACCACGGCGAAGAAGACAGACTATGTTATGCATTACCAAATGTGTGGCAAAATGCACATGAAAGAGTCATAGCTAAAAGTCTGGTTTAAACTGAAGTTGCTGGATAACTAGACTTCACTGTACTTATGTCTCAAAAACTGTGCACTTAGCACTTTCCTGTTTGCTGTATTATCTCAATAAATGAAATGGACAGGTTGATTTTGGTATGAAGTATAGCTACTGGCTTTGTTGTCCTGGTTGCCTATATTAAAGAGCAGAAAATCTTATGAAAGGTGCAGGATTATTCAGTAAGGGGTCAGAAAACAGTATAGGATTTTTATGATTATCCCTCCCACACATATTATTCTCCCATGTAAAGTCTGTGCACTTAACATTCATAATTCACTCCAGAACATACAGAATCATGTCATATGGAGGGAACTTCAGAGACATCCAGTCCAACCTCGTACTAAACCAATGTCAGTTAACAGGGGTTGCTCATGCTCTTGTCTAGTTGAGTCCTGAATATTTCCAAAGAAGGAAATTTGACTTCCAAATGTTGAAGAGAGAGAGGGGGAAATCCTAATATGTACTCAGAGTTTTCTTTCTTTTAACTTCTGTCTGTTGCTTCCCATGTTATCACTGTTTACTTCTAAAAAACTTTGGTTTTGCCTTCTCTACAGTCTCACTTTGTAGAGCTGTAGACAGCAGTTAGACCTTCCCTAACCTTAAGTTTGTACAAAAACAATTCCCTTGGCCTTCACTTCTATGTCATGAGCTTCAGGCCCCTGACCATCCTTACTGTCATGCTGCAGTAATGTTTACTATCTGCTTTTCAAGGCTTGGTATGTCTTATAGAGTTGTCTGGATAGTTTATCTGGTATCATCATTTTAAAAGATGAAGATGAGACAGATGCATAATCTACCCCTTCCTCTTTCTGCAGAATCTGGATATAGGTCAGAAAATTACTGTGATTTGGCAGGATGGTATTTTGGGTTCCATAATGAAGAACATCTGCACCAAAACCTAGACGTATTTGGCTCAATTAAATTTTTGATGTAGGCTGTTTAATTCGTCAAGACAATTTCTGAAGTTTAACTTTTCTTCTCTTAACTATGGTATTTTAATAATACTAATGCCCAAAGTACACATTTAATTTAAGAATATGTTCGGGTTTTTTTATCAACATTGTGACCATTAATGGTGCTTTCTGTGACTGGCACTAAAAACTTGAAGGTCTATTGATTCAAAACTTCAGGACTTACCTAAAGCCAGCTGAACTAGTATTTGAACCAGAACTGAAAATCTAATCTGTGCTTGTTGAAGTATCCTAAGTATTTTAGGGAGAAAAAGAGAAACAAACCTCAAAAACCCCATGGTCATTGTCAGGGGTTCATAAGACATGTACATTTTTGAATTTGCTAAAATGATGTCTTCAGAAGATTCTCTTGGTCTTGATGTATGAGTAGCTTAAGTACTTCCTACATTGAAAATTTCTATTATCTTAATTAAGATACAACCTGGATTCCTTGGTAGTATGGGTAGATCTGATAGCCTAGGCCAATAAGGACCAATTCTACAGGCTGTAAGCTTTGTAACCTTTCCAGTCATCTCTAAGACACTTCTGAGTTTTAAAGAAGCAAGAGCCATAGTTTGTTTTTCAGTTTACAAACACATTCTGTCTATCTTTGTTGGAAAAAAAAAAACAAAAACCACAAACAAAAACAAAAACAAAACCAAAAACAACCCCCCAAAAAAACCCCAAAAAATAAACAAAAAAAAACCCCACAAAAAACAAAACAGGACAATTTGGCAATGCAAACCATGTACTGGTGACATGTAAAAGAGTGGTGAATAGATTCTCAGTGAGATTCAGATAGATGCAAATTATGTCAGGAACTTTGCAGGATAATGTCTATAGCACTACTTTTTTCCCCCTTTTCTTTTTTTTTTTTTCTTCTTTTTTTCTTTTTGTTTAAATATAATTCAATACTTGGAAGTCTCTTGGGATATTGACAAATACTGCAGTGGAGTTCTGTACATATGGTACCATTCAGTTTAGACATTTAATATACTGATTAAGTTCACAACCAGGAGTATTTCCTGGATCAATAAGTCACAAACTAGAATTACTGCTCTAAGAGTTTATGGTCTGGGCAGAACCAGAAGGTGTACAACTATTTAGTCACCTCTTTCCCCTTTACATGTCATCTTCCTAAAAGAACTATATTGTTGCCACCTTCTGGCCACTCCACAAGATATCTTTGACTGATATGAAGAGATTAATCCTACCTGGAGACAGGATCATTATGTTGTGACATAAAACCTTCAGACAGGTGTTAAATCAAATATATTGGAAGTATGCCACAGGATATTCCTCAAAATATAGAAAAAGGAAAAATATTTTTTAAATGCTTTAATTGCAAGGAAGCCTTTGGAGCAAATGAATAATTCACACATCTCAGGCTTTTTAAAAGACTATTTTATTGATAAATGTATATACATTCATAAAATTTTGTAAATTAACGAAATGTAAAACTGCATGTGAAGAGTTGACCTGGAAAAATTCTCTGTGTGTGTCTGGTCTGCTACAGAATATATATATTTATGTGCAAATGTTTGTGTATGGGTTACTCACATTTTTGTCCCACATATATAAAAAAATAAATTTTATCATTTGGGCGTTTTTCCCAGAGAAAAAAGACACATTATGGACTAAGCAACCAAGAAATCAGGAAAAGATGACATCAACTAAATACTAGCATTCCTCTTCCTCATGGAACTGCCAATAGAGCTAGTTAAGTAATATCTGAAGGTGAGCTCAAGATTCATAAAAATACCAATGACATTCAAATGAAGTAAGTTAAAGAATCTGTTGGAAAAAAATTTACAGACATATATTATATCACACATCCATATAAACCCCAGCAAACTGGAGGCCTCCTTACATAATATGAAATGAAGCAGAAATTCCTTTTTACAACTAACAACGTAATCACATAGGTCAATCTAAAATTGTCTGTCTTTAAAGAATTACCTCAATAGCACTTTTTTGTAATATATATATATATATATATATATATTAAATGTTAAATGACAGTTTGATCTGGGTCCAAGTTTACCATCATGAGAAACAACATTCTAAGCTCTTTCTAGAAATAGGTCATTCTTTATTTTCTTTCACTGTAACCTCATTCCTGGCAATTTAATTTAAATTTCCTTATTTCCAGTTATGTGCTGAATAAGATCACTGAAGATGGAAACCAGGTAAAGAACACCCACTAACTGGTGAAGAAAAAGTACTGTGCCATAAATACAAAAATAATTCTTCAAATTCCTATATTATTCATATGCATGGTTTAGGATTCTTACAATAACATAAAAGCGGGTTTGTTAAGGGAATGACTCTGATGTAGTAGAATATGCACCACAGTGAAGTCATCCAGAAAAATGTACTTGCCGTAGAGTAGGATGTACAAAGGCATGTATGCTTTTGAAATTCCAAATCACGTCACTCACTTATAGTATCTCTGCTTTTTTCCTAACACATAGAAGATATGATATAATACAGTTTTATATTTCCTCCAGGGGACATCAGACATATATTTTTAAACTAGGTATGGCTATTCCTTTGCATCTGGCTTATTTTCTCTTCCACTTAGATTCTTGCTGTCAAGTTCCAGAGGTGTGACTGTCTTTCTAACAGAAGACTGATTCTATATGCTATATAAATAATGTGTTGCAACCTTGGTCCAAGGTCTTCCCACCATAAATCACATAACATCTTAATATTAGATACTTAGTCCTATATTGGACATCTGGTTGCCTGAGGTTCTGTTCAGTAGGGAGAGGCACATTCAGAACATGATTCTGATTTCATACCCTTTAAAGAAACATCTGAAACAGCTCATTTCTATCCATTAACAATGCAGACAGCCTACAGCAATCATGCTCTTAATTTAGTCATGTACATTAAAGCAGCTAAATAGAATGAATCTAGGCCAAGCTGTCTGTGTGCACACAGCACTGGAGTCACAGTCATTTGTACATGGTACCCTGCGTATTTCATTAATGCTCTTTTCATCAAGGAATATTTGCAATTTTACCCTTAAAATTAGTATTTCATGTAAAAAAAAACTGAGAGAATATCACTCTCTCATAAGCACAGAACTTTTAGGCACACAAATTCATAGCAAATAGCTCTAATGTAAAATAAAAACATGCATATAATTGTATGATTACACTTGAGAGTAAAAAAAATAGAAAATTAATGTAGCCACACTGTTTTATGCTCAAAGGACATCCAAACTTGTATGGATTTTTAAAAATCTTATTAGAGAAAAACGTAGACTTCTTCCTTGCTAACATGAGCTCTAGTTTGTTGGTTTTTTTTTTTCATCTGATCAAGTAGACTCCAGAACCAAATCTCAGTATTTATATATTGTGTACTTGACAGCTTCATAGTCTATGGACTAAAATATTTCTGTTGGCTTAACACATTCATAAAGCGTGGAGACATGGTGCAAGGTCAAAGTAGCAGAAAATACAGGTTATATGCTTCTCTCTTTATCACAATATGTTATAACAGAAGTTGGGCATTAACACACTTGTTTTGAGTTTATATTCATTGATCCATATGCCAATGAGACATATAAATCTATCATCAATGATTTTATAAGGCTGTATAAATGCATGCAAAAAGAATACCTGCTGCTGCTTGTCTGGTGTCTCTCCTAATATGCCAATGAATTAATCAGTTAGTTCTGCATCTAGCAACGGCCTTATTGCAATTATCCTGTGTCATGTTAGGGTAAAGTGAAAAATCTCACCAGGAGATGAGAAATCAAGCCAAGCGGCATTTCAGATTATCAGAAAAGCATGGGATTTTAACAAAAAAAAAAAAAATCTCGATATTCTGTCAAGATTTCCTCCTGTATGGTAATGCTTAGCTAAATATTCCACAGGGGCTGACCTGGTTGTGCATGTGGTCTTGTTTAGGTCTTCATTCTATCACACACAATTTGGAAGATTTGCTTCTGGACACTGCTTTGATTTGAATGTGTAAAGAGTATCCATACCTTCAGGGCATGACTTGTGCCATATCATCAAGCAACAATTAAAACTTGTATTTTTAAATTCAGGTGATGCAAAGACATAGAGTCAGCACAATCTCCTAGAATTGTCCCACGAGATGCGCAATTACAGTCTCTTGGTCAGTCTGCTCCTTAAATGTATGGAAAACTAGACAGTGTGGGTGTTTTAAATTTTGATCATGGTGAGGGAAAATGAAAGATCCAAGTCCTAAAAGATATTTTGTAGAGACATTAAACTGCGTTATTTTGTATCCCTGGAAAACAATGCTCCTTGCTCATATCTCCCTCCACTGCAAACACAAATACCACACAACTCTCATTCCCAATTCCCTGAAATCCAGACTCCAGATATTTTGAGTGTAACATTATTGTTCCATTCTCTTCCATTTAATACTTGTGCCTCAAATCCTTACACCCTGAGATCCTTACATTCCATCTGTAGCTGCTCATAGGCACTGTGCCCTCATTGTCTCCTCCATAGGCCGTGATCCCTAAACCTTCTACAGTTCATGTGCATTTATGTTGCTGTTCCAACATCTTTGAATGCATTAACTGAGGACACTGCTCTCTGTCCAGCAAAGTTTATCTTCAAATGTATCCACAGGATTATTTATTATTCAGGATTATTATTATATACAGAGAAGGGGTAGTCAGATGGAGGAGAACTTAGGTGACCGCCACAGTATGTGGACTGTGAACTGCAGGCAAACTTTGGCCCCATTGACCTCCTGTCCACCCATTTTTTTCTGTGGCTTATAATAAATGTTGCATTCTTCAGGAGTTTGCCCTGGAGGCGAATGGGGAGAAAAAGGTTGGTTGGAGTTCTTATTCTGCTTCCCATACTTTCTCCCACACAGAAATAGATTCCTGACCCTTTCCTACTTCCTCATCCTATTTTTAGAACTGGTACAGACCCACCTTTGATCTACCATAATGTCTCTGCAGTCATAGGAAAGATATTTCACACACTTTTATGTCTGTTTTCCTTGTCCATGCTTCATGCTTTTAGCACTTTAGACAGATGATATTCTTTAGAAAGACTTGGCTTATGCTGTTTTCAGAACAAGAAGGCTCTGGTCCCATACTGCAAATTAAGTGAAATGCAAATAATAATTGGTAACATCGTTGTGATATATTTAGATTATCTAATCACAGCTGAACAAGAAAAAGGTTTGTTGCTGTTGTCTCACTTTATTCTTAGGACTTATATAGACACTAAAAAAGTGGCTTTCTTATAACCTGCATAATCAGGGTAAAAGACCTTTCAGAATCTTTCAGTTAATCCACTTTCCTTCTTTTCTATGGATGCTTCACATCCTTTTGTTCACTACTAGAAAACTGTGAAGGTCATCTTACTTTATGGATGATGAGAAAAGGAAGTGTCTCTTTTGTACTTATAAATACACTTACAGAAGTGAGCAGATAGTAGCAGCATTTGTAGGTTGGAAATTTCTGGGGAGGGATATCAAGAGGACAAAGTCAGTTAGTGCTATCAGCAGCAGGCCCAAAAGGCAGCAGGAGGTTTCCTGTGCACCAGAGCTTACACTGATAACTAGCTATCTAATGAAGCAGTTGATAATATAATAGTTATTTTTTGTCTTCCCATGAATTTTCTACTTTCTAATTCTATTCAGGTGTCAAACTAAGATGATGGAGAGTTTCCAGTGGCTGACTTGATGTAGGGTGAGAAAAGACATCAAAAGAAAACAAAATTATATTTTAACAGAGAAAAATGTCTGATTTTGCTCACAATTATTGAATTTAATATATGAGAGTTTCTTAGAGGAATATTAAAGGCAGTGCAGGATCTGTATATGAATGTACATATTAGTTTTCCCAGGTGAAAACAGCAAAGAAGAATTCCTAATACAAATTTACCTATAACACTTCAGTGAAAGTTATGAAGAAAGAAAATATTATGCCTTCCCATGTAGTTCGAGCAAATTTTTGATCAGCAAGGATGTGAAGTCTGGAAAGAGGAATATAGTATCTGACTCCCTTTACAAAGTGTCTCCTTACAAAGGCAGAAGTTTTGCAATCAGATAAGTCCAATTATATTATGTATATAATTGGAGGAAAATATATGTGATTTGGCTTCAGAAAAGTTAGTACATAGAAATTTTGTAATCTTAATAATCTATTTACCTGTCTTTTAACTTCTAATGTTAAAAGGAAAGCAAAAACTTCATTAAAAATAGTATTTGATTTGATTAAATTTCCTGACTATTTATGAACTCCTGATGGTGAAAAGAGCAGCTCTTGTACTGCTGGTCCAGATCTCTGTATGCTAATGCAAATGCAGGACATGTATTAGCCAAAGTCCCATCTGCAGAAGAACTCCATCCCAGACCAGGTGTGACCTCTAAATGTAGCTCTGGTGCTACAGTGACTCAAAAGAAAGGTCTAGATGGTTCAGGTATCCCATAGTTCTTAGAATCATAGCACTCACTGCAATATTTGAAGCTGTGATAACTATATCTGTTGAAAATTTAGACTCTAGATAAATAAAGTATGTAGAGTAACAAAACAGGCAACTCTTCAAAAAATACATGCAATTTAAGATTAGTTTTATGATATTTTATCTTTTTTTTTAGACATTTTTTTTTCTTGTCTTCCTCATCAATTTGCATCTTATCTTATTACAGTATTTTTATTATTAGCTTTCCTCCTTTCCTAGCACAGTGAGATTTCAGGATCAAGCTTTGGCTAAGCTATTCACTTCAAGGATGTGAGGCAAAGTGTTATGGTTTTCCTAACAATAAAAACCGCTTTAAACTTCAGAGTGCAAATATTCATACTCACATGCAATACAATTTCTTTCTGTTTAGTGGCTGGTGCAATCTGTCTCCTCTTCCAGGAAATCAGATATTTGTTTCTGCAGTGAACTATGCAGATGCAATGAAGAAATATGTTTTAAATTCTTCACATTGCTTATACAGGCAAGTTCAGTGCTATTAAGATTATTTGGGGTTTAATTTAGAACCCTCCCTTCCTCCCTTCCTCCCTCCCTCCCTTCCTTCCTTCCGACATTCCGACACTTCCTTCCGACACTTCCTTCCTTCCTTCCCCTATTCTTATTCTTCATTTTTGTTCTTGAATTCAACAATTGGTTACTTATCTCCTGCAGATTATTCAGCATTTTCAATCTTGAACAAACCTGGAGCTATTTGCCAGATAAGATTTACACATTTACAGGGATTCAAGCCATGAATCTCTCTTAGGTACATTCTTTTAGCAGCTAGTAGGAGCCTTTAATTGACATTTAATCTTGGTAACCTCTGTCTTCAGTATCTGTCTACCTCTGTGTTTTGCTTGGAGAGATAGTGTTTTAGTCTGCCTTGTGATAATGTCTCTTTTATGTTCAAAGAAGGTGAATCTTCAGCCTGTTTTGTGGAAGGTTTCTGGGCTCTATATAGAATCACAGCATGTCCCAGAACTTTCAGTACAACGTTTTGAACCTCAGATACTTTGAGGTTTGTATTTTTCACCTATGTGTGAATAGAATCATAGAATGGCTTCAGTTGGAAGGGACCTTAGAGATCATCCAGTTCCGATCCCCTTATCAGTGACCGGGACACCTTCCACTAGACAAGATTGCTCAATCCTTATCTAACCTGGTCTTGAACACTTCTAGAGATGGGGCATCTACAACTACTCTGGGCAACCTGTTCTAGTGTCTCACCACTCTCACAGTAAAGAATTTCCTCCTAATATCTAATCTAAGTGTATTGTCTTTCAGTTTGAAGCCTTGTCCTGCCCTAGGAAAAAGTCCCTCTCCATCTCCCTTGTACGCTCTCTTTAAGTACTAAAAAGCTGCCTTGAGGTCTTTCTGGAGTCTGGCCTTCTCCAGGCTGAGCAACAGCAGCTGAACATCAGCCAGGGTGTTTCCAGGTGGCCAAGGCCAACAGGACCCTGGCTTGTATCAGCAATAATGTGGCCACCAGGATCAGGGCAGTGATTTTCCCATTGTACTCGGCACTCGTGAGGTCTCATGCAAACACCTCTAGGCCCTTCAGTTCAGGAAGGACATTCAAGTGGAGCTGGAGTCCAGAAAAGGGCAATGAAGCAGGCAAAGTGGCTGGAGCATGTGTCTCACGAGGCCTGAGGGAGCAGGGGTTGTTTAGCCTGGAGGAGACCTGGGAGGACCTTGTCACTCTCTACATTTACCTGAAAGGAGGTTCTAGGCAGGTGGAGTTCAGTCTTTTCTTCTAGGCAACCAGTGATAGGATAAGGGAAAGCAGTATTAGATTACCCAAGGGAAAGTTGAGTTTGGATATTAGAAATCACTTCACTAAAATAGTTTTCAGGCATTGAAACACACTGTCCAGGGAGGTGGTTGAGTCCCAATCCCTGGAGGTGTTTAAAAGAGCATAGCTATGGTGCTTAGGGACAAGGTTTATTGATGCACTTGGCAGTCCAAAGGTTGGAACTGATGATCTTACCAGTCTTTTGGAAATGTAATTTTTCTGTGATTCTTTGAAGTATTCTTGCTTTCTGCTACAAGTTAGGCTCAGCTATCAGCTGATTCACAAACCTTCTGGCAGTGTTTACATCAAGGAACTTTGGCTGCCTATTTGAACACATAAACACCTAAAGCTTCTAGGATATGTTTAGAGTTAAGCACATAGTTTTCTTTTCTTTATGTAAAATAATTAAATTAATAATATTACAAAAAATAAAATATTTTCTCTCTGGCCTCAGAGATTCTGTAATTTTATCTCACTTTACTGGGGTAAATGTCTGAGAAGCACCTTTTGATTTGCACATTTTATTAGAATTATTGCAATGAGTTTCAGGAAGTTATTTGGGTCACTGATCTAATAATGAGTGCATACATCTGTCTTTATTTTTTCAAGTCACATAACATAAGTAGTTTTCTCAACAGCAAGATTATTATCATCTCTGGCATAAACATGAAAAATAAGTTATTTTAACCTAAGTGGGATCTCTGAATGATCAGTAGTCAGAAGCTGGATTTGCAAGAAAATTTCTCTAGTTGTTTTATGTTAAAAGTTCAGAATATTGTATAGCAGACATCAGTACTTTTGAGTGTTATTAAAACTCCTTCAGATAATATATTAAAACTATATTATCTATGAAAAATAAAACAGAATTCTGTAAGTTCTGAGAGATTTTTAAAAGTACAGAGATAGGGAAAATGATGCAGGGTTTGGATCCCCTGGCTAAAATATAGCCAGTTGCACTCTATGCTGTACTTTCATTTTTCTTTTTCTGTGCTCTCCCTTGAAATCTATGAAACACGATATTAGAGTTAAAAAAACCCCAAATATTCATAACTTTTTGAAGTGTTTGAATTAGAGAGAAGCTCTAAGAACAACTTACAATACATACTGTCAGAAAATGAGTCTGAAAGTCAGGGAATGTTATATTCATGGACTCAGAAAAAACAAAGGTGTACTGAGGATTATGCTATGTGTCTCAAATGCTAAATAGGATGCACATTTTTCAATAACAGAATTTTATGCTTTGACTAAAAAAATCAAAGCTTACATATGTCTCTATCACATGAATTACTCTAAATAATTCAGTTTGACCCTGAAGTAAAAATCAGGAGCGTAAACATTTACAAGTAGTGCCATGAAGGTTCAGCAGTCCTGAAATCCATTAAATCTTTTTTCCACTCTGTGAAAAGTGCCTTTGTTGTACTGTTCTGATGATATGGTGCATATATCCCAGCCCATTGCTTTAATTCCTTTCTAGTTATATGTTCCTGCCTGATCAATCTATAAATAGCCATCTGATAGCCTCTGCAATCATATCATGTCATGTTACAGGCTGCTTCTCAAATGCAGTGTCATTAGTCGTTCTCAGTATTGCTGGTGGTTTGTTCCAAAAATGGTTTAAAGTCCTTTGTTCTTCTTGTGCTAATAATATCTTCTATACTTCTTTTTTTATTCACTCCAACATATTTGACTAGCAAGTATTCGAGTAGAAGAGTAGGAATCATTAGCATACACATGCTGAACTGGCCATGGCAGGCTGAGGCTTGTCTAGCTCTGCCTTCTACATGGCTTCCCATAAAGCCTACTACCCATATATGTACCTAATTCTGAAAAAGTGCAGACAATTTATAGCTGAGCAACTAACCGAGGGTAATTTCACAAATTTTGCATGTTTTTTGTTGCTACAAGTACCATCTAACTTTTTTATCTTAAAATTATTCTGAGGTGAATTTTGGATATAAACCTCTTGAATAGTTTCAACATGCCCCATTAGCTTGAATTTCATGAGATCTGAAATTTTAGACAGCATTTGATATTCTTCTCAGCCATAGTTATGGCTAAGTAAATATTGGGAATAACTAGATATGTCTGTAGATTTCTGCTTAAGAGTTTTGGATTTAGAAGTCTTTCTGACAGCAATCTGGAGACAATGAAGCCAAAAAGGAGTCAGCACATTAATTTATTTTTTTAATGAAAATTCATTGAAATTCAAACAAGCATTCACAGATAGAATCCTTCCATAAACATACAAAACTTCTATAATTATAAAAACTTAATAAATTTTTGATTTGGCAGCAGCAGAATGTATGCTTAAGAGGTAGCAACCTGAGAAGAGATGTGATGTGAAAAGACTGCTAGGACACAAAATATAGATGGTCAAGCTAATGCAGTGTGTTGTCATTCTGTGTGAGTCCAGGTGCATAGCACATGTACAAGTGGAGACAGCTGCATTTCCTTCAAAGAGAGAAACTGAGTTTTTGTTTGTTGCTGGGGTAAAAAAGGTGCTGTGATTTACCATGGCTTTATTAATTGTGTAAATGACTTTGATAATGTGCATACATTTGTAACTAGCAAATATTTATTGCAAGAAGTTACTGGAACATTGTATCTACCTGTGTCCGTGGATACTCGTCTTTGAGGTGTTAATTTTCTGTAAAATGAACCATTTGGTGACTCTGGAACAGAAATGTATATGTGATGAGGTGTGCTAATAAAACATTGGTTATGCTATCAGGAAACCACAGCTTGAAGACTGTTGAGGAAAAACAGAGGATTGTAACAGAGACTTCCTGATAGTTCAAGTACAGGATAATTGTAGAGGCCTGGAAAGTGCAAGGGAGGAACAATACCAGAGGTGCCAGGTCTATTGACTGTGATCACAAGTGGTCATTCCATGGTCATTAATGAATTTCCATGTTGAGAGCCAAGTGGAACTTGTTCCAGGGATAAAAGAGAACAAAGAACAAGCATTACACATATATGATTCTTACATTACAAAATAGATTTGAATACACCTAAGTGCTAACCAGTGAGAAAAGAGCAGACAAGAACAGTGTTAGGGAACATATCAAAGTTCCCTAGGTAGATCCAGAGTGAGAAGGAATCATCAGCTTCAGTGTTTCTCCCACAAAAGACTTGACCTTAACCCCATGCTGATTCTTCTCAAAGACTGGTATCCCTGTTTTAGGACCCAAAGGGCAGAAAGAGGATGGAGATACTGCCAGAAGGAGATGTAAATACTAGAAAGTTTGTGTGTACCTGTATTAACGCCATCATTTTGAAGAGTAGACTAACAGTTGTAAAATTGCAGAAGAGTTTAATTTGGAAAAGGACATCTAAAAGTGATCTAGTTGGATAGCTTTAGTCAGACCATTACCAAGCAGATGATATTATTCAGGATATCTAGTTTTAAGTATTTCTAGGGTTGAGGAATTCACTGCCACTTTGGGACACCTGTCCAACCAACAAGGTAAAACATTTTCTACTAACTTGGAATTGTCATGTTGGAAATTGCACAGGTTGTCCTCCCTGTTATCACCGTGCACATTGTTTACGTCAGATTGTGATGGGTGTCTGTCATTCTGCACAATTAGAGTGAAAGCTGAGAAGAAACCTCCCGTCATCTGAGTCAACAATTAAGGTGCAATCACGCTTCAAAAATCTAAATGCACTGCCTTAAATTTCTAGAAACACCTTTCTATTCATGCTCCAGGGCAAGGCATCGGTGCATGCCCAGAAGTCTGTCTAAACAACACAAATGAGCCCAGTGGTGACGAGTAGCTCACCTTTCATCCATAGCTATGATATTTTGTCATCACTACCTGAATGAATTTTCCATTTTACATGGGTAGAGCTGAAAAGGTTCAGATTTCATGTGCCACTTCCAACCTGATTCAACAAATTTTTTGAATCAACAATATTTTAATTGCAGATCTTCTTGAGAACAGTTTATGGGGGTTTGTTTGTTTGTGGTTTTTTTGTTCTTGGTTTTAATTTTATTTAGAAGGAACATAAGCAATCCTATTCCAGTTCTTGGATGAACATATAGACTGCACTACACTGTTTATACCTAAAAAACATTCCAAGAAAGGGACCAAATTTTGAGAGTTTTCAGAAAACTTGGGAATTTGATTAAATTTCAAATTATTTTAAAATATATTTCAAAACAATAATCAATATAATGTACATTTTAATTATATTTATATTTGTATTATATTAATAATTATAATTATATTTTAATAAAAAGAGGTTTTTATATCTCTTGCTCTAATATGTTGAGTTTAACATGGCTGTAAACCAGTAGGCAGTGATAAACACCAATAGAGAATGTTTAAATCAATATGAAAAAACAGGTTTTCCAACTGCAGCTTTGCAATCTTAAAAGCAGCAATAAGAGGCGGGAAAGGAACACATTGCACTCACCATACAATTTTCTGAGTGTCATAGAGGTTAAGAGGCCCCTTGACCATATCAGCAGGTAAATCCTCTATGTTCCAAACCCAGCAGGAACATCAGTAATTTGCAGCAGGAATCAGTAATTTGCAGCAGGATCTACTGTTTTTCATCCATGAAGATACTTTTTGTTTAGGTGCTTGCATGGTAGAATTTCCTAATGTTTCTTAATGCAGGAGAACTGAATTTGCTGCATAGGAAAATTTTTGTTGTGCTTGAAATAAACCTCAGACATCTCAGTTTTATTTCTCAGATGATTTTTTCAACAGTAAGTTTCTAAGATGTCTCTCGCCCTCTCTTCCTACTTCCCAAATCAATGGCAATGCAATTGTTTAACTCTGGCCTACTGACAATAGACACTATTTTTATTTCCAGTGAAGATGTGATGTCACAGCCACCTACTAGGTAAGCTGCAGATAACACGACAATAATCACAAGTCACTGATTGAGTTGCAGAAGTTGATTCCTCCTCTTTCTGACTTAATTATTGCAAAATTTCAATAAAGTGTAAGATAATTTAATTTTTTATGGAAGAAAGAAGGGACTTCTGCTCATGAAAAAGTGCAAAGGACCTGTTTTCCCGGGTTGTATGGCACTAAAAACCACAGCTGCAAAAAGGATGTTGAGGAAATTTCATATATATATGCTTATTTTGATAAATAGACTCCAACAACATTTAGTTTCAGAAAAAAAAACTGGTCTGTATGATTGGCCTCACACTTCTATAACAAATTGACACCTGTAGAGCAGATAAAGTAGTTTTATTTTTAGTTTTGTATGTAAAATTAGGAGATGGGTGCTGTTCATGTTATTTGACTGATTTTTGATTATTTTACTGTTTTTCCTAAAATAGGTTAATAATGATACTAATGGTTAATAATGATACTTTTTTCCATCCAAGAAAGAATTCCAAGATTGCAGCTGCATTGCCTGGGTTACTGGAGTGTTAAGAGGTCCACAGGATTTCAACTTCTAAGATCTATTTCAAACCTGTAAACTTATGAAAACCTTTTTTTGACAGTCAGGAGATATTCTCATAGAGGCAAAAATTACTGTACTTTTAGGAATCTAACTTGAGTATGCCACAGTGGAACAAACTTAGAAAACAATGTCGTGCTATACTTAAAGCAGATAAAGGTAGACAAAGGTGGATACTTATACAGTCGGTGTTCATTCATGGGAATTATTTGTGTGTCTGTTTTTGGAAACAGGTTTAAACAGGTTAGAAATACCTTCATGAAGAAATTGTCTGAAAAATATGAAGTTCATATATGTATAAGGATAAAGGACCTGGAATTGTTTTTTATTAATTCTGATAAACCTTCACACAGAAAAGTTAAGAAATTATTTTGATAAATATTTGTATGGAAATAAGCTAATTTTGGTCTTCTAAGTTTTCATCATTGTTGCTCAACCCTTGTTTCACTGGTGAAAATATTATTTGTATTCTTTTTTCTAAAGGCTGTCAGTTTCTTTGTCTGACACCTATAAACGAGGTTGTCAAGGTGGGTGGAGGAGTGGAGTAGCTGGGGAAGAATTGCACATCTGCTAAGGACACAGACACACATGCACAGTTATTTGCAGCATCCGTAGCTAAAGGCATACATGACATGGGTTCTAATGGCAAATGTTGCCTCCAGGGACAAAAGGGAAATAGTTTGAAAAAGTCTTTAAATCATTGAAAACTACAAAAAATTTATTTAAATGACAAAGGTCCTAAACTGTCACTGTACATGTAAAGAAAAACATCAGATTAAAATCTGAATGGTCAGATCAGCCTGTTAATTTAAAGCTTTTATTGTGTCCAGTTTCTTAGCACCTGAAATCAAATTGATGTGATGCCATATATGTGTTAAAACTATTTAAATGCAAAAAGTGTTCCAAGAGCACAGACTCAAAGTACTGCTCTGTCATGAACTGAACCTTCATATGTTTTGAAATGCTAGTTAAGTATAAAACAACCAACATGCTGTGGTATTAGAGCTAAATTTTTAGTTTGCAAAGCATCACACTTTGAAAGGTAATTTAATGCTGTTGAAGTTAGATGTTTTAAGGTTTAAAATTACAACTATACTGCACACCTGCACCACATAATTTTACAAGGTGTTCCTTTTTCTCATCATATCAAAGCATGTGTGTGTTAAGGTTTTAATTCTTATATCAGAAAGATAAAGCATTCACAACATGTTATCCACCTTAAAAAGACAGAAAATGTTACTTTATGCCATTGAAAGCACACATAAAATCATCTTGGTAATTTTTTTCCTAATGAAGATGTTGTGTGACAGGTTTGTCTTATATATATCTTAATAGCTGTGAACATATCTGCTATTTTTACATATTTGTAAAATCATTCAAAATCATTTGGCTCCTCTGCTATATTTTCATTTGAAGTAAATGAAGGTTTATAAAATACTGAAAGTGGTAATGATTTTTTTTTTTTTGTCATCTGGCAAGTTACAGGAAACTGTGTTCTTCACTCTGAGTTTTAGTTATAGGAATGAAAAAAAAGAGAAAAATTCCTTACCAGTAATTTCATGTCTTGCACTCCAAACAGAATTATGTTTGTAATGCTGGGACCAAAAAATTCAAAGGAAACAAAGCACATAAATCCCTACTGAAATGAACTTATGCACGTAAATTTACTTTTATTTTATCATGTCATATACTAGAAAGGTTATCTGTAATTAGTTAACATAAGTGAATCTACAAGAAGCACTTGAAAATGTTGATTTATTTGAGGGAAAATTAAAACAGCTTCTTTTCTGAATCTCTGAACTCACAATAAACTAATGGAATAGCCTAAGCAATTTGTTTGGTGAGATGATCTTTTAAAAGTACATTTTCAATATTTTCTCCCATAAAATTTCTAATCTGTTGCAAGTAAAACTCAGAGTTTTACTTGTTTACAGGCAAAGAAAACTGAAAATCCTGAAATGTCCCTTTACCAAATAATGGTCAGATGGAATCCTCAGGAAATGTGGATTTCTTAGAGCTGAAAGTCTCACTTTCCTAAGAGGAAAGGAAGGAATAATGACAGTGGGTGCCTTGTTGAAATGCTTTTTAGGTCATTGAATTCAAAGTGCTGTACAAGAACACAGTCTTTTGTAATTTTATTTCAGATCCTGTCCAGAATAAAGAATTCATGGCAGGCAAAAATTGAAAACAGTGACTTAAGGGAATGAAGTTAGTACGGAAACCTTTAAAATGCAAAAATGTTCAGGTTTTGTTCACTGCAATTTTCAGGGTAATTACAACTAATTTTTTAACCTATTTAAATCAATTTCCCCAACTTCAGTTACTCCCATTGCTCTTACTGCGTGTTCTTTCCTCTTACTTTTGTACTGACAGTAGGACATTTTACTTAATGATTCATACCTTTTGTTTTTTCTTTTTTAATTTGTTCATTTCACAGGACACTTTATTGTTCTACTGGAAAAGAAGTACCATCAAAATTTATAAATTAGGTTAATTTTTAAATTATTAATCATAACGTAGATCTGCAATAAGAATGCAATAGCTAAGAAATGGAAATGTTGCATTTCCTAATTTTAATCTTGTAAACATGTAATTTAAGACACATGAACATTACAAGAGGGTTGAATTTTAAATTTGTTCTCTCTTTGATGAAATTGACCCAACCCCAGTGACAGGAGTATTCGAAAGCATACCTCATATATTTGATTGCTAGCATAATCCAGACATTTTCTATTTCTAATCAATTTTAAAACAGGAAAAATTTTAATCGTAAACCTCACAAGAACAATTATTTCCTATCTTAATAGATTAGATTAATTTCAGTGTTATAACTCAGAACACGGAAAAAAGCATGAGATAAAAACCCTCATGCTTAAGGTTGGGCTGTGTGTAAGTAATTGCTGAGAGATCTCATAGAAGAAAGTCCTGCCTGCATAATTCAGTGATACTGAGAACATGCTTAATCTTTCTTATATCACAGAGAAGCTTTCTTCTGTATCTGGAAACAGATACTGGCTAGCATTACAGAAGTTGTCTGATCTATCCAGGTATTACAGATATTATGCTCTTCATAGACCTAGTCATAGTCCTTAACATCAGTGTATAGGTCTCACCAGTAAATCAGTACATAATTAAAATTCTGAATCAGGGGTTAGAAGATAATTTAAAACATTTCCCATAAATCAGAATAGTAAATAAAATAATATCATTTCACTGTATGATAATAGCAGCTTGTGGAAGTGATACTTCACTCCCTACTCAAATTAAAATTTATTTTAGAAATAAGTACTTTGATAAAAGCAATACTTTCAATATTTGCATATCTGACCAGACCTTGGAGCTTTCTATCTGAATACTACTGAAAACAGTTTTTCAGTCTGGTTTAAATCTCTATACAAAAGACAGACCATTGGCTTAGACTTGATTTTGAAACTCCACTCCCACACACTGGCATATACACAGAGAAACAGAATGGTTGGAAAAGTTCCTTATATTTATTTGGAGACACTGAGAAAGATATATTCTCTCATTGTTTTGTTTTGTTTGATTTGGAAATACAAATATTGTTTGAAATAATGAGACTGTAAACTCCAGCTCCACTGAGCATGAATTCTCAGCTTCAAGGCTTGAGCAATTCCCTTCAGCATAGAAGATTTTAGATTAAAAATATCTTATTCGAAATTATTATAATGATTCAAACTATTTTTTATTTGATTGTCAATTTATATTAGAAATATAAATGCCAATGAACAGCAGGGTTTTTTCTTCAAAAGGAGTGAATTCAGAGATATTCTGTAAGTACTAAAAAGTTGAAACATGATACTGTCTGGTTTTAGAAAGGACAAACAAATAAATGGTAATAATGGGTAAAGGAATGCTAAGAAGACATGTTGGTGTGGTTTGGTTCAGACAGTAAGAGTGCGAAGAAAATATTCCAAAATTAGTCTTAAACTGAGTTTCATTTATTTTTCTGTTCCTTAACAGTTGATTTAGGGGACATACCATCAAAATTGAGGTTCACTAAAAAATGTAAGATTGCTAACACGCCTACCAATTTACAGGAAACTTAAAGTGTATTTTGACTAAATTGCCTCTTTCATTTGAAGTGCAGCATCTTTTGCATAGTGTCAAATCTCTTATAGGGGTTTTAAATAAAACTCACTTGTTAAAAGCACAAAGGAAATTTCCTGTAAGGGAACAGGTTCATTTTGTCAGGACTTTGGGAACTGAATGACCAAAAAATAGTTTTTGAGTCTTTTAATTCTTTGTATTTGGTGAAAGACGTTTAGAGAGGTTAAACAAAGTTTGCATGTGGTCCTATAAGCCCTTCATGTTCAACTGTTCATGTGACAAAGTTAACCAGATAATTCTGCTATCTCTGTAACAGACTGCTCATTGAATGTCCATATTTAAAACTCGAGGCATAAAAGAAAGATGTAAATTATTATTTAGATGACAGATTATAAAAGAAACTTATAAGTATTTAATAAATATAAGTAACAATTGGAGATTAAATAAATTCAACAGATAATATTTTTTAATACACACCATATTTCATTAAAAACATAAAGAAATGAAGTCACTCCAGAAATACAAATGTGTTCTGCCCTTTTATAGAGTGATGGCATTGGGGTACATCATGCACCAGATCTATGACCGCCTTATCCTCCTGTGGGTCTGACACGTCCCATGGATTCCCTACAGCTGACTGCACTGGGGACTGAAGTCACCCTCACTGGGAATGAGTGGCAAAGACATCCCATTGTGACTTGCCCAGAGTCTCTGTGCATCCTTGGCAAGGACAGTCTCAGGAGAGGGTATTTCAGAGACCCCAGAAGGAGCTGGTAGGCTCCCAGTGCAGCTGCCTTGGAGTTGGAGGACATTGAGCAGCTGTCTACCTTGCCCGCTCTCTCGGAGGGCCCTTATGTCATGGGGCTGCTGAGGGCTGAAGAACAAAAGGTGCGGATCTCTCCCACAAGGAGAACCATCTGATACTCCCTGATTGTCATCCTTACACTCATTTGGTGACTAGAGAGCCAAGGAATGAGCAGTAGAACCCACTGACCCTTTAAGAATCCCACACTGGGTGCCAAACAGGATTTGTGGTTTAACTCCAGCTGGCAGCTAAACCACTCACCCTGCTGCCCTGCCCTGCTGCCCCCAGTGGGATGGGGAGGAGAACTGGAAGAAAGATAAACCACATGAATGCAGATAAGAACATAAATTCTTGAACTTCTTGTGCTTTCTAGCACAGCATGAGTAACAGAAAAGTCCTTGTCTTTAGGGGAAGCATTGTATAGTAACAACTAAACCAGCAGCGTGTTATCAACACTATTTTCATACTGAACCCAAGACACAGCTCTGTTCCAGCTGCTGGGAAGGAAATGATAGCTGGAGGCTGTCTTAGGCACAGCAATCATAAAATTAAAAGTTTTTGACTCTTGGAGAAATAAGGATGCATGCCAGCAGAGATGCCACTTTGCACTTTCAGAATAGAGTTTCAGTAGTTATTTCCAGTGTTTATTTTCATTATTTCAGCCCCTAATCTCCTAATATCAGTCCTGTTAAAAATCCTCTGAAACTGACAAGTTCACAAATTAATTAAAAAATGTAAAAAAATTTCAATTTGTAAAATATTATGCTTAGAAATCCCGAATTAATGTGGGTTTTTTTTTGGTTGGTTGGTTGGTTTTTTGTTTGTTTTTTTTTGTTTGTTTGTTTGTTTGTTTTGGGTTTTTTGTTTGGTTTTTTTTACAATGTCTAATCTAGCCATTGTCTAAGTAATCAATTATTTATGAATGGTTTCTGCTGTATTTTCTGATCCTGTTTTTCTGTGGTGTCTCTTCAACTGAGTAGTGCACCAGCATCCTAAGTATCATTAAATAATAAATCAGTAAGTAGTATTCACCTCATCATACTCCAGGTCACACAATCTATAATTTCTGAGAATTCTCATTAACTCTTGTGGATTAGTAACATGGAAATGCCCTTTGTCATTAAAATACAGGAAAAAAATGTAAGGAGAAAGAACTCCTTTATAGGTTTCAGTTCTCAGTGCAGATTAACCTTGTCCTGAGAGAGACTAGTACCATTTCCCTCTGGAACTCTTGAATTTCTCTTCACATGCTGATTGTATTTTACAGGGTGTTTGCATTTATTATTTTAAGCATGCATTGAAACATTATTTATTTTTTTTAATCTTACCTGATGACAGAGGGAAAGGAGCAGAGGGGAATAACTTTTGTCGAATATTTCTTGGCAGCAGCTGACAGCGGTCATGATCTGGTAATTGATCCTGAACCGTGTGAACCACTGTTAAAACACTGTGACCTGTTTTTGGAGATTCAGGTAGAATTTCTGTTCCTGAAAGACAAGTAAAAAGAACTGAGAACAGAGGAGAAAAGGGATCATTCTTCAAGAGAGGAGCAGCAGTTTAGGAGAAACACATTACCTGACTATTTCCATCACTAATTCAGGCTAAGTACTTCTTTGGTTTGCCCCTTTTGTGTCTTGAAAAGTCATTCATTACTCTAAATGCAGTTTCAGGCTTTGTGTCAGCTTGTAATAGCGCAGTTTATCACCACAGCAAGAGGGAAAAGCACAGAAAAATTAGGTTAATCAATACCACTGCAGTGCGTTTGACATTACATTCAGGAAAGGTTTAGCATGTCATTCCTAACTAGAGGCCATAAACTGCCTGAGGTCTGTGTATGCTCTTGATGTGAGTGCTGGCTCCTCATGCGGATCGAGGGCAGAACATAGCTTTAAGCTTCTGCTAATCATGCACACCCCCCTCCCCCGCAGACACCTAGCACCTTGGATTGTAAAAAATGTGGCACTACTGCTTCCAATATTCCCTCTCCTGAAAAAAAAAAAAAATTATTATGTTTCTCATTGTCAGACCTAAGCAAAATCCCTAACCAAATATTCTGTTTAACACTTATAAGCATTTTTTCCCTTAATATTTAAAACTATTCATTCAGTGTTTGGTAAGCAGGGATTTTTTGGAGGCTGGTGTTTGTGGTTTTAGGAGCATTTTGGTACTTTTACACTGGATCAAGGTAGGAAATGACAAACTGACAATGGAAAAAATATTTGTGAGGCACTTCGTTAGTAAGGGATAGAACATACAATAATCTGCTTACAACCATAGGGAACTTAGGGGGAAAACCCTCCTGCTTTTTGTACTGCAAAATCACAGGACTTCCAGGAATGTGCAGGTTCACATCTATGATTTAAAAAAAATTAATCCATTTATTTGTGGAAATAATAATATAGTCTCTAATATACTGAAGGTGAAATTTGAGTAATACTGGTGATGATTGTGATGATGCTTTGTGATGGCAATGACAACCTAAGGATGCATTTTTGCAATACTGGAAGTTACTCCCCTTTAGATTCAAAATTTCCTAGTCTTGGCATGGTGGGATCCCCTGTGAATTAGGTAGTTTCCATCTTTATTTTCTAAAAGCCATGAGTCTGTTTTACATTTGTTCAGAGCAAGAGCTGAGCACTGTAGGTTTAAGCACTGTATAAAGCATTGCTATAATTTAAAACATACTTTATATCAGTTAGTTTAAATTACATGTTCTTGAAGATATGTCATCATTTTTGTAAACCTCAGTAAAATATTCTTTTTCTTTTAGAAGAGTTACTTGTAAAGTTTATACAATTATGTAGTCTGAGATAAAGTTCAAAGACTCAAGGATGAATATGATTCAAATTTACAGAAACCTGCAGTCCAGATCCTTGGTAGACTTAAAGAGACATTACTTCACTGAAATTAATGGAGTTATAGAGAATTGCTCCAACTTAGAAACTGTACTGAAATGTTTACCTAAAGATAATGTAAAAATCTTTCATCTTGAAATTGAGTAAGGTAGTTCATAAATATAGGCTTTCCTTCAAGACTTTTGGTATGAGTGTGATATTCATTTAAATGAGGACAAAAGGGCTACTCTCAGCATAAATTAGAGATAAAACAGGAAAAGGAATAAAGGACACTGACAACTGATAAGACTTGAGCACAAGTGAGATATGTTCATTAAATTAACCCTGAGTGGAGTTCTTATGTGTTCCTAAAATTTCAAGACCTAAGGTTTATTTCTGAATTATTTTTCTATTCACATTTTTTATGTTAAAAAGTTCCCACCTGTAAATGAATTTTTAAAAAAGTCAGAAGGGGATTATAATGATCATTTATTCTGAACTTTTATATAAGGTCTGCTCCATCTTTTCAAGCAAAATAATACAATTTCCTCCATAAAAATCTGAATTTTTATGTTTTTTGGGGGTTTTATTTGTTTTTTTTCGTTTGTTTTTTTTTTTTTTTTTACAGTATTTTTAAAAAGTGAGAAGTGTATTTCACTAGGAACAATGTCTCAGCCTATGATTTGACTGTAGGACAACCACAGACACACATTCTTGCTATTCAATTATCTCTGTTATTCAGAGAATAGGTAATATTTTGTGGGATAAGCTTTACAAAGCTTTTCAGTCCTCACATTTTACATGCCAGATTTTTTTGGTTCCTGTAAGCATTTATTCAGAAGTGTATATAGATTAATTTGTAAAATGGGCCTGAAAAATTTACGCATTTTAATTTCCATATTGAATAATTGAGTTGTCTCTCTCACAGACTGCTAAAATAATTATAAATCATGATAGAATACATATTTCTGAAAATGAGGGCAAAACTCAGACTTTCATCTCTGAAATGTACTCTCCTTATAGCCAATTACTTGTATTACTTTGCTATATCAGTGTGCCATTTAACAGAAAAAAAAAAAAAAAAAAAAAGACAGAGACATCACTCCCTATTCAGTTAATCAGAGAGAGAGAGAGAGAGAGAGAGAGAGAGAGATACACACATAAAAATATTTCTTCTAAAGGAATAAATGTTGTTGACACTTGTAGGCCCAAGTGTTCATTTTATGTTTATTTTAAAAACAAATTCAAGACAGAGTCCAGTTTTGATTCTGGATGAAATTATGTGGAGAAGTTTTGCGTTGTAAACTAAATGTCATATTCAGTGAGAATCTAAGAGGATAACTATATGAGTAGGGTGGCAATAAAGGTGCTTTGGACTTTGAAGAGAATCACCCAGTCTGGAGGCTGCTTTGAATGTTGGCAACAGTGAATGTACAGTGATGTTTGTGGGCAGTCCTTGAAAATTTTTTTCTGGCAGCTAATAATAAATCCACTGTGTATTTTATCAGCTCTGATATTCCCTGGATAATTGCCAAAGAGAAAAGCATTTATCTATTGTGTGTATCTACTTATAAGCTGGAACACATCTCCATTTTTATTAGAAAAGTCATCCACTCATGGCCTTCATTTTTCCATAGCAAGGGCAAATGATTTTCTGGAGCATTTCTGTGGAAATTTATCATTTCTCTTTCCTGAAAAGTGTACAGTAGGAAGGTGATACTTTATTAATATCAAATGAAACCTTGTTAATCAGATAAAAGTTAAGAGATAATGAAATTTTGTAGTTATGCCTTTTACACCTAGCTTATGCATCACTGTTTCATACAACATCTAAGATAATTTAAATGAACTTTTTACTGCCTTATGATGCAATGAAATAAATAAGTGGAATGATAACCATGGTGATTGACTAGGTATGAATACTGGAAAACTGAGACCGGAACCATTTGCTAAATTCTAGGAGACTTTTTATAATAATAATTATTTCACTGAGTTTTAAGTGATTTATCATCTGTGGAAACCATGATAAAATTCAGAAATGCCAAGTGGGGAAAAATTGTGCCATGAAACTGAAAACTATTGGAACCCAGTGTTTGGCCTATGAAGAGCTGTTACCAGAGCTGTGTGACAGTTTGGGATGGTGTGTTCAATGTATATGGATCATTTGAAAAACAATAGTTTTTAATTTGTAGAGATTCATATGAAATTCTAGTTAAACAAATCTACTCACACCACCTGGAAACTCCATGAACAATGAAGAACAATTCTCTATACTTTATTAATATGGTACTTGAACAGATTATTGGAATGTTTATCAGTACTGTTAAATAGTGAATTGTTTGACAAACAGGCAGGAAGGCATGACTTCAGGCAAGTATTTCATTATATTTTCTGTGCTTATCTAACGTGTTTTGAGCTATTTTGAGCAGAGTATTATTTGAGCTATTTTAATTAAGCATCTATAGCTAGAATTTGAAAGAAAAGCATTTGAAAAGAACAAGCTAAAATATAAGATTTTCTTACGCCACAGCAAAAAATATTTTGTGATATTTAAAATAAAAAAAAGCAAACAGCTCTGTTCTCCTGTGCTTGAGATATAAAGTAACAAAGCTTGACTGAGTGTAGATGACTATATTTATCTTTAGTTGTACCTTCTTCATACTGTTAGAATTTAGTAATATTTTAGTTTGGAAAAACTGATTTAAATCCCAGTATTGCTGCAATATTGGGTACCCTTGCTTTGCCAACTGACTGCATTAGAATCAACTAAAAGATACAAATTTTAGCTTGAATGTGCTCCTGAAGAAACCAGGAACCAATGTGGTGTTATTCTGCAATGCTACAGAGAGTATGCATTGTGGGCCAAAGGTACCATCTTTTGGAGGAAAGTAAACTTTCTTACAGGTTTTCTATTAATTTGGTCTCTGCACACAGAACCTTATGTTCTTAATGGCCAGACAATCTGAGACACAAATTTTTTTTTTCACATGCTTTATTAAGCATAGACTCTCATTGCCTCTGTAGGACCAGCAACTGCTGCAAGCTTCATTGGTAGTAAGCAAACACAAATGGTGCTAGAATGGTGCTGGTCCACAATATATGACACTATTTTTTCTGTCTTTCCATCATACCAGCTGCTAACTTAGATTTGTCCAATGATAACAATTGTTAAACTGATGTGCAAATGAAATTTACCATATGAAGTATAGTTGATATAAAGGCTACTGCAGCTGAGGACCTACCCTCAATACTTGAAAATAATGATAGGTTTTGGGTGAAGGAAAGTGTGATGGTAAGGAAGCATTTTCAGGTAAAAGGTCCCAGACTGCAGTGTTCTGAACACTTTAGGTTTAATACACCCTAAACAGAAAACCCTAAAATACTACAAATCCTTGTTGCTACATCTCTACTCTGTAATGCTGTGTTTATTTTATCGAGCACCATGTGCTGGATCCATTTATGTATCCCTTTCTTCATTTATGTCATTAACAGATATCTTTACTGCATCCCCTATTAAGGTTCAACAGACCTTTTGAGTGAACTAGCATCTACTATTTTTTTTTAAAAACATATTTTCTGTCATAATTTGTCACAACACCTTTAGGTGGCCAAAACATGTCAGTGTATTTTATGTTAGAATACCTTGCATATAATTTTAAGATAATCTATTCAGATAACCCGAATTACTCTATACCCAACACTACCAATTGCAGCTACAGCAAATAAAAAAAAGAAGATACTGTCAAAATCTTTATTACTATACAGATAATATAACACCACTATTTCCTGCAAGTCTGTAAATGAAGTAATAGCACTTCAAATAAGGAGAAGTATAAGAACTGAAAAGAATAATCAGAAAAATCTTATGGCAAACTCTTATGACCCACCTTAGAAGACAAGGGTAATCGAGGTCCTTGTTAGTAGAGAGCTTGGCATGGATTAGAGTGAAATGACGCTGAATGACCAGTGTTTGCAAATATATATGTTTATTTTAGAACAAATTGACTGCAAGGGAAAACAAGTATGAAACTATTTTAGTTGTAAAATTTAGTCGTAAATTATGATACTATTTTGTATCTCTAGTAATATAACAATATAAATAAACCATTGAAAATATTTGTAACGAAAAGAAAGAGGAAGAAAGGATAAGAGTAGAAAGATCACCACTCCTAGATCTCACACGTGGTTATTACAATTTTGATGTCTATTGGTCAGAAGTGGGTCTGGAGTCTTGGTTGAAGGAGCAGTGGTTGTAGTACAAGGGGGTCCTGCAAACCCTTTGGTTAAATTCCCTCAAGTTCAGGTGGGAACTCCCAGTACTACCCCTGGGTCAGATACACTAGATGAGGTAATTCTGTCAGTCATGGGACACTTCTGGAGTCTTCGATGGTCTAACTCTTTGCAGCTGTCTGTTAAACTCAGTGCAGTTGAGTCTCTTTTGCCCATGATGGCCCATCAGCAGAGATGAGTACCTTCAGGCTACCTGTGAGTGTCTGGGTAATTCCCCAGGAGGGCAGTATCACAGCTGGAGTCAGTTCAGTAAGGACAAAGAGGCGTTACCTTTAGCTGCCTCGAAGGATTTGCCTATCTCCTTACCTTGTTCAACACCCACTTGTAGCCTGTTGGCTGTGCTTGCTCCCTGCACCTGGGGGGTTACTTTGCAGCTCACTGCCTCATGTTTGAAACACAGCGTTCCAGTCTCCATTACAGTATAGCTTGTGAGTTCTTCTTCCCAGACTTGGGATGATTAGACAGTAGCAGCCCCATTTATCATATCTGAAGTTCCCACCACAGTCCTAATTCCAGCTGGTAGGTGTATTTGGGGAGGGTCACAGATGAACAGCTGCTTCTTTGCAGTTTGCTATAGTGGGCAAAAGTCCTTCAATGATTTTAGCAATATTTAAGCCATTAATGATTTCAGTTTCTCCCAAAAGCTCAAAACTTCCTGCAATGTATTACTAATTCTGTTGCAGTTAGTGTTGAGGGCCTGTGATATCCCATAGGATTACTCTAATTGTGATGTCAGTTCTAAAGGTAGTACTCAAGATTGTACTGGAATGAAGTTTGACCTCCTGTGAGGAATTTGAGAGCAGCCCTTTGAGAAGAATTTGGATACTGGTAAATGAAATCCTGGACAGGAGCTGACAGTGTGAGCTCACAGACCAGCAAACACGGTTGTATCCTGGGTTGCATCCAAAGCAGCGTGGCCAGCAGGACAAAGGAGGCGTTTCTGCCCCTCCACTCTGTCCTGGTGAGACCTGCAAGCCACGTTCAGCTCTGGGGTCCTCAGCACAGGAAGGATGTTGGCATGTTGGAGTGAGTCCAGGAAAGGATCATGAAGATGATTAGAGGGATGGATGGAGCACATCTCCTATGAGGAAAGCTAGGCAAGCTGGGTTGCTCAGCCTGAAGAAGAGAAGGCCCCAGGGGGACCTAATTGTGGCCTTTGGGAACTTAAAGAAGTCTTGCAAGAAAGATTAGGACAGACATTTTAGCAAGCCTATTACATTAGAATAGGGGGTAATGGTTTTAAACTAAAACAGGGTAGATTCAGACTAGATAAAAGGAAGGAAACATTTATGGTGAGGATGATGAACCACTGTCATAAATACCCAGTGGCTGACCCATCCCTGGAAGTGTTTCAGACCAAGTAGGATGAGGCTCTGAGCAGCCTGGTCTAGTGGAAATTGTCCATGCTTATTGCAGGGTAGTAGGACTAGATGGCCTTTAAAGGTCCCTTTACAAAACACTGTATGAGTCTATGAAATTGAAATGTGTGAAACCAGCTATTCTTATGAAATATTCTGACTAGGAGGATTTAGCAAAAGCTACAGTTTAAAAAAAAAAAAAATGGTAATAATTTTGTTATTAACTGTCTTTCATTCTTTCCTCCTGATGGTATTAGTACCCCCTGTGATTTCCCACGTGACCAATATTGCATTGACTAGCATTTCCTATAAAGGGATTTCTCTTTTATATTCACACTGCTATTGTGGAACTCTGAAAGTTTTTAAACTGTAGCATTGCTTTAAGCATGAGATTTCCTTAGTACTGATGTATGTCTATCTGGCTTCAATCAAACATGGAATGAACTTACATAGGCTTGCATTATAATGTTAAGAGTAAACCAGATCATTAGAGAAGAAAAGAAAAAAATTACTCACATTCTTAAAATATATTATGATATTTGAAAGTCTTGAAAATAATGTTGTTTCCAGCATCTCACAATAATAAATCCTGGTAAATGAGAATTTTCAAGCTATGAAACAATTTACATTTGCCATTTTCAGGGACCATGAAGTTTCATCTGATCTTGATCTTAAGCCTGTACAGACTTTGCCATAGTACTTTTCATGAGAGAGTAATTAATTATCCTTAATAAAGGCACACTGACTGGGAGTCATTTGTTCTTCACTGACTCCATTACAGATATGACTTAATTAAACCTGTCTTTTCATAGCTAAATTGAGATGAGATGAGACGAATCCCACTTCTGTTGAGTTTCTCAAAACCTGTATCAAATTTTTCCTGATGGAGCTTATTCTTTCTGTATTCCTAAGACAGAAGCTTGAAAATGATAAATGCTGTAAGAGAATGACATTTTGGTTTTTTTTTCTCCGAAATGCTGTTGAAACCTTCACGTGAGTTTCTGCCTTATAGAGCCAGGCAGGGCATGGTAGGATCATTATCTAGACTGAAATATCAGAGATAATATTACTGTCATGGACAGAAAGAATGAACATAAAATAAAAAAGTTTCCAAAACGCTGTGAATGGAATATACACCTTCACCATTTTGCCCTGGCATCAGTTCAGTTCACCTACATTGTATTGGTGGTGTAGATCGTTCTTCTACCTCCTCTAAGTAATAAATTTTATATTATATGTGTTTGTGCACATATTGCACATATGTGTATAAACATTGCATGCATGGAGTACTATATCTATACATTTCCAAAGAGGAACATTCTATCTTTCATGGAATACCTGTGATCAAATCAAGAACTTTTAGTATATTATAACAAAGTTTTAAAGTATTATATATGTGGATGTATTTATAAGGTAAATCTTCATCTGATCCCAGCTGCTCCATTTGGTGTGCAGATGTACTTGCACTTTAATCTGCAAAGCCTCGAGTTTGTGAAAACTTTGACTGATGAAATTATGAAAAACATATTTCAAGGTTTTATCTTCCCATTGCTTAAGAAATGCTATGAAATGCGATGTGAGATGTGGAATGTTCCATCAAGTTGTATAAATAAGTGAAACCATTTGTCCTTCTGATCCTCTTGAATGTAAATGCTGTCAGGATAAAATAGCTGTTAAGAAAATGGAACATAATTAGACCTGACTTATTCTAAATATCTTCGGTATAACTCAAACTAAGGAAGCTTAATATTTAAGAGTAGGCAATTAAGATAGCAGTCTTTTTGCTTAACATTTCTACTCAGTATTTTTTTGTCAAGCAGTTTGAATTGTTTATATTCAGTACAGCTTCTGTATATAATATGACAGGAAAATCCTGGCATTCACTGGGGCACTGGTAGTTTAATGTGACTGCTACTACAAGAGAAAGGTCTGCAATAATTCTGCTACTCCTCTGAAAAGAAATCTTTAAATCAACAAAGAACTGAGATTAATTCATTTTGCCTGAGTATGAATAACTAAGACATATAATTTTAGATTGCACTTGTTGAACCATTGTAAACAAAAGGAGAAATACATTCATAGATACCAAATGAAACTAAACAAAACTCTTTTTTTTTTTTTTAATTTAAATTGAAATTTCCAATTGCATTAACTTTTTTATTTAGACTGCCGTCTACTGAGGCAAAAACTTAATATAGTGTCTAGAATCTGCAAGTGTCTAGTATGTAGTCTTCCCTCTACTACTCCAGTAAAACTGAAAATCTGCTTTTAAGTGCATATTTATTTGTCTTTATGCCATTTAGGATGAAACTGTCAAAATACTGAAAGTGACTTTTATTCTCATCTTGATTTGAGATGTTACTTTCGTGGGCATTAAATTTTGAGATAAAGAGGATAAACATGAGAAAACAGCCTATATATACAAGTCACTTTATCCAAAAGTTTGAGGAGTAAAAGTAGAATTAATTTTAACTGCTGTACTGGGATTATGAAGTAATAGGTTACAGTTAGTTGTATTTTAAACCTCAACTTCTTACTTCGAGTTTTTATTTCATTTAAATTTTGTTGCCCCAAAGTCATCTCAGATCTAACTGAATTCGTTAGATTCCTTTGTGGATGCAAGCATAATACATGAAGCAGCAGGAATAACCAGAGTAACCCATCAAATCAGACAGACTTTAAGGCTTAATTATGTGTTATACGACAGTCATGACAGATATCTTTACTAAATGTTGTTAAGCAAGATAAAACACTACAGGGAATATGAGAGGTTCATTGGTGTACTTGTGTATTTTTGTCGTATGTAAGGGCAAATGATGACAAAAGAAACTTTATTCCAGCTGTGATGGCTAAATTCTTCTACGGTGCTAAAAGAATTCCTTAAGCTTTCCTATACTGTTTTCATGGGACGTAGTATAGAACTGGTAAGAGTGGTGAGGTTAGAGATATACTCACCTAAGGTCTTCAACTGAGTGAAAATAAACAGAAAACACAAGTAAGAAATGCAAAACTAAACTTTGCTTGGATGATTCTGATTAATTCCCTGTAAAATTAGCAAAACCCCCCCATTTTATTCAGCGTGGTGCATTTCACATAACACACATAAAGGATATGAATTGGGCATCTATGCAAACACTAACAAGGTGGTGAGGGAGCAGGATTGAAACTACTCACGTTTCAAGGTGGGAACAGGGAAACAGAGCTCGAGAATTTTGATTAGAAATAATTAGATGTCAGAAATACATATCGATAAAATTGTGACCAAAACAAGGATTGTGGATCCTTAGGGTTGCTGCTAGGTAAGTGTCCTTGATTTTATTTAGAAACTCCAGCTTCATAATGCTTGCTAGAGTTCATAGGGTAGATACAATTTCTTTTCCCTGCTAAGTAATTTATGATTCCTACATCACATGTAAGAATCATGAAGACTCACTATAGCTCTCTGTTCAAACTTCCTTCTAGTCCAGACAGAGAAACTGGGTTGGAATAATTCCTCATCTACCAGTAGATCTGTCCCTCAAAACAAAAGGGGGAATGGATAATTCACAAAGAATGATTGATTGGCTGAAATCAGATCATCTTTTATACTCATGAAAGCTGAAATGAATTTTAAAAAATCTCTTCAGATGTTATTTTTTACCCTAAAAAGAATTTTGAATTTTAGAGTTAATATCACTCTACAGTATTTTTCAATCCATTACAGCATATTGATTATTTGAGAGATTTGACCAATTAACTAAGACTTATGAGGGATTTTTGTCTGATGTCAGAAAAGTTAATTTTGTCTTGAAAGAACAATTTCTTGGTCACGAAAATATTTAAAATTCTAAAAATTAGTTCACTTTAAATATACTAATGATAATACACTTTTATGAATATTCATTAACATAAATTTAAGAGTTCTTGAAACACATGACAAAATATTTCCAAATTTTCCAATATTTTAATTATTTTTGCTTGTCATTGTATAATTTCTTTAAAAAGATTTGACTTTTCAGAATATTGGAATATCTTTTTGTTTCATGATTTCCTTCTCTGATGCATGCTTTCTGCCTTCCTCTACTTGACTGTATAATCAATTATTTTTCTTGTAGCAACCAAGCATCTCAGAATTTTTAGTATTTTCAAATATGTGTTGGAAGAAGACTGAAATTTAGGATACTGAAATTACAATGTATTGTAAATGTAGTTTAGCTAATATTTTCTTCACTTTGAACAGTACATGTAATATAAAATTAAATATTTTAAGAGTCTTGTTGAACAATTTTAATTTTGACAGATTTGTTTTAAAAAATCATGGGGTTTAATCATGGAAATAAAAAATTCTGAGCTATTATTGCTGAAAATAATTAGAAGTCTGAACATTTCCTTGAGAACCCTGTGTCTTGCTTTTCTGCATTTTTGGCTTGTATCTTCCTAATGTTTTTACCCTAGAATGTATCAGCCAGACAAGAGTCATGATGTGGCAGTGAGGGCACCCCAGCAGTATTTGGGAAGACTGATCGGTCTGAGAATGTTCAAGAAACAAAAGAGCTTATAGACAAGAAGTAGAAGAACTTAAAGAAAACATATAGAGGTAGAAGATGTTTTTGTCAAAAACATTTTGTCAAAAACATTGAGATCTGAATTAAAAAATTCAAATCTCAAACAATCTATTTACTAGGCATGGTATCATAAAGTATCATGCTTTGGAAGTATGTGTCTTACAGAATTATCTGCCATAAAGCAAGATAAAATATTTGTTTCGAAGATAAATTTCTATCAAAGCTGGAAATTTGTCAAGCAGGAATTACATCTGCTTAAAAGACTATTTATTCACAATACGAGTACAAACACTGAAGTGCTGTGACCATGGGAAAATCCAGTGTGATCCTTGTACCAGAGTATTACTGTGACACAGATAGAAACACACAGCAACACACATAACAGGTGTTCAGGCAGAGATGAAGAAAAGAACTCTCTCATTTATTGCTGACCTCATATATATAAGTTTCTGGACAGTGATCAGAGATTGGACAGAGAAGTTACCACCTCTCCATCTCCACTGGTCACTTGAGAAGTCCATCAGGTGATATCTTTTACAAAGGAATGCAAACATGATTCTTGTTTATCTTACAATTCATGAGAACTGACTCCACTATACTAAAAACAATCAGAAGGCTTATTTTAAGGGACAACACCAGAGGACATATTTCCAGGAGACAGTGTCACCAGTGAAACTTCACACAGAAGCTCATTTATAACATGTCAGCTATGCTGAAGTATTAATAAAAACAGTTACTATTTCTGTTTAATAGACAGATTTACAAGGCCTATATTGGTAACTAAAAGGCTGGAAAATTTGTCTTATTAGGGAAAACTGAAGGGCAGAAAATTAAAGTTTGTGTGGAAAAATCTTTGTACTTTAAAAACACATCAATTTGATATGTGCTAGAAAAAAAATTCCTATCTAAAAATAATGTTGGTTTAGGAAGAAATGGATATAAAGTGGTCATAGGTACAAATATTCAAACTGTAAATTAAAATAATAATTAAAACTAGGAGAAAAGCATCTGGAAAGCAAAAAACTACTACCTCTTACTTGATGTGGTGAGAGGAAAACTTATCTCTAAAGCAGAGTGTGAATGATGTCTGAAGTCAGTTAAATTGTGTACAAATCATCAACACTGGGGAGACTGGATTTAATGATCCAGGATCCCTTCTATAATGCTGGGTCTCTGGGTTTAAAGGCACCTTCATTCAATCAAACATATTACTCTTGTAACCACAAACAAGCTTAAATACTTAGAAATGGAGAAATAAAACTGACATCCTTAAGAATAAACATGGGGGACTCTTCATTCAAGCTATGTCAGTGCTGTCACTAAAGACATTGATGTACTGCAGCTTCTGTGTCTCTGAAAGTGATGAGTGGTGTGAAATGTCTGCTCAAGACCTACATGACATTAGTGAAATGAAATCTTCGGAATATAAATCCCTTGGCATTGGTAGAGCACAGAATACCATTCCTCATTTTATTAATTTCTGACTCAGGAAAGGCACTCCACAGTTTTGCTGATTATTCTGAACTATTAAACTTTCAGTTTTCTGTTTTCTCCAGACAAAGATAATAGCATGGGTCCATGCCTTGGTTTAAAGACAATTTAAGAGACAGATGCTCCAAAATTATTTACCTCCCCTTTTGTTTTAGCCGATCCCTTTCTACCAACAGGGAGAGATGGATATGAGTAGATATAAACCCCCATATTTACTCAAAAAAACAAAATAGCAACAGGCAAGAGCAATAATAGTAATAATCACTAGTTACAAAGTTGCTGAAAAAGCTCATGGGCTCCCTGGGAATGAAGAGAAACTAAAAATGCCCCAAAAAAGCTGGCATACTCCACAGACAGCTGTGTGTGGGAAGACAAATATAGTGGTAGCCCTTCCCCCTCTCCTGATGATGTGTGGAGAAAGATAACAAAGAGAGAGAGAGAAAAAAACACAACACAACACAATTACAAAAACTCCCCCCCACAACAACCAAAAGTGAGGAAGGACAAACCAAAAAGAAAACCCTGGATATGTATTCATATAATTATATAATTCATATAATAAGAATTCAATATTTTGGGTTATCCAGGAAAGGCCAATACAGATCAAGAAATCCAGAGGAAAATCCAATACTTCCTCTGAAGGATGAATTTTCTGGCTTATCAAATAAAGCTATAGCATAGATCATAAAGGTTTATGGTACAGAGAGCAAATACCAGTGCCAGTGGGACACAAGGGGATCTGTACTGCAAGATCAGATGAGAATGCCTGGCAATACTCAGGGCATTTAGTACTTTGGGGCAGCCTAAATGATATCCTTGTGGTGGCATGGCCTGGATAACAACAGGTAATAGGGGAAGAGTGTGAGTATAAACTGTTGATGTGAACAAACATCAACAAACCTTATTATCTACCTCCGAGTAAGAGGATTTTAGCCAAAATTGATAATGCTGTGAGAAAATCAGCAATGGTGACAATTACTCAAGATTGCCATCAACCTGATTAAACAGTAATGAAATTGCTGCCAAAAGCAGAGTCAGCTGAAGTATGAAATGAAATATAAAAGAACAAACATTTGTAAGAGTGGGAATTACCTTCAGAATGGAAACAACAGTTTTCATTGAAACCTGCCAGAGCTTTCTCCACAGCATCATAACACTGCCTTGGCTCGAAAGAGATGAGCAGAGAGTGACCAGTACATGCAGTGACAATGTGTGTTGCACCATGAAGGAGATCCACAACTGGGGTTTGCATAGGTGACCTCATGGGGGGAACCTTTTCTCCACTGTGGGCATTATGAGATATTAGGGATTGTCAAGGTTATGTATGAAGTTGGAGCATCTGCATATTCAACAAGAGATTACATATAGAGAAACACCCTTGTTCTTTTTAGATTGAGCAGTTTCCCCCTTTTTTTTTTTTTTTTTTTTTTTTTCTGTCTGTAGGTATTAATATGCAGGACACACTAATAAAACAGACACCCCAAGACCTTGCCTTCAAGAAACCCTACCTCTCAGTATCTTTCAACTGTGAAAGTGTTAGAACTTCAAAACAGCCTTTCCTGACCTGACTTCTGGATGCATTTAGAAAGTATCCTATCCCATGCTTCCTAGTTTATATTCCCTTGAGAACAATCCATTCTCTTGTCTTTGTAAAGGTTTTAATTTTGCAGTCATTAACCATCTTTCAGCTTTCTCAACAGTCTCCCTATGCCTACCAGGGTGGTCAGTGGAGTTTGCAAAGAAACTTTCCTATACATCTTAAGGATTTCTTACCAGCTCTTTCTCTGTAATTCCTCATAGACTTCCAAACACTTGTATTTTCAGCTGAGTCACCTGCTTGAACAGTGTTCTGTAGTCCCAGATATGCTGGCCTCTAGCTGGGACCCAAGTAATAGCTCAAATGGTACAGTGGATATTTGCCCAACTAAATATTATCTTCTTTTAATGGTCTGTGGGGTCATGTGGCTGAGGGAATCATAGACCAACATGCACTAATTCAGGAGTCACCACTTTTTGTGTACCACCAGAAATTATGGACTTTATGTGTTTACTCCACAGCTAAATTTTGGAAAGCTAAAGATGAAATTACAAGTGCTATGTGCATAGCAGAGCATGAGAATTTAGAAGCACAATTTTAAGCCCTTCGGAAGAGTGATTGGCCCCATTTGTAATCCAGTTCCCAGGAGAGCAGAGCTCTTGCAGATCAAGGTATCAGATCCACTGAGAAGGAAAACAGCCTGACCAAGTTAAATTTCATTAGTTTGGTGAGAACTTCTATAAACATTACATATCACCTTTTTTTTTTAGAGAATCAGGGAAGATTTAAATGTACAGGCCTTCTGCCCAGAAGTAAGTCAAGGAGAAATGAAAATGTCAAATTTCTGAATGTCAGAAGCAGACAAAAAGGTGCAATTAATTTATTCTTGTTTCAACCTAGTGCACCTTAACATTGACATCAGGCCTTTTTTCACATTTTCTGAACGAGTTTCACTTAGATTAGGTACTTCATTATTATTAGTCATACTAGTTACTAGTCTACTTATTTTCTTCCTTTTGACTTTAAATATGACTCATAGTCAGATAAGCCCTGATAGGTACTATTTCCCTTAGCCATCTGGTCACAGCCTGGACAAGACTTGTAGTTAAGCCTGAATTTTATCTTCTCAAAGAAATAATTAAATCAGTGTTAGCAGCAGTCCATGTGGAGAGTGTCTGCCTAGTAATTCATTACCACCAGCCTGTCTCTAATTTGCCAGTGTGCATGGCACCCCTACAGTAGTGTGAGAGAGGCAACAGATCATTTATATAAATTAAAATCAATAGGGGGCTGAGTACGGACCCCAGGGGAATATCCTCTGGGCAAGTGGAAATTTTAAAGACTAAGGACCTAATCTTAGCAGCTTGACTTCTTTCATCAAGGTAAGATTTAAAAAGATTAATTATAATTTATGAAATATTAATACCTGGAAAAATTTTGAGCACAGATACTGTATTTCAGCAGAGTCAAAATGAAGGCTTTTTCATGTTTCAAAGTACAATGTCAACATGACAAACTTTTACAGCTTTAAAAGCTTATTATTTTCAATGTCACTAAAGGGAATTTTTTTTCCTCTTTCCCTGAGCAACTGTTTTTTTGAAAATAATTAATTTATTGCCAAGATATATAACTTCTGATATCTTTAAAATGTATTTCTTGATCCAAAACCAGAAGGGAAAATGATTTTTTTCATTTTGTGCTTCCATTACAATGTGTTTGTCACTTCTTTATTTGTGAGGTTTCTATCATTGACTTTGGTAGGCACACTGGTTACAACTTACTGGCTATAACCTGCAGTAGGTGAGAATCTGGCTCAAAGTCTCCATGCATATATTTGTAGTGAGAGAATTATTAGATCAATAGATAGATATGGGTTATTTCTGACATTCAGAACATACAGATATCTGAAAGTCTAAAAAGTACTTATTACTCTAATGGCTGCAGCACTGCATTTCACAGAACAGTTAATGAGATATGGATACACTGAGTGACTTATTTAAAGCAACTCAGCAAGCAAAGGGTGGAGACCCAAAGCCCCTTGCTGTCACCATTAGACAGAAAACACTGCTTCTCTCAATGGGTTAATGTTGACAGGCAATAAAAACCAACCCTTTTCTTAAACACAGAGCAGATAATAACTCATGCTAAAATCTACATTTGTCAGTTTTAAGATATATACACTAGCCTGCCACAGGGTTAAATTATTTATTTGGTTTTTTCTGCCCTGGCATCTTGTACTCTAGTCCTGTTTAGTGTTCTGCTTGTTCTCATTCAACCCAGATTAGAAACACTTTGGTGCAATATCTTTACTGGTAATGTGAAGTGCCCTCCTTATCTCCTGTTTGCTGGGGGTAATACATAATGAGACAATCTGGGCTTGTAAGTCTAAACTAAATCTTATTCTGGGAACCTTGGTATTATCTGTTGAATATTTTCCATGTCTTGGTTTTAAGCACTTATCTGGAAAATAATTACATGCATATAGCCAATTCCTAACAGATAATGACATCTCACATAAAGTATTTTGCTTTAAATTGAGCACAATTTCTACTTTCTGAACTTTGTTTCTAAGGATACAGCCATGAATAGGGAACATTTTCCTCAGGAACTCAGGTGTTCCTGCTGCTTCTCCCTCACCTGAAGTCATAATCCTGGGTTTGTGGCTATAATCAGCTCTGTGGAAACTAATTGTGATGTCACAGGCAGAAGATTATGACTTCAGGGGCAGAACAAACAGCAGGAGCAGGTGACCTCTAAAACACAAGATGTCTCTTCATGCAAAGATTGTTCACATGAAAAATGGGCCAGAAATGTGCCTATATTTCAGAAGAAAATGTTGTTTCAAATTTATAACAGGCATTAATTGGATTGCAAGAGTTAATTTAAAGTGAAATTCTCTGTGATTATATCAAGAAGAGATAATATATTCAGTAGCAGCTGAATTACTAAGCTTAGCTTCTAATTTCTCATTTGATTAAATGACAAACACAACTGCTGATGCAATCAGCAACTTATCTATCTTTTCACATAAAACTGGAACCATGTAAAAACTCATTTCCTCTCTAGCCGACTTCTGCTGTGAACTCAGCTGTAAAACGGGTCAGATTTTTAAAGGTTTATGCTTTTTTTTCTTTTTCATTTCATGTAGTGAACTCATCAGAGATATTTTTTTTGATAGCTTTCTATGGGAATGTTTGTGTGATTTAACAGCTTGTTTTATGACAGCATTAAAGAATCAGAGTTGATTTGTGTGGGTTTTTTAATTTTTTTTTTGTCACTTTGTGTAATAGTCAGAAGTTTGGTAGGGGAATATTACTTGTGCCAAGCAGTTTTTCCTTCAATCCTATTCTGAGAAAATATAACTGAGCATTTTAAACAGCATCTTAAACAGGGTCTTTCAAGGGAAAGATTCTTGAGATCAACTCCCACTTAAAATCCCTACTTATTCCATGTTATAATTGAGATTTGGACTACAAATATGGCTCTATCACCATACAGATTGATCTGCACATGACAGATCTGTGCTCCATGTGAAAGCATGGAGGTTTTGGATACTAGTGTATCAGGCTGGATGAAAACAGACACTTATTTTAGATTGGATTCCTACTCTTTTTTGTGTGTGTCACATTCTGTTCTAGAGAAATGTATTTGTATTTTGGTCCAGTGAATGACACTTGATTTTTTTTTTCTACTTATTTTTTTTTTTTTTAATTTTGGATAAGATTTTGTTCCTAAAGGAGAATTTTCTCCTTACTAAAATAGTCATTTAACCTGAAGTGTTTTTTGTGGCCAGCTTCAACCTACATCAGAGATGTGAACTTAGATGACTGGTTTCTTTAAAATATAAAGGGGCTGTTTCATGATTCTGAATGCTTATTGAACTGTGAATTTTGAATTTTGAATTCTTTTGAATTTTGTGCTTAGGGATGCCAGCCACCAAAAAATTACAGGTAAACATGTGAGCCTGCTCTGCATACTCAGATAAACCATTTTGCTTGAGTTTTGTAACTGTAAATTGGAGACTATAAGGACCTTTTTTTTTGGAGGGGGGGGGGATCAATGGCCACAAAAGTTTCAACACATAATACTAGGGAGCATATTAGTATTGGAAAGTGCACTCTTGTAACTAATTTTCCAATGCCATTAGTCAGTTGAATGTTTAAATGTGTAATTTGTTTATGAAATCATAATCACTGCCCCAAAAAAGTAAGTGTATATCTGATGAGAAAATACTGTATTCATATTTTCTGAGGAAGAAAAACCCAAAAAACCCCAACAAACACAAGCAAAAAAACCGACACCAAAATCCTAAGCCATAAAAACAAACCCCCACAAAATTTATCTCTCCCATAAACATCTTTATATGATGAATTTACTAAATTGGTGTTAGTAAAGAATTATAAAGAACTTGAAACCTTTTAAAGGAACATAGAAGCAAAAACATTTTTTATAAGTTATATGATTAAATTGTGCAAAAATATCATCCCATCATTACATAATTTTTCCCAGATAGTACTAAAATACAGGAAAAGCATGTGAAAGCAGTAGGTAATTAAAAGGAACCTTACTTTGTCATTTGTAAGTGCTGTAAGTGGCAACTGCTATTAGAGTATTCTTGAATAGACAATTTAATAAAAGCCCAAATTCCTCAATAATATTTAACTTCAGCTTTTTTACAGATTTTACATGCAAATGTATTTCTTTTGATAAATGCTTAATTTTTCACCCTAGAACGTCCAGTCTATTTTGCACATTGGTAGAGAGTAAAATTCTCCCAAACTTTCTCCTGACATTTTTCAAGTTGAAAAATTGTGATAACAAGAATTTGTTTCCAATTTATTCTCACCAATTATGGTTATTCTAGGACAGAGCACTAGTAGTAGTAGACATAATGCTTACTGACATAATAACACAGACAAGCTGAATAAGAAAACATCTAACAATAGTACTTAAAATAAAGCTGCATCTCTTCATGTCCTATTTTTATATACAAAGAAGAGCCACACTGTAAGGATTTTAAAGTTTTATCTTATGTACATAGTACATGCTTTTACGGAAACCCTTATTAAACAAGTTCCAGGCTTCAAGGAGGAAATAAAACCATAATTTAGTTCTCTATTCTACCAGTTCTTATACATCTTCATTTGAGTGGTGTCTTTACCTTACAATAAAACCCCTAAAATTTCATATATCACTAAAAATGGTATCTTTAACATGGTTAGGAGTTTCTGCTATGAGACCAGTAAAAATTTGGATACAAAGGAAACAGATACGAAGTTTATTTTTGATCAGCTCTAGTTCTTATTGTGAGAGCTATATTTGAGACTATTAACTATTTGAGATGATAAATGTTTTCATCAATGAGCACAGCAGATATGTCCTACATTCTATGCCATTTGAAGACTTATTTACTAACTTTGGAAAAAATATTAAAATATTCAATACAGATATTGTTTATGGACTCCTTTATGTCACAAAGCAAACTGCCCCAGAGTGAATGACAACCCAGCTTCAGAGTAATCAATGAAAAAAAAAATTTAAACTTCCTGATTTATTCTTGCTGTTTTAATGTATGTTTCACCTTAGTAGCTCATTGCAAGGTTTAAGGAATTATTAAAAGTAGGCTTTACTTGCTGGAGTAAATTGTGATGCATTATCTTCTGTTGCATTTCTGTTTAAGTAATTCTCAGGTTTGGTGAATTGTGGTAGGTTTCACATCTGTTAAGTATGATTTGGTGAGTATTTGATATGTTCAAGATTATTTTAGATGCACTCTTCTGTAACATACTCTAAACATAGCCTTTTTAAGAGATGTTCTTCTAGTCTAACTTTTTAAAATATAATTGGGGATTCCTCCATAGATTTATTCTGCTAATGAATGAGCCATAAAATACTTTCTTGTTCTTTTTAGTACTGTTTAATCAAAAATCGGCTTTCTCCTTTCTTTAACATTTGATATTTAGAGCAAAAATACATAATCGAATTAAGGCAACAGAGGCAAGACTCCAGTGAGAATTGAGGGCATTTTGAGATTACAGAGCAGCTGCTCACACCCACTGTAGAACTGGGACATTTGTAAATCCCAGTCACCTAATAATCTGATTCTTGGAAAGATGATGGGAATTGCCTACCTGTTATCTTGTACTGGAGTGACATTCCTCTGATTAACACAAGGTGCTTGATCTTCAATTTAGATCTTATTTAGACTTACAAATTAATACATGATCCTTTCCAGTCTGTTGCAGCCTATAAAACACTAGATTCAGAGAATTAGAAGCAAAAGAACTGGGATAATGTATATTATATTTTTTTACAAAAAATCATTTTAATTACTTTTTTTTTGTTTAAATGTAGTTGTGCAAAAAAAAAAAAAATGGCTCCTTTTTAATGTAATATTTCTTTGAATTGCAATTGCTATTAAAATATGAGGAATATCAGTCATACAGCCAGAGGTGGTAAAAATTGGAAAATGTCTTTGACTAATTTTAGTAAACAAGTTAAGATATTTGCTCAAGAGATTCACTTTTGTGAACTTTAAATTATATAATTTCCAAACATGCTGTCAATATTCACCTGTCTCAGAGGTTTGAAAACAGAAATGAAGTTTTAGTTTGGAATCCAGTGTTTAGTAAGAAAAAGAGATCAAAGTTAACTCTTTTTATTTGCTAAAAATATCCTACTAGGAAACCTGAAGAAAAATGTTTGTTTTTTTTTTTAATTATCATTACTGATATGATATTAAAAATATCACATACAATATGTAAATATTAATATTGATGAAAAATATAAGGCATAATCTAAGAGCTTCCTTTATCAACTTTGAATTGTTTTACTTGTATTAGTTTCCTTCTCTAAAGATGTTTTGTTACCTAAATGGTAAATGTCTCCTGCTCACACTTTTCTGTATATTTCTGTATAAACCCAAAACTAACATGGATTAGTGTGCCTTAAGAAACACAGAGGGACCATTCCAACTCATTAACCTTTGAACTTAATTCTCACATTGCTATATTCAGAATTAAATTCAATAATATTTTCAGTTAAACAGTTTCTGACTTATGCATTAGATATTATCAACAAGTTTGTGTTGGATGAGTTATAAGCTAATAAAATTATTGGAAAGATCCTTAGGAAAATAAAAATTAAAAAGATTTCTCACAAAGTTTTGGACATAAAGCACTAGCCCAACAATTTGACTTCTGCTACATATCAAATTCCTTGCCTAAGTATCTTAATGTATGGAATTTATTTTTATTTAAGACACTTTGATTAGTGAACAAGAGCACATTAAATGGCTCTAGTGTACACATTAATTTTTCTTTTTTGACATAGGAAATACAAAGCAGGTCACTCTAATTAATCAAACTTATAGAATACTGGGTGGGGTTTTGTTTTCTTTGTTTTAAATGTTTTAGTTCTCTCATTTCTAAGTAACTTCTCCTGATGTTCACTGTTCAGGCTGCATAAAGCGCAATTTGCATTCTTTGAATTAGAAAACCGACTAGAAAATCATATTAGTCATCTTTTGAAAGAGACTGAAAGTCTGAAATCCCTATAAACTGCAGGCAAAAATGTTTGGGTTTGCCTTGATTAACTAGAGATTGGTGAAGCATATTGAATTGCAGACACATTTAATAATGAATTTACATAGACTCAATTCTACTGATTCAATCACGTGTATTTATCCAGCTAATAAAACTGTTAATTTGATAAAGTTATTGAAATTTTAAAACAACTACTGTGGTCTCTAGAGATTATATTAATAATAATATAATAAACTGATACAGTGACTGGAAAAAAAGGAAAACACACACTAATTAATACAAACCTAAAATCAGTTTTAATGACAGCTATTTCTGTATCTACCTGAGAAAAGCCAAATGGACATGAAACTGTGCACCCCCTCAACGAATGAAAGAAAGAGCTTTTAGGGAAGAATGGGGTCAGTTTGCCCAGTGTGACTTTATTTTCCATTAAGCAGCTTTAACTATGTGGAAATTCTGCCATCTGCTTTTACGTGTCTGGTTTCTCATATGCAGTTCAGTTTTTTGTGACAGCACTGCTAGCAAAAAAAGATACATAAATCATGTCCTTGATTTATTGGTAGTACAAATCCCACACAGTGTCTTACACCTTCCATATTCCTTTCCTGATAAAAGGAATGATCCATTCATAGTAAAGGCAAGAACAGAGGGAGAAATGCTTTGGTAATGTAGTTTGTCTTAACATGGACGGCAACACAGCTGCAGTCCAAAAGGCTGCATTTTCCCTGCTAGCTACTGCATCTTATTTAATTTCCCAGTAATCTGAGAGAAATCCACTAGTACTTTGCAATAAATTTAATTGTTAGTACACCATTAAAACTTGCATTACTTTCTTAATGTATGACAATTACAGGAAGTTCTGTTCTAAATAACACAATTTAATGCAATGTGAACACTGAGAGTTTGATAGTCCTAAAAGTTTCCAGAAACACATTTTTGTCTTTTTTTTTTAATATAACTGGAACTTAAAACCAAGCAACTAAACAAAAAACAAAAAAAAAGACAACCCAAAAACCCACAAAATATCCAGACCAAGGAAGAATACCTCATTACATATATATTTCTATATTTATCACTGCTTTAGTTTTTTTGTAAATACTTAAAATTATTTATAACATCCAATTGCCAGATACTCCTGGTTTTCTATAACATATAATTTAGAACCAAGAGCTTGCCACATTTGCCACATATTCAGTCCCAATCCAGGTGTAATTATGCTTTTTTATCTGTTTACTGTGAAAGTATGAGATCTTTGACTATGATTTTTATATTACTTAAAATCCTGATCTCCAAGAGTTTTCACTTTAAAATTCTGTTCCTCAGGAGTGTTCATATATTTTGGTGGAAATTGTCTTTTATATATTTGTGAGGGGTTTTTTCAGGCACCTGTGTCATTGGTGGTGACATCTTTGAGGGTACTAGACAACGCTCTTGAGGCAATGTTGTAAATTCCTCGGGTTTCCCAGTTCAGTGTTTAGGACTTTTAGCTACAGTGCTTGGCAAGGTGGTGCAGACTCATGTCACACACAGATTTCCAGAGATAATTTTATGACTCCAGTACCATTTCTACTGTTTTAGCCAGACAGAAGCTAATGTGCCTCTCTGCTCTTTTGTCAGCTAGGGCTGAAATAAAATGAGTTGCTCATCAACTTGTGGGACACCGAGGCTAAGTCTCCTCCGGGAGTGGGGATGCTTGCACGGCGTTAATGCCGGCAGAGCCGCTGGATGCCGTGAAATTCCTGAAATAAAGTCTATTTTTCACATGCTACAGAACTAGCCAATGACATACATAACTATTTAATGCTGAAGCTAAGATCGGTGCTCTATCCACCAAGTCAATATGCATATATATAGAGATAAGGAGAGCTATAATTAGAAAGCACTGGAGAACAAGATTTGCAAGGGTAATAAAAATCTCATGAGCATGACATGAGATTTGGCAAAGATCTCATTAAGGAGGATTGTCCTCAGCCCTTTGCAACATCTTTTTAACATTCTTAAGAAGCATCTAGTATTTTCAGCTGTGAAAATGCCTGTCTGCATGCTACAGGAATAATAGTTTTGACTGAGTGGGGCAAATCTCGTTAAAAGAAAAATAAAGAGGTTTATATAAATGAGCTAGTGAATGTGAAAAAGACAAGATCCCAGGTGAGACTCTCTAATTTAAATGAAAATGCTATCTGTTACTTCTCAAGTGATAAGGAGGACAATATCGTTACACAAATTATTTTCATTTACATTTCATAAAATGTTAATCAAGTATAAACTTGTTAAAGTGTTTCCTAATCTGGTTTAAGGTACATCAGTGTGAAGTCACCTTCAGTAAAAGAAACACCAGCTAAGGGAATAAATAGATTTCTTTTCTTACTGTGCTTTACATGTTATAGATGCTTATTTCTTTGATGTTGATAGAGAGCACCTTGATTTTTGCTTTCTGATTAAAATTTATAGAATTTCAACTTTTTTTTTTTTTTTTTTTTTTTTTTTTTTTTTTTTTTTATGAACATGAATATGGAGAACTATCCGGCCTGACTGTGGGAGATTTTAATTCTTTTTTCTTTTGCACATAATTCACAATTCCAGATAGGAATAAGATCTCAAAAGATGTAAATCATTTCTCTTCTCATTGTAAAAGCTGGATCACTTATTTAAGACCCTACCGTAGCACAGGAAAATATGATGGTTGCATGTAAACCTATGTATTGTAGACTACACTGATTTTTTTCTACACCAGCTAAACTTTCAGTCATCCACATTTCTGGAAATGCATAAACAGGGGCTTTTGAAATGGCAGTAAGCAGCTATAAGTTGTTATAAACCTACATGACTGTAGCGGAAGTTTAGAAATTTACTTTATCCATACTTACAAAGAGGAATTCCAGATTATATACATGTTTTAAGCAGGAGCTGAGTCTCTTCCTTTGCTTCTGATAACCTTCCCCCTTCTAATTAGTTTAAATATTATTTGAGCCATATATTTCCATAAAGTCTCTTAGTAACTTTATTACTTTGTGCATGTGTATGCTTTCATCTTTATTATATCGATTTTTCAAGTTCACACAAAATCATTTCTGAAATTTGTCATCCTCTTGTTAGGAAATGAACATAATATTATAAAACAATGTCAGCAGCACTGAGAAGTTCTGCACTGACTTGAATATAACCACTTCAATACCTCCATGCTCATATATAATTGTATGATATTATGAAGAAGCCTGTTCAGGAAAATGTGCACTATAAAGCATATTTATCCCTGTACAGATAGACTATTTGTCTATATTGCTGAAAATTAATTTTGCTGACAGAGTGGTGTCTTTAACATGTCCTCAATTCTTAATAACTAAATACTGCAGCAAAGGTATTAAAAATATCATTTTCTGTAAAAAAAAAAAAAAAATTAAAATAAGAAAAATGATAAAAATTTATTGTTGTAAAGGGGCCAATAGAAAAAAAATATCTAAATCCACTGGAGTATAATCAACCAAAAAAACCTAGTTTCATTTGCTTATTGAGGAAAAGAAGTACTCAGAGTAATACCTCTTTTCACAGTGCCATTCTGTCCCTCGTGTAGAACTTAAAACAAGAAATACCCTTAAGGGCCTATCTGAGGGCCATGCTACACTGCTATAGTGTAGAGAAATATTACAGACACCAAAACAGGATGTGGACATAACACAGTGCAAAGCCTGGAAAGAATAGCTCAAGCCCAGAAACATAATAGATATACTATTTCCATTTGTGGACCTCACTTGAGAGATGCAGCGATCCAAGGGCACCTCTATATGATTTAGGCATATTGTAAATATTACTCTGAAGTGAGTCTGGAGAACAGATTTAAGTGATTTTTCAGCATCTTGGCTTCCCCATCTGTTCAAATTGTGATCATGATATTTATATAGGACTCAAAAATTGTTGAGAGACCTAGATAACTGAAGTGTAAAGCGCTTTAAAAACTGTAGATAAGTTTGCCATATAATTTTATGGTAAGTCCAAGGAAAATGGATTTTCTATTATAAAGTCTTAGAATAGTGAGGAAAACAAAGGTAGGCATATGAAACTTGCTTTGATATTATTAGACAAATTGTATTAAAAAGTAATTTCAAAGCATCCTTTCTTTCATAGTCAAGATCACTTCTACCTTAATTAAAAATGTTTACAGGCAGTTAAAAAGTTCAAGGAAATATTCAACTCCGTTTGGATGTTCCCGTCTCTTTAGATTTACTTTTCACAATAGTTTGGACATTTCTAATAATCACATTGTACATAATTCAGCATCTTTACATTGAAAACTCATGGGAAGAGTGTTTTAGTGTTTTCAAAAAGAATGGAAAAAGCACCATTGAAAAAACACTTCAGGATAGCTTTTTCATTAAAAGTGAAAAGACTCACCTACAACTTTTAAGTGATGCCTTTGGGGACTTGCTAATATTCACTGTAAAAATAGTCGAAGCAGATTGGAAAACCATACAGGAGAGAAGGGAACAAAACCCATGAAGTGACACCTGTGAGCGAATAAGCATATGGCTTCAGACTGGGATCTGACTGAGATGGAGAGGTGACAATCCAGGACTGCTCAGAAATGCAGGATGGTGCAGACAGAGACATCAGGTATTGGCATCAATCAAAGACACTAACCATTATGCTGGAGTTAAGCATTCTGACATTGCACAAATGTGGTAAGAGTAGAAGAATCAGGTAGGTCTTTGCACTCAGTCCCTCACAATAAGCGAAACTTTTTAGTTCAGGTAAACCTAAAGAACTTTTGAGTTTTTTGAAGATCAGATGCCTCTCTTGGGACCCTTGCTGTTCTATGACTAGTTTTTTGTGTCTCTCAGCTACAAATTGTCGGTGAAGAGTTGCTTTCATTCTGATTAATTCCCCAGCCTAGACAGGGGTCACCTATGGCTACTGTACTGATAAAAGGCATGAATGTATCCAGAGAGGCACCCTATCATAAACCCTATTTTCCTGCAAGTTGATCCTTTAAGAGAGGTGATGAAACCTCTGACACGTGAGATATTTAAAACTGCACTGAACAACATACAAAGGATAATATTCAAAAGAATAGTACTATCCTAATAGATAAGTTGAGCAGGTGATCTATTACATCTCTTTAACTTTCACTGTATTTGATAGATTTTTAAAAGAAAGTTCTGTACCTCCAGGTTCCAGTTGAAAGAAACATTGTATTGGAAAAGGTCTCTTGCATTACTGAATCTAGTTTCCTGCTCCTACAGGCAGCAACATGAAATACATCAATTGCTCTCTACCATAGGATAAATGTTAATACATCTGGGAAGGAGACTTGTCAAATTTCTGTCTTACCTGAGACTAGTGGTATTTCTAATAGAAATATTTTAGAATAAGTTTGTTGAACCAAACTAACAAGTTTTAGATCTTGGAAACCTTCATAAAAAGCTTCATAGAGTATCAGTGTTCATTAGTACCTACTTCTATTATGCTGCATGGAGGAAGCAAAAATATGGCTGGAAAAATATATATCATAGATTCTCTGGGAACCAGAACATCCTTCTGACTGTCCTGGGAAGATTTATAAGAATTTAAAAAGAATGGTAATTAGCATATCACAGGGTGAAAAAATAGAGTTTTGGGGTTTTATAGTGTGAGATCAGGGGACAAACATGGTGAATTCCAGGTGTGTCCCTGGGCCTCTTCTTCGTCCTCTTATTTTCCATCTTCTGTGGTGGTGTGGCACATTTTGGTTGTCTAGAATAAAAGTACACTGTTCAATATAGTTAAGAGGTATTGGAGAGTCTTTGTAAATAAAGCATAAGTAATTTTTAGTATAAGAGATAACACTGTCCCAAAGGGCAGGGAGTCTGACAGAGTCTGGCCTGCAGGGAAGACCTCAGCAGGCCAGAGGCACAATATGTGAGATAACAAAGAATAAACAAATCCATGAACAAGAGAACAGACAGTCTCGACCTCTTCTGCAGAGGCTGGGCTGGGAGAAATGGGAAGCCTTCACAGAGACAGAAAGAGAGACAAAGTAAAGTCAGATAAAAGCCAAGCTCAGAAGCCCCACAAGCCCCAAAAAACAAAACAAAACAAATTTTATTTTTATAGTTTATAAAATGTGACAGATTCTGCTGAGATTTCACCATTTCCAAACTTTATCTACAGCTATAACAACCATTCCTGGGTAACTATAGGTAAATCACTTAAGTTCATGGAAGAGCACATGCTTTCTTTCGCACATGAAATATACTGAGCAGCCCTTTAAAATGGTAACCAGATATTGGTACATAACTCTCAAAGAGCATATCAGCAGTATATCACTAAATACTGAAACATGAGTGGTTATGCTGATTGTTTGAAATGTAGATATTATTATAACTTCTTATCCTTTTTCACTCTAAAAGAACCAAAACTCACATTGTCTTTGAAATCAAGAGAATGATGAGAGTAAATTTAAACCAATGCTGCTTGCTCTTTGCTCACAGCCAACTAGGCCCTAGTGGGTCTCAAACAAAAATCAAATGCTTGACACTTTATTTTGAATTTTGATCTCTCTACAGGCATACAAGGAGGTAGGTAAAACCCAAGCAATCCATATTATCATAAAGGACATTATTATATGTAAGCAATCTGCACATTTTTTGTATCTTGGAAGCTAAAGAGTTCTTCCTACTTATTAAAAGAAAAGTTCTGACATTATTACTTTGATTAAATCTGAATATTTTTCTACAAGCAAGCCAATTTTAAATCATAAGACTGTAAATAAAACTAGAAAACTTTATTGATTCCATAATTTTTCTTGCTTCCTAAGGCATCTTTAGAAGTCAGTCTTTAGTGGTAAAATGACTACTACCATTGACACTAAGTTAATATTTCAATGGTATCTACAGATAACGCCTATAAAAGCAATATTCCACATCTGTTGATTGTTTTCATGTTTTTATGATCTTAGCATTATGCGTTCAAGCCAAAAAGTTCCCATCATTGTTTTGTTGCCATCCTACATTACTCATGCTCAAAATGCCAGTGTGAAAAAGTTTTTTTGCTTTTATTCTGTCAGCCAGAGTACATGGAAATATCTGCCATATTCTAATCTGCTCCATATCTCAAAATACATATGCATTTTTTTTACAAAATGAAGCACTATTTATTCTAATTTATTTGATCTCAAAATAATGAGTAAATGTCAGTTGTTAAACACTTCAGTTTGACTGTGACCTAAGTCACAGACCAAATCTATAAATATTTTAGTTCAAGTCTGATATTGTGACACTTAAAAAAAAAAAGAAAATAGCTTGGCTTAATTGAGCTGGAAGTGTCTAAAAAAATACAGTAACTTCAGTCATGTACTTCTATTTTTGCTGATAAAAAATAGCTCATTGAGAAAATCTAGCTTGAAATACAGCTACTATTTCACTTGGATTTATAGGATGAATAAATACGGGGTTTTTGGTTTTTTTTAATAACTTCTCTTTATTTTAGTATCTTTTATTTCTTATTTTTCTTTCACACTGTACTTATTATTGCTATTTCCACCAGAGCCAAAGGCAACAGATATTCATGCATTAGTTATTATACTTATAAAAAAATAATGTCTCCTAAGCATACGCATTTTGACAGATTTCCTTGTACAATCAACTCATCATGATGGGATCCTTTATGCCCTATGAATTTTGAATCTGCTTCTGGTGATCCTATCAGCAGATTTTAGTTTGTGATACTGCTCCATAGGATAGAATTATTATGAATCAAATGAAAAAAAAAGAAGCGCTAAAATATATTGGGTTCTGAAACCTACTGGAAATATTGCATAGATTTAACACATAGCTGGGTGTTAAATGGTGTAAAAAATACCTCAGCAATAATCTAGTTTAATATTTCATTTAATTATTTAATTAATAATACTTTTTAGTACCTCATTATTGTCACATAGGAGACTAGGCTAAACAATTTAGAAATATAATGCCTAATACATTTCAGAAACATTTTTAATCTGTTTTTTCTTGCTACAGCTACTGATTGTATTATTCTAATAAATACCACAAATTTTTTAAAGTAACATGAAAAAAATGGACATTGAAAAAATGTGTAAGGGGACAAGAAACAGATATTTAATTTTATTTTTATCCTTTAACTGGACTATAGTTCAGAAATAAGACCATCATCTCTGATTTTTTTTCCTTAAAACTGCATCCAAACAGAGCACACAATCATAGAAATGCAGCCACAAAGCAGGCTTTCAAAGACAAATTTTATGTCTTATTTTGGGTAAGATGATGCAGGTGAGACTCATGGTATGTCTTTTTCATGGGATCTGTATTTTTTACAGAGATTAAAAGAAAAACATACTAACCTGTTTACTGATTCCTCAAAACTTGACAAAAAGTATTCAGAAGAAGGATTTAACATACATTTTAATGAGACAAGGCTGGAACAATATGGGATTTTTGGAATGCAAACCTATTTCTGCTGGTAATCTACAAAATGTCTTTTAGGCTGTTTCATTTGTGTGGAAAGTAGTGTCAGGAGAGAAGGGAATGATCTTGCCCTACTAATACCTTGGGTTTTCAAGGTGCCATAATTGTCTTTGTATTTATGCAGTTTTCATTCTGCTGTTCTTTATGTGAAAAAAGTAATCAAAGAGACTACAGAGAGACTGCCAAAGTTTTATATCAATTTTCAAGTAAATAGACAACAGTTTTATTGTCTTTTCATGCGTTTTTCCATCATTGTGAATCAGCTTTTCTAAATGGTGATTATAATGACATTTTTATGAAATTGCTTTAAAATTATGACTGATATTTTATGACCAGCATAAATCAAAACAATATTCTGTGAGGATGACTTGTTCTTTTCTTTGCTTGATTGCTTAATTTGGATAGAAAGCACAATTTTATAAAGAAAGTCAAAGTTGCATTACATCTGCATACTGAAATATGAAGAAAATGTAGAGTGAAAAATTAAGCATAAAGAGAGCAGATAAGAATAAAACTAGTGAATTTAAATAAAGCCATTTCAAGTCTTGGTTATTGCTGGTGTATTCTTGTCAGATCATGAAATCTGAAGAACAATTGGTAGAACCAGAATAATTTAATTCCCCTGATATTTATGCTCAATTCAAAGATGTCATGTAAGTAACTTCTTAGTTGTCCCTCTTTATTTATTTGTGTTTCATTTTTATAGCTTGAATTTTAATACAATTTTGACATTTTTTTTTTATGAAATACCTAAACTCATATTTATCTTGAGTGATTCTTATGCAAGAGCACCTGCCTGAGTCTGAGGAAGGTGCTTAGAGTAGAGTGTCCAAGAACTTCAGCTATGGAATTTAGATGCCTGATTAATTTCCAGAATCTAACACTTCCTTGCCTATGGATGGTCTGGTGTCAGCAATGAAACCAGACACAGTGCAGGAGAGTATTATGCAAGACCATACAGCACCATACAAAACCTCTTAATCTACCTTGCCCCTGCTCCAAGGTTGTGTTCATTCAAGGCTGCAAAACAAAATCTCTGGATTATGCCAGAATGATTTGCAGCTGGCAGAGGCCACTCTTCACTTGTGTGAAAGTACATATTCCACTGAGAAACTAAAACTCGATACACTAGATCAGTGCATATTTAATGCCCTTTCTTTAGCTCTCAAGTGAATAGTTTATAAACATATACCAGAAACAAAATTTTAGGGTCAAAACTTAACATTCAGCATTTGGTTTGAAAAACATCCCCAAGTAGCTAAAAGGTTTAACTGAGTGGTTTTGGTGTGCAGAGATTTTAATTATTCAGCAAATCACCTGGGACATAAATTCTAAATTGTTGTTTCTAGTGGGATTTCAAGAAATTTTCTGGATGAGGTATGAAGTCAGAAATACAATGACATATCTGAAGCTCCAGTTCTTATACAAGCATAAGAAAAGGAAATGTTATTCCTCTCCCAGTGCCATTCCATTAAAACTTGTTATAGCCAGATATAATCATAGGTAGTTAATCACAGTTAAACACACAAAGGGGTGTATAAAAAAAAAAAAAATCTGGGTTTGTGAACTTAGGTTTTAGTTATGGGTATAAAATAAAAAGAATATTCCATAATTCTATTGTGATCCGTGATGGTAGCTCAGTTATTGTTGCTAATTTCAGTAAATGTCCATGAGGCTTCCACAAATATTTAGAGAGGAGGATAAATCCTCATGAGTAAAGAGGCAAACTGCTGACTTGAACATAATTTTGGCTTGCAACTCTATGGCATTTTCCCAGGTATCGGGTTTAATGTTTGTCTTCATTACTGTAACCGAAAACAAAAGCTGATTTTATTTTTAACTGCTTACCCCATGATGGAAATGTTAATAAATGCTGAACTGCAGAAAGGGCCTAGTAGCAGACATTCTAAACTGATAACCAGAGGAAGTCAGTAGAGGCTGGGAATCCAGCTTTCTTGAACAAAATCATAGGGTTTTTGAACATAAAAGTTCAAGGAACTTCAGTGAAACCAGGATTCATGGTATATCTCAGAAAGTAGGTATCCAAGATAAAAAGTGCCCAAACTAAGAGGTCCCTTTGGAAAACTGGCATTTGAATGACATACTAGAATTCACACAAGCAGTCATTATCAGAACCGAGATGAACTCATGGTTTCCTGGCTCTTGCTGACTGAAATTACTTCTTAGAACTGGCTAGCATAGCAATAAAAGCAAATTTTGTACTCCAATCATTCCTGATACTGTGTTCAACTTTATAAAATATGTTCCTTGGGGGTGAAATTAATGAGCAACACATAAAAACTGGTTATTCACACCTTATGCAGCTGCACTTACAAGAGGATTGGGAAAGATGAAATCCACCCTCAATTCAAGGCCATGATGTGCTAGGGCCAAAATTCAGGGAGTTATGGCTTTCATTTAACCTTATAGGCTGAAGTAAGATCTGCCAAATTTCTGTGTGTTCTTCATAACGACTCTAAGAGTCTTGATCTTGATCTGACATTTGCAGCTCTTTTCCAAGCCTATTCCTAAATGCTTTGCCACAACTCATTTTGATACTTAATCAGGCCTTCTCTCCTGGCTTTCATATGGAAGGAATACTTCTTCTCATAAATACTTTATCAACAGTTTCTGTGTAGGATTTACTTATTGCGCTTCTGTGAGCTTTAGTACTTCATGACTTCAAGGAAATTATAGGAAAGCCCACCAAAAAATGGTTTAAAAAGATTCCTCTGGCATTATCTACGTTGTATAAATAATAATGAGCTTTCATACAGTGTGCATCCTGTCACTGACAGACCAACCATTAGCATATGTAAGGCTTATCAGATAAATGTGACCTGTGGAGGAAAATCGAGAATGAAAGAACAGTAGTACACAGAGGCAGTTACAAATGTTACCATCATTCTTATGAAAGATGCAAAAAATTCTACTAGTCAGGAGTCTTCTGTGCTCTAACTACCAATTTTATTGCAAGAAAATTTCTTCTCAAAGTCAATAGGATTTGGACTACAGAAAGACTGGAAATTAACTACAGAGCCTGGCAGTACACTATAATCACTGGATTGTATATTCACTAAGGTGCAATAGCACTTGTAAAAACTTGCTTTGAATTTAAGTTTTGCTATGCTAATCTCAAATGAAGTACTCTTTTATTCCCAAGTCACATTTCATGTATTTCTAAGTAGTCTTTGATGATATCTGTGGAACATTTCCTGTGTGGTGAGATAGCATTTACAGCATATCTAAATGATATTTTGTCATTATCTCAATGCCATGTAAGCAGGGATACCCCATTTTTAAGACCAGGCAAAATATTTGTTAGCTTGTCTCCAACACTACTGCAACACTTCAGTACCATAGTAATTGCAGCAATTGCATGACTTGCAGTACAAGAGCATTTTTGAATGGAGAGCAGAATGTGATCATGTCAGCACACCAGGGTAGACATTCCCAGTGGTGCTAATTAAGGTGGGAGGTCCAATCTTCTTAATGCTGTAGATGAAGATAAGGAAATATTTTTAACAGAGGAAGCTGAGAATCCCAAGCCTGTTAGAAGTAAGAACTAGACAGGATACGATTAATAAGAAATTATTAATAAGAAAATATGTTTAATGCATTTATCCTGAAGAGGATTGCACCATATTTTCTTATTATCCTACCAGCAGACTCCTTATGTGAGCTCCTAACAATACCTAAAGGTAGTACAAACATCCTTTGAGTGTCGTTTTATTACAAAGAAAGACATCTTGATGATGACAGATGTAGAAATATAGAAAAATATTTACTTAACTCACAAATGAGGATGGCTTTTTTAAAAAAATAATCTGTCTTGAATTACCTCCTCTCTACTGAGTTTATTTGTAGGCTCTTATGGTAATATAAAAAAGAAAAACTATTTAGGACTTCTTATTTTAACCACATTGTAAAATAATCACTGTTCAGTTAAGCAGGTACCCTCACTGCTTCATTAGAAAGATTAATTTGTGTTTCCTGTGTATTTTCATGACTTATTTGTAGCAAACATAAACAATTCTCAAAAGTTGTTAAAGGTAGCCTTTTAAAAATCATCAAAATAAAGCAGATCACCAGACTAAAAATATGAAATCCCTGAAAACATAGAAGACAGCTGCTTGAAGAGACGGCATAGACCTTTTCTAACTGTCAACTTCTATAAAACAGGTGAAATAATTTTCCTTCTGTTTTGACAATTCTTTTTGTAATATCCATTCCAGTTGTATTCAGCAGGTATATTCAGCTTTGGACCAGTCCAAATGTCATGCCATTGATTTGGAAGGTATATGCCCTATCCAGGGTCAAGGTCAACAGGTGAAAAGGAATGAAAAGAATTTACTGTAATACTTATACAATTCTAATGTATCTAGAAACTGCTGTACATGTGGATCCTTTTGGTAACTGTTCTTTCTTATCAATACTTAATTTAATGAAAAATTAAATAGTTCATCTTAACATGTCATAATTTGTTGCAGGACTGAGCTCTGGCCAGAATAGAGCAAAATTGCTCCTTTGGATCATTTTCTTGTTTGAAATGGTGAATCTCTTCTCTGTTTTGAAGATATCAAAAGGATAAGATTCATTTGATAACTTCTGAACATAATTATGTTTTCTTCCTGGCAACATGAATACAGTAAACTAATATAAGAAAGCTTAAAACTAATTTCTTGTTTTCACAGGAGAAGGACAACTCTTTCAAGAGGTTGCTATACTATGTGACCTTTTAGCATGTCACAAGTTTTCAATTAGATTTTGACTCCGAGCAGATTTTGAAAGAGTATGATTGATTAAAAAAAGGTCTTGCAAGCAGAGAAATAAGGTTGAGGTCTCACATGGTCTCATATCCAAAGATTTTATTCATGTAAGTGCATAAAGAAAATAGATTTGAAAGTGTTTGAGATTGAAAAACAGAGACCAATTTATTTAATGGTGTTGTAGTTTTATTTATTTATTGATTATATTGATTTTTTTTTCATCAGCTGTGAAACAAACCATGTTTACGAATCAGCTTCCTCAGCAATAATGCACGCAAAATAACACTTGCATTAAAGTATTCCCAACAAAAAGAGTTCTTGTAGCATACTCTATTTCTATTAGCCACAGTTTGGAGATGACTATGTATTATATTTCTCCTGACAGTGAAAATTGTCTAATGATAATAATTCAAGCTGTTAAAAAGATGTAGAACATGAATGCTTTTTTCTTTCCTTCCTTGCCTTCCTAGAAGACAGAAAAGAAGGCTTGACAGAGAAGATATTTCAAGCTGTTGGGATTCAACCTTATTTTTTCTGATTGTAAAGACTTCTACCTTCTGAAGAGTCAAGTGGGCTTGACAGAGTACAAGTATGAAACAGATTTAGTTTTCAGATTATAAATTCTCTTTGTAAGGACTCCCAATGTACAAATTTCACGAGTGGCCTTACATCACATCAGAGACTGTTATAACACTCATGGTGTTTTGAACAGCTGCCACTACAGTGGGTTATCATTTTTGTTTATAACACACCAGTACAACTTGATAGCTTTGGACCTAAAATATCTCCAATTCTAACTTGCTGATTCCCATAATAATCTAACACACTAAGACTGTCCATCCTCTTCCTCACATTTATTTTTGTGGGTGTCTATTTAGCTATTTTTCCAGGTGTTTCCTAGGTTACTGTGTTTTCCACAGCAGTCTCTGGTTTCTGCAGAACTTTTGTGTTGCTTGGACAACTGTCATGTCATGCTCAAGCAAACACCATAATATGAATTTGGAAGATTGTTTATAGGCATTTCTTAAAGGTTTGAAATCTTGTATGCTTGCTCTTTATGTAAGAATGTGAGCTGTTCTCAAGAAATACCTTTTAGGTGGTTATTACAAGTCAAAACTACTGCACTGTTAAATAAGTTTATTTCTACTATACATTTGAATTTACTGAGGTTAACCAAATACATGCTTATAATCTTTGCTGCAAAAAAACCCTTAACATTCTAAAACCTGTTTTTTCATTCCAAAACGTACTTCTTTACCCATATGGCTTTAAAATTAATATTTAAATTTATGAATGTGACACATTTTATACAACACAATTATTCTTTTTACATCCTTTTGCTAAAGAGGTTTTCTTTGCAATTTTATTTTTCTTTACATAAAGATAAATTAGAGGTGACAGGGAATCTATAAAAAGAAAATGCTAGTCTATCATGATAGTCTATATTTTATCAAAATAAATGTCTTTTAAAGTTCATCCATTATTATCAGACATTATGAATACACTAAATTCAGTATATTTTCAATTAAATAGAAATCTTTTGGTATTTAAAATATAAACTCCAAGATTTTTAGAGACTTTTTCTGATGAAATTGAATATTTTTAATTTCAATCAGGCTCAACAGGATAAGCAATTGTTCTTTGCCTTTTGCATTTCTACTCTTCAAACGCTTACACAAGGTAATCATATATCCATGGTTGTTATTTATCCAAGTTATCATATACCCATCATTATTTGTTTAGATTGCACAAGACCAACTTCAGTTCTTTTGCAGTTGTTTTCTTCTGTCATAAGCCTGCTTTCTTATCATCTTATTCATTCTTTATGTTGTACTCTTAGTTGCTTCTAATTTTTTTCTAGAAAAAAAAAGTTTTTTGAGAAAGTTAAAATGGAACAAAATATGAAAGCTACAGTTTAACAGAAATATATAGAAATGGACTATAAACCTTCAGAATATGTAATCAGGACGGGACAAAAATACCTCTTGCCAACATTCAGGATTCCAGTGCATTACAGAAAATCACATAAAAATCTAGCTTTCTGATTTATTGCATGTATGTCCTTTATTGGATTTAATAAAAGAAACTCCCTTAGTCATTAATGCCATGCAGCCAAATACAGACCATTTACTATCCTTGATCCATTGCTACAAGGTCTGGAAGAAGATTAAAATGTTTCATGCAAATATCAAGGTGCCTATGAAAATAGTCCAGCTTGCCCAGTAAGTAGTACGATAAAATGGGGTAATTGTTGTTAGCCTTCTCTGAGTACAGTTCTTAATTATGTTCTTAATTATGCCCAGAAACAAATCCTGCTGCCTTTCAACAAAATGTAAACTATATAATAATACAAAGCTGCAAAAATGACTCCTCAGAGTTTCATTGGGATAGGACTTGAGTGCTTTGGTGAAGCTTCGTTTAATAGGGTTAACTTTGATAAAGTGAGAGTCTGACCCATATGTGGTTATTTCAAACAGATAAGCAAAAAATAGTTTGAGTATTGGACATCTTTTATAAATTGATAAAAGTCGGCATTTGGGATTATGTTCAATTTCTGAACTTAATTTATAAAGTATGTTAACTGAAGAAAGATTGTTAGGACAGAATGAGTAGGGAAGGGTGATATTTATTCTTTTATTAAAGGTCAGCTTTAATAAAGTGGGCAAGTAGATTTCTTACTCCTGCAAATAGTATTCAGGTGAGGATTAGGTAGTTCTTGGAAGAGAAGTGCCAAGAATCAAATGCCAAAGTGGGTCACAGGAGCATATTTCTCAGATCACAGACACAAAAGAAAAATCAAGTGTTTGTTGTCATCTACAGAAATATGATTCGGGAAGAAGTCAGGTCTGTGACCAAAAATGAAGCTGTAAATAGAGAAAGTTGACATTAACTTCGTGCTGGTCTGTTAAATTTACATTATTTTTTATAAATATTTGTGACTGGTCAGACACATGGCTTTGTGGGGAGCAAGTTCTCTATATGTAAATAGCAGTCCTTCCATATCAGATGTGTATTTCATTTAGGAAATACAAGCACACTGCAAAATGTAGAACACATTAGCAAGTGAAAAATGTACAGCTGAGAAAATGGGGACATAGATGAAGAGGGACTGGGCAATAGCATTAATAGATTTTGCACAGGAAATATAAAATATGATGTCTATTATACTGCAATATTCATTCCATTGTCTCAGTTTAATTTTCGTGTGGACAATTGTTCAAACCTCTAACATGACAAGTAGAGAAGAATAACTAGCCAAACAGAATTTGTGGTTTCAGTGCCACAATACATATTTCATATGTATTATTTCCTACCTCTTGTTTTTCACAGTCAATTTGTGTTTAGAACATCCTTGCACTCTGGCCCAGGGACAGATGCACTTCAGAATTTCCTTCCTTCATGCATAACCTAGTTCAAAACCCTGTCTAGAGCCATGGACATTATATATGATGGTGCAAAATGAAAATCTCCACTTATTAAATGATTCTCGAGCATTTTAGAGCATTTAAAATGCATGTTAGCAATGTCTGCACTTTAGGAGTCCAAGGTTGATACTGCCTTGTTTTCATTTCCTAGGAGGCACTCGTATTTTGTAAAGCTCATTAACCTGGCATGTCTCTTGTCTGTATTTACCTGCCTGAGAACTCCTGCCCTAGAGAGGAATCATGAACTGTTTTATCAGAAGCTCCTCCCTGAACTTTTCTGTTAATGATTACTTTGCATACCACAGTATGGTATGTAAATATCGTGAGAGTGGTATTTTTGAGAGTAGTATTTTTGAAATACACCTCACCTCTAAAATTTTAGTCACCTTTTTCTAAAGCTGGATCACATCTGACAGAAACTGACAGACTACTATCTGCTATTATTTCTGTTGGACTAAGAGAGAAGAGTCCTGGAAAGAAGCAATGGGCAAACAAGAAGCAGAAAGTCTTGTTTTGAATGACAGGCACATATATGTTCTCAACAATGACCACCAAAAAACTACTACACTCAAAATTAAGGATTTATCTCAAATTTTTTGCCAATGTTTTCTGCACCTCTACTAATGAATACTGCAGTTGAGTACTATAGGACCTGATTTCTTCCATGATTTTTATACTATGTTTAAAAAGACATTTTATTGCTTTACTTCATTTCACTGGCAGGTTCTTCTTGCATTAGAAGAAAAATAATAAGGAGCGTTTAGTAAAAATTCTGGGATCGATTTTAGTTATATCTCATTCTTGCTGGACAAACAGCCTAGTGTGATACAATTTGGGTCAATATATAGAAACAATTTTGCCACTGGAGTAGCACTGATGTCAAACTCCTCATTATCTTCTTTCTCTTTCTCTCACCTCTCTCACACACATTTAAAATTTGATCTTTATCTCTTTCCATTATTTCAGACTACTATTTTATATGGAAAATAGACAAACATTCTTTATTTTTTTTCTAAATTTGAAGTTCAGATTATATGATCACGTAGTGAAGTCCACAATTTATGCATTGCAATACAAAACTAAATATATTTATTTGGGGAATTGTTGTTTTTCAATTAATCATGTTCTCTTTTCATTATTTACTGGAAAAGGGAAAAAAATTAAAACATCGGTTTCTTTAAATACTGGTTTTCCTTTCCCTCATCTTATCTATCTGCTCACTCAATCTGGCTTGGGTTTTTTTGAGCTGTTTTTAATATAAATATTTTCCAGTGATTAGTTTTCCCATCTATCTTTGACTGCATTACCATTAAAATGGTGCAGCTCCCAATACTCAGTCACAATCATCTACCTCCAAAGCTCAAAACTGAGTGACCAACATTGTTCTTCAACTTTTTGTGTTTTCATTAGGCCACATCCCTTTTCCTTTCAAATCTGCTAAGACTTCAGGTAATGGATTCATGACTTGTACATAAAGTAAAATTCATACCTATATTGCAGTCCTGAAAACAAATGTGGTCTGTCAGAGAGAGGCAACTGGATCATGAGTGCTTTCATTCTCAGGTAGAACTATCTTCTATTATTTTGCAACTGACAGTGAAATGGGCTCTTAGAGTGAAGGGTGTTTTATGTCCTATCAAGACTGCTAATTCAGTTTTAGGAAAAAAAGATAAAAGAGTCTTTATTTGGGAGGCAAGAAAGCAACTACTCTAATATATTTTTTTTAACCTTTTCAAGAGAGAAAACATTTAAGAATAGGTAACTCTTGGAGGATAGTCCCATGAAAATAAATAATTGTTCACATACATTATTAAGACTCAAAAACTCATTGATTTATTAAATGATGGGTCATGAGTAGTGGAGGCAAAGGGTAAACAAGCTTTCACGGAAAGACCTTAAAAGATGACACTATAGCTTTCTTATTATTACCAGGATATGTAAATCAGTTTAAACTGACTTACTGAAAGTTTGACTGGTTTTTTGATATGCCATTTTATACATTACCTCTAACTTTACTGTATGCATAATTAGTATAAGTTGGCAGAGTGCCATTTCTTCTAACAGAACTCTTTTGACTTACTCTGCCTTAAGATCTTGCTCATTAGCAGCAGTTACCCTCAATTTGCTATGATAATATTAATATAGCCCTGTTAGGAAATTTTTTTAAAGACAAATATTTAGAAAGTCATTGATACCTTGCTTCTCATAATGTCTATGGAAATGTGGGTTGTCTAGATGTAATGTGTCCTGAAAATGAGAGCAATTTTCCAGCTGGTGGGAAATTCTAGTGGGTAATAATACTGTTTATTTCTCAAAAAAAATTTAAAAGAACCAAAATGTTATGTTAAGAAAACGTTAATTTAGTAAATGCCAACAAATAAATTCTCTCTTGAATATATTAATTTTACTTCATAATATTTGCTTTCATAAAATTGCATTTGCATTATTTTGGTTTTGTGCCTTGCTATAATCTACCTAGAGGGTAAATTAGGTCTCTCTTCAGGTAGAAGGAGGTGTTGTTTTTCAGCGGTACCATTTTCCATAAGGAAAATAAGCCTATTTTGTTAAGGAACATTGTAGCAAGATAAATTAGAAGAGTAACAAAACCCAAGGAGGAAATCCAACTGATGGTTTCTTAGGTTTATTCATACATACTCATATAAAAACACATTCCTGTTATATGGATCAGTTTTATTATTCTTAAAACAGGGCATATTATTTTACAGATGGAGAAGTTACTAATATTGAATTTATAATACTGGAATGTAAATACTTTAATAAATTAGAATTATATCTTGTATAACAAGAAATATGAAAAGGCTATATGAAAAACAGAGTTCTGGTAAAAAAATACATTCTGTGATATAGTTTGATGTTCTGACATCAGTTTTTTTTAGTCCCTTTTGAAAGGCAGAGGCATTTTAATATTTCCCCCCCTGTTTATACATTAATGCAATATTCTTTCTTCAAGTTGATAAGCTACATCTGGAGAGAACACATATATGTAAGTTATACAAAGAATATGTTTGAGAAGCACGACTATTTTTTATTTAGATAGTGGCTGCATTAATTCAATCTATTATGAAAATATTACTCATTTAGCGCTCCAAAATATTAAAGTAATACTTAATAAAATCCAGTGCATTCAAGTATGTTTAAAACACTTATTGTAACAGTTGATTGTACTTAAAATAGATCTTTAAGTCAGTGGTACATTAAAAATTTTAAAGGGAAAAAATATGCTATTTCTTTGCCAGCAACTCTACATCAGAGAACAGCACAACAGCTCCCACAGTGCATGCAGGAGTATCAAATGAAAGAAGGAGGTGAGGAGGAATAAGAAGTTGGTGACACAGCACAGTGACACCTCAAACTATTACTCAAAGCGTTTACATTTCAGTCAGGGGCAGGCTGCTGTATTTGAAGAGAGTTCATTTTTATCTGGAATGTTATTTAGGGAAACGATAACAATAAAAGGGAGTCTGATAAATTATGTTTTTTCCTGATTTCCACATCACTCTTCCTCCCTGCCAAATGTGACAGATTGTCTAACATCAGAGCATAAGAGTATTGAGGTTTGTTTTCTCACACAAAGGTGCATTGGGGTTCTTCACAATGAGTGATGCTGTACTGGGTCCCACTCCAGAGGTATTCTGCAGACATCCATCACAGCTGTCATGTCTGGTCTCGTACTGTACTTTTCACTATATTTTGGACCTTTTTAATATATGTTTTATACCTCAAGATAAATACACTTTGAATTTTATTAAGCTAATGGATGTAACTAATTAACCCAAAATATTAAAATATAGCAAAGGAACAAATAAGTATTCACACATCTTATGTGTGACCTAATAGTAGTAGATAATTTATTTCTACTAATTACTAATTTCTGTAGTAATAGTTTATTTCTACTAACATTGCATTTATTGTATACTTTTAGCATGCTATCTACAGTATTTCTAAATGTCTTTTAACCTGAATCTTGCTTCAACAAAGTTGCTAAAAACAGCACGAAACTTGTCTTTGTAGTATCTTAGCTTTTCTTGGCTCTGTTAGGCACAGAATGAAAGCAGGAAGTATTTTGCCCTGTGTATCTAAGCTGTCATTTGGAAATTTCAAGTTTTGGTTTCTTCACTGCACGCTGAGGTATAATTTAAACCATGTCACCCACCCTGAACAATGATGTCATATCCCTCTGTGATAGCTCTCTGAAGTTCTCTGAAGTTGCCAGTGACTTAATGCCATTCTCTCCTCTCATAAATGTTGAGCAAGTGCAATAAAGTAAAGCTAGTACTTGTTCATGGAGAAAACTTTGTAATTTGTAGGACAAATGCCAGGGTCAATGTTTAATTCTCCATTAACACAGAATGAAAAACAATTAAAAAGTTTTCAAGAATTTAATTTTAGCTCCATTTAGTCATAAAATCATTATTGTTGTTCTGGCTTCAGGCTTTCACTTACATTTTGAGGAAACTGCATGTCTTGCTTTACAACAGCAGGTATTGTGGTGCCTCACACTGCCTTTCAAGGCTGTCATAGATTAAGTGAAAGAAAAGACTTTCCATGTTATTTTATCCTTTTCCCTTTCTAGAATAGGTTTATCATTTATAATAGAAACAGCAGACTCTATTCAGTATAACTCAAAACGTCTGATTAAATGGCTTCCATCACCACTTACCATTTAACAGATGCAATGATGTACACAAACACTGATTTTCAAATGCTGTATGAATTGTATTCTGAATTTTAACTTGAAAGACCCATTAATAATGAAAACCAAACAAAGAGATAATTCTGTGTCTACTTGATACGTCATTCCTGTATTACAGGAATCATTCTGATATATAATCATACAATGAGGCAGAAGAAGGGACAGAGACAGACTGTGAAGGTAGAGTAGGGACTGGTATACTTCAGAAAAGAACCTCCATTGGAAAATGGAAAAAACCAATGTAAACTTGAGAAATTACATCTTAGTTATAAAATACATAGAATCAAGCTTTGTGCGTCTTCTGTTAGATATAATTTTTTTTCTGTTAGTCTCTATGAATTTCTCTGCATTGGAAAAATGAGATTAAAAGGTTAAGGTATGCAGTATAAGTTACTTTTATAGATAGTACAGAAAGATGAACACTCCACAACAAAAGGGGGACCAGCTACTTTCTGGAGCACTTTGGATTTGTCTTGATTCTAAAGTCAACCTACAAGGCAGCAAAGATAAGGTGACCTTCTCTGAGATGGGTAGAGTCAGGTGAAACACTGGTTTTAAGGAGTCGAGGCTGGTATTGACCATGTACAGCTAGATTTTAATTATGTTATGAAACTGTTGCAGCATTCATAGTTTTAGCAGTCTAGAAAATATGAAAATATTTTGTGAAATCAAATTTCCAGAGAAAATTTTATGTCATCTTGTTTGTGTAAAAATCCCACAACCTGTGTCAAATGCTGCATAAATATTTTGGGGCTTTTTGCATCTGTGCTAACATGATAAACTACTATCAAGCTGGTATGTAACACTGATAAAATTTATATATGCAAATTTTATTTTTTTCTATATACAACAAGGATAAATCAATCATTATAGACCACTTTAGAAAAACCTGTCAGCTCTAATTATATTTCTAAAGCAGAAAATAGATATTGTGTCCTTTTTAGCTTTTTTAAATCTTGCATACAGATATGCCACTGAAGACATTTATATACTGCCTTTGTTTCCTCTTGAAAAGCAATTATTGGGCAAATTATTTTTACCTATTCCTTCTTGAATGGAGATTTCTGCATGTGAACTGGCAGAGTGCCAGAAATATTGATTATGGTCTTGTGTTGCTTCAGGTTTTACATAATTTTTCTTTCTTGTGTTATTATATATATTACTTACAATCGAGAAATATTTTAAATATTTCATTTAACTCAAACTATTTACATTTTATTGTTAAGGAAAAAAAACCCAAAACCTCCTCCAACACTGTTTACAAGTCTTTCCTGGTCTGTGTAAGTAATATCTTTTTCACTGATGCTTTTTATGGCTCTGTTTTGTTGCTTTTCTTTGAATGACTGTAAGCTTCCCTGCATTGAAACTGGATATGTCTTTAACCATTCCAGTTAAATCATAGTTTTTCCATAGAAGCAGCTTATGAAATGTAAGAGGTCCTGCTTTATGCTCATGGCTATATTAAACAGTTTTTCAGGGGCCTAACTTTGTTCAGTGAAGGATGGATCAGTATCAAAATCTGCTGTTATTAAAATAAGCACTTTAAGGGGAGAAAGGCTTTATGTTAGTATAATAACATTGTGTAGACTACATAAGGAGAGTTCAGTCCAAAATGTTCAGATCATTTCAGCACAATAGAAAAAGGACCCATGAAAGGAGAGCAGAGAGAACATTTCTGAGAGCAGATGGACTGTACCTGAAGGGCTGGGGAAGCATTTGGCCTTCCATCAACGTGCTCTGATAGGAATGGTAACAAGTTACACACTGTTCCTGTCAGTCTGCTTTCCAGGAGTGATGAAACTGAGGGAGAATAATGTTTGTGCATCTGTGGGCTTTCCTCACAATGGAACTTACAAATCCAACAGAAAACTTCAACTATGGGACAAATAGAGCCAGAGCTATAAGAGATATTAGATGTTTCATAGGATCTGTCTGTTTTGCAATGCCACATGGAAAAGATCCTAAGTTTGACCCTGTTGAAGAAAAATCTCTCAGTTCCATTCAGGCTGACACAGCTATGCTGTCAGATGGGTATCTGCCAGTGTCAAATGGGTGTGCAATGATGCTTCTGCATCAGATTTGTAACTTAATTTCCATTTATTCACAGAATCCCAGAATGGCTGAGGTTGAAAGGAACCTCTGAAGGTCATCTTGTCCAAATGCATGTGCAAGCAGGGTCACTGAGAGCAGGCTGTACAGGAATGTGTCCAGAGAGCTTGTGAACATCTCCAAGGATGGAAATTCCACAACCAATCCTGACGATCAGTGCCAGTGTTCAATCACAGGGAAAAAGTGCTTCCTGATGTTCTGACAGAAAAAAGACATTCCATGAGAGCATGTCTAATATATAACTATTCAGTTCAGCACCCTCTGGGAGTGAAGTAATCTTCCTATGACAATTATAATTTAGTATGAATATATGTGTTTATATATGTGTATATATATATATACATGTATGTGTATGCGTGTGTGTGTGTGTGTGTGTATATATATATATATATATATATATATATATATGTACATAAATAAAATCACACAGATTCATGCTGAGACCATATCCTGATGTTTGATGGCATCAGAACTGTCTGAACAGCGCTGAAAAGCACTGTAAGTGAGGGAAGCCAAACCTGGCACTTATTGTTTACTGGGAATAGCATCTGCACCACTCCCAGAAATCACCCCCAGGTCTTGATTTAGCAGAAACTATTTTCTTCAGTCCAAGTCAAAGCCCAGGAGCTAAATAATCTGCAGAGCAATACACAAGATCAAAGCCTTTCAGTGTATACAAACACCCAGAGTATCTGGGGAGCACTGGCTTTAAAATCCAAGTTTTATTGACTATGTTGTTCATGAAATGACTTATTTCAATGTCTTTTTTTTATCCTATCCAATAATACTCGTTGCTTTTTATGATGTTTAAATTAATGTTCACAAATCTTATTGGATGAAGGAGAATAAATAAGGAGAAAATATTTTTGCTATTAGAGAGTAGCTTGCAGAAATAAAATATCAAGCTGTCAACTATGCTTTAATGGGCATCTTTATTTCCCATATTAATTTGTTTGTATCCAAATGCAGAATATCTATAACTTAAGTAAGTTCCCATTATTCTGCTGGAAATCTTTTTTACTTCATCATGTAAATGAAAATGATTTCATATCCTCCCCCAAATATTTTATTCTGCATGCATGGCAAGATATTGATTCTGTATAATATATCTCCCAGAACAGTGTAACAGGCTTCTGCCTGGAAATATGTGTATGCCCAGTATGCCATGAAAAATAATAAAGATCTCAGAAGCAAAGATTTCCCTAATTGTTTTAGTGGGGACAGTGGAAATGCTATTAGAGAGACATAAAACTTATTAACAAACATTTGTGGAAATGTAAAAACATTTATGTTCTGTTCTTGTAGCCATTCTTCATTATATTTTTAATTGTATTTCTGCCAAAAACAGTAAGAAAAAAACCAAAAAACGACCTTTTTCTCCTAACAGATCATTCATATTCTAATAAATAAGAGTTTGTATAAATCATGCATTATATCAGCAAATGTTATCAACTATAATGAAGAAGGTATGTGTACAGTCAACCCACTTAGGAAGAATAACTGTCAAATGAAACCTTTCTAGTCCTACATACTATTAACAGATAAAATTATGCTAATCTTTGTAAAGAACTTACTGACTTTTATTTGGATAAAATAAGAGGAAAAACAAAGAAAAGAGGAACAGAATATCTTCTAGCTTTATAGTCTAATCAGCAGGATACCTTTGAGAATAAAAATATTTAGTTGTCAGTGAAGACAGTTTCTAGTAAAATGAGGCATCTGTCCAAACTGCACAGCAGTTTTCTTTGCCACTTTATTTCTTTCTTGTTTCTGTCTCATTTATGTTCCTTATTTGTTTGCTTTTACTTCTTAAGTGAGAATGCCTACCAGTCTGCATAATTTACACATCAGGGGTGGGATATGCTGTACCAACACACCATGACAATAACAACATGTCTCATTGTATAATCTAGAAATCAGAACTGAAAGGAAACCTTTAGTGCTCTCCTTCTCTGCCTTCCTTCTGTACATCCCAAAATCCCTTTTAACAGACCCCAAAACGTCACTCAAGCAGATGACCCATGAGATTGAAATCTATTAAACCAGGTAATACTTCATTTTCACAGACATCTAGATGAGTAGAAGACTTGAAAAAAATAAAAAGGTACTCCTAGTCACGTATTTAATATTTGAATGTTAAATGTAAAATTACTGCCTCTTTTACTGAGCACATCTGGCTTCTAAATACGGATTTACTTTTTTTATGGATAAATCTGTAACACTACTATTGTAATGTACACCAATGTAGTCTCACATAAGAACTGATTAGCATGCTGTCCCAAGCATTTTTGGATAAGCTGTGTGACATAAACTAAGTTGGGCAGTGACATAAACTAAGTTAGGCAGTGACATAAACAGAATGAGTGGATCTTTATGAAGTCCAGCAATGAAAAGTGCAGAGAGAACAAACACATGCATCTGTACAGGAAAAGAGCAATCTTGTGGGCAGGTTCCTAGGAGCCTTGGTGGAGAAGATGAATGTGTCTGTCCAGTGTATTCTTGTAGTGATCAAGGCTGACTGCACTGCCAGGGCTACATTAGTGTGCTGGGTTGGACACCAAAGCTGCTCTACCACTTCCTGCCTCAACTTGCAGGGGACAGAAAATATAACAAAAGGCTTATGAGTCTTGACAAGGATGGGGAGAGATCACTCACAAATTACCACAACAGGCAAAAATCCCTTGACTTACTGAAATTAATTTCATTTTCTTTCAATTCAATCAGAATATATCATGAGAAATATCACAAGAAATAAAATGAAACTTGAAAAACAACTTTCCTTCACTTCTCCCGTCTTGCCAAGCTTCACTTTGTTCCTGATTTCTCCACCTTCTCCCTCCAGCAGTGCAGGGGAACAGAGGATAGAAGTGTCGGTCTATTCATCACAAGTATTCTCTGTCATTTCTTCCTCCTCAGGGTGAAAACTCCTCCCATTCTTCCCCTGACCCTCCTTCTGTGACCTTGGCTCTTGCAGAGCTGTTTCTCTCACATATTCTCAAGCTTGTCTTTTCTGACTGCGATTCCTTCTGTACAACAATGCTTTCCCATCTTTACTAGGTTATCCCTGAGGCACTACCACCACCACGTACAGGATCAGCCTTGGCCAGCAGATCCAGCATCTTGGATCTGGTTGGCATTGCCTCTGGGGTATATGGGGAAACTTTTCCTCAACCTCTCACAGAAGCCACCTGTATAGCTCTTCCTTACTACCAAAAACTTGCCAAGCAAACACAATACAATTAGCCAGAAAGTAGCCCACAAGTCCAGAATTTGCTTACTCTCCTCTATTTCCCACTTTTGTCTTGCTCCTGAGTAGTTTATTCAGTTTTGAGGCTACAGTAAAAAACAAATATAAAAAAAACCTGTAGTGCTTTTAGTGTCAGGTCACCAAGATGGTCAGAGAGCTGCAACACATAACCTAAGAAGCAAAAAAAAATTGACCAAATTGGTTTGGCTTGGATGAGAAAAGAATAAATAGTATAGGAATTAATTATACTTCTATAAAACTAATAGCAGTATTTATCTATTTAAAACAGAACTTTTAGAAAACATGGAATTTGACTTGGTTTTGGTGCATATTAAGAAGATGGAGTGCAGCGGTCACAAGTGGCAGCACAACAAAGCATAATTGGGCATAAGGCAAGTATTCCTCCCCTTTTCAGTTATTAAGCATAGGAACAGCTTTCCTAGAGCAGCAGGAGGAATACAAGCCTTGAAAACTTTCAGTGTTAAGCTGTGGAAGGCTTTCTAGTATCTGGTCTAATTTTGAAGCTGGCTGAGCTCTGAGAAATTTGAAGCAGGTGACTTCCAGAAGTCTCTTTAAATCTAAGTTTTTCCTTGATCCCGTGTTCATGAGTTTAAAACTTTTATTTTGTAAAACTTTTCTTCAGGGCTTTTTTTGCAATCTTTAACATGATCCAGAATTAACTTGTCTTTCCTTTAAAAAATGAGCTCACAGAAACTTGGGATAAGGATAGAGCTTCTTTCAAAACTGTCTGTCGTAATATCTTATATTTTAGCTGATTGCAAAATATAAATGAGGCATTTCTTAAGCAATAAAAAAATATTTATTTGAAACTGTTAGGAGAAAGCAAAGAAATAAAATTTGGAAGTCTATGAGAATGTCTATCACAGTTTTGGGATTAGTGTTAAATTTTTGAGTCATATGTGAATGAAGGTATTGGTATTCCTCAGGTTGTGTTCAATTATTTTAGAGCCATAACAAGCTCTTCTTTGGCTCATCTTCATTAACTTAACAACTGCTTCTTCTGGGCTATTCTTTCCCTCCCTAAATCTTTAATCATAATCATAGAGCTTCCATTCAAAAAAGCCCAGTATATACTGGTACAGAAAGTGTATGAGCAAGTCACAAAACACAGCTGCTATTAGCAGCTTCCAGTTTCTCTCACAGACTGTCTGTAAGTGGCTGTCTCCTGGGACTGAGAGGAAACCATGATAAACCAGCAGGTTTGCAGAATCATCACGCCTGGAGCTGCCCCAGTTTGCACCATCAGCCTAGGGCTGTTTTAAGTTTTATTAGCTGACATCTTTAGGGCAAACAAATGCTGAGGTCAGTTCAGAAAAGTTTCCAAAGTTTTTAATTTTAACTGAGTTAACCATGAATTGATCAACTGCTGGGATGTACAGCTGTTAGTTTCAAATATTAGGGAGATAAAATATTCCCTGTTAAAATGAAAGGAAAACTAAATCAGGATTTAAGAGAATAATACACATTATTCTCCTCTGTGAGGTGGAAGTTATTAACTAAACCCAGGATATTTACATAAAACTCACTTTAAGGGATTTGACAATAATAAAAGGAAATAATTTAAGAACCTAAAGAGGTCTGAAAATATTTCAAGAATGTTATTGGAAAGTATTTATTCCTCATGAAGGTGGAGTGGTTGACAATAAAATAATCCAAATTACTTATTGGACCGTAATTTTCATGTATCTTTACCCCCTTGATTTGTTCTGGCTATGTAAAGTGGCTTTAAAATTGTTCTTACCATGTCTTAAAGTTCCAAATCCATACAACTGCTGAGAAAAGGGCCTCAGCATAAATGAGAATAAGCTTCCTAAATAGTGTTTGCCCAGCAGATTGTCACTAAGATTATCTAGCTGCAGTTGCTCCTGCATTTAGAAACTTTAGAAATTTTGTCCCATTTAGAAACTTCACTGTTAAATTAAATTCCAGCTCCCATGTTCCTTTACCTCTTAGCACTATCATAAACAAAAATATCATGGTGAAACGCAAAGCTTGTGGATGTGCAAGACATATAAGGTATTCACGTAACCCTTGTTTTCTCTAGGATGTGTTCCTCTCACTAGTTAATAAGCCATCTAAATATGTCATCTAAACAAAATAGAGTGTTTTAATGCTTTTAAATAACTCACCAATTGCAAGACTTGATTTCTGTTATAATGTTCTGGAAATGTCTAATTTATGCTCCATACCACACCTGAGGACAACTAGAGTTAGAGATAGAATACTGTGACTTCATGTGAAAGTAGAAAACAATAGTTTAGGCTTTTTGTGGAATAAAAAATATAAAGACTAAAGAAAAAGAAGTCCAAAACTTCTCATAATTTTATTGCAATATTATCGGTTTAATTTTATACATATAAAAAATTTAAAATACTCCATGAAACTCCTTCTTATTCTTCCAGTAAATGCCACATATTCTTCTGTGTATGGTTGAATCAAATATCTGTTGACAAGCTTTAAATAGGTTTGTAAAGGAAGTGTGCAGTCCTCAGCAGAAGGATGCATTAGGAATGTCTAACTCCTTTCACAGAAGATATAGTTCTGAATCTGGTAGGTTTGTATTTTGAAAACTAAACAGGTCCTTGTGGGTAACTTTAACAGCCAGGCATCAGCATTTATTCTAGCAGGAAAGAATTAGTATCCTATCCAGAAAAGCAGTAAATTCAGTGTGAGTTGAAAGAACAGAAAGGTAGGTGAAGATCAGATTAATGCATGTTGTAACAAAGCCATGTTTGCATTTTTGTATTATCATTCAATATTCTATTATTAGTATATGTTATCAGTATATATTACCTTTACAACATACACTTGCGAAGTTGTTCGGTTTCCTTGGTACTTTTTACCTTGTATTTTCTTCTGTCTCATTTCCTTTCCATGATTTACTGCTTACATTTTTTCATCTTTGAAGACAAGTTCATATTTTACAGAAAACTGTTGACATCTAAATTTCAAGCTCTTCTGCTCTCTTTTGGTAGGAGGAAGGAACAAACACAGCTAATTGCTTAACAAAAAAAAAAAAAAATCCTCCTTTTTTTTTTTTTTTTTTTTATTTTTTGAAGGTTCTACCAGTTCACAAACATCTGTGGAATAATTTGTCCATGAGGAATTTTTGAGTTTTTCAAGCTACGCGCAGTAGAAAATAGCAAAACGCCTATGTGGCATTTTGTCATGCCAAACTGTTGGGCATGACAAAATTTCATGTGAGCTTCCAGGCTGTTCAGCATACAGTCTGATCTTACAGCTGTCTGATCTTACAGCTGTCTGATCCTAGTACAAGCTTACTGGATTAACCTATATGTCTCAAGTAACATTATAGTCCTGGAACTGCCATTTTGAAAGACTATCTTCATTTCAAACATTTGTGGCAGATATTTTGCTTCCTTAAAGTAAAAATTATTTAAGTAGCTGCTTTATAGAAATCAGAACAATGCTCTATGTGGATCTAATATTTCAGTTTTTCTAAATTATTTTTCCAATCTATTAGCATAAAAAATTAAATATACTGTTATGCATTTGAACCTTTGATGAGGTCTAAGCTGTCCTTCTTGCTACTTTTCTTTAAGTCCTAATACCTTCTCATTATTAGTTCCAATAGGCTTTCAGTTAAATTTCTGAAGTTAGCTTTCTTAGACTTTTATGCCTATTTTCCTAGGCCCAAGTAATTGATTTTTAAAAACATTATGAAGTATAAGTCAGGGGAATTTTTTACTGTACCATAACCTGTGGATTTACGCTTACATGTTTATAAGATCTGTTTCTACAAATTATATTTTATTTCCTTATCTTTCTGTTTTCATATTCTTAATAAAAGTGAAGCTCTGCTGCATGATTAAAACATCTTGTCCACCCTTCACCCAAAAAAACCCAAAATTGCAACAAATACCAACATGCTTTTGATTTAAACCTTTAAATAGAATAGCTGAAATATTATAAAATTAATTAAATTATACATGGAAAATGGATGAGTTGTATCCTTGAGCATTTAATAGAACACCAAACATTCTATTCCAGCTCTAGTTTATTCCCAACCCAGACCTGTAGTATCCATAGTTAAAATCTAGTGGTTGTTTTATAATTTGTCATAACAGACGTGGTCTCCAAACAAAGAGGAAACATAGCTAAAAAAGAGAAAAAATAATATGTTGTGCAAAATACCATACATGTATTGAAATATAAGAATATTTTTTAAAAAATTTTGTGCATCGTTCCTATTTGTTTGCTGCATCCATACACTGGGAAGCTGGTCACTAAGATTTATCCATCTGCTATTAGTTTCTCACTGGCACTTTGAATCATACCCACTAAATGGATCACCAAATGTTACAGTAGAATTTAATCAATCATTCCCATAGGACAAAAACTTAGCATTTTCAAAAGCATTTTTAAAACATCAATAATCTAAGTAGATTAAGATGACATGTTTAAATAAGTATTTACTAAATAAGTATTTACTAAATAAATTTACTCTCTTTAGCTGTTGAAAATAGTGTAATGAGAAAAAAAATTGTATTCTTTTGATATTTAAAATACATATGTTGGATTTTTCATTTGCTTTCCCAATCTGAGACAGAAAATGGATTATAGAATGATTTTATTTTATGGCAGTGTCTTGGAGAAATGTGAGAACAGAAAGTCAAGTGAATATCTAAAGTAAAACTGAATTCATTTTAAAAAGTGGAAAAAAATTAAAAATTAATTTCAATAGGAGAAGAAATTTATTTGACTTTTATAGGAAGAGTTATCCTGATTTTGTTAACTTTTGAAGCAAATCTTATTTACCACCTGAACTGTTAGTTTCATTTCAGTACTTGAAATGTGAAGTGCCTCATATATTTTGCAAGCTGTAGTGACCCTGACTTCACTATCAAACTGGGCTCATTGAGGCTGTTGGTTTTGTGCAAGTGATTGTCTATACAAAGTCCATATGATGTAACACACTTGTAGAATCCATTTTGAATATTTGCATCCACTGGTGGAACTGCAATCTAAGCAGAATGAACACACATCTATTTTTTAGTGCAGGAAAAAATGCAGGTTTTTTTTTTTTAAAGCCCAGATATGTGAGCTTACCTCTGTATGGAAATCAGAATCACACCACAGATTCTCCTGGGGAATACATTCTGGCTGATACTTACAAATTTGTTGTTAGCCATGTATGCAAGATTTGTTAGCACAAAAAAAAAAGGGTATAAATTGTCAAGTGCAATAGTCACATTTAATTGTAGGACAAGCTCATGTAATTTCATAACATTCTGATCAGACTTCAATATTTTGGAGAAACCCTTCGGATTTCTATTTTCAGAAACTGCTATTTAGTATTCAGAAGGTTGCTCAATGAGACTGATTTTTTGTGCATAGAGCTACACCTTGCTGACATTTCATCTGGGATTATGAGTGCTTCTTCCAAAAAATAGAAAACCTAAAGAAGTGTAAATCTGTGGAACTTGTGATTTTCTGTGGAAGAAACTTATTTTGCTCTTACAATAAATGTAGAAATTAGCAGTTATTATATTTACTTATAATATGCAGACTGCATGTCACCCTGAAAACACAAAATAATTTAGGGAGAACAGAGAATTACACTACAGTGTTTGCAAACCCTCTTGTTCAGGCATGATAGGCACATTGGACCCTCTTAAGAAGAATGACAGCTTGAAAAAATTTTAGTAGAACTTGTTGAAATGCATCTTTTGTTATGGCTGGCTCTTTATTTTACTCACAGTTTATCTGTATGTAAAATGCACAAATGATCAAGAATAATATATGGCTTCTTACCAGGCAAAGGTAAAATTGCAAGGCAGAAGTGCAAAAGTGGTTCATAAAAGCTGTCATGGAACTACAAACAGCACATCCAAAAAAAAAGGTGTTATAATCCAGGAAAATAATTCAAAGTCCTCATGAAATTCCATACCTGAAATAAATGGATACTGCAGAAGTAGTCCTAGCCTTCAGTTTCCTGATGTTAACTTTGAAAGTTATAAACATGAATAATCAAATATACAAGTAGCAGTCACTTCAGCATAAGTATTCCAGTATGAGATTCTGTTCTCTCCTCAAGACCCTGTTATAGATTCTAAGACAATTAAAATTTAGGAAATGTAAATTTCTGAAAACCCAAGGAAGTGAGAGCTCACTTAATGATGATTTAAATAATGTTGCACCAATATATTTCATTTGCTGAAGTATTTAAAAAAATCAGCTATTTGTGCTAACTATATGTATTATATTTAGAGTTTAATTGAAGATTAGGACATATAAAAAAGAAAAAAAAAATTTAGATAACATGGGTGTATTTGGCCGCATCTTTTCTGTAACAGGATCAATAACATCACAAAGTGATGGGTTCCCTGAGGTACACTGCTGTGCTCAAATGCTAGGAATTATTTAGAACACATACATAAAATATCAGCAAGAAAGCAACTCAGACAATTTTCTGCTTTTACTGTGTGTTTTGTAATATGATGTTAAGAAACTCTGTAGGGTTTGGAATCAAGTAGATTTAAAATTAGTATACAAAAAAGGAGGCAGAATTTTTTTTCTTGTTTCCAGATGTGAAAGTCGAGAAAGAAATGTCAAATACCTTGCTGAATGTTCACCTCAGCTTTTTAGGTTATATGTTAATAAGAATATGTGCAACTTCAAACACATGGAGACCCAACCCCCCATTTCCTTTCTAGACTGAAAACACAGGTGAATATTTCATTAAGATTTATGACAAATTTTAGCTTAAACTTCCTACTTACTTTCAGACTTCTGCTCTCATCTGAATTGTATTTGAAAGGAGAAAAGAAAATACAGGAATTGATTGATCTGCTGTTTGACATCAAGTTGAAAATATCAAGTAGGATAAAAATTTATGAGAAACCTGGAAGATGAAGGCTAAGTAATTTTGACTTAGGGCCTGCGGTTCCTGCCTTATCAGAATAATTTTCTTCTTACCATGTCATCAAACAGGATCATGCATTTCGCTTTGCTTCAGCGAGGACTTCTGAAATATGATGCTTATCTTAAATGTTTGTAGAAAGTTGGTTGAAATTGCTTAAATGCTTGAAAAATTCTCTACATAAAATCTGCAGGTATACTTTTAATGGTTGATTCTGATCAGCTTAGCCAACTGAATCCATTACTGGAAAGGCTGCAATGGACAGTGAATGCACTGATAGCCAGTCTGGTGCTACAGGTAAGTGCAGTTTGAAATATGCTCTTCATTTAAAGCTTAAATAAGGAAGAAAGTAAAAAGGCTGAAGCCAACACGAACATGTTTTACTTTTCTTTTGGTCACATGTATTTTCTTCTAGTATCATAGAAATTCTGCCCAAAGGAATAATAAAATATAAAAATCCTCTAATAAAATAGGATTTTTAGAGTTTAAAAGATCAAATATTTGCTGTTTAGCTATGATAGCAGAAATATTTTGTTCTCCCTGAAAGGATCAAGTATTTATTTGATAATTCTTTTTCAGGTACTTTTTCATAGTTGTTTGTTTCCTATCATCTTCCCTCTGTCTTCCTAGCAATGCCACAATTAAGCTTGCCATACAATTACATATAAAGTTTATTTAGAAATTTTCCAGATTAGAAAATTATTCAGAGTAATAATGACAGTTATCCAAACAAGTCATCAATTAAGTTGTGGTAACAGAGCACAGTCCTTCGTCACCTACTGTTATAATTGTATTCCAGCAGATGCATCGAAGAGTTCAGGTGCTCTCATCCCCGAGAACTAACTATTGATCAGACATACTTCCTCTGCACACCATGTAATACCATATAAAGGTCAGCATGGACAGCACAAATTGCTTTTATTGAACAGTATAGTGAAGTGGTATTTAAGGCAAAAAAAGCACCTTTATGTTATTTTGGCAGGCAGCTGATTATGACTGTGTAGTTCATAGTTCTGAAATCTGAAATTTTAACACTCTGGCTTGCCTGAGTATCTAAGACTATTTACTTTGGGAGCTGAGTAGCTCCCAAATGAATCAGGCTGAGCAATTTGTTTGCACAGAACAATAAAACACTGAAAGACTAATGCACCTGCAACATATTTTTGAACACCCACACAGGTGAAGGGAATCACTCTTTAAAAGGTGAACATATGTTTGTGTATGTCAGATACTTTAATTCATATTTTGCTTTTTTATTGATAATAACTGGTATATTCTACTTCAAAGCTACTGATTTTATTAAAACAATATTTGTAAATGAGTGTATCATAAAAAACAAAAACCAAAACAAGCTGACATAAAAATCCCCCACCATAATGGATAAATTAAATATTTTGATCCCATCTGAAGCTAAGTTGAATTTCATTCCATTTCTTCTTTTGGAGGAAAAGATATTCCATTAAATTGAAATTGTTCCCATACAGTACTCAGATTGTACAGAAAAGATACATTCTATTTAAAAATCCCAAAAGCATTGACCAAATTTGAAAAGGAAGTAATGTGCATTCATTGAGAGAGCTAATATTCAGTCCCATGTTCCACCACTGCTATTGACACTGGTCCACTATTCTTAAATAGCTCTAAAAACGCCTGTGAACCTTGCTGTATGTGTGAAGCCATGTTCTAGCCCAGCTTCATCATTTTAATAACTGGGAGAGAATAAATCAGCAAGGAGATTCCTGATAGACAATTTACTGTCTGCATTACATGTATGTATTCATGCACACTGGAGAATCAAATGGAAAGGATCCTGAAAAATTGATTTAAAAACACTAAAACACTAAAAAATAAGCCCCATTCAGAAGAGATGTGGAAGGTTTTTTCTACTCACAGGCATAAACAGTTGATGAAATATTGGAATAAACAGGTCTGTAACAATTGTCAGAAGTTAGGAGATACTCTGTTAAAGAGAAATGAATAGGGTAAAAGTCAAGAAAACACAACATAGGGGAAAATTGTAAGAGTTTGGTTTATATGAAAAGCAACAAAGAGAGCAATTTTGTAATACCCATCAGACAAGTATAAGCCGGCTGCAAAGATGAAACAAATGTTTCCTATGTCACTAAAGGTGGGACAGAAATCTTTAGTTGTAGCAGTTATTGCTGTTGTTATTGTAGTTGTTGTTAATATTATTCCAGATTAAACATTTAGATAAAGTTTTCCAATGTGAAAGTTATTAAGCACCAGCCTCTGGAGGCTATAGAACATGCAGCCTTGAAAACTGTTGATGATAGATTGGTATAGTACCAGGAATAGCCAGTGGAACCATCAACAGGTTCTCAGCCAGGGCAGTTCACATTTTCAAGTTCTCCAGTCTTCTGTGCTTTCCTTGTGGCTCATTTCTGTCATACTGTTTCAAGGTTTTGTCTAAGCAGTATCTAGTCTCAGTCTCCATTACTTCAGAAACCAATTTGAGACAACAATTACAGTTTTCTTTACAAGACAAGTTGAGGTAGCTCAGAGTTCATGCATGACAATGACAGTATAGTATAACTGAAACAGCAGGGTTTATCAGTTTTTGTCTCTAAATCCAAGCTGTATTTCCATGTTAGAAATAAAAGGCATTTTTTAAAAAATTTCAAAAGGCATATTTAGGTATATTAAGGGGGTTTATTCCTTTTCTCATGTGGCAGTGGTTGCTCAAGCAATAAGATAATATATTAAATAGTGTCAGAGTATTCTATTCTTGTGTCACACTGTATGTGTTGCTAAATGATGCTCAGAGACTTCCCCTAGTCACAAGATGGAAATATATATCCTTCAGAGAGAAAATGACCATTTTTTTAAAGTTGTGAAGTATGACACTAAATTCTCGAAGAGAATGGAATCCTCTGTATCATATTCAGCATTTAGGCATCCTTGAGACTATGGAAAACCCAAAGTACTGTATAAGTAGGGCCTTTCTAAACAGGAAATGAAGATGGACTATTTCTGTGGCCAGTGATGGTGACTGTGGCTTATCCAAACGAAAAGGATAGTGAAGATGTGTAGGAACACCCACAAAGAAGGGAAATGAAGCTAAACAGGCATTTGAAGGTAATAGGAGAGGGAGCTGCAGAGAGATGAAACGGCTGAGTGGTTGCTTAGGGAATAAAACAGCCCCAAATCACTCTGCTGGAAATCAGCTGACAAACCTGGCTAAATAATTCTGTCATTCAAAAACAAAAGCAAAAATGGGAGTGTGACTTTCAAGCTCTGCTTTGCTGTATAGCACATACAGAAATGAAATATGGAGACTTGTAAAGATGTGCATTGCATTTTAACAGCAAATTGACACTATCTGCATCCAAGTGCAGACCTTCAGCTCAAATACAAATTGATCTGGTTCTTATTCTGCTGCTTTTAAACCTGTTCTACCTACATATGGTAAACTTGAATGAGTTTATTTTGAAATTTATCCTCAGTTATAACTCTCCAAAGGTATTCCAAAAGGAGCTTTAACTCAAACATCATAACAAACATAATCAACATAATAATTAGACATCACAGACAGAAATCTGTATGCTCTGAGCTGCCTTCAGATAGATTAGAACAGTTTTCTTTCACATTGTTGAAGGGATTTTAGTTTGTGTCAATAGTTTTTTCTAAATTAGATGAAAATAATGCCTATGTTTTCACATCTTTTTCTGTTTTGAGAGAGATCTGAAAAAAAAACCAAAAACATGTTGAAAGATAAGAAACCTCTAAATTCCAGAAGCTCTCCCTCCTATCATGATCACCAAGCTGCCAAACATTAGCAAAATCATTCTGTTTATGAATACTTCTAATTTAAAACTTCCTAAAGCAGCAAAATTTTGAAAAAAAACAATCAAAATTCTATCAAAGCTTCTAATTTATATCACCCAAAATTAAAAAAAAACAAAAAAACCCCAAAAAATCACATTCAATAAAACCGGTTATTTTTCAGCCAAGGTTGTCCTTTAAGAAACAGTTAAAGGAAAAAACAGATATAATTAGTTAGATTTTAAATCAATCAGTTAGTGAAAAATAAACCTAATGTCCTTGATATTGGGTTTGGTATTGATTTCCCTATTTTTAGTTGCAGAAAATCAAATACTCTGATTCACTATAGTATGATTGCAAAGTTTAAACTTCTGAGTAAATGTGAAGAAACTGTTTTTGTAGCACACCATTGCCTAAAATTCCAAAAGAATAATTTCTGTCACCCAAAGTCTGGAAGAAATACTACTTTATGTAAGACTGAAAGAGTTACTTGAGTGGAGAGTTTAAGTAACACAAATCATGAATATTTTCATATCTTTTATGCCCACTCTTTCCACATAAGAACCCTACACCTAAAATTCAGAGTAAATAGCAAGGACTGATTTTCTGTTAGTGTCAAACACTTGTAGAAAAAGTTAGCAGCTTCATTGTTTAGATAATTTCAGTGCTAAAATATATCATAGCAACAGCCCAATGCTGGCCTCAAAGACCTTATTTTTATTCTCCTTTGCACCAAGCTACTGTCTGTGCTTGCTGTGCCTGAATCTTCTTTTTAGCTAGAACACAGCAGAGAAAGAAAAAATCTGTCTTAAGAAATATTTTGATATACCAAAATTTGCTTTTATTTTTTTCTCAGACAAATGCCATGTCTATCATTAACTTGTAAGAAAAGAAAGAAACGTGTGAGTTGGAAGTTCATGCAATTTAATAACTGTAGGGTGATAATCTAAAACAAAGGAAATGTATTGTGGGATTCAGTTTGCAGGATGTGTTCCATTCAATGCAAATGCATGCACATGGATGCGTAAAGATGTTTGAAATATCTGCTGCTTACCTCCAGCTGTCATTCCAGGGTGGCATAGCATTCCCCTTAATCTTTTGTCACTTCTGCCAATTGTGTGCATACTTTTGGATTTGGATGCTTTGGTACATGTGAAATGCTATTGTGCATGTATGTAATAGCAATTAATCAAATTCATAGAGAGGAATTGTCATGGTTTTACCCCAGACTTCAAATAAGCTCCACACAGCCTCTCATTCACTCAGTGGCATAGGAAGAGAATTGGAAGAACAAAAGCAAGAAAACTCATTGGCTGAAAGAGAGACAATTTGAGAAGTAAAGCAAAAGCCACACAAACCAAAGCAAAAAGAACTGATTCTCTGTTTCCTACAAACAAGCAGGTGTTCAGCCATCCATAGGAAGCTAAGGCTCCATTGCACACAATGGTGACTTGGAAAGAAAAACACCATCACTACAAATATAGGTCCCCTTCCTCCTTCTTTCACCCACCTTATACACTGACTATGATGTCATATGGTCTGGAATATTACTTTGGTCATTTGGGGTCACCTGTGCTGGCTGTGCCCCCTCCCAACTCCTTGTGCACCCCTAATCTCCTCATTGGTGGGGTGAAGCAGTGACTCTGTAAACACTGCTCCATGATAACGGAAACATCCCTGTGTTATCAACACTGCTTTCAACACAAACCCAAAACAGCCCCATATTAGATAGGATGAATAAAATAAACTTTATCCCAGAAAAAAAAAAAAAAAAAAAAGCAAGCAAGCAGTACAGGGATCATTTTGAAGTTAGATACCGAAATTTCAGTGTTTGCATGCAAATTGGACATACAAGCTGGACCAGTGGTCCATGGGGTGGAAATCAGTGCAGCCAAGGATGTGCAGAATACTTGTCTGCTCACTCCAAAGTAGATTGTGCTGAACTGAGACTCTGGTCTTTACAGAGCACCAGTTACCTTCAAGGAGCTATCTAAATTCACATTTTAATAGGAAGAGATCATGACAATACAGTCAATGAAGCAGAGACAGGAATCCATCTTATTTTTAAAGCAGATGGCTATGTATTTTAGGCTCCACTGCCTGTATTGACTTCCATTTACTAAATATCCATTTACTAAAATGGATATCCACAATCTTGTGTTACAAGTAGACGGCTAGCCCTTACATGAAATGTTAGTGGAGGAAAGTTTTCTGCTCTAGAACTTGCTACAGGAATTGTATACATATAAAAGATGGAGTTGTCAGGAAGTCAGTAAAAATATATGAAGTAAAAAACACTGCACATTCTCTGCAGAAAATCTTCATATACACATAAAAAGCACACGTCTTCCTTATATATGCCCCAAAGAATGCTCACTAATTTAAAAGAAATTTATCATACTAATGCAATGGTAATTCAAAACTCAATGAGCAACACTATGCTTCAGAATCTGTCAGGTCTTTACAAAGTCAAAACTCACTGACATCATCAATTAAGCCAGAAAGTTAGCTTCAAGCTTAAAACCTTTTCATTGATAAGTTCTGCATTTATTTATAGCTTTGGGTTCTTGCTCTCATGACAGAATCATGTAATCATTTTGGCTGGAAAAGACCATCTAAAATCAACCTCCAACCTTTGGCTGATCAGAATCCTGCTGTATTATATGACAAGAATTAAAGAAATTGAATTTACAGCAGCTGCAATAAATCTGAAAAATATGGTTTCTGCAATTTTGACCTATCTTGATGGACTGAAGGAAGGGTGAGGGAAACTGCAATCTTAATAAATCTCCTGAAGTTAAAGATTTAAAACTCACAACGTTTCAAATTACTGAGGACAGAAATACTTATTTGCTGTTGAATTCTAGGTAGCATGATATTCCAGCAGGAAACATTTCATAAGAATTGAACTTATGACCCCAGGAGTTGCAAACAAGTACTTGAGTCACATGCAAATAAAAGGTTTGCATATTGAACAAAAAGACAAGTAAATTGATTGCCATTTCTTTGATCTTCCCAGAATCAGAAAATGACATGTGAATTACAAGGAAAGGAAGCCTAGTAAGGACAGGAAATAAAGATAGCACTCTCATTGTTGTCCCTGCATACTTAGGGATAATTGAACAACATTAGTGTTCATCAGATACAGTGTTTTCCAGAAGGTTGTTTCTGTTAAATAACAACTATGAAGTTGAAGATCCAGCTTACATCCTGTTTGTTTGTTTGCTTGTTTTATTCTTCAAAGGGAAGTTGAATGGCTGGCTAACAGAGGGAAATGGAGAGTAAAACTCATCAGCAGGGAAAGCAGTTACAGATCACATACTCAGCCACAACAAAGGATCCAAGACCATCACAATTTTTGTCACTAGATTTATTTCTAAACCCCAGACGTATCCTATTCTAAAGCTGCTTTACAAATCCAATCTATTTTCAGTCTACTTTCCCTTCATTTCCTGCTGTTTAGTTGGGTATTGAAGCTAATGTGTGCTTTCAAAAGTGGTTATATGATTGACCCAAATAATTGCCAACCTATCTCAGTACTACCAGTTGTTTCAGTTGTTTTTGAAATAACTTTGAAATGTGTGGCTCTCAAGTCTACTCAAGAGATTATAACCTTTTTTCTCTATATTGGTTGGGTTCTGTAGTTAAATGAGATGCCTTGGTTGCCAGAGGCTCATATTTATAGACTTCATCTCTGAGAAAGTGAGTGAGAGTAATAAATCTTATAATGATTTACATCACCTGTAAAATATAATGAAAATTTGATGGGAACAAAAGAAACGAGTAGGGTCATCAATGAACTTTCAGAAATGTAGGAGAGCTGCTTATGTACAGGTGAACAGCAGCAGTGTCTATGTTTTTTTGACTACAAAGTAACAGGGAGCATGCAGACACCTTTACATGTGGAACTACATAATTTAAGTAGTTTGGAGTTAGAATAGGAATCCTCAAAGAAAAAGATGAATTAGTGTTACAAAAGAAAATATTATTGCTTTTAAATCTACTTGATCCAATAATTTAGGGTCAGTGACAATCCAGAAAGACATTTGCAGTAGAGCAAGTTAAAGTGGTGTAAACAAGGCTTATACGAACAAGAATTAATCAAAAGTTTTCCAAAGACCAATTTTTTGGATAAAAATAATCACAGGAATATGCCAAGAGCTGAACACATTTGGCAATATTAATAATGATCTAAAAAGAGAAACATTTCAACACTTTTTGATTACAGCACTTTTCTTTTCATGCAAATATTCCTTTGATATAATAAAAGGTGAAAAATGACAAAATAAACCTTTTCAGTAGGCTGAAAATAATGAAAGGCCTAACACTAAACAATCATGATTTCAGATCGTGAAACATTTCTGCAGAAAGCTATGTCATGTTCTTTTGGAAGAAAAAGAGCAAGAAAATAAATCTTCATAAGACTCACAAAATGCAAAACCAGCTCAGACCTCTCTTGGAAATGGATTAATAGTCCAAGACATTGTCCTCTGGATGACACACACACCAAATTTGGTGTGCTGGCCATCTTCCAGAAAGGGTAATTACATTCTGTTTACCTGTTATTCTCCTGCTGTTTTTCTTGTAAGATGTAGTTTTTGTTACATTCTGTTCCAAAATATTGTTAATGATGCTGTCTTCACAATGATGGTTTTTTCTTTGGTTTTAACCATTAAAAAATACACTTTCTGTTGAATGCATGTCAAAAAACCAGTAAGTGATAAGTTATGACCCTAAAAATTAATTCTATAGCACCATATCTATCTGTCTCGTTTTGAGCCTTCAGCAATACAAAATAAACTTTGTGAAAATCTCCACAGCTGCTGTCATGCAAGATAAGTCTGCGTTCAATAGAACACCCAAGAGCAAAACTGAAATCTAAAGCATTTTTGACCTGATGCAGATAGTAGAAATTCTGATTAAAGGTTGCATTGTATACTTACCTACTACAACAGATTTAATTCCTGTGTAAGCTTTCTTCACTAAGATCTTAAGTATTTGACATATCAATGACATTATATAATTATATGAACAAATAAAAATCACTGCTTCCTTGATTATTCTGCCACCTACTCCTGATCAGTATCTACTAGAAATATTCAAATATATGAGAGTAAAATTTTACATATACATTACCTCTTTTCAAAGTTTTAAATACTTTTTAAATACTTTTAAAAACTGCTAGAATATTTCCCTATAATAGTAATTCAAAATACTCTTTCAATGTTAAAATTCTAGGTCAGGCCAGATTCCATATGCATGTACCTTCATCACTAGAAATTCTGTTGGACTGGTTTCCATCTTCCAGGCAAGGCTTTCAAAGCTTGTATGTCCATGTATCTTTTCCATTATGCTTAAATACTTGTTCTGGAATACTCAGCACTTTTGTGCCATTCTGGAACTTTGCAGCAATTGGGATCTCACCTATTCATATTATCCCACTTTTTGAATTTAATAAATAAAGGAGTTATACTTTATTTCTAAGCTTCAGAGTTTAAGAATATTCATAGGTTATTCCCTGTTTGTTGCAGACCACTGCTAGTCTGTCGGTGGGGGTGGAAGAGGCAGCAGTGCCACCACCATCCAGGAGCGTGTCCCTGGGGAAGCTGCTCTGCAGCACAGGCACACACTCACAGCACCAGACAGCTCCTTGTAATCCCTGAAGGCAAGGAAGTGGGAGGGGTCTTCGTATGGAGTTCCACAGTTTATTCCAGCCACACGTGGCAGAGTCTAGGAAAAAAGGCAAGGGGACCATGGAGGGTCCAGGCTTTAAGCAGAAGGTTGAGGGAGGGCAGAGCAGAGCATCGGGGTCCAATGGGCTGAGGGCTCAGGGGTGGTACAAAGGGTTACAGGCAATAGGGATGCAGGAGGCAGGACACTGGGACGAAATGGGGCAATGGGAGACCAGGGAAGAGAGAACGTTCTAGAGAACATCCATATAAGGAATAAAGGGGTGGAAAGGACAATGGGACAACCAGGGAAGTAGAACTGGGGTATGTTTGCATAAGCAGAAAAGCACCTTGGGAAAAGTATCCAGCTTGCCACCCTAGCCATGGGAGAACAGTTTTACCTAGGGTTTGTCCCTCCAAGAGATTTCAATGAATCTACCAACCTCCACGTTTGTTAACTGCAAATTAAACAAACCCTGGATATTGGGAATTACCAACTAATTATGTGGAAATAAATACTCAGACTCTTCTCTGGATAATAAGTGTGAGTTCTTCCATAGCAGGTAACAGTAAGTGGTGGTTTGATTTTAAGAATAGAGAGTTTGAACTTTGCCCTTGCCTTCCTTTCCCCTTCTTTCCCCTCCTCTCTCCTCCTCTCCCTTGTATCAGCAGCTGTGGCTGTCAGAGCCTACCAAATGAGCTAACTATTATCAAGAGGAATTCAACCACTGTTTTAATAAATATGAAATCCAAAATGTTTACATGATTCCTACATTTTGTCATATGCCTTCAGGAAAGGTGTATCTTCTTCCAGTAGAGTTTTTGAAACTGGTATTTAATTTTCATTTTATTGTCTGTTTGGAGCAATGTGTTCTCTGAATCTTTTGCCTGCCTGGCTTTCATATGATAATCAGAACTGCCATATGTTTAAGAGATTTGTTTCTCACTTAACTGCTTTAACTTGCTGAAATAATCAGCATGACTCAAAGCCAAATTCAATAGCTTGATGAAAAGAACACTCAGGAAGCAACTGTCCATCACTTTTTCATACTGTGACAAAATGGTTTTCGTTTTACTGCAATAATTTTGAGCAGTTGTTGTGTGTTCACACCATTCTGTTTCGAACTTCCTTTTGAGAACAGAGCTGAGTTAATTTCAATGAAATAGCTATTGTAGTTGTATAAAAATTACTCACTAATTCAGGGACATGAAAAAAATTCTGAAGTTGCTATGGACCAAAATACTTATTTAGCACTTCAAACTACATATACAAACAAATTAGAAATAGAATAATACCTGTCTCAAATTGCAATGTTATGGAACTTATATTTGTGTCATATATGAAAACCTTGTGTAGAAATGTTTTGCTGAAGAAAAAAACTAACCAGGAGGTGTTCACTAAAACAGATTAAGTTTTCTTATGTTTCTGCTTGAGTACTGGTTCAAATGTAAGCAGTGAAAAGAAAAGATGGATTATCTGTTGGACATGATTTATGTACACTAAGGCAGACATTTAGTACCTTTATTAGGAAAACTTATGTTTTAGGCTTTGTATGCATGACACAAAAGATACTGAATCGGTACAATAACTGCAGTAAGCCTTAAATAAGCTTCACTTGCTGATACATCCTAACAAAATAAGAACTTATGATTTTCTCTAATATGTTACTTATTTCTTATCCTGTTCTTACATAAATTATGAGAAGGGAAGGCAATAAAGATAACTAATAAATATATTTGTATTAATCCTATAATTGTACATAAATGTTTTTAATTAAAATTGTCAATACTGTAAAGTCTGAATATTGCTAATCAGCTGAGCTCATAAACTCTCTTCAGTGTTTTGTTCCCCTCTGCCTGGAAGTAAAACTACATTGTTTAATTATTAGCTTCACGAAAGACTATGCTATGTAATATTTTTCTTTTTATCACATTTTATTGATATCTTCATTTGCACATGCATATTTCTTCTTGTAGAAGAAAAAAATGACAATATTATTAGCTACATAACTTATTACAAAATTATAAATGTGTTGTAGATTCAGTATTAGGGCCAACATAGAAAAGCCAGAAAAACCTCAAGAGAGAAATCAATAACTAGGAACTGTATAAGTTTTCTGGTAAAAATAAACTAAAATGTATATTTTGTAAAATCTGTATCTTAACTACAAAAAGTACATTTTAATATTTTTTTCTCCAGGAGTTAGATACATTAATATCTGAATTGTGTTTTATACCAGTTTCGGTGATAAAGCTTGAATTTCTTTTCATAGATATACTTTGGCCAGGAGGTAAGTTTACTTGTATGTTAGTGTCATTGTAGCTTTTAAGTAGGCATAAAAATAGAATGGCATCAGTTTAAGTATTTTATACTGGTGCTATCTTTTTATTATTTCTATAGTGTCAGAAACCAGGTAGATCTGGTTGTATAGCATATACACACATAGCATTTTATGTGCAGCTAATATAGCTTGTGCTTTGCTTTGTTTGTTTTGGTGCACTTTCAAAATGGAATATTGGAACACACAACAAGAGCACTGGGAACTAATTAATACAAGAGCAGATCACAGTCAATTTAGTGAGTAAGGCTGATCAAACCATAATTACTTTTAAATGTTAGGTGCTATCAAGAGTTAGAGTCACATTAAGACTTCAGGAAAGGATGTAAAGGTAAAATGTGACAGGTCCTAATATTAACATCAAAGGTTGCCATGTCTTAGGAGTAGCATGAATGTTACTTAAGGAAATGATAGTGCCTTTGCAGGAAAGACAATATAATTATCTCACATCTTCCTAGTTTAGTTTTTTCACACCTTCCACAAAAGCTGCTGATATTGAAAGCTTTGGCAAACCTTGAACTGTTGAGCAACCTTGCAGCCCTGTGATTTCATGTTGCCGTTGCTAGCAACAAGTTATAGTACTTGTAGCGTTGTTTTACTTGGTTTAGCTGTAATAATAATTTCTCTAATTGACCAGTTGTCTGTACCTAATTTGTTTAAATTCTGCTTATCTTTGCATGATACAACTAAAATTTTACACAACAGTAACAAGCAGATCTTCCACAGGTAGAATGAGATATTCCCACCTTTTCTTTCCCACTGGCAGTAAATCATAACCATCTGACTGGGGAAATATTCCCTTATTCATGTAGACCCCACTGTTTCTGCAGGGACCATGTGTTGTGTACTTACTTAAACCTTTATCTGTAAGGATCTAGCTTTCAGTAAAACCAGAGATTGGCACTTGAACACCTTTCTGAATCTGAATCTAGAAGGACAAAGATGCTGTTTGAGTGTGACCCCATGGCTATGGAAGACACGAGTGAGGCTGGTGCCTACAAAACTCAGGTAGTTCCCAGGGATGTGCAGTGACTCAGAAGGAGGAGAATGGTAGATGGTACACTCAGCAGGATGTTGCTAAATGCCAGGTGAGGAACTTGCCCTTTCCAACTGATTGCAGTGTGTAGCTGCCCACTCAGAATTGGTACGAAAAGCTAACATGTAATCATTTCTCATCTATATTCAATCAACAAAATTTCAGTTAATTTGAATAATTTCCTTAACATTTCTTAACATGTTTTTTAATCTCAATACTTTTGGTTCATTTGGAGGAATGTTGTGCTTACGGCCGCAGTTATGCTTACAAATGTGGGGAAAGCAAAGTGAAGGACTTCAACAGGAATTCAACACGTGACTCCAAACAAAGATAGATAATCTAGTAACAATCACTCCCTTTTGCCTAAAAGCAGAAACAATTTTTAAAACACATGATATGTTTATAAGTATATTGGCTTAAAGGAATTCAAGTAAGACAGAAGAAAATTCATTTGGGAATCTTTGTGGGGTTTTGGAGTGAGTTAGATTCTTGGAAGCATCCTAGCTGAGCAGATTAAAGCTCAGTTCCCTTGATGCTGAAGCACCACTCAACAAGTTTGGAGAATTTCCCAGGAAAACTTAGCACATTATTCCACTGCAGATCAAAGTGTGTGTGTCTTTACTGACAGCAGTTCTAAGAGCCTTTTGGAGTTCTACTTCCACAGCCCACCTGCAGCTTTACATGTATGAATGCTTTAAAAACATTACCTTGATTTCCTGTAAGTAAAATAAAGTCAGTCAACAGGAAAAGAAGACACGTGGAAAGTCAGAATTAATTTGATTCATAGTACATTTCTTTTACACAGTTCTCCCCATTTATTTCTTAATTTCTATTCTTCCACAGATAAAAATTAATAGAATGTAGAATTATTCTACTTTTATATAAGATAAAGTCCAATTCCTTCTCCTGAGAAACCATGATCAAAGAAATAAAGATTATTGTAAAACCAGGTTTAGGTTTTTTTGGGGGTTTTTCAACTTTGTATGAGATTGTACTTAAAAAAAAAATAATAAAGAAAGCAGTAGAGATATGGCTGAAATAGGAGAAGATATTATAAATCCCAGTGACATTAAGTCCTGTGGATTTCAGGCTGCATTAAAATTCCCTGGAATAAGTTGTGCTGAGATACCTCCCTCAAATTCTGGGAACACCATAATTAGAAAAGTGAGTGCAGAAACCAGGGTAGTGGTGGAGATCTGGTGAGCAACTCCCCATTACCTGGCCCACGTCTGAAGTTTGTTTTCTACAATCAGTGAGAACACTGACAACCATTTTTAAACTTTTTGAAAAGACAAAGAAATCCTTTAGAGTAATTTATTCTATTAAAGGAAAGTTCACTTCTATATCTTTGATACTTAAATTGCTTCTTCCATTTGATTCACCTTTCCCTTCACCTGCACCTCAATTTATCAAAATTGTTGTGTCTGGGTTTACCTAGAGACTAACATTGTGACTAAGATATCGTCTTGAGGTACTTGACTCTTTTTTCTTTAGCTAATACCTTGCTTGCTAGAAAGAATAAAGAAATGAGCATTGCCTTTCGCTCATCCCCAAGTTCCTGGATATGCTAAAAGTCATGCTCTAAACTTGACTTCCTTTCAGTCTAATATCTTGTGTTTAAATTCAGTCTAATGTTTAATATCTAATGTCTAATATTAAGAAAAGTACTATCAGAGTTTTGAACTGGATAAATCTTTTGGAACACTGGTGATTAGAGTAGTGACTTTCAACAAAGTCTATGATGTTAGTTTTTGATGTTCTTGTATCTCTAATTTTAGTGGCATAAAGTTACAGTGCAACTTTTAAGGAGGAAGGCATTAGTGGAATCGTGTGTGCTTTACAGGGACAAAAACATCCTGATGAGCTATATTTATTTTTTTTTTAATATAGTTGATTGTTTCATTTTCTTCCAACATCTCTGTCACATCAAATTATACAGAATATATTTAATATAATAGTAAAGACATTAATCCAAATTTGTCAGCTAGAACCACACTGCCAGGTGCCAGTAGCAGATTTTTCCCATTATTTTTATGTAAAATGCTGAGTTTTAGACACCAACTTGAATGCCATTACATTGGTATTTTCCACAAGAATATAGCAGTAACACAATCTGGATTGTCAGTATAGTTAAGTGTAAACATAACCATGAAAATAATGCTTCTGTGTATGTCATGTAAGAACTTCCTGTTGATAAGTTTGAATGCATCTTTGTCAAGCAAATGTGCCAATATCACAGCAACTGCTGAGAAGACATTTTAGATGTTTCAGATTAAATAGCATTGACGTAACTTCTGCCTTGGAGACAGATGTATCTCTGCACCCAGTGAGTTGGTATTAATTGCACATTACATTGACAGATTTGTTTTTCTTGAGAATGCAGATTTGATATTTTTCTTCCTTCTTATACACCCCAAAATCAAAATCTGAGTACTTACATGCAATGAATAGCTGATGCTTGTTGTCTATCACCCAACACATTGCATACATGCACATTTTACAGTAAAAGCTATTATTTCATTGCAGCAACTGAGATATTTTTAGGCATAAGTGCTTTGTTACACAAGGTTCTTGTATGTGTGGAGAATTTTTGCACCTTATTCCACCATAATCTTCTAACTCTGTTTTTTTGGTGGTTTTTTTTATGGCCTTTAACTTTCACCTGGTCTTTGCAGAGCCCAAAGTGCAGTTTCTGTAATAGAGCTTGGAGTAAGAATGCCTGGTAAGTCATTGACTGATTAAAAAAAAAATAAAAAATAAAAATAGAAAGAGGATTCAAATGTCTGAAAGGCAGCAACTCCATAAACATATATTTTGAGGTCCTGTTTACCGTTTTATCAGATAAGAAGCAAAAAAATAAATATAAACCCTAAAGAAGTAGAAAGAAAGAAAATGTAAAACTCTGAGTCTGATGAAATATGATAAAATGGTGTTAATCAAGGATATGGTCTGATTGGTGGTTGAAAATTTATCAAGCGGTAGAGAAATTGATGTGTGGTATTCTCAGCTTTGTAAATTTGAACACTTTTCTACCTACCAGGCCCCAAATGTGTTCCAGATGTCTTGATGGAAAATACAGTGCACAGAAGAAAATCTAAAGGGCAATTCTCTAAATTAAATCCCTGAATTCATCTCTAATGTTTTCATAAAATATACATGAACTGCTTACTTTATTGTAAAATAAAAATAATAATAAAAAAAAAAGATAACTGTAAGCTGTAAGCTTTGCATAAAAATACTTGGTTTGTCTTATGCACAACTTCAATACGCAGAGATAAGTGTACTTTAAGACTGAATAAAAAGAAAGTGCTTTTCTAAATAGATAACGTTATAGGTTTGAATGTTGCAAAGTAATTAAAGGATATAATACCCCATTATAAGAGATCAATATACACTTGAGATCAGGGCAGGATTTATTTCTAAAATGATATAGCGCACAGTGATTTCTATCACTTTTTCAGTATTGATCTGATGTGAACCTAGTTGATTTGACTTCTCAGCTTGTTTTCCAAGGTTTTAAAACTGCCTGTGCCTCCAGAGTGAAATTAAAGTCAAGGCTGTTTGCATGTCTACATAAACTGCTGTTAGCAGGTCCCAGTCAGAGACTCTTCAGTAAACAAGCTGTTTATTCCTTTGAAATGATCAGTTCCATCTCTGTTCTGACAGTTTCTTAGAAACTGATTTTCATAAGAAATTCTTTGATGAGAATGGTGAGTGCAAGGAGCACGAAGCTATAGCCTATTGCTTTCTTTTACATGTTTGTTCTTTTAGTCATGAAGGAGTTCTTTACAGTATTCTGATCAGAAAAATGATGGTGGGGAAATTTTTGCAATGATTTTTAATTGGCTTTAACTTGACACAGTTGATATAGATGATGCAGCAATTACTTGAATAAAAACGAATAAATTAAGAGAATTACAAGAACTATTGCAGCATTGTTTAGCAGCAAGACAGCCAACAGAAGGGGACAATCTCATTTTTCTCAGTCTATTAAAATTGGAAACTGCAGAAAAAACACCTATAGACTTTTATTTACACATGGGTCTGGGATATCTTTCTCATTTCACCCCATGAAATATGAGAAGAGCAAGTCTTTTGGACAGTGACTTTTGGCACTTACAGTCATTGGCAGGGTTAGAGGTTGGACCCCCCAAAACTCCAGTTCTCAAAACTACTTCCAAACTTCCACACAACATTTCAAGCCCACAGATTTGGGTGGCAGGAGTTAACTTTTATTCTAACACCAGGGAAATTTTAAAGCTTTCTTTTGAGATCTGACTAGGAAAGATTAATCATACAAAATAATATACATAAAACATTGGGATTTATAAGACAGAAATTGTGTCACTTTTTTGGCTAAGTTTCTGTATGCAAATTTGTTATATAAAAGAGGAATAGAAAAGAACGTATTTCTCTCTTCTCCCCGTGTACTTGGCATTTCAAAGGTTATATGGCAATTTGAAAGACCTGGGTTAAAGTACAACTTTTGTATTTGCAATCTTCTGATCATCATTAGCATGAGGTTAAGCTGTTTTGAAATGTCATCCACCATTCTCCTAAAGGGCTCTGTATCCACTGGGTCAAACTCACTTGAGTGTTGATTGTAGGTGTTGATTTGAAATAATAAACTGTAAAATGTATTCACACCCCTCTCAGAGGAAATGAGATGTTGTGAGATGCGAGATGGAAGGGTAGGCTCTCACGGGCATGGTGAATCTTCTGCCTCTTTGACATGAAACAAAATCTTCATAACAAGTGGCTGGAAGTGAGAGTGCTCCTCCCCAACAAGTGCCCTCAGCCTGCTGGTTAGGACACTCGTGTGGGAGGGCGAGATGTGGGGTTTGGTGCCCGGGACTTTCAAGTCCAATAGGAGGTCTCTGATGCTCCAGTGTGAAATGACAGGGGCACAGCAGCAGAACCTCCTCCTGCTATCTCCAGAAAAAACAGTGACTCACTTTCCGTTTAGACGTTATACACCAAGAGAGCCTGGTGAACAGAAGTACTCTCAATAACACAGAGTTCATTATTTAGCACAACTACTGCAGAAAACTGAGTTTTCCTGTAGGATGCTTTAGGTAGTTTTTCACTGAATAAATCATTATATAATTTTGGGCCCTATTCTGAACTGCCTAATTTTCTTTAGACTGAGCAGAAGCCCAAACTAATTTTGTTATTAAGTGTAGATTCTGTTTGCAGCATCAGAGACCTCATGACCTTGTTCTACCTGAGGCTGTAACTCTTATATATGTTTAAAATTTCTGTATTTATTTTTCCACAAAGGAGCAATGGGAGTTCTTGATTAAGGGGTATAACCAAAACTTTTTAAAGGGAAAACATGTCTTTTTCTACAATCACTCACTTCTTTGATGATATAGAACCAGTAGTTGTATTTTAAACATTACCTGAGACAGTCTTGTTATATTACCATAAATTCTGTTTCTGAGTCAGTATCAAATTGACAAAAGAACTCTTCCATCTAGAAAAAAAAAGCAAAAAAAAAAAAAGCCAGCTGTTTCAGAGAGGGTAATGTCCGTTTGCTTTGCAAGTCTCTGTAGTTTAAAGTTGCATTTGCCTTGACTTTCAGGTAGATCTGATTTTGGCTTGGTTGTATTGGTTTGCTTATTCTAATGGTAAGATAAAACTTTCCATGAAAGGGTAGCTTCTTAGATTAGGTAAATCAATGTAATTCAATTGATTTTCGTGTTTTGATGATCTGCACAAACTGAGAATCTGCCTCAAAACTGAGCATTTTATTACCAGGAACCTTTTTATTTTTAATTGAAAAATATTTATGTTTTGTCTGGATTTCTAATTATGCAAAACAACTGACAGCCAGTGATGCCAGTGCTGTTTACTCATTATATACTACAGACAGCAAAACAAAAGATTTGTAATTTCTCCCCATGCCTCCCTGAATATTAAATCTAGAAGATTAAATGCTTAGGTGTTTAAGTCTCTACAGTAGCTTAGCATTCGAGGAGCATTTACTCTGTTAAATCATTTAAGTGGCTTGAGGAGGTTAATGAAAACACAGAAGAGCCTCAAGCTTCCTAAATAGAAGCTAGAGGATGATTTTAAAAGGTTAAAAATTACAAGATCTCAGACATTTTGAGAGAGCAGTGTCAAGATTCTTTACCTGAGCTATTTCACAGTAAATAAGAAAATAAGTATTATCGTCCTGTTTTAGCAGTTTTGATTTGTTTATTAACAAAAATTTCAGCAAACGGTGAGGGTTTTTTTCTGGGTAGTAAATTAAATAAGATATGCAGCATAAAATGTAACACACAGAGACATATTAAATCAAACATTCTCATCCTGCTTATGTCGGTCCATAACCAGGAATGATGTGACCACCACCCTATTTTAGAAAGCTTGAGGAGGCTTTTTCCTGACCCCTGCTCAGTTTAAGAGGCGGTGACTTGAAGTCAGCCTTTCTCCTGGAATCCCAGCTGTACTGCTTCTCTGAATTCCCCCTTGAAAAATGTGAATGTCTGCCTTAACTACACTTTTTACAGAAAATTGATTCAAATGATCTCCCTGTTCTTCAGTAAACTTGATGGTGTAAATTCATAAGCGTAATGCAGAAATAAAGATGTTGCAGTGATTTCTCATAGAAACCAAATATGAGTTGCTGCCATGCCTACCAGCAACTGTGTGTATATGAAGTTAGACACAGCCTGCATATAAGTTTCCTGCTATAAGCCAGTGCTAAGACTAGACAGACCCAAACAATGCTAAATAGCAGTGGTGTTTTTATTCCTTTACAAAATATTCTCATTCTTGGTATCTTTTGCTTCTGGGCTGAAAATGTCTTGTCATCATATTTATATTCAATCTAAAATATACAAACCCAGATGTCTGGACACCATAATATTTCTTATTTTTAATCATGTTTTCACTTATGTAATGTATGGTTATAAAATGACCATCGCCTATGTACCACAAAAATTAAATCAATTGTATATATTTTAGAGGTTGAAGAAATAATCTATCAAGAAATAGTAAGAAACCAGAATTTGTCTAAAGGGTTTTTTCGACTGTACATTTAGTTCTGTGTTAGCCAACATCTAATGATAAGATGATAGATTTTAAGGTTAGGATTAAATATTCTATTGTAAAAATACAGACAAAATATTTTCTGATTTCCTGCAAAATGATTTTGGAATCTCCCTGTTTACTTATATATCATTAAAGTTTTTTAGATTAATCAGCAGTTCAAGAAAACAAGTTATTTCTAAATATTTTTTGGTCAAAGCACTACTGATGATATTGTTTTTGACAAAATTTACCATACATATTACCATAATTCATTAAATTGAAATGATTACTAAGTTCTTTGGAAAACTGCTATGTCTGTATGGTTTTTTTGATGGGGGTCCTCCAACTTTCCTACATGTTCTAACTAGACCAACTTGGTTTTTCACTAATATTCTTTCCTCAGGTGAAGTTCCTTCATTTTGTAAACCTTATTAATGCTGTAGGCAGAAACTAAGCAAGCTACTCACCTGCAACTATTTTAAAAATACTTAAACGAACATTTGCCATTTCAGGGTCAGTTTGCATTCTGGATGAATGCTCAGATCTGCTCTTTTTTGTACTTGCTGATTTACCCAGGCTGCCAATTACTGCCTGCTTGGCATCCAGAATCACATCTCATATCTCACCATTTGTGCGGATGTTGTATGTCATCACTTCACTCTAATAAACACCTGAGACCTCAGCTTCTCTCAATTCTTAGCAACTGTGTAAACAAAAATGCAAAGGATAATCTTGAAAGGAAGGAAAAAAAAAAGAGAGGAAATAAACCCTTTCACCTGTGAAACCTCAGTCTGTGCTGGTAGAAAGAAATAGGTTTAGCTTGGCTCCTATTCATTTCTTAACTTACATCCCAAAATTGTCATGCATAATTTGATCCAAATGGATCACTTTGGTTTCAAGAAGGGAAACAGCTCAAGTAACAGAAAAGAGTGAATCACCTGTAAGTTATTGAGAAGTCAGACTGCCTCTTGGGTCAAGGTTAGGGTAATTAGCTGGTCAGCCTGAACTGCAATTTGCCTGAGGAGAAACAAATTAATTTGGTTTCCACATTTTCAGCATGACCCTGTTGCATTCTTCCTAGATCCAACAACCTCTTCTTTATGCATGACTGAAAAATATCTTTCCCACTGCTAAAGTACTAATATTTCTTTCAAAGACAGTAGTGGGTATCAGCAGTCATGAATGTTTCTAATTTCTTTCTAGTCTGCCTCGGTTTTCATACTTTTTAGCATTGACATTGTAGACTAAGTCAGCTGTAACTAGATTATGCATGCCTTTTATTTTTCAGTTCCCCAAAATTTTCTCACTAAATACACAAATGAGTTATTTGCTGCAGCATTGCCCAAGCTTCTGTAATACAAGCACATTTATTTGTGATCCTTTTCTCTTTCTCAGCTTTTTTTTTTTTGTTTGTTTTTTTCATATTGTATTTTTAAATCTTAGGTTTTTCTTGTAGCTATATAGATGTGTAAAAATGTCCTATTTAGGAAAAGAGTCACCTCTGTTAAAGACAACAGAATCTTTCAGCTGACCTCATTATTTCACCTTAGGCACTGTCTACAGTGATCACACCGAAGGATTAAATTCAGTCTAAACAGTCAGTTCTACTTGGTGCACTGAACTACTAGGAAAATTCAAATTAAGATTATTTCCGTATGTGATTCTTTAGTCAGAATCCTCTTTGCATATACACATGTGCATGTGTGTATACATGACCTTTAAAGTGTGAGGAAGCAGTAAAAAAGAAGATTAAGATTGTGCCTGCTCTAGTCTGGAGCTTGGCACAGATCCTTTCCAGACATCCCTCCCAACACAAAATATTCTGAAATTTTCAGGTAGTAAGGGATTCTGCTGACAGTTTCTGGCAACATTTTCTCTGCTAACTTATGAATTTCCCTATTGGATAGATCTTCATGTGTTACATACTTCTCAAGTATTTAAGTGTAGTATTCCTTTAAATAGAATAAAGATATTTTGCTATATGTTGTATGAACTCATATGCAAAGACAGCCTAAACTTATTCTAAGGGTCTCTTTGTGAAACTGGAGACTTTGCCTCACATGGCATTTCTGCCAAAGGAGTGCAACTGTGGTATTAAAGAATAAAGAGGTAATTTACAGCAACATGAAGGACTGACTGTCACTGCCCAGAGACGGGCTGTGGAGAACAAAACCTATTGAATAAAGCTGTCAAAATCATGTTGTCTATCTAAACTAGATTAGTACAGAATTTGGGTGATACAGCTTTTTGACTACTATTAAAATGGGCAGAATAGAATTGACGTATATCAAAGGAAAAAAAATTTCTAAGGTCATGCTAAGTAGGACTGGTAGTCTATTAGAGAAATTAAGAGTTTGAAAAACCCAGTATCCAGCAAGTGTTGTTTTTCCTTTGAAGAACTACACCTGTGCAGCATTACTACCACCTTGACTCTCAGCCCTTATACAATCACACAGGGTCCAGGAAAATACCAATAATGCCCTTGCAGAGTTTATTTCTGTTTAAAAAAAAAAAAAAAGTATATCCACAAAATATATTTGTGCATGTGGGACAAATGGTCAATTGGAGAGGAAAAGTTATTTAGACCTTCTGTAGAGAAAGATATCTGTTTCCCTATTAATCAATCACAACCCTCAAGTCAAGTCTAACCTTTCCAGATCATGCCCTGTGGTTACCACTGAACTGGCTGTTTATTTGCACAGTTCACTTCATTAAGATATGATACTATGAGCTACCTTGAACTTTTACAAAGCAAGGGGCTTGTATGTCAACAAATCTCTGTCATTTTCAGCCCATTATAAATGTATCTTGTTTCTGTTTGCTTTCTTTTAGTAAACAATCTGTCCTTTTCCATTTCACATTTTCCTGCCAAAAAATATATCACAGTTGCTCAAATTAATGTTTAGGCAGAACTGCAGGGTGAATTCCTTTCTTTCCCCTTAGGGGAAAACCTGTGAACACACAAATACATATATATGCAGACACGATCAGCTGCAGCCTGAGGCTTAGCAGCAGCCAGTTTAGATTGCTTCAGGACAGATTTTTTTGTAGAACATTATTATGCTATTTTTTTTATCTGTGACTTGTGATAAAACAATGTTTCTCTGACTCAATTTTTAATTTTTAAATTGTTCACTAAAGGCCTGAAAAACTGTCCAGCTTATCTGGCTTTAAATACTTTAATGTTGCCACTGAATTTGGAGAAAGCAATTCTGAGTTTGAAAGAAAATCAAGGACAGCTATGATACTTACATTGTGATTATCAAAGCAAATTTAATATACATTTAGATTCCATGCCAACCCATTCAGAAGCATTTCAGCTTATTGGTAAATTTGCATTAGTTTACATTTAGACCTCATCTACAAGCCATTCAATTTAAGATTCAGCACTTAGCTTTAGGATAGGATACACTAGGACAATATGATCTTAGTGATATTTATGTGCCACACAAAATACACCAGGCATTTCAGAGATCAGGATAAATATGCAAAAAAAAAGTAAAAAAAGGTAAGACACAGTTTAAAATTGGCAAATAACTGGCAAATAATTGACTTGAAGGCAGCCCTACAGGAAAATGATTGGTATATTGTATGTATCGAGCTAACTGTGAGAAAAAAAAAAAAAAAAGTATTTCTAATTATTAATATGAATCTCATTGAAACACAGAAAGTAGTTGAGCTTTTCTATTTAATGTTAGAGCTGTTTAAGCCTAGTACTTCCTGCTGTAGGCTGCTATTTATAAGCTAGATAAGCATAAAATGGACAGAAGCTGAAAGATTTAATACATAAAGGTGAAGGTTAAAATGGGATATTAGAGTAGTAATGTGTATGTCTTATGTAAGAAACTAAGTATCAGAACCAAGACAAATTTAGATTAACAATGTATATAGTTGCAAAAAGGTACCACAATCTGGAACAAACATCCAATGGAATTTTGAGAGTCTTTGTGATTAATCCGTTTGGAGGACTTTTCTTTTGGAGTTCGGTTTTTCCTCAGAGTTTAGATTATTGTTTCTTAGCGGTAGAATGAAGGACTAGATGTGGTAGGCCCTTGATAAGAGTATGTTCTAATTAATATTCACAAGTTTATTTTCTTTCCTGCAGTTCAAATAAAAACAAAACAAAACAAAACAAAAAAAAAACCAAAAAAAAAAACACAACCAAAAAAACCAAGCAATTTCTTTCCTGTGAGTTTACACTTTTAAAAATTTAGCTTCATTTATATTTTTTTAAAGTGAAAACTAAGTTTTAGAGAAAATATTTGCACTTATAACAGGTCGCTCATTTAAGGATGGGTGTTTTGCAAAGAATATGTTTGCTTGGGGTTTTTTTAGTAACAGAAGACAGGAAAAACTGCATTTACATTACAAATAACTGAAAATTCATTGAAGACTTACAATTTCCAGTTCCTTTCCTCTAATTATGTTCTCTTAAAGGAATGCCCTATAATCTTAATTCTGTATCATGAATAAATATGTTTAAATCCATCCATATGGATGGGGAAAAAAGTGAAAGCTATTTTCAAAAGGTGAGTGTAAGAAACTTAAACACATCTGTGTTTTTACAAAACACAGTTTTACATTTACATATCTGCTAGAGAATTCTATAGATAAAAGGTTTGTAAACTGTATGTAAATGCATGTTTCTATAGCAGATTCCTCCCTTTATATTTTTAATCAAAATCTGCCCCAGTATAGGATTTTTTATAAAATCTACTTTGCAAAGGCTGAAATGTGTCAAATAATAATAATAATAAAAAGTAAAAGTGAGTTATAAGAATAATGATTGCAGTGGGTCAGAGTAGGTTCCTGTGACACTGATGGATACAGAAGCATTGCTAAAGATGTCAATACAGATGTAAACAAAATCTGACAAGAAGACAGATTCTGTTGTCAACAAGAGATAAAAATGGCCTTCCATTTTGTAACTGCTTGCTGTGGTTAACGTCACCAGTACAGCACCACTGATTCTCTTGTAATTAACGGGAAGACTCTCATGAAATACATTTGTTCAAAGTAACATCTGTTTTAGGTTACTTACTCTGTCCTCTGTTTATTTTCTCATAAATATATTTTATTTCATTTTTTGTGAGCATTTACCTAAGTTTACTTAGACAATAAAGATGTCATGTTCTTACATTTGTCAACTGAAGGCCTTTTCCAGAGGATATATCTCTAATTATCTGCACTGTGTACTCTATTTTTTTTAATAAAAATGTACTCAGTGGCAATATGTCACCTCAACATAAGAGTTTTTTCTGCTCTTGATATAGCTAAATAAAGTTTGTGAATTGTTTATCTGATTCTTGCTTTTCCCTCACTAATTGATGAATATGTTCACTAATGAAATATGTTTGTTATTTGATTACATTACAGATGGTTGAATAATATTAAGAAAAATCTACAATATTTTCTGCTTTTAACTTTTAATCTTTGCTAACTCTCTTATCTCACCTAATTTGACATCGCATTTTACTCATCACCCAATCCACTTTAATTTCTCTTCAATATGAATCACATAACCCTTAAAAAAATAAAAGTGACATGAAAAGTTTTCCAGATCACAGCAGGTTTTCATATTACAGCTGCCAGGGCTCTCTATAGTATGTCTAAATGGTCTGTTAGGAACAACAAAGCTGCTCCAGAAGCACTCCCACTGCCATTCCTGCCTCAGGTTCATCAGGGACAGCTTCTCTAGACCACAATGCCCATGGCACCCTTGGCACAGTTCCAGTAATGCTGGGTCAGGTGATCCTCAGAGAGTCTGGCAATTTTTGGCTATGTACACGTATGATAAAGTCATATACCCTGACTTTATTCTAGGGAATATTTTGAGGTACTTTTGTATCTTTTAGAGTATTCCAGCTGTAGCCAGAGCTTACTGGTATTTATAACTTGTGATGTCCAAACAGAATAAATATCTTGATATGTAGCTAAAAGCCCTTTACCATAAAAGTTTATATATAAGAAAGCAACAGGTTTAATGTGTACTGAAAAATCCAACTTTGGTTCCTGTGTTGGTTTATTATGTTTTTTCTAAACTGCAACAGAACCTGGTGAATTGTGTCAGCTGAGTTCTTTGTGTTCTGTTCTTGCCTAGTGACTTTGGTTCAATAGGTAGGATGTGCAAATGAGTTTTCTCTCACTTCAGAACTTTTCTTACATACCACTTCATCTCTCTTGCATTGTGTGTTCCTCTTGTGTAACAAAGGAATAAAGGTTATGTAATTTTTTGCAATTAATTGTTTGTATTTATAATTTTAGATCATATACTGACAGTTCTGTAAAATGCCATTGCTATAATATGTTTGTATTCAACTAGCACAATGAGGCTCCAGCTTCAGCTGGGTTCTAGGCACTACAAAAGAGATTGATAATAAATGTTAATAATGAAACAAAAATATATTTAGTAGAAGATAGGAAAGTTTCAGGTTTGGAGCAAAATGTGATCATGATGACAGAACATATTATATCTTATGTACTTTTCAATTTAAGCAGAATATGTAAAACTCTTCTACTGTAAAACTGCTTATAAAAGTCAAGCAGAATAAAATAATAATTTAACCTTAGCCAGTAAGAAACTCTTTTAAGTTCATATTTTATTTTACTTCTGAAATTCACTCTGAGTATTTTTAACAGTATGCCTTGACCTAGCTGTCCCTCAGGAAAGAAAGGACCATTTTAGTCAAACTTTAATTCCTTTACTTTGAAGCAAAAATAAAGCAGATTTGAACTCATGTCCTGTGGAAGCTGGGTGATTATTGCACTGTGATCCCCTTGTTCTAGCTGTCTTATTTGTATAGATTGATCTGTAACCAGACAGCACACTGTATTTAATGTAGCAATTTCAGTTTCGGACTTCGCTAAGAGAGTGATGCAGGAGAAAGATGCAAGTCAATGCATACTCATATTATAGGAAGGTGATATCTTGACTTAGATGCAATAGATGGTATGAACTGGTGTTTCTGTCCTATAGGCTCTCTGTCTGAAAAGTACAACCACTGGTGCATTATAAAGAAGAATTTATGCCATAGACATTTACATTTCAGTAAACATACATAAATAAAATGGTACATTCATACATTTTCAATAGGCTCACAGGTATCCTTTGAAGAAAATATGTCAGATTACAGAACAAACTCTGTAGCTTCTTCTTTATTAAGAACAGTCAGAAGACTATCTTTCTGAGCTCAAATTTTTTCTTTTGTGTTCAAATAATTCCAACTCCCACTTCTTTTTTTTTTTCCTTTCTGTTAGTTCTTCAATGAAATTATGGCAAAAAAATTTACAGCTCAGTGAAATCTTTATCCTTTGTGTCACCATGACTACTCTCCAGTGAAAAAGAAACTCCTGATGTCCAAGCATAAGGATAAAACAGTAATGTAATAACACCTATCTTTTCCCTCTAAAATATATCTATTCCACTCTAAATGAGGTATACTAAATTATTCTATATCCTGTAGTGTTTCCATGTTCATATCTTGATTTGGATTCATGATAGGAATATTTGAGCATTCTATTGATCACAAAATCTTGAATAAGAGGAGGGCTAAACCTTCCTTTCAAAATTTCTGTTTCCAGTTTTCTAGTGAGGGGGTCATGACAGCTTGTTTTATTGTTTTCTCTCCAATATTTAAACTGATCTTCTCCAATTTTTCCCCTTAGTAATGCATTGTCTTTCATTGATGGAGTATAGATTTTAAAGAACTTAGGAGTCAGTCCAATTGCCTTTGCTAAGGGGTCAAGAAAGATTCCTTCACTCTCAGGTAAAAAATAGCATGATGGATTTGCTCAGGTTCCTCAAAGTCAAGACAAAAAAGGGTATACAGTTCTTGGAGAGGATTCAGGAATTTCTATTAGTCGTCTGTAAGAATATTGTGCCCAGTGTGGATAAAGATCAAATAACCAATTTTACTAAGTAAGGAAATCCTGGAATTTCATCAGTGGAACTTGAAAGTAGATATGAATCAGTCTTCACAAACTAATATCTTCGTTTGAATTCCTTTTATCCAGTTCGCAGCTGTGTAAGATGCTAGGATAAAGAAGACTAATGAGAATAGCTTTTGGAGAAGCTTGAAGAAAACACAGTCTCTATAATGTATTATACAATGTAAGTCTTGTAACTTGACTATTTTAAGGACTGGAAAATTATGTCAATACACTGAATCCTGCTTCTTAAATTGTTCCTGGTATTTCAATTACCTCTATATTCAATTACTTATTGAATTTTATTTTAATCAATCAGCTTTGGCTAGGGACTGTCTGTCACCACTGTACTAGCTCTAAGAACTTTTAGTCTGTGCTGGTGGGATGCATGTTTGTTTTTATGAAGGCTCCTCAGTTTCAAAAGAATTCTATGTAAATGTCAAAGGGTTTCAGAGAAACTGAAAGAAAAATTGCCAGACTTGGATTCTGAAATTTTTTGAATTGGCAAGGTGAAATGGAAATTGAGGCCAGTAGCTCAGCCAGTAGAGGGAACTCTTACACAGTAAAAAGTCAGGCAGGAATATAAGGTAGCACCTTAGGGATGTAAATATGCATGAATGTGTACATTGCAAAAATCCAGCAGTAATTTTTGGCTTCTTTGTAAATAGCACATTGAGCTTTGTATTTTTATCCAACTGCAGTTTCTTGTAGTGAAGGTAAACTATGCTAAATACAAGACTGGAACAATTCAAAAGTGATTTTGAAAAACTTAGTGTACGTTTAGGGGGAAGACTAAAGAATATCTATTTTGATTACTCTTTTTATTAAAACCTTCAGGTTGTCTTTGAGAGTGGCAAAACGACTTTGCCATTTCCTGAAACATTTCAGTAAGAGGACATTTTTTCGCAGGATACAATTGTTTCCCTTAGAAATTTTCCATGCTGTCACCATATGACTGAATTCAAGCATTTTGCTCCCTATGCACAAAAAAAATATTGTTGACTAAAGCAACTTTCCTTATGTTGCCCTCATGGGCTAGATTTACAACAGTGTTTAGCATCTCCCTCACAAAAAAAGACCTCCAGACTTCTCTAAGTGGGTTCAGACATGAGGTATTTAAAAAAATGCTTTCAGCAAACACTAAAATTTGTCCTCAAGTTCCTGTTGTGTTTTGTCTAGATCCACGATTTGATCACAGCTATCAATGCTATTTATAACTCAAATAATTCATTTTCTGAGCCATTGCTAATCAACTGAGTGATAACTGTTTTTCATTGTCTAATCAACCCATATATTGCCTCAGGACTCATTTATTAAGAGTTTGTGAGAACACTTAGTTTTCATTGAATAAAGTATCTTTTTCAGTTTCTGTTTGATATTGATGTCAGTCTTTTATGAAAGGCAGCTAGCAATGGATGAGCCCTTATAATCAGGCATATTGCCATCTGTATTCCTGCAACCCACTCTTATCTGACAAGCCAAATGTAGTGTTTACTTTTTCTTTCTCACAGCACTTCATAAAATTTCTTGCTGTTATGAGCATTGCATCATTCCTGACCTTCTAAAAGATTATTCTCATTCTTTTTGTGGTCCTAACCAAGTATTTTTGTTAATTTTTACTCTTATCTCTCACATTTCCTTTCTCCCTAGTTTTGGTAGGCTCTGCACATTTTGTGACTGGTAGTCATGACCAGTTTGCTGATAATTATGAGTGTATGTCAAAGTTTTTTTGAGTCCTATGTGGTGTCCTTCTTCCGTCTATGGCAGCAGAACAAGAGTGGTACACAGCAGACTGGATTATGTTTTCTCAATGCTGTAAATTCAGGGTAACATCTCTAGGAACATATATTCATCTAGTGTTCAGTGAACATATACATTTCTTAGCACTTTCTCATTTCCTAAAGAAAGGCAGTATGTTCCCATACCAACGGGATATGATGGACGTTTTAACATGTAAATAAGTGATCTTTTTTTTAATCCCGCTCATGTCACTCAATCACTAAGGATTCTAATTATCTTTTTCAATGTTTCCATGGAGTTCAAAAATCTCTTTTCATCAAAGGAAGTTGAAAACCCAGTATTTAGGTCTGTCCCTACTTACAAGGCATTTTGTGATTTTAGAAGCTCTTCTGTATGGAGCCCTCCCTTGTTTTGCATGTTCTCACCTGGAACACTTTACGTATTTCCTGACTTTATTTGTTAACACCTCAGACTTTTTGGTCTCATAGGGATAGAGGTACCAGACTGGATCTGCCTCATGTAATAGCAACAGAAACACCCCAGCCCAGGCAGAATTGTGGCCCCATTTGCTCAGTGCTGTATTTACACTAATCAGCTCTTCTAAACAGGTCTTATCCTGTTAGCCTACTAGAAGTTGCTCTGTAATTTCCAAACTTGAGCTAGGCATTGTTTAGGATTACCATATGGAGATGTCAGACCTGATATTTGCTGGTCCAGACATCTATGTTGACACATACATCATTCTACTGTCAGTGAAAGTATGTTTAAAACAAAACTTGAATAAATTGTAGCAGAGATCATCATATGTAACTCTGAATTAAGGAAGGGAGTGTAAAAAATGGCTAAATTTATTGTTTGCACATTAATCATGAAGATCCAATCTTTTCAATTATATATAAAGAACCAAAAAGCAAATATCACTGAAGGCAGTCTGGCAAAGTCAGTTCTATCCTTCATGTGACAAGGTTCTTTGTGGTCCTCACAGTGAATCTTTGGAAGCTGGTTAAAGGGAAACGAAAGGAAAATTATATCAAAAGTAGCACAGTGGGAAAGAGCTGGGAAATGATGGAAATCACCCATATTCTCCTAGCAACCCCCCTCTAGTGTATCAGATCAAAGTCTTTCTATTTTAGAACCAAAGCTTCTTTATATTAAGTACCAAGAAAGTATGTTTAGATAACATTAAGAGACTGACTTAAACCATAAAAGTCAGGAAATTCAGAATTAAGGCTGACACTCAGTTCTTAAATTGAGAGCATAGAAAGGCAGGGGTGGGGATGGGAAGGTGAAATCAGGCACAGAAGCGTAAGGTGAGGAGGGAAAGGTAACACCTATCTTGGCACCTTTCTGTGTCACTGGAAAACTAAAGATTGAGTTTTAGGAGTTTATTAATGGCTGCTATGCTACTGCTTTCCCCAATTTTTTTTTTTTTCCTGATAGATTGGCCAAGTAAATATATAAAATGCATTTGGTCATCTCAGATCAGCTATGCTTTCTGCAGCTGTCCTATTCAGACAGGAAAAGAAAAGGTGTTGTGATTAGTCAGCTTTGTTTGCTTTTTCTTCTGAGATTCATACACTCATAGGAGCTGTGTGTTGCTAGGTAGTCTCACAGAGAAACCTGGCTCCTAAAAGTGTTGTCTTATTTAGAAAGAGAAAGTACTGGACAATCCCAGAATTGTTCATCTGTATTTTGAAATTAAATGTTCATTGCTGTATTTGATCTTCACATTGTTCACAATGAATTAGCACAGGGATTGTTTTGGAAAGAAGTTAGTTTCAGTTAGAAGTTAGTACACCTGGACACTAATCAGAAAAAACTATGATCTTGAGCAAGTAAGAAAACCATAAACATATCTATACAGGAAACCTGAATTAAGAGAAAATATATCTAAGCAGGGTAAGAATACAGAACACATGAGCAGAACATGACTGTGTAGAAAGGAGGATATTTGCATAGTACATCAATATCTGAGGCAGATATATAAACATTTTTACTTTTTCAATTCAGAAAAGAAATAGATATTGTCAATATTTTGCAAACTGTATTACTTTAATGCTTTTCTGTTGATTTTCTCCTCAGATTTGTAATGTCATCATTTGAATTAAAAAGAATAACTGGGTTGCATTTCAAAGAACAAAATTTTTTTAAAGCATGAAGAAATCATAAAATTATTCTTTTTTCTATTTAAACATGTAAAAATGAAATGTGTCTTCAATTTCTGAAACTCCATTTGATTCCTCTTTTGATTTTTTTTCTGCTCAATTAAAGTATAACTTTCCTTTTGTATGTAATACAGATTTCATTTTCAGTGGGTAGCAGTGAAACAAATATAGATGAGAATCTTCTGACTAGTAGTGTGTGGAAAAAAAAGTGAGATTTTACTTCACAAAACTGTGGCCAATATATCATGGGTTCTCATCAATTTTTTTGTTCCATTTCTGTTTCACCCAATAAAAACATTCTGTGTATAAATTTTGATTATATAATACAATGTACAGCTCTGATAATCTTTGTAGGTTTCAGATCCTATAAAGTTCTAAGTACAGCAATATTTGAAGGACATCCTTATTTTTACTGGTGACCGTCAATAAACAGGCTTATATGTTTATATGATATTGCATAAGTACTACAAAAATCAGCTTTAAGTCTACTGAATATTAGGAAATCTTTCATGTCGATACATAAAAATTAATTATATTTATAGAATTGTTTTCTAGATTTCTATCCATGTTTTTTTCCATTATTAAAGTATTTGGTGAAATTAATTAAACTACATGATATACGTGTTATACATTTCACAGTAAGTATCTTACCATCTCTGCAAGCATAAATACTTAAGTGTGAAGAAATAATGAGTTCACTGATACGATATAAGGAATTGCCATATAGGCTTTTATGAAGTCAGAGCTGTATAAACTGGTTAGGATGCCAAAATCAGGTACTATCTGTAAGACCAATCTATTTTCAAACTGTGGCTGCTGACCTGGGTATTTTGTAGGATTTTTTGTTGGTTTTGTTGTTTGGATTTATATATTTTTTATTTTTTATATTTTATTGCACTTTTTAATGGGCTAGGTCTGATACAGTCTACGTTGTGCCAGGTAGAAAAAACATAAATTATATTTTGGAGCCAGGGCAGAATTCAACTTCTGTTTCTTTTGGACGGAAGTAATGGCATGTAGACAGAAGCAGATGTGCACTAGTAGATAGGCATATACAAAACTAAACATATTAACACTGGAGTGATATTGGCTTCTCCAAATGATGCCATTGTTTAATGCTATCACAGTAGATTTGGACCCTGCAGAGAACATAAATATGCAAATCACACAACTCAAAGACATTTTTGCCATAATCTGAAAACTCTATTTATACTGGTTTATTCTAATTAAATCTAGTCTTGTGGAAAAAAAAAAAAAAAAAAAAAAAAAAAAAAAAAAAAAAAAAGGTTATCTTTGCTATATTTCACTTAAAAGTGCATAGCTTTTACTTAAATTCTGGTGCCTGTCCAGATGCTGCAGTTACCACTTTGGAATCTGCATCTTGGAGGTTTCCAGAGTAATATTTTCATCTTTGTTTAAATAGGTCAGAGATATCCATCCTTTATATGAGAAATCTTGATGCTTAATTCCCGTTTCAGATAATTCATAATGCAAAAATGTAAAGTTCTTAAGATAAAGATTATTGTGGAAATGCTGAAAAACTTTTATCTGATGCTGAAAAGAAGGATTCTGTAATCAGAATTAGGTTAACTGTGCTTTATCTTTTCTTGTTATGATTGGCTTACTCAAGCTAGGACAGTAAAGTGAAGCTACTAACATACATGCAATTGATCTTCACTGCTTTATGTAATTAGCTCTTAGTTCTCTCACTAGGTCATCTGGATTTGGTTAAATTTTTAAAGTGATTCAAAGAGATGCCTTTATTATTACTGTATACAGTTTAATGCATGCTCCATAGAATATCAGCAGTGAATAAATGATTCTCATAGTATCCCAAGGACTTAGGAATTATCATGGATCTATCTTGTGCCTTCCCATATATCCAGCAGGGACCAAGACCACATCCTTCAGCAGGACACCACAAATGATAGCTGTTAGTTATGATTACATCTAGCCATATTCTGCAGCCTTCATTAAGGTTAAGTGATAACGGAATACCATTAACAAGCGTCCATTCCAGTCTAATAATGATCATGATTTCTATTGCTTCCTGTAAAACAAACTCTCATTTTGAGTGAAAAATATTTCTTTTAGAGGCTTCGAATTTTACTTATTTTAATTTTGGCGTGCCCTATTGTTCTTGTGTCACAAGCTATTGACTTCAGCAGCACCTGAAACAATTATGTAAACTCTATGCCTACTTCTTTTGCTTATAGTACACATGGTAAACTTGGGATTTACTTGAAATTATAGTAAGAGAACTACAGAAGCTTGCATGTCTTCTTTTTTTAAAAAGTATCTTCCATTTTGAAAGTGATAATGATTATTCTCAAAAAGTCTGTGTTGGCAAATACCACCTCAGGTCACAAGGAAACATTATCTTTAGTTTGAACAGCTTGGTATAAAACCCCCAGGAAGACAAACCCACATGATACTACAAAGCTAGAAAACAATGCTTCAGAGAATGAAACCTAAATGAAACCTAAATCACCTGGACTAACTCAAGTTGTATACTTATAGCTATGATGCTGAACTAGACCAAAATGCTATAAGTTGCCATAGAAATCATGTGTGACTTCTTAATAGCAGCCATTGTCATGCAAGTTCAGAACCATTTAAAAGAGATCTGGTTCAGTGATGAGCCCTCTGGTAGGTACAGTAACAAATAAAGAGGTCACATGCTCAACACTAGAGTAACTACAGCAAATGAATCCATTAAAATAGATATATTTTGTAAAAGGTGTTATTAAGAGGTAAAATGAAGAAAAAAGTAAAATAAAAGTGTAAGGAAAAGATTGTAAAACTACATTGGGAGCATAAAAACCAGAGTTAATATTATACAAATGTTGTAAGGAATGATTTTCATTCATTTCAGAGCATTTCTAATTACAATTTTACTGGAAAGAAAAACCTTGGTATTAATTAGTTCTTCTAAAAGAAAGATAATCTCCAATAATTAAAGGGTTAGAATTAATCCTTTTAAAGACAGAACATCCACCTTGTTCACATTAAATTACTCTTCTGAACATTTTTTCAAAGGAAAGAAATTGTTCAGTAGGTGTGTGTTCTGTTAAAAATCATCAAATGAAGGAATTTAAAAATTCAATTTTCTTTGCAATGACTTGGAATATGCTACATCAAACTATCTTTATTATTATCTACCATAACATACAATGTAAACAGCCTGTATTTATACTCATGGCTACTGTGAAATTGCTGCGCTGTTATGTTGGCACTTAGAAATATCAGTTTTCAAGCATTTCTATAATGTCAGTATATAGAATGTCATATAGGAGATGCAATCTGTGTTTTGGATCAATACCATGGGAGGTTAATAAACTTTTTCAGTAAGTCTTTGCTCTTCAGTTTTCAGATGCCACCCTTGAAATACTGTGAACTTGCCTCAGTGTAAAATGCAGGAAATGAAACTGAAATTGTGAAATTTCTGAGTTGCACATTTAAAAATTATTTTATCTGGTATAGTTTCAGCATAGCATTTATGTCTTCCAGTTCCCTGTCATAAGCTACCATATTCAGAAACTCCTAAGTCAGATGCTGAGTTTAAAGATAAGATATAAAAATTTGGAAAAACAACTGTTACGAGCATGTGTGCTCTCTAGTAAAAAAATAATTTGAATAAATTCACTTGAACAGTAAAATACCAGATAATGCCTTGAAATTAATTAGAAATATGATGAGCTGTCTAATTGCTGGACTCAGGTTCTGTATTTTCTTTGCAGATTTTCACAAATCAGTGAAAGAGCTAGCAGAGAGTAAGCAAACACATGCATCAAAGCAAATTAGGCTTTGTGAAAAACCTGGAAGGATGAATACTAACATTGGAAAAGTAGCTAATGCTGAGGATGATCAGACACCTCTTCATGACAGGAAACAGATGTTTCTTGTCAAAAAATAATTGTCAGTATTAAATTCCAAAATGACTGTATCGATAGAAAATTTGGTGATATAATAGCCTTAAAAGGATGCCAAGGGTCAGATATTTGAAATTTAGGGTGGAAGATATTATCCCTCTATTTTGAAAAGTGATTTGTGCTAACAAGCTGGGATGGTTTTTTATTATGTGTTCTTTTTCTTTCTTTCTTTCTTTCTTTCTTTCTTTCTTTCTCTTCTTTCTTTCTTTCTTTCTTTCTTTCTTTCTTTCTTTCTTTCTCTTTCTTTCTTTCTTTCTTTCTTTCTTTCTTTCTTTCTTTCTTTCTTTTTCTTTCTTTCTTTCTTTCTTCTTTCTTTCTATTTTTCCTTCTTTTCCATAGTCTTTTAGATTTTGGAGTATCTAAATTAATCTGATTATCTAATCAGCCTAATCACTATGTGATAATGGCCACAGTTTCTTTTTCAAGATGAAGAAATACTTAACTAGACTGGATTGGATGTCATTATGATTCCTGTTACATTAGATTTCTGTGAGGTAATGAATAAGTCAACAAGTAAATGTAGCCCATCCCTCTGTGTGCATCTTGCTTCAGAATACATCCCACTGATTTTGTTTGAATTCCTCGTGGGATTATTGTAGTCCAGTCTGAACGTGCATCAATTAGGAAGATAAAATCTCGGTTCCCAGAACCCTTCTTACATATGTTATATATTCATTACATAATCTTTGTTGCTTCTTCTTTCAGTCACAGAATATTACCTATGCTCACAGGCAAATTCTAAAATCTAAATAGTCCCACTGGAATGTGGAAGTATCTTGGGTAGTCTCCTTTTCTTTGCCTTCTGAAAATTAAAACAGCAAAGTATGCATGAAAGCTGCTTAATTCAAGCATCAAATAGCAGGTCCTTCATTTAAAACATGTTTTGTTTCTTTGTCTTTCTTTCTGATTTCTGCATCCTTTCCTGGCAGACATTAATCTCCCCCTCTTTAATACAGAATTCTGAAGGAAGGAAGGAAGGGGCGCCAATTAAGCCTCTGTTATCTCAGTAAAGACAGGCAATTTCTTCACTAATTGAATTAAAGATTGTGGAGGGCAGACATTTGCCTTTAATCCAAATTTGTTGCTGTAATTAATAAAACATGTCTCTGATGCTGAAAAGTTACAATCACAACTTAAGTAATATTTGACCTCAAGGAAAGATCATTTTTTCTAATACATGGACAAATGTATTTTCAGCAAAGTGTATTCAGTAATATCAGCAGCCCTGGGCTTGGGGTTTTTGATTATGTGTAAGACAATATTTTATTAAAAAGAAAGAAGATTACACTAGATGGTAGTATAAACCCTCATAAATGGATAACTTTTGCACACAGAGAAACAGCAAATGTAATGCCTAAAGGACTCCACTGGATAAATAATGCACCATATAAAAGCTGAACCTATGCCTTGATTCAGATATTACCTAGAGTTTGGACGTTGGCACACATGAGGAATTTGAGAGTATTGTTTTCTTTTATGTTACAGCCATATAAAAATGCAAATAAAAATATTCCCTTTTTTAAATTGTTCTACTTTTCCTTTGCATTTTGTTACAAAACTAGAATCACAACTGAGCATGTTCTCTAGCATCCCAGCCCTCCTACACATATTTAGTAGCCCATATGGAGGTGTCAGATATAATCTGAGAAATGGGATTAGTATCAGAGTTCACAGTTATTACTCTTGTGGCAACCATTTCACAGAAAAGACATCATGCTTCACTGTGTACCAGTGTGTTATTGTCACAGGAGGTGCAGAAAACAGTATGTTTATACAGCTTCTAAAGTGATACTTTAACTGTGGGATAGAATCACCAGCAGTGTTTAAGGAATAAAATAGTCTCCAAACCATTTAGCTACCCTGTTTTTTTAGCATTTTACCAATTTTTAAATCTATTTCCAGAGATCTAAAACATTTTCCAACAAAATAGAGAAACATGATGCAGTCTTTGTCAGAAACAGTCATTTTAAAAGTATCTCTTTTCACTCTTCATTTTTGTTGACCCCAAGTTTACAAGATTCTTAATTTTATGCCCAAGATTCTTAACTTTAATATGTCAACTTGATGATTTAAGCTTAACACAGAGCAGGAAAGTTCATAAGTCATTTTTATGAAAACATTGGAAAGTAGATTACATGATGCACATTTATTTCAGTGGGCACTGGATGGTACTTCAAGTGTTGGATTTTGACCCACATAATTTTTAGAAATAACAAATGATTTTATATTTAATTAAATAAGGAACACATATTTAAAAAACAGTTGAAGACTTCGAATGTAAACTCTACAGATTAGCACTGAATGTTCCTATTCTAATTTTTCTTCATGAATATTCAATTAAATGGCACAAACTTCACGAGCTCACAATTTTCTTGCTTTACAAAGGTCTCTAAAAATAAAAGACCTAATTTTCTGAAATAATAGTTAGAGGTTTATGCTGGAATAATATTAAAGATGCCAAGAGTATTACACTGATATTTTATGGGGGTAAAATCACAGTGATTTAGGCCTGAAAAATTTTAAAGCCTGTTGAATTTGTTTCACTAAGCAAAAGGTCTAAAAATCTGAAGAAATAACTTCAATATAGTGCCACAAGACCTACAGAGAAACACACCAAAGCCCTGATAGCTTGCTTGGAAGCCTCTTACTATGTAATATACCACTCTTCTTCTTCATGAAGGAATATAGGATGAAACTAGCACTGCAATTAATGAAAATGCAATGTCCAGCATTTGCAGTATAAAACATTTCATTCAAATAAAGGAAAAATGAATTCAGAAACATAAGCTAAAGGGGGACAAAAAGAAAAATAATATTTTAAAAAAGACCCACCGAACACAGTTGCTGGAAAACAAGGGTTTAATTTCTTAGCCAGCATAAGTCAGCACAGCTTCCCTGGCACAAACAGATCACTGACAGTAAACCCAAGAGTTGGGAAAAAAGACAAAAAGGTTATTATCAAGGAAATGAAAGGATTAGAAGAACAGAAGATTCAGAAACATCCTTTGTTTTATTGCTTACACATCTGTGCTTCTTAAATATAAGAGTGTTCATTTGAAACCAGATGTAAAATTTCGACTTAGTATTTTTTTACATTTTTAGTATTTGGATAACTTAAAAACATATGGTCAAAGTGGTGAACTATCAATGTTTTTAAAAATGTGGAAAAATCTTGAAGAGCATGCTTTCTTCTCAGAAAAAGGCAAAGGGATATAAAAGTGCTGTAAAAAATCCACCTTTGCACTGACGAAATAAATAAATCAAATCATGATCATATGTTGGCAGGAATAGCACTGTCATATCACTTACAACTGCTGCATATTTATCTGAATTCTGGTCTAGGAGGTTGCTACACTGGTGGAATATGCCCATTATGTGACTTAGTGTTCAACAGGAAACTATGATGAACATCAAAGATCAGAGTTGATGAGAGCATGAAAAAAAGGGATTCCTACTGTGAAATGTTTGCTGTTCTCATTGCAGGGAAGACAACTTGGATAAAATAGGCAAGCCACTATTACGTGATTAATAAATAAAACATCAGATTTTGTCCACTCATTCTGGAACCAATTTTTATTTCTTTCTCAGATGTGATAAATCACAGAATCACAGGATATCCTAAACTGGAAGGAACCTGCAAGGACCACGGAAGTCCAACTTCTGGCACTGCCCAGGACAGCCCAAGGAGCCGCACCATGTGCTGAGTTCATTGTCCAAATGTTTCTTGAACTCGGACAGACTTGCTGTGACCACTTCCCTGGGGAGTCTATTCCAGCGTCCAACCCCTCTCTGGCTGAAGAACCTTTTCCTAATACCAGCCCAAACATCCACTGACACAACTTCAGACCATTCCCTTGGATCACTGGAGAGAAGAGGTTAGTGCCTCCCCCTACTCTTCCCCCCATGAGGAAATATAACTACTGGGGGTCTCCCCTCAATCTCCTCTTCTCCAGACTGAGCACACCAAGTGACATCACCTCTCTTCATAAGACTTCTTCTCCAGGCTCTTCACCACCTTCCCCATCTTCCCAATCACCTCCTTTGGGTGCTTTCTAATAGTTTTACATCTTATAGTGCAGTGCCTAGAACTGCATGCAGGACTCAGGAGGAGGCTGCAGAGCAGAGTGGGACAGTCCCCTCCCTTGCCTGGCTGGCAGTGCTGTGTCTGGTGCCCCCCAGGACAGGGTTAACCCTCCTGGTTGCCAGGGCTCTGCTGGCTCCTTCTCAGCTTGCCATCGACCAGGACTCCCAGGTGCCTTTTCACAGCACTGCTCCCCAGCCTCTCATTCCCCAGTCCGTCCATACATCCAGGGTTGCTCCATCCCAGATGCGGAATCTGTCACCTGTCTTTGTTAAGCTTCTTACAGCTGGTGATTGCCCAGACCTCTAATTTCTCCAGGTCTCCCTGCCTTCAAAAGAGTCAACTTCTCCAAATTTACTATGATCTGTAAACTTAGTTACACTTCAAGTCCTTAATCAAGGTCATTAAATGAAGGTGTTGAAGAGAACTGGCCCTGAGATGGAGCTCTGCATAACCCCAAGAATGACAAGTGCCAGCCTGATATAACCCCATTTATTTTAACCCTTTGTGCTGGTTGTTCACCTATTACTTTATGTACTTATCCAGTAAATGCCTGTTTTCTGAAGTATGTGAATCCAATATAGATAACAAATCAAAAAGGTATTAGAAGCCTCTCAGTCTGACTTCAGTGCCCCTTACATTTCTTAAGTGACCTGTTTCCAGTTATTACAATTATACTTAAATCTCTCATTTAATTAGAAATCAGTATTCTTCATTTTCATGCAAACACATATGCAGAGATGTTAATTTTCAGTATTCTTTCTTTGAAATTACTGAAGTACATCTGGCATGACAGCCTTGTCTGTGTGTTGGTGGTACCAGCAATAACAACATTTATGAATATAGATACTTCTGTTCTCTGCATCTTCAGGACTTACATTGTGCTTGTTAGGAAGTAATTGCAGACCTTGCACAGGTTTTATTGTGCTCTTATTTATTTTCACACAAACTATTGGTATTGAAACATTTGCTGTTCTTTTTTTTTTCTGTTCAATTCTTGTCTGAAAATACTTACAAGTTTTATCTGTCTTATCTGTGATAATCCCAGGAGAAACACAGAGACTGAGAGCAACTTCCATGCAGCTGGTCTTCAACATCCTCATGAGGAGAAGTGAAGGGCAAGTGTGATCTCTGGTCTCATGACACAGCTCGAGGAAATGGCCTGAAGCTGTCATGGGAGGTTTAGGTTGGATATCAGGAAAAAGTGTTTCCCCCAGGGGGTGGCTGAGCACTAGAATGGGCTCCCCAGGGAAGCAGCCACAGCACCAACCCTGACAGAGTTCAAGAAGAGCTTGGACAATTCTCTCAGACCCATGGTGTGACTCTAGGGTTGTCCTCCACAGGGACAGAATTTGCACTCAATGATCCTGATGGGTCCCTTCCAACTCAGCATATTCTATGATTCTGTGATTCTACATGCCATGCTCAGTGTTACATCACTCTTTCTGACCCTTGGCTCCACCATTCTTGGATCCATATTGACTCAGATACAAAAAATATTTAAAATATCCTCATTCAGTCTGTGGATAAGCAACTATTTTTTCTTTCTCAGTAAGTGAGAGGTGGGAGCTCAAAGACTCTAGGCCTATGGAAAAAAATATTGATACAAGAATCCTGTTTGCGAGAGAATATTTTATCCAATATATCGAAAAGCATAAATTGTAAGGCTATAGTTGTGATGCATTGTACTGGATTCAGTATGTAGACCTTCAAAACACTTATAAGGATATTAAGCAGGTTGAAGTTAATCTCATGGTGGCATTAAACAACACTGTTAAAGCAGAAAACTTATTCCTGTATAGTATTTGCACCTGATACTCAATCCCTAAGGCTAGTCTACCTTTTAAATATAGGTATTGCATATGAATCTCTTGGTATTAAGCCATAAAATTTCACCAAAATTCCATTTTAGAGAAACAAAGTAGGAATTCTGCATATAAGTTCTGTTACCTACTCATCCGGTGACCTGCTAAGTTTCTCTCTGCTATCTTTTCATATTCTCTGTAGACAGTCTCAAAAAAAATTGAGTCATTGCTGTTTTGTGTTAAACATCCAGTTTAAATTATTTCCAACCTTGATGCTACTGAGATAAAATTCTTTGTTGCTTTTTTGTGGTTTTTGCTTAGAACATGATGTTCCCACATTTAGCTTTGCCAGAGCCACGTGTGTCTGTTGGCCTGTTGGACAGTAGAAAATAAAAAGATCCATCAGTCAAAAGAATTGAGAAAAGCTACTTATGCTGAAGATTTTCAATTTGTTTCCTTTATCATTTTGATCTTAGACCACTGAGTGTAGTGTTCTGGCCCACTGGATGCTGTTTGATCTCTTGGACTACAGTCAATACATTCTTGTGTGTGCCCGGAGTTTTGCTTGTTTGCCAAATGCATCACTACAGCCTATTAGACCTTGAACTCGTGCTGGGCACAGCAATGTGGCCTGACAGTGCCTGTTGATGAGTGCAATGTACGTGCTGCACATGTATATTAAAGTTAGGTACTTACTATTTATTCACCCTTACTTTTCTTTCCCTAATGCATTTCTTACATCATGCAGTACAATGGAAACATATGTCCAACTTGTAGCAGCAGCAGTTACAAGAAATCAAGTGATGCCAGCCTGTATTTTTCAATAATGAAGGATAAAATAACAATATTATAAACACATTACACAAATCAGTATTTCATCAGTATCCTGAATATATCTTTTTCTACAGCTTTTATGTCTGAAGGCAGTTGTGAAGCTGCTTGTATTTGTCACACTTTTATTACCTCTGTTATATCTTTTTACTCTCACAACCTCAATTAACTTAAGAAGTAGGAACAATTTTTTTTTCCTATATGAAGAGAAATCTGGAAGTTACAAATGTTTTCAGTCTTAAGACAGTGAAAGTGTACATTTACAGCTATAAAGAAAGGGAATGACTAAAAAGTTCACTAGCAATGGCTGTGAAAATATATGTGAACAAAGCTGAGATTCAGCTATTTCTAAATTCATAAAGTTTCTGCTTTTACACAGCCAGAAATACCAAAGATCTAATGCAATCTACTGAAAGAATACTCTCTCATGTCATACTAAGAGCACAGTTGAATTTTGCTTTCATGCAACCATAATCCAAGCCACAAAACATTTCAAACACAGGGATAAAAGACAATTCCTGACAGGATAAGCTAGTTTTTTATGCATAAACCAGTCATAAAATATAGATAAATAACAAAATCTCTGAGACAATATTGTCTAAATCAATATGCAGTAGGAATGAGTACATCACCAAATGGATATCAACATTTTTCATATGCATCATGATGCATAATTTTAAGGGGGGAGATGAAATATGGTAACAATTAGCTGGTCCAAAAATATTTCTGAGAAACTCCTCCCATGTCTGAGAGGTAGGATGAAGCTCATTTGAAAATATAACAAATAGTGGCGCATCCATCTCAAGTATGAGGTGACATTTTATCAGAAATAAAATATGATAGCTGAGTATGTCAAGGTTCTTAAAGTCCTTGAAAATAAAGGAAAGTGGATTATGCTTGATTGTAAAGAGATGATGAAGTAGAAGTAGCTGACTGAAAAATTTTAAAAGGGAGTGCAAAAGCCAGGAAAAAATAAATGGGTGAATATAAGTGGGCCAGGATTTATCAATGGATGTCAAACAATGGAGAAGACACTGTTTTCACTGAAAAGTAGTATATAAGTATCTAGACAAGATCTTTAGCTCCGTAATTTGCAAAAACACTACACCTTAAACAAGTGCAAATAAAATTGGGCTCTAAAGAGCCAGAGTGATATCAAAGACAAAAAATGGCACTTAAAAGTGAGCTGCTGTCATGGCACTGTATTAGCAGTTCTTTAGAGACCCTGCTGGGACTGTTACCAAGGGATGATGTAATGGGAGTGACTTTCATTTGTCAGGTAAGAAAGTTGCACTGAAACAATAAGCAGTGAAAGGCTAATTTGACTGTGAATTGTTCTTGTGCATCACGTTTTCTGTAGAAAAGGGCCCTGGAAGAACAAAAATAAGGAATTGGAAATGGAGGATGGAAGGAAAAGGAAAAGGAGCACTTTCTGTTCTTTGAAAGACTGTTTTACATAGGTGAAGACTGACCTGGAAAGGAGAGAGTCAAGAAATGAAAATCATGTAAGTTTTCAGGATGGTTAATAGCACTGAAGGAAGCTGATCAGTCAAGGAGCATAAAAGGGGCATATTTGGGCTGAATTTGGCTAGGTTTCAAAACTGTGTTCCTGTGTTAGTTGCTGTGGACTGGAACCATTGCACTGAAGTGTCAAAGAAACAGAGGAAATGGAAGATTTCCAGATTTTCTATCAGGCAGTTTTGGTTGTTTTGTGTTTTTTTTTTTTTTTTTTTTTTTTTTTTGTATTATTTTTTTTTGTTTTTGTTTTGTTTTGGGTTTTTTTGTTTTAATTTCCATTGTTTTAAAACATTTTTTCCTAATAGACTATGGCAGTTGAACTAAATGGAAATACAATACAGAGAAAGAGGCCAGCAACAAGCTTCACTCAAAGAAAAGTTTTAAATGTGGTTTATTGGAACAGCAAATATCATGGCTTAATGCACTACCTGCAATGCTAGTGCAAATCTATGGATCATTAAATATAGACTAGATTTATCTTGACTTTTTTAGTCTTCATTTTCTTGAGAATCTCTCTAATAGTGCTCTCACACTATGATTAACCCTTTCTCCTGCTTGTGCCCTTTCCTGCATTCTAAATAACCCATGGAGAGGTAATCCATATCCTGATTAGAAGATGAGCAAATGTATGTGTAGGAGTGGGATCAATGTCAGTTGCAATTAAGAAAACCATAAATTGCCATCTCATGTAAAATTTTTCAATTGTACTCGTTATCTGAAAATTACTCTCCTCAAACAATGTTTAAATATCACCGAATCACATATTAAGGAAGTCTGTTGGTTATCTATTTCAACTCCCCTGCTAAAGCAGGTTCACCTAGACTAGGTGGCACAGGATCAGGACCAATCAGACTTTAAATATCTTCAGAGAAAAGTTAGTTTCCATAGTTACTTCTAAACTTTTTACCCAAGTGAATTCACTTCATCCATCTCTCTCTCTCTCTCTCTCTCTCTCTCTCTCTCTCTCTCTCTTTCTCACTAATTATCTAATATTTGGGAAATTTTACACTAGCTTCTTTAAAATTTTGAAGTTTGAAAAACTTCACAAAGGAGCATTTTATTAATGTTGGATTCAGAATCAGCCACAGATAAAAGCTCAGTTATGAACTGTGCTACTGTAGCAAGAGGTGAACCCAGTCCCAATCTTTATCAATCTTCTCTTTTAGAGAAAGGATAGTTATGCATTTTCATAAAACTGGAAAACATACAAAATTCTTTTTAAAGATTCATGCAACAGGGAATAATGTGCATTTCCCCTTTGGTTCACTGGTATTTACTTGATATTTTCTTCTTCTAGAAAGATAAATAATTAAATAAAACTTATTGTGATATTTTTCTTGCGATTTTACCTCAATTTTGAGATGTTTACCTTGTGAAATATTAGAAATGTTGCACGTTGCATTACAATCCTCTGTATATTTTCCCCATTTTTTTCTTATGCACCTTAAATAAGATATTGTAAAGAAAGACAAAGAAAAAGAAAAATAAGAAAGAACCTATATAGCTCTACATAAAGATTTGTACAAGGTACTTGTGCAAGGGACATACTAGTACTTAGAAGAAGTGAGAGTAGTACTGGAATGTTATGAAAATATGGAAATAAAGGAAGGTCAAAGGAACTGTTTTAGTCTTAGATGGAGTGAAAAGAATCATAGCAAAGATCATTTTTCTGCTGCTAGTCTCTATTTTATCTTACTGCACTATGTATATTTTAAAGTTAAGACATTGTTTCAGATGACTCAGGAATATAAATCCTAAAATTAACCTTTCTGTGATAAAGAGTTGTCAATGATGTTATAAATGTAAATGTAAATGTTGAAGGCTGGTCAAATGTTTCACCACCAGAGATATCTTTTTCCCAGCAGGGTTTAAGTAATATTAATGGAGCAAGATAAATACTTCATTGTCCTCTAACATGCTCTGGTGAAACTACTCAGGCTGCCAAACCATTGCTGAATATGTGGGAAATGTGTGTTTTTGAAAGCAATGCACAAAAGTAATCAAGAACAAAGGACATCTTTAGTTATATGCAGTTGGGGAGCATGCTCAGAATAAGCATGAACACTCTTGCAAGACCAAGAAGTCCTTGTTTTACTGCTTCTCCCATATCATTGCCTGGGCAGACTGCTCCAGATTGTCAGATTGCATCAAACATTACAGCTTCAGTAATGGCAAAGTTCATTAGGAGGATACTTCACCAGACTAATAAAGGAGTCCCTTTTTCAGCAGATTTTTTCTTCGCTGATCAGGAAAATGGATGCTCCCATAGAACAGCTTTCAGGCATTAGCCTGATTGGCAAAGGGAAGAAGTGTGGAAGAGTCAAGATATATCTGATTATTTATTTATTTTTAAATAAATAATGTTTGCAGGACACATTCTCATTCTAGCTAAGAAAAGATTTTTTGGCAAATATGCTTTTCTCTTAAAATATATATTGACAGTCTTGTTCTTATAAAATAAAGAAAGGTGTAAACATTGCTTTTCAAAACACTTGTCTAGAATATTTTTGAAGCTAAAATAATAGCTGCTTTGCAAGGCTCAGCTAAAACAAATATTGCACTTTTATTAAGTTTATTCTCTATGTGTATTTATATATTCACATAGAAACTAAAAAGTTAGTGCATCATAAATACCTGATCTGGAAATAATAGTTTGGATTTAAATCCATGCATGTTCATTTTGATCCCACAGGTAAATTAATTAGTTAATTTCAGGATAGTGTTAAATAATTTTATTTCATACAAAACCAGAAAATATTTATAATTCACATAGTAAAATCTACACATTATGAAAATGTTGTAAAAAAACCTCATCAATTTAAAGAAAAGTAGTTTATTAAGAAAGAGTAATGTTCTGTATTTATCTGAGGATTGTGTACTCAATGTGAAATGAAGATTACAACAAAATAAGGTGTGAGTACTTTTGCAACAGGGATGCACTTGAACATTTTACTTCTCTGCTGCAACTTCTTAAAACTTTGCAAGATTTTGATTTTGGCTAGAAATATAAACATCTTGACTAAAAAGGTAAACAATACAGAGATAAAATGTCTTAGGGGAAGGACAGGAAGGAATAAGACTTTGATAATGACACAGCACTTTTGAGAAACATGATGTCTAGAAAATACACCTCATATTCTTCTCTTAAATGTGGGAAAATGATTGTCATTATATCAGATGGTCAGATTATTCAATAGGTAGGTTATTTTCATTGATCTTCCTTTAACATTTAAGGACAATACATGCAAGCATCTATTTGTGTATGCAAACCCACAGATTTATGTTATAGGAATAATTTCATGAGCATGATATTTTTGGGAGTAGCATGGTAAATCTCTTCACATCAGTCCATGTCTAATAACCTGATTATATTTTTCTTGGGTATAACTCGGTCAACTGCCAATTCCTTAAAACATCGCACCTCTTTATTTTTCCATCTTTTCTGTCACAATTCCTGTCACATTTTTGTGAGATAACTGTCATAAAGACAAACATATATATATTTATATGTATGTGTATAACTGTAGTGTGTTTTGGGAAGCTATAAGTATTTCATATCGGTATTTCATATCAGTCCTTTAAAACATTGCTTTCATAACAGTAGGAAGAGCCCAAATCAAAAACATCTGACTAAATCTGTTAACAATTTAGTTGCCTGTGAATTTTCAGTTTTCAATTTTTAGTATTTGCTAATAGTGTCTGTCTTATATAGCACAGATAATAAAAGTTTAGAAAAAATTCAAAGTTAGCAATTACATTTACAGATTATAATAACTTGGAAGAATTTTTAATATGAGGGAAAATGCAGCAACACATCAGGTAAACAAGAATAAATAAGGATCATGGCTTAAAATATTATAAAAATTAGACTGATCCTAGAAAAAGCTTATACAAAATCTGGCATGCAATGATCTGAAAAACAGATAATATCTAATGATATAAGTACTTGGGAAACAGTCATACTAGAACAGACCATGATTTAAATGTAAGGTCAAATGTACAGAAGTTTATAAAGAGATACAGTTTCAGTGAGGAAAAACAATGCAAAACAACAAACAGTAAGAATTTTGTATTCAAAATTGTGAGAGAACTGTTAAGTGAAAATGCTGCAGAAGTCAAAAAGGGATAAAATCTTGAAGAATGAAAATCAAGCAGCACCAAGGTAAATATAACTTTTGCTTTTTGATTATAGCATCAGTATTTGTGCAGCCCAGGCTTACAAGTACAGTTGAAGAATATATCTTTCCGAGAAACTATAATAGAAGGTGTGCTCGGGTATACAAAAATGCATTTGTCAAACATAACTTTCTGGATAGTCTTCATGTTAAAGAATTTAGAGGGTATACAGTAAAAGTTATCCTTAAATATTAAATATTGATGATAAAAAGAGGAAAGAAAAAATAAAAGGAGAAGTATAAAAAGATGTTCTTTGGCATTTGATGAAGATTTTAGCCTGCTAAAATGTTTCCTTACATTTCCTAACATTCTGTGTGGGCAGAATATTTTCTTTGGAAATGAAAAAGGCTCTCTGAGTTTAAATGGCACAACTGCATTGCTTCTACAATAGACACAGAAACTTCAGAGCTTACATTTTGGAGTCCATTAGGAATGTTAAAATATTTCACCTTGAAACGTCTGTATTAATTCTCTTCCTCCACTCCCCTTCTTCCCAAATGCATTAAAAATTCAAGAAGTTTGAAAGCAGTATTCTTGTGGCTGTGCAAAAGCTTTTATTGGCAGCTTTTGCATTTTCTCTTTAGCAAATGGATTTTAAAATCTTAATGAACTCTGGATTTGTGACCCACCGCATTATTTCTGCTAGAGAAACAAACCATCTGGACAACACTTCTGTGGGTTTATTTATACTTATTTAAATTAACAGCAGTGTATGTCATTTTCAACCATAACAAACTCTTTCCATTCAGGTGAATTCTCTGAAGTCTTTAAATTTTATGGCTTGAAGCATTAAAGCTATAGTGAGCACATTGAAACAATTACACTGAAGTAAAGATGCTCATAAAACCAAAACTGTGTGCCTCTCATGTGAACAGCACTCATGGAAGAGAGAAGAAAGAACGAAAGAAAGAGAGATAGAGAAAGAGAGAGAAAGAGAGAAAGAGAAAGAGAAAAGAAGAAAGAGAAAGAGAAAGAGAAAGAGAAAGAGAAAGAGAAAGAGAAAGAGAAAGAGAAAGAGAAGAGAAAGAGAAAGAGAAAGAGAAAGAGAAAGAGAAAGAGAAAGAGAAAGAGAAAGAGAAAGAGAAAGAAAAGAGAAAGAGAAAGAGAAAGAGAAAGAGGAAAGAGAAAGAGAAAGAGAAAGAGAAAGAGAAAGAGAAGAGAAAGAAAGAGAAAGAGAAGAGAAAGAGACAGGGAGAAAAAGATAAAGACAAAGAGACAAAGAGACAAAGAGACAAAGAGAAAATAAGGAAAGATGATAGCCAAGATGAGGACCAAAATCTGCTTCTATATGCAACGGAGAGGAATACAATTTGGGAATACTTTGATGACTTTTTACTTAGAATGAGGGTACTGACAGAATTAAGAACTGGTTAGGTAGTGCTGTAGGTACTTCTGCCCCTTATTTAGTCTTCAGTTGTTCCACATTCTGAAAGTTTTCCACATGTTAAGCACAGGGATTTAGTACCCCTGTCATGTTGTCTTGGTTTAAAAGACAAATGTCTGCCAAGGAAGGTGGAAATCTTCCTGGCATGGAAAGATGACAGCTCCCTCCAAATTATTGTGACTTCAAAAACTACAGGCTTCCAGGTAAAGATATGGGAAAAGGAAGAACAGTTACTTACTAGAATATGTATATGTACATAACAAGACAAAACAAACAACAAAAAAACCAACCAAACAATAATAACAACAAAAAAAAAATCAATCAAACAAACCAACAACCCCCCTCACAAAACCAAAAAACGATACTAGAAGTTTCCCACCCATTAATCAGTACCCTCTTTGGTATAGCTAGGACCACAGCTGGCAGGAGGTGCTGATGGCTCAGGCGGGGCAGGGAGGCTGCAGTGGCTCCCTCGCTGCTTCAGGAATAGTCATTCTCAAAAGGCAGCCAGAAAGCACAACACCTACCAACTCAGCCACGTGATAGGGCTAAGCTCCACTCTAGTGTGGATGAGCAGCAGCCAAATGAACACAGTGGAATTTGTTCACAAACACAAAGTCTGAGTTTGGCTCCAAGAGAGTAGTTTGTTTAGACAGGCTACAGAAAATTCAAATTACTACAGCCAGAATATAACTCAATTTCTTCTGTTTATCTAATCCAAGCCTCTAAACACTGAAAAATTCACCTATCACTCATCATCACATTTCCAAAATAGACAGGATTCAAATGTTGATCTGTTTTCACAATTTAAATTATTTCCTAGGCTTTCTGATGCATTTTGCAGCTCAATTTCACCATCAAAGGCCATAATAAAAACCAAAATGCCTTAAATGGCAGATGCAACAAGTTTCTAAAAAAATTAGTATTTAGGTACTGAAATTCCTGAGTTTTTAATGGCAAGGCTTCACTTAACAGATTTACCTCTCTTCTCAGTCTTGCATTTTCCTGGTTACTTGACAGGTTTACAACTGTTGCTGAAAATGCCCATAAGTCTGAGTTTTGAAAAAAGATGAAAATAGTCTATTTCTTGTTCAACAACAAAAAAAAAAAAAACCATTGAAAATAATTTCTTCTCTATACAAGGTGAATTAATCACAGAAAAAGCATAATTAGATGCTTTGAACAGTCTTCCTGACATCTTTCACTGTCTTTCCTTGTGGTCTCCACCTAACATTTAGAGGTAGTCCTTTTGTCAAAAAGGTGGCAGATTAGAAAGACCGGTTCAAGGTTATACATTACAGGTTGGAAAGCTGCTTTCTTTGAACTTCCTGTGGGATATCACATCTTTTCACAGAACTTCCAGTATGTGTTCATGCTTTTCTATGCTGGTTTTTTAGAGCCGTCTGGTAGACAGATCAGATGTAAGGAGACTATTTTGAATTTCTATCCTTGGTGCTCATATCTCCCTTGCAGCGTAGGTCAAAATTGTGAATTTTCTGTGTATCTAGAAATTAGCACTGACCACTGGCAGTGAATTTCTAGTTTTTCTCTTTTTTCCTCTGCAGTCCTATTTAATATTCAATAAATAAAAAAATAAAGATTTTTGGCAGAAGTACTTTGTTGCTTTGGTAATGAAAATAACAATTTCTTCAGGATTACTAAATATATATGATTCATTTATACAAATAAATGAAACTGCCATATTCATAAAGCTAATATTCCTTGCTGTGTTCCCTAGAATACTCGCTACATCATTCTTCAAATTAACAACCTTTCACATAGTTACTGCCAATATGCTCAAGGGCTTAAAATTAAAAGATTTTTGCAAACATGGAAGCCAGCAGAAATGCTAAGTCTTGGGGTAACAATAGGTTAAAAAAAATTATACTGTATCATAATTTCATGGCCATGGCTGCCATTTTTTTGTGGTTTTAATTAGTTGATTCAACTTCAGTTGATCTTGTCTTTACACTGAGAATAATAATATAATAAATATAATATAATTAATATAATATAATTAATATAATATATAAAGTTTGATGGCTGGACTAATTTTTTTGCTAACTACAACCTACACTACTTTCCCACAGGCATCTCGCTTAGGAGCTTAGGTCTTGGCCATAAAACCATGATCTGTTTTTCCTTCATAAAAATCTGTACTCTAATGATGGGAAGATTTCCTATCCCACATGAATTCACATTATAAGCCTTTCTCCAGGGAAGATGGGATGCTGAGTGATCTGTAAGCTGAAATGGATGAACTGCAAATGTTGAGGAAAGCATGCCCACATTTTAAGACTACAGCAAGATCTGGAAGGAGCAGAATGAGATTTACTCAAAAAAACCAATCTGGTATTTTGGACATTTAGGGTCTTCCTTTAGGGAGAAGCCATTGTAGATATACAAAATGTAAACAAGTGTGTATAAGTAAAAAGTACAAACCCTGATGTAATCAAATGAAGTTGCTTATTCTTAAAAATCCCTGAATCATCCTTACTTCTCAAATATATGCTATCAAATTCTGACTCCTTTTGAGCTCAAAGCTCAAATATTTTACAGTATTTCTGATGCTTGAAGCCATCTTGAATGTAAAAGAATTCCTTGGTGTAATCAATGATTATTTTGCTGTGTGTTTTCTGTGACTTGAGAATGGATGAGAAAGTGCACTGAAGCTACTGCTTCGTATATCTTCCTGCACTTAAAGTACTGTATGATTTCAGAAATAAACACCAGTGTATTATTTGTTGTCATCAGATTTTGCTATGGAACATATAGAGTCCTGCTTTCCTTGTTAATCAAGAAAGGACCTTCAACAGGGCATACCTCATCCCTGGAATCATCCTCCTTTTGCCCCACCCTGGCAGTGTTCGAGGCCAAGTTGGACAGGGCTTTGGGTAATGTAGTCTAGTGAGAGGTGTCCCTGCCAATGATGGGGGAAATGGAACTAGATGATCATTAAGATCCCTTCCAATCCAAACCATTGTGTGATTCTATAATTCTCTGACTCAAGGTAAGACTCTGAGGGTAGGTATGGTTCCTGGCTCTACCTATGGCACTGAATTAATGAGCTTTCAGAAGAGAGTGTACTTTTTTATTTATTAACTCAAAGTAGATATGGGTTGAAGCTATATATACATTTTATGGCTATAAATCTGCATCACAACAGACTAACAGTGATGAGCTATTTTATAATCTGTGTGATCTTTAGCTATAGTTCTAAATCAAAATAGGAATTAGAGAGGAGAAACAAGAGCTCTGGCACATTATCAATCATTTTATTCATGGTTTACATGTTATACATTCTTACATCATAGAAAACCTATTTTTAGTGGGAAAAAAACCCTGCAGTTCAAATTATGAAACCCTCATTGCTTCCTGGCTAAAATATTGGGCTACAACTGAAGTGGATTGATAATAAAGTTTAAAAAATTAAACATTTGGTTTCTATCTCTTACCATTCTTCTAAGATAAAAACTGCCGATTAATAGTTTGACCTAACCTTTCTTACCCATGTGTAAGAAATGAATATTTCAAGACAAAGACTCCTCAGGTAAAAGATGCAACAAATTGTCTGGGTCACAAGCACCTGGTATCAAATTCAATCATATACAAACATGAAGACAGTCTGTAAAAGACCTGAGCATTCTACCCTTTTGGTACGATGGTGAGTTGTCAGCAAGCTATGACCCAGCACACTCATCCAAGTGTCTGTGTTTTGTTCTTTCTTCATTGCTGACTTCCATCAGCTGAAACATCAAGTGCTTGCCCAGAATACTGTTACAGTTATGTAAAGCTTTTCAGGAAACATCACTTCACACAGATGTTTAACCTCCAAGCCCTGAAGGGATAGCCCTGCCAGTTGCCAGGCTTGTCAATTAATTTTACATTGACAATCATGCTAATAAAGTTTGACACAGATAAGTTTGGCATCCAGCCAGTTACATTAGATAAACAAAGTAGATGACTGCAGTCCACTGCAAGACACATCTGAACACATAGCACACCACAGCTCATGTCTCTTAGGCAGCACTACCCGGTTTCATATCAACTACCATCCCAGATGATCATAGCTGTTAGTAAAATAAATTTTTGCTTAATTTTTTGAGCACTCTTTTAATTTCTTTTGTGGTCATGTTACCACAGATGTGTTCAGGAAGTATGAGTGTGGAATATGAAATATATCTGAATACTTGGCTTACAATATGAACTCCCAAGCAAGATGAATACTGCTGAGATGTCCCTGAAATAAGTTTATTGAACCTGAGGCACCTCATTCAAATTCTGTCAGCAAACTGGAAGTAGCTTAGAGAAAAAGAACAAGTATTTAGGGTTTGGAAGGAATTATTTACAAGAATACTTTAAATAGGCTGGATACGTGCACACTGATGAGGAAGGTGTGATGACGATATGATAATTGGCTAGGATTACCTAAAAAATAAAAGCAAATACAACAGCAGCTGCAACATGAGAGAATGAAAGTAGATATTATGTTACAGTAAGTGTTAACTATACCAGATTAAAAAAATATTTTACACCAAAGATAAACTGTGGATCAGTGGATCCAAGATAAATAAGTTGATAACAACTAGAATATTTAGACAAAGAGTGAATACAGCTTCAATCTGGAATCAAACATACACTGGCTAGTGAGTACCTTTAAAAGTGTATGTCCTTGTCTCTATCTTCAAATTCTGTGAGTCTCATTACTGAGAACTTTTGGTTTGGGGTTTGAATGAGATTAAAAACTGCAGAGCAAAAAGAACTCTTGGAGATTTCTGTTTTTCTGTTTTCGCCTCTCTCTCACCTTATGAAACTGAATTAATTCTAACCAAAATTATCACTTATAGAAATTATTTGAGCACACATAAAGGTTTAATTTCCCTTAAGTTGCTAAATAACTATCAGTGTAGGGAAATGAGAAATACTTTCTGTTTGTGAGGCAGCAGTAAAAAAAATCTGAAATTTTAAAACTGAATATTACGACGAATATAAATGAGCCTTGTGTAAAACCTATGAATTCAAACATTAGTCCTTGATGCCTCCCACCACTAGTAAACCTTCATGAATTTGACTGAAAGCCTGATTTTATCCTAGTATTTCATGGTCATGTACTGCAGCTGAGGGTGCAAACTATAGGATCTTTATACTGATCATTATGGGAAAAAAAAAAAAAAAAAAAAAAGACAGGACAGCACAAACCTGGGGTAGTACTGTATGTTCTGCATGCAAGAAAAACTTTATTTCTGCTGTAATCCTTAACCATGGGGAAAATCACTCAAGTGTCTTCAAACATCTGTATTTCATGCTGTAAAACAGAAACATGGAATTTTAAAAAAAATCTATTTACAGCAAGTAGGAAAGTCATAGTTATAATGTAAGCAAGTGGCCCTTTGGCCAGTGGTTAAACAATTGAGGATTACATCTGTATGTCATGCACATCAACCATGATATCAACAAGCAACAGGCAATTACAAAGAGAAGATACTATAAACAAAACCATAGATGTTTCTAATGAAAATACTTTTATATGTACAAATATATTGTTTCTGCCCCATCTTCCCTTAGAGCATAGACTCCCAAGACAGAGACTGTAGTTCTGTTCAACTCTTATGCATTGTTTAATCCAGGGGACAAGGTCTTTTCTTGCCTGTCAATAGTGTTGAGGAGCAAAAGAACTGCTGAAATAATTACTGTCTCCACAGACCTCAGCTGTGATAATGACAACCCCAACTTTACCTTTTCAATTACCCAAGATAATGAATAATGTCAAAACCCTCATCTACAACATATTCCTGAGCTGTGGGTTGGGGCCATTTATTTGTCACAATGCAGCTCTGGTCTTTAACTTCTTCATGATGATGATGATGATGATGATGATGATAACAACAACAACAAATTTAAAATAAACATTCTTTTTTGTTATTCTGTTTTAGAAAAGGATTCATGTTAGTAAAATTACTCTGCAGATTTGGCTGACTGAAAACCTGGGCTATATCTCAGCTGTCAAAAAAATTATCCAGAGAGCTTAAATTACCCACAAGCTTTCTTAGAAATCCTAATTCATTATTTAGAAATTATTTTCAATTTATTTAAATAAATCACTCTTTGTCTAAGAATTGTTTGCAAACCATTCTGTATAAATATTATTGTTTTTCACTATGTGTCAGGCAATGCAGAAGATAAGGGAGAAAAATTAGACAAATCCACAAACAAAATTTTTTTTTGGTCTTAGGAAATGATGCCATGAACTTTTCTGAAAAATTGACAATCATGTTTGGAGAAAATCTATAGTTTAGCCACTATTTTGATATAGATGGCAAAAGGACAACTGTGATTGTGCTGTAGACAATAAGAGACATAGATATCCCAGTTACACAAGGGCAAGAGCAGAGGTTTCCTTATCAGGAGTGATGAATGGGTTTGGAGAAGATATAATGTAATTGTTTTGTGACAGCACATTTAGAAGAGGTAGAAGGATGGAGAAATCAAAATTTTCTGGAAAATAATAGATGGTCAGATGTGAGGCTGAAGTTAAGATGAAATAGATCAGACGTTACAATCCGTGTACCTACAAAAAAAATCAGAATAGCAGTCACTTTGATATACAATCCATTTTTTAATTGATCAATGATATAAAATTTGATTATATAACTAGATACTATTTTTCTTACTGAATAGTTTGCTTATATTTGTATACAATTGGGGAGAATTGGCTTTGATTTACTTTGATATTCAAAGAGCAAAATAAACTATAAAGTTATTTAAGAATCCACATTTTTGTTGATTAGTTATGCAACTTTCAAGCATTTGTGGTCAAATGCATTATTTCAGAATATTCTTCCAGGTACAATGCATTTGACAGTATAGTTTTGTAATGTGAACACATAAAAATTTATATCCAGTCAACGAAAATACATACATTTGGAATATAAATGCACCATCAGATGTTACTTCCTCATCAAGGCTCTCCCAGTGGTCTATTTGGAAGTCCATTATAATATTCAGTCTTCTCTTGTAGCTCAGAAAAAAAAATGCTGAATATTTGTAGTCCAGACCCTCAGACAGCTTGTAGGATTTCCATGCACTAACCGGTAGTGAGCTCTGAGAAGCTTTAAAGAATTCTCTGTCCCTTGTAAATAAAGGCAGAATTTGTTGCAAACTTATGGATTTCTGCCATGTTTTTCAGGGAAGAGAGAAGCTAGGAATGAATTGATGAGAAGGAAGCAATAAAAGTGAAATGTTTGTTAAGGAAGCTCAGTTTTCCTTTTGTGCTTCTGTTTTTAGGAGCAAGCTTCCTACCATGTCTTAGAAACTTAGCATTAGAATTCAAAACTTTCTCTCCTGGGGTCACTTTCCTTCTCTCTTTTATTCTTCTCAAACTGGCAATGAATTTGAAAACCTCTGCCAAACAGATCTTTAAAACTCTCATCATTCTTAAAAAGAAATCCAGTGTTGGCAAGTCCTGACACTGGACAAACATGTCAACAAACATTGAGAAAGTGCTGCCTCCAAGCAGCAGAGCACACCAGGGCTGTGTTTACTCAAGCTTGTCGCTACCAGGCTTCATTAAGAGTGATGACATTTTAAAACACCATCTCTGTGGTACTATGTGATACAAATGAAACCTAGCAGGCACACAAAGGTCTTTGTCTCTGCTCAAGACTTGTACCAACTCCTGTTGATAAGGATATGACAACATTTTCTGGATGAAAGAAAAAGGCTGCAAGGAACTGATCCTAAACTGAACAAAGTGAATAGAAAAGTTCTCTTTTCATACTGGTGGGGTTAGATTTAAGCATTGTACACCTCTTCCCCCTGCCTGCACACAGAAAAATCTGAAGTTGAAAACAGAAGGCACAGAGACATTTAATTCTAGAGTATGACTGAGACCACTAAAATTATTAAATTGCCCCTACTGTTAACCAGAAGGATACTTACTGAGTCTGAACCTTCCTTTTCAAAACAAAAAAAACACCCATCTGTGTCCCGTAACACCATTTTCCATATTCTTGTTCAGCACAAGCGCTGCTTCAAATGTTTTTACTGTTGTCTTTTCGAAAGAAATTCTTATATATGAAGATAGAAACGAAGGTCATGAATATTTTAATTCAACTTTAAGGACATATATGCCCAGTATTATGATATTTAAATGTCTAAAATATGCATATATGTTGAGCAGCAAGTTGATCAATTCATCCACTAAATGCACACTCAAAGAGACTTTCAAAAAAGGAGCTATACTGTAAGAGGATGGAGATGAATCACTTTTTCTCTGGAGAAGAGGACTAGACTTTAAGCTATGACTGGGATCAAAGTCAAATTAATACAATTCCGGAAAGGGAAGGTTTGGGAAGGGAAGGTTTGGGAAGGGAAGGTTTGGGAAGGTCTGGGAAGGTCTGGGAAGGTCTGGGAAGGTCTGGGAAGGTCTGGGAAAAGAAGGTCTGGGAAGGTCTGGGAAGGTCTGGGAAGGTCTGGGAAGGTCTGGGAAGGGAAGGGAAGGGAAGGGAAGGGAAGGGAAGGGAAGGGAAGGGAAGGGAAGGGAAGGGAAGGGAAGGGAAGGGAAGGGAAGGGAAGGGAAGGGAAGGGAAGGGAAGGGAAGGGAAGGGAAGGGAAGGGAAGGGAAGGGAAGGGAAGGGAAGGGAAGGAGTGCATCCAGGACTCAAGGTGAGGCCACACCACTAGTCAGTACAGTGGGATAACCATCTCTGCTGAGCAGCTGTTTGTGCAGGGTCTGATGCACCCCAAGACAGAGTTCACCCTCCCGTTGCCCGGACACACGGCTGACACACTGAGCTGCTGCCAGCCAGCACCCCCAGATCCCTCTCCATTCACTCTTTTCCCCATTCATACTTGTGTCCAGCTTAATAAAATAGATAATATAATAATTACTGTATAATATATAAAATATGTTATTCATAATGCATAAAAATGCATAAAATAACTGTACCTACACTGTGTGTGTATGTCTACCTGTTACTACATTATCCACAAGAAACCATTATGCAGACTTCCATTTACTGGGCTTTGTGAGTAGAATTTTAAAAAAATACAGAGGTCTTTTTTTCTGAGCAGTTCTATTATTAACAGTTCAAAAATGTTTCCAAGTGAGAGTTTTAAAATAGCTAGAAAAGTTGGAAAAACACTTTCTAAAAGAAAATTACAGAATTTATTACAAACCCAGAGAAAACAAGTACATTTACAATGTGGAAATTACATAGGCTGGTGTTTTCACACATATGTACCTCTGGATAAGAGCTTTAATTCCTATTTAGGCACTAAACCTGAGCAAGCATGTTTTCAATAGAAGCAAATTATAGCAAGGCAATTATATTGGAAAACACATAAAGATAAAACTCTCCAGCAAGCATATATTACATAAAAATAAAAATAGCAACCAATGGCATCTGGGTTGATATATACTGATTACCTTTTTAAATGTAAAGATACATCTAAATCCCTAACTTCAGAATTCAGGTATGACTCTTAAAAATGCCTTTAACTTGACACATATATTTGACTAAATCTTTATTCAGAAAAACAGAAACTTACATGCTTCTCATTTTCAGAAGTATATAATTTATATAGTTTGTTACTGACTAATGATCAAAAATAATTTTCCTTTTGAAATATCCAGAAACATACAGATTATTAACTAACAGTTAGGAAAGAATTAAAAACCCACTATCTTATGTAATTTTTGCAAAGAATTTGGCTTTGCCCAGATTTCAGTAGGACCAGTGTTTGAAATCTGATGTTACAGGAAACATCATCTATCAATGTTGGTGATTTTTGCCAAACTGATACAGTAAAACTTTATCCACTATTTGGTAATTACATCCTTACTTTGTAAAGGCCTTTTGATTTTTGACTTTTGGATTTTTTGGTGTTGTTAGGGGGAGGGGGATGTGTTTGGTAGGTTTTTTTCCTGAATACACAGGGGTTAATTTTGTAAGACCAACATTCACTGATGAGATTTACTCCAGTTCTATGTTGGGAGATGCTTTCATTGTTTTGTTGTTTTTTCTTTCTGTGCGAAATTGACAGTACCCAAATGTACCTATTTCTAAAAATGCATTGGAAAGAAACAGCAGGGAAAAGAAAGAAAATCTCCAGATATTTAGAGACAGAATAACAGAGTAACTACCAGCAACAATGAAAACTTTATAGGGCTGCACTTTATTAACTCTGTCCATTTCAAGCTACTAATAATTAGCTGAGCTCAAAATGATTGCTTAGCATTCAGCAGGGAAGGTAGCATTTCTCCAGAAGGGACTTTGTTATTGGAGACTGTTTTTATAAATGCATAGTTTCCTTAATTCCAGTATAATGATCTTTCCTGACTTAGTTATTGTTGTTTTAAGTGGCTAAAATAAGCACTCTTGTTCATGTACTTTCAAAAGAAAACATGAGCGTTCATGGCTGTATATTACTGAAGCTTTCCCTTATTGCCCTGCACACCCCCCTTTTCTTCAGACTGCAGTCGCTAGGTACTTTAATAGTTTATATTTTCTTCTCAGAGTGAGGTGTTGTAGTAAAAAAGTTCCTTTGATAGCTACCAAAATATGTCACACTGACTGTAACCTTTAAAAAAGGAAATGCTCCATGGAGATTTTTGATTGTGTAAAAAGCATATTCTGTCCTGAAAATGGGGACCTTGTCAAAGGATAAATTTATATGAAAGAATGTATATATTTTTTATTACTTTCTACTTCATTTTGATACTTAGAGGGGCTTCTTTAAGACTTCTTTGCTGTACACTCATATTGCTAAGATAAATTACTATTTTTCCATGTGTAATGTTTTTGTGAGCAGTAGTGTAAGAGACATTGGTTATTGTTTTGAACTGGATTGTTTCTTATGTTGGCTGAAGTCAGAGCAGAATGGCTACTCTACAGGGGCTGCAGGGAATGTCTGTGAAAACTCACCATTGTCGTTGGATGAAGACAGGGAATGTGAACAGAATGGATTGAGACACACAAGTAAGTTTTAGTTATATTCGGTGTTTGCTAAAATTTGGGTTACATCTATGAAAAACACTGGAAACACAACCAAGAGATTACCAAGCTGTGATAATCTTTCACAACAGAGTTATGTCTCAAGTCTTCCTGCTAATGCTGCAGCTTAAATCATGCAGTGCAGACCTTGGATCAAATGTGTATGGGCAAGAATTTTGTTAAATTACAGAATGGTTTGATTTAAGAAGAGAAAAATGGACATACTGGCCTGGACTGCTTTCAGCCTTGCAAGATGAACAAGGTTACATCATTTGTGAATTTAGAGAAAAGTTCAGATTTCGCCATGTACAAATGATTTCATTTAGAGTCAGCTAGGATGAACCATGATGAGATACATGTAATATAAATGGACCTCTATCACCTTTGAAGAAACATTTTATGACAATCTCATACAGTCTTGTTTCTGACTGAATATTACTTCTGAATATTAGAATGGTCATTATTAGCCACAGACTACACAGTGGCTGGATTATTATCTACACTCAGAAATGAAAAATAGAGACTATAGATTTTATCACACCTGGTACCGGGCACACAAAATCTGTGTATTCAATACTAACTTCAAGGTATTATCAAGTTGTGTTGAAATGATCAAGTCACTCCAGTAATTAGTGACTGGCTTCCTAGACCAACGATTTTTAAATTAATGGTCTTATAGGAATGGACTGGTGGAACAACTAAACATATTGGAGAATGAATTCAAGTACAAAAAAAAAAAAAAAAAAAAAAGAAAAAATAATTTAGATTGGAAATGACCCCCGAAGATCATCTATTCCAAGCCTCCATGCAAAGCAAAACCAACTTCAATGTTGCTTTAGGCTGGTCAGGTCTCTATCCAGTTGGGTATACATGGATATTCTGTCTCAGAAACCTTTCCCAAAGATCACTCTCATCAGAAAGACTTTGTTCCCTTATATTCATAAAACTGTATGTTCATATTTGGATTGAGAAAATTTAGATTAAAGTAGTATAAAAAGCTGAACAAGGGGGAAAATTAAGGAGAAAGTAGACTAAACCTGCTGAAGCAAAATTCTATTAGCATTACATTTAAATATATATATTTAAAAATGGATTCTAAATTATGTAAATAATTAGACATACACATCTTCAATTATTTTTCAATTGAACTAGAAAATATATACATCAGCTTGATGATCAGAACTATTACCACTTAGCAAAAAAGCAAAAGATACAGGGAAATTGCATAATTTGTGTTAAGGGAACTTTTCTGTCTCACCATCCAGGAGACCCTTTGGCAGTCACAGCTGCACCACCAGCGCAAGGACCAAAGCCTCTTAGCAGAGTCTGGCTCCAGTCCTCTAACAGGTCCTATGTGACTCCCTACACACCCTGCTCTCACCCAGTCAGACAAGGTTTCCTCAACAGCTCAATCCCAGCTTTCCCATGGCAGAATCTCAGACATCTCAATCCTTCAAATCATTTAATCTTGGTGCCAAAACTAACAAAATAAGAGCATGAGTTGGGTGCCTCTGAGGAAGGACCCTGAACAAAGGAAACTCTGGACTTTTATACTCTCACTATCTTAAGGGCATGCTGGGGTGCTCGGTTCCTCTTGTGCCCCTGAGTGTCTGATCACCTGGCTGGGCCACAGGTCCCTGAGCCTTTCATTTTCCAAAGGTTCAGCAGTTCACGGGCTCTTGCCTTGGGCTCACTCAGAGCTCAACCTGCAGCTCACACTGCAGCTGTACCCTGAGCTACCTTCACTGAATGGATATCCTCAAAATTTTGTCAATGTCACATAGAGGCTATGGCACAATCTACACTTTTAAATTATCCTTTCTGACATTTCGTGAGCTAAGTCTGTTTTGCAGTTTTAGAGACAGCAACTAAGATTATACCATTCAATAAAGAATCAGTTCAAAGCGTGGATATGTCTTAATCATGACAATGGCAAAATTGTAGATCAGTGGCAAATACTTGAAAATTAGTGGAAGTGAGAGAGAAAAATATCCATCTTGTAAGAAATTTTTAAATGCTTTAATTTCAATAGAGTAGTGACATATGGAAGGGGAAAAATCAATAGATAATTTTCAGTCATGTGTGATGCCATTTTTTTCTACAGCACAGTACCCTGTCACTTCACTGTGGCAGTAGCAGGTTACTGACTTTCTTATATTTTTGTTTTGTAATTGCTTATAATGCAAAGAAGCAAAATCAGAGTACTTTCTAGAAAAACAAAGGTCAGGTTTGACCAGGTACTTCAGAAATTTTAATCCAATATATGGTCAGGCATAACTTTTCCACTTTGAATACAATGTTTGGTTTAAAATGGATCCTCTCAAAATCTAAATTTGGATTGGATTTCATTTTGAAATTAAGAGCTCTATCTACAGCTTACAATCCTATAAACCACTAGACTAAACCTCACTTCTTACTAATATATTCTGAGCCTGCAGCCTTATCGTCTTTTTCTGTAATTTATTCAATAACTCGGCTACCATTTAACCCACTTCCAGTATGTTAGTTTTCCTATCATCTCCTCTGTTGTCTTCAGAACTGACACCCATTCACTATTTACCAAACATGATTTACAGTTTCCAGCAGTTCTCTACCTTTATCATCAATTTTTTATCACTGGATCACAGCTGAGCCCAGGGGAGGAAGTTGTTATATGCAACTGAAATAGATACTAGCTCTGCATTTTCAAAGAAAAATGTTGCACAAATGAAAGTTCTGCCCTGAAAATAATGACTAAAAAAGCTAAACAACCCAAACCAACCAAAAAACAAACAGAAAACTAACACTCATACAGGAAAAGTCTTTACAATTCAGAAGGGATCTGAACTGTTGTGCGTAGTTAACCTGAGCAAAGCATACTGTTAGCAGCACATTTTCTTGATCAACACAGTGTGGTTGTTTTCAGAATGTAGGAATTGTTATTATTTCCAACATAGAAATTCACTCCTTTAGGTTTTTTCTGGATAGTGTCAGTGACCTTAAGAAATATTCATCTGAATAAGATATGCACGTGCATAATATATGATTTAATTTTCTTTATATTGCTTAAAAGATTTCCCAAAAGCCAGGTAAATGAGGATATATATTTTGAAAAGCATATACCAACAATAATAGCTGTTTCGCTCACTTCTATTAATTAAGTTCTCCAACAGTTTTATTTTTATATAACAGTTTTTATATTATTTATTAATTAATACTCATGCATAGTCTGTGACATTAGACAGTGTTATTAGTTCTGCTTTATATCAAAGATCTGACACTCAAGGTAAAGGAAGGATAGGAAAAATAATTTTTTTAGTAACAAACACTACATTAAAACAAGGAATTATTTGAAATAATTATATAATTTCCTTTCCACTTTGACTTTATAATAAGCAATCAATCCATTGTATACAATTTGCTAAGTTCTATAGTTATGGTTTCTCAAGAAAGAAAAGATTCAATTGCCTGGGTGAAATGCCTGACCTGCTGGAATCAGGGGAAGGGGAAAATGGCTGTGATCTGTGACTATGGTTTGTGACCCAAAAATAGGAAACATTTGCTCCTAGTAAAGTATGGGAGGAAAAAATCAGTCCCCATCTTCCTTATACTTTGTAAATCCATCCTGGCTGGAGCAGACTGTGAGACCAAAAGGCTGGAAAGGAGATATTTGCAGAAATTCATTGCTATTTCATGTCCTTCACTTTTCAAAGCAGGAAGAACATGGAACATACAAAGAATTTGAAAAGCTGTTGAATTTTGGAAACTTAATATGCTTTTTTGGTATTTCTGGCTCAAATATAATGACAAATTTTAGAATATTTTTCCCACTTTTCTCAAAATTATTCATAAATTCCAGAAAGTTTGGACCTCTTTCTCAGAAACTTTTAATGTTTAATTAAACTTTTCATAAATGTAAGGAGAGTGGTTAGCAGAACTGGTATCTTGGGCTTATTTAGGGACCTTGAGAGACTCCCTTGGCAGGCACTTCTGAAGAGCAAACGAGTCCAGGAAAACTTTAAAAAGGAAATCTTAAAGATTCAGCTTTTGGCTGAACCCTTAAGTCCAAAGATGAGTCAATGGGACAAAAGACTGGCATGATTGAACAAGGAGCTTTGTCTGGAACTCACAAGAAGCAGCGAGTTTAAAGCATTTGAAAGAAGGGGCAGGCAACTCAGAGGACTACAAGAATGTTATGAGGTTATTCAGAGAGAAAATTAGAAGGGCCAAAGCCCAGACAGAAGTTAATCTGGCTACTGCCACAAAAGACAATAAGCATGTTTCTATACAACATTAACAACAAAAGGAAGACTAAGGAGAATCTCCATCCTTTATTTGATGCAGGGGAGAAACAGTTACAAAAGATGAAGAAAAGACTGAGTTACTTATAACTTTTTTGTCTCAGGTTTCTAACAACAAGAACAATTGTTTTCTGGACACCCTTCTCCACATTCTAGAAGACAGAGATGAGGAGCAGAATGAAGCAGTATAAGGGAAAATTGCACACGACCTGCCACACTAAAATGATTTGCACAAGCCCATGGGGCCTGGTGAATCCACACAACTGGAAGCCAGCAGAAGTGTTCACTGAGCCACTCCACCATTTATCAGGAGTCCTGACCAGGGAGCTTCCAGCTGACTGGATATTAGCAAATGTGACACCCATCTATAATGAGAAGGATGAAAGGAGGATCTAGGAAACTACATTCCTGCCAGTCTGACCTTGTGCCAGGGTCATGGAGCAAGTCATCTTGAGTGCATCACAGGACAACAGGGATTAGACCCACCTAGCGTGGATTTATGCAAGACAGGTCCTGCTTGACCAACCTGATCTCCTGACAAGGTGACCTGCTTAGAAGATGAGGGAAAGGCTGTGGATACTCTTTACCCAGACTTTAGTAAATCCTTGGACACTGTTTCCCACAGCACTCTCCTGTGGGATAAGCAGGCTGCTCCTGGTCTGGATGGGTGCACTTATTACTGGGCAGAAAACTGGCAGCAGGGCTGAGCCCAGATAGTGGTGGTGGAGTTAGATGCAGCTGGCAGACAGTCATGGCTAAGTATGAGCCAGCAGTGCCCAGGTGGCCAAGAAGGCCAATGGCATCCTGGCCTGTGTCAACAACAGTGTGGCCAGCAGGATCAGGGCAGCGGTCATCCCACTGCACTGGGCACTGGTGAGGCCAAACCTCAAATCCTGTGCTCAGTTCTGGGTCCCTCACCACAAGACAGACCTTGAGGTGTTGGGGTGTGTCCAGAGAAGGGCAACAGAGATGAGAAAGGATCTGGAGCACAAGTCTTGTGAGGAACAGCTGAGGGAGCTGGGGGTGTTTAGCCTGGAAAAAGGGAGGCTCCGAGGGGACCTTAATGCTCTCTACAACTGACTGATAGGAGGCTGTAGCCAGGTGGAGGTCAGTCTCTTCTCCTAAGTAACAAGAGAAAAAACCTCAAGTTGCACCCAGAGAGGTTTAGATTGGATATTAGGAAAAATTAATTTGTTACAATGGTCAGACATTGGCACAGGCTGCCAAGGGAGGTGGTTGAATCATTGTACCTGGGTATATTTAAAAGACAGGTAGATGCAACAGTTTGGGACATGGTTTAGTGGCAGTTTAAATCACGAAAAAGGTTAATGTTTGGACTTGGTGATCTTACAGGTCTTTTCCAATCAATGATTCTGTGATTATCAGTTCAAGAGTTCACCATGAAATTTTCACCAAAATTCAGAATCTAAGGGGTTTTTGGAAAATCCATTCAAAACTGTTATATATAATTTGAACATTTTTATTGGAAAGTAAAAATTAATCTAAATTTTTTTCACTGACATAGGATTTTACTAACATATTTATCTACTACCCTGGAAATTCCATCTAGTGACTGCAAATATATATATATATATATATATATATATATATATATATATATAAAGAGTTTTTTCCTTGTTGCTTTTCAGATATAAGAGCAAGCAGGTTTTATTTTTTTTGTTTTGTTTTTTTTTGTTCTAAGTCCCCTTGAATATTTTTTTAGACTTCAGCAATTCCAGTTCAGGAAATATGGGATTAAAACTTTCTGGGGTGCTCCTGTCCCCTAATTTCTGTGCTTCCTTCCCCCTCCAACCCTGTCTACAGCTAATCTATAATAAAGGTTAATTTTGAAAAGCGAGCTCCATAGTATTTACACAATGAATTCAAACTCTGAATGAAACACACTTGTAAAAACAACAGCAGCCTTTTCCTTGTGCAATATAGGATGTGGTCAATCATTTGGCAATTCAGTTTTGGCACATCATGAACTATTTATTTGTTAAGGCAAGTCCTTGAGATTACAGAAACTCTGGGAGGTTTTTTCCTTTCCTTTTTTCTTTTTTGGTCCTTTTTATTTCCTCCACTGGAAACTATTAAATTTGCAGAGCCTGATGTTTATTTCACACTGAAACGTGCACTATTGTATCGATAAATATTTAATGGTGCTGGAGTTCAGTGGATATAGCATCATATGTTTCTTTTAAAAGGTGTTTTATAACCTGGTGAATGCACTGTGGTCAACTGAGCAAGAGAAAAGCGAACTCAAACCAAAAACTTTCCACTAAAAGATGACTCAGGGTTCAGTTTCAGTTTGAAGAGGGTGTGGAGGAAACAAGTAACCATATATTTTTCTGAGTCTCTCAGTCCTGGCAATGTTCAGACAATTCCATTTGAGATAAACATCAGGGGCATTATATAGATCATAAAAGCATTTGAGCTGAAAAAGACAAGTGCTAGAAAAGATAAAGTTCTAAAAATGAGCTTTCTCCAACATACCTCAAAAAAAAAAAAAAAAAAAAGACAGGTAAATCCATTTTGCCCTGAACTGCTGCAACTTCTATGATAGATTCGCTGTGACATGTTCATGCTCAGTCTGTAAGACTGGTTTAAATGCTCATGCAAAGTGTTTTCAAATATTTCTGGACAAACATTTGTTGACATTAAATTTTAATTATGGTGTTAAATTATTGAAACATATCTGCCAAACTGTTAACATGCACTTTACCTAATGTTGCTCTTGAAAATACCTGAAATCACTTTGGCAGGATACAACCAAGCTATAGCAGAGCAAAAAACACTCAGTGATATGTAATAACAAAAATTACATTATTGATATTCTCTCCCTTACATTGGATTCTAAACATCTACTGATGCCTTAAGTTTTAATTTTTATATTTTTATATTCTGTGCTGTTTTAGTAAGTAGTTTTAGGTATCATATTAAGCACTACTAAGTTGTCTTCATAGAGTAGATAGACAAAACAATTACTTCTCTACCTGGACACCAAGGGCAACTTTCAAGCCCAATAACAAAAACAACAGTGAAGTGAGAAGAAAAAACCAGGAGGATGGAGCTTCATAACCTGAAGCTATGGATGGACAATTAACTCCAATATGTTAATGGGCCAGAACTTATAAAAGTGTGAGACCTTGTGATCGACCATCCATTTTGTGACCATTTGGGTTCATCTTGGGTGTGGCCTGGATGGGCTCTGTGCTGCCCAGGTGTACCCATTGAAGCCTTCTAGTAAATACCTACTTTATCCTTTTGCTCTGTCAAGTCCCTGTTCCGGGTCAGCCACAAGAAGGCATCACTACCACCCCACTGAACAGACTTGGAAACTAAATTTTACCTTATCCAGTTTTAAGTGGTAAATTAAAAAATCCAAGTAGAGTATAATTTCCAGCAAAAATATTGAAGATTTCTTAACCGATTATCTATTTCTAAACTAATCTGCAAATCATACTCAGGAGCAATTTGATGAATCTGAAAAGTTGTTCATATTTTTTTAGGAAATCTCTTGGATTTCTAAGTAAACACTACATATAATGAATTAGGGCAAAACACACAAAAATCTCGTAATTTGTAAATGACATCAGAAATCTCTATCAAATACAAAGAATAAGATCAATGAATCAGTATCTTGTAAGCAGTGTTCTCTCATCTATGCTTAAGACTCAGCAGCTTTCAAACTTACTCAATAACTTAGTTATAAACTAAACATTCTAAGACTAATTCAGGAATCTTTGAGGATATTACCTCAGCCTCAGTGGAATTGTTGTCTGAAAGGTGTTTTGTTTGACTTACACAGAAAGAATATAAATAGCAATAGGTCAACCAACCCATTACCTTGATGGGAAAAGATAGAGCTGAAAAATGAAGTCTAGGTAAGAATAATAAAAAAGTTGTTCAAAACTTTGGTACTACTATAAAAGGGAAACAAATCTGCTTGATCTGCTGGTGGTGAGTCTTCTGAGCTCTTTTCTTCTTTACTTCATGGGGTTTTAAATGTATGACAACAAAAATTGCTTAAACTCAAGTTTCTACTACCCAATCAGAGACCACATTTGTGTATCAATAAGTATGAATCACAAATATAAAGAAAAAGCATACATTTACAGTTAGGACCATTGTTCTCTCAATAACAAATATGTATCAAAAATATTGACATATATCAGGAAAGTCTCAATCACAAGCATATATTGAGTCTGTCATATCTGAGCTCCTTTAGAGATTTTAGTTAAGCACTTTACATAATTTGGGTGTTGAAAATTGTAGATTGTTTTGAAATGCTTTGAGCTGAATATGAGTTACAGAGCTTGGGGCATTAAACTCTTTCTGGACACTCAAGATCTGGTCTAGAAAATGACCTCTTAATAGAAGTGGTGTCTCTTTGTCTCTGTCCATATTTTCCTCAAATCCTCTATTCATCATCACAGACAATGATCTGTCTTTTTTCTCCTGGCATTATTGAAGTGCAAACTTAAATTTGGAAGCCAAGTTATGTGGAGTAATTTGCAGTGATGAATAGTGTCTTTGGGAAAAAAAAGAAAAGGTACCAAAAGTTATACATACCTGCACTTCTTGTTTTATCTATAATTTCAGGGTCTTCCTTGACATATTTTTTAGCAATTCTGCTATTTATTCAATTTTATTGTAGAAATCTGCTTTATCTTGGTATCATCAGGGAACAGTAACTGGTTCCTGAATCCTTAAGTCATAATACAAATGATCTTCCTAAAAAAATACTTTCATATTGCTTTGTCTCACTTTTACTTTATTTCCAAGAATGGAATCAGGATACACTGTGATTGTACAAAACTATACTGAAGAAGCCCAAACATGGTTGTTTAACACTAGTAAACATCTGTGTGTATTATATACAAATGAAGCTAAAGAAATGAGTTCCCATTTCTCTTTTTAGACTGAAATTATTGAGTTAAGCATTGCTGTACATTTCACTGATACAAGAAGTTATTTTCAATATTCATATATGAAAACTACATTTTCAAGACGGGTGAGAACTGAAGCCCATGTGAAAAGACTATTTGGTTCCCAGAATGATTTTTTTTTATCACAAAAATAATAACATTTCAGTTTCCATTCAAAACAATGGTTTTAAGTTAACTTGACAAAAAGAAGACTTTGCTTGCATGTAATGGAGTTTTACCTTCTTTAATTTGAAATGTTTGCAGTTGAAAATCAGACAAAATGACATTGAGTTCTTTGGTTCTCACTGACTACACTGAGGGAATGTTATATCTCACAGGAAGCCGTCAGAGCCAATACCTCACACGACTGAAGACTATGACTTTTATGGCTTTCACAGGGAGATTTATCCAGTTTTTCTGGCTTTAGTTTTAGCTGAAAGAAAATCTGCTATCTTCAGTGTATTTTTGAACAGAATGAAAATGTGAAATACTGTAAATCGTTCAAGGCAACTTTTACTGACATGATTGCTAGAAACTTTAAACCAGAAGCTTGGGTTTGTTTTTGTAAGCATCTGCACTGAATCTCTGAACCTTTGAGGATTAACCTGTTGCAATGAAGATTGTGTGTTTTTTACATGACAGTAAAATGCTTGCCTCACTGAACATATTAGGTACCTATAACTTCCTTTTGAGAAAGATACGCTATAGACCAAATGTTAAAAGAATAAAACTTGGAAGCTCTAGTTCCAGTTCTCTGTGTGTTCAAAGTTATTTCTGATGTCTATATTAATTCTCTCCTTTGACTGTACCGAAGTATTTGTTATTGTCATTAAATTCAGCCGTGATTTTTTTCACATTTTTCATTAGTAGATGCTTTAGAATGTAGCTGATAAGAAAAGAGGTAAGAACATCACAGTGGTGGTGGGAGGATAACTCTGCATGGACTGGAAGCCTTGAAAACACGTAAATTCGGTATTTCAAACGAAGACTGTTACTTGGACTTTTCAAATGCAATAGAGGCATGGAGTGAGAATAAAAAATGTAGTTGAGAATAGAACGTAGATCGGGAAATTATATGAAGAAAACAACTGTGCTGAGACTTCAATGTGTTTTGTCTGCAGTATATACTGACACAGAGAAGAACTCAACAAAACATATGAGCTCATACATTTCATTCATATCTGACAGAATAATGTGAGCATAGCAATCCCACAGTGGTGAAAGATTGTTTTTTTTCATTCTGATGAGTGAGCCACATCAGTGTCTTTATGCTCTAATTATATGACACTTCAGTTCATAAATTTGTATTTTTACTCTCAATTGGATTTCTACAAACCCTTTTCTCAAGCTAGCGCTCTTCTCCGTCTCTCTCACAATCATTGAAAATACAACATCCAGCTGCTGCATTTTTCTGTATCCCTCTTGGCCTGGTGAATAAATCATGTTGAATTCTTCTTTCCCATGTCACCCTTGCTTTGCAAAACTTGAGTTTGAACTTGAAGTCTTCCACAGATTTTGCCCTTGGATGCATCTTGATCTAATTACCTTAATTCTCTTTTGTTTCTATTTTTTAGCTGTCATTTCCATAAACTAAAAGGTTTAGGTTGAGAGATACATAAATATTATAGAAAATGACAATAAGATAAATTACCAGATTATACTATTACCAGAACTGTTTCTGGGATATCTAAAATTTTAGTGGATGGAGTAAGGTTCTGCCAAACAATTTTGTCTTTAGCCAAAATTGATTTGAAATCAAAGGTCTGATAAGACCTCATTTAAGGCATATCATCATATAACAAGAGCAAGATTTCTTCAGTGTTTGCTATTTCAACCTAATCGAATACTGTGTAGGAAAAAGGAAAACGACATATCATGAGGGTAAGGAGAAAGGAATAACTGGAAGGAATAAGCATTCCCAAAGCCATATGAGTGATTTGAGCAAGGTCCTGTTTTAGCTACAACTAAAAGAAATCTCTGACTTTTAATAGACATAACCAGTTAGTACTGGACTTTAACAATGTAGGAGATACTTCAGTTTTTTGTAACAGAATATTTCAAGGAAGAGGAAATATTGAAAAAGATCAGACATAAAGCAAAACTTATTTTGCAAATTCTTACACAGAAAGACATTAAATTAGAAAGTTTTATGTATCAGTTTGGAACTGTTCTCAATCTCTTGTCTTTCATTTAATTTAGAATCGAGTTTATCTTTTTTAGTTTTGTTTAGTTTGCTTGTTTTGATATTGAGGAATTTGGCTTAAGTCAGTTGTACCAATATGGTCCTAGATTTTGATCCACCAGCTGACATAATTCAAATTAACAGCCATATGTGCTGGCTATATATCAGTGATGAATAATCTCCAGTCAAATGAGGTTTTAAAAAATACTTTGTTTCAAAAAAGCTTGGTAAAATAAATTGCATACACTGCTTACTCTTTGCAGAGAAGGGCCAACTTATATACCCTGATTATTTCCAAAGAATGTGTCTTTTAGTTTACCTAGTGTTATTAATTCTTTGATATAAGAATATAAACTCTTGTGAAAAAGTACTTAGAGGTGAACAGCAGCTTGGTTCTTCTCAGTGTTAGATATAATTGGTCGCTGCATGTCAGTGAAATTGTCTAGGATTTCTAGCATATGGTAGATCTTACATTACCTTGATGATGATAAAGATGATCCCAGAGTCTGGAACCCCAGGCCGCTCCCTGTGCTCTGGAGATAGGCACCAGGAAAGCAAAGGCTTTCAGCCCTCATGCTGCATAATGGCAGGAGAGATGCTGCCATTTCTATATTGCTTGGGTTTATGTGAGTGGGATGGGGAGAGGACAGGGGAAGGGTTAAAATGAATGAAAAATGGGCTTGTTCCTTCAGATAGCTGCATAAATCTCAAATAGGCCATAGAGCTGCCTGTGTCTTCTTGATCTTATTAGAAAGAATGTGTGTGGGCAGGAAGAGATGAGACTGGGATTTCTTGCAACAGTGCTCTCTGGAGGATCACAAATCTGGTCATTTAAAACTGATTTATTTGGGTTTATTGCACTAGTATTCTACAGTTCCAATTTGTCTTTGCTCCTTTCATATTATTCTTGACCTCTTGATGAAACACCCACGTAAGTCCAGATAGTTCTCTTTAAAAATTCAAGTAAACCTTTTTTATTCATTTAAGAATTCTGTTGTTCTTTCTTTTCTTTTACCTTTTTTTTTTCCTGATGTTTATTTTCCTAGAACTTTTTCTCATACTCTTTCCCTTTCAGCTATTGATTTATAATATCTCCAGAGACATCAATAATCATGGAAGAAATTACCCTGTCACTTTGAAGAGGAATATTTTACATTTTGTTTTGGGTCACAAAGTACTTTTCTAACAAATGGTCTGAGCATTATAATTTCCCTATGCATCCAGGAAATATTACTATCTTCATTGTACAGATAAAGCAGAGACAGAAAGTGACCTATCCAGGGTAACACTACAAGCCAGAGAAAACATTTTGAATATTAGCAAAATATTCAGACAGTAGGTCTCAGAAGCTAGCCAGGAGACCATATTCTTTTAATTTAAATTTTGACATCACTGTGGCAAAACTTTGTAGCAGAACCAGTCATTTATTGCTTTACCTATGAGAGAAAAGAAAGGGGAAGGGAAGGGAAACAGGTAGATACGGTGATAGAATAAAACAGTAAAAAAATCTCACTATTTAATTTGAAGACAAAAGAGGGATTGGTAGCAAATACTGAGGCTATTTAATGCTTACTGTGAATTCTTTCATTTATATTTTCTCATTGTTAGTAAGGAAGGTAGTGCTTTAACATTGCCCAAAGCAGGCATGTAACTTGCACTTACAAATCATTGGTACACATGGAAATGTCTTCTTTGCAGATGTAGATTTACCAACACTAGGGTTTAACCCTTGCCTCCCTTTAGAATCAGCAACTGCAGCATTGCTGCCATGGTGTCAGCTCAGCCATCATGTTTCTTCTCTCCACCCCTTGTTTGTATGAATGGTGTGGTTATGATTTGTCCTCAGTTTTAAGCAACTTTCTTAGACATTGCTGCCCTTGTTAGACATCAAAATCTTCCAATAGAGTCCCTTCAGCAGGACCACAATTCTGCTAAAGGTGACAAGGACAGATGGAAAAAATTGTGGTGTTGAGATAAAAGTCTAAGATATAGAAAGAAAAAAATGACACAACTGTGTGAAGGAAGAGGCTAATCCAGGAAGAAAACAGATATGAAATACTATAAATATTTTCTGCCCACCACTTTCCTAGTCAGAAGAAGACATGGTCTTGTCCTTTGATGTTAATGTTTGCATTTGATTTATAGCCAAAACTCTCTATTCATTTTAGGTAGGCACCAGTTTCCAAAGGACTCCCACTCTATATATTTTATTTCTGGCTCTGAAATGCATTTTAGTAGTCCATAAATTAGTCTTCTGAAAGATCTTCAAGCTTCAGATTCACTAGGGGTGGTGGGAAGGATAGAAATTTTGAGCTGGATCACAAAATTTATTGCTACTATGATGCAGAATGCTGATGCCACTTATAAGGGGTAAAGAATGGGAAAAGTTGTACTTTTTCCTTTAATTTTAGTAGCACAGCTGGATTTTGTAAAAAATCAACAGTCTTTAGAAACATAAACAGTTAGAAAGAATTACCAGATTCTGAGAGTGGGAGCTTGAGAGTCTTGCTATACTTTCTACTCTTTCTTTAAGATAACAAAATTGTTTGTTAATTCTTCAAAATTTGTTCTTTCATTAAAAAAAATATCAAAATATTCTTGTTTTTTTCTATGTCTTTTTATCTTTTTTTGTGTGTGTTTGGGGTTTGGTTTATTTAATCAGTTTTTCATTGTAGTCCTTTTAGAGTACCTTTTTGCAAGCTTTAATTCACAACTGTGTTGGCTTGGAAACAAGTCACTTTCAAAATGAAGGGTTTGACTACCATTAATTCAAGCTGAGAATTTTACAAAAAAGCATGTGTCCACATGTAAATAAGGTGACAAACATTACACAGGAAATCTGAGATAGTTTGGACATAAGCCCTCAATCTATTTTCTAAGAAAAAAAACATTGCTGCAGCTCAGCTCACTTTGAAATTTAGTTACATAAGCTTTGTGCACATCTAGACTACAAATATTGAACATGTGATTGTGTTAGATCAACATAGCATGTCGTGTTGTAGTTTCCAATGCTTTGATTACAAGCTTTTGTGACTCATTTCCCATTTTACCTTTGTACACCAGAGGATCCCACTGCAGTTTAGGTGCAGGACCTCTTGTACCACTTGTGTATGACAATTCCCCCAGCAGGAGCTGGACTGTTGAGCCAGACCCATGGGAACAGGCAGCATTTAATCTCATTGCCATCTAGTGGCAGCCACACTGAATTCTCTGACTCAAAATTTCAAGGTCTATTTTCTTAGTTGCCATGTGACTCCTGTGAAACCTATCATTGCTCTTTGCTAACAGAGGAAAACAACCCAGGTAATTAAGCTGAGTTAGAACTGTGGTCTGACTCATTCCAGCTGACTTCCTTTATTAAATTACATTTTGACTACATTTCTGTAGAGTGTGTAATGTTGGTTCCAGTGGTTCCTGAAACCATTTCAAATATAGTTTATGAAACAGATAAAAAATAATACAGGACACAAGCACAAAGCTTTGGTATTCAGTGTCTGGTTCTCTTTCTGACTTGATAAATAGGTATTCAGTGTCTGGTTCTCTTTCTGACTTGATAAATAGTATGATCTTGGTAAATCATACAAACATTTTGATCTTAGTTATCCCTTTCTAAAATTTGACTCAGTTTACTTTTTCATTTAGGAGGCATTTCAGAGGTTTAAAGAATGTAATGCTAAGCACTTTTAAAAACTGAAAATTAAAGAAGCTAGAGAAATACTGAGTATTGTTATCTATAGCATTATTTGTTATATGCTGTGAGGCATTTCCCAATTTATTGATGGACTGTAATTGCCCACCTCCCTCAGATACTACTCAGAATAAATCTTTCCAACATAGCAGAAAGCTACATGGAAAATTTGTGTTTTCTGGTCCTGAAACTTCTTCCATTGCAGCAAAGACTGCTGCAATGTTAGTTAGTGCTCCCAGTTCCTGAGGGCAGTTTATGCTGTAAGTTCATTTTGCTTCTCTGTCAGAGACCTGTCTTCTCATGACTGTCAAACATTTGGAGCAGTCTTTTCTTTTTATTATTTTTCTCAGGCTAAAGTTCCAAATGACATAGATTTATTCCTTCTTATAAAAAAATTCCTTGTTTATTTGCTTTTAGAAGAGTGAGATCACCTGCAGCAGTGGCAATACTAGGCTTCATTAGTCTAAACCTCACATTTGTGACAGGATGTCAGGTTTGCTCATGCGATCAGAACTGGAGTACTTTTGTTGACTCATGGATTCTTGCTGAAATACATTCCAGCTCATGATTCAAATCAATGGCAGAGAGAGGAGACTGCCTCACAAACAAAAGAGTAAAAGAATAACATCTCTCCCTAAAAAGTAGGAACATAATCACCATATCATTACTAAGCAGAAGAAGGACTTAGGACAGACACTCAATTCCGAAAAAAATTACATGAAAACCCAGAGATTCTGGCATTCCTGACATGTATTACATGTCAGGAAGAGCTGTAAATGAAAAGACTAGTCTCACCATAAGTACCCTTGCATTAACCACATCCCTCTAACTCATCTGAAGCTGGAAAGAACTGCTAGACCACATTTAAGGGGTAAAGCAGACTCAGGAAAATTTGAAACAAGACTTAAGTCAACCATAAAGAAAACCCCAAAGAAACAATGGTGAATTCTGACAGTTTGTTATTATTCTTATATTACTTCATCATATTTAGCCAGTTATTTGAGCATTTGAGATATTGATTCTATAACATCATATGGACCATTCTTCCAACCTGCCACCCTGTATATCATAAAGTGAAAGAGTTGGATTTTTTAAATCTGACCCAATGAAGATGACAGTGTAGCTTTATGTCATGCTAAGATTTTCTAGAGCTATGATCCTTCCTTACTTGCTACATACATTAAATTTTATCTAGGTAATAAGAAGAATCCCTATAATATAAGTGGGTGACACCCAATTGCACTTGGGATTATGGTGTAGAATCCAAAAGTCCAGATCAGATATCTATAATTTTTATTTGGTATTTCAGTGGGTAGAATTTAGATGCCTCAAAATGGAAGTGCAGAAAGCCTACAAATATCATACAATCTAATAACAAGCAAAGTGAATACAGAAAGGCATTGATAACAGCATTTGCCAGAGCCTGGGTGTAGTTTTATGATGAAAGATCTCTATAAAAACCGAGAACTTACAAGCATTTCTGGAGAACAGATATTTGCACACATACAACTCCAGGTGACAAAATCAGGTTGCCTTTTTTCCTTTCCCCTTATCATTCCATATTTCTAAACTAATACAGTCTTAGAGGAGAAAGAAGATTGCAGAGAAGCTTTCCTACAAGCTAGCATTTTATGTATTTTCCTGAAAGGTGAGTCTCATTTCATCAAGTTAACAAGACCAACAGATATTCCATCCAAGAGCAGTGCAAGCACCAGATTTAAGTACGTGGATCCATATCCATGTATACCATATTATCTTCTCAATGAATAGTTTAGAAGATTCTTCTGCCCCAAAGAACTTGGTAGAGTTTTCTATATCTTATCTATCTTGACATCAGTAATCTCTAAAGTAGCAGTTCTAAAGCAGTTTCCCCTAAAGAGAAAGCATTTCCTTATGCAAGTTCTTTCAGTTCTTGAAAGACAGGGAAAATTACACAGTTCTGTGTTTTAGTAAGTTATTACATTAATTTGTGGCTTTTCAATTCTCTGATGTGTTTCCTTAAATGACTACCCACCAAGGTTTTGTGATTTTAAAGTACAAATGAGCTGCAGGTGCTTAGGTATTGACCTACTCAGGATCAACCAGGGACCAGTAAATTTAAGCTGCTATCTCCTCCCATGCTCCTGATTTATTTTTTAAAACTGTTTTTACAATCCCACACAAACATGCAAAAAAACAAATAATTTTCTCATGTTCTAAATCAGAGTAATACTGCTAAATGTGGGCAAGTAATATAGGAATCAACATTTCTTATGTATAGGAAATTTAGAAGCTGTTCAGAATTAATCTAAGAAAATTACTAAATGCTTAGAGCTTTGGGCTATGTGAAGTAGAAGAGCTATTAGTATTCTCTTGGTTTTGCTGGAAAGGCATTTGTGTAAAAAATATACATAATCTTCCCAAGGTAAAAGGACTCATTCAATCCTCAAGGGCAAGATTTAAAGCCAGCATTTGTCTCTGTGATTGCCCACTGGCTCTGTTCCTACTGGCAGAATAGTTTCACTTGAGCAGTGCTGCCAATGTGACAGTATTGTTTGATTTGAGTCATGTTAATTTCTGGCTGGAGTTTTTAGGTGCAAATCAGAATTCCTGGAAGGCTTGGAGGCCTGCAGCAATAGCAAGCATCACCTGATATGTTATGATGCCAGCTCCAAATTTCCACCACAAGCAGTTAGTTTCTATGGATGCTAATGAGTATAATGAGCAATTGGTGGAAAGTACTTTTTTTTTCAGCACAGTAGCAAATCAAATTTCTATTTAAAAGAACTGACATTATCTCAAAACACAATCAGAAATTACACATTTTAAACGTCTAGAGATTTTTTCTTTATCCTTTCTGTGCGCTGGCTGAGAGTAAAACAATCCTGAGCATCCCATTCCATTGTAGATTCTTTTACTTGGATTTTCTGATCATAGCTTCCCATAGCTCATGATATGTCACAACCTTGAATAATTATGGTCATTTTATCAGCATTAAGCATTTTCATGTTCAGCCTTCAATCAATGATGCCTAAACTCATAATCACAAGTGAGAGCTGAATTCACTTACTCTATTGCATTCTGTGTTGTGGTATTTTAAAATGAACTGAAGTTCACCTTTCTCAACAAAGCAGAGTTTATCAGTCCAATGACCTTCTAGAGGCATTTTTTGGTTTTGTTTGGGCTTTTTGTATGTCAGTTTATAACAAATGATTCAATATCAGTATAAACCTGAAAATCCCAAGAGAATAACAAAGGAGTCAATTGGGAGCTGAGGTACAATTTGAAGGAAATTGTTGCCTCTAAAATGCTTGAAGAAGACAATCTGTGATCAGCCTACAGATATTATATATTCTGCACAACTTCAGAAAATACTTTGCTATCTGGCTGGCAGAAGAATAAAACATTTCCAAGGCAAGCCAAAATGCAAGTTTCAATACCTGTGTGCTATGTTCCCTGGTGACTTTTCTCTTCAAACTTCTTCATGGCTTATTTTAATTAATTTCTAAAATAAACTGGAAAAGTGCTCCTGATATGAAGCAATTGGGTGCATCTACACTGGTGTGCAAAACCAGTATTTCAGACAGGGCTGAAGGTCTAAGCACTTCAGACATGGAAACATGACTGGTCACTGCACAGAGATCTATGTAGGAGACCTACAAGGAGTTTTTCTAAGATGCTGTTGTGCTTACAGAATATTCCAGACCTGCCTTCACACCATGTTATATAGTATGACCATATCCACCTACTTCTTTCATTTGGAAATAAATGGTCAACAGAAATTGTGGCATTACTATACCCAGAGACAACTGACCCTTAAATTCCACCTGGGTTTGGTCTACCTACATGACTGGATAGTTATAAATCTGAATCTCATGAATATCCCTTGTTTTATAGATATTACATAATCCCAAAGCTCTGATAAAGATATATCTAGGCAGTTTTTAGTATCTAGTGTTTATGTGTGTGGGGCAAGAGGAATAGAAGAATATTCATTTCTAGGAGCTATGCTTCAAAATCTGTGCTCTGCTGTCTCATATAGAAAATTATGGAATCAGTTGTTAAATTAAGGTCCAAAATAGGGTGAAATTAAATAAGGTGGTGACTGAGTTTGCAGAGCATAGGATTTTAATCAATGAGTTTTAGGAGAAATGTCATATTTAACAAATGGAAGTTAAAAAGAAATCTAGTGAAGCATAGCATGAACTTCACCTTGAAGGGTTCAGAGGAAGCAGTTTGTGCAAGGAAACGTTTCATTATAAACTCTACAAATATAAAAGAAATGTAAAGCCATACTTCAAATGGGGTTTCGAGTGGGGTAAAACATGTCTTGCTTTTTGCTTTATGCTTTTTACCACTCTGGGGAAACAAAAAAAGTAATTCTGATAATAGATAAAAAGCAAAACAGACCAATAGCTATTTGGTAAAGGTAGTTTTTTTCATTTTGTTTTGATTTATTCCAGTCCCAGAGATTTGTCTTGCATTACATCTGAAACAGAATCAGTGAGGGAAAAAAAATAGAGAATACTTTTGCATCTGTTCCCCCATCAGTACTTGGGAAAGGGGAGATTTACATGTATACCTCCTTATTGACATTAGTGGTATCTTTGTGTGTAAATTGTAACATCAAAAAGGAAGAATAGAAATCTTTGTGCATCATAAAAATTTCCATGAAAATTATTTAAGGAATATGCATGCATGCACTGACATTAATTTGATGAAAATTTAAATTAATTTACTAATGCACAGGTAGATTGTTTTACAAAAGTATGGGTAATACTAAAAAAGAAAAAGAAGAGTGTGATTATAATTAAGACACTTTTCTGCTCTTCAGGCAAGTTAAGTCCACTTAGTCATTAAAGGAACCAGTCTCATTTCATGCAATCTCTTGGTGCCTCAGTCACGTACCAATAATAACCTTTCCTTTCACTCTCACTCTCACTTTCTTGACATTTGAGATTATCATCTCTTTGGGATTTGGATATGTTTTAACATGTGCAAAAGCCAATACATTTGCAGTCAAATGTAAAGTAATCTAAACTAAGTATAATGCATCTGTGAAATTTAAGAATTTCATGTTGTCAAACGAACATTGAGACTATTTCTGTGTACTAAGACATTTTTCTTTAATGTCTGTGTTTTGGACAGTTAGTTCTCCTAGAATTTCTACCAGAATTATTAATTTACATTTGCAACATTTGTCTCACCTAACTGTACCAGTGGATCATCATGTCTTTCATATGGTCTTCAGAAATTATTCGCAAAATATTATACTGGGCAAAATATTTTACCAGTTTTAACCAACTGATTCACTTATCTCAAACACAAGGATTTGTATTTATACCTGATCTCTGATCCAGGAAAAAGAGTAAACCCAAGCTGTATATTCTGTACATCAGTGAGAGTTCTTCTCCAACATAGGTTTGTAGAAAAAAGGCTGAGTGGAAAAACAGAGAAGAGAATGTTTCTATATCCAGTGTTTGTTTCTTATCACTCAATTCAACAGGAAACAAGCAGTATAAAATCTTGCAGAAACGTTGACACAGCATGGAAAAACAATAAGGAAACCCAAGTGCTTGTCAAGCCACTCTTGGAAACTTTCAAAACATCTGTACTTATGTTTTGTAGGAGGGATGATAATTTAAAGCATTTGAAAATTAGGTTTTTTTAATTTTTTTTTTTGAGAACTGCAACAGAAAAATAATTCTACCACATTCTCAGTTTACAGAATAAGGTACTAGCCTGATGAAACTCAGCAGAGAATGGTGGACAGCAGAAAAATTGTCTTAATGATTCAAAGGCAGCAGCAACATTAAATGAGAGAAAAAATAATGATCTATTAATGTCGAGAGAAGATACTGGTTTTTTAAAAAATAATAAAAAAGGGACATTGACTCCTTTCTAAGGTTCTATAATTATGACAATTTCCATTATGATGTGATTAACAACAACTATGTTATAATGTGTTAATATTGTCTTCATATGAACAAATTACATTATTACCTTACATAACATACCATGAAATGTATTAAATCCAAATGAAAGGACTGACAGCAACAGTGCCAAAAACAAAAATCGGAAGTGTTAAGGATTTTCTTGAAATCCTGTATTCTAAGAGGCTTTAGTTGTATTTGATCAGGGAATGTACCAGCAAAGTTATCATCAGCTTTAGCCAAAAGAAACCTTAAGGTGACCACTATAATAATTATGTAACTATAGCTATCTTTGTATATTGCTCTGACAGACAGAGAATAGCATGAAAACTTATGCTTTCACAAGGTCGCCAGAGATTTTTCCAGATTGCCACTTCTATGACAGTTTTAGTTCCAATTCTGCCTGTCCTAAGGTCAGGATCAATGGTGCTAGTTTGAAGTAACATAAATTTTGCATAAGCTATTGTTTGCACCAGTGCTTGTGACCCAGATCAACGTGTGATCACCCAGAGGAATCTGAGAGTTTCTATAAGTATCATATATTGAAAAAGTAAAAATATAAAACTCCTGACTCCAAAAGACTGTAAAAAAAACCCCTACTGTATTTGTTCCAAATAATGCCTTGTAGGAACTTCTCATTACACTAGGCATTGAGATTTTTTTAATATTTAAGATATTTTTTCCCAAATTTGGATATGTTAATTTTATATAAAGAAACATTTTATAAACATTTGAGTTACTCCAGAATTTAGTTAAAAATCTGTCATGATTCTCAAAATGAAACCATGAGTTACTCCACCAAACATTACCTGCCTTGTTAGCATTCTCATGCACTAGTACTTATTCCAAGAGTTGCTTTTTTGGGGGAAAAACGAGGTTATACCAGGGAAAAAACAAACCCAACCCAACCAACAGATAAACCAGATTACAGTAGTTACTATGTTGTATAATTTTTTTCTTAATTTTGGAAGGTTTTCTTTGTCATCCATGGTTAGTTTTCCCTAACCTTTCCCACTATTTTAAGCAATAACTTCTACAATTATTTGTAGTCTCTTCAGGCTTTAATTAATTTTCCATGGTACTGAAATCATTAGTTTGTTGATATCAGTTTTATTTTGGAAAGAAACTTTTATCGAAGTGCTGACTATACTCTTGAAAAGAAATATCTTACCAGACAGTTCACTGAGGGAACTGTCAGAGTGAAGAATTTGGTGGGATTGTATTGTTTCTTTTGGGAGTCTAATTGATTAACTCCTCATCTTTGTATTATTTAAGTTTAAGGAGTTGGTATATGCAGTACCTTTTTTGGTTCTTTTCGTGGCTTGTTTCACACAAATCCTTTCCCTTAGTTTTTAGTTCCAATTACAAGATTCTGGAATTCAATTCTGATTTCATCTAGTAGCTATCCCTTTCTGGAAGCAGCTAGAATTTTCGTTAGGCAAAACTTATGCTATTAGGATTTTAAATGCATATTTTTAATTTTAACAGATTAATTTTTGTATGGCTTTCAAGAAGGCAAGACATAATTAATGATCCAGTCCATATTGATTCATCCCTTACATTAATCCTGTTTTTAATCCATACAGTGCTAAATGTCAGGTTGTTCCAAGGCATCACTTCAAATATCTTTGTCATTCTGAAATGCTTATTGAAAAATTCTGGTACAGTATTTTTCAATAATTTCAAACAGTACAGAAGAATTTTTGTAGACATAAACAGACAAAATTTTAGTATCCTTCAACATAACACTGAATATTTTTCCAACATTTTGCGAAATTAATTTTTGACTGCTTGTAAATACTGATATTGAGCTGACTGTATGTCCTATGCAAACATGAATGTCTTTTGAATAAGAGATATATTTTGAATGTTTCATTGCTCATTGTTATGAGTTATTCCTTCATGCACACTAATGAGAAAAGCCAAATAGTTTGTTTTTTCTGCCCTCAGAAGTATATTTCCATGAACAATCTTGCAGACAAGTAGCATGCTGTCCACTGGCAGACAGAGCAATAAGAGTGACTTGAATGATGGCTTGATAGGCACCTTCACTTAACCTGGTAAAGGGACATAAGTCAGTTATATTTATGAAAACATAGCCATTCATTTATTGATTACGTTTATATCTAAAGAGGATCAAAGAACTTTTCATGGATGCTAATCTTCTGAAGGCACAAATGAAGTCTAGGGAAGGGTAACCACAGACTTTTTTTGCATTCCTTATGTACCAGGTATGGGTGGTAGAGCCTCTCACAGATAAACAGCAAAAAGTTTCTAATGGTCATTTAGGCGTTGAAAATCTATTCAAGGTTTGTTATGATATTATTTTTTATATCAAATATGTTGTTTTATCACAGAAAGTAAAGTTTGAGGTGATGAAAAGCTGCTCCCTTGGGTTAATGTTTAGTGAGGAATTTCTGTTGATATATCAAACACACTGTAGAGAAAAAAAATTTGACTCCACTAGAATACCTTGCATGCTGCCCGAAAAAGTTTGTAAATTATTCATTATAAATTTAGCAATTATATGAAGTTACACTACTGTGAAACAAAGTCAGGAGTACAGATGAGTCAATCTTATATATTAGAGTCCATCTCCAGTCTCTTCACCATTTTTTTCTTTCAGACCTTCAAATGTGCAATATTAAATACCGCAAAGAGTTAGTTAGGTTATAAGATAGTCAAAACAATTTAATTGCTCCTCCACAATATTGTTGTCATGCTATATCCCCTTTGTATGCCCTCTTTCATCAATTTCACACAAGCCATATCATTTTAGGATATAATAAAAGTTTTTCTTAAGATCATTTGACCATGTGAAATGCTTTTGAATGACAACACAATTAACTGTTTCTATGCAAGCAAATGTGTTATTTGGAAGTCCAAAGAAATAACACTTACCACATGACTGATGTATCTGAGTTTTCTTATTTCCTTCTTACTGGTTTTCAAAAGAAAAATTCTATAATAACTTCTTATGTACAATACACTGTTCAAAACAAGTTTTCAGAGTGCTTTGCAAAAAGTTAGCTCACTTACATAAAAGGAAAAAGGAGGGGTTTAAAAAATAAACTATCAAAGCCTCAAGTTAGGACACTTTGATTATAGACTAAGGTCTGAAACAAATTAATATTTAATACAACTCTTTCCTTCTCTTACAGACACTCTTTACCAAACTTCTGGTTGGTAAGAAAACTTTTATGTCCAGTCAGTTATAGAATTACAGATGATATACATAAAATATTGAAAACTCCCTGGCCCTGTGTAGGACAGACACCATTTCCCCAACCTGTACTGCAATTGAACATATCAGAAGTCTGTTACCCCTTCATCTTAAAGATGGATGGCTTCCATCATGTTCCTTTTATTTTATTTATAGCTTAATCTTGTTGATGTAGCACTAGCTAACCTTTTATATAATTTTGGAAGGTCTGATGCTTTCTGTTTACCTCTGGGGTAAAAGACATAAATGGAAGGTTCTATATGTGTTTAAATTCCTGTAAAAGGACATACCTGAGGGCTAGGTTAGTACTAACTAGCCATTTTGTTTAATACAGTACACAGGAGTCTATACTCTTAATTTTAGAGGGTTTATCTATGTCAAATACATCAGAACAGCTGAATCTGTGTATCTGAACTGAACTCATATATATAATAATTATGGACATCAGAGTTTCTAGTACTGACTGCAGCACTCAGTCATGCAGAAAATGACCACTGTAGATTAGAGAATGCTATTGATCTTTGTTTCCATCATCCTTTGCCTTTCCTTTTTTTTTTTTTTTTCCCTTTTTTTTCATTCAGCATAAAAATGTTATTCACATATGAATTTTCAATGTCTTTTCTTTGGAATGGCCTTTCCAATTTAACAATATTAAAATAATCTGTTTTAGGGAAAGAACACATGGACAAGAAGAACAGCAAACCAAGAATTTCTTTGTATGTCTATACTGATAGAGTTCCATAGCAAAACTGACAGAATAGCACTTTCTTGTCTGCTAGCCTTCAGGGTCTTGGTTGTACAGTGACCAAAATTTAACCTCAGGGAGCAGAACTATATTGTACACATATATAATGCACTAAAAGTGAAATGGGAGAGTGGCAGCTCTAATACATGCTGCAGGGCAACATCCTACAGTCTGAAAGGAATTGCTCTCCATCTGGAATTTCAGGGAAATCAAAAAACTTGCTGTTACATGGCTATGAAAAGCTTATAATTTCTGTTGTTCTCCACTCTATCCCTTACATGTATTTTATTAAAAATTATTTAAGTTCATCCTTGAGTAGCCACAAGCCATTTGTGCTCCAGATCCATACAGGAAGCTGTTGACAGTTCAGCACAGCACTATTATAAGGTAAAGAAGGCTATTATGGTGCTATTGCTTTGCTGTACCTTCTAAGTGTTTCCCTTCCTTTTTCTTGCTTTCTTATATATTCTATAACGTCATTTAAATGTTAATTTTGCTCCTGAAAGTGGGCTACATAAGAGAAAAATATTCTAAATAAAAGACAATTGAATTTAATGCAAGACTAATACTTGGATGTTATTAATTACAATCCTCAGGTTACTGGGATATGGAAGGGATGTTCCAAATATAATTTATGGTTTCCCCTGGAGCAATTATTTTGAAACTTCATAATTACAGGCACAGTGTCATAAAACACATTAAAAAAAATCCTTTCAAAGCAAACATTTAAGGTAGCAGTTATATATTTTTTTATTATTCTGACAGGATTTTTTCATATTTATATATGATGTCTTCTGCTCTAAAAGGATAACCACCTTTATATAAAGTGAAAGAAAATAGGGAATTTTGAAGAGAGAATCATAGAAAAAGTTGTGGTGGAAGGCCCTTATGAAAACCATCTAGTCCAAACCCTCTACAATGAGAAACAATATCTTCAACTAGATCAGGTTTCTCAGAGCTCCATCCAATCTGATCTTGAATGTTTCCAGGGATGGAGCATCTACCACCTCTCTGGGCAACCTGTGCTAGAGCTTCACCTAGTAAAAAATGTCTCATAAAAATTTTCTGCCTTATTCTTAGTCTGAATCTACCTTCTTTTAGTTTAAAAATGCTACCCCTTGTCCAAAGGGTGAGAGAAAGGGTGCAGAGCCACATAGTTCATGTCAAGTGTTATTTTGCTTAAGCCAGTTTCATACTCCTTCATTTAGTGTCAGCAGACAGTGAGTCAATTTCAAACTGTCGACTTTACTGTAAGAGCAGTAAGTAAGTAAGTAAAGCTATACTTTTACTCCTTTACTTCAAGCAAAATATCAAGCACGATAGCAGGAAAAAACCTAAACAAACAAAGTGCTTCACTGTGTTAACACATGGAGTGTCACAGGGGAGGGTTGTTCAAGGATTCTGACTTTCTGGAAAACTGAAATACAAATTCCAAATTTATTTTCAGTGATCCTCATTATTAATAAACTCCTAATATGTTCCTGGGTACTTAAGTATTCAGAAATCAAAATTATTCTTTGATTCTTGTTTGGAACCTGATTACTTGATTCTATGTCAACCTATATGGCTGTTAATCTCTGTAGACTAAATTCAACATAGCATATGTAGGTCATCAGACAAAACCTCCACTGAAATCAATAGCAGAAATAAATTACTCTGGTATAGCATGTCAGTCTGCATTTGATTTGCTGATACATGATTACTCTGAGCTGTTAGCTTCATTTACTTTTATTGATTGTTACTGTGAAATGCTTACTAATTGCACATCAGATTTTTAAAGGTGCTTAATTGCATACTTTAGACTAGTGTTAAATTCCATACATTGATTATCTGTGAATTATGTTCCAGGGAGTTCCATCACTATGCCATGCCTGTTTTCTGTAATGTTATGGGCCATATCACTAGCTCAATCAAAGTTGATTCTAATATTACAGTAACAGAGATGGAGGAGAAGAGAAGTTAGCTCCATTTTCAGGGTTTGAATACTAAAGGCAAGATCAATTTTTTTTTTTTTTAAAAAGTGATCCAGATCCAGTCTTTTAACACATCTGAGTTAAGCAAACTATGTCTAACACCTTGGAATTTAACCTGTATGTGGGTGCTCAAGCCTTAGAGCAGAAGCAAAAGCTTGGTCAGAACACTTATATATTAACCTAAATTAGAATTCATTTTCCATATCTGCCTTCTTCTGGGAAGTGGCAGATATCCACTCTTAGGCGACTCAGGGAGGGAAACTTCACTGATAGGGCTCTGGTTGTAAAAGTACTCTATGACAGTCAGATGCTGCCATTGACATTCAATGGCAATAGATGGGGGACTCCAAATTCAGCGACAAAAATATGAGTTGGATTTGCTCATACAACTAAGAAATTTACATGTGACCCCACCTACCATCCACAGCCCAGTCAGGTCTAGGGGGAGGAGTCACCTGGTTAGGGCAAAACTGTCCAGACCTGTAGTTATCAATCAGAGTTTGGAAGTGGTATTGTACAGGTGTTCTGTATTCTTGATGGCAATTTATGGGCATTACAATTTGATTTCCTTTTTAGGTTATCCAAATTTTTCCCTTGGTATCCCTAGTTGTGCTTGAGCTTAGACAATCCATCATTTAAAAATAGGAAAAATAGTAAAGAAAGGTTTAATATCTATGCCCTTTAATATCTATCTATTATTGTTCTCTTTGAAAAATATTTTAACTTCAAATCACTCTGTACCCAATTTTTTTTTTAAACAATATTCCACTAAAGTGGAAGGAGGCCTATGAGAGTTACAAGTATGAATAAGAGTATGAATACAAGTATGAATAAAATGACAATGAGAAAGAGCTAATAACCAATTTCAGATCTGAAAACAAAGTCTGAACTGAAAGCTGGTTCTTATTTTATTCAAGTCACATTGTTAATACCTATAAAAGTATAAATCACATTTTGCTAATGTACTCTATCTGGAGACTGTTAAATCATTCTGCAATAATATTGGTTTGGATAACTTTGTGAGTAATCTGAGTTTATAACGGTGTGATGGTCAAGAATCATCTGAAATATGTCCAGTAACCACAGAAATAAAATATAATTGAGGCAAAAACTGGAGCAATGTGCTAAAGCTTCCAGGCTTTCCACTATAACAGGTAAAAATTTTCCCTTGGGTCAAGTTGGCATAAGAGTTCTCAGGTCTGAGAGAAAATAAAACATCCAAATGCTCAACAATTTTTGAGACACAAGAAGACACAGGAAAAACAATCACTGTTTTGTCTGCTTCTGCAAATTTGAAATAAGAGTTTAATTTATTAAAAATAACATTTTGGTAGTATAAAGTCCTTGCCAACTGAATTTTTGGTCTTGATGAGGCCACTGAGGTATGAAGTTAGATCAGAAATTATGAGGAAAATCTGATATTTCAGTTCAGACCTATTAAATATTTGAGAGCACATGCTATGAGTTTATCATTGCACAACCAACCTTACTGACAGCATTTTATTTTTTGTCTGTGTTTCTTGATACTGGGAGCAGGAACATTTTCAGAAGAAGAAAAATCTTACATCCATGAGATCACTTGTTAGCTGTGTGCTTTAGGTACTGCTAACCAGTGCCGTGACCTGTCCTTGCTCTCCAAGCTGGAAACTGTGGGTTGGTCTGATCCTCTGCCCAGGTCTTTAGGTGGAAAGTGGCCATGTCCTCTCATGCCTCTCAACTGTGCCAACCACTGTAATGGGATGGAAAACAGTCCTTCTGGTCTGAGCAAAACTTCCTTTAGACCTTTTAACTTCTCCTTGGGCTGCATTGCTACTGAGATGAATAATGACACACTTGACTTCTGGGAAAGCACAGAAGGCTGTAGTATATTGCACCTAGTGTAAAAAGACAAAGTATAAACCACAAACCACAAATCATGCTCATGACTTGGAAACAGGTAAATATTTTTCTGCCAGATTCTCAGACAGTCATAAAAGAAGTAGGGGTACCCAGTGACAAGCTCTATGCTCAGTTAAGAGTCATCTAGATTAAAAGCAGAAATAGAAAGCAAACTTCACTTCCCCCTCTTGAAACAGGAGACGTACTTGACGGCCTGTTTTGCAACTAAAGTGGAACTGTGAACATTTGGCTCCAAGCCAGTTCTGGGAAAAAAAATTGCTAAAAGAACATTTTCTCATATGGCATTTCTATAACATGGGAAAAAGTAGAAAATTATGTAAATTTTATGAGCAAAAATGTTTTGGTTGTTTGTACCCCAAACATGAAAGCCTATATATTGAAGAAAGGCTTTAGGTATTTATTGACTGTATGAGAAGCTGGGCCTTGATTCCCAGCCACCCTGAGTTTGCATCTATCCTCTTGGATAAGGTGAGAGGCAAGTGCCAAAGTGCGAAGTGCACCAACAATCTTCACCACCTGCCACAACAAGATGTTGTGACTCAGAGCATATCTAGGACTTCTCTAATTTATATTCACAGACAAATCAGTGCTTTGCAATGTGGGGAATGGAGGAACCTACTTTTACCCAAGGAAGAGCCTTCTTTTACCAAGAAGGAAGAGGATCAGTTGCCTAGTCTCTGAATTACTCACAGTTCACTTGTTTTTGTACAAATTTCATGCATCAGCTGATCAACTTCAGTTAATTAAAGGGAAATATTACTAGTACTAAATACATTGCTCTTATTTTCTTTGAAGTATTTCTGATTCTTTGTGCTCAAAAAACCTCATTTTGGAATTATCACGGTAAAGTACAGCAAAATTTATAAGAGCAGAACAAAAGCAGACAGCAAAGGCTAAAGGATGGGAGATTTATATTTATAACTACATGGAAGGAATCAGAGAACACCAATGATTTACAAAACCTATTGAATTACAAGAAGAAAAGGTTATAAAATATCCATGAAAACATTTATGGGAGACATCACAAAAACATTGTCAGAGAGATACACAGGAGAAGTAGGAGGAGGAATGCTAATTGCCTTTAAGCAAACAAAACCCTCTGATATTTATGACTATTTTTTTTTAAATAAAAACATACTAGAGTATAAAAAAAATGAAAGAAGCCTAATTATGTAGCTAAGATAGTAGAAAGTAGAAATTGCTCTCCTCTTCAAATTATAACGACCAGTAGAATCTTCTAGAAGTGAAATGTCAAAAACCACTTTGAGCTCCAAAGCAAGACTGCCCAAAGGTGAATATTATGATGACAGAGTTGCAGTAAGTTTTGAAATGTAGAAGTTGGCAACTTTGGGCCACTGGAGGCAATGGGGGAAGGGGTTGGAGGGCAGTCCAGTGCAGGATGAGGAGCCATTGCCTCTTCGTGTCAGCGCTGTGCTGCCTTGCAGGGCTCTGCTGATTCCCACGGCAGCCACACAAAGGTGAGAACTCAAATCCAGGAAGGCCCCTCACTATCCAATCTGCTCACAGTCAGCACGGATTGCATGCACTGCAAAAGCACATTCTGCACTATTTTCACTTTCCAAAGGAGATACAAGGCAGTGCTGTGAGTAGCATTCAATGCAGCTAACTAATCTTCAACACTTTCCAGGGATGTTAGAAGTAAACAGTTGCAAACAGAACTGGTTGAAATCTTTCAAATACATTTTTATGTAGATGTATGTTCTTTACACAACACTGCATCTATTCACAGCAAGCTACTGGTTGTCCTCTCTTATTTCTTTTGTTTCCTTTTTCTATTCACCAATTCTGGCCCAAAAAAGGAAAAGCAGAGAAAGACAGGGTGACTGACAAAAATAAAGGTTAAATTATCGAATTAAAAAAAAGAAAATGTTTTAAAAATAGAAAGAGATTCAGACAAACATTCACCAAAAATTAATGAAAGAACATTGATAACATTAAAAAAATCTTTGTTAGAGGCTGTGTGTCTTTATACAATTTTAGTAAAGTCTAAACAAAAATCCCCCCAAAAGAAAACAAAAAACACCCTCCCCCAATTCTAGCAAAACAAAAAATGAAACCCCCAAAAAATCCCCCCCAAAAAAGCCTGAAAAAATCCAACCCCCAAAAAATCCCAAGCAGAAAAAATGTTCATCATTTTGCTAAAACATAATACCTATATAAACACCTAAAATACTTTAGGTGCTGACTGGGAAAATCAAATATTAATTTCTCTGGTAAGGTTATTATGGTCTTTAAGAAATGTATTTCATTCTGTCACAGAACAAATATTCATATTGTTTTGAAATACAACCTAACAAGGAAACTAAGTGATTAAATAAATGCAGGTGACTTGGCTGCAAATAAAAATTTTCTAAGACATGGGGCTATCTTATTTTGAGTAGTAATTCTCTTTTTCTTAATTTTTTTTTTAAACAAACTTTTCTGGTTTTTTTTTTTCATGACCTATTGTTTTGTTTTCCATTAATGCCTTTTTTATTCAATTAGAGGATCAAACGATACTACATTTCTCTCTCTGTCCCTTCCTTCTTCCTATTTCTTCATTCTTTTTCAGTTAAAGGACAGAACCGTTTGCTGATAAAGATAGAAACTGGGGCTTGCTTTGTACTTCTAACCATGCCTCATCTCCTTGAGAGGATATTTAATGTATTCCCTTATGGAATTTAGAAAAAAAAACAAAACATGAAAACTGAGCAACTTACTTAAGTGTTAAAGAATTGTCATTTTACTGTTGCAAGACTCAGCCCCTACACTGCTCTGGTGTAGATAGTAGATCTTACAGCATCTTTGTAAAAAAAAATTATTACAAATATTTTTTAATTTTCTTTAATATGTGTTAAATTAATAAAATTGAGTTAGTAACAACACAGCATATTCTATGATTTTGTGGACAAAATAATACATGACAATCATAGTTGACCATTCATTTACTTTCAGGTGAATCACCATAACCTTGGAAATCTAGAAATCTGGAAATTTATAAGAAACCTCCTTTAAATTATAAAAAGGATCTCTTGCCCTACACATCTGTAAAATCTAGAGTGCAATTTGTATACTTAAAATATAAAAAAAAACAGAATAAGAGTTAAAATTGAGTGAAATGTACCATGGTTTTCAATTGCTTTCAATTACCATTAAACCTTTTTGAGAGCAATTTGCATAATGTTTCATAAACATGTAGGCAGATTAACCTTTTTAGTTAATTTATTCATTAGCAGTAAAAATTCAAAGCATCTCTTATGAGAAAATAATGTCTTGCTGTTAAATTACATGGAAACAAAGCAATTGGGACCTAGTTGCCTCAGTTCTCCCTGTGTCAAAGCACAAAAGAGTGGAGAGAATAAAACTTTGCCTGTTAAAGGAGTGTTGATTAAATCGCCTGTTTGTGAACAATTAGCAGTATTACAAGAAGATTAGGTGCAGTATTAATTAGAGATGTGTTAGAGGAGTCCTGTCTGGAGCAGGTACCTGCAAATGTGGGGAATGGAAGAACAAAAAAGTATGAGAAAAGACAGAGGGTTTGACTCTTTCCTGTCTTAAATCTCATAATCTCATACATTCTGTCAATGGAAAATGTGGTAATTCAACACTGTTTTTCTGTCACTTTTGATACCATTACATGTCTGTAACTGGCTGCTTGAGATAGAATTGAGCAGTCCCATCGCTTTCTGCCCCTGTGTGGTCTCCAGCCTTTATTTTGCCTCTGAATGAATTGAGGTTACATCATTATACACATGTGGGAATGTAAAAAGTGATTGAAGTTTGGACACTTATGTGGTATTTTATTCGCTGGGTTCCCAAGGCATTCTCAACAGCAAGAGATCAAACTCTTCTCATGAGCTGGAACTGAATTATTTCCAGATTGATTTTAGGGCATTGACAGGTCTATCACTTTGGGTAAGGTTAGACAGCACTGGGTGATACAGGCACAGTAGCATGTACAGAGCAGCTGCTTAGCTGGTGGAGATAGACCTGAATTAGACTTATCCTTACATCTCTTCATTAAGAAATAAAATGAAGTCTTTCTGTCATGCTCTGTCATTTGTGATAATGTTATCCATTGTCTTTAGACTGCATCTAAAACAAATATACTATTGCAAGGAGTGGCTACATCTTTAACCTATCTATCATGCATATGTGTGAATATATAGATTGGGACATCCCTTATATAATAAAACAGATGTTTATAGTTTACTTCCAATTTTAAATATCAGGACAATCAAGGTGATATTTTTACACTTTCCCATATTTTTTTATGGGTTTATATCTGGAAGAGATGTGGTGATCAAGATTTCAAAGTTAAGGAAATTTTACACTCCCTTCTGATGATTCCAAATAGACAGGTAACATTATACAGGTGACATGAATATGTTGAAATCACTAAGTACACAATTATGCAGAAGCATTAAATTATCCAAAATTAAGTAATATTCATGGTCCTCTTGCATTGCTGTCATGTGCTGCTTAGTGGAATGTTTTTGACTTAACTGATATAAGTCAGCCACAAAATCTGTAGCAATCTCAAACAAGTCTGTGGAAAGGCTTAAAAAATTCTCTACAGAAACTTAAAAGAGGATGCTTCCTTATCTTTTAAGATGCTGACCAATTTTCTAGTAGAATTATATATTAAAAAATTCTACTGTCTTTCACCTAATAAACAAAAACCAAACCAAATAAATCAGAAAAAACCCACAATGTATTCATAAAGAGGGGTCTAAATGTCCAGAGGAAAGCAGGGGTTTTTTTAAGAAACATCACATGTGATCTTAACATTATATTTGCTGTGGGTTTTTTTTTTTTAACCTACCTTACCACTAGAGAAAGAGACAAATTCTGTGATTGACATAGTTAAATAGAAATCCACTAGAAAAACAGATGTTTTTGACAGGTAATATCTTCAAGACATAACTATCTGAGTCTTGTTTCATTATTAAGAATTAGCAACCAATGGGGGTAAAAATGGGAATAATCTGCCATGTACAAAAATCACTAAGTTGCCATTTTATAAAAATTACAATGTGGGATTTGCTTACAAAGAAAATGCCAAGTGCTTCACATAAGCACATACAAAGGCTGCCAAATACCCTCAAATGCCCTCTCTATGCCAAACTGATGTTTCACTGGAAGTTTCCACCACATAATAGATCTGTGTTCTTTCTCTATCTGTATTAGTCACATCATTCCTTACAAAGTGCCTGAAGCAGCTGAAGCAATCACCTCAAACATGATAATAAATTTCAGTAATATTTAAAACCTGAACATTTAAAGTTGGAATGCTTTTATATAAAGTCTGCTTCAGGAACACTTTGCTTTGACTTTCATCAAGAAATCAGATTGTAAGATCATAAAAAGACGAAGACAACTTCAGATAGTGTTGTAGTCTTCCTGACAGAATCCTAAATACAATTGTATTGTCAAAATCCCCTAAGGAGCAAAACCCCCCAAGGAGTAATTAATATTATGACTGTGGCACTTTGGGTTATTTTTGGGAAAGGAACAGGAGTCAAATGAAAAGCAAAGCTCACTCTTGTTAATAAAAAGGTTAAATATTAAGTCAAATGGCAGAAAATTGGCTTAAAACACTGCAGATAAAAACAGAAATCTATTTTAATTTTGAAGTGCCTGCTCTGAACAATTGCATATCCACCTTGACAGGAAAAGCTTCTCTTAATGTCTCCTCTTGGAGTAGCTTCCATTATTCTCCATAAATTGTAGGAAATTAGACATATTTTAAGGGTTGCAAGCTCATTTCCCTTTTACAACAAGTATAGTTTAAAGTGTTTAGATGTAATCTAAACTAGTATCTATTTAACTAAACTGTGATTTTTAATCATTGTACACATCGCTATTCTTTTTGGGAATGCCAAATTCCATATGAAGACTCTTATTATTTCAGAGGAAAACGGAAACTTAAATGAATATTTGGGAATGAAAAAACAGTGTTCAAAAAATGAAATCTTAAAAGAAAATCCTAGAAAAAAAAAAAAAAAAAAAAAAGGAAAGATAAAGATGAAAACACAGGGAAATATATGATTCTGTTATCATAGATGAAATGAGATGGCCTTCTATGTTCTAAAAGAACATTATTTTGTCAGACACAATAACTTGCTAGATTTCAGTAAATATGGCATATTTACTAAACTAAACTAAACAAGAGGATAATATTTTATGTGACAGAGTTCAGTGGTACCTTAACTTGCAGGGTATATGAAAGATTAGGATTCAGTCACTTTACTGCCTAAATTAACCCAGAACCTGGGTAGGAATCTCTTCCTGACCTCCAAAGTGCTCTAACTAGTTACTCTGGATTGGCATCATACCCATTGGAGTCACTCCATGAAATACAAACAGATATTCATGGTTAAATATTAGAAGGGAAAATTATTAAAATTGTCCTCTATATCTTTCATGAGCTTTCCTGTCACTGGATCACAGTGTAATTTTTAGTCACTGTCCTACGAGTCATCTTCCAGTAGAAGCGAGCAGAGAGCCTGGGTTTGTTGCAGTCTGGTAGTACAGAATGCCCTAATTCACACCAGAAAAAACTCAAATAAGCACAAATAGGACTTTTGCCCAGACATCCATTGAACTTGGTAACTGTCACCTGAACAGATATTCCATGTTTTATGTATTCAAGGCTGATGCAGGCACCTGTCTCACAGCAGTGAGTGCAGAGCTGGGGAAGGCACTTACCTCTGCTTCAATGATAGCGGCAGAAACCCTTGTTTGTCCATCATTTTCATGGAGTTAGGCAATGACAGGACTTTCTAGGTGCCTAATTCTCCTTATGGGCAAGACAAAGACATGTTGCTACTTTAAAATCACAAAGATTACTGTATAAAACAGCTTTTTGCCTTGACACACTAAATCACTGACTCGCAATTACTTTAGATTTTGCAGTTGTTTCTGTTTTATTCTGTTGATTATGCAGCTTTTGAATATCAATATAAATATGAAAGCTTAAAATTGCCTAAATGCTTAGCAGACACAATTATTCCCTATGAAAATATATTCATTAATGTGCTGTTTATCTCCATCAATCTTTCTTATTTTATATATATAGTACTTAGAAATCTAAGCATGCCATTCAGATGCTCATTGAGATGATCTTATAGTTGTTTGTTTATGGCACACAGAGATATAGATTGACAAGACAATCTAATGGTGTGCATCTCATTTCAGAATATTTATGAATAATCTTCGTTTTGATCTGCAAAGACTGCAAAAAGGAAGCAGAAGCAAAAATAAATTTGAAAATAACCTCCTGCTTGGAAACATAAGGTGCTGAGCTTAGCATGCAGCAGCACATGGCACATTCAGGGAGTCCAGATATTTTAACCACAGTAGTACAGCTGTAACGCTGTTCCTGTCTCTCTTCTTCCTATTTTCCTTCATCTCATTCTTTCCCCATTTTTCACTTCCTTTCTGTCTCTCCCACCCTCACATTCACCAGTCCTTCCATCCCTTTATACCTCTTAATTGGCCAGATATGTAACCCTGAGGTTCTCACTGTGAGACTTGGAAAAATATGGAAACCATATACCTTAAAAGTTTCAAAAAGAGTGGAGGACAGTGTGTACCTAGCAATAGACAGCTTGCAATGTTAAGACTTCAAACACTTTCAGGTTTTGATCCTGACAGAATTTGGATAAGACTGTATTTATTTGAATTTTTTTAAAAAAATGTATTTAGAGGGTACATTTTGGTCATGGACATCTATGTTCCTGTTATAACATAATCACTGCTTTTTGGTGATAGAGTTTTATTTTACCATCTTCTCTGTGGGTAATTATTGGGTTATTAACAATTGGTGTAAAATCATGTCTGTCTGTGTGTGTATGTGCAAGTATGTGTATATGTGATTGTGTGTATTTTTCTCCATCTTTGTAATAGCTCTGATTCTAGATAGCTCTAGGGATTTCTAAAGTGATTTAACATTCCACTTCCTACAATAACAGCATATTTCAACACAAACACTTAATTATTTTAAAGGGGTTTTTTTTATATTTTATACTCTCTTTATCTGTCATGAAGCTATTTTATTTGTCTTCCACTTATATGAGTTTAGACTATGTTTGTTTTAAATTTATGTGAACACAGAATACAGAAAAACAGAATATAGCCATTAGTTTAAAGTGCTACATCAATTTAAAACCCGATTCCAATGTTTCCATAAATGAAATAAATGGAATCCAGCACTAGGTGAAGGAGAAAAGACTGAATAGAACAAAGTCACTGGATGCAAAAATTCAAAACAGCTCAAGATTTCAAGATACAGATGCAAAATTAGGACTGGTGAACTCTCTGAGGGAAATGAGCAGGGGCTAATGTTTTATTCTTCCATTACTGGGTGAACATTTACATTATTATTACAAGGCCAACTCAAGCAGTTTCTTTTAAAATTTAATCCCTCAGGAAGGAAAAGAATCACACTTTCTGTAATGGGAGTTAAAAGGAATTAAGGGGAAAAATGTAAGAACACAAGGATTTAATCTTAAATCATAAAACTGCAATGCTGAGGAAAATAATAATAAAAAAAAAAATTCAGCTATGTATGAATGTTCTTCAGCTGAGTTTGAGACTGAAGACATTTGTAACCATGAGCTCATAACTGCTAAGGACTGCAAGGCCCAGATTTTGCTTGAAACAGTACAAACCAGTGCAAAACATATAATAAATAATCATAATATCTGTATGAAAGATCTATATTCTGGTGTTGAACTTGTAACCTAGAAGAAAGATGAACAGGAGCTAAACTCTATATTTTCCTTATACCATGTATATATTATTTGTCATATTCAGCCCTCAGCAAACGAACTTACACAAATTGTTTGTATTGACCTTCATTCATTATTATGTTGAGTGTTGGGGTTTATTTCTTTTAACTTGAAAAATTTCTCCAAATTATTGATTTTTATATCTATGTAGGGATGGGTATTAATTGTAGTTTCTTGTGGCAGGACAAGTAGTATGGCTACTTGAACTAAACAGGGATACTCTGAATTCAAGGCATAATTCTGGTCTGCAAGTATCTGATATTTATTTTATGAATTTAAAGTAGCAGTCTGAGATCCTCCTAAGTGTTGTGGACACAGTAGACTAGGGACCTAAACTACTGGATTAATGTCAGCACATAACAAAAGCCAAAATGCTCACAAGTTGCTTTCCACCACAAAAATCCCACACTGAGCACAACAGAAGCAAACCTGGTAACACACTGGAATATTAGCTACAGTTTGTGAGACACTTTTTACACTGAAGTATGTTTTGTGAGTCATTATACCAAAAGTAATGGGAATGCTAGTAAAACAAACACTGTCTTTAAGGAGTTGAACTGCTTCCCAGCTTGGTAACATCTGAACGCCTTTCTCTTAACTGGGTCGCAAAGACTGCAGCAATTCATATACCCTTTGGCCCTTCTCTTTTGTGTTACAGAAACACTTCTGTGGATGAGGTGTTTGGATAATTCAGGCAGGAGCAAGGTTGGTGAACACAATGAATATGCCTGTGTTTCATGTAGCTGTCTTGTATCAAGGACCAAGTTTTGGCACTACTCCCTAAATGTAATGAAACACCAACATTGTTCTGGTACTTTGGAAATTTATTCCACATTCAGTTCCACCAAGATGATGAACATTATTAGCATGACTCAGTTCTACGTACTGTTTATAAGTAAATTAATCTGTCTCACACATCCACAGTACTATAACATAAAACCATGGTGCTGTCTAAAGAGGCAGGCATCTCTTCCCTCTTATCCTTCTGTATTAGTCAGGTCTTTGATTCTGTCAGCAACGCCTTTCTTGCAGGTTCTTGTTCCCAGAACAGTATTCAGGAATTTCCATGACTAAAAAATGACCTCCAAATCTTTACTTTCCCCCTTCCCCACTGAACTTCCTACTTTGATAAGTTTATTTGCTAGCCAGCTCAGCTGCGGACTTCTGAAATCTGTGTGAGAAGATGCACAGACTGTCTGTCCGTATTCATGGAGATTAATGCAGAGCTCAAGCAACCATATAACCATAGCCTAAATTAAGTTAATTTTCTCCAAGCTCCTGCTGCAGTCAAGGGAGAAAGCGTAGCTCCTGTTGTGATTTACCATCTCTAGCAGGTTGACGTGGGACCTGTGAACTGCCTTCTGAACCTCAGCTCAGATGCTTAAAGGTAATAGTCCCCTAAGTGTCAATGCTCACTTTATTTTCATCTTTCACATATTAGCCAAAGTTTTATGATTAGTCTGGTGTAAAGACATTAGAATCTGGCCCAGACTCCCTATGAAGTCATGCTGACAGATTGTAAAGGATGTAATCTGATTGACATTTCCCCTTGTGCAGTAGAGGATATATATATATATATTATATATATGTTCTTCAGATATTCAGAAACATGTTCACATTCACTTTTCAGAATGCAAAGGACCCATAAATACTAATGCAATGACTACAACATCCATGAAAATAGTTACACCACAGTGAAGAACCAAATGTGCAAAACATGCCCTGAACACTATTGTGCACTGTGGCTGAAAGTACCCTATGTAATGGCAAAGAACTGTAATATGGTTGTTTTACACCATCACTGTTATCCACTAAAAGTTAATTTTATTGTATATTTTGCTTAAACTCTCTCTGCGGGGTAAGAAGGTGTCATATTCCTTGTCTTGGAGATCACTATTGGCATTTCTGTGTTATCTCAGGCTATGTGCAAACTGTGAGACCTAGGAGATTTTCTGGGCTCTCAGTCATCCTGTATCCTGACTATCATATTAGGGCAAGGTTGGGACTTCTGCTATTTGCCTCATCCTATGTATCCTGGATTTTGCACAAATGGAACCCAGGTGGGTGGAGAGACAGGAGGTTGCAAAATGCTTTATCTAGACCCTAAGCCTGGACTGGTATTTCAGCATGTGCTAAACATGCACTCTCAGGTCATATTAAAATATGGTCCCTGTATAATCAATTGTATTTTGTGAACAGATTCTAATTTTTTCTTTTACTAAAGCAAGACAAAAGTTTATATCAAATATGCCATTTTCTACCATTAGATTTCAACTATCAATACTGAACTTAAAATGATAGTCTTGTATTTTAACATATACTACTTGCACTTTTAAAATTAATTTAATTTTGGCCTCAGCACAAGTTTGTTTGTTTCTATCAATTGCACAAAAGCACAGCCTTATTAAAGGTGTTGAGAATTTAATTCTTTACTTTGCAATTTTATAAATCCCATAAATGCACTATGTCTGGGGTACTTCTGGTAGGCTGTTACTGTATGCTGGCTCTAAAGTATAAACAAATTGCTCAGTGAAATTTCCACCTTTCTCCTCACCCTGACTCAGACTACAACCTGGAGTTATACCACCAACGATATCTCCAACTTCACAAGTTAGACTTTTCCCTATTTGGGTACTTTCCAGAGAAAAGGAAGTGTAGATGTGGAAATCCCTTTTCACCAGGCCCCTGCAGAAGACAGATTTTTTAGGAAGTTAGAGTTTCCTGAATCTAAGGGATAACATGCTTTGAATGTTAGGCATTTTCCAGAGGATATTGCTTGTTATCAGGGAATTGTACAGGATGCATATTCAAAAATTTCCTGATGGGAAAAGCAGAGTTAGTTGGGTTGTCTGGGTAGATTTGAGTCATTTACCTGAAATCACAGTAACATCTCAACCTTCATGAAAGAAAGACATGAGAAGTTAGATTTTACCTGGGAGATGAAAGAAAATCTGGCTAAAAGTTAAGACTAAATTTCAGAAGCTTTGATTGTCCTGTTAGCTGATAGAAAACAAGAGAAACATCTTTTAGAGAGGGATGAAAAAAGAGTAGGGGGAAAAATCCTAAATATATGAAAAGGAAAAGTGCTGTGGCAGTCAGGAGGGCTAACCATCAAGGGTGAATCAGGCACAGCATCACCAGCCAGTGGAAGGAGAGTATTTTCCCTCTCTGCTCTGTACTGGTGTGGTTTCACCTTGAGTCCTGAGTGCACCACAATATGAAGGAGAAAATGTGTTATTAGAGAATGTCCATTGAAGGGCAATGAGGATGGTGAAAGTTTTGGAGAAGAAGCCATGAGGAGCAGCTGAGGTTACTTGGTCTGTTCAGGCTGGAGGAGACTAAAGTGAGTCCTTATTGCAGTTACATTCCTTCTGAGGGGAAGAGGAGGGTCAGGCACTGATCTCTTCACTCTCCTGACCAGTGACTGGACCCAAGGAAAGGGCCTGAAGCTGTGTCAGGGGAGGTTTAAGTCAGATATGAGTAAAAGGTTCTTCACCAGAGGGATGCTGGGCCCTGGAGCAGATTCTCAGGGAAGTGGTCACAGCCCCAAACCTGACAGAGTTCAAGCAGCATTTGGATAATATTCTCGGGCACATATCAATTCTTGGGATGTTTTGTGCAGGGCTTGGGGTTGAACTCCATGATCCTGATGGCTCTCTTCCAACTCAGCATATTCTGTTCCATGACTCTATCTGATTCTGTGGTTCTGAGAGCACATGTACCTAACAAACTTTAATTTGGATGACATTGTAGAAATATGTCCATTTTAAGAAGAAGCAAATTAATCTGGTCAATGTACAGCCTTCTTTTTGACTAATAAAGAAAAATCATTATCAATTTTTATATAATGACTGATACAACAGAAACTATTACTCAAATGAGAGAACATTGTGCCAAAGCCAGAGAAGACTTGGAATATGTGGACTGGTGAATTTTCCAGGGCTTAAAATGCAAAAGCAAGATGCATATTTATTTTATTTTGTAGCCATATGTTTCCATTAATGAAAAAGATGAAGCAGAGAAAGCTGCTGAAAGCCAAAGAGATAACAGGAGAAATATTGCTAAAGTATCTTTGAGGGAAAATTAAAATTACTTTTTTTTGGAGCAGATGGAGACTTATAGAACCCAATATGTCTCCTAATATATATCCTCAAACATTTTCACTGGAATATTACAAACCTCTTCTATTAGAGTCTGGCATTGTAAGGATTTTGAAGCTGTTAATTCTGTTGAATTTCAGACTCTTTCTGATACTTAAATACTTTATTGAAAATGGAAAGTTTAGTGGGAAACAGAAGTAGCAAGTTCAGATGTATTTCATGAAAAGAAAAAAAAAACCATTTTAATGGGATTGTTCTTTTGTACAAATAAAGTGTAAGAGAAAAAAAAATTTGTGTCAAGATATATAATTTCCACTAAATGTTATATCAGTCAATGTTTCTGTCAATAAATATTCCAAAATCAATGTGAGAATCTTAAAATGCTTTTTATATGATCTAATAGACAAGAAAAAACTTGTAACAAGTCAGATTCTGTCTAGAGACACAGTAATAATTCTGCCTATTCTGTTCATGAACTCAGCAATAGCCAAAAAAATGGAGCTGGTAATAAACCACTAGGTAACTGCAAAAGTGTAATTGGCACAAATATGTATCTAATTAAGTAAAGATAATCATGTGATGGCAGAGTCAATGGAGGACAATTAAATTCATGTTTGACGGCTGATAGGTTCTATGAGTTTCTCATTGTTTAATCTGTGGTATGATGTGCTGTAGTGCTGCCTCCCCAGAGTTGGAGGGAAAGGTGGGAGCACCAAATGAGATTGTGGCCTGTCCTGCCCTCTGAGCTTCAGGCAGCTCAACAGAAACCTGCTGTGAGGGGGGAAATTTTGGACTTTTCTGGGCAATAATACTATGAAGGTGGGACCACCATTTAAATCCAGGTAAGCCTGCAGCAGAAGTTCAGGCTGATAAACAGACATATTCCTTATGTCTGGTTTTAGGCATCTGGGATGCACTTAGAGCCTTATGAGCTCTGTACCCTCATCTCTCTTTAAAATAAACAGAGTGAAACAGACAATCTTTAGAGATGATGCATTATTCTAACCACATATAGATGAATCACATCTATATGGACATGAGTCACACTATAAAAAAATTTAGGTGTCTCCACTATAAAAAAGAAAGCTGAAGGGAAGGTAGGCATTTAGATCTGGATGGATCAGCTCCAACCTGACAGGGTCTTTCTTGCAACAACAAATAAATCTAACACCAATTCTCAAAAGTGATGAAAAGCAAAATGCTTTTCTAGTGACCTAGATAGTGCTGTGAGGCTTGTGTAAGATAGAACTAAACACAATCAACTGCAAAGTGGATCAAAAAAAGAGGGCCCATCTTGTGGGGACAAGGAGGGGAAGACATGTTCAGAACTTTATTTACTCTGGCTCATTGAACAGCTCATTGAATGGGTTTATGCTGCTTAAAGCGCTGCTTTCCTGATCCCATATATATGCTTGTGACTTCTAAATTATACAACCTTATGTTGTAAAATGCAGACTTTTGAAGCCTACTGGTGTCTATACTTAAAAAATCCAAAATAAAATATGCAGAGTAGATTCACATAACATTTTTGATTACCTAGGATCTGGTCACACCAAACAAAGCTATTGTAAAGATGTATTTTCTGTACCAAACCTGATTCAAATAAGCTTTAATAAAAGATTGAGTAAGATCTAGAAAACTTTTATTCTTGCTTTTTCTATCTGTTGCAGGTGATTCTTGTAAGAATTTCAGCAGTGAATACTAAGTGAGAATTTCACGAAAGGCTTTTAGACCTCATGGATATTATGGAAACTTAGAGATTCATAACTGGTTCCTCATGATTCCAACATTCAGCCCTTCAAGCTCTTAGATATAAATACAATATTTCTACTTTCTCTCTTTTCTACAAAGATCAATATTTTGGGGCATGAAAATATGCACTATGAAAGTCTAAATATTTCAACAACAAAAGTAAACAAATACTACTTACCTAGATACAGAACATGGAGTTGTAAAGAAAAACTAACTTGTCTTTGTTAGTGAGATTTTAGTTTTATTTGGTTTATGTAGTAAGATCTTGGTACCAGAGGAGCTGGAAGGGTGCTGTCCTGGCTTCTGTGGAAATTAAATGTACACATATAATTCTATAACTATTTCCTTTTGTAATATGTTTGGCTAGAAGGGAAATTGTTGCAATTTTTCTGCAGGGTTTATGGAATCTGAGAAGAGTTGAGGAAGGTAGGTAGCACTGTCCCTGCTAGAGTACCCTGTCCCATTCCTCTGCTCAAAACAGCTATCACAGGACCAGATGCAGCCAGCTTTTAAGTATCTCTGAGGCAGACTACCCAATTATGCAGGTCAGCCTTGAAAAAGGAATTTATTTTTCTTATGTTTAAATTTAATATCCTGTATTTCAATTTTTGGCTGTTGCCAGTTTTCCTACCACTGAACATCAATGAGAAAAGTTTGGCTTTGTCTCTACAGACTCCCAGCAAATATTTACACACATTGATAAGATCTTCTCTAAGATCTCTATTTGTTTACTTAAACCTGATAGAAATTAATATATTTAAAATTTCCTTTCAGCATAAATTATTCTTTTAAAAGATAACTTTATTTGCAGAGAATTTTAAGAATTTTAATAATTAGTTATTCTTGTTAATATTTACTTTATATATTTAAATAAAATTATATAAAGAAATTTTTATTTCAAACTTTTATCCAACATTCAAAATGCCTTAAAACTTTTTTTTTTAATTGCTTCTGGCTTTTATAAATTGTTTCTGCCAATCAAACCAGCATTTCTTGGATTATTAAGGTAGTTATCAAAGCGTTTCTAGTATAGCACATGAAATGATGCTTTGATTGATTTAAATCTCCATTAATTATTTGTCCAGTTCTTAGATCAGAATCTGTAGTAGAAATTTATATTTACCTATATGTGATTTTTGGAGGTGAATTAAAGTACAGATCTGCACTTCTCATGTTACATGCAATTTGCTGGTAGACATTTTCAAGAGGTTGCACCTATTATATGACTTGTCAGTTCTTTCTTCTTTTCAATAGTTTTCATAATATTTTTAATATGGTACAAAATAAGAAAACATCAAATTTAGTTAGCTTCAGCATTTAAAATACTTCATTAGCTGCTTTTTAGGGTGCAGCTGTACCAACTGTAGAGGAACGCAAATTTTGGCTTTAGTATTCTTTCAGTTTCTGACCAATTATTAGGCACAATGAAAGGAAAATCACAGAAAACTGGGAGTTTACTTTTCACATATTACACCTGGTTTGCAAAGAACAGAATAAATCTGTTAAAATGCATACAACATATTTTAAGTCAAATAATACTAAAACATTGAAATTCATTAATTCTCTCATAGGATACTTATAAAATATTTCATTTTTAAATGTGGTCATTATAATTTAAAAAAAAATAATTTTGGAATTCAGACTCTGTACTCTGGCATTAATTTAAGTATTTTGCTGTTACAATTTAAACTGCAGCAAATAGTTCTGATTGCTTACCTAAATCACTTTATTAATTCTAGCTCAAGTACAAATTGATAAGCAGGTTCATACTATGCCTTCTTTCAGAACGTAATTTAAAAGTTTATCTTAGGAAAACTAAGAGTTATTTTTTCAATCAAGTTTTTAGGATTGTTTAGGATTTTAAAATTTGAATTAATGACTTTTCAGACAGAAAATATTCCCTTCATAATCTAAGTTATCTTTTTCGATACTATTTTTCCAGGATTAATTTTTATGATGCTTTGAAATGTCGACATTTCTGAGGTGGAAATGAGTTGCTATTGGACAAGGCCCACAAGTAATAAAGATGTACAGACTACACCAAAGCAATTCTGCCCAGCACCCATTCCACCAGAGTAGGGAAGTGGATTTTTTTAATGCTAATAGTGCTGAAGTATATTAGCATATTGAATATATTCAAGAAGAATCAAAATGACAAAACACTTAATTTACAAAATCTAAACTTAGCAATCATCTTGGTGGGCATATGCAAGTTTGCATATGCATATATTGAGATTTCCTGATGAGATTTTTCAAGGGGCAGTGTTAACACTTGCTTTCAGTCAGTTTCACAAGCAGTCAACCAGTTCTATATCAGCTATTTAGATTTTCTTCATAGTTGTTATACCCTATAGCCCAGCTCTTCCAGGATGTCCTGTGTTCACGGAGTTCTTTGCATTAGAAGATCACTTGTGGTAATCAAGAGGAAATAAATCTAGCAAACAAGAAATTGAGGTTCTGAAAGAAAGTGAATTTGTAGTAATTTAATAATCTTCCTGTATAGTGCTATTCTTTTCTTTAGAGGTGTAACTGTCCTTAAAAAAAGAATAGAGCAGAGGCGAACTGAATCACTAGAAGCCAACCAGTCCAGCCTTCAGGAGTATTACACAGGCCAGGAGAGCAATGAAACTATATATTTCTTCTGGATATAAAAAGAAAATGCTAAATGATGATGAGGTAAAATCCGTAAGTGTATACATGTACAAGACATTTTCAATATCATTACTTGTGTACAAATACCTCCAAAACACTTTAGGTGTTTTAAGAAATATTAAAGGGGATAGATCTATTAATGATTAATCAACAGTCAAATTAAATTGACTGTTGATTAATCATTAATCTTAAACCACAAAAAAGAGAAGGGAAAACCAGTAGATGTATCCCTCTTAAAATGAGACATTTAAAATCATCAACAGAAGTAGTTTATACTGAATATTTAAGGTGGTTAATGTCATTTCTTCCATGTTTTGTCACAAGGCAATAGAGAAAAAAGGCATTTTTATTTTTTGCAATGGTCAAGCATTAGGCAGATTCCAATGTAATTAAATTTATAGAAGGTATTTTCACTTTGTTCTTAAATAATGGATCTGTTCTCATTCTGTTTCATAACAGTAGGCATAAAGGAAGAGGCAGAATATAAAACAAAACTATTCTGACTTCTGCACCCTAGCCATTATCATTGGTGCTCTGTTTCTCATTTTAGGCCAGAAATTCCCTTCCCTCCTTCACCCCCTAACAAAACAATAACACACCTTTCCAAGAAAAGCCTGAAATATATTCCTGTGAAATTATAGAAGGAATAAAAATGTGATAATGGGAAAAGTATACACACTTCAGAGCACCAATTTTTTTTCAATGGAACAATAGTATAGCATCAAAAACTGACTCCATCTTGTAACTTCACTGTGTTCTCATCTCTCAGAGGATGCTTGTGCTCTTTGGTCATTTCTATAATCTAGCTGTAGATTGTGCAAATGTATTTAAATTTAGCCTTAAATTTGTCCTAAACTAGCCAAAGTTTTCATTTAAAAAATAAAATCCCAACATGTAAAATGCAGAGCTGTAACAAGATTGTCAGCTTTCCAAGGTACATGGTCTGGAGCTTTGATCTGGATGTCAGCCAATGACCAGGGTCAGGGAGTGAACTACACTAAAATTTTAACACTCTCAAAATTCAAGAGCTTGGCTCAGCAATGCTTCTATCTTAATATTAAAATATTTCTGTGTTGCATGATGTTTGGACCAAATGCTAAGATCATTCTTTTCCTTGAGATTTTGATTTGGAGTTGTCTCTCAGGATATGGAAGATTTTTGTGGAGTAGTGAGGTAGAGTTACCTTTTTGAAGAGGCATCTTCGGAGGCTGCCTCCTCTTTTGGGTCATGCATTCTTTTTGGGAAAGGGAACAGCTGGGAAACATTACAGAGAAAGACTCAGTAGCCATATAAAGTTCTAGACTACTTCCATTTGTTCCTCTCCAATGCCTGAAAATTGCGTGCCAATCATCCACACACATGATCTCAGATTTTGAAAGCTATCCCTATGTACTTGCAACATGAATATCTCAAAGCTACATGCCAATATGCACATTCAAGAAAACAAATCACAAATGTTATCCCATTATGTTACAAGCTGTACTTGTGAGGTTGTTCTGGTTTAATTTTGCTAATTTCAAAGGTTCTAAGCAAGAGCAAAGCAGGCTTAAGCTTAAAAGTAATAAGGCTTTATTAAACTAACACTGAAAGAAAGAAAAAAAACAAGAATGAGGATGGAACCTTCAAAACACTCTTCCTCCCTCCCCATAACCCTTCTTCTTCTTAACCAACAATGTAAAGACAACAACATTCAGAAATCTGAGTCATTTTTCACTTCGACAAATAGTCTTTTTTTGGTTCATTTAGAGAGAAAAGTATTCTTTGCTAATGCTATGGAAAGCTTTTTACATTAAAAGAATTCTTGTGGCTTCATTTTTCTCACAAACCACAGCTGTTTGAGATCTGCCTTTGTGAAGTCTTTCCCATCTTTCACAGTTTTTCCTCACAACTGTGTTCTCAGTCCTTATCAGCTTACTGGGGTGCATTTTTTTAAGGATGAGCCGTTCTAGCATCCTTTCACTCATCTCTGGGAACAGAGGTCTTCCCCTTTTATCCCTGGGGCCCAGGGTTCTCATCAAACTTCTAACACTGGTGCCTCTGCTCAGGATTGTGGCTAGAACGCTAACATCCCCCAAAACATTCCATGAATTTACTGGGGAAAACCCAAAGTCTGATATATCAAGTATATCTGTTCCACAGCTTCACAAAAGAATTTTACAGCCTAAGCTTAAGACAAACTTTTCAAAATCCCTTCAATCTAAAATCTAACTCTTTTCTTACCGACTTCAATTTCATGTAGTTGTTCTTACAAAGTTTCACCTCCCTTCTTTTCTTAGCCTAAGAGAGAATTAGTGTTCTTCCAGTACAAAGTTTTGTAACACTGAAAAAAAAAGTCAATTTAGTCCAAGTCTTGTATCAGAAACAAGCTTTGCGTCTTTCTGCTGGCCACGTGCTCTTTTTGCTGACTCCATGTGAGCTGTGCCAGCTGCTCCCAGTCTGGAACGGGGCTCAGGGCTGCTCCTGGCTTTGGGGCCACCTTTAGCACAAACCACGGGGGGCACCGGTGCTGTCCCCATACTCAGCTCCTTTGGTGCCCATACAGGTGCTGGTGCCTATGCACAGCTCCTCTGGTGCCCATACAGGTGCTGTCCCCATGCTCAGCTCCTTTGGTGCCCATACAGGTGCTGTCCCCATGCTCAGCTCCTTTGGTGCCCATACAGGTGCTGGTGCCCATGCTCAGCTCCTTTGGTGTCCATACAGGTGCTGTCCCATGCTCAGCTCCTTTGGTGCCCATACAGGTGCTGTCCCCATGCTCAGCTCCTTTGGTGCCCATACAGGTGCTGTCCCATGCTCAGCTCCTTTGGTGTCCATACAGGTGCTGTCCCTATGCTCAGCTCCTTTGGTGTCCATACAGGTGCTGTCCCCATGCTCAGCTCCTCTGGTGTCCATACAGGTGCTGTCCCATGCTCAGCTCCTTTGGTGCCGTGCAGGTGCTGTCCCCATGCTCAGCTCCTTTGGTGCCCATACAGGTGCTGTCCCCATGCTCAGCTCCTTTGGTGCCCGTGCAGGTGCTGTCCCATGCTCAGCGCTCCGATGCAGACACAGCCTCAGCCCAGCGTGGTTTGTTGGTTCCACTGGCACAAAAGCTCTGCAGGCTCTGCCGGCTCCTTTGCCCCTCCCGGCCGGGCCCGGTGGGTTCCTCGGGGAGGGCTCGGCAGCCGCTCCCGCCGCTCCAGGAGCGGAGAATCCCGGCCGGACCGAGCGGACCCAGCCCCGCCGCCGCCTCCCCGCACCCTGGGCAGGGCCGGGAGGGCAGAGGGGTGCGCCTGCCGGCACACGGAAGGGAAGAGCTTCCCGGGCTTCGTTCAAAGGGAATAAGAACTAGAAAATGCTTTCCCATTGGTCCAATAAAATGCCAATCTCAAACCTAGCCAGCTCCCTTCTCTGGGCTTGTCAAACTAGGACAAAAGTGTTCCAAAGTACTTGACTCTACTGCAAATGGTCAGGCTGCCAGCATCCATACATATGGTGTAGTCTCATAAATTAGGAATAATTTGTGTCCAAAGTTTCTCTGTGTTAATTTCACTGTGAAGGATCTGAACCAATATTTTTGTTGAATGTGGTTCTTTTTCATATCACTTTTCAGGTCTATGACCTTTTTTTGGCTAAATTAAATTAACCAACAATATTTCTGGTTTGAAGAATAATGCTCATCATTTTTTAATGAAAGAGAATTGCTAGCTGCAGGTTTTGCTTTTTTTCCTGCCAAAATCCAATCCAAAACCAACTGTGTGATTTATGAAGACAGCCTTGCCCTGGTTCTTTTTCAGGCCCACTCTTTACTTTCCGAAAAATAATGTCTAAAGCAGTGAAATATTAGAAATAATCTATTCAGTCTACTTTTTTTTATAAGAACTCTCTTACTCTAAAATCTTACAAAACATTTCTAAAATGAAGTTGTACAAATAATAGATCTCTTTAGTTTATGCTAGACCTGGCTGACTGTTAAAGCAGATATGCTATCCTGTTAAGGCCAATCTGGAATTATTATTATTTTAATTCGAGCAATAAAGACCATGCATTAAATACTAGCTGCATTTTTTTGAAAACACATTTACTGTGATTTATTAATTTATAATCCTCTTTTGCATGAGGAGAAGTGAATCCATTAACATAATAGATCACTCTTTAAGTTAATAAATTCTTTCTTTAATGTACTTCACTCTGGTGTGTAACTGGGTGTATGATTAAGTGCAGACATATATGTGATGGTGGGACAATATCTTTCTGACCAAATGATCTCATGATCAGTTGACAGGAAAGTCACAGTGAAGTTCTATCTAAAAGGATACTGTAAAAGCTGTAAGGCATAAACATTAACCTGTAAAAGGGTACAAGGACAAGTTGTCATTCACTTTGGAGAATCTGGGTTTGCATTTGTTGTTAACTTATCATTACAAATTGTTAGTTCTATTTTAAAGTACAGCATCACTCACTGTAAAATTCCCAGACATTGTTCTTAGGTTTTGTTGTTGATTTTTTTCCCCTAATGTTCTCTATGTCTGCATCTGCTATTTTAGATTTTATCACCTATGAATAAGAACTGATTAAATTCCTACAAATACTGCAGGAAATATGTGGTTAGGAGTCCAGAATTCTCGAGAAAGATAGAGACAATCAAATGAGCCTCATTGTCAAAGCATGGCTTTCCTAGTGTTTTGTTCACTGCAGTAGTCACATTTCAGCCTACTCTTAACTTGGAAATACCATGATATTCAATCCTGAGAATGGTATGGATATATATTATCCTAAAATTTGGCCCAGACCTTTCTTACTGAAATCATACTTATAACAATGTCTTCCTTCTTCCAATCTCCTGGAATATAATTATTGTTTGCACTTAAAACCATTTCATTATGGTGCTTTGTAGTACCATGACACAGAGTAAAACATTTTCAGTTTACAATGAGAAGAAATACCTTTTTGCAGAAAAAAAATATATACAAAGTATTTTCCAAATGTATCTGTTCTTGACTGTGCTACAGAATTCCCCCTGGGCAAGAAATTTAATATTTCTTTGCCTCATCTTTCTACCTGAAAAATGGCAATAGCAGTATTTTCAAAATGCTTTCTATCAATCTTGTCTGACTAAAATATGGGCTCTCCTGTACAGCAACAGGAAATGCATTTTACTGCATAACTATTTCCCAAACACAGTGAAAATTTTCACAGAAATTAGCCAAATAGAAGACTTTGGACCAAATGAATAGCTTTTTCTTATTTTTGAGGCATTGATAGAAATAGCGTAGTAGGATTCTGTTCAGGTTTTCAATTCTTTTTCAGAAGATAATCAATGAACAATCACAATCAGAAATCAGGATACATTTATGAGATTCACAGAAGAGAATAGACAGAGAAAAGTTTCTAACAGCCCCTTAACTCATCTGTGCAAAACAGTAAGGCACAGGTTTCTGTCCATTCATTTTGCTGATTAGTTAAATTCACTTCTTCCAACAAAAAGAACAGTGAAGCAATAAATCTATGTCTGTTCTTTATGCATAGACAGAAACAGGGCAGAATATGTTGGAATGAGATGTTAACTTGAACATTAAGCTGTCATGTTAATGGATTTACTGCTTTCCCTACCAGAGAAGGCCATGCTTCACTATTCTATCTTGACCAGATTTTTTTCATTAACTCTTCATGGTGCAGTATTTAAGGGGACCATTGCATTTTTTTTTCACCCATCCAAGTAAAATAGCTGTTCATTCTTTACATTATTTCTCTGTCCGTCTGATATATTGTGGTACATCAATCAATCAATCAATCAATCAGATTAAACAATGTTGCTTTCACAAAATTCTGGATACTTTAAAAAGGATCTTCTGATATTAACTTCTCAACTAGCTGTGTTTCACTGCATTTTGATTCCTCTACAGACTATTTAGATTTCAGACTGATAGTTTTACTGACAGAAGTTATTTAATTGAGGTCCTTCTCATTCCACCAGATGTCTGTTCATAACTGAATTTATTCACTTTTCATTAATTATCCCTCAACTGCAAGAAAGAATACTAGAGACAAAATGTTAAATAAAAAAACAGACAAACACTAATGTCCCCAGGTGGATAACCAAAACACTCGCAAATTGTCAACTAATGTTCACAGGAGTCAATAGCAGTCTGTTGAATTGGGGCACAAAGTCTCTTTTCTGACCACTACTCCTTCCCTGGTTTCATTCTCCAATTCACTGTAAGGCTATACATGCAAGCAAGGTCTTGGAACTGCAGAGTTGGCTTTAGGGTAGTTTCTCCAGAATACTATTTGAATTTTTAAAACCATAGAACTGAAGGGCAAATCATCCATCAGGCAGAATTTTAGTGTGTTCAGAAATCATCTCAGTTTACTCCACAGTCAAGATTACTGTCTGTAACATTGACCATTGCTGCATTTTTCTCTATTTAAGGTAAAACTTGCACATCCCATCAATATGATCCAGTCATGATAACAGGTGATATTTTTGATGTCTCTTTCTGATATAAATTTCAAAATCAGAGATTTTATTCTAATTTTTATAAATATTCCACAGAATAGATGACTCTTAGGGTTGTCTCTTCCAATTACATGCTTAAACTGCAAGAATCTATAAATTCCAAGAATATTTTATTAATAAATTATTACACAGAATTACCAAAGTATGCCAAATCTATCCACTACGTGGGACTAAAAACAATGTTATATTAACAAAGAATAATACAAATGAGAATAACTGCCTACAACAAGCCCTTTCTAGTGAAAATGCAAGCTACATGTGGCAGACCTATACCCAAATGACTACTGATTTACACATTGGCCAAAGTGATGAGTAGAACTTTTTTTTGTTTTAATCGTCCCAAAAAGTTTTGTTACATCATTACAAACTTGTCTTATTTTATCTTTTTTTCCTACTTTTTGCAGGAACTTGTTAAGCTGTAGGAAAGATTTTGATTTGCATTCACATTCTTGAGCCAAGTTTATAGTGGAATACAACATAATCCAGTTCTTGGGAACATTCCCTCGTGTATCACCGAAGTGCATTCTGGAATCAAATTTGTCAGTTATTCTAATACAGACAGCAAAGATACACAGCAATTTAGAACAAGAAGTCAAGAGAAATCTCATGAGAGTGGTCTGAGGATTTACATTGGAAAAAAACTTTGTAACAGTTAAAAGAGAGTAGGAAATTCTCATAAGTAGAATTTGTAAAAAGTAATCTAGCTAGAAATTAAAAAACCCAACCTTTGTGGTTTATACCCATTGCTAAAAATAAAACCAGAAGCACATTTTAACCTAATTATTAAGTATTTTTAAATTAGAGTTAAATTATTATCAGTACATGAAAATTGCTCCTTGTTGTATCTTGGATTTTCAGTCTGATAGTAACTACTGTAGGAAATCTTGCAACCCAAGCCCTTCCTCTTTTTGTTTCTTTTCTATTTTTTCCAAAAGTGGAAAAAAAAAATAATAAAAAATCTTGACATGACACAGATGCAGATTAGAGAAATGGTTTCTTTCAAGTGAGAAGGATTAATGTTTTTCAATATACTGTGACATGAAAACCTACACTCTGCAAAAGCTAACCTTATCTTTCCATAGGATACTGCTGTTGCACTGTAATGCAAAGCAGCTTCAGCATCGTGCTGAAAGCTGGCACACAGACAAGGGTTCATGAGTACAACACTGGGATCCAGACATATTTAAATTTATTAAAGGTTGACAAAGCATTGCTGCTATTTTCCAAGTCGATACATCATATCACCTAACAATGACTTGTTAGGTTAGAAGTGAAAAATTAGATCTGTGAAACGTTTGCTTCGAATAATAGATTAGTTATGATATGAAGTATCCAAGAGTAGATTCTTAGGGTCTATCCATTGATGGAGAAGTCCATGGAGATTTGATTGAGAACAAAAAAAACAGTGTAGTATTCTCTTTTTGCATGAGAAGGTAAGCCAGCACACAAAATAGAGGACTATGTGGAAACAAAACATATATGAAGAAGGCCAATGAAAATATAATTACAATTTGTCTAGAAATAACAACACAGTTTATGAAGAACAGAATGAGCAGTGTTGGCCAGGAAGAACTCAAACTCCCATTTCATATTCTGCTTGAGTGTGGGAATTAGAGAGAAAATCTCCTCACATGAAGTCTCATTTCAAGCAGCCAGCAGGATGGAGTGGAATTCATGTACATCCCAAGAGTAATGGACCACAGGATGTTTGAAATTACACAGATTTAATGGTATAAAAAAAAAAAAAAAAAAAAAAAAAAGAGTAAGAAAACCAAATTCTGTTCAGGAGAGTGTCCAGGTGCCTTCCCAGAGTCCAAGTATTTACTGCAAGAATTTAAATTTAAATAGTTAAACATAAAAGGAAAATAATGAATGGTGGCACACATGTTAAAAGTGAAGAAATATAAAATAATCTTAAAAACAGAGCACTCTATTTAGGATTTTTCTTCTTCTCTACCATATGCAGTGAGATACCATAGTGAAAAGAAACAAAAATTCCTGGAAAAGTAGATTTCATATTACAGGAAATTTTATCTATTGACATGCATGACAAATTGCATGTAGTAACAAACTAGTGCCATTTCTTCTGAGCAGTACTATGGAAAAGGATTATTATAAAGTATGATACAAAAGTATAAACATTTGGAATTAAATGTTTGAAAGTCTCTGAGGATTGCTTAAGGATATTCATCCCTGGCACTCTGTAGCACAGAAAATCTTCAAGCCTTAAGTTCTCTGCATTGAAACTAATCCTCAGCCTTTCAAACCTTGCTATAAGAAAAATGAAAATATGAATCTGTAAGACTTTTTGAGATGCCTGTAGACCAAGAAGCCTGTCTTTTTCTACTTGTTGTGGAAACTAAATGTGCTAAAGAGTGGGACTGAAATTCACAGGGAACTCTTTGTCCAGGAGGCTGGGCCCTGCTTAGCCAGAGGATGGTGTGACATAAGAAGCCGAAGGGTGGGAAGGCTGATCTGAAACACAAAGGTTTCTCTGAAAAATCTCATGAAACTCATAGTTTCCATTATTTTTTTCAGTATTGATAAATGTAAAAATTTCCATGAAAAGAAAATATTTTAAGGAAAGTAGGCAAAAAATGTCAGGTTTAACTTTTAAAAGATATTCACTAACATTTTGCCTTTAGGATGTCTACAGATAAACATGAAAAATGTAATTATGAAACTAAGCTCAGGTACTGGAGACTCTCTCTCTCTGCACTAGTACCAAACTTCCTCTATATTTTTTTTTGCTTCACAGTGAGACTGTTACCTGAACTTTTTTTTAGTTTGGTTATCTACATTATATGGATGCTCTTCTATATCTTTGAAAAATGTTTATAGACTCCATTTCAGTTTTTTTTTTAAAAACTTTATTGATTCTGTCTTTTCTTTATCTGAGGAATTATTAATCTTAATTTGAACATAATATGAATGTGAAGAAAATTTGAGATAAGGGTTGTGAAATATAATAATAAAAATGTGCTTTTTTTACTGATATTTATGTATTCTAGTAAGAATATTTTAAAAATTATCAGAAAGTGTTGAGTTGCAAATGGTAAAGGAGGGAAGAGTATATGATAAACAAAAAATGGGCTGAGTTCAACTTGTGTATAATCCTTTTTACTATAGTGTCATTACATCAAGAATTTCTTTGACCCACTGTACTTAGAGCACAAAGAAGCTACAACTACATGATGTTTTTGAAAATATGCAGCAGCCAGAAAAGGGCTTTACAGTCACCAGAGAAAAGTTTTGTAGATTCACAGTAAATCAAACATATCTGGAGTGATCTGTGAGAATGTAGCAATTTTTTCTGCCAAATGCTGCCACATTAAAAATATTGCGTGGATATTTTCTCCATTTTTCGCTTCACTGTTGCTCCTACTTGTTACTGCATTTTCCAAACAATGTGAAGACTGCTCTTTACTCACTGCACAGACTCTTAGCCAAAGAGTCTTTATAAATGGGCAGTCATAAAATGATAGAAGGAGGAATAGGACACAAGGAAAGAATAGACTTGCAATTACTAGTCAAATTCAACTTTCCGCTATTTCAGGTCAGTGCTACTTCTTATCTCAAAATATTTAATTTCAAAAGGGTCGAGATCTCTTCAATAAATTCAATTGTGAGCAATGTTTAATGTGACATTATAGCAACATCATAAGCGATAGATGAAAGCTGAGAGAAATCCAACTGCTGTTTGACAATCTGAATCAAAAAGTTGAAATTCAGGTATGATTCACCATATTCTGGGATCTAGAGTAAAGTGATTTGTTAACAGTAGCTTTTCTCTGTGGGGAACATACGGTTTAATTCTCATAGTTTACTCTGAGAAACTTAATCAAAATTTTAATTCATCTAATAATACAATGGCAATAGATAAGAATGCAGGAGGTTGATTTTAATCTCTTTGAAAAAAAAATAGTGTTTTGGGTAACAGAAATAGTTAAAGTGTCTCTTAAAGCCTTTGAAATCCCTTTAACCTCTAAAAGCCAAGAAGAGCATTACTTGTAGTTCATTGTGAGGATCATCACATGCAGAAATCTTTTCATAGGGTGTTGATGATTTGATCTCTTATCAGAGCATTGGTTGGCCAAATTCACACCATATTTTCATTATTTCATAGCTGTGCTGAAGTATTGCATTGGCTTAAGAGGAAAAATTTTTGAACCTCATCAGGTCTTTGAAGTAATGGACTTCAGGCACACGTATCCCTCTTATAAGCACTAGCAAAAAGGCAAACATTGGAATTCTTCCGAACTCCATACTGTGGTAGGCACACAAGTAGAAATGTCAAACAGTGAAAGTTTGGAAAACGGCCTACCCTCATGATACCATCTTTGAGAGGGACAAATTTTCTTCTTGCAGCTTCCCTGCTCCCAACACATTTTAATGTGTCCTTCTCTTCCTCTTTAAACTCCCAACACATTTTTATGAAGTCCTATGATTACAGAAATCAGGGGGAATTAGTTGATATTTTACCTGCAAGTCTCAGTTTTCAGTGAAGCACTCACATGACAATTTAATTGTGACTACCTGTTGTCCCTGAAAATAAGCCTTCTGATTTGTTTTAGTATAGTGGAGTCAGTTCTCATGAATTGTAAGATAAACAAGAATCATGTTTACATTCCTTTGTAAAAGAAATCACCTGATGGAATTCTCAAGTGACCACTGGAGATGGAGAGGTGGGAACTTCTCTGTCCAATCTCTGATCACTGTCCAGAAACTTATATATACGAGGTCAACAATAAACTAGAGACTTCCTTTCTTCTTTGCCTGAACACCTGTTGTGTGTGTTGCTGTGTGTTTCTATCTACGTCACAGTAACAACTACCCATTTGAAAAAAAAGCCTCTAGTTCATTTTGCAGAGGAAAAAATATACATGCCATGATAACTTATATAGTGTAAAGAAGTGTCAGTCTTTCAAACGAGATAAAAAACTAGAAAATCTATTATACTGCTACCCTGGTCTGAAAGTCACAAGTGGGAAGACAAGAAAGGGCTGAGAGCTGGGCAGAAATGAAAGAACCAATAAACATCCAGATAAAAGGTTATATATTTTATTTCAAAATATCACATTTTTATGATATTTAATGATTCCTGGATTGCTGATTTCATAACGCTTTATGTAGGAAAAGTTACTTTTTAAGAAAATAATTCCAACATTGTTAATCATTAATAAAATTGCAAAACATATGAACTTATAAGGAATTTGACAATATATACATGGGATCTTCAAAGTCAATATCATCTCTTCAATATAATACATATTTAGATGAAAACACAAAAGCATTGCACAAAAGCATACTGTGATAATCCTCATAATGCTACTTCCAGGATTCTAGTAAATGAGAAAAAAACTGGACGTATTTCAGAGAAAACATTTGAAACAAAAAAGAAAAAAGAGAAAATAGATTTTGGGGAAGAGCCTCAGTTAACAAAACAGTGATTCAAAATCAGAAGATATCATTGTATATATGAGGACAGGCTATTTCATCTCCTAAAATTTAATGTATTGCTGGATGAACTACATGGTAAACATAAGCATGTTGATATAAATGATCTAATCTTTCACAAAAGCCAAAAGATGAGACTTTCCCTGAAGCACTCAAAGTATCCTTTGTCAGCACCGTTTCTTGGGAAAGGAATTCAGTCTTCACACTGTAGTTAATCCTTGACCTGCCATCCATGCCTGCCAAGGAAACTGACACTTAATGTCAATTAGAGTGATCTCTGTTGTGACTTGGACACAGGTCCACTGGGATCTGGATTACAATCAGCAACAAATTACGTGATGGACTTTGAACAGGTCAGATCATATAGTCATGAAATTGAAGCCATCATACATGGCTTAGCCAAATTTGAACTAGCAATTGATAAGCTGGTGACTCTATTTACCACTTCTGTTGTTCTACTGACAATTTGCTGATCCATCCAAAATATGTTTGGGGTCATATATCTCCAAAGACATGAACCAGGGCATGCCAGATTGTTACTATTGCATAGATGGCTATTTTCAATCCGTTGCAGTCGATGTGTATTTTGTTTATCAATCCAGATAACCTGAATATATAATCAAAGCCAATCAGAAAAATGTGATAATAAAGGGCTACATATTTTAAATGCATTACATAATATTTACACTACCCAACCCACTATTATGTTATTTTAATTATTTTTCAGCTGTAGTTCAACATAAGATCACTAGGATTATAGGTACTGTTTTAGTCTTCCTTATACATTTATCACTGACCTTAGCATGAATTAACTAGAATTAAGACTCAACTACTATATATACAATCAGAAATTTTCTAGGAATTATCAGTAGGCATAAAACATCTTTCAGTTTAGGTCATAGTAATTCGGTATAACTAATGTTACTGTTCAAACTGAAGAGAAATATGTATATTTATAAATAGGATATCACTGGACAAATGAGATCACTTTTACAAGAAAAGGAATTTATTTTAAAGAGTAAGAAAGAACCATCTGAGAAGAATTTGCCAACAGAGCATTGAAGCAACACTGTGGAGTGCCAGAAAATCTGGAAAAATAATTTGAGACGATAGGAAAAATAGTAGAGCATTGTATATGAATAAGCCAAGAGGAGCAGTTCCAGAAATAACTTCTGCTTACCTGTAGGAAAGACTATATTAGGCATAAGTCTAAATAGATTCCTACTCCAGCTCTGAAGGTCATTATACTTTAAAAAAATATACAATATAAAATGTGAAATATAAAAATGTGTTCATAATTCTGAAATATAAATGTGTACACATTTTTACATGGAATAAGGACTTGAGCACATAATAAAAGCACAACTGTCATTTTTAATATGCAGAAATTTGTGAACTATGCTTAATTAATCTTGGGGACAACAGATCTCCAACTTTACTTTGAGGGAATAAATCGCTAATGGTTACCACTTCTTTCAAGGTTTTTTTCTTTTCCTATAACAAGGGCTGCAAATAAGATGATGCCTGTGAAGTTGTGACCACTACTAAACACCTTTCCATTGCAACACACAACATTCATCTTTGTGCTGGCAAGAGTCAGGAAATACCCAAAATTTCAACATTTTAGGTCAGGAGAAAACCTGAGCTGAGCTCGCTGTGGTTCACAAAGGTGAAAGGACTTTGTGGGTGGCATCATTACTGACCTGGGTACTCAGCTGGGCACACCCAAGAAATTCCACTAAATCTTCCTGAACAGAATAACAAGAATATTTCAAGACCAATCATACCATAAATATTTGTGGGAACCAGACATTTTTTTATATAATGAAACATGAAACTGAATGAATGAATGAATGAATGAATGAATGAATGAATGAATAAATGAATGAATGAATGAATGAATGAATGAATGATCTTTTCAGCGATCACACACTTTTAGTTCCAATTCAAAAGCTGATTACTTTAAATATTGACATGTTTTTAATGTAATGCTTATTTTATACCTGTTAAAGTCCACTGAAATCTGTAGCATTCTTAATTTATGATGGCATAGACAACTTTAAAACCAATAAAAATCTTAAATTCTCCTCAGGTCTGAGCTTTGTTGGTTATTTTTTGGTGTTTTTTTTTTTTTTCTATTAGTTGACTTTCAGTTATGCAGTTTTAATTTTGCGTTTCATTTAAGGAGTTTGAAACTTTGGTAAAAATGTACAAAAGACTAGCAGCTACTGAGTATTCAATACAAAAATGTCCCAGTATGTCTAGAAAATAAATTACATCAGACCTTACAAGAGAAAAGTTCAGTATGTCTTTAGCCAACCAAAATATCAGTTGATAATTATTTGAGGATCTTTTTCTAAAGGAAATTAAAAAACAAATAGAATAGATTTTTAATGGATACTTCCTGGGAAAGTCAGGCTGTGTTTAATAACCTTCATTATTTTGCACATATGATGACCAGAGGACGATTAAGTTTGCTACAACTGTTGCTTTATCTACTTCCTAAATTGTTGTAGGTGATGGGAAACCAAAGTACTATTGACAGACTGCTGTCACTTTATGAATCACTTTTTATTTTAAGAAAGCCTGACAATAAGTGGCAAGGCATGAAAACTGAAGCCTAGCAGTACCCTTGGTAAAGTAGGCAGAAGAGCTTTCAATCTGTGTATTGGGCACTTCAATACTGCACATAAAATTTCTTGATTTTTTTTTTCCCCCCTAAATGTTATAATTATAAATGGCAATCAAAAGGGGACACCCACTGTGACCGCTTAGATTCTCATATTGGTTTTGATGACTCTGGTGAGCTCAGTGATCATGGGACATTACCTGCTACAGATGTAAAAAGTCTGAAATCCTTCCTGTTGGGGTTGTGACATGGAATAGACAAAGACCTTTCTTGAGAACTGGTCTCCAGGATTATTTATTTTAAATGAGGTTGAAAATTCTTAATTCAAGGAGTGAGTATTCCTACTCTCTTTTATAGGCTTGTTTTTTTTGGATGCGGAGAGGGTTTGAAAGTTGTATGAATCATTGCTATAAATCTATTGTTCTTGGCTACAGCACCACGGAATGATTTTCATTTATGTACTGGTTAATTAATAAATATTTATTCCATAAAACTGAATTAAAGGTTACACTGAAGTTTATACTATATTCTGCTTTGAAGCATATGAAATAGAGATCATGTCTGAGAGATGCACTTTTAATGATACAGTATATTAGAATTCATTATTCTCTTTAAGATGTGTGTTTTGTTATGCATACAGAGAAATGCATACATGGGTACATCAGACACTGTCAAATGAAAGAAAAATAAATTACTTTGTTGTCAGTGCAAAATCCCCTATCCTTATCTCTATGCTTTGCATGGCCAACAGTGTTGAATTATTACCTCTCCTGTAGACATAAAAGGCTTGATCCACACAGAATACGTGCTGATTATAAAAAATGGCAGCATTTCTCTGGACCTACTGCATCCCAACAATGATGTGTCTGATGGTGTCATCAGACACAGTAAAGTCAACACCACAGGAAGCTCATTAAAGTGATGCATGGACTATAGGATTGCTTAAAAGGTTGAGAACTTTGATCTAGAGAATCTATGTCAGATTTCAGTACAATCAGTGTCTATATGTTCTTTTATAGAAAGTGTAATTAGGGTTATGCAAACAATGTTTAGATATAGCAAGTTCTTTGAAATAGCCTTCCTCTTTTTGTTTCCAACAAGTAAGAAACTACTTTCAATTAGTTACTATTAGTAATAGTAAGCAACAATTACCAGATATGAACCTATTTCTCTCAAAAAACCCTCAAAAGTAGAAAATTGATTTAAAAAAAAAATTAACAGTGTTAGCTTACTAGATATAATTAATTTGTTCATTTTACATTTTACAGCATCAGTAGGTTAGTGATATATGACAAGCAAAAGTGTTTCTAGGTCTGAATGTACGTGTGATATTTTTTCTATATTGAGAAAAAAACAGTGAATGCAAAAACAACTCAGTGCAAAATAGCTGAAAACCCACAGAACTGCAGTTACCAGTTATCTGACTCTTCTGCATTGGCAGATTTAAATATTAGCAGAACATGCAATATTGTCCTTCTTAATGGGACATTATCAAGTTTTGCATATAAGTGTATATATGTGTATTTTCCCTTAGTTTTAAACGTTTCTTATGCACTTTTTCTTTGTCAGAACAGATTCTCTCCACTGGGCAAATGGAATTATTTCATTCTCAGTACAAGACAACTTGACCTGTTGAAAATAAAACTAGCTTTGCTGCTTTATTCCAAACCCACAGTGATTGAACTGTTGACTCTATTGAGTTCTATGGGTCCAATTAAGTCCGTCATGTGGTTAGGGAGAAAATAATGTATATTCAGCTAATAAAGGTCCCCTGTTATATAAAAAAACATACCAAAAAAAGAGCAAGTTTTTGTTGGTGACATTTATGTGTAAAGCATATGTGTCTGTAACTTAGTCCTCAGAGGAGGTTCCCTCCAGGCTTCCCATGTATGAGGTGGGATACACTGCACCAGCTTCACAGCCAGCTCAGTGTGCTTTGGTACAGCATTGGAATCTGCAGGGTAGGCTATCTCTCTGAATCAAAACATGCTTCCTAATGGAGCAGCAGTCTCATGGAGGCCAGGTGGGGATGATGACAAAAAGAAGGGGTTTGGAGAAGGAGACAAGAATTCTATCTAAGAATATGGGTCTGGCATAAGTCCTGTAGATTGTTGAAGAGGTTTATAAATTTAGCCAGCAACTAAGCACAGAGTTTTCAGGTAGTCACTATCCAACACGTAAATCAGGAAAGAGTGGCTTTCTGTTCTGCTGTCATTTGTGAGGGGAAGGAAAAGGTAAGCATTCAGTTATTTCTCTTCATCCATTCTAATTGGCCACATTTAGGTAGTTTCAATCTTTGTACACTGATTAGCATTGCTTAAAGGAGAACGGAGAAGGGACAATAATCTCAGAAATTATTAGGGAGTAGCATCTGATTTTGGTGCATACTGCTACCCATCATTTTTACTAGCACCAGAACAAGGAAAATTCCAGAACCTAAAACATAAAAAAACAAACAAAAAAGGCATCATTTTGTTGCAGTGAATATTAATGAGCTGCAAGTTGCAGATCAGCATGCAGTGCTGTGGTATTGTGACAAAATATGTAAATTTTTACTATAATGCAAAAGCAGTTAATGTTTACCAATTCCATAATTGGCTCAAGCATTTTTCATTGTTTTTCACTGATATTCAATATACTCTTCCACTTAAAATGAAACTTAAAAATAACAGAGGTCTAAATAGAGTCACATTTAAATCAGTGATTTTTACATGACATTAAAATTACCTGTCATTTTCTAAAGTTGAAAGCTATATTGACTTTATCTAATTTTTTTTAAAAAATAACTCTCTCCAGTTTTAAATGGAAGTCATTGGTGAGCAAGGGGATAATGAAGTGTGGGAAAAAGATTCAGTCATGATTTAAATTGCTAAATTTTATGGAAAGACACAATGAAAAAGAGCTCATTTGATATCTTTGTGTGCATTTTTATTTCCTTATGCAAGTTAAGGCTGAGAAATATTTTTCAAATTAGTTTTGCTTTGTTCACATAAAAATATTGTATTTCAGGAACTAGAATATCTAGCATAACTACTGCAAGTATTTTTATTAATAGTGTTTCCTTTTACAAATATACACTGTCTTCATATATAAGCATATCAATCTCCCGGAATGTGCAATCAAATTATGTGGGCTTGAGGATCTTTTCTGTTATGGAAATACTCTATTCTTTGCCACACACAATGGTCCACAAAAAGTAATTACAAACCAGTTAATTATTTTATTTATTTCTGGGCTAGGTCTTGTTGCTTCTAATTGCACCTGGAAAATACCCAAAGACAAATTTTAGCTAAGTAACAGTTGCTCTTTAGAATTTGCAGGGATTGTTTTCTTTCGTGTTGTTTTTATATGAAAATTCTGTTGGAACTTATTTCTTGGTTCGTTGGCTTTTACTGAAAAATTGTACTAAAACCTCATTCCTTTAGATACAACAGTTATGCAGTCTCTGTGCTACAGCATATTAAAAAGTTATATTCAACATCAATAAGCTCTCCCATTTGTGGTGAAAACTAAAAGGAACTGATAACATCTATATAGTAGTCAGCAGGAGTAAGTAGGTACAGGCTTCATCCCTGGCTTTCAGCTGACTAGCTTGGCTCATCTGACTCTAAGATATGATATATGTATAAGATCACTATTAATGACACCTAAAAAATCAGAAATTCTCTGAGGTTAGACTATAAAATGGACTGGGCAAATCTGGAACATATAAACTTGCATAGACTGTTTCAATTGCCTACAAAGCATATTTTACTCCAGTAAATGTGGGACATTTCTGGAGATCTTAATTCAATCCCATGTACCATGAAATCACAAAATCTTAATAACACACATTTGACTTCCTAAATATATACCCCACAGAGTTTTTGAGACAAAATTGCTCTTTCCCTTGACAACATCTATTTACATAAATATACTCAAATGCATAGAATATCCTGAAAGTTTAAATAACTTTTCTATAGTTTGGATGGAGAATTAATCAGTCAAACATAAATGCCAGTTAGCTATAAGCAGAAAGTCATAAAGCTGAGATTTCCAAAGACAGGGATGTGTATCTGTTGTGGTTTCAATTCAAAACCAGGCAGAAACACCAATTTCTATTTTGGTTTGAGTTTGCCAATTTGAAAGTTTCCAATCAAGAGCATAGCAGGCTTAAGCTTAAAAGTAATAAGACTTTATTAACTAACAATAAAAGGAAAACAACACAACAAGAATGAGAATGGAACCTTCAAAACACTCTTCCTCCCTCCCCAACCCTTCTTTCCTCCCAAATGACAATATAAAGAAAACAACACTCAGAAATCTCAGTCAGTTTTCCACCTCTAAGACAGTCTTTCTTCACTCCCACTTAGGGAGGGAAGCACCTCTTGTTTGCTATGACAAATTCCCCCACAAGAAAACAGTTCTTTTGTAGATCCATTTTTCATGAACAGCAACTGCCTGGACCCTTTGTGTTTATGAAATTCCTCCCATGTTCACAGTTGTGTCTCTGGGCCACATCGATGTATGGAGGCTTAGTTTAAAGATAAACATGTTCAAAACAAAGGTTCTTTTTATTTATTTTTGGGACCACCTTCACCTCCAAGGAACAGAGATTCACTTCTTCTTTGAGGGCAAAGAGTCTTTATCACTTCATCTCTCTGTTCAACTTATCATAAAATCAACAGTCCCCTCAACATTTCATTCCTTTGCTCAGGTCTACAATTTGAACTCTTTTATCTCCCCCATACTTTATGGTTTAAAGGAAACATTTCAATATGTTATAGCCAACTACCATAGCTTGCAAGAGTCTTTTATATCTCAAAAGCAACTTCCCACACTCCTTCCACCTGGACTTTCACTCTTTCTTGACTGACTTTGATACTTCATATGGCCTTTACACATCTACATTGTAATTTTCTCTCACTGGAGAGAGGATGGAGGCTTTCCAGGTCCCGTCTGTGCACTGATGCACTGAAAGAGTTAACAAGAGACAGTGTCTGACGGGGCCAGCAGTGCTGGAGGTGCTGGAGCTGTGCCAGGAGCTTGGCCAGGCTGGGCAGTCCATGGTGTCACATTTCTAAGCTGTGCTGGGGGTGGCAGCTCTCAGAGGGTCCAGGCCCAAAGGCAGTCGCTCCCTGGTTGCCTGCAGCCAGGGGGGAGAGTTGGACAGATCCCAAAATTCCTTTTCCACCCCTCGGTCTCATCAAGGTGTTCCAGCCTGCATCATCTCTGCCCAGGCTCCCAGAGGCAGGTTCAGCCCGGGCCAGCAGCAGAGCAGACTCTGTGCTGGCAGATGTTCCCAGATCAGCTGCCCCTGCCTGGCCCCCGTGGCCTCCCCCTCTCCCCCACTCAGCCAGGGCAGAGAGGGCAGAGGTGTGTGCTCTGACAGCCGGGAGGAAAGAGACCTGCCCGGGCTGCTTTCAGAGGGAATAACAACTAGAAAATGCTTTCCCATTGGTCCAATAAAATGTCAATCTCAAACCCAGCCAGCTCACTTCCCTGGGCTGGTCGAACCACCACACTATCTAAGGAGCAAGACAGTAAAATTATATCCTGTCTGTGACTTTTTGCAAGAAGACTTAAATCCTGTTATTTGGCTTGCAAAATCACTTTCACTTCCTTAGCCCTCTTCCTTTTGAGTACATTGTTTCCTCAGCTACAATATTTTTTTTAAACATATGTACACACAATTCAGTGAGGTTGCAACCCTTAAAAGTAGCAAGACACAGGAGACGACCAGATGTAACACATCAATTCAAACAACATTGAGAATGCTCATGGGAAGATCCCATATTTCTTACTGAAATAATTAATTTGATTTCTAAATATTTCTATGTAATATTTCTAAACATTATGGTTTCAGATGAAACTTTAGAAACAGAAAATCTAAAATAAGACCCATTTTTTATATTATCTTGCTGTTCTCAAGCCGAACTGGTACTGGAAAGACACAGGATTGTTGCAAGTGTTGTTATGAACTGAGTCAAGGAGAAATGAAAAAATACTAAAGTATTTAAAGTATACTAAAAGACTAAAAAAGTATCAGTTTAGAGAGAGATTTTTTTCCTCCTGGGACCCTTTGACCAGGAGAATAAAAGAATGTTGTTTCTCAACAAGGTGACTATAATGGTGTGATCTAGCACATTCTGTCAATTGCTTCAGCTGACCTCTTTATAAGTCAGTCCCCTCTGGAAATTCAGTTGGTACAAACTTAAGGAATTTTATTGCATGTTCGAATGGATTAAAAAACCCAAGAATTTAGAAATTAGTGCAAATTTCAGAAACTTAATTCAAAGAAGCTTTTTCTATATTTAAAGAGAAAATTTTATTATTTAAATGTTTACATATTTATCTACTTATTATTCAATCATGATTGAAAGTGTGAAGATGACTTTGAAATTTGGCTGATATATTATATCCAGACAATGAAACTTATTATAATATAGCTGACATTATATTCAAATTTTAGCTTATCAGAGAATTCTAACCATCTCCATACTTCTGTCTTGTGGGGTGCATTTATGTGTTGCAAAGGTATAATTGTCATGGTTCTACTGGAGATTCACTTGTCTTGAGGAAATTTTAGGCTGATGCTCTTGGCTGTCATGCTATCTATGCTGTCAAATATCAATAAATAACCTCCTTAATGAAGGCTGATGTCTACTTCACCTGCATTAAATACTGAGCTGGAGAAAGACTTTGGGATGTAGGTCAATGACTCAACATGACCTGTCAATGTGTGTTTGCAGCCGAGAAAACCATCAAAATGCATCAAAAGAAGGGTGACCAACATGTCAAGGGAGGTGCTTCTCTCCCTCTACGCTCTTGTGAGAGCCCAACTGGAGTCCTGCATCCTAGACCTCCAGCATAAGAAGTACTTAGACCTGTTGGAGTGAGTCCAGAAGAGGTCATGAAGAGGATCAGTGGGCTGGAGAACCTACCAGGCTGGAGGCCTCCCAGGAAGACAGAGAGGGATTATTTACAAGGGCATGTACAGACAGGACAAGGGGGAAAGGCTTCAAACTGAGAGACTAGGTTTAGATTCAACATTAAGAAGAAACATTTTACTGTGAGGGTGATGGGACACTGGCATAGGATGCCCCAAGAAGCCATGAATTCCCCATCCCTTGAGGTGTTCAGGGCCAGGTTGGATGGGGCATTGAGCTACCTGAAATAGTGGAAGATTTCCCTGCCCAAGGCAGGGAGGTTGGAACCAGATCATTTTATAAGTCCCTTCCAGCCCAGGCCATTCTATGATTCTATGATTATGATTCCATGACTACCACAAGTTTCTTTGATATGGCTGTGATGGGGGGTTATGATAGCTAAGGAAAACCTATGTAGTTTTTCTTGTTGGTGATTTTCTTTTTAATTTATTCATTATATTACTGATGAACTTCTTACAGTTAACTGGAAACAGCATTTGCTAAATATCTGCAAAGAGTTTCAAATCTGCCTCAGTAAGTAATAATGTCTTGGCTCAGAATTGTATGGCACTATATACATAGGTATTGACACAGGGGATTGAATATTTGTTGTAATTTCTTTATTTTTTTCTGAAATTAAAATCACTGTCTAACTTGATATGTAGAGGCTATTTTCTCACCTTTTGAACATTAGAGGGTATTTTCTAACCTTTTTAATATATTTTTCCATGTCTTCTTCTAAATGGAACTGTATTTTCTGGATAAAACTGGAAACTGGGTCACACCAGGGCAAAAGAAGGACCATAATTCATGACTCACCAGCTTAATCTCCTGTACACAAAAGCTTTTCAGTACAGATGATCTGTGAAGCATGCCAAGCCTCCAAGACAGAATCCACATAACAGCAAGTCAACAATGAATTCTTACAGTAAAATTAACCGTGCTTGTATAGGATGCATAAACATCATGTAGTGTCTCTGAATAGAGAAGCAATGTGCTTACAACCATTGATGCCACAGGTACAAGGGTGTCCTGGTTTAGGGCAAATTTGGGAGGGAACTTCAGGTTCACATGGCCCCTCTCCCAATTTGGGAAAAGATTTCCTTGGAGAAAAGTGGAAAGAAACTGTTTATTTAACAATCAAAGTATTCACAGGCATAAAAATTGAATAATATTAAGTAATAAAACCTCTCGCTGTTCTGAAGAGATGGCAAATTCAGAAAGTCCTTTTCCTGAGGTGCAGGTTGGCTCACTCAGTCTCTTAATCAGTCATTCCTGCACTGGGAAATGCTGTGTCCTAGGCTCGGTGGGCCACAGGTGTGAGCTGCTGTGTTTTCAGTCCAGAGCAGGGCTGATCAGTTCCAAGAAAAACAGTCCAGAGAACTTCTCTGCCTCAGCTAGCTGAAAACTAACTAAAAAGCAAAGAAGGGCTCTCTCCCGTTGTCTGTCCGTGCTGCAGACAGCACAGTCTGTGAGAAGGAATGCAGGGCAGCAAGTGCATTTTGTGCAAACAAACTGCATGCTTCTTCTCCCCTTTTCACTCTTGGAACCAGTCTTAAATGTGCAGCACTTAATATCGAGCATAAACAGAACAGATGACTGGGGACACAAGCATCGTATAACCAACCTAAGGCATTGGGCTATACAACATTCATGAACATTTCTGAACTGCCAGAAGGACACCGAAGATTCAGTCTTGCTGAGTCTTTGCCTAATGGGGTAACACTTTCTGAGAAAGTACCTCTATGCTGCTAGGATGACATCAGTTACTTTGTTTTAGATGTGAATACACAAACAAGTTACTCTGCGGCAGTCTGTTGTGTATAGATCTTATCTACAGTCCCTTTGCACAATCAAACATCTATGACACAAATCCTTCTTCAAGAAAATAGTAAATGCAATGAAATATCCCTCTTGGATTGTGTGAAGGCCCTTTTTTTGTCAGTCACAGTATTTCATAGATTTAGTGGGATAGAGCAGCACCACTGTACAATAAATCAGGTTACTTTTGAATTATGCCTATCTGACTTTTGCTCATGTGTTGACAGGCTGATTCTGACAGCAGATATCATGTTTTCTACAAATACAACATTTTGTTTATGCAGCACATCAGGCTTGTTGCCAAGGACTTAGGATGTTACCTCAAAACCAACATTATAATAACAAGGATATTTTACACCACATTGCACTTAGCCTTAGCGATCACATAATTCCCTTTAATGGCAATTGCCAGTTACAAGACTGAGACAGCGTGGAATGAGCTCATGTTAGGAGATCATTAACACAGCTAGTTGCCAAAAAGTGCAGCTCTGTCAAGTATCAGGTTCTAGAGAAATCCTGCAAAATGGAATGCCTCTGCTTCTGTCAACATCACCATGACCTGACTGCAATCTAAAATTTCACATATCAGGTAGCTGAACTTCAGGATTGTCCTTTTCTGTGACTTTCATTTATAATATCTTCCTCCTACATGGATTCTCTGGTATCTTACAATGGAATTAATTAGCAAAATGGTCCCATCAGTGAGCTAGGCAGTATCTCTTCTTTAAAGTTTGTCTATTTTCATTAAATTCATAAGGACTTAACTTCCTTGTGAATTGTCTGTCACGTGTCAGTAAGATAAATTGAAGGACGTACAGGCAGAAAGATAGTATTACTAAGCAAAGTGCATTATCTGGATTGCTAAAAATAACTCAAAATCTTTCAAAAAATGCTAACTAAATTATCCGAACATAATTTTAACAATAATCATTGTCAGGGTTCTAGAGCATTAGATAGAAGAATAGCAAATCTCCTGTCCTTACCTCTGGCCAAAGCTGGATTTGGTTTTCAGCAAGCCTGAGGAGCTCTTCAGCAACACATCCCTGCTGCTTATATTGCAAGACTGACTGTGGCACCTGCATTTCTCCTCAAGTCAGGAGCCCTATGCTCTGAGTACAGCTATGCTGCTGGGCCTTACAATGGTGTGGGTTGCACAGGGCTTCACAGCTGATAGTGTGGTCACCAAGGCCAATCACAGGGATGGGTGATGCTGTGGCCAAACACCAAGGCCTCTTTCTGTCATAGAGAAATGAGAGTGAGATCATGCAGTGACAGTAGGGAAAACCGCAGCAAGAAATGTCTGGAGATATCAGTCTGTTTGCCACTCACTATGTTCTTAGTTTTTAACTTCTCCCTGCTCCTACCCAAAAGTCTTTCTATTCTGTATTGTGCCAGGATCCTAAGAATTTTGTTTTCCATTTGTTTTCCAGTTGTCTTAGACAATGTTCATGTAAGACTGATAAAGGGCATTCACAAAACCAGCAACAACTTCACTACCCTCACAGCCCAGGCTGGACAGTGCCTTTGTTAGTTAGCGATTCCCTTATGTCAGGAGAGGCTTCCCAAGGGGCCAGCAGCTGAAACAGTTTGAGTGCTGAACATGTTCTCTTTGGAGAAAAGCTACTGTGAGGCAATCTGCAATATTTATGAGTGTCTTACCACCACAACAGCTATATTTTTAAATTCTAGAAATAGATATCTAGAATTATGTCTGCAATTCTGGAAATATATGCATTGAGGGATTCAAGTCTTTCTGTAAAATATTTTCAGTAATGAGGTCTGTTGAAGTAGGTTCTCCACCTTAAAATCTTTTCTGTTGAAAATGATCACATGCTCTACATTTAAGATCCTGTGGCTTACAAAATAATCCATGTCAAAGAATGCAGCTTTTCTGTTAAATTAGCTCTATTTATCAAATAGGTAAAATTCCAATTATAAGATGGTTTAGGACAACACTTGTTAAGTAACTTCTGAACACAAGTTGTAATTTGTTATTAATTTTTTTAATTAATTTAATTAATTAAAATTAAATTTTTCCACAATTCAAGGTTTTTTCACTAAGAAGGTGCTAGCAGAAAATTCTAATGGTCCAGCTAGTCTTTTAATTATAATATCTGAAACTTAAAAAGTGTTTTCTCCTGTTTTAGTGTAGTGCTGCATTAATAGGCATTATGGCATTTAAAAAAACAAACAAAAACAACAAAAAATAAAATCCATTGTAAAATTACTAAAGTAAGGAATCATGAAGGAAAATACTAATAACTGAAGTTGTTTGAGACAACATTTTGCTGTCAGAAATTAGTGATTGCTCTTTTTGTTTCTTGAGATTTGTCTGTATATTAAGGGGAGAAAATTGAACATAAATCACAGTATTAGAGATTTTCTTTCCTTGGTGACAATGCAATATATCAATATTTCCATCTTTTCCTTTTCTAGATGACTGCTTTCAAAAATCTAGAAATTCTAGAATCAGTGGCAATCTGATTTCTTGCAAAAATACATAGTAGAAGTTATTATTCACTGCTTTTGGAGACGTTTCCTTTGTGACTTCTACAGTTAGGAGAGGTGTTAAAATTTTATTCTCTCCTGCTTTGCCTCATTAACATTGAAGGCAGCAAGCATCTACATGGCCTACACGATTCACTATTCTTATATAGTTTGTACTACTCAAAAGAGGTTTTAATGTGTTTTTTTTTTGTGATACTTTCACCCATCGGATTTGCATTTTCTACTGAATTTGAATTTTACTGGCAGCAATGCTTTTGGAAGGCAGCTTCCAGATCTCTGTCTGTGACTAATTGAAGAAACCAAGTAATGACAATAATGATGTTTTTTTATGTATCCACCCACAGAACAGAAACACAACCATATGAGTGCTCTGGCCATTCTGAGATTATTAAGGTCTGATTGCTGACAATGACTATAAAAATTTTGATAACAAAACTGCACTTTTCTTGGTTAGCAGAATATTTTAAAAAGAATTACTAGAAAGAAGAAATTGTTAACTTTTCATAAATAAAAGGGAAAGAAACTAGCATACTACTATTTTAACATGTTTTCCTGTTAAAATAACATGCTTATTTTGTATATTAATAACGATTTTTTCAAATTTTTTTTTTTTTTTTTTTTTTTTTAATATCACTCAGATATTGTTTGACATGAAAGGGGGAAAAAAAAAAGGGGGAAATTTTCTCAACTGGCATGCAACATGGTTTGTCCCAGGAATGTTCCCGCCAGCCCAGGTTTGTGAAATGCAGTCTTTCGTGAACATTCAGTATTTGAACTGTACCTATTTTATATTCTTATGACAGGCAGGGAAATTATCTGTGATACTTTCCATTGTTATTCCTGGGTTTTAACTTCTCGTACCTCTTCACCTTGTTATGTATCAGTGTAAATAACAGAACTGTTTCCTGGGTTTAAAAAAAAACAAAAACATGAGTGTGACCTGTGGCAAAGAAAGTCTCAAAGGGATGGTTAGTAGACTATTCACACATCATTTCTGTGTCAAGACAAAACCTGATGGGCAACATTACTAACTTGAGTCTGTTGCATGGTCAATTTAAACTGATTGATGACCCCATTTCTATTCATTCTAAATGGCTTGGATATCACAAAAGTACTTTGGCATCCTTAGGAAAGGTCAGGAGTTTAACAAACTGTACTGTTACACTACTTTGTCTCTGGTGGAGGTGACAAGACCTGGATTTATCAAGACAGTTAAGGGGGCATAAGCCTCCTATGCTGCAGTCTAATTATGGTGTGTACAGGCTCAATCATGTGACAGCAACAGTGTATTTTGTATAATCATTGCATCCATGTTGGCCTCTGTTGAGCTATTTCACCTAAGGGAGGCTAAGAAATGCTTGATGCAGTGTTTTCTCTTGAAATAGATTGTAGATACAAGACAGATTTCTTTCCACAAAAAATGTTTCAAGGCACTTAGAAAATTTTTTTTCCCCTAGTAAAATGGAGGGAAGAGTGCATTTATTAGTCCCATGGGAAAGAACTCAGCAGCCAATGTTAGAAAATGAAAAAATTGAATAACACCGGCTCTTAATACATTTAGACTGAAACATAGTAAATTTTTAACTGTCTCTATTGTGAGGTTTTGAACAGATTTCTACTAGATAAATTATCTATAAAAATAAACTACTTTCTGGATCAAATTTTATTCATGTGAGAACTTGCAAGTGTCCTGAATTTGTTGTCCTATATGTGATCCTAACTGCATTCTTTGAGTAGAAGATTGGCAGTCAGGAACTAAAATTGTCATCTAGTAAAATATTTTACTCCCAGAGTCACTGTTGATTTTTCCTTTCCCTAATCACAGGGATAATTTTACAGCAGTGGGATGGCCTTTATCTATCTTTGATCAGAGCAAGTAACTTCATTTTTTATAACTTTATGTCAAAGCTTTCTGAAAATAAATTTCAACTTCTGCTTGGTTCATGAATGATTTAAGTATTGCTCAAGGTAACTCACTGTTTGAACAGAGAATTGTGTCACCCCAGTGATATGTTTTTGCACTATGACTAGATGAACTCCAAGCAAAAAAACTCTATTTTATGTAGCAAATATTTTTGAAATTAACATTTCCGTAAATATTTTCTACATGAAAGTGAATAAATGTTTTCAAGTTGATGAAAATTTTATTCAAGATAACACTTGTGAAAAGTTTTTAATACTTGCTAAAATCTAGACTTGAGGTGCTGTCAGATGATAGTATTTTGTGCAGTTTTTGATCAATCTCCTGTAATCTAATTCAGGTATTTTCTTAATCTTATTTTTGTAGGGGTTGCCTTTCCTTTGCAATGAAATATATGGATTGAAATATCTTTCATGTTATACCAGATCTTTATTTTAATTAGACTTGAGAATTTCTTGTGAGATATACAAAATTTGAAGCAGAGAGAAAAGTATGAGAGAAAAAAATAAATATCAATGTCTCTGTGGACAAAGAATGTCTATGCCTAAGTAGGAAAAGATTAGATTAGAAATTAAATGAGAGCATTATCTGCATATTCATGTTTTACAGACAGGTAATGAACCTGCTTGGAAAGAGTTATTCCCTTCCCTAACCCTTTGGAAAGAGTCTAGACCCTATGTTTAAATTGACTTTTCCTCTGCTTCTAGATAAGCCAAATGCCACAGGAGTCACAGTAAAAATATGCTGACATTTATGCCATTGAAATGGGTGATAACCTTTTTTATTAAAGGAAAATTTTAAAAAAGTTTCCACACGTATACATATAAAATCAATTTTAAGTTACAGTTGTCTGTTCTCTTTATTTTTAACTTGCACTTGTGTATCATTGCTTGCCCTCTGTCAAATTTAGACAAATTAATCTGCCTTTTTGCTTCAAGTATTATACAAAATCTAAATCATAAAAAGCACATAAAGAAAAATTTGGAAGTCTTAAAATCAGTATTTGAACCTACATGCTTCTTTTTTGGAGATGGAGTTTCTATCTCCTAAGTTCACCACCTATAAGGAGGGAAAGAAGGTAATGGCTGGTCTTGAACCAGATAGGTGATTTGAAAATATTTTGCAACCAATGACTGCCACTATGGAATTTATAGTTGGGATGCAAAACCCTTGCTGGTAAATTAAAGGCCAGATTTTAGCACATATTTTCATAGCTAGAACACATGCATTTTGTTGACTGGTGTCCTATTCATTACCTTTGCCCAGAAGAAGAAAATTTGCTTTGTTGTAATAGCTGGTAGAAAAGCCAACAGAACTGCCATGGCAGCACATGGGATGCAGAGATTCCTGCTGTCAGCAGATGTGGGATGTTAGCATGTGTCTCACAGGAATTTAATATCTAGTTTAGTTTTCAAATAAATAATTAATTTAAAATTTGAATGAATATTTTACAACTACCTAGGAAAATAACCCACCTAATTTTTAACTGACAGTGTTTAAATAAATAAATAATGTGTCTGAGGGACAGGAGGGCCTAAGAACCTCACATTTCAGAATCTTTTGAATCAAATCCTAATCGGTAGGAAACAGAACACTGATGTTGCTTAATGTTGTTTGTTAGAAAATGAACTGCCAGTCTGTATTCAAAATTGACAGCTGTCTAGACATCCAGAATTTCAAGTAGTAGTATTATTCATGCAGAGGTGGGAAATATCGCATTTAACATATACAGAGTTCTAAAAGATGTTGTGACTATAGATGCTGAATTTTTGTTTCAGACTTTTCAGAGAAAAGTCTTTTAAAAATCTGAAAGAAAAGAGTATAGAAAATTTGCCCTGTCATTTCTCATGTTATCCATGGGTGAAAGGTGTTCAGTCTTCCTGAATAAAAACCTATCTTTATAACTTGATCTATCTAAAACTTCAGTGTCTAGTCTAAGAAAATAAATTTTCCTTTCCTGTATTAAATACTGTTCAAAATTATACATCCAAAGGGCAATTCATTTAATTTTATAAACAAGTGAGAGTTAAGCAGCTCTTTGGTAATATTTTTTCCTCTTCCATTCTCTAATTAGGTAACCTAGGCTCCTAGACCAGAAACAGAAACAAATTTGTATATAGAAAAAGTGAAGAGGGAGAAATAGTAATACAAGGCTTTGAATCTTCTGATTCAAACTTAATTTCAATTTCCTCTCCCTCTGTGATCTCTTTTGTTTTCCTTTTATCGTTGTGGAAATAAAATTTGGATTGCGAAGAAAATGTAGTTTACAAAAGTTAGCAAAGAGAAAATATATATATATATACATAAAAAACTACCACTAAGATTGAGCTGAACAATCAGTCTACGTCTTGTGGGAGTTGTGTACCTGGACCTCTCTAAGTAATCTAATGTATGACCTCTATCTTTTTCACATGACAGCCTGAAGCAAAACAAGAAAGATGAATAGTGTAGATCAACTGGTGCTTTAAGTCTCCATAATAAGCTCTGTGTAATTTAAATCCTTGTTTCCTTCAATAATTATAGCAATAAGAACAAAAATCAGAGCTTGGGCTCAAATACATGTTACCAAGTTGGTAATCTGCCATCTTCACATTCTCCTGTAAAAAATAGTTGTGAGTCAACAGAAACAGAAGACATCATCCCAGAATAACTATCTGGAGATGGACCAACTATTATCTCATCAGAAGTTAATGCAACTATATTTAAAATTAAAAGCCAGAAAAAACAACAGACGGAAGGAATGCAGTCAGCAGCAAAAAACCATTGCTGTTTAACCGTGATTTTGATCCTGAACCTTTCCCCAGGGTCCTCTTCCATCTTACACTGTATCAGCCAGTTGGCTCAGTGAGTGCTCTGCACACGATGAAGATAAGCTGCACATGCTGCTGTGTGTACTTGGCACACAGTGGGTCACACTGCACAGCTGCTTGGAGAGCTTGAAGTTAGGTTAAGGACTTCGTATCTCCCCCAAACCCTTTTAAGTTTGCCCTTGCTATGCCTTCAACACCCTTCACGCTGTTTAATTTCAAACAGAATATCTCCTGAATAAAGATAACAGAGAGTAATTTTGTTTGAGCAGTTGTCTAAATTATTATAAAAGGCACAGGAACATGATTATTTAGGCCTTGCAAATTTGATTCATTAACTGTAAGGGAAAATGAGATCGTGGTTGTTCCATTGTTTTTTAGGGAGAGAAAGATATTAAAGAAGTGAAGAAAAAGCTGACTTTTCTACATGAAGATCTCTCTTTCCTCAAAGAAAGACAGAACAACAAACACTTTTATGTTGTTCAAAATTACAGCCTTACATGGTTGTTGGTAAAGTAAGGGGATTAATAGGTTGGGGTATTTTTCTAGAAAAACTGAAGTTGAAATATATTCAGTGGTATATGGATAGAGATATAGATGCATCAGGGATTTTTTTTTTTTTGTCCATGTTGCATTTTGTTTTGTTTTGTTTTGCTTTGTTTCGTTTTCTTCAAAGAAAATCTTCAGACACAAACAAAACTCCTTTTAAACTTCTAAATAGTTTTTGACAAAAATTCTAAAGATATAATATGTATTGACTGCTTTGCAATTTTTTCCATGCAGTTTCCAATACAAAGGATTAAAGATCAGAAGTGTCTGAAATTTACCTAATTTAGGAGAATGCCCAGGATCTGGACTGTGGAACCTGTGTGAAAGCAAATAATCTCACCATATTTCTTTCTCAATTGAACTAGGAAACTAGAAGAACAGCTTATGAAGTTTATGATTTTTTTTTTCACATTCATCTCATTCCCTGGCTTACTTCTTACTGACACTTGATTTGGAATGCACTTCCTGGTCCCAGTTACTCATAACTAATCATATCTTATAGAAAACAAAGAAAAGAAAATGGTGATTACACTAAGAGATAAGGAAAAAATGTGTTCACTTATAACTCCAGAAAAGCTACAATTACATGTAGATTTTATATCTCATTACTGTTTATCAGAGACATTCATAAATAATGACTACTATTTGCTCTTGTAAGACCTTGGCAAGAAACACAAAAAGATGCAAGAAACCAATAGTCTATTGCCCACTAAGAAAAAGAGAGACTGACAAATGTACTATGAAAAACAAAACAACATTTATTAAAAGGTGAAATGATTACAAAAATATGATTATGCAGGAGTTATGATAACATGGAGGATAATTGATAGGAGAGGATTCAATCTACATTCTGAATCTGTACTACAGATGGGAGAACTAAAACCCCCAATGTGGTTATCTTACATTCTGTCTCTTGGGTATTCTTCCTCCTCATGCATTTAATCCATGGAATAATCAAGGCTATGAGCAAGTAAACGTGAGGACAATAGCACTTTTAGAGATAATGGCAACATTTTCAAATGACTGTCTAAAATGTGTAAATGAAGATTATAATCTCAAAATATAATCTGAATTTGGAAATGTGGGTGAGAGATTTAATAAAAGACCAGCATCACAATTCAAAAATGAGTAAGTGCTTGAAAGACTCAATGATGCATCTTTTCACCTGCCTTTTTCAGAATTCAAGCTGTGTACATACAATTTGTAATGCAGAAACTGGAATGCACAGACACACATATATTTAATAACAAGGAATGTTAGATTGCTGCAATGTACAAGCTGGCACAGCCAACTGAAACCCCATTAGCAAAAATGTGCATTTAATTAACATAGTAAAAAGGATTGTCAAACATTTTTTCTACCCCACTACAAACCAAATCCAAAATTAAAACCATGCATGAACCTTAGAGGAAAATGCCTGTTGTAGTCAGTGTGTAGTATTAGCAAGGTTTTTGTGTCTTTGTTCTTTTTTTCACTGAAATCACTTTAAGAGTTCAATGTGCTCTAATGTGTGTTTCTGTACATTTGGCACAGATCTCAGATTCATAATGATGAATTTTCCTGGCAGACAAATACTTGGTTCTATCAGATCATGGAAATAAGCTTTTTTGGACTAAGGTCTGCATGGAATTGTAACAGTATGTGTGCACTGACCCTAAGTTGAAAATGTTTCATTTCAACAATTTTAATAGAAACTGATTGTTTCTGTTGTTTTCAGAAGACTCTTAAAAAATATGATTTTTGTTTTGCCCTAAAAGAGCTCAAGAGACATCACAATACTTTTGCCAGAGAGAAAATCAAGAGGGAAAAGAGCGAGCACTGGTTTAGCTTGTATAACATTTAACAGGATTAAATAAATTAAAAAAATGCGAAGGGTTTTGCCCTGGTTTCTTCCAGCACTAAGATTTCTTTACCTCACATGGCAAAGCAATTCACATGAAAAAAATAATTCTGAAGATACATAACACAAAAAAAAAAAAACCACAAAAAACAACTGCAACCAAAAAAAACCCCACCCAAAAAACCAACCTAACCAATAATCATCTGTTGAAATTTATTACATTTTGTAGCTGATGTATTTTTTAACTTGTTGCATGCTGGAGATCTTGCTGTCTATCGTCAAACTTACAGAGATATGCAGGTGTACTCTGTTTCATGATTTAGTTTGGTAGGCTTCTGTGAGAGGCTGCTAGAAGCTTGCCTTATGTCTAAAAGAGCCAATGCCAGCTGGATCCAAGATACCCCTGCTTCTGGGCACTGCCAAACCAGTTGGTGACAATGGCAGCACCTCTGCATTTAAAATGGTAAAACATTCTGCTCATCTTCAGAGGGAGAGGGGAGTGAGCATAAGTGAGAGAAACAACTCTGCAGACACTCAGGTCAGTGCAGGAGATGGAGGAGGCTCTCCTTGTAGAAGGGCAAAGGATCCTCTGCAGCCTCTGGTGAGCACCATGGTAAGGCAGCTGTGCCCCTGCAGCCATGGAGAAGCACGGGGGAGCAGAGGCCACTGGCAGCACACGGACAGCGCCAAGCCGGGTGGATGTGCCCGAAGGAGGCTGAGCCCCCATGGGAAGCTGGTGCTGGAGAAGGCTCCTGGCAGGACTGTGGAAAGAGGAGCTCACTCCAGAACAGGTTTGTGGCAGGGCTGGTGGCCCAGAGGTAGCCCATGTTTGAACAGGCTGCTCCTGAAGGACCCTGGGAAAGAGCCCATGCTGGAGCAGTGGGAAGAATTGCAGTGTATTGGAAGGGCTCACATTGAGAATTTCATGGGTCTCTTGTGGGATGGACCTCCTGCTGGAGCAAGGGAAGAGTGTGAGGAGTCCACCCCGAGGATGAAGGGGTGAAAAATGTAATGTGTGATGAACTGAATTTAACCCCCACTCCCAATCCTCTTCTACCACTTGAGGTGAGAAGGCAGAGAATCAGGAGTGAAGTTGAGCCTGGGAAGGAGAGGAAGGTGGTGTGAAGGTGTTTTGAAGATTTGAGTTTACTTCTTTTTATTCCACTTTGACATGATTGATTATAAATAAGGTTATTTTTCTAAAGTTGAGGCCATTTTTCCAGTGATGGTATATGGCTCGTTATCTCCATCTTTATCGCAATCTGTACCTATCTTTACCCTTGAACTTTTCCTTATTTTTTCTTTCATCTGTTCAAAAGTGAAGGGATTTGATAGAGTGGTTTGGTGGACACCTGGCATCCAGCCAGGATCAACCCACCATGCCAAATGTGTTAAAAAATGTTCCATTATATATATATAAAAGTAATATCCAGTGCAGAAACAGGAAATATAGGTAATAAATTTTTCACTGTATTTAATATTACTCTGGATTTAGCAAAGAAGATGCTAACAAAACAAAAACAGTGTGTTAATAACAAATAATTATTAAATTTCATATTTGCTGTTTGCAGAAGGAAAATGGTTTACCTACTGCTGTTTCTTCTGAGACATTTGTCACACAGCTTTCAATATGAAGAACCTTTTCTTCTATTATGCAGATTGTTGGCTAGACAAACTTTGTCGTTTCTGTTTTTAGAACAAGCCTTTTCCTTCTGTACATTCAAAATCTATGAACCATATTCTGCATACTTTTCATAAGGGTAACACTTCTAGCAGTACAAGCATTACCATTCTGTCTGGCTGCTCTAGGGACTGACCCTCCTGTGAGACTGAAGCAGAATACCAGTGGCAGGGGAAAACTGTGACCAACAGCAACTCTGGCTTCTACCTAAATGAGGTCAGTTCACACCCTTGGTACTTTTAGACAAAGCAGATCTAATTTAATGAGAAACTATGAGCTGAATTAACCAAAGAGCAAGTTAATTTTATTTTTAAAAGTAATGATAATTACTGGACGTTTATATAGGCAAATAGAGGTACCTTGTATAAGTGGATAATATATTTTCTTCTGTCTGGAGGAGTTCTATGAAATTGTTTTCACAGAAATAATATTCATAAAACTAATTTTAGACAAATTTTCCACTAGTTTTGCTTGCTTGAATAGACTTATGATAAGAGTCCATCTGAGGGAAAAAGGTTACCCTTTTGAACAAGCAATAAAAATGCCTTTCATGGGTTTTAGGTGACTGAGGAATGAGGATTAAAAAATAAAACTTCTGAAACTTCTGCAGACTACTATATGTACTATGTTTGTGGCATAATTAACACACCTGAAAACACCTTCTTCACAATAGAATTGAGCCAAATTCCTAGCCAGGAGATTGCTGTGGTGCTGCCTATTATTTTGAGCTTGACATGAGTCTTTTTTTTTTTTTTTAAATATTCCCCTTTGGATCCTGTAATACAGTGCGTTTCACATTTCTTTTTACATTCTTTGGGAAAGAAATAAAAGCTATAATCTAAGATTTGTTAAAGTTCAAAATACCAGAAAGAAAGAAAAGAAAAAGGCTACCATGAGCTAGAATTGTGGAGACTTTGTTTATATCATGACCTTCTAAGGAATAATCCTCATATTTCAGTCCTTCGTGCTGGCAATATATTTCTCTGCCAGTATAATTAGTAGCACATACTACAATAAAAACTTGGTTATTTCCCTCAGAAACAAGACAAGGTATGTTATTTGCCTTCCTTAAATGTCAGAAAATTTTATCGCATTAGCATAGAGTAACTATTAGTTCTATCACCTTATCTGACATTACAGAAAATTCTTCTTACAATAAACAAATGAAGTAAAATCAGATGTCTACTAAAGCATTAATAATTTTATAAAGTGTTATTTAATTTGGATTTTCTTCCAGCTCTGTCTAATGAGATTTGCTGTTTGTGGATTAACAGGTTGAGCAATTAGTCGATTCCTTATTATAATTACTCCTTCCTATCCATCTGCACCAAATCATAGAACTTCCTTATAATGTATTTCATTTCAGCAGATTTTTGTTTTCCCTCTTCTGAAGACATGCTTTGAAGACTACATTTGTGCTGCTTACTCACTCTGCTGTTCTCCTTGTGTCTCTGGGGAAATAGAAGCATAAAGTTGACGCAGCTGACTGGAGCCCAGGCTAGCTCACGGCACACCGGCACCGTGCCAGGTGTGAGGAACAGCTGAGGCATGGGGTTTGTGCCCTCAGGTGAACCTTCAGAGCCAATGCTCCTAGGTGCAGATTGCCTCACCGTGTCCAGGGTTTGGGTTGAGAAGCAAGAGAAGGGCTCTCCAGGTCTGAGGTTCCAACCCATTTACAAGAAGAGCCCTGTGCAGCTCTGTACACAGGATTTTATACAGATACAAAACAGGGGGTGGGTACAACACATTGTCCAATAGGGATAACTCAGGGGTAGAGTTGAAGGATTAAGTCATGGGTCTTTGGACAAATCAGGATAGATGGGAGGGGGGAAAGGGTCACATGCAGCAATGGGACATCGAAGTTTGGGTGACATCCCAGAACACCCAGGGGGAGGGACTGTAAAGGGATTGGTTCTAGGGAGGATTGGCATGGAAGGAGCTGGAACAAGGGGTTGGCTAACAGTGATTGATAGGGAAAGGACTGGAACAGAGGTTGGGGAAAAGCCATAAAGGGAAACTGGTGGGAGGACACAACTTTGGGAACCAAACAACTTGGGAATGAACACGGCGGGGGTGGGGGTGAAGTGGAACAGGGGAACAAACCATTAACATCAAATAACAACAACTGAATTAAACCAAAACAAACATGAGCTGCAGCATCAAGTGAGGGAGTAACTATGATCCTCATAAGGTCTCCGCTGAGTTACCACTTTGAGGCTACCAGAACAATATCCTCAGTAACAGAAGAGCCTCCCTCTCCTGTCCTAGTTCAAAGCATGGCACTGGCATGTTTGTTCCTGACCCTGTTACCCAGTTTCAACAGTCTGTCTCATGGCTGTGCTTCTTCAGGACATTATCTAAATTTTCTGCCCAGCAGAAACTAAAGCAATTGTTATAGTGTCACCAGAGAACTGGTCTCCCATCGGAGGAATCACAACTGCCAGAGCCTCTTGGGTTACATTGCAGTTATTGTGTGGTACTTCTATCAGTGGCTGCAGACATTGGCCCTGAGTTCTTCTTGCAAGGGATCCCTACTGAAATTCTTCTCACCATGATGCCCTTCAGCCTTGCAGGTGCAGCCACTTCACAGGTGGGGCCATGTAGCCCATCCTCCTTACTGAGTTTGTGAAACCTAAAATATGGGAAAGATTTTCATCTTGATCTTCACCATCAGTAGACTGTTTTGAATTTTCTGAATTTACATGGGGAATATTTGCTCCTTGAATAACATGGCTCTTGAGTCTATATTCATGGATAAAACAGAGTTATGCCTCTAAGATCACTTTTGGAGAGCCACAGTCACCCAGGGAAGTGTCATCTGCTGACACCACCACCACAACATCACCAGGAAGGTTGGGGTAGCCTTCCTCAGGGATCCTGAATCATAATTGACACATTTTAAAATACAGATTTACTGTCTGGCTTCAAATTTATTTTCTGCATATAAGCTAGAAAATTTGATAAGTGGTTGTTTAGAAAATTTCATCTCTGAATTGTTTAAGGCAATCTTCTGACCCTTGCAAATACAAAACTTCTTTAAGTCATCAAAAATTTAAATAAATGAATGATTTAGATTCCCAGTCCTAGTATACATAGAGAAACTCTATGGACAATTTGAGAAAATTAATTACTTAAAATCTAATAACAGGTAGAGAAGTTTAAGAGAATTTTCCTTGCTACATTTTCAATAATCAGCTCAAAAAAGAAACACTTGGAGATGGGCCTACATCAAGTGACAGGATATAGAATCAGCATTCCATATAAAATGGAATACAGCACATAGTTATATTACTTAAAAAGTAGTATTTGAAAGTAGAGAAAAAATCACATGGCTAAGATGGGATTTTCAAAAGCATGAAGTGTAGGTCTCTGCCCTGAATTCAGTAGTGAAACATTCAGTGACTTCTACAGGAGCAGATCAAGTACAATGCTGTTCCCATTTTTTAGCTCCTACTCATAAGTAACTTTTATATAACTGAGAATAGAGAAACATACTCTGGTAATGAATATTCAGTTACTCCAGAATATTCTTAGCTTTCATTTGAAAACTATATGAGTACATAAGGCTACAAAATGTGTGTTGCATCCAACCTATTTTCCTGGTGCTTTATAACACCAATATGTAATTGAACTGGTGGGCAAATTGATAATTGAACACATTCAAATAGCTGAGGTGCTTTTTAATAGATTTCTCTTCTGCTTGAAAAATGCATTTTTAATAAAATGTCTCTAGCTTTAAAATCCTTCAAAATCTTTTAGGAGTAAATATTGTTGAATTACACAGTGATTTTCTAGTGCAGAGAGGCAGGCAGACATGCTTACATATCCCTTCCCAACAAAACTATAATGACTTTTCAAGTGCAAAAAACCAATTTAAAGTAGCAATTATAAAAGAACTGCCAGAAAATACATAATAAAACACTACAGATGAGTCTGTGCAGATCTGTACATTTTCAGCTCTATTGCCTGCAGCATGAAAAACTGTCTACAGGATGCTTATTGACATAGAAGCAGGTCATGTTTAATAATAGTAATACCTTCCACAATGTAATTGTTTGAAATGTTTTAGTTAATTATATGATATTGGCATGAGTGTAGATAGAGCCCTTGAGAATTTAGTTTCCATTATATTGAATGGCAATCAGAGATTTAAAGAGCAAAATAGGAGACTGTGCAGTCTGGATATAATGTTGTGACTGGGGAAATACCACCAGAAGAATGAGGATGCTTTTCAGGAAAAAAGTGAATGATGTAGGTGACAACTTCTGCCTCCATGCAACAAAGATGATATAAAAATATATCACACATTCTATCCAAGATGCCTGTGTAATAAACTTGCATTATACCAAGTTAATGAATCACATGAGAATAATTTATCTCATCATGTGAAATACAGAAATAAATTAGCAGGAGTACAGACCATTGTAGTTCCAGCTTATAACTGTGGAATATGGATCACAAAACCAATCACATCCTGGGCAGAGAAAATTGCAATCATAAATAATAATCCATTCAATACCTTTTGGTCAGGAAATACAAAAGTCTCTGAGAATGTCAATAAACTAATTGAGTTTGAACACAAAAAGGATGAAATTTCAACAGAGAGCTACAGTCAAAATTAGACAGGATGTAATTCTATGGTTTTAATGGAATTATGAATCATATTAACTACAGTATAACAAATATTAAACACAAAATATCAACTATAATTGTCTTCTGAAACTATTTTCTGATTGACAAGTTGGAGAGAAAATGAGAAATTTAATAATAATAAAAAAAAGACAGAAATCAAAATAGAACAAAAGAATTATTGCATTGATCTAGACTGACACTGCACCTACACCACTGCCATGTCCCTAAAGCATGCATAAGCCAATCCTTTGTTTCTCGTAGATCTAATTTGGGTGTGTAGAAGACCAACACTACACAGAAAACGAGGCCTTTATAAATCAATGAGAGTGCATAGACAAAGCATTAGGACAAGCTAGACATGCAGTTTTGTCAATATCCGACAAAGTAACCAGCTTTTTGCTTTTTTGTATCACTCTTATTTTTGTAATAAATAATAAGGTCCATTAGAAAAATAACTTTAAGACCTCTGTACTTTTCCATGAAGGATTTTTTCTAAACATGGTGGCACAACAAAAAAGTTTACACTCATCTAAATCCAGTAGAACTATATAAAAAGCACAGATTTTATTTTACTATTAAATATGACACATAGAAATTAAAAAAAGACCAAAAAAAACCCACCAAAACCAGATATAAACTCACTCTCTGTAGGTTTAATTGATCTTAATTGCATCAATATAAAATTTGCAATGTAATAACATGAACTTACTGTGTTATTTTCACAGATTTCTTTAATCAATGAAAATTTGTTTTTATAAAATATTGAATATGAGAAGACTAAAAACATCCATGTTCAACTGAAACCATATCAAATTATTTGATATTTAGTATCCAACGTTCATGAACAAAGTATTTTACTACTGTACTCTCCTGTTACAACGCTGTGTTGATAAGACACGAAAACACTTCATGTATTATTTTTGCAAATTAGGCAATATTTTTAAAATAAAAATTTAGAATAAAATCTGCTATTCATAGTAGTAGTTCTGGTTTTATATTCCTCACATTTCAGATTGAATCACAATCACACTTTTTATTTAAAGAGATTACTTTTTAATCAGTAAAATTAACTTTTTACTCAGATATATAAAAATTACATAGAGTTGTTTGCCACTGTATGGTTGTTGTATTTTGTTGATCAATGAGGTTCTTCTTGTTTATCAATTTGGTAAATGTTTTGAGAAAAAAGGTGTTGAACCAAGATACTATTGATATTCTTAGGCCATGTAATGCAGCTTCATAGTCATATATATTTGTGGTGAATAGCTATTAAGTATTCTGATTTAGTTCAGCCACAAATAACTCAAATGAGTTTTGCATTATTTGTACTTCCCTTTGGGAAATTTTTCCACAGACATAAATTCCTATTATAGTAATTGTATCCTGATACTCAAACTAAATTTTCCTTCACTCAATTTCACCTCACTCTCCTCTCTCATGTTCTTAGAACTATCTAAGGTTGTTAATGTCCTTTTCTAAATAATAAACACTTAATTATCTTTTTCTTCCTTATTACCAAAAGACAAAGGTAAGACAGGAACCCTTCTTAGTAAGGATGAAAAATTAATAAAGAAAGGTATTTAACCAAAGATCTCTGCAACTGTTTTGAAAAGAGGTGATAATTTTCATGAAACACTAAGCAAACAGGGTGCAGTTAGGCAATATTAAAAGGAAGGGTTAAGTTTTGTTGAGTCAGTGACAGCAATCTGAAGGGCAGATATAATTTTACTTATTTGTTCTTCATTTGCACGTCACCGATTACTAGACCTTGATCTGTATTTCCAGAAGTCAGCTATGAAGACATTAGAATATGAGGAATGAGAAAATATCCATATTTTTTTAATTCTCCAATCATTGTTTAACAAGGCTACTTGAAGCTAATGCATCCTAGGTAAATTATCAGGAATTTCTAACAACAGCTGCTTAATTTGTTACCTAATTAAGTAGTGCCTTTGAGGCCAATGGTCATTTTTTTTAAAAAAAAAGCTCAGGTTTTTAGGCATCGATATGAATTCTCTAGATTTTTCAAAGTACTCAATGAGACATAGTTAGCAATGATTGTCAGCAAAACTTGAAGCTTTCAATAACCATGTCTTAACCACAATTTTTAAATTCATGCTGTTTTTTACACTGATGATTTGGAGCAATATCTGTTTCCTATTCTGTTTTGTCTTGATATATATGTGCAACAACACAAAATTAGTCTTGAACTGTGAGTTTTATTCCCTTTTTCAAGTATGATATTTCTGTACTAAACAAAATCTAACTTTTAATTGAGTCATTAGTTTTTCTTCTTAACTTTATACATTATTACTTTGTCTTTAATTTTGGTTATAGTGTTCTGGTTTGTATTCAATCCAAGGCTAAAACAGCTCTGTCTTGTTGACTGTAACCTCTTTTTCACTTCAGTGTATCTAATACCACCTACCATTGCAGTTCCAAATATATTCTTCTTTCCATAATGCTCAGCATGTATTAAATTAGTATTTATAACAGTTACCCAAAGGAAGCATCAAGAGCTTGCAGAGACAAAAGCCCATCTCAGGATGCACCTTATCCTAATTATATTATTTTATATCAAATAAAGGAATTTGATAAGACTGGATGCAGATCCTGCCATGGTTCATTTGTCTGACATGATTTCACAATACTTATTTTTAAAAATCAATTATGGCTAATTATCATTTAGGAAATAGAGGCAATGGCTTTAGATTTAAAGAAATAAAGCACTTGGCTGATAAACTTCAATTTCTGCTCACTGTGAACTTTGTGCTGATCTGTCAAATTTTTATTCTACAGGCTTTTCTTTAAGCCAAGCAATTTTAGGTAATAAAGCAACAAAAGATTAAACAACCCTGACCAAGTTTGGGTAGTGAAAGGTCTTGAATTCAGATGGTTCAGCTTCAGTGAAGCCAAAGCTTTACTGTGATGTAACACTGAAACAAAGTACAGCAATTTCATTACTTCATTCTCACTAAGTAGTTACAAGAAATGTCATTCAAATCAAAGTGGTCAGGGGTCTCACAGACGAAGAATTTGGGATTTGTTGTCTACCAAATCCTCTCTGCAGCACAGAGGTGAAAACAGGGTTTTGCTTAGGAACATGCCTACTAAAACATGGGAACCGTGTTTAAGATCTAGATTTTTCAGAATTGCGTTTTGCCAGGAGAGACTCTTCAAGTAACAGTAATTTGTTTAGGGGAAGGACGGGGAGAGGGGAGGGGACAGACATTCAATGTAATTTGTCATAGTTCACTGCTTAATTATATTCAATTTCAAAATGAGTAAAGTACCTATCTTAGCCACATTGTGACACATTATTTATCAAAGTGTAGTGCAACTCAGGTGACTTAGATTCCAAGTTTACAACCTGACCATTCAAAAATCCTTTCACTTGGGTCTAAGCCTTGATCTATGCCTGTACTATAAAATACGTCCAGTTAGCTTATCTACAAATAGATGTCTTATTATTTGAGCTGAGACATCAAAGATGGCAAGAAAATCAAGAAAGCCACATCGCTCACTTGGCTACTTTTTGTAAAAGAACATAGGATGCTATACAGATTTCTAAACACAGATGAGCATTGAACATATATGTTCTTGTAGACAGTATCTTTAAGGACTGAAAATATTCTAGTCTCTGGTATTATATAGTAATATAATAGTATCCTGCAAACTAGTTAAATCCTGTACACTAGCTAAATAACATTATTGTAATTATTTTTTAGCTCAGGAACCTGAGAAAATGATAAGCAGATTACAGGCTTGTGTTAAAAAAATCACAGACTTCATATTGCAGAGAATGTGTACATTGTGCCTACATTCCTATTATTAGATAGGGAATAGGTTCAAAATCACCAAGAAAATTACATTTTTCCCATTATTCACCGACTCTCCCTTAATTTGCTGAACATGAATCCAAGCAAGGTCTCAGAATCAAAGTATACATAAGAAGCAGAAGATATCTGACAAATTAAATCTACTGTGTATTTATTTGACTTTGGTAGTTAGTAGCTCTGGCCATTACAGTGACTTAAATTTCAAGGTAAAAGTAATATGCCTTGACTGGTTATAGCTATGGATGTATAAAGGGTTAACTTAGAAACATAGGAAATTGTGTCAATCCTTCATTGTGATGTTAAATAATACAGCAGAATAGAATCAATAAATATCAATATATTATAATGCACTTTTATAGTGAAATCATTATTTTTTTCTTCTAGCAGGGACAATTACATTTTGGCAAGACAGTCAAGAATCTGCAGAAGAATATATGAAAAGGATAACCAGTAAAGGCAGTGTCACTTTATTATTTTCCTCCCTCATCTAACTTAGTTCATCTGCATGCAAGATATGTCTGTCTTTTGCTCAAATCCCAGGATGTTGTGTGTAGTGGCTTTGAACAGATACCCTCTAGTGGTTACATTTTCAATACGAAATGGATATCATTTGCTCCTCAGAATGGAGTATTTACTTAAGAACTAAAAAGATGAAAAGAACACTCTGTCTTAGTTTGCCCCTGTAAAGATAAATAACCTTGGGTTTCTCTGCTCTCTGACAAGTTTATTTCATTCCTTCTTTTATCAATTCAAATAAAACACTAGAAGGCTTCATGGTCTCTTGTCCTTGTTTTGGACAGATATGAAAAAATTTAATCTCCTGAAATAGATGTACAATTCCTTTATGGCCTATCTTCAGTTAAAAAAATACTTTTGTCTTAATTTCCTGCAATGTCAATGCAGAATGGATTGAATATAAATTATTGCATAAATATTTTCCACTGTTGGAGCAGAGCACATTCAACCAGGATTTTTCTTCCCAGTCTGTAACTTGAGCTTTACCTTTGACTAGGCAGTTGCACATTGCATGCCCCATATGAAAAAGGTACAATAATGATTGCTTCCCTTTAGCTTTTAGCCAAGTATTAAATATGTATTTGTTAATTTTTTAAAGTTTAAACACCAAGAACTACAGATAGATCCATACCACTCCCTACAGCGTGCGTTCAAAAATGAGGCTTAATGAAGAAATATAATCAGGTATGTTTTTAGGATATATATATTCCTGAAGTTCTCAAATGATTTTATCTGTCTCTACTACATACACAGCCAACCTGTTCCTTTCTTACCAGGACTGACAGAAATTATTACATCATTCAACAATGCCGAAGACATCAAGAGAGGAGAAATTTTCTGTCTTCAACTAACATATTACAAAATTAATGCTGTTTAAACAAATACCCACAGGGCATTGGAATGACTAATGAACCCAAATCCTCAATGACCTGCAAGTACTGAAAGGTAGTTTTATTAAAATAATTTTTCACTTACTTCAGTGAAAAAATTTTGCAAATATTCACTTAAAGAAATCTACATGTAACAATCAATTGGTTACCTTGAATATATTGTCTGCATGCAAAAATAATGAGCAAACTCCATATTTTCAATTATGGATGATCCAGAGGTATTATCTGTCAGAAATAAGTTATTTATACATTTATAAATTTTGAGGAGAAAAATAAATATATGGAGGAATAGAAGGAAGGAAATGTTACAATTGGAATGGAACCAGAAATATTGCTGAGACCTCTTTGTACAGGGATAACATAAAAAGTATGATGACTCAGCCTCTTTTCTGGGAAAATAACCTATGTATAGGTTAATCAATAACAAAAACAAACCACCCAAACTAAAAAAAAAAACCAAAAAAATCCCACAAAACAAAACAAAATAAAAAAAACAACAAAAACCTCCAGAAGCTATGCTTCTTTTAAAAATGTAATAACTATTTTTGGAATAATAATTTCTGAAATTTAATATTTTCCATCCTATTGGAAGGCACATATGTTGATTTGAACTTCAAGCATTCTGTATGAATTTTATTTGCCTGTTAATTGTCAAAAAAGTCTATTTATCTTCCAATCTGAGGAATCAAAGGGATTTACTATTAATACAATATTTAGTGATTATTTGCTGTGTGCTATTATAAGCAAAAACCTAAGTCATTAAATAGATAAGTTCAATTGCACTTTGAAATCTCTTCTATTCTTCTGTTCTTCTCCACCAGAATAGTTCACAGATGCGAGATTTCAGGAAATAAAGGAGGCTAACCGTGGTAATACCCTGAGTGTGTATATACAAATTATACAACAAATATATGAGCACAGATAAGTTTGCACTAGCAAACAAGGATTGACATAAAGAGCTTTATATCTGTGCATTATTAAAGTATCTTCCCTGCACTTGTCCCTGATGTTAATGCTGTCTTAACATGTACAAACGAGCAAATGACCATAGTTAAGACTGGTCCACTAGTTTAAGCTGTCTGTACTTTCTCTTCATTCATAGGTGATACAAAACTTCAGGCAGTGTATCAGATATATTTTCAGTCAAGATGGAGATGAACTCCAAGAAACATTTGAGTGTGGGCCAAGTTGTACCCTCCGTAGGTAAATCTATTTAATATTGTGCTGAGTTATCCTTGGTTGGACAACAGGTGTGTACCAAGCCACTCTAGGAGTCCCTGTCTGTGAGAGACTGAAAGGAATGCTGGCTCAAATAATTTCGTGTGTGTGTGTGAGGGAAGGGGCAGGTCGCGCTACTCCAGCTGTGCCTGTATCCCAGCCCCACCGTGGGCACCAATTCCTGGCACAATTCCACCCCTGACCCTGCAGCATCAATATGGCCCCTGAGTGGCCAGATGACTACAAGTCCCACCTAGGGGCAGGGCTCAGGAAAGCCAAAATGTACTTAAACAAGGACACAGGGCAAATTCAGGTCTCAATCCTACCTCCCCTTGAAGTTTCTATCAGCTGAACACTGCTGGAATCCAGGACTGGTAGCTAAATTTGTTCTTTTCTGTATCTCTTCTTCCAATTCTCTGTTCTCAGAGTTCTGAGTAAATTAAAATTGGACTGGCTTGGAATTTGGTAAGTTAATTCTTTGAGAAGTATTTTATGTCAATTGAATACTTCTGTAAAATTTTGTGGAAGTTCTCTGATTTTCTGAAGTTGCCAGTAAAGGCTTTTGTTGTTTCGACCTCTTAAAAATATCTTGTTGTCATTTCTCCCTAACTTAGAGTCCATAAAAAAACCTGTAAGTTCTTTTAAGGGGTTCATTGAGCCAGTTTTCGGGGCCTTTCAGCTTCCCATCTGGACAGGAGACAGAAAAGAAGATGGAAGACAACTCATTTTGAGATGAGGCACTTTATTAAAGCAAAAGCAGTTATATTGTCCTGAATGATAGAAAGTACTCTTCAGTGGTTTTTTTTTGTCTGAAGGGTGTTCTACAAATTTCTGAGTTCTGTATATCTTCAGATTTTTACAGTCTTCCATTTTATTCTTCTTGTCCACCAGGTCCCTGAAGAACATCAACCAGTCTGAAAACTATTTCCATCATAGCAGACCTGCATAAAAAAGCTAGTTCACATTAATTGTGCAATAAAATTAGATTGTTCCTCATGTGTTTACGAAATGTTAGAGCTGACCTCCGCTTTATGGGGTAGTGTAGAAGGTAAACAGAGAAGGATCAGAGAAAGCCATCATATGTCACCTCCATGAGCATTAAGGCAGCTTCCATGAGCCAATACCAGTCCAGAAGCTGTGTGAAATGACTCTGTTGATAAGCCTACACTAGTAAGGGTAAAAGGCTACAGAAAAAACACACAACTCATATTCTTTCCACACAGGAGTCAAGCCATTTCTGTAATGGCTTAAAGGCCTCCAAACAGAAAAGATTAATGCATAGAAGCCCCACTTTGACAAACCTCTTCTCAAACTCATTCTTTCTATGGGTTTCATTCTCCCTTCTAAACCAACCCTAACACTTTTGTGGGGGAAAATGTTGTTTCTGCCTCCATTAGGTTTATGGTTAGGATTTGAGTTGAGAGAAAGAAAGACAACATCTCCAACTGGAGGGAAGGCAGGGCACGAAAGGGACTTCCAAAGGACATTTCCTTTTGCAGTCAACCCAGTGTTTTGGCATTCACTTTCCAGCTCTGATCCAGCTGGAGCCCTAGACTTTTCTCAACTGTAGCCCTACTTTTAACCTGAAGACTAACACTACTACTAAAGTTAGAGCAGGTTTTTTTGGTTTTCCCACTTTGAGCCTTGTGTAAAGTGACAAGATGGATGGGCTGGACAGGTCTCACTGTGGTTTGGTGACAGATGTCTCCCCCATGCCCCACAGAGGAAGCCAAGGTCCTGAATTAGGAATCTTACAGCAGGTGCTTAACACTTTTATGTTTGACTGACTGGTTTGTAGGTAGATAAGCCTGTTACTAGAATGCAGGTATACAGGGCCCTTGTGAGTTCATTCCCTGATGAAACCACGTGACTAATTTCAGATAAGCCACATGCATTATCTTCTTGCAACCACTGCTGATATCCTCACAAGGGAAACCATGGCCAAGATTCAGAAGTGTGACTTTAGAAATGAAACATTTCCAGTTTTATTATATACTCACAGGTACTCACTTACTATCAAGTTCTTTGATATATAAAGTTTTTAACTCTGTCAGGTATCCTTTTGAGCTACATTTCTTACTTTTTCTTCTTTAATACAAAAGCACATTTCTTTTTAATCATAATTATTCCAAATTTATGACAAAATTATTCCTTGAAAAAGTTAATATGTTTTTATACCAGTCATTTAAATATGTTTAATTTAACAATTTTGAAATAAAAACTTTGACTAGGTAGGTCAATGTTGCTACTGCATAAGAAACATACCCAGTCATTCCATTCCTGAGATGTGCCTGGGAAAAAAAAACCTATATAAAAATTTAATTAATTGCATACCTTAAAGGTCAGCATTATTAAAAATCAACATATGCATTATTAAGCCCATAGAAAAAAATAATTAATAATACTTTCAAGTGTTGTTAAAATCAACTCAAATAAAATGAATAAATATCACATTTTATCAGAAAGGCCATTCTTGTCCCTCACGACAGAAAAAAGACCTTCAGAACTTAATGTGGCTACCTTACAATTTGAATTATGAAGTGATAAAGAAAAGTTACTTCATAAATTTCAGTCATTGTAGTTTCTCACCATGAGTCCTTCAATGATTCATGAAAATAATACTGTTTTTTTCTGGGGCTATTATGAAGTTTCTCTTATTCCCAGAAAGAATTATGAGTTTTGGGGAAATTTTCAGTTCTTTCCATTGATCTTTTTTTCCCACTCGTCATCATGAAAGTGTTGATAGAAGACATTAATATAGCAGTAGTATGGGAAATGGCAGAAGCATTGTCAGTGCCTCTGTGCTAAGAGACTCAGAATTACTGACTATAACCTTTATTAAAATTAAACTTGTCCTTTTCCTACTGTCTTGAAAATTTCAGGTCTACTTGCAGAATTTTTGTCATTTCTTATTATGGAAATAAGCTGTTAGTCGTGTGTGGATGATTTCACTTATTTTTGATTTGCAGTAAGAGTCTCATACACTTAATTTGGGTATAAGTCAAAATATGAGGTCTTTAGGTATAGAAAAGATTTCCAAAGAAACCTAGTCCTCAAACACATTGGCCTGGATTCTTGTTTACATAAAGACCCCTTTACAAATTCTGGCAGAAAAAAGGAACCCTAAAGTGTATTTAAATAAAATTTATGCCTACTCTTAAGGGGTTTTTTTATGCTGCCAGAACTGTGTAAAAGAAAATTATGTCCATTATATCTGAGGTGATTTTTTTCTTTCAACTGTTGCACTGTATATATGAAAAGGCATTTCTGTGTAACATCTACAATGCTAACAACACAAATTTAGAGGTAATGAGGAAACAAATTTATGGAATTAAACAGGGAATTAAAACTAGGATTATTCAGTTTTAAAAATAATAAAAAAGGTTAATTTTATGAAAAATAATCAATTGAAAATTACTTTCCTGATCTTTCTTTTATTGTTCTGAGAAGTTGTGATAGAGCATGCTAAATATCAGAAATGTTAGGTTTGGACCAGGTTTCAAAACAGTTTGACTGAAGGATGGCTTGCAGAAAATCAAGAAAATCAAGCCTGTGACCCTGCTTAACCATAGGGCAATCATAGCTGTTTTGCAACAATGAAATAAAATCCAGGAAGAATCACGTTAAATGGCATGCATAGGATGGTTCTTCACTTACCTTGACGAAAATGTGTTATGGAGGCAAATTTTTAAGAGCTCTTTTATAATGACCATGAAAAGAAATGCTTGAAACTATGTTGAAGGGACACATCCAGTGAATTGTTTTAAAATTGTAGTACATCTGGCCTTAAGAGTTAATTGCACACAAAAAATGACATTTCTGTTTGATTACAGCTCATTTCCTGGGCAAGTTGAATGCAGCCTAAGGTCAAACATTTGTATTGTCTCCTTGAATGTCCTTTCTTTAAACCTCTTACCTGCAGTTCTGGCCTTGGCCTTGCTTCATTTTAAATTAGTTTTTCCTTACATTGATGCCAAGATTCCAATGGATTCCAGCCTTTCCCTGTGCAGTAAAACCCTCTTATTTTTGCTCCCAATTGAATGTGAAAGCACAGAAAACACAAGACAGCTAACACATTTAAAAACATTTTTCTCTGCAATAATTTGTCACTAAATGCATTATGTTCCAAGTCCATATTGACCTGAAACTTCCCTGTTATTGTTTGAAGTCTATAGAAACTGAAAATCTTCAGTACTCCTTGGCAGCATTCTCATGCTTTGGGATTACTTCAGTGATCTCCACAGGCATTGGCAGTAAAACGGGATACTGTTGGTAACTGTCATTTCTATGCCTGTTGGAAAGGATTCAAAACTCTTACTTTGCCCCTTCTCCCTTTTTATCTGCTCTTCCTGTCTTAATTTTTACTTTCCCCTGATCACTCATTACTCCTAAGAACCTGTATATAGCTAACAGGCAGTCTGCTCTAGCAAAAACTGTTTTGGGACAACTAGTTCCTCATGAATCTCAGCCAAGTTTGACCAAAAATTAAATTTTTCTCTGGTCCTAAAAGTGGACAACACAGTTTCCTGGATTCAGGTAAAATAAAAGAGAGAATCTGGGCTTTTTAACCTGTTGGTGATTTGTGTTCATTTATTTCATCAATCAAGATACAGTAAAACTTAGATTCTTGAACATATTGCCCTTCTTGGATTTTCTTCTGATGTTATTATTAGAGGCCTTGAAGTGAAAAATAAGTGCTGCCTATTATTATGAAAAGAACATGGAAACTTTGCCTCAATATAAATTATTTTATCTTCACAGACACACTGAGCAAAAATGCTGAAATATCTTGGAGGAAAGCCAAATGGCAGCATGAGGTGGAATACAATGATTATTACTTAGACAAGTGAAATATTCAGGTACAGTTATAAAACTGAGGTAGCTTTATATGTATATGTAAATCAAGTATCTAAAATATGGAATCTTCTTCCTCTATGAGATTTTATTATGCTTTGCTTAATATAAGTCTACCTTTTTTCCTATCTCCCTTTGATTACTTGTACAACATATGTCTTTAGTCAGTTTGACATCTATATATTTCTCTATTTTGTTAGATTTATTTGATTTTAATTACCAATTTGATAATGACTTAAAAGATGTATAACTTATAATTCACAAATGAGTGGCTAGTTCTCAGTTGCTGGTTTAAAGTTCACAAGACATATCCACCATTGCAATTCTCCCATTATCTAACAGAACTGTTCTTTAACATTCACACAAGAAAACGGAAATAACCAACAGACCAACCAGAGCAATGTTTAGAGGACTAAGTATTTCTTGTGTTTCAGTGATATAATAGATGCCACAGCTGATATGGAATGAGATAGGGAAGTCTGAATATATCAGCAGTGAGAATCAGAGTACTAAAGACTGAATGTGAACCTAAAGCAGCCTGGTTTTCTTCATAATCACTTATCATTAGTCATTTTGTAGGCAAATATTAAAAAATAGAGCTGAAAGAAAGATTCATTTTACGTATCCACAACCTCAGAGCTGCAAGCACTATATAAAGCAAGTAAACAAATAAAACACACCAAATCCACACAAAATATTCAAAGACACAGGTGTGAGTGGTTATAACTGTTTCACCTTTCTCAGCACAATAGGCGAACTCAGCTGAAATCACACCACTGTTTTGTCAGGTTACCTTGCTGTAGTGTGTTTGTACTGACACTAAACCTGAATCATCATCACTTCTGAAGAAACAATCTTCCTTGAAAATATGCATATGTATAGCAAAATCTCTTCCTTGCCTTTAGGTGACAATAAAGACTGTATGAAGTTAATGTTATGAAATTACAAAAGGCTTGACTTGTAAAGGCAAAATAATAAGGATTCTATCTGAATTAAACAGAACTGGATAGAGAGACCACAGAGCAGTTTAGGTGTGAAGTCGCTCTTTTTGCAACTACATCTGGCTAGCTCTTTCCATACCAGTCTTGCATACATAGGTAGCAGTTCCAAAAGGGAGGGCCTGGGAATTCAGACAGGCAGGAGATGGATGAGGAGAGGTCTTCTGCATGTAGGATCAAGGTTGCTAATCTGGCTTGCTGTCCAAACTGCTGAAACTGTGATGGATTCAGAGCCCTTTCAGCATACTTTTGGAGACCTGAATGCTCATTAACTCCTACTACAAATGCACCATTTTACTGAGGCCAAGATCTTTGTGATGTTGAGCAGAACCAGAAATCAGATCCCTTATGACAATGTTTATATATTTCCTACAAGGCTTGTTTCCCCTTGTAAAATGTACATCTCGTATGCCTTGATGTATGACATCACAGACCTCCATAAACATCTTTCTTTTACTATAGTCCAGGTGTAGTCATTCACTTAAGTCAATATATCTAACACAATTAATTGAAATAAATCTATAAATCTTGAACAGCTGCAGCTTTTGAAGAAAAAATATGCTTTATGAACACAGATCTATTGTCACCCCCTGCACAGTCACATTTTCACCTGGACACATAAACACACAGACACTCATCGTATATGAGTCTGTAGCCATTCTCAATAGCATTCATTCCACTTTGAACCACCTGTCAAAACAGCCATTTAATTAGGTTAAGCTGTCTGACTTTGTGAAAAGGTTTTACTGTACTCTGTTGTCTTTGCCATAAAATTAATAGTTTGGCCAACTTCTGAGGGGACAGGTTTTTGCACTTGTGAAAGTCAAATTAAAGCCACCTTTGCCAATCAGAATAATAATAATATAAAAAACCCAAAAAAACTCAATGTCTGAAACTTTGAAAGCAACACTTCATTTATAATCTTTTCCTAGTGCCAAAGTACAAATTTTGTAACAAAACAGAACTGCAGCTGCAAAGAAACCAAGACTGTAACCTGGAGCACATGTTACCACTGCAGTTCTTGGGGCAGTTGCAAGACAATGAAGCTATCAAAGGACTTGTGCTCTACTCTGTGGGATATATTTGCTTTCCAGTTCACTGTTCAGAGGAAGAGGGAGTCTCTTTGTTTTACTGTCATCTCTCTCACACCTATGTTAACTCTCATTCCTGTGACTATCAAGGTAACTTGTTCTGGCCTTATGAATCACAAGCTTCCTGAACACCAACTTAGCTGAGAGTTGAAAATAGTCTGGTGATAAGTGACCTATCAGAACAATATTTTTGTCAAGGGGCAACACTCAAAGTGGATATCTCAGCAAAAAGGAGCATTGTTAGACATCTTGGTATTTGCTGAGGAACACAGCCATTTCAGTGGGAATAAAAATGTCCAGATTCCCATCATTGTTTCTACCTTGATTTGCCTGGATTTTTTTCAGGTTTGTGAGGTTCTAAAATATAATTCAAGAGAAGCTTCCATTTTTTATGGTAATACTGGTGTGTCACTTGCTAATAGAAGTGACAGTACTATGCTGAAGGTCTATTTAGTATGCATGACACATTCTTTAAATTTATAAAAAAATTAATATGATCCCTGAGGCTCGTACAATCTAATTAAGATACCGTTATGAAGGAGATGACCAATTAAAGTTTACCTGACAAAGCATATGCAGGTTTTAAATTTTTATTTTAGTTTTGAACTAACTGGTTACTTACATGCATTGACTACTAAGATTTTGGCCAATTTATTTATTTTTATTGTAACTGCAGTGTATGAAATTCATTTTACCAGAATTCTTCAGTACATTAAAAATTAAATAAGGGAAATGAGAAAGAAAAAAATATTAAACAATTTTAATTAATAATGAACATTTTATCTTCTGCTAGTTATCCATAGCTGATCTTGTTTTTTAACTTTTCTTGGGAAAAAAAAATCTTATTTTAACTGTTGCTTTGGTTTGCCTGCTCATAAAAGACACTTGGGATAAGATGAAATAACTAAGTTTTGTCAATAACATTGCAAAAATACACTGCTCTCAAATACTCAAGTCTGCACACAGACTACCCTAAGGTGCACCTATCCTACAGTTACAACAAAATATAACTCAGGTGAGATTTCAAATATGCCTAAAAGTCTTAATATATGAAAGCTTGAAGTGTAACTTCTATTTCACTGTAAGTATTGCCCAACTTCTATGCAACTGTGAAATAAGCTACTCCTGTTCATACTTTTCCTTATTCTCTAGATGCACTTTCACAGACTCATAGTATAAGCTGAATTGGAAGGGACCCACAAGGACCATCCAGTCTAACTCAGCCCTGCACAGCACCACCCCCAAAAACTCACAACATATGCTGAGAGCACTGGCCAAGTGCTTCTTGAAATCTGTTTTTTTTTTTTTTTTTTTTATATAAGCCAGCCTCAATCAGCAGTTTGCAATCTACCTTCCAAGTAAACAGAAACTGGTTTTGAACAAGCCAGAAAACCACATATTTATTCTTTTTTTAAAAAAACCCTAACGTGTAACATTTTTTATTTCTGTGAGCTTTTCATCCAAGCTTCCTTCTCTTTACTTTTTTTTCTGCTGTTGCTGTTTTCTGTAAATCTGCATGAGATGAGTGAAGGAGGACTTTGCTTTCCAGGCTCATATTACACTTCCATGTGTGCCTTTCTTAAAGTCTTTCTGTTTCTCCAGTATTGCTCTAGCTGAGCAGAAGCTGCGGTTTACCAAGAATGTTCCCTGGAATGTGCAACTGATGGCAACTACAGTTTCCATAAACCCAGGAGCTCTTTTTCTGATAACCGGAAAATGTCATGCAAATAATTATATATTTTTATGTATAATTCTACTTAGCCAATACCAATTTTATGCAGCAAGTAGATCACATTGTTTTTAGGCCTTTCTTTGTTTGCTTTGTTTGTTGTACAATGGCTGAACCATTTTTGCTTTGCAAAGTGGTTATTGTAGACTTCTATAGTGAGGTTATTCTGTTTGTTTCTAAGATTTTAACTTTATGGACTTTGATACAATACCTAATAAGTACTTTCAGGAAAAAAAAAAAAAATTACACCTCCCCTTCATGCTCCTAAGCATATACTACTGTAGTATTCCTTTTTTCCACATCTGTTGATCATGCAGCTACAAGGCACAATGGTTTGGTAAGCTGATTTGACAGAAAAAGAAGTACCAAAAATGTTCTGGTACTTCTGTGAAGCAACATGCCCTCAATGGCTTTGGTTCCTGCAAGTCTATCTAAACCTTTTCACAAAAATCTGCATAGCTTCTGTGTCAGAGATTTCCTGTAGATTTCCTGCAGATTTTCCTGCAGCATCATTTCCTGACAGCACAATGAAGGCATCAGCTGTGATTCTGCGGGTCCTGACTTGACAGCACAACATATACTGAAAACACTGGCCACAGTGGAGATGTCCTACTGCTGGTCACCTTTTCTCCCTTGTTCTTTATTATCACTGTGTGCAGCACCCAAGATTTCAGTCCAAGATTCTTAAATTGATAAATATATTTGCAAATATCCTTTTCACAGAGAGATTTTGACTCCCATTCTTAGGTCATAGATCTCCTTATTTTCTGTCAAAGTCAGAAAAAACAGCTAAACTTCTGTTTCCTTGCTACTCTTTTGGCACACCCTGGTTTCAGTGGAAGCAGTGTATTTCTAACACTGTCTTACATAAGAGGTTTAATAAGTCCTTCTTTTTTTTTATTTAGATAAATGTTGTCTTTTGGTTAGATTACCCTCAGAAACTGAGAACAGTGATGGAAAAATAAATAAGGCATGGATTTGTTGGACACTTTTCTAATATATACTCTGTTCTTAGCAGCTCAACTCATTGCAAAACAGAATGTCTGAGAAGTCGTGTCCTGGGGCACTTACTGTTCTGGGTTCTGATAGGGTCAATGCAATACTTACCTAACGGTGCATGAATCTAAGTTAGCAGTTAGATTTAATATAGCTGAATTTATGAGTGCAAGCAATTTAGCCTGTGTCTGAGCTACAGACTGAAGCTCATTTTCCTTGCATTCCCTCTTCACTTGCCCAAACAATCAGCCCAGTGGTTCATAACTTCTTTCATTTTGTTAAAATTCTATGCTGGGTGATATGATAATATCTTATTCTCATGATTTTCTTATATCCTGGCAGCTGTGATACTACTGCTGCTAAAGTTTTAATTTTGTACTGGATCATGGTGTGATTATTAATGATTTTTCTTCATAAAAAGCATAATGGATGGGAACAATAATTGCATAGAGTTAAAAGGGGTTAATTGGACATGCAGTCTTCTCTGCAGGTCGTCTGCTTGGCTGTAAAATCCAGTGACTGCAAAAAAACATCACCCCAGTAAAAATATGATGTCTCTATATAACATAGCACACTGGTATAATTTTGACAGTGCACTATGCTAAGTCATTATTAGTGCCATGAATAAATTAATATAAATATTTATATAAGTTCTGAATTAATTTTGTTAGCATTTCTATTGCCACAGTTAAAAAAGGAAAAAAGTTTGGTTTCAGAACATGTATGTATTTTATAATCCAGTAAATGCAATTAAAAAAAAAAAAAGAACCTGCATGTCTCTAAGAGTGCATATGAGAAAAATGGGGTAAAAAAGAGAGAGACAGAGTTCCTATGAATTTGTTTGATTGTCTGCAGATTCCTTTTTCCCTCACATTTCATTCACGTCATTTTCACTTTATAGTGTTGCAGGAAAACAATGATCAGTGTCTGAAAATCATAAGGCCCCGAGCAAGCACTAGGCACAATTTTATATGCATTCATATATAACCACGTAGCTGCTGCTGCTGCTCCATTCAGCCTCTAAAGGCTCCATGTATTGATGATTCTCAAGTATTGTAACTGATGGCAGACACAGATGCCAAAAATTGTTATCTCAGTGCAAAAATTTCATGCTGCAAAAGCAGCTGACATTAATGGACCCTTTGTGCAATGGCAACATCATGAGTGAACAACTACACAGTGAGAGTAGAAAAACTCAGATTCTCACTGAAGTTATATACTAAAATAAAGTTCCATCTTCAATGCCTCTCAGAAAAAAAAATATTTTGTAATGATGTGAAAAAGATGGGGTGACCTTAAGGGGTGAAAATACTTCCCCTTTTTAGTTGTACAAGAAGTATGTCTATTTTATTAAGTTTAGAAAGAAAGCTACATGCAATGCTTTAGAAATGGAGGGATGAGACTGATTTCTATATGCATAAGTGTAAGCAACTGATTAGTTTGTTTATTCACATATTCATTGTCTCACCTGACACTCAACCTGATGAAAAAGATGCAAATAATATCCACAATACCTGCACATACAATGTTACTCAAGACAATGGATTTACACAGAAGACAATACTATAACCTCTATTTATGTTTAAAAGGCTGTTAAATATAGTTTAAAAATTCTAGGTTTACTCAATAATTTTGAGCATAATTTACTAGCATAATTTAACTACTCACTGCACTCTTCTACTGTTTGATAATTTTCAGAGGGACAAAGTATGTTGATGATACTGTGTTTACCATATTTTCAACCATGTGTTCTCATAAAAGGCCCCATCTCTGTTTTGATAGTACATTTACAGAAAGGATTTGAACAAAAATATTCACATTGACAAAGTTTTGTTGATGTAAATTTCATTGATATAAGCAAAGCCTTAGGATATTTAATTACATCTAAGAAAAAATATCAGCCAATGGGTTTTTCAAAACACACTTTAAAATATTTTGAAATAAAAAAAAATGTTAAACACATTAATATTAAACACACTGTATATTGTTTTTTCTGCTTTCATGAGTAATTCATGAAATAAACAATAATCTTTTGCAAGAAGGCCTGCTTGCTTCACTGTGTGCTAGATTTCATGCTAGCAGAATTTTGTATATGCATCAGCAGGGAGATACAATTCACAATATCAGCCAGGGTGATTTTACACACTTCCTTTAAGGAAGTACTTTCTCAATATTTTACAAATTATGGTTAAGGCTCACAGCCTCACTGGATTTATAATAAAGTATTGCCTATTGATCATAAAGATGAACAGAATTATGTTTTAGAGAAGAGCCTGGTCTCTCAAGCTGTGCTGTAAATAAGTTGTGCCAAAATAGCTTTGAAGAAATCTTTCAACAGTCCTACTGGGTATGGTGGCTTCTGTATTAGAGATGCAACCTATGGTTAATAAAGCAGTTCATAAATCTGCAATCTATTACCTGGCTGTAGAAATGATGCAGATCCTTAAAAGTACAGAGAGTGGGGTTGTATTGAATAAAATTAAAGGGACATGGACAACCTGATATCTAACCAGTTACTAAATAGGAGCTAAAAGTGCTTCTACAGACATTTTAAAAATCACTACCTGCTTCCTCGAATTTGCAGGGGGATTATTTCTAGGTAAATCACATATTTCTGGCTGATTGCTGGCAGGTCATAATCCCAAGTTTTTTCTACTTTAATTTCTTTGAGTTTTAAAGATTTAGAAATGGAAGCTATCCTTCCCTACAGAGAATAACCATTGCATACAGATTCGCAAAAGCTCTAACAGAGTAAAAAGATTCTTTGTGTGCTCTTTCCAAGCTGCAAACACACATAAAGAACTGCTACTATTTGGCTGCAGGTAAGTACTGTGCTTGGAAGAACAAGGAAAATATAAAAAGTGTTTAAAAGTGTTTTCTGTTCTGTTCACCTGTCAGAAAAAACACTGCAGGACTGGTTCCCCTGACAATACAAATAAGGGACTCTTCATTAGTGGTGGTGTGCATAAAGAGGCACATTATACCTTTCTCAATGGGGAAGATGAGTTTCTAGTGTGGGGGAAAATTTCCAAATAAGTTACGGGTTTAGGAGTGGTACTATAAGGAAAGCAAAAGACACTAAAAATCTTCCATGGAAGTCAAGTTAGGGTTACAAAGAAAATAAGTACCACAGTCTTTTAATACTCAGGTGGTAGTGACAGAGAAAATGTAAGTCTCTTCAATATGCTGGATCTCCTCTGGTAACTTCAAATCTTTACCGATTTTATCCCATGTAACAGCTGGTAAATGTCTAACAAAGATTCAGTAAATTACTCTTAAAAGTTAAAATGGGATTAAGACTTTTGGGAGAGTAAATCTTAGAGATTATTTTTATTTTTCAGGTGCCAGGTAAAAATTCAGAAGATATTTTGAGACATGCTGAAAGCAAAACATCTTTCTTTCTGGACATATTCATCTTTAGGCAAGTGTGGACAGAGTCACCTTGTCATGACAAGCTCAGAGCAACCTCCAAAATTGTCCAGAACAGGATAGCACAGAAAAGTCTGACATGTTGTGACAAATCTCACTCTCTCCTTTGTGAAGACTAATATGAGTAGGTATGAAGAGGAGCTACTGTTCCATTAAATTTTCTGCATCATCCATATCTGATTTAGTTTTTTTAATCATGAATTCACACTGTATTTACATAGACCACTCTGACTGTTTATGTAGTGATGCTGGGTTGTGCTTTTTACACTGCTAGATGGACAGTGAAATTTGTCTGAAGTCCTATCCTGGAGAAGGAGAAAATGTGCGTCTTGGCAAAGATGTTGTTTAGGTAAAGATCAGGAAAAGTCCTATTAGAAAACTTGATGATGCTTCAAAGTAGTTCACTAAAATCGTAAGTTGTTTATTGAGCATGGGATTCTTTGTGGAACTTTCACTGCTTTTCATAAAAGTCAGTGTTTCCATGAAATAAGATTCCAGCCACAGCAAAGCAGACTCCTCAAAGTAGTTATTCCAACTTTAAAGGTGTCTTGAGCCAATAACACCTTAGTCATACGGGACAGAGGGGTGGATAGGGGAATATTAGGCTTAAGGACAAGTTAATTTTCAGCTTTCATAGAACCAGAGAACATGCTGAGTTGGAAAGGGGTCCACCAGGATCTAAGTCCTCATTTAAGCATGAAACCCCAAGACACTACATGCCTCCTTTAGATACTATCTAATAGCTTAATGTCTTTTTTTTTGAAGTGGTGCCCAGAACTGCAGGACTTATTCAAGGTGAGGCCACACCAAAGCTGAGCAGAGCAGTACAATCCTCCCTTGCCTGGCTGGTGATCCTGTGTCTGATACACCCCAGGATACACTGATGGCCCTCCTGGCCATCCTGGCTGCCAGGACACACTGATGGCTCATGCTCAACTCACCATCAACCAGGACCCCCAGGTCCCTTTTGGCAGTGTTGCTCTCCAGCCTCTCACTCCCCAATCTGGGCACACCACAAGGGTTGCCCAGTTTCGGGTGCAGAATCTGGCACTTGCTCATGTTGAACTCCATATTTTTGGTGATTTCCCATCTCTCTAATTTGTCAAGGTCTCTCTGCAGGACCTCTCTGCCATCAAGGGAGTCAACAAATCCTCCCAGTTTAGTGTCCTGAGCAAAGTTAGTATTCTTTTGTCCTGCACCTGTGTTGTTTATGAAGATGCTGAAGAGAGCTGGACTGAGGATGGAGCCTTGCCCAACTCCACTAGTGACTGGCTGCCAGCCTGATGTCACCCCTGTACTATAGCTCTTTGTGCCCAACCCATGAGCCAGTTGCTCACCCACATGTACAATACAGTTCTCCAGCTGTGTGCTCGACATTTTGTCCAGAACAATACTGTGAGAGACACTATCAAGGCTGAAAAATAAGAAGGTCAGAATAAAAGTAAAATTAAAGCTCTCATCACTTACATATGAGAAGAATCACCAAACAATAATATGAAAATTCCTGGGCTTATTCTGTGTGAAGCATGCCGAAATAATTGAGCCTCAGAAGTAGAATGCTGTCACTATGCATAAAGGCCCATGTCATGCTGTTCCTGACCCTGTGCCTACGGCATGTATCAGGTCACAATGTATCTGTCCACATCCTCCTGTAATGTAGAAATCCTAGTATTATGAACTAATGGAGAATACCAATAATATTTCTCACCTGGACTTAGAAGAGAGCATCTTGCTTTGTGTTTGTGTCAGCCTTATTTCCAGGCTGCAGTAGAGTTACAAAGCTCTTCAGAGCCAGGGATAATGGCTCAGTGTGACATTTAAGCAAACTCTGCACCATGCTCGCTTGTAGCCTGAATGGCCAGGGACTAGCCTTTGTGCCATTTGCACCTTCTGACTACTTTTTTCTGCCTTTGAAACCAGTGTCCATAAAATGAAAGATTAATGAGATCATCTGCAGCCACCCCTCACACAAATAGCATTAATCCCCTCATCACTCTGCCTCTACAGAAATGACAGACCTGCTTCTCAAAATGCTCTGATATCACAGATTGTGCAGGGTCACTTCCCTGAACCTCTCTATCCTAAAACTCATGTGCCTGGTAAGCTATTAAAACACAGCTTTCAGTACAGCCACAACAGATCAACAAAAAATTGCTATTAAACAACTAAGTTTCCAAAACAATTTTTTTACTTCTTTTTTTAAAAAATGGTAGAAAAATTAATTTTTGTATTGGGAATTAAAGGAAGTTTTGCAGAGAGGGGAGATGAGGGGAGGTGAGGGGAGGGAGGGAGGGAGCTAGAAGGCAGGAAGGCAGGAAGGCAGCAGGCAGGCAGGCAGGCAGGCAGGCAGGCAGGAAGGAAGGAAGGAAAATTGATAGAAAAAAGAAGAGGGAATAGAAGCTGTCTAATTTGCATCTGCACACAAAACACATTCTCTAAAGTGAAGGAAACTGAATACTACATACCTAGTGAACTCATGTATTAAATGATTTATGTTAAATAAAAAGTTTTATCCCACTCTATATTTTCATAAAGTGTTTGTTTACAAGGGAAACTACAAATCTGCAACTGATAACTAATATTGCTCTTTTCCCCATAATCTACTATTTAACTAAAAAGTATCTGGTAACCTTCGATATCCGTTCAGCTCATTCTTCAGATTTTTATTTCAAATTGTTATGATATCCAAAAGTCCCTTGCTATAGGGAGAAAGGAAATTAATCCATGTCCCATTGTTTCTTTCTGCCTAAAACTAAATCCTTGCTTCTTCCTCTTTCTTTTGGGAATTCCTCTGGTGCAGTACAAAGCATGCATTAAAGAAGAGATATTTTAACTGATCATCAGTTCTCTTTCTGAAGGCTTTGCCAAAGAAATATTTTCCTGTGGTCACTGGTAAGCACAAAAGATTCTAATGGATTTGAGAAATATATTCTTATATCCAAATTATTCTGTGCTTCGACAAAGTCCAATGCAAAGAAGCTTAGAGAAGCTTGAAAGGGATCAACATAAGGGGCTAATATTTAGAGCTTTTTCTTTTGTCAACGACATCAGGAAACTAAAGTTCCAGTCTTAATTCAGGTGATAAAAGTGACTTTGGATCCTTTGTGATTACCAGGTATTCTACAATAACTGTTCTCTGCTTTTTTGTGTGTGCTTGTCCTCTTACTCCCTGTTCTTTAAAAACTGAACAAATAAAAATCGTCCTATAAATAACTTGCAGTATTCGAAAACAGTAATTTTCATACAACAGTAAAGCCTTATCTCATCCACTACTACCTATATGAACCTCATCATTAGTACCAATACACTGGATCACTCTCACCACTGAATTGAGGCAGAGGAAGGTAGAGAAACATCATATTTAGCATACCAGACATGAGGCTAGCTGGTGTAACTTGATTAAAAGGTCTAGGAAGGAACAGGAGTCAAAAGCAACCTGAATCAATGTCCAGAGAAGTAATTACTGGGGATGTTCATGACAAGTGATAACACTAGATAAAATGAAGTAGGGGATTAAAATATTCCCATTTGTTTTTTCATTTGTTGCTAAACAGAATTTTTTAAGTATTTTTTATACTGAGTACAGGGAATGAACACTGCAGCTCTTGGCAAGTCTGCAGTACTTCTTTCTTCCCCTCATATGCTCCTCTGCCTGTTTGAAGGAATCACTTTGCTGAATCATATAAAAAATCCATATATAACCTCTCTAGGCAAAACAGACAGGAGAAGGGAGAAGGGGAGACAATATCAAACAGAAAAACAGCCTAAATCTGAGAGTTTGAAACCTTACTTCTCTGTCTGCATGTATACGTGACAAAAAAAAGTAAATATAAAGAAGGGATAGTAGTAAGAAAATAGTCTATTTTTTTCAAATTTGCAGATTTGTAAGTTAGGAGACTGGATATTAGAGTAGAAAAAAAATAATGATAAAGCTTTGGGTGGGGCAGTCTTGCCATTAAAGACTTTCATTTTTCTTTCATCTCAGCTCTTGCTATAAAACCCAGTGAAATGGATTTTGGTAAATTGTAAAGCTGATTGGCAAAGTTGGATTGGTTTTGGGAAGATGAATACTGTGGCTATTGCTTCTGACTCTCACTCTCCCATATTCTGTCTTGCTCATTCACTGAGTCCATTTTGGGACCGCAAGAAAAACATTTCTCAGCTAGCATGACATTACATTTTTTACCACTGTTTGACACTTTCATGGCCTGTGATCACTGGAATTTTCTCCATAAAGTGATACTATCTCCACATGACTAGACTAGAGCTGAAAATCAAGTTTAGGAAGAAAACAAGCTAAACATACCTGACCATGGCTTTGTATCAGGAAGGAAAGTGACCTGAGACTGACAAACAAGGGGAACAGGTGGAAAAGGTTCCCAACAGACGTATAAATTACCTTCTTCATGTTCTTTTAAACAGTTTGTGTGACCTCTAGTGGCCTTCGCTGCCTGCTGTGTCCCTGTGACTTCAATTTCTGGAAGCCACCTGGACCTACTGATGTAGCAGCATATTCACATGGCTGTTAGGTACTTCTAGATTTCTATTATGGAAGCACAAGTCAGACGGAGGTTAGAAGGAGGATATATCCACACTTTCCTTAAATGACCAAAGGGGGAAGTATTTGTAGTTGAAATAAACACATCAACTTCCCTTTTCTCCCCTGAAAAAGTTGTTCAGGTCTGTGTTCAGTTGGATTTTGAATTATCTCAATGAATAGAGACTACACAGCCTCTCTGGACAATCTCTTCCACTGTTCAGCCACAATCATAGGAAAAAAACACGTCTCTATTTTTTAATATTTAAAGGGAATTTTTTGTGCTCTGTTTTATGACTGTTGTTCTCTCACTGGATTCCAATGACAAGACTTAATGCATACTTTTGTTAAAGAATGTGAAGAACATATGATACTCACAGGACAGACAGATTAAAATAGATTTAAAAACCACACACACATGCACACTCACATACACATATTTTTGCAGAATGTATTTTTCTTCCTTTATTTATCTTACCCCAGAAATTTCCAGGGCCTCTGAGCTGTAGCACACTACACACAGTTGTTGCTCTGTGCTTTGTTTGACTTGGCTATGTATTTGCTCCCTACTGCTCTCAGGAGCCTCTTCTTCTCTGCTCCTCTGGATGTTCCCAGCTTGCCCTTTTTATTCCATCCTTGATGACATGTCATGTTCTCTGTGGCATCCCTCACTTCTGTAGGCATTCCAGCTCATGGAAAGGTATAAATTCTCCATCAATCTCCAAAAGGGAGATAGAATTTTGCTGCAAAGAGAATTCAAACACACGATCTTCTTCAATGCTTTTCAGTCATATTTACTAATGGATAAATATATGCATTATATTTATACGTATATTATATATACATATAAATATTGTACTGTAGAAGAAGAACAAAGAAACCAGATATCTTCCATCATTGCTGGAATTGCTGAGTGTTATGTATAGATGGCAAACATTACTGCTAGCTTTCCAGTATACTGGTGTGCTCAGATTAAGATGGAAATTTTCCCAAAACTCCCAGTGAAAAAAAATGCATTAATCCAAATGAGAACCATTTCTTTTACAGGGTTAATATTGCATTATGCTGTGAGATGCAGATGGTGGGAGTACTTGCATAGTAAGGTATACACAGAGAGATAATGTAATGATGGTATTCTTTGCTTGATTCACTTCATATTACAATTGAGATGTTAATAGATTTATCTTTGCAGATCTTTTTGCACTGCATATCACTGTCTTGTCCCTATTTTACACAAAAGGAATTGAGTCAAAGACAATAATAAAGATCATTAAACATTATCACATCAATACATTATGCACACTAATGCTAGATTACATACTATAGTAATGATTTGAATCACTTGGCTAAACCAACACAGGAAATATGTAAGAGAAAAGGATGATTTTCCAGCATTTTAAACCTATTGTTCATATGTTTTATGGGTTTTCTTAACCACAATGTCTCCCTCTTCCAATGAAAAAAAATTAGATTTATAATTCCCTAATGTATCACCATGTCACCAACCTTGATTAACTTTAAATAATGAGGATGACAGTGAGAATAATATCACATTAAAACACCATCAAAAAAGCGTAGATGAATTTGATTTTCTCGTACATATGAGCAGGAGAATTTTCTGATTCCAACAGCATATCCAAAAGCAGGAAGCCTTTTGCAATCAGAGAAAAGCTATATTAAAGCATCAAAAAAAAAAAGAAAAAAGAAAAAAAAAAAAAAAAAAAAAAAAAAAAAAAAAAAAAAAGAAAAAGAAAAAAACGAACAAACACCCCACCCCCCCCAAACCCTCAACCCAACATTCATCATAATCATCAAAATATATTTCAAGTCACCAAACTTTGATCTGCCCTGGACATTTTCAAACTCAAGGAATATTTGTTTTGACCTTTTTGGCCTATTGATTTAATGATTTGCAGTATAATTGAATTCTAATACTCAGGTATGTCCAGAGAGATGGCAGGTGCTGAGCTGGTGTTCCTCAGGCTGAGCAGATTCTGTTGTCTAGGAAGAACAAGCTAATGTTTCTTCCTAGTTATGTTTACACTGTGCAATTAAATAAACATGGAAGATATGCACACCTAATTTTGTAGGTTTTGGTGATTATTTCTTCCTAACAGAAAAGCTGACTCCCCACCTCTTTTTGAGAGACAGGATACAATGTGCTGTTAACATTGAGTCTTTATTTCTGCTCAGCTATAAAGATGGTTTATAAATGCTATCTCTGCCATAAGGTAAGGGAAAATAATAGACCTGATTTGTAACAGCATATGGGCCTTTGTAACCAATTTATTTCCTGGTTTATTTCTTGGATTTGCCTAAGGCCTGTGTTCTGTTTGTATAGGATTTCATCCAAAAATGAATCCTAAAAACATCTCTTTGAAACCTGCATTGCCTTTTTTATTCAGAAACTGTAATACAGACATCTGCTAAACTGTCCCCAGTATAACCATATGAGAAACAAAATTAACACAGCTCTAGACAATTATTGTGTTAATTCTACATCGTGGAAGTTTAGCATCTGCATTTAATGGAGAGTTATTTATAAAAATACACAGTTTGAAAACAGCTCCTGAAATTTAATCACTTATCTAGAGCAAAATTCTTTTACTATATAATCATATAAGCATTAAACATGACTTTTAGATCATGCTGGGTGTTTTACATTGTATTTTTTTAAAACAAAAGAATAAAGTTTTTATTAGTATTGTTCAAAGAAAGCTATGAAGTAGCTTAGTGGGTTTTCTTCCTGCCTAATGTCTGTGAGACTTGCCAGCATTCAAACTTTTGATTCCAAAATCTTCATTAAGGTGTTTCTAGCCCTGGAAAAAACAAAACTCTTAGAAAGGAGTCTGTGGTCAGTCTCACTACTCCTGTGAGACTGCTGTATCTTAAAGAACAGAGTTAGATCTTAGTTTCTGTTTCAAAGAACTTTGGCATATGAATCAGAATTTTCACATGGATTAATTTCTGTGTGGGGTTTAAGTCCTAATATAACCAACAAAAACTCAGTAATAAATCTTTTCTAACTGTTTTTTACTGCTTTCTACTGCATCTGTGACAACAGTTTTAGATGCTGCAATCATGGCCCACGTGGTTGATATTTTGTCTGTAGTGGAAGGTGGAGCTGAGTGATGGTAACAGATTATGCATCCACTTGAATCCTCTCACAGACTAAAAGAGAATGAGTTGGATTAAGCTACTTTCAAGATTATTCTTTATTAAGGTAGCTTTGTCTTTGAAATGGACAAAGCAAATTTATAGAGTCTAGCAGAGAGTTCAGTTCCAGAATTTCGTTTTCTTTATGAAATCTTAGTCTTACTAATGTTCATTAGTATTTAACATAATTTTTTTTTGTGAGAAATCCTCATTAACTTCCTAAGGGTGAGGATTTCACCCCAACATTTTACAGTGTCAGAATTTACCAGACAAATGACCCTTATGTTATTTTCTTTTTCTTTTTACTGTGAAATAAGCTAACTTCCTGCTTGCACATTTCCTATTTGGAACTGCTCCAGAAACCAAAGCCAGAATGCAAACTTTGATTTATAGTTCTTGCAACAAATAAGACAATACATCACCAAAACGATGTTTTTTTCGCTCCTCTGATCAAGAGAGCTTGAACGGCAACTCCACCTACCAGGATTATAGAAATATTAGAAAAGCCTTATCACTTATAAAGAGAGGGTCTGTTTTTATACTCTGCCTGGGGGAAATTTTGCCCTTTTTTTTTAGGTGCCAGGTGACTAAATCAAATGAAATCCAGAGCTGGGTTCTGAAGGGGAAAAAAAATTCTCAGAATCTTGAAAATTTTCATTGTATCTACTTCCACAAAGCAGTGAGTGAAAAAGAGAAAGTCATTTTCCATGCCCATTTCTAGTCAGTGCTCTAAAGAAGCTATATTCCATTAACTCATTAGAAGATTTAAAAAGAGACAGCTGAAGGTGCACAGGGAGCTCACATCCCATCTGGTCTTTGTCTCCAGAGACAGCACTGCCACTCTGGTACACATTTCTTGCAGGTAGCTCAGAAAAAAGGGCTATGAAGTTTTAGTAAAGGAGTAGTTTTAAATATTATCTGCTTCTATGGGTTCCAGTCCCCTCAGATATTGAGGCAGTGTTTGAATTAAGTTCTCAATATTCAGATAATACCTCAAACTAGTCTATTTACAGTCATTTTTAAAAGCTCAGGTATCTATGAAAGGACATTAATGTAGAAAAAAAGTAATAAAAATTCCTCTTGTCATCACATGAACGCTGTAGGAGCTGTAAGTAATATTAAAATAAGACTGGAACATGGAAGGGACCCACAAGGATCATCAAGCCCAATTCTTAATGGCCCATGCAGGGATTAAACTCACAGCCTTGGTGTTTTTAGCACCATGCTCTAACCAACTCAGCTAATCTCACAGTCATTCATACATGGATTCCATCTGTGTAACTTGAAACTACAAATTGGCAAAGAAGAATTTGAGAGTAGCAGAACAATCAGTTTAATTTCAATTAATTTGAACAGTTCATCAACCAAATCAGATTTATGAGCACTCGAGGAAAACCTGATGATAAATATTGGCCAACTTTAACCATCAAGGACAAACAGTAACAAGGCAGTCTTGTTTCTATGATATAAAGCAGTATAGTTTGTTTTCTGAGAAGCTCTTGCCTCACATGGAATTTTCATGAATAAATTAGGGATATAAAATTAAACCATTCTACATGAGACACAAAGCTAGTTCCATGCTCAGAGTCATCAACAAATGAAGGACAGGATACCATTCAGAGGGACCTAGACAGGATTAAGAAGTAGATGCCTAGGAATCTCACATGGTTTATCCAGAACAAGTGCGAGGTGCTGCACCTGGATTGGGGCAGCCCTGGGTGTTAACACAAGATGGGGGATGATGAGATTACAAGCAGGCCTGCCAAGAAGGATTTGTGTGTGCTGGTGAATGAGAAGACAGATTTGATCCAACAATGTGTGCATGCAACCCCGAAAGCCAAATGTGCTCTGGGCTGCATCCAAAGCAACATGGCCAGCAGGGCAAGGGAGGTGTTTCTGCCCCTCTACTCTTCCCTCATGAGACTCCGTCACAAATACTGCATCCTCAACTCAGGAAGGATATTGACCTGATGGAACAAGTCCAGAGAAGGGTCATCATCTTGATTAGAGGGATGGAGAACTTCTCCTATGAGGAAAGGCTGAGGGAATTGGGATTTTCAGCCTGGAAAAGAGGACGGTTCAGGGTGACTTAACTGCAGCCTTACAGTACCTGAAGGAAACTTGCAGGAAAGAGGGGGCAAGACTATCTACAAGTGCATGTATTGATAAGACAAGGGGAAATTTGTTCAAAGTCAAGATTAAATTCTAGATTAAATTTTAAGAAAATATTTCTTACTGTGACGGAGGTGAGGCACTGGAACAAGCTGTCAAGAAAAGAGGTGGATACTCCATCCCTGGAGGTGTTCATGGCCAGGCTGGATGGGGCTCTGAGGAACCTGGTCTGGTGGAAGGTGTCCCTGCCCACTGCAGGGAGTTGGAACTGATCGTCTTTAAGGCCCCCTCAAACCCAAACCATTCTTTGATTCTATGACTCTGAACTTAAAAAGCACAAAGACGAGTGAAGTGGCAGAATGGGATATCTCCATATTCATAATCAGGGCACATTGACAAGAATATAGTTTAGAAGATTAGGAACATGTGAGCTCAGAAACTTCTTAAATATCACAGAACTTTTTTGACCTCAGCATCAAACTGAGTTTCTAAAATAAACAGATAAAATTACCATTAATAAATAGCCAAGCCATGCAATATTAACTTTTGAGTCCTACAGAGACTGAGAAATTAAATTTCTGCGTTTAATAATTTTAAAAAAAGATTTAAAGCATGCAGGTTGGTTTCAGATTTAAGGCTTTTTGTGTGGGTATGTTTTACATTGGAATATACACATTTAGTAAGCTAATAGGGAAGACAGTTTTACTTCACAACAAAAAGATTTCAAGACATACAAATAGACAATTGTAGAACAGGAGACTTTTCATTTCCAGACTCTAAAGAACACCCAAGCACCACTGTAATTTAATAAGAAAAATGTCAAAAATATCTCAGTGTTCTTACAGGTCAACACACTATGGGGAAAGAAAATTATTTTGGAAGGAAAGGCTTGTGGAATCCCAAAATATCATGGGCTTGAAGAGTTCCTAGGAGAAGATTTACGCTAATAAAATCAAAACAAACGAGCAAAGTTCAGTGTGTCTTAGAAAGAACATAATATTGTCCAGGAAGAAGCCCTCAAAAAGTAATTATGCTCTAAAATAGAGACCTGTCTTGAATGAGAGTCTTCAGCTAAATACTATCAATAGAAAAATATGATGTTAGCATAATTCAATAGTGTTCATTTGTTACCCATTTTTTACAAGGGTCTATAACGTTGTATATTTAAAGGCATAAATTGTTTTTGTTTGCATTTTACCATATTCTAGTTCAGATTGTGGATATTAAAATACATAGAGTTAACAGAAAGCAGTTTTAAATAAACAGATGTGGTGATCCTTGAAATTGAATTTTTATCAAGTTCATAGCTTCCCTAAATATTGATGCAAGAAATTCAAAAGGTAAAAAAATCTATTCTTTAAGCTGCATGGGCAAGAGGATACATCAGAAGACTAAGAAATAAAGAAGTATTTCTCAGTAGTAACTGTGTCACTACAGTGAACAGGACAACTAAAACCTGGTGGTCCCAAAGGTATTGTTCAGAAGTGCTGCAGACAAGGTATTTCCTGTCCTACTGCCCGATCACTTGAATCTTAGCTGAATAAACAAGCACAAATGAGTTTTGAATGTACTGTCAAGGGGAGATGCTCACTTTACTGAACAGGCAAGAGAAAAAGAAGAAGGTTCGCCCAGTACATTTCTGCAGGATAAGACAGAACAGGGAATTTGCAAAATGAAAACTCCTCTGCGTAGCTAAGGAATGCTTTACCCAAGCAAATGGTCACAGCTAGAGCTGTAGCTGCACAGAGACAATAAACTGGTTGCTCTTGATGACAGATAAACAAGACATAACGTGTCTGTTTGGAACACAGACATAGAATATAGGACTGTGAGGGAGAATAAAATGCTAGAATAGACAAAAGATTTTATAGTCCATGAATACATCATGAGGAATGGGGAGTGTTATTAAGACAATGCAATTGGAGAAATTAGGGAAAACCAAAAAATTATCTTTGAATAAGAAGTGTAAGGGGACTCTCGCCGGGGGAGTTACTACTTATTTGCAAGCACACTAACTGAAATTATGACCTCTGTTCCATAATAAATGTTGGATGGCTAAAACCAGAGAAGTTGTGGATGACAGCACAGATAGAGCTGCTACTGCCAGCAAGCCAGGAATAGCTAGGGACTACAATCCACCCACTAACACAAATACTGGAAGGTCAGAGTAGTTATGGTGTGGCGATTAAAGACCCTAGTGCAGTCTTCAGGAAGGAGGTGATGCACCAGCACACACCACAATAAGATTTTCTGTGTCAGAAAAGAAATTCTAGGTAGACTTTGTTTTAATGTGCCATTGAAGGCATAAAATAGAAATGGCTCATGGAAAATGAGCAGATGAGATGAGGGGCTTTGTCGAGACGGACCTGTAGATTCTTAGACACACATACTTTAACAGTTATCCCTTTATTACACTCATTTAAAAAGTTATTCTTTTTCATGCTAGGAGGCATGGTGAAGTAAGCATTGATGCAGCTTCTGTAACCAGAATCAAAATCTGAAAAGAATATTTGCTTCCAGGAAAGTCCCACTAAGCTACTCTCTCAGATGGTCCAGCAGGTATTTTGATGGTCTCCGTCATCATTATGAGTGCCCTGATGGATCAGGCTAGAAGGAGAAAAATACTCTTGTCTCTAAACCTGCCAAGAATTTTTGCTAACATCTTAAAGCAAGTTCTTTGACAATTCAAATAACAATGAAAAAACAATTTCTATGACCTATTAAAGAATTATAAAATTATGACATTTGTCTCTTATTTGATCCAGAAATAAATTATTTAATCCACATTTTTGCTAAAAGTGCTTAAGGCTAAATTGAAATATATGCAACCAAAAAGATTACAATGGCAGCATAGTATTACCTCATTTGCTCCTGGGTACTACAAAGTACTTAAGGAATCTCTGTGGTTCATGAATTTATACACCCACACAGAGACATAAGACATAAATCTTCAGATTTCAATGGATGCTTTTTGTGAAGCAGCATGAGATTAAATGAGGAACTTCATATACTCAGAGTGTTATGTGGTGATTTAAAATGCACATTACATTTCACATAATAATATATGACCAAAGGCCAAAGGGCCTGGAAAATGTGGTACAGCCAGAATTGTTTCAAGAATTCTTTTGAAGTGGAGGTCTTGGTGCTACCCTTAATCCTTGAAAACTACTTTAAGATGCAAACTTCTTGGGAAAGAAGTCTTTGAGGAAACGAAGAGGTTAATAAATCTTACAATGACAGGAAGTGACACAGTCAGGCTGTACCACAAGCAATGAACAATAATAATTTGAAAGTCTATTAAAGATGTAAAGAGGTTATAAACATGGTTTGTAGGAAAGAGAAGGCACCCCTAAGCCCTCTTCTGTCAGATACCAACAATGAAAGGAAGCTCTTTCAAGAACATAATTCTGCTTTGGGAGGTGCGTCTTTCAATAAGGGTGCATTTTGCATCATCAGTAGAAAAATGTTTTTAATAAAATTACAAGCTATGATGAAGATCCTATCAGAAAAAGTTGCAGCCAGTAATATGAAGTCAGGGATTTAAAACATTATAAATAAGGACAAAGGCAAAATTAAGTAGTCATTGAGACATAAGAATATTTTTAAAATGCATTTTCCATATGACTTGGCATTGGCTGAGCAGAATGGCGACTTTTCATCTATTTTCCTTTTTCAAGACAAATAATCTGCTGGTAACTTTCAACTGATTCACCTATATCAACTGAAAATTCATTTGGTTTGATAAGTTTATATTGTCAGACACTGTCTCAAGCTATTGTCTCCTTGTCTGTCCAGTGCCAAATTTATGTTTCAGAATCTATCTCTCAAGAGAGATGCCATGATTATCTTGGTAGCAGTCATATACAGAAGCAGCTTCAGAGAATACGTAGCGCTGGATGGAGTCTTTGAAAAACTGGGACTTTGTTGTTAGAAGAACACCTGATTCATTCAGAGTTAATCATTTGGGCCATCAGACCAAATGCCTTCCTAGTCCCCAGGCAAAGGCACAGTAGACCAGGAGAAAATATGAAAGTTGAAAATCAATGACAAAGAAAACCCTTCAGATGGTGAAACCATGCTGAGGAGTATGAATATAGGAGGCATGACAATGGAACCTACTCTTGTTACTAATTGCATTTTTAGAACATTATTGCAAAGATATTTTTAGTCAAAACAAATATAATATTCACCTTATTTAACTGTAGAAACAAATAAAGCTGTGAAAATAGGACACTGAAGTAAGGTCAGAATCAAAAGATGATGTTGTGGGATTGATTTTTTTAATATTTCTTAGATATTTCTGTGGATTGATGTAAATTAAAAGTTTCAGCATTCTATTTAATTTAAGATGTATCAAAGTGCTGAAATTCATACATGTCCTTTGAGACCCGAATTTACTTTTTCTCCACATTTCTAGACTGTCCTTCAGTCATGAAGTCATGAGCTCTGATTTAGAAGGAAATTAGTATTTTATTCTCTTCTGAAATTTTCTGGGGTTTTAATTCTTCTGATTTCACCACCAGAGTATAATGGACTATATTGGTTTTTTTGCTGCCTTTTAAAATTAGAACCAAGCAAAAGTATATAATTAACATAATTATTTTTTTCAAATCTAAAATTGTGCAAAAATGATTGAAAACCTGAGTACTAAATATTCCACAGCAAAAACCAAAAAAAATTAGATCAGACAAAATGTATACTTTAAAAACTGTTATTATATTAATACTTAAGTCTGATATTTAATGTCTTGATTAATTTTTTTTAATTTTTATATTTGGTAATGTTTCACTAAATCAGACCATTTCATCCCAGACCAAGGTGCTCCAAGTCTCCTAATGTGCTGCAGCAAATATAAACTGCAATTTTGTTCCTAAGAAATTCTAAAAATTTAACATAGTCAGCTGTTTATATTTCTTTAGAAGTGCTGTTATTAATTTGAACTTTAACTGAATTAGGAAACATAAAAATAACTATATTCTGAAGTGCAGAAAATGGGTTTGCATTCGATGCTTTATTACACAATGTAGTACAGTAAATAGGCTTAGAGTAAAGCCTAAAATCAAACCTCTGTTGAGAGGCCCTTCAACATACAGGTTAATTAAAATCTACATTTAAATCTTACTATTTGGGACACATCTGTTTAACTTAACATATGCCAAATCATAGGCTATAAAGTTTCTTTGCAAAAACATCTTTTTTAAATGCAAAGAAACTTTTACAAATGCTGTCCATTTTATTAATTTTTAACAGAAGAACAAAGTGATGCACTGGGTGAATTGCATCCTCTTATTCTCATCTGATTTTTCTTATCCTTTCTGGATTTCAAATTTTCAGACTGTCCCTAAGTGAGGCTTATGCAATTACACTGATTTTTCTAATGTGGCACTGCTGTAAACACAACTCTAGATCTAATTTGTTTGATTTTCTTCCTCTTTTATCATAGCAATACCTTGTTATTCCCAACTCAGCTGGTCTAGTGTAATTCCGTAGATTATTTTCTTGCAGCATCACTCACCCATTTTTGATTTCTTTATGTAGAACACAAACATTTTATATCCCATGTCTGCCTGTCAGATTGCCAGTCTGTTCTGTTTTGTTTTGTTTTGTTTTTTTGTTTTTGCCTGGTTTTAATATTTTTGGTTGTTTTCAAGGAAGTAATAAAATCAGAGGTATCACAAGACAGGAGATTGCTTTAAAAAGTGTGAAAATTGATGACGAGGTAGATTACAAAGATTCTGTAAATATCCATTCCCAGGGAAACAACTCAACCAGTTGGCCAGTCCACGGCCATGCACTGGCTTATCACTATGTCACTTCATCGTTACTTCCTCTCAGTCACTGATGGCAGCTTTTGCCTATTAACCAGCTAGATGCATATTTAAATGGTAGTAAATAACATGTAAAGACCTAGAAGAGCGTTTAGGCACAGCAGAGTTATTACACTATTGGTGGCACTTAACTAAATGTAGGGGCAAAGTGGAAGTGGACATGAAAAAGAGGGGAGAAAGAGTGAGGGGAAATATGGGACATAGTAAATAAATTCATAGCATGTTGGCTTCCTCACTTGTTCATGCAAGGATTTTATTGTGGAGGAGAATACTGTCTGGGAACTTGTGCTTTTCAGCAAGTTGTGATACATTTGGGGAAGAATTCTGTGATATGTTCACTTATAGATTCTATGAATTAGAATCAATTAAAAATAGTGACAAAACAAAGGGTAAAAGGAATAAACAGGAATAAGAAGAGATACAGATACAGACTTCTAATACTTCTCTGTACTTAGAACACTATGTCTTCTACCTATAAACAGTGTAAACACTAAGCATAAGGGAAATTATGGAAGTATCAAGAGGAATAGTTTGCTAATAGAATTCTTCATTAGGAAAAGCAAAACAGCTAAAATTTAGACTCATAAAAATGGTTGAGGAATATTTAAGGCTAAGCAAAGCTTTAGAAAATAAACCTTAAGAAGTCTTCACTAGATAAATTGATGAAGTTATCTAATGCTGTTTACAGCCATATTTGGATGGATGAGAAGTGTGACTGGAATACATTCTTCCACTAGCTAAAACCAGATTTGTGCCAGCTTGAATAAACTATTTTTGTATCATATTTGGATGGAAAAAGAAGTGACATTCAAGAATAAAAGAGAAAAGGCATACATAAGACATCCAGCTGAGAAATGATCAGAGGCAAAGAAACATATTCAGGAGTTTGTTTTTGCTATACTAAAAGCCTGTTTTGAAAACAACTTCAAATTGTTTCATTTGATCATTTGAGGAATGTAAGCAACACCAGAAGGTTTTTCAATCAATTTATATTGGCTTTTTTTCTCTCTAGCATTTTTTTTCCAAAATTCAATATACAGATATTTACAGCTGAAGTACAGATACACCTTCAGTTATATTAGCTCTAATAAAACAGTTATTATAGAGGTTTATTCATTTCAGCACTATCTACTCAGTAATGTTTTATTTAACAGCAGAAAGCCTGAGAATGTGTAGCAATAATGAAATCATAAAGTTTTCTTTGGAGACTGGGTTTTCTTCCTTCAAGAGAGGAGGATTTTTTTTTTTTTTGTAAAGGCAAGTTGATTTAACCATCTGATAACCTTTAATTAAATTAAAAGAAAGCTTATCATCCTATTAGAAATTTTAAAATGCATCAAGTAGACACATTCTGTAAGACAGACAAGATATAATTAGATATTCACCAAACAAGAAAGTGAACAGAAAGACTTCCTTTCAAAAACCAAGAAAATATGAAATCAGGATGTTTTGGGAAGCCAACTAATGTTTCTATTTCAGTAATTAAAGTATGGAAGATGCCCTATAGAATAGACTAAAATATCTCATTTGAATATTATATTCCTTTGATATCTGTCTAGTACTGCATTTAAGCCAGATTTCTGATCCTTATCTCTTTAGATGAGCAAGCAATCGGCATGTTACATAAACCCACATAAATGTACATCTTCTTAGAGAAGTATTGTGTGATCTGAAATATAAATCCACTTCAGATTAAGCAACAATTCCCTACATTTTTAACTTAGAGAGCAATATCTCAATATAAGACTTAATTAATTAATTATTTTAAATGTTTGTAAGGTTAAAGATCCAGAATCTATTCAGAAAAGAAAACAAGCCAGAGCATAAGACTTTAGGAAAGTCTTATAAAAAATATAATCTCAATAGAGAAGCCAACCACCACACTGAGAAGGACAGTGTCTTCTAAAGTGTAATTGACAGCTTGTGAAGACTTTTCAGAAATAGATTGTTGCTAAGTTAAGGTTGCAGAATCGCTGCAGAAACTATTCCTTACTTTGTCATGGGCATCCACGATATATCTCTTTCAGAAGGCTTTGTTTAGATTAAACCATAAACCTTAAATTAATATTAAAATAAAAAAAAATATCAGAAAACAAACAAACAAACAAACAAACCAACTTTTTTTAGCCACACTTTTTAAAGCAACTTTGTAGGTACTCCTACAGCTAAGATAATGCTTTCTAATCTTTAGTAGATTTTCTTACAATTGTGCAGGTACTCGTCTCTGAAGTAGGGTACAGAGGATGTACAGTGGCTTTATTACAGCAGTTTTAACATATGCCCTGTGTGTCCTAGCCTGTAGCTCAGTATTAAAATATTTTCATTGCTAGAAATGGGCCACAGGATTTGTCCTGAGTTTTTGAGGCCCCAGGACTATGGCTTGTCAAGATTACTTTGTATGACTTTTTCCTGATCTGCCCGGAACTTTGCTTTGACCTAGTTAAACTGTAACAGTATTTTTCTCTCATAACTGGATAACCATATTTAATTTGTTTTAATATGGCTAGTCTTCCTATGGTATAACCAGTTTCATATATAGTTGTAAAAAGTAGGTTTTTTATATAAAATATCTGTGAGCCTAATGTAATGAAGCAACGTAGAGAATTACAGGGCGGGTGTGCTGGTGGAGACCCTGAGAAGAAGAAGCAGAGCAAGCAGTATAGAGGAATAGTGGTGTGGGATAAGAGCTGAGTCACAGCCTGTCCACAAATCCCATGGCTGTGAACTGCTCATGAACAGATAGTTAAAGAAATGCAGATCTGAACAAAATTGGAGTTCAGGGGTACAACAAGTACATCATATGTAGTAAATTTGAATGTACTGTGGACTTGCAGAGCAATGAAGAAGAAACAGTGTGTGAAAAAACATTATAAAAAGAAAAAAATATATTACCCCAGGAGATCCTTAAAGTGAAGAAGAAAACAATTTCATCATAGTCTTCCCTGTGAAACAGTTTGGATGCTGGTGATTTGGTACCATAACAGGTGGAAGGATTCCAAAGGAGAGTGAAAGGTTCAACAAAACAATTAGCAGCTAGGAAATGTGTGATACACTTGTTACTGTACTGTTATTGAAGGTTGTCTTGCTTTTTTTTACTTTGGTTTGGTTTGGGGCTTTTTAAGTAATGGTGGTATCCTTTCTTTATGCTTTTTATTTTCTTAATTTTCTGTTATGAATAGATGTTGATTGGCTTTCTGATTAAACTTTGCACTTATACTAATAATGAAGTTCTGGTTTAATGTACAATCATTGTTTATTTTTTTTACCTATCATGTTTTAAAGTAGAAGTGTGGATATCGTGATGATATAATTCCATTGTATTTTGTATATGGTGATTGAGTTCCTGTGGAGTCCATATATTAAGTTAAGGAAAACTCTCAAAATGGTAAAGCAGCTTCTTATGTTCATATGTAAAATGGCTCTAGGTAAATTTCAGCAGAGCTGCATGTTGTGAAATAAGAAAAATGCCTGGCTTTTACCCAGTGCTTATCTCCAGGTTAGTAAAGGATGTATCATTTTTCCAATTATAAGAAAGAATCAACAAGTATGCAGCCTCAGGATCATTAGCATTTTGGAGTCAAAATTTGTCTTTTGAATGCACTAGATGACACTGAAAGAAATTTATATGTGGATCTACAGAAGAAATCATGACTGACCTAGATGGTCTTCTACATAAATTATTCTAAACTGACTGGTTTTATAAGGTTTTTGGCTAAAAAGATATACTTCAGGACTCATTCCATAATGTGAAACTCTTAGCATAACTCCGTTTGAAGAAGACTGTAACAGGATCCACAGATTATTCCAGTCCTTTTAAATTCCCATGCAATTTACATGTTGTTAATCTTTTTTATAAAGAGACACATCCAATTACTCTTTAAGGATGTGGATACCCTATCAAAAACATTTATACAAATTCTTATATATAATGCAAAACTAGAGCATTTAGCATAAACTCTGAATTTGCCATAAGTTACAAAAGCTTTTGCTTTTGTCAGTTTGATTTATGGTTCCAACTAAATTTCAGGAATGTAGTGTACGTAGCTGGTGAAAAGAAACTGGAAAAGGTGGATCTAAGGCTCACAGAGCAGATCCCAGTCCCCTCTGTGCCATTCGTGTTCAACCGGCTCATAAACACACTGGAGGTCATTCAGCAGGGCTCCTTTTGCCTGTGCAGGTGTGTTGGATTGCATGTTGCAGGAGCACGGGGTAGGTGGTGTGCTGCTGAGCAGAGGGGACAGGCATGGTGGGCACCCATGCCATCCCCCCTTTCCAGCACCTGCTGAGGCTCTGGGGCACCCGCGCGCTGCGTGGCAAACTCCTGGTGGGTCACCCGCAAAGGACTGGAAGGATCTGTCCAAATTTGCCTCTTCCCTCTTGTCCGGCTGCCCTGAGAAAAACCTGCACATGGAAAAATGGCATCTACTTCACAGCACTGGCTCCAGACAGGGTAGTCAAGCAGGAAATATAGAAGGAAAAAACCTGCACGCGAATCCAACAGAGCATTACCAAAGACCTGTCAGGGCTGGAAGCAGCTAAAATACTAGAGTATTTAGCATGGCTAAAAGATCTTTCTGAAGGACGGCTTCTGAAACATAGTTTTTGAATAATTATGAGAAATATCCTGATCAAAAAGTTTTGAAGGTCATAGTGTTCATTAGAAAATACAACTGCCTTTTACAGCAAGCAGTAAGTCCTAACTTGAGGAAATTCATGTCATTTCAGTCATATCATATTCTGCACTATACTAATGCCGTTAGTGTTTTACTTATAACTTTGTTATTTGCTGTGGTTATTTCACTTATTCTTTATCAGCTGTCGAAATCTAAATTCAAATGAGTACGTGTCACCCTTTAGAATTAATGCAAAGAAAGCATTCATCTTTCCATGAATTTCTTTTCTACTTCAAATTAATATCAGCCTTTCAAACATTGTTAAATTTTTTCTCCTGGTCCAACTGTTTGCTGGATTATTAGGGCTTGGAGAGATGTTTCTCTAAAAAGTTCTTCTTATATAGCAAAGTGGAGGAATGTCTGCTGTGGTATTGTAACTGACATGCATGCAGCTTTCCTAATTTACTGTAACATAGCAGACGCTAGTTACTTTGGGAAAGAATATGGAAAAAGAAAATTCAAACTTTTAATGGCAAATGTATGAAACAAAGAATTTTTCTCAACCCAGGAAAAGATTTTCTAATGGTGTATCAATTTAGTCACTTAAAATAAACAGCAACCCTAACTGAATCTCGTAAATAGAGAAAAAATAGGAGTAATTTTTGCATCTTTATATTTACTACAATTGTTTGGCATCCTAGGTCTGAACAGAACTCTTATATTTCAGCCCATATTTATTTAAAAGACACCTTTACTGGCAGGATTTCTGTCTTTCAAATCTACCTCTCTGTCTCCACCCCTGCTCCAAATACTAAAACAGCTTTGATGTTCAGAGCAGTCTGTTAATAGAACTTCATAGACTAGAAAGAACTTCACTACCTAAATCAGTTCATTTACTATTATTCCGAAGTAGAACACTGAAAGAATATTACCCACCAAATTTCTAAGTTTTCCTGTAATAGCACGCTGGCCATGTGGCTCATCTCAGAAAGATCCTTTTCGAACAGTTAGATTAATGACTTGAGGAGGATGAGTGGCAATGGGCCTGGCCTCCTGTTTGGAAGAATACACACTCTTACCACTGCTGTAATTACAGCAGAAAATAGTTAAAATTTGCTCTATTTCAAATTTGCTCCATTTTTGCAAAGTGAAATTACAAAATGGAAAGCCGAAACAAAATCAGAAAGCTCTAGACATGTATTTGCTACTTGTTTTTCATGAAAGCAAGTATTGCACATAAAGTAGTCTATTTGTCAAACTCTTCAGAGCTGAAAATATAAATCAGTGCATGCAAAGACTTCAAATAAACATCATGACCAATTAAAAAAAAAAAACCAACTGCTGGCTTCAAAACTAACCTCCAACGAAGATGTAAATAAAAAGCTGCCTAAACTAATTTCTTATGAACTGGAAATGGAATATATGCTCCTAGGGACAGGAAATATTAGAAGCTTCAATACTTTTATGAACTCTTTTTTAAATTGCCTAAAGTACTTAACTGTATACTATTAAAATAACTATAATAATATGGAATATCTCCCCTTACTCATGTTTCTACTTGTTTATTTTTTCAAGTCATCTATTCTTGATAACCCATATGTGCTTTTTGTCAGGTGTAGTGTTTTCTTGAAAATGAAATAATGTGCATACTTTGCTTCTGCAGTCCTCATTTACAAATACATGGTAATGCCCTGCTTGAATAAATGTCATTTTTCACATCAGCATATACTGCAGAACTTGACTTCGCATAACTCTCAAATTTTCTAAACATGTTTCCTAAATGAGAAGAAAAATCCTAGCATTTGCATTGTAAGTCAGAGAGCAATGAATTACATATTGGTTTCTGACCTGTGAATGCCCAAAGCAGTTTGTGAAAATAGGAGGTCAGGATTATAAGACTGTCATTTAACTTGTTTGGCTTTCTATTTAAACCAACACACTCTCTCTTCATTTTTTTTTTTTTTCCTTTCTCAATATTCATACATGGATTTTCAGTCACAATTTAGCCAAAATATGATGTTATAAGCAAAAATTATGTGTTTATGTGGAAAAAGAATGCTCTTGCTATGCTCACTGGCCGATTTGTGGCTTTAAGTGTCCTTATTTCCCATGGCTTTGTATTGGTCAGTGTTTCTCAGTACATATTTATCTCCCTCCTCATTTTCTGCACAGTCTTTTTCACAGCTTTCACAGCTTTTCATAAGAGAGGCAGAGGCCAACTGCCTTATTCAGTTGGTGTATTTCATTTGGGGATGCATAGTGTAACATGCTATACAATGTGTCATACTGCATGTCTTTAATAATCCTTCTGTTATATATTATTGTGATTTATACTTGAAATCAGTGGGGTCAGGATTTCACCATAAAAATGTGCTAATTTGTTTAAAGAATGAAAATTATTGCTAAAAAATTCACCAAGTCTCTCTCTATGTACTGGAAGTATTTTAGAAACTTTTAGTTTCAACCTCTGTTGACAGTGGAATTTCAAGTAGAATTAAAATATTTGTTACATACTTTAATGGTGGAATGCAGTTTCTCCATGTGGTACCAAAACTCTTCTTCAATGGAAGAACTCTTTTTTAAGTGGAATATTAAAAATTTTGACTGAAAAATAATGAAAAACACTCCTCCATGTGCTTTCTTTGAGAGATCTTTGTAGCTAAATCCTCTATATACAAGAAATGTATACATAATTGCACGTGTACGAACAATTCCAGATAACTGAGCTTAGAAGTATTAAAAATAAAGTTTTATCTTTGCCATAATAAATAATTTTGGGTTATTAAAACATTACCTGAAGAAGTCAATGGTTGTCAGTTCCTTTTTTCGACAGAAAATATTGTCAGTTTAAAATGATGATGCCCTCATTGTCAGAAATACATAACTGATGACAGCGTTTGTCATTTTCATTATCTCTCTCTGTTGTCCACCCTCCTGTGGTAAGTAGGTTTAGTTACCAGGGTCTAATGTGTTTCATTAGAAACATCAAATGAGGGGAAGCAAATTACAGGGGAAAAGAGGCAGGACTAGGTGTGTTTGTATTGCACACCAGCCCTCGGTAGTTTTACATAACACTCGGGGTTAAGAAAGAGGGTAAGATAATTGGTTGAGGAAATGTGACACTCAGCAATATTAAATTTCTAAGTTTGAAATAACATAGCTTGCAACATTCAGTATCTCAATTTCTGGTAATGCAAAGAAATTAGTTCTTGTATATGGAAGTAGAAGATGGGTAATTTCCATTTCTAAGAAGCTAAAGCATCTCTTTGTATATATTACCATATTTGTTATGTATAAGATTTGCTTTATACAAAAATTTATTAAGGCTTATGTATGAATGTTGTGCATTCTGAAAATTCAAGAACAATTTTGAACTGAGGAATGGGAAAAAAAACATATTTCATGTCAAGGAAACAGATTAAATAGATAATAATTGTTAAAAAGCAAATTCATGATTGTCATGGATGAATGTCAAACGCATTTATCAAATGGCTATGCATATAATGAGTCACAGCTTCCACATATATATATTTGTTGTAGATATGTGCAGCTCCTTAAGTGTACCTATTAATTGCAAACACTGGTATGTTCTCATTATACATCACTTTTCTATATGCATATTAGAAAGAGATAACTTTTTAAAGGTAAGATTAAATCTGAGAAACTGAATTTAAAAAAATTATTTAACACTTTGAGAGACAGATGATATTTGTCTTTTAGAAACTGAAGAAAGGATTGAATAGACACAAGTTTCAGTAGAACATCTGAAAATATCTCCATGAATAAAAGTACAAAAGATTGATATTTTTGTCCCTTTCAGGTACCCACATCCTTATTTTAATTAACTTGCTCATATAAATACAGCAAGATTGTTGTATTTTTTTTAAATAACTCTTTACTGAATATGTCAACAAGATAATATATAGTGTATAGTGAGGTTTTGAAGTTAACAATGCGTGCAACATGGCAGATTGCAGAAAACAGATAACGCAGACTTCAAACCATCTATTTTTTCCATGTTAAAGATAGAAAGTATACCAAACACAGAACAGAATCAGTGTGCATATCTCAGTTAAAATCAATTTTATGAAATATCATCAGATATTTGGGATCAACTCATGATAACAATTTGTTTAGTTGCTTATCTGTTTCTGAGAGGATCAGAATTCAGCTCTCATGAGGCACATTTCCACAGAGCCCCAGTGTAATAAAAAGTTGCCAAATCTCTTCTGTACTAATTTTCCATATGGACTACTAGCCAGCGTCCTTTTAAAGAGAAAAACATTCTCTGCTGTACAAAAGTTTAATGCCAAATGCTTCAATATTGCCTGTAGTGTCATCTGGGATACAAAGTGCCCTGTTCAATGGAGTTCAGGGAAGGAGGGATCATCAGCTTCCTAGGATTATCTCTGTGTTTAGAAGAGAGCATCAGGCAGGATTTGATGAGGTTCAGAGACAGTAACTTTTGGTTTTGGCACTCACTTCTGTTTAGTTTTTCCACTGAGCTGTAAAGATAAGTCATGTGTAAAACCATTCTCATGTTCTAAAGAAAAAAACTTCAATATCTCCATGTTAAATTTAAGGTGAAGAAGTACTATAAATGTATAATTCAATGGGAATTAACCACTTTACTGTCAAAATCTGAGACCAAACTTTCATTTCAATGCCATTAGTAAAGTGCCTTATGGAGACCCTTAAAACAGTATTATCAATATACATAAAATTATTTTGTTTGAAAAATTGAAATTATTAATTTTTTCAGAGGGAGAAACTTGCTCTCATGAAAAAAAAAGAAAATGATTCAGAGAAAAATATGGTTGTACTACTCTAGTAGCAAATACATATGCTACATCATTTTTCTGTTTACATGATATTCACTATAGTCCTTTATTGGCTTACAGGGAAAACTGCTAATATCTTTTCATTTCAAAGTAGCTTATTCCCTAAATATTCTTATAAAGAAATTCAGTAATATGTTCCAATGAGAACCTGTTAACACAGAGTCCATGCATTAATCAGGTGTTTGTTTCTGCCAGCAAGCTACATGCAAGGAACAAATCCATGAAAATAGGGACCTGTTTGTAAATAAATACGTCTTCAGAAGAAAACCAAGTACTGAGAACAGCAGTACCGTGATACTTCTTTAACACAATTTTGCTTTAATTCTTATTTTATTCTACTTAGCAATCGTTCTGCACATCTATGCCAACTATTAACAGTATACAATAGAAGATGGGTGAGATTTTGTGTGAAAAAAATAATTTGTCTTCAGTTCCAAAGAACTTCATCAAATCAAGACTTAAATGTGAACTTTTTGAGTGAGTTGTACATGTACATAATTGGCATTTCTGCTCTATAGCCTTCAGTTATTATATGTAGTCAGATATTTGTCCTACGTGAAGATCACCCAATTTTTACAAAGCCCAAGGAATAAGCTGCTAATCTTAAACTTTATATTCCCCAAAGATCATTGTCCATTTTTAACTCTGAGTTTTTCTACATACTTTACCTAGTGAAATTTGATCACTGAGTGCTTATCTAAGTGAAAACGGAAATGAAATCTCAGCTGTTTTTGTGACTGGCACTTAGAGAAGTCCCAAATTCTGTTGTAGGTTGAAAAACATTAACTGTTTTGGAGCTAAGGAACAATTAAATTGGGAGAAACATTCTTCAAATGGCACATATGACCCTTCAGTTAACTGCAACTCTGAATTTATTTAGATAGTATTTCCAGCTCTACCCACAAATTTCGTTATAAGGTGCTTGCTATGTTTTTCAGAAGAGTCTTTATAGTAAAGAAGCTTTTGTCAGTATCCCATACAAATTGATATATTTTTCTTCATACTGAAAAGAAGCATGATTTCTGATCTAGGCAAACGAGTCATAGTCTACATATACACATATACATGTATATGTATATGTATATATTTCATCATTCAAGATCAAAACAAACAGTTTGTGAAGGCCTTCTGTTTTCACCCTATATGATAAATAACCAGATTCATTGTCATCAGGTTGGGCTTGTGGATCATTCATCTGCAGTACAGGACAAACTCCCTGATTAAGTCAATTGCTACAAATAAGGTGCCTCTGGTATACTGAGGTGTAGAACAGAAGATTCCTCTGGCATCAGTCATGGAAGTACAAAATACTGGTAGGCATGTACTTTCAAAGGAGGTATTTTGAAACCAAATGTACAACCAGGTATTTAATTGAAATTAAATAGCATGCCCATACCCAATGGGAATCACTGGTTCTGCTTAAACTTCAAGCAAATTCCAGCATGCAACAGAAGCATGCTGTGCAGAAGCTCAACTATTTGCTTCTTGTCTTTTGAGCTGTGGCACCTAAAATACGTTAAACAAAACAAACCAAACAAAAAAAAAACCAAAAACACCCACCAAAACAAAAAAAAACAAAGCCCAAGAGTATCAACCTTATCATCATCTTCAGTAAATAGATCACAGAAAAAGCCCTCTACTTTGTGGAGACATTTCTACCTAGAACTGGCCATTTGAAATCATATGGTAAACTTTTAATCAGCAAAATTTTAGTGACTTAATACACTTAACTATTACAGTATCCACACAGGTTGCTTAGAATACCTGCTATAGCTGGAGAAAATAGCAAATATATAGAATATAGAGTGGAAAGTCAAAATGTGCTTTTAAAAGGAGTTGGTGGAAGGATGTGGATCCTTATAAAATGGTCGTGCTTTTCTGTCAATCATAACTGGGTTCATTTTGTCATTGCAGAAAATTAGTGTTATCATCTGATCTGAATTGCAGGAAATAAATGCTCATAGATGCTGAGTTTCAGGAATGGTTTGAGTGAAATGAGCGAAGGAAAGGATTAAAACCCTCTCTTCCTGCATAAGGAGCTTCATAAAGTGAAAAGCCAAAGTATTCTACTGTGAAAGTGCTTCAGCCTTTACTTCCAATCCACATGCAATAACTTTCTGTCTAACCCTAACTGATCACTGTAAAAGTTTCTCTCTTTGGTTCCCTATTACCTCAGGAAAGTTTTGTCTCTATCTTTTTTTGTGGATTTTTCTCAATTTTGTTTTTTTAGTTTTTTCTCCAATGTGATGTTGCTTTAGCTTGTCCCCAAACTCAGGACAAAATTTCTAATGTAGCCACGTTAGAAAAGCAAACTGAAAAAACCCAAATAATTAGACTCCACTACAGTTCTAGGCAGTCATTGAGTTAGCAGAGTGGCTGAAACATCACATGATTTTGAGAGATGCATTACAGTTTTAATACAAGCATGAGATTTTGTAAATGTATGTATGTATGTAAAGCTCAAGGACTGAGAAGGTATTGCAACTAAAGAATCAAGGGTGTAAAAAAGCAAATTCTAAACCCACCTACTGCTTGTGAAGCAGAAATCATTATGGAAAACTCGAAAATACTTAAGGTAAAAGAAGGGTAATTCAGAGGGACACGGTGTACCTATGTTCTCAAAATTCCCCAGTCAATCAAATGCCTAGCTAATGTCAGTCTCTGTATACTTTAATTGGGAAGGAAAAAAAAAAACAAAACAAACAAACAAAACCCATCAAGATTTGTAAATTATTTTCCCCACTGAATATACTTCAATTCATAATTACCCTGGAGGACTTTCCAGTACTAAATAATTTTTTACAATATATTTATTGTTTGTTTTCTCTGTCTTTTTTTTCCCCCTATTTGTCCATACTGAATGTAACTCAGACCCTTAAGTCAAACAAAGCTTGAACCATACAAATTATTAGCAAAACCTTTCCATTCCCATTATATTTTCACCATGTTTTCAGCAATACGCACTTTTAGATTTCAAATTAAATGAACATGTACATGAATACTGCAGAGCTGGGAGCACTCAGAATTTCCCTCATCCTGGCTTTTCCTGTACATGCTATGTAAACAAACACTGCTGTACTAAGAGGTGCAACTTAATGACAGCTCTCTGTTAGATACTGTTATATAAGCTTCACCTCCCACTGAGAAGGGTCAGAGAATGCCTAAAGCTTCTTAATGGTAATGAAATGCACGAACAGTTTCTAAGATAAAGTATCTAGTATTGAAGACATTTTCAGAGCAACTTTTGCAATAGGAATCAAGGTCACTTTTTTTTTGATACTGAGCTCTTTCCATGTTTCCTATTCCAAGTAGATTGAAAGAAAACTAATCAAACAAGAAAGTAGATCTTTTGGCAGCACTCAGAACTCCAGCTTTCACTTGGAGGTGAGAAGTGCAGAACTGACAAAGAGGAACAGATGTATTTCCAATTGTTTGAAGCTCAACAGTAACTGCTGGGTTCAAGTCAGAAGGGTTGTGCCTGTTTTATTTTAATTGCTTTTGTCTGTTCCTAGTGACCCTGTTTTAATATGCACTTATTTTCCTGTATTCCAGGACACCTAGAAACTTAACATACCTCAGACTGCTTCGACAGCAAAGTGGTTAATGTTTGAAGAATGAGTCATTCCTTCCTTTGCCATGACATTGGGTTCTTATTGTACAACCCTGTACAGTACTCAGCAATATTTTTTAAAGATTTAAAAAGCAAAGAGTTACAAAACCATTTGCAATTAACTTGAAATAGAAAAGATAGCACTTTTTTTTTTTTTTAAATCCCATTATATAGTACACCGTATAAATTACAGAGTATTCAAATGCATAAATGCATCTGTGTAACATTTATCAAATGTAATTTTTTTCATTACTGTTGGGGGGCTTATTTTTTCTAGAGTTTTTTCTCCTTGTCCTAGAGACCCCCATCTTCCCTCACTATCACGTATGACAGTGCTCCAGGTCTGAGACGTTGCTGTTGCAGTATCGCATGTTGTTGGGGATGTGGCAGTCTGTGTAGTTAATGCCCCCGTTTGGGGTATAAATGGGCTGTAGTCTGAAATCTCCTTTAAGGAGCTGATCGTTATTTAAGGAGACAATCTGGAAGCTGGTTTCCGTCATCTCCAGGATGGAGTTGTCCTTCTTGGTCCCTGCCTCACAGTAGTCATCTTTCCGACGGCCCCGGTTATATTTCCACTTCTGGGAGGTGTAACGACCTTTTTTGTGCATGTGCCAGCAAAATATACTGAGCAAGACCACGAGGACAAATATCACTGCACCCCCAATCAACCCTGCCAGCAGAAATGGAGAGCCTAGGTTCTGAGAAGTTGTCTGCTCATGGCTGGAAGGGATGTTGCTGCCATTCAAAAAGGAAGCCTTGGTTGTGGCTTCTGAACAGACAGTATCTTCTCCAGTTCGGTAATTGTTATAAGTATCCAGTGGAACCAAACAAATCCGGTAAGTGGATTTGGGCTCCAGATTTACCAAGCTTGATTGCTGCTTCTCTCCACTAATTATTCGTTCATGAACAATTCCTCCTACCAGACTATGGCCCATTTTAACCCACGTGAGTTTATATGCCATCACGGTAAAAAGTGACATCCAGTTGACTTGGATGCAAGTGTCATTCACAAAATGGATAGAGAGCTGAATCCATTCAGACAAAGGAGGTGTCACCCTTTCTCTGTCCTCCCTGTCAGGCACAGTAGGGAGTGTGGCTATGATGGGAGTGAAAGGATTATATTTACTACTTGAGGAAGGAAATGATGAACTGGGAACTAATGTAGTTGGCATGGTTGTAGCTGGGACTGGGGTGATGATAGGTGGCAGACCAGGGGTGGTGGTGGGGCATGATAACATATTCATATTGAGCTCCCTGACTGCCATACCTCGGACCTGCTCTGGTCCCTGGCACATAAAACCCCGTACATTGATGGAAGCAGGAATAAATTTGAGCCATTCAGTGACCCACTTAATGCTGCAGTCACATAACCAGGGATTATTCCTTACAGTGAGTTGTCTCAGGTTATGGAGATTATCAAATACTCCCTTTGTCAACATCCGAAGCTGATTGTTGGAAATATCAAGACGTTCCAGTTTGTGGAGGTTTGAGAAGGCTGTAAGTGGTATATGGGTTATCTGGTTGTCCTGCAAGTAAAGTCTTAGCAGATGTGTACCTGGAAGATCGGGAGGAGGGTAAGTCAGTGAATTCCGAACTATTGAAAATTCCTTGAGCTTGTAGAGGTGGCTAAAGGTGCCTTCAGCTATGCCTTTATTAGTAAGGAGATTGCCATCCACGATCAGACGCTCCAGACTTGTGAGATTTTGGAAGGCCAGGTCTGAAATGACAGCAATTCGGTTTTCATCTACACGAAGTTCTTGCAATTCCAGCGGGAGGCCTACTGGCACACTGCTTAAGTGATTCTTGGACAAGAACAGAAGCTTGAGGCTGATGGCTTCCTGGAATGCCCCATCCTCAACGCCAACAGTGGAGATGGAGTTGTCATCCAGGTGCAGTTCTTCCAGCTTCAAAAGCTGAGCAAGAGCAGCACGTGAAATGGTCTGAATGTTGTTTTCCTGCAGGTGGAGAACCCTGACATTCTTGGGCAGGTTCATGGGGAATTCATCCAATTGATTGCCATACAGGTAGACTGTGTGCACAGACTGGACATTGTGCAACTCTGCAGGAAATCCAGCATTATTAATTTGGTTATTATGGAGGTAGAGGACGGTTACACCCTCCGGTATCCCAAGAGGCACTGAGGTCAAGCTTCGTTCATTGCAGTAGACAAAATTTCGGTCACAGCGGCACACTTTTGGGCAGGCCAAAGTTTTGGAAACCTGTATGTAGAGCCCCAGGGAAAAGATAAGCCATGATTTCATGAGAAGAGCCCAATCTGTGGGCCACATATTAGTCCACAAACCCATTTCTAATTTAAAGAAACAAAGTACCAGAGTGTTTAAGAACTGATAACAATAATAATGCACCGGTAACAAAATCTCAGGTCATTAAAATTGGCTTCTATTTATGTCCAGTGTTCAGGCCAGAGTTAAAGTCCTGGAGGCTAAGCACAAAATAATCCTTTTACAACTGGCCTACCTCCTACTTTTGATAAGGAAAACACAGTCTTATTGGCCAGGGTTACAATGTTTTTTGCCTTCCTCCATGTATGCTGGAAGAACCAGTAGCCATGTCTTTGCAGATGAACAACAGTTTACTTTAAAGCTACCAAAAGTCTGCTTGGAGCGTATTTCACTGAAGTCTGTTGGTTTCTGTCAGCTTTCTGAAGTCAGCAAAGTCCTCATGTCCGCTATCTGCCAGATCTGGCCTGCCTGTAAAAGGAAAGAGAAAATAAAAAGCTGAATAGCATGAAATGTTTAATAGGGAAGATCAAGCCCATTAGAAGACTATTCTAAGGCTGAGCTCTTTATGGATTTCTGGGGAAGAAAAAGGGGAAAAAAGACATTAATATTAAACATTAGCTCAATATTACTGTTAAATAATCTTGAAATAGATTTCATGAAAAGTCATTGCAATGACTGAAGGACTTTCAGTGACTTCAGTGAAGGCTAGATCTATTACCTGCATTTGCATACTATACCTCCAGTCTTTATCCTCTCCCAGTCTGTTTAAAATTCTAGAACTAAAAACAACCCAAACCCTAAACCATTCAACCGGAAATTTTTGCTCAGGTTATTATTTTTCTATTGCAGAAATTCAATGACTGGTATTCACTGATGCCTGACAGAGCAGACTCTGGGCTGTATTATTTAATCACACTCTATTTTATTTATTTTATTTTTTAAATTTTCTACCAGAATCTGGAATATTCTGCTTCTATTTCTGTAATACCATTACATGTATTGTCCAAATTAATGTGTACTGCCAGATTATTGTGCCTTGCTCTAGTGAATTAGAGACTTATGAGGAGAGTCTTTTAAACAAGTATGGCAGTCCACAAATGTAAGATACTCTGCTGTAAGACAGATGTTTTTGCTAAAACTATAATCTTGATATTGGTTCTGATGTGAACTGTGCTGTCAATAGACTTCATGACTTGCTTTCCACTAAATGAAACAGGCTCATCACATCTGCTATGTTATTGTTTTAGGAGATCAGCTCAAACTAAGGTAGTTTTGCAGAACACTTCCTTTGAAACCATAAAGGTTAGATATGGCTTTTAATTTTACTACAGTTATCGGTGAATGGCTACATAAACAAGTGTGTTTGCTTTAGTATAGCTGAGTTACTTAATGTGTATTTTCAGCTTGCAAGCATACTTTTTATGTCCTAGTGACTATTTATTATTCAGCTCTATAACCAAACATTCCCCCTTTCTAAAGCATGCAATGAAAGGTACTGTGTTGTTTGATGTTATGGTCTTGTTATATGTTGTTTCCAATGATTGTCGCCCCTCCCCACGTCCCTGCATTTTACATAGCTGGACCTAATGAAGGATATCAACCTTGGCAAGTACCAAGCAGGTGCAGATCTCAGGATCTTCAATTGCAGTGATATAAGCATAGTTATCTTCCAGGTTTTGTTTATCCAGATCAAAACTCAGGCTGGGATTTCGAGAAAATAGAATTTAAGTGAACAAAAATCCTGTTTCAAAATGGTGGTTGCTTTTTTTTTTTTTAATTATTATTATTATATTTGTATTTATTTATATAATTTAAGAACATCCAGGTCATTTGGAAAGAAACTTACTTTGGTCTTACATAAAACCTTGTTCTACTGATAGAGTTGTGCAGTTCGTAACATGCCCCGATACTACTTTTGTGAATCCCATGGACTGGTAGTGTAGAAAGCATCCTTAGGAGTCAAACTGCTATAACCCTTCAACCTTGCACTTGCAGATTACTGTATTTATTTACAGCATCATCAGGTATCAGCCTCAAGGTTCAAACACAAAAGTGAAACCCTGAAAAATCCTGTTTATCATTATGAATTAAAATTTTAAACATATGTAAATGCAATTCTGTACTATACTATGCATTGTCCTTCTATAGAAACAGTAAGATTAGGTGCCCCACTGTTCATGGTTTTCTCTCTCACAGGCATATTTCAGTCAAGAGTGATTTCTTTTCAATTATGCCAGATGACGTGATACTGAAGAGGAACTCTTAACAGGATTACATTCTAACATGATAACATGAGCCTAAGTGTGACAGTTTATCCGCCTTTAATATGGCCTGGCTCCCATCTAGATCATAGTGCTCTGATCCATCATGACACTCTCTTTTAAAATGAGAATGGATATCCAGGACATCCTCTGAGATGCTTGGGACCACACAGAGTAATAACAGTGTTCTCTCACTTTCCCTTCATCATGAGAGACAGCCTGTACCTCCTAACAGATCCAATACCCTGCACTAAGCTCGCTTCCGATTGTAAGTCCGTTACTGATTAGGTTTTATTTCACTCTCGGGTATAATAGAAAGCCCAGCTGAGAACATGCAGCCACAGGCAGCTGCAGTTCCTGGTTTGCTGGGAATCTCCTAAGAAGGGACTGTCATATTAAAACTGATTTATGCATTCATGTCATTCTACTATTCTGTCCAGTGTACCTCTCACCTAAATAGATGCGGCACCTGAATTATAGATTTCAGTAATAATTCAAACAAATTAGGTCAAGCACACGGAATTTCTCATTAGATATTACAAGAAAAGGAGCTTTGAATGGACAGTCACTTAAGCGGATCTTGGAATTTCTCACCTTTTTTTTGTTTCATGGATTTTGTTATTAAAAATACGTTATAACTTCCCTAATGTTTTCTTCCCTCGTGATGGTAAGAAAGGAAGACCTCTTACTAATGCCAGTATTCTAAATTCTAAATATCAGTCCTTAATAAACTGATACAATAACAATCAGTACAGACTATATGTATTTGGGACTACTCTTGATTTTACTAGCCAAGAGCACAAGGACCTATCTGACTAGATATTTATGACTTCAGGGTGGACTGTGATGTGGAAGAGGTAAAGAATGAGGAAGAAAACTCAAAGATAAAACTGAATGTATTTAAAAAAGTTTTTTGGAAAGGGACTACTTCAGTAGACTTTTACAACTGCTTAATATTAACTTCAAATAGGGCTCATAGTTGCTGTATTTTTCAGCATATCTGAGGGACTTGAATAAAAAAGCGAGTTCTGTCTCTGTGGCAGGAATGTCTACCCAAACACGTTAAAAAGATTCAGGAGTTGGAAACCTGCTGATTTAAAAAAAAAAAAAAAACAACAAACTTTTCAAAGGAAAACCATTGTCCGTAAATTCCAAAAGGCTAGAAAAGCATAAACAGTTTTTCCTTTAGTAAACTGCCAAAACTGAAGGCAGGTAGTCACCCAGCTTCCCCCCACCCATTCCTGGCATGCTGGCTTCCTAAAGGAAGCTCTGTTTTCAGTATGACTGCAAATACTAAATTGAGTGTCTCTGCAAGTTTACTGGTTTTTTCAGAAGAAGAAATTTGGAAGTAGAAGAATTAAAGCCATTCCTTAGCTATTGTGATTTTAAATTTTGGGAGCTGACTGACAAGCTATAGGTGGCAGTAACTTTGCTTATTTGAAGTCAGAAAATTCTATAAACCAATCTAGTACAGAAAAAGGCAAGTGTCATGATTAACTGAAAATTGAAGAAATCAACAAGCAAATGCTTCAATAATAACACTTCTGTCCATCACCAACTTTGTAATTTTTGTTTTTATTTCCTCCCCTGTACACTTGATTTCTATTATTTCTCACTATATCCTCCTTAGACACAAATTATATTTTCCAAGTGTGTAAGACATTTTCTCCCTTACTGCAGCCAGGATATTAAATCCCATTAGAATTAAAGGAATGAAGTTAAGAAAACCGCATAGAAATAGATGAGAAATTATCATGTTTTAGGTGTCCAAATCTGAAAATTTGGCTTAGTTCCTGCAATCAATGGAAGTATTTATTTTCATAACTTACAATGCATTTATGATCAACATTTTTATCTCACTTTTTTGAAACCTGTCTTGTTTATATTCCCTTTTGGCATAACTGATGCTAGCTGGAAAAGAAAAATTCTGGCTTTATGTACTGGATAAAAGATAGGGTGTTTTGATTAAAGATGTTTTAAAGGTTGAAACATCTGGCTACAGATTGGGAAGGTAAAAGTTTTTTATAAGCCATAACTTTACTGGTCAGAATCCCCCATACAACTTCCAGCCTTTGTCACCCTGCTGTGCATAGCCATGAAATAATTACTATATTACTGAAAATTATGTTCAATTATAAATTTGTGGCATTTAGGGGAAAAAATTTCAACTCACTAGTAATCTGCTTGTGGAACTTTTTCCTGCCTCACTGACTGGTATACTGCCTCAGTGTCTCTGCCTATGCTGTCTAAAGAACCTCCAAAGCTGCCCTTAGAACCATCTTTCCCATTTTTCATTCTGCGGTCTTCCAAACATTCAGCCAAGGTCTCTGTGGCTACTTGAGAGCCCAGTGATATTCAGGGAAGATAACAGAGAATAAAGGGAGAAGATAGCATATGGAACCAAGCCTGCATATGAATACTTAGAGCCTTATGTTATAAGCAGAGTATTGAAGTGCTCCTAAAGCCAAGGTTGTCTGTCGTTCTTCGCCTAACCATGGTTTACACTAAGGCTATCAATTTTTCAGATATAATAAGATTAAGAAAACTTGGGTATTCTTTTCTTCAAGGAATCCTGAAAATAATAAAAAAATAGGGCAAAGGAATCCAAGGCCTTTTTTTCTCTGATAGTCTAACCACTTAGCACTTTTCCCAGCAGTTCATCCATTTATCTGGACCTGAGTGCCACACAACATAAATTGAAAGGCAAGAAAAACCAAAACCAGATGGTAATACCTATTCTTTTCACCATTACCAGTCAATGACTCTTATTTAGCACATTTGTCATACATTTTTTTTGGCTGTAAACTACTGCCTGGTCTACTGCAGACTAGGGTTATAATCAAGTCATAATCTTATCTCATAATTATATTACAGTAAGTACAAGGCTATTATATCTGGAATTGAATGATAAACAGAAAACAAATCTAATTCCATTCATATGAAATCCAGTATAGAGGTCCTTGTTCTTAAGAAACATGACCCTGCATATCTATCAACTGGCAACAAGAAAAATTACTGGATAACACCTGACAAATGCCTTCTTTCCATACAAGTAGAGTTCATATCTGTGAGTGTACACATTAATGAGTATCTCGGCATTTTGGTTTCTTGGTGGTTTTTTTGTTTGTTTTGTTTGTTTGTTTGGGGGGTTTTTTAAGTGATTAGGAGTCTTGGGTGATAGTTTGCTGTATATATTTCTCTATGAGTTACTTGTGTTTGAACTTTGTGTTCAAATTTTAATATGGGTCTATAACGTCTACATCAAAGGCACAGGGAAAATGTCCCAAAGGAATCAAAATCCTTTTATAGGAAGCCCTTTTGCATGCCTGCTGTTCTGGCTGCTTCATAGTTATGGGTGTGTGCTATGTAAGAAGATGAGGTAAGGAGGAAGAAAAAGAGGTGAAGAAAAAGAGAGAGAGAGGAAGAAACCATCCTTGGTGCCCTCTTCTAAGGTGAGTATTGATGACAGGATAATGATCAGTAGCTAGTATAGGAAAGAAACCTTAGAGTGTCTTTGTACACTTTTACAGACACAATGAAGTCTATATGAACTGATTATGGCAGAGAAGGGTGTTACTGTCTTTGCAATATTGTTAGCAAAATGATTCAGCAAATGTACACATCTGAACGCTTGTGCCTTTTTCAACTCTGATCAGGATGTTTCTGGTTTTACTTCTCAATTTGAATTTATAATTATTCTCAAAACTCAGATCAGGAAGCCTAAGGATGAAGAGAAATTGATTTGGATCTGCCTTGGTGGAGACAGGGGAAAATTTAGAGAGTGGTACATCTTGCAACATTGGGTGTAAAGACATTATTTGTCATCCTTCTCCTTCTGGTTCTTCTGAAATCTTCGGGTCCTTCAAGCCTTTTTTCTCTTTCCAGCTACAGTCCTGCAAATTATTATGCAGACACATTGCCCAGAAGTATGCAGGCTTTAGGAAATCCCTTTTTAAAAGGCATGCTATTATAGCGAACAACATCTTTGTCTTTGGAAATCTGGATAGTGTACAGGTTCAACAGGACTCTGATACAGCCCAATTCCTGACTGCCAGGAGAGGGAGCTAAGCCAGCAGGAAACTTTCTCTTCCATGAATAAACAAATAAATAAATAAATGTGGTACTTGTTTTCTTCCCACTTTGTCTGTCCTCACACACCTGCACACACTTCTTCAAAGTTGTCAGTGACAGCTGACTTGTTTGATGGCAGCCCTGTTACATACTTGACAAACTGAGTTGTATAGGACTTTGCTACTGGGAAAAGTAGTGCTCCTATATTCTTAAAAAAGCACAGCTCCCAGGTTCATGGTTCAAGACTTTTTACTTGTGAGTTACTACAGAGTGAAATTATTTCATAGGCATGAGGAAGCATGCAAGAAGGAGGGAGAGAAAAGAGAACAAATAATGGAAAAAATAAACGTTTTGGGGAGAAAAAGCTCAGGAAGAACAGATTTTTTTCCTTGCACACATTAACAGGAACCAGTAACAGGTCAAGACAGAGAACCTACTTCAAGACATAACTCTAGAGTGACTGCTGTACTCCAGGAAGCAGAGCTGAAATAGCTACAAGATCAATAGCATTAATGCCTTTGGTGGGACCATGAATTCAAGGCTGCCAGTCATCCTGTCAGGCACTGTGCTGTATGACACACCCTGCTCAGCTCCTCAGACTCCTCCGTAAGTGGGTGTTGAAGTGCCAAAGTTCATGTGTGGAGACTACCTGGACTAATGTTATCTTGATTCCTGTGTTTAACAGTTACTGAATGGTAACAGAAGGAAGTTATTCTGAAAATGTGATGTTGCACAGCTACATCAAGACTACCTCACCTGTGAATATTAACAAACCTCTGTGCCCAGAAACAACTGTGTTTGCAGTTTAAGGCAAAAAAAAAAAAAAATTATCCTTGCTCATTCACACGTAGGTAAATACAAGTTTTGTCATTAAATAGTCTTAAAAATAGGACTGGTTTTAGTAATAAAATCCATAAATGAAAAAGAAGATATAGTGGAAAACATATTCACCCAAATTCATGTTTTGTTTTTTCATACCATCCAGTCTTATCTGAATGACTGTCTTCATGAATTAATCTTGCATGAATCTATTTCTATTGATAGTTTCACCTTAGGAGTTTTAGAAAAGAAAACTGCCACTAAGAATATCCTGCCTCTGGAGTCCTGAATTCTAATGTAGGAAATATACAAGCCTAGTATTTCAACTAATTGTAGTTGTTAGAGTAAAAGTTAATGAGGACACACATGGCAAATTAAAAAGCAAAATCTTTAATTGCCTGTACATGTGCAGACAGGACTCTGTCACAGAACAGAAGGAAGAAGAAAAGATGTAGAACTCCAGGTTTTTTACCACTGCGAGCTTCTAGGTTGTGTAGGACTTCAAGGCAGCCCAAAGTCATTGATAGCCCAAGCACCTTTTTATGAAGAAATATCCTTGCTTTCATTATAAAATTGCTGATTGCTGAAAATTTACTCCAGATGGTGACCATCATGATATTTTCACTCCAGTGGGCAAAGAGGAACAGATGATCACCTCCAGGACTCATATTAAATGGAGTATTTCACCTACTAGCAAAGGGTTATTGCTGTCTTTATTAACCTTGCCCCAAGGCTTAATCTAATTTTTCACCAGTCTAATGCTGCAGTGTTCAAAACTTAACAAATCTGTCAAACAGTGAGAATGATCTATTTAGTATGGCAGAAAATTAATTCCCATCTTTCATCCCCACAAGCTGTTCTCATGTCTTACGTGAAATAGTTTTGATGAATCTCATCTAGGACTCCATAAGTTCATCAATGTACCATGTGATTATGTGAAGCTGGTTTGAGAAAGTTGGAAATGGCAGATGAAAAGAGTCTCACATGGGGAGCTATCCATAACATTTCAACAAAATACATTTTCATTAAAATATACTATTTCAGTGAAGCAAAAAATTTGTATGTAGATTTGTCAGTTTCGATAAGGTTTTCAATAGGAAATGTGCCTGAGGTCCAATGTTTTCTGATCCTTTGTGATGAGAGACAGAGAGAGAAAAAATGAGGAAGAACTTTTCTACCCAAAAACATAAGTATGGACACAATTCCACTTCGTGAAAGCATTTGTAAAATAGTGTTTACATTCCACAATTCAAAACTGTGAAAATTGTTGTGGAATTATCTGCCTCTGGACAGCTGCACTTAACACAGTGAAAGAAATAGAAGGATAATCTTTCTTTGCCTTCTTGACCACTTTCCAGAGGGCTTACAGCTTTCCTTGACAACACTGGACATGACTATTTGAGAAAAACTAATAATACTAAATTAATTTCAAATAATTCCCCTTTTGAAACACATATATTCTGTACTGCGGTTAGCATAACGCATTTTGAACTAAGAAAAAATGATGGCAACCTGCTATTTCTTTGCAAGCAAATTGGTCCCTACCTATAAATTATTCTACACTGTGAAGCAAACAGTTTGCTTTTATCTAGAGATATGTGGGCAGCCTGGCAAAACGTCTGTGGAGAATTTGAAAAAGCTGTTTTTAGTGACCTAAGTGGCTAAACATTGCTGTTTTGGAGACAACATTTTGACACATTTTAAATGTGTTGCATGGTGCTACATCACTGATGAGATCCTGTACGGCGTCATATTACCTTGTGGGGTATCGTTCATGAAGGGTATTAGGCAAATGAGCATGGGCTGTCATATTCTTGTCTTCCATATTTGTAGCATATGGCCTAGAAAGGAAATATGGCAGGAGCTGCCCCTCAACTTCTTAGGCACCTCAGTATAAATAAAGTTGAAAGTGTCATCATAGATTCATCTTTCCAACAAAGGCAGATGGATATCTCTCCTTCCTATTTTAATATTACTTAGCATGCTGCTCCTTCACAGTTCTAAGAACTACTCCATAAACACTGCTAAGGAGCTAGCAAGAAAGACTAATAAAGTTGTTTGTACTCTTAACTTCTGCTTCAGAGGATCTGTTGTGTATGGTGTAATCACTAATGGGGCCAGTGAAAAAAAGATGCTCCCCAGATATAGAACAAATCTTGCTATATGACACAGTCCCTGTAACAGGCAAATAGAAGGTTATCAAACAAAATTAAATCACTGCCATCAGATAGCCAGTTAAAAGAAAAGGAGAAAGATATTAAAATGATGGATGAAGAATGTACAGCTAAGCCTCTGAAATCCCTGTTCAGCTAAATAGCTGAATTATTTATCAACTGTACAATATCTCAGCATCAACGGTGCCTGACAAGAGCCTGGGGATCTGGATTTGTTATCTTTTCCTGTGATCCAATTACACTTTTCTGTATGCACAGGTGTAGAAAGTGCAATAATCTCACTGCACCAGATACGACACAGCACTTCATACAGGAAACAACTTGTGCTCCCACTTATCATTGGAAAAAAAAAAATCAGTAATATTAAATGCTAAAGGTATAACTACAACTGTAACTGTCACACAGCAATATAAAAACATCCATACACTGGTTATGTTGACACCAGTAAACCCACTGATTTTTCTGAGCAGAGAGAGAGAAACACCAGAAGCAGTAGGAGAGAAGAGTTTACCAAGGGTACAGACCATTAACAGGTTTTTTTGCCTCAGTTATTTTTGTTTGGTTCTGCCATTTATTTTTTGCTAATTGTCATTCAAGAGTCCAGCAACTCTATGATAATAACTATTTTCAGTGAGAGAGTCCTGTTGTCTCTTTTTAGCATTGCTACTAAAATTTGCTACTACTATTTGGTCAAGCACATATCCTAAGAATGTTTACATCTGAGGATTAAAAGGATTGAAGAAAATATGATAGGATTAAAGAATTTCTTTGCAGGAATGAGGACCTGGAGAATCTTCTCCAGGTCTTGATCCTGATAGAGAGCAAATTTTTTGACACTTTGCTCTAGATTGGGTTCTCATTTAGTGAAAGGGTACACTAGTACCTTTCCCAAAGATCCATTCAGATCTCACATTTAACCTTGAAAGTTATTTGAGAAGAGAAGGCTGCATGGGACAGAATTTAACATGGGGGCAGCTTCAGTTTTACGTACAAGTACAAATAAAAGCAAACTAGAAATAGTAAATAGACAATTCTAACCCAGTGATTTTCAGCTGTGGAATTAAAACCACAAGAATCTCATGAGAACTCTTAGGGGATCACAAAACAATACATACAGGCAGTGTTAGCCAGCAAAAGCACTGCTCCTGCAGGATGAAGGAGTACCGATTATACGTTTAAACACTGACTGCAACAGTTTACATCAACCAAGAAACTACTATCTGCCTGTAATTTCTGGCATCAGCTCAGTTCCCTGGGGAAGAGAAAGAGCAGAAGAAATGGTGTTTACATCTGCAGTTACAATTTAAGTCACTATTCAGTCTTTCTTCTGCTATACAATTTCCTTGAAGGACCAAAGATGCTGCCAACACAGAAGGTGCTCAAAGACAAAGCAGAGCCAAATGGACATCATTTCCAGAAGCTAAATGTTTTACTCCAGCCAATTTTTCTTTTACCCCATGCAGACAACTGTAGGACTGAATATTCTGTGAGAATAGTTTCGCCTGATATACCAAATCACAAATCCTGTGACCATGAACAGAAAAAGGAAGATACAGTAATGGCAATAGGTCTAATTTTATCCACAATGTACAGAGTAGATACACAGGAAAGAGTCTACCCTGCCATCTTTCTGCATTTATGAAGAAGCAGCTCAGAACAGAATAAAGCCCTATTATTCTGTCTTGAAGCTTCTATCATTTTGTTTTCTCTAATAACTGCTCTAAAACATTTTTTAAAGAGCTTGTAAACTAAACAGCTTTCAACTGTAAAGTTCAAAATCTTTATGTTGAATGAATCCTGGTAAAGATGGAAAAGAATACAGAAAGCAATTCTGCTTTGTTTTTCCACTTCTCCCCTTTACCTTTGAGGTCTATGTATGGTTGCATCAGTTGATCAAAATTGCCAGGAGGTCCACAAATAACATATACCAATAGTAAAGCAAAAAACCATAGTCCTCTGCCATTCATGCTTCATAGTAGGTGATTTTTAGCCATGTGCAGATAGCCAACAGGAGACTTGCAAGCCACTTAAACTCTCTTAGTAGCTTTTAAGTGAGTGCTAAGAGGTGCAAAAGCCTGGAGTTGGCCTTCAGCTCAAATACAAATTCCATCTGACATGTGCCAAATCATTCCAGGCAGCAGAGTCCTTATCAATATGTGTCCTTGTGCTTCTTTTCAGCACAGTTGCTATTGAAAGGAATCATATTATCAGCATTTTGTGCATATACAAAACTAGACATCTCAAATGGGACCAGAAAGGCAAAGAGACAGCTCAAAATAAAACCTGAGAGAGGGCCAAAGGTAGAAATATATAAAGAAAAAGTGAGATAGACTTTTAAGCTATTCTACAGGCAGCAAAATATGCCTGCTCAAAAAGGCAATTATTGTCTTCTTCTGTTTGCGTGCACTCTATTTTTTCAGGTCACTGCATGAATTAAATAAGAAGACACTCATGTTTTCTATGCAGACCTCTGGGTACTTTAAATGAACTACATATAAAGCTCTGTAATGGGATTTGCTGATGGGCTTTTTCTTTGTATTAAAAAATGAGGTAGGTCCCTAATACAAGAATCTTCGTAAGTATGGGAAATCTTGGATTTTGATTTATGTCTACACCAAAATTTTACATACTAAATGCACAGGTTCTTTAGTTACACTTCTACTAATGAGGTATATAGTTGGCATAACTCATTGATGTAGGGTATAACGACAGTGTTAGCTTTACATACAATCCATGGTATTTTCAGCAATATTACCTCTGCTCATCTGCTATGACCTCTATATGTTCCTTTTTTATAGGCACTTATAAATTAAGGGAACTTAAAAGCAAATCAACTTTGATGGCCACGGAAATATTGTTATTGCTACATGCTTAACAGCAGACATAGCCTTGCACCTTCCTGTTTCATTGCATACACTGGATACATAAATGCCTATGTGGAAGCAGAACAGATGAGGAAAAATATCAAAATCCTCTGCTTTATGGAGACATTAATGGCAGAAGAACCTATAAGCATCCTGGAGAAAGGATTTTGAGAACTTGAGAAACTGTTCATCATCAAACAAGAGATGTTGCTATGATTACACAAATAAACCTCTCTTATAGTGCAAATCCCTTTTTACTCCACCTCTGTTTTTTGGGCTACTGCATCTGTGTTGTGTTATGCAGAAACACAGCTTAAACGACAAAGTGACACTGATGATGAGAATAAACATGAAGGGGGAAAGTCATCTGAGGCTTCACCCATCACCAGCACCACTCCCATATTCCTTCAGCTTGGATTTGGCAAAAATTTGTCAGACGTTTCACTCCAAATCTATCTAGACATCTCTAACCATTATAGCAAATAGCTGACTTTAACTCAAAAAGCAGTATGAAGTAGTAAAGGACAAAAAATAAAAGTTACAGTTATTCCAATGGATAAGACTTATTGACTCATATAGGTTCAACCTTCAACTACAGTTTGTTTACTGTAAAGTATTATTTTAGAAATTATTTCCTTCCTATTTGAATCAAAATAAACTGCATTTCCTAATACCATACATTGTGAGAGATGCTGCCACATACTCTATCCAAACACGTGCTCAAACTAACCCACCCTGGCCACAACTACCTTCAAGGCTTTTGAGTCTCTTGGAGATATTTCCCTACTCTGTTACAGTGAAATAGAAAACTATCCTGCATTCAAGAGAAAAAAAAAAAAAAAATCTGTTTCTATATTCACTGAAAATATTTCAAGCATTAGCCCTCTTTTAAAAAAACTATTCAAATCTGCTTAGGGCTTATATGAAGGAAGAAATCTTGTCAAAGCAATAATGTTCATTGTTATTACTAATAAGTAACTACTTTTAAAACACAGATAAGGACTGACTAAGCACATATCAATGTTTAAACACATTCACTGCGGCTGTTCTGGTCACTTTGTGAGTTCACTTTCCACGAATCACTGCACTGCACTGGAACAAAAGAAAATGTGAGGTGATTTGAATAGGTACCTGCAGCAAATTAACTGCAAATATCAGTCTTCACCTGGGAAGCTTCTGACTCACCCTGCCTCACAAGAAGCATTGAATTAAGAAAATTATTGCATAAAAATCATATTTTGAATACCAAGGGACACTGAGATTCATTAAAATTAGTAAGGTATCTGTAAAACAGGTAACAAAAAATATTCCTTTACACAGCAGATAGTGAAATGAAAATTTCTGTGGAAAGAGTTCCACAATTTACTGGTCTTTAAACAGGTTCCCTTAAAGAGAACAGAAAGGGATGCAACCTCTAATATGTCTAGTCCCACTATTTCAGGCACTTCTGGATGTGTACGGGGGAAATTGGATGGCAAAAAGCAACTCTAACAATGTCTTGTCTTCGTTGGAAACAAAAATACTGAGATGGATAGATTGTCGGTCTGTCTCAGCTGAGAATTTCTTGTTTTAGTCAGTCATATCTTAATGTCTGAACTAGGGATTGAGCACAACAACAGAAATGCAGCATGCATGGACTTTTCCATTACATTTCCAGAGTATTTGAGACAGATATTTGATATGGTGCCATCCAATAACGTATCTGATAGCATAAAAGTCATTGAAACAGCTCAAATTCTGCATTTGGAAATTCTGAATGGTTTCTAATGGCCATAAATATAATGTTAAACCTAAACTGATCAAATAATATATTCCCAGGAGCATTCCAAATGCAACAAGGAGGGTCTATTTTGCTTTTAAGGTCATGAGTTTTGGGCAAGTAAGAAAATAAAATGGTAAAATGATGATGCAAAAACATGCTTCCAGGGCTAAGTTCTGGTTCCCTAAATAGCAATGTTCTGCTTTAACTTTAGAGGACTGGAAACTTTATAGAGTGAAGTAGTGACCACAGAAGGAACTGAAACATATCATCATGCTTTATATTCTTTTCTTCAATGACCTCTGCACCTTTCCTATAGAGAAAAACCCAAGCCAAAATGTCTGTAGATAGAATTGTATTGCCTTGAAACTCAGACTGTTTTGAATGTAGTGTTTCAGTTAGAACTCATCTGTAATTTTTATTTATTTAATTTCTATATAAACGTAATTTTTTTCTATTTTATTTGTATTCTTTGTGTTATATAAATGGGATCTTTCTTGTCAGTGAAGCTTTGGTGAAAGAGGTCATCCAATCAGCTGCTATATAAAGTCTGTATGAAGGCTGTGAACTTTCTAGGTTATGTCGTTTCCTTTTTGACTGCTGGGAAGGTTGTCAAACACAATCCTTTGAAGAAAGACTTGCTCACCATCTCACTTCAGCTCTTTTGAGGTAAGATATTTAGAAATACCCTCATCTTTCACAAACATATAGAATCCATAACTTTGTGTTTCAGTGTAAGGAGAGTTTAGAAAAAAATCTCCCTTTCTAAATTAGACACATCACAAAGAAAATTGCAGAATAAATATAGCGATAAAAGGAAACAAAAGCAGAGAATAACCACATCTTTTCTTCTGATACTGCACTTGATTCCATTTTATCACCACCCATAACACATCAACATCCACCCTGATCATCTTTTCCCTTTCTATGTATGAACACTTCAAAAACTTCCCCTACTCTCTGCCATTGTTAACCCAAGCAATAACAATCACATTTTTAAAGTCTATTTTCTAAGCAATCAATATTTTCCTGCTGTTTGAATGTCCTAAAAAATGGATAAATAAAATCCAGAGATGCTCTCTTGACAGCTGTGGTACTGGCACTTAGTAAATGCTTGGTAACAGCAAGAATTGTTTCTTTTCTTCTCTAAAAAATGAAATTACAAATTTGTGATCCCAAAAGATAATTTTCTTTCCATGTTGAATTTGCAGCCTCTCTCTCAGAGTCAGGTCAGCTTTTGCATCAGTTATTTCAGGACACATTAAGCATCATCTCAGAATGTTAACACAGTCATGAGAGTTCAAATACTACTTTATTCCTAAAGCATAATTATATGCTGGGATCTGTTGGGCACAGTCTTGCTTGTCATTGTATACAACATTACTCACCTTCTCATCATCCTTTCTAATCCAGACAGTAGTGTCCAGCCATCAGTCATTAGAATGAACTATGAGTACGATGAAAAATGAGGTGGCAACTTAAGGCTATTCCCTAGGAGAAGTCCAAAGTGGGGTGAAAAGGAGGCAATGCTTGTGTGATGGTTTCTTTTTTCTGATGCCAAATCTTTGATTAAATACTGAGTCAGAAGCAGTGAGGCAGGCCTCTAAAAGGGGAGCTTGGAGAGACTAGTTTCACTTCATGGACAGAAAAAAACTCCACTCTTCAGTCTCTCTTCTTGGTAAACACTGTTTTTTTTCTGTGACAAGCTCTTTGGATGAAAACGACCTTATAGTTAGAAGCAGTAGATAAAGACAGGATGGAAAATGAGACCATGCTTCTAATGCATGGCAGGTGGAATACCCCTGCACCTCTAAATGGTGCTGTTTAATTGATGAAGTAATTATTTTTTCTAAGAAATGCTATGGTGGCCTGGAAACTCCTTAGCATTTACATTTGCAATCCTTATTCACGTATCTGTAATCACAAAGTCTTGCATCTCAGAGAAGACAAGCTTAAGTACTTCTGGGCCCACTGATTCAAGGAGAAGATTCCATAAAAGACATGGCAAGCATACTAAGATTCACAGTAAAATCAGGTTGCAAGTCAGAACCTATAATCAGACATTACCAGTGGATGTGTTTCTTAAACTCAGTATGAGCATTAAGTAAATATGACTGATTAATTCTACTATCCTACCTGGCTTCCCACTTAAATAGTTATGACAACTCTAACTCTCCTAAGCATAATAAAAGGTAAAATGAAGCTAAACACCTAAAAAAAAAGCATTCTCCATCAAGTTGTGTGGGCAGGATGTCCCAGATAGCTCACTATAAAGGTAACAAAAATTTACAAGATGAAGTGTTCTCTGCTGCTTGTGTTCAACAGGCAAGGAAAAGGTTTGGAGCAGCACTACACACTTCATTTAGCCAGTATCATGATAGAGGACATCTTCCTCTTCTAATACTTCTTTTGAAACTTTTAAGGTTTTGGATTTCCCTCCTCAAAATAAGGAATCAAAAGATTAGGCCACGTATGGTTATGTGCTGGCTTTATGAAGTTTTTTTGCTCATACCAGCAACAGTCAATTATATTCACCCTAGCACTCATTTACTCATGCCAGTTCGGGGTTTGCAAGCTCTGTCCTGGAAAGCAGCACTGGCCACGCTTCTGACCAGATGGCTGCCAGCAGGAATGGAGCTGATTCCCTGTTTCAGCCTGGAACTGTCCTCCTGGGTCACAGAGCCTGCTCTCACAGGCAGCCCTGCCGCTGCAAGGTGATACCTCGGCTAGGAGCTGATGTGTGGCTTGCTCTTCCTGCTGTGAATCCTTCCCTGTTCCCTCTGGGGAGAGAAGAGTGTGTGCTTCAGCAGCTTTTGTTCCCTGCTAAAGATCCCTCGCAAAGTCACGGCACCACAAGCATCATCAGCCTCCTCCTGCGATTCAAAAAGCATTTCTATTTTTCCGTTTAGGTTGAGAAATTGAGACATGGGGCTGCGTGTTCCAGGTTCAGCTGTGAACTGCATACACTCCTGTGGTAAATATACATGCTGCAGAAACTGTTCAGCCAGTATCAAAAATAGCTCAGGCTTTTCCAAGAAATACAGGAGAAGACCGAGTATATGGGATGTAGGAGAGTAAGGCCAAGGGCTTGAGGATAAGTGTGTGATTTAGTACACATAACTGTACTAGCTTGGGCAATAACTCTGAGCCACCTTTAGGATGCCTTCTTGCCCCCTTGGAGCAGACAAGAATAAGTACAACTCAGAGTGTGACCTAAATCTGCCTTGGCCCTTGGGATTGGTGTTGTGACTCTACAAAAGACAGTGCTAGATGTTCTGCAGAGTTAAATAAAGTTGCTTAAGGGTTACAAAGTGAGACGGGAGCACAAGTAAAATTAAAAGTTATGAGTTCCTGTCTCTCAGTCTGCATTCAGTCAATGAAACCACATGTCCTCTCTGCTTAGACATACAGCTTTGAAGACACAGCCCTTAATGGCCTGAGGTTTGAATGTTCCATCTTTGTTATTTTGGTTTGTTTTTTTTTTTTTCCTTTTAGCCTTTACTACCAACCTCAGACAGAGTCATTCAAAGCAAGCAGAGAGAAGAAAACTGGTGTCACAGTGGGGAACTCAATTTAATAAAAACACTTGCAGAATTTTTTTGTCTCTTGAAAGCATTTAAATAGACAGTATGATTTACAAGGACACAGGGAAACAAGCACACAACTTCCCCTGATGTTGTGATTAAGAAAGCTTGGAAACTATAGTGCTGTGCTATAGAGAACAGCACAAACATACACCACAGAAAGCCAAGGCAACTATTCAAATCCATCTTTGGTTTAAGCACCAACTACTAAAGTGACCATGCTGGTTTTACCTTGTTCTCTCTGACAGAGAGTGACAAAAGGCTCTTTAAATGCTGAAAATTGCAAGTCTGCCTCTTCTGAATTGAAGGAGGAATTTGTCTTCTTGGCCTTTGAGTAACAATGCAGAGTGAAAGCCAGGAGGAAAAGTTGCACATACTATGTCAAATATGCATGGAAAAAAGAAAAATAAATATAAACCTGGAATATTGAGACTCATATGGAATAAAGTGCCAGCAAACAGGTTTTAATGTGGCCTGAACAAGACATGGTAGAATTCATGGCAATTATTTTACAACATGAGCAAAAAAAATAACCTCATGTTAATAATAACCTAATGCTGCAGATTATCCCAATCCTTTGATTCAGCTTTGCCATGTGGTCAACTTTGTGTTAAATAAGTTAAATAATCTTTCTGCCTTTTGCCATTTCTTGCAACTCTTTTTACTATTCATTGGATGAGCCATCTTAGACCTCAAATGGAGAGAAAATTGCAATAGCGAAAAAATAAACACCTTTTATTCTGTTCCTGGAGTGCTCTTGATTCAAATATTATGATTTTCTAAAATATATGTATTATTTTGAATTGTACAAAAAAGTCTTCTGCAAATTACAGCTATGAAATGGTTTATTATTGAGAGTGTCATTAATTGCAGTTGGTCACCTTAGTCATGTGAAGAGCTTTTATGTTCATGCTTAATGCTCAGAATTTTTAGAATTGAATTTCTAGTGGAAATGCTCATAGAAAGCTAAATAAGACAAACTCAGCACAACAGCTTACAATTCACTGTTAAAGTCCTTCTCAAGACTCAAATACATGTGCCCAAAATCCAAGGAAAAAGGAATGCAAATATATCTCTCCCGTTTTCAGGAATTTCTACTTCCAGGGCCAAATTCCCCAGTGATGAAAATGGCCATTTTATTGTGCTTGTCTAGCTGAGAATATTTCCATAATATTTTGACACTTCAAACTGAAGTCTGACTAAGGTATGGCATGTATATTAGAAGAAATCAGTAAAAAGGAGATGTATAATTCTTAGCACTTTACAAAGTTTTTGGTTGTTTTTTTCTGGGGGTGGGGTTTGGTTTAGTTTTTTGGGGTTTATTTTGTGTGGTTTTGTTGGTTTGTTTGGGGTTTTTTTGTGGTTTTTTTTCAGTTTTGTTTCTAAACGTATCTAAGATTTGTGGAGAAATATTTATGTTTTAAAACGGATGCACAATGTAATAATGAAGTTTGAGAATGTGAATGTTCTTCCTCTCTTAAAAAAAAACCAAACAATAATACCAAACAAAACCAAACAACAAAAACAAACCAATAATTCAAAAATAGCCCAGAAAACCCTGCCCTCCACTGTAATTTTTTTCTCAACATCATGTGCTAATATGTCATCATAACATCTATCATCTGTATGCTTTCTCAACAATATTGATATTGTTGTTTTTAGTAAAGTGCTAAAAAGACTTTACTGTGAGTTATTTTATTGCTTAATTTTGAATATTCAAGTTCTATAACACTTTCTCATATTTTCTATTTTTTAAGTCAGTTTATTTGTACTAGGCTGCAAAATTATGGTCTTTAACTTGAGAAGCCAGAAATTATTAAAAGTGGTAAAAGAAGGTGGTCTATAGGAAATGTATAATTTCAAGAAACTACTACAAAATCATAGTAATGGATTCCTTTCCCATGTATGGATTTTCACAGCTCTGATTCTACTCTACTGCCATTGAAGGCAGTGGAAAAATTCCCATTAGTTTCAGTAGGCCCTTTGTTTTATTTTCAGAAGTATTTTTTAAAGTTTCCCATTTTGAAGTTCACATGGTTTAACCTTGGGTGTGACCTTGAGAGAATATTTATGCCCATGAACAGAGAGAATTACTGAAGTCAATGAGCCTGGAGGGCTGGACAAAATATCATAACTTACAGTGCTATATTCTGTTTACTGAATAGAATGCCCATCACTTGACTTTATTTCTCCATTCTGCTTTATAATTTGAGATACGTAGCTGTGCAAGTTATGCAACAGTTATACTGCTAACAATGGCAGCTCAGCAGAAAAACACAGTTAATACTTGGTGGAATGACAAGGACATAAAACTGCAAGAGAGTGGTTTCAGAATGTCAGGGAAAAACTGCAAAAAAGACAATTTTCTCCAAGTTTCTTGGGATTATTCTGAGCAACATTTAGTGTAATAGGCTTGAGAGAAACATTTTCAAGAAAGTAGCTGAAATTTTGTTTTACATAAATTCCGTTGATTCAGGAAAGCAATTATTGCTGCATCAAGGGATTTTTTAAAGACATGAATAATAAACAGGATAATGGGCTCTATCAGTTTCATGGGATATTTAAGGGTGTAATTTACTTTTCAAAACAAAAATTTATTCTAAAGTTTCATCTGGTGATGCAGTGCACCATCTTGCACTGTGTAAAATCTCATTGCTATGGTTTGATTTAATTGGAAGCAGAGATAAAACCACCACTGTGTATTAACAGCAGTCTCACTAATTAATGTCAGCCAAAACTTTAACTCATTCCAGGCATTGTTGTATTTTGCTTTTAGTCACGTCTTTCTAAAAAAAATCAATGCCCCCTCCACCTCCTCCATCCTGATGAAGCTCTAATTGGTACTGGATAATGCCAGGGAAGAACCCAATGGGAACCCTCTACTGGATGTTCTTTCCCCTATTCTGTAACAATGACCTAAGTTCACATACATGTCTGTATTTCCACCCTTTCATTCCCTTTTTCTCTACTTCACATTTATTCTACATTCTTTCTCCCTCATGTCTGCACTCCCCAAGGTGAAGAACAATCCACTCCAGGAGGTTTCTGTGGATCTCAGCAAGCATGGACGGGCTTTTGACTGATATTCTCTCTCTCCTGTGACTTACATAAACTAAATGGCATTTGGATTTCTGAAAGAACTTTACTTGGTTGGAAAGTGAATATGTCTTTTATTCTTAATTTTTCAAAACGGAATTTCTAAGGGTTTTTTTTTTATCCCTCATAAATATCAAAGTAATTTTGTTTCAGTAGCTCCGAGTTCCCCTTAGATTTGTGAGCTGAACATTTTGTTTCCTTTAGTGTGCTGATATCTTTCTGAAACAGCATCTATGAAAAAAGCACAGGAAATAAATCCATCTTTCTTGAAAGAGGTCTCCTCTGTTAAATAAAAGGGATTTAAGGATGTCCAAGCTCTACCCATAGGAGATAGCAAGAGCATTTAATACTCACAGTCAATGTACTTCTGTGCTAAATTACTTTTGCCCTCTCAAGTGTAGTAGAAACCTTAGTAGGTAATGATGCTCCAGTCCAAATGAAGACCAGCAAATTCATAATCAAGAATAAATGAACATTAGAAAACCTATAAAGCCCCTGACATGCAACTAGGCCATTTTGTTACATTTGGTCTGACTTGATTTCATCTGTAAGTACAGTAGTACCTAGCAGACCCTTCCCTGATGAAGGCCAAATGTGCAAAAGTTCTCTTGACCTACTGATTTTAATAAAACATGCTCCAATGTTTCTTTAAAATTAAATGTCTAATTAAATGGCTGGGGATGCTAGGTATCAAAGGACTGCTGGATACCTGAAAGTAAGCACCACATAATATATTGTTTTGCAGTGAGTTGAACAAAGACATCACTAAATTTCCTATTAAACATTGTTAAGTGATAATTTACTGGAAAGTATTGCAGATGGTGAGTTCAGGAATCAGGAATGAAAAAGTAGTGAAGGACTCAAAAAATATGGAAAAAGCAGCATATCATGAGACATCTTTTATGGTTACCAGTAAAATAACTTCAAGTAGACTTCCCTTCTGTAATTAGGACCAATGCAAAAATGCATAAAACAGAGAAAATAAACTGTACATCGATAAGGTCGCAGAAAAGAATAGTCAAATTCTACAGAAAAACAGGATAAACTTGTGTTAAGAATCCTGATTATCTAGTATCACTACTTACACACTGTCCTAGGTTACTGCTAAATTGTATCCCCATCCGTCTGTTTAAATCAAAAATGAGTTCTACACCTTTAAGACTGGATCTAAGAGTGAAAAAAAAGCAGTGGAATATCTAAGGCAGGTGTTTTCAAAACATCAAGATAAGAGTTTGCAGTTTTGGAGGACACACAGGGAGTGTTGGCTACAGTGCGGACGGCGAGAGAGAGCTCTCCTTTGCTTTCTGTTAGTTCGTGGCTAGCTAAAGCAGAGAAGTTTTCCAGACTGTGAGTTTCTTTTCCTTTTTTTTTCCTTGGAACTGTTCAAACCTACTCTGGACTAACCCCCAGCAGAGCACCAAGAACTCATCCCTGTGGCCCACCGGGCCTGGCTTAAGCCTGACATTTCCCAGTGCCAAGAACTGACACAAACTAAGCAAACCGAACTACACCCCCAACACAAACTGGCTAAATTTGTCATCTCTACAGAAAAGCAAGAAGTTTTGTTCCTTAGTATTCATTTATTGTACTTAACCTATTAAATAAACACATTTTTTCCACTTTCCTCTAAAGAATTTTTTTTATTTTGTTTTGTTTTTTTCCTCTTTTCCTTTCCTAAACCAGTTAGAAGAAAAAGCCATTAGATTAATTTTCTGGAAGAACCTATTCAGAAGTTCCTTCCCAAATTTACCTTAAACCAAAACATATACACACACCTTTGAAAACGTTATATTTCTTGATTGCACTGTATTTGTTTCAAAGGCTTTGATGGTCGCCTACTGTATATATTTGTCCTTCTGTTGAGATAAAAAATTCTGGGTTTGGGAAATTTTCTACTATTGATTGCTGGACAACTGTTGTGAGAGGGGAGAAGGAATGGATGCACCTTTCATTTTTCTTAGCGCTCTCCTGTGTTTCTTGAAGCAGCACAGTCTCTTAAGTGCACACTCGACAAGGATGAAAAAAAAATGTTTTCAGTTAAATCTGTTGTCAGGTTTGTGTTTTAACTCATTTTCTCACTCCACTTATATTTAGAGAGAAGGCATTATTATCCTAGTGCAGGTGGTATTTTTCTTCCTATGTTCACACGGGAGACCACAGAGACTTTAATTCACAAGTAAGAAGTTGCTCTTACTTGTGAACCCCTTGTTATTTGTGTTGCCAGAACTGTTTTGACTTTTCATCTTAAACTGGGCTTTAAAACAAAATTTTCTGGCCTGTAGCTTATAACAGTAGGCAAAACAGCCAATGTGCAAGGTTGGAAGGCTGCTTCTGGCATTTTTCTACCAATACTAATAATACCAATGCAGAATCAATCATCTCCTCACACCTCTACTGAACATAATACTGCCACAAAGACTTTGTAAACCCCTGGATCTCACATGACCTAGGCTCTGATATCTCTGCTCTAGTATAACTCCTGACCTGCTGCTTTAAGGTAGCTCTGGTACTTGCAAAATTTAGAGGCGCTTGATTTTTCTCTGCCAGAGAAAAGCTGGACTGCAAAACAAGTTCAGAACACACTTCTACAGTGTGTGCATGAAAAATCATTGAAGCATTGTTAGAGCAATACAGGAGCTCCTACCTCCCTTTCTTCACCAATAGTGTAAGCAGAACAGGATATGGACACGTGTCAAATGGTGGAGTTTATAGGGAGGGCTCCAGTGTGTCTCCAGCCTTAGTGATGGGCATTCAGCACACCTGCCTCTTCTTGGATTAATGGGGAGGAAAGCATGCATTCATGCAGAGACTCTGGCCTTCATCCCCACCTCAACTATTATAACCACTGTCAAAGTGAAGAATGTTCTCAGAACATTACCAGCAGCTTCAGACAGATTAGAAAAGGTGTGTACTTTGTCTGATAATACTCATTATATAAAAAAGAGAACAGAAATTTCAATGTTTAACACTTTGTATTACAACCAAATCATAAACTGAATTGTTTGGGGAAAAAACCGTATGATTATCTCTTAACTAATATCAGATTTCTGCTGTAAATAACACAGACATGGAAGTTTCTGAAAGTGTTCTCTGTAATCCTTTGTAAAGAATTTCCCAACCAGCTTAAATATAGAATTTGCAATTAGCAACTACTATAACTATTGAGTCAAAACCCAGATGGGAATACTAGAAGTGAAAAATTAAATTCTGTAATATATTGATAAAAAATGCAGAGATAACTAATGTTAAGGCTACATTCTAATACTTGTTTGAATATTTTAATAATGTTCCCATTTTCAAGCATATAATCCTAATAATGTTCACCTGAATGTTTTATAAATGGCAGATTATTATACCTACCACTTAGAGATCATGATTACACAAAGAAAGTAAGATCTTAACCCAGGAAAAACTGTCAAAAATTAATGAAGCTTAGAGGAATGGCAGGCAAGCTCTCAGTGAGGTCAGGAAGTTTTTCAGACTAAGCTGTTAGCAGTGCATACATCACAGCGACTCTTAGTTTACATGTCCTTTTACATTTAAAAGCATGTTGTAAACATGAACAATTCACCAAACATTTCTGTAGGGTAGATACATATTTAGAACAACTAGTTGAAGCAGAAAAGTGAATAGCTGTATTTTGAAGATTTTGAGCAATCACAAGATTTCTAATAGTATTTTAGATGTTTACCACTTGACTGGCATGCACTTTTCATCAGCGCCTATTTTCTGGTGAAAAGTCCTGAATCAACAACATTAAAAAGCTTTGTACTGCATTGATATAATTAAATTTCTAACTGCAATTTGGATTTGAGTATTATTTAGACATGGCTGATATTTTTAGTCTTCATGCAAACCGGCATCCTCCTACTATTGACCTGGGACCAGTGAACTCTGAGGGTTGACTTCAATCAGTCTCACAATTTTTCACAGAGAACAGGTAGTCAACCTCTGCACCTCCGCTTGGCCAGGTTGCCACCAGCCGCCCTGGCTCTCTGGAGCCAGGGAGATAGCAAAGGCGGATCCTGATTTACACAGATGTGGATTAATATATATAATTCTGGGCATATATCCTGGGAAAAAAGGTCCCATGGTCATATTCACATTGCCTAGTTCAGATCTCGTAGTTACCAATAGCTTTATGTATCTAGCAATTATGGAAAAAATTATTAAAGCTGAGGCAAGAAGCTTTGGAAAATATCGAGAGTTTTATTTGTCATTACTATTGAAGAAAAAATTATTTTAAAATTATAAAATTCAACATAATTCTCGTTTTCACATGGGTTTTTGAGGTACAAAGAGAAAATAATCAGAATTTAGAGCTAGAATAGTTCAGATTCACCACAAAGCAGTAAGGGTCAAATGCAATTAGCCCTAGCTTCCACATCAAAGTCAGACAGATCTATAAGAGTTTCTGCATGACCTGTTCCTAGCTTTAACCTATAAAAGTTTAGATTGGAAAGAATGTCCAGAAAAAAACACAGATTGTAGACATGGTATTAGATTAATATATGAGGAATTATTTGGTTGAAAACTTTGAAAATAGACTACAAAATCCCTGAAACTTTGGCACATTATTTCAAATTAATCTCAGCTGGACCCGACAACGGTTACCAGCTGATGGCAATTCTGAGTGAAATAAGGAATTAGATTCTAGTGCAGCTACCACTGGGTACAGCCAAAGCCACAATTCCCATTTGGAGTAACTGATCCCTTGTGAGGCTGAAAATCTCCGAATAGTAATGGAGATGAAACTATCCACTTATTTCCTAGAAGGTCCCACTGAGATAATGTGAGGGACAGAATGAGACAAGTATGTGTGAAAGGAGGATGAAAGCATGGCTCATACTTCCACAAGACCTGTGCTGTATTTCTTCTTTGAATAGAGACATTCATTGTTTGAGACTTTCAGTCTCATAAACCAGCACTACAATTAATTATTAAAAAAGCTCAAACTAAATCTTTTTTTACTCACTGAAATGACAAGATGGGAAAATACAATACAATATATAAGTATGTTAGTATATTTTCTATTCCGTATGAAAATGAGAAGTCATTTAAATACCTTTATTCTTAACCTTCTTAATATGGTATCAAAGAAAATCTGATCACGTTCATATTGCCCTTAGCCAAAAAAATGAAGGGAAAAAATTATCTATGCTGAACATAGATTTATGTATGACCTCTAGTAATATTAATGAGAGCCTTTTAGCTAAATCCCTAAGCCCTGCAGCAACACCTACACTTAATAATTCAGTCATAAACTAAAAAGATGGTGGAATAAGACCTAACAAATAGCAAAAGAAGAAAAAGTAAAATCAGAAATCAAACAGTAACAGGAATTGCAACATGGGATGGCAAAAACACTGTGGAAATTCAGTTTGCAGGCGAATAGGGTTACTAGATTCAGGGTCCTGAAGAGTTAAAAATAGAGCTTGTGTGAAGAGGAGTGACAGAAGTCCAAGAAGCATAGGAAGCTCACTAGCCTATCATCACCTCCAGAAACAGTGGCATATGCCTCCATGATGGTGCAGGTTGGAAGATATGGTATTATTTTCCAGGGATGAATCAAAGTGACACTTTCTGTTTGTGTATTGTTTTGTTAGTGGGTAATTAGCTTCATGGGAAGAAGTTTATCTGTCCTTGTTTCAGCAAAGGCAACAAGGAAGAAGATATATATAAACAACTCTGTGCTTTTTCAAGCCAAAAACCCTCAAAATAATACTTTAAACTGGTGGTTCTCTTGTTATAGCTGCCTGTATATTAAACACAATTTTACAGCATAACAGTTTTCCTCTATTTCATCATATTAGAAGTGCACTGAAAAAAACCGAGACACATTCAGGGATGAATACGTCAGTTTTTGCAATCTAAGCTGTTGTACCTTTTAACTTCTGTTCTCTTATCCCACATCTTGTAAGTTAAATCCTGTATCAAATCAGACCTCCTACAAACAAGCAGTCTGATGCAACAGAAAGCTAGATTTAATGGAATTATACTAAAAATATTTTTGGGCCAAACTCTATGTAACAGAATTTCTGCCAATGAAGGTCATCACAGGAGCAGAAAATCTAGTAACATTTTTTACTATGCTATTACCTTAGGGTTTAACTATAGACAAACAAATGTCAGAAGGTATCATTTCCATGCCATGAGAGGCTGCAAAGATATATCTTTTAAATTAAATAACTATTTGAAAGGCAGAAAAGAAGTTGAATTTAAAGCAGTCTGAACAGTGTAGCTGGGACTCTAGCACGTCTTTGATAAAGTAATTTTTACACCTGGAAGAGCTTTGCTGCAGAACAGGGTCTTTATGCAGGGTGGGCAAAATGAATAAAGATTTCATCTACCATGTGTTCTAGAAAAAGGCCAACTTCTTAAGGAGTTAAACAGGAAGAATTAAATTCAAATATTAATTTAACGTGCAAGAGACTTCTCCAAATTGTAATTCACACTGTGATTCTGTTAAAAAACTCAGATGTGATTAAAATTAGTGTGATTTGGTCGGCATTTGTGTGATGCCTGTTTCCAAAAATGTTCAAAACCCCTCTGCACGCATTCAAATCACTAATCACAGTTTGTTTCTACTTCAGTTTCTCTGTAGTGAAGTTGAGAAATTTATCTACAACTTGTAAATTGGCAGTGCAAATGCATTTTGCCTCTTGCAGATCAAGAAGTTTTGGTTAACTGGGTGTCCATTTTGTCTTCTTATTTTGCATTCAGTCCTAACTATAGTTGGATTACTGCTTTATGAATCTTTATTCACTTTATTCACTTTAATCACTAGGGCAAAAATGACTACAAAAAATTGCAAGGACCATGTTTCACAGTAACGGATGTAATCTAAAAGTTGCATGGCATTAAACAGAGAATTGTAATTTATGATTGATATATAGAAAGGAGTTACAATCACCAAAACAAAAGAAGAACACCACTGGAACAACTGAGTGCTTTTCCCTCTCCCCCTCTTCCCTCTTTCTCACTTTTCTATTATTGAAATTAATACATTGATATTGACAGAATTTATAGGGAACTTCTTAAGGACAACATTTTAAATGTACAGAACCTCATTTTTCTTGCACTTATAAATGAAAGGGTTTTCATCATTAATGTCATCATTTTTAAAAAGCAGTGAGAGTTCTAAAGAAAATCTGAAGTCTCTTTTCTGAAATTTGTCGATAACATACACCACTGTATGGGTGTAGGTATATGTGTATATTTTCCTGTGAAGTTTTTTCTCATCCTTCTAAATACAATACACACTTACCCAGAGAAGTGGTTTCAAAAGGGTTAAAGGCATAATATTAATGCTGTACTACACTGATGTCAGCAATTTACAGCAGGATGCTGGATTCCAGTGCCAGAAGCTATGGCACAGGAGAGAATATTATTTTAACAGCATGATTCTCTATGAAAGCCTGTCATCTTCTGTTCTTGAACCTTTGCTAATGTACTGAGGCAACATGCCCAGATAGAAAAGGAATGTTTTTCAGCTGTTATGTGGTGGCTATTAATACTGCTGTACAATAAATATGATGCCACTGTTTGCCATCATTTTAAATTGACAAAGACATAGGAATCTCTTGGGACACTGTGTTTCTAAAGGGCCACCCTTAATTCCTTATTCAGATGAAACTCTTAATAACCTAGCTCACAAGAAACTTTCCTTTTAAGAATTTTAAGCCCTTGAGACCATCTGGGCACAAATACCATACTGTGTCAGGCCAGATTCACTGTGACTGACAGGGCATAATGCAACACAAGTTTGAATTTTTCTGCATTGCTGCTCTCACACTCCTTAATATTTGCTTAGCATACTTGACAATATGGTCAGATCCAGCACATGCTCAGTAGCAGAGAAGAGCTGAAATTCTGAACATTATGACTGATGAACCATTTTTGTCTGACTAACAGACATTGCAACTCACAGTGGATGAATAAAAAAATTTAGCCTTTAAGTCTTCCCAAAATTTCCTTTCCATTATCGCTTCCCCAAATCGCCCAGCTGTACTACTAAGATATATATACTTATTCTTCAAAACAAACTAAAAGGCAAAGAGAAACTTTCTGTCTACTATGGATTTTTTTTTTTTTATGTATGGCACTTTACCAGTTGCTTACCATTTTCTTTTGGCTAACAAGTTTTTGCAACATTACAGCCAAAGACTATAGAGGTAATTTTTCAAGACTTACACACGTGCCCTTCTAGGCAAATTATCAACAATGCATGTTCTTGAAAAGATAATTTTGTCTATCCTACTCATCAAAAAGGAATGTGAGTAACCAAGATGAGCAGATGCATCTTAGTCACCTGAGCCAATTAGGTCACCCTAAGGAAATGTGGCCTTTCAAAGCATCAGGTCACTCACAAAATCAGCTTGGTGATCTGAGAGAGCAAGAAATTTCTGTGGAATCAGTGGAACTTACAAAAAAAAAAATTCTATAGAGAAATACATCTCTATATGTGTATTTCTTATATGTTTATAAGAATAAAACACTTCTTTAATGTTAAATCAAAGTAACTCTTAATACTTTTTATACCAACATTAAAATGTAACAAGCATGTATCTATTAGTGCTTGTATTTGAAATACAGTAGCGTAAAACTGGTTGTTTTACCTGTTCATACCTACTTATACACAATTCCTGCTCAGAAAGCCACCTGCTTTTCACGTACTTTTTTGTCTCCACTCACTCTGATCTGCTTTTCTGCCCAAAATACAGGAAAACAGAGAAGCATAACATTATTTCTCTTACACATTAAAAAAGAGGAGGAAAGTGCATGCGTGTGCGAGAGGGGTAGATCTAAACCCAACTCTCTGACTGCATCACCACTGGAAACAAAAGTCAAGGTTTTACAATATCTCAGCAAAGGAAGTAGCTAATCACAGGAACAGGTGATCTACTAGTCAGAGAACAGAACTGTGATTTGTACAAGCACATGCTGTAGAGCTAGAGGAGGCATCCTGGGTCAGTGAATCCAATTCCCTGCTATCATAAATAATCATGTCATATAATCCCATTCATCTCATCTGAGCTCCATCTTAAAACCCTTTTTATGAATTTGTGGAATAAATGCATTCATAGCTAGTTTATATTCATTTGTTCTTGTGTAACCTTGTCCTTTAGCAAAAATAACTCATCTTCCTCCTGCCCCCCATTTATTTATAGAAGACAATCATACTTTTTCTCAGCTAGTATTTTGCTAGGCTAAATCAAACCCTTTCAGTCCCCTCATGTAAAACAGCTTCTTCATTCCCCTAGTTATTAAAGCAGCTAGTCTATGTACTTGCTCTGATTCAAACATGTTTTTTTTAATACTCTCTTCTATGCTCTAAATCGTTTTAACCCTTCCTCTATTACTAACAATCAAAATTTCTTTACCTACTGTAGATACTTCGTGCATACTAACCTGTCCTTCCTTCCTCCCTCCCTCCCTCTAGGCCAAGGCACTCAAGTGTTTTGTGATTGACTCACACATTCAAGTCTCCCTTCCCAGCTGTTGTTCTAGCTTACTAGTTAAACCTTTGTTAAGTAATAGTATAAATGCACCAGTACTTAAAATGCTTCAATATTTTAATAATTTCATCATAATTCTGTCTTAGAACAGTCAAAGTTTTCAGATATTATGACAGTACTCTCATAAGAATTAATCTTATTCTAATAAAGAATCTATTCTAATCATAAGAATTAATTTATTCTAATAAACTAAATTTTTAGATGAAAATGCAAGTAATTGTCAGAACCAAAGATAAGGTTAGAGGAATTATAATAATAATATCTATAGAGACAAGTTAATGCATTTTTAACTCCCTTTCAGTTATTTAACACTGAAAAAATTGTTTCCAGTCTCTTAAGCCTCTAACTTTCTTCCTCATGCTAAAGAATTTCACCAGATCAGATGTTCTTTTGAAGTCTAGATAGAAAAAGTACACTATCATTTTCTTCAAGAAAACCAGTTATCTTGTTAAACACAACTATCAGGCTAATCTAGCATGACTCCTCTATCTCTGGATAATGCAAATTGTATTCCATCCCATTTTACACAGACATTCATATTCTTAAATAATTGTTTCAAAATGCATTTTAAATCCTTGCTTATGATTAGGGCAAAGAACCTCTAGCCACAATAAAAAAGATGTTCACTTCTTTCTTCCTTTTCATATCTTCTCCAATTAGTGACGAACGTTGCAGGACTTACTGTTTCAAATCTCCAAGGTGAAATTTATGCATCCTTCATACTTGCTGCATTCTCAGATGAAGAAATATCAGTTTTTAAATACATGCTTCCACTAGATTTTCTCTCTGCCTTCGCACTTTTCAGCGTCATTCCCACTGAAATGTAGTAAAGAGTTCTAACCCTGAGCCTAAGACTTAATTTAACTTATTTGGAACGAGCTATAAAAAATTCTCTCATCTGTTTCCCTGCAACAGGCATAAGGAAATATGCCACTCAGAGCATGCTTGTTTTGCTTGCATTTATATGCTGCCTTAGAAATAAACCCCAGTGTTTAAACCTGCAATTGTATCTCCAGTGAACGATACTATCATCTCCTATTCTAAGTGTCCAAATGTACCCTTCTGGGATCCTTCCAAATCGTTTTGGATGAAAAACTCTCACATTAAGTATTTTCCAGGAGCCCATCTAGATTAAATCACTGCAGTCTATATTTTCACTGTTGTGCTATGATAAGTTATTATAATATTACTATTGTTATAGACTAATGCTACATTGACAAAAGTTGCTACTGTTTTATTACAATAACTTCATAATTCATTAAAGTAAATGAGAAGAAGAAAATTCTGCATAGGCTGAAAATTATAATCAGAAATACATGCTGCATAGAAAGTATTATGTGCGAAACATCTTTATAAAACATAGGTTAGAAACATAGGCTGGTATCTTAGAGATATGCAAATTTATCAGAGCTAACCTGGTAAATAAATGCTGGAAAGGCACAGAATGAGAGGATTAGTGTTAATAAATACACGAAAAAGGAGTTATAACTTCTTTTAACCATATGGTAAATGACACAATTCTGAGTAGAAAAAGAATTGTTTGATATGGAAAATATATGTTGTACATCACAAAAGGGAGAAAAAGGGCATGACAGACTAGTCAAAAGCAGTGGCCGTCACCAAAGGCTTCAGAAAGTCCTGAAGATTAAAGCACCACAGATTCTAAACTCTTAATTGTTCACATTTGTAAGCAGGTTTCTGAGCTTCTGCTTAGTTCCTAAATGGTTAACTGCAGTCTTATTCACTCCCATACAAGGGCACACAGATTCATATTTTTTTTCTACCTAAGAATGTCTTGTTATCCATAAAAATGGTTCTTATTCTGAGCATAAATTCCACAGCACTTAGTTCAGCTGGATAGCTCCTAACTATAGAGAATACAATCTTTAAGAAGTAGTTGACTTCCAGACCCTTGATCTGATCTAAGGGAAAAGACACTTAAGAATATTCTCCTTATCTACCTAATAGCTCTTGTATTATAATATCATCTGTCTTCTGTGCTAAATACTTCTATTTTGTGAGTGTGTCCTTACAATTGCAACAAATTATACTGTGAAAAATGCATATTTTCCTTTGGGGGAAAAAAGAAAAGCAATAAAACCAGAAAAATCTCTCTCAATGTTAACTTCAATTTTAAAGAATTTGAAATATTTAGATTTTTATGGGAAATTTCATGCAAAGGTAATCTTTCACTACATCATCTTTAAATGTTTTAGAGACAAAAGATGACAGTGCTCTGAGCAAAACTTCTGGGATTTATCAGAATTTTTAACCAGCAAGGACCAAAGGTTAAATTACTTCACCAAGTAAGCACAGTGAGTCAGCAGCAGAGTCAGAAGGAATAAGCCCCAGGAGTGAAATTTCATCTTTTTGAAACCAACATAATTTTCCCAGTATTTTCTGCTTAGCCAGGATTTCACTTCAGTTTCTATAGTGTGCTTCTGCCTCCTCTAATCACTAAAGCACAATGGCTCTAAGAGGCTCTTCAGTTACTAAATTTTTAAACTACAGTTACTAAACTTTTAAAGGCTGTTTTGATGGTGTTGCTGGTGATATTTTTTGCCCTCTCATGTACTTGATTTCACATGATTTTACAAAAGTGCTCATCAATCATGATTTCAGTAATATAAGCTTATGCAAGTAGCTTGATTTAAAATTTACTGACACTATAATCCCTTTAAATAGTTCCAGCATAGCATTAACTTATTATAGAGAATGACAGTATAATGCAAAAATTAAATAAAGTAAGTGACAAATAACATTTCTGAAGAAAGACAGATCTCATGTCAGGCTATTTGCACTGAAGAACATGATGGCAATGTGCCATATTTGTGAACTTGATCTAGAAACACTTTAGCAACCTTTTGGTTATTTGTACAGGACTAACAATGCTAACATTTTCTATCATAAATATTTGGAAACTGTGAAACAAATAAAATAAAATAAAACAAAACTTTTGTATTTTTGAACAGCCTGAAGAATGTTGAATAGACCATCAGATTAAATTTTTTCTTCTTTCAACAGCAAAAAAAAAATATTCAAAAATTACCTTAAAATAACTTTCTTTTTTTTTTTTTCTTTTTAGATTATTACTATACTTGATAAACTTATCACAAAAATTTGTAAATTCCAAGCTGCTTATAGTTTTTTTACTAACACTCAATACTCAAAAATTAGTGGAAGCTTAGCTTTGACACCTTCAATACTTTCTTAAAAAATCCTAATTTGTTGATGATAGTGACTGTCCAGAATTTTGTTCAATATGCTGAAGAAATATTTCAAATTGAAGAGGTGATTCTTTGGTTTAGTACTTATATTTTTAACCAATTCAGATGGCCATATTTTCCAACGCAATTTTACCAATGACATTCCATCTGGACAGCTACAGTTCTCACATTGCTGAGATAACATTATTGCTATTAATAATCTCAAAGAACCTCTGAGTTTGAAGGCTCTGAGTTTGAAGTAGAGCCAGAGACGGCTGCATAAAGGTCATTATTTTAATAGCTATAATATTAAGGAAACTGGAAATTCCATATACTTGGCTTGGTTGTCCTGTATGTTTGTCTTCAAAAAGCCAGAAATCACTGTGACAGGAAGAACCCTTGCAGGAAACATAACACTGTATAAATGACACTCTAGTGCAAGCTAACCTTATGGTAAAATAAATATTGATATTAGTAATGCCACCTAAAGTATCCACTAAAAGTATCTGAATAGAAATATACCTGCCTGTCTTGTGTGCAATGCAGCAGTTTACCTCAGCAATTGGCATTGCTTCTATTGAAACGCTTTATTTAAAACTGATTTATTACACCAAAGTCCATCAGAAAGGGAATGGAAATTGAGGAGATGCACAATGGGAGTAAGAGAGGACCAGGAAAAGAGAGAAGACCCAAATGCACTCAGTGTTAAAGTTACTTAGCATCATTCTACAGATTTCCACAGTATGATTTCAACTATTGGCTGCACTGTAGGGCTTCTTTTGTGTGAAGGTGGTTTCCTGAAGTGAATGGAAATTTAGACATTTTTAAGGGTTTGGCAATTAAGGCCTAAGGATATAATATCTGGAAGAAATAAATAACAAATCTTATGAATATGTGCCTGGACGAAAACTCTCCTTGTGTTCAAACTGACTCCTACTACTATTTCAGTGCCTTGTATTCTTAATTACCTAAGGTTCTAATTGAAGACGACGCTGTAGTCAGCGCATTCTGTTAGAGAAGAGATGAATCCTATGGTAGGGCTCAACTCTGATCAATCAATTTTGCTATTCCAAATTCATGGATAAGTGAGAAGGTTCCCTTATACCAGCTGTGCCTGCTCTGTCACTTCAGAAATATTTTCAGCACTAATACATCAATGCTTTGTCAAAGCTCATTTCATTTGTGCATAGAAATGAGGCTTACATAATTTCTTGAAGACTATGTATTAATTATTGCTTTTAGAAAAATATTCTAATGTTCTACTTATTTGAGACAAAGGCTAAAAGAGTAAAGCTGCCATTCTAGCTAGTAGGAAAAGTATCATGATTTTCAGTTTCTCAAAAAATGCTCAGCATTTCTCACTTTTTTTTTTGGATGATATCTGGAAACAAACATGTTTCAGAAAGGCAGTTTATTAGGTTGAAGAATTCAAGCCTAAATGTTACAAATATATATGGAAAATACATAGAGATGTATCAGGTCTCAGGCTTACAAACTTTCTTTATCATTTAGGTTCAAACTAATTTTTACATGGTTTTGATGAAAAATTATAAGATGCAGTACTGAGCCTGAATCATACTCAGAATTTCTGTGTATTAGCTTAGATTATAGGTGTTTATATAATAAATTTTTGTCTCCCTTTGTGATGAATTCTTGTCTCAGTGACCATGTTACACTGAGACACTAAGAAAAGGAATACATCCATTTCCAGGTGGCTTGTAGGACTTTACAGTAGAGTAAATCTAGTAATCAAATCAAAAGGTAAACTTTTATATGTGACCATTTATTGGATGGATGCTCATTTGCATGACAGGGAAAGCATGAAGACCTCATAAACATATTAAGAATTTTAGCAACTACTCAATGACGTGCTTGAATCAAGTCTTAATTAATCATAGGGGACGTGGAAAGAGTAGTCAGAAGATGTTACCCTGTTTCTTTGATGTCAGTGGGAACTATTTCTATTGATTTTGCTGAAGGACAAACCATCACCTACATCTTTCACTCCAGGAACTTCAGTCACTTATATTAAAACAGAGAATCTTAGCTATTTCAGTGCTATTATGCCACACAAATGACCTAAAAATAGATTACATTCAAATTAATCCATTACCTGTCACAATGGGCTAGTATTAAATTTCAGGGGTTTATGCAGCTCAGACTTGTGTTTAGGACACCAAATTAGTAATTCTTCATCACTTCAGATACATTGTTCCACCAATTAAAAATGTTTTATTTGAAATTTATTTAAAGGTTTCTAATATTTTCAGCCAATTCTGGACAAAATATGAGGAAGAGAACTTGTGACTGTGTTAAATTTATGAGGAATGGATTCCTCATTAATATCTGACGTTCTCTTTAATTTTTTGTTCTGCAAAGGTAATCAGCTCAGATAATCTAGTTGACTGTTAATTCTTCTGTTCAAGTCCTGAACAAGTATAACTAATCTAAGAAAATTATGTCAGTACAGACCAACTGTGGAGCAAAGCTGCATGTTCAGAACACAGAGTATATATTCTAGTATCATCAGATACACTGAATATTGAATCAGTAACTGGATGCCACATTTCAGCCGACAGAAGCTCACCCAGTATAATATTGCAGTATTTTCTGTCCAGGAAACACTTGGGAATGAAAATTTCACATAAATATGAGAAACTACTAGGATAAACTGCATATTTTCCAATATTCTTTATTAGGGAAATTAGTTTGGGAAGTTTCAGCAGAGAAACGAGTTGTGCAAACCAAGATGTTGGAGACATAAATAAAAGCTTTGCCTTGAATAAACCTTAATTCCTCCCATGTCTCTAGAAGGAAACTGGTTTTGACAGACTGTATTTTGCCTCTGTTTCATTTAATTATCCACATCAACATTTACCAACGGAGAATGTCTTTGCTTAAATTCTCATTGCATTCCAGACAACCTGCTGCCTATTCTTATTACTTTTATTACTTATTGCTGTTGTTCTGTGGATTTTGCAGGCCATACTGCTACAATTTAATTTTTTTTTTTTAAAATTCACCATGAGAAAACTTGATCTTCAGAAAAAGCTTTTACTTCAATCTGTCTCACATTTATATTTTAGGCCGTACTACATTTTGAAATTAAATCTTTCTCACTCAAAAACCTAAAAATATAAAGGTGGTGCTTTTTGGTCTTTCCAATGCAGATAGTTGAAAGAAATTTCCACTGAAAGAAATGTGTTTAAGTATGTGTGGATACCTTGCAAAATGGTTATCATGTTCAAAACTTATTGACTTTTACTGGGATTGAAAGTGTGCAGAATTCTGAAGGACTTGACCTCAGCTGTGGAAAGGAGACCGTTTCTCAGATTTATTTTTGATCTAACTGGAAAGAGAAGGAGACAATGTCATATGCAGCATGAAATAGAGGCCTGCATTTCACAGGACTAATATCGTAGTCACTTTTGGGACAGAGTGGCAAGGTAGGAGAGAACTCTAAAAACCTATTGTTTTAGCACGAAATTACTTCAGTAGAGCTGCACGACTCTTAAGCTTTGGGGAAAAATAAAGCAATTATAGATACTGTTGAGTAAGTAATGTTTTTAAGTAAGTAATTTTTAATCAAGTAATGCGGAGTTAATTGTCCCAGGAGCAAAGCCCCTAGAAGTCAGCCATTGCTGCCTGGAGATATCTGTAAAAAGTGGTATATGCATATGTTGTAGTCATGGTCTCTTTGTTATATTATTCTTCAGATTTTTGCTGTACTTTCTTGAGAGCCTTACAATGTCCTTCACCTACTTACTTCAAATTCACTTCTTTATATAGAAAAATCAGATATTTTGAAGCTGCAGCTTCATTAGGAATCATCTGATTATAGTAATATTTTTAATGTGTGTTCTTGGGCTGGAAGCAGACAATTATTTTCCTAGGTTTATTTTTATTATTCTCCCTGGCCCTTCACGTAGCAAAATGGCAATATATAATAAGCACATGTATGAGTACAGGATGGCATACTAATCACCAAAATAAATCAAGAAGCTCTATTCAAACATTGTGAAATTTTTTGTTTTGGAATGATATTTTTTTTAAAGTTTATATTAAAAGCAGAGAACTATTTTACATTTCCCTATTACTTAGTATTTTTAATGTAAATCTAACACAGTTTTACAAAATAATTTTTGAACCCACCCTTTGAACTAAATATAGTGCTTTATGATTCTGTTTCAAAAGTGTTGTGGATTTTTGCAATTGCTTTTTAAACTACTATGGATATAGGTAGCATGGACAAATAGGTAGATTGCTGCAGTTGCCCATGTGATTTGTCAATGTACTGATATCTATACATTGATTCATAAATCATGAGCACTCTCTACTTCAGGCATTTCAGGTCTGTACATGCACTCTGTTTCTGATTATTTACAGCTCCAGATATGTTTTGCCATGACACTGTCAATTGGTCTGATATAAGGATGTTCATTTTCTTTCTGCTTCACCCTATAGGTGAAGATTGGAAACAAGGATTAAGTCTCTTCATTTTCATTTATGCAGACGTAAAGTAACTCCAGATTTGAGAAAAGCAAACTTATATTTACTTTGGAGAAAAATCTGTGGTGAAAGTGTGACCAGTCACAGTTTTTTGCCATTTCAGGATTTACAATTCCTTTTTCCTTATTGGTAATGATACATCATGTGAAGACTTAAACAGTGAAAAATTATCAGAAAGTTCCCCCTCTATTTAAGAGCAGTAACATGAGATATGGTGTTACTTATTTCACATTATTTTATTTGCAGTATAGCAAGGCATATAAGGGAAAAGTTTCCCAAATGACTGTCAGCAATTATAGAATGCCAGTGCTTATTTATAATAAGGAGAATCTTCCTCTGGAAAATTGCCTGAAAAGCAAGAAATTCACTGGGATCATGAACTCAACTTGTGTAATTACCTGAGAGAAAGGAAGGGGAAATTTGCTTCTTGTCAGATCTGGTCTAATCTCGTCTTCCCACAGCCTAAAATGACAGTTTTGTACTGATATCTATTAGTGAACCTGTGGACTCCCTCCTCTCTGATAGGAGATGTTAACATAGATGTTAACAGACTCATAGTACCATGAAAATGCAACCCTTTAATCTCGGTGGGAAGTCCTAGGTTTCAGCATGTCTAGGGCTTTAAGCATTGGAGGTTACAATAGAGGGGCAAAGTGAGGGAGAGCAAGGGTGAGAGACAGAAGCTCTATGTAACATTATTAGAACAATCCATTCGGAGTAATTTTTGCAACATTGTTATTTGCAGTTGGAATACTCAGCAGAGTTGACATCATTTTGCTAATTACTTACCTAGATTACGCATGTGTATCAAGTTAGTGGCGTTATAAACATGATCAGTGCACCCAAAAATTATTGTGTGTACAAACCACTGCCCCAAATTTCATGATCAGAAGGGAATTTAAATATTTTCAATTCTGACTGGCCAGGTCTCATGTTGAGTATTAGTAATTCTCTGCATGTTATAAAGATGTATTATTGAACATCTCAGAACACTTTTGCAATGGCAGCTTTCACTAAAGTTTTACATACTGGTGTTAGGTTAGTACAGTGATGAGCAATGTAAGATCACATAGAACAGAATGCAAGGTGGGTCATTATTATTCACTTTGTTTTATATCTTGTTGCAAAACATTGTACTAGTTTCTATAAATGAAACAATGACTAACTAAAGGGCACATTTATTATTAGACATTAACAGTCTCTGGGGTACTACTGAAATTTTTACTGGAAAAAGGACACTAAATCCTGAATAAAAAAAACATCACTGGTTACCAGCTAGCAAAGTCTTTTTGCAAATTCTGGACATAAATATTCACTGCAACACAGCAATACTGAATTTTCTCCAACAACATTATAGCAGTTGTCTCATGCTGTTCTTATCTTTCTTAGACAACACCACCATCAGAATATGCGCAACTATAAGCCTAATTAAAATTTAAGAATGGCAAATTGATAGACGACCTCTGTCATTATTCCTCCTACTCCTGCAATAGAGAGCTCCTGCAGCAGGAGAAATTATCTAATTCATTAACACTGATAAGTTTGACATTTACTGCAAGTGTCAAAAGTCCTCTGCTGCATTGATAAAGAAATCTGTAAAAAAAGGTCTGTAGTCCTCTAGCAGAAGGAGATGATGGTTAGGCCAGTAAATTTTTTAGAGCCATTTTACTTGCCCAAAATAGTTACATGCCCATGAAAATCAGGCTACATTAGTTATAGCAATGGTGGAATGCATGAAAAATGTCATGGAAAACGTGAGTCACAATGGGCATAGCAATTGCTATGAGATGGCTGTAAGGATCATGACTGCAGCATAAAATAGATGCCTCAATAAATTACTCCGCAGATTACTCTGGAACTCCAAACTGCATGGCAAATAACTACAATAGTGCTGTAAACCTGACCTTAGGCAATTGCATGCCCAAGCATTTCCAGTTAAATCAAGAAAAAAAATATTTACTTTGCGTGATGGATTTGAAGATCAGGGTCCTCTATTGATTCTGAGGAAGCCAGGGCACGAACAGCAGTGTCAGATCCCAGACTGCAATCCTTTCCCTTTATTGTTTAAGAAGGAAGGCTGTCCTACAGTCACGGCTCTAACAAGGAGCTCAGCAGAGAAGTTTTCAGTTTTTATGTTGTGGATAATTCAGCTGTAAACTGGTTGAGCCCAAATTTACTGCAAGTGCTACTACAAATCTAATATCAAGCAGCTTTCTGAATCTGCTTGTGAATTGGAATTCATTGATCAAACGCTGTTCTTTACTCTTCTTCCTATCTTATGTTTACATTCCCTTCTTTTATATCAGGAAAAATAGTGTAGAGTTTGTTGCTGATAATGTGCTTTTTATGAAGACTTGTACAGTGTGACCGAGACTCACGTCTGCTTTGTAAGAACAGAGGAAGAAAAGCATGTGGAGGTCAAAGAGCAGTTTGTCTTCCCTACCTAACAAATCTTTTCCCTTATGACAGGGACTGGAAAATAAGGCTCTGTTAATAGTGGTGGGTTTACCTGAGTCCACCTTTTATTTCATACAGATCACCAATTACTATGACTGGAATGCAAATAGTAAGAAAAAGATTTTGTATTCAGCAAGAGAAACCCTGTGTCATTTACTCTTCTTGTAAGCTTTTAAAATATTGCACGTTTTTGTTATTTCTTTTAGACTGTTAGGAAAGATAAATCAGAAACCATAACACTGTTTCTGTTTTCAGGAATGGTATGTTGACTAATTTCTTACCCTAGTTAGGGTATTTTAATTTCCACTTGTATTTCACTTGTCTGATTTGTCTAATAAAGTATTTGCTAATCTGACAAAATTTAAGTTTTCTCCAATTTCTTAAAATCCATTACTTAAAAACATGTTTGGCTAAATTTTAGTGCTCATGAAAAGGGAAGGCAGATACCAGCGAGCGAATCATCACACACTAGTTCCCTGGTACAGTTCTGCCAAAGCAGTTCAATCCCACACCTGTCCTGGAACTATTCACAGAGCTAATCTATGCAGTAGTTATTCCATGTGGGCAACTATCCATGAGAGGCTTGACTGAGACCAGCCAAATTCATCTGCTTTGTGTTTTATTACTCACAGGAAGCTTGATCTGAAAGAATGAAGGGCTAACATGTTAACTCATACGGTGCCATTTTTCCACTGAGCTTTTTGTTCTCTTTTACAGTTACAGTACCTGAATTCTAGTCAGATTCTTTACTGAACTTTCTGCAAGATAACAAGTTAGCAAATAACTAGAATTACATGTTGTTCTAAATATTATTGCTACCACAACACTCATGGAGAAGGCTAACACTGTAAAAAAATTGCACACCCTCACTAACAAAGCAAGGACATATATCTTTAGCGTAGCCTTCACCATGAATTATCTCCTTCCTTCATATTAAGGGCTCAGACTTGGTGCTGATGCTGATTATGGGCATTTGGTGTGCCTGGGGGAAGAGAAATGCCAACCTTCCCATCTGGACATGCACAGGGAGTTTCTGCAGCCGTTTCTGGTTTAGTTCTCAGTCTGTATCACCTCTTGTCCCCTGACTGCACAATCCAGTGCTGAATTCTGCCCTACCTTCAGCTGCAGGAGGAGCATACTGCAGACCATAGTACAGAGTTTGATCAATGTTTGACCTAGCCAGTGATTTTATCAACAGGACAGCATGAATACACTGATGATGAAGAAAAAAATCTTAATTCTGAATGTTACAGTGCACAATTAACGTGTCCTTCATCGGGTTTCTTATAAACAGTAATAAAGACCTACTTTGGTGTCATTTGCTCCCATGACACTGTCCCAATTGCTCCCCTAATTCAGTCTGTTTTTTGTCACATAAACATTTGTCTAATCTGTTTCAGATGGGATGTCTAACAAACAAAGCTGACAGGATCTACATTACATACTTTAAATAACAAATAATATTAATTATTCCCCTTTGATTTATCCATGTAAATACACTTTCTGTGAATAAACCCATTCCTGAGAGGAAAATTTATGATTGGTTTCTCACTAATGGCTTTATCCATCCCATCTTTACTCTGTATCTGTTTTTTCTTATGGTTAAAATGCATAGTTTCTAAAGATGCAAAAAAGAGAACACAGAATAATATTAATAGGGAATAGGCTAAAGAATAAGACACTCACAAAACCAGCAAGGGTTCTGTTCTAGAGGTAACACACTCAGAGAGAACATTAACTGAGTGATAATTCAAATGTGCTATGCCCACCACAGAAACAATTAGGGGAACCCACCAGATTCTTTTGTCCTATCTTAGATGGTCCTAGAAGGTGCACTGTCCTACTTCTCCCTCTCATGGCAGTCATTTTCTTCTCAGATGAATAACAGCTTAGGTGATTAAAACTGTGATCACTAGGAAATTTTGATTTTCTGTGGCCCATAAACTCTGGGCTTAATTTGGTCTGGACAATTTTGATTACTCACTTTCATCCAGTTTTTCAGTTATTTTGTAGTTGCTTTCCCTTTCCAGCTTTTATCTTCCCTTGGCACAATACTTCAAAATTTGACTTTCAAAAATGATATGAGAAATATTTAAATGAAAATAATGTTTCTGTGAGCATTATTATTTCAGTTTTGATAGTATCTTTAGGATACTTGTCCTCAATGCACCTGACATGACAGACATAAGAGGATGAACTCCAGCTTAAAAGAAAGATCCTTCTAAGTTGAAGAGCAAACTAAAAATTCTGATTTAGCCTATGCTGCCACATGCATTTAAAAAATAGACAATGAAAGAGAGAAACAGGAGAGTAGTACACTGCCAGCAGAATACAAACACATGTCAATAAAAGTACCCCAGACAGTGGAAAGGCAAATTTCATAGCAAGGCTCCAGGTCTTTTCTTTATTTCCTGTTGTATTAAACAGGAGATAATCTTTTAGCATCACACTGAAAGAGTTTAAAAGAATGTCTTTCGACAAGCATTGGCAATCAATCAACACAAGACAATATACAGCGCTATATTTAAACACCCCTTTCCAAGACTGCCAAGTATTTTTTTCAGAAGATTTAAGCAGCCTGTGATCTGACACTGATGTTATCTGAAATTTAAAAGTGTTTGTTCTCCTAGTGCTCAAAATGGATCATCTTTCTGCAGCTGGTTGGCTATACTAGAGGATGAATTCTCTGGGTCAGCACATGCATAACCAGACAATCATTTGGCAGCTTGTAAAATATGACTGCATATGAGATATTGATGGCCCAAGAGAAGTTCTGAATATCAGAGGTTCATAATTAGAATATCTATGCATTTGATTCAATAGAGTTTCCATCAATGTCACAGAGATGAGTGGTTATTAATTTCAGAGTCATCTCTGCTCGTACTGATTTATGTACTTTCAATTTTGGACAAATGAAGGGTGAAGAGTTAAAACTCTTCTACCTAGAGACCTTCTTATCCTTTGAAGGGCTCTGAAATTTATAATTGCCTCTCCTAGTGCTCAGGATCAAGCTCCACAGTTGGTAAATCGTGACCTATTTATGATCATGCCATCAATCCACTTTCAGTCGTTCTGTCCTCTTATCTGTAAATTCACAGTCACACCATGTAGGATGTGTGGATCTGCTGATAAGACATTTTTGCAGGAAAGAGAATCTGGGCAGATCAACAGTTCTGGTGCCAGAGCTGCTGGCAGCAACTCTAACATCTCATTTATTCCAGATTTATAAAGATCCACTGTGCTGATCTGAGAACAGAGCTGAGTGTTTGACTTCTGTGATAATAGACAAACCTGTATGTGGCACTAAATATAGAGTTAAATGGATACTGATGAGATTATCCTGCGTGGAACAGAAAACAACCATCTTGTTAGCATTAAGATTTCCACAGCTCCTGAACTGTGGGATTGGGTGTCCTTTGGTTTTGCTTTTGGGTTTGTTTTAGTGGGTTTTGGTTGGTTTTTTCAGTCCTTATTTAGTTTTTATTGAAAGCACTTTACTGGAATTATACATAACTAAAGCCTAAGGTTCTAGGATATCACACAAGACAGGATACAGAACACTGTATCCAGAATTTAAAATTAAATCAAATTTCAACATTTTTCTTAAGACTGTATTGAATGGAGTAATTCTTGTGAAAACTGTTCTGTATTAATTGTGGAGGGAAAGCACTATAGGTAGAAAACCAAACAAACTAGAAAAACTCATATAATAGTTTCCACTTCAAAGTTCTGCATTATCACTGTTTGCCCTACTACCTAGTTAAATAATAAAAAAGGAAGATGCTAACTAAGCTTCAGAAGGAAATAAATTTTGTTAAATAATCTTTTGCTACTCTAATTCTCTTGAAAATTATATTTTTGAGCATATCCTCATGTGCATATATTTCCATTTTTATAATTTTAAGTACATAATACCACATGAATAAAAAAGATTTTTAAAAGGAGATTTTTATAGGGCTCAACGTGGATAAAGGGACTAGACTATCATTACTGTCAGGTGCTCTACCATATATGCTTAGGCATCTCTGGGCAATTATAAGGGACTTGGCTCTGTCTCTGGCATTCAAAGTGCACATTCTTAAAAGAATGAGAGGTGTCCATTATGCTTTTTTTCTTTTCCTAAGTTCAAAGCTATAGAGGTAGGCACTTCTCTCCATAAGTAAAGACTGTATTTTGACTGCACCACTGATAAATAATAAGGTTTTGAAATTAGTTTTGTTGAACAATGAAAGTAATTTCTCAAATTAAAAAATAAGTATACTTCTACTGGCAAAATGCACTTTACAATTTACTGTTGAACTGTTCAAGAAGCAGCTCTTCACTGAGCAGCACAGCAGAGGGCCAGAATAAGCTATTTCAAAAATCACTAGGCATATACCAATTTGATACACAGGATTTAGCAATACAGATGAGAATGACTGTCTGTATGTGAACATGTTCTGTTAAATTTTAACATTCCCTCACTGTATGCTCATCTTCAATGCGAGGCAATTTGTTCTTAGACAACAAAATCTGTTTTAAAGAAGGAGAAACTTAGCAGGCTGGTTAATAGCAGATTTTATTTGCTTAGTTTACTTTTGTATTGGAAATTAATTTTCAATGGGCAGTTCAAAGCATAAAATGATGAAATATTGAAAAAGTTTAAATTAAGAAAGAAAATATTATGAGCATACTAGAGAAAGAAGCGTGGGCTGTTGGTTGGCTTTTCCTGTCTTTTCTGCCTCCACTTTCTCTTCTCCAATGTATAACGTGGGGGCCTACAGCAGTGGATCTGTACATGATGTAATAGGCATGTAGAACAGTAAAATATTTAATTGGAGTCCTACAATAACTGCATCTAACACCAATTCAGGTATCAAAATGTTTTGAGTTTTGTTGGGTTTGTTTCATTGGGTTTTTTTACATAACAAATGATGAAACTTAAGGGCAAGTTATCAACTGATATGGCTCAAGAAATAATATGTAGTCTTGGAGCATTTCTGACTAACTCCAAAGCTAAGTTGTTCAAGATAAGAATAAGGTTAAACCTAGGCGAGCCAATGAGATGGCCTGTGAAACCAGATGAACAAGACTGTTAAACAGGGTATATTTAGTTGGATGCAAATCTCTCAATGACACAAGAAGCACCACCTAGGAAAAACTTCCTAGATCACAAATGAAATTATAAGGTACTGCTAACAAATACTCCCTCATTTGGAGACACCTGACATGGTTTCAGTTAGTATTTAAGGCATGAAACATGCTCACTAAAACTCCCCCACTCAGCAGAATCATAATTCAATAAATGATATGCACACACGATGCCTTGTCTACAGATACTTTTTGCAGAAGTGTACCTATGTATACTGTGCCTGTAAAACATATACTGCTGCAATCTTAATAAAGACACAATTCTAATAACTTAAATTACTTTTACCTACATAATTTGTTTTCCTATACATATATGAAGAAACTACTATGAAAGCATATATATATTAGTATAACCAGACACATGCTATTGAGGTTGTATCATCTTCAGTTACAGCTAAATGACATCACTTTGGGTTATTTAAATCATTACTCACATGAGTAATACCTAATAATGAGAAGAGTGTCTGTGAAATTAACTTGCCAGTGAAAGAGAGAAGGATTGAGTCTGGAATCAAGTACAATAATTTAAAATGCAGTTCTTCATCTGTGAAGTTGTATTTCATAAGCACAGGTAAGTTTGCTACAGACTCTTTCCATTGACCTCAGGAGCAATACCTCTTCGGAACACCTCAGCTTTTTTACCCAGTTTAGAAATTTCCAACACAGGGGAGGAAAAGTACACCTTTTTTCTTATTGTTTAATTTGACTTGCAGTTCACCAACAAAATTAATTTTGAACTAATATTAATTAAATATGCTTTGAAAAGTCTGAGTGAAACCTCTATGATTAGACAGTCACAGTCACCTGTATATGTAACACATACAAAAACTGTATATATATCCACATATATATATATAAAACCTACATTTCTTTTTCAAAACTGAATATTAATTCTCATGTTCTGTCAGTATGATATTGTTATAAAACATTGTTTTTGCATTTGTTTCCAATGACATTGTAAAGGTCATCTTTGTCTCTGTAGTAAAAAAAAAAAAAAAAAAAACATACAGGAAATTTTAAGAGAAAGAAATATTTGTACTCTGAACCTATAAGTCTGCAGTTGATGACCTGTGACTGCAGTTTGACCAGGTTTTGATCCTCTGCAACCTGCGTGAAGACTGAAGACTCTGCATGAGCATTACTAAGGCCTCCAGAATTCCTAGGACATGCTGCTGGAGCACCTTCCCACACAGACAACCCTTTTAAGGATGATGTCTCTTGGCGAACTCTTATGGATCAGCTTGGCCAGGTAAGAGCTGCCAGTGCAGCTATGTGGTGCAGCACTGGAAGCACGGTCAGAAAAAGCTCTACTCTTTAGTTTAATTTTGGTTTTATGAAGGAATGACAAAAGCTGCCAGTGAGAACAGGGAGTAACACCACAGCACATTGATATCTGTTTCCAGGAGGTGCTGTTGAGGATTTTCACTCAGAGCTCTTACCTTCCCTGCTCTCAAGAGTTCATGCAGCACTTCCACACGGTTTACAGTATTTACTACAAGAGAAGTGTGCAGCATCAGCCTGCCCAGGCCTTCCTGAACACATATGTACATGACAATCAAAGTCTAATAAATCAGATATGAAATTTCAAAATCTTTTGCTTGTAATGCTCCCACAAGATCTCAGACTCTCAGACAAGATCTCAGACAAGATTAAAAAAATCTTGAAAATTTTGTCTGATTTTTTTAAATTGCTTTAGATTAATTAAGTCATCTAGAAGGAGCTAGTTTGATATCTGTATGATATTTTTAAGATAATAAGATTACCCATGACAACTTGCACACAATAAAGAACTTTGGCCAAAGAGCGGAACTTCTCCCACTTCATCCAAACTTTTTCACTGTGATATATTCAAAAATAAATGATGATAAAAGGAAGTAAGAAATTCTGTGGCTCAAGGTAAGTCTCTGCCTGGACCAGGATTTGCAAAAACACAGTGCAGACCATCACAGTAATCTACAGATTCTTGCCTGAACTACTGTTCAAAATTTATCTTTTTCTTCAAAACCTTTTGAAGAAAACAGTCTTTAATCCACAACTGTTGCATAAAATTTCAGTGATAACTTATACTGTGAATAGTTAGATGGTGTTTAAGAGTTACAAAAGTTGCCTGTTAACTTGAAGGCCAGGCCAGAATATTATCTGACATCTAATATTCTGCTTAGTAAGGGGGAGAGCCTACAAAGCACTGACATGGGCCTGTTAGAAGCAAGTCACCTCTCACCTGGGGCCAAAGTAAAGCATCACTTTGCAGGACCAAATCTGGCAATGATCTGATCCTGTATATCAAAAGAGAGTCTTTTTTCTGAAAGGACTTAAGCAGTTTCAAAGACAGTACCTTAGAATGATAAGCAATTTTCTGTGTCACATGCCTTTTTAAATACATCCTCGCATTAAACTAGGCTAGAAAAGGTTTATTAAAAAAAAAAAAACAAACCAACAAACCAAATAAAGCAGTCATATATTGATGCAAAATATACAGCAGACTGTTTCTAGATAGAGTTGAAACACAAGATTTCTTTTAAAAAGGGAAACTTTACAGACCTTGTTCTGCATCATTAAGTTTGCAGGAATGCTGAATAGAGCATGATGGATTTGTTTTAAGTTGCTGTTAGTATTTAATTTTGATACAGTTCAAGGAGCCACATCAGAGGAAGGAATCAAAGAGAGAAAAAAACCCAAACAAACAGCCTGTTAACTGGGAAAATCATCAATTAATAAAAAAGGAAAGGTATAAGAAGGTCCCAACACCTTTCACCAGTGGCAAATTAAATTGTAATATTCCTAGGGCATATTGTTTGATGTGATTAGAATATAATTTGTTAAACAGAGTAAAACTTTTACTTCAAACACTTCTTTCCTGAGTATCATCAATGGATTAAGGTATGGGTTTGTTTAAAACAAATTAATAAAACATGCCATCATTTTAATGATGATCTTTTTGTGGTTGCTTTTCTTTAAAGGAAGTCAATTACTTGAAAGGTGTGGGTTACACATAGCTGTAGGGCAACAAAAACTAATATTTTCAGTGTATGTTAAATTAGTCTTTTTAAAATAACAGCTGTATATTATTCTTTTCTACTTTTATTTTAATAAGAGGAAAAATACCAGTATTTGTTTTAAAAAAAAAAAAAAAAGAAAAAAAAAAAAAAAAAGAAGAAAAGATAAACCAATTTTTATACCTCTGAGGCATGTTCCATGTTCCAATTCTTTTGGTTTCTTGAGGGAATAAAGAAAAAGCTTTGCAGAAAGAGTTCTAAAAAGACTGCCCAAGGGGGAGGGACAGAAACACCTAAAAACATCACATTACTAAGTGCTGAGGTAATCAACTACAATCTGAGAAATGTCAAACAGTGGTATTCATCTACTCAAAGATTTTGCTGATCAGGTCCTTAACTGCCATTTACAATCACTAACTAAAGTATGGAATATAGTTGTGGATATAAACAAGAGGCAAATTAGTATTGGGAAGCTGGGTTTAATAATCCCCTAAAAGAGTACATCTGTTTTATAAAGACCCCTTTTTCCTTGATCTCTGACATGTATTCCTAACTTAGACAGCACTGGATTTTTATTTTTTTTTTTTTTTACATTTTTTAAGCACCCTGCTACTATAAACTCTACTCATAGTATATTTGATCTGAGTGTTTCTCTCAAGTTTCAATTATGTAAGCACTGAGGGGCAATAAAACTTCACACAGGTTCAAGCCTTTAGAGTAAGTATTATAACATCAGACAAATTTAAATGCAATTCCTTTAGTAGTGATGTTCAATAGCACTGGTTACTTCTTATTTTTCTGATTTTTTCAAATATTTATCAAATTATCACTGGAATAGCTGAAACACTGAAAACACTTTCATGTTTGGAACTGGAGTTTGGTTTTATTTTCCTGCTTAAAATACTAGAAAATCACATTTTGTTTGCAATGAATACAAGATTTATAACCTAAAAAACTAGGTGATTTGCAGGTATACAAGACTAAAACAACTTATAGTCTGTGTTTCCAATTCACTATGGTGAAGGGAAAAAAAAAAAAAACATTGACTATACCCTTCTCACAGATAGAGGTCACTAATGGACTAGATTTGAATCTGCCTAGTGAAAGCCTGAAAGTTACATGAAAGTATCCTAGACAAAAATGAACTCATTTTGAGATTAAAGAGGTAACAGAAATGATTAAGAAATAAAACTCTCACCTTCCTGAAAACAGTATTATCTTAAGTGTGTCTTCTTTCTAGTCCTTTAAATAGAAAGTTCAGTACAGAAAAAGCCTGATAGTTTTTCTAGTTTCAACTCCTTTTTGTTTTCTTCACTTTGTAAAACTATATCTCTCCTTCTTTGCTGAGGGAAGGGTAGGGAAGTCAGCCCTAACGACATCCCACATTTTAGATACTGCTATTTTAAGCAGCTGAATGCAAGCACATTCTTGGTTCTTAAAGGAAAGCATAGCCTATGTAATGCAGATTCCAACTGGAAGGGTGTAGGGTTGCGCAAAGGAGATATGTCTACATCCTAAATCAAACTATCCAGCAGGACAGGATATAAATGTGACTTGTAACAGTGGCTCAAATTAGATCCAGACTTCCCCAAGCCAAACACAGATAGCATCACCTTATACAAAATATAGGGTGTATGTGTGTGAGGAGCGACTCTTAAGAACACTGCATGCATTCCAGCACCACTTCTTGCTAAAGCCTTGGACTTTGGAAAACACTGATGTCTGTTCTAGTCACAGGGAGTTTTATAGACACTGTATTTGCACAGTGCTCTGACTTGTTTTACCTACAGTACTCCAGGCCTGAACTCTATTAACTGCCTCGCTACCATTGAAATAGCTTCTTGAAATCTCTCCTCACATAATTTTCAGAAACAAGATCAACACTAAAATTCTAACATTACTTTTCTCACATGGAAATATCGACTTTAAAATCACATCTGTTATGTCTTTTATTATTATGCAATGTTTAGATATTTTTCATTATGCAAAATTTTTATCTCAGTGATAACATTGCATATATTGTTTCTTTCAAAGAAGAAAGAAAAGAAAAGTGGATAGAGATACAGGTTTAGTACCTTTTAAGAGTTTGGAAAAAAATGCCAGGATGAACTTTTCTCCTTCCAAAAATGCATATATCAAAAATCAATTCATTAGCTTCATCTTAAACTACAAATATATGAAGGTCTTTCATTGGAGAAAAACCATGTCAGGGAATGAAATGGAAATTAAGGAAGGAATTAAAGGTATTAAATCCATGGAAATTTGTGGGGGGTTTTGTATGATTTGTTTGGTTTATTAAACCCAAGCATTGATCAATCTCAGCCTCCAAACTGGTTCAATTTCCCTGCAAGCACTGTAAAGTTAGTTACAGTAAATAAACCTCTCTTTAATATACGTGCTGACTTCGAGAGAGAGAGAGAGGGGGTGGGGGAGAGGGAAGGAATGAGAGGGAGAGGGAGGTAGAGAGGGAGAGGTCTGACTTGCTTTTAGTATCTTTTCCTGCTTCTCGTATAAGGAACCTCTCCCTTTCTATTCGGCTGAACGCTGCATTGCAAAAAGCAGTTTCTGAAAAAATATAATCAGTACCTTCCACACACAGTGCAGGAATTTACACGGATTTGTGCCTTGGATTTATTAGCTTATTGTAAGCCTTAAAACAGATTTCCTCCATTAAAATTAATTAAAAGCTCCTGTTGACTGCTTCCCACTCTGAAAATAAGGTGCAGAATCTTATTCTCTTAACTTTGCTGATTGTTTATTTATCTTTTATGGGCTTTTATATCATACTCAAAAGAGGTCTTTTCAGCTGCTTGACTTCCTTTCGCTATCTGCTTTTTTTTTTTTCTTTTTTTTCACACACCATCCCCTCGCACCAGCCCCCCCCCCCCCCCCCCCCCCCCCCCCCCCCCCCCCCCCCCGCAGTATTTATTCTTATTTTGTCAGATCCCCGTCTAACTCGTCAGGTCTTCTTTGTATCCCGAAGCCGTTTGATCCGATTCTCTTAACCTCGCCCCCACCCACTCACCGCCAGCCCTGCTCCGGAGGCTGCTGATGGGGATCTGAGGGATCCTCCTGCCGGGCGCAGCTCCCGACTCTCCCCGTAGATTCCTTTACACTCGACAGCGCCCAATTAAGCCGACTACCTCTTCCAAGCAAGGCTCACCTCTAAAGGTCCCGTTCTTCAGAACCACCTCCCAAAGAGAGAGGCTGGTGCCGCTCACACGGGCTGTGCCGGTGCCCCTGCCGCAGGGGTAGTCCTCGGCTCTCCCCTCCCCACGGGGTGGGGGCCGGGCTCGGCACCCTCCCGGCTCGGCAGTGAAACGCGACCGGGGACCCGGGACCCGGCTGCAGCTGCCAGCTCCGAGTCCCGCTCCTGAGCCACACGCTGGCGCAGAACAGCCGGGGGACCCTGCTAGCACTTGCCGCCGGCCATTCATAAATCCATACTCGTGCGTGCCCGGCGCCGCGGAAAAGGGGCTTTAACGTGGCGAAGGCGGTATTTCTGACACAGCCTGATCCCGGCTCCTCAACTTTGCCATCTGGGAGAAGGCAAGGGGCACCGGGGTTTTAGATCGCCCGGGGCTAGAATTACCAGAAAGGAAAAGAGTGAGAAATTAAATCCCAACTGTACCTGGCGGTTGTCTGTGAATCCCTCGCCGGCACCGATCGTAATCCCCCTCCGCGCCTCTGGCCCCCCACAACAAAACTTTGCCGCCGCCGCCGCCGCTCCTCGGTGGTGGCCGCCGCCGCCCTCCGCCCGGCGCCGCTCCCGGCCGGCCCCGCGGGCCCGTTCCCCGCCGGCCGCCGCCGCTCCGAGCGACCCCCGCGCCTCCCGCGCCTTCCTCCGCCCTTACGAGGCGGCGGCATCGTCCTACCCCCTGCTCCGCCACCTCCTCCTCCGGCGCGCAGCCCACGGCTCTGGCATTCCCAACGCACTTTCTCTCCTCGATTCGCTCTCTCTTTCCCCCGCCGTTCTTCCTTCTCCGGTAAAAAAATAAACGAGAGAAGACTGCGGCTACGCTTGGTCTTGGGGTTTCTTTCTTTCTGTTGGGTTTTGGGGTTTTTTGGTTGTTTGGTTTTGGTTTTTTGGGTTTTGTTTTGTTGGGGTTTTTTTTGTCTCTTTCTGTCCTCTGGAAACGATGAAAGCATCACATGAGAAACAGGCACGGCGACCCAGGACCCTCGTAAGTCGGAGAAGGCATCGGACACATGTATGTGAGTATATGTGTGAGCGTGTGTGTCTGGCTCTCTCCAAGTCCTGCGCCTGCCTCCAGACGGGATTGCAGGCTGATCTTAGCAGTAATGATGCCTCACATCTGACTATTCCCTGCTAATGTAAGTCGTGCCTTTTTTTCCCTCCCTGCCTGACACCCCAGGGAGATGTTTACAGTAATGAATTCAGTTGATAGCCATCTCTCTCTCTCTCCTGGAGTCCCTCCCACATTTCTGGTTTAAAGAATGCTTGGAAGGCAGGGCTGCAACCTAAAGCTTTCCAAGAGGCAAAGTCAGGCTAGATTTTCTTTTTTTCTTCTTTCCTTATTTCCCTCCCCGTCCCTCCTGTCCCCCCGTCTGCTTTTAACCCCCAGGTTGCCGAGGACAATTTGGCCAGCTTCCTCCGTTTGGACTCGCCCTCTGCCCCGCTTTCAGCAATGGGAACCAAGCGGGCGGCGCTGCCGGGGGATGTAGGGGCTGCGCAGACCCCGCTCCCGGCGCTGCCTCACGCCGAGCCCGCTGGGTCGGCGCTGGGGGAGACGAAGGTGCTGGTATCGCCGTCCTTCGCGGCGGGACTGCCCCGGCACCGCTGCTCCGGGCACTCTGGGAGTGTGTCGGAGCGTATCGGAAGGGAAGCTGGGAATTGAGCTGAAAAACTCCCCGAGCGGCGGTTTTGGGAGATGCCCTCGCTAGCAATAATTACAGCCGTGCTCTCCACCAACATGGCGATATTTCATGTGCAGCCGCCGACAAGCCCGCCTCCCCCACTCCCTTCCTTTCTCTTACGAACTTTTAGATACTCAGTACCAGTATTCAACAAATACAACACAGAATGAAAGAATCTCCAACCCTCAGGGAAGAGACGGACCTCCTCTAGTACTCTGTCTGATTTTCATCATCAGTCATAAAGACTTTAAAACCTCTGGAGAAACCGCCTTTTTCCCTGAAGCGGTAACAACACCCACTCCCCTCCACCCCCCCCCTATTTCTCCTGTACACATTCGGTGCGTGTGTATATGAGTGTGTGTGTGTGTGTGTTGTTTGTGTGTGTGTGTGTGTGGTGTGCGTGTGTGCGCGCATGCCGGACTGTCTGCGCTTGTTTCGGAGTAACCCTTCCCCTGCCGTCCAGCTCCCTGGTAGGCTACTGCCTTGTCCTGGCAAGTCCACTTAAAGACAAGGCTATTTAATACCGAGAAGCACTTGAGCGATAGGATACAGCAGTCAAAGAAGTGTGTGCGAAGGTGTGCGAAGAGAATTTATCTCAAACTCCTACATCATAAAGAAAACGCACAGCGCAGGTTTTGCTGCGAGTTACTTTAAGAAACCGGCTGAGGAGGGATGGAGGAGAGGGAGCTGATCAATGCCATGTGTCGAGGAAACTGAAAAGGGAACCGAAATGCCTCGGGGTTGGCTTCCCCCTCACCCCTGGCTGCTCAGTCGCTTCTATTTGCTCGGCCGTACCTCAAAAGCTGAATCACTCGCTATTAGCTCCGCGCCTCCTTCGCCCTTCGCTTGGGGGGGCTAAACCACTCACGACTTCAAAGGCTCAATAAAGCCGTACCGAGGAGCCCCGGCGAGGGCCAGCCCAGCCACCGTGTGCTCGGCGTAGCTCCTGCCCCCGCACTCGCTCTGCCCTCCACCCCCTGCCCTCCGAGGGGGTTTCGGAGAGTCCCCGGGTATGGACAGCCCGGAGCCGAGCCGAGCGGAGCCGCCTGCTCGCTCGGGAAAGGCTTGTGCCCTCACCTACGCGGAGTGATGGGGGTGGGGAGCGAGCACGGACGGGGGAGTGCAGGTAGCCATCATTTCTCAAGGGACTCAGCAAGAGGAAGGGAGTTAAGGACGAGACCCCGCTTCCCTCCCTGCTTTACGCCCCCAATATGGAGGGGAGGCAGCCCGGGCCCCTCCGCAGGTCCCAGCCGGCCGGGAAGAGGAGGGTGTGATACCGGTCAGTCCCGCGGTCGGAGCCTGCATCCCCGCCTCGGAGCAGGGGCTGCTCTGTAGTCGAGTCTGCTCGCAGCTGCCAGCTGGTCCCGAGGGATGAAAGGATCAGGAGCCCCGCAGAGTAAAAAGGCTAATATTCTAGGTAATTTTTACTTCTTAAGATATTTTTTTTTCCTTAGCTTCTGCATACTTTCCAGAGCTCTTATTTGAGCATGATTTATATCTCCTTCATGAAGTTGATGGACAACCAGTGCATTTTCTGGCGAAAAAAACCCCCTCTTTCTCATGTTTAGGCCACCCATCCCTCTGTTTTCCACATCCCCAGATACCAGCAACCTGTCGTCAGCACAGAAGGCAGAGCTGGACATTGTTGTTCACAGGTATTTCAGCCCTCTGTGCCCCTAATCAGGGAGGAAAGTGGGAATGTTAAAAACTTCTGCAGGACTGCAGGCAGTTGCCTGGTCCGCAGTCTCAGAGGGATTAGGCGGAATTATTCCCGTTCCTCTCCCTGTCCCTGGACTCTCAACCATACTTCAAAGCAGTGAATGATAGTCAGGACGCGTTTTGGTCAAATCAAGATCGTGTCAATCCAGAAAGTGACTTAATCAGGCGTTACCTGCTCCTCCGGAAGTGGATTCCTTCTCGGTAGGTCACCCAAAACCCACCGGGTCCGGCAGGTTGAAAGGGCAGAAAGCGGCAGAACAGCTGGCTTCCAGCATGGTACTGTTTTAAGGATCACCACCGAGGTCTCTGTTTTCCATGGCTGCCAACATGATCACCAACACCCAAGGTTGCTCTCAAGGAAAGGAGGAAAGAAATTATCTTCCCAAACTGCTCTCCAGCCGGTCATTTGACCCTGACACCCACCGATGACACTGAAGAACACCCCGTTGAAGCGGCTAAACGCCTCGCAATTTCCTGTCTTCTCTTCCCCCGGGCGGCCCCGGCGCACCGCCGCCGAGCGATCTTATCGCCGTGCGATCATTATTCACCGGTGACAACCAGAGATGCAGCGCTCCTAAGTGAGGGTGACAGATTTCAAACGCGGGGCTGCAGCGTATCCAGCCTCAGACATATTCTTCCTCAAACTTTGCCTAGCAAGCAAGTCAGCACCTTAACCCTTTGCAGCTCTTTCGCCCGGGGACCGAGCCCCCAGCACCAGCGGGGATTGCTGGATTGGGGGGAATGCAGGACAACACGGCTACTTGGCTGGGGAGTCTTTATTACGTGCCATTTTCTATTCTTGGTTATTTTCACTTGAAACGGATGAGAACAGCCAACTCTGGGGAGCAGATGGAGGGCTTTTCTGTGATTAGAAGTTGGAAAAATCCTCTTGGCAAAGCAGATAGCTGGGGACTCACCTGTGGTCCCTCTCTGTCACCGAGTCTGCAAACTCATCTGCATGGCACAAATTCCTCTCATAAGCACATATACAGAGCTCTTCTGCACTTTCCCCAGAGTGGTGTGGTTAGAAGTACAATTCCAAAAGTGCCATTTCACTCAGCTCTCCAGATTCAGCTCTTTTACAGGTTATTAACTGCAACAGAGAAATGAGCAAGTGAGAAAGAAGCAGATTTTCAGGAAAGAAAAGGAAAAAAAACCTTTTTCGCACATGTACATTGTACTCAAAGGAAATATTTACCACCACCAAACTCCAGCATGTGAGAACATGTTTCCTCCTAAGCACAAGAAACCTTCAAACTGAGAGAAAAGCATGTGCAATTCAAAGATAAAATGAAGTGCTTAAAAGCTTTCCAAAGTGTGTACCACGAGCCCACAGCCCGATGTCAGCCCCATGTCAAGACAACATCAAGACAACAGGGAAACAAGATTAACAAACTCTATTGATTTCTTAGTATTCATTTATATATATTTTCAATGCATTATGATGTTTTTGTCACTCCTCTTCTCCCACCCCACCCCCACCTCAAAAAAAAAAAAAAAAAAAAAAAAGAAAAAAAAAAAAGGAAAGGGAGGACACGACCTCTGACTGCATGGGAGGTTCTTCCTGAGACCCTGTAGGAAGGATGGAGAGGCAGGTAGATGTGTATGAATGGGAATTTCAGTGCTTTCTTCATTAAAGGTGTAAGACAAGGCTGGACAAGGGAGAAGAATCCTACAGTAAGCAAAAGGACAGAAAAAAAATTCTCCTCCCACCCACATTTCAAAGTTCCTATTTAAACACAGCAGGCAAATAGACCTTGTTTGAAGAACAACCCCAGCCACACTGAACACACACACACACACACCCCGCCAAATTCCCCCCAAACTGACCCTTCCGACATGACAAGGATGCCTGTCCGGTTTGTGGCCGCAGGGGAGTGCGTGGGGCGGCGAGCAGCCCTGCCGGGGCCCGAGGCTCGGCGGCGGCAGGGGCAGCGGCGGCGGGGCCGCCTGCACGTCCCGCGGCGCGGCCAAGGTGGCAGCAGAGCCCAGCGCTAGCGGGGACAATTCCCGCAGCGCCCGCCGGCGCGCTCCCTGCGAGCCGCTGCGCACCCTGCCCCCGCTTCCCCGCTCCGCCTAATCTTGGGAATAACAGCCTGATCACCTGGGCTTTAAACAATTTCCCCACTCACCATCACCAGACTATAAATGCGTCAAGGATGTATTTATTTATTTGCTAGCAAACCGCTTTGCATTGTTGGAAAGCTGTAAACTGAAAGGAGAATATCGAAATATATTCTCTTTAAATTATCTGTGATCATACAAGATGGCTAGCCTGGAGTGATGGTCCACTGATCCATAATACAACTTCGCTTATTTTATAGGAAATGTAAGATGGGCTAACATTAAGAAATGTTATAAAAATGAAAGTGTCTTTTTAATTTTTTTTTTCTTCCAGCTATATTGTTAGATTGATTTCTGCAGCTTGCGAGAAAGAGAGTAAAAGGTAATGGAAATAATTTTGTAACTGGGAGGTTGGTCTAAATCATACTGAATAATCTCAATTTTTGTCAGTAATGTAAAATTTTACTTCAGGCCTTAAATTCATACAGTTGACAGAAGGGAAAAAATCACTAAGTATATTCTTAATCAAATTTTGGAAAATCACCTTATTTAAAAAGATTTTGAGGAAGGAAAGGGAAAGGAAAAGAAAGAAAAGGGGATGAGGAAGGAAATAGAAAGGAAAGGAAAAGGGAAGGGAAGGGAAGGGAAGGGAAGGGAAGGGAGGGAAGGGAAGGGAAGGGAAGGGAAGGGAAGGGAGTGGACAGAGTTATAGAATATTGATGTTCCTTACCATAGTTTTCATGCTGACAACAGTTGCACAAATGTAGATCAATACAACCAACATTTAGTTGAATTTAATAAAATTGGGGTAATTAAAGTGGCTAAATCATGATATAAGAATCCAGCAGTCATTAAAAATTGTTATGCATTGTTTCTTTGTGCCTTTTTTTTTTTTTTTCATGTATAGACAATAAAAGGGAAAATACAACGATGAGAAAAACTGAAATCAACACATATATGAAAAGAATTAATTTATGGTTGACCTAACTACCTACCATCATAAGTGGAAGGCACAATTAAAACCTTCTGAACAACATATAAAGAGACAATAGAATTTTTTTCTTTCAAATTTTCTAAGCGTAATCATTAAGGTCCTTTTCATAGTCATAGCCAGCTTTTTAAATAAAGGAATATCTTCCATCTCTGGTTCTGTCATTGCATCATTATGTTTCTGAAAAAAATAATCCACACACCTCTATCAGACAAACTCTTGCTTCACTATATAAAGCCAAAATACCCCAGTGAAAATATCCCAAAATACCCCAACATTCATTAAATTGCTCCTTCTGCATTCAGTGCTCTTCTTTTATTTTAAGTGGAGAAGCCTAGAAGGCAGACTATAAACCTACTGTAGAGAAGGCATCCCTTTCTGATCACAAGGCTATCTATCCAATCTCCCATGGGAGCTCAAGAGCTCACTCATTCTAACTTTCTACTGATTACAGATTCATTTGTACTTTTTTATCCACAGGTTTAGCAACCTCAAATAATTCTGTCACTTTTGTCTCCGTCAAGTCCATTTCTATAACTTTTTGTATTTTCTAGGGGTTGGTTACAATGATGACAGAGTACCTCTAAATGATCCAAGAGGAGGGTCCTAGAGTGACTTCGTGATGCTTGTATCCCCAGTCGTCTGTTCAGTTTATGCTGGATATTAAGTTCTGGTTCTAAGAGTGAAGGGGGAGAGAAGAAACATGCAGTTTGTTTGCACAAAATGCACTTGCAGAATTCTTGGCTTGTTAAATAAACAGGTGTTTTCCACTTTTCTTCAAGGAAATCTTTTCCTGAAACAGTAGGGGGACAGGTTGCTTGAATCTGCTTTTTAGAGGGATCCCTTTGGAAGTTTCCTCCCAAATTTGGCCTAAACCAGGACAAGGAGCCAGTTTTCTTTCAGCCCAATAAACACAAATGAACATTAGAATTATGAGAATATATTAACTTTGGACAGAAGAATATTTTTTTAAAAAGATTAGCCTGATCAAAATCTCTCAACATTATTTAGAGAGAACATAAAAAAAATGCTACAATTTATAATATAGACCCCAAAGCTCATGGCATAGCTTTAGCTTGATTTCCATGCATCTCTTTACACAAGATTAGCAAACTTTGATCTACAGTATTTTAAAATAAATCAAGCTTTCACAACGGTTAACCCTCTTTCAATTCCAGTATCAGCTAATTCTGTGTAATAGGATATAATGAAGAATGCAAGTTTTCTATTGAAATGTATTGATTTTTTCCTTTCTGGATTAATCCCTAGTTTTTGACAAACTGGTAGCATCCTATGGTAAAGCATTTTCTAGTCTTTTCTATTTGTTTACTTTAGAAAATATTGTGAAAAGGATAGGTGAAAATGAATATTGGATTTAATGACCTAGAGAAAAAGCTATAAAGATGTTACCCTCACCATCAGGGTCAAGAAGCAGAGGCTACATGACTACACCTCCAAACTCAGAAATAAATGAGCAATAATCATGGCATGCTGGTGCACCAAGAGGATTCCTTTCCAGGGGCTATTACTAGAGGGCAGAAAAACATGCCACCATAGTACAGACCAGTTACCTGAAAGGAAAAAAAAAAAAAAAAGACTAGGCAGATGGTATCTATTTTGAATCCTGATAAATTGGCAGTAAGGTTTCAGGTCTTCAAGAGGATTTTGAGGCAGTGAAAATATCTTGTGAAACCATTTGTCTTGCTCTTTAGCAGTGCAAAGCACCCACATCACAGATTTGTGGACTGAGGGGGATAGGAAGGTTGTCACAGCAGTCAACAACTTCAACTCTTTCAAAACATAGGGCACCAGATTAATTTTGTTCAGACCTAAAATTTTTCTTAGGATTTAGTAAAAGAGATTTTATGTCTCTTCAACAATCTCTTTATGAACAGCAAGGCACTGCCTTTTAGACTTAAGGGAAATGTTGTCAGGGGGAACAGGGATCTCTGATTATATTTACTGTACCAGTGAAAGGTACCCATCCAGGTAATCATGGCCTGCTGGCAGAAAGAGAAGGGATGTGTATTTATGAGGGACAAGTGTTATGTTGAATTAGAAATGCAGTGCTAAAAGTTATGAGGCTGCTTACTAATCAGTGCTATGAAGAATACGGTGCCTAGTGCCAGTAGACTTTTTTATTTCATTTCTATAGTATAGCAGAACTGGGAAAGTCTAAATTTCCATCACTGATGGGATACTGAAGGAACCTTCTGGTGAATAAACCCATCTGCAGAATTGCACCAGGATTGCAAATTTGGGGTGAACTTAGTTCAGCTAGGAGTCATTGTTAGGTGATTCCGTTACTCTTGTGGAATTGTGTTTTCCATTCAGCAATCTTTGCAATTCTCAAGATGTTGAACAATCCTTGAGGAAAGACCAATTTTGCCTTTTATATATACTATATCCTTCAGCATGTGAGGGAGTACCAACCATTTTATATAAAACCTCAGCTATATGCAAAGATAACAGCACATGGGAAATTCTTTTTCTGGATCATATGTATACATACATATTTAATTGTCTTGCAGAATTTATAACTAAATAATTGAGATCTAGTTTTTCTTTGCTTTTAACTCAAACAGACCCTTCCTCAGTTGATGAGCTTTCTATTCAGTTAATTCTGCTTACTTGGTGGTGACAAATTGCACTTGAAATCTACCATGAGATTATTTAGTTAAACATACCACACTTAAAATGTCCTAGGTGGAGTAGTTATGAAAAAGTGCCAGGAATATACCCCCAGGATAAACTGAACTTTTTACTTGCGTCCTAAAATGATCCTCCTTCCTGTGCCTCAGGCAAAAAGAATGCTAAGAAGTTAAGCTATTCTTTTTGGTATGGTTAGCAAAGACAGTGAAATCCTCCCTGGAGAAAATGAAGCAGCTTGAGTGTGTAATCGTTTATTGGTGAGTTAGGGTGAGGAGAGTTTTCAGGTTTTGGCTCATTTTTTTAAATTTTGAGGCATATGAATATTCGTCAGCATTTGTTCATCAGAGAGACAGATTTCTGCTAGCTCAGAGAAGCTGGGGTTTCACCACAAGAACAATTTTGGCGTTTGTTTCTTGCATTTTTCAAACGCAATTTGTCTTAACCAGTATTGAACAAAATAGGCTAACTGTATACTTCTGTCATTCTCCTTGCATTTCGCTGGTCTCAAAGGTTATTGTTGGCTATTGAACACTGTTATGGCCTTAACAGTCTACGAATTCTCATAATTTTCACCTTATTGCCTGGACTTGGTGTAGGGAACAGCAAGAAAAAGGGAGGATGGGCTGGAAGTCAAGGGTGATCCCAGAAAAAAGCAGTGCCCTCAACCAGTCCTGCAGAAGGAAGACAGAGTGGACAAAAAAGAGGGCTTGCTACAGGGTTCATTAATATTCCCAGGCATGCCAGGATGGAGATTCAGGCTCAAGGTTCACAGAGGACTGGAGACAAGGCTGGAAAGAAGGCTATCATGCCTGTCCAATGTCCATCCAGAAGAGAGGACTGGTGACTGCACACCTCCAGCCGTGACTGCATTTGGTCACCCCCAAGGTGATACAAAGCCCCTGCACCAGAGCAGAGTTGGAGAGAAGGAGTGAGGACAGGGATTCCCAGGGAAGGATGGATCTAGTCAGGCCCATGGGCTCCCCAGGACCCTGGATTTATGACACTAGCCACCAGTAACTGTACACTTGACTTACTGAAAACATGTAATACTTGATGAACACACATCAGTTCTCTGAAGAGAGAAATTTCATAAAATCACAAACAAGCTCAAGCTCTTTCCTCTGACAATACTTAGTTTTACCTGACCATACTGGATAGCCTATTGTGTTGCATATTTGAAAGACAGAGTATTTCATCTACACGTAAGAAAGTTTTAAACTCTTTTCAGATGCTATCAATGCTCCTCTTTTCTTAGTCTTTTCATTGTTATGCATGAGATTGGACAGTCTCAGAGAGGAGATAGACTGCTACCATTTTGAAAAATTGTCTTATAATTTTTCTTATAATTGATGATAATGTGATGGAAATAATTTCTGGAGCAAGGCTATTGCTTGAGACTTGCAGACTTTTGCAGTCATATAAACTGAGGAGGTTTAAGCAGTTATTGATCAAAAATTTCTGCTGTGTTTCTGTAGTTACATTTTTTGCAGCAGTTATTAATGAGATGTATTCTTGAACCTCTGCCGACAGCAAAATATGTACTAGCACTGACCAGGGTCAATTTTCAGCTTCCTTGTTTTTTTGCTAGGCTGTAAACTGATAACTATCAGGGGATGCTGCCAGTCTAAAAAAGCTCTTCCTGTTAAGGGAAAATGAGGAAAGGGATGCGTGGACAACTGAGGGGGGGGGGGGGGTGGTAATAACTTTAACCAGTGCTGCTTGATGCCTCACTGCAAATGACTCAATAGTCACAGCTCTAATTTAAAGTTAAAAAAAAAAAAAAAAAAGCCTCTAACTTTCAAGAATGCAAATCCTCAAAGTAGAAAAAAGTCAAAAAACCTCCAACAAACCCATTAGTGAATATAGTGAATAACAGTGAATATTAGGTTAGCATTCCACATCATGTCATAGATTGCCATCGCGATTTCCAGTAAAAATGCAGGTTTGGAATCTCATGATTTTCAGTTTTGTGACTAAGAAAAGTTCTGGGTTTATTTCACTTTTGTTACTGTTAAAGTTGAATTAATTGGATTGTTTGTTTTGATTCCCCCTCTCTTTTTTTTTTTCTATATTTTGAACTGCCCAGAAATGCTGAATAATGTTTGTGCCCTGTGATACCTGAGCTAAGGAGTGTGTTGCAGTCAGTACGTGTGAACTTTTCATTGTTTGTAGCCTCAGGCCATTGTCTAGTGTCACCTACGTTATCCTCTGATAGAATTATTTGACTTATCTAGGCTTATTTCAGGTTTGCAGAGGATAATATAAAATCTATCATTTCCTAGGAAATGTGTTCTTGGAGACATATGAGTAGATGCTTTGGGAACATCTCTTCTGTAGTTGTACTAAAAGACAGACCATTAAATTGCTTTCTATGTATTTGATTGCTATCACAAATATAATTTTATATTTCTATTGCTATCACAAATAGAATTCTATACTTGGACACAAATGCACAAAAAGTGTCTCCTGCTGTTGCAGGGCAAACTCTATTGAGTCAGCTGAGTCAGATCACACTAGCTGCACAACTTTTGATGCAATGAGTCAGAGAATTGGTATAGCTGTGCCAACACCCTGCTACTTCTGGCCATGCTGTTGTTTGACACTTTAGAGAAATGTGCAAAAAATCCATAAACCACCTGGCCAATTGTTCAAGTTACATATCTTGATTAAAAAAGTTATGGATGAAGAAGCAGAAGTCAGGGAATCTGATGATCTTTTTCTAGTCGAGTGCTCAGTTAGACACCTTGTATTTAGCAGAACATGAAGAAGCTCCCTTTTGTTTCTCAGTTTTTTCTAAATGATTATATTTTATGAAGCACGCACGTACTAATCCAGAGACAGACAATTGGACTATTAAGATTCATTAAATGCATTGATTTGTCTTTTTCTTTCTGTTTCTTATCTCTTAATGATGCACAATGACTTGTCTCTCATTTTTTTCATCTGTTTTCATCTATATTCTTTATATTTTATCTTGAACAAAGAGTAGTCTTGTGTCACGAAGGCTCATCAAAGTCATAATTGCACTTCATTTATCTGCATTGAACTGTCTGTCATCCATTAGCATTTTGAATGCTCTATACGTCTTTCTGCACTTCTCTGCATTATTCCTCGTTTACTTCTCCTCGACCATCCATTACTTCTTGCTAGCTGATTTCTGATTTTAATTTCTTTTAATTACCAGGTGTGCTTGTAACCTTCTAGCAGTTTTAACCTGGAGATATTGTAAATGCTTTTTTTACTGCATTTAAGCAAGATTTTATAGTCAACACTACTATTTATCTACAAGACTAATGTTCTCCAGAAAGGCAGGATAAATCTCAGTATTGAGGATCTGTTATACACCACAACAGCCTACACACCTTTTCCTAATCTATCTTTTATGCTCTGGACATTATCCTTAGCATAGCCTAAAACTCAAAAACACTTAGTGTAAGTAATTTCTGTAAAATTGTCAGCTGATAATTACTAGATTGGTGGCCAGAAGGGGATAAGGACTGTTAACTGATGATTCACATTTCTTCTTGCTTTTATCATGCATCATGTATTATTTTTTGTTTATTAAAATATTCCTTTTATTTTTTTTTTTTTTATTTTCCTATCATTCAACTGCTTATGTTTGTCTGATTCCTTCTAGGTACCTTATTTTAAAAGACCTGGCCAAGCTGAGTTACAGCAGGTGTTTTTACAAATTAGATAAAGAACTCAAATTTTAGAGGCAAAGAAGTTGCTTTGAAAGGAGTGAATGTGAAAACATTAATTTTGGGTTGTACAGATACTGTGTTTGTTATCTGTAAAATAGGACAAATGAGAATCCTTTCCTTCACAAGGAAATCTCTCTAAGTAGGTGAAAGTTATCAGACAGAAAGTTGCTGTGGAAGGATAATATAGTATATACTTTATGTTTCAGATTCTTAACTGAGGTACACTGTTATAATGGAATCAATGAAACTATGGTGGTTGATATAAAATGAAAACTAATGTGGATTGGTTTGTTAATTTGTTTTTGCATTTAGCAGAGTCAGGCAGATTAACAGTGGTATGATTACATCATGTAGGCAGGTTTCAGAGGCCTAGAAACTTTACTGTAATTAATTTTTTTCTACTTTCACCAAAAGTGAAATTTCTGATAGTATGTGCAAACCATTAAATAGTTTTAATGAAAAGAGCTGAAGCCAGGTCAAGAGGGACAAATACTTTACCAGCCTTCCTAACTTTTTATATGTTGTTTTGATTTCACTTAATTTTATAAATACTAGAAATACTTTATATCTTTATATACACTGTACTATGAAATTAAGCAAACTAATCTTTAACAGGTGTTATATTTTTAAATTAGCAATGGAATAATCTAAGGGGTCTATGAAGCTTTCCTAGAGTATGCCTAATTTTGTTTTTAAATGTTTTTATTAAGCTAGTAAATGTTAACTGAAAAAGAACACATAGCTTGGAAACATAAGGACATAATCCATCATGATGACTAATTATCTTCAATGTAAATTATACATTTGAGTCTGTCTATCTTGAATTTTCAGCCATTGTACCTTACTACAGATTATGACATGAGCCTTTTTATCACAAGCAAAATGGAATCATCTCCTTGTCTTCCTTAAGTAGCAAAAATTTTTTTCCTCCTTTCCACTCCTTTGTTGGATACTGGTTCCTTGTCAACTACAGCATCACCCACCCACACATCCCAGCTGCCACTCTCTCATTTTCCTTCCAAAACAGCAGAATACATCACCTGTTATCAATGCTGCCATTCATTCTCAAGAAACAATCAAGAAATATGTACTTACCCAAGGCTCCTGGCAGCCACCGTGTTTGAAAGATTGAGGAATTCTATTTCTAGTCTATTTCCCAATCTTCATCAGCATAGAGTATAACATGGCTCTGGAAAAACTTCTGAACTTCAACTAGAAACAGCTAGTAACACAATGTGAATAGAACAAGTTCATAATATTTCCTGAGCAACTGGTGAAAAACGAAATTCCAATGGTCACCATCTATAAGAAACTCTATTTTTCTGTCCTTCAGGGCCACAGATAAGACTTTATCTCTGACTTCCAATGTTCTCTGCTTCTCTGGTGTCCTGTGGAAAATTCTTTAAATTTTTTGTTCAGCTTACTTTTTCCTGTCATATAATTTGTGCTGCTAAATGCTCCAGCACAGTCAGGCCTACTGACTGTCTCTTCTTCATTGCTCTTTAATCCCTTTCCTACCTTACACCTCCTTTCTGCCAAAAGATTGGCTGCACTGCTGCTGCCACTTGTGCCATTGAGGTTGTTTTTTATTCATCTGTGCTGAAGCATGTTGTGTATTAGCTATTTCTTTTACTTTTTAACTTGGACTTATTTATTGCTTCAAAGAACATAATTCTTCTCATGCTGCCTGATTTTCTCTTGTACTCCTCTTCCCTCCTTCTTTCGTCTACCCTTTTATTCCTTATCCTCCTTTTATCTTAGCACAGAATCTCAAGCCCTAAATCACAAAGTGCAAAGTAATAAGTACAAGTGACTGCCGTTATAACTTACAAAAGAAAATGGAAAAGGGTCAGGGAAAATCCCCCATTAATCTTTGCTCTTGCATTTTATACAGCTCTTTCTGCCCCCGTAGGACAGGTAGCAGAAGATGCCACCTTTCACCTTCATCCCAACTTGCCTATAGGCAAGGACAATATGAAGGGGAAGATGAAATGACCATACCCTGTAGATGTCTTCTAGAAATGACATATATTGTGTTTTTGGGGAGGTTGTGATTTTTTTTTTTTTTTTAACTCCTTACAAGCTATATCTTTTAAAATTTTCTCCTCATATGTTACCACCGATGGGTTTTTTTGTATTTAAACACAACACATTCCAGGGAAAATGACAGTCCTCATTTTCAGGTCTGCTTAGTAATGGCAGATGAAAGCAAAAACTCTCTTTTCTTGAATATCTGACAGTGTCATTTAGAGCTAGTGTCTGCTCAACTGGTTATTGCTCAGCCTTCTCCACCTAACAGCAACTGGTCAAATGCAGTGGTTTCTGGCTTTCCTGTTCCTGCCACACAGCTACCAGGGAAGTTCCTGAGTGTTACAGGCCTGGGAGAGCTGTAAGTTAGAGAGGTATGGAGCCAGAGGGTTACTGGCTATATTTGTGAACTTGTGGCACAGTTCCTGATGAAGAAGAGGGTCTCCTGCTCTGCGTAGCTGCCACTGAAAATCTTCTTCATGAGCCAAATCAAGTTGAAAGAATTTTTAACTGTATTCAGCAGTGTTTTAGGCCACAAGTCCCAAGTCCTTCCCTCTCTTTTGGTAAACAATAAGTTTCTGCTGCCTCTGAAACTCAGTAGATACCTTCTGGTCATCTGCCAGAGCATGAAAGCATTTTGGAAAAAAAGAAGGTTGTGACTTGTTTTACATTTTCGTAATGCAGAGGCAGTATTTTGGTCATGTTTTGAGGAAGGATTATGATGGCCCTCTGAAATTAACCACCTCCCACTTCTTTCATCCAAATAATTCATCTGCCTTATGTTTTATTTTCATATGTCTGTGACCTCTCACTTCTCATCAGCTCCTCTCTCCAGAGTGAAAGAGCCACAAGATGGCTCATAGTTTGAGATGATTTGAGAGATATTTACGAAAACAGCTCCTAAAGAAAAAGATGCAGGGAACACTATAATTTATACTATTTGTGCAGCCTTCAGTAAAAGTGTGAGAAGGCAGCTGAAAGGAAAATAAAAGTTATGAAAACTGAAAATATGAGGTAGGGATGGAGGCATATTGGGAGCAGTGGGTATCGGAATGCTGTTTCCTATCAATTTAGATTCAATGTGCTGTTAACCAGAAGCCTGCCACTTATTTATTTTTTTTTATTTTCACTTGAATGTATTTCTCAAACCATGAAAATCCAGGGCAAACCAATCACTTTTCAGTGTTATATGCAAATTAAGGTTTCTTGCTTTATTAACTTTTCTAACACAGTATTTTGTGAAAATAATTTTTCCTTTAGTTCTTTCTAACCCAGGCAGAAATCTTCATATAAACATTGTATAATGTACAAATGCAATGTATACACAAATAAATATATTTACATAGTCAAGGATCTGTCTGTACTGATACAATCTTTAAGACAAATTCAACATTTATACAACTTGTCTCCATATAATTCTAGTGTGTTTGGATTAAACAAGTCTGCAGCTTTCTAATTGTCATGGTTTAACCCCAGCTGCCAACTAAGTGAAACTGGCACACTTAATAAAAGCTTTGACTCTTCCTTCCAACCCTGCACAGACCGTACATCTGGGAGATAATTTTGGAGATGTGAAGAAGACAAAACATCACTTCCTGGCATGAGTTCTACTCCAGATGAACATGTCAGCATGCTCTTTTTGATTGCTTACCTGGTGTTAATGCTCTGTGAAGGAATTCCATCACCACAGGACTGTTTCCCACACAGGTTAGTGGAAATTGTCAAATTGGGTGTCAGCCTTTTACAAATCCTAAATCTCGTTAGGCATTAATGAAAGAGCAAGGCCCTTTTTAAGCCAGTGTAAATCACAGAGCATCTGCTCTGAATATCATGTTCAGTGGCTAATTACTGAATGCTGGGTAGGAAGGAGTCTTTTGGTATCATCAGAATGGAAATTCTTCCTCTTCTCTCTTCTCAGAAGAATATAATAGCTGAAGGAAAATCCTCATGGACTCCAGTTTTTCAGAAGATCCATACAAATCACAAGTCATCGTGGCTGGTAGTAGGTTCCTTGCTGTGTTGAAACCTCAAAAACTTTGTTTTCTTACAAGGTCTGAACTCTAAGTCATAAAAGTGATATCAGTCTGCCTGCTTGCTTTTGTCATGTTTTGCATCTAACTTAGGAGCAGTAGTTATTTTTACAGCAATTGATGATAACTTCTCTGAAAAGTTGAAAACCCTTACAAATGTGTTGCAAAAGGTTTGATGTTTTCTCAGAAATGGTCCTTCACCATTCCATTCTGGATTTCTGTTAAGGAAACAGTTTTTTCACTGATGTAATCCTTGGTTTTGGTTATACGTATTGCATGATGGCAGATGGCAGATTTTCTGCATCCTTCACATCTCAGTAAAGGGTTTACATTGATAGCAACTATATTAGTTTTTAGATCTCATAAAAACATCCAGAAGAGTTTTGATACTGGTAAGAGAAAAGTTGAATTACGACCAAGTTGCTGCAGTGCTCTTGGCAGATCCAGTGTTTAATTGTGTGCCTACTGGAGGTTCCCGCGCATTTCTGGACATTTGTAGCAATATCCAGGTTTTTTTACCATTGTGTTTCATAGGTATGCTGGACTTGTGGCTGAAAAGTAAACAGAATTCAAAAAACTGTTAAATATATAATGATAAAAGAATATAATTATGCTACTGGATATATATTTACACAATGTAGAATAATGGTTCTAGAGCCTATTGGGTGAATAAAATGTATTCCTTAAAACATTTCAATAATACTTTCATAATATTTAGGGGTAAATGGGATAATTGCAAATAAGGATATTTAAATGAGTTTCTTGTGTATATTTATGCATGAGACTCATGCTGTTAGATAGGATTTTTCAGCAATTACTACCTAACCTCTTTAGTAGTGTCCCTTTTAATTCTAATGGAAAGGAAACAGTCTGAAAGTCATCAGTAAGACTTTATTTTAATTTGCTTACTTATCTAAAGATAAACAAAATTTTAAGATAACTCACACTTAAAATGTGACAAAACCAGAGAGAAGGAAGTACATTTAATGTGAATTCACTGAACCAGATCTCTTGAGACCAAAGATATTTGTGAAATATATTTCTGATGAACAGACAAATTAAGAAGTGCATGGCCAATATGTACAGATTGATTGGCACAAACGCCTTTGACATGGTCATTCCAAAATGTTCTGTGACTGGAGTAGTTAATTTTCCTTGATGGGAAATAAGTATAAAAAAAGATTTTATTCAGAATGTTGTGCATCAACTCTAGTATTGCACAAGAGCTGGAGAGAGATATGGTCATTCAGAACAAAATCCTCAAGAAGATAGCTAGACATGCAGGGCATCTTTTCTTTTCCGGGGGTTTTCTTCTCACTATTTCTAGGTACTGTTTAACATTAGTTCAATACATTGCTAAATTAGGTTAAATTCATTGTCAGATGAACTTTATCCTCTCAGAACTTTAAAACTTCCAAGGATGCAGACTGTACTCTTGGCAGTCTATTTAATCTTGACTTCTTTCACTGGGAAACAGTTTTTCCCTATATTATGAGTAGTCAAGGTGGGCAGGTAAAGCCCATGGTGACTGGAAAAAAGCGAATCACCACTAAAATAATAATAAAAAAAAGAAATGTAAAAAGGAAGATCCAGGGAACTACATAACTGGTGAGCCTCACCTCTATTCCAGGCAGGGTGGTGATGAGTTGTGTCCTTCAGGGCTCATCTTGGGACCATGCTCTGTAGTATCTTTGTGAACAACACTGACAGTGAGATTGAGAGCACCCTCAGCAAGTTTACAGATGACAAGAAGCTGAGTGACGGGGGTGACAGAACAAAAGGATGGAAAGTCATCCACAGGGACCTGGAAAAAACTTGAGAAGTGGGCCCACAAGGATATATTGAGGCTAACAAGTTCAAGTGCAGGGTGCTGCACCTAGGTTGGGGCAATCCCAGCCATGCGCACAGACTGGGAGAAGAAGTTTTGAAGAGCAGCCTGAGGAGAAGAACTTGGTGTTTTTGGTGGACACAAGCCCACAGTGTGTGCTTACAGCCTCTAAAGGCAGCCATATCTGGGTTTGCATCAGAAGAGGAGTGGCTAGCATGTTGAAGGAGGTAATTCTTCTCCTCTATTCTGTTCTCATGAGACCCCACCTGCCATGCTGCATCTGTCTCTGAGGTCCTCATTGCAGAAACGACATGGACCTGTTGGAGCAGGTCCAGAGGAGTGCCACTAAGCTGGTCAGAGGGGTTGAGCATCCCTGCCATGAAGACAGGCTGATACAGCTGAGGTAGACTTCCCTGGAGAAGTCTGTGGGGAGAATGTGATGTGGCCTTTACGTAGTTAAATGGTGTTTCTAAAATAGAGGAGATAATGATAGGACAAAGGGAAATGGTTTTAAACTAAAAGAAAAGAGATTTAAGTTAGATGTTTAGAAGAAATTTTTTACTGTGAGGGTCATGAGGTATAGGAGCAGGTTGTGTTGAGAAGCTGTAGGTGCCCCATACCTGGCAGTGTTTGAGGCCAGATTGGATGGGGCCCTGGAAACCTGATATAGTCGGTGGCACCCATGCTCACAGCAGGGCTTGGAACTAGATGATATTCAGTGTCTTGCATACCAAGGCATTCTATGATTCAATGATTCAATGATGCTCTTTATCAATATCTTTACAGGATGCAGTTGGCTAAAACTGGACAAAATAGCTTTGTAACATTCTAAAGAGTGGCATGTAAATGAGAATAAAGAATAACCTTGATTTCTTGAATGTGCTCTCCTCTTGTTCCTACTGCTCAGAATGCCATTAGCCATTTCTGTTGCAGGTGCACACTGATGGCTCATGCTCAGCTTGCTAACCACTGCAAACTCAAGGAATTTTGCAGTAGAACTTCCTGGAAGCAGTCCATCCCAGCCTGTAGCACAGTAAAAGGCTCTGCTTCCCGTGTACAGACTTAATGTTTGTCTTTGCTGAATTTGGTAAGACTCCTGTAAACTCCATTCCTTCAGCAAGTCTGGGTCGCTTCACCCTCAACTGACTCCCCTCCAGGTTGTCACCTGAAAACGTGAAGAAATGGCACTTCATCACCTCCTTCAGCTTATTGCTAGAGACACTAAAGAAGGCAGATATGTAATGCAACATTAGTGTTTCAAGAATTCAAGTAGCTCCTTCTGTCTTTCTGGTTTTGACACTCACAAGTCTCCCTCCTAACTGTTCTTAACTCTGACCAGCTGAACCAAGGGTAAAATGATGGGCTCTACACAAGAAAATGTCTTTTATTTCAGAGAAAATGTTGTCTGAATGAAGACCAAAAGATTGTGTCATTCATCATACTGGGCATTCCTTCAACAAAGGGATTTCAAGAAAATCTCTGGTTCAGCAAATGCATAAAAGAGAGTCTTGATTTTCATAGATGTACAGCACAGTACTAGCAGGGTAAGCTTGTTGTATAATTATAATTTCTGAGAATTAATTGAAATAAAAGATCTTTGTGATGATATAGTACTCTAAAATGTGAGTGCTATATTCTATGGATTGTCATTATCTTGAAGTCTTAAAATAAATAAATGCTTCCAGAAGCAAACACAGGCTATTTAGATGCCAAATTCTTTTGTTTTCGTAAGTGTCCCTTTGAATGCATAGAATCCAGCATTTAGCACTTGGCATTTAATTAGCTTGTTATCAGGGTGGTAGTCACAGAGCAATGCCATTCCCCATTCTCATAAGTGCCAGAATCTCTTTTAAAATTGTGGAGGCAGAGCACTAATAATAACAGTTTTCTTAGCTTTCCTCTTTCCTTTCCAGCTCTACACCATACATTAAAGAAATCCTGCCCCTAACTCAGGGAAAAAAAAAAGGCAACAAAAAACAAATCCTAAAAATCCCTCCATAGCAAGACATAACCCTCAGGATTTTTCCTGTGGTTAACGTGTATTGCTCTTTTATTCTGCTTTGAGAAACCTCATTCTTAGTACATTTTTAAGTTAATGGAGATGAGATTCCGGGGAAGATGAACTAGGGCGTTTGCATATTTTCTTTAACTAGACTTCCAGCAGACCAATTAATTTTAACTGGAATGATGGAAGGACAGTTCTGCTATTCACCTTTTGAAAGTGCAGAGCAGGCTTTGCTTGTATTGAGTAGGCTCATCAAATTTACATCACCATTTAATTAAATGTTTGTAGTAATAATTGACCTCAGGAGTAAGTAATTTGGTAATAAATAGATTCCACTGTTTCTAAATACTATTTTACTGACTCTGAGATGCTATTCATAGCCTCATAGCTTTGCCACAAATATCATTAGCAATTTACTTAAATGTATATTCCATTGTAGAATTGACAGTGAATCAGAACAAGGTTTAACAATAGATATTTCAGAGCATGGTCTAAACAAAAAAATAACATGCATTTCTTTGAAGTTTTTTAGAGACAGCTCAAAACTGAGATAGGGAAAAAAAAAAAAAAAGCCCAATAAAAAACCAAGATAAATTCTGATCTATTCAGTGTCTTCATCTTTTTTTTTTTTTTTTTTTTTTTTTTTTTTTTTTTTTTTTTTACCTGCTTAAATAATTGCTTAAAGAATTTGGTGCATATCTCAATTTGAGTTTAATAGTGTTTCAAGTAAAAAGGCAGGACCTTTTTATTAGTTTTGATGAAATTCAGTGATAACCTCGAGAAACTAAAATGAGCACACATTTCATGTCTTCCCTCCTCTAAACTATCGATTTATTACTCTGCTTTTGTTTAAAACCTATGATCCAAGTTCAGAGGTGATGCATAAAATGTCTAATTTAGAGTCCTTTATGCTCAGTTAGACACCTTGAGACCTACTTACACTCACTTACTAGAGTATAAGTCAGTGAAATGAAGTGTAAATTGATGTGATTTACATGTGGAGGAGCTGGCAGAGTGAGAAGGTATTACCTATAGGAGGGAATAGACTTTGTATGAGCATTTTCTAATGTTCAGCTGGTTTTCTTGCTACTCCTCTGTACCCCTGAGTAAAGATGTCTGCACTTGACTGCTTAAGCTCCTGCACATTCAGTGAGACTTGCTGGGCCAAAGGCATAGATGAAATATAAGAAGTGTAATAAAAACTGTGTGCTGAGGAGTGAGTGTGGGGTTTATAAATAAGTAACTAAAGGCTACACTTCCCATTCCTCTTTGTAGTTAGCTGAAAACCCAGCAGTTTTGGAGTTACTTGTAATGACTTCTCGTTTATGGTTCTTGCTCTGCTTTCTGTCAGGAAGATTTTTACATCCAGTGCACGCTGCATGTTTTGCCCTGGTGCCTTGTTTGACAAGCTGGCAGGTAAGAGGAAAGCTCCACCATATTTTCTGTGGGACAAGAATATGCACCTGGCAGTTACCACGTTGCTGTAATTTCACACTCATACCCTGCGGTAAGTTGCTCTTTTGCCAAATGAGCTATGTAAAACCTTGTCAGCTCCCAGAATTGTACCACTTGAAACATGTCTGTTGAAACACTACCAGTACAGAGGCAATTCCTGCAGGATAAAGAACCATAAATCTATTAATCTCATTTTCTACTGCCTCAAAACCTCTCCTGATAGTACACCAATTTAATAATTAACTCCCCTCCAAAACCTGACCAAAATATTGAGCCTTAGATCATGGTCATAATATAAGCAAGATTATTCTTTCAATAACAAAGACATGAAGTCATCACAAATTTTGCCTACTCGGTGGCTTCAGTTATGGTCAATTCTCAGCTCATTGTAAAACTGTACCCCAAAATATTTACCTATTTAATAATTGAAGGAATATCATACCTATTTCTGTTTCAAAATAGTTAACATTATATCTTAAAGCAAGTGTTTTAAAAGAAAGCAATAAAATTGAGTCTAAATATGGCACTGAGTTTAAAATTAAAAGTTTGGGAGATCCTGTAACTAAAGAGAAAATAAGAGTTTATCACATTGCTCTTTGCTAAAAAAGAAATATGAAGTATAAGGAGTAAATTTAGAAGAAAGAGAAAATATGCAAGCTCACTTACATAGTATATCCCAAAGAAGGTAATGGATATAAGGCCACTTGTACTTACTGCTGATGTTCATGTGAACAAATCTTTATTTTAAGGGAAAATGAATCAGCAAAACAGATAGCTACAGCAAATGTCAGTGAAACAATTTTCTATGAACCAGCAAGGCACTGGAAGGAGTTTGTGTGTATAAATGCAATTAAAGTAACCATCAGTCTGCCCCCACCGGAGCTCGTTTGGTGGCTGTGATCAGCGGGGTCGCAGGCGCAGGGTATCCCTGGCTGACCCGAGAATTCGTCACAGCACAGACAAACGCGTGGATGTGTTCTCTTGCCAGCACCACTGTGACATTTGAAAAGTATGGCTGTGGTTTTGGAATTAACTAAAGGGAATATAATTATCTATGGTATTTCTGTGTCTCCAGTTACTGTGCTATTCTGGTGCCAGCTGTAGAGCTGGGATAATGGCAGTGGCCCAAGGAGATGCTTCTCTTGTCATGGTACTTCTGAGTACAGAAAGAGACGTTTTATATTTCTTTGTCTTCCTGCACTTTTGCTATTTACAGCATACCTGGGGATACCGTACTGTGTCCCTAAGATTCACAGTTAACATGAAAAAAAGAAAGAAAATAAATAAGAATGATGGAATTTATTTCATACAGTCATTGGAGATATAGACCCACCTTGGCACATAATAACATAGAAGTTCAGGAAGTAAATTCAGACTATGAACTCTTGTAAGATGAAGCCCTAAAAATAGTTTGCAAAGAATTCGTTATCTAGGTTTAGTAATTTTTCTTTTTCTTTCTTCTGCTTTATTCAATTAATTTTCTAGGGAAGTTTTGACTAAAATTCAATCTGAATTGTAGGGTGAGGATTTAATTCATTTCTGTTTGACAGACTTCGACCAGTTAAATTTGAAGATACAAGAATTCACCAAACAAAATCCAAAGGTATTTGTGAACACCTTCATTTCCCCACAGTTTTAGTAAACATCTTCAAGTTTTTCACTAAATTCATCAGCACTGGTATCAGGCATGGGAAGAATTGTAAACCTGAATAACTGCCTTTAGGCTGTTAGCAGTGTTATGTAATTTGAGAACAACAAGGTTTTGGGTGCAATAACTAATTTTCTGTTTTGTAGAAGCCTTAATAGCCCTTGCATGGGTAAATTAGACTTCTTCAAACATTACCATTATATTTAAGAAGTTCCTATATATGCAAAAATGTGCAACATTAACCAAATCCATCTACTAGTTTCAGCTAGGATTCTTTCTCAAAAAGAGAGTGCATAGCTATTTGTAGATGTTTATTGCATAGTTGCTTATTGGCTGTGATTCTGACTTACTTGAGAGCTGTTTTTAAAGAGCAGCTTCATTGCTACAGTATTTTCAAAGGTACCTCAGCTTTCTAAGATAGTTTTGCACCTTTAGGATTTGAAATATTTTATAAAGTCTGATGCCTGAGGTTTATACATTGACATAATCCCAGCTTTTGTTCTTGTTATTTGGTTTTAAAGGGAAGACCATTATATAAAGTTTTTGTTCAGGGAATGCATATTTTTAGGGTGAAGAAAAATACAGCTTCAAAGGTACAAAGCTATACTAAAATCTAGGGCCCACATTCTCTTATGACTGAACTACTGTATCTTCACTGAAGTAAAAAGAGGTGCTCCAGATTGTCAGAAGTGTGAAATGAGAGAACAGGATCCTTCCCTAACATGCATCACTGTGAATTTTAACACCATACATATGTCTGAAATCTGAAGAAATTCATATCTATATTTGGCTTTGGAAGCACATGAAATTTGAGTGAGCAGTTTTCTCAACCAAGAATTAAAAATAGCAGGTAGAGGTATCTAAAGCAGAGCAGAATCAAACAAAAATGGCATATGAATCAGTGAACAATTCACAGTATGACCTTGTTGATTGGTTCATGAATAGTTTATGTTCTCTCAATCTTTTTATTAAGCATAGTTATTCCTGATTTTATGATGTTACCTGTATTAAAAACAGCACATTCCCTGATCATTGACAGGTCTCTTTTGGGTCAGGTTTCTGCTATTGTATTCATCAAATAAATTCATATTTGATACTATAGAATGAGATAAGGTAATCCACTGTAGTAGCATTAATGTTATACCTCACCATCCGTTTTTGGCTTCAGCTCTAAAGGTCACTATTGGTACTATTAGAAGAGAAATGTATTGAAGTGTATTTACTTAGGAAATGCCTAGATGAAAGTCACAGCAAGCCAGGAAGAGAGGAGCTTTTCTAAGGTCTAGTCTAATTGTTTTGAAGTTATCAACTATCCTACACAAAGGGAGAGCTCGTGAACATTTTTTAGAGTAGAAATACTCATAGAGATCTTTAATGAAAAGCATAAGGAGTCCACATTTTAAAGGAAATGAAATAGACAATAAGTCTGTCATATCCCGAGTTTCCCACTCTCCATCTTTTTCCATGTCTAAGACTGTGATATATTTTGGGTTTGGGCCCATTCCACTTATGATCTTGCTGAACCGTTCTTCTTTTATATGATCTCTCTAGCAACAAAGGACAACCATACACTACTAAGAACATGATTCACTCCAGCTCCCTTTTCCTTGTGCCTCTAATATATGCTTGAAAGATATGACATGGGTCTCAGGAAAGATCTATTTGCTATATGCATTAGCTAATCCCATTAAAAACTCCATAGAGTATTTTTCACTTAGGCACACAGAAGAGAAATTTTTCATGGTTTGGAGATCTCCATCTGTATTGTTTTATTAAACAGAATGAACAGGAACAATCAAGCTCAATCAAAATATTTTCAACAAAAGATCTCACATCTATTGAACCCCAGACAAATCCCCCCTTATGTCAGTCTCTGACTCCCTACAGGAACACTGATTTCACAGCAACAATGAAGTGGTGGACTGCGGATGTCCTTTCTTTCCCAAATTACTGTATGATTCTATGACCATTTTTTGGTTTTCTTTGGTCCTCTCTGTTATCACAGGGGAAAAAAAATAATAACCTTAAGAATAATTTCCTTTATTGAATCTAGTAACTTGCATGCTCAGGAATAACTGAGTTAGTAAATGAAAAGAGCAGATGACACCAGTCTGCAAAGCATAAAATAAAATGCTTTGCATTTCACCATTAAAACTCACCTTCTTGCCCTCAGAATTCCATGTAAAGACAATTAAAGGGCTAGTCAAGTAAATCAGATCTCAAGCCGTGGTTGAGAACCTCAGAAAGCAGAGAGTACAGCCTGACTGTTGATGTAGCTTGGCAACTCACCCTGACAGCACTGCATGTAAGCCATCCATTTACTGTCACTGTTTGCAAGGTGTACCCTGGTCATCTGGGTTAATAAGGGGGAAAAATAGAATATAAGGAAGCCTTTCTTTTCTTCTCTCTTTCCCTTCTTGACTGTTTGGATAAGATTAAATGGGATGATGTGAATGTCAGTGGTGACATCTTTCCTTGTTTGTCTACTTTGGATAATCATTAGTTTGGAGTCTGGCTTGACTTGGATTTGAACGCTGATTTTTGCCTCTTGGTATGTTTTCAGCTGCCTCAGAAAGATGACAGGATAAGTGTAAAACTCTCTTACCAAGGACAAATGCAAACAACAGCTAGCACAAGGCATATGCTGTGACAGGAACAGCCACAGCTGTTTCAGGAGCACTGAAATTCTCTCTCTTTGGGCTGAAGTTGATGAGAATTAACTTGGAGAAGGAGGAAAGAAAAAATAAAGATATTACACTGTTGCAGCAATGATTTTTCCAGTTATGTTTTATAGACCAAACTACATTAGCCATTTCACCAGTGTTTGCATCTGTGAAAAATGGTGAAATAATTCATGAGTTCCAGGAAGAAGTTAGAAATACATTTATAAATTTGTTCATTAGAATTTTTCCACAGAGAACTCGTAACTCCATTTGAAGACTTGACACATTTATAAAACTCCTGAAAGGTTGCACTCTGTGCCCAGTGTATTTCTCATATTTTTATTTCTGCCTTCTTAGTAGAGTATCTTTGTATTCTTCCTAAACAAACTGTGGCTATGGAAGTTTTATTTTGCTGTTGTGTTTTTGAGCAATGCTTAGCATCTCTACACAGTTAGTTATGAGCACAGCAACATCAGTTTCTGAGTCTATGAACAATTAAAAAGGGTACCTGTTGTAAGGGACACCACAGATAGATGGAAATAGGGATTCTAGTCACTATTCCCTACCCATACAATGGCTTTGCTCTCATGTCACGCTCTTGTAACAGTGAGTAAACACTGAAAGAATGAAATAAGCTCCAAATATCTGTGTAGCAAAAGATGTCTCTTGAACTTTGCTCTGAACTTCTGATTCCATAGAGATAATGTTCTTCCTACTGCTGCTGAACTCCTAAGCTATAATATCCAAAGAACCATCTCTGTACTGTCTTTTCTCCAGAGAAAATGTTCTTTGTACCCATGAGTAAAAATAAAGGATCTGAATACTACTTTTAAGCGAAGCTTAGGAATCACTTGCTCTGCCTCTCTACATATTTCTGACTGTATTCTGAAGTAGAAAAGAGAAGAAAATTGCCTTAGTACCTTTGAGGATATAGCTATTAGACACTAATGTTGCTCCTTTTGGTAAAGTGGTATAGATAAAGATAGACAGGCAGAAAATCTCAACTTATCAAACACCTCAGCAGACTGAGACAATTATCTATAACATATTTATATAAATTATTTTGCCTGTATCTTAGTTTGAAAAAAAGTAAGAAACCCGACCCCCAACAACCTGCTTACTTCATTTCCCTATTAAATAGCTCTGGTTACTCTTATCTCCCAGAGAGTGTCTTCTAGGGATCACCCTCATAAACTGTGCTAGCATGCATTCAGCATTAGCTCAACATTTAGTAACTAATAACACTGTAATTTTGTCACTGGGATTGAAAAAATGTGGTGAGTTATGGCTTACAAAAAGTACAGTAGAGAAAGCTTTTGTAATTATTTAAAGGTATGACTTTTGAAAGTTGCCTCTTTTTTCACTGCTGTTCTATCTTTGCGTAGTCACTAGATTTCCTAGGAAGATACCTGTTGCTCAGAAAGAGGGTTGTGTGATCTCATAGTGCAAAGATTCTTTCTCCTCCAAGACAAGAAATTTTGACCAATTTATATATCAGGGCTTTTGCTTCACTGGACAGTTATCTAAAGTCAATGATCTCTTTAATTTCTCTTCAAGTTCTCTCCCTTGGAATAACTCATTAATGAAATACTGAACAAAACCTGTTAGGTTTTACCACCAGTGGCCCTAATTCTTAACTCAGTATGGTCAGAAATAAGGATTGACTTGCCTGAAATTAACAGCAGCACAAAACCAATGGTACAGAACAATAAGGTTATAGACACTTTATGGCATATGTTTAGTCTAGTGGACCATTGACTTTAATGGCAGCAAGTGCAAGATCATGCTTTCATATCTTCTGAAGGAAAATTATCTTACTATATATAATCTTTACATAATTATAGGAAATCTGTGTTTGCATATCAAATTTATTTTTATTTTGCACTTTTTTTTCCTTGATTTTTCTTGCAAGGCTTGAGTAAAATATATATATCAAGAACTTTTAATGAAGCCTGGGGAAGCAGAACTCCTGCAAAGTGTTAAATATATGTGCCACTGATAGGGAACATTTAATGCTTTGGTGCTCTGGGCCTATGAAACAACAACAAGGTCTGGTGGCAACTAATGAGAATTCATGACTGATTTTTAGCTTGAATGTCATGGCTATAAGTAGTCTTAGTATCTTAGAGACTTGGTAAATTAAAAAACTTCAGCTTCCTCTGTATATTTTTTTTTTCTACTGTAGCCTATCTAACAATTTGAGGGCACATAATCTGGATGCTACATGTCCTTGTTAAAGAAACTTAAAATAGGTTTGGTTAAACATAAAGTGTGAACCACTGCACTGTGGTGTTTCAGCCACCCTTGCTTCCTATTCCAACATCCAGATCTACAGCCCTCCTTGATAGAGTTATCAAGGTTCTTTTCTCTTATGAAAGTTAATTTATACATATCAGATTTCCTCTAAGGGTAAGACTTCTAAATAGCACTCTGCTTTTTAGATAACTAGGACTCTGGGAGTGGCTTTCTTCTGCACTCTTTGATACTGGAGTACTGGCTTTCCTGGGCTGCCCTCTAATTTGTAGTGATTTTGGTGAGAAGAGATTAAAGGTCTGTCATGCCAGAGATTTGCATGAGCACTTGTTCATTCCATATGAAACACTTCGGTTTAACTTTTGCTGGGAAAGTAGAGCTCAGTGTGTCTAACCTATTTATCCCTTTTCTGTTCCTTTTTTTTAGATAAAATTGTCATATAGATGAATTGTACACAACAGAGCATGTGTGTTTGGTTACTGTGTCACTTTTGGTAAATCAAAGAGAAAAATCTTTTGTAATCAGCTAGCCTTTAACTTAATAACACTTTTGATAAATTGCTAGTATACAATAGGTTATCAAACCCAAACATTAAAGATTTCAGTTTGACACTGCTGGAATGAATCATACAGACACAAAAGGCCAAATTTAAAATTCTTTATCTGGAGTAAAGAAAAAAAAACCCATATCAGTTTCAAGACCTATACTAATGACTGAATAAAGAATTTCAAATCTGGCATAAGGAAGTTAGAGATATGCTTGAAGCATAACTGTTCATTACAACAGCATTTGCAATTCCTTTTACAGAGAGTTTTAACACACTGTGGATCATTGTTTATAGTTTATTGCATATTAGCATTAAGAAATACCACTTTGTTTTGTTTTTGTTGGTTTTTTTTCCTTTCTTTTCCTAACTTATGCCCTTTTCTTGTAACTTTTCAGCTTCCCACATACACAACCCCCATTCTGGATCTGCTACACTCTGGAACATGTGAGTGGCAACAGGCTTGACAGCCTTTGGGGTGGTGAAAGCTCTGGCGAGAGCAAGCCACCCCAGCATGCTCGTCAGGTTAGTAAGGATACTGTCATGGATGGCAGTGCCATATATTCTTGTCAGCCATAAGTGTAAAGTGATTGCAGCCAAACCTTTCCTCACAACAAATGGAGGAAAGGCTGAAGAAAACCTTCTTGAGACAGTGAGTTGAAAGATTATGATGCTTTCCAATTTATAAAAGATGGCTCCCTTCAAAGTACCTTGCAAGCATACCTGTTTCGTTTCTATCACTTGCATACTGTAAAGAGGCCTTACAGTGGCTGTAAATATAATCTATTTGGATTTCATAGTATTTTATGCTGCTGGAACAGCATGCTGAGGCTTTGGGGTAAACACAAACTAAAGCCAGCTTGTTCTATTGAGACTTTGATTTGCCTGTTTTAGAGATTTCCCTCTCAGAAAGATCACAAAGGTAAAATATCTTTGCTTGGTAAGCCTGACTATTGCACAAGGGAAATATCTCTAGTTCATTCTCCCCAGAACTCACACACACCTTATCTTCAGCAGCTCTACACGTGTGTGTGTGTGTGTGTGTGTGTGTGTGTGGTTGTGTGTTGTGTGTGTGTGTGTGGTGTGTGTGTGTGTGTGTGTGTTGTGAGTGCTGTGAGTGTGTGTGTGTGTGTGTGTGTGGTGTCTGTGTGGTTGTTGTGAGTGTGTGTGTGTGTGTGAGAGTGTGTGTGTGTGTGTGTGTGTGTGTGTGTTGTGTGTGTGAGGTGTGTGTGTTGTGGTGTGTGTGTGTGTGTGGTGTGTGTGTGTGTGGTGATGTGAGTGTGTGTGTGTGTGTGTGAGTGGTGTGTGTGTTTGTGTGTGTGTGTGTTGTGTTGAGTGTGTGTGTGTGTGTGGTGAGTGTGTGTGGTTGTGTTGTGGTGTGTGTGTGAGTGTGGTGTGTGTGTGTTGTGTGTTGTGTGTGAGTGTGTGTGTGTTGTGTGTGTGTAGTGTGTGTTGGTGTGTTGTTGGTGTGTGAGTGTGTGTGTGTGGTGTGTGTGTTGGTGTGTGTGAGTGTGGGTGTGTGTGGTGTGTGTGTGTGTGTGAGTGTGTTGTGTTGTGTGAGTGTGTGTGTGTGTGTGAGTGTGTGTGTGTGTGTGTGTGGTGTGTGTGTGTGTGTGTGTGTGTGTGATGTGTGTGTGTGTGTGTGTGTGTGTGTGTTGTGTGTTGTGATGTGTTGTGTGTGTGTGTGGTGTGGTGTGTGTGTGTGTGTGTGTGTGTGGTGTGCTGTGAGTGTGTGTGTGTTGTATGTGGTGTGTGTTGTGTGAGTGTGTGTGGTGTGTGTGTGTGTGTGTTGTGTGTGTGAGTGTTGTGGTGTGTGTGTGTGTGTGTGTGTGTGTGTGTGTGTGTGTGGTGTGTGTGTGTGTCTGTGAGTGTGTTGTGTGTTGTGTGTGTGTGTGTGTGTGGTGTTGTGTGTGTGTTGTGTGTGTGTGTGTTTGTGTGTGTGTGTGTGTTTGTGAGTGTGTGTGTGTGGTGTGTGTGTGGTGTGTGTGTGTGTGTGTGTGTGTGTGTGTCGTGTGTGTCTGTGTGTGTCTGTGGTTGTGTGTGTGTTGTGTGTCACCTGTGTCCTTCCTTTGGGTGGCCAACAACAGAGGCTGTCTCCAAGGGGACGATATCAAAGCCGGTGTATCTGGCACATTCATGGGAATGCTGGCTGTGGTATGGTGGAAGGAACAGGGAAACAGCTGTTAAGCCCAAAGTCAACACCTCAGCAGCTGGAATCTACCAGCAATTTCAGTTTATGTTACTAATGTTAAAACAAAACTGTAGTCAGTCCTGTTTCAGTTTGCATTAAAATGTGCTCTTTACTTGCTGCAGAGGTAATAATCATAATAACTATTGCAGATGAGCATTTACAATATTTGCTCTCTCTGTCACATCACATCACCATACATAACAACACCCTGACATTGAGAGAAAACAATAGTACATCTCCATTGCCTTTGCACACCCTCATATTAGCCAGGTAAAACATAATTTCCACAAGCTCCTTTTGATAGAGGTACAGTAGTTGTTGTCTATTTAAATCTGGTAGGTGAAGGAATTAAAGTTAAGTGACATTTTCTAAGTCAGAAAGATTCAGCACCTGTATTTTTCAATGGCATGCCAGAGCTCTGACTTCTGCCTTGTGCTCCCACAGCTATATTTTATCTCATAACCTGAACAGTAGTGATGAATGTGCTGTGGAATTTGCTTTGCAAAACAAATATTTAACTTTCTACAGATCACTGAAGACCTGATAAAACTCTTGTCACCTAACTAATTTCCTTCTATTTTTAATTGAAAAATCGTTTTTATTCTTTTCATCTAAATGTGTGGTTCAAAAAAGAATGGAAAATCATTTACAGTTCTTTTCAAATATCATTCATGCAGATAGGATTCACCAAGTCAGAGTGTTCAGAGCAAGACTTTGAATGAAAAAAATCCTTTTAAAAAGCATTGGTTATCTCAAAAAGAGGAGTCATATTTATGATTAGTCAAGAGGATCAATGCTTCCTTCTTGCTTTTGGGTGTGGAGAGGCAAATGGCCAGGAAGGCAGCGCTGGGCTGTGTGTGGGGGTGATGTGGGCAGCTCTGATATCCTGGGTGGTGTTCCCCTGTGCACAGGCTGGTGATGCAAATTCCATGGTGAGGAAGGGCAGAACAGGAGCCAAGTAAGCACTCCAGAGAGCAAGGGAGTGAGACAGATTGTTGGTTCTCAGCAAAGACATGGGAATGCTGGCATGAGCTAATTCATCTAGCTCCATTCTCCAAAATGGGAGATAGGAATCCACAAAAGGCTGTTTTTTCTGGTTTATTGTTTACAGTAATTTCCTATGAGAACTGAAGGATTTCTTAGGTTAGGGAAAAAAATTTAATGTATCACAGTTGCGGAAAAATATATCCAAATAAAAAAATTGATAGGAAAAGAGAGTCTGAAAATGCCAGTACGAGGAAGGGATTGTACACAGGGTGTTTTATATAGTAGTTTTTCAACTCTTATCAATAAGTTAAATAAATATAGTACTAATTTATTGTTTACATTTATTTAGGTCACTCAGTTTATAGCAAGACTCTAATTTGAAAAAAATTGATGTTTTCTTTTACTTCAAGATCTTGTAGATTTCAATTTTAAATATTTTATGTATAATGTTTTTCCTCGTCTCATCCCTGGAAAGCAGAGGAGATCTTTTATAAGTCTTGACATACTTAATCTTGTTAATCCTGGTATTAAAAAAGCAAAAAAAAAAAAAAAAAAAAAAAAAAAAAAAAGTAAAAATGCAAATTTGAGTGCTAGGAAGTATTAGGAAAGGGATTGGATATGAAAAGGAAAACATTGTTATATTACCATATATGTTGTTTAAGTGCCCATAGATACAACATTTAATTAATTTCTGATCATTTTACCCCAGAATAGGATATAGTAAAAAAGACAAAGTGCATTAAATAGAGAGAAGGCTGATTAAGGAAACAAATTGTTTCTATATTAAGTACATACAAATAGATTAAGATTATACAAGACAGAGAAGACATAAACAAGGGGAGAATTACAGAGATCTAAAGCAGCATTATTTGCCTGGGGAAGGCATGTTTATATGCAATGACTATTCACTGCTTCCCTAAATACAGGAAGCAATGGAAATCAAATTATGTTTTCATATAGTACGCTCAAACCAAACAACGTTTTGTTTTTTTCCCTACATTAAAAAAAAAAAAAAAGGTAATAATCTGTGCAATTTGTTGCTAGAGTATTTGCCAACGCCAAAAATTTACATAAATTTTAAAACTCTTTAAGCAGACTCAAAGAAGAATAATCTATGAAAGGCTAATAAATATAAGTTAAAACCTGCTACTCAGAAAGACCTGGAACATAAGATCAGATGAAGCTGCAATATTGAACTAAGAAAGTAGGTCTTTAATAAATTTTGCTGTGTTTCTGTACTGTTCTGTAGAGGAACTACTCTTCTTGCATTTCCCTTGATCAATCCTGAAAGCAAGATACCACATATAAGTTTTGTTCTACCCAACAAAATTACTTTTTTTCTGGAGTTCAAAAAACCCAAACATCCAAAATGTAGCAAAACTAAATATTTTGATTGTCAGAAAAATGTTGGCCAGGTTGCAGTGAATTAAGGTTAAAAAGAAATAATAAAAAGGCAAACTCCCTATTTACAAAACAGAAAATCTCATTTTTTTCCCACACCTATTCATATCTATTTGCAGTCATTACAGGGAAGAACATGCTACTGGTGAGGATACTTAAACACATAATTACACAAAAAATATAGCAGGTAAAGTAGTAAAACAGGCAGAATAAAAAAATTAAAAATTAGGCTTATTTTATATTGGACTGCATTTAAAATTTTATTATGACTTTTGGACCAGCTCCATTGAAAAAATTAGAGAATCCCTTCCTATTGTTTTTGTGATGTTTTATTTTAGGATTATGTTTTTATTCTCCTTGCCTCAGTCAGTTTGCCTAACTTTCATCATCCAGTCATCTAAAATACCAATTTACAAGATGTATATTTTAATAAAACAAAGTGAGTTGATTTTTATTAGGCTCAACTCTAAAAAGAAATTATCTTTTCTGCTCACTTTTTCCAGTTAATTATCTAATCTCCTTCAAATTCTCAGTTAGCCTGCCTTTTCTGGTGATTGATACAGAACTACCTTGATCTATTAAACTGGGGCACACCTAATCCTAATATCACAGCAAAAGGAACTGAATAAGAAAAAAAATAAAGCACAAATCTTCAGAACATGAGGAACAAAACTGATTTTATTGCTTCTAAATATGGTGTTCTAATTGTGCAAATTTGACTTTGCATTACATCTGTAAAGTCCTAACTACTATAGATCACATTTATACTAATATTGCCACTTTTATTTTGAAAACCTGTTACATAAGTGTGACATCCACCCTTAAGGGGAAGCAATTTTTTTAAGCTATCTGAAGGTAAACCAAGTGCAGTTGGACAAAGCAGAGGAGCCATTACACAGAAACTGGGAATTTTCTTTTACTTGAAAAAAAGCCTTTTTCTTTCCATCTCAGAAAGCTATCATTCATTTCAATGACAAATATTTCCTCTTCCTAAAAAACTTGATTTTTTCATAGCCTTAAGCAATCATGGCTGTGATCATGCTACTGAAATAAGGAGATCCTGAAAGACCAGCAGACCGAGAGGTGACTGAGAAGTTGGAGCCATGGCTATTTGTCTAGGTAAATACCCTTCTGTTAATAGTATGGAGAGGCAGTGATGATCTGGCACAGTTGGAACTGGATCTGCTTGCTCTGAACACCTGGAAGAGCAAAGGTGAAGCGTCAGCTATTTAAAGTAATTTGGTGTTATAAAATCCAGAGTGTCATGGGAATGATGCATCGCCTTGGCTTGTCAGACTGGTCCTTCTGTGGTACAGATTATGTCTGAGTCTGTCTGAGTTTGCTCAGTGTTCGAGATAAGGAAAGACTTTGAATCTTGCTAAAATCCCTTAAGAAACCAGACACCTGAACTGCAAACAGATGACATAGCAGCAGCAGCCAATAATTTGGAAGTTTATCTCCCATTTTTACAATTCAGTGGGTGTTTAAACATTGATTTTCTTGAAATTAGAATCAGGCTACCAGGTTCTAAATTAATTTTTAACTAATGTACAGAAGGAAATGCTCCATTGAATTGCTGCTACTGTATTACTTGTCGTAACACCAACACCACCTTCTGCTGTTGCAGAGGCCTCAGTTCAGCAGCCTATCATCCTCCAAACTGCTTGAAATCAATAACACTATATTCAGTCTCTCAGAAAACAGTGAAAAGTCTGTTAACCTAAACCTCACATAGGGAAAAAAAGAGATGGAATTTTATGTGATTGTTATTTACATGTAAGAGTAAAATAACGGTTGAAAAATACTGTTTTAAGGCTGAAGGGTTAAAGTTTTGTTTTTTACCTAGGATTTTGTGTCAGAAACTTCCTTTGTTTCATGGACTTTCTGTGGACTCCAAGGTGAGCAAAAAATTCTGACCTGCAGCCTGATGCCAAAGTATGAACAAAACCTTTCTTCCTGAAGTTTTCACTTTGCGTAGAGCTGCTGGAATAGAATGTATTAATGTGATGTTCAGTTTTCCCTCCTTTTCCTTTCATTAAGGGAGTGTGGACATTCAGTAAAGTTTCCAATCAAATGTGCTTGACATTACTGGACTAGGTCAGGAAGTCATAAATTTTGTTAAGTGCCTTCAATGTAGGAGCAATTAGAACCTGATTTTTATTGTTCTTGTTGCGGGCTTTTTAAAATAAAATATTGCAGAAAAGATTCAATGGGATGATTTTTATTATACCTAGCTCATCTAGCATTGCTGTCAAGTTAAGTTATAGTTTTAAGAGGAAATCATCAAATAACACATTTACAGTTTGCTATGGTAAATCACACCATCATTATTCAGATAGAAAATCTACAATAATAATACTATAATCTCCATTTTCTCTATTAATTCAACTTCTAATATTTCAATGGGAAGAGAAATAACAGCCAATACATATCCAGTACATAAAAGAGAGTTTGTATGCAGCTGCTCCATGTTCTATTTAAAAGTAAAGCAGCTTCAGTACAATCTGTTGCATGTTCCCATAGCTATAAATGTGAAAGCAAACACAGTTGCATATCAACAGGTTAGGACATCAGACTGCATTGACCCTTTGAGGTCAACGAAAATAATGAGTTCAGTGGTGTTTTCAGTTGGATTCTGGGTGTATGTACCTATTCACCACAGATGTGTATTTCAACTGCAGAACTAAACAAAAGTATTTACAGCTAAAGATAACATCCTTAAGGCCTGACTACTTTGCTTTCATTTACTAACCAAAACTTGCTTAGTTTGGTTGAGGAGGCTTTTACACAGCTTTGCTGTCATTTGAGTAAAATAGAAACAAAAATTATCTTAAAACTTTTTTGCATCCTTGGATAATTTCAAAAAAGAGTCTGGTGGCTCATGTATGGCTTCAATTATGTAAAAAATATATTTAGTTTGTGTGAGTCAATAATTTGAAACAATCATGTTTAGAAATTGAAATTAACATAATGAACAGAAAAAAATGTGTCTTCTAATCTTGATATTGTTTTAGGTTGAATACATTTCCTTGTTGACATTTGAATTTTTTGCTGGTTGAAGTTTAAGTTACAACAATGAAGGCCTATTTGTTTCGGGTTTAAATTTCTCTTTGTTTAATATAGCTGTCAAGTCATGAGAAAAAGTCAGATCATATAAGTAACATTTTTAAACAAAAAATGTTTTACAAAGTGGTTAAATTTCGTTTGTTTTCGCTTCAAAAAAGAATGGCTTATTTCATATTTGCAAATCCATGAGCAAAAAATTTTGTACCTGATTTGCTTTATTTGTAAAGGCAAGATGAAGCAAACTATTTCCTGCTGATGTTCACAGAAAGCATATCTCCTGGTTTCCCAAACCATTGGAGAGAATAGGTTCTAAAAAGCTAGTTTAAAGTACCTGCAGAAGTAAGAGTTTTTCTTCTAGTTTTCTGTTTCACCTGATAACCTTTCTAAATGCTCTGACAAAATGCAGGCTTAACTGTAAATTTTGTGTCTATTCAGAATGATTCTCTTGAAAGAGCCAAGAAATAGTCCTGGTCAAAGAAATCTTGAGGGGATCATATTTGGTTGAAATTAATGATTCATCTAAAACTACATTTCTTATATATGGGATGCAATTTGCAAAATTTCATTTTGAGGGGGAAAAAACATTATCACAACGCTAAAAAAACTCATTTTACCATTTTCATAACAATTAAGTTTTGCTGTTGATTTTACTACTTACATTTTCTATTTCTATTGTGGATTTTTTTTCCCCACTCTGTAAATTACGCCACTTTAAAAGTTTAACCAGACACAGGAATTTTCCCTCCTTTATGTCCCTGTTAAAACTTCCCTTCCTGGAGGGTTTGGAGTCTGGAAGATTTGTTATACATTGCATTTTTTTTCCAAAATAGAACTTCTAGCCCCTCCAGAGCTCTAAGGGTTGATTTTCTAAAAGCTCTCGATTGTTCAATTCAGTTTTCATGTAAAAGATTGCTCATTCTGCAAGAGGCTCTCTCAAAGTGTCCAGTGCTTGGTGTCCCTGCAACAGAGGTGTACAGACCAACTGAGGAGGTCGTAGGTATATATATCAGGCAATTCAGGACAGACCTGGCTGTCCAAACCAAAAAGCTTACACTTCCACAGTGATGACCTGGTTCTGTGGGGTTTCTTTAAAGTAGAACAGGAAATCTGCCCACCTCAGCATAAAGAAAGTGAGGTTGGACCAGATGACCCCACCATGGTCTCTCCCAACCTTACCCTCTCTGTGATTCAGAGAAAGCAACAAACTGATTTTCCCTCCAGGAGGATGCTCAGGGCTGGAGGTCAGGTATGGCAGGTACGTGCCACTGGGACATAGGTGTGAGCGGCATTTCTGATGTGTTCCTGGCCACAGAGTCCCCATCTTGGCTAATTATTGTTGAGTGATTGCTGAGCTGGGGAACACTTAGTGCTTCCAGCCCCGACTGACTTTTAGTGTGCTGCTGTGAGGACTCTAGCTGTCTCAATGCTCCCTGCAAGGGAACATGTGCACCCATTTTTTAAAGTCACCTAAATCTTTACAGACCTTTGGTAAAAATAAAACTCCAGCTGAGTTAGAGGACATTTAGGGCAGGACTATCAAAAATAAAGTTGTTTAACAAAGATAATCTCCTGTTCAGATATCACTGTGTGCTATTTTGTAGTGAAACTGTTGAATTTTAATTACTTTACAAATCTGAAAAAAAATTTGCTGGCTTGATTTTCAAAGTTATCTGTATTTATAGTTTCAATTAACTTCACTGCTTATATACTATTGTTTATGCTAAGTATTCTTCATAGCAATTAAATTTATGTGTTCCACATAGTCTCTTAAGGTTGTTTTTTTTTTATTTTTTTTATTTTGTTTTTATTTGTTCCATGGAGATCTATAGTTGTTTAAGGAAAGAGTTAATTTTACATTACTTCATATGGCTCATTGTTTTGATTGTTGCTGCATATTTCCAACAACAAATCCAGGCTTTTTTGAAAGTTTTGTTGTAACTGACTGCCAGCATCTGAAAGAGCATTTCAGGACTTGTGCTTGAGATGTATATACTTTTTCCAGGCCAGTTGAGTAATGAAAACATATTTATTTCCAGCCTCTCGAATGGTGTACAGCATAATTAACTATGATGCAGATTTCCAGGTTAATTAGAACAAACTATGGTACCAAACTAATTGGACACAAAAGTACCTCAGAAGAGCAATATGCAAGTTTATCACTTGTGTTTCATAAAAGTGACATGAAAGTGGTATGAATACAGTATATATATAAAAATTTAGGAAAACAGTTAAGATGATCTTCAAGGCAATATGAATTTCTGTCAGTTCATCTCAGAATCAACTGGATCTTTGCCTTATTTGAGTCAAGACTCCTTCCCCTGAAGTGTAGCTTCCCACCAACCTCATGTCACACATTTCCTTATACCATCTTCTCCTTAGGGAGGAAAACCTTTCCCTATAGCTACTTGGATTTTCATGAATCCACTGACACATACTCTCAAGATTTTATGACATCTGCTATTTGTCCTAAAAATTTCTGGAGTCATACTAAATGTTATGAGTTGCAGCTTTCTTAGAAGGAGAAAAGCATGCACAGAAGTCTGAGAATTCTGTTGTCCTAAAATGGGAAGGGGAAGGGAATTTCCTTAATAATACAAAGATATTTCTATCTTGTTACTTTCTCTTCATTTGCCATCCCTATTTTTGTTATCTCATTACAAACAGAAAATTTTGTGTGAATAAAGGTAATGAAGAATTATATTTACATTCCCTTCAAAATGCAGCCTAAATCTTTCTCTGATTCTGAGAAATATTTTGGGAGTTGACTTCTGAGACACAGTGCACAGCAGAGGAAAAACTCAGATGGGTTTAATTTTTACAGGCCTGTTAGTCTCACTTCAGTGACTGTTAAAGTCATGGAGAAAATTATTCTGGGGGGTATTGAAAAATGCCTGAAGGACAACAGTCATCAGTCAGCACAGCTTCATGAGGGGAAAGTCCTGCTTATAAAACCTAATTTCCTTTTATGACAGGGTAACTCACCTAGCTGGTCAAGGAAAGCCAGTTGATGCAATCTTTAGTTATATCCTCCTGAACAAAATGTCCAGCCTTTAGCTGCATAAAAACATCATGTGATAGGTGAGCAAGTGGTTCATGGGTAGGGTGCAAAGGGTTACACTGAATGCTGCCATCCAGGCACTTCCTGTGCAAGTGAGAAAGTGGTAGAAATTTTCTTGTTATTCAAAGAATGGCTACAACAGAAGCAAGTTCCTTCTTTGGGTATGTCAAAATTCTCAAAGTAAAGATGGCAAATATAATTTTACTTTTTCTACTTCAGTACCAAACCAGAAACTAGTTGTGAAGAGTGGAAGGTGGCTAGCACCTCTTCCATCTCGGGCAATCAATCTCTCTTTACAGATGCATTTCCAGGGATCTGGCATAATTTGTCTGTTTTTCATGAAGAGGAGAACACCATATTATTCCAAGATCCCTCCGTTAAAAGGCTTAATCATTATATTTCTTTGATTTCAAATATGAGTTATTGCCAGTTTTTCTAATTTGATCTGGGCTACAAACAGAGTGCTAGAACAGGAAAACACATCAAAACCAAAATAAACCTGAAATATCTTTTAAATCTTAGCACCTATGATAATATTTGTGATCTTTACAGTGGGAACTGTCTCATGTTCTTCCAACAATCCCATGTCCTCACACCTTTAATGATAATGGTTCTGAAAAAATTAGAAATGGCCTGAACAGTAGTGGGGTCTGCTCATGCTTAAAAACGGAAGCTATACAGTCCATAACTGCAGTTCAACTGTAACCTGAGACTGCTTATACCCAGTCAGACATGAAATGAGATTGTAAACTCCTGAACCCTTGACAACAATGTCATTCCCATTGATCTTATCACCAGTTAAACAATTCTTGCTGGGAATTAATTGTCAAAAAAAATCCAAGTAGAGAAAAAGCTGTCGTGCATGCAGTTGTTATAGACAGATTAAGAAATATTTTCCCCACACGTGCCATTGAATCTGCACTTGTAAGGCTAAATATAAAATGTTTTGACATTTTTGGACTTTTCCCTAAAATGACTCGCAGCTAACTAAAGGAGACAATTCTGTAAACTTTACATTTCTGATATGTTCTTTTCTAAGTTTCAAGAAGTTTATAGAAAAACATATACTTGATTTGATAAGCTAAAAATGTGCATATAATGAAATTATCTGGAAATATCTGTAATGGACTGTTGTTGCAGAGGTTACATTCACTAACGGGGCTTACCAGTTGTTAGTATGTATTGATAAATGAGAGGATTAAAAGGGACACCAGGCAGTATGGCATCCATACCAACAGACACTCTTCTGTTCTCTGCAAAGGTAAAAATCGAGCTAAAATGCTGAAAGTGAAAACCCTAAAAGTGATAAAAGTCATTGTTGCTGTGTCTCTTCTTTTTATGGCAAATGCTGAGTTTTTAAACATTAAATAAACAAATTTATTGTGCAATGTCCTGGAGAGATAGACAACAGGACCAAGCTTCTCAACAATCAAGACTGTGATTTGGGTAGACACAAGGGAGAACAAATAGATTAGGCACCTCATGTAGTCAATAAGAAAAACAGAGAGAAAAATAAAACAAAAACCCTGCCTTTTTCTCTTCACTTCTAGGCCTGAAGTCTCAAGATTTTTCCATGTTTATTTAATCTTTTCCTTTGAAATGGTGCTTTGGGTGTGGAATAGAAATGAACATCTTTATATTTATTTATCATTATGGAGCGATAGTCTGACTGACACTCTGAAAAGGTAGACTGGAATTCAAGTTCTTGTCAGTCTGTGGATATCCAGATCAGCATTTTCCAACATACTAAGAAAATGAACTGTTTATAAAAGTGGTAGATTGTATCTTGCTGCTTTCAAATCAAGTGCATGTTTTACTGAAATTGTATAATTGACATAGGCTCTCGGTCAATGATAAGTAATTAAAATCCTTAAATTATAGCATGCAGACAGTCTAATAACCAACTCTTGCCTTAAAAAGCTGGTGTCAAGAGTCTTTGACTTGTAGGTCAACTGCTAATCTTTATTAGAGTTTTCAATAGACTATGATTTCACTTTCATTGTTTTTTTCTCTCTCTGTTCACATTGTATTGATACATTATTATGTTTTCCTGATTCCGGATTTTTTCATTTCACAGAGTGGATAGAACTGTTCTTGAGACTTATCATTGCACTTGGAGTCCTTTTCATATATTGATAACTTGTCTGGCATAATTGTGATGGAAGGAGATTGTTTTTCTGACCTTTTCTTTCTTTTCAGTCCTGTTCATGCATGCATTTTCTTTTCTTGCATTGCAGTAATATCTGCAAGCTAGTAAATGTCCTTGAGCTTACTGTTTGTTAATTAATGCCTTACTAGACAACTTATTGGTTTTGTATTTATATAGTATTAGCACGTTTCTTCCTCTTCACTTCATTACAGATCATATTTATACGAATTCTGGATGGCTGCCTAGTATTGTTTTGCTGTATGTACAGAAATAACAGAAAGATCTGTGTAGGCCTTTACAGATGGAAATGGTCAGATCATATGAAATCAATTGCAAAGATCATATTGGAAATCTAAGTCAGATGATTCTTCTAGAAATTGGCAATATTTTGCTTGCTAGAAATGAACTTCAACTTTCCTCTTATTAAGTGCATTTGATTGTTTGGAAGGACTGCAAGAACTGTAAAGGCATATATAACTATCAGCTGAACTTCAGGTACAGGCTTGGGGTCTGGTGATAGGGTGGAGAAAAGGCTGCAGCAGGCAGTGCATTGTTGAATATGGGAATATTATGAACTACAGTACACCTCACATATTGTTTGTTTTTACCTACATTTTGCTACTAAGAACAGTTAGGAAGGTCACAGACAAAAAAGCAGACCAGGTCTTGGTGTTTTCTTTATTTTCTCCCACCCATTATGCCCTACAATCAGAAAGTAGTAAGGCACTTCTCCAGCACAAAAAGGATATCTTTAAAAAAGAAGCCCCAAACACCCAATCAACCCTGTGTAAAATTTCTGTGATCCTTTCTATATATTTATATCTCAACGATTTCACTTTCCTGTAAAATCTCAAGTTAGCTGTCCTCCCACTGTGCTGGGGAGTGAAGTGTGTCAAGTGAAGCATCTCCAAGCCCCAGAAGAAAATGCTATCTTTGTAAGCTTCTCTGCAAGACATCCTCCTGATAGGATAGTTCCCTTTCATCCTCTCACTTAGTCTGCAGCAGTTTTCCCACCCAGTCTGCCCCTTTTCATGTTTTATTTTCTCAAGACTTTCCCATTTTTGTCCTTAACCTATGAGCACTTTTTCCAGATGTGTGGAAAACACTGCCTTTTCAGAACACAGTTTTGAAAACAAAAACATTCCAGGGGCTAATTTCTCTCAGAACATTGATGTCTTTGTGTGAGTAGATACCAGATGAGTTCAGAAGCTTGGGGGAGGCCTCTCCTTTCAGCCTTCCTGGTAATATGAGTCAAAACTCTATATACTCAGCATGAAGAGGAAACCTGCTTCCTCTAGCACCGGATGGGGCAGAAAAATATCTGCAGCTGAGCTGATATAATTCCTTATGGTGGTTTAGTTGTTTATTTTGCGATTTTGCTGTTTCATAATTTGGTAAATTCTGTAATTATTACAAGATGTGTAATGCTTTGAATTCCTCTTAGCAAAATGCTTGAAGCTGATTTCAGTGAGAGATTACAAATTTGGAGACAGAACTGAGTCCTTTGATTTGACCTGTCTTCTCTGATGGGGAGACATATCCCCTGTAAATAAAGTAGTAGCTATTGAGGCTGCTGACGATCATGGCCCGTGATCTCCAGGTACAATGCTTTTTAGTAAGCTAATATTTTATCTATAGTGAAAGAGGTTGGGAAGATGAGGGCACTAAGAGGAATGGATGAGGTATATGTAGACAGTAGCATGAAGTTTGAGAATGCCAGTAAGATGAAACCACATGTTCAGAGATGCCTTCAGACAAAACCTACTAATAAAAACATGTGTGTTAGGAATTTCTCTTGGAACTCTGAACATGCTGGAGAAAATGTAGTCTTCAAATGAAATTAAATTAAAGAATCTTAATTATTGACTGTTTTGCTATATGTGAAGCTGCTTTCTAAGGCCTTTTAGTTCATATTTGCTTTGAAGCTGTTGACTTTCCCTGAAAGCTAATCTAAGCCCTTTTTTTTTATTCAAACAGCTCAAATATTTTCAGATTATTTCTTAGAACTTTTATGACAGAGCCTAAAATGGCTTTTGGCTGTGTTAACACACATCCAGGAAATATCTAATGGCTCAAGCCCAGTGCAGCTGCTGTAGAGAAGATGCTCATAATCTTAAACATCTTGGAAAGATACATGCTGTAGTAATGGATCATGACAGCTAAAAACAAGGTCCTTTCCGGTCTCTGTCATTATTCAGACTTAACACTACTTGAATAATGTCAGGAATTATTTGTGAGTAATTTAGTTCACAACTGACTCAAATACTGACTGAATACACTCTTTCTACTTGTGATCCACCTAGCAGAGACATTAAGAAAATGTAGAGAGTATTTTCTTTTCAACAGGTTTTTCTGAATGCATGTGAAAATTATTGGTTTCTAAGAAATGTTTTAAAACTAATAGGACAAATATATTAAGTAGCATATATATCGTCAGTTTTTTATCCCAAACTTAATATTTTGACAAAATGGAATTGACTTTCCTGCACATTCATTCCTTGATCACAACCCTGACAACGACTGTAAATTGCAGCCTTTTGTAGTTAGATGAATAGGATGAAATCTAAATAAAATACAGTGTATTCCTGCAAGTTGTCAACTATTCATGAGAGAATAATTATCTTTAGTCTTAATCAGCTTGGATCCAAAAAGAAGCATCAATTGTATTAAACCCATTGTTCTATGCTATGTACAAACTTATACAGTACATGTTCATTTGAATTTAATTTGTATTATCTAAAAGATTTTTCCTCATGGGTACACAAAAGACAGGGTGAAAATTTTTCTTTGATTATACATTTACATTTACATTTATGTCATTGCGTGTCCTTTGGATTTTTAGTTTGAACCTGAGACCTGCCTTTTGTCCTCAGAGGTTTTGGGGTTACTGTTAGTACTGCACATGAATGAAATGCAGGAGATACTTTAACAGTGACAGTAAGGGTGAGTGACATTTGCTTAGGTTAAACTACTCAAGTTTGTCTTGTCAATTGTAAACTTTGATTCATTCCTCTCCACAGATGAGAGACAGATTTATATACTGTTACTATCAGATCAATATGCATTAAAGACCGTCAGTTAAAAAAAAGAGTAAGAAACAATTTGTGTAATTGGCTCGCTTAGGACTACAAATGGAATTATGGCAGGTTGAAGTTTCACTGGCATAAATTATCCACTTTCTTACAGATTATTAAGCATAAAAGAAAAATAATCTAATGTCACTACAGGCTCACTTGAAGAATTTAAAATTCTTTCCCAGGATGATTTTCCTGGCATCTATTTAAGCAATTTTCAAGTAGTGCTTATTCTTTAAAAAATCCACCACTGCAGTTACTTCTGAAAAAGGTTTCACTTGAGGATGTTTTTAATTTCTAGTCATGTTCATCATGTCTTGTCTGAGAAATTAAAACTGTGGGGGTTTCCCCCTTTCACTCAATTAGGCTATTTATTGTCTTTTAAAGGATTAAAATGTGGTTTGCTGGTTTAATATTCTTTAAAAGGTGTGTCTTGAATGAGATATGCATTTTATCAGTGTTTTCACATCCTAAAAGAAATACATTCTGATTTCCTGGGATTCCTTCAGAAAAGCAAGCACTTACCCTTATTTTATCTACATTTATGAAAAAGTGGTTATCAGGAATAAGAAGGAACAGTTTTTGGAAGAATTATTAGGAATGTGCTACAAGATCACAACGATTAATCTGTGGGTTGATAGATTTCCCCTGGTTTTCCTTTTCAGATGAGTTGCTGCCTGTGAAGTAGATAGAAGCTGCTTTGCCAAAAGGCCTTGTTAGAGTCTTATAGTTCATAGATTTTTATAGTTTAATAGTTTGTTACCAGAAAAGAACCCCTTTTCTTGTTGCATTCCTCTAAGCAACAATTCCTCCTTCCTGAGAAGAGTGATGTGATTGTGAATCAGAGTGACCTGGCAGGGCCAGGAGAGCATTGTTTCTAACAGGTTTTGCTGAACAGTTCCTTTCCTTACAAACCATCTTTCCAAATGAAAACTGTAAAGCTGATGATGACGACTTTCTGCACTAAAACATAAACCCAGCTAATGTGGTTGTGGGTTCTTTGGGATCCTAGATTAACTGCCTGTTGCTCCAGTTCAGCCTCGATACTTTCTATGCCTTTACTTACTCTAATTTCATTCATTGCAAACAAGGTTGAACTTGTTTGCTGATAGAATAGGGTATCTGGAGTTTTCAGCAGGCAGTCTGTTTTCTGAGAAAAAAGTCAACAGAATCGTCTTCTTCAGCTCCTAGGATGGCTGATATTGGATCAACCCAAAGATCAGGATTAGAAAAGTGGAGTCTGAGCATGTGTAGCAAACACCCTGTAAAAACTGATTGGATCATTTTTACTTTTTCGATGTTGCAAACCCAGAAGCTAAAGGAATGTTCCATTGCTATAAAATAATCATTATTTACTGCTCCTACCACTAAACAGTGTTCTCTAAGGCCTAAAATATTTAATCTAACTATTATCCCAATTTGATTTTAAATTGATTTCTGAATTAAAGATGACATGCTTTCTTTAGATGTACTAATGAATATATTTTCACAGTAAGGCTGATTGATTTTAAATGTTGTCTGCTCCATTAACCTGTGACAGCAGTGAGCATTAACCCCAAACTTCTTCAATACTTGATTTTATAATTGAAAAATAAAAATGTTTGTCTTCCAGGAGAATATTTTTGGTCAGTTAATAAATATTTCAGATGTTGAGCCAAAACTCCATCTGGAAGTATCTGAGAACTAATGTCTGTGATTTTTTTTAAAAGATTTTTTGGCATTTTTTTGGCAAGAAGAGAAGTGATAATAGAATTGAGAGTGCCATAGCCAGATTGCACCTGGGGGAGGGGAGGGCGATTTGGTTTCTATGTTGCTGCTGCTGTGAATGCTGACATCCCTGAAATCTCATGAGGTTGTTTTGAGTTTGAGGGCTGCAATTAAGATTAAAATCTAGTTAATCAACACAATCTAGCCCTAAAGGCAGTCTCTAAGCCAGAACAGACCCAAGGGATGTTTCATCCAAGCTGTGCTTTTATGACAGGGGAGGTAGAGAATAACTGTCTGGGCAATAAAAAAATTCTGTAACAACTGACACTGTTTATTACTGCTGAAAGTGGCTTAATGTAAAGGCAGGTGGATATCATTGTCACATGATACTTGCTCTGACCAAGGAGTGGACCCTGGATATGATATATGTAGTGACCAAGGTTGGGTCCCTATTAAGAAACTGGGACTCAGATTAGCATGAGAATCTGTTCAGTCTGATTGGACAAGCCATAGATATCATGGGTTCCTTAATACTTTTTTTTTTTTTTTTTTTTTTTTTTTTTTTTTTTTTTTTTTTTTTTCAATAGATCAAATAATTCTTACTTGTGAGTCTTGGGATAAGTGGTGGACTTAATTTTAGGAATTGTAAGAAAAACCAGCAATTTCCTGTCTTCTGGAAAATATTTGGGTTTAGAGAGTAGGCTTCCTCTGATAATGTCTGAAACTTTTTTCTTTTTTTAACTGTTTTACATGGAAAAATGTAGGTGAAAAAAATCAGTTGCTAAATATAAGATCTGAAAACCTTTGGGCATGTGCAAGGTTAGCAAAAAAAAATAATATAGATCACAAACTGAGCAAAAAGCACACATGGTTGCTAAAAAGCAAGCATCTGATCAGACATGAACAAAGCTGTAGTTTGGAAGGTGCAAGGGGAAACTGCAAGGATTAGGCTTTCAGTCATTAGTACCTTTGAGCTCACTGCTTGAGTGATTGCTAACCCAAGTGAATAGAGCCAAGGAAACAGCTCAGGACATGACCTACAAAACTGGAATAAGAAGGAGGGTGTAATCTGTTATTTGTTTATGTGTTGGGTGAAGCAAGAAGTAATGCATTTGAACTGCACAAAGAAATTCCTCCTCAGGCCTCTGTTAGCCCCTTTTTTCCATGATGATATAGTACTATAAATACTCGATGCTATATCAAATGCAAATGCAAATGAAATCTTCTTTTAGATAAATGTGAGAAAACTAGGGGGCTAATTAAAAATTAACAAACAACACAAACAAAAACCAAACCAACAAAAAAGTACCTCAAGACTCCAACAACAAACAAGACATCCAAACATAGCACAGGGCCACTAAAACAGCAAAATGAAAACCTCCTGGGGTATTGAAACTATGTGGTCTGGGAGCTTTGAAAGACAATATTTTGAGCAGGGAGGTTAATATATTTGTGGGAGAAATCAGAGGGCTCAAATAAATTCAGAGAAGCAGAAATTCAGGACTGTTCAGAGATGACCTCACAGGAAGAGGATGAAGGCTTCTAAGTTGAGATCCAGCTCAGAGACTTTGAGAAGCGATTAAGCTACTGTTGATTTTCTATGTTATGTTTGTAGGAAAAATTACCTCCTTCATTTAAGAGAAATCTACAATACCTTCATACCTTATTATTTTGTTAGAATCCTTTTTATTTATAAAATAAATAATAAGCTGTATATTCTTTATTTATAATTACCCTACTCAATAACTAATATAGCTTGATTATTTAATTTTTTTAGTGCTGAATTAGAGCTGGCAAAAATTTCCCAGAGCAAAACATTTCTGGGTCTGAGTTTTACTTGTGGTTTTTACTGACATTATGTTATTTAATAGTTATAGCACAGAACTACTGAGCATACTCAGTGTTTTGTTATCAAGGGGAAGTTTGGAAATGGTATCTGGAGACCCTTACAAAACATAAATATCATGTGCTTGGTGCGCTTGATATGAATTTTTGATCACTAAGATACTTGGAGAAAAAGATGCTTCTTTTAAATGAGGAAAAAAAAAAATAAATTGCATATAATAAATAAATAAAGGAAAAACATACTTGACTTCTGTTCAAAGAAAGGCCTGATTCAAATTTCAGTTCATGTTCCAAATGTCCCCTTAGATCAAGTCCTGAATCTTTATTTTTCAATGTGCCAGTGATCAGACTGATCCTAAATTAAAGTTTTTGCTCCTTCGTCCTCTTTCTCCTTCAGGGTTATGTATAAATCATAGCATAGATAACATAGTTTATTGCATAAATTATATTAGATGTGTTATATTGGTTTACGTCTGTGTTTGAGAATAATCAAATTCCATGTTTCAAGATATTACTTGATCTCTTTTTATCACAAAACAGTCAAGTTCTAACTTCCTGGAAAGCATTTTACAAGTGTCTTTCGATTTCATCTATCTGGTAAACTTCATTCAGTGGAATAATGGATTAGAAAGCCTGTGTTTGTATACTTTATTCACTATAAAAGACCACAATCCTCTGCAGATGAATGGCTGGTCAGTGGCAGTCTTAGACGTGGATAGACACAGCTATCAGTGTTATTCGTGAGGTTTTAAAGAGATAAGGGAATTTATGGAATTAAAGTAGGAAGTCTAACAGTGTTATTTCCAGTTGAAATGCATTCAGTTCATTTCACAGGGAAAATAAACATGCTAAAAATATGTAGCATTTTTGATTAAAGAAGCCACATTTCAGATCCTTAAGAAATATACAATATTGACAGCGAGGTGTTTCCTACTTGGAATTCCTAAGAGCAACAGGGTGACATACAGGCTATAGACTGAGGAGTTGTATGTGAGAAAATCACAAATGGTGAAGTTGTGAGTCTAGGATATACCATTTGTGGGTAAGAGTATGTGACCCATGCTTAGATTTATAACATTTCTTTTATGACTATAATTTGATTATGAAACTAACTTACATTTTTATGTAATATTTAATTTCTTTTTGTATAAAATTAGCACTAAATTGTCAAGTCTATGAAAGATCCTGTAATACTGAATTATTTACTGACAAGCCCTGTTGTTTTATTACGGTAAATATCTGTAAAAGTTGATTTTTATATTAAAAAATACATAATCCATTTCAAGAATGCACCCTAGTAATGTTTTGGGGCTGTGAATTCCACAGTTTAATTATATATTGTACTCAAGCTGACATATGTTGTAGGGGTTTCATTATGTTTTGGTGCTTTAAATTTTCTTGGGAATGACTTTGTGAAACAAATACTTTTTGTGATACAGGACAAAAAAATAAAACAGGAGAGACCAGAAACAATTACAAAAAGTTGCAGCACCAGCCTTAACGTCTTGTCTCAGTTCAGTTTCAATATACTCTGCTTTTCGAAGTTGAAACTAAGAGATTTCTCTTAAGGCTTGTACAATGTCTGAAAGATCCTCTTATAAGACTGAGTACTGAAGAGAAGTTTTGAAGCTTAGAGTAAGACAGAGCTATCTTTATAATGTTGCAGAAACGGCTGTCTCTTAATCATGGGAGAAAAATTATTTAGATATTTTCTCTAGATGTTGTTAGTTTTATCTTATTTAAAAATAGTCTTGCACAGATGCTTATCCAGAGCAGCTCTGATGGCCTCATATGACTGATGCCATGGTTAAGCTTGTTTGGCAAGGGAATTGTTCCAGCTGGTAAATTCTCACCAATTGGTAGGTTTTTGTCATCAGATGACACTCCTTATTTCCATTAAAAATGTTACTGCAGAGCAATCCTATTCCTTACAGGAGAGCAAGTATGCTGGGACTTCTTCCTCAAGTATCTGGTTGTATTTAGTTGAACAGATTTGGACTTCACATTTCAATGCCTCCTGGAGGAATAGGACTGGACTTGGACTGGATTTGACTGGACTTCTGTTTCATTGCTCAGGAAGTTTCCCCCAGTCTTTGAGGACTTGCCAAACGAGCCAGTCTCAGCTGGTACACATAAATGGGGTCTCCACACCTCCGCTTTCAGTGAGCACCATGTTGTTGCCTAGGCACAAGTGGATGGGAAACAATTGCTTGTTACTGTTGATGCAACAAAGGTGCAAATCACACAACCAATGTTTGTTTTGTATATGCCCTGTGTGCACAGTAGGAGGAATTGAGAGTGCCTGACTCATGTTTTGCCAGCAATCAGAAAATCTTCCCTATATCAGAAACAAGGCAATTTCAGTGTGTCGAGGTCTGATCATGTCTTCCCCACTGATTGCAAAACTAGATTTTTGGCTCTATTTTTCCTGGCTTATTTTATGGCTCTGAACCAAGTACTAGTAAAGGGCTACACTATTCTCTATCCATGTATGACTAAAGTAGATAATTCAAGTCTTGAATTGTAAAGTTGTTGTTGCAGTGGAGACCATATTCATTACACCATCCTTTTCAGGTCATCCTTCTCTAAAATCTCCTAAATATAAGAGCATCTTTTCTTTTAGTCCCTTTTAAAGAGTGATTTTTTTATCTGCTGCTCATGATGATATTTTTTTTCAATTGCTATAAAAATCTCAGTCCTAGGCTTAATGTTGTGAAGTATTATACATCAATAGATACTTAATAGCTGCCTGTTAGTCATGCAACTATGATCAACAGTGATCATACTAACTTGTGTTTAATTAGAACATATTTAAAAAAGAATAAATGTATCTCACTGTAGTGCCTGCTCCAAACAAAACCGAAGAAAACCCTATACATATAACTACTTTCTGTGTGTATCTTCAAGTTTCAGTTAGTAACATTTTTTTGCTTGTCAGTGATTGGTCATTTGTTTTTTTTGTTTGTTTTTTGTTTTTTGTTTTTTTGTGTGTGTGGGGGTTTTTTTGTTTGTTTTTTTTGTTTTTTTTGGGTTTTTTTTTTGTTTTTTTTCAAGGTCCTTGAACATATATAATAAGACACATTCTTTATATAAGGAAAAGAGATGGACCTCTCTATGCATCCCCTCATTATATATTTTTAGCATCTTTTTTCTCAAAGTCTTGCAGAAATAATAGATCTTTTAATTTAAAATCAGTCCTACTAGTTCCTTTATTGGGGGAAAGTATTGAGTCTAACTTGTCTTGACTGTTCTAATTATATTGCCCAGGATTTAATTACATTTTTAGTGGCAGTATGATGATTTGAGAAATGTATCTACATCATTTACTTGTCTAGACAGCTGTGTGGAAAGCAGAGGAATCATACCATAAGAAATTGAGTCATGTACAGAGCTGGAGAAGATTAGGATTGTGCTTATGAATGTTGCGGTAATAAAAATAATGCTTAGTAAGTCTTCCAAAATTTGCAATCTTGCAAAAAAAGTAGGAAGTTTTTGTTTTGTAATTTTCCACTTAATGAGCCATTTTTGTGTCTGTTAAAGGTCTTTTTAATTTTATTTTTTTTTTAATTTTTTTTTAAGCTTTATTTCTTTAAACAGCCATTCTGAATTTGTTTCCAATCCCAGTCAGATACTACATATTGAAGTTAGGATTCACTTTCTTAGCTGTTAATTTGTTCACTGGACTTCTTTTGACATGAACAAGAAGTTAGAAAAAACCCTTCTCATTAATATTAAGCAGTTGAAAAGCACAAACTATATTACAGAAAATTTCTGGAGCTAAAAATATTTTGGGAGACATGTAAAAATATTTGTGATTCAGGTAGCTGTCTGTTTCCTCTAAAGACATTCAAACCCCAGACTGACTAGCTAGTAGGTGTTCCTTAGTCACAAAATCCTACATGTAATAATCATAGCTCTAGACTATTATTCCAATTCCTTTTTCATTAGTGCTATAAACTTCCCTGCACAGCAGGATTTAGAGGCATGCTGAATCTTGTAGAGAAATTAAAAAAAAAATTCTTTTCACTGATGTGTCAAAGTTGAAGAGTTTATAATACCATGATGATCCTTAAAAATACAGTGTGAAATAGTTCAGAAACAGGGTGGGAGTTTTATGCATCTGGAGCTCAAATATCGGTTAAAATTGAGCATTATGTTTGACTTTTGTCCCTTCTTCTTGACAAATTCTGTGAGATTTGACACCAAAGTAATCTAGGTGAAAATTCTATTTACTGATGGAATTAGCATGAATTTTTTTATTTTGGCTTTCTAGAAGAGTAATGATTCAAAAAGTATTATTCTCTACTCTAATATTTGAATTTTGTTTTTATTCAATTAACAACGTGTTTCTGTGATCATGTGTGTCATATACAGAGATGCTCAGGCCCAAACAAAAGTTTTTGTGTCCCAGAATATATCTGAAAAATGTCACAAAAGGATTATGGGGTTTATGGATTCCCAAGCCTGCATAACTCCATAGAGGTGTATGGCCAGATGCATTTCTGACAAGCAATACAGAACTTTACATATATTTTAAAATGGTCTTATTTTAAGTTAATATTTAAACTCTAGTTATGAAATTCAAAATGCATGAAAAATGACAAGTCTGAGTCATTGGATTAAAATTCATTTTACAGTTTGGGTAAGAAGCATAAAAGTATCAGGAATGTTGTTTCTTAAAAGGCTGAGTCTACTGAATCCTCTTTAAAATAGGTTTGATTTTTGCCTTTTCATGATCTTGGTGGGCAAGCTCAATATTGTTAACAATTGTTCAGACTTATGGAAAAAAGGTCTGTCATCCAGGAAACAAAAGAATTTTTCTTGAGGAGGAAATAAAACAACATTTTCTTTCCAGCTCTGCTTTTCTGAATTTCATTTTATTTTGTATTCTGTATGAGCAATCAAAAAACCAAATGGGTCTTGCCTCTTAAAAAGTGAGATAGCATCAAAATCATAAAATATCTTTGCCTGTTATTCACAGTCCTAAGCTTTAGGTAGAATATGTTTGATTGAATTAAAGAACCTGAAATGGTGGAAAGCACAAGTAAATCCCTATTGCTGTGGAATCCTGAAACAGCCTTAGTTCAACAAATATTAGAAAACTGGAACTGTAATGAACATAGCAAATGTTAAACCACAATTATTTTGAAGATACCTGAAGCTCTGATGTTACAAAGGATTCAAACATAAATTAACAAGGAAAACACAATGGTAAGTTTCTAATTGCTCCACTAATATGACAATGTGCAGCTCTTGAGAAGCTTTAGGACTTTGACCAGAATGGGAACAAAGACTGCAAGTAAACCACAAAAAAGCCCATGGGATTCTTAACAGGATGTGGGATATTTTGCTTGCAAATTGCAGGATGAAATTCAGTCTTTGTCCTTTGTACTGGCTGTCATATCATGCAGTGGGAGTTATGTAACTACTGTGCAGGATATTAATTGATGCCTTTCAATTAAATACATTCCCAGGGAGTGGACAAGTGTAACAACTAGTGAAATTTTTAAACTGCATCTTAGGAAAATAAAAATGAATGGAACATCCTGGCTCATTAAACCAAGTCTCATATTTCTGTAGACCATTTGTATTCGTATTTTAATATTTATTTTTTTAAACGAATGACATTCCGACATTCCAAATTTTCAACTGACTTTTTTTTTCCTTTGTTTGTTTTTGTTTTGTTTTGTTTTGTTTTGTTTGTTTGTTTGTTTCTTTGTTTGTTTTTTGTTTGTTTGTTCTTTTGTGCTCCACTAAAGAAGCACTATTATTGAAGAGTAGTTGGACAATGATCTCATGATGTAGGGTTTTTGTCCCTGAGATCAGCTCAGGTGGTTAGGGCATGGTGCTAATAATACCCGTGTTGTGGTTTTTATCCCTGTAAGGACCATTCACTTAAGAGCTGGACTCAATGGTCCTTGTAGGTCTCTTTCAAATCCAAATATTCTGTGATCTTTGAGTCACATAAAAAATTAGTTCTGTTCATAAACCACTGATTTCTCTACCAGCTAACATTTTTATTTAAATACCTCTTAAACCTGCATAACATTTAACTTGTTTTATTTATATATGTTAAAACATATTTTCCTCAACACTTATTTTGGTGTTTTTCAAATTCTTTTATTTTTCTATGTTTTTTCATTCCTTCAATCATCTCAGACATTTAGTTAGTCTTTCTGAAAACTGGTGATTGCAATCTTGCATTTCAGATAAGATCTTAATGTTTTATGTTTCTTTATTGAATATATTGTTTGACACAGAATTTTTTTTTTAACGCAAGTTAGAAATGGCTTGCAGTCAGTCTCTAATTCATTGCTTTCACTGTTTTCCTTTAGTTTCTTATCTGTTGTGATTACAATTCTAACTTTAAGTTTTATTGTAGACAGTCTTTAGAAAACTTGGAGCTGAATATTGGAAGTAAATGTCTAAGTGACAACTTTTTTGACAGAGAATGTTTTATTACCCTAGTTTGGTGATTGGTGATTCTTCTTGCATTCATGTAATCTTGTGTCTGACTTCGTTATAAACTCATCCAGAAAGCTATTTCAGTATCATAACCAATGTATTTATCTAATTTGAATTCAGATGTCTTTATATATACTGAAGCATATATATAACCATGTAAGTGAGTTTATATGAATATAAATTGTTTATATAGTTGTCTTTCATCTACATTCTCAACTATAAGAACCCTCTTGTCATTTTATGGCTTTAGATTACATCTTGGGTAATACACTTTGCATGTAACTGTGCCTTTCCATCTTCTGCACATTTTTCAGAGTAGTGTTGTAAGTTATTTGACTGGATTTCATGGTAGGTTTTGACTGATGTACTGGAAGAACACAATGCCAGCTTTGTCACATAATAAAATAACTAATAATATATTTTAGGCATAAACTTACATAGGGATAATAAAGCTATGTTAATTGATATGATGATTTATCTTTCTGGCCATGATTGAGAGTATGTTACCTTAACCTATTAAAAGCTTTTTTCACTGAATTAGAAATTAAACTTTAATCCTGTTTGGTGAAGAGAATTCCAAAACATATAGCGATAAATAGTGTAATGGTTATAATAAAAGTGTAAGTCAGTGACACAGTCTTAATCTACTGGTGACTTATATACTGAAAAAGCATTAGAGAGTTGCCAAATTTAGGATCCTTCTTACAGGAACAAAAGAACCAGATTATGTTTTCAGAATTCAGAGTTTTTTAGGGAAAAAAATTTGCTCAAGTCTTTGTAGAATGGAAAATACTTATACTGCAGTAAAACTTTCTGTAGCTTACAGGGCATCTCTGTGATGTTTTCCTTGAATACCTGGAGATAAATCAAAATAATTTGTTAGGAAAAAAATTACAAGTATGACAAAACCATGACCTTGAAACTTCATCTGCTCAAAGATGAAGTTATATTAATATAAGAATTGCATTATTATATATTTATAAGATATAATAATAATAATAATAGTAATAGTGATAATATAATAATAATATATGTAATAATAGTAATAATAATAATATAATAATCAATAATAATAATTTCTTATTGTCCACCTTCTGTATGGAAAACTTTTTTCCAAAGCTAATGGAATAGACCAGAAATCAGTGATTTGCTAATTCCCAACTAGAAGATCGAAAATGGAAATTCCAGACTCCTGCATACTGGCATGGACTGAGACAGGATCTACATTCAGCTTGCTGTTATTTTGGGATTAAGAATGCAGATAATAACAAACTCAGTCAAACCTGTTTACTTTTGAACTAATGTTAATATATGAATAAAAAAAATATTATTACAGGACATATATATATATATATACATGCCCATATACACACACATGCACACACATAAATATATATATATATATATATATAATGAATATTGCTTATTGTAGCAGTAACAAAATAAATTAAAATTCCAAAATAGTATTTCTTTTTAATTAGTGAAAAAAATAACAAAGTTTATTTAAGAAAGTTTTTAGGCATGTGTATGTGCAACAATACCTTGGCAGGTAAATGGAAACTCTCTGTGCTCCTGGAAAATCAGTTAAAAGGTGATTGAACCATGAGGTCTTATCCTCCCAAAACAGGGGGAACCGACTGATCATTTCAAGAATGTGGAAAAGCAAGCTGGAAGATGGCACCTAGCCAGAAGCTGTAAAAGAATTTCTTGCAACCAATCAGCTGAACATGTGCTTAAGGCCAGAAAGGCAAAGAAAATCTGATGCTCAAAGTCTTACAGAGAAAAAAATTCAATACTTTTTTGATAGAAAAGAAAACATGCAGCCTGTTAATCACTATAGTAAGCAGGGAGTTGAGGCTCAGATTTATTTTTTTTTTTTATCTCTATGGCTACTCTATTCAAAACAAAAGATTCAATTTAATTTCATAAATAACCTCTCACTGATTCATCAAGTGTTTGATATATCTGAAAATAATTCACTTATCTGAAGTATAATGTGAACTTTGTATCAGATTGCTCTTTGTAGCTGACAGGGCCTCTTTCAGTATTCACATTATGTGGGCATTTACACTGTGAGAAGCAGCACACTAAAACGATGGTTCGCTTTACATCCATATCACAATCAACATTTGTATGGATGACTACTTAGAATTCAAGGGAAGTAAGAACTGGGGCACGAACCAGCCTTTTTGTTCTGCTCATCTGAATAAGTTTATTCCCCCAAGGCTACAGAAATGTTGAAGACGTTAAGTGTTCACTCAGAACAGAAGTTCTGTAGGCTGCATGGGGGCAGAAACTACCAAGGAATGTTTCATATCAAATTTACACCCAACAGAGTGAGGATGAGTAATTGTTAGGTGAGAAGTTGCTATAGCTTTGTGTTAGCAGTTCTGAGTTCAGCTACAAGATATTATCTAAGACCCAATGGAGATCTGACTAGATGACTCAGAAAATTAGTAATGGCTTACACAATCATTTCTAGGTCAACAGTTTGTATACATTGAACTTTATTCTGGTAAATCATCACTAGCCGATGACTCTTCTGTGATCTCTGAATTATTATTCTATATTTGTTTTAGTGAATGGACTAAAATAACTGCCATGGCAGGCCTTCTTTGGCACAGCTGCTCATTACTGCAGTAGAAAGAGAGACCTGACTGGAATGGAGGATAGAGCTGCTCTATCAGCCCTAGAAGCAGCCCTTTCAAAGCACAAATGAGATGCTGCAGTGTAATATGGAAAAGGTAGAAATGAGAAATTTAAAATCAACTGAGACAAATGAACTGCCTGTTCTGATCTTTCCTATGAAAACTTAGATTCACCTTGTTTCCCCTGAACTGATCTTGGTATCTTATGTTATGTAAGTGACATCCCTAACGACACTGAGATCCAGAATCACCCTTGCAAGGTGCCTTCTCCTCTCAATTGGCTACTGGAAGAAAGAAGGCTTTTTATGGTGATTACATTATTAAAAGTTTTGAACCTGGATGGAAAAAAAATGGTTCTGAATCTGAAGAATCACATCACTTCCTCTAGTTACTTATCTCCAAATTTCTTCCAATCCTGTTTCACTTTCTCTCCAAGAATTGTGTACTTCATTTTTAACCAGAATTCTCTTGTCTTCAGCTATCAATCCTTAGTTAAGATTGTGTTTTTCTAAGAGTTTGTATAAGCCTTTGTGCTCAAGTATAGCCTGTCTGTGAAGGTTACTATATATCACAAGTCCACCTGTGAGAGCCACCTACCTCTACTTACACATTATATATGGACTAGACATTTTAGAGGTTGTATTTCTGCTTCTTATTTACACTTAGAATTTGGATGCAAAGACTTAAATTAAAAGAATCATATAATTTCTCTCATTTAGATTACCTCTAGATGCATCTTTTGTCTGAAAAACAGGATCAGCCCAATGTTTTATGAAGACAAAGGTGTTTTTCTCATAACATATTAATTATACATATGTTAAATCTGGTTTTGACATGAATGTAGGAAATCATGTTTTTTACTGTGTTTACAGTAGTTTCCATGTATTTTTCATTCCAGTCAGTTCTTTTTTGTTTCGTGGGGCTCAAAGAGTATCTTTGCATTCTTCTGAACACACTGCTTACTAAATCATTAATACAAAACATATTTCAAAAACACAAAAAGTTTTCAAACACATTTTCAGAGGGGATATGGAGACAACATTTTCTTCAAAACATGTTGTTAGAAAGAAATTCAGAGGTTGGTTCTGTACAACTGCACAGGACAAAAAGATGTGGAAAATCAAGGATATATATATGCCACTTTGATATAAATAAGGAACAATGACTTCGTCCCCCATGTTCTTCCCCAATGTTCATCCTCTTTTTTTTTTTTTTTTTTTTTTTTTTTTTTTTTTTGTAACATAAGAATTCCTGCAGATTTCTTCCTTGTGGATGTTATTGTTGAGCCCACTCTTACACCCACTCTCTTTGAAAATGAAGAAACTCTTGATTCTCAAGAAGATTTCATTACAAAGCACTAATGTGACTCATGAATTTTTCCAGATACAGGTGGAAAAGGACAAGAAAAAGCACTTGGAAAAACATGAAAACTCAAAAAAAAAAAAAAAAAAAAAAAAAAAAAAAAAAAGGTTGACAGTTCAGTTTGTAATAGGAACAAAATGGAAAGAGTAAGGAAAGACCGTGTAAACCTGTTTCCCACATCTTACCCTGTGGAAGAGCTGCATTTATTTCCCTGATTTCACCTTGAGTTGTAAAATAGATTTGAGACAATTTTAAATAATGGTTTTCAGGTGTTAGTTACCTTCAGTTATATCAATGGCAATATTGAATATTATTTTGTTACTATAAGTGTTCAATAAATTATGGTTTTGAAGTTTTTGAGACACTTTATTGTATTTCTGTGATAACAGGTGTTTGGACCATCTTAGCAGCAAAAGCTGAGTTTTGTGCACATTACAAGACTTGTGTTCTAAATAGGTGTGAGTGTGTATTTTAATATTAACTAAAACCCAGTGTTTATTGAAGTCTTTGAAACTGAAATAATGTTTTTTAAGGAATAGGTAAAATATAGGTAATAATATTTAACTGAATCAATGGCATATGAAGTAACTGGAAAGTCTGATTTTCACTCCTTGAAGTATTTCTGATATTGACTTTTTCTCATATAGATAGCTCAGGGAAAATGTCCAAAGACCACTGCTTACTTACCTTGGCAAAACCGTCAAACAAACTAAACTGTTCTAGATTTAAATTCTGATGACACTAGAAAGTGCCAGCCCTAAACCAGTTTATGACTCAACTCTCACTCCATACTTTACCATGATTTAGTTAATGGGTTCATGAGCATCTGCTACAGGAACAAATTTGATTAATCAATCCACTGACATTGATGTTCTAGTTACATTTCAGTGCTACTTACAGGAATTGAAGGACAGAATTTTGACCACTTTTGAAACGTAATTCACAGTGGCCTTTGGGCAGTAATATGCTAGAATTACACCTAAATGCAGGAAGCTAAGCAAAACCACAGAATCTGTAATTCCTCTGCCTCAGCAAAAGTGTAAATTTAAATACAAATGTAAATGCATTCCTACAAAATGATGCCTTTGTTAATTTGAGTTGCAATGAAGATGACAAATTTTAATGAATGGTATGATTTTCCTCTCTCCAAATGTATTATTCAAACCACTTTATTTTTCATTGTTCACTAAACAGTACTAGAATTAAAGAAACCATAAACATCTTCTAGCTAGAAAAAGATTATTTACCAGCAGAATATTTGAAGTTTGTTTGCATTTTTTCCAGTCTGCTTTTAACAGTCTTAGTGTATAGTGATCAAGCAATGTTTGTCTAAAATCTTTCTATATTCTAGTTGAAGCGGCTTTGACATGTTTTATTCTCTTTCTTCTCAATTTTGTCCTACTAATATTAGTTTTCCAGACATCAAAGTGGTAAATAGGGTAGACTGTAAATTCTTTGACATAGGCTTGATAGTTCAAAGAATTCCTGCAGCATCTAGACCTTTAGCCTAAGTCTACAAAAGTAAGGAAGTTATGAAGAGTGTCATGTTAAAGTTTTCTTATGTCATTCCTTTTCCAACCTGTATGGTGGAAATTCCCTGTGATAGAGACATGTTAGCACAATACTTAAGAGATCACACTTTAAGAGTGGTTGTTACTACTTTTGTCACATATTTTATTTTGTTGATTGAGTTAAGTGAACACAGTTTCTTTGCTTGCAACTCTGCCTTATCAGTTGTCTTTTGTTAGACCAGTTACTAGAATTAGAAGCATGAAAACTTTATGTCTGTATAAACATATTTGACTACAATGTTAAACCATTAATTCAGCAAGAGTTTCCCTCCTGACTAAAACTCCTGGGCCACTATACATGAGAACTCTCTGTCCTACTCTTTGTGGCTGCTGTGAAACCCTCTTCCCTGGAAATTTCTCTCTTATCTCTGAGATAAAAAAGAGCATATGGAATACAGTAGAAGAACCTCTCCAGAAGCAAAACAAAACAGAACAAAACAATAAAACCCCTCCAATTCCCTACAAAAATGGGGGAATATTTGGAATATATGCAAAATATATTTCTTTTCCCTTAGTATTTTTCACACACATGCTAAGGTGTGCTTAAATCAGTCAAATTCCTCAGGACTAATTTAAAAAGCTAAGAAACAATCAGAAAGGAAGCCCTACACTGCTTTTACAAGAATATTGTTTACATGTTTTTGTTGAGACAGCTCTATTTTGTCCAGAGGTGCCAAAGTCATTGTCAAAGTAGCCCATTCCACCCTTTTCTACCTATCATCTATCTTTTGTGAGAAATTCTGAGATCCTTCATAGAATAATGAGATCTTTAATTTCACTACACACCTGAAATGCAGGTTAGTGAAGTAGGTGAGTGGCTGAAATGTACGTACAAGGTATGAATTATACTTTCTTTTGGGCTTTTGTGAAGGCAGAAAAATAATTTCAACCCAGAAAAAAACCCAGAATCTAAACCAAACCACATCACCTACTCCTCTTTGACTTTTAAACCAAAATTGCACTCGCCATTTTGACTTCTTTATGAATCACTTAACATTTTTGAAGGCTTTATGTGCTTCTGTTCATAGCACAGGCAAACTTTTCATGAAGTTGCCCATTTCATACTAGCACTGCAGTTATGGCCTCTTTCTTTTCCAGAGGAAAGAAAGATTATTGTTTCCCCATATTTTACTCCTCAGGACTCCAAATTTTATCTACTTTTATTGAAAAAATTGAGATTTAGTGGAATATCAAAATTTTTCTATTTTCTTTGAGAACCTTAAAGAAAGTCATTTTGAGTTAAGAAGAAGGGGAGGAGCAGCTTGTCCTTCAGAAAAGACAGGCTCTTCATATGAGAGGCAGCTCTTACAAAGGGCATGTCCCATTTGGCTTGTTTCCTAGGTAGGAGATGAAACAAGCCATGTTGCTTCAGGCAGATGAAAGCTGGGAAGGAGATGGGGGTTGATTCTGACCCCAGTTCCTACTTGTCAAAAATGTGTGATTTTTTTTCTCTATTTAAATATATTATAAAGAGCAGAGGGGGGCGGGTGAAAAATGGAGGAAGAAAGCCAAAAAAAGTCAGCTATTTTCTGGCAGGTTAGCCATCAAGTCTCATCATGAGAATGACTATTATGGTATGATACCAATCCTGCAATGTGGAATGCAAAAATGCCTTTTACTGAGACTGTCCAACTTGTTTCGAAGGGCCTGTGTGCAAAAAGGCTCTCCAGGAAACTGTTTAATATTGCAATCTTTAGGCAAAAATATATTATTTTAAAAGGAACTTTCTTCTTCAAAATGAACTTCTAACATTACCTTAAGGAGCAGATTATTAAACAGTAAAATATTATATATATATATATATATATATAATTTGACCTTAATTTCCAATTTAATATTAAAAAGCAAAGTGCTCAGACCTACCACAGGACAGACAGCACTTCTTTCTGAGAGGGCTCTGACAGATTAAAAAATGCCTATCAGACCCCAGCCTGCCATTGTTTTCTAGTCATATTCCATAGTCCTTACTAAATGAGATGCACCAATTTCAGCTGGTGTCTCAACTACAACTCTAACAAGTATCTGGGGAAGAATGTTATTTGTTTTATTTCTCTCTTGGGAGAGATCCACGTTAATCCTTGATAATCCTTTTGTATCTATGATTCAGGCTGTCTTTGCTTGAAGAAAACTTTTGCAGAAGTCACTAGCATTAAACTCGTAACTTAAGAACTAACATAGTTATATTAAAAAATTGTCAAGCTAACAAGATGAACAAATTCTCTACTTTGAGAGAGATTTTCTTCTTCACAAAAAATCTCAGTGTTGCATGTCGTCTTTGTTGCTTGTCAACCTATGTTCCATAGCTTATTCTTTGTATAAAATAAGCAATCCCAGGGAAGTCATTAGGAAGTAGGAATATTATAAACGTTTGTCTAGAGCCAGAGTTTGCAATTTTATTGCTGCCTGTTAAAGGCGTGAAAAATCAGAATTTTGTCCAAACACAAGTACTGTTAGAAAATGTTGATAGCTGAGCATATCCATTTTTGGTTCCAGCATGTTCTGCAGTGTGATTTCTTACAAATTTTTCATGTATGTGCTTTGTTCTTTATCTACCTCCAACTTGAATAGAAAATGCAGGACTTCAGTGGAAAGTTATAGTATATAGTTAAATACTGGCAGTCAGAAAAGGAACTATCAAATATAATTAGAATAGAATATCTACATATATATCACCAATAAAGACATGTTTAATTTGTGACTCACTTAAACTCTGTAATATGCCTTACACGACTCAGTAACATCAATATTATCAAACAAAATCTTCATCAGGTAGATTATAACATCTTAGAGGTATCAATTGCTTTTGAGAGCTTAAGAAATTTGTGCTATGCAAAGCCTCTCTAGCTATGCTAAGTTTTGGAAAAGTTGCAATAATTTGCTTTAGGTATGACTACTTTTATCATAACTTATGAAAACTCAGTTTCACAGAGTCAGTACTTTTAGCAAAACCTCTATTTGGTTTCTGAAACTCACACCAGAAAAATAGGTGGCTAATTATCAGAAAAAAATAGTTCTACTGGACATTTCCAAATGCTGCAAGGGATATCTAGTGCATTCATTTAAATTCTTGATACTGAAAATCAGTTTAAACATCTGAAGCTTGGACTGAATCTGAACTTCCTGACACAGGAAAGTAACAAACTAGTTGTGCTTATATATTAGTCAGAAGTCCTACTTAATAAAAAGACAAACAAAATATAATAATATGAATAAGTAATATAAGTAATAAGAATAAGCAATATATATCCAAATAAGTGGGTGGATTTGAGCATTAGTTTGATAAGATGATAGTATGATAGGGAAGCAATTAACTAAGAGGAAAAAAAACCAACTCCACAAAAATTCCTCTTGTGAATCAAAAATACCCTTGTCAGAAAGGTTTTTCTTTTCCAAAAGTTTAAATAACCTCATCTTTCAATCCAAATACAGTTTTAATAATCTCTAGGAGTGCTTTTGTATATGGATTTCAGTTCAGATTTTTTAGCCTTAATACTAATTAAATCATCCATGTTTTTTTGAATCCATGTTCTCTGGAAAATTAGAAAATGCTCAAGTAGGATTAATCTTTAACAAAATTCATTCTCTTTTTTTTTTTTTTTTTTTTTTTTCTAAGATCCCTACAAACACAATAGGGTTTTTTAATCCACTTTTAAGTCTATTTTACCTAAGTTATATGTACTGGTTAATAAAAACATATCTCTGCCACATGTCTAGGGGACATATGACACCATAGCTTGTGTACTAGAGCCATGAGGAGATATCTGATGGAAAGAGGAATTCCAGGTTGTATGGTAGAAGCATGCAATAATTGGTCTGAAATCATGCTACCTACTTTTTAATTATGGCTCCTCCACCAAACACTTGCATATCATGGAATGACTTGACTCCAGACTTAAACAGCTCTCATAAAGCTCTCATACACAATGATAATAAGCTCTGGGTGAATGTAAATGCTAGGAGTTGGTCCAGTCTGTGTGTGATTGACATTTTACTGCTGCAAAACAAACACAGAACAACAAAGGGTCTCAAGGGTCCATGCTCTAGCAATGCACTATTGTTCACTGGAGTGCCTGAGGAAGGACCAGAGGGGAGGCTAGAGAGGTCAGGTCTAGTCCAGAACTGGATCAGACAGAGCAGGTGGATCTCTTGAATGCCAAAGATGGTCAGGGTAGGAGCAAGGAAAAATCAGATGGCAGTGTTCACTCTAGAGAATGCAGCTGGGCAGGGGGAACTGGATGCAGTGCTTTGCATGTTTGTCTCCTCTGCAAAAGAAAGACTTCAAATAGTTTAGGAATGGCTGTGCTATATTTCTTCCTTGAAAGGAATGCAGGGAAATAGACTAGTTTTCTCATGTAGTATGGAAGTGATCCTCTGTATCTTTTACCTCTGCATGAGCACAGTGTGCTGGTGCTTAGACACTTTTAGTCTATCTGAAGAGAAGGGCTTCTACACTCCTGTAGAAACTATGGAAGGTGCTGACAAGAATATGTTCAAAGACTTTTTCCCCTTAAAAAGAAGAAAGTAATACTTGTGATCTCTTTATTTTCACATGAAGGTCAATCATAATGATTGAGAAAAAGGATGATATCTAGAATCTGTTTTTGTTAAACTGCTAAAAACTTGACCTAGAATATTTTTTTATATAGTTGTGATGATCTCCATTTTTCACAATCCAGTAAATATATTCCAATATGGTTGCATCCCTAGTTGCATAAAGCAGTCTTAATTAATTAATAAAGAAGAGAGTTCACATACTCTTTCCTTTTTATGTGGCATTTATCATAAAACAAGATTAAATTGTTAAAGTTGTCTAGATCCTTTCCAGTTGAAAGACAAATGTAAATTTTTGACTAGAATTACATGTACAGGATATATGTGCAACTCTATGTGTGCAAGTCTCTATCATGCAGGATTTCAAACCACTAAACTCTTGGGGCAGCCCAATAATCTTACTAATATATTGAGTCTCAATATAATCTTTCCTTAGCGAATAATGTATTTCTTTAATTTACTTTCCGTATACATCTGTCACCATAGATGTACAAGGTTGTCAGTATACTTGACTTTTGTTTTCTAAGTGAACCCAATGATTCTTTTCATAAACTGAATGTTATACATAGAAGTAGATACTCAACTACGACAATCAACACACCAAGCACTGTAAACCAGGCTTTCAATATTAATGTAGACAACAAAGCAACATCCAAGGATCAAGTGTTCTCATTTCATGTTTCAGATGAAAGACTCTGAATATCTTAGATATCAGAGACTAGGACAGAGCCCTTTGTAGATACCTGATACTTTGCCTGCAGGGGTAATATCTGAGCCACCTGCATCTTAATTCTGTGTTTCAAATCTTTGTTGGTCACAGGACAGCAAAGGAATAAGAGCAACTAAACTTGAAAGGAGAAGAGAGAGTCAGCTGCAAATAACAACATTATAAGGAACTGTTTTAGCTATAGTAATTTATCAGAAGAATGAAGTTTCAGCATCCTCTCAATAGCATCAGCTGTGTCAGAGCTGAGTCTTTGCCATCAAGACCTTTGCAAAACACTGCTTAGAGTGAAAGTGTGTGTGGAGTGGGGAAACTGAGGGAATAAAAAGGAGTTTACTGCATTGATATAGTCTCCACAAATAATTCTGCTCCTAGGTTACACTTTCTCATCATGTACCTCAATCACAAGCTGGTCTAGGCAAAGGAAAAATGGATTATAAATTCTAAAGAGATGTCTTCTAGTGACTAAATATTTTTTTCTCTTAGTTGTTCAAAAAGAACAAGATTTTCCCAAAGTTATAATACCTGTTGTATTTTTGGTTGAAAACTAATGTTATTACTCTTCAGATCTAGAAAAAAGCTGAAGCTTATGCAGAAAGAAATAAAACTAAATTTTAGAGAATCATACAAAATACAGTTGCAGTTTGTTGTATTTAGTTTCTTCACACAAAACTGAATATATCAACTGGACTGTTGAGAAGAGATAGAAGGACATTACTTTTTTGTTATACATTTTTTAGGTAGAATTGTGTGGTTTTGAGAGTGTGGAAATTGCTAGAGGCGTTTCATAGAACTGTTAAATGGGTATTTCAGTGTTACTTTGCTTCCCTTGGATTTCCTTGGATCTCAGTCTGAAACCATACTAGGCTGGCCACAGTAAAAATTTCTCAATGGTATTAAGTGAGCCCAGTGTCACTGTTACTCTCCAGCTTCTCAGATGTACTTCCAGCTGATCATCATGATAACCATGCCAATATGGTACAGGGGCTCTTGTAGCAGAACAAAACTGCCTTTGTAACAGAGTTGCTGCTGTACAGCCAGGAATTAGTCCCCCAAAATACACCTGGGGCTGCTTTCCCTGCCCTGTGTGTCCTGTGTTACCTAGTGCTGGCAAAGGCTGTTACTGTGCATGGCTGACTGTAGGGCAGACACCTACACTATGTTTCACCTGCTCCTTAAATCAAAGTTAGAGACCTCTGTTCTAACTCTACAGAGTGAAAAATAGTTCTCTGTCCTAAAGTACCCAAAACATGCACTGGGGAAAGAGAACAAAAGTATGACATAAGTTGTGTATACAAGTAAAAAACATGGTTAACAACGCCTAAAACAATGGAAAAAATTCTGGTTCAAAATCAGAACCTGAAGATTGCTTTGTATGCTGCCACTAGAGATTAATTAGAGCAGCCTGTGTATATTCTGAAAAGTAGACTTCTGCTGAACTCTACTTGGGTGAAATATTATAGTGTAGACACCATCATCTCTTAAAATGTTTAATGATGCATGAAAGATGATGTGCTTGTGAATTTTTTTTAAGAGTTAAAAGTCAAGAAATATTAAGAGCACTGTAATTATTGACAAGATTAAATTTTTTATTTTCTTTTGTATAAAGGCATCTGGTTATTCAATATTTCAGAGATCTAGTGGCTTGTTGATGCTACAGTGGTGAAATCAAAAATTTAAAAAATCTCCAGGAATCTAAAAGCAATGGAAACTAAAACAATGATTGAGAATACTAAGTATACAGCAGTAGAAAGAAAAAGAGTAGTCTCCTGTTTTTCACTTTGTCCTTTTTTTTCTTTACATTTTGAAATGCTAGCTCTATTAGTATCCTACTGAATCAGAGGAAAAGTAGTTCACACAAAGCAACTATGGATTTGTCTGTGTGAAGACATTCAAAAAACTTTACAATGTGAGTGAACCTGTATTCATCTCATACTTGCGGTCACCTTATACTTGCATTAAGAAATCAAAAGATCTCTGGTACAAGATAGCACTTTGATTCTGTATGTTAAGAAATGCAAGGACTGTTACACATTTTAACTTATGTGCATGCCTTGGTTTAGGCTTTAGTGGCCTTGCATTAATGTTCCTAACAGTTCTAATGCTAACAACCATAAAATTGCTAGAAACCTTGCTTTTGGGGTGTCAAATAATGTCATAAACAAATCCTACAAAGTTAAAAAATCATTTGAAATGTTATAATGCAGATTGTAGTCTCCTTTGGCAATAAAGATTGCTAAACTGACTTCACATACTCATGTCAGTTTTTCTCACTGGGACTAATTACACGATTACTATTGGAGGAAAACCCACCATCATTCCACTATGTCCTTGAGTTAGGGTTTGGTTTGGGGCAACACGATGAGGAATTAGACAACTGAGATTTGCAGATGTTATAGATTTTATGAGCTGTTTTCCTCTCTTTGGGCAACCAATGCAACAGAACCAAATAGAACAAATGCAAAAGAATCCTTTGGTTTTGGAATGGAGCGTGTTCAGTGTCACTAAGGCCAAAGTTGTCTCAGAAACCAACATTATCTGTTTCCTCCCTTCCCAAATGTTTCTTTACTTTGAATTGTTTTTTCCATTCTTTAAAGATCACTTATTAAATCCTTCTGAAATTCCTTGTTATTTGTTGCTCAAAATGGTGTTGTTGGGAAAAAGTAATGAAAAAACCCCACTTCTTAATACTATTGTTTCTTGAAATCTAAATTCCACTTTATAAAAATGCACAAAAGAACATAGATAATAATAGCACATACAAGGCTTTTCTAAGCCAAATGGAAAGGATTCTAAAGGTTTCTAAACTACGGAAAGGATTTCATGCTTTTTGAAAAATTATATACTAATCCTAATTTTAATCCCATAAGATTTCCATAAACCCATAACCTACTCCAGACATAGTTAACTAAGCAAGATCATCTTTTCATCTCAGAAAGGGATTTATAGAATAAGGAAATCAAAATTTTCATGTAGTCAAAATTATTTTTTTCTTCTTATATCTGCTTATCTATTTTTCTGCCTGTTTTTCAATACTTTTGGTGCATCACTAAAATAATAATCATAGTTAAAAGTTAACTGTAGTGATGTTTTAGGATCTAAGAAAACTGTCTACAGAGATCAGGAAATACAGGCAATTTTCATTCATAGACAATAGGATTTTTTTCTCCCCTTCAATCTTCTAATACACCTGAACAATTTTAGTGTCAGAACACTAGATAACAGCAAAAAGATGGGTGATCTCGTTTATTATGGCAAATCTTGCTTCCTGTGTTGGTTATTTCTTCTTGAAGTGACAAAATTCTTTTACTCAATCTTCATAAAGGAAATGCTCAGCTGAGCTTGAGTTAAGAATTTCTGTGTTTTAGGGTATGTTCTAAAATTGTAAACCCTGGAGCTGAAATAATGATGAGAGAGCTAAAGAAATGTCTTATGCTATTCCTAAAAAAATATTTTAACAAATATCACAGTGTAAGGTTGAGTGTTCTGAAGGTTCATGGGCTCATGACATGGCCCACTGGAGTCCAGGCTAGCTCGTGTCACACTGATGCTGTGCCAGCTGTGGGGAACTGCTGTGGTTTGGGGTTTTACCCATGGATGAAACTTTAGAGCTGATTGCTCTACAGTGCAGGGTCTGCCAGCCACATCAGGGGTCGGGTAGAGGAGAAGGAGGAGGCTATGTAGGAGGTTCCAGCAGGAGAGGTTTATTGGAGCTGAAGGGGTCACAACAGGAGAGCCCTGAGCACTGCTGGGCAGGCGTTTAAAAGCTGTGACAATTCTGGGTGGGTACAAATCATAAACCAATGCGGAAGCATCAGGAGCAGGGCTGAGGAGGATCAGTCACTAGCCTGAGGCCAATTACAGAAGAGGGGGCAGAAGAGGACACATGTCCCAGTGGGGTGTCGAGGATAGTGAGCCCCCAGGAATGCCCAGGGGGGAACACTGGAAGGACTGGCTCAAGGCAGGAGTGACATTGAAGGGACCAGAATAAGGGGGTAACAATGATTGATAGGGGAGGGACTTGAACAAAGGGAGGGGATTGCCATAAAGAGTATCTCAGGGGAGGATACAGCTTTCAAGGATAAACCAACTTGGGGGTACACAAGGGGGAACATCAGAACAAACCATCAACATTAAAACCATTAATAATTAACCAATAGAATAAAATAATACAAGCCGTAAGAGGTTCAGGCTAAAATAGTGAGCATACCAAGGAAAAAAGTATGTGGGGTTTTTTTGATTTTTTTTTCCTCGTGATGTGAACTTTCTTGAATTGGAAGTATAAGAGTTTTGCATATCTGCCAATATCAGCACAGTGAGATAATCTCGATTGTATTGAGGAAGACTTTGAAGGCAGCCACAAAAGTGGCTGCCAGTGAGTGGCACCAGTGGGTGTCTGTAGTTGCTACTAGTCAGCGTGGATAAGAGGAGCTGGGCTTTGTGACCACATGCAGCTACAAGTTACTTTCAGTCATCTCAGAGCTAATGTAAATGAAGAATTACATGTCTGAAGAGGACAATGCCCAATCTAGGTACTCTGTTCAGAGCTGTGATCCAGAAGTACTCAATCTTGATAACTGCAAATAGTCAACTTATTAAAATTTAATTTTGAGCAAAGCTTTTTAATACCCCCAGTGCCAAAGTGTCTGCCTCAGCTCCACTAACATTGAGACTCATACCCCATAAATTCTCTGTGGTGTCAGTGAGACTAAACCTTATAAACATGTATTTAAAACTATCTCTTACACTTAACATGACTCAGCACAATTGCCAAGATCATTCAAATGAAAATAAAATTTAAAAACCTCCAGTGTTATTTTGTTTCTATTTTTTTTTTTTTTCTGCAACTTGGTATTTATTGCTAGGAAGTGACAATAATTCAATAATTAAGTTTGGGTTTACTTACTGTGTTTGGATTTATACTTTTTTGATTTATATATAGAATCAAAAAGTCTTCAAGCAGTGGCCTATGCTAACTAAAAGAAGGCTGTACTCTACTTTCGTATTGATGTATTTGTTCTCTGTAGGAAGGAATACCAAAATTCCAATAGATTATAAAGGCAGAGAGTGAATGTTCTGGAGCGACCTTTTCCAGTTGTCTGGTGCCTACCAAACAAGTCTATCATTCCCTTCTCCATCAAAAACACAGGGGAAGAAAACACAATGAAAAGCTCATAGGTCAAGTTAAGAGCAAGGAGAGATCACTCACTAATTACCTTTGCAGGCTAAACAAACTCCATCTGAGGAAAGTAATTTAATTTATTACAAATCAAATTGAGACTAAGATAACAAGAAATATCTCCTTTCCTCTTGGGCTCAGCTTCACTTCTGACTTCTCTTCAGGTCCTGCCAGGGACTGTCCTGCTCCAACACAGGATCTCCTACAGGGTCACAGCTGCCTTCTGTGCATAGTCACATTCTGCAGAGTGGGGTGCTCCATGGGCTGCTGGGGAGCCTCTGCTCTCTCACCTGCAGCATCCTCTCCCATCCTTCTGAACTAATCTTGGTGTCAGCAGAGTTGTTTCCTTCTCATATTCACTCCTCTTCCCGTGCTGCTTTGCACAGTGTATTTTTACCCCTTCTTAAACCTGTTATCACAAGGCTCTATGACTGTCTGATGGGCTCAGCTTTGGCTGATGGTGGGTCCCTTTTGGAGCTGACTGAACTGGTTCTGTCAGACATGGGAAAAGCTTCTGGGATTTTCTCATAGGAGCCTCCCTTGCAGTCTCACTGTTATCAAAACCTTGCCAAATAAACCAAAAACAATGAACTAGAATAAAAATAGGTAAAAAAAAAGACCTAAATGTCAGATCAATAAGGAGTCAAGAAAATGTCAGTGGAATTACTTCATGTCTTAAAGCACAAATGTTCAAAATTTGGGTGATGTTCCTTGTTATTTAAATGATGCATAATGATTCTATTATAAGTGAAATATGGGGTTTTAAGATAAAATAACTTTTTTCCAAAAAATTATAGAGTAAATATACTTGAACGTCAGCTTAATATTAGATTTTACTTTTACTCTTAAAAAAAAAGAAGTAATATAATTTCTATAATGAGTCATAGATTTCCTCTCTGGATAAAGTATACATCATAACAAGATTGACAAAGATGTTAGAAACTATCCAGGAAAAGGGAGAAATACTAGAATAAATTTTAGCTGGAATACTCAGTACTTTTGTAAATAACCTGAAATCCTAATCTAGTGGTTTAGGTAGAAGGTCACACAAGTTCCCAGACATTAAAGATATCACTTATAATATTCATAAATAAAATTTGTGCACCTGTGCAGGAGGCTTGCATCATGGAAAAAATGTTTTCCACACATATATCAAATGATAGAAGAATTTATCAGTTAAAGAAGTTTGTAAATAAACTGAAGTAAAGTATTTTGACCAAAGTATTGACTATGTTCTTTTGGGGAGATAGGGTGGAATTTGGTTGTGGTTTTTGTTTGTTTCTTTCTTTCTTTATGGGGTTTTGGCAGAAAATGCAATCAGTGACTCTGAAACATGTTTTGAGTATAACTTGGCTTTGCCACATTGTGTAGTCAGGGAAATTAAAAAATTTTGAATATTTGCTTTTAACATTTTCTATTGAAATATTTTGTTTTCTAGGCTTTTAAAAAAATTAAAAATACTTAGAAATCTATCTTGTAAACTCTTAGCCGTTATTTGGACTATTAAAAACTGTCCAAGCTTAAGTAATGTTTTAGTTTCACCACTGAACAAAGCCTTCCTTTCCACTATTCTAGAACTGCCCCCAGAGCAAAAGCAGTTGTTACAACTACTCCAACTGTGCTTGTAGTAGTTGAAAATAGTTCTGTGCATTTTGGTTTAGATCAAAGCACAATCAAATCACGTACTGTGTGAGGGGGTTAGAATCCATTGCGTGCCACTTGAATATGGATAGCTGTTATTTCAGGTTTATTTATGAGGGCAGTCCTTTATTATCTAATGTTTTGTCTGCACTTGCATATTTTATGGACTTACAGGAGACAAGACAGGAGAGAAGTAGACCTTAAGTCTCAAGGCTATTGAGGCTGCCAAACTCAGACTAGCTATTAGCTCTGAGCTGGAGCTATGCCTTTGCTAACAGAAAAACAGCAGCGTAAGTCACTGAGGTGAAGGTTTATTAATTCTTCCCTGCCTTCACTGGGTTAACGTGTTAAAGATAAGGTGGCTAAATTTAGAGCTTTGTAAGATAAGAGTAAGTGATACCTTGTAGGCTGATACGTGTATGACTTCTGGTACGTGCTACAAATTACTACTTGAGCTAAGGCTCAGTCACCTATTAACCTGCTGCTGGTTACAGAGGCTCCAGATTGATTGATGACAAGATTTTATTGTTTGGAGGGAAAAAAAGAAAATGAGAGACTATCCTTTTTTTCTAGTTCTGAAGAACCACAAGCACACAAAACAGATCCTACAGCTATGCTAAAAAAAGCTGAAACTTGCCTGTATTGCAGACTTCAAGTGTATTTTGCTGGGGGTTATGAACATTTGTAATCACTAATTAACTTAGCTATGAAGATAAAAACTGTTTTGTCAACACAGAGAGTTTCACTGAGGAGTGGGGAAAACAGGGTGGGTCATAACACCCAGCTCTCAAAAAAGTTTTTGCTTGTGTGGGATAAAGTTCTACTTGTCTATACTGGCAAAATGCTTGTGTTATAGACATCTGATAAATCACGCAAGAAAATGATAAGAGGGAATGTTTGTGTGCACACACTACAAAGCTGTGAATGTTGCATTTCAAGTTAGTATTTATATTTTTTGGATGAGTAACAAAGTGAAAGGGTTTATGGGGAGTGGATAAAAAATATTGACTTAGCTTTTTCTTAGAGGTAATTAATGGTATTACAAAATTATATGCTTTTGAAACATTTATGATATTTCACATGGACAGTGAAATATCCTTCTGACTGAAAATACTAGGTACCATCTCTTTATGCACTAACTGGGAAGTGTGAGAATTATGTAAGCTCTACAGTTGTTAACACTCAAGTTTTATGCTGTACAATAGTTCCAAAGGAAAAAAAATATTTAAACTGAGTTTCTAGAACAAGGGTCGGGTTATGTCAGAATTATGCATACTCTTTCATCCACGTAAATTTTTCTCTATATATTTACAGAGTTTCAAAATGAATGTAACTGGCAACAAACAAAATGCAGCTAATATTTCCATATTGGTTTTTAAGTTGTGAGAGGGTAGGCTGGAATAATTTATGGCTGAGTGAGTGACAGAATATGTAACTTGCATCACTTTATTCTCCTTTAAACTTATTTATGCATCAGATCTGAGCCTTGGAACACAGACTAATTTGTTAGGTAAAATCTGTTCTGCAGACTTCTATCTCAACACTACCATCAATAATTTTGCTTTTGTTGTTTGTTTTATGATTTGAGCCTTTGTAAGCTGTTATGTATAACCTCGCTCACCTCCTATGTTATTCATGTTCTTAATATGGCCTAGATTTATAGAAGATATGTGAGTACATAATGTTACTTACTGGAAAGAACACTGATGTTCTTATTTATATCACTGCATGGAAAGAAAAAGTTCAGTTAAAGTAATAAATACTTTACAGTAAGACATCTCAGTGTCCCCAGATTATGGACAACAATGTTTATGGGTGAACATGTAAAGAAATTTTTTTGGGGGTGAGTGGGTAAGATAGCTAGATGTAAATTTATAATCTGCCATAAAATATAACATTATATTGAAGTAAAAGGATATATGTGAATATTTAACTCTTCTTTTGAAACTATTCTGATTATAGAGATATTTACATAGTTGCACATTCTGTCTCTGGAAATAGGTTAGTAATGAGTGATCTGTTAGTAAAAGATTACATGTTTCTCTAATCATTTTATCTGAAAGAGCTGGTCAGAAATGCTTTTTGATTTGGTTTCATTCGAGATGTGCTGATCCCATTGGTTTACAGGAAATATTTACTAGAGGAATCAGTTTCCTCTCTGTGGTGTGTATTTCAAGATTTATGAACTGAATTGTTAGGAAATGGCAAATTGACTAGGGGAAAGTGGGAAAAGCAGTTATAGGATTGATGTGCTGCAAATAATTGCACTTTTCTTGTCATCTATTAAGATAATTATATACATGAAAGAATGACAAGGTTTTATTTACCTTTTTTTTTTTTTTTTTTTTTTTTTTTTTCTGCTAGGACATGTAATTCAATTGGTATCTTTTATGAAGCAACAGACAGATAATCACTAAAGTGGACACTTAAGAATAGGTGTAGCCTGAACTCTGATCCAAGGCCTTGTAAAATAAATTTCAGTTTCTACATTACGTGGAGCTTGGATTAGGTTTAAAGGTACTGTAGGTTTGAGAAATGTCATACAAGCTGTTTTTAAAAAGTCTACATGAAGATATAATTCACTTTCTTGGCTTCCAAGTTCTACTTCTGCCATGTAATTGTGTGCTGCTATTTCATGTGACGGCACAGCTTCTAGTCACAGTTTCAGGGACATATACAAGAGGACACAAGGGGTTGCCTACACTGTCATCACAGTGTTTTAGGATAGTGACAGCTCAAATTTATTATTATTTTTGGCTTCCAGGAATTTATTAGTGTAACTTGTCAATACCACAGCTTTATGGACTGTATTAAGCCACTAAGGCATCAAGCAACTTATTTTATCTGTCATTTTATTAACTTTACTTTAAAGATAATACATCTCTTTTCAATTTGTTTGTAGGATTTAACTCACCTTATAAAGGGAATATATTAAACTAATGTTGTTACAATCAAAATAGAAAATATTATCGTCTCATCTCTAATCAGCTTCAGAGTTTGATTTTTATATATACAAACCTCTTTCAATGTCATACCAACTATGTGGATTTGAAATAACATGCATGTTTATTTTTCTACCCATGGTAATTTCTGAACAATGGTACTATATGCATTCCATTCACTGAATCGGTGTAAAAAAATGCATTTAAAGAAAAAAGAAAATGCAGATTTTTTTTTTAGAGTAGCAATGATGAACATTATTGGCCTGTGATCTCTCTTTTCAGGATATACTACATTAGCAGAGTCCAGAGGAAAAGACTGGGGGAAACTCCAGTCTTAGCCATGTTTGGTCCTGCTGCAGGGTCCACATTCAGCCACTGTCCTCTGGATGATCTCACACCTTCCCAGGGCCCCTTCCCCTCTCTGAATCCAAGGCAGGAGGTGGCCCTGGGAGGCCTCCAACTCCCCATCACCAGTTCTGCTCCCACCCCATTTCTGCAATGGGGTGATACTCTTCTGGCTACCCTTCTCTAATAGCTTTACCAGAAGTGAAACAGAAAGAAAAGTACCTGAGATCTCTGAGCAAAGAGTGCTACTTATTTTAACAGTGTTCTATAAATATTTTATTAAATCTGGGTTCTCTATTATGTTGTGAACCCTGGGAAGAAAGTTCCTACAGAAGTGACGTTATTAAGAGCAAGAGCTGCACCTGTCAAAACTGAAGACATATAAAGCATAAGATTTTTTTTATCCTGCTCTCATATGATCTCATATACTAAGAAAGAAACATGGACAAGTTTTTATTTCATATTGATAAGGCTATATTTGGAGTATATTTGATTTCCATTGATCAGTTTTGAGACTGATTTAATATCCATCATTTTTCTATTTCACTTAGCTCTTCCAGACCCTAGCAAATCAGGCAACAGAAATTTTAGTGCCAGGGGCTACTTATGGGATGGCAGAAGAAGAAGAGTGCTTTTGTATATTGAAACTCTGCATAAGTATGAGGAAGTAACTCATGACATCTGCACGAAAGCATTTGTTAGGAAAGTCTTTAGATGCCTGGAGGAACTGTTCTACCTAACTGTAGGCATTAAAGAACAAATGTGGATTTTATCTTCCTAACATCACATTAAAGTGGAGATGAGTTCTCTCAGTCTGTCAGCTTGCTGAGGGCCTGAATTGCCTTTTAGCAGTTACTGAAATACCCTCACAGAGGGAGCAAAGGGTGAATAGGCTTCTGACTAGATTCCTGAGGTTTATAGGGATGAATTTTCATTTATATATGCTGCAAATTTGTGAGTTAAAAATGCAGTCATCCTGCCAGAGCTGGATGTCACTGTGCTAAAGCTATCTCAGAGCAGGTCTCTGGCTTATTCTTATTTGGTCATCTCCTGACAGGTTTGGCTGGTTTTGACACTTGTATGTCATGCATAACATTGCACACAGATCCAGGCTGTGAATCCAGAGGTGTTTAATGCTGGCTGTCATTAGAAACCCAAAGCAAGGGAAAAGACCTGGTTTGAAACAGTCTCCTTTCCTCAATATTACTCACTACTTCTTACCCTGCTCAGCAAGGTGTCTATTGTTTATTTCACTTTAATGCTCTGAAATTTGGAAACTTACAGGAGGTGGAAGCAAGGGCAGGTAGCTCAACAGGAATACAGAGGGATTATCCAAATAACCAGGAATCAGATTATGAAAGCTAAAGTTCTGATATAATTAAATCTGGTCTGGAATATCAAGGGCAATAAGAAAAAGTTCTATAGCTGTGCTGGTGATAAAAAGAGTATTAGGGAGAATATAAGCCCTCTGAAAAGAAAATGGGAGACATGGTTACCCAGAAGAGGGAGAAGGCTGAGGTTCTCAACAGCTATTTTTGCCTCAGTCTTCACCAGTAGGTGTTCTTGCCACACCACCCAAATTGCAGATGACAAAACCAAGGACTGGGACAATGGAGGACCATCTGTTATAGGGGAGGATCAGTTCTCAGACTGTCCAAGGAACCTGGAGATGTTCAAGTCCTTGGGTCCTGGTAAGATGCATCTGAGGGTCCTGAGAGAACTGGCAGAGGAAGTGGCAAAGCCACTATCTACGTTCTCACTATTTGAGAAGTCCTTGCAGTCTGGTGTAGTTTCCATTGACTGGAAAAGAGGAAGCATAGCTCGCACTTTTGAACAAGGAAATAAGGAAGGCCTAAGGAATCACAAGCCAGTCAGTCTCACCTCAGTGCCTTACAAGATCATGGGGCAGATTCTCCTTGAATCTATGTGTGTAGAAAATGAGGTAAGTAGTGACAGCTAACTTGGCTTCAGCAGGGGCCTCATCAGGCTTGACAGGCGGGCCTGTGTGCACCTCATGAAGTTCAACAAGGCCAAACGCAAGATGCTGCAGCTGGGCCAGCAATCCAAAGCACAAATACAGGCTGGTCAGAGAATAGATTGGGAACTTCCTGAGGAGGACTTGAGTGTGCTGGTGAATGAGAACCTTACCTTGTCTTGATAATTGTGTGCTCACAGCCCAGAAAGTTAGTTGTTTCCCTGGCTGTATCCAAAGCAGCATGGCCAGCAGGGTGAGGGAGGGGATTCTGTGCCTCTGCTCTGCTCTGCTCCGGTGAGACCACACCTGCAGTGCTGCATCCAGCTCTGGTGCCTCATACAGGAGAGGTCATGGATATGTTGAACCGAGTCCACAAGAGTGCTATGAAGGTGATCAGAGGGATGGAGCACCTCTTAGGAAGACTGGCTGAGAGAGCTGGGGCTGTTCATCCTGAAGAAAAGTCTCCAAGGAGACCTTATAGCAGCCATTGAGCTAAAGGGGGCCTACAAGAAAGCTGGAGAGGGACATTTTATAAGGACATATAGTGATGGGGCAAGGGGGAATGACTTCAAACTCAAAGATAGTAGATTTAGATTAGACATTAGGAAGAAATTGTTTACTATGAGGGTGGTGTGGCACTGGAACAGGTTTTCCAGAGAAGCTATGGATGCCCCATCCCTGGAAGTGTTCAAGGCCAAGTTGGATGGGGTTCTGAGCTACCTGGTCAGGTGGAAATTGTCTGTGTTCATGGTAGAGGAGGTGGAGCTAGATGATGTTTAAGGTTCCTTCCAATTTAAACTATTTTATGATTCTCTGAAAAATACATAAACATCTGATCTACTGTTTGCAGATACATAATTAAGCTTTGTAAATTCAAACAAGTTTGGAAGTTAAAAGTTTGGAATATCCATATTAAGATCTTCAGTCTGAGCTAAAGTCACCTTATGACATTAGAGAAAGGTTATAAAAAGCATGGCTCTAAACCAGTGTGCCTTTTATATATCCATTGGATAGCATTTCCTCTCTTGTTACATAGTAAATTTTTAGTAAAGGACCTGTGCGTCAGGGACATCTGGACTGTACTTTTTGTTTAGACAGTAGAAATGTGAAAAAGCTGATATAATTATCTACAGTTTATTTCTGATGACACCTTGAAGAACTAAACGGTTTATTTGCTGATCTGCATGATGTTCGCAATAAAAGCTCTCCCCCAACACCAACCAATCAACCAAGCAAACAAATAAAAAAAAATTGGTTCCAAAAATTGCCCTTGATTATGAGCAGGTAGCAGATCCTTTTCTGAAGACCATCTTATCTTTTTTGTTATACTCGCACACAATTTGTTCAGCTTATTTAACAAGGAAGAAATTATTAGAAGGCAAACAAGAATTCATTCAATTCAGAAGACTTATCCTTGTATTACTGAACTACTAACTTACTGAAACATACAGTGCTGTAAAGGCCCTTATTGTAAGTTGGGCATAAATATTGCCAATAAATACTGGCTCCTGAATAATATACTTTCTTAAAGAAGTTCAAAGACATACTGTATTATAAACTGCAGTAATACCAATGTTGCTTCAGTTGCGAACATCTGTTCAGAACATTTCTTTAGTCAACACTTCTTTTTTTAAAAGCAGAAATCTGAAGAGAACATCAAACTATAGCCATTACATCAGTTAAAGGCTTTTCACACCTCTGTGAGGTACAATTTTATGCAAGCTTTCACAAATCACTAAACTTTAAATGAAAGCCTGACACCATTTTGTGTACGAAACATTTCCAAAATTCACTCAGCGGCAGGTATAAAGAAAATAATGTCTTTGGCTAAGAACGTGTCTTTTAATTGTGTATATAAATAAAGTATTTCTTCAATCACTTCATGGCTAAGATTCAATCTCTACTCAAAAATATTATCATGGGCAACATTACCAGAAAGCTGCTGGTAGAAGTTATAAAATTATTCAGAACGTCCCTGGCAAAAAATCTTATGAAGCCTATAGAATTTAAAACTTCAGAACAATTATGTCAGATTAATCACTATCTTGCTTCAATTTCTCTGGTAGAACTACAGAATAATTTTGGAGGACTCTGCAAAAGAACTTCTGTAAGGACAGAGATGCATATAAGTCATAACCTGAATTTATTTGCAATAGAAATTAAAGGAATAACAGGATTTTTATCTCTTCAGTGGCATTCACATTCCTGGTATAATAGTATGCCTTTTACAGCAATGACAGATGAATTCAGAGGGTTGAGGATACACATTAAGGAGCATTAAAATGTACACGTGTATATCTATTATATTTATATCGATAATTCATTCTTTTATGTCTCTCAGAAGTATTGCCACCATTATATCTAAACATGTATTATGGACTCTTTTTGATTCTTCATATGACTTGAACATTTCCTATATGTGTTTTATTTTATTTGGGTAATTAAATTCAGTAAGGTTCTACATTTTATTTTTAGAATATTTCAGATGAAAATTCTCAGCAGAGGTGCTCCCCTTTGTAATGAGTTCATAAGCTTTGACTAGATCAACTGTAATATATCTGAGGAGCTAAACTCCTTCCTCTTAAATCTCTGAGCCATTTGCAAATAATTACTTGATACTTTTTTCCCAGTATGATGCATCTATGTGGGTTTTAAACTATTTTTTAATTATTTATTATTCAAAGGTGGAAGCATGATATAACTTAGCTTTGCCTTGACTAGAGGGTTGGTATAGTGTTCTTTGTGAACAAAAAGGGGCTTAAATAAGAGCATTTGCTGTTACATGCCAATAGAAGAGTACCTTGTAAAGACAATGGTAAGGATCAATGAAGAGACCCTGTTCTGTCAGTCCACATGAGATCAAGACAGGTGCCACAGTCATTCTCAGACATCAAATAGAGATAACACCTATTTCCAAAATAGCTTTTGATTATTTTATTTCAAGATTCACTGCAGAGCAGATGTGACATAAGGTTATCTATAATTACTTTTTTGTGTGTGTTTTCTTTTTCAAGTCCTGGTCTCAGATTTCAAAAATGGAGCTGCATGTTATTCTAAAATTCTTATAACTAATAGCAATACATTTGATTCCTGAAGCTTTTTGTTTTGGTTTGTGGTTTCTTTGACTATCTTATGCCTTTTAAAAGTTTTCTCTGCTATGCAGCTGAAATCAAATATTTGTGATGGTTTTTTTTGTTAATTCTTTGATACTTCACCAAACTAATGATCTTATGTGTTTTTTTTTTAACATCTTAAGTTTTTAAGTGAAAAAGAATACTGACTTGCCAGAAGTAAAATTAATTCTCTAGTTCATGAATTTTTTGTACTGTGTGTTTATGAAGAAGTTCATAAAGATAATCAGATTCAAGGATACATTTCAATGGACACTGAGTTTCCCAGCAGTATTTATTCATAATTTAGCTCTCTGAGTATTAAAGATAGAAATGAGATATGAATGAAGACCTGTTCTGAAGCACTGACATTTTTATCCATTTTTATATTGCTTTTGGTATATGTGTTATTATGAGACAGTATGGAGGAAAATATATCCCTTAAGACAACGTTTTAAGGGGACTTGATGAAAATATGTAGGTGTTTTGTTTATAATTAAAATACTTGGATCACTAACATAAAAAGAACATGTTTTTGGATTTGATTCATGCACATTATGTAAATGATAATTCAAACCCACATTTTAATTTGAAAATCAATATTAGAACCCACTAAAAAAGTTTCATTTTTTAAAAAATTCTCTACAGATAAGATTTCGTCAAAGAGATTAAAGTTCTAATCTCTATATTCAGCATGTTAGCTGTCTACTCTGCTTTAAGCCAGAAGTTCACATTTTGGTAACTGAATTTCTATGGTTCCTGTCACATTTGATCTATTGCCATTTCTTTACAAAGGCAGGGCCTAAGAGTTTTATTGAAAGGACAGATGAAAACAAGGAGAACTAGGTTTCAGTTCCTTTGTGTGTGTAGAGGAGGCGGAAGGATCAAGGGAAGTTATTCTAGATATACAGACCTATGTCCCTTGTAGATTTCTATCACACATTTTCAATAAATGTTTTAAGTGCATATCTTAATATCTTCTAGGAGTAGAAATGAAAATTTTTACAAAGACAAAAAGGATAATCCTCTAATATATTCTCTGAAAAACACATATTCAGAAAACATCTCTCCAGCTTGCTAGAAGAAGCATTAACTTTCACACAGGTTATTAAACACAGGTTATTAAACAAAAACCTGCATTATTTTCATTTTGATGATGTTGATAATGGAAATTCATTTTAAACAGGGCAGCTAATTAGTCAACTGCACAAACGTAATTTATTATGTTCTTCTAAAAATTTGAAACTATTTGTTTAAAGACTAATTTAATGTTATGCTTACCAATTATCAACTTAGTTTCCAAATGCCATTTTTAATAGGAGCTAGAAATTCCAATACTACTATCATAACTGATCATTTAATTCATTGACTCAGAACATGAAGGGATTGTTTGACTGAAGACATGAACTAGAAGTCACTGTTCATAACACTTTGTGGGGGAGATGGAAACAAAGAAAGAAAAAAAACAACCTAGCCCTTTTATCTTATGGTATTAAAATAAAAAAAAAATTTCTTCAATGCATACATTTCTAGATTTTTTATTTTTAAAAAATATTATTTTTATTAATTTTTTTTTTTATTAAGAACTGGAGTCCTATTCAGAATACTTGCTGAATCAAGATTATACCAACTTTCAGATACCTTTTCACTTGTGAATAATTTATTTTATGCAAACAAATGCTTGCATTTTCAAGCATTACTTAATTGGAACATTTCACAAATGTTATTAATCTCCTAATAAAAAAAGAGATCTCATCGGTTGAAAGGTTGTTACTCAGTAAAAAAAAGCTATGTTTATAATACTGAAATTATTTGTTTACTGCATTTGCACCTATCAAAAAATTTATTTTTCTTCCAAGCAGATCTTATTTTCCTAGAAGAGCAAATTTCCCATTGTAAATACTGACAGTGAAATATTTTTCCCAGAACAGGAGTGATTACTGCTTTGGTACTAGAAGAACTTTCTGTGAAAGAGCAACACTGAGATACAGCAAGTCACTTCTAAAGTTTCTAAAATATTTTTCATTTCATTTTTTCTGTTCTTTTTTATATCTCATCTCAAAAATGTTCTTCATGTGCTATTAGTAGTGTATTTTAATAGCTGAAGAAAAATAAAAATGGTGAAACTATTTGCAAAACACTCTGAATATTTTTAATAGATTTTTATAAAATAGGTATAGAATGCCTTATTAGTTGTTTGATGAAAGCATTGCTATAGTTCATTTGTAGTAAGGAATTCATGTTTCCCAAATATCCCTGGGTATATTGCTTATTCAATACTATAACATCACTGTAGTAGTGTGCAATAATATATAGTCCTTTACTATAAATCTATGTAGAATAAATATATAAATATATATATTTTCCTAGTTAAAAAGAAATAAAAAGCCAATGTGTGTTCATTATGACCTTACTGTTACTCACCATTCATCGCATAAAGACAGAATGAAAAACACAGCTTCAGAAAATTTTTAGATTCTTAATCCTAGCAAACAAAATAAGATATTTCCTGGGTTTTTTCCTCCTCACTGAAGCTCAAGTTCATAAGCTGGACATTAGTTCTTTGTGTGCAACATTTCACTAAAAAGAAGAGCTATAGTTGGCAGCAGATCCAGAATAGCAAGTTTGGGTTTTTATAGTCCTTGATATAATGAATGCAAGTGAAACTTTTTTCTATTTAAATGGTGCTGTAGCTATTTCTTTGTCAGCAACTGGTGCATATAAGATAGTAATTAAAGTAAAATTTTCATTTTTTAGGTACTTACCCTTGATTACTGCCAACTGAATTCTTGTTGTTCAGACATATTATCAATCACTGGTGTGACTTTATCCTTCATGATGTGCTAAAGCACATGGTTGATATTTCAGGATGATTACCAACTCCCAGAATGCTATTTTGCCATTCTGTACAATAATTAATGAAAGTTACATGTGCAGACCCACTTATTTTATTGAAATTCAAATGACTGTGCAGTAAAATTTCTGAAATATATGGCATAAATTGTGGAGGCCAACATGATTATAAATAAAATTATTCATATCTATGCAGTATTTACTTAACTTCCACATTTAGAAGTCTCCTGTCATGTTTTCTTTTTGAAATGATACCCTAAGGAGATATTCCTGGGGTAAAAATAAAAAAACCATTATGAAAGCTAGTTCCCTTAGTTGTAGGCAAATCTTATTATAATGAAGATTTCTCTAACAAAATCATGGCTTTTAAGCAAGTTTCCTCTCAGGCTTGAATATGATTCTGTGTGTCCCAGAAAGAAAATGTCTTTAAATTTGCTTTATTTCAGACTGACCTTTTCTAAGGGCACCCTGAAACCAGATCAGGTCTCAACTCATTCATTGGAAGGACTTTTCAAAAGTCAGAGGTGGAGCACAGCTGCCTGAAGCATAGGTGTTTTGTGGTGAGCATCTCAATAACTTCTTTTGAGGCTTACCAGCACTGGAAAGAGTTCAAAATCTGATTTAGAATAAACACAAAAGTGATGCTTCTATTCAAGCTGAATTTTGTAGCAACTATTTTTTGAAATAAGGGGCAAGTATCTTAACTTTAATTTATTTTCTTCATTTTTGAGGCCTTTGATAAAGAATCAAACAGGGAGTTTAAGCCAGAACTCATAAATACTCACTGGTGCTTAAAGAAATTAAGGCAAAGAGTAACTTGTGTTCCCTTGAAACTTCAAGGCTTTATCTGTATATGTTTTATTCATATACATTTCTGAATATTTTTGAACAACCCCAAGCTCTATGAACTTAAAAATAGAAAAATTCTCTTCATGCAGGTAGTTTTTGTTAGAAGTCTAATAAATAAAAGCCAAACCCTGAATCAAAAACTGGTGGTCCAGAAAAGGAACAGTATGTGAGTTTGTGATATTATAAAATAGTATTAACCAACCTTTACAAAAACTAGTAGAGAAGAAGGTTAAGTTATCACTCGAAAACATTCTTCCTGTGGAAAAAAATAGCCTCTGTTTGTCTTGCTGCTCTTTGGTATGAATTGTTTCCCTTTTTTTTTTCTGAACAAGAGGGGTGCAGGTTTATATTTATTCTACACTGATGAGAACGAGTCTTTGTAATTCAAATAGAGAAATGAGTTGTTTATTCACTTATTTAAGTGAAGCATTTTGAATTTGAAACTGGTATGCTTTTAAAGTATGTATAAAAATGGTAGAGGGAGAAAAAGCAAGAGGACTGATTCAAATGAAGTAGAAATGTAAGGTTCTCATTTGATGGCTTGAATGAATGCTTTCTGCACTAAGAGCCATTTGAAATAAAGAAAAACATAAAAATTAAACCTTAGCAAGGTAGACAGAATTGCAATCTCCACTCCACTCCAAAAAGGAATATTTTAAATATAAATGAATCTACCTGATTTTCTGTTGAATATTAATGATTTGAGTAAAAGGTAAATAGCCCGTTGTCAAGAGGGCCACATGGTGTGCTTTGAACTGGGAAAGTCCATACTCTCTTTCAAGTCTGAGAATATTTAGAAAAGTTGGTAAGAGATTTGGATACATATATCACACAAGCATACATGTATGCATATATTTATACATGTAAACACAGGGTTTTTTTGTTTTTTTTTTTTTTTTTTTTTTTTTTTGTTTTTTTTGTTTTTTTTTTTTTTTTCCAGTGAGCAGATCTTTAAATTTAGGTGTGATAAATACACACAGAAAATGTTCTATCACTAACATTTGCTGTAGAGTCAAATATTCAAACCATGATACATGCCCTCAGTGTTATGACAATGTGTAATGCATCTCATGACTTATTGGTAGCTTCCTGCTAATGACAATGTTTTTACAAAGGAATTTGCTATAAATGCTAAATAGCTTGCCTAGTGAAAAAAAAAGGAAAAAAGAAAAAAGGTTTGGTAAAAATTAGAATATTTTTTTCTGTTTTGTATGGAAATGCTGTGATGGGAAATTTCTCTTGGGACTGGAAGCTTTAGGAAAAGTCATGCATAAACTTAGGCAGCTTATGGGTAGCATAAAGAATTTCTGGGTCTTAGGACACAGTGCAAGAGTAATGCAACATTTCCTGACCTGAGTCAGCTGCACCATGTAATGTATGAGAGAGAAGTTCTACCTATATCCTCCTCACATAAATCTCATCTTTTTCCTTAGGGAGACAAATACACAGTGACAAGGGGGGGAATAATTGAATCTGTCAGGGGTCTGGGATCTAATTTAGAATTCAGAAATATTTGTTGATAGATAGAAGCAGTGAATCTTTTCTCTTATATAAGTTATTTAGCCAAACACCTTTCTTCCCGTAGTTTGTTGTATCCAATGCATCACTATATTTATCTAAACAGTGAGTAAATCTTCACGTCTGATTTTAATTTGGTGAGATTCTGCCTAAGGGTTAAATCACCACTTGGCTGGGTAGAGAATTTAGGGGTTATCTCTTTTAATTAGTCACCTTAGTTGAAGTGTCCGTGGATTAAGAAGGCATGAGGAGTAGTTATGGCCATCCAACCATCTGTGAAAAATATTGCAAGAATATTCTGGTGTCATGATTTATTGATTTTTTTTCTTTAAGCATGTTGTACTACAAGCCATATAAAAAACATATAGATTACTAAATATAGCATACAATAACACAGCTTCAATGTTTCCCTTCTGAGTTTTCTCTCATTTTAACCATCACTACTTGTGAAACAGGAGATGTGAGAAAGCCGCACTTTGACATTTTATCTTCCATCCACAAGGGTAAAAACCTTCTGAGGATTGCTGTATGAGAAGGACACTCCACTTGGGAACTACAGCAGGGTTCATCTCAGTACAGCTGAGCAGTACTTGGGTGCAGTTCTGACTTGTGGTCATTCTATAACGTCAAATGGCAAACAGTGAGAAGAAAGACCAGAAAAAATATGCTGAAATTGTTATCAGCCAGTTTACCCAGTGACCACTCTAGCCTCTTTCAGATCATGTTTTGTTCCTCTTTCAATTCCAAACCTTTCTTTATTTGGTAAGAAAAGGAGGAGGGAACAGTTGCATATTAGCTTAGGTCCTATAATTTTCCTATTTATGGGAATTTTGATGCATTTATCAAGACTATGCTGTATTCATTACAGTGAAGTAAGCAGCACTTGAAATTGGAAAAACTAAAAGATATTAACTTTTTAAGTGTATTAATACATGGTAATGTATTTTTTAACTTTGATTATTTTATGAAAATTTTAGAGATGATATAATTGTTTTTAGGAAGAGAAGAACTCAGACAAAGTCATGAATGGGACTTTTGTGGATTACTGTTGTTACTGTCAGGAAACAAAGACAGTGAAATATTTTTAAGCCAGTATTTCAACAGTCTATTGTTACTGTGATGTAGATAGGAACACACAGTAACACACACAGCAGGTGTTTAGGTAGAGAAGAAGAAAAGAAGTCCCTCCTTTATTGTTGACCTTGTATATATAAGTTTCTGGACAGTGATCAGAGATTGGACAGAGAGGTTACCACATCTCCATCTTCACTGGTCACTTGAGAAGTCCATCAGGTGATATCTTTTTCAAATGAATGTAAACATGATTCTTGTTTATTTTACAATTCATGAGAATTGACTCCATTATATTAAAACAAATCAGAAGGCTTATTTTCAAAGACAACAGTCTATATTTTATCTTACGTTAAAATTTGGATTGGGACGTTGGAACTAGGTTGTTCTTTAAGCTTTGTCCCAGGTGAGAGGGTAGCACTTCAGGTTAGAGGTAGGCAGGAGCCAAAATGAAGGGAGAAATTGCAGAGAAGTCAGGAGCTGGCTTTATGCATTACTCATGAGGAATGGATGACATAATCATTGCTAATCCATGAAGATATTTTTGCCAGTTACCTAAAGAATTAATCTCTCCTGAAGAAGATGGTTCCTGTGTGATACAAATCTCCAGCTACCCTCCACAGAGTGTCAATGTCTGAAGAGATGCCAGGTTAATAGAGTGCCAAATGCCATCTTCAGAGAAAATTCAAGTATAGGATCCTCTTGTACATAAGGCTAGAAAAGCAGTCACTGATGACTGTATCTAGAAGAAGGGACTTTTTATTATAATTTTTTATTAAGAAATCTGATGGGAGCTGTTTATTTGCTTCTCCTCCGAGCCACCCAGCTGTTCCTTCTATTTGTGGTCTTAGAGCTAATTACATAATGTCCCTAATTTATACTCACTGGTAAATCAGATCAGAGCATTACCTGGAGGGCAAGCTCTAATTAGAGGAATTTCAGAACAAATTGTCTAAAGAGCTTGTTTAGTGTGATTAAATGCAAGTGATGGGACTGTCTCTCTCTCTCTCCATTCCTTTTTTAAAAACATGAATATTTACCTTGCACAAAACCTTGCAGATTAAAAAAAGAATCCCAGCAATGACAGTTTTAATTAAATGGATATAAAACAAATGGCAGTGCTACCCAAGAGACCAAACTGAATATATGCAGATTAATGCTGTGTTCTCTTACTACAGTTTTAATATCTTAGAAATAAAGTGGACAGTAAGTGCTTACATCATGGATGAATGGAAGAAAGATAAATGTGAATTTATATTGTGTCCACAGCACATTGCCTAGGAACACAGAAAAACAAAGAAGAAATGTATACAGTCATTTTTCCCATATAGTTTTGGAAAATATATGGTTTCGTCTTTAAAATGGCACATATTGATCAAGATGTGTTATCAAGGGCCTTGCTGGGCAGTGGAAAGGACTAAGTAAAAATGACCCTCTGTACTTTGCCTGGGGAAGGATTAAAGTTCAATAGTTTATATGACCAATAGCTAAATATCCTGAAAGTAGAAGGATCTTAATCTTTGTAAACTGTCCCAAATAGCTATCTGGAGTTTATGAGTAGAACAGTGAGTAGCAAAGAAAGCTATCTAGTCAAACTAAAGAAGCAATGTGACTTTTCTGTTTGGCAGGTGGTGCAGATTCTGGTGGGGACATTGGAATCAGATTTATCCATTAAGATCCACCAACAGAGGAAAGAGAAGGGAATGAAGATTTAGGAAATGGATACTGAAATTTTAATACCTTATCTTTTATTTTGCTTATGAAAATGTAAATTATCTGTTTTACAAGAGAGTTAAAAGGCTAATATATCACCATGCTCTGCCTTATTCCTGATACCTTTTAATTCTTACTGCACTCTGTGAATTTGAGGTTGTCTGGAATTCTGTAATTAAATTTACTGTCCTGGGTAGACCTTCAATAGCTTGACTCCATTATTCCACAGTTACTAAGGCAATGTCAGCCCCTTCCTGAAATGACATCCCTCTTGTGTGCAAGGACATCACTTAAACGTTTTTCCTGAAGAAGATACTGTGAACTCATTTTTAGCAACCTTCTTGTATAAAAATAGCAAGAACTTGAAACAAGTTCTTCAAAGGTTATTTTTAATATGTACCCACTTCTTGGGGACATTAAGATAATGTAGTAATTATCAGATGAAATAATAGCTCCTCTTCTCTGTCTGTTGATTACAAACAAAAAGAAATAAATCATGTGAGCAGCATATGAAGCCTGCCAAATGGATCTTGAAACACTTTGATTTGCTCTCCAACTGATCTTTACAGCATTTAGGAACAAGTATTTCTCTAGTCTCCCTAGATAAACAACTCTTGAGAAAATATTAACAAGCTGAAAGTGGTATCCCTTAGGGAAAATCCCTTATTACAGGGCAGCAAAAGCTGCTAGAAGTAGGTGACTGCCAAGATTCTGTAATAAAAACAGTGGTTCATAACACAGGCAAAGTGAAATGAAGGAAAACAAAATCCTCGTGGGCTACAAGTTAGTATATGGTGCCAATCTCCCAGAAGGTTTAAAAAAATTCTTAAAAGGACAAAAATACTTTAAACTTTTTTTTTTTTTTTTTTTTCCCCCGAAAAACACTGTGCTTTTCCTGTTATATGATAGGTTCATTTCTCCAGACCTAAGCATTGCTAGACATATCCAGATGCATATTATTTTGATTGGTGAAATTTACAATTAAGAACTCCTGTGAATGTACATAAACACTAAGAAATTTCACCAAAATCTGTCTTGAACTTTGAAAGAGATAAAATTTAATAATGTACAATCTGCAGTTACCTTTTTTTTAAAAAAGTATGCTTGAAACCCTGTATCCAGCTCTGTTTAGTGGGTTAGAGTAGAAATACATTGTTTCTATCAGTTTCAGGATGCACATATCCATCTTCTGCAGGGATGAATGTATAGAAACTGTCTTAGGTGTGTACTGTACCACAAGAAATATTTACCTCTTATAAATTTTCTGTTTTTTATTTTCCTTCATATTATGCTCCCTTTATGACTGGCCAGCTCTACAGTTTCTAAAAATGGTTTGTACAAGTGTCTGAGAAGTTTTGACATACCTTGACACAGGGAACTATGATTATACCATGAGGGAAGTTGGAGAGAGTGAATTATAAGAAGAAGAAATCTCTCCTCAAATTTTATGTTTTCTTTTAATTGTTTTTCGAGTTCAATAGACAAGTGTCCAGAATATTATGAATCTCATCCTGCCATCAGAGCAGTTGCAACTGTGATGCAACTACTGAGCATTTGCCCACCATTTCTGTAACACCTGAGTATAAAAAAAAATTTAATTTGGAGTGCTGTGAAAGTGAAATAATTTTTATTGTTGGAAAACTCATTAAACTTGCCTCAATTATTTGGCTAATGGAAGCAATGTGAAGAAAGGTGGTGCTAAAATGTCAGACTGTAGGATACTGGTATGGAGGGGGATGAGTTTGCAGCTGTCTGTGGGAAAGGTTTCATCTCCTAATTACATCTCTCAGAAGCAGTGGTGGTTCGTCCAGCAATTCTGTGCCAGAGAAAGGCAAGACCGTGCTGGGGCTTGTCCCCAGAGGAAATGTGACTTAAAGGCACCACCTGAGCCTTGCAGCATAACCCACGGCTGAAGGGTGAGGGAAACTCAGCCATTTCCTACATGGTAAAGCTGGATCTACTTTTGTACATACCAGGTAGAAACTGCTATTATCAGTACAAACACTACCTGTATCTTCTGCAAGTGGTTTGGTAGCTGCCTTCAGCATTGAACTTGTGAGACACAGTCAGTGGGAGAGGTCTTGTGTGTTTTTGTTTAGATAAGTGAATTCTACACATTTGCTTGCTGTTCAAGGCCAGAAGAAGGGAGGGTTGAGACTTACCCAGATTCAATAATCACACAGACAAATAACACAGAGGTAAGCAGTTTGAGGAGTGGCCACTGCTATTTTAAAGTGAACATGAAAAGTTGCCTTGAATATCTAATATGAATGTCCTTTCCTTACATTTTCTGAGCAATCACATAGTAATCTGTAGGAGCACACGAGTGTGTTCCCCTTGACTTGAGGGTAACAAGAACGAAAGGTCCTATGATGTGGTTACCTTTAAATTTAGAGGCAATAAAATAGATTGGGAGAGCCTGGATGTTTTCCGAAGACTGCAAATGTTTGTAGTTCATTCTCCTGGTATGATCTGGAATAAATAATTCTTTTCTTCCTCAAATATGATAATATTACCCGTCTCTTCAACATTTATTTCTCTAATCAGCGTAAATTTCTAGTAAAGGAACTCTTGTTTATTGGTAGTTGTGGACAATGTAAGTCTCTGAGGCCCAAATCTTGGTTCCTGCTCCAGGCAATACTTTAATATAGGTAATAAAAATATTGATATACTTTTGAGGGGTACAAATAAAGAAACTTGTTGGAGAGAAATAGGTGATAGAATTATAGCGAATGAAGATTTAAGACTGACACCATGGAGGAAAGTTTTACAGGTGTTCTAAAGTGATATTTTAAAGTAATGATTTCAAAGATATAAATAGCAGTCATGCTGCATACTGTCATTTCCTTTATGTCTAATCAGTTATTATTAGATATTTTTGACTTTGAAAGGTTCCTAACTAAAACAAATATATAAGGAGCATTGCTGTTCAATGGAATAATGTAACACAAAAAAAATTCTAAACTTAAGATCCCTAATTCATAATCATTGAAAGTAATTATTTGTGACTTTCATAGTTGGACTAAATGTCAACAACTACCAAACAAATGACAGTTTGAAAGGAGCGATCTCTTTATCCATTAACCAATTCAACACATACAGTCAATAGCTAAAGTTTGGCTTCATACACCAGAGATTATGAGCAAGGGAAAGTGGCAGGAACAAATTTTTAAGTGATTCAAATTCTTTCTGCTAACTACTCTCTTAGGACTACTAAAGTTTAAATTGCTTGATTGAAAACTTCTTTATTTGCTCAACCTTGATGTTAAAGCTGTCATCTCCCTTGACTTCTGTGCCAACAAAATGGACAGTTGATAGTCCATAAAATAGATTGACTTTTCACTGGCATGCTATTAATTTTTGTCATATAAAAAGATCAAGAAAACTAGAATTATATGGGTTTATTTCTCCTTGGAAAAATGTGTTAAAGAAAACTTTAAGTCTTAAAGGAAGTGGTAGCATTTGTTTGGTTTGTAGATTTTTTTATTTAATTCAAAATGAAAAGAAAGCCATCTTTTCAAAGAGAAAATACTACCAATGTTTTTGATTTACCAAACTTTTCAAAACCAGCTGAGAAGTTTGCCTGCAAAACCTGTACATTTTCAGAGAGGTACCCCAATATTTAAAGGATCTATAATCATCAAGTTTGTTGTAAATATTTGTCACTAAATTGTATATTATATTGAATAGAAATGTAATATTTTATAACTTCATAGTATGCATAATATTCAATTTAATCCATATTTTCACTCTACTTTAAACTTTAGTTGAGTATTCTAATAAATGATTGTATCTAAAGGAGTTGGATCTTCACTGTGGATGGTGGTTCACAGCTTTAAGCTTGTTGTTATGTATAATATAACATTCTTTTTCTTTTAGGTTCTCTGTGATTCCCAAGGTTTTCAAATGGGTGTAGGAAAGTGTATTATACAGTGTCAAATCTGGCAAATTGTGAGCCAGATTCCAACAACTCATAAGTTAAATTCCTGGCAGTGTTCTGGATAAGAATCTTGAGTATTGGTTTTCCAAATAGCAAATTCAGAATATCTTTAATATGCCTATTGGAAAAACCAAATTTGATTGTCTTAAAAGTAACAGTCAAACACTAAACACAGGTAATGATCTTACTGTTTTAGCAAGTAGAACTACCATTGTTATGCAGACTCAGCTTTTTTCTTTTGCATATAATAACAAAGAATCTTTACATGACACTTGGTTCAAAGGTTTGGTGATTTTCCCATTTTTTTGAGAGATGGTATAATAGAACTCCTGGCTCAATTAATACCACAGGGTGCTAAACCACAGAATGATTTGGGCTGGTAAGGCCCTCCGGAAATCGCTAGTCCATACCCTGATGAGGGGAGTAAGACAAACTTTGAAGTTAGACCTGATTGTTCTGGGTCTTACTGAGTTTCAAATATATTTAGGGTTGAAGAGACTACAGCGTTTCTGGGTATGCTTCTTGTGACTTTTTCCCCACTTGTACCTGATCAGAATTTTTCTTGTTTCAATACACAGCCTGCAGAAAGAAACTTCTGTCTCAGCCCCTCCTATGTAGTTGAATATTCCAGTGAGATCCCCCTTAATCAAGCCAGCTTCACTCCTTCACACTCTCCTTATGGATCATAAAGCCGTTTCCCTGCTGGGCTTGAAGCAGCGGGGCGATATGGATTACAGATTGGGGAGCCCAAACCCGTGGCTTTATGCAGGGCTCTGCTGAGGGCTCTTACTTGTCCTTTCCTCTTTGTAGTGCTGTGTCCACCCCTGCTCAGGCATGACTTAACCAGAACCCTCTGAGCAACCTGTCCCCTGCTTCACATTTTGCCAGCTCCCTTTGCAGGTGCTCCAAGTGGTCATTTATAAATAAAAGGGATTTATAGTCCTTCAGCCTCTACCATGTCTGAGACCTCAGAATCTTTCTCAGAGCCCACGTTGCTGCAGCACAGGGATGATCACTGCAGACTGTTCCCAGGATTGTACTCCAAGTAGAAGTTCATCCTTATTTAAATATTTTATAAAATTACTATAAAAAACCAGATCAAACATCGAAATATGCCCCCTCACAAGGAAATGTACCTTTAGTAACTGGATAACAATTAGAATACATACAAGACTTATTCTGCTAAATATAAATGGTAAATTTATTAGGTTGGCTATTGAACATAGCTTTAATAAAAAAAATTATTAAAAAAATTTCCATTTCACTATCATTTAATATTCATAGCTTTTTACATACTTCTTTTAATTGTTCTGGATATAATTAATCAAGGTAAATTAAGTTGCTCTGCAATCAAAAATGGTGTGCCGCACGAGGGTCAAGAAATGTTCATGAAATAGGGAGCACAAAATGATTGTAAATACATTTGGAAGAGACAAGAAGAAAGATATTTTACAAAACACAGGAAAGACTACTTGAGGTCTTTTCATTATACCTTTCTTTTATAGAACATATGGAATTTGTGGTAATACATTTTTTTTGCAAGAAAAGACAAAATTGCTTAAATCACCCTAAAGCTATTGACTTCTTTGTCATGGGAAAATTTACACAAATGTGCCTTAGTATGATTCAGATAAAGATTAGACTCACATTAGTAAGAATGTAAAAGAAGGTAGATATCTGAAGTTTTTCTATCTCAGAATGTGGCTACAAAGGCTATTTATTAATTGATTTGATAAAAAACTTACCCATGGTCAGAAAAGAAACCACAGCTATTGTGATGAATTTCATAAACTATTAGTCATTGTGTACTATACCTTTCTTTTAATGTCACCCCTGTTTGAAGAAATGGTGGTGCACAGATCTTTTCAAATAATGGCAAAACTTGTGAGACATTTTTGTTGCTAACCTAAACAAACACAGATTATGGTGTCTGTAGATGCTTCCTTTTTAGAAGAAAGTTAAGAGCTCAGCTTGTGGATTTATCTAGTGGTATGCATATATCAATTACTTCAGTTCAATATAACTTCCTTCAGTTATAGCAGTCATCTGTGGTAACTTCAGTCAGTTTAAAAGCCAAAATATCCTTTCTATGGAAAACATGCAGGAACAGAAGTGATCTCAGAACTGATCTCATCCCAGGATAGGCTGGGACATGATTTAGGACTCAAACCCTGGAGCTGCAAAACACTCCTGGGTCCTGTAGATAAACACTGTCTTACCTAAAGCTCTATAAGGCAAATGAGTCCCTCTGTTTGTCTGAGATTAAAATCACAGACTTGCAGTTTTAATGTTTTCAGCTGAGGCTATTAAAATTGCAAAAGTGCCTTGTTCCCTTTTACTTTTTTTTTTTTTTTTTTTTTAAACAGTGTAATCTGGTTTGCTAGAACCTGGCCTTGCAGACTGCTGTGGTCATGCAGGACCAGGTTACAGATGAGACAAGCTGGTGTTTCAATGGCAAATGCTTCATTACTGAATGCTGTTTTCTAGGAGACTTTGGTAAATTGAATCCTATTTCAAAAAGCAAAAATTCCAGTTAACCTGTATCTGTAGCATTCTAGTTTTGGAGCTTGGCAAGTGTGTATGTGTTTCTGTTTTCAGCAATACTATGACATATTTAGAATGTTTTAATGTGTGATTTTGATACAGCCACTTTGTTAGAAAACCTGTTCTGAAACCAGTAAACCCTTGAGGGATATTAATCAATAAAAATGAATGCATTTATAAGGAAAAAGGATTTAATTCTACAAAATAATTGTTCAGACTGTCCAATGCAAGGAATGTGGATCTGAAGAGAGAAATTTAATTTTTAATTATGATTGTTTTTTGAAGCTTTCTACCTATTTCACTATCTAAATAACTTTTGTTAACCATTTTCCATGACAGTTTAAGTTCCAACAATGGAACAAAGAAACAGTCCAAAATATTATTAATTTCTTAAAGTAAATGGTTTTCATACAAACAATATTAATTAGGTGAGTCTCTACATAAGATAATGATTTTAATAAAAAATAAACCTTTTTGGAACAGTTTAATCTTTTATTATCATCATAAAAAGAACGTTCCCTCATGAAAACTGTTTGGAACTTCAAGCTTGACTGAACTTGAAAAATGCAGAGCAAAATTTTGCCAGATTTCATCTGAATCCTTCTCTGGCATATAAAACTTGGATGACGTTTTGATACTTCTGGAGCATATTGAGAAAATAGGTCCAAGCTTCAGATGAGTGAGAAAACCCTCTTGTGTTCATTTTCGAGGATTTTCTTTCCCAATCTTTCACTGACTTTATATGACCTTCAACAACATAAATCACTTCATAATACTGTATGCTTATTTTTTCCTAAATATAGGAATAATGTACTACATTAGTAGGGATATTATGGCTTTAATTTACTTATTTTAATTTTGGAAGATTATTTTTAAAACAAAGCAGTAAATGACTGTTATAACTTTACAATTGTAACAATTTCACCGTGAGAAACAGAGTTAGAACTGTATTTCTTTGGATATGCTTTCCCAGTTTAAAACCAGTTTACACGAATCAAGCTGATGGCCCTTTATATTCTCTAAGTGCTGGTTCTGTGCAGCAGTTTGTCTGAATAGGTTTAGCTGGCTGGACTGTTTATGAAACCTGCATTTAACATTTATGCAAAATGAACACTCACTTCTGGCAGTGTTATCACAGACAGCCAATCAGAGACTGGCAGCAATTTTGTGCAAATTAATTGACCAATCACATCTGACAGTTTAAATAGAAAATATAACATGGGACAGATTTTGACATGTCTGAATAGTTCTTTTGTTCACTACATGTAGGCTCCCACAGAAAGCCAATATTCAGGGTGAGCAAGACTGCTGACTGATAGCTAATCTGCATTTACTGCAAGACCAGAGGTTTTCATGACCGAGCTATAAAAATTAAGGAATGATAATTAATTGGATAGTTTCAAATAGATATCTAATAAAAATATTAGTAATGGTAAGAAGTCTCTCATAAGCAGAAAAAAAATTAGATCATTGCAGAATGATTCACTGTGAATTATTCACACAGCTGTAGAAATGATTCAGACTGACAGATTGATGGGTAGAACATGCCCATAAAGACAGGATATTCCCGACTCTTTGTTATCCTTTCTATGCTACACATTCTACAGCTTTGACTGTGATTCTACAAGTTCATGCAAAGCAATGAAAGCTAGCCAGCAGCAGGATCTCTGATTTTCTTACAAGCCCAAAATTACAGGGTAGAACCCAACAGAAGTAATTGGCTGAAGAAAGAAATGGAAATTACATTCTCTATTAACAGTGGAGTTATCAACTGAAATGCATATTATGCACTCTTTGGGTCAGTTTTATAAGAGATGTGCAGAAAAGGTTGGAGTTAGCTGGCTAATTTTGTATCTGTTCAAGTAAAACTCCTCTTAGTAATAAACAAACAGCCATAGGAAAAGAGTAATATTTTGGTTTTTACTCCAATCCAAAGGACACTTCCAGCAGTTAAATTACTGTGATGAAATATGCTGTGAAACTTCACTAACAAGGGCATAATATTTTTCTGAAATAAAATGTTTCTGAACTGACATCTACTGTTTCTTTAAGTAACAATAATATTTCTGTAGTTTTAAATAGATTTTTCCTGTTGAAGTTACAATAATACTGGACTTGATCAAGTTTAACCTGATGAATTTATGAATAGTTCCTTTAAATTTTTAGCATGAAGAACTTTAGCTAAAGGTAGCTTTTGTATTGGCAATTTAACAGCTTAGTAACTGCAAAACATTCACAATAAATGGAACATAGGCTTCAAAAAAGACAGAAAATGGGTCTGTCATCTTACTTGAATATGGAGTTGCTATTTTAAATACCAGCTAGTACCCTTTGATTAAGTAATGCCTATCAAGTGGATTACTTTAAATGGAAATTTTATAGTGCTTGTATTCAGATAGGAGAATCTAAGTTTGTGGACACATGCACTATTTCAGCTTCACAGTGCAATAAAGTTTAAATCAAATAAGTGGCATAACATTTTTGACCATTTGGATTTTATTTATACTATTCTGAAACTATCTCAGAAAGATTTTATATTAAACATGAAATCAGAAAATATCTTGCCTTTATTTTTTATGTGCTATGGTGTGCTAGGTACCTTCTACCAAAGTATCATAAAACAAAATAAGGAAAAAGGTCTAGTCTCATTCATGAAAAAACTGTTTTGGTATGTTCTGAACCCTGCTCTAGCCTTTGGGGTTGATTATTGACTCAGATGATTTTGCTTATATAGAGCTCCAAAAAAGTGTTCTTTTACAGCTAGAAATGGAAGAATGAGTCCTATATTAAAGTATTTTGTGATTTCTTGCCACCTATCTAAGAATTATTTGCCTTGAAATACAATAATTTCAGTGGATAATCAAATGCATAAATGTCAAATACTACTTTTTCTCTGAGAAATATAGGAGGCCAGCACCACTTCTTACAGAATCCCAGTGTTCAGATCTAACAATTATTTACAAATTTTGTTTAGTTGTTCAGGAGTCTGGAGATGCATAGATATTCTATTCATAAAATTGGCATCCCTGCACAGCCTAATCAGCAAGCATTTATGCATACAGAAAGTTCATTCAAAACTTGCTGTCCGTAAATAGACCAAGATCTCTTTGATAATACTCTTACAATAGCAGAGGTTATAGGAGAAATAATAAACTCAGGTTCCCTGTGCACAACTAAAAAAGTGGTTTGCAGAAGAGTTTTCTGAACATACTTTCCAATTCCCTCATCAAAATAGCTCATTTCATGGCAAGGAATAAAGGGCCAAAAGGAAAATTAAAAAAAAAAAAAAAAAAGAAATTACCTTGACTTTATATTAGAATAAAAAGGGATTGCTTCTTGATTTTTCAGTGCAATAATATCCATAAACATCACTGGGCATTAGAATGAGAATCCAGAGTAATCTCTATGGATTCTTTCAAGAATATAATTTGCATTCCCTGGAAAATTTAATGGTAAATGAGGTTAAAAATTTGAAGTCTTTTGGAAAATGAATACTTAGTCTTGAGAAAAAAGGAATTCTCTTCCCTTGCAGTGCTTAGGAAAGCAGCACACACACTGAATAATGTAACAGGCGGAGTGGGTGGGTGTGCATGTGCAGGCAGAACATCTCAGTGCCACTGTTGCTTCACAATGAAAATTCATTCCCAGACATGTCTTTTCCACACAATCATTTTTACACATTCTTCCTAACCTGAACATGTTGGGCACAAAGCAGCTACATGCATCATGCTGTTTATCCTTGACCTCTCCTATTGGGTTCAGGGAGGTACACATCTTCCATTTTATCTTGGAAAATTCTAATTAAAAGGGAAGGGAGAGATTTAAACGTGTGAAATTTTAATAGACTTTCCCAGTGTAGCAATTGTACATTATGTCACGTTGGATAAAATTTGACTGAATTAGCTTTTGCAAAATGCCCACCAGACCTGCTTTCACAGGCTGTTTTGCCATCTGCACTATTAAAACATCCCCATTAGCTATGCCTAGGGTTTAATCTTTTGCAACAGATTACAAATTGTCCATAATTCATGGCCCAAAATAGAATCACAGGAATTAATTTTTAAAAGTTGGACTTGCAAATTCATTATACCAGAAACAAAAGGATATATCTACTTATATTATTTTTAACCTGGAAAGGATGAAGATTATGTTGGTCACAGATGCTGATAATAAAGATCAGATACTAATAAAGTATTAGTTAAAGTACAATTATTTGACTAATGGGTGTTCAGGAAAGATTTAATATGTTTATATTGCAAGCCTGACAGAAGTTCTAGTATTTCTCTTGAAGTCTGTTTGGAAAAATCCCACTGTATGTGAGTTACTGCCCTCTCACTGTGATTAAATGATATGTGCTCAAAAAGTAAACTAAAATTGCCAGAAATTCTGCCCTGCAAAACAAATATCTGTTCTTCCAGACAACTTGAAGGGAGAAAGGTTTTTTTATTTTCCTGTGGCTCCCTTTATGATGGTCTTCCTCATTTTGTCTTTTAAGAAGGAAAAAAAAAAAAAAAAGAAAAAAAAAAGAAAAAGGTAAGCAAGAGTCTGGAAGGTACTGCCTGAAAGCTGGAACTTCAAATCTTGCTCTATGACTGTCATCTCCAAGTTCAGACAAGATGTGTGTGTTGCTCTGCACCCTAGTTTCCTCCTCAGTAGTCCTTACCTAATCTAGCTATGGTTCCTGTATCAAGACAGAGGGTGATAAATAATCACCTAGAGCTAACTCAAGGTTGGCTTTGAAGCAGTTAGACACCAGTGATGTCAACAACTTTCTAGAATGCATGTTTATTTTTCTACCACTAATGATGTATTTCTGGTTTGGAAGTCTCTTTTACAAGGACCAAAAGAAAGGTGGGGATTCTGCTTAGAATCTATATTCCTAAAATAAGGATTTTGAGTCTTCTTGCATACCTATTTAGAAGTAAGTAATATGAATGGGGAAGGCAGAAAAGTAAAAGCAAGGAATAGTTAAGGCATTTTTAAACATCAGAGTTGTGTAAAACCACAAAGGGTATTGTTAAGTCTAGGTTGAATTGGTATTCCCATGATTTCCAGACTTTTTGACAAAATGGAGACATGAAACCATATGAGCATCCTCTACTTTGGACTCCTAGTCCCATCAAACTTGAGGTTTTCTCTGCACAGCAATTTACATCATGAGAGTGCACTAAGGCACAGCAGCTGGGAGCCCAAACCACTCTGAAAGAAAATAGGCATTTGTTGTCATGGTTTGACAACAGGCTTTCAGAACTATAATGCTTCACTGGAATTCAAAAATGCAATATAATGACTACAAATTATGATTTTGGATGCAGAATATATTTTGAAAATTACTGATTCCATTTTCCAGCATGCTGAATGAAATGGAGGAAATGGCATTTTCTGATGAGAGATCTAGTGTCTACCCTGTGGAGCTGAATGAGGTAAGCAGTTGGTTTTTTCTTTTTAATCCCCTCTGTGTCCCTCCTCCTACTTGAAAATATATCAGAAGCTTAATATTTAACATTTTTTTACTCAGGAAAAAATATAGGGAAAGCGCTCTTTTTTTTTTTTTTTTTTTTTTAAAGTGATTATCTGATACTAAAGCTGTTCTTGAAAGAGTGAAGAAAACACAGTTCTTTCTCAACACTGAAGCAGCATCCTTGCACTCATCTGAAGAAACCATCAGGATTTCTCAGAGCATCACTATTCCTTGGGAAGTTTGACTGCCACAGCAAACAGGACACAGAGTCTTGATTCTTGGTTCAGAACTGCAGACTACATTTTCTTTCATGACTACGACCTAGGAGCAGTCATGGAGAATGATTTGGAGATAGATAAGTACACCCTCATCCAAACCTCAGATGGCTCTCACCAGCCTATAGCAGATGGATAGTGCATTGATCAGCATGTGCCTTCCTGTCTTGTGCTTATGAAGACTTTGGGGTGGCATGCTTCCTCTTTGTCTTGCACTTTGCACACCACATCCATCATGAAAAAATGTGGGCTTGGCAGCTCAAAGGTAAAGCTGTCTCAGCAACAGGGGGATGACTCAACAAGGAAATGATGCAGGGAAAATTAAATGTTTGTCTCTTCAAAAGGATACAAGACATCTAACCATTCAGAAGCACTAGGTGTGGATCTCTCTCTCTGATCCTGTATCCAGTCAAAACAACAGTTCATGGCAAAGGTCCCAAATAATGTAATGCATTTAAAAAGTCCAAATGAGCATCTGCATCATGTAGCTGCCTATCTTTCAACATAGGATAAATACCAGTTCTAAATATCAAGCAGGGAGCTTGCTCAATATTCAACTTGAAATAACTGGATTGTGACATGTTTGCTGTGACTCGAATGACTAGCTTAGGCTAGTGCAAGGCAGAGCATTTTTTTCAGAAATGCACATTAAGTCTGATTTATTCACAATACATTATTGTCCACAAGGCAGAAAGATCATATATATTCCAAACCACACAAGCAGCTAGAGCACAAGGAAAAGAGGATTCTGGAGTTTAGGGTAAGGCCAGTCTGTGTGCCATTCTTGGGATAATTGGTGATCTCTTTAGACTCTCTAATATCTGTTCTTTCTGAGTCTCTCAGGAGATGGTTTGCTTGTACTAGAACTGATATTTAGAGCATCAATAGAGGAAAGCTGAAAAGAAGTAGAAGAAACCAAGCAAGTGGATGCTACAACATGCTAATTCGTACTTTAGAAATTCCATGGTGACCCTGGTAAATTCAGCACGATCAGCAGCAGGGGTTTTCCATGCTCTTTTCTGGAGAGAAGGGAAATAAAATCTTCTTTTGCAGCTATTGCCTGGACATGCCTCAGAGCTGGGCATTTCCCAGAGTTGCTGAAAGTCATCTAATCCTTGTTTCCACCTGCTCCAGCACATCACATTTTGCAGCTCAGCAAGGCTCTATCTTTAGCCTCTCAGCAGTGGGACATTTTAGGCAGAAGAGGATTAAGCAGGCACACAGAGATTTAAGTGCAGCCTGTAACTAGTCACAAATGCATTATCTGCATAAGCTGTCGTTACTGGAAAGAATATAAAACATAATTGTTGCATTGCACTATTTCTGATTAATTGGTTTAAGGCATGAGGAGGAAGAATGTTTCTACCTAAATAATAGAGATATTCATTGCAATAGAACTTTATTACACCATGTCTGTATAATTTAGCATTTTTTTAAGCAAGGGGAACTGATCTTTATAAAGAAACCTGAGGGAAAATATGACCGAAGAAAATGTGGGTCACACCAAACATTGCTACTACAATGTCAAAGGGACATATGCCTGAAAAATCTAGTTGGCTAAATAAAAGTGTGGGCATTTAACACTGATGTGGGTGTTGCTCATGCAGATTTTAGAGTATTAAATAATTTATCCCTAAAATCATAGCGTTTTATTTTATTAGAGATTGTTGAACATTTCTTTAGTGTAGAAACAAGAATGACAACAGGAACATAATTTTCTCCCATTTCTTTTCTTCCCATAAAAACCTGAAGTGGTGTAAGGATTTAGAAATTATTTACATCCTCAAAAGCAGGTGGTTTTAATTGGAAAGACTTATTACTGTAACTAATCATATGCAAGCATCTTTGTTTTTGCAAAGATGAAGTTCCTCATATGTAACACTCTGCTCCATGGTAATGTTCTTCTTTGGAACTGAGATGTGTCCTCGCTCTGAACTTGGGTTTGGCAGAGTATTTCTCTCTACCTGGGATCTCTGCCAGAAAACTGTGAAGACATGGGGTGGGACAAGGGAAAGAATGGGCTAGCTTGAGGGAGAGGTTAGCAGCCTGTGGTCAAGGGTTACAGAAACTCAAAATATGAAACTTTCACTGAAACAGAGCTGAGAAAGATGAAGAATATTTAGGGGACAATTCTTCCAACCCATATGAGCATTCAGATGGAGATGCAATGAGCTGGACTCCAAATTTCTGCACATAGCAGAACTCCACTGACAGTAAACAGAATCTTACATATTTACAGTGGTAGAAATTAAAATTTAATTTGGACTTATTAGTTCTTTTTTTTTTTTTTTCTTCACACTTTCAGGGTGAAAATTAATTATTTGGTTTGAAAATTTACATTAAACATTTCAAGACAAGTTTGAGATTAATTTTTTCTTTGTAAAGTTAAAACAAAATCCATGTAAACCAGACTGATTTAAAACAAGTGATCTGTAAGAAGGAGGCAACTTTTCCAGATCTGGAGAGACAAGTTTGAAACACTATATGCACACCTGTTTAAAAATAATAATTTATTAAAATAAAGAGTATTGTGGTTTTTAGGCGGTTATGACAAAGGCAATTATCTTTAATGATCAAAAAAGTGTTAGAAATGAGGAAAACCACACAAAAGTATTGTATAAATTTTTGTCCCTACAAATAACTAACCCTTTGAGCAATAGGATTTCAACTTTTCTAACTTGCATTTGGCCCTTTTATATTGGTAAATAACAAAATATTTTATCCTCTGCTTATATTCATAATATAATAAAAAACATTCTTGTAGAAGAGACAAGTTGTTAAATTGTGAACTGTAAGTTATCCAGGAGGACATACTTGGTTGGCTAAAATGCCTTTCTGTTTGTAAATCTAAAAATTTTAAGATTATTTACTGTCCGAAATCCTGTCAAAGCAATCTTGATTTTTAAGTGTAAGTGCTCAGATCTGCACTCACTTGGAGTTTGATGTGCATCTATCACTGTGGTGAACAGATTAAGCTCTGTAATTATATATGCACTTGTCCCCTGGCTACACATAAATGGTCATGACACTTGGGAGAAGGATTGAAACCAAAATAAACCTTGCCCGTGGAGCAACCAGGAATTGTTTGCAGACATCATATTACCACATCATTGCCTAGAGGAGTGGTGAGCTCAGGGAAATACGGTGTGAAACCAACTGTTTGGCTTCTACATGTAAATGATATTGTTCAGCCCTTATGATTGACTATAGCATGGTTCAGGCTTAATGAAAATTTGAATTGTTTCTTGAAGCAATGTGTTTTGTGCATTAGGACCTTCCGAGCAAGTAATGCAGAGTAAACCCTATGTAGAGCTGTCTTATCCTCTGGCATTGTTCAACTCTATCCACCCTATGCTGGAAGACTTGTCAGAATTGTCTGATTTATTAGTTGCTGTGATTGCTGGTGTGACAAATCATCTCCTATTCTACAGTGCAAAAAAATTTCTTCCTCTTTAACAGGCAGTCACTATTTAAGGAAGTTCAGGGCACTCTGTAGGCCTAGAAATATGATTAACAAGACATAGTTTATCAATCTGCATAAACTTTCTTCATGTCATGTATACTGCCAGTATTGATCCAGTCTCTTGAAGACTATATATCTATGAGAATGTTGTTGGCATAGTGATAATTTTCTTAATATAAGACAACCTTGGTTAAGTCACAGATGCAGCTGATGAATCACATAATATTAACACTCTTCATATCCCTATAAAGATTCCTATTTCTAATGCAAAGACTTCCACCTCATTCCTCATCAGTCTCTTTGTATGAGTTTCACAATTGAGTTAGAGCAGGAAGCCTGTGTTGATGGGTATTAATTTCATCATCTTTCTGCCATACCTCTGAGTAGTAGAGAGTGAGAGAGTCGATCTTTATTAAAGGAAATGAGGACTCTTCTTTCTAGTTATTTATGCTTCTTGCTCTAGCATACATTGTCAGCTCTTTTTTATAATTTTGTTTATGTTCATAATTTGAAAAACAAAACCAAAATTCTCCTCTCAGATCCATCCATCCATCCATCAATCCAGCCCGCAAAAATGACTTTACTACATCAATTATCAAATAGCAAAATGCATATATTATACATCAATCATATTTATGAAGCCTTAATAAGGAAGGTATTGATGCTTTATACAGCAGAGAAAATGAACCTAGTTACCCATTAAAATCTTTATCAGAATAAAGCTTTTAAAAATGTGTGGAAAAAATAATTACAAAAATGGCAGCTGTTTCCTACAATTAGACTGTAGAATGGTTTTCCAACCTGAATGTCCTCCATTAAAAAATAAAGAGCCTGTGTGCAGACAGTTTTGGATGAATTATTTGGTCATAATTCTTGAAACCTCAGAAGAAAGTAGAATAATTTATTCATTAGCCTCTTGCCTTGTGGGAGCAAATGTGAAAAGAGCTAGATTAGAACTTTGAAACATGTTCTTGGCTATGTGTTTTTGAAATGTTTTTCTGCTCAAGGAAGAACATCTTAAAAACCAGTGAAATATAAAGGAATTTTTTGTTGTTCTTTGCTTTGTTTATTTGAATATATGATCTTTTTCATACACATACAGACTTGAAACAGCTCACAAAATTATTAAGGTCTCTGAGACAAGACTAACATAGTAAATATTATCATTTGATAGGTCAAAGCAAACATGAAGAGTTCTGGATTTGTGGCTCATATAAAATTGCATCATACTCTGAGAGGTAAATGAAAGGGAAATATATCTGAAATTGTGTTATTTTTCAAGTTTTTGGTGAAATTACTGTATTATATGTTCATATGAATAAAATATGTGTTTATAATATATATATAATATATATATATATATATATATAATATATATATATATAGCTGTGTGCATGCAAATACCTGAAATGAGAATATAGAATTTAAAAATAAACATATGAGAAAAATTCTGTCTGAAAATTGTCATCGATGCTAATGGAATTCTATTTTGACATTTCAGCAAAGAATATAGTCTGTAGAAATGATGAAAGCAAATTTTCTGTATTGCTGCATTCAATAAGACAGTTAATCACAAACTCAATTTATATCAAGGTTAATATAAGAAAGCTACTGAACTGGAACCCATCAAAATGTAGATTCAGTGTTCCAAATTTACAGCTGCAAAACAACATATAACAACATAACAAAAGCTAATTCTTATTGTTTTCTTAAATTGCTGAAATTGGAATTCAAACATTTTGTCAGCTAAAGCTGAATTTCATAGAACAGCAAGTGTCAATAGGAGGATGTGTCATAGGATGATGTTTTTAATAAGTGATGGAATACAGAGCAAAAAACTCTCAGGTTTACATTCACATCCCATAATTGACATAGACATAACATCAGGAGACTAATAATATATCATATTTGTGATATTGTCCAGCTGAACTTCCAACAGGTTCAAGACATCCTGGAAATATACAAAAACAACTTCCCCTTAGGATTAATTGGAGTTTGCCTTAAAATATATATATGTGATGGAAAAATATCTTTGCTTTAAATGTGAATTATATTTGTAATTATATTGAAAAGTATAAAATGCATCACAGATAAAATTTTATCCAAAGCTCATGCAGAATGCAATGGAAACTCAATTAATTATATTACAATTCTCAATATGCCCTGGGACAGCATATTTGTAAATATTTCTTCTTTAACTGGAGTATTCTATTGTTGGAACATTGAAAGAACAAACATGAAAATTAATTAGGGCTTTAGTCTATAGAATAAAACAAATCCATTAATCTCACATATTTGAAATATTTTCAGTTAATCGTCAGTGTTCACCTTAAGAAATGTTAGAAAAAGTATGACCAGCCTTCATATCGAATTTTTTTTTCTGAATGCTGCCTCAAATTTTGATTTTTGGTTCATTAACTGACTAAGGCAACAGCAACACCTATGTAGCTCAGAATGGGGTCCACGCATAATTTTAGGTACTTTAACTGAGTGCAAATGCTGTAAGACTGCAGTTATTTTAGGGAAATGGACACTCTAAATTTGTAATTCAAGTTCAAGGTGAATTGTCTATCATATTAGACTGACTTAAAAAGGAACTGAGGTTCTTAAATCAAATATCCCCTTTAAGTACACAGAGCATGGTTTTATAAATCTCAACAAAAGGCTAACAATTTACAGGAATGAAGGGATGCAGTGTCTTGTACTTAATATTTCAATGGTATGGCAGAAGCACAAATGAACTCTGAACTCTGGTCCTTTCCAGCTTGTAATGAAAGGTCTTGTGGTACTGAAATACCTGACTTTTAGCTGACGTTATTTATCACTCACATCTTCATTTGCCATTTCTAATGATCTTAGGGAGTTTATTTTTTTATTAGCAAAACCTTTGCCATTCTCCTTCAAATCTTCAATCAAGTACCAAAAGCTTACATACACTAAAAACATGTACAGTTATCCACCAAAGAAGACAAATTATCATTTTAACATATTAAAACAAACAAATAAGTACTTGTTTGACAGAACCACCCCCAAAATCTTGCTGGAAACTAACACATGACATGACAAGAGATTTATTTTTCAAACCAGTCCTGGTTTTTTTATTGCATATTCAAGTTATGGCACCTTATATCGAATTGCACACACAGTCTAAAACACATAGTTCTGTGGGTTATAATGATGTGTCCCTACTTTGGCCAGACTGAAGTAAACATCATACATGTGGTACTCATTTCACATAAATTTCTGTTTCTGATCGGTGGTTACTGTCACTCGTTCAAGATAACAAACAGAAAATTATGGGAGAGCAATGTGGTGCAAAGCAGCCTGGAAGTTATCCACAGAGCACGTCTTTTATATCTCAAGTTGTAATCCAGCTCACAAGAATTCCTTTCATGTATGAAGAAAGAGGTTATTATCCTATCAGTATACAATCTGTTAATAACAAACATCAGGGGAGAGCGATTCATTTGCCCTGACAGCTTTGTGAACAGGCTTAGAAACTGTACTGAATAGTGAAATACATTAAGAAAAAGATGTTATTTATGGCAGAAGACAGGAAAGGGAGCTTTCCTTCTGGAATTTAGGAAAGTTCAGCCAGGCAAAACATAGAAAATGCTCCAAAATATATTTGCAAAATTAATAAAAGACAGACCTGCTTATTTTCACCTCAAATTTAAAGGTGAAAAGCCATGTCAGTCAGTGGCACATTTTTCAAGATACAATATTGAAAAGCTATCAATTTTATTCATAAAAAAGTATAGATAGATCTGACTTCTTATGAAAGCTGGTCCTTTTATTGGTCTGACCTCTGATTTAATTTTATTTCTATATTGTTATCCCGAATAAATCATTTCATTCAGCCTGCACTTGTGTGTGCTCTGGTTCTATCTGTCCTTGAGAGACATTATGGAATAGAAGATGGAGGCAACTTGCTCATGTCTACACAGACCTGGGGGCACAGTCTGCTGATGTATTGAACCTCCAGACTTACTGTATGTGATTGCTGTGTTTGGTATTAATTCTCATTTCTATTAAATTTATTTATAAATATATATAGGCACACACTACTAAGCAAAAATATATTTTTATTACTGACTATACTCTCTGATTATAAACAATTTTTGGCATTGCCAAAAAATTATACCTACAGCTGATAAAAAAGAAGTAAAAATGAAAAAGGACAAGCAAGTTTAAAACATTTATGATGATCATTATTTTGTGGTACCATAAGATATAGTTACACAGACATGGACACATAACCAAACAATGCAGACATTCAAATTTTCTAACTGCTTGTATTTTACACATATATTGCATGATATCAGCAATATATGGTAGATTAGCAGAAGATTTTTGTTTGTTGTTATAAAAAAGTTCTGAAGGAATTCAGAAAATGACAGTCTGTGCTCCTTCAGTCAAAAGAAATTCTTTTTGAAAGAGCTTTTGCATTTCATAAACAGTAGAAGTGGAAATGAAGCTAAAGAATTCCTTCCTTCCTCTCCCTTCTCATTAGTGCTACATTTGATAATAAAATCCAGGTTTCTGCCACTCTAGTGCCTTCATCACTTTTCTCTGCAGTAAACTGTTCCCACGTGCACGGGTCCTGTAGTTACAGGTGGAGGTGCTGCTTGGCTCAGCAGGACTTGGGCCAGAGAACGGGACCAGCGCTCCATCAGCCGCCCCGGAGAGCCGCGAGTCAGAGCTAGGGAGTGTGAGCTGCGCTTTGGCGAGCTCTGCAAGCACTGCAAACAGCAGCACTAAACAACTCCCCTTCAATGGGACTTCCCTTGGCTCCCTGTTACATTCCTGTCCACAATATTTGGAATGATCCTTTTTTTTCTCCTAAGGATATGTACCTCCCACCTGCTTCTCTACAAGCGTGAAGCAGTATCTGTAACCAATCTATAGTGAAAAGGGGCCTAGCATTTTTTTTTTTTTGCTATTGTGTTGTAAAACACATTTATATCTCCTGTTCCTGTTATTTGTATTTTAAACTTACATTCTATATTTCAAATAAATAAAGTGAGAGATTTGAAGAATAAATTTCATATGTAACAGTTCAGTTTTCCATTTATTTAGGAAAAGTTAGTGTCTTTAGTATAAAAGATAATTCAGCAATCCAATTAAAGTATTATTGACTTATGCATTATGGCATTACACAGTGGAAAGATTGACTATGGGCTATTTTCATTAAAATTATTTATTCACATCTCATGTTGTTGTTTGGAGCTTTTTTTTTTTTTTTTTTTTTTTTTTTTTTTAATTAACTTGTCAGCTGATATAAAGGTGCTGAACTTGCAGGCTGAAGTCTACCATAAAAAAAGACAGGTAAAAGCAGAAATCAGTATTCTGATTTGTTAAGAAGAAACATTTTCTGTAGGGATCCAACACTTCCTCTTTGTATATCTAACAGAGGCAAGCCATGTAAGGTAACTCACTGAAAAAATTCCACCAAACTGTATCATAGCTTTTTGTGAAGAGCACAGACATGGGAAATCTTAGTGATATTACTATCGGGTCTGGAATTCTAACTCATTAGTCAAATGATGAGCTTCTTCACTCTATATTGCATGTTAGCCTACTCAGCCAAGAGATGAAAATCCTTGGTAAAGAATGTGTTATCTGTGAAGTGGTGGCCAAGCAGGTATGTACCAAATTACAAAGATTGAACTATCTGGGAAAAATCCATTTTGTTATCCGTTGCCATATAATAGATGGGAGGAGTGGATGAAATAGTTATTTTTTCCCCCCAATGGTATTTTTTATTATCAGTGTTGTATCTTCAGGATTAACAGTTCATTAATCATAGGTACAAGGATACGTTATGGTACAAATTTCTATCAAATCTCCCACACCGGATGAAGTGAAATTCACGTGTGCATTCAAAAATACACATTTTCATTACCAATTGTTGTTTAAAAAACATAGTTATCCAAATCACCTTTGCAGTAATGGTCAAGGTTGTCAAGGTCTAAGGACCAAAAGGGCTTTGTCCACAGAGGCATTTTTAATCTCAATGGACTTCTTATGATAATAGTAGTGATTATTCTGGTGATATTAGAGAAAATACTAATAACAAAATAGCTGTAACAGATATTGTGATTCTGATGTATAACAGATTAAAAACGCCTAGCATGGACTGAAATATTATTCAACAAATACTTTTGAAAATATCAGAAATAAAAATTTTTGCTTTGCATTTTGGAATTGTTTCTCAAGAAATAAAGTTAGACTACAATTATTTTAATCAGATTTTTTTTTTTTTGGTCAATGTCATATACTGAATTAGTTACAGCTATTTGAAAGATTTTAATTCAGTGATGTGCTACTCATTATTTATACAGTGTCAGCAGTAAACAAAATTTTTTGACTTCTTCACCTTGTGGGATGAGGAGCTAGTAAAGGATGTTTTTTCAAGTCAAAATACAGTATGTTGCCTAAAGTAGCTTTTTATTCATCAAGAACTTCAGAGCTTATGTTGAGACAGTCCTTCTTAAACAACAAACTGTCTTTAAAAGCTGTTAATATTTACTGCTTTGCTTTTATTTCACAGCTTCAATAGAACAAACAATATGTCTGGATTTCTGTCCATTGCAGATGTTATCTGTAGATGATCATTAGACTGGCTTGACACTTGTACTAGAAACAAATGACTGAGTCACGGCAATGTAATGAGGCTGGATCACTCAAGCATTTCCAAGTTAAATCAGTTTTCTATTTTGAAGTAAAAAAGACATATGTTTTTAACTAGTATTGTAAGCATTAGAAAATATTGTGAAGACATTTCTCTTAAGACCCTGGCACCAGCAAAGTCAATGAAGAAAAATCCACCCACTAAATTAAACATGTCTGGACTTTAATAGAACTTTCTTGAGATTCATATAGATATGAAACTGTCAATGAGGTGGCAGGTCTACATTTTCCTTTCTGTGTACACATTTTTATTTTACTGACTCTAGTGGATTTGTGAGCCAGACTTCGTTCAACATGTTCCAAAGAACTATTCACTGTCTTCCCTAATAGAGACATTATCTTTGTTCTTATTTCCATTTGTATTTTTCCCTTATAATAAATTAATCATTAAAACTGAAATGTATCTCTGGTTTTTCAGGGGTTTTTCGTTGGCTGGTTGTCACTGATTTTGGTTTCAGCGTGTTTACAGCTATTACATTTTATAAGAAAATATAGATGCAAGATCTCTCACATGAGAGTTTTTATCACATTATGTTTCCAGTTCAGTTCCAAATACAGATAGCTGAGTCATGAATAAATATCCAAAAAAACCCCAAAAAAACTTCAAAATATGTCAGAGTTCAACAGAATATGCCAGGGTGTTTCATGCACACTGTCTTGATATCTTTAAGATGGTATTATGTTAAATCCCCTCAGAGGTATATTAAGCTAGGGTTTTCCAAAGAGCCTCAGGGTACAGGGAACAGTTGCCTGTTTTCTTTAGTTTCTCCTAGCTATATTTGGCTTAGTTTAAGAAGACCTTACTTTTCCCTTTAGAAGTGCCCTTACCATAAATCCTATGTCAAAGGTTATTTTTTTGTTATTTTAATTGTACAATTACTAGCTAAAAATTCAAAACATCTTAAAATAAAATCAGTTTTGGATTCCTGATTTGTGAGAAGTGTTTGAAGTGTTTGTAAGATAAATGCACACTAAAACATATCACTTGTCAATGTAACATTAAAGTTAATAAATATTTTATATTTATTTTTATTTCTGATAATTTTGCCTCATGTTGGCTGTTATTACTACTATTATTATTATTATTTATTATATATTATTATTATTATTATTATTATTATTATTATTTAACAATATGACTTCAGTATATATTTAAAAATTCCAGACTGAGCCTATAATAGATTATAAAGATGTGAAAGTTTAAAACCTTTACATATTTTATGAATGATATACTAATGCAAGTTGCTGGATTGGAAGTGTTGAGGAAGACAGGCATAGGAAAACCCTCAGCCTCCCATGCTTTGCTAGTGTGATCCATCAGGGCCATTTCTGTGTCAGAATAGAAGCTCTTTGATTCCAAAATCATACCACTAATGCATCAGATACATATTATCAAAGCATTTGAATCTTTCATATATTTTTATCATTGCATTGCAACATTTTCCTTCAGGCACTATGCAATAAAGTGCATACAATACCTACCCTGAGGAAACTGCTATGAATAATAGCAGTTTTGTCTAATGTAGTTGTTGTTGTTGGGGGCTTGGTTTTTTGTTGTTTTTGTTTTTGTATTGCTTGTTTTTTCTTTTGATTTGAGCAACATTTTTTGCCTCCACATTTAATAAAACTCCTAAGGATAGAAAAAAGTGACATTTAATTTTCTTGGCTTTGGCTACCACATTGTTGTGTCTACATAGGCATGCACTCATCTAAAACTACTCACACCCACACTTCCACCCACCCACAAAGCTAATCACAGTGTTTTTAAAATAAAATTATTTCTTACTGCCTAACCACAATGGCAATCCTTCCAGCTTATTTGGGTCAACATGAATAAAATACATGGAATACTCCAATTGGGAACTTTTTGGTTGAAATGAACATTATTTAAAACCACAGTGTTTAAGCTTCTGGTAGTGGAGTTATGTTGCCTTCATTGTGATTCTGTGGCAGTGTTAACATAATTTGAGTTCGCTGAGTTCATAAGTCAAGATCGTGAAGCACTGCAGACCAAATGCGCTAATCTGCTCTGGAATGTTGCCTCATCCCATCTGAAAAGTCTGTATTTGTGTTGAAGACATAACAAAGAGACTTTCTACTTTCAGACTCACTGAAAGTATTTTAAATAGTCATCATGCTAGGGATCTCATTTATCATTTATCCATTTAGATACTAAGTTTATGCATGTGCAATTCTATATGGCACTTAGACACTAGAAATTTTCATCTCTCATCTCTCCACTCAAGAATTCACAGAATCCAAACAATCAGATTTTTTTTTTTTCTTTCCCTCTATTTATCTTGTTTTTATTTTATTTCCTTCCTGCAGGGCTAGCTCTTTTGTTTTAAAACTGAGGATGAGAGTGTATGAGCTAAAGCCAAATCCCACAGTTGGAGTGTTCTTAAGACTTGGAACAAGTTAAGATGTATGTTTTCTGATTTTTGAAAGAGGCGAAGAATAGCAGGCAAAGAAAGGCCAGGATAAAGAGAAACTGCACTTATGTAATTCTGATGTAAGAATGTAGCTACAAACTGAAAGGTCTTTGCAGACATTGTGTGATATTTGCCATTCTCACAAAAGAGGAAAAGATAGAACTTAAACAACATTTAGAGAATCTGAGATATTTTGATCAAACAGAAAAAAAGCCTGATTCTTGCTGTACACCCCTTTAATTAATATCTCGACTATCCCATTTTCAACAATGACATTTGGCTATAATCTTTAGCAGCTTTCATTACTAATATTGCCAGGGTATATATTTTAATGCAGGAACATATACAAAAGCATTTCTATGTTTACATTCTGTTAAAAGCTGTTTGCACAAGTCTTGCAAATTCAAGGAATCTAACATAAGAAAAAGCAATTTTAATTCCACCTGCTTAGGCATGCACATTCTGACCAGTTTTGGATTTCATGATCCCATACTGCCTGTCACTACCAAGTATGAATGATGTACTATAATGAGCAATTTTTTAAAACAATATTTAATTCCTACCAATATAACTGAATTACTGCAGCACACCCTGTGGGATCACACCAGGGCAGAGCAGAGAGGGACAATCCCCACCTTTGACCTGCTGGACCGGCTTCTTTTGATGCAACCCTGAAAGTTGGCTTTATATGATGTAAATGCACTTCGCTGGATCGTGTACAGCTTTTTATCCACCAACACCCCCAAGTCCTTCTTCTCAGGGCTGCTCATCATTCCACTCATCACCCAGTCTGTCACAAATTACCTACTTATTGTCTTCATGCATTTGCATAGTTCCCAGGGGGATATGCTCTATGATCTTGTTGAGCACCAAGGTAAGACTGACCAGCCTGTAGTTCACGGGGTCTTCCTTTTTCAACCTTTTTAAAAATGGGGTTTATGTTTTCCATTTTCCAGTCAGTGGGAATTTCACCAGTCTGCCATCATTTTTATAATGTGATAGACAGTGGATTAGTAACTCAATGTTCCCTCAGGATCTTCAGTTGCAATTCAAGTGCACATTCAAGTTCTTTAGATGATCTTGAACTGTATTTCCCCCTATGTTGTGCAATCATTAATTTTCACAACCCCTGCTATTGAATTTTTTTTTTCTTTGTTTTTGAATTCTATGTGGTACAGAAAAGGAACTATTACTATCAAAGAATGGATTTAGATTTTTAGGTATAGGAATGGAAATAAAAATCTTCTTAACTGTTTTTGATTCTTGGAAGGGGTTTTGCTGTCTTTCCGTCTTTAATTTGTAATTAATGTGTTTCACTTTGAGTCTTGGGCAAAATTTTGGTTGCTCTTGGGAAACTGAAAATTTGCTGATGTGATTAAATGCTCATTTTGGAGAAGTAGAAAGAAACATTTATCCAGTGTAATGCTCACCAGTCTTTGGATCCTTTTGGTTCCTGATGGTCGCCATGAAATTTTCAGTATTCTGGAGCTTAAGATTTACTCTTAACTACATGGACAAATGAAATTAATACCCCCAAGCAGTATTCATTATTTTTTAAGACAATAGTAGCATAAATCCTCCCCACAAAACTATTATGATTAGTATTAAGGCTTTGAAAGTTACTATAATATTGTATACACCACATCTGATGTGGAAGTAGTAATAATGATAATACCCTTTCTTCATTGAGTTTTTAAGTTGACATGAACTTCTTCTCTGACAGACCTCATTAGCTCACAGGAAGATATGAAAAAAGATATAAAAGATGGAGACAGAGGAATCCACCCCAGCACTTCTGGAGAGAGAGAAAATGTCTATCAAAAATGCTCCCTTGCTGTTTGGGTAACATATGAGTAAACACAACTGCAGTCACAAAACTTGTGGGAAAGAAAATAAAATATTTGAAACCCCAGTACTGGTCAGTGTGAGATCCATAGATTCCAGCGGAGGGGTGTGATACAGTGGTAAGGAAGTGAAAAGTACAGAGCCTTATGCTGTGCTAGGAAAAATCGTGACTACAGAAAAAACCACAAATTCAAAGCCAAGTCATTGTGGTCCTTCATTATTTAGGACTCAACGTACCGGTAATTAGAAAAATGAAAGAAAGAAGACAAGAGAAGCTGCAGAAAATATTTTGAATCCACTGTGCAATTGTATTATTGTGCTAGACTTAAAAAACTTATCATACAATTATTTTTGTAAGGTATTTTTATTTTGTATTTGAAATAACAAAGTCTTTATTCACTATGAAGCCACAAAATTGCCACTCTTTAATAATCTGATTTCAAAACAGGCATTAATTTGAAAGTTTCTGGAAATATTAATAAGGAATATATTCTTTTCTGGAATAAGACAGTTGTGTGGAAAAATCCCATACCTAATAAAAGGAAAAGCAGATGAGGATTTATAGCAAACAATGGTGTTTAATTTTTTCAGTCCTTTTTGAGCAGAATATTTAGACGGAATCTACAAATATATTTTCTTTACTAAGGAGGTTTTTTTTTTAATGTCCTTAGAAAAATCCCAGTGACTTTCTAGCAAGATTTTAGTATGGGATTTAACAAATTTGCTGGTGACAGTACACTTTATGCTATACAGACAAAATCTCTGATAGCAATAATCCTTCCTATATAAAATCTCATGTAGAAGCTCTCAAGTGAGAGCTTTAGTAACATTTAGAATTCAAACATGTCTTAAAGCTAGAATTTCCTGAAATTCCTAATAAAAGATTTTGTTCTTGGCAAAGGATTTGTGTTCAGTTGTGAATCTGGCCCCAAGTAGAGAAAGAAGTTTTATTATACTATTTCTCTCTGTATAATACTGATATATTAACATCAATGTGGCTGTCTCACCTGCCATTTTACTTGGTTCTATAGTAAATGACAAGCAGTTTTTAGCACTTGAATGAGGTTTTCAACACCAGACATTTTGTCTGAAGCTATGTCAGTAATGATCACACAGGTGTAAAACACTAAGGCATCTTCTGGCATTCACTGTTAAATGTACAGTTATGTAATTTACCTTTAAGAATTTATTTTGTAAATTATGTTATGGCATAGCGATAAAATATGATGCTGAAATTCAGTTTTATGTGCATTGAGAACAACTTTACATTAAGGGTTCCTGACTTTCCATGTTTCACATTCCAGATAAATTTTTATCTCTGTTGTCTAATGTTAAATATCAAAAATAAAGGAATGATTGTTTTATTTTTAGATTTTTTTTTTTTGCCATAGTGAATAACTTGGGACATTTCTCTGGAAAGTTTAAGAAAAAGACTGACACAAGCAAGATTGTCACCTTAAAATGTGTGAAGAACAATTTAAAATTAAACACTAATGCAATAGAGGACCTTTTTCAATACACTATCAAATATATTTTCTGAGAATAATTATGAACATTTAGCATATAAGATCACAAAGACATGTGAGCATCAGTGTACATCCACACATGTCCACATGCAAAAAGCCCTGAAAGACCATTAATAAATCCTTTCATACATTGTTAAATTTTCAAAAGTCCTGATTTTGGTATGTATATTACAAAAATGCTGTCTGTGCTTTGATATCTCCTACTCTGCAAGAGATCAACATGTGAATCTCTGTAGTGAATGTCTACCTAGGCAAAAGGTTTCTAGAATGTGCAAAACTATAATAAATATATTTATAAAACACTGGTTCCATCAATATATGAATTAAAATACCTTCCAGTTCACCTATCCAGCATCTCTGTATCACTTCTGATTAAAGTGTAGGACTTCTAAGGATGAAAGACTTAGGTGTTGACCGCGTTTAAGTGTTTTGCAAATATCTGACCTTACCTTTCAAACACCTTGACAATACTGCCTATGCTATGAGACACAGGGTTACACACACATTATCACGTTGTGTAAGAATGTTATAGGGTTTTGGTTGTTTTTGGCTTTGTTTTGGTTTTTTTTTAAAATATTTCTCCATCTAGATTTACACTATAGAATTCCAGTTTATACAAATGTCTTCTACCCACTTAAATTTTGAATTAAAGTGGGTAGAGATCCAGGCAGGTTATTTACAAAATATCAAGCTCATGAGATGTACACAGATCAAACACTTCTCTTACATTACAAGAAATGAAAAAAAAAAAAATTCTAATATGATTCCAAAGCATAATCCTGCAGTTATCAAATGTGACATTACCTGTACATTCTTAATTTATTCAGAACAGTTCAAGACTTGCAACTACGACTAGTGTGTGACTAAAAGTGGAATCCCGGAGACAAAACAAAATGAGAGGCTAAGAAAAAAATAGCTGTACGCAAAAATGTTCAAAACCTTCTGGACAATATGCATGACATGCTCTAGTAGGAGATTAGAGTTCAATGTCCTCACTGTTTTCTCCAGACAGTGCTAATTTGTTTCCAATTAGTAGAAAATGTCCTGCAACCAATTTACCAGACTAGTGGTCACAGGAATATTGTCTCTGCTTATAATCTTGCCACAGAAATTTTGCTACCTAGTTCTGAATCATGATGTCCAGTTACTTTTCTTCATGCCATGTATTCAGCTTTTTTTTTTTTAATAGGATATAATTTGTGAGAACACACATTAATTTAGACATCCTCTCAACCACGTTAGATGTCACTAGAGAAGAGAGGATTTGTAGATGCTCTGTGGAATAATGGAATCATTGAAACTGATTATAATACTTAATCCACTTGCAACAGTCTGCAAGTATCACGCATAGGATACTAAGAAAAGATTAATGGATTAATTAACTGTTCTAAACGTGTTGTTTTGCTTTGTTGTGTTTTGTTTTTTCCCAGACTGTTTTTAATACCCTAATCTTTAATAGGAAAATAGTTCCTGCACTGTTGTAGGAGTAGGTAATTGTTCCTTTATGAACCTAATCTTTCTGATGCCTTTTGCAGTGATGCGTGAGTCACTCTTGGTACTGTTTCCAAAGGACAATGATGAACTTCGCTGAGATGAAACCATTGCTTGGCTTTCCAAATCAAAGTGGGGAGTCTTATAATTTGTTCTCTCTCCCTTTTGCTAAGCTGCAGTTAAAAGATCAGGAAGTTGAAGAAATGGTAACATCTCAGGAGACAAGCCAGTTCAAGAAAAATAACAAATTTACACTCAGAATTTCCCTCTCTGGATGCAACTCCCCAACTCTTGCACAAAACCTCTCTCATCTAAGGATGCCCCTAATTAGGGAGGTGCATGGAGAAACTCTTAAACCGAGAACCTGGGCTCCTTTCTTGGCAGGAGATTCATTACCAACAAACTTTGTGAAATCAAGCAGGTAACAAAAAGGCGAAATGACAGATACTGGAAAGTGAAGGGCCACACAAAGAATAATTAGGAAGTTGAGACCTATGAGTTTATAAGGAAAGAGACAAAGACTAAAATCTTGCCACTTCATTGTAAATGATAGGTAATGGTATTTTTCATTATTTGGCAAAATGGTGCAGTCATAAAACAATGGTCCCATCTGGGATTCCCTGGTAGAAATTATTAAATTGCAAACTTAATTAAAGGTATTAGAATATAGAAATTTATTACCTTCATAGTAAATGCTCTGTATCATTACTTTCTGACTTTAAAAACTGCTACTGTTTCCCTAATTTATTATTTTCACTGGGAGAAGACATTAGATTTTACTTTTTCATAGCTGCAGTGTTTGTAACTTCCTCCATAATTGTTAGTCCAATGTTGGCCTGCATTGCCAATAATTATCCAGTCAAATGAATAAGAAACTTCTAGCCTGTTAAGGCTTGGTTTGAATTGTTTGGTGAAGTCATTTGAAATTCCTCTGTTTTTCTCAAATCTTCTGTTTTTGACAAATTTAAAACAATTTTTTAAAGGTAATAAACTATATTGATGCCTCAGATTATTTCCTGATAAGAAACCAGTTTCTGCCAAAGCTTTTCTATTTATAAAACATCACAATTCATTGAAAATAAATTTAGTCACAACCTTCCTGATCACTTCTAGTTAGCATATTACCCTTAGAGATAACACACTTTTCCTGCAGACACATAAATAATATATAAATTATTTTTCAACTTGGTATGCTTACAGCTACAGGACAAACAACTAAAAGCAATTTATGTTAGCCTCCAGCATTAGCTTACATTTTTACAGTTGTTTAGAGAACTGACAAAAATATCACATCTGAAAATCAAAGTCTTTTTATCAGATTGTATGCTCATTGGGTTTGTTTTTGCTTCTTCATTTTCCAACTCTTGCTACTGCCATGCTCAGCAGGAAATTCAGCTGAAGTTAAAAGACTAAGTAAATAAACAAAGCAGCTGCTTTAGAGTACTTCAGACCCGGCCAAGCTCTGAATTACAGGCCTAGCTAAAATAAGGAAGGTAAAAACTTACACAAGTATAAAAACTGGTGTATATTTTTCCGTATAATAAAGGATATTTTGTTCAGTTTTTAATAATTCAGTTTGGTTTTGCTTTTTTTTTTTTTTTTTTAAATGAAAGAAGTGTGATAAAGGGTAATTGCTCATTGAAGACTGAGGGTTTTTCTGGGTTCGGGTGCACACGTGTGGTTCCTATTTGACTCAGAAGAAGCCTGAGGCCACAGTTTTACCCTGAGTGATTTGTGACAGATGGTGAATAACAAATAAACTTGCTAAGCAGAGATCAAGGGCTTTGGGTAAGCATCTTGTATTCTTTCCTGGGAATATGCAAGAGCTTTGCCTTAACTTGTATTTCAACAATATATACCCGTCAGTAAACCTTACATAATGCAGAAAGCACCAGGATGGGAGAAGTATGTTAAGTAAGTGTACGTTAATCACAGATGCTCAAAGTTTGCTGCTTCTGACTGCTGGTCATTGTCACCTTTTTTAACAAGACACTAACCTCATCTGCCATATGGGCAGGATAGAAAAGAGACAGCTGACAGTTTATGCATTTTGCCAGAGTGACCAACTCAATGGAGAACAGGAAAGGCTGTGCTGAGAAAACCCTTTGTCATGCCAGCACCTTAGGATGACATTATCAATCTGTTGTACTGTGCCAAGATGCTTCCAATGTGCCTTTGTGAAAGTTTTTGATTAAAAAAAAATATGTTTTGAAAATAAGAACCTCTTAAAAGTAATAGGTGCAGTATCTAGTTTTGAGCCTGGTTTCAGGCAGAGGCTGCTAAAACAGGGGTTTATTTTAGAGAGAAATGTATTTTTATAAACATTAACTGGAAACGTACAGAGATTTGTGAGGAAAGGTGGTTTAATGTAAGTATGATGTAAATATGTGAATCAACATCCTAGTTACTGATCCACTGGATTGTGTCATTTGATTAAAATATCACTAATTCAGTAAAAGAACAGTTTGGCAGTTTGCAATGTAACATTCTCATGTTAACTCCAAGAAAGGTAGTGCTAAATTGATGCTACCAGTTTTATACTGTAGCCACAGTATTGGTTTTGACACTGTCTACATGCAGGAGGTTTATAATGCATAATATTGATCTGGAGAATTCTTTCTCCTCCCCTGCCTTCAGCTCTATATTAGCTTCTAGCCTTGATCTTAAAAGATGGATGTTCAGTATTATTACCTAGCAGAAAGGGTAAAAAATCAATTTTGTCTCCTTGTGCTTTATTCCCTCATCTTCCAGTGTTTGAGCAGAAGGGTTGTAACAAATGTCAGCATAAAATAATTTATTAGCTTATGTTGTGACAACTTCTGTTAGATGAATATATTACTATAGATACTTTGATGCTCCTGAAATCAACTTTCTGGTTAAAGATAAGGAAAGAGTATAGCAAGCAATCAACTGTTTTTAATGGAGCAATACCTTCATAGAGCACTGCATTGCAGAAAGAGAGCAGTAATATCTAGCCAAGGAAAACCCAAGTCTGAATCATGTATTTTTCAAGACTGATACTTATAGATGATAATTGCTCATTAAAGTTTATGGATTTTAAATTTGACCCTTACAGATGGAAGAGAAGAGTTTCAAAAATTTTGACTTTCTGCTTTTGAAAATTAAACAAAGAGAGGATTGTCATATTTACTAACCCTGCACTAAGTAACCAGAAAAATCTTTCATTAATCTTTAGTTTGAATTCTGGATATGGGTAATTTTCTATTAAAATGCATTGATGAGTCCTCTAAATTTCATTTCATGACTTCCTTGTCTCACAGCATGCTCTGGGACTGGGAAATAAAAACCCGCCTTCCCCACTCTGCTTTCAGGACTATACTCAGCCATAGACAAGGATTTCTGCCACTATAGACTAGTTTTTCCTAACCTTTTAAATCACATTAATCCTTTACTACCCTGTCATCTACGAGTCAGTTTGTTAAAGGCAGGTCTCACTCAGCCCTTCATTATCCCAGTGCACCTTTTCAATGTTTCAATATTTTACACAGATGCAATATAGATTAGCATCTAAGTGGAATCACTACTGGAAAGAACATTGAACTTCTAGCCTTTCCTCATGTTGATAGTTCTGTGCTCATACACAGCAATGCCTTGTACAATATTGTCTACATGATAGAGATAAAAATGTAGCAGAACAAGTTATCAAGCTGCATTAGGAATAAATATGCAATTAACTTGTTAAGATGATATTATGCAAACTGCTGACCTACCAAAACATCTGAGATCAGATTATGTTATTCTGATCCCCCTTGAAACAATATATTAAGGGGTACTTCTGTTGAAATGTGCAGAATTTTATACCTACTTAAACTTACTGAATGTCTCTATAAATAACTTCATATAATGAAGTCCTCATTGAATTTGTCTTTAGATATTTTATAAGAAGGTATTAAAATGCCTTTAAGACACCTTCTGTTTTTCTTAGCCTTCAGATAGAACACAATCTACTTCTGACAGATACAATATTCTTATTTAAAAATTAAGCCAAAAATCATTTGATAAGATTAAACTCCCTAGTAAGCAAAATAAATGCTATGCATTTACTTTTATTCATCTTTCTTTCTTTTTTGTTTTTTTTAAATGAACATTTGAGGTTATTAAATTGAGAATTGAAAGATATTTTTGTCTTTTAAACAATTGAAAACAGAGACAGATGATAGGAAGAACAATGCGAGCATACAATGACCTGAAATAATGAGATGACATTAAATGTCCCAACACATTGCTGTGGTTTTGTTTTTCTTTGTTTTTTTCTTACAATTCAGCTTGTATTCTGCTTATAGTCAACACGTTTAAGTTTTTTGAAAACACAGATGTATGACCATGCAATGTTAACTATAACTTTTGAAAGCTATAACTTAGATGCTTTTAGAGCTGCATAAAATGTTTTAAAAGAGGCCTATTGTTTTATCTTATAAAGACTTTCATAAATCCTAAAATTTTGTATAAAATTTTAATAAATGTTATTAATTATTTATTATTTATTAATAAAATAAAAATGCATATTTTTCATTTAAAAAGAAAATACATTACTTCAGTGTTTAATAAGTCAAGATAAACTTAATAAATACTTTTTCCGAAAAGGAAAATTAATTATGATTTTTGTTATATTTCACATTATAGAAACCAAGATAAATTTATGAGAAATTGCATTTTTTTTACTGTGAGAATAGGAATTTTTTTTTAATTTAAAGCAATTTAAATTTGATTCTAGCAAGATATTCTGATTAGCATACACTCTGAAAATAATTCTGTTATTAATTGTTAAACTGAATTCAAGTAGGGAGAGGAACCCTTTATTGAACAGTCTGCGCATCTTAAGCCAATTAACCATTCATTTCTGTACCCCAAGATACAAAATGAGTGCCTTTTACTTTAAGAAATAAAACCCATAAGAGCATGGAGTAGATTACTGCAGTGCATGGAAATAAATATAACATAATAAACCCACTCATTTTAATGATGTTTATGTATGTAACAGCATATCTAAGAAAATTATTTAGATATGAGCTGTAAATATACAAACAGAAGCCAATTGAAATCTTCATTGAAGGTAATTCTATATCTGGGAAAATAGTAATTTTGTTGTGTAGCAAATTCTGTGGTTTTGGTAATAACAGCACCAAATAACAAACTGCAAAGGTGTAATTCTTTACCTCCCTCTATGCTGTTGCCAGGCTGTCTCTCACTTTTTCAAGAGATCAAACACACTCATACACAGAGGCTATTCTTGGAATGGTTGAGTTATTTAGACTCCTCTAGGGCTTTTATACACAGGAACCATCTTGATGATCTGGTGAGGCTAACACCTTGCTCTTCTCATCTGTCTGATGTGTTCCATTACTTACCTATGCACAATGAATAGTGAATTTGGTGGCTTTTTATTCATCCATCAGCTTTAAGGGATGTACTGGAAACTTTGGCCGTAATAGAACGTATTGTTATTTTGTCTTTATGAGAACATGTTCTAGTGTTTTACCTATATAAGTAAATTAATCCAGGCATTTAGCAGGGGAATATCATCCTGAAAAGTAATTTGCTTATATTCACAGCTTTAGATAGGTCTCACTCCCAAAGTAGCAGATGGTACAGTAGAAATAAGTCTGCTGCAAAAAGACCATGCACTCAAGACATTAGCTTGGTTTCTAAGCAAATAAATTTGGTAGTTATACAATCCAAGAAAATAGAATAAGTAACTGTAGTAATAAGTTTCAATTAATTCCCTACACATTTAAATATTAACATGGACCAATTATCAAAAGAAAAGTGGCCGATCTATATTAGCAATAACTTTTCCAGATTCAGGTCTGTGTTTATCTTTGGTCAAACTGCAAATGTTGTTTGTAATTGTGGCCTATGAGGTAGAAAAAACTTCTAGATGACCAAATAGAAATTCTGTATAATATTAATTGTATCATATTCACATGATTGTGTGTGTTTCAAGAGGTGGGTGTCTGAAGAGCATAGTTTAAGGTGGTACTAGAAACAGTGTTGAACTGCTGTCATGAAGCTGGAAGAAATTAATGTGAATAGAAAAATCAAGGAAGACCCAAAAATTACAGCATATCAGAATTTCAGAAAGAAGATATTTTTATGTGTTCCTTCGTGGTCTCTGTGGGACATATATTTCTGAAACGGTATGATTTTTTTATCTGAAAGCATACTTTTTCTGCTTAGGAAAGTAATGTTTTCATAAAAAATTACTTTGAACTGTTTTATTTAGAGGTTATATTTTTTTTTCATGTTTTATGAAATTCAGATGAAATATATGGATATATTAAGAAATGACAATTTAATTTTTTGTTTTATATGGGAAGCTTGGGCTGACCTGAACTTTAACAAAACTACCCCTTAATCTACATTCCTGCTGCCTCAAGAGCAAAGCATTATTTTTTAAGGATTTTGTAATTCATGTATCAATTTACTTTAAATCATGTTAGAGACAACGAAAAATATATTAATAAAAAAATAATAAAAAGAAATCTTACAATATAATGAAGTTTTAATAACTGTTGTGGCCAGAATTGTCAGGGGAATATTAGCTCATTTCACACACTAAGGGCTTAAGCTCTGCTTTCAAAAAGTACATAGACAATTAGATGAAAAGTCTATTGCAAAGGGTCAAAGTCTGAGAAAGTGCACATTTCCCAGGTCTTCTCCCCTGTGGAATTGCACCACCTAAAGCAATTCTGAAGTCCTGAAAACACCTGCTTGTACATTATATTTTCAGTTCATGTCTGAGTGGCTTCATTTCTATGACAGCCTCCTGAGGAAGGAACAAAATTAAACCAAGACACCATAGGTAAAATTTGTAAGTTACGTAAATGTCACATGTAGGGCAAAATGTTGTTTCTGAGTAGAGGAATGTTGTGAAGAATACCACTGGGATCATCTACATGTGCTCAGAGCACCATGGCTCTTTTCACCGTGCTTTGGAATGAACAGAACTGACACTTCATATCCTCCTCCTGGGATGGATCCTGGCATTAACGTTCAGAAGCCGAAAGCTTCACATTTAAATACAAGAAAAATACACATGATCATAAGAGTCACTCTCCACATCTATTACACCTTTGTCTAGGCACCTAAATGGAAAAAAAAAAAAAAACCTCCAAAAACAAAACCAGAGTGAAGTAATTAGGGAGCCAATTTCATGTAAGTTTCCTCACACATATTTCCCCACAGTATCTCCCCAAATAAATTGTTTAGTGTATTTGTATGTATAAAATGATATAAATGGAGACATAATTTACAAGAAAATAAGGGTTTAAAATAAAAAAAATAAAAATAATAATAAAAAAATATGCATCCTAACTGGGAATTTTACCTCAACAATCCTATTTAAAATTACATGGAGAGTTCCCTAAATATTTCAAGGGGAGATATGTATGTACACACAAATAAACTGCCCACTTACTCATTAGTAGTTCCATGTATTCAAAGGTGCAGTGTGGGGATTATTAATGTAATTACTATTAAGTGACAGAAAATTTTAAGAGCAAAAATGTCTTAAATTCTTGGCTATCTTTTAGCTTAACTGAAAAGTTTCAGTATATTATTTTAAAAATCACCTACTTCTGGTTTTCCTGTCAACCTTCTAAAGGATTTTAACAAATCCTTTCTCTCTATGTAGTTAGTATATATTTTTGCTGAGGTGTGATAATAGAATTTGTGTTTAAGCACTGAGCATGCCAAAGAGCTAGTTGTTTTTACACCACAGGGATCAACTTCTCAAAATGACACATATTTCTTTTCCTCTCTTAAGGAAAATGACAAAGTATTAGGACAACTAATGCTCTAAGAGATGACATATAGCTCTGCTGCAGATATAGGGAACTGAAAACTAGTAATAATACTTTTGAGGATTGTTTTTAGAGTGTGAACTGATTAAAAATGTGATCCAGCACAGTGGAAATTGAAGCTGAAATAAAATTCTTGGTTTTCATTCCCATACTTATTTATTCTTCATTCATGTTGTTGAAACTTCATTCGCAGAAATTATAAGTCATGTAATGTAATAGAATAGGTGACTACATGAATATTTTTATAAAAGTAATTCAAAAGCAAACTACAACACTCATTTTCTGACTTGTTTAAATCTGGAGTAAACCATATTTTGTCTTCCCTCAGGGTACTGACACTTCTCAGAAATGTAGGGTACTCATAGAAACTCCTTTTCTCTTTCATTTTGTGATTTCTTTTTTTTTTTTCCTTGGTATGCTTTTCAGATTTTTCAGGGAAAAGACACACATATCTGAAATTGGGCCTCTAAGTACTATTAATGAGGGACCTGAAAATCATCACAGGAGGGCTCCCAATCATATTAAACCAAAAATGGCTCACAGAAGTCTTTGTATATGTTGCAGGTCACTGTAAGTAAATATCCTTTAGTCCAGTTGTAAACTTCAATTAGCAGATGTCTTTGGACTATTAATCCTTTTTGAACTATACTGAATTTGCTTCATATATATAGTCAGTCTGTTTCAAATCTCTAAGTTTCTCATTATGTGATGTAGAAAACACATGATGAAATATTTCAAAATTCTATGTTACCACACATTACTTTTAACTAATTTAAAATGCTACAGAAATGTCTATTAATGTGAAAAAAATACCCACGAATATTTTTATCAGAAATTAATTGCAGAGGTCCCATTTGAATCCCTGATTTCGCTGTGTTTTTTTTTTTCCTTGAAAAGAAATATTGAGTTTTTAGCAAAAAAAAAAAAAAATAATCCCTGCCCCAGAAAACACAGTGAGGTTTGATATGTGGACCAAAATCCATATGCATCTAGGAAGTTAGGTTTCTAAAATTTTTCTGTGTCTGTGTACCAATGTAACATAGGAAATAGAAAAAAATATCTTTTTTTTATTGTCCATTTACTTTGGCTTTACTTCTGATATTGTTTCCAGAATCCAATCTTATAAAATATGTATATTGGGAAAAAAAACACTCTGATTGTCTAATAGAATATAAACGTTTTTATTATATAAAAACCTCAAAATCTGAAAATAGCTAACAGAGAGTCCATCAAACCATTATGATTCACAATGCAGTCAGGTGGACAAAAACTTTATATTTGCCTTTTGTGTCTCTAGGGTTTTGTTCTCAGACACATAATCATATCATATGCATATTGCTCAGCATAGTCTCCCGCAGCTAATATCCCGGAGATCTGCAGCAGAACACCAGGAATATGTAGGAACCCTTTAACCAAAATATCATTATCGTCAAACATGTATTCTGTCACTCATACCATCCCCATTTATTTTTTTAGTATTTGGTACATTGCTAATATATGATGTCACAACTGTTGTGGTTTTTTTTTAACTATTTATTAAATATCCATATTCCAGTTACTATCATCGTTGCTTTGTTCAATGCTGCATTTTTATTTTCAGTGGTACTAAGGTCAGAGACACCAGTCATGAGAGTGGCAGTAGGTACATCCTTATACTATTTCAGGATCAACAAGTCTTCTGTTAAAGAAAATTACTAATAACAAGAAATGGAATTTTTTTAAAAAGAGTAAAATAAGGAACAAGGAGTATGCTGTTCTGTGGCTGGTTTTCATTTCTCTTTTTCTGTTGGGCAGAGCAAGAGTTTAGGTTACAATCCATAACAATGCACTGTTTCCCATCCAAGGTGACTGCAAATTCAATTCTTCCTGGCGGCACAAATTATTCACCTCTCAAGTCATCCTTCTGACACTGAATTCTGTTGCAAAAGAAAATGTGTCTGGCAGCCTTGAAATGGAAACAGACAAATTGCAAAGAAGGGTAGCAAGGCATCTGAGCACTTCTGCCTCATCTTGCTGACAGATGGGAGATGTAGCACCAGTCACCAGTGCCTGCATCTCCAGTGCAGTTAAAGAAAAGGAAGCATTCATCAAGCCCTTCATTTCTCATTCCTCAAACAGAAGGCTGTTTACATCATGTCAGCAAATGATTACCCTCTGCTGCTGTTGTTGTGCTACCTATTGGAAAAGGTGAAGAGGTTATGTTTAGAAATTCCTGGAAGATGTTGATTAAGGAAACAAGGGAAGCAGGTTCTTAACATTCACCCCCCTCTTCCTTCTCCTCCATTCTCCCCCAACCTCCCACCCCCCCAAAAAAAATAAGCAAGCATCATCACACTCACATTTTTGACATGAGAAATGAGTTTTTTCTTGGAGACAACAATGAATTCAAAGCTCAAAACTGCTTATATATATCAAGAGAGAACCACAGGATCTAAGCACTTTCCCTTCCAACTGAGTCATGTCTTTAGGTAATTTCTGTGGTTTTCAGTCTTTATCTAGTTCTTATCTGACAGCTGACCTGGGGTAGCATGGAGCTCAGATTTCCTTGGCTTCTTTTTTTGTCTTCATTAATTATGCCTAAAAACCCAAAGTTATTCCATCTGTGTGTGAGTCTGCAAAATTATAACTTTGTCAATGACTCCATATTTTCCATCATTGTAAAAAAAATTATCCATAAACTGAAAAAGATGGGAAACCACTGTTTTAGTCATTGAATGTGCTCAGAACAACAAGATATCATACAATCTTTTCAGGGTCTTTGTCAAGAACATGACTCAGTTCAGTAATTTTTGAAACTTAGAGATAAAGTCTTTGACTTTCAAAGACAAATGGAAGGTAGAATTTAGCTTATATGAAAATAACTGAGCAAAAAATTATTGTGGTGATTTCCATGCTTTATATTAGAACAGGCTGTCACCATACTATTTTTTCCTTTTTCTTCGAATGTATGCATTTTACAGATACTGAAGAACAGATTTTTTTTTTCTTCAGTGGTTTAGTCTAGTATCTGGACGTAAATAATTGTTTAGAGAACTATTTCATGTGTATGTAGTATAGAAAACTACAGTTTAGGCAGGATCAACATGTCTTTGCTTCCTGTTCCAAACTGCTGCGCAAAAAATTCAAAACTTCCATCTTTAGCTTTATTTCTCTTTCCTCAAGCTCTTTAAGTCTGGTAGACCTTTAGTACCTTGTCTGTCTTGGATGATGATTTCTTGCTTTCTTTTCATTCATATCTGTCTCTAGTACAACAGAGACTTCAAACTTCTCAGAGAGATAAACCTCCACCAAGTACATTACATTTGGTTTCTTTTATTTCTGCCATGCGCATTGCAATTGATACTGTGGGTTTTTTTCCCCATGGAAATATGAACGGTGGCTGCCTTTCCTTCTTATCTTGTGCAAGTTGTACACAAGTACCTGACATACTCTGAGATCTGCCCCAATATCTATTTCTTCTCTGTGCCATTTATATTGCTTCTATAAAGGTAGACACCAGCACAGAAAATCCCTTATCCTTAGTTGTGTCCTACAGAAGAATGTTTCTGTCATTATTGTTTCTGTTTTCCTCTCTAAAGAGGCTCATTTTAACATGGAAGATCCAATGTAATAAATAAATAAAAGTTTACCTCTGTGAATATTTGGAGTGGAATACAGCTAAATATTTAGATTTATAAAACTGTCCCAGTTCTATATGCAGAGAAAAAGAACAGTCACATCTATGTGGTCAACCCAAAATGTGTATTTTCATTTCAAAAAAGAAAAATTTTATCAAATATATTTTCCCTTCATTTCAAAAAATGTGTTTTACTTAAAAGAACAATCAATGCTTTCAAGCTTTTTGGAGTATCAGTGTCTCTAATTACTCTCTCTGTATCTGACATGAATCCTCTATATGTTCCTAAAATGTTCTCATTCAGAGATTACAACTATAAAATGCAATGTATATATGAGGAAGGTTTTATATCGATAAAAGAGAGACAGGTCTTGAAAATATAAAGTATTTAAGACTGTAAAGAAATACAGAGAGTAAGATATTTATGCCCAAGACGGAAAATAGAAAAACTAAAGATGAAAGGACTATATTGCTCCTCTTGCTCTTGGTATAGCAGATAGCTCTATTTTGCCTATTTGGCAGAGCAACTTTCCCAGAGCACCACTAGAGTCACCCTAGTGATTCTGGAGGCAAGAAAAATTGACAGGTCCTTTATGTAATAATTAGACTGTCAAAAATTTAAATAATCCTACTGAAAAACTCAAGGACTTTGACTGGAATACCTAATTTCAAAGGCATGTCTTTAAAGTGATAAGAATCAAGAATATGAACAAAAAAATATTAATAAATATATTTGCTGATGAATTGGCTGCCTGTTATACAAATCTTTCATCCTTTGATTTTGTTACATATTGTGTATATTTTTTTCAGGCTAACATAGTAACCCAAACAGTGTATAAAAAATCCTTACCCCATAGCAGCCTATCTGAACTACCTGTAGTACTTTGAACACTGTCTGGCACACAGAGCAGAACAGGCATGTCAAACATGAAGTTGCTTTTACAGCAATACTCTAACCCCTGCCAGCCATAAAGATTTTGAACAACTGTGGCATATGTACAGACATTCGGTTTGTCATTAGCACAATACAACAGTACTTTTCTTATTTCTAAACAGTGCTCATGTGCTATTCATTTGGGAGTTTTGTTACACTTTGCTCTGTTTCTGATTCTAGACTTCAGGTGCATGGTAACTTATGGCTAAGACTCTAATTTCTGCATAGGACTCTGCTAGGTTTTATGACCCCACATTAGGTAATTCACACCACTGCTGATGATGTTATGAATAGCCAGCATAAAATGAACACATGATTAAGTCACAGACATTGACAATAAAAAGAAAATCGTAATTTGCTCTAGACATGTCTAGATAGTTACAGCAGACCCTATTGAAATCAGGACTGTTTGGAAAGTATTTTAAACCTTTAACTTCTGACAGGTAAGTATTTAAAGGCAAAGAACTTTGCATGTATGTATAAATCAACAAGTGCAAATGCATGATCTCTATAAATATGAGTATATAGGTGGTGGGACTGTTTCACAGCCAGCCCTTCAGAAGTATCAGTGGGGAAAGAACTATATGCCAATAGAGGAAATTTAATGTCTTAACAAGCATGTAGCATATTTCTACATCTGGAACCAGTATACAACTTGAATTAAGCCTGGGTTAGGTAATTTAGGATTTCTGATGACATTTTTCCTTCATGTTTAACATGGATTTTTAAATCTCATCAAAGAATCATGATCAGACTCTGAAACAGTGTGGAGTTCTCAAATTCCTTTTCAAAGCCGTTTTAGAAAGCATTCACACTACATAGCAAATCACAAAGAAGTGCAGATTATTCCATACCAACACATGGAGGCTTTCTTCCTTACACCTGAGAAGTTCAGGGATGGAATTGGTTTGTGCACTACTTCAGCACTTAGAGAAACAGATTTGGACTCAGTGACAGACAGAGTACTGATGTGACTTATTTGGAGACTGTTGTCTTTCTTTAAGTCAGAATGAAAACCCCCTTTCAATATTAGCAAATAAAGTTAAAATAAAAATAACTAGGTAATATGTAAGCAGGAGAATACAATATGCACTATCAATATAAGTAGGTGACTATGTGAGTATATCCCAGAAAAATAAAAGGAAAACCAACATTTTAGTAATGATGTAGCCTACAAGACCATTATTACTGAAAGTTTGTTAATACATAAAGAATATTCCTATATTCTGTGTTAGGATTTAAAATCAATTAGCATTATGATATGAGAGGTATGAGAATAATATAAAGAACAGACATGGAGGTATTTGAGGAGGTGATCATTCATTCTTCCAGGCTGTAAATGTTACATTTTTAGCTTTCTTAACCCAAAAATTGTAGAAAAGTAATAGCTAGGAACACTGCAAATCAAAGCAAAGTAGTATCAGCATGTTTCTGGCAAGGAGTAAGACAAAGATAAAAGTGGAAATGTGGTGAACAACCTCAGGGGCTGGTTCTGGCCCCTGAACATGGTCAAAACAGACAGCATGCCACAGTGTTTAGTTTGTCTTAATTAATTAATAATGGATGATAATACGAGCTTTATTCTTTCTTTCTATCTTTCTGATTACACATTCGCACCTATCTCCATTTTATCTCCAAATGATGCTACTACACTTGGGGCAAAATCTTCCTAGTTTAGTGCTTCTGTTGTTTAGAAGTGCTGTTGTTGTTTAGAACAGCTTTCCTGTATTTTTTGCATCATTAAGTCATAAAATCACAAATCACCTTTAAATCTCTTTTTTCAGGCCAGTTAATTTGAGTTTTCCTCTCTATTGACCTACGAACACCTTATTTCCCTGTCTATGAGTGCTTATATCAAGACATGTGGACCTCACCATGAAATTCTGCCTGTAAACCTAAAATAGTGTTTTTTTGAAGAACAAAGTTAAAAAATAGTGTATAAAAAGTGTATTAAATGCACCCTTACAGCTATCAGCCCATAAAATTGCTTCCACTTCGGTATCATGCATAGAAGCACTCTATCATATAAATTATGGCAAATTAGTAATCTGAGATTTGAAAGATGTTACCTAAATGAAGCTGGATTTTACAATCAGAATCATCAACTATTTGAGAACGTCTTCAGTACATGCTTCTAAACTGAATCATTCTAATAATTTATAGTTTGATTTTTAGTGTTACAGTCCCACAAACTAGCAGATATCTCAGTTATCTGTGGACTTATCAGTTTAGATAGGTAAATACTTACTAAGTCATTTACATGCACATTATTTTGCATATATGCTTCCATGCATTCATATCTTGGTTGTCAAATTCTCCTTGGTATTTATGAACATGAATCATGACATCATTCGATTTAGAAAGGATCATAAAAATCGTGTGGTTCTAACACCCCTGTCATGGGCAGGGACAGTTTCCACTAGACGAGGTTGCTCAGAGTCCCATCCAACCTGGCCTTGAACCCCTGCAGGGATGAGGCATCCACAACTTCTCTGGGAAACCTGTTTTAGTGCCTCACCACCCTCACACTAAAGAATTTCTCTCAAATATCTAATCTAAACATACCATCTGTCAGCTCAAAACCATTTTCCATTGTCCTATTTTGACACATCAAAAGTCCCTCTCCAGCCTTCTTAAAGGTCCCCTTTAGGTACTGGAAGGTTATATTAAATCCCTGGATTCTTCTCTTCTCTAGGCTGAACAACCCCAACCTTCTTAGCCTGTCTTTACACAGGAGAGGTGCTCCAGCCTTCTGATCATCTTCATGGCTCTCCTCTGGATGTGCTCCGTCAGGTCAACATCCCTCTTATGTTCGACGTTGCACAGGTGGATGGAGCACTCCGGGGATGATCTCACAATAAGAAAGCAGAGCCCTTGACCTGTTGCTCATGCTTCTTTTGCAGTAACCCAGGATACAGCTGGATTTCTGAGATGTGCAGATATCCAGGTCATGTTGAGCTTCTTGTCAACATATAATAAGGGTCTCATTTAATTAGGAAAATCTATTTTCCTTTCTTTCTCGAAATTTCTTCTTGCAGGGAAACTTCAATTTGTTTTTGTAGTTATAGCACTAGACTGTGAACTTTCTGATTATGGCACTGAACTTTGTAGGATTTTTTTTAAAGTGTAAGGAAAGGAGTACAACATTCTTACAATCTTCCCTCATAACAGTTCCCAGGGTTTGGAGTTAATGGGTCACTGGTGTTATTTACAGTATTGAACAGTTCACTGATGTGAAGAAATATATTTCTTCTTTCAGACATGGCAAAAGTAGGTGAATAGAAAAGCTCTTGTTCACTGACACTTAACCATACTGTTTTCTACCAGTCATGCAATAAATACATTTAATATTTTTTTTCAAAAGGAATCAACAGAATAATACTACTAGACAAACTAACATCTAATGCTGTTTTCCCTTCCATTTCTGGATTAGTCTGTGTGAATTACTGCTTAGCCCTGTAGATGTAGTTCATTTAGCCAATGTACACTGAGATTTATTGAGGCATTTAAATATTAAACAATTTACTTAAATGTTTATGCAACATGTTGTGCTTTGATGTTATAAAAAATATAACATATTGTACTTAATGGTAGGGCAAGCAGCAGAATGTTAAGAAAGCTGTTTTGAATAATACTTTGCCAAATGTTAAAACTTTCATTTTCACCTCTTTTTGTTCTTTTTTTTTTTTTTCTTTATAATTTGTGATGAAACATAGCTATTAAAATCTGAATAGCCAAATAATTCATTTAGGTCCGTGAAAGCTATGTATTAATGAAATGGCCCTTTAGTGGTGTTCTATGTATTAGTCGAAGAGAACATATATTAATTCCAATGAAAAAGAGATATCAGAAAAGTAAAATCACTGAACATTCTTAGATTCTTACATAATGCCACAATCCTGACAATTTCCAGCTTGTGGTTTTCTTGATGTCTGATGGATTGAATACAAATTACTCAAATATGTAAAATTATTCAGAAGCTTATTTTTTTCAGCCTCAGAATCTCTATTCTTAAACACTGTTAAAATTATACAACTCCAAAAGTCTTGTTTGATGTTCTCTCTTTTGTAGGAAGTTTAACTATTCAGTTTAAGGGATAATAACTGAAAATTATTTCTGAAACTGACTTTGAAAAATTGTCAATAATGAGCAAGCTTTTATGGTAGTCATATTTTAAAATTATATCATTATTACAACATGATTTTAAAATAATGAAAACCCACAAGTTAATGCTGTGTTAGTGCATCCTTCTACCCCTTTCCAGGCTGCCCTGAGGTCTCAGAATTGCTTGTTAGGCCTTGGCTTGAGAATTAGGCTGGGCTCAGCTCTTCCCAAGCTTATCGGAAACACTGTGTGCTCCCAGGAACTGCTCAAAATCTCCTGATTTCCTTTTTAAACAGCCTTGGAAAATATTGTTCTTGCCCGAATGAAATAGCATTCCTCTTTGCACATTTTCACACAAAGCGCCGACCCTAACTGTGGTCAGGATGGAATATTGTTATGACTAAAGCCCATTCTCTTTGGACCCTATAAACAGTGGTCCAAAATGAGTCCCTCCGAGCTCTCCAACAGCTTCCTTCTGAGGGGGACACCTCTCAGAGCCAGCAAAGCTAAAACCCTGAGCAGCTTTGCTGTGCCCACAGGTATGAATACTGGGTGATACCTTCCTCCTTGAGGCCTGACCCTTCACCCAGCAGGAGACTAAAACCATCCGAAGTGAATATTCCACTGACATCAGAGTGGAATTACTCAGAGGTACTTTGCTTGCACTGACTCTTTCTATCTGGGTGCATACATGCGTGTATATGCTGTAGTGAATCTGGGAGAAATGCTGCTTCCTTCAATGTTTAATCTTGGATATTGAAGTTAGACCTGTAAGTAAGCTTGTGACTTATGACTTCTTAAATGCTGCTAAGTGTTGCTCTTTTGCTAAGAGGTTAAGTTCAACATAACTTACGAGCTAAGCGTTGCTAAGAGTTGTTCTTTTGCTAAGTGTAACTTTGAAATTATGTTAGCTTAAATGCTGGTGTTATTCCTCTGTTAAAGAGTTAAAGTTAAGTTATAAATTAAGTTAGATATAAATTAAGTGTTGTTCATTTGTTAAATTTTTAGGTTTAAAGTATAAGTAGAGTACTGTTGAGTGCTGTTAAACTTTTCAGCCTTATTCCTTTTTATCCTTGCTCTCACTATCCTTTATCACAGGCACCTAAACACACACCCACACACACACCTGCACAAAACCCCCAACAGATCTTGGCTAATTTCTGTTTTATTTGTTTAGATTTTGTTTAGTTTTGTTGTTGCTTGTTTTTCCATGGTGTGCCCTAACTGTCCTGTAAGTAGTAGAGTGAATGTTGCCAATGAATTTGGTGGTGCAGCCACTTAATATGAAATCTGGATTTTGCTGATACCCTTGCCAATGATTGTTTAAGAAATCTCAAACACTCGTTTGTAACAAATGCGGACTTGTATTTGATTTAATATGAGCATCAAGGTACGATGTAAATGAGAAAAAGGAAGCAGACACTGGTTTTCCCAAGGAAAAAAGCATGTTTGTTTTACCTCTATAACCCAACTGAAACAACAGTAAGAAAATAGGTCAGGACAGAATTTTTTATATTCTTTGCAAGATAATGGGGTAAGGAAACATGATAAAGAAGTCAAAGACATCTGAAGGTGAATTTAAAAAAGAAATATGTGTCCTCGTGTTGCTAGTGTTCAGGCTGGATCCCACTGTTTTGATCAGGATTTATTTCCAGTCACCTCTGTCATTTGGTTCACAATGTAAACACTAACTAGATGAGATTATGGGGTAATTTCTAAATTGTGAACATGGAATCTGAATAAGGAAAATATTTGAACACAACTACAAGCAAAAAAAAAAAAAAACCCACCCACAGTTTATACAAAATTTTCAAGTTCTAAAATTATAATTATCAGAAAATTGATCACATTTAAAAATTGATTTTTTATTATTCTTTTCAGTAATATTATATTTCCTGAATAGAACTTTTTCTAAGATGAAGGTGGTTTACACATTGTTCTGTTTATAAGTTTGTGTCAATGAATTTTTATAAGACAGTCAGCAAGTCAGTCATCAGCTTCATTTTAAGATTAAACTACAGTTCCCCAGTTCCTAGTTTTGATGTTCAACCATCTTGAACTTCATTATAAAAGAATCCTCCCTTATATGCAAGATAAATTGGGAGTGACTGCTTTAGAGTATTTATGCATCAGGTGTTTCTATTTAATATCAGTACTCCTAGAGTCTTTTGAATAGTCAGGATTTTTAATGGCCTTCTGTAGCATCTGCAAATGAATATTTCAAGGAACATATTGTTGCACTGTTTAGAAGTTAATCATCAGATAATATTAGTGATCATATGGAATAACATCTGTTAGCATCTATCACTCTAATTTAAAACACTTGAAAAACTCACAAAGAATTGGAAATCCTTCAAAACAAAGTGGTTCTTGATAATTCTTCTAATCAACAAAATTTTAAAAAAGCCCCAACAAGCAGCCCAGGTAGCATTGTTTATTTTTTTATCTAATTAATGTATATGTCTGAAATATATATGACTAGCATGGAGACCATAGAGAGAAAAGTTTAACTGATGCGCAATACTTTAGATGTCAATAGAGAATCTTATTATTTAAAAAGCACAAGAAGGATTTTGATACGTATTAGAATGCCTCTTAAGCTATATGTCTCAGGGTGATCACAAAGGTGCCTGGTTATCTGCCATGCAGATACTCTTGGCTACTGACTTTGCACCAGTGATTAATACTGGACGGAAGTGGATCTTACTTGTAGTGCATATATGTACATTTTATAAGTTACTCTTAGTTAAACATTAGATAGACACGAGCAGATTTTGTATAAGAGATGAGATCTGCATGAGAGAACGTAGGAGTCCTTCACACTTGTAAGAGAGAACATTCCAATTAATTTTTTTGGCCAATGGCCTCTAAGTAAAAAAGCTTAATATAGATCCAGGAACCCTTCTACCTGCAAGGTAAAATAATCTTCCCAAACAGACCAAAGTATCTGGGCTATCTTGTTAAAAAACCTCTGCAACAAAGGCACGCCTACCTTAACCACTGGTAGTGGTCTCTGTAGAGAGTGGTTCAAATCTCTGTGTAGGTTAACTAAATATTTATGAGTCATCACAAGGTACTTTCCAAAGTAAACAGAGAGAAAAATCATTGAATCTACCACAAACTGTTCTGCTGTTGCCTTCAGTTCTCAATGGTGCCCAAATGCATAGGGAAAGAAGTGCACAGCCAACCAGAGCTGGGTAGAGTTTCAGAGGAAATAGCAGATTCAGAGATTACAACTATATGTGCAGTTTTATTTGGCCAGAACACTGTAATTAACACATTTGACTCCTCTGAAAAATATTATGCAATCTTGAAAAAATGCAAGCAGTTGAGATTTGTTTCATATCTCATCCAAAAATAGTGTGCTACTAACACCACAAAGCTACCTGAAACCATAAGGGAAAATATATAGCCTGTTATCTTAGAAGGTACCAGAAGTACCTAATTGCAACATGACTTAAATGATGTTACCCCTAATTTATGCATATGTGAGATAAAAAAAAAAATAGGTCTTGGGTTTCCTTGCTTTCCTCCTTGTGAGGAGCAATAACCTCATTAAATCCTAGCTCATTTGTTAGGTATTTCCAAGGCATAGTAAAAGTTGTATCAAATGTTGCAATTCACATGTGGTCTGAACTCAGAAACCTTAAGATTATTTAATTTACAAGGATATCGTATTTACTGTAACTTGAATCGTGATCACACAGGGGCAGAACTGATTCTCTACTCCCCATTTCTGAACTTTGTTGATACTGCCTTAAGTACTTACAGGATTTTGGTTTTGCTTTGTTGGGGGTTGTTTTGGTTATGCTATTTTTAGTGGAATTAAAAGTAAAATGTACAGAAAATAAAAGAGCATCTGTTTACTCTGCACTTGGGCAGTAAGAAACAGATCTCTTTTTTTGTTCTTCACTAGCTATAAGAAATAAGATTGCAATAATTTAAACAAGAACATAATAGCTCTGTACATTTATTCCTGTTTCCTCAGTGGTTAGGTATTTTTATCTGGAAATCATAATAAATCTGTATTTCATACAGATTTTAGGAGATGAAAATATGTTTCATTTGAATGAGAACATGATCTCAGGTGCTGGAATGTGACACAATTTCAGAAAAGCAGCTCTATGCATGAGTGAATTTGATTTACTCATTTCTCTGTGTCCTACATATGAGTATAAAGACATGTGACAAAATGAAAAAAAAACATTAGAATTCTTGGGGGCTGTTAGAGAGTCTCCTTCAGTCTTCTCTCAGGATTCTCATTTTTAGCAGCAATGTTTCAGCTACCTCAGTTGTGGTACCAAACAACCTTTTAAGGTTTCTCGTGTCTGTTCTGTTATGCAATACTTTTAGCTCATAAGAGATGATGGACTAACATATGCGCTGCAATAGTAATGAGAATTTCGTTATTATTATTTACGCTTATTTGAATGCGTTGCCAATCTTTGAATACGGTATTGAAATTTGCACTAGATACTTTTACGTTGCCTTCCCTTAAAAGTTTCTGTTTCAAAAATTATAAAATTGAGTGTCCACACTTCAGTTATTAGACATTCAGCTGGGGAAGGGGGACTAAAAAACTAATTAGAAAATCTTATTTGTTTGATTTCTTTGTTAGAACAAATTAAAACACAATTTTGGTTTTGTTCATTTTATACACAGCTGTTTGAAATAGTGCAACATTATGTTAATTACAACACAATTTCCCCAAACCTGCTGTTATTGCAACAATTCATTAAAAAGTCCAGGTGTAAAATATGAGGGATTTAATTGCTCAAGGGGCTGGGAAGGGCATATGGAGTTTTTCTGCATTAAGTTGGTGTGAATCCAATGTAGGCCAATAGTTAGAAGCTTTTCAGTTACTCTCTAAAGACTCTTCTGTAGCTCAGGAGACATGTCTAGGTACTTGCACTCTCATTCCCAAGATTATAACTCAACATTTCTGAACATTATCCTGCTATTTACTGATAATAGGATGAGCAGTAAAAACAGAAATAAAGACTGATGTCTTTTCAGTGATCCACTTTTGAGATATATTGGGAAGCATGTAGAGATGATGCTCTAAACTTATTCTTTCAGTAGCAGAGTGTGAAAGAGATTATTTTCTAATGCTTTTTTTCTACCATCTTCCGCACTGCTTTCAGTAATAAACTGTATTACACATAACCATTGTTCTTGCTGTCACTCTGCTTTAAGGCAATAAAAAAAATTTCAAGACACAAAACCTTACATAAAGAAAGGTACAGTTTCTGCTTGTCATCAAGAATTTCATATTTTCTTTTCCTTTGTAAGGAAAATTGCTTTTATGGAAGGAGTAGGGCCAGTCATGGTAGCGAATTACCTCATTTTCCAATGGCCTGAGAGAATCTGGTCTTTAGTTCATATAAGTGGAGGTTGACGAAGCCATGATACATAAGTGAAAGAAATCTGGGGGCAATACATACATAAACAAATGATGAACAGCAGGCAAGACCAATTATAAACTCATTTTGTTTTATGAAAAATATTTACACTTCTCTGGAGAATCCTTGAAAGAGTCTTTTACATCTAATCTGTAGGTATCTTTTTAAATTTTTCTAACTTACCAAACAAATGTTGTGGTTAGAAGTTCTGCTGCCATCTGATTGGGATCAGGCCATCCTCACTGCTTTGATGTAACATGAGTTTCTGTGTAGCAGGTGGTCTTTCCTGCTGTTTATAGTGCAGCCTAGGGAGGTCTGTCAGATGTAACAGCTCTTCTTTATCTGCATGGAATTTGGGTAAATCACAATGGAACAGATGGAAAAATGCTCACATACCACCACAGTCCCACCTCTCAGTAGCAGCCCATAAAATTCCCCAAACACTCTTGACTCCCCAAAAGAGAGAGAAAAAAGCCCAAGGGGTATATTTCTGAACTGCTGGAGGATACTCATTCTGTTTATACACAAACATAAACCTTGACACTAAGAAAAGAGAAAAAAACTAACAAACAACCTGAATTACCACAGCTGTTCTGTATATATATTTTATGGCTACATTCTTAATTTCTGAAGAAAAACACTGGGAAATGAAAAATTTTTCCCTAATATCCTGTGCTAATTCAAAATTCATTATTTTCTCCTCTCTTCTTTTCTTCCTCTTCTTTTTCCTTTATCTCATTATTTTTCCTTTTTGTCCTCTTATCCCCTTTACTTAAAATTGTGTACACTTCTCTGATTAATTTTATAAGAAAATTATTTAGTAAAGCCAAATATTGTTAAGATTGTTGCCTAAAAGTACTTTTTTACTTCAATAGGCGTGTTGATAAACATTTGCAAAAATCTTTCTCGTACAAGGTTTTTAAGATCTCCTTGGTGTTTTAAAAGAAAAATGACAAGAATTACAAACGTATAACAAATACTTAAATATTACTCACTAAAAATATGAAGAAAAATTAATTTAAGGAAAAAAGTTCTAATGAGGTGAACTACTTTAGAACAAACATTCTTGATGCCAATGGTTCAGATTTTCAAAGAAAACGTTTTCTTTCCCCATAACAAAACAGTGGATTATTCAAACTAATAACATTCCTAGTACACTGCATATCAAATTTCCTCTAAATACCTGCCTGTTCTGTGGATGATAAACAGGGAAGTCACTTATTTCTTAAATATGACATAGACAGTGTTTTGGACTGACCCTGACTGAATGCCAGGTGCCCACCAAAGCTGCTCTATCACTCTTCTCAGCTGCACAGGGGAGAGAAAATATGAGGAAAGGCTCATGGGTAGAGATAAAGGGGGAGAGAGATTGCTCAGCAATTTCCATCGCAGGCAAAACACTTGACTTGAGAAATTAGGTTAATTAGGTTAATTTATTAAAACTCAAATCTGGGTACGTTAATGAGAATTAAAAATTAAATCTTAAAACACCTTCCTCCTGCACCTCCCTTTTTCTTGGGCTCAACTTCATTCCTGTATTTCCTCTCCTGCCAGAATAAGTGATGGATATGGAATAGGTTTATGGCTAACTCATCACATACTTTTTCTTCCACTCCTTTCACTCTTCCTCCTGCTCCCATGTGGGTCATTTCCAGGGGGTGCAGTCCTTCAGAAACAGGCTGCCCAGCATGGGTCTCCCATGGGGTTACAGGTCCTGCCAGAAAATCTGCTCCAGTGCAGATGTCACACAGGGTGACAAGGGGACAGACTCCTCACTGCAGTCTTCACCCTGGGCTATAAGAGAAACTCTGCTCTGGCGCCTGGAGATCCTCCTCCCCATCTGCCTTCACTGATTTTGATGTCAGCAAAATTGTTTCTCTCATATTCTCACTCCTTTCTCCCACTGAAGTTGCTGCTGTGCTTTTTTTCTCCCTCATCTAAACATGTCATCCCAGAGGTTGCTGATGGGCTCAGCCTCAGCTCAGGAGTGGATTTGTCTGGCAGCCAGCTGGCATCAGCCCCGTCACAGACATAGGAAGCTTCTGACATCTTCTCACAGAAGCTACCCTTACAGATTTCTGGCTACCAAAACCTTGCCACCCATAGACATACAGACACATTTATACATTTAACTAATGTTTCTTCAAAACTGATTTCTTTCAATTTTTCCCAGGTTCTTTTGAACTCCCATTTGCTTATTAAATGACAATGAAAACTGACCTCTCAAATAAATGTCCATTTATCAGTAGTATAATATATACAGCAGTAGTATATTCATCACACAAAATTCAGGAGAATGTATCTTTTAAATGTATGATAACTCTAGATGAGAAAGATGATCAGTCCTACAGGAATTTAACAAAGCCATTTCCCAGATGCTGTTTAATTTAATTTTACTTATGAAAGGGGTAAATGACAATTCTTTGTACCAGAGCAGAGGTGCAAATACTGAGTATGCAGTAAGTAGTGCTCAGATGCTTTGATATTAAGTAGCATGTAAAGGTATTTGTGCATTAGTATTTGTCTAAGTGTTACATTAACCTTTAAGTTTATACATCTATGAAGTATTTTTGCCCATCTGCTTCTCTCAACAAAGTCACATGTTTTGCAAACTGGTCAGATTACTTGCAAAAGCATAGGTAAGAATTAAATAATAAGGTGGACATTTATCTGCAATAATACCAATTATGCATGATGTGTTTTGTTATAATGCATGGGGATTATATTACCTATCATTCATCTCCATCACATAGGGGAGATTTCTACAATTTTAACAAATTGTTTTTGATAACTGATTCTTGTATCCACTTCTTTCCAACATTTTTTTTAAAAAGGGAGGATTTTATTTATTTTAATTAATCAATTTCCAGGAGACTAGATTTTGTTACAGGAATATATAGAATTAGTGCAATAACATTTTGATACATCGTTTAAGTCTCATCATAGTAGGAATAATAACATTATGGAGAGAGAAATTTAGCTTCTATGCAGAGCTGGTGCAGCAATTAATTCTGGTTATCATATGTGCAGAAAACTTTTCATATAGGTATAGGTGTTCTAGAACTGAAGTTTTTAATTTTCTGGTACCACTGGAAAACAAAACCCTTTGTCAGCTACTTGCCATGCAAGGTCCTTAATAGAAAGCAAAACCTTCCCTACAGGCATTTTCTCCCTCTGAATTGTTTTCCATTAATTAAAGGTAGCACAGAAAAAGCTCCATGTTGTCTGACTAAAGATAAAAAAGCAACAAACAAAAAGAGTGAGTGTGAAAGAAATGGAAAAATGGGAACAATTTCCACTTAGTCTTTGGAAAGTTACTTTTGTTTCCTTTTCACACTACTTGCTTCTGCCAAGAAGAAAGGAAATGAATAAAGGGATGCCCCATCAAACACCCTGTGTGTAAGAATATACTGTAAATTTCAGAGTTAATGCCAGTGAAAAAACACTTCAATGAAAAGCAGAACTAATCAGCACTTTCACACTAACAATTATGATTCTTCATTTCCAACCAAAAAACCACAACTGCTAAGTGCTGATGCAGGTTTATATTTAAAGTGATTTCCAATGTAGTGTTTTCTGACATACTTAAGACTAATACTAGCTTTGGCAAGTAAATAATAACAGCTTTCAAAGGCAGTTAATATTATAATTTAAGACCATCACTCTGTGCTGTCTTGCGTTGCAATAATTGTGTTTCTTCCCCTGTAGACCCCATGTATGCAAGTATGCCTGGTATATGCCCAGTAAGTTATCAGATTTTTGTTACAATTTGAAGAAAATCCTGTTAATACAGTGTATAAGTCACTGTGAAAATCTGGTGATACTACTTATTGATTTGAGTCAGGAAAATTTTATGTATGTTTTTAGTTTTTGTCTGTGCTTAAGCCCTGCTGGTTTCTGGTACTTACATATTCTTGTTTATATTGTTGTCTTGAACAAGGGTACTCCCCTGTATACAATCACTCTGTTACAGTACTTCCATCTTTATTTTGGTTATGATTATTTTGTCAATGCATTCTGAGATATAATTCCTGTTTCTGAAGTGGTTTGAAATCTTAGTGCAAATTTTGAAATTTAATTTTAATATAGAATTAAAAAAGATAAATGATAATTTTACAGAGAAAATGGCCTGTATGTTCATGTTGTGGAAGTGAATCTTTTGGTTTGCCTAAGCAGTTGCATTGCACTGGGCAGGAACACATTCTGTTAGAAATTCTCAAAATTAACCACCATGCACTTAAACGTGACCTGTTCTACTATGCGGAAAACTGTACTACATGTTAAGTGATTAGTTTAATATTATCTACCTCTGTGCACCAAAAATTAGCATTTTTTACCTTGTGATATTTTTTGATATCTCGCAGAGCCAAAATAGATTGAGAGCTGAAAGACTTTCTGCGCAAGATAGGTAGAAAGAGTTTTAGAGGAAAAACAAACATGCATTTATATCTTATGCATCCTATTCTGTTGAGTACAACTTCTTAAATATATTCCACCGCTGAACCTTGTTTTGAAAGTCTGTCTTTGAAAAAAAAAAAAAAAAAAAGTCAATCATAATAGCATCTATAGCTGAGGTAAACAGTCATTAGGGATATAATGCCACTCTGTTCATCCAGCTTGAAAATACTGTTGTATCTGCACTTCAGCATTTCAGTCTGATGTCTAATGACTTTTTTCCCAGTTTCAGGGCTTCTAAAATATTGCTGAAAGCTGAAATCTTTCCTTTGTTTGAACTGCTAATTAGTTTTGTGAATATGGGATTTATGAAGTACTGGATGTTTAAATCATATCTCAGATTAAATCTGCCTGGAAATCCTCTGCGTTACAAATAGATAAATAAAAGCAGCATCCTAACAAATTCAAAGTTTGCAAATTACATCCATGCACATCTTAGGGATAAAATGAATCTGCAAATCTTTTGCCAAACAATTTCTAATTATCCCAGTCCTCTTGTTTTATTTGTATTTTCCTTGATTAAATACTTTATCCAACCATGAATGTAGTCACAGTTCTCACAAAAAAATGATGAAAACAGCATGCAATGCCAGGATTCCTCATTTCCCTGCCTGTTTTGCTGACAGAGAAAGGTTTGTACAAATCTCACATAGCTTTTGGCACCTGATATCTGAGTTCATTGTCTAAACCAGTGAGAAAAAATAACTACTTAACAATAAAGCCTATATTTTCATCTTCCTTAGATTTTGTAGACATTGTCTTATTAGGAATCCAGTCTGTCAGGAAAAGCAATGTCTATGCAAAAAAAAATTTTATTGGTTCTGTGTTATGTTACAGTACTTTTATTAGATGGTGACATTCCTAAGACAGCACCTGCTGCGTGGAATTGGGCTGTTAGCCAGAGAAGAAATAAAAAAGAAATGTGTGGTTTAAATCCAAGTGGCAATGGGCTTGCACTACTGTAACAAATACCCACATGCCTGAACAGTTGGAAAGTTAGAGTGAATCACAGTTGAAAGCATTGGGGATAAATATATGTATAAGTGCACTGTTATCACCATAACTTTCAGAGCAACAAAGATATAAAATGTCTCTTCTACATCTGTTCTCCTTTCCACTGGGAGTATAACTATTGAACGATATTTTCTACCCAATAAGCATGGAAAGAGTGAACTTTTCCTTTCCTTTGTCTGTGGATTTGTTAGCACACTCTGGCCCATTCTACTGCCAAAGCAACAGAATCTATAATGAGAAAAAAGAATCAAATTCAATTTTTCCCTCTAAATCTGGAACAGGTCTAGATTTTATGTTGTATGAACGTGGCTGTAGGCACAATTATGTCTAGAAATATTTGTGGGCTTCCAGGGCTGATCAAACTATTCCCCATGTGTAAAAATTCACTTCTCAAAGCCAAAGGAGATCACAAACCCAAAGCAAATGTTCTCAGACATGATACAAAAAATAATTTCTCATTTTTGAGTTCTGCATTTGATATTCTGGAAGTGAGATCTGGATATACACTCAAATCTAAAAAGTAAGCTGTTAAAAAAAAAGCTGAAGAAAACAATAAACTAGAGGACTGTAAGCTTTATTTTTTTCCTACATTATTTCTGGTTGTAGAATTTTCTTTCTGAAATTATATAGTGTGTTGATACACCCCCAGTCCCCTGCAATAAAAGGCAGATGTCATAGAATCCCTTTTCATTGATCATAGTCAGGTTGTTTCAGAAGAAACATAAGACTGATCTGGTCTCTCATGCAGAGAACTTCTACTTTGAAACTAATGTCTAGCAGCAATATTGTCATTGAAAAAGACAGTAAGAAATGTTCTGCCATTTTCTGGCATTTGTCACTTTCTCAAAGGAGCAATATTTTGGCCTTTCAGACATCTGTCTGAAGCAGTTCATGGGTGTTGATTTTATGGGAGTAGTCCAGATGAGCATAACTTGTTCTGAAGCAAATATAATTCCTCAGTCTTTTAATGGGAAGTGGGTAAGACACAGATCATGTATTCTCTGTATTATTGTCATACTCCACTGACAGGTATAAGACAAAAACAAAATTTCATGGTTTGAGCAATAGTACTTATTGGAACCCTATTATTATTGATGCAATTAGTTTACCAGCTGTCTCAGTGATTTAGTCCCGTGCTTGGGTCAGGTTGAGGGATTGATTCTGAGCTTCTACTCTGCTCTGATGAGATCCTGCCTGAAGTGCTGTAGGCAGCTCTGGGGCCTCCAAAACAAGAAAGATGGGGACCTGTTGGAGTGAGTCCAGAGGAGAGACTGACTTGGTCACAGGACTAAAACACCTCAACACCTCTCCTATTAACATGATGAAAGAATTGGAGTGGTTGGTTTAGGGTTTTTTTTTTTTTTTTTTTTTGAGGTTTTTTTCTTCCTTATTTGCCCAGAGAGATTGTGAACTTCCTATTCCCAAAGATGTTCAAGATGAGGTTGTATGGGGCTCTGAGCGTCCTGGTCTAGTGACAGGTGTCCCTGTGAGTAGCAGGGAGCTGGAAACAGATGATCTGTAAGGTCCCTTTCTATCCTAAGTATATTTTTATAACTTCCAAATATTCAAGAAAAGTCCTACACTGAGAGAACTCCAAACAAATTGGAACACACTGAGAGGTGGTCGGCTATGTTCAATAACCATACCTATGAAGGTATGGTTAAATTTTCTTTCATAAGAAGTGGTATAAGGCTGGAGGTGAAGTGAAAGTATACATTTTTATAATGATGATTAGAAAAATACTATATAATTTGATGTAATTAAATTTCAGCCAAATGTGTCACGAGTGGAAAAATCCATTTACCTGGAACTTTGTTTCAAGGTGTGGTTCATGCGGTAATTCACATACAGGAAGTGCTAATGAAGGGTTTTCTGATATTTTCCCTTTTGAGTCCTGCTGGTGAGAAGGTATAATAATGTTAAATAAAAGATAGTTTTCAGTAACTTACAACTTGACTTGATCTTTTTTATCAGTAACCTTACTTTATAGACAGCTCTGCATCTCTCTCACTCCATGTAAGTCTCCATGCACTGATTTGCTTCCATTGTTTGCCTTCTTGTCATGTATTTCGAAAGGAGATGGCAATACTATTGTCCATATATTTGACATGTTATTTAAACTGCTTGGCATTAGTCCAAAATGTTTTCTTCTGAAACTGGATCAAACAGGAAGTCTTAAGTTCCAAAATTTCTTCCTAAAAAGGAATGACTGGATGTCCTTGATTCAGTTGTGATTCAGACAGTGAAGAAAATCAACTAAGATATCATTTAAGCTTGTGAGCTCCTTGCCTGCATAAGAGAGTGAATATTAATATTGCTTCATTACTAGGTAAATAGAACATATTTCTAAAAGCTAATAAGGTCAAAATATGTTCTCTGGGTAACCTGTCTTTTAATTTATTTCTGTTTATGGATCTCTGTAAGTCACAGATTCCCTTTAGGAGAATAATTCTTGAAATACTTCAAGCTCTTGAGGAGCAGACATGGATATCTTATTTTTCTTTTACTGAAATGCTTTATGTTTTGAAGAAAAAACTATTTCTGCTTGGTGGATGATCTGTACAGCCCAAATGAGCAAAGACTTTTGTTCATGATTGGTTGGACCTTTTAGATTTTCTTACCCATATTAATTGAGTAATTACGACCGTCCTGATTGATAGCTGAGTACTTTATTTCACTACAGTCTTTTCACACAAGGTACCCACATAAAGAACTTCTGCTGGGCATGTTGTAGAATGTAGATGGGCATGTTACCAACCAGCAATGAGCAAACTTAAAACAATTCAGAAGATGCTGTACTTCCCCAAACCTTAGACTTTCATTTGTGCCTAGGCACAGCACATCTCTTCTGTGCGTGTAGGTGGGTAGACTTTGCAAGGATCAAGATGAAAGGACTGGACCCACACAGGTTTTCCAGCAAAGCTCTGATGAAAGCTTCCCAATTAGACTCTCTTGGAAGATTTCAGGAGACAGCCTTGTGAATGATGCAGAGTGTCAGTACCTGGCATGCCTTGAGCTCACCTGAACTTTCTGAATCTCAGTCTAGCCTACTGGAAGAGAGGATTATTGGTTAGTGATGCCCTGTTTAGTGCAGGAATACTAGATTTCTTCTGGTTTTATCTACCTCTGTGGGCCCAGAAAAATTAGAATCTTCATAAAATATTGAGTACGATGCTTCTTTTTATAAGGTCCTTGAATATTGTCCTTTCATTCTGGGATGACTCTATCATAGATGGTAAGCTCAACGGTTCTTCATCATCAGTGCAAGTGGAGGCTACTTTAAGAACATGGGAGAGAAGACAAAAACTCAGAAGAATAAGAGAGCTATGACAAGATTAACTGTTTTTATCTATGTTTAGCAAATTACATGCAACCTCTGATTCCTTCAAGATAAACCCTTAAAAGTTTTAGCTGTTTTGTTTTGTTTTGTTTTAATTCATTGATTATTATGTTTTTTTTCCTTCCTAGATTATAATAATATAATAATTATTATTATTATTATATACTTCTACTTCTACTATAAATATTATAAAACATTATTATTTGACACACTTCTAATACATTTGTGAAAAAATTCTGAAAAAGTGTTGCATTACTAATTCAAAAACTTAAAATATTGAAAGAAAGTTCTGCTGAACCATTGCTGATATGGTCTTTATTTTTGAAGTAGTCCTGTTTGGATCAATTCTCTTGTTAACAGCAGCACTTTGTTCTCATCACTCAGTGTAGCTTGATGAATTTTCCCTGTCAGCTGTAGGGGGATTGGAACTAACTAGGTGATCTTTAAAGGTCTTTTCCAACCCAAAACAACCTGCCCCAATGTGTAATAATTCCCAGTTTTCGCCTCCATTTCCTTCCTAGGCCGAGATTTTCTTTCTGACCACTTTACATTGTTACAAGCCACATCACTGAAGACCTTACCTTCAGTCACCCTTTTTTCCTCAATTTCAAATGAGAAACAATATGTTCACTCTGGAAAAAGGGACTGTCACTGCATGTGCTCATAAGCATGTGCTTCTTTAAAAGGCAATACATTCACAGTAAACACATATTTTTCCTGTTTGATGCATTCCAAGTCTTTGTGCTGTTTTCTGCTATATATTGTTAACCTCAGAAACAATGCATATTTATATGCAGATTGGAAGAAAATAAATGATTAGAAATGTTGCATTCATCAAGTCTCTTTGCATTTTGAGGGTTGTCTTTTGTTCTGGATCTTAAGACAAATTCTGCATGCAGTGTTAAATCATAGATCTCAGGGTACAGCTCTGATGAGTTAATTGTCATGAAAAGGCTGAGAAGTGGTGCAGGAGGTCCTAGAGGCAAGGGCTGCTATGACTCCCGGGGAGAATATGCTTTCAGGACAGAACATGAAGTCCTGTTATAAGTGAAAGCTCACTCTTGCTCTCAAATGTCTCTAGAGAAACCATAAAAGCATGATATTTCTACAACAGGCAGTATTAGTAAAGATTAATTTTCCAGATGAGATCTGAGTTAATAACAAAACAAAACAAAACAAAAAAAACCCAAAAAACAAGTCCCAGGAGAAAAACAAGGAAATTTTGTCAATATAACTGTATTCCATCAATGAGATTCCATCAATGTACAAGCTCTTCTGAATTAATTCTTCTGCAGTGGTGTTCAAAATTAACTAAATCTTATGCCAGACCTTGACTGCTCTGAAATTCTGAGATTTTGAAGCATTTTTGAAGGCAATTTTTCTTCAAGGAAAGTAACTTTAAAATAAAAATTACAAAGATATGTGACTTCAAGTGTGGGCAGGGAGTGGAGAACTGATTTTTTGCTGTGAAGTATATAGGAATTCTATTGTCTTCATGAAGTACAGCAGTCACACAGCATTTTTAGAAATTAAAAAACTGTGAGCAAGTATCACACCTACATTCTCATTCTGTTTCTTATCTCTTGTCCCCCTACAGTAGTTTTTTTCTTCTATGAAAATTTTAAAACTAAAGACTTAAAAGAGAAGATTTTTTTTCTTATGTAGTGTTTTTCTTAAAGAGATGGTTCTTTTTCTCATTTCAAAATCTGCTTAGGATGAAATGTTGGATGTTGGTCATAAAATTAATTTTTTCTGCTGTAGATCAGGAGAAATTGAACTAATATTAATGAGAACATCACTCTAGCAATAGAAAAATGCAGCCTATGAAAGAAGCTTCTTAGGTCAGTCCCTTTCCCTGACTTCTCTCTGTCTAGTTCTGCAAAGAGGAGCAGGAGGGAGATGTGGAGAAAACATCTTCCAACAGCCATTATCCTTCCCCGTTCATCTCCAGTGATCTGTCACATGTCACATTTTCCATCCTTAAAGGCATATGGTGGGTATTAGAGATGATTGCTGCAACATGTTGATCCTGGCCCTACATATCCTTGTTTGACACACTAGATTGTTGAATGACATTTACTTTGACAAAAAGAGTTGCATGTGCCTTTCATTTTCCGCTTTTTATCTTTTTTTTTTTTTACACATCAACAACTTTCCTAAATACAATAGAGAAAGAGAATTTCTCTGGTTTGTAACACATTTTCACACTCTTCAAAAATGAAATTAATATTATCTGTAAGATAAAAGAAAAAAGTTGGGCAGGTGTCACCAAAGCAATTGATTGTGTTGCTTTTCTGTAAAGGGAATATGATTTCGTCTGACCTCTGTAGTCTGGAATATTTAATAAATCAGTAATTCCTATTCAAATACATCCCCTGTGATATTGAATTAAGATTTTGGACACACTGACATATTTCAGTGAAATGTTTCTATGTAGAAGTTAACCACAAAGTAGGAAAAAAAAAATAGGATAAACTGTACCCCATGAATTGGGCAAAGAATGGAATATGTGTTTATGAGAGAATTTAAAGTTTCAGAAGAATATCAGCTTCACTTTGGATTCAATCTGTGATCTGTAACTGGCTTGGCACATTTTCCAGATCAGAAAAGGGGTAACAGGAGACATGCAACATAATAATTACTTTTTTAAGATTCTGACACTGATTTCTGTTTGGGTTTTTTTGCTATTTATTTAATCTATTTCTGTTAATAACGAGTAAAATATCTGATAAATTTCTCTAATTGAAAAAAACACAACAAGATAATGAATAATACAGTTGAACAGCTATAGTTGCTTAAAATCTTCTTTATATAGAGATATACAGGTGTATGGTTATAGATATAGATAGATATATACATACATATATCCATCCTGGAATGGGTCTTCTACAATAACAAAGGCTAGTAGTAATCAGAATGAGAAAATTTATCTTGGGTTATAAAGTGAAGTTCTGTCTTTCATGAATTTGTATAGATCTTTTTCCTCAGTGGAGTCAGTAATGTTCTTATCAGTCCAGTTCTAAGTTGCATAAATTGTGGAGTTTTGATCCTTTTCTGTGGGTCATTAGGAAACCCTTTGTACTGTTTTATCACTGGAAAACATTGATATCCTTTACTTCAGTTTGTTTTCTCTCTTCCACCCATTTTTTTCATCTTAAACAAATTTCTACAGAACTTTAGGACAGACTATAGCTCTCAAATTTCATGGTTTCCTTATAGTGCTAACCTTCATACTGCTGTATAATTTTTTTCTTAAAAACCCCACAATCCCATTTATTATATTTTTCTTGCCAAGCTGCAAAAGAGCTTTGAAAAATGAATGTCAGTTTCCATTAAAAACATTCATTACTTAAAGTTCAAATTTCCTCAACTCAGTATTAAATCTTTGTCAAAGGAGAAAAAGGGGCAAAAAACCTAGACTGGATTTCTACCCTTGCTCATGCAAATACACAATAATTCCATTTAATTCAGTCATTTTGGTTGCACATTATAGGTCATGTACAATATTTGTTTTGCATGCTTTATTTGAATGATATTTATAGACATCACCTAAAAATTACTTGAGAATGTATGTGTACATGTGGACAAACTTCAGTTTCACATCCAGTACAATGTGCCGTGTATTACCTTTATGTTAGTGAATTTTTGATCTTGCAGACAGAGCACCAATGTCCATAGATGTCAGTCATCTGTCTGGACCTCTTCCTACTTAGCAAAGAGAGTTCAAATGAAGCTGCCTATAACTAAGACAATGAGTTTTGCAAGATTAATATTCCCACATACTGACAAAGTGTCTTAATTTGCACAAAACACTGCTGCCCACTTTTAAAAATAATAGTGGACATTTTTGAAATTTTGATTTTACTAAAATATTTCCTTACTCTGACACTTGTATAAGAAAGAGTTAGTCTTGTCTCAAATAGAACTTTCTATACGTTTTTCTTTCTTTTTCTTTTTCTTTTTTTTTTTTTTTTTTTTTTTTTTTTTTTGCTATGAAGGCATTTACCTCCTCCCTCCCTCCCTCTTCCCTGCCACATAACAAAGGCATCTTTGTAGGTGAATGTTTAAGTTTTAGACAACATGTATTCCCAGGATGCAATTCTGTTGTGATAACTGCCTTGATACCTAATGACTTAATTAGATAATCATATAACTGCAATAAGTAAAAAAAAAAAATAAAATAAAAATAAAAAAATTAAAAAAAAATAATAATTAATTGAGATTAATTTTTCCTGGAGAAGAAGGAGTAAATTTTAAACTTCATAACCTTAGCTTATCAGTGACACTAATCAGACCTTGCATTTTAATAATATTCCATTAAAAAGCTTCTGAGTATCAACCAGATATATTTTTTACTCTGTGAGCCTTTATGATGAACAGAAACATCATAATTCATAATTTGAGTGGTGGGTATAGATTTCTATTTTCAGTCCTATATTCATATCACAGGAGCTGACTCCTAAAACCTTTGTGGAGCCTTTCATTATTCAACTGTTACATTTCAAATAGTCAGTTTTGCTGGCAAAAGAATTTTATATTTGGCCCATGTCAGACACATTCCAAATAGTTGCTTTTCCCCCAAGTTTGTATTAGCTATGACATAACCAAGGAGTTATCTGATAAGTTAAGCAATTTATTATTTAGGATTACTAAATATGTTCATTATTATCACTGCATTAAGCACATGAGTCATGGTAGTTGAGAAGGGTTTTTAATCTAATAATCTGATATAGCTTTTTATAAAGTTTACTATATAATTGAAATTATCAGAGGGAAAAAAATGGGACTTAAAGGAATTTTGAATATCTGAGGAATCATTTGTTTGATCATCACTGATTTCAGAGAGTGACTTTATGTAGGTCATCATGTGCCCTAAATATATGATCACACTTTAGAATCATTTTACTATTGTAAATATCAGAGATGAAATAATGAATGACATAAACTTCTGAGGTTCTTCTCTGCCTTTGTTTTTCTTTTCCTTCTCTGTATGGCCAACAGTGTTAGGTCTGCCTGCCTGCACTGGGCTCCTCCAATTAATGTTCAAATTTTGTAGATTCTGACAATTCAATCCAATCAAAAACTCTATATCCTCAAAGGGAAAAGGTAGTTTTCTATTGTGAAAATAGAAACCATCCTTCCCCAAGGCACCAACACTATCTCAGGCACATGTGAACTAGCAGGCTGGATAGTAGTTGTGGCAGCACTGAGCAGAGTCAGGCTGTGAAATCTGTTTGGGAAAATGAATAAATATTAAGATATTTAGTCAATGCTGATATCTGTGCCACTGAGGTTATATTGATATCTACAGTGACTGCCGTGCCGTATGCCACACAATCTGGCCTTCCTTTCTTGCTTGTTTTCTTCTGAGGGTTACATCCATGTTCCTTTTGGTCTCATCCAAGAGCAGCAATATGTTAATAAGTAAAGAAACTTCTCTTGAAGATATTATTAACAAGGAATATAATTTACAATATATGTTACATATTAAAAAAGAAACTTACATTTGCCTTTTTCAGATGTAAATTTTCTGGCTCTACAGGAAAAAGCTGTTTTTTGAGGACTTCTAGTGTAATATTTATTTTCATGCTTACATTACCAACATCTGAAAGCAACATTTTGAAAGGCCTAATTACACAAAAAAGGAAATTTTAATAAAATTTCTCCTTAGTTATGATACGTTGTTAAGCGCTAACTGGTCTTGAAGGCAATTAGTACCTGTACACCTTTTTAAGAGGAATTTGGTCCTAGCACAGCAAGCCCATGGTTATATATTTCAACTTTTTTTTTTTTTTTTTTTTTTTTTTTTTTTTTTTTTTTTTAATTTTAACTCATCCTTAGCTGCTTCAGAAACACTAACATTAGAAAAACTGAAAATCTGTTATCAAAGGAAATAGTAATTCATATTGTTTAAAATGTATGTCTTTAAACCCAGGCTTTACAGACTCAGTCAAGATCCATGTGATTCAAAGATTCCAGGCTTTGCTGTCTTGCTGAAGTACAGCAGTGGGTAATGGAAGACAGAGGAAGATGTTACATCATTTTCCAAGCAAGTCCACAAACCCACAAAACTAGTGGCAATAAATCTCCTGCATCTCACAGGACTATAATAACTGTAATAATACATTAGTTTCTGCATGAGTATCCTGGTTTGAGGATTGATACTTCCCCAGAGATGGAATATCCTCATATCTATCAGGTACTTACAAATCACTCTTAACAAAAGCTAAAATGAAGAATACAAGTGTAGCTACTAGCCTATAATTAAATACAGTTAAATATATACAAATCAAGTAAAATAATACTAAAAATTTATTTTGCCCTTAGATTTTAGTCTAAAATATCTCAGCTGCAGTTTACTGAAAATAAGAAACCATGCTGAAATAGTGTAAAACGCACACTGAAATAACCACTGCAACAGTCAGAAGCATTTTATAATGCTGATTGCAGTAAAAATCAAAATCTGGTACTATGGGTTATGATCCGCTTTAAATAAACTATAGCATAAAATAGTTTGACATGTAGATGGATCTACAGGCTTTAAATCAAGTACATAATTTACAAATAACTATCTTTTTGGGTTTGTGCTTTAAGATTTAACATTCTTCAGAAATGAGCCACTATTATTCCCTAATAATAATTAAAAAGCTTTTCTGAGTCTACCTTAAGCTGCTTTTTATTACTCTTTTCTATTAATTGCATAGTAAACAATGATTTTTGTTATGAAATTTTTAATATTTCTATATCATTAAAATGATAGCAAAACCAAAATCATGTATTTGGCATGCCTATATGTTTCTGGGCAGCACAAATAAGTAATTACTTTTGAATCATCCAGTCTAGTGCCTTGTATTGTTTTGTGAAACTTTTAAATTTTTCATTAAAATGCTTTTGTCATTAGATTCTATCACAAGAGATAAAGTTCATAAATTATTCTGGATTAAATTAATTTACTTGAAACTATGAGTTTGATTTTTGTCTTTGCAGTAAATCAAATTACTAATTTTGAACAAAAAGCATTCCAAAGAAATCAAAATAATTATTCATGTAGTTCAGACCCTAATTCTTAGTTTGGTCATACTCATTTTAGAAAGTAATAGACCAATTCAGCTTTCTCTATTCATGTTAATTGGCAACAATTGTTGACAAAAATGTATATAAATACTTGCTCAAGACTTTAATGTTTTTAGATTACAGTATGACTATTTACATATATTTTATTTTTCTATATTGTAAAATACTTGCAAGCATTTATTGGTGACTTTTAATTGGGAAAATAAAAAAATATGGTAATCATGGAAAGATTTTTCTATTTGTGTGTATTAAAAATTACTCAGAAAACTTTTATCCTTTTAAGTTCTCCTTGCAGATATAGTCTGACAGATAGGTAGACAGATGGACAAATAGAATTGGCAGATAAGGATCACAGTTTATTTTCCTAGTGAATAAGTTGATTACATTGGGAAAGCTGACTATACAAACACAGGGAATGGAAGAAAACAGATGGTATGCATTCCAATGCCTGGTGGCTGTTTGAGCATTAAACATTTTTCTGAACTGATTCCCTGTAAGTAAAGAATCTGTTTTTTTTAATATCTTCCATTAAATAAAGACCCAGTGAGTGGGGAAAGAATGAAAGGAAAACGAACTTGTAATGTATTTCAAAGATTTAAGTATTCTTTATGCTTTAAACCCAGTAGACTATCATGGAAGAGTCTTTGTTTAAAATTAGGAAATTAAAAATACCTAGAAGTAGAAATAGGAAAAGGAAAAACTCTTAAGCAAGTATGCAAAATCTCTTCCAAAACAGTTTATTCTTTCATGAAGATATTTAACACCAGTCATTTCTAAGATCTTCCTTTCCTGGTGACTCGATAAAAACATTAGCACACAAGTCTGCTTGCAGGTGAATGGTGGAGTGAAAGCTCCAAAGTTTTATATAACTGCTATCCTAATAGCAGAATCAATGACATTACACAAACCTGGCTCACACCCATCACCTGCAATTACAATGAGTTGCTGTTCATTGCATATGTGGTTGTTGTTTTTAAGTCTCTGAGGATTAAGAAAGAGAGAAAAATGTACTACAGTCCAAAGTCATGAAGGGGAAAGTATGTTAGAGCCACATACACTGTATATTTATTTACTTATGATGAGCCCCAGCCACGAGCCATCAGCTTACAGTTTCTCTTACAATCACACTCATTGGCTATTCATGAACAAGTCATGAATAGCAGGATTATATCACTTTGTTTTTACTTCCTTAATAGGAGCTATTAAAGAGTCACTTTTCAGATTGGTATTATTAACTGTTTGTTAGGCTATATTTTATGAATAGTGCTTTCCTTATTCAGAAGAGGAGAACAGCATAGAGAACTGCAAATGGTTTGAGAAGTAATATGACCATCAAATTATTTGTAAGACAGGAAATAATTGGTATACATTGGCAAATGTAGTTTGAATAAAAGAGCTGAATACTAGCCTATTGCAGGAAATAGTTCAGACTGTTATTCTGAAGAGATCTGCACCACTACTCTCCAAATTGCCTGTATTGCTTTTCAGATCAGTAGATTTTAAGGCCCAAAAAGGGAATTTACAGCTTAATCTAATGACTAACAGACTACAAGACAGTCAATTTCACTAAGTGATCCAGAGTACACAATCACAATTTTGTAACATACAAAGACATGACCAAACATACCCAAATTCCATTTTAAATGTTGAAACCACCTCATTCTATGGCATAAAGGATTTACTGCAGCACTCTGTAAGGTGTCCCAAAGGTTTAATACATTCCTCATTAAACATGTATAGCATGGTCTCAGTCTGAATTTGTGTAGCTCTGTCATCACTTTTTGGGAGCATTTTAGTTAGCTAAAAGACTGCGAACAAGCAACAAGCCATAAATAACATAGGGCATCAATTTTTTATTATGGTAAACATCATGTCTTATCTTGGAAATAAACAACAATTTTGGATTTTTTTGCCCTCACTTGTTCTAGAACTGAATTTCACAGCCTCTTATCCAGATAGGTGAAGTCTGAGTGGTACAAAATAAAATAAATACTTCGTATGTTTGTTTGTTTAGGGTTCCAAATATCAGCATCTCACTTTCAAAAGATGCATCAGGAATATTGATTAAGTTGTGTCAAGATGATTATGCTAGAAATAGTCAGACCTATTTTCAACCTTCAAACTCAGAATAATCTTTCTATTTTTTCCCATGTGGTCTTTCTGTGTAAAATACAAGAGACACAAATGTCAATTCAAAAAGAGAAAGCTAATTTTGTTTTTTTTCTTCATAGTACAATTTTATTGGAGTTTATTAATTATTTTCATCTTCCTTCTCTTCTGTGTCAGAACTCTAAATGCATTATTAAAATTTCAGCATTTCTTTTCAAAGTGAAGATCAGGTGTTAGCCACACTCTATTCATAATGTTCCTTTACTCACGAATTCTAAAATTTATCACTACTGGGAGACAAAGGAAATAAGAGATAGGCAAGTAAAAAGTTTAGCAGAAAATTATGGACTTCAGCAGCCATTGAATAAAAGGCTTAATACTTAATTTAATGCTTTATTTTAGTTAAATATGAAAGCAACATTCAGATGGAAATAAACATTACATCAATCAACCATTCTCCAGATTACATCCAAGATACCTCTCACAGAAAGAAAAGCATGGTTGTACATCTGGCACAAAAAAGCTGAAAGGCAAAAGGAAGCATTCTAGGATTTGATTATGTACTTGTTTTTATGGTAGTTAATACTAATTTTGACAAGAAACCTCAGCTATTCAGTTGCTCACGTTTTTTGGGAGTTAAATATTATCATGTCATTCAAGCATTGAAAATAAGAGAGGTTTACCTAAAATTAAGAGATCAAAACTCTTTTGTCTTCTTTATTAATATGAGCTTGAAATATCAACATCTAAGTTTCATTCAGCAGTGATCATAAGATCTTCTTCTGGGAGGGAGCTCAGCTGATCCCTAGGCAAAGCCCCTGCTCAAAGCAGTGGATAGGAAATTAGCACTTGCATCTAGTTTGATCTTGAGCTCTTCCAAGCATAAATACGGCTTAACTTTAAATAATGGTAACGACTTCCAACTCTTGTTTGTCCTCACAAAGAAAAAATTATTCTTAGAGATAGTTGTAATGATTCTTGTTTCAATTTAGGCCTATCTTTCATCTTACTATCACACACCATACTGAAGAGTCTGGCTCCATCTTCTCCATATCCTTCAAGTATCATTCCCCTCAAAGCTGCCTCTTCTACAGACTGAATATACCCTAGACACTCCGCCTCTTTTCCCAGGATAAGTGCTCCAGCTCTTCCAGTCATCTTGGGAAGATTTGACGATCTTCTGTTTATTGATATCTTTCTCACAGTGAAAGACCTCAGAGTGGATACAATATTTCTTGTGTTGCTCTTATCCTAGGAACTGACAGGTAGAGGTGACCAGAAGGACGACTTATAAAAAATGTCTGACAATGTTGTTTTGCCTTTTGGAGGGGAATGAGTGTCTGTATCTACAGGCGTTAAACATTTGTCAGCAAAAATCTCTGTGATATTATGGGTGTCCGCAAATGCGTTTGAAAGAGTGCTATAGGTATGTGGAATCAAACGGACTCCTAGGACTGTCCACAGGAGGGAATGACACAAACCTCAAGAATGTGGATGGACATTCCTTTTTCATAAGATGCCATTACAGAAAAAACTCCAATCAGGATGATGCTTCTCCAACCCAGACAGTAATCTAAGTAAGATTGCCAGCAGGATAATTTGCGCAGCATGATCAATGGGAAACTGATATATCTCACAAAGCTCAAAATCTGCTGGCTTCTCTTTAAAACAATTGTTTAAAAATTATAGACTTTTTAAAACTTTTTCTTTTGTCTTTTATTTTTAATTCCCTGAAGAGAGCACAGTGGTTGTGAAAATATTTCACTATTTTACCAGGCATGTACACATATGCACATAGAATTCTATATTATGTCTTGTTTATATTTGCATTATTGGTATGGTGACAAGTCATGTTTCCATGAAAAAAAGAAATATATCAGGGAGGAAACCACACCCAAAATAGAGTAACATACCAGTGCAAAGAGATTATTGTATCTTTCCATCAAAATATGCTTTCAAATCTGCACATATTTAAAAAATTGTAGAATCTCAACACTGAATTCAACACCTTTAACTTGTTGAAGCATCTAAGAGAATGTGTTTTCTCCCTTGTCACTTTAATTCAGATTCTTGTACAAATTTATATTGCCCACAGAATTAGCCACAAGGGTAAAGTAACACAGCAACTGTTTCAAGAATAAAGAAATTGTGTCGGGGTATTCATTCTAAGATTTGCTTGTGCACTTTGCCATTAGCATCTGCAATGTGGGTTTGTGAAATTGCTTTAGTTATATGATATCTCTATCAGACAACTGGTTATTAATTTCTCCATAATCTCCCATCAGAAGCACAATAGAAAGACTATAAGAAGCTAAAAAGTCTCGTCCAACCAGATGGAATCACCAACCCAGCAATGTACTTTCACAGCTACAACTTCAGAGATAAACATATATAACAGGAAGGAGGCACTTTTTTTTTCATCTTCGTATTTATGTTTTTGTATTTTTTTGGCTTTTTTAATAAAGAATCTGACCACAAATTTTAACTTGTGCCTCCATATATGAGGTCTAGTCTTCTGAGATTTTGTTGTGGGTTTTTTGGTTTTTTTTTTTTTTTTTTTTTTTTTTTTTTTTTTTTTTTTTTTTGGGGGGGGGGATTTGTTTGTTTATTCATTTTTGCTTTGTTGCATTTTTTTTTTTTTTTTAATTTCAATATCTTCGAATAATCTTCTGCAATGGGAATAAAAAGTTGCCATACTCACAAAAGCATGAAACTGGTATCTTCCCAAGTATTAACTGAAGGAGACTTGTCACTGCTTATAAAGAAAGAACATAAGATTTTTTGGTTGCAGATTTCATTGGAAGTGTAAAAGCTGTGGGTTTTGTACAATACTTAAGTTTCCTTGTTCTTATTAATTATACCTGTCAGTCACTGTCAAATTTTCTTCTTTGAGAAGGCCTTCCAGCTCTATGGTGGGAGATGTACCTGTCTTTTCAACCAATCTCTGCCAGTACCTTGTAGATTGATCTCTGTTTTAATTGCCTTGGTGCAAGTCTTTTGTGGTGAAGTTTTGCCTCCCCTCCTAATTCTAATGAATAGAGTCATTGTTGAAAACGTGGAGGTTTAACATTGACTAATCTTGGCTGTCTGCAGCGATGCAGAAACATGTTGGCTAGTCAGACAGGTGGCTCCTTTTCATGTGGTATTACAATACAGCTAGTTTTTATGAGTTGCTGTTTGTATGCCAGACTCAGAAGATACCCATCCTAGTCATTTTCCACTTTCTACATGTACGTGCCTGGGAGGCTGATTGCTGAGCCATGATCTCAAGGGAAGGAAAAGATGAAGTTATTTAAAATAACTAGTGTGAAAGTATAGCAGAGTGCATTTCTGCTGACTAAAATGGCTAATTGTCGATTACAAAAATGTCCTTAATGAAGAAGCAAGGTCACCTGAACCAATAAGATCCAATATTTGCATTTGGAGAGAATAGGAAAAAAATTATGAAGGAAGTGAACGTTTTATTAAAACTGAGAGTTGGAAAAAATGCCAAACCAAATCAAATCAACCCCAAATCTCAATACCTTGTATTTTTGGTGTGATTATTTTGTTTCAATTTTACAAAATCTTTTCCTTGTCTATTTTCCCTTACTATTCTTATTCTTAAAATAAATCTAGAATTTTTGATACTTGTTCACATTATGTGTGGGAGGGTAGAATTCTTAAACACATTCTTTTATCCATGAAATACGGCCATGCCTGCATGGAACCTCACTTTTTAGCACTTTTTAGCAGCACCCAGCAGCTAGTCACAGTAACCAATGGCAATAAATGGTGAATCAAGATGAACATTTCCTGGATGGCTCTGAAAGAATTCACTTACAGAACATGTGAGATGCATTCGGTGCCCTTATGAGAGCTTAACAAGTTTTCTCTATGAAAATTCATGTAAAATTTGTCTTTCTTCAGTGCTATTTTGTAACTGTTTTCTGCCACACCCCTTCTACCTCCTCAGAAATGTATTATGCTTCTGGTTAGTTTTAAACTACTTATGATAGGGAAGAGATAACATTATTTTTCAACTATTTGATTGGAATAAACAAGGCATTTCAGAAAAGCAGATTTCTAAGGTGATACAAGTTATTTTTTCAGGTAAGTGTTAGAGTAAGAACAGTTTTTGGAACTCTCCGACCACCACCCACTTTAATTGAAGTCAGGTTTTTTTGTCATATTTAATAGCTACTGATCTGACATTTCATTCTGAGCTTGTTTGCATTGCAGTAGGCAGGGATAAGCTGAAGAAAAGTCAGTTCCCAGATTGTGTGAATGATAGTCCTACTCTAGAATTTGTTTATATATCTCTGCTTAGCAAAGATGTAGTGATAGTCCATCCTGAAATATAAACCAAACCCAGATGGAACAGCAGGAGACTTGAGAAAGAAGGGCTTAAAATTATTTCTCACACTCTGTCCTACCTGAATGTAGTCAGGTCAGTCTAAATTTATCATTTTCCCTTCCCCTCTGCAGCCTGAGATGTATTCTTACCCTCCTGGAGTTACCAGGTTTGGGAACTCTTGGCACATATAGTTTGTGGGTAGGCAGTAAAGAGGAAATCAATGATATGTCTATACAGTGGACGCAAAATGTGTTACACAGCTGTTGTTTTCTCTGTAAGGTATAAGTAATCCTTAGAGGGTGAGACCTATGAAATACAACAGCCATGGTCTGAATGGCTTGGTGCCACCAGAGCAATTTCCTTCAAATGATTTCTATTCAGTGTTAACCAATAGCACATGAATCATCAGGCCAAATTCATTTCAGATGTACAACTCTCTTCATTCTATATACATTTGATCTCTGACTGGGATTAGGTGAAACATGTAGAGTAGCAGTATACACTTCCCATAAAAAACCACATATGGACTTTCATTGGAGAGGATGACTGTAAATATTCAAGAGAAAAGAGAAGCAGTGGAAATTTTGTGGTTGTGCCTTCAAGTTGATACTACAAAAAAATTCCATCATAAACTGGAATAGTTCAGATATTAACTAGCAGATCTCTGACAAAATGACATACACACCTTATTAAGAACAGTCACACGAAAAGAAAATAAACACTATTTTAATTGTGGCTCTTTCTGCACACTTATTGGAAGAGATTGTTCTGAAATGGCACTTCTTTATGTAACAATCATGTCTGAAGTTTTCCTCTTTTTTCCTGTAGAAGTGAGATTGAGTGATTACTTTTCAATCTCTCTGCCAGTTTTTTACAAGGTCTTAATCTTATTCAAGAGGTAATAGACTAAGGAATATATTGAATACACTGGGTAATTAACTGAAATTGAAGTCATTAAACAACTAGAAGAAGTGGCAGTTCTTAAAGGCAGATTTTGAAAAAAAATAATAGTAGCATGAATGATTATAAAGAACTGTTTCAGAACACGAACAGGAGAGACAAAAGATTAAGGATGTGCTGTGGCTTTTTCTAAATTCTAAATAACATCTTTCCCATATGTATGTTCCAAGTCTGCACATATATATTTTTGCTAGCATAAGGAAAACTCGATCAACTCTGTGTGTAGATAACTAAATTCTCATACATATCTATCTGTTAAAATGAAATTTTGTATATAGCCTCCACTACAAGAGGTTGAGTTTCAAAGGCTGTCAAAAGGCTTTTAAAATTATTTTGATCTTGAGCCTAGGAGCCTGAATTTTATATTTGGATGCTGGGTAATATACACTAGCCATCCCAAAGAACAAAGCCCAGACAGCACCCTGTTTGACTTGCTGTTTGAATGGAAAAGGACTTTTCTGTTTGTGTTTCTGTTACAGTCAGATACACTTGCTCTCTCATGGTTTCCAACATGGTATTAGCAAACAAGAAAGGGAAGTAAAATACCATCTAATTTGAGGAGTTTGTCTATACAACCTGCAAATATACAACAGGAACTGGAAATCATAGAATCATAAAATAGTTTGGGTAGGAAGGGACCTTAAAGACCATTTCATTCCAACAACCCCCTGCCATGGCCAGGGACACTTCCCTCAGCTTCTCTGGGCAACCTCCTCCAGTGTCTTACCACCTTGACAGTAAATAATTTCAGGTTACCCTGCCCTCCTTCAGTCTGAAGCCATTACCCATGTCCTGTCAGTACATACCCTTACAAAAGGTCCCTCCCTATCTCTAGGTACCTTGAGGTACTGAAAGACTACTACAAGATCCCCCCAGAGCCTTCTCTTCTCCAGGCCAAACAACTCCAACTCTCTTGGCCTGTCTTATAATAGATGTGCTCCAGCCACCTGATGACATTTGTTGCCTCCTTTGGACTAATTTCAATGGTCAGTGTCATTATTTTGGGGCCTCAAAGCTGGATGAAATATGGGGTCTCATGAGACCAGAGTAGACTATCAGAGTATCAAGGTACATGAAATAAGTGCATAGACTTTATTCCTCTTGGCAGAAAAAATACTACTATCAGAAATCTTTTGTTCTTCTTGGTCGGGTCTGGTGGGGGCAAACAGTATGATCACATAGCCAGATCCCTGTGAAATAGCACTCCTGAGATTCTCAAAAGCCACTTCAGAAGTACAGAAGGACTGGAAAAGGACTTTTCCAGTTGTGTTTCTGTTGTAGTCAGATACACTTGTTATTGAAGACCTCATGATTTCCATACTTGGGACTTTCTAGAACATTCCAAAGAACAATAGTTCATTGTGCCTAATTGAGGTCACAGTTCTTTCTGAAAGGGCAGATGAAGGTGAATTTAGATGTGTCTAAATTCCTACCCACACCATATGAATTTGCATTGCTGGTGTGTCACAGAACACTTCTCCCCTGCAGAATAGGCACAGTGTCTGTCTCTCAGTCTACATCTAACCTAGTTAGACTGTTATCACCCTTTCTGGTGGCTTGTCTGAAGGTAGACATTCAGAGGGTAAATCAGGAGAGAAGAGAGGAAGATGTAGGAATTGATGAGACTGTAACTGTCAAGACAATCTTCTTTTAGTACCCACATCACCAATTCACTGGAGCAAGCACTATGACCATGTATCACTATAAAACTCAAATTTAATTCTTTCTCTCTCTGGGACTGGAGTTTGTATATATCTAAAGTGATCAAGCTGATTGCAAGTTGCACGTGTTTCAGATTTTAAGTAATGATGGTTATCACAAGACTAGAGTTGGATTTAAAAAAATGTCCTACTTCCTATAAAACCCAGACTTTATAAACATTTACAGCAATATATAATTATATAGAGTAATTAAAATATTGATTTCAATCTCTTATTTCCTCCCTACATTTTTCTTCTGTGCTTTGGGTTTTTTTTTTTAAATAGCCTTTTTAACAAGGAGGAATCCTTTGAGAAAGATTTATGGAGGATATGAATGGCAGTAATTCTATTTGCTAAGTTGACAAATATAATAGCCAGTATTTTAAAATTAACTTTGATGAGTACTTATGTCTACAGCTGTTAATCCCTTCTTAAGAGATTAATGTAACTCTCATTGAAAATCTCTAGGCAGGGATAGATTTGATTCCTAAATAAATTAAAGCTAAATCTAAATAAAATTAACACACAATTTGAATATGAACATTTGGTAAATTGTTCATACCACACCATCAAAGTATTTTGTGTCTTGATATGGTTCAGAGAATAAAGTACTCTCTGTGTTGCTGACTGATTCTTTTACATTGTTTGCTGGTGTGAAATTCTGATAAAAATAAAATAACAGCTAATATTCTTAAAAAGGAAGGGTGAGGATATGACAACAGATTTACAAAGGTACTTGGGTTACAATATATACAGATACGTTGTTAGCAGAATTTTTAAATTAAGTAAATAACAACTTTTTAAAAAAATTACTGGTGTTCAGGGTCCAGCATAAAAGCTTCTTTTTCAAATACCTGAAATTGCTATTTGAAAGTTTTATGTTCAAATCCTTTTGTAAAGCTGAATGATTCTTTGTAGAATTGCAGCCAAGTGAAGAATAGAGCATTTTTTAAAACACTTGTCAATTTTTGAAGTATTACTAAAAAATATGACACAGATATATTCAGTGTTAAGTTTTTAAGATGGACTTGTTTGGTTTTTTTTGTTTGTTTTTTTTTTTTTTTTCAAGTAGAGGAATTATATAATTTATGGATAAAAGCACTATGTGAGATTCAAGTTAAATACATTTCAGGATATTTCCTGATCTTTATGAAGTAAACCTCCTTCTTAAGTGCACTAGAGCACGACTGATTGGTTGCATTACAGTAATTTGTTGCTTTCTCTAGGAGATACTAAACTTCATGAACTTTCCATAGATTACAGTAAGGAAAAATTCTCTCTGGACATAAAATGCACATTTGGCAGCTGAGATAAGTTGAACATTGCTCCTGCTGGCTCAGTCAAAACAATATTCCTCTGGCAGAATTTTAAGTATCCAACACGAACTGTGTTCAAAGTTTAATCCTCACTGAAGTTGAGGGAAGTGCCCTCTTTTGTCTGATCAATTCAACCATAATACAGTTTTGCTATTTCAAAACCATGGGGGTCTATTACTATTTTTTGCAGAACAAATATGATAGTAGTAAGAACTTTCATAACTTTTAATACACAGATTGTTTTTTCCTTAAGTTCTTTTACTGGAAAAAAATTAAATAAGAACTATAATTGTAGACACTGGAAAGTTATGTCCTCCTCCTCCCCCTTTTCTTTATATTTCTTTGGGAACTTATTATTTTCTTCTTCTTCTTTATACATTTGCTCTAACTTTTCAGAACACACTCTGAAAAAAAAGTGTAAAATGATGAAAGTCAAAGTTTGAAAGAAAAATATTCCAATGCACATCATACAAATCTACATTAGCTTCTTAAACAATATCCTTCCTATATTCAAGGCCTGTAAAAGTAACTATAAAATTCTTTATTTTGCTGATTTTTTTCTATAGAATTGAACTTTCAGAATTTATACATTTCAGGTTCCTTTTCTTTCTAGCTTTATAAAGGTAAAACATAATGAAATCTTATAAAATCAACTATAAAAGTATACAGTGTCTATTAAAATGAATGTTATTTTTGTGTTTATTCTTTTTATTTACTCAATCATTATTTTTTTCTGTGAGATTTTTTCCACATTTAAAATAGAATTCTAATTATGCTATAGCAGTTTTTCTCTACTCCTTGCTGATAGGAAATTGACTGTTCATGCATGGTACATGAAAGTGTTTGCTGTCGTCCATGTTTCTTGTTTAAAGACAAGAAAAATTTAATACTAATTAAAAAAAAAAAGACACAAGTGTGAAATGCTCTGAAAATTATTTAACATTGCTGCCTATTAAATTAGAGGCAGGTTTTAGTGTATGATAATTTGGTTTGATTTTATCCATCAGACAGTGGCTAAAACTAGATTCTCCTTAACAGTAATATTCTGCCCACTTTGCATTCTGTGCTCTGCAGACGACTTGTACTTTGACTTAAGTTTTATTTTTACTACTGATCTATCTGGCCTTAGTATGAGACTCTGTGGAGTGGGTGGTGGTGGTTTAGGTTGGATTGACTGACTATTAAATTTTCTGTGAAATAGGTTAGTTTATAGTTGTTTAGTAGTATGCCTGATCATGGTGTTTTTATTGTTCTGGCCTAGTTTTAGCATGCAGTAAAAATGTTATGAGAAATCAAGGCTGGCAAATAATTTTTTATACTCTGTTAATTACAATAAATTTTATTTTAAAAAAGGATTAAGAGACAGAAATTAGTAGAAATATTATCATAAACTATTATCATACTTCAAATAGTGCCAAGATAAATTGCATGATGAATATCCTGTTAGTTCCAGTTATGTATGTTTGTACAGAATTTCATAGAATTATTTGCTTCTTCTAATCTCTGCTGGTTTTGGCTGGGATTGAGTTAATTTTCTTCACAGTGGCTGGTATGGAACTGTGTTTAGGATTTGTGCTGAACACAGGCTGATAATACAGAAATGTTTCTGTTATTGCTGAGCACAGGTACACAGAGCCAAGACATTTGCTTCTTTCCCTAATGCCATGCTGGTGAGGAAGCTGGGGGTTCTTAGGAGCCTGGGAAGAGACAGAGCTGGGACAGGTGACCCAAACTGAGCAAAGGGATACTCCAGACCATCATTCTCAGATGTCATATACATCATATAGAGCGGAGGGAAGTAAGAGGAAGGGGGATGCATGTGGAGTGATGGGTTTGTCTTCCCAAGTCACCATTACACATGACAGGGCCCTGTTCTCCTGGAGATGGCTGAACACCTGCCTGCCCATGGGAAGCAGTGAATTAATTCCTGGATTTACTTTGCTTTTTAGCGTGGCTTTTTCTTTCCCTAATAAAGCATTTTTATCTCAACCAATGAATTTTCTAGTTTTCATCCTTCTGATTCTGTCCCCGATCCTGCTGGTAGAGAGTGAACGAGTGACTTGGGGGACTTGGCTGGGTTAAACCATGACATAATCCAATATATTATTGGTTTAGAAAAATCTGTGGTTCAGTGGGGAACTTAGCAGGAGGATTTTTTTTATCCAAGGAATTGTATTTCTAAAAGTGCTCTACTGCTCAGAATTCAGAAGGCACAATACTAATCTCTCTGAAAAAAAATCTCATCTGAAGATTTTCTAAGAAGGTTTGACTTTAACTCCAGCGTCTGAGGAGCATATAATGAATGACTGGTGACCTATTTTTTGCTCTTTAGAGCTTTATGAATTGTGCCCTAAATTCCAGAGTCATCTATGACATCCTTGCTAAGAGAGTTTGAAAATAAAGCATTGGAATGGGGACAAGACTGTAGTGTCACATCATTCAAAAAGAAAATATTGTATTTTACAAATTGTTGGGATAACAGCAACACCTTTTCTTGGCTTTGAAATAAAGGATCAATTTATGAAAGGTCAAATGAAGAGTTTGTGAAATCCTATAAGTTTCATCTCCACATTTTTATTTCATAGGCTGATGAAAAGTCATATGAAAATGGAAAAGGTTTTACAGATGGTACAGAGATCTAACTCCATACATATCTACAGGCTCTGAAGAGTAATGCAGTGCCCCTGGCGTATCATGCACAGAGAAACACCACAGAATATATGGAAAGTCAGAGTCTGTTTTATTAATTTCCTGATGGAATTTCAACAAACCAAGGTGATTTAACAGATTGAGATAGGCTTTCCTAATGCTTATCATCGTTTTTTGCAGTACATCAGTTAACTAACTCAACTGTGACAATCAAGTGCTGTTGTATTTAAGTAAGAAAATGAAAGTTTGGTTTTCTTTTACTCTTTTCAGTTGTCCAGCCTAGTCATTCAAAGTTTTTTAACCTACCCTGTCCTTCAAAACACAAATGCAATGAGACTTGAACAACTATTTGCAAGTGAGGACATGGTTAGTTTTTCAGCATATAGACACACTTCAAATACTCTGTTAAAAGAGAACTTGCTATGCAGCCATGTCACATCAGCCAGAGAGCTATTGTAGAGCTTTAAGGAGATAAGAAAAATTACAGCTAAATTAAATTTTTTAAAAATGGAATGAAATAAATTATAAAACAACAGTAGGGTCCTTTTTATCTATTTTAAGGAAATTGGTTAATTTAGCACTTGAATGTAAATATGCCTTCTCCATATGCCAAGAAATGTCAAATGAGTGTGGTATAATTACTCTGGCATTATTCAAGTATTATTCTGTGTAATCTAAACACATCTTGTGTTTTCATGAGATAGTGGTAGACAGATTTAAAAAAAAATCTTCCTAGACTGAAATAGCCAGTGTTGATAGATATTGCATTATTTATATTATGTGTAATTAAATAAAAGAAAAAAACAACATTAGTAGAGAATGTAAGACTGATAGTTCAAAATGATAAATCGTCCCTTCTAGATCAGGTAGAAATTGAGGTGTAAGGGTGATTGTTTAGTGCATTTTATCCTCCTCTATATCATCCCTCAGTTGTCCCAACATTATAGGTATACTTCAACTTTGAGGCTATTGTAAAGAAGAAAGAACATGAAAAGAAGTTAATTTTCCAAAAGTTGTTGCATCCTCAATACCAAAGATATTAACAATGCAGGAAATATGTATGGTAGTGATAAAGTCTGCAATGTAGGTAACTGGCTCCTTCATCAACACATTTTTTATCAAGTAAACAGGACCAAATAATTCATATAGCCTCCAGTTTCTCTTTAATATAGCTTTTAAAAATATAATTGGAGTGAGATGGGATGCTAGCTACATCTTTACATTAGTTATACATTGCTCCCTAAAACTGTGACTGAGCACTTTGGAAAGGCATATTTGTATCTAATAATAGTGACTCAACACCCAAAGAAAAAGATATGGGCTTTTCATATTAGTTTTCCTTATCTGAATGCTATCAAGAATGTTTGCCATTAGGACACCCCTTAATATTTCTTCCTATCTTTGTTTAGACATACATTTAGAAAAAAAGACATAAAAGGGTCTTAGGTGTCCTACCAAAGGTAGTCTGAAAACTAAGTGTACCAGTGTATACAAAATCATAGAGTCATAGAATAGTGTGGACTGGAAGGGATCTTAAAGATTCTTTGTTTCTAATTATCCTGCTATGAGCAGGGACACCTTTCACTAGATCAGGTTTCTTAAGCCCCATCCAACCAGCTTTGAACACTTTCAGGGACCTTTCACAACTTCTCTGGGCAACCTCTTCCTTACCGCCACCAGCAAACGTATGTCATGCATAGAGACTAAGGTAAGAAATAAAAAGTAATAGATAGATATAAAATGTGATGGTGATAACAACAACTTTGTTCATTTCAAAACAGTGATGGACAAATTTCTCATGCATTAAGATTTCTTATTTGATGGATGTGCCATTCTGCAAGTTGGTGGTTCAGCATTAACTTTAATAGAAAGAGACATCACACTGCTGTGCCTCACTTTTAAAGGAATTACCATTGCTGCCTATACTCAGCACTTAAATTGGATTGAAGGAAGTGCCATATCCATCCATCATTGCCAAATGATAGATTTTCATCAGTTCTTCACAAAATTGATTTACTTAGACAGTCTGCTGAGATAAATTTAATGCTCTTTAAGAGAAAGAATATTCTTGGCCTTGGCAGCTGAATATCTACCACTGAAGAAGAGTTTATAGAACAGTAATATACTGCTTAAGGAAAATCTTATACCAAAATATGTTGTTCTTTTCCTACATTTTTTAGTTGCTTATCTTGTATCTCTTATATTAGCTAAGAATATATTACTTTCCCATGGGTTTAAATTTTATTTGATTGATTTTGTAAAATCAACCTTAAGAGAAAGTAGGAACAGGAAACTTTATTTTTGTTATCTTATTAATGAATATGTATTCTTACCTTAATCTGAAGTTAATATGGAAAGAATACCAAATAATAAATATAAATTTGTGATCTTAGAACTGGGAAGAGTGAACAGGAAAGTGAACAATGATATGTCTCTTCTCTGCCATGAATTTAATATATTTAAATGAAAACCCACCTATACACATAAAACAAAGCTTGAACTAATTCCATGACTTGAGATTAAGTACTGAATCCTCATATAACTCTTACTATAGACTGTTAAATATAAAAACATAAAATGGTTTGTGATGGAAGGGACCTTAAAATCATCTTGTTCCAACTCCCCTGCCATCAGCAGGAAAACCTTTTACTAGACCAGGTTACTCAGATCCCCACCCATCCTGGCCTTAAACCCTTCAGGGGATAGGGAATCCACAACTTCCCTGGGCAGCCTGCTCCAGTGTCTCACACCCTCACAGTAAATAATTTCTTCCTAATATCTGATCTGAATCTACCTTTGTCAACTTAAAACCATTTCTCCATGTCCTTGTAAAAAATCCCTCTCCAGCCCTCTAGTAGGTCCCTTCAGGTACTGGAAAGTCTCCCTGAAGCCTTCTCTCTTCAGGATGAACAACCCCAACTCTATCACAGAGTCTTAATTAGGAGAGGTGCTCCAGATCTTCAATCATCTTAGTGGCTCCTTCTCACTGCAACAGTTTTATGCCTTCCAAGCGTGCATCTGTATTTAAAATAATAACTGCAAATAATTATCGAAATTAAATATTCCAGTTGTGTTTGAAGATGTAGACCCCAAGTGCTATCAATCCTAACAAGATGAACAAATAATGCGTGTCATACCTGGCCAGGTAGTTGGTCTGTCTTTGGTATACCCAGAACAAATTATCAAGTTTTAATTATTCCACTTTTCCACTTCCTTGGACGGGAAGTTAACTCAGTGCTCAGAGCTCAGGTAATGCAGAAGAGGCTATTCAGGATACAGTGGCATAAAGGAAGAATACTCTAAGGCATTTCATAATTAGCTGCAAATGTGAAGAAGATAAAAAATAGGAAAAGAACTTATTCTAAACATTTAAGCATTAAATTATCCATCTAATGGAGCTGAGACAGGAGAGATTTTCATTAAAAAAAGGGAAAATAGTAATAGGTCGTCTGGTCAAAAAGTCAGGGTTATTTTTCTACTGTACAGGCAAGAGGAGACTAGTTCCCTTAAATTACCAGAATTTGTGCAAAGAAACTGTGCTTTATTAGGTGCTATCTACTGATATTTATCAGATAGATATGGAGAACTTCAATACTTACTAATGACAGTGTGACCTTGTTAATTTTAAAGCTGTAATTTCTATTTCTAAAAAATTCTAACTTTTTTTTTTTTTTTAAATTTCATCATTTCTTCTGTGATATGCCTATCTCAGTTGTGTCATGTCCCACATTAAGGTCCTGGAAGGTTTAGAGGCTTACAAAAGAAAAGAAATTTAGTAAGATAAGCAAGCCATATATATATATATAGCACAATTTAATGAGAAATATGTTCTGAAAATGGATTTATCTAAAAATGTCCTCCATTATTATTTCACATATATTTTCTGATAACTTGAACTGACTTTTGGAACCCATTCTTCATTGAAATATCTGTTTTCTCTATGAGCTTTTGTCAAGAAAATCTTCCAAGCATGTTTCTTTCTTGGTAAATTTGTTTGCTAGTCTAAATTTCTGCATTAAAGGCTGTTATGTTTCTAATGAAACTTGTCTGAATCAAGACTTGTTTCCAGTAAATATTGACTATAACTTAGTGAACATCAATGGAAAAATAATGCTTCTACTAAAGTAACAAAATATACCAGGATCATCCATAAAAAGTTCTGTACTTATTAATTTCATACAAATTAAAGAATTTTTTTTAATTGTTAAGTATGATAGTAAAGCATGCAAATTTCATGTAGTCTAATCAATTGGGAAAACACTTTTTCCCCCTGAACATAAACTTCCATGCCTACCATTATTTGAACTTAAATAAAAGCATTATTAGTACAAGCACTTGAATGAAGAAGCTTTTACCAAGTCTGTAGTTCACCTGATTCAAGTAGTATAAAATATCCATAGTCAAATCCACCTCCTGATATAGGCATGTTTTGAAACACACCTTCAATGCAACCAGGTATTTCTAATGTTTCACTGAATGTTGGCAAATTTTACTGTAAGAGTTAAGACATAAGCTGAGCAAATAATTTAAGCAATAACATTCAGTCAGATTTATATCAGGGTTTTCCTGAAGTAAGAAATGCCTGTGAAGGCCACTTGATGGGGATTTTGTTTATCACTTCAACAGAATTTTGCAGAAATGCAGAATTAAATGTACTCAGGTACATGATAGTGATGAGATTAGAATTGCAACAAAGCTTGCTAATTGACGTCTGTACCAAATGTGTCCAGAATGGTTTCAATTTTGTGACTGATTGTGTAGAAATTGGAAGAGAATAACTAATTATAATAAATGTACACATTTTAGTAAACATTATAGTGTTTGTTTCTCAGTGTTCTCTGCTCATCTGTTAGCAAACTTGATTCACATCTTCAAATTATATATGTAAATTGTAATCTATAGATTTCAATGCTTCTTTTTTAATCAAGCACCTGCAAAGAGTCAGCATTTTACTCTTTGTTTATGATTATGTTAACCTTCATTATCCACTGATTATGAGATACATCAACTGAGGAGCAAACTGAACTTCTAAGCACACATTTGGAAGTATCCCCAAAAACAAGGGAGTATGCATATAAATTGTAAGTCATGAGTGACGAGGGACTCAGCAATACCACCCTGCTGTGAGCAGCTGACTGTTTACAAACACACTGGCACAGCATCCAGTTATTCATAGACAATGTTACGCAGCCATGAGCATCTTTCAGAATGGAAGCTGAGTGTGCAGAGTTGAAAAGTTCATGAGCGACCTATAACAACAACGATAGCACAGAGGGCCCTCAAAAATGCTCTCTGCAAGACACGGAAATACTAGGAAAAATTTCAGCATAGAATCTAACAGAGTTATTAATAATCTGATTTTTTTTTTTTCTGTCCCAGGAAGTTTTTTTTATATTTTCATTCAAAATTATGATGAAAAGATTTATATTTTAGAAAAAAAAACTTTCCAGTGGGTCTGTAGGATAATATATCATGACAATATTAACAAAATTTCTTTATGAAGTACCTAAACACTGTGGTTTTTTTATTGTAAATATTACATATTTCTTGTGTCGTTTTTATGACCATCCTAGTTCTCAACTTTTTATAATTCAGTTTACCTTCAGACCCAAAAATATGATACTTCTTGAGAATGACAAAATGTCAGGTTAAAATCTTTAAATATTTTTTTTCTTAAAATGTATACCTTCAATTAAAATTTACATATTTTTTGTACAAATTTTCAACTTTCCGATTTTTTGGTAAAAATACAAAATATCTGCTGAGTTACCTTATAGGTATAACTATTAGTAAAACAGGTGAGAACAGCCATTAATTGAATATATGCTGCAATAAGTAGAGTTTGAGGTCATTATAGGACAAGTTAAACTGGTATTTTGAAAAAAAACAAAACACATATACTGTGTTGAGGAATAAAGATGAAGCTTCAAAGATAATGTGATAGAAAAAGACCAGTTTCTGTCACAGGCTAGAAATGCTTCAATTCAATTTACAGATATTTTTGTTCTTGCTGAGGTAATTCTGGCTTTTGTGTTATTTGGCATCATGTCAGACTACCCCTTTTAATACCTTCCAGGGCATTTGACTTCTTTTACATTGGTTATGTACACAGAGAGAATACAAACTAATAATCCAAGAAAACACCAGATACGTGCTACAACTTGCATGTGAGGCTGTAGGAATGAATTGAGAAAAGGAAACATTTTTATTTAAATGAACCATCTATTCTTGATTTAAAGGAACCCCTCATTCTTTATCAAATAAGCAAAGAACTTTTTGAACTTTTTTTTCCTGCAAAAGAGATGATGTTAAAAAAAAAAATTAAAAATCAGATGGTGTAATTTCATATAGATAAAGACTGTGAGAGAAAACACATACAAATGTTACACACCTAACACACCTGATGTGCTTAAAACCTCAATGATAAAAAGGGAGCTTTAGTTACTAAGAAATCAGAGCTATGAAAGCATGAAATAGGCTATCATTATTTACAGTAGACATAATTTATGGTTTGCTGCTTCTTTCCTTTTGTCCTTCTGTTTCAAGCATGCTAAACTCAGTGAAAAAACATCCAAAATAAAAATGCAAAAAGAATGCTACATATTTCCTTACATATACACAAGACTCTTCAACTTTTGTTTGTTCACTTTAGAGGCGGCATTTTTAATAAAAATAACAGAAATATAAAGAAAAAACATTCTATCTGTGACATCAGCTGACATTCAGAATTTGATGACATTAACATTACAGTTTTCCATTAATTTCATTGGAAATGGAATGCTATATCACATCCCTAAAATTTGTGGTGTTTTAATTCAAATCACATGGATTTCTTTCTGTTATTTTTTGCTGTACCTTTAATGATTTGATACCTTAAATGTCTTAATATCTGATGAAGTGGTAGAATTTAGAAAAGGCATGAAACGTAGTAGTGAATTTTAAAAATAAATGAGAACATTTACCTTGTTTTGAGATGACATTTTTGCATTAAAAACAACTTATCTCATCTTATGTGTGAATCGGTGTGTGTCAAGCAGTGAGAATAGCAGTGAGTGGCAGAATTGCTTTAAATAAATGTGTAACCTCTGAAGAGAACTCTGCTCCAGCACATCTTTACAGTGTGAAACCAACTAAGTGTATAACACCTGTGTGCTTTTACAATCCAAACAAAATAAGTATGAATGCTTGTAAAGAATTTACACAACTTATTATTGAGACAACAATTTCATGCAGAGGTTCACTGGAAATTCAGTACCAGAGCTGTACTGATATTTGTGTGTCTTATCTCAATTGCAGAGAAAACTACAAGTACGCCAGACAATAGAGAATCACCACGAAGTTAACAGTGGACTGCATAAATACAAATTTCAGGTCATGTTCTCTATATTGTCTGTACATGCTGGGCATCATACCTTCATTTTTTATTACTTTATATATGAAGGTTGGTAGTGTTTTACATAATCACATTTTCCAAGTAAGAATAAAGACTGTATAATTGTGCCAGGTTAAAAATTTATGTGAGGAACATTCATTAGTTCCAGCAAGGGATGAAGATGTGTTTAAATTATATGTACAGGGACATATATATGACCCTTTTCCTTTTTTCCCCTCTTTTCTCTTTTTAATATTTGAATTTTAACCACGGGCCTATTTAGGCATTTTGCTTAGACAGTACAAATAAAATAATACTTAAAATTCCTCCCCCATGCCATATGCATATACTTATATTTGCTTTGAGACTGACAGCCTTGGTAGATTTTGCACATATCTTCTACATTCTGAAGCATAAACCTTTCTTGGAAGAGAAATTATAAAAGTGACATGGTTAAGTAAATTTAACATGACATGGTTTAACTTTTCTGTGTATTTCCTTCTCAAAGCAGTTTGCAAAAGCAACTGAAGCTGCCTGAAATCAGGCCACTCAGAAACTGCAGCACATTGCCTCTATAAGGAATCCCACCTTTTCCATAGCACTTTAGTTTCTGCTTTTCAACATTAAAGTGATTAAAGGCATCAATTATGCAACAGGTGAGCTGAAAAAACTATCCTAATAAATTGATGTAGGATTTAATTTCATTTCAGCTCTAATCAACAAGTGTCAACAAGATTTTTCAATGTTTGGTATTATTTAGAGCAAACCAACAAAATCCTCAAAACTCAGATTCATGTAATTTCTACTAATTGATTTGGACCTTTTTCAAATAAGGATTGAACAAACACAGAATGACCACATTCATAACAGCAAACTAAAACTTTTCTGAAAAGGAGTAGGGAAAGAAAAAACCTGAAATATGTGTGATTCCAGGGTACCATGAATCAAAAAAGAAAGGGAGTTTGAGGGGACATCAAGATGAACTTCTGCACTGCCACATACTCTGAAAAATACCAGAAGTGTCCAGAGGCTACCCTGTAAAAATCTGGCAATTACAAGCCTCTGTCATCAAATCTTGTCCAATTCTTTTCTCCAAATGCTGTGATCAGCTCCTTCCTATTGGAAACAAAGCTGAGATAGGAGAGATGCTTTATCATGTTATAGGATGTTCATAAGACTGAATCAAATAATGACTCTTTTAAAGAAGGGAGGAATTTGATAATTTTCTATTTATCAAATGTGACTGGAGGACAAATTTATAAAAGCATTTAGAGTTAAAGGACTCAGATAAACAGTCATTTCAAGAACAGCTAAGCAGACAATATTCCATCTACATTTCTGTATCTAAATGTCTTTTATTCTCTATTTGCATGCCCTTCAGAATTGCCCAGAAATTATGAAAGCAACCTTAATAATGTAATGTAAATATGTGTCTTTCTGAATTTGACTGCCCAAAATATTTCAGAGTGTGAGTGAAAGAGCAGGTCAGAGTGTAATAAACATTGCTCTTTGCCTTGACCCTGCAAAGAGTTCGCCGTGTTCAGATTAGTTGTGTATGGCTCCTGCTGAAACCTGTGGGAAATTACATTGCTCTTTTCTTCCAGGGACCCTTATTGACTTTAGGTCACAGGTTACTTAGTGCAAGTCAAGATGGTGAGTGGGCTTGTTTATGTCATGGGTAGGTGTACCCTTCAGTGTCTAGTGAGCCACAACAGTTTGTTACTTGCCTCTTTGTCTTGTATTCTCTATGACAAATGAGTCCAAGATAAGGCTAATCACAATAAGTTTGGACAAAAATCCAGCATGGCCAGTTTATCTCAGGGTAAGAACTGTTCCTGGTCTTTAATTTAGAAATGTAGGCTGTTAGCTTTAATTGTCTTCCCTGCCATTCCTACCCCCTTAAATTGGAAACACAGATGGAAAAGCAGTGAGCATATAAAATAATTTGCATCTCATTTGCCTATTATTAAATGATTAAGCAAAGCAGCATGTAGGAAGTTCTTTGGAAGAAGGAAAGCAGATCCTGAAATGGAAGAACAGAGACAATGAAGCACCTGCTGTTGGACTGAAAAATTCTTTATGACCCCCAAGAAATATCATATTTGTGAAATTTTATTAGTATTTGACCTTTTAGTCCTTAAGAACAGAAGGGAGGGGAAAGAAGAGAAAAGACAGAAACAGTAACTACTATAAGCCTCAGTATTTTTCTGGCTCTTCCATTTGCAAAGGGTCTATGACACCACTTAGGAATGCAAACATCTTTCAGTATGTATTGGGAAACCAGTGCAGTTTCTAATTATAGTCTAGTATATCAATTCTTTTGTTTTCTTTGGTAATACATATGCTCATATAGTTGTAATATGCCTTTGAGTACAGTGTGAAGTTTAATTATTCGAGTTATTGAAGAGGAAAACTTAATAACAAAAAATGAATGGTAAAGAACAAGAGATAAGTTATTTAGACTGGATGTCTACACTTTTCCTTGAAATATATCGGGATATCCACTTTGGATTTATAACACTAGAGAAATCCAAAAATAGTGTTTCTGTAAAGTGAAAGTTAAATACAGACTTAAAAAGTCAGTTTGATCCTTGATGCATAAATTCTTGACAACAGACGGTATTCTCAATTCATATGATGGTAATCTTCTGTACTATGCACAAAAATTCCTAAACTGTTGCATCCAGCTCAAATGTCAGCATCTTGGGAAGAATGTTAGCATCTAAAGAAGGTCAGAGAGCGTTCCCTAAAATGAGAAAAATGTTCATAATAACAAATACCTTTTTTTTTTTTTTTTTTTACAGCTTGGCAAAAAGGGGTTGGACTAGATGACATTTAAAGGTCCCCTCAACCCAAAGTATTCTATGATTCTATAATAAAATATTAATTGATGACTTGTGACATCCTTCAGAAAAAAAAAAAAAAATTCTATGTCTGTATAAATATAGACATCTGGGACTGAAATTTGATTGCCGTACATCAGCTGAGGTGACGAGAACATTGCAGACCAGAAAAGTTGGGAATTGAATCTCTTTATATTTTGAAAAAAAATATTATACATCAAACAATGTATTATATTATTATAAAATCTATTGTATTGGAAATATTAATATCCAAAATATTTAACTCAATTTGGAATATTTCTAGTCAAGACAGTATTTGTAACAAGTAGGAAAAAAATATGGGACAATCTCAGGCCATGCTTTATACAGGAGGACAGACTAAACACTGGCCTTAAATGCTACTGTTTTCTGGCTATCATGTCTGTGAATCATCAATTTGAGATTCTTTTTAATTGACTCAGCTCATTACAAGGGAGAACGTGGGGATTTAGTTTGTACTCTCTGAATACTGACACAGCAAGAAGCCATCAATAATGTTCATAGTTTACACACTTCACTATTGTGTTTTCTAGCCCTAATTTAATAAACTCTGAGTTGCCCTGGATACAGAAGATAAACATCCAGATTTTTCAATATAAACTGAAATTATGACATTCATTTGTCACAGCTTGTAATACACAGAATGAAAATTTATGATCTTTCAGAGGGATGAGGATTATCAGATTCAGATGATGCAAAAATCTAAGGTGTGGGCAGGTAGAATAGGAATCAAAAGGGGATTTTCTGTGGTTCATCAATATTCACTCAGTAAAAATTTCTTTTTATAATCAAAATTCCATATAGATATATGAATTGCTGGAATGTCAAACTTTAAATCACTTTCTAAAGTAGCTAAAGAATTTAGTACTTAGACTGTAATTTGTAAAATGGTTCTTTAATATTTTTGGAGCAGAAAATAAGGAGGGTATGTTTAGACTGATGTACATAATTTTTGTTATCCACATATGGATAAGACTGCTAAGCATTTTATTTTACATTTAAATACCCAGTGAAGGGATAATCACTAGTTTTTCTCAGGCAAGTCCAGAACACTGGAAAATCTCTTATTCAGCAGAAAGAGGGTCAGCATAAGGATTTATATATTCTTTTAGTAGCTTATCATGGGTGTATTTCATTGCTTTTCAGGGAATATTTCTTGAAATATCAAAGCAGGTGCCTTAAAATGCCTCATATTTTGTGCAAAAATCCTCACCCATAAAAATTCTGCTAAGCATGTTAAAACTTAATAGCTGGAATATGTCTTATTAACACACCACCATCTATGTTGAAGCAACATTATGAAACTGAAACTTATACCTAGAAAAAGTCAGGGTATGCAGTGTAAGTGATTTAATTTGAGCTTTACATTGTTTCTTGTGGTCTGAGTGACAGGACAGTGTGAAATCAATTTATAATGTTGAATATTTGAAGGCTAAGACAACAGTGTAAATGAAAGCAGGCAAAGAAAGCATAGGCATCACCAACTGATTGCAAACTAGAAGGAATTCAGGGAATTAAAAGCATATCTTTCTCTCAAAGCTACCTTTATTAACGAATATAAGCCAAATTAATTAAAGGGTTAAGATTGCCAGGAACAGGGAACAACTAGTAAAATTCTTCTGTTATACATATACTGTTGGTAGTTTCAAGTGACCCAGAAAGTACAGTTGCCTATAGAGAGGAGGTAACTAACTTGGCCTTAGTTTTATTCAAAGCTTTTATATTCTGAACAAAACCAGTAAAAGGAATAAAATCCTTAATCTTTGGGACCGTGTGTGCTTTCAGGTTGTAAGGTGGGAGTTATCATTGACTATAAGAGCAGTTACAAGAAAAATTTAAACAAATGCAACTGTAGTACTTTAGTTCACTAATGTTAATTAGTGAGACATGTAGAATGCTTTCCATGGAACTCCTTTTTTCTTCATCATTCCTCCTAACTCTTCAGCACAGAAGATTAAATTCCATATAATTCTATATGTTGCTGATATACAATCTGTCTGTGGGTTATTCAAGAATAGCACATGCTTCCAAGATGTGCATGTCTTAAGTAGGGCTACAATAACCACTTATATTTCTTAGAAAAATGGACAGTAGTAAGATGTGGGAATGGTGTGTTCTGATCTGGGCAGTGTTAAGGGAAGACACAAAGAAGAACAGTTCAATACATAACAAATAAATTCTAGGGTCAGTGTTAGACACCATCTTGTAAGGTTGAAGTTTTAGGAGTTTTAAGCAGTATCCCTAGAAAAGCAGCACAATTTCATTTGTTGAGCAATATTAAAAAAATATTCGCCGAAGCATTAAAGAATGATTAGTTGAGAAGCTTTCCGTGATATGAGCAAAGTTTTTGGTTCACTTATTATTTTTAGTCTGATGATTGAGGGTTTTTTCAAGACTATTTATTTAAAATATCAGCTAAAATCTCAATATTGATGACTTAAATAAAAAAGGTACAAGGCACATGAAACTGTCAATATATTTATATTTCTTGCTAACTGTACTTTTGCCCAACTACTTTGTCTTTTTAATAATCAATTGAAGTATATCCACTTGCAGTGTCTCAACAACACTTCCATTGTCCTTTCAAATATCTTTTTACATTGTATATTTCTTTTAATAATCCACCATTTTTTTTTCTCATTTCCAGTGACTTTCAGTCATCAGTAGTTAGAATCTTGAGGAGATGTCTTCTACAAATGCAAATACATAGATTCTTTGCCAATCTCCACAGGTTTCAGTATTCCAACTCCCTTTCTACAAGGATGCTAGGATCAAATTTGAAGGCAAGGAAAAGAAAAAAGCATTGCAAATACCTGGAAGAGACTTGGTGTGTCACCTTCAACAGATGAAGATAGCACACTATGCTTTGGATTAGCCCATTTTTTTTGTTTTCTCCATCCAAACTGTTTGCCCAATCATTCTTTAAAGTGAGGTCAGTTAAACTAGTTAACCGAATCATGATCTACTTCTAGTAGTGATTTATGTTTGAGAACCATGTGGTGTTTTATGACTCAGTTAGTGCTCCTGATGGGAATAGTGCTGTTTTTTACAGTGGAAATAGTGACAGGCAGACTCTTAGCCATTGTAATGTTACTAGTGAGACTGTGCAAATACAAAGGAGCTCTTGAGGGAATTGCAATTACATGATATATATATATGTTTTCCTGATTAAAACCTACCATTCGTGTTTTGATGGGGAAGCCTAACATATAAACCCTTTTGCCAACAGGTTTATAAATAGTCTGGATTATTGAGACCAATTCTGACATTCATGGCTGAAGATACCTCAGGTATTAATATAAATTGGGTCATTGGAGTAATGCACTACTGACTTAGAAAAAGATAAATTGATAGGGCCAGAACCAAAAGGAAAAATCAAATACAGTTTAAAGAAACAATGACCAAAGTAGCATCAAGTTTCAAAGTGGTCAAAAATGAAGCCTGCATCTCAAGTCAAAGCCTGTTCCTGTAAGAAAAATACCAACCTAAGGATTCAGAATAAATAAACTCAGATTAATATGGATCTAATTAATTATATTATTAATTATATTATTAATATAATTAATATAGATAATTTGTTATTAATATAGATCATAGTAATAATTTAAAATTAGTAAGCTCAATTACTCTGACTTCTAAAAACTTCACAAGATATCTGAATTTATGTAAATAGATGCATTTTTGTAGGAGGACCATAAAAAGTAATATATATTTTTGGTTCAGAGTATAAGCTCCAGAATTTTTTTAAACCTTATATGAAGTTTAAAGAGACAATAAAATAGAAACCATTATGAAAACCTGCAATAATGTTCATTCACATATAAGAATATTGAGGAACATGCTATTTCTTGTAGGTTTCAGAGGAAGCAAAGAATATAGAAATCCTTAGTTATCTAGTCACTCTCTTATAGATACACCTAACATGTACTAGAACTTCCCAACTAATGCAGTTTTTTCCTTCCAATTAGTTAGTGAGAGAAGTAGAAGTGGAGAAAGCTACCTGTGCTCTGATAACAGCCAGGTCCTTCCACAGGACTTGGATCACCTGATGCAGTCAGTTCTGTACTTTTCAGCCAATAGTTCTGCACAAGTACAGAAGACAAATGTCTTCTTTCACATCACATATAAAAAATTCATTCTCAGTTTTCAAGGGCTTTAGAACCTGCCTATAGAATTTGCCTACCTTGACTAGCCTCACAGGATCCTTACCCATGCACCTTCTCCCCTGGATCTGGATCTCCACGCCAGCTCAGGCCTGGACACCCAGGGTAGCCTGGGCAGTGTCATAGGTCAACCCAAGTCTAGTCCTACTTCTGCCACTGTAGATTAGTGACAGGTTTTCCTGGATTGACTCTGAATCTACTTACTAGCTGTGTTGTCTGCAGTCCCACCTATCCTGCAGTGTCCCTTGGCTCCTCTTCCTGCCTTGACTTGTGGAACAGCCACGTTCTTACTCCTCTGAAACAGCAACTTTCATTTTCTTTCATCCTTCCCCCTTTTTCTTCATATTTCTATCATGGCTGATCCAGCTCAGAGCTGAGCACTTATTTTTCACTTAACAATGTGAAGTCTTCAGGCTACAGTTTAATGGGAGGCCGAAGGGCTGCTAATAATACTTGAGGTCAGTAATTCAGAAGTCAAGTGCTTTTAGACTGCCATCTGGGCTTCAGAGAATAAGAAAATTCAAGAAATTCTGCCTACTTTCTCCCTTCACCTTTACAGGTCAGCCTGCAATGTTATGATAATAACACTACTTACGTTTAACCTAAGCTACATCAACTGAGAGATTTAACTTAGTTCATTTCTCTAGAGATGCTTAGATTTAAAGGTGATTTGCTTAAAGTCATAGAACAGCAGAACTGAAAAGGAAGTTGTTATGCTTAATACAGCCCACATTATGTAACCCCCAGGTTGTGCTCGAACTTCCTACTATGCTCCAGTGTTCAGTCAGAACATCTGCCTGGAAATCTTTTGTCTTTCCTGCTCAGCCTTCATCTATACTTGTCAGAAAGAAGAAAATTCTTTCAGAGGACAGGTCTGGAGGCTCAGGTTTCTTATTTGTGAAAAATACGAAGCATTTTCTCTGATCTCAGAAACATTAAAGCTATAAATTCTAGAATGCTCCCCTATAATCAAGAGTACCAGACCTGCACAGTCTTCTTTGTCACGTAGCACAGAAACTGCCTTTAGAAGTACTCCTCATAAAGAGAGGAGTGTACAGTGGTCAGGGGACCACCTTGAGACCTTTTCATTAATATCTGTGTTATCCTTGGAGAAAAGGCTGCAAAGGCAGAGATGCTACTGCTCTGACTATCTCTAATTGACAAAGGTTCACCTGGAGGAAAATAGCAATATGAAAGGAAGGAACAAGCTAATATAGGTCTTTCCACTTCCTCTTTCTGCTGTGAGGTCTCAATAGCAAGTGTGAACAGAATTCATTGAATTAATTCCAGTAATTTTTGAGATTATTTATTTTTAATCTCAAAATAGTGATTCATTTCAGTTACTTTCTTTGTAAAGGAAGTATGTAGTGAAATTAGGCATGGTTGACCAGCATTTATGCCCGACATGGAAAGAGAGGGATTGTTTTGTCAATTGAATAATAGATCCTTCTGTCTGTTTATAGATCTCTCTCTTTGTCTTGCCCGAAATCTTGGATCAGAATCATAGAATCAGTTAGGTCAGACATGACCTTTAAGTTCAACAAGTGCAACCAGTAACCAAACACTGACAAATCCACCACTAAACCATGTCCCCATAAGCTACATCTGCATGTCTTTTACAGGAAGCATCACCTTCAGGGATGGTGGCCACACCATTTTCCAGGGAAGCCCTTTCCAATGCTTGGCAACCCTTAGAGTGAAGAAATTTTTCCCAATATACAATCTAAACTTCCCCAAGTGCAACTTTTTGATACCTTTTCCCCTTATCTTATTATTTGTTTCCTAGGAAAAGATGCAGACCTCCATATCATTAAAACTTCACTTTAGGTAGTTGTAGAGAGCTGTAAGTTCTCCCCTGAGACTCTTTTTCTCTCAGCTAAACAACTCCAGCTCCCTCAGATGTTAGTCACAAGACTCGTTTTCTAGACCCTTTACCAGCTCCATTGCCCTTTCCTGGACACACTCCTGCACATCAATGTCCTTCTTGTAAGGAGAACCCCCAAACTGGACATATTATTATTTAAGGTGTGACCTCACCAATGCCAAGTACAAGGGGATAATCACTCTCCTAGTCCTGCTGACTACCTAATTTCTGATACAAACCAGGATGAAACTGGCATTCTTTGCCATCTGGACACACTTCCAGCTTGGAGTCAGATGATCCAGCTGTTGAAAGGAATAATATAGCTTGTGGTTGCTACCATATCCTTTCCTGTTAAAACTATAAATTCAGAGGAAATATTAAAATAAACTCCAAATATCTTGAAGCAAATTAATTTCCAACTTTTAAATATCAAATTTGGAAAGAGGGAAGGAAAAAACTAGAGAAGGATGGCAGTAGGGTTCTTTTTGTACTTTTTAGTTTCTAAAGTTAACAGGCTTAAAATCTTCCTTTGCAGATATAAGACCTGCTTGACATGCTGTTATTATAAAAATATGCAGCTGAAAAGACTATTACCTAGGGAAATTTACATATGTAAATTAGCATAAGTTGAACATGTCATTGCTGGAGTTTTCTGCTCTGTCCTTGATAGTTATTCAATGTAACAACTATCTGTGTACCAATTTACACAATTTTCTCTGCAGTTCTCATTTTATGAAGGTTTATTAAGTCACTAACTGGTCACTTTGAGTCCCATGGTACGTTGGCTGTATGGAGTTGGCTGGATCCCATAAACAATTATACTTACAATTTCAATTTTAAATAGATTTCCTATTTAAAATTCCTGAGGACTAAATTAAAAGTCAAATTTATCTTTTCTGTTTAGGGATGATTATATAGCTTTGACATACAAAGCATTTTCAAAAAATTATTATAAAATGAAATGAAATGAAATTCATTTGAATTTCATTTTATTATCTGTTTCACCAATACATTAATCAGTTTCACAATGGTACTATGCAGGCATGTATAGTATAGGCATATATAGTATATATATAGTGTGTATGTGTGTGTGTATATATATATATATATATATACACGTATAGGTATATATAGGTATTAGTGATCACATATATTTCTATACAAGTTAGTTTGGGTTCTTTATAATTCTGGGGGGATTTGGTTTGGTTTGGTTTGGCTTGGCTTGCCTTGGTTTGATTTGGTTGGTTTGGAGGATTTTTTGCTTGGTGATTTGTTTTGCATTTTTTGTTTGTTTGTTTGTTTGTTTTGTTTTGTTTTAATCTCTAATGACTAATATTAGAATGGCACTTCCTCTACATTTTTACCAGAGTTTAAATCAAAGACAGTAAAGATAAGGTAAAGCAAGCAGCCAGTCTTGGTCTAAGATGGGAATTTTCTTTCTTCTGGGTATAAATAAGTCATATCTTGCTCTGTGTGTTTCTCCATTCTTTCAAAGATTGAAGCATTCTCAGTCAGGGGTTTTCTCATCCCACTACCACCACCTCAGGCAGGATATGTGAAAGACAATATCAATAACCACCTTACAGAGTCAGACTATGAACCATAGCATTGTAAACCGTGGTGTGAGTTTTAGAGTCTGACTTGAAAAAAGGACAGGAGAAATTGTTTCTTGGGCCAAATGATCTTTAAGTGAAAAAAAAAAGAAATCACTGGAGTGAAATTCAAAGCAGGCATGCTTTATTAGCTGTTTCAGGAGCTAACCACAATTTGAACAACTGATTCTATTGAATTTATCTCCCTGGTCATCAAAATACGCTCATAAGCAAAATCAATATTGTGCTGCGTGAACTTTACTATGGGGAAGAATAAGGAGCTATGCCACATGGTATAAAGCAATGTGTGTGTACTGAAGCAATAGAGGCATTCTCAAAGAATTTTCAGCATTGCCATATGCCACATGCAATTTCCGTTTAAAATGAACTTTCCTCCAGTATAATTTCTTCCTGAGAACAATGAATTCAGTGTGTATGGAAGGTAGATTCAAATCAGCACCCAATGAATTGTTTGAAATTGTCAGCTGAATACACTGCAGTTGTGATCTCATGTGAACATATACTGCTAAATTCTTGAGTGGCCAAAGTCCTTCAGTTTCACCATATTTTTGTATGAGAATATTATAATAACAATACAAAAAGTGTGATAAAATTAAGTCCTGCCCTCCCATTGAAAGAAAAAGCCAAGATTTTGAAAATGAGTTAACTGGTCTAAACATCTAGGGAAGAGGACTGCTTAAGAAGACAACTTCCTTCCACATCCCATGGCACCAAAAAGCTACATTAGTTTCACATTGAAGCCATTTGAGTCAATTGCCTTTCCAGGCTTTAACATCCCATGGAATTGCCTTGTCATTGTGACAACCAAGAGAAAATAGGATAGGAAAAAGAAGGAAATTGCAAAGCTGAGAGGAAATTAGATCAACTTTGCTTGTCAGAACTATAACTCGTTGCACCCTGGATCAATTACCAACATTAACTGAGGTTGCTTCTCAACTTATAAAGTCAGATTCTTTGGAGGTGAAGCAGGAGTTGGAAACCAGGACTCCACTGACTGATCCAGCTCCCAAACCATCAAGTCTTTCTGTCTTTCTGGTTTTCAGTGAATACTTTATATAACAATAACAATAACAATAACAAACAATAACAATAACAATAACAACAACAATAATAACAAAAAAAACAACAATAATAATAATAATAATATAATAATAATAATAATAATAATAGTAAAAAGTCCTTTTGAAGGGAAACAGAGAGAATTATACATCAGGACAGATAATAATCAGGGGATGTCCTCACAGCTCTGAGAGATGAGAGATACATTCTACAGAAAATGGCATTGTTGAGTATCATTCTTGTATCATGTTCAGTGTTCTGTATGCTTGACTGCTGGATACAAAACATTTCTTTCTGCCTGTTTTTTTTGAGTCAATCAGAGAAAACACGTCATGTATGTTTTTAAAGTTAATCTTCCTGGAAATGCTTAGTAAACCTAAATATATCTTCATTGAAATAGTCTTTTCCAAAATGCCTGATAAGTCTGGTGCCAAATTGCTTAGGCTTATCAAGACTTAGGTAATTTAAACATAGCAGTGATTAGAAATGTAAACTCTTAGGAAGGAACCTCATAAGGTTATTTGGTAATTGAGTGGGGGATTTCAAGCATTTCTTCAATCTAAGTACAGACTTAGTTGCTTAAGAGGTGGTTAGAATCATTTTGTCCAATCTAATCTTTTCTCACTGCTGCACTGACATCCGTAAGCCATGTTCACAGCAGTTACTCGATATAAATATCCCTAATTTCAGTAGATGTGTAATGAAGGAATTAAGTATTTTCCATTAGAGGAATATTCTCAAGCATTATTATGACATTTTCAAGTGCAGTATGTACTTAAAAATATTCTGAAAGCAACTGGAGAGGGTGTGTTTAAGTTTTTGGATTGATTTATATCTTATGTTGTAATTTTGTGTTAATTTCTCTTTCAAGCAAGTAATATTTTGGGCATTCTCTAATTTCAGTGATGTTTCAAGTCTTTGCTGCATACTTGTTCTAATAAACACATTGAAGACTGATATTTTACAAAATATTTGATGTGCATGATTCAAAATAAATTTACTGCTGTTACCTTCCTAACTTTTTCCATTTAATTTATACAGACTTTCTTGAGAACAAGTTTACCTATTTTAATTATGAAGAAAATGTATTCTAGTATTTCTTGTATGAATATTGATGAAAATAACTTTTGATTAAAACATACAAATGGTCCCTTTAGAAGGGTATACACCATTATTTAATCAGACATATAAAAAATCCCCCAAAACAACAGGTGAATTATACATCCCTTGAAGATTAGCTAGCAAAGATTGGATTTAATATATTTTCAAACATTAAGCAACATGGAAAAAATCTCAAAGTATCTCAGTAATAACAACCGTAAAAATGTAAAAAATTTTCTGATTTTTTCATTGTTTGTCCTTAGATCAGTGGTACTTTGCATATAATTTCTGCTATTATATGATGTATTTTTGTCTGGCAACAGATGAATCAATCAAGATGATACTTTTCTGGTGTTAAGAAAACAAGTAAAATCATCTTTAATTTTTTGCCTAAGATGCCATTTGCTATGATATAGTTTTTAGTAAAATATTGTGTTGTTTTTCCTTATAATTCTGTTTCTATTGTGTGCTTTCCAAAACTCTAGCAATGAGCTTACTCTGCTTCCTGTAGAACTATGTCAGCTCAGATTAAGAACACCAGAAAGATTAGGTTTAGATATTTCCTTCTCAGTTGGCATCCTGTTGTTCTCCAGTGAACAGGGTCAAAACTGATGTTGAAAAAATGATGGGAAAGTTCAAGCATATTTTCAGAAAGCATTTAGGGCAGCTTATTGTATTAACAGATTTTCACTGGACATCATATAAATAGTCTCCTGCAATCAGAACTAAACTTGGCCATTAGTTCCATTGCAGGATAAAAACAATTAATGTCATAAGATGTCAGAGAAAGTAAATCACAGATCACAGCAGAGAATTTTTTAATCTGATAAAATAGATGCCCAAATGAATGGGAGGAAATATACTTATAATTCATTTTTGAACAGAAAATAAAGTTCTAGTTATACCAGTTACATATTAACTTGACATCTTACCACAGTGGATATTTGATTAAGTGGATTTCATTAGTTGCCATTGAAGATTTCAGATTCTTTCATTTAAGTGTGGTCTGGATAATACAGAGTACAGAAGGGAAAAAGTGGTAAATTATTGTGTATGTAGTCTGCAAAAAAAAAAAATGAAAAGGAAACAATTAAAACAGAGTTGGAGACCTTCTACTGCAGGCTTCTATTTGGCTGTGTTTGACCCTTCATCCATATTTTGATTAAATTTTTTAATCATTTTACAGCATTTTATAGTATTTGTCATTTAATCATCAAGTTATTGAAGGCAGGTCCCACAATAAAATTTAAAATAAATTTCAATCTAATGATAAAGATGTTTAAAAAATAAGAATAAAGGAATAAATCAGGAAAAATGGAAAAAATATTAAGGAGACAGAAGGACTACAAAAATTGACAAACAATTAATTGGGAAATCATTGTCTAATATCCCTTTTCTATGCCCAGTTTTCTAAAGTTATTCAAGCTGTGTGTCATTCTGCTACATTCTGTTTTGAAGGTGATTTTATTTCAGTGGCCGTTTGAATAATAATATTTTGCTTTCTTCAATTATATTTGAATTAATTGACCATTATGGACCTAGAGTAGTTTCAATAGGATTATATTTATATATATATATATGAAGTACCATTGAAGTACATAGTTGGATATCTATTAATATTCAAAGATTCCAAATTTGACTGAAGACTCATGTTTTTATTATCTTTTACTTTTGCATCTCCTATAAAACATTTTGCCATTTCTCTTGCTGCCAGTATGACACCTCCTGAAATCACTTGTGAACAGAAAGTGTTCTTAAGAGACTATGAAAAAATATAAAAAAGACAAAAAAATAACAACAAAAATTATTAAATTTTAAAATATTTTTAAGAAGGATAACTCTTCAATTGAGTGAATAGAATAGAAGACAAAAAAACTTTACTAATTAAATTTAAACTCTCTGCAGATTAAAAGAAAAAAAGTCATAATAATAACTGATGAGCAGTTAAAAGATGTTAAATTAAGCTCAAGAAGCTTAGCCATAAAAGACAAAAGCAACAGTTACTCAAGTTGCCCAAGATAATTTCTTGCATGTAGTAATAGCATCACTCTCCCTAATGTCTTACTCTTCAGGCACATACCAATAAGGTAATAGACTGAACCTTTCCCAGGTTCAAGTTTTCTCCTAGCCTCTTCTAATCCCAACACCCCCACCCCCATTTCCTGCCATTTGCAGCTATTTGAATAATTTTGTTATCATCTCCATGGGGAGACAAACGTGGTAATTTGGATATTTAAATTCCTCTAATCATTTCCCCCTGTAAAAAAAATAATACAAATTAAAAAAAAAAAAAACAAAACAAAAAAAACAACCACAAACAAAAAAAACACACAAAAAAACCCCACAAAAAACTAAAAACAAAACAAAAAAAAAACCAACAAACTTGGGACTGTGAGCCAGTGTCAGCTTTCATTTTCTTCATCTGTTATTTGATGGTTTTCCCCCCTTGCCTTATTTTATTTTCCCTGAATCCAAACTGCTTATACTGAAGAATAAGTCATGGCTTATGTGATATCCTTCAGCATCTTTTCAGGTGCTCACAAAACAATTGCATACAGATCAGCAGTCTTTATTTCTTGTTGCTGTAATAATAACAGTAATAATAATTATAATAATAACAAGCCATACAGTGAGGCACAAGATGTTAGTTTTTTGATAGATGTGATCCATGTGATTATCTAGAGATCTTACTAACTTATTTCAATTACTGAGTCAACCATAAATTTGAGATATTGCCATGACAGAGTCAAGGAAAATGCAAAACCAAAAAAAAACCAAAGTTTGTTTTTTTTTTTTTTTGTTTTGTTTTGTTTTTTTTTTCAGCTGGGATTAGATTGAGATGATAACGAAGCTGCCAAAGTAATCTGAGTGCTGCAGTGAGAAGAGGTGATGCCCTTCCTGGCTGACTGATTTTCTATTGGTAGCCTGTCATAATTTATAAAATATAATCCATAAACCTATGAGAACAAAAGTAGGTCTGGAGGGGCCAAAACAGATAAGAGAGCACAGGAAGACCTCTGCTAAGTATGAATACTGTTATGGGGTCGTTTGACACCACTGGCTTTTGGATGTCTCAAATTCTTTCATAACTTAACCAAGTCCGATCTATTTAAGGAAGAAGCAGGGGACTAATGAGGTTGTACTAACAGCAATGGTTAAGGACTGTTAGTTATATCTAGAAATGCCACATCTTCTGCAAAACCATAGTATATAATACATAATTTTTTTCTGATAAAATAAAGTACACAATAAAATTTCAGATTTTTGTCTGTTTTTTGTCCTGTTTTCCCATACACATTAACACTATTTTATTCTGAGGATTTAAGGTGAAGTAAATAAGTGGAGTGAGATGTTATTCCCTTTTCTAAGTACACCTGCAATAGAATGTAAAATACTATGCGAGATGATTTTCCTATCAGAAACTTCTGGTCAAGTTAATGATTTGTCTCTGTTTTACACGGGTGGTAAAAATACTATAGGGAAAAAAAAATAAAGCAGAAATAAGTTTTTGCTTAGATCCACTGTTATTTTTCTCCAATGTCAAAGAAATTTTTGTGATGCCAGCCGAAATCAGTGAAGCTGAAAGCACAGTTTCCCTTGTACTCAGCTATTCTACCACTAACCTGGCCAGCTTGAATTGCACATCTTTTCCTCACGTGACTAATATTTTCTATTGTTATACATGTTTTTTATCTGGTTGGCAGAGAAATGTATTGCTTATTAGATAACAAATAATCAGTAATATGACTTGTGCATTTCTTTCTGTGAGAAATCAGTTTGTAGGAGGAAAGAAGAGGAGAATTTTTTATTTATTTTTTGTCTCTATTAATTTTATATGTTCTAGAAATTTTGCTCTGCAAAGACAAAATAACTCATTGAAAAAATCTGTAAACCTTGCATTCCTGGATATTTTTTTTTTTAAATTTCTTAGATTTATTTCTGATTTGGTCTTTATTTATGGTTAAATTCATGTTATTTAAAGCAATAAAATGTTGAAAGATGAGATAGTGTACAATGGGTCTTAGGGTTAGAACTATATTAAAACCATAACTTAGAGTTATTATCAAGACTCTGTCCAGGAAATATTCTTGACTTAAGGAATAAGGACTTTTACTTCACAGAATTTTTTTTTTTTTTTTTTTTTTTTAATAAATGAATATTTCTTATGACCTAAAAAATAACTGCCAGTAACAAATGTGTGCATATTGTCACCTATCAGATAAGCTGTCATCTAGAATCTGCGAAATTTACCATAAAATACTGGTGTTCTATACCCTAGTCTGATATTAATAGACTGTGGAATCTTAGACAAATCCCTTCACTACTTGTGCTTTGTTTCCACAGCAAAATTTTGCCTTTGGTCTCTAATTAGAGAGGATTTCTGATGTGGGAATGGCCAATTGCTTCCTTTTGTATAGAACCTAGCAAACTCATACATATGAGAAAGAATTAATTGAGACTGGATATACTTTTAGAAAACATCTCAGTTCTAAGTGGATGTAAGTTTTGGCCATATTTAGTCATGTATACATTAAGTATAAGTTTTATCTTGATTGTCCTCAAAAGTTTGCGAGACAGTTACTATGCTTTTTTGGTTTTGTTCTGTCTCATGATTTACAGAGAAGTAAATATCCAACTCTTTCAGAGCTTTTTCAATACTGCTAGATCATGAGAAGATAGGTGTCTACTGAACATCTCCTTAATTTGCTTTTTAAATGTTTTGTCTGGGTGGACACTGAAAGAGTCATCTTAGAAACAGGAACAGTATAAAAAGGCACATTGTTTAGAATCATATAGGAACGAAAAATGGTATACATCTACTTATATATTTCTCCAACCATCAGCTTTTAACTGGATATCCTCAGCATGCTGAAAGAATTCCAGGGTGCCTACATGAACATGTGAGACTTGCTAAAAGGGATCCCTTAATTGTGGAAAACTTATCCACTAAAGTCAGCTTAAATCTACCATACCAAATAATAAAAGAAAAGCTAAAATTTCTCTTTGTATGCCTCAGCTTTTTTTTTGAAATTCAAGTTCACAGAGACACATCAGCAGCTAACATTGAAAACAGCAATAATAGAAGAAAGCCAGGTAATTTGCAGAAGGTGTACATCTTAAATACACATTTGGAAGACAGGAAAAACCTCAGCCAAAGATTTACTTCCATCAGGAAGAGTTTGAAGGAAGCCATTGATCAGTGACTGCATCATAGAACAAAAAAGTAGAAAGTGTACAGAATTTTCTCAAAACTGTCATCCTAAGTTGAATTACATTTTTCAATGATATTTTTTTTTTTTCTTTTCAAGAAAATGACAAATTGGATGCTGTGCTTCTTTGGATAGGATTTTTGAAATCTTTGCACAAGATGAGCTGATCAAAGTTTGCAAGTTCATGTTTCCAAGTCACATTTGAGTCTTTGCATACAAATACACATAGGAGAGAAACTGACACCCATTTGCTTTGTGTTTTCTATTCAGTTCAATCATAATGAGAAACAAAGGCTTCATAATGCTCTGTCATAAGGAAATGCTGAACTTGGAAAGATTTTTTGGCTTTACCACAACTTTGTCTAAGGATGAGTACAAAGTGGAGAGGCTGGTGACACCAGAACACCATCTAATTCAGTGATAATGTTCTCTTTTCACATTGTTTTCTTTTCCAAGCTGTCAAGGTAAGACTTTACCAGGAGATGTTTTTTACTAAGTCACTTATCTTTTCTAGGCAGCAAGACAATTGAGTGACAGCATTATTTAGATGTGTGACAAGACGGCATGTGGTATTACCAGTGTCTTTCTAGCACAGAAGTAGTCCATAAAGTCTTGTAATTTCTTCCACAAGGCTGTGCAGGGTACTGAGTAAGAGAAGATGAAGAAAAAGGAAAACAGAAAGCTTATTTGGCTCCAGAAAGGCAAAAGGCAGAGAAAAAGTTCTTTAAAATGTCAGGAAAAAAAAATAGAAAAGCACTCACTCTCAGTAAGACTGCAGTCGAAGTTATATTTGAGATAGCACGTAGAACTTCATACATATTTTGCTTATAGTATAAGCTAAACTATCTCTTTATTAACACAGTTACCTATACAGTATGTACATACTCATGTGTGACCATGTATATATACTTATTAGCTTTTTATTTCTATCTTCCTTCCTGTTAAACCAGACTGGCACTGCAGGAATTTATTCAATGAAATGTTAAGAATGTTTCACGTCTCTTTTCAATATTTGAAAAGTCTTTGTAGTATCTTTTTTGTGATATTTAACTTAACCTGTTACTCAATACTCGGCTTTCAAGTTTCACCTCAATATTAATTAAAGGTGCTTGTTTCAGCACAAATTTCAATTTATGAAAAATCTCAGCAGAAAATTTTCCTCTTTACATTTTTCAGTGACTATTTGATAAACTCTTTTGTCTTTTTCTAAAATTTTCTTAAAGTCCTTCTGATGATGATGATGACCCCTTTTTTGCTGAATATGCCATTTGCAGTTTCTGTCTACAAAAGGACAAAATCTGAATTATAGAATATTTTCCCTCTATAAGCTTTGATCAGCAGACCTAGTCAGTTCCCTCTGTTTATCTTAAGAGCTCAAACCGGAACATGTGCTTCTCATATGCAATAATATAGACTAGTAAGAGTGACCATTTCTACAATGAAAAGGTGAAAATAAAAAGTATTCAAAACTTGGACACTGAAAATTCAAATCATTATAGGAGGTTTGCTGAATCACAAAGGAGAAAAGATGTAACAGAGGATTTAGAATTTTATGCATTGATTAAATATATGGCAGACAGGATTCTGCTGTTAAAAAATGCTGACTTGCTAATCTCTCTTGCTATCAGAATGCTGAGAAGGCTGAGAAAAGGCCAGGTGTGCTTTAATTCCCAGCCTCCTCAGGGAAATGCTCTCAATGTGTTTATTAAGCTGTGTGGGTTAACAGAATTTAATAAACTGTTTTCAAACATTGAAGATGTTTACTTATCTGAGACTGAAAGGGGGGGAGATAAGTAGTCTTTCCTCTCATTTTAATGGCTTTATGGAGGGAAATTACTTGTGGTGGGTTGGAACAGGGACACTGCTGAAATGTGTCAATGGCCATCAAACTAAGGTTGGTGTGTATGGATGTGGTCACCACACTCTCACAGTCCTGGAATATTATTGCAAAAATTAGGAACAAATTTCATTTCATGGGAAGCACGGGACAGGGTAAGCTGTCTATGTCTTATTAGTCCAAATGTGCCCCTTTCACTTGGTGAGCCTTTGGTCCCTGTGCCAGGACTACCAATGTGATGCTTTGTTTGTGTTTTTGGTTTCCTCGTGCAATGTGAGCACTGACATGCTAGTAGTTGGGATCAGCAGCTGTGGCATTCATTTATTTCCTGCAAACTAATAAATGGTTAATAATTGCTAGCTGACACCATCTGGACTGACTTTAGATCAGTGCTATAAAGAAGGTTTCCTATTGTACAGTTGTCCTAGTTTAGGGCAAATCTGGGAGAAAACCTCCAAAGGAAGCTCCCTCCGGAGATCAAACCCACACGGCCCCTCCCCCCAGCCGGTTCGGGAATGATTCCTCGGAGAGAAGTGGAAAGAACCTGTTTATTTAACAGGCACAGCCTCCCCCCCCCAGTACACAAAATGAACAATACCAGATGACAACACTTTTTCACAGCTCTGAAAAAGAGATGACAAATGCAGCGAGTCTCTCTTGGGGGTGGTCGCCCTGTTGTCACTCCCTCCGGCGCTGGGGATGGCTGTTGCCGGCCACAAGGTGTTCTCAGGTCCCAGTCCGGAGCAGGTCCCAGTAGTTACAAGAAAAAAGAAAAAAAAAGGAAAAAAACAAAGCAAGAGCGAAGCGAAGCAGGAGCAGGAGCAAAAGCAGCAGCCAGAGCTAGAGTCAAGGAGAAAAGAGAGCAGCAAAAAACAACAGCCACACTATGTACTGCCCCGTCTCTGTGTCCCGCCAGTCGTGGGGGGGGAAGCAGGCTGATAACAGAACCAAAACAAAACATTTGTCCTTCAGAGCCCGTCTCACAGGCACAGAACATAACATCCAACATAGCAGAACACACATAAATGGGGATACAAACATCACCCTAGGACATTCCACCCCTTATCCCCATATTATACTACCACACATCATACATTTTAAAACTTCCATCTGTCACTTGCTCAGACCTTCGACACTTACATGTTTCCTTCTCCATTTTTTCACTTGCCCAGACCTTCGACACTTACACATTTTCCAACAAATATTGATCATCTTCCCACAATCAGATCTCCCTGAGGTACACATCGTGTTGATCCATCTCTTTGCATTACCCACCAGGTGCAACCTGGTCCCTGAGCAAAGACAACCCCGCGGATGGGTTTGTCTGTACTCGAGGCAGACTTGATCCACACCGTCTTCCCTAACAAACCTCTGACATGCACCACTGGGACTTTATCTCCGTCTGCTGTATTCAAGGACTCAGACTGGGCAGGACCTGCTCGGTTGGTGGAACCCCGAGTGTTAACTAACCAAGTGGCCTTTGCTAGATGCTGCTCCCAATTTTTGAAAGATCCCCCACCCAAGGCCTTCAGCTGGGTTTTTAGTAATCCGTTGTACCTTTCTACTTTACCTGCAGCTGGTGCATGGTAGGGAATATGATACACCCACTCGATGCCATGTTCCCTAGCCCAGGTGTTGATAAGACTGTTCTTAAAATGAGTCCCATTGTCTGACTCAATTCTCTCAGGGGTACCATGCCTCCAAAGGACCTGCTTTTCAAGGCCCAGGATGGTGTTCCGGGCAGTGGCATGAGACGTAGGGTAGGTCTCCAACCATCCTGTGGTGGCTTCTACCATTGTGAGCACGTAGCGCTTGCCTTGACGTGTTTGGGGCAGTGTGATGTAGTCAACCTGCCAGGCCTCCCCATACTTGTATTTGGACCATCGCCCCCCATACCAGAGGGGCTTCACCCTTTTGGCCTGCTTGATGGCAGCACATGTCTCACAGTCGTGGATAACCTGAGAAATGCTATCCATGGTTAAATCCACCCCTCGGTCTCGAGCCCACTTATAGGTGGCATCTCTACCCTGATGGCCTGAGGCATCATGGGCCCATCGAGCTAGGAACAACTCTCCCTTGTGTTCCCAGTCTAGATCTATCTTGGACACCCCTATCTTTGCAGCCTGATCTACCTGATTGTTGTTTTGGTGCTCCTCATTAGCTCTACTTTTGGGGACATGGGCATCTACATGGCGGACCTTCATAGGTAGCCTCCCTACTCTGGTAGCGATGTCTTTCCACTCTTCAGCAGCCCAAATTGGTTTTCCTCTACGTTGCCAGTGAGCCTTTTTCCACCTCTCCAGCCATCCCCACAGAGCATTGGCTACCATCCATGAATCAGTGTAGAGGTAGAGCTTTGGCCACCTCTCTCTTTCAGCAATGTCCAGGGCCAGTTGAACGGCTTTGAGCTCTGCAAGTTGGCTTGACCCACCTTCTCCCTCAATGGCCTCTGCGACCTGTCGTGTGGGGCTCCAGACAGCTGCTTTCCACTTCCGGTTCATCCCTACAATACGACAGGAACCGTCAGTGAAAAGAGCATAGCGTGTTTCCTCTGGGGGCAGTTGGTTATATGGAGGAGCTTCTTGAGCCCGTGTCACTGGCTCTTCTTCTTCATCTCTGACATCAAAATTCTCACCTTCGGGCCAATTTGTAATTGCCTCCAGAATCCCAGGGCGATTTAGTTTACCTATACGGGCGCGCTGTGTGAGAAGAGCAATCCACTTGCTCCATGTAGCACTGGTGGCATGGTGGGTAGAAGGAACCTTGTCTTTGAACATCCACCCCAGTACCGGTAGTCGGGGTGCCAGAAGGAGTTGCACTTCTGTACCAATCACTTCTGAGGCAGCTTGGACTCCTTCGTAAGCAGCTAAGATTTCTTTTTCTGTTGGAGTGTAGTTGGATTCAGACCCCCTGTAGCCTCGACTCCAAAATCCCAATGGTCGACCCCGAGTTCCCCAGGCACCTTTTGCCAAAGGCTCCAGGACAGACCATGGCTCCCGGCTGCAGAGTAGAGCACATTCTTTACCTCTGGTCCTGTCCTGACTGGGCCAAGGGCCACCGCATGAGCTATCTCCTGCTTAATCTGGGCAAAAGCTTGTTGCTGCTCAGGGCCCCAGTGGAAATCGTTCTTCTTGCGGGTGACCAGGTAAAGAGGGCTTACGATTTGACTGTACTCAGGAATGTGCATTCTCCAAAAACCTATGGCGCCTAGGAAAGCTTGTGTCTCCTTCTTATTGGTTGGTGGAGACATAGCTGTAATCTTATTGATGACATCCGTAGGAATCTGACGCCGTCCATCTTGCCACTTTACTCCTAGGAACTGAATCTCACGAGCTGGTCCCTTGACTTTACTCTTTTTGATGGCGAAACCAGCTTTCAGGAGGATTTGGATAATTTTCTCTCCTTTCTCAAACACTTCTACTGCCGTGTTCCCCCACACAATGATGTCATCAATATACTGTAGATGTTCTGGAGCCTCACCCTTTTCTAGTGCAGTCTGGATCAGTCCATGGCAGATGGTGGGACTGTGCTTCCACCCCTGGGGCAGTCGATTCCAAGTATACTGCACTCCCCTCCACGTGAAAGCAAACTGAGGCCTGCATTCTGCTGCCAGAGGAATGGAGAAAAATGCATTTGCAATGTCAATAGTGGCATACCACTTCGCTGCCTTGGACTCCAGCTCGTACTGGAGCTCTAATATGTCTGGCACAGCAGCACTCAGCGGTGGAGTCACTTCATTTAATGCACGGTAGTCCACCGTCAATCTCCATTCTCCTCCAGATTTGCGCACAGGCCAGATGGGGCTGTTGAAGGGTGAGTGGGTTTTGCTGACCACCCCTTGGCTCTCCAGCTCTCGGATCATCTTATGGATGGGAATCACAGCATCTCGAGTTGTTCTGTACTGTCGACGATGCACTATGGAAGTAGCAATTGGTACCTGTTGCTCTTCTCCCTTCAGAAGTCCTACTGTAGATGGATTTTCGGACAGTCCAGGCAAAGTGTTCAGTTGCTGGATGCTCTCTGTCACTACAGCCGCTATCCCAAATGCCCACCTGAGTCCTTTTGGGTCTTTGAAATACCCACTTCGAAGATAATCTATGCCCAAAATACATGGGGCCTCTGGGCCAGTCACAATAGGGTGTTTCTTCCACTCATTTCCAGTCAGGCTCACATCAGCTTCCACCAAAGTGAAATCCTGCGATCCCCCTGTCACACCAGCAATAGAAACAGATTCTGTCCCCACATGTCTTGATGGGATTAATGTGCACTGCGCACCAGTGTCAACTAAAGCTGTATACTCTCGTGGTTCCGATGTGCCAGGCCAACGAATCCACACGGTCCAGAAAACACGGTTTTCCCTAGCCTCTACCTGGCTAGAGGCAGGGCCCCTCTAAGCCTGGTTATCCTTCTTTCCTTGGGTATATGTTTTGGAGGTTCCTTCAAGGGGATCGGACATGTCATCATTATCATCATACTTGGCAGTTTGGCTACGGGCAACTGGAGCTGCTTTCCTTTTGGTGGAACTTCCTCTCTGATCCTTGTCTTCCTTCAATTCACGCACCCGTTGGGCCAGAGCAGCAGTTGGTTTTCCATCCCATCTCCTCATGTTTTCTCCACAATCACGCAGGAAGAACCACAGCTCAACTCGTGGGGTGTATTTTCTCTCTCCATATGGGGAACGTCTGCGTTGGGTACCAGAGCCTCTGATCTGTACTGCTGAGATTTGGAGAAGGTCTTCTTTAATCTCTTCTCTGAGCTTCTTATGATTTTCTTCTATCTTGTCCTCTAATTTTTGCAGACGTGTTTCCACCGCTGCAATTCTGGCATGTGTTGGGCCATGCACAGCATCTGCGTAAGCTCGGAGCTTCTTTGCCATATCCAGCACAGTCTCATTCCTGTCATCCCTCTTCATTATGGCTAAAGCAGAGGCATATTCTTGTGGCCCAAGTCGTACCAGTTTTCGCCACATCACAGACGTGCATGGTACCATGTCTGGATTCCTAGTTGTTATGTCATCTGAGAAGATAATCTCTGCCACTGCCATTTCTCTCAGGCGTTGTATCCCTTGTTCTATGGTTTTCCACTGTGTTTGCTGCATATAAAGATCGTCTGCACAGAGGTATCTTTGTGCTACACTTTCCAAGACCCGTGCCCAGAGGCTGTGAGGGTTAACCCCTCTCATCATTCCTTGGTCGATGACAGGATCATGTGACAGGGATCCCAAATGCCTCGCTTCAGTGCCATCCAGAATTGTAGCCTCACCTGCAGCATCCCAAAGACGGACTAACCAACTAATTATAGATTCATCAGGTCGTCGAGTGTAGTCCTTCCGTAGGCCACGAAGGTCCTTCAGGGAAAAGGACTCAATATTGGCTTCTGATCTGGTACCTGTTGTTTTGACTCCTGATTTTATGTCAGGAGGTGTTGAGGGTCCTTCTCCTGCATCATCATCATCATCATCCACTGGTCGATCGGTCTTGTCTGTGCACTTCCCACTTCGAGTGCTAGTAGCAACAGCCATTGGTTGAGGCTTATTATCTGCTGTAGCTGCTGCCTTAGGCTCACTATCTGGTTTGGCTGCTGGCTTTGAGCCCAGGGTGTTTGCTGTAGCCTGAGTGACCAGGATAACTGCTGATGTATCTCCCTGCCCCCCTTCCTCTGTCTGCTGTCCTACAGTATCTAGCAGTGTGCGATAAGCATATGCCAGGGCCCAGCTCACTGCAATGATCTTTTTCTCCTTAGGATCATCATGGTACTTCTCTTTCAGGTATTTCCCTACCTCAGCTGGGTTCTGAATTTGTTCATGGGGAAAGTCCCAGGCTATAGGGTCAGAGAATTCCTTCAGGATTTGGCCCATATCCTCCCATTTCCCACACCACTCAGGATTTTCCACACCTGGGTCTACTCCTGGGTCAGGGGTCTCATCAGCCCGTCTAGAAATCTCAGCCCTCATTCTAGAGAAGCTGCGGACTGTATAATGGAAGCTTACTAGATTAAAGACCAGAAAGATAGTCTCTTTAACATTCAGGGGAAACTGAATATTCTCAAACAGTGATGTGACAAACTCAGAGGAGAAGAAGGAAAGCAAAGACTGAAAAGCCTCATCCCCTACTCCTCCCATAACAATCTGGGTAAATAACCATAGCCATGAACCATCCATACCTGGAACAGCCCCCAGCAGATTTATAAACTTCTTACAAATCACCACCACCAAGCCCAGCAGTATGGCTATTCTGGTCACTGCCCCTCTGCTGTAAAAACTACGTATTAGGGACAATAGTAGAACTATTTGAGGATAAGCAAATAAACCTAGGGACCATAGAAGTATTATGATCTCAAAAAACCCTAGGGACCAGAAATACAGGCAAGCCTTCACCCCAAGAGACATTATAAATTGAAAGCACATGACTATTAAATGCTTTATACCACCACCAAGTAGTAACAACCAAAATATACTCAAAACAGGGTTTTTCCACTCTCTCTCGAGCCTCGCGTTGGGCGCCAAATTTTGTCCTAGTTTAGGGCAAATCTGGGAGAAAACCTCCAAAGGAAGCTCCCTCCGGAGATCAAACCCACACGGCCCCTCCCCCCAGCCGGTTCGGGAATGATTCCTCGGAGAGAAGTGGAAAGAACCTGTTTATTTAACAGGCACAGCCTCCCCCCCCCAGTACACAAAATGAACAATACCAGATGACAACACTTTTTCACAGCTCTGAAAAAGAGATGACAAATGCAGCGAGTCTCTCTTGGGGGTGGTCGCCCTGTTGTCACTCCCTCCGGCGCTGGGGATGGCTGTTGCCGGCCACAAGGTGTTCTCAGGTCCCAGTCCGGAGCAGGTCCCAGTAGTTACAAGAAAAAAGAAAAAAAAAGGAAAAAAACAAAGCAAGAGCGAAGCGAAGCAGGAGCAGGAGCAAAAGCAGCAGCCAGAGCTAGAGTCAAGGAGAAAAGAGAGCAGCAAAAAACAACAGCCACACTATGTACTGCCCCGTCTCTGTGTCCCGCCAGTCGTGGGGGGGGAAGCAGGCTGATAACAGAACCAAAACAAAACATTTGTCCTTCAGAGCCCGTCTCACAGGCACAGAACATAACATCCAACATAGCAGAACACACATAAATGGGGATACAAACATCACCCTAGGACAACAGTGTTATTTCCAAATGATTCAGGATAAGGAAGAGGTCAGGACAGAAAGTTAAAAATTATCAGGTGTTGTGCAAGTAAGTAACAAGTAACATAACACCGTTCATGTTAATGGCCAGTTTGGGTGAAGTTCTTCTGCATACAATTAGCTAAATAGTCAATTAGCATAATAGAATGTGGACATGTGAACAGCACAGGCACACCAGGATCAGCTAAGATGTGCAGATTTGCATGTCCAAGTATTTGCATTGTAGTTCTCTTAATGTCCATCTACCCAAATCCCTCAGACAGGAGATTCAGTAAAAGGGGGGGGGGGGGGAAGCTTATTTGCACAGCTGAAGGTATTTACTTTTCTTAGGGAACAGAAAAAAAGGAAAGTCTTCTATGCAGTTTAAAATAATTTCAAGGAGAGAACCAGATTTTTTTAATTACACCTTTTTTTTCATTGTCAATTGAAATTAAATTAAATTAGATTCAATCCCATATCATTAACAATTTATTTATTTATGTTTTGTAAGTGCCATCTCAAAGGGAGTCTGGACAGCTAACATTTGACATGAATGTGATTTCACAGGTTGAAATAAATACTGAAAGACTTGTAAGCCCAAATGGACCATATGTTTCACATATTGGACCACGTTCCTAGCCTTCATACATGAGGGCTGGCATGAGCAAGTATTAATTCTGTCCCTGCTCTGGTGAGGATAGTTCCAGATAAATGCATAAAGTTCTTTATCTGAAATTTTCTGAAAATCTAAACCATCTTTTTCATAAAATATTAAAAAAAAAATTTTTTATGAGAACAGATGAAGGAGTGATAGTAATAATAATTTACTAATGCTCTTATAGTCACTTCACTATGACACAAAAGCTTGCCACTACATTTAATTAATGCATTGATTGGAATTCCACTTTCTCTCTGTCCTTGCAGTAAATGAAAACTTGAGTAGATTTTTTTCACAGTTGTTTTTCAGTTGAACGCTGTAAGGAAGACAATCTCAGAAATCCATTAAAGCCTCAGGCTACACTCCACATTTGATCATACTGGATACTTCTAAACTGAAGATTATTCCCTTTTGATAAGAGAAATACAGCCATTCCAAATAAACATTGTCTCCTGCTGTCTTGAAAATATTCTTACTGTGTGTCTTCTTGATGTCTGAGTATTTATGAAGAAATTTACGGTAATCTGTCATATATTATTTTTAATATTTAATATATTTCTCATATGAAATATATCTAAGTTATCTTCCTTCAACTATTTAGAAGTGAAATGCTTTGTCTGAACTAATAGAAAAGAATCTGCATCCTCAAGTGCTATTTCATTCTAGTTAATATAGACAAGAGTTGCAGTGGACAAAATATATTTTAGTTTATGTATTGCTCAGTTTCCTCTAGTTCTGTGTTTATTAACTTTAAATCCAGTTGAACTAGTAGAAAAGGGTTCCTTCTTTCTTTCCTTTCTACATTATTTATTTTAATATTTCCCACAATTTGTTTGGCATTTTTGTGGAACTTTGTGTGGCAGGATAGGTTGCATGTAATAAATTAGAAGATCTGTTAGAGCTCATTGAGAGAGTTTTTGTGTATTTTATTTTATTTATTTTATTTTATTTTATTTTAACTTTGTGTTTATATCATGATAAAATGTACTTATGGGTCTTTGTTCTACACCTATCTGATTTCAGACACTGATAAGTTTTTATTCGTAAGTATTTAGAAAGAGTCAGACCACTTAGAATTCAAGACTTTTTAGACCTGCAAACCATTATTACACCATTCCCATACAATCTTGAATCTGCTTCTAAGGGGATATAACCACCTGTTATGAAATTTCCAAGGGTGAAAGATCTTAAAATGAGGGGAAAAAATTATATTTCTTCACTTCACATCTGTTAAAATCCTTAAAATGTTATTTTATTCCAGTCTGTCTTAATCCAGTTTTCATCTGAATTTTCTGATCCCAAGAAAACAAGAGCAGGTGGCAGATACATGACCAAAGACACTTTGAGTTCTGTCATGTAATTAGAGATGTTGTAATACACGTTTTAAAAGATCATTTACAACAGCGTGGAACACAATTTAGAATTTAATCAAGTTTTAAAGTTTCGTTCAGAAAATTACATGATTTCACCTTTCTAAGAAGTCAAAATGAATTTGAAACTGAAAATTTTTCTTTCATGCATAAAAAAAAGCTAGGTTATTGAAAGATCATAATTTGTTCTAATTTGTTCTACTGGGTTTGCAGTATTACTGATTGTAAATAAAAAAAGTTTCATTTTTTATATATCTCAATTTGGTGGTTAGCAAACACTATTGTACTTGTGTGAATTAGATATAATATTAAACATTTCAGTTGTCTAAATATGTTTGTGTACAAATCATATATATAACATGTAGTAAGGCGTGAATCATATAAGGATTGTAAAGGGAATTCTGAGGCTAATGATAATAATAATAATAATAATAATAATAATAATAATAATAATAATAATAATAATAATAATAATAATAATAATAATAATAATAATAATATAATAATAATTATAATAGCATAATTGTCTTGGGAAAAAATAGATTTTTTTTCTAAATTGAAAATATGATCTTTAAAATTCTAGATTTAAAATTTTAAAAATACTTTCAACAACAATCTTTATTTAACACTTGATAAAAACGACAAGAAAATGAGTGAGGGAATATTAAAAAGATAGTAATAAATGCTATAGAAGCATAGATAAAAATAAACCAGAGAAATGAGATACAAAAATGAAAAATACCAACAGTAATATTAAATTTACACAGTTTGTGAAACAGTGATCACTTTCTAAAAGAGACATCTCTGATTTTTCCAGAAGAGAGCCATGTCAAAATATCTTTTTTGCTTCAAAGAACTGTTATGATTTTGAAGTGCAAATCTCTCAAATTTATTTTGTTTTGATGTTGTTTTTTGTTTGTTTGTGCGTTTGTTTTTTCCCTGGGCTATCCATGAAGTCTATGAGTTGATTTTCAAGTCTTTTTAAATCTTGAGCTCTGTTTCAGCAGGTTGAGTTTTGAGAAGCAGATTATGGCAGCTCTTTGTAAAGTGAGTCTGCTCAATGGAGCAGTGTTTCGTGTTGTGACTAGCACAGGTGGCAGTGTTTGAGGTTGAAGTGTTGTGTTGAACTTGACAGCTCTGCAGAATTCATTAAGCCACTGGGATACAGTGCATGGACTGGTGGAATAAGAAGATAAAACAGGAGTCTCTTAAAAAGGAACTTGAACATCTGAATGTAAAATATAAAAATTTTTTAAAAAATAATGTCAATTAATATATCTATTAATGCTAAAAATAGAAAAATTGATGGAATATTCGAAGCCAAAGAGGTTAGAGGATGAAGAGGTTTTTATCTCCTACAAGTCATAAAGAGCCAGAAAAAAAGCATAATTATTTCCCACTTGGCTAAATAAAGAAAACCTAGAAACATTAAGACTGTTCATGTTCATAATATTTTCATTAGCAGTGGAGAATTGGTTCATTTGATTTCTCAAAAAATGCAATTTAAGACCATTTCTTCCATGCACATGTCACATGCTGACTTCAAAGGGAAAGGAACAAAGAGATCCAGATATGTATTATTCTTTAAATTTTGCTCATTTTTTCTTCTTCTCTCGCCACAGATATTTTTAGACATGTTTATTTTCATTCCTATATTTTTGTTATCTGATAGTTCATAATTCATTTTTTTATACCACATAGTGAGTCAATATCAAACATATAATTTAAAATCTACAGGTTTTAAAGCCTGGAAACAATTTTAAACATCCTATATAGCATATACTTGCATGTTATGAGTTTTTTCAGGCCTCTGGTCTACTTTGAAAGGATGCAAAAGCTGTACAATAGCCATTTCCTGTGAGTTTTCTCAGAAAATGAGTCCCCAAACCAAGCAAATGTCCAGAGTTCAAGAGATTAATTAGCACTGATGACTTAGAGGTGGATCAGACAGTAAGTACTAAATAGGAGTTAATTATGTACAGCCTAGCTTAGGTGAGCTCAGCAACTTGAAGGAGATGGAAGTTCCCTAGGAAAGCCACTGAACTGTACTGAACATAAGTTAATACATCTATTTCAGGGAAGTTCAGCTGCTGAATCTAGTCACACCCAGGCTTCCCAAAGCTGTCTCCTTAAGAACTAAAATGAACAAAGGTCTGCTGTGTAGGAGCCAATATGAGTGATGAGGAAGAGAATAACATGAAAACAGAATGGTTGTTTTGTTTCCTGTTGCCTCTTGTTTAAGATTAAAAAGCTTGAGAATGGGATGATGGCCAGAAAACGCAGTGGTTTGAGTTGATTTGGTTGAGCTGGAAAACAAGTAAATAGCTCCCAAAATGCTGAACCTGCAGAGGGACTTAGGGGTTTTCCGTATTTACATCTAGATGCATGCTTAGTCTAGTTTCTAAATTCATCAAGTACCTAAATTTGGCATAATAGTATATTTAGGATTGTAAAATTCGAAAAATATTTTGATAGATGCATGCAAAGAAACTTGCATAAAATACCCAAACAAGACCAAAGAAAACGTAAACTACTAAATGAGACTACAAAGAAATGTGTATTGGAAATATCATGATGCTTCTCATCCAAAAGAGCTGTTAAATAAGATATCCAATGAAGATAAAAAGGAAGAATATTCCCATGTCAAGAATATTTTGAAGGGTATTTATTTATAAAGCAACTGTCTACAAGTGACTTAAGAGATTTCAGTTTGATTAAATAGTATTTTTAACAACATGATCCTATTTTCAAATCAGGACACCTTCTCATCTTTTTCCTCTTTCTACACTTCCAACAGGTATGTGTAAGTTGTTTATTATAATTTTTGTTTTATCATTATTATTATCATTATTATTATCATTATTATTATCATTATTATTATTGAAATGTTTCTTTATAGACAGTGGCTCTGACTGTACCTGTTTTTCTCTTAATGGTAGTAAACTATTTTCAGTAACAGTTTTTGGAAGAGTTGAATTATTTCTCTTATTATGTAAGCACACCGAGAATTTCACAGCCCAAAGAAAGAAAGATTCTTCAGAGCACAGTAAGTACTGAATTTACACGTGTGCCTTTCAAGGAGTGCTTAAACAGTTAGTTAATTCTCTTAGAAGCATTGAATTGGAATAAGATTTTCCCATTCAAGAACTTTCATCAATGTTAAGGATGACCAACATTACTATCCAGTTTCAAGGGTGATTCTTAACAGAATGTATATTTCTGAGACTATTTATAAATGGATATAGAGAAATCAGAGTATATGCAGCTATGCAGAGCTTCAGGGGAATCAGATAGCAGTTTGAATTGTTGTATAAGAAGAAAAGAAGTAATAAAAAAGGCTTCCAGTGTTTGTTTTATGATTTTTTGGTGTGTGTTTGTTTTTATATCAGCTCATCAGCCTGCTAATCTGAGCTCTTGTAGCTGTTAGAGCATTCAATTTACCAGTAAATGACAGACAGGGTGTTACAGAATAATTTCAAAACAAAATAAAGTTTTATTTAAAGGACTTAGTGAAGGTATACTTTAATGTTGGCATACTAATAAAAACTTTTTAATAACTGAGAAGACAGGCAAGATCCAGGAACAAACTATTTTTTCTTCCAGAAGTATATGATATCTTGATCAAGGTAAGATGTACTTTATTGAGATTCATTGATTATCTTGTGGTCGAAATCTCCACATTGTGAATTAGCTCTCTGCTTCCAGACCTAAAGGCTCAGCAAGAGAAAGGAGTTGTCTTGACTGAAACACTTTACTCTTTCCAGAAAGTGGAATAAAAGAGACCAGTAATTGCCAGTTTGTCTTGATATATTTTAGGCAACTACCCAAGCACTGAATTGTCATTCAAAATAACAATATTTGCTAATTTAAGAGGTCTATAATTTTAAAAGATGAGCAGTTTCTATGGAAAAGGATATCAGGACCTGAAATAGAAATGCTTCATGCATTGCCAGCTCTTGATTTTTTGTTCCCAGTGACATTAGGTCACATCTGACTCCGTTCCTTTATTCCTTTTTGTTTCATCTTCCTTCAAACTTAGTAATTATGGGAAAACAACCATGAGCTCTTTGCTTACAGAGCTGGATTTACCAGAGAGACTCCTGAGGCTTTTCCATCATCTTGCCCTCTAAATCCCATTAAAGAGGAGCTGCACAGCATATGCCCCTCAAACCTCCTCAAAAGGTGTCTGGAATTGTATCCTTTGATAACAAGGTTGTTGTGAATTTTATCATAAGAAATGAGATAAACAGAGCTTGAGATTCTTGTCTTTTGTCAAAGTTTTTAGATCTCTGTGGTGCTCTACATTTAGGGTGAGGGAAACAAAGGAAAGGAGAGCCAAAACATGAGAAATCTCACCAGGTGTTCCAGGGGATGGAGGTGGGGGGAGCTGGGTGTGTGTGAGGTGGTGAATCCTTTGCTGACCCCACAGGCTTACAATAGTTAACAGGCATTTTTTTCAGTTTCTTTCTGCTAGACGTTGTTCCTGCCTTCTCAACAAGCCCACACACCATGTGTTCTAATTAGCTAATTACTACTGTATTTCTATCTTATCCTATTCCACAAATTATATTAGAAAGTAGATAATTCCACAAATCTTCAAACCAACTTTCACAATCAAACAGTCTGTTCAGATTCTCCTTTAGTCTTCATACAAGTACAAAGGCCCCTCCACTTTGTGTTTATTCCTGTATCTCATCTGACAAGTACCACATTATGCAGAGACATTTCAATTGTAATTTTGACACAGGTGATCAGAAGACCTTTTAAGAAACTGAAATGCTTAAATCTCCAGGGCAGTGTGGGTCAGGGTGGTGAGGAAGGGGGCACAGCCTCTATTTTCTCCCTATTTCATTCCTCAGGGTACAGTTTAGACAGTTTTCAGGAATCTGTTTTGAATGCTGCTGTGCAAAAATTGGTGAATTTTTGATTTGTGTTAATTTTGAGGTATTGTAGTCCCAGTTTTTATACTGTGGACTGGCATATTGTTTAGTTTCAGCTACAGAATGATTAATGCTTTTGTGTTTCTTTTAAGGGGTCTTTTAATGGGACTTTACAACCAATTTAAAATTCTATATTAAATATAATTTATTTATACTCAAGCAGTATAGAAAATGTAACATTTTTTGTCATTGAAGTACTTCTACACATTTATTTTGCTTCCATACCTATATTTTAATGTTTAAACAATTCTTCCTTCCTGAATTCAGTGGAATATATATTGACACATTATTTCTTTTTCCACATCAGGAACTACTCTGATTAAGATAGTTCATGTTAATTGAAAAGGTTAAAGCAATTTTTAACACTTACACAAATATTAGCTATTCAAAAATAAGACCTGACTGGTAGTTTCAAAAGTAAAAAGTTTTCTCATAAGAAGTTTTAGTATTTCTAACTCTATTCGCAGCCAAAAATGCTGTAAATTCTCAGTTTTAATTAACTTTTGCTTGTGATCCCTGGTATGTTACACCCTGGCATTTTAGAAATTCTAAAAAGGAAGTTGACAAAAAATTGCTTACATATGTGAAAGCTTTCTTCGCAATCAAAGTAACCATTCTAAGTTTCATGGGGGTTTTTTTGCTGTTTTTCTTTCCTATGGTGAATTTTTTTCAGGAAAAATTTTGTTTCAAATTCTGCCTTACTGGTTTTCTATCCTGTTTCTTTACAATCAGCTTGGCCTACTGAACAACACACCTGACACCCAAGGATTAATTCTTACTATTTTTTTTAAGAAATATGTAGCTATTTTTAACGATTAAAAACATTGGAATTAGTTCATAATATAGTTTTTATAATTCGGAATTTGATTTTTCTTCATTCAAACATAGTACAAGTCAAAAATATAACTGCAGCAAACCAAAATATTTAGACCGTCTACATATGAATCAAAAAGTTAGCCTTATTTTATCTCATACAGCACATTTTCTGTAAATGTATTTGCACTGAAAAACTCAGAGATCCTATTCTCCAGACACATAAAGAGGGTTCAGCTCCTATCAGAATGTGATTAAAAGACTTGCATAGCCTGTTTAATTAACTTTCACCACTGGCCATGACTTCAATCATTTGCAGCAGCTTAAATTTCACAGGTGTGCTTGTGTGTTTGTTTGTTTGTTTGTTTTTCACCCAAAATTAAACAGCAACATACCCTCTTCCTGGATAATTAGCATTCTGCCATCTCATCGGATAGCTGTGCTGGGGAGGAAAGGCTGAAGGGCTGCTGGACAAGCCCAGGGCAGGGAGAAGGAACACTGCCACTGGTGAGTGGGCTCGCCAGCCCAGCCCCAAACTCTGCACCCACGGGAGCAACCTGGGGCTGCTCGCGCAGAGCTGCGCACAGCCCCTGCCCCAGCAGTGGGATTGCACTGGAATCGTCACAGATTCCGAAGAGATTCCTATTTACATTGTGAAAATTCATGAGCATCAGCAAACTCCTTGCTTTCCCTGTTGTTGGACTTTTGTTGCTGGCTGGGTAGTTCACCTAAATACGTGTGGCAAAGCTGAAAGGAAAAGGCAAATGTAGTGATAACTTCTCAGTGCTACTTCCTTTAGAAGATATGGCATGCAAGTGTGAGAAATTTTCTTGGCGCTTACACACAAAGACATGTGTCTGACCAATATGTTAGCAGGCATCAGGCCATTTGGCAGAACAACGTGAGCACACTTAGCCAAAAAAATATGTTCGTCGACTATATTTTGAAGGCATTATATTCACCTGGGGAACTGAAAATGGAGCTCAGGCAATGAGAGTTTCCACACCCATGATAAAGATACATAAATAACTCAAAGACCAGTGATTTAAAGGATACAGTTTCAAATTCATTTCAAGCCAAAATGATATTTTTGCTGCCTAATTTGACTTGGACTCTTGGAAGAGGGTCTTTGAGGAATATATTACCTCTTCTAATGCTGAGATTTTCTTACACTCTCTAATAAAATAGTCACAAACAACATTATTCTGTTTGTAGCCGGGTTGCAAATAATATTTATGGTTAGTTTAGGTAATTATTCAACAATATGAAAAAAAATCAGATTGATACATTAAAAAAAATTGACCAGAGTAGCTCGTCTCTAGAGCATGTGGCAAGGCCTTTCATTTTTTTGTTTGGTAAGACCAAGTCTTCACAGTAAATGATACAATGTTCATTGACTTTAAAAAGTGGAAGCCCAGGGTAATTATGCATCTAGATTTTGTTTTCTATAATAATTAAAGCAATCACTCTCATTTCCATATGGATCTTTGAATATTGTTTTGGTTAAAAGCTTGTTCTATTAGACATTACACCATACTCTCTCTGGGAAAGCTCTCCATTATACTTACTTACTTAGTATTGTCTCTTTACAGCAAATGCACCCTTTCTTTTTTTGTTACTCATGATGTTGTGTATCTGTTTAAATTTATTAGCGTAATTAACTGTTTGTAATTTTGCTTTCTTTATGGGAGTTTTTTTTTATAATTTCCATGTTTATATTTACATTTTAATATATAATATAATGTATAAATTCAGTAATAACTTTACAGAATTTAAAGTTTGTTTATTATGATTGACAAAGCTGTGATTTGCTGTTTAGAATCTCTTTTTGTCTAGGGAATTTTTATACTTTTGTATTCATTTGCTTTTGGAATGACTGTGTCATCTTGAATGAATATGATAAATTCAATAACTGAGCAAATGTATTGAGACTTTAACAGACACACATTTTCATAGATGAGGTAAACCATATCCATTTCATTATTGGAATATTGTTCAGAAAAAAAAAAAAAAAAAAAAAAAAAGCATTCACTTTGTCTTCTGAAAACAGCACTCATAGAAGTCATCTGGGTCATCCCTAGATTAAAAAGACGAGAATAGTAGATCACAGTATTGTTCGTTTTAACAGTAGCAGATCTCTAAATATTAGAAATCTGTATCATACCAACTTAGGGATTTTAGCTCTTCCACATGTGTAAGAATTACAAACACCAGCAGAGCGAGTGAGGCTCTGTAGAAGGCATCTGTTCTGGAAAGGCAAAGTCTCTCTCCCTGCCTGCCTTGGGACTTGCTGTGGAATACAGGGCTCTGCCAGGGGTCATTGAATGAGCTCTGAGGAAGCTAGGCTTTTCTCACACAGTAAAGTGATGCGCCACTGAAAGATAATCATTTGGATCAGGGAAGCAGTACAAACATGCCAGTTAATTAGCTCTGTTCTCAGTTTACACAGCTGCACTGCTCCAGGTTGAGTATGATGATGGACCGTATGGCGTAGATGTGCTCTTGGTACTCTCCTCAGAAGACACCTGACCCTGATTTCCTCTTTCAAGAGTCACCTAAGTAATTCTTCAAAAACCTTACAGTTATCAAAAAAAAAACATCATGTTTTGAAACATCAGTTTCAAAAAACAGCTGGAGAAGTTGCAAGTTGAAAACCCCCACTGCTATGCACAGATCGATAGCTACCATCATATTAAAGAGAAAACTAGGAGAATGTAATTTCAGTACCTACCCAGCTCATATTAAAACATATTAAATGGAGAAATTTCAACAACATAACTTCAGATTACTTGTGAATAGTGCTTACTTGTTTCCCATCATTGATATTTTTTCAAGTTTTATGAAAAAAATCATTTACACCCATGCAGGTTTCCCAGCAGGCTTCTGCCTTCTTCCAGGTGAATGCCCTAACTATTCAGGCAGAAAGTAAAATTAGAGACAGGAACAGGAGAGAACCCAGTCATTTTGTTTCCAGGATGTTAAACAAAATAAATCCTTATCAAATTTTGGTTTTGTTAACTATAAATTTTATCATAATGGATACAGTGGTGTTCAATTTCATCAGCCTTGCAAAATCCCACGTGAATTATTTTGTTACTAACATGAGACCCATGAGGCACTTCCAGGTCCTGCTATGGTCAAATCTGGGTTAAACAGTTAAACCTAGTCATCAGAACAAAAAAAAACTATATGCTGTTTAAATGTCTGATGTTTGCATTGAAGCTCTGCGGACATTTCCATGAAAAATGTAAAAAAAAAAATTGGTGGAATTCTGAGTTTTCATTTTCTTCATCTATGAAACTGTGTCCCTGCTATTTTTTATGTTCTCCCCACTATGATTGCATAAACGTTCCTAGAGGCACACAGCTTACAATTATTTCCTCCAGCAATGTCAGGATATTAGATGCTCAGAGCAGGAAAATGTTCTCAGTGCACCCGCTGTATTGGTTCCATCAAACTTTCTCGTGAATCACAAGCTAGGACTTTATAAGAAGAGAGAAAGAGGGTGAGGAAGAAAGCTGGGGATAGATAAAACATAAATTATTCATGAGGCCAGTCTGGATTTTGGAAAAAAATGGGGGCTGGAGAAGGAAGAAAACCTTCACAGCCTTTCAAGGTCTTTTTCTGCCTGTTCCTCTGTTCATAAAACTGACTCATTTTCATGGAGTATGTGCATGAGGAGGGTGAGGACTTAAGGCTCTCTATAGCTTCAGTTGGAGAAGAAGAGTCCAGCTGCTTGTTCTTGGCTTGGTTTGTGTTCTCTCTTGCTTGTTTATATTTCCAGGGTCCTTCTAGTAGGAATGTCTGGGTCTCTTCCCCACCTCTCTCCTCCCATCCCCCCCATCCCCTTCCCTCTATGGCAAGGGAAAGGAAATATTTTGTCCTTCTTTGTCATAACTCTAGAGAACTGTTTCTTGTTCATACTGATTTAATTAAAAATCTAAGTTATTGATTTATCAGCTCAGATATCTTGTTTCAAAAATAGAGATTGCTCTGAACTAGAAGTTTGTTATCTGAAAGGACTGCATTTATTTACAGTAGTAGCATCTTTTTTAGCATCACATTTTTTAATTTGGTAGAAATAAAACTGTAAAAACTTTTTAACTGTAAAATATCTGCCAGTCATTTGAGACAAAAAAATCTTAAATTTGCATTCAAGTTTCAGGACAAATTTATCATGATATATGATGGAATGCTGTTTTCTAATAAAGTAGCTACTTGTTCACCTGGAAGATGTGGGTTTCTTGATTCTAAATGAAATTGTCATATGGTTTGTCCAAGAATAAAATACAATACCAGAATCCATGTAGTGGAAAAGCTGTTAACTGTATTGAAATAATTTAACTTTGCAGACCCAAGAGGATCACTTCTCAACATCAAGGAGCCCAGTATAAGCTTTTTGTATAAAGTAGTAATTAGACAAGAGTGTAGAGTTCCCTGATATAAAACATATTGAAATCTTAGCCTCTAAATATAGCAACAGTTTCCAAATGTCTGGCTAAGGACCAATGCTAACAGCGTGGTTTTCTTCCCCCATCCCTTTTGCTTGCCAAATAAATATTCTTATCTATGGCAACATTCAGAATTGAACCATACTTGCCTATTTTGTACATACAACTATTTTCATTTATAGTAATAGAAGAGAAGGTTCCAGTAGTGTAGCTAGTATAAATCAGCACAGCTCTCTTCCTTCAGTGGTTTTGGTGGAACTTGTGGTGGATTAACCTTGGTTGGCTGCCAGACCCTCACTCAGCTACTCTATCACTCCCCCCCCCCTCAACTGGACAGGGGGAGAAAAACAAGATGGAAAAGCTTGTGGTTGAGACAAAGACAGGGATGTCACTTAGCAGTTACTAGCATGAGCAGAACAGAGTCAACTTGGGAAATAATAATTTATTGTTATTTATATGGTGTAGGATGGTGAGGAAGAAAACCAATTATCACCTCCTCTCCCATCCCCTTTTCTTCCCAGGCTCATTCTTCCAAGATTTGTCTTCCATTCATGACTCTTCCATTCTTTCATCAAAAAACATCCTAGGAGGGTGGGAATGGTGGCTTGTAGTTAATTCATAACACAGTCTTGTCTCTAATTCTCCTTTGCCCTCACACATTTTTCCTACTCCAACATGTGTTCATTCCATGAGGAACAGTCCTTTAAGAACAGACTTCTCCATGAGTTTCTTTTCCTGGGCTACAGTTCCAGCCAGAAAACATTCTCTTGTGTGGACTCTCCACAGCTACAAGGAAACAACCTGCATCACTGGTCTGTGGACTGCAGGGGAATTTCTGCTCCAACACCTGTAGCACGTCCTTATCTTCCTCATTCTCTGATCTGAGTGTGTGCAGCGTTGTTTCTCTCACATTTTCATCACTCCTGTCTCTCACAATGGCTGCACAGTGTTTTCTACCCTTTTTTAACCACTTTTTCACGGAGGCATAACCAGATCATCTGACAGGCTCAGCTGTGCCCTGCATCAGGTCTACTGGAGCCAGCTTTCTGGCAAATGGCAGAACATGGCCCTTGTCACAGAGGCCACCCTTGCTCTAACACCTTGGCACATCAAAGAAATACAGAAACATCCTTGAAACATCAGGTAACAGTTTTGAACAAAATGTGTTTTCATCAAAGACCTTCTTCCCATCCCATTAAGTGTTGCAATTCCATTTATTTAGGTATGTAAGGCTCAATTTTTACTGTCACTAATGTGAAAATAAGAGTTCAGCTCCAAATTGCCACTTTCTTAATTTCCCTTATTTTCTTTTCTGTTACTTTTTAATTACAAACTTAGTGTTTCTTCCTCATCTTGTGCAGCAGAAACCTATGCAGGCATGGACAGTAGAACAAGAAAATACTGTGAATACCTGATTCATTAGCTATAAAAGTAAAAAACATGTCATGTAGACAGAAGCTCTTTGGAGCTTCTGATAACAGCCCTAGCACTGCCTTCAGGACATTTCACATAATAGTGTAAGCCATCCATTCAGCAGAACTTCCAGAAATGGTAAGGATTTATTCAAGAGGAAGGTACCAACCAGAATTTGGAGGGACTTATTCAAGAAGAAAGTACAAAAATCAGTGAAATTCTGTTTGATTCTAACGTCAAGTACACTCTTCTGATTTCAACTTTGTCATCATTGCCTCATCACTGCTGTTGAGAGAGGTTAACACTTCTAGAATAAGGATTGAATTTTAAACGTTTTCTAATGTCTGCCCCTAAACAGAAGAGCTTACCAAACAGTGTGTACTTTGTTCTCATTTAAGGTAATGGGTCTAGACTTAAGCACATACATTAATGTTTGGATAGATACAAGGGATCAGAGCTGGGATTTATTTTTTTTCTTTCAGTTACAGCTAAATAACTTCAGGCGAAAGTCTCTTCTCACTTTGATGTTCTTTGCCCTTAACTTCCTATGACTTCCCTTTTTTACTCCAGATTTATCTTACTATATCTAAAAAGCGGCATTTGATTCTTAGAAATTGACACAGAAATAAAAGCAAACAAATTTAGTTTTCAGTCCAAAAAGCCCTTCACAAATATTTATTGAAAAGAAGGGTTAATTTTTCTAATCTTTCTTCTTACTTTTTCTAAAAAAAGGGAAGAGATATTAATGGGAAATATAGAATTTCTGTTCATAAAGACAAACATTTTGACAACATGGGGACTAACATTAATTTTCCTCCCAGAAACAGACACGTTCATATTCTCTTGGAGATCTGTGGATACTTTTAGGTAGTATAAAATCTTTAAAGGAAGATAAATGAAACTACCATTTCAGTGAGAAGGTATTGAGGTTTTGGTAGAATTTATAAAAATATGCTTGAAACTTCCAATTTTTCTACAGTGTTACAGATATATAATCATCTAATGGAAGAAGGGATTCTGACAAAAATTGGTAACTAAAATCAAATCAGCAGTATCAATACATTTATCTGGTGAAAAAACAGAATGAATGATATGGGGGTCTTCTTTCTTTTTTTTTCAAATTTCAAGGGTATTATATTTGTTTTGGTTTGTTGTTTCTTTTGGGTTAGGTTATGTGTATATATATATGTGTGTGTCTGTGTGTGTTTGTTAATGTTTCTAAAGATAATTGCCTTCCCGCATACTGTTTATTTTTAATGAGTCCCTCAAAATGGAGCATATATACAGTAAAATCATAAAGGTAATTATTCTCATCTACTTATAAAGGAATACTGAACAAAAAAATAATCAGGACTCTGGTTAATTTAGGGCTTAAATGAAGCTTGCTAAATTATTTGAAACACTTTAATATCACAAATCTGCGGTGCAGACTTGGGTTTCACTTCTAGAAAAATTATCAAAAAAAACCAATCTGAGACAACAGCTACATATTCTAAACATTTCCAGTTCCACTCCTGTTGGAATCTGAAAGCCATCTTGTGTACTGAGAGCCTTCATACCTGAGAAGCTACCCAAACAACCTGGGAGTCAGGTTGTACGTCTCTATTATAGTACAAATTCAAGTCCTGCAAAAAAGGACGAGCTACACCATATTATGAACTGCTGCAGCAGCTTTATTATTGCTTCTGTAAGAAGCTATTTGTTCTTATTTGAGGGTTCTCAGGGTATAACTATATGGTGCAAAGTAGCCCAGAAAGGAAAGTGCATGAGCTCCTATACCAGCACTGAGGAGTCAGTCTAGAGGTCAGAGACAGGGAAATTGTAGGAAAGCCCTTGAGATTGTCAGCATACGCTTATGCTGTTAAACAAGCAGCAGCAGGGAATATCTCCATCCACTCAATCATTGTGTATTAGCAGGATAGCTGAAAGCCTGTTGTGCATATAACATTCCAAAACAATGTCCAGGTACAAATCAGGATTTACTACAAGGGAGTGAGCAGTGCCAGTAGGTAAAACGCATCCAGACAAATTATATTGATGACAAGGAAAGTTTGATAGCATAGATGTGGAACATTGCTCATGGCTGGTCTCAAGGGCAAGGAATGGTACACTAAATCTACTAGTACAACCATAGATCACTTTAAAACAATTAAGTAATTGCATAATAAATCCCATATATAAGAGGAATTTATGAAATTTCTTACATTTTCTTTAAAGCTACTAGGTCAATGGAAGCTAGATTTGTAGATTTGGGGCCAATTTTAAGTCTCTGTACCTTGTCATTCACCACTACCTTTGCAGTATGATTAACATTGTACTTTCCAGAGACATAGGTTAAGTATTCTAGATGTTATATTTTATAGCAAGAATTACATAAACAGTATATCTGCATTTACAAAAAATATAGGGAGGTAAAAGTCTCTATATATTCATATGCATAAATTATAAAATAGTATTTATAAGTACTTAAATGCATAATTCCATAGCTCTGTGAAATTAGTGTCAAGAAGTTAAACATTAGTTCCTGGATCTTCTCTCAGATCCAGTGTATGCCCACTGTACCATGGAGGTTGTAAAGGAAATATTTGTTCTATTAATTCTTGAAAGCAGTAGCTACAACATGCTGGTAACCTCTGTACTCTTCTTCAAAGGGGTTTTAATTGCTGTATGCTAAGGATCCAAGATTCACAACTCTGAGGTGTGTTGCCTTCAGCATTTCTTTCTGTGATACAGTAGAGGAAGGTAGAGAGCTCTCATTCTAACAGTGTATTGCTGGGAAGGGAAAGGATCAGTTCCCAGATCTCAACATTGAATAATCACTTTCCATGCTCAAGAATCATAAAAGCCTTTTTGCTTTATAACCATCCCTCTGTTTTGTACTTTCACTTTATAATTCAGCATGCCTTCCTGTGAGCTACTTTCCCCTATTGAGTGAGAGTTCAACAAGTGCTAATTCTCCAAAGACTTTTCAGAATGTGTGTGCTGGGCTGTCAGGAAACCCCAGAGTGCACAATGTATCTGGTTAGTACCTTTCCATCTCCCTGCTTTGGCACATTGTCTTGAATTCACAGTGCACCAGCTGCAGTTTCTTGCAGAGTGCTTTGTTAAGATGTTGAGTGCTGCTCTGATCCTCTTCCTCTGACAGTTCTGCCTTACAGAGGCAGTTTTCCCTTGCTTTCCTTGTTTTTGTGCTGTGCAGTAAAGAGAGCGTGAAGATTTCGGAATGTGCATACATTATGAAGACCTTTTTGCTTAGCTCAGGATATTAAGAAGAAAGTCATTAATTCTTATGGAGAAAATTTGATGAGCTCTGATGTCAGAGCTCATGCTCAGGTAGTGTTCATTTCTAACTTGAAAGCCTCTCTTACCAGTACATTCCACAGAGCTATGACATTTCCTTTGTCTTCGATGTGGTGTGCTTGAAAATTGCTACGGATGACAGCTCTCAATAAACCTTCTGCTCTCAGAACTGCAGCAAACGACAATAATAGGATAAGATATTTCCTCACACCAAAACAATTAATTGTCCCTGTGTACAATTAATTGTCCCTGTCCCCTGTAACATAAACACAATTTCCTCGTTTAGAACATGATCTAACTCCACTTTATTCAAACAACTGACCCCTTTTTATACCTTTATGGACAGGTCACTCTCATTGGTAGGGAGAGTGATAGAACTCTTCACCCACATTGGCCAAAGCCGAGAGACATCAGAGAAAGTCCATCCCATAGAAAGAATCCAAAACATCAAACATTCTTTACAAAAACAATGTCAATGTTTATGTTCAAACTGTGAGAACAGACCTTCCAAAACCAAAATATTATGAAGGAATAGAGCTTAGAAACTTCAGGCCTAAGAAAACCAGACTACAATTAATTCATGAACCTACCACATGCTATTTTGCATCCCTGTCTCATCCTTTAACAATATTTCAAACTTTTCCAGTGTTTGAATGGTTTTGGCACATGAGGCTTCTGTGAAATCAGAGTACAGAGACAAATAAAAGATTGGAGTTTACTATATGGGAGCAGTAGCTCTGTAGCAAGGGAAAAGGATCCTTTTGCAGAACCCTTTTACACTGACTAGACTGATGCACTATCTCTAAAGACCAAATCAGAGCCACAGGCTTCATTTCTGTTCCTTTTTTATCCACCAAAAAAGGGTACACATTTATTTCGAAGACAAAACATTCATAAAGTTCTTGTTGATGAGAAAAAGATTCTAAAATTTGAAAAATATGAATAGAAAATAAAGAGTTCCAGCACAACAGAAAGATAAATGTGAACCAAAAAACATGAAATAGTATGGAACATAGAACAAAAAGATTTAATTTCACCTGCAGGTAAACAACAGAAAGACTTAATTACTGCTTCTATAGGATCTTATTTCATGCTCCTAATTAATTTCATCCTGTCAGGTATAACAGCTATTCTAGACCTACCTGCACTGACACATAGGACATGATCCAGATCTCATGTCCAATCTCCTGCATTGTTCAGCCTAATGATTAAACAGAAAAATAAAACCAAAAAATCTCTGAAAAATTGTCTGTAACTTCAAAATAGAAAATAATAGCAGAATATCTGTGTGTTAATTGCCTGGTTTAACCTCTATCCAAGGAAGATCCAGCGACTGTAAAAACAAATATTTAGACATTAATTTCAAAAATCTTGAAGTAGAAAAGCTTTGACAGTAAGTATTCTGGAGTAAAGATGTGTATTAAGTCCAATGACAAACTCTTTAGAGATATTAATCAGGAAAAAATTCAATCAATTTAATTAATTTCTGTACTTTTCTGCCAGACAGCATAGTGGGAAAGGTTTCATAAATAAAAAAGGTTTCATAAATAAAAAAGGTCCCATGCATGACCATAATGATCTAAAAATGCCTCAACTATAGTGAAGTTTTGTTTATCATGAAATTTTCAAAATTTGGATCAAAACAGATGTATTCTCTGTAGTCACTAATGCTGGCAATAACATCTTGCTGCTTATGAATGCATCTTGCACTGTGTGTAATTGCTGTTCAAACCAGAGAATTATCGAGGGAGTTCCTATTATGTGTGGAAAGTTCAGAAATCCTGTTTTCTACAACAGTAGCTGACTGAGTTTTTGTGTTCCACTTCTGTAAAATTATATCTAAATTACATTTTATTTTGCTTTCCATTTCAATACCTTATTTTATTCTATCTCTATTTGTTTAAGTGACCAGAATATATTATTCTGAGGCAGAAACTAAGGCTAGTATTTCAGTAGGGATGAGAATAAGGTTGTTAATCAGACTTGTTCACTAGTATTTCCCATTTCATCACAGACTCAGGTATTGATCCAAACATATAGTAAGTTCAGAGCTTTCCTGGAGTTTGGGGGGAAGTTTATTTACCTTTATGTTTTATTATTAAGGTATTCTATTCTATACTGTAAAGTAACAGAGTAATAAACTACACAATTTTTGTCTCCTTGTTTTCCACCAGTACATCTCATTCCATTCCTAGGACATTTAGTCATGCCAGATATATCTACAGCTCTTACAGGATTCAGGAACCCCCCCCTTTCCATCTCTTCTCTGACTGAATACGTTTAAATTTATTGCTTAAATGCACCTGTTTAGCAACCAGATATATCAGAAATAGTGAACCCTTTCTTAATTTTCAGAAAATCTTAATTTCCTAAACTTGGTGGGTAAAAGTGATAGAGTCACTTTTGATATTAAATAATGTTTCTTAAAGTGTGTCTTAAAGAGACTAAACAAAGATTTTTCTTCCTCTAGTACAGGAAAATTCCAGACCCAAAGACAGGACACTTATGTCTACATTTTTTTATCTTTTTCCCTAATATTTCTTTCTACCACTCTATCTGCTAGTACTCTTAAACACTAGTTTCAAAAAAAAAAAAAAAAAAAAAAAAAAAAGACAGCTGTAGACTTGATGATTTATTGACGTCTTTGAAGGCTTTTGTTTTATGGACCTCTCAGTTTCTATTTAGATCTTGTCTTCCT